>OZ014521.1:430164926-435384926 GCA_963966055.1 Lathyrus aphaca
CCTAAAACTCATATACTCTAAAATTCAACCAAAATCTAAAACAAAAGTCTCTAACTATGAACCCACCTCGCCAATGAAGAGGAGTTTGGTGAAGATGAAGATTTGGTGAAGAAATGACGATGATCCAAGCAATTCTTCTCTTAGGGTTTTCTTCCTCTTCTTCTCTTCTCTTCCCCCTTTCTTTCTTTCCTTTTTACTTCTTTCTCTTTTCTTTTTCCTTTCAACTTTCTTTCTTCTCTTTCTTTTATATAACACAAACTTGTTTTCTTTCTTTTAAAAAAACCAAACAATGTATATTATACCGATATATAATAGTTAGTATTCTAACGGGTCCAATTTGGGAATACCTAGGAAATATCTCTAGGTCAGATAATACTAATTAATCCTAATTAATATTATCCAGGGCGTTTAATTAAATACGAGGTATTACATCCTCCCCTCCTTGAATTGAAATTCATCCTTGAATTTCCTTTACTCATTCTCAACGGCAGTTTACAACATTGTCTTAGATCCATACTTATCCCTACTTCGGTCACATGTTCTGGCATACTCAAATTCCAATTTGACTTTGCGGCTCAAATTCCTCGTTTTATAACAAATCCAATTTCACGTCCTTGTCCACACGCTTGTTTCCAATATTGGGTTAACCTCCAACTCACTATTTCCATAATTTATCTGTTGCTTCATACTTAATCACTTAGTCTCATCTTTCCGACGAAGAAAACACACCATGTTGAAACCTTCCATTGATACACAACATAAGACATAACACTCCGACTTGATTCTAGAACACACAACACTCGACAAGGTTCCACAAGGTATCTTGGCGAGATTTTGTCTTCATACAATTTCCCAACAAAATCTCCTATTAATATCCTCCAATCGCTATTATCATATCAAAAGTTGTCCAACTACTTCCTTTACCAATTCCACTTAATCTTACATCAAGATTGTAACTACTTGCAACAGGCACTTCATTCCTTCGGTATCTTACCAAGGGCAATCCACTTAGAATAAAATCCTCCTCTAATCCTCAACAATCTGACTGAATTCTTTCATCTGTCTCCTTCCACTACGCTTTCGAAGCCCAACAACTGAGACACTACGAAATCTTAAGCAATACCAAGTAACTGATACTCTACGGAGAAACACTTATCTATCGGAGCTCTCACCAACCAAAGGAATAAGAACTTGTAACGTGCAATGATAGAACAATCCGTCTGACAACTGGTTAAAAGGCAACTTCGGTCCAAACTCTCCAGCGACAGAGATACATGGAATTTGTACTGTTGCAATCATAACTTATACAATTCCAATTTCCATTCTAAACTTAGAACAATCTATCTGATTCAGCTTAACAAATATGGACATGATCACTAATCTTCGCATCGATCCTCTTCACAGGATTCCATTCACTCAAAGTTTCTGCTAACACAGGGTATCCATCAATAGCAATGCAGTCACGCCACAAAACTTATCACAACTAGTGCGCCACTAAGACCAAATTCTATTCATCCTTAATACACGTGCAGATTTCCATAACACTTGCCCTTGAAGGCCATACAAAACCTTCCATTCAAATCCATTTCTCTCGAGGGTCTCGTTCCTTAGACGGTCCAATTGCCTGCATAACTTTGGAACATTCACTTTTCGCTCTTACTTAGAAGATAACTTATAATCCATATTTTTTAGTACAACTCAACTGCACACAACTGTTATTACTTTTACGGAGTTTATAACTTGACGTTAAGAATTATCGGTACTAAAACTGGCCAGTCGTTCATCTCTCATCCACATAATAATCCTAGTACCAAAACATTTCCGGAGAGATCAACACTTCATGTTCCTTGAATAACTTTGTATTTTAATTCTTCAATAGCCGCAACAACGACACGCCAACATCCAAACCATTTACCTCCCATCAAGACATGCTCAAAAATAAAATTCCACACTTTATCCACCGACACCTCGAACGAAGACCAAAACAGACTTACAGTTTGGAAGGTACGATTCTTTAAGGTTCCCAACAAAAGTCATGTGCCAATCGATTACCTATCCAAGGGTAAACGGTCAAACACAACTAAAATTGTTTTCCTTGCTAACAAATAGTTTAGCTCGAATTTACCAATCCAACCCACACCATCTTGCAAGATGATTCTCACTCTCGATTTCCAGACATGAGCACAAATGCTCGCCGTTCCCAACTCGAGATAACACAAACGGACACAACATACAGATCCCAACTCCAACAAGCGACGAAGTAGAAATACCATTCTATCACGGTCGCAACATGAATACTCAACGAAATGGCTCGATTCCACTCACATAACAACATTAACAAAAGGGTTTTGGTTGTAAGCCGACACTTGATTCGTCCGCAACCAGAACCAGAACCTTATCCTTATCGGGAAGAAAACAAACACTGAACATCTCATCTTTAGTATACAACTTCGTCCTCTCTCCTTAATTCCTTAGCAAGAATTAAAACAACCACAACATTCTCAATCCCACTAGAGATAAATTCCAAATACTTTGATTATCCCTTACACCTGAAAATTGAGGTAATGCACTCCTCTGAAGAACCTTTGATACCTCTACTTACATATCAACCGGGGTTCCCTTACCCTCTACAGCCATCGCATATAATGTTTCCACAACTTTCCATTGGTACCAAGAACACTTCAATCGGCACCCAGATCCAAGTGTATGCATCTTAGAAAAACCAACTTTCAAAATTTAACAACAATAATCAGTCACCACCAGGAGGGTAACCGATTACTCCACATAGAAGAAATTTTTTATCTTCGTGGTTACTTAAGCCTCTCAACTCATTCCAATCGTAACAGAAGTCACAACCATCACCAACAGATGATTCCATCCGTCCTATGCTGAAAGAAAGACAGGGGACGAGTCACGATTAGTGGACTTGTTCTCATCAATCCAAGCAATAGGTTGCTGCGAACCAGATTACAAATTCATCTGATACATGTGCAAAAGTTCAGTGCAAGGTGATGACCATTTAACTCGACCTCCACAACTGAAATCTCTACATCAAAATCTTTCTTAACCAAGTCAACAACATCCCCAGGAAATTTCTTCCATCCACCATTCTCGTAAACCATCAAACGTTCAGGACGTTCACTCTTCTTAAAAATTTGTATAATACCGAATTAACGACTGCCCAAAACAAGTCTCTAAATTTTTAGGCTTTCTTTGTACTTGTTCAATCTCATTCACTGACAATCTTATTCTTGGTGGTATGAGTGATGTCCATAGAAGTAATACTGATCAAAGAGTTCCATTTGGACATGTAGCATATCCAGAAGCACGCTTTCGCTTCAGTTAAACACAGACCCCATCTAATGCCTTCTCATAACGCACTGTTTATGCCGTTTCCATATCGTATTAACTTCACATTCTGCGGTAATCTTCTCACACCCGAACACAAACCATCTTACTAGAACTTTTTCCAAATCCAATGTGTTTACTCTAACATTTATCTCAACTTTATCAAGTCCGCACTTCGTACACCTCGTGTCACTAAATAGAGCTTATTATTCCTCTGATACCATATGTTATACTATTCCTTAGGTCACTCAACAATTTTCGACTTAATCTCTTACCAAAACACAATACCCTGATGCATTATTCTAAACTTTGCCTCTTCGATCACAACCGGATAAACAACTCTGGTCTTCTATCCTTTGCCTGGGGTATACTTGTCTCATTTGAAACGTGCAGTCACATCTTCGTGTCCCTCTTCACCTTCCGCCACAACTTTTAGGTTCCCAAAAGAAAATGAACATTCTTAATCTGTAACGGTTATCCATTCGTAACTTATTATCCAAATACACCCCTTGAAGTACACTCGCTTATCCAAGATGCCACTGCGACCTTGGAACTAAAACACTGATAATCAACTCACTTCCAACTTCACCTCACGCCTTCCACAAGTACCTTCTCTCTTCGTGGGAAGAGATCTCCCAAAACTTTTGTCCATACTAGTGATCAATACTGATCCACCAGTGACTTTACGTATATCTTGATACACTCACCACTCATCTTAAAGAGATCTTTACCCTTCAGATCCTATCCATTCCAAAGGATTCCTCAAACCATACACTTCTCTGCAATCCCACGCTACAGGAAGTAAAATTCTTAAGAAGACTCCAACCGAGCTGACCAAAGCTCTCCTCTGCTATCTCTTAGCTTGAGCCCACTCTCACAACACAAGTTGCAACAACACTTCAGAGTCCTCATGGTCGCACGACCATGATTCTACCTATCACATATACATAGCACTAGGATGATCAGACCCAATACTACATAATATGACATTAAGAATCATGTCTGTAAGACACACTTAAGAGGCATGAAAGATTTACTTATGATGTTTTAAGTCTAGGTCGAGGATACGACCTGCTCTGATACCGACTGTAAATCCATATAATATATATTTAGAATAATATCATACAAGTATTATTTTGATACTGACACCATCATAAATACTTACTAGTATAATATTACATTCTTGACCAATTCTACAATTCTAAACAATACTCATGTCGGGGAAAAACCTAGACTTTGAGTTCACATAAAACTAGAGACAAAAGGTAACAAAATGAAGCACACACCAGGTGCTTTGAGGCATCTTTCCCCGCCTAGCCATAGCCTTAGCAGACGAGTATGGGTCACTCATTATCTACCTATGGATAACATTCCTCGCCCATCCATACAAGGACGAGCACGGGTCACTCATTATCCATCTAAGGTACTTTCCCCACCCAGCCACACAAGGATGAGCACGGGTCACGACACCTCACCACAAAGTAACTTTCTCCATCCAGCCACACAAGGACGAGTATAGGTCACTCGTTACTTATCCTAATGGATAACTTTCCCCACCCAACCACACCAGGATGAGCATGGGTCACGATCATCCATTAAGGGATTCAAATCCACGGATTAATTACCTCGACACAAGCCGCATATAATTTAATTAGGATATAACGCAAGGAAGTAAACTCAAACTTCTCACAACTACCTAGCCCGAAGACACTATTCGAGTATCGACGCCTAAGTATATCGTTAAGTTTCTAAAACAATTTCGAAACCACCTAGGGTAACTTAACTACCTCACAAGTTTCACCTTTTTATCACTTTAGGTTCACAATTCCCAAATTTCGCATTTTTACAGTTTAATAAAAAATTCGGGTAAAAGTCGGGTGAAAAATAATATTTTTCAGCATCATGTGAAAATACATAATTGTATCTTTCCAACGGTATAAAAAACACTTAAATCGGATAACCGAGTAAAAAGTTATGAATTTTCAAAGTTTGGAATTAAAACATTTTTCTCCCATACTTACAGCGTTAACCGGTTAACGCATATGGTTAACTGGTTAACCAAACCAAAACAGAGGCTACTGCGCAAACTTCAGACGCATTAACCGATTAATGCATACGATTAACCGGTTAACCGAACACAGACAACAGCAAATACGGAAATTTGATGACAGTAACAACCCAAAACCAATCCAAACATTTCCAAACATCAAAACAACATTTCAACAATGTTCCTACACCTAGAGCCAACATACACAAGCATTTATATCGATTTCTAACCGTTAAAACTTCCGATTTTAAGATTTTTCCATCAAAACCCTAAAACTCATATACTCTAAAACTCAATCAAAATCTAAAACAAAAGTCTCTAACTATGAACCCACCTCGCCAATGAAGAGGTGTTTGGTGAAGATGTAGATTTGGTGAAGAAATGGTGATGATCCAAGCAATTCCTCTCTTAGGGTTTTCTTCCTCTTCTTCTCTTCTCTTCCCCCTTTCTTTCTTTCCTTTTTCCTTCTTTCTCTTTTCTTTTTCCTTTCAACTTTCTTTCTTCTCTTTCTTTTATATAACACAAAACTTTTTTTCTTTCTTTTAAAAAAACCAAACAATGTATATTATACCGATATACAATAGTTAGTATTCTAACGTGTCCAATTTGGGAATACCTAGGAATTATCTCTAGGTCAGATAATACTAATTAATCATAATTAATATTATCCAGGGCGTTTAATTAAATATGGGGTATTACACACCCAAAATATTAAGGCATTTGGTATACATGTGATTGTATACTTAATAGGAAGTGAAAAAGAAAACTTTGAAAAACTTTGGTTTAAAGCAAAATCATTTGTAAAATAGAGTTTGAAAACGTTTTATAAAACAAGTAAATAGGCAGCAAAAAATCAAAGGAAAGAAAATTACTAATAATAAAATGAGGTAAGGGAAGAGAAGAACATCAAAAAATTATACAAGTCTAGAATCAGAGTGACCAATTCATGTCCAATGAACCTCCTTATACAAGGAAATTGAGTTTTTATGCTAACTTTGAACCAAATAGCGAACAAGGCTTATAGTAGTTAGTCACTAAACCAAATAGAGATTTTGAAGGCGAGAAAACACAAGAAGAAGGGGTTGAATTGTGTTGATTTTTTATTTCTTAACTCTTAGTCAGATTCTAAACACAAGTTATAGAATGTGATTCAGACATAAGTAGGAAGCGAATATAAAATGCAAGAAAGAAAAATAAAACAATGTTATCCTGATTCCTCTCACAAATTGAGAGTAATCCAGTCCCATTGTACTTACAAGAGATTTGCATTATAATCACGCAAGATTACAATCTGTTCAAGCACACAAGCAAGAGACTTTCAATGCTCAAACACTAAAGTAAGATACTTATATTCTCAAGCACACAAGCAAGAGACTTACAATGATCAATCACACAAGTAAGAGACTTCAAATGCTCAAACACTTAGTAAGAGACTTCTAACAATATACCTAGCAGATAAATGATTGTTTGGGAAAGTACACATGATATACAATTAGAGGTGTATAAGAATACGATGCAAGTAATATCTATTAAGACTTAGGGATTTCTAAGATATACAATGATAAGAACTCCTAAGTCAGGTTGTGCTTTTTATGTTAACAAAGTAACTTCTCTTTGAGTGCAAGTTAGTGTATCTTTCTTCAATTATTTAACTCTTTAAAGAGAGAAGAAAAGAGTCATTGAAGATCCAACACGGTAGAGTCCTTTAAGAAGCTTCAAAAGAGATGTTTAGATCTTTCACCAAATAGTCAGGGTTGGTAAGGACTAGTTTGAAAAACCTTTTCTACAAAAGGAATTAGCAGTTGTATCCCGACAGATTCTATGAAGAAATAGAAATTAGGTCTTCACGTTACAAAGTATGTTCAGAGATGAAGAAGGACCTATAAGAGTCACTTTGGTCCTTGCGCTTTGACTGACTCAAGTTCTGATCATTAGAAGTAGACTTCTTCAAAGTCTGTTATTCAGAGGCTGAATCCTTTTGAATTTGACCTTCAGACGTTGACCTCTTCAGAACTTTACTTCTTCAGAGTCTGGTCTTCAGATTTTGATCCATCATAATTTGGTCTTTAAGCTTCTCTTTTAATGTTCATAGTCAAAACCAATACGTGGATTTTATGTGAAATTTTAGTCTATGGTTCTGCACACTTTAACAAACATTAGTATACCCAATTGTTCTTTAAATACTTTACTATCATCAAAACCTAAGGGATACGAGACAAGTCAGTTTTGTTCCAACAATCTCCCACTTTTTGATGATGACAAACATAAGTCTTTAAGAATAGTGGTTGATAATTTAATTAACTAGTTGACTTCAGGGTCTGAGGTTTGTAAGCTCCCCCTAATTCTAACAGTCCATAAGGTGAGGTTTGTAAGCCCCCCTATGTTCTATCAATGTTGATTAAATTTAACCATTTAAAGCACATAGATAGTACTTTTAAATTTAAGCAGGATAATAACTGTCAGATTTCAGATGCTTAAATACTTCCATATCTACTCCCCTTTTTGTCATCAACAAAAATAATTAAAGGAAATATAAAAGATATTGAAGAAAATATATTATCATTAAACCAAATAAGAATTCAGAGGCAAGAAAAAACACAATGTTAGGGATTTTATTATAACTAGATAAAAATAATTTAAAAACACAATGTCACGGCTTGGTTCATTTGCAGGAGCTTCTTTGGTTAGGAAGACATCAGTCTCCAAGATAAAGAAACTCAAGAAAAGTCAGGATCCAACTTTTCACTATGATTCAGATGCTGACGAAGGACGAGATGAACTACTTCAAACACTGTGCTTTTCATCCTGATGAATTATGAGAGATATCCTTTGTATTGTAACTTATTCCTTATGATAATGAATCAGGATCTGTAATAATTTCTTATCAATAATAACAAATCATTTTCCCTTTGCATATATGATTCTTGTCACTAGAATCCATTTGTTGAGTCATCAAGAATAATGTTAAAGAGAAATTTCCCATCATTTCAACCAATTTTATAATGTGTGTGTAAAAAAATTATAGTGAGTAAAAAATTTAAATCACACACCCATAAAAGAAATGATTTAAGGGGAATCAAAATATGATTTTACTTTATCCAGGAAAAATGATTCCCAAAGGTAACACAAATATTTTTGTCATAAGAAGAAGAATGTATGACAGATGCCACACTCCTCTACATAAACAAATATGTTTGGTTAAGTTCATTAATATAACTCATGGATCGGAAGATAGAAAATTCTCAAAAGAATTATGACTAAGGATCTTCAGAACCAGAGAATCTTCTTTATCAACGAACTATCTGGTTCAGAGTCATTCTTGTTGTTTATATTCAAATCCCAATTGTACACTTATCACTTAATTACCCAAAAATGTATCATCCTGATTATCAATCATATGGTATGTTGTTTACCCTAACCATGTCCAATTAAAGTTTTAGTGCTGGAATGTGAGGACCGTCAATTCGACGGTACTTCATATGTTGTATATGTAGGAATACTTTTGAGGTTGTTTTGACTTTAATACAATTTTTATGTGATTAATTTGATTACTCACTACAAAAGTAGGACCATGGTTAAGTTGGGTAAGATCGAAAGTCGTCTGACACTTAAGATAAAAATTGGTTAGTTTTTTATTAAGAAAAACAGCGGAAGCACTTTGTTAATCAATTAGGAAAAATTAATATTATTAAAAGATGATTTTGAAACTATTTTCAGACGCGTTTATTGGTTTAGGATTCGGTTGTCCGAGCATATGCCAGAGACCCTTTTAAGTTAAATTTCCAATAAAAGGAACTTTACAGCTAAGCTAAAGAGGTAATTACATAAAAAAATATTTTCTACTTTAACGCAATACACGATCGGTGTAGCGTGAGTGGCTGATATAAAATTGAGATTAAGTCTGGTTCCGATTATGCTAACACGATGGTTACTTTTTAATTAACTATTTTTCAAGGAAGAAAATATTGTCTTGTAAGTAATTCTATTTAGAAACAATATGAGTATTGTTTGATCGATGTGAATTATATTCCAGTATTATTTCTCTAAATTTACTTTAATCTTTATCATTACATTTTGTGCATTTTCCAAACCTTTTGAATTCTCCTTAACTAGAACACTATAATAATAGAAACCAATAGATTGACATTGGTCTCTACGGGATCAATAATCTTTTATATTACTCTGACGTATTTCGTATACTTGCGAAAAACACGCATCAAGTTTTTGGCGTCGTTTCCGAGGATCAATTACGTCAAATTTCATACCTTGTTGTTACATTGTTTAGATTAAGGCATCCCTTTTTAACGGTTAATGCGAAGAACTCGCAGTACCAAAAATTTAATATATCCAATAGAAGAAATAGAGAGATATGTACGCGCACGACTTTTGCTCTAATGAATTAGAAGATCAATGGCAGAAGAACAAAACCAAAAACTCCTAAAGGACTTTTCCTTACTATAATACCATATTTGTTGCCCCTAAGATTCCCCACATTTCATCTGCATTGTCGCATACAAACCAAATCATGCATTGGTTCCTCTATCCCTCATATCTTTGGGTTTATGCCTTGTAGGGATTGCCAAGCATCTATGTGTTTCTTATTTGCTTTTACGTTTGATTATGTTTACTAACCGTTAATCAAAATCCAAAAATATGTTTTTTTCCCTTACTAACTTTTTTCAGGGAAAGGTATAGATCAAGAACAGTTCCTCATCTCGAGTGTAATTCATCTGAACAAAGTCAAAGTTTGGTCAACATTTATTTTCAAGTATTATCCAATCCCGATTGATCAAAAGTTTCCTAAGATTTGATTGCTTATTACTTAAGGAACTCCAAGGTTCATGTGTTTATTTTTATGCCTTCTTTGACAATTCAAGAATCGAGCCAGAGCCAGAGCAACACAACAAAAAGCATTTTTTTTCACTTTTTTACTGTGTTAATCGATTAACATCATATGGTTAATCGATTAACACTGTGAGAATTGGCAAAAATCAGCATAATACAAATTCTACAACAAATACACCTCATTTCAACTTTGTGACCTCATATGAAATATTCTAGAAGCATGCAAATTATTCCTCTACCTCATCATAATTAAATTCCATCATACACCCTCATTTAATCACACATGTGCACCACTTGATCTTGATTTTTCCTCCAAATTCAATTTACAAGCCTAATTTTGATTCCAAACCAAATTCCAAACCACCACTCAATTCCAAGCCTAAACTCTATAAATAGAGCCTTCATTTCATTCATTCAACAAGCTTTTGATAGTCAATTTTACCTTACTAAAATTTCTCTCAATTCTCCTCAACCACCTAATTCACCAAAATCTCTTTCTCCATTAAAGTTAGTAAGTTTTTCATTGAAGCTTACTAATATTTGAGCTAAACCTCCATCCAAATACTTCATCAACATAAAATTTTGCAGATCAAAGCCTTGGAGAGTGATTCTTAAAGTTGTTTTGAAGCAGAATCAGATTTGGATTGATAAATCTCTAGATCCACCATTGTTGTATTCAATTCTCATCTTTAACAATGTGATTATTTGTGATTTGTGTTGCTTGATTCATTGATCTGCATTTTGATGATTCCATTGGTGTTATTTTTTGTTGATTAGATGGAATTTTTGTGCTCAATTGCATCCATGATCGTGAGGTGTTTGAATAAATGATTGAATCATGGAATGCACATTTTTAAACTGTTTTTTTGTTGTCATATCAGTGTTAATCGACTAAGCACATCATGTTAATCGATCATCACAACTCCAATAACTGTTTTTGGCTCTGTTTTGGGACTATTTTGGTGTTTTCTTCATTTCATACCCATTTCTTTTGATTTTTTGCCTTAGATTCCTATTTTAAGACCAATTTCAATGGACTTTGGATGTAGATTAAGTTAGATAAACATTCTTTAATTCAAATCTATCTTTAAAATTAATTGTTCAATTCATTTTAGGTGCTTTGAATTAATGATATGTTTTGTACATTAATCCATCAATTAAGAGTGATTGAACTTGAAGAAGATGAAAGAATTTTGGAAATGCAATTCAATTTGGCTTCTCTTCATCATTCTCCCTTTTCTTGTTTTATTTTAGTCGATGAAACTCTTAAACATCATGGAATTTCTTTGAAGTTCATGATTAAGATGAGACTGCTACCTCTTTTCTTTTCGTGCGACATTACTTTCGGAGAATGATACATATATCCTTTTTCTAGTATGTATAATATTTACCGGCCTCGTATGGTATTGACTTCTACATAACTCCTTCCGTGATTGCTTAACATAGCGCTACATTTGTCATACTCGTCGATTTTATCCGAGTTAAAGCTCTCTCTATGTTAATGTATAAGACCATGTTTTCATTCTCATGGGCGACTAGTCGAGTGTTCTCCGAAAAATGACAAAAAAATGTTTTTCATTGGGATCACTATCACTATTATGTATATAATATACTACTATTATGTATATAATATTGTACTAACTATATTATTGTGCTAATTTTTACCTTTGAGCCTTTTAATTTTTGCTCTTTATTTCTTGCTTTTATCTTTAGCATTCCATATCATATTATATTGTCTTTTTGCTTGTATTTTCCTTTTGTCCATTTGGATCATATTTTATTAAGACATTAATAAAGGATGAAACTCTGAAAAACTTGGTTCTGTTAACTTTGGATTGTGGTTACCCCTTGGAATTTGGACTTTGGACTTAGAATTAAGACCATTTCCCTATGCTTGGACTATAGATTAGAGACCTTGGATTTTAGGTTATTCATTGAATATTTGTCTTGCTTATGGCTTATGCTCAAAGTGGAAGGAATTCTTGTTTATGTATATGCTATAAGGTTGATATTTTGTGGTTAGATATTTCTTATCCCTAGCTTTTACTTTATGCTTTAGGATAGTCCATTCATTTCCAACCCTTCTTTAACTTTCAAAATCTTCTCTCTATTTCAAAATATTCTTGTTTTCAAACTTGACCTCTTTCACAAATAAAACCTTGACTTTGTCAAGTTATTTTGCCTTTTCTTTTCATTTCTTAATAAGTGCTAAAGAACTATAAGCATATTGACATCAATTCAAAAGTAAAAAATACCAAACTCACTCAATTGTTTTTGTGCCTTGTTTCACTTTGTAATTTTCAAGTTTATACATGAGTCATTTTTATAGTCGGGTGTAAATCTCCTACTCTCTATAGTGTGGTTTGAAATTATTGGATCTCTTGTTTCTCGTTAGAGCAAGTTGGCATACTCATTGAGTTGTTCGAGTTAGAGCCCTTTCCATGGTGATGTATGAGGCCATGTTTTCATTCTTATGGTTGCTTAGTTGATTTATCCACTTAAAACGACAAGTTGTGTCTATTTTGTTAAAATTTGCCAAAACCAACCAATTTTGTTATTTGTACCTCGAACTACGGGGTTTTTACCCTATATTGCACTTTGTGGGTACGTAGGCATGAGGTGATAAGTCTCTCCAAACACAAAAATCTTAAAAATAAATTCTCTTCCCATCCCCTCAATCTTATTTCAAGCAAATATTTCAAACCAAAAAGCGTAGATTTTTCAAAGAGGTTCCTATATAGTACTATAGACATTTTGGGTGCTAACACCTTCCCTTTGTGTAACCAACCCCTTACTCTTGTCTTTGTTTTGTTTTATTAGCTTTTTGATTTTATATTTCTTTAGGTTTTGTTCGCTCTTTTTCATTTTCCTTTGTGGAAACAAATAAAAGCATGATGGCGACTCTTATTCTATGAGTTAAGTTAATCAATAGCTTACACTCAATTTTTATCGCTACAGAAAAGTGGCGACTCTGCTGGGGAGTAGTCCCTAGTGGTTTTAGCCTACTTTGATTTATTTATTACTTTGGTTTGATTTATTTGTTATTGTCTGTTCCGTTTGAGTGCTTGGTGATTCACTATGTGGTGAGATAGGTCCTAACCTGGATCTGAGAGCTCTTATGAAAGGAGGAAGGTATAGTATTGTTGGCTTATATGGATTTAATCCATAGTGAGCTGGCTTGAAATCCTTCCACTCAGTTGAAGCTTCCTCAGAATTACGGATGTCATGATGAGTAGCTGTTGCACCCCAAAATTTTCCCTCCCCTAGTCAAGGCATTGTGTACCAAGGTTTCCCAAGAGGTTCACAAGGTTCACAAGATTCACAATTAGTCAGAAAGTTTGACAATCCTCTCAGACAATGCATCCTCCTAAGCAATGCATCCTAAACTAGGGTTTTGGATTTCATCAGGCTAAAAGGACTTCCAAGGCTTCAAGTGAGCTTCATAGCATCCTATATGTCTTTAAGAATCCCTATGTCAAGTTTCAAGGCTTTTCCAAAAAGTTTGCGCAGTCAGATGATCAAATATGCAAAAATCAGTCAAAGTAGTTAAAAAGTCAAACTGAGGTCAACTGTGGTCAAACCAAAGTCAAACTTCATGATTTTTTGCCAACATCAAGTATATGAAGTAAAATTCATCATTTGATCAAGGGTTGATCATGATTCATCAAGGAGATTTCAGATCATCAAGAATCAGGAGTTTCTAAATTAGGGTTTTCATAGGAAAAGTCAACTGAACTTTGACCAGCCATAATTTTCACATGCTTCATCAAGAATTTTCCATCCAAAGCTCATTTTGAAGGAAATTGAATTATCTACAACTTTGTGACTCACAAGCCAAGCCCAAAAATGCTTCATTTGGAAGGTATGAGCTAAGACATTATAGGTCATTTCAAAAGTCAACAAAAAGTCAACATCTTCCAAAGGGCATAACTTGAGAATGGTAAAGGATATGGACATGAGACCAAAGAGGTTGGTTAGAGGACTCTCTAAGCTTTCCAAAATGTCCAAGAACGCATTCATATCCTTAAAATTGAGGGAATTGTGCCTTTGCAAAGTTGGGAAATTTTTGGGAGGTTTGTGAAGCAAATGAAGTCTTAAAACCAAATTTTGCCAAATGGGCCTACCAAATTCCAATCCAATCTCAAGGATAAGGTCATGCACGACCCATTGACTATTTTTCCATATTTTTATGTTTTATATTTTATTATTTTGGATTTTATTTAATAAAATTCAATTTAAATGAAAATAAAATATAAAAGGTCAATCCAAAAATCTGATTTTTGTTCTAGAAATTCTTAAAGAACAATTAAAGATGATTGAAATCATATAAAATCAGATCAACCAAAAATAGCAAGGAGATATCAAATTTTTTTCAATATTTGGATCATATCTTTCTACATGATGAAACTATCCAAAAGTCCAAAGTAGGGATTGGTTTTTTGACCTAATTAGTTCCTATTATATATGTACAACACAAACCAATGCAGGGGACACGAAAAAAAGGATTCAGAAGCCATCATCAAAATTCAAATTTTCAAGGAAAAAGTGAAATTCAAATTCAAGCATTCAAGCAATTTTAAAGACTTTTGAAGGTTTCAATGTGTTCCTAGAGGATTATTGAATGTTCCTGGATCATAAAAACATCCATTCATGCATACAAACGCCATAACCGAATCATCACATTCTTGAATTTTTCAAATTTTCGATTTCATAGATTCGTGCAATATAAATTGTTTTTAATCATTGTTGCTTGTTTATTAAGGTGCCTGGAATGTTTTTATGTGCTTGGATTGAGTTTTCATTGCAGGTTGAAGGTTTTGCCATAGTTAGGGTTTTAAGATTCAAATTGGGGAACTCTTGTTAGAGGCGATTTCAGGACCAATTGATGGTCTTAATAAATTCCTAGGATGATTTTAAACTAATCTGTATATCTGGGACTAATTTATATTGTGAATATGATGTTTTTCAAAAACGCAGGGTTTTAGTGACGGAAAAAATCGTCACTATAGGTTGTTGCTACGGACACAAACCGTAGGTAAAAGTAATGGACGGACCAAGGAAGAAGAAGAAGTGTGGCGCGAATGAGATATTTGAAATTTATTTTGTTTATATAATACGTTATTGCCATTTATTTATCACATGTGCACGTCTGGTCCAGTGGTAGGGTGGAGCGTTTTGAAGCAGCCGAACCTGGGTTTGATTCCCAGGTTCATCCAAATTTTTTAACAATTGTTATTATTTTTGCAGGTTTATTATTTAATTATTGGGAGTCATATAGATATCACCAGCGCGCGCTGGCCTGGTTGGTTTTATGCTACGTATGTGAGGTAGAGGACCTGGGTTCAAATCCCATGTCCTTTCTTTTTAGCCAATTTTCTCATTTTTTCTTATTTTCAATTTCTTTTCATATATTAATTCTATTTTGTTTAAATTATTAAATATAAATCATAAAAATAATTTCTAAACAATATTATAATATTTTCTTTATATTTTTAAAAAATCATAATTTATTTTCTTAAAATTTAAATTGTTTATATTTATTTTATAATATGTATATATGTAGAATTATTATATTTTTTGTAAATAGATTAATCATATATTTTAATTAATAATTAAAACCCTAACCCTAATTTTTTCTAACCCTAACCCTAACCCTAATTTTTCTTAACCTTAAAAATTTAACCTAATATTTTCATAAATTATAATTAATTATTTGTTATTTGTTAAATATGTATATAATTTAGTATTTATTTATTATTAAAATCTATTTTCTTTATTAAATATTTAAAATCTTTTCTAATATTGAATTATTTTACTAATTTATTATTTCCTCTTGTTTTATAAAAGTCGGTGGCGACTTTTGCTATCTGCAACATGAATAAAAGTCAGTTCTCCCACCGTGTTACAGTAGTCATTATGTATATTACTTTTTTCGACGTCAGACCCGTGAGACTAAGGATCGTAGAACCCTTAACCCATCTTGGATTTTTTAGGACGTAGTGCATTTACTATTCAAATGTAGACTTGGATTAGCTATCATTAGTACACTCGGACGAGTTTCTGTAATAACAAGAATTGGTTTTGCATCTTATCTCTATGTTTTGATGATAATAATGGAGTATTTGTGTAAGAAAAATTTGGTGTTCTAATGTTTATTATTGTTTAGATCATGTTAAAGAAGTTCTTAGATCTCACAAAGAGAATTCAGATGATCATTAAAGACCATATGTGAGTTACTATGTGTAACACAAGTCGTCTACGTGCCAAAGAAGCAAGGATGCTTCTGTATCTGATCACAATCAGAAAGATCATGAGATGCCTTTATGTTGTTGTTACAATGCTCTCTTGGAGTTTGTTCTGTGTGTGGTTCTGATTCTGAAGCAAGCGAAGCTTCTGAAGTTGTTATCTTCTGAAGACTAAGTACTGAAGAACTCTGGAGACTTGAGGTTCTGCTGAACGAAGTGTTGAAGGTTCTGAAGACTTAATGTAACACCTCCAATTTTCGTAATTAGTTAATTATTAATTAATTGTGTGATTTAATGACTAATTGATTTAATTAAATTATTGGGTTTATATGAACTAGTATGAAACTTGTGCCTTCACACAGGTACCCGTCGGGGATGCGAACTTGTTATCGAGATTGACATTTTTTTAAACCTTGAAAATCAGAAAATATAGTAATGATTAGCTAATAAAAAATGTCATTTGATTAGTTCAAATATAAAGATGATAGTAAAAAATAATATAAGAAATCTCTATTAAAAATAATATTATTAGATGAAATAAAGATTAGTGTAATTTACATATGAAGAGAGGGTGATAAAAAAAATAGTTGTATATGATATAAATAAGTGGGATATAGTAAATAATATAAATCATAATTTTTATTAGATAAATTGTTTACTTTATGATTTATGTACATTTTGCATATACATTTAAATATATATGAAACATATATTTAAAAAATGATGAAACATAATAAAAACCATTAAAATGATAATGTTTAAAAAATATAAACATAAATAAATGAAATAGTTTTGAACATTAAAAAGTAAATAAAAAGAATAAGTAAAATAGAATTTGTATAAATCAGAATATAATTCAAATTAAAAAGAAAATATTTAGTTTAAAGTATATGAAGAGGTGTGCATGTATTCAAAATAAAACACTGAAACGATGCAATGGTTACTAAACGTGTTCAAGTGTATTTAAAATGGGTAAAGTCAATTTTGTTCCTAAGAAACACACAGGAAAGAAGAACATCTTGAAGAACTTGGAATGATCGAATGGGAGAGATGCAGTAGCGAGAACCTCATCCGACGGTGTCGTGAAAACCATGGCCTCCGACGATCATCGAGAACGAACTTTCAAACAGGGATAGATTCTTCAAATGACTCGGAGAGGGTTTAAATCTATTTCATGTTTGTTAACCGTTGCATGCAACTCATCGGTTTTTCAGGTTTTTGATGTTTTGCATCTCTTTATTTTTTTATGCAGAATTAATGAAGAAACAAATGTTGGGATGCATAACAACTTGTTGGAATTGAAAGTGAAGGCAACAAGGTAAACCATGGTGTTGATGCTACTTAGTAACAGTTAGGTTTTTTTTGTTGACAGATTAAAGTTGTTGTATCATGATGCTCTGTTATTTGGTGGTTAATTGCTACAATGATGCTTTGTTATTTAGACATGTTTTAAAGGAATAGGTTGATATTTAGTTGGGTGCTCTTAGATTGTTAAATTCGGTTTGCTTCTGGTCGTATTGGGTGCGACAAAATTTGTGTTCCACTTTTACTCCAAAATCATTAAGATTGACAAATTTTACTTAAATGTTTCTTATTCAGGGAGTTGTTAGTTAATTATTCAGGTTGGATTATGGTTGTTTTTATTGTGTATACTCTCAGATGTAGTAAAACATATATGTTCATGAACAGTCTTCTTAGTTTGTCTGAATCTTGTGTAGTATATGCGTTATTGCGACCTAAGTCTTGTTTTGGGAGACACATAATCACAAGTTATGATGAATTTAAAAGAGTTGACATTGATAGAGGAAAATTAAAATAGAAAGTAGAAATGCCATTTTTGAAATTTTAAGAGTAAAGATTTAAGGTACGATGTAATTCATTGAAAATGTCGCACTAATGATAGTAACTTGAACCAATCAACAATTGAATGTCATAATATCGAATATCATTGGCTTTTCTCTTACTTCTGTTCCGCAATTGTTTGTTGGTTTTAATTATGAGCGAAAAAAGGTAAAAATAAACATTATTTTGTAGTAATTAGTGTTCACATTACTATATTTGCTTAGTTTTCTACATCATGTATCCAAATGCTAAAAATTTATATTTGAACATGCGACATGATCAATATCACTCAGTCCAATTACAGTTACACCATTGTGAATACTGTCAAAGGTAGTAAAACATCTATGGTTCTATTGGGTCAATTTGAAAAAGCAATAAACATTGTTGTTTCTGCAGTTGTGATGGAAACTGGGAAGAAAAGGTTGTTCGATCCGTTAAAGAAGCAGGAAGTTGCTCCAAAAAAAAAGGAAAAGGTAGTTTTCTATATTTGTAACTTCAACAAATGGAAAATGTTTGTTGTGTTGTTGAATGGATGCCCAGTCGAAATATATACATATATAATCAACATATCATTTTGTTTCCTAATTTAGGATTTTAGTGTCGAGTTATGCTTATGACTCATTCTAAATACCCCTTAAACTCTTTTGTGCATGCAGTGCTGATGTAAACGGGAAACAAAAGGTTGTGGGGTCTGTTACAGAGGCAGATGTAGGACGGGAACCCGAAAAAAGGAAAAGGTAGCCTTGTGAACCAATCATGTTAGCTATATTATTCTTTTGTTTCAATGAGTAATGTATATTATTTTGTTCAATGCTTGGTAATCCTACAAACAATGTTGTTATTTGGATTAGTGTACCTATGTTTTGTTCTTGTTTGGTTTTAATTAAAATTAGATTTTAAACTGCAACTATATAAATTAACATACTATTGTGTATAACTGGATACCTCTTATATTGCTTGTATATAACATTAAAATATAATAGTTATTCCCTCTATTTAGGCTTTTAGGCAGATTATATTTGGTTCATTGAGGCTTTATAGCCGTTACTTTTTACACAGTTGGCGCAATCAGAATATGGGTTAAATTCTTTTGTGTTTGCAGGGATGGTGAAAAGGGTAAACAGAAGGTCGTGAAGTCTGTTAAAGAGGCAGGACAACGACCCGAAAAAAGGATAAGGTAACTGTGTTACGATTTCAATTACAATTAGATTTGGAGCCGCAACTATACAAATCAACATAGTACTATGTTGCGGGTATTTAACACCAAGTATTTATGAACATGAAGCATTCTAATTATGGATTTGATTTGCAAGGAAAATCCTCCATTACTTGAGCATCAAGTAACTTGGACTAAGGTGGTAACCAACGCAGAAATGTTGAAGACAAATGTCCTAGTAAGCAATGCAGAATTTCATTCCAAAAATGTCTTTCTATATTATAAGGACTATAACATATTGTTAATGTTTGTGTGAATATGCAGAAAATTCTAACACATATTATCAGGAAATGCTTCTGGGAACCTTTTGAAGTCATCCATCTGTGGGACTCGGACAAATACATCCTGTAATATTGCAATGTGAAGAAGACTCCAAAAAAATGGAAAAGTATATGTTGGGCGAGTAATACGTTTTTGCAAAAGATAGAGACATAAGATATGGTGACAGGTTGAATTTCTCGATTCGGTATCCTTCGGCCGAAGAAATAGTTGTTTCAGTGGAGAGGGGGAATTCTAGCTAATTAGTTGGTTGCCTTTAAGTTTGTTTTCAGATGTTAGTTGGTTGTTTTCATATGAAATGTTTTGGGAATTTTATAAGCATGAACCTTGTTTCCAACCTTTAAATTAGTTTAATTTGAATTAGAATTGCTAATTCAATTCTCCTGAGTTAATATTAGCTCATTGTCGGGGTACTTTCAGTTTGCTCAGTTGCTGGTTGTTAATTTCTGTTAGGCGCATTGGTTATGTCTATGTTAATGTTACTCATACATATTGGACTCTTTGAATAGAGTTAAACCATGCAGATCCAAAACCTCATAGGTCTAATAAGGAGTCCTATGGAAAACAAAAAACCTTCTTCAATTACCATGTTAGTGATTCAAGTATTCCTCAAACTGAATACATGTTGAAACAAATATAAGCCTCATTTCAAAATCAAATCATATCCTATAATTCAATCTCAAATTCATACCATTCAGATCTAAATCAATTCTTGTATAATATTTTTATATAAAAAAATCAATAAATCAATATTGGATTAAATGTGCAATTTGTAATTGATTTTAGCCTTAACATCTATCAATAATGATTTACCTAACAATAGAATAAATGGATTTATATTTTAAACTCATAAAAAATCAAAAAAATTCTCAAATATAAAAAAAAGTTAATAATAATTTTTAAAAAAATTTTTTAAAATAGAAAAAATAGATTGTTTTATTTTGAATTAATGAGGCAATTTTCATTTTCAGCTAATTAAATATAAAAAAAAAACTTCATTAAAAAATAGATTGTTTTATTTTGAATTAATGAGGCAATTTTCAATTTCATTTGCATAAAACCTATACAAAACAAAAAACTTTATAAAATAATGAAACAATAAAAACATATAAATAAAATTTTGGCCAAAAATTCAGTTTTTCATAAAATAAAAGCATATAAATAATGAAACAATAAAAGCATATAACATAAAATTTTGTTATGTTACAAACAACTCACTACATAAAAGCCACTGTTGAAGCTTTCGCGTTTCATTTGTTTTTCCCCTCCAAATAAAGCAACAACCCTAACAATATCATATAAAGTTGGATGCAAAATAGGGTCTGGAAGTTTTGCACAAATGTTGTTGTCTATGTCTGAAGGTTTTGGATATTTGCTCTGAGGATGCAAGAAGATCAAAATGCGTACATGCGACAATCCCCGCTTTTGAAATTCAATCGTGTACATAACTGAAAAGATAATATCTAGTTAACGGTTCCTGTTATAGGGAGAAAAATGGTTGAAAATCGCATAATTAAATAAGGAACACAACTTACATGCCAAAACTGTGCCGAGAACATGGTGTTTTGTAATATCACGCATGAGCTCGTCAAACTTAATTTTGAAAACTTTGGTAATAATATCCGGTTGATCGTGCGGCTTTAACCCAGTTCCAGATAATGCACATGTGATCTCTGTCCATGTGGGGTTGAAAGTAAAGGTAACAAACAAATATGGGAAACCCAACCTACTTGAAATGGCCATTCCATCAAAATATAGTTGACCCATGTATCATTTTCTACCAACAAAAGTAGATGGTAAAACTACACATTTGCCTCATTTTGGTGGTTGATTGGTTGAATAACACTGCATTGATCATTCAATTTGTTATACTTATCGACTCTTAACTTTGATTAATTGTCCCGCAACCAATTAAGACGTTCAGACTCCATCATTCCATAACTGTCGACCAAGAACTATTGAAATAGGTGTCTCGAGTGAAGTAAGGTTTTTTTACCTCTTTGTGGTGTTCCTGCAATCATAATGATAGCCAATCTTTGATGGACTGACAGTTTCTACTATTAACTGTAGTTTCATGTTCATATTTCTTCAATATATTTTTCAAGTATTCATCTTCACCATACACAAATATGAGAGGGTATTGATATGTGTAATACCTCAAAATTTGCCCTCATTTTATTCCTTCTATTGGCTCATCATTTTGCATTCATCGGCATTTCTCATCAATTCTTTAACATCATAGTAGTTCATTTCGTTGTTTCATAAGGCATGTGATTAGGGCTCAAGGAAATTAGGGTTTTGTACCTTATACGTACCTGACAAGGATTGAAATAACAGAGGATATTCACTGGATTAAGATTCCATTCCAAATGCGGTTGCTGAAGTTGTGTCTCAATGCAGATGGGGGGTTTGATTTAATTTGGATCAAATTGTCGGAAGATCATTACAATTGCAAGATTATTTTGGACCAACAGACTATCTCTTGGATAGTGCATATTCAAGGATCATGTTATCGTGTGCGGAGATTCATCTGTTTATCGAACAGTGTTTGGTGTGAAATTGTTTCGAATTTTCAGTTTATCAGTGTTTCATCTGGATTCGAATGGTCATGGCACATTTCAAATGATTCAGAGAGTTGTGACTAGTCCGAAAATATTCAGTGGCTCAGAAACGACTGTGTTTATAGACTTGTGGAATTAACTCAAATGGACCTAGGGTTAAAATTGAGATTTCATATCCATTCATTGCTTTGTTCTCATAAACCACTCCCGATTATTTTGTTTCACTTTTATTTCTATTTTTTCGTTTTATCCATCTTTCCAATTAGGTTGGTCCATATCCATTTATCCATATAACCTTCCTTTAATAAATTCCATTTTTCTTTTTAATATTCATAATTGTCGCATTCAATACAAATCCATTCAATTTGTTTTTACCTATTTTCTCATTTTTTACAATTATAGATCTATCGGAAAAATCTCAATTGAATTTGTTCTAAGCCCATTTGTCATTATCTTTTTGAATCATATCAATTTCAAGCCCATATCTAATCCAAAAGAGGAAGCCTAATTTTATTTTGTCAATCCATATATTCCATTGGTCAAAATCCTCATGTTCAATTCAAAATCTCTTTGTATCCTTATATTCATTATGTGTTCTCTCATAGGACTTAATGAGATTACAAAGCTTTTGCCATTAGCTTCTTGTTTTTTTAGCAATTAATATAATCAAGACCTTACCATTTTGTCAACATTAATAGGACCATTAACGCAAAAATTGGTCAAATAAATTTGTGCCATTAATTCCTTGAACGTGGTGCATCAGTCAGAATACAAGGGAAAAGCTAAGCAAATAAAAAGAAAAAATGTTTAAAGGTTACAAGAGATTATTTCATTTAACATATGATCCTGCTAATAAGCTTCAATTAAAGTTCACTTAGTTCAGCTTCATGTGATGGAAACTCAGCTGACTGTTTTCAACCATATGATCTCGGGGTAGATTCTAATCAAAGCTTTCCTAAGTATTCAAGCGTGCCACCTCTTGTTTATTGGTTCTTCACTTAATCTTGAAGCATTGGCTCTTGATGAAATTGATTCTAACGACTTAGAAGAGGAACGAGTTGTACGTGCGAGTGTATAATATTCACAGAAGCGTGAAATCACTGCTTCAACAGATGACAAGCTAAAACTCAGCCAGTTGACTGTTTTGCTTGCTGAGATTGAACTGAACATCCAAGAAATTCAGCTCCTTATCCTGCGCAAATCCACGGCAGCAACAAGCCCGAATTGCGCCTCGAGAAAGCTGTTCGCAAAAGCAATTCCCTGTTTATTAACCTGCAGTCAGAGAAGAAAAAACATAGTAGAAATAAAACTCACATCAAATAGCAACTTATTCACAAAAGCCATCACATAATTTCAGTTATCCTAACAATTCATCCTAACCGAATTTCACTAGAAATAGTTCAATGGAAATCTCATAATAGAAAAAAAACATAATTGAATCCATGAGTCTCATAACAGATTTATTCAACCAATATAACTAACTTAACCAATTCTCCTAACTGTTAACAGAAAAATTTCTAAACCTCATAACAGAATTGCTAGACCTCATCCATAAATGAAAACAGTTCAGAATAACAGAATAATAACCGATATTTTACCTGAAGCTTCTGGACTCTTCCGTGGCATTTGTATATAAGTCAGTAGCTTCTCGATCATTGGCTTCTTTCTTCACATTTTTTCCATTCTTCCTCATCACAAACCCCCTGTATCTCCACCCTCATTTTAAGGCTCAATCCATCTTCAATTCATTCCTCTGCATCATCAGCAAATTGAGTCTTTATCGCCTGCATCAATAATCAAATGGCGCAAACAGAAATTCGATAGCGGTTCAGTATCAGGTAGGAGAGTATTTGACTCGAGGGATAAAGTGGCGGAGTAATATGGATACCTGAGAGCGGCGATTTCGTAACAGAAGCATTGTCTTCGACGCACTCATTTCACCAGAAAGCTTCATCGGCCCCTCATCAATCTGCATCATCCATAATCAAGTATGGATTCTGTAAGAACATCAGAAGGCAGCCAGGGACATTGTTTTTGATTTTTCGCAGAAGCCGAAGGGAAGCCAAAGCGAAGCGTACACAGAGAGGGACACCGAATCGGAACTTACCAAGAGTATCAGGACGGCGTCGATAATCTGAAAGTTCGCGTCATCTTCGCAAGGCCTTTGAAGGAGCTGAGTGAATCGTTTCGTTGTCTTCCGTCGTGGATTGCTTGGCTAACGACTCCATTGCTACTTCATCACCTCACTGGTTAAAAGGTGCAAATCTTTTGTCGTTTATTTTCAAGATTCGATGGGTGTGTTTATTCCGTTAGCCTTTGTGTTGTTCTTGTCAAGATCGGTAAGGTTGAGTTTAGGACAGATTCAATTTAGGGATTAAATTGAGAATTAGGTTCAGAAAGGGATTTGTGAGGTAGTGTTGGTCTTGAATTCGCGGACGGAGAGAGGGGTTGAGGTGATGGCTTCGAAACGGCGAAGAAGAAGAAGCCGAGAGGTGAGAGAGAGAAAAGGGTTTATCGGCGACGCAAGGGGAAGAAGAAGAGGGATTAGGGTTTTTATGTTTTGGTTCAATTTGTATTTTAATTAATCATATTACAATTTAACTCAGATTTAATTAATCTTGTAATAAGATTATGTGTTAATTTAGTTTTTTTAATATTCATGATTAGCTAGACATTAGTTTAAATAAAGTTTTTTTAAGATTAGTTTAATCTCTTTTGTTAAGTCAAGATTTTAGAAAAAATATAATCATAAGTTAATTTGATTATTTTCCTTAAGATAAAATACTTAGCTTAATTGATTTATTTATAGGATTAGTTTTTTCCATTAGCTTAAATTAAGATGTTATCAAGATTATTAGAATAATATAAAATAATTACTATAAGGATAGTTTAATTCTTTTTATTTTTTTAAATTAAGTCTAATTTAGAAAATTTTAGTTAAGTTTAGGGAATTTAGTTTAAGGTTAGTAATTCTTTTTTCTTTAAGATTGGTCTAATTCATATCTTAAGTTAATTCATTTTTTTTTTTAGTTAATTAAGAAATATGTTTAATTCATGGAATATGTAAAAAAATATGTTTAATTAAAATTCTGTTATTCACACCTCCCCATGCTGAGCCCATGATAGAAACAACTAAAATTCTTCTTTTCAACACCTCCTTTTCTTTTCTGCATATGGGCCTGATTTTTATTCCTATTCTCACCCCCTGTATTGGGCCCAATTCATTAAAGCAGTTTAGAGAATAACTGAACTCACCTCCCTGTAGTTATTTCTTTAGAGTTTATTTTTAAGTTAATATAGGTTCAAATTAAATCTAGTAAAAATAATAAAAAGCATGAGAAAATTCTATAAAAATTAAAGTAGATTAATAATTGAATTTAGGAATTTGTGACATTTTTATTTTCTGAAATTTGTTTATTTTTGAATTAATTATGAATTTTTCTATTAATTAGTTTTATTGAATTTCTATTAATTATGCTGAATTTTGTTCATTTTATTTAAATAGCTTCTAACCACTTTTTTGAGCCATTCTTTTTTCTGTAATTAAAAGACTCCTAATAGTTCTTAGGATATTTTTTAGTGGATTTTTAGGAATTTTTATCTTAGGTTTTGGTGATAAAATCCTTAGGAAATAATAATTAATTCTTAGCTGAAATTAAATAATTTTTAGGCATAAGAAAAATAAGTATTTTTAGAATCTCTTTTAGTACCATATTAGAGATAATGTTAGGACCTTGCAATTTAATTTTCACAATTTTTCTAGAAGTTTTAGTATTTTTTTTAGAATATTAATTTTGGCTTAGTTATGCATAATTCCATTAGATTAGGCCATTAAAAGAAATATAGTTCAATACAAAAAAATAATAACAATAGTCTAGATTAATTTTAGTCATGGAATCTAACATTAGACTTAGGTTTAGTTTAATTTGTTTTAGGATGAATATTAAGTTTGTCCTAGATTTAGAACTTAGTATAAAATTCATTTCCATATAGAAATAGAATAAATAAATAAGACTATTTATTATTCATGCCTTTAAGGCATTTTTAGAATATTATTTCTCATAGTTGATTTCATTGTTTTGCCTTATTTTTATTGTTACAACTTGTATAGGATTCCCTCTTTGTGCTCTTAGAATCAACTTAACTTCATTAAGAAGTAAGTTGAATTCTAGTAGTTTTAAGTTTCCATTAGGAGTAGAAAACCTCACTAACCATTAGGATCACTTTGTAAATACATAACAAAATTAGGATTGAGTCTTAGTCCCTTAGATTTTTCCTGTTATCAACTTGAGTCATTCTCTTTCTCATCTCAAAAGAAAAGCAATAAAACACTTAATAAAAATCGAACAATCTTGTACGACACGAGACTTTGTTGCGGAGTGTTTATACGCGTCCTGTTTCGGGGCGAGGTGTAAATACTCACCGCGATGGATAGGTCTTAGTACAAGACAGTTCACAAACAAATTCAAAACACTTCTTTTAAAAGCCAAAAACAAACAATAAACGACTATCCTGCGGGAACTTCTTTTCTCATCTCATTCACTCACAACGCGAACTCGCGACGACTTGTCTCGCATGCAAGACGGTAAACGCACTCGTACCAGACGAGCCTGCAACACCTGAGCATAGACATACGCAGTTCCAGCATAAAAAACACAAACAAATAGTTCCCGCCTAGGTTAGGCGAACTACGTCGACTCTGATCCTCATTATCCCGATGAGGTACGTAGGCAGCGGGGTAGGGCCCGTTCGAGCACATTCTTTATTTTCCCTACATTTCCCCATTATTTCTTTTCATTTCATTTTCCAGTTCCTTTTCTCATTCCTCATTTGCATTCCATTTCCAGTTAGCGGTTCATTTGTTCAGCAACATATTATTTCTCACCCTTTGAAACAAACAAGCAAGCGTGGATCCCGTCGGGTACGACGGACGATCTGGGGTGCTAATACCTTCCCAGGTCGTAACCGACTCCCAAACTCAGATCTTTGGTTCGCAGGACCTTGTCCTTTCCTTCTTCCTCAGGTTTGTGCAACATTACCTTTCCCATTCTTTCGGGATAAAAATGTCTGGCTGGCGACTCTACCTTTTCTGCGCCACTTTCGCGTTTGTACTAGGATGAAAATCCCGGGAGCGACAGCTGGCGACTCTGCTGGGGAACTAACCTGATTCTTCCGGTTTCCCTTGTAGAGTCAGTCCTAGCGCCTGTTTGGTTTTGTTTCTTTGGGTGTTTATCTGTTTGATGCTGAGTGCTTTAGTTTAGCTTTACTGTTTTTATTTACAGTTTTATTTACAGCTTTACTTTATCGCATTTATTTACCGCTTTCAGTATTTTATTTTCCATGCATCATATTATACTGGACTGTCTGGCTGTGCTGGTTTTCATTTTTTCTGTGGGTGGGAGTTACTGTGAGATAAGCCAAATACCCGGCTTGAGTGCACCATAGGATTAACGTGGACAGACATTGTACTCTTATGGTATCTCACCATGATGGGTGGCGATGTGTTCCACACCCAGATTGCGACCGTCTTGGAACTATTCTGTGTGGGGATTACCTCACTTCAGAGTACGACCTTGATAGTTATGTGCATCTGGTGACCGATCTTCGAGGACCTTAATGGAAACACCCCTCTCCAGTGATGACAGTGGCAGACCACATTTGTTGGCAAACCCACTCGCATCCGAGGGTCCATTGGGAACTCGCATAGGATAGCCTGGTTCTCTCATAGGAATTCAGTTAAAGCAAACTGTTCGTATAACGATAGTATTGTACCCTTCGGGATGAATGTACTATTGTTTCTCGATTCAGTGCTTGAAGCTGGAGACTTGTGAGGGATGCTTGTTTTTTCCGGACTCAACTGAGACCTCCCTGCGTAGTATATAATACCAAACCGATTCCCTGATTTGGTCATGAGCCATTTCTCGGAGATGGTGAACGTATTATTACTATTCGGCTTTGAGAGTTCGTGATGTTGACCCGAGTAGCACACCCGTGAGATTGGGAGGGGTTTACAGGTTTGCAGGAGCCCTGGTACCTTCAACATACCCACTTTGCCTTTGGTTCAGTTTTGTGATCTGGATTTCTGTTCTTAAGTTATGGACCCCGAATCAGAGGGATGATTATTGTGATATCTGGATTTTGAGACCGTGCACCGACACCTGATTATATGATTGGCACATCACAGACACTTCACTGATCACATGCCTTGCCTTGCATAAACATCATATCATCATTAATCATTTGTGTTTCTTTTATTCTCAGGGTTTGCATTATTCCCGGTTCCTGGTCATATCTTTGCTTCAGAATGGAAGACGTCAGAAAGAAGAATATTTTCTACAAGTTTTTTGATACCAAAGTGGATTTGCTCAAGCAGATGGTGTCTCTCATTACCCCGGGTCACTTGGATTTCTTCAAACAGCAGTATGGTGATATTTTGGATATGGTTTTCAGCTTGGATAGTTCGCAGAAGAGTGCCATTCATACTTTGCTACAGTACTATGACCCTAGACTCCGATGTTTCACATTTCCGGATTTCCAGCTAGGTCCGTTGCTAGAAGAGTATGTTGAGATTCTAAGAATACCGATTCAAGATCAGATTCCGTTCAATTCAGAGATGACAAGACCAACTCACACCGACATTGCTAAGGCTCTTTATTTGAGCCCATCAGAAGTATCTGCTAATCTGGTTTCCACCAAGGCCGGAGTGCTTGGTTTTCCCTTAGAGTTTCTGGTCAGAAAAGCTGAGAGTGTGCCGTGGAAAAGCAGTGTGATGCAATTTGCGCCATCTTGGCATTGTCTGTATATGGGATAGTTTTGTTTGCTGATATGGACAAGTTTGTGGACATAAATGCTATTCATTTGTTTGTGTTGAAGAATCCGATACCTACTCTCCTAGGTGACTTGTATTATTCGGTGCACTATAGGAATGAGAAGAGACGAGGTGGCTTGGTTAGATGTTGTGCTCAGTTGTTCTACACTTGGTTTATGAGGCACATCCCTATTGCTGGAGTGTTTAAGGATCCCAATGTAATATGGTCGCAGAAGCTCAACACGTTGACTGCCAAAGACATCAGATGGTTCACTTTGAGGTTAAAAGGGAAAGAGCTCATCTCCAGTTGCGGAAAGTATCCTAATGTTCCCCTCTTAGGAGTAGCAGGTTGCATTAACTACAACCCCATACTCTTGAGAAGACAATTAGGGTACGCTTTGAAGAATGTCCCCAAGGATTCAGAGTTGGATCAGACTTTCTATTTTCCTATGAAGGATAATCTCCCATTGGTGCGGGAGGCTGCAGGTGCTTGGAAAACGGTTATTAAGAAGGGTATAGATCGTTTGGGCAGGAGCAACAACCAAATGTTTCCCGAGTTTGAAGCGTGGGTAAGAGAAAAAGCTCAAGTGACTCTAATCCCTTTCTCTGCACCGTTACCACCACTTACTACGGTGCCTTTGGAGGAATATCAGAAGTTAGAAGCTTTGGTTAAGCAACTGAGGGTTGAAAATCAAGAGGCTCTTAATTCTTGTCAAGCGCTGATGATCCAGAACCGTCAATTGAAAGATAGAGCTGTGCAAGCCGAGGAGATAGTCCGTCTTAAGCAGAAGGATTTTGAAGATAGAGAGCTCTACTTCCGGAAGAAGGGTTTAGCTGAGACTCATAAGACGGCCCAGCGCCGAAGAGAGAAGAAAGATCTTAGTGAAGCCAATGAAGCTGTTACTTTATGGCAGGAGAAATGGGACGAAAATCTGAAGAAACAAAAGGAGTTAGACGCCAAGCACAAACAGGAAGTCAAAAGCCTTCAGGATTCTTTAGTTGGGCAGAAAGAACTTCTCAGGAAAGCTTATTATCAAGAGGAGGATCGTATCCGGTGCGTAACAGAAAGTCAGCAGGCGCTGAAGGAAGCTCAAAAGGAGATTGAAGATTTGAAATTGAAAGCTGATGTGAAAAGGTCGAAGGCCGAGTCAAGTCAAAGCAAGGGGAATGAAGCAGCATTTCTACAGCAGATCGAGGAGTTACACGCTTCTTCTGATACGAGGGACCTCCTCATTCAGAAGCTCATCCAGGAGCCCGGTCATCCAGATGTGGTTCAGCTGTTCCAGAGCGTCAAATGCCTTAGCTGGAGATTGAAAGATATAGAGTTCCCTAGGGTTTAATTTCATGTTTTTGTACTTGGATTACCCACAGGCTTGTTGTGGGATTCCTTATATGTGATGTACTTTTGTTGTTATTTTGATTGGTACCCTTCAGGGACGTTGTATTTCCAAACTCCAGTTTATATGATTGATTTGTTCCGGATTTCTTGTTCGTTATTTGCACCGACACGGAGTAATGAGCACCAGTTTTTCACAGCCGTCATTATGTCTGAATATTATTTGGGTCTTCTTCCCAATTCTTAATGCCAGGACCGGACACAGGAAAATACTCGGGAATAAAAGGAACACATTGCATTGCATACACATCATTTGCATTTCGTCTTTGTCTTTGCAGGTTTTTCTTCGAGATGTCTAATTTATCTGTGTTCACCAGGCAAAGATTGCGAGGGCCGCCAAGACCCGATACCTTCGACAAAATATTCCTCATCGGTACGCGACCCGCAGTAATCAAAGAACAGCAATGGACGCCATGCAGACAGAACTCAACGATGTCCGTACCAAGATGGCAGAATTTATGACTCTGATGCAGGGGATGGCCCAGGGGCAACAGGAGCTGAGAAATGCAATTCAAGGGTTAACTCCTCCTAACACTAATGCTCAGGCAACTACTTCCGGCGGACTAGGGGCTCCTCCCAATACTAACAACGGTACAGGTGGACCTCATGTTCCAGATCCAGCTATGGCTACGTATGTTCCTGTACAGGACAGGCAGGAAGACCAATTCCAGTACTTCAACAATGATATGGGTTTCGGCGGTGACGGGAATCTCAACGACTTCTTGGTGCTTGCAGAGAAGGTCAAGGCCTTAGAGTGCAAGGACACTTTGGGAATTGACGTGTCAGATATGGGTTTAGTACCTGGGGTGGTCATTCCACACAAGTTCAGGCCACCAGCATTTGATAAATACAACGGCAGCTCTTGCCCGAAAACTCACCTACAAGCCTTCTACAGGAAGATTGCGGCTCACACGCGAGACGAGAAACTATGGATGTACTATTTCCAGGATAGCCTTTCTGGAGGGTCCTTGGAGTGGTACATGAAGTTGGAAAGGAGCTCTATTAGAAGTTGGAAGGATTTGGGAGAGGCCTTCCTCAGACAATATCAATACAACATTGACATGGCACCTAGCCGTACTCAGCTTCAAAGCTTGACACAGAGGAGCTCGGAGAGCTTCAAAGACTATGCACAGAGGTGGCGTGAGGTGGCCGCCCGAGTGCAACCACCTTTATTGGAAAGAGAGTGGTCGATCTTTTCCTGAATACCCTCCCAGGGCATTTCATGGAAAGGTTGGCTGGTTGTTCCTCAAGTGGTTTTTCGGACATTATCCTGACTGGAGAAAGAATCGAAAGCTGGCTCAAACAGGGGAAGATTCAAAATGGAAGCGCTTCAGTATCTGGCATTAAGAAACCCTTTGTGAAAAGGAGGGAAGGAGAAACAGGAGCAGTATACGCACAGAGAGGAATGATGCACCAAGGATATTATCAACAAGTGGCCCCCGTCACTATTTCAACTCCTCCAGTTCAACAACGGGTTCAGCCTCCACAGCCGCAACGCTCACAGGGGTATCAGCCAAGACCCCATCGTCCGTACTACCCTCAGAAGCCGAGGGATAGACATTTTGAAGCTCCACCAATGTCTTACTCCCAACTGTTGAAGAATCTCCTGCAACTTCAAATGATTCAGCTCCGTACCTTGCAACCTCCGAGGCCAGGCCAAATTCCTGAAGGTTATGACTCGAATGCTAGATGCGAGTTTCATTCTGGAGCTCCCGGCCATAGTACTGAGAATTGTAAAGCATTGAAGCATGTTGTTCAGGACTTGTTGGATTCTAAAGCGATCAATTTCGCTCCCTCTCCTAATGTGCTGGAAAATCCCATGCCTCCTCACAGGGGCACGGTTGGTGCAATTGGTGAAGGGGAGAAATTGAATCTGGTGGATGATGTAGATGACTTGCAGACTTCATTGGTTGCTATCAAGGTTTGTTTGTTGAAGAAAGGCATTTTCCCCGGATGCGAGGATGATTGTTCAGAATGTACAGAAGCTACCAACGGTTGTAAACGATTGAAGGCCGGAATTCAAGGTATGATTGATGAAGGGGTACTGCAATTTGACAAGATCGTGAAAGAAAGTGAAGTATCTACAGTGACTATCTTTTATGATCCATCCCAAGTTCCTTCGCGTGCCAGAGCAGCGCCAATAACTATTACTACTGCTGGACCCATAATGTACCAAAGTGACAGAGCAGTTCCTTGGAACTATGGTGGCGAAGTGTATTGCAACGGCCAGAGACAAGAGTTGGCCACGACTAGTATAACCCCAGCTCAAGTAGAGAATGTTGGAGTAGGGGGTTTTACTAGAAGCGGAAGACTATTTGCGCCGGAAGCACTGAGAAGCAATGTGATACCACCCAGGGATACTGCCGAAGCCCAAGTTAGAGCCAGGGGAAAACAACCAGTAGTTGCCAATGATCCAACTCCATCAACTAATCCAGATCTCACCTTTGACAAAGAAGCCGAAGAATTCCTGAGGATCATCAAGAAGAGTGACTATAAGATTGTAGATCATTTGCAGCAGACGCCGTCAAAGATCTCCATCTTATCATTACTCATGTGTTCGGACTCTCATAGGAAGGCCCTTTTAAATATTCTGAACAAGGCATACGTGCCTCAGGATATTTCCGTAAACCAGCTAGAAACGGTGGTGTCCAGCGTTAATGCCAATCATGGATTGGGTTTCACGGACTTGGACTTAACTTCTGATGGGCGTGCTCACAATCGGGCATTGCATATTTCTCTGGAATGCAAGGGTGCAGTGCTCTCCCATGTGCTGGTGGATACTGGTTCATCTCTGAACGTCTTGCCTAAGAAGGCATTGATGAAGCTGGACTATGATGGAGTGGTGCTAAAACCCAGTGATTTAGTAGTCCGAGCATTTGATGGATCAAGAAGATCGGTATTTGGAGAGGTGGAGTTACCTATTAAGGTAGGTCCACAAGTCTTCAATACCACGTTTTATGTGATGGATATCCAGCCGGCATATAGTTGTTTACTTGGAAGGCCCTGGATACACTCGGCAGGAGCGGTTTCTTCTACACTTCATCAGAAATTAAAGTTTGTCTGGGAAGGTCAAGTTGTGACGGTCAGCGGGGAAGAAGATATATTCGTCAGTCATCTAGCCTCATTCAAATATGTGGAGATGGATGGCGAAATAGTCGAAACTCCATGTCAAGCTTTTGAGCCTTTGAAGTCCGAGCAAACATCCGCCGTAGCAACTTCTCCTGAGGTGCCGAAGAAGGGGGTGTCCATAGCCTCTTATAAACAAGCGCGTGAATTAGTAGAATCTGGAGTGCGAGAAGGTTGGGGCAGCCCAATCGAATTACCAGAGAAGAAGGACATGTTCGGGATTGGCTATCACCCTGGGGGATCTTCGTCTGAAACAAGTGCAAAAGGTTGTCAGAGCCCGGTCACTTTCACAAGTGCAGGAGTGATAGACTACGGAAATATCAGCGCAGTGCAGGATGAAGCTGTTGATAGTGACTGTAACTTGGATGAATGGATTAGGCCTGCCGTCCCAGGAGCTCAACCTAGCAACTAGACGTCAGAAAGGCTCATTTCAGTAACATCTTTTGAAGAGTAATGTTTTTGTTTTTGTTTTTGTTTTCCTGTATTAAAGCATTATGTCTTTCCCGGGGCATAGTGGCTTTTTGTAAGGGTTCATTTGTTCATTAACACAATCATTAATAAAATTGACGTTTCACATTCATTTCATGTTGTTCTCTGTCTTTCGTTTTTACTTTTGTTTTTCAAAAAAAGAAAGAAAAGTTTTTAAAATGGCAATGTTTCTCATTTTCTCAAGTTGTTGCTAAAGCCTTGCATGAATCATCATTCATGCAGGTGCTCGTCACCGGATCTTATCAATGACGACCCTGTTATGGCTAAGTATGACTTCGACAATCCAATTTATCAAGCCGATGAGGAAGGTGAAGAGGATTGTGATTTACCCGAAGAATTGGCCAGACTGCTCAAACAGGAAGAGAAGATGATTCAGCCGCATGAGGAAGATGTTGAAGTGATAAACCTGGGTACTGAAGAGGACAAGAAAGAAGTCAAGATCGGAGCTGCATTAGAAGAATCTGTCAAGACTCGTTTGATGGCTATGCTGCGAGAATACGTCGACGTCTTCGCATGGTCCTACCAAGATATGCCGGGTTTAGACACTGACATCGTGGTACACAAGCTACCTCTCAGAGAAGGTTGTCCTCCGGTAAAGCAGAAGTTGAGGCGCACACGTCCAGACATGGCAATCAAAATAAAAGAAGAAGTGCAAAAACAGTTTGATGCTGGCTTCTTGGCCGTGACTAGTTATCCTCCATGGGTTGCTAACATTGTGCCGGTTCCTAAGAAAGATGGCAAAGTCAGAATATGTGTGGATTACAGGGATTTGAATAGGGCCAGCCCCAAAGATGATTTCCCTCTACCTCACATAGATGTACTTGTCGATAATACTGCGCAGTTTTCCGTGTTCTCCTTCATGGATGGATTCTCAGGCTATAATCAAATCAAGATGGCTCCCGAGGATATGGAAAAGACAACTTTCATCACTCCTTGGGGCACCTTTTGTTACAAGGTCATGCCGTTTGGTTTAAAGAATGCAGGAGCTACCTACCAACGGGCAATGGTGACGTTGTTTCACGACATGATCCATCATGAAATTGAGGTTTATGTGGATGACATGATAGCAAAGTCCCAGACGGAAGAGGAACACTTGGTCAACCTAGCAAAATTGTTTGACAGGCTTCGAAAGTTCAGACTGAGGTTAAATCCGAATAAATGCACCTTCGGGGTTCGTTCTGGCAAGTTGCTCGGCTTCATTGTTAGTGAACGAGGAATTGAGGTTGACCCGGCCAAAGTGAAAGCAATCCAGGAAATGCCTGAGCCGAAGACTGAAAAGCAAGTGCGTGGCTTCTTAGGGAGACTAAACTACATTGCACGGTTTATTTCTCACCTAACGGCCACGTGCGAGCCTATCTTCAAGCTTCTGAGGAAGAATCAGGCCATTAAATGGAATGAAGACTGTCAACGGGCCTTCGACCGAATCAAAGAATATCTGTTGGAGCCACCAATTCTTATGCCTCCAGTGTCAGGGAGACCTCTGATCATGTATCTTACTGTGCTCGAAGGATCGATGGGATGTGTGCTGGGTCAGCAGGACGAGTCTGGTCGAAAAGAGCACGCCATATATTACCTTAGCAAAAAGTTTACCGATTGTGAGACACGATACTCACTACTCGAGAAAACTTGCTGCGCTTTGGCATGGGCTGCTCGCCGACTAAGACAGTACATGCTGACACACACTACTCTCCTAATTTCCAAGATGGATCCTGTAAAATACATCTTTGAGAAGCCGGCTTTGACAGGAAGAGTGGCCCGTTGGCAGATGATACTCACGGAGTATGACATACAATACACTTCACAAAAAGCTATTAAGGGGAGTGTGTTGTCAGAATACTTGGCCCAGCAGCCGATTGATGATTATCAACCCATGAGGTTTGAGTTTCCGGATGAGGACATCATGTTCCTCAAGTCAAAAGACCATGAAGAACCACTTCCGGAGGAGGGGCCCGACCCTGAATCCAGATGGAAGTTGATGTTTGACGGAGCTGTAAACATGAATGGGAGTGGAGTAGGTGTTGTTATTATCTCACCAGAAGGAGTCCACACACCTCTCGCCGCTCGGTTGACCTTTGAGTGCACTAACAACGAGGCAGAGTATGAAGCTTGCATCATGGGGATCGAAGAGGCAATAGACTTGCGAGTCAAGAACCTTGAGATCTTCGGAGATTCTGCTTTGGTGGTAAATCAGGTCAATGGCAAATGGCTAGTTCATCAAGCTCGTTTGATTCCTTACCGAGATTACGTCAGGAGGCTGTTAACCTTCTTTACCAAAGTAAAGCTGAGCTATGTTCCTAGAGACGAAAACCAGTTCGCCGATGCTCTCGCAACTTTATCATCCATGATTAAAGTATGCCGAGAGAATTTCGTGCCTCGAATTTCGATCTCTCGTCTTGAAAGACCGGCTTATGTCTTCGCAGTTGGTGATGGTGAAGATGACAAGCCTTGGTACCACGACATCAAACAATTCCTGAAGGCTCAAGAATACCCGGCTGGGGCATCCAGTAAAGATAAGAAAACTCTTAGAAGACTGGCGGGGGGTTTATTCTTGAACCAGGATGGTGTGCTATACAAACGGAACTTTGACATGGTGCTGCTCAGATGTGTGGACAGACGCGAGGCAGACCTGTTAATGCAGGAGGTTCACGAAGGCTCCTTTGGTACCCATGCTGGAGGACATGCCATGGCCAAGAAATTATTGAGATCGGGATACTATTGGATTACCATGGAATCCGATTGTTGCAAATACTCTCGTAAGTGCCATAAGTGTCAAATTTATGCCGACAAGGTCCATGTACCTCCAAATCCGTTGAGTGTCATGTCTTCACCGTGGCCATTCGCTATGTGGGGCATCGATATGATTGGAAAGATTGAGCCAACAGCTTCTAACGGGCATCGCTTCATCCTGGTTGCTATTGATTATTTCACGAAGTGGGTTGAAGCAGCTTCCTACACCAATGTCACTAAACAAGTGGTCGCTCGATTTATTAAGCGGGACATCATCTGCCGATATGGAGTCCCTGAAAGGATCATTACTGATAATGGTTCTAACCTCAATAACAAGATGATGGCTGACTTGTGTCGAGACTTCAAAATAGAACACCACAACTCTTCTCCATATCGTCCGAAGATGAATGGTGCCGTCGAGGCGGCTAATAAAAACATCAAGAAGATTGTGCAGAAGATGGTTGTGACATACAAAGACTGGCACGAGATGTTACCCTTCGCGTTGCATGGGTATAGAACATCAATACGCACTTCAACTGGGGCAACTCCATTCTCATTGGTGTATGGTATGGAGGCAGTTTTACCGATCGAAGTGGAAATCCCTTCCTTGAGGTTGATGATGGATATCAAGCTAGATGAAGCTGAATGGCTCCGATCCAGATATAATCAATTGAGCCTCATTGAAGAGAAGCGTCTAGCAGCTGTATGCCATGGACAGTTGTATCAGCGACGAATGAAGCAGGCTTTTGACAAGAAGGTGCGACCACAGAGGTACACGCCAGGAGATTTAGTGCTGAAAAGGATTCTCCCTCCTCTCAACAATCACAGGGGCAAGTGGACACCCAACTATGAAGGACCGTTCGTGGTTAAAAAGGTTTTCTCAGGCGGAGCCTTAATGCTGACAACCATGGACGGAGAAGACTTTCCATCCCCTGTCAACGCAGACGCAGTAAGAAAATACTTCGTGTAAAAAAGGACCCGCTGGATAAAAACAGAATAAAGATCCAGGCAAAAATGGGCATCCCGGCGAGCCAAAAACAGAATAAAAGGCTCGGGAAAAAGTTAGGGAAATATTAAAAAAATGTACACCCGCTGAGTTGAAAAGCCACATCGGACAACTCAGGCAAAAAAGGGTATCCCGGTGGATTGAAAACCTGAAAGGGCGATCCACGCAAAAGAGGGATTAACACGAACGACTGCGATCTGCGAGATCCATGACCTACATACAGTTGAGGCTATCCTAAGGGTTGAAGATCAGTTCACTTACTTTTTCTCAAGAGGCAGAAGAGCGGAGCGTCTTGAAGACATACGAGTCATAACCGGGTTGATACTTGATGAGATTCACTTTTCACATTGCCAATAGGGTAGTTTGTTTTTCTATTAGTTGTTCCCTCATTCCAGGGAACTGCTTCCTTTGTATTGCCTATTCAGGGCCACCTTTCAAAATCAATAAAAATTCAGCTTCAGTCAATTGACCATTTTAACTTTTTGTTTTTACTTTTTCATCTAGCATTGATTGATTGTGAAAACGTCTAGCAAATGGTAACTTGCATTGTGTTATGAACATTTGAATGCTTTTCTAACTCGTGCAGGAGAATAGAAACATTTAATACAACTCTGAAAGGGTGCTGGGATACCTAGACATTGGTTCATGCTATGAGCCTGGGGCAAGCAGGTCCCAAACTAATTCTCTATGTTGCAGGTACTATCGATTGCGTTCATGCAGGTACAGGTACTGGTGTTGCTAGCGAAGCTCACAACTATGGGCATTCCCATTTGTTGAGAAGAAACAAATGTCTCCCAGGGTGTTTCCAATCATCCCCAGCCATGTGCAAGTTGAAATTTCTCCCAGCAAGATAGCAAAGAGTGGGCGTCTTCCCCAAGCAGAAGTCTCCTTTCAGACAGGAGCAATTCTCGGCAGTATAAGGAGTGTCTTGCCTCCCCTGCAGTTGCTTCCTCAGCAGTGTCAGGCCTTTGGTTCCCAGAAAGTCCTCACTTCCCCATCAGAGTTCAAGAAGGGTTCGCCTCCGGCAGGGTCTTGGCGCTCCAATCTCAAAGTCCAATTTATTTTTGGCAGTGGCGGCTATTCTGAGCCAGTGAATTATTAACAGCTTTCCCGCAGAGTTGTTTCCTCCTCACCAGGATGAACTAGATTAGTGCAGTGGTCATCATTTCTCCCCAGCCGAGTTATCTGGGATACCTGCAGTCTCCTTATCAGGAGATCTCTTTGCATTGTCATTCGCATAATCATCATTACATTTGCATCATCATGGAGCATTACGCCATAAGTTCAAACATATGCATGCCAGCATGGGCCAGTTTTGAGGTATATTATATACAACTTATAACATCTTCTCAACCTGAAGTACTCCGCACAGAGGATACCAACATCATTTTTCAGACATCCTTGTCTTTTTCAAGTCAATGTTCGTCATTTCTCCGCGTCTTGTTTGGTACAACAGTCACGTCGCAGGTTCTCGTTTTGTACAACGGTCCTGTTTGCTTGGGCTCTCGTTTATGTACAACGATCCCGTTCCATCTTGTCCTATTTTCTTGGTGTTTCTGGTTACCGCCTACGGCCGGTATACCTTTGCGTCTCCATTCGAGGATGGTTTCGTGTTGGATCCGAGGATCTTTTGGATCGTCATTCGAGGATGACATTTCTTTTCTTCAAGTCCTTCCGAGGTTGGTCTTGTTGTTGTGGCTATTATTCGAGGATAGTAGTTCACTTTTTGAGCTTATTGATCGAGGTCAGTTTGTCTCTTTTGCAAAGTCTGTCTGAGGTCAGCTTTGTGTTTGGTTATCAGTCGAGGCTGGTATACCTTTGCGTCTCCATTCGAGGATGGTTTCGTGTTAGATCCGAGGATCTTTTGATTTGTCATTCGAGGATGGCATTTCTTTTCTTCAAGTCCTTCCGAGGTTGGTCTTGTTGTTGTGGCTATTATTCGAGGATAGTAGTTCACTTTTTGAGCTTATTGATCGAGGTCAGTTTGTCTCTTTTGCAAAGTCTGTCTGAGGTCAGCTTTGTGTTTGGTTACCGCCTGCGGCCGGTATACCTTTGCGTCTCCATTCGAGGATGGTTTCATGTTAGATCCGAGGATCTTTTGATTTGTCATTCGAGGATGGCATTTCTTTTCTTCAAGTCCTTCTGCGGTTGGTCTTATTTGTTTTGTTGTTGCTATTATCCGAGGATAGTAGTTCATTTTTTTTTGAGCTTATTGATCGAGGTCAGTTTGTCTCGTTTGCAAAGTCTGTCTGAGGCCAGTCTTTGTTGTTGATGGTTATCGCCTGCGGCCGGTATACCATTGTGTTTCTATTCAAGGAGGGTTTTAGTACTGGATCTGAGGATCCCGTGTGAGTGGTCATTCGAGGATGGCATTCTTCCCAGCATATTTCCACCTGGTTCTATTTTCGCTACCTATTCAGAGGTCAAAATAAAAAAAAAGTACATAAATAAATAAATGGGCAGATGACATTTCCATTACCCTCAATGTGCAAATTTTCCGGTTTTATTTGAATATTCAATCACTCCATACCTTGAACGTCTGAAAGCTGTTGCATTTTTCCGTTCAGGTCTGCAGTTGATTGAATAGGGGCAGCTGTAATACCTCAAAATTTGCCCTCATTTTATTCCTTCTATTGGCTCATCATTTTGCATTCATCGGCATTTCTCATCAATTCTTTAACATCATAGTAGTTCATTTCGTTGTTTCATAAGGCATGTGATTAGGGCTCAAGGAAATTAGGGTTTTGTACCTTATACGTACCTGACAAGGATTGAAATAACAGAGGATATTCACTGGATTAAGATTCCATTCCAAATGCGGTTGCTGAAGTTGTGTCTCAATGCAGATGGGGGGTTTGATTTAATTTGGATCAAATTGTCGGAAGATCATTACAATTGCAAGATTATTTTGGACCAACGGACTATCTCTTGGATAGTGCATATTCAAGGATCATGTTGTCGTGTGCGGAGATTCATCTGTTTATCGAACAGTGTTTGGTGTGAAATTGTTTCGAATTTTCAGTTTATCAGTGATTCATCTGGATTCGAATGGTCATGGCACATTTCAAATGATTCAGAGAGTTGTGACTAGTCCGAAAATATTCAGTGGCTCAGAAACGACTGTGTTTATAGACTTGTGGAATTAACTCAAATGGACCTAGGGTTAAAATTGAGATTTCATATCCATTCATTGCTTTGTTCTCATAAACCACTCCCGATTATTTTGTTTCACTTTTATTTCTATTTTTTCGTTTTATCCATCTTTCCAATTAGGTTGGTCCATATCCATTTATCCATATAACCTTCCTTTAATAAATTCCATTTTTCTTTTTAATATTCATAATTGTCGCATTCAATACAAATCCATTCAATTTGTTTTTACCTATTTTCTCATTTTTTACAATTATAGATCTATCGGAAAAATCTCAATTGAATTTGTTCTAAGCCCATTTGTCATTATCTTTTTGAATCATATCAATTTCAAGCCCATATCTAATCCAAAAGAGGAAGCCTAATTTTATTTTGTCAATCCATATATTCCATTGGTCAAAATCCTCATGTTCAATTCAAAATCTCTTTGTATCCTTATATTCATTATGTGTTCTCTCATAGGACTTAATGAGATTACAAAGCTTTTGCCATTAGCTTCTTGTTTTTTTAGCAATTAATATAATCAAGACCTTACCATTTTGTCAACATTAATAGGACCATTAACGCAAAAATTGGTCAAATAAATTTGTGCCATTAATTCCTTGAACGTGGTGCATCAGTCAGAATACAAGGGAAAAGCTAAGCAAATAAAAAGAAAAAATGTTTAAAGGTTACAAGAGATTATTTCATTTAACATATGATCCTGCTAATAAGCTTCAATTAAAGTTCACTTAGTTCAGCTTCATGTGATGGAAACTCAGCTGACTGTTTTCAACCATATGATCTTGGGGTAGATTCTAATCAAAGCTTTCCTAAGTATTCAAGCGTGCCACCTCTTGTTTATTGGTTCTTCACTTAATCTTGAAGCATTGGCTCTTGATGAAATTGATTCTGACGACTTAGAAGAGGAACGAGTTGTACGTGCGAGTGTATAATATTCACAGAAGCGTGAAATCACTGCTTCAATAGATGCCAAGCTAAAACTCAGCCAGTTGACTGTTTTGCTTGCTGAGATTGAACTGAACATCCAAGAAATTCAGCTCCTTATCCTGCGCAAATCCACGGCAGCAACAAGCCCGAATTGCGCCTCGAGAAAGCTGTTCGCAAAAGCAATTCCCTGTTTATTAACCTGCAGTCAGAGAAGAAAAAACATAGTAGAAATAAAACTCACATCAAATAGCAACTTATTCACAAATGCCATCACATAATTTCAGTTATCCTAACAATTCATCCTAACCGAATTTCACTAGAAACAGTTCAATGGAAATCTCATAATAGAAAAAAAACATAATTGAATCCATGAGTCTCATAACAGATTTATTCAACCAATATAACTAACTTAACCAATTCTCCTAACTGTTAACAGAAAAATTTCTAAACCTCATAACAGAATTGCTAGACCTCATCCATAAATGAAAACAGTTCAGAATAACAGAATAATAACCGATATTTTACCTGAAGCTTCTGGACTCTTCCGTGGCATTTGTATATAAGTCAGTAGCTTCTCGATCATTGGCTTCTTTCTTCACATTTTTTCCATTCTTCCTCATCACAAACCCCCTGTATCTTCACCCTCATTTTAAGGCTCAATCCATCTTCAATTCATTCCTCTGCATCATCAGCAAATTGAGTCTTTATCGCCTGCATCAATAATCAAATGGCGCAAACAGAAATTCGATAGCGGTTCAGTATCAGGTAGGAGAGTATTTGACTCGAGGGATAAAGTGGCGGAGTAATATGGATACCTGAGAGCGGCGATTTCGTAACAGAAGAATTGTCTTCGACGCACTCATTTCACCAGAAAGCTTCATCGGCCCCTCATCAATCTGCATCATCCATAATCAAGTATGGATTCTGTAAGAACATCAGAAGGCAGCCAGGGACATTGTTTTTGATTTTTCGCAGAAGCCGAAGGGAAGCCAAAGCGAAGCGTACACAGAGAGGGACACCGAATCGGAACTTACCAAGAGTATCAGGACGGCGTCGATAATCTGAAAGTTCGCGTCATCTTCGCAAGGCCTTTGAAGGAGCTGAGTGAATCGTTTCGTTGTCTTCCGTCGTGGATTGCTTGGCTAACGACTCCATTGCTACTTCATCACCTCACTGGTTAAAAGGTGCAAATCTTTTGTCGTTTATTTTCAAGATTCGATGGGTGTGTTTATTCCGTTAGCCTTTGTGTTGTTCTTGTCAAGATCGGTAAGGTTGAGTTTAGGACAGATTCAATTTAGGGATTGGATTGAGAATTAGGTTCAGAAAGGGATTTGTGAGGTAGTGTTGGTCTTGAATTCGCAGACGGAGAGAGGGGTTGAGGTGATGGCTTCGAAACGGCGAAGAAGAAGAAGCCGAGAGGTGAGAGAGAAAAGGGTTTATCGGCGGCGCAAGGGGAAGAAGAAGAGGGATTAGGGTTTTTATGTTTTGGTTCAATTTGTATTTTAATTAATCATATTACAATTTAACTCAGATTTAATTAATCTTGTAATAAGATTATGTGTTAATTTAGTTTTTTTAATATTCATGATTAGCTAGACATTAGTTTAAATAAAGTTTTTTTAAGATTAGTTTAATCTCTTTTGTTAAGTCAAGATTTTAGAAAAAATATAATCATAAGTTAATTTGATTATTTTCCTTAAGATAAAATACTTAGCTTAATTGATTTATTTATAGGATTAGTTTTTTCCATTAGCTTAAATTAAGATGTTATCAAGATTATTAGAATAATATAAAAGAATTACTATAAGGATAGTTTAATTCTTTTTATTTTTTTAAATTAAGTCTAATTTAGAAAATTTTAGTTAAGTTTAGGGAATTTAGTTTAAGGTTAGTAATTCTTTTTTCTTTAAGATTGGTCTAATTCATATCTTAAGTTAATTCATTTTTTTTTAGTTAATTAAGAAATATGTTTAATTCATGGAATATGTAAAAAAATATGTTTAATTAAAATTCTGTTATTCACACCTCCCCATGCTGAGCCCATGATAGAAACAACTAAAATTCTTCTTTTCAACACCTCCTTTTCTTTTCTGCATATGGGCCTGATTTTTATTCCTATTCTCACCCCCTGTATTGGGCCCAATTCATTAAAGCAGTTTAGAGAATAACTGAACTCACCTCCCTGTAGTTATTTCTTTAGAGTTTATTTTTAAGTTAATATAGGTTCAAATTAAATCTAGTAAAAATAATAAAAAGCATGAGAAAATTCTATAAAAATTAAAGTAGATTAATAATTGAATTTAGGAATTTGTGACATTTTTATTTTCTGAAATTTGTTTATTTTTGAATTAATTATGAATTTTTCTATTAATTAGTTTTATTGAATTTCTATTAATTATGCTGAATTTTGTTCATTTTATTTAAATAGCTTCTAACCACTTTTTTGAGCCATTCTTTTTTCTGTAATTAAAAGACTCCTAATAGTTCTTAGGATATTTTTTAGTGGATTTTTAGGAATTTTTATCTTAGGTTTTGGTGATAAAATCCTTAGGAAATAATAATTAATTCTTAACTGAAATTAAATAATTTTTAGGCATAAGAAAAATAAGTATTTTTAGAATCCCTTTTAGTACCATATTAGAGATAATGTTAGGACCTTGCAATTTAATTTTCACAATTTTTCTAGAAGTTTTAGTATTTTTTTTAGAATATTAATTTTGGCTTAGTTATGCATAATTCCATTAGATTAGGCCATTAAAAGAAATATAGTTCAATACAAAAAAATAATAACAATAGTCTAGATTAATTTTAGTTATGGAATCTAACATTAGACTTAGGTTTAGTTTAATTTGTTTTAGGATGAATATTAAGTTTGTCCTAGATTTAGAACTTAGTATAAAATTCATTTCCATATAGAAATAGAATAAATAAATAAGACTATTTATTATTCATGCCTTTAAGGCATTTTTAGAATATTATTTCTCATAGTTGATTTCATTGTTTTGCCTTATTTTTATTGTTACAACTTGTATAGGATTCCCTCTTTGTGCTCTTAGAATCAACATAACTTCATTAAGAAGTAAGTTGAATTCTAGTAGTTTTAAGTTTCCATTAGGAGTAGAAAACCTCACTAACCATTAGGATCACTTTGTAAATACATAACAAAATTAGGATTGAGTCTTAGTCCCTTAGATTTTTCCTGTTATCAACTTGAGTCATTCTCTTTCTCATCTCAAAAGAAAAGCAATAAAACACTTAATAAAAATCGAACAATCTTGTACGACACGAGACTTTGTTGCGGAGTGTTTATACGCGTCCTGTTTCGGGGCGAGGTGTAAATACTCACCGCGATGGATAGGTCTTAGTACAAGACAGTTCACAAACAAATTCAAAACACTTCTTTTAAAAGCCAAAAACAAACAATAAACGACTATCCTGTGGGAACTTCTTTTCTCATCTCATTCACTCACAACGCGAACTCGCGACGACTTGTCTCGCATGCAAGACGGTAAACGCACTCGTACCAGACGAGCCTGCAACACCTGAGCATAGACATACGCAGTTCCAGCATAAAAAACACAAACAAATAGTTCCCGCCTAGGTTAGGCGAACTACGTCGACTCTGATCCTCATTATCCCGATGAGGTACGTAGGCAGCGGGGTAGGGCCCGTTCGAGCACATTCTTTATTTTCCCTACATTTCCCCATTATTTCTTTTCATTTCATTTTCCAGTTCCTTTTCTCATTCCTCATTTCCATTCCATTTCCAGTTAGCGGTTCATTTGTTCAGCAACATATTATTTCTCACCCTTTGAAACAAACAAGCAAGCGTGGATCCCGTCGTGTACGACGGACGATCTGGGGTGCTAATACCTTCCCAGGTCGTAACCGACTCCCGAACTCAGATCTTTGGTTCGCAGGACCTTGTCCTTTCCTTCTTCCTCAGGTTTGTGCAACATTACCTTTCCCATTCTTTCGGGATAAAAATGTCTGGCTGGCGACTCTACCTTTTCTGCGCCACTTTCGCGTTTGTACTAGGATGAAAATCCCGGGAGCGACTAAGTATGAAACATGAAACTCATCAATATGTTGCAAATGACCATTGCGTGCTTGAATGATGATGACTCTTTTAGAAGCAAAGCCAATATCTCCAACAATGAGAGCATCAACTTTTGACACCGTCGGTGTGTTGTAAACACGACCATCTTCGGGTCTATCACGATAATTCTCAACTTCAAGTCTAATAAAGTATTGGCCTTCAAAAGATCCCTTGCCATTCTAAAAACCTTGGCATAAACATTGAACTCATCTAAGATAGACTTCAACTTAGTCATAATGTCCCTTTGGACAACTTTATTGTCCTTGTATATTAGGTAAGATGTGAAAAATTGAAACATAAAATGTGACATGAAGTATGTATTGCTAACTAATTATAGATACTTGAAACTGTTCAGTCTGTTATCAACTTCGTTGTGAGTGTCATAAATATATAGCTGAACATACTACGGACAATGTCCAATTTCAGGTAGTAGAGTACCTATGTGATGATAGATTTGACCGTGTAGTCTTAAGGTGGGTGGGCCTCCGGTCTTCGAGTAGGTTGTGTCGAATTCATACCAAGAGAAGTAAAAGAAAACATGGCATTGTAAGTACGAATGTTGTTCTGATAGTTTTTACTCTGTGGACATGTACCATTATACAAAAGATGTTGCAACACTTGTAGCGGCTCTTGTAGGAAAGGGAGTATAATTTTTCCACCACCGCAACAACAATGGAACTTAGGAACGGTTGAATGGCGCGATTTTAGTATGTGTTCTTGATACCACATGCAGGCTTGACAACATGGACATTCCCATATACGGTCCCCTATATCAGAATACTCTACATGGTGGAAAACATGATAATTAGATGAAATAGTCAATTAATAGTTATAAAGGTTTGCGATATCGAATGTGCCTTGCAGATGCTGCTCAGTTAACAATTCATCATCCATGCTGCCATCGGAGTCAGAAGTACCACTCACACCGGATTCGTCATTAGAATTAGACACTGCATCATCCGAATGATGTTTTTCTGTTGTAATATCAAGAGTTTCATATTTAGTGGAGATTCAGGGATTAGACGTAGATGCGTGAATCGTGATACAACTCGGTTGAATCGTAGCAGTCACGTATTGTTGTGAACTTCCAAGCAATCTAATTTTTTTAGCCACGGGTGGTTCTTGGGGATGTCTCGGCAATGGTCCACTGTTTATTGAATTAGAATTGCTAGCTGAAAGAGGTGTACACGGACCAGTGAATGGAGCCTGATTACGAATAACATCGTGTTGCTGGCCCCCAGTGCGATTTTCCTTATTTGAATAACTACGAGACTGTTTTTTGTTAATTAGAATTAACTTCCTTCTACGTCTAGCAATAGTAGGATCGGAAGAATTTTCCAAGTTTTCATAGTTAGTAGAACAAACGGTACCAACTGGTGTACTGGATGAAGGAACTGAAATAGAAGGCGGTAAGCCGAAAATATAACCACGCGTATGTACTTCAGTCGATTGTCGGATATGTACAGTATAACATGCATTTTTCTTTGCTGTCAAAATAAGCCTCCTCCTACGTCTTGCAATTGCATATTGAGTCTTGTTGTTTTGAATAAAGATTGACTCCATTGTCAGAAAACGAAATCGGAAATTTCGTTACTGTCTGAAACCTCCCTTACACTGATGGTGCGTCTTTGATCATCTTGTTCAAGTAATAAAAAAATATTACCTTTAACTATACATGAAATGTGTGCACAAGAAAGTTGTATAAGGGAAACGTGTATACTGTGTTTGGAAATTAACGCATGTGAGAGGAACAATGGTTTAGGAGAGAAACTTTTTACAGTCTGCATCTATATCTAAATATGTGTAAGGAAAAATAATGCTAATTGTTTATTATACCATTAGATAAGCAGTATGATTGGGAATGTGGATTATATAAAAGTAACTAACCATTATAAAATAGGTAACTACTGTAACACCCCAAAATAATTAGAATATTTATTTAATTGATTTATTATAAATATTTGAGGTTTATCGGTGAATTTTGGTGAGATATATGATGCAGGATGTGTTTATGTTGTGTGTTATGGGATTTGATGAAATAAGTGATTATATGGAATTATTTAGTAATAATAGTAGTAGACTAATATTATTTGGACTATTATTATTTAAAATAAAAAGAAATAATGGGGATATGTTGGTAATAATATGTGGAGTAAGTGAGGGTAATATGGGAAGATCATATTAGGGGTCCTAGGGGTAAGATTGATAAAGAGGAATTTGAGGTTTTTGTGATACGGTCAGTTTTCATGATCGTGTTTGGGAGATAGAAGAGAAAGCTCTGAAGAAAGAAGGAAAAGAGGTTAAGGCTTGACGAATCTCCAGAGAATTTGAGATAAGATTGTAGAAAGCTTCATTCAAAGGTATGAGGAGTATTGCATTTCAATGTGTATGATATAGAGTTAGATGTTATTGGGGATTTTGGGGTTTTTAAGGGAAAACCTAGGATTAAAGATGTAGAATTGATGAAATTTGATGATTTGTTTTGTGATGTTTAATGTGATTGATGTATGTGTGTTAGATATAGGTTATAATGCCTTAATTTGGGTCAATCGAGGTAATAAAATGCAGTTTAAGGGTGTAGAATCGAAGGGGAAAAGTGTTGTCATCGCAAGAACCTCTGACAAGTTCGCAGACAACGAGTAGCTCGCTAAGCAAGGTCCTAGCGAGGCCCCAACGAGCGACTCCTGGCAGTTTTGTTCCAAAACTTTGAAAATTCATATCTTAAGCTTTGAGTGTCTGATTTGTGCATCGTTCAAAGTTGTGCAAAGCTACGACTGTCGCTCCCGGGATTTTCATCCTAGTACAAACGCGAAAGTGGCGCGGAAGAGGTTAGTGTCGCCAACCAGACATTTTTATCCCAAAGGAATGGGAAAGGTAATGTTGCACAAACCTGAGGAAGAAGGAAAGGACAAGGTCCTGCGAACCAAAGAGACTGAGTTCGGGAGTCGGTTACGACCTGGGAAGGTATTAGCACCCAGATCGTCCGCCGTACCCGACGGGATCCACGCTTGCAAAGAAACTGTTTCAAAGGATGAGGGTATGAAAGCTGCAGCAAAAGAAAAGAAGTGAACTGGAAAAGAAACTGAGAAAAGAATTGAAAAGAAAACAAAGAGAAAAAATGTAGGGAAAATAAAGATTGTGCTCGAACGGGCCCTACCCCGCTGCCTACGTACCTCATCAGGATAATGAGGATCAGAGACGCCGTAGTTCCCCTAACTAGGGGTGGAAAGGATTACTTGTGAATTAAGGCTTGAACTGCCTATGCCATTGCTCAGGTGTTGCAGGCTCGGACGACGAGTGCGTAACCGTCTTGCAAGATGACAAGTAGGAGCAAATTCGCGTACGGAGCGAAGGAGGTGAGAAAAGAATTCCCGAAGGAAAGACGCTTATTGTTTGTTTGTGTTTTTTAGAAGCTTTTAGGAGTGTGTCACAAGGAAGTGAACTCAAGCTCTTTTCCATGGAATGTGCACCTGTCACTACATTCCAAGATGGAATAATAGAACAAGCACACTCAAGTAAGGAGAAGATCCCCAAAACTTGAACCCAAAGATTAGGGCTTAGGCTCACTAACTTGTTTATTTATTAGATGTTTTGATTATTTACAGGTGAAGAGGTGTTTTTTATGCTTTTCTTTATGAAGAAGATACCTTGATCAGACTTGTGCATCACAAGGTAAACATGTACTATCCCAAGATGGGAAGACTACAAGCATACCTCATGGAATAAGGCTATGGATCAAGACATCACTTCACATTTATTAAAGTGTTTTTTAAGAGTTATGAGATGAGAAGAGAGGAAGAACCAAAAGGATTTCAAAGGAAAAATTCTAAAGGGGACTAAAATAATCCTAAGTATTCACATGCATGGATATCCTAAGGGTTAGTGAGGTTTCTATCCTAATGAAGAAGGAAGAAGAAGATAGAAGAAGGGATGAGAAAGGCCTAGGCCCAACAAAAGAGAGTTAGTTCACATAATCATAAAAGGAAGAGATGAGAATTGGAGATGTGGAACTCAATTCTCACATCTCACACTTACCATAGCCCCTGCAAGGTTAGCATGCACAAATGAATACAAGCACAAAGTTCAAAACCAGAATCAAAATGACATGAAGAATGGCCTAAGAGGCCAGCAAGATGAAGAGAGAAGTCACACAATACCAAACAATGTCAAAATAGAAACAATGGAATCAAAATATGGGATTTAAACACTTAAGGAAACAAATGACTTGAATATGAAGCAAACTCAAAAATTCAGAAGAACCAAGACCTATCCTAGGACCAGGAAGGTACCCATACCCCAAAGGAACCCCAAATGAGAAGAAAAAGTTGGCACAAGTGCCCTTCTAACCCTATAAGAGATCTAATAAGCCAAAAGAAGCAAAATGGGACAAGGTGAGAACAAAAATCCACAAATAATAAACCAGCCATCTAAAAATTCTACAACTGAACCCAAATGGTCTTAAAACACATTATATCAACTTTCCAAAAGGATTTGCAAAAATTCAGAGAGGAACTAGGTCAAATGGAGGCACAAACACAAGCTGGGACAGAAAACTTACACCACAAGATATCAGATCAAAACTCAAGAAATAATTTTCTAAAAAATCTGCGAAAAATCACATGAAAACTAGAAGATCTTAGGAACATAATGCAAAAAGAATGGGATCAAAACTCCAAATATTGAAGTCTATAGAAAATAAACAAAACAGACTGATCAAGAAAAGAAGCAAATGAAGCTATATACATTGGAGAATTAATTCTGGCACGCTAATCAATGAAAAAAAATAAAATAAAAATGTGACAAAATTTTAGAGACGTAAAGGAAGTTCCATGATTTTTTTGGGATTTTTTAGGTGACTAAAACTATTTTTAATGGATTAAAAGCAAACTGAAATAAAAGAAAAATTAAATTGGAAAAGAAAAATAAGAGAAGCTGAAGGAGGTGCGATTGGAAAGGAATTCCTGTTGAATCAGACTGGGCCTGGACGAAAAGGGGTGTGAAAATAAAGAACCACTAAGCCCATGCGAAATTCAAGGAAACCAAATTCAAACAACATAAAAAAAATCAGAAAAAATAAAGATGCACATGCTGTATGGGGGGGGGGGGGGGGGGGGGCGAAAATCTGAAAAGTTGCACATCCTATCTTCTTATCTCATTGGAATCTCCCTCTATTAATTTCTATACTAAGCTTTTATTATAATTCCTAAACTTATTATATTACCTAAACTTTTCATTATTCTAAACAATTATTCTAAAGATTATATTATCCTAAACATCAAACTAAATTAATTTTTACATTTTCCAAACCTTATTATTCTAATCTAATCTTTTGTATTTCCTAACAATTATTCATATTCCTAAACATTTTACATTAACTGAACATTATTATATTAACTAAAACTATTATTTTCTAAACTTTTATTAATTGATTAAACAATATACTAAACTTACTAACAGTATTAAAAGAAAACAAACACATACATCAAAACCCTAAAGAGCTTCATCTCCTCTCTCACACACATTTCCCTTTCTTAAACCTAAAGCCGTCGCCGCCATGCTTATCACCTTCGTCATCCTCAAACCTTACCTCCGCCGCCGCTGCCTCTTTCTTCCGCCCTCACCACATCGCTGTTCATCTTCCTCACCGTTCGGCCACTTCATCTTCTCCGTCTAAAACCGCCACCGTCGGAGCTTCCCTTCTCACCTTCGTCCTCAATCGGCTTCCGCCATTCACCGCTGGTTCCGATCAAACAAACTAAACAAAATTCTATCTCCCTCTTCCTAACCCTAGACCCACCGCCTACCTCCTTTCTTACCTTCGTCATCCTCACAAGCTCTCTCGAACCCTCCGCCGTTCACCTCCGTACCTAGCCTAAACCTCCCCTCTCTCCGTCTCTCAACCTATATACCTCACCAGCGAAACCTCCTTCTTCGCCTCCCAACCTAGCCGCCGCCACCACATCATGTTCATCGCAAACAACCTCATCGTCCACTCTTCAACCCCATAACAGCCACCAACATCATCCACTCTAACCTAAACCTCTCCCTCTATTATCAATCGGATTCCTCTCACCCGTCTCTAACCTAAAACCACATGTCTCTTACCAAAGGAAACGAACCTAGCTCGAAGAAATCCTCTCTGCAAATTCGGACTCACATAACGAAACGCAACGCAACCAATCGAAAATCACAACTAGCTACACCAGATTCAGCACACAGCCAGCAGTTGCATCAGATAGCGGAATCGAAAGCGTACCTGTTACGCGATGAGGCGACAAAACTGCAGTGCGTGCTTGCCTCGATTCGGTAATGCTTCCTTTTCAACTTTTGCTTCTGATTCAATCCTCTTTCTCTTTTGCGAATTCGGCTTGTTTTTCCGTGTTGAATACACTTGCAAGTTGGTTGATGCTGCTGCGAGGACTCCGTCTAATCGAGGAAACCGAAGCAGATTGCCGAAGGTTGAAGCGCGGATTCAAGATTGGAGTCTAATCCGTGAAGCTGATGAAGATGATGCTTGATGAATGTTGAAGCGAATTGGTGAAGCTAGAATCGATTATGAGTGCTCTTGGTGATGAATCTTGAAGAGAATCGATCCAGATTGAAGTGAGTTGATGAAGATTCTGAAGAATTGGATGCAGATGGAATCGGTTATGGAGGTTATTGGTGATGAAGATTGAAAATAAATATGGTTCTGTTACTGCTTTTTGTGATCAAGATTGAAGTGAGTTGATGAAGATTGAAGAATTGGTTGAATATTCAGAGAATTGGTTGAAGAAAAAAGTTGGTGAAGGATCAGAATTCTTTTTCTTTGTGAAACTTTTTTCTCATTTTGTTAGGATTAGAAATTCCATTCTGTTATGGAATCTGTTACAAATTTTTTTCGTTAAGCTCTTGTTTTTTTTCTATTTCAATTTTTTTTTAATTCTGTTATTAGATGCTCCGCTGCTTTTTTTTTTGTTATTGTGTGATATTCGTGATGCTTGCTGTGTGTTTGCCTTCCTCCTGCGTTTTGGCCTGTTAGTTGTTGTGTTTTGATATTGGCTGGAAAAATGAGAAAATCTTCCTGTGACGTGGCTTGGTTGGATAGAAAAGCAAATAAAAGTTGCCTTCTATAGTTGATGACGTGGCGTGGTTTCCTTATGTCTTGGACCCAAAAAAAATCGTGAATCAAAATGGTGGTAATGGCCCCCTTGTTCTTTTTTCTTATTTTTCTCAACATATCTTTCTCATAAAGCAATATAAAATGGGCTTGAATCAAAATGGTGGGTTTAGTATGTATTGGTTTCCTTTTAACATGTAGTAATTCTAAAGAAAATGTGGTCTCACAAAAAACAAATGGATAGAACTCTAAAAATATAATTGGATATGAAATAATAAAGAATAAGAATGGAACCTAGAAAATAAATTTGGAAATTTGGTCTTGGATTAACATACATTGATTTCGACCAACTGATATGGATCAAATAATGGATGATGAGATGGATATGGACCGTGGATTTTGCATATTTGTATGAAATGGATAACGAATAATTGGTGATATAATAATAAATGGGTATTAGAAATGACTGGGCATGAGAAGGGATTTGAATGGTATAAAAAACGGAAAAAAACAAAATATGGACGATGGTGGAGAAATTGGATTAAATGGATAATTGGATAGAATGGTTTAGAGACGGATGTGGAACTTGACATTTTGTGGGATGAACCAATTATCACCAATACGCACATAGTCACGAAATCTCAACCAATTAGTTCATTCAACTGAACCAGCTTGCATTGCTTTAGAATTACTTCGAATCTATCTGAATCATTCTCTGGAACAGTAAAATCCGCAGATACACACAATGAGAATATCCATGCTACATTTGAATCTTCGGACCCAAAAACTATCACTAGAACCACTGCCTGGTAAATCAAGTCCTTTCGCACACAACACAATTCAACGTCGAATTCGCACTGTTTGAGAAATAACCCCTGAAACATGAAGACTCAACAGCTGAACTAATTTCCTGACAATTTGAACAAGATTAGGTCAAGCGTCCGTTTGACTCAGATTGCCGCACTGAAATCACTGCCAGTTTATGCTATGCTTCCACAATGAATGTTATGCTTCATTTTTCTATGCTAATGATGCTACGTAAAAAATGAAAATGATATGAATATGATGAACATGATGCGATATGATGCTTAAAATGAAGAGGGCAAATTTGGGGTGTTACAACGACAATGTACTTTCATTTAAAAATAGTCTCATATTGCTAGAAATAATTTAAATGATATGAATTGATGTTAGAAGGTGATTAATTGTATATCGAACTAAAGACGTCTTGTTATGAATGATGAATCTTATTCTAAGTGGAAGAATGGTGATGTCATATGACTAGTGATGGTAAAGGCGATGTTTAGGGGTTAGTTAGAGTGACATAGAGGTGTAGGTGATGTGATAAGATTGTTTGTAGTGGTGTTTGATGAATAGACAATGATGAATTCATGTTGTTGATTGGATGATGTAATACCTCAAAATTTGCCCTATTATTTATTCTCCCTATTGGTTCATTGTGTCGCATTCATCTGCATTTCTCACCAAGTCATTAACAGCATGCTAGTGCAATTCATGGTTTTCGTAAGGCAGGAGATCAGTGTCCCCCGAAGGATCAGTTTATTCCACTAGTTTGGGGTTTTCTACTTCAATGGATTTGGTTACATGAATTACGGAATTATGGTCTGGTATTCATATCTATCAGATGAATTTGAGGAATTCCATCATTGCCTACAGAGCTAATCAGGGTTTCACGGCAGAGGAATGTTGGTTAGTGGTACAAGAGATCAAGGTACAGGTCCTTATGATGATCAGGGTATGGTGGTTGTAATATGAGTGAGGTTGGGACTTGGAGGTTGGATTGAGATTTTCAGTTGGTCTAAAGTTGGTTACGCAAATCATATCTTTTCAACATCCAAATCGCACATTTATACCTTGTGGAAGTTCATTGTCCGCATTAAGTGGAAGCTTTGTACCTGGTGCCATTATCTTTTAATATTGGTAATGGAGCGGTAAAAGGTGGCTTGCCAAAATCAAAAAGTGACTACTGGTGGAAGTACTAATATAGATTCTCAAGAAGTGACTACTGATAAGGTTTCGATGGGTGCATTTCATGCATTCGTTAGAAACATGTTATTGGTTGCTCCCCCGGGAAATGACGGGCTTATCCCTGGAAGTTTGATTAAAGTTTGTTCCATGGGTGCTCATTGTTGTTGCTAGTATATTAGATGAAGATTTCAACCTTTCTATTACCATCGCTAACAAGACGATCACGGGTGCAAGTCTTTTGTAAACTTGCCACCTAATCAGCCCTACTGGAATAATTTATATTAACGTGAGAAAAAAAAACTCACAACAGAAAGTTGTTAAGATAACGAAAAAAAGAAAGAAAAGGTAGTTACAAATATAAGAACCAATCATATATTCTCATAATCCATTTCTTTACTTCTAAATTATCCACTCTTCCATCTTTCTCAACCTTTCATGAAGATCCTTCAAGTGAGTAATGATAGAATGACACATAGATTCACAGCATATTTTTATTGCAATTTTCGTGTCATTTCTCGTTCTCCTCATGGTTAGTTTCATGTACTCAAACTCAAGCTTCTCTCTCTTTGAGGGCCTTACAAAATACAAGGCGCTACTTGTTGAAGAAAATGAGAATGCTCATAACAATGGCAGCAATAAGTCCATGCCAAAGAAGGAAAACTCATTCTATTTGAAGAATGACTTATTGTCAATTAATGTTGACAAAGAGAAACTGTTTGATGGGCTTTTAGCTTCCGAATTTGATGAATCATCATGCATAAGTAGACTGCAATCTCATTTATACCGCGAAGCTTCGCCTCATAAGCTTTTTTCATATTCGGTATCAAAACTACGAAACTATGAAGAAATTCACAGAAGGTGTGGACCTAATGGTAGAGCTAACAACAAAAAGCATGGAAAAGATTCTACATTCTAAAAACATTAAGAGTGATTCGGCAATGTGCAAATATCTGTGAATGGCTTAGGGAATCAAATGGTTAGCAGGGCAGCAACAGTTCTTTATGCTCTCCTCACAAGCCGCGTGATGCTCGTAAGGTTCGGAAACGACAAACAAGGCCTATTTTGTGAATCATTTCTGAATTTAATTTGGTTGTTACAAGAAAATTCTCCTATTTGGAATCATGTTGAAACATATCAAAGCTTGACAGAGAAGAGAAAAATCAGTGAAAAAAACTCTCCAACAAACTTTCATAAAAAAAAAGAAACACGGTTACAGAATAGCAAGCCCACGGCCGAATTTTACAAGGAGAAATTTTAACTGATAAGTGAATAAAAATGACGGAAATCCCGTTGCAAAAGGTCGACTTATGTCCCTGTTTCCATCATCCGACTTCATGTCCTAGCTGAATCTTCATCAAAGTTCAAAATTCCACAATCTTGACAAAGCGATTCGGGAACGTATCAACAAAACCGCCATCTTTGATCCATTCCTCAGAGTAGCATACCTTACGACATCAACAACGATGCAACCTGTAAATGATACCAGATCAGATAATGTTCATATTGCGATAATTATAACTCAGGAATGAGGCATATCATTAGAAAACCGAAAAAAAAGAAAGGCATTACGAGAAGAGTTTTCATAAGAATTATAACAGGAGGTTCTAATTGAGATAACCAGTTCAAAAAACCAAAAACAAGTCCTAACCAAATCCTAATAGAACCTAACAGAAATTGCGAAAACAAACTCATTGCAAAATCAGTTACATCTCATAACCGCATAACTGAATCCATAACAGAAGGATAACTGAATTATTACCTGAAGCTTCCAGATTCTTCTGTGAGCATTGCCTATAAATCGGGAACATCTTCTTCCATTGCTCTCTGCTGACACAATTTTCCCAAACCCTTCATTTTCAATTCTTCAACCTCTCCTCAATCTTTCCAGTATCATTCCTTCTCTCACGATTCTCCCTTGTCTCCATAACTTCCGCCATTTCAAACAAGCTTCGAGCAATAGCCACCATCATCTTCAATGTGGAACGCTCATCACCATTCATAATGCTCAATTCCCTGCAAAACAATCAATTAAGAGGAGGAGGGAGGATAAGGGAAATCGAATGAAATACGGTTCAACCTGCAGGAAACCATTACATCCAGATTCAATACCAATTCATAATTGGCAAGCGAGAAGCGGAAGGAAGAGGAAAGAGCGAAAACGAGACATACCTGAAGACGCTGGCGCACTGCTCGAAGCTCTCAGTGAAATCGTGGTCGGCGTTGTAGTGACTGTGCGACTGAAGTGTCATCCTCGACACAATCAACTCATAAGGTACGATTTCGCATCTTCCTTGTACAAGTCAGCCGCACTTCTGGTTTGTGTTCCCTGGTTTTCGTTCGGTAGTGAACTTGAGGAGGTTAGGTCGAGTAGTGCTTGAGGATTGTGATTTGTTTTGCCGGATTTCATAATAGATGCGTGTTTGATTTAGGTTTTGGCAATAATTGGATTAGAATAGGTTCGAATCCCCATTTGAAGGAAGAAAGTTTTTCTTTCGGGCTTGTATCAGAAATGCTAGGTGGCGGCGTAACGTAGAAGGAGGAAAGCTTAGGGTTCGGTGTTTCTTAGGGTTCATTGGCTTGTTTGTAATGGTTAGTGAGGGCTTCGAAGGTGATTGATGAAAGAAAGAAGAGGACGACGGCGGCGAGAGGGGGATTCGCGGTTAGGGTTTCTCAATTGGAAATAGAGCTAGGTCCTTTTGATTCTCGATTTGGATTCGGGTAAAGGAAGAAGAAGGGAGACGAGAGGATTGGTGATGGTGTCGGGTTAGGATGAAGAGGAGGAGTAGAGGGTCAATCGGCGGTGAGAATGGAGAGATAGAGGTGAGCTTAGAGCGGTTGGTGAAGGTGGCGGCGGAAGAGATGTCGCGGCGGTAAAAGGGGATGAAGAAGAAGAAGTTTAGGTGTTCTGTTTTTAGGGTTCTTTCTTTTCTTATTTATGTAATTTTGTTTTATTAATAAAGAATATAACTAATGTTTAGGTCAATTAATCAGTATTAGTTTTCTTTAATTAATTTGTTTAAATTCGCATAATTTCTTCTTAATCCGTTACAATTCCAGTCTTTAAGAGGGGATTAATTGCTGTTTGTTATTAGCACCCCCTTTGAGCCCATTTTAGAAAAACAGCATAAACAAATCATTTTTGCACCCCTCACCCTTCCTGCAAATTGGGCTCTTTTGTTTTGCTATTCGCACACCCGTTTCAAGGCCCATAAAAACAAAACAATATAAAAATTGCTGATGTACCTCTCCCTCTCACCCAGCGCATTGGACCTTGTTCAATTGCTTTTCGCACCCCTATGTTGGCAGCCCAATAAGAAAACAACCAAAAAATTACTTAGCTCACCCCCTGTCATGTTTCTTTAGAATTTAGTTTAGTTTAGTATTAGTTAGAAAATAATGCTAATAAAAATAGTAAAGTCCATTAGAAAATTCCCCAAAAATTTCAGTAGTTTAATAATCCATTTTAGAAATTTGTGACAAGTTTATTTTCTGAATTTGGCATTATTTTCGATTTAATTCTGATTTTTCTTTTAATTAGCTTTTATTGAATTTCCTTTAATTGTGCTGGAGCTTGTTCATTTTATTTTGGTAACTTCCAGTAATTTTTTTAGCCCATTCTTTTTACTGTAGTTAGGAGACTAATAAAAGTACTTAGGATAATTTTTGTAGATTTTTTAGGACATTTTGTCTTAAGTTTTAGAGGCTAATTCCTTAGTAATTAGGGATTAATTCCTAGCTGAAAATAATCGATTTTTAGGCCTAGTTAAATTCTGAATTTTTAGGATTTCTTTTGACACAATGTTATAGGTAGTTTTAGGATCCTATAGAATTAATTCCATAATTTTTCCAGGATTTAAATATTTTTAGTGTATTAATCTTTAGGCTAGTTATTCATGCAAAATTCATTTGGTTTAGTTTAGAATATTAGGACCCCTTTAGAACTAATTTCATTAGGTTTAGTCTTAGAATTTTAAAAGGGCTTAGAAGAGTATAATTATTGATTTTTAGAATAATAATATTGGATTGTCCCCTTTGTTTTAGGATTTAGGCTTAACAATAGATTTAGATAAAGTTTAGGTTTGTTTTAGCTTTATACTTTAAATGTGTTTTTAGAATTTTATTTCTTATGTCCATTTTTAATGTTTTTGCCTTGTTACTTGATTTTATAACTTGCATAGGCTTCCCCATTGTTCTTAGAATCAACTTAACTTCCTTAGGAAGTAAGTTGAATTCTAGTAGTTTTTTAGTTTTCTTCTTTAGGAATAGAAAACTCCATTAACCATAGGATCCCTTGTAAATAAATCAATTAAATTAGGGTTGTGTCTTAGTCCCCCTTATATTTTTGCCTTTTGCAATTTGAGTCATTCTTTCTCAACTCATAAAGAAAAGCAATAAAAGACTTAATAAAAACCGAACAATCTTGTACAACACGAGACTTTGTTGCGGAGTGTTTATACGCGTCCTATTTCGGGGCGAGGTGTAAATACTTCCCGCGATGGATAGGTCTTAGTACAAGACCGTTCACAAACAAATTCAAAATACTTCTCTTAAAAGACCAAAAACAAATAACAAGCGACTATCCTGCGGGAACTTCTCTTCTCATCTCATTCACTCACAACGCGAACTTGCGATGACTTGTCACACATGCAAGACGGTAAACGCGCTCGTACCAGACGAGCCTGCAACACCTGAGCATAGACATACGCAGTTCCAGCATAAAAAACACAAACAAATAGTTCCCGCCTTAGTTAGACGAACTACGACGTCTCTGATCCTCATTTATCCCAATGAGGTACGTAGGCAGTGGGGTAGGGCCCATTCGAGCACATTCTTTATTTTCCCTACATTTTCCCCTTTCTTTCCATTTTCTTATTTCAGTTCCTTTCTCATTTTCATTCCATTTCCAGTTAGTGGTTCATTTGTTCAGTAGCATATTATTTCTCACCCTTTGAAACAAACAAGCAAACGTGGATCCCGTCGGGTACGACGGACGATTTGGGGTGCTAATACCTTCCCAGGTCGTAACCGACTCCCGAACCCAGATCTTTGGTTCGCAAGGCCTTGTCTTTTCCTTCTTCCTCAGGTTTGTGCAACATTACCTTTCCCATTCTTTCGGGATAAAAATGTCTGGCTGGCGACTCTAACTTTTCCGCGCCACTTTCGGGTTTGTACTAGGATGAAAATCCCGGGAGCGACAGCTGACGACTCTGCTGGGGATCTAACCTGATTCTTCCGGTTTCCCTTGTAGAGTCAATCCTAGCGCCTGTTTGGTTTTGCTTCTTTGGGTGTTTGTTTGTTGTTGTGTGCTTTAGTTTAGCTTTACTGTTTTTATTTACAGTTTTGTTTACAGCTTTACTTTATCGCATTTATTTACCGCTTTCAGTATTTTATTTTCCATGCATCATATTATACTGGACTGTCTGGCTGTGCTGGTTTTCATTTTTTCTGTGGGTTGGGAGTTACTGTGAGATAAGCCAACTACCCGGCTTGAGTGCACCATAGGATTAGCGTGGACAGACATTGTACTCTTATGGTATCTCACCATGATGGGTGGCGATGTGTTCCACACCCAGATTGCGACCGTCTTGGAACTATCCTGTGTGGGGATTACCTCACTTCAGGGTACGACCTTGATAGTTATGTGCATCTGGTGACCGATCTTCGAGGACCTTAATGGGAACACCCCTCTCCAGTGATGACAGTGGCAGACCACATTTGTTGGCAAACCCACTCGCATCCGAGGGTCCATTGGGAACTCGCATAGGATGGCCTGGTTCTCTCATAGGAATTCAGTTAAAGCAAACTGTTCGTATGACGATAGTATTGTACCCTTCAGGATGAATGTACTATTGTTTCTCGATTCAGTGCTTGAAGCTGGAGACTTGTGAGGGATGCTTGTTTTTCCGGACTCAACTGAGACCTCCCTGCGTAGTACATAATACCAAACCGATTCCCTGATTTGGTCATGAGCCATTTCTCGGAGATGGTGAACGTATTATTGCTATTCGGCTTTGAGAGTCCGTGATGTTGACCCGAGTAGCACACCCGTGAGATTGGGAGGGGTTTACAGGTTTGCAGGAACCCTAATACCTTCAGCATACCCACTTTGCCTTTGGTTCAGTTTTGTGATCTGGATTTCTGTTCTTAAGATATGGATCCCGGATCAGAAGGATGATTATTGTGATATCTGGATTTTGAGACCTTGCACCGACACCTGATTATATGATTGGCACATCACAGACACTTCACTGATCACATGCCTTGCCTTGCATAAGCATCATATCATCATTAATCATTTGTGTTTCTTTTATTCTCAGGGTTTGCATTACTCCCGGTTCCTGGTCATATCTTTGCTTCAGAATGGAAGACGTCAGAAAGAAGAATATTTTCTACAAGTTTTTTGATACCAAGGTGGACTTGCTCAAGCAGATGGTGTCTCTCATTACCCCGGGTCATTTGGATTTCTTCAAACAGCAGTATGGTGATATTTTGGATTTGGTGTTCAGCTTGGATAGTTCGCAGAAGAGCGTCATTCATACTTTGCTACAGTACTATGATCCTAGACTCCGATGTTTCACATTTCCAGATTTCCAGCTAGGTCCACTGCTAGAAGAGTATGTTGAGATTCTAAGACTACCGATCCAAGATCAGATTCCATTCAATTCAGAAATGACAAGGCCGACTCACGCTGACATTGCTAATGCTCTTTATTTGAGCCCATCAGAAGTATCTGCTAATCTAGTTGCCACCAAGGCCGGAGTGCTTGGTTTTCCCTTAGAGTTTCTGGTCAGAAGAGCTGAAGAATGTGCCGTGGAAAAGCAGTGGGATTCAGTTTGCGCCATCTTGGCATTATCTGTGTATGGGATAGTTTTGTTTGCTGATATGGACAAGTTTGTGGACATAAATGCTATTCATTTGTTTGTGTTGAAGAATCCGGTACCTACTCTCCTAGGTGACTTGTACTATTCAGTGCATTATAGGAATGAGAAGAAACGAGGCGGCTTGGTCAGATGTTGTGCTCAGTTGTTCTACACTTGGTTTATGAGGCACATCCCTATTGCTGGAGTGTTTACGGATCCCAAAGTAATCTGGTCGCAGAAGCTCAACACGTTGACTGCCAAAGACATCAGATGGTTCACTTTAAGGCTAAAAGGGAAAGTGCTTATCTCCAGCTGTGGAAAGTATCCTAATGTTCCCCTCTTAGGAGTAGCCGGGTGCATTAACTACAACCCCATACTCTTGAGAAGACAATTAGGATACGCTTTGAAGAATGTTCCCAAGGATTCAGAGTTGGATCAGACCTTTCATTTTCCTATGAAGGATAATCTCCCATTGGTGCGGGAGGCTGCAGGTGCTTGGAAAATGGTTATTAGAAAGGGTATAGATCGTTTGGGCAGGAGCAATAACCAAATGTTTCCCGAGTTTGAAGCGTGGGTAAGAGAAAAAGCCCAAGTGACTCTAATCCCTTTCTCTGCACCGTTACCACCACCTACTACGGTGCCTTTGGAGGAATATCAGAAGTTGGAAGCTTTGGTTAAGCAACTTAGGGTTGAAAATCAAGAGGCTTTTAATTCTTGCCAGAAACTGATGATCCAGAACCGTCAGTTAGAAGATAGAGCTGTGCAAGCCGAGGAAATAGTTCGTCTCAAGCAGAAGGACTTTGAAGATAGAGAGCTCTACTTCCGAAAAAAGAGGTTAGCTGAGACTCACAAGACGGCCCAGCGCCGAAGAGAGAAGAAAGATCTTAGCGAAGCCAATGAAGTTGTTACCTTATGGCAGGAGAAATGGGACGACCATTTGAAGAAGCAAAAGGAGTTAGACGCCAAGCACAAGCAGGAAATCAAAAGTCTTCAGGATTCTTTGGATGGGCAGAAAGAACTCCTCAGGAAGGCTTATCATCAAGAGAAGGACCGTCTCCAGCGTTTAGCAGAAAGCCAGCAGGCACTGAAGGAAGCTCAAAAGGAAATTGAAGACTTGAAGTTGAAAGCTGATGTGAAGAGGTCGAAGGCCGAGTCGAGTCAAAGCAAGGAGAATGAGGAAGCATTCCTACAGCAGATTGAGGAGTTACACGCTTCTTCTGATACGAGGGATCTCCTCATCCAGGAGCCTGGTCATCCAGATGTAGTTCAGCTGTTCCAGAACGTCAAGCGCTTTAGTTGGAGATTGCAAGATATAGAGTTCCCTAGGGTTTAATTTCATGTTATTGTACTTGGATTACCCACAGGCTTGTTGTGGGATTCCTTATATCTGATGTACTTTCGTTGTTATTGTGATTGGCACCCTTCGGGGACTTTGTATTTTCAAACTCCAGTTTATATGATTGATTTGTTCTGAATTTCTTGTTCGTTATTTGTTGCACCGACACGGGGTAATGAGCACCGCTTCTCCACAGCCGTCATTATATTTGAATATTACTTGGGTCTTCTTCCCAATTCTTATCTTCTTAATGCCAGGACCGGACACGGGAAAAGTCTCGGGAATAAAAGGAACACATTGCATTGCATACGCATCATTTTCATTTTGTCTTTGTCTTTGCAGGTTTCTCTACGGGATGTTTAATTTATCTGTGTTCAACAGGCAAAGATTGCGAGAGCCGCCAAGACCCGGTACCTCCGACAAGATATCCCTCATCGGTACGCGACCCGCAGCAATCAAAGAACAGCAATGGACGCCATGCAGACAGAGCTCAATGAAGTCCGTACCAAGATGGCAGAATTTATGACCCTGATGCAAGGGATGGCCCAGGGGCAACAAGAGCTGAGAAATGCAATTCAAGGGTTAACTCCTCCTAATACTAATGCTCAGACGACCACTTCCGGCGGGTTAGGGGCTCCTCCCAACACCAACAACGGCCCAGGTGGACCTCATGTTCCAGATCCAGCTATGGCAACGTTCGTTCCTGTGCACGATAGGTAGGAGGACCAATTCCAGTATTTCAACAATGATATGGGTTTCGGCGGTGATGGAAGTCTTAATGACTTCTTGGTGCTTGCGGAGAAGGTCAAGGCCCTCGAGTGCAGAGACACTTTGGGGATTGACGTGTCAGACATGGGTTTAGTACCTGGGGTGGTCATTCCACACAAGTTCAGACCACCAGCATTTGATAAATACAACGGCAGCTCCTGCCCGAAAACTCACCTACAGGCCTTCTACCGGAAGATCGCGGCCCATACGCGAGATGAAAAACTCTGGATGTATTACTTCCAGGATAGTCTCTCCGGAGGATCCTTGGAGTGGTACATGAAGCTGGAGAGGAGCTCTATTAGAAGCTGGAAGGATTTGGGAGAAGCCTTCCTCAGGAAATATCAATACAACATTGACATGGCACCCAGCCGCACTCAGCTTCGGAGCTTGACACAGAGGAGCTCGGAGAGCTTCAAAGATTATGCACAGAGGTGGCGTGAGGTAGCCGCCCGAGTGCAACCACCTTTATTGGAAAGAGAGATGGTCGACCTTTTCCTGAATACCCTCCCAGGGCATTTCATGGAAAGGCTGGTTGGTTGTTCCTCAAGTGGTTTCTCAGACATTATCTTGACTGGAGAAAGAATTGAAAGCTGGCTCAAGCAGGGGAAAATTCAGAATGGAGGCGCTTCGGTGTCTGGTATCAAGAAACCCTTTGTGAAAAGGAGGGAAGGAGAAACAGGTGCAGTATACGCACATAGGGGAATGATTAACCAAGGATATTATCAGCAAGTGGCCCCTGTCACTATTTCAACTCCGCCCGTTCAACAACAGGTCCAGCCTCCACAGCCGCAGCGCTCACAAGGGTATCAGCCAAGAGCCCATCGTCCATACTACCCTCAGAGGCCGAAGGATAGACATATTGAAACTCCACCAATGTCTTACTCCCAACTTTTGAAGAATCTCCTACAGCTTCAAATGATTCAGCTCCGAACCTTGCAACCTCCGAAGCCAGGCCAAATTCCTGAGGGTTATGACTTAAATGCTAGATGCGAATTTCATTCCAGAGCTCCCGACCATAGTACTGAGAATTGTAAAGCATTGAAGCATGTCGTTCAGGACTTATTGGATACTAAAGCGATCAATTTTGCTCCCTCTCCTAATGTGCTGCAGAATCCCATGCCTCCTCACAGGGGTACGGTTGGTGCAATTGATGAAGGGGAGAACTTGAATTTGGTGGATGATGTTGATGACTTGCAGACTTCATTGGTTGCTATCAAGGTTTGCTTGTTGAAGAAAGGTATCTTCCCTGGATGCGAGGAAGATTGTCCGGAATGTGCTGAAGCTACCAACGGTTGTAAACGGTTGAAGGCCGGAATCCAAGGCATGATTGACGAAGGGGTGCTGCAGTTTGACAAGATCGTGAAAGAAAGTGAAGTCTCCACAGTAACTATCTTTTATGACCCATCTCAAGTTCCTTCACGGGCCAGAGCGGCACCAATAACCATTACCACTGCTGGACCAATAATGTACCAAAGTGACAGAGCTGTTCCTTGGAATTATGGTGGTGAAGTGTATTGCAACGGCCAGAGGCAAGAGTTGGCCACGACTAGTATAACCCCAGCTCAAGTAGAAAATGTTGGAGTAGGGGGTTTTACTCGAAGTGGAAGGTTGTTTGCGCCTGAAACACTGAAAACAATGTGATACCACCCAGAGATACTGCCGAAGCCCAAGCTAGAGCCAGAGGGAAGCAACCAGTAGTTGTCAATGATCCAACGCCATCAACTGATCCAGACCTCACCTTTGATAAAGAAGCTGAAGAATTCCTGAGGATCATCAAGAAGAGTGATTACAAGATTGTAGACCATTTGCAGCAGACGCCGTCGAAGATCTCCATCTTGTCCTTGCTCATGTGTTCTGACTCTCACAGGAAAGATCTCCTAAATATTTTGAACAAGGCATACGTGCCTCAGGATATTTCTGTAAATCAATTAGAAACGGTGGTGTCCAGCGTCAATGCCAGTCATGGATTGGGTTTCACAGACTTAGATTTGACTTCTGATGGGCGTGCTCATAATCGGGCATTGCATATCTCTCTGGAATGTAAGGGTGCAGTACTCTCCCACGTGTTGGTAGATACTGGATCCTCTTTGAACGTCTTGCCCAAGAAAGCACTGATGAAGTTGGACTATGATGGAGTGGTTCTAAAGCCCAGTGATCTAGTAGTTCGAGCATTTGACGGGTCGAGAAGATCGGTGTTTGGAGAGGTAGAGTTACCTATCAAGGTAGGTCCACAAGTCTTCAATACCACGTTCTACGTGATGGATATCCAACCTGCATATAGTTGCTTACTCGGAAGACCTTGGATACATTCGGCAGGAGCGGTATCGTCCACACTCCATCAGAAGCTAAAGTTTGTATGGGAGGGTCAAATTGTGACTGTCAGTGGGGAAGAAGATATCTTTGTTAGTCATCTAACTTCATTCAAATATGTGGAGATGGATGGTGAAATAGTTGAGACCTCATGTCAGGATTTTGAGCCCTTGAAGTCTGAGCAAGCATCCGTAGTGGCAACTTCTCTTGAGGTACTGAAGAAGGGGGTTTCCATAGCCTCCTATAAACAAGCGCTTGAATTGGTAGAATCTGGAATACAAGAAGTCTGGGGCAGTCCGGTAGAAGTTCCAGAGAAGAAAGACATGTTCGGGATTGGCTATCACCCTGGAAGATCTTCGTCTGAACCAAGTGCTAAAGGTTGTCAAAGCCCGGTCACTTTCACAAGTGCGGGAGTGGTAGACTACGAAAACATCAGTGCTGTGCAAGATGATGCTGTCGATAGTGATTGTGACCTAGATGAATGGATCAGGCCTGCCGCCCCAGGAACTCAGCTTAGCAACTGGACATCGGAAAGGCTTATTTCTGTCACCTCTTTCAAAGAGTAATAATGTTTTGTTTCTGTTTTTTCCTGTATTAAAGCGTTATGTCTTGCCCGAGGCATAGTGGCTCTTTGTAAGGGTTCATTTGTTCATTAACACAATCATAAATAAAATTGACGTTTCACATTCATTCATGTTGTTCTCTGTCTTTCGTTTTTTACTTTTGTTTTTCAAAAAGAAAGAAAAGTTTTAAAATGGCAATGTTTCTCATTTTCTCAAGTTGTTGCTAAAGCCTTGCATGAATCATCATTCATGCAGGTGCTCGTCACCGGATCTTATCAATCACGACCCTGTTATGGCTGAGTATGACTTCGTCAATCCAATTTATCAAGCCGATGAGGAAGGTGAAGAGGATTGCGATTTACCCGAAGAATTGGCCAGACTGCTTAAACAGGAGGAGAAGATGATTCAGCCGCACGAAGAAGATGTCGAAGTAATAAACCTGGGTACTGAAGAAGACAAGAAAGAAGTCAAGATCGGAGCTGCATTAGAAGAATCTGTCAAGACTCGTTTGATGGCTATGCTTCGAGAGTATGTTGACGTCTTCGCATGGTCCTACCAAGATATGTCGGGTTTAGATACTGACATTGTGGTACACAAGCTACCTCTCAGAGAAGGTTGTCCTCCGGTAAAGCAGAAGTTGAGGCGCACGCGTCCAGACATGGCAATTAAAATAAAAGAAGAAGTGCAAAAACAGTTTGATGCTGGTTTCTTGGCCGTGACCAGTTATCCTCCGTGGGTCGCTAACATTGTGCCGGTTCCCAAGAAAGATGGCAAAGTCAGGATGTGTGTGGATTATAGGGATTTGAATAGGGCCAGCCCCAAAGATGATTTCCCTCTACCTCACATAGATGTACTAGTCGATAATACTGCTCAGTTTTCCGTGTTCTCCTTCATGGATGAATTCTCAGGCTATAATCAGATCAAGATGGCTCCCGAGGATATGGAAAAGACAACTTTCATCACTCCTTAGGGCACCTTTTGTTACAAGGTTATGCCATTTGGTTTGAAGAATGCAGGAGCTACCTATCAACGGGCAATGGTGACGTTGTTTCACGACATGATCCATCATGAAATTGAGGTTTATGTTGATGACATGATAGCAAAATCCCAGACAGAAGAAGAGCACTTGGTTAACTTAGCGAAATTGTTTGACAGGCTTCGGAAGTTCAGACTGAGGTTAAATCCGAATAAGTGTACCTTCGGGGTTCGTTCTGGCAAGTTACTGGGCTTCATTGTTAGTGAACGAGGAATCGAGGTTGATCCAGCCAAGGTGAAAGCTATCCAAGAAATGCCTGAGCCGAAGACTGAAAAGCAAGTGCGTGGTTTCTTAGGGAGACTAAACTACATTGCACGGTTTATTTCTCACCTGACGGCCACGTGCGAGCCCATCTTTAAGCTTCTGAGGAAGAATCAGGCCATTAAATGGAACGAAGACTGCCAGCAAGCTTTCGACAAAATCAAAGAATACCTGTTAGAACCACCAATTCTTATGCCTCCAGTGCCAGGGAGACCTCTGATTATGTATCTTACTGTGCTTGAAGGATAGATGGGATGTGTGTTGGGTCAGCAGGACGAGTCTGGTCGAAAAGAGCACGCCATTTATTACCTTAGCAAAAAGTTTATCGATTGTGAGACGCGATACTCACTACTCGAGAAAACTTGCTGCGCTTTGGCATGGGCTGCTCGCCGACTAAGACAGTACATGCTGACACACACTACTCTCTTAATTTCCAAGATGGATCCTGTGAAATACATTTTTGAGAAGCCGGCTTTAACAGGAAGAGTGGCCCGTTGGCAGATGATACTAACGGAGTATGATATACAGTACACTTCACAAAAAGCGATCAAGGGGAGTGTTTTGTCAGAATACTTGGCCCAGCAACCGATCGATGATTATCAACCCATGAGGTTTGAGTTTCCGGATGAGGACATCATGTTCCTCAAGTCGAAAGACTATGAAGAACCACTTCCGGAGGAGGGGCCCGACCCTGAATCCAGATGGAAGTTGATGTTTGACGGGGCTGTAAACATGAATGGAAGCGGAGTAGGTGCTGTTATTATCTCGCCAGAAGGGGTCCACACGCCTTTAGCCGCTCGGTTGACCTTCGAGTGCACTAACAATGAGGCAGAGTATGAAGCTTGTATCATGGGGATCGAAGAGGCAATAGACTTGCGAGTCAAGAACCTTGAGATCTTCGGAGATTCTGCTTTGGTGGTAAATCAAGTCAATGGCAAATGGCTAGTTCATCAAGATCGTTTGATTCCTTACAGAGATTATGTCAGGAGGTTGTTAACTTTCTTTACCAAAGTCAAGCTGAGCTATGTTCCTAGAGACGAAAACCAATTCGTCGATGCTCTAGCAACTCTGTCGTCTATGATTAAAGTTTGTCGAGAGAATTTCGTGCCTCGAATTGCGATCTCCCGGCTTGAAAGACCCGCTTATGTCTTTGCAGTTAATGATGGTGAAGATAATAAGCCTTGGTACCACGACATCAAACAATTCCTGAAGGCTCAAGAATACCCGGCTGGGGCATCTAGTAAGGATAAGAAAACTCTTAGAAGACTGGCAGGAGGTTTCTTCTTGAATCAAGACAGTGTGCTGTACAAACGGAACTTTGACATGGTGCTGCTCAGATGCGTGGATAGACACGAAGCAGACCTGTTAATGCAGGAGGTTCACGAAGGCTCCTTCGGTACCCATGCTGGAGGACATGCCATGGCCAAGAAATTATTGAGATCGGGATACTATTGGATTACCATGGAATTTGATTGCTGTAAGTACTCCCGCAAATTCCATAAGTGTCAAATTTATGCCGACAAGGTCCATGTGCCTCCGAATCCGTTGAGTGTCATGTCTTCACCATGGCCATTCTCTATGTGGGGCATCGACATGATTGGAAAGATTGAGCCAACAACTTCTAATGGTCATCGCTTCATCCTAGTCGCTATTGATTATTTCACGAAGTGGGTTGAAGCGGCATCCTACACCAATGTCACTAAACAAGTGTTCGCTCGATTTATTAAGCGAGACATTATCTGCCGGTACGGAGTCCCTGAAAGGATCATTACTGATAATGGGTCTAACCTCAACAATAAGATGATGGCTGACTTGTGTCAAGACTTCAAAATAGAACACCACAACTCTTCTCCATATCGTCCGAAGATGAATGGCGCAATCGAGGCGGCTAATAAAAACATCAAGAAGATTGTGCAGAAGATGGTTGTGACGTACAAAGACTGGCACGAGATGTTACCATTCGCGTTACATGGGTATAGGACATCAGTACGCACTTCAACTGGGGCAACTCCATTCTCATTAGTATATGGTATGGAGGCAGTCTTACCGATCGAAGTGGAAATCCCCTCATTGAGGTTGATGATGGATATCAAGCTAGATGAAGCTGAGTGGCTCCGATCTAGATATAATCAATTGAGCCTCATTGAAGAGAAGCGTCTAGCAGCTGTATGCCATGGACAGTTGTATCAGCGACGCATGAAGCAGGCTTTTGACAAGAAGGTGCGACCACAGAGGTACACGCCAGGAGATTTAGTGCTGAAAATGATTCTTCCTCCTCTCAACGATCACAGGGGCAAGTGGACACCCAACTATGAAGGACCGTTCGTGGTTAAAAAGGTTTTCTCAGGCGGAGCCTTAATGCTGACAACCATGGACGGAGAAGACTTCCAATCCCATGTCAACGCAGACGCAGTAAGAAAATACTTCGTGTAAAAAGGACCCGCTGGATAAAAACAGAATAAAGATCCAGGCAAAAATGGGCATCCCGGCGAGCCAAAAACAGAATAAAAGGCTCGGGCAAAAGTTAGGGAAATCTTGAAAAAAAAATGTACACCCGCTGAGTTGAAAAGCCACATCGGACAACTCAGGCAAAAAAGGGTATCCCGGTGGATTGAAAACCTGAAAGGGCGGTCCACGCAAAAGAGGGATTAACACGAACGTCTGCGATCTGCGAGATCCATGACCTACCTACAGTTGAGGCTATCCTAAGGGTTGAAGATCAGTTCACTTACTTTTTCTCAAGAGGAAGAGCGAGCGGAGCGTCTTGAAGACATACGAGTCATAACTGGGTTGAGACTTGATGAGATTCACTTCTCACATTGCCAATAGGATAGTTTGTTTTTCTTTTTAGTTGTTCCCTCATTCCAGGGAACTACTTCCTTTGTATTGCCTATTCAGGGCCACCTTTCCAAATCAATAAGAATTCAACTTCAGTCAATTGACTATTTTGCTTCTTTGTTTTTGCTTTTTTCATCTAGCATTGATTGATTGTGAAAATGTCTAGCAAATGGTAACTTGCATTGTGTTATGAACATTCGAATGCTTTCTAACTCGTGCAGGAGAATAGACACATTTAATACAAATTTGAAAGGGTGTCGAGATGCCCAGACAATGATTCATGCTATGAGCATGGGGCAAGCAGGTCGCAAACTAACTCTCTATGTTGCAGGTACTATCGATTGTGTTCATGCAGGTACAAGTATTGGTGTTGCTAACAAAGCTGACAACTATTATCCAGGATGGGCATTCCCTTTTGTTTGAACAGAAACAAGTATCTCCTAGGGTGTTTCCAATCATCCCCAGCCAGGTGGAAGTTGAAATCTCTCCCAGCAAGGCAGCAGAATGTGGGTGTCATCCCCAAGCAGAAGTTTCCCTTCAGACAGGGGCAATTCTCAGCAGTACAAGGAGTTTCTTCCCTCCCCAGCAAGGTGTTTCCTCAGCAGTGGCATGCCTTTGGTTCCCAGCCAAGCCAGGGGGTCCTCACTTCCCCACCAGAGTTCAAGAAGGGTCCATCTCCAACAGGGTCTTGGTGCTCCAACCTTAAAGTCCAATTTATTTTTGGCAGTGGCGGCTGTTCAGAGCCAGTGAATTACTAACAGCTTTCCCCGCAAAGTTGTTTCCTCCTCATCAGGACGAACCAGATCAATGCAGTGATCATCGTTTCTCCCTAGCCAAGTTATCTGGGATACCTGCAGTCTCCTTATCAGGAGATCTCCTTGCATTCGCATATGTATAATCATCATCACATTTGCATCCTCCAAAGCGTAGCATTTCCATCGTCATGGAGCATTACGCCATAAATTCAAACATATGCATACCAGCATGGGCCAGTTTTGAGGTATTACATAAGATCCGTTACATATCCAATCAGATTGAAGTGTTCCCCACAAGAATACAACTTCATTTCCCAGGGTAGTTACTTCTACCACGTCTTGTTGTTATCCCCGGTTGAGTCTTGTTTTAGTACAACAGTCTCATTTTTTCGCGTCTCCGTTTCAGTACAACGGTCGCGTCTTGGGCTCTCGTTTAAGTACAACGATCCCATTCCTTTCGAGTCTCCATTTAAGTACAATGGTCTCGCCTGTGAGTATTGTTTCAGTACAACATTTTTTCGCGTGCCGTTTCAGTACAACGGTCGCGTCTCGGGCTCTCGTTTAAGTACAACGATCCTGTTCCTTTCGAGTCTCCATTTAAGTACAATGGCCTCGTTTTTTAGTCTTGTTTCAGTACAACAGTCTCATTTTTTCGCGTCTCCGTTTCGGTACAACGGTCGCGTCTCGGGCTCTCGTTTAAGTACAACGATCTCGTTCCTTTCGAGTCTCCATTTAAGTACAATGGCCTCGTTTTTTAGTCTTGTTTCAGTACAACAGTCTCATTTTTTCGCGTCTCCGTTTCAGTACAACGGTCGCGTCTCGGGCTCTCGTTTAAGTACAACGATCCCGTTCCTTTCGAGTCTCCATTTAAGTACAATGGCCTCGTTTTTTAGTCTTGTTTCAGTACAACAGTCTCATTTTTTTGCGTCTCCGTTTCAGTACAACGGTCGCGTCTCGGGCTCTCGTTTAAGTACAACGATCCCGTTCCTTTCGAGTCTCCATTTAAGTACAATGGCCTCGTTTTTTAGTCTTGTTTCAGTACAACAGTCTCATTTTTTTGCGTCTCCGTTTCAGTACAACGGTCGCGTCTTGGGCTCTCGTTTAAGTACAACGATCCCGTTCCTTTCGAGTCTCCATGTAAGTACATTGGTCTCGTCTTGGAGTCTTGTTTCAGTACAACAGTCTCATTTTTCCGCGTCTCCGTTTCAGTACAACGGTCGCGTCTCGGGTTATCATTTAAGTACAATGATCATGTTCCTTATGGTCTCGTTTCAGTGCGAAGATAATGGATCGGTTGATACCATTTCCGTGATAGATCGGTTGATCTTATTGGAGTCGCAAATCGGTTGATGTTGCGTTAAGTCCTGTTTCGCCAACAGGCACCATCGATGTGGCTTTGATTCGCTCAGTAGTCACAGTGATTGCATTGATTCTATTCCACATTGGTTCTATCTCCGCTACCTATTCAGAGGTCAAAACGAAAAAATATAAATAAATAAATGGGCAGATGGCATTTCTGTTACCCTCAGTGTGCAAATTTTCAGGTTTTATTCGAGTATTCAATCCCTCCATACCTTGAACGTCTAAAAGCTGTTGCAATTATTCGTTCAGGCTTGCAGATGATTGAATAGGGGCAGCTGTAATACCTCAAAATTTGCCCTATTATTTATTCTCCCTATTGGTTCATTGTGTCGCATTCATCTGCATTTCTCACCAAGTCATTAACAGCATGCTAGTGCAATTCATGGTTTTCGTAAGGCAGGAGATCAGTGTCCCCCGAAGGATCAGTTTATTCCACTAGTTTGGGGTTTTCTACTTCAATGGATTTGGTTACATGAATTACGGAGTTATGGTCTGGTATTCATATCTATCAGATGAATTTGAGGAATTCCATCATTGCCTATAGAGCTAATCAGGGTTTCACGGCAGAGCAATGTTGGTTAGTGGTACAAGAGATCAAGGTACAGGTCCTTATGATGATCAGGGTATGGTGGTTGTAATATGAGTGAGGTTGGGACTTGGAGGTTGGATTGAGATTTTCAGTTGGTCTAAAGTTGGTTACGCAAATCATATCTTTTCAACATCCAAATCGCACATTTATACCTTGTGGAAGTTCATTGTCCGCATTAAGTGGAAGCTTTGTACCTGGTGCCATTATCTTTTAATATTGGTAATGGAGCGGTAAAAGGTGGCTTGCCAAAATCAAAAGTTGCAATATACAAAGGGTGTCGGTCTTTAACGGATACTACTAGTTGTTTTGGTGCTGGTGTATTAGCTGCTGTTGATCAAGGCCATTAGTGACGATGTTGGTTTGATATTTGCTGGTGGAAGTACTAATATAGATTCTCAAGAAGTGACTACTGATAAGGTTTCGATGGGTGCATTTCATGCATTCGTTAGAAACATGTTATTGGTTGCTCCCCCGGGAAATGACGGGCTTATCCCTGGAAGTTTGATTAAAGTTTGTTCCATGGGTGCTCATTGTTGTTGCTAGTATATTAGATGGAGATTTCAACCTTTCTATTACCATCGGTAACAAGACGATCACGGGTGCAAGTCTTTTGTAAACTTGCCACCTAATCAGCCCTACTGGAATAATTTATATTAACGTGAGAAAAAAAAACTCACAACAGAAAGTTGTTAAGATAACGAAAAAAAAAAAAGAAAAGGTAGTTACAAATATAAGAACCAATCATATATTCTCATAATCCATTTCTTTACTTCTAAATTATCCACTCTTCCATCTTTCTCAACCTTTCATGAAGATCCTTCAAGTGAGTAATGATAGAATGACACATAGATTCACAGCATATTTTTATTGCAATTTTCGTGTCATTTCTCGTTCTCCTCATGGTTAGTTTCATGTACTCAAACTCAAGCTTCTCTCTCTTTGAGGGCCTTACAAAATACAAGGCGCTACTTGTTGAAGAAAATGAGAATGCTCATAACAATGGCAGCAATAAGTCCATGCCAAAGAAGGAAAACTCATTCTATTTGAAGAATGACTTATTGTCAATTAATGTTGACAAAGAGAAACTGTTTGATGGGCTTTTAGCTTCCGAATTTGATGAATCATCATGCATAAGTAGACTGCAATCTCATTTATACCGCGAAGCTTCGCCTCATAAGCTTTTTTCATATTTGGTATCGAAACTACGAAACTATGAAGAAATACACAGAAGGTGTGGACCTAATGGTAGAGCTTACAACAAAAAGCATGGAAAAGATTCTACATTCTAAAAACATTAAGAGTGATTCGGTAATGTGCAAATATCTGTGAATGGCTTAGGGAATCAAATGGTTAGCAGGGCAGCAACAGTTCTTTATGCTCTCCTCACAAGCCGCGTGATGCTCGTAAGGTTCGGAAACAACAAACAAGGCCTATTTTGTGAATCATTTCTGAATTTAATTTGGTTGTTACAAGAAAATTCTCCTATTTGGAATCATGTTGAAACGTATCAAAGCTTGACAGAGAAGAGAAAAATCAGTGAAAAAAACTCTCCAACAAACTTTCATAAAAAAAAAGAAACACGGTTACAGAATAGCAAGCCCACGGCCGAATTTTACAAGGAGAAATTTTAACTGATAAGTGAATAAAAATGACGGAAATCCCGTTGCAAAAGGTCGACTTATGTCCCTGTTTCCATCATCCGACTTCATGTCCTAGCTGAATCTTCATCAAAGTTCAAAATTCCACAATCTTGACAAAGCGATTCGGGAACGTATCAACAAAACCGCCATCTTTGATCCATTCCTCAGAGTAGCATACCTTACGACATCAACAACGATGCAGCCTGTAAATGATACCAGATCAGATAATGTTTATATTGCGATAATTATAACTCAGGAATGAGGCATATCATCAGAAAACCGAAAAAAAAGAAAGGCATTACGAGAAGAGTTTTCATAAGAATTATAACAGGAGGTTCTAATTGAGATAACCAGTTCAAAAAACCAAAAACAAGTCCTAACCAAATCCTAATAGAACCTAACAGAAATTGCGAAAACAAACTCATTGCAAAATCAGTTACATCTCATAACCGCATAACTGAATCCATAACAGAAGGATAACTGAATTATTACCTGAAGCTTCCAGATTCTTCTGTGAGCATTGCCTATAAATCGGGAACTTCTTCTTCCATTGCTCTCTGCTGACACAATTTTCCCAAACCCTTCATTTTCAATTCTTCAACCTCTCCTCAATCTTTCCAGTATCAGTCCTTCTCTCACGATTCTCCCTTGTCTCCATAACTTCCGCCATTTCAAACAAGCTTCGAGCAATAGCCACCATCATCTTCAATGTGGAACGCTCATCACCATTCATAACGCTCAATTCCCTGCAAAACAATCAATTGAGAGGAGGAGGGAGGATAAGGGAAACCGAATGAAATACGGTTCAACCTGCGGGAAACCATTACATCCAGATTCAATACCAATTCATAATTGGCAAGCGAGAAGCGGAAGGAAGAGGAAAGAGCGAAAACGAGACATACCTGAAGATGCTGGCGCATTGCTCGAAGCTCTCAGTGAAATCGTGGTCGGCGTTGTAGTGACTGTGCGACTGAAGTGTCATCCTCGACACGATCAACTCATAAGGTACGATTTCACATCTTCCTTGTACAAGTCAGCCGCACTTCTGGTTTGTGTTCCCTGGTTTTCGTTCGGTAGTGAACTTTAGGAGGTTAGGTCGAGTAGTGCTTGAGGATTGTGATTTGTTTTGCCGGATTTCATAATAGATGCGTGTTTGATTTAGGTTTTGGCAATAATTGGATTAGAATAGGTTCGAATCCCCATTTGAAGGAAGAAAGTTTTTCTTTCGGGCTTGTATCAGAAATGCTAGGTGGCAGTGTAAGGTAGAAGGAGGAGAGCTTAGGGTTCGGTGTTTCTTAGGGTTCATTGGCTTGTTTGTAATGGTTAGTGAGGGCTTCGAAGGTGATTGTAAACACCCCAAATTTGCCCTCACCCATTCACACCATGGCTTGTGATCATTCTCATATGCATAAACACAAGCATATCATCTCATATCTCACTTTTGTTTCACTGCATAGTTTCTAAGGCATCTGCACCTAGGGTTTGTGATCTGAGCAATCCCAAAGCATCTTGAGCCATTCCAAAGGCAACCAATCAACTCAAAGTGGTCCATGTGTGTCCTTATATCATATTTCATCTCCTCAAAGTCAAAATTGCAGAGGAATCACAAGAACTAGGGTTTGAGGTGATGCAGAGCCAGTTTGAACTGCACAGTTGACTGAAAATTAGGGTTTTGGTTTCAGAGGCCATAACTCCAATTTTTTTGGTCATTCTTGTTTCCATTGATCTCTATATGGTATAAGGAGTATGCATATCAATTTTCATGAAGAAATTCCATGGGGAAGTCATCTGATCAAGAGTTGACTTTTCAGACAAGTCAGTGCAAAATCAGGGCATCTGAGGCCCCCAATGACCCAACCAATGGGTGATCTTCATCATTTTGAGTGTATATGACCTTTATTTGATCATGGAAGAAGATTGAAGTTCATAAAAATCAAGAATTTAGGGTTTTTGCAAAGGTTGACTTTTTGGGCATAGTTGACTTTTCAAGAATGCATCATTTTAGGTCATTTTTCAAGCCATGATTCATGATTCAAAAATGCTTCAAATGGGAAAACTTTGGTCATGAAAGTTGTAGATCTCATCTTTCCCTTTTCAAAAAGTACAAGAACATAATCAAACTCTTCTTGGACCAAAAGTTATGGCAATGCAAAGTTGGCAAAAATCATTGTTTTTCAAGGTATGCACCAAGTGTGAAATTTTGCAAAGTCATGAACAAATGCATTATGTGACTTCTAATTCCTCTCAAACCAGTACACAAACATTTCTCTAAGTCATAAAATCAGAATTGAACCAAGAGATCACATGTGCTTAGTTCATGTAACAAGGCATTTTTCATGAAAATCCATAAAGTAACCAAGTTGCAAAACTCATGATCATGCTTCACCAACTTGCTGCCTTGAATGCTGGACCAAGCTGACATTTCCCCCTCATCTTGCTGCGCATAGCCCATGCCTTGTACCAAGCTAGCACCTCACCATACTTTCTCTTACACAAGAGTTGACAAATTGCAAAAGTTGCCTCACCTATCCATAAAGCACATGTCAAATCAACTGACCAATGAGAGAGAGTCATGTGGACAATTTGCAAGCAAAACATAAGAAGGAGCAAGGCTGAAACCACCTCATTCACCACATACACAAAAACCTTCCATTTTGCATAAGCTCTCGAATTTCTATATACAGCCTGCAAACACTCAAACCTTTTCCTCCATTCAACTCACCCTGCCTCATAGATCACAAAACACCAAGAACACAAGCCTGAAACAGCCAGATTACTCCATAGCCATTTCTCACTCCATTTTGCAGTTTCATTCGAAACTCTCATCCTAGCTCACAAACACACAAACAAACACCACAAACCTTCTCCATTCATCATCAGGACCTCAAACCTTCATTCACCATGACCTGAAAGTGCCAGAATCTCCATTGCCATTTTTGGCTGAACTGAAGCAGGAGCTTTCGAAACTCATCATCAAGCCAACTTAAACTCCATTTGAGCATTCAAACATCTTCTGGGGACCAAGTAGAGCAGCTTGCACAAAGAGAGGTGGCCAGAAAGTTCCTAAACTGAAAGCTTCGAATCTCAGGTAGCCTAAAATTTATTTTTCCAGAAGTTGTTTTTCTTGTTACAAACTTGTTCTTTGTGTTGTCCTGATCATCCTGGTGCTTTTAGTTTTTGAAATGGTTGTGATTTGAACATTTAATTTGACTCTGAAACTGGTTTGCCCTAAAAATGTTTGCCTTCGATTCATGCGACTGATGAAGAATAAATTTGTTTGGGGTTAGGGTTTTGATTCAGGAGATCATGGGGTTCATTTCTATGTGCTTAGTTTTCATTTTCATTGCATTTTGAGGGAGTTGGTGAGTTTTCAGGTGAGGAGCTGACCGGAGAAGACGACCGGAAGTCTTCTCCGGCAGCCTGAGAGTGATTAGGGCTTAATCCAGTCATTAATGAGAGTTTGAATCCTGAGCGTTGGATGAGCTGACTTGGTCAATTCCCGCGTGCATTCAATGGCCTGGATTGCTTCACTTAACCCTAATCCACGTCATTACCTTAATTAATTAAGTTTATAATTAATCTGGCCAGCTTGAATCTCCACCCTCAGATCACGCGCGCAGTCAACATGTTTAAAACCAGGATCAATCTCATCCTTCCATTTGTTTGACTTTTATTTTAATTCATTTTAATTCATTTCTTTTTCATTTGTTTTGCATAATTATTTTAAAATAGCAAAAATATCTTAAAAATTATGAAACTTTTTCTTTAAAGTTTTATTAATTTTTAAGACCCAAAAACATTTTTTATTTTATTTTTATCATTAAAAAAGTATTTTTAAATATTTAAAAGATTATTTTTAATTGATTAATGAGAATTAATTAATTAAAAATACTTTTAGGTATTTAAAAATTACAAAAAAATTCATGAAATGTTCTAAGACATTTAGAAACATTGTCCAACCTTCAAACCAAATTTCTTTTTTGATCTTGATGCATTTTAAGAATTTTTCATTGAATTAAATCATTTTTTATGCATTATTTTGATCATGGATTCAAAAATTCATTTCTGCCAGTTGGTGAAGGTTGAGACATTGATTCTTTTTGCTTTGTTTTGTGTTTGGCATGTATTTTCAAAGATAAAAAGGCCATGATTTGTTTCCTCATTTTCTAATTGTTTGGCATTTCTTTTGTTAAGAACCCTAAAAAACCCTAATAACTTAGAAAATTCATATCTTGAGATTGGTTGAGAGTTGAGAGCTCCCCTTTGGGCAGTGGTTCACTATAGGCCTAGGGTTTCTTTGGGTGCCATTTTCCATTTTTTATCATGAGGTTTGCTTCTGTTTTGGGTTTTTGTTTGATGTTTGATCCATGAACCCTATTTTGGGCTTCCATTTGCATCCTTCTTGCATTCTCTTGCATAACATGACTTGTCTTTGCATTTTGTGCATGCTTATGATTCATTTGACATATCAAGACATGTAGGAAGCATCTTTGATCATTGCATCTCATATTTGCCATGTCATTTGTCTTGTATGATTCATAACTTTCCATGTTTGTTCATGCTCCTTAGCTTGCATCATTTGCATCCATAATCTTGTATGAACATCCCCATGCCTTGTCTCATGTTTGCAGCACCTCATAGCATCATTTTCATCATCAACCTGCTTCTGGTTTGGTCTAGCATCATACCATTTTCATCTCATTTAGCATTGCATTGCATTTCTTTCTAACATTTCAGGTGGTAAGTAAACTTGGGAAGTGAATTTGCCTTCACTTCTCATAACTTTTTCTTTTCATCTCTATTGCATCCATTGCTGCATTCTTATATGTGTTTGAGTTTGAGCTTGCTCATTCTTCTTCCTCCCACTTTCTTTCTTCAAGTGACTTGACTTCTTGATTGAAGCAAGTCACTTTGCTTCTCTTGATCCTGTTCATCTGCTCCCTGGTGGTTCCATTGAAGATCTTCTTGTTTAAACCTCACAAACCTTAGGAACAACCAAGCATGACAATGATTAGGGTTTTGATTAGTCCCTCCATAGTTTTACCTTTGTGTCTCTCTTTGTGTCTTCTTTTCTCACCTCATAATCAGGGTTTAAACCCTAAAGGCTTTAAGACTTTGTGATTAAGCTTATGCCTGCATCCTTATCTTAGGATGGAGTGTATAACTTTAATCCTAAGTCTTGAACCCTTAAGGTGTTTAAATCTCTTAATCAATTCACTTAACAAGTATCAAGACATCACACTTGTAACTTGGGCCTTGCATTAGGGTTCTAATTCTTCCTTAAGTGGTTAAGAAGGACTAACCCTAGTGTTAATGGACAAGTCCTCCTCAAGTTGTCTTACAAATCATAAAAAACACTTCATCATCATCATTAATCTAAAATCCACTTAATCAAAGGCTTGTTTTGTCATGGGTTTAATCCCTAATCATGGATTAAGTTGAGGAGTTTTCCTCAGCTTAAACATTCTCATCTATCATCCTTCTTTTAGGATGGTGTAATGAGTCTGTTTAATCCATGATTATGGCTTAACCTCATTACTCAACACTAAACAAAAACAACAAAAACATCTAAATAATCACAAGTAGGTTAATGATCTTAATCCTACACCAAAGGTGATTAAGTGTGAGAATCTGACTTCACACTTAAGGTAATTCTCATTACCCCTGATCAGAGGGAAGATGTGATGAGTTTACTAAATCCATTGGTTTAGACTTAAGCTCATTATCTTATGACAAATCTTCAAAAAGCAATAAAAGACTGAAAACACAAAAACAAACAACAATCATCTCCTCCGGGATTCTTTTCTCATCACCCTCACTCATAAACGAGAACTTGCTTCTTCCGTCTAATGCAAGACAGTTCGCACCTGAGCCAGACAGGTCATACACTTGAGCATAGACAAGCAAGCAGTTCACAAGTCAATTCATCTATCAGTCTCTTTAGGTCGAACTACGGTGTTCTGACTTCCTCATTGCACGAGAGGATACGTAGGCATAACTTAACAGTTATCGAACAAAAGTCTCTGTATATTCCCCCTCTTTCAGCTCATTTCTTTAGCCTCATTATCATGAGCATTTCACTCCTATCTTACACTGACACTTTCATACTTCACATCACTTATACACTGACACCTGTACATCCTTTTCCAGCTCTTTTATACACAAATTGCACTGACACTACCCCTTTATAACACAAATCTTTAAGCGTGGATCCCGTCGAGTACGACGGACAATCTGGGTGCTAATACCTTCCCAGGTTGTAACCAACCCCCTTTCTCAGTCTCTCTGGTTCGCAAACCGTCTTATCCATCTTTTCCTAGGTCTATGCAGCATTGCCTTTCCTCCGGGATAAAAATGCCTAGCTGGCGACTCTATTCATCTCCAGTGAGTTCACGGCTGTGTGTTCTCACTGTTCCCTTCGCCGACCGTTCGCGCTTGTACCGGGATGCAAATCTTCGGGAGCGACAGCTTGGCGACTCTGCTGGGGACACCTTATACTGCAACCAGGGCTTCTGGTTCTTTTTGTGGGTTCCTCCTAGTGCTTGTTTGATTTGTGTTTACTGGGGTGTTATGTGCTTGTTTGTGCTTGTATTTATTTTTGTTTATTGCCTTATGTACAGTTACTTTAATGCTTTCTTTATTGCATTTGTATATATCATACTGTCATTGTTGCTGGCTGGATCTGTTGTTTGCTTTGGTGGGTGGGTGATTCATTGAGAGTTAAGGTCCTATACCTGGGACCTGAGTGACACCTAGGCTAGAGTGAATCATATTCTTTCCCATTCCATTTCGGTCTGGTGCGGGAATATGAAACACGGTTCAGATATGGGTTTCTTCTTGAGAACTCTGTGTTGCAGATTTCCTGCAATGCTAGGGCTATCTGGGAAGCCTGCTAAGTCTGGATGACCTTTTAGTATTGACCTTCAGAAACTGAGGTGAATTAGAGGAGGAATTGTTATGGTTATTGTAAACACTGTACCTCCGGGTTAGAAGTGTTTACACTTCTCATAACTGATCCAAGTCTGAGGATCCTTGTTCTAGATCATCACCTGTGAGGGGGTTGGGCTGTTTACAGGTTTGCAGGTACCTTGACCTCAGAATACCCTGTTACTTTGACTTTGTTAAGAATACTCCATGTTGGACAGTTCTTGTGATTCTAAAACCCTGGACATGTGGCTCTTTATTTGAGTCCCCCACCCTGGTTACTGGATTTTTAGACCTCCATCTGGATTTCTTGAACACACATGGATCTACACCAAGGCAATTAATCAGATCCAGCTCAGTCACAAACCCTTGCATATCATCTGCATACATACTCATTGCATCATATTAACATGTGCTTATTTGTGTTTCAGGGTATCCATATTCCTCTGGTTTTGGTTTTGACCCCATCTGCTATATTGACTTATCTCCACCAGCACTTGTTTCAGCTTGTCAGCCATATATTTCAATTACCAGCACCAGCCAATCAGTGGCCCACTTCTCAGCATCTTCATCAGCACTTATTCAACTCAGTCTCCAGTACTCATGGCTCCAAAGAAAAGCAACATCACCTATCATTTCTTCCAACCAGACTTATCAGACATCAGGAGGATCCAAACCCTGATCACTCCAGAGCACATACCTTTGTTCAGGGAGCATTATGGGGATATACTTGACTTGGTCATGGATCTGGACCCATCTCAAAGGAGTTTGATCCACACCTGCATTCAGTTCTATGACCCCCCATTGAGGTGCTTCACCTTTCAAGACTTTCAGTTGGGACCTCTTTTAGAAGAATACTCATCTTTGGTTGGTCTACCTATCAAGAGGGAAATTCCTTTCAATCCTGAAATGGTCTCTCCCAGCAATGGAGAGATAGCAAAAGCTTTGCACCTGGAGCCTGTTTTGATTGAACAGCATATGACCTCTAAAGCTGGGATCCCTGGTTTTCATCTGGACTTCTTAATTTCTCAAGCTAGTCTGAAAGCCTCTCTAGGAGAGTGGAAAGCTGTTTGTGCTCTGTTGGCCTTAAGTGTATATGGAATTGTGTTGTTTGCAGATGAGCCTCGATTCATTAGCAAGAATGCAATCCATTTGTTCATCCTGAAGAACCCAGTGCCAACTTTGCTAGGAGATCTCTATTACTCAGTGCACCAGAAGAATGAGAAGCAGAGGGGGAGGCTAGTGAGGTGTTGTGCTCCATTATTCCATGCTTGGCTTCTCAGGCATCTACCCAGGACAGATGCATTTCTAAATCCTCATCAGCAAAGCAACTGGGCTAAGAGGCTCACTACTCTCACTTCAGCAGATATCAGATGGTGTACTCAGAGCACCAAGGGCAGAGATATGATCACCAGCTGTGGGCACTTTCCCAATGTGCCTTTGATAGGAGTTAAGGGAAGTATCAACTACAACCCTCTGCTGTTCAGGAGACAATTGGGCTATGCACTGGTCCACACTCCTAGGGAACAAGACTTGGTTGAGACCCTCTACTGTGAGAACAAGGTTAGTCTGGCAACTGTTAGGCAGGCTGCTTGGGCCTGGGATCATGTTCAAACCAAGGGAATCACCATTCTGGGGAAGTGCAATAATGTGGCATCAGTCCAATATTATGAGTGGTCCCATGCTAGGGCCCAATTCTCTAGAATGCCCTTCACCATAGAAGACATGCCTGAGTCGTCTTCAGCACCACCCCCTGCCACTATCAGTTTGGAAGAGTTTGAAAGCTTGAAGGAAAGAAATGAGAAGTTAACTCAAGCCTTGCAGAAGACCCTCCGAGAGAGGAGTGAAGGTGTGAGGGAGATTGAGAGATTGGAGAAGTTGAGGGTGGAACACTTGACCAAGATTGAGAAGTCTGGAGATTATATCAACAAATCCAAAGCTGGTGAACAGATTCTGAAGAATGCTTGTAAAGAAGCCCAGTTTCAGAGAGCAAGAACAGACTTGTATTTGAAAGAGAGTCAGGCCAGGTGGGTCCGGATCACTGAGGCCCGTACTCTAGAAGACAAGAGAGTTCAAGACAAGATGGAACAGATGGAAAAAGCCTTGGCAGCAGCCCAGGAGGAAATATCAGAGCTGAAAATTAAAGCAGGAGTGAAGAGGTCTAAAGACCAAAGTCAGAACAAGAAGTTGACTGCAGCTGTTGCAACAAGAAACCTTCTCATCAGGAATCTCATGGAGCATCCGGCTGATCCTGTGACCGAAGCACTTCTCAAGGAAGTTCGTGAGGATGAGTTTGGCCTTGGAGTTTGATCATTTGCTTGTTGTTGTTCCTTTTCCATGTACTTTTGTTTTTTGTGATGTATTTTGACCCCTTAGGGGGCCGGTGTTGTAAAATGAACAAATTGTATTATTTCACCTTTGTAATATATTTGTGTTGGTTTCTATCTGGGTTCACTTCAACAGCAATTTCAACAGCAGCATCTTCAAGGGTCTGGAAGGGTCAAAACTGAAGGCCAAACCGGATACCTTGAGAACAAATAAGCATAACTGCATTGCATGCTAACCCTTTTGTTTGTTTTGTAGGTTTTTGTTTTGTTGTTGCTAACCTCTGTTGTGATATTCAGGAATTATTGCTCGCCGCCGGGTATTTCCTCTCAACAGGCCTCACAGGTACCCAACTAGAAACAACCTTCCGGGAATTCAGATGGATCAGATGCAGCAGGACCTTACGGAGGTCAGAAACCAGATGGCCAACGAAAGACTGGAGATGAGAACCCAGATAACACAGTTCATGGAAGTGATGAACAACTTAGCTCAAAGCCAGGAGAGGCTCAGAACTTTGGTAGAAGGGAGGAATCAAGATGAGCCCCATGTGGGAACTGCTGGCACAAGTAACAATGAACGGGTGCAACCCCATATTAACCCTCCTGTGTTTGGCCCACATCTACATCCTGAGATTAACATTCCTGCAAATGTTCAAGGGACAGCCACTGCAGCCAGGGTACTTCAAGAAGACCCTCAGGAGGACCAATTTACAGTAATGGGTGCTGGAGAGGAAACTTATGATAGACGGTTGGAAGAAATAGCTGAGAAGTTGAGGTCCTTAGAATCTCAAAATTCTTTGGGTTTCGACGTCATGGACATGGGTTTGGTAGACGGGGTCAGGATCCCCCATAAGTTCAAGCCTCCTTGTTTCGAAAAGTATAATGGGACTTCATGCCCCCGGACTCATCTACAATCATTTCTGGGAAGGCTGAAGGCCTATACAATGGATGAGAAATTGTGGATGTTCTATTTTGAAGACAGCTTGACTGGAGCATCAAGGGAATGGTATTCCCATTTGACAAGGGCAACTGTGAGATGCTGGAAGGACCTGGCAGAGGCCTTCATCCGACAGTATCAATACAACTTAGACATGGCACCCAACAGGACTCTCCTAATGGGAATGTCACAGTCGTCAAGGGAAAGTTTCCGAGAATATGCCCAAAGATGGAGGCAATTGGCCGCTGCTGTTCAACCCCCTATGTCCGAAAGGGAAATGGCAGATATGTTCATGAATACTCTTCAGGGAACCTATATTGACAGGTTAGCTGCTTTCTCTTCCACTAGCTTTGCGGATGTTGTTATAGCTGGGGAGAGAATTGAAAGCCTGTTAAAGATGGGAAAGATTTCAGATAATGGTGCCAGCTCGTCCAGTGGTACAAGAAAGCCTTTTACAGGCCCGAGAAGAACTGGCGAGACCAATGCCATTCACACCAACAGGGGTAGGCCCCAATATGCTCAAAGGTCAATAGCAGCAGTCACTATCCCTGCCCCAGCTCATCCTTAGCCAGTCTATCAACCTCCTCAACAAAACTTCCAACAACAACCTCAATATCATCAGAATCAATATCCTCCAAGAAACTTCAACAACAACAATTCCAACAGCAACAATCAACAGAGGCCATTCCAACAAAGGCCATCCCAAGCTAACAGAGTGATCGACCCGATCCTAATGCCGTATGCTGCCTTGCTGCCACAACTTCTGAAACTCAACCTAGTCGAGCTAAGAACGTTGGCACCTCCGGATCCCAACAGTCTACCAAGAAACTATGACTCCAATGCTAGGTGTGCTTTTCATTCAAACGCACCTGGTCACAGTACAGAAAAATGCAGGGCTCTGCATATGAAGGTACAAGACTTGGTAGACTCCAAGGCTCTGAATTTTGCACCTCCTCCCAATGTCAATAAAAACCCTATGCCAAACCATGGTGGTCCCCGAATTAACGCTATTGAAGAAGACCAACCGTCTTATTTAATAACTAGTGTGGATCAGATCAGGACACCATTGGTGGAAATCAAAGCTCAACTCCGTGAAAACAATATATTTCCGGGGTGTGAACTAGGGTGTCCCTACTGCAATATTTCATGGAACGGGTGTGAGGACCTGAGGAATGGCATTGACAGCCTTATTCAGAGTGGCCTGCTACAGATCACTACATCATTTCCAACAAATCCGACAACGTCATCAGCAACGGTTTCAGATCCTCCTACAAATGCAACAACTATTGTTCCCGACAATTCATCAGCAACATCAACAAGTACTCCATCTGTCCTACCAAATGATCAGTTTTCAACAGTTTCTCCTGCTACGACTTCAGCTTCATTCCATTTCGAATCTCTATCAACAACAACATCAGTCCTTCCAACAACACCTCCTACAACACCAGCAATCAATCATGAAGATGTCTCCACTGTTACCATATTCTACGATCCTGAAAACAATTCCGCCTACCATTCAGAAGGTGCTGCTCCCACCAGAGCACCGGTTACAATCTTTTATGATCCACAAACAATTACAGTCCCTTCAGCAGCAGCAATCAGTCCAGTCACTGTCACGGTGCCTGGACCAGTACCATATGAAAGCAATAGGGCCATCCCTTGGCACTATGGCTCTGACGTGTACTGTGAAGGGAAAAGAATCACTCTTGAAACATCAGCACCTGCACCACAAGTAGATAATGTGGGGGGAGGCGGAGGCTTCACTCGAAGCGGACGTCTCTTTGCTTCACAAGTTCAAAGACCTACTGCCGAAGCAGAAGCTGCTGCCAAGGCAAAGGGAAAAGGCCCGGTGCAGGAAGATCCAGCTGCCAAAGAAGCCCTGAAAACTCCATTTGATCAGGAAGTTGATGAGTTTATGCGAATCATCAAAAAGAGCGATTATAAAATTGTGGATCAGCTTCACCAGACGCCATCCAAAATCTCTATCCTCTCACTGCTTATGTGCTCCGAAGCCCATCGGAATGCACTACTTAAAGTCCTGCACGCAGCTTACGTACCTGAGGAGATTACTGTCAACCAATTGGAAACCGTGGTTGGAAATGTTACTGCTAGCAATGGGCTAGGGTTTACCAATTCTGACTTGACAGCGGATGGCCGCAACCACAACAAAGCCTTGCACATAACCATGGAATGCAAAGGAGCTGTCCTTTCTCATGTGCTGGTAGACACAGGTTCATCCCTGAATGTCTTACCAAAGAAGGCTCTGGTGAAGTTAGAATATGATGGATTGGCATTGAGACCCAGCAACCTGGTGGTGAGAGCCTTTGATGGTTCGAAGAGATCGGTTCTGGGAGAGATTGAGCTGCCCGTGACAATTGGCCCGCAGACCTTTAAAACTATCTTTTATGTGATGGACATTCAGCCCGCCTACAGCTGTTTGTTGGGTAGACCCTGGATTCACGCCGCTGGCGCAATAACGTCTACCCTTCACCAAAAGTTAAAATTCGAGTGGGAAGGTCAAGTTGTCACAATCTGTGGGGAAGAGGATATCTTTGTTAGCCATCTGGCTACCTATAAATACATTGAGATGGATGGGGAGATCCATGAAACAATGAGCCAAGGTTTTGAGGCCTTGAACGTCAATGAAGCATCTGCTGTGTCAGGAACCTCCATGTCATCTTATCAACAAGCCCGGAAGGTTGTTGAAGAAGGAATTGCCCTAGGCTGGGGCAAGGTTTTAGCTGTTGAGGAGAAGAAGGACAAATTTGGGTTGGGTTACAGACCAACTCAACATCAAGCAAAGGCTGCTGCAGAGCCTGGTTTTGTCAGTGGGGGGATGCTTACCCCCGATGCTATCAACTGTCTGGAAGACGAGCTGGAAGAGGAGCGCAATCTGGAGAATTGGATTCGTCCAAAGATCCCGGGGAGCAGTGTCTCGAACTGGTCTTCCCAGGAAATTATAAGGGTTACTCATGCAGAGTAATTATTATTTCCTGTGTTTTTATAGCATGCATCAAAGTCTTGCATCTTGCCCAAGATGACAAGACTCATTTTGTAATCAGGGCCATCTGTACTTTTGTGCAAACAAGATTAAATTAATGAAATATCAGACAATCTTTTGCAAACGAGTCTTTTTCTTTTCTGCTCACTGTTTTTCCACTTTTCTTTTTGTACAAAAATAAATGGCGGTGTTTTCAAAATGATAACTTCATTTCACTTTTTCTAAAGCAAGATTAAAATCAATCACTAAAATGAACAAACTTAACCCTTGCAGAGAGTGCCTTCCAGACTGCACCGACAACAGCACGGCTATGACATCGTATGACTCTGACAATCCAATCAATCAAGCTGATGAAGGGGTTGATGAAGAATATGAGCTTCCTGAAGAGCTAGCCCGGTTGTTAAGACAGGAGGAAAAGGTTATTACTCCTCACCAGGAGGAGATTGAAATGATTAATCTTGGTACCGATGAAGACGTGAAAGAGATTAAAATCGGGGCCTGCCTGCAAGACTCAGTGAAGAGACAACTGATAGATCTGCTTCGAGAGTATGTTGATGTGTTTGCTTGGTCGTATCAAGATATGCCAGGGTTGGATACCGACATTGTTGTGCACAAGCTGCCTTTGAGAGAAGAATGCCCACCAGTTAAACAGAAGTTGCGCCGAACTCGCCCAGACATGGCTATGAAAATCAAGGAAGAGGTACAAAAGCAATGGGACGCCGGGTTCCTTGCTGTGACTAGCTATCCGCCGTGGGTTGCTAACATAGTACCTGTGCCTAAGAAAGACGGCAAAGTAAGAATGTGTGTTGATTACCGGGATCTGAACAGAGCCAGCCCGAAAGATGACTTCCCATTACCTCACATTGATGTATTGGTGGATAACACGGCTCAGTTCTCGGTATTCTCCTTCATGGATGGATTTTCAGGATATAATCAGATCAAGATGTCACCTGAAGACATGGAGAAGACAACATTCATTACACCTTGGGGCACGTTCTGTTACAAAGTGATGCCATTCGGACTGAAGAATGCTGGTGCCACATATCAACGGGCTATGGTGACATTGTTCCACGATATGATCCACAAAGAAATAGAATGTTATGTGGATGATATGATCGCCAAGTCCCTTACAGAGGAGGATCACCTGGTGAATCTGCTGAAGTTGTTCAAGCGTCTGAGGAAGTACCAACTAAAGCTGAACCCCAACAAATGCACATTCGGGGTGCGATCTGGTAAGCTGCTGGGCTTTATTGTAAGCGAGAAAGGGATTGAGGTTGATCCTGATAAAGTCAAGGCTATACAAGAGATGCCTGCACCAAGAACTGAGAAAGAAGTTCGAGGGTTCTTAGGTCGATTGAACTACATCTCACGGTTCATATCTCACCTCACAGCAACCTGTGAACCCTTGTTCAAGTTGCTAAGAAAAGAACAAACGGTCAGGTGGAACGAAGATTGCCAGAAGGCTTTTGACAAGATCAAGGAATATCTGCAAGAACCTCCAATCCTCATGCCGCCAGTTGAAGGAAGACCTCTAATTATGTACTTGACAGTATTAGAAGAGTCGATGGGGTGTGTGTTGGGCCAGCATGACGAGTCTGGTCGAAAAGAGTATGCAATATACTACCTAAGCAAAAAGTTTACCGACTGTGAACAGCGTTATTCACTGCTCGAGAAAACTTGCTGTGCTTTAGCGTGGGCTGCTCGCCGACTGAGGCAGTATATGTTGACCCACACTACCTTATTAATCTCAAAAATGGATCCAGTTAAGTACATTTTCGAGAAGCCAGCTCTTACCGGACGGGTTGCAAGATGGCAGATGATTCTCACAGAATACGACATACAGTACACATCTCAGAAAGCCATCAAGGGCAGTGTACTATCTGAATATCTTGCTGAGCAACCCATTGATGACTACCAGCCTATGAGGTTTGATTTCCCTGATGAAGACATCATGTTCATTAAATCAAAAGACCATGAAGAGCCTATTCACGCTGAAGGGCCTGACCCGGAGGAAGAATGGACTATGATGTTTGATGGGGCTGTTAACATGAATGGCCGTGGTGTTGGTGCAGTACTTATTACACCTAAAGGAGTTCACATGCCTTTCTCGGCAAAACTCACTTTCAACTGCACTAACAACGAAGCTGAATACGAAGCTTGCATTATGGGTCTTGAGGAAGCCATTGACCTCAGGATCAAGACTTTGACCGTATTCGGAGATTCAGCTTTGGTAGTCAATCAAACCAACGGGAAATGGTACACCCACCAGGATCATCTGATACCTTACAGGGATTATACAAGAAGGTTACTGACTTTCTTCACAACAGTCAAGCTTGAGTACATCCCTCGGGACGAGAATCAGTTTGCAGATGCTCTTGCTACCATTTCGTCCATGATCAAAGTTCAGGCTGCTAACTTTGTACCTCAGATTTCAGTATCGAGACTTGACAGGCCAGCATATGTATTTGCAGCGGATGTTGTCAAAGATAATAAGCCTTGGTTCCATGACATTAAGTGCTTCTTGGAGGATCAAACATACCCACCTGGGGCATCTTCCAATGATAAGAAGACTTTAAGAAGGCTTGCTGGTAGTTTCTTCCTGAACACTGATGGGTCTTTATACAAAAGGAACTTTGACATGATACTCCTCAGATGTGTTGACAAGACGGAAGCAGATTTGCTGATGCATGAAGTGCACGAAGGATCTTTTGGTACCCATGCAGGAGGGCATGCCATGGCTAAGAAATTGTTGAGGTCAGGCTATTATTGGATCACAATGGATGCAGACTGTTGTGCTTACGCTAGAAGATGCCACAAATGCCAGATCTATGCAGATAAAGTGCATGTGCCTCCCAATCCTTTGAACATCATGTCTTCACCCTGGCCCTTTGCTATGTGGGGCATCGACATGATTGGCAAGATTGAGCCAACTGCTTCAAACGGCCACAGATTCATCCTGGTCGCCATCGACTATTTCACCAAGTGGGTTGAAGCAGCCTCATATGCAAACGTTACAAGACAAGTGGTAGCCCGATTTCTGAAAAGAGATATCATCTGTCGATATGGAGTGCCCGAGCGAATCATTACTGATAATGGTTCTAATCTAAACAACAAAATGATGGCAGAGTTGTGCCGGGACTTCAAGATTCAACATCACAATTCTTCTCCTTACAGGCCAAAGATGAACGGCGCTGTTGAGGCAGCAAATAAGAATATCAAGAAGATTGTGCAGAAGATGGTAGTCACTTACAAAGACTGGCATGAAGTGCTACCGTTTGCCTTGCATGGGTACCGCACATCAATCAGAACATCCACTGGGGCAACACCTTATCAGCTTGTGTATGGTATGGAAGCAGTCCTACCTGTTGAAGTTGAACTACCCTCGTTACGGGTATTAATGGATGTTAAACTGAGTGAAGCAGAATGGGTTCGGTCCCGATTCGAACAACTGAGTCTGATCGAGGAGAAGAGATTGGCTGCAATCTGCCATGGGCAGCTATATCAGAAGAGAATGAAGAGAGCCTTCGATCAGAAAGTCAGGCACCGAGAGTACCAAGTGGGAGATCTTGTGCTGAAAAGAATCCTCCCTCCTCATACAGACCACAGGGGCAAATGGACTCCAAATTATGAAGGACCATTCGTTGTAAAGAAAGTTTTCTCTGGTGGAGCACTGATGCTCAGCACCATGGATGGTGAAGATTTCCCGTCCCCTGTGAATTCAGATGCAGTTAAAAAATACTTCGCATAAAATGACCCGCTGGACATAAAAACAGAATGTAAGTCCAGGCAAAAATAGGGCATCCCGGCGAGTCAAAGACAGAATAAAAGACTCGGGCAAAAGTAAGGGAAAATGAATAAAAAATGTACACCCGCTGAGTTGAAAAGCCGCATTGGACAGCTCAGGCAAAAATGGGTATCCCGATGGATTGAAAACCCGAAAGGGCGATCCATGCAAAATAAGGGAATAAGCGAACAACTGCACTCTGAATTCGTCTGTATCACCTACAACTTGGTAAGCTTCAAAGGATCAAGCTTCAATCAGAATCACCTCTCTCCAGAAAGCAAGACGAGAAGAACGTCATTGTCATACGAGTCATAGCAGAAGAGGAAGCTCCCTCAAAGCGTCGTCAACACTGCCAGCATTTTGTTTCTCAATTTGTAACAATCTCCTCATTTCAGGAGATATGTTTCCTTGACTGTATCCTGCCAATTTAGGGCACATGAATTAATAAAATCAGATTTTCGGTCATGTTTCGTTTTTACATTTATGTTTTGCAAAGAGTTGTCTGATATCTCTAAAATACAATTGCATAAGTACAGATGCCTTTCTCTAAAAAAAAAACAACAACACATGTTTACAGGGAATATACTTACTCTTGCGAGTGCTTGACTCCTATGACGGAATCCAGTGAGGGATACCTCGGGACCTTTTGTACGTTTCCTTACCTTTGCAGGATTGCAGGTATCCAGAACGCAACCTGGGGCATGCAGGTTATGTCTCAGCAAGTAGGCGAATCATAATCAACTCGGTCTATATTCCACATGGCACTAGAAGGTGCCCATTTCCCCAGCGGAGCTGCCAAATCAGCATACACTCAATCTCAGCATCCGAAATGCTCTATCCCCAGCTGAGTTGCTCCCCATTGCTTTCCCCAGCAAAGTTGCCAAATCAACTAACAGGTTTAACACTCAGGATGTTTTCTCGCCAGCCGAGTTGCCTCTCATTACTCTCCCCAGCTGAGTTATCAACAACATTCCCCAGCTGTAGTGCCAACCATTCTTCCTCAGCAGAATGCAGAAGTCAGGGAATCATCTCCCCACAGAATCTCCAGCCTCTATCCAGAAGAGCAGCGCATAGAAGATCACAACAGAGTGAAGAAAGCTTCTACAAACCCCGGCTGGGTCTCTCATTTACAAGGTTATGTCAATCAGTGACCTATATCCCCAAACAGATACATCATTAGATCTACCAATGATCTCATCCCCAGCTGGGATGTTCACTTCAAGCAGATCATCCAGAGATCTTCGCGGCAATGGGATCCGAATTCCGGATCGGTGCCTCTTCGCATAATCATAGCATTCGCATCATATTATACCCTCAGAGCGTAGCATTCCGTCTAATACGGAGCATTACGGCAAAAATCAAATGCATAGCATAATCATAAGTCATGTTGTGAATTGAACACTTGTGAATAATAAACCGTTCATCATCATTATACAAACATCCCCATCAGAGTCCCAGCAAAATCAGCTTCCCTTTCAAATCACAAACACCAGTATATACACCTTTTGGCACCCGTCCGTGTCATCTTTCCCCAGTAAAGTCGCCTGAACTTTCTCTACAAACAAAATCACCCGTACTACAGGTACTTCCTGACACCCGTCCGTGTCAAATCACCAGCAGAAAGCCAAAGACATCCCCTTTGCACTCACATATACTTATATATACACTTTCTTGACACCCGTCCGTGTCATATCCCCAGCGCAGTCGCTTACACCTTCATCACCCATATACTTGTTAATATTATACTTTTCTCTCTTGACACTCGTCCGTGTCACTCTCCCCAGCAGATAAACACTCGTCTATACAATACAATGCTCACTACTCATGGTACACTTATACAGATACTCGTTCGCATCTTGTATACATCATCACTATCCCCACAGATTCGACAGTAGTCCTTGTTCTTTGTTAACCAGTTGGTACTCGTCCGTACCATCATCTCAGAACATTTGCGTCTAGTGTTTGTTTCTACATGATACTCGTCCGTATCATAGTCTTAAGGATGCTCGTCCGCATCTTTAATCCGCACACCGTGTCAAACACTTATGTCTTCTTGAATATAGATACTCGTCCGTGTCTATTATTCCCCAGAAGAGTCCCTTCGGATGCAACACTCGTCCGTGTTCTTTGTTAACCAGTTGATACTCGTCCGTATCATCATCTCTGAACATGTGTCAGTTTGTTTCTACATGATACTCGTCCGTATCATAGTCTTAAGGATGCTCGTCCGCATCTTTAATCTATACACAATACCAAACACTTATACCTTTTGTTTCTTGGATGTAAACGCTCGTCCGTGTTTACATTATCCCCAGTAGATCACCAGCAAATTTTCTTTTTATCTAACACTCGTCCTGTGTTATGATACCTTTGAGAGCAGCCGTACCCTGCTGAGTGGTCGTCCTCCACTTCTTGATGGTCGTCCTCCATCATGCTCATCCGATGGCCGTCCCCATCGTTGATTTTTAGCAGCCGTCCCCTGCTAGGTGGTCGTCCTCCACCTTTTGATGATCGTCCTTCATCACTTTATCCAATGGCCGTCCCCATTGTTGATTTTGGTTATCTGGCATTCGTCCTGTGTCATGATAAACCCTGAGAGCAGCCGTCCCCTGCTGAGTGGTCGTCCTCCACTTCTTGATGGTCGTCCTCCATCTTGCTCGTCCGATGGCCGTCCCCATCGTTGACCTTTGCTATCCGATGGCCGTCCTCATCGTTGATATTTTCGGCAGCCGTACCCTGCCAGGTGGTCGTCCTCCACCTTTGATGGCCGTCCCCATCATATTTCTTTTATTCCCAACAGAGCAGCCGTCCCCTGCTAGGTGATCGTCCTTCACCTTTGATGGCCGTACCCCATCATCTGTTTATTTCATTTATTCTTTAACCCGATGGCCGTCCCCGTCGTGGTCCCTTTTCCTTTTAACCCGATGGCCGTCCCCGTCGTTGGTTACTTTACCTTTATGAACTTGATGGCCGTCCCCGTCATGTTTCATTAATCCCCAGAGAACTTTGCAGCTTTATCTTGATGGCCGTCCCCATCATAATATCCTATTTTCCCCAGCTAGTCGGCCGTCCCCGTCTTAGCTTTACTTGTTGTTCCCCAGCTAGTCGGCCGTCCCCGTCTTAGCTTTACTTTTTATCCCCAGCATGTCGGCCGTCCCTGTCATCGCTTTGCTTCACATACCACTTTACCCAGCAGTCTTCCTCTGCTCGACGGTCGTCCTCCGTCGCCCACACTTTACAATATACTTTATTTTGCCTTTACAATTCATATCCCTTTTCTTCTTCATTCTGTGAGTGCAAATTTTGGACTGTCTTTGGTATTCAACCACAAGTTATCTTGTTTGCCTGTTAAGCCGTCGCTTACATCCTGCACAGCTAACTCATGTTTGAATAGGGGCAGCTGTAAACACCCCAAATTTGCCCTCACCCATTCACACCATGGCTTGTGATCATTCTCATATGCATAAACACAAGCATATCATCTCATATCTCACTTTTGTTTCACTGCATAGTTTCTAAGGCATCTGCACCTAGGGTTTGTGATCTGAGCAATCCCAAAGCATCTTGAGCCATTCCAAAGGCAACCAATCAACTCAAAGTGGTCCATGTGTGTCCTTATATCATATTTCATCTCCTCAAAGTCAAAATTGCAGAGGAATCACAAGAACTAGGGTTTGAGGTGATGCAGAGCCAGTTTGAACTGCACAGTTGACTGAAAATTAGGGTTTTGGTTTCAGAGGCCATAACTCCAATTTTTTTGGTCATTCTTGTTTCCATTGATCTCTATATGGTATAAGGAGTATGCATATCAATTTTCATGAAGAAATTCCATGGGGAAGTCATCTGATCAAGAGTTGACTTTTCAGACAAGTCAGTGCAAAATCAGGGCATCTGAGGCCCCCAATGACCCAACCAATGGGTGATCTTCATCATTTTGAGTGTATATGACCTTTATTTGATCATGGAAGAAGATTGAAGTTCATAAAAATCAAGAATTTAGGGTTTTTGCAAAGGTTGACTTTTTGGGCATAGTTGACTTTTCAAGAATGCATCATTTTAGGTCATTTTTCAAGCCATGATTCATGATTCAAAAATGCTTCAAATGGGAAAACTTTGGTCATGAAAGTTGTAGATCTCATCTTTCCCTTTTCAAAAAGTACAAGAACATAATCAAACTCTTCTTGGACCAAAAGTTATGGCAATGCAAAGTTGGCAAAAATCATTGTTTTTCAAGGTATGCACCAAGTGTGAAATTTTGCAAAGTCATGAACAAATGCATTATGTGACTTCTAATTCCTCTCAAACCAGTACACAAACATTTCTCTAAGTCATAAAATCAGAATTGAACCAAGAGATCACATGTGCTTAGTTCATGTAACAAGGCATTTTTCATGAAAATCCATAAAGTAACCAAGTTGCAAAACTCATGATCATGCTTCACCAACTTGCTGCCTTGAATGCTGGACCAAGCTGACATTTCCCCCTCATCTTGCTGCGCATAGCCCATGCCTTGTACCAAGCTAGCACCTCACCATACTTTCTCTTACACAAGAGTTGACAAATTGCAAAAGTTGCCTCACCTATCCATAAAGCACATGTCAAATCAACTGACCAATGAGAGAGAGTCATGTGGACAATTTGCAAGCAAAACATAAGAAGGAGCAAGGCTGAAACCACCTCATTCACCACATACACAAAAACCTTCCATTTTGCATAAGCTCTCGAATTTCTATATACAGCCTGCAAACACTCAAACCTTTTCCTCCATTCAACTCACCCTGCCTCATAGATCACAAAACACCAAGAACACAAGCCTGAAATAGCCAGATTACTCCATAGCCATTTCTCACTCCATTTTGCAGTTTCATTCGAAACTCTCATCCTAGCTCACAAACACACAAACAAACACCACAAACCTTCTCCATTCATCATCAGGACCTCAAACCTTCATTCACCATGACCTGAAAGTGCCAGAATCTCCATTGCCATTTTTGGCTGAACTGAAGCAGGAGCTTTCGAAACTCATCATCAAGCCAACTTAAACTCCATTTGAGCATTCAAACATCTTCTGGGGACCAAGTAGAGCAGCTTGCACAAAGAGAGGTGGCCAGAAAGTTCCTAAACTGAAAGCTTCGAATCTCAGGTAGCCTAAAATTTATTTTTCCAGAAGTTGTTTTTCTTGTTACAAACTTGTTCTTTGTGTTGTCCTGATCATCCTGGTGCTTTTAGTTTTTGAAATGGTTGTGATTTGAACATTTAATTTGACTCTGAAACTGGTTTTCCCTAAAAATGTTTGCCTTCGATTCATGCGACTGATGAAGAATAAATTTGTTTGGGGTTAGGGTTTTGATTCAGGAGATCATGGGGTTCATTTCTATGTGCTTAGTTTTCATTTTCATTGCATTTTGAGGGAGTTGGTGAGTTTTCAGGTGAGGAGCTGACCGGAGAAGACGACCGGAAGTCTTCTCCGGCAGCCTGAGAGTGATTAGGGCTTAATCCAGTCATTAATGAGAGTTTGAATCCTGAGCGTTGGATGAGCTGACTTGGTCAATTCCCGCGTGCATTCAATGGCCTGGATTGCTTCACTTAACCCTAATCCACGTCATTACCTTAATTAATTAAGTTTATAATTAATCTGGCCAGCTTGAATCTCCACCCTCAGATCACGCGCGCAGTCAACATGTTTAAAACCAGGATCAATCTCATCCTTCCATTTGTTTGACTTTTATTTTAATTCATTTTAATTCATTTCTTTTTCATTTGTTTTGCATAATTATTTTAAAATAGCAAAAATATCTTAAAAATTATGAAACTTTTTCTTTAAAGTTTTATTAATTTTTAAGACCCAAAAACATTTTTTATTTTATTTTTATCATTAAAAAAGTATTTTTAAATATTTAAAAGATTATTTTTAATTGATTAATGAGAATTAATTAATTAAAAATACTTTTAGGTATTTAAAAATTACAAAAAAATTCATGAAATGTTCTAAGACATTTAGAAACATTGTCCAACCTTCAAACCAAATTTCTTTTTTGATCTTGATGCATTTTAAGAATTTTTCATTGAATTAAATCATTTTTTATGCATTATTTTGATCATGGATTCAAAAATTCATTTCTGCCAGTTGGTGAAGGTTGAGACATTGATTCTTTTTGCTTTGTTTTGTGTTTGGCATGTATTTTCAAAGACAAAAAGGCCATGATTTGTTTCCTCATTTTCTAATTGTTTGGCATTTCTTTTGTTAAGAACCCTAAAAAACCCTAATAACTTAGAAAATTCATATCTTGAGATTGGTTGAGAGTTGAGAGCTCCCCTTTGGGCAGTGGTTCACTATAGGCCTAGGGTTTCTTTGGGTGCCATTTTCCATTTTTTATCATGAGGTTTGCTTCTGTTTTGGGTTTTTGTTTGATGTTTGATCCATGAACCCTATTTTGGGCTTCCATTTGCATCCTTCTTGCATTCTCTTGCATAACATGACTTGTCTTTGCATTTTGTGCATGCTTATGATTCATTTGACATATCAAGACATGTAGGAAGCATCTTTGATCATTGCATCTCATATTTGCCATGTCATTTGTCTTGTATGATTCATAACTTTCCATGTTTGTTCATGCTCCTTAGCTTGCATCATTTGCATCCATAATCTTGTATGAACATCCCCATGCCTTGTCTCATGTTTGCAGCACCTCATAGCATCATTTTCATCATCAACCTGCTTCTGGTTTGGTCTAGCATCATACCATTTTCATCTCATTTAGCATTGCATTGCATTTCTTTCTAACATTTCAGGTGGTAAGTAAACTTGGGAAGTGAATTTGCCTTCACTTCTCATAACTTTTTCTTTTCATCTCTCTTGCATCCATTGCTGCATTCTTATATGTGTTTGAGTTTGAGCTTGCTCATTCTTCTTCCTCCCACTTTCTTTCTTCAAGTGACTTGACTTCTTGATTGAAGCAAGTCACTTTGCTTCTCTTGATCCTGTTCATCTGCTCCCTGGTGGTTCCATTGAAGATCTTCTTGTTTAAACCTCACAAACCTTAGGAAAAACCAAGCATGACAATGATTAGGGTTTTGATTAGTCCCTCCATAGTTTTACCTTTGTGTCTCTCTTTGTGTCTTCTTTTCTCACCTCATAATCAGGGTTTAAACCCTAAAGGCTTTAAGACTTTGTGATTAAGCTTATGCCTGCATCCTTATCTTAGGATGGAGTGTATAACTTTAATCCTAAGTCTTGAACCCTTAAGGTGTTTAAATCTCTTAATCAATTCACTTAACAAGTATCAAGACATCACACTTGTAACTTGGGCCTTGCATTAGGGTTCTAATTCTTCCTTAAGTGGTTAAGAAGGACTAACCCTAGTGTTAATGGACAAGTCCTCCTCAAGTTGTCTTACAAATCATAAAAAACACTTCATCATCATCATTAATCTAAAATCCACTTAATCAAAGGCTTGTTTTGTCATGGGTTTAATCCCTAATCATGGATTAAGTTGAGGAGTTTTCCTCAGCTTAAACATTCTCATCTATCATCCTTCTTTTAGGATGGTGTAATGAGTCTGTTTAATCCATGATTATGGCTTAACCTCATTACTCAACACTAAACAAAAACAACAAAAACATCTAAATAATCACAAGTAGGTTAATGATCTTAATCCTACACCAAAGGTGATTAAGTGTGAGAATCTGACTTCACACTTAAGGTAATTCTCATTACCCCTGATCAGAGGGAAGATGTGATGAGTTTACTAAATCCATTGGTTTAGACTTAAGCTCATTATCTTATGACAAATCTTCAAAAAGCAATAAAAGACTGAAAACACAAAAACAAACAACAATCGTCTCCTCCGGGATTCTTTTCTCATCACCCTCACTCATAAACGAGAACTTGCTTCTTCCGTCTAATGCAAGACAGTTCGCACCTGAGCCAGACAGGTCATACACTTGAGCATAGACAAGCAAGCAGTTCACAAGTCAATTCATCTATCAGTCTCTTTAGGTCGAACTACGGTGTTCTGACTTCCTCATTGCACGAGAGGATACGTAGGCATAACTTAACAGTTATCGAACAAAAGTCTCTGTATATTCCCCCTCTTTCAGCTCATTTCTTTAGCCTCATTATCATGAGCATTTCACTCCTATCTTACACTGACACTTTCATACTTCACATCACTTATACACTGACACCTGTACATCCTTTTCCAGCTCTTTTATACACAAATTGCACTGACACTACCCCTTTATAACACAAATCTTTAAGCGTGGATCCCGTCGAGTACGACGGACAATCTGGGTGCTAATACCTTCCCAGGTTGTAACCAACCCCCTTTCTCAGTCTCTCTGGTTCGCAAACCGTCTTATCCATCTTTTCCTAGGTCTATGCAGCATTGCCTTTCCTCCGGGATAAAAATGCCTAGCTGGCGACTCTATTCATCTCCAGTGAGTTCACGGCTGTGTGTTCTCACTGTTCCCTTCGCCGACCGTTCGCGCTTGTACCGGGATGCAAATCTTCGGGAGCGACAGTGATTGATGAAAGAAAGAAGAGGACGACGGCGGCGAGAGGGGGATTCGCGGTTAGGGTTTCTCAATTGGAAATAGAGCTAGGTCCTTTTGATTCTCGATTTGGATTCGGGTAAAGGAAGAAGAAGGGAGACGAGAGGATTGGTGATGGCGTCGGGTTAGGATGAAGAGGAGGAGTAGAGGGTCAATCGGCGGTGAGAATGGAGAGATAGAGGTGAGCTTAGAGCGGTTGGTGAAGGTGGCGGCGGAAGAGATGTCGCGGAGGTAAAAGGGGATGAAGAAGAAGAAGTTTAGGTGTTCTGTTTTTAGGGTTCTTTCTTTTCTTATTTATGTAATTTTGTTTTATTAATAAAGAATATAACTAATGTTTAGGTCAATTAATCAGTATTAGTTTTCTTTAATTAATTTGTTTAAATTCGCATAATTTCTTCTTAATCCGTCACAATTCCAGTCTTTAAGAGGGGATTAATTGCTGTTTGTTATTAGCACCCCCTTTGAGCCCATTTTAGAAAAACAGCATAGACAAATCATTTTTGCACCCCTCACCCTTCCTGCGAATTGGGCTCTTTTGTTTTGCTATTCGCACACCCGTTTCAAGGCCCATAAAAACAAAACAATATAAAAATTGCTGAATGTACCTCTCCCTCTCACCCAGCGCATTGGACCTTGTTCAATTGCTTTTCGCACCCCTATGTTGGCAGCCCAATAAGAAAACAACCAAAAAATTACTTAGCTCACCCCATGTCATGTTTCTTTAGAATTTAGTTTAGTTTAGTATTAGTTAGAAAATAATGCTAATAAAAATAGTAAAGTCCATTAGAAAATTCCCCAAAAATTTCAGTAGTTTAATAATCCATTTTAGAAATTTGTGAGTTTATTTTCTGAATTTGGCATTATTTTCGATTTAATTCTGATTTTTCTTTTAATTAGCTTTTATTGAATTTCCTTTAATTGTGCTGGAGCTTGTTCATTTTATTTTGGTAACTTCCAGTAATTTTTTTAGCCCATTCTTTTTACTGTAGTTAGGTGACTAATAAAAGTACTTAGGATAATTTTTGTATATTTTTTAGGACATTTTGTCTTAGGTTTTAGAGGCTAATTCCTTAGTAATTAGGGATTAATTCCTAGCTGAAAATAATCGATTTTTAGCCCTAGTTAAATTCTGAATTTTTAGGATTTCTTTTGACACAATGTTATAGGTAATTTTAGGACCCTATAGAATTAATTCCATAATTTTTCCAGGATTTAAATATTTTTAGTGTATTAATCTTTAGGCTAGTTATTCATGCAAAATTCATTTGGTTTAGTTTAGAATATTAGGACCCCTTTAGAACTAATTTCATTAGGTTTAGTCTTAGAATTTTAAAAGGGCTTAGAAGAGTATAATTATTGATTTTTAGAATAATAATATTGGATTGTCCCCTTTGTTTTAGGATTTAGGCTTAACAATAGATTTAGATAAAGTTTAGGTTTGTTTTAGCTTTATACTTTAAATGTGTTTTTAGAATTTTATTTCTTATGTCCATTTTTAATGTTTTTGCCTTGTTACTTGATTTTATAACTTGCATAGGCTTCCCCATTGTTCTTAGAATCAACTTAACTTCCTTAGGAAGTAAGTTGAATTCTAGTAGTTTTTTAGTTTTCTTCTTTAGGAATAGAAAACTCCATTAACCATAGGATCCCTTGTAAATAAATCAATTAAATTAGGGTTGTGTCTTAGTCCCCCTTATATTTTTGCCTTTTGCAATTTGAGTCATTCTTTCTCAACTCATAAAGAAAAGCAATAAAAGACTTAATAAAAACCGAACAATCTTGTACGACACGAGACTTTGTTGCGGAGTGTTTATACGCGTCCTGTTTCGGGGCGAGGTGTAAATACTTCCCGCGATGGATAGGTCTTAGTACAAGACCGTTCACAAACAAATTCAAAATACTTCTCTTAAAAGACCAAAAACAAATAACAAGCGACTATCCTGTGGGAACTTCTCTTCTCATCTCATTCACTCACAACGCGAACTTGCAACGACTTGTCACACATGCAAGACGGTAAACGCGCTCGTACCAGACGAGCCTGCAACACCTGAGCATAGACATACGCAGTTCCAGCATAAAAAACACAAACAAATAGTTCCCGCCTTAGTTAGACGAACTACGGCGTCTCTGGTCCTCATTTATCCCAATGAGGTACGTAGGCAGTGGGGTAGGGCCCATTCGAGCACATTCTTTATTTTCCCTACATTTTCCCCTTTCTTTCCATTTTCTTATTTCAGTTCCTTTCTCATTTTCATTCCATTTCCAGTTAGTGGTTCATTTGTTCAGCAGCATATTATTTCTCACCCTTTGAAACAAACAAGCAAACGTGGATCCCGTCGGGTACGACGGACGATTTGGGGTGCTAATACCTTCCCAGGTCGTAACCGACTCCCGAACCCAGATATTTGGTTCGCAAGGCCTTGTCCTTTCCTTCTTCCTCAGGTTTGTGCAACATTACCTTTCCCATTCTTTCGGGATAAAAATGTCTGGCTGGCGACTCTAACTTTTCCGCGCCACTTTCGCGTTTGTACTAGGATGAAAATCCCGGGAGCGACAGATGATAGTTATGTGCTAATGCCTTTGTGATGTTGATTATATGTTGAAGATTATATGATGCTTATGTTGATCTAGAGTATAATGATAGGGTGTCGTTGTGTTATGATGTTAATTATATGATGATTATGTGTTGATTACCTATGTGATGAAGGTCATGTGAATGATGTTACTAAACGATGTTATGATGAAATAAATAGATGAGGTGTATGTTTTAATGTTTATACATGCTATGTTACAAACATGATGAATTGGTATTGGAATGAAGTTGTAATGATAATGATGTACTGATACTTATATGATGACAATGATGTATTGATGCCTATATGATGAATTATGTGTATTTTTTCGAGAGCATGATGACTATGATGATGTGAGACCTAATGACATGAATATGTGAAGCATGTTAGTTGTATGAATGATGATGGTGAATATGGATGCACTAGCTGATGAGATTTTTATGATATTATGATGGTGTTGCATCTTGCATTCATGGCATAATGATGAGGGGACTTTGGTTCGTTGGTAGCTTTAATCCCATTGTGAGGGTTGAAGTGATATGATGTTTATGATATGCTCCCTTGCGGAGGGTTGATGGCCCAATGTCCATCTGTGATGATGATTTGGTACCACATGCATTCCTATGACGTTACATCTCATTCTTGGTGGCATATCATAATTGCATTTGTGTGGATTTGATGATTTGATGAGTTATGTGATGTGTAGGGTGGGAACTTAGGATGTGTTGCTATATGATGAATGTTCCTCATAATATATTTTATCTATATTGTTTATATTGATTTATGATTACTCATCCTACCTTCCTTTGGTGATGGTCTATTATACCATCCTACAGATATTCAGGAGTAGCTTCTCGGTGTGTCAAGTTTAGCTTGGAGTTGTTTGGCTTATTTCTGTAGAGTTATATGGTGTCTTCTCTGGTATATGTAACATTAGGTGGGGGAATGCTTATGTGAATAATATGTGTTTGTTAGAATGACTTTTATGAGTTAATGGATGTTGAATTTTTAGTTGGTGATAATTTATTGACAATGACCAAAGGTCTTGATAATTTGATGAAATTAATGAAGTAATTTTGAAGTATGATTTCTGCTGCAAAGTTTAATTTGATTATTGATTTATTAAATAATTGAATATTTTAAATGTTTTGAAAACCCGTGTTACGGAGTAGGTGATTAGGATTGATGTTTTATGAAGTGTGACATCTTTCCGTGATGTACTATGAATTATTTAAGTATTATTATATTTTATTCCGTGGGATTAGAAGAATGTTACAACTACCAGTATGGCTCCCTACATTATTTTTAAGAAACAATGTTTACTGTTATTTAGGCATTAATTCTCAATGGTGTTTGTTGGCTCATTCTAAAAATGTCGATTTTATGAGATGTACACACTCATGAGACTGCAAATGGTTTCCATAGATCATGCTTACATGTTGACAATGAATAACCGATCTTACTTAATGTAGGACGCTGCTAAACGATGTAGGTGTAGACAAAGTTGGTGAACAGGATATTGTTGTTGTTGCTGCTGCTAACCTTAGGATATTTCGAATTCTCTGGATTCTTGCCTTCTATTTGGAGGATTATTTGTGGTTCTGCATTGGTGAAAGTTGGTTTTGAATAAAACTTATTTGTGGTTGATTACATTCACTGAAAAGTGACTCAACTTGTGAATAAAACTGATTTGTGGTTGAATACATTCAGTTAAATGTGAATCAAACTCCAAATATGTGAGTGAAAATCACTTTTACAGAAAAAAACTAAAGATTATAGATTACGATAAAATTAAGTTTGGATACAAAAATTTGATAATAGTGATATAGGAATACAATAATACTAAAATGGTAAAGTAACATAATCAAGACTTATAAAATATACTGCATTATGAATAAATAGTTGATACACACAAATCACAAATGATAAAGTCGATATAAACAGATAAAAAGAAAACATAATGATGAAACAAACACATTACAACTGAAGCAAATAAACATATTATAACTACAACTAATCCTTCTTCTCCGTTTTGATGATCTTATGAAGCTTGGTTGAAGAGAGTTCTCCCTCAAATAGGCCTCAAACAATTGTTGATTTACTTGATCCATCAGGAACCTGTCTCTTAGCAGTCAGAGTTTTTGGATCAGGGTTATGCTTAGACTTAATCTCAAGATCTTGTTGCACAATCGAATATAGTCAAGTAATGCAATATATGAAACAATATGTGTTATTTACATTGCTAATTAAATTCACACAGTACATGATCATCGTGTAGTTTTACCGTAACGAAATCAACCTCCTTAGGTGCTTTAGTCTTTGCCTCATTGACACTTTCTTTAATCTAAAGATAATCCATACAATTTGCAATGTCCAATATACATCAACACACCACAACCAAACAAAAGTAAATAAATAATTAAACAATGCTAAGTGGAAAAAACCTGCAGCAGCTCAATTGTTACAGCCGCGACCTTCTCTGTTTCCTATTTTGTTGTGATCATAGTAGGATTAGTACCGGGAAACATGTTAGAAAGTTAGAAAATCTTAAAAATACCAAAGTAGTAATAATAAGTTATACCTGCAGCATAATCTCCCAAGGAGCCTTAAGTTGTTTGATGACAGGGTCGTCTCTCAAAATCATAACAACCGAGCAATTTTTCCAATGCATATGCCAATTAACTTTAAAAGCCATATCCAAATTCAACATCGCATCAAGTGCTAGTGGAAATTCTAGTGGATCATGAATTCCAGCCTACCAGATGTAGAAATACGATTAATATGATAACACTATTCGAAAATGCTATTATAATTCTTTTCAAATAAATAATAAACCTGAATCATGGAATCACACATATGAGCAGCAGATAAATCCAAAAGCTGTGAACATTCTCTATCCTAGAAAACAAAGTTGCAGGTTTTCCCTACGTACCATACTTCCATTTCTATCTTATACCTGAGATATGTTCAATTTCAGGCGATAAGAATTAGTATCATTTGTTGCTTCATACACATAAGGATATAAATTGCAACAGAATGCATACAACATATCATAAGCAACCATACCTAAATATCTCAGCTTCAGTGGAATGACCAACCTCACAAAGATATGGGGCCTTGTCACCGCGTGCAACCCTCGGGCATAGATGGCAAGCTCGATAATACCACCCAAATCGAGATGCAACTAAAATTTTGGTTTCGGCAAGAGTAGCACAAAACGTGATATGTAAAACCGTACATTAAATAAAACATAAAACGCAAAAGGCATGGCCATGTATATGAATCCTTAAATAATTAAAGTAAAAGCTATGAAGAACGAATAGTCCATACCTCAATAAGCTTGGTAATCTCAGCAAGAGGCATAACAACAACCTTGGAGAGAAACTTTTGAACATGACTCTATTGAGTATTTTCATAGCCTTATGAGGAAAGCTGGGAATTACAGCTTAGTTGTCCCGACACACTAACCACCAAATCTTTGGGCATTCTGCAGAATTTTGATCCAATTAATACAAATGCATGAGAAGAGAAATCAATACATTGCTAATAACAAAATATACCTATCGATAAACTCTTTGATTGGAAGAAAATCAGTATCAAGGGAGAGCATGGTAACATTGTAAGTGTTTGTGACAAACAGGGGGAACTTTCCTACATAAAGGAAATAACAGTTAAGTGTGAGTATTAAACATGTTTTTTGCTATTCACTGCAACTGATAAAGCAACTAACCCTCTTCCTTGACCTTTGCATATTGAAGCATAACCATTGTTGGAATAGAAGCATTGACCCGATCCTGGGTGAACTTGACAAATTGGTCGGCATACGACTCCCAAAGAGTGCAGTTCTCAGTGTTGTTGCTGCACAAAGAGTACATAAAACTCAGATACGAAACATAAAATCAAATAAGAATGTCAGTAATTAATATCCAAATACATGTAGTCACGTAACAATAAATTAACTTGTTGCTTTTTCGCCCCTGATTGTGTCTGGGAAAATCCAAGTATATCAATCATTCCAATGATGTTTGCTTAAACAATAAAATCGAATAATATATTGTAACGAAACATTACCCGCAACTGACATAACCAAAACAGAAACACATGGAAAATCATACACACTTACCTATCAGGACATCTTTCTTGAACTTTCCGGTGATGATATCACCAAAACTTGTAAACTTCAGCGGTTTAACGGGTATTTTGTGTTTATTATCATCAACAATGGACGTACCTCCGGTAAACTTCAACATAAACCTTTGAGACGAAGGTTTGAAGGTACTCGCATTAGGATGAACTTTGAAGTTTGCCACAGTATAGGTATGGTTTAATTGAAGCTTTTCATAGAGCGCAGTCATATGGACCATTGTTACAACAACATGGATATCAACCCCCTACGATTAACAAAAATGTTAAACATCAAATAGGTCGTGTAATCAGAAAATCGTACACCTCAACACATACAATTAGAATGGTAAAAAAATTATTCAAAACTCAGGATTGTTATAGAAAAATTATTTTCATGATTACCTCATTGTAAACGAATAACATTTCGAAATGCTCCTTATTGTTTGACACGATCGTCCATTTGTGATGAACCCTGACAGACACTTTCCAAAGCTCTTTTCCATTGTTGATGTCGGCGAGTCGCTCAAACGGCCTGACCATGAGTAAAAACCAGAAATTGTAATCAAAATATTTGTGATTTGTGTTCCAAAAGAGAGATGGAGAATGTGTGTTATGAATTTATAATTTATGAGCATCTTCTGAAAACAAAATTTTTGATTTTGCGGTTTGTCTTGGAGGTGGTGGTGGCAGAGGAGGTTTTGAGTGGTTTGTGTGAAGAGTGGGTGTTTGCACGTTCTCATGAATTGCACAACAAATCTTCCCTTATTTATGATTTTTTTTGTTTAATAAATAATTAATTGTATTTAATAATTAAATTAAGTTAATTTGCCAAATGTCAATTGGTTAGAGTGGAGTGTGTAATTAGCCAAGTGGCACAATTAATTGAGTAAGAGTTTTAATTAGCCAAGTGACACATTCCTTTCTTATATGATAGATTAAAAAATTTAATTGAATAATGTGATTTAATTTAATTAATTGATTTATTTGGTTTATTGGAAATAATTTAATTATTTGATTAAATTGAATTATTATATTTATTATATTTATTTTATTTACTGAAATAAAATAGATTTAGTAAATTTGACTAATTGGGCTATTTTGAGTGTGTTATTAGTAAGTTAGTGAGTGAGTTAGAAAGCCCAATGAGAGTTAGAATGATTATGAGTTAATGTTAGGGTTTAACAAAAGAATATAATAGTATAAATATATAAGAGGTTAGGAGAAGGGGAAGAAAAGAGAAGCTCAAGAACAACTAGAAAACTCAAGAATATCAAAGGTAGGAGTGGGTTTTCATAAAATTATTGGGATTATTAGATTGCGTGTAATTGGTAGAAATGTGGTTAGGATAAAACTCCAAATTTTCCATGATTTTATAATTTTTAGGTTTGCTCATATTTTTTTATTTGTGATAATTGATTGTGTTTGAAATTTGTGTTTTGGTATATTATTTAGACACCCATTGATTATTGAAAGTAGGATTAATACCCTTTTTGGTCCTCTAAATATAAGCCAGAGTCCAATTTGGTCCTCTTTCTTTTAAGAGTTCCAAATTGGTCCCATGCGTTTTTAAAATGTTGATGTGTATTCTGAGGTGGCATTGTGAAATGTACAATCATCATCTCTTTCTTCATTATGATGTGTTTGTTATAACATCAGGTCAAGTTTTCATTTCCAATTCCAAAAGTTAGGGCACAAATTCCTCTTCTTCAAATTGAAACGAGAATCTTCCATAAATCATGAGTTATGGGCGTGATTCATCTTCTTCTTCAAGAACTGGGTTTGATCAACAAGTGTATACAAGTTTTGGGAAGCTTATATGTGGTCGTAGAGACCTAGCTGTTTTTAGAAAAGCAAGAACACCTAACAACTACAAAAATCTTTTTTGGGGTTGTCAACATTTTAAGGTAATGTTCTATCTTCATCACCTGATTTGACATTCTTCTCTTCAATGTTCTGATTGAAAATCATTGTTGTACAGGGAAGCACAAATTCTGGGTATAGATTCTTTGAATTGTTATATGATGTTGCTAATGGTGAAAATGTAGAAAGCATAAGGAATATGCAATGAAAATATAAATGCAATACAAAGAGATTGATGAACTCAAAAAAGAGTTGGGTGAGGCAAAAAAATGGCGGAAGTTTTGAAGGTGGAGAATTTGCAATTAGAGGAAGGCTTAAAGAACACTAAGAAATGGAATACTATATGGAAGTGCTTGTGTTACTCATTGTTCTTTGTCTTAGTAGTTAGGATGTTATGAAAATTAGGTGTTGCAGTTGAGATGTATTTGTCACTTTTATTGTACCAAGTTTATTATGAATGAAAAAGGGTTGGTTTATTTGACATGTTTTAGTGTTATTGCCTTAATTTAATAACAATTTGTTGCCTTAATTTGTTGACATAATTTGAAAACAATTGTGTACATAATTTGACCATAACAGGTTGTGTACATAATTTAACCATAACAGGTTTTTGACATAATTTGAACATAACATGTTTTTGCACATAATTTGATACCTTAATTTGATACCTTAAGTTGATACCTTAACAAATTTTGCACATAACAAATAAGTAATAGGTTTTGCACATAACAAGTTGATACTTAACTTGAACTGTATAACAAGTTGATATCTTAACAGGTTTTGACCATAACAAATAAGTAATTGGTTTTGCACATAACAAGTAGCATTACATAGCATCATAACAAGTAGTATTACATAGAATCAAAGTTTTGACAAAATGTTGAGTACATAGCAACATTACATAGTAGCATTAGACAAAATAACAAGACAAAATACAGCAGTACATAACACATCCTAAGTTACAGATTCTAAGAGGATTTCTTTGGGATGTTCCTTTTAGTAGGAGTTGTCCTCCTAGTTGTTGGACCCACTGCATTCTGTGATGCACTTAGCCTTGTAGTGGGGCCTCTTGAAACCTATGTTGGTTTTCTAAAAGGAAGCTTGTGTCTAGCCTGTGGTGTAGTCCTCTTGTGAATTGTATGAAATGTTTGAGAAGCCTGAGTTGGTTGAGTAACCTGTCTTGTTTGAGTAGGTTGAGTAGACTGTGATACATGTACTGACTGGCTTGATGCAGTTGCTTGAGTAGTCTGCGGTGTCTGCTTACATGTAGTTTTGTTATGTCCAGTTTTTTTGCACCTTGTACACCTTATAACCATGCTAGTTTTCCTTAATTTTGTGTCAGATCCATCAATCTCACCATGCTCATGATTACTCCTTTTTGGGCCTTCTAGGCATCTTCTTGTATTTTGGTGGCTGCACATCAGGGTACTCAGTCCTAACCCATAAATTAGTACCATTAAGTGGATAGATTATTGGTTCATAAACCGGAAGGTACCTAGCCTTCTTGTAATAATCTGGCACAAAATTATCAACAGAAAGGCCTCTAGCCTTCATTGAAGCAATTCCATGGAGACAAGGAAGACCTATCAGATGCCATTTCCTGCAATAACAGTCATGCTCCTTCAGGTTGACCACAAAGATATCACCATGGTTCTCAATATGCCTCACCTCAAAGATATACTCTACTGACATCCTAAACAAACACAAGAATAATTGTTATACTACCTATCTAAACAATGTTTACAATAATAAGTGTTATACTACTTATCTAAACAATGTTTACAAGAATAAGGGTTATACTACCTATCTAAACAATGTTTACAAGAATAAATGTTGCCTTACTATCCATGAATTGATGTAGCTATTGGTTTTCTCCAATTTCTTCTTGATATTTGGTAAAACATCCCCCATCACTCAAATTAGAGAACCCCAACCTATTTCCTGCCCATTTTTCCATTATACACCCCTTATTTCTTCTAACATTGTTACTAATGGTCTTGCCCTTGCTTATATAATCACAATGTTGAATGCCTATGACATATTATTTAACACAATATCAAATTTTTTGGTGGTCCTAAAATATGACTTACTCCAAAATCTCGGTGGTGTCAGCATCATGTGCTTGTAGGCATCTTTATGTATTTCTCTCATACCTCTCATCTCCCTTTCCCAAGCTTTTGGGTAAGTTGCTCTAGTTGCTCTCCAAATTATCTCTTTCAATGTTTTTGCTGGAAATCTCTTCCTGAAATTATTGTATAAGTGCCTCACACAAAACCTTTGCTCAACACCTGGTAGTAATTCATCCATAGCAGCAAGCAGACCCTGCAAATACATATAACAAATCAGAATAATATACAGCTAATGTTCAAAAAATAAGTTAATATTCATAAGCAATAAAGTGGTACCTTTTGTTGATCAAAGATGAATGTATAAGTCCTACATTCTTCTCTTCCCCCTAAATCATCAATCAATAGGGTCAAAAACCAAGTCCAATTGTCTCTAGTCTCACCTTACACCACAATAAAAGCAATATGCATCATTTGGTCATTGGGGTCTGTTCCAATTGCTTCCAGAATCGACCACCTAATAGGCCCTTCAAAAAGCACCCATCAAGTCTAATTATTGGCCTACAGAACTTGAAACTCTTGTTGAAAGCAACATAGCAAATGTTGAGTCTCTTGAAATAAGGCATTGTATCCTCAGAACCCTCTTGAACAGGTGTGGCATTGAGTTTGACAGTAGAACCAAGATTGGTCCTTAAAATATCATGACAGTAGTCATAAATCCTTGTGTAATCTCCTAAGAAAGATCCATCCACCATATCCCTTGCAGCAAACCTGGCCCTGATTGCCTTTTTTTTGTTAACCCCTATATTCCATTTCTTAAGTGCCTTCTCTTTTATATCTTTCAGATTGAGTTTAGGATTATTTTTCAAAGAGTTTTGTAACCTCTTACTAAGCCATCTTGTACTCATCATATTAACATTATACTCTCTAGGACAATTGTGTATGTCAAATAGTTTCCTAAGTTGCCAAGTCTCCTCATCAGACAACCTTCCATAATATGCCTCCCACTCATATCCATCCTTACACACAACCTTCACTCGTTTTTTTTGTCATTTTTCAAAAAATTTAAACCTCTTCCATTTTGAACTGCATATGTCTGTATGGTTTCCTTAAACTCACTTTTGGTATTAAAGTAAGTCCCCAACTCCCACTTATAGTCAGACATATCTTTCATATGCTTAAATATGGGATGCTTCTTCTTCCTTGGTTCTGACTGTCCTCAATATCATATCCACTATCTAAATAGTCACTATCATATAAAACATCATTATCCTCTACACTTTTTCCTTCCCCTTTCTTTTTCTTCAAGTTACTGCATCCTTCAAGGTTATTATCATAACTCACCATGTTGGCAACATGCTCTTTCTTATTGTCCAGACTAACATCAGAATCAATATATGATACTTCCATAGAACTATCATAAACAAATGAAGAATCCTCATCATCAGAATTGGTGTCAACTCCCTCATCAAGATTGACACCCTCATTAGCATTCATACTCCCACCATACTTCAGTCCCTCACTAGCATCAACTCTCTCATCTTGATTGATACCCTCACCAGACTTCAATCCCTCTCCAATACTCAGTCCCTCACTAGCATCAACTCCCTCACCTAGATTGACTCCCTCGTCAACATTCACTTCATCACCTATATTGACTCCCTCATCATCATTCACTCTCTCACCTAGATTAACTTCCTCATGCTGCTTCTCTACATCCTTAATTACTTGTTCAACCAACTCAGCAACAATGTCATAGTGTTTTGGAATAACTGTGTTCAAGGGTTCTTCATTTAATGGTTCTTCCTCTATGTTTGATGGTTGTTCATCTAAGGGAATATTAACATACTCCGGTTGGGACAGAGGGTGTTCAATATAAATGTTTACTTTCAGGTGAACCCTACATAAGTCAGTTATGTCTAAAGCACCCTTATCATCCTTAAGCAAATTAATTCAAAAGGTAGGATCCTTATAGTATATATTTTCTACCTGAGTATACCCTAGGTCTTTTAAAACACCTATCAACTCAAAATACGACCACTTATCAACATCTACCATTAACTCATTGCATTTTCCACCAATATAATTAGTTTTTTAAGATTCCAAAAATTCACCACTATGGTGGATGTTAAGAGTCATTAGTTCTTCCATTTGAACCAATAATCACTTACAAACGCAAATTACAAAAAATGAGTACATAAACCCTAGTTTTCGAAAGGGGCAAAACCTTAGAATACAGATTTTGTTTAGGGGGCAAAAAACCCTAGAATACATAATACAAAAACCCTAGAATCAGAAAAGGAATTGGTCACTAACCTCGTTTGCTTCGTCTTCTGCTTGAACCAACACTCTTCTGCGCTAGGGTTGAAAATTTTTGGAAATGAGAGAAGACAATTGAAGAGTGAACACAATGCTATGTCATAAAACTAAATAGTCTTGAATAGTGAACATCGTGCCACATCACCATTCATTACATTACACATCAGCCAACTAAGTCCACGTAATCAACATTTAAAGTCAAATTTTAACTTTTCTAACGGAAAGGACAAACATGGAACATTTTAAAAATGTATGGGACCAATTTGGAACTTTTAAAAGGAAGAGGACCAAATTGGACTCTGACCTATAGTTAGAGGACAAAAAAGGGTATTAAGCCTTGAAAGTAAAACGTATTTTGGTTACCTTTCCTATAATAACACTAGCATATATGGTCTATTTCCCTTGTAACCTAGTTGAAATGCATTTTATTTAGGGCCCGTTTGTTTTGTTTTTTTTTAAAATGATTTTTATAGTGTAACATAATTTTGTAAAAAATAATTTTACAAAGAAACTTTTCATGAAATCTTCAAATAAAAATTTGGTTTGAATAGTTATTCTTAAAATGTTATTTTAGATATTTCATCATCTTATCGAGAAAAAAAATTGGATATTAAAATTTCAAAAAATCACTTAATTTTGAAGCTATTTCAAATAGATTTTCGTAAAAATCATTTTTTGAAATACAATTTTGTTCAAAAATTGTTATTTCGACTATATTTTAAACTTCAATAATGTATATTTATGTTGTACAATGTCAAAATTAGTCTTGTAATTTAGAAAAAATGAATATAAAAAAACTTATAATATTTTGTAAAACGATTTTACAAAATCCATTTTTGAAAATACAAAGAAAAAAAAATCCATTTTTTAATGTTGTGATGAAATGCATTATATTTAATTTTATATTTAAACATGTTTTGAAGTGGACCTCATTTTTGAAGTATGATCGTATTTGAAACTTCCTGCAACTTTATTGAAAATGGGAATTAAATAAGTGATATTACCATTGATTTATGTGGTCTTTGATTAAGAATGAAAAATGTGGTCTATGTAAGTAGTTACAGTCACATGTATAAGAAGGCAATGAGCTAAGTGATGATTTTATATTGGTTCTGGAACAGTAAAGCGCTTATTATATTCTAATTGAAACAATTATACTTAAAACAAAACATATTTATATTTAAAAAAACATGAGAAACATTATAATAGGTGAGGACCATATATATATATATATATATATATATATATATATATATATATATATATATATATATATATATATATATATATATATATATATATATATATATATATATATTGTAGTACCTTACTTTTAATAATGCTTTATTTCTTTTTCTTCTTTTTAAAATTAAAACGTGAGTAGTTAATGAAATGAGAAAAATGATGATATGAATGAAAATAATAAGCTTTAAAATCATATTAGTTAGTTGCTAATTTATACTTCATTATATAATATTGTATTATATGATATATAATAATAATAATAATAATAATAATAATAATAATAGTAATAATAATAATAATAATAATAATAATAATTTTTGGTTATAATTTAGAGATTAATTTGATGAGTGATTTGGTGATAATTTTGGTGATTAAATAAAAACCATAAAAAGTTCCAAGTTAAAAAAACTCAACAGTTTCACTATAAAAATTGTAACAAAATTTCTATGTGAAAAAACTCAACAATTTCACTATAAAAACCATAAAAAAAAGTTTCAAATTAAATAACTCAACAATTTGACTATAAAAACCATAACTAAATTTCTAATTCAAAAAATTCAACAGTTTCATTCTAAAAATCATAAAATAATCCAAATTAATAAACTCAAAATTTCACTATAAAGACCTTATAAAAGATCAAAGTTAACAAACTCAACAATTTCACTATAAAATACATAAAAAAAAGTTCTAAGTTTAAAAAAAAAAACTCAACAATTTTACTATAAAAACAATAAAAAAGTGTTCCAAGTTTAAAAAAAAACTAAATTGTTTTACTATAAAAACTCAATAATTTTACTATAAAAAGAATAGAAAAAATTCCAAATTAAAAAAAAAACTAAAAAGAGCCTTTATAAATACCATAAAAAATTTCAAAGTGAAAAAACTAAGCAATTACACTATAAAAAAATAAAAAACTTTCAAGTTAAAAAGCTCAACAATTAACTATAAAAACCATTAAAAAAATTACAACTGAAACTACTCAACAATTTAACTATAAAACCATAAAAAAAGTTTCAAGTTAAAAAACTCAACAATTTCACTATAAAAAACCTAACAAAATTTGCAAGTGAAAAAACTCAACAGTTTCACTATAAAACCCATAAAAAAGTTTCAAGTTAAAAAAACTCAACAATTTCACTATAAAAACCATAATTATATTTCCAAGTGAAAAAACTCAACAGTTTCACTATAAAAATCATTAAAAAAGTTCCAAGTTAATAAACTCAAGTTTTCACTATAAAGACCTTTTAAAAGATCAAATTTTAAAAAACTTAATAATTTCACTATAAAAAGTATAAAAAAATTAACAAGTTAAAAAAACTCAAAAGTTTCATTATAAAAACCATAGAAAATGTTTCAAGTTAAAAAACTATAAAATTTCACTTTAAAGACCATAAAAAATATCAAAGTTATAAAAACTCAATTATTTTACTATAAAAAGTATAGAAAAAAAATCTAAATAAAAAAAACTATTTTTTTTCTATAAAAACCATAACAAAATTTTCAAATGAAAAAACTCAACAATTTCACTATAAAGACCATAAAGAAAGTTCAAAATTAAAAAAAAAAACTGATTAATTTCCCTATAAACACCATAAAAAACTACAAAGTTAAAAAACTCAACAGTTTTACTAAAAAAACAAAAACTATTCCAAGTTTAAAAAAAATAAAAAATTTCATTATAAAAACCATAACAAAATTTCCAAAAGAAAAACTCATAAGTTTCACTCTAAAAACCATAATAAATGTTCCAAGTAAAAAAAAACTTTAAATTTAACTATAAAGATCATAAAAAAAAGTTCCAAGTTAAAAAAAGTCAACAATTTCAATATGAAAAAACTCAACAGTTTCACTATAAAATCCATAAAAAAAATCCAAGTTAATAAGCTCAAAATTTCACTATAAAGATCTTATAAAAGATCAAAGTTAAAAAAACTCAACAATTTCACTATAAAAAGCATAAAAAAAGTTCTAAGTTAAAAACAAAATTCAACAATTTTAATATAAAAACAATAAAAAGTGTTCCAAGTTAAAAAAAAAACTAATTGTTTTTACTATAAAGACCATACAAAATAACCAAGTTATAAAAACACAATAATTTTACTATAAAAAGAATAGAAAAAGTTCTAAATTAAAGAAAAAACTAAAATGAGTCTTTATAAATATCATAACAAAATTTCCAAGTTAAAAAACTCAACAATTACACTATAAAAATATAAAAAAGTTTCAAGTTAAAAAACTAAAAAATTCACTATAAAAACCATACCAAAATTCCAACTAAAACTACTCAACAACTTAACTATATAACCACAAAAAGAAGTTTCAAGTTAAAAAACTCGACAATTTCACTATAAAAAATATAACAAAATTTCCAAGTGAAAAAACTCAACAGATTCACTATAAAAACCATAACAAAATTTCCAAGTGATAAAACTCAAGAATTTCACTATAAAAATCATAAAAAAAAGTTTCATGTTAAAGAACTCAATAACTTGACTATAAAAATCATAACAAAATTTTCAAGTTAAAAAAATTTCACTATAAAAACCATAAAAAAGTATCAAGTTAAAAAACTCAACAATTTCACTACAAAAAGCATAATAAAATTTCCAAGTTAAATAACTCAATAATTCACTATAAATATAATAAAAAAAATTCCAAGATAAAAACTCATAAGTTTCACTATAAAAACTGTAATAAAAGTTCCAAATAAAAAACTCAAAATTAAACTATAAAGATCATAAAAAAAAAATTCAAGTTAAAATAACTCAATATTTTACTTTAAAAAGCATAAAAAAATGTTTCAAATTAGAAAAAAAAATCCCTATAAAAACAATAACAAAATTTCCAAGTGAAAAATTCAACAGTTTTATTATAAAGGCCATAAAAAAGTTCCACGTTAAAAAACTCAACAATTTCACTATAAAAAACATAAAAAAAGTTCTAAGTTAAAAAAAAATTCAACAATTTTAATATAAAAACAATAAAAAGTGTTCCAAGTTAAAAAAAAAAAAACTATTTTTTTTACTATAAAGACCATACAAAATAACCAAGTTATAAAAACACAATAATTTTACTATAAAAAGAATAGAAAAAGTTCTAAATTAAAGAAAAAACTAAAAAGAGTCTTTATAAATATCATAACAAAATTTCCAAGTTAAAAAACTCAACAATTACACTATAAAAATATAAAAAAGTTTCAAGTTAAGAAACTAAAAAATTCACTATAAAAACCATACAAAAATTCTAACTAAAACTACTCAACAACTTAACTATAAAACCACAAAAAGAAGTTTCAAGTTAAAAAACTCGACAATTTCACTATAAAAAATATAACAAAATTTCCAAGTGAAAAAACTCATTGATTCACTATAAAAACCATAAAAAAATTTCCAAGTGATAAAACTGAAGAGTTTCACTATAAAAATCATTAAAAAAAAAAAGTTTCATGTTAAAGAACTCAACAACTTCACTATAAAAATCATAACAAAATTTTCAAGTTAAAAAAATTTCACTATAAACACCATAAAAAAGTTTCAAGTTAAAAAACTCAACAATTTCACTACAAAAAGCATAATAAAATTTCCAAGTTAAATAACTCAATAATTCGCTATAAATATAATAAAAAAATTTCCAAGATAAAAACTCATAAGTTTCACTATAAAAACCGTAATAAAAGTTCCAAATAAAAAACTCAAAATTAAACTATAAAGATCATAAAAAAAATTCAAGTTAAAAAAACTCAATATTTTATTGTAAAAAGCATAAAAAAATGTTTCAAATTAGAAAAAAAAAATCCCTATAAAAACAATAACAATCCAAGTGAAAAATTCAACAGTTTTATTATAAAGGCCATAAAAAAGTTCCACGTTAAAAAAACTCAATAATTTCACTATAAAAACCATAAATAAAATTTCAAGTAAAAAAAACTCAACAATTTCACTATAAAAACCATAAAAAAAAGTTAAAATTTAAAAAATCAACAATTTTACTGTAAAAACTGTAACAAAATTTTAAAGTGAAAAATTCAACAGTTTCACTGTAAAAACATATAAAAAAGGTTTCAAGTTAAAAAAATCAACAATTTCACTATAAAAAATAGAACTAAATTTCCAAGTGAAAAAACTCAACAATTTCACTATAAAAACCACAAAAAAAGTTTCAAGTTAATAAACTCAAAATTTCACATAAAAACCTTAAAAAAGATCAAAGATAATAATAAACTCAACAATTTCACAATAAAAAGTATAAAAAAAAATCCAAGTTAAAAAAACTCAATAATTCACTATAAAAAGCATAAAAATTTTGCAAGTTAAAAAAACTCAACAATTTCACTATAAAAACCATAAAAAAAATGTTCCAAGTTAAAAAAAACTAAAAAATTCACTATAAAGACCATAAAATATATCCATGTTATAATAACTCAATAATTTTATTATAAAAAACATAAAGACCATAAAAAACTAACTATTTCCAAGTGAAAAAACTCAACAATTTCACTATAAAGACCATAAAAAAAGTTCTAAGTTAAAAAATTGAACAGTTTCACTATAAACACCATAAAAAAACTAACAAGTTAAAAAACTCAACAATTTCACTATAAAAACCATAACAAAATTTCCAAAAGAAAAACTCATAAGTGTTACTATAAAAACCATAATAAAAGTTCAAAGTAAAAAAAACTCAAAATTTAACTATAAAGATTATAAGAAAAGATCCAATTTAAGAAAGTCAACAATTTCAATATAAAAAAAATATTAAAAAATAGTTTCAAGTGTAACACCCCAAATTTGCCCTCTCTTGTTTAGCATCATCATCATATCATAATCCTCATCAGCATGACATGTCCTTAGCATATTGCATAGAAAATGAAGCATGGCATTTGCATATTCCCGCATCAGGCATGTGATCAATCATCAGGGAAATTCAAGGCTCACAAGGCAGTTTACAAGGTTGACATCAGGGTCAAAGCATTATAAAGGATGGAGGATCAGAATCAGATCAAAACAGTTGGCACCGGCTTATCTTTGAAGGTTCCCACCAAAAGGAGGGAAATTCAAAATTTACTGGCGTTAACCGGTTAACGGATTGGTTAACCGGTTAACGGCCACGAATTTTGAATTTCCAGCAGCAATTCAACATGTGTGATTTTTGCTCCATTTTTCATTTTCCTGATTTTATTCATTTTTGAATTAATTGGAGATTAAAGAGAAGGATCTAGAGCCCTTGTCCAAGCCTAATCCCATTGCTACATCCTAATCACACTACCCAAACCATAATTTTGGATCCCAAGCCTAATTTTTGGGCCCCAAACCTAAACCATATTTAATCATTTCTCTCCAAACCAAAGAGGGCTTTCCTCTCATTTTTCACTCTCATTTTCTGAATTTTCACTCCTCTCACTCACATTTCTCTCACTTTTCTCTCCCAATTTTCCAAATCACTCAAAGTTCCTCTTTGAAGATCACATAACCTTGCCTTGAGGTGTGTAGATCTTGGAACTAGACCTCCATCCATAACCTCATTACATCTTGTTGCTGGTTTTGGTGGTGATTCAGATCTGGTTTGGGATCTAGAAGTGCTTTTGGATCCAAAATTCTGCATCAAGAGCTTGTTCTTGCATTTATTTTGCACGGAGGGTGAAGCTTAACATCGGATCTTCAATGTTTTGTGCGAGATCTATCATTTTCAGCTCAATCAACAACTACCAAAGTATACCTCAGCTTTGTAGGTTGGTTAAATTCAGATCTAGCTCTGTTTTTTTAGTTTATTTGCATGCTTGAGCTTTAGATCCACCACATGTTTGCATATTTACTTGTGTTGCTTTATTGATTGATTGGTAACCGGATCTATGTGTTAATGTTCATGAGCTTGATGATGCCATTTAATGTGAATTGATGCATTATCTTCATGTTCAAATGCTTGCTGGACTGGTATGAGATTGTTTGGAATAAGCTGGTTGTGAGCTGATCTTTGCAGTTTTTTTGCTGCTGTCTTAACAGTGTTAACCGGTTAACGGTTTGGTTAACTGGTTAACGCACCTGAATTGTGTTGTGGTTATGCAGGTTTTGGCATGGTTAACCGGTTATCACTTCGGTTAACCGGTTAACATTGAAGCAGTGAGCCATTTTTATCTTATTTCAAGCGTGTTTGATCCCCTTGCTTGTTTTAAATTCCATGGATCATTATATGATCATTGAATATGATTGTTTGGGTGATTTTCTTGTTGATGGATGCATGCTTTCGTTTTTTCGACACGTAAATGCTTGTTTGTGCCATGTGTGGCCTAATTATGTGATCTTGATTGGTGTGAACTTTGAGCATGTCATTGCCATGATTTTATTAATGTGCATGTGCTGGATTTTGTTAACCATTTCAGGGGCTATGGTAAGTGAGAGGTGTGGATGTGTTCCCCACATCTCCAAATCTCATCTCCTCTTTTCTTATTCTTATTTGTTCTAACCTTGTGATTGTTGGGCTTAGGCCTTACCTCTCCTTCTCCTCTTCTTCTTCTTCTTTTTCTTTTCTTTCCTTCTTCTTCATTAGGATAGGATTAAACCTCACTAACCTTAGGATCTCCATGCATGACAACACTTAGGATTCTTTAGTCCCCCATTAGACTTTTGCCTTTGTGATCCTTTGGTTCTTCTTCTCTTCTCATCTCATAACCTTAAAGAAAACATCTCAATAAAGTTTGAAGTGATACCTTGAGCAATAGCCTTATCCCATGAGGTACATGTAGTCTTCCCATCTTGAGATAGTACAAGCTTACCTTGTGATGCACAAGTCTGATCAAGGTATCTTCTTCACAAAGAAAAGCATAAAAAACACTTCTTCATTGTAAATACCAAAAACACTTAATAAGTTAATGAGTTAGTAAGCTTAGGCCCTAATCTCTGGGTTCAAGTTTTGGGGATCTTCTCCTTACTTAAGTGTTCTTGTTCTATTATTCCATCATGGAATGTAGTGACGAGTGCACATTCCATGGAAAAGAGCTTGAGTTCACTTCCTTGTGACACACTCCTAAAATCTTCATAAAAAACCCAAACAAATAATAAGCGTCTTTCCTTCGGGAATTCTTTTCTCATCTCATTCGCTCCGTACACGAACTTACTCCTACTAGTCATTTTGCAAGACGGTTACGCACTCGTCGTCCGAGTCTGCAACACCTGAGCAATGGCATAGGCAGTTCAAGCCTTAATTCACAAGCAATTTCTTTTCTACCCCTAGTTAGGGGAACTACGGCGTCTCTGATCCTTATTGTCCTGATGAGGTACGTAGGCAGTGGGGTAGGGCCCGTTCGAGCACAATCTTTATTTTCCCTACATTTTTCTTTTTGTTTTCTCATTCATTTCTTTTCTCAGTTTCTTTTCCAGTTCCAGTTGCTTTTCTTTTCTTTTACAGTAGTTTTCATACCCTCACCCTTTGAAACAACTTTCTTTGCAAGCGTGGATCCCGTCGGGTACGGCGGACGATCTGGGGTGCTAATACCTTCCCAGATCGTAACCGACTCCCGAGCTCAGTCTCTTTGGTTCGCAGGACCCGTGTCATTCCTTTCTTTCTTCTGGTTTGTGCAGCATTACCATTCCCGTTCCTTCGGGATAAAAATGCCTGGCTGGCGACTCTATCCTCTTTCCGCGCCACTTTCGTGTTTGTACCAGGATGGAAATCCGGGGAGCGATAGCTGGCGACTCTGCTGGGGGCTTCCTAACCAGAGTATCTCTGGTTCCCCTGTGAGTCTCTCCTAGCGCTTGCGTGTTTCTGTTTCTTTGGGTGATGTTTGTTTGCTGTGGCTTGTTGTATTTTAGTGTTGTTTATTTATAGCTTTATTTACAGTTTTCAGTATTTATTTCCTGCACCATATATTATTATTGGACTGTCTGGACTGGATTTTCTGTTTGGTGGGCTTGGGTGATACTGTTTCTGAGAGATGAGCTCATTACTACGGCTCGAGTGAACCTTAGGACTTAGAGTGGTTCCACTTTGGCCTCATGAGATCTTGTCATGAGGGTAGTAGTGAGTTCCACGCCCAGATTTGCGACCGTCTTGGAAATGTCTTGATTTGGGGATCTTCCTCTCTCATTTCATAACCTTGACAGTTATGTGCAGCTGGGGACCGATCATTGAGAACCTTGTGGAAACATCCCTCTCTAGTGATGACAGTGGCAGACCACATTTTGTGGCAAACCCATTCGCATCTGAGGGCCCACCTGGGACTCACATAGGATGACCTTGTTTCCCAAACTCAGCTGAGGCCTCCCTGCGTAGTATATAATGCCAAACCGATTCCCTGATTTGGTCATGGGCCATTTCTCGGAGATGGTGAAAGTATTATTGCTATTCGGCTTTGAGAGTTCGTGATGTCTGACCCGGAGCCTACCTGTGAGATTGGGAGGGGTTTACAGGTTTGCAGGAACCCTTGGCCTCTACATACCCTCATTATCAGTGGTCCTTATTATGATTTCTGGTCCTATGGTTATGGTATTCTGGTTTTCTTGGTATTGTGGTTCTGAGATCTTCTATCAGAGAGTTGTGACTCGGAGGTTTTGGTTTGCAATTGATCAGAGGGTTCTTGTGTTCAGTGTCCAGTATCCAAATGGTCCCAGATTGATCATATGCCTGCATTGCATTTGCATCTGCATCATTCTTGCATTAACTGTTTATGTTTCCATTTTTCAGGTCATTGTTCATAATCAGCTCCTAGTTCTGGTAAATTTTATCTCTAGATGGCAGAAATCAGAAGAGTTACAAGGAAGAAGAATGTTCACTATACTTTTCTTCAATCGGAAGTTAGAAGTGTTCAGAAGTTAGCAGGTCTGATGAATGACCAAGTCTTGGGCAATTTCAGGAAAAGATATGGCCATATATTGAAGTATGTGGACAAGCCCACTGCAGACCAGAAGGACAGTTTGCATACCTTGTTGCAGTTTTATGATCTTCTGCTGCGTTGCTTTGTATTTCCATACTACCTCTTAGCTCCCACCTTGGAGGTGATTGCCAGCATTCTGAATGTTCCAATCAGAGAGACATTGCCTTTCTATGGGTCTGAGGTGGTCTATGGGTCTGAGGTGGTGCTTAAAGAAGAGGACATAGCCAAAGTTTGTCGTTTGCCAGCTGCTACAGTCAAGAAGGCTCTGAAGGATAGTGAAGGCAAATGACTCCCTTGGAGTGTGCTCATACCAGAGGCAGAGAAATATGCTAAAGAGGGTAGTTGGGGTGACTTTGGTGTTGTGCTTGCTTTGATGGTGTATGGGTCTAGCTTGTTCCCTAGAGAGAAAGAGTCTGTAAGCTTGGAAGTGATCTCTATCTTTGCCAAGGGCAATCCTGTGCCTACTCTTTTGGGTGACTTCTATTACAGTGTTCATTACATGAATGAGAAAGGTAGGGGTGGACCAGTATCCTGCTGTGCTTCTTTGTTTGCTGAGTGGTTTGCCAGACAACTGCCAAAATCAGGTGCTTTCAAGGAAATGAGGGATGAGTGGAGATGGTCAAGAAGGTTGATGGGGCTAACTGCTGAAGATATTGCCTGGGGATATGACAGAGATTTGCTAGGAAAAGAATTATTGGTCAGTTGTGGAAGATTTGCTGGAGTGTCTTTGCTGGGAAGGAAAGGTGTGATCAGTTATTATCCAACATTAGCCAGGAAGCAGTTTGGCTACCCTTTGAGAGATCCACCATAGATGGAAGAGTTTGCCGAGTCTTTGTATTTTCCTGTGGAAGGAAACAAGGAGTTAGTTCTACAAGCCTCCCAAGCATGGGCTCATAGGATAAGGAAGGGTAAGAAAGATTTTGGCAGAGTAGATCCCAAGACGTATCCACCTTTTACTGCATGGTTGCAAAGACATGTAGAAGAGGTTCTCATGCCTTTCTCAGTAGAATCTTCACTTTATCCCAGAGAAGTGCCAAGCCAGAGTACTGTCTCCCTTGAAGAGTACAAGAAATTGGAAGCTCAACTGCATGAAGTTCGAGTGGAGAATGCTGAAATGGTAAGCCTGTACCATCTTGCCAACAGGGCCAAGAATGAAGCAGAAGGAAAGCTGCTGAAGATCCAAGACTCTTTGGAAGCTAAAGAGAAAGACTTTGCTGGAAGGGAAGCTCACTTTCACAGGTTGGGTATGATGGAGGCAAAAAGAGAAGCTGGACGCAAAAAGACTTTGAAGACTCTCAAGGAAGCTCGTCAATCCATTGTTTGGTTTCAAGGACAAAGGGCGGAAGAGCAGAAGAAGTTTAAAGAGAAAGAAGAGTTCTTTGAAGTGAAAATGGCCTATAAGAAGGAAGAGGTGGAGCAAGTCCACAACATTCGGAGGGAAAAGACTCAGCAGTTAGCACAAAGCCAGTTAGCCTTGGAGGAAACACGAAAGGAGATTGAAGAGCTCAAGCTGAGAGCGGGTGTCAAGAAGAGCAAAGCAGAGGTGGCAGAGCCTGGGTCTCTAGTTTAGTTTAGTTTATTTTTCAGACTACCTACAGACTTGTTGTAGGAGTCTTGCTTTATTTATTTTGTCTTTTATTCATGTAATGGCTTGTAACCCTTCGGGGAATATTTCTGTTTATGCTCTAACTTTTGGCCGACAGTGGTTTGTCCATGATATATAGTGTTAATGTGCAAATTATCTTTTCTGAATGTGCAAGGCTCGTTTGTATGATACTGCTAATATCTGAACATTCTGCAAAGAGAAAGTCTGAAAGTTAATACTCAAAGTGTCTGTCTGGAGTAGATGCCAGAACTGGAGCATGCAAATGCTTAAAACTTGGGAACATGAGCAGTTACATTGCATTGCATATGACGTGTTTGTTTGTTTTGCAGGTAGTGCTTCAGTTTCTAACTTTTTTGATGTTTCAGGCACTATAGCTCCCAGGAAAGTTCGAGAACAGCCAGTCGCACATAGATATCCAACAAAGGTCAACAGAGAGAGAATCATGGATCAGATGCAAGCTGACTTAGCTGACTTGAGACTAAGGATGGACAATTTCATGACCTTGATGGCAGGAATGGGTCAGAATCAAGAAAGTCTGCGGGAGTTGATAGAAAATGGTCAAGCCAGAAACAATGGTACTGGTGAGGGAGGTAATCGTAACGGTGCGGGCGCACGTCAGGTTGAAATCCCTGTAACACAGCCAGGGGTTACTGTAAACACCCCAAATTTGACCTCACCCATTCACACCATGGCTTGTGATCATTTCATATGCATAAGTCCAATCATAGCATCTCATATTACATTTTTAGCACATTACATTGGTTCAAAGTCATCTGCATCTAGGGTTTGTGATCTGAGCAATCCAAGAGCTTCTTGAGCCACTCCAAAGGTCATCAATCACTTCAAAGGGGTCCATGTATGTTCAAGCATCATATTATATCCTCTAAAAGTCAAGAATGTCAAAAAATTACAAGAACTGAGAATGGCATGGAAGCAGAGCCAGGTTTGACTGCACAGATGACCTAGAATTAGGGTTTTGGTTTCAGGGGCCATAACTCCAAATTTTTTGGTCATTCTTGTTTCTATTGGTCTCTATATGGTATAGGGAGCATGCATATCAATTTTCATGAAGAAATTCCATGGGGAAGTCATCTGATCAAGAGTTGACTTTCTGAGCAAGTCAGTGTAAAATCAGGGCATCTGAGGCCCCCAATGACCCAACCAAAGGGTGTTCATCATCATTTTGATTGTGTATGATCTTTATTTGATCATAGAAGAAGTTGGAAGTTCACAAAATTGAAGAAATTCAAGTCATTTGCAAAGTTGACTTTTTGGGGAAGTTTGATCTAAAGGCCTCAAATGTGTATCATTTCTCCATAACATGATCATGTGACATCTAAAATTCAGAATGGGCCAAGGGATCACTCATTTTCATGGCTTATGGAGCAAGATTTCTCAAAGGAAACAAAAGTGAAGCAAGTTGCAAAAACTCACTCAAGTGTGAATCCACTTGCTTGCTGACTTCACAAATCATCCTAGGGTTCTCCACACATCTTGCTGCGCAGGACACCCCACTTGTCCTTGGCTAGCAAGTAGCCCATGCCTCTCTTACACAAACTTGACATTTTGGCAACTTGAGCCATACCAATCACTAAAGCACACATCAACTCATTTGACCTATCACAGTTGCTTATACAAATCAAAAGCAAGCCAAAGCACATAACAACTCATGCTGAAACACACCAGAGCCATAGTTATCAAAATCTCCCCCATTTGCAAGAGCCTTCGAAACACTCAGTACAAGCTACAAACATCCAAACCAACTTCACAAACATACTCAGCACACTTCCCTGATCACAAAGCACCCATCACCATAGCCTAAAACTCCCTGAATCACAAACACGATTTCCACCCCACCTTGAACAGAACTTCTGCCATCTCTCAAACCATCCATTATAAACTTCAAACAAGCATTGAAAGCTTCTCAAGAGGTCCAGTGGAGTTGATTGCAAGCAAGAAACCAGCCAGAAAGTGCCAGAAACCAAAGCTTCAGTTCAGGTAGCATTCTCAAACTTTTTTTTCCAGAAACTCCATTTTAAGTTCTTAAAAGCTTCTATGCACTCCCCTGATCATGGGGATGTGATTATTTTTGAAAATGGTTGAGAAACCAGCATGTATGAACTGTCTGAAACTTTTTGCCCTAGATGAGTTTTGCTTCGATTTGGCAGATTGATGAATGAAAAATGATGTTTGTTAGGGGGTTTTGATTCAGTGTTGAATGGGGATGAGTTCTGGGCAGTTAGATTTCATTTTCATTGCGTGTAGAGAGAGTTAGAGTTTTGGGCTGGCCGGAGAAGACGACCGGAACAGTGTTCCGGTCGCCTGAAAGTCATTAGGGCATGTAATTAGGGTTTAATCATAATTAGGGGATTTTGAATGTCAGCCCTTGGATGTGGCGCCAAGTCAATTCGCGCGCGTGTAGGTTTAAATGCTGGCCCTTGATCTTGCTGACTTTTCTATTTTTCAGTTTAATTCATTTTATTTTTCATTTAATTGCATTTGTTTTGTCCAATTTATTTAAAATAGTAAAACACTTTTAAAAATTCTGAAATTTTTTATGTAATCTTTTATTAATTTTCAGAAACCAAATACATTTTTATTTTTATTTTTTGCATTGAAAAATATTTTTAAATCATTTAAAAGTTTATTTTTAATTAATTAATGAGAATTAATTAATTAAAAATACTTTTAGGTATTTAAAAATCACCAAAAAATTCATGAAACCTTTAAAATCATTTAGAAACATTGTCCAACCCTCAAACCAAATTTCTTTTTTGATCTTGATGTCTTTGACAATTTTTCATGGAATTAATTTCATTTCAAGACATTATTTTGATCCAATCTTTCAAAATTCATTTCTGCCTAGTCTTTATGGGTTGGACTTTGATTCTTTTTGCATTGTGTCTTGCATATCATGTAGTTTTTAGGATTAAATTGGCATGATTTGGTCTTGCATTTTCAATTTGTTTGGCATTTTTCTTGTCAAGGTACCCTAAAACCCTAGAAAACTTAGGAAATTCATAACCTTCACTAGGTTAAGAATTGGATCCCCTCCTTTGGGCAGTGAGTTTGTATAGGTTTAGGGTTCCCTTGAATGCATTTTCAATTTTTTATCTTGATGTTTGCTTCTGGTTTTGGTTTTTATTTTGTGCATTGATCATAAACCCTAATTTGGGCTTCCTTTTGCATTCATCTTGCATTTGCTTGCATACCATGACTTGCCATGACATTCTATGCATCCATTTGATTCATTAGACATCTTAAGACATATTAGAAGCATGTTTGATCATTGCATCTTTCATTTGCCATTTTGTATGTCATTTGCATTTCATAACTCTTCATGTATGTTCATGGTTCCAAGCATGCTTCTCTTGCATCCACATGTTTGTATGATCATCCCCATGTCTTGTTTCATGTTTGCACCATCTCATAGCATCATTATCATCTCATATATGCTTCTGGTTTTGGTTTGCATCATTCCATTTCATTTCATTTTGCATTGCATTGCATTCCTTTTGCTAACTTTTCAGGTGGTAAGTTCTTTGAGAAGTGAATTTGCCTTCACTTCTCACAACTTCTTTTCATCTCTCTTATGCATCATTGCTGCATTTTGTCTTGTGTTTGAGATTGAGCTTGCTCTTTCTTCTTCTTCTTACTTTCTTTCTTCAAGTGACTTGTCTTCTTAAATGAAGCAAGTTACTTTGCTTCTCTTTGCTCCTTTCATCTGCTTCCTAGTGGTTCCTCTGAAGATTTCTCTTGTTAACCTCACAAACCTTAGGAACAACCAAGTATGACAATGATTAGGGTTTTGATTAGTCCCCCCATTATTTTTACCTTTGTGTCATCTTTGTGTCTTCTTTTCTCCCCTCATAATCATGGACTAAACCCTAAAGGCTTTAAGGCTTAGTGATTAAGCTTATGCCTGCATCCTTCTATTAGGATGGAGTGTATAACTTTAATCCTAAGTGTTAAACCCTTAATGTGTTTAACTCCTTTAATCAATTCACTTAATAATCATCAAGACATCAAGCTTGTAACTTGGGCCTTGCATTAAGGTTCTAATTCTTCCTTAACTGGTTAAGAAGGACTAACCCTAGTGTTAATGGACAAGTCCCCCTCAAGTTGTCTTACAAACCCTAAAAACCACTTCATCATCTTATCATTAACTAAAATCCACTTAATAAAGGCTTTGTTTTGTCATGAGTTTAATCTCTAATCATGGATTAAGATGAGGAGCCTTCCTCAGCTTAAACATTCTCATCTATTATCCTTCTATTAGGATGGTGTAATGGGTCTGTTTAATCCCTGATTATGGCTTAATCTCCTTACTTAACACTAAACAAAAACAACAAAAACATCTAATTAATCACAAGTAGGTTAATGATCTTAATCCTACACCAAGGTGTTTAAGTGTGAGAAGCTGACTTCACACTTAAAGCATTCTTATTACCCCTAATCAGAGGGAAGATGTGATGAGTCTACTAACCCATTGGTTTAGGCTTAAGCTCATTAACTTATGACAAACTCTCAAAAGCAATAAAAGACTGAAAACTCAAAAACAAACAATAATCGTCTCCTTCAGGATTCTTTTCTCATCTCACTCACTCATAAACGAGAACTCGCTTCTTCCGTCTAATGTAAGACAGTTTGCACCTGAGCCAGACAGGTCATACACTTGAGCATAGGCAAGCAAGCAGTTCACGAGTCAATTTACCTTTCAGTCTCTTTGGGTCGAACTACGGTGTTCTGACTTCCTCACTGCACGAGAGGATATGTAGGCATAACTTAATAGTTATCGAACAAAAGTCTCTGTATATCCCCCCTCCTTCCAGCACTATTCTTTAAGCCTCATGATCATGAGAATTTCACTCTGTCCTTACACTGACACTTCACTTATACACTTCACATTTCTTTTACACTGACACCTGTACATCCTTTTCCGGCTCTTTTTCACACAAATTGCACTGACACTACCCCTTTAAAACACAAATCTTTTAAGCGTGGATCCCGTCGAGTACGGCGGACAATCTGGGTGCTAATACCTTCCCAGGTTGTAACCAACCCCCTTTCTCAGTCTCTCTGGTTCACAACCGTCTTATCCATATCTTTCTAGGTCTATGCAGCATTGCCTTTCCTCCGGGATAAAAATGCCTAGCTGGCGACTCTTTTCATTCCCTGTGAGTTCACTCCTGTGTGTTCTCGCATCCTCTTTTCGCCGACCGTTCGCGTCTGTACCCTATTTGACCCGGCTTCATTTAGTGGGAGCGACAGCTTGGCGACTCTGCTGGGGACCCTTATACTGTAACCAGGGCTTCTGGTTCTTTTTGTGGGTTCCTCCTAGCGCTTGTTTGATTTTGTGTTTACTGGGGTGTTACGTGCTATTTGTGTTTGTATAATTGTTTTATTTATTGCTTTATGTACAGTTGTTTTACTGCTTTCTTTATAGCTTTACATATATCATACTGTCATACTGTTCTGGCTGGATCTGGTTTTGCTTTGGTGGGTGGGGTTCTATTGAGAGTTGAGGTCCTATACCTGGGACCTGAGTGACACCTAGGCTAGTGTGGTTCATGTTCTTTCCCATTCCATTTCAGTCTGGTGCGGGAATATGAAACACGGTTCAGATATGGGTTTCTTCTTGAGAACTCTGTGCTACAGATTTCCTGTAGTGCTAGGGCTATCTGGGAAGCTTGCTAAGTCTGGATGACCTTTAGTATTGACCTTCAGAAATTGAGGTGAATTAGAGGAGGATCTTTTATGGTTATTGTAAACATTGTACCTCCGGATTAGAAGTGTTTACACTTCTCATAACTGATCCAAGTCTGAGGATCCTTGTTTTAGAACGCCACCTGTGAGGGGGTCGGGCTGTTTACAGGTTTGCAGGTACCCTTGACCTCAACATACCCTGTTACTTTGTTTTGATTAAGAGTACTCCATTTTGGGACAGTTCTTGTGATTTTTAACCCTGGACATGTGACTCTTTATTTGAGTCCCCCACCTTGGTTACTGGACCTTTGAACCTCCATCTGGACTTCTTAAACATACATGGACTTATATCAGAGCACTTGATCAGATCCAGCTTGATCACAAACCCCTACATATCATTTGCATACATCATCATTGCATCATTTAACATTTGCTTATTTGTTTTTCAGGGTATCCACATCATATTTTGGCTTGGTTTTGACCCCTTTATCTGATTAGACCCCTGTTCACCAGCTGTCTGCTTCAGTTACATTCATCAGCTACTTGCTTCAGTCACCTGCATCACCAGCATCAGCCTATCAGTGGCCCATCTTCTAGTATCAGTCACCATCATCAGCATTTGTTTCAGCTCTTCTTCAGCAGTATGACACCTAAGAAAAGCAACATCTCCTACCATTTCTTTGAGCCTGAGTTGACTGGCATCAAGAAGATCCAGGCCCTTATTACTCCAGACCATATACCACTTTTCAGAGAACATTATGGAGGCATCCTTGATGTGGTTATGGATTTGGACCCTTCCCAGAGGAGCTTGATTCATACTTGCCTGCAGTTCTATGACCCCCCTCTGAGGTGCTTCACCTTTCAGGATTTTCAGTTGGGGCCTTTATTAGAGGAGTATTCATCATTGGTTGGTGTGCCTGTCAGGGGTGGAGTCCCCTTCAACCCTGAGATGGATTTTCCTAGTAATGAAGAAATGGCAAAAGCACTGCATCTAGAACCTGTTCTGATTGGGCAAAACATGACTACAAAAGCTGGAATTCCTGGTCTACACTTGGATTTCTTGACTTCTCAGGCCATCCTGAAGGCCTCCTTGGGAGAGTGGAAGGCAGTCTGTGCTTTGTTAGCCCTCAGCATATATGGGGTTATACTTTTTGCAGACGAGCCTAAGTTTATTAGCAGGAGTTCCATTCACCTTTTCATTCTGAGGAACCCAGTACCCACCTTACTGGGAGATTTCTACTACTCTATCCATCAAAGGAATGAAAAGCAAAGAGGAAGATTGGTGAGATGCTGTGCTCCCCTGTTCCATACCTGGCTGCTCAAACACTTGCCAAAGACTGATGCATTATTGAATCCTCACCAACAAAATAATTGGGCTAGAAGACTCATTGCTTTGACCTCAACTGACATCAGGTGGTGTACTCAGAGCACCAAGGGCAGGGACATCATTGCTAGTTGTGGACAGTTCCCCAATGTACCCCTGATAGGAATGAAAGGTTGCATCAACTACAACCCTCTGCTATTCAAGAGACAGTTGGGCTATGCATTGGTCCACCCTCCTAGAGCACAAGATTTGGCTGAAACCCTTTATTGTGAGATTAAGCCTAATCTGGCTATTGTCAGGCAAGCATCCTGGGCTTGGGACAATGTCCAGACCAAAGGGGTAACCATTCTTGGGAGGTGCAACAATGTGGCCTCAGCTCAGTACTATGAGTGGTATCATGCTAGGGCTCAAATTTCTGGGATGCCCTTCACCATTGAGGATACACCTGGACCCTCCACAGCACCACCTCCTACCACTGTCAGCCTAGAAGAGTTTGAGAAATTGAAAGAGAGAAATGAGAATCTGACTCAGGCTCTACAGAAGACCCTCTGGGAGAGGAGTGATGGTCGTCTGGACATTGAAAGGTTAGAAAAGCTAAAGGTGGAGCATCTAACCAGAATTGAGAAGTCAGAGGATTACATCAAGAAGTCAAGGGCTGGAGAACAGATTTTGAAAAAATGTCTGTAAGGAAGCTCAGTTTCAGAAGGCCAGGACTGATTTGTATCTGAAAGAGAGTCAAGCTAGTTGGGTCAGGATCACCGAAGCCCGTACTCAGGAAGATAAAAGGACTCAGGACAAGATTGAGCAGTTGGAGGCTAATGCAAAAGAGCAACAGGAAGCCCTGCTAGCAGCCCAGAAAGAGATCTCAGAGTTGAAGATTAGGGCTGGTGTGAAGAGGTCAAAGGACCAGAGCAGGCACAAGAAGCTAACTGCTGCTATTGCCACCAGGAATCTTCTCATCAGGAACCTCACAGAGCATCCAGTTGACCCTGTGACTGAAGCACTTCTAAAGGAAGTTCAGGAGGATGAGTTTGGTCTTGGTGTTTGACTTTTGCTTGTTGTTGCTTTCATTTCATGTACTTTTCCTTTTTATGTTGTATTTTGACCCCTCAGGGGCATGTATTGTAAAAAACAAACTATGTATGATTCACTTTTTGTAATATATTCATTAGTTTGTTTCATTGTGAATCTCTCTCTCCTAAGCAACACCAAAAGCCTCTTCCTCAAGGGTCTGGAAAGGTCAAAACCAAGTGCCAAGCCGGATACCTTGAAGACAAATAAGCATACTGCATTGCATACTAACCTTTTGTTTTGTTTTGTAGGTTTTTGTTTTGTTTGTTACTAACTCTGTTGTGGTTCAGGAACTATTGCTCGACGTCGGGTGTTCCCACTCAACCGTCCACACAGATATCCTACCCGCAACAACCTTCCGGGTATACAGATGGACCAGGTACAACAGGACCTTACAGAGGTCAGGGCCCAAATGGTCAATGAAAGACTTGAAATGAGGAATCAGATGACTCAGTTTATGGAGGTGATGAATGGATTGGCCCAGAGCCAAGAAAGATTAAGAGCATTGGTAGAGAGGCAGACTCAGGAAGACCCCTATCTAGGGACCGGTGGAACGAGCAACAATGAGAGGGTTCAGCCTCATGTTAACCCACCTGTGTATGGCCCTCATCTTCACCCAGAGATCAACATCCCTGCTAATGTGCAAGGGAATGCTACTACAGGAAGAGTACTGCAAGAAGACCCCCAGGAAGATCAGTTCACAGTGATGGGAGCTGGGGATGAAGCCTATGACAGAAGGCTAGATGAAATTGCTGAGAAATTAAGATCCCTGGAGTCTCAAAACTCCTTGGGTTTTGATGTTATGGACATGGGACTAGTGGACGGGGTCAGGATTCCCCACAAGTTTAAACCTCCGTGCTTTGAGAAGTACAACGGAACCTCCTGTCCACAAACCCACTTACAATCCTTTCTGGGGAGGCTGAAGGCATACACCATGGATGAAAAGCTGTGGATGTTTTATTTCGAAGACAGTTTAACGGGAGCTTCAAGGGAATGGTACTCTCATTTAACCAGAGAAACCATCAGATGCTGGAAGGACTTGGCTGAGGCCTTCATTAGACAATACCAGTATAACTTGGATATGGCTCCCAACAGGACCCTCCTGATGGGAATGTCTCAATCATCCAGGGAAAGCTTCCGGGAGTACGCCCAGAGGTGGAGACAGCTGGCTGCTGCTGTCCAGCCACCCATGTCGGAGAGGGAGATGGCCGACATGTTTATGAACACCCTTCAAGGAACATACATTGATAGGCTAGCTGCCTTTTCTTCTACCAGCTTCGCTGATGTGGTTATAGCTGGAGAAAGAATCGAGAGCCTCCTAAAGATGGGTAAAATTTTTGACAACGGTGCAAGCTCGTCCAGCAACCCAAGAAAGCCTTTTGTGGGCCCAAGAAGAACTGGTGAGACTAATGCTATCCATACCAGCAGGGGCAGACCCCAATATGTTCATAGGTCTGTGGCAGCTGTCACCATTCCCGCTCCAATTCATCCACAACCAGCATACCAACCACACCAACAATCCCACTACCAGCAACAAGCTCAGTATCCACCTCAGAGAAATTATAACAACAACAACACCAGCAACAACAATCAGCAAAGACCGTTTCAACAGTGACTATCTCAGGCCAATAGGGTGATTGATCCGATCCCTATGCCTTATGCCGTATTATTGCCACAACTCCTGAAACTCAACCTGGTTGAGTTAAGGACATTGGCACCTCCAGATCCTGCCAGTCTACCCAGAAATTATGACGCCAGCGCCAGATGTGCTTTTCACTCAAATGCACCTGGCCACAGTACAGAGAAGTGCAGAGCTTTGCACATGAAAGTACAGGATCTGGTGGATTCCAAAGCTCTAAACTTTGCACCCCCACCAAATGTCAACAAGAATCCCATGCCCAACCACGGAGGACCCAGAATCAATGCTATTGAAGAAGATAAGCCGTCTTACTTGATAACCAGTGTGGGGCAGATTCGAACACCCTTGGTAGAGATTAAAGCTCAACTCCTTGAATGTCAAATGTTCCCCGGATGTGAGCTAGGATGTGCTTATTGCAACATTTCAGTAAACGGGTGCGATAACTTGAGAAATGGCATAGATGGTCTCATCCAGAGTGGTCTGCTTCAAATCACAACATCAATACCTTCAAATCCAGCAAATTCCTTAACAACAATTCCCGAATCTTCTACAACCGCAACAACAATTGTTCCAAGCAACTCTTCAATCTCATCAGCAAATGCTTCATCCGTCATTTTGACGGACCAAATATCAACAAACATCTCTTCTACAACTTCAGCACCCCTCCATTCAGAATCTCCTACAACAGCAACATCCATCCAGTCAACAGTGTCTCCTACAACATCAACAGCAAACAATGAAAATGTCTCAACGGTTACAATTTATTATGATCCTACAAATGATTCTGCCTACAACTCACAAAATGTCACTCCTGTCAGAGCACCGGTTACAATATACTATGATCCACATACTATCATGGTCCCTTCTGCAACTGTTATCAGTCCAGTCACTATCACAATGCCTGGGCCAGTTCCTTATGAAAGCAGTAATGCCATCCCTTGGCATTACGGCTCCGATCTATACTGCGAAGGACAGAAAATTACTTTGGAATCATCAACTTCTTCACCACAAATAGACAATGTGGGGGGAGGCGGAGGCTTCACTCGAAGCGGACGTCTCTTTGCCCCGCAAATTCCAAGACCCAGTGCCGAAGCAGAAGCTGCTGCCAAAGCAAAAGGGAAGAACCTGGTGCAAGAAGAACAAGTTGCTAAAGAAGCTTTAAAGACCCCTTTTGATCAGGAGGTTGATGAATTCATGAGAATCATCAAGAAAAGTGATTACAAGATAGTGTACCAGCTTCACCAGACACCTTCCAAGATCTCCATTTTATCATTGCTAATGTGCTCCGAGGCTCATCGGAACGCACTACTAAAAGTCTTGCACGCAGCTTATGTGCCAGAGGAGATTACCGTCAATCAGTTAGAGGCTGTGGTTGGAAACGTCAATGCTAGTCATGGAATAGGATTTACCAACACTGATTTGACTACGGAAGGTCGCAATCACAACAAGGCTTTGCACATTACCATGGAGTGTAAGGGTGCAGTTCTTTCTCATGTACTGGTGGACACGGGGTCATCCCTCAATATCCTACCTAAGAAAGCCCTTGTGAAGTTGGAATATGAAGGATTGGCATTACGTCCCAGCAACTTGGTAGTGAGAGCCTTTGACGGTTCTAAGAGATCAGTTCTGGGAGAAATTGAGTTGCCTATAACGATTGGCCCGCAGACTTTCAAAACGACCTTCTACGTGATGGACATTCAGCCGGCCTACAGCTGTTTGTTGGGTAGACCTTAGATTCATGCCGCTGGCGCAGTTACGTCTACCCTTCACCAGAAGTTAAAATTCGAGTGGGAAGGCCAAGTCGTTACTATTTGTGGGGAGGAAGATATTTTTGTTAGCCATCTGGCTACATACAAATACATTGAGATGGATGTTGAAGAGGGGACTGCCCAAGGCTGGGGCAAGTTGCTGCCCATAGAGAAGAAGGAGGATAGATTTGGGTTGGGTTACAAACCAACTCAACAAGATCAAGCAGAGGCTGCTAAGAAGCCCAGTTTTGTCAGTGGGGGGATGCTCACCCCAGATGCCGTGAACAACTTGGAAGACGAGGATGAAAGCGACCGCAACCTGGAGAGCTGAATACGTCCAAGGATCCCGGGGAGCAGTATCTCAAACTGGTCTTCCCAGGAAATTATAAGAGTTACTCCTGCAGAGTAATTATTATTTCCTGTATTTTTAAAGCATGCATCAAGTCTTGCATCTTGCCCAAGATGACAAGACTCATTTTGTAACCGGGCCATCTGTAATTTTGTGCAAATAGATCAATCAATGACAATCAGACATCTTTTGCAAATGAGTCTTTTTCTTCTCCGTTCACTGTTTTTCCATTTTTCTTTTTGTACAAAAATAAATGGCAATGTTTTCAAAATGATAACTTCATTTCACCTTTTTCTAAAAGCAAGATTAAAATCAATCACTAAAATAAACAAACTGAACCCTTGCAGAGAGTGCCTTCCAGACCGCACCGACAACAGCACGACTATGACTTCGTGTGACTTTGACAATCCAATCAATCAAGCTGATGAAGGGGTTGAAGATGAGTATGAGCTTCCTGAAGAGCTAGCCAGGCTGTTGAAACAAGAGGAAAGGGTTATCACTCCTCATCAGGAGGAGGTCGAAACGATTAATCTTGGTACAGATGAAGATGTGAAAGAAGTTAAAATCGGGGCCTGCTTACAAGACTCAGTGAAAAGACAACTGATTGATCTGCTACAGGAATATGTAGATGTGTTCGCTTGGTCTTATCAAGATATGCCAGGGTTGGACACCGACATTGTTATGCACAAGCTGCCTTTGAGAGAAGATTGCCCGCCGGTTAAACAGAAACTGCGCCGTGCTCGCCCAGACATGGCAATGAAAATCAAAGAAGAGGTACAAAAGCAGTGGGACGCCGGGTTCCTTGCTGTAACTAGCTATCCGCCGTGGGTTGCTAATATAGTACCTGTGCCTAAGAAAGACGACAAGGTAAGAATGTGTGTTGACTACCGGGATCTGAACAGAGAAATCCCGAAAGATGATTTCCCATTACCTCACATTGATGTATTGGTGGATAATACGGCTCAGTTCTCGGTATTCTCCTTCATGGACGGATTTTCAGGATATAATCAGATCAAGATGTCACCTGAAGACACGGAGAAGACAACCTTCATCACACCCTGGGGCACGTTCTGTTACAAGGTGATGCCATTCGGACTGAAGAATGCCGGCGCAACATATCAACGGGCTATGGTGACATTATTCCACGATATGATCCATAAAGAAATCGAATGTTATGTGGATGACATGATTGCCAAGTCCCTCACGGAAGAAGACCACCTGGTAAATCTGCTGAAGCTATTCAGGCGTCTGAGGAAGTACCAGCTAAAGTTAAACCCCAACAAATGCACATTCGGGGTGCGATCTGGTAAGCTGCTGGGATTTATTGTAAGCGAGAAAGGGATTGAAGTTGACCCTGATAAAGTCAAAGCTATTCAAGAGATGCCTGCACCGAAGTCGGAAAAAGAAGTTCGAGGGTTCTTGGGACGATTGAACTACATTTCACGGTTCATATCTCACCTCACAGCAACCTGTGAACCTTTGTTCAAACTGCTAAGAAAAGAACAAACGGTCAGGTGGAACAAAGACTGCCAGAAAGCTTTCGACAAGATCAAGGAGTACTTACAAGAGCCTTCAATCCTTATGCCTCCAGTTGAAGGAAGACCTCTGATAATGTACTTGACAGTATTAGAAGATTCGATGGGGTGTGTGTTGGGCCAGCATGACGAGTCTGGTCGAAAAGAGTATGCGATATACTAACTGAGCAAAAAGTTTACCGACTGTGAACAACGTTATTCACTGCTCGAGAAAACTTGCTGTGCTTTAGCGTGGGCTGCTCGCCGACTGAGACAGTATATGTTGACCCACACCACTTTATTGATCTCAAAGATGGATCCAGTTAAGTACATTTTTGAGAAGCCAGCACTCACCGGACGGGTTGCAAGATGGCAAATGATCCTCACAGAATATGACATCCAGTACACATCTCAGAAAGCCATCAAGGGCAGTGTATTGTCTGAATATCTTGCTGAGCAACCTATTGATGATTACCAGCCCATGAGGTTTGACTTCCCTGATGAAGACATCATGTTCATAAAAGCGAAAGATCATGAAGAGCCTGTTCACACTGAAGGGCCTGACCCGGAAGAAGGATGGACTATGATGTTTGATGGGGCTGTTAATATGAATGGTCGTGGTGTTGGTGCAGTACTCATTACACCTAAGGGAGTTCACATGCCTTTCTCGGTGAAACTTACCTTTAACTGCACTAACAACGAAGCTGAATATGAAGCCTGCATTATGGGTCTTGAAGAAGCCATTGACCTCAGGATCAAGACATTAACTGTATTCGGAGATTCAGCTTTGGTAGTTAATCAAACCAACGGCAAATGGTACACACACCAGGATCATCTGATACCTTACAGGGATTATACAAGGAGGTTATTGACTTTCTTTACAACAGTCAAGCTTGAGTATATCCCTCGGGACGAAAACCAGTTTGCAGATGCCTTGGCAACCATTTCATCCATGATCAAAGTTCAAGATGCCAACTTTGTACCTCAAATTTCAGTGTCCAGACTTGACAGACCAGCATACGTGTTCGCAACAGATGTTGTCAAAGATGATAAACCTTGGTTCCATGACATTAAGTGCTTCTTGGAGGATCAGACATACCCACTTGGGGCATCTTCCAATGATAAGAAGACGTTAAGAAGGCTTGCTGGTAGTTTCTTCCTGAATACTGATGGTTCCCTGTACAAGAGAAACTTTGATATGGTACTTCTCAGATGTGTTGATAGAACAGAAGCAGACTTGTTAATGCACGAGGTGCACGAAGGATCCTTTGGTACCCATGCAGTAGGACATGCAATGGCTAAGAAATTGCTAAGATCAGGCTATTATTGGATCACAATGGATGCTGACTGTTGTGCCTACGCTAGAAAATGCCATAAATGCCAGATTTATGCGGATAAGGTGCATGTGCCTCCCAATCCTTTGAATGTGATGTCTTCACCTTGGCCCTTTGCTATGTGGGGCATTGACATGATTGGCAAGATTGAACCGACTGCTTCAAATGGCCACAGATTCATCCTGGTTGCCATTGACTATTTCACCAAGTGGGTCGAAGCAGCTTCCTATGCAAATGTTACAAGGCAAGTGGTAGCCAGATTTCTGAAGAGAGATATCATTTGTCGATACGGAGTTCCCAAGCGAATCATTACTGACAATGGTTCCAACTTGAATAATAAAATGATGGCAGAGTTATGTCGGGACTTCAAGATCCAACACCACAATTCTTCTCCTTACAGGCCAAAGATGAATGGCGCTGTTGAGGCAGCAAATAAGAATATCAAGAAGATTGTGCAGAAGATGGTAGTCACCTATAAAGACTGGCATGAAATGCTACCGTTTGCCTTGCATGGGTACCGCACGTCAATCAGAACATCCACTGGGGCAACACCGTATCAGCTTGTGTATAGTATGGAAGCAATCCTCCCTGTTGAAGTTGAATTACCCTCCCTACGGGTATTGATGGATGCTAAGTTGAACGAATCAGAGTGGGTCCGATCCTGATACGAACAACTAAGTCTGATCGAAGAGAAGAGGCTGGCTGCAATCTGTCACGGGCAGCTATATCAGAAAAGAATGAAGAAAGCCTTCGACCAGAAAGTCAGGCTCCGAGAGTACCAAGTAGGGGATCTTGTGCTAAAAAGAATCCTCCCTCCTCATACAGACCATAGGGGTAAGTGGACTCCGAATTATGAAGGACCATTTGTAGTAAAGAAGGTTTTCTCGGGTGGAGCACTGATGCTCAGCACCATGGATGGTGAAGACTTCCCGTCCCCTGTGAATTCAGATGCAGTTAAAAAATACTTCGCATACGAACAGAATGTAAGTCCAGGCAAAAATAGGGCATCCCGGCGTGTCAAAAACAGAATAAAAGACTCGGGCAAAAATAAGGGAAATAAACAAAAATGTACACCCGCTGAGTTGAAAGGCCGCATCGGACAACTCAGGCAAAAATGGGTATCCCGATGGATCGAAAACCCGAAAGGGCGGTCCATGCAAAATAAGGAAATGAGCGAACAACTGCATTCTGAATTCGTCTGTATCACCTACAACTTGGTAAACCTCGAAAGGATCAAGCTTCAATCAGAATCAGCCTTCTTCAGAAAGCAAGATGAGAAGAACGTCAAACGTCATACGAGTCATAGCAAAAAGGAAGCTCATTGAAGCGTCGTCAACATTGCCAGCATTTTGTTTCTCAATTTGTAACAATCTCCTCATTTTAGGAGATATGTTTCTTTGACTATATCTTGCCAATTCAGGGCACATGAATTAATAAAACCAGATTTTCAGTCACATCTCGTCTTGTAAGTTTCCATTTGCAAAGAATGTCTGATGTCTTAAAAAACTGATTGCATGAATACAGATGTTTATCTTCAAAAATAAGAATACGTGCTTGCAGGAAATATATTTACTTCCGGGAGTGTCTAAACTCCTACGACGGAATTCAGTAAGGGATACCTCGGGATTACTTGTGCGTTTCTCTATCTTTGCAGGATTGCAAGTATTCAAAGCGCAACATGGGGGATGTAAGCTTCATCCCAGCAAGCTGGCAAATCAACACTCACTCAGTCTTAGCACCCAAAGTGTTTTTCTCCCCAGCTGAGTTGCCACTTGTTACTTCTCCCAGCCGAGGTGCCAATCATTCTTCTTTCTCAGCCGAGTATTAAAGCCAGGGAACCATCTCCCCACAGAGTTTCAGCCTCTATCTAGAAGAGCAACGCATGAGGGAATCACAACAGAGTGAAGAAAGCTTCTACAAACCCCAGCTGGGTCCCTCATTACCGAGAATGGGTCTATCAGTGACCTATTCCTCCAAGCAGACGCATCTTGACAGATCTACCAATGATCTCATCCCCAGCTGGGATGTCCATTTCAAACAGACCAACCGGAGACCTTCACAGCAACGGGATCCGAATCCCGGACCGTTATCTTTGCATAATCATAGCATTCGCATCATATTTTCCCCACAAAGCGTAGCATTCCGTCTAATACGGAGCATTACGGCAAAAATCAAACATATTGCATAATCATAAGCCATGTTCTGAATCAAACACTTGTAAATTGTGACAACCCGTCAAAGATGTACAGAATGCTCCCCAGGTTCCCCAGCGGAGAGCGAAAGCTAGAGCAGTTGCCTTACATTCACGAACATCAGTATATACTCCTTGTGGCACTCGTCCGTGTCATATCCCCAACAGAAAGCCGAAGCGTCCCCTTTGCACTCACAGATACTCATATGTACAATTCCTTGACACTCGTCCGTGTCACTTTCCCAAACACAGTTACCTAAACACTTTGTATATCAGATACTTGTTTATGTTATACTTTTCTCCTTTTTGACACTCGTCCGTGTCACTCTTCCCAGCAAGTTAAACACTCATCTATACACCGCTCATACTTGTTACTCTTATACAGATACTCGTCCGTATCTTGTATACACCATTTACATCCCCGCAGATTCAACACTAGTCTGTGTTCTTTGTTAACCAGTTGGTACTCGTCCGTATCATCATCTCAGAACATGCGTCAAGCGTTTGTTTCTACCCGATACTCGTCCGTATCATAGACTTAAGGATGCTCGTCCGCATCTTTAATCCATGCAATGTGTCAAACACTCCTGTCTTCTTGAATATAGACACTCGTTTGTGCCTACTGTTCCCCAGAAGAGTCCCCTCAGATTCAACACTCGTCCGTGTTCTTTGTTAACCAGTTGATACTCGTCCGTATCATCATCTCTGAACACGTGTCAGTATTTGTTTCTACCCGATACTCGTCCGCATCGTAGTCTTAAGGATGCTCGTCCGCATCTTTAATCTATACACAGCGTCAAAGCACTTATACCTTTTATTTTCCTGGATATAAACACTCGTCCGTGTTTACTACTCCCCAGTAGATCGCCAGCAAAGCAGAATTTCTTTTGTTATCTGACATTCGTCCTATGTCATGATAAACCCTGAGAGCAGCTGTACCCTGCTAGGTGATCGTCCTTCACCTCTTGATGATCTTCCTTCGTCATGCTCATCCGATGGCCATCCCCATCGTTGACCTTTTCTATCCGACATTCGTCCTGTGTCGTGATATTTAGCAGCCGTCCCCTGCTAGGTGATCGTCCTTCACCTTTTTGATGATCGTCCTTCATCATTTTATCCGATGGCCGTCCCCATCGTTGATACTTTTATCTGACATTCGTCCTATGTCATGATAAACCTTGAGAGCAGCCGTCCCCTGCTAGGTGATCGTCCTTCACCTCTTGACGATCGTCCTTCGTCATGCTCATCCGATGGCCGTCCCCATCGTCGACCTTTTATCCGGCATTCGTCCTATGTCGCAATATTTTTTGGCAGCCGTACCCTGCCAGGTGATCGTCCTTAACCTTAGATGACCGTCCCTCATCTTATCCCCAACAAAGCAGCCGTCCCCTGCCAGGTGATCGTCCTTCACCTTTTGATGACCGTCCCTCATCATTATTTCATTTATTCTTTAACCCGATGGCCGTCCCCGTCCCCGTCGTGGTCCCTTTTCCTTTTCCTGATGATCGTCCTTCATCAGTTTAGCCCGATGGCCGTCCCCATCGTTGGTTACCTTACTTTATGAACTTGATGGCCGTCCCCATCATTTTTCATTGATTGATCCCCAGAGAATCTTATAGCTTTACTTGATGGCCGTCCCCATCATAACCCTTTTTATCCCCAGCATGTCGGTCGTCCCCGTCATTGCTTTATTTCCCGCGTTTTTTTTCCAGCATGTCGGCCGTCCCCGTCATTGCTATTTACCCAGCAGTCGTCCTCAGCTCGACGGTCGTCCTCCGTCGCCCATACTTTATAATATACTTTATTTTCTTTTACAATCCATATCCCTTTTCTTCTTCATTCTGTGAGTGCAAATTTTGGTCTGTCTTTGGTATTCAACCACAAGTTATCTTGTTTGCCTGATAAGTCGTTGCTTACATCCTGCACAGCTAACTCATGTTTGAATAGGGGCAGCTGTAAACACCCCAAATTTGCCCTCACCCATTCACACCATGGATTATGATCATTTCATATGCATAATTCCAATCATAGCATCTCATATTACATTTTTAGCACATTACATTGGTTCAAAGTCATTTGCATCTAGGGTTTGTGATCTGAGCAATCCAAGAGCTTCTTGAGCCACTCCAAAGGTCATCAATCACTTCAAAGGGGTCCATGTATGTTCAAGCATCATATTATATCCTCTCAAAGTCAAGAATGTCAAAAAATTACAAGAACTGAGAATGGCATGGAAGCAGAGCCAGGTTTGACTGCACATATGACCTAGAATTAGGGTTTTGGTTTCAGATGCCATAACTCCAAATTTTTTGGTCATTCTTGTTTCTATGGGTCTCTATATGGTATAGGGAGCATGCATATCAATTTTCATGAAGAAATTCCATGGGGAAGTCATCTGATCAAGAGTTGACTTTCTGAGCAAGTCAGTGTAAAATCAGGGCATCTGAGGCCCCCAATGACCCAACCAAAGGGTGTTCATCATCATTTTGATTGTGTATGATCTTTATTTGATCATAGAAGAATTTGGAAGTTCACAAAATTGAAGAAATTCAAGTCATTTGCAAAGTTGACTTTTTGGGGAAGTTTGACTTTTAATGAAATTACCATTTTAGGAAACTTTTTCAACCCTTGCTTTTTGATTCAAAAATGCTTCAAATGGAAAAACTTTGGTCATGAAAGTTGTAGAATAGATCATTCCCTTTTCAAAAAGTACAAGAACATGACCTAATTCATTTTGAATCAAAAGTTATGGCTTGTCAAAGTTGGCTAAAATCACAAAATTTGAAGTTTTCTACCAAAGGGACATTTTGCAAAATGGTTTGTTCAAGTGATCTAAAGGCCTCAAATGTGTATCATTTCTCCATAACATGATCATGTGACATCTAAAATTCAGAATGGGCCAAGGGATCACTCATTTTCATGGCTTATGGAGCAAGATTTCTCAAAGGAAACAAAAGTGAAGCAAGTTGCAAAAACTCACTCAAGTGTGAATCCACTTGCTTGCTGACTTCACAAATCATCCTAGGGTTCTCCACACATTTTGCTGCGCAGGACACCCCACTTGTCCTTGGCTAGCAAGTAGCCCATGCCTCTCTTACACAAACTTGACATTTTGGCAACTTGAGCCATACCAATCACTAAAGCACACATCAACTCATCTGACCTATCACAGTTGCTTATACAAATCAAAAGCAAGCCAAAGCACATAACAACTCATGCTGAAACACACCAGAGCCATAGTTATCAAAATCTCCCCCATTTGCAAGAGCCTTCGAAACACTCAGTACAAGCTACAAACATCCAAACCAACTTCACAAACATACTCAGCACACTTCCCTGATCACAAAGCACCCATCACCATAGCCTAAAACTCCCTGAATCACAAACACGATTTCCACCCCACCTTGAACAGAACTTCTGCCATCTCTCAAACCATCCATTATAAACTTCAAACAAGCATTGAAAGCTTCTCAGGAGGTCCAGTGGAGTTGATTGCAAGCAAGAAACCAGCCAGAAAGTGCCAGAAACCAAAGCTTCAGTTCAGGTAGCCATCTCAAACTTTTTTCCAGAAACTCCATTTTAAGTTCTTAAAAGCTTCTATGCACTCCCCTGATCATGGGGATGTGATTATTTTTGAAAATGGTTGAGAAACCAGCATGTATGAACTGTCTGAAACTTTTTGCCCTAGATGAGTTTTGCTTCGATTTGGCTGATTGATGAATAAAAAATGATGTTTGTTAGGGTGTTTTGATTCAGTGTTGAATGGGGATGAGTTCTGGGCAGTTAGATTTCATTTTCATTGCGTGTAGAGAGAGTTAGAGTTTTGGGCTGGCCGGAGAAGACGACCGGAACAGTGTTCCGGTCGCCTGAAAGTCATTAGGGCATGTAATTAGGGTTTAATCATAATTAGGGGATTTTGAATGTCAGCCCTTGGATGTGGCGCCAAGTCAATTCGCGCGCGTGTAGGTTTAAATGCTGGCCCTTGATCTTGCTGACTTTTCTATTTTTCAGTTTAATTCATTTTTTTTTCATTTAATTGCATTTGTTTTGTCCAATTTATTTAAAATAGTAAAACACTTTTAAAAATTCTGAAAATTTTTATGTAATCTTTTATTAATTTTCAGAAACCAAAAACATTTTTATTTTTATTTTTTGCATTGAAAAATATTTTTAAATCATTTAAAAGTTTATTTTTAATTAATTAATGAGAATTAATTAATTAAAAATACTTTTAGGTATTTAAAAATCACCAAAAAATTCATGAAACCTTTAAAATCATTTAGAAACATTGTCCAACCCTCAAACCAAATTTCTTTTTTGATCTTGATGTCTTTGACAATTTTTCATGGAATTAATTTCATTTCAAGACATTATTTTGATCCAATCTTTGAAAATTCATTTATGCCTAGTCTTTAAGGGTTGGACTTTGATTCTTTTTGCATTGTGTCTTGCATATCATGTAGTTTTTAGGATTAAATTGGAATGATTTGTTCTTGCATTTTCAATTTGTTTGGCATTTTTCTTGTCAAGGTACCCTAAAACCCTAGAAAACTTAGGAAATTCATAACCTTCACTAGGTTAAGAATTGGATCCCCTCCTTTGGGCAGTGAGTTTGTATAGGTTTAGGGTTCCCTTGAATGCATTTTCAATTTTTTATCTTGATGTTTGCTTCTGGTTTTGGTTTTTATTTTGTGCATTGATCATAAACCCTAATTTGGGCTTCCTTTTGCATTCATCTTGCATTTGCTTGCATACCATGACTTGCCATGACATTCTATGCATCCATTTGATTCATTAGACATCTTAAGACATATTAGAAGCATGTTTGATCATTGCATCTTTCATTTGCCATTTTGTATGTCATTTGCATTTCATAACTCTTCATGTATGTTCATGGTTCCAAGCATGCTTCTCTTGCATCCACATGTTTGTATGATCATCCCCATGTCTTGTTTCATGTTTGCACCATATCATAGCATCATTATCATCTCATATATGCTTCTGTTTTTGGTTTGCATCATTCCATTTCATTTCATTTTGCATTGCATTGCATTCCTTTTGCTAACTTTTCAGGTGGTAAGTTCTTTGAGAAGTGAATTTGCCTTCACTTCTCACAACTTCTTTTCATCTCTCTTATGCATCATTGCTGCATTTTGTCTTGTGTTTGAGATTGAGCTTTCTCTTTCTTCTTCTTCTTACTTTCTTTCTTCAAGTGACTTGTCTTCTTAAATGAAGCAAGTTACTTTGCTTCTCTTTGCTCCTTTCATCTGCTTCCTGGTGGTTTCTCTGAAGATTTCTCTTGTTAACCTCACAAACCTTAGGAACAACCAAGTATGACAATGATTAGGGTTTTTATTAGTCCCCCCATTAGTTTTACCTTTGTGTCATCTTTGTGTCTTCTTTTCTCCCCTCATAATCATGGACTAAACCCTAAAGGCTTTAAGGCTTAGTGATTAAGCTTATGCCTGCATCCTTCTATTAGGATGGAGTGTATAACTTTAATCCTAAGTGTTAAACCCTTAATGTGTTTAACTCCTTTAATCAATTCACTTAATAATCATCAAGACATCAAGCTTGTAACTTGGGCCTTGCATTAAGGTTCTAATTCTTCCTTAACTGGTTAAGAAGGACTAACCCTAGTGTTAATGGACAAGTCCCCCTCAAGTTGTCTTACAAACCCTAAAAACCACTTCATCATCTTATCATTAACTAAAATCCACTTAATAAAGGCTTTGTTTTGTCATGAGTTTAATCTCTAATCATGGATTAAGATGAGGAGCCTTCCTCAGCTTAAACATTCTCATCTATTATCCTTCTATTAGGATGGTGTAATGGGTCTGTTTAATCCCTGATTATGGCTTAATCTCCTTACTTAACACTAAACAAAAACAACAAAAACATCTAATTAATCACAAGTAGGTTAATGATCTTAATCCTACACCAAGGTGTTTAAGTGTGAGAAGCTGACTTCACACTTAAAGCATTCTCATTACCCCTAATCAGAGGGAAGATGTGATGAGTCTACTAACCCATTGGTTTAGGCTTAAGCTCATTAACTTATGACAAACTCTCAAAAGCAATAAAAGACTGAAAACTCAAAAACAAACAATAATCGTCTCCTTCGGGATTCTTTTCTCATCTCACTCACTCATAAACGAGAACTCGCTTCTTCCGTCTAATGCAAGACAGTTTGCACCTGAGCCAGACAGGTCATACACTTGAGCATAGGCAAGCAAGCAGTTCACGAGTCAATTTACCTTTCAGTCTCTTTGGGTCGAACTACGGTGTTCTGACTTCCTCATTGCACGAGAGGATACGTAGGCATAACTTAATAGTTATCGAACAAAAGTCTCTGTATATCCCCCCTCCTTCCAGCACTATTCTTTAAGCCTCATGATCATGAGCATTTCACTCTGTCCTTACACTGACACTTCACTTATACACTTCACATTTCTTTTACACTGACACCTGTACATCCTTTTCCAGCTCTTTTTCACACAAATTGCACTGACACTACCCCTTTAAAACACAAATCTTTTAAGCGTGGATCCCGTCGAGTACGGCGGACAATCTGGGTGCTAATACCTTCCCAGGTTGTAACCAACCCCCTTTCTCAGTCTCTCTGGTTCGCAACCGTCTTATCCATATCTTTCTAGGTCTATGCAGCATTGCCTTTCCTCCGGGATAAAAATGCCTAGCTGGCGACTCTTTTCATTCCCTGTGAGTTCACTCATGTGTGTTCTCGCATCCTCTTTTCGCCGACCGTTCGCGTCTGTACCCTATTTGACCCGGCTTCATTTAGTGGGAGCGACAGTTACCATAATTAATGATGGACTGAACAATGTCCAAATGGACGATCAGGACGAACAGTTCACTCTGCTGGACGAAGCTGAAGGCCAGGGGGCTGAGATGAACAGGAAGTTTGAGGAAATGGCAGAACAAATCAAGGCTATTCAATCCCAGAATTATTTGGGATTCGACATTACTGACTTGGGCTTGGTTCCAGGGGTTAGAATCCCTTACAAGTTCAAGGTCCCAACTTTTGAGAAATATAATGGCACGGCATGCCCAAAGACACATCTTCAGTCCTTTGTAGGGAGGATTGCTGCTCACACTGATGATGAAAAGCTATGGATGTATTATTTCCAGGACAGCCTGGTCGGGGCCTCCTTGGAATGGTATATGAAGCTAAGAAGAGTCAACATTAAGAGCTGGAAGGACCTGGCAGAAGCTTTTGTGAATACCAGTATAATTTGGACATGGCTCCGAATCGCACTCAATTGCAACACATGTCTCAAACTGCTAAGGAGGGTTTCAAAGAATATGCTCAAAGGTGGCGTCAGCTCGCTGCCAGAGTGCAACCACCACTGCTTGAGAATGAGATGGCTGATATGTTTATGGGGACATTGCAAGGTGTGTTTATCGAAAGATTGGCGTCTTGTTCGGCTACCAAGTTCAACGATATTGTAATTACTGGAGAGAGGGTAGAGAATTTGTTAAAAATGGGAAAGATCCAAGATACAAGTGCGAGCAGTTCGAATGGAGCAAGAAAAGATTTCAGCGGAGCCCCTAGAAGAAGGGAAGGTGAGACCAACGCTGTGTTTGGCCGAGAACGGGGCCGAGGATATAGAAGACCATATGAGCATGTGGAAGCTGTCACAATTCCTTCCAGCCCTGTGCAGCAGGCACAACCTCAACAACAACAGCAACAGCAACAGCCACAACGTAGCAACTATCAACAAAGACCTTATCAGCCAAGGCAGACTCGCCCGACTAATAGGGTGCTTGAAGCGATCCCCATGACTTATGTTGCATTACTACCAAGATTGCTGGACCTGAATTTGATACAGTTGAGAACTTTGGCACCGCCACCACCTGGAGAGCTTCCAATTGGGTATGATGTCAATGCAAGATGCATTTTCCATTCAGGGGCACCCGGGCACTCAACTGAGAAGTGCAGGGCGCTGCAGCACAAGGTTCAAGATCTGATAGACTCCAAGGCGATTAACTTCGCACCACCGCCGAATGTTACTTCAAACCCTATTCCGAATCATGGAGGGGCTAGAATCAATGCTGTTGAAAGTGGTGAGAAGTTAAGTCTGATGCTGAGTATGGAAGAAGTGAAGACTCCATTGTTGGTAGTGAAAGAGAGGTTGCTGAAAGGATAAGTGTTTCCAGGATGCTGTTCTGATTGCGAGAAGTGTTTAAATTCAGAGAATGGGTGTGAGAATTTGAAGATGGGATTGCAGAATCTGATTGATGAAGGATCTTTGCAGTTTAACAAGGTTGATAATGAAGTTGATGATGTGTCCACTATAACCATATTCTATGATGAAACTGATATGCCTGCTAGAAGAGAGCCCGTGACCATTTATGCTCTTGAGGTTAGTCCTGTGACTATTACCGGGCCTGGGCCTGTTCCTTATGCAGACGATAGAGCCATTCCATGGCATTACGACTCAGATGTGTACGTGGCTGGACAGAAAGTTGAGAGCAAGTATGTTGCTATTGACCCGACTGTAGTGAACGTCAGAGGAGTTGGAGGTTTCACAAGAAGTGGTCGTCTATTTGCTCCCCCAGTTCTGAGAGGGGATCCTGAGGCTGAGGCTTCGGCAAAGGCTAAAGGAAAGCAAGTTGTGACTGAAGAGACAACAACTTCTGCTACTGAACAGGGTACCTTCGAGAAAGAGGTCGAGAAATTTATGCGCATAATTAAAAAGAGTGATTATAAGGTGGTCGAGCAGTTGAATCAGACACCTTCCAAGATATCCATTCTATCTTTGCTGATGTGTTCTCCTGCACACAAAGAGGCCTTGTTGAAAGTGCTGCAGATAGCATATGTTCCTCAAGAAATAATTGTCAACCAACTTGAAGCTGTAGTGGGCAGTGTGAATGCAAGCCATGGGCTGGGCTTTACAGACAGAGACCTCACATCAGAGGGCCATAACCATAACAAAGCACTACATATTACCATGGAGTGCAAGGGTGATGTGTTGTCGCATGTCCTTGTTGACACGGGCTCTTCTCTTAATGTACTTCCGAAGAAAGCATTAATGAAGCTCAATGTTGATGGTATTAGTCATGAGGCCCAGTGATTTGATCGTCAAAGCTTTTGATGGGTCCAGAAGGTTAGTGTTTGGAGAAGTTGAGTTGCCCGTGAAATTAGGTTCTCAACTATTCAAAAGCACCTTCTACGTCATGGACATTCAGCCCTCGTACAGCTGCTTGTTGGGACACCCATGGATTCAAGCCGCTGGAGCCGTAACTTCCACTTTGCATTAGAAGCTCAAATATGTGGTTGATGGCCAAGTAATTTGTAAGCCACTTATCGACAATAAAATATGTAGAGATGGACGGAGAGATCCACGAGACTCCGTGTCAAGCTTTCAAAGCAGTTAATGTCAGCATCTTGACTCCTGTAGAGAGAAGCAGTGAGAAAGAAGGTACCTCCATTCATTCCTACAAGCAGGCAAAGGAGGTGGTTCAATCAGGAAACGCCCAAGGCTGGGGAAAATTGCTGGAATTGGAAAAGAAAGACGACAAGTTTGGTTTGGGTTATCAGCCTGGTGGATCTAATCCAAGTGGTAAAGCCATTACTTTTACAAGCGCAGGGATGCTCGACCACAACCAGATTTGTGTGAAAAGCCAAGATGGGGACAGTGACGGTGACTGGGACAACTGGATTCATCCGTGTGCGCCCGGAGAGGAGCTGAAGAACTGGTCTGCTGAAGACATTGTCCAAGTTACCTGGCACTCAGAGTAATTTATTTGTTTCCTTTTATTATCATACTGCATTGTCAAATCCAGCATTCTGCCCAAGATGCTAGGATCCATTGTATTGGGCCACCATGTTTGGTATACATCTTATTTTACCATGAAATAAAAGGACATTTCCAGACAAATTGTGCTCTCTTTCTTTTGTTTTAAATTTTTCACAAAAAAATATAAAAAATGGCAATGTGTTTTTCCTTTTTGTTTTTGCGTCTCTTTTGCAAAATAAGCAGATTCTGAAATAAGCACATCATCTGTACAGTGTTGATCATCCGGATTCCATTGATAACATTCCTGCTACGACCACGCATGACTTTGACAATCCTGTCTACCAAGTTGATGAAGGGGTTGAGGAAGGTTGTGAACTCCCTGAAGAATTGGTCAGATTGTTGAAACAAGAGGAACGGGTTATTCAGCCTCATCAGGAAGAAATTGAGATCATCAACATCGGCACTGAAGATGTGAAGAAAGAGATCAAGATTTGGGCCAGTCTGTAGGCCGAAGTCAAGAAAGAGCTGATTGGTATGCTGTGAGAGTATGTGGATATCTTTGCTTGGTCATATCAAGATATGCCAGGGTTGGATACCGACATTGTTGTGCATAAGCTACCTTTGAGAGAAGACTGTCCTCCTGTGAAACAGAAGTTGAGAAGAACTCGTCCTGACATGGCGATGAAGATCAAAGAGGAGGTTCAGAAGCAATGGGATGCCGGGTTCCTTGCTGTAACTAGTTACCCACCTTGGGTAGTGTCGCTCCCACCAAATGACACAGGGCCAAGAGGGGTACAGACGCGAACGGTCGGTGGAGGAGAGAACATGAAGATGAACTGAAAAGAGTCGCCAGCTAGGCATTTTTATCCCGAAGGAAAGGTAATGCTGCATAGACTTGGGAAAAGATGGATAAGATGGTTGCGAACCAGAGAAATTGAGAAAGGGGGTTGGTTACAACCTGGGAAGGTATTAGCACCCAGATTGTCCGCCGTACTCGACGGGATCCACGCTTGAAAGATTGATGTTTTAAAGGGGTAGTGTCAGTGCTATTTTGTGTGCAAAAGCTGGAAAAGAATGCAAGTGTCAGTGTAAAAGAAATGTGAAGTGAAATAAAAGGGTGTCAGTGTGAGAAAAGAGTATGAAGCTCAAGACTATGAGGCTTAAAGAATAATGCTGGGAGAGGGGGGATATACAGAGACTTTTGTTCGATAACTGTTAAGTTATGCCTACGTATCCTCTCGTGCAATGAGGAAGTCAGAACACCGTAGTTCGACTCAAAGAGACTGAAAATAAATTTGACTGTGAACTGCTTGCTTATCTATGCTCAAGTGTATGACCTGTCTGGCTTAGGTGCTAACTGTCTTGCATTAGACGGAAGAAGCAAGTTCTCGTTTGTGAGTGAATGAGATGAGAAAAGAATCCCGGAGGAGACGATTATTGTTTGTTTTGGGTGTTTTCAATCTTTTATTGCTTTTTTGAGTTTGTCATAGGAAAATGAGCTTAAGCCTAAATCAAGGGTTAGTAAACTCATCACATCTTCCCTCTGATCAGGGGTAATGAGAATACCTTAAGTATGAAGTAAGCACCCCACACTTAATCACCATGATGTAGGATTAAGATCATTAACCTACTTGCATTTATTTAGATGTTTTTGGTATTTTTGTTTAGTGTTAAGTAATGAGTTTAAGCCATAATCAAGGATTTAATGGACCCATTACACCATCCTAATAGAAGGATAATAGATGAAAACATTTAAGCTGAGGAAAGCTCCTCAACTTAATCCATGATTAAGGATTAACCTCATGACAAAACAAAGCCTTTATTAAAATGGATTTTAGTTAATGATAAGATTAAGAAGTGAATTTTATGGTTTGTAAGACAACTTGAGGGGGACTTGTCCATTAACACTAGGGTTAGTCCTTCTTAACCAATTAAGGAAGAATTAGAACCCTAATGCAAGGCCCAAGTTACAAGCTTGATATCTTAGTGTTTTATTAAGTGGATTGATTAAAGGATTTAAACACATTAAGGATTTAACACTTAGGATTAAATTTATACACTTCATCCTAATAGAAGGATGCAGGCATAACCCTAATCACAAAGCCTTAAAACCTTTAAGGTTTAGTCCTTGATTATGAGATGAGAAGAGAAGACACAAAGATGACCCAAAGGTAAGACTAATGGGGGGACTAATCAAACCCTAATTGTTATCATGCTTGGGTATTCCTAGGGTTTATGAGGCTTGCAAGGAGATCTTCAAGGAAAATCCACCATGATAAAAGGAGGAGAAACAGAAGAAACAAGTCAACTTACTTCACTTAAGAAGATAAGTTGCTTGAAGAAATAAGGAGAGAAAGGAGCATGAATGAGCAAGCTCACTATAATTCACAAGTAAAATGCAGCAATGAATGCATAAGAGAGATAAGAAGAGATTGTGAGAAGTGAAGGCAAATTCACTTCTCAAAGACTTACCACCTGAAAAGTTAGCAAAAGGAAATGAAAGGAAATGAAAATGAAATGAAATGCAAGGATGAAAACCAAAATCAGAAGCATGTTCATGATGCTAATGATGCAAAGAGATGATACACATGTATGTCATGAGATGCGGATGATCATACCAAGGATGAGAATGCAAATGAAGCATATGAGAGGCATGGAAGTTCATGAATGCATATGAAATGAAATGAAAGCAAAATATGGCAAATGGATGAATCAATGATCAAACATGATTTCAATATGTCCTAAGATGTCTTATATGTCATGTGTATGTACAACAAGTCATGGCAAGTTCATGTATGCAAGCATATGAAGAATGAATGCAAATGAAGGCAAAGATTAGGGTTTATGTACAAGATGCAATGCAAAATTCAAAATCAGAAGCAAAACATGAGATAAAAAATTGAAAATGGGATCAAAGGTACCCTAAACCCATACAAATTCACTGCCCAAAGGGGAAGGTCAGAATCTAAACCCTAAGGGACTTATGATTTTTCTAAGTTTCTAAGGTTTTAAGGGTGATCCTAAAGGAAAAATGCCAAAAAAATTGAAAATGCAAGATAAAAATGAAACAAAAATGTTTTTAGAAGCTTGAAAGTATGCATAACACAATGCAAAAAGAACCATTCACAAACTCAACTTGGATCAAAAGTTATGAATTTTTAAAGTTAGGGTTAAAAATATTCAAATTAAAGAACCCTAATTCAAATGAAAATTGTCAAGATATGATCAAATTCAAAAAGAAATTTGTCTTGTGAGTTTGTAAATGTTTGTAAATGTTTTAAAATGCTCTCTGAATTTTTTTGGGATTTTTAAATACCTAAATGTATTTTTAATTAATTAATATCTATTAACTAATTAAAAATAAACATTTAAATGATTTAAAAATAATTTTTAATGCAAAAAATAAAACAAAAATTATTTTCAGAATGAGAAAAATATTTAAAGTCATGATGCAAAAAATAAATTTTTTTGAAAGCTTCTAGCTATTTTAAAATAAATATGCAAAACAAATAAGAAAAATATGAATTAAAATGAATTTAATGGGAAAGTCAACAGATCCAATGGCAGGGATTTGAATAAAAAAGGAGGGAGTTGACGTGCGCAGATTTGGAGGGCAAGGATCAGTTCTGGAGATTTGAATTTCTTAAACCTAATTAATTTAAACTAATCCTGATTATGGCTTAAACAATGCATATGGGCCGTTGGTATACACACGGGAAGGGCCATCTAACGCTCCACATTTAAAACTGGGCTTAAACCCTAATTAGGGTTAATGACTTTCAGACGGCTGGAACAGTGGTTCCGGTCGTCTTCTCCGATGAGCCATTCTTCTATCTCTCTCAATATGCCATGAAAATGCACCAAAATCTCCAGAAACACTCAATGATCAATAACAAAACATAATCCAACAACAAATTCCATTTATTTTACCTCAAAATCAAGATTTGAGCACAAACATAAAAATTGAAAAAATTTCAGAACACGCATACACACTCAAATCTTAACCATTTTCAAAAATTCCAAGTTTAGCATGTTCAGGGAAGCAAGCTTAAGCATTTAGAAACTTAAAACAAGAGTTCTGGAAAAATAAATTTCATGGCTACCTGAAGCGAAGCTATCAACCCTAGAGCTTTCTGGTTGTCTCCTTGCCTCAAAACACCTCTAATGATCCTCCTCAAGAATTTGCAAAGCTTGGTTGGAGTTTATATGGCCTCTATGTGAAGTTTGCTGAAGCTCAGGTCAAGGGAGGTGAAAATCGTATTTTTGATATGGGGTGTTTAAAGGCAAAATGAATGGTGGGAAATGATCAGTGATGAATGTGGAGTTGAATGGTGGAAAAAGTTTGGAGTTTTGTTGGCTGAGCTATGAGTTTCGAAGAGAAATGCATAAGGGGAAGTTTTGATGAATGCTGAGTTGTGGGAGGATTCAGTTTATGTTGTTGTGTGTGTTGAGTTGCTTTTGGTCCATGTATCAATCCTTGATAGGTCAGAGAGTTGTTGTGGAATAGTTTGATTGGTATGGCTCAATTTGCATAAAGTCAAGAAAGTTGTCCTTGGAGGTATGGGCTTATGGCAGGACAAGGACAAGGGCATGTCCTGCGTAGCTAGCTTTAGGGAGGTCCATGGAATTCCGATTTTGTAGCTAGCACAAGTGGATGTCAAGATTTGGGGCATTTTGCAATTTGTGAAGGTTTTGGCCCCTTTTGAAATACTTGATGATCAAGGCATGAAACTTGAGAATTCTTTGGTCAATTCTGAATTATAGGTCATGTATGATGTTTTTGTAATGGTTAGAAGTCACTTTGAGGTCACAAATTGGCTTGGTATGAGTTTTTGCAAGTTTCCCTCTTTGGTACATAAGTGAAATTTAATGATTTTTCCCAACTTTGCAAAGCCATAACTTGAGTTTTATGATGAATTAGATCAAGTTCTTGTACTTTTTGAAAAGGGAATGATCCAATATACAACTTTCATGACCAAGAATTTTTCATTTGAAGCCTTCTTGAATCAAAAAGAGGAGGTTGAAAAACTTTCCCAAACTGGCAAGTTTGCATTACAAGTCACTTTCCCAAACTGGCAACTTTGCAAATGGCTTGAAATTCTTCAATTTTGTGAACTTCTAACTTCTTCCAAGATAAAATAAAGATCATATACACCCAAAATGATGGACAAGACCCTTTGGTTGGATGATTGGGGGCCTCAGATGCCCTGATTTTGCACTGACTTGTTCAAGAAGTCATTTATTGATCAGATGCCTTCCCCATTGAATTTCCTCATAAAAATTGGTGTGCATGATCCTAATATCATATAGAGACCAATAGAAACAAGAATGACCCAAAAATTTGTAGTTATGGCCTCTGAAACCAAAACCCTAATTTTAGGTCATCTGTGCAGTTAAACCTGGCTCTGCTTCCATGCCTTTCCCAGTTCTTGTGATTCTCTGACTTTCTTGATCTTGGGAGGATACAATATGATATTTGAACATACATGGAACCTCTTGAGATGATTGAAGACCTTTGGAGTTGCTCAGATAGCTCAGGGATTGCTCAGATCACAAACCCTAGCTGCAGATGACTTTGAACCAATGCAGTGAGGCAAAAATGTAATATGAGATGATATGATTGAATTTATGCAAATGAAAAGATCATAAGCCATGGTGTGAACTTAGTGAGGGAAAATTTGGGGTGTTTACAGCTGCCCCTATTCAAACATGAGTTAGCTGTGCAGGATGTAAGCGACGGCTTAACAGGCAAACAAGATAACTTGTGGTTGAATACCAAAGACAGTCCAAAATTTGCACTCACTGGGTATGAAGAAGAAAAGGGATATAGATTGTGAAAGGAAGTAAAGTATGATTATAAAGTGCGGGGGATGGAGGACGACCGCCGAGCAGAGGACGACTGCTGGGTGTAACACCCCAAAATTTGCCCTCATATTTATTATCATCTAATTGAATTTTTCACAATCATTCACATGCATCTTCCGTTAGGTCATCTATAACATGTCATGTATCTATCATCATGCGCTTGTTATTTGGGCCAAAAGCTTGAAGAATCAGAATTTTGCAGTGCCCTGTGATTTATCTCTTTAGGCGCGGTTCATTGGAAAATACGAAGATCAGTGATACTCATCATCAACATTCGATTAGGGTTTATTTCCGCAATCATCTGGCCATCAAGAGTTTCTTTATGAAGAAGTGGCACTAGGACGTCTTGTCACCCAAAGGACTCCATCATTGTTTAAAGTGAAAGTTTCAAAAGAAATATTAGCTTCTACAAGGTTTAGCATTTCTCAATTGAGGATCGTTGGGTACCAAGGAGTTCTTCTGAGGCTCCATCCTTGTCATGTCCAAGGATTCTAAGTTATGAGGAGAGTGAGCAAGGTCATTGGCAATATCTATTGGTAATCATGAATGTTTGATACAGATTAAAGAATCGCATGGAAGATGTGGCTCTTAAAAAAAGGTTAACTTGGGCTTATAGACTTCAGGGCAATTTGAAGAGTTCATGTGGTTTGTGTGAGTTCAAGTTATCAAGGCAAATAATAAACCAATTTTTTTCTATCCATATCCATTTATAAACCATTTTCTTATCCATTTTCATAAACCAATTTTTTTCTATCCATATCCGTTTATAAACCATTTTCTTATCCATTTTCATAAACCAACATGTAATTCATATTCATTTCAGTTTCTAAAGTCCGACCTATGTTCTGGTCCATTTTTAACCAAATCCATAAACCATTTCTTTTAGAAATTTGGTTCATATACATTTTTCTCTAGATTCATATCCGAATCAATAACCCATTTTCGATAACGCAATTCATATTTCGTTTCATCAACTTATGAAATTATTCCTGAGATGAACATGTCTTTTACATTAATTATTTTCACAAAAATATCCTCATTTTTTTTAGTTATATTACAAAGATGGTTCTTGGCATTGAATCCCAGAACCTACCTGATTTGTCGGCGATAATGATAAACAATCATAATTAAGGATGCAATATAATTCCATAATTAAGGATACATAAAACTCGGGAAAAAATATTAATAATAGTTTGTTTTCTACAATAATAAGAACAGAAAATCTATAGCAAACGGGCCACGGATCCACGGTTCTGATAATGCTCCTTGATCTCTCCATCAAGAGGGTTCAATCTCAAGTGGCTCCTCAACAGAAAACTGAAAAAAAAAGAAGGTGGAAATCAGTTCGAGATTCAGTCATATAGCAGAAAATAGAAACCGGTTCTAAGAGAAAAAAAACAACTTGCTTGTTGCTCTTGGTAACTCTTCTATGTCCAATCTCCCAGGAAGTAATACTTGATTCTCAATTTGCAGCAGGGTGAATCTTCGATCACATCAACCGTATTTTTTTCCAGCCCTGCATTAAACAAAAAAAATCAAAATCATTTTCACATTTTCAAACCTTCAGTTACAATTCCTAACCAATGATCCAACAACCTAACAGAATTCTAACAACCCCTAACTGAAACTAACAGGAAATTGACAAATTCTAACTGAATCAACAAACTCTCACAACAGAATTATTCTAGAAATTTCACCTGAATTTCTTCTGATAAAAGGCTGCAATTTTCCCATTTTCGTCTCTTTTCAGTTTTTCCTCCTTTTCTAGATTCTTCATTCTCATCTCAGTTTAGCTTCTTCCTCTACAAGAAGCAGTTTCGTGTTTCTACATCTTCACAAGCATCACAACATTCATCATTTGCATCGGCCATCTTCATCCGAGACTCGACCATATCACCTTCACCATCAATACCTGTAAATCACCCTGCAATAGAGTTTTGTCAAGAAAGTGGAAAAGGTTCAATACAACAGCTGCAAGAGAGCATAGTCATTGAAGATCAGAAGGAGAAGAATGCAAAAGAATCAGCACCTACAAATTTAAATTCGCAACAAGAAGAAGACGTGAATCACATCAAGTCCATACCTTAAGTGTTCTCACATCGTTCCGCATCGACCACGCAGCGTCGTCGACTGCTATCTCCACCGTCTTCACAGCATCACCTTCAAGTGGCCACAACATCACAAACTTCATCGAATTTCATCACCGTCTTCAATGATCCATCCACAACGCTATCTGTAACGAAAACGACAGCCTCGCACGGAGAAGAAGGAAAACCGAACGGCGACTTGCGGCCTCCATTCTTTCGTCCATTCTTCAGCTCACAGGTAGGCGTTCAAATCCTTTGGTGTGATTTTTGTGGCGTATTCTTACTTCTTGAAGTCGATCCCGTTTAGGTGATGATGATTTGTGATCATTCTTCTTGGATTCGTGTTGAAGATGAAGGGCTAGTGTAGAGTTAGCGTTTTCTTTTTATGTTTTAGGGTGGTTGGCCTTGGCAAGAACCGGCGGCGGCGAAATTAGGTTTCGGTTTTGGGGAGCAAGAAGAGATTGAAAGGGTTTGTGAAGAGAAGGAGATTAGGGTTTGAGAGTGAGGGAGAGAACAAGTAAGAGCGAGAGATAGAAGAAGGGAAGGTGACGGTGGTGAGGAAGTGGAAAGGGTGTAGCGGCGGTGAAGGGAAGAAGAAAAGGGAGATTTAGGTTAGAGAAGAAGAAGAAGGAATTTTAGGGTTTGGTAAGAAAGAAGGTTAGAAAAGGGGAAGAACACGGTTTATGGGGAGGGGGTTTACTGAGTTTGATTTGGTTTTAATTATGATTTGTTTTTTTTAAATTAATATTGATTAGAGGTTAAAGAGAACTAAATGCTTAATAAAATCTCTTAATCACCATCATTTAATTTTTTAAAACGGAATAAATCCTCCAATAATGTCCACCGCCCAATTTCCTCAAGGTAGATTCCCCCTGTTCGGTCCAATCCGGCGGTGACACGTGTCACCGTCCGGTTGGACCAATGTAGCTGTAGTCTTCCCTCTCCTCTCTATGCCTCATTGGGCCTAATAATTGCTATTAACACCCCGCACTTAAGCCCAGTTTTTTTATTTTAACTAATAAGTGTTGCCTTCACACCCCATAGCTTCAGTGCGCCAATGGGCCTAACGAAATGCTATCTGCGCCTCCATTTTCAGGCCCAATTCGGTTTTTAACTGAAAAGCCTGCTTTCTACACCCTTTTCCTATTCCTATTTCTTCTTAAATTTCTGTCTTGCACCATTTCAAATTAATTCTATAAAAAATGCTAAAACTTGAAATAAAATTCCCCAAAAATAACGGTAGAATATTAAGCCAATTTAGAACTACTCTCAATTTTTACTTTCTGAATTTTTGCATTTTTCATTTTAATTTCGATTTTTCACTTTTATTGATTTATATTGAATTCCTTTATAAAAACATAAATTTGTACAATTTATTTCTGCCACTTCCCATAACATTTTTGATCCATTCTTTTTGCTATGATTAAAGGACAAGTTAAAGTACCTAGAATATTTTTGGTGTATTTTTTAGGACATTTTTTCTACTGTTTTGGTAGTGTGATTTGTATAAGTTTGTGATTAAACCTTAGATAGATTTAGGTGATCATTTGGCATAGTTAGGATTAGAATTTTTAAGATATTTTTTAACAAAATGTTATAATCAGGTTAGAGACCCTAGGGAATTAATTTCATATTTTTTCCATGAATTTTGATATTTTTGCATTTTAATTCATTTCCACCATATTATGCATATTCATGATTCATGTCATTCACTAACTATTTTCTTTCTTTGTGCAAGGTATTTTCCGAGGATTTTTCTTATGGACTTGGATATTTTTATGCCTCGATTATGTTTTATACTTTGTGTAGTTTGTGATGTAATACTTGTATGTTTGTATAGTTTCTACAATTAGGATAGAAAAGATAAAACAAATCGATAGAAAACAAAATCTCAAAAATGAAATAAATAAGATATTCGATCCAACGTCGAGTAAATTTTCAAATAAACAAATGAAGTTGCATGTGACTTTAGGGTTCCTCGATTACCATCGTTCCATTCCATTACAACCAAAAGCAAGCCTTGTATGTTGCACACCATAAGTCGTGCGTCTTAGCACCACGCAATCGACCCACCCGATCCATTGTTTCATCCCATTTACATTTCATACACGTTTTTACCCACCATGACTTAGGAGGACCATATTGTTCACTATTAACTTCTTTTACTTGCATTTGTAGTTTAATATCTCTTAGGTAGATTTAATCTCAAACCTCACTAACCATAGGTTATCCGTGAATTCAACTAACTTAGGGTAAATCTAGTTTCCCTTAGAAGTTTTCCTTTTATAACTTGAGTCTCACTTCTCATCTTAAAATAAAATCAAAAACACTTAATAAAGGAAAAGGTGTACAATGCGCCACGGGCCTTAAGCTATACAGGAAATGACTAGTGGAGGTCTCCTTCACTCTTCTAGGATGCTTTACAAACGTTCCATTGGGGGCGATCTTGGAAAGTATTCGCTCTTGTGTCATAGTCTTTAGTGTTGTACATATGAAAAACACAATCTCAAAACACTTCTTATAAAAAACAACAAACCAAGAAGTCACGTCTTCTTTTCTCATCTCATACTCTTTGCGGACGAACATGACTTGTCTCGACAGTTCAAACAGCGACACGGTAAACACCCTCGAGTCAGAGCCGGTAACACCTGAGCTAGAGCTATGGCAACGTCATCCTAAAAATCACAAACAAGTGTAAGCCTTAGTTAGACGAACTACGGCGTCTCTGATCCTCATTTATCCCGATGAGGTACGTAGGCAGTGGGGTAGGGCCTATTCGAGCACAATCTTTATTTTCCCTACATTTTCCCCCTTTATTCCCATTTCTCAATTCCATTTCTTTTCTCATTTCCATTCTATTCCAGATAGCCATTCTTTCATTTGAACATCATATTATTTCTCACCCTTTGAAAACAGACTTATAAGCGTGGATCCCGTCGGGTACAGCGGACGGATTGGGGTGCTAATACCTTCTCAGTTCGTAACCGACTTCCGGACCCAGATCTTTGGTTCGCAAGGCCTCGTCCTTTTCCTTCTTCCTTAGGTTTGTGCAACATTACCTTTCCCATTCCTTCGGGATAAAAATGCTTGGCTGGCGACTCTACCTTTTCCGCGTCACTTTCGCGTTTGTACTAGGATGAAAATCCCAGGAGCGACACTGGGGAAACACCAATGACGGGGACGACCGACATGCTGGGGTGATGGAGGTATCATGATGGGGACGGCCATCAGGTTCATAAAGTAAAGGGTAAACAACGATGGGGTACGGCCACCGGGTGAATGAAATCAAAGGTGAAGGATGATCACCTAGCAGGGGACGACTGCTCTGTTGGGGAGAAGGATGAGGGACGGTCATCTATTGGTGAAGGACGATCACCTGGAAGGGTACGGTTGCCGAAAGTATCACGACATAGGACGAATGTCGGATAAAAAGGGTCGACGATGGGGACGGCCATCGGATAAGCATGATGAAGGACGATCATCAAGACGCGAAGGACGATCACCTAGCAGGGTACGGCTGCTCCCGGGGTTTATCCTGACATAGGACGAATGTCAGATAACAAGATCAACGATGGGGACGGCCATCAGATAAAATGATGAAGGACAATCATCAAAAGGTGAAGGACGATCACCTAGCAGGGTATGGCTGCTAAAAATATCACGACATAGGATGAATGTCGGATAGGAAAGGGTTCCAATAATGGAGACTCCGTTGGGAGAAAGATGAGGGACGGTCATCTAAAAGGTGAAGGACGATCACCTGGCAGGGTACGGCTGCCGGAAGTATCATGACATAGGACGAATAATATATTGGGATTTGCTGGGGACTCTTCTGGGGAAGGGTGGACACAGACGAGTGTCCAAATTCAAGAAAGAAAAGGTATAAGTGTTTGTCATTGTGTATAGATTAAAGATGCGGGAGATCATCCTTAAGACTATGATACGGACGAGTATCGGTAGAAACAAATGCTGACGCATGTTTAGAGATGATGGTACGAACGAGTACCAACTGGTTAACAAAGAACACAGACGAGTATTGAATCTAAGAAAGTGGTGTATATAAGATACGGACGAGTATCTGTATGAGTATAAAGTAAACATGAGTGAGACACAGACGAGTGTTCAACATGCTGGGGAGAATATGACACAGACGAGTATCATAAGTTATGAACTTATAAGTGTAAGAGATATTCTGACGATCTGTGGGGATAGGATGACACAGACGGGTGTCGAAAGAGAGTGTATTATAAACAAGTGTTTGGTTTACAATAAGTGTTTAGGCAACCAGGCTGGGGAAAGGTGACACAGACGAGTGTCCAAAGAGTGTATAGATATCTGTTTGTGGTTTATATCTACAGGGGAGTGATACGACACAGACGAGTATCGGAAAAAGTATATATGTGTATTAGTGAGTGCAAAGGGGATGCTTTGGCTTTCTGCTGTGACTGTGGGTCTTTGTATATATATATATATATTGCTGATGGAATGTGTCGCTCCCACTAAATGACGCCGGGGCAAATAGGGTACAGACGCGAACGGTCGGCGAAAGGAGGATGTGAGAACACACAGGAGTGAACTCACAGGAAAAGAAAGAGTCGCCAGCTAGGCATTTTTATCCCGGAGGAAAGGTAATGCTGCATAGACCTAGAAAGATACGGATAAGACGGTTGCGAACCAGAGAGACTGAGAAAGGGGGTTGGTTACAACCTGGGAAGGTATTAGCACCCAGATTGTCCGCCGTACTCGACGGGATCCACGCTTAAAAGATTTGTGTTTTAAAGGGGTAGTGTCAGTGCAATCTGTGTATAAAATTGCTGGAAAAGGATGTACAGGTGTCAGTGTAAAAGAAGTGTAAAGTGTATAAGAGAAGTGTCAGTGTGAGAACAGAAGTGAAATGCTCAAGACTATGAGGCTCAAATAATAATGCTGAAAAAGGGGGGGGATATACAGAGACTTTTGTTCGATAACTGTTAAGTTATGCCTACGTATCCTCTCGTGCAATGAGGAAGTCAGAACACCGTAGTTCGACCCAAAGAGACTGAAAGATGAATTGACTTGTGAACTTCTTGCTTGTCAATGCTCAAGTGTATAACCTGTCTGGCTCAGGTGCTAACTGTCTTGCATTAGACGGAAGAAGCGAGTTCTCGTTTGTGAGTGAATGAGATGAGAAAAGAATCCCGGAGGAGATGTTTATTATTTGTTTTTTGTATTTTCAGTCTTTTATTGCTTTTTGAAGTTTGTCATAAGTTAATGAGATTAAGCCTAAACCAATGGATTTAGTAAACTCATCACATCTTCCCTCTGATTAGGGGTAATGAGGATACCTTAAGTGTGAAGTCAGCATCTCACACTTAATCACCATGGTGTAGGATTAAGATCATTAACCTATTTGTGATTATTTAGGTGTTTTTGTTGTTTTTTGTTTAGTGTTGAGTAATGAGGTTAAGCCATAATCAGGGATTAAACAGACTCATTACACCATCCTAATAGAAGGATAATAGATGAGAATATTTAAGCTGAGGAAAACTCCTCAACTTAATCCATGATTAGGGATTAAACTCATGACAAAACAAAACCTTTATTAAGTGGGTTTTAGTTAATGATAAGATGATGAAGTGAATTTTATGATTTGTAAGACAACTTGAGGGGGACTTGTCCATTAACACTAGGGTTAGTCCTTCTTAACCAATTAAGGAAGAATTAGAACCCTAATGCAAGGCCCAAGTTACAAGCTTAATGTCTTGATGATTATTAAGTGAATTGATTAAGGGATTTAAACACATTAAGGGTTTAACACTTAGGATTGAAGTTATACACCCCATCCTAATAGAAGGATGCAGGCATAAGTTTAATCACAAAGCCTTAAAGCCTTTATGGTTTAGTCCCTGATTATGAGGTGAGAAGAGAAGACTCAATGAGACACAAAGGTAAAACTAAGTGGGGGACTAATCAAAACCCTAATCATTGTCATGCTTGGTTGTTCCTAAGGTTTGTGAGGTTTACAAGAGGAATCTTCAAAGGAACCACCAGGAAGCAGATGAAAGGAGCAAAGAGAAGCAAAGTAACTTGCTTCATTTAAGAAGACAAGTCACTTGAGGAAAGAAAGTAAGAAGGAGAAGAAAGATCAAGTTCAATCTCAAACACAAAACAAAATGCAACAATGATGCAGAAGAGAGATGAAAAGAAGTTGTGAGAAGTGAAGGCAAATTCACTTCTCAAAGTGACTTACCACCTGAAAAGTTAGTGAAATAAATGCAATGCAATGCAAAATGAGATGAAATGGCATGATGCAAATCAAAACCAGAAGCATGTGTGTGGTGTTAATGATGCTATGAGATGATGCAAACATGAAACAAGGCATGAGGATGATCATATGAACAAATGAATGTAAGAGAAACATGCTTGGAACCATGAACATTCATGAAAAGTTATGGAATGCAAATGACATACAAAGTGGCAAATGAAAGATGCAATGATCAAACATGCTTCTAATATGTCTTAAGATGTCTAATGAACCAAATGGGTGCATAAAATGCTATGGCAAGTCATGGAATGCAAGCAAATGCAAGATGAATGCAAAAGAAAGCCCAAATTAGGGTTTATGATCAATGCACCAAACAAAAACCAAAACCAGAAGCAAACATCAAGATAAAAAATTGAAAATGCACTCAAAGGAACCCTAACCCTACACAAACTTACTGCCCAAAGGAGGGGTTCTAACTCTTAACCTAATGAAAGTTATGAATTTCTTAAGATTTCTAGGGTTTTAGGGTACCTTGACAAGAAAAATGTCAAACAAAATGAAAATGCAAAATCAAATCATGCCAATTTAATCCTACAAACTACATGATATGCAAGACACAATGCAAAAAGAATCAAAGTCCAACTCTCAAAGACTAGGCAGAAATGAATTTTTGAACATTGGATCAAAATAATGCTTTGAAATAGAATTAATTCCATGAAAAATTGCCAAAATGCATCAAGATCAAAAAAGAAATTTGGTTTGAGGGTTGGACAATGTTTCTAAATGATTTTAAAGGTTTCATGAATTTTTTGGTGATTTTTAAATACCTAAAAGTATTTTTAATTAATTAATTCTCATCAATTAATTAAAAATAAACTTTTAAATGATTTAAAAATATTTTTTAATGCAAAAAATAAAAATAAAATGTTTTTGGTTTCTGAAAATTAATAAAAGTTTATATAAAAATTTTCAGAATTTTTGAAAAGGTTTTACTATTTTTTATAAAATGAAGAAAACAAATCAAATTAAATGAAAAATAAAATGAAAATAAACTGAAAATGGGAAAGTATGCAAGATCAAGGGCTGACATTCAAACATACGCGCGCGGGAGTGGACTTGGCGCCATATCCAAAGGCTGAGATTCAAAATTCGCTAATTAAATGATTAAACCCTAATCCAGCCCTAATCACTCTCAGGCGACCGGAACACTGTTCCGGTCGTCTTCTCCGGCTAGCTCATTTCTCAATCTCTCTCAATATGCCATGAAACCTCCCAAATCTCTCCAGAATCAATCATTAATCATCACTAAACCTAAACCCCACCCCAAAATCCATTCATTTCCACTGAATCATGAGAAACGAATCAAAACGGAAAACACACAAAAATTTCAGAGATCAAATACATCCTACACACGCAACCATTTCCACTGGTTCAAAGCTCAAAATGATCAGCACACCACATAGAATCAGTTTGTAACTTAAAACACAAGTTCTGGAAAAATGTTCTTGGACGATACCTGAGATGGAGCTTTCGATTCAAGAGCTTTCTGGCTGTTTCTTTGGCTCAAATCCACTCCAATGATCCTCCTAAGAAGCTTGCAATGTTTGTTTGGAGTTTATAATGGGTGGTTTGAGAGATGGCAGAAGTTCTGTTCAATGGCAGGTGGTGATCGTGTTTTTGATTCTTTGAGTTTCAGGCCATGGTGAGGGGTGCTTTGTGATCAGTGAAGTGTGTTTAGTTGATTTGTGAAGTTAGTTTTTGTGTTTGAGGCTTGTGCAATCAGTTTCGAAGAGTTTTGCACAAGGGGTGGAAAATGAGCAAGCTGAGTTAGAGAGTGCTTCAGGCCTGTGTTATGTATGCTTTGGCTTGCTTTTGATTTGTATAAACAATTGTGATAGGTCAGATGAGGTGATGTGTGCTTTATTGATAGGTATGGCTCAAGTTGCCAAAATGTCAAAGTTGTGTAAGAAGGGCATGGGCTACTTGCTAGCCAATGACAAAAGGTGTGTCCTGCGCAGCATGATGTGGGGAGAACCCTAGGATGGTTTGTGAAGTCAGCAAGCAAGTGGATTGTAACTTATGATGAGTTTTGCAAGTTGGTTCACTTTTGCTCCTTATGAGATATCTTGCTCCATAGGCCATAAAAATGTGTGATCTCTTGGCCCATTCTGAACTTTAGAGGTCACATGATCATGTTGTGTGGAAATGATACACATTTGAATCCTTTAGAACACTTGATCAAGTCATTTTGCAAAATGTCCCTTTGGTAGAAAACTTCAAATTTTGTGATTTTAGCCAACTTTGACAAGCCATAACTTTTGATCCAAAATGAATTAGGTCATGTTCTTGTACTTTTTGAAAAGGGAATGATCCATTCTACAACTTTCATGACCAAAGTTTTTCCATTTGAAGCATTTTTGAATCAAAAAGCAAGGGTTGAAAAAGTTTCCTAAAATGGCAATTTCATTAAAAGTCAAACTTTCCCAAAAAGTCAACTTTGCAAAAGACTTGAAATTCTTCAATTTGTGAACTTCCAACTTCTTCTATGATCAAATAAAGATCATATACAATCAAAATGATGAAGAACATCCTTTGGTTGAGTCATTGGGGGCCTCAGATGCCCTGACTTTGCACTGACTTGCTTGAAAAGTCAACTCTTGATCAGATGACTTCCACATGGAATTTCTTCATGAAAATTGATATGAATGCTCCCTATACCATATAGAGACCAATAGAACCAAGAATGACCAAAAAATTTGGAGTTATGGCCTTTGAAACCAAAACCCTAATTGTAGGTCATCTGTGCAGTCAAACCTGGCTCTGCTTTCATGCCAATCTCAGTTCTTGTGATTCTTTGTTATTCTTGACTTGGAGAGGATATAATATGATGCTTGAACATACATGGACCCCTTTGAAGTGATTGGTGACCTTTGTAGTGGCTCAAGAAGTCCTTGGATTGCTCAGATCACAAACCCTAGGTGCAGATGACTTTGAACCAATGCAATATGTCAAAAATGTAATATGAGATGCTATGATTGAACTTATGATCACAAGCCATGGTGTGAATGGGTGAGGGAAAATTTGGGGTGTTTACAGCTGCCCCTATTCAAACATGAGTTAGCTGTGCAGGATGTAAGCTACGGCTTAACAGGCAAACAAGATAACTTGTGGTTGAATACCAAAGACAGTCCAAAATTTGCACTCATAGAATGAAGAAGAAAAGGGATATAGATTGGAAAAGAAACTAAAGTATATTGTAAAGTATGGGCGACGGAGGACGATCGTCGAGCAGAGGACGACTGCTGGGGAAAGAGCAATGACGGGGACGGCCGACACGCTGGAAAAGTGCGGAAAATAAAGCAATGACGGGGACGACCGACATGCTGGGGATAAAAGGGGTTATGATGGGGACGGCCATCAAGTAAAGTTATAAGATTCTTTGGGAATTAATGAAAAATGATGGGGACGGCCATCAAGTTCATAAAGTAAGGTAACCAACGATGGGGACGGCCATCGGGCTACACTGATGAAGGACGATCATCAGGAAAAGGAAAAGGGACCACGACGGGGACGGCCATAGGGTTAAAGAATAAATGAAATAATGATGAGGGATGGTCATCAAAGGTGAAGGACGATCACCTAGCAGGGGACGGCTGCTCTGAAAGGGGTAAGATGAGGGACGGTCATCTAAGGTGAAGGACGATCACCTGGCAGGGTACGGCTGCCGAAAATATCGCGACATAGGACGAATGCCGGATAAAAGGTCAACGATGGGGACGACCATCGGATGAGCATGATGAAGGACGATCATCAAGAGGTGAAGGACGATCACCTAGCAGGGGGCGGCTGCTGAATATCACGACACAGGACGAATGTCGGATAGAAAAGGTCAACGATGGGGACGGCCATCGGATGAGCATGATGAAGGACGATCATTAAGAGGTGAAGGACGATCACCTAGCAGGGGACGGCTGCTGAATATCACGACACAGGACGAATGTCGGATAGAAAAGGTCAACGATGGGGACGGCCATCGGATGAGCATGATGAAGGACGACCATTAAGAGGTGAAGGACGATCACCTAGCAGGGGACGGCTGCTCTCAAGGTTTATCATGACATAGGATGAATGTCAGATAGAAAAGAAATTTTGCTTTGCTGGCGATCTACTGGGAAATAGTAAACACGAACGAGTGTTTACATCCAAGAAATAAAAGGTATAAGCGTTTTGACGCTGTGTATAGATTAAAGATGTGGACGAGCATCCCTAAGACTACGATACGGATGAGTATCGGGTAGAAACAAATACTGATACGTGTTCAGAGATGATGATACGGACGAGTATCAGCTGGTTAACAAGGAACACGGACGAGTGTTGAATCTGAGGGGACTCTTCTGGGGAATAGTAGATACGGACGAGTGTCTATATTCAAGAAGACAAGAGTGTTTGACACAGTGTATGGATTAAAGATGCGGACGAGCATCCTTAAGACTATGATACGGACGAGTATCAGGTAGAAACAAACGCTTGACGCATGTTCTGAGATGATGATACGGACGAGTATCAACTGGTTAACAGAGAACACGGACTAGTGTTGAATCTGCGGGGATATAAAAGGCGTATACAAGATGCGGACGAGTATCTGTATAAGTAAATTAAGTATGAGTGGTGTGTATAGATGAGTGTTTAACTTGCTGGAGTGAGTGACACGGACGAGTGTCAAAAGGTGAAGAGTATAGTATAAACAAGTATCTGATATATAAAGTGTTTATGTTACTGTGCTGGGGAAAATGACGTGGACGGATGTCAAGGAATCATATATATGTATCTGTGAGTGCAAAGGGGACGCTTTGGCTTTCTTATTGGGAATATGACACGGACGGGTGCCACAAGGAGGTATTTGTTACAAATAGCGATTCGGGCGGAACCTTTTTGGGGTATTTTCGGGGCGCAATGACACGTGCATGGAATTCTGTAACAAAATGTCTTGGTGATTTTTGCAAAAGCATATTCTTTGTTCAGCCCTGTTCAAAAATCTATCGGTAAGTAGACAAAATCAAAGAAAGAAAAAAAAAGTGTTTTCTACTCCATTTTCTCGATCTTTTGCGTTTTCAACCATGCAATGGTTCTTCAAGAACTTCACTATCACGCCTCGATTTTTTTTTTTTTTTGACACCGCTATATGGAGGAATAGAGGGAATTGTGGTGATGAGGTTTGGGTAAATGCAAAAGGAAAAGTATGTTGATGGACGAAAATGATGTTTTGTTGCAGTGGGGTAAGAATAGAAAAGAGGATAAGAAGGTTGATGTTGAGGAGGAATGAAAGTGAGATATGGAGGGTGAAGTTTTTGCACTTGGTTGATGGGGTGAAATTCGGGAGCTTCTGCGCTTAAATCCGAACAAACAAAAGGAAACCACCGGAGAAGGAGATATGTGGGAAAGCGAAGGATGTGGCTTTTCCTAACAACGTGGATGAAAAGTGTGGTTAGGGGTTCATACTCTCTTTCTTTCCCCTCCCCCTTTTTTTTTCAGCAACCCCGAGTTTCCGATTCAGAATATGGCTCATGATTATGCAATATGTTTGATTTTTGCCGTAATGCTCCGTGTTAGACGGAATGCTACGCTTTGTGGGGTGAATATGATGTGAATGCCATGATTATGCAAGGATACCAATCCGGGATACGGATCCCGTTGCTGTGAAGGTCTCTGGTTGATCTGTTTGAAATGGACATCCCAGCTGAGGATGAGATCATTGGTAGATCTGACAAGGTGCGTCTGCTTGGAGGAAATTGGTCAATGATAGACCTTTTCCAGTAAATGAAGGACCCGGCTGGGGTTCGTAGAAGCTTTCGTCACTCTGTTGTGATTCCTTCGTGTGTTGCTTTTCTGATAGAGGCTGAAACTCTGTGGGGAAGTGGTTCCCTGGCTTTTGTACTTGGCTGAGGAAGAACGATTGGCACCTCGGCTGGGAGAAGCAACAAGTGGCAACTCAGCTGGGGAGAAAAAACACTTTGAGTGCTAAGACTGAGTGAGTGTTGGTTTTCCAGCTTGCTGAGATGAAGCTTACATGCCCCATGTTACGCTTTTGAATACCTGCAATTCTGCAAAGACAGAGAAACGCACAAGTAATCCCGAGGTATCCCTTACTGGATTCCGTCGTAGAAGTTTAGATACTCCCGGGAGTAAATACATTTCCTGCAAGCACGTATTCTTATTTTTGAAGATAAGCATCTGTATTCATGCAATCAGTTTTTTAAGACATTAGACATTCTTTGCAAATAAAAACGTACAAGACGAGACGTGACCGAAAATCTGGTTTTATTAATTCATGTGCCCTGAATTGGCAAGATACAGTCAAAGAAACATATCTCCTAAAAATGAGGAGATTGTTACAAATTGAGAAACAAAATGCTGGCAATGTTGTCGACGCTTCAAGGAGCTTCCCTTTTGCTATGACCCGTATGACATTTGACGTTCTTCTCGTCTTGCTTTCTGAAGAAGGCTGATTCTGATTGAAGCTTGATCCTTTCGAGGTTTACCAAGTTGTAGGTGATACAGACGGATTCAGAATGCAGTTGTTCGCTTATTCCCTTATTTTGCATGGACCGCCCTTTCGGGTTTTCAATCCATCGGGATACCCATTTTTGCCTGAGTTGTCCAATGCGGCTTTTCAACTCAGCGGGTGTACATTTTTTTGTTTATTTCCCTTATTTTTGCCCGAGTCTTTTATTCTGTTTTTGACTCGCCGGGATGCCCTATTTTTGCCTGGACTTACGTTCTGTTTTTATGTCCAGCGGGTCATTTTATGCGAAGTATTTTTTAACTGCATCTGAATTCACAGGGGACAGGAAGTCTTCACCATCCATGGTGTTGAGCATCAGTGTTCCACCCGAGAAAACCTTCTTTACTACAAATGGTCCTTCATAATTCGGAGTCCACTTGCCCCTGTGGTCTGTATGAGGAGGGAGGATTCTTTTCAGCACAAGATCCCCTACTTGGTACTCTCGGTGCCTGACTTTCTGATCGAAGGCTTTCTTCATTCTTTTCTGGTACAGCTGCCCATGACAGATTGCAGCCAATCTCTTCTCTTCAATCAGACTCAGTTGTTCGTATCGGGACCGGACCCACTCTGCTTCGTTCAGCTTAACATCCATCAATACCCGTAGGGAGGGTAATTCAACTTCAACCGGTAGGACTGCTTCCATACCGTACACAAGCTGATACGGTGTTGCCCCGGTGGATGTTCTGATTGACGTGCGGTACCCATGCAAAGAAAATGGTAGCATCTCATGCCAGTCCTTATAGGTGACTACCATCTTCTGCACAATCTTCTTGATATTCTTATTAGCTGCCTCAACAGCGCCGTTCATCTTTGGCCTGTAAGGAGAAGAATTGTGGTGTTGGATCTTAAAGTCCCGGCATAGCTCTGCCATCATTTTGTTGTTTAAATTGGAACCATTATCAGTAATGATTCGCTCGGGAACTCCATATCGACAGATGATATCTCTCTTCAGAAATCTGGCTACCACTTGCCTTGTAACATTTGCATAGGAAGCTGCTTCGACCCACTTGGTGAAATAGTCAATGGCAACCAGGATGAATCTGTGGCCATTTGAAGCAGTCGGTTCAATCTTGCCAATCATGTCAATGCCCCACATAGCAAAGGGCCAAGGTGAAGACATCACATTCAAAGGATTGGGAGGCACATGCACCTTATCCGCATAAATCTGGCATTTATGGCATTTTCTGGCGTAGGCACAACAATCGGCATCCATTGTGATCCAGTAATATCCTGATCTTAGCAATTTCTTGGCCATTGCATTTCCTCCTGCATGGGTACCAAAGGATCCTTCGTGCACTTCATGCATTAACAAGTCTGCTTCTGTCTTGTCAACGCATCTGAGGAGTACCATATCAAAGTTTCTTTTGTACAGGGAACCGTCAGTGTTCAGGAAGAAGCTACCAGCAAGCCTTCTCAAAGTCTTCTTATCATTGGGAGATGCCCCAGGTGGGCATGTCTGATCCTCCAAGAAGCACTTAATGTCATGGAACCAAGGCTTATCATCCTTAACAACATCTACTGCGAACACATATGCTGGTCTGTCAAGTCTGGACACTGAAATTTGAGGCACGAAGTTGGCAGCTTGAACTTTGATCATGGATGAAATGGTAGCCAGGGCATCCGCAAACTGATTCTCGTCCTGAGGGATATACTCAAGCTTGACTGTTGTAAAGAATGTCAACAACCTCCGTGTATAATCCCTGTAAGGTATCAGATGATCCTGGTGCGTGTACCATTTGCCGTTGGTTTGATTAACTACCAGAGTTGAATCTCCGAACACAGTCAAAGTCTTGATCCTGAGGTCAATGGCTTCCTCAAGACCCATAATGCAAGCATCGTATTCAGCTTCGTTGTTAGTGCAGTTGAAGGTGAGTTTTGCCGAGAAAGGCATGTGAACTCCCTTAGGTGTAATGAGTACTGCGCCAACACCACGACCATTCATATTAACGGCCCCATCAAACATCATAGTCCATCCTTCTTCTGGGTTGGGCCCTTCAGTGTGAACAGGCTCTTCATGATTTTTTGCTTTTATGAACATGATGTCTTCATCAGGGAAGTCAAATTTCATAGGCTGGTAATCATCAATAGGTTGCTCAGCAAGATATTCAGACAATACACTGCCTTTGATGGCTTTCTGAGATGTGTATTGGATGTCATATTCTGTGAGGATCATTTGCCATCTTGCAACCCGTCCGGTGAGTGCTGGCTTCTCAAATATGTACTTAACTGGGTCCATCTTTGAAATCAATAAAGTGGTGTGGGTCAACATATACTGTCTCAGTCGGCGAGCAGCCCACGCTAAAGCACAACAAGTTTTCTTGAGCAGTGAATAACGTAGTTCACAGTCGGTAAACTTTTTGCTTAGGTAGTATATTGCATACTCTTTTCGACCAGACTCGTCATGCTGTCCCAGCACACACCCCATTGACTCCTCTAATACTGTCAAGTACATGATTAGAGGTCTTCCTTCAACTGGAGGCATAAGGATTGGAGGCTCTTGTAAGTATTCCTTGATTTTGTCAAAAGCCTTCTGGCAGTCTTCGTTCCACCTGACCGTTTGTTCTTTTCTCAGCAGTTTGAACAAGGGTTCACAAGTTGCTGTAAGGTGAGATATGAACCGTGAAATGTAGTTCAATCGACCTAAGAACCCTCGAACTTCTTTTTCTGACTTTGGTGCAGGCATTTCTTGAATAGCTTTAACTTTATCAGGGTCAACTTCAATCCCTTTTTCACTTACAATAAATCCCAGCAGCTTACCGGATCGCACCCCGAATGTGCACTTGTTAGGGTTCAACTTCAGTTGGTACTTCCTCAGACGCTTGAATAACTTCAATAGATTCACCAGGTGGTCTTCTTCTGTGAGAGACTTGGCAATCATGTCATCCACATAACATTCGATTTCTTTATGGATCATATCGTGGAATAATGTCACCATAGCCCGTTGATATGTTGCACCAGCATTTTTCAGCCCGAATGGCATTACCTTGTAACAGAACGTGCCCCAGGGTGTGATGAAGGTTGTCTTCTCCATGTCTTCAGGTGACATTTTGATCTGATTGTATCCTGAAAATCCGTCCATGAAGGAGAACACCGAGAACTGAGCCGTATTATCCACCAATACATCAATGTGAGGTAATGGGAAATCATATTTCGGGCTTGCCCTGTTCAGATCCCGGTAGTCAACACACATCCTCACTTTGCCGTCTTTCTTAGGCACAGGTACTATGTTAGCCACCCACGGCGGATAGCTAGTTACAGCAAGGAACCCGGCGTCCCACTGTTTTTGTACCTCTTCTTTGATTTTCATTGCCATGTCTGGGCGAGTACGGCGCAGTTTCTGTTTAACCGGTGGGCACTCTTCTCTTAAAGGCAGCTTGTGCATAACAATGTTGGTGTCCAACCCTGGCATATCCTGATAAGACCAAGCAAACACATCCACATATTCCCGAAGCAGGTCAATCAGTTGCCTCTTTACTGAGTCTTTTAGGCAGGCCCCGATTTTAACTTCTTTCACATCTTCATCTGTACCAAGATTAATCGTTTCGACCTCCTCCTGATGAGGAGTGATAACCTTTTCCTCTTGTCTCAACAACCTGGCTAGCTCTTCAGGAAGCTCATAATCTTCTTCAACCCCTTCATCAGCTTGATTGATCGGATGGTCAAAGTCATACGAAGTCATAGTCGTGCTGTTGTCGGTGCGGTCTGGAAGGCACTCTCTGAAAGGGTTCAGATTGTTCATTTTAGTGATTGATTTTAATCTTGTTTAGAAAAAAGTGAAGTGAAGTTGTCATTTTGAAAACATTGCCATTTATTTTTTGTACAAAAAGAAAAATGAAAAAAAACAGTGAGCGGAAAAGAAAAAGACTCATTTGCAAAAGATGTCTGATATTTCATTGATTAATCTTGTTGCACAAAATTACAGATGGCCCGATTACAAAATGAGTCTTGTCATCTTGGGCAAGATGCAAGACTTGATGCATGCTCAAAAATATACAGGAAATAATAATTACTCTGCAGGAGTAACTCTTATAATTTCCTGGGAAGACCAGTTTGAGATACTGCTCCCCGGGATTCTTGGACGTATCCAGCTCTCCAGGTTGCGTTCATCCTCTGACTCATCTTCCAAGTTGTTTACTGCATCGGGGGTAAGCATCCCCCCACTGACAAAACCGGGCTTCTTAGCAGCCTCCGATTGATCTTGTTGAGTTGGTTTGTAACCCAACCCAAATCTATCCTCCTTCTTCTCCACAGGTAGCAACTTGCCCCAGCCTTGGGCAGTCCCTTCTTCAACAACCTCCCGGGCTTGTTGGTAAGATGTCATTGAGGTTCCAGGTACAGCGGATGCTTCATTTATGTTCAAAGCCTCAAACCCTTGACTCATAGTTTCGTGGATCTACCCATCCATCTCAATGTATTTGTATGTAGCCAGATGGCTAACAAAGATATCCTCCTCTCCACAAATAGTAACGACTTGGCCCTCCCACTCGAATTTTAACTTCTGGTGAAGGGTAGACGTAACTGCGCCAGCGGCGTGAATCCAAGGTCTTCCCAACAAACAGCTGTAGGCCGGATGAATGTCCATCACGTAGAAGGTCGTTTTGAAAGTCTGTGGGCCAATCGTTATAGGCAACTCAATCTCTCCCAGAACTGATCTCTTAGAACCGTCAAAGGCTCTTACTACCAAGTTGCTGGGATGTAATGCCAATCCTTCATATTCCAGCTTCACAAGGGCTTTTTTAGGTAAGACATTAAGGGATGACCCTGTGTCTACCAATACGTGGGAAAGAACTGCACCCTTACACTCCATGGTAATGTGCAAAGCCTTGTTGTGATTGCGACCTTCCGTAGTCAAATCAGTGTTGGTAAATCCTAGTCCATGACTAGCGTTGACGTTCCCAACCACTGCCTCCAACTGATTGACTGTAATCTCCTCTGGCACATAAGCTGCGTGCAAGACTTTTAATAATGCGTTCCGGTGAGCCTCAGAGCACATTAGCAATGATAAAATGGAGATTTTGGAAGGTGTCTGGTGAAGCTGGTCCACTATCTTGTAATCACTTTTCTTGATGATTCTCATGAATTCATCAACCTCTTGATCAAAAGGCGTTTTCAAAGCTTCTTTAACAACTTGTTCTTCTTGCACCATACTCTTCCCTTTTGCCTTGGCAGCAGCTTCTGCTTCGGCACTGGGTCTTGGAATTTGCGGGGCAAAGAGACGTCCGCTTCGAGTGAAGCCTTCGCCTCCCCCCACATTGTCTATTTGTGGTGAAGAAGTTGATGATTCCAAAGTGATTTTATGTCCTTCGCAGTATAGATCAGAGCCGTAATGCCAAGGGATGGCATTATTGCTTTCATAAGGTACTGGTCCAGGCACTGTGATAATGACTGGACTGATAGCAGCTGCAGAAGGGACCATGATAGTATGTGGATCATAGTATATTGTAACTGGTGCTCTGACAGGAGTGGCATTTTGTGAGTTGTAGGCAGAATCATTTGCAGGATCATAATAAATTGTAACCTTTGAGACACTTTCATTATTTGCCGTTGACGTTGTAGGAGACACTGTCGACTGGATGAGTGTTGCTGTTGTAGGAGATTCTGAATGGAGGGGTGCTGAAGTTGTAGACGAGATATTTGTTGATATTTGGTCCGTTGAAGCGACAGACAAAGCATTAGTTGATGAGATTGAAGAGTTTTTTGGAATAATTGTTGTTGCAGTTGTAGAAGACTCGGGAATTGTTGTTAAGGAGATTGCTGGATTTGTAGGAATTGATGTTGTGATTTGAAGTAAGCCACTCTGGATGAGACCATCTATGCCGTTCCTCAAGTTATCACACCCATTTACCGAAATGTTGCAATAAGCACATCCTAGCTCACATCCGGGGAACATTTGACATTCAAGGAGTTGAGCTTTAATCTCTACCAAGGGTGTCTGAATCTGCCCCACACTAGTTATCAAGTAAGACGGCTTGTCTTCCTCAATAGCATTGATTCTGGGTCCTCCGTGGTTGGGCATAGGGTTCTTATTGACATTTGGCGGGGGTGCAAAGTTTAGAGCTTTGGAATCTACCAGGTCTTGCACCTTCATCTGCAAAGCTCTGCACTTCTCTGTACTATGGCCAGGTGCATTTGAGTGAAAAGCACATCTGGCGTTGGCGTCATAATTTCTGGGTAGACTGGAAGGATCTGGTGGTGCCAATGTCCTTAGCTCAACCAGGTTGAGTTTCAGGAGTTGTGGCAATAATGTGGCATAAGGCATAGGGATCGGATCAATCACCCTATTGGCCTGAGATGGTCTCTGTTGAAACGGTCTTTGCTGATTATTGTTGCTGGTGTTGTTGTTATAATTTCTCTGGGGTGGATACTGAGCTTGTTGCTGGTAGTGGGGTTGTTGCTGTGGTTGATACACTGATTGCTGAAGAGTTGGAGTGGGAATGGTGACAGCTGCCACTGACCTGTGAACGTATTGGGGTCTGCCCCTGGTGGTATGGATAGCATTAGTCTCACCAGTTCTTCTTGGGCCCACAAAAGGCTTTCTTGGGTTGTTGGAAGAGCTAGCGCCGTTGTCAGAAATTTTGCCCATCTTCAATAGGCTCTCAATTCTTTCTCCAGCTATAACTACATCCGCAAAGCTAGTAGAAGAGAAGGCAGCTAGCCTGTCAATGTATGTCCCTTGGAGGGTGTTCATAAACATGTCAGCCATTTCCCTTTCTGACATGGGTGGCTGGACAGCAGCAGTGAGCTGTCTCCACCTCTGGGCGTACTCCCGGAAGCTTTCTCTGGATGATTGTGACATTCCCATCAGGAGAGTCCTGTTGGGAGCCATATCCAAGTTGTACTGGTATTGTCTAATGAAGGCCTCAGCCAGGTCCTTCCAGCACCTGATGGTTGCTCTGGTTAGATGAGAGTACCATTCCCTCGAAGCTCCGGTTAAGCTATCCTCAAAATAAAACATCCATAGCTTTTCATCCATGGTATATGCCTTCAGCCTCCCCAGAAAGGATTGTAAGTGGGTCCGTGGACAGGAGGTTCCGTTGTACTTTTCAAAGCACGGAGGTTTAAATTTGTGGGGAATCCTGACCCCGTCCACTAAGCCCATGTCCATGACATCAAAACCCAAGGAGTTTTGAGACTCCAAGGACCTTAGCTTTTCAGCAATTTCATCTAGCCTTCTGTCATAGGCCTCATCCCCAGCTCCCATCACAGTGAACTGATCTTCCTGGGGGTCTTCTTGTAGTACTCTGCCTGCAGTGGCATTCCCTTGTGCATTAGCAGGGATGTTGATCTCTGGATGAAGGTGGGGTCCAAATACAGGTGGGTTGATATGAGGCTGAACCCTCTCATTGTTGCTTGTTCCACCAGTCCCTAGATGGGGGTCTTCCTGAGTCTGCCTCTCTACCAATGCTCTTAATCTTTCTTGGCTCTGTGCCAATCCATTCATCACCTCCATAAACTGAGTCATCTGATTCCTCATTTCTTGCCTCTCATTGACCATTTGAGCCCTGACCTCTGTAAGGTCCTGTTGTACCTGGTCCATCTGTATACCCGGAAGGTTGTTGCGGGTAGGATATCTGTGTGGACGGTTGAGTGGGAACACCCGTCGTCGAGCAATAGTTCCTGAACCACAACAGAGTTAGTAACAACAAACAAACAAAACCTACAAAACAAGACAAAAGGTTAGTATGCAATGCAGTATGCTTATTTGTTTCCAAGGTATCCGGCTTGGCACTTGGTTTTGACCTTTCCAGACCCCTGAGGTAGATGCTTTTGATGTTGCTTGAAAGAACTCAGATAAAACAAACTAATAAATATATTACAAAAAGGTGAATGATACATAGTTTGTTTATTACAATACATGCCCCTGAGGGGTCAAAATACAACACAAAAAGGAAAAGTACATAAAATGAAAGCAACAACAAGCAAAAGTCAAACACCAAGACCAAACTCATCCTCCTGAACTTCCTTTAGAAGTGCTTCAGTCACAGGATCAGCTGGACGCTCTGTGAGGTTCCTGATGAGAAGATTCCTGGTAGCAACAGCTGCAGTTAGCTTCTTGTGCCGACTCTGGTCCTTTGACCTCTTCACACCAGCTCTAATCTTCAACTCTGAGATCTCTCTCTGGGCTGCTAGCAGGGCTTCCTGTTGCTCCTTTGCATTAGCCTCTAACTGCTCAATCTTGTCCTGAGTCCTTTTATCTTCCTGAGTACGAGCTTTGGTGATCCTGACCCACCTAGCTTGACTCTCCTTCAGATACAAATCAGTCCTGGCCTTTTGGAATTGAGCCTCCTTGCAGGCATTCTTCAAGATCTGCTCTCCAGCCCTTGACTTCTTAATGTAGTCCTCTGACTTCTCAATCCTGGCTAGATGCTCCACCTTAAGCTTTTCTAACCTTTCAATGTCCAGACGACCATCACTCCTCTCCCAGAGGGTCTTCTGTAGAGCCTGAGTCAAATTCTCATTCCTCTCTTTTAGTTTCTCAAACTCTTCTAGGCTGATAGTGGCTAGAGGTGGTGTTGTGGATGGCCCTAGTGCATCCTCAATGGTAAAGGGCATCCCAGAAATTTGAGCCCTGGCATGAGACCACTCATAGTACTGAGCTGAGGCCACATTGTTGCATCTTCCAAGAACAGTCATTCCCTTGGTTTGGACATTGTCCCAAGCCCAGGATGCTTGCCTGACAATAGCTAGATTAGGCTTAACCTCACAATAAAGGGTTTCAGCCAAGTCCTGTGCTCTAGGAGGATGAACCAATGCATAGCCCAATTGTCTCTTGAATAGCAGAGGGTTATAGTTGATGCAACCCTTCACTCCTATCAGGGGTACATTGGGAAACTGTCCACAACTAGTAATGATGTCCCTACCCTTGGTGCTCTGAGTGCACCACCTGATATCAGCTGAGGTCAAAGCAGTGAGTCTTCTAGCCCAATTATTTTGCTGGTGAGGATTCAAGAATGCATCAGTCTTGGGCAAGCGCTTGAGCAGCCAGGTATGGAATAGGGGAGCACAGCACCTCACCAATCTTCCCCTTTGCTTTTCATTCCTTTGGTGAACAGAGTAGTAGAAATCTCCCAGTAAGGTGGGCACTGGGTTTCTCAGAATGAAAAGGTGAATGGCACTCTTGCTAACAAACTTAGGCTCATCTGCAAAAAGTATAACCCCATATATGCTGAGGGCTAACAAAGCACAGACTGCCTTCCACTCTCCCAAGGAGGCCTTCAGGATGGCCTGAGAAGTCAAGAAATCCAAATGTAGACCAGAGATTCCAGCCTTGGTAGTCATGTTTTGTCCAATCAGAGAGGATTCCAAATATAATGCTCTTGCCAACTCTTCATTACTAGGAAAAGCCATCTCAGGGTTGAAGGGGACTCCACCCCTGACAGGTACACCAACCAATGATGAATACTCCTCTAACAAAGGCCCCAACTGAAAATCCTGAAAAGGGAAGCACCTCATAGGGGGATCATAGAACTGCAGGCAAGTATGAATCAAGCTCCTCTGGGAAAGGTCCAAATCCATAACCACATCAAGGATGCCTCCATAATGTTCTCTGAATAGTGGTATATGGTCTGGAGTAATCAGGGCCTGAATCTTCCTGATGCCAGCTAACTCAGGCTCAAAGAAATGGTAGGAGATATTGCTCTTCTTGGGTGCCATGTTGCTGAAGAAGACCTGAGACAGATGTTGATGATGGAGAATAACACTGAAGATGGGCCACTGACAGGCAGATGTTGGTAATAACAGTAGCTGAAGCAGGCAGTTGATGAGGATAGCTGAAGCAGATAGGTCTATGCAGATGAAGGGGTCAAAACCAAGCCAAAATATAGTATGGATACCCTGAAAAACAAATAAGCAAATGTTAAATGATGCAATGATGATGTATGCAAATGATATTCAAGGGTTTGTGATCAAGCTGGATCTGATCAAGTGCTCTGGTATAAGTCCATGTATGTTCAAGAAGTCCAGATGGAGGTTCATAAGTCTAGTAACCAAGGTGGGGGACTCAAATAAAGAGTCACATGTCCAGGGTTAAAATCACAAGAACTGTCCCCAAAATGGAGTACTCTTAATCAACACAAAGTAACAGGGTATGCTGGGGTCAAGGGTACCTGCAAACCTGTAAACAGCCCAACCCCCTCACAGGTGGTGTTCTAAAACAAGGATCCTCAGACTTGGATCAGTTATGAGAAGTGTAAACACTTCTAACCCGGGGGTGCAGTGTTTACAATAACCATAAAAGATCCTCCTCTAATTCACCTTAGTTTCTGAAGGTCAATACTAATGGTCATCCAGACTTAGCAGGCTTCCCAGATAGCCCTGGCACTACAGGAAATCTGCAGCACAGAGTTCTCAAGAAGAAACCCATATCTGAACCGTGTTTCATATTCCCGCACCAGACCAAAATGGAATGGGAAAGAACATGAACCACTCTAGCCTAGGTGTCGCTCAGGTCCCAGGTATAGGACCTCAACTCTCAATAGAACCCCACCCACCAAAGCAGAACCAGATCCAGCCAGAACAGTATGGCAGTATGATATATGTAAAGCTATAAAGAAAGCAATAAACAAAACTGTACATAAAGCAATAAATAAAATATACAAACACAAATAGCACATAACACCCCAGTGAACACAAATCAATCAAGCGCTAGGAGGAACCCACAAAAAGAACCAGAAGCCCTGGTTACAGTATAAGGTTCCCCAGCAGAGTCGCCAAGCTGTCGCTCCCACTAAATGACGCCGGGGCAAATAGGGTACAGACGCGAACGGTCGGCGAAAGGAGGATGTGAGAACACACAGGAGTGAACTCACAGGAAAATAAAGAGTCGCCAGCTAGGCATTTTTATCCCGGAGGAAAGGTAATGCTGCATAGACCTAGAAAGATACGGATAAGACGGTTGCGAACCAGAGAGACTGAGAAAGGGGGTTGGTTACAACCTGGGAAGGTATTAGCACCCAGATTGTCCGCCGTACTCGACGGGATCCACGCTTAAAAGATTTGTGTTTTAAAGGGGTAGTGTCAGTGCAATCTGTGTATAAAAGAGCTGGAAAAGGATGTACAGGTGTCAGTGTAAAAGAAGTGTAAAGTGTATAAGAGAAGTGTCAGTGTGAGAACAGAAGTGAAATGCTCAAGACTATGAGGCTCAAATAATAATGCTGAAAAAGGGGGGGATATACAGAGACTTTTGTTCGATAACTGTTAAGTTATGCCTACGTATCCTCTCGTGCAATGAGGAAGTCAGAACACCGTAGTTCGACCCAAAGAGACTGAAAGATGAATTGACTTGTGAACTGCTTGCTTGTCAATGCTCAAGTGTATAACCTGTCTGGCTCAGGTGCTAACTGTCTTGCATTAGACGGAAGAAGCGAGTTCTCGTTTGTGAGTGAATGAGATGAGAAAAGAATCTCGGAGGAGACGTTTATTATTTGTTTTTTGTATTTTCAGTCTTTTATTGCTTTTTGAAGTTTGTCATAAGTTAATGAGCTTAAGCCTAAACCAATGGATTTAGTAAACTCATCACATATTCCCTCTGATTAGGGGTAATGAGGATACCTTAAGTGTGAAGTCAGCATCTCACACTTAATCACCATGGTGTAGGATTAAGATCATTAACCTATTCTTGATTATTTAGGTGTTTTTGTTGTTTTTTGTTTAGTGTTGAGTAATGAGGTTAAGCCATAATCAGGGATTAAACAGACACATTACACCATCCTAATAGAAGGATAATAGATGAGAATATTTAAGCTGAGGAAAACTCCTCAACTTAATCCATGATTAGGAATTAAACTCATGACAAAACAAAACCTTTATTAAGTGGGTTTTAGTTAATGATAAGATGATGAAGTGAATTTTATGATTTGTAAGACAACTTGAGGGGGACTTATCCATTAACACTAGGGTTAGTCCTTCTTAACCAATTAAGGAAGAATTAGAACCCTAATGTAAGGCCCAAGTTACAAGCTTGATGTCTTGATGATTATTAAGTGAATTGATTAAGGGATTTAAACACATTAAGGGTTTAACACTTAGGATTGAAGTTATACACCCCATCCTAATAGAAGGATGCATGCATAAGTTTAATCACAAAGCCTTAAAGCCTTTATGGTTTAGTCCCTGATTATGAGGTGAGAAGAGAAGACTCAATGAGACACAAAGGTAAAACTAAGTGGGGGACTAATCAAAACCCTAATCATTGTCATGCTTGGTTGTTCCTAAGGTTTGTGAGGTTTACAAGAGAAATCTTCAGAGGAACCACCAGGAAGCAGATGAAAGGAGCAAAGAGAAGCAAAGTAACTTGCTTCATTTAAGAAGACAAGTCACTTGAGGAAAGAAAGTAAGAAGGAGAAGAAAGAGCAAGTTCAATCTCAAACACAAAACAAAATGCAACAATGATGCATAAGAGAGATGAAAAGAAGTTGTGAGAAGTGAAGGCAAATTCACTTCTCAAAGTGACTTACCACCTGAAAAGTTAGTGAAATAAATGCAATGCAATGCAAAATGAGATGAAATGGCATGATGCAAATCAAAACCAGAAGCATGTATGTGGTGTTAATGATGCTATGAGATGATGCAAACATGAAACAAGGCATGAGGATGATCATATGAACAAATGAATGTAAGAGAAACATGCTTGGAACCATGAACATTCATGAAAAGTTATGGAACGCAAATGACATACAAAGTGGCAAATGAAAGATGCAATGATCAAACATGCTTCTAATATGTCTTAAGATGTCTAATGAACCAAATGGGTGCATAAAATGCTATGGCAAGTCATGGAATGCAAGCAAATGCAAGATGAATGCAAAAGAAAGCCCAAATTAGGGTTTATGATCAATGCACCAAACAAAAACCAAAACCAGAAGCAAACATCAAGATAAAAAATTGAAAATGCACTCAAAGGAACCCTAACCCTACACAAACTTACTGCCCAAAGGAGGGGTTCTAACTCTTAACCTAATGAAAGTTATGAATTTCTTAAGATTTCTAGGGTTTTAGGGTACCTTGACAAGAAAAATGTCAAACAAAATGAAAATGCAAAATCAAATCATGCCAATTTAATCCTACAAACTACATGATATGCAAGACACAATGCAAAAAGAATCAAAGTCCAACTCTCAAAGACTAGGCAGAAATGAATTTTTGAACATTGGATCAAAATAATGCTTTGAAATAGAATTAATTCCATGAAAAATTGCCAAAATGCATCAAGATCAAAAAAGAAATTTGGTTTGAGGGTTGGACAATGTTTCTAAATGATTTTAAAGGTTTCATGAATTTTTTGGTGATTTTTAAATACCTAAAAGTATTTTTAATTAATTAATTCTCATCAATTAATTAAAAATAAACTTTTAAATGATTTAAAAATATTTTTTAATGCAAAAAATAAAAATAAAATGTTTTTGGTTTCTGAAAATTAATAAAAGTTTATATAAAAATTTTCAGAATTTTTGAAAAGGTTTTACTATTTTTTATAAAATGAAGAAAACAAATCAAATTAAATGAAAAATAAAATGAAAATAAACTGAAAATGGGAAAGTATGCAAGATCAAGGGCTGACATTCAAACATACGCGCGCGGGAGTGGACTTGGCGCCATATCCAAAGGCTGAGATTCAAAATTCGCTAATTAAATGATTAAACCCTAATCCAGCCCTAATCACTCTCAGGCGACCGGAACACTGTTCCGGTCGTCTTCTCCGGCTAGCTCATTTCTCAATCTCTCTCAATATGCCATGAAACCTCCCAAATCTCTCCAGAATCAATCATTAATCATCACTAAACCTAAACCCCACCCCAAAATCCATTCATTTCCACTGAATCATGAGAAACGAATCAAAACGGAAAACACACAAAAATTTCAGAGATCAAATACATCCTACACACGCAACCATTTCCACTGGTTCAAAGCTCAAAATGATCAGCACACCACATAGAATCAGTTTGTAACTTAAAACACAAGTTCTGGAAAAATTTTCTTGGACGATACCTGGGATGGAGCTTTCGATTCAAGAGCTTTCTGGCTGTTTCTTTGGCTCAAATCCACTCCAATGATCCTCCTAAGAAGCTTGCAATGTTTGTTTGGAGTTTATAATGGGTGGTTTGAGAGATGGCAGAAGTTCTGTTCAATGGCAGGTGGTGATCGTGTTTTTGATTCTTTGAGTTTCAGGCCATGGTGAGGGGTGCTTTGTGATCAATGAAGTGTGTTTAGTTGATTTGTGAAGTTAGTTTTTGTGTTTGAGGCTTGTGCAATCAGTTTCGAAGAGTTTTGCACAAGGGGTGGAAAATGAGCAAGCTGAGTTAGAGAGTGCTTCAGGCCTGTGTTGTGTATGCTTTGGCTTGCTTTTGATTTGTATAAACAATTGTGATAGGTCAGATGAGGTGATGTGTGCTTTATTGATAGGTATGACTCAAGTTGCCAAAATGTCAAAGTTGTGTAAGAAGGGCATGGGCTACTTGCTAGCCAAGGACAAAAGGTGTGTCCTGCGCAGCATGATGTGGGGAGAACCCTAGGATGGTTTGTGAAGTCAGCAAACAAGTGGATTGTAACTTATGATGAGTTTTGCAAGTTGGTTCACTTTTGCTCCTTATGAGATATCTTGCTCCATAGGCCATAAAAATGTGTGATCTCTTGGCCCATTCTGAACTTTAGAGGTCACATGATCATGTTGTGTGGAAATGATACACATTTGAAGCCTTTAGAACACTTGATCAAGTCATTTTGCAAAATGTCCCTTTGGTAGAAAACTTCAAATTTTGTGATTTTAGCCAACTTTGACAAGCCATAACTTTTGATCCAAAATGAATTAGGTCATGTTCTTGTACTTTTTGAAAAGGGAATGATCCACTCTACAACTTTCATGACCAAAGTTTTTCCATTTGAAGCATTTTTGAATCAAAAAGCAAGGGTTGAAAAAGTTTCCTAAAATGGCAATTTCATTAAAAGTCAAACTTTCCCAAAAAGTCAACTTTGCAAAAGACTTGAAATTCTTCAATTTGTGAACTTCCAACTTCTTCTATGATCAAATAAAGATCATATACAATCAAAATGATGAAGAACATCCTTTGGTTGAGTCATTGGGGGCCTCAGATGCCCTGACTTTGCACTGACTTGCTTGAAAAGTCAACTCTTGATCAGATGACTTCCCCATGGAATTTATTCATGAAAATTGATATGCATGCTCCCTATACCATATAGAGACCAATAGAACCAAGAATGACCAAAAAATTTGGAGTTATGGCCTTTGAAACCAAAACCCTAATTCTAGGTCATCTGTGCAGTCAAACCTGGCTCTGCTTCCATGCCAATCTCAGTTCTTGTGATTCTTTGTCATTCTTGACTTGGAGAGGATATAATATGATGCTTGAACATACATGGACCCCTTTGAAGTGATTGGTGACCTTTGGAGTGGCTCAAGAAGTCCTTGGATTGCTCAGATCACAAACCCTAGGTGCAGATGACTTTGAACCAATGCAATATGTCAAAAATGTAATATGAGATGCTATGATTGAACTTATGATCATAAGCCATGGTGTGAATGGGTGAGGGAAAATTTGGGGTGTTTACAGAATGTTGGTATATACAGGTGTTTGATTCAAAACATGACTTGTGATTATGCAATATGTTTGATTTTTGCTGTAATGCTCTGTATTAGACGGAATGCTACGCTCTGAGGGGAAATATGATGTGAATGCTATGATTATGCGAAAGATACCGATCCGGGATCCGGATCCCGTTGCTGTGAAGATCTCTGATTGATCTTGTTTTGAAAGAATATCCCAGCTGGGGATGAGATCATTGGTAGATCTAATATATATGATTCTGCTTGGGGAAATAAGTCACTGATAAACATATCCCTGGTGATGTGGAGCCCAACTGGGGTCTGTGGAAGCTCTCGTCACTTTGTTGTGCAGGAAATTCAGACATTGCTCTTCTGAGAGAGGCTGGAGCTCTGCGGGGAGATGGTTCCCTGTCTAGCACTCGGCTGGGGAGGAACAATCACTGAACGATCTTCCTAGGTCTCTGTAGGGATTATACTGAGGATGACGAACTCAGTCGGGGAAATGAGCCCCTTCTGATGCTGTTTTAGAGAAAGTGTTGGGGAAGTGGTGTCTAGCAAATCCAACGGGGAAAGAGCACCTCTGACGTTGTTCGGAAGACGTGTTGAGGAAATAATGATTTGACAGTTTTGCTGGGGAGAAGCTTTCATGCCCCATTTTGCACTTTGAATACCTGCAATCCTGTTATGACAAAGAAACGTACAAGTATCCTGAGGTAACCCTTACTGGACTCCGTCATAGGAATTTAGATACTCCTGGGAGCAAATATGTTTCCTGTAAGCATGTAATTTAGAAAAGACGCATTTGTATTTATGCAATCAATATTATAAGGACATCAGACATTTTTTCAAATGAAAATAAAATGCACGAGACGAAATGTGACTGAAAATCTGATTTTATTAATTTGTGTGCCCTGAATTGGTAAGTACAGTCAAAGAAACAGATCCCCTGAAATGAGGAGATTGTTACAAATTGAGAAACAAAAAGGTGCTGGCAATGTTGATGACGCTTCAGTGCTTCCCTTTTTCTATGACTTGTATGACATTGACGTTCTTCTCATCTTGCTTTCGAAGAAGGTTGATTCTGACCGATGCTTTAACCTTTCAAAGTGATACAGACGAATTCAAGATGCAGTTGTTCGCTTATTCCCTTATTTTGCGTGGCTCGCCCTTTCGGGTTTACAATCCACCGGGATACCCATTTTTACATGAGTTGTCCAATGTGGCTTTTCAACTCAGCGGGTGTACATTTTTTTTGTTTATTTTCCCTTATTTTTGCCCGAGTCTTTTATTTTGTTTTTGACTCGCCGGGATGCCCTATTTTTGCCTGGACTTACATTCTGTTTTTATGTCCAGCGGGTCATTTTATGCGAAGTATTTTTTAACTGCATCTGAATTCACAGGGGACAGGAAGTCTTCACCATCCATAGTACTGAGCATCAGTGCTCCACCGGAGAAAACTTTCTTTACTATGAATAGACCATCGTAATTCGGAGTCCACTTGCCCCCGTGGTCTGTATGAGGAGGAATGAGTCTTTTCAGCACAAGATCTCCTACTTGGTATTCCCGAAGCCTGACTTTCTGATCGAAGGCCTTCTTCATTCTCTTCTGATACAGCTGCCCATGACAGATCGAAGCTAATCTCTTCTCTTCGATCAGACTTAGTTGTTCGTACCGGGATCGGACCCATTCTGCTTCATTCAATTTGACATCCATTAGTACCCGCAAGGAGGGTAATTCAACTTCAACAGGTAAGACTGCCTCCATACCATAAACAAGCTGATACGGTGTTGCCCCGGTGGATGTTCTGATTGATGTGCGGTACCCATGCAAGGCAAATGGTAGCATTTCATGCCAGTCTTTATAGGTGACCACCGTCTTCTGCACAATCTTCTTGATATTCTTGTTAGTTGCCTCCACAGCGCCATTCATCTTTGGTCTGTAAGGAGAAGAATTGTGGTGTTGGATCTTGAAGTCCCGGCACAGTTCTGCCATCATTTTATTATTTAAGTTGGAACCATTATCAATAATGATTCGCTCGGGCACTCCATACCGACAGATGATATCTCTCTTCAGGAATCGGGCTACCACTTGCCTGGTGACATTTGCATACGAAGCTGCTTCAACCCACTTGGTAAAATAGTCAATGGCTACCAGGATGAATCTGTGGCCATTTGAAGCAGTCGGTTCAATCTTGTCAATCATATCTATGCCCCACATGGCAAAGGGCCAAGGTGAAGACATTACATTCAGAGGATTTGGAGGCACATGCACTTTGTCTGCATAAATCTGGCATTTGTGGCACTTTCTGGCATAAGCACAACAGTCTGCATCCATTGTGATCCAGTAATAGCCTGACCTTAACATCTTTTTAGCCATTGCATGCCCTCCAGCACGGGTACCAAAAGATCCTTCGTGCACCTCGTGCATCAACAAGTCTGTTTCTGTCTTATCAACACATCTGAGAAGTACCATATCAAAGTTTCTCTTGTACAAGGAACCATCAGCATTCAGGAAGAAACTACCAGCTAGCCTTCTTAATGTCTTCTTGTCATTGGATGATGCCCCAGGTGGGTATGTTTGATCCTCCAAGAAGCATTTGATGTCATAGAACCAAGGCTTATCATCTTTAGCAAGGTCTGCTGAGAATACATATGCTAGTCTATCAAGCCTGGATACTGAAATCCGAGGCACAAAGTTGGCAGCTTGAACTTTGATCATGGATGAAATGGTAGCCAGAGCATGTGTAAACTGATTTTCATCTCGAGGGATATACTCAAGCTTGACTGTTGTGAAGAATGTGAGTAATCTCCTCGTATAATCCTGGTATGGAATCAGATGCTCCTGGTGAGTGTACCATTTGCCATTGGTTTGATTGATTACCAGAGCTGAATCTCCGAATACAGTTAAAGTCTTGATCCTGAGGTCAATGGCTTCCTCAAGACCCATAATACAAGCTTCGTATTCAGCTTCGTTGTTAGTGCAGTTAAAGGTGAGTTTTGCCGAGAAAGGCATGTGAACTCCCTTAGGTGTAATGAGTACTACACCAACACCACGACCATTCATATTAACAGCCCCATCAAACATCATAGTCCATTACTCTTCTAGGTCAGGCCCTTCAGTGTGAATGGGCTCTTCATGATCTTTTGCTCTTATGAACATGATGTCTTCATCAGGGAAGTCAAATCTCATAGGCTGGTAATCATCAATGGGTTGTTCAGCAAGATAATCAGATAATACACTGCCTTTGATGGCTTTCTGGGATGTGTACTGAATGTCGTATTCTGTGAGAATCATTTGCCATCTTGCAACCCGTTCGGTAAGTGCTGGCTTCTCAAAAATGTACTTGATCGGATCCATCTTGGAGATCAACAAGGTAGTGTGGGTCAACATATACTGCCTTAGTCGGCGAGCAGCCCACGCTAAAGCACATCAAGTTTTCTCGAGCAGTGAATAACGTTGTTCACAGTTGGTAAACATTTTGCTTAGGTAGTATATTGCATACTCTTTTCGACCAGAATCGTCATGCTGGCCCAACACACACCCTATTGACTCTTCTAATACTGTCAAGTACATTATTAGAGGTCTTCCTTCAACTGGAGGCATAAGGATTGGAGGCTCTTGTAAGTATTCCTTGATCTTGTCAAAAGCCTTTTGGCAGTCTTCATTCCACCTGACCGTTTGTTCTTTTCTTAACAGCTTGAAAAAAGGCTCACAGGTTGCTGTAAGGTGAGATATGAACCTTGAAATGTAGTTCAATCTACCTAGGAACCCCCAAACTTCTTTTTCAGTCTTTGGTGCAGGCATTTCTTGAATGGCTTTGACTTTATCAGGGTCAACTTCAATCCCTTTCTCACTTACAATAAATCCCAGCAGCTTACTAGATCGCACCCCAAATGTGCATTTGTTGGGGTTTAACTTCAATTGGTACTTCCTCAGACGCTTGAATAGCTTCAACAGATTCACCAGGTGGTCTTCTTCTGTGAGGGACTTGGCAATCATGTCATCCACATAACATTCAATTTCTTTGTGGATCATGTCATGGAATAATGTTACCATAGGTCGTGTATAAGTGGCACCAACATTCTTCAGTCCAAATGGCATTACCTTATAACATAATGTGCCCCAGGGTGTGATGAAAGTTGTCTTCTCCATGTCTTCTGGTGACATCTTGATCTGATTATATCCTGAAAATCCACCCATGAAGGAAAACACCGAGAACTGAGCCGTATTGTCGACCAATACATCAATGTGAGGTAAAGGGAAGTCATCTTTCGGGCTAGCTCTGTTCAGATCCCGGTAATCCATGCACATCCTTACTTTTCCATCTTTCTTAGGCACAGGTACAATGTTAGCGACCCACGGCGGGTAACTAGTTACGGCAAGGAAACCGGCATCCCACTGTTTTTGTACCTCTTATTTTATCTTCATTGCCATATCTGGGCGAGTACGACGCAACTTCTGTTTTACTGGTGGACAATCTTCCCATAGAGGCAACTTGTGCATAACGATGTCGGTATCCAGACTTGGCATATCCTGATAAGACCAAGAAAAAACATCCACATACTCCCGAAGCATGTCAATAAGTTGCTCCTTTACTGAATCTTGCAGACAGGCCCCGATTTTTACTTCTTTCAAGTCTTCCTCTGTACCAAGATTAACCGTCTCAACTTCCTCCTGATGAGGAGTGATAACCTTCTCCTCTTGTCTTAACAACCTGGCTAGTTCTTTAGGTAGCTCATAATCTTCTTCGACCCCTTCATCAGCTTGATTAACCGGATTGTCAAAGTCATACAAAGTCATAGCAGTGTTGTTGTCGGTGCAGTCTGGAGGGTACTCTCTGCAAGGGTTTAGATTTGTTCATTTTAGTGATCAATTTTATCTTTCTTAGAAAAAGTGAAAATGAAGTTATTATTTTTTGAAAGACATTACCATTTTATTTTTGTACAAAAAATGAAAAATGAAAAACAGTGAGCGGAAAAAAGAAAAGATTCATTTGCAAAAGATGTCCTGATATTCATTAATTGATCGTTTGCACAAAATACAAGATGGCCCGATTACAAAATGAGCCCTGACAACTTGGGCAAGATGCAGGACTTGATGCATGCTTAAAGACAGGAAATAATAATTACTCTGCAGGAGTAACTCTTATAATTTCCTGGGAAGACCAGTTTGAGACATGGTTCCCCGGGATCCTTGGACGTATCCAATTTTCCAGGTTGCGCTCGTCTTCTGACTCATCTTCCAAACTATTCACAGCATCTGGGATGAGCATCCCCCCACTGACAAACTTGGGCTCCTTTGCAGCCTCTGGTTGATCTTGTCGAGTTTGTTTGTAACCCACCCGAATCGGTCTTATTTCTTCTCAACTGGCAGCAGCTTGCCCCAGCCTTGGGCGGTACCCTCTTCAACAACCTTCCGGGCTTGATGATATGATGTGATGGAAGTCCCAGATACAACAGATGCTTCATTAATATTAAGGGCCTCAAACCCTTGACTCATGGTCTCATGGATCTCCCCATCCATTTCTATGTATTTGTACATAGCCAGCTGGCTAACAAAAATATCCTCCTCCCCACAGATGGTGATGATTTGGCCTTCCCACTCGAATTTTAACTTCTGGTGAAGGGTAGACGTAACAGCGCCAGCGACGTGGATCCAGGGTCTACCCAACAGACAGCTGTAGGCCGGCTGTATGTCCATCACAAAGAAGGTAGTTTTGAAGGTCTGCGGGCCAATCAACACAGGCAGATCAATCTCCCCAAGCACTGATCTTTTAGAGCCATCAAATGCTCTCACCACAAAATTACTCGGCCGCAATGCCAAGCCATCATGCTCCATCTTCACTAAGGCTTTCTTTGGTAGAACATTGAGTGACGACCCAGTGTCCACTAATACATGAGACAGAACAACACCCTTAAATTCCAAGGTGATATGCAAAGCCTTGTTATGGTTGCGTCCCTCCGTTGTTAAGTCAGCATTGGTAAAGCCCAGTCCATGACTGGTGTTGACATTTGCAACCACAGTTTCTAACTGATTAACAGTAATCTCCTCCGGCATATATGCTGCGTGCAAGACCTTCAACAATGCGTTTCGGTGAGCCTCGGAACATATCAACAGTGATAATATGGAGATTTTGGAGGGTGTTTGGTGAAGCTAGTCCACTACCTTGTAATCACTCCTTTTTATGAATCTCATGAACTCGTCTACATCTTGTTCAAAAGATGTCTTCTGAGTTTCTTTGGCAGATGGCTCTTCAGATACCACATTCTTTCCTTTTGCCTTAATAGCAGCTTCTGCTTCAGCATTAGGTCTTTGTGTTTGTGAGGCAAAAAGGCGTCCGCTTCTGGTGAAGCCTCCGCCTCCCCCAACATTATCAATTTGTGGTGAAGAGGTTGATGAATCCAAGGTGATTTTCTCCCCATTGCAGTAAAGATCAGAGCCATAATGCCAAGGTATGGCATTACTGCTTTCATAAGGAATAGGCCCAGGTACCGTAATAGTAACTGGGCTGATTGCTGCAGAGGAGGGTACTGTAATGGTGTGGGGATCATAGTAGATAGTGACCGGAGATCTGGCAGGAGGTGCCACAGTTTGTTGGAAATTATTATTGGGAGGAACATTTGATAGGTCATAGTAGATTGTAACTGTTGAGACATCTTCATTAATTTTTGCTGGCGTTGTAGAAGATTCTGTTAATAAAATGGATGTTGATGTTGTAGAAGAAACAGTTGTTGAATTCTGATCTGTTGAAAAGATGGATGGAGTAATTGCTGGTGATGTTGATGAATCAGTAGGAATGATTGTTGTTGCTGTTGTAGGAGAATTTGTTGTTGCTGAAGGAATGTTTGTTGATGTTGTAGGAGATTCCATTGCTGTGGAGACAAGAGTTGCTGCAGGAGCTGTTGAAGTAATTTGTAAGATTCCATCTTGGATAAGGCCATCTATGCCAATCCTTAGCTTCTCACAACCATTACTAGTTATCTTACACAATTCACAGCAGGCCCCACAACCTGGGAACACTTGGCATCTTAAAAGTTGAACTTTGACTTCAGCCAGTGGTGTTTGAATTTGTGCAACATTATCAATCAATGTTGATGGTTGGTCCTCTTCAATGGCATTAATCCTAGGCCCACCATGATTAGGCATAGTATTTCTGTTGACGTTCGGAGGAGGTGCGAAGTTGAGGGCTTTAGAATCAACCAAATCCTGAACCTTCATCTGTAATGCTCTGCATTTCTCAGTACTGTGACCAGGTGCGTTGGAGTGAAAGGCACACCTGGCGTTGACATCATAATTCTTTGGGAGATTGAGAGGATCTGGTGGTGCCAACGTCCTTAACTCAACCAGGTTGAGCTTCAGGAGTTGTGGCAATAAGGCAGCATAAGGCATAGGGATAGGGTCAATCACCCTATTTGCCTGAGATGGCCTCTGTTGAAAGGGACGCTGTTGTTGGTTGCTATTGTTGTTGTTGTAAGTTTTCTGTTGCAGAAAATGAGATGGTTGTTGATAGTGAGGTTGTTGTTGTTGAGGATACAATGGTTGTTGTGAAACTGGAGCTGGTATGGTGACAGCTGCTACTGATCTGTGAGCATACTGGGGCCTGCCCCGACTTGTATGAATAAAATTTGTTTCACCTGCCCTTCGGGGTCCTGCAAAAGGTTTTCTAGGATTGCTGGAGGAACTCGCACCACTGTCGGAGATTTTTCCCATCTTCAAGAGACTTTCAATCCTCTCACCAGCTATGACCACATCAGCAAAACTGGTAGAGGAGAAAGCAACCAGTCTATCAATATAAGTCCTTTGCAATGTGTTCATGAACATGTCAGCCATTTCCCTTTCTGACATGGGTGGTTGGACAGCAGCAGCAAGTTGTCTCCATCTTTGAGCATAATCCCGGAAGCTCTCCCTAGAAGACTGAGACATGCCCATTAGAAGAGTTCTATTGGGAGCCATGTCTAGGTTGTACTGATACTGCCGGATGAAAGCCTCGTCCAAGTCCTTCCAACATCTTATGGTGGCCCTAGACAAATACGAATACCATTCTCTCAAAGCTCCAGTCAGACTGTCCTCAAAGTAGAACATCCATAACTTTTTATCCATGGTATAAGCCTTGAGCCTTCCCAAGAAAGACTGCAAATGAGTGTGAGGACAGGAGGTACCATTGTACTTTTCAAAGCATGGGGGCTTGAATTTGTGGGGAATTCTCACTCCATCTACTAGTCCCATATCCATCACATCGAAGCCTAAGGAATTCTGAGATTCCAAAGACCTTAACTTTTCAACAATTTCGTCTAATCTTCTGTCATATACCTCATCTCCAGCCCCGATAACAGTAAACTGTTCTTCCTGGGGATCCTCCTGCAGGATTCTGCCCCCAGCAGTATTACCTTGACCATTCCTCAGGATGTTAGCTTCTGGATTCAGATGAGGTCCATACTCAGGTGGATCAATACGAGGCTGCCCCCGTTCATTGTTGTTGGTTCCCCCTGTTCCAAGATGAGGTTCCTCAGGAGTTTGTCTTTCCACCAGCTCTCTTAACCTTTCTTGACTCTGGGCTAAGCCAGTCATCACTGCCATAAACTGAGACATCTGATTTCTCATCTCTACTCTCTCATTGGCCATCTGATTTCTGACCTCATTCAGGTCCTGCTGTACTTCCTCCATCTGAATGTTGGGAAGGTTGTTACGAGTCGGGTACCGGTGCGTGCGGTTGACAGGGAACACTCGAAGACAAGCAATGTTTCCTGAGATCACAACAAAGTTAGAAACAATAGTAATAACAAAACCTACAAAACAAAAACAAAGTTAGTATGCAATGCAATATGCTTATTTGTTTTCCAAGGTATCCGGTTTGGTTCTTGGTTTTGACCTTTCCAGACCTCGAGGAAGATGCTTGATGTTGTTGAGAGAAAACCCAAATGAAAACAAACTAAAATATATTACAAATGATGAACAGTACATAGTTTGTTTTTCAATACATGCCCATGAAGGGTCAACAAATACAACAAAAAGGAAAAGTACATCAAAAGGAAACAAACAACAAGCAAAGAATCAGACATCCAATCCAAACTCATCTTCTCTGACCTCCTTTAGGAGTGCCTCAGTCACTGGACCAGCTGGGTGCTCTGTAATGGTCCTAATGAGGAGGTTCCTGGTAGCAATGGCAGTAGTCAGCTTCTTATGCCCGTCCCGGTCCTTTGATCTCTTCAATCCTGCTCTGAGCTTCAACTCTGATATCTCTTTCTGTGCAGCCAACAAAGCTTCTTGCTGTTTCTTCTCATTGGCCTCTAGCTGTTCAATCTTGGCTTGAGTCTTCTGGTCTTCTTGTGTACGGGCTTCAGTGATCCTGACCCATCTAGCCTGGCTCTCTTGCAGATAGTGTTCAGCCCTGGCTTTCTGAATCTTGGCCTCTTTACAAGCATTCTTCAATATCTGTTCCCCAGCCCTTGCTTTCCTTATGTAGTCTTCTGTCTTTTCAATTTTGGCAAGATGCTCAACCCTGAGCTTTTCCAATCTCTCAATATCCAGACGACCATCACTCCTTTCCCAAAGAGTCTTCTTCAAGGCTTGGGATAGCTGCTCATTCCTTTCCTTCAACTTTTCAAATTCCTCCAGGCTAACTGTTGCTGCAGGCTGTACTGTAGATGGTCCAGGTGTGTCTTCCAAGGTGAAAGGCATTCTGGTAATCTGAGCTCTAGTACGGGACCAGTCTGTGTACTGAGCTGAAGCAACATTGTTACATATTCCAAGAATAGCTACCCCTTTTGTCTGGATGTTGTCCCAAGCCCAGGATGCTTGTCTGATGTCGCTCCCCGGATTTCCATCCTGGTACAAACGCGAAAGTGGCGCGGAAAAGAATAGAGTCGCCAGCCAGGCATTTTTATCCCGAAGGAACAGGAATGGTAATGCTGCACAAACCAGAGGAAAAGAAAAGGAAGGACACAGGTCCTATGAACCAAAGAGACTGAGTTCAGGAGTCGGTTACGACCTAGGAAGGTATTAGCACCCAGATCGTCCGCCGTACCCGACGGGATCCACGCTTGCAAAGAAAACTGTTTCAAAGGGTGAGGGTATGAAAGCTGTTGCAAAGAAAAATAAAATGAATCTGAACTGGAAAAGAAACTGAGAAAAGAATTGAATGAGAAACAAAAGAGAAAAATGTAGGGAAAATAAAGATTGTTCTCGAACGGGCCCTACCCCGCTGCCTACGTACCTCATCAGGATAATGAGGATCAGAGACGCCGTAGTTCCCCTAACTAGGGGTACTAAAAGGAAATTTCTTGTGTATTAAGGCTTGAACTGCCTATGCCATTTCTCAGGTGTTGCAGACTCGGATGATGAGTGCGTAACCGTCTTGCAAAGTGACATGTAGGAGCAAGTTCGCGTACGGAGTGAATGAGATGAGAAGAGAATTCCCGAAGGAAAGACGCTTATTATTTATTTGTGTTTTTTTTATGAAGCTTTTAGGAGTGTGTCACAAGGAAGTGAACTCAAGCTCTTTTCCATCGAATGTGCACTTGTCACTACATTCCAAGATGGAATAATAGAACAAGCACACTCAAGTAAGGAGAAGATCCCCAAAACTTGAACCCAAAGATTAGGGCCTAAGCTCACTAACTTGTTGAATTATTAAGTGTTTTTGGTATTTACAGATGAATGAGTGTTTTTTATGCTTTTCTTTATGAAGAAGATACCTTGATCAGACTTGTGCATCACAAGGTAAACTTGTACTATCCCAAGATGGGAAGACTACAAGCATACCTCATGGGATAAGGCTATGGATCAAAACATCACTTCAAACATTATTAGGATGTTTTTTAGAGTTATGAGATGAGAAGAGAAGAAACCAAGATCACAAAGGTAAAACTCTAATGGGAAAAGTCTAATCCTAATATTCACATGCTCGGATGGTCCTAGGTTAGTGAGGCTCACTATCCTAATGAAAGAGAAGAAAAGAAGAAGATGAGAGGAGAAGCTCCATGGTGGCCTAAGCACACCTCAAGTTAAGAAGAATAGAAAAAGATGAGGAAGAAGAAAAAAGATGAAGAAGAAATAAGATAAGAAGATGAGAATGCGATATGGAGAAGAAATAAGATAAAGAGATGAGAATGCGATATGAAGTAATTGAACAATGCACAAACAGAGCCTACACCAGTAGGACTTCCAGATGCAGCAGCATGCAACAAGTAAAGTCGGTCCTCAGTGTTACCTAACGGAGAAGGTCCGTTGCCTCTTCAATAAGCGCAAGAAGAAATATCAAGTCCAGAATGATTTCAACAGTCAAGCGCAATTGTCAATATCGTGATGTCAAACAAAAGTCAAATGTGAGCTTCCAGTATCCAAAATTAAAACAAAGAAATAGTCCGCGCAAAACCAAAGGCTAAGTGCAAATAGTATCCAGAGATCTCATCAGTCCCAAAATAATCGATCACCAAGTTACATCCTCCATCATCGAACTCAAGCGAATGGTCTACAAAACATCAAGCACAAACTAGAACAATATTAAACAAAATTCTATTTACTTAAACAAAAATTAATCAAAATTAAACAAAGCTAAATTGAAATTACTAAACAAAATTAACTAAGTGAAACATCAAATTATAATAAAAATCTAAATCTAAATTTTATTAATTAAATTTAAACAATAAAAGAAAATGAAGTTAGATAATCAAATAGAACTAGAAAAAAAATAAAAATTAAAAAAAAAACAAAAGAAGGGGGGAGATGTCCGCTGATGAGGGTGTTTTGAGGAAATTTGCGCAGGCCCATGTTTGAAGCCCAACAACTTTTATCAACAATTCTTTCAGGGAGGGTGCAAGTTGAATTTGTGATATTTATAACAATCTTCAAAGGGTTGAGCCCAATGCCAACCAACAACATCAATGCCTTATCCGAATTTATCAAAAAAAAGGGAAGATTATCATCATAAAAAATGAAAAGAAATAACAAGGATTAATAAAAAGAAAAACTCAGAATAAACATAAAAGAAACAGGGGAGACGATTGAGTCCCTTTCCTCTCTCTACATCGCCATTAAACGGCCTTTTCGAAACCAATCTGCGGCGGAATCAGACCAACTTTGTTTTCAATGATGCGAATCCGACGCCACCTTTCTCGTCCCTTGTTCCTTAGCGATATCGTTCCCTCTCGCACGTTCATCCTTCTTTCATCTCAGATTCGTGCGCGAGTTTTTGTGCTTTTTGGTTTCGATATCTCGTCGCTTTCGTTGCGTGTTGCTTCACGGTATTCGTCTCCCGGATCTAATCTCGTTTTATCATGTCTCAGCCTCCCTTCTCTTTTTTTGTTCTGTTTCTGATTTGTTGATGTTGGTGAGCGGTTCGCTGAGTTTACTGAAGGTTTTCGACTTATGCACTTTGGTCCTCTCGGTGTATTTTAGATCTATTATTGAGGTTCAGACTCGTCTTGTTTCACTTCTTTAGGAGCTCTCCGATTTTTCCTTCTTCTTCTACTTTTCATTTTTGTTTCATGAGCTTGTTGGATCTGTGTTATTGGTTGTTGAGGTAGGATGAAGGTTGAGTGATGAAATTTGTTGAAGAAAATGGTTTGTGAATGAATCAGTTATGGAGGGTTTGATGTTGTAGAGGGATGAAGAGTTATGAAGGTGTGGTGGTGTTGTTGCTGAAGAGTAAAAGGGGCGGTGATAGTTGAAATTGTGCGGTGGTGTTGTTTAGGGTGAAAATGAATTGTTAAAGGAGAAATTCAAGATGGAATCAACAAATTTGTATTCTCTGTGATATCAGGTGAAAAAACAATTCAAAAGAAAAAGTGAAGATCTGTTATTTTTCATGCGTGAATGCTGAGTTGTGTGGTGTGTTTTCATAAAATGTGTGTGGAATTCGTGTGATATTGGTGGACTTGTGGAAAAGAAAAGTTGTTGTAGCAGTGGACTTGTGATGCATTTGTGTGTACCGAAAAAAGGCAAGAGAAAAGTAGAAGTTTTGTTTGTTATGCATGAGTGATGTGTGATATTGAAAAATGCTGAACAAAAGCGTGAACCAATGCGTGAACAAATCGTGGCTGAGTGTAGGTGGGGCCACTTGGATGGAAAAAGAGAAAAAGTTATGACAGCAAGTTTTGTGATAATTGTTGAAAAATGAAATAAAACTATGATTAATAAATTAAAAAAAGGCTTAAAAGAAATGTAAATGGGATTAATAAAAAGGAAGATAAAGAATAAATTTAAAGGTTTATTTATGGACATGAATATTAATATGGATATGGAAATAGGATTAGAAAAAATAATGGTTAATGATATTAATATGGATATAAAAATGGATAAGAAAAATTGGGAAATAAAATGGTTTATGATAAATGGATAGTGATTCGGGGTTCTTAGGAAATGGACGTGGAAAAGAAAAAATGGTTAGAAGTATCGACAATGAGTAAAAACAATGGATGTGATAAACGATGGATAATGATTATTGGATAGTCGAAACAAATTGGGTAATGAAAATGGTTTAAGAAGTGAATATTCAGATAATCGAAAATATGGACATGGCTCTCACCCACCCACACACGACCATAACCCACGATTTCAATTCAAAATCAACTTGTCCATTTCTCCACACACCTCTGATAAAAGCACTGAAGCACACTAACAACTGAACGATTCATAACCGAAGGAAACAACCATCTGAGTTAATCATCTTCTAAATCTGTGGCCCAAATAAGTCTTGAATCACCTTAAATCTGTCGGAATTAACCTCTTGGAAAATAAATCCGAAGATGGACCACTAATGAACAAACAAACAGACAAATTGGCCCAAAACTTCTCGTAAACCACAACTTGATGACTTGACGAACTCATCACACCACAACTTGACTTTGAACACTCACTGCCTGAAAAATAGCCCTAAACTTGGAACCAAAGCTTCTGAGATATCGAGAAAGAAAAAACAGGCTGAGATGCTAAGAGTACGAGAGTAGCCTTATGACCTGATGAAGCAGAAATCCATGGTGACGAGCCAAATGAATCGGTGAATAGTTTTCAGATTTGAAATCCTTATCAGGGAAATAAACCCTAACTCCTCAGAAGATATGATCCCATGTCTCAGGAGCCAATGCAAATGGTATGCAAAATGCGTATGAATGCAAAACGAAAAGCCAGAATAAAACTAGAAAAGCCAGAGGGCAAATTTGGGGTGTCTACATCTGACAACAGCTGAATTAGGTTGCACTTCACAATATAGGGTCTCAGCTAAATCCTGTCCTCTGGAAGGGTGAACCAAGGCATAACCCAGTTGTCTCTTAAACAGTAAAGGATTGTAGTTGATGCAACCCTTCACTCCTATCAGAGGTACATTTGGGTATTGTCCACAGCTGGTGATAATGTCCCTGCCCTTGGTGCTCTGGGTGAACCATCTGATATCATCTGAAGTCAAGGTAATGAACCTCTTGGCCCAATTCTTCTGTTGGTGAGGGTTCAAGAAAACATCTGACTTAGGCAGGTGTCTGAGCAGCCAGGTATAAAATAAAGGAGCACAACATCTTACTAACTTCCCCCTTTGTTTCTCATTCCTCTGGTGAATGGAGTAGTAAAAATCTCCTAGCAATGTAGGTATTGGGTTCTTCAGAAGAAACAGATGGATGGCATTCTTGCTGACAAATTTGGGCTCATCTGCAAACAGTATAGCCCCATATATGCTGAGGGCTAACAGTGCACAGACTGCCCTCCACTCTCCCAATGAAACCTTCAGGATGGCCTGAGAAACCAAGAAGTCCAAATGCAAACCAGGGATCCCAGCTTTTGTTGTCATACTTTGCTCAATAAGGGCAGTCTCCAAGTACAGTGCCCTTGCTACCTCTTCATTTCTGGGAGCAGTCATCTCTGGGTTGAAGGGGATTCCACCTCTGATAGGTACTCCAATCAATAAAGAAAACTCTTCCAGTAGAGGCCCTAACTGAAAGTCTGGAAAGGTGAAACATCTCAATGGAGGGTCATAAAACTGCAAGCATGTGTGGATCATGCTCCTCTGAGAAGAGTCAAGGTCCATAACCATGTCCAGGATACCTCCATAGTGCTCTCTAAACAGTGGGATGTGGTCAGGTGTGATAAGCGACTGGACCTGCCTGATACCAGTCAAAACAGGCTCAAAAAAGTGGTATGATATGTTGCTTTTCCTGGGAGTAGTCATGAGTGCTGCTGAAGAAGCTGAAGATAAGTGCTGATGAAGATTCACAGACTGAGATGCTGAAGGTGGACCACTGATAGACTGGTGCTGGTGGTGATGGAGATAACTGAAGCAGATAACTGATGAAGACAGCTGAAGCAGAGGTCTATGCAGAAGAATGGGTCAAAACCAAAACCAAGATACAATGAAATGGATACCATGAAAAGCAAATAAACAAATGTTAAATGACGCAATGATGATATATGCAAATGATATGCAAGGGTTTGTGATCAAGCTGGATCTGATTATCTGTCTTGATATAAGATCCATGTATGTTCAGAAGTCCAAATGAAGGCTTAGAAATCCAGTAACCGGGGTGGGGGGCTCAAATAAAGAGTCACATGTCCAGGGTTAATCACAAGAACTGTCCAAAGTGGAGTACTCTTAAACAAAACAGTAACAGGGTATGATGTGGCCAAGGGTTCCTGCAAACCTGTAAACAGCCCAACCCCCTCACAGGTAATGTTCTAGAACAAGGATCCTTAGACTTGGATCAGTTATGAGAAGTGTAAACACTTCTAACCCGGAGGTACAATGTTTACAATAACCATAAAAAATCCTCCTCTAATTCACCCCAGATTCTGAAGGTCATAATAGAAGGTCATCCAGACTTAGCAGGCTTCCCAGATAGCCCTAACACTACAGGAAATCTGTAGCACAGAGTTCTCAAGAAGAAACCCACATCTGAACTGTGTTTCATATTCTCGCACCAAACCGAAATGGAATGGGAAAGAACATGAACCACTCTAGCCTAGGTGTCACTCAGGTCCCAGGTATAGGACCTTAAACTCTCAATGGAACCCCACCCACTAAAACAGCAAACTGGATCCAGCAAATGACAATATGAAATATGCAAAACTGTAAAGAAAGCAATAAATAAAGTTGTACATAAAGCAGTAAATAAAGCAAAATAAATAAACACACATAGCACGTAACACCCCAGTAAACACAAATCAAACAAGAGCTAGGAGGAACCCACCAAAAGAACCAGAAGCCCTGGTTGCAGTATAAGGGTCCCCAACAGAGTCGCCAAGCTATCGCTCCCACCAAATGACACAGGGCCAAGAGGGGTACAGACGCGAACGGTCGGCGGAGGAGAGAACATGAAGATGAACTAAAAAGAGTCGCCAGCTAGGCATTTTTATCCCGAAGGAAAGGTAATGTTGCATAGACCTGGGAAAAGATGGATAAGACGGTTGCGAACCAGAGAAACTGAGAAAGGGGGTTGGTTACAACCTGGGAAGGTATTAGCACCCTGATTGTTCGCCGTACTCGACGGGATCCATGCTTGAAAGATTGATGTTTTAAAGGGGTAGTGTCAGTGCTATTTTGTGTGCAAAAGCTGGAAAAGAATGCAAGTGTCAGTGTAAAAGAAATGTGAAGTGAAATAAAAGGGTGTTAGTGTGAGAAAAGAGTATGAAGCTCAAGACTATGAGGCTTAAAGGATAATGCTGGGAGAGGGGGGATATACAGAGACTTTTGTTCGATAACTGTTAAGTTATGCCTACGTATCCTCTCGTGCAATGAGGAAGTCAGAACATTGTAGTTCGACTCAAAGAGACTGAAAATGAATTTGACTGTGAACTGCTTGCTTATCTATGCTCAAGTGTATGACCTGTCTGGCTCAGGTGCTAACTGTCTTGCATTAGACGGAAGAAGCGAGTTCTCGTTTGTGAGTGAATGAGATGAGAAAAGAATCCCGGAGGAGACGATTATTGTTTGTTTTGGGTGTTTTCAATCTTTTATTGCTTTTTGAGTTTGTCATAGGAAAATGAGCTTAAGCCTAAATCAAGGGTTAGTAAACTCATCACATCTTCCCTCTGATCAGGGGTAATGAGAATACCTTAAGTATGAAGTAAGCACCCCACACTTAATCACCATGATGTAGGATTAAGATCATTAACCTACTTGCATTTATTTAGATGTTTTTGGTATTTTTGTTTAGTGTTAAGTAATGCGTTTATGCCATAATCAAGGATTTAATGGACCCATTACACCATCCTAATAGAAGGATAATAAATGAGAACATTTAAGTTGAGGAAGGCTCTTCAACTTAATCCATGATTAAGGATTAACCTCATGACAAAACAAAGCCTTTATTAAAATGGATTTTAGTTAATGATAAGATTAAGAAGTGAATTTTATGGTTTGTAAGACAACTTGAGGGGGACTTGTCCATTAACACTAGGGTTAGTCCTTCTTAACCAATTAAGGAAGAATTAGAACCCTAATGCAAGGCCCAAGTTACAAGCTTGATGTCTTAGTGTTTTATTAAGTGGATTGATTAAAGGATTTAAACACATTAAGGATTTAACACTTAGGATTAAAGTTATACACTCCATCCTAATAGAAGGATACATGCATAACCCTAATCACAAAGCCTTAAAACCTTTAAGGTTTAGTCCTTGATTATGAGATGAGAAGAGAAGACATAAAGATGACCCAAAGGTAAGACTAATGGGGGGACTAATCAAACCCTAATTGTTATCATGCTTGGGTATTCCTAGGGTTTATGAGGCTTGCAAGGAGATCTTCAAGGAAAAGCCACCAGGATAAAAGGAGGAGAAGCAGAAGAAACAAGTCAACTTACTTCACTTAAGAAGATAAGTTGCTTGAAGAAAGAAGGAGAGAAAGGAGCATGAATGAGCAAGCTCACTCTAATTCACAAGTAAAATGCAGCAATGAATGCATAAGAGAGATGAGAAGAGATTGTGAGAAGTGAAGGCAAATTCACTTCTCAAAGACTTACCACCTGAAAAGTTAGCAAAAGGAAATGAAAGGAAATGAAAATGAAATGAAATGCAAGGATGAAAACCAAAATCAGAAGCATGTTCATGATGCTAATGATGCAAAGAGATGATACACATGTATGTCATGAGATGGAGATGATCATACCAAGGATGAGAATGCAAATGAAGCATATGAGAGGCATGAAAGTTCATGAATGCATATGAAATGAAATGAAAGCAAAACATGGAAAATGGATGATGCAATGATCAAACATGATTTCAATATGTCCTAAGATGTCTTATATGTCATGTGGATGTACAACAATTCATGGCAAGTTCATGTATGCAAGCATATGAAGAATGAATGCAAATGAAGGCAAAAATTAGGGTTTATGTACAAGATGCAATGCAAAATTCAAAATCAGAAGCAAAACATGAGATACAAAATTGAAAATGGGATCAAAGGTATCCTAAACCCATACAAATTCACTGCCCAAAGGGGAAGGTCAGAAGCTAAACCCTAAGGGACTTATGATTTTTCTAAGTTTCTAAGGTTTTAAGGGTGATCCTAAAGGAAAAATGCCAAACAAATTGAAAATGCAAGATAAAAATGAAACAAATTTTTTTTAGAAGCTTGAAAGTATGCATAACACACTGCAAAAAGAACCATTCACAAACTCAACTTGGATCAAAAGTTATGAATTTTTGAAGTTAGGGTTAAAAATATTCAAATTAAAGAACCCTAATTCAAATGAAAATTGGCAAGATATGATCAAAATCAAAAAGAAATTTGTCTTGTGAGTTTGTAAATGTATGTAAATGTTTTAAAATGCTCTCTGAATTTTTTGGGGATTTTTAAATACCTAAATGTATTTTTAATTAATTAATTTCTATTAACTAATTAAAAATAAGCATTTAAATGATTTAAAAATAATTTTTAATGCGAAAAATAAAACAAAAATTATTTTGAGTATGAGAAAAATATTTAAAGTCATGATGCAAAAAATAAAAAATTTTGAAAGCTTCTAGCTATTTTAAAATAAATATGCAAAACAAATAAGAAAAATATGAATTAAAATGAATTTAATGGGAAAGTCAACAGATCCAATGGCAGGGATTTGAATAAAAAAGGAGGGAGTTGACGCGCGCGGATTTGGAGGGCCAGGATCAGTTCTGGAGATTTGAATTTCTTAAACCTAATTAATTTAAACTAATCCTGATTAGGGCTTAAACAATGCATCTGGGTCGTTGGTATACACGCGGGAAGGGCCGTCTAACGCTCCACATTCAAAACTGGGCTTAAACCCTAATTAGGGTTAATGACTTTCAGACGGCCGGAATAGTGGTTTCGGTCGTCTTCTCCGACGAGCCATTCTTCTATCCTAAGATGTCAAGAAAGTTGTCCTTGGAGGTATGGGCTCATGGCAGGCCAAGGACAAGGGCATGTCCTGCGCAGTTGGCTTTAGGGAGGTCCATGGAATTCAGATTTTGTAGCTAGCACAAGTGGATGTCAAGATTTGGGGCATTTTGCAATTTGTGAAGGTTTTGGCCCCTTTTGTGAATTTTCACTCCTCTCACTCTCATTTCTCATTTTCTGAATTTTCACTCCTCTCACTCACATTTCTCTCACTTTTCTCTCCCAATTTTCCAATCACTCAAAGTTCCTCTTTGAAGATCACATAACCTTGCCTTGAGGTGTGTAGATCTTGGAACTAGACCTCCATCCATAACCTCATTACATCTTGTTGCTAGTTTTGGTGGTGATTCAGATCTGGTTTGGGATCTAGAAGTGCTTTTGGATCCAAAATTCTGCATCAAGAGCTTGTTCTTGCATTTATTTTGCACGGAGGGTGAAGCTTAACATCGGATCTTCAAAGTTTTGCGCGAGATCTATCGTTTTCAGCTCAATCAACAACTACCAAAGCATACCTCGGCTTTGTAGGTTGGTTAAATTCAGATCTAGCTCTGTTTTTTTAGTTTATTTGCATGCTTGAGCTTTAGATCCACCACATGTTTGCATATTTGCTTGTGTTGCTTGATTGATTGACTGGTAACCGGATCTATGTGTTAATGTTCATGAGCTTGATGATGCCATTTAATGTGAATTGATGCATTATCTTCATGTTCAAATGCTTGCTGGACTGGTATGAGATTGTTTGGAATAAGCTGGTTGTGAGCTGATCTTTGCAGTTTTTTTGCTGCTGTCTTAACAACGTTAACCGGTTAACGGTTTGGTTAACCGGTTAACGCACCTGAATTGTGTTGTGGTTATGCAGGTTTTGGCATGGTTAACCGGTTAACGCTTCGGTTAACCGGTTAACACTGAAGCAGTGAGCCATTTTTATCTTATTTCAAGCGTGTTTGATCCCCTTGCTTGTTTTAAATGCCATGGATCATTATATGATCATTGAATATGATTGTTTGGGTGATTTTCTTGTTGATGGATGCATGCTTTCGTGTTTTCGACACGTAAATGCTTGTTTGTGCCATGTGTGACCTAATTATGTGATCTTGATTGGTGTGAACTTTGAGCATGTCATAGCCATGATTTTATTAATGTACATGTGCTGGATTTTGTTAACCATTTCAGGGGCTATGGTAAGTGAGAGGTGTGGATGTGTTCCCCACATCTCCAAATCTCATCTCCTATTTTCTTATTCTTATTTGTTCTAACCGTGTGATTGTTGGGCTTAGGCCTTACCTCTCCTTCTCCTCTTCTTCTTCTTCTTCTTTTTCTTTTCTTTCCTTCTTCTTCATTAGGATATGATCTAAACCTCACTAACCTTAGGATCTCCATGCATGACAACACTTAGGATTCTTTAGTCCCCCATTAGACTTTTGCCTTTGTGATCCTTTGGTTCTTCTTCTCTTCTCATCTCATAACCTTAAAGAAAACATCTCAATAAAGTTTGAAGTGATATCTTGAGCAATAGCCTTATCCCATGAGGTACTTGTAGTCTTCCCATCTTGGGATAGTACAAGCTTACCTTGTGATGCACAAGTCTGATCAAGGTATCTTCTTCACAAAGAAAAGCATAAAAAACACTTCTTCATTGTAAATACCAAAAACACTTAATAAGTTAATGAGTTAGTTAGCTTAGGCCCTAATCTCTGGGTTCAAGTTTTGGGGATCTTCTCCTTACTTGAGTGTGCTTGTTCTATTATTCCATCTTGGAATGTAGTGACGAGTGCACATTCCATGGAAAAGAGCTTGAGTTCACTTCCTTGTGACACACTCCTAAAAGCTTCATAAAAAAACCAAACAAACAATAAGTGTCTTTCCTTCGGGAATTCTTTTCTCATCTCATTCGCTCCGTACGCGAACTTGCTCCTACTTGTCATTTTGCAAGACGGTTACGCACTCGTCGTCCGAGTCTGCAACACCTGAGCAATGGCATAGGCAGTTCAAGCCTTAATTCACAAGCAATTTCTTTTCTACCCCTAGTTAGGGGAACTACGGTGTCTCTCATCCTTATTGTCCTGATGAGGTACGTAGGCAGCGGAGTAGGGCCCGTTCGAGCACAATCTTTATTTTCCCTACATTTTTCTTTTTGTTTTCTCATTCATTTCTTTTCTCAGTTTCTTTTCCAGTTCCAGTTGCTTTTCTTTTCTTTTGCAGCAGTTTTCATACCCTCACCCTTTGAAACAGATTTCTTGGATCCCGTCGGGTACGGCGGACGATCTGGGGTGCTAATACCTTCCCAGATCATAACCGACTCCCGAGCTCAGTCTCTTTGGTTCGCAGGTCCCGTGTCCTTCCTTTCTTTCTTCTAGTTTGTGCAACATTACCATTCCCGTTCCTTCGGGATAAAAATGCCTGACCGGCGACTCTATCCTCTTTCCGCACCACTTTCGCGTTTGTACCAGGATGGAAATCCAGGAAGCGACACCAAGTTAAAAAAAACTCAACAATTTTACTATAAAAAGCATAAAAAAGTTTCAAGTTAAAAACTCAACAATTTCACTATAAAAAAAATCCAAGTGAAAAACACAACAATTTCACTATAAAAACCATAAAACAAAGTTTCACGTTAAAAAACTCAACAATTTCACTATAAAAACCAGAACTAAATTTCCAAGTGAAAAAACTCAACAGTTTCACTATAAAAACCATAAAAAGTTCCAAGTTAATAAACTTAAAATTTCACTATAAAGACCTTAAAAAAGATCAAAATTAAAAAAAAAACTCAACAATTTCACTATAAAAAGCATACAAAAATTTCAAAGTTAAAAAAAAAACTCAACAATTTCACTATAAAAACCATAAAAAATGTTCCAAGTCAAAAAAATTAAAATATTTCACTATAAAGGCCATTAAAAAAATCCAAGTTATAAAAACTCAATAATTTAGTATAAAAAGCAGCGAAAAAATTGCAAATTAAAAAAAAACTAAAAAAACTAACTATAAAAACCATAATAAAATTTCAAGTTAAGAAACTCAACAATTTTACTATAAAAAAAAAAAAAACTAAATTTCCAAGTGAAAAAAACTTAATAGTTTTACTATAAAAACCATTAAAATTGTTCAAAGTTAATAAACTCAAATTTACACTATAAAGTCCTTAAAAAAATTCAAATTTAAAAATTCAATAATTTCACTATAAAAAGGATTAAAAAAAAGGTCCAAGTTAAAAAAAAACAAATAATTTCACTATAAAAATCATAAAAAAAAATGTTCCTAGTTAAAAAACTAAAACAATTTGCCTATAAAATGCATAAAAAAAGTTTCACAATAAAAACCATAAAAAATAGTTTCAATTTAAAAACTCAACTATATCACTATAAAAACCGTAACAAAATTTCCAAGTGAATAAACTCAACAGTTTCACTATAATAACCATAAGAATAAATTACAAGTTAAAAAACTCAACAGTTTCCCAATAAAAGGCATACAAAAAATTTCAAGTTAAAAAAATTCAATAGTTTCACTATAAAAACAATAACAAATTTTCCAAGTGAAAAAAACTAAACAATTTCACTATAAGTACAATAAAAAAGTTCCAAGTTAAAAAAACTTATCAATTTCACTATAAACACCATAAAAAAACTTCCAAGTTAAAAAACTCAAAAGTTTTACTAAAAAAAGTATAAAAACAATTCCAAGTTAAAAAAACTCAACAATTTCACTATAAAAACCATAACAAACTTTCCAAAATGAAAACTCATAAGTTTCACAATAAAAACCATAATAAAAGTTCCAAGTAAAAAAAACTCATAATTTAACTATAAAAAGCTTAAAAAATGTTCCAAATTAAAAAAAACTAAAAAAATTTACTATAAAAAAATAACTAAATTTCCAAGTTAAAAAACTCAACAGTTTCACTATAACATCCATAAAAATAAGTCAAGTTATAAAAACTCAATAATTTCACTATAAACCATAAATAAAATTTCATGTGAAAAAAACTCAACAATTTCACTATAAAAACAATAAAAAATAGTTTCAAGTTTAAAAAAACTCAACAATTTCACTATAATAACCATAACAAAATTTCCAAGTGAAAAAAACCCAACATTTTCACTATAAAAACCATAATAAAAGTTTCAAGTTAAAAAAACTCAACAATTTGACTATAAAAACCATAGCTAAATTTCTAAGTGAAAAAAAACAAAATTTTCACTATTAAAGCAAAAAAAAAATCCATGTTAATAAACTTAAAATTTCACTATAAAGATCTTATAATAGATCAAAGTTAAAAAAACTCAACAATTTAACTATAAGAAGAATAAAAAAACTTCTAAGTTAAAAAAAAACTCAACAATTTAACTATAAAAACAATAAAAAGTGTTCCAAGTTAAAAAAAAACTAAAAAAATTCACTATAAAGACCATAAAAAATATCCAAGTTATAAAAACTCAATAATATTACTAAAAAAAGCATAGAAAAAGTTCCAAATTAAAAAAACTAAAAATAATATTTATAAAATACCATAACAAAATTTCCAAGTGAAAAAATTCAAAAATTATACTATTAAAAATATAAAAAAGTTTCAAGTTAAAAAACTCAACAATTCTCTATAAAAACCATAAAAAAATTCCAACAAAAAATACTCAACAGTTTCACTATAAAACTATAAAAAACGTTTCATGTTATAAAATTCAACAATTTCAATATAAAAACCATAAAAATATTTCCAAGTGAAAAAATTCAACAGTTTAACTATAAAAACCATAACAAAAGTTTCAAGATAAAAAAACTCCTCAATTTCACTATAAAAACAACAACAAAATTTCCAATTGAAAAAACTCAATATTTTCATTATAAAAACCATAAAAAAAGTTTCAAGTTAAGAAACTCAACAGTTTCACTAAAAAAACCAAAAATAAATTTCCAAGTGAAAAAACTCAACAGTTTCACTATAAATACCATTAAAATAGTTCCAAGTTAATAATAAACTCAAATTTACACTATAAAGATCTTAAAAAAATTCAAATTTAAAAATTCAATAATTTCACTATAAAAAGGATTAAAAAAAGGTCCAAGTTAAAAAAAACAAATAATGTCACTATAAAAACCATAAAAAAGTGTTCCTGGTTAAAAAACTAAAACAATTTGCCTATAAAATGCATAAAAAAAGTTTAACAATAAAAACCATAAAAAATAGTTTCAATTTAAAAACTCAACTATATCACTATAAAAACCGTAATAAAATTTTCAAGTGAAAAAACTCAACAATTTCACTATAATAACCATAAAAATAAATTACAAGTTAAAAAACTCAACAGTTTCCCAATAAAAGACATACAAAAAATTTCAAGTTAAAAAAATTCAATAGTTTCACTATAAAAACAATAACAAATTTTCCAAGTGAAAAAAACTAAACAATTTCACTATAAGTACAATAAAAAAGTTCCAAGTTAAAAAAACTTATCAATTTCACTATAAACACCATAAAAAAACTTCCAAGTTAAAAAACTCAAAAGTTTTACTAAAAAAAGTATAAAAACAATTCCAAGTTAAAAAAATTCAACAATTTGACTATAAAAACCATAACAAACTTTCCAAAATGAAAACTCATAAGTTTCACAATAAAAACCATAATAAAAGTTCCAAGTAAAAAAAACTCATAATTTAACTATAAAAAGCTTAAAAAATGTTCCAAATTAAAAAAAACTAAAAAAATTTACTATAAAAAAATAACTAAATTTCCAAGTTAAAAAACTCAACAGTTTCACTATAACATCCATAAAAATAAGTCAAGTTATAAAAACTCAATAATTTCACTATAAACCATAAATAAAATTTCATGTGAAAAAAACTCAACAATTTCACTATAAAAACAATAAAAAATAGTTTCAAGTTTAAAAAAACTCAACAATTTCACTATAATAACCATAACAAAATTTCCAAGTGAAAAAAACCCAACATTTTCACTATAAAAACCATAATAAAAGTTTCAAGTTAAAAAAACTCAACAATTTGACTATAAAAACCATAGCTAAATTTCTAAGTGAAAAAAAACAAAATTTTCACTATTAAAGCAAAAAAAAAAATCCATGTTAATAAACTTAAAATTTCACTATAAAGATCTTATAATAGATCAAAGTTAAAAAAACTCAACAATTTAACTATAAGAAGCATAAAAAAACTTCTAAGTTAAAAAAAACTCAACAATTTAACTATAAAAACAATAAAAAGTGTTCCAAGTTAAAAAAAAACTAAAAAAATTCACTATAAAGACCATAAAAAATATCCAAGTTATAAAAACTCAATAATATTACTATAAAAAGCATAGAAAAAGTTCCAAATTAAAAAAACTAAAAATAATATTTATAAAATACCATAAAAAAATTTCCAAGTGAAAAAATTCAAAAATTATACTATTAAAAATATAAAAAAGTTTCAAGTTAAAAAACTCAACAATTCTCTATAAAAACCATAAAAAAATTCCAACTAAAAATACTCAACAGTTTCACTATAAAACCATAAAAAACGTTTCATGTTATAAAATTCAACAATTTTAATATAAAAACCATAAAAATATTTCCAAGTGAAAAAATTCAACAGTTTAATTATAAAAACCATAACAAAAGTTTCAAGATAAAAAACTCCTCAATTTCACTATAAAAACAACAACAAAATTTCCAATTGAAAAAACTCAATATTTTCATTATAAAAACCATAAAAAAAGTTTCAAGTTAAGAAACTCAACAGTTTCACTAAAAAAACCAAAAATAAATTTCCAAGTGAAAAAACTCAACAGTTTCACTATAAAAACCATTAAAATAGTTCCAAGTTAATAATAAACTCAAATTTACACTATAAAGATCTTAAAAAAATTCAAATTTAAAAATTCAATAATTTCACTATAAAAAGGATTAAAAAAAGGTCCAAGTTAAAAAAAAAAAATAATGTCACTATAAAAACCATAAAAAAAGTGTTCCTAGTTAAAAAAACTAAAACAATTTGCCTATAAAATGCATAAAAAAAGTTTCACAATAAAAACCATAAAAAATAGTTTCAATTTAAAAACTCAAATATATCACTATAAAAACCGTAATAAAATTTTCAAGTGAAAAAACTCAATAATTTCACTATAATAACCATAAAAATAAATTACAAGTTAAAAAACTCAACAGTTTCCCAATAAAAGACATACAAAAAATTTCAAGTTAAAAAAATTCAATAGTTTCACTATAAAAACAATAACAAATTTTCCAAGTGAAAAAAACTAAACAATTTCACTATAAGTACAATAAAAAAGTTCCAAGTTAAAAAAACTTATCAATTTCACTATAAACACCATAAAAAAACTTCCAAGTTAAAAAACTCAAAAGTTTTACTAAAAAAAGTATAAAAACAATTCCAAGTTAAAAAAATTCAACAATTTGACTATAAAAACCATAACAAACTTTCCAAAATGAAAACTCATAAGTTTCACAATAAAAACCATAATAAAAGTTCCAAGTAAAAAAAACTCATAATTTAACTATAAAAAGCTTAAAAAATGTTCCAAATTAAAAAAAACTAAAAAAATTTACTATAAAAAAATAACTAAATTTCCAAGTTAAAAAACTCAACAGTTTCACTATAACATCCATAAAAATAAGTCAAGTTATAAAAACTCAATAATTTCACTATAAACCATAAATAAAATTTCATGTGAAAAAAACTCAACAATTTCACTATAAAAACAATAAAAAATAGTTTCAAGTTTAAAAAAACTCAACAATTTCACTATAATAACCATAACAAAATTTCCAAGTGAAAAAAACCCAACATTTTCACTATAAAAACCATAATAAAAGTTTCAAGTTAAAAAAACTCAACAATTTGACTATAAAAACCATAGCTAAATTTCTAAGTGAAAAAAAACAAAATTTTCACTATTAAAGCAAAAAAAAAATCCATGTTAATAAACTTAAAATTTCACTATAAAGATCTTATAATAGATCAAAGTTAAAAAAACTCAACAATTTAACTATAAGAAGCATAAAAAAACTTCTAAGTTAAAAAAAAACTCAACAATTTAACTATAAAAACAATAAAAAGTGTTCCAAGTTAAAAAAAAACTAAAAAAATTCACTATAAAGACCATAAAAAATATCCAAGTTATAAAAACTCAATAATATTACTATAAAAAGCATAGAAAAAGTTCCAAATTAAAAAAACTAAAAATAATATTTATAAAATACCATAACAAAATTTCCAAGTGAAAAAATTCAAAAATTATACTATTAAAAATATAAAAAAGTTTCAAGTTAAAAAACTCAACAATTCTCTATAAAAACCATAAAAAAATTCCAACAAAAAATACTCAACAGTTTCACTATAAAACTATAAAAAAACGTTTCATGTTATAAAATTCAACAATTTCAATATAAAAACCATAAAAATATTTCCAAGTGAAAAAATTCAACAGTTTAACTATAAAAACCAAAACAAAAGTTTCAAGATAAAAAACTCCTCAATTTCACTATAAAAACAACAACAAAATTTCCAATTGAAAAAACTCAATATTTTCATTATAAAAACCATAAAAAAAGTTTCAAGTTAAGAAACTCAACAGTTTCACTAAAAAAACCAAAAATAAATTTCCAAGTGAAAAAACTCAACAGTTTCACTATAAAAACCATTAAAATAGTTCCAAGTTAATAATAAACTCAAATTTACACTATAAAGATCTTTAAAAAATTCAAATTTAAAAATTCAATAATTTCACTATAAAAAGGATTAAAAAAAGGTCCAAGTTAAAAAAAACAAATAATGTCACTATAAAAACCATAAAAAAAAAGTGTTCCTGGTTAAAAAACTAAAACAATTTGCCTATAAAATGCATAAAAAAAGTTTCACAATAAAAACCATAAAAAATAGTTTCAATTTAAAAACTCAACTATATCACTATAAAAACCGTAACAAAATTTCCAAGTGAAAAAACTCAACAATTTCACTATAATAACCATAAAAATAAATTACAAGTTAAAAAACTCAACAGTTTCCCAATAAAAGACATACAAAAAATTTCAAGTTAAAAAAATTCAATAGTTTCACTATAAAAACAATAACAAATTTTCCAAGTGAAAAAAACTAAACAATTTCACTATAAGTACAATAAAAAAGTTCCAAGTTAAAAAAACTTATCAATTTCACTATAAACACCATAAAAAAACTTCCAAGTTAAAAAAATCAAAAGTTTTACTAAAAAAAGTATAAAAACAATTACAAGTTAAAAAACTCAACAATTTGACTATAAAAACCATAACAAACTTTCCAAAATGAAAACTCATAAGTTTCACAATAAAAACCATAATAAAAGTTCCAAGTAAAAAAAATTCATAATTTAACTATAAAAAGCTTAAAAAATGTTCCAAATTAAAAAAACTAAAAAAATTTACTATAAAAAAATAACTAAATTTACAAGGTAAAAAACTCAACAGTTTCACTATAACATCCATAAAAATAAGTCAAGTTATAAAAACTCAATAATTTCACTATAAACCATAAATAAAATTTCATGTGAAAAAAACTCAACAATTTCACTATAAAAACAATAAAAAATAGTTTCAAGTTTAAAAAAACTCAACAATTTCACTATAATAACCATAACAAAATTTCCAAGTGAAAAAAACCCAACATTTTCACTATAAAAACCATAATAAAAGTTTCAAGTTAAAAAAACTCAACAATTTGACTATAAACACCATAGCTAAATTTCTAAGTGAAAAAAAAAAAATTTCACTATTAAAGCAAAAAAAATCCGTGTTAATAAACTTAAAATTTCACTATAAAGATCTTATAATAGATCAAAGTTAAAAAAACTCAACAATTTAACTATAAGAAGCATAAAAAAACTTCTAAGTTAAAAAAAAAACTCAACAATTTAACTATAAAAACAATAAAAAGTGTTCCAAGTTAAAAAAAACTAAAAAAATTCACTATAAAGACCATAAAAAATATCCAAGTTATAAAAACTCAATAATATTACTATAAAAAGCATAGAAAAAGTTCCAAATTAAAAAAACTAAAAATAATATTTATAAAATACCATAACAAAATTTCCAAGTGAAAAAATTCAAAAATTATACTATTAAAAATATAAAAAAGTTTCAAATTAAAAAACTCAAAAATTCTCTATAAAAACCATAAAAAAATTCCAACTAAAAATACTCAACAGTTTCACTATAAAACCATAAAAAACGTTTCATGTTATAAAATTCAACAATTTCAATATAAAAACCATAAAAATATTTTCAAGTGAAAAAATTCAACAGTTTAACTATAAAAACCATAACAAAAGTTTCAAGATAAAAAACTCCTCAATTTCACTATAAAAACAACAACAAAATTTCCAATTGAAAAAACTCAATATTTTCATTATAAAAACCATAAAAAAAAGTTTCAAGTTAAGAAACTCAACAGTTTCACTAAAAAAACCAAAAATAAATTTTCAAGTGAAAAAACTCAACAGTTTCACTATAAAAACCATTAAAATAGTTCCAAGTTAATAATAAACTCAAATTTACACTATAAAGACCTTAAAAAAATCAAATTTAAAAATTTAATAATTTCACTATAAAAAGGATTTAAAAAAAGGTCCAAGTTAAAACAAACAAACAATGTCACTAAAAAAACCATAAAAAAGTGTTCCTGGTTAAAAAACTAAAACAATGTGCCTATAAAATACATAAAAAGAGTTTCACTATAAAAACCATAAAAAAAGTTTCAATTTAAAAACTCAACAGTATCACTATAAAAATCGTAACAAAATTTCCAAGTGAAAAAACTCAACACTTTCACTATAATAACCATAAAATAATTACAACTTAAAAAACTCAATATTTTCACTATAAAAAGCATAAAAAAAAAAGTTCAAGTTAAAAAAACTCAAAAGTTTCACTATAAAAACCATAACAAATTTTCCAAGTGAAAAAACTTATCAATTTCGCTATAAACACCATAAAAAACTTCCAAGTTTAAAAACTTAAAAGTTTTACTAAAATAAGCATAAAAACAATTCTTGTTTAAAAAACTCAACAATTTGACTATAAAAACCATAACAAATTTCTCAAAGAAAAACTCATAAGTTTCATAATATAAACCATAATAAAATTTCCAAGTAAACAAACTCAAAATTTAACTATAAAAAGCTTAAAAAATGTTCCAAATTCAAAAACAAAACTAAAAAAAATTACTATAAAACAATAACTAAATTTCCAAGTGAAAAAACATAACACTTTCACTATAACAACTATAAAAACATGTCAAGTTATAAAAACTCAATAATTTCACTATAAAAACTATAAATAAAATTTCAAGCGAAAAAACTCAACAATTTCATTCTAAAAACCATAAAAATAAGTTTCAACTTAAAAAACTCAACAATTTCACTATAAAAACTGTAACAAAATTTCCATGTGAAAAAAACTCAACATTTTCACTATAAAAACCATAAAAAAAAGTTTCAAGTTAAAAAACTCAACAATTTGACTATAAAAAGCATAACTAAATTTCTAAGTGAAAAAATTCAAAACTTTCACTATCAACACCAAAAAAAAAATCCAAGTTAATAAACTCAAAATTTCACTATAAAGACCTTATAAAAGATCCAAGTTAAAAAAAAATCACTATAAAGACCATACAAAAATATCCAAGTTATAAAAACTCAATAATATTACTATAAAAAGCATAGAAAAAGTTCCAAATTAAAAAAAAGATATACAAAAACCTTTATAAATATAATAAAATTTCCAAGTGAAAAAACTCAACAATTACACTAGGAAAAATATAAAAAGGTTTCAAGTTAAAAATAAAACTCAACAATTCACTATAAAAACCATAAAAAAAATTCTCACTAAAAATACTCAATTGTTTCACTATAAAACCATAAAAAAAGTTTTAAGTTATAAAACTCAACAATTTCCATATAAAAAGCATAATAAATTTTGCAAATGAAAAAATTCAACACTTTAACTATAAAAACCATAACAAAAGTTTCAAGTAAATAAACTCCTCAATTTCTCTGTAAAAACAACAACACAATTTCCAATTGAAAAAACTCAATAATTTCATTATAAAAACCATAAAAAAAAGTTACAAGTTAAAAAACTCAACATTTTCACTAAAAAAACCAAAACTAAAATTCCAAGTGAAAAAACTCAACAATTTCACTATAAAAACCATAAAAAAATGTTCCAAGTTAAAAATCTAAAACATTTGCCTATAAAATGCATAAAAAAAAGTTTTATTATATAAACCATAAAAAAAAGTTTCAAGTTAAGAAACTCAACAGTATCACTATAAAAATCATAACATAATTTCCAAGCGAAAAAACTCAAAAGTTTCACTATAAAAACCATAAAAAAAAATTTCAAGTTAAAAAACTCAACAGTTTTACTATAAAAAGTAATAAAAAAAATGTATCAAGTGTAAAAACTCAACAGTTTTACTATAAAAACAATAACAAATTTTCCAAGTGAAAAAACTAAATAATTTCACAATAAATACAATAAAAAAGGTTCCCAGTTAAAAAACTTACAATTTCACTATAAACACCATAAATAACTTCCAAGTTAAAAAACTCAATTGTTTTACAAAAAAAAATATAAAAACAATTACAAGTTAAAAAATAATTCAACAATTTCACTATAAAAACTATAACAAAATTTCCAAAAGAAAAAGTCATAAGTTTCACTATAAAAACCATAATAAAAGTTCCAAGTAAAAATAACTCAAAATTTTACTATAAAAATCATAAAAGAATATCTAACTTAAAAAAACTCAGCAATTTCAATATAACAAAAGTTCCCAATTAAAAAAGCTGAACAATTTTACAGTAAAAAGTATAAAAAATGTTACAAATTAAAAAAAATTAAACATAAAAACAATAACAAAAACTCTAATTGATAAAACTCAACAATTTCACTATAAAAATTGTAACAAAATTTCCAAGTGAAAAACTCAACAGTTTCTCTATTAAAACCATAAAAAAAAGTTTCAAGTTAAAAAATTTAACAATTTTACTATAAAAACAAGAACTAAATTTCCAAGTGAAAAAATTCAACAATTTTCACTATAAATACCTTAAAAAAGATCAAAGTTAAAAAAACTCAACAATTTCACTTATGGAAGAATAAAAAAATTTCCAGGTTAAAAAAACTTCACAATTTCACTATAAAAGCCGTAAATAATTTCACTATAAAGACCATAAAAAATATCCAAGTTATAAAAACACAATAATTTTACTATAAAAAACATATAAAAAGTTCCAAGTCAAAAAAACTAAATATTTTCCTATAAAAAACATAAAAAAAGTTCCAAGTCAAAAAACTAAAAATATTTTCCTATAAAAAACATAAAAAAGTTCCAATTTTTTTTTTTAAAAAAAAAAGCTAAAAATATTTACTATAAAAACCAAAACAAAATTTTCAAGTGAAAAAACTCAATAGTTTCACTATAAAAATCATAAAAAAAGTTTCATGTTAAAAACCTAAACAATTTCAATATAAAAACCATATTTAAATTTCAGTGTGAAAAACTCAATAATTTAAATATAAAACAATTAAAAAGTTTCAAGTTAACAAACTCAACAATTTTACTATAAAAACCATAAAAAAAAGTTTCATGTTAATAAAGTCGAAATTTCACTATAGAGTCCTTAAAAAAGATCAATGTTTTAAAAACTCAACAATTTCAATATAAAAAGTATAAAAAAAATTCCAAGTTAAAAAAACTCAATAATTTCACTATAAAAGCATAAAAAATTTCCAAGTTAAAAAAAAAAAACTCAACAATTTCACTATAAAAACCATTAAAAATTTTCAAAGTTAAAAAAGCTATAAAATTTCACTATAGACAATAAAAAATTATCCAAGTTTTAAAAACTCAATAATTTTAATATAAACACCATAGCAAAATTTCAAATTAAAAAAAAAAAAAAAAAATCCCTATAAAAACCATAACAAAATTTCCAAGTGAAAAAAGTCAATAGTTTCACTATAAAAACCATAAAAAGTTCCAAGTTAATAAATTCAAAATTTCACTATAAAGTCCTTAAAAAAGATCAAAGTTAAAAAACACAACAATTTCACTATAGAAAACATAAAAAAATTTCAAAGTTAAAAAAAAAAACTCAACAATTTCACTATAAACACCAAGTTAAAAAAATTTCACTATAAAGACCGTAAAAAAAATTAAAGTTATAAAAAATCAATAATTTCACTATAAAAAGCAAAGAAAAACTTCCAAGTTAAAATACTCAACAATGTTAGTAAAAAAAAGCATAAATACAATTCCAAGTTAAAAAATCTTAACAATTTCGCTATAAAAACCATAACTAAATTTCCAAAAGAAAAACTCATAAGTTTCACTATAAAACCATAATAAAAGTTCCAAGTAAAAAACTCAAAATTTAAAAAAGTCAACAATTTCAATATAAAAAAATAAAAAATAGAAGTTCCAAGTTTAAAAAACTCAACAATTTTACTATAAAAAGCATAAAAAATGTTACAAATTAAAAAAAAAATTATAAAAATTCACTATAAAAATAAAATAAATATCAAGTGAAAAAACTCAACAGTTTCACTATAAAAACCATAAAAATGTGTCAAGTCAAAAAACTCAATAATTTCACAATAAAAACCATAAATAAAATTTATAGTGAAAAAACTCAACAACAGAACCATAAAAAAAGTTTCAAGTTAAAAACTCAACAATTTTACTATAAAAATCTTTTAAAAAATTCCAAGTGAAAAAAACTCAAAACTTTCACTATAAAAACCATAAAAAAAAAGTTTCAAGTTAAAAAACTCAACAATTTGACTATAAAAATCATAGTTAAATTTCTAGGTGAAAAAATGCAAAAAGTTTCACTATGAAAGCCAAAAATAATATCCAAGTTAATAAACTCAAAATTTTACTATAAAGACCTTATAAAAGATCAAAGTTAAAAAAACTAAAAAATTTCACTATAAAAACCATAAAAAAAGTTCTAAGTTAAAAATAAAACTCAACAATTTTACTATAAAAACAATAAAAAGTGTTCCAAGTTAAAAAAAAAACTAAAAATATTCACTATAAAGACCATAAAAAAATATCCAAGTTATAAAAACTCAATAAATTTACTATAAAAAGAATAGAAAAGTTCAAAATTAAAATAAACAAATAAACAAATCTTTATAAATACATAACAAAATTTGATGGTGAAAAAATTCAACAATTATAGTATGAAAAATATAAAAAAATTTCAAGTGAAAAAAGTCAACAATTACACTATGAAAAATATAAAAAAGTTTCAAGTTAAAAAAGTCAACAATTTCCATATAAAAACCATAATAAATTTTCCAAGTGAAAAAATTAGTTTCATAATAAAAACCATAACAAAAGTTCCAAGTTAAAAAACTCAACAGTTTCACTATAAAAATCATAACAAAATTTCCTAGTGAAAAATTCAACAGTTTCACTATAAAAACCATAAAAAAATGTCAAGTTAAAAAACTCAACAGTTTCACTATAAAAACAATAACAAATTTTTCGAGTGAAAAAACTCAACAATTCACTATAGAATAAAAAAAAGTTCCAAGTTAAAAAAACTTAACAATTTCACAATAAACATCATAAAAAACTTTCAAGTTAAAAAACTCAACAGTTTTACTAAAAAAGCATTAAAAAATTCCAAGTTAAATAAAAACTCAACAATTTCACTATAAAAACCATAACAAAGTTTCCAAAAGAAAAACTCATAAGTTTCACTATAAAAACCATAATAAAAGTTCCAAGTAAAAAACTTAAAATTTAACTATAAATATCATAAAAAAAGTTCCCATTTAAAAAAGCTGAACAATTTTACAATAAAAAGCATAAAAATGTTACAAATTAAAAAAAAAAACTAAAAACAATTACTATAAAAACAATAACAAAATTTCTAAGTGAAAAACTCCACAGTTTCACTATAAAAGCCATAAAAAAAGTTTCAAGTTAAAAAACTCAACTATTTCACTATAAAAACCATAAAATAATTTCAAGTGAAAAAACTTTACAGTTTCACTATAAAAACCATAAAAAAAGGTTTCAAGTTAAAATAATCAACAATTTCACTATAAAAATCGTAACAAAATTTCCAAGTAAAAAAACTCAACAGTTTCTCTATAAAAAACATTAAAAAAAAATAAGTTTCAAGTTAAAAAATTCAATAATTTCACTATAAAAACCAGAACTAAATTTCCAAGTGAAAAAATTCAACTATTTTCACTATAAAAACTACCAAAAGTTCCAAGTTAATAAGCTCAAAATTTCACTATAAAGACCTTAAAAATGATCAATGTTTAAAAAAAACTCAACAATTTCAATATAAGAAGAATAAAGTTTAAAAAAAAAACTCCACAATTTCACAATAAAAGCCATAAAAAATGTTCCGAGTTAAAAAAATAAAAAATTTCACTACAAAAGACCATAAAAAAAATATCCAACTTATAAAAGTTCAATAATTTTACTATAAAAATCATAGAAAAAGTTCCAAGTCAAAAAACTAAAAATATTTTCCGATTAAAAGCAAAAATAAAGTTCCAAGTCAAAAAACTAAAAATATTTTGCTATAAAAAGCATAAAAAAGTTCCAGATTTTTTAAGAAAAAAGCTAAAAAATTACTATAAAAACCAAAACAAAATTTCCAAGTGAAAAAACTCAACAGTTTCACTATAAAAATCATAAAAAGTTTCATGTTAAAAAACACAACAATTTCACTATAAAAATCATATTTAAATTTCCAAGTGAAAAAACTCAACAATTTCAATTTAAAACCATAAAAAATTTCAAGTTTAAAAACTCAACAATTTCAGTATAAAAACCATTAAAAAATTTCATGTTAATAAACTCGAAATTTCACTATAAAGTCCTTAAAAAAAATCAAAGTTAAGAAACTCAACAATTTCAATTTAAAAAGTATAAAACAAATTCCCAAGTTAAAAAAACTCAATAATTTCACCCTAAAAATCATAAAAAAATTTCCAAGTTAAAAAAAAAAACTCAACAATTTCATTATAAAACCCATTAAAAATGTTCAAAGTTAAAAAACTATAAAATGTCACTATAAAGACCATAAAAAATTATCCAAGTTATAAAAACTCAACAATTTTATTCTAAAAAGCATAACAAAATTCAAAATAAAAAAAAACAAAATAATCCCTATAAAAATCATAACAAAATTTACAAGTGAAAAAAGTCAATAGATTCACTATAAAGTCCTTAAAAATATCTAAGTTAAAAAAACTCAACAATTTCACTATAAAAAGCATAAAAAAAATTTAAAGTTAAAAAAAAACTCAACAATTTCACTATAAAAAACATAAAAAATGTTCCAAGTAAAAAAAAAACTAAATAATTTCACTATAAAAACCATAACTAAATTTCCAAAAGAAAAACTCATAAGTTTCACTATAAAAAAGTCAACAATTACTATAAAAACCATAAAGAAAATTTCAAGTGAAATAACTAAAAAATTTCACTATAAAAACCATAAAAAAAAATTCAAGTTAAAAAAATCAACAATTTCACTATAAAAACCGTAACAAAATTTCCAAGTGAAAATTCAAAAGTTTCACAAAATTTTTATCAAACTGCCCAACTTTTTCAACATTAATTCCTAACTACCCTACATTTTAAATTCATTTTCATTCTACCCCACTTTTTTTAAAAATGAATTAAAGCGGAGACGCCAATTGAATTGGCGCTTCCTATAATTTTTTTAAAATTTACAGTTACCTGCGGATTTTCCTGCAGATTTGAGATTAACTGCGGATTTACTTGCGAATTTATCTAAGGATATAGGTAAATCCCAAGTAAATCTGCAGGTAATATCAAATATGCAGGAAAATTCGCAGGTAACTGGATTTATATGCGAATTCATTTTTTTTGTTATAAAAACTAGGGTAGATAGAGAATTAATTTGAAAAGTGGGTTACTTGGGGATTTTTTTTAATGAAAAAATGGGGTATTTGAGTAAAAAAAATCAGTTTCACTATAAAAACCATATTAAAAGTTTCAAGTTAAAAAATTCAACAATTTCACTATAAAAACCATAACTAAATTTCCAAGTAAAAAAACTTAACAGTTTCACTATAAAAACCATTAAAAATGTTCCAACTTAATAGTTTCACTATAAAAACCATTAAAAAAGTTCCCAGTTAAAAAAAACTAAAAAATTTCACTTTAAAGACCATAAAAAATATGAAAGTTATAAAAACTCAATTATTTTACTATAAAAAGCATAGAGAAATTTCCGAATTAAAAAAAAACTAAAAAGTATTCTCTATAAAAACCATAACAAAATTTCCAAGTGAAAAAATTCAATAGTTTCACTATATAGACCATAAAGAAAGTTTAAAATTAAAAAACTGATTAATTTCCCTATAAACACCATATTAAAATTTTCAAGTAAAAAAACTTAACAATTTCGCTATAAAAACCATTAAAAAGTTTCAAGTTAAAAAACTCAATAATTTCACTATAAAAAACAAAACTAAATTTCCAAGTGAAAAAACTCAACAGTTTCACTATAAAAACCATAAAAAATGTCCATGTCAATAAACTCGAAATTTCACAATAAAGTCCTTAAAAAAAGATCAAAGTTAAAAAAATTCAACAATTTCACTAAAAAAAGCATAAAAAGATTTCCATGTTAAAAAAACAAACTCAACAATTTCACTATAAAAACCATAAAAAATGTTCCAAGTTAAAAACTTAAAATTTTTGACTATAAAGATCATAAAAAATATCCAAGTTATAAATAGCCAATAATTTTACTATAAAAAGCATAGAAAAATTTCCAAATATAAAAAAAAACTTAAAAAAAATATCACTATAAAATCCATAACAAAATTTCCAAGTGAAAAAACTCAACAGTTTCACTATAAAAATAAAAATAAAAGTTTTAAGTTAGAAAAATCAACAATTTCACTATAAAATTCATAAAAAAAGTTTTAAGTTAAAAAATCAAAATTTCATTATAAAAACCTAACAAAATTTCCAAGTGAAACAACTCTACAGTTTCACTATAAAAAACATAAAAAAAAGTTTCAAGTTAAAAAAATCAACAATTTCACTATAAAAACCATAATTAAATTTCCAAGTGAAAAAACTCTACAGTTTCACTATAAAAACCATAAAAAAAAGTTTCAAGTTAAAAAATCAACAATTTCACTATAAAAACTAGAACTAAATTTCCAAGTGAAAAAATTGAACAATTTCGCTATAAAAACCACAAAAAAATTCCAAATTAATAAATTAAAAATTTCAATATAAACACCTAAAAAGATCAAAGTTAAAAAAACTCAACAATTTCACTATAAGAAGTATAAAAAAATTTCCAAGTTAAAACAAATTCTTCAATTTCACTATAAAAACCATAAAAAAATATTCCAAGTTCAAAAACTAAAAAATTTCACTATAAAAACCATAAAAATATATTCAAGTTATAAAAACTCAATAATTTTACTCTAAAAAACATAGAAAAACTTCCAAATTACAAAAAAAAAACTATAAATATTCACTATGAAAACCATAATTTTACTCATCAGTTTCACTATAAAACCATAACAAATTTTCCAAGTGAAAAAACTCAACAATTTCACTATAAATACAATAAAAAAACGTTTCAAGTTAAAAAAACTGAACAATTTCATTATAAACACCATAAAAAACTTCCAAGTTAAAAAAATCAACAGTTTTACTAAAATAATAATAAAAACCATTCAAAGTTTAAAAAGAAACTAAACAATTTCACTAAAAAAAACATAACAAAATTTACCAAAGAAAAACTCATAAGTTTCACTATTAAAACCATAATAAAAGTTCCAAGTAACAAAATCCAAAATATAATTATAAAATCATTAAAAAAAAGATCAAGTTAAAAAACTCAAAAATTTCATTATAAAAAAAGTTTCAAGTTAAAAAACCAACAATTTTACTATAAAAAGCATAAAAAATGTTCCAAATTTAATAAAAAAAACTATAAAAAAATTCATTATTAAAATAATAGAAAAATTTCTAAGTGAAAAAACTCAACAATTTCACTATAAAAGCCATAAAAATTCAAAACTAAATTTCCAAGTGAAAAAACTCAACAATTTCTCTATAAAACCCATAAAAATGTTCCAAGTTAATAAACGTAAAATTTCACTATAATAACCTTAAAAAATATCAAAGTTACAAAAATAAAAAGATTTGCCTATAAAGACCATAAGAAAATATCTAAGTTATAAAAACTCAACCATTTTACAAGAAAAAGTTCCAAATTAAAAAAAAACTAAATCAAACCACTATAAAAACCATAAAGAAATTTCAACCTGAAAAATTCAACAGTTTCACTATAAAAACCATAATAAAATTTCCAAGAGAAAAAACTTAACAGTTTCACTATTAAAACCATAAAAAAAAGTTTCAAGTTAAAAAAACCTCAACAATTTCACTATAAAAACCATAACTAAATTTCCCAATGAAAAACTCAACAACTTCACTATAAAAACCACAAAAAAGTTCCACGTTAATAAACTAAAAATTTCACTATAAAGACCTTAAAAAGATCAAAGTTAAAAAAAACTCAACAATTTCATTATAAAAAGCATAAAAAGCATAATAAAGTTCAAAATTACAAAAACTAAAAAAAATCACTATAAAATCCATAACAAAATATCCAAGTGAAAAAACTCAATGGTTTAATTATTAAAAAACATAAAAAACTTTTAAGTTAACAAACTCAACAATTCACTATATAAACCATAAAAAAAATTCAACTGAAGAAACTCAACATTTTCAATATAAAAATATAAAAAAGTTCCAAGTTAAAGAAACTCAAGATTTTTACTATAAAAAACATAAAAATGTTCCAAATAAAAAAAACTATAAAAAATCACTATAAAAATAATAAAGAAATTTCCAAATGAAAAAACACGATAGTTTCACAATAAAAACCAGAAAAAATATTTCAAGTTAAAATAACTCAACAATTTCACTATAAACCATAAAAAAATACCAAGTGAAAAAACTCAACAGTTTCACTATAAAAACTATAAAAAAAACTCAACAATTTAACTATAAATACCGTCACAATATTTCCAAGTGAAAAAGCTATACAGATTCACTATAAAAACCTTAAAAAAGTTTCAAATTAAAAAATTCAACAATTAAACTATAAAAACCATAAAAAAAATATAAAAAAATGTTCCAAATTAAAAAAATAAAAATTCACTATAAAAACAACAACAAAATTTCCTAGTTAAAAAACACGAGAGTTTCACTATAAAAACAAAATAAAAAATTTAATTTAAAAAACTCAACAATTTCACTATAAAAACCTTAAATAAATTACCAAGTGAAAAAACTCAACAGTTTCACTATAAAAACTATACAAAAAAGCATTAGGTTAAAAAAAACTCAACAATTTCAAACTAAAAAATATAAAAAATTTCCAATAAAAAGCATCATAAAGTTCAAAACTACAAAAACTAAAAAAATCACTATAAAATCCATATCAAAATTTCCAAGTGAAAAAACTCAACAGTTTCATTAATAAAAAATATAAAGTTTTAAGTTAAAAAACTCAATAATTCACTATATAAACCATAAAAAAATTCAACTGAAGAAACTCAACATTTTCAATATAAAAATATAAAAAGTTCTAAGTTAAAGAAACTCAAGAATTTTACTATAAAAACCATAAAAAAATGTTCCAAATTAAAAAAAAACTAAACAATTTCACTATAAAACCATAAAAAAAATACCAAGTGAAAAAACTCAATAATTTCACTATTAAAACTAAAAAAAAAAACTCAACAATTTAATTGTATAAATCGTAACAATATTTCCAAGTGAAAAAGCTCAACAGTTTCACTATAAAAACCATAAAAAAGTTTAAAATTAAAAAATTCAACAATTAAACTATAAAAACTATAAAAAATATTGCAAGTGAAAAAAACTCAACAGTTTCACTATAAAAATCATGGAAAAAAGAGCTAAGGTAAAAAAAAACTAAACAATTTCACTAAAAAAACCGTAACAAAATTTCCAAGTGAAAAAGATTAACATTTTCACTATAAAAACGATACAAAAAAAATTCAAGTTAATAAACTCAACAATTTTACTATAAAAACCATAAAAATAATACCAAGTGAAAAAACTCAACAGTTTCACTATAAAAACCATAAAAAGATATAAGTTAAAAAAAACTCAATAGTTTCACTATAAAAACCATAAAAAAAACTAAAAGTTAAAAAAAAACTCAACAATTTCACTATAAAAACCGTAACAAAATTTCCAAGTGAAAAAACTCAACAATTCACTATAAAAACATTAAAAAAAGCTTCATATTAAAAAACTAAAAAATTTGATTATAAAGATCATAAAAAAAGATTTAAGTTTAAAAAATTCTACAATTTCAAAATATAAAATATAAAAGAAAGTTCCAAGTTTAAAACTCTTAACAATTTTACTATAAAAACATAAAGAATCTCCCAAATTAAAAAAAAAAACAAAAAAAATTCACTATAAAAAACAATAACAAAATTTCCAAGTCAAAAAACACGATAGTTTCAATATAAAAACAAGATAAAAAGTTTCAAGTTATAAAACTCAACAATTTCACTATAAAAAATATAAATAAAAATACCAAGTGAAAAAACTTAACAGTTTCACTATAAAAACTATAAGAAAAAGCAATATGTTAAAAAAAACTCAACAGTTTCACTATAAAAACCATAAAAAAATTTCAATTAAAAAAAACTCAACAATTTCACTATAAAAACTATAAAAAAACTCAACAATTTAACTATAAAAATCGTACCAATATTTCCAAGTGAAAAAGCTCAACAGTTTCACTATAAAAACCATAAAAAAAGTTTCTAATTAAAAAACTCAACAATTAAACTATAAAAAAAATTCCAAGTGAAAAAAATCAACAGTTTCACTATAAAAATCATGGAAAAAAGTTTTAAGTTAAAAAAAACTCAACAATTTCACTAAAAAAAACCGTAACAAAATTTTCAAGTGAAAAAGCTCAACAGTATATAAAAACCATTAAAAAAATATTCAAGTTAATAAACTCAACAATTTTACTATAAAAACCATAAAAAAATACCAAGTGAAAAACTCAATTGTTTCACTATAAAAACAATAAAAAAAAGGTTCACATTAAAAAACTTAAAATTTTACCATAAAGATACAAAAAAAAAGATCCAAGTTAAAAAAACTCAACAATTTCAAACTAAAAAAATATAAAAAAACAAGTTTCAAGTTAAAAAAACTCAACAATTTTACTATAAAAATGTAAAAAAAAATGTTCCAAATTAAAAAACAATAAACATTCCCTATAAAAACAAAAACAAAATTTCCTAATGAAAAAACTCAATAGTTTCATTATAAAAACAAGATAAAAAGTTTCAAGTTAAAAAACTCAACAATTTCACTATAAAAACCATAAATAAAAATACCAAGTAAAAAAATTCAACAGTTTCTGTAATACCCCGTATTTAATTAAATGCTCAGGATATTATTAATTGAATTTAATAAGGTTCATGTATGCTCTAAGAGTTTTCAATTAAAATAAATTAGAGCAACTGATGAACCTAAATTAATTAATTAAGTATTATCTGACTTAGAGGTTTTATCAAATATTCGACTCAGAGACATTTTTGGATACTCTCAATTTGGACCAGTTAGTGTTACTAACTTATAGTTATTGTTGTATTTATTATAAAAAGAAAGAAAGAAGAAGAAAGCTGTTGGTAAGAAGGAAAAGAAAGGAAAAAGAGAGGAAGAGAAAGAAAATGAAGAGAAGGAAAAGAAGAGGAAAAACCTAGAAGCTTTAAGATCAAGAATCATCACCATTTCTTCTTCAAATCTTCATCTTCACCAACCTCATCTTAATTGGCAAGGTGGGTTCATATCTATAAACTTTTACTTTTGGTTTGGTAGAGTTTTTAGGGTTTATGAGTTTTAGGGTAATTTATGGAAAAATCCTAAAATCGGTGAATTAAACGGTTGAAATATCGATTAAATGCATGAATACGTTGGTAATATGTGTGAGAATATATGTCTAAAATTATTTTGATGTTTGGTGTGAATTGAATTGAGTTTGGATGGGTTTTGTGATGAAAAAATAAGGTTTTTGAGCTTCTACAACATGGTTAATTGATTAACCAGTGAAAATGGTGTTTTACGTGAAATTTAGACTAGTTAACTGGTTATAGTCTTGTGTAAGTCTTGAGGTGGGTTATCTTTAGTCCCATGAGAAGCATCCGTAAGGACTAGAGGCGTGTATGACATGAGGTCCTCCGTAAAGTCTTGAGTAAGTCTTGAGGTGGGTTATCTTTAGTCCCACGAGAAGAATCCGTAAAGGCTTGAGGTACCGTGTAGTGAGATGAGGATAGTGGTTGATTTGTGTAATACGCTAGGTCCTCCGTTAAGTCTTGAGTAAGCCTTGAGGTGGGTTATCCTTAGTCCCACGAGAAGCATCCGTAAAGACTTGAGGTATGTATTACACTGGGACCTTCGTAAAGTCTTGAGTAAGCCTTGAGGTGGGTTATCCTGAGTCCTACGGGAAGCATCCGGAAAGACTTGAGGTGTGTATGTTACTAGATCCTCCGTAAGGTCTTGAGTAAGTCTTGAGGTGGGCTGCTTTGAGTCCCACGAGAAGCATCCGTAAAGGCTTGAGGTGAGTACTACACTGGGTTACGCGTGAAGTCTTGAGTAATTCTTGAGGTGGATTATTCTGAGTCCCACGGGAAGCATCCGTAAAGACTTGAGTGAGTGTGATATCGAGTCCTCCGTAAGGTCTTGAGTAAGTCTTGAAGTGGGTTATCTTTAGTCCCACGAGAAGCATCCGTAAAGGCTTGAGGTAGATGTTTCACTCGTTTAGTGGCGTGAGATTTGTATGGACCGTTTGTTCCATCTCGTATCGGATCCTTTTGAGAGGTAACATTAAGAGTTGGGTTAGGTTTCATAGAACCCTTAGAGCCGAGAGAACTCTAAGATAGGGAACCCATTGAGATGTTGTTATCTCGCCCCACTATTGTTGTTGCTTTTCAGGTTTCTTTTGTAGGTCTGATTTACGAGTGGAGCTATGCTCGAGATGTTTCAAGTGAAGCTTAGTTTAGTCTTCCGATGTGTATTTCTTTATCTTTGTACAATAATGGATATTGTATTATTCTTAGTTTTTATTTTAGTATGATTTCCATGTCTTGTACCATAGTTTGTATTGTTTTTAGAATTGGACAAGAACGTGAATTATACTAGTAGGTATTTATGATGGTGTCAGTATCAAAAATTAACTATGTATGATATTATTCTAGATTTATATTATCTGGGTGTTACAGTTTCACTATGAAAACTATAAAAAAACATTAGTTGAAAAAAACTCAATAATTTCAAACTAAAAAATATAATTTTTTTCCAATAAAAGCATAATAAAGTTCAAAACAACAAAAACTAAAAAAAATCACTATAAAATCCATAACAAAATTTCCAAGTGAAAAAACTCAACAGTTTCATTATTAAAAAATATAAAATCGTTTCAAGTTAAAAAAAACTCAACAATTCACTGTATAAACCATAAAAAAATTCAACTAAAGAAACTCAACATTTTCAATATAAAAATATAAAAAAGTTCCAAGTTTAAAAAACTCAAGAATTTTACTATAAAAAACATAAAAAATGTTCCAAATTAAAAAAAAACAAAAAAAACCACTAAAAAAATTATAAAGAAATTTCCATATGAAAAAACAAGATAGTTTCACAATAAAAACCAGAAAAAATGTTTCAAGTTAAAAAAACTCAAAAATTTCACTATAAAACCATAAAAAAATACCAAGTGAAAAAACTCAACAGTTTCATTCTAAAAACTATAAAAATAAACTCAACAATTTAACTATAAAAACTGTAACAATATTTCTAATTGAAAAAGCTCAACAGTTTCACTATAAAAACCATAAAAAAGTTTCAAATTAAAAAACTCAACAATTAAACTATAAAACCCATAAAAAATTCCAATTGAAAAAACTCAACAGTTTCACAATAAAAATCATGGAAAAAAAAGGTTTAAGTAAAAAAAAACTTAACAATTTCACTAAAAAAAACGTATCAAAATTTTCAAGTGAAAAAGCTCAACATTTTCAGTATAAAAACCATAAAAAAATTCAAGTTAATAAACTCATCAATTTTACTATAAAAACCATTAAAAAAAATACCAAGTGAAAAAACTCAACAGTTTCACTATAACAACCATAAAAAAAGCTATAAGTTAAAAAAACTGAAAAGTTTCACTATAAAAACCATAAAAAAGCTATAAGTTATAAAACAAACTCAACAATTTCACTATAAAATCCGTAACAAAATTTCCAAGAGAAAAAACTCAATAATTCACTATAAAAACATTAAAAAAAGCTTCACGTTAAAAAACTAAAAAAATTGATTATAAAGATCATAAAAAAACGATTTAAGTTTAAAAATCTCTACAATTTAAATATATAAAATATAAAAGAAAGTTCCAAGTTAAAAACTCTTAACAATTTTACTATAACAACATAAAGAATCTCCCAAATTAAAAAAAAAATCACTATAAAAAAAAAAAAATTTCCAAGTGAAAAAACATGATAGTTTCAATATAAAAACAAGATAAAAAGTTTCAAGTTATAAAACTCAACAATTTCACTATAAAAACAATAATTAAAAATACCAAGTGAAAAAACTCAACAGTTTCACTATAAAAACTATAAGAAAAAGCATTACGCTAAAAAAAACTCAACAATTTCATTATAAAAACCATAAAAAAATTTCAATTTAAAAAAACTCAACAGTTTCACTATAAAAACTATTAAAAAAACTCAACAATTTAACTATAAAAATCGTACCAATATTTCCAAGTGAAAAAACTCAACAGTTTCACTATAAAAACCATAAAAAAGTTTCAAATTAAAAAAACTCAACAATTAAACTATAAAAACCATAAAATAATTCAAGTGAAAAAAATTAACAGTTTCACTATAAAAATCATGGAAAAAAGCTTTAAGTTAAAAAAAACTCAACAATTTCACTAAAAAACCGTAGCAAAATTTCCAAGTGAAAAAGCTCAACAATATATAAAAACCATTAAAAAATATTAAAGTTAATAAACTCAACAATTTCACTATAAAAAACCATAAAAAATACCAAGTGAAAAAACTCAACTGTTTCACTATTAAAATAATAAAAAAAGCTTCATATTAAAAAACTTAAAATTTTACCATAAAGATACAAAAAAGATCCAAATTAAAAAAACTCAACAATTTCAAACTAAAAAATATTAAAAACAAGTTCCAAGTTTAAAAAAAACTCAACAATTTTACTATAAAAATATAATAAAAAAATGTTCAAAATTAAAAAACAACAAAAATTCCCTATAAAAAAAAAACAAAATTTACTAGTGAAAAAACTCGATAATTTCATTATAAAAACAAGATAAAAATTTCAAGTTAAAAAACTAAACAATTTCACTATAAAAACCATAAATAAAAATACCAAATAAAAAAATTCAATAGTTTCACTATGAAAACTATAAAAAAAAAGCATTAGTTTAAAAAAAAACTCAACAATTTCAAACTAAAAAATATAAAAAAATTTCCAATAAAAGCATAATAAAGTTCAAAACTACAAAAACTAAAAAAAATCACTATAAAATCCATAATAAAATTTCCATGTGAAAAAACTCAACAGTTTCATTATTAAAAAATATAAAAAAGTTTTAAGTTAAAAAAACTCAACAATTCACTATATAAATCATAAGAAAAAATTCAACTGAAGAAACTAAACATTTTCAATATAAAAATATAAAAAAGTTCCAAGTTAAAGAAACTCAAGAATTTTACTATAAAAAACATAAAAAATGTTCCAAACTAAAAAAAAAATCACTAAAAAAATTATAAAGAAATTTCAATGTGAAAAAACAAGATAGTTTCACAATAAAAACCAGAAAAAATATTTCAAGTTAAAAAAACTCAACAATTTCACTATAAGACCATAAAAAAATACCTAGTGAAATAACTCAACAGTTTCACTATAAAAAACTATAATAAAAAAAAACTTAACAATTAAACTATAAAAACTGTAACAATATTTTAATTGAAAAAGCTCAACAGTTTCACTATAAAAACCATAAAAAAGTTTCAAATTAAAAAATTCAACAATTAAACTATAAAAACCATAAAAAAAATTCCAAGTGAAAAAACTCAACAGTTTCACTATAAAAATCATGGAAAAAAGGTTTAAGTTAAAAAAAACTTAACAATTTCACTAAAAAAACCGTAACAAAATTTCCAAGTGAAAAAGCTCGACAGTTTCACTATCAAAACCATAAAAAACCCAAGTTAATAAACTCAACAATTTTACTATAAAACTCATAAAAAAAATACCAAGTGAAAAAACTCAACAGTTTCACTACAAAAACCATAAAAATGCTATAAGTTAAAAAGAAAACTCAACAATTTCACTATAAAAACCGTAACAAAATTTCAAGTGAAAAAACTCAACAATTCAATATAAAAACACTAAAAAAAGCTTCACGTTAAAAAACTAAAAAAATTGACTATAAAGATGATAAAAAATATTTAAGATTAAAAATCTCTACAATTTCAAAATATGAAATATGATAAAAAGTTTCAAGTTAAAAAATCTCAATAATTTTACTATAAAAACATAAAGAATGTCCCAAATTAAAAAAACAATAAAAAATCACTATAAAAACAATAACAAAATTTCCAAGTTAAAAAACACGATAGTTTCAATATAAAAACAAGATAAAAAAGTTTCAAGTTATAAAACTCAACAATTTCACTATAAAAACCATATATAAAAATACCAAGTGAAAAACTCAACAAATTAACTATAAAAACTATAAGAAAAAAGCATTACGTTAAAAAAACTCAACAATTTCACTATAAAGCCATAAAAAAACTACCAAGTGAAAAAACTCAACAGTTTCACTATAAAAACTATAAAAAAAAATCTCAACAATTTAAATATAAAAACCGTAACAATATTTCCAAGTGAAAAAGCTCCACATTTTCACTATAAAAACCATAAAAAGTTTCAAATTAAAAAACACAACAATTAAACTATAAAAACCATAAAAAAATACCAAGTGAAAAAACTCAATAGTTTCACGATAAAAATCATGGAAAAAAAAGCTTTAAGTTAAAAAAAACTCAACAATTTCACTAAAAAAACCGTAACAAAATTTCCAAGTGAAAAAGCTCAACAGTTTCACTATAAAAACCATTAAAAAAATATTCAAGTTAATAAACTCAACAATTTCACTATAAAAATCATAAAAAATACCAAGTGATAAAACTCAACTGTTTCACTATAAAAACCATAAAAACAAATAGCTATAAGTTAAAAAAAAATCAACAATTTCACTATAAAAACCATTACAAAATTTTCAAGTGAAAAAACTCAATAGTTCACTATAAAAACAATAAAAAAAAGCTTCACATTAAAAAACTTAAAATTTCACCATAAAGATAAAAAAAAGATCCAAGTTAAAAAAACTCAACAATTTCAAACTAAAAAATATAAGAAAAAAAGTTACAAGTTAAAAAAACTCAACAATTTTACTATAAAAAACATAAAAAGAATGTTCCAAATTAAAAAACAATAAAAATTCACTATAAAAACAACAAAAAAAATTTTATAGTAAAAAAACATGATAGTTTCACTATAAAAACAAGATAAAAAGTTTCAAGTTAAAAAACTCAACAATTTCACTTAACAACCATAAATAAAAATACCAAGTGAAAAAACTCAATAGTTTCACTATAAAAACTATAAAACAATGCATTAGGTTAAAAAAAACTCAATAATTTCAAACTAAAAAATATAAAAAAAAAATTCCAAAAAAAAGCATAATCAAGTTAAAAACTACAAAAACTAAAACAAATCACTAAAAAAATCCATAACAAAATTTCCAAGTGAAAAAACTCAATAGTTTCATTATTAAAAAATATAAAAAAGTTTCAAGTTAAAAAACTCAACAATTCACTATATAAACCATAAAAAAAAATTCAACTGAAGAAACTCAACATTTTCAATATAAAAATATAAAAAAGTTCCAAGTGAAAGAAACTCAAGAATTTTACTATAAAAAATATTCCAAATTAAGAAAACTAAAAAAATTCACTATAAAAATACTAATGAAATTTTCAAATGAAAAAACACGATAGTTTGACGATAAAAACCAGAAAAATGTTTCATGTTAAAAAAACTCAACAATTTCACTATAAAACCATAAATATAATACCAAGTGAAAAACTTAACAGTTTCACTACAAAAACTATAAAAAAAATCTCAACAATTTAACTATATAGACTGTCATAATATTTCCAAGTGAAAAAGCTCAACAGTTTCACTATAAAAACCATAAAAAAGTTTCAAATTAAAAAACTCAACAAATAAACTATAAAAACCATAAAAAAATTCCAAGTGAAAAAACTCAACAGTTTCACTATAAAAATCAACGAAAAAAAAAGCTTTACGTTAAAAAAAAAAACCTCAATAATTTCACTAAAAAAAACGTAACAAAATTTCCAAGTGAAAAAGCTCAATAGTTTCACTATAAAAACCATAAAAAAATTCAAGTTAATAAACTCAACAATTTTACTAAAAAAACCATTAGAAAAATACCAAGTGAAAAAACTCAATAGTTTCACTATAAAAACCATAAAAAAAAGCTATAAGTTAAAAAAAAACTCAACAATTTCACTGTTAAAACCGTAACAAAATTTCCAAGTGAAAAAACTCAACAATTCACTATAAAAACAATTAAAAAAAAGCTTCACGTTAAAAAACTCAAAAATTTGACCATAAAGATCTTAAAAAAAGATCCAAGTTAAAAAAACTATACAATTTAAAAATATAAAATATAAAAAAAAAGTTCCAAGTTAAAAAAATCTCAACAATTTTACTATAAAAAAACATAAATAAAAGTACCAAGTGAAAAAACTCAACAGTTTCACTATTAAAACTATAAAAAAAGGCATTACGTTAAAAAAAAAACTCAACAATTTCACTATAAATCCATAAAAAAATACCAAGTGAGAAAACTCAAAAGTTTCACTATAAAAACGATAAAAAAAACTCAACAATTTAACTATAAAAACCGTAACAATATTTCCAAATGAAAAAACTCAACAGTTTCACTATAAAAACCATATAAAAAACTTTTAGTTAAATTTTTTTTTACCAATTTCACTAAAAAATCCGTAACAAAATTTCCAACTGAAAAAGCTCAATTGTTTCAATATAAAAACTATAAAAAAAAAGTTTTAAGTTAAAAAAACTCAACAATTTCACTATAGAAACATAAAAAAAATTCCATGTGAAAAATTCTCAATAATTTCACTAATAAAACCATAAAAAAAGCTATAAGTTTAAAAAAGTCAACAATTTCACTATAAAAACCATTACAAAATTTCCTAGTTAAAAAACTCAACAGATCACTATAAAAACAATAAAATATAAAGCTTCACGTTAAAAAACTCAAAATATAACTATAAAGATCATAAAAAAAGATACAAGCTAAAAAAAACTCAACAATTTTAACCTAAAAAAAAAAAGTTCCAAGATAAAAAAACTCAACTATTTTACTATAAAAAATATAAAGAATATCCCAAATATAAAAAACAACAATAAATCACTTTTAAAACAATAACAAAATATAAAAACAAGATAAAAAGTTTCAAGTTAAAAAACTCAACAATTTGACTATAACAGCCATAAATAAAAATATCAAGTGAAAAAACTCAAATGTTTCACTATAAAACTATTAAAAAAAAGCATTAAGTTAAAAAAAATTCAACAATTTCACTATAAAACCATAAAATATACCAAGTGAAAAAACTCAACAGTTTCACTATAAAAACTTTAAAAAAACTCAACAATTTAACTATAAAAATCGTAACAATATTTCCAAGTGAAAAGCACAACAATTTCGCTATAAAAACCATAAAAAGTTTTAAGTTAAAAAACTCAACAATTAAACTATAAAAGCCATAACAAAATTCCAACTGAAAAAACTCAACAGTTTCACTATAAAAACCATGGAAAAAAAGCTTTAAGTTAAAAAAAAACTTAACAATTTCACTAAAAAAACCATAACAAAATTTCCAAGTGAAAAAGCTCAACAGTTCACTATAAAAACAATTAAAAAAAGCTTCACGTTAAGAAACTAAAAAATTTCAATATAGAAACCGTAAAAAAATACTAAATGAAAAAACTCAATATTTCTACTATAAAAACCATAAAAAAAACTATAAATTAAGAAAACTCAAGAATTTCAATATAAATACCGTTGCAAAATTTCCAATTGAAAAACTCAACAATTCACTATAAAAACAATAAAAAAAAGCTTCACGTTTAAAAAATCAAAATTTACCTATAAAAGATACAAAAAAAATCCAAGTTAAAATAACTCAACAATTTCAAACAAAATAAAATAAAATAAAGTTCTAAGTTAAAAAAACTCAACAATTTTACTATAAATAACATAAAATATGTTTCAAATTAAAAAAAAAAAAATTCACTATAAAAACATGATAAAAATTACAAGTTAAAAAACTCAACAATTTCACTATAAAACCCATAAAAAAATACCAAGTGTAAAAACTCAACAGTTTCACGATAAAAACTATAAAAAATGCATTAAGTTAAAAAAACTCAACAATTTCACTATAAAAACCGTCACAAAATTTCAAAGTTTAAAAAACTCAACAGTTTCACTATAAAACCATAACAAAAACTTCAAGTTAAAAAAACACAAAATTTAACTATAAAGATCATAGAAAAAGACCCAAGTTAAAAAAAAAACTCAACAATTACAAATAAAAAATATAAAAAAAGTTAGAAATTAAAAAACTCAACAATTTTACAATAAAAAGCATTATAAAGTCCCAATTTAAAAAACTAAAAAAATTCACTATAAAATCCATAACAATTTCACTATATAAACCATAAAAAAAATTCAACTAAAAAAACTCAACAATTTTAATAAAATAAATTTTCAAGTTAAAGAACCTCAAGAATTTTACTATAAAAAAGATAAAAAAGATAAAAAAGATGTTCCAATTTAAAAAAACTAAAAAAATTCACATTATAAAAACAATAACAAAAATTCCAAGTGAAAAAACAAGATAGTTTCAAAATAAAAACTAGAAAAAATGTTTCAAGTTAAACAAAACTCAACAATTTCACTATAAAACCATAAATAAAATAACAAGTGAAAAAACTCAACAGTTTCACTACAAAAACTATAAAAAAAACTCAACAATTTAATTATAAAAACCGTAACATTATTTCCAAGTGAAAAAGCTCAACAGTTTCACTATAAAAACCATTAAAAAAATATTCAAGTTAAAAACCCAACAATTTCAATATAAAACTCATAAAAATATTCCAAGCGAAAAAACTCAACAGTTTCACTATTAAAACCATAAAAAAAGCTATAAGTTAAAAAAAAAACTCAACAATTTCATTATAAAAACCGTTACAAAAATTTCCAAGTGAAAAAACACAACAATTCACAATAAAAACAATAAAAAAAGCTTCACATTGAAAAACTCAAAAATTTCACTATAAAAACCATAAAATAAATTCAAATGAAAAAAATAAAAAGTTTTACTATAAAAACCATACAAAAAAGTTTTAAGTTAAAAAACTAAACAATTTCACTATAAAAACCCTGAAAAATTCCAAGTGAAAAATTTGAATATTTCACAATAAAAACCATTAAAAAAGCTATAAGTTAAAAATACTCAACAATTTCACTATAAAAACTGTAACATAATTTCCAAGTGAAAAAACTCAATAGTTCACAATAAAAACAATTAAAAAAAGCTTCAAGTTAAAAAACTCAAAATTTTGACTATAACGATCATAAAAAAAATATCCAAGTTAAAAAAGTCAACAATTTCCAAATATAAAATATAAAAAAAAGTTCCAAGTAAAAAAATCTCAACAATTTTACTATAAAAACATAAAGAATGTCCCAAATTTAAAAAACAAACAAAAAATCACTATAAAAACAATAACGAAATTTCCAGGTGAAAAAACACGATAGTTTCAATATAAAAACAAGATAAAAAGTTTCAAGTTAAAAAACGCAACAATTTGACTATAAAAACCATAAATAAAAAATATCAAGTGAAAAAACTCAACAGTTTCACTATAAAACTATAAAAAAAATATTAAGTTAAAAAAACTTAACAATTTCACTATAAAACAATAAAAAGATACCAAGTGAAAAAACTCAATAGTTTCACTATAAAAACTATAAAAAAAACTCAACAATTTAACTATAAAAATCTTAACAATATTTTCAAGTGAAAAAGCACAACAGTTTCACTATAAAAGCCATAAAAAAGTTTCAAGTTAAACAACTCAACAATTAAACTATAAAAACCATAAAAATATTCCAAGTGAAAAAACTCAACAATTTCACTATAAAAACCATGGAAAAAAGCTATAAGTTAAAAAAAAAACTCAACAATTTCACTAAAAAAACCGTAACAAAATTTCCAAGTTAAAACACTCAACAGTTACACTATAAAAACCATTAAAAAAATTCAAGTCAATAAACTCAAAAATTTCAATTTAAAAACCATAAAAAAATACCAAGTGAAAAAACTCAATAGTTTCACTATAAAAATCATAATAAAAAAGTTATAAGTTAAAAAAAACTCAACAATTTCACTATAAAACCGTTGCAAAGTTTCCAAGTGAAAAAACTCAACAGTTCACTATAAAAACAAAAAAAAAAGCTTCACGTTAAAAAACTCAAAATTTAACTATAAAGATACAAAAAAAAAAATCCAAGTTAAAAAAACTCAACAATTTCAAACAAAAAAATATAAAAAAAAGTTCCAAGTTAAAAAAACTCACAATTTTACTATAAAAAACATAAAAAATGTTCCAAATTAAAAAAAAAAAAATCACTATAAAAACAATAACAAAATTTCCTAGTGATAAAACACGATAGTTTCACTATAAAAACAAGATAAAATGTTTCAAGTTAAGAAACTCAACAATTTCACTTAAAAAATCATAAAAAATACAAAGTGAAAAAACTCAACAGTTTCACGATAAAAACTATAAAAAAAAGTATTAAGTTAAAAAAACTCAACAATTTCAATATAAAAACCATCACAAAAGTTCAAAGTTAAAAAATTCAACAGTTTCACTATAAAAACCATAAAAAAAGCTTCAAGTTAAAAACACAAAATTTAACTATAAATGTCCTAAAAAAAGACCCAAGTTAAAAAAACTCAACAATTTCAAATAAAAAATATACAAAAAAGTTAGAAGTTAAAAAAACACAACAATTTTACAATAAAAAGCATAATAAAGTTACAAATTAAAAAAACTAAAAAAATTCACTATAAAATCCATAACAATTTCAAAGTAAAAAAACTCAAGAGTTTCATTATAAAAAAATATAAAAAAGTTTCAAGTTTAAAAACACATCAAGTCACTATATAAACCATAAAAAAATTTCAACTAAAAAAACTCAACAATTTCAATTAAAAAAAGTTCAAAGTTAAAGAACCTCAAGAATTTTACTATAAAAACTTAAAAAATGTTCCAAATTAAAAAACTAAAAAAATTCACTATAAAAACAATAACAAAATTTCCAAGTGAAAAAACAAGATAGTTTCTGTAGATAGGGATTTTCGACGCCATGAAAATGAAGATCAAAGTGACGTATTTCGACTAGAAAGAGGAATATGTTTCAGAAATCAATTTCAACCAAGTAAGTGAAGATATGTTTTTCTGACGTTTTCGGCAGATGAAGAAGGCAAATTTCGACAGGATTAGTCAGTAATGTCGTTTTCGACATTTCGACAACATTAATCTTGATTTTCGATATTTCGACAAATTTGAAGAGATGCATTGTTTCGACCCAGAAGAAAATATTCAAATTTCAAAACTTGGCACGTTTGACAGAAAGACGCGTAGAAGCATTTGGTGGAAGAAGACATGTCGAAAGCCAAATGTCATGGTTTTAGGATTTGTCCGTTAGTGGCAGTTATTTTATTTATGTATAAATAGAGTAGTTTTTGTCAGAATTATGTGTGTGAGAAATCTTGTACAAACTTCCTGTAAAATATTCAAAGTACCCGTGTGTGAGAAAAGAGTTTTGTTCTGGAAAATGTACGTGTGAAACACCACTTTATTTTACCAAGTCTAATAAAATTTCAAGTTATTTATCATTTCTTTACATTTACAAGTCATTTACTTGTTTCGTCATCTATTTTTCTGCATTGTCAAATTTATTATTTTAAGTTTTCGTCAAGAATTTTACTTTTCAATCTACCTTATGCATTGTCGCGTTTTATTTCTTCTTGAATTTTTTGCCAAATCTTTCACTTTTGTACTTAGTCAGATAAATCATACAAAAAAACCTAATAAAAGTAAAATCGCAAGATTATTAGAGTTATGATTTCGACAACATTTGCACTTATGTCCTAGGATTTGTATGGTTGATCCTGTAAGTAAACCAATTTAGTGTTAAATGGAAAACCAAAGGTTGTTCGTCAAAATCAACTACGAACAAATTGGCATGCCCAGTGGGACTCTAGTGCGAAGTTAAAAGATATCATAATCACTATGAATAAAAAAAAAGGTTATACTTCATTGTAAGATTATAAGAAGTAGTAAATTAGCCGTAAATGACGTAGAAAGACCTAAAAGAACAAGAGTGAGAAGAATGGTGAATCCGCCAAATAATCAAAATGAAAACACTGTGGTGCTTAACCCTACCCCTTCGACAAGAGGAAATACGGGGCCAATCTCTGTATCAGAGGCCATACCTTCGTCATCAGGGTTAACACCAGCTTTTGCAGCATCTCAAAATGCGCCCAGTTTCTCCACCATGGGCCACCAAACGCCCATAGGGACACCTCCTCCTATAGGGAGTGTTCATGGGCCTTTTGTGACGAGTTTTACAATGCCTCCATACGGTAGGGAACAACCTTATGGAATGCCAACTACAACAATGGCAAGTTTTCAAAATGCATCATCACTATATTCTTATTCCTTGGTCAATATGTCTTCACCATTACAAGGATCAGGATCTGGTGGAAACTTAGGAAAATTAAATCAGCCTCCACCAGGATTCCAAACTCATATGCCAACAATTACAAACAATTATGCGCAGATAATTAGACAACAAATGGATGAAAGCAATCATGATATGGTCCAGATGTTGACACAAAAGATGGGAACAATGTTCAATTCTCTAATACAGAACACCACCCAAACAAACCAATTATTGGCACAACAAATGACACACATTGCTGATTTCTTTGGTGTTCCTCGGACTCGACAACCAGAACGAATAGTTCAGAACCCAAGGTTAGGTGTCGAAGAAGAATCCACAATAAATCAAAGACCTGTAGACATTCCCCAGGCGAACCTTTGAAACCATGAGGAAGTAGTCGAACAACCTCGTATAGAAATTCCTGTCCAACAAGAGCCTAGGAGGATATTAGTCCAGAGGGGTCAAGATATTGATAATATAGTGCAGCAGATGCATTATAATAATTTGCCTGCCGAAAATAACTTAGCAGCCATGGTCGAAAGGATAATGGCACATAATGGGGTGAATGTAGGATTACAAAGACCTAGTTATATTTCTCTATTATCATAATATATTTTGCAACAGGAATTACTCCAAGATGGAAAGTTCCTAAGTTTACCAAATTCTCAAGGGACACTAGCGAATCCATCATAGAACACGTTTGACGAAAAATGCGTTACTTGGTTCACGTCCTTGCCTGTAGGTTCAGTTTATACATGGACTCAATTAGAAAGGTTGTTCCATGAACAATTCTATATGGGACAAACCAAAATAAGTTTGAAAGAATTAGCCAGTGTTAAGAGGAAATTCTCTGAACCAATAGATAACTATTTGAATAGGTTCAGATTGCTAAAGGCAAGATGTTTCACCCAAGTGTCTGAACATGAATTTGTCGAAATGGCTGCAGGGGGTTTAGATTATTCTATAAAAAAGAAACTAGACACCCAATATTTAAGAGATATGGCACAATTAGCAGATAGGGTGATGTAACACCCCAAATTTGCCCTCTCTTTTTCATTGTATTTAGCATACAATTTGCATACGTGTCACTGCATCATCTGCATAGAAAAATGAAGCATGTCACCCACATGTTCTAGCATAAGGCATATGATCAATCATCTGGGAATTCATGATTTTACAAGTCAAAGTCAAGAGCCAAGTGACCTGACAGGAAGCTCACAGGGCCTTTTGTACAAGCTCTGTATCATGGTCAAAGCTCTAGGAGGATCGAGAATCAAGATCAGATTGGAATGATTGGCGCAAATGTATTCTTGGAGTTTCCCACCAAATGGAGGGAAAATTCAAAATTTTCCTGCGTTAACCGGTTAACGATTTTGGTTAACCGGTTAACCGCTGCGAATTTTGAATTCCCGCAGCAAGAGAAGCATGCTTGTTTCGGCTCCATTTTTCATTTTTCTGATTTTATTTCTTTTGAATTAATTGGAAATTATGGAGAAGGATCTAGAGAGTTTACCAAGCCTAATTCCAAATCTAGATCCTAATCACCTTTCTAAGCTAACTCCAAACCATGTTTTTGGACTCCAAACCAAATTTTTGGGCCCCAAACCTAGAGACTATTTATCCCATTTCCCTCCAAACCAAAAAAAAACCTCTCTCATAATTCACACTTTTCATTTCTGAATTTTCACTACTCTCTCACCATTCCTTCATTTTCTCTCCCAATTTCCATATCACTCAAAGTTCCTCTTCTTTGAAGATCATCAAACTTTGCATTGAAGTTTATTGATCTTGGAACTAGACCTTCATCCATTGCTTTCTTTGCATCTATTTTCTGTTTTTACTACTGGTTCAGATCTAATTTGGTGGTTAGAAGTGCTTTTGGAACTAAGTTCTTGCATCAAGATCTTTTTCTTGCATTTATTTTGCACTGTGTGTGAAGAATAGCATCGGATCTTCGAAGTTTTCTGCGAGATTCACTATTTCCATCTTGAACAACATTTACCAAAGCATATCTCAGCTTTGTAGGTTGGTTAAGTTCAGATCCATCTCTGTTTTTAGCTTATTTGCATGCTTGTGTTGTAGATCCACCACGTGCTTGTGCTAATTGCTTGTTTTGGTTGTATTGTTTGGTTGATTTGTGATTGAATCTACATGTTAATGTTCATGAACATATTTGTGTTTGATTAATGTGAATTGATGTTATTATCTCGTGCATAATTGATTGTTGGACTGTTGGTGGATTATGTGAAATAAGCTGGTTTAGATTGATCGTTTTCTGCAGGAATTTGTTGTTGTTCGCACAGTGTTAACCGGTTAATGCTATAGGTTAACAGGTTAACACGTCCTTTTTCTGACTTCTTTGCTGCAGGTTTAGGTTGGTTAACCGGTTAACGCTTTTGGTTAACCGGTTAACACTGAAGCAAAATGGCATTTTTGAGTTGTTTTGAGTTTATTTGCCTCTCATGCTTGCCATAATCACCATGGATCATTGTGAGATCATTTTGTATGCTTGTTTAGGTTAGGTTGCTTGCTGGTTGATGTATGCTTTCATTTTCTCGACATGTGAATTCAAGTATTTTTAAAGTTTGGCATGTTTGATGACTTTGTTTTCTTGAAACATTTAGCATGTTAATTCCTTGAATTGTGTTGATATGTTAACATTTGATTGATGTGTTGAATATGTGCTGGAAATTTTGCTAACATTTGTAGGTGCAATGGTAAGTGAAGTGTGGATGTTATCCATATTTCAACTCTTCATCTCTTCTTTTTACTTTGCTTTTTATTTTGGATTGTTGATGTGCCTTATGCCATCTTGTGATTCAACTCTTCATCTTCCCCCTTTAGAAGCAACTTATCTCCTTTAGAGGAGTAAGTTGTTTTCTAACTTTCTTCTCCTTTTCTTTTCTTCTTCTTTGCTCTTCTTCTCTCTTAGGATAGTTTCAAACCACACTAACCTTAGGACCACATTTGCATGATAACTTTAGGTTTAGTCTTTCCCCTTTAGACTTTTACCTTTTTCTCCTTTGGTTCTTTCTCTTCTCATCTTCATACAAAACCCTAAAAAATAAATAAAGAAAGAAGTGACTTCTTGTGTATAGCCTTATTCCATGAAGCATATGCATTCATTCTATCTTGGAATAGTACATTTGTCTAGCATGATGCACAAGTCTGATCATGAGGTTATCTTCATCAAGAAAAATCATAAGAAAACACTTCATTTTTAATCACTAAAACATCTAATAAGTTCAACAAGTTAGTGAGATTAAGCCCTTGCCCTTGGAAACAAGTCTTGGATAAATTCTCCTTACTTGGTGTGCTGGTTCTATTATTCCATCTTGAAATGTAGTAGCAAGTACACATTCCATGGAAAAGAGTTTGAGTTCACTTCCTTGTGCCACACTCCTAAAAGACTTCTAAAAAACACAAACAAAGAATGAGCATCTCTCCTTCGGGACTTCTTTTCTCATCACCTTCACTCCTTACGTGTGAACTTGCTCCTACTTGTCACTTTACGAGACGGTAACGCACTCGTCGTCCGAGCCTGCAACACCTGAGCATTGACATAGGCAGTTCAAGCCTTAAGACACAAGCAATCTTTTCCACCCCTAGTTAGGGGAACTATGGCGACTCTGATCCTCATTGTCCAGATGGGGTACGTAGGCAGCGGGGTAGGGCCCGTTCGAGCACACTCTTTTATTTCCCCCTTTTCTTTTCTTTTCTTATCCAGTTCCAGTCGTTCTTTTGCAACAACTTTCATTTTCTTCACCCTTTGAAACAGTTTCTTTGCAAGTGTGGATCCCGTCGGGTACGGAGGACGATTTGGGGTGCTAATACCTTCCCAGGTCGTAACTGACTCCCGAACTCAATTTCTCTGGTTCACAAGACCTGTGTCCTTCCTTTCTTTTCTTCTGGTCTGTGCAGCATTACCATTCTCATTCCTTCGGGATAAAAATGTCTGGCTGGAGACTCTAACCTTTTCTGCGCCACTTTCGTGTTTGTACCAGGATGCAATTCCAGGGAGCGACAGCTGGAGACTCTAACCTTTTCTGCGCCACTTTCGTGTTTGTACCAGGATGCAATTCCAGGGAGCGACAGCTGGCGACTCTGCTGGGGATCGAACCCAGAATCTCTGGTTTCCCTTGAGAGTCTGTCCTAGCGCTTGCGTGTTTCTGTTTCTTTGGGTGTTGATTGTTTGCTGTTGCATGTATATTTTACTGTTGTTTATTTACAGTTTTATTTACAGCTTTATTTACAGTTTTCACTATTTTATTTTCATGCATCATATATTATACTGGACTGCCTGGACTGTGCTGGTTTTCTGTTTGGTGGGACTTGGGTGATACTGTTGCTGTGAGATAAGCCAAATACCCGGCTTGAGTGCACCCTAGGATTAGCGTGGACACGTTGTACTCGCATGTGGCATGATGAGTGGCAATGTGTTTCACACCCAGACTGCGACCGTCTTGGAAATATCTTGTGTGGGGATTTCCTCCACTTCGGGATAGGACCTTGATAGTTATGTGCATCTGGGGACCGATCATTGAGAACCTTTGTGGAAACAACCCTCTCCAATGGTGACAGTGGCAGACCACATTCTGTGGCAAACCCATTCACACCCGGGGGTCCACTGGGAACTCGTATAGGATGGCCTAGTTCTCTTATAAGAACTCAGTCAAAGCATCTGGTCGTATGACAATAGTATTGTATCCTACGGGCTGAATGTACTATCGTTTCTCGATTTCAGCGCTCGAAGCTAGGGACTTATAAGGGATGCTTGTTTTCCCAGACTCACGATGAGACCTCCCTGAGTAGTACATAATGCCAAACATATTCCTTGATCTGGTCATGAGCCATTTCTCAGAAATGGTGAACGTATTATTGCTATTCGGCTTTGAGAGTCCTTGATGTTTGACCCGGAGCACACCCATGAGATTGGGAGGGGTTTACATGTTTTCAGGAACCCTTGACCTCATCATACCCTTATTACCGGTGCAGTCTTATGTTCTGATACGATTACTTTGATCCCAGAGTTCTTGAGTTTATCTGGTTATTGATCTGGTTTATCTGAGATTATCTGAGTGCTTATGAGTTATTATTCAGAGGATTCGGGTTTCTGATCACTTGGCTCTGACATCTAGTATCCAGACAGTTCCGGATTGATCATATGTCCTTGCATTTGCATTCCATCATTCCATCATTAATCATGTTTTTTTTTTCATTCTCAGGTTCATATCACTATTTCTGGTTCCGGTATACTGTTCAGAGATGGAAGATTCTCGCAAGCAGAACATTCATTTCAAGTTTTTCGACACTAAGGTTGGCTTGTAAAAGAAGATGGTGAATCTGATCACGCTCAATCATATGGAGGGGTTCAGGAAAGCTTACAGGAGTATTCTGGATGTGGTAGTAGAGTTAGATCCCTCTGAAAGAAGTTCCATTCATACTTTACTTCAATACTATGATCCTCAGCTGCGGTGCTTCACATTTCCTGATTTTCAGTTAGGTCCTTTGCTGGAGGAGTATGCTTTGATCTTGGGAGTCCCTATTCGAGACCAAATTCCATTTATTCTGAAATGGTTAGGCCTGCACCTGAATCAATTGCCAAGGCTCTTTATTTGAGCCCTACTGTTGTGGATTCTCTGACTATTACTAAATGGGGTATGCCTGGTTTCTCTTTGGAGGCTTTAGTGAAGAAGGCTGAAGAGCTTGCTGTTAAAGAATAGTGGGATTCTGTGTGTGCCATTCTGGCTCTCTCTATTTATGGCATCATTTTGTTTGCAGACATGGAGAAGTTCATAGACATGAATGCCATACATCTATTCTTGTTGAAGAATCTTGTGCCTACACTGCTTGGAGATTTGTATTACTCGGTGCATTATAAGACTGAAAAGAAAAGAGGAGGTTTAGTTCGCTGATTCGCTCCTTTGTTCCATATGTGGTTCATGAGGCACTTGCCTAGTACCGGTGTGTTTAGTGATCATACTTTGGTGTGGGCTCAGAAGCTAGAGAAGTTGTTTGCTAAAGATGTTAGATGGATTACTCAGAGGCTTCAGGGTACATGTTTCATCACCATTTGTAGGAGTTACCTCAGCGTACCTTTGTTGGGAGTGACTGGAGGAATCAACTACAACCCAGTATTGCTGAGGAGACAGTTGGGGTATGCTTTAAGAGAGGTCCCAGAAGAGTTGAAATTGGCTCATATATTCTATTTCCCGGTGAAGGAAAATATGTCTTTGGTGAGAAAAGCTGCTGGAGCTTGGAAGTGCATCAAAGGAGAAGGAGTTGCTAGCTTTGAAAAGTGTAACAATCAAACTTTTCCGGAGTACGAAGCCTGGTTGAAGAATAGAGCTAGGATGGCATTGCTGCCATTTTCCCCTCCGGTTCCTCCAGTGACTGAGCCTAATACCACTGTTCCCTTAGAAGAATACAACTTTAGAAGAGAAGCTGCATAAAATGCAGGTAGCTCAGGAGGCTAAGGAGATGAGTTTGCGGAAAGAGAAGCTTACTTTCAAAGGAGATGTCTAATGGATGTTAAGAGAGAGGAAGAATTCAGAAAGACCCGGAAGACCCTTAGAGATGCCAAACAATCTCTTGCTTGGTCGCAAGATCAAAGGAAACAAGATCAGAATAAATATAAAGAAAAGGAAGAGTTCTATGAATCACAGTTAGCTGCCAAGAAGGAAGAGTGGGAACAAGCCCACAAGATCCGGAGAGAGAAGAATCAACAGCTGGTGAAAAGTCAGCAAGCTTTAGAAGACGCACTTAAGGAGATTGAAGATCTCAAATTGATGGCTGGAATCAAGAAGGCTAGGTCTGAGCTGGGACTTAGTGAGGAGGGATCGGAGTCTTCAGGCAACAGCCTTGCTTTCTAGTTTGTTTTCTCTGTATTCGGATTACCTACAGACATGTTGTAGGAATCTTGGTTTTGTATGTCCCTTTTCTTTTTTAAGACTGGTACCCTACGGGGAATTCTGTTATTCTTGCCTTGTGGGCTTATTTATGTTATGTAGTTTTTATTCAGTTCCCTATTTCCTGTACTTGTTGGTACTTGGGCCGTTACGGGTATCTAAATCTGATTTCTGTCTAAAGGTTTTCTTAAGGTCAGGGGTCAAAAGCCATCTGGATTTCTTTGCTAAATACCGGAATCGGGGCATGAATGACCTTGAGATTGAAAGCATAAACAATTGCATTGCATACATATCACCATTATGCTTGTTTTGAAGGTATAACCACAAGTTCCTAAATGTCTTTTCTATTTCAGGCACTTTCGTTGCAACAAGATTTCAAGGATAGGTTCTTATATTGATCAGATTTCTTGACAGAATGACCAACTTGAGTCAGAATTCCCAAAGCATGAACTTTGAACAACTCCAGGCGGAGGTAGCTGAGTTGAAGGCCTAGACGGGGAAATTCAGGGCAGAGGTACAAGCCTTGTCATAGGGCCAGAGATTCTTGAAGGAAAATTTTTACATGATGAAAACTCAAATGAAGCTGCTGACAGGGATCATGAATGCCTTGTTGAAGAAAGAAAATGGTCAGGCGTCTGTTTCTCCACCAAAAGGTCTCATTTCTCCCATCTCTTTGGGATTTCCACTTAACCAAGAGTTGTCAGGTGGACTTTCTCCACAGTTTGAGCTTCCTCACTAGAAGTCACCACTTGGTCATCCAGAAGAGCCCAGAACAGAGATTAATCTTTCCTTGCCTGATTCAAATAAGATGAATGGTCCTATGCCAGTTACGACCAAAGAAGTGGGCACTTTCTTTCTGTATCAAGGACTTTCCTCAACTCTCACACCTTGGTTTCCTAAAGAAGGATTGCAGCAAATGTCAGGTGTATCTCCTCCAGTGGCAGCAACCCGTTCTCGTTAGAAGCAAGAGAGGGTTATTGATCTTGTGCCCATGTCTTATGCTGAGTTGTGCCCACAGTTGCTCCAAATGGGATTGATTGAATGTCGTGAATTATCTCCTCCTACTGGTGAACTTACCCAAGGTTGGAATCCATATGCCTACTGTGTCTTTCACTCTGGAGCTCAAGGACATGATATCAATGATTGCAGGGCATTCATGCATCAGGTGCAAGACTTGGTTGATGACAGAGTAATTAACTTTAAGCCAACTGACTTGAAAGTGTCACAGGTGAGCACTAAAGAGGTGGTCAAGTTTCATTCTTCCGAAGTTATCACTCGGGATGAATCTTCTAAAAGGCTACAACAACGATCTTCTTTGATTCTTCGTCCAAATCTGGGTAAGAAAGTGTAGTGGCCTGCTAGGCGTTCGAAGCAGCATCAGCAGCAGACTACTCAACCACAACAAAGGCCTTATCCACATAGAGTTTTACAAGCTGGTCGTATTCTTGATCCCATCTTAATATCCTATACTACCATGTTACGTCAATTGTTGAGGTTTGATTTAATCCAGTTGCGGACTTTGGCCCCACCAACAGGAAATCTTCCAAAGGGATACGATGAAAATGCGCGTTGCGAGTTTCACTCAGGTTCCCCGGGGCATGCAATAGAAGAGTGTCGGGCTTTATAATGGAATGTTCAAGACCTGATTGACTTGAAGGTCATCACACCAGATGGTCAGCTAGGGAGGCAGAGACTCATGGACTAGAATTGATGCTTGTAGGCTTTAGCTCTTTCATGTATCTGGTTACCCTCAGGCTTGTTGAGGGAATCTTTGTTATTGTACTTATTTGTGATGGTTTTCAGTACCTTGTATGACTTTGCTCTTGCGAGCCTTTCCATATTATGTGTTTGGATTTCTGAGGCAGTGGTTTTCCTATTCATGCACTGACACTTGGTCGCAAGATGGTTCTTATGCTAGATCTTGTTTGCAGGGTTTCTTTTGAGAGTGTTCTCTCATTTGCGGTGTTTTTGAGCATTTGCATAGCATAACATTTTGCATACCATGTCATTCTATCTTTGTCTTTCAGGTACCCTGGCAGTTTCTCATCTCTATTCCATTTCAGACAATAGTGTTAGCAAAGCAGAACAGGAATGGCAGATCAGGTACAAGCTGAGCTTGTAGAATTGAAGACTCGTATGGAGCAGTTTATGACCCTGATGACGGGGATGGCTCAGAGGCAAGAACATATAAGGTTGATGGTCGAGCGGCCAGAGAATGAGATTCCTGAAGATGGCAATCAGAGGAACCATAATGGAGCTCTGGGCGGAGACCATCCGTAATGTTGGTTACATGGACGAACAAGAAGATCAGTTTATTTTGATTGATGATGAGTTGGATCAACCTAATGTTGCTATGGATCGTCGTTTCGACGAGCTTGCTGAGAAGATAAAGGCCATTAAATCTCAGAACTCACTAGGTTTTGATGTTGCGGATTTGGGGTTAGTTCCTGGAGTGAAGATTCCTCACAAATTCAAGCCCCCTACTTTTGATAAGTACAACGAAAACTCTTGTCCGAAAACTCAAATCCAGTCCTACTTTGGGAAGATCTCTTCTCACATGGATGATGAGAAGTTATGGATGTTTTACTTCCAAGATAGTCTATCTGGGGCATCTTTAGACTGGTATATGGGTCTGAACAAGAATGTTGTCCGAAGCTGGAAGGACTTGGATGAAGCTTTTGTGAAACAATACCAGTTTAATCTTGACATGGCGCCTAACCACATTCAACTCTAGAGTCTTTATCAGAAGAAGTCTGGAAGTTTCAAAGCATATGCTCAGAGATGGAGAGAGATGGCCGCCCGAGTGCAACCTCCATTACTGGAGAGAGAGAGAGAGAGATGTCTGACATATTTATGAGCACTTTGCAGGGTGTTTTTCTGGATCGTTTAGCTACTTGTCTGTCCACTGGATTTGCTGATATTGTGATCGTCAGTGAGCGAGTTGAGAGTTTGCTAAAGCTCAGAAAGATTCAAGACTACAATGCATCAGGTTCAGGCACCAAGAAGCTCTTCGTTAGTGGTCAGAACAAGAATGAAGGGGAAGTCGGGGAAATATCTCATCAACGTGGAAAAGGTAGAGGATATCATCCACGCCATTAGCATGCAGCTTCTGTAACTACGAATAATCAGCTGAGGCATCAGACACGACAAGGGAATCCTCAATAGGGTCAACGTCAGCAAAGGAGAGAATTAGTTCTTGACCCTCTACCAATGTCTTATACTGATATACTTCAGCATTTGCTTCAGTTGAAACTGACTGAGCTTCGCAAGCTGTCCCCACCTCCTTATCCATTGCCAGAGGGATGAGATGCCAATGCCCATTGTGACTTCCATTCTGGGGCACCAGAACACCATATTGATGGATGTAAAGCTTTTCACCGCAAGGTACAAGATTTGATTGATTCGAAAGCTGTCAATTTCGCTCCGTACAAATGAAGTAGAGGATTTGTCTTTGTCAGAGTGCGTCAGAAAAGAATTAAAGCAATAAAGCCAGAAGTATCGGTAATGGCAGTCAATTGTTTTCGTTATTGTATTTCCTCCCTATTGAGACGAACTACGTCACTCTAATTCTTCATCGGTCTTGGGCCAATGGAGATACGTAGGCAGGAGATCGTGAGGTCTTTGCGAGCAACCTTAGGTGTCAAACTTATGTGACAATTTCATTTCTAGGTCACTCTTTTCTTCAGACGTCTCATGTCAATGTTTGAACGTCGAAGGCTTAAGGTCAGAATAATTGGGAATGAAGTATGATACTGGACACGTGGCCATTTGATTGAAAACTACAAATCCCATCGGGAAAAGGCTGCTGACTACTGAAAGTATTCAAGATCAACAGGTCCAGACGGAGTCAAGTCTCCTCAACAATGGAATTTCTCAGTTTCTTTACTGCATTTTCATGTGTAGCTTTTATATGTTTGTTTGAACATTTGTATGCATACATGAAGTTTGTTTGTCTTTAAATGATAATTAATGAAACACACATGTTTTTCCTTGAAGTAATTCATTTGTTTACTTATAATTTTGTGCATGTGTTTTGCAATACCAACTGTCTTTCTTAAACTCTGTGATGGAGGATGACGAAATGAAAACGCAAAAATCTCCAACCGTGTGCTCTTGAATACGACTTTGTGTACGATGTACAGGCTTTGTTTCAAATCCCAAACACTGAAGATATAAGGGAGATAGACCCTCGCTAACCCCTTTGAGCCTTGAAGTAGGAGTTTCTTTTCACACGAAAAAACCCTTACATTTAACCTAGGGGCAGGGTAGGTGTCATCTAGTTGGATCGAGCGTTCAGACTTTCACAAAGGAGTGTATCTGAGGATCCATTACCTTTCATTGTACCAAATCAAAAGGTCCAAAGATCGGAAACCACAACGATTATACTGATCCGGAAACCACAACGGTTATCCCTCATCAACTGAAAGTGAGACAGTCACAACCTTTTCAAAGCAATCAAGACAAACAGTGTCACACAATTTGTTCAAAAAGAAAAAAGAAATAAAAAGCCTGCTAAGTCGAAACTTGAAAACAAGTGACTTAGGCAAAAGTTAGGGCATCCCGCTGGACTTCAAAAAAATTTAAAAAGAATCAGTTCAGGCAAAAGTTAGGGATAAAACAAAATAATGCAAAAGCGAAAGACGAAAAGGATTACACAAGAAAAATCCTTAAGCAAAAACAAAGTCGTGTGATACAAACACAAAAGACAATAAGGGTGATTGACTCCTAACAACAACCTCAGTGGTGCTTAAACAGTTATTAGCATTGGTTCCTCAACCATCTCAAAACCCTTAGGAAAGGTGAGCGCTTGGGAAAGCTAGTTGAACATAGGATTGAAGGACATCACGAAGGGGGTGGGCACAAATAAACTTCGAGCCTATGTCTTTTTGTTTCTATAACTGTGAACTAGGCCACAATACAACCCTCAAAAGTCCTAATTGAAACAAGGTTGATTCGAGAGCGTGCCACCATGGGATAACGTTCCTAACTCCTATGAGTTGTGCTAAAAGACCTTTGTTGGTATTGCATATGCGTGTTTTCTTTCATAAAAAATCATGTCATATCTTAACCAGTGATTCGTTCACAAATGACATCTTTTCAATAAAAACTTCAAGATTAGCATGTGTGTTGCATTAGAATTTTCGTTCTCAGAATAAAACATTTTCTGCTTGCATACATTTGTTCGGCATCACAAAAGTTCACATGAGGAATTTCGGTCCAGAAACTTAAATCTTGCCAAATAGAGGAGTCTGAAACTTCTGAAGGACAATCTTGGCAAAGTGCATTTTTCCGAAAAACTCCTATGAGATAAAGATTCTTCTAACCAGTTGGATCAGATGCAGCCAATCCGGGGCAATCATATTGAGCAAATATCTCACAATTTAGCCAAGCTGGGGCAATTATCAGAGCATGGTTAGTTTAAAGAAATCATTTTAGGGCCCATGTTGGGGCAGGTCACTCTCTAGAGCAGATGAAGTCAGTCACTGTATGTCATCCTTGATGCAGGACACTGTGGCAGAATAACTCACGATGACGTAAGATTTGGCATGAGTCTTCTCCAATCAAATCCCTTTGTAGACCAGGAGGTCTAAGGCAATTATTTCAAGATTCAACGAATCTCTCCAAGAGTTTGAAGACACTGAGGCAGTTTGGACGCCAGGTCTTCTGTAAAATCCTCTTGAGTTGACATGTGAACAATCAACCAGTACATGAAGAAAGATGTTGCCATACAGCCATCCCCAAGCAGTTTGATTTTCCCAACAAGAGACACTTTACAATTCATATTTCTAGCAGAGGGTGATCCCCAACATCCCAAATAAAGTCTAGGATATAACCTTCCCCAGCTAAGTCAGAGTAGGGTGGTATCCCCAACAGAACTTCAAAGCCAGTTGAACAGTTCTCACCTCCGAGCGGAGTCTTTATATCAGAGTGGGCTATTTCCAGCAAGTAGCTGAATGCCTAATTCCCCACAGAGTTATAATTGTCATAACTATTTCCCTAGCAAAGGCTATTTGGCCAAGCATCTCCCCAGCTGTGTTGGATGATCGTCATTTCCCCACAGAGTTTCAGGATTAATATGCAATCATCATTGAAATATTCTTAGTGAGGTTGACAATTTATTTTTGGCCAATGTGACAAGGTAATACAGACATTCGTTCACATTTCACTCCTCAATCAAGTATTTCCAGGATATCTTGGTCATTTCCTCAACAGAATGTTAGTCAGAATGTTCTCATACCCAGCGGAGTTACAAATGGTATTCTCCCTTGCAGAGTTGTTACTCTCCACTCAAATCAACGAATCTTGTATTGATCGCTTTGTCTCGTGTCAACGAACCTATTATGGATGGATCGCTTGATACCATTTCCTTATCAGATCGCTTGATCTTGTTTGGGTTGCAAATCGATCGATATTGCAACGCCATTAAAGTCCACCGTCGATGTGGCAAGCCAGTAGTCACCTGGCGTAGTACCAAAAGACATTGTTTGGGTTGTAAATCGCTTGATATTACGTTCTCATTTCCTGGTTATGGATCGTCGATAGAATTTGCTTAGCAAATCGTTTGATCTTGTCCGAGTTGTAAATCGCATGATATTACTCCTCGTTGTTGAGTTGTAAATCGCTTGATATTACGTTCTCATTTCCTGGTTATGGATCGCTCGATACCATTTCCTTAGCAGATCGTTTGATCTTGTCCGAGTTGTAAATCGCTTGATATTACTCCTCGTTGTTGAGTCGTAAATCGCTTGATATTACGTTCTCATTTCCTGGTTATGGATCGCTCGATATCATTTCCTTAGCAGATCGTTTGATCTTGTCCGAGTTGTAAATCGCTTGATATTACTCCTCGTTGTTGAGTCGTAAATCACTTGATATTACGTTCTCATTTCTTGGTTATGAATCGCTCAATACCATTTACTTAGCAGATCGTTTGATCTTATCCGAGTTGTAAATCGCTTGATGTTACTCCTCGTTGTTTGAGTCGTAAATCGCTTGATATTACGTTCTCGTCTTCCTGGTTATGGATCTCTTGATACCATTTCCTTAGTAGATCGCTTGATATTATCCAACACTCGGCCGTGTTGAAGAGGTTTGAAGTCCTGACGGTGGAATTAAACGTCAAAATGTTTACTGGTCCTGGCGTAACATGTTTCCTGAAGAAGACTCGTCTGTCTCAAGCATCACATATCTACGTAAGATTTGTGAAGAGGGCTCGTCCGTCCTAATTACTTCTCACCTGGCATAACAAGTTTATTTGAGGAAGACTTGTCTGTCTAAGTTATCTCTCCATCTGGTGTAACAGTTTAATTTGGAGAGAGCTCGTCCGCTCTGTTTTACTACAACCTACACAGAATTTTGGGTTACTTTCTTCTCTTGATTGGATTTATTTCCCATTTCTGTTATTCTCCAGTAGAGTTCAAATTTCAGGTTCTTTGGTATTCAACCATAATTTATCTCGAACGGCCAACAGCTGACGCTCTTGTCCTTTTCAGATTAACAGTTGCTTGAATAAGGGCAGTTGTAACACCCCAAATTTTCCCTCTCTTTTTCATTGCATTTAGCATACCATTTGCATACGTGTCACTGCATCATCTGCATAGAAAAATGAAGCATGTCACCCACATGTTCTAGCATAAGGCATATGATCAATCATCTGGGAATTCATGATTTTACAAGTCAAAGTCAAGAGCCAGGTGACCTGGCAGGAAGCTCACAGGGCCTTTTGTACAAGCTTTGTATCATGGTCAAAGCTCTAGGAGGATGGAGAATCAAGACTAGATTGGAATGATTGGCGCAGATGTATTCTTGGAGTTTCCCACCAAATGGAGGGAAAATTCAAAATTTTCCTGCGTTAACCGGGTAACGCTTTTGGTTAACCGGTTAACCGCTGCGAATTTTGAATTCCTGCAGCAAGAGAAACATGCTTGTTTCGGCTCCATTTTTCATTTTTCTGATTTTATTTCTTTTGAATTAATTGGAAATTATGGAGAAGTATCTAGAGAGTTTACCAAGCCTAATTCCAAAGCTAGATCCTAATCACCTTTCTAAGCTAACTCCAAACCATTTTTTTGGACTCCAAACCAAATTTTTGGGCCCCGAACCTAGAGACTATTTATCCCATTTCCCTCCAAACCAAAAAAAACCTCTCTCATAATTCACACTTTTCATTTTTGAATTTTCACTACTCTCTCACCATTCCCTCATTTTCTCTCCCAATTTCCAAATCATTCAAAGTTCCTCTTCTTTGAAGATCATCAAACTTTGCATTGAAGTTTGTTGATCTTGGAACTAGACCTTCATCCATTGCTTTCTTTGCATCTATTTTCTGCTTTTACTACTGGTTCAGATCTGATTTGGTGGTTAGAAGTGCTTTTGGAACTAAGTTCTTGCATCAAGATCTTTTGCTTGCATTTATTTTGCATTGTGTGTGAAGAATAGCACCGGATCTTCGAAGTTTTCTGCGAGATTCACTATTTCCAGCTTGAACAACATTTACCAAAGCATATCTCAGCTTTGTAGGTTGGTTAAGTTCAGATCCATCTCTGTTTTTAGCTTATTTGCATGCTTGTGTTGTAGATCCACCATGTGCTTGTGCTAATTACTTGTTTTGCTTGTATTGTTTGGTTGATTTGTGATTGGATCTTAATGTTAATGTTCATGAACATATTTGTGTTTGATTAATGTGAATTGATGTTATTATCTCGTGCATAATTAATTGCTGGACTGTTGGTGGATTATGTGAAATAAGCTGGTTTAGATTGATCTTTTTCTGCAGAAATTTGATGTTGTTCGCACAGTGTTAATCGGTTAACGCTATAGGTTAACCGGTTAACACGTCCTTTTTATGACTTCTTTGCTGCAGGTTTAGGTTGGTTAACCGGTTAATGCTTTTGGTTAACCGGTTAACACTGAAGCAGAATGGCATTTTTGAGCTGTTTTGAGTTTGTTTGCTTCTCATGCTTGCCATAATCACCATGGATCATTGTGTGATCATTTTGTATGCTTGTTTAGGTTAGGTTGCTTGCTGGTTGATGTATGCTTTCATTTTCTCGACACGTGAATTCATGTATTTTTAAAGTTTGGCATGTTTGATGACTTTGTTTTCTTGAAACTTTGAGCATGTTAATTCCTTGAATTGTGTTGATATGTTAGCATTTGATTGATGTGTTGAATATGTGCTGGAAATTTTGCTAACATTTGTAGGTGCAATGGTAAGTGAAGTATGGATATTATCCACATTTCAACTCTTCATCTCTTCTTTTTACTTTGCTTTTTATTTTGGATTGTTGATGTGTGCCTTATGCCATCTTGTGATTCAACTTTTCATCTTCCCCTTTAGAAGCAACTTATCTCCTTTAGAGGAGTAAGTTGTCTCTAGCTTTCTTCTCCTCTTCTTTTCTTCTTATTTTCTCTTCTTCTCTCTTAGGATAGTTTCAAACCACACTAACCTTAGGACCACCTTTGCATGATAACTTTAGGTTTAGTCTTTCCCCTTTAGACTTTTACCTTTTGCTCCTTTGGTTCTTTCTCTTCTCATCTTCATACAAAACCCTAAAAAAAATTAATAAAGAAAGAAGTGACTTCTTGTGTATAGCCTTATTCCATGGGGCATATGTATTCATTCCATCTTGGAATAGTACATTTGTCTAGCATGATGCACAAGTCTGGTCATGAGGTCATCTTCATCAAGAAAAATCATAATAAAATACTTCTTCATTTTTAATCACTAAAATATCTAATAAGTTCAACAAGTTAGTGAGCTTAAGCCTTTGCCCTTGGAAACAAGTCTTGGATAAATTCTCCTTACTTGGTGTGCTTGTTCTATTATTCCATCTTGGAATGTAGTAGCAAGTACACATTCCATGGAAAAAAGTTTGAGTTCAATTCCTTGTGCCACACTCCTAAAAGACTTCTAAAAAACACAAACAAATAATGAGCGTCTCTCCTTCGGGACTTCTTTACTCATCACCTTCACTCCTTACATGTGAACTTGCTCCTACTTGTCACTTTGCAAGACGGTAATGCACTCGTCGTCCGAGCCTGCAACACCTGAGCATTGACATAGGTAGTTCAAGCCTTAAGACACAAGCAATCTTTTCCACCCCTAGTTAGGGGAACTACGGTGACTCTGATCCTCATTGTCCATATGAGGTATGTAGGCAGTAGGGTAGGGCCCGTTCGAGCACACTCTTTTATTTTCCCTACATTTTCCCCCTTTTCTTTTCTTTTCTTTTCTTATCCAGTTCCAGTCGTTCTTTTGCAGCAGCTTTCATTTTCTTCACCCTTTGAAACAGTTTCTTTGCAAGAGTGGATCCCGTCAGGTATGAAGGACGATCTGGGGTGCTCATACCTTCCTAGGTCGTAACCAACTCCCGAACTCAGTTTCTCTGGTTCGCAGGACCTGTGTCCTTCCTTTCTTTTCTTCTGGTCTGTGCAGCATTACCATTCCCATTCCTTCGGGATAAAAATGTCTGGCTGGCGACTCTAACCTTTTCCGCGCCACTTTCGCATTTGTACCAGGATGGAATTCCAGGGAGCGACAGGTGAGACAAGTCGAAAGACTGAAAGCTGGAAAATTTAGAGCGAGTAAGAATAAGAAAGAAAGAGTGGCTTATGTGGGAGTATGCCAAGACGAAGAAAATGACGTAGACAAATTAGTTAGTCTCGATGAACAGGAAATCGACCTAGCAAAGCTAAAACAAGGTCCACCATATTCCTGTAAAGTTTTGGTCCCGTCGAATGGAAAAAGTCCAGTCGAATCTGAAAAGAATGACAAAATTCCTAAAAGAACTTATACATTCAACATCACCAAATGTGACGAAATCTTTGACAAACTAGTCAAAGATGGCCAAATGATAGTACCACCAGACACTAAGGTGCCTCCTATGGAACAAAAGAAAAAAAGAGGTTTTTGTAAGTACCATGGCTTTCTAAGTCATAAAACATCTCAATGTTTCCTTTTCAAGGATCTTGTACAAAATGTTATCTGTGCGAAAGGCTGAAGTTTGGTGACAAGCAGAAACAACAGATGAAAATTGATTCAAATCCTATGCATAATGTTGAAATCCACTATGTTGGGCCATCCATCATAAACATGGTGGAAGTCGAAGAAGGTTCTGAATACAATTTTGAGATGGTGGAAGCCACTGAAGATTTCGACACCAACATCAACATGGTGGAGATTGCCGATAATCTTACAATCCATGACCAAGTCACTGAATGGCATAGCGTTGGACACCTTGTGCAGGGAAATTCAACTGGCTGCACCAACAAGGAGGCTTCTGAAGGCCTAAATGACACAAACAATGCTGAAATCACTGAGGATTCCGGTGAAACAAAAAAGGGCGAAATCACTAGAGATTCCGTTTCAGAAAACATGAAGGTTGCTGAAGGCCTCAACAACTCAAACAAGGTTGAAGGCACTGAAGGTTACAACAAAACAAGCAACAACGAAATCACTAAGGATTCCGTTGAAAGGAAAATGCAGGCTACTGAGAGCCTCAATATAATAGAAAATCAAGTAGCTGCTGATAATTTGATCAACACTGAAAGAGAGGCCACTAAAGGCGACAATGTCAAAAAGAAGGTCACTGAAGGCCTCACTATCAACACTGAGTTTGATAAGGATGCTATCAAGATGAAGGCAAGGATTGATGAAGGTCTTGAGAATCCAGTCACGTATGGAATCTTACATGGAATAATGGAAGATCCCAGAGGAAAGTCAATCGAAGATTGCTGTCGAGACGTCTGTAGAAACTTATCCCCAAATGAAGAGTATGACTCAACAAAGGAGATAGGTGAAACTGAGCAAGTACTTATTGATAAGATGAACAAATTAACTATTGGTAGTGGAAAAACGGTCAGTATCAACATGGTGGAAACATCCCCGAAAAATCAGATATAGGCTACTGAAGAACATCATCGAGAGGAGCACCAGAGGTTGGCGTATCCAAAAGAAGATGAAAGCTTAATTGAGTTCATCCAAAAGGGCAAAAGGAAAAAGGTTGAAGTAATGGTGTGCCTATGTTGCAACACTATCTTCGACGGGAAGGCAACAAACAATCTGGAGGTGATAGAGAAGTCCAAGAGAAAAGGAAACTAGGGGGCAATCCCAACTGCCAAAATAGAGAGATACGATCCAAGAAGGAGTGAATACCACCAACAGAGGGTTGGAGGTAGAAATTATAATTCGTACAAACCAACAAACAAAGTTGCTGACGACAGATGGGTGCAACCAATTAGGGACGCTCAGGGACGAAAAGACTGGAGAAGCTTTGACGTTCAAAGAGGCCCTTCGGTAGCAGAAAGAAATGAAATCGAAAAACGCAAACCAAGAACTTATCCTTCTGAAAACTATAAAGGTAAAAATCCCATGATTAAGTCTCAGTGGAGAAGGTTCTAAAGGAAAAAGAGAGCAGAGAAAGAGGGTGCAGGAAGAAGCATGGTCGAAAAGGATGTCGTCGAGAAAAACGAAGTTGCGTCCAGCAACAACATCCAAGGGATGGACAGAAAAGAATCATCCCACAACAATAATCCAGGCAACAAGGTCAAACAAATGAAGCCCAAAGAAAAATCCCAAGAGGATGAGGAAATGAATGATGATTTCCAATCCGACTCAGAGGCGTTCTTCAACGTCGTCTACAACATGGTCTCAATCCTGCCTAGAGACTATGACAGGGTAATGGAGGTTGTAACACCCCAAAATTTTCCCTCTTTTTCGTAGCAATTAACATACGATCTTGCATACTTCGCATTGCATCTTCGCATGAAAAAATGAAGCGTGGAGCATAACATAAGTAGGCAGTAATTTTAGTTCAATGTAATTGCTCAATTATGATCTGAGTCAAAGGGACATTTGACCTAATTTGGGTCAAACTATCAGGGGGTTGTTTTAACAGCTATTTATATGCGCTTGTGGTTATTTCTCAGGAAATATGTTTCAAAGTCAAACTGTGATGTGTGCAGAGATCGTCAGTTCATCAGGGGTTCATCTGCGGATGTACTTTCTCAGAGAACTATTCAGAAGAATTTGAAATGATTCATGAACCCTTTGGCCAGGATTTTAGAGGATGCGGAATTCAGACGATTATTACTTCGGTAGCGAATGGTTTGGTGAATCAGGAGGGTGTTCATCCGCTTTTATGGGGATTTATCGAAAGAGTTTTTGAGTTGGATTCTTGGAGTAAACTCATGTGAGATATGTGTATCAGTGTTTTTGGTGATGACCAGTGTCCATATCCATGTCTATTATTTTCATCATTTATCCATCCATTATCCGTTCTTTATTCAATAACCACATTTTTTTAAGTGTCCATTATGTCACTTATAATTGACAAATTAATCCATGGTTAGTTTCCATTAGAGAATCCTTAAGTCTTTTTTTTAAACCACATCAATTCATTCATCCATCTTTTTGATTCTTTAGCCATTTATGTCCATTTTAAATTCCAAATTTCTTCTTGTCAATAACCATATTTTGTTCATCCAAGACATTTCTAAGGATTAACTCACAACCATTACCCCCAATTTTTAAGCCCATTTCTTTTCTAAAAGAATAAACCTTGTTCATTAATCCCTTTTATTTTCTTTGTCCAAATTCCAATATCAACTCTGGATTATTTCATTAATTTCATTTTTAAGAAATTTTTATTCATTACCATTTCAAGTGAAGTAGACACCAAGGCCATTGAAAAGTGCTAAAATTGGATTGAGCTTGCCTCTTAAGCAGTTTTGACCCTTCTTGGCAAGAAAAATGAGATGTATGAACCAAAGGTTGTTACTCCTAAATGCCCACAAGCAAGACAAGTCTTAAGGCAAAAATGAGTTGCAAGAGAATTTTTTTTTTACTCTAAGGAATCTGATAGAAAGAATTATATTAATAAAAAACAAAAACTGAACTATAACAGGAATGAATACAAAAAGTTCCTTCATATTAATCAGAAAATTCAGAAGGATTACAAAAATTTCAGAATTACACCATAAGAGAACTACAAAAATTTCAGTTACGGATTTCTAACTGATTCATAACCAATGCTAATCGATACATAACAAATTCCGGAAAGTCGGTTACACCAGAATTAAAATTCAGTTGCAAGAGGGGGAACTCAGTGAAACTCTTCGTCAATCTCTCCAATCCGTCTTGGCCATCATCAATCCCTCCCGGTCTTCACTACACCATTTTCCTCGCTCTGCAACCACCTTCATAAACCTATAATTATCATCAATCTCCAACAATAATTTTACGCCGAATCTTCGATATCTGCATTAACTCAGTCTCGTCAATAACCTGCAAAACCAAACGATAAAACCATCACTACAAAGAGCAATTCGTTTGATATTTCAAGAGGGCATCACAATCGCAATTCACACAAGTCTAAGGAGAAGAGCATAAGGATTCGATAGTGATACCTCACAATAAGAGAAGTGACTCGTTCAGCAAAGACTCGAAGTCCAAAAAAAAAATCGTCAACCTTCAATGAACCTTCAAAAGCACACAAGAGTCGTCTTAGTCAGAATCACACGATATTTTCACGTTAACTCCCATCACAACCTTCCATCTGCGTTTCATATTAGCAAGACGAAACCAAGATTAAGTGAATTTCCAAGAGGAAAAGAAGAGGATAACAACTCAAATCAGTTACAAATTCATAACAGAAAATATAAAGAACTCATAACTGTTTTACCTGAAATTCCCCTTGAGCCCCTTCAATCCATTGTCTATAAAACCAGGAACTTGCTGCAAATTGGGCTCTGGATTCGGATTCATCATTTTTCTTCTTCATTCTTCTTTCTTCCTTCCTTTTTTCCAACTTTCCCTCTTCAATCTTACAACTTGAATTTCTTCATTCCCTTGGCAGAGAATCACGCTTTAGTCCACAAGGTCTTTAGTCCACAAGATCTTCTTTAATCTGCACCAATAGGATAACCAAGTCACGATCTGCGTCTTCACCGATTCAACATCATCATCACTATTACGTCATCATCAGAACCTGCAAATTGAAGCAAGACTCAGTAATAATTCAACACTTTCACTGATTTAAAGCAACAATGTTCAAGCTCAAATCAGAAGTACATCAAGAAGTCACAGCGAGGGAGTAAAAGATTCAGGGGAGAGAGGTCGGTTAAAAGGCGTTTATACCTGAGTAATCGGAAGCGATTTCTCCGTGGCGAAAGGCATCGGAGGAGCTGTTTGAAGGTTAGTCAATTTGGAGCTTTACTTCCTCCTCGGTCTTGATAGAGAGCGTAGTCATGGTGTTTCCTTTCGCGATTAGCATATGTATTCTCGTTTGAGATGTTGAGGTCTATAGGTTTGGAAAGATTTCGGGATAGGTTAAGATTTTGGTGGTAAAAGGTTTACGGCGGAGAGGGGGATCCGCCGTTAAGGGGGCTAGGTCTTCTATTGAGGGAGTTGACAGTCGAAAGAAGAAGAAGAAGGTGGTGGTGGTAACTGCGGCGGTGAGCTCGTAAGGAAGAAGGGGGCGACGGTGGGGGGAGATTGAGGAAGGAAGGTAGCGCCGCGGTGAAGAGGGGCTAGGGTTTGTTATTAGAGAAGATGGGTTTCCTTTTGAGAAAAAGAGAACGTGATTAGGAGAATGGGAGATGGCAGATTAGAAGAATGACGAGAAGTTGGTGATGGCGGCGGCGGTGATGGGTGTGGAGAAAGAAGAAGAAGGGAGGTTGAAGAAGAAGGGGGCTAGGGTTATGTCACGTTATTCATCCCTCTCTGCTTTCTTTCTTTCTTTTTGTTTTATAAAAGATTATTTATTAATTTTAATGAAGGAATATTATTCATATTAATAGGAATTAAGTTTGGTTAATGGTATTATTAATAAGAATTAACAACCATAAGTATATTCAAAATATATTCAATCCACCATTCAAATTTTCGTTTTTTTTAAGACTGGGAGAGGATAAGTGATAGTGGGCCTAAGTAATTGTTATTCGCACCCTTTAAAACTGAGCCCAATATATGTCAACTACTAGATATTGATATTTCTACCCCCCTCCCCTCAAAGTCTGAGTTCTGGGCCTCAAATGGCTATCCACACCCTCTCTTTCAAGCCCAGCTTCATTATTAACTAAAATTATTTCTTTTCATCACCCCTTTCCTATTCTCATTTCTTTTAAAATTCTATTTTTACATAGTTTTCAAATCAAGTCATAAAAAATATTTAAATGTATAATAAAAATCCACAAAAATTATATTATAATATTAAGCCAATTTAGAACCTTTCCCAATTTTGATTTTCTGAATTTAATCATTTTTCAATTTTAATTCGTTTTTTCATTTTAATTGATCCATATTGATTTCCTTCATAAACACATAAATTTGTACAATTTATTTCTGCCACTTCATGTAACATTTTTGGCCCATTCTTTTTTCTATGATTAGAGGACAAATTAAAGTATCTAGAATATTTTTGGTGTATTTTTTAGGACATTTTTTCTACTGTTTTGGTAGTGTGAATTGTATAAATTTGTGATTAAACTTTTGATAGAATTAAGTGACCATTTGACATAGTTAAGATAGAATTTTTAAGAGATTTTTTAACAGTGTTGTAATCAGGTTAGAGACCATAGGGAATTAATTTCACATTTTTCCCATGACTTTTGATTTTTTTTTCATTTTAATTCATTCCATCATATTATGCATATTCATGATTCATGTCATTCACTAACTATTCTCTTTTTTGTGAAAGGTATGTTTTCAAGGATTGGCTTATGGACTTGGATATTTTTGTGCCTCAATTATGCTTGTATACTTTGTGATGTAATAGCTTAGAACTTGTACATTTGTATAGTTTCTATAATTAGGATAGAAAAGATAAAACAAATCGTTAGAAAACAAAATCTCAAAAAAATGAAACAAATAAAAGACTCGATCCAATGTCGAGTAAATTTTCAAATAAATAAATAAATATTGCATGTGACTTTAGGGTTCCTCGATCACCATCGTTCCACTCCATTCAACCAAAAGCAAGCCTTGTATGTTTCACACCATAAGTCGTGCGTCTTAGCACCACGCAACCGACCCACCCGGTCCATTGTTTCATCTCATTTACATTTCATACCGTGTGTACCCACCATGACTTAGGAGGACCATATTGTTCATTATTAACTCTTGTATTCTCATTTCTAGTTCTAATATCTCTTAGGTAGATTTAATTTCAAACCTCATTAACCATAGGTCATCCATGAATCCAATTAACTTATGGTAAGTCTAGTTTCCCTTAGAATTTTTCCTTTTATAACTTGAGTCTCACTTCTCATCTTAAAAGAAAATCAAAAACACTTAATAAAGGAAAGGTGTACAATGCGCCACGAGCCTTAAGCTATACGGGAAAGGACTAGTGGAGGTCTCCTTCACTCTTCTAGGATGCTTTACAAACGTTCCATTGGGGGCGATCTTGGAAAGTATTGGCTCCTGTGTCATAGTATTTAGTGTTGTACATACCATAAACACAAATTCAAAACACTTCTTCTAAAAAATAACAAACCAAGAAGTCACATCTTCTATTCTCATCTCATACTCTTTGCGGACGAACATGACTTGTCTCGACAGTTCAAACAGCGATACGGTAAACACCCTCGAGTCAGAGCCGGTAACACCTGAGCTAGAGCTATGGCAATGTCATCCTAAAAATCACAAACGAGTGTAATTCTTAGTTAGACGAACTACGACGTCTCTGATCCTCATTTATCCCGATGAGGTACGTAGGCAGTGGGGTAGGGCCCATTCGAGCACAATCTTTATTTTCCCTACATTTTTTCCCTCTTATTCCTATTTCTCAATTCCATTTCTTTTCTCATTTCATTTCCATTCCAGATAGCTTTTCTTTTATTCAAACAGCATATTATTTCTAACCCTTTGAAAACAGACTTATAAGCATGGATCCCGTCGGGTACGGCGGATGGATTGGGGTGCTAATACCTTCTCAATTCGTAACCGACTTCCGTATCCAGATCTTTGGTTCGCAAGGCCTCGTCCTTTTCCTTCTTCCTTAGGTTTGTGCAACATTACCTTTCCCGTTCCTTCAGGATAAAAATGTCTGGCTGGCGACTCTACCTTTTCCGCGCCACTTTCGCGTTTGTATTAGGATGAAAATCCCGGGAGCGACAGCTGGCAACTCTGCTGGGGACTTTTAGAAATTCTAAATTCCCCTTTGAGAGTCAATCCTAGCGCTTGTCTATTTCTGTTTTCTTTGGGTGTTTATCCATTCGCTGTTATGCTTTAGTTTAGCTTTACTGTTTTATTTACAGTTTATCGCTTTCCTTTACAGCTTTATTTACAGCTTTCTGCACTTTACTTTACTGTCGCATATACTGGCATATACTGTACTGGCTGTTCTGGTTTTCCTTGGCGGGATGGGATTATTGTGAGATAAGCCAAATACCCGGCTTGAGCATACACATAGGATTTAGAGTGGGCAGTCGTGTGGCTTGCGTGGTCTTGAGCACGTGTAGTTTTCACGAGTCCCACACCCAGATCAGGCTCTCTTGGGATATGTTCTATACTGCCTAGGCAGACCATAGAATGTTCCCACCTGAGCTGCTAACACTGGGAACCGATCATCGAGGACCTTAGTGGAAACGACCCTCTCCAGTGGTGACAGTGGCAGACCACATTTTGTGGCAAACCCATTCGCACCCGAGGGCCCACTGGGAAATCGCATAGGGTGACCTTGTTCTCTCGTAGGAACCTGGTTAAAGCAACTGGTCGTATGACGGTAGTATTGTACCCTTCGGGATGAATGTACTATTGTTTCTCGACTTCAGTGCTTGAAGCCGGGAACTTATGAGGGATGCTTGTTTTTCCGGAATTCAGCTGAGGCCTCCCTGAGTAGTACATAATGCCAAACCGATTCCCTGATTTGGTCATGAGCCATTTCTCGGAAATGGTGAACGTATTATTGCTATTTGGCTTTGAGAGTCCGTGATGTTGACCCGTAGTAGCATACCCGTGATATTGGGAGGGGTTTACAGGTTCGCAGGAAAACTAAACCTTCAACCTACCTTGTTATTGATACTTGGATTTTCTTCCGACACATACTTATGATCTGGTATTCTTGATAGTTGGTATTCAGGCAAAATCAGAAGGCAGTACAACAGTGCCCAGTCTATGCAACAGTGATCACATGCCATTGCATTGCATCACATCATCCGCATACTTACATTCCTAACGCATGTTTATTCATTTGCAGGACTGCATATCACATCCTTGATTCCGGTTGTGGGTATTGATCTATGAGCATGGAATCCAAGAAAAAGACCAAGTGTATTATCTCCTACAAGGTTTATCAGCCTGTTGTGAAAGAAATTCTCAAAGTGAAGGCCTTAGCTCCTCCAGAAGTTTTGAATGTCTTCTAGCAGGATTACGGGTGGATTTTGTATTTCATAGAGCCCATCAGTGACTATGCTTTCAGAGGGATGCACACCTTGCTACAGTTTTATGATCCACAGCTTAGATGTTTCGTACTTTCTGATTTCGTGTTGGCACCCACATTAGAGGAGTATTCGAGCATCCTGAGAGTTTCCGTGAAGGACTGTGCACCATTCTTCGGGACCAAGATTGATCCTGACTTCAAAGATGTAGCAACTGCTCTTTATTTGAGCAAGTCATTATTGGAAGACCGGATTGATAGCAAATGAGGCTTCCGAGGATATCATTTGAGTTTCTTGTTAGATGAGGCTACCAAAGCAGCTGAGGCAAAAAGTTGGAGTGCCTTCAATGCGATCCTGGCTTTGTGTATTTATGGAATCACTTTGTTCCCGAACATGCCGAACTTCGTGGATGTTGATGCTATTCGCATTTTCATAGCAAAGAATCCTATTCCTACTCTCCTAGGTGATCTCTACCACTTTGTGCATTATAAGAATGAGAAGCGAAGGGGTGGAATGTTGAATTGTTGCGTGACTGTATTCTACAAGTGGTTCACACGCTTTCTTCCACAATCAGGAGCTTTTGAGAAGACAAAGAACACTCTTGAATGGTCGGAAAGATTGATGGCTTGCAAGCAAAGGATATTACCTGGGTTAATCAGGGTTTGCGGTGTATTGACATTCTTCATAGTTGCGGAGGATTTCCTAATGTTCCATTGATCGAGAGAAAAGGGGGAATTAATTATAACCCTTCTCTCACGGTTAGACAGTTTGGGTATGCCTTAAAGGAACCACCAGCTGATGTGGACATCACAGAGTCCTTGTGCTTCCAATCAACGGATGGATTCGAGATTGCTCAGAAAGCTTCTAATGCTTGGCATAGTCGAAAGACAAGAGGGAAGAAGACTTTGGGAGTAGGGAATTGTCGAATGTATCCACCATTTGCAGAATGGTTAAGAGAACGGGTGGAAGTGTTACTGTTACCATTTGGGCCTGCGCCTCTTCTATATCCCACGGTCATTGAGCAACCTACCACAGTTAGCATTGAAGAGTTCAACAAGATGAAGACGGAGAGAGATGGTTTGTTAATGGAGAATGCACAGTTAGGTCAGGAGCTTGCTAAAGCTAATCACGCCAGACTTGAGATTGAGTGGAAAGCTCAGGAAGATGCTGAGAGGCATGCTATTGCAAGGAAACAATGTGAAGTTGAGTTAGCTCGGTATGAGAGGTTCGAGTTTTCTACCAGAAGTTCTTCCAAGAAACACATTGACACTAGAAGGAAACTGGATCAGAAGACCATGATGTTTGAGAACATGAAAAAGAGACATGCTGCTTACAGGATCAAAAGAGAGGAACAAGACAAAGTTCAAGCTGAAGAGATCGCGAGTAAGCTAAAGGAGAAAGATGAAGAGATGGCCGGTAAGTTGAGAGAAAAGGATGCAGAGCTTGCTAAAGCCCGAGAAGAAGCTGCTTACTACAAGCGGATGATGATCTGCTATCAGAAGAAGCTGAAGAGGTTGGAAGACAACCAGGTACAGGTGAAGGAATTGGTAGAAGTTCCTAAGGCAGGACCGATCATTGACTCAGATCTAGATAGAGGATCGCATTGGCAAAGACATCTTTCTATTTGCTTGTATGTTGTGGGATTACCATCAGGACTATTGATGGAATCTTTTTGTCATTGTACTTCTGTTTGAATCCATGCTTTTGGTGTTTTGACTATATCAACAAAATTCTTATCATAAAAAGATCTCTTTGCTATCATTCTGTGTTCTCTCACTTTGTGATCACTGACACATCTGACACATTTGCAAAAACGCGTCGGTCTTCGTATTCTTGGAATTGTTTGGCACGTCTGCTACACACACACACCTTATATTATCAAACACTGCTTGTCATTTACAACAAAAAAAAGAGCTTCTGTCTTCATCAAACCCACAAACCTGGAATCAGGAGATGGGATGCCCTAAAAATGGATCGACATGCCATAACATTCATTTCCTGCATATCATATTCTTGTGTTTTTGCAGGTTACCCAGAGTTTCTAACTTATTTAACTGCAGGCAATATACCTGGTCAACGCGTTCACCGATATCCGACTAAAAGAAACCGAGTAAGGATGGCTGAACGAATGCAGACAGATCTCAATGAGCTCCGACAGAGGATGGATCAGTTCATGGAAATGATGACTGGCATGGCCCAGAACCAGGAGCGTCTCCGGTTGATGGTTGAGAAACCTCATGAGAATGTTAATACGGGAATACCGGCTGAGAATGTGGATTCTAACGCTGCCCGTAATGGAGAACCTAATCCAAATAGGAACATAACACGTAATGCGGGTTTAGAAGACAATCAAGAGCACCAGTTCACTCTACTGGATGCAGATATGGGTAACGTGAATGAGATCAACAATCGCAGGTATGAAGAGCTGGCATAAAAGATCAAGGCCATGGAATGTCAGAATTCCTTGGGCATCGATGTAACCAGTCTCGGGTTAGTACCAGGAGTCAGAATCCCTCCCAAGTTCAAGGCACCATTGTTTGACAAGTACAACGGCAGCACGTGCCCTAGGACTCACATCCATGCGTACTTTGGAAGAATCTCGGCTCACACTGATGACGAGAAACTTTGGATGCATTTTTTCCAAGACAGTTTATCTGGAGCTTCGTTGAGCTGGTACATGAAGCTGAGTCGGGTCTCTATTCGAAGTTAGAAGGATCTAGCTGAAGCATTCCTCAAGCAGTATCAATACAACATTGATATGGCTCCGAATCGCACTCAGCTACAGAACTTGTCTCAAGGACCTAAGCAGTATGCCCAGAGGTGGCACGAGCTGGCCGCATAGGTTCAACCCCCATTGCTGGATCGGGAAATGGCCGACATGTTTATGGGCACCTTGCAGGGTGTTTACTTGGATCGTCTGGCCGCCTGCCCGTCCATTGGTTTTTCTGATATCGTCATTGTGGGAGAAAGAATAGAGAATTTTCTGAAATTGGGAAAGATTCAGGATGCAAGCAATGCTAGCTCTTCTGGTGTGAGAAAGCCTTTTGGCAACGGTCAAAGAAGAAGAAAAGGCGAGACGAATGCTGTGTATAGAGGCCGAGACAGAAGTTATTCTCAAGGTTACCACCAAGCAGCTGCGGTGACTATTACTCCACAGGTTCAACAACAACGACCACAGGGTCAGCAACAACAGGTACAGAGACCGTTTCAGGAAAGAACAAGAGCGAGGAACCGCAGACTTGATCCCGTCCCATGCCCATATGTTGTATTGCTCCCAGAGCTGCTAAAGTTGAACCTGGTTGAGCTTCGTACCATGAGACCTCCTGCTCCTGACAATCTACCTCCGAATTTTGATGCTAATGCCAGGTGCGAGTTCCATTCAGATGCCCAGGGGCATAATATTGAGAAATGTTGGGCTTTTCAGAACAAGGTACAGGACTTAGTTGACTCCAAGGCGATCAATTTTGCTCCTCTCCCAAATGTACTCCAGAATCCGATGCCTAGTCAAAATGGAACCGGTGTCACGGTTATTCTACCAGATGGTTCACGTTAAGCTGAAGTCTTCAAGTTGATCACCCAGGACGCCAGGGTATTCATGAAGCAAATAAAGCCAGCAGTATTCAAATACTCTCAGTGATGGCATTCACGTGTTTTCCTTTCTTCATTGTTCATTTTCATCCCTATTGAGGGGAACTACGTCGCTCTGATTCTTCATTGGTTATCAGTCAATGGAGATACGTAGACAGAAGATCGTCAGGTCTTTCCGAGCAACCTTATGGGGCAACTTTACTCCCCAGCTTCACTTTCTCTTTCAGACGTCTCTTGTCAGAGTCAGAATAGCTAGAAGAAGTATGACTGCCTTGGTTAGGCATACGGATACAAATTGAAAATTACAAATCTGTGAAAGAGCTATTGATCACCGAAAGTATCCAAGACTGACAGGTCCAGACGGAGCCAAGCCTCCTCAACTACGGCAATATTCAGTTTCTTTACTGCATTTCCATTTGTAGTTTCTTTTATATGCTAAACATTTGTCTACATGTATGAAATTTGTTTGCTTTTGAATGTTAGCAATAATAAAACCCACATGTTTTTCTTGAAGTAATTCATTCGCATTCACTTATAATTTTGCATGTGTACATCACAATACCAATTGTCGTGCTTAAATTCTATAAAGGAGAATGACGAAACAAAAACACAAAATCTCTAATTGTGTGCTCTCAAATAAGGCCTTGTTGACGATGTACAGGCTTTGTTTCAAATCCCTAAACACTGGAGATATAAGGAAGATAGACCCTTGCTAACCCCTTTGAGCCTTGAAGTAGGAGTTTATTTTCAAATGAAAAAACCCTCACATGTAACCCAGGGGCAGGGTAGATGTCAGCTAGTCGAACCAAGCGTTCAGGCTTTCATAAAGGAGTGTATTTGAAGATCCATTGCATTCTACTATGCTTATCAAGAGGTCCAAAGACCCGAAACCACGATGGTTATCCAAGTCAAAAGGTCCAAAGATTGAAAACCATAATGGTTATCCTTCGTCGACCAAAGAATGAGGCAGTCACAACCCTCGTGAAGCAATCAAGGCAAACAATGTCACACGACTTGTTCAAAATGCAAAGAAGAAAAAGAAAAGAAAAGGCCCGCTAAGTCGAAACTTGAAAACAAGCGACTTAGGCAAAAGTTAGGGCATCCCGCTGGACTCCACAATCAAAGATTCACAAGAATCAGTCCAGGCAAAAGTTAGGGATAAGCAAAATAACGCAAAAGAGAAAGACGGAAAGGATTACACAAGAAAGATCCTCAAAACAAGAACAAAGTCGTGTGGCACAGACAGGAAAAATAGAGGAGTGACTGACTCTCAGCAATAACCTGATTGGTGCTTGAACTAATAGCAGCAATGGTTCCTCAATCAACACGAAACCCTTATGAAAGGTGAATGCTTGTGAAAACTAGCTGAATGTAGGAATGAAGAACATCACGAAGAGTGGGTGGGCACAAATAAACTTCGAGCCTATATCCTTTGTTTCTATAACCATGAACCAGGCCACGATACAACCCTCAAAAGTCCTAACTAAAACAGGGTTAATTTGAGAGTGTACTACCACGAGGCCGCGTTCCTGACTCCTATGAGTTGTGCTAAAAGACATTTGTTGGTATTGCATGTACATACTTTCATTCAAAATAGTGTCGTATCTTAACCAATGATTCGCTCATGAAGGTTAGCGATCCATTTTCAAAACTTCAAGATTAACCTGTGTGTTGCATTAGAATTTTCATTCTAGGAATAAACATTTTTTTGCTTGCATACATTTGTTTAGTATCATAAATGGTTCACATGCGGGAGTTCAATCCAGAAGCTTAGGCTTGCCAAGTTGAGAAGTCCAAAACTTCTGAAAGACTGTCACATCGAGGTGCACTTTTCTAAGAAAGCTTCATTGAGCAAGGACTTTCCTAATTAGTTACAGTAAGAGCTAGCCAATCCGAGGCAGTTAAGTCGAGCAATCTCTTCAAACTTCAGTCAAACTGGGGCAATCACCCCGAGATTCAGATCTCTCCAAGAGCGAAAATCAGTCAGTCAGGTGCAAAGCTATTCAAATACTCGTACTGGGGCAGGCCACCCCAATAGTACGAGAGTTCATTCTTTCCTAAAGACAGACGATCGGAAACATTTACCCGGAGTTTAGAATACCGTGGTCACTTGTCAAGTCAACTATCTCGTTCAGCATTTCTGACAGATACAAACTCATCTGCATTGACAATGGTTACCTCCCCAGCAAGGTTGTTACGCTGATTCATGTAGTCGTTACGATACCTAAGAGTTTAAAGACACCAAGTCTTTTGTAAAATCCTCTTGAGGTAAAATCCCTACAGAAGCAACTAATCCCCAACACGAGACAACTTGAAATCTTTCCTCCTCAGCAGGATGTGTCTCGGTGTTGTCATCTCCAACAGGCAAATAGAAGTTATCCTCACTAAAGTCAGAAGTTTTTTCCTTCAGTTGGTTTCCTTAATCTTGGTTCCTCAACAGATCCAAGGCAATTCCTATTCCCCTAGAAGATTTCAGATAAATCATTCCCCTCTCCAGCAGATCCGTAAGAGTGGATAATCCCCAATAGTCGAGGTATCCCCAGGCACGGCCCTCAAATCTAAAAGTCCAATTTATTTTTGGCAAAGGTGATAATTCGGGACAGATGAATTATTCACGTTCTTCTCCGACAGAGATGTTATCTCCACAGGATTTCTTGGGATCGAATACGCGATCATTATGTTTCCCCACAGAGTTAGCAGAGACTTATTACTTCCGCGTCAGGAGTTTCTTTTACATTTACACCAGTTCATTAACAATACTCAAGACATAACATCCCCAGTGTCATGGGGCAATATGCCATGCAATTCAACTTATGCAAAGTCCAGCCGCAGACTGGCCAAAGTCCATCTTCGGGTGGCAAGTTTCAAAAGTCCCCCACAGTGGGCAAAAGTCTCCCGTAGTGAGCGAAAGTCCCCCGCAGTGGGCAAAAGCCTCCCGTAGTGAGCAAAAGTCTCCCGTAGTGAGCAAAAGTCCACCCGCAGTGTGGCAAATCTCTAAAGTCCCCCGCAGTGGGCAAAAGCCCCCCGCAGTGGGCAAAAGCCTCCCGTAGTGAGCAAAAGTCTCTCATAGTGAGCAAAAGTCCACCCGCAGTGTGGCAAATCTCAAAAGTCCCCCGCAGTGGGCAAAAGTCTCCCGTAGCGAGCAAAAGTCTCCCGTAGTGAGCAAAAGTCCACCCGCAGTGTGGCAAATCTCTAAAGTCCCCCGCAGTGGGCAGAAGTCTCCCACAGTGAGCAAAGGTCCAGCCGCAGACTGGCCAAAGTCCATCTTCGGGTGGCAAAATTTCAAAAGTCTCCCACAGTGAGCAAAAGTCCAGCCGCAGACTGGCCAAAGTCCATCTTCAGGTGGCAAGTTTCGAAAGTATCCCGCAGTGAGCAGAAGTCCACCCGCAGTGTGGCAAATTTCCAAAGTCCACCCGCAGCGTGGCAACTTATCTCAAGTCCACCCACAGTGTGGCAAGTTGTAATTCGTCTAACTCCACCCAATAATACACAATTAAGGCATTGTTGTAGCCTATCAAAGCCCACTCGCATTGTGGCAAGTCAATAGTCCTCTGGCATCATTCAAAGGCATCCTCAGTCTACTATTCTCTCCATTATAATTATATCCAAGCGGAGATCGTTCGGTTGAGTTTATCTCCCTATTCTTCTGCTGCAGAGTGCAAATTTTCTGGCTGTTTCTAGTATTCAATCCCTGCATACTTCAAACGTCTGAAAGCAACTGCTATCATCCATTCAAGTCTACAGTGATTGAATAGGGGCAGTTGTAACACCCCAAAATTTGCCCTCTTTTTCGTAGAAATTAACATACGATCTTGCATACTTCGCATTGCATATTCGCATGAAAAAATGAAGCGTGGAGCATAACATAAGTAGGCAGTAATTTTAGTTCAATGTGATTGCTCAATTATGATCTGAGTCAAAGGGAAATTTGACCTAATTTGGGTCAAACTATCAGGGGGTTGTTTTAACAGCGATTTATATGCGCTTGTGGTTATTTCTCAGGAAATATGTTTCAAAGTCGAACTGTGATGTGTGCAGAGGTCGTCAGTTCATCAGCGGTTCATCTGTGGATGTACTTTCTCAGAGAACTATTCAGAAGAATTTGAAATGATTCATGAACCCTTTGGCCAGGATTTTAGAGGATGCGGAATTCAGACGATTATTTCTTCGGTAGCGAATGGTTTGGTGAATCAGGAGGGTGTTCATCCGCTTTTATGGGGATTTATCGAAAGAGTTTTTGAGTTGGATTCTTGGAGTAAACTCATGTGAGATATGTGTATCAGTGTTTTTGGTGATGACCAGTGTCCATATCCATGTCTATTATTTTCATCATTTATCCATCCATTATCCGTTCTTTATTCAATAACCACATTTTTTTAAGTGTCCATTATGTCACTTATAATTGACAAATTAATCCATGGTTAGTTTCCATTAGAGAATCCTTAAGTCTTTTTTTTAAACCACATCAATTCATTCATCCATCTTTTTGATTCTTTAGCCATTTATGTCCATTTTAAATTCCAAATTTCTTCTTGTCAATAACCATATTTTGTTCATCCAAGACATTTCTAAGGATTAACTCACAACCATTACCCCCAATTTTTAAGCCCATTTCTTTTCTAAAAGAATAAACCTTGTTCATTAATCCCTTTTATTTTCTTTGTCCAAATTCCAATATCAACTCTGGATTATTTCATTAATTTCATTTTTAAATTTTTTTTATTCATTACCATTTCAAGTGAAGTAGACACCAAGGCCATTGAAAAGTGCTAAAATTGGATTGAGCTTGCCTCTTAAGCAGTTTTGACCCTTCTTGGCAAGAAAAATGAGATGTATGAACCAAAGGTTGTTACTCCTAAATGCCCACAAGCAAGACAAGTCTTAAGGCAAAAATGAGTTGCAAGAGAATTTTTTTTTTTTTACTCTAAGGAATCTGATAGAAAGAATTATATTAATAAAAAACAAAAACTGAACTATAACAGGAATGAATACAAAAAGTTCCTTCATATTAATCAGAAAATTCAGAAGGATTACAAAAATTTCAGAATTACACCATAAGAGAACTACAAAAATTTCAGTTACGGATTTCTAACTGATTCATAACCAATGCTAATCGATACATAACAAATTCCGGAAAGTCGGTTACACCAGAATTAAAATTCAGTTGCAAGAGGGGGAACTCAGTGAAACTCTTCGTCAATCTCTCCAATCCGTCTTGGCCATCATCAATCCCTCCCGGTCTTCACTACACCATTTTCCTCGCTCTGCAACCACCTTCATAAACCTATAATTATCATCAATCTCCAACAATAATCTTACGCCGAATCTTCGATATCTGCATTAACTCAGTCTCGTCAATAACCTGCATAACCAAATGATAAAACCATCACTACAAAGAGCAATTCGTTTGATATTTCAAGAGGGCATCACAATCGCAACTCACGCAAGTCTAAGGAGAAGAGCAAAGGATTCGATAGTGATACCTCACAATAAGAGAAGTGACTCATTCAGCAAAGACTCGAAGTCCAAAAAAAAATCGTCAACCTTCAATGAACCTTCAAAAGCACACAAGAGTCGTCTTAGTCAGAATCACACGATATTTTCACGTTAACTCCCATCACAACCTTCCATCTGCGTTTCATATTAGCAAGACAAAACCAAGATTAAGTGAATTTCCAAGAGGAAAAGAAGAGGATAACAACTCAAATCAGTTACAAATTCATAACAGAAAATATAACAGAACTCATAACTGTTTTACCTGAAATTCCCCTTGAGCCCCTTCATCCATTGTCTATAAAACCAGGAACTTGCTGCAAATTGGGCTCTGGATTCGGATTCATCATTTTTCTTCTTCATTCTTCTTTCTTCCTTCCTTTTTTCCAGCTTTCCCTCTTCAATCTTACAACTCGAATTTCTTCATTCCCTTGGCAGAGAATCACGCTTTAGTCCACAAGGTCTTTAGTCCACAAGATCTTCTTTAATCTGCACCAATAGGATAACCAAGTCACGATCTGCGTCTTCACCGATTCAACATCATCATCACTATTACGTCATCGTCAGAACCTGCAAATTGAAGCAAGACTCAGTAATAATTCAACACTTTCACTGATTTAAAGCAACAATGTTCAAGCTCAAATCAGAAGTACATCAAGAAGTCACAACGAGGGAGTAAAAGATTCAGGGGAGAGAGGTCGGTTAAAAGGCGTTTATACCTGAGTAATCGGAAGCGATTTCTCCATGGCGAAAGGCATCGGAGGAGCTGTTTGAAGGTTAGTCAATTTGGAGCTTTACTTCCTCCTCGGTCTTGATAGAGAGCGTAGTCATGGTGTTTCCTTTCGCGATTAGCATATGTATTCTCGTTTGAGATGTTGAGGTCTATAGGTTTGGAAAGATTTCGGGATAGGTTAAGATTTTGGTGGTAAAAGGTTTACGGCGGAGAGGGGGATCCGCCGTTAAGGGGGCTAGGTCTTCTATTGAGGGAGTTGACAGTCGAAAGAAGAAGAAGAAGAAGGTGGTGGTAACTGCGGCGGTGAGCTCGTAAGGAAGAAGGGGGCGACGGCGGGGGGAGATTGAGGAAGGAAGGTAGCGCCGCGGTGAAGAGGGGCTAGGGTTTGTTATTAGAGAAGATGGGTTTCCTTTTGAGAAAAAGAGAACGTGATTAGGAGAATGGGAGATGGCAGATTAGAAGAATGACGAGAAGTTGGTGATGGCGGCGGCGGTGATGGGTGTGGAGAAAGAAGAAGAAGGGAGGTTGAAGAAGAAGGGGGCTAGGGTTATGTCACATTATTCATCCCTCTCTGCTTTCTTTCTTTCTTTTTGTTTTATAAAAGATTATTTATTAATTTTAATGAAGGATTATTATTCACATTAACAGAAATTAAGTTTGGTTAATGGTATTATTAATAAGAATTAACAACCATAAGTATATTCAAAATATATTCAATCCACCATTCAAATTTTCCTTTTTTTTAAGACTGGGAGAGGATAAGTGATAGTGGGCCTAAGTAATTGCTATTCACACCCTTTAAAACTGAGCCCAATATATGTCAACTACTAGATATTGATATTTCTACCCCCCTCCCCTCAAAGTCTGAGTTCTGGGCCTCAAATGGCTATCCACACCCTCTCTTTCAAGCCCAGCTTCATTATTAACTAAAATTATTTCTTTTCATCACCCCTTTCCTATTCTCATTTCTTTTAAAATTCTATTTTTACATAGTTTTCAAATCAAGTCATAAAAAATATTTAAATGTATAATAAAAATCCACAAAAATTATATTATAATATTAAGCCAATTTAGAACCTTTCCCAATTTTGATTTTCTGAATTTAATCATTTTTCAATTTTAATTCGATTTTTCATTTTAATTGATCCATATTGATTTCCTTCATAAACACATAAATTTGTACAATTTATTTCTGCCACTTCATTTAACATTTTTGGCCCATTCTTTTTGCTATGATTAGAGGACAAGTTAAAGTATCTAGAATATTTTTGGTGTATTTTTTAGGACATTTTTTCTACTGTTTTGGTAGTGTGAATTGTATAAATTTGTGATTAAACTTTTGATAGAATTAAGTGACCATTTGACATAGTTAAGATTAGAATTTTTAAGAGATTTTTTAACATAGTGTTGTAATCAGGTTAGAGACCATAGGGAATTAATTTCACATTTTTCCCATGACTTTTGATATTTTCTTTTTTTCATTTTAATTCATTCCATCATATTATGCATATTCATGATTCATGTCATTCACTAGCTATTCTCTTTTTTGTGCAAGGTATGTTTTCAAGGATTGGCTTATGGACTTGGATATTTTTGTGCCTCAATTATTCTTGTATACTTTGTGATGTAATAGCTTAGAACTTGTACGTTTGTATAGTTTCTATAATTAGGATAGAAAAGATAAACAAATAGTTAGAAAACAAAATCTCAAAAAAATGAAACAAATAAAAGACTCGATCCAATGTCGAGTAAATTTTCCAATAAATAAATAAAGATTGCATGTGACTTTAGGGTTCCTCGATCACCATCGTTCCACTCCATTCAACCAAAAGCAAGCCTTGTATGTTTCACACCATAAGTCGTGCGTCTTAGCACCACGCAACCGACCCACCCGATCCATTGTTTCATCTCATTTACATTTCATACCGTGTGTACCCACCATGACTTAGGAGGACCATATTGTTCATTATTAACTCTTGTATTCTCATTTCTAGTTCTAATATCTCTTAGGTAGATTTAATTTCAAACCTCATTAACCATAGGTCATCCATGAATCCAATTAACTTATGGTAAGTCTAGTTTCCCTTAGAATTTTTCCTTTTATAACTTGAGTCTCACTTCTCATCTTAAAAGAAAATAAAAAACACTTAATAAAGGAAAGGTGTACAATGCGCCACGAGCCTTAAGCTATACGGGAAAGGACTAGTGGAGGTCTCCTTCACTCTTCTAGGATGCTTTACAAACGTTCCATTGGGGGCGATCTTGGAAAGTATTCGCTCATGTGTCATAGTCTTTAGTGTTGTACATACCATAAACACAAATTCAAAACACTTCTTCTAAAAAATAACAAACCAAGAAGTCACATCTTCTATTCTCATCTCATACTCTTTGCGGACGAACATGACTTGTCTCGACAGTTCAAACAGCGATACGGTAAACACCCTCGAGTCAGAGCCGGTAACACCTGAGCTAGAGCTATGGCAATGTCATCCTAAAAATCACAAACGAGTGTAAGCCTTATTTAGACGAACTACGGCGTCTCTGATCCTCATTTATCCCGATGAGGTACGTAGGCAGTGGGGTAGGGCCCATTCGAGCACAATCTTTATTTTCCCTACATTTTTCCCTCTTATTCCTATTTCTCAATTCCATTTCTTTTCTCATTTCATTTTCATTCCAGATAGCTTTTATTTTATTCAAACAACATATTATTTCTAACCCTTTGAAAACAGACTTATAAGCGTGGATCCCGTCGGGTACGGCGGACGGATTGGGGTGCTAATACCTTCTCAATTCGTAACCGACTTCCGTATCCAGATCTTTGGTTCGCAAGGCCTCGTCCTTTTCCTTCTTCCTTAGGTTTGTGATACATTACCTTTCCCGTTCCTTCGGGATAAAAATGTATGGCTGGCGACTCTACCTTTTCCGCGCCACTTTCGCGTTTGTATTAGGATGAAAATCCCGGGAGCGACAGAGGTCGAAGACAAAGACGATAGTATGGAAGAAGAACAAATGTCACATAGACCTGTTTTATATTATATAATGAACAATGGTTATGTGGAAGAACAAAATGCGTTCTTTGAAAGGCCAGATGACTCAATGAAAGGGCACTTGAAGCCCTTGTTCATAAAAGGGAAATTTGAAAATGTCGGAGTGAATAAGATACTGATAGATGGGGGAGCAGCAGTTAATCTGATGCCTCATTTTATGTTAAAGAAAATTGGTAAGGATGATTCCGAAGCCAAACCTCATAATATGGTGTTATCAAATTATGAAGGAAAGATAGGAACCACCATGGGTGTAATCCAGGTGGATTTAACTGTCGGAACAATAACAAGACCAACGATGTTTATGGTGATTGCTTCAAAAGAAAACTATAATTTGCTTCTTAGAAGAGAATGGATACATGGTGTAGGGGTTGTACCCTCATCAATGCATCAACGAATAACTATCTGGCAAACTGATGGCATAGTCAAGAACATCGAAGCAGACCAAAGTTACTTCATGTCTGAAGTGAACCACGTGGACCGTCTAAATTTCGACAAGAACCTGGCTCACATACCCCCATGTAGCCCAGTAGATTTAGACCTCAAGTCAACTGATAACACCTCCCGCTCAATGTATCTCCACCCAACGTATGGTTTTCAGTGGGATAAAGAAGTGGTCGATGAGTCGAACTTTATATGGGGAACTGCCCATATAGAACAACCTGGGTGGGGAAGTGAATTCGACGACAATGACTGAAGTATAAACGCTCTAAATAATTATGGCTTACATAGCCGAAAATAAACTAAAAGTGACACTTGAAGCCGAAGTAAAATATATGGTTGTCGAAGCCGACCAAAAAGATTCCAACAATCAATGTCCTTAGAGAGACGTCGAAGAAGACTGTGAAAATAGTCAGATAGGCGAATGGCAACATCAAAAGCTTGACGCCATTTATGATGATGAACCTTTAGGGTTCAAAATCGAAATAGTCTAGTTGCTGCATGAATACAAAGATTGTTTCGCATGGGACAACAACGAAATGCCTGGTTTAGATAGAAGCTTGGTCTAATTGAAGCTGCCAATATTGTAAGGGAAAAAACTAGTGAAGCAGGTGCCAAGACGCTTCGCACCAGAAATTCTATCAAAGATAAAAGAAGAGGTCAAAAGACTTCTGAAATGCAAATTCATATGCACAGCCAGGTATATCGACTGGATTGCAAACATAGTTCACGTAATTAAGAAAAATGGCAAACTTAGGGTATATATTGATTTTCGAGACTTAAACTCAACTACACCAAAAGATGTATACCCTATGCCAGTAGCAGAAATGCTCGTAGATTCGGCAGCAGGCCATGAGTACTTAATCATGTTAGACGAATACTCTGGCTATAACCAAATTTTTATAACCAAAGAAGAAGTTCCTAAGACAACATTTCATTGTCCTAGAGCAATAGGGACTTACAAATGGATATTAATGCCCTTCGGTCTGAAAAATGTTAAAGCGACTTATCAACGTGCTATGAATTCGATTTTCCATGATTATATTGAAACTTTCATGCAAATTTACATTGATGATATTGTGATTAAGTCTGTTTCAGGAAAAAATCATATATACCATCTTCGACAATCCTTTGAAAGGATGAGGAAGTTTGGTTTAAAGATGATCCCCCTAAAGTGTGCTTTCGGTGTGCAGGAGGGTGATTTCTTAGGATTTGTGGTCCATAAGACGGGGATCGAAATAAATGAAAACAATGCCAAGGCTATAATGGAAGCAAAATCGCCATCAACAAAAAAGGAACTACAATATCTGCTAGGGAAAATCAACTTTCTCAGAAGGTTCATCTCCAACCTTTGTGTAAAAATGTAGGCCTTCTCACCTCTACTTCGACTGAAGAAGGGAGACTTCACATGAGGGTAAGAACAATAAGCTTCCTTCGACAAAATCAAAGAGTACATGTCAAGACTTCCAATTCTAATGTCCCCTTGTAGAAAGAAAAACATGAGGTTGTACATTTCGGCATCAGACAAAACACTAGGAAGCATGTTGTGCCAAGAAGATGAAAATGGCGGCGAAAGGGCCATTTACTACCTCAGCAGAGTCCTGAACGATGCTGAAACTAGATATAGTGTTACAGAAAAATTGTGTTTATGAGTATATTTTTCTTGTATAAAGTTAAAGCATTATATAAAACCTGTTGATGTATATATTTATTCTCATTTCGACGTAATAAAATACATGTTATCTAAGTCTATTTTACATAGTAGAATTGGGAAGTGGGCTTTGGCATTGACAGAATATTCCCTGAAATACTTGCCTTTAAAAGCTGTTAAGGGACAAGTGGTTGCTGATTTCATATCAGACCACTCAATAAGTGAAAATGGTGTGCAATGTGTTGAAGTAGAACCATGGAAATTATATTTCGACGGTTCCAGTCATAAGAATGGAACTGGTGTTGGAATGTTAATAATTTCTCTTAACAAAATTCCAACAAAATTCAAGTACAGAGTCGAAGGTCCGTGTTCGAATAACGAAGCAGAGTATGAAGTGTTGATTGTTGGACTTGAGATCTTGTTGGAATTGGGGGAAACGAGAGTCAAAATAATGGGTGACTCTGAATTGGTTGTAAAATAATTGACCAAAGAATATAAATGTGTAAAAGAGAATTTAATTATGTACTTCGTAATAGCCAATAGACTTCTCAAAAGATTCGACAATCAGGAATATACCTAAGATGGAGCATCAAGAAGCAAATGATCTTGATCAAAATGCATTTGGGTATAAGGTATCGAAGGAGAATCTAGAAAAGGCCATCGAAGTTAGAGGAAGAGTCATATCCACCAAGTTGTCTCCATCGGATTTGGAAACAATAAAGTTAGGATATGGTGACGAAGAAGATTTTCAAATTTTCAATGTAGATGATTTAGGAGTCGAAGAATGGAGAAAACCCATCAGGATTATCTACAAGACCCGAATATGAAAGTCGAAAGAAAAGTTAAGTACAAAGTGTTAAGTTATGTACTATATGGGAATGAACTATTCAAAAAGACTTCAGAAGGAGTTTTGTTGAAGTGCTTGGCGAAGAAGAAGCTTATATAGCTTTGTCAAACGTACATAGTGGAGCTTGTGGTGCATATCAAGTAGGCCACAAAATGAAATGGCTATTATTTCGATAAGGAATTTACTGGCCAACAATGTTGAAAGACTGTGTCGATTTCGCCAAAGGATGCCAGGAATGCCAAATGCATGCAGGCATACCATACATTCCTGCAAGTGAGTTGTGTTCGATTGTAAAGCCTTGGCCATTCAGAGGTTGGGCTTTGGAATTAATTGGCGAAATTCGATCAGCTTCTTCTGAAGGGCAAAAGTACATTCTGGTTGGAATAGATTATTTCACTAAGTGGATTGAAGCTATACCATTAATGACATGGATCAAGAAGCAGTCATCGAATTTATTTGACGACATATAATTTATAGATTTGGAATTCCAGAGACAATAACTACAGATCAAGGATATGTGTTCACTGGAAAGAATATGCAAACATTTGCAAAAGAAGTAGGATTTAAACTACTTACTTCGACACCTTACTGCACTCAGGCGAATGGACAAGTTGAAGCAGCTAATAAATTTGTGATTAATTTGATTAAAAAGCATATGGGTAAAAAAACCTAGGAATTGGAATAACACTTTGGATCAGGTTTTATGCGTTTGTCGAACCTCTCCTAAAGAAGTTATGAATTCCACTCCATTTAGGTTGACTTATGGTCATGATGCAGTTTTACCAGTCGAAATCTACTTACAATCGATTTGAATTCAGAGGCATCATGAAATCCCATCAGACGTATATTGGAGTATGATAATGGATGAGTTAGTTAATTTAGATGAAGAAAGGTTGTGTGCGCTGAATTTGGTGAAGAGGCAAAAAGAAAGAGTCAAAAGGTTTTATAACAAGAGAGTGAAACATAAAACTCTTTTAGTTGGTAACTTGGTGTGGAAGGTAATTCTTCCCATGGATCGAAAAGATAAATTAATGGGAAAATGGTCTCCTAAGTGGGAAGGACCTTTCCAAGTTTTGAAAATCTTTTCGAATGGCGCATATGAAATTGAAGGAATAGGAAAAGACATGAGAATTTTAAAGATAAATGGGAAGTATTTGAAAAAGTACAAACCAACATTGCATGAAGTTAAAATCGACATAGAATAATTATACATAGCATAAAGTAATGGTGTACTTCACCAAACAGATGGCATTAATATCATTATAAATGAAAATTCTCAGGAGGGTAATATAAATAAATAAAAATTAGAACTATTTCTATTACAACTGGAAGTTGGCAAAAGACTTCTTCAATTCATCAAATTTCTTCTTTTGAATTTGGAGTCGACGGTCGCAAAAGCTTTTGTTGGTCGGAAGAATTTCTATTTCTTGAGTGAGTGTTTGAGCCCTTTCAGCATGATGAACACCCACCTTTAGCTCCCCATCGATCTCATCTTCTCTAGGTTGTTAAAGTGTTTCCTTACGCCTTTGTTCCTGATAAATTTTCTCTTGGAGCGTAGCTATCTGTTTCTCCCACTTTTGGATATTGCCGTCACATTTGGAAATCTCGTTGGTGTAAGTTTCAGAAAGTTGTTGCAACTCTAAGACTTTGTTGGTTTAAGCAGCTACAACATCCCATTCAGCATGTTGGGTTTCAGATTTTTTAGAGATTTATTTCGAAAAGTCCTTGAGACGGTTCAGGTCAGCACTCACCAAGTCGATTAAAGTAATTAGGTCCATCACAAAACAACTCACTTCAGCAGGAGACTCCAAGACATTGACTTGTTTTAGGACCTTGTTCAAGTCGAAGCAAGCAATCGAATTTTCCTCTAAAACCATGAAGAAATCCACATCAAGGATTTTCGTCTTGATCTCAGCCATTATGGCATCAAGAGAATATGCATTGGAAGTTGCTCCTGAAGTAGTCGAAGTGCTCTGAGAAGAATCTTGAAAAGTGTAACGAGCACTGAGAATGGCCCTTAAATACTCCACAGGCTTTTGCACTTTGAGACTCTCAATTTCTTGGAGAGAGAGATTAGTCGAACTAGTGGACAATGAACCTCCTTTAGCTGTGACAGGAGGTGGTATTCTACTTTGTCCTTGAATGAACTCATCGGTTGATTGTTTTGTGTTGCCATCATCACCAACAGTTTCTCCTTTTTTGTCATTTTCATCTTTGACCTCAGCGTCAACATTCAGATCATCACTTTTTTGGGCTGCATCTGATTTTGGAGGAGGAGGGGGAGGAGAATGATCATCAGAATATTGAGGAGAATCAGGAGATTTTTCCTTCTCCATTTCTGATTCCTTTGTCAAATTCTTTAGAGAAAGAGGTGGTGGGATGGCAGCCTGGTGAACTGAATTATCTTGTTTTGTTGATGTATTTTTCTTTTGAGGTGTTTCGTCAAGGTTGATCTGCAAGCGGCTCAAAATTAAGAAATAAAATGTAATAAGAAGTAAGAAGTAAACACTCGAAATAAAGAAACACTTGAGGAATCTCGGTGTGAAAACTAGAGTTTCCACTCTCTGCATCTTTTACTTGCACTTTCATAGCTGGACTGTGTGTGGAAGTTTCTTTGGGCGGTTTGACTTTGGATTTTTGAGAGGAAGCCTTTGTGATTTTCTTCTTTTTCTGAGGTTGACTTGGTTCTGGTGATTCATCACCAGATTCTTCATTAGAAATCTTTTCTTCTTGTTGTTTTCTTTTTGGAGCAGGTGGTGGTTTTCGACCTCCCTGGACATAGAAATAAAAGATGATTCAGTGTTGTAAGACAAAATAAGCCAAGCAGACGAAAGGATTGTACCTTTGTCACAGTCTTTTTAGTAGTGACTAATGGGTCTTCTTCCATTATGTTAGTTGTGCTCTCGACATTAACTTTCTTGGGCGGAATTCTTGTGGCTACGAAAATAAAACAAAGTCAGAAATGAATACAAGAAATATACAAAGTTAGAATGTCGAAATAAAAAAATGTTTTCGTTAAACACCTTCAAGAATGGGAGTTTCCACGCGAACATGTTCTATTCCAATATGAAGGTGTCCTCTGAAATTATCCAAAATGAACTTAGTCGGAACCACACGCTCAACAGGCCTTTTGCTTTGTTGTCGAAGCAGTTTTATGGAATCCCCACAAACGAACCAATTTGGAAATGGAGGGCTCAACGCCACACTAAGTCAGCAGAAGGTAGAGGGGGAAACATTGGTGGATAAATATTGAAAGCCAATTCATATCGTTGTTCTGGTCGAACATATGAAGGGAACTTCAACTTTTCCAATCTTTTTGTCAACTTGTGTTTTAAAGTCACTGCTGATTCACTTATGGTCTGACTAAGTTCCTCTGGCCTATAGATAGTTTCAAAATATTTTTTTAAATTTCTGTATCTCTTTGATGTGTCTTTCTTTACCTTTTTTCATCCGGTCCAACACAAGAGTAAAGGCATTTGTCAGATGAGTAGTGAAAGTTATTACGTCATAGAATTTGGTGAGATAATATTCCTTCCACCAGACATCGAACTCACAAGTGCAAAGGAAAGAGGGTGAAAAGACCACTGGGCAAATGTCAAGAGATTCGTCAAAAAATTTCTTCGCCAACTCTTTGCTTTGTTCTTCAGTGTGATAGGAGTTATTGAAGATGATAGAGCCTTTTTTTGGGAAAGATAGATTTGGGTTTCGGTTGAACGAGTCCAAACAGTCAAGCAACGAGGTTAGATTGATAAACAGTCAGCGTAACTTTTGTTTTTGTGACGTTGTGATGAGAAGGGAGAAGCCTAGGAATAAAAAATGATTCCCAAACGTCGAGGAATCCATTTTCGTCCTACTGCATCTCAAAGGGAGGTTGTTTGGTAAACCACTCAGGTCCAACTGTCCTGTTAGCAAAAGGTGCCATGGAGGGGGTGAAGTCTTATCTTTTGGCGAACATCATGATATAACTGGTGAAAGATTGGCGAAGACTAAGCCCTTCACTTCATCTTCGTTTATGTCATTCTTGACAAGGAAAAAGGCTTCAAAAGTGGCATTGAGCCACAATTACAAAAGCCAAATTGGCCCTGACACGCTAAGGTTTCCTTTATCTTTAACGGTCTTTAGGAAGCTTACGCTTTCACTTAACGATTCATAAAGGCTTTCCAAAATCATTTCGCTTAGGCATAGTTTTGTTCCTTTGTGGAGTTGGTTAGCCATAGTGATAAAACGTTTGGCTACCTGGAGAGATCGAGAACAAAAGACGAACCTCGACAACCATAAGGTCAGAAAGACTATATGCTCTTTGTCAGATACTTCTGTAGTTGTCTTGATGTGGTAGCAGTCTGTAAACGCATAGTAGGAGGCTTTGTTGGTGTCGAATTCTATGGTATCTTGGTTCAAAATAGTGGGGTCTAAATTTGCTCCTAAAGGACTTAGTCCAGCAATGGAAATTATGTCGAAGAGGGTAGGGGTGACCATTCCACAGGGAAGGTGGAAAGTATTGTATGTATTATCCCAAAAATAGAAGGAAGCCAACAACATGTTGGGGGAAATGTTAAGTCCTACTTTCGACAACTGAATCAGGTCGAAAATTCCTAGTTCTTTCCAAAATGGTGCCTTGACTTTTTCAATCTCACTTAACTAGGCTACATAGTCTGAAAGATCTTTCGACCTGGGGCAGGCTCTAAACATCCTAGCATTATGTAAATAACATAGGTTTAGTTCTGCGTCAGTACATGGTTCTATTTCCTTGGGTTTTTCTGCAGAGGGTTTAGGCCTAACCCCAACACCTATGGGTTTAAGGCGTTGATAAGAAGGGAAAAATTCTTTCAGCCTATCTAGATTTAGGTTTGGGTTAGGGAGAGGACCTAACATTGAATGGAAAGTACCAGAAACAAGAATAGGAATTAATACATGGGACTTGTAGATGCTTGCCTTCTCTTTTTCATTAGGAGGTTCAGGAATATATTGTTGATTTCCAATAATGTTGGGTCCGCTCAATCTGTGCGCGTATGGAAGTGAAGTTGAGCTTTTAATTTTCTTCTTGCCAGAAGGTTTGGATGAGGCCATTGCTGTTGAAGAGAGATTTTTACAGTTGGAAAAAATAGGCTTTTGTTTGAAGAAGAAGAAGAAGAAGAAAGCATAAAGAGCTTGAAGGAAGTGATAAATGGGTATTTATAGAAAAAGGGGACTGAAACGGTTGAATTTTGGTTTGGATCATGGACCACGTGGCGAAATTTTCATGGAGAAAGTAGGTTGATGGCAGTTGAAAAGCCTATGACTTCCTAGCTTTTAGGGAATGATGGGGTTGATGTCAAAAACGTGGCCTGAGGTTGACGTTTTGAGAAGACGCAATGATGAGCTTTTAGGGATTTTAAAATCAAATCTTGGAAATGATAAAAGTGATAAAGGCAATGTGGCATCGAAAAGCCTTATCGACAACAAATTATTTTTCTCCAGGATTAGTCGAAAACTCTTTGTTGGGGGGCAATTTTTAGACAAGGATTTTCGACGCCATGAAAATGAAGATCAAAGTGATGTATTTCGACAGATGAAGAAGGCAAATTTCGACAGGATTAGTCAATAATGTCTTTTTCGACATTTCGACAACATTAATCTTGATTTTCGATATTTTGATAGATTTGAAGAGATGCACCGTTTCGACGCAGAAGAAGATATTCAAATTTCAAAACTTGGCATGTTTGGCAGAAAGACGCGTGGAAGCATTTGGTGGAAGAAGACATGTCGAAAGCCAAGTGTCATGGTTTTAGGATTTGTCCGTTAGTGGCAGTTATTTTATTTATGTATAAATAGAGTAGTTTTTGTCAGAATTATGTGTGTGAGAAATCTTGTACAAACTTCCTGTAAAATATTCAAAGTACCCGTGTGTGAGAAAAGAGTCTTGTTCTGGAAAATGTACGTGTGAAACACCACTTTATTTTATCAAGTCTAATAAAATTTCAAGTTATTTATCATTCCTTTACATTTACAAGTCATTTACTTGTTTCGTCATCTATTTTTATGCATTGTCAAATTTACTATTTTAAGTTTTTGTCAAGAATTTTACTTTGCAATCTACCTTATGCATTGTCACGTTTTATTTCTTCTTGAAGTTTTCGCCCAATCTTTCACTTTTGTACTTAGTCAGATAATTCATACATAAAAAACCTAATAAAAGTAAAATTGCAAGATTACTAGAGTTATGATTTCGACAACATTTGCACTTATGTCCTAGGATTTGTATGGTTAATCCGACAAGTAAACCAATTTAGTGTTAATTAAAAAACCAGAGGTTGTTTGTCAAAATCAACTGCGAACAGTTTCACAATAAAAACTAGAAAAAATGTTTCAAGTTAAACAAAACTCAACAATTTCACTATAAAACCATAAATAAAATAGCAAGTGAAAACACTCAACAGTTTCACTACAAAAACTATAAAAAAAACTCAACAATTTAATTATAAAAACCGTAACATTATTTCCAAGTGAAAAAGCTCAACAGTTTCACTATAAAACCATAAAAAGATATTCAAGTTAAAAACTCGACAATTAAACTATTAAAACCATTAAAAAAATTCCAAGTTAAAACTCAATAGTTTCACTATAAAAACCATGAAAAAAAGATCCAAGTTAAAAAAACTCAACAACTTCTAAGGCCAATACTGACAAAAGTAAGTATTGTCATTTTCACTGCAACCAGAAACATGTAATCGAAGACTGTGTACACCTCAAAGATGCCATTGAGATCCTCATCAAGGAGGGGCATCTAAAAAAAGTATGTCAAAGACGGAGCTCCTCAACAGGAGGAAACCAAAAGAGTTGACAAAATCTCCGAAGAAGCTGCTCCCATGCCAGTCCCTTGTCAATCACTAGACATATGACTTTTTCATTCCTCGACACCTGGGGACCACGGGGTATTTTGCCACGCATAGCCCGTGGGAGGCATTCCCTTTAGCCTTATTCATCTCATGTGGGGGATATAACGAGATGACTGTCGGTTCAGTAAGAAGAAGGCTCAAGCATTTGGTCGATTCATCGCCAAATCAAATTTCATCCCTCGAAAAGGTCAGGGGTAAATCTCAACTTATTACATTTACATGGAGGAGATCCTTAGAGGTTCTTCAAACTCTCACACCCCTTTGTTGATTTGTGCCAAGATGGAAAAGACAGATGTTCGTAGAATACTCGTCCACCAGGGAAGATTGATCGACATAATGTACACCTCCCTCTTTAGAGCATTGCATCTCGATCAGAAGAACCAGTCCCCGTATGTGGGATCTGATCTGCAGGGTAAACCCCGGGGGCTACATTGAGTTGATGGTCACATTAGGGGAAGAAGACGCTTCAAAGACTATCAAGACACATTTCCTGGTCATCGACTACCCATCACTTTACCAATGCATCTTGGGTAGACCAACGCTTGTTGAACTGATCATCGTTCCGTTCATTGTCCATCTCAAAATGAAATACTACATAGAGAAGGGGCATGTAGCTACTCTTCATGGGGATATTGAAGTTGCACGAAGATGTTTCGAGGCCACGACCAAAGGGAAAACAATGATAGAGTCCACACCTAAGGGTAACAAACCGCAAGAGACGAGGATGCCCCATCCGAAGAGATCCAACCCGAGAAGAAGCCTAATATGCAGATAAACACAATTGATCTTGACTCTTGCATCCCATTAGAGTCCGAGTGTAATACCCCGTATTTAATTAAATGCTCTGTATAATATTAATTAAATATTAATAAGGTTTTGGTGTGCTATGAGAGTTTTCAATTGAAATAATTAGAGAAGTCGATGAACATAAATTAATTAATTAAGTATTATCTGACTCGGAGGTTTTATTAAATATTCGACTCAGAGACATTTTTGGATACTCTCAATTTAGACTAGATAATGTTACTAACTGATAGATATATTGTTATTTGTTATAAGAGAGAAAGAAGGGTTTTATAAGAGAAAGAAAAGAAAGTTAGTAAGGGGAAAAAGAAAGGAAAGAAGAGAAAGAAGAAGAAAAGGGAAGAGAAGTGGAAAAATGGAAAAGAGGAAAACCTAGAAGCTAGAGAGCTTAGATTCATCAATCTTCTTTATCGATTCTTCATCTTCGTCATCAAACTCCTCTTCATTAACAAGGTGGGTTCGTAGTTAGATACTTTTGTTTTAGATTTTTGTTGGGTTTTAGGGTTTATGAGTTTTAGGGATTTTTGTAGAAAAGCTTGAAATCGAAAGAATAAAGGGTTAAAAACTCGATAAAACCTATGTATGATGTTTGGTTTATGATTATATGCATATTTGTGATTGGATTCCGCTGTTTTGGTTCACTTTTGTGAAATTTGGAGGTTTTGGGAATGGTTTCCCGTAGCTGGTTTTTAGCAGAATTTTTCCCAGTTCGCCCCGCGAACTGTAGAAATTTTCTGAGTTCGCCCCGCGAACTGTAGCTTTCAGCTGAATTATGTTTTTTTTCATAACTTTTGATCCGGGTATCCGTTTTTAGTGTTCCACATATTGATTCGAAGCTAAAAACATTTACAAATTGATGATGGCAAAAGATATTATTTTTACCCGACTTTTCCCGAATTTTACCCGACTTTTCCGATTAATCGTAATTATGTTAAGTTAGGGAATTTGTGAACTAAAGGAAATAAAAGGTATAACTTGTGAGGTAGCTAGGTTTACCCTAGGTTAATACGGAACCATTTTAGAGACATGAAAATACTTAGACACCGATACCTGAATTAGTATCCCCGTGTTAAGTAGTTGTAAACGGTTGGAAGTTGTTTTCCTTTTTGCATTATAATCCTAATTTAATTATGTTTAGCTCGCGCCGGGGTCCCATGTGAGGGACGACCGGGAGGGAACATAGTTAATCCGTGGATTCGTACCCTTTAATGGATAACCGTGATCTGTGCTTGCTTACCATCAGGGAGTATGGTTGGGCGGGGAAAGTTATCCATTAGGAAAGTAACTCTGACTCGTGCTTGCTTGTCATCTGGGAGTATGACTGGGCGGGGAAAGTTACTTTGGGGTGAGTAACCTTGACCCATGCTTGCTTGTCAGCTGGGAGTATGAATGGGCGGGGAAAGTTACTCAATATAGGGTACCGTGACCCGTTCTTGCTTGTCATCTTGGAGTATGACTGGGTGGAGAAAGCACCTTTGGTAGATAATGAGTAACCCGTACTTGCTTGCCACCTGGGAGTGTGGCTGGGAGGGGAAAGTTATTTACACGTTAAGGATCGAGTGACCCGTACTTGCTTGCCATCGGGGAGTATGGTTGGGAGGGGAAAGATGCCTTAAAGCACCTTGTGTATGCTCCGTTTTGTTTTACTTTGTGTCTCTAGTTTTTTTTTGTGAACTCGAAGTCTAGGTTTGTCCCCCGACTTGAGTATTGATAGAATTGAACCTTTAGAGCCGAGAGAACTCTAAGATAGGGAACTCACTGAGATGTTGTTATCTCACCCCACTATTGTTGTTGTTTTTCAGGTTTCTTTTGCAAGTTTGATTTACAAGTAGAGCTATGCTCAGGATGTTTCAAGTGAAGCATAGTTTTAGGCTTCCGCTGTGTATTTATGTATCTTTGTACAATAATGGATATTTTATTGATCTTAGTATTTTGTTTTAGTATAATTTCCATGTCTTGTGCCATTTTAGTATTTGTTTTAGAATTGGTCAAGAATGTGAATTATGCTATTAGGCATCTTATGATGGTGTCAGTACCAAAAATTAGCACTTGTATGATATTATTCTAGATATATATTATATGGGCGTTACAGTTGGTATCAGAGCAGGTCGTATCCTTGACCTAGCCTTGAAACATCATAAGTAAATCTTTCATGCCTCTTAAGTGCGTCTTGTCGGCATGGTTCTTAATATCATATTATGTAATATTGGGTCTGATCAACCTAATGTTATGTATGTGATATGTAGAATCATGGTTGTGCGACCATGAGGACTCTGAAGTGTTATTACAACTTGTGTTGTGGGAGTAGGCTCAAGCCGATAGTTAGCAGTAGGAACTTTGGTCAGTTCAGTTGGAGTCTTCTTAATGGTTTCCTTCCTGTAACATGGAGTTACATAGTAGTGTGTTGTTCGAGAAATCCTTTGGAATGGATACAATTTGAAGGGTAAATATCTCTACAGGATGAGTGGTCGGTGTATCAGGGAATACGTAAAGGCACTGGTGGATCAGTATTGGTCCCTAGTATGGACAAAAGTTTTTTGAGAAGTTTCATTCCACGAGAAGTGAAGATGCTTTATGGAACGTGTGGCGTAAGTTCGGGAACGAGTAAATTGCTAGTGTTTTAGTTCTAAGGTCGCGATGACATCTTGGATGAGCGAGAGTACTTCAAGGAATGTATTTGGGTAATACCTTACAGATGGATAAAAGTTACGAATTAAGAATGTTCATTTTCTTTGGGAACCTAAAATTGTGGTGGAACGTGAAGAGGAACACAAGGGTGTGACTACATGTTTCAAGTGGGACAAGTATACCCCGGATGAAGGATAAGAGACTAGAGTTGTATATCCAGTTATGACCGAAGAGACAAAGTTTAGAGTAATACATCAGGGTGTTATATTTTAGTAAGGGATTAATTCGGAAATGTTGAGTTACCTAAAGAATAGTATAAAGTATAGTGTCGAAGAAAGAACAAGCTTTATTTAGTGACTTGAGGCGTATTTGGTATGGACTATATAAGATTGTGATAAGTGATAAAGTAAGCCCTTTAGTTTTGGGAGAGTTCTAGTAAGATGAATTATGTTTGAGTATGAGAGAATTGCCGCAGAGCGTAAAGTTAATACGGTATGGAAACAATATTATCAGTGCGATATGAGGAAGTGATAACGAAATGTATTCTTGGACGAATGTACTATCGAGTTGTTAATTTGTTATTAAGAATAAAGTTAAGGAAATGTGAGCAATGATAGTTCTCTCATTAGGACTCTGGTGGTGTGACTACTATATGTGTGGAATCATCGGTTGGTATGGCTGTAACTTTTGGATGTGATTGGGATGAGTTTGGGGGGTTTATGTAACAATGAAGACCAAAAGTTTGCTTATGTGTTTGAGTAATCAGATTGCCCTCTGAGTAGTACTCGGTTACAGAATTATGTTTCTAAATCTCCTTTAGCTACTAAAAGTCCAAGATTGTAATGAGTAATCGGTTATCCTCCTGGTAGTGACCGGTTATCATTGTTAAGTTTTGGAAAATTGGATTTTTCTAAGATGCATACTTTTCAACTTGAGTGCCTGATTGAAGCGTTCTTGGACCGATAGAAATCTGTGGATACATTATATGCAATGATTGGTAAAGGGTAAGGGAACCCCGGTTAATACGTAAGTAGAGACAACAAGGTTCTTCAGAGGAGTGCTTTACCTCCGTTTTCAGGTGAAAGGGAAAACTCCTATACTTGTGAATAATCCGAATATTTGGAATTTATCTCTAGAGAGATTAAGAATGTTGTTGTTTTAATTCTTGCCAAGGAATTCAAGAGAGATGACAAAGTTGCATACTAGATTTGAGATGCTCACATTTTGTTTTACCCGATAAGGATTGTGTGTTGGATTTTGTTTATGGACGAACCAAGTGTTAGCTTGCGACTAAAACCCTTTTAATGCTGTCATTGTCGTTTTCCTACTAGCGTCGTTGTACAAGGGGAATCGAATTATTTCATTAAGTGTTCGTGATGTGACCGTAACAGAATGGTAGTTCTACTTCGTCGTTTGTCGGAGAGTATAATCTGCATGTGGTGTCCCGTTTGTGTTACCTTGAGTTATGGATGGTGAACGATTGTTGCACCTGTTTAGAAACCGTGAGTGAGAGTCATATGCAAGTTAGTGTGGACTAAATGGATAATTTTGAGTTGGATTGTTGTTAACAAGAGGAACAACTTTAGTTGTGTTCGACCGTTTAGCCTTGGATAGGTAATCGATTGACACATGACTTTTGTTGAGGATTTTAGAGAATCGTACTTTCTGAACTGTAAGTCCGTTTTGGCTTTTGTTCGAGGTGTTAAAAGATAAAGTGTTGGACTTTCTTTTGAGCATGTTTTGGTAGATGGAAAATGATCTGAATTTTGGTGTGTTGTCGTTGTGACTACTGATGACCTAAATTGAGAAGTTATAAGAGACTCATGAAGTGTTGATCTTACAGGAAATATTTTGGTATCTGAATTATTGTGTGGATAAGAGATGAATAATTGGTCATTTCTAATATCGTTAATTCTTAACATCAAGTTATAAAAAAAACTCAACAATTTAACTATATAAATCGTAACAATATTTCCAAGTGAAAAAGCTCAACAATTTCACTATAAAAACCATAAAAAAGTTTCAAATTAAAAAACTCAATAATTAAACTATAAAAACCATTAAAAAAATTCCAAGTGAAAAAACTCAACAGTTTCACTTTAAAAATCATGGAAAAAAAGCTTTAAGTTAAAAAAAACTCAACAATTTCACTAAAAAAACCGTAACAAAATTTCCAAGTGAAAAAACTCAACATTTTCACTATAAAAACCATAAAAAAGCTATAAGTTAAAAAAACTCAACAATTTCACTATAAAAACCATAAAAAAGCTATAAGTTAAAAAAAAACTCAATAATTTTACTATAAAAACCGTAACAAAATTTCCAAGTGAAAAAACTCAACAATTCACTATAAAAACAATAAAAAAAGCTTCACGTTAAAAATAAATAAAAAATTTGATTATAAAGATCATAAAAAAAGATTTAAGTTTAAAAAACTCTACAATTTCAAAATATAAAATATAAAAGAAAGTTCCAAGTTAAAAGATCTTAAAATTTTTACTATAAAAACATAAAGAATCTCCCAAATTAAAAAAACAAAAAAAATTCACTATAAAAACAATTACAAAATTTCAAATGAAAAAACAGGATAGTTTCAATATAAAAACAAGATAAAAAGTTTCAAGTTATAAAACTCAACAATTTCACTATAAAAACCATAAATAAAAATACCAAGTGAAAAAACTCAATAGTTTAACTATAAAAACTATAAGAAAAAAATATAATGTTAAAAAAAACTCAACAATTTTACTATAAAACAATAAAAAAAATACCAAGTGAAAAAACTCAACAGTTTCACTATAAAAACTATAAAAACAAATCTCAACAATTTAACTATAAAAACCGTAACAATATTTCCAAGTGAAAAAGCTCAACAGTTTCACTATAAAAACCATAAAAAGTTTCAAATTAAAAAACTCAACAATTAAACTATAAAAACCATAAAAAAAAATTCCAAGTGAAAAAACTCAACAGTTTCACTATAAAAATCATGGAAAAAAAAGATTTGAGTTAAAAAAAATTCAACAATTTCACTAAAAAAACCGTAAAAAAATTTCAAAGTGAAAAAGCTCAACAGTTTCACTATAAAAACCATTAAAAAAAATATTCAAGTTAATAAACTCAACAATTTCACTATAAAAATCATAAAAAGCACCAAGTGAAAAACTCAACTGTTTCACTATAAAAACCATAAAAAAATAGCTATAAGTTAAAATAACTCAACAATTTCACTATAATAACTGTTACAAAATTGCCAAGTGAAAAAACTCAACAGTTCACTATAAAAGCAATAAAAAAAGCTTCACATTAAAAACTTAAAAATTTACCATAAGGATACAAAAAAAAAAAAGATCCAAGTTAAAAAAAACTCAACATTTTCAAACTAAAAAATATTAAAAAAAAAGTTTCAAGTTAAAAAAACTCAACAATTTTACTATAAAAAACATAAAAAAATGTTTCAAATTAAAAAGCAATAAAAATTCACTATAAAAACAACAACAAAATTTCCTAGTGAAAAAACACGATAGTTTCACTATAAAAACAAGATAAAAGGTTTCAAGTTAAAAAACTCAACAATTTCACTATAAAAACCATAAATAAAAATACCAAGTGGAAAAACTCAACAGTTTCACTATAAAAACTATAAAATAAAGCATTAGGTTAAAAAACCTCAAAAATTTCAAACTAAAAAATATTAAAAAAATTCCAATAAAAGCATAATAAAGTTCAAAACTACAAAAACTAAAACAAATCACTAAAAAATCCATAACAAAATTTCCAAGTGAAAAAACTCAACAGTTTCATTATTAAAAAATATAAAAAAGTTTCAAGTTAAAAAACTCAACAATTCACTATATAAACCATAAAAAAAATTCAACTGAAGAAACTAAACATTTTCAATATAAAAATATAAAAAAGTTCCAAGTTAAAGAAACTCAAGAATTTTACTATAAAAAACATAAAAAATGTTCTAAATTAAAAAAAACTAAAAACTAAAAATAATCACTATAAAAATAATAAAGAAATTTCCAAATGAAAAAACACGATAGTTTCACAATAAAAACCATAAAAAAATGTTTCAAGTTAAAAAAAACTCAACATTTTCACTATAAAACCATAAAAATAATACCAAGTGAAAAAACTCAACAGTTTCACTATAAAAACCATAAACAAATTTCAAATTAAAAAACTCAACAATTAAACTATAAAAACCATAAAAAAAATTTCAAGTGAAAAAACTCAACAGTTTCACTATAAAAATCATAGAAAAAAAGCTTTAAGTTAAAAAAAACTTAACAATTTCACTAAAAAAACCGTAACAAAATTTCCAAGTGAAAAAGCTCAACATTTTCACTATCAAAACCATAAAAAAAAAATTCAAGTTAATAAACTTAACAATTTTACTATAAAACCATAAAAAAATACCAAGTGAAAAAACTCAACAGTTTCTCTACAAAAATTTCACTATAAAAAATGCTATAAGTTAAAACAAAAACCAACAATTTCACTATAAAAACCGTAACAAAATTTCAAAGTGAAAAAACTCAAAAATTCAGTATAAAATCAATAAAAAAAGCTTCACGCTAAAAAAAGCTTCAAAATATAAAATATAAAAAAAAGTTCCAAGTTAAAAAAATCTCAAAAATTTTACTATAAAAACATAAAGAATGTCCCAAATTAAAAAAAACAAAAAAAAATCACTATAAAAACAATAACAAAATTTCCAAGTTAAAAAACATGATAGTTCAATATAAAAACAAGCTAAAAAGTTTCAAGTTATAAAACTCAACAATTTCACTATAAAACCCATAAATAAAAATACCAAGTGAAAAACTCAACAGTTTCACTATAAAAACTCAACATTTAAAAAAAAACTCAACAATTTCACAATAAAAACCGTTACAAAATTTCCAAGTGAAAAAACTCAACAGTTCACTATAAAAGCAATAAAAAAAGCTTCACATTAAAAAACTTAAAATTTTACCATAAAGATACAAAAAAAAATGATCCAAGTTTAAAAAAACTCAACAATTTCAAACTAAAAAATACAAAAAAAAAAGTTCCAAGTTAAAAAAAAACTCAACAATTTTACTATAAAAAACATAAAAAAAATGTTTCAAATTAAAAAACAATAAAAATTCACTATAAAAACAACAACAAAATTTCCTAGTGAAAAAACACGATAGTTTCACTATAAAAACAAGATAAAAGGTTTCAAGTTAAAAAAACTCAAAAATTTCACTATAAAAACCATAAATAAAAATACCAAGTGCAAAAACTCAATAGTTTCACTATAATAACTATAAAACAAAACATTAGGTTAAAAAAAACTCAACAATTTCAAACTAAAAAATATAAAAAAAAATCCAATAAAAAGCATAATAAAGTTCAAAACTACAAAAACTAAAAACAAATCCATAAAAAAATTTCCAAGTGAAAAAACTCAACAATTTCATTATTAAAAAATATAAAAAAGTTTCAAGTTAAAAAACTTAACAATTCACTATATAAACCGTAAAAAAAATTCAACTGAGAAACTCAACATTTTCAATATAAAAATATAAAAAAGTTCCTAGTTAAAGAAACTCAAGAATTTTACTACAAAAACATAAAAAATGTTCCAAATTAAAAAACTAAAAAAATTCACTATAAAAATAATAATGAAATTTCCAAATGAATAAACACGATAGTTTCATAATAAAAACTAGAAAATATTTCATGTTAAAAAAACTCAACAATTTCACTATAAAACCATAAAAAAATACCAAGTGAAAAAACTTAATAGTTTCACTACAAACAATAAAAAAAATCTCAACAATTTACCTATATAGACCGTAACAATATTTCCAAGTGAATATGCTCAACAGTTTCACTATAAAAACCATAAAAAAGTTTCAAATTAAAAAACTCAACAATTAAACTATAAAAACCATAAAAAAAATTCCAAGTGAAAAAACTCAATAGTTTCATCATAAATATCAAGGAAAAAAAAACTTTAAGTTAAAAAATACTCAACAATTTCACTAAAAAAACCTTAACAAAATTTCAAAGTGAAAAAGCACAACAGTTTCACTATAAAAACCATAAAAAAAGCTATAAGTTAAAAAAAAAAACTCAACAATTTCACTATTAAAACCGTAACAAATTTTCCAAGTGAAAAAAGTCAACAATTCACTATAAAAACAATAAAAAAAGCTTCACGTTAAAAAACTATACAATTTAAAAATATAAAATATAAAAAAATGTTCCAAGTTAAAAAATCTCAACAATTTTACTATAAAAAACATAAATAAAAGTACCAAGTGAAAAAACTCAACAGTTTCACTATAAAAATTATAAAAAAATGCATTACGTTAAAAAAAACTCAACAATTTCACTATAAAACCATAAAAAAATACCAAGTGAAAAAACTCAAAAGTTTCACTATAAAAAATATACTAAAAAACTCAACAATTTAACTATAAAAACCGCAACAATATTTCCAAATGAAAAAGTTCAACAGTTTCACTATAAAAACCATATAAAAAGCTTTAAGTTATAAAAAAACTCAAAAATTTCACTAAAAAATCCGTAACAAAATTCCCAAGTGAAAAAGCTCAAATGTTTCACAATAAAAACTTTAAAAAAGTTTTAAGTTAAAAACTCAACAATTTCACTATAGAAACCATAAAAAATTCCATGTGATAAAAATCAATAATTTCACTAATAAAACCATTAAAAAAAAGCAATAAGTTAAAAAAATCAACAATTTCACTATAAAAACCATTACATAATTTCCTAGTGAAAAAACTCAACAGTTCACTATAAAAACAATAAAAAAAACTTCACGTTGAAAAACACAAAATATAACTATAAAGATCATAAAAAAAGATCCAAACTAAAAAAAAACTAAACAATTTCAAACTAAAAAAAAAAGTTCCAAGATAAAAAAACTCAACAATTTTACTAAAAAACATAAAGAATATCTCAAATATAAAAAACAAAAATAAATCACTATTAAAACAATAACAAAATTTCCAAGCGAAAAAACACGATAGTTTCAATATAAAAACAAGATAAAAAGTTTCAAGTTAAAAAACTCAACAATTTGACTATAACAACCATAAATAAAAATATCAAGTGAAAAAACTCAAAAGTTTCACTATAAAACTATAAAAAAAAAGCATAAAGTTACAAAAAAAAATCAACAATTTCATTATAAAACCATAAAATATACCAAGTGAAAAAACTCAACAGTTTCACTATTATAGAAAAAAACTCAACAATTTAACTATAAAAATCGTTACAATATTTCCAAGTGAAAAGCACAACAGTTTTACTATAAAAACCATAAAAAAGTTTTAAGTTAAAAAACTCAACAATTAAACTATAAAAACCATAAAAAAATATCCAACTGAAAAAACTCATCAGTTTCACTATAAAAACCATGGAAAAATTATTTTAAGTTAAAAAAATCAACAATTTCACTAAAAAAAACCGTAACAAAAATTTCAAGTGAAAAAGCTCAATAGTTCACTATAAAAACAATAAAAAAAGCTTCATGTTAAGAAACTAAAAATTTTCAATATAGAAACCGTACAAATATACCAAGTGAAAAAACTCAATAGTTTCACTATAAAAATAATAAAAAAATTATAAATTAAGAAAACTCAAGAATTTCACTATAAAACCCGTTGCAAAATTTGCAAGTGAAAAATCTCAACAATTCACTATAAAAACAATTTAAAAAAAACTTCACATTTAAAAACTCAAAATTTAACTATAAAGAAACAAAAAAAATGCAAGTTAAAATAACTTAACAATTTCAAACAAAATAATATAAAAAAATTCCAAGTTAAAAAAACTCAATAATTTTACTATAAAAAACATAAAATATGTTCCAAATTTATAAAAAAAAAAATTCACTATAAAAATAAAATAAAAAGTTTCAAGTTAAAAAACTCAACAATTTCACTATAAAACCCATAAAAAAAATACAAAGTGAAAAAACTCAACAATTTCACGATAAAAACTATAAAAAAAAGTATTAAGTTATAAAAACTCAACAATTTCACTATAAAAACCGTAACAAAATTTCAAAGTTAAAAAACTCAACAGTTTCACTATAAAACCTTTAAAAAAAACTTTAAGTTAAAAAAACACAAAATTTAACTATAAGGATCATAGAAAAAGACCCAAGTTAAAAAAACTCAACAATTACAAATAAAAAATATAAAAAATAGTTAGAAGTTAAAAAAACTCAATAATTTTACAATATAAAGCATTATAAAGTTCCAAATTAAAAAAACTAAAACAATTCACTATAAAAATCCATAACAATTTCACTATATAAGCCATAAAAAAAATTCAACTAAAAAAACTCAACAATTTCAATAAAAAAAAAGTTCCAAGTTAAAGAACCTCAAGAATTTTACAATAAAAAAGAAAAAAAAATATTCCAATTTAAAAAAAACTAAAAAAAAAAATCACTATAAAAACAATAACAAAAATTCCAAGTTAAAAAACAAGATAGTTTCACAATAAAAACTAGAAAAAATGTTTCAAGTTAAACAAAATTCAACAATTTCACTATAAAACCATAAATAAAATACCAAGTGAAAAAACTCAACCATTTCACTACAAAAACTATAAAAAAAAACTCAACAATTTAACTATAAAAACCGTAACATTATTTCCAAGTGAAAAACAGTTTCACTATAAAAACCATTATAAAAATATTCAAGTTAAAAACTCAACAATTTCAATGTAAAAACCATAAAAAATTCCAAGTGAAAAAACTCAAGAGTTTCACTATAAAAACCATAAAAAAGCTATAAGTTAAAAAAAAATCTCAACAATTTCATTATAAAAACCGTTACAAAATTTCCATGTGAAAAAACACAACAATTCACAATAAAAACAATAAAAAAAAACTTCACATTAAAAAACTCAAAATTTTTACTATAAAAACCATAAAATAAATTTCAAGTGGAAAAGCTAAACACTTTTACTATAAAAACCATAAAAAAAAAGTTTCAAGTTAAAAAACTCAACAATCACTATAAAAACTCTGAAAAATTCCAAGTGAAAAAACTAAATAGTTTCACAATAAAAACCATTAAAAAAGCTATAAGTTAAAAAAACTCAACAATTCACTATATAAACCGTAACATAATTTCTAAGTGAAAAAACTCAACAGTTCACTATAAAAATAATTTAAAAAGCTTCACGTTAAAAAACTCAAAATTTTGACTATAAAGATCATAAAAAAAGATCCAAGTCAAAAACACTCAACATTTTCCAAATTTAAAATATAAAAAAAAAAGTTCCAATTAAAAAAATCTCAACAATTTTACTATAAATAACATAAAGATTGTCCTAAATTTAAAAAACAAAAAAAAATCACTATAAAACAATAACGAAATTTCCATGTGAAAAAACACGATAGTTTCAATATAAAAACAAGATAAAAAGTTTCAAGTTAAAAAACTCAACAATTTGACTATAAACACCATAAATAAAAAATATCAAGTGAAAAAACTCAACAGTTTCACTATAAAACTATAAAAAAACATTAAGCTAAAAAAAACTTAACAATTTCACTATAAAACAATAAAAAAATACCAAGTGAAAAAACTCAACAGTTTCACTATAAAAACTATAAAAAAACTCAACAATTTAACTATAAAAATCATAACAATATTTCCAAGTGAAAAAGCACAACAGTTTCACTATAAAAGCCATAAAAAGTTTCAAGTTAAATAACTCAACAATTAAACTATAAAAATCATAAAAATATTCCAAGTGAAAAAACTCAACAGTTTCACTATAAAAACCATGGAAAAAACTATAAATTAAAAAAAAAACTCAACAATTTCACTAAAAAAACCGTAACAAAATTTCCAAGTGAAAACGCTCAACGGTTTCACTATAAAAACCATAAAAAAAATCAAGTCAATAAACTCAAAAATTTCAATTTAAAAACCATAAAAAAAATACCAAGTGAAAAAACTCAATAGTTTCACTATAAAAATCATAATAAAAAAGTTATAAACAGTTTCACTATAAAACTGTTGCAAAGTTTCCAAGTGAAAAAACTCAACAATTCACTTAAACAAAAAAAAGGCACGTTAAAAAACTCAAAATTTAACTATAAAGATACAAAAAAAAAATTCAAGTTAAAAAAAACTCAACAATTTCAATCAAAAAAATATTAAAAAAAGTTCCAAGTTAAAAAAATTTAACAATTTTACTATAAAAAACATAAAAAATGTTCCAAATTAAAAAAACAACAAAAATTCACTATAAAAACAATAACAAAATTTCCTAGTGATAAAACACGATAGTTTCACTATAAAAACAAGATAAAAAGTTTCAAGTTAAAAAACTCAACAATTTCACTTAAAAACCCATAAAAAATACCAACTGAAAAAACTCAACAGGTTCACGATAAAAACTATAAAAAAGCATTAAGTTAAAAAAAACTCAACAATTTCACTATAAAAACCGTCACAAAATTTCAAAGTTAAAAAACTCAACAGTTTCACTATAAAAACCATAAAAAAAGCTTCAAGTTAAAAAACACAAAATTTAACTATAAAGGTTATAAAAAAAGACCCAAGTTAAAAAAACTCAACAATTTCAAATAAAAAATATACTAAAAAGTTAGAAGTTAAAAAACTCAACAATTTTACAATAAAAAGCATAATAAAGTTACAAATTAAAAAAACTAAAAAAATTCATTATAAAATCCATAACAAAATTTCAAAGTAAAAAAACTCAAGAGTTTCATTTTAAAAAAATATAAAAAAGTTTCAAGTTTAAAAACATAACAATTCACTATATAAACCATAAAAAAAATTCAACTAAAAAACTCAACAATTTCAATAAAAAAAAAGTTCCAAGTTAAAGAACCTCTAGAATTTTACTATAAAAAACTTAAAAAATGTTCCAAATTAAAAAACTAAAAAATTCACTATAAAAATAATAGCAAAATTTCCAAGTGAAAAAACAAGACAGTTTCTGTAGACAGGGATTTTCGACGCCATGAAAATGAAGATCAAAGTGATGTATTTCGACTAGAAAGAGGAAGACGTTTCAGAAATCAATTTTGACCAAGCAAGTGAAGATATGTTTTTCTGACGTTTTCGGCAGATGAAGAAGGCAAATTTTGACAGGATTAGTCAGTAATGCCGTTTTCGACATTTCGACAATGTTAATCTTGATTTTCGATATTTTGATTGATTTGAAGAGATGCGTCGTTTCGACGTAGAAGAAGATATTCAAATTTCAAAAGTTGGCACATTTGGCAGAAAGATGCGTGGGAGCATTTGGTGGAAGAAGACATGTCGAAAGCCAAGTGTCATGGTTTTAGGATTTGTCTGTTAGTGATCGTTATTTTACTTATGTATAAATAAAGTAGTTTTGTCAGAATTATGTGTGTGAGAAATCTTGTACAAACTTCTTGTAAAATACTCAAAGTACCCGTGTGTGAGAAAAAAGTCTTGTTTTGGAAAATGTACGTGTGAAACACCACTTTATTTTACCAAGTCTAATAAAATTTCAAGTTATTTATCATTCCTTTACATTTACAAGTCATTTACTTGTTTCGTCATCTATTTTTTAGCATTGTCAAATTTACTATTTTAAGTTTTCGTCAAGAATTTTAGTTTACAATCTACCTTATGCATTGTCACGTTTTATTTCTTCCTGAAGTTTTCACCAAATCTTTCACTTTTGTACTTAGTCAGATAAATCATACAAAAAAACCTAATAAAAGTAAAATCGCAAGATTATTAGAGTTATGATTTCGACAACATTTGCACTTATGTCCTAGGATTTGTATGGTTGATCCTGCAAGTAAACCAATTTAGTGTTAATTGGAAAACCAGAGGTTGTTCGTGAAAATCAACTACGAACAAATTGGCACGCCCAGTGGGACTCTAGTGCGAAGTTAAAAGATACCATAATCACTCTGAATAAAAAAAGGTTATACTTCATTGTATGATTCTAAAAAGCGGTAAATTAGTTGTAACTGACGCAGAGAGTCCTAAAAGAACAAGAGTGAGAAGAACGGTGAATCCGCCTAATAATCAAAACGAAAAGCATTACGGTGCTTAACCCTACCCTTTCGACAGGAGGAAATACATGGTCAATCTCTGTATAAGAGGCCATACCTTCGTCATCAGGGTCAACACCAACTTTTGCAGCGTCTCAAAATGCGCCCAGTTTCTCCACCATAGGCCATCAAACGCCCATAGGGACACCTCCTCCTATAGGGAGTGTTCATAGGCCTTTTGTGACGAGTTTTACAATGCCTCCATATGGTAGGGAACAACCTTATGGAATGCCAACTATAACGATGGCAAGTTTGCAAAATGCATCATCACTATATTCTTATTCCTTGGTCAATAGGTCTTCACCATTACAAGGATCAGGATCTGGTGGAAACTTAGGCAGATTAAATCAGCCCCCACCAGGATTCCAAACTTATATGCCAGCAATTACAAACAATTCTGCACAGATACTTAGACAACAAATGGACGAAAGCAATCACGATATGGTCCAAATATTGACACAACAGATGGGAACAATGTTCAATCCTCTAATACAAAACACCACCCAAACAAACTAATTATTGGCATAACATATGACACACATTGCTGATTTCTTTGGTGTTCCTCAGACTCGACAACTAGAACAAATAGTTCAGAATCCTAGGTTAGGTGTTGAAGAAGAACCCACAATAAATCAAAGACTTGTAGACATTCCCCAGGCGAACCTTAGAAACCAGGACGAAGTAGTCGAACAACCTCGTATAGAAATTCTTCTTGTCCAACAAGAGCCTAGGAGGATATTATTCCAGAGGGGTCAAGATGTTGATAATATAGTGCAGCAGGTGCGTTATAATAATTTGCCCACTAAAAATAACTTAGCAGCCATGGTCGAAAGGATAATGGCACATATTAGGGTGAATGTAGGATTACAAAGACCTAGTTATATTTCTCCATTATCAGAATATATTTTGCAACAGGAATTACCCCCAAGATGGAAATTTCCTAAGTTTACCAAATTCTTAGGGGACACTAGCGAATCCACCATAGAACACGTTGCACGTTACCTGGTCGAAGCAGGTGAAATAGCCCACCATGAGAATTTGAGAATAAAATATTTTCCAAGTTCTTTGACAAAAAATGCGTTTACTTGGTTCACGTCCTTGCCTGCAGGTTCAGTTTATACATGGACTCAATTAGAAAGGTTGTTCCATGAACAATTATATATGGGACAAACCAAAATAAGTTTGAAAGAATTAGCCAGCGTTATGAGGAAATTCTCTGAACCAATAGATAACTATTTGAATAGGTTCAGATTGCTAAAGGCAAGATGTTTCACCCTAGTGCCTGAACATGAATTAGTCGAAATGGATGCAGGGGGTTTAGATTATTCTATAAGAAAGAAACTAGACACCCAGTATTTAAGAGATATGGCACAATTAGCAGATAGGGTGAGAAGTGTCGAAAGACTGAAAGATGAAAATTTTAGAGCGAGTAAGAATAAGAAAGAAAAAGTGGCTTATGTGGGAGTATGCCAAGACAACGAAAATGACGTAGACGATTTAGTTAGTCTCGATGAACAAGAAATCGACCTAGCAGAACTAAAACAAGGTCCATCATATTCCTGTAAAGTTTTGGTCCCGTCGAATGGAAAAAGTCTAGTCGAATCTAAAAAGAATGACAAAATTCCTAAAAGAACTTATACATTCGACGTCACTAAATGTGACGAAATCTTTGACAAACTAGTCGAAGATGGCCAGATGATAGTACCACCAGGCACTAAGGTGCCTCCTATGGAACAACAGAAAAAAAGAGGTTTTTGTAAGTACCATGGCTTTCTAAGTCGTAAAACATCTCAATGTTTCCTTTTTCAGGGATCTCGTACATAATGTTATCCACGACAGAAGGCTGAAGTTCGGTGACAAGCAGAAACAACAGATGAAAATTGATTCAAATCCTATGCAGAATGTTGAAATCCACTATGCTGAGCCATCCATCATAAACATGGTGGAAGTCGAAGAAGGTTCTGAATACAGTTTTGAGATGGTGGAAGCCACTAAAGGTTTCGACAACAACATCAACATGGTGGAGATTGCTGATAATATTACAATCCATGACCAAGTCACTGAATGGTAGAGTGTTGGACACCTTGTGTAGGTAGATTCAACTGGCTGCACCAACAAGGAGGCTACTGAAGGCCTAAATGACACAAACAATGTTGAAATCACTGAGGATTCCGGCGAAACAAAAAAGGGAGAAATCACTGGAGATTCCGTCTCAGAAAACATGAAGGTTGTTGAAGGCCTCATCAACTCAAACAAGGTTGAAGCCACTGAAGGTTACAACAAAGCAAGCAACGACGAAATCACTGAGGATTCCGTTGAAAGGAAAATGAAGGCTACTGAGAGCCTCAATATAACAGAAAATCAAGTAGCTGCTGATAATTTGATCAACACTAAAAGAGAGGCCATTGAAGGCGACAATGTAAAAAAGAAGGTCATTGAAGGCCTCGCTATCAACACTGAGTTTGATAAGGATGCTACCAAGATGAAGGCAAGGATTGCTTAAGGTCCTGAAAAGTCAGTCACATATGGAATCTTACATAGAATAATGGAAGATCCCAGAGGAAAGTCAGTCGAGGATTGATGTTGAGACGTTTGTAGAAACTTATCCCCAAATGAAGAGTATGACTCAACAAAGGAGATAGGTGAAACTGAGCAAGTACTTATTGAGAAGATGAACAAATTAACTATTGGTATTGGAAAAACGGCCAGAATCAACATGGTGGAAACATCCCAGAAAAATCAGATACAGGCTGCCGAAGAACGTCGTCGAGAGGAGCACCAGAGGTTGGCGTATACAAAAGAAGACGAAAGCTTAATTGAGTTCATCCAAAAGTGCCAAAGGAAAAAGGCTGAAGTGATGTTGTGCCCATGTTTCAGTGCTATCTTCGACAAGAAGGCAACAAACAATCTGGAGGTGATAGAGAAGTCCAAGAGAAAAGGAAACCGGGGGGCAATCCCAGCTGCCAAAATAGAGAGATACGATCCAAGAAGGAGTGAATACCACCAACAGAGGGTTGGAGGTAGAAATTATAATTCGTACAAACCAACAAACAACGTTGCTGAAGACAGATGGGTGCAACCAATTAGGGACGCTCAGGGACGAAAAGACTGGAGAAGCTTCGACGTTCAAAGAGGCCCTTCGGTAGTGGAAAGAAATGAAATCGAAAAACGCAAACCAAGAACTTATCCTTCTGAAAACTATAAAGGTAAAAATCCCATGACTAAGTCTCAGTGGAGAAGGTTCCAAAGGAAGAAGAGAGTGGAGAAAGAGGCTGCAGGAAGAAGCATGGTTGAAAAGGATGTCGTCGAGAAAAACGAAGCTGCGTCCAGCAACAACATCCAAGGGATGGACATAAAAGAATCATCCCACAACAATAATCCAGGCAACAAGGTCAAACAAATGAAGCCCAAAGAAAAGGCCCAAGAGGATGAGGAAATGAATGATGATTTCCAATCCAACTCAGAGGCGTTCTTCAACGTCATCTGCAACATGGTCTCAGTCCTGCCTAGAGACTATGACAGGGTAATGGAGGTCGAAGACAAAGACGATAGTATGGAAGAAGAACAAATGGCACATAGACCTCTTTTCTATTATATAATAAACAATGGTTGCGCGGAGAACAAAATGTGTTCTTTGAAAGGCCAGATGACTCAATGAAAGGGCACTTGAAGCCCTTGTTCATAAAAGGGAAAATTGAAAATGTCGGAGTGAATAAGATACTGATAGATAGAGGAGCAGCAGTTAATCTGATGCCTCATTTTATGTTAAAGAAAATTGGTAAGGATGATTCCGAAGCCAAACCTCATAATATGGTGTTATCAAATTATGAAGGAAAGATAGGAACCACCATGGGTGTAATCCAGGTGGATTTAACTATCGGAACCATAACAAGACCGACAATGTTCATGGTGATTGCTTCAAAAGCAAACTATAATTTGCTTCTTAGAAGAGAATGGATACATGGTGTAGGGGTTGTACCCTCATCAATGCATCAATGAATAGCCATCTAGTGAACGAATGGCATAGTCGAGAACATTGAAGCGGACCAAAGTTACTTCATGTCTGAAGTGAACCACGTGGACCGTCTAAATTTCGACAAGAACCTGACTCACATACCCCCATGTAGCCCAGCAGATTTCGACCTCAAGGCAACTGATAGCGCCTACTTCTCAATGTATCTCCACCCAACATATGGTTTTCAGTGGGATAAAGAAGTGGTCGATGGGTCGAACTTTATATGGGGAACTGCCCATATAGAACCAACTGGGTGGGGAAGTGAATTCGACGGCAATGACTGAAGTATCAACGCTCGAAAGAATTACGACTTACAAAGCCAAAAATAAACGAAAAGCGACACTTGAAGCCGAAGTAAAATTTATGGTTGTCGAAGCCGACCAAAAAGATTCCAACAATCAATGTCCTCAGAGAGACGTCGAAGAAGACTGTGAAAATAGTCAGATGGGCAAATGGCAACATCAAAAGCTTGACGCCATTTATGATGACAAACCTTTAGGGTTCGAAAAAGATCTAGTGTCGACCAGAATGAAGATGGTAGCACAAGATCCATTAGAAGAAATAGATCTAGGACTGGGGGCAGAAAAAAGGCCAACCTACATAAGTGCCAAGATGGACCCACGGTTCAAAATCGAAATAGTCTAGTTGCTGCATGAATACAAAGATTGTTTCACATGGGACTACGACGAAATGCCTGGTTTAGATAGATGCTTCGTCTAATTGAAGCTACCAATATTGGAAGGGAAAAATCTAGTGAAGCAGGTGCCAAGACGCTTCGCACCAGAAATTCTGTCAAAGATAAAAGAAGAGGTCGAAATACTTCTGAAATGCAAATCCATTCGCACAACCAGGTATGTCGACTGGATTGCAAACATAGTTCCCGTAATTAAGAAAAATGGCAAACTTGTATTGATTTTCGAGACTTAAACTCAACTACACCAAAAGATAAATACCTTATGCTAGTAGAAGAAATGCTCTTAGATTCGGAAGCAGGCCATGAGTACTTAATCATGTTAGACAAATACTCTGGCTATAACCAAATTTTTATTACCGAAGAAGATGTTCCTAAGACAACATTTCGTTGTCCTGGAGCAATAGGGACTTATGAATGGATAGTAATGCCCTTCGGTCTGAAAAATGCTAGAGCGACTTATCAACGTGCTATGAATTCTATTTTCCATGATTATATTGAAGCTTTCATGCAAATTTACATTGATGATATTGTGATTAAGTCTGTTTCAGGAAAAATCATATATACCATCTTCGATAATCCTTTGAAAGGATGGGGAAGTTTGGTTTAAAGAGAAACCCCCTAAAGTGTGCTTTTGGTGTGTAGGCGGGTGATTTCTTAGGCTTTGTGGTCCATAAGAAGGGGATCAAAATAAATGAAAACAATGCCAAGGCTATAATGGAAGCAAAATCACCATCAACAAAAAAGGAACTGCAATCTCTGCTGGGGAAAATCAATTTTCTCAGAAGGTTCATCTCCAACCTAGTGTAAAAACGCAGGCCTTCTGACCTCTACTTCGACTGAAGAAGGGAGACTTCACATGGGGGCAAGAACAATAAGCTGCATTCGACAAAATCAAAGAGTACTTGTCAAGTCTTCCAATTCTAATGTCCCCTTGTAGAAAGAAAAGCATGAGTTTGTACATTTCGGGATCAGACAAAACACTAGGAAGCATGATGTGCTAAGAAGATGAAAATGGCGTCGAAAGGGCCATTTACTACCTCATCAGAGTCCTGAACGATGCTGAAACTAGATATAGTGTTACAGAAAAATTGTGTTTATGTGTATATTTTTCTTGTATAAAGTTAAAGCACTATATAAAACTCGTTGATGTATATTTCTTCTCATTTCGACGTAATAAAATACATGTTATATAAGTCTATTTTACATAGTAGAAATGGGAAGTGGGCTTTGGCATTGATAGAATATTCCCTGAAATACTTGCCTTTAAAAGTTGTTAAGGGACAAGTTGTAATACCTCAAAATTTTCCCTCTCATTTCCCCAACATTTTGCATAGCATTTTGCGTACATAGATTCATAAAATAACCAAAAACATTGCATCATGTGTAGCATGGCCGAGGCATAGGTATGTGATCAATGATTGGAGCAACTAAAGTCTATACAAAGGCAATCAAAGGGCCACAAAGCTTCTCAACCTTGTGCAAAGGGTTCACAACATCCTACAATTCTTCATTTGAAGCCACAAGCCATAGAAAGATTTGGTTTAATCAGAGAAGGCAAGCAGTGCAACATCTCTTGATGAAAAATGCCAAATTAGGGTTTCACTTCTATTGGGCTTCTCCATGAAGTTTTGATTCAAAGTGGATTCCTTTGTCTTGTATATGATGTCAAGTGCCTAGGGTTCAAATTTCATCCACAAAATCATTTTGGAAGAGGTTCAATTGGCCAGATGACTGAAAATCGAAGAATCAGGGAAAAGGCAACCGAGCTAGGTAAATAAGGTCGACTCTTGACTTTTAAGATCAAAATCATGAAATTAGGGTTACAATGATCCTATGGTTCAAATTTGGTCAAAACTGATGGAGGGATCATAAAAAATCAAGAAAAAAAATCATTTGAAAAGTGGTTAATTTCACCTTTCCCTCCTCTTTTCTTTCCACATTTCCTTTCATTCTTTCCCTCTTGTTTTTCCACTTCAATTCCACTCCATTTCCCTTGGATGCTTCTACCATGTTCCAAAACCTTCTATAGTATTCCAAGGAATATTCCTTCTCCAACCCTAACCCTAACTAACTACAAACCTAACTCCATTCCTAAACCTAACTCCATTCCCAAACCTTGCCCCTATATAATCATTAATCACTTCAATTCAAAAGGTTCCCAATTCTTTTCACTCTCTCACAATTTCTAGAATCACTTTTTCTCTCACTTTTTCCTCCATTTCCCTTTTCACCAAAGCTTTTTGAAGAAGCTCTTCAAGTTTCACATTGAAACTTGAAGATCTTAAAGCTTAGCCTCCAACCTCCATTGATTGTGGATTGTAGAAGAAGAAGCTACTGATTTTTGTGAAGATTTCGACTTATCGGAAGTGTAAGAAGGCTCAAGCATTAAGAACGCATTTATTTTGCGGATTCGCGGTTTTCTTGGTTTTCTCTTCGATCAAGCTCCGATTCTTGCAACATCCACCGAAGCACTTCTCCGCTTCGTAGGTTGGTGATCTAAATCACTTTTCCTTTAAGTTATTCTCTTCATCTTTCCATTTTGGCATTCTTTAAGTGCTTTTCGTATTACTTATGGTTGATTACGTTTTCGTTACGTTTTGCTTGCGATTTGTGGTTTTTGATGGATTAGAAGTTAGGTTGTAGCTTGTTATAGGTTCTAGCATGTGTCAATAAGCCCTAATTGAGTAGAAATTCATGTTAGCATGATTAGGTGGGGGTTAGAGTTGTTTTAGGAAGATTGTGGCCAAAAGCACTTATTTCAAAAGCATTTTTCACTTTCTGTTCAGCATTAACCGGTTAACGGTTTGGTTAACCGGTTAACGCATGCGTTTTTGGCCAAATTTAGTGTTGTCTGGGGTCCGTTAACAGGTTCACCGTTTGGTTAACCAGTTAACGCTGCTAGTTTCGGTTTTTTAGCTTATTTTCTTGCTCAACCTTGCTTCCTAGTGCTTCTAAGGTTCATATATGTTTAGGTATTGATTTTAGGGAATTTTTGGGTCTATTTCCAGTAGCCGATTCATTTGTTTCGAGTCGTTTCGACATGATTCCGTTCACTTTTCCTTATTTTGTGTTAAATGTGTAACTGTGATATAATTGATTCTTGATGTGTTTTGCTACACTTTAATCATTTGTTTCACATGTTAAGTGCTTGCTTAAATTCAATATGTGCTTCATGATTATTGTCATTGCTTGCTTGATTGATAAAGTGATTAAATGCCATGATTGATTTTTTGCCAAAATTGATTAAATACTTCACATGTTCATGCAAGTTTCTTGTGCTTAATTGATCATATCTTAACATGAGTTCAATTCTGGATTTTTATGCAATACATGTGAAATAATTGATGCATGTAGTGATACTGGTTCAAAGTCATGATAAATGCTTATTTTGTGCAATATGGAAAAGTGTGGTTATTCTTGTTGATCATTGTTCCTTTAATCAAATAAATGATGTAAATAAATTCACATGTTTGAATTCATTTTGTGGTGTATGTAGATCCATGTTAATTGATGTTGATGTGTTGTTTATCATTCACTTTGTGCATATAAATAAAAAGGATCAAATCTGTCCCATGTTTTCATAGCTGTTTGTTAATATAAGTGCTGTAAAATACAGGCTGTTTGTTATGTTTGCATGTTGTATGTGACTTTTTACACCTACTTTTATGTTGTATGCTGGCTGTAAAAGGTTGCTTTGTGTTATGCATTGTTTTGATAGCTGCTTTTAGTTTAAGGGTTGTAGTAGGTGCTGAATTTTTGTTTTAGCATTTTTTTAGTTCTATAGAATTAAGATAGAGTTTAGATTGAGTCCTAGAGTTATTAGGATTTAATTGGTGTGGGTTTGCTTTATTATTTTTAATAAAATGCACACTAATCTTTGTTTTGTAGGGAGGGAAAGATATGTTTCCTTACACCTTATCCTTTTATTTTATTTTTATGCATTTTCTTTATGCATTTAATTCACTTTTTTCCCTCCATATTTGTTGTTGGTAGGGTTCCCATTTGTTAGGACCAACTTATCTTCCTTAGGAAGTAAGTTGCATCCTTTTTCTTCTCTCTCTTCCTTTTGCTCTTTAGGATTAGAAAAGCCTCACTCACCATTAGGACCACCATTTTAATAAATAACTTAGGGTTGTGTCTTAGTTCCCCTTAATATTTCTCCTTTTCCGATTTGAGTCTTTTTTCTCATCTTCAAACAAAATCCAAAAAGACTTAATAAATGCATGAAAGGATCCCTTGTGTATAGCCTTATTCCATGAGGCACTTACATTCATTCCATCTTGGAATAATATAAGCTTGTCTAGCATGATGTACAAGTCTTATCAAGGGGTTGTTTCACAAAGAAAATCTAAAAGACACTTCTTCATAAAAACTACAAAAACACTTAATAAAGTTCAACAAGCTAGTGAACTTAAACCCTAATCATTGGAAACAAGTATTGGATAAATTCTCCTTGCTTGGTGTGCTTGTTCTATTATTCCATTTTGGAATGTAGTAGCAAGTACACATTCCATGGAAAAGAGTTTGAATTCACTTCCTTGTGCCAAATTCATGCAAAACTCTTAAAAGGCAAAAACAAACAATAAGCGACTATCCTACGAGAACTTCTTTTCTCATCTCATTCATTTTCAACGTGAACTTGCGACGACTTGTCTCGCATGCAAGAAGGTAAACGCACTCGTACCAGACGAGCTCGCAACACCTGAGCATAGACATACGCAGTTCCTGTCATAAAAAATACAAACAAATAGTTCTCGCCTTAGTTAGGCGAACTACGTCGACTCTGATCCTCATTTTCCCGATGAGGTACGTAGGCAGCGGGGTAGGGCCTGTTCAAGCACATTCTTTATTTTCCCTACATTTTCTCCTTCCTTTTCTTTTCCAGTTCCGTTTCTCATTTCATTTCCATTCTAGTAGCAGTTTTATTCAGCAGCTTCTTTACTTTCTCACCCTTTGGAACAAACAAGCAAGCGTGGATCCCGTCGGGTACGGCGGACGATCTGGGGTGCTAATACCTTCCCAGGTTGTAACCGACTCCCGAACCCAGATCTTTGGTTTGTAGGACCTTGTCCTTTCCTTCTTCCTTAGGTTTGTGCAGCATTACCTTTCCCATTCCTTCGGGATAAAAATGTCTGGATGGCGACTCTACCTTTTCCGCGCCACTTTCGAGTTTGTACAACGATGAAAATCCCGGGAGCGACAGCTGGCGACTCTGCTGGGGACCGAAACCTAGAATCTCTGGTTTCCCTCGTAGAGTCAATCCTAGCGCCTGTTTATTTTTGTTTTCTTTGGGTGTTTATATGTGTGTGTTGTTGTGCTTATTTACTGTTTTTGTTTACAATTTATTTTACAGCTTTATTTACTGCTTTCAGTATTTATTTTCACATGCATCATAGGTTGGACTATGATGGTTTCATTTTTTCTGTGGGATAGGCTTTGTTACTATAAGATGAGCTCGTAACCGGGGCTCGAGTGCACCCTAGGACTTAAAGTGGTTCCACTTTGGCTTCATGGCATCTTGCTATGTTGGTAGTAGTGAGTTTCAGACCTTGACTTGTGACCTTCTCGGAAATGTATTGATGCCGGAATCTTTCTGGGGCAATACACAACCTTGATAGTTATGTGCAGTCAGGGGACCGATCATTGAGAACCTTTGTGGAAACATCCCTCTCTAGTGATGACAGTGGCAGACCACATTTATTAGCAAACTCACTCGCATCCGAGGGCCCACTGGGGACTCGCATAAGATGGCCTGGTTCTCTCATAGGAATCCAGTTAAGGCAAACTGATCGTATGACGATAGTATTGTACCCTTCAGGATGAATATGCTATTGTTTCTCGATTCAGTGCTTGAAGCTGGGGATTTATGAGGGATGCTTGTTTCCTTGGACTCACCTGAGACCTCCCTTAGTAGTACATAATGCCAAACCGATTCCCTGATTTGGTTATGAGCCATTTCTCGGAAATGGTGAACGTATTATTGTTATTCAACTTTGAGAGTCCGTGATGTTGACCCGAGTAGCACACCCGTGAGATTGGGAGGGGTTTACAGGTTTGCAGGAACCCTAAACTTCAACATACCCATTTTGCCAGTATTGTTCAGTGTTCTTTGGTTCTTTGATTCTAAGATTCGGGATTTCTATTCAAAGAAATTGTTACTGTGATTGTCATTGTGACCTTGTTATTATGACTGTTATTCTGACTCTCCACATACACTTGGCTCGTTGTTCAACTTCAACACCATTAGTGACTGTTCTATCATGTGATCCAGTTCTACAGTTATTGGGTTCTCAGTTATTTGGTTCTATACAGAGATGGTACTGCTATTGTGGTTCTATACAGATAGTTGGTTCACTGCTCAACACCAGTATTAGACCATTGATCACATGCCTGTTGCATACATAACATCATAGCATTCCAGCACACATGTTCAGTTATTTCCATGGATCACATGTTTGCATCATGCCATTAGACTTTTTCTGTGTAAAAACTTGAATCAAAGCAGATAAATTCCTCAGAAATAACTGAACATGGCATTTGCATACATCCTTGCATTCTTGACAGGTGTTCAGAGACAGATTATTATCCTGACTTGATTTATCATCAAAGTGGCCAACTTGAATCATAAGCATCAAGTCATGGTTTTGGAACAACTTCGGGTGGAGGTAATCAAAGGAAGACCCAGTTGGGGCAATTCAGGGCAGATGTGCAAGCTTTAATTTAGAATCAGAAACTGTTGAAAAAGGAAGTCAACCAGATGAAGATTCAAATGAGCTTGGTTATGGAAATTCTGAAAGAATCTATTTTCATCCCTAGTGAGGGGAAATACGCTGCTCTGATTCTCCATTGATCAATGGAGATACGTAGGCAGAAGATCGCGTGAGATCTTTGCGAGCAACCTTATTTATCAATCTTATCTATTAACTTTATCAACCTCTTCCTTCCAGATGTCGTTTTCAGCATCCAACCTCAGCTTCCCAAGAGAGTCCTAGGACCAAAGCATACGGGTTGAAAGTCTTTCAGGGGCAGAGGTAATGACGAAGTCGCGAATTTGATGGACTCCAAGACTATTGTGTTCACGCCAGAAAAAGATGGGAATATGGCACTGAATTAGTAATAGAATAAACATCCAGACTAATGAGTGCTGAAAGTCTCCGAGAGCAATAAATCCAGACGGAGTCAGGCCTCCTTAATAATGGCAACCACGATGTGAATGCTAGATGCAAGTACCACTCAGGGGCATTTAGGAATACCGTTGACAACTATGATGCGTTCAGGCGCAAGGTTCAAAATTTGATCGACTCAAAGGTCATCATGCTAGAAAGGCTGCTCACATATTGAAGTCTTCTCATCAAATGGACCTCTCAATTTGCAAAGGCATCTTCAAAAGCAATAAGTCTAGACGGAGTCAAGTCTCCTCAATGACGGCAATGTTCAGCTTCTTTACTGCATTTTCATTTATAGTTTCTATTGTTTGTTTAAACATTTGTATGCATGCATGAAACTTATTTGTGTTTGAATGTTAACCATAATAAAATGCACATGTTTTTCTTAAAGTAATCCATTCGTATTCACTCATGATTTTGCATATGTGCATTGCAATACAAATTGTTATGCTTAAACTCTGTGAGGGAGGATGACAAAATGAAAACGCAAAAATCTCTAATTGTGTGCTTTTGAGAAAACCATGTTGATGATGTACAGGCATTGTTTTAAATCCTAAACACCGGAGATATAAGGGAGATAGACCCTCGCCAACCCATTTGAGCCTTGAAGTAGGAGTTTCTTTTCGCATGAAAAAAAAAACCTTGCATTTAACCCAGGGGCAGGGTAGGAGTCAGTTAGTTTGACTGAGCATTCAAATTTCAAAAGGAGTGCAAATCTGAGGATCCATTACCTTTCGTTGTACCAAATCAAGAGGTCCAATGACCAAAAACCACAATGGTTATCCCAATCAATAGGTCTAAAGACCAGAAACCACAATGGTTATCCCTCATCAACTGAAAAGTGAGACAGTCATGACCCTTTCAAAGCAATCAAGACAACCAGTGTCACACGATTTGTTCAAAAAAAAAGAGTTAGGAAAAAAGAAATGAAAAAGCCCGCTAAGTCGAAACTTGAAAACAAGCGACTTAGGCAAAAATTAGGGCATCCCGCTGGACTTCACAATCAAAGATTCACAAGAATCAGTCCAGGCAAAAGTTATGGATAAGCAAAATAATGCAAAAGCGAAAGACAAAAAGGATTACACAAGTAAGATCCTCAAATAAGAACAAAATCGTGTGGCACATACACCAAAGATATGAGGGGTGACTGACTCCAAACGACAACCTAATTGGTGCTTAAACTGTTAGTGTAATTGGTTCCTCGACCATCACAAAACCCTTTTGAGAGTGAGCGCTTATGAAAGATAGTTGAACATAGGAATGGAGAACATCACAAAGAGGGTGGGTACCTATAAACTTCGAGCCTATATCCTTTGTTTCTATAACCGTGAACCAGACCACGATACAACCCTCAAAAGTCCTAACTGAAACAGGGTTATTTTGATAGCGTACTACCACGACACCGCGTTCCCGACTCCTATGAGTTGTGCTAAAAGTTCTTTGTTGGTGTTGCATGTGCATGCTTTCTTCTATCAAAAATCAATGTCGTATTTAACCAGTGATTCACTCACAATGGTTTGCGACATATTTTACAGTAAAACTTCAAGATTAACATGTGTTTTGCATTAGAATTTTCATTCTTAAAAATAAACATTTTCTGCTTGCATACATTTGTTTGGCATCATAAAAGTTCACGCATGGAATCTCAGTCCAGAAGCTTAATCTTGCCAAAGTTGTGAAGTCTGAAACTTCCGAAGGACGGTCATATCAAGGTGCACTTTTCAAGAAAACTCCATTGAGTAGGGACTTTCCCAATAATCGTGGTAAGAGCCAATTAATCTGGGGCAATCACGTTGAGAAATCTCTCCAAAGTATAGCCAAACTAGGGCATTCACTTCGAGATTTCAATATCTCAAAGAGAATTTAGTCTGGGTATTCACTCGAAGATCATCCATTCAGGGACGAAACTACTCAAAGGCTCGTACTGGGGCAGGCCACCCCAAGAGCACTAGAATTTACTTTCTCCCGAAGACGATTAATCAGAAGCACCTACCCAAGGTTCAAAATACTAGGACACACTATCTCATAGTGATATGAGGTTCTTCATGAATCCTCGTGAGACAAATTCTTGCATAGACCATGCAGTCTGGGGCAGTTATTCGAGATCCGATGAATCTCTTTAAGAGTTTGAAGACACTGAGGCATTTCATATGTCACGTTTTTTGTAAAATCCTCTTGAGACATTTTTCTTCCGATGGACCTTAATTTGAGGCAAGTTGAAAATTTCAAAGAACCATTATTCAATCATGATTAGTTGGCGATCTATCAACCCAGAGGCTGGAAGCAAAGCCGTTGTCAGCACGAGACCTAAGGAGATCTTTTCTCAGCAGGCTTTATTGATCATTCTCCCTCAGCAGACCTCATCCGATTATCTTTCCTCCAATAGGGTAACAAGAAGATGGGTGGTATTTCCTTGACAGATGGTATCATTATTATGAGACGCCTCATATCTCATCCATAGTATGAGACACTTTATATTCGCTCATCCCAGCATGAGACGCTTCATATCTTTTACCACCAGCAAGGGGGCAACTTAAACTCTTATCTTCAGTAGGAAGCTTTATCATTGACAACAGAAAGTTGTTGTCCTCCCCAAGCAGAGACTTCCCTTCGATACATGGGCAATCCCCAGCAGTACAAGGAGTGTTATTCCTCCCCAGCAGTTTGCTCCCTCAGTAGTGCCATGCCTATGGTTCCCAGCCAAATCAGGAGATCTTCACTTCCCCACCAAAGTTTAAGAAGGGTACATCTCCAGCAGGGTCTTAGCTCTCCAATCTCGAAGTCCAATTTATTTTTGGCAGTGGCGGCAGTTCAGAGTCGGCGTATCATTAACAACATTCCCCGCATAGTTGTTTTCTCCTCACAAGGACTAACCAGATCAATGCAGTGATCATCATTTCCCCAATCAAACCACCTGGGATACTTGTTATCTCCACATCAGGAGACCCCTTGACATTTGCATCTACATTTAGTAATCATCATTACATTTGCATCCTCAAAAGTGTAGCATTTCCATTATTATGGAGCATTACGCTATAGAAAAATTCAAACATATGCATACGAAGCATAAGTCAGTTGTGGTACCTTGCACAAACGCCCGAAACGTTACATCTCCAATCAGATTGAAGTATTCCCCCACAGAATGCAACTTTATTTCCCAGTGTGGTTATTTCTACCAAGTCTTATTTGTTATCCCCAGTTGAGTCTTGTTTCAGTACAACAATCTCATTTTTTTGCGTCTCTATTTAAGTACAACAATCTCGTTCCTTTCGAGTCTCCATTTAAGTACAATAGTCTCGTCTTTTGGGTCTTGTTTCAGTACAACAGTCTCATTTTTTCGCGTCCCCGTTTCAGTACAACGGTTTCATGTCAGGTTATCAGTTAAGTACAATGATCCCGTTCTTTTTGGTCTCGTCTCAGTACGATGGTTATGGATCGATTGATACCATTTCCTATTTAGATTGGTTGATCTTATTTGAGTTGTAAATCGGTTGATATTACTTCTCTTCGAGCCGTAAATCGGATGATATTACGTTCTTGTTTTCCGGGTTATGGATCGGTTGATACCATTTCCTGGTTGGATCGGTTGATCTTATTTGAGTTATAAATCGATTGATATTACTTCTCTTCGAGCCGTAAATCGGATGATATTACGTTATCGTTTCCCGGGTTATGGATCGGTTGATACCATTTCCAAGTTAGATCGGTTGATCTTATTTGAGTTATAAATCGGTTGATATTACTTCTCTTCGACCGTAAATCGGATGATATTACGTTCTCGTTTTCCGGGTTATGGATCGGTTGATACCATTTCATGGTTGGATCGGTTGATCTTATTTGAGTTGTGAATCAGTTGATATCACTTCTCTTCGAGCTATAAATCAGATGATATTACATTCTCGCTTTCCTGGTTATGGATCGGTTGATACTATCTCCATAATAGATCGGTTGATCTTATTTGAGTCGCAAATCGGTTGATGTTGTGTTAAGCCCTGTTTTGTACAACAGGCCCCCTTTGTGGCTTGATTCGCTCAGCAGTCACATTTTCAAGTTCCTTTTTGTACAATGGTCTCGTTCAAAGCCCTGTTTTGTACAACAGGCTCCCTTTCCGTGGCTTGATTCGCTCAGCAGTCGCGTGTTTTTCTTTGTGGCTTGATTCGCTCAGCAATCACATCTTCGAGTTCGGTTTTGTACAATGGTTTCATTCAAAGCCCTGTTTTGTACAACAGGCTCCCTTTCTGTGGCTTGATTCGCTCAGCAGTCGCGTGTTTTTCTTTGTGGCTTGATTTGCTCAGCAGTCACATCTTCGAGTTCTGTTTTGTACAATGGTCTCGTTCCCAAGCCCTATTTTGTACAACAAGCTCCCTTTCCGTGGCTTTATTTTCTCAGCAGTCACGTCGCAGTTTATCGTTTTGTACAACGGTCCTGTTTGTCTGGGCTCTCGTTTATGTACAACGATCCCGTTCCACCCTGTTCTTTTCCCGCTACCTATTCAGAGGTCAAAACAACAAAAGCAAAATAAAAGAAAAAATAAATAAAAGGCAGATGGCATTTCTACTATCCATCGAGTTTAAATTTCCAGGTTTTATTCGAGTATTCAATCACTCCATACCTTGAACGTCTAAAAGCTCTTGAAATTATTCGTTCAGACCTGCAGATGATTGAATAGGGGCAGCTGTAATACCTCAAAATTTGCCCTCTCATTTCCCCAACATTTTGCATAGTATTTTGCGTACATATTTTCATAAAATAACCAAAAACATTACATCATGTGTAGCATGGCCGAGGCATAGGTATGTGATCAATGATTGGAGCAACTGAAGGCTATACAAAGGCAATCAAAGGGCCACAAAGATTCTCAACCTTGTGCAAAGGGTTCACAACATCCTACAAGTCTTCATTTGAAGCCACAAGCCATGGAAATATTTGGTTTAATCAGAGAAGACAAACAGTGCAACATCTCCTGATGAAAAAGGCCAAATTAGGGTTTCACTTCTATTGGGCTTCTCCATGAAGTTTTGATTCAAAGTGGATTCCTTTGTCTTGTATATGATGTCAAGTGCCTAGGGTTCAAATTTCATCCATAAAATCATTTTGGAAGAGGTTCAATTGGCCAGATGACTGAAAATCGAAGAATCGGGGAAAAGGCAACCGAGCTAGGTAAAAAAGGTCGACTCCTGACTTTTAAGATCAAAATCATGAAATTAGGGTTACAATGATCCTATGGTTCAAATTTAGTCAAGATATGATGGAGGAATCATAAAAAATCAAGAAAAACAAATCATTTGAAAAGTGGTTAATTTCACATTTCCCTCCACTTTTCTTTCCACTTTCCTTCCACATTTCCTTTCATTCTTTCCCTCTTGTTTTTCCACTTCAATTCCACTCCATTTCCCTTGGATGCTTCTACCATGTTCCAAAACCTTCTATAGTATTCCAAGGAATATTCCTTCTCCAACCCTAACCCTAACTAACTACAAACCTAACTCCATTCCTAAACATAACTCCATTCCCAAACCTAGCTCCAAGCCTATCCCCTATATAATCATTAATCACTTCAATGCAAAAGGTTCCCAATTCTTTTTACTCTCTCACAATTTCTAGAATCACTTTTTCTCTCTCACTTTTTCCTCCATTTCCCTTTTCACCAAAGCTTTTTGAAGAAGCTCTTCAAGTTTCACATTGAAACTTGAAGATCTTAAAGCTTAGCCTCCAACCTCCATTGATTGTGGATTGTAGAAGGAGCTACTGAATTTTGTGAATATTTCGACTTATCGGAAGTGTAAGAAGGCTCAAGCATCAAGAACACATTTATTTTGCGGATTCGCGGTTTTCTTGGTTTTCTCTTCGATCAAGCTCCGGTTCTTGCAACAACCACCGAAGCACTTCTCCGCTTCGTAGGTTGGTGATCTAAATCACTTTTCCTTTAAGTTATTCTCTTCATCTTGCCATTTTGGCATTCTTTAAGTGCTTTTCGTATTACTTATGGTTGATTACGTTTTCATTACGTTTTGCTTGCGATTTGTGGTTTTTGATGGATTAGAAGTTAGGTTATAGCTTGTTATAGGTTCTAGCATGTGTCAATAAACCCTAATTGAGTAGAAATTCGTATTAGCATGATTAGGTGGGGGTTAGGTTTGTTTAGAAGGAAGATTTTAGCCAAAAGCACTTATTTCAAAAGCATTTTTCACTTTCTGTTCAGCGTTAACCGGTTAACGCATGCGTTTTTGGCCAAATTTAGTGTTGTCTGGGGTCCGTTAACGGGTTAACCGTTTGGTTAACCGGTTAACGCTGTTAGTTTCGGTATTTTAGCTTATTTTCTTGTTCAATCTTTCTTCCTAGTGCTTCTAAGGTTCATATATGTTTAGGTATTGATTTTATGGAATTTTTGGGTCTATTTCCAGTAGCCGATTCATTTGTTTCGAGTCATTTTAACATGATTCCGTTCACTTTTCCATATTTTGCGTTAAATGTGTAAATGTGATATAATTGATTCTTGATGTGTTTTGCTACACTTTAATCATTTGTTTAACATGTTATGTGCTTGCTTAAATTCAATATGTGTTTCATGATTATTGTCATTGCTTGCTTGATTGATAAAGTGATTAAATGCCATGATTGATTTTTTGCCAAAAGTGATTAAATGCTTCACATGTTCATGCAAGTTTCTTGTGCTTAATTGATCATATCTTAACATGAGTTCAATTCTGGATTTTTATGCAATACATGTGAAATAATTGATGCTTGTAGTGATACTTGTTCAAAGTCATGATAAATGCTTATTTTGTGCAATATGGAAAAGTGTGGTTATTCTTGTTGATCATTGTTCCTTTAATCAAATAAATGATGTAAATAAATTCACATGTTTGAGTTCATTTTGTGGTGTATGTAGATCCATGTTAATTGATGTTGATGTGTTGTTTATCATTCACTTTGTGCACATAAATAAAAAGGATCAAATATGTCCCATGTTTTCATAGTTGTTTGTTAATATAGGTGATGTAAAATACAGGTTGTTTGTTATGTTTGCATGATATATGTGACTTTTTACACCTACTTTTATGCTGTATGCTGGCTGTAAAAGGTTGCTTTGTGTTATGCATTATTTTGATAGTTGCTTTTAGTTTAGGGGCTGTAGTAGGTGCTAAATTTTTGTTTTAGCATTTTTTTAGTTTTCTAGAATTAAGATAGAGTTTAGATTGAGTCCTAGAGTTATTAGGATTTAATTGGTGTGGGTTTGCTTTATTATTTTTAATAAAATGCACACTAATCTTTGTTTTGTAAGGAGGGAAAGGTATGTTTCCTTACACCTTATCCTTTTATTTTATTTTTATGCATTTTCTTTATGCATTTAATTCACTTTTTTCCCTCCATATTTGTTGTTGGTAGGGTTCCCCTTTGTTAGGACCAACTTATCTTCCTTAGGAAGTAAGTTGCATCATTTTTCTTCTCTCTCTTCCTTTTGCTCTTTAGGATTAGAAAAGCCTCACTCACCATTAGGACCACCATTTTAATAAATAACTTAGGGTTGTGTCTTAGTTCCCCTTAATTTTTGTCCTTTTCCGATTTGAGTCTTCTTTCTCATCTTCAAACAAAATCCAAAAGACTTAATAAATGCATGAAAGGATCCCTTGTGTATAGCCTTTTTCCATGAGGCACTTACATTCATTCCATCTTGGAATAGTGTAAGCTTGTCTAGCATGATGTACAAGTCTTATCAAGGGGTTGTTTCACAAAGAAAATCTAAAAGACACTTCTTCATAAAAACTACAAAAAAACTCAATAAAGTTCAACAAGCTAGTGAACTTAAACCCTAATCCTTGGAAACAAGTCTTGGATAAATTCTCCTTGCTTGGTGTGCTTGTTCTATTATTCCATCTTGTAATGTAGTAGCAAGTACACATTCCATGGAAAAGAGTTTGAATTCACTTCCTTGTGCCAAATTCATGCAAAACTCTTAAAAGGCAAAAACAAACAATAAGCGACTATCCTGAGGGAACTTCTTTTCTCATCTCATTAATTCTCAACGCGAACTTGCGATGACTTGTCTTGCATGCAAGACGGTAAATGCACTCGTACCAGACGAGCCCGCAACACCTGAGCATAGACATACGCAGTTCCAGCCATAAAAAACACAAATAAATAGTTCCCGCCTTAGTTAGGTGAACTACGTCGACTCTGATCCTCATTTTCCTGATGAGGTACGTAGGCAGCAGGGTAGGGCCCGTTCGAGCACATTCTTTATTTTCCCTACATTTTCTCCTTCCTTTTCTTTTCCAGTTCACTTTATCATTTCATTTCCATTCCAGTAGCAGTTTTATTCAGCAGCATCTTTACTTTCACACCCTTTGGAACAAACAAGCAAGCGTGGATCCCGTCGGGTACGGTGGGCGATCTGGGGTGCTAATACCTTCCCAGGTCGTAACCGACTCCCGAACCCAGATCTTTGGTTCGCAGGACCTTGTCCTTTCCTTCTTCCTTACGTTTGTGCAGCATTACCTTTCCCATTCCTTCGGGATAAAAAGGCCTGGCTGGCGACTCTAACTTTTCCGCGCCACTTTCGCGTTTGTACTAGGATGAAAATCCCGAGAGCGACACAAGTGGTTGCTGATTTCATATCAGACCACTCAATAAGTGAAAATGGTGTGCAATATGTCGAAGTAGAACCATGGAAATTATATTTCGACGGTTCCAGTCATAAGAATGGAACTGGTGTTGGAATGTTAATAATTTCTCTTAACAAAATTCAAGTATAGAGTCGAAGGTCTGTGTTTGAATAACAAAGCAGAGTATGAAGCATTGATTGTTGGACTTGAGATCTTATTGGAATTGGGGGAAACGAGAGTCGAAATAATGGGTGACTCTGAATTGGTTGTAAAACAATTGGCCAAAGAATATAAATGTGTAAAAGAGAATTTAATTATGTACTTCGTAATATCCAATAGACTTCTCAAAATATTCGACAATGTGACCATCAGGCATATACCTAGGATGGAAAATCAAGAAGCAAATGATCTTTCTCAAATTGCATCTGGGTATAAGGTGTCGAAGGAGAATCTAGAAACGTCCATCGAAGTTAGAGGAAGAGTCATATCCACCAAGTTGTCTCCATCAGATTTGGAAACAATAAAGTTAGGATATGGTGACGAAGAAAATTTTGAAATTTTCAATGTAGATGATTTAGGAGTCGAAGATTGGATAAAACCCATCAAGGATTATCTACAAGACCCGAATGTGAAAGTCGAAAGAAAAGTTAAGTATAAAGCATTAAGTTATGTACTCTATGGGAATGAACTATTCAAAAAGACTTCAGAAGGAGTTTTGTTGAAGTGCTTGGTGAAGAAGAAGCTTATATAGCTTTGTCAAACATACATAGTGGAGCTTGTGGTGCACATCAAGCAGGCCACAAAATGAAATGGCTATTATTTCGACAAGGAATGTATTGGCCAACAATGTTGAAAGATTGTGTCGATTTCGCCAAAGGATGTCAGGAATGCCAATTGCATGCAGGCATACCACACGTTCCTGCAAGTGAGTTGCATTCGATTGTAAAGTTTTGGCCATCCAGAGGTTGGGCTTTGGACTTGATTGGCGAAATTCGACCAGCTTCTTCTGAAGGGAAAAAGTACATTCTGGTTGGAATAGATTATTTCACTAAGTGGATTGAAGTTATACCATTAGTGAACATGGATTAAGAAGAAATCATCAAATTTATTCGATGATATATAATTTATAAATTTGGAATTCTAGATACAATAACTACAAATCAAGGATATGTGTTCACTGGAAAGAATATGCAAACATTTGCAAAAGAAGTAGGATTTAAACTATTTACTTCGACACCTTACTACGCTCAAGCGAATGGACAAGTTGAAGCAGCTAATAAAGTTGTGATTAATTTGATTAAAAAGCATGTGGGTAAAAAACCTAGGAATTAGAATAACACTTTGGATCAGGTTTTATGGGCTTGTCGAACATCTCCTAAAGAAGCTATGAATTCCACTCCATTTAGGTTGACTTATGGTCATGATGCAGTTTTACCAGTCGAAATCTACTTACAATCGATTCGAATTCAGAGGCATCATGAAATCTCATCAGACGTATATTGGAGTATGATGATGGATGAGTTAGTTGATTTAGATGAAGAAAGGTTGTGTGCGCTGGATTTGGTGAAGAGGCAAAAAGAAAGAGTCGAAAGGTTTTATTACAAGAGAGTGAAACATAAAACTATTTTAGTTGGTGACCTGGTGTGGAAGGTAATTCTTCCTACGGGTCGAAAAGATGGATTAATGGGAAAATGGTCTCCTAAGTGGGAAGGACCTTTCCAAGTTTTGAAAATCTTTTCAAATGGCGCATATGAAATTGAAGAAATAGGAAAAGACATGAGAATTTTAAAGATAAATGGGAAGTATTTGAAAAAGTACAAACCAACATTGCAAGAAGTTAAAATAAGCATAGAATAATTATACATATCACAAAGTAATGGTGTACTTCACCAAAAATATGGCATTAATATCATTACAAACGAAAATTCTTAGGAGGGTAATATAAAAACAAAATAAATTAGAACTATTTCTATTACAACTGGATGTTGGAAAAAGACTTTTTTAATTCATCAAATTTCTTCTTTTGAATTTGGAGTCGACGGTCGCAAAAGCTTTTGTTGGTCGAAAGAATTTCAATTTCTTGAGTGAGTGTTTGAGCCCTTTCAGCATGATGAACATCCACCTTTAGCTCCCCATCAATCTCATCTTGCCTAGGTTGTTAAAGGGATTCCTTACGCCTCTGTTCCTGAGAAATTTTCTTTTGAAGCGTAGCTATCTGTTTCTCCCACTTTTGGATATTGTCGTCACATTCGGCAATCTCGTTGGTGTAAATTTTAGAAAGTTGTTGCAACTCTAAGACTTTGTTGGTTGAAGCAGCTACAACATCTCATTCAGCATGTTAGGTTTCAGATTTTTTAGAGATTTGTTTCGAAAAGTCCTTGAGACAGTTCAGGTTAGCATTCACCAAGTCGATTAAAGTAATTAGGTCCATCACAAAATAACTCACTTCAGCAAGAGACTCCAAGATGTTGACTTGTTTTAGGACCTTGTTCAAGTCGAAGCAAGCAGTCTAATTTTCCTCTAAAACCGTGAAGAAATCCACATCAAGGATTTTCGTCTTAATCTCAGCCATTAAGGCATCAAGAGAGTGCGCATTGGAAGTTGCTCCTGAAGTAGTCGAAGTGCTCTGAGAAGAATCTTGAAAAGTGTAACGAGCACTGAGCATGGCCCTTAAATACTCAAAAGGCTTTTGCACTTTGAAACTCTCAATTTCTTGGCGAGAGAGATTAGTCGAACTAGTGGACAATGAACCTCCTTTAGCTGTGATAGGAGGTGGTAGACTACTTTGTCCTTGAATGAACTCAGCGGTTGATTGTTTTGTGTTGCCATCATCACCAACAGTTTCTCCATTTTTGTCATTTTCATCTTTGACCTCATCGTCAACATTCAGGTCATCACTTTTCTGGACTGCATCTGATTTTGGAGGAGGAGAAGGAGAATGATCATCAGAATATTGAGGAGAATCAAGAGATTGTTCCTTCTCCATTTCTGATTCCTTCGTCGAATTCTTTGGAGAAAGAGGTGGTGGGATGGCAGCCTGGTGAATTGAATCTTATTGTTTTGTTGATGTATTTTTCTTTTGAGGTGTTTCGTCAAGGTTGATATGCAAGTGGCCCAAAATTAAGAAAGAAAATGTAATAAGAAGTAAGAAGTAAGAAGTAAACAGTCAAAATAAAGAAATACCTGAGGAATCTTGGTGTGAGAACTAGAGTTTCCACTATCTGCATCTTTTACTTGCACTTTCATAGCTGGACTGTGTGGGGGAGTTTATTTGGGCGGTTTGACTTTGGATTTTTGAGAGGAAGCCTTTGTGATTTTCTTCTTTTTCTGAGGTTGACTTGGTTCTGGTGATTCATCACCAGATTCTTCACTAGAAACCTTTTCTTCTTGTTGTTTTCTTTTTGGAGCAGGTGGTGGTTTTCGACCTCCCTGGGCATAGAAATAAAAGATGATTCAGTGTTGTAAGACAAAATAAGCCAAGCAGACGAAAGGATTGTACCTTTGTCACAGTATTTTTAGTAGTGACTGGTGGGTCTTCTTCCATTATGTTAGTTGTGCTCTCGATAACAACTTTCTTGGGCGGAATTCTTGTGGCTACAAAAACAAAACAAAGTCAGAAATGAATACAAGAAATATACAAAGTTAGAATGTCGAAATAAAAAAATGTTTTCGTTAAACACCTTCAAGAATGGGAGTTTCCACGCGAACATGTTCTATTCCAATATGAAGGTATCCTCTGAAATTATCCAAAGTGAACTTAGTCGGAACCACATGCTCAGCAGGCCTTTTGCTTTGCTGTCGAAGCAATTTTATGGAATCCCCACAAACGAACCATTCTGGAAATGGAGGGCTCAACGCCACGCCAAAGTCAATAGAAGGTAGAGGGGGAAACCTTGGTGGATAAAGATTGAAAGCCAATTCATATCATTGTTCTGGTCGAACATATGAAGGCAACTTCAACTTTTCCAATCTTTCTGTCAACTTGTGTTTTAAAGTCACTGCTGCTTCACTTATGGTCTGACTAAGTTCCTCTGGCCTATAGATAGTTTCAAAATATTTTTTAAATTTCTGTATCTCTTTGATGTGTCTTTCTTTACCTTTTTTTATCCGTTCCTGCACAAGATCAAAGGCGTTTGTCAGATGAGTAGTGAAAGCTGCTACATCATAGAATTTGGTGAGATAATATTCCTTCCACCAGACATCGAACTCATGAGTGCAAAGTAAAGAGGGTCTAAAGACCACTGGGAAAATGTCAAGAGATTCGTCAAAAAATTTCTTCGCCAACTCTTTGCTTTGTTCTTTAGTGTGATAGGAGTTATTGAAGATGATAGAGCCTTTTTTGGGAAAGATAGATTTGAGTTTCGTTTGAACGAGTCCAAACTGTCAAGCAACGAGGTTAGGTTGATAAACAATCAACGCAACTTTTGTTTTTATGTCCTGTTAGCAAAAGGTGCCATGGAGGGGGTGAAGTTATATCTTTTGGCGAACATCATCATATAACTAGTGAAAGATTGGCGAAGACTAAGCCCTTCCTCAGATGGAGTCAGTTGTACCAGGCGAGGCCATTCGACAACCTTATCCTTCACTTCATCTTCGTTTATGTCATTCTTGACAAGGAAAGAGGCTTCAAAAGTGGCATTGAGCCACAATTACAAAAGCCAAATTGGCCCTGACATGCTAAGGTTTCCTTTATCTTTAACGGTCTTTAGGAAGCTTACGCTTTCACTTAACGATTCATAAAGGCTTGCCAAAATCATTTCGCTTAGGCATAGTTTTTTTCCTTTGTGGAGTTGGTTAGCCATAGTGATAAAACGTTTGTCTACCTGGAGAGATCGAGAATAAAAGACGAACCTCGACAACCATAAGGTCAGAAAGGCTATATACATTTTGTCAGATACTTCTGCACTTGTCTTGATATGGTAGTGGTTTGTAAACGCAGAGTAGGAGGCTTTGTTGGTGTCAAATTCTATGGTATCTTGGTTCAATATAGTGGGGTCGAAATTTGCTCCTAAAGGACTTAGTCCAGCAATTGCAGTTATGTCGAAGAGGGTAGGGGTGACCATTCCATAGGGAAGGTGGAAAGTATTGTATGTGCTATCCCAAAAATAGAAGGAAGCCAACAACATGTTGGGGGAAATGTTAAGTCCTACTTTCGACAACTGAATCAGGTCGAAAATTCCTAGTTCTTTCCAAAATGGTGCCTTGACTTTTTCAATCTTACTTAACCAGGCTACATAGTCTGAAAGATCTTTCGACATGAGGCAGGCTCTAAACATCTTAGCATTATGTAAATAACATAGGTTTAGTTATGCGTCAGTACTTGGTTCTATTTCCTTGGGTTTTTCTGCAAAGGGTTTAGGCCTAACCCTAACACCTATGGGTTTAAGGCGTCGATAAGAAGGTAAAACTTCTTTCAGCCTATCTGGGTTTACGTTTGGGTTAGGGAGAGGACCTAACATTGCATGGCAAGTACCAGAAACAAGAATGGGAATTAATACATGGGACTTATAGATGCTTGCCTTCTCTTTTTCATTAGGAGGTTCAGGAATATATTGTTGATTTCCAATAATGTTGGGTCTGCTCAATCTGTGCGCGTATGGAAGTGAAGTTGAACTCTTAATTTTCTTCCTGCCAGAAGGTTTAGATGAGCCATTGCTGTTGAAGAGAGATCTTTACAGTTGGAAAAAAATAGGCTTTTGTTTGAAGATGAAGAAGAAGAAGAAGAAAGCATAAAGAGCTTGAAGGAAGTGATAAATGGGTATTTATAGAGAAAGGGGACTGAAACGGTTGAATTTTGGTTTGGATCATGGACCACGTGGCGAAATTTTCATGGAGAAAGTTGGCTGGTGGCAGTTGAAAAGCCTATGACTTCCTAGCTTTTAGGGAATGATGGGGTTGATGTCAGAAACGTGGGCTGAGGTTGAGGTTTTGAGAAGACACAATGATGAGCTTTTAGGGATTTTAAAATCAAATCTTGGAAATGATAAAAGTGATAAAGGCAATGTGGCATCGAAAAGCCTTATCGACAACAAATGATTTTTCTCCAGGATTAGTCGAAAACTCTTTGCTGGTGGGGGGCAATTAGTAGACAAGGATTTTCGACGCCATGAAAATGAAGATCAAAGTGATGTATTTCGACTAGAAAGAGGAAGATGTTTCAGAAATCAATTTTGACCAAGCAAGTGAAGATATGTTTTTCTAACGTTTTCGGCAGATGAAGAAGGAAATTTTCGACAGGATTAATCAATAATGTCGTTTTAGACATTTCGACATCATTAATCTTGATTTTCGATATTTCGACAGATTTGAAGAGATGCATCGTTTCAACACAGAAGAAGATATTCAAATTTCAAAACTTGGCACATTTGGCAGAAAGACGCGTGGAAGTATTTGGTGGAAGAAGACATGTCGAAAGCCAAGTGTCATGGTTTTAGGATTTGTCCGTTAGTGGCAGTTATTTTATTTATGTATAAATAAAGTAGTTTATGTAAGAATTATGTGTGTGAGAAATCTTGTACAAACTTCCTGTAAAATACTCAAAGTACCCGTGTGTGAGAAAAGAGTCTTGTTCTGGAAAAGTACGTGTGAAACACCACTTTATTTTACCAAGTCTAATAAAAAAATTCAAGTTATTTATCATTCCTTTACATTTACAAGTCATTTACTTGTTTCGTCATCTATTTTTGTGCATTGTCAAATTTACTATTTTAAGTTTTCGTCAAGAATTTTACTTTGCAATCTACCTTATGCATTGTCACGTTTTATTTCTTCTTGATGTTTTCTCCAAATATTTCACTTTTGTACTTAGTAAGATAAATCATACATAAAAAACCTAATAAAAGTAAAATTGCAAGATTACTAAAGTTATGATTTTGACAACATTTGCACTTATGTCATAGGATTTGTATGATTGATCCTACAAGTAACCCAATTTAGTGTTAATTGGAAAACCAGAGGTTGTTCGTCAAAATCAACTGCGAACAGTTTCACAATAAAAACTAGAAAGAATGTTTCAAGTTAAACAAAACTCAATAATTTCACTATAAAACCATAAATAAAATACCAAGTGAAAAAACTCAACAGTTTCACTACAAAAACTATAAAAAAAACTCAAAAATTTAACTATAAAAACCGTAACATTATTTCCAAGTGAAAAAGCTCAACAGTTTCACTATAAAAACCATAAAAAAATATTCAAGTTAAAAACTCAACAATCAAACTATTAAAACCATTAAAAAAATTCCAAGTTAAAACTCAACAGTTTCACTATAAAAACCATGAAAAAAAGCTTTAAATTAAAAAAAAACTCAACCATTTCACTATAAAAACCGTAACAAAATATTCAAGTGAAAAAGCTCAATAGTTTCACTATAAAAACCATAAAAAAATATTCAAGTTAAAAAACAATTTCAATATAAAAACCATAAAAAAAAGTCAAGTGAAAAAACTCAACAGTTCACTATAAAAACAATAAAAAAAAGCTTCACATTAAAAAACTCAAAATTTAACTATAAAGATACCAAAAAAAGATCCAAGTTAAAAAAACTCAACAACTTCTAAGGCCAATATTGACAAAAGTAAGTATTGTCGTTTTCATTGCAACCACAGACATGTAATCGAAGATTGCGTACACCTCAAAGATGCCACGCATAGCCCGTGGAAGGCATTCCCTTCAGCCATATTCATCTCAGGTGGGGGATACATCGAGATGACTGTCGGTTCAGTAAGAAGAAGGCCCAGGCATTTGGTCGATTCATCGCCAATTCAACTTTCATCCCTCGAAAAGGTCAGGGGTAAATCCTAACTTATTACATTTTACATGGAGGAGATCCTTGGAGGTTCTCCAAACTCTCACATCCCTTTGTTGATTTCTGTCAAGATGGAAAAGACAGATGTTCGTAGAATACTCGTCAGCCAGGGAAGCTCGATCGACATAATATACACCTCCCTCTTTAGAGCATTGCATCTTAATCAGAAGAACCAGTCCCCGTACGTGGGATCTGATCTGCATGGTAAACCCCGGGGGCTACATCGAGTTGATGGTCACATTAGGGGAAGAATACGTTTCAAAGACTATCAAGACACGTTTCCTGGTCATCGACTACCCATCACTTTACCAATGCATCTTGGGTAGACCAACGTTTGTTGAGCTGATCGTCGTTCCGTCCACCGTCTATCTCAAAATGAAATACTACATAGAGAAAGGGCACGTAGCTACTCTTCACGGGGATATTGAAGTTGCACGAAGATGTTTCGAGGCCGCGACCAAAGGGAAAACAATGATAGAGTCCACACCTAAGGGTAACAAACCGCAAGAGACGAGGATGCCCCAGCCGAAGAGATCCAACCCGAGAAGAAGCCTAATATGCAGATAAACACAATTGATCTTGACCATTGCATCCCATTAGAGTCTGAGTGTAATACCTCGTATTTAATTAAATGCTTTGGATAATGTTAATTAAATATTAATAAGGTTTCGGTGCTCTAAGAGTTTTCAATTGAAATAATTAGAGCAGTCAACGAACTTAAATTAATTAATTAAGTATTATCTGACTCGGAGGTTTTATTAAATATTTGACTCAGAGACATTTTTGGATACTCTCAATTCGGACTAGTTAGTGTTACTAACTGATAGATATATTGTTATTTGTTATAAGATAGAAAGAAGGGTTTTATAAGAGAAAGAAAAGAAAGTTAGTAAGGGGAAAAAGAAAGGAAAGAAGAGAAAGAAGAAGAAAAGGGAAGAGAAGAGGAAAAATAGAAAAATGGAAAACCTAGAAGCTAGACATCTTGGATTCATCAATCTTCTTCATCTATTATTCATCTTTGTCATCAAACTCCTCTTTATTGACAAGGTGGGTTCGTAGTTAGATACTTTTGTTTTAGATTTTGGTTGAGTTTTAGGGTTTATGAGTTTTAGGGATTTTGGTAGAAAAGCTTGAAATCGAAAGAATAAATGGTTAAAAACTCGATAAAACCTAAGTATGATGTTTGGTATATGATTATATGCATATTTGTGATTGGATTCCGCTGTTTTGGTGCACTTTTGTGAAATTTGGAGGTTTTGGGAATGGTTTCTCGTAGCTGGTTTTTAGCAGAATTTTTCCCAGTTCGCCCTGCGAACTATAGAAATTTTCTGAGTTCGCCCCGTGAACTGTAGCTTTCAGCAGAATTATTTTTTTTTCATAACTTTTGATCCGGGTATCCGTTTTTAGTGTTCCACATATCGATTCGAAGCTAAAAAAATCTACAAATTGATAATGGCAAAAGATATTATTTTTACCCGACTTTTATCGAATTTTACCTGACTTTTCCGATTAACCGTAATTAAGTTAAGTTAGGGAATTTGTGAACTAAAGGAAATAAACGGTATAACTTGTGAGGTAGCTAGATTTACCCTAGGTTGATACGAAACCATTTTAGAGACATGACAATACTTAGACACCGATACCCGAATTAGTATCCCCATGTTAAGAAGTTGTAAATGGTTGGAAGTTGTTTTCCCTTTTGCATTATAATCTTAATTTAATTATGTTTAGCTCGCGCTGGGGTCCCGTGTGACGGATGGCCGAGAGGGAACATAGTTAATACGTGGATTCATACCCCTTAATGGATAACCGTGACCCGTGCTTGCTTGCCATCGGGGAGTATGGCTGGGCGGGGAAAGTTATCCATTAGTAAAGTAACTGTGGCCCGTGCTTGCTTGTCATCTGGGAGTATGATTGGGAGGGGAATGTTACTTTGGGGTGAGTAACTGTGACCCATGCTTGCTTGTCATCTGGGAGTATGACTGGGCGGGGAAAGTTACTCAATTTTAGGGTACCGTGACCCATGCTTTCTTGTCATATGGGAGTATGACTGGGTGGGGAAAGTACCTTTGGTAGATAATGAGTGACCCGTGCTTGCTTGCCACCTGGGAGTGTGGCTGGGTGGGGAAAGTTATCTACACGTTAAGGATCAAGTGACATGTACTTGCTTGACATCGGGGAGTATGGTTGAGTGGGGAAAGATGTCTTAAAGCACCTTGTGTATGCTTTGTTTTGTTTTACTTTGTGTCTCTAGTTTTTTATGTGAACTCGAAGTCTAGGTTTGTCCCCCGACTTGAGTATTGATATAATTAAACCTTTAGATCCGAGAGAACTATAAGATAGGGAACCCACTGAGATGTTGTTATCTCACCCCAATATTGTTATTATCTTTCAGGTTTCTTTTGCAGGTTTTATTTACAAGTGGAGTTATGCTCGGGATGTTTCAAGTGAAACATAGTTTTAGTCTTCCGCTGTGTATTTCTGTATCTTTGTACAATAATTAATATTGTATTGATCTTAGTATTTTATTTTAGGATAATTTCCATGTCTTGTGACATTTTAGTATTTGTTTTACAATTGGTCAAGAATGTGAATTATGCTATTAGGCATCTTATGATGGTGTCAGTACCAAAAATTAACACTTGTATGATATTATTCTAGATATATATTATATGGACGTTACAGTTGGTATCAGAGTAGGTCGTATCCTCGACCTAGCCTTGAAACATCATAAGTAAATCTTTCCTGCCACTTAAGTGCGTCTTGACGACATGGTTCTTAATATCACATTATGTAATATTGGGTCTGATCAACCTAATGCTATGTATGTCATATGTAGAATCATAGTTGTGCGACCATGAGGACTCTGAAGTGTTGTTGCAACTTGTGTTGTGGGAGTAGGCTCAAGCCGAGAGTTAGCTGTAGGAACTTTGGTCAGTTCAGTTGGAGTCTTCTTAATGGTTTACTTCCTGTAACAGGGAGTTGTAGAGTAGTGTGTTGTTCGAGAAATCCTTTGGAATGGATAATATATGAAGGGTAAAGATCTCTACAAGATAAGTGGTCGGTGTATCAGGGAATATGTAAAGGCACTGGTGGATCAGTAGTGGTCCCTAGTATGGACAAGAGTTTTTGAGAAGTTTCATTCCACGAGAAGAGAAGATGCTTTATGGAACGTGTGACGTAAGTTCGGGAATGAGTAAATTGCTAGTGTTTCAATTCCAAGGCCGCGGTGACATCTTGGATGAGCGAGAGTACTTCAAGGAATGTATTTGGGTAATACCTTACGGATGGATAAAAGTTACGAATTAAGAATATTCATTTTCTTTGGGAACCTAAAGTTGTGGTGGAACGTGAAGAGGAACACAAGGGTGTGACTACATGTTTCAAGTGGGACAAGTATACCCCGGACGAAGGATAAGAGACTAGAGTTGTATATCCGGTTATGACCGAAGAGACAAAGTTTAGAGTAATACATTAGGGTGTTATATTTTAGTAAGGGGTTAATTCAGAAATGTTGAGTTACCTAAAGAATAATATAAAGTATAGTGTCGAAGAAAGAACAAGCTTTATTTAGTGACTTGAGGCGTATTTGGTATGGACTATATAAGATTGTGATAAGTGATAAAGTAAGCCCCTTGGTTTCGGGAGAGTTCTAGTAAGATGAATTATGTTTGAGTATGAGAGGATTGCCGCAGAGTGTAAAGTTAATACGATATGGAAACGGTATTAACAATGCGATATGAGGAAGTGATAACGAAATGTATTCTTGGACGAATGTACTATCGAGTTGTTAAGTTTTTATTAAGACTAAAGTTAAGGAAGTGTGAGCAATGACGGTTCGCTCATTAGGACTCTGGTGGTGTGACTACTATATGTGTGGAATCGTCAGTTGGTATAGTTGTAACTTTTGGATGTGATTGGGATGAGTTTAGGAGGTTTATGTAACAATGAAGACCAGAAATTTGCTTTTGCGTTTGAGTAATCAGATTTCCCTCTAGGTAGTACTCGGTTACAGAATTATGTTTCTAAATCTCCTTTAGCTACTAAAAGTCTAGGATTGCAATGAGTAATCGGTTATCCTCCTGGTAGTGACCGATTATCATGGTTAAGTTTTGGAAAATTGGATTTTTCTAAGATGCATACTTTTCGACTTGAGTGCCCGATTGAAGCGTTCTTGGTACCGATAGAAATCTCTGGATACATTCTATGCAATGATTAGTAGAGGATAAGGGAACCCTGGTTAATACGTAAGTAGAGGCAGCAAGGTTCTTCAGAGGAGTGATTTACCTTAGTTTTCAGGTGAAAGGGAAAACTCTTATACTTGTGAATAATCAAAATATTTGGAATTTATCTCTAGAGAGATTAAGAATGTTGTTGTTTTAATTGTTGCCAAGGAATTCAAGAGAGATGACAAAGTTGCATACTAGATTTGAGATGTTCACATTTTGTTTTACCCGATAAGGATTGTGTGTTGGATTTTATTTATGGACGAACCAAGTGTTAACTTGCGACTAAAACCCTTTTGATGTTGTTATTGTCATTTTCCTACTAACATTGTTGTACGAGTGGAATCAAATTATTTCATTAAGTGTTCATGATGTGACCGTAACAGAATGGTAGTTCTACTTCGTCGTTTGTCGGAGAGTATAATCTGCATGTGGTGCCCCATTTGTGTTATCTTGAGTTATGGATGGTGAACGATTATTGCACCTGTTTAGAAACCGCGAGTGAGAGTCATATTGCAAGTTAGTGTGGTCTAAATGGATAATTTTGAGTTGGATTGTTGTTAACAAGAGGAACAAGTTTAGTTGTGTTCGACCGTTTATCATTGGATAGGTAATCGATTGATACATGACTTTTGTTGAGGATTTTAGAGAATTGTACTTTCTGAACTGTAAGTCCGTTTTGGATTTTGTTTGAGGTGTTAAAGCATAAAGTGTTGGACTTTCTTTTGAGCATGATTTGGTAGATGGAAAATGATCTGAATTTTGGTGTGTTGTCGTTGTGATTAATGAGGACCTAAATTGAGAAGTTATAAGAGACTCATGAAATGTTGATCTTACAGGAAACATTTTGGTATCTGAATTATTGTGTGGATAAGAGATGAATAATTGGTCATTTCTAATATTGTTAATTCTTAACATCAAGTTATGGACTCCGTAAGAGTAATACCAGTTATGGGCCATTGAGTCGTACTCAAAGATATGGATTTTTAGGTCATCTTCTAAGTAAGAGTGAGAAATGAATGTTTCGAAGTTATGCATGCAAATTGGATCGTTTAAGGAACGAGACCCTTGAGAGAAATGGATTTGAATGGGAAGTTTTGTATGGTATTCAAAGACAAGTGTTATGGAAACCCGCAAGTGTACTAAGGATGATTTGATTTTGGTATTGAGTTTGTGTAAGTTATGTTTGCAGCAACACAACTCCTGTATCTCTATCGTTGGAGAGTTTTGGTCCGATGTTATTATTGTGTAGTCGACAAGTGAATTATTCTATCGTTGCATGTTTGCAAGTTCTTATTCTATTGGTTGGTGAGAGCTCTGATGGATAAGTGTTTTCTCCACAAACTACCAATTACTTGGTATTGCTTGAGAATTCGTGGTATCTTCACTGTTATGCTTTGGAAGCATAGTGGAGGGAGACAGATAAAAGAGTTCAGTCGGATTATGAGAATTTAAAGAGATTTATTTATAAGTGCCGAAGTAAGAGAATTTTTCTCTAAGTGGGTTGTATATGGTAAGAAACCGAAAGAATGAAATGTCTGATGTAAATGGTTACATTTTGATATAAGACCAAGTGGAATTGGTAAGGAAGTCGTTTGACAACTTTTGAGATAGTTATAGTAATTGAAGGATTTTAATAAGAGTTTTTGTTGGAAATGGTGTGTAGATAAGATTTCACTGAGATACTTGTGGATTTTTATCGACTATTGTGGTTCCGAAATCAAATTGGAGTGTTATGCTTTGTGTTATGACTCGATAGAAGGAATTAGAGTGGTATGCTTATCCGAAGGAAAGATGAGCCTAGGTGATTCAATATGAAACAACAAACGGATTGCAAGAATAGTTAGAAGTTAAACCAATGTTGGAACAAGCGTATGAGTAAGGACGTGAATTTTGATTTATTATGAAGCAAGGATTTCAAGCCATGAAGTCAAATTGGAATTTGAGTATGTCGGAGTATGTAGAAGAAGTAAGAATAAGCATGGATCTAAGACAGTTTTGTAAAATATGGTTAGTATGGGTTAAAGGAAATTCGAGGACGAATTTCAATTTAAGGAGGGGAGGATGTAATACCCCGTATTTAATTAAATGCTCTGGATAATATTAATTAAATATTAATAAGGTTCCGGTGTGTGCTCTGAGAGTTATCAAATGAAATAATTAGAGCAATCGACGAACTTAAATTAATTAATTAAGTATTATCTGACTCGGAGGTTTGATTAAATATTCGACTCAGAGACATTTTTGGATACTCTCAATTCGGACTAGTTAGTGTTACTAACTGATAGATATATTGTTATTTGTTATAAGAGAGAAAGAAGGGTTTTATAAGAGAAAGAAAAGAAAGTTAGTAAGGGGAAAAAAAGGAAATAAGAGAAAGAAGAAGAAAAGGGAAGAGAAGAGGAAAAATGGAAAAGAGGAAAACCTAGAAGCTAGAGAGCTTGGATTCATCAATCTTCTTCATTGATTCTTCATCTTCATCATCAAACTCCTCTGCATTGACAAGGTGGGTTCGTAGTTAGATACTTTTGTTTTAGATTTTGGTTGAGTTTTAGGGTTTATGAGTTTTAGGAATTTTGGTAGAAAAGCTTGAAATCGAAAGAATAAACGGTTAAAAACTCGATAAAACCTAAGTATGATGTTTGGTATATGATTATATGCATATTTGTGATTGGATTCCATTGTTTTGGTGCACTTTTGTGAAATTTGGAGGTTTTGGGAATGGTTTCCCGTAGCTGGTTTTTAGCAGAATTTTCCCCAGTTCGTCCCGCGAACTGTAGCTTTCAGCTGAATTATGTTTTTCATAACTTTTGATCCGGGTATCCATTTTTAGTGTTCCGCATATCGATTTGAAGCTAAAAACTTTTACAATTTAATGATGGCAAAAAATATTATTTTTACCCGACTTTTCCCGAATTTTACCCAACTTTTCCGATTAACCGTAATTATGTTAAGTTAGGGAATTTGTGAACTAAAGGCAATAAAAGGTATAACTTGTGAGGTAGCTAGGTTTACCCTAGGTTGATACGGAACCATTTTAGAGACATGACAATACTTAGACAACGATACCCGAATTAGTAATCTCAGTGTTAAGTAGTTGTAAACGGTTGGAAGTTGTTTTCCCTTTTGCGTTATAATCCTAATTTAATTATGTTTAGCTCGCGCCGGGGTCCCGTGTGACGGACGGCCAGGAGGGAACATAGTTAATCTATGGATTCGTACTCCTTAATGGATAACCGTGACCCGTGCTTGCTTGCCATCAGGGAGTATGGCTGGGCGGAGAAAGTTATCCATTAGGAAAGTAACCGTGACCCGTGCTTGCTTGTCATCTGGGACTATGAATGGGCGGGGAAAGTTACTTTGGGGTGAGTAACCATGACCCGTGCTTGCTTATCATCTGGGAGTATGACTGGGCGGGGAAAGTTACTCAGTTGTAGGGAACCTTGACCCGTGTTTGCTGGTCATTTGGGAGTATGACTGGGCGGGGAAAGTACCTTTGGTAGATAATGAGTGACCCGTGCTTGCTTGCCATCTGGGAGTGTGGCTGGGCAGGGAAAGGTATCTACACGTTAAGGATTGAGTGACCCGTATTTGCTTTCCATCGGGGAGTATGGATGGGCGGAGAAAGATGCCTTAAAGCACCTTGTGTGTGCTCCGTTTTGTTTTACTTTGTGTCTCTAGTTTTTTATGTGAACTCAAAGTCTAAGTTTGTCCCCCGACTTGAGTATTGATAGAATTGAACCTTTAGAGCCGAGATAACTCTAAGATAGGGAACCCACTGAGATGTTGTTATCTCACCCCACTATTGTTGTTGTTTTTTCAGGTTTCTTTTGCAGGTTGATTTACAAGTGGAGCTATGCTTGGGATGTTTCAAGTGAAGCATAGTTTTAGTCTTCCGTTGTGTATTTCTGTATCTTTGTACAATAATGGATATTGTATTGATCTTAGTATTTTGTTTTAGTATAATTTCCATGTCTTGTGACATTTTAGTATTTGTTTTAGAATTGGTCAAGAATGTGAATTATGCTATTAGGCATCTTATGCTGGTGTCAGTACCAAAAATTAACACTTGTATGATATTATTCTAGATATATATTATATGGGCGTTACACCGAGGATGTCGCATCTGCAGGCAGTTCAACCATCATGCGCCCTTTGTCCGCAGGATAGTTCGAGGTAATAATATTCAAGGACAACCCAGACAAGTGAGTTCGCTTCAGCACAGGACTTCCCGCTAATGTGAAGGAGTAATCGAAGCAATGACTACTTAGCAATGTGGACTTCTTTGCTTGGAGTGCCACCGATATGCCCGATATCTCCCCTGAAATCGCCTGCCACGAGCTCACTATCAATCCATCTGCTTGCACAATTGCTCAACACAGACGTAAGCAATCAGAGGAAAAGACTTTAGCTGCTGAAAAATTAGTCAAGGACCTCTTAGAGGTCAATTTTGTATCTGAGGCCAGGTATACAACCTGGCTCTCGAACATTGTACTTATAAAGTAATATAATGGAAAATGGTGACTCTGTATTGACTACACTGATCTCAACCGGGCTTGCCCGAAAGACTCTTATCCTTTGCCTACCATAAATGATTTGGTAGACAGTTCTGCAGGTTTCAAACTCTTATCCATCATGGACGCTTATTCCGGGTACAATCAGATATCCATGGCTAAAAAGGATAAGAGGCACACCGCCTTCATGACCCCGTCGGACATCTATTACTACAACTTAATGCCCTTCGGACTAAGGAACTTGGGGCCACGTATCAACGCATGATGAACAAGGTCTTCCAATCACATATTGAGGACATGCTCAAATTTTACATGGACGGCATGATCGTCAAGTCCACTCAGGAGCCCAATCACACATCCCACCTCCAAAAATTCTTCGACCAAGCGAGGAAGTGCAAAATGCGCTTTAACTGCGAAAAATGCACTTTCAGCGTAAGAGTAAGGAAGTTCCTCGATTTTTTATTTTATAGAAAGAGGAATTGAGGCCAATCCCGATAAGTGCCTCGCTTTCTCAGAATTTTCTACGCCCAACTCGAAGAAGTCAATTCAGTCCCTAAATGGCATGCTCACCTTGTTATCACGTTTTGTGGCAAAATCTGCCTGACACGCCTCACTGTTCTTCAAGTTACTTCGTAAGGAAGCAACATTTGAATGGACATAGGAATGCGAGCATGCCCCGTAGCACCTCAAACGAGCACTATTGGAACCTTTAGTCTTATCCAGACCAATGACAGGGGAGATCCTCTACCCGTATCTTTCTGTCAACGCTGAGGCCATTAGCGCAACTCTTATTATAGAAAACCCAGAGGGACAAAAGCCCGTATATTTTACAAGTAAAGCCCTGCAAAGACCAGAACTCAGATACCAGCAAATAGAGAAGGTCGCCCTCACGCTCATAAATGCAGCCAGGAGGCTAAGACATTATTTCCTGACACACACCGTGGTCGTACGAACCGACCAACCTATCAAACAGTTGCTTGTTCGACCGGATATGGTTGGAAGAATGTTGCGATGGTCACTAGAGCTTTCCGAATTTGATATACACTACAAAAGTAGAAAGGCTCTAAAAGCTTAAGCGTTGGCTGATTTCGTGGTCGAGATGACCCCCGTGGAGATCGCACCTGAATGCACCCATAAATGGGTTATCTACGTCGACATAGGATCTATCCCCTCAGGCAGCGGGGTAGGAATCATCCTCGAAAACAAAGAGGGACTCATAATAAAAGTATCCTTGGCTCTCTCTTTCCCAACATCTAATAACCAAGCTGAATATGAAGTTTTCCTGACAGGACTTCACTTGGGCAAAGTCATGGGCGCGCATGAAATTAAAATTTCCAATGATTCCCAACCCGTAGCATCAAAGGTAAAAGGAGAGTACCAAGCTAAAAACGATCACTTGGTCGAGTATCTGGCATTGGTACAATAGAAGTTGTCACAGTTCAGGTCGTGGGAGGTCGAACATATCCCCAACGAATGTAATTCACGGGCGTATGTCTTGTCAAAATTATCAAGCACGCGAAGGAAAGGGAGAAACAAGTTCGTCATCCAAGAAACGCTTCCTCACCCTAGCATTGAAAAGTCTGCCGAGATCATCGACGTCAACATCATAGGTGATAGCAATTTCTGGATGACTCTGGTATACCACTACCTAACAACAAACAAATTTCTCGAAGACATTAAGGAGACCAACACCACCAGATGTCGCACATCCTCCTACGTCCTGGTAGACAACTAGCTTTATCGCCGAGGATTCTCCATCCTACTTCTCAAGTGTATCGAGGAAGAAAGCGTATCAGACATCTTGCACGAAATACACGAAGGTATAAACGCAGAACACTTAGGCAATATGTCCTTAGCTCAAAAGGCTTTAAGGGATGGCTACTAATGGACAACAATGTAGAACGATGCCAAAGAGCACGTGAAGAAATGCGACAAATGCCAACGTCACGGGGAGATGCACCTCGCACCGCCTGACGCACTCACGACAATGTCATCATCATTTCACCATAAAAACCATTAAAATAATAACTGAAACAACTCAACTGTTTCACTATGAAACCCATAAAAAAAGCTATAAGTTAAAAAAACTCAACAATTTCACTATAAAAACCGTTGCAAAATTTCCAAGTGAAAAAACTCAACTGTTCATCATAAAAACAATAAAAAAAAAGCTTCATGTTAAAAAACTCAAAATTTAATTATAAAGCTACAAAAAAAATCCAAGTTAAAAAACTCAACAATTTCAAACTAAAAAATATAAACAAAATTCCAAGTTAAAAAAAACTCAACTATTTTACTCTAAAAAACATAAAAAAAAAATCTTCCAAATTAAAAAAAAACAAAACAATTCACTATAAAAACAATAACAAAATTATCTTGTGAAAAAACACGATAGTTTCACTGTAAAAACAAGATAAAAAGTTTCAAGTTAAAAAATTAACAATTTCACTATAAAAACCATAAAAAAAACAAATGAAAAACTCAACAGTTTCACCATAAAAAATATTTTTTTAAAAAAGCAATAATTTAAAATAAAAAACTCAAAATTTCATGATAAAAACCGTAACAAAATTTCCAAGTGAAAATACTCAACAGTTTCACTATAAAAACCATAAAAAAAATAACTTCAAGTTAAAAAAAAACTCAAAATTTAACTATAAAGATCATAAAAAAAGACCCAAGTTAAAAAAACTCACCAATTTCAAATAAAAAATATTTTAAAAAAAGTCCGAAGTTTAAAAACTAAACAATTTTACAATAAAAAGCATTATAAAGTTCAAAATTTAAAAAACTATAAAAATTCATTATAAAATACATAACAAATTTTCCAAGTGAAAATAATCAACATTTTCATTATAAAAAAATATAAAAAAGTTTCAAGTTAAAAATCTCAACAATTCAATATATAAACCATAAAAAAAATTCAATTGAAGAAACTCAATTCTCAATATAAAAATAAAAAAAGTTCCAAATTAAAAAAACTCAAGAATTTTACTATAAAAAACATAAAAAATGTTCCAAATTAAAAAAAAAACTATAAAAATTCACTATAAAAATAAAATAAATATCAAGTGAAAAAACTCAACAATTTCACCATAAAAACCATAAAAATGTGTCAAGTCAAAAAACTCAATAATTTCACAATAAAAACCATAAATAAAATTTATAGTGAAAAAACTCAACAACAGAACCATAAAAAAAGTTTCAAGTTAAAAACTCAACAATTTTACAATAAAAATCTTTTAAAAAATTCCAAGTTAAAAAAAAATCAACAATTTCACTATAAAACCATAAAAAATACCAAGGGAAAAAACTCAACAGTGTCACTATAAAAACTATAAAAAAAACTCAACAATTTCACTATAAAAACCGTAACAATATTTCCAAGTGAAAAAGCTCAACAATTTCACTATAAAAACCATAAAAAAAACTTTCAGGTTAAAAAACTCAACAATTAAACTGTAAAAACCATAAAAAATTCAAGTGAAAAAACTCAACAATTTCACTATAAAAACCATTAAAAAATTACTAAGTGAAAAAACTCAACAGTTTCACTATAAAAACCATAAAAAATCTATAAGTTAAAAAAACTCAACAATGTCACTATAAAAAACCGTATACAAACCGTAACAATTTTCCTAAAAACCTCAACAATTTTCCTAAAAAAACCGTAACAAAATTTCCAAGTGAAAAAGCTTAACAGTTTCACTATAAAAACCATAAACAAAATTCAAGTTAATAAACTCAACAATTTCACTATAAAAACCATAAAATATACCAAGTGAAAAAACTCAACAGTTTCACTATAAAAACTATAAAAAAAAAGCATTAAGTTAAAAAAACTCAACAATTTCACTATAAATACTGTGACAAAATTTCCAAGTGAAAAAAATCAACAGTTTCACTATAAAAACCATTAAAAAAATAGCTTCAAGTTAATAAAACTCAAAATTTAACCATAAAGATCATAAAAAAATTCCCAAATTAAAAAAACTCAACAATTTTAAATAAAATATATAAAAAAAAGTTCGAAGTTAAAAAACTAAACAATTTTAATAAAAAATTTAATAAAGTTCCAAATTAAAAAAACTAAAATTTTATTATAAAATTCATGACAAAATTTTCAAGCAAAAAAACTCAACAGTTTCATTATAAAAAAAAATATAAAAAAGTTTCAAGTTAAAAACCTCAACTATTCAATATATTAACCATAAAAAAAATTTCACTTGAAGAAACACAACATTTTCAATATAAAAAAAAAAAAAAAGTTCCAAGTTAAAATACTCAAAAAAAAAATCTATAAAAAAATGTTCCAAATTAAAAAAAAAACTAAAAAAATCCATTATAAAAACAATAACGAAATTTCCAAGTGAAAAACACGATAGTTTCACAATAAAAACCAGAAAAAATGTTTCAAGTTAAAAAATTCAACAATTTCACTATAAAACAATAAAAAAATACCAAGTGAAAAAACTCGACAGATTTACTATAAAAACTATTAAAAAAAACTCAACAATTTAACTATAAAAATTGTAACAATATTTCCAAGTGAAAAAGCTCATCAATTTCACTATAAAAACCATTAAAAAACTTTCAAGTTAAAAAACTTAACAATTAAACTATAAAAACCATAAAAAAATTCCAAGTGAAAAAACTCAACAGTTTCGCTATAAAAACCATGGAAAAAAAAGCTTTAAGTTAAAAAAAAAAACTCAACAATTTCACTAAAAAAAACGTAACAAAATTTCCAAGTGAAAAAGCTCAACAGTTTCACTATAAAAACCACAAAAAAAAGTTTCAAGTTAATAAACTCAAAAATTTCACTATAAAAACCATTAAAAAAAATACCAAGTGAAAAAACTCAACAATTTCACTATAAAAGTCATAAAAAAGCTATAAGTTAAAAAAACTCAACAGTTTCACTGTAAAAAGCTTTGTAAAATTTCCAAGGGATAAAACTCAAGAGATCACTATAAAAACAATAAAAAAAACTTCACGTTAAAAATCTCAAAATTTAACTATAAAGATACAAAAAGAAATCCAAGTTCAACAATTTCAAAATTTTAAATTAAAAAAAAAATCCAAGTTAAAAAACTCAACAATTCTACTATAAAAAAATATAAAAATCTTCCAAATTAAAAAAACAAAAAAGTTCACTATAGAAACATTAACAAAATTTCCAAATGAAAAAACACGATAGTTTCAATATAAAAACAAGATACAAATGTTCAAGTTAAAAAACTCAACAATTTCACTATAAAAACAATAAATAAAAATACCAAGTGAAAAGACTCAATAGTTTTCACTATAAAAATTATAAAAAAAAAACATTAAGTTAAAAAAAATAAAAAATTTCACTATAAAAGCATAAAAAAAATACAAAGTGAAAAAACTCGAAGTTTCACTATAAAAACTATAAAAACAAAACTCAAAGATTTAACTATAAAAACCGTAACAATATTTCCAAGTGAAAAAGCTCAACAGTTTCACTATAAAAACCATAAAAACTTCCAAGTTAAAAAAATTCAAGAATTAAAATATAAAAACCATAAAAAAATTCTAAGTGAAAAAACTCAACAGTTTCATTATAAAAACCATGGGGAAAAAACTTTAAGTTAAAAAAAAACTCAACAATTTTACTAAATAAACCGTAACAAAATTTCCAAGTGAAAAAGCTCAACAATTTCACAATAAAAACCTTAAAAAAAAATATTCAAGTTAATAAACTCATCAATTTCACTATAAATACCATAAAAAATACCAAGTGAAAAAACTCAACAGTTTCACTATAAAACCCATATAAAAAAAGCTATAAGTTAAAAAAAAACTCAACAATTTCATTATAAAAACTGTAACAAAATTTCCAAGTAATAAAACTCAACAGTTCACTATATAAACAATAAAATAAGCTTCACGATAAAAAACTCAAAAATTTGACTATAAAGATCATAAAAAATATCCAAGTTTTAAAAAAAAAAATCAACAATTTCAAAATATAAAATATAAAAAAAAGTTCCAAGTTAAAAAAACTCAACAATTTTACTATAAAAAACATAAAGAATGTTCCAAATTAAAAAAACAAATAACTTCACTATAAAAACAATAACAAAATTTCAAAGTGAAAAAACATGATAGTTTCAATATAAAAACAAAATAAAAAGTTTCAAGTTAAAAAACTCAAAATTTTCTCTATAAAAAACACAAATTAAAATAACATGTGAAAAAACTCAACAGTTTCTCTATAAAAACTATTAAAAAAGCATTAAGTTAAAAAAACACTCAATAATTTCACTATAAAACCATAAAAAATACAAAGTGAAAAAAATCAACAGTTTCACTATAAAAACTAAAAAAAAAATCAACAATTTAACTATAAACCCCGTAACAATATTTCCAAGTGAAAAAAGCTCAACTATTTCACTATAAATACCATTAAAAAATTATCAAGTTAAAAAAAAAAACTCAACAATTAAAATATAAAACTGTAACGAAAATTCCAAGTGAAAAGGCTCAACAGTCTCACTATAAAAACCATACAAAAAAAGATTCAAGTTAATAAACTCAACAATTTCACTATAAAAACCATTAAAAAAATACCAAGTGAAAAAACTCAACAGTTTCACTATAAAAATCATAAAAAAGCTATAAGTTATAAAAACTCAACATTTTCACTATAAAAAGCTTTGCAAAATTTCCAAGGAAAAAAACTCAATAGATCACTATAAAAACAATTAAAAAAAAAATTCACGTTAAAAAACTCAAAATTTAACTATAAAGATACAAAAAAAAAATCCAAGTTCAACAATTTCAAAATATATAATATAAAAAAAATCCAAGTTAAAAAACTAAACAATTCTACTATAAAAAATATAAAAATCTTCCGAATTAAAAAACAAAAAAAATCACTATAGAAATATTAACAAAATTTCCAAGTGAAAAAACACGATAGTTTCAATATAAAAACAAGATACAAATGTTCAAGTTAAAAAACTCGACAATTTCACTATAAAAACAATAAATAAAAATGCCAAGTGAAAAGACTCAACAGTTTTCACTATAAAAATTATTTAAAAAAAGTATTTTAAGTTGAAAAAAAACTCAACAATTTCACTATAAAACCATTAAAAAATACAAAGTGAAAAAACTCAAAGTTCAAGTTAAAATAATTCAACAATTTTACTATAAAAAACATAAAGAATGTTCCAAATTAAAAAAAAAAATCACTATAACAACAATAACAAAATTTTCAAGTGAAAAAACACGATAGTTTCAATATAAATACAAGATAAAAAGTTTCAAGTTAAGAAACTCAAAAATTTCACTATAAAAACCACAAATTTAAATACCATGTAAAAAAACTCAAAAGTTTCACTATAAAAACTATATAAAAAAAGCATTAAGTTAAAAAAAAAACTCAACAATTTCACTATAAAACCTTAAATAAAATACCAAGTAAAAATACTCAATAGTTTCACTATAAAAACTATAAAAAATAACTCAACAATTTAACTATAAAAACCATAACAATATTTCCAAGAGAAAAAGCTCAACAGTTTCACTATAAAAACCATAAAAAAAACTTTCAAGTTAAAAAACTCAACAATTTCACTATAAAAACCAAGGAAAAAAACTCTAAGTTAAAAAATAACTCAACAATTTAACTAAAAATACCATAACAAAATTTCCAAGTGAAAAAGCTCAACAATTTCACTATAAAAACAATAAAAAAAATTCAAGTTAATAAACTCAACAATTTCACTATAAAAAACCATAAAAAAATACCAACTGAGAAACACAACAGTTTCATTATAAAAACCATAAAAAAAACTATAAGTTAAAAAAACTATACAACTTCACTATAAAAACCATTGCAAAATTTCCAAGTGAAAAAACTCAATTGTTCACATTAAAAACAATAAAAAAAATTCAAGTTAATAAACTCAACAATTTCACTATAAAAATCATAAAAAAAAAAAACCAAGTGACAAACACAACAGTTTCACTATAAAAACCATAAAAAAGCTATAAGTTAAAAAAAAAACTATACAACTTCACTATAAAAACCGTTGCAAAATTTCCAAGTGAAAAAACTCAACTGTTCACATTAAAAAGAATAAAAAAAATCTTCACGTTAAAAAACCCCAAAGTTAACTATAAAGATAATAAAAAAGACCCAAGTTAAAAAAACTCAACAATTTCAAATAATAAATAAAAAAAAGTTCGAAGTTAAAAAATAAAACTATTTTCAATAAAAAGCATAATAAAGTTCTAAATTAAAAAAAACTAAAAAAATTCACTATAAAATCCATAACAAATTTACAAGTGAAAAAACTCAACAGATTCATTATAAAAACATATATAAAAGTTTCAAGTTAAAAACCTCAACAATTAAATATATAAACCATAAAAAAATTTCAACTGAAGAAACTCAACATTTTCAATATAAAAATAAAAAAAGTTCCAAGTTAAAAAAACTCAAGAATTTTACTATAAAAAACATTAAAAAAAAATGTTCCAAATTAAAAATATAAACTAAAAAATTCACTATAATAACAATAACGAAATTTCCAAGTGAAAAAACACGATAGTTTCACAATAAAAACCAGAAAAAATGTTTCAAGTTAAAAAAATTCAACAATTTTACTATAAAACCATAAATATATTAAGTGAAAAAACTCAACAGTTTTACTATAAAACCTATAAAAAAACTCAACAATTTAACTATAAAAACTGTAACAATATATTTCCAAGTGAAAAAGCTCAACTATTCACTATAAAACCATTACAAAACTTTCAAGTTAAAAAAACTCAACAATTAAACTATAAAAACCATAAATAAATTCCAAGTAAAAAAACTCAACAATTTCACTATAAAAACTATGGAAAAAAGTTTTAAGTTAAAAAAACTCAACAATTTCACTAAAAAAAACGTAACAAAATTTCCAAGTGAAAAAGCTCAACAGTTACACAATTAAAACCATAAAAAAAATTCAAGTTACTAAACTCAACAATTTCACACAAAAAACAAAAACAAAAAACACCAAGTGAAAAAACTCAACAGTTTCACTATAAAAATCATAAAAAAAGGTATAAGTTAAAAAAACTCAACAATTTAACTCTAAAAACCGTTGCAAAATTTTCATGGGAAAAAACTCAACAGATCAATATAAAAAAAATAAATAAAAAACTTCACGTTAAAAAACTCAATATTTTAACTATAAAGATACAAAAAAACTCAACAATTTCACTATAAAACCATAAAAAAAATACCAAGTGAAAAAATTCAAAAATTAAACTATAAAAACCATAAAAAATTCTAAGTGAAAAAACTCAACAGTTTGACTATAAAAACCATGGGAAAATAAGCTTTACATTTAAAAACACTCAACAGTTTCACTAAAACAAACCGTAACAAAATTTTCAAGTGAAAAAGCTCAACAGTTTCACTATAAAAACTGTGAAAAAAATACGAAGTGAAAAAACTCAACAGTTTCACAATAAAAACCATAAAAAAGTTATAAGATAAAAAAAAACTCAATAATTTCACTATGAAAACCGTAACAAACTTTCCAAGTGAAAAAACTCAATAGTTCACTATAAAAACAATAAAAAAGTTTCAAGTTAAAAAAAACTCAACAATTAAACTACAAAATACATAAAGAATGTTCCAAATTAAAACAACAACAAAAATTCACTATAAAAGTAATAACAAAATTTCCAAGTGAAAAAAACACGATAGTTTCAATATAAAAACAAGATATAAAGCTTCAAGTTAAAAAAACTTAAAATTTTCACTATAAAAACCACAAATTTAAATACCATGTAAAAAAACTCAAAAGTTTCACTAAAAAAACTATATAAAAAAGCATTAAGTTAAAAAAAACTCAACAATTTCACTTAAAACCTTAAATAAAATACCAAGTAAAAATACTCGACAATTTCACTATAAAAACTATAAAAAAAACTCAACAATTTAACTGTAAAAACCGTAAGAATATTTCCAAGAGAAAAAGCTCAACAGTTTCACTATAAAAACCATAAAAAACTTTCAAGGTAAAAAACTCAACAATTTCACTAATAAAAACCAAGGAAAAAAAGCTTTAAGCTAAAAAATAACTCAACAATTTCTCTAAAAATACCGTAACAAAATTTCCAAGTGAAAAAGCTCAACAATTTTACTATAAAAACAATTAAAAAAATTCAAGTTACTAAACTCAACAATTTCAGTATAAAAACAAAAACAAAAAATACCAAGTGAAAAAACTCAATAGTTTCACTATAAAAATCATAAAAAAAAAAGTTATAATTTAAAAAAACTCAACAATTTAACTCTAAAAACTCAACAGATCACTATAAAAAAAATTTAAAAAAGCTTCACGTTAAAAAGCTCAAAATTTAACTAAAAAGATTTAAAAAAATAAAAGTTAAAAAAACTCAACAATTTCAAAATATAAAATATAAAAAAAAAATTCAAGTTAAAAAAACTGAACAATTCTACTATAAAAAACATAAAAAATCTTACAAATTAAAAAAACAAAAAAAAAATCTATAAAAACAATAATAAAATTTACAAGTGAAAAAACACGATAGTTTCAATATAAAAACAAGATAAAATGTTTTAAGTTAATAAAACTAAATTTTTTTACTATAAAAACAATAAATAAAAATACCAAGTGAAAAAACTCTATAGTTTCACTATAAAAACTAAAAAAACATTAAGTTAAAAAAAAACTCAACAATTTCACTATAAAACTATAAAAAAAATACCAAGTGAAAAAATTCAACTGTTTCACTATAAAAACTTTCAAGTTAAAAAACTCAACAATAAAACTATAAAAACCATAAAAAAATTATAAGTGAAAGAACTCAAAAGTTTCACTATAAAAACCATGGGAAAATAAGCTTTACACTAAAAAAAACTCAACAATTTCACAAAAATAAACCTTAACAAAATTTTCAAGTGAAAAAGCTCAACAGTTTCACTAAAGTAAACCGTAACAAAATTTCCAAGTGAAAAAGTTCAACAGTTTCACTATAAAAACCATGAAAAAAATACCAAGTGAAAAAACTCAATAGTTTCACAATAAAAACCATAAAAAAGCTATAAGTTAAAAAAAACTCAACATTTCACTTTAAAAACCGTAACAAACTTTCCAAGTGAAAAAACTCAATAGTTCACTATAAAAACAATAAAAAAGTTTCAAGTTAAAAAAACTCAAAAATCAAACTATAAAAAGAATAAAGAATATTCCAAATTAAAACAAGAACAAAAATTCAATATAAAAAACAATAACAAAATTTCCAAGTAAAAAAAAACACGATAGTTTAAATATAAAAAGAAGATAAAAAGTTTCAAGTTAAAAAACTCAAAAATTTCACTATAAAAACCACAAATTTAAATACCTTGTAAAAAAACTCAAAAGTTACACTATAAAAACTATATAAAAAAAGCATTAAGTTAAAAAAAACTCAACTATTTCACTATAAAACCTTAAATAAAATACCAAGTAATAATACTCAATAGTTTCACTATAAAAACTATAAAAAAAACTCAACAATTTAATTGTAAAAACAGTAACAATATTTCCAAGAGAAAAAGCTCAACAGGTTCACTATAAAAACTATAAAAAACTTTCTAGTTAAAATACTCACCAATTTCACTATAAAAACCAAGGAAAAAAGCTTTAAGTTAAAAAATAACTCAATAATTTCTCTAAAAATACCGTAAAAAAATTTCCAATTGAAAAAGCTCAACAATTTCACTATAAAAACAATAAAAAAGATTCAAGTTAATAAACTCAACAATTTCACTATAAAAACCATTAAAAAAAATACAAAGTTAAAAACACAACAGTTTCACTATAAAAACTATTAAAAAAGCTATAAGTTAAAAAAACTATACAACTTCACTATAAAAACCGTTGCAAAATTTCCAAGTGAAAAAACTCAACTGTTCACATTAAAAAGAATAAAAAAAATCTTCACGTTAAAAAACCCCAAAGTTAACTATAAAGATCATAAAAAAGACTCAAGTTAAAAAAACTCAACAATTTCAAATAATAAATAAAAAAAAGTTCGAAGTTAAAAAACAAAACTATTTACAATAAAAAGCATAATAAAGTTCCAAATTAAAAAAACTAAAAAAATTCACTATAAAATCCACAACAAAATTTCCAAGTGAAAAAACTCAACAGTTTCATTATAAAAAAATATAAAAACGTTTCAAGTTAAAAACCTCAACAATTCAATATATAAACCATAAAAAAAAATTTCAACTGAAGAAACTCAACATTTTCAATATGAAAATAAAAAAAGTTCCAAGGTAAAAAAACTCAAGAATTTTACTATAAAAAACATAAAAAATGTTCCAAATTAAAAAAAAAAAACTAAAAAATTCACTATAAAAACAATAACGAAATTTCCAAGTGTAAAAACACGATAGTTTCACAATAAAAACCAGAAAAAATGTTTCAAGTTAAAAAAATTCAACAATTTCACTATATAACTATAAAAAAATACCAAGTGAAAATACTCAATAGTTTCACTATAAAAACTATAAAAAAAACTCAACAATTTAACTATAAAAACTGTACCAATATTTCCAAGTGAAAAAACTCAACTATTTCACTATAAAAACTATTAAAAAAACTTTCAAGTTAAAAAACTCAATATTTAAACTATAAAAACCATTAAAAAAATTACAAGTGAAAAAACTCAACAGTTTCACTATAAATACCATGAAAAAAAGTTTTAAGTTAAAAAAACTCAACAATTTCACTAAAAAAACCGTAACAAAATTTTCAAGTGAAAAAGCTCAACTGTTTCACTATAAAAACCATAAAAAAAATTCAAGTTAATAAACTCAGCAATTTCATTATAAAAACAAAAACAAAAAACACCAAGTGAAAAAAAGGTATAAGTTAAAAAAAACTCAACAATTTAACTATAAAAACCGTTGCAAAATTTGCAAGGGAAAAAACTCAACAAATAACTATAAAAACAACAAAAAAAAAGCTTCACGTTAAAAAACTTAAAATTTAACTAAAAAGTTACCAAAAAAATCCAAGTTAAAAAAACTCAACAATTTCAAAATATAAAATATAATAAAAATTCCAAGTTAAAAGAACTCAACAATTCTACTATAAAAAACATAAAAAAAATCTTACATATTAAAAAAACATAATAAAAAAAATATCTATAAAAACAATAACAAAATTTACAAGTGAAAAAACACGATAATTTCAATATAAAAACAAGATAAAATGTTTCAAGTGAAAAAACTCAACAATTTCACTATAAAAACCATAAATAAAAATACCAAGTAAAACAATTCTATAGTTTCACTATAAAAACTAAAAAAAAAGCTTTCAAGTTAAAAAAAACTCAACAATTTCACTATAAAACCATAAAAAAAATACCAAGTGAAAAAATTCAACAGTTTCATTATAAAAACTTTCAAGTTAAAAAACTCAACAATTAAACTATAAAAACCATACAAAAATTCAAAGTGAAAAAACTCAACAGTTTCACTATAAAAACCATGGGAAAATAAGCTTTATATTAAAAAAACTCAACAGTTTCACTAAAATAAACCGTAATAAAATTTCCAAGTGAAAAAGCTCAATAGTTTCACAATAAAAACCATAAAAAAGCTATAAGTTGAAAAAAAACTCAACAATTTCACTATAAAAACTGTAACAAACTTTCCAAGTGAAAAAACTCAATAGTTCACTATAAAAACAATAAAAAATTTCAAGTTAAAAAAACTCAACAATTAAACTATAAAAATTATAAAGAATGTTCCAAATTATAACAACAACAAAAATTCACTATAAAAACAATAACAAAAACCAAGTTAAAAAACTCAACAATAAAACAATAAAAACCATAAAATAAAATTCCAAGTGAAAAAACTCAGCAATTTCACTATAAAAACCATGGTAAAAAAAGCTTTAAGTTAAAAAAAACTTAACAATTTAACTAAAAAAATGTAACAAAAATTCCAGGTGAAAAAGATCAACAATTTCATTATAAAACCATAAAAAAAGATTCAAATTAATAAACTCAACAATTTTACTATAAAAACCATAAAAAAAATACAAAGTTAAAAAACTCAACAGTTTCACTATAAAAACTATTAAAAAAACTCAACAATTTAACTGTAAAAATCGTAATAATATTTCCAAGAGAACAAGCTCAACAGTTTCACTATAAAAACCATAAAAAGGTATCAAGTTAAAAAACTCAACAATTAAAAAAAACTCAACAGTTTCACTAAAAAAACCGTAACGAATTTTCCAAGTGAAAAAGCTCAATTGTTTCACTATAAAAACCATAAAAAAATTCTAGTTAAAAAACTCAACAATTTTACTATAAAATCCATAAAAAAATATCAAGTGAAAAAACTCAAAAATTTCAAAATATAAAATATAAAAAAAAAGTCCCAAATTAAAAAAATAAAAAATTCACTATAAAAACAATAACAAAATTTCCAAGTAAGAAAACATGATAGTTTCAATATAAAAACAAAATGAAAAAGTTTTAAGTTAAAAAAACTCAACAATTATACCATAAAAACCACAAATATAAATACCAAATGAAAAAACTCAACAGTTTCACTATAAAAAAAAAGCATTAAGTTAAAAAAACTCACCAATTTCACTATAAAACCATAAAAAAATACCAAGTGAAAAAACTCAACAGTTTCAGTATAAAAACTATTAAAAAAAACTCAACAATTTAACTGTAAAAACCGTAACAATATTTCCAAGAGAAAAAACTCAATAGTTTAACTATAAAAACCATAAAAAAAGTTCAAGTTAAAAACTCAACAATTTCACTATAAAAATCATTAAAAAAAACAAAAAAAAACTCAACAGTTTCACTATAAAAACCATAAAAAAACTATAAATTAAAAAACTCAACATTTTACTATAAAGATCATAAAAAATGATCTAAGTTAATAAATCAAAAAATTTCAAAATATAAAATATAAAAAACGTTCCAAGTTAAAAAAACTCAACAATTTCAAAATATAAAATATAAAAAAAATCCAACTTAAAATAACTCAACAAGTATACTATAAAAAACATAAAAAAAATCTTTAAAATAAAAAAAACAAAACAAAATAAATCTCTATAAAAACAAAAATAAAATTTCCAAGTGAAAAAACACGATAGTTACAATAATATAAAAACAAGATAAAAAGTTTCAAGTTAAAAAACTCAACAATTTCACTACAAAAGCCACACACAAAAATTCCAAGTGAAAACTCAACAGTTTCACTAGAAATACCATAAAAAAATATCTTCAAGTTAAAAAACTCAATATTTAACTATAAAGATCATAAAAAAAGACCCAAGTTAAAAAACCTAAACAATTTGAAATAAAAAATATAAAAAAAAAGTTCGAAGTTAAAAAACTAAACAATTTTAAAAAAATATAAAACATAATAAGTTTCCAAATTAAAAAAAAAACTAAAAAAATTCACTATAAAATCCATAACAAAATTTCCAAGTGAAAAAACCCAACAATTTCACTATATAAACCATAAAAAAAAATTCAACTGAAGAAACTCAACATTTTCAATATAAAAATAAAAAAGTTCCAAGTTAAAAAAACTCTAGAATTTTACTATAAAAAAATAAAAAATATTCCAAATTAAAAAACTAAAACAATTCACTATAAAAACAATAACAAAATTTCCAAGTGAAAAAACGATAGCTTCACAATAAAAAATAGAAAAAATATTTCAAGTTAAAAAAACTCAACAATTTCACTATATAACCATATAAAAATACCAAGTGAAAAAACTCAACCGTTTCACTATATAAACTATAAAAAAACTTATAAATTTAACTTTAAAACTGTAACAATATTTCCAAATGAAAAAGCTCAATAGTTCACTATAAAAAAAAAAGTTTCAAGTCAAAAATCTCCACAAATAAACTATAAAAAAAATAAAAAAAATCTAAATGAAAAAACTTAACAGTTTCACTATAAAAACCATGAGAAAAAAAAAGCTTTAAGTTAAAAAGAAACTCAACAATTTCACTAAAAAATACCGTAACAAAACTTCCAAGTGAAAAAGCCCATCAGTTTCACTATAAAAACCATAAAAAAAAGCTTCAAGTTAATAAACTCAACAATTTCATTATAAAAACCATTAAAAAAATACCAAGTTAAAAAACTCAACAGTTTCACTATAAAAACCATAAAAAAAAACTATAAGTTAAAAAAACTCAACAATTTCACTATAAAAACTGTAACAAAATTTCCAAGTGAAAAAACTCAATAGTTCAATATAAAAATAATAAAAAGATCTTACGTTAAAAAACAAACAATTTCACTATATAAACCATACAAAAAATTCAATTGAAGAAACTCAACATTTTCAATATAAAAAAAAAGTCTCAAGTTAAAAAAGCTCTAGAATTTTACTATAAAAAAAATAAAAATGTTCCAAATTAAAAAACTAAAACGATTCATTATAAAAAAAAAATAACAAAATTTCCAAGTAAAAAAAAACGATAGTTTCAAAATAAAAAACAAAAAATAATGTTTCAAGTTAAAAAAACTCAACAATTTCACTATAAAATCTGTAACAATATTTCCAAATGAAAAAGCTCAGCAATTCTACTATAAAAAACATTTAAAATCTTACAAATTAAAAAAAAAAACAAAAAAATTGACTATAAAAACAATAACAAAATTTACAAGTGAAAAAACACGATAATTTCAATATAAAAACAAGATAAAAAGTTTCAAGTTAAAAAACTAACAAATTCACTATAAAAACCATAAATAAAAATACCAAGTGAAAAAACTCTATAGTTTCACTATAAAAACTAAAAAAAAGCATTCAGTTAAAAAAAACTCAACAATTTCACTATAAAACCATACAAAAAAATAACAAGTGAAAAAACTCAACATTTTCACTATAAATACTACGAAAATAGTCAACAATTTAACTATAAAAACTTAACAACATTTCCAAACGAAAAAGCTCAACAATTCAACTATAAAAACCATAAAAAAATTCTAAGTGAAAAAACTCAACAGTTTCACTTTAAAAACCAGGGGAAAAAAGCTTTAAGTTAAAAAAATAACTCAACAATTTCACAAAAATAAACCGTAACAAAATTTCCAAGTGAAAAAGCTCAACAGATTCACTATAAAAACCATAAAAAATATATTCAAGTTAATAAAATCAACAATTTCACAATAAAAACCATAAAAAATACCAAGTGAAAAAACTCTACAATTTCACTATAAAACCATAAAAAAAAGCTATAAGTTAAAAAAAAAACTCAACAATTTCACTATAAAAACCGTAACAAAATTTCCAAGTGAAAAACTCAACAGTTCACTATAAAAACAATAAAAAAGTTTCAAGTTAAAAAACTCAACAATTAAACTATAAAAAACATAAAGAATGTTCCAAATTAAAAAAACAAATACAATTCACTATTAAAACAATAATAAAACTTTCCAAGTGAAAAAACACGATAGTTTCAATATAAAAACAAGATAAAAAGTATTAAGTTAAAAAACTCATCAATTTCACTGTAAAAACCATAAATAAAAATATCAAGTAAAAAACTCAATAGTTTCACTATAAAAACTATAAAAAAAAAGCATTAAATTAAAAGAAAAACTCAACAATTTCACTATAAAACCATAAAAGAAATACCAAGTGAAAAAACTCAACAGTTTCACTATAAAAACTATAAAAAAAATTCAACAATTTAACTATAAACACCGTAACAATATTTCCAATTGAAAAAGCTCAACATTTTCACTATAAAACTATAAAAAAACTTTCAAGTTAAAAAAACTCAACTATTTCACTATAAAAACCATTAAAAAAAATTTCAAAGTGAAAAAACTCAACAGTTTCACTATAAAATCCATAATAGTGAAAAACACTAGGGTAAAGGAAGCCAAAGACAACAATTTCACTATAAAGACCATAAATAAAAGATTCAAGTTAAAAAACTTAAAAAAGTTCCAATAAAATCCATAAAAAAAAAGCTCCAAATTAAAAAGACTCAATAATTTTACTATAAAAAGAATTAAAAAAAGTTCCAAGTTAAAACTAAAATCAACAATTTCACTATAAAAAGCATAAAATAAGTTTCAAGATAAAAAAACTCAACAATTTTAGTATAAAATCATAAGAAAATTCCAAGTTAAAAAATAAACTCAACAATTTCACTTAATAAACCATAAATTAAAGTTTCCAATTTAAATAACTGAAGAATTTCACTATAAAAACAATAAAAAAAGTTCCCAGTGAAAAAACTCAACAATTTAACTATAAAAACAATACAAAGAAGTTTCAAGTTTAAAAAAAACTCAACAATTTCACTATAAAAACCATACAAAAAAGTTCCAAGATAAAAAAAAACTCAACAATTTCAGTATAAAATCATAAAAGAATATAATTTAAAAAAACTCAACAATTTCACTAAAAAACCAATAAAATAAAGTTTCAATTAAAAAAACTAAAGGATTATACTATAAAAAAACAATAAAAAAAGTTCCAAGTAAAAAAAAACTCAACATTTTAACTACAAAAACAATACAAAGAATTCCAAGGTAAAAAACTCAACAATTTCACTATAAAGACTATTAAAAAGAAATCAGTTAAAAAATTCAACAATTTCAATTTAAAAAAGCATAAAAAAAAGTACCAAGTTAAAAAAAATCCAATTTTACTATAAAATGCATAAGAAATGTTCCAAGTTAAAAAAACATAACAGTTTCACTATAAATACCATAAATAAAAGATCCAGTTAAAAAACTTAAAAAATTAACTATAAAATCCATAAAAAATATTCCAAATTAAAAAGACTCAACAATTTCACTATAAAAACCATACAAAAAAAATCCAAGATAAAAAAAACTCAACAATTTCAGTATAAAATCATAAAAGAATCTAAGTTAAAAAAAACTCAACAATTTCACTTAAAAAACCATAAAAATAAAGTTTCAATTAAAAAAACTAAAGAATTATACTATAAAAAACCATAAAAAAAGTTCCAAGTAAAAAAAAACACTCAACATTTTAACTATAAAAACAATATAAAGAAGTTTCAAGTTAAAAACTCAACAATTTCACTATAAAGACCATAAAAAAGAAATCAGTTAAAAAATTCAAAAATTTCAATTTAAAAAAGCATAAAAAAAAGTTCCAAATTAAAAAATCCAATTTTACTATAAAAAAAGCATAAAATAAAAGTTCCAAATTAAAAAACATAACAGTTTCATTATAAAGACCATAAATAAAAGATCCAAGTTAAAAAAACTTAAAGAATTAACTATAAAATCCATAAAAAAAGTTCCAAATTAAAAAGACACAACAATATTCCTATAAAAAGAATTAAAAAAGTTCCAAGTTTAAAAAAATCAACAATTTCACTATAAAAAGCATCAAAAAGTTCCAAAATAAAAAACACAACAATTTCAGTATAAAATCATAAAAAATTCCAAGTTAAAAAAACTCAACAATTTCACTTTAAAAACCATTAAAAAAAGTTCCAATTTAAATAACTGAAGAATTTCACTATAAAAACAATAAAAAAAAGTTCCCAGTGAAAACAATCAATAGTTTAACTATAAAACAATACAAAGAAGTTCCAAGTTAAAAAAAAACTCAACAATTTCACTATAAAAACCATACAAAAAATTTCCAAGATAAAAAAAACTCAACAAATTTAGTATAAAATCATAAAAAAATATAAGTTTAAAAAACTCAACAATTTCACTTAAAAAACCATAAAATAAAGTTCCAAATTAAAAACACTGAAGAACTTTACTAAAAAGACCATAAAATAAAGTTCCAAGTGAAAAAAAAACACAACAATTTAACTATAAAAGCAATACAAAGAAGCTCCAAGGTAAAAAAATTCAACAATTTCAATTTAAAAAAGCATAAAAAAGTTCCAAGGTAAAAAAATACAATTTTACTATAAAAAATATAAAAAAATGTCCAAATTAAAAAAAGACAACAATTTCACTATAAAGACCATAAATAAAATATCCAAGTTAAAAAACATAAATAAGTCACTATAAAATCCATAAAAAAAAGTTCCAAATTAAAAAGACTCAACAATTTAACTATAAAAAGAATTAAAAAAAGTTCCAAGTTAAAAAAAAAAATCAACAATTTCACTATAAAAAGCATAAAATAAGTTCCAAGATAAAAAAAAACTCAACAATTTCAGTATAAAATCATTCCAAGTTAAAAAATAAACTCAACAATTTCACTTAATAAACCATAAAATAAAGTTTCCAATTTAAATAACTGAAGAATTTCACAATTAAAACAATAAAAAAATAGTTCCCAGTGAAAAATCTCAACAGTTTCACTATAAAAATAATACAAAGAAGTTTCAAGTTTAAAAAAAAAACTCAACAATTTCACTGTAAAAACCATACAAAAAAAGTTCCAAGATAAAAAAACTCAACAATTTCAGTATAAAATCATAAAAGAATCTAAGTTAAAAAAACTCAACAATTTCACTTAAAAACCCATAAAATAAAGTTTCAATTAAAAAACTAAGGGATTATACTATAAAAAAACAATAAAAAAAAGTTCCAAGTAAAAAAAAACTCAACATTTTAACTATAAAAACAATACAAAGAAGTTCAAGTTAAAAAACTCAACAATTTCACTATAAAGACCATTACAAAGAAATCAGTTAAAAAATTCAACAATTTCAATTTAAAAAAGCATAAAAAAAGTTCCAAGTTAGAAAATCCAATTTTATTATAAAAAGCATAAAATAAAAGTTCCAAATTAAAAAACATAACAATTTCACTATAAAGACCATAAATAAAAGATCCAAGTTAAAAATCTTAAAGAATTAACTATAAAATCCATAAAAAAGTTCCAAATTAAAAAGACACAATATTCCTATAAAAAGAATTAAAAAAGTTCCAAGTTTAAAAAAATCAACAATTTCACTATAAAAAGCATAAAAAAGTTACAAGATAAAAAAAACACAACAATTTCAGTATAAAATCATAAAAAATTCCAAGTTAAAAAAAAAACTCAACAATTTCACTTTAAAAACAATTAAAAAAAGTTCCAATTTAAATAACTTAAGAATTTCACTATAAGTTTAAAACACTCAACAATTTCACTTAAAAAACCATAAAATAAAGTTCCAAATTAAAAAACTGAAGAACTTTACTAAAAAAACCATAAAATAAAGTTCCAAGTGAAAAAAAAAACACAACAGTTTAAATATAAAAACAATACAAAGAAGCTCCAAGTTAAATAAAACTCAACAATTTCACTATAAAGACCATAAAAAAGAAATAAGTTAAAGAATTCAACAATTTCAATTTAAAAAAGCATAAAAAAGTTCCAAGGTAAAAAAAATCCAATTTTACTATAAAAAGCATAAAAAAATGTCCAAATTTAAAAAAAGACAACAATTTCACTATAAAGATCATAAATAAAAGATCAAAGTTAAAAAATTTAAAAAAGTCACTATAAAATCCATGTGTTCAATGAGATGTTGAAACATCTCATCAGTTTAGCATGTGCAGAATCTTGGTGGTTCAAGGATTGAATCTCTAGGACTAGTGAATGATGGTTTCATATGCTTTGGGAACCAAAACCCAAGGGTGTTGACCTAAGGTGATTGGTTATCTTCTTCAGACATGAACTAAAAAGGCTTGTGATTAGGGGTGAGAATAGGCTGGGCGGAGCTAGGCTTTGCCAAGCCTGAGCTTGGTCTGCTAAGAAATTCAAAGCCTAAGCCTGGCCTGTAGCCTATCAAAGGCTTATTTTTTAGTCTAAGCCTAGCTTTTCGAAGGTCTGGTTAGCCTATTAGCCTACTTAAAAAGCCTATATCATTTGAACATATGTAAATAAGAAATTCAACTAATGTTTATATAGACTAGAGAATCAAAAGTACAATGAAACTAAATGTTTTTTTCCATTTGCTTATTTGAGCTTACTTAGTAGCATAAATTTTGTGAGATAAGTTGTTTGAAAGAACTTATGAAAACACCTTATAACATTATTCATAAGATTTCTTTCAACTTATTTTCATAAGTTTTAAATATAACTAAGTTTTACTTTTGTATTTTAATATAAAGTATAAAATACAATATAAAAATAATAAATTCATTCATATTAAATAAATAGGTTGGTCTGATAGGCTTTTAAGGCTTTTTGTATGGCCTACAGCCTAGCCTATTTAACTAAATAGGCTTATAAAAAAACCTAAGCCTTTTTTATTTAAAAAAAACCTGGCCTGGCCTAGCCTTGGCTTATGTAGGCTAGGTTGTATGCCCATGTTAGTTGGTCTGACCTATTCCCACCCTACTTGTTATCTATCTATAAAGTTTCTCTTCTAGAAATCTGTCTAGATTATGAAGGCCCTTGGAAGAAAAGACAAAGTCATCACCACCAAATGGATGTTCCCTTGTTCAATTTATTTCTGACCTAAAACCATTAGGAATACTGAAGTCAAGAAGTCTCTACTCAAGGAAAACTGGATTTCTGTTTGGTGTTCATCAAGAGATAGATTTATTGTGGCACAACAAAGCATGATAGAGGTTGTTTACTCAAACTTGATATGCTAATCAAGTATATAAGAACATGGAACTCTTGTTTTGTTAAGGTTGAAAAGTCATCAAAGTGGCATGATAACTTGAAACCTGTTGGTTGGATTGTCAAGGCTGAAACTAGGAGGAGCTGGATCATCAACCTAAGCATGTGAAGAATTTATATGAGGGAGTTAGCTGCTTGAGGTCAACTGATCATCTTATGAATGGAAGTTGTTGATACTTCAAAAATATTTATCTTATGCAAATTTTGAGAGCTACAAGAGTGAGAGATGTTACATGTTCTAGTCTTGGTGTATCTAAGATGTCTAACTTAGGAGTAGGTGGAATATGTAACTTGAAGATCAAGCTTCATTAGGGAATCATAAAATCTTTTGGGACTCTGAAGGAAGATGAGATAACCAATTTGTGGCATTTGATTGTTCTCAAATATGAATCCAAGAAGTGGATTTAAAAAAAATTACTCTTGTGCAGAAGAGTAGTTAGTTGAAGATCAAAGGAGTGTCTGGTTATGTTTATATCTTGGAGCTTGTGGCAGAAGCTCTAAGGAACTGCAGATGATTATGGTGGTTATGGGAAGTTTATTTCTCTCTATGATAATCTGGAGTTCTTGAGGATCAAGCTGGTGGAGATGTACTCTATGAAGACCTTATGAGTTATGTAGATAGCAAGGGATATGATGTCCGTGATATATGAAAGATGTATGTGATACATGGAAGATGTCCTACTAGATGTTAGAACATCTTCTGATTCTGTTATTCTTGGAGAATAACATCCTGATTAAGAAGCATCTTAACTTATCATACGGGAGAATGATGAGAAAGGAGCTGACTTAAAGTAAGAGATGAAAGTCTGGAATCTAATGAAGCTTATAATAAGAAAGTGGATATCCATCAGATAAATCAGAAGTGCAAAATCTTATCATACATGAGGATGGTGAGATGAAGATTCTTATAGTTGAAAATGTGGTTTCTTCTACAAATCAGGCTACATAAGTGGATCAAATTGAATCTTATGGAGTAAGCAAGCTAAGGATTTTTGTTTGGGAGTACACGGTTGATGACATCTTGAGTAGAGATTCAATATATCTTATTAAGAAATAAGAACATTCCAGGTTCAAGTGGATTGAATCTCAAGAGACAAGAGTGGTGGTCTTAGTATATTCTCAATATTTGTATGATGATGGACACGTGGCAGCATGTGAAACTTGTTGTTTCTAGAAGAAATGGACAAGAAGATAATGCGTTCAACAAGTGTATTGGAAAAATAAGTATGCTTTTGAAAACATGAAGATGAGTCTTGTGTATCCATTCATCAGTAAGGTATTCTTCCTTCAAAGGAGCACTAGTGATCTAGGACAGGGGAGTTAAACTTCAGTCTAAAACATATAACTGCAAGAGTGCAGACGTTTCATGAGTTTTTGGGAGTCAAGCAAGATGTGATTATTCTTATATGGCGAGGATGAAATGCTGAGAAAGATGTCTTGTCATTATGATGTTGATACAGTTCATAGGGGATTTGGTTATTATATCTTTGTTTTGTTCTTATGGAATCAATGAATTAAATCAAATCTCTTAGGAGTGGTCTAAGAATCATCGATTTGGTCTGGGAAAATTATTTTCTCAACATCTATGGGAATCTTCTGGTGGTGTTTTGAAAATAACACGAGTCTTCAACATGGTCGCTGTCAGAAAAATTTATGACTAAATTCTGCAAAGGTGTTGGCCCTTTTGAAGAAAGGAAAGGTAACAATGTCTGATTGGGTGTCAGGACATTTTTCAGAACTTGAAGAATAACAATTGGCTATAGTTAAATGGTGTACACATGTATTTATAAAAAGAGTGTTTAAAATGTGTCTCTTGCTTTTTCATGCGCATTTCAAGGAGAATCAGTCCATATTAATTTATTAAACGAGTTTTGGACGGTACACAGTCTTTATTATTGAAGATTTCTTCCTCAAAGCACGGTCCTTGTTTGACCATGACCTACTGATACAATTCAGCACATGGATAACGAATCAGAAGACATAAGATTGAAGCCCGTGGATCAGCAGAAGATTATAAATAGAAGACCTAGACCTATAGCAAAATAACTAATCCTTGTAACACTTTTGTAAAAGTAGAAAATTAGGTATTAGGGTTTTGAGATCGTAGGCTTTCTAGTATTGTAAGTCACCTTTTGTATCGGTTGGATACATTGAGGTAGACATAGTTGTTGAGCATAAATCATAAGCTGATAGGTAATGAGTTATGTATTGTTCTTGGGTGAAGCTTTGAAGCATATCCAATGATGGTTGTTAGTCAAGAGCAATGTTTTAAAAACTGGACCAGACCGGCCGATCAGATCGGTCGAACTGGGAACCAACCAGGTAACTGATCTGGTTCAATTATTGGATCGTTCATGTCATTGAACCTGTAAACCGGAAAAATTGGCGGTTCTCCTAAACCGACGATCTAATTACTTTTTTTTTCATAAATAAATAAATTAAAACAATGATTGTTTTAATTAATTTTTTTTAAAAAATGAATAAAATGAAATAAAAAATTAAAATTAAAAAGTAAAAAATAAAAGGCAAAATACCCTTTTTGGTCCCTTAACTATACCATTGAGTTCAGATTGGTCCCTTTATTATTTTTCGTGTCAGATTGGTCCCTTAACTCTTAAAACGTGTCATGTTAGTCCTTTTCGTCTAATTAGCGACAAATTTGCGACATATTTTTTAATTTTTCTGTCATTGATTAGACGAAAAGGACTAAATTGACACGTTTTAAGAGTTAAGGGACCAATCTGACACGAAAAATAATTAAGGGATAAATCTGAACCCAATGGTATAGTTAAGGGACCAAAAAGGGTATTTTGCCAAAATAAAACAAAATAATGATATCATTGACGGGGAAGCTGTTGCGGATGCGATTACTGCAGATGATTTTAATATTGAAGAAGGGAATCCCAACATTGAAACAATTTTCTATCATTTGAACTAAATTTGGTACACATTGGAGTTATTTTGTTATAAACTATTTAATTAGATTATGTTGCAATTAGACTTTGTTTGCAATTAAACTTTGTAATTTTATCTATTTTATTATGTGTGACACATTTGTTTAAAATTTGAATTTAGATTATGACTTGTGAATTTATGATATGATATTTTTTTTTAAATTAAGCATTAGTTATATTTGTAGAGACTAAATCATCTGGTTCAACCAGTTTTATACTTATATAGTTTTGTTATAAAGACCGATCTATCCAACCAACTTATCCGATTTAATCCGGTTTAGTCATGCGGTTCGACCAATGACCCAGTGGTTTGACCAAAAAACCAGTGACCCAATACCTTCACCAGTCTGATGACCGGTTAGGTTTTTAAAACACTGGTCAAAAGTGTTGACTGAACATTGCATTGAAAGGTGGGGCGGGCTTTCAAGTAGAATGATACCATTACTGGGTTGCAACGGTTGAGAATGACATGTGGTGATTAAAGGGAGTGAGATAGGGTTCTCTTATCAAAGATGGAATTTCTATGATAAAGATTACATTAGGTAGAATTAGGTAAAACAAAGGTTGTTTACATGTACAATGGAGGTTTTGTACAAGCAATAATCCTACTAATAATGTGATCTTCTTCCTAGATTGGAATCCCCCAGAGTAGGTGTGTTCGACCGAACTGGGTTAACAATTATTGTGTTATTTATCATTTTGAAAATATACAAATATGTTATTGTGCTTGTTGTTCATACATGTCGAAACAAATGTTGGAACATTTGACATGTTCATGTGCTGATATTGTTGAATATCAGTCTGCTTCTTGTGCCCTTATTTAATATGTTACAAATATCAATGTCCCGACATGTTGTTAGGACATTCGTGATCTGCCTACCAAAATGTCATTTTGCGCTGATAATGGAACCAGTTGAACATAACAGACTGAATATAGCGGGATCAAAAGTTCACTTTGACAAGAATTCCAGAAAACCAGGTTGGTTGGAGGTTAAAGTATCCTATCAAAAGCCCTTCCTTCTCACAGGTGGGTTCTAGAACACAGGTTCCTCAACTTCTATGGATCTCAGGTCGAGAAGAAATAATACATTCACCATTTCTGGTTTAACATTATTGCCAATCGAGGAGGCCTCAACTGATTTCCATCAAAAAGGTCTCCTACATGAGCTCCCAGCTTCGACGACACTGGGGTCAAGAAGCAATAATGCGTTCACCATTCCTGGTTTAGTATTGTTACTAATCGAGGAGGCCTCCACTGATTTCCCTAAAAAGGTATCCGTATGCAAGTTTTTAGCTTCTGGTCCTCGGGTCAAGAAGCAATAGTACGTTCACCAGTTCTGGTTCAACATTATTACCCCTTTGAAGAATGTTTCCACTTAGTTCTCAGGAATGATCTCCAGAGTTGACAACTCTCTATAGGAACATCCTGAATCTACAAAAGACCTACATGAGAAAATATCTCTTAAAGACAACCTCATCTGAATGTGGGTCTCGTGAACACTAAACGTAACAAGATGCTACGCAACCCACACGTCTATCCACGTTAATCCTGTGTGTATACTCAAGTATAGGTAGTGGTATTTTCTCTTATGGAATACCCGTCCACCAAACAGAAAATCCAGCACAGTCCAACATATATGACATCAATGAAATGCAATAAAACAAACAACATCCAAATAAAGAAAAAAAAATAAAGCAACTAAAACATAAAGATAAACACCCAATGAAAAGAAATAAAAAAGCACTAGAATTGACTTGCATAGGGGAAAGTATTTTCCCAACAGAGTCGCTAGTTGTCACAACACAAAAAACAACTGGCAAAAAAACAGAGTCGCCACCGAACGTTATTTTATCCTAGTAGGGAAAGGAAACAATTGAAGAAACCTCGAGAGGGAACATACATGGTCATCACAACAAAATTTAGGGTTCGGGAGTCGGTTACGCAAGGGGAAGATGTTTGTTGTATTCAACGGGATCCACTCTTGTTGTTATAATAAAAGTATGAAGGAATCTAAAGCTTTACTGCTAAGGGAAAAGAGAAATGGAGGGGGAGAAACAGAAGAGGAAAAAATAAAAATAGGAAAACCAAAATAGGACTCGATATGATCTCACATCATATGCCTATGTGTTCTCATCTGGAATGAGAAATCAGAGTCAACATAGTTCAAAGGACTATAGGAATTGGGGGGGGGGGAGTGTGCTCGCCAAGACACCGCGTCATGTGCCTAGAATCTCATCGGGAATGATAATCAGAGCGATCATAGTTCCACGACTACGGGTTACTTGGGGTGTTTTTAGGTGGACGATGCTAATGTTTGTGTTCTAGCAGTTATGTGTTGTCGCTCGTTGCATTGAGACTTACGCGTATACCTGTTTGCGGTAAAATGGACTTAACATGTCCTTACAATTAGAGATGAACTGAGATAAGAAGAGAATATGATTGGAAGTTGTTTTTTCAAGTCTTTTAAAAAAGTGTTTATTTGATTTTTGTTTGTGGTGAGAATAGCACTAAATTATATGACATAAGAGCGAACACTTTACAAGTCTCCCCAAGACGGCACATATGTAAAGCACTTTAGAAGTAGGGAGATACCCTCATCCCTCATTTCCCATGTACTTAAGGCTCGTGGCGCACTAGATCCATCATATTTATTAAGTGTTTTTGCTTTTGTTTTGGAGAGAGAATAGAGACTCAAAGGGGTTAAAAGCAAAACACTAAGGGTGACTCAATCCTAATGCTTGTCATGCAAAATGGCCCTAGAGTTGAGATGAAGAAAGTAGAATTTCTATCCTAAAGTTAGAGTATAAAGAATTGAGATCCTAATGTCTATCCTACTTTGAACTTAATAAAAAATTAAGTTCAAACTAGGAGCCTTAAAGGAGCATATCATCAAAGCACAAGAGAAGTAAACATTATACAACTCAATCACAAACATAAACATAACCAAGACTCAAGTAAAGACTCAAAGAGAAAGTCAAACTTAAACACTATTAAGAAATAAGCAAAGAAAAGCAACAAGTGCGCAAGTGTTCAATCATCAACATATTGACACAAATGAGAGATTCAAAGCATCAAACAAGATTTTCCAACTTCAAGGTGACCACCTAAACATCCTTTCAAAGCTTCACTACATCTAAGGGTCATACCCTAATTATGGCCCCTAAGATCCCACATCATTTACATCTTATTAACATCATTTTCATAAACTTTTTATGCATCATTATTCCATTGGAGGATACTAAGTTTGTTTCTTGTTGGTATTTATAATGAACTAGGGTATTGAGCCTCATAAAAGATTCAGGCAATGGATCAATCAAGAATTGGCATGGTATTTAACTCCTCATTCATTCATAGAATCCAAGAGGTCTTCAACATCAAATAACAAGCACAAGATTGCACAATATCAAGAGGATCAAGCCTCAAGATCATCAATGTCACCAAATTAGGGTTTTGGTCACCAAGGCCTCCAGAGAGAATTTTTCATCTAGGCATGTGCCAAGGCCTTAATATATGATTAAATAAACTCAAGAGAACCTAAAAGTCCATTCAAAAGTTTAAAATATCCTCAAGGGATGCATCTATAAAAAATCAGGAATTAGGGTTTCTCTGCACATAATTCCTCTAAGACCAAAAGTCAAAGGTTGACTTTTTGGCCAAAAAATTTCATCATGACCTATAATTTAAGAAAACATGGCCTATTGTTGCATTTGAGCAAGGTTTAATCAAGAAATCAAGGTTACTTGTAAAAGGGGCAAAGTTGAAAAATTGAAACATTCTCTAAGTTATGGAGGAAAACATGTTCAAGTACCTAACTTCCTAAGGCCATAACTTGCAAACCAAGCAACTAAATGTTTTGCACCAATGATCAAATGATATATCTTGCTCCATACAACAAAGTTGTTGGGTTGCTAGCCCCCAAAAACCCTCATGGACTTTAAGTTATGGATGGATCAAAATCAAGAAAATTAAGAATTGAATTTCAATACTTAGGAAAATTCCGCATAAGTAAAAGTCAATCAAAACACAAAAATGTGGAGGGATTTTCACCATGATCCAAAGTGAATTAATACCAATGGTGGACATCAAATTCCCTACTTTCCAAAGAGTCCAAGAGCACAAGAAAATCCCACTTGAGCAAAGAGTTTGGAGGTTGCAAGACACCTTGTTGCAACTGTTTTGCAAAACCAGTCTTGACCATCACTTGCCACACACAATTTTTCTTGTCAACTTGAAATGACCAATGCCAAACTCATTCAATGCAAACAGAATGACTCACAACAAACTTGCAAAGTTGGACCAAAGAGTCAAGAATTGGACTTAGCATGTGAAGAATCATCATTGAAAAAGCATTGAAATTCAACTTTGGTATTTGGCGTTTATGTGAGACATCAAGGTTCCATGAATGAAGCACAACAAATTCAGAGAAAAACTACCACAAAAAGTATTCCAACCTGCAAATGCAGTTGAGACAAGATGCTTAGAGGACTTTAGTACCTTGGATAATAGAGTGATCTCTTGTCCTACCCAATTCCTTCAAAAACAAACTTTCTCTACTATAAATAGAGGCCATTCCTGATTGTTTCAGACACCCCAAAACATCACAACACATGTTTTCCATCATTACTTTTCATTCCAAAATTCCAAAACCTTAAGAAGTGAGAATCGAATTTTCAAATAGAGAGCTTTTCAATCCAAACCCATGATACAAAAACATCATATACATCATATATGAGTGATCGAAAACTTAGATAACATCTATAACATCAGATTGATCAAGTTCATATCTCACTCAAAGCTGGTTGTAGTTGGATTCAAGCTACGCAATTCAGAAGGTTTCAATCCATTCCAAGCATATCAACACACTCCTTGAGGTCCATGGAAGTTGTCCATATCATCCAAAAACTTTTGTAACACCTACAACTGAGGATTCAAATTTCTCTTGCACAAGTAAGCTTGATCTTCTCAAACTCTATGAATCATGCATCATAATTTTATTTCCAAGTTACCAACATGCTTCTGGTAGTTCACAAAATGTTTCTCTTCAATCAATTTCTATGTTTATTACGTTTTTAAGATTTCATGATAGTTTTTGCAAAACTAGGGTTCATCTGTTCATCACATGATAACTCATTCCACACTTAAAATAAATGAAATTAATTGGTATCATCATGTTCCTTGATCAAAAGAGAGTAAGTTTGATGTTTACATCGTGCGATTCCATTGCAAAATGATTGAGATGGGAGAGATTTTGCATCTGGATGGCACGAGGAAGAAGATGAATTTGATCGCGCTATAATTCAAATATTTGATTTTTTGATTTTTTTTTCCAATTATTTTCTTAATTATTTTTAAAAATTAATTTCTCTTTCAATTTTAATCATTTTCAATTGATTTTTTGAACAAAAATCCTTCATATATTTAAATAATTTATTCAGCAAAAAAATATTTAATATTTGATATATTTTTAATATATGGAAAAATATTATTTTAAATGTTTTTTAAATATTTTTAAATAATTGCTTTTCTTGATTTTTATTAAACCAATTTGATTTTAAATATTCATCTGAATAAAAAATATTTTTGAAAGCCTTAACCATTGTTCATAACATGTTTAATGGATTCATTTGTTATTTTTATCATTTTTAATTGATTTTCTTTGGAAAAAATCTTTAAAAATGGAATCAGGGTTTCACCTTGATTCAATCTTTCAAAACTTCATTTCAATAACACATGGGCCTCTCCCTTGAGTATAAAACCCAACCCCCTTTGTACATAAATAATTTTGGGCCTCTGCTATAATATAAGTCTCACTACGTCTTTTGAAACAACAATGCGATCATTGTTTTTATCTTTGGGCCTCTCCCTGAGTATAAGCCCCAACTTTCTTGTCAAAATTCAATTTCAAATGTTTTCAATCATCTTGGGCCTCTAATAGAGTGTAAGTCTCATCCCTCTTTCTCTTCTATCATATTTTCAAAACTTTAATCTTTTTCAAAATCAATCTTTCTATTCAATGTTTTTCAACTATCTTTAATCACTTCACACACTTGGATCTCTATTAGAGTGTAAGACCCAACACATTACTTTTCAATTCATCAACATCTATGGGTCTCTTATACAATGTAAGACCCATCACTTGGTTTTCAGTCAATGTTTTCAAACTTGTTTTAAACTCTCTTCAATCTTCTTTGGGCCTCTCCCTGAGTATAAGCCCCAACCATTCTTTTCAAATTCAATCAAATGATCTTAGGCCTCTATCCAGAGTGTAAGACCCAACACCTTATCTCTTTCAAAAGTTTCTTTAATTTCTCACATACAATCAATCTCAATTCATTCACTCAACACTTGGGCCTCCATAAGTGTAAAAGTTGTCACCTTTTCAATTCATGCTTATATACTTGGAATATACTTGTTTACATTAAGTTTCTCTTGGCATTATAATATAGAAATCCTTAGTTAGACTTAGGTCAAATAATAGGATATTTTCAATTACAACTTAGTCAAACAACTAGTTCAATAACAATAAGTTTCTCCCTAAGAGAGGATTAATTCTCGGTGAAATCTCTCTTAAACTTCTTTAGAATAGTTCATTACAAAGAGGCATTATTCCCAATGAAACTTCTCTTGAACTCTTCTTAGATTTGGAAAGTCTAATCCCCAGCCTCCTCTTGGGCTTCATACAAGAATCCACATGCTTCCTAGAATTTTCTCAGCCTCCTCTTGGGCTTCATACAAGGACCTACAGGCTTCCTAGAAGTTCCCCAACCTCCTCTTAGGCTTTGTACAAAGATTTCTCTCCAACTTAGAGCCAACCTCCTTTTGGACTTCATACAAGGACCCTCAATCTTCTTAAAATTATAGGTCAAGCCTTAGTCAACTAAAGTCAACCCCAGAAATTAGAACACAATCACAATTATTCAAGTGTTTGATTTGTCTCCTCTAATCCTCAGCAAGAGCTAGTTACCTCTAGGGAAATCCCCTAAGCAATCAACCTCCTATTGGGCTTTATACAAAGGAACTTCCCAAGTAAGTTAGCCTCCTCTTAGGCTTCATATAATGATTTTCTCCAACAATCAGCCTCAATCTCGGGCTTTGTACAAGACACATATAAACTCCTCAGTGAGTCAGTTTTCAACTCTTTAAGCTTCAACCTTGAGCTTTGATCAAGGCACTCAAATCAACTTTCCCCACAGATGAGACACTAGGTCATCTCTGTAGGAGGAAATCTCTTCTATACACCACAATTCAAAATCAAACATTCAAAACAAATCTTTTTAAAGGAAAATGTGGCATTGCTCGGGATATTTAACATCCAAGTTTAAAGCTTATTCCCCCTTACTCATGAAGAAAGATGTGGCACTGGTCTGAATATTTAACATCCAAGTATAAAGCTTCTTCTTTATAATATTACCTTCATAAAGAAAGATGTGGCATTGTTGAATATTTAACATCCAAGTTCAAAGTTTCTTTCCTTATGATTTTACTCTTAAGTGTTTGTGATGAATAAGTGAGATATCTCCCTATCAGTTGACAAATTGTCAAATCTCAGTCAAACTTTTAGCTTCAACTTTGGGCTTTGAACAAGACACAAACAAACTCTTAGCTTCAATATTAGGATTTGAATAATACACTCAAATTTCCTCTCATATATTTTGGAGGAACTATGAACACTCTAGTTTCCCAATTCTCTTTTTGGGGATACATATGCATAAGGTCGTAAGATCTTAGAGAGCACACCTTTTCAAAAACACATCTCTTTTCAAAACAAAAAAAAACTCAAAAACATCTAACACTTCTCCCTCTCACCCATAAGACAAAATCTTTCCCCATTTCATAAGTAGATAATAGTTAAGACAAATAGATAGTAGAAAAACAATGATATGACATTGAGCAAGAAATTTAAAAACAAAGGATACCTGTAGAGTACTACGAATATCTAGGATGTGAATAGCTTCCCTAGGTATAACCAACCTCCGAATTCCAGATCTATTTGCATTTGTAGGAAAAACACTTGTGCGCAGGGTTTGTTTAAGATATCTTCCCCATTCCTTTTAAGCATCATAGGATAAATATAAAAATCAGAAAGTAGCACCAATGCGGTAGTGGGTCGCACCACAAAAATCAAGCTACACTAAGTATCAAATATGATGCGCAAATACAACCTACACAAGGTATGACTTCAGCTCATGTCCTAACATGCTTCTAGCAACCATATGATCCTAAAATGATGCACAATAGAGAGTAAAACAAGTTCAAATTATTAACTAACTGAGAAAGGTTTGTTGCCTCTTCAACGCACGCAAAAAGCTCAAGAACACTTGCAGAAACTTCAGATGATCAATCTAATTTATACTCAAGCGTTTAATATCATGAATTAACAAGGTTAGTTCAATCAAATTTCTAGCAAGTAAATTCAACAAAGTTAAAAAGAGAATACCACCAAAGTTTTAACTAAAGTTCAATTGAAAATTTAACAAGACGATTAATAAAAAATTTAATAAGAAAATCAATAATATTTTAATCAACAATTAACCAAAAAAAACATTAAGATTAAATCAAGATTAATGAACAAGATTAATGATCAAGATTAACAAATAAAACCAAGATTAACATCTAATAAAAAAGATTAGTCAAGATTAGTGTCCAAATTTGATATCTAATTCTAATTAAAATCAACATGAAGGTTTAATCAAAATCACAATCAATATACCAATTAATAATAAAAATTAGTTAAAGCTCTAATCCATAATAACTATAAAAAAAAGACTAAATAATAATAATAATAATAATAATAATAATAATAATAATAATAATAAAAAGAGTCCAAGGGAGGGAGAGTATGAACCCCGGGAAGGGTGGTGTGTGTTGTACCCCAAAATTTACCCTCATATCATCAAGATAATATGTTTCAAGAGGTTTCCTAATGGTCATAAGATTTTCAATTGCTCAAAAGGACTCAAAGTTTCATTAGACAAAGCCTCCTCCTAAGCAATAGATCTCAAATTAGTGTTTTGTGTTTCTCAAAGAAAATTGGACTTCCAAAGCCTCAAGTGGACTTCATGATATCCCATATACTTCATAGGATCCTCATGTCAAGTTTCAAGACTTGCCCTACAAGTTTGGCCAATCAGATGCTCAGATAATCAATAAATAGTTAACTTGGGTAAAAAGTCAATTGTGGCCAACATACAGTCAAACTTCAAAACATTTGGTCAACATCAATATTATGAAGTAAGATTCATCATTTGATCAAGGGTTGATCATGATTCATCAAGAAAACCTCAAATTCATCACAAGGAAAAAGTTGCTAAATTAGGGTTTCATAAAGAGAAAGTCAACTGAACTTTGACCAGACCTAACTTTCACATGATTCATAAAAACATTCCCATCCAAAGCTCATTTTGAAGTAAATTCAATTATTTACAACTTTGTGTCTCACAAGCCAAGGCCATAAATGCTTCATTTGAGAGATATGGGCCAAGACATTACATGTCCTTTTTAAAAAGAACAAAAAGTCAATTTTTTCAAAAGCTCATAACTTGAACATGGAAGATCAAATGGATATGTGACCAAAAGGAGTGATTATAGGACACTCTAAGATTTATAAGAAGTCCAAGAATACATCCATGGGATAAAAATTGATAAATTTGTACATTGTTAAAGTTGAGCAAATTTGAGGAGGTGTATAAGGCAAACAATGACCAAAACTTAAGTTTTTTCCAAATGGGCCTGTTGTACCCCAAAATTTTCCCTCACATATTCAAGACAATGTGTCTCAAGAGGTCCATTAACATCCACATGATTCTCAATTGGTCAAAGGGGTTGAAGGTTTCATCAGACAAAGCCTCCTCTTGAACAATGGATCAAGAACTAGGGTTTAGAGTTTTCCCAAGCAAAGTGGGCTTCCAATGCCTCAAGTGGACTTCATAACATCCCACATACCTTAAAGAATCCCCATGACAAGTTTCAAAGTTTTCCTAACAAGTTTGGCCAGTCAGATGCTCAGATACCCAAAAATCAATTAACTTGGTCAATAAGTCAATTGTGGTTAACATAAAGTCAAACTTCAAGGTTTTTGGTCAACATCAAGATTATGAGGTGAAATTCATCATTTGATCAAGGGTTGATCATGATTCATCAAGGAAACCTCATAATCATCAAGAATTAGGAGTTACTAAATTATGGTTTTGTGTAGGAAAAGTCAATTGAACTTTGACCAGCCACAACTTTCACATACTTCATCAAACATTTCCCATCCAAAACTCATTTTGAAGGAAATCCAATTCTCTACAACTTTGTTTCTCACAAGCCAAGTTCAAAAATGCTTCATTTGAAAGATATGAGCTAAAACATTATAGGTCTTTTTGAAAGTCAACGAAAATTTCAAGAAAAATCAATTTTCGGTTTCATAATTTCAGGCCTCTTCAAAGCATTCTAAATGTTGCAATAGCTTCCTTGAGGTTCCCTGATTATGTTTCAATCGTTACCATCATCAAGATCATATCCATATGCCTAAACCGAATCTTTTTTTCTTGAATTTTAATTTTTTCAATTTCGATTATTCATGCCTTTCTATTGAATTTTGATATTGTTTTGTTGTTTGTAAAGACACAAATGGTTTCTGGGCAATTAGTTCAAAGATTCATGGAACAATTCGTAAAACGCCATTGTTAGGGTTTGAACCTCCAAATTAGGGTTCCCTAATATAAGCTAGTTAAATGATTTGTGTTGACATGATTGAATTGTATGAGTTGTGGTGATCAATTTGGTATGATCAATTTAAAAAAAAATTGTGTATTACATGATGTTTGAGAATTCGCAGGTTTTCCTATGAAGAAAAATTCGCAGGTAACGTTATAACAATTTTCACAGGAAAAAACACAGGTTTGGAGGAAGAAGATGACATAGGGCGCGCAACCTGAAATTTGAAATTTGTTTTTCATATATAATTTATTCTTGTCATCCTATTGCTACAGGCGCACGCCTGGTCTAGTGGCAAGAACTATGGCATGTGAAGCTGACGACAAGGGATCAAAACGGACCTCCACACTTTTTTTTATAACTTGTTTTATTTGTTATCTTTATTTTATAATATGATTGTTCCAAGTCATATACACAAGGGCGCGCGTGACCTGGTGGATGAGGCTGAAGGTTGGGAAACTTAGGGCATGAGTTCAACCCTTGCCCACAACATTTTGGCAAAAAACTGGTTTTTTTCTTTCTTCAGTTTTCTCTAATTTCTCAAAGTTTTTTTTAATTCCTTTAATTCTTATCTAATTCATTATTTATTCTTTTAACCATGGTTAACCTCAAACCTTTAATTAACCTTCACTTAATTTTTAATTAACCTTTTTAAAAAATCTAATAACATTTTATTATTTAAAAAAAAAAGATTTCTTTTAGGTTTAGGTTAAATATTTTATGAAAATTAGTTTGTTCTATTTAGGTTTATAACTAACCTCCCTGATTTTTCGCCTCAAACCTCAAATTTCTTTAAAACCCTATATTTTTCACTAAACCCTAAAACTTTTTCTCAAACCCTAACCCTAATTTTTCTTTAACCCAATTTTCAAAACCCTTTTTATACTTATTTTCTATTTTATTTTATTCTGCTTTAAAATCAAGGTCTTTCATTTATTTTTATGTTATTCATTTATTTTTCATTATTATTATGTAACTGCTTCGTAATTGTAATATTTTAGTTTTATTTTCCGCCAAATTATTATGTAACTGCCCCGAAGCCATGTAATAGTGTATGAATTTTTATTTTTCGACCCTTTTAATTTCTTCCATTATTGTTATATTTACTGCGTGGTTAGTAACATAGGGCGTGTCAAGAATTAACTGGTCAATATGGACTTAAATAATTAATTTCAAGATAAATATTTGAAAACAGGATTCACACACATAAGTTGATCATTCTAAGATCTCCATATGCACTTTCTAGGGTTCCCCTCTTGGTTGCCTTTAATATGGTCAAGTCCCTCGAAAGTAGGGGTGTCTTAAGCAAAGTCCCTTCACAGATAAATCATCAAATCCCTTCAAAAATTAAAAAGATCATAGTCCCTTCGAAGTTGCCTACGGAATAAATGATCTCATCCCTCGATGACCCTACGGAATAAATGATGATAATCCCTACAAATTGCTAAAGATACCCCTACAAGTTGCCTTCTTTGACCATACGATGACCCTACGCCCATCCCTTAATGAATCCAAGGTAAATGACTACTTACTCCTTAATAGTAAGGACCATCTTACCCTTGAAAGGAAATAAAGAAGCATGAAAGACCAGTCTAGGGTAGGTAGTTCTTAGTTACTTGCTCATATTTCAAAACTCTTTTTCACACCTCACTTTCAAACAATTTTCAAAAAATCAAAGCTTTGTATACATCCATACGAGGATCATTACAAAGACTTGTGAAAATTTCTAAACACACACTTCACACTTTTCAAACAAACAAGTGAGCTAAGTAACTAAGAGCCTATGGATAACCATGGATATAAAGGGTGCTAACACCTTCCCTTTATATAACCTACCCCCCGAACTCAAAAATTTTAAAAAGGTCTTTCCTGTTCTTTTATAACCTTTCCTATTAGATAAAATAAAAGTCGGTGGCGACTCTTGCCATCTACACATGTTTTTGTCAAACAAAAACACTAAGTCAGTTCTCCCATCGTGTTACAAAACTGACGACTCTGCTGGGGAAAACATAGTAAAAGAGGGGTTACCTTAGGAATTAAGATCATTTATTTGTTTGATTTGTTTGCTTTATCTTTAAGGGATTGTTGTGGGGTTATTGTGTGAAAGATCCTAACCCGGATCTAGTGTAACTTAGGTAAGATGCAATAGACCAAGGAAAATGTACGGCGTATATCGATATGGTTGATCTGGTGGCTACAGTTAATGTGACTTCTTGGTTGGTGCTTATGTTCCTTAAGTAAGTTGAGGATAATATGATGCTGCCATATGTTGTCATTAACACTAACTGCCCTTTAGAACCTGAATTGACCCATCTTGGCCTTTAGAAAGTAGTGAGATAGCCAGATTTGGAGAAGTCTAAAGTTGGTTGATACTTGATGCTACACTCATTAAGATTCTAATCTTCGGGGGTTTTGGTTGGCAAGTCAGTTGCCTACTGAACAACAACCCTTGAGAAGGATCAGTGATATTGAGATCCTTAGAACCTAGTTACTTTTACTAGGACAGGATGAACCAACTAAACTTCAGGGGGAGGGTACTTTCCTTTAAACCTCATGCAAGCCTCTAAACCTAGGGCTATTGTGTGACTTGCTTATGTGTGACACATGTTTGTGATTGAACATAATATCATAACATCATGACATCATAAGCATAGCATTCTCACTAACCATTTCAAGGACCAAAGGATTTATCTTTGTTCTTTGTTGCAGGTTATGGCTTCCACTCGTAGGAACACTATCCGGATTAAATTTGTAGGGATACCTTCCAAGCTTAAGGAATTGATCTCCAAACTTCCTGAAAGCTCTCAATTCATCAAAAAGCATGGTTATCTACTTGACTTGGTTACCTCAGGGTTTGATGAAGATATGATGAGTGTCCTGTTCCAGTTCTTTGACCCTAAACATCATTGCTTCACATTCCCCGATTATCAGCTAATGCCTACAATGGAAGAATTCTCCAGACTACTTGGGGTACCTATCCATGATCAGAAACCTTTCACGTGTTTAGAAATTTAGCCTAAATCTAAAGTCATTGATGCAGCCCTACATTTAAAGAAATCAGACGTTGTCCTAGAAACTAGAAGCAGTGTTAAGGGTATTCTTGCCAAAGTATTGATAGAGAAAGCTCGGGTGTTCTTGGATGCTATGAGTTATGATGCTTTTGAGTAAATCTTAGCCTTGTTGATTTATGGTTTGGTATTGTTCCCTAATCCAGACCAATTCATAGATGTTCATGCAATTAAGATATTCCTGACTCACAATCATGTGCCTACATTGCTTGGAGATATCTTACACTCTCTTCACACTCGTACTACGAAAGCGCGAGAAACTATGATGTGTTGCATACCTCTACTATATAGGTGGTTTATTTCTCACCTTCCTTGGTCTGTGATGAAGAATGAACAAGGTTTGAGATGGTCTAAAAGGATAATGTCACTTTCTCTCTCAGATATTCATTGGTGTTCCCAATCTATGGAAAATATCACTATCATTGACCGTTGTGGAGAGTTCCCTAATGTGCCACTCCTTGGCATAAGAGGGGGCATTACTTATAATCCTTCTTTGGTACTACACCACTTTGGTCATGCTCGAAGTAATGGTCCTCATGACATGCTTATTCAGGGTATTGTGTTTGATTATGACAATGATCTTCAAGGTTACCGTCAAAGGTTTATACGATATTGGAGTAAGGTGAATAAGGTTGATAGTAAGACTCTGGAACCAAAGTACTCCATTCCTATGGAACCTTATCTCAGATGGGTTCGGTCTCGTGCTCAGACTCTTATGATGCCATATCCTGTTGTTCTACCGGTTACTATGGAGCCTATGGTTGAAGGAGATGTTCCTTACACCATCCTTCATCCTGACACGTCTACTGATCTGGAAGAGCTGCAGAACTCTTGGATCCAACTGAAAGAGCAAAGATATGCCTTTGAGACTTAGTTCAAGGCTAGCCAAGAAAAGGTGTTGGAGCTGACAAAGCAACTTCACGAGGAGCGGAATCTCAACACATATCTCAACACCAAGAGGAATCGTCCATGGGAGACTCAAATCTCAAATGTTTTACTTTCTTTATAAATTTTGTTTGTTTTAATTTTTAAGCCCAAAGGGCAATATTATTTCAAACCTACTAATAAGAGTTTTAGTTTTAGTTTTAACAAATTTAAATCCTACGGTCCTTGAAAACATTGCATATGCATCTACATACCATATCATTGCATGACAAGTTTTCACAACAGGTTTCTCATCTTCTCGCTGTTTATTTCAGCAGAAATGGCTCTCGAGCAATCCGTCAAAGATCTTCAAGCTCAGAATGCCTAATTCCAAGAAATGATCCTGAACTTGTCCAAGGGACAAGAAGAGCTGAAAGCACTCCTGGCCAAGAAAAAGAAGAAGACCAAAAAACCAATTGGCTTCATCAATTTGGGTAGAAGGTTCAGAGCTCCAATCAAGACAAATGATGAGGTTGAAAACCCTGGAGATGAAGATTCTGCAAAATAAAAAGAAAGTCCATGTGGTTACTACTATGAATTCTGATTAAGAGGAGAATTATTACCACGATTTAATTGGTGATGAGAAATATAAGTTGCTAGAGGACCGTGTGAATGCTATGGAATTACAGAAGACTTATGTGTTAGATTTTGAAGATCTGAGTTTGATTTATGGAGTTGTCATCCCCATTGGGTTCAAGGTTCCTACTTTTGTGGTGTATGGTGGCGTGTCATGTCCCAAACTGCATCTGAGATCTTATGTCTGGAGGATCCAGCCACATACTTCTGATAGGAAGTTGTGGATTCATTTCTTTCTGTAAACACCCCAAATTTTCCCTCACCCATTCACACCATGGCTTGTGATCTTTTCATATGCATAAGTTCAATCATAGCATCTCATATCACACTTTTAATTCACTGCATTGATTCAAAGTCATCTGCATCTAGGGTTTGTGATCTGAGCCATCCCTGAGTTATTTGAGCCACTCCAAAGGTCATCAATCACTTCAAAGGGGTCTATGTATGTTCAAGCATCATATTATATCCCCACAAAGTCAAGAAAGTCAAATAATCACAAGAACTGAGAAAGGCATGGAAGCAGAGCCAGGTTTAACTACACAGATGACCTAAAATTAGGGTTTTGGTTTCAAAGGCCATAACTCCAAATTTTTTGGTCATTATTGTTTCTATTGGTCTCTATATGATATGAGGATCATGCATATCAATTTTCATGAAGAAATTCCATGGGGAAGGCATCTGATCAAGAGTTGACTTCTTGAGCAAGTTAGTGCAAAATCAGGGCACTGAGGCCCCCAATGACCCAACCAATGGGTATTCTCCATCATTTTGAATATGTGTGATCTTTATTTGATCATAGAAGATGTTAGAAGTTCACAAAATTGAAGAATTTCAAGCCATTTGCAAAGTTGCCTTTTTGGGAAAGTGACTTCTAATGAAAACTTGCCATCTTGGGAAAGTTTTTCAACCCTTTCTTTTTGATTCAAAAATGCTTCAAATGAGAAAACTTTGGTCATGAAAGTTGTAGAATGGATCCTCCCATTTTCAAAAAGTACAAGAACTCATTCTAATTCATTTTGGATCAAAAGTTATGGCTTTGCAAAGTTGGTTAAAATCATTGAAATCTCACTTTTGCACAAAATGGAAAACTTGCAAATTCTCATGACAAGCCTTTATGTGACTTCAATGTGACCTCTAATCATCATACAAACACAATGCATGACCTAAAATTCAGTTTGTCCCAAGAAATTTCCCAATTCCATGTCTTGAATTTCAAGTAGCCATAAGCCATTTTCCATGAAAGTGCAAAGAAGGGAATTCTTGCAAATTGGTTCCCAAAGGCCTGTATGATCTCTAGCTGGTCTTAAAACATTTCCATGACCTCATGAGACATCTCACACCAAGAATGCAGCAAGAAATATCACATGCTCATGACCAAAAATCACAAAATGTGACAAGTTGCCAAGATGCAAAACTCTTGCTATCTTATGATCCAAGTGCTGCAGTCCTTCATGAATCATCCAAGGGCCATCCTCAAACTTAGCTGAGGCAAGACACCCCTCTAGATTGCCTCTGACCCGAGCCATACTCATAGTACACAAGATCTTGACTTTTTGCATTTTTGCCCATGCCAATCCCACAGTGCCACCACCAACTCTCTGCCCAATCAGAGTATGATATGTGGACATCAAGCAACCCTAAACATAACACACACAAGCAAGAAAGCTCCCACATTGCAGCATACACAAAAAATGTCAAAAAAACCTTTCCCTCTTCGAATCTCTCAACACAGCCTTCAAACATCCAAAATTTCTTCACCCACAAACCACAAATCACTCATAGAACAAGAAGCACCCTCTGAAACAGCTTGAAACATCACATACCCAACTCTCCAAATCTGCTACACCAGAACCAAAACCTTCAAACCAGGCCATACAAACTCATTCTAAGCCTCATTTCATCATCCAGAGGTTCATAGGAGGGGATTTGCAACAAAGGAGAGTCCAGAAAGCCTAGAACCAGAAGGTTCAATCTCAGGTATACTTCATGAACTTTTTTCTCAGAAGCATGTTTTTTAGTTCATTTATGATTCCTTGAGTTCCCCTGGTCATGGGGATATGATTATTATTGAAAATGGTTGAGAAACCACCCTGTATGCAAGCTCTGAAATTTTTCCCGTGAATATGTTTGGTTTCTATTCTCTTTGTTCTTGCTTGATAAATGGTTTTTGATGTTGGATTTAGGTTTAGTTTGGGGAGGGGAGTGTTTCTGGGCAGTTAATTTAGTTTGGGGTAGCCTGTAGAGGAAGCTAGGGTTTTTGCCCTGCCGGAGAAGACGACCGGAGCTCATCTCCGGTCGCCTGAGGTTAACTAGGGCTAAGCATGTTTAATTAGCAACTTTGAATAATGGCCTTAGGATCTGCCTTCCCGCGCGCGCATGAATGGACTGGATCTTCTCATTAAGCCCTAATCAGTGTTTAATTAATTTAACCTAGGTTTAATTAATTATTAAATAAAATTAGCCAGGTTTGAACTTGGGCCGTAGGATTGCGCGCCAAGTCAACCCTCACAAACCCAGATCAAATCCTGGCCTCTCCTTCAGCTTACTTCCCATTATTTTTATTTTATTTCATTTTCTTTTCATTTAATTTACACGAATTATTTAAAATAGTAAAAAGCATTTAAAAATTCTGAAAATTTTTGCCAAGCATTTCATTAATTTTCAGAACCCAAAAATATTTTTATTTTTATTTTTTGCATTAAAAATCATTTTTAAATCATTTAAATGTTTATTTTTAATTAGTTAATGAAAATTAATTAATTAAAAATGCATTTAGGTATTTAAAAATCACCAAAAAATTCACATTGCATTTAGAAACTTTTAGAAACATTATCCAACTCTCAAAGCAAATTTCTTTTTAGTTCTTGATGCATTTTGACAATTTACCATGGAATTAAATTCATTTTAAGGCAATATTTTTTGTGCAAACTTTGAAAAATCCATTCTGCCTAACCTTTGAGAGTTTGATGTTGGTTCTTCTTGCATTGCATCCTTCATGGCATGTAGTTTATAGGGTAAATTTGGTTTGAATTGATCTCCCATTTTCAATTTGTTTTGCATTTTTTATGATGAGGTACCTTAAAACCCTAGCCAACTTAGAAAATTCATAACTTTCACTAGGTTAAGAGTTAGATCCCCTCCTTTGGGCAGTGGACTTGTATAGGTTTAGGGTTCCTTTGATCCCATTTTCAATTTTTTATCATGTCATTTGCTACTGATTTTGAATTTTGCCTTGTATGTTGCATGTAAACCCTAATTTGTGCCTTCCTTTGCATCCCTCTTTCATTTGTTTGCATTCAATGACTTGCCATGACATTTTGTGCATCCACATGATTCATAATACATCTTAGGACATATTAGAATCATGTTTGATCATTTCATCTTTCCTTTGCCATGTCATATGTTCATTTCATCTCATAAGCATTCATGAACTTCTATGGTTCAAAGCATGCCTTCCTTTGCATCCTTATGCTTGTTTGATTACTCTCATCTCTTGTCTTGTGTTTGTATCATCTCTTAGCATAATTAACATAATGTTTATGCTTCTGAATTTGGTTTGCATCATGACATTTCATCTCATTTGTATTGCATTTCATTTCTTTTGCTAACTTTTCAGGTGGTAAGTTGTTTTGAGAAGTGAATTTGCCTTCACTTCTCACAATTTCTTCTCATCTCTCTTGCATTATTGCTGCATTTTATCTTGTGTATTGGATTGAGCTTGCTCATTCATGTTCATCTTACTTTGTTTCTTCAAGCAACTTGTCTTCTTAAGTGAAGCAAGTTGTTTTGCTTCTCTTTGCTTCTTGCTCCTTTCATCTGCTTCCTTCCTGGTGGTTTCTCTGAAGATCTTCTAGCAAACCTCATTAACCCTAGGAATAACCAAGCATGATAATAATTAGGGTTTGATTAGTCCCCCATTTAGCTTTTGCCTTTGTGTCATCTTTGAGTCTTCTCTTCTCATCTCTTAATCAAGGACTAAACCCTAAAGGTTTTAAGGCTTTGTGATTAAGGTTATGCCTGTATCCTTCTATTAGGATGGAGTGTATAACTTTAATCCTAAGTGTTAAACCCTTAATGTGTTTAAATCCTTTAATCAATTCACCTAATAATCGCTAAGACATCAAGCTTGTAACTTGGGCCTTGCATTAGGGTTCTAATTCTTCCTTAATTGGTTAAGAAGGACTAACCCTAGTGTTAATGGACAAGTCCCCCTCAAGTTGTCTTACAAACCATAAAATCCACTTCTTAATCTTGCCATTAACTAAAATCCATTCAATAAAGGTTTTGTTTTGTCATGAGGTTAATCCCTAATCATGGATTAAGTTGAGGAGCCTTCCTCAGCTTAAATGTTCTCATCTATTATCCTTCTATTAGGATGGTGTAATGAGTTCATTAAATCCTTGATTATGGCTTAAACTCATTACTTAACACTAAACAAAAACTCCAAAAACATCTAAATAAATGCAAGTAGGTTAATGATCTTAATCCTACATCATGGTGATTAAGTGTGAGGTGCTTACTTCATACTTAAGGCATTCTCATTACCCCTAATCAGAGGGAGGATGTGATGAGTTTATTAACCTTTGGTTTAGGCTTAAGCTCATTAACTTATGACAAACTGCAAAAAGCAATAAAAGATTGAAAACGCAAAAACAAACAATAATCGTCTCCTCCGGGATTCTTTTCTCATCTCATTCACTCATAAGCGAGAACTTGCTTCTTCCGTCTAATGCAAGACAGTTTGCACCTGAGCCAGACAGGTCATACACTTGAGCATAGACAAGCAAGCAGTTCACAAGTCAATTTATTCTTTCAGTCTCTTTGAGTCGAACTACGGTGTTTTGACTTCCTCATTGCACGAGAGGATACGTAGGCGTAACTTAACAGTTATCGAACAAAAGTTTCTTTGTCACCCCCCTCTTTCAGCATTCTTTTCAAAGCCTCAGTTCCTGAGCATTTCACTTCTCTTTTACACTGACACTTGTATATTCTTTTCTTAGCTTTTGCACACAAATAGCACATACACTACCCCTTTAAACACAATCTTTTAAGCGTGGATCCCGTCGAGTACGACGAACAATCTAGGTGCTAATACCTTCCCAGGTTGTAACCAACCCCCTTTCTCAGTTTCTCTGGTTCGCAACCATCTTATCCATCTTTTCTCAGGTCTATGCAGCACCTTTCCTCCGGGATAAAAATGCCTAGCTGGCGACTCTTGTCTTTCTGAGTTCACCCCTGTGTGTGCTCTCCTCTTTCGCCGACCGTTCGCGTCTGTACCCCATTTGACTTAGCCTCATTTGGTGGGAGCGACACTTTCAAGAGAGTTTATCTAGAGCTCAATTGGAATGGTACGATCAACTTGAGAGTACCAATATTTGCACTTGGAATGATCTTACTGAGGAATTCTATAGGCAATATTAATATAACTCTGATTTAGCACCAACTCGCATGCAACTCCAAAGCATGTCTATGGGTTCTAAAGAAAATTTCAAGGAGTATGCCCAGAAGTGGAGAGATCTTGCAAGCAGAGTTCAACATCCTTTAACTGACAGGGAATTGGTAGATATGTTCATGAGTACACTAACTGGCCCTTTCTATAGTCATCTCATTGGAAGTTCATCATCTGGTTTCACTGAGCTGATAATGACTGGAGAACGCGTGGAGAGTGGAATATGAAGCGGTAATATACAAATGGTTGTCTCTTCAAGTACCACCAAGAAGCCCTCTAATGGAAAGAAAGAATATAATGCTTTTTATGGCCAACAGGGTCGTAATAGGAATAACCAATATGTGGGAGAAGTCCTGATCTCTAATCCTGCACCTGTACAACAAGATCAACAACAGAATAGTCAGCCTAAGCAAGGTACGCCTAGGAGGCAATTTACAAAGGTCAATATGTCGTTGGCTCAGGCTCTGCAACACATGTTGAAAGGAGAGTTGATTACCTTGAGGGACCCTCCTCAGAATCCCAATACTACCTCTCATCATTACAATCCCAATGTAAGATGTGCATATCACTCCAACTGTCTAGGTCATGATACTAATAATTGTTGGGCGTTGAAGAATAAGATTCAGGATATGATTGATGCTGGAGAAATTAAGTTTGATCCTCCTGAGACTCCTAATATGATTACTGCTCATATGCCCAAGCATGAGAAGACTGTTAATGTTGTTGATGATGTTTCTTATGTTTCTACGGTGACTGATTTGACTACTCCTCATTATTAAGAAGAAGGTGCAGCAAGCCGGTTTATTTCCGGGTTGCAATGAAGACTGTTTTTATTGTGCCTTTCAACCTAATGACTATTGGAAGCTGAAAGAAGGTATTCAACATTTAATGAACGAATGTACTATATTGTTTGAGAAGACCCCTTCTGTAGAGAGCTTATGTGAAGGCATATCCCAAGATCTGAAGCTTGAAGATGTGTCTGTGGTTACTAGTACTCCTGTGAAGATCACTTCTAAGGGTCCTGTGGGGATTACCTCTAAAGGTCCTATGAAGATTAGTGCTGAGCCAAAGGTGGCTCCCCTGATTATTACTACTCCTGGTCCAATTCCATATTCTTCTAACAAGGCTATCCCTTGGAATTATGGTTCTGATGTTTATATCCATGGTATCAAGAAAGAGCCTCTAACTGATATACCTTCTGCAGATACTAATCCTGATATCGACAATATTGTTGGGACTAGTAAGGTTACTAGGAGTGGAAGAATTTTCTCTCCGGAAGACACTTCAAAGACTGTTGCTGCTCCAGTTCATATCTCCAACCCTGGGCCAAGTACTGAAGCTCGGGGAAAAGGACCATTGATTGATCCTGTTCAGGCTGAAACATCATTTATTGAAGACCTCTCTAAGCAGATGGATGAAGTACTAAAGATCATTCGCAAGAGTGATTACAATATTGTTGAACAATTGGGGTATACTACATCCAAGATCTCCATGCTATCTCTGTTGTTGTGTTCTGAAGCCCATGTTAAGGCTTTAGTAAAGTTCCTAAAATCTGCTCATGTACCACATGAAATCTCTGTGGACCAGTTCAAAAATTGTGTTGCTAACTTGACAACTGACAATGGCTTAGGATTTTCTAATGCTGATCTAACTCCTGCCAAAAGAAACCACAACAGAGCTCTACATATCTCCATTGAGTATAGGGGCACTACTCTGTCTCATGTTTTGGTGGATAATGGTTCTTCATTAAATGTGTTACCGAAGGATGTTCTGGACAAACTCAACTTTAAAGATATTGTGCTAAGACCTAGTAATGTGGTGGTGAAAGCCTTTGATGGTTCAAGAAGAATGATGCACTGAGAAGTTGACCTCCAAATTAAAGTGGGTTCTCAAGTATTTGATTCTACCTTTTATGTGATGGATATTTGTCCTTCCTATTCCTGCATACTTGGGCGTCCTTGGATACATGGGGCAGGTGTTGTGACTTCCACTTTACACCAGAAGCTGAAATATCCAGTGAAAAGCAATATTGTCACTGTTTATGGTGAAGAAGAGTATATAGTCAGTCATGTAAACACTTTCAAGTATGTTGAGATGGAGGGTGAATTTGATGAGAATTCTTGCCAAACATTTGAAGTGGTTCCTCAGGGTTTTCTTGCTGCTACTAGAGTACCTCCTACAATGGCCTCTCTGAAGGATGCTAGAGTTGTAGTTGAAGAAGGTGGTTGTACTATTTGGGGTCAGCTTCCTGACATTCCTTACAAGTCTGACAAGTTTGGTTTGGGTTTTATTGCAGAATCTCAGAAGGTTGTTCGTCGTACTCGTGCTATTCGTATCACCAACAAGGGAGTTAAGAAGGATCAAGTCAATGTTGTGGAGGATTCTGATGAAGACTACAACTTGGATAGCTGGATCTTTCCTACCATTGGCAGTGGGCTCAACAATTGGAAAGCTGAAGATGTTATTCCTATCTCCTTTAGTCAGGAGTAAATGCTATTACTGTTTTTCTTATTTTCAAGTTTGTAATTTTGAACAATTAAACTTTTTAGCCTTGTGCCTTTCCAGGGGCACAATGGTATGCTTGTTAGGGATGTCATTTCATTTGCATATTTTCATTCAATAAAATCAATGGACATTTTTACTTTCGTAAATATTGCGCTCTTTGTTGTTTTTTTCCTTTATCAAAAGCTATGTGTTATTACACACATCCACATCACTAAAATGCAGATCGTCATCCACTCTAGATCCTGTTGATAACAGTTCTGCTATGGCCAATTATAACTTCGAGAATCCGATCTATCAAGTCGAGGATGGAAATGAGGAAGATTGTGAAGTGCCTATAGAGCTTGCTAGGTTGTTACATCAAGAAGAGAGAGTTATACAACCACATTAAGAACCAATTGAAGTTGTGAATCTGGGAACTGAGAAAGACAAGAAAGAGGTCAAGATAGGAGCTGAATTAGAAGACATTGTTAATAACAGATTGATTCAGATGTTACATGACTATGTGGAGATCTTTGCTTGGTCTTATGAGGACATGTCGGGACTTGATACTGATATTTTGGTTCACCGTCTTCCAATGAAGGAAAGTTGTCGCCCAATAAAGCAGAAAGTTCGTCGTATGCGGCCTGAAATGTCAGAAAAGATTAAAGCAGAAGTGATAAAACAATTTGATGCAGGGTTCCTAGTTGTCACTTCCTATCCTCAATGGGTTGCAAATGTGGTGTTGGTGCCTAAGAAAGATGGTAAAGTATGCATGTGTGTAGATTATAGGGATTTGAACAAAGCCAACCCCAAAGATGATTTTCCATTTCCAAATATTGATGTTCTGGTAGACAACACTGCTCAGCACAAGGTATTCTCTTTTATGGATGGTTTCTCTGGTTACAATAAATTTAATATGGCACCTAAAGATATGGAGAAGACTATGTTTGTCACACAGTGGGGCGCCTTCTGTTATAAGGTAATGCCATTTGGTTTGAATAACATTGGGGCAACTTATCAGCATGTTATGGTAGCTTTGTTCCATTATATGATTCCCCATGAGATAGAGGTATATGTTGATGATATGATAGCCAAATCCCAGACTAAAGAAGAACATCTTAATCATCTGCACAAGTTGTTTGAGAGGTTGAAGAAATACAAACTGAGATTAAATCCAAACAAATGTACCTTTGGAGTTAGATCTTGTAAACTGTTAGGTTTCGTTGTCAGTGGTAAAGGTATTGAAGTTGACCCTGAAAAGGTAAAAGCTATACAAGATATGTCTGCTCCCCGTACTGAGGAAGAAGTTAAAGGTTTCTTAGGAAGACTGAACTATATTGCGAGATGTATTTTCCAATTAACCGCTACTTGTGAGCCAATCTTCAAGTTGTTGAAGAAAGATCAAGTAATGGAATGGAACAACGAATTCCAGGTAGCTTTTGATGAGATTAAGAAATACCTCAAGGAACCTCCAATACTGATGACACTAGTTGAAGGAAGACCTTTGATTATGTACCTAACTGTATTGGACCATTCAATGGTGTGTGTGTTGGGGCAACATGACGAGTCTGGTCGAAAAGAGCAAGCAATATACTACCTTAGAAATTTTTTTACCGACTATGAAACAAGATACTCACTGCTCGAGAAAACTTGTTGCGCTTTGGCATGAGCTGCTCGTCGACTAAGACAGTATATGTTGACTCATACCACTTTATTGATTTCAAAAGATAGATCCCATCAAGTACATATTTGAGAAACCTGCTCTCTCCGGATGAATAGCAAGATGGCAAATGATCTTAACAGAATATGACATACAATATACTACTCAGAAAGAAATTAAAGGAAGTGTAGTAGCTGATCATTTTTCTCATCAAGCAGTAGATGATTATTAGTCTATGATTTTTGAGTTTCCGGATGAGGATGTTATGATTGTTACTAAAGAACCTAGACAATATGAAGGACCTGGACAAGGATCCAGATGGACTATGGTTTTTGATGGAGCTTCTAATGTGCTTGGTAATGGTGTTGGTGTTGTGATTATCTCTCCTGAAGGTTTTTATACACCGTGTACCGCTAGACTTTGTTTTGATTGTACCAACAATATGGCTGACTATGAAGCGTGTATCATGGGTATCAAGGCTGCCATTGAAATGAAGATCCAATTCTTGAATATGTACGGAGATTCAGCCCTGGTAGTTAGTCAGTGTTGTACCCCAAAATTTTCCCTCCCACAATCAAGGAAATGTCTCTCAAGATTTCTCAATGATCATAAGGTTCTCAAGGTCCCCAATTGGTCAGAAAGTTTGAAAGTTTCCTCATACACAGCCTCCTCCTAAGCAAAGGATCCAGAACTAGGGTTTTGGTTTTCTCTAAGAAAAATGGACTTCTAAGGCCTCAAGTGAGCTTTATAACATCCCATGTGACTTCAAGAATCCCTATGTCAAGTTTCAGAGCTTTCCCAATAAGTTTGACTAGTCAGATGATCAGATATGTAAAAATCAGTCAAAGTGGTTAAAAAGTCAAACTGAGGTCAATTGTGGTCAAATTAAAGTCAAACTTTAAGTTTTTTTGCCAACATCAAGATTATGAAGTAATATTCATCATTTGATCAAGGGTTGATCATGATTCATCAAGGAGATCTCACATCATCAAGAATAAGGAAGTTTCTAAATTAGGGTTTCCTAGGAAAAGTCAACTGAACTTTGACCAGCTATAACTTTCACATAATTCATCAAAAAATTCCCAAAAATATCATTTTTAAGGAAATTAAATTATCTACAACTTTGTGTCTCACAAGCCAAGCCTAAAAATGCTTCATTTGGAAGGTATGAGCTAAGACATTATAGGTCCTTTTAAAAGTCAACAAAAAGTCAACTTTTTTCAAAGCTTATAATTTGAAAATGATAAAAGATATTGACATGGGACCAAGAGTGTTGGTTAAAGGACTCTTTAAGCATTCCAAAATGTCCAAGAACACCTTCATAACCTTAAAATTGAGGGAGTTGTGCATTGGCAAAGTTGAGATATTTTCAAGGGGTGCATGAAGCAAATAAGGTCTAAAATCAAATTTTTTCCAAATGGGCCTACAAATTTGCAATCCAATCTTCACAATAACAACAAGCACGACCCAATTCCAATTATTTCTGATTTTTATAATTTATTTATTATTTATTTGGATTTTATTTATTAAAATTCAATTTAAATCAAAATAAAATATAAAAACTCAATATTTGGATAGGATTCTTGTTCTAGAAGCTCATAAACATCATTTAAATTGATTTGATACTCTCCAATTTCATGCACAGCCTTTGAAGTATGAAAAGATTTTATCTTTCCTCACATTTATCATTGATTTTTCTTCACACTCAAGAAACCAAATTCTACAAAGACAAGCCCAATATTCTGACCTAATTTCACTCTATTATAAGTAGAGAACATAACCAAAGAAAAAGATACGAATTGGCAGCATCAAAGAACCAAAACCAACTTCAAAAAATTCAAGAAAAACTCAAATTCATATTCTTGTGTTTTGTTGTTTTTCAGGTTATTTGAAGGTGGCAAACCATTCCTGGATGACCATTGAACATATTTGCATCATTATCATCATCAAAATCGTGCCATAATAGTCTAACCGAATTCATATTCATGGTGTTTTTTTTGACTTTTTGGTTTCGATTATTCTTGGTGTTTTGATCATATTTGTTTGACTAATGTTGTTTGTATGATGACATAGAAGCATTCTGGGCAAAAACATTGAAGCTCCATGGCCGAAATACCATTCCACCATTATTAGGGTTTACACCTCTAAATTAGGGCTTTATGATACAAGTGATTTAAATGATTTCTATTGATATATTTGTATTGTATGAGTTGTGGGGATCACGTTGATGTGACCAATTTGAGAAATTACTCTATGGTTTGCGTTATATGATGTTCACAGGTTTTCATACGAACAAAAAATCGCAGGAAAATGCGTAGGAATTTTTGCAGCAAATTTCGCAGGTCAAGAGGTAAAGGAAGGTCAATGGCGCGTGAATTCATTTTTTGAATTTGTTTTATTTATTTTATGTTATTATGTTATATCATTGACACAGAGATGCTGGTAGCCTAGTGGCTGAGGCGTGTGTGTGGTGAACCTTGAAGACCTGGGTTCAATCCTGGCCTGAAGCGTTTTTATTTTAATTCATTTATTTTTGCAGGTTCAAAATATAATAGCCTTGTCCAGTATGCTTATCACCAGCGTACGCTGGCCCTATTGGTTTTGTGATGCGCCATTGAGGTAAGGGACATGGGTTCGATTCCCAGGTCCTTACCTTTTCAGTAATTTTCCTTTTTTGTCATGCTTTATTTGTTTTCTTTTAATAATTTATTCATTTTAATCAATTTAATAAAATCAAAACCTTTTCTAAATAAAAAAACCAATAAATAATAATTTTTATGTTTTCTAAAATTTCATTAATTCATTAGTTTTTTTTCTAAATCAATTAATTTATAAATATTTTTTAATTTGTATATAATCTTTATTATTTATGTATTTTGTAAATAAAAACCTAGTTAAAATCTTTTATAGTCCTAATTAAAAAGTTCTAATTATTTCTCTAATAATAATCTTGTATATAATTAGTCCATTACATTTTAATTAATTACTAATTACTAATTATACCATATTTTTCTTAATAAATTTATTTATCACTCTAATTTTTCTTAATTAAATCCTTAACCTAATTTTATTCTAAAACCCTAATTTTGTTTAACTAACCCTAATTTCTCTAACCCTAAATTTTAATCTAATTTTCTTAACCTAAACTTAATTTTTTTAATTAAAACTTTAATCTAATTTTTAAACTTAAATCTTAAATTGATTTTGTTTCCTTTATTTAATCTTGCTTTATTATTTTATATAGTCTTGCTTATTTTTATTAGAAAAAAAATGTATAGGTTGTAATAATTTATTTTCCGCCCAATTATTATGTATCTGTCCCAAATCCTTGTAATAACGTAGTTTTATTTTCCTGCTTTTTTAATTATATTATTTAATTGTGTGGTTAGTAAATAGGGAGTGAGAACATAATTGTAATTAATTGAATTTAGAAAATTAATAAAAAAGATTAAATACTTGAAAAAAAATACTCACACACGTAAGTCGATCTAAGATCACCATCTGCACTTCCTAGGGTATTCCTCTTGGTTGCCTTATTTAAAACGGTCAAGTCCCTCGAAAGTAGGGTGTCTTAAGCAACGTCCCTCCAGGAAATAAATCATCTTGTCCCTCCCTTGGTTAAAAGATCAAGTCCCTACGATGTTTCCTACGATAATGATCTTGTCCCTTCATTTTAAAAGATGATAGTCCCTCTCAATTACTAAAGACACCCTACAGTTGCCTTCGTTGACCGTACGATGATCCTACGCCCGTCCCTTAATGAAATCCAAGGTAATGACTACCTATTCCTTAATAATTGAGATAGTCTTACCCTTGAAAGGACATATAAAAACATGAATGACTTAGTCTAGGGTAAGTACCTCATAGGTACTTGCTCCCTCTTCTAAAAGAAAATACTTTTCACACCTCACTATTTTCAAATATTTTCAAACAAGGCTTTGTATATATCCATACGAGGATCATTACAAAGTATTTAGAAAATTTCTAATCACACACTACACTTTCCAAAAACAATTAAAGTGAGCTAAGTAACAAAGAGCCCATGGATAACCATGGATATAAAGGGTGCTAACACCTTCCCTTTATATAACCTACCCCCCGAACTCAAGTCTTTTCAAACGGTATTTCCTGTTCTTTTATGTCCCTTCCTTATGGATAAAATATAAGTCGACGGCGACTCTTGCTATCCGCAACATTTATAGAAAGTCAGTTCTCCCACCGTGTTACAGAACTGGCGACTCTGCTGGGGAGTTACTAAGTAAAAGAGGGGTACCCTTAGGAATTAGATCACTTAATTGTTTGTCTTGTTTTCTTTATATTATTTGTTGGGCTTTTGTGTGAAAGATCCTAACCCGGATCTAGTGTACCCTAGGTAAGTAGCAATAGACTAAGGAAACTGTACGGCGTATACCAATATGGTTGATCTGGTGGCTACGTTAGTGTGACTTCTAGGTTGGTTCTTATGTTCCTTAAGTAAGTTGAGGATACCCCAAGGCTTCCATATGTTGTCATTACACTAACTGACTTTATAGAACCCTAGTTAACCCATCTTGGCCTTTAGAAATTAGTGAGATAGCCGACTTTGGTGAAGACTAAAGTTAGTTGATACTCGATGCTACGCTCATTGAGATTTTAATCTTGGGAGGTTTTGGTTGGCAAGTCAGTTTCCTATTAAACAACAACCCTTGAGAAGGATCAGTGATATTGAGATCCCTTAGAACCTGGTTACTTTTGTATGATAGGATGAACCAACTAAACTTAAGGAGAGGGTACTTACCTTTAAACCTCATGCAAGCCTTTAGATATAGGGGTATTGTGTGACTTGTTTGTGTGTGCCATATGTTTGTGATTGAGCATAACATTATGACATCATGACATCATAAGCATATCATTTTCACTAACCATTTCAAGAACCAAAGGATTTATCTTTGTTCTTTGTTGCAGGTTATGGCTTCCACTCGTAGGAACACTATCCGAATCAACTTTGTAGGGTTACCTTCTAAGCTTAAGGAATTGGTTTCTAAGGTTTCTAAAAGCTCCCAATTCATCAAGAAGCATGTTTACCTGCTGGATCTAGTCACTTCAGGGTTCAATGAAGACATGATGAGTGTCCAATTCTAGTTCTTTGATCCTAAACATCATTGCTTCACATTTACCAACTATCAGCTGGTTCCTATAATGGAAGAGTTCTCCAAATTACTGGGTATACCTATCCTTGATCAGAGACCCTTCATAGGCTTAGAGAAGGAGCCTAAACCTGAAGTCATTGCTGCAGCCCTACATTTGAAGAAATCAGACATCGTCCTGGAAACGAGAAGCGGAGTTAAGGGTATTCTTGCTAAGGTATTGATGGAGAAAGCTCAAATGTTCTTGGATGCTATGAGCTATGATGCTTTTGAGGAGATCCTAGCCTTGTTGATCTATGGCTTAATGTTGTTCCCTAACCCAGACCAGTTCATAGTCATACACGCCATCAACATATTTCTGTCTCACAATCCAATACCTACATTACTTGGAGATATCTTACATTCTCTTCACACTCGTACTACGAAGGTGAGGGGGACTCTGATATGCTGCATACCTTTACTGGCTAGGTGGTTTATTTCTCACCTTACTCGATCAGTGCTGAAGAATGAACAAGGGTTAAGGTGGTCTAAGAGGATCATGTCACTTTCTCATTCAGATATTCACCGGTGCTCTCGATCTATGGAGAATGTTACTATCATTGACCGTTGTGGGAAATTCCCTAATGTGCCACTCCTTAGCATAAGAGGGGGCATTACCTACAACCCTTCTTTAGCTTTACGTCAGTTTGGTTATGCTCAGAGTAATGGTCCTCATGACATGCTTATCCAGGGTCTTATGTTCAACTACGACAACGATCTTCAAGGTTACCGTCAAAGGTTTATACGGGCTTGGAGAAAAGTGAACAAGGTTGATAGCAAGACTCTGGAACCAACGTACTCCATTCCTATGGAATCTTATCTCAGATGGGTGTGATCTCGTGCTCAGACTCTTATGATGCCATATCCTGCTGTTCTACCAGTTACTATGGAGCTTGTTGCTGAAGGAGATGTTCCTTATACCATCCTTCACCCAGACATGCCCACTGACTTGGAAGAGTTGCAGAATTCCTGGATTCAGTTGAAGGAGCAAAGGGATACTTTTGAGACTCATTTCAGAGCTAGTCAAGAAAGAATTCTGGAGCTGACAAGGCAACTTCACGAGGAGCGGAACCTCAACACATACCTCAACCCAAATAGGAAGCATCCATGGGAGACTTAAAACCCCATATATTCATCTCTTTGTATTTTATTCTTATTTCCTTTCGTTGTAAGCCCAAGGGGCAATTTATGTTAAACATTTACTAATAAAAGATTTTTTTTGTTTTTCTTTAAACAAATTTAAATCATGCGGTCCTTGAAAACATTACATATGCATCTACATACCATATCATTACATCACAGGTTTCTTATAAACAGGTATCTTATCTTCTCGCTGTTTATTTCAGCAGAAATTGCTCTCGAACAAACTGTCAAGGATCTCCAGACTCAGAATGCCCAATTTCAAGAGATGATTCTGAATTTGTCCAGGGGACAAGATGAGCTGAAGGCACTTCTGACCAAGAAAAAGAAGAAGACCAGAAAACCAGCTGGCTTCATCAACCTGGGTAGAAGATTCAGAGCTCCAATCAAGATAGATGCTGAGGTGGAAAACCTGGAGATAAAAGTTCTACAGAATAGGAAGGGATTCAACATGGTACTACTGTGGATTATGATTATGAGGAAAATTATTACCATGACCCTTCTTGTGAAGAGAAGTATAGGATACTGGAGGATCAGATGAATGCTATAGAACTACAGAAGACTTATGGGTTTGACTTTGAAGATTTGAGCTTGATTTCTGGAGTCTCCATCCCTATGGGTTTCAAGGTCCCTACTTTTGTGGTGTATGATGGTGTGTCGTGTCCAAAATTGCATCTGAGGTCTTATGTCAGGAGAATTCAACCACATACTCCTGATAGGAAGTTCTGGATGCATTTCTTTCAAGAGAGTTTGTCTGGGTCCCAACTGGAATGGTATTATCAACTGGAGAGTACCAACATTTGTAACTGGAATGATCTTGATGAGGCTTTTTATAAACAATACCAATATAATTCTGATTTAGCACCAACCCTCATGTAGATCCAGAGCATGTCCATGGGTTCTAAAGAAAGTTTCAAGGAGTATGCTCAGAAGTGGAGAGATCTGGCAAGTAGAGTTCAACCCCCTTTGACTGACAGGGAATTGGTTGATATGTTTATGAGTACGTTGACTGGTCCTTTCTATAGTCATCTCATTGGAAGCTCATCCTCTGGCTTCACCTGTTATTGATGTTAATCTTGATGTTGACAATATTGTTGGGTCCAGTAAGGTTACCAGGAGTGGAAGAATTTTCTCTCCAGAAGACACCTCAAAGACTGCTACTACTCCAGTCCATATCTCTAACTCTGGGTCAAGTACTGAGGCTCGGGCCAAAGGACCAGTGATTGAACCTGTTCAAGCTGAGGCACCAGCTAGTGAAGATCTCTCTAAGCAGATGGAAGAAGTACTGAAGATCATCCGCAAGAGTGATTATGATATTGTTGGCCAGTTGGGGCATACTCCCTCTAAAATCTCTATGTTATCATTGCTATTATGTTCTGAAGCCCATGCCAAGGCTCTAATCAAGTTCCTGAAGACTACTCATGTGCCACATGAGATCTCTATGGACCAGTTTGAAAATTGTGTGGCTCATCTGACTAGCGATAATGGTTTGAGTTTTTCTGATGTTGATCTAACCCCTGCTAAAAGAAACCATAATAGAGCTCTGCACGTCTCCATTGAGTGCAGGGGAACTACTTTGTCTCATGTGTTGGTGGATAATGGTTTTTCATTAAATGTATTACCCAAGGAGGTTCTGGACAAACTCAACCTGGAGGATGTAATGTTAAGGCCAAGTAATATGGTGGTGAGGGCCTTTGATGGTTCAAGAAGAATGGTGCATGGAGAGGTGGATCTCCCAATCAAAGTAGGCTCTTAAGTCTTTGATTCCACTTTCTATGTGATGGATATTCGTCCTGCGTATTCCTGTTTGCTTGGGCGTCCCTGGATCCATGGGGCAGGTGCTGTAACTTCCACTTTACATCAGAAATTGAAATATCCAGTGAAGGGAAAGATTGTCACTATTTATGGTGAAGAAGAATACATGATCAATCATGTGAATACTTTTAAATATGTTGATATGGAGAGTAAATTTGTTGAGACTCCTTGCCAGACGTTTGAAGTAGTTCCTCAAGTTGTTCCTGCTACTGAAGCCATCCCTGCTGCTAAAAACGTTCTTGTGATTACCAGAGTACCTCCTACAATGGCCTCTCTCAAGGATGCTAAAGTTGTGGTTGAAGAAGGTGGTTGTACTATTTGGGGTCAGCTTCCTGACATTCCTTACAAGTCTGACAAGTTTGGTTTAGGTTTTACTGCAGAATCTCAAAAGGTTGTTCGTCGTGCTCGTGTTGTTCATATCACTAATAGAGGAATCATAAAGGACCAAGTCAATGTTGTGGGAGATTATGATGAAGATTACAACCTGGATGATTGTATCTTTCCTACCATTGGTGATGGACTCAACAACTAGAAGGCTGAAGACGTTATTCCTATCTCCTTTAGTCAGGAGTAAATGCTATTTTGTTTTTCTAATTTTAATTTTTGTAACTTTGAACAATTAAATACTTTTGAGCCTTGTGCCTTGCCAGGGGCATAATGGTGTGCTTGTTAGGGTTTTCATTTCATTTGCATATTTTCATTCAATAAAATCAATGGACGTTTCTTGCTTACGTGAGTATTGTGCTCTTTGTCTTTCTTTTACTTTTTCCTTTTATCAAAAAGCTATGTGTTCTTACACACACCCACGTCACTAAAATGCAGATCCTTATCCACTCTGGATCATATTGATAACATTTCTGCTATTGCCAATTATGACTTTGAGAATCCGATTTTTCAAGCCAAGGATGGAAAGGAGGAAGATTGTGAAGTACCTGTAGAGCTGGCTAGATTGCTACAGCAATAAGAGAAAGATATACAGCCACATGAGGAACCAATGGAAGTTGTGAATCTGGGAACTGAGGAAAACAGGAAAGAGGTCAAGATAGGTGCTGAATTGGAAGATGTTGTTAAGAACAGGTTGATTCATATGTTACATGACTATGTGGAAATTTTTGCTTGGTCTTATGAAGATATGCCAGGGTTGGATACTGATATTGTGGTTCACCGTCTACCAGTGAAAGAAGATTGTCGCCCAATAAAACAGAAAGTTCGTCGTATGCATCCTGAAATGTCAGAAAAGATTAAGGCAGAGGTGATGAAACAATTCAATGCAGGGTTTCTAGCTGTTACTTCTTATCCTCAGTGGGTTGCAAATGTAGCATTGGTGCCTAAGAAAGATGGTAAAGTACGCATGTGTGTAGATTACAAAGATTTGAACAAAGCCAGTCCCAAAGATGACTTTCCACTTCCACATATTGATGTTCTGGTAGACAACACTGCTCAACATAAAGTATTCTCTTTTATGGATGGTTTCTCTGGTTACAATTAGATTAAGATGGCACCTGAAGATATGGAAAAGACTACATTTGTTACACAATAGGGCACTTTCTGTTATAAGGTGATGCCATTTGGTTTGAAGAATGATGGGGAAACATATCAGCGTGCTATGGTGGCTTTGTTCCATGATATGATTCACCATGAGATAGAGGTATATGTGGATGATATGATAGCCAGATCTTAGACTGAAGAAGAACATCTTGATCATCTGCATAAGTTGTTTGAGAGGTTAAAGAAATACAAGTTGAGATTAAATCCAAACAAGTGTACCTTTGGAGTTAGATCTGGTAAACTTTTGGGTTTTATTGTCAGTGGTAAGGGTATTGAAGTTGATCCTGTAAAGGTAAAAGCTATACAAGAGATGCCTGCTCCCCGTACTGAGAAGGAAGTTAGAGGTTTCCTAGGACGACTGAATTACATTGCAAGATTTATTTTCCAGTTAACTGCCACTTGTGAGCCAATCTTCAAGTTGTTGAAGAAAGATCAAATAATGGAATGGAATGACGAATGTCAGGTAGCTTTTGATGAGATCAAGAAGTAGCTACAGGAACCTCCAATATTATTGCCACCAGTGGAAGGAAGACCCTTGATTATGTACCTGACAGTAATGGATAAATCAATAGGGTGTGTATTGGGGCAACATGACGAATCGGGTCGAAAAGAGCAAGCAATATACTACCTTAGCAAAATGTTTACCGACTGTGAAACAAGATACTCACTGCTCGAGAAAACTTACTGCACTTTGGCATGAGCTTCTCGTCGACTAAGACAGTATATGTTGACTCATACCACTTTATTGATTTCAAAGATGGATCCCATCAAGTACATATTTGAGAAACCTGCTCTCTTCGGACGAATAGCAAGATGGAAAATGATCTTAACAGAATATGACATACAATATACTACTCAGAAAGAAATTAAAGGAAGTGTAGTAGCTGATCATTTGGCTCATCAAGCAGTGGATGATTATCAGTCTATGATTTTTGAGTTTTTGGATGAGGATATTATGATTGTTACTAAAGAACCTAGACAATATGAAGGACCTGGACAAGGATCCCGATGGACTATGGTTTTTGATGGAGCTTCTAATGCGCTTGGTAATGGTGTTGGTGTTGTGATTATATCTCCTAAAGGTTGTTATACACCAATTACTGCAAGACTTTGCTTTAATTGTACCAATAATATGGCTGAGTATGAAGCATGCATCATGGGTATCAAGATTGCCATTGAGATGAAGATTCAGTTTTTGAATGTGTATGGGGATTCAGCTCTTGTAGTTAGTCATGTTAAAGGAGATTGAGACACCATGCATCCTAATCTCATCCCTTACAGAGAGAATGTGTTATCTTTGATCCCATACTTTGAAAAGATCAACTTTGGACATATTCCACGAGAAGAGAATCAGTTGGCAGATGCATTAGCCACCCTGACATCTATGTTTGAAATCAATTGGGATGATGAAGCTCCCAGAATTACTATTGGTCTTGATAAACCTGCATACTGCAATGAGGTAAGTACTGAAGGAGTAGAGGAAAAGCCTTGGTTCTATGTAGTGAAAAGGTATCTTGAAGCTCAAGAGTTCCCTGAAGGGGAATCTGTCAATGATAAGAAGTTTCTGAGGAGATTTTCTGCTAAGTTCTTCCTGAGTAATGGAGTTTTGTACAAGCGCAATCATGATTCAACTTTGCTTCGCTGTGTAGATAAGAAAGAAGCAGTAGAGATTATGGAGGACATGCATGATGGGATCTTTGGTACTTATTCTAGTGGGCATACTATGGCTAAGAAGATTCTGAGAGCAGGTTATTATTGGTCTACCATGGAAGCTGATTGCTATCAGCACTCCAAAACTTGTCACAAATGCCAGATTTATGCTGATAAAGTTCATGTGCCTCCAGTTCCGTTGAATGTTCTGACTTCTCCATGGCCTTTTTCCATGCGGAGCATTGATATGATTGGTGAGACCAAACCTACTGCTTCCAATGGACATCGTTTCATCCTTGTGGCTATTGATTACTTTACAAAGTGGGTAGAGGCAGTTTCATTTGCTTCTGTTACCAAGAATGTTGTGGCTCGATTCATTAAGTATAATCTTATATGTAGGTATGGCATACCTAAAAGGATTATCACGGATAATGGTACTAATTTGAACAATACTTTGATTATTGATCTCTGTACGCAGTTCAAGATTAAGCATCACAATTCTTCTCCATATCGTCCGAAGATGAATGGCGCAGTGGAAGCCGCCAATAAGAATATTAAGAAGATCTTGCAAAAGATGACAGTTACATATAAGGATTGGCATGAGATGTTACCATTTGCTCTTCATGGTTACCGTACCGCAATACGTACTTCAACAGGGGCAACTCATTTCTCCCTGGTCTATGGTATGGAAGTAGTTTTACCCATTGAAGTTCATATTCCTTCCTTGAGAATTATGAAGGATGTAGGCTTAGATGAAGATGAATGGATTCAGACTCGACTTGACCAGATAAACTTGATTGATGAGAAAAGACTAGCAGCTTCTTGTCATGGTCAAATGTATCAGAAACGTATGATCAAAGCCTCAATAAGAAAGTTAAGTAGCAAATATATCAGGCTGGTGATTTGGTGATCAAGCGTATCATATTACCACATAGTGATCCCAGAGGCAAATGGACCCCCACCTATGAAGGGCTATTTGTTGTTAAGAGAGTGTTTTCTGGAGGTGCCATGATGCTTACCACTATGGATGGTGAAGATTTCCCACAGCCTGTGAACAAAGACATAGTTAAAAAATACTACGCATAAAAAGACCCACTAGGTTGACTGACCTAGGCAAAAATAAGGGCATCCCGTCGAACCAAAAGGGTTCGGGCAAAAATTAGGGATATATATAAAAATAATGTACACCCGGCAAGTCGAAAACCTGAAAAGGCGGCTTGGTCAAAAAAAGGTATCCCGGTGGATTGAAAACCTGAAAAGGTAATCCAGGAAAAAGTTAGGGATTAAAGCGTATGACTATGTCTCGTTGGATCATCCATGTAACCTCTACTAGTTGTGTTATCTACGTCAAATTCAACAGATACAGATCAATCCAATCGTTTCTTTTCCGACAACTGAAGATGAGATATTTGAAGATAATGGCAATTGCAGAGTTGAAACTCAATAGGATTATTTACACATAGCTATTTTTCTTTGTTTTTGTAAAAATTTCTTCGACGGATTCCTCTTACTAGGACTTCCGTCTCCGTATTAAAACTCTCCTATTTATAGGCCACTTTATAAATAAATAAAATTCCATTTTTCGTATTCAGATTTACTTTTCCCTCTTTATTCAGGTTTACTTTTCCCCTTTTACTAAAGCGAAAAACGTCCGTTGATTATGTTTGAATGTATATATGCTTTTGAATATGATTGATGTTTACCAGAAATGCATAAAATACAATAATAGCATTTATTAAGAACGAACAGAGGTAGGAATTCAACGAATCTTCGCCGGCTCATCCCCACAGATTAATCTTTACGGATATCCTTACGGAATACTTCAAGTAATATCTTGTATTTCCAACACTATGAAGTCCTCAAGCAGTTGCATATCCCCTGAAGAATTAATACTTAACCAAATAAGTCTCCCGGATCTATATCCATCTCTTTTATCCTCAGTCAGGATATTCAGGAATCTAATCCTTCAATAAGAAGTACGACGAACAAAAATGAGAGGTTCTAAGTACGATATTCTTAAACAAGACGGGAACGAAATCTTCATATTTCTCAATAACGAATCAGGATTTATTTTCCCCAGCCAGCAGTTGTTCTAAGAAGCTACTTATATGCTTCAAACTACATTCATTCATACATACATCATCATATCATATCATATGCATACAACATTATCATGAAATATTATTTTGCAAAATGTTATATACATCATGATATTTGCATAGAACTAACCTTGTTTTTCAGGTTAATTCTCCAGCAGATAAACTTCATCAACAACTTATATCTTGGGACGTTGTTTATCCTTCCAAAGGCTATCTTGGGCCGTTGTTTATCTTCCCAAGTATCCTATTATGACTTTGGGTCGTCGTTTATCTTCCCAAAAGTTATACCCTTACCTTGGGCCATTGTTTATCTTCCCAAGTATCCTATTATGACTTAGGGTCGTCGTTTATCTTCCCAAAAGTTATACTCTTACCTTGGGCTGTCGTTTATCTTCCCAAGTACCCTAGTATGTCTTTGGGCCGTCGTTTATCTTCCCAAAAGTTATACTATTGCCTTGGGCCGTTGTTTATCTTCCCAAGTACCCTATTATGACTTTGGGCCGTCGTTTATCTTCCCAATAGTTATACCCTCACCTTGGGCCGTTGTTTATCTTCCCAAGTATCCTATTATGACTTTGGGTCGTCGTTTATCTTCCCAAAAGTTATACCATTACCTTGGGCCGTCGTTTATCTTCCCAAAAGTTAAACCCTTACCTTGGGCCGTTGTTTATCTTCCCAAGTACCATATCATTACCTTGGGTCGTTTTTTATCTTCCCAAAAGCTACATCATTACCTCGGGCCGTTGTTTATCTTCCCAAAAGTTGTATCTTCATACTACCTTATTCTCCAAGAAGTATATTTGAAGAACTTTTCTCCGAATGCCATCTTTAACCCATTCAAGCAATACAATCTTTTCTCTGAATGGTATCTTTAAGCCCATTCAAGAAATACAACCAACCAACAATATCATTCTACGCACCGGCGAGTGCAAATTTTTGGGCTTTTGTGTTCAATCCCCTTCTACCTTCCAGTCACGAATGGCGTGCAGCCAATCTAACTCATCAGGTTTCAGAAAATTGAACAGGGGAAGCTGTTGTACCCCAAAAATTTCCCTCCCACAATCAAGGAAATGTCTCTCAAGATTTATCAATGATCATAAGGTTCTCAAGGTCCCCAATTGGTCAGAAAGTTTGAAAGTTTCCTTAGACAAAGCCTTCTCCTAAGCAAAGGATCAAGAACTAGGGTTTTGATTTCTCTAAGAAAAATGGACTTCCAAGTCCTAAAGTGAGCTTCATAACATCCCATGTGACTTCAAGAATCCCTATGTCAAGTTTCATAGCTTTCCCAATAAGTTTGACTAGTCAGATGATCAGATATGCAAAAATCAGTCAAAGTGGTTAAAACGTCAAACTGAGGTCAATTGTGGTCAAATTAAAGTCAAAATTAAATATTTTTTGCCAACATCAAGATTATGAATTAAAATTCATCATTTGATCAAGGGTTGATCATGATTCATCAAAGAGATCTCAGATCATCAAGAATCAGGAAGTTTCTAAATTAGGGGTTCCTAGGAAAAGTCAACTGAACTTTGAACAGCCATAACTTTCACATACTTCATCAAAAAATTCCCATCCAAAGCTCATTTTGAAGGAAATTAAATTCTATACAACTTTGTGTCTCACAAGCCAAGCCTAAAATTGATTCATTTGGAAGGTATGAGCTAAGACATTATAGGTCCTTTGAAAAGTCAACAAAAACTCAACTTTTTCCAAAGCTCATAATTTGAAAATGGTAAAAGATATTGACATGGGACCAAGAGGGTTGGTTAGAGGACTCTTTAAGCTTTCCAAAATGTCCAATAACACCTTCATATCCTTAAAATTGATGGATTTGTGCATTGGCAAAGTTGGGAGATTTTCAAGGGGTGCATGAAGCAAATAAGGTCTAAAATCCATTTTTTTTCCAAATGGGCCTACAAATTTGCAATCCAATCTTCACAATAACATCAAGTACGACCCAATTCCCATTATTTCTGATTTTTATAATTTATTTATTATTTATTTGGAATTTATTTATTAAAATTCAATTTAAATCAAAATAAAATATAAAAACTCAATATTTGGATATGATTCTTGTTCTAGAAGCTCATAAACATCATTTAAACTGATTTGATACTCTCCAATTTCGTGCACAACCTTTGAAGTATGAAAAGATTTTATCTTTCCTCACATTTATGATTGATTTTTCTTCACACTCAAGAAACCAAAATCCACAAAGACAAGCCCAATATTCTGACCTAATTTCACTCTATTATAAGTAGAGAACATAACTAAAGAAAAAGACCTGAATTTGCAGCATCAAAGAACCAAAACCAACTTCAAAAGATTAAAGAAAAAATCAAATTTGGATTCTTGTGTTTTGTTGTTTTTCAGGTGATTTGAAGGTGGCAAACCATTCCTGGATGACCATTGAACATATTTGTATCATTATCATCATCAAAATCGTGCCATAATAGACTAACCAAATGCATATTCATGGTGTTTTTTTGACTTTTCGGTTTCGATTATTCTTGGTGTTTTGATCATATTTGTTTGACTAATGTTGTTTGTATGATGACATAGAAGCATTCTGGGCAAAAACATTGAAGCTCCATGGCCGAAATACCATTCCACAATTATTAGGGTTTACACCTCTAAATTAGGGCTTTATGATACAAATGATTTAAATGATTTCTATTGATATATTTGTATTGTATGAGTTGTGGGGATCACGTTGATGTGACCAATTTGAGAAGTTACTCTATGGTTTGTGCTATATGATGTTCGCAGGTTTTCATACGAACGAAAAATCGCAGGATAATGTGTAGGAATTTTCGCAGCAAATTCCGCAGGTCAAGAGGTAGAAGAAGGTCAATGGCGCGCGAATTCATTTTTTGAATTTGTTTTATTTATTTTATGCTATTATGTTATATCATTGACACAGAGATTCTAGTAGCCTAGTGGTTGAGGCGTGTGCATGGTGAACCTTGAAGACATGGGTTCGATCCTGGTCTGAAGCATTTTTCTTTTAATTCATTTATTTTTGCAAGTTCAAAATATAATAGCCTTGTCCAGTATGCTTATCACCAGCGTACGCTGGCCCTATTGGTTTTGTGATGCGCCATTGAGGTAAGGGACCTGGGTTCGATTCCCAGGTCCTTACTTTTTGAGTAATTTTCCTTTTTTGTCATGCTTTATTTGTTTTCTTTTAATAATTTAATCAATTTAATAAAATCAAAACATTTTCTAAATAAAAAACCAATAAATAATAATTTTTATGTTTTCTAAAATTTCATTAATTCATTAGTTTTTTTTCTAAATCAATTAATTTATAAATATTTTTTAATTTGTATATAATCTTTATTATTTATGTATTTTGTAAATAAAAACCTAGTTAAAATCTTTTATAGTCCTAATTAAAAAAATTCTAATTATTTCTCTAATAATAATCTTGTATATAATTAGTCCATACATTTTAATTAATTACTAATTACTAATTATATCATATTTTTCTTAATAAATTTATTTATCACTCTAATTTTTCTTAATTAAATCCTTAACCTAATTTTATTCTAAAATCCTAATTTTGTTTAACTAGCCCTAATTTCTCTAACCCTGAATTTTAATCTAATTTTCTTAACCTAAACTTAATTTTTTTTAATTAAAACTTTAATCTAATTTTAAACTTAAATCTTAAATTGATTTTGTTTCCTTTATTTAATCTTGCTTTATTATTTTATATAGTCTTGCTTAGTTTTATTAGAAAAAAAATGTATAGGTTGTAATAATTTATTTTCCGCCCAATTATTCTGTATCTGTCCCGAAGCTTTGTAATAACGTAGTTTTATTTTCCTGCTTTTTTAATTATATTATTTAATTGCGTGGTTAGTAAATAGGGAGTGAGAACATAATTGTAATTAATTGAATTTAGAAAATTAATAAAAAAGATTAAATACTTGAAAAAAAATACTCACACACATAAGTCGATATAAGATCGCCATCTGCACTTCCTAGGGTATTCCTCTTGGTTGCCTTATTTAAAACGGTCAAGTCCCTCGAAAGTAGGGTGTCTTAAGCAACGTCCCTCCAGGAAATAAATCATATTGTCCCTCCCTTCGGTTAAAAGATCAAGTCCCTACGATGTTGCCTACGATAATGATCTTGTCCCTTCGGTTTAAAAGATGATAGTCCCTCTCAATTACTAAAGACACCCTACAGTTGCCTTCGTTGACCGTATGATGACCCTACGCCCGTCCCTTAATGAAATCCAAGGTAATGACTACCTATTCCTTAATAATAGGGATAGTCTTACCCTTGAAAGGACATATAAGAACATGAATAACTTAGTCTAGGGTAGGTACCTCATAGTTACTTGCTCACTCTTCAAAAAGAAAATACTTTTCACACCTCATTATTTTCAAACATTTTCAAACAAGGCTTTGTATACATCCATACGAGGATCATTACAAAGTGCTTAGAAAATTTCTAATCACACACTACACTTTCCAAAAACAATTAAAGTGAGCTAAGTAACTAAGAGCCCATGGGTAACCATGGATATAAAGGGTGCTAACACCTCCCCTTTATATAATCTACCCCCTGAACTCAAGTCTTTTCAAAACGGTCTTTCCTCTTCTTTTATGTTCATTCCTTATGGATAAAATAAAAGTCAGTGGTGAGCCTTACTATCCGCAACATTTATAGAAAGTCAGCTCTCCCACTGTGTTACAGTCAGGTTAAAGGTGAATGGGACACGAAACTTCCAAATCTCATTCCTTATAGAGAGCATGTGTTGCCTTTAATTCCATACTTTGAAGAGATTACTTTTGGACATATTCCACGAGATGAGAATCAGTTGGCAAATGTGTTAGCCACCATGTCATCTATGTTTGAGATCAGTTGGGATGATGAAGCTCCTAGAATTACTATTGATCGATTTTCTGAACCAACATATTGTTATGAGGTTGATACTGAGGGAGTAGAAGAAAAGCCTTAGTTCCACGAAGTAAAAAGATATCTCAAAGCCCAGGAATATCCTGAAGGGGCATCTATCAATGACAAAAAGTTTTTGAGGAGATTTTCTACCAACTTTTTCCTGAGTAATGGAATTTTGTACAAGCACAATCACGATTCGACTTTGCTTCACTATGTGGATAAGAAGGAAGCAAGAGAAATTATGGAAGACATGCATGATGGGATCTTTGGTACTCATTCTAGTGGGCATACAATGGCTAATAAGATTTTGAGAGCAGGTTACTATTGGTCTACCATGGAAGCTGATTGCTATCAGCATTCCAAAACTTGTCATAAGTGTCAGATCTATGCTGATAAAGTACATGTGCCTCCAGTTCCGTTGAATGTTCTAAATGCTCCTTGGCCTTTTGCCATGTGGGGTATTGATATGATTGGTGAGATCAAACCTACCACTTCCAATGGACATCGTTTCATTATTGTTGCTATTGATTACTTTAAGAAGTGAGTAGAGGTAACCTCGTTTGCTTTTGTTACTAAGAATGTTGTGACTCGGTTCATCAAACATAATCTCATATATAGGTATGACATCCCTGAAAGGATTATCACAAATAATGGTACTAATCTGAACAATACTATGATTACTGACCTCTGCATACAGTTCAAGATTAAGCATCACAATTCTTCTCCATATCGACCAAAGATGAATGGCGCAGTGGAAACCGCCAACAAGAACATTAAGAAGATCTTGCAAAAGATGACAATTACATATAAATATTGGCATGAGATGTTACCATTTTCTCTTCATGGTTATCGTACCACAGTACGTACTTCAATCGGGGCAACCCCATTCTCTCTTGTCTATGGTATGGAAGTAATTTTACCTATTGAAGTTCAGATCCCCTCCTTGAGAATTATGAAGGATGCAGATTTAGATGAAGATGAATGGATTCAGACTCAACTTGACCAGATAAACTTGATTGATGAAAAAAGGCTTGCAGCTGTTTGTCATGGTGAAATGTATCAAAAGCGTATGATCAAAGCCTTTAATAAGAAGATCAAGCAACAAGTATATCAAGATGGAGACTTGGTAATCAAGCGTATCATATTACAACAAGGTGATTCTAGGGGAAAATGGACTCCCACCTATGAAGGGCTATTTGTAGTCAAAAGGGTATTTTCTGGAGGTGCTATGATGCTTACTACTATGGATGGTGAAGACTTCACGTAGCCTGTAAACATAGACATAGTCAAAAGATACTACGCATAAAAAGAGACCCACTAGGTTGACTGGCCTAGGAAAAAATAAGGGCATCCCGGCAAACCAAAAGGGTTCGGGCAAAAATTAGGGATATATATATATAAACAATTGTACACCCGGCAAGTCGAAAACCCGAAAGGGCGGCTTGGGCAAAAAAGGGTATCCCGGTGGACAAAACCTGAAAGGGCAGTCCAGGCAAAAGTTAGGGATTAAAACGTACGACTATGTCTCTTTGGATCACCCATGTAACCTCAACTAGTTGTACTACCTATATCAAGTTCAAACAGGTACATATCAGTCTAATTGTTTCTATTCCGACATCAAGGGATGAAATACTTAAAGATAATGGCAATAGCAGAATTGAAACTCAATAGGATCACTTACACATAGCTATTTTTCCTTATTTTTGTACTCTGTTAGATATTTCTATGAAGAATTCCTCTTACTAGGATTTTCGTCTCCTTGTTCAAACTTGCCTGTTTATAGGCTACTTTCTAAATAAATACAATTCTACTTTCGAATTTAGATTTACTTTTCCCCTTTTACTTAAGCAAAAACGCCCGTTGATTATGTTTGAAAGTAAACATGCTTTTGAATATGATTGATGTTTACCAGAAATGCATAAAACACAATAATAGCATTTACTAAGGACGAGTGGAGGTAGGAATGCAACGAATCTTCGTCGGTTCATCCCCACAGAGTAATCTTTACGGATATATTCTAACGAAATAATCCATGTAGGCTCTCGTACTTCTCTACAAGATCCTCAGGGAATGTCTGTCTCTTTTATCCCCAGTCAGGGTATTCAGGAATTTAATCTTTCAATAAGAAGTACGAAGAACAGAAAATGAAAGATCTTAAGTATGATATTCCAAAACAAGATTGGAACAAAGTCTTCATATTCCTCAGCAACGAATCAGGATTTATTTTCCCCAGCTAGCAGTTATTACGTGAAGCTACTCATGCGCTTCAACTACATAATACATTCATACATCATTCATATAATATCATGGCATATACATTCATAATGCATACGACATCTTCATTTATGTTTCATGACATGCAATCCTGCATAAACTAATCTTTCTTTTTCAAGATAGTTTACAGTCAGATAAATATTACCAGGTCCTGGAGACAGTTCAGAGACGATCTTTACGAAGATCTAGTGCTAATACTTATTGCAGGATATATTTTTCTCCCTGAGACATTTTAGAGACGATCTATACGAAGATCTAGTATTGATGCTTAGTGCAGGATGTTTTCAAAGATTTACTTCTGATACTTCAATCAAGATATTTTCCCGAGACAGGTCAGAGACGATCTATACGAAGATCTAGTACTGATACTTAGTGCAGGATATCTTTTCCCCCCAGAGAAAATTCAGAGACGATCTACACGAAAATCTAGTGCTGATATTTAACTCAGTCATGTTACAAAGACAGTTCATAGACGATTTATACGAAGATCTAGTGCTGATACTTAGTGCAGTAACAACATGCAGATACTCCTACCTTCTGGTACTTTGGATGGCATCTATAATCCCATCTCCAAATACTCCTAATGGCATCTCTAAGCTCATTCAAGCAATATAACCAACCAACAATGTTACTCTGCGCACCGTTGAGTGCAAAATTTTGGGCTTTAGTGTTCAATCCCCTTCAACCTTCAAGTCATGAATGGCGTACATGCCAATCTAACTCCTCAGGTTTAAGAAAATTGAACAGAAGCAACTGTTGTACCCCCAAAATTTTCCCTCACGCATTCAAGACAATGTGTCTCAAGAGGTCCATTAACAGTAACAAGATTCTCAATTGATCAAGGGGATTGAAGGTTTCATCAGATAGAGCCTCCTCCAGAACAATGGATCTAGAACTAGGGTTTTGAGTTTTCCCAAGAAAAGGGGGTTTCCAATGCCTCAAGTGGACTTCATAACATCCCACATACCTTACGGAATCCCCATGACAAGTTTCAAAGCTTTCCCAACAAGTTTGGCCAATCAGATGCTCAGATACCCAAAAATCAGTTAATTTGGTCAATAGGTCAACTGTGGTCAACATAAAGTCAAACTTCAAGGTTTTTGGTCAGCATCAAGATTATGAGGTGAAATTCATCATTTGATCAAGGGTTGATCATGATTCATCAAGGAAACCTCAAAATCATCAAGAATCAGGAGTTACTAAATTAGGGTTTTGTGTATAAAAAGTCAACTAAACTTTGACCAGCCATAACTTTCACATACTTCATCAAAAATTTCCCATCCAAGGCTCATTTTGAAGGAAATCCAATTTTCTACAACTTTGTGTCTCACAAGCCAAGTCCAAAAATGCTTCATTTGAAAGATATGAGCTAAAACATTATAGGTCTTTTTGAAAGTCAACAAAAAGTCTACTTTTTCCAAAGCTCATAATTTAAAATTGGTAAATGACATGGACATGGGACCAAAAGGGTTGATTATAGGACTCTCTAAGCTTTCTAAAAAGTCATAAAACACCTTCATGGGATCAAAATTGAGGAAGTTATATATTGTGGAAATTGGACAATTTTAAGGAGGTTTATGAAGCAAAAAGGGTCTAAACTCAAGATTTTGTCAAATGGGCCCATAATATTCCAATCCAAACTTAAAGACGAGGTCATTCACGACCCAATGATCAATTGTTCTGATTTTTATTATTTATTTTATATTATTTTGGTGTTTAATCATTAAAATTCAATTTTAATTGAAATAAATTATGAATATCAAATATTTGATCTAATACCTATTTTTGGATCAAATATTTTGTTATTAAGATGATTGAAATCATTCAAAATTCTTGCAAGACCATTATAGCATGGATATATTTGATTTTTTGACAAATTTGGCAAGGTGGTTTTTTCACAATCAAGCAACTCCAATCCATTACCAAAAAGCCCAAAATTTAAACCTAATACATTCTATTATATATACATAATAAGAGCATAAGGGGAGAACACAAATTCAAAGGCAAGAGAGACATTTTCACATTCAATTTTTTTCAAGAAAAATCAATTTTCGGTTTCACAATTCCAGGCCTCTTCAAAGCATTCTAAAGGTTGCAATAGCTTCCTTGAGGTTCCCTGATCATGTTTCAATCATTACCATCATCAAGATAATAACCATATGCCTAAACCAAATTTTTTTCTTCTTGAATTTTAATTTTTTCGATTTCGATAGTTCATGCGTTTCTATTGAATTTTGATGTTGTTCTGTTGTTTGTAGGGACACATAGATGGTTTTTGGGCAATTAGTTAAAGATTCATGGACCAATTCGTAAAATGCCATTGTTAGAGTTTGAACCTCCAAATTAGGGTTCCCTAATATAAGCTAGTTAAATGATTTTTGTTGACATGATTGAATTGTATGAGCTGTGGTGATCAATTTGGTATGATTAATTTAAAAAACAATTGTGTATACATGATGTTTGAGAATTCACAGGTTTTCTTATGAAGAAAAATTCACAGGTAACGTTATAATAATTTTCGCAGGAAAAAGCGCAGGTCTGGAGGAAGAAGATGACCTAGGGCGCGCAACCTGAAATTTGAAATTTGTTTTTCATATATAATTTATTCTTGTCATCCTATTGCTACAGGCGCGCGCCTGGTCTAGTGGCAAGAACTATGGCATGTGAAGCTGAGGGCAAGGGATCAAAATGGACCTCATCACTTTTTTTATAACTTGTTTTATTTGTTATCTTTATTTTATAATATGATTGTTCCAAGTCATATACATAAGGGCGCGCGTGGACTGGTGGATGTGGCTGAAAGTTGGGAAACTTAGGGCATGGGTTCAACCCTTGCCCACAACATTTTGGCAAAAAACTGGTTTTTTTCTTTCTTCAATTTTCTCTAATTTCTCAAAGTTTTTTTTAATTCCTTTAATTCTTATCTAATTCATTATTTATTCTTTTAACCATGGTTACCCTCAAACCTTTAATTAACCTTCACTTAATTTTTAATTAACCTTTTTAAAAAATCTAATAACATTTTATTATTTAAAAAAAAAATATATTTCTTTTAGGTTTAGGTTAAATATTTTATGAAAATTAGTTTGTTCTATTTAGGTTTATAACTAACCTTCCTGATTTTTTGCCTCAAACCTCGAATTTCTCTAAAACCCTATATTTTTCATTAAACCCTAAAAACCCTAATTTTTATTTAACCCAATTTTCAAAACCATTATTATACTTATTTTCTATTTTATTTTATTCTACTTTAAAATCAAGGTCTTTCATTTATTTTTATTTATTATTATGTAACTGCTTCGTAATTGTAATATTTTAGTTTTATTTTCCGCCCAATTATTATGTAACTGCCCCGAAGCCATGTAATAGTGTATGAATTTTAATTTTTCTGCCCTTTTAATTTCTGCCATTGTTGTTATATTTACTGTGTGGTTAGTAACATAGGGCGTGCCAATAATTAACTGATCAATATGGACTTAGATAATTAATTTCAAGATAAATATTTGAAAACAGGATTCACACACGTAAGTCGATCATTCTATGATCGCCATCTGCACTTTCTAGGGTTCCCCTCTTGGTTGTGTCTTTGGCAAAGTCCATTCACAAATAAATCATCAAGTCCCTTCACAAATAAATCATCAAGTCCCTTCAAAAATTAAAAAGATCATAGTCCCTTCGAAGTTGCCTACGGAATAAATGATCTCGTCCCTCGATGATCCTACGGAATAAATGATGATATTCCCTACAAATTGCTAAAGACACCTCTACAAGTTGCCTTCATTGACCATACGATGACCCTACGCCCGTCCCTTAATGAATCCAAGGTAAATGACTATTTACTCCTTAATAGTAAGGACAATCTTACCCTTGAAAGGAAATAAAGAAACATGAAAGACCAGTCTAGGGTAGGTAGTTCTTAGTTACTTGCTCATATTTCAAAACTCTTTTTCACACCTCACTTTCAAACAACTTTCAAAACTCAAACCTTTGTATACATCCATACGATGATCATTACAAATACTTGTGAAAATTTCTAAACACACACTTCACACTTTTCAAACAAACAAGTGAGCTAAGTAACTAAGAACCCATGGATAACCATGGATATAAAGGGTGCTAACACCTTCCCTTTATATAACCTACCCCCCAAACTCAAAATTTTTAAAAAGGTCTTTCTTGTTCTTTTATAACCTTTCATATTGGATAAAATAAAAGTTGGTGCGACTCTTGCTATCCGCACATGTTTTTGTCAAACAAAAACACTAAGTCAGTTCTCCCATCGTGTTACAGGACCCATCTTATCATAACCCAAACTCAATCTTAAGATAACCCACGACCTTTAAATCATATTTTCTTATTTTATTTATTTATTTTATATTTTATTGGATTTATATCATTTAAATTCAATTTTTTTCAAAATAAATATGAAATAAATCAAGGATTTGATTTTGAACTATCTTAGGATCAAATATTGAGGGTTATTAACAGAATATTTGATCCAAATTCATGCAAGGTAAGAGAGAAAAGGTGTGATGACCAAATATGCCAAAATAGAAAGATTTTGTAATACCCATATATAAAAGACATACTTCAAAGCATATTTTTCATATATAAAAATTAAGTTTGGTATTGAAATACAACAAGTTCTTAACAACACATTGTATAAATATAGCCACTACAACATAAGGTACTAATACAAAAAGGCCATAAATAATACAAGATGTTCACAAAATAAAAGTCTAAGAACTAGATCCGAAGAACTCAAAAGTCCACAGCGGAAAAAGTCATCAAACATGCAAAGATAATCAAATCGCCTTATCTTTACCCTTTGTGGAACCTGAAGTACCTGAAATAACAACATCAACATGGGGTGAGATAAAACATCTCAGTGAGTTCCATATCTTAGTTTTCTCTCGACTCTAAAAGGTTCGAATCTAGACACTACTCAAGTCGGGGGAAAACCTAGACTTCGAGTTCACATGAAACTAGAGACATCAAAGTAATATAAAAATGGAGCATACAAAAGGTGCTTTAAGGCATCTCTCCCCGCCCAGCCACACTCCCTGGTGGCAAGCAAGTACGGGTCACTCGATCCTTAACGTATAAATAACTTTCCCCGCCCAGCCACACTCCCAGCTGGAAAGCAAGCACGGGTCACTCATTATCTATCAAAGGTACTTTCCCCGCCCAGTCATACTCCCCAATGACAAGCAATCATGGGTCAAGGTACCTACAACTAAGTAACTTTCCCCACTCAGTCATACTCCCAGATAACAAGCAATCACGGGTCACAGTTACTCTTCCTAATGGATACTTTACCCGCCCAGTCATACTCCCCGAAGACAAGCAAACACGAGTCACGGTAATCCCTTAAGAGATTCAAATCCACAAATTAATTATATCTCCCTGGCCGTCCCACCTCGTGAGACTTCGACGCGAGCCATATATAATTAAATTAGGATATATCGCAAGGAAGTAAACTTCCAACTTCTCACAACTACCTAGCCCGAAGACACCCTCCGAGTATCGACGCCTAAGTATTGTCAAGTCTCTAAAATAATTTCGTAACAGCCTAGGGTAACCTAGCTACCTCACGAGTTTTATCTTTTTATTACCTTTAGCTCACAATTCCCTAACTTCACATTTTTACGATATTTTTGAAAAGTCAGGTAAAAATAATATTTTTCGGTATCACGAGAAAGTACATATTTTAGCTTTCTAACGGTATAAAGAATGCTTAAATCGGATAACCGAGTAAAACGTTATGAATTTTTCAAAGTTTTAAAATAAAACATTTTCCTCCATACTTATAATGTTAACCGGTTAACGCCTGAGGTTAACTAGTTAACCAAACCAAAAACAGAAACAGAAGCATAACACTCAGACGCATTAACCAGTTAACGCATATGGTTAACTGGTTAACCGAAACCAGAATGCAGAAAAATACGCATTTTCATGACAGTAAGCTCCAAAATCCAATCAAAACATTGGCAATCAATAAAACAACATTTTCAACAAGGTTCCTATACCTAGAGGCATCATACTCAAGAATTTATATCAATTTCTAACCTTTTAATATACCGATTCTAGGATTTTTCCATAAAATGCCCTAAAACTCATAAACCCTAAAAACTTTACAAAACCAAAAGTAAAAGTTTCTATCTATGAACCCACCTCTAGCAAGAAGATTGGAGAAGATTGAATGATGAATGGATGATTGAAGCAACAAGATCAATATCTCTCCTCTTCTTGTTCAAGACTTTTTCTTCTTCTTTCTTCTCTTCCTTTCTCTCTTCTCCTTCTTTCTCTATTTCTATTTTTGTAAAAGCAAAAGAAACAAGACTTTATGTCTTAAAGGAAAACATAACTTTTCCTACCGAAGGGTCCAAATAGAGAGTATCCAAAAACGTCTCTTAATCCAATATTTTATAAAACCTCCGAGTCAGCTAATATTAATTAATAAAATAAAATCCCGCTGATTACTCTATTTATTTCTGTTAAAATTTCTCAGAGTAATCCGGAAAAATATTAATATCAAACAATATTATTAAGAGCATTAAATAAATTACAGGGTATTACATCCTTCCCCCTTAAATAGAAATTCGTTCTCGAATTTAAAAGATTACCTGAACAGGTGAGGATATGATCCCCGCATCTCCGATTCTAATTCCCACATAGCATCTTGTCGCTCTCAAAGATTTGCATCCCGGTACAAGCGCGAACGGTCAACGAAGAGAGAAAATGAAATGAAGGTGAATTGAGTCGCCAGCTAGGCATTTTTATCCCGAAGGAAAGGTAATGCTGCATGAACCTAGAAAGATATGGATAAGACGGTTGCGAACCAAAGAAACTGAGAAAGGGGGTTGGTTACAACCTGGGAAGGTATTAGCACCCAGATTGTCCGTCGTACTCGACGGGATCCACGCTTAAAAGATTGTGTTTAAAGGGGGGAAGTGTATGTGCTATCTGTGTGCAAAAGCTAAAGAATGAATGTACAGGTGTCAGTGCAAAAGGTGAATGCTCAGGAACTGAGGCTTAGAAAGAATACTGAAAAAGGGGGAAGACACTGAGACTTTTGTTCGATAACAGTTAATTTATGCCTACGTATCCTCTCGTGCAATGAGGAAGTCAGAACACCGTAGTTCGACTCAAAGAGACTGAAACTAAATTGACTGTGAACTGCTTGCTTGCCTATGCTCAAGTGTATGACTCGTCTGGCTCGAGTGCTAACTGTCTTGCATTAGATAGAAGAAGCAAGTTCTCGTTTGTGAATGAGTGTGATGAGAAGAGAATCCTGAAGGAGACGATTATTGTTTGTTTTTGTGTTTTCAGTTTTGTTATTGTTTTTGGTGTTTTGCATAAGTTAATGAACTTAAGCCTAAATCAAGGGCTTGTAGACTCATTATATCCTCCCTGATTAGGGGTAATAAGCCTACTTAAGTATGAGATAAGCATCTTAACTTAATTACCATGATGATGTAGGATTAAGATCATTAACCTACTTGTGATTATTTAGATGTTTTTTGGGTTTTTGTTTAGTGTTAAGTAATGAGTTTAATCTTTAATCACAGATTAGTGAACTCATTACACCATCCTAATAGAAGGATAATAGATGAGAACACTTAAGCTGAGGAAGATACCTCAACTTAATCCATGGTAAGGGATTAAATTCATTATATAACAAATCCTTTATTAAGTGGATTTTGATTAAGGGATGAGATCAAGAAGTGGATTTTATGGTTTAAGAGTTTAGTCTCTAATTGTGAAGATGAGAAGAGAGACTCAAGAAGACTCAAAGGTAAAAATAAGGGGGACTAATCACAACCCTAATTATTATCATGCTTCGTTGTTCTTATGGTTTATGAGGCTTAAGAAAGATCTTCAAGGAAGCCACCAATGGAAGAAGCAGATGAAAGGAAGATGAAGCAGAATAATAAGTTACTTACTTCATTGAAGAAGATAAGTAACTTAAAGAAAGAAAGTGATAGAGATGGAACATAAGTGAACAAGTTCACTTAAAAAACAAACAAAATGCAAATGCTAGAGATAAGGAGAAGTGAGAAGTGAAGGCAAATCCACTTCTCAAAGTGACTTACCACCTGAAAGTGTTAGCATGGATGCATAAAGTACTAAGCATAAAGAAATGAAATGAAATGAGATGCAATGAGATGAAATGACCAAAGTCAGAAGTGTTTATGCAATGTTAATGTCATGTGAGATGATGAAAAGGCATACAAAGTGCAAATGTGTGATCATACAAGAATGAGATGTCATGTAAGCATGCTTTGAAGTTTGAAAACACATGAAAGTTAATGAAATGAAATGAATGCAAACCATGGCAAATGAATGAAGAAATGATCAAGCATGGTTCTAACATGTCCTAAGATGTCTAAGATGGCATATGAATGCAAGAAATGTCATGTAAAGTTCATGTAAGGATGCATATGCAAGATGAATGCAAATGAACATGAGAAATTAGGGTTTTATGGAAGTGTGAGATGCAAATGAACAAAATAGAAGCATATGACATGATAAAAAATTGAAACCAAGCTCAAACAAACCCTAATCCTATACTAGGTCACACCCCAAAGGAGAAGGTCAGAAGCCTAACCTATCAAAAGTTATGAATTTCCTAAGTTTTCTAGGGTTTTTGGGTGGTTCAAAAGGAAAAATGCAAATCAAATTGAAAATGCAAGATAAATTCATGAGATAAATGACCTATAAACTATATGCAATATTCAAAATAATGCAAAAAGAATCAACTTCAAACTCTTCTTGGTTAGGCATAAATGATTTTTTAAAGTTAGGGTTCAAAAATAAGATTTTAATGACCCTTAATTCAAAGAAAATTCACAAACTATGATCAAACCAAAAAAGAAATTTGTGTGAAGAGTTTGAAAATGTTTCTAAATGCAATGGGATGATTCATGATTGTTTTGGTGATTTTTAGAAACATAAATATATTTTTAATTAATTAAAAGACTTTAATTAATTAAAAATAACATTTAAATGATTTAAAAATACTTTTTTAATGCAAAAATGAAAATAAAAAATGTTTTTGAGTTAAGAAAAATATTTGAAGTGAAAATGCAGAAGATGGTATTTTTAAAATGTTTTTTTGCTATTTTTAATAGTTATGGAAAAAGAAATGCAAGAAAATGAATTAAAAATCAAATAAAGTGAGGAGTAATCAAGATCCATGGTCCAGATTTGAAGCTGGTATGACTGCGCGCGTGTTTAAAGGGCTAGGATTGAATCTAGCTAAATAAAATTAATTAACTTAATTAATTGGATTAGGGTTTAAGTGGAAGGATCCTGACCATCCATGCACGTGGGAAACAACATCCAACGGCCTAAATTCAAACTAAACTGATTAACCCTAATCCTAACCCTAATCACTCTCAGGTGACCGGAGAAAGCTCCGGTCATCTTCTCCGGTCACCCTAACTCCCTCAAAACCCCATGAAAATGCATCAAACTCTCCAAAATGCATCATTAAACAACACTAAACACAAATCCAGCAACAAAATTCATTTATTTTGCATTAACAACAAGAATCGAAGCAAAACGAAAAAACTGACAAAAATTTCAGAAGTTAAATACACACTCAATTCTCAATCATTTTCCATCATTCAAAGTTCATTGTGATCAGGAGAGCAAACTCTATCATTTTGTAACTAAAGAAATGAGTTCTGGAAAAATGTTTCAAGAAGGTACCTGAGATGAAGCTTTGTCAATGGAGCTGTTTGGGCCTTCTTCTTGATGCACACACCCTCCTCTGATCACCCTTGAGCTTTTTGAGGCTTTGAACAAGTTTATATGGCTTCTTTTTGAAGTTCAGTTTTGAGAGGTGGAAATCGTGTTTTGATTTGAGTGGGTGTTTGGCTGAAATGAAGGGTGGGAAATGGTCCTTAGGTGATGGTGAGATGAATGGTGCAAAAATATTTGAGTTTTGATGGTTGTATTGAGAGATTCGAAAGCTTGAAGGTTTTGGGGATTTTTTTGGCAATCTGAGTCTTGGCTTCTTTTTTGCTTGTGTGTTATGAGAAATGAGGTCCATAAGGTTAGTATAGGCCAATGAGAGTGTTCAGAAAGTGGGTGGTGGCATAGTGTGATTGGTATGGGCCAAGTTGCAAAAATGTCAACATTGTGTACTTAAGGTATGGGCATGGTTCAGAGCCGACTTTAGGGGTGTCTTGGCCTCAGCTGAGTTCATGGATGGCCCTTGGATCATTTTTATGCAGCCGGATCACTTGGATGAAGAGATACCATAGGTTTTGCAAAATTCCCTCTTTGAAATTTCTTGGATCATAAGTCATGGAAACCCTAAGTTCAAAGCACAATTCTGATTCTTTGAGGTTTGTTTGACATATTGTGAAGTATTTGTGCATATTTGAAGTCATTAGAATGCTTGAATATGCCAATTTGCAAAATCCCTCTTTGACATGAAACTTGAAATTTTAGGATTTTTGCCAACTTTGAAATGCCATATCTTGAGTTCTAGGATGAATCAAGACATGTTATTTACTTTTTGAAAAGGGAAAGAGCTAATCTACAACTTTCATGACCAAGAATTTTTCATTTGAAGCATTTTTGGTTGAGAAAGAGGAGGTTGAAAAACTTTCCCAAAATGGAAAGTTTCCATTACGTCATTTCCATTTTTGGCAAGTTTGCAAATGGCTCAAAATTCTTCAATATTGTGAACTTCCAACCTCTTCTAAGATCAAATAAAGATCATACAACTTCAATTTGATGAAAATACCCCTTTGGTTCCATTGTTGGGGGCCTCAGATGCCCTGATTTTGACTTAACTTGCTCAAGAAGTTACCCAGTGAACAGATGACTTCCACAATGAGTTTCTTCATCAAACTTGGTACACATGAACCTTATGACATATTAAGAACATTAGAAACAAGAATGACCCAAAAATTTGGAGTTAAGGCCTCTGAAACCAAAACCCTAATTTTGGTCATTTGTGTAGTGAAAACCCTAGCTCTGCTTCCATGCCTTGCCAGTTCTTGTGATATCTTGACTTCCATGAACTTTGAGGAGCATAATATGATGATAGAACACACATGGACCCTTTGGGAAAGCTTTGAGGCCATTGGGATGGCTCAGATGGAATCTTGGATTGCTCAGATCACAAACCCTAGATGCAGATGAACTTGAACTTATGCAGTGAAGCAAAAATGCAATATGAGATGGTATGCTTATGTTTATGCAAAAATGAAAGATCACAAGTCATGGTGTGATATGAGTGAGGGAAAATTTGGGGTGTTTACACATCTCCCGGATGCGTCTCATCCCATTGCACTTTAACAAGTGGCATCTCTTTGTTCCTTAACACCTTGGTTTCTCTTCCAACAATACGGATCAGTTGGGGTTCAAAAGTCAAATCCATTTCTATCTCGATAGAATTCGGCAGAATAGGCTGAAGAGGATAAGGAAAAAACCTTCGAAGTTGAGATACATGAAAAACATCATGCATTTCAGATAGAGAGGGTGGTAAGGCTAATATGTAAGCAACTTCACCAATCCTTTCTAGGATTTGATACGCTCTTACGTATCTCGGACTTAACTTGCATGACTTAAACAGTCCTTTCAATCGCAATCTCGGAGTGACTTTCAAATACACATAATCACCTTCATCAAATTCCAAAGGTCTTATTCGATTGTTAGCATAGCTCTTCTGACGATCTTGGACTTGCTTAATCTTTTCTCGAATCATCTGAATCTTTTCCGTAGTCTCTTGAATAACTTCGGGTCCCAAAATCCTATCTTCACCCACCTCCGACCAACACAACGGTGGTCTACACTTCCTTCCATGTAAAGCCTCATACGGAGCCATTTTGATGCTCGCATGGTAACTATTACTGTAAGAGAATTCTATCAATGAAAAAAGTTCCTTCCAATTTCCTTTACTTTAAAAAACACATGCCCTTAACATATCTTCCATTGTTTGAGTCGTACGCTCCGTCTGACCATCCGTTTGAGGATGATTAGAAGTACTCAAACGCAAATTCGTACCCATGGCTTGTTGGAACACTTTCCAAAACCTCGAAGTGAACTTCAGATCTCTATCCGACACAATACCAGCGGGACACCATGCAACCTCGCAATCTCAACAATAAACAACCTCGTAAGATGACTTGCCTTGTACATAGTCTTAACGACTAAGAAATGAGCAAATTTTGTTAGTCGATCCATAATCACCCAAACAGAGTCATAACCACCCTGATAACTTGGTAAACCTACTGCAAAGTCCATATAAATACTATCCCACTTCCAAATTGGGATGTCCAAAGGTTGCAACAAACTGCCCGGTCTTTGGTGCTCAATCTTCACTTGTTGACACACTGCACATTCAGACATAAATACCGCAATGTCCTTTTTCATTCGGGACCACAAATACTCTTTCTTCAAGTCTTGATACATCTTCGAAGAACCTGGATGTATCATAAAAGAACCTTTTATGGGCTTCCTCCAGAATCATTCTCTTTAACACATCATCATTTGGAATGCAAATTCTTTGGTTGAATAGGATAATCCCATCCAACGCTCTCACGAAACCCGATTGGAGTAACATCTCTTGCAACTTCTCATCTAGAACTTGTGCTTGTTGAATCTCATTCCTCAAGGTAGAATTGATATTCAAATTTCCCATGATTACACCATTCGGAGTCCAAACAAACTGAAGATTAAGGTCTCAAAACTTTTCTAACAGTGCATATTCCAACACCATCAACTCGGCACTATAAATCACTTTTCTACTTAAATCATCCACCACTTTATTCACTTTTCCCAGATGGTACTTCAATTCAAGGTCATAATCCTTCAAATACTCCATCCATCTTCTCTGTCTCATATTTAATTCCTTCTGATCAAAGAGGTACTTCAAACTCTTATGATCACTGATCATCTCAAAACACAGACCATACAAATAATGCCGCCTTTCAAAGTAAACACCACAGCCACTAGTTCCAAATCATGAGTTGGATAATTCTTCTCATTAACTCTCAACGGTCTAGAAGCATAGGATACAACCTGGTCTTCTTGCATAAGAACACCCCCTAATCCCATCTTAGAAGCATCTCAAAACACTTTGTAAGATTTGTTAGGATCAGGAATGACCAAGACTGGAGCAGTTGTCAATTTCTCCTTCAACTATATGAAACTTTGCTCACAACTAGAATCCCATTCATAAGCGAAGTCCTTTCTTGTAAGCTTAGTTAATGGTAACACCATCTGAGAAAAACCTTTAATAAACCTTCTATAGTAACCTGCCAAACCTAAAAAACTTCTCACTTCTGAAACATTCTTCGGTCTTTCCCAATTAATCACGACTTCAATCTTCGATGGATCCACTGCTACACCTCCATGAGATATAACATGTCCAAGAAACTTGAATTTTGACATCCAGAACTCATACTTGTTAAACTTGGCAAAAAGTTGCTTCTCTTACACTAGCGGTAGAAGAATACTCAAATGTTCTTCGTGCTCTTGTGGAGTACGAGAATAGATAAGAATGTCATCGATAAATATCACCACGAACTAATCCAAGTAATCTTGAAATATCCGATTCATGTAGTCCATAAAAATAGCTGGAGCATTCGTCACACCGAAAGGCACCACTAAGAATTCATAATGACCATAACAGGTTCTGAACACAGTCTTCGGAACATCAGAACTTTTCACACGAATCTGGTGATAGCCCGACCTCAGATCAATCTTCGAGAACACACAAGCTCCTTTCAATTGATCTAGAAGATCGTCTATCCTTGACAAGGGATATTTATTCTTGATAGTAACCTAATTCAATTTACGATAATCAATGCACAACCACATACCACCATTTTTCTTCTTTACTAACAAGACAGGAGCTCCCCACAGCGAAACATTGGGTCTTACAAAATGCTTTGTCATCAAATCCTCTAATTGATCCTTCAATTCTTTCAACTCGAGCAGTGCCATCCGATAAGGGGAAACATATATAGGAGTCATTCTCGGTATCAGGTCAACTAAGAATTCAACTTCCCTCACCGGAGGTAAGGAAGTGACATCCTCGGGGAAGACATCAGGAAATTCACAAACAATCGGAATATTCAAAACTTGTTGGCCATTACTCTCCTCTTTAGTAAGGACAAGAAAAACATACTTCTCTTGTTGAAACAGAAAATTTACCATTCCAATCGTACCTTCTAAGATCGTCGTCAATACATCTTTTAGAGGCTCTTCAACGGATGGAATAAGGATCAATTTCTCCTCACATCCAATAAACACGGAATTCACAGAAAACCAGTCCATTCCCAGGATAACATCAACTTTCTTAAGAGGCAGACAAATGAGATCAATATGAAAAACTCTACCATCCACGGACAATGTACAATTCTCATACCTAAGGGGCGTCTCGACAGTTTCATCCATAGCGGTAGTAACCACCATCGGAGGAGACAAAGGAAATACGTGCAACCCGAGTCGCTTCACACAACTAGCAGATACAAAAGAATGCGTAGCCCCACAATCAAATAAAACAAGACAAGGATGATTGTTAACAAGACAAGTACCTGCAATGAGAGAGTTGTCAACTTTGTTCTTTCTAGCATCCATAGTATAAACTCTTGCTTGGACTTGATTTTTCGGCTTGGTACAATCTCTTGACATGTGGCCCACTTCATTACAATTGTAGCACCTCGATCCTCCATCTCTTTGACACCTACCAAAATGACGTTTGTTACACAACCTACACGTGGGTGGAGTGTTAGGTCCGACACTTTGAACTTGCTTCCCTTTGAAGGGTTGAGGCCTTTGCCTAAAAGTTTGCTTAGTCCTTCTACGGTCACTTTGAACAACTCTTCTAGCACATGCTTCAACTTGCACTTTCATCAAACTATGTTAAGCTACATAGCACTTCCTTAACAACTCAGAATAGGTAGTGAACTCTCTTTGAGAGACACTATGAGAGATTTTGGCCCTCAAACCAAACAAGAACTGATCAATCTTCCATCTTTCATCTGGAGCATACATGGCTTGCCTAAAGTAGGCCGCTATGTCTTCGAACTTCTCAACCTAACTGGCCACAATCATGCTCCCTTGTCTAAGCTGTTGGAATTCAAATTCCTTTTGGGTTCTCAAGGAACTCGGAAAGTATTTCTCCATAAAAATTGTCTTAAATTATTGCCACACTCTTGGAACTCCTTGCACCGCCATAAGATTTGAAGCACTTTCCCACCACCTAGCAACATGACCTTTTAGTAAATGGGATGCAAAAGTCACTTTGTCTTCTTCACCACTTATCACAATCTGGAAAATTCTCTCCATTTCGGTTAGCCATTCATGCGCCTTAACAAGATCCAATCCACCATGAAACTCCCGAGGGTTCATGCGGAAGAAGTCTCGGAATGTTCCACCACCAGCTTCAAGGGAAACCACTTGAGGATGAAGACCCCCAATCATTTGGTGCATCATTTCCTGCATGAAATGGTGTTGTTGCTGCTGCATCTGTTGCATGAATTGGAACATAGGAGCATTCCCTTCACCACCCGGCTGATCATTAATAAGAGGAGTGACATTGGGTCGACCACGAGTTCCACGCCTACTAACCATATTCCTAAATGTCATTAAAACATGGTTAAGTTGACCAGGCTCAATACCATAAACATAACATTTAGTCCTACCGCAAGTTAACGTATATGAACGGAAGGAAACACTCATAGTATTCCAAGGCTAGGTCGAGGATACGACCTGCTCTGATACCAACTATAATACCCATATATAAGGACATACTTCAAAAGTCTTTTACCCTTTGCGGAAGAAGTCATCAAACAAGCAAAGATAATCAAATTGCCTTATCTTTACCCTTTGCGGAACCTGAAGTACCTGAAATATCAACATCAACACGGGGTGAGATAAAACATCTCAGTGAGTTCCCTATCTTAGTGTTCTCTCGGCTCTAAAATGTTCGAATCTAGACACTACTCAAGTCGGGGGAAAACCTAGACTACGGGTCACTCAATCCTTAACGTATAGATAACTTTCACCGTCCAGCCACACTCCCAGGTGGCAAGCAAGCACGGGTCACTCATTATCTATCAAAGGTACTTTCCCAGCCTAGTCATACTCCCCGATGACAAGAAAGCATGGGTCACGGTACCTACAACTAAGTAACTTTCCCCGCCCAGTCATACTCCCAAATTACAAGCAAACACAGGTCATGGTTACTCTTCCTAATGGATACTTTTTCCGCCCAATCATACTCCCCGATGACAAGAAAGCATGGGTCACATTCATCCATTAAGAGATTCGAATCCACAAATTAATTATATCTTCCCGGCCGTCCCACCTCGTGAGACTTCGACGCGAGCCAGATATAATTAAATTAGGATATATTGCAAGGAAGTAAACTTCCAACTTCTCACAGCTACCTAGCCCGAAACTACCCTCCAGGTATCGACGCCTAAGTATTGTCAAGTCTCTAAAATAATTTCGTAACAGCCTACGGTAACCTAGCTACCCCACGAGTTTTATCTTTTTATAACCTTTAGCTCACAATTCCCTAACTTAACATTTTTACGGTATTTTCGAAAAGTCGAGTAAAAGTCGGGTAAAAATAATATTTTTCGGCATCACGAGAAAGTACATAATTTTATCTTTCCAACGGTATAAAGAATGCTTAAATCAGATAACCGAGTAAAAAGTTATGAATTTTCCAAAGTTTGGAAATAAAACATTTTCCTCCATACTTACAGTGTTAACCGTTTAACGCCTGGGGTTAACCGGTTAACCAAACCAAAAACAAAAATAGAAGCACAACATTCAGACACGTTAACCGGTTAACGCATATGGTTAACTGAAACCAGAATGCAGAAAAATACGCATTTTCATGACAGTAAGCTCCAAAATCCAAGCAAAACATTGGCAATCAATAAAAAAACATTTGCAACAAGGTTCTTATACCTAGAGGCATCATACTTAAGTATTTATATCGATTTCTAACAGTTTAATCTACCGATTCTAGGATTTTTCCATAAAATGCCCTAAAACTCATAAACCCTAAAAATTCTATCAAACCAAAAGTAAAAGTTTCTAGCTATGAACCCACCTCTAGCAAGAAGATTGGAGAAGATTGAATGATGAATGGATGGTTGAAGCAACAAGATCAAGAGCTCCCCTCTTCTTCTTCAAGAATTTTTCTTCTTCTTTCTTCTCTTCCTTTCTCTCTTCTCCTTCTTTCTCTATTTCTATTTTTGTAAAAGCTAAAGAAACAAGACTTTATGTCTTAAAGGAAAACATGACTTTTCCTACCGACGGGTCCAAATAGAGAGTATCCAAAAACTTCTCTTAATCCAATATTTTATAAAACCTCTGAGTCAGCTAATATTAATTAATAAAATAAAATCCCGCTGATTACTCTATTTATTTCCGTTAAAATTTCTCAGAGTAATCCGGAACAATATTAATATAAAAAATATTGTTCAGAGCATTAAATAAATTATGGGGTATTACAGATTTGAATCACACTTGAATAGCAAATCAAATATTCTTCACCCAAGCCTAAATTTCTGACCTAAGATCATCCTCTCTCTCTCTCTCTCTATATATATATATATATATATATATATATATATATATATATATATATATATATATGTATATATATATTCATCACATGCACAAAGTCAAGGGACAAAATTCTCTTGCACAAGAACCCTAAAGAAAAAGTTCCATAAGGTGAAGAAATTATGGCAAGTTGCAAAATCAATCTCAACAAGTTCCAACCAATTCCATATGTTCAAACATCATCAAGGAGATCCCAGGAGGCTATCCCAATCATTCTTGAAGGTTGAAACCACGTGAACCATGACATATTCTTCATGGTTGTTTCTAACATTTTTCTACTTTCGAATCTCTTGTTTTATGATGTATTAAGTTATATTTCATGCATGTTCATATTCATATACCTTGTAAGATTGTTTTGATGCGTTTTTTTAAGCTTCCATGCAGGAACCGAAAGTTGCCTTGGCTAGGGCACGAAGAAGGAGTTCTTCGAATCTCCCTCTATATTTGCTTTTAGCCAAAAATAATGATGGATTTGGATTCCTAGAGTTCGAATTAGTGGATCTGGATAATTTTGCTTTGTTTTAAACCTTCGATTTCTTTGATTTTCGTTTTGTAGGTTTTTTTAAAACAAACAAAGTCGTAGCAAAACCATAGCAAATTCGTAGCTAATTTTGCAGGTTGTGATGAAGAAGACAAGACGTGGCGAAGTTTCATTGGTCAGATTTGGATTTTTGTTTACATTTAATATTTATTTAATCTTTTCTGTTCCTTGTTACGCAGGCGCACATTGCCTGGTGGTAGAGGCTTACGCAAATGACTTTGAGGGCCTGGGTTCAAACCTCAGTGCCCTCCCTTCTCTCTTTTTGACGTATTTCTTTACATTTTCTTATTTTCTTACTAATTTCTTATTTATTTTCTTTTTTAATTTTTAATTTTAATTTCTTTTTTAACTAATTAACTAATAATCAATATTTTCTAACTAATAATAAAATTAAAAATTAATAACTTTTTTCCCTTTTAAAAAAAATACATACATAAAAAATATTTTTATATATAATTAAATTAATAATTAATTTAGGGTTCAAAAATCATAAAAAAACTTATTTTGTCAATAAAAATCCGATTAATCGATCTTACACGAATTCTCCGATATTTCTTCTTTCCTCATTCTTATTTTTCCTCAATTTTAATTTCTTTGCCATTTATATTTGATCTTACCTGATCAGGAGGGCCTTCTAGTAGCTGAACGCAGACATCAAGTGTGGTTGATGGGTGGAAAGGGGGTGTACCTGCAAGGCACTCCGATGCCAAAGTAAGTAAGCTATACAAAAAAGTGGTAAGTAAGAAGTGTTTCAGAATACTTGACCCTTTAGTGAAAAAGGGTATTTATAGTGAGCCCCCAGCGTTGAGCCAAGGTTCTCCCTTGGGCTGGATTAGCGAGGCCCAAGTAAGAACTGCCAAGGTACGTGTAAGGAGCGTGTAGACCTAAAAAGTAGTCTTGTCCTTGGTCCAACTTCCCCTATCTTTCAGGAGATAATAAGGGGTAGTTGGGTGACGTGGCAAGTGGGGTAGTGGATGGGCATCTGCTCGACGTATTGGGCCACAACCCAATGTAGTCTCTAGAGGCCCAGTCCAGAACAGGAGCCCCCCAAGTCGAATCTCTAAGCTGGAGTGATGAGTTAAGAAGATTCGGGCATATCTTCGTGTCGAGGAAGGGTATACATCGTGCGGGATCATCTGCCCGTGTCAAAGTGATAAATTCGAGTTGCTTGGGATGTCGCGGAGAACACAGCTCAAGTCGTCTGGCACTCGATATTCTCATGAATCAAGGACGTTTTGGTAGAGTCGAGGAGACCTACGGTTGCCCGCCGTCAGAATTCTCTAAACTGAAGTGTGTGAGAAATTAAAAGCGCGTCGCTTCGTTTCCTGTGCCAGGGCTGACCTAGGGGCCTAGGTAATGATTGCCTAGCGCGTCCCCTCACGCACGTCTCCTACGTTTAACCGAAATCTTTTCCTGGAACTTCTTTTCAACACGCATTGTCGACGTCGCCGCCGCTCACGCCCCGCGCACCACTGTGATCTCCCCACCACCAGTATGTCAGGTAACCTTCCAAACCTTTTCTTTTTGGTTATTTTTTCGCTTGATAGGTAGCAAAACTCGTAAATTTTCCGTTTAGAGTAGGTAGATCACTATTTTAGTCTAATTTTTAGGTTTTAGACATGAACGTCTTGGGCGCAATTTGCATGAACCAGGCGAAAAATGCATATTTGCATGAATAAGTCGGCCATAATCATCGTATTTGATGAAGATCGTGAGCACCCTATGCGTTCTCTGGGAAAAATTCTCTTAGCCTTCTTAGGAACTTTTAGATGTTCCGTGAGCGCTCGAGGGGGTCCGAGGGCCGTCCCTTTGTTGATCAGGGTAGTTTAGTGGGAACTTAGAGCGTTCAGCTCTTCGCCCTTTCACTTGAACTGTGGTGGAAGGGTGAATTTGATGTGATGTCGAATTCACTTTTCCTTTCTGCTTTTAAGGTACGACTGATCAACAATGAACCGAGGAAGGGAACATGGTCGTTTCTTCGTCTGGACGTAACAACCTATCGTGGGTCGCTGACGAGCCTTTGGAAGAGGAATCGTATTTTGTGGATGAGACTAGTACCGCTTATGCAGTGGTCGAGAACATAGGTCCCGAGGACACACCAAACTGCCCGTGCTTTTCCCCTCGAGAAATAGACCGAATATGCTTGTGTTTCCCGGGGAAGCAATTCGCCATGTACGAGTTTGCTTTTCGAGAAGCGAGGAGGAGGCTCCCCTTCAACGATTTCTAGATGGGGGTCTTCAAATGGCTCAAATGGCGCCTTCACAATTGCACCCAACGCCATTGCCTTCATCCGGGCATTTGAGCTGGTTTGCCGGTATCTTGGGGTTGGTTGTACGTTTCCCCTTTTCTTCCGTATCTTCCACCTGCAACGGCCGGGTGCAGGAGGACGTCACAACTGGGTATCTTTCAAGCAACCTTCGAGGTTGTTCAAGACGTATGTTGAATCTGCCTTCCATTTCTAGGGGAGATGGTACATGGTGAAACCGTTCACCCAGTACGCTCTCGAAAGTCTTTATTTTTATAAACGGAACGCGAATGGCGAGGAAAAAATGATGTCAAGGATCCCTTTAAGATGACAGTCGGACCATTTTGATCTGTCGACCAACCACTACTGAGTCCGACACGCAAGCCTGGGGGTCGAGGATCGGCTGGCTTATCAAAAGTTGGTGGATTACGTTCAAAGCTTCAACTTGTATGTGTTTGTTATCTGTTTGAAGCTCTTCTGCACTGTTTGGATACTTGTATGTATCATCCCTCACGCTCGTCTGTATTGCTACTCCAAATGCTCGTCCGTGTTGGATTTCTGGTACTCGTCTGTATTGCTACTCCAAATGCTCGTCTGTGTTGGATTTCTGGTACTCGTCTGTATTGCTACTCCAAATTCTCATCTGTGTTGGATCTCTGACACTTGTTTGTATTGCTACTCCAATTGCTCGTCAGTGTTGGATTTATGGTATTCATATATATCATCGTCTGATATTCGTCTGTATCATTGCCTGAAGCGCTCGTCTGTGTTTCTTAGATCGTCATCTGATATTCGTTTGTATCATTGACTTATGGCACTTATCTGTGATTCTTGATGATTATCCAATACTCGTCTGTGTTGAGGAGGTTTGAAGTCCTGACGGTGGGATTAGACGTCAAAATGGTTACCGTTCTTGGCGTAACAGGTTATCCGAAGGGGTTCGTCTATCTCAGAGACCACTTATCTATGCAAGATTTATGAAGAGGGTCCGTCCAATCCTAATGTCGCACCTGGCGTAACAGGTTATCTGAAGAAGACTCATTTGTCTTAGACCATATATATACGAAGAATATATGAAGAGGGTTCGTCTATCCCGATTATGCCTGTCTATCCCACAGACTTAAGTGTAGCACCGATCCTGGTGTAAAGGTTTATCCGAAGGAGGTTCGTCTGTCTCAAGTCATATATTTTTGCAAAATGTATGAAGAGGGCTCGTATGTCCGTTCCTGGCGTAACATGTTTAGTTGAAGAGGGCTCGTATGTCCCTTTCCTGGCGTAACAGGGTTGTCTGAAGAGGGCTCGTATGTCCATTTCCTGGCGTAACAGGTTTGCTTGAAGAAGACTCGTCTGTTTAAGTTTTTCTTATCCGGCGTAACAACTTAATTTGGAAGGAGCTCGTTTGCTTTGTCTTCATTTCAGTTGCCTAGAGTGTTGGGTTTATTTCTCATTGCTTGCATTCTCCAGCAGAGTGCAAATTTTAGGTCTTCTTGGTATTCAACCACAGTTTATCTTGAACTGTCGATAGTCCGTGCTATCATCCTTTTTAGATTAACAGTTGCTTGAATAGGGGCAGCTGTAACACCCCAAATTTTCCTGCTTCTCTTTAGCATCATCATTATATCATAATCATTATAAGCATGTCATATCCTTAACATTTTTCATAGAAAAAATGAAGCATAGCACTCACATTTTCCAGCATAAGGCATATGATCAATCATCTGAGAACTCGTGATCTTACAAGTCAAAGTCAAGGGCATGGTGACCTGACAGGAAGCTCACAGGATCTTTTGTACAAGCTTGGTATCATGGTCAAAGCCCTAAAAGGATTGAGAATCAAGATCAGATTGGAATGGTTGGCGCAAATGTATTCTTGGGGTTTCCCACCAAAAGGAGGGAGATTTCAAAATTTTCCTGCGTTAACCGGTTAACGCTTTGGTTAACCGGTTAACGACTGCGAATTTTGAATTCCAGCAGCAAGTTCAGTATGTGTGTTTGGCTCCATTTTTCATTTTTTTCTGATTTTATTCATTTTGAATTAATTGGGAATTATGGAGAATGATCTAGAGAGTTTACCAAGTCTAATTCCAAGGCTAGATCCTAATCACATTTCTAAGCTAATTTCAATCCACTTTTTTGGACTCCAAACCAAATTTTTGGGTCCCAAACCTAGAGGATATTTATTCCATTTCCCTCCAAACCAAAAGTCTCTCTCCTCTCACAATTGACACTTCTCATTTCTGAATTTTCACCACTCTCTCACCATTCTCTCATTTTCTCTCCCAATTTTCCAAATCACTCAAAGTTCCTCTTTGAAGATCACAAAACTTTGCATTGAAGTTTGTGGATCTTGGAACTAGACCTTCATCCATAGCTTCTTTGCATCAATTTGCTGGTTTCACTACTTGGTTCAGATCTGATTTGGTGGTTAGAAGTTGCTTTTGGAGCCAAGTTCTTGCATCAAGATCCTTTGCTTGCATTTATTTTGCATTGCGTGTGAAGATTAGCACCAGATCTTCGAAGTTTTCCGCGAGATTCCTCATTTCCAGCTCAAACAACATTTACCAAATCATATCTCGGATTTGTAGGTTGGTTAAGTTCAGATCTATCTCTGTTTTTAGCTTATTTGCATGCTTGTGCTTAGATCCACCATGTGCTTATGTATTTGCTTGCCTTGCTTGATTTGTTTGGTTGATTTGTGATCGGATCTATGTGTTAATATTCATGAGCCTAATGTTGTTTGATTAATGTGAATTGATCTTACTATTGCATGCATAATTGATTGCTGGACTGTTGTTGGATTATGTGAATTAAGCTGGTTTGAACTGAGTTTTTCTGCAGGTTTTATTGTTGTTCGCACAGTGTTAACCGATTAATGCTTTGGTTAACCGGTTAACACGTCTGTTTTCTGTGTTATTTGCTGCAGGTTTAAATTGGTTAACCGGTTAACGCTTTGGTTAACCGGTTAACGCTTTGGTTAACTGGTTAACACTGAAGCAGAGTGACTTTTTTGGGCTGTTTTGAGTTTGTTTGATTCTCTTGCTTGCTTTAATCATCATGGATCATTGTATGGTCATTTTGTATGCTAGTTTAGGGTGGTTTGCTTGCTGGTTGATGTATGCCTTCATTTTCTCGACACGTGAATTCATGTATTTGCAAAGCATGGCATGTTTGTTGATTTTGTCTTCTTGAAACTTTGAGCATGTTAATGCCATGAATTGTGTTGATGTGTTAGTATTGATTGATGTGCTGAATATGTGTTGGAAACTTTGCTAACATTTGTAGGTGCAATGGTAAGTGAAGTGTGGATGTTTATCCACATTTCAATTTTTCATCTCTTCTTCTTACTTTGCTTTCTACTTTGTGATTTTTGATGAGCCTTATGCCATCATGTGATTCAACTTTTCATCTTTACCCCTTAGAAGCAACTTATCTCCTTTAGAGGAGTAAGTTGTTCTCTAGCTTTCTTCTCATTTTCTCTTCTTTCTTCTTTACTTCTTCTTCATTAGGATAGTTAGTTCAAACCTCATTAACCTAGGATTATCCAAGCATGCTAACACTAGGTTTAGTCTTTCCCCATTAGACTTTTACCTTTTTCTCCTTTGGTTCTTTCTCTTCTCATCTCAAAACAAAAACCATAAAAAACACCTTAATAAAGAAAGAAGTGACTTCTTGTGAAATAGCCTTATTCCATGAGGCATATGTATTCATTCCATCTTGGAATAGTGCATTTGTCTAACATGATGCACAAGTCTGATCATGAAGTCATCTTCATCAAGAAAAACCATAAAAAATACCTCTTCATTTTAATCACTAAGACACTTAATAACTTCAACAAGTTAGTGAGCTTAGGCCCTAACCCTTGGAAACAAGTCTTGAATAAATTCTCCTTACTTGGTGTGCTTGTTTTATTATTCCATCTTGGAATGTAGTGGCAAGTACACATTCCAGGGAAAAGAGTTTGAGTTCACTTCCTTGTGCCACACTCCTAAAAGACTTCTAAAAAGCACAAACAAATAATAAGCGTCTTTCCTTCGGGACTTCTCTTTTCATCACCTTCACTCTGAACGCGAACTTGCTCCTACTTGTCATTTTCCAAGACAGTAACACACTCGTCGTCCGAGCCTGTAACACCTGAGCATTGACATAGGCAGTTCAAGCCTTAAGACACAAGCAATCCTTTACACCCCTAGTTAGGGGAACTAAGGCGACTCTGATCCTCATGTCCAGTAAGGTACGTAGGCAGCAGGGTAGGGCCTATTTGAGCACACTCTTTTATTTTCCCTACATTTCCCCCATTTCTTTTCTTTTATCCAGTTCAGTTTCGTTTTCTTTGCAGCAGCTTTCGTTCTTACACCCTTTGAAACAGTTTCTTTGCAAGCATGGATCCCGTCGGGTACGGCGGGCAATCTGGGGTGCTAATACCTTCCCAGGTCGTAACCGGCTCCCGAACCCAGTCTCTTTGGTTCGCAGGACCTTTGTATTTCCTTTTCTTTTCTTCTGGTTTGTGCAACATTACCATTCCCGTTCCTTCGGGATAAAAATGCCTGGCTGGCGACTCTACCTCTTTCCGCGCCACTTTCACGTTTGTACCAGGATGGAAATCCAGGGAGCGACACACGGAGAGGAGAGCGTCTTTAGTTCGTTCGGGGCGCGAGATGCATGTCGGCATGCTTTTGGCACTTGTCACATTTGTTTTACGTGTTCTTTAGAGTCGTGTTGCATTGTCAGCCAATAATAGCATACTCGTAGGGCTTTGCGTGCTAACGACCTTCCACCGAGATGTTGGGCGTTGATCCCCCTCTGTATTTCTCCCAGTATGTCAGGCACCCTTTCCTCTTCGACGCATTTGAGCAACGGAATGGAGAATCCCCTTCTGTAGAGGTTTCCCTCGAGGAGGACATACGAGCACGCCCTTCTCTTGGCCGTGGCCGCCTCTTTGGGGTCTGTAGGGAGTTCGTCCCTCGTGAGGTAGTTGTAGATGGGCGTCATCCAACAATGAGTGTCGCCAATTGCATTTACTTTGAGTGGGGGAGGTGGTCATTTGGTACTTGGACGAGGAAGGATCTCCTGGATCACTGACTTGTTTCCGCCCTTCTTCCCCGTGCTCGCGAGTTTGGATAGGACGTCAGCTCGCGTGTTGTGCTTGCGGGGGACGTGTTAGACCTCCCATGTGTCGAATTTTTCAATTTTTTCTCTCACTAAGGCTAAGTATTCGATGAGGTTGTCGTTCTTAGCTTGATATTCTCCTCGTACTTGTGATGCCACGAGTTGAGAGTCTGTTGATATTTTTACTTCCTTCGCCCATAAGTCCTCGGCTAATCTTAGACCTACAAGGAAAGCTTCATACTCGGCTTGGTTATTAGAGGTCGGGAAGGCTAATGCCATCGAGACTTCGATCAGGATACCATCCTCGTTTTCGAGGATGATTCCTGCACCGCTTCCTGCCGTGCTGGAGGCACCGTCGACGAAGATAGTCCATTTGTGGACGCCGTTAGTTGGGATCGAGTTATGTGTCATTTATGCGATGAAATCGGCCGGGACCCGAGATTTCAGAGCTTTCCTGCTTTCATATTGGATGTCGAATTCCGAGAGTTCCAGCGACCATTTCCGCATTCGACCGACCATGTCTGGTCGGCCAAGGAGTTGCTTTATCAGTTGGTCGGTTCACACTTTAATCGTATGGGCAAGAAAGTAATGTCGTAGTCTCCTTGCGACATTTATCAAGGCTAAGGCGACTTTCTCGATCAGTTGGTACCCGAGCTCGAGACCTTGGAGAGCTTTGTTCATTGTAATAGATAGGTTTATGTCCCTCGATGGTTTCTCGGATGAGGACGGTGCTGACGGCCTCAGTCGCTACAGACAGGTATATGTATAGGGTCTCCTTTTCTAGTGGCCGGGACAGGACCAGGGGTTCATAAAGTGCTTTTTTCAGGTGGAGTAATGCCTGCTCACACTCTTTGGTCCACTCGAATGTGGCCTCCTTCTGTAGTAGTTTGAAGAAAGGCAAGGCGTGTTGGGCGGACTTGGCGAGGAAGCGGGATAGGGAAGCGAGCACGCCATTGAGGGACTGAATGGACTTTTTTGACTTTAGGGTTGGGAACTCCAAAAACGCTCGGCATTTGTCGAGGTTGGCTTCAACCCCGCGCTCGGTGAGATAGAAACCGAGGAATTTCCCTACCCGGACACCGAATGTGCATTTTTCAGGGTTAAACCTCATTTTGCATTGTCTCGCCTGCTCGAAAACCTTGCGGAGGTGTTGTGCGTGGTCGATCTCCTCGTGTGATTTCACGATCATGTCATCCATATATACTTTAGCATGTCCCCGATCTCTCTTCGGAAGACCTTATTCATCATCCGTTGGTATGTGGCCCTGACGTTCTTTAGCCCGAAGGGCATTACGTTGTAATAGTAATTGTCCGTCGGGGTCATGAAGTCTGTGTGTCTCTTGTCTTTGTCCGAAATAGGGATTTGGTTGTATCCACTATATGCGTCCATAAAAGACGAGAGTTTGAAACCTGCAGAGTTGTCGACCAGTTTATCTATGTTAGCCAGAGGAAAAACATCTTTGGGACAAGCCCGATTGAGATCAGTATAGTAAACACACATACGTCATTTTCCATTATTTTTCTTAACAAGGACTACATTAGAGATCCAGGTTGGGTACTGGGCTTCAAAAATAAAATTTGCCTCTAAGAGGCTTTTACAGCTCGCTCAGCAGCCTCCGCTTTCTCGGGAGACTATTTGCGCCTACGTTGTGCTATAGGCTTAACTGCCCGGTCTAAAGCTAACAGATGACAGACGACCTCGGGGTCGAGCCCAGGCATTTCTGCGGTATTCCATGCGAAGAGTTCTGTGTTCTCCTTGAGGAAGATTGCGAGTTGCTCCCTTGTTTCAGCGGGTAGCCCCATGCTTATCTTCACAACTATGTCGGGGTTGTCACCTAGGGGAACGAGCTCGAACTCCCCGTCTGGGACCGGGCGGAATGGATGGGTCGGGGCTTGCCCGTGGATGAGGTCTTATTCTTCAGTGTCGTCCTTGCCGATGCGGCTATCAAGGTCGATGACGTTGATTCCCTGGGGGAGGTTGTTCTTCGACCCTCGGTTTCTTTCCATTCTTGGTGTTGATTATGGCCTGTCCTATTACCGCATCATCATAACATCTTTGAGCGGCCTCGATGTCACCGTGGATCGTGACTATGCGGCCTAGCTTGGTGTAGTACTTCATCTTCAGGTGGATGGTGGAGGGGACCGCAGTTAATTCGGCTAGATTTGGGGCGGCCGAGAATGCAGTTGTAAAGAGACTGGCAATGTTGACGACGCTCCAGTGAGCTTCCCTTTGCTATGACCCGTATGACCTTGACGTTCTTCTCATCTTGCTTTCTGGAGAAGGTTGATTCTGACCGATGCTTTAACCTTTCGAAGCTTGCCATGTTGTGAGTGATACAGACGAATTCAGAATGCAGTTGTTCGCTTATTCCCTTATTCTGCGTGGATCGCCCTTTCGGGTTTTCAATCCACCGGGATACCCATTTTTTCCTGAGCTGTCCGATGTGGCTTTTCAACTCAGCGGGTGTACATTTTTTTTGATTTTTCCCTTATTTTTGCCCAAGTCTTTTATTCTGTTTTTGACTCACCGGGATGCCCTATTTTTTCCTGGACTTACACGCTGTTTTTATGTCCAGCGGGTCATTTTATGCGAAGTATTTTTTAACTGCATCTGAATTCACAGGGGATAAGAAATCTTCACCGTCCATAGTAGTGAGCATCAGTGTTCCACCAGAGAAGACTTTCTTTACTATGAACGGACCATCGTAATTCGGAGTCCACTTGCCCCTGTGGTCTGTATGAGGAGGAAGAAGTCTTTTCAGCACAAGATCTCCTACTTGGTATTCCCGAAGCCTGACTTTCTGATCGAATGCTTTCTTCATTCTTTTCTAATATAGCTTCCCATGACAGATTGCAGCTAATCTCTTTTCTTCGATCATATTCAATTGATTGTACCGAGAACGGACCCATTCTGCTTCGTTCAGCTTCACATCCATCAGTACCCGTAGGGAGGGTAATTCAACTTCAACAGGTAGGACTGCTTCCATACCATACACAAGCTGATACGGTGTTGCCCCAGTGGATGTTCTGATTGAGGTACGGTACCCATGTAAGGAAAATGGTAGCATCTCATGCCAGTCTTTATAAGTAACCACCATCTTTTGCATAATCTTCTTAATGTTCTTGTTAGCTGCCTCAACAACGCCATTCATCTTTGGCCTGTAAGGAGAAGAGTTGTGATGTTGGATTTTGAAGTCCCGGCACAGTTCTGCCATCATTTTGTTGTTCAAGTTGGAACCATTATCAGTAATGATTCGCTCGGGAACTCCATATCGACAGATGATGTCTCTTTTCAGGAATCGGGCTACCACTTGCCTGGTGACATTTGCATACGAAGCTGCTTCAACCCATTTGGTGAAATAATCAATGTCCACCAGGATGAATCTGTGACCATTTGAAGTAGTCGGTTCGATCTTTCCAATCATGTCAATGCCCCACATGGCAAAGGGCCAAGGTGAAGACATTACATTCAAGGGATTCGGAGGTACATACACTTTGTTTGCATAAATCTGGCATTTATGACACTTTATGGCATAGGCACAACAGTCTGCGTCCATTGTGATCCAGTAGTAACCTGATCTTAACAATTTCTTGACCATTGCGTGTCCTCTAGCATGGGTACCGAAAGATCCTTCATGCACCTCGTGCATCAGCAAGTCTGCCTCTTTCTTGTCAACACTTCTGAGAAGCACCATGTCAAAGTTTCTCTTGTATAACGAGCCATCAACATTCAGGAAGAAACTACCAGCCAGTATCCTTAATGTCTTCTTATCATTGGATGATGCCCCAGGTGGGTATGTTTGATCCTCTAAGAAGCATTTGATGTCATGGAACCAAGGCTTGTCATCTTTAGCAATGTCCACGGAGAATACGTATGCTGGTCGATCAAGTCTGGATACTGAAATTCGAGGCACATAGTTGGCAGCTTGAACCTTGATCATGGAGGAAATGGTAGCCAAAGCATATGCAAACTGATTCTCGTCTCGAGGGATGTACTCAAGTTTGACTGTTGTGAAGAAAGTCAATAATCTCCTCGTATAGTCACGGTTGGAATCAGATGCTCTTGGTGAGTGTACCATTTGCCGTTGGTCTGATTGATTACTAGAGCCGAATCTCCGAATACGGTTAATGTCTTGATCCTGAGGTCAATGGCTTCCTCAAGACCCATGATACAGGCTTCGTATTCAGCTTCGTTGTTAGTGCATGCAAAGGTGAGTTTTGCCGAGAAAGGCATATGAACCCCTTTAGGTGTGATGAGCACTGCACCAACTCCACGACCATTCATATTGACAGACCCATCAAACATCATTGTCCATTCTTCTTCTGGGTCAGGCCCTTCAGTGTGAACAGGCTCTTCATGATCTTTTGTGTTCAGGAACATGATGTCTTCATCAGGGAAGTCAAATCTCATTGGCTGGTAATCATCAATGGGTTGCTCAACCAGATAGTCAGACAATACACTGCCTTTGATGGCCTTTTGAGATGTGTACTGAATGTCATATTATGTCAAGATCATTTTCCATCTTGAAACCCTTCCGGTAAGTGTTGGCTTCTCAAATATGTACTTGACTGGATCCATCTTTGAGATCAATAAAGTAGTGTGAGTCAACATATACTGCCTTAGTCGGCAAGCAGCCCACGCTAAAGCACAACAAGTTTTCTCGAGCAGTGAATAACGTTGTTCATAGTCGGTAAACTTTTTGCTTAGGTAATATATTGCATACTATTTTCGACCAGACTCGTCATGCTGGCCCATCACACACCCCATTGATCCTTCTAATACTGTCAGTAAATTATTTGAGGTCTTCCTTCAACTGGAGGCATAAGAATTGGAGGTTCTTGTAAGTACTCCTTGATTTTATCAAAAGCCTTCTGGCAGTCTTCATTCCACCTGACCGTTTGTTCTTTTCTTAACAATTTGAATAGGGTCTCACAGGTTGCTGTAAGGTGAGATATGAACCTTGAAATGTAGTTCAATCTACCTAGAAACCCCCGAACTTCTTTTTCAGCCCTAGGTGCAGGCATATCTTGAATAGCTTTGACTTTGTCAGGATCAACTTCAATTCCTTTTTCACTTACGATGAACCCCAACAGTTTACCGGAACGTACCCGAATGTGCATTTGTTGGGGTTTAGCTTCAGCTGATACTTTCTCAGACGCTTGAATAACTTCAGCAGATTTACCAGATGGTCTTCTTCAGTGAGGGACTTGGCAATCATGTCATCCACATAACATTCAATTTCTTTGTGGATCATGTCGTGGAATAATGTCACCATAGCCCGTTGATAAGTGGCACCAGCATTCTTCAGTCAGAATGGCATTACCTTATAGAAGAATGTGCCCCAGGGTGTGATGAAGGTAGTCTTCTCCATGTCTTCAGGTGACATCTTGATCTGATTATACCCGGAGAAACCATCCATGAAAGAGAATACTGAGAACTGAGCTGTGTTGTCGACCAATACATCAATGTGAGGTAAAGAGAAATCATCCTTTGGGCTAGCTCTGTTCAGATCATGGTAATCCACACACATCCGTACTTTGCCATCCTTCTTAGGCATTGGTACAATGTTAGCAACCCACGGCGGGTAACTAGTTACAACAAGGAAACCGGCATCCCACTGTTTTTGTACCTCTTCTTTAATCTTCATGGCCATATCCGGATGAGTACGGCGTAGCTTCTGTTTCACTGGAGGACAGTCTTCCTTCAAAGGCAGCTTGTGCACAACGATGTCGGTATCCAGACCTGGAATGTCTTGATAGGACCAAGCAAAGACATCAACGTACTCTCGAAGCATGTTAATAAGTTGTTCCTTCACTGAATCTTGCAGACGGGCCCCGATCTTCAGGTCTTTCAAGTCTTCTTCGGTACCAAGATTAACTGTCTCAACTTCCTCCTGATGAGGAGTGATAACCTTCTCCTCTTGTCTTAACAACCTGGCTAATTCTTCAGGTAGCTCATAGTCTTCTTCAACCCCTTCATCGGCTTGATTAATCGGATTGTCAAAGTTATACGAGGTTATAGCAGTGTTGTTGTCGGTGCGATCTGGAGGATAATCTTTGCAATGGTTGAGATTGGTTCATTTTAGTGATAAGTTTTATCTTGTTTAGAAAAAGTGAAAATGAAGTTGTTTATTTTGAAAACATTGCCATTTTATTATTTTGTACAAAAGTGAAAAATGAAAAAGACAGTGAGCGAAAAAAGGAGACTCGTTTGCAAAAGATGTCCTGATACTCATTAATTAATCATTTGCACAAAATACAAGATGGCCCTATTACAAAATGAGTCCTGACACCTTGGGCAAGATGCAGGACTTGATGCATGATAAAAGACAGGAAATAATAATTACTCTGCAGGAGTAACTCTTATAATTTCCTAGGAAGACCAGTTGGAGACTTGGTTCCCCGGGATCCTTGGACATATCCAGTTCTCCAGGTTGCGGTCGCCTTCTTCCTCGTCTTCCAAATTGTTCACAGCATCCGGGGTAAGCATTCCCCCACTGACAAATTTGGGCTTCGTTGCTGCCTCTGGTTGATCTTGTCGGGTTGGTCTGTAACCCAACCCGAATCTGTCTTCTTTTTTTTCTACTGGCAGCAGCTTGCCCCAGCCTCTGACGTTCCCCTCTTCAACAACCTTATGGGCTTGTTGATATGAAGTAATAGAAGTTCCAGACACAGCAGTTGCTTCATTGATGTTAAAGGCTTCAAACCCCTGGCTCATAGTCTCGTGGATCTCCCCATCCATCTATATATACTTATAAGTAGCCAGCTGGCTAACGAAAATGTCTTCCTCCCCGCAGATTGTGATGATCTGGACTTCCCACTCAAATTTTAATTTCTGGTGAAGGGTAGATATAACAGCGCTAGCAGCGTGAATCCAGGGTCTACCCAACAAACAGCTGTAGGCCGGCTGAATGTCCATCACGAAGAAAGTAGTTTTAAAGATTTGTGGGCCAATCATGACGGGTAATTCAATCTCTCCAATCACTGATCTCTTAGAGCCATCAAACGCTCTCACCACCAAGTTACTTGGACGCAATGCCAAACCATCAAATTCCAGCTTAACCAAGGCTTTCTTTGGGAGGACATTGAGCGAGGACCCAGTGTCTACCAGCACATAAGAAAGAACAGCACCTTTGCACTCCAAGGTGATGTGTAAAGCCTTATTATGATTGTGTCCCTCCGTCGTTAAATCAGCATCTGTGAAGCCCAATCCATGACTGGTGTTAACATTTGCAACCACTGTTTCCAGCTGATTAACCGTAATCTCTTCCGGCATGTAGGCTGCGTGCAGGACCCTCAAAAGCGCATTCCTATGGGCTTCGGAACACATTAACAATGACAATATAGAGATTTTGGAGGGCGTCTGATGAAGCTGGTCCACCATTTTGTAATCACTCTTTTTGATTATTCTCATAAACTCATCCACCTCTTGTTCAAAAGACGTCTTCGGAGTTTCTTTAACAGTTGGCTCTTCAAGTACCACATTCTTCCCTTTTGCCTTAGCAGCAGCCTCTGCTTCAGCATTGGGTCTTGGTATTTGTGAGGCAAAAAGGCGTCTGCTTCTGGTGAAGCCTCCGCCTCCCCCAACATTGTCAACTTGTGGTGAAGAGGTTGATGAATCTAGAGTGATCTTCTTTCCGTCTTAGTAGAGATCAGAGCCATAGTACCAAGGTATGGAATTACTGATTTCATAAGGAACGGGTCCAGGTACCGTGATGGTAACTGGACTGATTGCTGCAGCGGAAGGAACTGTGATGGTATGCGGGTCGTAATAGATTGTGACTGGAGATCTGACAGTAGGTGTTGCAGTTTGTTGTTGAAAATTGTTGTTGGGATGAACATTTGTCGGGTCATAATAGATTGTGACCGTTGAGACATCTTCGTTAGCGTTTGTTGGTATTGTAGGCGATTCCGTTGATAAGATGGGTGCTGATGTTGTAGAAGTAAGTGTTGCTGAACTTTGGTTTGTTGAAATAATGGATGGAGTGATTGCTGGAGTTATGGATGAATCAGTGGGAGTGATAGTTGTTGCAGTTGTAGGAGGATTCATTGTTGCTGAAGAAAGAGTTGTTGATGTTGTAAGAGGATCTATTGTTGCTGAAGAAAGAGTTGTTGATGTTGTAGACGTTGTAGTGGTAATTTCCAAAATTCCATCTCTGATAAGGCCATCTATGCCAAGCCTTAGCCTCTCACAACCATTAATAGAAGTCTTGCATGATTCGCAGCAGGCCTCACAGCCCGGGAACACCTGGCATCTTAAGAGTTGAGCTTTGACTTTTGCCAGCGGTGTTCGAATCTGTGCAATACTATCAATCAGTGCAGATGGTTGGTCCTCCTCTATGGCATTAATCCTGGGCCCACTATGACTAGGCATAGGATTTCTGGTAACATTTGGAGGAGGTGCGAAATTGAGAGCTTTGGAATTGACCAGATCCTGAACCTTCATTTGTAAGGCTCTACACTTCTCAGTATTGTGACCAGGTGCGTTGGAATGAAAGGCACGCCTAGCATTGGCATCATAATTCTTCGAGAGGTTAAGAGGATCTGGTGGAGCCAAAGTCCTTAACTCAACCAGGTTGAGCTTCAGGAGTTATGGCAGTAGAGCGGCATAAGGCATAGGAATGGGGTCAATCACCCTATTTGCTTGAGATGGCCTCTGTTGAAAGGGGCGTTGCTGTTGGTTTTTGTTGTTATTGTTATACGATCTTTGTTGCGGAAAGTGAGGTTGTTGCTGATAGTGTTGTTGTTGTTATTGAGGAAAAAATGGTTGTTGTGGAGCTGGAGCCGGGATAGTAACGACTACTACTGATCTGTAAGAATATTGGGGTCTGCCCCTGCCTGCATGAATAACATTTGTTTCACCCATCCTTCGGGGTCCTGAAAAAGGTTTTCTTGTATTGTTGGAGGAACTTGCACCGTTGTTAGAGATTTTTCCCATCTTCAGAAGACTCTCAATTCTCTCACCAACTATAACTACATCAGCAAAACTGGTGGAAGAGAAAGCAGCAAGTCTGTCAATATAAGTTCCTTGAAGAGTGTTCATAAACATGTCTGCCATTTCCCATTCAGACATGGGTGGCTGGACAACAGCAGCAAGCTATCTCCACCTCTGAGCATAATCCCAGAAGCTTTCTCTTGAAGACTGAGACATGCCCATTAGAAGGGTTCTATTGGGAGCCATGTCTAGGTTGTACTGGTATTGACGGATGAAGGCTTTGGCCAAGTCTTTCTAACATCTTATAGCGGCCCTGGTCAGATGCGAATACCATTCTCTCGATGCTCCAGTCAGGCTGTCCTCAAAATAGAACATCCATAATTTTTCGTCCATGGTATAAGCTTTGAGTCTCCCCAAGAAGGACTGCAGATGAGTACACGGGCAGGAGGTACCATTATATTTTTCAAAGCACGAGGGTTTGAACTTGTGAGGAATTCTCACCCCATCTACCAGCCCCATATCTATTACATTAAAGCCTAGGGAATTCTGGGATTCTAGAGATCTCAGTTTCTCAGCAATCTCATCCAACCTTCGGTCATACACCTCATCCCCAGCCCCAATAACTGTGAACTGCTCTTCCTGAGGATCTTCTTGCAAGATCCTGCCTCCAGCAGTGTTTCCTTGAATATTCCTTACACAATTAAAATTTGGGTTCAGATGGGGCCCAAACTCTGGTGGGTCGATGCGAGGCTGCCCGCGTTCATTATTGCTGGTTCCTCCTGTACCAGGGTGGGGTTCTTCAGGAGTTTGCCTTTCCACCAATTCCCTCAGCCTTTCCTGGCTCTAAGCTAAGCCAGTCATCACATCCATGAACTGGGTCATTTGATTTCTCATCTCAACCCTTTCGTTTGCCATTTGGTTCCTTACTTCATTTAGGTCTTGCTGTACCTGATCCATCTGAATGCCCGGAAGGTTGTTTCGCGTTGGGTACCGGTGTGTTCGGTTGACAGGGAACACTCGTCTTCGAGCAATGTTTCCTGAGATGACAACAAAGTGAGAAACAATAACAAACAAAAACCTACAAAACAAAGAAAATGTTAGTATGCAATGCAATATGCTTATTTGTCTTCCAAGGGTATCCGGTTTGGTTCTTTGGTTTTGACCTTTCCAGACCTCGAGGGAATGTTGATGATGTTGATAGATAAAGCCCACCAATAAAACAAACTGATATATTACAAAAGATAAAAAATACATAGTTTGTTTACAATACATGCCCGTGGTGGGTCAAAATACAACAATCAAAAGAAAAAGCACATCAAAAGAAAAGAGATACAAGCAAAAGGATTAGACATCCAAGCCAAAGTCATCCTCCCTGACTTCCTTCAGGAGGGTCTCAGTCACCGGACCAGCTGGGTGCTCTGTGATAGTCCTGATGAGGAGGTTCCTGGTAGAAATGGCATTGGTTAACTTCTTATGCTTGTCCTGATCCTTTGATCTCTTCAACCCCGCCCGGAGTTTCAACTCTGATATCTCCTTCTGAGCTGCCAACAAAGCCTCATGTTGCTTCTTCTCATTAGCCTCCAGCTGTTCTATCTTGGCCTGAGTCCTCTGGTCTTCTTGTGCACGGGCTTCGGTGATCCTGATCCACCTAGCCTAGCTTTCCTCCAGATAATGCTCTGCCCTAGCTTTCTGAATCTTTGCCTTCTTGCAGGCATTCTTCAACACAAGCTCTCCTGCTCTTGCCTTCCGGATGTAGTCATATGTCCTTTCAATCTTGGTCAGATGCTCAATCTTGAGTCTTTCCAATCTCTCAATGTCCAGACGACTGTCATTTCTCTCCCAGAGAGTCTTCTTCAGGGCTTCAGCTAGCTGATTATTCCTCTCTTTCAGCTTTTGAAACTCTTCTAGGCTGATAGTTGCTGCAGGCTATATTGTAGAAGGTCCAGGTGTATCTTCCAGAGTGAATGGCATCCTGGTGATCTGAGCTCTAGTACGGGACCAATCAGAATACTGAGCTGAGGCAATATTGTTGCACCTTCCAAGGATGGCTGTCCCTTTGGTCTGAATGTTGTCCCAAGCCCAGGCAGCTTGTCTGACAACAGCAGAGTTGGGTTGAACTTCACAGTAGAGAGTCTCAACCAAATCTTGTCCTCTGGGAGGATGAACCAAGGCATATCCCAATTGTCTCTTAAATAGTAAAGTGTTGTAGTTGATGCAACCTTTTACTCCTATCAGAGGCACATTAGGGTATTGCCCACAGCTGGTAATAATGTCCTTGCCTTTGGTGCTCTGGGTGCACCATCTGATGTCATCTGAAGTCAAGGCAATGAACCTCTTAGCCCAATTCTTCTGCTGATGTGGGTTCAGGAAGGAATCTGATTTTGGCAAGTGTCTGAGCAGCCAAGAGTAATACAGAGGAGCACAACATCTGACCAGCTTCCCTCTTTGCTTTTCATTTCTCTGATGGATGGAGTAGTAGAAGTCTCCCAGCAAGGTAGGAACAGGGTTCCTCAACAAGAACAGGTGGATGGCATTCTTACTCACAAACTTGGGCTCATCTGCAAACAATATAACCCCATATATACTGAGGGCTAACAGTGCACATACAACCTTCCATTCTCCTATTGCAGCCTTCAGGGTGGCCTGAGAGATCAAGAAGTCCAGATGTAAGCCTGGAATCCCAGCTTTGGTTGTCATGTTCTGCTCAATAAGGGCGGGCTCCAAATGCAATGCCCTGGCTATCTCTTCATTTCTGCGAGCAGTCATCTCTGGGTTGAAAGGGATTCCTCTCCTGATAGGAACTCCAATCAACAAGGAAAACTCTTCTAGCAATGGTCCCATCTGGAAATCAGGGAAAGTGAAGCACCTGAGTGGAGGGTCATAGAACTGCAAGCATGTATGTATCATGCTCCTCTGAGATGCATCAAGATCCATGACCATGTCCAAAATACCCCCATAGTGCTCTATAAACAGTGGGATGTGGTCAGGTGTGATAAGGGACTGGACCTGCCTGATGCCAGTCAAGGTGGGCTCAAAGAAGTGGTAAGATATGTTGCTCTTCCTTGGAGTATCCATGAGTGCTGAGAACAACTGCTGATGAAGGTCACTGACTGAGAAGCTGGAGGTGAGTCTCTGACAGACTGATGAAGGTGGTGGAGGTGAGTCTCTGACAGACTGATGGAGATTGTTGGAAAAGAAAACTGAAGCTGTCTGAGTAGCAGAAGGGATCAAAACCAAACCAAATATGAAGATGGATACTCTATAAAACAAATAAGCAAATGTTAAATCATGCAATGATGATGTATGCAAATGATATGCAAAGGTTTGTGACCAAGAGTTAGATCTGATTATCTGTCTTGGTAAAAGTCCATGTATGTTCAAAAGTTCGGATGGAGGCTTAGAAATCCAATAAACAGGGTGGGGGACTCAAATAAAGAGCCACATGTCCAGGGTAATCACAAGAACTGTCCAAAGTGATGCATTCTTAAACAAAACAGTAACAGGGTATGATGTGGCCAAGGACTCCTGCAAACCTGCAAATATCCCAACCCCCTCACAAGTAATGTTCTAGAACAAGGATCTTCAGACTTGGATCAGTTATGAGAAGTGTAAACACTTCTAACCCGAAGGTATAGTGTTTACAATAACCATAAAAGATCCTCCTCTAATTCACCCCAGATTCTGAAGGTCATATAAAGGTCATCCAGACTTAGCAGGCTTCCCATATAGCCCTAGCACTACAGGAGATCTGTAGCACATAGTTCTCAAGAAGAAACCCACATCTGAACTGTGTTTCATATTCCCGCACCAGACCGAAATGGAATGGGAAAGAACATGAAGCCACTCTAGCCTAGGTGTCACTCAGGTCCCAGGTATAGGACCTTAATCACTCAATGAAACCCCACCCACCAAAACAGAAGCAGATCCAATAATGATGATGACAGTATGAATATGCATAAAACAGTAAAGAAAAGCAATAAATAAAGTTGTACATAAAGCAATAAATAAAGCAAATAAACAAGCACAACTAGCACATAACACCCCCGTAAACACAAATCAAATAAGCGCTAGGAGGAACCCACAAAAAGAACCAGAAGCCCTGGTTGCAGTATAAGGTTCCCTAGCAGAGTCGCCAAGCTGTCGCTCCCGCCAAATGACACCGGGTCAAAAGGGGTACAGACGCGAACGGTCGGCGAAGGGAGACAACATGAAGATGAACTGAAAAGAGTTGCCAGCTAGGCATTTTTATCCCGAAGGAAAGGTAATGCTGCATAAACCTGGGAAAGAAATGGATAAGACGGTCACGAACCAGAGAAACTGAGAAAGGGGGTTGGTTACAACCTGGGAAGGTATTAGCACCCAGATTGTCCGTCGTACTCGACGGGATCCACGCTTGAAAGTTTGTGTTTAAAGGGGTAGTGCCAGTGCTATCTGTGTGCAAAAAGCTGGAAAAGAATGTACAAGTGTCAGTGCAAAAGAGATGTGAAGTGAAATGCTCAGGAATGAGGCTTTAAAGAATAATGCTGGAAGAGGGAGGAAGAGACAAAGACTTTTTGTTCGATAACAGTTAAGTTATGCCTATGTATCCTCTCGTGCAATGAGGAAGTCAGAACACCGTAGTTAGACTCAAAGAGACTAAAAGATGAATTGACTGATGAACTGCTTGCTTGTCTATGCTCAAGTGTATGACCTGTCTGGCTCAGGTGCTAACTGTCTTGCATTAGACGGAAGAAGCGAGTTCTCGTTTGTGAGTGAAGATGATGAGAAAAGAATCCCGGAGGAGACAATTATTGTTTGTTTTTGGTGTTTTCAATCTTTTATTGCTTTTTTGTGTTTGTCATAAGTTAATGAGCTTAAGCCTAAACCAAGGGTTAGTAAACTCATCACATCTTCCCTCTGATTAGGGGTAATGAGAATACCTTAAGTATGAAGTAAGCACCTCACACTTAATCACCATGATGTAGGGTTAAGATCATTAACCTACTTGTGATTATTTAGATGTTTTTGGAGTTTTTGTTTAGCGTTAAGTAATGAGTTTAAGCCATAATCAAGGATTTAATGTGATGAGGACACAATCCAAGGCATAAATGATACAATCCAAAGCGTAGGAGTTCCTATGACAAGGGCACGTGCAAGAAGAGTCAATGATGCTCTCGTTCACTTCATGATCAAGTCAATAGAATGCATGGGCCAGATTGAAGAAAAATAGCCCAAGTTTATTTTTATCATCCAAGCATGTGATAAAAGGCCTAATAATGCATAAGAATAAATAAAAATAAAAGAAATATCAATTGTCACACCATCTTGGACGAAAATTGTAAGAGAAGTGGGAAATAATGAGTTTCCATTATTCTGCCCTTTCAAGAACCCCACTATCTCTTCTTTATTTTGCACTTTCTTTGTAATAACTTCTTTATTTTCCACTTTCTTTGTAATAACTCATCCCACTATCATGATAATTAGTGGCTGAAATCCTTTTGTTTTCTTAGGAGTTATTTTTACTTATTACATTATCTTAAGCCATTCCTATATAAAGGAGGCATGTAACTTCTTTTCAAATCAATGAATTTTGTTGAGTTTACACATTGTGTAAGTGAGAGTATTTGCTCTTAGGTTCTGGATTGAACCAAAATTGATCTTATCAAGAAATTCTTTTCTTGTGGTGATCCTCATCCATAGGCTTATCATTCTCCTTTGGATTAGAAAGAGTGTGGCGCCCCTTCTACTTAATTCCATTTCTTATTTCTCTATTATTTCAGTCCAATTTCGTTTTTTTATGTTTGTATCAAATTCTGTAATTCTTTCAATTATAAGGCAATTTACTTCCTTTGAGTCACAAAAGAATTAACAATCCAAAGGTTAACCAAGCTATTTCAGGAATTTTGATGGAAATGCATACTTCTCAAAAGTTAGTGGGTATCAAGTGGTAATCAGAGCATATTCCAAAAAAGGGGCAAGCTGTGGTAAATTGTCTATATTCTTTTTCTTCTTTATTATCCCTTTATCATTATAAAAAAAAATTCAAAAAAAAAAGGTGATAGAAAAAAAATCGAAAAAAAAAGTGTAAAAAAAAGTTGTTATTTTTTTTTCTTGCCACACTCTTAATAGTCTCATTATTTCCTTTGTTTTAGAGTCTTTTTTGTTTGTTATTTTTTTTAAGCTTTTGTATGTTGATTATCATCTGAAATTGATTTCTTTGTGTTGATTGATTTTGGTTTCTCTAAATAACTAAAAGAGCAAATTGAGTGGTAAAAGGCAGAGTGTTGTTATTATTAAAAAAAAGCCAAATATTGAGTGAAACACGAGTGATTGAGTGTAAACACGTGAGTAGAGTGGTGAGGTCCATTTTTAAGCACTTGTTTCTAATTTCACTACAATGTCTAGTCCACCTTCACCTAGAACAGCAACTTTAACTGTTCAAATAGCAGCCATGCGTGACAATTTTGAAAGGTTGTTAAGAGAACAAGGTGAACAATTTCAACAAAGAATTGATGAGTTAGAAAGGAGACCCCAAAATTCTAATGATGGTAGTGGTGATGAGGAGGAAAGAAGACGTAGAAGGAGATAAGGGGGAGATAATTTGAGGGGCATAAAAATTAAAGTTCCATATTTTGTTGGGAAGAGTGACCCAGAGGCATATCTAGAATGGGAGACTAAAATTGAACAAATTTTTAAGTGTCACAATTATTCTAACATTGAAAAAGTGCAGGTTGCTTCCATTGAGTTCAAAGAGTATGCCTTAGTTTGGTGGGATCAATTAATCAAAGATAGAAGGAGGTATGCAGAATGACCAATTGATACTTGGGAATAGATGAAAAGAATCATGAGGAGAAGGTTTGTTCCTTCCTATTATCATAGGGATTTGCACAACAAATTGCAAAGACTCACTCAAGGTTCTAAAAGCGTTGAAGAATATTTCAAGGAGATGGAAGTTCTCAAAATTAGAGCTAATGTGGAGGAGGACGATGAAGCAACTATGGCTAGGTTTCTCCATGGTCTAAATCATGACATTAGTGACATAGTGGAACTTCATCACTATGTTGAAATGGATGAATTGGTACACCAATCTATCAAAGTGGAACAACAACTCAAGAGAAAGAGCCAAGCAAGGAGAAATTCCACCACTTTCAATTCTCAAAGTTGGAAGGACAAAACAAAGAAGGAGGGTGCTTCATCATCTAAGGAAGCCACGGTTGAAAACAAAGGTAAAACTATTACATCTTCTTCTTCAAGTGTTTCGACTAACAAAAGTGTTAAGTGTTTCAAGTGTCAAGGCCAAGGACACATTGCATCTCAATGTCCGACCAAAAGAACTATGCTAATGGAAGAAAACGAAGAAATTGTTGAAGAGGTGGATGGTGAATATGACGAGAAGTTTGAAGAAGAGGAAGAAGAAATACCTAGTGGAGATTTACTCATGGTGAGAAGAATGTTGGGAAGCCAAATAAAGGAGGAGGATACAAGTTAAAGAGAAAACCTTTTTCATACAAGATGATTTGTGCAAGGAAAGGTTTGTTCTTTAATTATTGATGGAGGCAGTTGTACAAATGTTGCAAGCACGCGTTTGGTTTCTAAACTTAATTTGGAAACAAAACCTCATCCTAAGCCTTACAAACTCCAATGGCTTAATGAAAGTGTAGAAATGCTTGTTAACAAACAAGTTGAGGTTTGTTTTAAAATTGGAAAATATGAGGATGTAGTGTTGTGTGATGTAGTACCAATGGAAGCTAGTCATTTGTTATTAGGTAGGCCTTGGCAATTTGATAGAAAAGCCAATCATGATGGGTACTCCAATAAGTACTCTTTTATGTATCATGGTCAAAAGATCAATCTTGTACCATTAAATCCTAGTGAGGTGAGAGAAGATCAAAAGAAAATGAGAGAAAAAAATGATCAAGAAAGAAAAGAAAAAGAAAGAGAAAAAGAAAAAAAATGAAGAAGAAAAAGAAAAGAATGAAAAGAAAAATAATGATAGAAAAGAAAAATAACAAAGTTTAATTGCAAAAAAAGGAGATGTGAAGAAAGCAATTATGTCACACCAGCCCCTATACTTGCTCTTTTGCAAGGAGGAGCCTTTACTAACCACTATTTCTAATGAACAAAAATTGTCAAGTTGTGTTGAGTCTCTTTTGCAGGAATTTAAAGAATTGTTTCCAAAGGAGGTACCAAGTGGTTTACAACCTATAAGAGGAATTGAGCATCATATTGACCTCAATCCGGGAGCATCCTTGCCTAATAGGCCAGCTTATCGAAGCAATCCACAACAAACTCAAGAAATACAAAGGCAAGTGGCTGAATTGGTAGGTAAAGGATGGGTAAGAGAAAGTCTAAGTCCATGTGCAGTCCCAGTAATTTTGGTACCAAAAAAAGATGGTCTTGGAGAATGTGCACTGATTGTAGGGCCATTAATAATATTACCATTAAATATAGGCATCCTATTCCTAGACTAGATGATTTGCTTGATGAATTATTTGGTGCATGCTTATTTTCTAAAATTGATTTGAAAAGTGGATATCACCAAATTAGAATAAGGGAAGGGGATGAATGGAAAACTGCTTTTAAAATAAAATTTGGTTTGTATGAGTGGATGGTTATGCCTTTTGGGTTAACTAATGCACCTAGTACTTTCATGAGACTAATGAACCATGTGTTAAGGGAGTTCCTGGGTAAGTTTGTTGTTGTGTATTTTGATGATATATTGATTTATAGCAAGAACTTAGATGACCATTGCATTCATTTAAGGGCTGTTTTACAAGTGTTAAGATATGAAAAGTTGTATGCTAACCTAGAAAAATGTGTATTTTGCATCGATCATGTGATTTTCTTAGGTTTCATTGTGAGCTCTAAAGGTGTCCATGTTGATGAGGAAAAGGTGAAAGCCATTCGAGAGTGGCCTCCTCCCAAAAATGTAAGTGAGGTAAGAAGCTTTCATGGTTTGGCTAGTTTTTATAGGAGGTTTGTGAAGGACTTTAGTACCTTGGCAGCACCCCTCAATGAAATTGTTAAAAAGGATGTTGGTTTTAAATGGGGTGAAAAACAAGAGCAAGCCTTTGCTGCCCTAAAGGAAAAGCTCACCCAAGCACCAATTCTTGCCTTGCCTAATTTTTCTAAATCTTTTGAAATTGAATGTGATGCATCTAATGTGGGAATTGGAGCTGTTTTGTTGCAGGAAGGTCATCCAATTGCTTATTTTAGTGAAAAGCTAAAAGGGGCTGCCCTTAATTATTCTACATATGATAAGGAATTGTATTCCTTGGTGAGAGCTCTACAAACATGGCAACATTACTTGCTGCCCAAAGAGTTTGTAATTCATAGTGATCACGAATACTTGAAACATTTGAAAGGACAAGGTAAGTTGAATAAGAGACATGCCAAGTGGGTTGAGTTTCTTGAACAATTTCCATATGTAATCAAGCATAAGAAAGGTAAATCCAATGTTGTGGCAGATGCACTCTCAAGAAGACATGTCTTGCTTTCTACTCTTGAAACAAAAGTTTTTGGTCTTGAGTATATTAAAGATTTGTATAAAAATGACCTTGAATTTTCTTCAAAATTTTTAACTTGTGAGCATGCTTCCTTCAATGGGTATTTTAGGCACAATGGCTATTTATTTAAAGAAAAAAGACTTTGTGTGCCTAAAGGTTCCATTAGAGAATTACTTGTAAAAGAGGCGCATGAGGGAGGATTAATGGGTCATTTTGGGGTTTCTAAAATTCTAGAATTCTTACAAGAACATTTTTATTGGCCTCACATGAAAATTGATGTTCAAAAACTTTATGAAAGATGCATTGTGTGTAAAAAGGCTAAATCAAAAGTTATGCCTCACGGTTTGTATACTCCTTTGCCTGTACCTGAATTTCCTTGGATTGACATTTCCATGGACTTTGTTTTGGGGTTGCCTCGATTAAGGATGACAAAGATTATATTTTTGTAGTTGTTGACAGGTTTTCAAAAATGGCACATTTTATTCCATGTAAAAAGGTGGATGATGTGTGTCATGTTGCTGATTTGTTCTTCAAGGAAGTGGTGCGCCTACATGGCTTACCAAGGAGCATTGTCTCTGATCGTGACTCTAAGTTCTTAATCCATTTTTGGAGGACTTTGTAGGGAAAGGTGGGAACGAAGTTATTATTTTCCACCACTTGTCATCCCCAAACAGATGGACAAACTGAAGTAGTAAATAGAACTTTTTCTACTCTTCTTAGGGCTGTTATTACAAAGAATTTAAAAATGTGGGAGGAATGGTTACCTCATGTAGAGTTTTCTTACAATAGGGTTGTCCATAGCACTACACAACATTCACCTTTCGAGATTGTGTATGGTTTTAATCCCTTAACACCTCTTGATTTGTTACCATTGCCTAACACATCTGTTTTGAAGCATAAAGATGGGAAAGCTAAAGCTGAATTTGTGAGAAAATTGCATGAACAAGTAAAATTGCAAATTGAAAAGAAAAATGAAAGCTATGAAAAAAGTGCAAACAAAAGGCGAAAGAAAGTTGTTTTTGAACCCGGGGATTGGGTTTGGATACATATGAGAAAAGAAAGATTCCCATCACAAAGGAAGTCCAAACTTCAACCTAGGGGAGATGGACCCTTTCAAGTAATTTCAAGTATCAATGACAATGCCTACAAAATAGAACTTCCGGGTGAGTATGGGGTAAGTACTACTTTCAACGTGGCTGATTTGTCTCCTTTTGATGTAGGTGATGATGGTCTAAATTCGAGGTCGAATTCTTTTCAAGAAGGAGGGAATGATGAGGACACAATCCAAGGCATAAATGATACAATCCAAAGCGTAGGAGTTCCTATGACAAGGGCGCGTGCAAGAAGAGTCAATGATGCTCTAGTTCACTTCATGATCAAGTCAACAGAATGCATGGGCCAGATTGAAGAAAAAGAGCCCAAGTTTATTTTTATCATCCAAGCATGTGATAAAAGGCCCAATAATGCATAAGAATAAATAAAAATAAAAGAAATATCAATTGTCACACCATCTTGGACGAAAATTGCAAGAGAAGTGGGAAATAATGAGTTTCCATTATTCTGCCCTTTCAAGAACCCCACTATCTCTTCTTTATTTTGCACTTTCTTTGTAATAACTTCTTTATTTTCCACTTTCTTTGTAATAACTCAGCCCACTATCATGATAATTAGTGGCTGAAATCCTTTTGTTTTCTTAGGAGTTATTTTTACTTATTACATTATCTTAAGCCATTCCTATATAAAGGAGGCATGTAACTTCTTTTCAAATCAATGAATTTTGTTGAGTTTACACATTGTGTAAGTGAGAGTATTTGCTCTTAGGTTCTGGATTGAACCAAAATTGATCTTATCAAGAAATTCTTTTCTTGTGGTGATCCTCATCCATAGGCTTATCATTCTCTCTTGGATTAGAAAGAGTGTGGCGCCCCTTCTACTTAATTCCATTTCTTATTTCTCTATTATTTCAGTCCAATTTCGTTTTTTTTATGTTTGTATCAAATTCTGTAATTCTTTCAATTATAAGGCAATTTACTTCCTTTGAGTCACAGAAGAATTAACAGTCCAAAGGTTAACCAAGCTATTTCATGAATTTTGATGGAAATGCATACTTCTCAAAAGTTAGTGGGTATCATAATGGATTCATTACACCATCCTAATAGAAGGATAATAGATGAGAACATTTAAGCTGAGGAAGATACCTCAACTTAATCCATGATTAGGGATTAACCTCATGACAAAACACAGCCTTTATTAAAATGGATTTTAGTTAATGGTAAGATTAAGAAGTGAGTTTTATGGTTTGTAAGACAACTTGAGGGGGACTTGTCCATTAACACTAGGGTTAGTCCTTCTTAACCAGTTAAGGAAGAATTAGAACCCTAATGCAAGGCCCAAGTTACAAGCTTATTGTCTTAGTGATTATTAAGATGGATTGATTAAGAGATTTAAACACATTAAAGGTTTAACACTTAGGATTAATGTTATACACTCCATCCTAAGAGAAGGATGCAGGCATACCCTTAAGCACAAAGCCTTAAAACCTTAAAGGTTTACTCTCTGATCATGAGATGAGAAGAGAGACACAAAAGCTGACACAAAGGTAAAACTAATGGGGGACTAATCAAAACCCTAATTGTTATCATGCTTGGGTGTTCCTAGGGTTTATGAGGCTTGCAAGAGATCTTCAAGAAAAGCCACCAAGGAAGAAGCAGATGAAAGGAAGAGGAGCAGAAGAAACAAGTCAACTTACTTCACTTAAGAAGATAAATTGCTTGAAGAAAGAAAGTGGATGGAGAACATGAATGAGTAAGCTCACTCTAAGGAAAAATCAAAATGCAGCAATGAATGCATAAGAGAGATGAGAAGAGATTGTGAGAAGTGAAGGCAAATTCACTTCTCAAAGTACTTACCACCTGAAATAGTTAGCATACAAGAAAGAATGAAATGAAAATGGAATATATGCAAGGATGCAAACCAAAACTAGAAGCAAAAACATGATGTTAATGATGCTAAGAGATGATGCAAATGTATGTCAAGTGGTATGGATGTTCATACAAGAGATGAGAATGCAAATGAAGCATATAGGATGCATGAAAGCAAATGAAAGTTCATGGAATGTAATGAATGCATAACATGGAAAATGGATGAAGAAATGATCAAAAATGGTTCTAATGTGTCCTATGATGTCTTATATGCCATGTGGATGCATGAAATGTCATGGAAAGTTCATGAATGAATGCATATGCAAGATGTATGCAAATGAACATGAGAAATTAGGGTTTTTATGCAACATGAGATGCAAAAGTCAAAAACAGAAGCAAATCATAAGATAAAAAAATGAAATTGGACTTAAAGGAACCCTAACCCCATATGATACCACACCCCAAAGGAGAAGACCTAACTCTTAACCTAATGAAAGTTATGATTTTTCTAAGTTATCTAGGGTTTTAAAGTACCTAAAGGGAAAAAATGCAAATCAAATCAAAAATGCATAAGAAATTTGTGACAAAATTATGCTAGATACTACATGCTAAATGAAGATCAATACAAAAAGAATCAATGTCATACCATTCATGGTTAGGCAGAAAATAATTCTTGAATTTAGGGTTCAAAAATAAGAATTTTATGAACCCTAAATTCAAGAAAATTATCAAAGATTGTTTAAAACCAAAAAGAAATTTGTGTGAATGGTATGATCATGTTTCTAAATGTTCTAAGATGCAATGTGAATTTTTTTGGGATTTTTAGAAACCTAAATGATATTTTAATTAATTAATTTCCATTAATTAATTAAAATAAACATTTAAATGTTTTAAAAATGATTTTTAATGCAAAAATAAAAATAAAAATATTTTTGGATGAAGAAAATTATTTGAAGTGAAAATGCAGAATAAAATATTTTTAGGATTTTCAAACTATTTTAAATTAATGTTGCAAAATAAAATGAGAAAAATGCAATAAAAATTAAAATAAACAGAAGTAAGCAAATCTAAGGGCTTGGATTGGTTCTGGGGAATTCAAGGTTGACTACGCGCCAGATCCTATGGCCTGAATTCAAACTTATCTAATCTTATTTAATTAAATAAATAATCCTAATTAAAAGTTAATGACAAGATCCTGACCACACAACACATGCGGGAAACCTAAATCAAACGGCCTACATTCAAAATTTTCCCTAACCCTAATTAAGACATTTAATCACTTTCAGGCCACCGGAGAAGAGCTCCGGTCGTCTTCTCCGGCAGCCTTCTCCCCTGAGAATTTCAAAACCTCTCCCTAGGTCATTTCTGGAGCTCTAAAGCTCCAGATCAGTTCCTCTCATCCTCCTAAACTCAAATCCATACTCAAATCAGATTTCTAACTGCTCATAAACAAGATTCGAAGGATAAATAAAAAATGGCAAAAATTTCAGAAGCTTAGTAAATGATCAATATGCAACCATTTTCAAAACTACAAAGCACAAAATGATCAGGGAAGCATGCTCTTTCACGTTGTAACATAAAAATAGAGTTCTGGAAAAATGATTTTAGATGACTACCTGAGATGAAGCTTTCCAAACTTGAGCTTTATGACCTTTTCCTTTGTGCAAATCACCTCCAATGATCACCCTGAGGCTATTGAGAAGCTTGAATGGAGTTTGTTTTAGCTGGTTTATGAGATTGCACTTCAACTGGCCAAGAATCGTGTTTTGTGTATGGGATGTTTTTGGTTGTTTTAATGGTTGCTTTGTGGTCAGTGGATGATTTTGAGATGAATGGTGAAATTGGTTTTGAGTTTGAGTGAGTGAGCTGAGAGATTCGAAGGATTTTGCAAGTTGAAGTGATTTTGGAAATGCTGAGTTCTTGGAGGTTTCAGCTTGTGTGTCTTATGAAAAATGATCCTTGAAGCATGCTTGTAAAGTCTGGATTGGGCAGAGAGTGGGTGGTGGACTGTGGTGATTGGTATGGGCTTCTTGCCAAAAAGTCAAAAGTTTTGTACTTGAGGTATGGGCAATGGTGTAGCTGGCTCATTGGCTTGTCCATGCGCAGCTGAGATCAAGGATGTCCATAGAATCAGTCTTGAGGCAATTCAGCAAGTGGATGGAAGTTTATGTGTCATTTTGCAAATTCCATGAAGTTTGGCCCTTTTGTAATTTCTTGATGTTCAAGGCATGGAATGATGCATTTCCTTGGGCAATTCTGATTTTTATGCAATGTGTTATGTTTGCATGATGATTAGAAGTGTGTTTGAAGTCACAAAATGAATTGGCAAGTGGTTTTGCAAAGAATCCTCTTTGGTGCATTCTTGAAAATTATATGATTTTTGCCAACTTTGACAAGCCATAACTTGAGTTCCATAATGAATTAGAACTTGTTCTTGTACTTTTTGAAAAGGGAATGATCCAATCTACAACTTTTATGACCAACAATTTTTCATTTGAAGCATTTTTGGTTGAGAAAGAGGAGGTTGAAAAAACTTTCCTAAAATGGAAAGTTTACATTACAAGTCATTTCCATTTTTGGCAACTTTTGGTTTAGCCCACTTTTCTTCAATTTTGTGAACTTCCAAGCACTTCATTGATCAAATAAAGATCATATAACTTCAATTTGATGAAAAATCCACTTTGGTTCCATGTTGGGGGGCCTCAGATGCCCTGATTTTGCTCTGACTTGCTCAAGAAGTTACCCAATGAACAGATGGCTTCCACAATGAATTTCTTCATAAAACTTGGTACACATGATCCTTATAACATATTGAGAACAATAGAAACAAGAATGACCAAAAAATTTGGAGTTATGGCCTCTAAAACCAAAACCCTAATTTCAGGTCATCTGTGTAGTGAAACCCTGGCTCTGCTTCCATGTTGTGCAAGTTCTTGTGATTCTTTGACTTCCTTGATCTTTGGGGGATATAAAATGATGTTTGAACATACATGTACCCTCTTGGAATCATTGGTGGCCTTTGTAGTGGCTCAGATGAATCTTGGATTGCTCAGATCACAAACCCTAGATGTAGATAAACTTGAACTATGCAGATGAAACAAAAATGCAATATGATATGGTATGCTTGAACTAATGCAAAGATGAAAGATCACAAGCCATGGTGTGAAATTAGTGAGGGAAAATTTGGGGTGTTTACACATAGTATGTTTTCCCGAGTGGATGGGCATCTACTCGACGTATTGGGCCACGACACGATGTAGTCTCTTGAGGCCCAGTCCAGAACAATATTTATTAGAACAAATGTATAGGATGTTAATTGTCTTGTAATAGTTAGTAATTTAATTTCTGTCATTTTTATTTCCACACTCCCCCAATTTAAATTATGTATCCCCTCCCCATGATGTAATAACTTAGAGTTTACTTTCAATTTTAAATTCCGCAAATAATTAACTGTGTGGTTAGTAATGATAGGGTGTGAAAAGAATGTATGTGAATAAAAATGGACTTTGATCACTAATCCAAAAAGAATACTTGAATACAACACACTTTTCACACATGCACCTCTAGGGTATCCCCCTTGTTACCCTACGAAATAATGATCAAGTCCCTCGAATGTAGAGGTGTCTTAGCACAGTTGCCTAAAGATAAACATCATCATAGTCCCTTTGACATAAAGATCACAGTCCCTCGATGACCCTTCGAGTTTCCTAAGAATAAGTGATCTAGTCCCCGATGACCCTACGGAAAAATGATGATAGTCCCTTCGAGTTACTAAGATACCTTTACATGGTTACCTTCCATGACCATACAATGACCCTATGTTTGTCCCTTTAAATCCAAAGATAAGACTACTTACTAACTAATAATAAGGAAAATTCTATCCATAAGAAGACGAAATGACAAGAAAGACCTTATAATTTAGGGTAAGTAGTTCTTAAGTGCTTGCTCACAATTTTTAAAAATACTTTTTACACCCCACTCTCTCTTTCAAAATAATTTCAAACAAGTAAACACTTTGTATATATTCATACGAGAATCATTACAAAGATAAATCTTTATGAAAATATTTTAAACCACACACTACACTTTTCAGACAAAACAAATAAAGTGAGCTAAGCAATTAAGAGGCCATGGGTAACCATGGATACAAAGGGTGCTAACACCTTCCCTTCGTATAAATTACCCCCTGAACTCAAAATCTTTTAAAGATCTTTCCTTTTATTTTATGCCTTTCCTAAATTGGATGAAATAAAAGTCGGTGGCGACTTTTGCTTACTGCAAAAAATTTTGCGATAAAAACTAAAAGTCTGTTCTCCCACCATGTTACAGAACTGGCAACTCTGCCGGGGACTTTAGACTCTTAAAAAGAGGGGTTACCTTAAAGTTAGATCACTTTACTTGTTTGCATTATATGCTTTATTTTTAAAAGGTACTTTTTTTGGGGCTACTATGAGAAATATCCTAACCCGGATCTAGTGTACCTTAGGTAAGTGGCAATAGACCAAGGAAACTGTACGACGTATACCATTATGGTTGATCTAGTAGCTACAGTTAGTGTGACACTTAGGTTAGTAGTGATATTCTTCAAGTCATTTAAGGATAATATAAAGCTACCATGTGGTATCATTTACACTAACTACCCTTTAAAACATTAATTGACCCATCTTGGCCATTAGAAAGTAGTGAGATAGTCAGCTTTGGTGCAGTCTAAAGTTGGTTGATACTCGATGCTACGCTCATTGAGATTCTAATCTTGGGATGTTTTGGTTGGCAAGACAATTACCATACTGAACTACAACCTTTGAGAAAAATCAATGATATTGAGATTCCTTAGAACCCGATTACTATTGCTAGGACAGGTTGAACCAACTAAACTTCAGTGGGGAGGGTACTTACCTATGAACTTATTGCAAGCGTTTAAACCAGGCCTTTGTGTGACTTATTTGTGTTTGCCATTTGCTTGCTTTAAACATAACATCATAACATCATGACATCATAACATAGCATTTTCACTAACCATTTCAAGGACCAAAGGATTTATCTTTGTTCTTTGTTGCAGGTTATGGCTTCTGCTCGTAGAAACACTATTTGAATAAACTTTGTAAGGATACCTTCTAAGCTTAAGGAATTAGTCTCAAAAGTTCCAGAGAACTCTCAATTCATCAAAAATCATGGTTATCTACTTGATTTAGTTACTTCAGGGTTTAATGAAGACATGATGAGTGTTTTGTTCCAGTTCTTTGACCCTAAGCATCACTGTTTCACATTTCCCGATTATCAATTGGCGCCCACAATGGAAGAATTCTCCAAACTACTTGGTGTGCTTATTATTAATCAAAAACCTTTCACAGGCTTAGAGAATGAGCCAAAACTTGAAATTATTGCAGCAACTTTACATCTAAAGAAGTCAGATATTGTACTAGAGAAAAGAAGTGGAGTTAAAGGTATTCTTGCTAAAGTATTGATAGAGAGAGCTCAGGTGTTCTTGGATGCTATGAGTTACGAGGCTTTTAAGGAGATCTTGGCCTTGTTGATTTATGGTTTGGTGTTGTTCCCTAATCTGGACCAATTCATAGATGTGCACGCAATTACTATATTTATGACTCATAATCTTGTGCCTACCTTGCTTGGAGATATTTTGCACTCTCTTGACAATCATACTACGAAGGCGCGAGGAAATCTGATGTGTTGCATACCTCTACTATCTAGGTGGTTTATTTCACACCTTCCTTGATATGTGATGAAGAATGAACAAGGTTTGAGGTGGTCTAAAAGGATAATGTCACTATCTCATTCAGATATCCATTGGTGTTCCCGATCCATGGAAAATATCACTATCATTGACCGCTGTGGGGAGTTCCCTAATGTGCCACTCCTTATCATAAGGGGGGCATTACTTATAATCCTTATTTAGAACTACGTCAATTTGGTTATGCTCAGAGTGACGGTCCTCGTGATATGATTATTCAAGGTATTATGTTCGATTATGACAACAATCCTCAAGGTTACCGTCAAAGATTTATACATGCTTGGGGAATGGTGAATAAGATTAATAGCAACACTATGGAACCAAAATACTTCATCCATATGGAGCCTTACCTCAGATGGGTGCGGTCTCGTGCTCAGACTCTTATGATGTCATATCCTGATGTTCTACCGGTGATCGTTGAGCCTATTGTTGAAGGATATGTTCCCTACATCATTCTTCATCCTGACATGACTACAGATCTGGAAGAGCTGCAGAAATCTTGGATCCAACTGAAGGAGGAAAGGGATACCTTTGAAGCTCAGTTCTATACTAGCAAAGAGAAAGTGTTGGAGCTAACAAGGCAACTTCACGAAGAGCGGAACCTCAATACATATCTCAACATAAAGAGAAAACTTCCATGGGAGACTTGAGTCTCAAATGTTTTTTATTTTTCTTTATACTTTTATTTTTATTTTTCCTTCATTGTAAGCCCAAGGGGAAGTTATATTTTGAACCTACTAATAAGATTTTGTTTTTGTTTTTCTTTAACAAATTTAAATCCTACGAGGTCTTTGAAAACATTGCATATGCATTTACATGTCATACCATTGCATAACAAGTTTCTTATCTTCTCGTTGTTTATTTCAGTTGAGATGGATCTCGATCAGACTATGAAAGATATCCAAACCCATAATGCTCAATTTCAAGAAGTGATTCTGGATTTGTTCAAGGGGAAAGAAGAGTTGAAAGCTCTCCTCAATAAGGACAAGAAAAAGAAGAATCCTGAAGACATCAAAGATGATCAGTTGGAACAACTTCAAGCCGAGATGGCAGAGATGAGAATCCAGATGAATGGTCAGGTGACTCTTATCCAAAACTTAGCCCAGGGGAAAGAAGAGTTGAGAGTCTTCATCAATAAACTTCAAGACAACGGAGTCGGGAATCTAATCATCAGTCAACCTCCGATGAAACAAGCTGACTTGGTTGAAAGGAAGATGAGGATATGAGAAGGAAAGAGACAGGTTACTACTGATAGTCTTTAAATTAAAGGAAGAAGGTATTATAGGGTTAATCCACCTCAACACAAGGAACATAAAAGACAATTTACCAAAATCAACACGCCAATGTCGTAAACTTTGCAATGCCTGTTGGAGATGAATCTGGTTGTGTTAAGGGAACCTCCTCAGAGACCCATTACTTCCTCTCCTTGCTATGATCCTAATGCAAGGTATGCATACCATTCTAATAGTCCTGGACATAACACTAATAACTGTTGGGCATTGAAGAATAAGATTCAAGACCTGATTGACGAAGGAGTCCTCGAGGTTACGCCAGAAGACCAGATTGAATTCTTCTATCGTCCATCAAACATTGAAGTTTCCAGACATCCGGAGTGACAAGTTTAGAGGAGGCTTTGAGAACATTTGAATTTTCATTTGTAATTTCTTTTGTTGGCTTAAACACTTACTATCATGTCAAACTTTTGTTTTCAAGTTAATGCATTGCATATGTTTGTTTTGAATTAATCAATTCGTTTCACTATATTTAAACTATGCTTCTTACCTCTCTTTTGTGATATTCAACTCTTGATAAAGCTATAAGCCTTTAGAGGAAGGATGACGAAGACGATACCATAATTTCATATAGTATGCTTTTGAACAGACTATGTTGCTGATGTGCAGGCATTGTTTCGATTCCTAAACAATGGAGATATAAGGAAGTTAACCCTTAGTCAACCCTTTTGAGCCTATGAAGTAGGAGTTTTCATTCTCATGCAAATTAAAACCCTTAATCATAACCTGGGGCAGGGTAATTCCTCGGTTAACTCAATTATGCCAGTTATCCTTTTTGTACACAACTAATGATGGCTCCCTGTAATCATTAAGTCTGACATTCAATATCTAGCAAAAGAAAGCTCACTAAGTCAAAAACCTATGAAGGAGACTTAGTAAAAATTGAGACACCCCGCTGGCTGTAATCTTGAAATAAATAGTTCAGGCAAAAGTAAGGGATAACAAAGTCAAAACAAAAAGAGGTCACTACAAATCCTCAAAAAAAAAAAAGATGATTGGCTTTTCAAATAAACTTTTGTCAGTGTTACAATTCCAAACTCCTTTGGAACCTCAATTCATAAGTTAATCGAACATAGGACTGAAGAACATCACGAAGGATGGGTTGGGTACAAATAAAATTTGAGCCTTTATCCTTTGTTTCTTAAACCGTGAACCAGACCACGTTACAACCCTTTAAAATTCCTAACTGAAGCATGGTTAGTTCGAAAGCATACCGCTACAAAAAGATATCCTGATTCCTTTAGGGCTTATTATAAATCTTGAGTTAATATCACAGTTTTTACAAACATTGTTTTACTAAAATAATTATTTTTCAAAACTTCAAGACATACATAAGCGTTACATTTTGAATATCATTGTTTTTATATAACTAAGTGTTTGACATCAGAGAAGCTTACATGATGAACATTCAATAAACCAAAGTCCTCCTGACAGGAAAAGTTACTTCTTGGGCCAGACTCAGTTGGATTAAAGCTAATTGTCGCTCCCTAGATTTTCATCTTGGTACAAACGCGAAATTGACGCGGAAGAGGTAGAGTCGCCAACCAGGCATTTTTATCACAAAGGAACGGGAAAAGTAATGCTGCACAAAACAGAAGAAAATAAAAGGAAGGACACAGGTCCTGCGAACCAAAGAATTTGGGTTCGGGAGTCGGTTACAACCTAGGAAGGTATTAGCACCCCAGATCGTCCGTTGTACCCGACGGGATCCACGCTTGCAAAGAAATTGTTTCAAAAGGTGAAGAAATGAAAGCTACCGCAAAAGAAAGACTGAAACTGGATAAGAAAAGAAAAGAAAGGGGGAAAATGTAGGGAAAATAAAAGAGTGCTCGAACGGGCCATACCCCGCTGCCTACGTACCTCATCTGGACATGAGGATCAGAGACGTCGTAGTTCCCATAACTGGGGTGGAAAGAAATGATTGTGATTTAAAGTTTGAACTGCTTATGTCAATTCTCAGGTGTTGTAGGCTTGGACGATGAGTTCATAACCGTCTTGCAAAGTGACAAGTAGGAACAAGTTTTTACGTTAGGAGTGAAGGTGATGAGAAAAGAAGTCCCGAAGGAGAAACGCTTATTCTTTGTCCAGTGTTTTTTATGAGTGTGGCACAAGGAAGTGAATTCATGTCCGTTTCCATGGAATGTGTACTTGCTACTACATTCCAAGATGGAATAATAGAACAAGCACACCAAGTAAGGAGAACTTATCCAAGACTTGTTTCCAAGGGTTAGGGCCTAAGCTTACTAACTTGTTAAACTTATTAGATGTTTTTGGGTTTTCTGATGAAGAAGTGTTTTTTATGATTTTCTTGATGAAGATGGTCTCATGATCAGACTTGTACATCATGCTAGACAAAGCCACACTATTCCAAGATGGAATGAATATGAGTGCCCCATGGAATAAAGCTATGCACAAGAGAAGAAACCATATGAGCAAAAGGAAAAATAACTAAGGGGAAAGACTAATCCTATTGTTATCATTCAAAGATGGACCTAGGTTAGTGTGGCTTGAAGTCTATCCTAATGAATAAGAAGGAAAGAAAAGAAAGAATAATAAGAAAAAGAGGAGAAGAAGTTAGAAAACAACTTACTTCTCTAAAGAAGTTAAGTTGCTTCTAAGAGGGAAAAGTAACGAAGTTATACAAAGGATGGCATAAGGCACATCACAAATACAAGCATGAAAGAAAAATAAGAAATGAGATGAAGGTTTGAAATATGGATAACATCCACAGTTCACTTACCATGTGCACCTACAAGAAAATGGTTATAACATGTACAAGTGATAAGATAAAAGCAAGTAGGATCAAGTGAGATTCAAACACACAAGAGAGCATATCAAACCACCACAACCAGAAGTAGAACCTTCCATTCACATGCCAAGATCAATCAAACAACACCATGAAAGGATTAGAGAAATCAAACCACTACAATGCATTACAAGTTAGCATGAAGAAGCAAAGCATATATGAGATGAAAAGAGAGTATACAAGCTAAACATGAACCACAAACTTCAAGAGAAGAACCCTAACATGGAAAATAAGTGTCTAAGTAATAAGTAGAATCACTCAAGAAGACATACAAGTTCAAATAAGATCACACATAAGAAGCATATGGACATAAGAAGTGATGTAAGCATACATACAAATGTAAGACTTCAAGAATAAGTAACTCAAAACAAGCCAAAGTAAAATCATCATACAAGGACCAGGGATGCAACATCATGCTATAAGACCTAAAATCAACCTCTAGGAGTTGGCACAAGTGCCCTCCTAACCTAATGAACAAGCATACATCAAGAATATCTTCAAAATAGGGCAAGCAAGCACTAAATTCAAATAAAAGAGAAACAAGCCTCATAAAATTCTACCAATGGACACAAAGTCTCCTTAAACATGTGATATCATCATACCAAAAGGAAAAGATCAAAATCAGAAGCAAAGTTAGTCAAAAAAATGCATAAATGTCAACTAGGGTTTTGAAACTTCATCATTAAGCAACTAGGAAAAAAGCAAGAAATCAAAATCTAAAATTCATGAAATAAATATCACATGGTCTTCAACCTATTAAGAATCAGAAGCAAAAATAACCAGGTTCATATCTATTACCATGCTCATGATAAAAAATTCAACAAACCAGGATATACATTAAAGGAATTAAAATAAAGAAAATAAAGTCAACAATTAATTCATTAATGAAAAATTAAAATAAATGGAAAATAAAATCATACAAAATTAGAGAAAACAAAAAGAAGTTAACATGATTTTTTTGGTGATTTTTTAGATGATCTTAACTATTTTTACAAAATTAAAATGAAACAAATAATAAAAAGAAATAGAAAAAACCAATGAACAAGTGGAGGTGTAATAAGCAGTCCAAATTAGTTCAAAAGGCTTGGGCTCACATACAAGGGGGTGGGAATAGAAACATAAGCCCAAGGCTTTCAGCGTAGTCCACAAACACTACCATGGAAATTCAAATAAATAAGGAAAAAAACAATGACCAAAGGATCAATCCAACGCATGCCATGAGGTCAACATGATCAACTAAGTCAATGAAGCAAAGATCAGATACGCGCGTGCACAATAGCTATAGTAAGGTGCCAAACATAATGCATTATTCATATTCAAATTATAAATAAAAAGCACGTGACAAGGAGGTGGTGCTTTTAATGTGTTGTCACGCTGTGGGATGTCCAAAACCTATAATCAAAGGCCAGGATTGCTTCTTCCTCATTGAAACACAAAGGCACAAACGCAAAAATCGGTGACCGGAGCCCTAGCTCCGAAACCGGAAAACTCAAGCTCATGAACAAATCTTCACTAAAATGCACACAAATCTCCAGATCCAACAATTAAAACATGCTGACCAAGAATATGTCAATAGAATTCGCAAAAGATCAAAGAGCAAAGCATATCGAACAAAAACACTTTCACACATCAAACTTCAATTTACAAATGCAAGCTAAATATTGATACATTTTCAAAACAAAACATAGCAGCATGTTCAGTGAAGCACATAGATCATTATTCACACAAAAATTGAAGATCTATGAATTTGAAGCTCACTTGAAACTTGTAGATCTTGAAATAGGTCAAGACAAGCTTCCAAATGCTGCAGATCAATGCCTTTTAACCTCTCCTTGAAAAATAAATACAAGAGAGAGCTTGAAATCCTCTAGATCTTGGTATTCGAAAGCAACTGCACCAATCTTGCACTATGTGAAATCCTTAGATTCAACTTGAATTGATGGTGAATTTGTGATCCTTATGCTTCAAGGATGAGGAATATGTGAAGAGTTTAGGCAATGTGTGAGAGAGGAGAAAGATTTGAACCAAATTGCAAATGTGCAAGAAAGTTGAGAGTGTAAGAATGAGGGAGAATTCAGCTACATTCAAAGCATGTTTTGCTTATATATCATGTGCACATCACACTGATTAGGGTATATGAAGCAACGGTAGCATGGGAAGTGTGATGAGGGTGAATTTGAAATTTAGAATAAGGAGTGTGAGTGAATGATTCCCACGTGAATTTCCTCTCTTTTGTGCATATTCAGCTTCAATTTTACTCACTATTTCCAACCGAATCAATCTCGACCCTTGGATGCACATAAATTATGCTTTGCTTGTGATTTTGCCTTTTTTGCACTTTGAAAAATATCTTGCCTCCCATGCACATGTTCTTGGGATTCTTTTAGCAAAAATACTATTCATGCCTTGCACTTAACATTTATGGTCATATTTGGCACATGGGATGGCTTGGAAACAAGTTATGAAGCATTTTGCAAATTGGTGGAAGCTTAAAAATGAGGTAAAACCCTAAAAATGCCCAACTTTAAATGATCATATCTTTCAAACCACACATGCTATGGAGATGATCTTGTACTTTCTGAAAATGGGAGAACATATCCTACAACTTTCATGTTCAAGGAAAATTCATTTGGAGCCTTCTTGATCATGAAAGAATCCTTTGAAAATTAGGGCAAAACATGCCAAAAATAGTAACTTTCATTACAAGTCACTTGCCAAAAATGGAAACTTCTTCATAACCTCTTGATTCTTGATTTTTGAGATCACCAAAGCTCTTCTTTGACCTTAAGAAGGTCCCTTGACTTGAAAAACATGATTGGAGACCTTGAAATCTCACAGTTTACTTTTTAGATGCGCAGTTGACCAATTTCTTCATTTACAAGCAACTGAAGAATTAGCTGACTATCTCACTGAATTTTCTCACCAAATTTCATATATAGACCTCATATATCATATAAAAGCCTTTGACCATAAGAATTGGTCAAAGATATTAGAAATACTTTCTCTGAGGCAAAACCCTAATTAGGGTTTAACTATGTAGGAGAATGTTGTTTCCTTGATCTTCTGATGATCTCTCACCATTCTTGCTTTTTGTGGATGACTTTGAACTTTCATAGGATATGAGGAAACCTTGTAAGTCTCTTACATTGTCACTTGGCCTTTTGACTTAACTTGTAGCACCTTAAATCCCCAGATGATTGATCATATGCCTTATGCTAGAACATGTGAGTATTATGCTTCATTTTTCTATGCAAAATGCTAGGATATGGTATGCTTATGCTATGCTTATGATGTGAAAATGATGGTAAAAAGGAGAGGGTAAATTTGGGGTGTTACAGCTGCACCTATTCAAGCAACTGTTAATCTGAAAAGGACGAAAGCATCAGTTGTTGGCCGTTCGAGATGAACGGTGGTTGAATACCAAGAATAACCAGAAATTTGCATTCTGCTGGAGAATAAAAGAAATGGGAAATAAGCCCAACCCACAAGAACTCATGCTGGGAAACCTTAACATGGTGAAAAGTAACTCAGAAGCAAACCGATATCTTGCGTAGATACATGATAATCATAACAGACGAACTCCTTTCAGACAAACCTGTTACGCCGGGTGAATGATATCTAAGACAGACGAGCCCTCCGCATATATCTTGCGTAGATATATGGTGCTTAAGACAAACAAGTCTTCTTCGAATGACCTGTACGTCAGGCAAAAAATGGTGCACTTAAGTTTATGGGATAGACATGCATAATCAGGATAGACGAACCCTCTTCATATACCCTGCGTAGATATACGACTCTAGAACGAACGAGTCCCCTTCACATATCTTGCGTATATATGTGGTGATTAAGACATACGAGTCTTCTTTGGATAACCTGTATGTCAAGAAAACGACGAATATGCATATGTTCTACTGAACTGCAACATTTTGACGCTCAAACCCACCGTCAGGACTTCAAACCTCCTAAATACGAGTATTGGATGATCATCAAGGAAACACAAATGAGTGCCCTAAGTCAACGATGTAGACGAGCATCAGACGATGATCTAAGAAACATAGACGAGTGCTCCAAGCAACGGTACAGACGAGTATCAACCACTGATGCAGACGAGTATCACACAATGATACAGACGAGTATCCAAAGGCTATCAAATACAGACAAGTGATTGAAATATGATACAGACGAGCATCAAAAGAATATCAAACACATACGAGTGCTGAAAACTAGAGAACTACCACAGACGGGTGTTAAAAACTAGACAGCTAACACAGACGAGTGTTAGGGGTGATACAGACGAGTATCAATAAAAAAATGCTTGGTTTGCAAAGTGAGTAACAACTTTGTATGGGAGAATACCACTTGTAACTCCATTAGGCATGAGAATGCTCTGACTGACATTCTACTGAGCCACGAGATCAAAATACCTCGACAATACCTGACTCTAGTTGGGGAAATGAACAACTGGCCAAAAATAAATTGGCAACTTCCTGGGGAATTTCTCAATGATGAGAGTGGGTCCCAATCATGAATTCTGGGGGAATGGCAATCTTCAGACTCGGCTGAGAATAAATGCTCGGTCAAATAATATCTTGCTGGAAGAAGAATTATGACATTTATAAGCTCTGTGGGGAAGTGCAAGGCCTTCAGCTACCTGCTGGGAATACTGTTATGACAACTCCTCTTGGGGATTGAGAACTATTCAACTGATATTGCAGTTCTGCCGGGGATAACATCTGTTCTAACTCAGCTGGGGAGTGTTTCTTCTCTACTATGCTGAGAATGTTGGAGCTCACCCTACTCTATTGGGGGATAAAACTGAAGAGTATTGTCTTGCTGGGGGAGAAATGCCCTGCTTGGGGAATGTTGTCTGGAAACAACCCCCTGTTACCTGCAACAACAAAAGTACATACATATGCCTCGGGGAATTGCATGGTACGAGGTAATCATCCCATGTCGCCCGTCATTCAAAGTGATTTTATATGTTTCATTTTTGCATGTCAATCATAAAACCACCAAGTTTAAATGTAATGTTCTTTTACCAAAAATTCAGGACATTTTTGCAAACAAAACAAATAAAATAAGAAACAAGGACGAAGCTTTTGGACTAAATATTCTTTTATTGACGAGCCTCTGAACAGGCTACCTGGAAAGAGGTAATCACCATAAAATTTGAGAAAAAAGAAACTATCCTAATGGTAATGTGCATGGCATTCCAATGAGTTTTTTGTCTGCTATGACCAGTATATCTTCAAGATTTTCCGTTCATGCCTTCGCCTTATGAAGAAAAAAAAATGGACTCATTCCTACCCTTCAGATATTGCCAGATTAACTGAGACGATAATGTGGTACAGATTACCCGGATCGCAGTCGTTTGCTTATTCCCTTATTTTGCGTGGATTGCCCTTTTGGGTTTTCAATCCACCGGGATACCCTTTTTTGCCTAAGTTGTCCAATGTGGCTTTTCAACTCAGCGGGTGTACATTTTTTATTTATTTCCCTAACTTTTTCCCGAGCTTTTTATTCTGTTTTTAGCTCGCTGGGATGCCCTTTTTTGCCTAGACTTTAATTCTGTTTTTATGTCTAGCGGGTCTTTTTATGCGAAGTATTTTTTAACGGCGTCCGAGTTAACAGGGGACTGGAAGTCTTCACCATCCATAGTAGTGAGCATCAATGCTCCACCAGAGAAAAATTTATTTACTATGAATGAGCCTTCATAATTCGGTGTCCACTTGCCCATGTGATCTGAACCTGGAGGAATAATTCTCTTGAGTACAAGCTCACCAACTTGGTACTCTCAAGTGCGTACTCGCTGATCAAATGCTCGCTTCATTCTCCTCTGATAAAGCTAACCATGACACACAACTGCTAATATCTTTTCATCAATTAGACACAATTGGTTATATCGGGCACGCACCCATTCAACCTCGTCAAGCTTAACGTCCATCATCACACGCAAATAAGGAATTTCAACTTCAACCGGTAAGACTGCCCCCATACTATATACTAGGGAAAAAGGAGTTGCCCTAGTAGACGTCCTGACTGACGTTTGGTACCCATGCAATGCAAACGGTAACATCTCATGCCAATCCTTATAGGTGACGACCATCTTCTGCACAATCTTTTTAATATCCTTGTTTGCTGTCTCAACCACACCATTCATCTTTGGTTGGTAAGGTGAAGAATTGTGATGTTGAATCTTGAAGTCTCGGTATAGTTCAACCATCATTTTGTTGTTCAAATTGGAGTCATTATCAGTAATGATTCGCTTGGGAACTCCATATTTGCAGATAATATCTCTTTCCAGAAACTTGGCCACCACCTGGCGAGTGACATTGGCATAAGACGCTGCTTCGACCCATTTGGTGAAATAGTCTATCGCGACCAGTATGAAACGATGGTCGTTCGAAGCAGTAGGCTCTATTTTTCCGATCATGTCAATGCCCCACATAGAAAAGTTCCAAGGAGATGACATGACGTTGAGCGGGCTTGGAGGAATGTGCACCTTGTCCGTATAGATCTGGCATTTATGACATCTGCGGGCGTATGAACAACAATCTGCATCCATTGTTAACTAGTAATACCCCAACCTCAATAACTTCTTAGCCATTGCATGTACCCTTGCATGAGTACCGAAAGATCCCTCGTGGACTTCCTGCATTAACAGATCTACTTCATGTCTATCCACACATCTGAGTAGAACCATGTTAAAGTTCCTCTTATATAGAACACCATCTGCGTTTAAGAAGAAACTAGCAGCAAGTCGCCTTAAAGTCTTCTTGTCATTGGAAGATGCCCCAGCTGGATACTCTTTGCTTTCTAGGAAGTGCTTAATATCATAATACCAAGGCTTCTCATCAAACACGACGTCTACAGAGAACACATAAGCGGGTATATCGAGCCTGGAGACGTCAATTCGAGGGACATAATTCCAACACAAAACTTTGATAGACGAAGAGAGCGTAGCCAATGCATTGGCAAATTGATTTTCATCTTGTGGTATATACTGAAGCTTTACTGTTGTCAAGAACGTCAACAGTCTTCTGGCATAATCCCTATAAGGAATTAAGTGTTCTTGGTGTGTATACCACTTGCCGATAATCTGATTTATCACGAGGGTGGAGTCTCTGAATATATCCAGGGTCTTAATGCTAAGATTAATAGCCTCTTCTATTCCCATAATGCACGCCTCGTATTCCGCTTCATTGTTGGTGCAGCCAAAAATGATTCTGGCAGCGAAGGGAAAGTGAACACCTTCAGGAGTAATTAGAACAATACCAACTCCACGTCCGTTGATATTGACTTCCCCATCAAACATCAACTTCCATTTGGATTCAGGGTCTGGCCCCTCCTCCGAAAGTGGTTCCTCATAATCTTTTTCTTTGAGGTACATGATGTCCTCATTAGGGAAATCAAATTTCATTGGCTGATAGTCATCTTCAAGGGGTTGTTGTGCAAGATAGTCTGAAAGTATGCTTCCCTTGATGGATTTCTGAGAAGTATATTGAATATCGTACTCTGTCAGCACCATCTGCCACCTCGCAACCCTTCTGGTTAGCGCTGGTTCCTCAAAAATGTATTTAACAGGATCCATCTTTGAAATTAATAGGGTTGTGTGGGTCAATATGTATTTTCTCAGTCGGCGAGCAGCCCATGCCAAAGCGCGGCAAGTTTTCTCGAACAGTGAATAACGGGATTCACAGTCACTAAACTTTTTGCTAAGGTAGTATATTGCATGCTCTTTTCGACCAGACTCGTCATGTTGGCCTAGAACACACCCCATTGACCCTTCTAGCATGTTCAAATACATGATAAGTGGCCTTCCTAGAACCAGAGGCATTAGAACTGGAGGCTCCTGCAAGTATTCTTTTATCTTTTCAAATGCTCTTTGACAATCTTCGTTCCACCTGACCGCTTGCTCTTTTCTTAGCAATTTGAATATTGGTTCACATGTGGCTGTAAGGTAAGATATGAACCGGGAAATGTAGTTCAACCTCCCTAGGAAACCACACACTTCTTTTTCAGTTCGTGGTGCGGGCATGTCTTATATTGCTTTAACTTTTGCAGGATCTACCTCGATTCCTCTTTGACTTACAATGAAACCCAACAACTTTCTGGAACGCACCCCAAAGGTGCACTTGTTTGGATTTAACCTCAAACGATACTTTCTTAGTTGTTAAAACAATTTCTTGAGGTTAACCAAATTCTATTCTTCGTCTTGCGATTTGGCGATCATGTCATCCACATAGCATTCAATCTCTTTGTGGATCATGTCATGAAACATAGTCACCATTGCCCACTGATAAGTTTCCCCAGTGCTCTTCAGACCAAATGGCATGACCTTGTAACAGAACGTACCCCAAGGGGTAATGAACGTTGTCTTCTCCATGTCTTCCGGCGCCATTTTAATCTGGTTATAACCGGAGAAGCCATCCATAAAGGAGTATACCGAGAATTGAGTTATATTATCCACCAATACATCGATGTGAGGTAATGGGAAATCATCTTTTGGGCTTGCTCTATTCAAATCCCGGTAGTCAACGCACATTCAGACCTTGCCGTCTTTTTTCGGTACTAGTGGAATATTAGCTACCCAGGGTGGATAACTAGTCACGGCAAGGAAACTGGCGTTCCATTTCTTCTGAACCTCTTCTTTAATCTTCATTGCCATGTCAGGACAGGTTCTTCTGAGCTTTTGTTTCACATGAGGATAGTCTTCCCTTAATGGCAACTTATGCATAACAATGTCAGTATCTAGACCTGGAATATCCTGATATGACCAAGCAAAGATATCCATATACTCTCGAAGCATTCCAATCAGTTATTCCTTTACTTTGGCCTACAGACTAGCCCCAATCTTAATTTCCTTCTTCACGTCTTCCGACCCAATGTTGATGATCTCAATCTCTTCTTGATGAGGCTGAATAACCCTTTCCTCTTGTCTCAGTAACCTAGCTAATTCTTCAGGGAGTTCACAGTCTTCTTTAACCCCTTCATCAACATGGTAGATCAGATTATCAAAGTCATACTTGGTCATAGCAGAAGAGTTGTCAAAGAAATCCGGATGATTGACTATGCACAAGTGATGTGCTCATTTCAGAATCTGCTCTTTTTTCATGGAAACAACTAAACAAAACAAAGAAAAAAATTGCCATTTTATTGTTTTTTATGAAAAATTTGAAAAGAAAGACATGGAACACAATTTGAATGAAAAATGTCTTTTATTCATGATAAAATAAATCGTATAAAAATGCAAGGTGGCCCTACAATGGATCCATACACCTTGGGCATAGTGTAGGACTTAGCATGCAAATGATAAATGGGAAAACAAGAAAAATTACTCTGGTGGACCGGTGACTTGGATGAAATCCTTCGCAAACCAGTTCTGCAGCTCTTCCCCGGGAACGCATGAGTGCACCCAGTTATCCAGATCGCAGTCACTGTCAACATCTTCATCCACAACACACATATGTTTTGGATCAATCATTCCAGCACTGGTGAAGCTCATTGTCCTGCTACCTTGAGACCGTCCAGCTTGCCCCGGTTGATAGCCAATGCCAAATTTGTCATCCTTCTTCTCAACTTCCAGTAACTTTCCCTAGCCTGGGCCTGCCCTAATTGTACAACCTCTTTAGCTTGCTTATAAGAAGATATGGAAGTTCCCACCTCCTCACTGTCCTTGATTGTAGAAGTAGGAGCTACAATACTTACATTTACAGCTTTGAAATCCTGGCACAACATCTCGTGAATTTCACCATCCATTTCAACATATTTAAACTTGGACAAGTGGCTAACAAAGATGTCTTCCTCCCCGCACACGATGAACACTTGACCATCCACCACATACTTCATATTTTGGTGAAGAGTAGACATCACAACACCAGCAGAATGAATCCAAGGATGACCCAACAGACAGCTATACGCTGGTTGAATGTCCATGACATAGAAAGTAATTTTGAACACTTGTGACCCTATCTTCACCGGTAACTCCACTTCTCCAAAGACTGGTCTTTTAGAACCATCAAAGGCCCTCACAACTAAATCACTTGGTCGGAGAATGATACCATCCACATCTAATTTCATCAGGGCTTTCTTCGGGAGCACATTCAGAGAGGAACCCGTATCCACCAAGACATGTGACAAAACAACATCTTTGCATTACATCGTGATGTGAAAATCCCTATTATGGTTTCTCCCCTCGGTCTTAAGATCTCTATATGTAAACCACAACCCATGACTGGAATTTACATTGGCCACTACTGCCTCCAGCTGACTAACAATAATCTCTTGAGGTAAGTAAGCCAACTGCAGTACTTTCAAAAGAGCCTCCCTATGTGCCTTCAAACACATCAGCAATGATAGGATAGAAATTTTGGATGGCGTCTGATTCAACTGATCCACCACCTTATAATCACTTTTCTTTATCATCCTCATGAACTCTTCCACTTCCTTCTCGAAGACACTCTGATCAGTAGCTGGGGGCACAACCTCTTTAGTGGTTATCTGCTTACCCTTGGCTTTGGCAGCTGCTTCAGCTTCATTATTAGTCCGAAGAGTATGTGGAGCAAACAAACATCCACTACGAGTAAAGCCACCCAAACCTCCAATATTCACAATAGCAGGGTCAATCATTACTGGTTTATCTTCCACCTTTTGTCCCCTCACGTAGACATCAGAACCATAATGCCAAGGAATAACTTTGTCATCATTATATGGAACAGGCCCAAGAATAGTAATTGTGACAGGGTTTAAATCTTGTGGAACGTATATTGTAGCAGGTTGGTTCCCTTTGGGGAGGAACTGGAACATCAACAGGGTTATAGTAAATTGTCATAGTGGAGACACAATCACTTTGGTTGTTCTTCCTATCAAACTGTAATGAACCTTCACTCATCAAGCTCTGGAGCCCAGCTTTCAGTTTATCACAACCATTAAGAGAAACCATACATTCTTCGCAATCCAAATCACACCCGGGAAACACATACCCTCTCAATAGCCTTTCTTTCACAACCAAGAAGGTAGTTTGCACCTCTTCCACATCCAGAACCAAATTCAAACTTTCTCCGTTCTCAACAACATTCACCCTAGCCCCACCATGATTAGGCATATGGTTTTTGGTAACATTTGGCGGCGTTGAGAAGTTGATAGCCTTAGAATCAATCAAATCTTGAACCTTGTTATGCAACACTCTATATTTTTCCATGGAGTGCTCCGGAGCACCCAAATGGAAAGCACACTTAGCATTGACATCATATCCTATGGGAAGATCACCTGGTGGTGGACGAGCCAGAGTCCTCAATTGTATCATGTTTAGATCCAACAACCTCTGTAACAGTGTTGTATAAGTCAAGGGAATTTCTTCAATAAAATGATTAGCAGGACGACGTGGCATTGTTGGTATGGCCTTTATTGATAGTTGTTGCGTTGCTGTTGCTGTTAAGGAGCAAGACTTGAAGGAATAGTAACAGCTGCCACCTGATCATATGAATTTCTGTATCCACGGCCCCTTCCTCGACCATAAACAACATTGGTTTCTCCTTCTCTTATCCTTTGACGGCCTGCTGTCGCTCCCGCCAAATGACACACAGGGCCAAGAGGGGTACAGACGCGAACGGTCAGCGAAAAGAGAATGAGAACACACAGGGGTGAACTCAGAAAGACAAGAGTCGCCAGCTAGGCATTTTTATCCCGGAGGAAAGGTAATGCTGCATAGACCTAGAAAAGATAAGGATAAGACGGTTGCGAACCAGAGAGACTGAGAAAGGGGGTTGGTTACAACCTGGGAAGGTATTAGCACCCAGATTGTCCGCCGTACTCGACGGGATCCACGCTTGAAAGATTTGTGTTTTAAAGGGGTAGTGTCAGTGCAATTTGTGTATCAAAGCTGGAAAGAATGCAAGTGTCAGTGTAAAAGAAGTGTGAAGTGTATAAGAGAAGTGTCAGTGTAAGAACAAGAGTATGAAGCTCAAGACTATGAGGCTTAAAGAATAAAGCTGGAAGGAGGGGGAATATACAGAGACTTTTGTTCGATAACTGTTAAGTTATGCCTACGTATCCTCTCGTGCAATGAGGAAGTCAGAACACCGTAGTTCGACTCAAAGAGGCTGAAAGATTAATTGACTTGTGAACTGCTTGCTTATCTATGCTCAAGTGTGTGACCTGTCTGGCTCAGGTGCAAACTGTCTTGCATTAGACGGAAGAAGCAAGTTCTCGCTTATGAGTGAATGAGATGAGAAAAGAATCCCGGAGGAGACGATTATTGTTTGTTTTTTGTGTTTTCAGTCTTTTATTGCTTTTGAAAGTTTGTCATAAGTTAATGAGCTTAAGCCTAAACCAATGGGTTAGTAAACTCATCACATCCTTCCCTCTGATTAGGGGTAATGAGAATACCTTAAGTGGGAGGTCAGTATCTCACACTTAATCACCCTGATGTAGGATTAAGATCATTAACCTACTTGTGATTATTTAGATGTTTTTGGTGTTTTTGTTTAGTGTTAAGTGATGAGATTAAGCCATAATCAGGGATTAAACAGACTCATTACACCATCCTAATAGAAGGATAATAGATGAGAATGTTTAAGCTGAGGAAGGCTCCTCAACTTAATCCATGATTAGGGATTAACCTCATGACAAAACAAAACCTTTATTAAATGGATTTTAGTTAATGACATGATGAAGAAATGATTTTTAGGGTTTGTAAGACAACTTGAGGAGGACTTGTCCATTAACACTAGGGTTAGTCCTTCTTAACCAATTAAGGAAGAATTAGAACCCTAATGCAAGGCCCAAGTTACAAGCTTGATGTCTTGATGATTATTAAGTGAATTTATTAAAGGATTTAAACACATTAAGGGTTTAACACTTAGGATTAAAATTATACACTTCATCCTAGTAGAAGGATGCAGGCATAAGCTTAATCTCAAAGCCTTATAAAGCCTTTAGGGTTTAGTCCCTGATTATGAGATGAGAAGAGAAGACTCAAAGAGACACAAAGGTAAAAGTTAGTGGGGGACTAATCAAGCCCTAATTGTTATCATACTTGGTTGTTCCTAGGGTTTATGAGGCTTAAAGGAGAAGGAATCTTCAAAGAGCCACCAAGAAGGAATCAGATGAAAGGAGAAGAAGAAAGGAGAAGCAAAACAACTTGCTTCACTTAAGAAGACAAGTTGCTTGAAGAAAGAAGGTAAGATGAACAAGAATGAGCCAGCTCAATCCAATACACATACAAAATGCAGCAAGGGAAGCATGAAAGAGATGAAAAGAGATTATGAGAAGTGAAGGCAAATTCACTTCTCAAATAACTTACCACCTGAAATGTTAGCAAAAGAAAATGAAATGCAATGCAAATGGGATGAAATGTGATGATGCAAATCAAAACCAGGAGCATAAACATGATGTTAATGATGCTAAGGGATGATGCAAACATGAGGCAAGGCATGAGAATGATCATACAAACATGTGGATGCAAGAGAAGCATGCTTTGAACCATGGATGTTCATGAAAAGTTATGAAATGCAAAAGACAAGTAACATGGCAAATGAAAGATGCAATGATCAAACATGATTCTAATATGTCCTAAGATGTATTCTGAATCAAATGAATGCACAAAATGTCATGGCAAGTCATGGTATGCAAGCAAATGGAAGATGGATGCAAAGGAAGGCATAAATTAGGGTTTATGATCAACACACAAAGCAAAATCCAAAATCAGAAGCATATGACATGATAAAAAATTAAAAATGCAATCAAAGGAACCCTAAACCTATACAAACTCAATGCCCAAAGGAGGGGATCCAACTCTTAATCTAGTGGAAGTTATGAATTTCCTAAGATTGCTAGGGTTTTAAGGTACCTTGACAAGAAAAATGCAAAACAAATTGAAAATGCAAAATTAATTCAAACCAATTTTATCCTATAAACTACATGTTATGCAAGATGCAATGCAAAAAGAATCATTGTCCAACTCTCAATGGTTAGGCAGAAATGAATTTTTGAAGTTTGAAACAAAATATTGCCTTGAAATGAAATTAATTCCAAAGAAAAATATCAAAAGGCATCAAGATCAAAAAAGAAATTTGGTTTGAGAGTCGGACAATGTTTCTAAATGTTTTCAAATGCTATGTGAATTTTTTTTGTGATTTTTAAATACCTAAAAGTATTTTTAATTAATTAATTTTCATTAACTAATTAAAAATAATCTTTTAAGTGATTTAAAAATAATTTTTAATGCAAAAAATAAAAATAAAAATATTTTTGGGTTCTGAAAATTAATTAAACCTTTGACAAAAAATTTCAGAATTTTTAAACATTTTTTGCTATTTTAAATTAAATGTGCAAAACAAATGAAATAAAATGAAATAAAAATACAAATAAAGAGAAAGTCAGCGCATCCTGAGGCTGAGATTCAAACTGGGAATGGAGGGAAAGACTGGCGCGCTATCCTACGGCTCTCATTTAAACTGGCCAGATTAATGTATAAACTTAATTATATAGATTAATGACTTGGATTAGGGTTTAATGAAAGCATCCTGGCCATTGAAACGCGCGGGAGTCAACAAAAGTCAGCCAGATCAAGGGTCCACGTTTAAACTTTGCCCTAAACGCATTTAAGTCACTAATGACTTTCAGGTGGCCGGAGAAGACCTCCGGTCATCTTCTCCGGCCAGACTCTCACCTGAAAGTTGCTAACTTCTTCCCTAGGCACTTTCTGGAGCTCTAAAGCTCCAGATTCACTCCTCTCACTCACCTAAGATCAAATCCACTCCCAAACTTCATTTCTTTTCACCCAAAATCAAGATTCGAAGAAAACATCAAAAATGGTAAAAATTTCAGAAGCTCAGTAAATACTCATCTCTCCACCATTTTCAAAAATACAAAGTTCAGCATGATCAGGAGAGCAAGCTTTATCATTTAGAAACAAGAAATAAGAGTTCTGGAAAAATGAATTTCCATGGCTACCTGAATCGAAGCTTTCAACCCAAGAGCTTCTGGACCAGTTCCTTGCTTCCAATCAACTCCACTGACCTCCCTCAAGTGTTTGCAAAGCTTATCTGGAGTTTATTTGGGCTAGTTTGAGAGATTGCTTGAGTTCTGTTCAAAGAGGGGAAGAAATCGTATTTGGTTTATGTGAGGTTTCAGGGATGAGTGAGGGCAGGGAAATGATCAGTGAGGCATGCTGAGATGTTTTGTGAAGTTTGTTTTTGTGTTTGATGCTTGTGCTGTGTGATTCGAAGCAAAATGCATAAGGGGAGCTTTTTGGGAATGCTGGCTTGTGTGTGTATTCAGGCCCCAAGATCATATGAAATTGCTTGCTTTTGGTGTGTTTGTATAGTCTTGGTTGGTCAGAATAGTTGCTGTGTCACTGTGGGATTGGTATGGGGGTTTTTGCAAAAAGTCAAGTCTAGGTGTACTTGAGGTATGGGCAAGTGTGAGATTGTGATAGGGGCATGGTTGAGTTCAGCAGAGATCATGGAGTTCATATGGATCAGATTCTATGAGCTGTAACAAGTAGAGGCATGGCTTCATGAGTTTTTGCAAGTTGGTACATGTTTGCCCCCTTTGGAAATTCATGAAGTTCAAGGCACCAAAATGCAATATTCTTGGGCCAATTCTGACTTTTAGAAGTCACATGATCATGTTGTAATGTTTTTGTGCACATTTGAAGTCTTTAGAATGCTTGATCATACCATTTTGCAAAATGCCTCTTTGGTGCATAACTTGAAATTATGTGATTTTTCTCAACTTTGACAAGCCATAACTTTTGATCCAAAATGAATTAGAATGAGTTCTTGTACTTTTTGAAAAGGGAATGATCCATTCTACAACTTCATGACCAAAGTTTCCCCATTTGAAGCATTTTTGAATCAAAAAGCAAGGTTTGAAAAAGTTTCCCAAAATGGCAAGTTTCTATTACAAGTCATTTTCCCAAAAAGTCAACTTTGCAAATGGCTTGAAATTCTTCAATTTTGTGAACTTATAACATCTTCTATGATCAAATAAAGATCATACACCATCAAAATGATGAATAACACCCTTTGGTTGGGTCATTGGGGGCCTCAGATGCCCTGATTTTGCACTGACTTGCTCAAAAAGTCAACTCTTGATTAGATGTCTTCCCCATGGAATTTCTTCATGAAAATTGATATGCATGATCCCTATACCATATAGAGACCAATAGAAACAAGAATGACCAAAAAATTTGGAGTTATGGCCTTTGAAACCAAAACCCTAATTCTAGGTCATCTGTGTAGTCAAACCTGGCTCTGCTTCCATGCCAATCTCAGTTCTTGTGATTTTTTGGCTTCTTTGACTTTGAGAGGATATAATATGATGTTTGAACACACATGGACCCCTTTGAAGTGATTGATGACCTTTGGAGTGGCTCAAATGGCTCTTGGATTGCTCAGATCACAAACCCTAGATGCAGATGACTTTGAACCAATGCAATGAATCAAATATGCAATATGGGATGCTATGATTGAGCTTATGCACATGAAAAGATCACAAGACATGGTGTGAATGGGTGAGGGCAAATTTGGGGTGTTTACAGCTTCCCCTATTCAAACATGAGTTAGCTGTGTAGGATGTAAGCAACGGCTTAATAGGCAAACAAGATAACTTGTGGTTGAATACCAAGGACAGTCCAAAATTTGCACTCACAGAATGAAGAAGAAAAGGGATATAGATTGTAAAAGAAAATAAAGTATATTACAAAGTGCGGGCGACGGAGGACGACCGTCGAGCAGAGGACGACTGCTAGGGATGAAGCAATGACGGGGACGGCCGACATGCTGGGGATATAAGAGATTATGATGGGGACGGCCATCAAGTAAAGCTATGAGACTCTCTAGGGATTAGAGGTAAAAATAAATGATGAGGTACGGTCATCAAAGGTGAAGGACGATCACCTAAGGTGAAGGACGATCACCTGGCAAGGTACAGTTGCCAATAATATCACGACATAGGACGAATGTCGGATAAAAGGGTCGACGATGGGGACGACCATCGGATAAGCATGATGAAGGACGATCATCAGGAGGTGAAGGACAATCACCTAGCAGGGGGCGGCTGCTCTCAGGGTTTATCATGGCATATGACGAATGTCAGATAACAAGATCAACGATGGGGACGGCCATCGGATAATATGATGAAGGACGATCATCAAAAGGTGAAGGACGATCACCTAGCAGGGGACGGCTGCTGAATATCACGACATAGGACGAATGCCGGATGGAAAAGGGTTCTAATAATGGAGACTCCGCTGGGGAAAGGATGATGGACGGTCGTCCAAAGGTGAAGGACGATCACCTGGCAGGGTACGGCTGCCGAAAGGGTATCATGACATAGGACGAATGTCAGATAGAAAAGAAGTTTTGCTGGGGAAAAATAGACACGGACGAGTGTCTAATCTCATGAAGACATAAGTGTTTGGCACGGTGTATAGATTAAAGATATGGACGAGCATCCTTAAGACTATGATGCGGACGGGTATCAGGTAGAAACAAACGCTGACGCGTGTTCAGAGATGATGATACGGACGAGTACCAACTAGTTAACAAAGAACACGGACGAGTGTCGAATCTGCAGGGAATATATGTGGTGTATACAAGATACGAACGAGCATCTGTATGAGTGAAACAAGAGTAATAGGTATGAGTGGTGTACAGATGGGTGTTTAACTTGCTGGGGAGAGTGACACAGACGAGTGTCAAAAAGTGGGAAGTGTAATATAAACAAGTGTATGGTTTACAAAATGTTTCAGGTATCTATGTTGGGGAAGATGACACAGACGGGTGTCAGGGAATTTTTACATGTATCTGTGAGTGCAAAGAGGATGCTTTTGGCTTTCTATTGGGGATATGACACGGACGGATATCAAGAAGTATCTGTAATATATAAGTGCCTGTTTGTAAAGAAAGCTCGGGCGACTTTACTGGGGAAATATGACACGGACGGGTGTCAACAGGAGTGTGCATTTGTATTTATGAGTGTAAGGCAAATGCCTTGGCTTTCTGCCGGGGAGTTCGGAGAGTTTCCCGTATATTGCTGACGAATTGTCATTTTTCACAAGTGTTTGATCCAGTACATGGCTTATGATTATGCAATATGTTTGATTTTTGCCATAATGCTCCGTATTAAACGGAATGCTACGCTCTGTGGGGAGAATATGATGTGAATGCTATGATTATGCAAAGATACCGATCCGGGGCTCGGTTCCCGTCGCAGCGAAGATCTCTGGCTGATCTGCTTGAAGTGGACATCCCAGCTGGGGATGAGATCATTGGTAGATCTGACATATGGAGCTCTGCTTGGGGATATAGGTCGCTGATAGACCTATTTTGGTGATGAGTGACCTAGCTGGGTTTTGTAGAAGCTCTCGTCGCTCTGTTGTGAGATCTTCAGGCGTCGCTCTTCTGGATAAAGGCTGAAACTCTGTGGGGAGATGGTTCCCTGGTCTTTTCTTTTGGCTGAGGAGGAAATAACAAATGGTAACTCAGCTGGGGAGATAGCAACTCTGGTGTTAAGACTGAGTAGATAATGATTTGCCAGCTGGCTGGGATGAAGCTTCCATGCCCCATGTTGTGCTTTGAATACCTGCAATCCTGAAAAGACAAGAAAACGCACAAGTAATCCCGAGGTATCCCTTACCGGATTCCATCATAGGAGTTTAGACACTCCTGGGAGTAAGTATATTTCCTGCAAGCACGTATTTTTAGAAGAGGGCATCTGTATTTATGCAATCAGTATCTTAAAGACATCGGACATTCTTGCAAATGAAAATAAAATATACGAGACGAAACATGACTGAAAATCTGATTTTATTAATTTGTGTGCCCTGGATCGGCAAGATACAGTCAAAGAAACAAATCCCCTAAAATGAGGAGATTGTTACAAATTGAGAAACAAAAGATGTCGGCCATGTTGATGACGCTTTAAGAAGCTTCCCTTTGCTATGACTCGTATGACATTTGACGTTCTTCTCGTCTTGCTTTCTTGAAGAAGGCTGATTCCGACTGACGCTTGGATCTTTCGAAGCTTGCCATGTTGTAAGTGATATAGATGAATTCAGAATGCAGTTGTTCGCTTATTCCCTTATTTTGCATGGATCGCCCTTTCGGGTTTTCAATCCATCGGGATACCCCTTTTTGCCTGAGTTGTCCAATGCGGCTTTTCAACTCAACGGGTGTACATTTTTTATTTATTTTCCCTTATTTTTGCCCGAGTCTTTTATTCTGTTTTTGACTCGCCGGGATGCCCTATTTTTTCCTGGACTTACATTCTGTTTTTATGTCCAGCGGGTCATTTTATGCGAAGTATTTTTTAACTGCATCTGAATTCACAGGGGACGGGAAGTCTTCACCATCCATAGTACTGAGCATGAGTGCTCCACCGGAGAAAACTTTCTTTACTACGAATGGCCCTTCATAGTTCGGAGTCCACTTGCCCATGTGGTCTGTATGAGGAGGGAGGAGTCTTTTTAGCACAAGATCTCCTATTTGATACTCTCGGAGCCTGACTTTCTGATCGAAGGCTTTCTTCATTCTTTTTTGATACAGCTGTCCATGACAGATTGCAGCCAATCTCTTTTCTTCAATCAGACTCAGTTGTTCGTATCGGGATCGGACCCATTCTGCTTCATTCAACTTAACATCCATTAACACCCGTAAGGAGGGTAACTCAACTTCAACAGGTAGGACTGCCTCCATACCATACACAAGTTGATACGGTGTTGCCCCAGTGGATGTTCTGATTGACGTACGGTACCCATGCAAGGCAAATGGTAGCATTTCATGCCAGTCTTTGTAGGTGACCACCATCTTCTGTACAATCTTCTTGATATTCTTATTAGCTGCCTCAACGGCGCCATTCATCTTTGGCCTGTAAGGAGAAGAATTGTGGTGTTGGATTTTGAAGTCCCGGCATAGCTCTGCCATCATTTTATTGTTTAAGTTAGAACCATTATCAGTAATGATTCGCTCGGGAACTCCATACCGACAAATGATGTCTCTCTTCAGAAATCGGGCTACCACTTGCCTTGTAACATTTGCATAGGAAGCTGCTTCGACCAATTTGGTGAAATAGTCAATAGCAACCAAGATGAATCTGTGGCCGTTTGAAGCAGTCGGTTCAATCTTGCCAATCATATCAACGCCCCACATGGCGAAAGGCCAGGGTGAAGACATCACATTCAAAGGATTTGGAGGCACATGCACTTTATCCGCATAAATCTGGCATTTATGACACTTTCGGGCATAAGCACAACAGTCGGCATCCATTGTGATCCAGTAATAGCCTGATCTTAGCAACTTCTTGGCCATGGAATGCCCTCCTGCATGGGTACCAAAGGATCCTTCGTGCACCTCGTGCATTAACAGGTATGCTTCTGTTTTATCAACGCATCTGAGGAGTACCATATCAAAGTTTCTCTTGTAGAGGGAACCGTCAGTATTCAAGAAGAAACTACCAGCAAGCCTTCTTAATGTCTTCTTATCATTGAAAGATGCCCCAGGTGGGTATGTCTTATCCTCCAAGAAGCATTTGATGTCATGGAACCAAGGCTTATCATCTTTGACAATGTCTGCCGAAAACACATATGCTGGTCTGTCAAGTTTGGATACTGCAATTTGAGGCATAAAGTTGGCAGCTTGAACTTTGATCATGGATGAAATGGTAGCAAGAGCATCTGCAAATTGATTCTCGTCTCGAGGGATATACTCAAGCTTGACTATTGTGAAGAAAGTCAGCAACCTTCTTGTATAATCCCTGTAAGGTATCAGATGATCCTGGTGTGTGTACCGTTTGCCGTTGGTCTGATTAATTACCAGAGCTGAATCTCCAAACACAGTCAAAGTCTTGATCCTGAGGTCAATGGCTTCCTCAAGACCCATAATACAAGCTTCGTATTCAGCTTCGTTGTTAGCGCAGTTAAAAGTGAGCTTTGCCGAGAAAGGCATGTGAACTCCCTTAGGTGTAATGAGTACTGCACCAACTCCACGACCATTCATATTAACAGCCCCATCAAACATCATAGTCCATTCTTCTTCTGGGTCAGGCCCTTCAGTGTGAATAGGCTCTTCATGATCTTTTGCTTTGATGAACATGATGTCTTCATCAGGGAAGTCAAATCTCATAGGCTGGTAATCATCAATGGGTTGCTCAGCGAGATAATCAGACAATACACTGCCTTTGATGGCCTTTTGAGATGTGTATTGAATGTCATATTCCGTGAGGATCATTTGCCATCTTGCAACCCGTCCGGTAAGTGCTGGCTTCTCGAAAATGTACTTAACTGGATCCATTTTTGAAATCAACAAAGTAGTGTGGGTCAACATATACTACCTTAGTCGGCGAGCAGCCCACGCTAAAGCACAGCAAGTTTTCTCGAGCAGTGAATAACGTTGTTCACAGTCGGTAAACTTTTTGCTTAGGTAGTATATTGCATACTCTTTTCGACCAGACTCGTTATGCTGGCCCAACACACACCCCATTGACTCTTATAATACTGTCAAGTACATAATTAGAGGTCTTCCTTCAACTGGAGGCATAAGGATTGGAGGCTCTTGTAAGTATTCCTTGATTTTGTCAAAAGCCCTTTGGCAGTCTTTGTTCCACCTGACCGTTTGTTCTTTTCTTCACAATTTGAACAAAGGTTCACAGGTCGCTGTAAGGTGAGATATGAACCGTGAAATGTAGTTCAATCTACCTAGAAAACCCCGAACTTCTTTTTCTGTCTTCGGTGCAGGCATTTCTTGAATGGCTTTTACTTTATCAGGGTCAACTTCAATCCCTTTCTCACTCACAATAAATCCCAGCAGCTTACCAGATCTCACCCCGAATGTGCATTTGTTGGGGTTCAATTTTAGTTGGTATTTCCTCAGACGCTTGAATAATTTCAACAGATTCACCAGGTGGTCTTCTTCTATGAGGGACTTGGCAATCATGTCATCCACATAACATTCAATTTCTTTGTGTATCATGTCATGGAATAATGTTACCATAGCCCGTTGATAAGTTGCACCCGCATTCTTCAGTCCGAATGGCATCACCTTATAACAGAATGTGCCCCAGGGTGTGATGAAAGTTGTCTTCTCCATGTCTTCAGGTGACATCTTGATCTGATTGTATCCTAAAAATCCGTCCATGAAGGAGAATACCGAGAATTGAGCCGTATTATCAACCAATACGTCAATGTGAGGTAAAGGGAAATCATCTTTCGGACTGGCTCTGTTCAGATCCCGGTAATCCACACACATCCTCACCTTGCCATCTTTCTTAGGCACAGGTACAATATTAGCAACCCACGGCGGATAACTAGTCACAACAAGGAAACCGGCGTCCCACTGCTTTTGTACCTCTTCCTTTATCTTCATTGCCATATCTGGGCGAGTACGGCGCAGTTTCTGTTTAACCGGTGGGCAATCTTCTCTTAAAGGCAACTTATGCATGACAATATCGGTGTCCAACCCTGGCATATCCTGATAAGACCAAGCAAACACATTCACATACTCACGAAGCATATCAATCAGTTGTTCTTTTACTGAGTCTTGTAAGCAGGCCCCGATCTTAACCTCTTTCACATCTTCATCCGTACCAAGATTAATCGTTTCGACCTCCTCCTGATGAGGAGTGATAACCTTCTCCTCTTGCCTTAACAACCTGGCTAGCTCTTCAGGAAGCTCATAATCTTCTTCAACCCCTTCATCAGCTTGATTGATTGGATTGTCAAAGTCATACGAAGCCATAGCTGTGCTGTTGTCGGTGCAGTCTAAAGGCACTCTCTGCAAGGGTTTAGATTGTTCATTTTAGTGATCGATTTTAATCTTTATTTAGAAAAAGTGAAATGAAGTTGTCATTTTGGAAAACATTGCCATTTTATTTTTGTACAAAAAGAAAAATGAAAAACAGTGAGCGGAAAAGGAAAAGACTAATTTGCAAAAGATGTCCGATATTCATTGATTGATCTGTTTGCACAAAATTACAAGATGGCCCGATTACAAAATGAGTCTTGACATCTTGGGCAAGATGCAAGACTTGATGCATGCTTAAAAATACAGGAAATAATAATTACTCTGCAGGAGTAACCCTTATAATTTCCTGGGAAGACCAGTTTGAGATATGGCTCCCCGGGGTCCTTGGACGTATCCAGCTCTCCAGGTTGCGCTCATCTTCCGACTCATCTTCCAAGTTGTTCACTGCATCCGGGGTGAGCATCCCCCCGCTGACAAAGTTGGGCTTCTTAGCAGCCTCTGATTGATCTTGTTGAGTTGGTCTGTAACCCAACCCAAATCTGTCCTCCTTCTTCTCCACGGGCAGCAGCTTGCCCCAGCCTTGGGCAGTACCCTCTTCAACAACCTTCCTGGCTTGCTGATAAGACGTCATGGAGGTTCCCAGTACAGCAGATGCTTCATTAATGTTTAGGGCCTCAAACCCCTGGCTCATAGTTTCATGGATCTCTCCATCCATCTCAATATACTTATACGTAGCCAGATGGCTAACAAAGATGTCTTCTTCCCCACAAATGGTGATGATTTGGCCTTCCTACTCGAATTTCAACTTCTGGTGAAGGGTAGATGTAACAGCGCCGGCGGCATGGATCCAAAGTCTACCCAACAAACAGCTGTAGGCTGGCTGAATGTCCATCACATAGAAGGTAATCTTAAAAGTGTGCGGGCCAATCATCACAGGCAGGTCAATCTCTCCAAGCACTGATCTTTTAGAGCCATCAAAAGCTCTTACCACCAAATTACTCGGATGCAATGCCAAGCCATCATATTCCAGCTTCACCAAGGCTTTCTTTGGTAGAACATTGAGTGACGACCCAGTGTCTACCAGTACGTGAGATAGAACAGCACCCTTGCACTCCGGGGTGATATGTAAAGCCTTGTTGTGGTTACGTCCCTCAGTTGTTAAGTCAGCATTGGTAAAGCCCAGTCCATGACTGGTATTGACATTTGCTACCACGGTTTCTAGCTGATTAATAGTGATCTCCTCTGGCACGTATGCTGCGTGCAAGACTTTCAGTAATGCATTCCTGTAAGCTTCAGAACACATCAGCAGGGATAATATGGAGATTTTTGAGGGAGTTTGGTGAAGCTGGTCCACCACCTTGTAATCACTTCTCTTTATGATTCTCATAAACTCGTCTACATCTTGCTCAAAAGACGTCTTCTGAGTTTCTTTGACAGCCGGTTCTTCAAAAACCACACTCTTTCCTTTTGCTTTGGCAGCAGCTTCTGCTTCGGCATTAGGTCTTTGCAATTGTGAGGCAAAAAGGCGTCCGCTTCTGGTGAAGCCTCCGCCTCCCCCAACATTATCAATTTGTGGAGAAGAGGTTGAAGAATCCAAAGTAATTTTCTCCCCGTTGCAGTAGAGGTCAGAGCCATAATGCCAGGGTATGGCATTACTGCTTTCATATGGAACTGGTCCAGGCACCGTGATGGTAACTGGACTGACTGCAGCAGAGGAGGGTACTGAAATGGTGTGCGGATCGTAGTAAATGGTGACTGGTGACCTGGAAGGAGATGCCACTGTTTGTTGTTGAAAGTTGTTGTTTGGAGGAACATTTGAGGGATCATAGTAAATGGTGACTGCTGAGATATCTTCATTAATTTCTGTTGGCGTTGTAGAAGATTCTGCTGAATAAATGGGTGCTGATGTTGTAGAAGGAATGGTTGTTGATATCTGGTTTGCTGAAGTGATGGACGGAGCCATTGTTGATGATATTGATGAATTGGTTGGAATGATTGTTGTTGCAGTTGTAGAAGGGTCAGGAATTGTTGTCAGAGGAATTGCTGGATTTGTAGGCACCGTTGTTGTGATCTGGAGTATACCACTTTTGATAAGACCATATGCTGTTTCTTAAGTTATCACACCCGTTGACCGAAATGTTGCAATAACCACAACCGAGCTCACACCCGGTGAACATCTGGCACTCTAAAAGCTGAGTTTTAATTTCTACCAGAGGTGTTCGAATTTGTCCAACACTGGTTATCAAGAAAGATGGCTTGTCTTCCTCAATGGCATTAATTCTTGGCCCCCCATGATTGGGCATGGGATTCTTGTTGACATTTGGAGGGGGTGCAAAGTTGAGGGCTTTGGAATCCACCAGATCTTGCACCTTCATTTGTAAAGCCCTGCATTTCTCAGTATTGTGACCAGGTGCATTGGAATGAAAAGCACACCGGGCGTTGACATCATAATTTCTTGGGAGATTGGAAGGATCAGGAGGTGCCAATGTCCTTAACTCAACCAAGTTGAGCTTCAGGAGTTGTGGCAATAAAGCAGCATAAGGCATAGGGATAGGGTCAATCACCCTATTTGCCTGTGGTGGTCTTTGTTGAAAAGGTCTCTGTTGTTGATTGCTGTTGTTGTTGTAGTTTCTCTGTGGCGGATACTGAACTTGCTGTTGATAGTGTGGTTGTTGTTGTGGTTGATATGCTGGTTGCTGAGGAATCGGAGCTGGAATTGTGACAGCTGCTACTGATCTATGAACATACTGAGGTCTGCCCCTGTTGGCATGGATGGCATTTGTCTCACCGGTTCTTCTAGGTCCCACAAAAGGCTTCCTGGGATTACTTGACGAACTTGCACCATTATCAGAAATTTTGCCCATCTTCAGAAGGCTTTCAATTCTTTCTCCCGCTATGACTACGTCAGCGAAGCTGGTGGAAGAAAAGGCAGCTAGCCTATCAATATATGTTCCTTGCAGAGTGTTCATGAACATGTCGGCCATTTCTCTTTCCGACATGGGAGGCTGGACAGCAGCAGCAAGCTGTCTCCATCTCTGGGCATATTCCCTGAAGCTTTCCCTGGAGGATTGAGACATTCCCATCAAAAGGGTTCTGTTAGGAGCCATGTCCAGATTGTATTGGTACTGTCTGATGAAAGCTTCAGCTAAGTCCTTCCAGCACCTGATAGTAGCTCTGGTCAAGTGAGAGTACCACTCCCTTGAAGCCCCAGTCAAACTATCTTCAAAGTAAAACATCCACAGTTTCTCATCCATTGTGTATGCCTTAAGTCTTCCCAGAAAGGACTGCAAGTGAGTTCGTGGACAGGAAGTTCCATTGTACTTCTCGAAGCACGGGGGTTTAAACTTGTGGGGAATCCTTACCCCATCCACTAATCCCATATCCATAACATCAAAACCTAGGGAGTTTTGAGACTCCAGAGATCTCAGCTTCTCAGCAATTTCATCAAACCTCCTATCATAGACTTCATCCCCAGCTCCCATCACAGTAAACTGTTCTTCCTGAGTGTCTTCCTGTAAGATCCTTCCTGCAGTAGTATTTCCTTGCACATTACCCGGGATGTTGACTTCCGGATGTAGATGAGGCCCATATACTGGTGGATTAACATGAGGCTGTCCCCTTTCATTGTTACTTGTTCCTCCAGTTCCCAGATGGGGTTCCTCCGGAGTTTGTCTTTCTACCAATGCCCTTAACCTCTCCTGACTTTGATCCAAGCCATTCATTACTTCCATGAACTGGGTCATTTGGTTTCTCATCTCTGTTCTTTCGTTAGCCATCTGAGTTCTGACCTCTGTCAGATCTTGCTGTACTTGATCCATTTGGATACCAGGAAGGTTGTTGCGAGTAGGATACCTGTGCGGACGGTTGAGAGGGAACACCCGACGTCGAGCAATAATTCCTGAACCACAACAGAGTTAGAAACAAATAACATAATGACAAAACCTACAAAACAAAACAAAAGTTAGCATGCAATGCAGTATGCTTATTTGTTTCCAAGGTATCCGGCTTGGCTCTTGGTTTTGACCTTTCCAGACCCTGAGGAAGATACTTTGATGTTGCTTGAGAGAAAGAGACTTAATGAATCAAACTGACAAGTATATTACAAAGGGTGGAGAATACATAGTTTATTTTTACAACATATGCCCCTGAAGGGTCAAAATACAACATAAAAGGAAAGTACATCAAATGGAAATAACAACAAACAAAGTGATCAAACATCTAAGCCAAACTCATCCTCCTTAACCTCCTTCAAAAGTGCTTCAGTTACAGGACCAGCTGGATGCTCTGTGATGTTTCTGATAAGAAGGTTCCTGGTGGCAATAACAGTGGTCAGCTTCTTGTGCCTGTCTTGGTCCTTTGACCTTTTCACACCACCCCTAAGCTTCAATTCTGAAATTTCCTTCTGGGCTGCCAGCAAAGCCTCCTGTTGCTTCTTTTCATTAGCCTCCAACTGCTCAATCCTGGCTTGAGTTCTCTTATCTTCTTGAGTGAGAGCTTCAGTGATCCTGACCCACCTAGCTTGACTTTCCTCCAGATAGAGATCAGTCCTAGCCTTCTGAAACTGGGCCTCTTTACAGGCATTCTTCAATATTTGCTCTCCAGCTCTTGATTTTTTGATGTAGTCTTCTGCTTTCTCAATCTTGGCAAGATGTTCCACCTTAAGTTTCTCCAATCTTTCAATGTCTAGACGACCATCACTCCTTTCCCAGAGGGTCTTCTTCAGAGCTTGAGACAGATTCTCATTCCTTTCCTTCAGCTTCTCAAATTCTTCCAGGCTGACAGTGGCTGGAGGTGGTACTGTGGATGGTCCAGGTGTATCTTCAATGGTGAAAGGCATCCCAGAAATCTGAGCTCTAGCATGAGACCATTCATAATACTGAGCTGAAGCCACATTATTGCATCTCCCAGGAATGGCCATTCCTTTGGTCTGGATGTTGTCCCAAGCCCAGGATGCCTGTCTGACAACAACTAGATTAGGTTTTATCTCACAATACAGGGTTTCAGCCAAGTCTTGCACTCTAGGAGGGTGAACCAAAGCATAGCCCAATTGTCTCTTAAGCAGCAAAGGGTTGTAGTTGATGCAACCCTTCACTCCCACTAGAGGTACATTGGGGTACTGCCCACAGCTAGTAATTATGTCTCTGCCTTTGGTGCTCTGGGTGCACCATCTGATGTCATCTGAAGTCAAAGCAATAAGTCTCTTAGCCCAATTCTTCTGCTGGTGGGGGTTCATGAAGGCATCAGTCCTAGGTAAGTGTTTGAGCAACCAGGTATGGAATAGAGGAGCACAGCATCTCACCAACTTTCCTCTTTGCTTCTCATTCCTTTGGTGAACAGAATAATAGAAATCTCCCAGCAAGGTGGGCACTGGGTTCCTCAGAAGGAAGAGATGAATGGCATTCCTGCTGATAAACTTGGGCTCATCTGCAAAAAGTATAACCCCATATATACTGAGGGCTAACAATGCACAAACTGCCTTCCATTCTCCCAAAGAGGCCTTCAGGATAGCCTGAGAAGTCAGAAAGTCTAAGTGTAAGCCAAGGATCCCAGCCTTTGTGGTCATGTTCTGCTCAATCACAATAGGTTCCAGGTGCAGTGCTTTGGCCACTTCTCTATTGCTGGGAGAAGTCATCTCAGGGTTGAAGGGGACACCACCCCTGATAGGCACTCCAACCAGTGATGAGAACTCCTCCAGCAGAGGTCCTAACTGAAAGTTCTGGAAAGTGAAGCATCTCAAAGGAGGGTCATAAAACTGTAGGCAAGTGTGGATCAAACTCCTCTGAGAAGGGTCTAAGTCCATAACCATGTCAAGGATGCCTCCATAATGCTCTCTGAATAATGGGATATGGTCTGGAGTGATAAGTGCCTGGACCTGCCTGATGCCAGCCAACACAGGCTCAAAGAAATGATATGAAATGTTGCTCTTCTTGGGTGCCATGACTGTTGATGAAGAGCTGAAAACAGATGCTGATGATGAAGACCGGTACTGAAGATGAACTACTGATAGGCTGATGATGAAGGTAACTGAAGCAAACCACTGATGAAGATAGTTGAAGCAGATAACTGGTGAACAAGGGTCTATGCTGATGAAGGGGTCAAAACCAAGCCAAATGTAAAGTGGATACCCTGAAAAACAAATAAACAAATGTTAAATGATGCAATGATGATGTATGCAAATGATATGCAAGGGTTTGTGATCAAGCTGGATCTGACTATCTGTCTTGATATAAAAAAGGCCCATGTATGTTCAGGAAGTCCAGATGGAGGTTCAGAAGTCCAGTAACCAAGGTGGGGTGCTCAAATAAAGAGTCACATGTCCAGGGTTAAATCACAAGAACTGTCCAAAGTGGGGTATGCTTAACCAAAACAAGTAACTGGGTATGATGTGGCCAAGGGTACCTGCAAACCTGTAAACAGCCCAACCCCCTCACAGGTGATGTTCTAAAACAAGGATCCTCAGACTTGGATTAGTTATGAGAAGTGTAAACACTTCTAACCCGGAGGTACAGTGTTTACAATAACCATAAAAGATCCTCCTCTAATTCACCTCAGTTTCTGAAGGTCATAAATAAAGGTCATCCAGACTTAGCAGGCTTCCCAGATAGCCCTAGCACTACAGGAAATCTGTAGCACAGAGTTCTCAAGAAGAAACCCACATCTGAACCGTGTTTCATATTCCCGCACCAGACCGAAATGGAATGGGAAAGAACATGAAGCACTCTAGCCTAGGTGTCACTCAGGTCCCAGGTATAGGACCTTAAACTCTCAATGAACCCCACCCATCAGAACAATAAACCAGATCCAGCCAGATAACAGTATGACAGAATGATGTATATAAAGCTGTAAAGAAAGCAATAAATAACTGTACATAAAGCAGTAAATAAAGAAAATATACAAACACAATTAGCACATAACACCCCAGTAAACACAAATCAAGCAAGCGCTAGGAGGAACCCACAAAAAGAACCAGAAGCCCTGGTTGCAATATAAGGTTCCCCAGCAGAGTCGCCAAGCTGTCGCTCCCGCCAAATGACACACAGGGCCAAGAGGGGTACAGACGTGAACGGTCGGCGAAAAGAGAATGAGAACACACAGGGGTGAACTCAGAAAGACAAGAGTCGCCAGCTAGGCATTTTTATCCTGGAGGAAAGGTAATGCTGCATAGACCTAGAAAAGATAAGGATAAGACAGTTGCGAACCAGAGAGACTGAGAAAGGGGGTTGGTTACAACCTGGGAAGGTATTAGCGCCCAGATTGTCCGCCGTACTCGACGGGATCCACGCTTGAAAGATTTGTGTTTTAAAGGGGTAGTGTCAGTGCAATTTGTGTATCAAAGCTGGAAATAATGCAAGTGTCAGTGTAAAAGAAGTGTGAAGTGAATAAGAGAAGTGTCAGTGTAAGAACAAGAGTATGAAGCTCAAGACTATGAGGCTTAAAGAATAAAGCTGGAAGGAGGGGGAATATACAGAGACTTTTGTTCGATAACTGTTAAGTTATGCCTACGTATCCTCTCGTGCAATGAGGAAGTCAGAACACCGTAGTTCGACTCAAAGAGACTGAAAGATGAATTGACTTGTGAACTACTTGCTTATTTATGCTCAAGTGTGTGACCTGTCTGGCTCAGGTGCAAACTGTCTTGCATTAGACGGAAGAAGCAAGTTCTCGCTTATGAGTGAATGAGATGAGAAAAGAATCCCGGAGGAGACGATTATTGTTAGTTTTTTGTGTTTTCAGTCTTTTATTGCTTTTGAAAGTTTGTCATAAGTTAATGAGCTTAAGCCTAAACCAATGGGTTAGTAAACTCATCACATCCTTCCCTCTGATTAGGGGTAATGAGAATACCTTAAGTGGGAGGTCAGTATCTCACACTTAATCACCCTGATGTAGGATTAAGATCATTAACCTACTTGTGATTATTTAGATGTTTTTGGTGTTTTTGTTTAGTGTTAAGTGATGAGATTAAGCCATAATCAGGGATTAAACAGACTCATTACACCATCCTAATAGAAGGATAATAGATGAGAATGTTTAAGCTGAGGAAGGCTCCTCAACTTAATCCATGATTAGGGATTAACCTCATGACAAAACAAAACCTTTATTAAATGGATTTTAGTTAATGACATGATGAATAAATGATTTTTAGGGTTTGTAAGACAACTTGAGGAGGACTTGTCCATTAACACTAGGGTTAGTCCTTCTTAACCAATTAAGGAAGAATTAGAACCCTAATGCAAGGCCCAAGTTACAAGATTGATGTCTTGATGATTAATAAGTGAATTGATTAAAGGATTTAAACACATTAAGGGTTTAACACTTAGGATTAAAATTATACACTCCATCCTAGTAGAAGGATGCAGGCATAAGCTTAATCTCAAAGCCTTAAAGCCTTTAGGGTTTAGTCCCTGATTATGAGATGAGAAGAGAAGACTCAAAGAGACACAAAGGTAAAACTAAGTGGGGGACTAATCAAGCCCTAATTGTTATCATACTTGGTTGTTCCTAGGGTTTATGAGGCTTAAAGGAGAAGGAATCTTCAAAGAGCCACCAAGAAGGAATCAGATGAAAGGAGAAGAAGAAAGGAGAAGCAAAACAACTTGCTTCACTTAAGAAGACAAGTTGCTTGAAGAAAGAAGGTAAGATGAACAAGAATGAGCCAGCTCAATCCAATACACATACAAAATGCAGTAAGGGAAGCATGAAAGAGATGAAAAGAGATTATGAGAAGTGAAGGCAAATTCACTTCTCAAATAACTTACCACCTGAAATGTTAGCAAAAGAAAATGAAATGCAATGCAAATGGGATGAAATGTGATGATGCAAATCAAAACCAGGAGCATAAACATGATGTTAATTATGCTAAGGGATGATGCAAACATGAGGCAAGGCATGAGAATGATCATACAAACATGTGGATGCAAGAGAAGCATGCTTTGAACCATGGATGTTCATGAAAAGTTATGAAATGCAAAAGACAAGTAACATGGAAAATGAAAGATGCAATGATCAAACATGATTCTAATATGTCCTAAGATGTATTATGAATCAAATGAATGCACAAAATGTCATGGCAAGTCATGGTATGCAAGCAAATGGAAGATGGATGCAAAGGAAGGCATAAATTAGGGTTTATGATCAACACACAAAGCAAAATCCAAAATCAGAAGCATATGACATGATAAAAAATTAAAAATGCAATCAAAGGAACCCTAAACCTATACAAACTCAATTCCCAAAGGAGGGGATCCAACTCTTAATCTAGTGGAAGTTATGAATTTCCTAAGATTGCTAGGGTTTTAAGGTACCTTGACAAGAAAAATGCAAAACAAATTGAAAATGCAAGATTAATTCAAACCAATTTTATCCTATAAACTACATGTTATGCAAGATGCAATGAAAAAAGAATCATTGTCCAACTCTCAATGGTTAGGCAGAAATGAATTTTTGAAGTTTGAAACAAAATATTGCCTTGAAATGAAATTAATTCCAAAGAAAAATATCAAAAGGCATCAAGATCAAAAAAAAAATTTGGTTTGAGAGTGGGACAATGTTTCTAAATGTTTTCAAATGTTATGTGAATTTTTTTTGTGATTTTTAAATACCTAAAAGTATTTTTAATTAATTAATTTTCATTAACTAATTAAAAATAATATTTTAAGTGATTTAAAAATATTTTTTAATGCAAAAAATAAAAATAAAAATAGTTTTGGGTTCTGAAAATTAATTAAACCTTTGACAAAAATTTTCAGAATTTTTAAACATTTTTTGCTATTTTAAATTAAATGTGCAAAACAAATGAAATAAAATGAAATAAAAATACAAATAAAGAGAAAGTCAGTGCATCCTGAGGCTGAGATTCAAACTGGGAATGGAGGGAAAGACTGGCGCGCTATCCTACGGCTCTCATTTAAACTGGCCAGATTAATGTATAAACTTAATTAATTAGATTAATGACGTGGATTAGGGTTTAATGAAAGCAACCTGGCCATTGAAACGCGCGGGAGTCAACAAAAGTCAGCCAGATCAAGGGTCCACGTTTAAACTTTGCCCTAAACGCATTTAAGTCACTAATGACTTTCAGGTGGCTGGAGAAGACCTCCGGTCATCTTCTCCGGCCAGACTCTCACCTGAAAGTTGCTAACTTCTTCCCTAGGCACTTTCTGGAGCTCTAAAGCTCCAGATTCACTCCTCTCACTCACCTAAGATCAAATCCACTCCCAAACTTCATTTCTTTTCACCCAAAATCAAGATTCGAAGAAAACATCAAAAATGGTAAAAATTTCAGAAGCTCAGTAAATACTCATCTCTCCACCATTTTCAAAAATACAAAGTTTAGCATGATCAGGAGAGCAAGCTTTATCATTTAGAAACAAGAAATAAGAGTTCTGGAAAAATGAATTTCCATGGCTACCTGAATCGAAGCTTTCAACCCAAGAGCTTCTGGACCAGTTCCTTGCTTCCAATCAACTCCACTGACCTCCCTCAAGTGTTTGCAAAGCTTATCTGGAGTTTATTTGGGCTAGTTTGAGAGATTGCTTGAGTTATGTTCAAAGAGGGGAAGAAATCGTATTTGGTTTATGTGAGGTTTCAGGGATGAGCGAGGGCGGGGAAATGATCAGTGAGGCATGCTGAGATGTTTTGTGAAGTTTGTTTTTGTGTTTGATGCTTGTGTTGTGTGATTCGAAGCAAAATGCATAAGGGGAGGTTTTTGGTAATGCTGGCTTGTGTGTGTATTCAGGCCCCAAGATCATATGAAATGGCTTGCTTTTGGTGTGTTTGTAAAGTCTTGGTTGGTCAGAATAGTTGTTGTGTCACTGTGGGATTGGTATGGGGGTTTTTGCAAAAAGTCAAGTCTAGGTGTACTTGAGGTATGGGCAAGTGTGAGGTTGTGATAGGGACATGGTTGAGTTCAGCAGAGATCATGGAGTTCATATGGATCAGATTCTATGAGCTGTAACAAGTAGAGGCATGGCTTCATGAGTTTTTGCAAGTTGGTACATGTTTGCCCCCTTTGGAAATTCATGAAGTTCAAGGCACCAAAATGCAATATTCTTGGGCCAATTCTGACTTTTAGAAGTCACATGATCATGTTGTAATGTTTTTGTGCAAATTTGAAGTCTTTAGAATGCTTGATCATACCATTTTGCAAAATGCCTCTTTGGTGCATAACTTGAAATTATGTGATTTTTCTCAACTTTGACAAGCCATAACTTTTGATCCAAAATGAATTAGAATGAGTTCTTGTACTTTTTGAAAAGGGAATGATCCATTCTACAACCTTCATGACCAAAGTTTTCCCATTTGAAGCATTTTTGAATCAAAAAGCAAGGTTTGAAAAAGTTTCCCAAAATGGCAAGTTTCTATTACAAGTCATTTTCCCAAAAAGTCAACTTTGCAAATGGCTTGAAATTCTTCAATTTTGTGAACTTATAACATCTTCTATGATCAAATAAATATCATACACCATCAAAATGATGAAGAACACCCTTTGGTTGGGTCATTGGGGGCCTCAGATGCCCTGATTTTGCACTGACTTGCTCAAAAAGTCAACTCTTGATTAGATGCCTTCCCAATGGAATTTCTTCATGAAAATTGATATGCATGATCCCTATACCATATAGAGACCAATAGAAACAAGAATGACCAAAAAATTTGGAGTTATGGCCTTTGAAACCAAAACCCTAATTCTAGGTCATCTGTGCAGTCAAACCTGGCTCTGCTTCCATGCCAATCTCAGTTCTTGTGATTTTTTGGCTTCTTTGACTTTGAGAGGATATAATATGATGTTTGAACACACATGGACCCCTTTGAAGTGGTTGATGACCTTTGGAGTGGCTCAAATGGCTCTTGGATTGCTCAGATCACAAACCCTAGATGCAGATGACTTTGAACCAATGCAATGAATCAAATATGCAATATGGGATGCTATGATTGAACTTATGCATATGAAAAGATCACAAGCCATGGTGTGAATGGGTGAGGGCAAATTTGGGGTGTTTACACCTGCAAAAGGCTTCCTTAACCCTGATGAACTACCAGCACCATTGTCTTGAATTTTACCTAACTTCAGTAAAGTCTCAACCCTCTCTCCTTCTATAACAATGTCATTGAATTTGGTTGTCGAGCATGACGCTAAGAGATCAATGAACACCCCTTACAAAGTGCCCATAAACATATCAGCCATCTCATTCTCAAGTAGTGGGGGTTGCACCCTTGCAGCCAGTTGACGCCACCTCTGGGCATACTCCTTAAAGCTCTCTTTCGAATTCTGTGACATGTTCTGCAGCTGGGTGCGATTGGGAGCCATGTCCAGGTTCTACTGATAGTGTTTAACAAAAGCCTCAGCCAAATCCTTCCAATTTCTGATGGAAACCCTGCTCAATTTCATATACCACTCCTGAGACGCTCCGACGAGACTATCTTGAAGGTAATACATCCACAAATTCTCGTCGTCAGTGTGGGCAGAAATTCTCCCGACATAAGCTTGAAGGTGAGTCTTTGGGCATAAAGTTCCATTATATTTGTAAAAAACGGGAGCCTTAAACTTATGAGGAATCCTCACTCCAGGCACCAAATCTAAGTCAGTAATGTCAAACCCCAAAGAGTTCTGCTCATCCATTTCCTCGAAACGGCGATTGACCTCTGCACCCTGACCTTCCACGTCTCCGAAGATAGTAAAATGGTCATCCTGATGATCCATCTGATGTTGAGGACCTCCTCCAGCATTGACAACCACCTTCGGTTGAGGGTCACCATTGTTGTTACCACAAGCTCCTGTACCATTATTAGCATTAGCATCTAACATCTCTCTCAGCCGTTCCTGATTCTGGTTCATGCCGGTCACCAACATCATGAATTGATCCATTCGGTTATGAAGCTCAGCCAGCTCAACCTGCATTTGATCCATAATTCGGCTTATGTTTTCTTTTGTCGGATACCTATGCACTCTTCGTGCATCAATAGTGCCTGTAAAGGAAGAGATATTAGAATTCTGGTAACTGTACCTGCAAAACAAAAACAAGGTTATATGCATGCAATGCAACTATTTGTGTTCCCATGGTCAAGCACTTGGTGCCCCAGTTCCGATATTTGATATAAAATAACCCAGATGGCCTTCGGAGACTGGTTTTTTCAGTATAGGATTCTTTGAGAGGTATTCAAATTCTGATGACTTTGAATGACCAGTTTCAGTGATTTAGGAAAGTAAGTGGGAAACTAAAAAAATACGCATAAACTGAACAACCTCCCAAGGCAAAAGTCAAACAAAACATCCCTGAGGGGTTACAAGTCTTACAAAACAAAAGAGAAGAAAAATTGAAAGCAATAAACACAAATTCCTACAACAAGCTCGTAGGTAATCCAAGTACAAAAAGCTAAAAGACAAGACTACAAGAAGATTTTGATCCTTCCCCACTATATCCTGGCCCAAATCTAGCTCTTTTAACCTCTGCCATCAGCTTGAGATCTTCAATCTCCTTGAGTGCTTCCTCTAAGGCCTGCTGACTTTGCACTAGTTGTTGAGACTTCTCCCGACGGATCTTGTAAACTTTTCCCATCTCTTCTTTCTGGTCTTGGATCTGCAACTTGTAAGCTTTCTCTTTTTCTTCATACATCTTTTGATCTTTGTCTCTCATCTCTTGCAACCAAGTGATGGATTGTCTGGCTTCTCTAAGAGTCTCCTTAGTCTTCTTATACTATGCTTCTCTCTTTGAGTCCATCAAGCCTCTTCTTTGGAAATAAGCTTCCCTCTCGACAAACTCTTTCTCTTTAGCTTCTTGAGTTATCTGCATCTTCTGCATTTTCTCCTCTACTTCTTCCTTAGAACTGACTGCACGATGGTACAAACCAGTCATCTCCATATTTTCAACCCTTAAGTCATGTATCAATGCTTCCAGCTTCTTATAACTTTCAACAGAAACAGTGGCCTGAGCAGGTACTTCTTTTGGGTACAGTGGAGCTTCTGCTAAAAATGGTATAAGGAAAGTGTCCATTCTAACCTGTAACCAAGCAGCAAAAGGAGGGTATGTGTTTGGATCCACCTTTCACTCTTTCTTGCCTTTACTCACTCTCACTTCCCAAGCCTGAAATGCTTGAGTGACCAACTTCTCATTTCCTTCCAACGGTGCATACAATGACTCAACTATTTCTTCAACAGATGGAGGATCCTTCAAAGGGTAACCAAACTGTTTCCTAACTAGCACATGATTGTAGTTAATCATCCCCTTCCTACCAAGCAAAGGTACATCGGGAAACTCACCGCAACTGACAATTATCTCTTTTCCTAATAAGTCTATGTTACTTTCCTAAGCTATATCATCTAAGGTCAAGCCCATCAATCTGCGCGACCACTTCCACTCTTGCTTCAGATCCTTGAACGGTTCTGACTTTGGGAGTTGCTTGGCAAACCAATCAGTGAATAAGGGTGCACAACAGTTTACATACTCTTTCCTTTTCTCATTCCTATAGTGGACATTATTATAGAAGTCTCCCAATAGAGTAGGCATTGGATTCCTCTGAACAAAGATGGAAATTTCCTCTATGCTAACTAACCCTTTCTTTCATGGGAACAAGCTTATTTCATATACCATCAAGGCTAGTAATGCACTAAACCTTGCTCACTTGTTTCCTAGAGAAAACAAATGAGCCTCTGTGACAAGAAAGTCCAAAGCAATCCCTTTACCTTCACTGGATTCTAAACCCCTCTTGACTCTAAGCACACTAAGGTGAATAGCACTGGCTATGTCTGTATGTGAAAGAGCCCTCCCTGAAGCATAATAAGGAATACCCTCTCTGATAGGAATCTTCAAGATGTTGGAAATCTCTTCCAAAGTAGGAGCTAAGATATAGTCTAGAAACATAAAGACTCACAACTGAGGATCGTAGAACTGCAGCAATGAATGAAGACCATCCCTTTGATCAACAATATGCTTGTTCACGTAATTAAGAACTTTCCCATATTCTTTCCTGAAGTCTTCTAAAACCTTGTCATTCACCAGATTTATCAGTTTCTGAATACTCTCAACTTCTGGCTGTGGAAAAATATAATGGACATTCCTTTTTCTGGGAGCTTCTTTATCTTCTGCCATATGGATAAGAAACAATTACCGGAACTGGGTACAAGATGCAAATGGTGACCTGAAAATAGAAACACAAACAGTTAAGGCTAGTATGATGTAATACAAATGCAATGCAGGCACATGATCAACATCTGGGACTGTTTGGTTACTGAGTATTAGAACCAAGTGACCAGAAACCAGAATCCTTTGAATAAAGACCCATGAATAAGAACTCAGTCTCAAGTAAGCCAATATCAAATATTAGATAACTTAAGAACACCAGGATCAAAGTAACCATATCAGATCATAAAACTGCACTGACAATGAGGGTATGATGAGGTTAAGGGCTCCTACAAACCTGTAAACCCCTCCCATTCTCACGGGTGTGCTCCGGGTCAAACATCACAGACTCTCAAAGCCGAATAGCAATAATACTTTCACTATTTCCTAGAAATGGCTCATGACCAAATCAGGGAATCGGTTTGGCATTATGTACTACTCAGGGAGTTCTTAGCGTGAGTCTGGGAAAAACCAACATCCCTTATAAGTCCCCAGCTTTAAGCGCTGAAATCGAGAAACAATAGTACATTCATCTCGTAGGATACAATACTATTGTCATATGACCAGATGCTTTAACTGAGTTCCTATAAGAGAACCAGACCATCTTATGCGAGTTCCCAGTGGGCCCTCGGGTGTGAATGGGTTTGCCAAAAAAAGTGGTCTACCACTGTCACCACTGGAGAGGGATGTTTCCATAAAGGTCCTTAATGATCGGTCCCCAGATGCACATAACTATCGAGGTCCTGTAATGATCAAGAAAGATTCCTGTATCAAAACATTTTCAAGACGGTCACAAGTCTGGGCGTGGAACTCACAAATACCAACATAACAAGATGCCATGAAGCCAAAGTGGAACCACTCTAAGTCCTAGGGTGCACTCGAGCCCCGATTATGAGCTCATCTCACAGTAACAATCCCCAACCCACCAAAAGAAAAACAGGCATAATCCAGACAGTCCAGTATAACATAAGATGCATGAAAATAAATATTGAAAGCAGTAAATAAAGCTGTAAATAAGAAACAGTAAAATAAACACACAACAACAAACAATCAAACACCTGACAAAACAGAAACAAACAAGCGCTAGGAGAGAATCTCAAGGGGAAACCAGCAATTTTGGGTAATTCCCCAGCAGAGTCGCTAGCTGTCGCTCCCTAGATTTCCCTCCTGGTACAAACGCGAAAGTGGCGCGGAAGTGGTAGAGTCACTAGTCAGGCATTTTTATCCAGAAGGAACGGGAATGGTAATGCTGCACAAACCAGAAGAAAAGAAAAGGAAGGACACAGGTCCTGCGAACCAAAGAATATGGGTTCGGGAGTCGGTTACGACCTGGGTAGGTACCCCAGATCGTCCGTCGTACCCGACGGGATCCACGCTTGCAAAGAAACTATTTCAAAAGGTGAAGAAATGAAAGCTACCGCAAAAGAAAGACTGAAACTGGATAAGAAAAGAAAAGAAACGGGGAAAATGTAGGGAAAATAAAAGAATGCTCGAACGGGCCATACCCCGCTGCCTACGTACCTCATCTGGACATGAGGATCAGAGACGTCGTAGTTCCCTTAATTGGGGTGGAAAGAAATGATTCTGTTTTGAGGCTTGAACTACTTATGTCAATGCTCAGGTGTTGCAGGCTCATACGACGAGTGCGTAACCGTCTTTCAAAGGGACAAGTAGGAGCAAGTTTTTACGTTAGGAGTGAAGGTGATGAGAAAAGAAGTCCTGAAGGAGAGACGCTTATTCTTTGTCCAGTGTTTTTTATGAGTGTGGCACAAGGAAGTGAATTCAAGTCCATTTCCAAGGAATGTGTACTTGCTACTACATTCCAAGATGGAATAATAGAACAAGCACACCAAGTAAGGAGAATTTATCCAAGACTTGTTTCCAAGGGTTAGGGCCTAAGCTCACTAACTTGTTAAACTTATTAGATGTTTTTGGGGTTTTCGATGAATAAGTGTTTTTTATGATTTTTTTGATGAAGATAGTCTCATGATCAGACTTGTACATCATGCTAGACAAGCCCACACTATTCCAAGATAGAATGAATATGAGTGCCCCATGGAATAAGGCTATTCACAAGAGACCACTTCTTCCTTTATTAAGTGTTTTTTTTATGGTTTTGTATGAAGATAAGAAAGAGAAGAAACCAAAGGAGCAAAAGGAAAAAGAACTAAGGGGTAAGACTAATCCTATTCCAACCATATAAAGTCCCAGACAAGATTCTCTCAAAGCCTGATATCCTTAGAAGAATTGAAACTTGGCTGGATAAGTCTCTCAGGGGAATGTCCATCTCTTTTATCCCCATTCAATGTATTTAGGAATTTAATATTTCAATAAAAAGTACGACAAACAGTTAACTCTCCTCAAACGCTGTCATTTCCAAACAGAAGTCGAAAGATCCTAAGTACAATATTTTGAAACAAGACGGGAACGATGTCTTCATATTCCTCGCCAGCAAGTCAAGATTTATATTCCCCAACTAGTATTTTGTTACACGAAGCTACTAATGTGCTTCAACTACATAATTCATCAATACATCATTTATAACATATCATGGCATACACATCCATAACGCATACGACATTCTCATTTACGTTAAGAATGTCATGACATGCATTACATACATCAAATGACCTCGCATAAAACTAACTTTTCCTTTTCAGGATAGTTTGCGACCAGAGGAACATTGTCGTCTCCTAGAGACAGTTCAGAGATGATCAAGACAAAGATCTAGTTATGATATTGAGTTCAGGATATTTTCTAGAGACGGTTCAGAGACGATCAAGACAAAGATCTAGTTCTGATCCTTAGTTCAGGATATTTTCCAAAGACAGTTTAGAGACGATTAAGACAAAGATCTAGTTTTGATACTTAGTTCAGGATATTTTCCAGAGATGGTTCAGAGGTGATCAAGACAAAGATCTAGTTCTGATACTTAGTTCAGGATATTTTCCAGAGACAATTCAGAGATGGTCAATATAAAGATCTAGTTCTAATACTTAGTTTAAGATATTTTCTAGAGACAATTCAGAGACGATCAAGACAAAGATTTAGTTCTGATACTCATTCTAGAACAACATTTAGATATAGTTAAACATAGACACATTTTGATACTCATATCATTAGACACTTTGGATGGCATCTATAAGCCCATCTCTAATTACTCCAAATGGCATCTTTAAGCCCATTCAAGCAATACAATCAACCAACAATGTTACTTTGCGCACCAGCAAGTGCAAATTTTTGGGCTTTAAGTGTTCAATCCTCTTTCACCTTCAGGTCACAAATGGCGTGCATGCTAGTTAACTCCTTAGGTCTAAGAAGATTGATAAGGGGCAGCTGTTGTACCCCAAAGTTTTCCCTCATATCATCAAGATAATATGTCTCAAGATTTTTCCTAATGGTCATAAGATTCTCAATTGCTCAAAAGGACTCAAAGTTTCATCAGACAAAGCATCCTCCTAAGTAATAGATCTCAAATTAGTGTTTTGTGTTTATCAAAGAAAATTAGACTTACAAAGCCTCAAGTGGACTTTATGATATCCCATATACTTCAGAGGATCCTCATGTCAAGTTTCAAGACTTCCCCTACAAGTTTGGCCAGTCAGATGCTCAGATAATCAATAAACAGTTAACTTGGGTAAAAAGTCAATTGTGGTCAACATACAGTAAAACTTCAAAAAAATTGGTCAACATCAAGATTATGAAGTAAGATTCATCATTTGATCAAGGGTTGATCATGATTCATCAAGAAAACCTCAAATTCATCACAAGGCAAAAGTTGCTAAATTAGGGTTTCTTAAGAAGAAAGTCAACTGAACTTTGACCAGACCTAACTTTCACATGCTTCATCAAAAATTTCCCATCCGAATCTCATTTTGAAGGAAACTAAATTCTTTAGAACTTTGTGTCTCATAAGCCAAGGTCATAAATTCTTCATTTGAGATATATGGGCCAAGACATTACAGGTCCTTTAAAACGTCAACAAAAAATCAATTTTTTTCAAAAACTCACAACTTGAACATGGAAGATCAAATGGAAATGGGACCAAAATGAGTGATTAGAGAACACTCTAAGATTTCTAAAAAGTCCAAGAATACATCCATGAGATGAAAATTGAGAAAGTTGTGCATTGTTAAAGTTGAGAAAATATGAGGAGGTGTATAAGGCAAACAATGACCAAAACTGAAGTTTTTTCCAAATGGGATCATCTTATCATAACCCAAACTCAATCTTAAGATAACTCACGACCTTTAAATCATATTTTATGATTTTTTTTTATTTTATATTTTATTGGATTTATATCATTTAAATTCAATTTTTGTCAAAAATAAATATGAAATAAATCAAGGATTTGATTTTGAACTATCTTAGGATCAAATAGTGAGGGTTATTAACATAATATTTGATCCAAATTCGTGCAAGGCAAGAGAGAAAAGGTGTGATGACCAAATATGCCAAAATAGAAATATTTGAATCACACTTGAATAACAAATCAAATATTCTTCACCCAAGCCCAAATTTCTAACCTAAAATCATCCTCTATATATATTCATCACATGCACAAATCAAGGGACGAAATTTCTTGCACAAGAACCCTAAAGAAAAAGTTCCATAAGGTGAAGAAATTATAGCAAGTTTCAAAATCAATCTCAACAAGTCCCAACCAATTCCATACGTTCAAACATCATCAAGGAGATCCCAAGAGGATATCCCAATCATTCTTGAAGGTTAAAACCATGTGAAACATGGCCTATTCTTCATGGCCGTTTCTAACATTTTTCCACTTTCAAATTTTTTTTTATGATGTATTAAGCTATATTTCATGCATGTTCATATTCATATACTTTGTAAGATTGTTTTGATGCATTGTTTAAGTATCCATGCAGGAACCGAAAGTTGTCTTGGCTAGGGCACGAAGAAGGAGTTCTTCGAATCCCCATCTATAGTTGCTTTTAGCCAAAAATAATGATGGATATTGATTCCCAGGGTTCGAATTAGTGGATCTGGATAATTTTGCTTTGTTTAAACCTTCGATTTCTTGGATTTTTGTTTGTAGGTTTTTTTGCTATGAACAAAGTCGTAGCAAAACCGTAGCAAAACCATAGCAAATTCGTAGCTAATTTGCAGGTTGTGATGAAGAAGACGAGACATGGCGAAGTTTCATTAATCGGTTCTGGATTTTTGTTTATGTTTAATATTTATTTGATCATTTATCTTCCTTGTTACGCAGGCACACATGGCCTGGTGGTAGAGGCTTACACAAATGACTTTGAGGGCCTGGGTTCAAACCCCAACGCCCTCCCCTCTCTCTTTTTGACCTATTTCTTTACTTTTTCTTATTTTCATACTAATCTCTTATTTATTTTCTTTTTTAATTTTTAATTTTAATTTCTTTTTTAACTAATTAACTAATAATCAACATTTTCTAACTAATAATAAAATTAAAAATTAAAAACTTTATTTTCCCTTTTAAAAAAAATACATACATATAAAATATTTTTATATATAATTAAATTAATAATTAATTTAGGGTTCAAAAATCATTAAAAAAAACTTATTTTGTGAATAAAAATCTGATTAATCGATCTTACACGAATTCTCTGATATTTCTTCTTTCCTCATTCTTATTTTTCCTAAATTTTAGTTTCTTTGTCGATTATATTTATTAGAACAAATGTATAGGATACTAATTGTCTTGTAATAGTTAGTAATTTAATTTTCGTCATATTTATTTCCGCACTCCCCCGATTTAAATTATGTATCCCCTCCCCATGATGTAATAGCTTAGGGTTTACTTTCGTTTTTAAATTCTGCAAAATAATTAACTGTGTGGTTAGTAATGATAGGGTGTGAAAATAATGTATGCGAATAAAAATGGACTTAGATCATTAAACCAAAGAGAATACTTGAATACAACACACTCTTCACACATGCACCTCTAGGGTATCCCCCCTTGTTACCTTACGAAATAATGGTCAAGTCCCTCGAACATAGAGGTGTCTTAGCACAGTTGTCTAAAGATAAACATCATCATAGTCCCTTCGACATAAAGATCACAATCTCTCGATGACCCTTCGAGTTGCCTACGAATAAGTAATCTAGTCCCCGATGACCCTACAAAAAAATGATGATAGTCCCTTCGAGTTGCTAAGGTACCTTTACAAGGTTTCCTTTCATGACCATACGATGACCATACACTTGTCCCTTCAAATCCAAAGATAAGACTACTTACTAACTAATAGAAAGGACAGTTATATCCATAAGAAGACGAAATGACAAGAAATACCTTACAATTTAGGGTAAGTAGTTCTTAAGTGCTTGCTCGCAATTTTCAAAAATAATTTTTACACCACACTCTCTTTTTCAAAATAATTTCAAACAAGTAAGCACTTTGTATACATTCATACGAGAATCATTACAAAGTTAAATATTTACGCAAATATTTTAAACCACACACTACACTTTTCAAACAAAACAATTAAAGTGAGCTAATCAATTAAGAGCCCATGGGTAACCATGGATACAAAGGGTGCTAACACCTTCCCTTTGTATAACTTACCCCCCAAACTCAAAATCTTTTAAAGGTATTTCCTATTATTTTATGTCTTTCCTAAATTGGATGAAATAAAAGTCGGTGGCGAATTTTGCTTACCGCAACATATTTTACGACAAAAACTAAAAGTCAGTTCTCCCACCGTGTTACAGTGTGTGAGAAGCTTTGATCCATGGGCCATGGGTATATGCTAAAAAAATGGTGAAGTAATAAAATAAGCGGGCTTAAGCCTGATCCAGCATGTGTTAGCATTTTAACCTGAAAAACAAACAAGAATCCCAGACATAAGCACTCAGTCGTGCTTCACCCTCATCGACCTCAACGTATTCTCAGTGCTTCCTCTTCAATCTTCTGTTTTTTTTCCAGAAAAATGACAACGGAATCATCCCTCTTTCCATGTCGCCGTTTTTGCTCACTCTCCATCTCATTTTTTATTCTCCTCACAGGTTCGTCTTAATCTCCCTCTCTTCTTTCATTTATGTGTTTCATGGATCTTACTTCATCTCTTTTTCTTTGCTCATGCACGGTTGCAGATTTGTGAGGTGTTGGATCAGTTGTGATGTGAAGAGGGTTAAAGTTTGTTTTGGTGGATGTTTATGTGGGTTTATTCCAACTGAAGGTGTTTATGTGTAGGTATGAAATGGAAAAGGGTGGAGATATTTGTAGGTTTTTATTGAAGGTTGGAAATTTTGGATTGTTGTTATGAAGTTGTTGTTGTGGAAAGGATGAATCAGAGGTTGTTGTTTAAAGAATTAAAGATGAGGGTATTATAGAGATGAAGGTGAAGATTGGTTTGGAGGTTGTGTGTGACTTGTTTTTGCAGAGAGGGAATTATTTGTGTGATGAAGAAGAATGAAAGAGTTGTGGGGGCTGCCATGACTCCATTGAGAGAGTGAAAAAAATGAGCGAGGGTTGTACGTGTTGTGTTATGAAGAATTTTTTTATTGGTTGGACATACAAATTATGTTGTGGCTTTGTGTGGTTGTGATGCGTGTAGCATAGTGGCAGGAGTTGTGTATATTTGTTTGGAATTATGTAGTGCGCATTGTAATGAAGGAAATACGTGTAATACGACTCTCATGTGTATCCTTGGTGTGTGATGTGTTGTGGATAGTTGTTGTAACTCCCTTCTAACCCCACATAGAATATGCAAATAAATTATAAATTAAATCAGAGAGTAACATAAAAAAACGTCACATTTACTTCTTTAAAATATCAAAATAATTCTGCTCCGTAACACAGGTTTTCAACAATTTAATTCAAAACATCGCAGCGGAAATATTTTTTTATTAAATAAAACGGTCAAAAGAAAATTTCTTTCAATTGTTTAATTCAAATAAAAATTATAAGAACATCATGTATAATAAAATAAACAAAACAAGAATGTTCTCTACAAATGCCCGACCCGATGTTACAAGGCATGAGTTGTGTATATTTGTTTGGAATTGTGTAGTACACATTATAATGAAGGAAATGCATGTAATACGTCTCTCATGTGCATCCTTGGTGTGTGATGCGTTGTGGATAGTTGTTGTAACTCCCTTCTACCCCACATAGAATATGCAAATAAATAATAATTTAAATTAGAGAGTAACATAAAAAAAATGTCACATTTACTTCTTTAAAATATCAAAATAATCCTGCTTCGTAACACAGGTTTTCAACAATTTAATTCAAAACATCGCAGCGGAAATATTTTTTTATTAAATCAAACGGTCAAAAGAAAACTTCTTTCAACTGTTTAATTCAAATAAAAATTATAGCAACATCATGTATAATAAAATAAACAAAACAAGAATTTTCTCTACAAACACCCCGACCCGATGTTACATTATCAGAGCAAGACCCTTCTAGTTCAACAAAAATAAAAACTGACTCCAAGGCTAACTCTTCAAGCACCACAAACTAAATCTTGGTTATCTGCATGTTACCCACATAGAGGCAACATTCAAACAGGTAGGGTGAGCATTCACAATTCATTATAAAAGGTATAAAGAAAAATATATAAACGGGATAACAACAACATTGTCAAGCCATCATCAACAAACACATACACAAATCAACAATTCACTTATTCACATGAAATGCATCATAGTATGAAATACAACATCATCTAAATATGCATGTAGTACCAATCATCATAAAATGGACATTGGGACCATTAACCCTCCACAAGGGAGCACATCATAATTACCTCAATCCATATAATGGGACTGAAGTCACCTTGGACCGGAGTCCTATCGTCATCACTGGACCGAAGTCCCAACATAATATGCCATGAATGCATGATGCAAAGCTTCATAGTAATCACAACCACACCTAGTCAAATTGCATCATCATTCACGTAATAAACATAATAACATCCTTCACATAATCATCAACACACGATCACCATCAAATAATCATCAACACATAATCATCAATGCATAATCATCAATAACTAATCATCATCATATAATTCTAACACAATTATCTTACACCATGTATACATATTAAAACACACATCATTAAACAAACATCATAGATCACATCAACACATAACAACAACGTCACAACAACTCCATAGTATCACTAAGATAGTCATTCAAATATAACATTGTAACACCCTAAAATTTTCCCTCTTATTTATTACCTTGATTGGCTTACGCTTCACATTCACATGCATCTTCCATTAGGTCATCTATAACACACCATGCATTCATTTTCATAGTCTTGTTATTTGGATCAGAGAGAATCAGGGTATTGCAGGGCTTTATGTTTTCTTCTTTTGCATTTTTGAATCATTAGAAATACAAATATTTTGATTTACAATTTACCCTTTGTGTTCAAGTTTATTAAGTTGATCCTCAAAGTTTGGATGTTTCGTTCATGAAGAGCATCATCTTCTGGTACTTCCTTGATCATATGGCTTTCAGAAGGTGTTTGATTCTGGATATACTTGAGGAACTGTTGTAGAGCATGGAGAGGAAGATTTGGAATCCATTCATACAAAGTAGAGGGGCCGTTGACCTAGTTAGAGTGAGTAGTTCATCATTCTTCGCCATTGCACTTATGGGATTCTATTTCAAGTGGAGGTTCGATTACAATTTAAAGAGATATATTTGATGACCTCCATACTATTAATCGATTAATTAGATTTATTATTAATTGAAATTTTCTTCTTTTAATAGTAAATTTAATTATTATATTTTTGGACCTCCATACCATTAATTGATTTAATTAGATTTATTATTAATTGAAGTTTGCTTCTTTTAATTGTAAATTTAGTTATTATCTTTTTGGGCCTTAGTTAGCAAATTCAGCATCCAAGTTCACACATGGCCCATTGTTTTCATCTAAAGTCCAAACACAAGGAAGGGGAATTGAATGAGAAAAGATATCATTGGTGGAAAATAAAAAACGCAGAGAAGCTAACAAGGAAAACCACAAAAATTCTGTTGCAAAAATCTAACGGAAATAACAGAAAAACAAAAGGGAAAAACGGATATTATCAAAAAGCTAATAACAAAACTGATGCAACAGAAAAATTATCAGGGAGAAAATCAGTTGAAAAATCAACTGATATAACAGAATACAGATTCACAGAAAGAAAGGGAAGGGAATAGCAGAACTCAGAATCTATAACAAACTTCTTCATCATCTGCAGAAACTCTCTCCTTTATCAAACTCCACTCTCAGAATTTGCAAAACCGAAAAAATCCTTCAATCCTCACCAATCTTCTTCCTCCTCAATCTATCATCTTCATCAACTCTCCATCTACGAGATTCAAGATTCGAATCCTCTCCAAGAGCTTCATCACCATCTTCAAATTCTTCTTCTACATCAATCCATTCTTCCTCATCATCTTCATTTTCCACCCTCACAAAAATTCATCTTCATTTTTCACCAACAAACTCTAATAAACTCTGCATTTTGTAACACTCAAATCTCATCGATTTTCCTAAAACCTCTTCAACCACCACCTTCAATCTTCAATAAAATCTCAGCCTCAAACCCTCAATTCTACATCGACACAATCACCATAGCACCTTCAATTTTCAGCAACATATTTCTTCACCACATCATCATCATCGCCTTCATCAATCCCAACAACTTCTTCAATCTTTTCTGCAAAATCAATATAAACACACAATATCAAGACAACACAAGCGAAAGTAAAGGAATTATCACCTAATAGGCGCGTAATCGCTTTCTCATTGTGCAACCATAACAGAGTTAATCAATGAAAGTTCGTAGAAGCATCATACCGACTCGAATCGTATCACCGTCACCATCAGCATTGTTGCGAAGATGAGTTGGTCCAAATCGTGTAATCGTTGTGACCTTGGATCTGAACTTCAAGTTGATATTCAATTGTGGATTTTGTTTCTTTGTTTGCGTGAATCGCGATTTGCGCAGAAAGGAAACTGAGCGATAATGACTTCACTCATCTCTCAAAACCTCTGACTACGTTGTTTTTGAAGTTGATCATGCATTTGTGAAGAACATGAAAATTGTGCAAAACATCGTCGATGCAAACGACGCTAAAAGGTTCAAGAATATGGAATCAATGTTTCGAGCTCCTTACTCAGGTGATTTCTGAAAGAATCGAGAACAAGAGCGTTCATCACGTGCGTGAGTATTTTTTGTATCGAAAACGATTTAACGCTGTAAGAAAATGACGGAGTACAAGGTTGACGGTGATGGAAATCGGGTTGTGGTGGCGTCATATGGAAGAAATCAGAGGGATATTTTGGAAGATATTGAGAGAGTGATGAGGGACTAGGGAGAAGGACATGAGTGCTCATTGTTTGTTGTTCTTAGAATTTTGATGTGAGAAATTAGGGTTTCATAAACATAAGGTAGATCAGGATTTCATTTGGGCCAAGCACAATGGATTCCCTATCAGCACCTTCAAATTCGGTTTACACCCCCTCAGCACTAAGCTATTCAAATTGGGCCTCATAATCCGTGGGCTTCTATCTGTACCACTCCAATTACTTACACCACCCTCCCTGCGGGTTCACTAGTGGGATTGGGTCTGAGGCCAATTTTTCCTATTTGCTGCCTATTGGATTTCTGATGCACCCCTTGTGTTCTTGTCTTTTTTTTAGAAATTTATACATAGATTTTTAATTAATTTTCTTGGAAAAATATTTTTTGTGGATTAATTTCTTAATCCATTTCTTGAAAATTTTTAATTATAATTTTTTCATTAATCTTAATTATTTGTTTTGAATTAATTTTGGACTAAAGTGTTCATAAGCTTTTTTTATCGATATTGATTGATTTCGGATATGGTGGATCTTCATAAAGCGAATATAGAAGATAAGAATTTATTTTCCTTATGGGAGATTACAAGATCTTGCATGAATTTTTGGTTTTCTTTTATACGAAGAATCGACACTTCAATCAAGTAAGAAATCTCGACTTTCGACTTTAGTGCATCATTCTAGTTGTATGCGGCTTAGGATCATATAGTGTAAGGTGCATATTGAGCCCTCCCACCTGAGGCACTGGATTTATTTATGATTTATGATGATATGTGTCGATATCTGTCGCTCCCGGGATTTCCATCCTGGTACAAACGCGAAAGTGGCGCGGAAAAAGGTAGAGTCGCCAGCCATGCATTTTTATCCCGAATAGAGGGAATGGTAATGCTGCACAAACCAGAAGAAAAAAAAAAAAAAAAAAAAAAAAAAAAAAAAAAGAAGGACACAGGTCCTGCGAACCAAAGAGACTGAGTTCGGGAGTCGGTTACGACCTGGGAAGGTATTAGCACCCAGATCGTCCGCCGTACCCGACGGGATCCACGCTTGCAAAGAATACTGTTTCAAAGGGTGAGGGTATGAAAACTGCAGCAAAAGAAAAGAAAATGAACTGGAAAAGAAAAATGAGAAAGGAAATGAATAAGAAAAGAAAAGGAAAAATGTAGGGAAAATAAAGATTGTGCTCGAACGGGCCCTACCCCGCTGCCTACGTACCTCATCAGGATAATGAGGATCAGAGACGCCGTAGTTCCCCTAACTAGGGGTAGAAAAGAAATTGCTTGTGAATTAAGGCTTGAACTGCCTATGCCATTGCTCAGGTGTTGCAGGCTCGGACGACGAGTGCGTAACCGTCTTGCAAAATGACAAGTAGGAGCAAGTTCGCGTACGGAGCGAAGGAGATGAGAAAAGAATTCCCGAAGGAAAGACGTTTATTGTTTGTTTGGTGTTTTTTAGAAGCTTTTATGAGTGAAAGTTTGCATAGGTAAGTGTACCCAAGTCTTACTCAATGGGATGTGTACATCTCACATCATCCCGAAATGGAATGCGCAAGAAGCACACCTATCTATGGAGGAAATCCCCAAAGCTAGTCCCACAAGTGAAGGCTCAAGCACACTAACCTATTATCATTATTAAGTGTTTTTGTGGTTTTGATTAAGAAGTGTTTTTTAGCTTTTCTTTGTGAGGTACTCATGTTAAGACCTATCCACCACGAGTGATGACTCACACCTCGCCCCGAAATGGAACGCATGTGAGCATCTCATAGCAAAGTCTCATGTCACATGAAAGTACTCAACCTTTATTAAATGAATTAGAATTAAGTTTGAAGATGAGAAGAGAGAGCACCAAAGGATCTTAAAGGAAAAATTCTAAAGGGGGACTAAAATAATCCTAAGTATTCACATGCATGGAAGTCCTAAAGGTTAGTGAGGTTTCTATCCTAATGAAGGAAAAAAAGAAGAAGATAGAAGAAGGGATGAGAAAGGCCTAAGCCCAACAACAAAGGGTTAGTAACATAAACATAAGAGGAAGATGAGAATTGGAGATGTGGAACTCAATTCCCACATCTCTCACTTACCATAGCCCCTGCAAGGTTAGTATGCACAAAAAAAATCCAGCAAAGTGACCAACACAATCATGGAATTAGTCATGCTCAAAGGTTCTTGTGAACAAGAATCAAACATCATGCCAAACATTGCAAGTACACGACTTACGCGTCGAAAACATGAAAGCATACATCAACCAGCAAGCAAATCACCCTAAAATCTCATGTTTAATGATCATGCAATGATCCATGGCAATTAGAACAAGCAAAGGGATCAAACAAGCTCAAAACAACACTAAAAAGTCATTCTGCTTCAGTGTTAACCGGTTAACCAAATGCGTTAACCGGTTAACCAGCTCAAACCTGCACAAAATACGCACAAAACAGGGGCGTTAACCGGTTAACCATATACGTTAACCGGTTAACACTGATAAAACAGCAACAAATCCTGCAGAAAACAGCATCTCAAAACAGCTTATTCAAATAAGCTTGCACCAGACCAGCAATCAATTACACATGGAAAAATTAGATCAATTCACATTAATCCATATCATTAAGCTCATGAACAATAACATTCGGATCCGGATACAAATCAACCAATCAAATCAAACAACACAAGCAAATACACAAGCACATGGTGGATCTAAAGCACAAGCATGCAAATAAGCTAAAAACAGAGCTAGATCTGAAATTAACCAACCTACAAAGCTGAGGTATGCTTTGGTAATTGTTGATTGAGCTGAAAACGGTAGATCTCGCGCAAAACTTTAAAGATCCGATGCTAAGCTCCACACTCCATGCAAAATAAATGCAAGAACAAGCCCTTGATGCAGAATTTTGGATCCAAAAGCACTTCTAGATCTCAAACCAGATCTGAATCTCCAATAAAACCAGCAAAAAGATGCAAAGAAGCTATGAATGGAGGTTTAGTTCCAAGATCTACACACCTCAAGGCAAGGTTGTGTGATCTTCAAAGAGGAACTTTGAGTGATTTGGAAAATTGGGAGAGAAAAGTGAGAGAATTGTGAGTGAGAGGAATGAAAATTCAGAAATGAGAGTGAAAAATGAGTGAGAGCCCCTTTGGTTTGGAGGGAAATGGAATAAATATGATTTAGGTTTGGGGCCCAAAATTTTGGTTTGGGATCCAAAAATATGGCTTGGCATTAGCTTAGAAAGTGATTTGGATTTAGGGTTGGAATGAGGCTTGGATAAATGCTCTAGATCCTTCTCCCAAATTCAAATTAATTCAAATGAATAAAAATCAGAAAATTGGAAAATGGAACCAAAACACACATGCTGAAATTGCTGCTGGAAATTCAAATTTCGCAGCTGTTAACCGGTTAACCATATGCGTTAACCGGTTAACGCATGGAAAATTTGAATTTCCCTCCCTTTGGTGGGAACCTTCAAAAATAGACCTGCACCAACCGTTTCAAGCAAATTTTGATCCATCTTCTCTTTCTAGGGCTCTGAACATGATACCAGGCTTGTGCAAAATGATCCTGTGAGATTCTTGCTAGATCACCATGCTCTTGATTTTGACTTGCAGGTTCGGATTTTCCCAGATGACCGATCATATGCCTTATGCTGGAACATGCGAGTGTTATGCCTCATTTTTCTATGCTAAATGATAAGGATATGGTATGCTCATGATGATTATGATATGATAACGATGCTAAACAAGAAGAGGGCAAATTTGGGGTGTTACAGCTGCCCCTATTCAATCAACTGTTAATCTGAAAAGGATGAGAGCAGCGGCTATTAGACATTCGAGATAAACTGTGATTGAATACCAAGAAGACCTGAAATTTGCACTCTGACGAAGAATGCAACACTGGGAAATAAACCCAACCAGATGACGCTCTGGGGATAAGAAGGAGAGAAAAAACAGACGAGCTTCTTCCAAGTTGAAACTGATATCTGAAATACTATCATGCTGACAGACGAGTCTTCGCATGACCTGTGACGCCAGGTACAGAGAGCGGACGAGCCCTTAAGGATCTTCAAAGTAACCTGAGATGGACGAATCTCCTTCACTAGTCCTTACGCAGATAAGTGGAATAAGACGGACGAGTCTTCTTCGGATAACCCTTACGCAGGCTCCGGGAATGCATATAAGTCTGTGGGATAGACATGCAATCAAGGTAGACGAACCTTCCTCATATATTATCCGCGGATATATGGTATAAGACAGACGAGTCTTCTGAGCAAACCTGTTACGCCAGGTGCAGCAACCATAATAATTGGTGCTTGAGACGGACGAGCCTCCCTCGGATTTACCTGTTACGCCAGGCCCGGTAACCATTTCGACATTTAATTCCCACTGTCAGGATTTTAAACCTCTTCAATACAGACGAGTATTGGATGATCATCAAGAGAACACAGACGAGTGCCAATAGTCAAAGATACAGACGAGTATCGGACGATGATCTGAGAAACACAGACGAGTGCTTCAGGCGATGATACAGACGAGTATCAGCCACTGGTATAGACGAATACCAGAAATTCAAACACAGACGAGCATTTGAAGTAGTCACAGAGATATCAGGGTAAACAGCAAATCTTCACATTCAGGTGCAAGCTAGCACAGACGAGTGCTGAGGATGATACAGACGAGTATCCAGGCAAAGCAGACGAGCTTCAGAACACAAACGACTTCTGGGGGATAAAAGCAGACGAGCTTCAAACACACACAGACGAGTGCTGGACAGTTGCAGACGAGCAACAACAGAGAATACATATCAAGGCACAGACGAGTGCAGCGAAGGATCCAATACCAAACACAGACGAGTGTTGGAAGGTTGCAGACGAGCAACAACAGAGAATACATATCAAGGCACAGACGAGTGCAGCGAAGGATCCAATACCAAACACAGACGAGTGTTGGAAGGTTGCAGACGAGCAACAGCAAATATCATCTCAGAACACAGACGAGTGTTGAGGAGTTGCGGACGAGCAACAACGGAGGCATCATGACACAGACGAGTGTTGGAAATTGCAGACGAGCAATAATAAGGTAATCACTTCAAAACACAGACGAATGCCGAAAATTGCAGACGAGCAAACAGCAACACAGAGCTAACACAGACGAGTGTTGAAAGAGGCAGTCGAGCAGCCATAAAGCAGTGATATGTCCTCGCTGGGGAAACTTGCTTAGGGATAACACATACGAGTGTTGAAGATTGCAGACGAGCAATAAACGAATGCCTGACCGGCAACAAGAGATACAACTCTGCAGGGGAGAAAAAGTCAAGAGGTCTGGATACCCACTCCGACTGAGGTGATGAATACCTGGCTGCATCATCAAATATACCAACAATAGGGCAAATCTGCTGGGGAATATTTCACGGACGGAGGTGAAAATCAAATATGAACTCTGTGGGAACCAATCATCTTCAGACTTAGCTGGGGAAGCTTCCTGGGCGAATACTCTGACTGGGGAGAGCATCCGATGATTCAAGACTCTGAGGGGATATCAGGCCCTCAATCACGCCTACTGGGAAGGACTCTTGCTGATGATAAAATACTGTTAATTCCACCTCTGATGATGACATGCTCTCAGGTACTTGCTAGGCACACTCCGCTGGGGAAGAATGGACTACTACTTCACTTGGGAAGAAGAACCTGCTTGGGCTGCTGCCAAGACTTAGTTGGAGGAAAATATCTATTTAGACAAGTCAGGCTTTCAGCTACCTGCTGGAGAAGAAAAATCTCTGCTTGGGGAGATACTCTACTGGGGGAGAGTAAATTGCTTGATGTGACGCCATCCTGCAACCTGCAACAACAGAAAACACACGTGTGTCCCGGGGATTTGCATGGCGTGATCTGTTCATCCATTATCACCCGACACTCAAAGAGGGTTACAGTTTCCCTGCATGTCAGTTTTCTTTTCAAGATTATCACCATGTTTAGATGCAATGCTATTTTTGCCAAAAATTCAGGACATTTTGCAAACAAAAATAAACACACACAGCTTTTTGACTAAATATTATTTTTATTGAATGGCCTCTAAATAGGCAAAGATTTACATCAGGAAGCAACCACCTGGAAAGAGGTAGCCACTATAAAAATTGAGAAAAGAAACTATCCTAATGGCAATGTACACGGCATTCCAAGGAGTTCCATTTCTGCTATGACCTGCATGTCTTCAAGACTCTCCATTCTGCTTTGGCTTTCTGAGAAGACAAGGGGACTGTTTCCTATCTTTCCGATATTGTCAAACCGTACGAAACGATGACGTGGTTCAGATAACTTGGATCACAGTTGTTCGCTTATTCCCTTATTTTGCGTGGATCGCCCTCTCGGGTTTTCAATCCACCGGGATACCCTTTTTTGCCTGAGCTGTCCAATGTGGCTTTTCAACTCAGCGGGTGTACACATTTTTTTATATTTATTTCCCTAATTTTTGCCCGAGCTTTTTATTCTGTTTTTAGCTCGCCGGGATGCCCTTTTCTTGCCTGGACTTACATTCTGTTTTTGTGTCCAGCGGGTCTCTTTATGCGAAGTATTTTTTAACTGCGTCCGAGTTAACATGGGATGGGAAGTCTTCTCCATCCATAGTGGTGAGCATCAGTGCCCCTCCTGAGAATACTTTCTTCACTATGAATGGTCCTTCGTAGTTTGGGGTCCACTTGCCCCTGTTATCTGAACCTGGAGGAACGATCCTCTTCAATACAAGCTCTCCCACTCGATACTCTCGAGTACGTACTCGTTGATCGAATGCCCGCTTCATTCTCCTCTGATAAAGCTGACCATGACAGATAGCCGCTAATCTCTTTTCCTCAATTAGACATAGCTGGTTGTAACGAGCACGCACCCATTCAGCCTCATCCAGTTTGACGTCCATCATCACACGCAGTGAAGGAATCTCTACTTCAACAGGCAGGACTGCTTCCATGCCATACACTAGAGAGAAGGGAGTTGCCCCTGTTGACGTCCTGACCGACGTTCGGTACCCATGCAAAGCAAACGGTAGCATCTCATGCCAATCCTTGTAGGTGACAACCATTTTCTGCACAATCTTCTTGATATTCTTGTTAGCTGCCTCTACCGCACCATTCATCTTTGGTCGGTAAGGAGAAGAATTGTGATGCTGTATTTTGAAGTCCCGACATAAGTCTGCCATCATCTTGTTGTTGAGATTAGAACCATTATCAGTAATGATCCTTTCGGGCACTCCATATCTGCATATGATATCTCTTTTCAGAAATCTTGCCACCACTTGACGAGTGACATTGGCATAAGACGCTGCTTCTACCCACTTGGTAAAGTAATCAATCGCGACCAGGATGAAGCAATGACCATTCGAAGCAGTTGGATCGATCTTCCCGATCATGTCAATGCCCCACATAGAGAAAGGCCAAGGAGATGACATGATGTTGAGCGGGTTAGGAGGAACATGCACTTTATCTGCATATATTTGGCACTTGTGGCATTTACGAGCGAACGAACAACAATCTGCATCCATTGTCATCCAGTAATACCCTGATCTCAACAGTTTCTTTGCCATAACATGCCCTCCTGCATGGGTACCAAAAGATCCTTCATGGACTTCCTGCATCAACAGGCTTGCTTCGTGTCTATCCACGCATCTGAGCAAGACCATGTCGAAGTTCCTCTTGTACAAAACCCCGTCTGTGTTCAAGAAGAAACTAGCAGCAAGTCGTCTCAAGGTCTTCTTGTCTTTGGAAGATGCCCCTGTTGGGTATTCTTGCTTCTCCAGGAACAACTTGATATCAAAATACCAAGGTTTCTCGTCAGACACGGCGTCTACAGAGAAAGCATAAGCCGGAGAGTCAAACCTGGAGATGTCAATTCTGGGCACAAAGTTCCAACATAGGACTTTAATTGACGAAGAGAGAGTGGCCAAAGCATCGGCAAATTGATTTTCGTCCCGTGGTATGTATTTGAGCTCAACTGTCGTGAAGAATGTCAACAGTTTTCTAGCATAATCCCTGTACGGAACTAGATGCTCTTGATGTGTATACCACTTGCCGGTAATTTGGTTAATGACGAGGGCTGAATCTCCGAATATGTCGAGGTTCTTAATCCGAAGATCAATTGCCTCCTCTATTCCCATTATACACGCCTCGTATTCCGCTTCATTGTTGGTGCAGCCAAAAGTAATTTTGGCAGCGAAGGGTAAATGAACACCTTCAGGAGTAATGAGTACGGCACCAACTCCACGACCATTGATATTGACAGCCCCATCAAACATCAACTTCCATTTGGATTCAGGGTCAGGCCCCTCCTCCGGAAGTGGTTCCTCATAATCGTTTGTTTTGAGGCACATGATGTCCTCATCAGGGAAATCAAATCTCATCGGCTGATAGTCATCCTCAAGAGGTTGTTGAGCAAGGTATTCCGACAATACACTTCCTTTGATGGCTTTCTGAGAAGTGTACTGGATGTCGTATTCAGTTAAAATCATCTGCCATCTAGCAACCCTTCCGGTCAATGCTGGTTTCTCAAAGATGTACTTGACAGGATCCATCTTGGAAATGAGAAGTGTAGTATGGGTCAACATGTACTGCCTCAGTCGGCGAGCAGCCCATACCAAAGCGCAGCAAGTTTTCTCGAGCAGTGAGTATCGGGATTCACAGTCGGTAAACTTTTTGCTAAGGTAATAAATGGCGTACTCTTTTCGACCAGACTCGTCATGTTGGCCAAGCACACACCCCATCGACCCTTCTAGCACGGTCAAGTACATGATTAACGGTCTCCCTTCCACTGGAGGCATCAGAATTGGAGGTTCCTGCAAATATTCCTTTATTTTGTCGAAAGCTCTTTGGCAATCATCATTCCACCTGACTGTTTGCTCTTTTCTTAGCAGTTTGAATATCGGTTCGCACGTGGCGGTTAGGTGAGATATGAACCGAGAAATGTAGTTCAATCTACCTAAGAACCCGCGCACTTCTTTTTCTGTCTTTGGTGCAGGCATATCTTGAATAGCTTTCACTTTAGCAGGATCTACCTCAATTCCTCTTTGACTTACAATGAAACCCAGTAACTTTCCAGAACGCACTCCGAAAGTGCACTTGTTCGGATTCAACCTCAATTTATACTTGATCAATCTATCAAACAACTTCTTCAAATTAACCAAATGCTCCTCTTCGTCTTTGGACTTTGCAATCATATCATCCACATAACATTCGATCTCCTTGTGGATCATGTCATGGAACAACGTGACCATCGCCCGCTGATAAGTTGCCCCAGCGTTCTTCAAACCGAAGGGCATGACCTTGTAGCAGAATGTTCCCCACGGGGTAATGAACGTTGTCTTCTCCATGTCCTCCGGCGCCATTTTTATCTGATTATAACCGGAGAATCCATCCATGAAGGAGAATACTGAGAATTGAGCAGTACTGTCGACCAACACGTCAATGTGTGGCAACGGAAAATCATCCTTTGGGCTTGCTCTGTTCAAATCTCGATAGTCAACGCACATCCGGACCTTGCCGTCCTTTTTAGGCACTGGTACGATGTTAGCTACCCAAGGTGGGTAACTAGTCACGGCAAGGAACCCGGCATCCCACTGTTTCTGCACCTCCTCTTTAATCTTCATCGCCATATCCGGGCGAGTTCTTCTCAACTTTTGCTTCACAGGAGGACAGTCTTCTCTCAGAGGTAGCTTATGCATCACGATGTCGGTATCCAACCCTGGCATATCTTGATATGACCAAGCAAAGATATCTACATACTCTCTCAGCATACTGATCAGCTCTTGTTTGACGTCGGCCTGCAGATTGGCTCCTATCTTGATTTCTTTCTTTGCATCTTTACTGCCAATGTTGATGGTCTCAATCTCCTCTTGATGAGGCTGAATATCTCGTTCCTCTTGTTTTAACAATCTGACCAACTCTTCAGGTAGGTCACAATCTTCCTCAACCCCTTCATCAGCTTGGTAGACTGGATTATCAAAGTCATGCATAGTCATAGCAGGAACGTTATCCGTGGAATCCGGATGATCAATACTGCACAAATGATGTGCTTATTCAGAATCTGCTTATTTTGAAAAGAGACGCTAACACAAAGCAAAAAATGAAAAAACACATTGCCATTTTTATATTGTTTTTTGTGAAAAAGTTTAAAAACAAAGAAAGAGAGCACAATTTGTCTGAAAATGTCCTTTTATTTCATGGCAAAAATAACGATGCAATACAAAACATGGTGGCCCAGTACAATGGATCCAAACATCTTGGGCAGAATGCTGGATTTGACAATGCAGTATGCTAATAAAAGGAAACAAAACAATTACTTTGAGAGCCAGGTGACTTGAACAATGTCCTCAGCAGACCAATTTCCTAGCTCCTCGCCGGGTGCACACGGGCGGATCCAATTGTTGTCCCAGTCTCTGTCACTATCCCCGTCTTGGCTTGCCATACAGATTTGATCGCGGTCAATCGACCCAGCACTTGTGAATGAGATAGCTTTACCACTCCGAGTAGACCCCCCAGGCTGATACCCTAAGCCGAATTTATCACCCTTCTTTTCCACCTCCAGTAGCTTGCCCCAGCCCTGGGCATTGCCTGATTGGACGGCCTCTTTTGCTTCCCGGTAGGAATGAATTGACGTGCCTTCGTTGTTTTTCTTCACCGGAGTCAAGATACTGACATCTGCCTCAAAAGCTTGGCACAAAGTCTCGTGAATTTCTCCGTCCATTTCCACATATTTAAACGTCGACAGGTGGCTGACAAAAATATCTTCTTCCCCGCAAACTGTGATGACCTGGCCATCCACCACATATTTAAGCTTCTGGTGCAGAGTTGAGGTGACAGCTCCAGCTGCGTGTATCCACGGTCTGCCCAACAAGCAACTATACGCAGGTTGGATATCCATGACATAGAAGACACTCTTGAAGACTTGAGATCCTATCTTGACAGGCAACTCAACCTCTCCGAAAACGGATCTTCTTGAACCATCGAAAGCTTTAACCACTAGATCACTCGGCGTCAGAATAACCCCATCAATGTTAAGCTTCATCAACGCCTTCTTCGGGAGCACATTCAAGGAAGAGCCTGTGTCCACAAGAACATGAGACAAAACAGCGCCCTTGCATTCCATCGTGATATGCAGTGCTTTATTGTGATTCCTTCCCTCCGAAGTAAGGTCTCGGTCAGTGAAGCCTAAACCATGGCTGGCATTAACACTTCCAACAACAGCTTCGAGTTGATTAACAGTGATTTCTTGAGGAACATAGGCCATTTGAAGTACTTTCAGCAAGGCTTCTCGGTGCGCGGGAGAGCACATCAACAGTGACAAAATAGAAATCTTTGAAGGCGTTTGATTCAGTTGGTCAACCACCTTGTAGTCACTTCTTTTGATGATCTTCATAAACTCCTCTACCTCCTTTTCAAACGTCCTCTGCCCAGCCACAGGAGTAGTTGACTCGTCATTCGCAATCTGCTTCCCTTTGTCTTTGGACGAAGCTTCGGCCTCAGGATCCTTTCTCAGTGCAGGGGGAGCAAACAAACGACCACTTCGAGTAAAACCTCCAACACCTCCCACATTTTCAATGGTCAAGTCAGCAACAGGTCTACTTTCCATCTTCTGTCCCGCCACATAGACATCAGAACCATAATGCCACGGAATGGCTCTATCATCGGTGTACGGCACTGGCCCAGGTACAGTTATAGTCACAGGACTAATCTGAGGAGTGTAAACAGTAACTGGCTCTTGTCTGACGGGCATGTCAGCTTCATTGTAGAAGATAGTAATGGTTGACACATCATCAGCCTTTTCATTACTAATCTTGCTAAATTGTAGGGACCCAACATCAATCAACTCTTGCAAACCCGTCTTCAATTTCTCGCAGCCATTCACAACACTTATACAGTCTTCACAATCGAGAGAACAACCAGGAAATACTTGACCTTTCAACAGTCTCTCTTTCACCACCTTCAACGGCGTCTTGACTTCATCAATTCTCAGTACCAAACTCAACTTGTCATCACTCTCAACAGCGTTAACTCTTGCCCCTCCATGATTAGGTATAGGGTTCGAGTTGATATTCGGTGGTGGCGCAAAGTTGATTGCCTTTGAATCCACGAGATCTTGAACTTTGTGATGTAGCGCCCTGCACTTCTCGGTTGAGTGCCCGGGTGCCCCTGAATGAAAAGCGCATCGCGCGTTGACGTCGTAACCAGCTGGAAGCTCTCCAGGAGGTGGTGGTGCCAAAGTCCTTAATTGAATAAGGTTCAAGTCCAGCAGTCTTGGCAACAAGGCAGCATATGTCATTGGAATAGCTTCAATCACCCTGTTAGCAGGACGAGCCTGCCTCGGCTGATAAGGCCTTTGCTGGTAGTTGGCTCTAGGTTGTTGTTGTTGTTGCTGTTGTGGTGGTGGAGGTAGCATCTGTTGTACGGGAGCTGCGGGAATGGTGACAGCAGCCATATGTTCATAAGGTCTTCTGTAACCACGGCCCTGGCTTCGGCCGAATACAGCATTGGTCTCGCCTTCTCGTCTTCTTGGAGGTCCGCTAAAAGCTTTCCTCGCCCCATTTGAACTACTAGCACCGGGGTCTTGTATCTTCCCCATTTTCAACAGTGTTTCAACCCTTTCTCCTGCAATGACAATATCGTTGAATTTTGTAGCTGAACTCGACGCCAATCTTTCAAGAAATACTCCCTGGAGGGTACCCATAAACATATCGGCCATTTCATTCTCTAACAAGGGTGGCTGCACCCTGGCAGCTAGCTGACGCCACCTCTGGGCGTATTCTTTAAAGCCTTCTTTTGCTGTCTGAGCCATATGTTGCAACTGGGTGCGATTCGGAGCCATATCCATGTTGTACTGGTACTGCTTCACGAAGGCCTCAGCGAGATCCTTCCAGCTCTTAACATTGACCCTGCTGAGCTTCATGTACCACTCAAGGGAAGCTCCCACCAAGCTGTCCTGAAAGTAATACATCCATAGCTTTTCATCGTCTGTATGCGCGGCAATTCTCCCCACATATGATTGCAGATGAGTTTTTGGGCAAGCAGTGCCGTTATACTTCTCAAAAGTAGGAACCTTGAATTTGTACGGGATTCTGACTCCCGGAACCAAACCCAAGTCTGTTATATCGAATCCCAAAGAACTCTGGGACTGAATAGCCTTGATTTGCTCGGCCATCTCTTCGAATCTCTTATTCATTTCGACCCCTTGACCCTCGGTCTCATCAAGTAAAGTGAACTGGTCCTCCTGGTGGTCCACATGAATGTTATGCATCCCGTCATTGACTACGGTCGCCCCTGGTTGTATAACATGAGGTCCACCCTGACGTGCGCCCGCACCGGTATGATTACCAACATTTGCAGCAGCAGCAGCGTTTCTGTTCTGATTCTCAACCAACTCTCGCAGCCGTTCTTGATTCTGCCCCATGCCGGTCATTAACGTCATGAAATTATCCATTCTCTGTCTTAGGTCTGCCAAATCTGCCTGCATTTGATCCATGGCTCTCTCTCTGTTAACCTTGGTTGGGTACATGTGTACTGTTGGTGGCCCCCGAACTTTTCGAGGAGCTATAGTGCCTGAAACACAAAATACGTTAGTAACCGAGACACTACCTGCAAAACAACAAACAGGTTATATGGATGCAATGCAGTTGTTTATGTTTCCAAACACAAGTCACTTATGCCCCGGCTCCGGTATTTAGCAAAGAAAACCAGATGGGTACTGATCCTCGACTTTCAGAAACCTTTGCGGGAAACCACATTCAAACCATAATAGCAAGCAAACCAAGAAATAGTGAGAAACATCTTAACATAGATCAGCCCATTAGGCACAATAAAAACAGAATACCTCATAGAGTACGAGTTCTTACAGAGTATAAACAAACAACTAGGACTCCTACAACATGCCCGTAGGTAATCCAAATACAAAGAAAACAAACTAAGAAGCATAACCGCCGCCTGAGGATCCTGAAACTCCATCATCAGACCTGACCTTCTTGACTCCTGCCATCAACTTGAGGTCTTCAATCTCTTTGAGTGCTTCTTCGAGGGCTTGTTGACTGTCTGCAAGCTGTTGGGTCTTCTCTCCGCGAATCTTGTGGGCCTGCTCCACCTCTTCTTTCTTGTAAGCCATCTGAGTCTCAAAGAACTCCTCTTTTTCCTTATATTGCTTCAACTCTTGCTCTCTTTGTCCCTTCAACCAGACAATAGACTGACGAGCATCTCTAAGGGTCTTTGACTTCTTCTTGCGCTCAACTTCTCTTTGGGCTTCCATCATCCCCAACCTGCGGAAATGCGCTTCTTTTCCTGCAAAGTCTTTCTCCTTAGCCTCCAAAGTCGTCTGTATCTTCAGCAACTTCTCCTCAGCTTCCTTCTTGGCCCTGTTAGCTTGGTAATACAAGCTTACCATCTCGGTATTTTCAACTCTAACTGCATGTAACTGGGCTTCTAACTTCTCGAATTCCTCTAAAGGCACAGTATCAATGGACTCAGCAACTGGTGCTGAAAATGGTAACAAAACTCTTCTGGCTCTGTCTTTCAACCAAGCTTCGTACCCTGGGAACGTCTGATTGTTGCACTTCCCGAAACTAGCTATTCCTTCTCCTTTGATGCTTTTCCAAGCCCCCGCAACCTTCCTCACTAAGGGCATATTATCTTTCACGGAAAAGTAGAAAATGGGGGTCAGCTTCAAATCTTCAGGCACATCTCTCAAAGCGTATCCTAATTGTCTTCTTAACAAGATTGGATTGTAATTAATCCCTCCAGTTATTCCCAACAAAGGCACACTATGATAACTTCCGCAGCTGGTAATGAAACGTGCACCTTGCAGCCTCTGAGTGAACCACCTAACATCCTTGGCAAGCAACTTTTCCAGCTTCTGAGCCCATATCAGACTATGGTCACTAAACACTCCCGTACTAGGCAAATGCCTCATGAACCACATGTGAAATAATGGAGCACAGCAGCGAACCAAACCTCCCCTCTTCTTTTCAGTCTTGTAATGAACCGAGTAATACAAATCCCCGAGTAAGGTAGGCACAGGATTCTTCAGCAAAAAGAGATGTATGGCGTTTATATCTATGAACTTCTCCATATCAGCAAACAAAATGGTGCCATAGATAGAAAGAGCCAAGATAGCACAGACCGCATCCCATTCTTCTTCAACAGCCAATTCTTCCGCCTTCTTTACCAGAACCTCCAAAGAAAACCCAGACACACCTCCTTTGATAATGGTCAAAGACTTCACAGTAGAAGGACTCAAATAAAGAGCCTTAGCAATAGCCTCCGGTGCTGGTCTACTCATCTCAGAGTTGAAAGGAACCTGATCTTGAACTGGCACACCCAGGATCAAAGCATACTCCTCCAGCATAGGGCCCAACTGGAAATCAGGAAAGGTGAAGCAACGGAGCTGAGGATCATAATACTGAAGCAATGTATGAATGGCACTCCTCTCTGAAGGATTTAGCTCTATCACCACATCAAGAATACTCCCATAAGCTTTTCTGAATCTCTCTACCTGGTTGGGCGTAATCAGCTTTACCATCTTCTTCAGCAAACCAATCTTGACATCAAAGAACTTGAAGTGAATATTCTGCTTGCGAGGATCTTCCATCTTTGAAGAGAATACCGGAACCGGAAGCAGAAATATGAACCTGTGAATGAAAACAAAACAATGATTAATGATGCAATGATGCAATGCAGATGCAAATGCAAAGACATATGGTCATCTGAGACTGTCTGGAATCTGGCCACTGACAAGATCCCTCTGACAAACCAAAAGTTCACTGAGTCACCCTCTCTGATAACCACAACCCTCTGAAGAAAATCTCAGGACCATAGTATCACGAATACCAGAACCAGAAAACCAGAACTCCGGAACCAAAGTAACTGCATCATAACATGAACTGCACTGATAACAAGGGTATGATGAGGTCAAGTGTTCCTGCAAACCTGTAAACCCATCCCCAATCTCACGGGTGTGCTCCGGGTCAAACATCACGGACTCTCAAAGCCGAATAGCAATAATACTTTCACCATTTCCGAAAAAATGGCTCATGACCAAATCAGGGAATCGGTTAGGCATTATGTACTACGCAGGGAGGCCTCAGCTGAGTCTGGGGAAAAACAAGCATCCCTTACAGGTTCCCAGCTTCAAGCGCTGAAATCGAGAAACAATAGTACATTCAGCCCGTAGGATACAGTACTAATGCCATACGACCAGATGCTTTGACTGAGTTCCTATAAGAGAACCAGGCCATCCTATGCGAGTTCCCAGTGGACCCTCGGGTGCGAATGGGTTTGCCACAAAATGTGGTCTGCCACTGTCACCACTGGAGAGGGTTGTTTCCACAAAGGTTCTCAATGATCGGTCCCCAGATGCACATAACCATCAAGGTCCTATCCCGAAGTGGAGGAAATCCCCACACAAGATATTTCCAAGACAGTCGCAATCTGGGCGTGAAACACATCGCCACTCATCATGCCACATGCGAGTACAATATGTCCACTCTAATCCTAGGGTGCACTCAAGCCGGGTACTTGGCTTATCTCTCAGAAACAGTATCACCCATCCCACCAAACAGAAAACCAGTCCAGACAGTCCAGTATGATATAAATGATGCGGAAAATAAATACTGAAGACTGTAAATAAAGCTGTAAATAAAGCTGTAAATAAACAACAATACAGTACAACAAGCCACATCAAACAAGCATCACCCAATGAAACAACAACACACAAGCGCTAGGAGAGACTCACAGGGGAACCAGAGATTCTGGTGCGCAGTCCCCAGCAGAGTCGCCAGCTGTCGCTCCCGGGATTTCCATCCTGGTACAAACGCGAAAGTGGCGCGGAAAAAGGTAGAGTCGCCAGCCATGCATTTTAATCCCGAATAGAGGGAATGGTAATGCTGCACAAACCAGAAGAAAAAAAAAAAAAAAAAAAAAAAAAAAGAAGGACACAGGTCCTGCGAACCAAAGAGACTGAGTTCGGGAGTCGGTTACGACCTGGGAAGGTATTAGCACCCAGATCGTCCGCCGTACCCGACGGGATCCACGCTTGCAAAGAATACTGTTTCAAAGGGTGAGGGTATGAAAACTGCAGCAAAAGAAAAGAAAATGAACTGGAAAAGAAAAATGAGAAAGGAAATGAATAAGAAAAGAAAAGGAAAAATGTAGGGAAAATAAAGATTGTGCTCGAACGGGCCCTACCCCGCTGCCTACGTACCTCATCAGGATAATGAGGATCAGAGACGCCGTAGTTCCCCTAACTAGGGGTAGAAAAGAAATTGCTTGTGAATTAAGGCTTGAACTGCCTATGCCATTGCTCAGGTGTTGCAGGCTCGGACGACGAGTGCGTAACCGTCTTGCAAAATGACAAGTAGGAGCAAGTTCGCGTACGGAGCGAAGGAGATGAGAAAAGAATTCCCGAAGGAAAGACGTTTATTGTTTGTTTGGTGTTTTTTAGAAGCTTTTATGAGTGAAAGTTTGCATAGGTAAGTGTACCCAAGTCTTACTCAATGGGATGTGTACATCTCACATCATCCCGAAATGGAATGCGCAAGAAGCACACCTATCTATGGAGGAAATCCCCAAAGCTAGTCCCACAAGTGAAGGCTCAAGCACACTAACCTATTATCATTATTAAGTGTTTTTGTGGTTTTGATTAAGAAGTGTTTTTTAGCTTTTCTTTGTGAGGTACTCATGTTAAGACCTATCCACCACGAGTGATGACTCACACCTCGCCCCGAAATGGAACGCATGTGAGCATCTCATAGCAAAGTCTCATGTCACATGAAAGTACTCAACCTTTATTAAATGAATTAGAATTAAGTTTGAAGATGAGAAGAGAGAGCACCAAAGGATCTTAAAGGAAAAATTCTAAAGGGGGACTAAAATAATCCTAAGTATTCACATGCATGGAAGTCCTAAAGGTTAGTGAGGTTTCTATCCTAATGAAGGAAAAAAAGAAGAAGATAGAAGAAGGGATGAGAAAGGCCTAAGCCCAACAACAAAGGGTTAGTAACATAAACATAAGAGGAAGATGAGAATTGGAGATGTGGAACTCAATTCCCACATCTCTCACTTACCATAGCCCCTGCAAGGTTAGTATGCACAAAAAAAATCCAGCAAAGTGACCAACACAATCATGGAATTAGTCATGCTCAAAGGTTCTTGTGAACAAGAATCAAACATCATGCCAAACATTGCAAGTACACGACTTACGCGTCGAAAACATGAAAGCATACATCAACCAGCAAGCAAATCACCCTAAAATCTCATGTTTAATGATCATGCAATGATCCATGGCAATTAGAACAAGCAAAGGGATCAAACAAGCTCAAAACAACACTAAAAAGTCATTCTGCTTCAGTGTTAACCGGTTAACCAAATGCGTTAACCGGTTAACCAGCTCAAACCTGCACAAAATACGCACAAAACAGGGGCGTTAACCGGTTAACCATATACGTTAACCGGTTAACACTGATAAAACAGCAACAAATCCTGCAGAAAACAGCATCTCAAAACAGCTTATTCAAATAAGCTTGCACCAGACCAGCAATTAATTACACATGGAAAAATTAGATCAATTCACATTAATCCATATCATTAAGCTCATGAACAATAACATTCGGATCCGGATACAAATCAACCAATCAAATCAAACAACACAAGCAAATACACAAGCACATGGTGGATCTAAAGCACAAGCATGCAAATAAGCTAAAAACAGAGCTAGATCTGAAATTAACCAACCTACAAAGCTGAGGTATGCTTTGGTAATTGTTGATTGAGCTGAAAACGGTAGATCTCGCGCAAAACTTTAAAGATCCGATGCTAAGCTCCACACTCCATGCAAAATAAATGCAAGAACAAGCCCTTGATGCAGAATTTTGGATCCAAAAGCACTTCTAGATCTCAAACCAGATCTGAATCTCCAATAAAACCAGCAAAAAGATGCAAAGAAGCTATGAATGGAGGTTTAGTTCCAAGATCTACACACCTCAAGGCAAGGTTGTGTGATCTTCAAAGAGGAACTTTGAGTGATTTGGAAAATTGGGAGAGAAAAGTGAGAGAATTGTGAGTGAGAGGAATGAAAATTCAGAAATGAGAGTGAAAAATGAGTGAGAGCCCCTTTGGTTTGGAGGGAAATGGAATAAATATGATTTAGGTTTGGGGCCCAAAATTTTGGTTTGGGATCCAAAAATATGGCTTGGCATTAGCTTAGAAAGTGATTTGGATTTAGGGTTGGAATGAGGCTTGGATAAATGCTCTAGATCCTTCTCCCAAATTCAAATTAATTCAAATGAATAAAAATCAGAAAATTGGAAAATGGAACCAAAACACACATGCTGAAATTGCTGCTGGAAATTCAAATTTCGCAGCTGTTAACCGGTTAACCATATGCGTTAACCGGTTAACGCATGGAAAATTTGAATTTCCCTCCCTTTGGTGGGAACCTTCAAAAATAGACCTGCACCAACCGTTTCAAGCAAATTTTGATCCATCTTCTCTTTCTAGGGCTCTGAACATGATACCAGGCTTGTGCAAAATGATCCTGTGAGATTCTTGCTAGATCACCATGCTCTTGATTTTGACTTGCAGGTTCGGATTTTCCCAGATGACCGATCATATGCCTTATGCTGGAACATGCGAGTGTTATGCCTCATTTTTCTATGCTAAATGATAAGGATATGGTATGCTCATGATGATTATGATATGATAACGATGCTAAACAAGAAGAGGGCAAATTTGGGGTGTTACAATATCGAAGCTTAGGGATTAGGTTACGGATGATAGAATTCGCTTCCTTTCACTTTCCCTTAAATGACCTTTTTTGTCCGTTTCGTCACAATTATTAAAAATAGTTTCAGGTGTGATTATGGAAATATTCATGAGTGATCCTTATCTTATAAATTAATTTTTTATTCCATATTTTGATGGGTTTAGTAATTAATTTGGATTTTTCATTCCAAGCTGTCCCAAAATGCATTGTTTTGGTAAAAGGGACCGAAAATATTATTTGCCAATAGGTGTGAAACCTATGTTTTGTGTGTGATTAACCACTGAAATTTTTGATATTTTGATGCTCCTTGAGCATTTTTTTCATAATTTTTAGTGCCATTTTGGATCCATTTTGTGGAGTTGTTTTTCGGCGATCATGTCTTGTTCTCTCACTCATTAAGTGAATTATTTTGGCACTTTGGTGCATAATATTTGGAAATAATTTTAGACCATGTATTCCACTGACTTCACCATGCTAGGGATTTAATTTCATAATTTTTAATTTTTTTTTGCTATTTTTCATGTCACCTAGATTGTAGGTCCGTTTATGTGCTTATTTGCTCCATACCCTAGATGTTAGGAAGGCATTCATGCCATTTAATTGAGATACTCTAGGGTAAACTTTAGGCGTTAATTATAGGTCAATTTTAGGTCCTTAATCCCAGTTATAGGTCACTTTCTCGTGATTTCTCGTGCGTCAGGAGACTTTACCATGAGGTATTTGCACGCATTCCATTTCGGGATGAGGTGTAGGATATCTATCATGATGAACAAGTCTTAGCATGAGGATGTCTCACAAACAAAAAAATCCACTTCTTCTAAAAGACGGTAAACAAACAACACACGTCTTTCCTGCCGAAACTCTCTTCTCATATCATTCACTCACAACGAAAGAACTTGCTTCGACATGTCTCTTTGCAAGAAGGTAAACGCACCCGTACCAGACGAACTTGCAACACCTGAGCATAGACAAAAACAGTTCAAGCTTAAAAAATACAAACAAGTTCCCGCCTTAGTTAGGCGAACTACGTCGACTATGATTCTTATTTCCCATGAGATACGTAGGCAGTGGGGTAGGGCCCATTCGAGCACATTCTTTATTTTCCCTACATTTTTCCTATACCTCTTTGATCTCTTTTCCAGTTCCCTTTCTCATTCCAGATCCAGTTAGAAGTTCTTTTATTTAGCAGTATCTTCTTTCTCGCCCTTTGAAACAGACTAACAAGCATGGATCATGTCGGGTACAGAGCATGGTATGGGGTGATAATACCTTCCTAGGTCGTAACCGACTCCCGAACCTAGTTCTTTGGTTCGCAGGACCTTGTCCTTTCCTTTTTCCTTAGGTTTGTGCAGCATTACCTTTCCTATTCAATCGGGATAAAAATTCCTTGCTGGCGACTCTACCTTTTCCGCGCCACTTTCGCGTTTGTACTAGGAAGAAAATCGCGGGAACGACAACTGGCGACTCTATTGGGGACCGAACCCAGCATCTCTGGTTTCCCCTTTGAGAGTCTATCCTAGCGCTTGTCTATTTTTGTTTCTTTGGGTGTTATCTGTTTATTGTTGTGTGTTTAGTTTTACTGTTTTCATTTACAACTTTAATTTACATCTTTATTTACCACTTTCAGTATTTATTTTCCATGCATCATATATATTGGATTGTTTGTGCTGGTTTGGTTTTTTTTGTGGGATGGGGTTACTGTGAGATAAGCCAAATAGCCGGCTTGAGTGCACCCTAGGACTTAGTGTGGACATACATTTTACTCCCATGGTATCATGATGAGTGACGGTGTGTTCCACACCTAGACTGCGACCGTCTTGGAAATATATTGTGTGGGGATCTCCTCCACTTCAGGATAGAACCTCTATAGTTATGTGCATATGTGGACCGATCATTGAGGACCTTAGTGGAAACAACCATCTTCAGTGATGACAGTGGAAAACCACATTTCTTGGAAAACCCACTCGCATCCGAGGGCCCACTAGGAACTCGCATAGGATGGCCTGGTTCTCTCATGGGAACCCAGTTAAAGCAAACTGTTCATATGACGATAGTATTGTATCCCAAGTTGCTGAATGAACTATTGTTTCTCGATTCAGTGCTTGAAGTTGGGGACTTACGAGGGATGCTTGTTTTTCCCGAGCTCAGCTGAGACCTCCCTGAGTAGTACATAATGCTAAACCGATTCCCTGATTTGGTCATGAGCCATTTCTCGGAAATGGTGAATGTATTATTTCTATTCGGCTTTGAGAGTCCGTGATGTTGACCCGAGGTAGCACACCCGTGAGATTGGGAGGGGTTTACAGGTTTGCAGGAACCCTAAACTTTCAACATACCTGCATCACCAGTGTTACTTTGTGATATGATCTAGTTCTATATGGTCCTTGGTTTTGAATTCCGGAATTTATGCACAGAGATACTGTTTTTATGACTTTCCACAGTTGGTTCACTATTCAATACCAACATCAGACCATTGATCACATGCCTGCTGCATACATGGCATCATAGCATTTAAGCATACATGTTCAGTTATTTCTGAGGATATCATATCTGGATTATGTTGTTGAATTTTTCTGTATCAAAACTTGAATCAAAGCATATATATTACTGGGAAATAACCGAACATGGAATTTGCATACATCCTTGCATTCATGACAGGTGTTCATAGACAAATTATTATCCTGACTTTATTTCTCATCAAAATGGCCAACTTGAATCACAATTATCAAGGTATGGATTTGGAACAACTCCGGGCAGAGGTAATCGAAATGAAGACCCAACTAGGGTAATTCATGGCAGAGGTGCATGCTTTATTTCAGAATCAGAAATTGCTAAAAGAGGAAGTCAACCAGATGAAGACTCAGATGAGATCGTACACAATAATGCAACAACCACCATCACCCATTCATTCAAATGCATGATTTCAACAACAATTATGAAATTCACCATTCAATCATAAGAATTTCATCATGTTCATCCCAATTGCATCATATTCATCAAATTCATCATAAACCTCAAAACCCCAAGCCACCCATATACATCCTAACTCTATAACAATTATAATGAAGGCTATACTCCTCATACCTTAGATGTTAAATCCTAAATTCCCTTCTTTGAGATCTTTAAGAAACCTTTGAGCCATAGCCTTTCTACTTTTGTTCCTCAGAGTCGTTCTCTAACTTCGATTGTACATAATGAACTTCTCCCATTCTAATTTTCTTTTTGTCATTCTTACCCCTTGGACCTATATTATGTTATTCCATCCTTACCATTACTCATTCCACCAAAAGTTACCACCTTACCTTCAAAATCTCTAACATTTGATATTATCCAAATAATTAGAATAATTCCTTATAAAATTTAAATAATCATATTTAAATTATAACTAATCATCATTATTTATTTTTAATCCAACATTACCCCATAACACATAATCATATCATCATATATCCTAATCATTCCAACATCACATATATCCACGATCATCACACAACTCATATAATCACACTAAATCAATTGAATAACTAATTAAATAATTAATTTAGATTTTAGGGTGTTACACCTCTCCCCCACTTAAAGAATTTTCATCCCCAAAAATTACTTGTTGTAAATGACTATGGACATGACTTTCACATCCTTATCTCCTACTTCTACTTCATATTTGACAACCATTTGAATACCACCAATCAAAATTCCATATTTTTAACTACAACAATCCAACAAAATGTAATGCTACTGAGTTATGAACGCACCAGTTCACGTCACTCCTTGTTTTGTCACCTTGGGATTTCATTTGGTCTTGAACCGGAGCACAACGAGGTCGTTACAACCACCATATGTAAAACCTCTCCAATTTCCTTTCATAGTAAATAGCTACTCACATTCGTATTCTTGCCGTTAGAAATGAGGCAACAACATAGTTTAAGAACATAGAGTTCCACAACATAAACATCAATTTTATCATCTCTTCACGCAACCACATCATTATAAGAACATCAACATAACCATAGTACCGACTACATTGTCACCTAACAATAGTAACATCGTGTTGTGGCTCCTCAATTGAATCTATATTTCAATACATCTATCGACATAGAAGTAACACGAATAATATATAAACCTTTCACATATCATTTCCATTCTGGAATATCCAAAGGTTTGCATCATTCTTGCAAGCTTATAATGCTTAACCTCAGACTTCAATAAGTCATACACACATAATGAACTGCACCACATCACGCTTCAGTTGCGTCACTCTGATCATCCACCTTAAAGTCATTGTCCTCACTTTGATTTCCATCATCTAGCAGCTCCACAAGTTTCACATCTAGCTTCTTACTCTCTTTAATATCCACCAGAAAATCATTGTTCACTTCTTACATCCTTGACTTCCATTCCGCAGCGTTAGCTCGCATACCAACTTAGATCTCCAAACTACTCAATAGGTCCCAACTCTTTCCTAGTCACTTTTCCATTAGGTTCACGCGAAATGGTGAACGACTATCTCCTCGATAGAACACCGATTTATTTTCCACACTATCAAGCTGGCAAGACAAGTTTATCCCATCCAACACGATCCTGTCTACTATTAACAAGAGATTAAGGGTGATCAGTTCCTCAATTTATCAATTGGTAGCCGACAACCATGATGGAGCATAAATTATCTTTACTAAAATATAATGGTGTTTCCTTTCAAACTTGTTCTTAAAGTCACCTAAAACAACATGGTCTAATAATCTCCTTTGAGGTTTACAAATGCTTCCACAATTTCCTCCTCATCCCATCTCATCGATGAGACACCATCGCCTAAACACAATACATAATCTACTTCATACTCACCTAGCATCACACAATTGTTAAGTATCCTCCAACTCCGGACTTTGAAAAATACCAAACATATCACAAATCATTTCATTCCAAATGAAGTCTTTATCCATGTAGATGACTTTAACAATATTCACAAATCCTTAGTTTTCCTTTAAATCTCACAACATCAAGGATACATATATTTTCACATTTGAATCTCATTCCAATCACAATCTCAATAATACCATTTCCACATCAAGTTGACGATAGAAACTCCCCTAATTCTCTCTGCCATACATTGATACTTTTCCATCACAAGTATGATTCCAATCTCTCTAAGGCTTACAAACATTTTCTTATTTTCCTTCTTTTCAACCTCAGCAATGGTACATAAACTCCGAAATTCATTACATATTCTCCTATACACGCTCATAGCACAACACAATTGTTAAATATTCTCCCAATACTGGAACTGCTACTACACCAAGTACAATCCAAATCAGTTCGCTCCAAATGAAGCATTTATCCAAGTATATAACTTTAACAACACTAATCCTTCGTCTTTCCTTTAATTTCTTAATCTCGATGATCCGTATAGTCCCACATTTGGGTCTCACTCTAATCACAATCTCAACTGGCATACACCGCACTCCTATGTGCTTCTCCGATACCCTTACCTTGTTCTTATTACCAAACATCTTATACCTGACCTCATCTTATCCATCTCCAACAAGAATCGATCAACTTCAAACATGATTATCTCCTTCTATACAGACTTTCCTAACACAAAATTATATGCCAAAATGAAGGGAATTTCATGTAGATTCCAGAAATTTAAGAATAACTTAAATTAGTTTTACAATTAAAAAGTTATCACTTGTGTAATGGAGGTTGGTCAAGAAATCCTATATACATGCTTTCATCAAATCCAGCATCAGACCCAAATATTCAAATGCGTTTTTTTCACTCGTCAAAAACATGTAGGAGACACAGTTTATATGTAAACTGTATGGAATTTTGTAAGCTTTCCAAAAATTCCAGAACCGCTTCAATCGAAGTTACGAGTGAAAAGTTATTACCTGTTTAGTTGAGGTTGTTCCATAAGTGTGAAAATGAAGATTAGAAATGATGAACATGAGTTCTGACTCTCTCTTGCTTCTAAGATCCTCAAACTATCCTCTCTCTTCACCCAAATTTGAAGATAATACAACCTCAAACCAATTATACTGAGACATACTAGCCTAATAGTTGGTCCATCAAATCATCAATTCTTTGGATTCGATTCTTAATCTCAATCATCTCCTTAATCCGCCGTCAATAATCTACACACAATCTCATATAATTGTTATCACACACATGCACCCATATAAGCTTCATTCTCTAAGAGTTATCCTACTTGCTTAGCAGATAAAAACACCATTTCTCAACTATCTCCAAACTCAGATCTACACTCTAGAGGCAAGTCACAATTATCTTCAAGAGACATCAAGAATTACACATCAATGGCATATCACTAGCTTTCACATTACTCTTTATTCTCCAATAATCAAACATCAACCATACTGGATCATCCTCCCTTAAAGACATCTCAAACATGTCCGGAAGACAAGAATCACGAATCCGTACTCTCGTCGGGTTCGGAAATAATACAGCTCCAACAACACTTGTACTTTTGTAATCAATAGCACACTTGAATCAATTATTCCCACTAGAAACATCTCAGGAAAGCAAAGCTTCTCCTCACTTGTTCCAAACCAATTCCTGGAGAGAATGATTAGAAAACAAACAAGTACCTACAGTGTTTCACACACATGTCGCATACTAAGGAACAAACAACATTAGATAACCTAGCTGGATAGACCAACCTGTTATGATACCACTAATGTACCACCATTCTAACCCCATATAGAATACACGATTAAATAATAATTTAAATAAGAGTGTAACATAGAAAGGCGTCACATTTACTTCTTTAAAACATCAAAATAACAATCCTGCTCCGTAACACAGGTTTTCAACAATTTAATTCAAAACATCGCAGCGGAAATATTTTTATTAAATCAAACGGTCAAAAGAAAACTTCTGTCAATTGTTTAATTCAAATAAAAGTTATAGCAACATCATGTATAATAAAATAAACAAAACAACAATTTTCACTACAAACTCCCTGACCCGATGTTAAATTATCAGAGCAAGAATTTCTAGTTCAACGTAAATAAAAACTGACTCCAAGGCTAACTCTTCAAGCACCACGAACTAAATCTAATCTTAGTTATAAAGAAAAAGTTATGTATGGGACAACAACAACATCAAGCCATCATCAACAAACACATACACAAATCAACAATCCACTCATTCACATGCAATGCCACATAGTATGAAATGCAACATGATCGAGATATGCATATGGTACCAATCATCATAAAATGGACATTGGGACCATTAACCCTCCACAAGGAGCACATCTTAATTACCTCAATCTACACAGTGTGATTGAAGCCACCTTGGACCAGAGTCTTATTGTCATCACTTGACCGAAGTCCTAACATAGTATGCCATGAATGCATGATGCAAAATATCATAATAATCACGACCACAACTAGTCAAATTGCATCATCATCCACATAATCAACATAATAACATCATTCACATAATTATCAACACACCATCACCATCAAATAATCATCAACACATAATCAGCAATGTATAATCATCAACACCTAATCATCATCATATAATTCTAACAAAATTCTCTTACACCATGTATACATATTGACATACACATCATTAAAAAATCACCATAGATCACATCAACACATAACAATAACGTCACAACAACTCCATAACATCACTAAGATAGTCTTTTAAATAGAACATCATAACATATCATCCATACAAGTCATTTGCTTACGTCTCACAAAACGACATAACTCGACATGTACCAAACACACGTTCACGAATCAGCAAGTTGGAGTTCTAGTACTAAAAATATTTTTAAGAAAACGTACGTTAACTCATCTTTCCAACGATCCAAACCACACATCATCGGATGCTCACAACTGGAGTTATGAATTTTTCAAGCTTTTCAACAAACACTGACACTAACATCTTACACTAACACCATAAAGCCTCATCACACCCTATTTAATTTTATTTCCAGGACTTGAAACCATTTTACAATAAAGTACACTGTATTAGCTTCCCATAGGTTCGAACGTCGCATCAAAGGAACACCCAAAGACCAAGTTATGAATTTTTGAAGTTTTTAAAACAAATCAGTCCTAGAGTAATCGATTACTCAAATAGGGTAACTGATTACTCGCCTAAAAAAAACCAAAAATACATATTTTTCATGGAGTAATCGATTAACCACATATGGTAATCGATTATTCACTTATCAGAAAAAATTTATGCTATTTTTCACACCAAAACTTATTTTAAGTTGTTTTAAAACCAACTTTTCATTACATATCATTTATCCTATAATTCAACACGAAAATCATCTTTAAAAGTTACAAAAACCCCAAATAATTTTCCCCGAAAATGCACATAACTCAGTTCTGACTCTGACACACAACCGTACACAACAATGCAACAACCACCATCACCCATTCATTCAAATGCATGATTTCAACAATAATTATACAATTCACCATTCAATCATAAGAATTTCATCATGTTCATCCCAATTTCATCATATTCATAAAATTCATCATAAACTCCCATAAACTCTCAAAACCCCCAAGCCACCCACATACATCCTAACTCTATAACAATTATAATGAAGGCTATACTCCCCATACCTTAGATGTTAAATCCTGAATTCTTTTCCTTGAGTTCTTCAAGAAACCTCTGAGTCCTAGTCTTTCTACTTCTATTCCTCATAGTCGTTCTCCAACTTCGATCGTACATAATGAACTTCTCCCATTCTAATTTTTTTTCATTCTTACCCCTTGGACCCTTATTATGTTATTCCATCATTACCCTTACTTATTCCACCAAAAGTTACCACCTTACCCTCAAAATCTCTAATATTTGATATTATCCAAATAATTAGAATAATTTCTTATAAAATCTAAATAATCATAATTAAATTATTTAATTTATAACTAATCATCATTATTTATTTTTAATCCAACATTACCCCGTAACACATCATTATATCATCATATATCATAATCATTCCAACATCACATATATCCACGATCATCACACAAACTCATATAATCACACTAAATCAATTAAATAACTAATTAAATAATTAATCTAGATTTTGTGGTGTTACAGTTGCAATGTGGAATCCTTTGCTTTTTCGTGAATCGTGTGGGGCAACCATGTTATACGATGCCTTTGTGTGTTGTAGGTGTGGTCGTACGACATGGAATGGATTTTGGAATATGTGGTGCGTTGCTGAATGATTAATGTGTGTAGGTAGCTAATGAATTGAAGTTGGTATGTTGGTTGGCAGTTTTGTGGGGTGGTGAGGTCATGTTTTTGCTATGTATTATTTTGCTGGCCTCAAGTGATTATTTTGCTTTATGACTAGCCGCTTGTAACTTTGCTAATGAACTTATTTTCATTTATGATTTTTTGTGTTTTGTACACTTTGATGTAATGGTAAATGAGTAATTTGGTTAAAATGGATATTTGAAATTAACAAATGGATATTTCAACTTAGTTGTAAAATGGATTTGGATATCGAATTTATTTGGAAATGAATTTGGAAAATGACTGTTAATATTGGATTCTTGGATTTTGGATAAAGAGTGGATAATGGATATTAAATGAGATTTGGATATATGAATGGATAATATAATCAATAATGAATAGAAATTGATTTAAATGGATAATGGTTAAAAACAATTTGGATGTAAAAATGGATATGTGAATATGGATAAATGGATTATTGAATTAGTTTTGGATAGAATGGATATGACTATACAAAAATGGATATACAAATATGGATTATGGATTTGAACTAAAAGACGATTATAATTGTTTTGAACGGTTTGAACAGGTCCTCGTGGCCTTCAGCATATGGCAGCAACAACAGTTGTAGGAGAGAGGGTGGTGTACCTACAAGGTACTCCGACGCTCAAGTAAGTTTTAGTGGGAGAGTGAAAGCAAAGCAAAAGCATATTAGGTAAGTGTAGAGATTGAATTGAATTGAATAACTGACTCTTCAAAGGGGGAGGATATTTATAAGAGTCTATGTGGCCGAAATATGTGGGCGCGTGGTCCACGACTTGGTCCAACTATTCCCATGAGTTTCAGAGGGGCAGTTGCTCGCGTGAACTGCCAAGTGCATGAAGGGGAGATCCCCAACGGCTATAATGTTAGCGGTTATATCCTCCCCAACGGTCATATTGTCCCAAATTGCACATTAGGCTTTTTCCCAATAACTGGACTGGATTGGGCCTTGCCCAATTGTAGGGCATCGGCCAGTCCAGTCCAGAACATAAGCCCCCTAAGTCATTATGCTTGTCTAAGGGCAATGACTTAAATTGTCGAGGAGAAATAGAGTTGTTCGTGACCTACAGGCTTCCAACAACTATGTCGCAAGTGTAACACCCCAAAATTTTCCCTCTTATTTGTTACCATAACTGGCTTTATGCTTCACAGTCATATGCACTTCTCATTAGGTCATAACATCACAATCATCCGTTTTCATTGGCTCCTAAGACATGGGATCGAAGTATTTCCTTGTGACTGGAATTTTCCTATTCAAAGGTGGTTTATCTAACTATTACGCCCAAGATTGAGACAAAGGTTGAGCTCCCCAACATCATGAGTATTTTTCTATTGGTGTTCATCAAGTATCAATGTTATCTACTTCAATATCTCTCAAGAGGTACCTAGTGATTGAGGTTTCAACATGGTTGTCTTTGAGACTGACCAAGAGCCAGGGTTTTATCGACTGTTGATGTCTCAAGTTATTTGCTTCGTCAATGATAACACAATGGAAGCGGTTCAGGGTTTCTTACCAGAGTTTCATGTCAAGAATGTTTCATGGAGTCCTCAAGGCACTAGTGTTTTATCAGTTGATTGGTGATTGAAGTCGGGGATTGGCGGGGAATACGATTTGCTTTGGATTTGAAGTTTTAATAGGGATTGAACGCATCAAGATATGGTCAAGAGGAACACATGAGATTTGAGATGCGAGTTCATTATAACTGTTTATTCACTTCAAATTTAAATAGCCCTTAATCAAAATCACCTTTAAAGCCTATTTTAAATATCCATTTTATGGCTTTTTTTAGCCCACCTTCATGTCTATCCGGTTTTATTAACCGAATCCTCTCGTTTTCCATCTTTAAACCATTTGAAAAAATCATTTAATTATCCATCATCCAATTCAAGATTTCCATTCCATTTCATAACCAAAATCCATTTATTATTAGTATGTGGATAGAGAAGGAAAAACACCTTTGATTGTTGTTTGAATGAATCCTGAACTTTACAATATTGCTAAAGCATTGACTGATCTTGGAGCCAATCTCATTATGGGATTTCGTTGCCGACTAAGAATAGGCTTTGAAAGTATTATTATTTTTACATGGAACCAGCGGTAGTTTTTCCAGTAGGTTCACATGGACTAGATTTTATCATTTTTAATGGAATTTCTCATAATAAGTTTAATATGAAGAATTCAGTTACATCCTAAAGAGATCGAATATATAACGAGGACTTTCATAGAAAAATTCAATACAAGTTCTAACAGGAAAAACCATAGAAAATCAGTTGGACCAAAAAACTGATATAACAGGATTTTTAACAAAAATCAGGGAAAACCAAAAAAAACTGATATGGCAGGAAAAAATTCCAACTGATAACGAAATTTAGTGACAGCTTCAATCGGTTTCTCAGTACTCTCTCTCTCTCTCTCTCTCTCTCTCAATTCAATATGCATCTTCAGGATCCTTTACACCATCAACAATCAACAATCTTCAACGAGTTCCATCATCAACTTATAACAGAAAAATTGGAAAAATCTTTCTTTATTAACTACTTTCAATCAACACCATCCATCTTTCTTAAAATCTGCATACTCCCACAATAACAAGACTCAAATCAGTGAACACTAAAAAATACTCACAAATGAAAATCAGATAACAAATTCATAACAGAACTCTAACTAACTTTTACCTGTGAAATTCCAAAATCATCCCCTGATCTTCATCTATAAAGTTGAGACAAGCCATTTTAGAAGCTTCTCCTTCACCATTTCCTCCATTTTCGATTCTCAGAACCATCTTCAACTCTCTATCCCCTTCTTCTTCTCCAACAATCTGCATCATCTCAAGTCAGTTTCTTGCCCATTTTCCCCTTTTTCCATTGATCCATAATCTTCAAATTTCTCTCTAAATTGAGTATTCAGAATTGAATCTTCATCAACAAACCTCCAATATTCTTCATCACCATCATCGTGATTCAACACCTGCAAATCTGAGAACCTTCAACAACTTCCTGACATCAATATCGTCATCGACTTTGATCTCTTCATTTGATTTTCCTCAATCTCATCAGTTCTCCTTCAAACTGCGAAGAACCACAACATCCAGATTCAACAACAATTCAGAATCGCGAGCAAGAGTGGTGGAAGAAAAAGTGAAATTGAATCGTGCCTGAACGTGATTGTGTATCGCTTGAAAGCATCTTAGAATTGCAATCAACATCGTGGTGGCATAAGAGCTACATAAGCATCGTTCTTCTTTATTGACATTGTCGATACGACGTCGAATCACAAGGTACGAACTTAAATCTCACATATACAAGATGGTTGTTGTGTATTTGCTGGATGTTCTTGATTTTGAGCGAGATTCTGAGATTTTTGCTTTCGGATTAGAGTTTAGAGAAAAGGTTGGGTTAGGATTATGATAGAAATTATGGAATATGAGTGAGGTTTCGTCGTTGTTGTGTCGTTTTCTCCGGTGGTACACGTGGCGATTTAGGTTGAAGAAGGAGGTGTCGCCGCGGAAATTAGAAGATAGTCTTAGGGTTTTCTTTTATGAAGATTGTGTGTAGTCCATTTTAATAGGATTATTAGGAAAGTCATAAAGAATAACATAAGATTTTAATACGTATTGGATAAGATCAAGAGGATTTTTTAGATTTTCACCATACCGGCGGTGACACTTGTCATTGTCAGGTAGGTTTCTCCCACCATGATCATGTGCATGCTATACAATGTAGATATCATACTCCCTCACTTTGTGGACCACTAGATGAGAATACCTTAGAAATCTACGAATCAAACGCTCCACAATGAGTCAGATTGGTTGATCGCATCCTTACCATGCTCCTTCAGCTTCACTTCATTATGGGCCTTGTAACCTTGCTTTTCACACCCCTACTTCAAGTCCAATGTCTGTTTTAACTTCATAATTGCTCTTCCTGCACCCCTTTCCTCTCTGCCTTGTTTTTTTCTTTCTGTTTTCACATAGTTTTACTTTTAATTCGTAAAAAAATAATAAAACTCTTGAAAATATTCTAGAAAAATTACACAAACATCTTAACTCATTCCAGAATTTTTGTGTGTTTTTATTTTCTAATTTTAGTGATTTTTTTATTTTATTTTGATTTTTCATTTGATTTCTTTTTCATTGAATTCCCACATTAACACCTCAGTTTGTCCAATTTATTTCTTCCACCTCAATTAACATTTTCACACCATTACTCTTACATCTTTTAGAAGACCCAGAAAGGAACCTAAAAATATATTTTTCATATTTTTAAACTCATTTTCTCCATTGTTTTGGAAGCCTTGTTCGTGCAAGTTTGCAAGTCATCATTAGGTAACTTTGAGTGACCATTTAGTGGAGTTAATTGTGAATTTGTAGGAGATATTTTAACACATTGTTGGCTTCTGGTTTGTGACTTTAGGGAATTAATTTCATATTTTTCCCATGATCATTGCTATTTGTTTGGTGCCTTGCTTCCATTCAAACTTTTCCATCTAACTTTACCTTGAACTTTTAGGGTTTTAATACCTCATTAGGACATAGTTTGTTAGTGTTTTATTTGGTATCCTTAGAACACTTTAATAGGGATTAATCAATGACTTTAGAAGCTTGTTATTATTTAAAATCCTTTAGTTTTAGGACATAACTCTAGGAAGCTTTTAGTGCCTTTCCTTAGCTAGTTTGAGCTTTACTTGAATTTTGTCATGCTTTATGTGTTTAATATGCTTTGTGAAGCTAACCTTTGTTTTGTAGGGAGGTTGAGGTAAGTCTTGTTTATATAACTCTTTCCTCATCTCTTTATACTTTCTAAGTGTGTTTTTCTTAGCACTTTGCGCTTTGCTTGTATAGGCTCTCCCCATCTTTAGAAACAACTTACCTTCCTTAGGAAGTAAGTTGATTTCTAATTCTCTTTTCTTCTTTTCCTTTTTCTCATTAGGATTAGAAACCACACAAACCATTAGGAACTCCTGGCATGCAATAAAAAACATAGGGTGATTCTTAGTTCCCCTAGTTTTTCCTTTCTCGATTTGAGTCCCTTTTTCTCATCTCAAAAAGATAAACAGTAAAACACCTAATAAAGGTTGAACTTTCTCGTGCACTAGGAGACTTTGTCGTGGGTTACTTGCACACGTCCCATTTCAGGGAGAGGTGTAAGGCATCTACCACGATGAACGAGTCTTAGCATGAGTATGTTTCATAAACGACAAAATCAAAAAACCCTTCTTTTAAAATACAACCAACAAAGACACCATGTCTTCTCTTCTTATCTCCCACTTTTTGCGGACGATCGTGACTTGTATCAACAGTTCAACAACAATAAGGTAACGCCCTTGATTCAGCGAGCCAGAAACACCTGAGTTAGAGCTATGGAAACGTCGTCCTAAAAAACACAAACAAAGTTCCCGCCTTAGTTAGGAGAACTATATCGACTCTAATCCTCATTTTCCCAATGAGGTACATAGGCAGTGGGATAGGGCCCATTTGAGCACACTCTTTATTTTCCCTACATTTTACTCATTATTTCTTTTCATTCTCTTTTTCTAGTTCTCTCTCTCTCTCTCTCTCTCTCTCTCTCATTCCAGTTCTAGTTAGCAGTTCTTTTATCCAGCAGTAGTTTTATTCTTTACCCTTTGAAACAGACTAACAAATGTGGATCCCGTCGGGTACGACGGACGATATGGGGTGTTAATACCTTCCTAGTTCGTAACCGACTCCCGAACCCAGATCTTTGGTTCGCAGGACCCTGTCCTTCCTTTTCTCTTCGGTTTGTGCAACATTACCTTTCCCATTCATTCGGGATAAAAATTTATGGCTGGCGACTCTACCTTTACCGCACCACTTTCGCGTTTGTACTAGGATGAAAATCCCGGGAGCGACAACGGGAACGCAAGTGTGTGGTCGACAAAGAGAATGTTAGTTATTTACGAGGATAACATCGTTTCAAAGAGTGTTTTAACATCAAGCATATGCATATGGGGAAGCTTAGGAGTTGCCTTTGGAATACACGAAGTTTGTCATGAGAAGACAAATCACTTGGTAACATTTTGTCACGTGCGATGGCGCCATAAGTAGTTTGCTAAGGCCTACGAAATCTAGGCTTAGGTAATGATGACTTTGTCCTTTGCGTTGATCCATGCGAGCAAAAGTCTTATAAAAAGGGGGAACATAATCTCATTTACATACTTCATGCGAATTCCCCCCTTCACCGCATTTTTTCTCTACAACACATGAATTTTCTGGAAATCCTATGAATATCTTGAAGAACATATGAATTTGAGGATGAACATTAGGGTTAGAGTAGAAGAAAACTGTTAGATATTTGTAGGTACTTTTCTAGGAACATTTAGTGTTTGTAGTTGGGCATTAGGTATTTGTCGGGGATACTTATGCATGTAGGGGTTTTTCCCCTTTAGGAAGTTGCAGTTTATAGTCGAGGAAAGTTTATCCCACAAGGATGATCTCGTCATATGCGAGGTTAGTTTCTCGCGACCTTGTTTCGTGGACAAGGGGCTGAGTCGAGGATACATCCTCGACTTTAATATCGCCATTTCACTTGACTTGCGGTGGAAGGGTGGATTTGATTTTGTCAAATTCACTTTTTTTCCTCAGCTTTTTAGGTGAAACGGTCAACGAAGATGCCAACCATATTTTGGAGGAGAACATCGCCTAGGATGACAAGGCATGGGTCATTGACATCCCCGAAGCAGATAAGTCGTGGATCATGTTGGAGCTTCTAGAGACCGCTTCACTGTTTGCCATAGATCACTCTGATGTTTGGAGCATGATCGATCATTACAAAAAAGGACCCTATTAATTAGATGGGCCTTTTCCCCGAAGCCTGAACATAGGATATGCTCGCGTTATCAAGGGTTGAGGTTCCCTATGTATGAGTTTTAATTTCGGGAAGCTGGATATCATCTACCCTTCACCGATTTTTAGGAGGCGATCTTTACTCACTTGATGCCCGCTCTTTCTCCTCTTCATCCTAACGTATGAGCATTTATCAGGGCATTCGAGCTGGTGTGCAAATACTTGGAGATTGGCGTAATAATGACTCTTTTTTTTAGGGTCTTCCACCTTTAAAGACAGGTGCAAGATGGTCGGCACAGTTGGGTGTCTTTCAAGCAGCCGAGCTGGCTATTTAAAGCATACCTGGAGTCTATTCACAATTTCAAGGAGCGGTTTTATGTCATCAAACCTTGCTCGCATGAAGCTAAGGACTCCATCTACTTCAAGGAGGTTGTCGATGGCGAGGATAAGATGCCATCCAAATTTCCCTTAGAGTGTGTGGAGGCCCATTTTAATCATGGGAATGATTATTACATCATAAAGCCTGATGAGTTGGGTGCCGATGATAGGGATGCGTACTAGAAGCTCATGCAATTCGTTGTGGGATTTCTCCCGACAATGCTGATGGACAACGATGATCACATGCTCTTGACTCTAGATGGGGTTCCCGTTGTGTCGCCCCGACTGATAAACGCAAAGGCTCTCCTTAGCTGCCCGAAAGACGACGTGACATTGGTGCTCCTAGATGGAGTGTTTATTTTGTTGTCCAAGTGTTATTTCTTAGGTCGCGTTTAACCTTTTTCTTTTCTTTTTGTAATGCAAGTAAAATGGCAGAGATGCATGAGCGCTTGGTCAAGGCTTAAAAAGGAAATTTAAAAAGGGGACCTAAGTCCAGAGCAGAGGCCTTCAAGGAGTAGGCCATAATGGATAAGTATCTGGGGTCTTCCTTTGCTTCACCAGGCAACATTTTTGCGGACAACTCTCCTCTCGATAAGAACAAGAAGAGGAAAAATGATAGCCTGGACTCCGCCCCTGCAGAAACCACGACCAGAGCCTCAGGAGGAAAATTCGAGTTGTCTCCCTGCTATCTTTGGAAAAAGATCTTCGATGAAGGGGAGTCTGTGGTCGTTCTTGAATTGGATGTAGTGGTCATGTTGTCTCAAGACCCTGTCGCAAGGAGGAAACAACTCTGTCAGGATGTTGCTATGGTAATGAGGGTGTTGGGTGTTGCTTTAGCTCTTGGTGATGCTGACACCTGCCCGATGAAGGAGTATAGGAAGCTCAAGAGGACCAACATTGAGCTAGAACAGGTTAATGCTTCCTTGCATGACAAACTACTCACCTCCAGACTCAGTACGAGAACAAAGTCGAGATTCTTAAGCATTACAATGACACGACACTCGAGCGTAATTCATCTCGGGAAGATAATGAACGACTTAAGGTCAAGGTCATCAAGCTGTAGGGCACATCGTCTCCCAAGAAGGAGGAGACAAGGGTGGAGAAGGTTCTAAAGACTCGGGTGGAAATAATTTCCCGTATTCGTCCGCAAGAGCATGATAATTTGGCCATGGCAGTCTATGAGTTCAACAATGTCATGGAGAAAATTCAGGTTAAGAATCTCAATGTACAGCTCGTCGTCGATGGTATTGGTCCTCTGCACCAGGTGACTGATGGCGAGGTGATCCCTCCCAAGGTTGAGGAGTAGTTAGTTTATTGATATGTGTGCCACAATATTTTGTCAGCATGCGATCCGTTTTTGATGAATTTTGATTATGGGGCTTGTCCCCTTTTAGATAATATTAAGATAATTTATGACCTAGTGGTTGGCTTTTAATATATCTTATCTTGCGCATGTTGTGTATGCTACTCTTATTTGCTTGAGATATATATTACTGCCAATTTTTTATTTAGTATATGTGTTTTCCCGACTCGGTTAGGATGCTCGACTAATGTATGGAATTTTCGAGGAAGCGAAAGAAGTTTTCACTAGTCAAAGGGACTAGGATCTCGGTCGAGCTTATGATCCCACAATGCTTGAATTTTTCCTATCGCGAGATAGGAGTCTCGCCATGCTGGTATGACAACAGCGAAGCTCGATTAAGGTATCCCTGTTGGACATAGAATCTGTTCGTCCCATGAACGAAAACTTACTTTCGTTTTGTTTGAGGATTGTACTTACACCAGGGCACATTCCTTTGGCTGAGCAATTTCCTCCCCGTTGTGGGATGAGGTCGTCGGTAGTTAATCCCTACTGAGTAATAGATGTTAACTGTTGTAGTTTTTAAGCTTTTCAACGTTCCATGGCCGAGCAAATGGTTCCCTATTTAGATGTTCGAGTAAGTAGGCCCCCGTGCCTGTTTTTTATTTGACACGTTATGGTCCTTCCTAATTGGCGGCCAACTTGCCTTCGCACGAGTCCATTTGGTTTCTGCGAAGGACTAGGATGCCCACTTGGAACTCTCGTTTAATAACCTAGGCTTCGTGGCACAATGTTATCTTTTGTTTTAGCGAATCCTCGGGAAGGGTTTCCCTTGATCGAATTTCTTTGACCAGATCGAGTTCCTCCCTCAAGGCTTCATCATTTAGCTCCTCATCGAGAGGAGCTTCTGTTCGTCTGGAAGGTTCTCTAATTTCCATGGGGATGATTTCTTCTGTTCTGTATGCTAGTTGGAAAGGAGTCTCCCCGGTGGTCGAGTGTGGAGTTGTCATGTAGGCCCGGAGCATGTTGTGGAGCTCCCCGACCCATTTTTTCTTGGCTTCACCCAACCTTCGCCTCAGACCCCGCGGGATAAGCCTGTTTGCGGCTTCTGCTTGCTCGTTGGTTTAAGGATTCTCGACAAAGGTAAAGTGTTGCTTGGTTCCTAGGTTGGTAATGAAGTCTTGTAATTTTCCATCCTTGAATTGTGTTTCGTTGTCAGTTACAAGGGGACGAATCGAGCGAGCACGTTCCTTTTATAAAAGTGAAGTATGTTGAACGCGATGAATTTGGCCAGAGCTTCGGCCTCAATCCATTTGGTGAAATAATCGACGTCCACGATCAAGTATTTGTTCTGAAAGGAACCTACCATGAAGGGGCCGAGGATGTTCATTCCCCATTAAGCGAAGGGCCATGGTGATGACATGCTTTTTAGCTCGTCGAGGGTGCTAGGTGCATTCTCCCGTGGCACTAGAACTTATCAAACTTTTTGACATGCTATTTGGCATCGTGTTGCATGGTTGGCTAGTAATACCTTGCTCTCTAGGTCTTGCGGGATAGGGACCTTTATCCTAGGTGTTGTTCATTGACAGCATCATGGATCTCCTGGAGGACGTCGGGGACTTTATCCTCCTAATACAATTTAATAGGGGAATAGAAAATCCTTGTCGGTAAAGTTTGTCGTCGATCAGAACATATGAACATGCTTGACGTTTCATTGTGTTGGCTTCCTTGTCGTCAGAGGGCAGTTCTCCTGTTACGAGGTTGTTATAGACTAGAGTCATCCAACATTTACTGTCTCTGATAACGTTGACATCGAGCAACTCAGTTGCCTTCTCAATACTCGGTCGGGGATACGTCTCTTGTATTATGGATATGTTACCTCCCTTTTTTCTCGTACTGGCCAATTTTGATAACATGTTCGCACGTGAATTCCTTTCGCGGGGAATGTGATGGACTTCCCATGAGGTGAACTGTGTCAGCTTTTCTTGTACCAAAGTTAAGTATTCGACGAAATGGTCATTCTTGGCTTGGTATTCACTTTTTACTTGGGAGGCCACGGGTTGGGAATCGATGAAGATCTTGACTTCCTTTGCATATAGGTCCCTGGCTAGTCGCAATCATGTAAGGAATGCTTTGTACTCGGTTTGGTTATTGGATGTTGGGAAGGACAAGACTATGGATACTTCAATTAGGAGTCCTTTTTCCTTTTCGAGAATGATTCATGCCCCACTGTCTGTGGGGTTGGATGCCCCATCGACATAGAGAGTCCATTTATGGGTTCCGCTTGTCTGGGACGCTAAGGGAGTCATTTTGGCCACGAAGTAGTCCAAGGCCTAGGCTTTTAAGGCTTTTCTGCTTTCATAATGAATGTCAAACTCTGAAAGTTCTAGCGACCACCTGAGCATTCTACTGGCCATGTCTGGATGACCCAACAACTACTTTATGTGTTGGTCTGTTCGAACAATTATGGTGTGGGCCATGAAATAGTGCCTTAGCCTCCACGCGGCGTTGATGAGGGTCAATGCAACTTTTTCAATCTGATGGTATCTAAGTTCTGGTCCTTGTAGAGCCTTGCTCATAAAGTATATGAGCCTTTTCCCTTCAGGAATTTCTCTGATGAGGGCAGCACTGATTGCTTCAATAGTGACTGAGAGATACAGGTAATGGGTCTCCCCACATTTGGTCTGGAGAGAACTGGGAGTTCTTATAAGGCCTGATTGAGGTGGTATAAGGCCTTCTCACACTCTTCCATCCATTCAAAGTTTAGTTCTTTGTGGAGGAGCTTAAGGAAGGGTGAAACATGTTGGCAGATCTGGCCACAAAATGCGATGACGAAGTGAGCATCCCATTGAGGGATTGTATGGATTTCTTCGAGTTGGGCATGGGGAACTCAGAGAATGTTCGACATTTGTCGAGTTTAGTCTTGATCCCTCTTTCTGTGAGGTAGAATCGGAGGAACTTCCCCACCTTTACGCCAAACATGCATTTCTCTGAGTTAAATCTCATTTTGTATTAGTTGCTTGGTCGAAGGCCTTTTACAGATGGGTTGTATGGTCGGGTTCTTCTAGGGATTTCACGATCATATCATCCATGTATACTTCGATCATATCCCCAATCTCGGATTGGAAGACTTTATTCATCATGAGCTGGTACGTGGCCCCAATGTTTTTCAGACTGAAGGGCATTACGTTGTAGTAATAGTTTCCCGACACGGTCATGAAAATAGTGAACCTCTTGTCCTTTTCAACCATGTGGATTTTTTTATACCCTTAGTAGGCATCCATTAAGTACAAGAGTTTGAATCCTGTAGAATTATTTACCAATTTATCTATATTAGGCAAATGATAAGCATCTTTCGGAACAAGCCGATTGAGATCGGTGTAGACAATGCATGGCCTCCATTTTCCATTTGATTTTTTCACCAATACAATGTTGGACAACTAGGTTATAACCTGGCTTCTGATATGAATTTATCCTCTAAGAGGTATTTTACAAGTTTTTCAGTGGTCATTTTGTCTTCTTGTCTAACTGTTTGCGTTGGGCAATAACCCAAGCAGAAGGATTGATGGAGAGATGGTGGCAGATAGTTTCTGGATCGAGCCCGGTCATGTTAGCGGCACTCCAAGCAAATAGATCGGTGTTTTTGCATAGGCAAGTCTTCAACTGCTCCTTTACTTTGTTGGGCAGTCCAACACCGATCCTTACCCCTTATCGGGGTCGTCTTCGAAGGAGATCACCTCGAATTCTCCTGCCGACAATGGGTGCATAATAGATGAGGTGGGTGAGCTACTCACAGATGCGTTCTCATAAGCATCCTATGAGATGTGGTTGTCGAGGTAGACGGAATGGATCTGATGCGTTGGATTTTTCTCTGGCTGGCTCTCTTTACTAGGGAGTTTCTTATCTCTTGCTCGCCTGTTGGTCTTTGGTGCAACGTCGATGGCATTATTCCTTTTTGTTGCAGCCTCGAAGTATCTTCTGATAGCCTCGATGTCCCCGTGCAAGGTTGCGATGTACCATTTCTCAGTGTAATACTTCATCTTGAGAAGAACCGTTGATGGTACTAAGACTAGTTCCGCGAGAGTCGGTCTTCCCAGGATGCATTGATACAAAGAGGGACAGTCAATGACCAGGAAGTGAGTCGTGATTGTTTTGGAGGCTTCTCCTTCCCTAAAGGTGACCATGAACTCCACATATCCCATAGGCCTGTCCGTAGCTCCGTTTAATCCTTGAAGATCAGAACCGACATATGGGGATAGGTTCTTTTGGTCGAGTTGGAGAGCACGAAACATAGATGTATACATGATGTCAACAGATCTTCCCTGGTATTAGTCATCTTTACCCTTATGAGCAAAGGGATGTGAGCGATGGAGGAGCCTTCCAAGAGTTCTTCCTTGTTACATCCTTAATCACATTTAGTATATCCAACATTCTTCCCACTGGGTTCTCTCTCAAACTAGACACAAAGCACTGAACTGCTAACTCAATTCCAACTCTCTCTACTCACCAGATCAAACAGATGAAAAGACTTTCGACTTAACTCATCAAGGATTCCAATCTTCCTTGTCATCTCATACTCTATTCTGGTATACCAAACAATCATTATATACTTCTATGATTATTAATCACTCCGAATTCTAGGTCCATAAAACTATATTCCTTAATCATTCAACACGCCCACTACCGCAACCCCAATCTAAATCTTGAGCAGAATAGATCCTTTCATGTATCCTTCGTTGTCGTAAAGCATAAATTATAGCCTTACCATTTTGTATCCATTCCCTCCCAAACTCGTCACCCACAATTTCAACACTCTACAGACGACGTATTAGGATCAGACCAAATCAAAATGGAACTATAGCCGACTTATACTCCGGTCCTCCAATTCCTCCCTACAACAAACATCCTAACATACAACTTATTTTTTGCAAGTCAACTGAGATAACCAAATTTCTAACTTGGGATGCCTTCCAAAACCCGTATCTAAAACATCTTATGGATTTACAACTATACCCGCATTTGACTTGACATACACACAGAACTTCATCTCTACCAACCATAAATCATTCTTTGACGACCTATCATACAACTTTACTTCCTTCAATTAATACTTACAATTCAACTTCCAAACATTACACCCCTACTATTTACTCACTCATTGGGTCACCTTGCCAATTCTTCAAATCTTACGTCCCACATATTCTCGATTCCTAAATTCCATAGAAGACAATGGTCGCATACTCCACATTCTATATTCATCTTATCAATCCTATAACCATACATTTCTCTTACCATTACCATTCCACATGGTTTACGGTTGCTGATTCCAATTACCACACTTCGTAATCATTCATCACTTCATAGTCCACTAATACCATCAGGAAATTTCAACCCACTTGTGATTCATCACGCCTCAAATCTAAGTTATCCCGAACACAAGGGTGAATTCCATAATACTCACTGACCAACATGCAACCCCAATCCATCGTCCTTTTCTTCACCAATCATACCAAAATTCTCCACGATGGCATTCCCACTTTCATAATTTCCCTTCTTATCAAGTCCTCTGACTACTCTTTCCATCATACCGACATCTCGTGTGATACCATAGAACCCAACACCACGAATAAAATTCCAATACAATTCCATATTCCTCTCCTAACTGAACACTTGATAGCTTTTTTTGAAACAACTCCCAAAATCCACACACAACCAGTAGTTTGTCGTTGTGACCTTATTTCCAATTTCCATAACACCGTCTTTGCATCCATGGAAACCTCACATTCCTGAATCTGTCTCACCTCCAGATATAGGAATTTACATCGACTAATTGAAACACTCTGCAAGTACTTGGCTTAACTCCGTGCCATTCACTGCACATGCTACTTTATCTTAGCAAGTCAAGTTTATCCTATCCAACATGATCTCGTCTATAATCAACAAGAGATTAAGGGTGATCAGTTCCTCAATTTGTTGATATACATCTGACAATCATGATGGGGTATAAACCATCCTTACCAAGTCATAATAGCGTTCAACTACACAATACATCATCCATTCAAAGATTGTCAAACACAATGTTTACCTCCATACATTCGTTCCAAGAATAACATTGCCTTATTCCAACTTAAGGATAACAGTGTACCTCCTAAGGAAAAACATCAGGGTGTTACACACATCACCAACTCACAACTGGCCTACACACCGTTCCCCCTTCACAATGAAATGAACAATAAGGACACTTGACTGCTTCGCTTCGAGAGTAACACCATTCTCCAAATAATTGAACAGTCCATACAACACTTCCTCTTACAACGACATGATATCCCATCTCTCAACAACGAGAATATCCACGAGAAATAGACGTTTCTCCCCCCACTTGTTTCATTTCCAACCCACAATGGAAAACAAAACAATTATAGACAGTGTTCTCACACATATGTCGCGTACTAAACAACGACACTACTACACAGCTTGGTCGGACGGACCGACCTGCTATGTTACCACTTTGTAACACCCAGAATACTCCCCATGAATTTATAATTAAAATCAGATTAAATAAAAATTATCATTTCATTTTGAGTGTCACAATCGAGAAATCTCAGGGCCCACTAGATACGTGTTACAAAAATATTTCACCTTGCAGCGGAAAACTTTCAAAACTACATAAAATAGTATTTCAAAATACAAATTGCTTTCTAAAAGTAAATGAACAAACAACAACCATCGTCCCGACACCTAAAGCACGTATTAGAGACAACTCCTAAAGACGCGAAGTACACTGACTTCACTGACCACCAATTGAGTAATCCTGTCACCTGCATGTTACCAACATAAGGGTAACATTCAAACAGAAGGGGTGAGATACATACATCATCAAAAGATAAAAATAATAAGAATAAGCAAGTATCATTAAATATATCACCACTTCCAAACAACACATCACACATCATACACAACAATAACAACTTATGCAATTAGATTCTACTTGACTCTATGCATGTGGTGCCATAATTCGATCACTATTTCAAGATCCAGTTCCCGCTGGAACTCTCGACCCCTCTTTCATGGTCCAATATGATCCCTATTTCATGATCACACCCACCGACCCCTATTTCATGGTCCAGTATGATCCCTATTTCCTGATCATACCCTCGTACGATCCTTATTTCATGACCACACCCTCCATTATGATTGTACACAATCACGCCATTAACAACTATGCACATGTCATGCACCATCAATGACAATATGCAACAACAACAATCAACATATAACAACTCATCATAACAGCTGTAACACCCTAATTTTTGCCCTAAGATTTCTTCTCATATCATCTGCATTTTGCATACAAGCAAGATCACATTGGTTTCCGAGTTTCTCCTCAGATCGGGTCTATGCTTCGCAGGGGATCACCATTATATTTACTGCCTTATATTTATTTATATTTACTGACTTCTAACCAAAATACAAAAAATGTTGCAGTGTTCTTCTTCTTCTCTGTGTTGCAGGTTTGCGATGATGAGACAGTAATTCCATTCAGATGCGTTTGTTCAGTCACAATTCGATTTCAAGTGGATGTTTGACCTAATCTGGTCAAACTATTAAAAGATTGTGTTGACTGCAAGTTGTGTATGCCAATAATTCATTCATCAGGCAATGCGTTTTCAAAGTACAAGTTGGTTGTGTGACAGTTGTTTTCTGTGCAAAGTTTGGTTTGTTCATCAGTTATCAGGCAGTGTGTTGCGGTTTGAATCTTCAGTGTTTATCCGTTCATCAGTTTATTAAATCATCAACGATTCATCTGAGGATTTATTTTCCTCAGTTTGGGTTCGAATCATCAGGGCATGAATCAAACAATTTTCAGATGACAGTTGGCAAATTGCGAGTTATTTGGGTTGTTCAGTGGGTCTGTGTTGGCTGTGTTCAGAGGCTTGTGAAAAAAATCGAGATTTTGTTGTGGGCTTGAAAACCAAATTCCATCCATTACCCATTTTCTTTCCGATTAAACCATTTATCCATTCGTATATTTTTTGTATGACCATTTTTTTTAATTATCCATTCTTTTCGATTTTCTTTACCAAATCACATTATCCAAATATTATTCATATGTCCGTTATCCATTTTTTTATCCGACTAAATCATTTCCATTTATTTTCCTTTTTTTCCGTTATCCTTCCTTTTTATATCTTTATTATTTTTTTCTAATTTTTTCTTATCACCTCCATTTTTTTACCAAAATAATAAATATAAAAAAAATCCAATTAAATCATTTTAATTTCCAATTTATTTTATTTCTCCATCATTTTTTTTACATTTACAAAATTTTGTATCTTTTTTTTCCTTAAGCCCATTAAGCCACACCACTTTTGCTTGCCAAGCCTTCACATCACTTGCTAGCCACATTTTGCCATCATTCACATACATGCATGGCCCACACTTTCCATTAAACTCAGGTCCACATACTTATCCAGAGCCAATGTATCCAAGCTACCAAACTCTTGCACATGCCAAGGCCCCACAACGCCTTCCCAGCCACAACGCCTCCCCAGCCAAATCTTACAAGCTGCAAGCAAATTCCTCCCATTAATCCTCACACCCATCACGTGCCCAACTTACAGCCACAAGCAAAAAGCCATCCTGCTGCCCAAAGCCAATATCCCACAAGCAACTCAGCCGAAGCAATCCGTAAGCTTCACATCAGTCAAAGTCCCTAGCTCCAACTTTTCCAGCTGTATCCGTACACCAAGTCTCCCACACTTGCCTTCAGCTATTTCACAACATCCTTACGCCTTCCGCATCTGCAAGCAACTCAAGCCAACACCAGCCTACGCCAAAAATGAAACAAGCCGAAGCCTCCTAATTTCTCAGCCACAGCTCCGTATGTAACAACAACACTTGCCGTCACGTAGAGAACACGAGCAATACACACGCGAAATCACCTAAAATTCATTACAACACAAAACGCAATAAACCAAATAATCAAAACGCATTTCGTCACTTGAAATCACAATCAAAATGCAGCAACAATAAGAATCAAAAGCTGAGAATTAAAACGCAAATGAACACGCGGACCTTACCTATCAAAACGCCCAAAATCCTTCTCAAAACGGCATCAAATTTCTTGACCTCTTCTCCTATTTAAACAGAGCCTCTCTCATTCAATCACAAGCTTGAACAGCATCCTAAACCGCTGCCCAAATTCATTCTCTCAAATTCAATTCCAATTCCAAAATCCCTAAACCCTTTTCTAACCTTCAACCAAAAATATCAAAACCAAATCAAAAGGGAGAAGAGGAGAGGTCGAAATCGTTTGAAGGGGAAGGAACTTGCGATTGAGGAGAAGAAAGAAGTGACGGATTCTTGTTTGTTTGAGAAGGTGAGATTCGAGGAGGTTCCCTTGCCCTGTTTTTGCCATTTTTGAACGAAGGAGAAAGAAGCTCATTCTATTTCTGATTTTTTTTTCTTATATGTTATGTTGACTTGCTTATTTTTTAATTGAATATGTGATAAACAATTGGGCCTAAGGCCATAATTTTGTGTTGCTGACCACACCTGCCCGTGGATCTCCCTATTTCCCCCTCCCCTTCTATTTTTTTTGTTGTATTATTTTCTATTTATTTGATTTTTTTTCATTTTTTTATATTATTTATTATATAGTGTATTTATGATATAACAATAGAAAATATTTTAAAAATGATTTGATTTAGAAAAATGTTTTAGAATTTATATTTTTATAAAAGTCTCTTTAAAAAGGATATTTGGAAAAGAATTCTTAGAAAAAATATTTTAAAAAATATTTTCTATTTCTTTTTTTTGGATCTATTTTCTTTTAGATCCTTATTCTTCATCTCTTTTTTTTATTTTTGGTCGATGACAATCTTCCGATTCGGGATTGTTGATTTCCGATTAAGTTTAATCTTCATTATTTCAAATCTATGGATGAATGATCATTTGGATCATTCTCCATACTTTGAGATCGTGATAGGTTGCTTTTCGAGAATTTCAACGAGAATTCCGATTAAGATTAGACCGTTCTCTTTCTTTTAGTGTGGCATGTTTTCGGAGAACGATTCATTATATCGTTTCTCTAACATGTATTAACACGAATATTTTCCACTTTAATTAGTGGTGGCCGGCCTCATTTGTAGGGTAATTACTCCGTAAATTACTCGGCGATTGCTTAACATAGACCTACAGTGTTGTCCCTATTCGATTAAAGATCCACTTGGATCCGGTTGCCTCGATTTTATTTTCCTTGTTGTGGTTGTGCTTGATTAAGTTCATCATACCACTTTATATTGTAAATATTATTATAATGTGAATATAATTGTTTAAATTTAAATCTCTCGCACCTTATCCTTTTATTTTAATCTCTTGCTCCCTTATCTCCTTATTATATTTTGCCATATTATCTCATATATCATTTGTTTATATTCATATTGTGCTTGTTTATATTCATATTATGCTTGTTTTTATTTTGTCCACTTGGATATCAAAACACTTAATAAAGGATTGAACATTTAAAAGACTTGTGACTTCTAATTTGCGGACTATGGTTACTATCCCTTTGCTTTTGGAGAATGGACTTAGACTTCTAGGATCTCCCTTTGCTCAAGATGGAATGGATTAGAAACCCCGGCCTCAAGGTTATGTCATTAGCCTTTGAAGAGGAAATTCCGATCTTTGAAGAATTGTGCATATTATAGTTTGGTAAACTCTTTCCTTAGCTTTTAATTCAAGCATTAGGACTAGTCTCTTCATCTCCTCCCCATTCTTTAATTTTCAAAGCTTCTTCCTATTTCAAAACCTTCTTGTTTTCTAAACTTCAAACACTTTCATAAATAAACCTTGACTTCGGTCAAGCGATTTTTTTTAATCTTTTCATTTTTATTTTCTTAATCAAAGTTAATTCATGTAAATATATCAAAACCATTTTCTCATATACTTTAAAAAATGCAAACCCACTCAATTGTTTTGTGCCTTTGTGCACCTTTTCTTTTCCACATGTTTAGATATGATTCATCCCTTTTAGCAGAATTATTCGCTAAGGGATGACGACTTATCTCTACATCTTAAAATCAATTCAACCCACTTATTCTTTTCAAACTTTGTACCACGAACTACGAGGTTTTGATCTCGCATTGCACTTTGTGGGTACGTAGGCATAAGGCTTTAAAACCTTATCAAACACAAAATCATTAAAAAATATTCTTCTTCTCATCTCTTCCATCATTTTAAGCAAACCAATTTCAGACCAAAAAGCAATAAGTATTTCAAAGGGCTCCCGTGGAGTACCACGGATGAGTCGGGTGCCTAAAACCTTCCCGGTTCATAACCAATCCCCTTACCCAATCTCTGTTTATTTCTTTTAGCCTTTGCTTTTAGAATCCTAGGTTTTTATTCGTTCTTTTACCTTTTTCCTTTCGGAAATAAAGAAAAGCGCGGTGGCGACTCTGTGTTAATCGAGTTAAGTTAATCAATAACTTACACTCACGATTTTACCGCTACAGAAAAGTGGCGACTCTGCTGGGGAAACATCTCTAAGTGGATTCAGCCTACGTTGATTTATTTATTGCTTTGGTTTGAATTGTTTTTTATTTGTTTGTTCTGTTTTGGTTTTTGGTGATCCTCTGTGGGAGATAGATTCTAACCCGGATCTGAGTGACATTTATGATAGGACGGCGATATTCAAAGCGATATGTGATGGAGTAGTCCAAAGCAATATCAATTTGATAATCTCCACTCGGTTAGGCTCTCTTGGACTATCAATGTCATGACGAGTAATCGTACGTGGCATTATTTTCCGACCTTGAGCTGATCATACTGAGGACCTTAGAACCCTTAACCCATCTAAGCCAATTTAGGAACGTAGTGCGGAAGCTGTCTGGATGTAAATCTAAGGCGGTTGTCACGCGATACTACACTCGGACGAGGTCTATCTTAAGAATGTTATCGGTTGGGGAGTAATCCAACGTACCGATGATATTCTAAAGATGGTTGTTAACTCCGGGCACCTCTGTTAGCACCCTTTTGGTTTCTTGCAGGTACAATGAAGACAAAACCTTAGTACTTACCTGTTTGGGTTGGTGTTCTGTTACCTTGACTTCATGCTCGTGACTCGGAACCTAAGCCCGTGTGCCTTGTGTGATCTTGTTTGTGTTTGTTGCATACATGCCATCATAACATTCATGAGCATTGTCCGTAAGATTTCAAAGGACTTATAAGGAACTTTTGCAAAATTTCAGATGTCCATGGCTATGACTTTTGAAAGGAGGAATACAAAGAAGTACACTTTCAAGAATCCTAATGTTGTAGAGTTGAGAAAGCTAGGAGCTTTGGTTGTTGATACCCAAGAGTTCCGAAGATGTCATGGGAAACTCTTATATATGTTGGATACCGATGTACCTGAGGGGATTCTCCCTACTTTGGCTCAGTTTTATGACCCGTTGCACCATTGTTTCACCTTTCCGGATTATCAGCTTGTACCGACTTTGGAGGAATATTCTCATTGGTTAGGTTTGCCTATTCTGGACAAGGAGTTTCTTTTCACTGGTTTAGAGAAGGAGCTTACTATCAAGGTCATTGCTAAAGCACTGTTTCTTAAGGAATCCGATCTTAATGGGAAGTTTCTTCCGAAGGGGAGTGTTCGTGGTATTAATGCTAAGTTCTTGATGGGAAAGGCTTCGACTTCACTTACTTTGGGTCATAAGGATGCATTTGATGCTATTCTTGCTTTACTCATCTACGGGATTGTCTTGTTTCCAAACTTGGATGGTATTGTGGATGAGAATTCTATTCAGATCTTCTTGAAGAAGAACCCGATTCCTACCTTGCTTGGAGATATGTACCATGCTTTTCATTATAGGACTTCCAAAGGTGACAGAGAGATTGTTTGTTGTGCGCCTCTTCTTTATAGGTGGTTTATTTCGCACCTACCGAAGTCGGATGTTTTCAAGGACAATAGAGAAAATCGAAGATGGTCTCAAATGTTGATGTCGCTTTCTCATAAGGACATGACATGGTATAGTTCTCATTATGACACTGGAGTTCTTATTGATAGTTGTGGAGAATTTCCTAATGTACCTCTTCTTGGTACACGTGGGGGAATTAGCTATAACCCCATTTTGGCTAGACGACAGTTTGGTTATTGTTTGAAGGATGTTCCAAACAATCTTGCCTTATCCCGTTTCTTCTTTCTTAATGGTGATGATCATATAGAGATGAAGAAAAGGATTGCTCATTCTTGGCATGCTGTTCATAGGAAAGAGAAAGGTCAATTGGGTAAACAACACCTTCCTCCTTCTGATTGTTATATTCAGTGGGTTCGATCTAGAGCTTCCAAGCTCAAGATGCCTTATCCACCTGAGGAGCCTATGTTTCCCATATTGCCTTTGTCTGCTTTTCTACCTCCCGTTGATGAGAAGTTGGTTCTTCAAGAAGAGTTAGAGAAGATGAAGAAAGAAAAGGAAGAATGGTTACTCGAGAGGACTACTATGCAGGAGCAGCTTAAGGAGAAGGATGATCTTATTGAGCTACTTGAGCGACGCGTCACGAAGAGGCCGAGAGAGGATTTATTTTCCTCTAGCACTCCATCTACTATTCCTCCTACTTCCGGTGCTTGGAAAGCCATTGTTGACAAGTTGGTGAAGGATAAGGAAGATATGGAAGAGCGGTACAAGAATGAGATCAAGAGGATTCGTATGAAGTATCAGCCAGGATTCGGGACTTCTTCGGATATGATTCCATAGGCTTAGTTTACTTTTCCTCTTATGTATTAGGATTATTGATGTTTGTACTTCATTTGTAATCCTCACTTTGATATTAATGAGAATGAGTTTTTAAGTATTTCAAAAAAAAAGTTTTTTTATGAATATTGCAAGTTAACTTATAATCCTTTGAAATCTTTGCATTTGCATATGCATAGCATGCATCATACTCGCATTTGTCTTGCTTTTTTGAGTGTTCTCCAGGGATCTTATGTTGTTTTCTGGTCTTCATCCAGTGTTCCTGTCAAGCTGACTCATCGCTTTGATACTCGAGCTAATCGGAAAAGAGTGATGGATACTTTGCAACAAGAGAATCGCGAGCTGCGCGAAGAGGTTACTTATTTGAGGGAAAGCTTGGAAAGAGTTACTGCTATGATGGAAAATTTGATGGCTGCTCAGAATCAGCCACCTCCTAGTCCTCCTGCTCAGAATACTGTCATCTCAGAGGTTGTTACCGCATCCATTCCTGTTGAGACTTCTATCTCTCCTCGCTATCGTATACCTGCTAGCACGCCCTGGGGCATGCCTGTTGACTTTTTTCCTGCTGGATATCGTCCTCCTCATCGTCCGGAGAATGCTGCATTTAATATTATCCCACCACCAGTATGGACTACTCTTCCTCCAATTGTAACTACTGGACCGCCTGTGGTGCACAATATTCCGCATCATGATGAAATGATTTACCATGCTGAGTCTAGTGAAGGCGCTGGAGTTGCTGAAAGAATTGATGACTTCCAGGGACGATTTGTTGAGATCCAGAGGGAGATGAGAGCTTTGAAGCATAAGGATTTGTTTGGAAAAGATGCTTATGACCTTTGTCTGGTCCCGAATGTTAAAGTTCCTTACAAATTCAAGCTGCCAGAGTTTGAGAAGTACAAAGGCAACACTTGTCCGTTGAGCCATATGACGATGTATGCAAGGAAGATGTCTGCTCAGACTGATAATGATAAGATGCTGATTCACTATTTCCAGGACAGTTTGACCGGTGCACCTATGAGGTGGTATATGAGTCTGGATAATAGCCAAATCAAGACCTTCAATGATTTGGGAGAAGCTTTTGTGCGACAGTACAAGTACAATGTTGATATGGCTCCTGATAGAGATCAACTTCGTGCTATGTCCCAGAAGGACAAAGAGACTTTTAAAGAATATGCGCAGAGATGGAGAGAGCTGGCAGCTCAGATTGTTCCTCCGCTGGAAGAAAAAGAAATGACGAAGATCTTCTTGAAGACGTTGGGTTCTTTTTATTATGAGAGGATGATAGCAAGCGCTCCTTCCGACTTCACTGAGATGGTGAGCATGGGGATGCGTTTAGAAGAAGGTGTCCGTGAGGGACGGTTGACTCAAGAGAATGGCAATGGCTCAAGCTCTAGAAGGTTCAACTTTGGGAAAAAGAAAGAAAATGAGACTAATGCAGTATCCCGTGAAAGTTATAGAAGACCTCACAGTCGTGTGAATCACCATTCGCAGCATGTGGCTTCTGTTACACCAATGATTAATGTGGCTCCAGCTGTGCCAGCTGTTCCAAAGTTCCAACCTCGTTATCAGCAACCTTCTGTGCAACAAGGTGGTAATCAACAGACTCGAGTTAAACCAAGTTTTGATCCTATTCCGGTGACGTATGCAGACTTGTTTCCGTCTTTAATTGCAAAGAATCTTGTGCAAACTCGTCCTCCACCTCCAGTTCCAGAGACTATTCCATGGTGGTATAAGCCAGAGGCTCGCTGTGCTTTTCATCAAGGTGCCCCGGGGCATGGTGTTGAGAATTGTTATCCTTTGAAGTTTGAAGTACAGAAATTGATGAGGAACAATGTTCTGTATTTTAATGATGTTAATCCAAATGTGCAGAAGAATCCGTTGCCGAAGCATGGTAATGCGTCTGTAAATATGGTTGATGGTTGTCCTGGGTTGTTCAAAATCTATGAAGTCCGTCATATCCGAAGATCTTTGGTGGAGATGCATGCTTTCTTGAGTGAATGTCATGATATTGATCACGACTATGCTGGATGTTGTATCTGCTCGGTGAATCCTCGTGGTTGCGTGATTGTTAAAAGAGATATCCAAAAGATGATGGACGATAAATTGATTGAAGTGACAACAAAGAGAGATTAATATGAGAATGAAGTGAATGTTATTATGCCTCAGTTCAATCTTCCTGAGAGGGTTGCTCCTGAGAGGGTGGTTATTTCTTTCGATAGTCGCAAGACTGCTATTACTCCATTAGTGATTAATGTACCTGGTCCAATGCCATATGAGTCTGACAAAGCTGTTCCGTACCGGTATAATGCTACGATGATAGAGAATGGTAGGGAAGTTCCTCTTCCTACTCCGAAGTCTGTGGTTAGCATTGCTGATGTGACGAAAGTGACCCGAAGTGGTAGATTGTATGCTTCAGACCCTCCGAGGAGAGTTGAAGATACAAGTGCAAGTAAGCAGATTATGGATGTTGTTGCCCAATCGGGTCAATCTGGTAATAGTGATGATGAAGTGCTAAAGTTGATAAAGAAGAGTGAATATAACATTTCTGAGCAGTTATTGCAGACTCCCTCGAAGATATCAGTTTTGTCTCTTTTGATGAGTTCTGAGGCTCATAGGCAGTCGTTGCAGAAGATTCTGGATCAAGCATATGTTGACCATGATGTGACTGTTGATCAATTCGATAGTATTGTGGCGAATATCACATCTTGCAACAATTTAAGCTTCTGTGATGAGGATCTTCCTGAAGAAGGAAGAAATCATAACTTGGCGTTGCATATCTCGGTGAATTGTCAAGAAGATGCTTTGTCCAGGGTGTTAGTTGATACCGGATCATCTCTGAATGTTATGCCAAAGTCGACATTGTCAAAGCTTGCGTTTCAAGGTGCTCCCATGAGGCACAGTGGGATTATAGTGAAAGCGTTTGATGGGTCGAAGAAGATCGTGATTGGAGAGGTGGATCTTCCTATTCTTATTGGACCGTTTATATTCAAGATTACTTTTCAAGTAATGGATATACGTCCCGCATACAGTTGTCTCCTCGGAAGACCATGGATCCACGAGGCAGGAGCTGTAACATCCACTCTTCATCAAAAACTGAAGTTTGTGAGAGAAGGTAAATTGGTGACCATTGAAGGAGAGAGAGCGATGCTTGTGAGCAATTTGTCTTCTTTTTCTTATATTGATGCTGAGGAAGAGGTGGGAACATCGTTTCAAGCTCTTTCTGTGGTGGATAATGTTGTTAAGAAGAATGCCATGCCCATGTCTTCTTTCAAAGATGCTTTGCGAGTGATTGAAGCTGGTCAGTCTGATGGTTGGGGGCGAATTATTGATGCTGTCGACAACAAAGAAGGTTTCGGTATTGGCTTTGCACCTGGTATAGTTATCAAAGATCCAAAGACTATTCAAGAAGGCTTCAGAAGTGCTGGATTTATCAACGATCATTCCGCTGCTGCCATCATTGATGATGATGATGAAGACGAAGAAATGCTTAACTTTGTTACGCATGGAAAGATTTGCCAGAACTGGATCGCTGTTGATGTTCCTTTTATCGTTCATTCTTCAAAGTAATTTGTTTTTATTTTCTTTCAAAAAATCCTTTCACTCTGCCCAAGGTGAAAGTGATGTTTGTCGGGCTTTGTTTCAAATTTTATCATCATCAATAAAATGTTATTTTGTTATTTCCATATGTGTTTTTCATTTTTGCTTTATTCTGAAAAATGGTAACATAAAAAACCAAAAATATAATAATTGTTTATCTGCATATGTTTGTACTTTTGTTCATTCTCTAAAATAAAAAATAAAATCATTGTGCAGATTGATTGATAAACCCATTGAAAACAATGATCCTATGCCCTCTCCCAACTTTGAATTCCCTGTGTTTGAAGCTGAGGAAGAGGATGATGAAGAGATTCCAGATGAAATTTCTCGGTTGCTTGAGCACGAGGAGAAGATTATTCAGCCTCATGGAGAGTCAATAGAGATGGTCAACTTAGGTTCTGAAGATGAAAAGAAAGAAGTCAAAGTTGGAGCATTGCTTGATCCTGATGTTAAGAAGAGGATTATAGAGCTTCTCAGAGAATATGTTGATGTATTTGCTTGGTCTTATCAAGACATGCCAGGTCTTGATACTAATATTGTGGAGCATAGATTGCCGCTGAAGCCTGAATGTCCACCTGTGAAGCAGAAGCTCAGAAGAACTCATCCAGACATGGCAGTAAAAATCAAAGAGGAGGTTCAAAAGCAGATTGATGCCGGTTTTCTTGTGACATCAACTTATCCTGAATGGATGGCCAATATTGTTCCAGTTCCGAAGAAAGACGGAAAAGTCCGAATGTGCGTAGATTACAGAGATTTTAACAAAGCTAGTCCGAAAGATGATTTTCCATTGCCACACATTGATATGTTGGTAGATAATATGGCTAAGTTTGAGGTGTTCTCTTTTATGGACGGATTTTCCGGTTACAATCAAATAAAGATGGCACCCGAGGACATGGAAAAGACCATATTTATTACACCATGGGGAACATTCTGTTACAGAGTGATGCCTTTTGGATTGAGGAATGCTGGTGCGACGTACCAAAGAGCTATGAATACACTTTTCCATGATATGATGCACAAAGAAATCGAAGTATATGTTGATGATATGATCGCTAAGTCGAAGACTGAAGAGGATCATGTAGAACATTTGCTAAAGTTGTTTCAAAGGTTGAGGAAGTATAAGCTTCGTTTGAATCCGAACAAGTGCACATTTGGTGTACGTTCTGGAAAGTTGCTAGGTTTCATTGTTAGCCAAAGAGGTATTGAAGTTGATCCTGATAAAGTGAAAGCTATTCAGGAAATGCCTACTCCAAGAACCGAAAAGCAAGTCAGAGGATTCTTGGGCCGCTTGAATTATATCTCAAGGTTTATCTCTCACATGACTGCCACATGTGCTCTGATTTTCAAGTTGCTTCAAAAAGATAAAGGTTGTGTCTGGACAGATGATTGCCAGAAGGCGTTTGAAAGTATTAAAGAATATTTGCTTGAACCTCCTATTTTGTCTCCTCCGGTGGAAGGTAGACCGATGATCATGTACTTGACTATGTTGGAAGATTCCATGGGTTGTGTGCTTGGGCAGCAAGATGAAACTGGAAGAAAAGAACATGCAATTTACTACTTGAGTAAGAAATTCACTGATTGTGAGTCTCGGTATTCCATGCTTGAAAAAACTTGTTGTGCCTTAGCTTGGGCTGCAAAGCGTCTTCGCCAGTATATGCTGAATCATACGACTTGGTTGATCTCTAAAATGGATCCAATCAAGTATATCTTTGAAAAGCCTGCTTTAACTGGGAGGATTGCCCGTTGGCAAATGTTATTATCAGAATATGATATCGAGTACCGAACTCAAAAAGCTATAAAGAGTAGTATCTTGGCTGACTATTTGGCACATCAACCGATTGATGATTACCAACCTATCAAGTTTGATTTTCCAGATGAAGATGTGATGTTTTTGAAAGTGAAAGATAATGATGAACCTTTGATTGAGGAAGGGCCGGAGCCTGGATCTCGACGGGGTTTAGTTTTTGATGGTGCTGTGAATGCACGCGGAAGAGGAATTGGGGCAATGATCATTACTCCCCATGGTTCACATATTCCTTTTGCCGCAAGATTGACTTTTCCTTGTACCAACACTGAAGCTGAGTATGAAGCCTGCATTATGGGTCTTGAAGAAGCTATTGATTTGAGGATTAAACATCTTGATGTGTATGGAGATTCTGCCTTGGTGATTAATCAGATTCAGGGCACGTGGGTAACCCATCAACCTCACTTGATCCCCTATAGAGATTATGCCAGGAAGATATCAACTTTCTTCACCAAAGTCGAGTTCCATTATATTCCTCGTGATGAGAACCAGATGGCGGATGCTCTGGCAACCATAGCTTCTATGATAAAAGTGCACCAGTGGAATGATGTTCCCATGATCAGTGTGAATCGACTGGAAAGACCAACTCATGTGTTTGCAGTTGAAGAGGTCCATGATGACAAGCCTTGGTATCACGATATTAAATGTTTTCTCCAGAGTCAAGAATACCCGCTTGGGGCATCTGGTAAAGATAAAAGGACTTTGAGGAGATTGACAGGCAATTTCTTCCTGAATGGAAATGTGCTTTATAAAAGAAATTTTAACATGGTCTTGCTCAAATGCGTGGATAGACATGAAGCAGACATGTTGATGAAAGAAATTCATGAAGGATCTTTTGGCACTCATACCAATGGGCATGCAATGGCTAAAAAGATGTTGAGAGCAGGTTACTATTGGATGACAATGGAATCTGATTGTTGCAAATATGTGAAAAAGTGCCATAAGTGTCAGGTGTATGCTGATAAGATTCACGTGCCACCAGCTTATCTCAATGTAATTTCTTCCCCATGGCCTTTCTCTATGTGGGGAATTGATATGATTGGCATGATTGAACCAAAGGCTTCGAATGGACATCGTTTTATTCTTGTGGCAATTGACTACTTCACCAAGTGGGTTGAAGCGACATCGTATGCTAATGTGACCAAGCAAGTTGTGGTTCGGTTTATCAAGAATAATCTTTGTCGCTCCCGGGATTTTCATCCTGGTACAAACGCGAAAGTGGCGCGAAAGAAGGTTAGAGTCGCCAGCCAGACATTTTTTATCCCAAAGGAATGGGAAAGGTAATGTTGCACAAACCTAAGGAAGAAGGAAAGGACAAGGCCTTGCGAACCAAAGATCTGGATACGGGAGTCGGTTACGAATTGAGAAGGTATTAGCACCCCAATCCGTCCGCCGTACCCGACGGGATCCACGCTTATAAGTCTGTTTTCAAAGGGTGAGAAATAATATGCTGTTTGAATAAAAGAATAGCTATCTGGAATGAAATGGAATTGAGAAAAAGAAATGGAATTAACAAATGGGAACAAAATGGGAAAATGTAGGGAAAAAGAAAGATTGTGCTCGAATGGGCCCTACCCCACTGCCTACGTACCTCATCGGGATAAATGAGGATCAGAGACGCCGTAGTTCGTCTAACTAAGGCTTACACTCGTTTGTGGTTTTTAGGATGACGTTGCCATAGTTCTAGCTCAGGTGTTACCGGCTCTGACTCGAGGGTGTTTACCGTATCGCTGTTTGAACTGTCGAGACAAGTCATGTTCGTCCGCAAAGAGTATGAGATGAGATGAGAAGACGTGACTTATTGGTTTGTTGTTTTTTAGAAGAAATGTTTTGAATTTGTGTTTATTGAATGTACAACACTAAAGACTATGACACAGGAGCGAATACTTTCCAAGATCGCCCCCAATGGAACGTTTGTAAAGCATCCTAGAAGAGTGAAGGAGACCTCCACTGATCATTTCCCGTATAGCTTAAGGCTCGTGGCGCATTGTACACCTTTTCCTTTATTAAGTGTTTTTTTGGTTTTCTTTTAAGATGAGAAGAGACTCAAGTTATAAAAGGTAAACATTCTAAGGGGAACTAGACTTACCCTATGTTAGTTTGAATTCATGGATAACCTATGGTTAGTGAGGTTTGCAATTAAAATCTACCTAAGAGATATAAGAGATATAAGACTAAACATGCAAGTAAAAGAAATTAGTAATGAGCAATAGGGTCCTCCTAGGTCATGGTAGGTAAAAACGCATATGAAATGTAAACGGGATGAAACAATGAGGTGTGTGGGTCGGTTGCGTGGTGCTAAGACACACGACTTATGGTATGAAACATGCAAGGTTTGATTTTGGTTGAATGGAGTGGAACGAAGGTGATCGTGGAACCCTAAAATAATATGAACTTTTATTTATTTATTTGAAAATATACTCGACGTTGGATCGAATACTTCATTTGTTTTTGAAAATTTGGTTTTCTATCGATTCGTTTTTACCTTTTCTACTCCTAATTAAGGAAATTATAAAAGCATACAAGTTCTAGGATATTACATCACAACGCATACAAAGTATAAAACACAATTAAGGCATAAAAATATCCAAGTCCAATAAGCCACTCCTTGAAAACATACCTTGCACAAAAAACAACAACAAATAGTTAGTGAATGATATGAATTATGAATATGCATAATGTGAAGGAATGAATTAAAATGACAAAAATATTAAAAGTCATGGAAAAAATATGAAATTAAATTCCTGAGGTCTTCAACTTGATTATATTATTGTGCTAAAAAATCTCTAAAAAATCCTTATTTTAATTATGGTAAATGACCACCTATTTCTATGTAAAGTTCCAACACAAATTTGCACAAATTACACTATCAAAACAATAGAAAAAATGCCCTAAAAAATACACAAAAAAATATTATAGGTACTTCTATTTGTCCTTTGATCATGGCAAAAAGAATGGGCAGAAAATATTATGGGAAGTGGCCTAAATAAATTGTACAAAATTATGTGTCTACATGAGAATTCAATACAAAATCAATTAAATTAAAATTCAAAATTAAATTGAAAAAAATGATTAAATTCAGAAAATAAAAATTGAGAATGTTTCTAAATTGACTTAATATTCTACTGTATTTTTTTATAGCATTTTAATATGTCTTCTAATATACTTTTGTGAATTAATTGAAAAGTGTATAGAAAAGAAAACAAAAGAAAAGGAGATAAGAGAGGGGGGAGGAATTGCAATGTTTTCTAGTTAAAATTCAACTGGGCCTCAAATAAGGGGTGAAGATAGAAAATTCGAAGGCCCAAATGAATAGAAACCAGGGGGTAAAAAGAGAAATGTTTTTTACGCTAAAAAAACAAATGAACTCGTATTGGGGGTGTCAATAGTATTCAGACCCAAGCCCAAAATCTTTATCCTCAGCAAATCAGAAATAATAGTAGGGAAGTAATTGATTTTAATGAGTTTTATGGAGATTTTAGTAGTTTTCAATAGTATTAATCATAGTTTATGAATCTAATTAACCCAATTAAAAATAAAATCAATTCTTTAAACTTAAGAACAAAAACAAAAAAAAGGACATTTCAGACCTTAAAACAATCGTATTTCTCCTCTTCACTCAATTTCCTACTCATGAAACCCTAGCCGCCGCTGCGCCGATTTCCCTCCGACCAATCGCTTTTTCCGTCTCAAATTCCCTTCTCTGCTCCGCCGTATCGTCGTCGTCACCACCAAAGCATCGTCGTCTCGTCTTCCTCGGACAACCTCACCGCACCATAACGCGCTCCTTCGTCCGTCTCTCTTTCAACCCCATCGCTCCTCAACTTCTCCGATCCTAAACGCGTTGGGAATACGCTTAACCATCAAATTGAAGCTCATCTTTGGAGGTTTGGCTCCACAACTCCGGCGATTTCATCAAGATTCGCGGCGAAGTCGTCGAATCCGTACAACAGGACCGGATGTGATGATGCAAGGTTTCAAATACCTTCAAGTCTTCTTCTTTTTTGTTTCGGCTATAACTCCTCCCTTCTCCTTACGATTCTGTATTGGTGGTGGGAGTTATGGTTGATGGTGATGCTGTTAATCCATGAACCACGACGTCGACGTGTTCTTGCAGTGCATCGCGAATTGATTAATATCTGCCGATGTTGTATCGAGATTTTCGTGATGAAGAAGATGAGGTTGACTTCGAATCATCAAGAAAATTCAGGCAAATATCTTCACTCCTTTCTTTTCTTTTCACCGATGCGGTTATGAATCCTTGTTGTTATGCAATTCCATGTGCTTGATGAATCTGTACTTGAAAAAATTGGTTCTTGATTATGCAGATTGTTGGACAATGACGAAGGATTGCAGATGAATACTGTTGCGGTATTGCGAGATGGACGAAGAAAGGAATACAGATGATTAGTGAGTGAGGAGAATGGAATCGGTTGATGATTGAAGTCTTGCGGGTTAAAGAAGGAGGGGTCGGAGAGGAAGGTGGATGCTGAGGTAGGAGAAGATGGATATTGGAGAAGATGATTGAAGCTAGAAGAACAAAGGAGAGTGAAATGAGTCAAAAGCCTTGGTGAAAAAAAAGTGAAGATTAATCCAGCCCCTAAAAAACTCATCTCACTTCTGATTTTATAGAGAGGATTCCCAGACTCCCAGAAATTCAGGTAAATCAGTTAAAAACTGTTGTGAATTGGTTAAAGCAGTTAGAGTTTGTTGATCAGTTAGGGGTTGTTAGAATTCTGTTAGGGTGGTTATAAATTTTTTGTTCGTGACAGATGGTCATAATTTGATCTTTATACTTATTTGTAGCTGCAAATTGGTCCCTCTTTATTTGATGCATTGACAAACTATAACTTGCTCTTGTGTTAATTTTCTTGGATGTACCTCTTTTGACAAAAAACTACGTTGTAAAGCTGCTGCTGCCGATTTATCACTGATAGAAGTTTCGGCATGCTAGTCGTTATTTTTGTTGTTTTGACCATTAAGATAATTAAGACTAGAGCTGACAGTTAGTGATCTCTGTTGAATATATTGATGAATCATTGGCATTTTCTTGAATCTTTGCAGGTTGGAGGTCAATTAAAGATGCGTGGAACAAGGCCAGCAGTCCTTCTTTTAATGATGCAACACTGACTTCGGTAATAACGCCATTTGACGTCTCGCGACTCTGTACAGGTGGTTTACTAGCATGTCCATTTGCAGTATCGGATTTGCTTATAGTGGATGCGTCCAACAAGTCCCTTACTTCTTCTTCAAGAATCTCGATACCGGAAACATACAGCCGAAGTTCAATTCGCAACAGGATGGTTTCTCTCATAGCTTGTTGTTGGTTGCTATCTTACAATATTTTGTAGATTGCTAATTTTTCCTATCATCATGTTTATTCTCTTATGAACTTTTCCTTGTAACAATAATTCCATATGTAACTGAATTCTTAATTAAATCAACATTTAGTTTTCTGTTATCTCCCCTTTTTTTACATTATTATTATTTTTGATTGGTTTTCCTGATATGATTTTATTGGGTTATTAGGTTTATAATACCCTTTTACATATTCCCATTTGTGTTTCATGCTTTGAATCAATGAATTTTGGAGTGAACCAAAAACAGGCTTAGGTCTTTGTGGCCCTTGCGTGTATGTACGCGGAACATGGCATCATGGCTCCATCACTTTCTTCCTTTATTCATTTTTTGCCTATTATATTTTTTTGGTTAATGATATAAAGCAAAAGGTAAATGACCTCAACAACATATGGGCTTTGTGATCTCTACTTATTTTTAATTCTAAAACAAGCAAACATAGTGAATGTAATGGGCCTGATTTAGAGATGCAGGACTTGGAAATTTGAAAAGGATGGTAGGTGTAGACAAAAGGATGGTCCAAATTTGAAGTTTGATTGATTGGATTTGAAATAAGAATGAATAATGGATGAAAACTTGGTTTAAGATGGCATAACGAATAATAATAAAAAAAATGTGGATTGAATAGGATAAGGGAAATATGAACGGTATAGATAATGGGCTTTGAATTGGTGTTTGAATCAAACTCTCTGGACAAATCATAATACATTCCTGTGAAGCTTGCGTACCCAGGAACCACTCAGATGGAGCCATGATCCTAAACTAAACCATGTTACCTTTTCCTCTCGACTCTACAACGTTACTTTGATGTACCTGAGAATTCTCTGCAAAGGACGATCCTAATCACATGCTAGTGAATGCAGAAAGACGACGCATTTTAATAACGACATATCCAAGTTTTGAGGGTCCTTATGAAAATCATAATCGTGAGGGTAAGCCCTAATCAATGATTCACTTATTTTCCAAGGAAACAAACTACAAAAAGGGGACAAACCCCAAGGTACTGCGCAACCCACATTCTTCCAAACCATTGCTCATGGTAGCAGACGTGGGCCGACAAATGCCTGATGGAAATACAGATGAATGCGAGGCATCAATCCTTTTAGATAATAATAATTTAGAGGGCAAATTTTGGGGTGTTACAGCTGCCCCTATTCAATTACTGTAGACGTGAATGGATGACAGCAATTGCTTTCAGACATTTGAAGTATGCAGGGATTGAATACTAGAAACAACCAGAAAATTTGCACTCTATGGCAGAAGAACAGGGAAATAACCTCAACCGAACGAACTCTGCTTGGATATAATTATGATGTGAAGAATAGTAAACAGGGGATGCCTTTTAGATGATACCAGAAGGCTACTAGCTTGCCACACTGTGGGTGGACTTGGGATACATTGCCACACTACGGGTGGACTTTGGAATACATTGCCACACTACGGGTGGACTTTTTGGAACTTGCCACCCGAAGATGGACTTTGGAATACATTGCCACACTACGGGTGGACTTTGGAAATGATGCCACCCTGAGGATGGACTTTCGCCAATCTGCGGTTGGACTTCAAAATACATTGCCACACTGCGGGTGGACTTTAAAGGTTTGCCACACTGCAGGTGGACTTTTGCTCGCTGTGGGAGATTTTTGAAACTTGCCACGTTGCGGGTGGACTTTTTGGAACTTGCCACCCGAAGATGGACTTTGGCCAGTCTGCGGCTGGACTTTTGCTCACTACGGGAGACTTTTGCTCACTACGGGAGACTTTTGCTCACTACGAGAGACTTTAGAGATTTGCCACACTGCGGGTGGACTTTTGGAACTTGCCACCCGAAGATGGACTTTGGCCAGTCTGCGGCTGGACTTTTGCTCACTACGGGAGACTTTTGCTCACTACGGGAGACCTTTGCCCACTGCGGGGGACTTTTGCTCACTACGGGAGACTTTAGAGATTTGCCACACTGCGGGTGGACTTTTGCTCGCTACGGGAGACTTTTGCTCACTACGGGAGACTTTTGCTCACTACGGGAGACTTTCGAAACTTGCCACCTGAAGATGGACTTTGGCCAGTCTGCGGCTGGACTTTTGCTCACTACGGGAGACTTTTGCTCACTACGGGAGACTTTTGCCCACTGCGGGGGACTTTTGCTCACTACGGGAGACTTTAGAGATTTGCCACACTGCGGGTGGACTTTTGCTCGCTACGGGAGACTTTTGCTCACTACGGGAGACTTTTGCTCACTACGGGAGACTTTTGCTCACTACGGGAGACTTTCGAAACTTGCCACCCGAAGATGGACTTTGGCCAGTCTGCGGTTGGACTTTGAAATTTGCCACCCGAAGATGGACTTTGGCCAGTCTGCGGCTGGACTTTGCATATGCTGAATTTGCACGGCATGTTGCCCCATGACACTGGGGACATTATGTCTCGAGTATTGTTATTGAACTGGTGTGAATGTGAAAGAAATTCCTGACGCGGAAGTAATAAATCTCTACTAACTCTGTGGGGAAACACAGTGATCGCGTATTCGATCCCAAGAAGTCCTGTGGAGATAACATCTCTGTTGGAGAAGAGCGTGAATAATTCATCTGTCCCGAATTACCACTTTTGCCAAAAATAAATTGGACTTTATATTTGAAGGTCGTGCCTGGGGATACCTCGACTAGTGGAGATTATCCCCCCCTCATGGATCTGCTGGGGGGGAGAATGATTTATCTGAAATCTTCTAGGGGAATAGGAATTGCCTTGGATCTGATGAGGAATCAAGATCAAGGAAACCAACCGAAAGAAAAAGTGCTGACTTTGGTGAGGACAACTTCCATTTGCATGTTGGAGATGACAACACCGAGACACGTCCTGCTGAGGGGGAAAGATTTCAAATTGCCCCGGGCTGGGGATCAGCTGCTTCCGTATGGCTTTTACCTCAAGAGGATTTTACAAAAAGACTTGGCGTCTTTAAACTCTTAGGTATTGTAACGACTGCATGGATCAATGTAATAACCTTGCTGGGGAGATAACCATTGCCAATGCGGATGAGTTTGTATCTGTCAGATGTGTTGAACGAGATAGTTGACTTGACAAGTAACCACGGTATTCTAGACTCCGGGTAAATGCTTCTGATCGTCTGTCTCCGGGAAAGAATGAATTCTCGTACTATTAGGGTGGCCTGCCCCAGTATGAGTATTTGAATAGTTTTGCTCTTGACTGACTAATCTTCGCTCTTGGAGAGATTTGAATCTCGAGGTGATTGCCCCAGTTTGACTGAAATTTGAAGAGATTGCTCAACATAACTGCCCCGGATTGGCTCAGTACTCTAATTTTGAAGAGATTGCTCGACGTGACTGCCCCGGATTGGCTGGCTCTTACCATGACTAAATGGGAAAGTCTCTGCTTAATGAAGCTTTATTCGGTTAAGTGCACCTCGACGTGACAGTCTTTCAGAAGTTTTAGACTCCTCAACCTGGCAAGCTTGAGCTTCTGGATTGAATTTCCGTATGTGAACCATTTATGATGCTCAACAAATGTATGCAAGTGAGAAAATGTTTATTCTTAGAATGAAAATCCTAATTCAACAAACATGTTAATCTTGAAGCTTTGAAAATGGATCGTTAACCTTCATGAGAGAATCACTGGTTAAGATACGACCTTTATTTGAATGAAAGTATGTACATGCAATACCAATAAACGTCTTTTAGCACAACTCATAGGAGTCAGGAACGCGGTCTCGTGGTAGTATGTACTCAAATTAACCCTGTTTCAGTTAGGACTTTTAAGGGTTGTATCGTGGCCTGGTTCACGGTTATAGAAACAAAGGATATAGGCTCGAAGTTTATTTGTGCCCACCCGCTCTTCGTGATGTTCTCCATTCCTATGTTCAGCTAGTTTTCACAAGCATTCACCTTTCATAAGGGTTTCGTGTTGATTGAGGAACCATTGCTACTATTAGTTCAAGCACCAATCAGGTTATTGTTGAGAGTCAGTCACTCCTCTATTTTTCGTGTTTGTGTCACACGACTTTGTTCTTATTTGAGGATTTTTCTTGTGTAATCCTTTTCCGTCTTTCGCTTTTGCATTATTTTGCTTATCCCTAACTTTTTCCTGGACTGATTCTTGTGAATCTTTGATTGTGAAGTCCAGCGGGATGCCCTAACTTTTGCCTAAGTCGCTTGTTTTCAAGTTTCGACTTAGCGGGCCTTTTCTTTTCTTTTTCTTTTTGCATTTTGAACAAGTCGCGTGACATTGTTTGTCTTGATTGCTTCACGAGGGTTGTGACTGCCTCATTTTGCGGTCGACGAAGGATAACCATTGTGGTTGTCAATCTTTGGACCTTTTGACTTGGATAACCATTGTGGTTTCGGGTCTTTGGACCTCTTGATTAGCATAGTAGAATGCAATGGATCTTCAAATACACTCCTTTATGAAAGTCTGAACGCTTGGTCTGACTGGCTGACATCTACCCTGCCCCTGGGTTACCTGTGAGGGTTTTTTATGTGAAAAGAAACTCCTACTTCAAGGCTCAAAGGGGTTAGCGAGGGTCTATCTTCCTTATATCTCCAGTGTTTAGGATTTGAAACAATGCCTGTACATCGTCAACAGGGTCTTACTTGAGAGCACACAATTCAGAGATATTGCGTTTTTGTTTCGTCATTCTCCTTCATAGAATTTAAGCATGACAATTGGTATTGCGATATACATATGCAAAATTATAAGGGAATGCAAATGAATTTACTTCAAGAAAAACATGTGAGTTTTATTATTTCTAACATTCAAAAGCAAACAAATTTCATACATGTAGACAAATGTTTAACACATAAAAGAAACTACAAATGGAAATGCAGTAAAGAAACTGAATATTGTCGTAGTTGAGGAGGCTTGGCTCCGTCTGGACCTATCAGTCTTGGATACTTTCAACGATCAAAATCTCTTTCACAGACTGGTAATTTTCAATTCGCAGTGGTATACCTAACCATGGCAGTCATACCTCTTCTTCTAGCTATTCTGACTCTGACGCGAGACATCTGAAGGAAAGAGTGAAGCTGGGGAGTAAAGTTGCCCCATAAGGTTGCTCGGAAAGACCTGACGATCTTCTGCCTACGTATCTCCATTGACTGATGACCAATGAAGAATCAGAGCGACGTAGTTCCCCTCAATAGGGATGAAAAATGAACAATGAAGAAAGGCAAACACATAAATGCCATCACTGAGAGTATTTGAATACTGCTGGCTTTATTTGCTTCATGAATACCCTAGCATCCTGGGTGATTAACTTGAAGACTTCAGCTTAACATGAACCATTTGGTAGAATAACCGTGACACTGGTTCCGTCGTGATTAGGCATCAGACTTTGGAGTACCCTTGGATGAGGAGAAAAATTGATTGTCTTGGACTCAATTAGGTCTTGCACCTTGTTCTGAAAAGCCCAACATTTCTTAATACTGTGCCCCTGGGCACCTGAATGGAATTCGCACTTGGAGTGTGGATCAAAATTTGGTGGTAGATTATCAGCAGAAGGAGCTCTCATGGTACGGAGCTCAACCAGGTTCAACTTCAGAAGTTCTGGAAGCAATACAGCATATGGACATGGGATAGGATCAAGTCTGCGGTTCTTCGCTCTTGTTCTTTCCTGAAACTGTCTCTGTACCTGTTGTTGTTGACCCTGTGGTCGTGATTGAAAACTTCGTGGTTGACATTGCGTTGGACGCCTGACATGTCCCTGTACTTTCTTACTCGTACTTAGCCGAGGAGTGAATGAAGATTGTTGATGCAGCCCCTTTGAAGACTTGGACTGAGCAATGATTCTAGAAGAAGGAAAGTCGACCATTTCTTTTGTATTCCTGCATGCTGAAGGAGGAGTTAGCTCGTGACACTCAATCAATCCCATTTTGAGCAGTGGTGGACATACTTCAGAATAAGACATGGGTATCGGATCAATAACCCTTTCTTGCTCCTGTTGATGACGGGTTGCTAGCAATGGAGGAGTTATAGATGAAATCGGTTGAAGTATTTCTCCTGGAAACCAAGGCGTAGCAGCTGAGAAGGATCCCTGATAAGGAAAGAAAGTGCTCACTTCTTTGGTAACGATTGGTGTAGGATCATTCAGTTCACATGTGGAGTTGGTTCCTATCTGATGCTCTTCCTGACTGCCGAGTGGCGATTGCTGGTGAAGAGATTCGAACTGTAGAGGAAACCCATCTAAAGAACCCTGATTTATTGGACATCCCAAAGAGATGGGAGAAACATGACCTTCTGTTTGAAAAGTAGACACACAACTGTTTTCCTTTTTCGACATAGTATTCATGATTCCTGTAAGTAGCTTTATCTGAGTCTTCATCAGGTTGAATTCTTCTCTCAACAACTTCTGATCCTGGGACAACGCTCGAATGTCCACTACAACATGCCCCAGTTGGGCCTTCATCTCGGTCACCTCCGCTCGGAGTTGTTCCATGTCTAAACCTTGACAGTCGTGATTCAAATTGACCATTCTGGAGAGAAACCAGGTCAGGATAAGAATTTGTCTCTGAACACCTGTAAGAAATGCAAGGATGTATGCAAATGCCATGTTCAGTTATTTCCCAGGAATCCATCCATTTTGATCCAAGTTTTAATGCAGAAGAAAATCCGACATAATCCAGATATGGGATCCTTAGAAGTAACCGAACATGTATGCTAAAATGCCATGATGTCATGTATGCAACTGGCATGCGGTCAGCGGTCCGACGCTGGCGTGGATCAGATAACCAAGTGCTGGTGAAGATTATGATATCAGTATCTCTGTGCAGAAATTCCAGAATTCTCAACCAAGTATCATATAGGACCAGATCATATCATTGAGTAACACTGGCAAAAGCGGGTATGTTGGAAGTTTTAGGGTTCCTGCAAACCTGTAAACCCCTCCCAATCTCACGGGTGTTGCTACTACGGGTCAACATCACAGACTCTCAAAGCCGAATAGCAATAATACGTTCACCATTTCCGAGAAATGGCTCATGACCAAATCAGGGAATCGGTTTGGCATTATATACTACTCAGGGAGGCCTCAGCTGAATTCCGGAAAAAACAAGCATCCCCCATAAGTTCCCGGCTTCAAGCACTGAAGTCGAGAAACAATAGTACATTCATCCCGAAGGGTACAATACTACCGTCATACGACCAGTTGCTTTAACCAGGTTCCTACGAGAGAACAAGGTCATCCTATGCGATTTCCTAGTGGGCCCTCGGGTGCGAATGGGTTTGCCACAAAATGTGGTCTGCCACTGTCACCACTGGAGAGGGTTGTTTCCACTAAGGTCCTCGATGATCGGTTCCCAGTGTTAGCAGCTCAGGTGGGAACATACTATGGTCTGCCTAGGCAGTATAGAACATATCCCAAGAGAGCCTGATCTGGGTGTGAGACTCGTGAAAACTACACGTGCTCAAGACCACGCAAGCCACACGACTGCCCACTCTAAATCCTATGTGTATACTCAAGCCGGGTATTTGGCTTATCTCACAATAATCCCATCCCGCCAAGGAAAACCAGAACAGCCAGTACAGTATATGCCAGTATATGCGACAGTAAAGTAAAGTGCAGAAAACTGTAAATGAAGCTGTAAAGGAAAGCAATAAACCGTAAATAAAACAGTAAAGCTAAACTAAAGCATAACAGCGAATGAATAAGCACCCAAAGAAAACAGAAACAGACAAGCGCTAGGATTGACTCTCAAAGGGGAAATTAGAATTTCTAAAAGTCCCCAGCAGAGTCGCCAGCTGTCGCTCCCGGGATTTTCATCCTGGTACAAACGCGAAAGTGGCGCGAAAGAAGGTTAGAGTCGCCAGCCAGACATTTTTTATCCCAAAGGAATGGGAAAGGTAATGTTGCACAAACCTAAGGAAGAAGGAAAGGACAAGGCCTTGCGAACCAAAGATCTGGATACGGGAGTCGGTTACGAATTGAGAAGGTATTAGCACCCCAATCCGTCCGCCGTACCCGACGGGATCCACGCTTATAAGTCTGTTTTCAAAGGGTGAGAAATAATATGCTGTTTGAATAAAAGAATAGCTATCTGGAATGAAATGGAATTGAGAAAAAGAAATGGAATTAACAAATGGGAATAAAATGGGAAAATGTAGGGAAAAAGAAAGATTGTGCTCGAATGGGCCCTACCCCACTGCCTACGTACCTCATCGGGATAAATGAGGATCAGAGACGCCGTAGTTCGTCTAACTAAGGCTTACACTCGTTTGTGGTTTTTAGGATGACGTTGCCATAGTTCTAGCTCAGGTGTTACCGGCTCTGACTCGAGGGTGTTTACCGTATCGCTGTTTGAACTGTCGAGACAAGTCATGTTCGTCCGCAAAGAGTATGAGATGAGATGAGAAGACGTGACTTATTGGTTTGTTGTTTTTTAGAAGAAATGTTTTGAATTTGTGTTTATTGAATGTACAACACTAAAGACTATGACACAGGAGCGAATACTTTCCAAGATCGCCCCCAATGGAACGTTTGTAAAGCATCCTAGAAGAGTGAAGGAGACCTCCACTGATCATTTCCCGTATAGCTTAAGGCTCGTGGCGCATTGTACACCTTTTCCTTTATTAAGTGTTTTTTTGGTTTTCTTTTAAGATGAGAAGAGACTCAAGTTATAAAAGGTAAACATTCTAAGGGGAACTAGACTTACCCTATGTTAGTTTGAATTCATGGATAACCTATGGTTAGTGAGGTTTGCAATTAAAATCTACCTAAGAGATATAAGAGATATAAGACTAAACATGCAAGTAAAAGAAATTAGTAATGAGCAATAGGGTCCTCCTAGGTCATGGTAGGTAAAAACGCATATGAAATGTAAACGGGATGAAACAATGAGGTGTGTGGGTCGGTTGCGTGGTGCTAAGACACACGACTTATGGTATGAAACATGCAAGGTTTGATTTTGGTTGAATGGAGTGGAACGAAGGTGATCGTGGAACCCTAAAATAATATGAACTTTTATTTATTTATTTGAAAATATACTCGACGTTGGATCGAATACTTCATTTGTTTTTGAAAATTTGGTTTTCTATCGATTCGTTTTTACCTTTTCTACTCCTAATTAAGGAAATTATAAAAGCATACAAGTTCTAGGATATTACATCACAACGCATACAAAGTATAAAACACAATTAAGGCATAAAAATATCCAAGTCCAATAAGCCACTCCTTGAAAACATACCTTGCACAAAAAACAACAACAAATAGTTAGTGAATGATATGAATTATGAATATGCATAATGTGAAGGAATGAATTAAAATGACAAAAATATTAAAAGTCATGGAAAAAATATGAAATTAAATTCCTGAGGTCTTCAACTTGATTATATTATTGTGCTAAAAAATCTCTAAAAAATCCTTATTTTAATTATGGTAAATGACCACCTATTTCTATGTAAAGTTCCAACACAAATTTGCACAAATTACACTATCAAAACAATAGAAAAAATGCCCTAAAAAATACACAAAAAAATATTATAGGTACTTCTATTTGTCCTTTGATCATGGCAAAAAGAATGGGCAGAAAATATTATGGGAAGTGGCCTAAATAAATTGTACAAAATTATGTGTCTACATGAGAATTCAATACAAAATCAATTAAATTAAAATTCAAAATTAAATTGAAAAAAATGATTAAATTCAGAAAATAAAAATTGAGAATGTTTCTAAATTGACTTAATATTCTACTGTATTTTTTTATAGCATTTTAATATGTCTTCTAATATACTTTTGTGAATTAATTGAAAAGTGTATAGAAAAGAAAACAAAAGAAAAGGAGATAAGAGAGGGGGGAGGAATTGCAATGTTTTCTAGTTAAAATTCAACTGGGCCTCAAATAAGGGGTGAAGATAGAAAATTCGAAGGCCCAAATGAATAGAAACCAGGGGGTAAAAAGAGAAATGTTTTTTACGCTAAAAAAACAAATGAACTCGTATTGGGGGTGTCAATAGTATTCAGACCCAAGCCCAAAATCTTTATCCTCAGCAAATCAGAAATAATAGTAGGGAAGTAATTGATTTTAATGAGTTTTATGGAGATTTTAGTAGTTTTCAATAGTATTAATCATAGTTTATGAATCTAATTAACCCAATTAAAAATAAAATCAATTCTTTAAACTTAAGAACAAAAACAAAAAAAGGACATTTCAGACCTTAAAACAATCGTATTTCTCCTCTTCACTCAATTTCCTACTCATGAAACCCTAGCCGCCGCTGCGCCGATTTCCCTCCGACCAATCGCTTTTTCCGTCTCAAATTCCCTTCTCTGCTCCGCCGTATCGTCGTCGTCACCACCAAAGCATCGTCGTCTCGTCTTCCTCGGACAACCTCACCGCACCATAACGCGCTCCTTCGTCCGTCTCTCTTTCAACCCCATCGCTCCTCAACTTCTCCGATCCTAAACGCGTTGGGAATACGCTTAACCATCAAATTGAAGCTCATCTTTGGAGGTTTGGCTCCACAACTCCGGCGATTTCATCAAGATTCGCGGCGAAGTCGTCGAATCCGTACAACAGGACCGGATGTGATGATGCAAGGTTTCAAATACCTTCAAGTCTTCTTCTTTTTTGTTTCGGCTTTAACTCCTCCCTTCTCCTTACGATTCTGTATTGGTGGTGGGAGTTATGGTTGATGGTGATGCTGTTAATCCATGAACCACGACGTCGACGTGTTCTTGCAGTGCATCGCGAATTGATTAATATCTGCCGATGTTGTATCGAGATTTTCGTGATGAAGAAGATGAGGTTGACTTCGAATCATCAAGAAAATTCAGGCAAATATCTTCACTCCTTTCTTTTCTTTTCACCGATGCGGTTATGAATCCTTGTTGTTATGCTAATTCCATGTGCTTGATGAATCTGTACTTGAAAAAATTGGTTCTTGATTATGCAGATTGTTGGACAATGACGAAGGATTGCAGATGAATACTGTTGCGGTATTGCGAGATGGACGAAGAAAGGAATACAGATGATTAGTGAGTGAGGAGAATGGAATCGGTTGATGATTGAAGTCTTGCGGGTTAAAGAAGGAGGGGTCGGAGAGGAAGGTGGATGCTGAGGTAGGAGAAGATGGATATTGGAGAAGATGATTGAAGCTAGAAGAACAAAGGAGAGTGAAATGAGTCAAAAGCCTTGGTGAAAAAAAAGTGAAGATTAATCCAGCCCCTAAAAAACTCATCTCACTTCTGATTTTATAGAGAGGATTCCCAGACTCCCAGAAATTCAGGTAAATCAGTTAAAAACTGTTGTGAATTGGTTAAAGCAGTTAGAGTTTGTTGATCAGTTAGGGGTTGTTAGAATTCTGTTAGGGTGGTTATAAATTTTTTGTTCGTGACAGATGGTCATAATTTGATCTTTATACTTATTTGTAGCTGCAAATTGGTCCCTCTTTATTTGATGCATTGACAAACTATAACTTGCTCTTGTGTTAATTTTCTTGGATGTACCTCTTTTGACAAAAAACTACGTTGTAAAGCTGCTGCTGCCGATTTATCACTGATAGAAGTTTCGGCATGCTAGTCGTTATTTTTGTTGTTTTGACCATTAAGATAATTAAGACTAGAGCTGACAGTTAGTGATCTCTGTTGAATATATTGATGAATCATTGGCATTTTCTTGAATCTTTGCAGGTTGGAGGTCAATTAAAGATGCGTGGAACAAGGCCAGCAGTCCTTCTTTTAATGATGCAACACTGACTTCGGTAATAACGCCATTTGACGTCTCGCGACTCTGTACAGGTGGTTTACTAGCATGTCCATTTGCAGTATCGGATTTGCTTATAGTGGATGCGTCCAACAAGTCCCTTACTTCTTCTTCAAGAATCTCGATACCGGAAACATACAGCCGAAGTTCAATTCGCAACAGGATGGTTTCTCTCATAGCTTGTTGTTGGTTGCTATCTTACAATATTTTGTAGATTGCTAATTTTTCCTATCATCATGTTTATTCTCTTATGAACTTTTCCTTGTAACAATAATTCCATATGTAACTGAATTCTTAATTAAATCAACATTTAGTTTTCTGTTATCTCCCCTTTTTTTACATTATTATTATTTTTGATTGGTTTTCCTGATATGATTTTATTGGGTTATTAGGTTTATAATACCCTTTTACATATTCCCATTTGTGTTTCATGCTTTGAATCAATGAATTTTGGAGTGAACCAAAAACAGGCTTAGGTCTTTGTGGCCCTTGCGTGTATGTACGCGGAACATGGCATCATGGCTCCATCACTTTCTTCCTTTATTCATTTTTTGCCTATTATATTTTTTTGGTTAATGATATAAAGCAAAAGGTAAATGACCTCAACAACATATGGGCTTTGTGATCTCTACTTATTTTTAATTCTAAAACAAGCAAACATAGTGAATGTAATGGGCCTGATTTAGAGATGCAGGACTTGGAAATTTGAAAAGGATGGTAGGTGTAGACAAAAGGATGGTCCAAATTTGAAGTTTGATTGATTGGATTTGAAATAAGAATGAATAATGGATGAAAACTTGGTTTAAGATGGCATAACGAATAATAATAAAAAAAATGTGGATTGAATAGGATAAGGGAAATATGAACGGTATAGATAATGGGCTTTGAATTGGCGTTTGAATCAAACTCTCTGGACAAATCATAATACATTCCTGTGAAGCTTGCGTACCCAGGAACCACTCAGATGGAGCCATGATCCTAAACTAAACCATGTTACCTTTTCCTCTCGACTCTACAACGTTACTTTGATGTACCTGAGAATTCTCTGCAAAGGACGATCCTAATCACATGCTAGTGAATGCAGAAAGACGACGCATTTTAATAACGACATATCCAAGTTTTGAGGGTCCTTATGAAAATCATAATCGTGAGGGTAAGCCCTAATCAATGATTCACTTATTTTCCAAGGAAACAAACTACAAAAAGGGGACAAACCCCAAGGTACTGCGCAACCCACATTCTTCCAAACCATTGCTCCTGGTAGCAGACGTGGGCCGACAAATGCCTGATGGAAATACAGATGAATGCGAGGCATCAATCCTTTTAGATAATAATAATTTAGAGGGCAAATTTTGGGGTGTTACAATCTTATCTGCAGATATGGTGTTCCGAATAGAATCATTACTGAGAATGGTTCAGACTTGAACAATAAGATGATGAAAGAGCTTTGTGAAGATTTCAAGATTCAACACCATAATTCCTCTCCTTATAGACCGAAGATGAATGGGGCTGTTGAAGCTGCAAATAAGAACATTAAGAAGATCATTCAGAAGATGGTTGTGACATACAAGGACTGGCATGAGATGCTCCCTTTCGCTTTGCATGGGTATCGTACATCTGTCCGCACTTCAACAGGGGCAACCCCTTTCTCACTTGTTTACGGTATGGAAGCAGTGCTCCCCGTCGAAGTTGAGATCCCATCAATGAGAGTTCTGATGGAAGCCAAGTTGACTGAGGCTGAATGGTGTCAAAGTAGATTTGATCAGTTGAATTTGATTGAAGAAAAGAGAATTACAGCTTTGTGTCATGGTCGGTTGTACCAGCAAAGAATGAAGAAAGCTTTTGATAAGAAGGTCAAACCTCGTGTATTCAGAGAAGGCGACCTCGTGCTCAAAAAGATTCAGTCTTTCCTTAAAGATTCTCGGGGCAAGTGGACTCCGAACTATGATGGCCCATATGTTGTTAAGAAAGCCTTCTCTGGCGGTTCATTAATTCTCGCAACTATGGATGGTGAGGAGATCACTCGCCCTGTGAATGTGGATGCAGTCAAGAAATACTTCGCCTAAAAAATAAAAGAACAGCTCGCTAAGTTGAAAACCCGAAAGGGCGGCTTAGGCAAAAATGAGCGTCTCGGTGGATTGAAAACCCGAAAGGGCGGTCCAGGCAAAAATTAGAGACAAAAACAGAAATAATTATCCCGGTAGATTGAAAACCCGAAAGGGCAATCTAGGCAAAAGTTAGGGATCATGGCAAGTAACTGCGTCGACAGACTAAATCACTTGTAGCAATCGAGGATTTCAGATTCTTGTTCCTCAGAAGAATTATTCATCAAAGTTTCTTACTCACTCATCCTTGACTGAAGTTTCGGACACAGTGGAGTTCAAAGTTGATAGGGAGAATAGTTATCATTGTATCTCAATGTAGCCCTTTTCCATATATTTACCATTTTTCAAACTTGTAATGATCCATGGAGTCATGCCATTTGCTGACTACCATTCTATCAATGAATTTGAGCTTTTATCCATTTGTTTGCAATTCTTTATATTATTTCTGTTTACAAAATTTCAATTTATTGTTGATGATGATTTTTGAAACAAATTTAATAAATTTAATCTTTGAAGATTTTAAAAACATTTTTTCTTTTGATATATGAACAAAGAAAGGATATCAACAGTGATTCCAAGAATGGTAAAGTCTGGATGTGTGTAACTTGTCTCTCTCAAAGCAGGGTTTGATTTGGTTGTGCCCATGTGAAGTTCCTGGATAGTCTTGATTGATGTTAATGATGTTTTGTTCCCCAACCATGATGTTGAATGGAGATTGTATGTATTCTCCAGAAGAGTTGTTGGAAGGGATGTTCAGAATCCCTAGCTGAGTTGTGATCTTTCCTCAGCATGTTATCTTTGAATGGAGAAGTATTGGGAATCCTCAGCTGAGTTCTTGTTCCTCAGCTCGATTTGTCTGCATCCTTGAATATAGAAGTATTGATATAGTAGGCATTTTAGAGGTTTTCTTTTACCCGATGTTGGGTATAGATTTAAAATCCCTCGCAACTGTGTTGTGACTATGATGTTAACTTCTGATATCCTCATATGGATCCCCAGTAGGTCTGCATGTGTTGATTTCCAGCAGGTTCCTATGTGATTGTTTAGCAAGTCTGGCACTCTATCCCCAAGCGGAGCAGGAGTTGTATGACAGTTATTCTTCGTGAAGTTTGATTTTTATCAAGATATTTCCATCCTCAGCAGATTATTACTCTTTCCTCAGCAGGATGATATTCCTAGAAGATGTTGTCTCATCAGGGTTTGAGCCTTGTAGCAGGATTTTATTCCTTTGATGGCTTGTGATATTCCCCTGCAGATTTCAGATTGAATCTCCAACATATTTCCCTGCATTGTTGCCTTGGGATTAGCCGAGTATCCGGTGGTTGTGGTGTTTATGTCACCTGTTTCTTATCTTTATGTCTGTTTTGTCAGCATATTCATAAGCATATTCATACGCATAAGCATAACATTGTTTGCTTGCATTCTTGCGTTTATCATTGTTATCTTCTTTTTGGTGTGGACTTTCCCCACAAAGTGTGTGTCATATTCCTCTTAAGTTTAGAGTGTCGACCATTAAGCAGAAATAGTTAATCCTTTCTAATTCCCCACTGAGTTTGTTTCTCGTGGACGATGTTGATTCAGTTTCCTCCCCAGTTTATTATCTGGATGGATTTTCCCCAGTTGAGATATTTCCTCCTCGGGATGAGTATTGCTTGACCGTTTCTCTCCAATTTGTTCTTGGATTGAACTTTGGTCCCCTGTTGTGGGTATTATTGCTTTGGAATTAAGCTATTGTTGTTTGATAGTGGGCAATTTTTTTTCTCCAGCTTGAGCATATTATGTTGGATTTAAGCTATCAGTAAATCGATAGTGGGTAATATTACCAAATTGATCAAGTTCTTTTACTTGTACTCCTACCCAGTAAATCGGTAGTCGAAATTTTATCCTCTTACCCAGTAAAAAGGCAATAGAGTTTGTTTTCCTTTGCTTAAGCTCCTACCCAGTAAATCAGGTAGTCGAGAATTGTTCTACCCAGTAAATCCGGTAGTCAAATTATTTTCCTCTTACCCAGTAAAAAGGTGATAGAATTAGATATTTTCATCTTACCCAGTAAAAAGGTAATTTGATTGAGTTTCTACCCAGTAAATCCGGTAGTCAAATTATTTTCCTCTTACCCAGTAAAAAGGTAATAGAATCAGATATTTTCATCTTACCCAGTAAAAAGGTAATTTGATTGAGTTCCTACCCAGTAAATCCGGTAGCCGATATTTTTTCTTCTTACTCAGTAAAAAGGTAATAGAAACTGTTTCCATTTGATTGAGTTCCTACCCAGTAAATCAGGTAGATGATCATACTCCTATCCAGTAAATTGATAGTCGAGTCTTTTATATCTTTCTACCCAGTAAATCAGGTAGTTGAGAATATTTCTTACCCAGTAAAAAGGTAATTAAGGTTATCCCTCCGAATTTTGCTCCTATCCAGTAAATTGATAGTCGAGTCTGTTACTTCCTACCCAGTAAACAGGTAGTTGATGATTTTTATCCAACTCAGTATTTCTCCATTCTTGGATTCGAATACTTTAATTGGCTGATATTTCTGGCAGGGTGTTGATATTTCCCTGGTTGAATGTTGTTCTTGATTATTTCATATCTTTTCCCAAGTGGAGTCTGTTATCCAGTGATTTATTTTCCTGGTAACTCTTTGGTTGTTTGTTGTTTCCCCGGCGGGATTTTCTTCTGTGTCCCCAAGTTGTGCTTTTCTCTGGTGATCATTATTTTCCCCACAGAGATCTTGGGTTTGCATATCATATTCATATCATATCATTTGTTCTCTTAGGAAAAAAATTGGGTATTCTGTATTTAAGTCTCTCCCATCTTGTAGAGACGAAGATGTCGATCTTCATATCTCCGGATTGAAGAAACTTAAATAGGGGCAGCTGTAACACCCTAATTTTTGCCCTAAGATTTCTTCTCATATCATCTGCATTTTGCATACAAGCAAGATCACATTGGTTTCCGAGTTTCTCCTCAGATCGGGTCTATGCTTCGCAGGGGATCACCATTATTTTTACTGCCTTATATTTATTTATAGGGATAATTATACGAAACCCCCTTGCCATTAGGGCGAGATTCGGTTTTGCCCCCCTGAAGTTTTTTTTATCAACTCCCCCTTATAAAATCAAAAACCATATTTCACCACCCCCTTTTACTTATCTACTGTTCATCATCTTCCCCAACCACTCTCCTTCATCCTCTCCTTCATCACCAAATTAGGGTTCATGAACTATTTCTAATGAAACCCTTAATTGAAAAGTAGCTGCAGAATCGAGTCTACATCAGTACCAATAGAGTAGGTCCAACAATAAAATCAAAATCAAAGGCCAACCAACTAGGAATGGCTAAGCCCTCACCGGAAACCTTACTGATAGGAAAAGAACAACCACTCAATCACAGAAACTATACTGACCAAAACTATATTTAATACAAAACCAAAACTAACAGTTCCTAAGCCAAGACACAAAATATCCAAATTGAAACACTCCAATGATCAAATCCAGTTGCTATCGCCAATAACAACCATGACAGCGCAGGCAAAAGCTCCAGAAACACATTCCACCATCAGCCATAATACTACAACCCTTGCCGCAGCAAATGACTCGCGGGCAGAGCAGACACTAGATAACACTCAAAAACCAGCAGCTCCAATTAAACATCATCAAAAACCTGCTGACACAAATATCCTCAACTGTCACACAACTTCAAACTCCTAGCCAGACCCTCACACCCAAACTGATACACATACACCTCCACAACACTACAACCCCCAGGAAACAAGCATTACCTCTGCCTCTAGAAACACCAAACCGGAACCCAATCCCTAAAGCTGAGAAAACAAGACGAAAAGCCCACTACTGCTACACACGTGGCCCCAACCACCAGACCACACGCCGACTGTGACGACACCTTGATAGACAGAACCTGATCCTGAGAGTAGGCAAAATGATGCAGGAATGAAAAGACTGATAAACTTGAGCCAAAGACCAGACAACCACCCATCTGCAAATGCGGTAAGCCCACAGTCTCTTGCAAATAGCAATTCCAAACCAAACAATTCAATCAAAATATAAAGTTGAATGATTGTTTTAACTGAGAGAACGATACGATTAAAGACCTAACACCAATCTCTTAAAACTAATTCACATGAAAACAATACATATTGCAGTTGTTGAGTTGTTTCGAGTATGTCCAAGCTTCTCCAAGATTTTATTCAGAGGTTTAGATTTGTTTTGCTTTGATTCTTGACTCTGTTTTGCTTCGATTCAGTTCCGATGTTGTTTCGATTTGTTTCAGATTGTTGATTCATAAGTTATCCCAATTTATTTTTGGATCTGGTTTAATTTAATTTCAATGTTCATGAACCCTAATTTGGTGATGAAGGAGAGGATGAAGGAGAGTGGTTGGGGAAGATGATGAACAGTAGATAAGTAAAAGGGGGTGGTGAAATAAGGTTTTTGATTTTATAAGGGGGAGTTGATAAAAAAAAAACTTCAGGGGGGCAAAACCGAATCTCGCCCTAATGGCAAGGGGGTTTCGTATAATTATCCCTTATTTATATTTACTGACTTCTAACCAAAATACAAAAAATGTTGCAGTGTTCTTCTTCTTCTCTGTGTTGCAGGTTTGCGAGGATGAGACAGTAATTCCATTCAGATGCGTTTGTTCAGTCACAATTCGATTTCAAGTGGATGTTTGACCTAATCTGGTCAAACTATTAAAAGATTATGTTGACTGCAAGTTGTGTATGCCAGTAATTCATTCATCAGGCAATGCGTTTTCAAAGTACAAGTTGGTTGTGTGACAGTTGTTTTCTGTGCAAAGTTTGGTTTGTTCATCAGTTATCAGGCAGTGTGTTGCGGTTTGAATCTTCAGTGTTTATCCGTTCATCAGTTTATTAACTCATCAACGATTCATCTGAGGATTTATTTTCCTCAGTTTGGGTTCGAATCATCAGGGCATGAATCAAACAATTTTCAGATGACAGTTGGCAAATTGCGAGTTATTTGGGTTGTTCAGTGGGTCTGTGTTGGTTGTGTTCAGAGGCTTGTGAAAAAAATCGAGATTTTGTTGTGGGCTTGAAAACCAAATTCCATCCATTACCCATTTTCTTTCCGATTAAACCATTTATCCATTCGTATATTTTTTGTATGACCATTTTTTTTAATTATCCATTCTTTTCGATTTTCTTTACCAAATCACATTATCCAAATATTATTCATATGTCCGTTATCCATTTTTTTATCCGACTAAATCATTTCCATTTATTTTCCTTTTTTTTTCCCGTTATCCTTCCTTTTTATATCTTTATTATTTTTTTCTAATTTTTTCTTATCACCTCCATTTTTTTACCAAAATAATAAATATAAAAAAAAAATCCAATTAAATCATTTTAATTTCCAATTTATTTTATTTCTCCATCATTTTTTTTACATTTACAAAATTTTGTATCTTTTTTTTCCTTAAGCCCATTAAGCCACACCACTTTTGCTTGCCAAGCCTTCACATCACTTGCTAGCCACATTTTGCCATCATTCACATACATGCATGGCCCACACTTTCCATTAAACTCAGGTCCACATACTTATCCAGAGACAATGTATCCAAGCTACCAAACTCTTGCACATGCCAAGGCCCCACAACGCCTTCCCAGCCACAACGCCTCCCCAGCCAAATCTTACAAGCTGCAAGCAAATTCCTCCCATTAATCCTCACACCCATCACGTGCCCAACTTGCAGCCACAAGCAAAAAGCCATCCTGCTGCCCAAAACCAGCCTACCACAACAACTTGCACAAAGCCAATATCCCACAAGCAACTCAGCCGAAGCAATCCGTAAGCTTCACATCAGTCAAAGTCCCTAGCTCCAACTTTTCCAGCTGTATCCGTACACCAAGTCTCCCACACTTGCCTTCAGCTATTTCACAACAGCCTTACGCCTTCCGCATCCGCAAGCAACTCAAGCCAACACCAGCCTACGCCAAAAATGAAACAAGCCGAAGCCTCCTAGTTTCTCAGCCACAGCTCCGTACGTAACAACAACACTTGCCGTCACGCAGAGAACACGAGCAATACACACGCGAAATCACCTGAAATTCATTACAACACAAAACGCAATAAACCAAATAATCAAAACGCATTTCGTCACTTGAAATCACAATCAAAATGCAGCAACAATAAGAATCAAAAGCTGAGAATTAAAACGCAAATGAACACGCGGACCTTACCTATCAAAACGCCCAAAATCCTTCTCAAAACGGCATCAAATTTCTTGACCTCTTCTCCTATTTAAATAGAGCCTCTCTCATTCAATCACAAGCTTGAACAGCATCCTAAACCGCTGCCCAAATTCATTCTCTCAAATTCAATTCCAATTCCAAAATCCCTAAACCCTTTTCTAACCTTCAACCAAAAATATCAAAACCAAATCAAAAGGGAGAAGAGGAGAGGTTGAAATCGTTTGAAGGGGAAGGAACTTGCGATTGAGGAGAAGAAAGAAGTGACGGATTCTTGTTTGTTTGAGAAGGTGAGATTCGAGGAGGTTCCCTTGCCCTGTTTTCGCCATTTTTGAACGAAGGAGAAAGAAGCTCATTCTGTTTCTGATTTTTTTTTCTTATATGTTATGTTGACTTGCTTATTTTTTAATTGAATATGTGATAAAAAATTGGGCCTAAGGCCATAATTTTGTGTTGCTGACCACCCCTGCCCGTGGATCTCCCTATTTCCTCCTCCCCTTCTATTTTTTTTTGTTGTATTATTTTCTATTTATTTGATTTTTTTTCATTTTTTTATATTATTTATTATATAGTGTATTTATGATATAACAATAGAAAATATTTTTAAAATGATTTGATTTAGAAAAATGTTTTAGAATTTATATTTTTATAAAAGTCTCTTTAAAAAGGATATTTGGAAAAGAATTCTTAGAAAAAATATTTTAAAAAATATTTTCTATTTCTTTTTTTTGGATCTATTTTCTTTTAGATCCTTATTCTTCATCTCTTTTTTTTATTTTTGGTCGATGACAATCTTCCGATTCGGGATTGTTGATTTCCGATTAAGTTTAATCTTCATTATTTCAAATCTATGGATGAATGATCATTTGGATCATTCTCCATACTTTGAGATTGTGATAGGTTGCTTTTCGAGAATTTCAACGAGAATCCCGATTAAGATTAGACCGTTCTCTTTCTTTTAGTGTGGCATGTTTTCGGAGAACGATTCATTATATCGTTTCTCTAACATTAACACGAATATTTTCCACTTTAATTAGTGGTGGCCGGCCTCATTTGTAGGGTAATTACTCCGTAAATTACTCGGCGATTGCTTTACATAGACCTACAGTGTTGTCCCTATTCGATTAAAGATCCACTTGGATCCGGTTGCCTCGATTTTATTTTCCTTGTTGTGGTTGTGCTTGATTAAGTTCATCATACCACTTTATATTGTAAATATTATTATAATGTGAATATAATTGTTTAAATTTAAATCTCTCGCACCTTATCCTTTTATTTTAATCTCTTGCTCCCTTATCTCCTTATTATATTTTGCCATATTATCTCATATATCATTTGTTTATATTCATATTGTGCTTGTTTATATTCATATTATGCTTGTTTTTATTTTGTCCACTTGGATATCAAAACACTTAATAAAGGATTGAACATTTAAAAGACTTGTGACTTCTAATTTGCGGACTATGGTTACTATCCCTTTGCTTTTGGAGAATGGACTTAGACTTCTAGGATCTCCCTTTGCTCAAGATGGAATGGATTAGAAACCCCGGCCTTAAGGTTATGTCATTAGCCTTTGAAGAGGAAATTCCGATCTTTGAAGAATTGTGCATATTATAGTTTGGTAAACTCTTTCCTTAGCTTTTAATTCAAGCATTAGGACTAGTCTCTTCATCTCCTCCCCATTCTTTAATTTTCAAAGCTTCTTCCTATTTCAAAACCTTCTTGTTTTCTAAACTTCAAACACTTTCATAAATAAACCTTGACTTCGGTCAAGCGATTTTTTTTAATCTTTTCATTTTTATTTTCTTAATCAAAGTTAATTCATGTAAATATATCAAAACCATTTTCTCATATACTTTAAAAAATGCAAACCCACTCAATTGTTTTGTGCCTTTGTGCACCTTTTCTTTTCCACATGTTTAGATATGATTCATCCCTTTTAGCGGAATTATTCGCTAAGGGATGACGACTTATCTCTACATCTTAAAATCAATTCAACCCACTTATTCTTTTCAAACTTTGTACCACGAACTACGAGGTTTTGATCTCGCATTGCACTTTGTGGGTACGTAGGCATAAGGCTTTAAAACCTTATCAAACACAAAATCATTAAAAAATATTCTTCTTCTCATCTCTTCCATCATTTTAAGCAAACCAATTTCAGACCAAAAAGCAATAAGTATTTCAAAGGGCTCTAGTGGAGTACCACGGATGAGTCGGGTGCCTAAAACCTTCCCGGTTCATAACCAATCCCCTTACCCAATCTCTGTTTATTTCTTTTAGCCTTTGCTTTTAGAATCCTAGGTTTTTATTCGTTCTTTTACCTTTTTCCTTTCGGAAATAAAGAAAAGCGCGGTGGCGACTCTGTGTTAATCGAGTTAAGTTAATCAATAACTTACACTCACGATTTTACCGCTACAACAACAACTTCATGCATTAGCATCATCAACAATATACAACTACAGTGATTTTATGAATTAGCATCATCAACAACATACACTTACAACGATCTCATGCATTAGAATCATCAACAATATACAACAACACCTTCCAACTACCACACCATATCACCACAACTACAACAACACAGGGCAACATCTACAACATATATTATCAATATACAATAATACCAAACTATTACAACATATAACTACCACGGCATTAACAACACATAACAACATCATATAACTTCAACCAACATCTACTTCATGTATCATCAACTACAATAACATATAGCATCAACAATAGCACCTATCAACACCTACAACATCCATCTTCAACTACAATAACCTATATCAATATCAACGAGAACACATAACAACAACACATACAACACCATGTATCAACACCTACAACATGCATCTTCAACTCTAACAATATATACCAATATCAACAACATCTATCAACCCCTACAACATGCATCATCAATTAGAACAACATATATCAACATCAACAACATCTATCAACCCCTACAACATGCATATTCTCACACAAAAATATTTATCATCAGCAAGGATATACCCAACGACACATCATACTATAACGCGTTACATTCACAGATATCGACAACAATGTCATGTGACCACAAATACTAAACCATATAGCAACAACAGCAACTCATAACACAACAACAACTTAATTCAACAACATATCAACTAAGTTCATATACAATTTATACTAACAATCCCTACAATTAGTTGTATAACTCTTCTCTAACTACACTTAACTACACCACATCGATTCCTAAGCATTACTAAGTTATTTAGATAGGAATTTTCCGAAATAAAAATCAACATTTTTCTCTTGAGGTCTCGCTAAGCGAGGTTCATTGCTCGCTAAGCGAATATCTCACTAACTCTTGCTCGCTAAAAGAGCTTCAGCTCGCCTAGTGAGCTCTGCGACTCCGCGACTCGCCCTTCTGCGCCCAACACTCAAACCTGCTACGAACAACATCACACAAAACCAGTCCAAATCATCGGAAAATGCAGAATTCACACAATACCATGTCTAATTCATGCAATTATTAAACATCATCAACAAATACAATCAATTGAATACAATCCTCATTCAAGTCATCCAAATCTAATCAACAATACTACACCAATTCCCATTATTTAACCCTTAAGAGACAAAAGAATCCCAACCTTGGTTTAGATGAGAAATTCTTCCTCCGATCTCGAAATCCTCTTCAAGTTTTAGCCCTTTCTCCTTCCTTCTTCTCAGTTTTCAAGATCTTCTCCGAAATCACAAAAACACGAATGAACTTCTATTTTCCTTATTCCAACCTTATCCCTTAGACCCAATTTATGGTCTTCCACATTTACCCTCATTATTTTCACCAAACAACCACCTTACCATCTCTTCCAATTATTTTATTAAAATATTATTCAATATAATATAATTCTTCTAATTAAATATCATATTGAATAATATTTCTTTCTTCCATACACAAAATACCACAAATCCAAATTAAATATTAGAATAAAATTTGTGGCGTTACACCTTTGGGGTTCGAAAGGGACCCAACAAGTGAGCCACAAAAAATGTAGGCTCATGACCCACTCAAAGAGTTTGACTTAGGAGATGGGATCATAAAGAGACCCACATACATAAGTACAAAGGTGGGGTCAAAAATGAAGGCTAGGCTAGTCGAAGTATTGAAACAATACAGAGATTGATTTGCATGGGATTATGGAGAAATACCTGGTCTGAGTCAAAGCATGGTGGAACACCGTCTACCCATATAGCCAGGAAAAAAGCCAATCAAGCAGCAGCCTCGTTGGTTTTCCCCTGAGGTAACTAAAAAGATCAAGCAAGAGATTGAAATGTTTCTCAAAATTCGGTTCATCAAAACTACATGGTATGTTGAATGGCTCGCCAATATCGTTCATGTAATTAAGAAAAATAGAATACTTCGCGTTTGCATTGATTTCAGAGATCTCAATAATACGACACACAAAGATGAATATGCAATGTCTGTGACAGAGATGTCGTTGACTCAGTCGCAGATTTTGAGTATTTGAGTATGCTCGACGGATACTCTGGGTATAATCAAATCCTCATAGCTGAGGATGGTGTTCCTAAAATGGCGTTTCGATGCCCAGGAGCCATAAATACATATGAATGGGTAGTAATGCCCTTTGTCCAGAAAAATGTTGGGGCCACATGCCAAAGAGCCATGAATGAAATATTCCATGACTTCATTGAGAAGTTCATGCAAGTCTATATTGATGATATTATAATAAAGCCCTCTTCGCAGAACGATCATGTAGATCACCTTCGACACTCTTTTGACAGAATGAGGAAATATGGATTAAAAATGAATCCACTAAAGTGTGATTTTGGTGTACGTACATGAGACTTTTTAGGCCTTGTAGTCCACAAGAAAGGCATCAAAATCAACCAAAACAAGACGAAGGTTATTCTAGATCTCAAGCCTCCTTCAACGAATAAGCAACTTCAATATTTGATGGGGAAAATCAAATTCTTGAGAAGGTTCATATCCAACCTAAGTGGCAAGACAAAAGTGTTCTCGCCATTGTTGAAGATCAAGAAGAACAGTGAGTTTCACTGGGAGGAGAAGCAACAAGAGGCGTTTGACACAATCAAAGAATATTTGATGAAGCCTCATATGTTAATGTTGCCTAGTATGAATAAAAATATGAGATTGTATATTTTTGTGTCGGATACGACCATAGGGAGTATTTTAGCATAAGAGGACAACGATGGTGTCGAAAGACCTATTTATTACCTCAGTAAAACATTGATAGATGCTGAAAAATAGGTATACTATGATTTCAAAGTTATGCCTATGATTGTTTTTTCATAAAGAAATATACAAAGTTTGTTGATGTTTAAAGTTTTGTCTCATTTTATGTCGACACACACATTTATTTAAGCCCATTCGACTCAACCCGCTAACAACAAAGCCTATAAGCGTATTAAGAATAAGTTGGGAAAATAAGTCGGAGGCACAAAGACATATTTTCATTAAATCAAATGGCTCAGTAAAGAAAAGGCCAATATTTCACATATCAAAAAATTGTCAAAAGAAAAGTGATATTGGAGTAAAGCCCTAAAAGAAAAAGAGCCTAAGCAGGAAACCTAGTCTTGAAGTTTTCAAAGAGTGCCTTCTCATTTAGGAGTTTGCTAGAGATGCTGGATCTTTTTTAGCGCATAAGTTGGATCTTGTCTTTGAGAGCGATGGCCTTTCTGATGTGGGAGATTCCTTGAACCACTTCTTTGTCGATATCTTCTTGGGAAGACAAGGGCTTAGCACAATCTAGAGAAGCTTTTTGTCTCTCGACCTCAGCAATCTTACGATTCAATTCGACTATCTGAGCCTAATAGTCCGAAATTTTCTGGATGAAGCTTTGCACCTTATTGGATCGTTCCTCTTTTTGACGTTCAAACTCATTGAATTTAGCCTCACAGCAAGAACTGAAGTCCCATTTGCGGTCCATCTCATTGATAGTCGTATTGATCTGGATATCAATGTGATAACAACATGACAAATCTTTGACCATCTTAGTAAAAAAGGCTTCAAATTTGACCACATATTGGGTTATGCCAGCAGGTAGTTGGTACAAAGACAGATCGTCAATCATCTTGAATACGTCTCTAGCAAACTCTGAGCTGGTGGCAGGGCATCCAGAAACCCTTCTTGAAATAAGTACTCCTTAAGCTCATGCAGCTTAACATCAAAAGAGGCATCAACTTTCGGATCACGCAAAGGTACCAGGCCATCCTCAGAGTAGTCCCTAGAAGAAGGACAAAATTGTTGTTGTTGTTTCAACACCTCAACAATATTTGTCTTCTTTTGGGCAAGGAGATCCTTTAGGGTGGACACCTTGTTTTCTTGAGGAGTTGATGTATTGACATTGGACTCATCCAGGTTTGAACAGCTGGAGTTGTTTGGATTGTTTGAATAGGGAGGATTTCCTTATGGATCATTTCTTCATGGATAATGGTGACAATATGATCATCCGTAGTTCCAGTTACTTAGGGGGTTGTTGTTGTGAAATCTTACTGAGGAGTGGATTCGACGATCGCAGCTGTTTGATTTTCGACAGTTTCAGTTTCGAGGAGGAGTTGTTATTGTGGTGGTGGATCTTCAACAATTTCAGTTTGAGGTGGAGTTGTTATTGTCATAGCCTTTGGAGGAGAATTGGTTTGAAACTCATCAACCTTATGAGGGCTTGGTTGAACCTTCGACCCAGATGGGTTGTCAACTGGAGCCTCCAGAGTTTTATTTTCGACAATGATGGTCTAATCGACCACTTTGACCTGTCAAAATAAGAGGAAGATGCTAGTCAGTGGATCAAGGGAATGAAAGAGAAGTCAAAATAAAAGGGTCAGTCACCTCAGAAGCAGGTCTAAGTTTAAAAACCTCGGTTAATTCTTTAGGGACTGCAGGAGAGGGTTTCAAATCTGTCTTTTTCAATTATTTGGCACCAGTCTTCTTCTTTTTCTTTGGATTTGGGGAGGAAATATCAACATTGGAAGGAAAAACATGGGAAGTAGTACTCCCATCAAAAGTATTTCCCTTTGGGGGTAGTACGTCTTCGACAATATGGAAACAAAAAGACATATAAGATGGTGCAAACATGAGTAAAAAATGAAGGATCAATCAGAGGGAACTCACCTATAATTCTTGGACTTTAGGTTTCTTCGCAGCTATGGAAGAAGGAACAATGGTCAACCCTCGTTTCAAACCTTGATAAGTGAAAGTATAAAAATCACATACAAAAAATATATATCAAGGAAGAAGGGATGTCGAAAGTTACCCTTCGAGGAGGCATTTCAGCACCAGCAGCCTGGGTGTCCGTCTTGGCAGTCGAAACAGGCACACCCTTTGCTAGGTTAACAAAGGCATCCACCATATTTTCTAGAAATAGATCACTCTGGAAATTCTCAGTCCGGTACTTAGACCACTAGACGTCAACTCTTGATTTGTGTAAAACGAGAGTTCGAAAGGAAAAGTTGGCAGCACCAAGATCTGGTTCCTTGTAAATTTCTTGCATGCTCTGCAGCCCATAACATTGAGCTTCATTCTTGACCAGAGGATGTCAGAAGGGTGCTTTGTAACGCCCTAAAATCATAATTTTAATTATTGGTAATTATTTAAGAATATATGGCATGTTATGATGTTTTTTGGTGTTGTTATGATGAAATTGTTAATTGATAAGATTAAATGGATATTATGAGTTTATTTAGTTGAATATTATTATTTAATTAAAGGGAGAATTAGAGGTATGAAGGGTATACTGGTCTTTTGCTAAGGATTAGTGAGGATAAGATGGGAAAGATGTAATTGGGGTCCTAGGGGTAAGATAGACAAAAAGGAAGTTGGAAGTTTTGGGATACGATTAGTTTACACAATCATGTTTGAAAGAGAAGAAAGAGAACTCTGAAGAAAAAGGAGAAAAGGCTAGGGTTGAGATTATCCAAGAGGTGATCAAAGGAATCCAAATTGAATAAGGTATGGGGAGAATCATTGTTTATTATTTTGATATGATGATTTGATAATGATAGGTATTTGGGGTTTTGGTGGGATTTTGTGATAATTGGGTAAATTCTAATGAGTTAGGATTGATGATGTTGTTCTCGATGTTATTAATAATTTGTTGTATGCTATTATTGATGATTATTGTTGGGATTATATGTGATTTTGTGCACTATAAGACTGATTTTTGGGGAGTTTTGGGAGCTGGTATGGCAGAAAATTGTAGTGCAGGAAATTTGTCTCGTGCTCGCAGGACCGGGCGGCAGAATTATGTTATTGGGTGGTGCAGGGTCGGGTGGTGAGAGAGGCTTGGCAGGGAATGCTGCTGGATTTTTGGTTTTTGAGAGGAATATAGGGCCTCGTGGAGCGTCGGGCGGTGCAGGAGGCCTATCAATGTTGTTTTTCTTCTTTTATTGTTTCCCTTGTTGTTTCTTGTTGTTTTTAGTCATGTTTCCAATATATGATTATAATGTTTTTTAGTTGGATGATTTATGATGATGATGTATGGATTAAATGATTAATTTCTGAGGAGATTAATGATGGTGTAACTTGATGAGTAAGTGGTTGTTTTAACCCAGAAACTTCGAAAATTCATAACTCGAGTTGTAAATGTCCGATTGATACATAGTTTGAGTTGTTAGAAAATTTATGTAATATACTTTCTTATAAAAATACTTGCAGTACCAGAATTCTAACTATTCGGTACGCGAACGATTGATTCATACATGTCGAGTTATGTTGTTTAGTGAAATGTGTGTAGAGACTTGGTATAACTGGAGAACAGTGATGTCCTATGTCAAGTGATAATAGTGATGATGTTGAGGATTAGTATTGTTTACATGGACGTGTAGGTACTGTGATAGTGTCTTTATAGTGGTGTTTGATGATTAGGCGATGATGATGGTGTATTGTTAAATTAGATGATGCTTATGTGATAATGATTATGTATTGATGCTTATGGGATGATGATTAAAGTTGGATGCATATGTGATGATAATCATGTGTTGATGTTATTATGAGGATTTTGACATGTATTAGTGATTTCGTTTAAAGATGCTATGATGAAATAAATATATGAGGTGCATGTTATGATGTTTGTACCTGCTATGTGACGAACATGATGATCAAATGAATTATGATGATTTGGTATTGAAATGAAGTGGTGATGTTATATTATGATTTTTATGATTGTTATTTGATGACGATTATATGTTGATGGATTATATGACTGATGTATAAATGTTGTATGTTGAGTATTATGATGAATTTTACATGAATGTGTCGCTCTCGGGATTTTCATCCTAGTACAAACGCGAAAGTGGCGCGAAAAAGATAGAGTCGTCAGCCAGGCATTTTTATCCCAGATGAATTGGAAAGGTAATGTTGCACAAACCGAAGAGAAGGAAAGAACAAGGTCTTATGAACCAAAGAGACTTGGTTCGGGAGTCGGTTACTAACTGGAAATGTATTATCACCCCAGATCGTCTGTCATACCCGACTAGATCCATGCTTGCTTGAACGGTTTCAAAGGGTAAGAATAAACTATTGTTGAACTGAAACTGCTACTGGAAAAAGGATTGTAATGATAGAATGGGGAAAATAAAGAGTATGCTCGAATGAGCCCTACCCTACTACCTACGTATCTCATGGGAAATGAGAATCAGAGTTTTTGTAGTTCCCCTAACTAGGGAGGAAATTTGTTTGTGTTTTTTATGGTTGAACTGCTTATGCATATGCTCAGGTGTTACAGACTCGTCTGGTACGAGTGCATTTACTGTCTTGCAAAGAGACAAGTCGAAGCGAGTTATTTCGTTATGAGTGAAGGAGGTGAGAAAATAATTCTCGCAGGAAAGACTCTTGTTGTTGGTTTATTGTCTTTTAGAAGAAGTGTTTTGATTTTGTGTTTATCATATGCACAACACTAAAGACTATGATACATGAGCGAATACTTTCAAAGGTCGCCCCCAATGTGATGTTTGTAAGGAAATCTAGAAGAGTGGAGGAGACCTCCACTAATCATTTCCTATATAGCTTAAGGCTCGTGGCGTACTGTGCACACTTCCATTATTAAGTGTTTTTTTGCTTTTCTTTGAAGATGAGAATAGGGACTCAAAGTTGTAAAGAAAAACTATGGGGATACTAAGACTCAAACCCTAATGTTAGCATGAAAAAATTGATCCTAAGGTTGAGGATTAAAGGAAGAAATCTACCTAAGTTAGAATACATGGAAAATTATCCTAAAGTCTATCATTTATTGGCTTTAATCGAGAATTAAATCCAAATTGTGAATCCTAAGGGAGCATGTGAGGCAAGCACAAGTAAGTGGATATTAAACATGAAATGTGAACATTTAAAAATAAATAATGAAAATGGTCCTCCTATGTTACGGTTGGTGAATTGTATGATGAATCACGACAGGAATGGAGTGATGGATTGGGTGGGTCGATTGCATTGTGCTAGACATGCGACTTATGGTTTGAATCATACAAGGTTGTGATGTGGGTTTAATGGAGTGGAACGTGTCTGAAATCGTGGGAAACCCTAATAACATGTGAAGTTTTTTTTTAAAAATAATTCGACATTGAATCGAATATTTCTTTTCTTCTCTTTTTAAAAAAAACTTGGTTTTCTAAGCGCTTCATGTTTATCTTTTTCTACCTTATTTACATGTATCATACAAGCATAAAAGGTATCCTAAATTATTACATCATGGAAGCATAAAAGCGATAAAACGATAAAAATACATTAAGAATATAACAAAATCGGAATCTGTAAGCATTGAATCCTCGAAAAGCATCTCATAAAACAAAGAAAATCGTTAGTTACCATAATATAATATGTGTATGAAAAATATTATGAGCAAATGGATCAATATGCAAAGGTTCAAATTATTTAAACGTATATAAAACGAATAATTGAGATAAAATGCGAAAATTCGAAAAATCGGGAATTAAAGAATGCCACAAATTTATTTACATGCTAAAATGTCACAATTAATTTTCTGAAAATTTTTTATTAGGTAAACCTATTTTTAAAAATTGATTTTGTAAAATAATTATAAAAGAAAATAAAGAAATTCTAATAAAAAAATCAGGGGGTGAATGAAGTAATATTTCAGTTAAAAAAACTCATGGGCCAGGATATTGGGGCACATATATGAAGTTGGTTTAGGCCCAAAATTGTATGGGTCCAGAAGGCGCATACCATGCTCCCTAGTCAACTTTGTTGACTTAGTAAACCAATATGAGCCATTGGATCTGAAGACTGGATTATGATGATATGATGCAGACCCATGATTGAGGGTGTATGGTAATTGCCCTAGGTGTTATGCGCATGATTGTGAGATAGGGGTCCTACCGGACGGGGACAAGTGTCACCTCCGGAGTGGACCACCAACAAAATCTATCCAAATATTATCCACAAGACGGTGAATTAACTTATTTCTATAAGTTTTCTTTTTTTCATTATAAACTCAATCTTTTTCTCTCACTCAATACGTTAAGTCTCTTCTAAGAACCCTAATTCCACAAGAGAAGCGGCGGTCGGAGGTGGCGTCGTCGTCTTCTTCGATGACCAACCTCCCCTAAATCAAAATCTCCATTCACAAACCCTCACTCATTTCTTCTACTCGTTCCAAATCTGGCGCTATTTTTCTCTAACTATCCACCAAACGACGGGATCGCAACACTCGGAATCTTAAATCTCATTCGGTTCTTTCTATCTTAAACAACAAATTAATAGTTTTAAGTTAAAACCTGAGAAAAGAAGATGATGATGCCGAAGGTGAATCCGCAGGTACGAATGCCTTCAAATCTTCTTGCGTGAGGCTTCAATATATTGTTGTTGTTGAAATGTTTTGGTGACTCCGAATTCGTCTTCTTCTTCTACTTCTGACTATCAAATGCTCTTGTTGATGCAGGCTTTGATGAAATCACTATGAAGAGTTCTAGTGTTGAGAACGGGAGTATTGGTGGTGATGATGTTTGAAGGTCACGAAGTTGCTCGCGAACTGAGTATGAAAATGGCGGAGGAGCTTTTAGAAATTGTGATATGTAATCTTGATGAAGATGGAGGATGCGGATTTGGCGAAGATTGATCGAAGGTGATGATGCAGGTTGTAGAGAGGATTGAAGAACAAGTGAGCATGATGGAATTATGGTGACCAGAGAAGAGCAATGTAGATTGAAGAAAATTGCAGAGAATGAAATTAAGGAAGAAGAGAGTTGAAGCAAGGTGATGAAAATGGGAGATGAAAAAAATGAGAGAAACTCAAATTGCAGTGGAGCTGGCTCTTTATAGAAGAAGATCCTTGAGGGTTAAAATGGAATTTCCAAGTAAATTCAGTTATAAATTTGTTAGAGGTTGTTAGAACCGTTAGAAGAGAAGGGAATTTCTATTATGGAGGTTATGAGGTTAGTTATTGTTTGTTAGAGTTTGTTAGGATGAGTTTTCAGTTAAGACAGTTACGGAGGTTATAAGTGTTAGCATTTCTGTTATGGGAATTTGAGTTTAGATAGGTTAGAAAAATGAAGTTAGTTGTATGAAAAGAACCAATTATGGTTTGTTATTTTTCTGTTAGGAATTTTCTAATTCGGTTAGGGTAGTGTGAAGATGTTAATTAGAGCTTGTTAACAGTTTTTGAAACAAATTATGGTTTATGTAGGGCATGGTGAAACAAGCTATGTATCATTCGTGAAAGCGGACATGGCTGAACATTGGGATCTATGAAAGTCAATTATGATTCTATTGGTTAGTTAATGAGATTGGTTGAAGTTTCGTTGCGATTTTCTGATACATCTCACTTAGCTCGAGCAAGTAGCTATCTTTCATGGCTTGGATTTTTTTTATATAACTCTTTTTGTTGATCAAGAACACCCATTTGTTGAAGTATGGACCCAGTGTATGAAGTTTTTTTGCTACATATCTCATTGTAAAGTATTTGGTTGTTGTTGCAATTGTGCAGGCCGAGGTTGAGTTTGTGGCATCACGTTTTATCGTGACGCTTGTTGTGTGCATTTTGTGTGAAATTCTAGTTTTGATCCACTTTTTTTCTGCATTATAAATTGCTATTGCACAACTGAAAACATTTGGAATTGGACTCTTATTTTGACATGATTATTTTATTTTGCAGGTGTAGGTTAAGGTGACTGTTGTTGGAATAACCCTTTTATGGTCGGCGTGCGTGTGAAGCACGTATGAGGTAATAGCTTAGGAATGGATTTGACGTAGCACCAGCTACAATTATTGATTTGTAGGTCTAGTTGTTGATGAAATTGAAGCTGGCTGAAGGAAGAATGAAGGGTGGTCACGTGGTAGGCTGGCTCGGCTGTAGCATAAAAAATATTTTAGTGTCATTGCCTTTGTGATGTGAACCGAATTTTGTACTTATGAACTTGTCCTTCTTTATGCTTTGATAAAAGTTCCTTCTGTAGCCTTCTTTTTTTTTGAAATTATAATGAAACTTTTATGCTTGAATAATAACACTTCCTTAGCCACATGGACCAAATGACCCCCAACTTTGCGAAACTATCACTCTTTATAACATAATAATAGGTTATGAAAATTGCTCATGAAACCAAACAAATCACTTGCTAGATTGCTAGATTGTAAGCTACATTAACTTGAGCTTGGTGGGCTTCTTTGAATATAACCTAATCATCTTGAAAGACATCCACTAAAAAAATGAATTACACTTAACATGCCTTACAATGAGGCTCTTGGTGAAAAGCAAATTCGTCGTTCCACCAGGCGTTTTGGCCCATATGCTCATTTGATTTACAACACCTTTTTTTAAAACAAGACTTTATCCCACATGTTAAATTGATTTGCAACACCCCCTTTTTTAAAACAAGACATTAACATTATGGGTTATCGGTTTGAAACCACACACCACTTGAAAACCAACACTTGAGAAATGAATGGCCACTTGAAAACCAACACTTGAGAAATGAATGGCCTAGGATCCATCTGAAGTAAGACATGGAAATGAACATAAAGAATGCTTGAAATTTACTTGATTGTCACTTAAAAAACACGTTGTAGCAGTACTCATGGCCTTCAATTAAACTTTTAATTAAGGCATAATACTCAAGGACATCATATTGCCACCAAATATGAGAAAACAATGACCAAATCAAACTTGACTAGGGGATCAAATGAACTCTATACAGAAGGATTGCTCTGAAGCACCTTTGAATATGCTCAAAATTTCTCAAGAAAACCCTAATATTAGACCTCGAAGGAGAAGAAACCCTATAACTTGATATCAAAAGAAAATAATGGGCTGAAAACCTGAGGAGTCTTGATACAATCACCTATGATAAAGCTCCAAAGTCCACCTCTAAACTTGGGTGAAATAAACCTCAGAGATTCAAGAAGCCACGTCCTAGATAAATTCCCAATCCCATGCTTTGAGAAACCCAATGATATGTATGATTGGGGTCATGACCTAATGCAATGCATATGAATGATTGTGAAAAGTCAGTTAAAGTTATAAATTAAGAGGGAAAATTTTGAGGTGTTACAACTTCCCATATTCAATAAACTGTAGACTTGAATGGATGATAGCAATGGATTCCAGACGTTCAAGGTATGGAGGGATTGAATACTCGAATAAACCAGAAAATTTGCACTCTATGGAAAAAAATATGTTGGGAAGAATATCATACTTGGATGACACCTCAAAGAAACGAACTCGGACTTGAATAGAATCGAAAAGCATTCATCCCACTTGGGAGATAAAGCGAACAAGACACTCCGTGAGTGAGCTTGAAAATAGACTATCATAACTTGGATGATAACCCAAAGATACGAAACTGGACTTGGACGGAATCGAAAAGCATTTATCCCTCTTGGGAGATAAAGAAAATAAGACACACCGTGAGTGAGCTTGAAAAGAGAAATTCATAACTTAGATGATAACTCGAAGATACGAAACCGGACTTTGACGGAATCGAAAAGCATTTATCCCACTTGGGAGATAAAGTGAACAAGACACACCGTGAGTGAGCTTGAACAAAGACTATCATAACTTGGATGATAACTCAAAGAAAACGAAACCGGACTTGGGCGGAGTCGAAAAGCATTTATCCCACTTGGGAGATAAAGCGAACAAGACACACCGTGAGTGAGATTGAAAATAGACTATCATAACTTGGATGATAACTCAAAGAAAACGAAACTGGACTTAGACGGAATCAAAAAGCATTTATCCCACTTGGGAGATAAAGCGAACAAGACACATCGTGAGTGGGCTTGGATTGAGACTATCATAACTTAGATGATAACTCAAATAAAACGAAACCGAACTTGGATGGAATAGAAAAGCATTTATCCCACTTGGGAGATAAAGCGAACAAGACACACCGCGAGTGAGCTTGAAAAGAGGCTATCATAACTTGGATGATAACTCAAAGAAAACGAAACCGGACTTAGACGAAATCGAAAAGAATTTATCCCACTTGGGAGATAAAGCAAACAAGACACACTGTGAGTGAGCTTGATCAGAGACTATCATAACTTGGATGATAACTCAAAGAAAACGAAACCGGACTTGGACGGAATCAAAAAGCATTTATCCCACTTGGGAGATAAAGCGAACAAGACACACCGTGAGTGAGCTTGAAAAGAGACTATCATAACTTGGATGACAACTCGGTTGGGGAGAACAAGCATTGACTTGTAAGAGTAACAGTGATGAGGAATGAACTTGGCATTCTTTGTGGAGTTACTTCGGCCTGATTGAAGAAATAACGTTTCGGGCTTTTGTGCAAGGTACCAAAACTAGCATACGCTTTGTATGCATATGTTTGAATTTTTCCATGTCTTAATGCTCTATAATGATGGAAATTCTATGCTTTAGAGGATGCAAATGTAATGATGTTTACTAAATGAAAATGCAAATGTAATCTTCTAATGAGGAGGTAACAGGTGTCCCTGGTAACTTTACTGGGGAGAAATAATCGCTGACCTGATCTTACGAATCCATGTGGGGGGATAACATCTATGCGGGTGAGGATGTTAATGATACACCAGCTCATTTTCCAAAAATAAAATGGACTTTGAAAAAAATGGAGAATGAAGACCTTGTTGGGTAAAGCCTTTATTAGCTTAAACTTGATTGGGAGATATGTCAGAACTTCGCTGAGGGACAATTCCGTTGGGGAATCACTCAGGCTAGAAGTCCTCCGTTAGGGAGATATGTCAATGAAGATTGGACTTTAGTTGGAGAAGACTGTGGACAACATCATGCAATAAGGAAAACCATCTGACTCTTCATTATCTTCACCATTGCAAGGGAATAAGGAATCTTCATGTACTGTTGGGGATAAGAAGAATCTTATGAAGGATACTTCTCTGTTGAAGGAAGACTTTTTGCTTGGGGTATCAACCTTTTATTGTCCTGCTGGGAAAGATTTTAATCTCAGACTCTACTGGGGATGATGGAGAACGTAAATGAGAATGCTTTTTGTTGAGGATAAGAGTTTTAGATCGTGTCTTGTTGGGGATGAGATATAAGGCATCTCATGTTGTGGATGAGATATAAGATGTCTCATGGTAAGGATACACTCTGCCAAGGAGGTACCAACTATTTTCTTGTTGCTCTGTTGGAGAAAAGATAGTTTGGTGAGACTTGCTGCGGAATCTGGATCAATGAAACCCGATGAGGAGAAATCTCCTTGACGCCTCATGTTAGCAATGGCTTCATTCTTCCGTACCTGCATATTTGGTGAACACAGCTGATAGTTCTTGCAAAAGAGAAAGTTAGACAAGCCTGCTTGCTCCGGGTTCATGGTCTGAATTGACCATCACTATTACTCAACAAATAAGATGCATGTCAAGTGTTTTACTCTTAAGCATGTATTATATAGCATCAATGTCTTTGCAATGCAATATTTATCACAATTGTTTTACTATTTTGCAATCAAACAATGGTAGATGAAAACAAAAACAAATGAGAGCTAATTGGATGAAAATTCATTTTATTAATTGGAAGAAGGGTCGTGAATCGGCATTACACCGGAAGGAAAATCCTAGAAAGAGGAATTGCACAAAAGGAAAATAAACTGTCCTAATGGCAATGTGAAATTGGACCCCCTCAAGTTCCAATCCAGCTATGACCCGTATGTCCACGAGACTCTCTGTATACTTCGCTTTTTGAGGAAGATGATTGGACTGATTCTTAACCCTCAGATTATCCATGATTGTAGACAACGAATCACGGATAACGTAGATCACAGTTGTTCGCTTCAATCCATCTTGTGGATCGTCCTTTCGAGTTTTCAATCCACCGGGATACCCTTTTTTGCCTGAGTTGTCCAATGTGTCTTTTCAACTCAGCGGATGTACATTTTTTTTGTTTATTTCCCTAACTTTTACTCGAGCCTTTTATTATGTTTTTGGCTCGTCGGGATTCCCTTTTTTGCCTGGACTTTTATTTTGTTTTTTTTCTAATGGTCTCTTTTATACGAAGTATTTTTTAACTATGTCTGTGTTGACAGGGGATGGAAAGTCTTCTCCATCCATGGTTGTTAGCATTAAGGCCCCGCTTGAGAAAACCTTTTTCACCACAAATGGACCATCATAGTTGGGTGTCCACTTGCCCATGTAATCTGTTTGAGGATGGAGGATTCTTTTCACCACAAATTCACCAGTTAGGTAACATCGAGGCCGTACCTTTTGATCGAACGCTTGTTTCATTCTTCGTTGATACAGTTGTCCATGGCATACAACTGCTAAACGTTTCTCCTCCATGAGGTTTAACTGGTTGAATCTGGATTGGAGCCATTCAACTTCATCAAGATTAACATCCATCATTATCCTCAAGGAGGGAATGTCAACTTTAACTGGCAGGACTGCCTCCATACCATACACTAGTGAGAACGGTGTTGCTCCGATTGAGGTGCGCACATATGTCTGGTACCCATGCAATACGAATGGCAACATATAATTCCAATCTTTATATGTCACAACCATCTTATGTACTATCTTCTTGATGTTCTTATTGGCCTCCTCGATGGTACCATTCATCTTCGGGCGGTACAGAGAAGAGTTGTTATGTTCGATTTTGAAATCCCGACATAGATCTGCCATTATCTTGTTATTGATATTGGAACCATTATCAGTAATAATTCTCTTAGGTATTCCGTATCAACAAATGATATCCTTCTTTATGAATCGGGCTACAACCTGCTTGGTAACATTAACATAAGACACAACTTCCACCTACTTGGTGAAGTAGTGAATGGCAACATGAATGAAGCAATGACCATTTGAAGCGGTAGGCTCGATATTTCCAATCATATCGATGCGGGAGTACTTGCAGCAATCAGATTCCTTGGTTATCCAATAATACACTGATCTCAAAAGTTTCTTCGCCATGGCATGTCCTTCGGCATGGGTACCGAAGGATCCCTCATGAACTTCCTACATTCACATGCCTGCTTCGTGTGTATCCACACATCTGAGCAGAACCATGTCGAAGTTCCTTTTGTATAGGACGTCATCTTGATTCTAGAAGAACCCTCCTACCAACCTCCTCATGGTCTTCTTATCTTTGTTGGATGCCCCTGTCGGGTATTCCTGACACTTCAGGAAACGTTTGATATCGTAGTATTGAGGCTTATCATCACCAATAACATCAGCCACAAACATATAAGCATTCCTTTCGAGACGAGACGCCACAATTCTGGGCACATAGTTCCATTGTTGGACTTTAATCATGAAGGATAAGATTGCTAGAGCATCAGCAAATTGATTCTCGTCACGAGGTACATAATGAAGCTTTACCTTTATGAAGAATGTCAACAAACTCCTTGTGTAGTCCCTGTATGGAATCAAATATGGTTGATGAACAAGCCACCTTCCGTTAACTTGATTTATGACCAAAGCTAAATCACCGAAGATATCGAGAGTCTTAATTCGTAAATTAATCGCCTCCTCAATCCCCATTATGGAAACATCGTATTCTGCCTCATTGTTGATGCACTCAAATGTCAATCGGGCAGTAAAGGGTATGTGAACTCCTTTCAGTGTGATAATGACGACACCAACTCCACTGCCATTCATGTTAACGGCCCCATCAAACATCAGACTCCATTTGGATTCAGGGTCTGGCCCCTCCTCCGAGAGTGGTTCTTCATAATCTTTCGATTTGAGGAACATGATGTCTTTATCAAGGAACTCAAATCTCATTGGTTGATAGTCATCAATGGGCTATTGGTCCAGGTAGTCTGATAATACACTTCCCTTGATGGCTTTCTGATAAGTATATTGGATGTCGTATTCAATCAAGACCATCTTCCAACGGGCAACCCTTCCGGTCAAAACTGGTTTCTCGAAGATGTACTTGACATGGTCCATCTTATATATTAATAAAATCATGTGAGTGAGCATGTATTGCCTCAATCACTTAGCAGCCCATGCCAGTGCACAACATGTCTTTTCAAGCATTGAGTACCTGGACTCACAGTCCGCGAACTTCTTGCTCAGGTAGTAGATGGCATGCTCTTTCCTACTCGTCTCGTCATGTTAACTGAGAACACAACCATTGACCCTTCAAGTACTGTAAGATACATGATCAAATGTCTCCCTGGAATCGGAGGCACGAGGATTGGAGGTTATTTTAAATACTCTTTTATTCTATTGAAAGCCAATTGAAAGCCATCGTTCCACCTGACAGCCTGATTCTTTCTCAAGAGCTTGAATATTGGTTCGCACGTAGCTATTAGATAAGATATGAACCGTGCAATGTAGTTCAATCTACCTAAGAAGCCCCTCACTTCTTTTTCAGTTTTAGGCTCAGGCATTTCTTGAATTACTTTCACCTTTGTGGGATCAACCTCAATCCCCTTTTCGCTTACTATGAAACCCAACAGCTTACCAGAGCGCACTCCGAAGGTACATTTGTTCGAATTCAACCTTAGTCTGAACTTCCGCAGCCTGTCAAACAACTTGGCTAAGTTGACTAAGTGCTCTTCCTCTATTTCCGACTTTGCAATCAGGTCATCAATGTAACACCCAAAATTACCCCACAGAAATAATCATAAAAAAAATCAGAGTATAACTTTCAATAAAATATTTGAGTGTCACAATTCGACTAAACATCATAATTACCTTGATGATACGTTTTCAAATTAAAGTGTTTAACATGTAGCGGAAAATACTATAAAAGAAATTCTAGTCTTTAAAATGATTACAAAAGGTTGCTTAAATAAATTAGACGGAACAAGAACGTCCCAACACCCCCAAAGTTACGTATCAGAGCTGACATCCTAACGATGCGAAGAACACCGACTTCACTGACCACCACTGGACTCATCCTGCTCACCTGCATGTTACCCACAACGGGATAACATTTAAACAGAAGGGGTGAGATTCTTACATCATAAAGAATAATATAATAAGGATTGGAAGTATCGAAAATAAAACATCATTCCTCAACAACACTATACAACCACATCATATACATAACAATGTAATACACATCATCAACAACATACTCACAACAACAATCATTATGCAACAAGACTTGACTTTATGCATGCGGTACCGACTCCGATCTCTATTTCAAGACCTTGTTCCCGTCGAAACTCTCGACCCCTCTTTCATGGTCCAGTATGACCCCTATTTCATGGTCACAACCTCGGCCCCTATTTTATGGCCATGTAACATCCCTATTTCATGACCGTACTAACATCACAACAACGACATATCCCACCTTGGTATGTTATTCATTATGCAACATGTCACTCCACACTCATGACATATATGGGCATACAACAAATACCAACCACAATTCACAACAACTAGCTATTATCAACATCATGCATTATTTTAGCGTATAATAACATCCATCCACTTTAACCATCACAACACAACAACAACATATTACATATAATCATAAACCATCAACAATCATACGTATATATCTCATCACATCAATAACTAGCTAATAGACATATTCATCATGTTTAGGTTCAACTTATATTATCGACCCCTACGTTATGTGTATAACTTCTCTATTTATAATATCCATTATAAAATCACTACGGATCGTCAAAATCATCAAAATTCAACAAAAACAGGGGGCTGACACAGGCTCCCATGTCACCTGACACGGCCCGTGTCAGAGGTCCACGCCCAAGGTTCCCAAAACCCAACCAAAGGCCAAAACACAGTGGTCTGACACGGTCGCCCGTGTCTCCTGACACGGCCCATGTCGGTCCACTATAACAAAAAAATTTGTTTTAGTCAACTAGAGCGCTGACACGACCACCGGTGTCACATGACATGGCCCCTGTCATCCTGCGACAAAACCCCTTTCTTCCTAAACCCTTTCCTGCTGCGATTTTGTGTCCTAAACCCCAAAAATAGTCATTCTATAGTCAAAATTGCATCAAGATGATCAAATAACATCCATATATCAACACACAACCATTAAGGTCACTCTATTCATTATTCTATTAACTCTAGTTCACTTTATATGATCACTCTCAATTTATTTAACCTCTAATCATCAACCTACCCAAACCCCCATTATAAACCCTTAACAATGGAAGAAATCCCACCCTTACCTTGGAATTGACGAGAGATTCTTCTTCCTCGCGGGTTTCTCCTTCACGCTATAGCCTTTTCCTTCTTCTTCTCTCAACTTCTTTCGATCGTTCTATCGTTCTCTCCCCACGATTCCTTTTCCTCCTTTTTCCTTCTTCCCACATAACCCCTTAGGCCCAATCTATTAACTTCCCCCTTTAGCCTCACCAATTTCTCCAATTGACCACCTTACCCCTTAACCTCTTATTAATCCAATAATTTTATTTTCCTAAAAATAATATTATTCATCATAATATAATTATTTAAATTGATATTACATTCACTGATATATTATTCTTTTGCATACCAAACATTATACTCCAATTAAAATAAATAAACAGAATTTGGGGCGTTTCAACTCTCCTCCACTAAAAAGGTTTTTGTCCTCGAAAACTTACCTCTATAAAAAAAGATTCGGGTATGACTCTCGCATCCAGCTTTCTAATTCCCATGTCATGTGCCCACTGGCAGCTCCACCCCAAACTACCTTCACAAGGACAGTCTCTTTACCTCTCAACTATTTTACCTCCTGATCCTCAATTTTTTCTGGTAAGGCTTCAACTGTAAGATTATCTCTTACCTCTACTTCATCCATCGGTATCACATGTGACAGATTCGGAACATACATCCGAAGCTGTGAAACATGAAACACATCATACAGATTAGACAATCTTGGTGGCAACTCCACTCTATAAGCAACAGGTCCAACTCTCGCCGAAATCTTGTACGGTCCGATAAATTTAGGAGTAAGCTTCCTTTACTTCATACCTCTTCCTACACCGGTCACTGGAGTAACTCTCAAAAATACATGGTCTCCTTCTTGAAATTCAATATCCTTCCTCCTCTTATCATGATAGCTCTTCTGTTTACTCTGAGAAGTCTTCATCTTATCTCGAATTAACTTCACCATTTTTGTAGTCTGTTAAATAATATCAGGTCCAAGTACTACATTCTCACCTGATTCATTCCAACGCAAAGGTGTCTGACACCTTTGTCCATACAAAGCTTCAAATGGTGCCATTCCGATACTGGAATGATAACTATTGTTATAAGTAAATTCAATCAACAACAAGTGACTATCCCAAGCACCTCATTGTTCAAGTACACAAGCCCTCAACAAGTCCTCGAAGGATTGTATCATCCTATATGTTTTCCCGTCCTTCTGAGGATGATAAGCTGAACTCAACTTCAGTTTCGAACCCAATGCCTCTTGCAAACTCTCCCAAAACCTTGAAGTGAACCGCAGATCTCTATCCGATACAATATTCAAAGGTATCCCATGAAACCTCACAATTACACCAACATATATTTCTGCCAACTTCTGCAAAGAATAGGGCATACCAATCGATATAAAATGCACTGACTATGTCAACCTGTCAACGATCACTCAAATGGTGTCATGCCCTCTTGGAGTAGTAGGTAGCCCCATAAAAAGGTCCATTGAAATACTATCCCATTTCCACTCAGGAATATCCAACGAATGCATCAAACTAGCAGGTTTTTTATTTTCCACTTTCGACTTTTGACAATTCAAGCACGCATACACAAACTGAGCCACATGACGCTTCATGCCAGACCACCAAAATATCTTCTTTAAATCCTGATACATTTTCGTCAACTCGGATGGATACTTAAACCACTCATATGTCCTTCTTCCAGAATCATTATCTTCATGTCAATATCATCGGGGATACAAATAAGATTCTGAAATCCAAGTACTCCCTGTTCGTCAACTCGAAACTCGTTATTTCCAACTCGCTCATCACTAACCATCAGGTCCACCAATTTCACATCCGACTTCTGACCTTCTCAGATACGATCAAGAAAATCATTATTAACCTTCAGCATACCCAACATCACACTATGAGGTGTTTGTTCACAAACCAAACTCATATCTCGGAGTTGTCCAATCAAATCCAACTCTTTTGCCATCATAGCTGACATATGAAATGTCTTCCGACTCAAGGCATCAACTACAACATTAGCCTTACCTGGATGATAATTCAAACTAAAATCGTAATCCTTCAAAAATTCCAACCAGCGTCTCTGTCTCATATTCAGTTCTTTCTGATCAAATAAATATTTCAAACTCTTATGATCACTATATACCTTGAACCTCGAACCATACAAATAGTGTCTCCTACTTTTTAACACAAACACGACATCTGCTAACTCCAAATCATGCATAGGATAATTCCTCTCGTGAATTCTCAACTGGCGTGACGCATACGCCACAACCTGACCATTTTGCATCAATAATCCACCTAAGCCCATCAAAGAAGCATTATAATAAACTACAAACGTTTCATCTGTTTTTGGAAAAATCAAAACCGGTGCAGTAGTCAACCTCTTCTTTAGCTCAATAAAAATTTTCTCACATTAAGAATCTCATACAAACTATTTATACTTACGAGTCAACTGGGTCAATGGAAGTGCCAATTTTGAAAACCCCTCAATAAATCTTTGATAATAACCCGCTAATCCCAAGAAGCTTCTAATTTCCTTCACTAACATCAGAGTCTCCCACTGAAGCACTGCATCTACTTTGGATGGATCCATAACAATCCCTTTTTCCGAAATTACTTGACCAAGGAAACTCACCTCTTTCAACAAGAATTCGCACTTTGACAATTTAGCATACAATTTATTCTCTTTGAATACCTGCAACACTATTCGCAAATGTTCTGCATGCTCTTCTTCTGACTTAGAGTAAATCAGGATGTCATCTATAAATACAACAACAAAATGGTCCAGATATTCATGGAAGATCTGATTCATATACTCTATGAATACATCATGTGCATTAGTAACTCCAAATGGCATCACTACATATTCATAGTGTCCATATCGAGTCCTAAAGGAAGTCTTCTGAATGTCTTCGTCCTTCACCCTTATTTGATGATAAACCGACCTCAAATCGATTTTACTAAATACATGAGCATCAACCAACTGATCCATCAGATTGTCTATCCTTGGAAGCGGTTACTTATTCTTGATTGTACTTTATTCAGTTGCCTGTAATCGATACACAATCTCATACTACCATCCTTCTTCTTTACCAATAATAGTGGTTCTCCCCACGGTGATACACTCGGTCTCACAAATTTATTTTCTAATAGTTTCTCTAACTATTTCTTTAACTCAGATAATTTAGAAGCCGGCATACGACAAGGTGCCATTGAAATAGGTGTCGTTTCTGGAACAAGATCGATACTGAATTCCACCTCTCTCTCTCTCTCTCCCTTTGGCGGCACATCCATAACATCATCTGGAAACACTTCCGAAAAATCTCTCACCCCTTGCATTTCACTAATTTCTATATTATTCTCCATTGACAACGAAGCAAATAGTGCCATAACTTGCGCCTCATCATCCATAAGCTATTTCAGTTCTCGTGCAGACAAATAGCCAGCTTCTTCTTCCTCTTCACCAGGAGTAAGAAACCGATCCGACTTACTGAAGCAATTAATATGAACATGGTTGTACTCCAACCAATTCATACCTAAAATTATATCCATTCCGTTCAACGGCAAGTAGACCAAATCTATACCAAAGTCCTTACCATAACTAGATAACGGACAGTTCAGACATACGAGGGAAGTAGTTAGTGGCCCATCAATGGGAGTCTCAATAACCATCTCTTCTTTCATTGGAGAAACAACAAGTCTTAGTCTTCTCACATAATCAATTGAAATAAAACAGTGTGTTTCACCAGTGTCAATCATAGTAATAAAAGGAACACTATTAATATGACAAATACCTCTAATCAAACGGTCTTTGCTGGAAGTCTGTGTCCCTGTCAGAGCGAATACCTTTCCTCCAGTTGCAGCTTTCTTGGGCTTCTGACAATGCATACTGATATGACCTTGCTCTCCACAGTTGTAGAAAGTAACCACATTTGTCTTGCATTTGGAAATCAAGTGTCCAGGCTGACCACACTTGAAACATTTCTTCACATCAATCGTGCATTCACTGACACGATGACCCATCTCACCACACCTGTAGCACTTAAGTGAAGCAGGAGCACCTCCCCCACTTGGCCTTTTACCTTCCTTTTGTTTCTGCTTACCCTTATCAGCAGTAGTTGCATAAGGCTTTCCACGATGCATTGGTTGTTTCCCTCTTCTCTCAGCTAGACCTCTGAAATGCTCAGATCGAGCCTTATTGTCTTCTTCGAAGATTCTGCAGCAATCCACCAAGTCTGGAAACCTTTGGATCCTCTGATAGCCAATCACCTGCTTAATATCAGGCCTCAAACCATTCTCGAACTTGACACATTTCGAGAACTCAACAGTCGCCTCGCTATAATGAGGATAGAACTTCGCCAGATCGGTAAACTTAGCAGCATACTCTGTCACTGACATACTGCCTTACTTCAGCTCTAAAAACTCAATTTCTTTCTTTCCCCGAACATCTTCAGGAAAATACTTCCTCAAAAATTCCCTCTTAAACACAGTCCAGGTGACTGATTCACCAACCGCATCCAATCGTTGCCGAGTACCAACCCACCAATCATCAGCCTCAACTACCAGCTTGTGCGCACCCAGCCGCACCTTGCTTCCCTCTGAACACTCCATGACTCTGAAGATTCTCTCAATCTCCTTGAGCTAATCCTGTGCTCCATCAGGATCATACTTCCCCTTGAACATTGGTGGATCATTCTTACTAAACTCTTCATTTTCGCGATCCCCAACATTCCTTGGGTTTTCACAGCTTGTGTCATCGCTTACATAGCAATGACAAGTGCAACATCGTTTCTTCTAGCCTTTCAAAATCTGTCATACAACAACAATCCAACGACTATTTAGAATCAATAACAACAATCACAATGTTCACACTAACAACGACACCACAACTCAACCACTCAACGACTCGACAACTCAAATACTTGGTCGGACAGACCGATCTGCTCTGATACCACTTTATAACACCCAAAATTACCCCACGGAAATAATCATAAAAAAAATCAGAGTATAACTTTCAATAAAATAATTGTGTCGCAATTCGACTAAACATCATAATTAGCTCGATGATACGTTTTCAAATTAAATTGTTTAACATGCAGCGAAAAAGACTATAAAAGAAATTCTAGTCTTTAAAATGATTAAAAAAGGTTTCTTAAACAAATTAGACGGAACAAGAACGTCCCAACACCCCCAAAGTTACGTATCAGAGCTGATATCCTAATGATGCGAAGAACACCGACTTCACTGACCACCACTGGACTCATCCTGCTCACCTGCACGTTACCCACAACGGGATATCATTTAGACAGAAGGGGTGAGATTCTTACATCATAAAGGATAGTATAATAAGGATTGGAAGTATCGAAAATAAAACATCATTCCTCAACAACACTATACCACCACATCATATACATAACAATGTAATACACATCATCAACATCATACTCACAACAACAATCATTATGCAACAAGATTTAACTCTATGCATGCGGTACCGACTCCGATCTCTATTTCAAGACCCAGTTCCTGTCAAAACTCTCGACCCCTCTTTCATGGTCCAGTATGACCCCTATTTCATGGTCACATCCTCGGCCCCTATTTCATGGCCACGCACGATCCCTATTTCATGACCGTACCAACATCACAACAACGAGATACCCCACCTTGGTATGTTATTCACTATGCAACATTTCACTCCACACTCACGACATACATACAGGCATACAATAACTACCTCCCACAATTCACAACAACTAGCTATTATCAACATCATGCGTTATTTTAGCGTATAATAACATCCATCCACTTTAACCATCACAATGCAACAACAACATATTACATATAATCATAAACCATCAACAATCATATGTATATATCTCATCACATCAATAACCAGCTAATAGACATATTCATTATGTTTAGGTTCAACTTATACTATCGACCCCTATGTTATGTGTATAACTTCTCTATTTATAATATCAATTATAAAATCATTACGGATCGTCAAAATCATCAAAATTAACAAAAACAGGGGGCTGACACGGCCTCCCGTGTCACCTGACACGGCCCGTGTCAGAGGTCCACGCACAAGGTTCCCAAAACCAAACCAAAGGCCAAAACACAGTGGTCTGACACGGTCGCCCGTGTCTCCTGACACGGCCCGTGTCAGGTCCACTGTAACAAAAAACAATTGTTTACTCAACCAGGGTGCTGACACGACCACCCGTGTCACATGACACGGCCCGTGTCAGCCTGCGACAATACCCCTTTCTTGCTAAACCACTTCCTGCTGCGATTTTGTGTCCTAAACCCCAAAAATCAGTCATTTTATAGTCAAAATTGCATCAAGATGATCAAATAACATCCATATATCAACACGCAACCATTAGGGTCACTCTAATTTATTGTTATATTAACTCTAGTTCACTTTATACGATCACTCTCAATTTCTTTAACTTCTAATCATCAACCTACCCAAACCCCCATTATAAACCCATAACAATGGAAGAAATCCCACCCTTACCTTGGAATTGACGAGAGATTCTTCTTCCTTGTGGGTTTCTCCTTCACGCTATAGCCTTTTCCTTCTTCTTCTCTCAACTTCTTCCGATCATTCTATCGTTCTCTCCCCACGATTCCTTTTCCTCCTTTTTCCTTTTTCCTACTTCCCACATAACCCCTTAGACCCATTCTATTAACTCCCCCCTTTACCCTCACCAATTTCTCCAATTGACCACCTTACCCCTTAACCTCTTATTAATCCAATAATTTTATTTTCCTTAAAATAATATTATTCGTCATAATATAATTATTTAAATTGATATTACATTCAATGATATATTATTCTTTCACACACCAAACACTATACTCCAATTAAAATAAATAAACAGAATTTGGGGCGTTATAACTCTTCCCCACTAAAAAGGTTTTCATCCTCGAAAACTTACCTCAAGCAAAAAGATTCAGGTATGACTCTCGCATCCAACTTTCCAATTCCCAAGTCATGTGCCCACTGGCCGCTCCTCCCCAAACTACCTTCACAAGGACGATCTCTTTACTTATCAACTGTTTTACCTCCCGATCCTCAATTTGTTCTGGTAAGGCTTCAACTATAAGATTATCTCTCACCTCTACTTCATCCATCAGTATCATATGTGACGGATCCGGAACATACTTCCGAAGCTATGAAACATGAAACACATCATGCAGATTATACAATCTTGGTAGCAACGCCACTCTATAAGCAACAGGTCTAACTCTCAACGAAAAATCTGGTACGGTCCGATAAACTTAGGAGTAAGCTTCCTTGACTTCAAATCTCTTCCTACACCGGTCACTGGAGTAACTCTAAAAAATACATGGTCTCCTTCTTGAAATCCAAGATCCTTCCTCCTCTTATCATGATAGCTCTTCTTTTTACTCTGAGAAGTCTTCATCTTATCTCGAATTAACTTCACCATTTATGTAGTCTGTTAAACAATATCAGGTCCAAGTACTACATTCTCACCTGATTCATGCCAACACAAAGGAGTCCGACACCTTTTTCCATACAAAGCTTCATATGGTGTCATTCCGATACTAGAATGATAACTATTGTTATAAGTAAAGTCAATCAACGACAAATGACTATCCCAAGCACCTCCTTGTTCAAGTACACAAACCCTCAACAAGTCCTCCAAGGATTGTATCGTCCTCTCTGTCTGCCCGTCCGTCTGAGGATGATAAGGTGAACGCAACTTCAGTTTCGAACCCAATGCCTCATGCAAACTATCCCAAATCCTTGAAGTGAACTGTAGATCTCTATCTGATATAATATTCAAAGGTATCCCATGAAACTTCACAATTTTTACACCAACATATATTTCTGCCAACTTCTACAAAGAATAGCTAATACCAATTGGTATAAAATGCATTGACTTTGTCAACCTGTCAACGATCACCCAAATGGAGTCATTCCCTCTTGGAGTAGTAGGTATCCCCGTAACAAAGTCCATTGAAATATTATCCCATTTCCATTCGGAAATATCCAACGGCTGCATCAAACCAGCAGGTTTTTTATGTTCAACTTTCGACTTCTGACAAGTCAAGCACGCATACACAAACCACCAAAATACCTTCTTTAAATCCTAATACATTTTCGTTGCCCCCGGATGGATACTTAAACCACTCCTATGTCCTTCTCGCTTATCACTAACCATCAGGTCCACCAATTTCACATCCGACTTCTGACCTTCTCAGATACGATCAAGAAAATCATTATTAACCTTCAGCATACCCAACATCACACTATGAGGTGTTTGTTCACAAACCAAACTCATATCTCGGAGTTGTCCAATCAAATCCAACTCTTTTGCCATCATATCTGACATATGCAATGTCTTCAGACTCAAGGCATCAACTACAACATTATCCTTACCTGGATGATAATTCAAACTAAAATCGTAACCCTTCAAAAATTCCAACCAGCATCTCTGTCTCATATTCAGTTCTTTCTTATCAAATAAATATTTCAAACTCTTATGATCACTATATACCTCGAACCTCGAACCATACAAATAATGTCTCCAACTTTTTAACACAAAGACGATAGCTGCTAACTCCAAATCATGCGTAGGATAATTCCTCTCGTGAATTCTCAACTGGCGTGACGCATACGCCACAACCTGACCACTTTGCATCAATACTCCACCTAAGCCCATCAAAGAGGCATCACGATAAACTACAAACGTTTCATCTGTTTTTGGAAAAATCAAAATCGGTGCAGTAGTCAACCTCTTCTTCAGCTTAATAAAACTCTTCTCGCATTAAGAATCCCATACAAACGCTTTCTACTTAGAAGTCAATTGGGTCAATGGAAGAGCAAATTTTGAAAATCCCTCAATAAATATTCGATAATAACCCGCAAATACCAAGAAGCTTCTAATTTCCGTCACTGACTTCAGAGTCTCCCACTGAATCACCGCATCTACTTTGGATGGATCCGCAACAATCCCTTTTTCCGAAATTACGTGACCAAGGAAACTCTCCTCTTTTAACCAGAATTCACATTTTGACAATTTAGCATACAATTTATTCTCTTTGAATACCTGCAACACAATTTGCAAATGTTCTGCGTGCTCTTCTTCTGACTTAGAGTAAATCAGGATGTCATCTATAAATACAACAACAAAATGGTCCAAATATTCATGGAATATCTGATTCATATACTCCATGAATACATCATGTGCATTAGTAACTCCAAATGGCATCACTACATATTCATAGTGTCCATATCGAGTCCTAAAGGAAGTCATCTGAATGTCTTTGTCCTTCACCCTTATTTGATGATAATCCGACCTCAAATCAATTTTACTAAATACATGAGCACCAACCAACTGATCCATCAGATCGTCTATCCATGGAAGCAGATACTTATTCTTGGTTGTAACTTTATTCAGTTGCATGTAATTGTGACACAATCTCATACTACCATCCTTCTTCTTTACCAATAATAGTGGTGCTCCCCACGACGATACACTCAGTCTCACAAATTTCTTTTCTAACAGTTCATCTAACTGTTTCTCTAACTCAGATAATTCAGAAGCCGACATACGATAAGGTGCCATTGAAATAGGTCTCATTCATGGCACAAGATCGATACTAAATTCCACCTCTCTCTCTGACGGCACATCCATAACATCATATGGAAACACTTCCGGAAAATCTCTCACCACGTGAATTTCACTAATTGCTATATTATTCTCCATTGGCAACGAAGCAAACAGCGCCAGAACTTGTGCCTCATCATCCATAAGCTATTTTAGTTCTCGTGCAGACAAATAACCAGCTTCTTCTTCCTCTTCACCAGGAGTAAGAAACCGAACCGACTTACTGAAGAAATTAATATGAACATGGTTGTACTCCAACCAATTCATACCTAAAATTACATCCATTCCCTTCAATGACAAGCAAACCAAATCCATACCAAAGTCCTTACCATAAATAGATAACGAACAGTTCAAACATACGAGGGAAGTAGTTAGCGACCCATCAGCGGGAGTCTCAATAACCATCTCTCCTTTCATTGGAGAAACAACAAGCCCTAGTATTCTCACACAAAAAATTGAAATAAAATAGTATGTTTCACCAGTGTCAATCATAGCAATCAAAGGAACACTATTAATATGACAAATACCTCTGATCAAACGGTCTTCGTTGGAAGTCTATGTCCCTGTCAGAGCGAACACCTTTCCTCCAGTTGCAGCTTTCTTGGGCTTCTGACAATGTATACTGATATGACCTTGCTCTCCACAGTTGTAGCAAGTAACCACATTCGTCTTGCATTCGGCAATCAAGTATCAAGGTTGACCACACTTGAAACATTTATTCACATCACTCGTGCATTCACTGACACGATGACCCATCTCACCACACCTGTAGCACTTAAGCGGAGCAGGAGCATCTCCCCCACTTGGCCTTTTACCTTCCTTTTGTTTCTGCTTACCCTTATCAGCAGGAGCCTCATAAGGCTTTCCACGATGCATTGGTTGTTTCCCTCTTCTCTCAGCTAGACCTCTAAAATGCTCAGATCGAGCCTTACTGTCTTCTTTGAAGATTCTGCAGCAATCCACCAGGTCTGGAAACCTTCGGACCCTCTAATAGCCAAACCGTTCTCGAACTTGACACATTTCAAGAACTCAACAGTCGCCTCGCTATAATGATGATAGAACTTCACCAGATCGGTAAAATTAACAGCATACTCTGTCACTGACATACTGCCTTGCTTCAACTCTAAAAACTCAATTTCCTTCTTTCCCCGAACATATTCAGGAAAATACTTCCTCGGAAATTCCCTCTTAAAAACAGCCCAGGTGACTGATTCACCAACTGCATCCAATCGTTGCCGAGTGCCAACCCACCAATCACCAGCCTTAACTACCAGCCTGTGTGCACTCAGCCGCACCTTGCTTCCCTTTTAACACTCCATAACTCAGAAGATTCTCTCAATCTCCTTGAACCAATCCTGTGCTCCATCAGGATCATACTTCCCCTTGAACATTGGCGGATCATTCTTCCTGAACTCGTCATTTTCGCGATCCCCAACATTCCTTGTATTTTGCACAGCTTGTGCCATCGCTTGCATAGCAGCGGCAAGTGCAACATCGTTTCTTTCAGCCATTCTAAATCTGTCACACAACAATAATCCAACGATGATTTAGATTCAATAACAATAATCACAATGTTCACACTAACAACGACACCACAACTCAACCACTCAACAACTCGACAACTCAACGACTCGACAACTCAACTACATGGTCGGACGAACCGACCTGCTCTGATACCACTTTGTAACACCCAAAATTACCCCACGGAAATAATAATAAAAAAATCAGAGTATAACTTTCAATAAAATATTTGTGTCACAATTCGACTAAACATCATAATTAGCTCGATGATACGTTTTCAAATTAAATTGTTTAACATGCAGCGAAAAATACTATAAAAGAAATTCTAGTCTTTAAAATGATTATAAAGGTTGCTTAATTAATTAGACGGAACAAGAACGTCCCGACACCCCCAAAGTTACGTATCAGAGCTGACATCCTAACGACGCGAAGCACACCTACTTCACTGACCACCACTGGACTCATCCTGCTCACCTGCATGATACCCCAATCGGGATAACATTTAAATAGAAGAGGTGAGATTCTTACATCATAAAGGATAGTATAATAAGAATTGGAAGTATGAAAAATAAAACATCATTCCTCAACAACATTATACCACCACATCATATACATAACAATGTAATACACATCATCAATATCATACTCGCAACAACAATCATTATGCAACAAGACTTAACTCTATGCATGCGGTACTGACTCCGATCTCTATTTCAAGACCTGGTTCCTGTCGGAACTCTCGACCCCGCTTTCATGGTCCAGTATGACACCTATTTCATGGTCACACACTCGGCCCCTATTTCAAGGCCACGTACGATCCCTATTTCATGACCGTACCAACATCACAACAACGACATACCCCACTATGGTATGATATTCACTATGCAACATGTCACTCCACACTCATGACATACATACATGCATACAACAACTACCTCCCACAATTCACTACAACTAGCTATTATCAACATCATGCATTATTTTAGCGTATAATAACATCCATCCACTTTAATCATCACAACGCAACAACAACATATTACATATAATAATAAACCATCAACAATCATATGTATATATCTCATCACATTAATAACCAGCTAATACACATATTCATCATGTTTAGGTTCAACTTATACTATTGACCCCTACGTTATGTGTATAACTTCTCTATTAATAATATCAATTATAAAATCATTACGGATCGTAAAAAATCATCAAAATTCAAAAACCAGAGGGCTAACATGGGCTCCCGTGTCACCTGACACAACCCGTGTCAGAGGTCTATGCCCAAGGTTCCCAAAATCCAACCAAAGGCCAAAACACAGTGGTCTGACACGGTCGCCCGTGTCTCCTGACACGGTCGCCCGTGTCTCCTGACACGGCCCGTGTCAAGTTCACTATAACAAAAAAAAATTGTTTTTCTCAACCAGGGCACTGACTCGGCCACCCGTGTCACATGACACGGCCCGTGTCAGCCTGCAACAAAACCCCTTTCTTCCTAAACCACTTCCTGCTACGATTTTGTGTCCTAAACCCCAAAAATCAGTCATTCTATAGTCAAAATCACATCAAGATGATCAAATAACATCCATATATCTACACACAACCATTAGGGTCACTCTAATTCATTATTCTATTAACTCGAGTTCACTTTATATGATCACTCTCAATTTATTTAACCTCTAATCATCAACCTACCCAAACCCCATTATAAACCCTTAACAATGGAAGAAATCCCACCCTTACCTTGGAATTAACGAGAGATTCTTCTTCCTCGCGAGTTTCTCCTTCACGTTATAGCCTTTTCCTTCTTCTTCTCTCAACTTCTTCCGATCGTTCTATTATTCTCTCCCCATGATTCCTTTTCCTCCTTTTTCCTTCTTCCCACATAACCCCTTAGACCCAATCTATTAACTTCCCCCTTTACCCTCACCAATTTCTCCAATTGACCACCTTACCCCTTAACCCCTTATTAATCCAATAATTTTATTTTCCTAAAAATAATATTATTTGTCATAATATAATTATTTAATTGATATAACATTCAATGATATATTATTCTCTCGCACACCAAACACTATACTCCAATTAAAATAAATAAACAGAATTTGGGGCGTTACAATCAACATAGACTTCAATCTCATGATGAATCATATCATGAAAGAGAGTCACCATTGACCATTGGTAGGTTGCTCCAACATTCTTTAGACTGAATGACATCACTTTATAGAAGAAAGTTCCCCAAGGGGTGATGAATGTAGTTTTCTCCATATCATCTAGCAACATTTTGATTTGATTATAGACCGAAAAACCATCCTTGAAGGAAAACACCGAAAATTGAGTTGTATTGTCTACCAAAACATCAATGTGAGGCAACAGGAAATCGTCATTGGGACTAGCTCTTTTTAAATCTTGGTAGTCAACACACATCTGAACTTTGCCATCTTTCTTCGGTATTGGCACGATATTGGTAATCCATGGTGGATAGCTTGTAACAACCAAGAACCCCGCATCAAAATGTTTTTGAACCTCTTCCTTGATCTTTATTGCCATATCAGATCGAGTTCTTCGTAGTTTCTACTTCACTGACGGACAATCTTCTCTGAGGGGTAGCATGTGTACTACAATATCAATGTCGATCCATGGCATGTCTTGGTAGGACCAGGCAAAGATATCAATGTATTCACGGAGTGTGGCAATCAATCGGCTCTTCACGGATTCTTCTAATGCGGCCCCGATCTTAACTTCTTTCTTTGCTTCTTCAGTACCAAGATTTATGATCTCAACAACCTCCACATGTGGATGAATCACCCTCTCCTATTGCTTTAACAATATGGCCAACTCTTCAGGCAGTTCACAATCCTCTTCACCTTCCTCTTTGTCTTGGTAAATTGGATTGTCGAAGTCATAGCGAGCAATAGCAAGATTGTCATCAATGAGACCCAATGGGGTGCATCTGCATGAATGATGATTCATGCTTAATTTTAGAAAGGGCGTGAGAAAAATGAAAATGAAAAATGTACATTGCCATTTATTATAAGAAAATAAAAATGAAAAACAGGGAACACCATGAATGAATGCAAAAAACGTCCATTTTATTAATGATTTGATATTGCAAATTGAAACAATGAAGCCCTTATAATGAGCTACTATGCCTTGGGAGAGACATAGAGCTTTCATACAAGATTAAAACACAAAACAAATACTCTTGATACTGGATAACAGTGATGATTTCTTCAAACGACCAATTATTGAGCTCTACTCTTAGGACACTCGGCTTGATCCACTCGTCTATTTCACAATCGCTATCAATTACATCTTCTTGAATGGCGCAAATATGGGCGTGATCCACCGATCTGGAACTGGATAAAGTGATTGGGCCTTTACGACCTCTGTCATATTGTGCTGATGTTGCTTGAGCATGATTGTAACCAATTACAAACATGTCTTCCTTCTTGGGGACCTCTATCATCCTGCCCCAGCCTTCATTATCTCCTGATTCCACCACATTCGGAGCTTGTTTATAGGATGCGATGGATACACCCTTCTTCTTCTCTTCAGAAAGGGATGCTGATGATGGTGCTGCTTCAGTCTCGATCGGCTCAAATGCTTGGCACGGGGTCTCGTATATCTTACCATTCCTCTCCATATACTGTAACAATTTTCCCTTCCCATACAAACTTCAGCTTCTGATGTATAGTAGAAGATACTGCCCCAGCCATGTGAATCCAAGGACGTCCGAGCAGGAAACTGTAGGCAGGCTGGATATCCATGACATAGAAGGTCATGTTGAACACTTGTGGGCCTACCTTGATCGGTAATTCCACCTCTCCAAAAATTGGCCTCTTGGAACCATCAAACGCCCTGACTACCAAGTCACTTAGCCTGAGCACCACTCCATCATAATCTAGCTTAATCAAGAATTTCTTCTGGAGCACATTTAAAGAAGATCTCGTATCAACAAGTACATGGGAAAGCACAACCCCTTTACATTCCATTGAAATGTGTAGAGCCCTGTTATGATTACACCCTTCTATAGTCAGATAAAGATCTGTAAACTCTAATCCGTGACTGGCATTCACGCTAGAAACAATCGTCTCGAGTTGATTCACAGATATCTCTTGTGGAACATAGGCATTATTCAAAATTCTCAATAAATATAGGATGGAGATCTTGGAAGGAGTCTATTGAAGGTGGTCGACTATCTTATAGTTGCTTTTCTTGATGATCCTTAAGAATTCCTCAGCTTCTTTATCAAAGGTAATCTCCGAATCAGGGACAGGGACATCATCTGTCACAGCTTGTTTGCCCCTGGCCTTAGCTTGGGCTTCATCATTATCATTGGAGGTCATCCCCCTGTTCCTCAGTGTTTGAGGTGCGAACAACGTTCCACTTATTGTGAATCCTCCAACCCCTACATTTTCAACCTGATGTTGAGCTGTTCTAGAGATGGTTACATCTTGTTTCTAGCCATTACAATAAACTTCTTCCTCATAATTGTCGCTCCCGGGATTTTCATCCTACTACAAACGCGAAAGTGGTGCGGAAAAGGTAGAGTCGCTAGCCAGTCATTTTTATCTCGAATGAATGGGAAAGGTAACGTTGCACAAACCCAGGGAAGAAGGAAATGATAAGGTCCTGCGAACCAAAGATCTAGGTTCGAGAGTCGGTTACGACTTGGGAAGGTATTAGCACCCCAGACCGTACGCCGTATATGACGAGATCCACGCTTGTTTGTTTGTTTCAAAGGGTGAGAAATAAGATGATGCTGAACAAAAGAACTACTAACTGGAACTGGAATAAGAGTGGGAACTGGAAAAAGAGAATGAAAAGAAAGAATGGGGAAATATAGGGAAAATAAAGAATGTGCTCGAACAGGCCCTACCCCGCTGCCTACGTACCTCATCGGGAAAATGAGGATCAGAGTCGATGTAGTTCGTCTAACTAAGGCAGGAACTTGTTGTTTATGTTTTTTATGCGCTGGAACTGCTTATGTCTATGCTCAGGAGTTGTAGGCTCGCCTTGACCGAGTGCGTTTACCGTCTTGCAAATGAGATAAGTTGTCGCAAGTTCGCGTTGAGAGTGAATGAGGTGAGAGAAGAGTTCCTGCAGGAAAGTCGCCTATTGTTTCTTGTTTTGGTTTTTTAAGAATTTTTATGAATTTGGCACAAGGAAGTGAATTCAAATTCTTTTCCATGGAATGTGTACTTGCTACTACATTCCAAGATGGAATAGTAGAACAAGTACACCAAGTAAGGAGAATTTATCCAAGACTTGCTTCCAAGGATTAGGGTCTAAGTTCACTAGCTTGTTGAACTTATTACATGTTTTGTAGCTTTTGAAGAAATGTCTTTTATGTTTTCTTTGTGAATATAGTCTCATGATCAGACTTGTGCATCATTCTAGACAAGCCCACACTATTCCAAGATGGAATGAATATGAGTGCCCCATGGAATAAGGCTATACTCAAGAGACTACTTCCATCCTTTATTAAGTGTCTTTTGAATTTTTGTTTGAAGGTGAGAAAGGAGACTCAAATGAGAAAGGACAAACACTAAAGGGACTAAGACACAACCCTAAGTTATTCATTGCATGCAAAAGGAGGTCCTAATAGTTTGTGAGGTTTTCTAATCCTAAGAAAAAAGGAAGAGAAAAGAAGAAAGTTAGAACTCAACTTACTTCCTAAGGAAGTTAAGTTGTTTCTAAGAAAGGGAAGCCTAAACAAATAAAGCATAAAGTGCTAAGGCAGCCACAATTAGAAAGCATAAAGAGATGAGGAAGATGTTATATAAACAAGGCTTACCTCAACCTCCCTACAAAATAAAGGTTATCTTTACAAATTTATTTAAACATATGAATCATGGCAAAAATTCAAATAAAGCTCAAACTAGCTAAGGAAATGCAATAAAGGATTCCTAAGCCTAAGTCTTAAGTCTAAAGGATCCTATAGGATAACAAGCTTATAAAGTCAGTAGCTAAACCATGTTAAAGTGATCTAAGGTCCTAATATCAACCAAAGGTAAACTATGCCCTAAAAGGTACTAAACCCTAATAGGAGTCAAAGTGAAGTTAAATGAAGTATTCACATGATTAAGCATGGTAAACTTGAAGGAAGTCAAAGGTGAATGAAAAATCCAGAAGCTAACTCTAAATGGGAATGTCCTAATATGTTAAAACAAGTGGGGATAAAGAGATTCAAGTAATAGAGATTCAAATGCAAGATTGAAACATGAAAGACAACCATTGAACACATGGTCCCAAAGGAAGGAAAAGACTTAGAAAGAAAAAGTCAAACATGATTAATGAAAATTGAATTCTCCATACAAAAACCAGGGGCTTAATGAAAAGTTAAGATGAAGCTTAGACTCAAAAATTACCTACAAATAAGTTAGAATGAATTTCCTTATGACTAAGGAATGAAGAGGATTGTTTTTGAAGCTTTAAGGTGTCAAATGAAACCAAATGAAGTATAAATACTTGTGAGATGAAGTGAAGACATTATAATGACTATGAAACACTTATGAGACTTACAAGAATAATATAACATGGCTATCCTACCCACAAAGTTGATTTAGAAGTGTGAAGATGGAAAAGGAATGTGAATTAGGGTTTTTGAAAACATACATGAACATATGTGTGACTTAAGGATCAAGCAACCAAAGAATTCAAAGTATGATGACCTATAATAGATACAAGTGATATAAAGACATCAAATGGGACCCAGGGGACTCAAATTGAAGACCTCAAGTGAATGGCATGAATGCCTTACTCAAAAGGGAATGAGAGGGATGAGAAGATAAGGACCAAAATGTGACTTATGACACAAGGCATCAAAAAAATATCAAATGACATGAAAAAACATGAAACTTGGGATTTATGGTCATCAACCAGGGGCAAACTAACCTCTTAAGTATATCACAAAAATTTGGAGTCTAACTCAATCAAATAAATGCACAAAGAGAATTAGGGTTTTATGGAAACAAACTCAAAGAATGGGCTCAAAAATAATCCCAACAATGACCTAAGAATATGAGAAAAATATTTTCAGTGACCTAAAGGTGTCCTTTGATTAGGGAAAAAAGAATGGGGTCAATATCATTTTTGGTTTGGGAGAATTAAATTGGGGAAGCGATGTGATAAAAAAAGATGAGAATTACGAAGAAATTAATTGGGAAATTAATTTTGGTCAGGAAAATGAAAGAAAGTGAAATTAAAAAATATAAAAAATTTGTGAAAATATTAAAGATGATGTGCGAATTAATTGGGAATTTTTGGAGGTGTTTTATGTATTTTAGAAAATGAAAATTGAATTGAAATAAAATGGAAATTGAAAAAAAGAAACAAAACTGAGGGAGGTGTATTCAGTAGAGATTTTATGTTGAAAATCAATGGGCCTACGCAAAGAGGGGTGGAAATAGCAACGAGGGCCCAAGTCCAGGATGCGCTGAATACATAACTATGGTGTACTTCAGGTCAATTTGTTGACTAAATCTAAGCCTCAAGATCTTTCCAACGCTCACTAAAATATTCAAGGTAAAATAAACAATTGGATGAGATTGAAGCACCTTGAAAGAACAATGGAACACACACACAAGAACACTCAGACATCACTAGAAGGCACGCGAGGAGGAGGAGGATCATTAATGTGTTGGCATGCTGGTGAACGTTGGATGAACAAGGATAACCAATCATAACTTAATTTCATGGAAAATGCTAGGGCACTGTTCAGGTCACCGGAGCTGACCTCCGGTCATCTTCTCCGGTGACCCCAGGCTAGGGAAAATTCAAAACCTAATCAAAATGGAATCTAATACCATCATTGTGTTCGCCTCATTGCATACATAAAAAATCTAGGTTTAGAATTTATTTCTCACTCACAATCAAGGAAAATCGAAGCCAATAAAATTCACCCTAAAATCTGAAATTAAGCATCTATGATGCATATCAACTAGCCAGATAACCAGTAGCTTCTATCAAGCTTCAAATAACGCCAATCAATCAAAAAAAGATGAAAACGGGCAAATGAGATTCAAACTGAAACCTCTGATTGAAGCTTTTCAGATGTTGTGAAAACCAGAGAGGCGGCTCCACTGCTCACTTACACTTGATATTGATCTTCACAGAGTGAAATAAACACTTTGAATTACTGAATTCGAGTCAAAGTGTAGAAAATGCAGAAATTCAGTTGAGAATGTTCCTGGAGATTCAGCTCGATTCATCCATGGAGAATGTGCTGAGTATGAAGGGGATGATTAATTAATGAAGAATGCAATGTAATTGGGGGAGATCACTGAAGAATCCAATGAAATGCAAGAATGTGCAGAACTGAAATCTTGAAGATTCAGTTGAGTGCAGCCATGGATCTTGATCCAATCATGTTCTTGAGGATGAATTGATGAAGATGAAGGTGTGATTGGTGTAGACTGGAGAAAGAAGAAGCAAAGTGCAATTCAATTCCCTCCAAAAATCAGAGCAAAGGTTCAGAGAGAAAGCTTGAAGATATTGAACTGTTTTCGAGCAAAATGGCAATGGTGAATGAAATTCTGTTATGAATGAGCTTATATATGTGAGATTAGGGTTAACTAGATTGGGTTAACAGTTAGAACACTAGTTAGGTTAGTTAACTATGGTGTAAGGACCAAAATGAAGGTGTGAAATGCAATGAGCTCAACTGAATTGGTTTTGCCTCGAGTTTGATTCCATGCAATGTGGTTCATGTTAGTTATGATGAGGCTTATTGATGCAAAGTGAAGCTGAGTTGATCAATGGTGCAACATGTATGCACTATTATAGAATTTTTCTTTGGCTTAGATTTTAAAAAGGTATGCATGGTATGTTGAAGTGATCAAGCAAGTATGTGATAAAATGCACTCTACATGTGATGTATCATGATCACTACAAGCTGAATGAGGCAAAGCATTTGAATTAAGTTGAATTTGCACATCTGATAATTGCCTTATCAAGCAAGAAATTAGATTGCAAGTGATGATCTTACTTGGAGTATTTCTTCCTGCTCAAGGCACCAAATGATGAAATTCTTGTGCTCAATTTGAAGTGAATTCTTCATAGAGCAAGATTGAAGTTTACACCATAATGAAATATGACCTCTAGATCACTCAAATTTTTCATTGAACAAGAGGAAGCAAAACTGCATACTTGGCCTGCAGGAAATTGGCTTGCCTTTGGCAAATTTCCTATGGGTGAATCAGGGTGGGATTTCCACTTTGCCCCCTCATATCTCTCAAACCATTGATCCTATGAAAAATCCTCCAACATGAAAGTTGTAGACAATGCATCAATGAACAACTTTGATGTTGGAGAAAATTTCATTTGAGGTCATCTTGATGAAGAAAAATGGCAATTTTTATGACATGCCACATGTTTGACAAAATGCCTGGAAAGATGCGCCCGCCTGGCCTGCCTTGCCTGACCCATGACTTGGTTCTTGCCTTGATTTGTCCAATCTTGGCATGATCATAACTCCTTCAATTTTAATGTTATGGACATGTTCCACCTATGGATTTAAATCTTAGAATGCCCTCTTTCAAACAACCAAAGTGGAATTTCCATTTGACTTTTATTTTTGGAGGAGGCCTCTCTTGAAGTTGGCTGCAAAATGGCCAAAACTTGCCATTTTTGGAAACCCTAATTTTCCAAAAATGGTAAGTTTTGATTTTCTTGATTTCTCACGATATCTCCATCATTTCTTGATAAAATTTGGTCTATGGACTCCTTGTAACCTCAATTTCATGACTTTGACCTCAAAAAGTCAGGAGTTGACTTTTTACTCAACATGGTTGACTTTTCCCCAATTCCTTGATTTTCAAGCAACTGATCAATTGAAGACCTTCCAAAATGGTTCCATGGGTGAAATTTCAACCCTAGGCACTTAATATCATGTAGAAAACAATGAAATCAAGTTTGAACAAAAATCTCCCTAGGAAGCTCAGTTAATCAGAAACCCTAATTTGGCCCCTTTTTGTCAGAAGATGTTGCACTGCTTGAATCCTCTGATCAATTCACTTCTTTCTAGGACTTGTAGCCACAAATGAAAAGTTGTGGGATGTTATGAACCCTTTGCACAATGTTGAGAAGCCTTGTTTCCTTTTGATCATCTTTGGATGATCATCAACTGCTTCAATCATTGATCACAACCCTTATACCTCAACTATGATGGTTATAATACAATGCTTTGTACCATGATATGAATTTATGTATGCAATGCAATATGCCAACTATCATACATCTGCCCCTATTCAATCATCTGCATACCTGAATGAATAATAGCAATTGCTTTTAGACTTTCAAGGTATGGAGTGATTGAATACTCAAATAGACCTGAAAATTTGAACTCTATGGGGAGTGAAAGGTGATTGATATTTTTTTTAATTATTATTTATTTATTTATATTTTTTTAAGGGGTGAATCGGAAACCAACATAACTTGGATGACAACTTGAGGCCACGAAACCGAACTTGACAAAATCACGACGTATTTATCCCACTTGTGGAGATAAACTATCATAACTTGGATGATAACTTGATGGTCGAACTTGGGGTTCGAGGCTGAACTTGGGGTTCAACGAGAAGGACGAACTTGGGGTTCGAGAATGAACTTGGGGTTCAAGGTTGAACTTGGAGTTCAACAAGAAAGACGAACTTATGGTTCGAGAATGAACTTGGGGTTCAACGAGAAAGACGAACTTGGGGTTCGAGAATGAGCTTGGGTGTCGCTCCCCGGACTTTCGTCCCAGTGCAGACGTGGACTATCGGTGCTGTTGGAGGTTGAGGTTGAATAGAGTCGCCAGCTAGGCATTTTTATCCCGAAGGAAAGGTAATGCTGCATAGACCTAGAAGGGTATGGATAAGACGGTTGCGAACCAGAGAAATTGAGTAAGGGGGTTGGTTACGACCTTGGAAGGTATTAGCACCCAGATCGTCCGTCGTACTCGACGGGAACCACGCTTACAAGATTTTGTTTAAAGGGGTAGGTGTATGTGCTATCTATGTGCAAAAGCTAGGGAAAGAAAGTACAAGTGTCAGTGCAAAAGGTGTGAATTGCTCAGGAACTGAGGCTTAAAATGGAAGGCTGAAAGAGGGGGAAGACACATAGACTTTTGTTCGATAACTGTTAAGTTATGCCTACGTATCCTCTCGTGAAATGAGGAAGTCAGAACATCGTAGTTCAATTCAAAGAGAATGGATGATGATTTGACTGTGAACTGATTGCTTGTCTATGCTCAAGTGTATGACTCGTCTGGCTCGAGTGCTAAATTGTCTTGCATTAGACGGAAGAAGCAAATTCTCGTTTGTGAATGAGTGTGATGAGAAAAGAATCCCGGAGGAGACGTTTATTGTTTGTTTTTGGTGTTTTCAGTTTTTTATTGTTTTTGATGTTTTGCATAAGTTAATGAACTTAAGCCTTAATCAAGGGTTTGTAAACTCATTATATCACCCCTGATTAGGGGTAATGAGCCTACTTAAGTATGAGATAAGCATCTCAACTTAATTACCTTAATGATGGAGGATTAAGATCATTAACCTACTTGAGATTATTAAGGTGTTTTTGGGTTTTTGTTTAGTGTTAAGTAATGAGTTTAATCTCTAATCAAAGATTAGTGAACTCATTACACCATCCTAAGAGAAGGATGATAGATGAGAACACTTAAGCTGAGGAAGATACCTCAACTTAATCCATGGTTAGGGATTAAATTCATTATATAACAAGCCTTTATTAAGTGGATTTTAATTAAAGGGTGAGATTAAGAAGTGAATTTTAAGTTAGTAAGACAACTTGAGGGGGACTTGTCCATTAAACACTAGGGTTAGTCCCTCTTAACCATAAGGAAGAGATAAAACCCTAATGTAAGGCCCAAGTTATAAGATAAAGTCTTAGTGATTATTAATGTGTTTTGATTAAGAGGTGTAAACCAATTAAAGGTTTAACACTAAGGGTTAAAGTTATACACTCCATCCTAAGATAAGGATGCAGGCATAACCCTAATTCAAAGTCCTAAAACTTTAAGTATTTAGTCTCTGATTATGAGATGAGAAAAGAGACTCAAGGAGACTCAAAGGTAAAAAGCTAGGGGGGACTATACACAACCCTAAAAATTATCATGCTTTGATATCCTATGATTTGTGAGGCTTAAGAGAAAAGGTATTCAAGGCCACCAAGGAAGAAGAAGCAGATGAAAAGAGAAAGAGAGAAAGAATAAGTTACTTACTTCCTGAAGAAGATAAGTAACTTAAAAGAAAGTAAGAATGAGAGAGCACAAGTGAAACAAGTTCACTTCAAAGACAAATAAATATGCAAATGAGAAGATAAGAAGAGGTGGGATGTGAAGGCAAATCCACATCCCAATTAACTTACCATAAGCCCCTGAAATGTTAGTATGAATGCATAAGACATAAAGCAAAAGGAAATGAGATGAATAAAGATGCAAAGTCCAAAACCAGAAGTGATTATGCAATGCAAATGTGTCATAAGGTGATGCAAAATCAAACAAGATGCATATGAATGATCATACAAGGATGAGATGCAATGGAAGTATGTTTAGAAGCATGAAAACACATGGATGTTCATGAAATGTAATGGATGCAAAGCATACCAAAATGATGCAACAATGATCAAGCAATGTTTCAACCATGTCCTAAGATGTCTAAGATGACATACAAATGAATAGAATGGCATGACAAGTTCACAAGTTCATGATATGCAAAGAAGAATGCAAATGAAGATGCAAAATTAGGGTTTTAAGAACAAGCATGATGCATATGACCAAAACAGAAGCATTCATCATGATAAACATTTGAAATTGAACTCAAACAAACACTAATCACATACAAGATCATACCCCAAAGGAGAAAGTCAGAAGCTAACCCTAGGCAAAGTTATGGATTTCTTAAGTTAACTAGGGTTTTTGGGTGATTCAAAAGGGAAAATGAAAATCAAATTGAAAATGCAATGCAAAAATATGAGATAAATAACCTAGAAACTAGATGAAAAATGTGAAACAATGCAAAAAGAATCAAATTCAAAATCATCATGGTTAGGCAGAAATGAATTTTTCAAGTTAGGGTTAAAAAATGTGAAATTTAAGAACCCTAATTCAAAGAAAATTGTGAAAATGTAATCAAACCTAAAAATAAATTTTTATGGTGAGTTTGAAAATGTTTCTAAATGTGTAAGAATGCTCATGATTTTTTTGGTGATTTTTAGAAACTTAAATGCATATTTAATTAATTAAAATCAATTAATCAATTAAATAAAACATTTAAATATTTTAAAAATACATTTTTAATGCAAAAATTAAAATAAAAAGTGTTTTTAGGTAAAGAAAAATATTTGAAACAAAAATGCAGAAAATGATATTTTTTTAATTGTTTTTGCTATTTTTAAAAAATATATGAAAGAAATGCAATAAAAAATGAAATAAAAATGAATTAAATGAGAAGTATGTAAATCCAATGGTCCAGATTCAAACATGGGGGGATGGGTTGACTGCGCACGTGTTTTAAGGGTCAGGATCCAATCTGGCAACATTTAATTAATTATAATTAATTAAACAGGATTTATTTAATTAATTAAATTAGGGTTTTAATGACCTAATCCTAACCATTCACGTGCGTAATTAAAACATATCCAAGGGTCCACATTAAATCTGGAAAACTAACCCTAATCAAACCCTAAACATTTTCAGGTGACTGGAGCAAGCTCCGGTCATCTTCTCCGGCGAGCTCTTCACCCTATCTCACTCCCTAGGCTACCCAAGACCCCCTAACTCTCCAGAATCATCCCCCAAACAATCCTAAACAAGAATCAGGCCATGAAAATCATTTATATTGCATCAAAATGGAGAATCGAAGAAAAACGTTTTCAGATCAAAAAGTTTCAGAACATCAATACATCCTGGTTTCTCAACCATTTTCAAAACAAATCAAATCACCATGATCAGAGAGACATATATAATCATATTATAACTTAAAATGAAGGCTCTAGAAAAAAAAAAGTTTGAGATGGCTACCTGGGATGAAGCTTTGTCAATCTGAGCTTTCTGGCCTTTTCTTTGATGCCAATCCACTCCACTTGATCCCCTTGTGCTTCTGAAAGGCTTGAATGAAGTTTGTATGGCTTGGTTTTGAAGATTTAGTTCTGCTAAGGCAGAAATCGTGTCTTTGGTTCAGGGGCTTTTAGGGCAAAATGAAGGGTGGTTTGTGATCCTTAGACCATTTGAAGATGATTGGTGAAGTTTGTTTTGAGGTTTGTGGCTTGTGGGATCAGATTCGAAGAGATGAAGTTCTTGAGTGATTTTTTGCAATCTGAGCTTATGGGATGATTCAGGCCAATGTGTGTTATGAAAATGAGTCCATGATGATAGTATAGGCCAATGGGATTGATCAAAAAGTGGGTGGTGGCACAACTTGATTGGTATGGGCAAAGTTGCAAAAAAGTCAATGGATGTGTACTTGAAGCATGGCACGGGTCAGAGCTTGCATCAAGGATGGCCTTTGGATCAATAGAATGCAGCTGGATGACCTTGATCAAGTGTTCTCATGGTTTATGCAATTTTCCCTCTTTGGAGTTTCTTGAACTGCAAGGCATAGAAACTTGTGATATTTGGTGCAATCTTGATCAAAATGTGTTGCATTATGTTGGTATAATGTTTAGTAGTTGATTAGAGGTCATGAAATGGCTTGGCAAGTGAAATTGCAAAAATCCCTCTTTGGTGTACACTTGAAAATTATAGGATTTTTGTCAACTTTGGAAGGCCATATCTTGAGTTCTAGGATGAATCAAGACATGTTCTTGCACTTTTTGAAAATGGGATGACATAATATACAACTTTCATGTCCAAGAATTTTTCATTTGAAGCATTTTTGGTCATGAAAGAATAGGTTGAATATCTTTCCCAAAATGGAAAGTTTCCATTACAAGTTGTAACACCCCAAATTTGCCCTCTGGTTTTTTCTATCTTTTTCTAGCTTTTTGTTTGCATTCATTCGCATCTACTTTAGGTCATATCATTTGCATAAGCTCCTAGGATATGGGATCGATATTTTCTGAGAAATTAGGGTTTCACATCCTATTTGCGGATTATCAGAAGAATTCAAGTTTTTTGGATGTGCAGCCATCAGTGGCATCGTCTTAGGTTCTTGTCGCAAAATTAGGGTTTATTTCCCTGATTTAGCGGTATTCAAGGATTTCATGGTTGCAAGGACTATTAACTATGCATCTGGCTCATCATCAGACATTTTTTCTCCTTCATCAAGTTGCAAGGCTATTTTTCTCTTCTCAGCATCTCAGAAGCTCTGATTTCAGTTCAAGTGTGTTTGTTCGGTCACGATCCATTCCAGAGGGATGTTTGACCTAATCTTGGTCAAACTATCAAGAGTTTGCTTCAAGTGCAAGCTAGGGGTTTCAGGGATTGATTCCTTAGGAAATATGTATCCAAGGTTGTGGTGCGAAATTATTCAGATTGGCAAGTCATGATTCATAGGAGATTCTGGGCCAGTTTGGCTATTCATGTATCCATTATGTTCAATAGTGGATTTATTTCCCCAAGAGAATGATCCAGATGATCTTGAAAAGATTAAGGGTTCATAGGATTAGAAACTCAGAGGTTGATTAGATCAAGTGGTGTGTTTCGATTGCAATGGCAGTACTTTTTGTTTTATCAAGAGTGTGAGGATTATTGCGGTTTGTTTCATGGCAGTATGCATGATGGTGGTAGCCGGCTCATTTCATAAATCATTTCATCGTCCATTATCCACTTTTATCCGAATTCATTTCAAAAAACCATTTCATATTCATTCTAAACCATTTCTGGTACCTCTAATCCATCATATTCATTTTCCTATATTCGTTTCATTTCCATATTTTATATACCCATTTTAAGACACATTTTTTAAAACCAATTTCAAATATTAATTTCCTTTCAAGTTTCATTTTTAATTACCATTTTTAATAATCATTATCCAATTAATCACTTTCTTATCCACCAAATCACTTTTTATTATCCAATAACCAAATTCTTTTGCCATTAATTACAAAGCCCATACCATTTTAGAGCCCATTTCAATTTAAACCCATTGGTCATATTACAAAAATATCAAAAAAGGAAATAAATAGCAATTCTTTTTGTCAGCATATTTGAAGCTTGCATCAAAAGAATATCCCAGGGACCCACTCTCAGTCCTACATCTAAATGCAACAGTCAGCCACTCTACCATTCATTTCCACATCGCATTCACGTATTTCACACACTCACAAATCATGCTTATCCCACATAATTTTCTTTCTCCTTGCCATTTTGTTTTTTTTTTCTCTTTAATAATTCTCATCAGCAAAAGAAAATTCTCCACAATGCTCAGTGACACAATGTTGGTCACGCACACCATGCAAGGCAACAAATTTCAACCATAACAATATAGCTCACATATCACTCGTACAAAAAACTTACAGACCTTATAAAAATTTCACACAAATTTCATGATACCCACGCACACACGCATTCCACCACAACGTCTTTGCACATCACATATACTGCAACAACGTATAACAAACCTCTCCCTAGCATTTTCTTCGGCAGCTCTTCAAAAACAGAAAGAACTCACACATAAATTATGGATCTCTCTCTCTTTTTCATGGCTCACCACCATCGCCAATAACACCTTTTCTTCATAACAAACAAATATGAAATTACCACATCATTTCCTATCTTTAAAACCTTTCAACACCAACACAACTTTCTCGTAATTCCACCGTCAACAAACCTCCTCAGGCAAACCCTTCGCTACTCTGCTACAACAACAACTCTCAGCAGCTCATAACGTTTCCATCACTCACCACCAACAATAACAAACCACCTCATACAACACCCTTCAACTTGCTCGACTCTCCACCACCGAACCTTAATCACAACCTTCACACATGTTAACACCATTTATCACCTATCATCACCGCCACCATCTTTAACAACAACAACACTCAACCTTCATAACTTATACAACCTGCAACAACACCAACAACACAACATCACAAAACAGAACCGAAAAGAAGAAGGAGATGAAGATAGTTTGAGACTGAACATAAAACCGAATAGATCAAAACCGAGGAAGCATTGAGAGAGGAGATGACATTTGAATGCAAAAACGAGCAAGTCCGTGACGGATCGTGAACAGATTCGGGATAAAGATCAAGTTGAAGTCCCGAAAACTCGCAACCTGAGAACATAGTGCTTCGAGGCACGCTCATCCCATCGCGATTCAGAATGCCGAACGAGAACCGTTGGATCGTGAAATTGAAGCTTTAGAAGTCGCGATTTGATATGGAAAAAGGGGAACCGAAGAGACGAAGAAAAACCGAGAAGGAGAAGCACACGAGAGAGGAGCAATCGCGTCGGAGTTTGGTTGAATTCACCGACGGTTTGAGAAGATAGTAAGGAGAGAAACGTCGCGGTGGTGACGAAGTTTGATTGACGGTTCGCGCCGCCGATGATTGTTGAAGAAGGCGATGTTAACGTCATTTGATGAAGAAGATCTGACTCCCCTATTTCACTTGAACGTGGATAGGGTTTTCTCCTCATATGTTTATCCTTTGACTTTGTGTTTTCTTTTATTTGAACCTTTTTTTTTATTTTTTTATTTTTTTATACTGATTTCTTATATTATTATTTATTATTTTTATTATGAGGTTTAATTGCTGCTGATTAACGGACCTGGGTCCTAAGCCTGGTTGTCTTCATAATCACACCACCTGCCTAATGCACCCTCCTCTTGTGGTTATCTTGTTTATTAAATTTCTTTCTTGGGCTAAGCTTCTAAGCCCATTAATTTTGTTGTTGCCACCCTTTATTCATGCACTGACCCCTGTTTTATTGTTTTTATTTTCCTCATAATCTCATATTAATCTTATCTACTATTTTGTGTATTATTTGTAATTAAGTTCTAATCCTTTGATTAAATTTGTTAACAATTAGATTTAGGACTATATTAGAATTTTCTTTTTTAAGTTTGTTAGCTTTGCTTATATATATATATATATATATATAAGATTTTAAGCTTGATTAATTTTGTTTAATAGAATTTTATTGATCTTGGTTTTAGTTTTTGTCCGATGATTTGTAGGTTTATTGCCGGATTTCGATGATTGCAGATGTTGCTTGAAGATGGCCTTGTGATTGATCATTTTCATAACTTTTGTTTGGACTGATGAGATCTTTGGATGCAATTGCACTTAGACTTTGGTTTTGCGCGAACTAATTCTTGGTTTTAATTATGGATGCTGGAAGCCTATATTCGAATTTTGTCTGATACCCGGATAATTGACAATTGTGCTTGACTGTTAGCTCCGCTTACTGGGTGGAAGTTTCTGGATTTCTTTTGCGCGTATTGAAGAGGCAACGGACCTTCTCCGTTAGGTATCACTGGATTTATTATTCTTTGCGCCTCATTCTAGTCCTGATGCCATATTAGGAGCATGCTGCTGCATCTGGAAGTCCTACTGGTGTAGGCTCTGTTTGTGCATTGATCGATTACTCCATTTTGCATTTCTCCTCTCCTTACATATTTCTTGTTCCTTCCATTTTCTTCCTCCATTACTTTTTATGCTTTCTTATCTTGTTCGAGATGTGCTTAGGCCATCTTTTGTCTAACTTCTTCTTCCTTCCCTCTCTTTTTCTTCCTTCCTTCTTTCTCCTTCTTTTCTTAGGATAGACTTCAAGCCACACTAACCTAGGTTCATCCATGCATGATAACATCAGGATTTGTTAGTCCCCCTTTAGTTTTTACCATTTTTGTTCCTTTGGTTCTTTTCTCTTCTCTTCTCAAACCAAAACCTAAAAAACACCTAATAATGGTTGAGGTAGTCTCCTGTGCAATAGCCTTATTCCATGGGGAACTTGTAGTCTTCCCATCTTGGGATAGTGCAAGCTTATCTAGCATGATGCACAAGTCTGATCATGAGACCATTTTCACAAAGAAAACATAAAAAAATACTTCTAAACCAAAAAATTACAAAAACACTTAATAAATTCAACGAGTTAGATAACTTAGGCCCTAATCTCTGGAATCAAGTTTTGGGGATCTTCTCCTTACTTGAGTGTGCTTGTTCTATTATTCCATCTTGGAATGTAGTAGCAAGTACACATTCCATGGAAAAGAGCTTGAGTTCACTTCCTTGTGCCACACTCATAGAAAACTCATAAAAAACACTGGACAAACAATAAACGTCTCTCCTTCGGGACTTCTTTTCTCATCTCACTCACTCCTTACGTACGACCTTGCTCCTACTTGTCATTTTGCAAGACGGTAACACACTCGTCGTCCGAGCCTGCAACACCTGAGCATTGACAAAGGTAGTTCAAGCCTTAAGACACAAGCAATCCTTTCCACCCCTAGTTAGGGGAACTACGGCGACTCTGATCCTCATTGTCCAGATGAGGTACGTAGGCAGTGGGGTAGGGCCCGTTCGAGCATAATCTTTATTTTCACTACATTTTTTCCTTTTCATTTCTTTTTCAGTTCCCTTTTCGTTTCTTTTATCCAGTTCAGTTCATTTTCTTTGCAGCAGCTTTCATTTCTTCACCCTTTGAAACAAATTTCTTTGCAAGCGTGGATCCCGTCGGGTACGGAGGACGATCTGGGGTGCTAATACCTTCCCAGGTCGTAACCAACTCCCGAACTCAGTCTCTTTGGTTCACAGGACCCGTGTCCTTCCTTTTCTTTTCTTCTAGTTTGTGCAGCATTACCATTCTTGTTCCTTCGGGATAAAAATGCCTGGCTCCTTCGGGATAAAAATGCCTGGCTGGCAACTCTACCTTCTTCCGCGCTACTTTCGCATTTGTACCAGGATGGAAATCCAGGGAGCGACAGCTGGCGACTCTGTTGGGGACTTCCTAACCAGAGTATCTCTGGTTCCCTTGAGAGTCTATCCTAACGCTTGTGTGTTTCTGTTTCTTTGTGTGTTGATTGTTTGTCATTGCATGTTTATTTTACTGTTCTTTATTTACAATATTATTTACAGCTTTATTTACAGTTTTTCCGTATTTATTTTCATGCATCATATATGTACTGGACTGTCTGGACTAGATTTTTTCTGTTTGGTGGGACTTGGGTGATACTGTTACTGTAAGATGAGCTCATTACCGAGGCTCGAGTGCACCTTAGGACTTAGAGTGTAACAGCCCGGGCCCCTCGCAAGGAAATCCCGGCACTGCCACCTCACGATCTTCTCTACCCCCCTCACTAGTAGAGTTTTTGCCTTCCGTGGGAATCGAACCTTGTACCCTGGGGTTCAAGTACATGTTCATTCCATTCCCACTACCACTTGAGCTACTAGCTCAATTGGTAGTGGGAATGGAATGAACATGTAGTTGAACCCCAGGGTACAAGGTTCGATTCCCACGGAAGGCAAAAACTCTACTAGTGAGGGGGGTAGAGAAGATCGTGAGGTGGCAGTGCCGGGATTGCCTTGCGAGGGGCCCGGGCTGTTACAAAAAAAGGCGCCTTTTTTTTGTAACAGCCCGGGCCCCTCGCAAGGCAATCCCGGTACTGCCACCTCACGATCTTCTCTACCCCCCTCACTAGTAGAGTTTTTGCCTTCCGTGGGAATCGAACTCTGTACCCTGGGGTTCAAGTACATGTTCATTCCATTCCCACTACCACTTGAGCTAGTAGCTCAATTGGTAGTGGGAATGGAATGAACATGTACTTGAACCCCAGGGTACAGAGTTCGATTCCCACGGAAGGCAAAAACTCTACTAGAGAGGGGGGTAGAGAAGATCGTGAGGTGGCAGTGCCGGGATTGCCTTGCGAGGGGCCCGGGCTGTTACAAGAAAAGGCGCCTTTTTTGTAACAGCCCGGGCCCCTCGCAAGGCAATCCCGACACTGCCACCTCACGATCTTCTCTACTCCCCTCACTAGTAGAGTTTTTGCCTTCCGTGGGAATCGAACCTTGTACCCTGGGGTTCAAGTACATATTCATTCCATTCCCACTACCACTTGAGCTACTAGCTCAAGTGGTAGTGGGAATGGAATGAACATGTACTTGAACCCCAGGGTACATGGTTCGATTCCCACGGAAGGCAAAAAATCTACTAGTGAGGGGAGTAGAGAAGATCGTGAGGTGGCAGTGCCGGGATTGCCTTGCGAGGGGCCCGGGCTGTTACATAGAGTGGTTCCACTTTGGCCTCATGAGATCTTGTCATGGGGGTAGTAGTGAGTTCCACGCCCATATTTGCGACCGTCTTGGAAATGTTTTGATTTGGGGATCTTCCTCTCTCATTTCATAACCTTGATAGTTATGTGCAGCTGGGGACCGATCATTGAGAACCTTGTGGAAACATCCCTCTTTAGTGGTGACAGTGGCAGACTATATTGTGTGGCAAACCCATTCGTACCCGAGGGCCCACCTGGAACTCACATAGGATGACCTTGTTTTCCCGGACTCATGCTGAGACCTCCCTGAGTAGTACATAATGCTAAACTGATTCCCTGATTTGGTCATGAGCCATTTCTTAGAAATGGTGAATGTATTATTGCTATTAGGCTTTGGGAGTCCGTGATGTTTGACCCGGAGCACACCCGTGAGATTGGGAGGGGTTTACAGGTTTGCAGGAACCCTTGACCTCAACATACCATGCTTATCAGTGTGTTCTATGTTTTGATCCGGTCATTATGATCTTGGAGTTATTGACCTTTGGTTTTCGGTTACTATTTTGGGTTATTATATAGAGATCTTGTGGTTACAGACACTCGATTCTTAGCTCAGTATTCCAGATTCCAGGCAGTTTCCAACTGTGATCCCATGTCTTTGCATCTTTAGCATCCTCATTTTGCATTTTGCATTTGCATCAGCATTGCATTTCCTCTTCCAGAGAGCTCATCCTTCACTTTTGTCCATGACCAGCCAGCTGATTTCCCGATACTCAGTTTGAACAAGTGGTAACTGTTGGAAGACGAAAAAATTGTTTGAAGTAAGACTGAGCAGTGTCAGGAACTAAGAAAGGGTCCGATTGGAATCTGTTGCTAGCTATGTCAGAGAAAAACCTTCAGAATCTTGATCTTCCACCTGGTTTCACTTTGATGACCAATCCCCTGTATGGTCTTTCTCCTGATGAGGATCTTCTATAAGTGAACAACCTTACTCAAGCTCAGCCTGCACAGACCTCGATCGTGAATCAGAGTGTACCTAAACCATATGTTGTCCGAGGTGGACCTTCATCTTCTTCTGATGCTACGGATTATCAGAGCTTTGCTTTCCCTATGCCGAACTTCCAAGGGGCAATCCCTCTTGTGAAAACCAAGGATCCACCAACTTTTGATCCTGCTGAAAGGTTTCGTGTGTTGGATGAGCAACTCAAAGCCTTAGCGGATCCTGATGCCTTTGGTTTTGATGCTCTAAACCTATGTTTAGTGCCTGGTCTTGTCATTCCTCCAGATTTCAAAACTCCAAAGTTTGAGAAGTACACCGGTGTCAGTTGCCCAAAGCGTCATTTGGTGATGTTCTGCAGAAAAATGACTTCCTATGCCCATAACGATGAATTGATGATTCACTGTTTTAGGACAGTTTAAGCGGTGCATCCTTAAGTTGGTATATGGATTTGGAAAGCAGTCGTATCCGATCATGGAATGATTTATCTAGAGCTTTCGTAAAGCAATACCAGTACAATGTGAACATGGCACCCAATCGCACGCACCTGCAAAGCCTATCTCAGAGGAATGATTAATCTTTCAGAGAATATGCACAGCGGTGGAGAGAGTTGGCAGCCCAGGTGCAACCACCACTTTCAGACAGAGAATTAGTTGACCTGTTAGTGGGCACCTTGCAAGGTCCATACCTGGAAATAATGAGTAGCATTGGGACATTAAATTTCTCTGATTTGATAAAAGTTGGAGGGCGCATTGAAAGTTTACTCAAAAGTGGAAAGATCCAGTACTCTTCGAATATCCCAGCTAGTGAAAATGAGTCTGTTGTTAGCTCCCAAGAGGAAGAATGGTATGATGTCAGTGCAGTCATGGCTAATATCGAATATTTTGGACCAACATCTTCTCAGAGATCATCTGTTCCTAGGTCTGGTTACTCATACGGACAACAAGCGATGCCCAGAGGACCATATCAGTACAATGTAACATGGCACCCAGTCGCACGCACCTGCAAAGCCTATCTCAGAGGACTGATTAATCTTTTAGAGAATATGCACAGCGGTGGAGAGAGTTGGAAGCTCAGGTGCAACCACCACTTTCAGACAGAGAATTAGTTGACCTGTTAGTGGGCACCTTGCAAGTCCATACCTAGAAAGAATGAGTAGCATTGGGACATTAAATTTCTCTGATTTGATAAAAGTTAGAGGGCGCATTGAAAGTTTACTCAAAAGTGGAAAGATCCAGTACTCTTCGAATATCCCAGCTAGTGAAGATGAGTCTGTTGTTAGCTCCCAAGAGGAAGAATGGTATGATGTCAGTGCAGTCATGGCTAATATCGAATATTTTGGACCAACATCTTCTCAGAGATCATCCGTTAAGACAATGAAAAATGCAGCAAGGATGCATATGAAGAAGATGAAGAGAAGTGATAAGTGAAGGCAAATTCACTTCCCAAGTTAACTTACCACCTGAAAATGTTAGCACAAGATGCATAAGGAAAGAAATAGCATGAAATGATGCATATAAATGGGCCAATGCCAAAACCAGAAGCAATCACATGATGCAAATGATGCTATGACATGATGCAAAAGCATACCAAGTGTTATGAATGTTCATACAAAGAGAATGAATGCAAATGAAGCAAATGGGAAACATGAAAACACATGGGTGTTTATGCAATGAAATGGATGCAAGGAATAGCAAATGTATGAATAAATGACCAAGCAATGTCCAAGCAATGTCTTAAGATGTCTAAGATGGCATACAAGTGCTTAGAATGTCATGGCAAGTTCATATGTTCATGCAATGCAATGTAAGATGCAAGTATGGATGCAAAATTAGGGTTACATGAAACGATGAGATGCAAAATTAATATCCAAGCAATGTCTTAAGATGTCTAAGATGGCATACAAGTGCTTAGAATGTCATGGCAAGTTCATATGTTCATGCAATGCAATGTAAGATGCAAGTATGGATGCAAAATTAGGGTTACATGAAAGGATGAGATGCAAAATGACCAAAACAGAAGCAAATCACACGATAAAAATTTGCAAATGAACTCAAAGGAAACCTAACCCCATATGATATCATACCCCAAAGGAGAAGGTCTAACTCTTAACCTAAAAGAAGTTGTGATTTTTCTAAGTTAACTAGGGTTTTTGGGTACCTTAAGAGGAAAAATGCAAATCAATTTGAAAATGAAAGATAAATTCATGACAAAAATATCCTAGAAACTACATGCTATATGGAAAAAAATGCAAAACGAATCATTGTCAAACCCTTCATGGTTAGGCAGAAAAGAATTTTCAAAGTTAGGGTTCCAAAAAGGGGATTTTATGAACCCTAAATTCAAAGAAAAGGCCAAAGTTAGATCAAAACCAAAAAGAAATTTGTATGAATGGTTTGACAATGTTTCTAAATGTCCTAAGATGCAATGTGAATTTTTTTGGGATTTTTGGAAACCTAAATGGTATTTTAATTAATTAATTTCCATTAATTAATTAAAATAAACATTTAAATATTTTTAAAATTATTTTTTAATGCAAAAAATAAAAATAAAATTTTTTTTGGGTGAAGAAAAATATTTGAAATTAAAATGCAGAAGGAAATATTTTTTGGATAATTTTTACTATTTTAAATAAATAAACAAAATAAAATAGAAAGAAATAAAAAATAAAAATGAAAGTATGCATGATGAAAGGCTGGGATCAAAAGTTGAGAAATCCAGGGGTCAGGATGCAAAGTCAGCGTGACTTGGGGTATTTAGATCCAAAGGCTGTGACTTAATCTTTCCAATTAAATGAAATCCTATGGCTATGACTTAACCTGACTTAATTAAATTAATTAAAAAAAGATTAGGGTTAATGAAGTGATCTCAGCCTTCCAAAACACGCGCCAAACACTCATCAAACGGCCCAAATTCAAACTCAGCTAATCACCTGAGATTAGCCCTAATCCACCTCAGACGGCCGAAACAGTGTTCCGGTCGTCTTCTCCGGCAGAGTACTTTTCCAAACTCTCTCCCTAGGCCATTTCAGGAGCTCTAAAGCTCCTGATCAAATCCCCAACTCACCCTAAACACGAATCCACCCTTAAAACCAATTTATTTTGCATCAATCATGAGAATCAAACAAAAACATGTTTCACGGGCAAAGTTTCAGAAGTCAAATACAAGCTTGTTTTCAACTCATTTTCAAAACATATTATATTATGATGATCAGCATAACATGTAGAATAATTTAGAAACTTAAAATCATGCTTATGGAAAAAAGTTTGAAGATGGATACCTGAGCTGGAGCTTTCACTTCTGGAGCTTTCAGGCCTCCTCTTTGGTGCAAAAAGCTTCCACTTGATCCCCTGATGCTGTTACAAGCCTTGTAATGAGTTAAAATGAGCTGGATTGAAGGGTTGCAACTCAACTGGCCTGAAATCGTGTTTGTGTTTGGCTGGCTTTTAGGGCTTGGTGATGGTTGGAAAATGTTCTAATGATGATGGTGAGTTGAATGGTGAAGTTTGTTTGAGGTTTGAGTGGCTGGACAAAGTGTTTCGAAGAGAGGAAGGTTGAGGGTGATTTTTGTGAACTTGGCTTATCTGATGATTCAGGCTTGTGTGTGTTGTGTTATGGCTTGCTTTTGGTCCACATAACATAACCCTATTGGCCAGAGAGTGGTTGTGGCTGCAGCTGATTGGTATGGGTCCATTTACAAAAAGTCAACAAATTGTGTACTTGAGGTATGGGCTCATGTAGCAGCTGTTCTATGGCATGTCCTGGTTCAACATTGATCAAGGAGAGCCATGGGATTAAGATTATGCAGCTGGATGGCTTGGAAGGAAAGATCTCATAGGTTTTGCAAGTTTTATGTGATTTTCCCCTTTTGAGAAATCTTGTGATGCAAGCCATAGAAACTTGTGATTCCTTGGGCAATTTTGATCACAATAAGTTGTATTATGTTTTTATGATGCTTAGAAAGTGATTAGAGGTCACAAAATGACTTGGTATGTGAAATCGCAAAAAATCCTCTTTGGTGTGAAAGTGAAAATTATAGGATTTTTGCCAATTTTGCAAGGCCATAACTTGAGTTCCACAATGAATTAGAACTTGTTCTTGTACTTTTTGAAAAGGGAATGATCCAATCTACAACTTTCATGACCAAAAATTTTTCATTTGAAGCATTTTTGGTTGAGAAAGAGGAGGTTGAAAAACTTTCCCAAAATGGAAAGTTTCCATTACAAGTCATTTCCATTTTTGTCAACTTTTGGTTTAGCCCAAATTTCTTCAATTTTGTGAACTTCCAAGCACTTAAATGATCAAATAAAGATCATATAACTTCAATTTATGAAAATATCACTTTGGTTCCATTGTTGGGGGCCTCAGATGCCCTGATTTTGCTCTGACTTGCTCAAGAAGTTACCCAGTGAACAGATGACTTCCACAATGAATTTCTTCATCAAACTTGGTACACATGATCCTTATAACATATTGAGACTATTAGAAACAAGAATGACCAAAAAAATGGAGTTATGGCCTCTGAAACCAAAACCCTAATTTCAGGTCATCTGTGCAATGAAACCCTAGCTTTGCTTCCATGCTTTCCAGTTCTTGTGATTTCTTGACTTCCTTGATCTTTGACGGATGTAATATGATGATAGAACACACATGGACCCTCTTGGAATGATTGGATACCTTTGGAGTGGCTCAGATGGATCCTTGGATTGCTCAGATCACAAACCCTAGATGCAGATGAACTTGAACTATGCAGTGAAACAAAAATGCAATTTGAGATGATATGCTTAAACTTATGCAAAGATGAAATATCACAAGCCAATGGTGTGAAATGAGTGAGGGAAAATTTGGGGTGTTTACAATAGGCTTCAAGCATCTAGAATTAAAACCAAGAATTAGTTCGCGCAAAACCAAAGTCTAAGTGCAATTGCATCCAAAGATCTCATCAGTCCAAACAAAAATTATAAAAATGATCAATCACAAGGCCATCGTCAAGCAACATCTACAATCATAGAAATCCGGAAATAAACCTACAAATCATCAGACAAAAACTAAAACCAAGATCAACAAAATTCTATTAAACAAAATTAATCAAGCTTAAAATCTTAAAAATATATATATAAGCAAAGCTAACAAACTTAAAAAAGAAAATTCTAATATAGTCCTAAATCTAATTGTTAACAAATTTAATCAAAGGATTAGAACTTAATTACAAATAATACACAAAACAGTAGATAAGATTAATATGAGATTATGAGGAAAATGAAAAAACAATAAAACAGGGGTCAGCGCATGAATAAAGGGTGGCAACAACAAAATTAATGGGCTTAGAAGCTTAGCCCAAGAAAGAAATTTGTAAAATTTTGCTTCAGAGAGTTTTCTTCAAAGCTTCAGAGAGCTGAGCGTTCCTCTCTTTCAGTTTCTCAAATTCTTCCAAACTGACAGTAGTTGCAGGTTGTACTGTAGAAGGTCCAGGTACATCTTCTAAAGTAAATGGCATTCGGGTGATCTGAGCTCTGGTACGAGACCAATCAGAATACTGTGTTGAAGCAATGTTGTTGCATTTTCCAAGGATGGTTGTCCCCTTAGTCTGGATGTTATCCCAAGCCCAAGCAGCTTGCCTGACAATAACAGAGTTGGGCTGGATTTCACAGTAGAAGGTCTCAGTTAAGTCTTGCCCTCTTGGAGGATGAACCAAAGCATATCCTAATTGTCTCTTAAACAGTAAAGGGTTGTAGCTGATGCAACCTTTCACTCCTATCAAAGGCACATTAGGATATTGACCACAACTAGTAATGATGTCTTTGCCCTTGGTGCTCTGAGTGCACCATCTGATGTCTTCTGATGTCAAGGCAATCAATCTCTTGGCCCAATTCTTGGATTGATGAGGGTTCAAGAAAGTATCTGACTTTGGCAAGTGTCTTAGCATCCAAGATTAATAAAGAGGAGCACAGCATCTGACCAGTCTTCCTCTTTGCTTCTCATTCCTCTAGTGTACTGAGTAGTAGAAGTCTCCAAGCAAGGTAGGAACTGGGTTCCTCAGCAAGAACAGGTGAATATCATTCTTGCTCACAAACTTTGGCTCATCTGCAAACAAGATAACCCCATATATACTGAGGGCTAGAAGTGCACAGACAACATTCCATTCCCCTACTGCAGCATGCAGGGTGGCCTAGGAGATCAAGAAGTCTAGGTGAAGGCCTGGAACGCCAACCTTGGTGGTCATGCTCTGATCAATGATGGCAGGCTCCAAATGTAATGCCCTGGCTATGTCTTCATTTTTTGGAGCAACCATCTCTGGGTTGAAAGGAATCCCTCTCCTGATAGGAACTCCTAACAACATGGAAAATTCTTCTAACAGAGGTCCCAACTGGAAATCAGGGAAAGTGAAACATCTGAGTGGAGGATCATAAAACTGCAAGCAAGTATGGATCATGCTCCTCTGAGATGCATCCAAGTCCATGACCATGTCCAATATGCCTCCATAATGTTCTCTGAATAATGGGACATAATCAGGAGTAATGAGAGACCGGATCTGCCTGATGCCAGTCAGGGTGGGCTCAAAGAAGTAGTATGTGATGTTGCTCTTTCTTGAAGTGTCCATGCTGATAATGGATGCTAGTGAAGAAGCTGAGATAAACCCTGATGAAGGTCACTGAATGGGATGCTGGAGATGAGTCTCTGATGAAGATAGCTGGAGAAGAACCTTAGACAAACTGATGGAGATGCTGGAGAGGATAACTAAAGAAGTCTGAGCAACAGAAGGGGTCAAAACCAAACCAAAGACAATATGGTGGATACCCTATAAAACAAATAGGCAAATGTTAAATGATGCAAAAATGATGTATGCAAAATGATATGTAAAGGGTTTTTGATTAAGTGCTGGATCTGTTTATCTGCCTTGGAAAAAGTCCATGTATGTTCATAAGTCCGGATGGAGGCTTAGAAATCTAGTAACCAGGTGGGGGACTCAAATAAAGAGTCACAAGTCCAGGATAATCACAAGAACTGTCCAAAATATTACAACCTTAACAAATCTAGTAACAAGGTATGATGAGGCCAAGGGTTCCTGCAAACCTGTAAACATCCCAACCCACTCACATGTAATGTTCTAGAACAAGGATCCTCAGACTTGGATCAGTTATGAGAAGTGTAAACACTTCTAACCCAGAGGTACAATGTTTACAATAACCATAAAGGATCCTCCTCTAATTCACCTCAGATGCTGAAGGTCATAAAAAGGTCATCCAAACTTGTAAACATCCCAAATTTGCCCTCACTCATTTCACCATGGCTTGTGATCTTTTCATTTGCATAAGTTCAATCAGATCATCTCATATTGCATTTTTTCTTCACTGCATTGGTTCAAAGTCATCCGCATCTAGGGTTTGTGATCTGAGCCATCCCTGAGCTATCTGAGCCACCCCAAGGGTCTCCAATAATCTCAAGAGGGTCCATGTATGTTCAATCATCATATTATATCCTCCCAAGATCAAAGAAGTCAAAAAATCACAAGAACCGAGAAAGGCATGGAAGCAGAGCCAAGCTTAACTGCACAGATGACCTAAAATTAGGGTTTTGGTTTCAGAGGCCATAACTCCAAATTGTTTGGTCATTCTTGTTTCTATTGGTCTCTATATGATATGAGGATCATGAATACCAATTTTCATGAAGGAATTCAATAGGGAAGGCATCTGATCAATATATGACTTCTTGAACAAGTCAGTGCAAAATCAGGGCATCTGAGGCCCCCAATCATCCAACCAAAGGGTCTTTTCCATCATTTTGGGTGTATGTGATCTTTATTTGATCTTAGAAGAGTTTATAAGTTCACAAAATTGAAGAATTTCAAGCCATTTGCAAAGTTGCCATTTTGGGAAAGTGACTTATAATGCAAACTTGCCATTTAGGGAAAGTTTTTCAACCTCCTCTTTTTGATTCAAAAATGCTTCAAATGAAAAATTCTTGGTCATGAAAGTTGTAGATTAGATCATTCCCTTTTCAAAAATTACAAGAACTTGATCTAATTCATCATAGAACTCAAGTTATGGCCTTGCAAAGTTGGGAAAAATCACAAAATTTCACTTATGTACCAAAGAGGGAAACTTGCAAAAACTCATGTCAAACCAATTTGTGACCTCTAATTGACTTCTAACCATTACACAAACATCATACATGACCTATAATTCATAATTGCCCAAAGAAATCTCAAGTTTCATGCCTTGATCATCAAGTATTTCTAAAGGGGCCAAAACCTTCACAAATTGCAAAACCACCCACAAACTTCATTCCACTTGATATTTTGCCTCAATCTGAATTCCATGGCTGCCCATGAATCAAGCTGCGCCAGACACCCCCTTGTCCTCAGCCTGCCATGAGCCCATACCTCCAAGTACAACTTTATTGACTTTTTGCAAAATGAGCCATACCAATCACACTGCTCCACAACAACTCTCTGCCCAATCAGAACATGTTATGTGGACCTCAAGCAAGCCATTTCATACAACAACACAACCTGAATCCTCCCACAACTCAGCATTCACAAAAACCTCCCCTTTTGCATTTCTCTTTGAAACTCATAGCTCAGCCATCAAAACTCTAAACTTTTTCCACCATTCAACTCCACATTCATCACTGATCATTCCCCACCCTTCATTTTGCCTTTAAACACCCCATATCAAAAATACGATTTTCACATTCCTTGAACTGAACTTCAGCCAACTTCACATAGAGGCCATATAAACTCCAACCAAGCATTGCAAACTCTTGAGGAAGATCATTGGAGGTGATTGGAAGCAAGGAACTGGCCAGAAAGCTCCAAAGGTGAAAGCTCCAGTTCAGGTATCACCAAGAACAATTTTTCAGAACTTGTATTTCTTGTTATAGAGTTGTTCTCCATGCTTCACTGATCATGCTGCTCTTTTTATTTTTGAAAATAGTTGAGAAATGAACATGTTATGACTCTCTGAAACTTTTGTCCAGTTTTTTTGTTCTACTTCGATTCTCCATGTATGCTTGTTATAAATTATGTTTGGATGGTGGTTTGAGTTCGTTTTGAGTGGGGGATCATTTCTGGGCAGTTAATTTGGGGTGGGGTGGCTTTTAGAGAGAGTTAGGGATTTGGCCTCGCCTTAGAAGAAGACCGAAACCACTGTTCCGGTCGTATGAAAGTAATTAGGGTTAATTAGGGTTTTAGGTCAGTTTGAATATAGGCCCTTGGATCCAGCTTCGCGCGCGTTTTGGACGTCCCAAATTTCACATTAAAACCCTAATCAGTCATTAATTAGCTTAATTAGGTTTTATTAAATTCAAATTCTCAGATGCAATCTCAGCCTTCCATTTGCGCGCGGGTCAATTCCCTCCACCCCAGTTTGAATCCTGGCCTTAGGATCTGCATACTTCTCATTAAAATTAATTTTATTTGCATTTCTTTGTTCATTTTATAAAAAATAGCAAAATGCATTCAAAAATTTTCATTTTTTGCATCATGACTTTAAATATTTTTCTCATTCTGAAAATAATTTTTATTTTATTTTTTGCATAAAATTTGTATTTTTAAAATATTTAAATGTTTATTTTAATTAATTAAAGGAAATTAATTAATTAAAATACCATTTAAGTTTCTAAAAATCACCAAAAACATCACATTGCATCATGACACATTTAGAGACATTATCAAACCATTCATACAAATTTCTTTTTGGTTCTTGATCCATTTTGACATTTTCTTTGGATTTAGGGTTCTTAAAAATCAATATTTTTGACCCTAACTTAGAAAAATCTTTTCCGCCTAACCATGAAGGGTTTGATAGTGATTCTTTTTGAATTGCATCCCACATATCATGTAGTTTATAGGATAAAATTGGCATAAATTTGTCTTTCTTTTTTTATTTGTTTTGCATTTTTCCTTGTGAGGTACCTTAAAACCCTAGCAAACTTAGAAAAATCATAAGTCCTTTAGGGTTTAGCTTCTGACCTTCCCCTTTGGGCAGTGAACTTGTATAGGTTTATGGTACCTTTGATTCCATTTTCAATTTTTATTCTTGTCATTTGCTTATGATTTTGAATTTTGCATTGCATCTTGTACATAAACCCTAATCTTTGCCTTCATTTGCATTCATCCTTCATATGCTTGTATACATGAACTTTCCATGACATTTTGTGCATACACATGACATATAAGACATCTTAGGACACATTAGAATCATGCTTGATCATTGCATAATCTATTTGCCATGTTATGCATCCATTGCACTTCATAAGTTTCCATGAACTTTCATGCTTACTTCCATGTCCCATTTGCATTCCCATCCTTTGTATGATCATCCTCATCTCTTGATATACTTTTGCATCATCCCATAGCATCATTTGCATCATGAATATGCTTCTGATTTTGGTTTGCATCCTTGCATTCATTTCATTTTCATTTCATCTCATTTCCTTTGCTAACTTTTCCGGTGGTAAGTGTTTGAGAAGTGAATTTGCCTTCACTTCTCATAATCTCTTCTCATCCATTTTATGTATTCATTGCTCCATTTTACTTTTGTATTTGAGTGAGCTTGCTCATTCATGCTCCTTTCTCACATTCTTTCTTCAAGCAACTTATCTTCTTAAGTGAAGTAAGTTGTCTTGCTTCCTTCCTGCTTCTTTTCTTTCCATCTTTCTTCTTCCTTGGTGGCTCCTCTTGAAGATCTTCTTGCAAGCCTCACAAACCCTAGGAACACCCAAGCATGATCACAATTAGGGTTTGATTAGTCCCCCATTAGTTTTACCTTTGTGTCATATTTTTAGTCTTCTCTTCTCATCTCTTCAACAAGGACTAAACCTTAAAGGTTTTAAGGCTTTGTGATTAGGGTTATGCCTGTATCCTTCTATTAGGATGGAGTGCATAACTTTAATCCTAAGTGTTAAACCCTTAATGTGTTTAAATCCTTTAATCAATTCACCTAATAACCATCAAGACATCAAGCTTGTAACTTGGGCCTTGCATTAGGGTTCTAATTCTTCCTTAAGTGGTTAAGAAAGACTAACCCTAAGTGTTAATGGACAAGTCCTCCTCAAGTTGTCTTACAAACCATAAAATACACTTCTTAATCTTACCATTAACTAAAATCCATTTAATAAAGGCTTTGTTTTGTCATGAGGTTAATCCCTAATCATGGATTAAGTTGAGGAGCCTTCCTCAGCTTAAATGTTCTCATCTGTTATCCTTCTATTAGGATGATGTAATGAGTCCATTAAATTCTTGATTATGGCTTAAACTCATTACTTAACACCAAACAAAAACTCCAAAAACATCTAAATAAATGCAAGTAGGTTAATGATCTTAATCCTACATCATGGTGATTAAGTGTGAGGTGTTTACTTCACACTTAAGGTATTCTCATTGCCCCTAATCAGAGGGAAGATGTGATGAGTTTACTAACCCCTGGTTTAGGCTTAAGCTCATTTTCTTATGACAAACTCCAAAAGCAATAAAAGATTGAAAACACCAAAAACAAATAATAATCGTCTCCTCCGGGATTCTTTTCTCACCATATACACTCACAAACGAGAACTTGCTTCTTCCGTCTAATGCAAGACAGTTTGCACCTGAGCCAGACAGGTCATACACTTGAGCATAGACAAGCAAGCAGTTCATCAGTCAATTTATCTTTCAGTCTCTTTGAGTCGAACTACGGTGTTCTAAATTCCTCATTGCAGGAGAGGATACGTAGGCATAACTTAACAGTTATCGAACAAAAGTCTCTATATATTCCCCCCTCTTCCAGCATTATTCTTTAAGCCTCATAGTCTTGAGCTTTGCATTCTTTTCTTGCACTGACACTCTTTCATCTCACTTCACATTTCTTTTACACTGAAACTTGCATTCTTTTCCAGCTTTTTGCACACACAATAGTACTGACACTACCCCTTTTAAACACAAATATTTTAAGCGTGGATCCCATCGAGTACGGCGGACAATCTGAGTGCTAATACCTTCCCAGGTTGTAACCAACCCCCTTTCTCAGTTTCTCTGGTTCGCGATCGTCTTATCCATCTTTTCTTAGGTCTATGCAGCATTACCTTTCCTTCGGGATAAAAATGCCTAGCTGGCGACTCTTTTCAGTTAACCCTTGTGTTCTCCCTTTCGCTGACCGTTCGCGTCTGTACCCCTCTTGGCCCGGGTGTCATCAGGTGGGAGCAACAGCTTGGCGACTCTGCTGGGAATCTTATACTGCAACCAGGGCTTCTGGTTCTTTTTGTGGGTTCCTCCTAGCGCTTGTTTGATTTGTGTTTACTGGGGTGTTAGGTGCTATTTGTGTTTATTTATTTGCTTTATTTATTGCTTTATGTACAACTTTATTCATTTGCTTTCTTTACAGTCTTATGCATATTTCATACTGTCATTTGCTGGATCTGGTTTGCTGTTTTGGTTGGTGGGGTTCCATTGAGAGTTTAAGGTCCTATACCTGGGACCTGAGTGACACCTAGGCTAGAGTGGTTCATGTTCTTTCCCATTCCATTTCGGTCTGGTGCGGGAATATGAAACACGGTTCAGATGTGGGTTTCTTCTTGAGAACTCTGTGCTACAGATTTCCTGTAGTGCTAGGGCTATCTGGGAAGCCTGCTAAGTCTGGATGACCTTTTATCATGACCTTCAGAAACTGAGGTGAATTAGAGGAGGATCTTTTATGGTTATTGTAAACACTATACCTCTGGGTTAGAAGTGTTTACACTTCTCATAACTGATCCAAGTCTGAGGATCCTTGTTCTAGAACACTACCTGTGAGAGGGTTGGGCTGTTTACAGGTTTGCAGGAACCCTTGGCCACATTATACCCTGTTACTATATTGTTTAAGAATACTTCACTTTGGACAGTTCTTGTGATTAACCCTGGACATGTGACTCTTTATTTGAGTCCCCCACCCTGGTTACTGGATTTCTGAGCCTTCATCTGGACTTTTGAACATACATAGGCCTTATATCAAGACAGATAATCAGATCTAGCTTGATAACAAACCCTTGCATATCATTTGCATATATCATCATTGCATCATTTAACATTTGTTTATTTGCTTTTCAGGGTATCCATTTCATTGTATCTTGGTTTTTGGTTTTGACCCCTTCTTCTGCATAGACTTCTGCTTCAGTTGTCTTCATCAGTTATCTCCATCCTCACCAGCACCAGTCTGTCAGTGGTTCACTTCCAGCATCAGTCTGTGATCTTCATCATCATTTGTCTTCAGTTTCTTCAACAACACTCATGATTACTCCCAGGAAGAGCAACATATCCTACCATTTTTTTGAGCCTGTGTTGACTGGTATCAGGAAGGTCCAGTCACTTATCACACCTGACCACATCCCACTGTTTAGAGAGCACTATGGAGGTATCCTGGACATGGTTATGGACCTTGATCCTTCTCAGAGGAGCATGATCCACACATGCTTGTAGTTTTATGACCCTCCTTTGAGATGTTTCACCTTTCCAGACTTTCATCTAGGGCCTCTGTTGGAAGAGTTTTCTTTATTGATTGAAGTACCTATCAGAGGTGGAATCCCCTTCAACCCAGAGATGACTGCTCCCAGAAATGAAGAAATAGCAAGGGCACTGTACTTGGAGCCTGCCCTTATTGAGCAAAGTATGACAACAAAAGCTGGGATTCATGGTTTGCATTAGGATTTCTTGATTTCTCAGGCCATCCTGAAGGCTTCATTGGGAGAGTGGAGAGCAGTCTGTGCACTGTTGGCCCTCAACATATATAGGGCTATATTGTTTGCAGATGAGCCCAAATTTGTCAGCAAGAATGCCATCCATCTGTTTCTCCTGAAGAACCCAGTACCCACACTGCTAGGAGATTCTTACTACTCCATTCATCAGAGGAATGAGAAACAAAGGGGGAAGTTGGTAAGATATTGTGCTCCTTTGTTTTACACCTGGCTGCTCAGACACCTGCCTAGGTCAAATGCTTTCTTGAATCCCCACCAACAGAAGAATTGGGCCAAGAGGTTCATTGCCTTGACTTCAGATGATATCAGATGGTGCACCCAGAGCACCAAAGGCAAGGACATTATCAACAGCTGTGGACAATACCCAAATGTGCCTCTGATAGGAGTGAAGGGTTGCATCAACTACAATCCTTTACTGTTTAAGAGACAACTAGGTTATGCCTTAGTTCACCCTCCCAGGGGACAGGATTTAGCTGAGACCCTATATTGTGAAGTTCAACCTAATTCAGCTATTGTCAGACAAGCATCCTGGGCTTGGGACAACATCCAAACAAAAGGGGTAGCTATTCTTGGAAGATGTAATAATGTTGCTTCAGCTCAGTACTCAGACTGGTCCCGTACTAGAGCTCAGATTACCAGAATGCCTTTCACCTTGGAAGACATGCATGGACCATCCACAATACAGCCTGCAGCAACAGTTAGCCTGGAGGAATTTGAAAAGTTGAAAGAGAGGAATGATCAGCTATCCTAGGCCTTGAAGAAGACTCTTTGGGAAAGGAGTGATGGTCGCCTGGACATTGAGAGATTGGAAAAACTCAGGGTTGAGCATCTGGCCAAAATTGAAAAGACAGAGGACTACATAAGGAAAGCAAGGGCTGGAGAACAGATATTGAAGAATACCTGTAAGGAGGCCAAGATTCAGAAAGCTAGGGCTGAGCACTATCTGCAAGAAAGTCAGGCTAGATGGGTCAGGATCACTGAAGCCCGTACACAAGAAGACCAGAAGACTCAAGCCAAGATTGAACAGCTAGAGGCCAATGAGAAGAAGCAGCAGGAAGCTCTGTTGGCTGCACAGAAAGAGATATCAGAGTTGAAGCTCAGAGCAGGATTGAAGAGATCAAAAGACCAGAACATGCATAAGAAGCTGACTACTGCCATTGCTACTAGGAACCTCCTCATTAGGACCATTACAGAGCACCCAGCTGGTCCAGTGACTGAGGCACTCCTGAAGGAGATCAGAGAGGATGAGTTTGGACTGAATGTCTGATTCTTTGCTTGTTGTTTGTTTCCATTTTATGTACTTTTCCTTTTGTTGTATTTTGACCCTCCATGGGCATGTATTGTAAAACAAACTATGTATTGTTCATCATGTGTAATATATTTTTAGTTTGTTTTCATTTGGGTTTTCTCTCAACAACATCAAGCATCTTCCTCGAGGTCTGGAAAGGTCAAAACCAAGAACCAAACCGGATATCTTGGAAAACAAATAAGCATACTGCATTGCATACTAACTTTGTTTTTGTTTTGTAGGTTTTGTTATTATTATTGTTTCTAACTTTTTTGTGATCTCAGGAAACATTGCTCGTCGCCGAATTTTCCCTGTCAACCGCATGCACCGGTACCCGACTCGTAACAACCTTCCCGGCATTCAAATGGAACAAGTACAGCAGGATCTGACTGAGGTCAGAAATCAGATGGCCAATGAGAGAGTAGAGATGAGAAATCAGATGTCTCAATTCATGGCAGTGATGATTGGCTTAGCCCAGAGTCAAGAAAGGTTAAGAGAGCTGGTGGAAAGACAAACTCCTGAGGAGCCTCATCTTGGAACAGGAGGAACTAGCAACAATGAACGGGGCCAGCCTCGTATTGACCCACCAAAGTATGGACCTCATATGAATCCAGAAGTTAACATCCCAAGGAATGGTCAAGGTAATACTGCTGGGGGCCAAGTCCTGCAGGAGGATCCCCAGGGAGAACAGTTTACTGTTATAGGGGCAGGAGATGAGATATATGACAGAAGATTAGACGAGATTGCTGAAAAGTTAAGATCGTTGGGATCTCAGAATTCTTTGGGCTTCGATGTGATGGATATGGGACTAGTAGATGGGATGAGAATTCCCCACAAATTTAAACCCCCATGCTTTTAAAAGTACAATGGTACCTCCTGTCCTCGCACTCATCTTCACTCTTTCTTGGGAAGGCTCAAAGCTTATACCATGGATGAAAAGTTATGGATGTTCTACTTTGAGGACAGTCTGACTGGAGCTTCAAGAGAATGATATTCGCATTTGTCTAGGGCCACCATAAGATGTTGGAAGGATTTGGCCGAGGCTTTCATCCATCAATATCAGTACAACCTGGACACGGCTCCCAATAGAACTCTTCTAATGGGCATGTCTCAGTCTTCTAGAGAGAGCTTCCGGGATTATGCCCAAAGGTGGAGACAGCTTGCTGCTGCTGTCCAACCACCCATGTCAGAAAGAGAAATGGCTGACATGTTCATGAACACATTGCATGGGACTTATATTGATAGACTGGCTGCTTTCTCCTCTACCAGTTTTGCTGATGTGGTCATAGCTGACGAGAGGATTGAAAGTCTCTTGAAGATGGGCAAAATCTCCGACAGTGGTGCAAGTTCCTCCAGCAATCCCAGAAAACCTTTTGCGGGACCCCGAAGGGCAGGTGAAACAAATTCCATTCATACAAGCAGGGGCAGGCCTCAATATGCTCATCGGTCAGTAGCAGCTGTTACCATCCCAGCTCCAATGCCACAATAATCATCATATCCTCAACAACAACAACCACAGTATCAACAACAAGCTCATTATCCGCAACAAAGGTCGTACAACAACAACAATAGCAACCAACAGCAGCGTCCCTTCCAACAGAGGCCATCACAAGCAAACAGGGTAATTGACCCAATCCCAATGCCGTATGCTGCACTCTTGCCACAACTCCTAAAGCTCAACCTAGTTGAGTTAAGGACGTTAGCACCTCCAGATCCTCTTAATATGCCAAAGAACTATGATGCAAATGCCAGGTGTGCATTCCACTCAAACGCACCGGGGCATAATACTGAAAAATACAGGGCCCTACAGATGAAAGTTCAGGATCTGGTGGACTCAAAAGCTCTCAATTTTGTACCTCCTCCGAACGTTACAAGAAATCCAATGCCTTGTCACAACGGGCCTAGGATCAATGCTATTGAGGAGGGCAAACCATCCACATTAATTAACAGTGTTGCACAAATCCGAACACCCTTGGTTGAAATCAAAGCTCAGCTGTTAGAATGCCAAGTGTTCCCCGGATGTGAGGTTGGCTGTGGATATTGCAACATTGCCGTTAATGGATGTGAGAGACTGAGAAATGGCATAGATGGCCTCATTAGAGATGGCATTCTTCAGATTACAACAACAATGGCTACAACTCCAACAATTCCTTCATCAACAATCGTAGATACTCCTACAACGTCAGCAACCATTGCTCCAACAGATTCTGCTACAACTTCAACAAATATTCAAGCAATCACTTCAACGGATACAAATTCAGTCACAGTTCCTGCTACAACTTCAACACCCGTCCAATCAACTTCGACTACAACACTAGCACAAGTTAATGAAAGCGTCTCAACGGTTACGATATACTACGATCCTGCAAATGTTCCTTCCAACAACTCAAAACAAAATGCTACTCCTGTCAGAGCTCCAGTTACCATATATTATGATCCACACACCATTGTGGTCCCCTCTGCAGCTGCTATCAGTCCAGTCACTATCACAGTGCCTGGGCCAGTTCCTTACAAAAGCAATAATGCCATCCCTTGGCACTATGGCTCAGATCTATACTGCGAGGGGCAGAAAATCACTTTAGAGTCATCAACTTCTTCACCATAGATAGACAATGTGGGGGGAGGCGGAGGCTTCACTAGAAGCGGACGTCTCTTTGCCTCGCAAATACCAAGACCCATTGCTGAAGCAGAAGCTGCTGCTAAGGCAAAAGGGAAGAGTGTGGTGCAAGAAGAACCAGTTGCTAAAGAAACTTTGAAGACTCCTTTTGATCAAGAGGTTGATGAATTCATGCGGATAATCAAGAAAAGTGATTATAAAGTGGTGGACCAGCTTCACTAGACACCTTCCAAAATCTCCATACTATCATTGCTAATGTGCTCCGAGGCTCATCGGAACACACTATTAAAAGTCCTGCACGCAGCTTATGTGCCGGAGGAGATTACTGTCAATCAGTTAGAGGTTGTGGTTGGAAATGTCAACGCTAGTCATGGGCTAGGATTTACCAACGCTGATCTGACAACGGAAGGTGACAATCACAACAAGGCTTTGCACATTACCTTGGAGTGTAAGGGTGCAATTCTTTCTCACGTATTGGTGGACACAGGGTCATCACTCAATGTCCTACCCAAGAAAGCCCTTGTGAAGCTGGAACATGATGGATTGGCACTACGCCCAAGCAACTTGGTAGTGAGAGCCTTTGACGGCTCTAAAAGATCAATTTTGGGAGAGATAGAGTTGCCAATAATGATTGGCCCACAGGTTTTCAAAACGACCTTCTTTGTGATGGATATACAGCCTGCCTACAGCTGTCTATTGGGTAGACCATGGATACACGCCGCTGGCGCCGTGACGTCAACCCTTCACCAGAAGTTAAAATTCGAGTAGGAAGGCCAAGTCATTACCATTTGTGGGGAAGAGGATATCTTCGTTAGCCAGCTGGCTACTTTCAAATACATTGAAATGGATGGGGAGATCCATGAGACCATGAGTCAAGGGTTTGAGGCCCTTAATATCAATGAAGCATCTGCTGTGTCTGGGACTTCCATCACATCATATCAACAAGCCCGAAAGGTTGTTGAGGAAGGTACCGCTCAAGGCTGGGGCAAGCTGCTGCCAGTTAAAAAGAAAGAAGACCGATTTGGGTTGGGTTACAGACCAACTCGACGAGATCAACCAGAGGCTGCAACGGAGCCCAAGTTTGTCAGCAGGGGGATGCTCACCCCAGATGCTGTGAATAGTTTGGAAGATGAGTCAGAAGACGAGCGCAACCTAGAAAGCTGGATACGTCCAAGGATCCCGGGGAACCATGTCTCAAACTGGTCTTCCCAGGAAATTATAAGAGTTATTTCCTGTCTTTTAGCATGCATCAAGTCCTGCATCTTGCCCAAGATGTCAGGGCTCATTTGGTAATCGGGCCATCTTGTATTTTGTGCAAACGATCAATTAATGAATATCAGGACATCTTTTGCAAATGAGTCTTTTCTTTTCCGCTCACTGTTTTTCATTTTTCATTTTTTGTACAAAAATAAAATGGCAATTGTTTTTCAAAATAATAACTTCATTTTCACTTTTTCTAAAGCAAGATAAAACTAATCACTAAAATGAACAAATCTAAACCCTTGCAGAGAGTTCCCTCCAGACTGCACCGACAACAACACCGCTATGACTTTGTATGACTTTGACAATCCAATTAATCAAGCTGATGAAGGGGTTGAAGATTATGAGTTACCTGAAGAACTAGCCAGGTTGTTGAGACAAGAGGAGAAGGTTATCACTCCTCATCAGGAGGAAGTTGAGACGGTTAATCTTGGTACAGAAGAAGACTTGAAAGAAGTTAAGATCGGGGCCTGTCTGCAAGATTCAGTAAAAGAGCAACTTATTGACATGCTTCGGGAGTATGTGGATGTTTTTGCTTGGTCTTATCAGGATATGCCAGGGTTGGACACCGACATTGTTATGCACAAGCTGCCTCTGAAAGAAGATTGTCCTCCAGTAAAACAGAAGCTGCACCGTACTCGTCCAGATATGGCCATGAAGATAAAAGAAGAGGTACAAAAACAGTGGGGCGACGGTTTCCTTGCTGTGACCAGTTACCCGCCGTGTGTTGCTAACATTGTACCTGTGCCTAAGAAGGATGGCAAGGTGAGGATGTGTGTGGATTACCGGGACCTGAACAGAGCCAGCCCAAAAGATGACTTCCCATTACCTCACATTGATGTATTGGTCGACAATACGGCTCAGTTCTCGGTATTCTCCTTCATGGACGGATTTTCAGGATATAATCAGATCAAAATGTCACCTGAAGACATGGAGAAGACAACTTTCATCACACCCTGGGGCACATTCTGTTATAAGGTGATGCCATTCGGACTGAAGAATGTCGGTGCCACTTATCAACGGGCTATGGTAACATTATTCCATGACATGATCCACAAAGAAATTGAATGTTATGTGGATGACATGATTGCCAAGTCCCCCACAGAAGAAGACCACCTGGTGAATCTGTTGAAGCTATTCAAGCGTCTGAGGAAGTACCAATTGAAGTTAAACCCCAACAAATGCACATTTGGGGTGCGATCTGGTAAGCTGCTGGGATTTATTGTAAGTGAGAAAGAGATTGAAGTGGACCCTGATAAAGTTAAAGCCTTCAAGAAATGCCTGCATCAAAGACTGAGAAAGAAGTTCGGGGGTTCTTAGGTAGATTGAACTACATTTCACGGTTTATATCTCACCTTACAACAACCTGTGAGCCCTTGTTCAAGTTGTTAAGGAAAGAACAAACGGTCAGGTGGAATGAAGACTGCCAAAGGGCTTTTGACAAAATCAAGGAATACCTACAAGAGCCTCCAATCGTTATGCCTCCAGTGGAAGGAAGACCTCTAATAATGTACTTGACAGTATTAGAAGAGTCAATGAGGTGCGTGCTGGGCCAGCATGACGAGTCTGGTCGAAAAGAGTATGCAATTTACTACCTAAGCAAAAAGTTTACCGACTGTGAACAACGTTATTCACTGCTCGAGAAAACTTGTTGTGCTTTAGTGTGGGCTGCTCACCGACTGAGACAGTATATGTTGACCCACACTACTTTATTGATCTCCAAGATGGACCCAGTTAAGTACATATTCGAGAAGCCAGCACTTACCGGACGGGTTGCAAGATGGAAAATGATTCTCACAGAATATGACATTCAGTACACATCTCAGAAAGCCATCAAAGGCAGTGTATTGTCTGATTATCTTGCTGAGCAACCCATTGATGATTACCAGCCAATGAGATTTGACTTCCCTGATGAAGAGATCATGTTCATAAAAGCAAAAGATCATGAAGAGCCTATTCACACTGAAGGGCCTGACCCAGAAGACGAATGGACTATGATGTTTAATGGGGCTATTAATATGAATGGTCGTGGTGTTGGTGTAATACTCATTACACCCAAGGGAGTTCACATGCCTTTCTCGGCAAAACTCACTTTTAACTGCACTAACAAAGAAGCTGAATACGAAGCTTGTATTATGGGTCTTGAGGAAGCCATAAGACTTTGACAGTATTCGGAGATTCAGCTCTGGTAATCAATAAAACCAACGACAAATGGTACACTCACCAGGAGCATCTGATACCTTACCGGGATTATACAAGGAGGTTACTGACTTTCTTCACTACAGTCAAACTTGAGTATATCCCTCGAGACGAAAATCAGTTTGCAGATGCTCTGGCCACCATTTCATCCATGATCAAAGTTCAAGCTGCCAACTTTGTGCCTCGGATTTCAGTATCCAGACTTGACAGACCAGCATACGTATTTTCAACAGATGTTGTTAAAGATGATAAGCCTTGGTTCTATGACATCAAATGTTTCTTAGAGGATCAAACATACCCACCTGGGGCATCATCCAATGACAAGAAGACACTAAGAAGGCTAGCTGGTAGTTTCTTCCTGAATGCTGATGGTTCCTTGTACAGGCGCAACTTTAATATGGTACTTCTCAGATGTGTTGATAAGGCAGAGGCAGACTTGTTGATGCACGAGGTGCATGAAGGATCTTTTGGTACCCATGCTGGAGGACATGCAATGGCTAAGAAGTTGTTAAGAGCAGGCTACTACTGGATCACAATGGATGCAGACTGTTGTACTTATGCCAGAAAGTGTCATAAATGCCAGATTTATGCAGATAAAGTGCATGTGCCTCCGAATCCTTTGAATGTGATGTCTTCACCTTGGCCCTTCGCCATGTGGGGCATAGATATGATTGGAAATATTGAACCGACTGCTTCAAATGGCCACAGATTCATCCTGGTAGCCATTGACTATTTTACCAAGTGGGTTGAAGCAGCTTCTTATGCAAACGTCACCAGGCAAGTGGTAGCCCGATTCCTGAAGAGAGATATCATCTGTCGGTATGGAGTGCCCGAGAGAATCATTACTGACAATGGTTCCAACTTAAACAATAAAATGATGGCAGAACTATGCCGGGACTTCAAGATCCAACACCACAATTCTTCTCCTTACAGGCCAAAGATGAATGGTGCTGTAGAGGCAGCTAACAAGAATATCAAGAAGATTGTGCAGAAGATGGTGGTCACCTACAAAGACTGGCATGAAATGCTACCATTTTCTTGCATGGGTACCGTGCATCAATCAGAACATCCACTGGGGCAACACCGTACCAGCTTGTGTATGGTATGGAGGCAGTCCTACCTGTTGAAGTTGAATTACCCTCCTTACGGGTACTAATGGATGTTAAACTGAATGAAGCAGAATGGGTCCGATCCCGATACGAACAACTGAGTCTGATCGAAGAAAAGAGATTAGCTGCAATCTGTCATGGGCAGCTATATCAGAAGAGAATGAAGAAAGCCTTCGATCAAAAAGTCAGGCTTCGGGAATACCAAGTAGGGGATCTTGTGCTGAAAAGACTCCTTCCTCCTCATACAGACCACAGGGGCAAGTGGACTCCGAATTACGATGGTCCATTCATAGTAAAGAAAGTCTTCTCTGGTGGAGCACTGACGCTCACTACTATGGATGGGGAATATTTTCTGTCCCCTGTAAATTCAGATGCAGTTAAAAAATACTTCGCATAAAATGACCCGCTGGACATAGAAACAGAATTTAAGTCCAGGCAAAAATAGGGCATCCCGGCGAGTCAAAAACAGAATAAAAGACTCGGGCAAAAATAAGGGAAAATAAATAAAAAATGTGCACCCGCTGAGTTGAAAAGCCACATTGGACAACTCAGGCAAAAATGGGTATCCCGGTGAATTGAAAACCCGAAAGGGCGATCCACGCAAAATAAGGGAATAAGCGAACAACTGCATTCTGAATTCGTCTGTATCACTTACAACATGGCAAGGTTCAAAAGGTTAGAGCATCGGTCAAAATCAGCTTTCTTTAGAAAGCAAGATGAGAAGAACGTCAATGTCATACAAGTCATTGCAAAAGGGAAGCACACTGAAGTGTCATCAACATTGCCAGCACCTTTTTGTTTCTCAATTTGTAACAATCTCCTCATTTCAGGGGATCTATTTCTTTGACTGTACTTGCCAATTCAGGGCACACAAATTAATAAAATTAGATTTTCAGTCACACTCCGTCTCGAACACTTTATTTGCAAAAATGTCTGATATCCTTGATATATTGTTTGCATAAAAACATATGCGCCTTTCTAATCACGTGCTTGCAGGAAATATATATTACTTACTCCCGGGAGTGTCTAAACTCCTATGATGGAATCCAGTAAGGGATACCTCGGGGTACTTGTATGTTTCTTTATCATAACAGGATTGCAGGTTTTCAAAGCGCAACATGGGGGCATGAAAGCTCCTCCCCATCAGAGTAGCATCAGAAGGGGCTCACTTCCCCAGCTAATTTCATCATCCTCAGCAGGATCCCCATAGAAATCTCTAGGAAGATCGTTCAGTGATCATTCCTCCCCAGAGCCAAGTGTCAAGTAGGGAATCATCTCCCCGCAGAGTTTCAACCTCTATCCAGAAGAGCAATGTCTGAAGATCTCACAACAAAGTGATGAAAGCTTCCATAGACCCCAGCTGGGCTCCTCATCAATAAGATAGGTCTATTAGTGACTTGTTTCCCCAAGCAGTCATACATCTTATCAGATCTACCAATGATCTTTTCCCCCAGCTGGGACTTTTCTTTCAAAATAGATCAGCCAGAGATCTTCACGGCAACGGGATCCGAATCCCGGATCGGTATCTTTGCATAATTATAGCATTCTCATCATATTTCCCTCAGAGCGTAGCATTCCGTCTAATACAGAGCATTACGGCAAAAAATCAAACATACTGCATAATCATAAGCCATGCTTCGAATCAAACATTTGTGTGCACCAACATTCCATCAGCAATATATGTGTATATGAAGACTCGCAGTCACAACAGAAAGCCAAAGCATCCCCTTTGCACTCACTAATACACATATACGTTTTCCGATACTTGTACGTGTCATATCACTCCTCTGCAGATATAAACCACAAACAAATATCTATAAACTCAAACACTTGTTTATAGTACTCTCTTCCGACACCCGTCCGTGTCATCCTATCCCCACAGATCTTCAGAATGTCTTTTACACTCATAAGTTCATAACTTACACACTTCCTCTTGTGATACTCGTCTGTATCATACTCTCCCCAACAAGTTGAACACTCGTCTGTGTCTCACTTATGTTTACTTTTCACACATACAGATACTCGTCCGTATCTTGTATACACCACTTATCTTTTCTTAGATTCAACACTCGTCCATGTTCTTTGTTAACCAATTGATACTCGTCCGTATCATCATCTCTGAGCACGCGTCAAGCAGTTGTTTCTACCGATACTCGCCCGTATCATAGTCTTAAGGATTCTCGTCTGCATCTTTGATCTATACACAGCGTCGAAACACTTATACCTTTTTCTTGGATTTAGACACTCGTCTGTATTTACCATTCCCCAAGAGAGTCCCCAGCGAATCCCAATAAATTATTTCCTTTCTATCTGACATTCGACCTATGTCATGATACTTCCGGCAGCCGTACCCTGCCAGGTGATCGTCCTTCACCTTTTGATGATCGTCCTTCATCATCCCCAGCGGAGTCTCCATTATTGGAACCCTTTCCTATCCGACATTCGTCCTATGTCGTGATATTTTTAGCAGCCGTACCCTGCCAGGTGATCGTCCTTCACCTCTTGATGATCGTCCTTCATCATTTTATCCGATGGCCGTCCCCATCGTTGATCTTGTTATCTGACATTCTTCCTATGTCATGATAAACCCCAAGAGCAGCCGTACCCTGCTAGGTGATCGTCCTTCACCTCTTGATGATCATCCTTCATCATGCTTATCCGATGGCCGTCCCCATCGTCGACCTTTTCTACCCGGCATTCGTCCTATGTCGTGGTACCTTCGGCAACCGTACCTTGCCAGGTGATCGTCCTTCACCTTAGATGACCGTTCCTCATCTTATCCCCAACAGAGCAGCCATCCCCTGCTAGGTGATCGTCCTTCACCTTTGATGACCGTCCCTCATCATTTTATTTCTTCAACCTGATGGTTGTCCCCATCATTTCCTTTACCCTTAATACAGAGAACCTTGTTACTGTATTTGATGGTCGTCCCTATCATAATCTCTTCATTCCCCCAGCATGTCGGCCGTCCCCGTCATTGTTTCATCCCCAGCAGTCGTCCCCTGCTCGACGGTCGTCCTCCGTTGCCCGCACTTTATAATCATATTTTACTTCCTTTTACAATCTATATCCCTTTTCTTCTTCACAACCAGTGAGTGCAAATTTTGGACTGTCTTTGGTATTCAACCACAAGTTATCTTGTTTGTCTGTTAAGCCCGTCGCTAACATCCTGCACAGCTAACTCATGTTTGAATAGGGGCAGCTGTAAACACCCCAAATTTTCCCTCACTCATTTCACCATGTCTTGTGATCTTTTCATTTGCATAAGTTCAATCATATCATCTCATATTGCATTTTTGCTTCACTGCATTGGTTCAAAGTCATCTGCATCTAGGGTTTGTGATCTGAGCCATCCCTGAGCTATCTGAGCCACCCCAAGGGTCTCCAATCATCTCAAGAGGGTCCATGTATGTTCAATCATCATATTATATCCTCCCAAGATCAAATAAGTAAAAAAATCACAAGAACTGAGAAAGGCATGGAAGCAGAGCCAAGCTTAACTGCACAGATGACCTAAAATTAGGGTTTTGGTTTCAGAGGCCATAACTCCAAATATTTTGGCCATTCTTGTTTCTATTGGTCTCTATATGATATGAGGATCATGCATACCAATTTTCATGAAGGAATTCAATAGGGAAGGCATCTGATCAATATATGACTTCTTGAACAAGTCAGTGCAAAATCAGGGCATCTAAGGCCCCCAATCATCCAACCAAAGGGTCTTTTCCATCATTTTGGGTGTATGTGATCTTTATTTGATCTTATAAGAGTTTAGAAGTTCACAAAATTGAAGAATTTCAAGCCATTTGCAAAGTTGCCATTTTGGGAAAGTGACTTATAATGCAAACTTGCCATTTTGGGAAAGTTTTTCAACCTCCTCTTTTTGATTCAAAAATGCTTCAAATGAAAAATTCTTGGTCATGAAAGTTGTAGATTGGATCATTCCCTTTTCAAAAAGTACAAGAACTTGATCTAATTCATTATAGAACTCAAGTTATGACCTCTAATTGACTTCTAACCATTACACAAACATCATACATGACCTATAACTCAGAATTGCCCAAAGAAATCTCAAGTTTCATGCCTTGATCATCAAGTATTTCAAAAGGGGCCAAAACCTTCACAAATTGCAAAACCACCCACAAACTTCATTCCACTTGATATTTTGCCTCAATCTGAATTCCATGGTTGCCCATGAATCAAGCTGCGCCAGACACCCCCTTGTCCTCAGCCTGCCATGAGCCCATACCTCCAAGTACAACTTTCTTGACTTTTTGCAAAATTAGCCATACCAATCACACTACTCCACAACAACTCTCTGCCCAATCAGAACATGTTATGTGGACCTCAAGCAAGCCATTTCATACAACAACACAAAAACCTCCCCTTTTTCATTTTTCTTCGAAACTCATAGCTCAACCATCAAAACTCTAAACTTTTTCCACCATTCAACTCCACATTCATCACTAATCATTTCCCACCCTTCATTTTGCCTTTAAACACCCCATATCAAAAATACGATTTTCACATTCCTTGAATTGAACTTCAACCAACTTCACATAGAGGCCATATAAACTCCAACCAAGCATTGCAAACTCTTGAGGAAGATCATTGGAGGTGATTGGAAGCAAGGAACTGGCCAGAAAGCTCCAAAGGTGAAAGCTCCAGTTCAGGTATCACCAAGAACAATTTTTTCAGAACTTGTATTTCTTGTTATAGAGTTGTTCTCCATGCTTCACTGATCATGCTGCTTTTTTTATTTTTGAAAATAGTTGAGAAATGAACATGTTATGACTCTCTGAAACATTTGTCCAGTTTTTTTGTTCTTCTTCGATTCTCCATGTATGCTTGTTATAAATTATGTTTGGATGGTGGTTTGAGTTCGTTTTGAGTGGGGGATCATTTTTGGGCAGTTAATTTGGGGTGGGGTGGCTTTTAGAGAGAGTTAGGGGTTAATTAGGGTTTTAGGTCAGTTTGAATATAGGCCCTTGGATCCAGCTTCGCGCGCGTTTTGGACGTCCCAGATTTCACATTAAAACCCTAATTAGTCATTAATTAGCTTAATTAGGTTTTATTAAATTCAAATTCTCAGATGCAATCTCAGCCTTCCATTTGCGCGCGGGTCAATTCCCTCCACCCCAGTTTGAATCCTGGCCTTAGGATCTGCATATTTCTCATTAAAATTAATTTTATTTTCATTTTATTTGCATTTCTTTGTTCATTTAATAAAAAATAGCAAAATGCATTCAAAAATTTTCATTTTTTGCATCATGACTTTAAATATTTTTCTCATTCTGAAAATAATTTTTATTTTATTTTTTGCATAAAATTTGTATTTTAAAAATATTTAAATGTTTATTTTAATTAATTAATGGAAATTAATTAATTAAAATACCATTTAAGTTTCTAAAAATCACCAAAAAAAATCACATTGCATCTTGACACATTTAGAGACATTATCAAACCATTCATACAAATTTATTTTTGGTTCTTGATCCATTTTGACATTTTCTTTGGATTTAGGGTTCTTAAAAATCAATATTTTTGACCCTAACTTAGAAAAATCTTTTCTGCCTAACCATGAAGGTTTTGATAGTGATTCTTTTTGCATTGCATCCCACATATAATGTAGTTTCTAGGATAAAATTGGCATAAATTTATCTTTCATTTTTGATTTGTTTTGCATTTTTCCTTGTGAGGTACCTTAAAACCCTAACAAACTTAGAAAAATCATAAGTCCTTTAGGGTTTAGCTTCTGACCTTCCCCTTTGGGCAGTGAACTTGTATAGGTTTAGGGTACCTTTGATTCCATTTTCAATTTTTATTCTTGTCATTTGCTTCTGATTTTGAATTTTGCATTGCATCTTGTACATAAACCTTAATCTTTGTCTTCATTTGCATTCATCCTTCATATGCTTGCATACATGAATTTGCCATGACATTTTGTGCATCCACATGACATATAAGACATCTTAGGACACATTAGAATCATGCTTGATCATTGCATCATCTATTTTCCATGTTATGCATCCATTGTACTTCATAAGTTTCCATGAACTTTCATGCTTACTTCCATGTCCCATTTGCATTCCCATCCTTTGTATGATCATCCTCATCTCTTGATATGCTTTTGCATCATCCTATAGCATCATTTGCATCATGAATATGCTTCTGATTTTGGTTTGCATCCTTGCATTCATTTCATTTTCATTTCATCTCATTTCCTTTGCTAACTTTTCCGGTGGTAAGTGTTTGAGAAGTGAATTTGCCTTCACTTCTCATAATCTCTTCTCATCCATTTTATATATTCATTGCTCCATTTTACTTTTGTATTTGAGTGAGCTTGCTCATTCATGCTCCTTTCTCACATTCTTTCTTCAAGCAACTTATCTTCTTAAGTGAAGTAAGTTGTCTTGCTTCCTTCCTGCTTCTTTTCTTTCCATCTTTCTTCTTCCTTGGTGGCTCCTCTTGAAGATCTTCTTTCAAGCCTCACAAACCCTAGGAACACCCAAGCATGATCACAATTAGGGTTTGATTAGTCCCCCATTAGTTTTACCTTTGTGTCATATTTTTAGTCTTCTCTTCTCATCTCTTCAACAAGGACTAAACCTTAAAGGTTTTAAGGCTTTGTGATTAGGGTTATGCCTGTATCCTTCTATTAGGATGGAGTGCATAACTTTAATCCTAAGTGTTAAACCCTTAATGTGTTTAAATCCTTTAATCAATTCACCTAATAACCATCAAGACATCAAGCTTGTAACTTGGGCCTTGCATTAGGGTTCTAATTCTTCCTTAAGTGGTTAAGAAAGACTAACCCTAAGTGTTAATGGACAAGTCCTCCTCAAGTTGTCTTACAAACCATAAAATACACTTCTTAATCTTACCATTAACTAAAATCCATTTAATAAAGGCTTTGTTTTGTCATGAGGTTAATCCCTAATCATGGATTAAGTTGAGGAGCCTTCCTCAGCTTAAATGTTCTCATCTGTTATCCTTCTATTAGGATAATGTAATGAGTCCATTAAATCCTTGATTATGGCTTAAACTCATTACTTAACACCAAACAAAAACTCCAAAAACATCTAAATAAATGCAAGTAGGTTAATGATCTTAATCCTACATCATGGTGATTAAGTGTGAGGTGTTTACTTCACACTTAAGGTATTCTCATTACCCCTAATCAGAGGGAAGATGTGATGAGTTTACTAACCCTTGGTTTAGGCTTAAGCTCATTTTCTTATGACAAACTCCAAAAGCAATAAAAGATTGAAAACACCAAAAACAAACAATAATCGTCTCATCCGGGATTCTTTTCTCACCATCTTCACTCACAAACGAGAACTTGCTTCTTCCGTCTAATGCAAGACAGTTTACACCTGATCCAGACAGGTCATACACTTGAGCATAGACAAGCAAGCAGTTCATCAGTCAATTTATCTTTCAGTCTCTTTGAGTCGAACTACGGTGTTCTGACTTCCTCATTGCACGAGAGGATACGTAGGCATAACTTAACAGTTATCGAACAAAATTCTCTGTATATTCCCCCCTCTTCCAGCATTATTCTTTAAGCCTCATAGTCTTGAGCTTTGCATTCTTTTCTTGCACTGACACTCTTTCATCTCACTTCACATTTCTTTTACACTGACACTTGCATTCTTTTCCAGCTTTTTGCACACAGAATAGCACTGACACTACCCCTTTTAAACACAAATCTTTTAAGCGTGGATCCCGTCGAGTATGGCGGACAATCTGGGTGCTAATACCTTCCCAGGTTGTAACCAACCCCCTTTCTCAGTTTCTCTGGTTCGCGATCGTCTTATCCATCTTTTCTTAGGTCTATGCAGCATTACCTTTCCTTCGGGATAAAAATGCCTAGCTGGCGACTCTTTTCAGTTCACCCTTGTGTTCTCCCTTTCGTCGACCGTTCGCGTCTGTACCCCTCTTGGCCCGGGTGTCATCAGGTGGGAGCGACAAAACTTAGCAGGCTTCCCAGATAGCCCTAGTACTACAGGAAATCCATAACACAGAGTTCTCAAGAAGAAACCCATGTCTGAACTGTGTTTCATATTCCCGCACCAGACCGAAATGGAATGGGAAAGAATATGAAGCCACTCTAGCCTATGTGTCACTCAGGTCCCAGGTATAGGACCTTACTCACTCAATGATCCCCACCCACCAAGAAACAGCAGATCCAGCACATGATAATGACAGTATGAAATGCATAAAACTGTAAATGAAAGCAGTAAATAAAGTTATACAGAAAGCAATAAATAAAGCAATAAATAGGCACAAGTAGCACATAACACCCCCGTAAACACAAATCAAACAAGCGCTAGGAGGAACCCACAAAAAGATCCAGAAGCCCTGGTTGCGATATAAGGGTCCCCAGCAGAGTCGCCAAGTTGTCGCTCCCCCGAAAAAACACCCGGTCAGATAGGGTACAGACGCGAACGGTCGGCGAGAGGAAGAAGAATGAAGATGAACTGAATAGAGTCGCCAGCTAGGCATTTTTATCCCGAAGGAAAGGTAATGCTGCATAAAACTAGAAAATATGGATAAGACGGTTGCAAAACAGAGAAACTGAGAAAGGGGGTTGGTTACAACCTGGGAAGGTATTAGCACCCAGATTGTCCGTCGTACTCGACGGGATCCACGCTTAAAAGATTGTGTTTAAAGGGGGTAGTGTTTGTGCTATCTGTGTGCAAAAGCTGGAAAAGAATGTACAAGTGACAGTGCAAGGAAGTGAAGTGAGGTGCTCAGGAATGAGGCTTTAAAAGAATGCTGAAAGAGGGGGAAGACACAGATACTTTTGTTCGATAACTATTAAGTTATGCCTACGTATCCTCTCGTGCAATGAGGAAGTCAGAATACCCTAGTTCGACTCAAAGAGAGTGAAGATAAATTGACTGATGAACTGCTTACTTGTCTATGCTCAAGTGTATGACTTGTTTGGCTCAAGTGCTAATTGTCTTGCATTAGACGGAAGAAGCAAGTTCTCATTTGTGAGTGAAGATGATGAGAAAAGAATCCCGGAGGAGACGATTATTGTTTGTTTTTGTGTTTTCAGTCTTTTATTGCTTTTTTTTTTGCGTTTGTCATAAGTTAATGAGCTTAAGCCTAAACCAAGGGTTAGTAAACTCATTTTATCCTCCCTTTGATTAGGGATAATGAGAATACCTTATGTATGAGATAAACATCTCAACTTAATTACCATGATGATGTAGGATTAAGATCATTAACCTACTTGTGATTATTTAGATGTTTTTGATGTTTTTTGTTTAGTGTTAAGTAATGAGTTTAAGCCATAATCAAGGACTAGTGAATTCATTACACCGTCCTAATAGAAGGATAATAGATGAGCACACTTAAGCTGAGGAAGATACCTCACCTTAATCCATAATTATGGATTAACCTCATGACAAAACAAGCCTTTATTAAAGTTGATTTTAATTAAGGGTGATATTAAGAAGTGGATTTTAAGTTTGTAAGACAACTTGAGGGGGACTTGTCCATTAAACACTAGGGTTAGTCCTTCTTAACCAATAAAGGAAGAATTAGAACCCTAATGCAAGGCCCAAGTTACAATTTAATGGCTTAGTGATTATTAAGATGGATTGATTAAGAGGTTTAAACAAATTAAGGGTTTAACACTTAGGATTAAAGTTATACACTCCATCCTAAGAGAAGGATGCATGCATAACCCTAATTCCAAAGTCCTAAAGCCTTAAAAGTTTAGTCTCTAATGATGAGGTGAGAAGAGAGACACAAAGAAGACTCAAAGGTAAAAGATAAAGGGGAACTACTTACAACCCTAATTATTATCATGCTTGGATGTTCCTATGGTTTGTAAGGCTTGAGAAAGATCTTCAAAGAAGCCACCAATGGAAGAAGCAGATGAAAGAAGGAAGAAGCAGATGAATAAGTTACTTACTTTACTGAAGAAGATAAGTAACTTAGAGAAAGAAAGTGAGAGACGAACATGAATGAGCAAGCTCACTCTAAGACAATGCTCAGCTCTCTGAAGCTTTGAAGAAAACTCTCTGGGAGAGAAATGACAGCCGTCTAGATAATGAGAGATTGGAAAGGCTCAGGATTGAGCACTTGACCAAGATTGAGAAGACGGATGACTACATCGGGAAAGCTAGGGCAGGGGAGTTAGTACTGAAGAATGCTTGCAAGGAAGCAAAGACCCAGAAGGCTAGGGCAGAGCATTATCTAGAGGAGAGCTAGGCTAGGTGGATCAGGATCACTGAAGCCTATGCACAGGAAGATCAAAGGACTCAGGCTAAGATAGAGCAGTTGGAGGCTAGTGAAAAGAAGCATCAGGAAGCTCTATTAGCAGCTCAGAAGGAAATATCTGAATTGAAACTCTGGGCGGGGTTGAAGAGGTCAAAGGATCAGGATAAGCATAAGAAGCTAACCAGTGCCATTGCTACCAGAAACCTCCTCATCAGGACTATCACAGAGCACCCAGTAGGGCCAGTGACTGAGGCCCTCCTGAAGGAAGTCAGAGAGGATGACTTTGGATTAGATGTTTGACTCTTTTGCTTGTACCTTTCTTTTGTTGTACTTTTGATTTTGTTGATGTATTTTGACCCACCATGGGGATGTTTGTAATCAAACTATGTATTTTCATTTCTTTGTAATATATCAGTTTGTATTATTGGTGGGCTTTATCTATCTCTACAACATCATCAACATTTCCTCGAGGTCTGGAAAGGTCAAAACCAAAGAACCAAACCGGATACCCTTGGAAGACAAATAGGCATCCTGCATTGCATACTAACATTTTCTTTGTTTTGTAGGTTTTCGTTTTATTGTTGTTTCTCACTTTGTTGTGGTTTCAGGAAACATTGCTCGCAGAAGAGTGTTCCCTGTCAACAGAATACACCGGTACCCGACAAGAAACAACCTTCCGGGACTCCAGATGGATCAAGTTCAGCAAGACTTGAATGAAGTAAGGGCTCAGATAGCCAATGAAAGGGTTGAGATGAGAAATCAGATGACCCAATTCATGACTGTAATGACTGGTTTAGCTCAAAACCAGGAAAGACTAAGGGAGTTGGTTGAGAGACAAACTCCCGAAGAACACCATCCAGGAACAGGAGGTACTAGTAATAACGATCACGTGCAGCCTCGCACTGATCCACCAGAATTTGGGCCTCATCTGAACCCAGAGATCAATGCCATAAGAAAAACTCAGGGTAACACTGCTGGAGGAAGGGTCTTGCAAGAGGATCCTCAAGAAGAGCAGTTTACTGTAGTCGGGACTGGAGACGAAGTTTACGATCGTCGGTTGGATGAGATTGCAGAGAAGCTGAGGTCTCTTGATTCCCAAAACTCCCTAGGTTTTGATGTCATGGACATGGGATTGGTGGAAGGGGTGAGAATTCCTCACAAGTTCAAACCCCCGTGTTTTGAAAGGTATAATGGCACATCCTGCCCACGCACCCACCTTCAATCATTCTTGGGAAGATTAAAAGCATACACCATGGACGAAAAGCTGTGGATGTTTTACTTCGAGGATAGTCTAACAGGGGCATCCCGAGAATGGTATTCCCACTTAACCAGAGCCACAGTAAGAAATTGGAAAGACTTGGCTGAAGCTTTCATCCGACAGTATCAGTATAACCTGGACATGGCTCCAAACATGACCCTTCTAATGGGAATGTCTCAATCTTCCCGTGAGAGCTTTAGGGAATATGCCCAAAGGTGGAGGCAACTTGCTGCTACAGTTCAACCCTCCATGTCTGAAAGGGAAATGGCAGACATGTTCATGAATACCCTCCAAGGAACATATATTGACAGATTGGCTGCATTCTCTTCCACCAGCTTTGCGGATATGGTGATAGTTGGAGAAAGAATAGAGAGCCTACGTAAGATGGAAAAGATCTCCGATAACGGTGCCAGTTCAAGAAGTACAAGGAAGCCATTTGCTGGGCCCCGTAGATCTGATGAGACAAACTCTATGCACATGGGAAGAGGGAGACCCCAATACTTGCCTAGAACAGTTGCTGCTGTTACTATCCCTGCTCTACCTCCTCAATATACTCAACAACCACAACACTTTCCACAACAACAACAATTTCCTCAAAAGAGATCATACAACAACAATAACAACAATCAACAACAATGCCCTTTTCAACAGCGGCCATCTCCGATCAACAGGGTGATTGACTCTATTCCAATGCCATATGCTACACTGCTGCCACAACTCCTAAAGCTCAATCTTGTTGAGTTGAGGACATTGGCTCCACCTGATCCTCAAAACCTTCCAAGAAACTACGATGTCAACGCTAGGTGTGCTTTTCACTCTAATGCACCTGGTCACTCTACGGAAAAATGCAGAGCTCTGCATATGAAGGTTCAGGATCTGGTAGATTCAAAAGCCCTGAACTTTGCACCTCCTCCCAATGTAATGAAAAATCCTATGCCAAGCCACAATGGGCCAAGGATTAATGCTATAGAGGATGGCTCACCCATGAGTTTAATAGAAGACATTGCATGTATTTAGACACCTCTGGCAGAGGTTAAAGCCCAACTTTTGAAATGCCAAGTGTTTCCAGGTTGTGAGGCCTGTTGTGAATTATGCAAACTTTCTGAGAATGGGTGTGCTGGCTTGAGGAGTGGAATTAATGGCTTAATCAGAGAAGGCATTCTGCAAATCACAAGCAAAGCTTCTACAACACCAGCAACTCTTTTGTCAACAACAAGCGAATCTTCTACAAATGCAACAACCATCTTTCCTACTGGTTCTTCTACAACTGCAACAACCATTGTTCCAACTGATTCAGCTACAACTTCAGCAATCATTTCATGTGTCACTTCAACACACAACAATTCATTTGTACCTGCTACTACAACTTCAGCAACCACCAACAATGATGTTTCCACTGTCACAATTTATTATGACCCGACAACGGTCCCAAATTCCAACAACTTGCAACAACCTCAACAACAGTTTCAACCAAGCTTCAATTCACCTCCATCAACATCCACCAGAGGTCCTGTTACTATTTTCTATGATCCACAGATAATTACGGTTCCAACATCTGCTGCAGTAAGCCCAGTTACCATCACGGTGCCCGGGCCAATTCCATATGATAAAGACAGTGCTATACCATGTCATTATGGTGCTGATCTGTACTGCAACAGAGAGAAATTCCTTCTTGATTCTCCAGTTCTCACTCCCCAAGTGGACAATGTCGGGGGAGGAGTAGGCTTCACCCGAAGCGGACGTCTCTTCGCGTCACAAGCTCCTAGAAATAATATTGAGGCAGAGGCTGCTGCCAAAGCCAAAGGGAAGAGTTTAATACCTGAAGAATCTGCGCCGAAAGAAACTCATAAATCATCCTTCGATCAAGATGTGGATGAGTTTATGAGAATTATTAAAAGAAGCGACTATAAAGTTGTGGACCAGCTCCCCCAGACTCCTTCAAAGATCTCAATCTTATCTCTGTTGTTGTGTTTCGAAGCCCATCGGGATGCACTGCTCAAAGTTTTGCACGCTGCCTACGTGCTAGAAGAGATCACAGTAAATCAGCTGGAAACAGTAGTGTCAAATGTCAATACTAGCCATGGGCTAGGCTTCACTGATGTTGATTTGACCACAGAAGGAGGTCACCACAACAAAGCTTTGCACATAACCCTGGAGTGCAAAGGAGCTGTACTATCTCATGTTCTTGTAGACACTGGGTCCTCACTCAATTTCTTACCCAAGAAAGCTCTTGTCAAGCTCGAATATGATGGGATAGCTCTCCGGCCAAGTAACCTTGTGGTCAGGGCTTTTGATGGCTCCAAAAGATCTGTTCTTGGAGAGGTGGAACTGCCAGTGATAATCGGTCCACAAGTCTTTAAGACCATTTTCTATGTGATGGACATTCAGCCGACATACAATTGTTTGTTAGGTCGACCATGGATTCACGCCGCAGGCGCAGTAATGTCGACCCTTCACCAGAAACTGAAATATGAATGGGAAGGACAGATTATCACCATCTGTGGTGAGGAGGAAATTTTTGTTAGCCATCTGGCTACATACAAGTATATTGAGATGAATGGTGAAATCCATGAAACTATGAGCCAAGGGTTCGAGGCCCTGAATGTCAATGAGGCGACAACTGGAGTATTTGCCGCATCCCAGGAAGACAGGATGGGTACTTCAATTGTCTCCTATCAGCAAGCCCGGAAGGTTGTTGAAGACGGTAATGCCCAAGGATGGGGCAAGCTACTGCCGGTGGAGAAAAAGGAAGATAGATTCGGTTTGAGTTACAAACCATTCCGACAAGATCAATCAGAGGCTGCTAAGGAGCCCAAATTCATCAGTGGGGGATGCTCACCCCAGATGCTGTTAACAATCTGGAAGACGAGGCGGAAATCGACCGCAACCTGGAGAGCTGGATACGTCCAAGGATCCCGGGGAACCAAGTCCTTAACTGGTCTTCCCAGGAAATTATAAGGGTTACTCCTGTAGAGTAATTATTATTTCCTGTCTTTTTTAGCATGCATCAAGTCCTGCATCTTGCCCAAGGTGTCAAGACTCATTTTGTAATAGGGCCATATTGTAATTTTGTGCAAATGATTAATCAATGAATATCAGACATCTTTTGCAAACGAGTCTCTTTTTCGCTCACTGTCTTTTCATTTTTCACTTTTGTACAAAACAATAAAATGGCAATGTTTTCAAAATAAATAACTTCATTTTCACTTTTTCTAAACAAGATTAAAACTGATCACTAAAACGAACCAATCTCAACCCTTGCAGAGATTATCCTCCAGATTGCACCGACAACAGCACTACTATGACCTTGTATGACTTCGACAATCCAATTAATCAAGCTGATGAAGGGGTTGAAGAAGACTATGAGTTACCTGAAGAGTTAGCGAGGTTGTTGAGGCAAGAAGAGAAAGTGATTACTCCTCATCAGGAGGAGGTTGAGACGGTTAATCTTGGTACTGAAGAAGACTTGAAGAAAGTGAAGATTGGGGCCAGTCTGCAAGATTCAGTGAAGGAACAGCTTATTGACATGCTTCGAGAGTACGTCGACGTCTTTGCTTGGTCCTATCAAGACATGCCAGGTCTAGATACGGACATTGTTATGCACAAGCTGCCTTTGAAAGAAGATTGTCCTCCAGTGAAACAGAAGATACGCCGTACTCGTCCAGATATGGCTATGAAGATTAAGGAGGAAGTACAAAAATAGTGGGACGCCGGTTTCCTTGCTGTGACTAGTTACCCACCCTGGGTTGCTAATATTGTACCAGTGCCTAAGAAGGATGGCAAAGTAAGGATGTGTGTGGATTACCGGGATTTGAATAGAGCTAGCCCGAAGGATGACTTCCCATTACCTCACATTGATGTATTGGTCGACAACACAACTCAGTTCTCGGTGTTTTCCTTCATGGATGGTTTTTCAGGGTATAATCAGATCAGAATATCACCCGAAGACATGGAGAAAACTACCTTCATCACACCCTGGGGCACATTTTGTTATAAGGTAATGCCATTTGGATTGAAGAATGCCGGTGCGACCTATCAACGGGCTATGGTGACATTATTCCACGATATGATCCACAAATAAATTGAATGCTACGTGGATGACATGATTGCCAAGTCCCCCACTGAAGAAGATCATCTGGTAAATCTGCTGAAGTTGTTCAAGCGTTTAAGGAAGTATCAGTTGAAGCTAAACCCCAATAAATGAACATTCGGGGTTGTTGCACCCCAAGATTTGCCCTCACAAGACAAGACTTTGTGAACTAAGAGGCTCACAAGGTTCACAAGGTTCACAAGACCTCCCATGAGGTTCACAAGGTTCACAAGACCTCCCATGAGGTTCACAAGGTTCACAAGACTTTATGTACTAAGAGGCTCACAAGGTTCACAAGGTTCACAAGACCTCCCATGAGGTTCACAAGGTTCACAAGACATCTTATGAGGTTCACAAGGTTCACAAGACATCTCATGAGGTTCACAAGGTTCACAAAGTTCACAATTAGTCAGAAGATTTGACAATTCCCTCAGACAATGCATCCTCCTAAGCCAGGCATCCTAAACTAGGGTTTTGACTTTAGTCAGGCTAAATGGACTTCCAAGGCTTCAAGTGAGCTTCATAACATCTTATATATATTTAAGAATCCCCATGACAAGTTTCAAGACTTTTCTCAAAGGTTTGCTCAGTCAGATGATCAGATAGGTTAAAATCAGTCAAAGCAGTTATAAAGTCAAATTGAGGTCAAACCAAAGTCAAATTTCATGATTTTTTTGCCAACATCAAGTATATGAAGTAAAATTCATCATTTGATCAAGGGTTGATCATGATTCATCAAGGAGATTTCAGATCATCAAGAATCAGGAGTTTCTAAATTAGGGTTTCCTCAGGAAAAGTCAACTGAACTTTGACCAGCCATAACTTTCACATTCTTCATCAAATTTTTCCCATCAAAATCTCATTTTGAAGGAAATTGAATTCTCTACAACTTTGTGTCTCACAAGCCAAGCCCAAAAATGCTTCATTTGGAAGGTATGAGCTAAGACATTATAGGTCCTTTTAAAAGTCAACAACTTCAAAAGAGCATAACTTGAGAATGGTAAAATATATGGACTTGAAACCAATGGGGTTGGTTAAAGGACTCTTTAAGCTTTCCAAAATGTCCAATAACACCCTCATAGCATTAAAATTGAAGGATTTGTGCCCTTGCAAAGTTGGGAAATTTTGGGGAGGTTTATGAAGCAAATAGGGCCTTAAAACCAAATTCTTCCAAATGGGCTTGCAATTTTGTGATCCAAACTTTAACATGACATCATGCACGACCCAATCCTCATTTATTCATATTTTATTTATTTTGATTTTATTCATTTAAAACCATTTTAAATCAAAATAAAATATATAAATCAAATATTTGGATGAGATATTGCTTCTAGAAAATCATAAATGTTGCTTGGATCAAATTGATATGAAAATTATGGTGATTGTCTTAAGATAGAAAGGTTGTATCAAGGAATATTTGAAATTTAGTGCATGATCTTTTTCAATCTTCCATGACCAAAATATCCAAAGGATAGCCCAACTTTTTGACCTAATTCAGTTCATTTATAAGTATAGAACTCATCACAATGCCAAGGACACGAATTTGCAGCCTCAAACCATAATTTCAAACTTTCAAAATTCATCCAAAAATCTCAATTCAGATTCCTACTTAGAGGCTCTTTCAAGACATTCTAAAGGTTTCAACATGTTCCTTGATGGTCACTGAATGCATAGCAATGCTTAACATCATCCAAAACCTCATAAATCGCATAAACCGAATCATGTCTTCAAGCTTATTTTTGATTTTCGATTCCATTGATTGGCTTGTTTTAAATTGTTTTTGATTGTTTGATGATGTTTGTGATGAACCCTAGATTGATTCTGGGCTGTTTAATTAAGCTTTCCATGCAGGTATCAAGATTCACCATTCTTAGGGTTTCGGCCAAGGTTTAAGGTTTTATGATTTATGGAATATAAATGAATTCTAAGACCATGAATCAATTCGAATTAACATCTGGATTATGTTTGTGGATTTAATTTTATGAAATTCTGTGGTTTTGTTGATCATTGAGTTTCGTAGGGTTTGCTGCCAATGGAAATTCGCAGGAAAGTTCATAGGAAAATTCGTAGCAAAACACGCAGGTCTGGAGGAAGAAGAAGAAGCCAGCGCGCCAATATTCATATTCAAAATTTGTTATAATATTTTATGATTTATTGTTAATATTATTTCAGAACAGATAGCTTGGCTCAGTTGGTTTGTATGTACGCGTATGAGGTTGAAGGTCCTGGGTTCGAATCCCCCAGGCCCCTTTTGCTTGTTTTTTATTTGATTTTCCCAGGATGCGCACAAAAGCATATGAAGTCAGTATATTGACACCAAACGCACGTTGGCCTAGTGGATGGTATGCTGGTCTTGGAGGAGGCAATGCCTAGGGCCTGGGTTCGAATCTCAGCCCCAGGTAAGTCTTTTTTCTCATTTTTTCTTGTTTTCATTTAATTTATTTATATTTTAATTAACTTAATGAATAAATGTTGAAATCAAAAATGTTTATTATTGTTTTTCTTGTATAATTTCAAATTCATATTTTTAAAATTAAACTTTAGTCTTAAAATTACTTAATATTTATTTTTTGTATTAATATTATATATTTTATATAAATAATTTAATTATGTTTATATTAAACAATTAACCTTAAAAAATTTATATGTAAAAGCATAATTATTTTTATAAACCCTAATTCACTTCATAAACCCTAATTATTTTATAAATATTAATATATTTGTATATAAATTCTAATTATGTCTATTTATTTTTATAATTTGTTTATATTATTATTATACATAGTTTTATATAAATAATGTAAATAGTTTAATTAATTAACCCTAACTTTTTTTTTAAAAACCCTAATTTTATCTTATGAATATAATTTATTATTTTTTTATATGCTTATTTAAATAATAATTAGATGTTTTTTATAATATGTATATAAAATTAAATAATTAAACTATTAATCACCTTTATTAGTATATAATACTTACTATTTATTTCTTTTCATTAAAAAAATCTAAAAAATAATTATCTATTTAAATTTGACCTTTTAATTCATTATTATATTATTATGCTAATTTTTTTTTCTCTTATATTTATTTTGTTTATTACTAACCCCTTTTTATTTATTTATTATGTGATCATTTATTTAATTTATTATTATTATTATTATTATTATGTAATTGTATCCAATATGTAATAGTTGTAGAATAATTTTTATTATTTATTTGTAAATGCTATGGTTAGTAAAATAGGGAGTGTAAAACATGTTTGTATTTAAAATTGAATTTAGATCACTAATCTTAAGATAAATATATGAACTTGTACACGCACACACGTAAGTCGATCTTTGATCGCCATCTCACTTCCTTAAGGGTTACCTCTCAGTTGCCTAAACAAAAGGTCAAGTAAGGTGTAAAGCAAAGTCCCTTCTCTCATATCATCTAGTCCCTTAAAAGATAAAAAGATCAAGTCCCTTCATGGTTGCCTTTCGTAAATGATCTTGTCCCTTTCGAATAAAGATGATAAGTCCCTTCGAATTGCTTATACACCTTACAGTTGCCTAAATAACAGTTGTCCCTTCACTTGTCCCTCATAGTCCAAGGTAATGACTACCTATTCCTTAATAATAGGGATAGTCTTACCATTTAAAGGATATTTAAGAACAGAAAAGACTTAACTTAGGGTAGGTTCCTCTTATGTACTTGCTCACTTTTCAAAAACATTTCAAACACTTCACATTTTTTTTAAACAATTTTCAAAACAAAGTTTTTATATATATCCGTACAAGGATCATTATAAAGTACTTAAGAAAATTTTTAATCACACACTACACTTCTCAAAACAATTTAAAGTGAGCTAAGTAACTAAGAGCCCATGGATAACCATGGATGTAAAGGGTGCTAACACCTTCCCTTTACATAACCTACCCCCCGAACTCAAAATCTTTTTAAGGTCTTTCCTGTTCTTTTATGCCCTTTCCTTTTGGATAAAATAAAAGTCGGTGGCGACTCTTGCTATCCGCAACATTTAACTAAAGTCAGTTCTCCCACCGTGTTACAGGGGTACGTTCCGGTAAACTGCTGGGATTCATTGTAAGTGAAAAAGGAATTAAAGTTGATCCTGACAAAGTCAAAGCCATTCAGGAGATGCCTGCACCTAGGACTGAAAAGGAAGTTCGGGGTTTCTTAGGTAGATTGAAATACATATCAAGTTTCATATCTCATCTTACTGCAACCTGTGAGCCCCTGTTCAAACTGTTAAGAAAGGAACAGACAGTCAGGTGGAACGAAGATTGTCAGAAGGCTTTTGACAAAATCAAGGAGTACTTACAAGAACCTCTAATTCTTATGCCTCCAGTTGAAGGAAGACCTCTAATAATGTACCTGACAGTATTAGAAGGGTCAATGGGGTGTGTGTTGGGCCAGCATGACAAGTCTAGTCGAAAAGAGTATGCAATATAATACCTAAGCAAAATTTTTACCGACTGTGAACAACGTTATTCACTGCTCGAGAAAACTTGCTGTGCTTTAGCGTGGGCTGCTCGCCGACTAAGACAGTATATGTTGACTCACACTACCTTATTGATCTCAAAGATAGACCCCGTCAAGTACATATTTGAGAAGCCAGCACTTACCGGAAGGGTTGCAAGATGGCAAATGATTCTGACAGAATATGACATTCAGTACACATCTCAAAAAGCCATCAAAGGCAGTGTACTGTCTGACTATCTAGCTGAGCAACCCATTGATGATTACCAACCGATGAGATTTAACTTCCCTGATGAAGACATCGTGTTCCTAAAAGCAAATGATCATGAAGAGCCTGTTCACACTGAAGGGCCTGACCCAGAAGAAGAATAAACAATGATGTTTGATGGGGCTGTCAACATGAATGGTCGCGGAGTTGGTGCAGTGCTCATTACACCTAAAGGAGTTCATATGCCTTTCTTGGCAAAACTCACCTTTGCATGCACTAACAATGAAACTGAATATGAAGCATGTATCATGGGTCTTGAGGAAGCCATTGACCTCAGGATCAAGACGTTAACTGTATTCTGAGATTCAGCTTTGGTAATCAATCAGACCAACGACAAATGGTACACTCATCAAGAGCATCTAATCCCATATCGTGACTATACGAGGAGATTATTGACTTTCTTCACAACAGTCAAACTTGAGTACATCCCTCGAGACGAAAATCAGTTCGCAAATGCTTTAACTACCATTTCCTCCATGATCAAGGTTCAGACGGCCAATTATGTGCCTCGAATTTTGGTATCCAGACTTGACCGACTAGCATACGTATTCTCCGTGGACATTGCTAAAGATGACAAACCTTGGTTCCATGACATCAAATGCTTCTTGGAGGACCAAACATACCCACCTGGGGCATCATCCAATGATAAGAAGACATTAAGAAGGCTGGCCGGTAGTTTCTTCCTTAATGCTGATGGTTCATTATACAAGCGAAACTTTGACATGGTTCTTCTCAGATGTGTTGATAAGAAAGAAGCAGACTTGTTGATGCACGAGGTGCATGAAGGATCTTTCGGTACCCATGCTGGAGGACATGCAATGGCTAAGAAATTACTAAGATCAGGTTACTACTAGATCACAATGGATGCAGACTGTTGTGCCTATGCCAGAAAGTGCCATAAATGCCAGATATACACAGACAAAGTGCACGTACCTCCAAATCCGTTGAACGTGATGTCTTCACTTTGGCCCTTTGCCATGTGGGGCATTGACATGATTGAAAAGATCGAACCGACTGCTTCAAATGGTCACAGATTCATCTTGGTAGCCATTGATTATTTCACAAAGTGGGTGGAAGCAGCGTCGTATGCAAACGTCACCAGACAAGTGGTAGCCAGATTCCTGAAGAGAGACATCATCTGCCGATATGGAGTACCCGAGCGAATCATTACTGACAATGGTTCCAATTTGAATAACAAAATGATGGCAGAACTGTGCAGGGACTTCAAAATTCAACATCACAACTCGTCTCCTTACAGGCCAAAGATGAATGGTGCTGTCGAGGCAGCTAACAAAAACATCAAGAAGATTGTGCAGAAGATGGTGGTCACTTATAAAGACTGGCATGAAATGCTACCATTTTCCTTGCATGGGTATCAAACCTCAATCAGAACGTCTACTGGGGCAACACCTTATCACCTTGTATATGGTATGGAAGCTGTCCTGCCTGTTGAAGTTGAACTACCCTCCTTACGGGTACTAATGGATGTCAAACTGAATGAAGCGGAAATAGTCCGTTCTCAGTACAATCAACTGAATTTGATCGAAGAGAAGAGGCTAGCTGCCATCTGTCATGGGCAGTTATATCAGAAAAGGATGAAGAAAGCCTTCGATCAGAAAGTCAAGCTTCAGGAATACCAAGTGGGAGATCTTGTGCTGAAAAGACTTCTTCCTCCTCATACAGACCACAGGGGCAAGTGGACTCCAAATTACGATGGCCCATTCAGAGTAAAGAAAGTTTTCTCGGGTGGAGCACTGATGCTCACTACTATGGATGGTGAAGATTTCTTATCCCCTGTGAATTCAGATGCAGTTAAAAAATACTTCGCATAAAATGACCCGCTGGACATAAAAACAGAATGTAAGTCCAGGCAAAAGTAGGGCACCCCGACGAGTCAAAAATAGAATAAACGACTCGGGCAAAAATAAGGGAAAATCAAAAAAATGTACACCCGCTGAGTTGAAAAGCCGCATTGGACAGCTCAGGAAAAAATGGGTATCCCGGTGGATTGAAAACCCGAAAGGGCGATCCACGCAAAATCAGGGAATAAGCGAACAACTGCATTCTGAATTCGTCTGTATCATTTACAACACGACAAGTTTCAAAAGGATAAATCATCGTTCAGAATCAACCTTCTTCAGAAAGCAAGATGAGAAGAGCGTCAAGGTCATACGGGTCATAGCAAAGGAAGCTCGCCGGAGCGTCGTAAACATTGCTAACACTTTTACTTTTTTTTGTAACAATCTCCTCATTCCAGGGGATCTGTTTCTTTAACTGTATTTGCCAATTCAGGGCACCCAGATTAATAAAATCAGATTTTCAGTCACACCTCTTCTTGCACATTTTTGTTTCGTTTGCAAAATGTCCAATATCCATGATATAATATTTGCATAAAACAAATGTGCCATTCTTAATAAATGCTTGCACGAAATGTATTTACTCTCAGGAATATCTAACTCCTATGACGGAATCCGGTAAGGGATACCTCGAGATACTTGTGCGTTTCTTTGTCTTAACAGGATTGCAGGTATTCAAATACACGGCATGGGGCATGCCAGGCATCACCTCCCCAGCATACTCCCTCCAAGCAGTATCCAGAATGCTTTTCCCCAGCGGAGTTATCAATCCCTAGCATAAGTCTATTCAACAGGAGCTTCCCTAGCCAGGATCCCCACAGATATCTCTAGGAAGATCGTTTAATGATCTTTCCTTCCCCAAACAGAGTTCCAGGTCTCTCAAAGACAAAAGAACCATCTCCCCACAGAGTTCCAGCCTCTCCCAGAAGAGCAATACCTGAAATTCTCGCACAACAAAGTGACGGAAGCCTCCTTATCCCCAGCTGGGTTTTCTCCTTACCGGATAGATCTATCAGTGATCTATTTCCCCAAGCAGAGTTACACCTCCTAACAGATCTACTAATGATCTCTTCCCCAGCTGGGGTATCCTTCCAAGCAGATCAACCAGAGATCTTCACAGCAGTGGGATCTGAATCCCGGATCGGGTTCTTTTGCATAATCATAGCATTCGCATCATTTTCCCCACAAAGTGTAGCATTCCATCTATTACGGAGCATTACGGCAAAAATCAAACATTTGCATGATCACAAGTCAGGTTCGAGCCAGTCACATGCAAATACCATCAGTATTTCATCAGCAACGTATATAAAAAACTCACATCCCTTACAAATAAAAGCCAAAGCGTCCCCTTTGTACTCTCCAACAAATACATGTTCATATATACCCCTCTTGAAACTCGTCCGTGTCACATTTTTCCCCTGCAGATATAAGCCAAATACCCTATTTGCATCCTCAAATACAGATACCTATACACACTCTTTTTGACACTCGTCCGTGTCACCTTTCCCCAGCACGGTTGCCAAAACACTTGTTGCAAACCAAGTACTCCTTTATCATATACTTTCTCGACACCCGTCCGTGTCATCATATCCCCACAGGTCGCCAAAACACCTTTTATACTCTCATATACACATATAAGTTCATAACTTATACACTTTCTCTTCTGACACTCGTCCGTGTCACACCTTTCCCCAGCAAGTTGAACACTTATCTGTGTCTTGCTCATACTTCATAATACTTGTTCATACTTATACAGATACTTGTCCGTATCTTGTATATACACTTATTCCCCACAGATTCGACACTCGTCCGTGTTCTTTGTTAACCAATTGATACTCGTCCGTATCATCATCTCTGAACACGCGTCAGCGTTTATTTCTACAGATACTCGTCCGTATCATGGTCTTAAGGATGCTCGTCCGCATCTTTTGTCTATACATAGCGTCAAAACACTTATACCTTTTATTTCTTAAGAGTAAGCACTCGTCCGTGTTTACCAATCCTCAGCAAGTCACCAACAAAACAACTTTCTTCTATCCGACATTCGTCCTATGTCGTGATACTTTCGGCAGCCATACCCTGCCAGGTGATCGTCCTTCACCTTTGGATGACCGTCCCTCATCCCTTTCCCCAGTGGAGTCTCCATTATTGGAACCCTTTTCTATCCGGCATTCGTCCTATGTCGTGGTAAAGAGTAGTCGTCCCCTGCTAGGTGGTCGTCCTTCACCTTTTGATGATCGTCCTTCATCATTTTATCTGATGGCCGTCCCTATCGTTGATCTTGTTATCTGACATTCGTCCTATGTCATGATAAACCCCGAGAGCAGCCGTCCCCTACTAGGTGATCGTCCTTCACCTCTTGATGATTGTCCTTCATCATGCTTATCCGATGGCCGTCCCCATCGTCGAATTTTTCTATCCGACATTCGTCTTATGTCGTGATAAAGAGCAGTCGTCCCCTGCTAGGTGATCGTCCTTCACCTTTGATGACCGTCCCTCATCATTATTTCATTTATTCTTTAAACCGATGGCCGTCCCCATCATTGTTTACTTTACTTTGCAAACCTGATGGCCGTCCCCATCATTGTCTTTACTTTAAACCCCAGAGAATCTTATTTCCTTACCTAATGGCCGTCCCCATCATGGTATCATTATTTCCCCAGCATGTCGGCCATCCCCGTCATTGCTTCATCCCCAGCAGTCGTTCTCTGCTCGATGGTCGTCCTCCATCGCCCGCATTTTAATAATCATACTATACTGTCTTTTACAATTTATATCCCTTTTCTTCTTCTCCCCAGTGAGTGCAAATTCTGGATTGTCTTTGGTATTCAACCACAAGTTATCTTGTTTGTCTGTTAAGCCAGACGCTTACATCCTACACATCTAACTCATGTTTGAATAGGGGCAGCTGTAAACACCCCAAAATTTCCCTCACTCATTTCACACCATTGGCTCGTGATCTTTCATTTTTGCATAAGTTTAAGCATATCATCTCATATTGCATTTTTGTTTCACTGCATAGTTCAAGTTCATCTGCATCTAGGGTTTGTGATCTGAGCAATCTAAGGATCCATCTGAGCCACTCCAAAGGTCTCCAATCATTCCAAGAGGGCCCATGTGTGTTCTATCATCATATTACATCCCTCAAAGATCAAGGAAGTCAAGAAATCACATGAACTGGAAAGCATGGAAGCAGAGCTAGGGTTTCACTACACAGATGACCTGAAATTAGGGTTTTGGTTTCAGAGGCCATAACTCCAATTTTTTTGGTCATTCTTGTTTCTAATAGTCTCAATATGTTATAAGGATCATGTGTACCAAGTTTGATGAAGAAATTCATTGTGGAAGTCATCTGTTCACTGGGTAACTTCTTGAGCAAGTCAGAGCAAAATCAGGGCATCTGAGGCCCCCAACAATGGAACCAAAGTGATATTTTCATCAAATTGAAGTTATATGATCTTTATTTGATCATTGAAGTGCTTGGAAGTTCACAAAATTGAAGAAATTTGGGCTAAACCAAAAGTTGCCAAAAATGGAAATGACTTGTAATGGAAACGTTCCATTTTGGGAAAGTTTTTCAACCTCCACTTTCTCAACCAAAAATGCTTCAAATTAAAAATTGTTGGTCATGAAAGTTGTAGATTGGATCATTCCCTTTTCAAATAGTACAAGAACAAGTTCTAATTCATTGTGGAACTCAAGTTATGGCCTTGCAAAGTTGGCAAAAATCCAATAATTTTCACTTTCACACCAAAGAGGATTTTTTGCAATTTCACATACCAAGTCATTTTGTGACCTCTAATCACTCTCTAAGCATCATAAAAACATAATACAACTCATTGTGATCAAAATTTCCCAAGGAATCACAAGTTTCTATGGCTTGCATCACAAGATTTCTCAAAAGGGGAAAATCACATAACACTTGCAAAACCTATGAGATCTTTCCTTCCAAGCCATCCAGCTGCAAAATCTCAATCCCATGGCTCTCCTTGATCAATGCTGAACCAGGACATGCCATAGAACAACTGCTACATGAGCTCATACCTCAAGTAATTAATTTGTTGACTTCTGAAACTTTTCTCGTGAACTATGTTTTTGTTTGATATTCATGATTGATGCAAAATAAATTGGTTTTGAGGGTGGATTCGTGTTTAGGGTGAGTTGGGGATTTGATCTGGAGCTTTAGAGCTCCTGAAATGGCCCAGGGAGAGAGTTTGGAAAAGTATTCTGCCGGAGAAGACGACCGGAACACTGTTCCGGCCGTCTGAGGTGGATTAGAGCTAATCTCAGGTGATTAGCGGAGTTTGAATTTGGGCCGTTTGATGAGTGTTTGGTGCGTGTTTTGGAAGGCTGAGATCACTTCATTAACCCTAATCTTTTTTTAATTAATTTAATTAAGTCAGGTTAAGTCATAGCCGTAGGATTTCATTTAATTGGAAAGATTAAGTCACAGCCTTTGGATCTAAATACCCCAAGTCACGCTGACTTTGCATCCTGACCCCTGGATTTCTCAACTTTTGATCCCAGCCTTTCATCCTGCATACTTTCATTTTTATTTTTTATTTCTTTCTATTTTATTTTGTTTATTTATTTAAAATAGTAAAAATCATTCAAAAAATATTTCCTTCTGCATTTTAATTTCAAATATTTTTCTTCACCCAAAAACATTTTTATTTTTATTTTTTGCATTAAAAAATCATTTAAAAAATATTTAAATGTTTATTTTAATTAATTAATGGAAATTGATTAATTAAAATACCATTTAGGTTTCCAAAAATCCCAAAAAAAAATCACATTGCATCTTAGAACATTTAGAAACATTGTCAAACCATTCATACAAATTTCTTTTTGGTTTTGATCCAACTTTGGCATTTTCTTTGAATTTAGGGTTCATAAAATCCCCTTTTTGGAACCCTAACTTTGAAAATTCTTTTCTGCCTAACCATGAAGGGTTTGACAATGATTCTTTTTGCATTGTTTTCCATATAGCATGTAGTTTCTAGGATATTTTTTCATGAATTTATCTTTCATTTTCAAATTGATTTTCATTTTTCCTCTTAAGGTACCCAAGAACCCTAGTTATCTTAGAAAAATCACAACTTCTTTTAGGTTAAGTGTTATACCTTCTCCTTTGGGGTATGATGTCATATGGGGTTAGGGTTCCTTTGAGTTCATTTGCAAATTTTTATCATGTGATTTGCTTCTGTTTTGGTCATTTTGCATCTCATCCTTTCATGTAACCCTAATTTTGCATCCATTCTTGCATCTTACATTTCATTGCATGAACATATGAAATTGCCATGACATTCTAAGCACTTGTATGCCATCTTAGAGATCTTAAGACATTGCTTCGAAATTGCTTGGTCATTTCTTCATACATTTGCTATGCCTTGCATCCATTTCATTGCATAAACACCCATGTGTTTTCATGTTTCCCATTTGCTTCATTTGCATTCATTCTCTTTGTATGAACATTCATAACACTTGGTATGCTTTTGCATCATGTCATAGCATCATTTGCATCATGTGATTGCTTCTGGTTTTGGCATTGTCCAATTCATATGCATCATTTCATGCTATTTCTTTCCTTATGCATCTTGTGCTAACATTTTCAGGTGGTAAGTTAACTTGGGAAGTGAATTTGCCTTCACTTCTCACTTCTCTTCATCTTCTTCATATGCATTCTTGCTGCATTTTTCATTGTCTTAGAGTGAGCTTTCTCATTCATGTACATCTCTCACTTTCTTTCTCTAAGTTACTTATCTTCTTTAGTGAAGTAAGTAACTTATTCATCTGCTTCTTCCTTCTTTCATCTGCTTCTTCCATTGGTGGCTTCTTTGAAGATCTTTCTCAAGCCTTACAAACCATAGGAACATCCAAGCATGATAATAATTAGGGTTGTAAGTAGTCCCCCTTTAGCTTTTACCTTTGAGTCTTCTTTGTGTCTCTCTTCTCACCTCATCATTAGAGACTAAACTTTTAAGGCTTTAGGACTTTGGAATTAGGGTTATGCCTGCATCCTTCTCTTAGGATGGAGTGTATAACTTTAATCATAATTGTTAAACCCTTAATTTGTTTAAACCTCTTAATAAATCCATCTTAATAATCACTAAGACATTAACTTGTAACTTGGGCCTTGCATTAGGTTTCTAATTCTTCCTTTATTGGTTAAGAAGGACTAACCCTAGTGTTTAATGGACAAGCCCCCCTCAAGTTGTCTTACAAACTTAAAATCCACTTCTTAATATCACCCCTAATTAAAATCCACTTTAATAAAAGCTTGTTTCGTCATGAGGTTAATCCCTAATCATGGATTGAGGTGAGGTATCTTCCTCACCTTAAGTGTGCTCATCTATTATCCTTCTATTAGGATGGTGTAATAAGTTCACTAGTCCTTGATTATGGCTTAAACTCATTACTTAATACTAAACAAAAAACCTCAAAAACATCTAAATAATCACAAGTAGGTTAATGATCTTAATCCTACATCATCATGGTAATTAAGTTCAGATATTTATCTTATACTTAAGGTATTCTCATTATCCCTAATCAAAGGGAGGATATAATGAGTTTACTAACCCTTGGTTTAGGCTTAAGCTCATTAACTTATGACAAACGCAAAAAAAAAGCAATAAAAGATTGAAAACACAAAAACAAACAATAATCGTCTCCTCCGAGATTCTTTTCTCATCATCTTCACTCACAAACGAGAACTTGCTTCTTCCGTCTAATGCAAGACAATTAGCACTTGAGCCAGACAAGTCATACACTTGAGCATAGACAAGCAAGCAGTTCATCAGTCAATTTATCTTCAGTCTCTTTGAGTCGAACTACGGTGTTCTGACTTCCTCATTGCACGAGAGGATACGTAGGCATAACTTAACAGTTATCGGAAAAAAAGTCTCTGTGTCTTCCCCCTCTTTCAGCATTCTTTTAAAGCCTCATTCCTGAGCACCTCACTTCACTTCCTTGCACTGTCACTTGTACATTCTTTTCCATCTTTTGCACACAAATAGCACAGACACTACCCCCTTTAAACACAATCTTTTAAGCATGGATCCCGTCGAGTACGACGGACAATCTGGGTGCTAATACCTTCCCAGGTTGTAACCAACCCCCTTTCTCAGTTTCTCTAGTTCACAACCGTCTTATCCATATTTTCTAGGTTTATGCAGCATTACCTTTCCTTCGGGATAAAAATGCCTAGCTGGTGACTATATTCAATTCATCTTCATTCTTCTTCCTCTCGCTGACCGTTCGCGTCTGTACCCTATCTGACCGAGTGTCTTTTCGGGGGAGCGACACCTATATTCGACTTTTGTCTGATACCCGGATAATTGGCAATTGTGCTTGACTGTTAGCTCCACTTATTGGGTGGAAGTTTCTGGATTTCTTTTGCACGTATTGAAGAGGCGACGAACCTTCTCCGTTAGGTATCACTGGATTTATTATTCTTCGCGCCTCATTCTAGTCATGATGCCATGTTAGGAGCATGCTGTTGAATCTAGAAGTCCTACTGGTGTAGGCTCTGTTTGTGCATTGATCGATTACTCCATTTTGCATTTCTCCTCTCCTTACTTATTTCTTGTTCCTCCCATTTTCTTCCTCCATTTCTTTTTATGCTTTCTTATCTTGTTCGAGATGTGCTTAGGCCATCTTTTGTCTAACTTCTTCTTCCTTCCCTCTCTTTTTCTTCCTTCCTCCTTTCTCCTTCTTTTCTTAGGATAGACTTCAAGCCACACTAACCTAGGTTCATCCATGCATGATAACATTAGGATTTGTTAGTCCCCCTTTAGTTTTTACCATTTTTGTTCCTTTGGTTCTTTTCTCTTCTCATCTCAAACCAAAACCTAAAAAACACCTAATAATGGTTGAGGTAGTATCCTATGCAATAGCCTTATTCCATGGGGCACTTGTAGTATTCCCATCTTGGGATAGTGCAAGCTTGTATAGCATGATGCACAAGTCTGATCATGATACCACTTTCACAAAGAAAACATAAAAAAACACTTCTAAACCAAAAATTACAAAAACACTTAATAAATTCAACGAGTTAGTGAGCTTAGGCCCTAATCTCTGGAATCAAGTTTTGGGGATCTTCTCCTTACTTGAGTGTGCTTGTTCTATTATTCCATCTTGGAATGTAGTAGCAAGTATACATTCCATGGAAAAGAGCTTGAGTTCACTTCCTTGTGCCACACTCATAGAAAACTCATAAAAAACACTGGACAAACAATAAATGTCTCTCCTTCGGGACTTCTTTTCTCATCTCACTCACTCCTTACGTACGAACTTGCTCCTACTTGTCATTTTGCAAGACGGTAATGCACTCGTCGTCCGAGCCTGCAACACTTGAGCATTGACATAGGCAGTTCAAGCCTTAAGACATAAGCAATCCTTTCCACCCCTAGTTAGGGGAACTACGGCGACTCTGATCCTCATTGTCCAGATGAGGTACGTACGCAGCGGGGTAGGGCCCGTTCGAGCACAATCTTTATTTTCCCTAAATATTTTCCTTTTCATTTCTTTTTCAGTTCCCTTTTCGTTTCTTTTATCCAGTTCAGTTCATTTTCTTTGCAGCAGCTTTCATTTATTCACCCTTTGAAACAAATTTCTTTGCAAGCATGGATCCCGTCGGGTATGGCAGACAATCTGGGGTGCTAATACCTTCCTAGGTCGTAACTGACTCCCGAACTCAGTCTCTTTGGTTCGCAGGACCCGTGTCCTTCATTTTCTTTTCTTCTGGTTTGTGCAGCATTACCATTCCCGTTCCTTCGGGATAAAAATGCCTGGCTGGCGACTCTACCTTCTTTCGCGCCACTTTCGCGTTTGTACTAGGATGGAAATCCTGGGAGTGACACAAGTCATTTCCAAAATTAGCAAGTTTGCATTTGGCTCAAAATTCTTCAACTTTGTGAACTTCTAACCACTTTAATGATCAAATAAAGATCATAGATACTCAAAATGATGATGATTACCCTTTGGTACCCTTGACGGAGGCCTCAGATGCCCTTATTTTGACTTTACTTGCTTAAGAAGTTACCCAATGATCAGATGACTTCCACAGTGAATTTCTCCATCAAACATGGTACACATGATCCTTATAACATATTAAGACTATTAGAATCAAGAGTGACCAAAAAATTTGAGATTAAGGTCTCTAAAACCAAAACCCTAATTTTGGTCATCTGTGCAGAAAAACCCTAGTTCTGCCTGGACTTTTGTGCAATCCTTTGACATTTTTTGACTTCCAATAATCCTTGGAGATATAATAAGACCATAGACCCCTCATGGACTCCCTTTGGCATGTTTCAAGACCATTGAGATGGCTCAGATCACTTCTAAGATTCATCTGATCACAAAACCCTAATTGTACAGTCATGCAATGATTTGATGAAGTTGTTTATGCAATGTGAGATGCAATGAGATGTTTAATCAAAATGAGGTCATAAGCCATGGTGTGAGAAAAAAAGTGAGGGAAAATTTGGGGTGTTTACAGCTACCCCTATTCAAGCATGAGTTAGCTGTGCAGGGTGTAAGTGCCTGGCTTAACAGTCAAACAAGATAACTTGTGGTTGAATACCAAAGACAGTCCAAAATTTGCACTCACTGGGGAGAAGAAGAAAAGGGATATAAATTGTAAAAGATAGTATAGTATGCTTATCAAGTACAAACGATGGAGGATGACCATCGAGCAGAGGACGACTGATGGGGGTAAAACAGTAAGTAAAGTAATGACGCGGACGACCATCATGCTGGGAAATAAAGAAACCGCAACGGGGACGACCATCGGGTAAAGTGATGAAGGACGATCATTGGAAAGAGAAAACACCACGACGGGGACGGCCATCGGGTAAAGAAATAAAATTCTCTGGGGATTAAAGAAATGAGGGAAGCACTGACGGGGACGACCATCAGGTTGAAGGGTAAATAGACCGTGACAGGGACGGCCATCGGGTAAAAGAATAAATGAAATAATGATGAGGGACGGTCATCAAAAGGTGAAGGACGATCACCTAGCAGGGGACGGCCTGCTCTTATCACGACATAGGACGAATGCCGGATCAAAGGTCAACGATGGGGACGGCCATCGGACAAGCATGATGAAGGACGATCATCAAGAGGTGAAAGACGATCACCTAGAAGGGGGAGACTGCTCTTGGGGGATTATCTCGACATAGGACGAATGTCGGATAACAAAGATTAAAGATGGGGACGGCCATCGTATAAAATGATGAGGGACGGTCACCAAAAGGTGAAGGGCGATCACCTGGCAGGGGACGGCTGCCACAAATATCCCGACATAAGACGAATGCCGGATAGAAGGTTTCAACAATAAGGACTCCACTGGGGAAGGGATGAGGGACGATCATCCAAAGGTGAAGGACGAACACCTAGCAAGGGACGACCTGCTCTTTATCACGACATAGGACGAATGCCGGACAGAAAAAGCTATTTTGTTTCTTTGGGGATGTAAACACGGACGAGTGCTTACGCTTTAAAATAAAAGGTATAAGTGTTTGACAGTTTGTATAGACCAAAGATACAGACGAGCATCCTTAGAACAATGATACAGACGAGTATCGGTAGAAACAAGCGCTGACACGTGTTTAAGTATGATGATACGGATGAGTATCAATAGGTTAAGCAAGGAACACGGACGAGTGTTGATCTGCCGAGGAGGTGATATATATAAGATTCAGACGAGTATCAAAGACTTTTGTATAACTATGTACAAGTATTGATCTGCTGGGGAAATGTGCGCAAGACACTGACGAGTGTTTTGACTTGCTGGGGACGTATGACGTGGACGAGTGTCGAAAAGAGCATGTATAAATATGAACAGACATCTATATTTGAGAGTGCAAAAGGGATGTTTTGGCTTTTATCTGCAGGGGATATGAGTTTTATATATTGCTGGTGAAGTGATTTTGATATTCGCAGGTGACTGGCTCGAACCTGGCTTATGATTATGCAAATGTTTGATTTTTTCCGTAATGCACCATATTAGACGGAATTCTACGCTTTGTCTTGGGGGGAAAATGATGTGAATGTTATGATTATGCAAATGAGAAAACCGATCCGAGATCCGGATCCTGCTGGGAGAAAGATCTCTGGTCTATCTGTCCGGAGGGAGAACTCTGCTGGGGATGAGGAAGTTTCAGCAACTCCGTTGAGGAAGTATTTTAGGCATTGCTCTACAGGGGAGAATATGGCAACTACGACGGGGAATAGAAAGTTCCTGGCTACTTTGCTTGGGAAAAGCCGTCAGGCATTGCTCGGGAGATCCTGCTTGGGGAGGAGATAACTTCTGGGAAGTAATCTGTTGTCACTCCCTCGTCCAAGTGATACGCTGGGGATTGATGAATTCCTCAAGGGATCCTCCGGGGGGATGAAAATTTCACGGGGAAATGCTTCTTGTCAAGGAGTCCTGCTGATGATGTGATTGCTGGCTTGGCTGGGGAATAATACTTGATATGCCCCATGCTATGAAAGATCGTCTGCCTTGCGTACCTGCAACCTGTTAAACAGAAATGCACAAGTGTCCCGAGGTATCCTCAACCAGATTCCTTCATAGGAGTTAGATTTATACGAGAGCAACTTATTTCCTGCAAGCATTTATTGAAAATGGCCTATATGTTTTTTATGCAAATATTGTATTACGAACTTTGGACATTTTGCAAACAAAAACAAAAGGTAAAAACAAAGTGTGACTGAATATTCTGATTTTATTGATTTGTGTGCCCTGAATAGGCATGTACAGTCAAAGAAGCGAATCCCCTGAAAGGAGGAGATTGCTGTAAATTGAGAAAATAAAAGTATTTGCAATGTTGAAGATGACACTCCAGTGAGCTTCCTTTGCTATGACCTGTGTGACCTTGACGTTCTTTTTATCTTGCTTTCAAAAGAAGGTTGGTTCTGGCCGATGCTTTGTCCTTTCAAAGCTTGCCATGTTATGTGAGTGATACAGACGAGTTCAGAAATACAGTTGTTCGCTTATTCCCTGATTTTGCGTGGATCACCCTTTCGGGTTTTCAATCCACCGGGATACCCATTTTTGCCTGAGTTGTCCGATGTGGCTTTTCAACTCAGCGAGTGTACATTTTTTTCGCTTATTCCCTTTTTTTTTTGCCTGGACTTACATTCTGTTTTTATGTCCAGCGGGTCATTTTATGCGAAGTATTTTTTAACTACATCTGAATTCACAGGAGATAGGAAGTCCTTGCCATCCATAGTAGTGAGCATCAGTGCCCCACCAGAGAAAACTTTCTTTACTATGAATGGTCCTTCGTAGTTTTGCGTCCATTTGCCCATGTGGTCTGTATGAGGAGGAAGAAGTCTTTTCAGAACAAGCTCTCCCACTTGGTATTCCCGAGGTCTGACTTTCTGATCGAAGGCTTTCTTCATTCACTTCTAATACAACTGCCCATGACAAATGGATGCTAATCTTTTTTCTTCAATCATACTTAGTTAATTATATCGAGATCGGACCCATTCTGCTTCATCTAGTTTTACATCCATCATTACCCGTAAGGAGGGTAATTCAACTTCAACAGGTGTGACTGCTTCCATACCATACACAAGCTGATAAGGTGTTTCCCCAGTAGATATTTGATAGAGGTTCGGTACCCATGCAAGGAAAATGGTAGCATCTCATGCTATTCTTTGTAGGTGACTACCATCTTCTGCATAATCTTCTTGATATTCTTGTTGGCTACCTCAACAACACCGTTCATCTTTGGCCTGTAAGGAGAAGAGTTATGATGTTGAATTTTGAAATCCCGGCAAAGCTCAGCCATCATCTTGTTGTTCAAATTGGAACCATTATCAGTAATGATTCGCTCGGGAACTCCATATCGACAGATGATGTCTCTTTTCAGAAATCTAGCTACCACTTGTCTGGTGACGTTTGCATATGAAGCTGCTTCAACCCATTTGGTGAAGTAATCAATGGCTACCAGGATGAATCTGTGACCATTTGAAGTAGTCGGTTCAATCTTTCCAATCATATCAATGCCCCACATGGCGAAGGGCCAAGGTGAAGACATTACATTCAAAGGATTCAGAGGCACATGCACTTTATCTGTGTAGATCTGGCATTTGTGGCATTTTCTAGCATAAGCACAACAGTCTGCATCCATTATGATCCAGTAGTAACCCGATCTTAATAACTTCTTTACCATTTCATGTCCCCCGGCATGGGTACCAAAAGAACCTTCATGTACTTCGTGCATCAATAGGTCCGCTTCCTTCTTGTCAACACATTTGAGCAAGACCATGTCGAAGTTTCGCTTGTGTAAAGAACCATCAGTATTGAGGAAGAAACTACCTGCTAGCCTTCTACATGTCTTCTTATCATTTGACGATACCCCAGGTGGGTATATATGAGTTTCCAAGAAACATTTGATGTCATGGTACCAAGGCTTGTTATCAGTGACAGTGTCCACAGAGAATACATATGCCGGTCGGTCCAGTCTGGATACCAAAATCCGAGGTACATAATTAGCAGCTTGTACTTTGATCATGGATGAAATGGTAGCCAAAGCGTCTGCAAACTGATTCTCATCTCGAGGGATGTATTCAAGCTTGACTGTTGTGAAGAAGGTCAACAATCTCCTCGTATAGTCACGGTAGGGAATCAGATGCTCTTGATGAGTGTACCATTTGTCGTTGGTCTGGTTGATTACCAAAGCTGAATCTCCGAATACATTCAAGGTTTTGATCCTGAGGTCAATGGCTTCCTCAAGACCCATGATACAAGCTTCGTACTCTTCTTCATTGTTAGTGCAGGCAAAGGTGAGTTTTGCTGAGAAAGGCACATAAACTCCTTTAGGTGTGATAAGCACTGCACCAACTCCATGACCGTTGCAATTCACTACCCCGTCAAACATCATAGTCCATGCTTTTTCTAGGTCAGACCCTTCAGTGTGAATAGGCTCTTCACAATCTTTTGCTTTCAAGAACATAATGTCTTCATCAGGGAAGTCAAATCTCTTAGGCTGGTAATCATCAATGAATTGCTCAGCCAGATAGTCAGACAATACACTGCCCTTGATGGCCTTTTGAAAGGTGTACTGAATGTCATATTCTGTTAGAATCATTTTCCATCTTGCAACCCTTCCGATAAGTGTTGGCTTCTCAAATATGTACTTGACTGGATCCATCTTTGAGATCAATAAGGTAGTATGAGTCAACATATATTGTCTTAGTCGGCGAGCAGCCCACGCTAAAGCACAACAAGTTTTCTCGAGCAGTGAATAACGTTGTTCACAGTCGGTAAACCTTTTGCTTAGGTAGTATATTGCATACTCTTTTCGACCAGACTCGTCATGCTGGCCCAACACACACCCCATTGACTCTTCTAATACTGTCAGGTACATTATTAGAGGTCTTCCTTCAACTGGAGGCATGAGAATTGGAGGTTCTTGCAGATACTATTTGATCTTGTCAAAAGCTTTCTGACAATCATTGTTCCACCTGACTGTTTGTTCTTTTCTTAACAACTTGAACAAGGGTTCACAGGTTGCAGTGAGATGAGATATGAACCTTGAGATGTAGTTCAATCTTCCTAAGAACCCTCGAACTTCTTTCTCAGTCTTGGGTGCAGGCATTTTCTGAATAGCTTTGACTTTATCGGGATCAACCTCAATTCCTTTTTCACTTACAATAAAACCCATTAGCTTACCAGAACGTACCCCGAATGGGCACTTGTTGGGGTTCAATCTCAGTTGATACTTCCTCAGACGCTTGAAAACTTTCAATAGGTTTACCAAATGCTCTTCCTCTATTTGGGACTTGGCAATCATATCATCCACATAGCATTCAATTTCTTTATGGATCATATCGTGGAATAATGTTACCATAGCCCGTTGATATGTTGCACCGGTGTTCTTCAGACCGAACGACATTACCTTGTAGCAAAACGTGCCCCAAGGTGTGATGAAAGTTGTCTTCTCCATGTCTTTAGGTGACATCTTAATCTGATTGTATCTAGAAAATCCATCCATAAAAGAAAATACCGAGAACTGAGCCGTGTTATCCACCAATACATCAATGTGAGGTAATGGGAAATCATCTTTCGGGATTGCCCTGTTCAAATCCCGGTAATCCACACACATACGCACCTTTCCATCCTTCTTAGGTACGGGTACAATATTAGCAACCCACGGCGGGTAACTAGTTACAGCGAGAAAACCGGCGTCCCACTGCTTTTGTACTTCCTCTTTGATCTTCATGGCCATGTCCGGGCGAGTACGACGCAACTTTTGTTGAACTGGCGGACAATCTTCTTTCAATGGCAACCTGTGCATGACGATGTCTGTATCCAAACCCGGCATATCTTGATAAGACCAAACGAACACATCGACATATTCCCGAAGCATACTGATGAGTTGTTCTTTCACTAGAGCTTGCAGACCGGCCCCGATCTTTACCTCTTTTACATCTTCCTCGGTACCAAGATTGATAGTTTCAACCTCCTCCTGATGAGGAGCAATCACTTTTTCCTCTTGTCTCAACAACCTGGCCAATTCCTCAGGCAAATCATAGTCTTCATCAACCCCTTTATCTGCTTGATTAATTGGATTGTCGAAGTCATACAAGGTCATAGCAGTGTCGTTGTCGGTGAAATCTGGAAGATTATTTCTGCAAGGGTTGAGATTTGTTTATTTTAGTGATTGATATTATTCTTTTTTAGGAAAAAGTGAATGAAGTTATTTATTTGAGAAAAACATTGCCATTTATTGTTTTGTGCGAAAATAACAAAAATGAAAGACAGTGAGGGAAAAAAGATCGTTTGCAAAAGATGTCCATTGTTCATTAATCATTCATTTGCACGAAATACATATATGGCCCTATTACAAAATGAGTCCTGACACCTTGGGCAAGATGCAGGACTTGATGCATTCTTAAAGAGGAAATAATAATTACTCTGCAGCAGTAATCCTTATAATTTCCTGGGAAGACCAGTTGAGGACTTGTTGGCCTGGGACTCTTGGACGAATCTAGCTTTCCAGGTTAAAGTCGCTTTCATCCTCGTCTTCCACATTGTTGATAGCATCTGGGGTCAGCATCCCCCCACTGATAAACTTGGAAGCTTTAGCAGCCTCCTCTTAGATCTGTCGGGATGGTCTGTAACCCAAACCGAATTTGTTTTCCTTGATCCGAACTTGCAGCAGCTTGCCTCAGCCTTGGGTATTCCCGTCTTCCACAACCTTCTGAGCTTGCTTGTAAGTAGAATTGAAGTACCAGACACTTCAGCTGTTGCTTCATTGACATTGAGGGCTTCAAAACCTTGACTCATTGATTCATGGATTTCTCCATCCATCTCAATGTACTTATAAGTGGCCAAATGACTGACAAATATGTCCTCTTCTCCACAGATAGTGATAACTTGGCCCTCCCACTCGTATTTTAACTTCTGGTGAAGGGTCGACGTTATGGCGCCAGCGGCATGAATCCAAGGCCGACCCAACAAACAACTATAGGCAGGTTGAATGTCCATCACGTAGAAGATATTTTTGAAGATTTGTGGGCCAATTACCACAGGTAGCTCAATTTCCCCAAGAACCGATCATTTAGAACCGTCAAAGGCTCTCACCACCAGGTTACTTGGACGAAGTGCAAGACCATCATATTCTATCTTAACCAAGGCTTTCTTTGGAAGGACATTGAGAGATGACCCATTGTCAACCAAGACATGAGAAAGAACAGCACCTTTACACTCCAAGGTGATATGTAAAGCCTTATTATGGTTACGGCCCTCCGTAGTTAGATCAACATCGGTGAACCCTAGTTCATGACTAGTATTGACATTAGAAACCACCGTTTCTAGCTGATTAACTATAATCTCTTCTGGCACGTAAGCTGCGTGCAGGACATTGAGAAGTGCGTTTCTGTGAGCTTCGGAACATATTAGCAGTGATAGAATAGAGATTTTGGAGGGTTTCTGATGGAGCTGGTCCACAACCTTATAGTCACTCTTTTTGATTATTCTCATGAACTCGTCTACATCCTGGTCAAAGGATGTCTTCTGAGTTTCCTTGGCAGTAGGCTCTTCAAGCACGACACTTTTGCCCTTGGCATTGGCAGCAACTTCTGTTTCAGCATTAGTTCTTGGGAATTGTGAGGCAAAGAGACGTCCTCTTCGAGTGAAGCCTCCGCCTCCCCCCACATTATTAATCTGTGGTGTAAAAGTGTCAAGAGTGACTTTCTTTCTGTCGCAATATAAATCTGAGCCATAGTTCCAAGGCACGGTACTGCTGCTATCATATGGAACTGGTCTAGGCACCGTGATGGTAACCAGACTGATTGTTGCGGAAGAAGGAGTTGAGACAGTCTGAGGTTCATAATAGATTGTGACAGGAGGTCTGACGGGAGATGGGGTAGGTGATGAAGGTTGCTGATGTTGATGGAGATATTGATGTGAGTTGTTGAAAGAATCTAGAACATGGATTGTTGTCGGATCATAGTAAATGGTAACTGTGGAAATGTCTTCATTGATGGTTGTTGTTGTTGTGGAAGGATGTGTTGAACTGATGTCCGTTGAAGTTGAAGAAGGGATGGTTGTTGATGTTGTTGAAGTTGTAGGAGTAATATCTGCCATATCTGATGAAATGATGTGTGCTGGTATTGCAGGAGGAATGGTTGTTGATGTTGTAGGAGCTGGAACTGTTGAAGTGATCTGTAAAATTCCTTCTTTGATAAGACTTTTGATACCGGTCTTCAATTTTGCACAACCGTTGGTAGAAATCTTGCAAGCTTCGCAATGGGCTTCACAACCCGGGAACACTTAGCACTTCAAAAGATGGGCTTTAACCTCGGCCAGAGGTGTTTGAATACTTGCAACACTGTCAATTAGGCTTACTGGTTGATCCTCCTCAATGGTATTTATCCTAGGCCCACCATGGCTAGGCATAGGATTCTTGGTAACACTTGGAGGAGGTGCAAAGTTGACTGCCTTAGAATCAATCAAATCTTGAACCTTCATGTGTAAAGCTTTGCACTTCTCTGTTGTATGGCCAGGTGCATTGGAGTGGAAGGCACACCTGGCGTTGATATCATAGTTCCTTGGGAGATTATGGGGATCTGGTAGGGCCAGAGTCCTCAATTTGATCAGATTGAGCTTTAATAATTATGGAAGTAAGGCAGCATAGGGCATCAGAATGGGATCGATAACCCTGTTGATTTGTGAAGTCCTTTGTTGAAACGGACGTTGTTGTTGATTGTTATTGTTGTTATAGGACCTCTGTTGCGGGGGGGGGGGGGGGAACTGTTGTTGCTGTGGGAAGTGATTTTGTTGAAGATACTATTGTTGAGGTGTTGGAGCTGGAATGGTGACATCAGCCACTGATCTGGGCATGTATTGAGGTCTACCTCTGCCCATATGCACTTTAATTGGACTCACCTGTCCTACGAGGTCCTGAGAAAGGTTTCCTGGCATTGCTGGAACTGGCACCGTTGTCAGATATTTTTCCCATCTTCAACAGACTCTCAATTCTCTCACCAGCTATAACTACATCAGCAAAACTGGTGGATGAGAAAGAAGCAAGTTTGTCAATGTAAGTCCCCTGTAGGGTGTTCATAAACATGTCATCCATATCTCTTTTTGACATAGGAGGCTGGACAGTAGCAACAAGCTGTCTCCATCTTTGGGCATATTCCCTGAAGCTTTCTCTTGAAGACTGAGACATACCCATCAGGAGGGTCCTATTGGGTGCCATATCTAGATTGTACTGATATTGGCGTATGAAAGCTTCAGCTAAGTCCTTCCATCTTCTGACAGTTGCCCTGGATAGATGAGAATACCACTCGCGGGATGCCCCGGTCAAACTATCCTCGAAGTAGAACATCCACAGTTTTTCATCCATGGTATATGCCTTTAATCTCCCCATAAATGATTTCAAGTGGGTATGAGGACAGGAGGTACCTTTGTACTTCTCAAATCATGGAGGTTTGAACTTGTGAGGAATCTTGACTCCCTCAACTAGACCCATGTCCATTACATCAAATCCCAAAGAGTTTTGGGACTCTAAAGATCTCAGCTTCTCCGCTATTTCGTCCAGACGACGATCATAGACTTCATCCACAACACCAATCACTGTAAACTGTTCTTCTTGAGGGTCTTCTTGCAAGGCCCGAGCTCTAGTGTTTCCTTGGGTATTTCTGATAACATTGACTTCAAGATTGAGATGAGGCCCAAACTCTGGCGGATTTATTCGCGGCTACCCGCGATCATTTTTACTAGTACCTCCTGTGCCTGGATGATTCTCTTCTGGAGTTTGCCGCTCGACTAACTCTCTTAATCTTTTTTGGCTCTGAGCCAACCCAATCATCACTTCCATAAACTGGTTCATTTGAGCCCTCATCTCAGTTCTCTCATTAACCATCTGAGTTCTAACGTCAGTCAAATCTTGTTGAACTTGGTCCATCTGTAAGCTCGGAAGGTTGTTTCTGGTTGGATACCGGTGAACTCTGTTAATGGGGAAGACCCTCCTACGAGAAATGTTTCCTAAGACAATAGCAAAGTGAGAAAACAACAACAAAAATACCTACAAAACAAAGAATGAGGTTAGTATGCAATGTAGTATGTCTATTTGTCTTCCAAGGGTATCCGGTTTGGTTATTTGGTTTTGACCTTCCAGACCTCTAGGAATGAAGATGTTGAAGAGAAATAAGTCCAAGAGAAAATCCAGGTAATACATAAACCATATATTATAAATGCAAAAGATACATAGTTTATGATTACAACAAGTTCCCATGGTGGGTCAAAATACAATTAAGTCGAGAAATACAACAAAATCATCATGAGAAATAAAGTACAACCAAAATAAAATACAAGTACAAAGAAATCAAACATCGAGCCCAAAGTCATCCTCCTTGAGTTCCTTCAGGAGAGCATCAGTCACTAGTCCAACTGGATGCGCTGTGATGGTCCTGATAAGAAGATTCCTGGTGGCAATGGCACTTGTCAACTTCTGGTACTTGTCTTGGTCCTTTGATCTCTTCAACCCTGCCCGAAGTTTCAACTCAGAGATTTCCTTCTATGCTGCTAACAAGGCTTCCTGACTCTTCTTCTCATTAGCTTCCAGCTGCTCTATCCTAGCCTGTGTCTTCTGATCTTCTTGCAAACGAGCCTCAGTGATCCTGATCCATCTAGCCTGACTCTCCTCTAGGTAATACTCAGCTCTGGCTTTCTGAATCTTAACTTCTTTGCAAGCATTCTTCAATACCAACTCCCCTGATCGGGCTTTTCTGATGAAGTCCCATGTCTTTTCTATCTTGGTCATATGCTCGATCTGGAGCTTCTCTAACCTCTCAATATCCAGACGACCATCATTTCTTTCCCAAAGGGTCTTTTTCAGAGCTTCAGAAAGCTGGGTATTCCTCTCTTTCAGCTTATCAAATTCCTCCAGACTCACTATAGCTATGGGCTTTACTGATGATGACCCTGACACATCTTCCAGGGTGAATGTCATGCGGATGATTTGTCCTCTAATGCGAGACCATTCAATGTACTGAGCTGAAGCTATGTTGTTACACTTACCCAGAATGGCAGTCCCTTTTGTCTGTATATTATCCCGCCCAGGCTGCTTGTCGGGTGATGGCATGATTATTCTGAACATCACAATAAAGGGTCTCTGCTAAATCCTGCTCTCTTGGTGGATGTACTATGGCATACCCTAGTTTCCTTTTGAAAAGCAAAGGATTGTAGTTGATGCAAACCTTCCTTCCAATAAGAGGTACATTAGGATAATGTCCACAACTTATAATTATGTCCCTGCCCTTGGTGCTATGAGTACACCACCTGATGTCTTCTGAAGTTAGAGAAATCATTCTCTTAGCCCAATTCCTTGACTAATGAGGATTCAGGAAAGCTTCTATCTTCGGCATGTGTCTCAATAACCAAAAGTAGAAGAGAGGTGCACAACATCTGACTAGTCTTCCCCTCTGTTTCTCATTTCTCTGATGCACTGAGTAGTAGAAATCCCCTAGCAAGGTAGGAACTGGATTCTTCAGCAGGAATATGTGGATAGCATTCTTGCTTACAAACTTAGGTTCGTCTACAAACAAGATGATTCCATATATACTAAGAGCCAGGAGAGCACAAACAGTTTTGCACTTCCCTTCTGCAGCATGACTGGTGGCCTGAGTGATCAAGAAGTCCAAATGGAGGCCTGGGATTCCAGCCTTGGTGGTCATATGCTGATCAATGATGGTGACTTCCAAATGTAAAGCCTTACCTATGTCTTCATTTTTAGGAGCATTCATCTCAAGGTTGAAAGGAATTCCTCTTCTGATGGGGACACCCAACAACATCGAAAATTCTTCCAACAGGGGACCTATCTGAAAGTATGGGAAAGTGAAACATATGAGAGGAGGGTCATAAAACTGAAGGAAAGTGTGAATCATGCTCCTCTGTGATGCATCCAAGTCCATGATCATGTCCATAATACCACTATAATGCTCTCTGAATAAGGGGACATGATCAGGAGTGATAAGTGACTGAATCTGCTTGATGCCTGCCTAAGGGTACTCAAAGAAATGGTATGTGATGTTGCTCTTCCTGGTTGAGTCCATACTGATAATGGATGTTGATGAAGATAACTGAAGAAAATAACTGATGAAGACAACTGGAGAAGATATCAACTGAAGAAGATCTCTGATGAAGATAACTGATGAAGATGGCTGAGCAGAAGAACAGTCAAAACCAAACCAAAGATGATGTGGATACCCTATAAAACGAATATACAAATGTTAAAATGATGCAAAATGATGTATGCATAATGATATGCAAGGGTTTGTGACCAGGTGCTGGATTTGTCATTTGCTTTGGATAGGATCTATGAGTGTTCATAAGTCCGGATGAAGGTCTGAGAACCAGTAACCAGATGGGGGACTCAAATAAAGAGTCACAAGTCCAGGGTTCCATAAGATCAGTCCAAAATAGTGTAACCTTAAAAAAACATCTAGTAACAGGGTATGATGAGGCCAAGGGTTCCTGCAAACCTGTAAACAACCCCCACCCACTCACAGGTATTGTTCTAGAACAAGGATCCTCAGACTTGGATCTATTATGAGAAGTGTAAACACTTCTAACCTGAAGGTACAATGTTTACATTAATCATAAAGGACCCTCCTCTAATTCACCTTAGATGTTGAAGGTCATCTAAAAGGTCATCGAGACTTAGCAGGCTTCCTAGATATCCCTAATACTACAGGAAATCCGTAGCACATAGTTCTCAAGAAGAAACCCATGTCTGAACTGTGTTTCATATTCCCGCACCAGACCGAAATGGAATGGAAAAGAATATGAAGCCACTCTAATCCTATGTGTCACTCAGGCTCTCGGTGTGGAACCTTTCTCACTGAGAATACCCCTCCCACCAAGGCAAACCAACAAATCCAGCACATATATGATATGACAATAATATGAAATGCATAAAACAGTAAATGAAAGCGATAAATAAATGCAATAAATAAAGCAATAAACAAAAATCACACATAGCACATAACACCCTCATAAACACAAATCAAACAAGCGCTTGGAGAAACCCACAAAAGAACCAGAAGCCCTGGATGCAAAAAATCCCCAACAGAGTTGCCAAGCTGTCGCTCCCCAGACTTTCGTCCCGGTGCAGACGCGGACTGTCGGCGATGTTGGAGGTTGAGGTTAAATAGAGTCGCCAGCTAGGCATTTTTATCCCGAAGGAAATGTAATGCTGCATAGACCTAGAAAGGTATGGATAAGACGGTTGTGAACCAGAGAAACTGAGAAAGGGGGTTGGTTACGACCTGGGAAGGTATTAGCACCCAGATGTTCTGTCGTACTCGACAGGATCCACGCTTACAAGATTGTGTTTAAAGGGGTAGGTGTATGTGCTATCTATGTGAAAAATCTAGGGAAAGAAAGTACTGGTGTCAGTGCAAAAGGTGTGAATTTCTCAAGAACTGAGGCTTAAAAAGGAAGGCTGAAATAGGGGGAAGACATAAAGACTTTTATTCGATAACTATTAATTTATGCCTACGCATCCTCTCATGCAACGAGGAAGTCAGAACACTGTAGTTCGACTCAAAGAGAATGGATGATGATTTGACTGTGAACTGCTTGCTTGTCTATGCTCAAATGTATGACTCTTCTAGCTCGAGTGCTAAATGTCTTGCATTAGACGGAAGAAGCGAGTTCTCGTTTGTGAATGAGTGTGATGAGAAAAGAATCCCGGAGGAGACGTTTATTGTTTGTTTTTGGTGTTTTCAGTTTTTTATTATTTTTTGTGTTTTGCATAAGTTAATGAGCTTAAGCCTTAATCAAGGGTTTGTAAACTCATTATATCACCCCTGATTAGGGAAAATGAGCCTACTTAAGTATGAGATAAGCATCTCAACTTAATTACCTTAATGATGGAGGATTAAGATCATTAACCTACTTGTGATTATTAAGGTGTTTTTGGGTTTTTGTTTAGTGTTAAGTAATGAGTTTAATCTCTAATCAAAGATTAGTGAACTCATTACACCATCCTAAGAGAAGGATGTTAGATGAGAACACTTAAGCTGAGGAAGATACCTCAACTTAATCCATGGTTAGGGATTAAATTAATTATATAAAAGGCCTTTATTAAGTGGATTTTAATTAAAGGGTGAGATTAAGAAGTGAATTTTAAGTTAGTAAGACAACTTGAGGGGGACTTGTCCATTAAACACTAGGGTTAGTCCCTCTTAATCATAAGGAAGAGATAAAACCCTAATGTAAGGCCCAAGTTACAAGATAAAGTCTTAGTGATTATTAATGTGTTTTGATTAAGAGGTGTAAACCAATTAAAGGTTTACCACTAAGGATTAAATTTATACACTCCATCATAAGAGAAGGATGCAGGCATAACCCTAATTCAAAGTCCTAAAACTTTAAGTATTTAGTCTCTGATTATGAGATGAGAAAAGAGACTCAAGGATACTCAAAGGTAAAAATCTAGGGGGGACTATACACAACCCTAAAAATTATCATGCTTGGATATCCTATGGTTTGTGAGGCTTAAGAGAAAAGGTCTTCAAGGCCACCAAGGAAGAAGAAGCAGATGAAAAGAGAAGGAGAGAAAGAATAAGTTACTTACTTCCTGAAGAAGATAAGTAACTTAAAGAAAGTAAGAATGAGAGAGCACAATTGAAACAAGTTCACTTCAAAAACAAATAAATATGCAAATGAGAAGATGAGAAGAGGTGGGATGTGAAGGCAAATCCACATCCCAATTAACTTACCATAAGCCCCTGAAATGTTAGTATGAATGCATAAGACATAAAGCAAAAGGAAATGAGATGAATAAAGATGAAAAGTCCAAAACCAGAAGTGATTATGCAATGAAAATGTGTCATAAGGTGATGCAAAATCAAACAAGATGCATATGAATTATCATACAAGGATGAGATGCAATGGAAGTATGTTTAGAAGCATGAAAACACATGGATGTTCATGAAATGTAATGGATGCAAATCATACCAAAATGATGCAACAATGTCCTAAGATGTCTAATATGACATACAAAAGAATAGAATGGCATGAAAAGTTCACAAGTTCATGATATGCAAAGAAGAATGCAAATGAAGATGCAAAATTAGGGTTTTAAGAACAAGCATGATGCATATGACCAAATCAAAAGCATTCATCATGATAAAAATTTGAAATTGAACTCAAACAAACCCTAATCACATACAAGATCACACCCCAAAGGAGAAAGTCAGAAGCTAACCCTAGGCAAAGTTATGGATTTCTTAAGTTAACTAGGGTTTTTGGGTGATTTTAAAGGGAAAATGCAAATCAAATTGAAAATGCAATGCAAAAATATGAGATAAATAACCTAGAAACTAGATGCAAAATGTGAAACAATTCAAAAAGAATCAAATTCAAACTCATCATGGTTAGGAAGAAATGAATTTTTCAAGTTAGGGTTAAAAAATGTGAAATTTAAGAACCCTAATTCAAATAAAATTGTGAAAATGTAATCAAACCTAAAAAGAAATTTATATGGTGAGTTTGAAAATGTTTCTAAATGTTTAAGAATGCTTCATGAATTTTTTGGTGATTTTTAGAAACTTAAATGCATATTTAATTAATTAAAATCAATTAATCAATTAAATAAAACATTTAAATATTTTAAAAATACTTTTTTAATGCTAAAATTAAAATAAAAAATGTTTTTAAGTAAAGAAAAATATTTGAAACAAAAATGCAGAAAAAGAGATTTGTTTAATTGTTTTTGCTATTTTTAAAAAATATATGAAAGAAATGCAATAAAAAATGAAATAAATATGAATTAAATGAGAAGTATGTAAATCCAATGGTCCAGATTCAAACATGGGGGGATGGGTTGACTGCGTGCGTGTTTTAAGGGTCAGGATCCAATCTGGCAAAATTTAATTAATTATAATTAATTAAACAGGATTTATTTAATTAATTAAATTAGGGTTTTAATGACCTAATCATAACCATTCACGTGCGTAATTAAAACAGATCCAAGGGTCCACATTAAATCTGGAAAACTAACCCTAATCAAACCCTAAACATTTTCAGGTGACCGGAGCAAGCTCCGGTCATCTTCTCCGGCTAGCTCTTCACCCTATCTCACTCCCTAGGCTACCCCAGACCCCCTAACTATCCAAAATCATCCCACAAACAATCCTAAACAAGAATCAGGCCATGAAAATCATTTATTTTGCATCAAAATGGAGAATCAAAGAAAAACATTTTCAGATCAAAAATTTCAGAACATCAATACATCCTGGTTTCTCAACCATTTTCAAAACAAATCATATCACCATGATCAAAGAGACATATAGAATCATATTATAACTTAAAATGAAGGCTCTGGAAAAAAAGTTTGAGATGGCTACCTGAGATGAAGCTTTGTCAATCTGAGCTTTCTGGCCTTTCATTTGATGCTAATCCACTCCCCTTGATCCCTTTGTGCTTCTAAAAGGCTTGAATGAAGTTTGTATGGCTTGGTTTTGAAGATTCAGTTCTGCTAAGGCAGAAATCGTGTCTTTGGTTCAGGGGATTTTAGGGCAAAATGAAGGGTGGTTTGTGATCCTTAGACCATTTGGATATGATTGGTGAAGTTTGTTTTGAGGTTTGTGGCTTGTGGGATCAGATTCGAAGAGATGAAGTTCTTGAGTGATTTTTTGCAATCTGAGCTTGTGGGATGATTCAGGCCAATATGTGTTATGAAAATCAGTCCATGATGTTAGTATAGGCCAATGGGATTGATCAGAAAGTGGGTGGTGACACAACTTGATTGGTATGGGAAAAGTTGCAAAAAAGTCAATGGATGTGTACTTGAAGCATGGCACGAGTCAGAGCTTGTTTGAAGAGGTGTCTGGCCTCAACTTGCATCAAGGATGGCCTTTGGATCAATAGAATGCAACTGGATGGCCTTGATCAAGTGTTCTCATGGTTTATGCAATTTTCCCTCTTTGGAGTTTCTTGAAGTGAAAGGCATAAAATCTTGTGATTTTTGGTGCAATCTTGATCAAAATGTGTTGTATTATATTGGTATGATGTTTAGAAGTTGATTAGAGGTCATGAAATGGCTTGGAAAGTGAAATTGCAAAAAGCCCTCTTTGGTGCACACTTGAAAATTATAGGATTTTTGCCAACTTTGGAAGGCCATATCTTAAGTTCTAGGATGAATCAAGACATGTTTTTGTAATTTTTGAAAATGGGATGACATAATCTACAACTTTCATGTCCAAGGATTTTTCATTTGAAGCATTTTTGGTCATGAAAGAATAGGTTGAATATCTTTCCCAAAATGGAAAGTTTCCATTACAAGTCATTTCCAAAAATAGCAATTTTGCATTTGGCTCAAAATTCTTCAACTTTTTGAACTTCTAACCACTTCAATGATCAAATAAATATCATAGAGACTCAAAATTATGATGATGACCCTTTGGTACCCTTGATGGAGGCCTCAGATGCCCTGATTTTGACTTTACTTGCTCAAGAAGTTACCCAATGATCATATGACTTCCATAGTGAATTTCTCCATCAAACATGGTACACATGATCCTTATAACATATTAAGACTATTAGAATCAAGAGTGACAAAAACATTTGAGATTAAGGTCTCTGAAACCAAAACCCTAATTTTGGTCATCTGTGCAGGAAAACCCTAGCTCTGCCTGGACTTCTGTGCAATCCTTTGACATTTTGTGACTTCAAATCATCCTTGGAGATATAATAAGACCATAGACCCCTCATGGACCCCCTTGGCATGTTTCAAGACCATTGAGATGGCTCAGATCACTTCTAAGATTCATCTGATCACAAAACCCTAATTGTGCAGTCATGCAATGATTTAATGAAGTTGTTTATGCAATGTGAGATGCAATGAGATGTTTAATCAAAAAGAGGTCATACGCCATGGTGTGAGAAAAATAAGTAAGGGAAAATTTGGGGTGTTTACATTGGGGTTCAAGGTTGAACTTGGGGTTCAACAAGAAAGACGAACTTGGGGTTCGAGAATGAACTTGGTGTTCAAGGTTGAACTTGGGGTTCAACAAGAAAGACGAACTTGGTTTCGACAATGAACTTGGGGTTCAAGGTTGAACTTGGAGTTCAACAAGAAAGACGAACTTGGGGTTCGAGAATGAACTTGGGGTTCAAGGTTGAACTTGGGGTTCAACAAGAAAGACGAACTTGGGGTTCGAGAATGAACTTGGCGTTCTGTGAGGAATACTTCAGGTTGAAAAGCTGTTAGGGGTTTTTGTGTAAGGGGCCCAAAACTAGCCCATGCTGACATGCATATGTTGGAATCTATGGAGTAATGCTCCATAATGATGGAAATGTTACGCTTTGAGGATGCAAATGCAATGATGATTACTACACACAAATGCATAGGTATCTCCTAATAAGGATATAATGGGCATCTTTGAGAACTTCGTTGGGGAAGAGACGATCATTGCATTGATTTGATGAATCCTTGTGGGGAGAAGCAACACTGCGGGGGATATTGTTAATGGTACATCGGCGCTGAACTGCCGTCATTGCCAAAAATAAATTGGATTTTGAGATTGGAGAGCAAGGACCCTGTTGGAAATGAACTTTACTTGATAGGTACGCTACCCGTTGAACTTCGTTGGGGAAGTGATATTCTTCTGACTTGGTTGGGGAATCAGATGTCGATGCTCTGCTAAGGAAGAAATTTGTTGGGGACCCCTCAGATACATAATCTTCTGCTTGGGGAAGAGATGTCTCTATATATTGTCGGGGATAAGAAGACTCTGATGAGGGAATACTCCTTTATTGACATAAAATCTCTACTTGGGAGACTACCAGTCTCCTTTCGCCACTGCTGAGGACATTTCAATCTCCACTCTACTGAGGATAACTGAAGAAATTCGAGAAGACGCTTGTTGAGGGATTCATTTCAAGAACCTGTTGAGGGATTCCTCCTGAAAGTCTATTCTGGCTCTGCTAGCAACACCTGTACATGCACCTACATAAACATAACAGATAGTGCTTGCAACATGGAGAGTTAGTTTGGCCTGTATGCCCGGGCCTATTGGATAAGTCACCATCCCCATCACTCAACGCTTTAGAGTAGCATTATATAGTTTTGTCCTCCTGCATGAGTTATAAGGCGTTCAAATGTTCATAATGCAATTTTTTTATCACAATTTTCTGGACGTTTTTGCACTCAGTCCATGTTAGATGAAAAAAAGAATATGGACACAAATTTGAACGAAATTGCATTTTATTAATTGGAAAATGGCCCTGAATAGGCATTACATCAGGAAGCAATCCCTGGAAAGAGGAAATTGCTCAAAAGGAAAACAAATTATACTATTGGCAATGTGACGAATGGATCTCATCATGCTCCGACCCGACTATGAATTGTATATCTCCATGACTCTCCGCTTGCTTTGCCTTTGAGGAAAGTGATTGAATTGGTCTTTGTCGCTCCCCCGAAAAGACACCTGGTCAGGTAGGGTACAGACGCGAACGGTCGGCGAAAGGAGAAAATGAAATGAAGATGAACTGAATAGAGTCGCCAGCTAGGCATTTTTATCCCGAAGGAAAGGTAATGCTGCATAAACCTGGGAAAAGATGGATAAGACAGTTGCGAACCAGAGAAACTAAGAAAGGGGGTTGGTTACAACCTGGGAAGGTATTATCACCCAGATTGCCCGTCGTACTCGACGGGATCCATGCTTAAAAGATTATGTTTACAAGGGGGTAGGTGTATGTGTTATCTGTGTGCAAAAGCTAGGAATGAATGTACAAGTGTCAGTACAAAAGAGAAGTGAAATGCTCAGGATCTGAGGCTTAAAAGAATACTGGAAGAAGGGGGATGACAAAGAGACTTTTGCACGATAACATTTAAGTTAGGCCTACGTATCCTCTCTATCGCTCCCACTAAATGAAGCCGGGTCAAATAGGGTACAGACGCGAACGGTCGGCGAAAAGAGGATGCGAGAACACACAGGAGTGAACTCACAGGGAATGAAAAGAGTCGCCAGCTAGGCATTTTTATCCCGGAGGAAAGGCAATGCTGCATAGACCTAGAAAGATATGGATAAGACGGTTGCAAACCAGAGAGACTGAGAAAGGGGGTTGGTTACAACCTGGGAAGGTATTAGCACCCAGATTGTCCGCCGTACTCGACGGGATCCACGCTTAAAAGATTTGTGTTTTAAAGGGGTAGTGTCAGTGCAATTTGTGTGAAAAAGAGCTGGAAAAGGATGTACAGGTGTCAGTGTAAAAGAAATGTGAAGTGTATAAGTGAAGTGTCAGTGTAAGGACATAGTGAAATGCTCAGGATCATGAGGCTTAAAGAATAGTGCTGGAAGGAGGGGGGATATACAGAGACTTTTGTTCGATAACTATTAAGTTATGCCTACGTATCCTCTCGTGCAATGAGGAAGTCAGAACACCGTAGTTCGACCCAAAGAGACTGAAAGGTAAATTGACTCGTGAACTGCTTGCTTGCCTATGCTCAAGTGTATGACCTGTCTGGCTCAGGTGCAAACTGTCTTGCATTAGACGGAAGAAGCGAGTTCTCGTTTATGAGTGAGTGAGATGAGAAAAGAATCCCGAAGGAGACGATTATTGTTTGTTTTTGAGTTTTCAGTCTTTTATTGCTTTTGAGAGTTTGTCATAAGTTAATGAGCTTAAGCCTAAACCAATGGGTTAGTAGACTCATCACATCTTCCCTCTGATTAGGGGTAATGAGAATGCTTTAAGTGTGAAGTCAGCTTCTCACACTTAAACACCTTGGTGTAGGATTAAGATCATTAACCTACTTGTGATTAATTAGATGTTTTTGTTGTTTTTGTTTAGTGTTAAGTAAGGAGATTAAGCCATAATCAGGGATTAAACAGACCCATTACACCATCCTAATAGAAGGATAATAGATGAGAATGTTTAAGCTGAGGAAGGCTCCTCATCTTAATCCATGATTAAAGATTAAACTCATGACAAAACAAATCCTTTATTAAGTGGATTTTAGTTAATGATAAGATGATGAAGTGGTTTTTAGGGTTTGTAAGACAACTTGAGGGGGACTTGTCCATTAGCACTAGGGTTAGTCCTTCTTAACCAGTTAAGGAAGAATTAGAACCTTAATGCAAGGCCCAAGTTACAAGCTTGATGTCTTGATGATTATTAAGTGAATTGATTAAAGGAGTTAAACACATTAAGGGTTTAACACTTAGGATTAAAGTTATACACTCCATCCTAATAGAAGGATGCAGGCATAAGCTTAATCACTAAGCCTTAAAGCCTTTAGGGTTTAGTCCATGATTATGAGGGGAGAAAAGAAGACACAAAGATGACACAAAGGTAAAACTAATGGGGGGACTAATCAAAACCCTAATCATTGTCATACTTGGTTGTTCCTAAGGTTTGTGAGGTTAACAAGAGAAATCTTCAGAGGAACCACCAGGAAGCAGATGAAAGGAGCAAAGAGAAGCAAAGTAACTTGCTTCATTTAAGAAGACAAGTCACTTGAAGAAAGAAAGTACGAAGAAGAAGAAAGAGCAAGCTCAATCTCAAACACAAGACAAAATGCAGCAATGATGCATAAGAGAGATGAAAAGAAGTTGTGAGAAGTGAAGGCAAATTCACTTCTCAAAGAACGTACCACCTGAAAAGTTAGCAAAAGGAATGCAATGCAATGCAAAATGAAATGAAATGGAATGATGCAAACCAAAACCAGAAGCATATATGAGATGATAATGATGCTATGAGATGGTGCAAACATGAAACAAGACATGGGGATGATCATACAAACATGTGGATGCAAGAGAAGCATGCTTGGAACCATGAACATACATGAAGAGTTATGAAATGCAAATGACATACAAAATGGCAAATGAAAGATGCAATGATCAAACATGCTTCTAATATGTCTTAAGATGTCTAATGAATCAAATGGATGCATAGAATGTCATGGCAAGTCATGGTATGCAAGCAAATGCAAGATGAATGCAAAAGGAAGCCCAAATTAGGGTTTATGATCAATGCACAAAATAAAAACCAAAACCAGAAGCAAACATCAAGATAAAAAATTGAAAATGCATTCAAGGGAACCCTAAACCTATACAAACTCACTGCCCAAAGGAGGGGATCCAATTCTTAACCTAGTGAAGGTTATGAATTTCCTAAGTTTTCTAGGGTTTTAGGGTACCTTGACAAGAAAAATGCCAAACAAATTGAAAATGCAAGACAAAATCATGCCAATTTAATCCTAAAAACTACATGATATGCAAGACACAATTCAAAAAGAATCAAAGTCCAACCCTTAAAGACTAGGCATAAATGAATTTTCAAAGATTGGATCAAAATAATGTCTTGAAATGAAATTAATTCCATGAAAAATTGTCAAAGACATCAAGATCAAAAAAGAAATTTGGTTTGAGGGTTGGACAATGTTTCTAAATGATTTTAAAGGTTTCATGAATTTTTTGGTGATTTTTAAATACCTAAAAGTATTTTTAATTAATTAATTCTCATTAATTAATTAAAAATAAACTTTTATATGATTTAAAAATATTTTTCAATGCAAAAAATAAAAATAAAAATGTTTTTGGTTTCTGAAAATTAATAAAAGATTACATAAAAATTTTCAGAATTTTTAAAAGTGTTTTACTATTTTAAATAAATTGGACAAAACAAATGCAATTAAATGAAAAATAAAATGAATTAAACTGAAAAATAGAAAAGTCAGCAAGATCAAGGGCCATCATTTAAACCTACACGCGCGCGAATTGACTTGGCGCCACATCCAAGGGCTGACATTCAAAATCCCCTAATTATGATTAAACCCTAATTACATGCCCTAATGACTTTCAGGCGACCGGAACACTGTTCCGGTCGTCTTCTCCGGCCAGCCCAAAACTCTAACTCTCTCTACACGCAATGAAAATGAAATCTAACTGCCCAGAACTCATCCCCATTCAACACTGAATCAAAACCCCCTAACAAACATCATTTTTCATTCATCAATCAGCCAAATCGAAGCAAAACTCATCTAGGGCAAAAAGTTTCAGACAGTTCATACATGCTGGTTTCTCAACCATTTTCAAAAATAATCACATCCCCATGATCAGGGGAGTGCATAGAAGCTTTTAAGAACTTAAAATGGAGTTTCTGGAAAAAAAGTTTGAGATGGCTACCTGAACTGAAGCTTTGGTTTCTGGCACTTTCTGGCTGGTTTCTTGCTTGCAATCAACTCCACTGGACCTCCTGAGAAGCTTTCAATGCTTGTTTGAAGTTTATAATGGATGGTTTGAGAGATGGCAAAAGTTCTGTTCAAGGTGGGGTGGAAATCGTGTTTGTGATTCAGGGAGTTTTAGGCTATGGTGATGGGTGCTTTGTGATCAGGGAAGTGTGCTGAGTATGTTTGTGAAGTTGGTTTGGATGTTTGTAGCTTGTACTGAGTGTTTCGAAGGCTCTTGCAAATGGGGGAGATTTTGATAACTATGGCTCTGGTGTGTTTCAGCATGAGTTGTTATGTGCTTTGGCTTGCTTTTGATTTGTATAAGCAACTGTGATAGGTCAGATGAGTTGATGTGTGCTTTAGTGATTGGTATGGCTCAAGTTGCCAAAATGTCAAGTTTGTGTAAGAGAGGCATGGGCTACTTGCTAGCCAAGGACAAGTGGGGTGTCCTGCGCAGCAAGATGTGTGGAGAACCCTAGGATGATTTGTGAAGTCAGCAAGCAAGTGGATTCACACTTGAGTGAGTTTTTGCAACTTGCTTCACTTTTGTTTCCTTTGAGAAATCTTGCTCCATAAGCCATGAAAATGAGTGATCCCTTGGCCCATTCTGAATTTTAGATGTCACATGATCATGTTATGGAGAAATGATACACATTTGAGGCCTTTAGATCACTTGAACAAACCATTTTGCAAAATGTCCCTTTGGTAGAAAACTTCAAATTTTGTGATTTTAGCCAACTTTGACAAGCCATAACTTTTGATTCAAAATGAATTAGGTCATGTTCTTGTACTTTTTCAAAAGGGAATGATCTATTCTACAACTTTCATGACCAAAGTTTTTCCATTTGAAGCATTTTTGAATCAAAAAGCAAGGGTTGAAAAAGTTTCCTAAAATGGTAATTTCATTAAAAGTCAAACTTCCCCAAAAAGTCAACTTTGCAAATGACTTGAATTTCTTCAATTTTGTGAACTTCCAACTTCTTCTATGATCAAATAAAGATAATACACAATCAAAATGATGATGAACACCCTTTGGTTGGGTCATTGGGGGCCTCAGATGCCCTGATTTTACACTGACTTGCTCAGAAAGTCAACTCTTGATCAGATGACTTCCCCATGGAATTTCTTCATGAAAATTGATATGCATGCTCCCTATAGCATATAGAGACCAATAGAAACAATAATGACCAAAAAATTTGGAGTTATGGCCTCTGAAACCAAAACCCTAATTCTAGGTCATCTGTGCAGTCAAACCTGGCTCTGCTTCCATGCCATTCTCAGTTCTTGTAATTTTTTGACATTCTTGACTTTGAGAGGATATAATATGATGCTTGAACATACATGGACCTCTTTGAAGTGATTGATGACCTTTGGAGTGGCTCAAGAAGCTCTTGGATTACTCAGATCACAAACCCTAGATGCAGATGACTTTGAACCAATGTAATGTGCTAAAAATGTAATATGAGATGCTATGATTGGACTTATGCATATGAAATGATCACAAGCCATGGTGTGAATGGGTGAGGGAAAATTTGGGGTGTTTACAGCTGCCCCTATTCAAACATGAGTTAGCTGTGCAGGATGTAAGCAACGACTTATCAGGCAAACAAGATAACTTGTGGTTGAATACCAAAGACATACCAAAATTTGCACTCACAGAATGAAGAAGAAAAGGGATATGGATTGTAAAAGAAAATAAAGTATATTATAAAGTGTGGGCGATGGAGGACGACCGTCGAGCAGAGGACGACTGCTGGGTAAAGAGCAATGACGGGGATGACCGACATGCTGGAAAAAAAACGCGGGAAATAAAGCAATGAAGGGGACGGCCGACATGCTGGGGATAAAAGGGGTTATGATGGGGACGGCCATTAAGTAAAGCTATAAGATTCTCTGGGGATCAATCAATGAAAAATGATGGGGACGGCCATCAAGTTCATAAAGTAAGGTAACCAACGATGGGGACGGCCATCGGGCTAAACTGATGAAGGACGATCATCAGGAAAAGGAAAAGGGACCACGACGGGGACGGCCATCGGGTTAAAGAATAAATGAAATAATGATGAGGGACGGTCATCAAAAGGTGAAGGACGATCACCTGGCAGGGGACGGCTGCTCTGTTGGGGATAAGATGAGGGACGGTCATCTAAGGTGAAGGACGATCACCTGGCAGGGTACGGCTGCCAAAAAATATCGCGACATAGGACGAATTCCGGATAAAAGGTCGACGATAGGGACGGCCATCGGATGAGCATGACGAAGGACGATCGTCAAGAGGTGAAGGACGATCACCTAGCAGGGGACGACTGCTCTCAAGGTTTATCATGACATAGGACGAATGTCAGATAAAAGTATCAACGATGGGGACGGCCATCGGATAAAATGATGAAGGACGATCATCAAAAAGGTGAAGGACGATCACCTAGCAGGGGACGGCTGCTAAATATCACGACACAGGACGAATGTCGGATAGAAAAGGTCAACGATGGGGACGGCCATCGGATGAGCATGACGAAGGAAGATCATCAAGAGGTGAAGGACGATCACCTAGCAGGGTACGGCTGCTCTCAGGGTTTATCATGACATAGGACGAATGTCAGATAACAAAAGAAATTCTGCTTTGCTGGCGATCTACTGGGGAGTAGTAAACACGGACGAGTGTTTATATCCAGGAAAATAAAAGGTATAAGTGCTTTGACGCTGTGTATAGATTAAAGATGCGGACGAGCATCCTTAAGACTACGATGCGAACGAGTATCGGGTAGAAACAAATACTGACACGTGTTCAGAGATGATGATACGGACGAGTATCAACTGGTTAACAAAGAACACGGAAGAGTGTTGAATCTGAGGGGACTCTTCTGGGGAACAGTAGGCACAGACGAGTGTCTATATTCAAGAAGACAGAAGTGTTTGACACAGTGCATGGATTAAAGATGAGGACGAGCATCCTTAAGTCTATGATACGGACGAGTATCAGGTAGAAACAAACGCTTGACGCATGTTCTGAGATGATGATACAGACGGGTACCAACTGGTTAACAAAGAACACTGACTAGTGTTGAATCTGCGGGGATGTAAATGGTGTATACAAGATACGGACGAGTATCTGTATAAGAGTAACAAGTATGAGCGGTGTATAGATGAGTTTTTAACTTGCTGGGAAGAGTGACACGGACGAGTGTCAAAAAGGAGAAAAGTATAACATAAACAAGTATCTGATATACAAAGTGTTTAGGTAACTGTGTTTGGGAAAGTGACACGGACGAGTGTCAAGGAATTGTACATATGAGTATCTGTGAGTGCAAAGGGGACGCTTCGGCTTTCTGTTGGGGATATGACACGGACGAGTGCCACAAGGAGTATATACTGATGTTCGTGAATGTAAGGCAACTTCTCTAGCTTTAGCTCTCCGCTGGGGAACCTGGGGAGCATTTTGTACATCTTTGACGGGTTGTCACAATTTACAAGTGTTTGATTCAGAACATGGCTTATAATTATGCAATATGTTTGATTTTTGCCGTAATGCTCCGTATTAGACGGAATGCTACGCTTTGTGGGGAAAATATAATGCAAATGCTATGATTATGCAAAGATAACGGTCCGGGATTCGGATCCCGTTGTTGTGAAGGTCTCCGGTTGATCTGTTTGAAATGGACATCCCAGCTGGGGATGAGATCATTGGTAGATCTGTCAAGATGCGTCTGCTTGGAGGAATAGGTCACTGATAGACCCATTCTCGGTAATGAGGGACCCATCTGGGGTTTGTAGAAGCTTTCTTCACTCTTTTGTGATTCCCTCATGCGTTGCTCTTCTAGATAGAGGCTGAAACTCTGTGGGGAGATGGTTCCCTGGCTTTAATACTCGGCTGAGAAAGAAGAATGATTGGCACCTCGGCTGGGAGAAGTAACAAGTGGCAACTCAGCTGGGGAGAAAAACACTTTGGGTGCTAAGACTGAGTGAGTGTTGATTTGCCAGCTTGCTGGGATGAAGCTTACATCCCCCATGTTGCGCTTTGAATACTTGCAATCCTGCAAAGATAGAGAAACGCACAAGTAATCCCGAGGTATCCCTTACTGGATTCCGTCGTAGGAGTTTAGACACTCCCGGAAGTAAATATATTTCCTGCAAGCACGTATTCTTATTTTTGAAGATAAACATCTGTATTCATGCAATCAGTTTTTTAAGACATCAGACATTCTTTGCAAATGGAAACGTACAAGACGAGACGTGACTGAAAATCTGGTTTTATTAATTCATGTGCCCTGAATTGGCAAGATATAGTCAAAGAAACATATCTCCTAAAATGAGGATATTGTTACAAATTGAGAAACAAAATGCTGGCAATGTTGACGACGCTTCAATGAGCTTCCTTTTTGCTATGACTCGTATGAAGTTTGACGTTCTTCTCGTCTTGCTTTCTGAAGAAGGCTGATTCTGATTGAAGCTTGATCCTTTCGAGGTTTACCAAGTTGTAGGTGATACAGACGAATTCAGAATGCAGTTGTTCGCTCATTTCCTTATTTTGCATGGACCGCCCTTTCGGGTTTTCGATCCATCGGGATACCCATTTTTGCCTGAGTTGTCCGATGCGGCTTTTCAACTCAGCGGGTGTACATTTTTGTTTATTTCCCTTATTTTTGCCCGAGTCTTTTATTCTGTTTTTGACTCGCCGGGATGCCCTATTTTTGCCTGGACTTACATTCTGTTTTTATGTCCAGCGGGTCATTTTTTTATGCGAAGTATTTTTTAACTGCATCTAAATTCACAAGGGACGAGAAGTCTTCACCATCCATGGTGCTGATCATCAGTGCTCCACCCGAGAAAACCTTCTTTACTACAAATGGTCCTTCATAATTCGGAGTCCACTTACCCCTGTGGTATGTATGAGGAGGGAGGATTCTTTTTAGCACAAGATCCCCTACTTGGTACTCTCAGAGCCTGACTTTCTGGTCGAAGGCTTTCTTCATTCTTTTCTGATATAGCTGCCCGTGACAGATTGCAGCCAGCCTCTTCTCTTCGATCAGACTTACTTGTTCGTATCGGGATCGGACCCACTCTGCTTCGTTCAACTTAGCATCCATCAATACCCGTAGGGAGGGTAATTCAACTTCAACAGGGAGGACTGCTTCCATACCATACACAAGCTGATACGGTGTTGCCCCAGTGGATGTTCTGATTGACGTGCGGTACCCATGCAAGGCAAACGGTAGCATTTCATGCCAGTCTTTATAGGTGACTACCATCTTCTGCACAATCTTCTTGATATTCTTATTTGCTGCCTCAACAGCGCCATTCATCTTTGGCCTGTAAGGAGAAGAATTTTGGTGTTGGATCTTGAAGTCCCGGCATAACTCTGCCATCATTTTATTGTTCAAGTTGGAACCATTGTCAGTAATGATTCGCTCGGGAACTCCGTATCGACAGATGATATCTCTCTTCGGAAATCTGGCTACCACTTGCCTTGTAACGTTTGCATAGGAAGCTGCTTCGACCCACTTGGTGAAATAGTCAATGGCAACCAGGATGAATCTGTGGCCATTTGAAGCAGTCGGTTCAATCTTGCCAATCATGTCAATGCCCCACATAGCAAAGGGCCAAGGTGAAGACATCACATTCAAAGGATTGGGAGGCACATGCACCTTATCCGCATAAATCTGGCATTTATGGCATTTTCTGGCGTAGGCACAACAGTCAGCATCCATTGTGATCCAATAATAGCCTGATCTTAGCAATTTCTTAGCCATTGCATGTCCTCCTGCATGGGTACCAAAGGATCCTTCGTGCACCTCGTGCATTAACAAGTCTGCTTCTGTTCTATCAACACATCTGAGAAGTACCATATCAAAGTTTCTCTTGTACAGGGAACCATCAGTATTCAGGAAGAAACTACCAGCAAGCCTTCTTAACGTCTTCTTATCATTGGAAGATGCCCCAGGTGGGTATGTCTGATCCTCCAAGAAGCACTTAATGTCATGGAACCAAGGCTTATCATCTTTGACAACATCTGCTGCGAACACGTATGCTGGTCTGTCAAGTCTGGACACTGAAATTTGAGGTACAAAGTTGGCAGCTTGAACTTTGATCATGGATGAAATGGTTGCCAAGGCATCTGCAAACTGGTTTTCGTCCCGAGGGATATACTCAAGCTTGACTGTTGTAAAGAAAGTCAATAACCTCCTTGTATAATCCCTGTAAGGTATCAGATGATCCTGGTGTGTGTACCATTTGCCGTTGGTTTGATTAACTACCAAAGCTGAATCTCCGAATACAGTTAATGTCTTGATCCTGAGGTCAATGGCTTCTTCAAGACCCATAATGCAGGCTTCGTATTCAGCTTCGTTGTTAGTGCAGTTAAAGGTAAGTTTCGCCGAGAAAGGCATGTGAACTCCCTTAGGTGTAATGAGTACTGCACCAACACCACGACCATTCATATTAACAGCCCCATCAAACATCATAGTCCATCCTTCTTCCGGGTCAGGCCCTTCAGTGTGAACAGGCTCTTCATGATCTTTCGCTTTTATGAACATGATGTCTTCATCAAGGAAGTCAAACCTCATGGGCTGGTAATCATCAATAGGTTGCTCAGCAAGATATTCAGACAATACACTGCCCTTGATGGCTTTATGAGATGTGTACTGGATGTCATATTCTGTGAGGATCATTTGCCATCTTGCAACCCGTCCGGTGAGTGCTGGCTTCTCAAAAATGTACTTAACTGGATCCATCTTTGAGATCAATAAAGTGGTGTGGGTCAACATATACTTTCTCAGTCGGCGAGCAGCCCACGCTAAAGCACAGCAAGTTTTCTCGAGCAGTGAATAACGTCGTTCACAGTCGGTAAACTTTTTGCTCAGGTAGTACATCGCATACTCTTTTCGACCAGACTCGTCATGCTGGCCCAACACACACCCCATCGACTCTTCTAATACTGTCAAGTACATTATCATAGGTCTTCCTTCAACTGGAGGCATAAGGATTGGAGGCTCTTGTAAGTACTCCTTGATCTTGTCGAAAGCCTTCTGGCAGTCTTCGTTCCACCTGACCGTTTGTTCTTTTCTTAGCAGTTTGAACAAAGGTTCACAGGTTACTGTGAGGTGAGATATGAACCGTGAAATGTAGTTCAATCGTCCCAAGAACCCTCGAACTTCTTTTTCCGACTTCGGTGCAGGCATCTCTTGAATAGCTTTGACTTTATCAGGGTCAACTTCAATCCCTTTCTCGCTTACAATAAATCCCAGCAGCTTACCAGATCGCACCCCGAATGTGCATTTGTTGGGGTTTAACTTTAGCTGGTACTTCCTCAGACGCCTGAATAGCTTCAGCAGATTTACCAGGTGGTCTTCTTCCGTGAGGGACTTGGCAATCATGTCATCCACATAACATTCGATTTCTTTATGGATCATATCGTGGAATAATGTCACCATAGCCCGTTGATATGTTGCGCCGGCATTCTTCAGTCCGAATGGCATCACCTTGTAACAGAACGTGCCCCAGGGTGTGATGAAGGTTGTCTTCTCCATGTCTTCAGGTGACATCTTGATCTGATTATATCCTGAAAATCCGTCCATGAAGGAGAATACCGAGAACCGAGCCGTATTATCCACCAATACATCAATGTGAGGTAATGGGAAATCATCTTTCGGGCTTGCTCTGTTCAGATCCCGGTAGTCAACACACATTCTTACCTTGCCGTCTTTCTTAGGCATAGGTACTATATTAGCAACCCACGGCGGATAGCTAGTTACAGCAAGGAACCCGGCGTCCCACTGCTTTTGTACCTCTTCTTTGATTTTCATTGCCATGTCTGGGCGAGTACGGTGCAGTTTCTGTTTAACCTGCGGGCAATCTTCTCTCAAAGGCAGCTTGTGCATAACAATGTCGGTGTCCAACCCTGGCATATCTTGATAAGACCAAGAGAACACATCTACATATTCCTGTAGCAGATCAATCAGTTGTCTTTTCACTGAGTCTTGTAAGCAGGCCCCGATTTTAACTTCTTTCACATCTTCATCTGTACCAAGATTAATCGTTTCGACCTCCTCCTGATGAGGAGTGATAACCCTTTCCTCTTGTTTCAACAGCCTGGCTAGCTCTTCAGGAAGCTTATACTCATCTTCAACCCCTTCATCAGCTTGATTGATTGGATTGTCAAAGTCACACGAAGTCATAGTCGTGCTGTTGTCGGTGCGGTCTGGAAGGCACTCTCTACAAGGGTTCAGTTTGTTTATTTTAGTGATTGATTTTAATCTTGCTTTTAGAAAAAGGTGAAATGAAGTTATCATTTTGAAAACATTGCCATTTATTTTTGTACAAAAAGAAAAATGGAAAAACAGTGAACGGAGAAGAAAAAGACTCATTTGCAAAAGATGTCTGATTGTCATTGATTGATCTATTTGCACAAAATTACAGATGACCCGGTTACAAAATGAGTCTTGTCATCTTGGGCAAGATGCAAGACTTGATGCATGCTTTAAAAATACAGGAAATAATAATTACTCTGCAGGAGTAACTCTTATAATTTCCTGGGAAGACCAGTTTGAGATACTGCTCCCCGGGATCCTTGGACGTATCCAGCTCTCCAGGTTGCGGTCGCTTTCATCCTCGTCTTCCAAGTTGTTCACGGCATCTGGGGTGAGCATCCCCCCACTGACAAAACTGGGCTTCTTAGCAGCCTCTGCTTGATCTTGTTGAGTTGGTTTGTAACCCAACCCAAATCTATCCTCCTTCTTCTCTACGGGCAGCAACTTGCCCCAGCCTTGGGCAGTCCCCTCTTCAACAACCTTCCGGGCTTGCTGATAAGATGTCATTGAGGTTCCAGGTACAGCGGATGCTTCATTTATGTTCAAGGCCTCAAACCCTTGACTCATAGTTTCGTGGATCTCCCCATCCATCTCAATGTATTTGTATGTAGCCAGATGGCTAACAAAAATATCTTCCTCCCCACAAATAGTAACGACTTGGCCTTCCCACTCGAATTTTAACTTCTGGTGAAGGGTAGACGTAACTGCGCCAGCGACATGAATCCAAGGTCTACCCAACAAACAGCTGTAGGCCGGCTGAATGTCCATCACGTAGAAGGTCGTTTTGAAAGTCTGCGGGCCAATCGTTATAGGCAACTCAATTTCTCCCAGAACTGATCTCTTAGAACCGTTAAAGGCTCTCACTACCAAGTTGCTGGGACGTAATGCCAATCCTTCATATTCCAACTTCACAAGGGCTTTCTTAGGTAGGACATTGAGGGATGACCCCGTGTCCACCAGTACATGAGAAAGAACTGCACCCTTACACTCCATGGTAATGTGCAAAGCCTTGTTGTGATTGCGACCTTCCGTAGTCAAATCAGTGTTGGTAAATCCTAGTCCATGACTAGCATTGACGTTTCCAACCACAGCCTCTAACTGATTGACGGTAATCTCCTCTGGCACATAAGATGCGTGCAAGACTTTTAGTAGTGCGTTCCAATGAGCCTCAGAGCACATTAGCAATGATAAAATGGAGATCTTGGAAGGTGTCTGGTGAAGCTGGTCCACTATCTTGTAATCACTTTTCTTGATGATTCTCATGAATTCATCAACCTCCTGATCAAAAGGGGTCTTTAAAGCTTCTTTAGCAACTTGTTCTTCTTGCACCAGGTTCTTCCCTTTTGCTTTGGCAGCAGCTTCTGCTTCGGCACTGGGTCTTGGAATTTGCGGGGCAAAGAGACGTCCGCTTCGAGTGAAGCCTCCGCCTCCCCCCACATTGTCTATTTGTGGTGAAGAAGTTGATGATTCCAAAGTAATTTTCTATCCTTCGTAGTATAGATCGGAGCCATAATGCCAAGGGATGGCATTACTGCTTTCATAAAGAACTGGCCCAGGCACTGTGATAGTGACTGGACTGATAACAGCTGCAGAAGGGACCATGATAGTATGTGGATCATAGTATATTGTAACCGGTGCTCTGACAGGAGTGACATTTTGTGAGTTGTAGGCAGAATCATTTGCAGGATCATAATAAATTGTAACCGTTGAGACATTTTCATTGTTTGCTGTTGATGTTGTAGGAGACATTGTTGACTGGATGGATGTTGTTGTTGTAGGAGATTCTGAATGGAGGGGTGCTGAAGTTGTAGAAGAGATGTTTGTTGATATTTGGTCCGTCGAAATGACGGATGAAGCATTTGCTGATGAGATTGAAGAGTTGCTTGGAACAATTGTTGTTGCGGTTGTAGAAGATTCGGGAATTGTTGTTAAGGAATTTGCTGGATTTGAAGGTATTGATGTTGTGATTTGAAGCAGACCACTCTGGATGAGACCATCTATGCCATTTCTCAAGTTATCGCACCCGTTTACTGAAATGTTGCAATAAGCACATCCTACCTCACATCCGGGGAACATTTGACATTCAAGGAGTTGAGCTTTAATCTCTACCAAGGGTGTTCGAATCTGCCCAACACTGGTTATCAAGTAAGACGGCTTATCTTCTTCAATAACATTGATTCTGGGTCCTCCGTGGTTGGGCATGGGATTCTTGTTGACATTTGGTGGGGGTGCAAATTTTAGAGCTTTGGAATCCACCAGATCCTGTACTTTCATGTGCAAAGCTCTGCACTTCTCTGTACTGTGGCCAGGTGCATTTGAGTGAAAAGCACATCTGGCGCTGGCGTCATAATTTCTGGGTAGACTGGCAGGATCTGGAGGTGCCAATGTCCTTAACTCAACCAGGTTGAGTTTCAGGAGTTGTGGCAATAATACGGCATAAGGCATAGGGATCGGATCAATCACTCTATTGGCCTGAGATGGTCTCTGTTGAAACGGTCTTTGCTGATTGTTGTTGTTGTTGTTGTTGTTGTTGTTGTTATAATTTCTCTGAGGTGGATACTGAGCTTGTTGCTGGTAGTGGGATTGTTGCTGTGGTTGGTATGCTGGTTGTGGATGAATTGGAGCGGGAATGGTGACAGCTGCCACAGACCTATGAACATATTGGGGTCTTCCCCTGCTGGTATGGATAACATTAGTCTCACCAGTTCTTCTTGGGCCCACAAAAGGCTTTCTTGGGTTGCTGGACGAGCTTGCACCGTTGTCAGAAATTTTACCCATCTTTAGGAGGCTCTCGATTCTTTCTCCAGCTATAACCACATCAGCGAAGCTGGTAGAAGAAAAGGCAGCTAGCCTATCAATGTATGTTCCTTGAAGGGTGTTCATAAACATGTCGGCCATCTCCCTCTCCGACATGGGTGGCTGGACAGCAGCAGCCAACTGTCTCCACCTCTGGGCGTACTCCCGGAAGCTTTCCCTGGATGATTGAGACATTCCCATCAGGAGGGTCCTGTTGGGAGCCATATCCAAGTTATACTGGTATTGTCTAATGAAGGCCTCAGCCAAGTCCTTCCAGCATCTGATGGTTGCTCTGGTCAAATGAGAGTACCATTCCCTTGAAGCTCCCGTTAAACTGTCTTCGAAATAAAACATCCACAGCTTTTCATCCATGGTGTATGCCTTCAGCCTCCCCAGAAAGGATTGTAAGTGGGTTCGTGGACAGGAGGTTCCGTTGTACTTCTCAAAGCATGGAGGTTTAAACTTGTGGGGAATCTTGACCCCGTCCACTAGTCCCATGTCCATAACATCAAAACCCAAGGAGTTTTGAGACTCCAGGGATCTTAATTTCTCAGCAATTTCATCTAGCCTTCTGTCATAGGCTTCATCCCCAGCTCCCATCACAGTGAACTGATCTTCCTGGGGGTCTTCTTGCAGTACTCTTCCTGTAGTAGCATTCCCTTGCACATTAGCAGGGATGTTGATCTCTGGGTGAAGATGAGGGCCATACACAAGTGGGTTGACATGAGGCTGAACCCTCTAATGTTGCTCGTTCCACCGGTCCCTAGATGGGGGTCTTCCTGAGTCTGCCTCTCTACCAATGCTCTTAATATTTCTTGGCTCTGGGCCAATCCATTCATCACCTCCATAAACTGAGTCATCTGATTCCTCATTTCAAGTCTTTCATTGACCATTTGGGCCCTGACCTCTGTAAGGTCCTGTTGTACCTGGTCCATCTGTATACCCGGAAGGTTGTTGCGGGTAGGATATCTGTGTGGACGGTTGAGTGGGAACACCCGACGTCGAGCAATAGTTCCTGAACCACAACAGAGTTAGTAACAAACAAAACAAAAACCTACAAAACAAAACAAAAGGTTAGTATGCAATGCAGTATGCTTATTTGTCTTCAAGGTATCCGGCTTGGCACTTGGTTTTGACCTTTCCAGACCCTTGAGGAAGAGGCTTTTGGTGTTGCTTAGGAGAGAGAGATTCACAATGAAACAAACTAATGAATATATTACAAAAAGTGAATCATACATAGTTTGTTTTTTACAATACATGCCCCTGAGGGGTCAAAATACAACATAAAAAGGAAAAGTACATGAAATGAAAGAAACAACAAGCAAAAGTCAAACACCAAGACCAAACTCATCCTCCTGAACTTCCTTTAGAAGTGCTTCAGTCACAGGGTCAGCTGGATGCTCTGTGAGGTTCCTGATGAGAAGATTCCTGGTGGCAATAGCAGCAGTTAGCTTCTTGTGCCTGCTCTGGTCCTTTGACCTCTTCACACCAGCCCTAATCTTCAACTCTGAGATCTCTTTCTGGGCTGCTAGCAGGGCTTCCTGTTGCTCTTTTGCATTAGCCTCCAACTGCTCAATCTTGTCCTGAGTCCTTTTATCTTCCTGAGTACGGGCTTCGGTGATCCTGACCCAACTAGCTTGACTCTCTTTTAGATACAAATCAGTCCTGGCCTTCTGAAACTGAGCTTCCTTACAGGCATTTTTCAAAATCTGTTCTCCAGCCCTTGACTTCTTGATGTAATCCTCTGACTTCTCAATTCTGGCTAGATGCTCCACCTTTAGCTTTTCTAACCTTTCAATGTCCAGACGACCATCACTCCTCTCCCAGAGGGTCTTCTGTAGAGCCTGAGTCAGATTCTCATTTCTCTCTTTCAATTTCTCAAACTCTTCTAGGCTGACAGTGGCAGGAGGTGGTGCTGTGGAGGGTCCAGGTGTATCCTCAATGGTGAAGGGCATCCCAGAAATTTGAGCCCTGGCATGAGACCACTCATAGTACTGAGCTGAGGCCACATTGTTGCACCTCCCAAGAATGGTTACCCCTTTGGTCTGGACATTGTCCCAAGCCCAGGATGCTTGCTTGACAACAGCCAGATTAGGCTTAATCTCACAATAAAGGGTTTCAGCCAAATCTTGTGCTCTAGGAGGGTGGACCAATGCATAGCCCAACTGTCTCTTGAATAGCAGAGGGTTGTAGTTGATGCAACCCTTCATTCCTATCAGGGGTACATTGAGGAACTGTCCACAACTAGCAATGATGTCCCTGCCCTTGGTGCTCTGAGTGCACCACCTGATGTCAGCTGAGGTCAAAGCAATGAGTCTTCTAGCCCAATTCTTTTGTTGGTGAGGATTCAAGAATGCATCAGTCTTGGGCAAGTGTTTGAGCAGCCAGGTATGGAACAGGGGAGCACAGCATCTCACCAATCTTCCTCTTTGCTTTTCATTCCTTTGATGGATAGAGTAGTAGAAATCTCCCAGTAAGGTGGGTACTGGGTTCCTCAGAATGAAAAGGTGAATGGCACTCCTGCTAATAAACTTAGGCTCGTCTGCAAAAAGTATAACCCCATATATGTTGAGGGATAACAAAGCACAAAATGCCTTCCACTCTCCCAAGGAGGCCTTCAGGATGGCCTGAGAAGTCAAGAAATCCAAGTGTAGACCAGGAATTCCAGCTTTTGTAGTCATGTTTTGCCCAATCAGAACAGGTTCTAGATGCAGTGCTTTTGCCATTTCTTCATTACTAGGAAAAGCCATCTCAGGGTTGAAGGGGACTACACCCCTGACAGGCACACCAACCAATGATGAATACTCCTCTAATAAAGGCCCCAACTGAAAATCCTGAAAGGTGAAGCACCTCAGAGGGGGGTCATAGAACTGCAGGCAAGTATGAATCAAGCTCCTCTGGGAAGGGTCCAAATCCATAACCACATCAAGGATGCCTCCATAATGTTCTCTGAAAAGTGGTATATGGTCTGGAGTAATAAGGGCCTGGATCTTCTTGATGCCAGTCAACTCAGGCTCAAAGAAATGGTAGGAGATGTTGCTTTTCTTAGGTGTCATACTGCTGAAGAAGAGCTGAAACAGATGCTGATGATGGTGACTGATACTAGAAGATGGGCCACTGATAGGCTGATGCTGGTGATGCAGGTGACTGAAGCAAGTAGCTGATGAATGTAACTGAAGCAGACAGCTGGTGAACAGGGGTCTAATCAGATAAAGGGGTCAAAACCAAGCCAAAATATGATGTGGATACCCTGAAAAACAAATAAGCAAATGTTAAATGATGCAATGATGATGTATGCAAATGATATGCAGGGGTTTGTGATCAAGCTGGATCTGATCAAGTGCTCTGATATAAATCCATGTATGTTTAAGAAGTCCAGATGGAGGTTCAAAGGTCCAGTAACCAAGGTGGGGGACTCAAATAAAGAGTCACATGTCTAGGGTTAAAAATCACAAGAACTGTTCCAAAATGGAGTACTCTTAATCAAAACAAAGTAACAAGGTATGCTGAGGTCAAGGGTACCTGCAAACCTGTAAACAGCCCGACCCCCTCACAGGTGGCGTTCTAAAACAAGGATCCTCAGACTTGGATCAGTTATGAGAAGTGTAAACACTTCTAACACGGAGGTACAGTGTTTACAATAACCATAAAAGATCCTCCTCTAATTCACCTCAGTTTCTGAAGGTCAATACTAAAGGTCATCCAGACTTAGCAGGCTTCCCAGATAGCCCTAGCACTACAGGAAATCTGTAGCACAGAGTTCTCAAGAAGAAACCCATATCTGAACCGTGTTTCATATTCCCGCCAGACCAAAATGGAATGGGAAAGAACATGAACCACTCTAGCCTAGGTGTCACTCAGGTCCTAGGTATAGGACCTCAACTCTCAATAGAACCCCACCCACCAAAGCAAAACCAGATCCAGCCAGAACAGTATGACAGTATGATATATGTAAAGCTATAAAGAAAGCAATAAACAAAACTGTACATAAAGCAATAAATAAAATATACAAACACAAATAGCACATAACACCCCAGTGAACACAAATCAATCAAGCGCTAGGAGGAACCCACAAAAAGAACCAGAAGCCCTGGTTACAGTATAAGGTTCCCCAGCAGAGTCGCCAAGCTGTCGCTCCCACTAAATGAAGCCGGGTCAAATAGGGTACAGACGCGAACGGTCGGCGAAAAGAGGATGCGAGAACACACATGAGTGAACTCACAGGGAATGAAAAGAGTCGCCAGCTAGGCATTTTTATCCCGGAGGAAAGGCAATGCTGCATAGACCTAGAAAGATATGGATAAGACGGTTGCGAACCAGAGAGACTGAGAAAGGGGGTTGGTTACAACCTGGGAAGGTATTAGCACCCAGATTGTCCGTCGTACTCGACGGGATCCACGCATAAAAGATTTGTGTTTTAAAGGGGTAGTGTCAGTGCAATTTGTGTGAAAAAGAGCTGGAAAAGGATGTACAGGTGTCAGTGTAAAAGAAATGTGAAGTGTAAAAGTGAAGTGTCAGTGTAAGGACAGAGTGAAATGCTCAGGATCATGAGGCTTAAAGAATAGTGCTGGAAGGAGGGGGGATATACAGAGACTTTTGTTCGATAACTATTAAGTTATGCCTACGTATCCTCTCGTGCAATGAGGAAGTCAGAACACCGTAGTTCGACCCAAAGAGACTGAAAGGTAAATTGACTCGTGAACTGCTTGCTTGCCTATGCTCAAGTGTATGACCTGTCTGGCTCAGGTGCAAACTGTCTTGCATTATACGGAAGAAGCGAGTTCTCGTTTATGAGTGAGTGAGATGAGAAAAGAATCCCGAAGGAGACGATTATTGTTTGTTTTTGAGTTTTCAGTCTTTTATTGCTTTTGAGAGTTTGTCATCAGTTAATGAGCTTAAGCCTAAACCAATGGGTTAGTAGACTCATCACATCTTCCCTCTGATTAGGGGTAATGAGAATGCTTTAAGTGTGAAGTCAACTTCTCACACTTAAACACCTTGGTGTAGGATTAAGATCATTAACCTACTTGTGATTAATTAGATGTTTTTGTTGTTTTTGTTTAGTGTTAAGTAAGGAGATTAAGCCATAATCAGGGATTAAACAGACCCATTACACCATCCTAATAGAAGGATAATAGATGAGAATGTTTAAGCTGAGGAAGGCTCCTCATCTTAATCCATGATTAGAGATTAAACTCATGACAAAACAAAGCCTTTATTAAGTGGATTTTAGTTAATGATAAGATGATGAAGTGGTTTTTAGGGTTTGTAAGACAACTTGAGGGGGACTTGTCCATTAACACTAGGGTTAGTCCTTCTTAACCAGTTAAGGAAGAATTAGAACCTTAATGCAAGGCCCAAGTTACAAGCTTGATGTCTTGATGATTATTAAGTGAATTGATTAAAGGAGTTAAACACATTAAGGGTTTAACACTTAGGATTAAAGTTATACACTCCATCCTAATAGAAGGATGCAGGCATAAGCTTAATCACTAAGCCTTAAAGCCTTTAGGGTTTAGTCCATGATTATGAGGGGAGAAAAGAAGACACAAAGATGACACAAAGGTAAAACTAATGGGGGGACTAATCAAAACCCTAATCATTGTCATACTTGGTTGTTCCTAAGGTTTGTGAGGTTAACAAGAGAAATCTTCAGAGGAACCACCAGGAAGCAGATGAAAGGAGCAAAGAGAAGCAAAGTAACTTGCTTCATTTAAGAAGACAAGTCACTTGAAGAAAGAAAGTAAGAAGAAGAAGAAAGAGCAAGCTCAATCTCAAACACAAGACAAAATGCAGCAATGATGCATAAGAGAGATGAAAAGAAGTTTTGAGAAGTGAAGGCAAATTCACTTCTCAAAGAACTTACCACCTGAAAAGTAAGCAAAAGGAATGCAATGCAATGCAAAATGAAATGAAATGGAATGATGCAAACCAAAACCAGAAGCATATATGAGATGATAATGATGCTATGAGATGGTGCAAACATGAAACAAGACATGGGGATGATCATACAAACATGTGGATGCAAGAGAAACATGCTTGGAACCATGAACATACATGAAGAGTTATGAAATGCAAATGACATACAAAATGGCAAATGAAAGATGAAATGATCAAACATGCTTCTAATATGTCTTAAGATGTCTAATGAATTAAATGGATGCATAGAATGTCATGGCAAGTCATGGTATGCAAGCAAATGCAAGATGAATGCAAAAGGAAGCCCAAATTAGGGTTTATGATCAATGCACAAAATAAAAACCAAAACCAGAAGCAAACATCAAGATAAAAAATTGAAAATGCATTCAAGGGAACCCTAAACCTATACAAACTCACTTCCCAAAGGAGGGGATCCAATTCTTAACCTAGTGAAGGTTATGAATTTCCTAAGTTTTCTAGGGTTTTAGGGTACCTTGATAAGAAAAATGCCAAACAAATTGAAAATGCAAGACCAAATCATGCCAATTTAATCCTAAAAACTACATGATATGCAAGACACAATGCAAAAAGAATCAAAGTCAACCCTTAAAGACTAGGCAGAAATGAATTTTCAAAGATTGGATCAAAATAATGTCTTGAAATGAAATTAATTCCATGAAAAATTGTCAAAGACATCAAGATCAAAAAAGAAATTTGGTTTGAGGGTTGGACAATGTTTCTAAGCAATTTTAAAGGTTTCATGAATTTTTTGGTGATTTTTAAATACCTAAAAGTATTTTTAATTAATTAATTCTCATTAATTTATTAAAAATAAACTTTTAAATGATTTAAAAATATTTTTCAATGCAAAAAATAAAAATAAAAATGTTTTTGGTTTCTGAAAATTAATAAAAGATTACATAAAATTTTTTAGAATTTTTAAAAGTGTTTTACTATTTTAAATAAATTGGACAAAACAAATGCAATTAAATGAAAAATAAAATGAATTAAACTGAAAAATAGAAAAGTCAGCAAGATCAAGGGCCAGCATTTAAACCTACACGCGCGCGAATTGACTTGGCGCCACATCCAAGGGCTGACATTCAAAATCCCCTAATTATGATTAAACCCTAATTACATGCCCTAATGACTTTCAGGCGACCGGAACACTGTTCCGGTCGTCTTCTCCGGCCAGCCCAAAACTCTAACTCTCTCTACACGCAATGAAAATGAAATCTAACTGCCCAGAACTCATCCCCATTCAACACTGAATCAAAACCCCCTAACAAACATCATTTTTCATTCATCAATCAGCCAAATCGAAGCAAAACTCATCTAGGGCAAAAAGTTTCAGACAGTTCATACATGCTGGTTTCTCAACCATTTTCAAAAATAATCACATCCCCATGATCAGGGGAGTGCATAGAAGCTTTTAAGAACTTAAAATGGAGTTTCTGGAAAAAAAGTTTGAGATGGCTACCTGAACTGAAGCTTTGGTTTCTGGCACTTTCTGGCTGGTTTCTTGCTTGCAATCAACTCCACTGGACCTCCTGAGAAGCTTTCAATGCTTGTTTGAAGTTTATAATGGATGGTTTGAGAGATGGCAGAAGTTCTGTTCAAGGTGGGGTGGAAATCGTGTTTGTGATTCAGGGAGTTTTAGGCTATGGTGATGGGTGCTTTGTGATCAGGGAAGTGTGCTGAGTATGTTTGTGAAGTTGGTTTGGATGTTTGTAGCTTGTACTGAGTGTTTCGAAGGCTCTTGCAAATGGGGGAGATTTTGATAACTATGGCTCTGGTGTGTTTCAGCATGAGTTGTTATGTGCTTTGGCTTGCTTTTGATTTGTATAAGCAACTGTGATAGGTCAGATGAGTTGATGTGTGCTTTAGTGATTGGTATGGCTCAAGTTGCCAAAATGTCAAGTTTGTGTAAGAGAGGCATGGGCTACTTGCTAGCCAAGGACAAGTGGGGTGTCCTGCGCAGCAAGATGTGTGGAGAACCCTAGGATGATTTGTGAAGTCAGCAAGCAAGTGAATTCACACTTGAGTGAGTTTTTGCAACTTGCTTCACTTTTGTTTCCTTTGAGAAATCTTGCTCCATAAGCCATGAAAATGAGTGATCCCTTGGCCCATTCTGAATTTTAGATGTCACATGATCATGTTATGGAGAAATGATACACATTTGAGGCCTTTAGATCACTTGAACAAACCATTTTGCAAAATGTCCCTTTGGTAGAAAACTTCAAATTTTGTGATTTTAGCCAACTTTGACAAGCCATAACTTTTGATTCAAAATGAATTAGGTCATGTTCTTGTACTTTTTGAAAAGGGAATGATCTATTCTACAACTTTCATGACCAAAATTTTTCCATTTGAAGCATTTTTGAATCAAAAAGCAAGGGTTGAAAAAGTTTCCTAAAATGGTAATTTCATTAAAAGTCAAACTTCCCCAAAAAGTCAACTTTGAAAATGACTTGAATTTATTCAATTTTGTGAACTTACAACTTCTTCTATGATCAAATAAAGATCATACACAATCAAAATGATGATGAACACCCTTTGGTTGGGTCATTGGGGGCCTCAGATGCCCTGATTTTACACTGACTTGCTCAGAAAGTCAACTCTTGATCAGATGACTTCCCCATGGAATTTCTTCATGAAAATTGATATGCATGCTCCCTATACCATATAGAGACCAATAGAAACAAGAATTACCAAAAAATTTGGAGTTATGGCCTCTGAAACCAAAACCCTAATTCTAGGTCATCTGTGCAGTCAAACCTGGCTCTGCTTCCATGCCATTCTCAGTTCTTGTAATTTTTTGACATTCTTGACTTTGAGAGGATATAATATGATGATTAAACATACATGGACCCCTTTGAAGTGATTGATGACCTTTGGAGTGGCTCAAGAAGCTCTTGGATTGCTCAGATCACAAACCCTAGATGCAGATGACTTTGAACCAATGTAATGTGCTAAAAATGTAATATGAGATGCTATGATTGGACTTATGCATATGAAATGATCACAAGCCATGGTGTGAATGGGTGAGGGAAAATTTGGGGTGTTTACACTCTCGTGCAATGAGGAAGTCAGAACACCGTAGTTCGACTCAAAGAGACTGGAAGATAAATTGACTATGAACTGCTTGCCTGTCTATGCTCAAGTGTATGACTCGTCTGGCTCGAGTGCTAACTGTCTTGCATTAGACGGAAGAAGCAAGTTCTCGTTTATGAATGAGTGTGATGAGAAAAGAATCCCGAAGGAGACGATTATTGTTTGTTTTTGTGTTTTCAGTTTTGTTTTTATTTTTGGTGTTTTGCATAAGTAAATGAGCTTAAGCGTAAATCAAAGGTTTGTAGACTCATTATATCCTCCCTGATTAGGGATAATGAGAATACTTTAAGTATGAGATAAGCACCTCAACTTAATTACCATGATGATATAGGATTAAGATCATTAACCTACTTGTGATTATTTAGATGTTTTTGTTTTCTTATTTGGTGTTAAGTAATGAGTTTAAGCCATAATCAAGGATTAGTGAACTCATTACACCATCCTAATAGAAGGATAATAGATGAGCACACTTAAGCTGAGGAAGATACCTAGACTTAATCCATGATTAGGGATTAAATTTATGACAAAACAAAGCCTTTATTAAGGTGGATTTTAATTAAGAGTGAGATTAAGAAATGGATTTTATGGTTTGTAAGACAACTTGAGGGGGACTTGTCCATTAAACACTAGGGTTAGTCCTTCTTAACCATAAAGGAAGAATTAGAACCCTAATGTAAGGCCCAAGTTACAAGTTAATGTCTTAGTGATTATTAGATGGATTGATTAAGAGATTTAAACAAATTAAGGGTTTAACACTTAGGATTAAAGTTATACACTCCATCCTAAGAGAAGGATGCAGGCATAACCCTAATTCCAAAGTCCTAAAACCTTAAAGGTTTAGTCTCTAATTATGAGATGAGAAGAGAGACTCAAGGAGACTCAAAGGTAAAAAGCTAAGGGGGACTAATCAAAACCCTAATTATTATCATGCTTGGATGTTCCTATGGTTTGTAAGGCTTGAGAAAGATCTTCAAAGAAGCCACCAATGGAAGAAGTAGATGGAAGGAGGAAGAGGCAGAAGAAATAAGTTACTTACTTCATTGAAGAAGATAAGTAACTTAAAGAATGAAAGTGAGAGATGAACACAAGTGAGCAAGCCCACTCAAAGATAATGAAAAATGCAGCAAAGATGCATATGAAGAAGATGAGAAGAGATGGGAGGTAAAGGCAAATCCACCTCCCAAACAACTTACCCTTTAACCTGAAAAGTTAGTACAAGATGCCTAAAGAAAGAAATGCAATGAAACAATGCATATGAAAGGGAAAAAAGCCAAGACCATAGGCAAACATATGATGTAAATGATTCTATGAGATTATGCAAGAGCATACAAGATGCACATGTGTGATCATACAAGAGAATGGATGCAAAAGAAACATGTAGGAAGCATGAAAACACATGGATGTTTATGAAATGGAATGGAATAAAAGCAAAGTAAATGTATGAATAAATGACCAAGAAATGTTCAAGCAATGTCTTATTATGTCTAAGATGGCATACAAGTGCTTAGAATGTTATGGCAAGTTCATATGTTCATGCAATGCAAGGTAGGATGCAAAACTAGGGTTACATGAAGGGATGAGATGCAAATGATCAAAACAAAAGCATATGTCATGATAAAAATTTGTAAATGAGCTCAAACAAACCCTAACCCCATATGATATCACACCCCAAAGGAGAAGGTCTAACTCTTAACCTAAAGAAAGTTATGATTTTTCTAAGTTAAATAGGGTTTTTGGGTACCTTAAAAGGGAAAATGCAAATCAATTTGAAAATGACAGATAAATTCATGACAAAAATATCCTAGATACTACATGATATGTGGAACACAATTCAAAAAGAATCATCATCAAACCCTTCATGGTTAGGCAGAAAATATTTTTCAAAGTTAGGGTTCTAAAAAGGGGATTTTATGAACCCTAAATTCAAAGAAAATGTCAAAGTACGATCAAAACCAAAAAGAAATTTGTATGAAGGGTTTGACAATGTTTCTAAATGTCTTAAGATGCAATGTGAATTTTTTGGTGATTTTTAGAAACCTAAATGGTATTTTAATTAATTAATTTCCATTAATTAATTAAAATAAACATTTAAATATTTTAAAAATGCTTTTTAAATGCAAAACATAAAATAAAAATTGTTTTTGGATGAAGAAAAATATTTGAATCAGAAATGCAAATTTTGAAATTTTTTAGATGAGTTTTGATATTTTTAATAAAATGCACCAAACAAATGAAAATAAAATAAAATAAATATGAATAAAAAGAGAAAGTCAGCGCATCTGAAGGCTGAGGTTTAAAACAAAATGGAGGGAATTGACTGGCGCCAGATCCTATGGTCCAGATTCAAACTGGCTAAACCTAATTAATTAATTAAATTAAATGGAATTATGGCTAAGTGAAGCAATCTGGGTCGTCCAAATACACGTGCGAAGACTAATCCAAGGGCTCACATTCAAAGTTCCTTAATTACACAGATTAAACTCTAATCAAGTTTAGGTGGCCGGAGAAGACCTCCGGTCGTCTTCTCCGGCGAGCTCCTCCACTGAGCTTCTTCAAAACCCCACCCCCAGACTCTCAAAATCTCCTGAAATGATCAACTCACTACCCTAAACAAGAATCTAACCCTAAAATTCATTTATCATGCATCAATAACACGAATCAAGCAAGAACAGAAAATTAGGTCAAACTTTCAGAAACACGATACAAGCTTAAAACTCAACCATTTTCAAAACCAACAAGTGCAATGTGATCAGTGAAGCATGGGTAACATTTCTAAAACATAAAAAACAAGTTCTGGAAAAATTTGTTCTTGAGGTATACCTGAGATGAAGCTTTTCAGTTTGGCACTTTCTGGACCTCTCCTTGATGTTAAATTACCTCACTTGATCCCCTGATGATGTTGCAAGGCTTTGAATGAGTTTAGAATGGCTGGATTGAGAGGATGAACTCTTGCTGCCCCAGAATCGTGTTTTGTGTAGAGGGGCTTTGAATCTTGTTTAATGGTTGGGAAATGATCTATGGATGATGGTGAGTTGGTTTATGAAGTTTGTTTGAGGTTTGAGTGGTTGAGCAGAGAGAATCGAAAGTTTGAAGGTGGAGAGGATTTTTGTGAAACATGGCTTGTGTATGGTTCTGAGCTCCAAGATTATGTGAAATGGCTTGCTTTTGGTCCACATAACATGTCTTTATTAGCCAGAGAGTTGTTGTGGCTGCAGCTGATTGGTATGGGTTCATTTGCAAAAAGTCAAAAACTTGTGTACCATAGGCATGGGCTTGTGCAGAAGCTGTTTCATGGCATGTCTGGCCTTATCATGAATGAAGGAGGTCCATAGAATTGAAATCATGCAGCTGGATGGCTTGGAGGGAAAGATTTCATAGGTTTTGCAAGTGTTATGTAATTTTTGCCCTTTTGAGAAATCTTGTGATGCAAGCCATAGAAACTTGTGATTTCTTGTGCAATTCTGGTCTTTGGAAGTTGCTTTGTGTTGTTATGATGCTTAGAGGTTGATTAGAGGTCACAAAATGGCTTGGCATGCGGTTTGGCAAAAATCCCTCTTTGGTGTATTCTTGAAAATTATAGGATTTTTGCCAACTTTGAAAGATCATAACTTGAGTTCCATAATGAATTAGAACATGTTCTTGTACTTTTTGAAAAGGGAATGATCCAATATACAACTTTCATGACCAACAATTTTTCATTTGAAGCATTTTTGGTTGAGAAAGAGGAGGTTGAAGAACTTTCCCAAAATGGAAAGTTTCCATTACAAGTCATTTCCATTTTTGGCAACTTTTGGTTCAGCTCAAATTTCTTCAATTTTGTGAACTTCCAAGCACTTCAATGATCAAATAAAGATTATATAACTTCAATTTGATGAAAATATCACTTTGGTTCCATTGTTGGGGGCCTCAGATGCCCTGGTTTTGCTCTGACTTGCTCAAGAAGTTACCCAGTGAACAGATGACTTCCATAAGGAATTTCCTCATCAAACTTGGTAAAAATGATCCTTATAACATCTTAAGAACATTAGAAACAAGAATGGCCCAAAAATTTGGATTTGAGGCCTCTGAAACCAAAACCCTAATTTTGGTCATCTGTGCAGTGAAAACCCTAGCTCTGCTTCCATGCCTTGCCAGTTCTTGTGATTTCTTGACTTCTTTGAACTTTTATGGATGTAACATGATAATAGAACACACATTGACCCTCTTGGAATGCTTGGATGACTTTGGGGGTGGCTCATATGGAATCTTGGATTGCTCAGATCACAAACCCTAGATGCAGATGAACTTGAACTATGCAGGGGAACAAAAATGCAATATGAGATGGTATGCTTATGCTTATGCAAACATGAAAGATCACAAGCCATAGTGTGAACTTAGTGAGGGTAAATTTGGGGTGTTTACAGCTGCCCCTATTCAAACATGAGTTAGCTGTGCAGGATGTAAGCGTCTGGCTTTATAGACAAACAAGATAACTTGTGGTTGAATACCAAAGACAGTCCAAAATTTGCACTCACTGGGGAGAAGAAGAAAAGGGATATAAATTGTAAAAGATAGTATAGTATGATTATAAAATGCGGGCGATGGGGGATGACCATCGAGCAGAGGACGATTGCTAGGGATAATAAAGCTGTAAGCTAAGCGATGCCGGGACGACCGATAAGCTGGGGAAATAAAGAGACCATGATGGGGACGACCATCGTGCTCAGAAATAAGATTCTCTGGGGATTAAAGTAAAGGCAATGATGGGGACGGCCATCAGGTTTGCAAAGTAAAGTAAACAACGACGGGGACGGCCATCGATTCAAAGAATAAATGATGAGGGACGGTCATCAATGGTGAAGGACGATCACCTAGCAGGGGAAGGCTGCTCTTTATCACGACATAGGACGAATGTCGGATAGAAAAAGGTCGAAGATGGGGATGGCCATCGGATAAGCATGATGAAGGACTATCATCAAGAGGTGAGGGACGATCACCTAGCAGGGTACGTCTGCTCTCGGGGTCGTATCATGACATAGGACGAATGTCAGATAACAAGATCAACGATGGGGACGGCCATCAGATAAAATGATGAAGGACGATCATCAAAAGGTGAAGGACGATCACCTAGCAGGGGACGACTGCTACAATATCACGACATAGGACGAATGTCGGATAGAAAAGGGTTCCAATAATGGAGACTCCACTAGGGAAATGATGAGGGACGGCCATCCAAAGGTGAAGGACGATCACCTGGTAGGGGACGGCTACCGAAAGTATCCCGACATTGGACGAATGTCGGATTGAAGAAAAGTTGCTTTGCTGGGGAGATGGTAAACACGGACGAGTGTTTACGCTCAAGAATAAAAGGTATAAGTGTTTGACGCTGTGTATAGTTTAAAGATGCGGACGAGCATCCTTAAGACCATGATACGGATGAGTATCGGTAGAAACAAACGCTGACGCGTGTTAAGAGATGATGGTACGGACGAGTACCAACTGGTTAACAAAGAACACGAACAAGTGTCAAATCTGTGGGGGAATAATATATAAGATACGGACGAGTATCAAAGACTTTTGTATAAGTATGAGTGAGTATTGTTGGTGAAGTATGAGCAAGACACGGATGAGTGTTTGATCTGCTGGGGAAAGGTGATACGGACGAGTGTCAGAAGAGAAAGTTTATAAGTTATGAACAAAAATTTGTATATGAGAGTGTAAAAGGTGTTTCGGCGACCTGTGGGGATAGGATGACACGAACGGGTGTCGACAAGAGTGTATTATGAAGAAGTGTTTGGTTTGCAACAAGTGATCGGGCAACCGTGCCGGGGAAGGGTGTCACGGAAGGGTGTCACCAAGGGTATGCATAGGTTTCTGGATGCAAAGAGGATGTTTTTGCTCATATCTGCGGGGGATGATATGACACGGACGAGTGTCGTAAGAGTATATATAAACAGGAACTTATGTTGGAGAGTGCAAAGGGGATGCTTTGGCTTTTATTTGCAGGGGATGTGAGTTTTATATGGTTGATGAAATATTGATGGCATTTGCAGGCGACTGGCTCGAACCTGGCTTGTGATCATGCAAATGTTTGATTTTTGCCGTAATGCTCCATATTAGACGGAATGTTACGCTTTGTGGGGAAAAATGATGCGAATGCTATGATTATGCAAAGGGAAACCGATCTGGGATTTGGATCCCACTAAAGATTGGATCTCTGGCTGATCTGCTTGGAGGAATATCCCAGTTGGGGGAGATCTTTGGTAGATCTGATAAGATATATAGCTCTGCTTGGGGAATAGATCATCGATAGACCTCTCCTGTAAGGAGAAACTCAGTTGGGGTGGAGGAAACTTTCGTCACTTTGTTGTGTAGGAGTTTCAGGTATTGCTCTTCTGGGGAGAGGCTGGAACTTCTATGGGGAGATTGGCTGGGGATGCTCCCGTTGAGTAGACCTGTGCTAGGGATGAGGAGGTTTTGACAACTCCGCTGGGGAAAAGTATTACAGATACTGTTCGGGGAGAAGGTAAGTTGAGGAAGTGTGCTTGGCATGCCCCATGCTGTATATTGAATATCTACAACCTGTTAAGACAAGAAAGACGCACAAGTATCCTGAGGTATCCCTTACCAGATTCTGTCATAGGAGTTAGATATTCCTGAGAGTAAATACATTTCCTGCAAGCATTTATTAAGAATGGCTCATTTGTTTTATGCAAATATTATATCATGGATATTGGACATTTTGCAAACGAAACAGAAATGTGCAAGAAGAGGTGTGACTGAAAACTCTGATTTTATTAATCTGGGTGCCCTGAATTGGCAGATACAGTCAAAGAAACAGATCCCCTAGAATGAGGAGATTGTTACAAATTGAAAAAGTAAAAGTGCTGGCAATGTTGACGACGCTCCAGTGAGCTTCCTTTGCTATGACCCGTATGACCTTGATGCTTTTCTCATCTTGCTTTCTGAAGAAGGTTGATTATGACCGATGCTTTATCCTTTCGAAGCTTGTCGTGTTGTGAGTGATACAGACGAATTAAGAATGCAATCATTCGCTTATTCCCTTATTTTGCGTGGATCGCCCTTTCGGGTTTTCAATCCACCGGGATACCCATTTTTTCCTGAGCTGTCCAATGCGGCTTTTCAGCTCAGCGGGTGTACATTTTTTCAATTTTTCCCTTATTTTTGCCCGAGTCTTTTAGTCTGTTTTTGACTCGCCGGGATGCCCTATTTTTGCCTGGACTTACATTCTGTTTTTATGTCCAGCGGGTAATTTTATGCGAAGTATTTTTTAACTGCATCTGAATTCACAGGAGATAAGAAATCTTCACCATCCATAGTAGTGAGCATCAGAGCTCCACCAGAGAAAACCTTCCTTACTATGAATGGACCATCGTAGTTCGGAGTCCACTTGCCCCTGTGGTCTGTATGAGGAGGAATGAGTCTTTTCAGCATAAGATCTCCCACTTGGTATTCCCGAAGCCTGACTTTCTGAACGAAGGCTTTCTTCATCCTTTTCTGATATAAATGCTCGTGACATATTGCAGCTAATCTCCTTTCTTCGATCAAATTCAACTGATTGTACCGAGATCGGACCCATTCTGCTTCATTCAGCTTTACATCCATCAGTACCTGTAAGGAGGGTAGCTCAACTTCAACAGGTAGGACAACTTCCATACCATACACAAGCTGATACGGTGTTGCCCCAGTAGACGTTCTGATTGAGGTTCGATACCCATGCAAGGAAAATGGTAGCATCTCATGCCAGTCTTGTAAGTAACCACCATCTTCTGCACAATCTTCTTGATGTTTTTGTTAGCTGCCTTGACAGCGCCATTCATCTTTGGCCTGTAAGGAGAAGAGTTGTGATGTTGGATTTTGAAGTCCTGGCATAGTTCTGCCATCATTTTGTTGTTCAAATTGGAACCATTGTCAGTAATGATTCGCTCGGGAACTCCATATCGATAAATGATGTCTCTTTTCAGGAATCTGGCCACCACTTGTCTGGTGACGTTTGCATACGAAGCTGCTTCGACCCATTTGGTGAAGTAATCAATGGCTACCAGGATGAATCTGTGGCCATTTGAAGCAGTCAGTTCAATTTTTCCAATCATGTCAATGCCCCACATGGCAAAGGGCCAGGGGGAAGACATCACGTTCAAAGGATTTGGAGCCACATGCACCTTGTCTGCATAGATCTGGCATTTGTGGCACTTTCTGGCATAGGCACAACAGTCTGCATCCATTGTGATCCAGTAGTAACTTGATCGTAATAATTTCTTAGCCATTGCATGTCCTCCAACATGTGTACCGAAAGATCCTTCATGCACCTCGTGCATCAACAAGTCTGCTTCTTTCTTATCAACACATCTGAGTAGAACCATGTCAAAGTTTCACTTGTATAATGAACTATCAGCATTAAGTAAGAAACTACCGGCCAGTCTTATTAATGTCTCTTATCATTGGATGATGCCCCAGGTGGGTATGTCTGATCCTCTAAGAAGCATTTGATGTCATGGAACCAAGGCTTGTTATCTCTTGCAATGTCCACAGAGAATACGTATGCTGGTCGGTCTAGTTTGGATACCAAATTCCGAGGCTACAAAATAGGCAGTTTGAACCTTGATCATGGAGGAAATGGTAGCTATAGCATCCACGAACTGATTTTCGTCTCGAGTAATGTACTCAAGTTTGACTGTTGTGAAGAAAGTCAACAATCTCCTCGTATAGTCACGGTATGGAATCAGATTCTCTTGGTGAGTGTACCATTTGCCATTGGTCTGATTGATTACCAGAGGTGAATCTCCGAATACAGTTAATGTCTTGATCCTGAGGTCAATGGCTTCCTTAAGACCCATGATACAGGCTTCGTATTCGGCTTCGTTGTTAGTGTAGGCAAAGGTGAGTTTTGCTGAGAAAGGCATATGAACTCCTTTAGGTGTAATGAGCACTGCACCAACTCCACGACCATTCATATTGACAGCCCCGTCAAACATCATTGTCCACTCTTCTTCTGGGTCAGGCCCTTCAGTGTGAACAGACTCTTCATGATCTTTTGCTTTTAGGTACATGATGTCTTCATCAGGGAAGTCAAATCTCATGGGCTGGTAATCATCAATGGGTTGCTCAGCTAGATAGTCAGACAATACACTGCCTTTGATGGCCTTTTGAGATGTGTACCAAATGTCATACTCTGTCAGAATCATTTGCCATCTTGCAACCCTTCCGGTAAGTGATGGCTTCTCAAATATGTACTTGACGGGGTCCATTTTTGAGATCAACAAGGTAGTGTGAGTCAACATATATTGTCTTAGTCGGCGAGTAGCCCACGCTAAAGCACAACAAGTTTTCTCGAGCAGTGAATAACGTTGTTCACAGTCGGTAAACGTTTTGCTTAGGTAGTATATTGCATACTCTTTTCGACCAGACTCATCATGCTGGCCCAACACACACCCCATTGATCCTTCTAAAACTGTCAGGTACATTATTAGAGGTTTTCCTTCAACTAGAGGCATGAGAATTGGAGGTTCTTGTAAGTACTCCTTGATCTTGTCAAAAGCCCTCTGACAATCTTCATTCCACCTGACTGCCTGTTCCTTTCTTAGCAATTTGAACAGGGGCTCACAGGTTGCAGTGAGATGAGATATGAACCTTGATATGTAGTTCAATCTACCTAAGAACCCCCGAACTTCTTTTTCAGTCCTAGGTGCAGGCATCTTCTGAATGGCTTTAACTTTGTCAGGATCAACTTCAATTCCTTTTTCACGTACAATGAATCCCAGCAGTTTACCGGAACGTACCCTGAATGTGCATTTGTTGGGGTTTAGCTTCAACTGGTACTTTCTCTGAAGCTTGAACAACTTTAGCAGATTTACCAGATGGTCTTCTTTAGTGAGGGACTTGGCAATCATGTCATCCACGTAGCATTCAATTTCTTTGTGGATCATATCATGGAATAATGTTACCATAGCTCGTTGATAAGTCGCGTCGGCATTCTTCAATCCAAATGGTATTACCTTATAACAAAATGTGCCCTAAGGTGTGATGAAGGTAGTCTTCTCCATGTCTTCGGGTGACATTCTGATCTGATTATATCCTGAAAATCCATCCATGAAAGAAAATACCGAGAACTGAGTTGTGTTATCGACCAATACATCAATGTGAGGTAATGGGAAATCATCCTTTGGGATAGATCTATTCAGATCCCGGTAATCCACACACATCCGTACTTTGCCATCTTTCTTAGGCATTGGTACAATAATAGCAACCCACGGCGGGTAACTAGTTACAGCAAGGAATCCTGCATCCCACTGTTTTTGTACTTCTTCCTTAATCTTCATTGCCATATCTGGATGAGTACGGCGTAGCTTTTGCTTCACTGGAGGGAAATCTTCCTTTAAAGGTAGCTTGTGCATAACAATATCCGTATCCAGACCCGACATGTCCTGCTAATACCAAGCAAAGACGTTGATGTATTCCCGAAGCATGTCAATAAGCTGTTCTTTTACTGAAGCCTGCAGACTGACCCCAATCTTCACTTCTTTTAGATCCTCTTTGGTACCAAGATTAACCGTTTCAACCTCCTCCTAATGAGGAGTGATCACTTTCTCTTCCTGTCTCAACAACCTGGCTAACTCTTCGGGTAACTCATAGTCTTCTTCAATCCCTTCATCGAATTGATTAATCGGATTGTCAAAGTCATACAAGGTCATAGCAGTGTTGTTGTCGGTGCAATCTGGAGGATAATCTCTGCAAGGGTTGAGATTGGTTCGTTTTAGTGATCAATTTTAATCTTGTTTAGAAAAAATGAAAATGAAGTTATTTATTTTGAAAACATTGCCATTTTATTGTTTTGTACAAAAGTGAAAAAATGAAAAGACAGGGAGCGAGAAAGAGATTTGTTTGCAAAAGATGTCTGATATTCATTGATTAATCCATTTGCACAAAATTACAATATGGCCCTATTACAAAATGAGTCCTGACACCTTGGGCAAGATGCAGGACTTGATGCATGCTAAAAAGACAGGAAATAATAATTATTCTGCAGGAGTAACCCTTATAATTTCCTGGGAAGACCAGTTAAGGACTTGGTGCCTCGGGATCCTTGGACGTATCTAGCTTTCCAGGTTGCGGTCGCTTTCCGCCTCGTCTTCCAGGTTGTTAACAGCATCTGGGGTGAGCACCCCCCCACTAATGAACTTGGGCTCTTTAGCAGCCTCTGATTGATCTTGCCGGAATGGTTTGTAACCCAAACCGAATATATCTTCCTTCTTTTCCACTGGAAGCAGCATGCCCAAGCCTTGGGCACTACCATCTTCAACAACCTTCCGGGCTTGCTAATAGGAGATAATCGAAGTACCCATCCTGTCTTCCTAGGATGCAGCGAATACTTCAGTCGTCGCCTCATTGACATTCAAGGCCTCGAACCCTTGGCTCATAGTTTCATGGATCTCACCATCCATCTCAATATACTTGTATGTAGCCAGATGGCTAACAAATATGTCATATTCACCACAGATGGTGATAATCTGTCCTTCCCACTCATATTTCAGTTTCTGGTGAAGGGTCGATGTTATTGCGCCTGCGGCGTGAATCCATGGTCGACCTAACAAACAGCTGTATGCCAGCTGAATGTCCATCACATAGAAAGTAGTCTTAAAGACTTGAGGACCAATTATCACTGGTATCTCCACCTCTCCAAGAAAAGACCTCTTGGAGCCATCAAAAGCCCTGACCACAAGGTTGTTTGGCCGGAGAGCTATCCCATCATATTCGAGCTTGACAAGAGCTTTCTTTGGTAAGACATTGAGTGAGGACCCAGTGTCTACAAGAACATGAGATAACACAGCTCCTTTGCACTCCAGGGTTATGTGCAAAGCTTTGTTGTGGTGACGTCTTTCTGTTGTCAAATCAGTATCAGTGAAACCTAGCCCATGGCTAGTATTGACATTTGACACAACTATTTCCAGTTGATTCATTGTGATCTCTTCTGGCACGTAGGCAGCGTGCATAACTTTGAGTAGTGCATCCCGATGGGCTTCGAAACACAACAGCAGGGATAGTATAGAGATCTTAGAAGGAGTCTGGTGGAGCTGGTCCACAACTTTATAGTCACTTCTTTTAATTATCCTCATAAATTCATCCACATCCTGATCGAAGGATGATTTATGAGGATCTTTTGGTGCAGATTCTTCAGGTATTACACTCTTCCCCTTGGCTTTGGCAGCAGCTTCTGCCTCAGTATTAATTCTAGGAGTTTGTGACGCGAAGAGACGTCCGCTTCGGGTGAAGCCTCCGCCTCCCCCGACATTATCCACTTGGGGAGTAGGAACTGGAGAATCAAGAAGGAATTTTTCTCCGTTGTAGTAAAGGTCAGCACCATAATGCCATGGTACAACACTGTCTTTATCATATGGAATTGGCCCGGGCACAGTGATGGTAACTGGGCTCACTGCAGCAGAAGTTGGAACCATAATCATATGTGGATCATAAAAGATGGTGACAGGACTTCTTGTGGATGTTGGTGATGCTGAATTGAAGCTTGTTTGTTGTTGAAACTTTTGCCGAGATTGCTGAAAGTTGCTGGAGTTCGGGACCGTTGTCAGGTCATAATAAATTGTAACTGTGGAGACATCATTGCTGGTGGTTGCTGGAGTTGTAGAAGGAGATGAAATGGAACTGTTGTTTGTTGAAGTAAAGGAAGGAATGGTTGCTGAAGTTGTAGACGAATCAGTAGGAACAATTGTTGTTGCAGTTGTATAAGAATCACTTGTTGTTGATAAAAGGGTTGCTGGTGTTGTAGAAGCTATTGTGGTAATTTGCATAATGCCTTCTTTGATCAAGCCATTAATTCCACTCCTCAAGCTTGCACACCCATTCTCAGAAAGTTTGCATGATCAACAACAGGCCTTACAACCTGGAAACACTTGGCATTTCAAAAGCTGGGCTTTAACCTCTGCCAGAGGTGTATGAATACTTGCAATGTCTTCTATTAAACTCATGGGTGAGCCTTCCTCTATAGCATTAATCCTTGGCCCATTGTAGCTTGACATAGGATTTTTCATGACATTGGGAGGAGGAGCAAAGTTCAGGGCCTTTGAATCTACCAGATCCTGGACCTTCATATGCAGAGCTCTGCATTTTTCCACAGAGTGACCAGGTGCGTTGGAATGAAAAGCACACCTAGCGTTGACATCATAGTTTCTCGGAAGGTTCTGAGGATCAGGTGGAGCCAATGTCCTCAACTCAACAAGATTGAGCTTTAGGAGTTGTGGCAGCAGTGTAGCATATGGCATTGGAATAGGGTCAATCACCCTGTTGATCTGAGATGGTCGCTGTTGAAAAGGGCGTTGTTGATGATTGTTGTTATTATTGTTATAAGATCTATGTTGAGGAAATTGTTGTTGTTGCGGAAAGTGTTGTGGTTGTTGAGCATACTGAGGAGGTGGAGCAGGGATAGTAACAGCAGCAACTGTTCTGGGCAGGTATTGGGGTCTCCCTCTTCCCATGTGTACAGAGTTTGTCTCACCAGATCTACGGGGCCCAGAAAATGGCTTATTTGCACTGCTTGAATGGCACTGTTGTCGGAGATCTTCCCCATCTTTAGTAGGCTCTCTATTCTTTCCCTAGCTATCACCACATCTGCAAAGCTGGTGGAAGAAAATGCAGCCAATCTGTCAATATAGGTACCCTGAAGAGTATTCATGAACATGTCTTCCATCTCCCTTTCAGACATAGGGGGTTGAACAGCAGCAGCTAGTTGCCTCCACCTTTGGGCATATTCTCTAAAGCTTTCACGGGAAGACTGAGACATTCCCATCAAAAGGGTCATGTTTGGAGCCATGTCCAGATTATACTGATACTGACGGATAAAAGCTTCAGCCAAGTCTTTCCAGTTTCTTACTGTGGCTCTGGTTAAGTGGGAGTACCATTCTTGGGATGCCCCTGTCAAGCTATCCTCGAAGTAAAACATCCACAACTTCTCGTCCATGGTGTATGCTTTTAATCTTCCCAAGAAAGACTGAAGGTGAGTACGTGGGAAGGATGTGCCATTATATCTTTCAAAACAAGGGGGTTTGAACTTGTGAGGAATTCTCACCCCTTCCACCAATCCCATGTCCATGACATCAAACCCAAGGGAGTTTTTGGATTCAAGAGACTTTAGCTTCTCTGCAATTTCATCCAACCGACGGTCGTAAACTTCGTCTCCTGCCCCAACCACTGTAAACTGCTCTTCTTGAGGATCTTCCTGCAAGACCCTTCCTCCAGCAGTGTTACCCTGGGTTTTTCTTATGGCATTGATGTCTGGGATTAGATGAGGTCCAAAATCTGGTGGATTAGTGCGAGGTTGCACGTGGTCGTTGTTACTGGTACCTCCTGTACCTGGATGGTGTTCCTCAGGAGTTTGTCGCTCAACCGACTCCCTTAGTCTTTCCTGGCTCTGAGCTAGACCAGTCATTACTGTTATGAATTGAGTCATCTGATTCCTCATCTCAACCCTTTCATTGGCCATTTGGGCCCTCACTTAATTCAGGTCTTGTTGGACTTGATCCATCTGTAGCCCCGGAAGGTTGTTTCTTGTCGGGTACCGGTGTATTCTGTTGACAGGGAAAACTCTTCTGCGAGCAATGTTTCCTGAAACCACAAAAAAGTGAGAAACAACAATAAAACAAAAACCTACAAAACAAAGAAAATGTTAGTATGCAATGCAGGATGCCTATTTATTTCCCAAGGGTATCTGGTTTGGTTCCTTGGTTTTGACCCTTCTAGACCTCGAGGAAATGCTGATGATGTTGTAGAGAGAGATAAATCCCACCAATAATACAAACCATATATATTACAAATAGTGAAGATTCATAGTTTTATTACAATAACATTCCCATAGCGGGTCAAAATAAAACAACAAAATCAAAAGTACAACAAAAGGAAAGTACAAGTACAAGGAAATCAAACATCCAATCCAAAGTATTCTTCTCTGACTTCCTTCAGGAGGGCCTCAGTCACTGGACCTACGGGGTGCTCTATGATAGTCCTGATGAGGAGGTTCCTGGTAGCAATGACATTGGTCAACTTCTTGTGCTTATCCTGATCCTTTGACCTCTTTAACCCCGCCTGGAGTTTCAATTCAGATATCTCATTCTGTGCTGCTATCAAGGCTGCCTGATTCTTCTTCTCACTAGCCTCCAGTTGCTCTATCTTAGCTTGAGTTCTCTGATCTTCTTGTGCACGGGCTTCAGTGATCCTGATCCACCTAGCCTGGCTCTCCTCTAGATAATGCTCTGCCCTAGCCTTCTGAGTCTTTGCTGCCTTGTAAGCATTCTTCAGTACTAATTCCCCTGCTCTAGCCTTTCTGATGTAGTCATCCGTCTTCTCAATCTTGGTCAAGTGCTCAATCCTGAGCCTCTCTAACCTCTCATTATCCAGACGGCTGTCATTTCTATCCTAGAGAGTCTTCTTCAAGGCTTTAGAGAGCTGAGTATTCCTCTCTTTCAGTTTCTCAAACTCTTCCAAACTGACAGTAGATGCAGGTTGCACTGTGGAAGGTCCAGGTACATCTTCTAAAGTGAATGACATCTGGGTGATCTATGCCCTGGTACGAGACTAATCAAGATACTGTACTGAAGCTATATTGTTGAATTTGCCAAGAATAGCTGTCCCTTTAGTCTGAATGTTGTCCCAGGGCCAGGCAGCCTGTCTGACAACAGCAGAGTTGTGCTGGATTTCACAATAGAGGGTCTCAGTCAAGTCTTGCCCTCGGGGAGGATGAACCAAAGCATACCCTAATTGTCTCTTAAAAAGTAAAGGGTTGTAATTGATGCCACCTTTTACTCCAATCAAAGGCACATTAGGATACTGCCCACAGCTAGTAATGATGTCCTTGCCCTTGGTGCTCTGAGTGCACCATCTGATGTCTTCTGATGTCAAGGAAATCAATCTCTTAGCCCAATTCTTTGGCTAGAGAGGTTTCAGGAAAGTATCTGATTTTGGCAGGTGTCTTAGCAACCAACAGTAATAGAGAGGAGCACAACATCTGACCAGTCTTCCTCTTTGCTTCTCATTCCTCTGGTGTACTGAATAATAGAAGTCTCCAAGCAAGGTAGGAACTGGGTTCCTTAGTAAGAACAAGTGAATGGAATTCTTGCTTACAAACTTTGGCTCATCTACAAACAAGATAACCCCATATATACTGAGGGCTAGAAGTGCACAGACAACATTCCATTTTCCTGTTGCAGCGTGCAAGGTGGCCTGAGAGATCAAGAAATCTAGGTGAAAGCCTGGAACTCCATCCTTGGTGGTCATGTTCTGATCAATGAGGGCAGGCTCCAAATGCAATGCCTTAGCTATGTCTTCATTCTTGGGAGCAACCATCTCAGGGTTGAAAGGAATCCCCCTCCTGATAGGAACTCCTAACAACATGGAAAATTCTTCTAGCAGAGGTCCCAACTGAAAATCAGGAAATGTGAAGCATCTAAGAGGAGGGTCATAAAACTGCAAGCAAGTATGGATCATGCTCCTCTGGGATGCATCCAGGTCCATGATCATGTCCAATATGCCTCCATAATGTTCCCTGGATAAAGGGACATGATCAGGAGTAATGAGAGTCTGGATCCGCCTGATGCCTGTCAGAGTGGGCTCAAAGAAGTGGTATGTGATGTTGCTCTTCCTAGAAGTGTCCATGCTGATAATGGATGCTGGTGAAGAGACTGAGAAGAAATCCTGATGAAGGTTGCTGAAGGAGATGCTGAAGAAGTGTCTCTGATGAAGACAGCTGGAGAAGAATCTCTGACAAACTGATGAAGGTGCTAGAAAAGATAACTGAAGAAGTCTGAGCAGCAGAATGGGTCAAAACCAAACCAAAGATAATAAGGTGGATACCCTGTAAAACAAATAGGAAAATGTTAAATGATGCAAAAATGATGTATGCAGAATGATATGCAAAGGGGTTGTGATCAAGTGCTAGATATGTTATCTGCCTTGATAGGGTCCATGTGTGTTCATAAGTCCGGATGGAGGCTTAGAAATCCAGTAAACAGGTGGGGGACTCAAATAAAGAGTCACAAATCCAGGGTTTTCACAAGAAATGTCTAAAGTGATGCATTCTTAAACAAAACTGGTAACAGGGTATGATGAGGCCAGAGGTTCCTGCAAACTTGTAAACATCCCAACCCCCTCACATGTATTGTTCTAGAACAAGGATCCTCAGACTTGGATCAGTTATGAGAAGTGTAAACACTTCTAACCTGGAGGTACAGTGTTTACAATAACCATAAAAGATCCTCCTCTAATTCACCTCAGATGTTGAAGGTCATAAAATGGGTCATCCAGACTTAACAGGCTTCCCAGATAGCCCTAGTACTATAGGAAATCCGTATCACAGAGTTCTCAAGAAGAAACCCATGTCTGAATCGTGTTTCATATTCCCGCACCAGACCGAAATGGAATGGGAAAGAATATGAAGCCACTTTAGCCTATGTGTCACTCAGGTCCCCGGTATAGGACCTTAATCACTCAATGATCCCCCACCCACCAACGAAACAGCAGATCCAACACATGATAATGACAGTATGAAATGCATAAAAACTATAAAAGAAAACAATAAATAAAGCAATAAATAAGCATAAGTAGCACATAACACCCCCGTAAACACAAATCAAACAAGTGCTAGGAGGAACCCACAAAAAGAACCAGAAGCCCTAGTTGCAATATAAGGGTCCCCAGCAGAGTCGCCAAGCTGTCGCTCCCCCGAAAAGACACCTGGTCAGGTAGGGTACATACGCGAACAGTCGGCGAAAGAAGAAAATGAAATGAAGATGAACTGAATAGAGTCGCCAACTAGGCATTTTTATCCCGAAGGAAAGGTAATGTTGCATAAACCTGGGAAAAGATGGATAAGACGGTTGCGAACCAGAGAAACTGAGAAAGGGGGTTGGTTACAACCTGGGAAGGTATTAGCACCCAGATTGTCCGTCGTACTCGACGAGATCCACGCTTAAAATATTGTGTTTACAAGGGGTAGGTGTATGTGTTATTTGTGTTCAAAAGCTAGGAATGAATGTACAAGTGTCAGTGCAAAAGAGAAGTGAAATGCTCAGGATCTGAGGCTTAAAAGAATGCTGGAAGAAGGGGGATGACAAAGAGACTTTTGTTCGATAACAATTAATTTATGCCTACGTATCCTCTCGTGCAATGAGGAAGTCAGAACACTGTAGTTCGACTCAAAGAGACTGAAAGATAAATTGACTGTGAACTGCTTGCCTGTCTATGCTCAAGTGTATGACTCATCTGGCTTGAGTGCTAACTGTCTTGCATTAGACGGAAGAAGCAAGTTCTCGTTTATGAATGAGTGTGATGAGAAAAGAATCCCGAAGGAGATGATTATTGTTTGTTTTTGTGTTTTCAGTTTTGTTTTTGTTTTTGGTGTTTTGCATAAGTAAATGAGCTTAAGCCTAAATCAAAGGTTTGTAGACTCATTATATCCTCCCTGATTAGGGATAATGAGAATACTTTAAGTATGAGATAAGCACCTCAACTTAATTACCATGATGATATAGGATTAAGATCATTAACCTACTTGTGATTATTTAGATATTTTTGTTTTCTTGTTTGGTGTTAAGTAATGAGTTTAAGCCATAATCAAGGATTAGTGAACTCATTACACCATCCTAATAGAAGGATAATAGATGAGCACACTTAAGCTGAGGAAGATACCTCAACTTAATCCATGATTTGGGATTAAATTTATGACAAAACAAAACCTTTATTAAGGTGGATTTTAATTAAGAGTGAGATTAAGAAATGGATTTTATGGTTTGTAAGACAACTTGAGGGGGACTTGTCCATTAAACACTAGGGTTAGTCCTTCTTAACCATAAAGGAAGAATTAGAACCCTAATGTAAGGCCCAAGTTACAAGTTAATATCTTAGTGATTATTAGATGGATTTATTAAGAGATTTAAAAAAATTAAGGGTTTGACACTTAGGATTAAAGTTATACACTCCATCCTAAGAGAAGGATGCAGGCATAACCCTAATTCTAAAGTCCTAAAACCTTAAAGGTTTAGTCTCTAATGATGAGATGAGATGAGAGACTCAAGGAGACTCAAAGGTAAAAAGCTAAGGGGGACTAATCAAAACCCTAATTATTATAATTCTTGGATGTTCCTATGGTTTGTAAGGCTTGAGAAAGATCTTCAAAGAAGCCACCAATGGAAGAAGCAAATGGAAGGAGGAAGAAGCAGAAGAAATAAGTTACTTACTTCATTGAAGAAGATAAGTAACTTAAAGAATGAAATTGAGAGATGAACACAAGTGAGCAATCCCACTCAAAGACAATAAAAAATGCAGCAAATATGCATATGAAGAAGATGAGAAGAGATGGGAGATGAAGGCAAATCCACCTCCCAAACAACTTACCCTTTAACCTGAAAAGTTAGTACAAGATGCCTAAAGAAAGAAATGCAATGAAACAATGCATATGCAAGGGCAAAAAGCCAAGACCATAAGCAAACACATGATGTAAATGATGCTATGAGATTATGCAAGAGCATACAAGATGCACATGTGTGATCATACAAGAGAATGAATGCAAAAGAAACATGTAGGAAGCATGAAAACACATGGATGTTTATGAAATGGAATGGAAGCAAAGCAAAGCAAATGTATGAATAAATGACCAAGAAATGTTCAAGCAATGTCTAAGATGGCATACAAGTGCTTAGAATGTCATGGCAAGTTCATATGTTCATGCAATGCAAAGTAGGATGCAAATGAAGATGCGAAACTAGGGTTACATGAAGGGATGAGATGCAAATGATCAAAACAGAAGCATATGTCATGATAAAAATTTGTAAATTATCTAAAACAAACCCTAACCCCATATGATATCACACCCCAAAGGAGAAGGTCTAACTCTTAACCTAAAGAAAGTTATGATTTTTCTAAGTTAACTAGGGTTTTTGGGTACCTTAAAAGGGAAAATGCAAATCAATTTGAAAATGACAGATAAATTCATGACAAAAATATCCTAGATACTACATGATATGTGGAAAACAATGCAAAAAGAATCATCATCAAACCCTTCATGTGAATTTTTTGGTGATTTTTAGAAACCTAAATGGTATTTTAATTAATTAATTTCCATTAATTAATTAAAATAAACATTTAAATATTTTAAAAATGCTTTGTAAATGCAAAAAATAAAATAAAAATTGTTTTTAGATGAAGAAAAATATTTGAATCAGAAATGCAAAGTTTGAAATTTTTTGGATGAGTTTTGATATTTTTAATAAAATGCACAAAACAAACGAAAAGAAAAGAAAATAAATATGAATAAAAAGAGAAAGTCAACGCATCTGAAGGCTGAGGTTTAAAACAAAATGGAGGGAATTGACTGGCGCCAGATTCTATGGTCCAGATTCAAACTGGCTAAACCTAATTAATTAATTAAATTAAATGGAATTAAGGCTAAGTGAAGCAATCTGGGTCGCCCAAATACACACGCGAAGACTAATCCAAGGGCTCACATTCAAAGTTCCTTAATTACACAGATTAAACCCTAATCAAGTTTAGGTGGCCGGAGAAGACCTCCGGTCGTCTTCTCCGGCGAGCTCCTCCCTTGAGCTTCTTCAAAACCCCACCCCAGACTCTCAAACTCTCCAGAAATGATCAATTCGCTACCCTAAACAAGAATCTAACCCTAAAATTCATTTATCATGCATCAATAACACGAATCAAGCAAGAACAGAAAATTAGGTCAAACTTTCAGAAACACGATACAAGCTTAAAACTCAACCATTTTCAAAACCAACAAGTGTAGTGTGATCAGTGAAGCATGGGTAACATTTCTATAACATAAAAAACAAGTTCTGGAAAATTTGTTCTTGAGGTATACCTAAGATGAAGCTTTTCAGTTTGGAACTTTCTGGACCTCTCCTTGATGCTAAATCACCTCACTTGATCCCCTGATGATGTTGCAAGGCTTTGAATGAGTTTAGAATGGCTGGATTGAGAGGATGAACTCTTGCTGCACCAGAATCGTGTTTTGTGTAGAGGGGCTTTGAGGCTTGTTTAATGGTTGGGAAATGATCTATGGATGATGGTGAGTTGGTTTATGAAGTTTGTTTGAGGTTTGAGTGGCTGAGCAGAGAGAATCGGAAGTTTGAAGGTGGAGAGGATTTTTGTGAAACTTGGCTTATGTATGGTTCTGAGCTCCATGATTATGTGAAATGGCTTGCTTTTGGTCCACATAACATGTCTCTATTGGCCAGAGAGTTGTTGTAGCTGCAGCTGATTGGTATGGGTTCATTTGCAAAAAGTCAACAACTTGTGTACCATAGGCATGGGCTTGGAGGGAAAGATTTCATAGGTTTTGCAAGTGTTATGTAATTTTTGCCCTTTTGAGAAATCATGTGATGCAAGCCATATAAACTTGTGACTTCTTGTGCAATTCTGGTCTTTGGAAGTTGCTTTGTGTTGTTATGATTCTTAGAGGTTGATTAGAGGTCACAAAATGGCTTGGCATGTGGTTTTGCAAAAATCCCTCTTTGGTGTATTCTTGAAAATTATAGGATTTTTGCCAACTTTGAAAGATCATAACTTGAGTTCCATAATGAATTAGAACATGTTCTTGTACTTTTTGAAAAGGGAATGATCCAATCTACAACTTTCTTGACCAAATTTTTTTCATTTGAAGCATTTTTGGTTGAGAAAGAGGAGGTTGAAGAACTTTCCCAAAATGGAAAGTTTCCATTACAAGTCATTTCCATTTTTGGCAACTTTTGGTTATGCTCAAATTTCTTCAATTTTGTGAACTTCCAAGCACTTCAATGATCAAATAAAGATCATATAACTTCAATTTTATGAAAATATCACTTTGGTTCCATTGTTGGGGGCCTTAGATGCCCTGATTTTGCTCTGACTTGCTCAAGAAGTTACCCAGTGAACAAATGACTTTCACAAGGAATTTCCTCATCAAAATTGGTACACATGATCCTTATAACATCTTAAGAACATTAGAATCAAGAATGGCCCAAAAATTTGGAGTTGAGGCCTCTGAAACCAAAACCCTAATTTTGGTCATCTGTGTAGTGAAAACCCTAGCTCTGCTTCCATGCCTTGCCAGTTCTTGTGATTTCTTCACTTCTTTGAACTTTGAGGGATGTAACATGATAATAGAACACACATGGACCCTCTTTGAATGCTTGGAGGCCTTTGGGGGTGGCTCAGATGGAATCTTGGATTGCTCAGATCACAAACCCTAGATGCAGATGAACTTGAACTATGCAGGGGAATAAAAATGCAATATGAGATGGTATGCTTATGCTTATGCAAACATGAAAGATCACAAGCAATGGTGTGAACTTAGTGAGGGAAAATTTGGGGTGTTTACAGTCTTCAACCCTTAGGATGCCCTTAGCTGCAAATGGATCACAAACCTCGCAGACCGCAGTCGTTCGTGTTAGTCCCTCTTTTGTGTGGATCGCCCTTTTGGGTTTTCAATCCACCAGGATACCCTTTTATAATGTGGCTTTTTAGCTCAACGGGTGTACATTTTTTTTCAATATTTCCCTAGTTTTTGCCCGAGCCTTTTATTCTGTTTTTGGCCTGTCGGGATGCCCATTTTTGCCTGGATCTTTATTCTGTTTTTATCCAGCGGTTTTTTTTACACGAAGTATATTCTTACTGCGTCTGCGTTGACAGGGGATTGGAAGTCTTTGCCATCCATGGTTATTAATATCAAGGCTCCTCCCGAAAAGACCTTTTTAACCATGAATGGACCTTCATATTTGGGTGTCCACTTGCCCCTGTGATCATTGAGAGGAGGAAGAATCCTTTTCAACACTAAGTCACCTGGTATGTACCGTTGAGGCCGTACTTTCTTGTCAAAAGCCTGTTTCATTCGTTGTTGGTACAATTGTCCATGGCATATAGTTGCTAGGCGTTTTTATTCGATGAGGCTCGATTGGTTGTACCTGGCTCAGAGCCATTCAGTTTCATCCAACTTGACATCCATCATTATTCTCAACGAGGGGATCTCAACTTCGACCGGTAAGACTGCCTCCATACCATACACCAGAGAGAACGAGGTTGCCCCTGTCGAGGTACGCACAAACGTTCGGTACCCATGTAGTGCAAACGGTAGCATTTCATGCCAATCCTTATACGTCACAACCATCTTCTGAACAATTTTCTTGATATTCTTGTTGGCCGCCTCGATAGCGCCATTCATCTTTGGGCGGTATGGTGAAGAGTTGTGATGCTCTATTTTGAAATCCCAGTATAAGTCAGCCATCATCTTGTTATTGAGGTTAGGACCATTTTCAGTAATGATCCTCTCGTGAATTCCATACCGGCAAATGATATCTCTTTTGATAAATCGGACGACCACTTGCTTTGTAACATTGGCATAAGATGTCGCTTCGACCCACTTTGTGAAGTAGTCTATAGCAACCAGGATGAAGCGGTGACCGTTGGAAGCCGTTGGCTCAATCTTACCAATCATGTCAATGCCCCCATAGAGAATGGCCAAGGTGAAGACATGACATTATGCTCAATGGATTTGGATGTACACGGACCTTGTCAGCATAGATCTGGCCCTTGTGGCATTTTTAGGAATATTCACAGCAATCGGATTCCATGGTGATCCAATAATATCCCGATCTTAACAGCTTCTTTGCCATAGCATGCCCTCTAGCATGGGTATTGAAGGAGCCTTCGTGAACCTCTTGCATCAACAGGTCTGCTTCGTGTCTATCCACGCATCTGAGCAGGACCATGTCGAAGTTTTGTTTGTATAGCACATCATCTTGATTCAAGAAGAACCCGTCTGCTAACATCCTGAGAGTCTTCTTGTCCCTACTGGATGCCCCAACTGGATATTCTTGAGTCTTCAGAAATTGCTTGATATCTTAATACCAAGGTTTGATATCCTCAACACCGTCAACTGCAAACACATAGGTAGGTCTTTCGAGACGAGATATATCGATTTGAGGCACATAATTCTCTTGATGCACCTTGATCATGGAAGATAGAGTTTCCAAAGCATCAGCAAATTGATTCTCATCTCGAGGTATATAGCGCAATTTGAATTTGGTGAAGAATGTTAACAACCTCCTAGTGTAATCCATGTATGGAGCCAAGTGAGGTTGATGAACTAGCCACTTGCCATTAACCTGGTTGATAACTAGAGAAGAATCACCGAAGATCTCAAGGTTCTTGATTCTCATACCGATTGCTTCTTCGATACCCATTATGCAGGCTTCATATTCTGCTTCATTATTGGTGCACTCGAATGTCAGCCGAGTAGTGAAAGGAATGTGTACCCCCTTTGGTGAGGTAAGGACAACACCCACTCCACTACCATTCATGTTTACAGCTCCGTCAAACATCAATTTCCATTTGGATTCGGGGTCTGGCCCTTCCTCCGGAAGTGGTTCTTCACAGTCTTTCGACTTGAGGAACATGATGTCCTCATCCGGAAACTCGAATTTCATGGGCTGATAATCGTCAATTGGCTATTGGGCCAGATACTCTGACAATACACTCCCTTTGATGGCTTTTTGCAAAGTGTATTGGATATCATATTCTGTTAGAATCATCTGCCATCGGGCTACTCTTCCTGTTAGAGCCGGCTTCTCAAAGATATATTTTACAGGGTCCATCTTGGAAATTAGGATAGTGGTGTGAGTCAGCATGTTCTGTCTTAGTCGGCGAGCAGCCCATGCCAAAGCGCAACAAATTTTCTCGAGTAGTGAGTAGCGTGTCTCACAATCGGTAAACGTTTTGCTAAGGTAATAAATGGTATGCTCTTTTCGACCAGACTCGTCCTGCTGACCTATCACACATCCCATTGATCATTCGAGTACTGTGATGTACATGAATAGAGGTCTCCCTGGTATTGGAGGCATGAGAATCGGAGGTTCTTGCAAGTACTCCTTGATTCAGTCGAAGGCCTGGTGACAGTCATCGTCCCATTCGATAGCCTGATTCTTCCTCAGAAGCTTGAAAATAGGCTAACACGTGGCTGTTAGGTGCGAGATGAATCATGCAATGTAGTTCAACCTCACTAGGAAACCCCATACTTCTTTTTCATTTCTTGGTTCAGGCATCTCTTGGATGGCTTTTACTTTTACAAGGTCGACCTTGATTCCCCGTTCACTGACAATGAAACCCAACAGCTTACCAGAGTGTACCCTGAAGGTGCATTTCTTCGGGTTTAACCTTAGTCTGAATTTTCGAAGCCTGTAAAATAGTTTAGCTAGGCTTACTAGATTCTTTTCTTTTGTTTGTGACTTCGCAATCATGTCATCAATGTAGACCTCAATCTCGTGATGAATCATATCATGGAATAGTGCCTGACTTAGGCCAAGAAAATTTTGTGATCTATCTCTATAGATCCTGATTCCTAATATATATGCTGCTTCACCAAGGTCCTTCATAGAAAAGAATTTCCCTAACCAAGTTTTTACTTGTTGCAAGGTAGGGATATTGTTTCCAATGAGTAATATGTCATCTACATATAGTACCAGGAAAACGATCATGCTTCCACTAACCTTCTTATAGACACAAGGCTCATCTTCATTCTTCATGAATCCATATTGTTTTACAGTTTCAACAAAATGAAGAATCCAGCTTCTGGAAGCTTGCTTCAATCCATAGATTGATCGTTGTAACTAGCATATCTTATGGCCTTCTTCAGGTATGTCAAATCCTTCAGGTTGTGACATGTACACGTCCTCAAGAAGATTCCTATTAAGGAAAGCAGTATTGACATCCATCTGCCATATTTCATAATCATGATATTCAACGATAAAAAGTAAAATCTGAACAGATTTAAGGATTGCAACTAGTGAAAAGGTTTCATCATAGTCTATCCCATGAATTTGTTTATAACCTTTAGCAACCAGTCTTGCCTTATAGGTATGTACCTTACCATCCATGTCAGTCTTCTTCTTGAAGAACCACTTGCATCCTATAGAATTAACTCCTACAGGAGGTACTACCAAGGTCCAAACCTGGTTTGTGTACATGGAATCCATTTTAGATTTCATGGATTCTAGCCACTTCTCAAACTCAAGACTAGTTATGGACTATTGGAAGGTTATAGACTCATCTTGATCCATGAGTAATACATCACCTTGATCAGTTATGAGATATCCATATCTATCTGGTTGGTGATGTATCTTGCTCGACCTATGCTAGTTTTGTTCTACTTGAGCAAGTTGCTCTTCCACAACTGTTTATGATTCCTGCTCTAATTTCTCCATAGGTGTATCAATGCTTTGTGATTCTTGAATTTCTTCAAGCTCTACTTTCCTCCCACTGATTCCTTTGGAAATAAAGTCTCTTTCCAAGAAGACTCCAGTTCATGCGACAAACACTTTGCCCTCAGAAGGATTGTAGAAGTAATATCCTCTTGTTTCTTTAGGATACCCCACAAATAAGCATTTGTCAGATTTGGGCTCAAGCTTAGTGTAGGTTCTGTAAAATTGGCATGAATTTTGTAAAACAAATATAGTAGTAGTGTATATGTACAGGATCTTTGCAAAACACAGAATATATGAAGCAAAGAATCCATTTGTGTGCACCTAAACATGTTGCGTTGAAATGTTTCAACATCTGGAACAACATGTCGAAGAAGATGTCAAGACAGCTCATTCGACATCATGAACTCCTGAAGATGGATTGAAGTTTTTGTTTCGGTTTCAACAGAAATAGTATAATTGAAGATTCAAATCAATCCAATGGCGCTAATTGTAGAAGATCTTGATGACTCAATATAAATTGAAGACAAATATTGAAAAATATAGAGTTTCTATATTTAGAGATATTTTAAGAGTTTTTAGATTTGAAGATCTTTTTGTATATTTTTAAGCAGCTTTGATCTGCATATTTATAACAGCTATTGATGTGATTGTGTAGGCCCAAATCCAGTTGGGAATAGGTTATAAAAGAAACTTTGTAACCTAGTTTGGAAACAACCAACCAAACCAAAAATGTAAAATCATTAGGGTGGTGTTCTTGTGGCAGTCGTGCGAAACAAGGAATCATGTTGTGGCTGTTTCACTTGTGATTCTCGAAGCTTTTAAGCAAGATAAGTGTGGTACTTAACTAAAGCTTCTAAGCAAGGTTAAGTTATTTGTAATTGAAGTGTAGCTTCTATTTTTGGATTGTTGTATAGGTATGAAGTCATCAATATCAGCAACTGAGAGTTGAGGACTGTGAGACATCACTGAGGTGATTAGAAGTGAGGATGAGTTTCTAATATTTAGGAGTTCCTAAGTAGAAGCTGTACAAGTAGTGATTAAGGGAGAAGACTATAAACTATAGGTGTTTGCTGAGAAGTCTTTGAATTGATACTACATAGTAGATTTCTTCCTGGCTTGGTAGCCCCCAGAGTAGATTGATTTGATCAAACTAGGTTAACAATTCTGTTGTGTTCTTTATAGCTTTTCTGTTTTCTGATATTATGCAGTACCTGCACTTAATGTCATATCAGATGTCACAACATCCTGAACAATGTTTGAATCTGATATATCAGAATTTTAAATGTGTTGTTGTGTATGCCTTACCATGTTTATAAGGAACAAATAAGATGTCTCAACATCATATTCAACATCTAAGTCTGTCATACCAGAATTTCAATTGGTATCAGAGCAGGCATCCTAGTCTGTTTCTGGATGAGATCCAAGGGGGATACTTTCTGGTTCATGGTCAAGGTAGAAGGGTTCTACTGATAAGTTGTTTAGATGTGTGAATGGTCCCTAGAAGTGGAGGATGGACTGTTCTGTTATGGTAGCATTGGGTTTGTGCTGCTATTATGATAGGTTTGATTTATTTTCAAACCTATGGCTGCTGGTGTCACTTGGAGATAATTGCTAGGGCTAATTTGTGACACTTTGATCTACTAAGGAGATTGTTATCTGCTGCTTATCTATCTGATAACTCCTTTGTTTGAGAAGGTTGCTCTTCTCTGGAGATATATCCTATGGTGTTGGGGATATATGCCTAGCTGCTTCTGTCAACTGTGCTAATAATACTTGAAGACTCTTTTTCAAGTCCACTCAAGGCACTATAAAGAGAAGTGGTTGTTTGGAGATCTTAAGATTGCTATTAATAGACCTATATTCTATTTGTAGATCTCTGTGTGATCCTTGGAATGATGTCTTATCCCATGATAGAACATCACATCAGAATTAGGCATGATTATGTTTTCCAAGGAATGACTATATAGATGCTTAGGTGCTAAACTATTGTGTTTATTTCATAAGTGTTTGGAACCTACTCCTGATCTGGAATATGAGGCATCTGTATGGTGTGTCTAAGGATGTTCTGGCCCTGTAGCTTCTCTTAGATATGTGTGTTGATCAAGGAGTGATCAACATGTGTTTTTCTCCTAAGGACAGTTTATTTCTGGTCCTTGCTGCAGGAGTGAAGTACCTGAGCTTCAAGGAGTATTATTTCAGAAAGACTCCTTGTACATGAAGGTTAAGTTATGTCAACTGGTGGAGTTGACTGATGTAGATATAGATATTTAGTAGCTATATTGTGTGAAGACATCTCTATTTAGTCTTATTCTGGCCCTGTAGGAGAAGTCTGGTGGAGTGTCCCAATTGCAGCTTATGTCTGTGTTTTGGAAGCCTAATCAATTGCTGATGGTTGATTCCCCTGTGCCCATGCACATGTTTATTGTGGAGGTTTGTGTAACTGATATTGATGTTTGAACAAATGTTGGAACATCATCTCAGAAAGTTTCAGATTTATGCAGAAGAAGAAGAAGTCAGATTACATGTTCAACCTTGTGTGAGAAGGTAATCTTATCTGACAATTAGTAAATATCTTGACGGGAGACTTGGTATTTGTCTATTGTTTTATGATGCATAAAGGTGGATACTTGGACGGGAGACTTAGTATTTATTTAAGGAGTATGCATATCTGAATTCTGAAACTTATGGGTCAGAAAGTGTTCTGAGTAACTAATACTCATCTTCAGAAAAGGGCTTTGGTTGTTCATAAAAGGGGGAGTTAAGTAGTGCCATTTGTGGTGTTTTGGTGCAAGAGTGCAAACTTGTTTTGGTGGATGCAACTGGAATTTTGTTCTTCCACTGACAAGGAAGGTGTTCATAATCATGAAGTTATTATTGATAAATCATCAGGACTTTGTGAAGATTTATTTACTCAGGGAGAAATGTCATCCTTGGTATTGCCTCAAGGTGTAGTTCTGAACTATTCCTTCTGAAGATTCAAACAGTGACAGGTTTGAAGACTTTGCAGAAACATTGGAAGTTTCTCATCAATATGTGTTATTGGTAGGAATTTCTACAAATTCAACAGGATGGAGGTTTTCTACTCAAACTTGGTAAATAAGTCAAGTCTATGAGAGCATGGAACTCTTGTTCTGTAAAGGAAGGAGGTTCTTTCAAGTGGCAGAAGAAGGAGATGAATTTAACAGTTGGATGTGGACTAACAATGTTCAAACATCTAGTTCAAGATCAGAGTTTAATTAGTGAAGTGGCGCATCAATTTAAGATAGAATGATCTACAGGGATTAAATGCTTCATAAGGCCTATTATCTTGACAGCTTGGTGAAAATCAATTTTATTTATCAGGATACCTTTGGAAGATTTCTGATAAACGTGAAGAAGACAAGTGTGGTAATTGGCTTTTTAATATTAGGATTCATAAAGGAGGTGATCAAACTGTGGCTATTGGTTGATCTCTATATTGGTTTCGAAGAATCAAGATAATCAGAGTGTGGCAGATGGTTGTTCTTGAGGATTATCTTGGAACAAATTGCTTTTGGGCATAAGAGTGATGAGTTGAATACTAAAGGAGATTTGTTCTTCTTGAAGGTGGGTTTCTGAGTTTCTGATTCAAGCTGGTGGCACAGTGCAGTTGAATAATTTCAGTTCTTGGATTCCTATGCTAGTAAGTCCAGTTAGTGGAGCACATCTAGGATCATAATGATAAGGTCATAGTGTGTGAAAAATTTTCTAACTATGTGTTAGTACATTATCTTTGGTGATTGTCTATATGGTTTCTATTCCTAGCCTACCTAATCATATGGGAGAATGATGAAGTAGTTGATATGTATTGGAAGAAACATGTAGAAAGAGACTAAAGTAGATCAGGTATTGATTGCTTGGAAGTCTGTTTGTGGACATTCTTACTAATTTCAGAATTAGTTTGAATGATGTTTGTCTGGATTGTATGGTCAAAGGACTGTAAGGATATTATGGGCCAGTTTCAAGAACCTGTTTGTTTGAAGATGTCAGCTGTGTAGTTTGTGGTAACAACAAACCAAGAAGGGATCAAGTATGCTTTGGTACAAGTGAATGTGTTCAATTGGGGATTGAACAGAGGGTGAGCTCTTGAAGACATGAAGTTGCGTCTTATGTTTTCCTTTCATCATAGTACAGAGAAGCATGGAGTATCCTAGTTAGGGGAAGTATGTTACAATTATGTGCACCTATTTTTGTGGAGTTAATAGGGGGTAATACCTTAACTAGGTTCTGTGATGTTACAAAACATGTTATGACACGTGCTACTATGTATGTTATCTGGATTAATTCTTATTACTTAGTGGTTGTGGTGTGCTTGTCCTTGTGATCCATATGAGAAGTGTTCATGTGTGTCCAAAAGATTATATGGTATAAGGCTGCTATCTGTAGGTTATTTTGGATTCTACATGAGGTGTGGACAATGCTGTTGTGGGTTGTCAAAACATGTTTCAGTACATGTGAGTTGAGGATGACCATGCTTGTTGTGTGGATGGTACAGGTGTGAAACGCGTGCTTATACAAAGGTTGTTTTGGCCGATTCACTTTATTGGGTGGAAAAGCTTTTACGCCTAAAATAACGAGTCTTGACTAAGAATGCATTTTATTTTCAAGGCACAATCATTACTTTCGAGGTTAGCTTTGTCCTATTTATAGAGAGCATCCCTTCTCCTTCAGCCAATGTGTATTTTTCATTCCTCTTCCTTCTGATGGGGTTCTTATGTTTTTGGGAGAATAATGCATGGGTCTGGCACCGTGTGGGGTGTTTTTGCCAATTTTTGGCTAAAAAGGGGGAGAGAAAATCTGGTATTGCTGGTGTTGTGTATGGTGTTGTGATGAGGCTGGAGTATGTGTTCCAATGTCTGTATTGGACGTGTTCAGTGTGTATGGAGGCCAGGATATCAAGATGGATGTTGTAGTCTTGTTCTTGTGACTTGTGTTCTGAGATGCATTAAAGAATGAGTATCTTGATCTCTTATGGAACTTTTGGCCTCTCTGAAGGAATGAGTCCCTCAGAGCTCAGGAGGTATCTCTCGAAGTTCAGGAGGTATTTCTCCAGAATACCAAGGAGGTAGAAATGGATCAGTATGGTTAAATAATTCAGGACTTTCTACTCCTTGTGCACCACTAAGGAAGATGTCAAGCAACATGTTCTAACATGATCAATACAAAGGTTTCTTTTTGTTTTGCTTGTATTTTTATTGATGTATTTTTTATTTTTTTTAGCCAAAATTTGCCAAAGAGAGAGATTGTAGGTTCTGTAAAATTGGCATGAATTTTGTAAAACAAATATAGCAGCAGTGTATATATATAAGATCTTTGTAAAACACAGAATATATGAAGCAATGAATACATTTGTTTGCGCCTAAACATGTTGTGTTGAAATGTTTCAACATCTCGAACAACATGTCGAAGAAGATGTCAAGACAGTTCATTTGACATCATGAACTGCTGAAGATGGATTGAAGTTTTTGTTTTGGTTTCAACAGAAACAATATAATTGAAGATTCAAATCAATCTAATGGTGCTGATTGTAGAAGATCTTAAAGACTCAATTTAAATTAAAGAAAAATATTGAAAAATATATAGTTTCTATATTTAGAGATATTTTAGGAGTTTTTAGATCTGAAGATCTTTTTGTATATTTGTAAGCAGATTTTTTCTGCATATTTGTAGCAGCTATTGTTGTGATTGTGTAGACCCAAATACAATTGAGAATAGGTTATAAAAGAAACCTTGTAACCTAGTTTAGAAACAACCAACTAAACCGAAAATGTAAAATCATTAGGGTTGTGTTCTTGTGGCAGCCGTGTGCAACAAGGAACCATGTTGTGGCTGTTTCACTTGTGATTCTCGAAGCTTTTAAGCAAGTGAAGTGTGGTACTTAATTGAAGCTTCTAAGCAAGGTTAAGTTGTTTGTAATGGAAGTGTAGCTTCTGTTTTTGGATTGTTGTATAGGTATGAAGTCCTCAATATCAGCAACTGAGAGTTGAGGATTGTGATACATCACTGAGGTGATTGGAAGTGAGGATGAGTTTCTCATATTTAGGAGTTCCTAAGTAGAAGTTGCACAAGTAATGATTAAGTGAGAAGAATGTAAACTATAGGTGTTTCCTGAGAAGTCTTTAAATTGATACTACATAGTGGATTTCCTTCCTGGCTTGGTAGCCCCCGGAGTAGATTGATTTGATCGAACTAGGTTAACAATTCTGATGTGTTCTTTATAGCTTTTCTGTTTTTTATTATTATGCAGTACCTGCACTTAATTTCATATCAGATGTCACAACATCCTGAAGAATTTTTGAATATGATATATCAGAATTTTAAATGTGTTGTTGTGTATGCCTTACTATGTTTATAAGGAACAGATAAGATGTTTCAACATCATATTCGACATCTGAGTCTGTCATACCAGAATTTCACTTAGTTAAAATTTGTTGTTTTACATAAACTTCACAACCCTAAACCTTTATGTAAGACATATGTGGTTTCTTACCACTCCTTATCTCATATGGTGTCTTTTCTACCTTTTTGGATGGAACACGGTTAAGTGTGTAAGCTGTCGTCAGTGGTGCATGTCCCCAAAAGGAGTTTGGAATATCGGCATGACTCATCATGGATCAAACCATGTCTAACAAGGTTCAATTTCATCTCTCAAATACACCATTCCATTGTGATGTTCCAGGAGGAGTGAGTTGGGATAGAATCCCACATTCTTTTAGATGTTCATCAAACTCTAGGCTTAAATATTCACCTCCTCGATCTGATCAAAGAGTTTTAATATTCTTACCTAATTAGTTTTATACTTCATTCTTGAACTCCTTGAACTTTTCAAAGGGTTAGATTTGTGTTTCATTAAATACACATAACCATATCTACTGAAATCACCCGTAAATGTGATGAAGTATTGAAAACCTCCCCTGACGGGTATGTTCAGTGGTCCACATACATCAGTATGTATGATGGACAAAAGATCATTTTCCCTTTCACCTTTTCCTATGAATGGAGTTTTTGTAATTTTTCCAATTAAACAAGATCTAGATGTATCATATGAAACGTAATCAAAAGAATCCAAGAGTCCATCTTTATGGAGTTTGGAGACGCGCCTCTCATTTATATGGCCTAAGCGACAATGCCAAAGGTAACTTAGATTTAACTTATTAGGATTTATCCTTTTAGTATTAATGTTATAAATTGGAATTTCAAGATCAAAGACATATAATCCATTGTTCATTTGTGCAGTAGCATAGAATATATCATTAAAATAAATAGAACAACAGTTGTTCTTTATTATAAATGAAAAACCAAACTTGTCCAAACAAGAAACGAAAATAATATTCCTGTTAATTGCATGTACATAATAACAGTTCTCTAACTGAATTATTAAACCACTAGGTAAAGTCAAATCATAAATTCCTACAGCTAAAGCTGCAACCTTTGCTCCATTGCCAACTCGTAGGTCAACTTCACCTCTTGTCAAAACTCTACTCCTTTTTAGTCCATGCACATTGGTACATATGTGAGAACCACATCCAGTATCTAATACCCGTGATGTAGAAGTAGATAAATTAATTTATATAACAAAAATAACTGAAGTTGAAGTCTCCAATTCATTCTTATCTTTTAGGTACTTTGGGAAGTTTCTCTTCTAGTGCCCGGTCTTACCGCAATAGAAGCAAGTGCCCTCCTTAGATATGCTTCCACTAGGCTTCAAAGTAGGTGCAATATGTTTGGGTTTGGCAACTTCCTTGCCTTTCCATTTACCACCCTGCTTGGTGGGCCTTTTGTTCTGTCTCTTTCCATTACTGACCATCAAAATGGATTTTCCTTTTGACTTCAGATTTTTCTCAGCAGTTCTTAACATGCTTAGCAATCTAGGAAGAGATTTGTCCATATCATTCATGTTAAAATTAAGGAAAAATTGACTAAAACTCTCCGACAACGATTGTAAGATCAAATCAGTTGCAAGCTCCTTCATGAGGGGAATCTCAATCTTTCAAGATTCTTCACATACCCAATCATCTTGAGTACATGGGGACCTACTGGGCTTCCCTCAGCTAGCTTGGCTTGTAAAATGGCTTTTGAAACTTAAAACCTCTCATGCCTTGTCTGCTCTTGATAGAGCATCTTCATATGTTCGATCATATCGGACGCTGCCATGTTTTCATGATGATTTTGCAATTCAGAATTCATGGTAGCCAACATGAGGCAAGCAGTTTAATTGTCATCATCAACATGCTTCTTATAAGCATCTCTTTCATCCATAGAAGCAGAACTAGGAGGTTCCTCATCAGGAACAGGTGTCTCTAAAACATAACACTTTTTGTCATGTTTGAGGACAATCCTCAAATTTCGGTGCCAATCTAGAAAATTTGTCCCAGACAATTTTTCCTTATCCAGGATTGTTCGCAAAATGTTATTATATGTGTTGTTTGTCATGGTAATCTACATTAAAAGATGGTGGAAATATTATTATCATTAAACATATTCAATTAGGCCTTTAATTAAAATATGCTCCCACTATTTTACTTAAAACGAATGACCTTCATCATTTGATTCGGAAAATCCCGTTGGAAGATTTTCTAGTGAATCGAGATCCATATTTCGCTTTGTTTTAAGTCATTGTTAGGCTGATTACATAAAACTCGGCTATTTAAGTAGGAACTCCTTCCAATTGTATCCAATACAATTCACGAATATTTCAGTTTGGTGAATAACTCCTTATTCCAATCCATCATATGGATCATTCCCAACTCTTGCTTCTAAATATATATAATCTTATTATATTTTGTTCAGTTAAGTTTGACCCATTGTTTTAGAAATTGGATATTACATTTATCCCATCGCACCTTACCAATATAGAATATGCACCTCGCATTAGGCGAAACTTATATAATTCGATACTAGTCTTCATGAGTTCTAAAATTTGGAAAGCAAAAACTTAATATTTAGTTTTGAGAGAATTTTAATTAATTTGATCTCACGACTTATTTATCATATAAATAGTTCCTCACACATACATCAACATACACGCATACATATCTATATAAACATACAAACATATGAAACAGTTATGGCCCCTAGCGCAATTGTTCTCCCAATCCAATGTGAGAACTAAGTTAAACTAATAACGATCTTCACTTCACCAAGTAACATCTCCAAGGTTGTCTTTCTTTATTTTGTAGTATTCTCTTTCTTCATAATAATTCATTACATCAAAGAAACTCATTTTATATACGAGGGAGTGAGATGAGAAAAGAAATTACATGAAGAGAATAGGAGAGAGGCACGACATGCGGGTCGTATTTATAAAATCCAAAAACAAAACAAAATAAAAATAAACTAAGGCCATTACTCTTCACCACAAGAAAAATAATAACATTATTATTATTAATTTAAATATGGTTAATAAAACAAATCAAATTAAATTTCGGAAAAATAATAATAAACCCTTTTATTATTACTGCGGATTTTTCGCAACCCTTGCGCAGCACATCACAATCATTTTTTCATGTGACGACCGTCACAACCTGCATGACGATCGTCGCGACTGTCATGACTGCATGACGATCGTCATGACTGCATTACGACTGTCATGACGTGATTTTAATTGCAGATGGCGTAACCCTTGTGTCTTCACTCTCCAATGCAAAATTTTATATCGTCAACGCAGCATGATCAACAATTCAATATGATTGATCCATATGTTATTGTTTCACCATACTAAATTCGGATTCCGAAGCATATAACCACAGATCGCACAACCGAATGATAATCATTACTCTAATTGAACTGATGAAATAAAATAGTATATCCAATATACCATCTTTGCATCAAAGTTATTCATATCATATATGAATTAGATCGATCATATATATGTAACTTATGGACGATTGACATATCGCTGCTTCACCGTACTATTGTCGGATTCCGAAGCATAGTCAATATCAACCATCCAAATTGTACACAATTTGATGCGAAAAATTCAATATCCGGATTTGATTTAATTTTATGTGTTTTAATGCAATTAAAACAAATTTGACAGAAAGTAAATAATTACCAGACTCATGGTTTCGTAAGTGGCCCTGATACCACTGAAGGGAAATTTGCTATACAAACGTTGTGGAAAACAAAAAATTTCCTTTAGAAATCCTTACGAAAGGTCATGATCTGTGATAAAATATTTACCTTTTGTGGCGCTTGAAACCTTTGATTTTGATTTGATCACGAGCGTTGTATGACGAACAACGCCTCTACTTTGTCCACATGAATAACTTCCTTCAATCATAGTGATAGTTAGTTACAAGAAGGTTTAGAGTGAGGGAGAGGAAAAAGGAATACAACCAGGGTTTCAAAATTACAACTACTGAGCTTCTTCACAAGGGTTCTATTTATATAACTATTTGTGTGGGCTTTAAGCTAAAATCCCAACTTAATAATAATATTGTTATTATATTATTATAATAACTATTATTATAATAACCATAATTTTATTATTATTATATTTTATAAATATTATAAAATTAATAATAACTCTTATTATTATATCATATGGTACCTTACCATATTCTATATTCCATTCTAGTGCACCGTACCTTATGGTGTACCTTATTTATTCCACCTCTTCTCTAACTGTCCTTATGTGTATGACCTTGTAGTATTTCGTGACGTTGACAATTATATTAAATTGTATTTTTAACATAATAAACATTGAGCGGTATCTAGAAAATACATCACTGCTACCCAAGTCACAAAATTGTCATGTGATATGACAAAAACTTTTTGTGATAGTATTTGCATGTACAATTACCCTTTTTCCCTTATGTCTATATTGGACATAAGGCATATACCATGTCATCCTTGTCCATTTCAATATTGGGACCTTAGATATTTATCCTGTTATGCAGGATGGGAAAATTTCATCTAGGCTACTCATGTCCCTCAGCAGGCTTTGTGAAGTACCCATCAACTGTCTTTATGATCATCCAATTATGGACAACATTTGATCAACAATAAAGTACTTGACTCTACATCTTGGGTCCATAGTAGTTTTAGGTCGAAGGGTGGTATACACCACTATCACCATGAGAGTAATTTATGACACTTTGCATAATATTCTATATAGTACTCTCATAGTGGGTCAATCCAGTATAAATATTACTCCTAATATTCATACCTATGTCAAGACTTGATAACTCCTTATCCATTATCCATGAGATGTGATCATCAGTCTATCTACATAATAGTATTAATGTTTTAAGGTTATCTCATTTCACATTAAAGCTCGACTATGGATGCTTTAATAATATTGTCCTTATGTTTAATAGAATCTCATGATTAAGTCACACTTAATATTTCATTAAACGAACTAGCTATTATAGGGACTTTATCATTTTGGAAAATCAAACATAATAAAGAAATGCCTTTTATTATGAATAAATAATTCGGTACAAATACCAAAAGTATTGGCCTCTAGGGCTTACACCAACAGTTATCGCAGGATTTATTTGGCCAAAATTGCAGCATGCGCGTAGCACGGTGTAGGGCGCTTAGCGCGGTCTGAAATATTTTCTTCTTTTTGAGGCAGTGGTGAGCGCGCTTAGTGCACTAAGGGGTTGCTTAGCGCGGTCTGGAACGAAAAATATTATTTTATTAATTGAAAAATAGTAGAAAGCATGATGTTTGATGTGATTATCGGTGTATGAATTGAATGGTGTGATGTTATTGGTTGTTGTGATGCGAGTAGATGACTTGATGATGTATGCTTCTGTTTTATATCATCTTTATCTTTTATTGATTTAAGAATCTCTCCCCTTCTGTTTGAATGTTGCCTCTACGTGGGTAACGTGCAAGTAATCTGGAGTTGTTAGAATTTGTGGTCGGTGAAGTCAAAGTTTTTCGCGTTAGTGGCATCTGCTCTGATATGTAACAATGGGAGTTGGGAACATTATTTGTATGAGTCATTTCATTAAAAGGGATTTTTGTTGTCTTTATATTTTTCAAATGAATTCTGTTTGTTAAAACCGTTATACTTCGTTATTGTTTACTTCGATTGGTTTTTCTGCTACATAATAAAAGTTAATTTATGGATATACAAAGTATGTTACATGTCTTATAAAGAGCAAGTTTTGGATGAAAAGTAATGCCTTAAATTATGATTAGTTTGATTTCACTCTAATTTTTCAATTAAATTGCATGGGGGAATTTAGTGTGTTATAACATGTGTGCGAGTTCTATTACTTATAAACATTAGCCAGAATCTGTTTGACATTAGCACACTTGGGAGTTGCTGAATTGCTAGCTTCTGGTGGCAGATTTTGAAAAATACTTACTAGTGTGGCTTGGCGCAGACTCTGTTGTTGAAGGTCTCAGCATTAGACGAGTCACTACACTTAGTGAATGTATATTTACTTCTAGTACCATTCAAAGTTGGTGATAAAGCTGGAGTTGTCAGTACTACAGAAAGCAAGAGACATTGTCTAATCAGTTTGTCAGCTAGAGTCTACAGATTTTAACACTTAATAAAGGTTTGCATGATTTACGGATATATACTCTCAACGGCTCTATTAGTACATAATCTCTTGAATATTCAAAAGGTTAAACACGTTACACATTGGATTAATATCTTATGGTGTATTTATCTTCAATGTCTCTTGTACTATGGAGCAAAAGAAAATACTCTGATCATGTTACCTCTTCAATGGCTAGTTTTCTACAAAGGCTATTTATATGACTAACGGTTCAAGCTGAATCTTTAACAAGGATTATCCAGAAGAAGTAGTAGCAAGATAAACAATTATCAACTCTATTGTATATGCAGATTTTCTGTTGTAGGTTGTAATTGTAAAATCCTTAAGATTTATTACCAATGAATATCTTAGAAATCATAAGTGCTTTAGGCATTTGTTATGGTGATTTCTTGTACCTCTGATACTTGTATCATGTACACCTTGTTCTCTATTTTGTTGAACATGTTTAGCAGTTTATATTAAAGTTTCTTGATATGTGCTTGAGCAAAAGTCTTTTCTCATTAGGATTCAAGCAACAATATTCGAGCCAAGAAGCTTGAGCTACATAAGTCTCTTGTTATATGGTTGAGTAGTAAAAGTCTTAATAGGCTAAGCTAATTGAGCAAGTTAAAGTCTTGATCCCAGATGCTTGAGCCACATAAGTCTCTTGCTTAAGTTCTTGAGTTGTGAAGTCTTAATCAAGTGGATTGATTGAGCAAGGGAAAGTATCAGCCAATGTGCCGTGAGCAGGAAGTCTCAAGTGAAGCTTTAGCAGGAAAGTCTAAACCAGTGTGGCGTGAGCAGGAAGTCTCAAATGGAGCTTGAGTAGGAAAGTCTCGGCCAGTGGGGCTAGAGAAAAAGTCTTGGGTGAGGAGCCATGTGAGGAGCCATTGAGAACTGCTTTAGACTTGATCAATCTTTCTCCTTATGTTCAACTTGATGGTGATGTTCCAAACATAATATGTACATAGAAAGATGTCTCATAAGGTTAATTGAGAATGTTTGGTTACAAAGCATTTGTTAACATTCCTAGAGACGAGAGGTCTAAGTTTGATAAAAGATCTAAAAAATGTTTCTGTGAAGGCTAGGGTCATGAAGAGTTCATTTATAGATTATGGGATCAAATTGACAATAAAATTATAATAATTTATGATGTGATATTTTTTAATCACCAAACTATCGAAGATTTTGTTAAAGCTTGGAAGCTAAAATATGATGTTAGAAGTTACAACGATGGTGTGCCTAAATATCTTAGTGAAAATTTTGTTGATGTGGGAGATATGCATGTAGATGATGAGAATGTAACTAATGATCAAGAACCTTATCATGCTGAGCTAGTTGAAGAGGCTTCATCTAAGCCATCGGTTGAGTCTGAGTTAAGAAGATCTACTAGAGAGTGTCAAGTTTCTCAAATATATCTTCCATTCCAAAATTTTCTAAAGAGAAAATATTGAAGGATATACAAGAAGAGATGAATTCCTTGCATGAGAATTGCACATTTGAGTTTGTGATATTTCCTAAGGTTATAAGAGCACTCAAGAATAAACGGATACACAAGATAAATTATGAAGAGAATAAATTTCAACCAATACACAAAGAAAGATTGTTTGTATAACACTTTAATCAGAGAAAATGTATGAATTATATTCAAGTTGTAATGGGATTAACAGTTAGCTTGAATCTAGATGTTAAATAACTTGATGTGAAGTTTGTTTTCCTTCATGGTGATTTGGAGGATGATATATATATATATATATATATATATATATATATATATATATATATATATATATATATATATATATGGAGAATCTAAAGGGCTTTGAAGTCAAAGGTAAAGAAGAGCTTGTTTATATATTGAAGACAATTTTGTTTGACACTGGCGCGAATCTAGATGGGGGGTTGAATAGATCCTCTTTAAAATTTAACTTTTCAAAAATTTTGAAAAATATTTTGCGAAAGTTCCCCGGAAAACTCGTCTAAAACAAACAAAGTCACCGGTGATCGGATATGCGTTTAGAAACCGAATGGGAAGTACATGATAATAAGATACTTAATACTTTGCAACCAAATCACTTAAGTTCAGCTTATTTGATAAGCCACTCACAACAATGAATTAATTGAGAATAGATAAGCACAAGAAAAATGAATGTGTATGTGGTATGACTTTTTCACAAACACTTGGTGTGCAAACACACAAAGTGTTATTTCTATGTTGAACTAGTGCAGAATTTTCACAATAGTGTTGTCAAAAATTGATAGCTATTTATCAAATAGGTGGTGTGAACCAATTCAACCAAACCATAATTTCTCAAACTACACATAATCAAATTATGCAGAAAATATAAGAACGAAGAAATAAAGGAACACGAGAGATTTGTTTAGGCAGTTCCTTCACCATCCTCGCTAGAAGTACTTTGCCCCCAATTCTTAACTGAATTAGGCAATTTCATTAATATTGCAATTATTTTTACAAGAAGAAATTGGAAGAACAAACCAATCAGAGTCACGAATGTTGTGACAGCTCCTTTTTATCCCTTGATTCAAGAAGAACCAAGTCCTTCACGTGCGTCGAGAAAGCCTCTAGTTAACAGCTCCCTTCTTGCAAGGATATCCAATCCTTCAAACCTCGAGCTCGGCTGATATTCTTCAACGCTTGTGAACCCACAATAATCTTCGCAATCCTCCGGTTACCGTGATATGAAAGAACGATCCACTTGATCTTCAATCTACCTCACTCGGCTGAATCTACGAACGATGAATGTGTGCAAAACCTCCAAATCCTCTTTGATCTTGGAGGAGAAAATCCCAAAGGTTTTTACTAGAAATACCCACACCTTTAAAACCCAATATGAAATCTCTATTTCACGATTGAATGTTATCTTCGTAATTTTCACCTTGATCGACAAAGATTATTGTGTGTGATTGTTGATTGACGCAAAGAAGAAGAAGAAGAAGATGAAGAGAAGAGTGTGTATCTATTTCACTTTTCTTGTTAACCTCTCAAAAGAAATGAAAACAACTATTTATATTTGTTAGACAATAATAAAATATAGAATGAAAAAATTAATTAAAAAAATGACAGTTACAAGGATGATTCGACTCAAATAAAAGGATGAGTCGGCTCAACAGACCAAATGAGTCGGCTCAAATTAAGGCTCACTCAGCCTGTTGGGACCCGGGATATTTTAAGAAGAAAACACCTTAATTGAGTCGGCTCAAAACAAGCTTTGAGTTGACTCAAATCAACTGAACTGAATCATCCGACCTGTGCAGAAGGATGAGTCGGCTCATTTAGTTGAAATTCCTTCAAAATTAGTTTTACCACATAAGATCATCTTTTCTTCCTTGTGCCCCCCACATAATTTCAGTCATACCAAGTTTTTGACAATTTCAAAACCTACACCAAGTCTCACAAACTCCTCCTTTTTGATGATGGCAAAAACTTGATGAAATTTGTGATGAGCAACCAATGTTATCATGTGTTACAAATCTCCCCCTGAATATACGCCACCAATCATAACCAATGTTTCAATATACATAATATCTCCCCCTTTGACAATATCAAAAAGAGAGATCGATTATTAACCAATATCAAATAATAATAAACATACTATGAGAATACCAATTGCAATAAAATCCAACCATCCACAAACACACAGTAAAGGATAAAAAGACAAGCGGTAAGTAAATAAGAACACATGAGATAATGAACCAAGCTAACTTAAGTAAGCATTATCTATAGTAGCAATGACCAAATAATGACCCAAAAAAATAATAAAAGTAGGCATAAAAATGCTAATGAATATGAAATGTGATGCAAGCATAATGAAAACAAAAATTACTTATCATTGATCGAGTGGTGACACCCTTTGAGATATCTCTAAGAATATTGTCGATAGGTGGTATTTTAAGGTCTTCCACTCCAATGGTAGATCATTTTGAATTGATGCTTGATCTTCATATTTGAGATCAGATTCTTTATCCGACTCCTCCACGGCTATATCTGGAAAGGGTTCAACACGAGACATATCTTGATCTTTATCAATATCTACTGAAGAAGCACATGCACCAATAACAACACTACCTTTCCGACAACTTTCAGACAAGATTCATCAAAAGAGACATGCATAGATTCTTCAACAATAAGTAATCTTTTGTTGTATATTCTATATGCCTTACTTGAATTTGAGTATCCTATAAAGATACCTTCATCCGCCTACCTGCACCAATAACAACACTACCTTTTCCGACAACTTTCAGACAAGATTCATCAAAAGAGGCATACACGGATTCTTCAACAATAAGTAATCTTTTGTTGTATATTCTATATGCCTTACTAGAATTTGAGTATCCTAGAAAGATACCTTCATCCACCTTTGAATCAAATTTATCAAAGGTTTTCTTTTCCATTATTTAGCACAAAAAATTACATCCAAAGACATGAAGGTGTGATACATTTGGCTTCCTTCCTTTTAAAAGTTCATAAGGCGTTTTATTTAGAATAGGTCGAATAGTTATCCTATTCAACACATAACATGCGGTGCTAATATCATCGAGCCAAAAATATTTAGGAAGACCACTATCATTAATCATAGTTCTTCCTAACTCCTCTAACACACGATTTTTACGTTCCACTACACCATTTTGTTGTGGAGTTCTAGGAGTGGAAAAATTATGTTCAATGCCATGTTTCTCACAATACATTTCAAAAAAATGATTTTCAAATTCACCTCCATAATCACTCTGAATCGTTACAATGTTTGTGTTAAGTTTGTTTTGAGATAACTTGGCGAACGTTTCAAATGCCGATAAGGTGTCACTTTTACTAGCTAAGAAAATTTTCCAACAAAATCTTAATTAGTCATCCACAATAACAAATCCATAATAATTCCCTCCTAGACTCTTGATTCTTGATGGACCAAAAAGATCCATATGTTGTTCAAGAGGTCTAGACGTAGAAACTAAATTTTTGGATTTGAAAGATACCTTTGTTTGCTTTCCCATTTGACAAGCATTACAAAGATGATCTTTAGTGAACTCTATATGTGGTAAACCAACTACTAAGTTTTTGGAAACAATTTTGTTAAGCAAGTCAAAGTTGATGTGTGCTAAACGTCTATGCCAAAGCCAAGAGTCATCACTTTTGGAGACTAGAAATTTAGGATCATTCATGGACACCACATTTAAATCAAGCATGTATACATTATTAACCCTCAATCCCTTAAACATATCATTCTTATTATCATCATGTTCAACTATGCAACCTTCTTTTGAAAATGGGACCTTATATCCCTTGTCACAGAATTGACTAATGCTAATGAGATTATTTTTAAGTCCTTCCACTATAAGAACATTAGAGATAGATGTAGAAGAGGGATTACCTATACTACCTTTTCCGAGTATAGCTCCCTTGTTGTTATCACCATAGGTAACAAAGCCTTTCTTCTTAGCCAAAAAGTCATAGAATAAGGAGATGTCACCCGTCATGTGTCTTGAGCAACCACTATCAAGAAACCATCGTTTCTCCGTAGCCTCAAGACACTCCACTTTCATTTTTCTCCTTTTGTGTGCCATGAGACAAAAATTCACTTTCTCTTTCTCATTGCTTGAGCTTGTTTTGCTATAAGATTCACTATCACTTTCCCATGCAATATATGCTATTCTAGCTTTGTTTCCTTTCTGTTGATACTTGTCTTTAGCTTTGTCTTTCTTTAGCATTGGGCATTCCGGTTTGTAGTGACTCGGTTCTCTACAATTGTAGCATGATCCTTTACCTTTGGTACTTTTGTTAGATTCTTGCTAGGAGGGGTTAGATTGCCTTCTATAGTTAATAAGGCGCTTATTCGAATGAGAGATTTCATTCTTTCTAAGATACCGATTGTATCTTCTAACAAACAAACCCATATCCTCATTGGATTCATCGTCTTCATCACTTGAATCACTCTCACAATCTTTATTGGTGGAAGATTTCGAAGTAGAAGCCTTTAATGCGATATACTTCTTCTTCTCATTGTCCTTTGGTTTTTCATTCTTTTCCTTTTTCTCATTTTCTTCATGCTCATGAAGATTTAAGAGCTCTTGCTCATGTTCTTGTAGCTTACCAATCAACTTTGTCAAATCCAATGTCCTAACATCATTGGCTTCTTTGATTGCCGTAACCTTTGGTAACCATTCCCTAGTAAGACACCTTAAAATTTTATTAGTAGCTACATCGTTGGGAGTGGTTTGTCCAAGAGCATTTAAGTGATTTAACAAATGAGAAAATCTCTTTCCCAATTCACCAATTGTTTCCCCTTGGTTCATGTGAAAGTGAACAAACTCTTGTTGCAAAGTGTTAATTCTAGCTAGTTTCAGGTTATCAGCTCCCTCATGGGAAATCTGTAATGCTTCCCACATAGCTTTAGTCGTAGTGTGATGAGAAACTCTAAAATATTCATTTGCTCCCAAAGAAGGAATAATCATATTTCGAGCTTTCCAATCATAGTTATAGTTCTTTTCATCCTTTTCATCCCATTATGCTTCAGGATTAGGTATTTCAAGGTTATTCTCTCCGGTCATGGTTACTTGAATAGGACAATCTTGAATAACCTTCCATATCTTTCTATTAACAGAGTTAATATGAATATGCATACAATCTTTCCAGTGACTATAGTTTTCTCCGGTGAAAACATGTGCTCTATTATACGCCCTTATTGGATCGTTATCCATTTTATAAAAAGTTATATGTGAAGCACTAGATGAACTGGTGCTCCTGATACCACTTGTTAGATGATGGCGCAGATCTAGAGGGGGGTTGAATAAATCCTCTTTAAAGAAGAAGAAGATGAAGAGAAAAGTGTGTATCTATTTCACTTTTCTTGTTAACCTCTCAAAAGAAATGAAAACAATTATTTATATTGGTTAGACAATAATAAAATATAGAATGGAAAAATTAATTTAAAAAAAATGACAGTTACAGGGATGAGTCAACTCAAATAAAAGGATGAGTCGGCTCAACAGACCAAATGAGTCGACTCAAATTAAGGCTCACTCAGCCTGTTGGGACCGAGAGATTTTAAGAAGAAAACACCTTAATTGAGTCGGCTCAAAACAAGCTTTGAGTCGACTCAAATCAACTGAACTGAATGAGTCGACCTGTGCAGAAGGATGAGTCAGCTCATTTAGTTGAAATTTCTTCAAAATTAGTTTTACCACATAAGTTCATTTTTTCTTCCTTGTGTCCCCCACATAATTTCAGTCATACCAAGTTTTTGACAATTTTAAAACCTACACCATGTCTCACAAATTTTGTATGGTCTCAAGCAAGCTCTACGACAATGGTACAAAATTTTTGATTTTTTCATAGAAATAAGTAGTTTGATGTTTACTACATTATGAACGAGACCAAATATTTTGCATGTTGTTGGAGACGTTTGTTGTTTTCTTTGTTATCCTGGTAATGATCATTGGCAAGTAGTGAAGTGAAGCTCATATATCTTAGAGGTACTTCTAGAATGTGCTTATGTTTTGGTAGTGGTGAACCAAATTTAGATCACTACACAGATGCATATATGGTCAATGATATTGATTCAAAAAATCTACTTTTGGATACATGCTTACTTTTGCAGGGGGAGTAGTGTCTTAACAATCAAGGTTACAAATGTGTATTTTTATCTACTATTGAGATGGAGAATATTGCATCAACTAAAGTGTCTAAAGAACTTTTATGGATGAAGAAATTCCTACAAGAGTTTGGTGTTGTGCAAGATAAATTTATGTTGTTATGTTATAGTCTGAGTGCAATTCATCTTGGTAAGAACCCAACATTTCATTCTAGGTCAAGGCACATTGAGGTGCGCTATCATATATACATGATGCTTTAGAGACAAAGTCTTTTTCACTTGAAAAGATTCATATTGACGAGAATGGTTCAAATATAATAACAAAGATGATTATATGTAAAAGAAGGTAGGGCATGGTGGAATGACTTCTTTCCACTTGAATCATGAGGAGAAGATTTATAGGATTAACTAACTCTTAAAATAGAACCTACATTTGTTTATTTAGAAAATAATATTTAAAAAAATGTTTAGGTTTTCGTGGCTCACACCCATGCATGTATTTATGTATGGTTCAAGATGGGTTTTATAATCCCTAATATAAAACCAACACAACAAGAAGAAGAAAGAAAAACAACGACATAGAAAAAGGAAAGTGGCATTTAATGTGAGAGAAGAAGAGAAAATTTGAATTCAGGTTATAAATAAGTGTGAAAAAACTTTATAATTTTGAACTACAAATTTAGTATGTTATTCGTACCTCTTAGCTAATTATATCTATATAATTTTTAAGTAGTTTTACCTTAATTATTTTCGTAAACACCATTTTGTAAATAATGTTTTCACATCTTTATTATTATAAGAAATACTAATGAGTGTATCAAGAACATTTTTAAATGTTTAAAGTGGTAAGATTTTTTATAAATACGTTTATTCAATGCATTGAAAATTGAAATAATTGATTTTATTTTAAAATATTTTATTTATATGATATCCTTAAAGAATGCAATGGAACACTCGTATTTTTCAGAGGTATGTATTGAACGATTGTCCTGTTTATGTGGCTTTATCCTTGTAACTAGCAACAAACTGCCCAAAATCCATATAATGTTTTAATGAATGGGTTCATTCATCAACCATATTCACATCAATAATTTGCCCTAATTTTGTTTTGTATTGCTGCTATATTGAAACAAAGGTGAAGTCGTGCAAGAAAGTAGAAAGTAGAAACCATATCATATATGGTCCCAAACTGGAACTGATAGTGATAGTACATGTATTGCGTAATAGTGTCAAACAAGCAAGATTGTGGAAGGGATGAAGTCAGACCCCTACCAAAGTGAGCACTTTTGGTTAGAGATGTTCAAAACCGAACCAGTCAATAGAAAACCACAAACTAAACTAAATAAAATCGAAACTGCAAAAGATTGCACTTGTTTCAGATGTGTTTGGACCATTTTTTTAAATAAAATTATGCAGTTCAATTTGATTTTCGGTTTGTATTTTGAAAACCATATTAAACCAAACCAAACTGCATTATGTTACAACCCAAACATCACTTATCACACATCCAACCCAAACCTAAATCTATTATGTCTTAACCTTACAAATATTCTCTTATTCACACTTAGGGTTTTAGTTTCAACTTTCTCAAATCTCTTTTAGTAGTATCACACATTCTTCTCATCAATTTGGTATGTACGTCTCACATCATCTACTTTAATCCCTCATATATTATGTTCTTTATTTATTATCTTCTTATTTTTATGTTATTGTTTTCTCTTCTAATTATGTTTGTATCACATATTTCTTTTCTAATATCACATCTCTTATATTCTTTCTTTTTCATATTTTCTAATCTCTCTTCTCCTCCATTTTTTCTTTTTAGTATAATATTTTTTATATTTTTTATGCTACTATTTTATATTATTTTCACTTTTGTCTAATCTTATTTTTGTATATTGAATGAAAAGTTTTTGTTTAGATATGATGAGTTTTGTTGTTATTTGATAATGTATAAATGACTAAATACAAATTTATGTTATCTATAGGTGTATGTATGACTCAATAAAATCTTATAAAAAACCAAATGTCGCTCCCACCAAATGAAACCTAGGTCAGATAGGGTACAGACGCGAATGGTCGGCGAAAGAGGAAACATGAAGATGAACTGAAAAGAGTCACCAGCTAGGCATTTTTATCCCGAAGGAAAGGTAATGTGGCATAAACCTAGAAAAGAGATGGATAAGACGGTCGTGAACCAGAGAAACTGAGAAAGGGGGTTGGTTACAACCTGGGAAGGTATTAGCACCCAGATTGTCCGTCGTACTCGACGAGATCCACGCTTGAAAGTTTGTGTTTAAAGGGGTAGGTGTCAGTGTTATTCTGTGTGCAAAAGCTGGAAAAGAATACAAGTGTCAGTGCAAAAGAAGTGTGAAGTGAATAAAAGGAGCGTCAGTGTAAGAAACAAAAGTGCAATGCTCAAGACAATGAGGCTTAAACGAATAATGCTGGAAGAGGGGGAATATACAAAGACTTTTTGTTCGATAACTGTTAAGTTATGCCTACGTATCCTCTCATGCAATGAGGAAGTGATAACACCGTAGTTCGACTCAAAGAGACTGAAAGATAAATTGACTTGTGAACTTCTTGCTTGCCTATGCTCAAGTATATGACCTGTCTGGCTCAGGTGCAAAATGTCTTGCATTAGACGGAAGAAGCAAGTTCTCGTTTATGAGTGAATGAGGTGAGAAAAGAATCCCGGAGGAGACGATTATTGTTTGTTTTTGGTATTTTCAATCTTTTATTGCTTTTTGTGTTTGTCATAAGAAAATGAGCTTAAGCCTAAACCAAGGGTTAGTAAACTCATCACATCCTCCCTCTGATTAGGGGTAATGAGAATACCTTAAGTATGAAGTAGGCACCTCACACTTAATCACCATGATGTAGGATTAAGATCATTAACCTACTTGCACTTATTTAGATGTTTTTTGGAGTTTTTGTTTAGTGTTAAGTAATGAGTTTAAGCCATAATCAAAGATTTAATGGACCCATTACACCATCCTAATAGAAGGATAATAGATGGGAACATTTAAGCTTAGGAAGATACCTCAACTTAATCCATGATTAGGGATTAACCTCATGACAAAACAAGGCCTTTATTAAAGTGGATTTTAGTTAATGGTAAGATCAAGAAGTGAATTTTATGATTTGTAAGACAACTTGAGGAGGACTTGTCCATTAACACTAGGGTTAGTCCTTCTTAACCAATTAAGGAAGAATTAGAACCCCTAATGCAAGGCCCAAGTTACAAGCTTATTGTCTTAGTGATTATTAGATGGATTGATTAAGATATTTAAACACATCAAGGGTTTAACACTTAGGATTAAAGTTATACACTCCATCCTAAGAGAAGGATGCAGGCATAACCCTAATCACAAAGCCTTGAAACCTTGAAGGTTTAGTCCCTGATTATGAGATGAGAGGAGAGACACAAAAGATGACACAATGGTAAAACTAATGGGGGGACTAATTAAACCCTAATTGTTAAAATGCTTGGGTGTTCCTAGGGTTTATGAGGCTTGCAAGAGATCTTCAAGAAGAGCCACCAAGGAAGAATAAGATGAAAGGAGGAGAAGCAGAAGAAACAAGTTAACTTACTTCACTTAAGAAGATAAGTTACTTAAAGAAAGAAAGTGAATGGATAACATGAATGAGCAAGCTCACTCTAAGACAAAAGAAAAATGCATCAATGAATGCATAAAAGAGAATGAGAAGAGGGATGAGAAGTGAAGGCAAATTCACTTCTCAATTACTTACCACCTGAAATGGTTAGTATAAAGAAAGAGATGAGATGAAAAATGAAATGTATGCAAGGGTGCAGACCAAAAACAGAAGCATGTTTATGATGTAAATGATGTTAATAGAATATGCAAAGGCATACCAAATGCTATGGATGATCATACAAGTGATGAGAATGCAAATGAAGCATGAAAGAGGCATGAAAGTTCATGGATGCTCATGGAATGTAATGAATGCATAACATGGCAAATGGATGGAGAAATGATCAAGCATGAGTCTAATGTGTCCTAATATGTCTTAGAGGTCATGTGAATGCATAAAATGTCATGGCAAGTTCTTATATGAATGCTTATGCAAGATGTATGCTAAGGAAGATGAGAAATTAGGGTTTCCATGCAACATGAGATGCAAAACTCAAAACAGAAGCAAATGACAAGATAAAAAATTGAAAATGCAATCAAAAGAACCCTAACCCCATATGATATCACACCCAAAAGGAGAAGACCTAACTCGTAACCTAATGAAAGTTATGATTTTTCTAAGTTTTCTAGGGTTTTAAGGTACCTAAAGGGAAAAAAAGGCAAATCAATTCAAAAAGGAAGAAGAAATTAGTGACAAAAATATGCTAGAAACTACATGAAATGAAGATCAATGCAAAAAGAACCATTGTCATACCATTCTTGGTTAGGCAGAAAAGAATTCTTGAAGTTAGGGTTCAAAAATGTAAATCTTATGAACCCTAAATTCAAGAAAATTATCAAAGATGGTTCAAAACCAAAAAGAAATTTGTGTGGATGGTATGACAATGTCTCTAAATGTTTAAAGATGCAATATGAATTTTTTGGGATTTTTTAGAAACCTAAATGATATTTTAATTAATTAATTTTCATTAATTAATTAAAATAAACATTTAAATGTTTAAAAAATGATTTTTTAATGTGAAAAATAAAAATAAAAATATTTTTGGATTAAGAAAATTATTTGAAATAAAAATGCAGAATAAAAATATTTTTGGAAATTCTTAACTATTTTAAATAAATGGTACAAAATTAAATGAGAAAAATGAAATTAAAATTGAATTAAATGGAAGTATGCTGATCTGATGGCTCACATTCAAAGCTGGGGGATGTTTGTTGACTGGCGCGTGAATGAATGGACAGGATTCACTTTGGGCTAATTTTCATTAACTAATTAATTAAACTTAATTAAAACAGAATTAGGGTTTAATGATAGCATTTGGGCCATTCAAACACGCGAGGAAGCTAAATCCTACGGCCAAAATTCAAATGAAACCCTAAACCTAATTAAAACATTAATGACTTTCAGGCCACCGGAGAAGAGCTCCGGTCGTCTTCTCCGGTGACCCCCTCACCTGAAAATTCCTATCTCTCTCCCTAGGTTATTTCTGGAGCTCTAAAGCTCCAGATTAACTCCCCTCACTCCCCTAAGCTCAAATCCACACTCAAATCACATTTATTCATGCTCAATCCTGAGATTCGAAGAGAAACATAAACATGGCAAAGATTTCAGAGATTCAGTACATACTCGTTTCTACACCATTTTCAAAAATTCAAAGTTCAATGTGATCAGTGAAGCATGCTTTATCATATTGTAACATAAAAAGAGAGTTCTGGAAAAATGAATTCATATGGCTACCTGAGATGGAGCTTTCCAAACTTGAACTTTCTGGCCACTTCCTTTGCGCAAAAATACTCCCTTTGACCTCCTGAGGCTAATGGAATGCTTCAAAGGCTTTGAGAATGGCTGGTTTATGAGTTCGCACTCCAACTGGTTGAGAATCTTTTTTTGTATATGGTGTGTTCTTGGCTGATTTGAGGGTTGCTTTGGGGTCAGTGAGTGATTTAGAGATGAATGGTGGATTTGGTTTTGAGTTTGAGTAAGTGAGCTAGGAGATTCGAAGGAAAATGCAAGAGGGAGAGATTTTGGGAACTTGATCAATCTTAGGTTTCAGCTTGTGTTCTTGTGTGTTATGATCAGCATTTGGTCCACATATCAAGTTGTGATAGGTCAGAGAAGTGGTTGTGGCCTATGGTGATTGGTATGGGCTTCTTGCAAAAAGTCACCAACTTGTGTACTTGAGGTATGGGCAATGGTGTAGCTGGATCATTGGCTTGTCCATGCGCAGCTGACTTCAAGGATGTCCACAAAATCAATCTTGAAGAAATTCAGCAAGTTGAAGCAAAGTTATGGGGTGTGTTGCAATTATGTGAAGTTTTGGCCCTTTTGAGAAATCTTGATGTTCTAGGCATGTAATCTTGCAATTATTTAGGCAATTCTGATCTAAAGGCAATGCACTATGATGTTATGATACATTGAAGTGTGTTTTAAGTCACAAAAAGCCTTGGCAAGTGGTTTTGCAAAGAATCCCTTTTGGTGCATTCTTGAAATTTATGGGATTTTTGCCAACTTTGACAAGCCATATCTTGAGTTCCAAAATGAATTAGATCTTTTTCTTGTACTTTTTGAAAATGGAATGATCCAATCTACAACTTTCATGACCAACAATTTTTCATTTGAAGCATTTTTGGTTGAGAAAGAGAAGTTTGAAAAACTTTCCCAAAATGGAAAGTTTACATTACAAGTCATTTCCATTTTTGGCAACTTTTGATTTAGCTCACTTTTATTCAATTTTGTGAACTTCCAAGCACTTCAATGATCAAATAAAGATCATATAACTTCAATTTGATGGAAAATCCACCTTGGTTCCATTGTTGGGGGGCCTCAGATGCCCTGATTTTGCTCTGACTTGCTCAAGAAGTTACCCAGTGAATAGATGACTTCCACAATGAATTTATTCATCAAACTTGGTACACATGATCCTTATAACATATTGAGACAAATAGAAACAAGAATGACAAAACATTTGGAGTTATGGCCTCTGAAACCAAAACCCTAATTTCAGGTCATCTGTGCAGTTAAACCCTGGCTCTGCTTCCATGCTTTGCCAGTTCTTGTGATTTTTTGACTTCCTTGATCTTTGGAGGATAAAATATGATGATTGAACATACATGGACCCTCTTGAAATGATTGATGGCCTTTGGAGTGGCTCAGAACGATCTTGGATGGCTCAAATCACAAACCCTAGATGCAGATGAACTTGAACTAATGCAGTGAAGCAAAAATGCAACATGAAATGGTATGATTAAACTTATGTAAATGTGAAAGATCACAAGCCATGGTGTGAACTTAGTGAGGGAAAATTTAGGGTGTTTACAGCTGCCCCTATTCAAACATGAGTTAGCTATGCAGGATGTAAGCGGCGGGCTTAACAGACGAACAAGATAACTTGTGGTTGAATACCAAAGACAGTCCAAAATTTGCACTCACTGGGGAGAAGAAAAGGGATATAGATTTTAAAAGGAGAGTATAATATGATTATAAAGTGCAGGCGATGGAGGACGACCATCGAGCAGAGGACGACTGCTGGGGAATGGTAATGACGGGTACGCCCGACATGCTGGGGAAATAAAGAGACCAAGATGGGGACGGTCATCAAATAAAATTCTCTGGGGATTAAAATAAAGGCAATGATGGGGACGACCATCAGGTTCAGAGAATAAATGAATTAATGATGATGGACGGTCATCAATGGTGAAGGACGATCACCTAGCAGGGGACGACTGCTCTTTACCACGACATAGGACGAATGTCGGATAGAAAAGTCAACGATGGGGACGACCATCGGATAAGCTTGATGAAGGACGATCATCAAGAGGTGAAGGATGATCACCTAGCAGGGTACGGCTGCTCTCGGGGTTTATCATGACATAGGACGAATGTCAGATAACAAGATCAACGGCAGGGACAACCATCGGATAAAATGATGAAGGACGATCATCAAGAGGTGAATGACGATCACATAGCAGGGGACGACTGCTAAATATCACGACATAGGACGAATGTCGGATATAAAAGGGTTCCAACAATGGAGACTCTGTTGGGGGAAGGATGAGGGACGGTCATCCAAAGGTGAAGGACGATCACCTGGCAGGGTACGGCTGCCGGGAGTATCACGACATAGGACGAATGTCGGATAGAAGAAAATTTGTTCTGCTGGTGACTTACTGGGGAATGGTAAACACGGACGAGTGCTTACACTTTCCAGAAATAAAAGGTATAAGTGTTTGACGCTGTGTATAGATTAAAAATGCGGACGAGCATCCTTAAGACTACGATACGGACGAGTATCGGTAGAAACAACGCTGACACATGTTCAGAGATGATGATACGGACGAGTATCAACTGGTTAACAAAGAACACGGACGATTGTTGACTCTGAGGGGAAATAAGTGCGTATACAAGATACGGACGAGTATATGTATGAGTAAAAATAAGCATTGTGAAGTATGAGAAAGACACGGACGAGTGCTCAACTTGTTGGGAAAAGCGACACGGATGAGTGTCAAAAGAGAAAGTGTATAAGTTAAGAACTTATAAGTGTAAAAGTTGTTCAGGCAATTTGTGGGGATAGGATGACACAGACGGGTGTCAATAAGAGTGTGTTATAATAAGTGCTTGATTTGCAATAAGTGTTTGAGTAACCATGTTGGGGAATGGTGACACGGACGGGTGTCAAAGGAGTATATAAATATACCTGCAGGGGATGATATGAGATGACACGGACGAGTGTCAAGAAGAGTATATATAAACACGTGTTTGTGATTGCAAAGGGGATGCTTTGGCTTTCTGTTGGGGGAATTGGGACGTATTTTGTACATTACTGATGAGGTGTTGTTGGTATTTACAGGTGACGGGTTCGAACCTGACTTGTGATTATGCAATATGTTTGATTTTTGCCATAATGCTCCGTATTAGACTGAATGCTACGCTTTTGTGATGATTTATGATGCGAATGCCATGATTATGCAAAAGAGAAACTGATTCGGGATTCGGATCCCGATGCTTGCAGAGATCACTGACTGATCTGCTTGAAAGAATATCCTAGCTGGGGATAAGATCATTGGTAGATCTTGATAGGATGTATGAATCTGCTTGGGGATTAGATCATTGATAGACCTATCTGGTGAGGAGAAAACCCAGCTGGGGATGAGAAAGCTTCCGTCACTTTGTTGTGTGAGAACTTCAGACATTGCTCTTCTGGGATAGGCTGGAGCTCTGTGGGGAGATAGTTCCCTGTCTTTGTTGGAGACGAGAGATTTGGCACTCTGTTGGGGAGAGAAAAAGTCATTGGATGATTCTCCTGGGGTTTTCTGTGAGGATCCTACTGAGTATGAGGAGACTTGACAACTCAGCTAGGGAAATCAGCATTTACTGATGCTGCTTGAAGATGTGCTAGAGAAGTGATGCCTGGAAACTCTGATGGGGAGAAAGCATTTTCGGTGCTGTTTAGGGGATGTGCTGAGGAAACAATGATTTGGCAACTTTGCTGGGGAAAACATTTATGGATACTGTTGGGAGGAAACATGTTTGGCATGCCCCATGTTGCGCTTTGAATACTTGCAATCATGTCAAAACAAGGAAATGTACAAGTATCCCGAGGTATCCATTACCGGATTCCGTCATAGGAGTTACATATTCCTGGAAGTAAATACATTTCTTTCAAGCATGTATTTAGAAAGGCACATTTGTTTTATGCAAGTATCATATCGTGAATTTTGGACATTTTGTAAACGAAACAAAAATGTACAAGACGTAGTGTGACTGAAAACTCTGATTTTATTAATTTGTGTACCCTGAATTGGAAAATACAGTCAAAGAAACAGATCCCCTGAAATGAGGAGATTGTTACAAATTGAGAAAAATGAAGGTGCTGGCAATGTTGATGACGCTTCAGTGAGCTTCCCTTTGCTGTGTATGACCTTGACGTTCTTCTCATATTGCTTTCTGAAGAAAGTTGATTCTGACTGATGCTTTAACCTTTCGAAGTTTGCCATGTTGTGAGTGATACAGACGAATTCAGAATGCAGTTGTTCGCTTATTCCCTAATTTTACGTGGATCGCCCTTTCGGGTTTTCAATCCACCGGGATACCCATTTTTGCCTGAGTTGTCCAATGCGGCTTTTCAACTCAGCGGGTGTACATTTTTTTGATCTTTCCCTTATTTTTTCCCGAGTCTTTTATTCTGTTTTTTACTCGCCGGGATGCCCTATTTTTCCTGGACGTATATTCTGTTTGTGTCCAGCGGGTCATTTTACGCGAAGTATTTTATAACTGCATCTGAATTCACAGGGGACAGGAAATCTTCACCATCCATAATAGTGAGCATCAGTGCCCCACTGGAGAAAACTTTCTTTACTATGAATGGACCATCATAATTCGGAGTCCACTTGCCCCTGTGGTCTGTATGAGGAGGAAGGAGTCTCTTCAGTACGAGATCTCCTACTTGGTATTCCCGAAGCCTGACTTTCTGATCGAAGGTTTTCTTCATTATCTTCTGATATAACTGCCCATGACAGATTGCAACTAATCTCTTCTCTTCAATCAGATTTAGTTGATTGTACCGAGAACGGACCCATTCTGCTTCATTCAGCTTGACATCCATCAGTACTCGTAAGGAGGGTAATTCAACTTCAACAGGTAGGACTGCCTCCATACCATACACAAGCTGATACGGTGTTGCTCCAGTGGATGTTCTGATTGAGGTACGGTACCCATGCAAGGCAATTGGTAGCATCTCATTCCAGTCTTTGTAAGTAACCACCATCTTTTGCACAATCTTCTTGATGTTCTTGTTGGCTGCCTCAACAACGCCATTCATCTTTGGCCTGTAAGGAGAAGAGTTGTGATGTTGGATTTTGAAGTCCCGACATAATTCTGCCATCATTTTGTTGTTCAAGTTGGAACCATTATCAGTAATGATTTGCTCAGGCACTCTATACGGACAGATGATGTCTCTTTTCAAGAATCTGGCTACCACTTGCCTGGTGACATTTACATATGAAGTTGCTTCAACCCATTTGGTGAAGTAATCAATGGCTACTAGGATGGATCTGTGGCCATTTGAAGCAGTCGGCTCGATCTTTCCAATCATGTCAATGCCCCACATGGCAGAGGGCCCGGGTGAAGACATTACATTCAGCGGATTTGGAGGCACATGCACCTTATCTGCATAAATCTGGAATTTGTGGCACTTTCTGGCATAGGCACAACAGTCTGCATCCATTGTGATCCAGTAGTAACCTGATCTCAACAATTTCTTAGCCATTTCATGTCCTCCAGCATGGGTACCAAAAGATCCTTCATGCACCTCGTGCATTAGCAAGTCTGCTTCTGTCTTATCAACACATCTGAGAAGTACCATGTCAAAGTTTCTCTTGTACAAGGAACCATCAATATTCAGGAAGAAACTACCAGCTAGCCTTCTTAATGTCTTCTTATCATTGGATGATGCCCCATGGTGGGTATGTTTGATCCTCTAAGAAGCATTTGATGTCATGGAACCAAGGCTTGTCATCTTTAGCAATGTCCACAGAGAATACGTATGTTGGTTTGTCAAGTCTGGACACTGAAATCTGAGGCACAAAGTTGGTAGCCTCAAATTTGATCATGGAGGAAATGGTAGCCAGAGCATCTGCAAACTGATTTTCATCTCGAGGGATATACTCAAGTTTGACTGTAGTGAAGAAAGTCAGTAATCTCCTCGTATAGTCACGGTAGGGAATCAAATGCTCTTGGTGGATGTACCATTTGCCTTTGGTTTGATTGATTACCAAAGCTGAATCTCCGAATACAGTTAAAGTCTTGATCCTGAGGTCAATGGCTTCCTCAAGACCCATGATACAGGCTTCATATTCAGCTTCGTTGTCAGTGCAGTTAAAGGTGAGTTTTGCCGAGAAAGGCATGTGAACTCCTTTAGGTGTAATGAGCATTGCACCAACTCCACGAACATTCATATTAACAGCCCCATCAAACATCATTGTCCATTCTTCTTCTGGGTCAGGCCCTTCAGAGTGAACAGGCTCTTCCTGGTCTTTTGCTTTTAGGAACATGATGTCTTCATCGAGGAAGTCAAATCTCATTGGCTGGTAATCATCAATGGGTTGCTCAGTGTCGCTCCCACCAAATGAAGCCGGGTCAAATGGGGTACAGACGCGAACGGTCGGCGAAGGGAACAGTGAGAACACACAGCCGTGAACTCACTAGAGATGAATAGAGTCGCCAGCTAGGCATTTTTATCCTGGAGGAAAGGTAATGCTGCATAAACCTAGAAAAAGAATGGATAAGATGGTTGCGAACCAGAGAGACTGAGAAAGGGGGTTGGTTACAACCTGGGAAGGTATTAGCAACCAGATTGTCCGTCGTACTCGACGGGATCCACGCTTAAAAGATTTGTGTTTTACAGGGGTAGTGTCAGTGCAATCTGTGTATAAAATAGCTGGAAAAGAATGTATAGGTGTCAGTGTATGAGAAGTGAAATGTGATATATACAGTGTCAGTGTAAGAACAAAGAAATGAGATGCTCAAGATCATGAGGCTTAAAAGAATGAAACTGAAAGGAGGGGGGATATACAAAGACTTTTGTTCGATAACTGTTAAGTTATGCCTACGTATCCTCTCGTGCAATGAGGAAGTCAGAACACCGTAGTTCGACCCAAAGAGACTGAAAGATGAATTGACTCATGAACTGCTTACTTGTCTATGCTCAAGTGTATGACCTGTCTGGCTCAGGTGCAAACTGTCTTGCATTAGACGGAAGAAGCAAGTTCTCGTTTGTGAGTGAAGATGATGAGAAAAGAATCCCGAAGGAGACGATTATTGTTTGTTTTTGTATTTTCAGTCTTTTATTGTTTTTGGATTTTTGTCATAAGAAAATGAGCTTAAGTCTAAACCAATGGATTTAGTAAACTCATCACATCTTCCCTCTGATTAGGGGTAATGAGAATACCTTAAGTGTGAAGTCAGATTCTCACACTTAATCACCTTTGGTGTAGGGTTAAGATCATTAACCTACTTGTGATTATTTAGATGTTTTTGGTGTTTTTGTTTAGTGTTGAGTAATGAGGTTAAGCCATAATCAAGGATTAAACAGACTCATTACACCATCCTAAGAGAAGGATAATAGATGAGAATGTTTAAGCTGAGGAAAGCTCCTCAACTTAATCCATGATTAGGGATTAAGCTCATGACAAAACAAGCCTTTAATTAAGTGGATTTTATTTAATGATGAGATGATGAAGTGAGTTTTATGATTTGTAAGACAACTTGAGGGGGACTTGTCCATTAACACTAGGGTTAGTCCTTCTTAACCAATTAAGGAAGAATTAGAACCCTAATGCAAGGCCCAAGTTACAAGTGTGATGTCTTGATGATTATTAGATGGATTGATTAAAGGAGTTAAACACATTAAGGGTTTAACACTTAGGATTAAAGTTATACACTCCATCCTAAGATAAGGATGCAGGCATAAGCTTAATCACAAAGCCTTAAAGCCTTTAGGGTTTAGTCCCTGATTATGAGATGAGGAGAGAAGACTCAAAAGAGACACAAAGGTAAAACTAAGAGGGGAGACTAATCAAAACCCTAATCATTGTCATGCTTGGTTGTTCCTAAGGTTTGTTAGGTTTTCAAGAGAAATCTTCAATGGAACCACCAAGAAGCAGATGAAAGGATCAGGAGAAGCAAAGCAACTTGCTTCATTCAAGAAGTCAAGTCACTTGAAGAAAGAAAGTAAGAAGAAGAGGAATGAGCAAGCTCAAACTTAAACACATACAAAAATGCAGCATGGATGCAAGATAGATATGAAGAGAAAGTTATGAGAAGTGAAGGCAAATTCACTTCCCAAAATCACTTACCACCTGAAAGGTTAGGAAAGAAATGCAATGCAATGCAAAATGGGATGAGATGACATGATGAGAAACAGAACCAGAAGCATATACATGATGCTAATGATGCTATGAGATGCTACAAACATGAGGCAGCACATGGAAATGATCATACAAGCTTATGGATGCAGATGAAGCATGTTAAGAACCAAGAACATACATGAAAAGTTATGAAGTGCACATGGCATACAACATGGCAAATACATGATGCAATGATCAAACATGCTTTCAATATGTCTTATGATGTCAAATGAATCAAATGGATGCTTGAAATGCCATGGCAAGTCATGTTATGCAAGAGAATGCAAGATGGATGCATATGGAAGCCCAAATTAGGGTTTATGAATCATACATCAAACAAAAACCAAAATCAGAAGCAAACAACATTATAAAAAATTGAAAATTCCACACAAAGGACCCCTAATCCTATACCAAACCAAAGCCCAAAGGAGAGGTCTCAACTCTTAACCAATCTCAAGTTATGATTTTCACAAGTTTTTTAGGGTTTTAGGGTTCCTAAACAAGAAAATTACCTAACAAATGGAAAATGAAAGATCAAATCATGGCCATTTAATCTCACAAACTACATACTAAACACAATGCAATGCAAAAAGAATCAATGTCCAACTCCTCATGAATAGGCAGAAATGATTTTTTTGAACTTTGGATCAAAATAATGCACAAAAATGATTTTAATTCAATGAGAAATTCTTAAAATGCATCAAGATCAAAAAATAAATTTGGTTTGAAGGTTGGACAATGTTTCTAAATGTCTTAGAACATTTCATGAATTTTTTGGTGATTTTTAAATACCTAAAAGTATTTTTAATAAATTAATTTTCATTAATCAATTAAAAATAATCTTTTAAATATTTAAAAATACTTTTTAAATGCTAAAAATGAAAATAAAAATATTTTTGTGTTTTAAAAATTATTGAAACTCTTGACAAAAAGTTTCATAATTTTTAAAACAATTTTGCTATTTTAAATAAATTAGAGAAAACAAATGAATTAATATGAAAATTAAATGAATTTTTTACTGAAAAATGGAAAGTAATCAGATCCAACGCATGAGATTTAAACTGGCCAGGGCGGGAGTTGACTGCGCGCGGGTTTGGACGGTCCAAATTCAAACTGACTTAATGACACTTAGCCCTAATTAATCAAGTCCTAATTACTTTCTGATGACCGGAACAGTGGTTCCGGTCATCTTCTCCGGCGAGACAAAGTGCTAACTCCTTCTACACGTCACGAAAATGAAATCTAATTGAACAGAAATGAACCCCACTCACTCACGAATCAAAACCCCCAATCAAAGCATATTTATTTTTCCAGGAATGGCTGAATCGAAGCAAACAAGAACTAGGGCAAAAAAGTTTCAGAGACTAATTAAACTCTCATCTCTCCACCATTTTCAAAACTAAAGATACCGGAGCAATCAGTGAAGCATATAGAACAACTTAAGAACTTAAAAAACGATTTCTGGAAAAAATGTTCTTGAGCTACCTGAGTTTCGAAGCTTTCAATCCAGCAACTTTCTGCCCTCTCCCTTTGATGCAATCCACTCTATTTGGTCCCCTGATGATCCTTGAATGCTTAGAAGGAGTTTAAGTTAGCTGGTTAGGGAGCTTGCACAGCTTCTGCTCAAGCTCAGTTGAAAATGGTGATAGTAATCCAAGCTGTTTCAGGCCAATGTGAGTGGTTCTTTATGATCAGGGTGATGTTTTGAGAAGGTTTGTGGAGTTTGTTTGAGTGTTTATGGCCTGTGGAAGATGTTTCGAAGGAAACTGCAGATTAGGGTGAAAATGGAGAAACAATGTTCTTGCTGGATTCAGGCTTGGTTCTTTGTTGGTTTGGGCTCAATGAAGTATGGTGAGATGATTAGTGAAACTTGTTTTAATGTTTGTGGCTTGTGCAAAGAGTTTCGAAGGAAAATGCAAGTGAGGGTGATTTGGTGAATGTGTGCTCTTGTGTGTTTCAGCCTTGCTTGATGTATGAAATGGCCAGCATTTTCCTTGCATAAGATAATCCCATTGGTCAGATGATGTGACCTGCCCTTTATTGATTGGTAAGTTCACTTTTGCAAAATGTCAACTTTTGTGTAAGAGAAAGTATGGGCAACTTCTAGGCTAGTACATGGGCTGTATGATGTGCAGCAAGGTGAGGGGAGAGGGCTAGGGTGGTTCAGCATCCAATGCAGCAAGTTGGTGAAGTGTGATGAGTGGTTTTGCAAGTTGCTCTCTTTTGGTTCACATGGAAAGATTTTGCTCCAAAGCCATACAAAACATGTGATCTCTTGGTTCAAATCTGATTTTTAGAAGTTGTGTGATCATGTTGAGTGAATTAGAAGCCCATATGATGACTGAATTGGCCTTGAAAGGAGAATTTGCAACTTTGCCTTTTGGTGCATATCTTGAATTTTAGTGATTTTTGCCAACTTTGTCACACCATAACTTTTGATCCAAAATGAATTAGGTCATGTTCTTGTACTTTTTGAAAAGGGAAAAATGTAATCTACAACTTTCATGACCAAAGTTTTTCCATTTGAAGCATTTTTGGATCAAAAAGCAAGGCTTGAAAAATGGCATAAAAAGACATATTCTTGAAAAGTCAACCATGCCCTAAAAAGTCAACTTTGCAAAAACTTCAAATTCTTGAATTTTGTGAACTTCAATCTTCTTCCATGATCAAATAAAGATCATATACACTCAAAATGATGAAGATCAACCCTTGGTTGGGTCATTGGGGGCCTCAGATGCCCTGATTTTGCACTGACTTGTCTGAAAAAGTCAACTCTTGATCAGATGCCTTCCCCATGGAATTTCTTCATGAAATTTGATATGCATGATCCCTATATCATATAGAGACCAATAGAAACAAAAATGACCAGAAAATTTGGAGTTATGGCCTCTGAAACAAAAACCCTAATTCTAGGTCATATGTGCAGTTAAACCTGGCTCTGCTTCCATGCCTTCCTCAGTTCTTGTGATTCTTTGACTTTCTTGACTTTGAGAGGATGTTATATGATATAAGAACACTCATGGATCCCTTTGAAGTGATTGATGGCCTTTGGAGTGGCTCAGGAGGCTCTTGGATTGCTCAGATCACAAACCCTAGGTGCAGATGACTTAGAAATTATGCAGTGATTCAAAATTGAGATATGAGATGATATGATTGTGTTCATGCATATGAAATGATCACAAGCCATGGTGTGAATGGGTGAGGGCAAATTTGGGGTGTTTACAGCTGCCCCTATTCAAACATGAGTTAGCTGTGCAGGTTGTAAGCGACGGCTTAGCAGGCAAACAAGATAACTTGTGGTTGAATACCACAGACAGTCCAAAATTTGCACTCACAGAATGAAGAAGAAAAGGGATATAGATTGTAAAATAAAGTATATTGTAAAGTGTGGGCGACGGAGGACGACCGTCGAGCAGAGGACGACTGCTGGGTAAAGAGCAATGACGGGGACGACCGACATGCTGGGGAAAGTGCTGAAAATAAAGCAATGACGGGGACGGCCGACACGCTGGGGATAAAGCCAAGACGGGGACGGCCGACTAGCTGGGAAAAGTAAGAAGTTATGATGGGGACGGCCATCACGATAAAGCTGTAAAATTCTCTGGGGATCAATGAAACATGACGGGGACGACCATCAAGTTCATAAAGCAGGGTAACCAACGATGGGGACGGCCATTGGGCTAAAAGAAAAGGAAAAGGGACCACGATGGGGACGGCCATCGGGTTAAAGAATAAATGAAATAAACAGATGATGGGGTACGGCCATCAAAGGTGAAGGACGATCACCTAGCAGGGGACGACTGCTCCGTTGGGGAATAAAGGAATTATGATGGGGACGGCCATCAAAGGTGGAGGACGACCACCTGGCAGGGTACAGCTGCCGAAAATATCAACGATGGGGACGGCCATCGGATGAGCATGATGGAGGACGACCATCAAGAGGTGGAGGACGACCACCTAGCAGGGGACGGCTGCTCTCAGGGTTTATCATGACATAGGACGAATGCCAGATAACCAAAATCAACAATGGGGACGACCATTGGATAAAATGATGAAGGACGATCATCAACGGGTGGAGGACGACCACCTAGCAGGGGACGGCTGCTAAAATCAACGATGGGGACGGCCATCGGATGAGCATGATGGAGGACGACCATCAAGAGGTGGAGGACGACCACCTAGCAGGGTACGGCTGCTCTCAGGTTTATCATGACACAGGACGAGTGTCAGATAAGAAGGAAAATTTGCTTTGTTGGCGATCTACTGGGGAGTAGTAAACACGGACGAGTGTTTATATCCAAGAAACAAAAGGTATAAGTGTTTGGTATTGTGTATAGATTAAAGATGCGGGCGAGCATCCCTAAGACTACGATACGGACGAGTATCGGGTAGAAACAAATACCGACGCGTGTTCAAAGATGATGATACGGACGAGTATCAACTGGTTAACAGAGAACACGGACGAGTGTTGAATCTGAGGGGACTTTTCTGGGGAATAGTAGGCGCGGACGAGTGTCTATATTCAAGAGGACATAAGTGTTTGACACGGTGTATGGATTAAAGATGCGGACGAGCATCCTTAAGGCTATGATACGGACGAGTATCATGTAGAAACAAACGCTTGACGCATGTTCTGAGATGATGGTACGGACGAGTACCAACTGGTTAACAAAGAACAAGGACTAGTGTTGAATCTGTGGGGATATGAAAGTATATACAAGATACGGATGAGTATCTGTATCGGTGTAACATGAGTAGTGAGTATGAGTATTGTATAGATGAGTGTTTATCTGCTGGGGAAGGTGACACGGACGAGTGTCAAAAGGAGAAGAGTATAATAATATCAACAAGTATATGGGTTGTAAAAGTGTAAGCGACTGTGCTGGGGATATGACACGGACGGGTGTCAAGAAAGTGTATAGGTATATGTGAGTGCAAAAGGGACGTCTTTGGCTTTCTGCTGGTGATTTGACACGGACGGGTGTCAGGAAGTATCTGTAACATAGGTGGTTTTGTTTGCGAAGAGTGTTCAGGTGACCTTACTGGGGAGGTGATGACACGGACGGGTGTCAAGGGAGTATATACTGGTGTTTGTGATTTGTGAGGCAACTGCTTTTGCTGGGGATTCTGGTGGGGATTTTTCTGTATGTTGATGAACTGTAATTATTCGCAAGTGTTGGTTCATAACATGGCTTATGATTATGTTATGAGTTGGATTTTTGCCGTAATGCTCCGTGTTAGACGGAATGCTACGCTTTGTGGGTGAATATGATGCAAATGCTATGATTGTGCAAAGATACCAAACCGGGACTTGGATCCCGTTGTTGCGAAGATCTCTGGTCGATCTGTTTGAAGTAGACATCCCAGCTGGGGATAAGATCATTAGTAGATCTGATGATACGATATCTGCTTGGGGATTCGGGCCATTGATAGACCCATCCTTTATAAATGAGAGACCCAACTGGGGTTTGTAGAAGCTTTCTTCACTCTGTTGTGAGTTCTTCATGCGTTGCTTTTCTGGATAGAGGCTGGGGCTCTGTGGGGGGATGATTCCCTGACTTTTGTACCTGACTGAGGACGAGATGGTAACTCGGATGGGGAGAAAGAGAGGAATCACTGAAATACCTCCCTAGAAATTCTGTTACGGTAACTTCTTGACTCAGCCGGGGATATGGGCATCTTCTGTGATACCTGCCCATTCTGATGGGGATGAGCAACAAGTGGCAACTCAGCTGGGGGAAGTCATGAAAGGCAAATCAGCTGGGGAGAGAGCACTTCGGGTGCTAAAATTGAGTGTTGATTTGCCAGCTTGCTGGGATAAAGTTTTCATGCCCCAAGTTGCATTCTGGATACCTGCAATCCTGAAAAAGACAGAGAAACGCACAAGATAATCCCGAGGTATCCTTTACTGGATTCCGTCATAGGAGTTTAGAATACTTCTGAGAGTAAGTATATTTCCTGCAAGCATGTTTTTTGATTGAAGATAAGCATCTGTATTCTTATGCAATCAGTTTTTTTTTTTTTTAAGACATCAGACATTTTTGCAAATAAAATGTGTAAGACGAGACATGACTGAAAATCTGATTTTTATTAATTCATATGCCCTGAATTGGCGAGATACAGTCAAAGGAACATATCCCCTGAAATGAGGAGATTGTTACAAATTGAGAAACAAAAAGCTGGCAGTGTTGATGACGCTTTAAGGAGCTTCCTCTTTACTATGACTCGTATGACTTTTGACGTTCTTCTCATCTTGCTTTCTGAAGAATGTTGATTCTGATTGAAGCTTGATCCTTTCAAAGCTTACCAAGTTGTAGGTGATACAGACGAATTCAGAATGCAGTTGTTCGCTTATTCCCTTATTTTGCATGGATCGCCCTTTCGGGTTTTCAATCCATCGGGATACCCATTTTTGCCTGAGCTGTCCAATATGGCTTTTCAACTCAGCGGGTGTACATTTTTTGTTTATTTTCCCTTATTTTTGCCCGAGTCTTTTATTCTGTTTTTGACTCGCCGGGATGCCCTATTTTTGCCTGGACTTTCATTCTGTTTTTGTGTCCAGCGGGTCATTTTTATGCGAAGTATTTTTTAACTGCATCTGAATTCACAGGGGACGGGAAATCTTCACCATCCATGGTGCTGAGCATCAGTGCTCCACCAGAGAAAACTTTCTTTACTACAAATGGTCCTTCATAGTTTGGAGTCCACTTGCCCCTATGGTCTGTATGAGGAGGGAGGATTCTTTTCAGCACAAGATCTCCTACTTGGTACTCTCGGTGCCTGACTTTCTGATCGAAGGCCCTCTTCATTCTTTTCTGATATAACTGCCCATGACAGATTGCAGCCAACCTCTTCTCTTCAATCAGACTCAGTTGTTCAAATCGGGATCGGACCCATTCTGCTTCACACAGTTTAACATCCATCAGTACCCGCAGAGAGGGTAGTTCAACTTCAACAGGTAGGACTGCCTCCATACCATATACAAGTTGATACGGTGTTGCCCCAATGGACGTCCTGATTGACGTGCGGTACCCATGCAAGGCAAATGGTAGCATTTCATGCCAGTCTTTGTAGGTGATTACCATCTTCTGCACAATCTTCTTGATGTTCTTATTAGCCGCCTCGACAGCACCATTCATCTTTGGCCTGTAAGGAGAAGAATTGTGATGTTGAATCTTGAAGTCCCGGCACAGCTCAGCCATCATTTTGTTGTTCAAGTTGGAACCATTATCAGTAATGATTCGCTCGGGCACTCCGTACCGACAGATGATATCTCTTTTCAGAAATCTGGCTACCACTTGTCTTGTAACATTGGCATAGGAGGCTGCTTCAACCCACTTGGTGAAATAGTCGATAGCAACCAGGATGAATCTGTGGCCGTTCGAAGCAGTTGGCTCAATCTTGCCGATCATATCAATGCCCCACATGGCAAAGGGCCATGGTGAAGACATTATGTTCAAAGGATTGGGAGGCACATGCACCTTGTCTGCATAAATCTGGCATTTATGGCATTTTCTGGCGTAAGCACAACAGTCAGCATCCATCGTGATCCAGTAATAACCTGATCTTAGCAATTTCTTAGCCATGGCATGCCCTCCTGCATGGGTACCAAAGGATCCTTCGTGCACTTCATGCATCAACAAGTCTGCTTCTGTCTTATCAACACATCTGAGGAGTACCATATCAAAGTTCCTTTTGTATAAAGACCCATCAGTATTCAGAAAGAAACTACCAGCAAGCCTTCTCAAAGTCTTCTTGTCATTGGAAGATGCCCCAGGTGGGTATGTTTGATCCTCCAAGAAGCATTTAATGTCATTGAACCAAGGCTTATTATCTTTAACAACATATGCTGCGAACACATATGCTGGTCTATCAAGTCTGGACACTGAGATCTGAGGTACAAAGTTGGCAGCTTGAACTTTGATCATGGATGAAATGGTAGCCAGAGCATCTGCAAACTGATTCTCGTCCCGAGGGATATACTCAAGCTTGACTGTTGTAAAGAAAGTCAATAACCTCCTTGTATAATCCCTGTAAGGTATCAGATGATCCTGGTGTGTATACCATTTGCCGTTGGTTTGATTGACTACCAAAGCTGAATCTCCGAATACGGTCAATATTTTGATCCTGAGGTCAATGGCTTCCTCAAGACCCATAATGCAAGCTTCGTATTCAGCTTCGTTGTTAGTGAAGTTGAAAGTGAGCTTCGCCGAGAAGGGCATGTGAACTCCTTTAGGTGTAATGAGTACTGCACCAACACCACGACCATTCATGTTAACAGCCCCGTCAAACATCATAGTCCATTCTTCTTCCGGGTCAGGCCCTTCAGTGTGAACAGGCTCTTCGTGATCTTTTGATTTTATGAACATGATGTCTTCATCAGGGAAGTCAAATCTCATAGGCTGGTAGTCATCAATGGGTTGCTCAGCAAGATATTCAGATAGTACACTACCCTTGATGGCTTTCTGAGAAGTGTACTGGATGTCATACTCTGTAAGAATTATTTGCCATCTTGCAACCCGTCCGGTAAGAGCTGGCTTCTCGAAAATGTACTTGACCGGGTCCATTTTTGAGATCAATAAGGTAGTGTGGGTCAACATATACTGTCTCAGTCGGCGAGCAGCCCACGCTAAAGCACAGCAAGTTTTCTCGAGCAGTGAATAACGTTGTTCACAGTCGGTAAACTTTTTGCTTAGGTAGTATATTGCATACTCTTTTCGACCAGACTCGTCATGCTGGCCCAACACACACCCCATTGACTCTTCTAATACTGTCAAGTACATTATCAGAGGTCTTCCTTCAACTGGCGGTATAAGGATTGGAGGTTCTTGCAGGTATTCTTTGATCTTGTCAAAAGCCTTCTGGCAGTCTTCGTTCCACCTGACCGTCTGTTCTTTTCTTAACAATTTGAACAAGGGCTCACAGGTTGCTGTAAGGTGAGATATGAACCGTGAAATGTAGTTCAATCGACCTAGGAACCCTCGAACTTCCTTCTCTGTCCTTGGTGCAGGCATCTCTTGGATGGCTTTGACTTTATCAGGGTCAACTTCAATCCCTTTCTCGCTTACAATAAAACCCAGCAGCTTACCAGATCGCACCCCGAATGTGCACTTGTTGGGGTTTAACTTCAGTTGGTACTTCCTCAGACGCTTGAACAACTTCAGCAGATTTACTAGGTGGTCTTCTTCTGTAAGGGACTTGGCAATCATGTCATCCACATAACATTCTATTTCTTTGTGGATCATATCGTGGAATAATGTCACCATAGCCCGTTGATATGTTGCACCAGCATTCTTGAGCCCAAATGGCATTACCTTGTAGCAGAACGTGCCCCAGGGTGTGATGAAGGTTGTCTTCTCCATGTCTTCAGGTGACATTTTAATCTGATTGTATCCTGAAAATCCATCCATGAAGGAGAATACCGAGAACTGAGCCGTATTATCCACCAATACATCAATGTGAGGTAAAGGGAAATCATCTTTCGGGCTGGCTCTGTTCAGATCCCGGTAGTCAACACACATCCTTACTTTGCCGTCTTTCTTAGGCACGGGTACTATGTTAGCCACCCACGGCGGATAGCTAGTCACAGCAAGGAACCCGGCGTCCCATTGCTTTTGTACCTCCTCTTTGATTTTCATAGCCATGTCTGGGCGAGTACGGCACAGTTTCTGTTTGACCGGTGGGCATTCTTCCCTTAAAGGCAGCTTGTGCACGAAGATGTCGGTATCCAACCCTGGCATGTCTTGATAAGACCAAGCAAACACATCTACATACTCTTGAAGCAGGTCAATCAGTTGTTTCTTCACTGAGTCTTGTAGGCAGGCCCCGATTTTAACTTCTTTCACGTCTTCATCTATACCAAGATTAATCACTTCAACCTCCTCCTGGTGAGGAGTGATAACCTTTTCCTCTTGCCTTAATAACCTGGCTAGCTCTTCAGGAAGCTCATATTCTTCTTCAACCCCTTCATCAGCTTGATTGATTGGATGGTCAAAGTCATACGAGGTCATAGCCGTGCTGTTGTCGGTGTTGTCTGGAAGGCACTCTCTGCAAGGGTTCAGTTTGTTCATTTTAGTGATTTGATTTTAATCTTGTTTTAGAAAAGTGAAATAAAATTGTCATTTTGAAAACACTGCCATTTATTTTTTGTACAAAAAGAAAAATGGAAAAAAAGTGAGCGGAAAAGAAAAAGACTCATTTGCAAAAAGATGTCTGATATTTCATTGATTAATCTTGTTTGCACAAAAAGTACAGATGGCCCGATTACAAAATGAGTCTTGTCATCTTGGGCAAGATGCAAGACTTTGATGCATGCTATAAAAATACAGGAAATAATAATTACTCTGCATGAGTAACTCTTATAATTTCCTGGGAAGACCAGTTTGAGATACTGCTCCCCGGGATCTTTGGACGAATCCAGCTTTCCAGGTTGCGTTCTTCTTCCAGCTCGTCTTCCAGACAGTTGACAGCATCAGGAGTGAGCATCCCCCCACTCACAAAGTTGGGCTCCTTTGCAGCCTCTGCTTGATCTTGTTGAGTTGGTTTGTAACCCAACCCAAATCTATCCTCTTTCTTCTCCACCGGTAGTAGCTTGCCCCAGCCTTGGGCATTTCCTTCCTCAACAACCTTTCGGGCTTGTTGGTATGATGATATTGAAGTACCAGGCACAGCAGATGTTTCATTGACATTCAAGGCTTCAAAACCCTGGCTCATCGTTTCATGGATCTCCCCATCCATCTCAATATACTTATAGGTAGCCAGGTGGCTGACAAAAATATCCTCCTCTCCACAGATTGTAACGATTTGACCCTCCCACTCATATTTTAACTTCTGGTGAAGGGTAGAGGTCACGACGCCAGCGGCGTGAATCCATGGCCTACCCAATAGACAGCTGTAGGCGGGCTGTATATCCATCACGTAGAAGATCGTTTTGAAGGTCTGCGGGCCAATCGTTATGGGCAACTCGATCTCTCCCAGAACCGATCTCTTTGAGCCATCAAAGGCTCTTACCACCAGGTTGCTGGGTCTCAACGCCAATCCGCCATATTCTAGCTTCACCAGGGCCTTTTTAGGTAAGACATTGAGGGATGACCCCGTGTCTACCAGCACATGGGAAAGGACAGCACCTTTACATTCCAGGGTTATGTGCAAGGCTTTGTTATGGTTGCGGCCTTCCGTAGTCAAATCAGTATTGGTGAACCCTAGTCCATGACTAGCATTAACATTTCCAACTACAGCTTCCAGCTGATTGACAGTGATCTCTTCAGGCACGTAAGCTGCGTGCAAGACTTTGAGTAGTGCGTTCCGATGGGCTTCGGAGCACATAAGCAATGATAGGATTGAGATCTTGGAAGGCGTCTGATGAAGCTGATCCACTATTTTATAATCACTCTTTTTGATGATTCGCATGAACTCATCAACCTCCTGGTCAAAGGGTGTTTTCAAAGCTTCTTTAACAGTCTGCTCTTCCTGCACCAAGCTTTTTCCTTTTGCTTTAGCAGCAGCTTCTGCTTCGGCAGTGGGTCTCTGAATTTGTGGAGCGAAAAGACGTCCGCTTCGAGTGAAGCCTCCGCCTCCTCCCACATTGTCAATTTGTGGTGCAGGGGTCGAGGATTCAAAAGTGATTCTTTGTCCTTCACAGTACAGGTCAGAGCCGTAATGCCAGGGGATAGCATTACTGCTTTCATAAGGTACTGGTCCAGGCACCGTGATAGTGACTGGACTGATTGCAGCTGCGGAAGGAATTGTGATAGTCTGTGGATCGTAATAAATTGTGACTGGTGCTCTGATGGGAGCATCACCTTCTGAGTTGTAGGCGGAGTTGTTTTCAGGATCATAAAATATTGTGACAGTTGAGACATCTTCATGATTTGTTGCTGGTGTTGTAGGAGACATTGGTGGAAGGGTGAATGTTGTTGTTGTAGGAGTTTCAAAATGGAGTGATGCTGAAGTTGTAGAGGAAAAATTTGTTGATAACTGATCAGTTGAGATAATAGATGAAGTACTTGTTGATGAAACCGAAGAACTGTCAGGAACAATGGTTGTTGCAGTTGTAGGAAGTTCTGGAGTTGTTGCTGATGAGATTGCTGGATTTGTTGGAAATGATGGGGTGATCTGAAGTTGGCCACTCTGAATGAGACCGTCTATGCCATTCCTCAGGTTATCGCACCCATTTACCGAGATATTGCAGTAAGCACACCCCAACTCACACCCCGGGAACATTTGACATTCGAGGAGTTGAGCCTTAATTTCTACCAACGGTGTCCGGATCTGACCCACACTGGTTATTAAATAAGACGGCTTGTCCTCTTCAATAGCATTGATTCGGGGACCACCATGGTGTGGCATAGGGTTTTTGTTGACATTTGGTGGCGGTGCGAAGTTTAGAGCTTTAGAGTCTACCAGGTCTTGTACCTTCATGTGCAAAGCTCTGCACTTTTCTGTACTGTGGCCAGGTGCATTTGAATGAAAAGCACATCTGGCATTGGAGTCATAATTTCTTTGCAGACTATTAGGATCCGGAGGTGCCAGCGTCCTTAGCTCAACTAGGTTGAGTTTCAGGAGTTGTGGCAACAATGTTGCATAGGGAATTGGGATCGGATCGATCACCCTATTGGCTTGAGAAGGCCTCTGTTGGAATGGCCTTTGCTGATTGTTGTTGTTGTTGTAATTTCTCGGAGGATACTGATTCTGTTGATGATACTGAGGTTGTTGATAGTTTTGCTGCGGAGGTTGATATGCTGGTTGAGGAAGAGCTGGAGCGGGAATGGTGACTGCTGCCACTGATCTGTGAACATATTGGGGCCTGCCCCTGTTGGTGTGGATGGCATTGGTCTCGCCAGTTCTTCTTGGGCCTGCAAAAGGCTTTCTTGTACTACTGGACGAGCTCGCACCGTTGTCTGAGATCTTACCCATCTTCAACAGGCTTTCAATTCTCTCCCCGGCTATGACAACATATGCAAAGCTAGTGGAAGAGAAAGCAGCCAGCCTGTCAATGTAAGTCCCCTGAAGGGTGTTCATGAACATATCTGCCATTTCCCTTTCAGACATAGGTGGCTGAACAGCAGCAGCCAGTTGCCTCCATCTCTGGGCATATTCTCGGAAACTTTCCCTTGACGACTGTGACATTCCCATTAGGAGGGTCCTGTTGGGTGCCATATCTAAGTTGTATTGATACTGTCTGATGAAGGCTTCTGCCAAGTCCTTCCAGCATCTAATAGTTGCCCTTGTCAAGTGAGAGTACCATTCTCTTGACGCTCCAGTTAAGCTATCCTCGAAATAGAACATCCAGAGCTTCTCATCCATAGTATAGGCCTTCAACCTCCCCAGAAATGATTGCAAATGAGTCCGGGGGCATGAAGTCCCGTTGTATTTTTCAAAACAAGGAGGCTTAAACTTATGGGGAATCCTGACCCCGTCTACCAAGCCCATGTCCATGACATCGAAACCCAGAGAATTTTGAGATTCTAAGGACCTCAATTTCTCAGCTATCTCATCCAGCCGTCTATCATAAGCTTCTTCCCCAGCACCCATTACTGTGAATTGATCCTCTTGGGGGTCTTCTTGAAGTACCCTGGCTGTAGTGGCAGTCCCCTGAACATTTGCAGGAATATTGACCTCTGGATGAAGATGGGGGCCAAATACAGGGGGGTTAACATGAGGTTGGACCCTTTCGTTGTTGCTGGTGCCGACAGTCCCTATATGTGGATCTTCTTGATTTTGCCTTTCCACCATGGCTCTCAATCTTTCCTGGCTCTGAGCCATGTTGTTCATCACTTCCATAAACTGAGTCATTTGATTCCTCATTTCTAGCCTTTCATTTGCCATTTGATTTCTGACCTCAGTAAGGTCCTGCTGCATCTGATCCATTTGAATGCCCGGAAGGTTGTTACGGGTCGGATAACGGTGCAGACGGTTGAGGGGAAATACTCGGCGCCGAGCAATAATTCCTGAACACCACAACAGAGTTAGCAACAATAAAACAAACACCTACAAAACAAACAAAAGGGTTAGCATGCAATGCAGTATGCTTATTTGTTTTCAAGGTATCCGGCTTGGCATTCAGTTTTGACCCTTCCAGACCCTTGAAGATGTTGTTGATGTTGCTTTCGAAGTGAAACTTGGACGGAACAAACTAATACATATACTACAAAAGCGGAATGGTACATAGTTTGTTTACAAATACAAGCCCTCGGAGGGGTCAAAATACATTACAGGAAAATAAAAGTACATGGAATGAAAGCAACAACAAACAAATGGTCAAACACCAAGCCCAAACTCATCCTCACGAACTTCCTTGAGAAGTGCTTCGGTCACAGGATCAGCCGGACGCTCCGTGAGATTCCTGATGAGGAGGTTCCGGGTTGTAACAGCTGCTGTTAGCTTCTTGTGCTGACTTTGGTCCTTTGACCTCTTCACTCCAGCTTTGATCTTCAGTTCTGATATCTCCCTCTGGGCTGCTGCCAGGGCTTCTCGCTGCACTTTTGCACTAGCTTCCAGTTGCTCCATCTTGTCTTGGACCCTTTTGTCCTCCAGGGTACGAGCCTCGGTGATCCTGACCCACCGGGCCTGACTCTCCTTCAGATACAAGTCTGTCCTTGCTCTCTGGAACTGGGCTTCCTTGCAAGCATTCTTCAGAATTTGTTCTCCAGCTTTAGACTTTTTGATATAATCCCCAGACTTCTCAATTTTAGCCAGATGCTCCACTCTCAACTTCTCCAACCTCTCAATCTCCATCCTGCCATCTCTCCTCTCCCGGAGGGTCTTCTGCAAAGCCTGGGTTAACTTCTCATTTCTTTCCTTTAAACTCTCGAACTCCTCCAAACTGACAGTGGCAGGGGGTGGTGCTGAAGATGATTCAGGCATATCTTCTATGGTAAAGGGCATCCCAGAGAATTGAGCCCTGGCATGGGACCATTCGTAATATTGTGCTGATGCCACATTGTTGCACTTCCCCAAAATGGTTATTCCCTTGGTTTGAACATTATCCCAGGCCCAGGCAGCCTGCCTAACAATAGCCAGATTAGGCTTGTTCTCACAATAAAGAGTCTCCAACAAGTCCTGTGCCTTAGGAGAGTGGACCAGTGCATAGCCCAGTTGTCTTTTGAACAGCAGAGGGTTGTAATTGATACTCCCCTTAACTCCTATTAGGGGCACATTGGGAAAATGCCCACAGCTGGTGATGATATCCTTGCCTTTGGTGCCTTGGGTGCACCATCTGATATCTGCTGAAGTTAGAGCAGTGAGTCTCTTAGCCCAGTTTTTCTGCTGATGAGGATTCAAGAATGCATCTGTCCTGGGTAGATGCTTGAGAAGCCAAGTATGGAACAATGGAGCACAACACCTCACTAATCTTCCCCTCTGCTTTTCATTCCTCTGATGCACTGAATAGTAGAGATCTCCCAATAAAGTGGGCACTGGGTTCTTCAAGATGAAAAGATGGATTGCATTCTTGCTAATGAATCGAGGCTCATCTGCAAACAACACAATTCCATATATACTCAAGGCCAATAAAGCACAGACAGCTTTCCACTCTCCTAAAGAAGCTTTCAGGGTAGCTTGAGAGATCAAGAAATCCAGATGGAAACCAGGGATTCCAGCTTTAGAAGTCATATGCTGCTCAATCAGAACAAGTTCCAGATGCAAAGCCTTTGCTACTTCTCCATTACCAGGAAAGACCATCTCAGGGTTGAAAGGGATTCCACCTCTGATAGGTATACCAACTAATGATGAGTATTCTTCCAATAAAGGGCCCAACTGAAAGTCTTGGAAAGTAAAACACCTCAATGGGGGATCATAAAACTGAAGGCAAGTGTGGATCAGGCTTCTCTGTGAAGGGTCCAGATCCATAACCATATCAAGTATATCTCCATAGTGCTCCCTGAACAGTGGTATGTGATCTGGAGTGATCAGGGTCTGAATCCTCCTGATGTCAGATAACTCTGACTGGAAGAAGTGGTAGGTGATGTTACTCTTTTTAGGAGCCATGGGTAGAGACAGGTGCTGATGATAACACTGAAGAATGGGCCACTGATTGGCTGGTGCAGGTGACTGAAGTAGATAGCTGATAGTTGAAGCATGTGCTGATGAAGATGGGTCAGTACTGAAGATGGGGTCAAAACCAGAACCAAATGAAGATGGATACCCTGAAACACAAATAAGCAAATGTCAATATGATGCAATGTTTATGTATGCAAATGATATGCAAGGGTTTGTGACTGAGCTAGATCTGATCAAATGCCCTGATATAGGTCCAAGTATGTTCAAGAATTCCAGATGGAGGTCTATAAATCCAGTAACCAAGGTGGGGGGCTCAAATAAAGAGCCACATGTCCAGGGTTTAGAATCACAAGAACTGTTCCAATATGGAGTATTCTTAACCAAATCAAAGCAACAGGGTATTCTGAGGTCAAGGTACCTGCAAACCTGCAAACAGCCCAACCCCCTCACAGGTGGTGTTCTAAAACAAGGATCCTCAGACTTGGATCAGTTATGAGAAGTGTAAACACTTCTAACCCGGAGGTACAGTGTTTACAATAACCATAAAAATTCCTCCTCTAATTCTCCTCAGTTTCTGAAGGTCAAAACTAAATGTCATCCAGACTTAGCAGGCTTCTCAGATAGCCCTAGCATTGCAGGAAATCTGCAACACAGAGTTCTCAAGAAGAAACCCATATCTGAATCGTGTTTCATATTCCCGCACCAGACCGAGATGGAATGGGAAAGAATATGATTCACTCTAGCCTAGGTGTCACTCAGGTCCCAGGTATAGGACCTTAACTCTCAATGGAACACCCACCCACCAAAGCAAACAACAGATCCAGCCAGCAGCACAGTATGACAATATGATAATATATGCATAAAGCTATAAAGAATGCAATAAACAAAACTGTACATAAAGCAAAATAAATACAAATACACAAACACAAATAAGCACATAACACCCCAGTAAACACAAATCAAACAAGCGCTAGGAGGAACCCACAAAAAGAACTAGAAGCCCTGGTTGCAGTATGAGTTTCCCCAGCAGAGTCGCCAAGCTGTCGCTCCCACCAAATGAAGCCGGGTCAAATGGGGTACAGACGCGAACGGTCGGCGAAGGGAACAGTGAGAACACACAGCCGTGAACTCACTAGAGATGAATAGAGTCGCCAGCTAGGCATTTTTATCCCGGAGGAAAGGTAATGCTGCATAAACCTAGAAAAAGAATGGATAAGACGGTTGCGAACCAGAGAGACTGAGAAAGGGGGTTGGTTACAACCTGGGAAGGTATTAGCACCCAGATTGTCCGTCGTACTCGACGGGATCCACGCTTAAAAGATTTGTGTTTTACAGGGGTAGTGTCAGTGCAATCTGTGTATAAAATAGCTGGAAAAGAATGTACAGGTGTCAGTGTATGAGAAGTGAAATGTGATATATACAGTGTCAGTGTAAGAACAAAGAAATGAGATGCTCAAGATCATGAGGCTTAAAAGAATGAAACTGAAAGGAGGGGGGATATACAGAGACTTTTGTTCGATAACTGTTAAGTTATGCCTACGTATCCTCTCGTGCAATGAGGAAGTCAGAACACCGTAGTTCGACCCAAAGAGACTGAAAGATGAATTGACTCATGAACTGCTTACTTGTCTATGCTCAAGTGTATGACCTGTCTGGCTCAGGTGCAAACTGTCTTGCATTAGACGGAAGAAGCAAGTTCTCGTTTGTGAGTGAAGATGATGAGAAAAGAATCCCGAAGGAGACGATTATTGTTTGTTTTTGTATTTTCAGTCTTTTATTGTTTTTGGATTTTTGTCATAATAAAATGAGCTTAAGTCTAAACCAATGGATTTAGTAAACTCATCACATCTTCCCTCTGATTAGGGGTAATGAGAATACCTTAAGTGTGAAGTCAGATTCTCACACTTAATCACCTTTGGTGTAGGGTTAAGATCATTAACCTACTTGTGATTATTTAGATGTTTTTGGTGTTTTTGTTTAGTGTTGAGTAATGAGGTTAAGCCATAATCAAGGATTAAACAGACTCATTACACCATCCTAAGAGAAGGATAATAGATGAGAATGTTTAAGCTGAGGAAAGCTCCTCAACTTAATCCATGATTAGGGATTAAGCTCATGACAAAACAAGCCTTTGATTAAGTGGATTTTATTTATTGATGAGATGATGAAGTGAGTTTTATGATTTGTAAGACAACTTGAGGGGGACTTGTCCATTAACACTAGGGTTAGTCCTTCTTAACCAATTAAGGAAGAATTAGAACCCTAATGCAAGGCCCAAGTTACAAGTGTGATGTCTTGATGATTATTAGATGGATTGATTAAAGGAGTTAAACAAATTAAGGGTTTAACACTTAGGATTAAAGTTATACACTCCATCCTAAGAGAAGGATGCAGGCATAAGCTTAATCACAAAGCCTTAAAGTCTTTAGGGTTTAGTCCCTGATTATGAGATGAGGAGAGAAGACTCAAAAGAGACACAAAGGTAAAACTAAGAGGGGAGACTAATCAAAACCCTAATCATTGTCATGCTTGGTTGTTCCTAAGGTTTGTTAGGTTTTCAAGAGAAATCTTCAATGGAACCACCAAGAAGCAGATGAAAGGATCAGGAGAAGCAAAGCAACTTGCTTCATTCAAGAAGTCAAGTCACTTGAAGAAAGAAAGTAAGAAGAAGAGGAATGAGCAAGCTCAAACTCAAACACATACAAAAATGCAGCATGGATGCAAGAGAGAGATGAAGAGAAAGTTATGAGAAGTGAAGGCAAATTCACTTCCCAAAATCACTTACCACCTGAAAGGTTAGGAAAGAAATGCAATGCAATGCAAAATGGGATGAGATGACATGATGAGAAACAGAACCAGAAGCATATACATGATGCTAATTATGCTATGAGATGCTACAAACATGAGGCAGCACATGGAAATGATCATACAAGCTTATGGATGCAGATGAAGCATGTTAAGAACCAAGAACATACATGAAAAGTTATGAAGTGCACATGGCATACAACATGGAAAATACATGATGCAATGATCAAACATGCTTTCAATATGTCTTATGATGTCAAATGAATCAAATGGATGCTTGAAATGCCATGGCAAGTCATGTTATGCAAGAGAATGCAAGATGGATGCATATGGAAGCCCAAATTAGGGTTTATGAATCATACATCAAACAAAAACCAAAATCAGAAGCAAACAACATTATAAAAAATTGAAAATGCCACACAAAGGACCCCTAATCCTATACCAAACCAAAGCCCAAAGGATAGGTCTCAACTCTTAACCAATCTCAAGTTATGATTTTCACAAGTTTTTTAGGGTTTTAGGGTTCCTAAACAAGAAAATTACCTAACAAATGGAAAATGAAAGATCAAATCATGGCCATTTAATCTCACAAACTACATACTAAACACAATGCAATGCAAAAAGAATCAATGTCCAAATCCTCATGAATAGGCAGAAATGATTTTTTTGAACTTTGGATCAAAATAATGCACAAAAATGATTTTAATTCAATGAGAAATTATTAAAATGCATCAAGATCAAAAAATAAATTTGGTTTGAAGGTTGGACAATGTTTCTAAATGTCTTAGAACATTTCATGAATTTTTTGGTGATTTTTAAATACGTAAAAGTATTTTTAATAAATTAATTTTCATTAATCAATTAAAAATAATATTTTAAATATTTAAAAATACTTTTTAAATGCTAAAAATGAAAATAAAAATATTTTTGTGTTTTAAAAATTATTGAAACTCTTGACAAAAAGTTTCATAATTTTTAAAACAATTTTGCTATTTTAAATAAATTAGAGAAAACAAATGAATTAATATGAAAATTAAATGAATTTTTTACTGAAAAATGGAAAGTAATCAGATCCAACGCATGAGATTTAAACTGGCCAGGGCGGGAGTTGACTGCGCGCGGGTTTGGACGGTCCAAATTCAAACTGACTTAATGACATTTAGCCCTAATTAATCAAGCCCTAATTACTTTCTGATGACCGGAACAGTGGTTCCGGTCATCTTCTCCGGCGAGACAAAGTGCTAACTCCTTCTACACGTCACGAAAATGAAATCTAATTGAACAGAAATGAACCCCACTCACTCACGAATCAAAACCCCCAATCAAAGCATATTTATTTTTCCAGGAATGGCTGAATCGAAGCAAACAAGAACTAGGGCAAAAAAGTTTCAGAGACTAATTAAACTCTCATCTCTCCACCATTTTCAAAACTAAAGATACCAGAGCAATCAGTGAAGCATATAGAACAACTTAAGAACTTAAAAAACGATTTCTGGAAAAAATGTTCTTGAGCTACCTGAGTTTCGAAGCTTTCAATCCAGCAACTTTCTGCCCTCTCCCTTTGATGCAATCCACTCTATTTGGTCCCCTGATGATCCTTGAATGCTTAGAAGGAGTTTAAGTTAGCTGGTTAGGGAGCTTGCACAGCTTCTGCTCAAGCTCAGTTGAAAATGGTGATAGTAATCCAAGCTGTTTCAGGCCAATGTGAGTGGTTCTTTGTGATCAGGGTGATGTTTTGAGAAGGTTTGTGGAGTTTGTTTGAGTGTTTATGGCCTGTGGAAGATGTTTCGAAGGAAACTGCAGATTGGGGTGAAAATGGAGAAACAATGTTCTTGCTGGATTCAGGCTTGGTTCTTTGTTGGTTTGGGCTCAATGAAGTATGGTGAGATGATTAGTGAAACTTGTTTTAATGTTTGTGGCTTGTGCAAAGAGTTTCGAAGGAAAATGCAAGTGAGGGTGATTTGGTGAATGTGTGCTCTTGTGTGTTTCAGCCTTGCTTGATGTATGAAATGGCCAGCATTTTCCTTGCATAAGATAATCCCATTGGTCAGATGATGTGACCTGCCCTTTATTGATTGGTAAGTTCACTTTTGCAAAATGTCAACTTTTGTGTAAGAGAAAGTATGGGCAACTTCTAGGCTAGTACATGGGCTGTATGATGCGCAGCAAGGTGAGGGGAGAGGGCTAGGGTGGTTCAGCATCCAATGCAGCAAGTTGGTGAAGTGTGATGAGTGGTTTTGCAAGTTGCTCTCTTTTGGTTCACATGGAAAGATTTTGCTCCAAAGCCATACAAAACATGTGATCTCTTGGTTCAAATCTGATTTTTAGAAGTTGTGTGATCATGTTGAGTGAATTAGAAGCCCATATGATGACTGAATTGGCCTTGAAAGGAGAATTTGCAACTTTGCCTTTTGGTGCATATCTTGAATTTTAGTGATTTTTGCCAACTTTGTCACACCATAACTTTTGATCCAAAATGAATTAGGTCATGTTCTTGTACTTTTTGAAAAGGGAAAAATGTAATCTACAACTTTCATGACCAAAGTTTTTCCATTTGAAGCATTTTTGGATCAAAAAGCAAGGCTTGAAAAATGGCATAAAATGACATATTCTTGAAAAGTCAACCATGCCCTAAAAAGTCAACTTTGCAAAAACTTCAAATTCTTGAATTTTGTGAACTTCAATCTTCTTCCATGATCAAATAAAGATCATATACACTCAAAATGATGAAGATCAACCCTTGGTTGGGTCATTGGGGGCCTCAGATGCCCTGATTTTGCACTGACTTGTCTGAAAAAGTCAACTCTTGATCAGATGCCTTCCCCATGGAATTTCTTCATGAAATTTGATATGCATGATCCCTATATCATATAGAGACCAATAGAAACAAAAATGACCAGAAAATTTGGAGTTATGGCCTCTGAAACAAAAACCCTAATTCTAGGTCATATGTGCAGTTAAACCTGGCTCTGCTTCCATGCCTTCCTCAGTTCTTGTGATTCTTTGACTTTCTTGACTTTGAGAGGATGTTATATGATATAAGAACACTCATGGATCCCTTTGAAGTGATTGATGGCCTTTGGAGTGGCTCAGGAGGCTCTTGGATTGCTCAGATCACAAACCCTAGGTGCAGATGACTTAGAAATTATGCAGTGATTCAAAATTGAGATATGAGATGATATGATTGTGTTCATGCATATGAAATGATCACAAGCCATGGTGTGAATGGGTAAGGGCAAATTTGGGGTGTTTACACTCAGCTAGATATTCAGACAGTACACTGCCCTTGATGGCCTTTTGAGATGTGTACTGAATGTCATACTCTGTTAAAATCATTTGCCATCTTGCAACCCTTCCGGTAAGTGCTGGCTTCTCAAATATGTACTTGACTGGATCCATCTTTGAGATCAATAAGGTAGTGTGGGTCAACATATACTGCCTTAGTCGACGAGCATCCCACGCTAAAGCACAACAAGTTTTCTCGAGCAGTGAATAACGTTGTTCAGAGTCAGTAAACTTTTTGCTTAGGTAGTATATTGCATACTCTTTTCGACCAGACTCGTCATGCTGGCCCAACACACACCCCATTGATCCTTCTAATATTGTCAAGTACATTATTAGAGGTCTTCCTTCAACTGGAGGCATAAGGATTGGAGGTTCTTGTAAGTACTCCTTGATTTTTTCAAAAGCCTTCAGGCAGTCTTCATTTCACCTGACCGTTTGTTCTTTCCTTAATAACTTGAACAGGGGCTCACAGATTGCAGTAAGGTGAGATATGAACCGTGATATGTAGTTCAATCTACCTAAGAACCCCTGAACTTCCTTTTCAGTCTTTGGTGCAGGCATTTCCTAAATGGCTTTGACTTTGTCAGGGTCAACTTCAATTCCTTTTTCACTTACAATGAACCCCAACAGTTTACCGGAACGTACCCCAAATGTGCATTTGTTGGGGTTTAGCTTCAGCTGATACTTCCTCAGACGCTTGAACAGCTTCAACAGATTTACCAGATGGTCTTCTTCTGTGAGGGACTTGGCAATAATGTCATCCACATAACATTAAATTTCTTTGTGGATCATGTCGTGGAATAATGTTACCATAGCCCGTTGATAAGTGGCACCAGCATTCTTCAGTCCAAATGGCATTACCTTATAACAGAATGTGCCCCGGGGTGTGATGAAAGTTGTCTTCTCCATGTCTTCAGGTGACATCTTGATCTGATTACATCCTGAAAATCCATCCATGAAGGAGAATACCGAGAACTGAGTTGTATTGTCGACCAATACATCAATGTGAGGTAAAGGGAAATCATCTTTCGGGCTAGCTCTGTTCAGATCCCGGTAATCCACACACATCCGTACTTTGCCATCCTTCTTAGGCACTGGTACAATGTTAGCAACCCACGGCGGGTAACTAGTTACAGCAAGGAAACCGGCGTCCCACTGTTTTTGCACCTCTTCTTTTATCTTCATGGCCATATCCGGACGAGAACGGCATAGCTTTTGTTTTACTGGTGGACAGTCTTCTTTTAGTGGCAGCTTGTGCATAACAATGTCGGTATCCAGACCTGGCATGTCTTGGTAGTACCAAGCAAAGACATCAACGTACTCTTGCAGCATGTCAATAAGTTGTTCCTTCACTGAATCTTTCAGACGGGCCCCGATCTTCACTTCTTTCAAGTCTTCTTCGGTACCAAGATTAACTGTCTCAACTTCCTCCTGATGAGGAGTGATAACCTTCTCCTCTTGCCTTAGCAGTCTGGCTAGCTCTTCAAGTAACTCATAATCTTCTTCAACCCCATCATCGGCTTGATTAATCGGATTGTCGAAGTCATACGAAGTCATAGCAGTGTCGTTGTCGGTGCGATCTGGAGGGCACTCTCTGCAAGGGTTTAGATTGGTTCATTTTAGTGATCAGTTTTACCTTGTTTAGAAAAAAGTGAAAATGACGTTATTATTTTGAAAACATTGCCATTTTATTGTTTTATACAAAAAATGAAAAATGAAAAACAGTGAGCGGGAAAAAAGAGACTCGTTTGCAAAAGATGTCCTGATATTCATTAATTGATCGCTTGCACAAAATACAAGATGGCCCGATTACAAAATGAGTCCTGACACCTTGGGCAAGATGTAGGACTTGATGCATGCTTAAAAGATAGGAAATAATAATTACTCTGCAGGAGTAACTCTTATAATTTCCTGGGAAGACCAGTTAGAGACTTGGTTCCCCGAGATCCTTGGACGTATCCAGCTTTCCAGGTTGCATTTGTCTTCTTCCTCGTCTTCCAGACTGTTCACAGCATCCGGGGTAAGCATTCCCCCGCTGACAAATTTGGGCTCTGCTGCAGCCTCTGGTTGATCTTGTCGAGTTGGTCTGTAACCCAACCTGAATCTGTCTTCTTTCTTTTCTACTGGCAGCAGCTTGCCCCAGCCTTGAGCGGTACCCTCTTCAACAACCTTCCGAGCTTGTTGATATGAAGTGATGGAAATTCCAGACACATCAGTTGCTTCATTGATGTTAAGGGCCTCAAACCCCTGACTCATAGTCTCATGGATCTCCCCATCCATCTCTATATACTTGTAAGTAGCCAGCTGGCTAACGAAAATGTCTTCCTCCCCACAGATTTTGATGATCTGACCTTCCCACTCAAATTTTAATTTCTGGTGAAGGGTAGATGTAACAGAGCCAGCGGCGTGAATCTAGGGTCTACCCAACAAACAGCTGTACGTCGGCTGTATGTCCATCACGAAGAAAGTAGTTTTAAAGATTTGTGGGCGAATCATCACAGGTAAATCAATCTCTCCAAGCACTGATCTCTTAGAGCCATCAAACGCTCTCACTACCAAGTTACTTGGACGCAATGCCAAACCATCATATTCTAGCTTTACCAAGGCTTTCTTTGGGAGGACATTGAGCGAGGACCCAGTGTCTACCAGCACATGAGAAAGAACAACACCTTTGCACTCTAAGGTGATGTGTAAAGCCTTGTTATGGTTGCGTCCCTCCGTCGTTAAATCAGCATCTGTGAAGCCCAGTCCGTGACTGGTGTTAACATTTGCAACCACTGTTTCCAACTGATTAACCGTAATCTCTTCCGGCACGTAGGCTGCGTGCAGGACCCTCAGCAGTGCATTCCTATGGGCTTCGGAACACATTAACAATAATAATATAGAGATTTTGGAGGGTGTTTGATGAAACTGGTCCACCACTTTGTAATCACTCTTTTTGATTATTCTCATGAACTCATCTACTTCTTGTTCAAAAGACGTCTTCAGAGTTTCTTTAACAGTTGGCTCTTCAAGTACCACATTCTTCCCTTTTGCCTTAGCAGCAACCTCTGCTTCAGCATTGGGTCTCGGTGTTTGTGAGGCAAAAAGACGTCCGCTTCTGGTGAAGCCTCCGCCTCCCCTAACATTGTCAACTTGTGGTGAAGAGGTTGCTGAATCTAGAGTGATCTTATTTCCGTCGCAGTAGAGATCAGAGCCGTAGTGCCAAGGTATGGCATTACTGCTTTCATAAGGAACAGGTCCAGGCACCGTAATGGTGACCGGACTGCTTGCTGCAACGGAAGGAACTGTGATGGTATGCGGGTCATAATAGATTGTGACTGGAGATCTGACAGTAGGTGTTGCAGTTTGTTGTTGAAAATTGTTGTTGGGATGAACAGTTGCTGGGTCATAATAAATTATGACCGTTGAGACATCTTCATTAGTGTTTGCTGGTGTTGTAGGCGTTTCCGTTGATAAGATGGGTGCTGATGTTGTAGAAGCAAATGTTGTTGAATTCTGATCTGTTGAAACAATGGATGGAGTGATTGCTGGAGTTGTGGATGAATCAGTGGGGATGATAGTTGTTGCAATTGTAGGAGTATCTATTGTTACTGAAGAAAGAATTGTTGATGTTGTAGGAGAATCCATTGTCGCTGAAGGAAGAGTTGTTTATGTTGTAGAAGTCGTTGTGGTAATTTGCAAGATTTCTTCTCTGATGAGGCCATTTATGCCAAGCCTTAGCCTTTCACAACCATTAATGGCAATTCTGCACGATTCGTAGCAGGCCTCATAGCCTGGGAACACCTGGCATTTTAAGAGTTGAGCCTTGACTTCTGCCAACAGTGTTTGAATCTGTGTAACATTGTCAATCAATGCAGATGGTTGGTCTTCTTCTATGGCATTAAGACTGGGCCCACCATGATTAGGCATAGGATTCCTGTTAACATTCAGAGGAGGTGAAAAATTGAGAGCTTTGGAATCGACCAAATCCTGAACCTTCATTTGCAAGGCTCTACATTTCTCGGTATTGTGACCAGGTGCGTTGGAATGAAAGGCACACCTGGAATTAGCATCATAATTCTTCGGGAGGTTGAGAGGATCTGGCGGAGCCAACGTCCTTAACTCAACCAGGTTAAGCTTCAGGAGTTGTGGCAGTAGAGCGGCATAAGGCATAGGGATGGGATCAATCACCCTATTTGCTTGAGATGGCCTCTGTTGAAAGGGGCGCTGCTGTTGGTTGTTGTTGTTATTGTCGTACGTTCTTTGTTGCGGAAAATGAGATTGTTGTTGATAGTGATGTTGTTGTTGAGGAAAAAGTGGTTGTTGTGGAACCGGAGCCGGGATAGTAACGGCTGCTATTGATCTGTGAGAATACTAAGGTCTCCCCCTGCCTGCATGGATAGCATTTGTTTCACCTGCCCTTCGGGGTCCTGAAAAAGGTTTTCTGGGGTTGTTGGAGGAACTTGCACCGTTGTCAGAGATTTTGCCCATCTTCAAAAGACTTTCAATTCTCTTACCAACTATAACTACATCATCAAAACTGGTGGAAGAGAAAGCAGCAAGTCTGTCAATATAAGTTCCCTGCAAGGTGTTCATAAACATGTCAGCCATTTCTCTTTCAGACATTGGTGGCTGGACAGCAGCAGCAAGCTGTCTCCACCTCTGAGCATAATCCCGAAAGCTTTCTCTTAAAGACTGAGACATGCCCATTAGAAGAGTTCTATTGGGGGCCATGTCTAAGTTGTACTGGTATTGTCGGATAAAGGCTTTGGCCAAGTCTTTCCAACATCTTATACTGGCCCTCGTCAGATGCGAATACCATTCTCTTGATGCTCCAGTCAGGCTCTCCTCAAAATAGAACATCCATAACTTCTCGTCCATGGTATAAGCCTTGAGTCTCCCTAAGAAGGATTGCAGATGAGTACGCGGGCAGGAGGTACCATTATATTTTTCAAAGCATGGGGGTTTGAATTTGTGGGGAATCCTCACCCCATCTACCAGCCCCATATCCATTACGTCAAAGCATAAAGAATTATGGGATTCCAAGGACCTCAGCTTTTCAACAATCTCATCCAGTCTTCGGTCATACACCTTATCCCTAGCCCCAATAACTGTGAACTACTCCTCTTGAGGATCTTCTTGCAAGATCCTGCCTGCATCAGTATTTCCTTGAATATTCCTTGGGATATTAACATCTGGGTTCAAATGGGGCCCGAACTCTGGTGGGTCGATGCGAGGCTGCCCGCGTTCATTATTGCTGGTTCCTCCTGTTCTAGGGTGGGGCTCTTCAGGTGTCTGCCTTTCTACCAGCTCTCTCAGCCTCTCCTGGCTCTGAGCTAAGCCAGTCATCACAGCCATAAACTGGGTCATTTGGTTTCTCATTTCAACCCTTTTGTTTGCCATTTGATTTCTTACTTCATTCAGGTCCTGCTTTACCTGATCCATTTGAATGCCTGGAAGGTTGTTTCACGTTGGGTACCGGTGTGTGCGGTTGATAGGGAACACTCTGCGACGAGCAATGTTTCCTGAAACCACAACAAAGTGAGAAACAAAATAACAAAAAAAAACCTACAAAATAAAGAAAATGTTAGTATGCAATGCAATATGCTTATTTGTCTTCCAAGGTATCCGGTTTGGTTCTTTGGTTTTGACCTTTCCAGACCTCGAGGAAATGCTTGATGATGTTGAGAGAAAGCCCACCAAAATAAAATAAACTGATATATTACAAAATGATGAAAATACATAGTCTGTTTACAATACATGCCCATGGTGGGTCAAAAATACAACAACCAAAAGAAAAAAAGTACATCAAAAGGAAAGAAATACAAGCAAAAGGAATCAGACATCCAATCCAAAGTCATCCTCCCTGACTTCCTTCAGGAGGGTCTCTGTCACTGGACCAGCTGGGTGCTCTGTAATAGTCCTAATGAGGAGGTTCCTGGTAGCAATGGCATTAGTCAGCTTCTTACGCCTGTCCTGATCCTTTGATCTCTTTAACCTCGCCCGGAGTTTCAATTCTGATATCTCCTTCTGAGCTGCCAACAAAGCCTCCTGTTGCTTCTTCTCATTGGCCTCCAGCTGCTCAATCTTGGCCTGGGTCCTTTGGTCTTCTTGTGCACGGGCTTCGGTGATCCTGATCCACCTAGCCTGGCTTTCCTCCAGATAATGCTCAGCCCTAGCTTTCTGAAACTTGGCCTCCTTGCAAGCATTCTTCAAAACTAGCTCTCCTGGTCTTGCTTTCCTTATATAGTCATTTGTCCTTTCAATCTTGGTCAAATGCTCAGTCTTGAGTCTTTCCAATCTTTCAATGTCCAGACGACTGTCATTTCTCGACCAGAGAGTCTTCTTCAGGGCTTCATATAGATGATTATTCCTCTCTTTCAGCTTTTCAAATTCCTCCAGGCTAACAGTTGCAGCAGGCTGTACTGTAGAAGGTCCAGGTGTGTCTTCCAAGGTGAAAGGCATCCTGGTGATCTGAGCTCTAGTACGGGACCAGTCAGAGTACTGGGCTGAAGCAATATTGTTACACCTTCCAAGGATGGCTGTCCCTTTAGTCTGGATGTTGCCCCAAGCCCAGGCAGCTTGTCTGACAACAGCTGAGTTAGGTTGGACTTCACAGTATAAGGTCTCAGCTAAATCCTGTCCTCTGGGAGGATGAACCAAGGCATATCCCAATTGTCTCTTAAACAGTAAAGGGTTGTAATTGATGCAACCTTTTACTCCTATCAGAGGCACATTAGGGTACTGCCCACAACTGGTAATAATGTCCTTGCCCTTGGTGCTCTGGGTGCACCATCTGATATCATCTGATGTTAAGGCAATGAACCTCTTGGCCCAATTCTTCTGCTGATGGGGGTTCAAGAACATCTGATCTAGGCAAGTGTCTGAGCAGCCAAGAGTAAAACAGAGGAGCACAACATATGACTAGCTTCCCCTTTGCTTTTCAATTCTCTGATGGATGGAGTAGTAAAAATCCCCTAGCAATGTAGGCACATGGTTCCTCAGCAAGAACAAGTGGATGGCATTCTTACTCACAAATATGGGCTCATCTGCAAACAATATAACCCCATATATGCTGAGGGCTAAAAGTGCACAGACTGCCTTCCATTCTCCCACTGCAGCCTTCAGGGTGGCCTGAGAAATCAAGAAGTCCAGATGTAGGCCAGAAATCCCAGCTTTTGTTGTCATGTTTCGCTCAATGAGGGCAGGCTCCAAATGCACTGCCTTAGCTATCTCCTCACTTCTGGGAGTAGTCATCTCTGGGTTGAAGGGGATCCCTCCTCTGATAGGCACTCCAATCAACAAGGAAAAATCTTCCAACAGAGGCCCCATCTAGAAATCTGGAAAGGTGAAGCATCTAAGTGGAGGGTCATAAAACTGCAAGCATGTGTGGATCATGCTCCTCTGAGATGAATCAAGGTCCATGACCATGTCTAAAATACCCCCATAGTGCTCTCTAAACAGTGGGATGTGGTCAGGTATGATAAGTGACTGGACCTGCCTGATACCAGCCAATATAGGCTCAAAAAAGTGGTAAGATATGTTGCTTTTCCTTGGAACATCCATGAGTGCTGATGAAGAAGCTGAAGTCAAATGCTGATGAAGATCACAGACTGAAAAAACTGGAGGTAAGTCTTTGACAGACTGATGCAGGTGCTGAAGGAGATAGCTGAAGCAAATGCTGAAGAAGATAACTGAAGCAGAGGTCTAAGCAGTAGAAGGGGTCAAAACCAAACCAAATATAATGAAGTGGATACCCTGAAAAACAAATAAACAAATGTTAAATGATGCAATGATGATATATGCAAATGATATGCAAGGGTTTGTGACCAAGAGCTGGATCTGATTATCTGTCTTGATATGAGGCCCATGTATGTTCAAAGGTCCAGATGGAGGCTCAGAAATCCATTAACCAGGGTGGGGGACTCAAATAAAGAGTCACATGTCCAGGGTTAATCACAAGAACTGTCCAAAGTGAAGTATTCTTAAACAATACAGTAACAGGGTATGATGTGGCCAAGGGTTCCTGCAAACCTGTAAACAACCCAACCCCCTCACATGTAATGTTCTAGAACAAGGATCCTCAGACTTGGATCAGTTATGAGAAGTGTAAACACTTATAACCCGGAGGTACAATGTTTACAATAACCATAAAGGATCCTCCTCTAATTTACCCCAGATTCTAAAGGTCAAAATAAAGGTCATCCAGACTTAGCAGGCTTCCCAGATAGCCCTAGCACTACAGGAAATCTGTAGCACAGAGTTCTCAAGAAGAAACCCACATCTGAACCATGTTTCATATTCCCGCACCAGACCGAAATGGAATGGGAAAAAACATGAACCACTCTAGCCTAGGTGTCACTCAGGTCCCAGGTATAGGACCTTAATCACTCAGTGAAACCCCACCCACCAAAACAGAAGCCAGATCCAGCAATGATAATGAAAATATGATGTATAAAAAACTGTAAAGAAAGTAGTAAATAAGACTGTACATAAAGCAATAAATAAAGCAAATAAATAAACACAATTAGCACATAACACCCCAGTAAACACAAATCAAACAAGCGCTAGGAGGAACCCACAAAAAGAACCAGAAGCCCTGGTTACAGTATAAGGGTCCCCAGCAGAGTCGCCAAGCTGTCGCTCCCACCAAATGACACCTTGGTCAGATAGGGTACAGACGCGAACGGTTGGCGAAAGAGGAAACATGAAGATGAACTGAAAAGAGTCGCCAGCTAGGCATTTTTATCCCGAAGGAAAGGTAATGCTGCATAAACCTAGAAAAGAGATGGATAAGACAGTCGTGAACCAGAGAAACTGAGAAAGGCGGTTGGTTACAACCTGGGAAGGTATTAGCACCCAGATTGTCCGTCGTACTCGACGGGATCCACGCTTGAAAGTTTGTGTTTAAAGGGGTACGTGTCAGTGCTATTCTATGTGCAAAAGCTGGAAAAGAGTACAAGTGTCAATGCAAAAGAAGTGTGAAGTGAATAAAAGGAGTGTCAGTGTAAGAAACAAAAGTGCAATGCTCAAGACAATGAGGCTTACAAGAATAATGCTGGAAGAGGGGGAATATACAGAGACTTTTTGTTCGATAACTGTTAAGTTATGCCTACGTATCCTCTCGTGCAATGAGGAAGTCAGAACACCGTAGTTTGACTCAAAGAGACTGAAAGATAAATTGACTTGTGAACTGCTTGCTTGCCTATGCTCAAGTATATGACCTGTCTAGCTCAGGTGCAAACTGTCTTGCATTAGACAGAAGAAGAAAGTTCTCGTTTATGAGTGAATGAGGTGAGAAAAGAATCCGGAAGGAGACGATTTTTGTTTGTTTTTGGTATTTTTAATCTTTTATTGCTTTTTGTGTTTGACATAATAAAATGAGCTTAAGCCTAAACCAAGGGTTTGTAAACTCATCACATCCTCCCTCTGATTAGGGGTAATGAGAATACCTTAAGTATGAAGTAGGCACCTCACACTTAATCACCATGATGTAGGATTAAGATCATTAACCTACTTGCACTTATTTAGATGTGTTTTGGAGTTTTTGTTTAGTGTTAAGTAATGCGTTTAAGCCATAATCAAAGATTTAATGGACCCATTACACCATCCTAATATAAGGCTAATAGATGGGAACATTTAAGTTGAGGAAGATACCTCAACTTAATCCATGATTAGGGATTAACCTCATGACAAAACAAGGCCTTTATTAAAGTGGATTTTAGTTAATGGTAAGATCAAGAAGTAAATTTTATGATTTGTAAGACAACTTGAGGAGGACTTGTCCATTAACACTAGGGTTAGTCCTTCTTAACCAATTAAGGAAGAATTAGAACCCTAATGCAAGGCCCAAGTTACAAGCTTATTGTCTTAGTGATTATTAGATGGATTCATTAAGATATTTAAACACATCAAGGGTTTAACACTTAGGATTAAAGTTATACACTCCATCATAAGAGAAGGATGCAGGCATAACCCTAATCACAAAGCCTTGAAACCTTGAAGGTTTAGTCCCTGATTATGAGATGAGAGGAGAGACACAAAAGATGACAAAAAGGTAAAACTAATGGGGGGACTAATCAAACCCTAATTGTTAACATGCTTGGGTGTTCCTAGGGTTTATGAGGCTTGCAAGAGATCTTCAAGAAGAGCCACTAAGGAAGAAGCAGATGAAAGGAGGAGCAGCAGAAGAAATAAGTTAACTTACTTCACTTAAGAAGATAAGTTACTTGAAGAAAGAAAGTGAATGGAGAACATGAATGAGCAAGCTCACTCTAAGACAAAAGCAAAATGCAGCAATGAATGCATAAAAGAGAATGAGAAGAGGGATGAGAAGTGAAGGCAAATTCACTTCTCAATTACTTACCACCTGAAATGGTTAGTATAAAGAAAGAGATGAGATGAAAAATGAAATGTATGCAAGGGTGCAAACCAAAACCAAAAGCATGTTTATGATGTAAATGATGTTAAGAGAAGATGCAAAGGCATATCAAATGCTATGGATGGTCATACAAGTGATGAGAATGCAAATGAAGCATGAAAGAGGCATGAAAGTTCATGAATGCTCATGGAATGTAATGAATGCATAACATGGAAAATGGATGGGGAAATGATAAAGCATGAGTCTAATGTGTCCTAAGATGTATTATAAGTCATGTGAATTCATAAAATGGCATGGAAAGTTCTTATATGAATGCTTATGCAAGATGTACGCAAATGAAGATGAGAAATTAGGGTTTCCATGCAACATGAGATGCAAAACTCAAAAACAGAAGCAAATGACAAGATAAAAAAATTGAAAATGCAATCAAAAGAACCCTAACCCCATATGATATCACACCCCAAAGGAGAAGACCTAACTCTTAACCTAATGAAAGTTATGATTTTTCTAAGTTTTCTAGGGTTTTAAGGTACCTAAAGGGAAAAAATGCAAATCAATTCAAAAAGGCAGAAGAAATTAGTGACAAAAATTTGCTAGAAACTACATGTCAAATGAAGATCAATGCAAAAAGAACCATTGTCATACCATTCTTGGTTAGGCAGAAAAGAATTCTTGAAGTTAGGGTTCAAAAATGTAAATCTTATGAACCCTAAATTCAAGAAAATTATCAAAGATGGTTCAAAACCAAAAAGAAATTTGTGTGGATGGTATGACAATGTCTCTAAATGTTTAAAGATGCAATATGAATTTTTTGGGATTTTTTAGAAACCTAAATGATATTTTAATTAATTAATTTTCATTAATTAATTAAAATAAACATTTAAATGTTTAAAAAATGATTTTTTAATGTGAAAAATAAAAATAAAAATATTTTTGGGTTAAGAAAATTATTTAAAATAAAAATGCAGAATAAAAATATTTTTGGAAATTTTTAACTATTTTAAATAAATGGTACAAAATTAAATGAGAAAAATGAAATAAAAATTGAATTAAATGGAAGTATGCTGATCTGATGGCTCACATTCAAAGCTGAGGGATTTTGGTTGACGCGTGAATGAGTGGACAAGATTCACTCTGGGCTAATTTTCATTAACTAATTAATTAAACTTAATTAAAACAGAATTAGGGTTTAATGATAGCATATGGGCCATTCAAACACGCGGGGAAGCTAAATCCTACGGCCAAAATTCAAATGAAACCCTAAACCTAATTAAAACATTAATGACTTTCAGGCCACCGGAGAAGAGCTCTGGTCGTCTTCTCCGGTGACCCCCTCACCTGAAAATTCCTATCTCTCTCCCTAGGTTATTTCTGGAGCTCTAAAGCTCCAGATTAACTCCCCTCACTCCCATAATCTCAAATCCACACTCAAATCACATTTATTCATGCTCAATCCTGAGATTCGAAGAGAAACATAAACATGGCAAAAATTTCAGAGATTCAGTACATACTTGTTTCTACACCATTTTCGAAAATTCAAAGCTCAGTGTGATCAGTGAAGCATGCTTTATCATATTGTAACATAAAAAGAGAGTTCTGGAAAAATGAATTCAGATGGCTACCTGAGATGGAGCTTTCCAAACTTGAACTTTCTGGCCACTTCCTTTGCGCAAAAAGACTCCCTTTGACCTCCTGAGGCTAATGGAATGCTTCAAAGGCTTTGAGAATGGCTGGTTTATGAGTTTGCACTCCAACTGGCTAAGAATCGTGTTTTGTATATAGTGTGTTCTTGGCTGATTTGAGGGTTGCTTTGGGGTCAGTGAGTGATTTAGAGATGAATGGTGGAATTGGTTTTGAGTTTGAGTAAGTGGGCTGGGAGATTCGAAGGAAAATGCAAGAGGGAGAGATTTTGGAACTTGATCAATCTTAGGTTTTGTCGCTCCCACCGAATGACACCGGGTCAGATGGGGTACAGACGCGAACGGTCGGCGAAAAGAGGGTGCGAGGACACACAGGAGTGAACTCACAGGGAATGAATAGAGTCTCCAGCTAGGCATTTTTATCCCGAAGGAAAGGTAATGCTGCATAGACCTAGAAAGATATGGACAAGACGGTTGCGAACCAGAGAGACTGAGAAAGGGGGTTGGTTACAACCTGGGAAGGTATTAGCACCCAGATTGTCCGTCGTACTCGACGGGATCCACGCTTAAAAGATTTGTGTTTTAAAGGGGTAGTGTCAGTGCAATCTGTGTATAAAGGAGCTGGAAAAGGATATACAGGTGTCTGTGTAAAAGAAGTGTGAAGTGTAATATATACAGTGTCAGTGTGAGGAAAGAGTATGCTCATGATCATGAGGCTTAAAGAATAATGTTGGAAATAGGGGGAATGTACAGAGATTTTTGTTCGATAACTGTTAAGTTATGCCTACGTATCCTCTCGTGCAATGAGGAAGTCAGAACACCGTAGTTCGACCCAAAGAGACTGAAAGATTAATTGACTTATGAACTGCTTGCTTGTCAATGCTCAAGTGTATGACCTGTCTGGCTCAGGTGCAAACTGTCTTGCATTAGACGGAAAAAGCGAGTTCTCGTTTGTGAATGAAAGATATGAGAAAAGAATCCCGAAGGAGACGATTATTGTTTGTTTTTGAGTTTTCAGTCTTTTATTGCTTTTGAAAGTTTGTCATAAGTTAATGAGCTTAAGCCTAAACCAAGGGTTAGTAAACTCATCACATCTTCCCTCTGATTAGGGGTAATGAGAATACCTTAAGTGTGAAGTCAGCTTCTCACACTTAATCACCTTTGATGCAGGATTAAGATCATTAACCTACTTGTGATTATTTAGATGTTTTTTGGGATTTTTTTTTAGTGTTAAGTAATGAGGTTAAGCCATAATCAAGGATTAAACAGACTCATTACACCATCCTAATAGAAGGATAATAGATCAGAATGTTTAAGCTGAGGAAAGCTCCTCAACTTAATCCATGATTAGGGATTAAACTCATGACAAAACAAAGCCTTTATTAAGTGGATTTTAATTAATGATAAGATGATGAAGTGATTTTTATGGTTTGTAGGACAACTTAAGGAGGACTTGTCCATTAACACTAGGGTTAGTCCTTCTTAACCAATTAAGGAAGAATTAGAACCCTAATGCAAGGCCCAAGTTACAAGCTTGATGTCTTGATGATTATTAAGTGGATTGATTAAAGGATTTAAACACATTAAGGGTTTAACACTTAGGGTCAAAGTTATACACTCCATCCTAATAGAAGGATGCAGGCATAAGCTCAATCACAAAGTCTTAAAGCCTTTAGGGTTTAGTCCTTGATTATGAGGTGAGAAGAGAAGACTCAAAGAGACACAAAGGTAAAAGCTAAATGGGGAACTAATCAAAACCCTAATTATTGTCATGCTTGGTTGTTCCTAAGGTTTGTGAGGTTTACAAGAGAAATCTTCAGAGGAACCACCAAGAAGCAAATGGAAGGAGCAGAGAGAAGCAAAGTAACTTGCTTCATTTAAGAAGACAAATCACTTGAGGAAAGAAAGTAAGAAGAAGAAGAATGAGAAAGCTCAATCTCAAGCACATAACAAAATGCAGCAAGGATGCATAAAGAGATGAAAAGAAATTGTGAGAAGTGAAGGCAAATTCACTTCTCAAAGTTGCTTACCACCTGAAAAGTTAGTGAAAGAAATGCAATGTAATGCAAAATGAAATGAAATGGCATGATGCAAACCAAAACCAGAAGCATGAGTATGATGCTAATGATGTTATGAGATGATGAAAACATGGGACAAGGCAAAGGAATGATCATATGAACAAATGAATGCAAGAGAAGCATGCTTAGAACCATAAACATACATGAAAAGTTATGCAATGAAAATGACATACAACATGGCAAATGAAAGATGCAATGATCAAACATGCTTCTAATATGTCTTAAGATGTCTAGTGAATCAAATGGATGCACAAAATGCTATGGCAAGTCAAGGTATGTAAGCAAATGCAAGGTGGATGCAAGAGGAAGCTCAAATTAGGGTTTATGATCAATGCACCAAACAAAAATCAAAACCAGAAGTAAACATCAAGATAAAAAATTGAAAATGCACTCAAAGGGACCCTAACCCTACACAAAGTCACTGCCCAAAGGAGGAGTTCTAACTCTTAACCTAATTAGGGTTATGAATTTCCTAAGTTAGCTAGGGTTTTAGGGTACCTTAACAAGAAAAATGTCAAACAAATGGAAAATGCAAGATCAAATCATGCCAATTTAATCCTACAAACTATATGATATGCAAGACACAATGCAAAAAGAATCAAAGTCCAACTCTCAATGGTTAGGCAGAAATGATTTTTTGAAGTTTGGATCAAAATAATGCTTTAAAATTGAATTAATTCCATGGAAAATTGTCAAAATGCATCAAGTTCAAAAAAGAAATTTGGTTTGAGGGTTGGACAATGTTTCTAAATGGTTTTAAAGGTTTCATGAATTTTTTGGTGATTTTTAAATACCTAAAAGTATTTTTAATTAATTAATCCTCATTAATTAATTATAAATAAACTTTTAAATGATTTAAAAATATTTTCTAATGCAAAAAATAAAAATAAAAATGTTTTTGGTTTCTGAAAATTCATAAAAGTTTGTACAAAAATTTTCAGAATTTTTAAAATTGTTTTGCTATTTTAAATAAATTGGAGAAAACAAGTGCATTTAAGTGAAAAAATAAAAATGAATTAAACTGAAAAAAAGAAAAGTCAGCGCATCCAATGGCCAGGGTTTAAACTAAAAGGGAGGGAATTGACCTGCGCGCGTATCTGGATGGTCCAAATTCAAACTTGCGCAATTAAGACTAAACCCTAATTAATTAACCCTAATGACTTTCAGGCGACCGGAACACTGTTCCGGTCGTCTTCTCCGGCAAGCTCAAATCCTTAAATCTCTCTACACGCAATGAAAACAAAATCTAACTGCCCAGAAATCATCCCCATTCAAAAACGAATCAAACCCCTCAATCAAACATCATTTTTCATTCATTAATCAGCCAAATCGAATCAAAACATTTCTAGGGCAAAAAGTTTCAGACAGTTCATACATGCTGGTTTCTCAACCATTTTCAAAAGTAAACACATATTCATGATCAGGGGAGTGCATAGAAGCTATTAAGAACTTAAAAACATGTTTCTGGAAAAAAGTTTTGAGACGACTACCTGAACTGAAGCTTTTGATTCAGGAGCTTTCTGGCTGTTTCTTTGGCTCAAATCCACTCCAATGATCCTCCTGAGAAGCTTTCAATGATTGTTTGGAGTTTACAATGCTTGGTTTGAGAGTTTGCAGAAGTTCTGTTCAATGGCAGGTGGTGATCGTGTTTTTGATTCTTTGAGTTTCAGGCTATGGTGAAGGGTGCTTTGTGACCAGGAAGGTGTGTTGAGTTGATTTGTGAAGTTTGTTTGTGTGTTTGTGGCCTGTGCAAGCAGTTTCGAATGCTCTTGCAAGATGGTGTGAAAATGAGAATGCTGAGTTATGGATGGTTTCAGGCTTGCCTCTTGTTATGTTTGGCTTGCATTTGATTAGTATAAACAATTGGGATTGGTCAGAAGAAGTGATGTGTGCTTTATTGATAGGTATGGCTCAAGTTGCCAAAATGTCAAAGTTGTGTAAGAAGGGCATAGGCTACTTGCTAGCCAAGTACAAAAGGCATGTCCTGCGCAGCATGATGTGGGGAGAACCCTAGGATGGTTCAGCAAGTCAGCCAACAAGTGGATGGTAGCTTATGATGATTTTTTGCAACTTGCCTTGCTTTTGCTTCTTATGAAAAATCTTGATCCATAGGCCACAAAAATGAGTGATCCCTTGGCCCATTCTGAATTTTAGGTCTTGTATGATCATGTTGTGAAGTTTAGAAGTGCATTTGACAGCCCAATTTGCCTTGACATGTGAATTTGCAACTTTGCCTCTTCGGTGCATAACTTGAAATTTTGTGATTTTTGCCAACTTTGACAAGCCATAACTTTTGATCCAAAATGAGTTAGGTCATGTTCTTGTACTTTTTGAAAAGGGAAAGATCTATTCTACAACTTTCATGACCAAAGTTTTTCCATTTGAAGCATTTTTGGATCAAAAAGTAAGGGTTTAAAAAGTTTCCTAAAATGGCAATTTCATTAAAAGTCAAACTTGTCCCAAAAGTCAACTTTGCAAAAGACTTGAAATTCTTCAATTTTGTGAACTTCCAACTTCTTCTATGATCAAATAAAGATCATATACAATCAAAATGATGAAGAACACCCTTTGGTTGGGTCATTGGGGGCCTCAGATGCCCTGATTTTGCACTGACTTGCTTGAAAAGTCAACTCTTGATCAGATGACTTCCCCATGGAATTTCTTCATGAAAATTGATATGCATACTCCCTATACCATATATAGACCAATAGAAACAAGAATGGCCAAAAAAATGGAGTTGTGGCCTCTGAAACCAAAACCCTAATTCTAGGTCATCTGTGTAGTCAAACCTGGCTCTGCTTCCATGCCAATCTCAGTTCTTGTGACTCTTTGACATTCTTGACTTTGAGAGGATATAATATGATGCTTGAACATACATGGACCTCTTTGAGGTGATTGATGACATTTGGAGTGGCTCAAGAAGCTCTTGGATTGCTCAGATCTCAAACCCTAGATGCAGATGACTTAGAACCAATGCAATGAAAAAATGTGGTATGAGATGCTATGATTGGATTTATGCATATGAGGAGATCACAAGCCATGGTGTGAATGGGTGAGGGAAAATTTGGGGTGTTTACATCTGCCCCTATTCAAACATGAGTTAGCTGTGCAGGATGTAAGCTACGGCTTAACAGGCAAACAAGATAACTTGTGGTTGAATACCAAAGACAGTCCAAAATTTGCACTCACAGAATGAAGAAGAAAAGGGATATAGATTGTAAAAGAAAATAAAGTATATTGTAAAGTGTGGGCGACGGAGGACGACCGTCGAGCAGAGGACGACTGCTGGGTAAAGAGCAATGACGGGGACGACCGACATGCTGGAAAAAGTGCGGAAAATAAAGCAATGACGGGGACGGCCGACATGCTGGGGATAAAAGGGATTATGATGGGGACGGCCATCAAGTAAAGCTATAAGGTTCTCTGGGGATTAATGAAACATGATGGGGACGGCCATCAAGTTCATAAAGTAAGGTAACCAACGATGGGGACGGCCATCGGGTTAAACTGATGAAGGACGATCATCAGAAAAAGGAAAAGGGGCCACGACAGGGACGACCATCGGGTTAAAGAATAAATGAAATAATGATGAGGGACGGTCATCAAAGGTGAAGGACGATCACCTAGCAGGGGACGGCTGCTCTGTTGGGGTTAAGATGAGGGACGGTCATCTAAGGTGAAGGACGATCACCTGGCAGGGTACGGCTGCCGAAAATATCGCGACATAGGACGAATGCCGGATAAAAGGTCAACGATGGGGACGGCCATTGGATGAGCATGATGGAGGACGACCATCAAGAGGTGGAGGACGACCACCTAGCAGGGGACGGCTGCTCTCAAGGTTTATCATGACATAGGACGAATGTCAGATAACAAAAGAAATTTTGCTTTACTGGGGAACAGTAAACACGGACGAGTGTTTACATCCAAGAAACAAAAGGTATAAGTGTTTAGATGTTTGTGTATAGATTAAAGATGCGGACGAGCATCCCTAAGACTTCTATACGGACGAGTATCGGGTAGAAACAAATACTGACACGTGTTCAGAGATGATGATACGGACGAGTATCAACTGGTTAACAGAGAACACGGATGAGTGTTGAATCTGAGGGGACTCTTCTGGGGAATAGTAGATACGGACGAGTGCCTATATTCACGAAGACAAGAGTGTTTGACTCAGTGTATGGATCAAAGATGCGGACGAGCACCCTTAAGACTATGATACGGACGAGTATCAGGTAGAAACAAACGCTTGACGCATGTTCTGAGATGATGATACGGACGAGTATCAACTGGTTAACAAAGAACAAGGACTAGTGTTGAATCTGCGGGGATATAAATGGTGTATACAAGATACGGACGAGTATCTGTATAAGCGAGATAAGTAATAAGTATGAGTAGTGTATAGATGAGTGTTTAACCTGCTGGGGAGGGTGACACGGACGAGTGTCAAAAGGAGAAAAGTATAGTATAAACAAGTATCTGATGTACAAAGTGTTTATGTTACTGTGCTGGGGAAAATGACATGGACGGATGCCAAGGAACTATATATATACAAGTATCTGTGAGTGCAAAGGGGACGCTTTGGTCTTCTGCTGGGGATGTGACACGGACGGGTGCCACAAGGAGTATGTACTGATGTTTGGGAGTGTAAGGCAACTGCTTTAGCTTTAGCTCTCCGCTGGGGAATTTGGGAAGCATTCTGATACTGTTGATGGATTGTCAATATTCACAAGTGTTGATTCAGAACATGGCTTATGATTATGCAATATGTTTGATTTTTTCCGTAATGCTCCGTATTAGACGGAATGCTACGCTTTGTGGGTGAATATGATGTGAATGCTATGATTATGTAAAGATACCAAGCCGGGATTCGGATCCCGTTGCCGTGAAGATCTCTGGTCGATCTGCTTGAAGTGGACATCCCAGCTAGGGATGAGATCATTGGTAGATCTGACTAGATGTATCTGCTTGGGGAAATAAGTCACTGATAGACCCATCTTGGTAATGAGGGACCCAACTGGGGTTTGTAGAAGCTTTCGTCACTCTGTTGTAATTCCTTGCCCTTCTGGATAGAGGTTGAAACTCTGTGGGGAGATGGCTCCCTGACTTTAATACTTAGTTGAGGAAGAAAGATTGGCACCTCGGCTGGGAGAAGTGACAAGTGGCAACTCAGCTGGGGAGAAAACACTTGGAGTGCTAAAACTGAATGTTGGTTGACTTGCCAGCTTGCTGGGGTGAAGCCTTCATGCCCCGAGTTGCGTTTTGGATACCTGCAATCCTGAAACGATAGAGAAACGCACAAGTAATCCCGAGGTATCCTTTGCTGGATTCCGTCATAGGAGTTAGGCACTTCTGAGAGTAAATATATTTCCTGCAAGCACGTATTCTTATTTTTTAAGATAATCATCTGTATTTATGCAATCAATTTTTTAAAGACATCCGACATTCTTTGCAAATAAAAATGTACAAGACGAGACGTGACTGAAAATCTGGTTTCATTAATTCAAGTGCCCTGAATCGGCAAGATACAGTCAAAGAAACATATCCCCTGAAATGAGGAGATTGTTACAAATTGAGAAACAAAAAGTGTTGGCAATGTTGACGACGCTTCAAGGAGCTTCCCTTTGCTATGACTCGTATGACTTTTGACATTTTTCTCGTCTTGCTTTATGAGAAGGCTGATTCTGAAAGAAGCTTGATCCTTTCGAGGCTTACCAAGTTGTAAACGATACAGACGAATTCAGAATGCAGGTGTTCGCTTATTACCTTATTTTGCATGGACTGCCCTTTCGGGTTTTCAATCCATCGGGATACCCATTTTTGCCTGAGTTGTCCAATGTGGCTTTTCAACTCAGCGGGTGTACACATTTTTGTTTATTTTCCCTTACTTTTGCCCGAGTCTTTTATTCTGTTTTTGACTCGCCGGGATGCCCTATTTTTGCCTGGACTTACATTCTGTTTTTATGTCCAGCGGGTCATTTTATGCGAAGTATTTTTTAACTGCATCTGAATTCACAGGGGACGGGAAATCTTCACCATCCATAGTACTAAGCATCAGTGCTCCACCTGAGAAAACTTTCTTTACTACAAATGGTCCTTCATAATTCGGAGTCCATTTGCCCCTGTGGTCTGTATGAGGAGGGAGGATTCTTTTCAGCACAAGATCTCCCACTTGGTACTCTCGGTGCCTAACTTTCTGATCGAAGGCTCTCTTCATTCTTTTCTGATATAGCTGCCCATGACAGATTGCAGCCAATCTTTTCTCTTCAATCAGGCTCAGTTGTTCGTATCGGGACCGGACCCATTCTGCTTCGTTCAGCTTAACATCCATCAGTACCCGTAGGGAGGGTAATTCAACTTCAACAGGTAGGACTGCTTCCATACCATACACAAGTTGATACGGTGTTGCCCCAGTGGATGTTCTGATTGACGTGCGGTACCCATGCAAAGCAAATGGTAGCATCTCATGCCAGTCTTTGTAAGTGACTACCATCTTCTGCACAATCTTCTTGATGTTCTTATTTGCTGCCTCAACAGCGCCGTTCATCTTTGGCCTGTAAGGAGAAGAATTGTGATGTTGGATCTTGAAGTCCCGGCACAGCTCTGCCATCATTTTGTTGTTTAAGTTGGAACCATTATCAGTAATGATTCGTTCGGGCACTCCATATCGACAGATGATATCTCTCTTCAGAAATCTGGCTACCACTTGTCTTGTAACATTTGCATATGAAGCTGCTTCGACCCACTTGGTGAAATTATCAATGGCAACCAGGATGAATCTGTGGCCATTTGAAGCAGTCGGTTCAATCTTGCCAATCATGTCAATGCCCCACATAGCAAAGGGCCAGGGTGAAGACATCACATTCAAAGGATTGGGAGGTACGTGCACCTTATCTGCATAAATCTGGCATTTATGGCATTTTCTGGCATAGGCACAACAGTCGGCATCCATTGTGATCCAGTAATATCCTGATCTTAGCAACTTCTTAGCCATTGCATGCCCCCCGGCATGGGTACCAAAGGATCCTTCGTGCACTTCATGCATCAACAAGTCTGCTTCTGTTCTATCAACGCATCTGAGGAGTACCATATCGAAGTTTCTCTTGTACAGGGAACCATCAGTATTCAGGAAGAAACTGCCAGCAAGCCTTCTCAAAGTCTTCTTATCATTGGAAGATGCCCCAGGTGGGTATGTTTGATCCTTCAAGAAGCACTTAATATCATGGAACCAAGGCTTATCATCTTTGACAACATCTGCTGCGAACACATAAGCCGGTCTGTCAAGTCTGGACACTGAAATCTGAGGTACAAAGTTGGCAGCTTGAACTTTGATCATGGATGAAATGGTGGCAAGAGCATCAGCAAACTGATTCTCCTCCCGAGGGATATACTCAAGCTTGACTGTTGTAAAGAAAGTCAATAACCTCCTTGTATAATCCCTGTAAGGTATCAGATGATCCTGGTGTGTGTACCATTTGCCGTTGGTCTGATTAACTACCAGAGCTGAATCTCCGAATACAGTTAAAGTCTTGATCCTGAGGTCAATGGCTTCCTCAAGACCCATAATGCAAGCTTCGTATTCAGCTTCGTTGTTAGTGCAGTTGAAGGTGAGTTTTGCCGAGAAAGGCATGTGAACTCCCTTAGGTGTAATGAGTATTGCACCAACACCACGACCATTCATATTAACAGCCCCATCAAACATCATAATCCATTCTTCTTCCGGGTCGGGCCCTTCAGTGTGAATAGGCTCTTCATGATCTTTTGCTTTTATGAACATGATGTCTTCATCAGGGAAGTCAAATCTCATAGGCTGGTAATCATCAATAGGCTGCTCAGCAAGATAATCAGACAATACACTGCCCTTGATGGCTTTCTAAGAGGTGTATTGGATGTCATATTCTGTGAGGATCATCTGCCATCTTGCAACCCGTCCGGTGAGTGCTGGCTTCTCAAATATGTACTTGACTGGGTCCATCTTTGAGATCAACAAGGTAGTGTGGGTCAACATATACTGTCTTAGTCGGCGAGCAGCCCACACTAAAGCACAACAAGTTTTCTCGAGCAGTGAATAACGTTGTTCACAGTCGGTAAACTTTTTGCTTAGGTAGTATATTGCATACTCTTTTTGACCAGACTCGTCATGCTGGCCCAACACACACCCCATTGACTCTTCTAATACTGTCAAGTACATTATCAGAGGTCTTCCTTCAACTGGAGGCATAAGGATTGGAGGCTCTTGTATGTATTTTTTGATCTTGTCAAAAGCCTTCTGGCAGTCTTCGTTCCACCTGACCGTCTGTTCTTTTCTCAATAGCTTGAACAAAGGTTCACAAGTTGCTGTAAGGTGAGATATGAACCGTGAGATGTAGTTCAATCGGCCTAAGAACCCTCGAACTTCTTTTTCTGATTTTGGTGCAGGCATTTCTTGAATGGCTTTGACTTTGTCAGGGTCAACCTCAATCCCTTTCTCGCTTACAATAAATCCCAGCAGCTTACCGGATCGCACCCCGAATATGCACTTGTTGGGGTTCAACTTCAGTTGGTACTTCCTCAGACGCTTGAATAACTTCAACAGATTCACCAGGTGGTCTTCTTCAGTGAGGGACTTGGCGATCATGTCGTCCACATAACATTCAATTTCTTTATGGATCATGTCGTGGAATAATGTCACCATAGCCCGTTGATATGTTGCACCAGCATTCTTCAGTCCGAAGGGCATCACCTTGTAACAGAACATGCCCCAGGGTGTGATGAAGGTTGTCTTCTCCATGTCTTCAGGTGACATTTTGATCTGATTGTATCCTGAAAATCTGTCCATGAAGGAGAACACCGAGAACTGAGCCGTATTGTCAACCAATACATCAATGTGAGGTAGTGGGAAGTCATCTTTCGGGCTGGCTCTGTTCAGATCCCGGTAGTCAACACACATCCTTACTTTGCCGTCTTTCTTAGGCACAGGTACTATATTAGCAACCCACGGTGGATAGCTAGTCATAGCAAGGAACCCGGCGTCCCATTGCTTTTGTACCTCTTCTTTGATTTTCATTGCCATGTCTGGGCGAGTACGGCGCAGCTTCTGTTTAACCGGCGGGCATTCTTCTCTTAAAGGCAGCTTGTGCACAACAATGTCGGTGTCCAACCCTGGCATATCTTGATAAGACCAAGCAAACACATCCACATATTCCTGAAGCAGGTCAATCAATTGTTTCTTCACTGAGTCTTGTAGGCAGGCCCCGATTTTAACCTCTTTCACATCTTCATCTGTACCAAGATTAATCGTTTCGACCTCCTCCTGATGAGGAGTGATAACCTTTTCCTCTTGTCTCAACAACCTGGCTAGCTCTTCAGGAAGCTCACACTCTTCTTCAACCCCTTCATCAGCTTGATTGATTGGATTGTCAAAGTCATACGAAGTCATAGCCGTGCTGTTGTCGGTGCGGTCTGGAAGGCACTCTCTGCAAGGTTTCAGTTTGTTCATTTTAGTGATTGATTTTACTCTTGTTTAAAAAAGTGAAATAAAGTTGTCATTTTGGAAACATTGCCATTTTATTTTTGTACAAAAAGAAAAATGGAAAAACAGTGAGCGGAAAAGAAAAAGACTCATTTGCAAAAGATGTCTGATATTTCATTGATTAATCTTGTTGCACAAAATTACAGATGGCCCGATTACAAAATGAGTCTTGTCATCTTGGGCAAGATGCAAGACTTGATGCATGCTAAAAATATACAGGAAATAATAATTACTCTGCAGGAGTAACCCTTATAATTTCCTGGGAAGACCAGTTTGAGATACTGCTCCCCGGGATCCTTGGACGTATCCAACTTTCCAGGTTGCGTTCACTTTCATCCTCGTCTTCCAAGTTGTTTACTGCATCGGGGGTGAGCATCCCCCCACTGACAAAACTGGGCTCCTTAGCAGCCTCTGCTTGATCTTGTTGAGTTGGTTTATAACCCAACCCAAATCTATCCTCCTTCTTCTCTACAGGCAGCAACTTGCCCCAGCCTTGGGCAGTCCCTTCTTCAACAACCTTCCGGGCTTGTTGGTAAGATGTCATTGAGGTTCCAGGTACAGCAGATGTTTCATTTATGTTCAAGGCCTCAAACCCTTGACTCATAGTTTCGTGGATCTCCCCATCCATCTCAATGTATTTGTATGTAGCCAGATGGCTAACAAAAATATCTTCCTCTCCACAAATAGTAACGACTTGGCCCTCCCGCTCGAATTTTAACTTCTGGTGAAGGGTAGACGTAACTGCGCCAGCGGCATGAATCCAAGGTCTACCCAACAAACAGCTGTAGGCCGGCTGAATGTCCATCACGTAGAAGGTCGTTTTAAAAGTTTGTGGGCCAATCGTTATAGGCAACTCAATTTCTCCCAGAACTGACCTCTTAGAACCGTCGAAGGCTCTCACTACCAAGTTGCAGGGACGTAATGCCAATCCTTCATACTCCTGCTTCACAAGGGCTTTTTTAGGTAAGACATTGAGGGATGATCCTGTGTCTACCAGTACATGGGAAAGAACTGCACCCTTACACTCCAAGGTAATGTGCAAAGCCTTGTTGTGACTGCGGCCTTTCGAAGTCAAATCAGTGTTGGTAAATCCTAGTCCATTGCTAGCGTTAACATTTCCAACCACAGCTTCCAACTGATTGACGGTAATCTCCTCTGGCACATAAGCTGCGTGCAAGACTTTTAGTAGTGCGTTCCGATGAGCCTCGGAGCACATTAGCAATGATAAGATGGAGATCTTGGAAGGTGTCTGGTGAAGCTGGTCCACTATTTTGTAATCACTTTTCTTGATGATTCTCATGAATTCATCAACCTCTTGATCAAAAGGGGTGTTTAAAGCATCTTTAGCAACCTGTTCTTCTTGCACCAGGCTCTTCCCTTTTGCTTTGGCAGCAGCTTCTGCTTCAGCAATAGGTATTGGAATCTGCGGGGCGAAGAGACGTCCGCTTCGAGTGAAGCCTCCGCCTCCCCCGACATTGTCTATTTGTGGTGAAGAAGTTGATGATTCCAAAGTGATTTTCTGTCCTTCGCAGTATAGATCGGAGCCGTAATGCCAAGGGATGGCATTACTACTTTCATAAGGAACTGGCCCAGGCACTGTGATAGTGACTGGACTGATAGCAGCTGCAGAAGGGGCCATGATAGTATGTGGATCATAGTATATTGTAACCGGTGCTCTGACAGGAGTGGCACTTGGTGAGTTGTAGGCAGAATCATTTGCAGGATCATAATAAATTGTAACTGTTGAGACGCTTTCATTATTTGATGTTGACGTTGTAGGAGACATTGTTGATTGGATGGGTGTTGATGTTGTAGAGGAGTCTGAATGAAGGGGTGCTGAAGTTGTAGAAGGGATGTTTGTTGATATTTGGTCTATTGAAGTAACAGATGAAGCATTTGTTGATGAAACTGAAGAGTTGTTCGGAACAATGGTTGTTGCAGTTGTAGAAGACTCGGGAATTGTTGTCAAGGAATTTGCTGGATTTGAAGGTATTGATGTTGTGATTTGAAGCAAGCCACTCTGGATGAGACCATCTATGCCATCTCTCAAGTTATCACACCCATTCACTGAAATGTTGCAATAAGCACATCCTAGCTCACATCCCGGGAACATTTGACATTCAAGGAGTCGAGCTTTAATCTCCACCAAGGGTGTCCGAATCTGACCCACACTGGTTATCAAGTAAGACGGCTTATCTTCCTCAATAGCATTGATTCTGGGTCCTCCGTGGTTGGGCATAGGGTTCTTGTTTACATTCGGTGGGGGTGCGAAGTTTAGAGCTTTGGAATCTACCAGGTCTTGTACCTTCATGTGCAAAGCTCTGCACTTCTCTGTACTGTGGCCAGGTGCGTTGGAATGAAAAGCACATATGGCGCTGGCGTCATAGTTTCTGGGTAGACTGGCAGGATCTGGAGGTGCCAACGTCCTTAACTCAACCAAGTTGAGCTTCAAGAGTTGTGGCAATAAAACGGCATATGGCATAGGGATTGGATCAATCACCCTATTGGCCTGAGATGGCCTCTGCTGAAATGGTCTTTGCTGATTGTTGTTGTTGGTATTGTTGTAGTTTCTCTGAGGAGGATACTGAGTTTGTTGCTGGTACTGGGGTTGTTGTGGTTGATAAGCTGGTTGTGGATGAATTGGAGCGGGAATGGTGACTGCTGCCACAGACCTATGAACATATTGGGGTCTGCCCCTGCTAGTATGGATAGCATTAGTCTCACCAGTTCTTCTTGGGCCCACAAAAGGCTTTCTTGTGTTGCTGGATGAGCTGGCACCGTTGTCAGAAATTTTGCCCATCTTTAATAGGCTCTCAATTCTTTCTCCAGCTATAACGACATCTGCAAAGCTGGTTGAAGGAAAGGCAGCTAGCCTATCAATGTATGTCCCTTGGAGGGTGTTCATAAACATATCAGCCATCTCCCTCTCTGACATGGGTGGCTGGACAGCAGCAGCAAGCTGTCTCCACCTCTGGGCGTACTCCCGGAAGCTTTCTCTGGATGATTGTGACATTCCCATCAGGAGGGTCCTGTTGGGAGCCATATCCAAGTTGTACTGGTATTGTCTGATGAAGGCTTCAGCCAGGTCCTTCCAGCACCTGATGGTTGCTCTAGTCAGATGAGAGTACCATTCCCTTGAAGCTCCTGTCAAGCTATCTTCGAAATAAAACATCCACAGCTTTTCATCCATGGTATATGCCTTCAGCCTCCCCATAAAAGACTGCAAGTGGGTCCGTGGACAGGAGGTTCCGTTGTACCTTTCAAAGCACGGAGGTTTAAATTTGTGGGGAATCCTGACCCCGTCCACTAAGCCCATGTCCATGACATCAAAACCCAAGGAGTTTTGAGATTCCAAGGACCTTAATTTTTCAGCAATTTCATCTAGCCTTCTGTCATAGGTCTCATCCCCAGCTCCCATCACTGTGAACTGATCTTCCTGGGGGTCTTCCTGTAGCACTCTGCCTGTAGTAGCATTCCCTTGCACATTAGCAGGGATGTTGATCTCTGGATGAAGGTGGGTTCCAAATACAGGTGGGTTGACATGAGGCTGAACCCTCTCATTGTTGCTTGTCCCACCAGTCCCCAGATGGGGGTCTTCCTGATTCTGCCTCTCTACCAAAGCTCTTAATCTCTCCTGGCTTTGAGCCATATTATTCATCACCTCCATAAACTGAGTCATTTGATTCCTCATTTCTAGTCTCTCATTGGCCATTTGAGCCCTGGCCTCTGTAAGGTCCTGCTGTACTTGGTCCATCTGTATACCCAGAAGGTTGTTGCGGGTTGGATATCTGTGTGGACGGTTGAGTGGGAACACCCGACGTCGAGCAATAGTTCCTGAGATCACAACAGAGTTAGTAATAAACAAAACAAGAACCTACAAAACAAAACAGAGTGTTAGTATGCAATGCAGTATGCTTATTTGTTTCCAAGGTATCCGTCTTGGCATTTGGTTTTGACCTTTCCAGACCCCTGAGGAAGATGCTTGGGATGTTGCTTGGAAAGAACTCAGATAAAACAAACTAATACATATATTACAAAAAGTGAATGATACATAGTTTGTTTTTTTCAATACATGCCCCTGGGGGGTCAAAATACAACATAAGAAAAGAAAAGTACAATGAAATGAAAGCAACAACAAGCAAAAGTCAGACACCAAGACCAAACTCATCCTCCTGAACTTCCTTTAGAAGTGCTTCAGTCACAGGATCAGCTGGACGCTCTGTGAGGTTCCTGATGAGAAGATTCCTGGTAGTAACAGCTGCAGTTAGCTTCTTGTGTTGACTCTGGTCCTTTGACCTCTTCACTCCAGCTCTAATCTTCAACTCTGAGATCTCTCTCTGGGCTGCTAGCAGGGCTTCCTGTTGCTCTTTTGCACTAGCCTCCAACTGCTCAATCTTATCCTGAGTCCTCTTATCCTCCAGAGTACGAGCTTCGGTGATCCTGACCCACCTAGCTTGACTCTCTTTCAGATACAAATCAGTCCTGGCCTTCTGGAACTGAGCCTCCTTGCAGGCATTCTTCAAAATCTGCTCTCCAGCCTTTGACTTCTTGATGTAATCCTCTGACTTCTCAATTCTAGCTAGATGCTCCACTTTTAGCTTTTCTAACCTCTCAATGTCCAGCCGACCATCACTCCTCTCCCAGAGGGTCTTCTGTAGAGCCTGAGTCAGATTCTCATTCCTCTCTTTCAGTTTCTCAAACTCCTCCAGGCTGACAGTAGCTGGAGGTGGTGCTGTGGATGGCCCAGGGATGTCCTCAATGGTGAAGGGCATTCCAGAAATTTGAGCCCTGGCATGAGACCACTCATAGTACTGAGCTGAGGCCACATTGTTGCATCTTCCAAGAATGGTTACCCCTTTGGTCTGGACATTGTCCCAAGCCCAGGATGCCTGCCTGACAATGGCCAAATTAGGCTTAATCTCACAATAAAGGGTCTCAGCCAAATCTTGTGCTCTGGGAGGGTGGACCAATGCATAGCCCAATTGTCTTTTGAAAAGCAGAGGGTTGTAGTTGACGCAACCCTTTACTCCTATTAGGGGTACATTGGGAAACTGCCCACAACTGGTAATGATGTCCCTGCCCTTGGTGCTCTGAGTGCACCACCTGATATCAGCTGAGGTCAAAGCAGTGAGTCTTCTAGCCCAATTCTTTTGCTGATGAGGATTCAGAAATGCATCAGTCTTGGGCAAATGCTTGAGCAGCCAGGTATGGAACAGGGGAGCACAGCACCTCACCAATCTTCCTCTTTGCTTTTCATTTCTTTGATGGATAGAGTAGTAGAAATCTCCCAGTAAGGTGGGCACTGGGTTCCTCAGAATGAAAAGGTGAATGGCATTCTTGCTAATAAATTTAGGCTCATCTGCAAAAAGTATGACCCCATATATGCTAAGGGCCAACAAAGCACATACTGCCTTCCACTCTCCCAAAGAGGCCTTTAGGATGGCCTGAGAAGTCAAGAAATCCAAGTGTAGACCAGAGATTCCAGCCTTGGTAGTCATATTCTGCCCAATTAGAACTGGTTCCAGATACAAAACCTTTGCCACTTCTTCATTACTAGGAAAAGCCATCTCAGGGTTGAAGGGGACTCCACCCCTGATAGGTACACCAACCAATGATGAGTACTCCTCTAATAAAGGCCCCAATTGAAAATCCTGGAAGGTGAAGCACCTCAGAGGGGGATCATAGAACTGCAGGCAAGTATGAATCAAGCTCCTCTAGGAAGGGTCCAAATCCATAACCACATCAAGTATGCCTCCATAATGTTCTCTGAATAGTGGTATATAGTCTGGAGTAATCAGGGTCTGGATCTTCCTGATGCCAGCTAACTCAGGCTCAAAGAAATGGTAGGAGACATTGCTCTTCTTGGGTGCCATGTTGCTGAAGAAGAACTGAGACAGATGCTGAGAATAATACTGAAGATGGGCCACTGACAGGCCGAGACTGGTGTTGCAAGTGACTGAAGCAGGTATCTGATGAATGTAACTGAAGCAGATAGCTGATGAACAGGGGTCTAATCAGACAAAGGGGTCAAAACCAAGCCAAAATATATGATGTGGATACCCTGAAAAACAAATAAGCAAATGTTAAATGATGCAAATGATGATGTATGCAAATGACATGCAAGGGTTTGTGATCAAGCTGGATCTGATCAAGTGCTCTGATATAAGTCCAAGTATGTTCAAGAAATCCAGATGGAGGTTCATAAGTCCAGTAACCAAGGTGGGGACTCAAATAAAGAGTCACATGTCCAGGGTTAAAAATCACAAGAACTGTCCCAAAATGGAGTGCTCTTAATTAAAACAAAGAAACAGGGTATGCTGAGGTCAAGGGTACCTGCAAACCTGTAAACAGCCCATCCCCCTCACAGGTGGTGTTCTAAAACAAGGATCCTCGGACTTGGATCAGTTATGAGAAGTGTAAACACTTCTAAACCGGAGGTACAGTGTTTACAATAACCATAAAAGATCCTCCTCTAATTCACCTCAGTTTCTGAAGGTCAATACTAAAGGTCATCCAGACTTAGTAGGCTTCCCAGATAGCCCTAGAACTATAGGAAATCTGCAGCACAGAGTTCTCAAGAAGAAACCCATATCTGAACCGTGTTTCATATTCCCGCACCAGACCGAAATGGAATGGGAAAGAACATGAACCACTCTAGCCTAGGTGTCACTCAGGTCCCAGGTATAGGACCTTAAACTCTCAATAGAACCCCACCCACCAAAACAACAAAACCAGATCCAGCCAGCATAGTATGACAATATGATATATGTAAAGCTATAAAGAAAGCAATAAAACAAACTGTACATAAAGCAAAAATAAATACAAATACAAACACAAATAGCACATAACACCCCAGTAAGCACAAATCAATCAAGCGCTAGGAGGAACCCACAAAAAGAACCAGAAGCCCTGGTTACAGTATAAGGATCCCCAGCAGAGTCGCCAAGCTGTCGCTCCCACCGAATGACACCGGGTCAGATGGGGTACAGACGCGAACGGTCGGCGAAAAGAGGGTGCGAGGACACACAGGAGTGAACTCACAGGGAATGAATAGAGTCGCCAGCTAGGCATTTTTATCCCGAAGGAAAGGTAATGCTGCATAGACCTAGAAAGATATGGACAAGACGGTTGCGAACCAGAGAGACTGAGAAAGGGGGTTGGTTACAACCTGGGAAGGTATTAGCACCCAGATTGTCCGTCGTACTCGACGGGATCCACGCTTAAAAGATTTGTGTTTTAAAGGGGTAGTGTTAGTGCAATCTGTGTATAAAGGAGCTGGAAAAGGATATACAGGTGTCTGTGTAAAAGAAGTGTGAAGTGTAATATATACAGTGTCAGTGTGAGGAAAGAGTATGCTCATGATCATGAGGCTTAAAGAATAATGCTGGAAATAGGGGGAATGTACAGAGACTTTTGTTCGATAACTGTTAAGTTATGCCTACGTATCCTCTCGTGCAATGAGGAAGTCAGAACACCGTAGTTCGACCCAAAGAGACTGAAAGATGAATTGACTTATGAACTGCTTGCTTGTCAATGCTCAAGTGTATGACCTGTCTGGCTCAGGTGCAAACTGTCTTGCATTAGACGGAAAAAGCGAGTTCTCGTTTGTGAATGAATGAGATGAGAAAAGAATCCCGAAGGAGACGATTATTGTTTGTTTTTGAGTTTTCAGTCTTTTATTGCTTTTGAAAGTTTGTCATAAGTTAATGAGCTTAAGCCTAAACCAAGGGTTAGTAAACTCATCACATCTTCCCTCTGATTAGGGGTAATGAGAATACCTTAAGTGTGAAGTCAGCTTCTCACACTTAATCACCTTTGATGCAGGATTAAGATCATTAACCTACTTGTGATTATTTAGATGTTTTTTGGGATTTTTGTTTAGTGTTAAGTAATGAGGTTAAGCCATAATCAAGGATTAAAAAGACTCATTACACCATCCTAATAGAAGGATAATAGATGAGAATGTTTAAGCTGAGGAAAGCTCCTCAACTTAATCCATGATTAGGGATTAAACTCATGACAAAACAAAGCCTTTATTAAGTGGATTTTAATTAATGATAAGATGATGAAGTGATTTTTATGGTTTGTAGGACAACTTGAGGAGGACTTGTCCATTAACACTAGGGTTAGTCCTTCTTAACCAATTAAGGAAGAATTAGAACCCTAATGCAAGGCCCAAGTTACAAGCTTGATGTCTTGATGATTATTAAGTGGATTGATTAAAGGATTTAAACACATTAAGGGTTTAACACTTAGGGTCAAAGTTATACACTCCATCCTAATAGAAGGATGCAGGCATAAGCTCAATCACAAAGTCTTAAAGCCTTTAGGGTTTAGTCCTTGATTATGAGGTGAGAAGAGAAGACTCAAAGAGACACAAAGGTAAAAGCTAAATGGGGAACTAATCAAAACCCTAATTATTGTCATGCTTGGTTGTTCCTAAGGTTTGTGAGGTTTACAAGAGAAATCTTCAGAGGAACTACCAGGAAGAAAATGGAAGGAGCAGAGAGAAGCAAAGTAACTTGCTTCATTTAAGAAGACAAATCACTTGAGGAAAGAAAGTAAGAAGAAGAAGAATGAGCAAGCTCAATCTCAAGCACATAACAAAATGCAGCAAGGATGCATAAAGAGTGTAAACACCCCAAATTTGCCCTCACCCATTCACACCATGGCTTGTGATCATTTCATATGCATAAACTCAATCATAGCATCTCATACCTCTATCCAGAAGAGCAACGCATGAAGGAATCACAACAGAGTGAAGAAAGCTTCTACAAACCCCAGCTGGGTCTCTCATTTACCGGAATAGGTCTATCAACGACCTATTTCCCCAAACAGAATCATCAGATCTACCAATGATATCATCCCCCAGCTGGGATGCCCACTTCAAGCAGATCGATCAGAGATCTTCATAGCAACGGGATCCGAATCCCGGATCGTTATCTTTGCATAAACATAGCATTCACATCATATTCACCCACAAAGCGTAGCATTCCGTCCAAAATGGAGCATTACGGCAAAAAATAAAACATATTGCATAATCATAAGCCATGTTCTGAATCAAACACTTGTGAATATCGGCAATCCATCAATATACAGGATACTCCCCAAAATTCCCCACCAGAGAGCCGAAAACAGTTGCCTCGCATTCACAAACACCAGTATACACTCCTTTTGACACCCGTCCGTGTCATCATCCCCCAGTAAAGTCGCCCGAGCACTCTTTACAAGCAGACCACCCGTATTACAGATACTCCTTGTGGCACCCGTCCGTGTCATATCCCCAACAGAAGACCAAAGCACCCCCTTTGCACTCACAGATACTCATATATACAACTTTCTTGACATCCGTCCGTGTCACTTTCCCCAGCATAATTACCTAAACATTTTGTATATCAGATATCTTGTTTATACTATACTTTTCTCTTTTAAACACTCGTCCGTGTTTACTACTCCCCAGCAGATAAACACTCATCTATACACCACTCATACCTTTTACTTATACAGATACTCGTTCGTATCTTATATACACCACTTAAATCCCCACAGATTCGACACTCGTCCGTGTTCTCTGTTAACCAGTTGGTACTCGTCCGTATCATCATCTCAGAACATGCGTCAGGCGTTTGTTTCTACCCGATACTCGTCCGTATCAAAGTCTTAAGGATGCTCGTCCGCATCTTTAATCCATACACTGTGTCAAACACCTTTGTCTTCTTGAATATAGACACCCGTCCGTGTCTACTATTCCCCAGAAAAATCCCCACAGATTCGACACTCGTCCGTGTTCTTTGTTAACCAATTGATACTCGTCTGTATCATCATCTCTGAACACGTGTCAGTTTGTTTCTACCCGATACTCGTCCGTATCGTAGTCTTAAGGACGCTCGTCCGCATCTTTAATCTATACACAGTGACTAAACACTTATACCTTTTGTTTCATGGATGTAAACACTCGTCCGTGTTTACTATTCCCCAGTAAAGTAAAGTAAAATTTCTTTTCTATCTGACATTCGTCCTATGTCATGATAGCCCTTGAGAGCAGCCGTACCCTGCTAGGTGGTCGTCCTCCACCTCTTGATGGTCGTCCTCCATCATGCTCGTCCGATGGCCGTCCCCATCGTCAACCTTTTCTATCCGATATTTGTCCTATGTCGTGATATCCAGCAGCCGTCCCCTGCTAGGTGATCGTCCTTCACCTTTTGATGATCGTCCTTCATCATTTTATCCGATGGCTGTCCCTATCGTTGATCTTGTTATCTGACATTCGTCCTATGTCATGATAAACCCTGAGAGCAGCCGTCCCCTGCTAGGTGATCGTCTTTCACCTCTTGATGGTCGTCCTCCATCATGCTCGTCTGATGGCCGTCCCCATCGTTAACCTTTTATCCGGCATTCGTCCTATGTCGCGATATTTTCGGCAGCCGTACCCTGCCAGGTGATCGTCCTTCACCTTAGATGACCGTCCCTCATCTTATCCCCAACAGAGCAGCCGTCCCCAGCCAGGTGATCGTCCTTCACCTTTGATGACCGTACCTCATCATCTGTTCATTTCATTTATTCTTTAACCCGATGGCCGTCCCCGTCGTGGTCCCTTTTTCTTTCCCTGATGATCGTCCTTCATCAGTTTAGCCCGATGGCCGTCCCCATCGTTGGTTACTTTACTTTATGAATCTGTTGGCCGTCCCCATCACTTTTCATTAATTCCCAGAGAATCTTATAGCTTTACTTGATGGCTGTCCCCATCATAATCCCTTCTACCCCCAGCATGTCGGTCGTCCCCGTCATTGCCTTATTTTCCGTACCTTTCCAGCATGTCGACCGTCCCCGTCATTGCTCTTTACCCAGCAGTCGTCCTCTGCTCGACGGTCGTCCTCCGTCGCCCACACTTTATAGTATACTTTATTTTCTTTACAATCTATATCCCTTTTCTTCTTCATTCTGTGAGTGCAAATTTTGGACTGTCTTTGGTATTCAACCACAAGTTATCTTGTTTGCCTGTTAAGCCGTAGCTTACATCCTGCACAGCTAACTCATGCTTGAATAGGGGCAGCTGTAAACACCCCAAATTTGCCCTCACCCATTCACACCATGGCTTGTGATCATTTCATATGCATAAACTCAATCATAGCATCTCATACCTCATTTTTTATTCACTGCATGGATTCAAAGCCATCTGCATCTAGGGTTTGTGATCTGAGCAATCCAAGAGCTTCTTGAGCCACTCCAAAGGCCATCAATCACTTAAAAGGGGTCCATGCATGTTCAAGCATCATATTATATCCTCTCAAAGTCAAGAATGTCAAAGAATCACAAGAACTGAGAATGGCATGGAAGCAGAGCCAGGTTTGACTGCACAGATGACCTAGAATTAGGGTTTTGGTTTCAGAGGCCATAACTCCAAATTTTTTGGTCATTATTGTTTCCATTGGTCTCTATATGGTATAGGGAGTATGCATATCAATTTTCATGAAGAAATTCCATGGGGAAGTCATCTGATCAAGAGTTGACTTTTCAAGCAAGTCAGTGCAAAATCAGGGCATCTGAGGCCCCCAATGACCCAACCAAAGGTTGTTCTTCATCATTTTGATTGTATATGATCTTTATTTGATCATAGAAGAAGTTAGAAGTTCACAAAATTCAAGGATTTCAAGTCTTTTGCAAAGTTGTCTTTTTGGGCAAGTTTGACTTTTAATGAAATTACCATTTTAGGCAACTTTTTCAACCTTTACTTTTTGATTCAAGAATGCTTCAAATGAAAAAACTTTGGTCATGAAAGTTGTAGGATGAATCTTTCCCTTTTCAAAAAGTACAAGAACATGACCTAATTCATTTTGGATCAAAAGTTATGGCTTGTCAAAGTTGGCTAAAATCACAAAATTTAAGGTTTTCTACCAAAGAGGTATTTTGCAAAATGACTTGATCAAGTGTTCTAAAGGCCTAAAATGTGTGTCATTTCTTCACAACATGATCATACAAGACCTAAAAATCAGAATGGGCCAAGGGATTTCTCATTTTTGTGGCCTATGGATCAAGATATTTCCTAAAGATAAAAAACAAGGCAAGTTGCAAAACTCATCATAGTTTCTCATCCACTTGTTGGCTAGCTTGCTGAACCATCCTAGGCCTTTCCCCACTTCATGCTGCGCAGGACACACTCCTTTTCCTTGTCTAGAAAGTAGCCCATACTTCTCTTACACCAACTTTGACATTTTGGCAAAAGCACCCATACCAATCAATAAAGCACACATCACATCTTCTGACCAATCCCAATTGTTTATACTAATCAAATGCAAGCCAAACATAACAAGAAGCAAGCCTGAAACCTCCCACAACAGAGCATACTCAAAAATCCTCTCATTTGCAAAAGCCTCCGAATCTCTTGATTCAGCCATCAAACCTTCAAACTTTTTTCACCATTCAACTCCACAAACCTTGCTGATCATTTCCCTGCCCTCATTTTGCCCTAACACCTCCACAATCAAAAACACGATTTCCACATTTCATGAACTGAGATTCTGCAAACTCTCTCCAGAGGCTATTTAAACTCCAACCAAGCATTGCAAGCTTCTTAGGAGGATCATTGGAGTGGTTTTGGGCCAAAGAAACAGCCAGAAAGCTCCTGAATCGAAAGCTCCATCTCAGGTAGCTTCATGAACTTTTTTTCCAGAACTTGCATTTTAAGTTTCTAAATGAATCTACATGCTTCACTGATCATGCTGATATGTTTTGTTTCGAAAATGATTGAGTATTGAGTGTGTATGTTGCTTCTGAAACTTTTCTGACCTAAATGCATTTTGATTCGATTCATGGATTTGATGATGGATAAATGATTTTTGATGGCTGATTCTTGTTGGGGTTGGGGAGAGGATCATTTCTGGAGAGTTTTAGGGCTTGGGGATGTGTATTAAGGGAGATAGCTTGAATGGCTGGCCGGAGAAGACGACCGGAACAGTGTTCCGGTCGCCTGAAAGTCATTAGGGTTAATTAATTAGGGTTTAGTCTTAATTGCGCAAGTTTGAATTTGGACCGTCCAGATACGCGCGCAGGTCAATTCCCTCCCTTTTAGTTTAAACCCTGGCCATTGGATGCGCTGACTTTTTCTTTTTTCAGTTTAATTAGTTTTTATTTTCATTCTATTTCATTTGTTTTCTCATATTTATTTAAAATAGCAAAACAATTTTAAAAATTCTGAAAATTTTTGTACAAACTCTTATGAATTTTCAGAAACCAAAAACATTTTTATTTTTATTTTTTGCATTAAAAAAATATTTTTAAATCATTTAAAAGTTTATTTTTAATTAATTAATGAGAATTAATTAATTAAAAATACTTTTAAGTATTTAAAAATCACCAAAAAATTTATGAAACCTTTAAAATCATTTAGAAACATTGTCCAACCCTCAAACCAAATTTCTTTTTTGATCTTGATGTCTTTTGAGAATTTTTCATGGAATTAAAATCATTTCAAGGCATTATTTTGATCCAAACTTCCAAAAATCATTTCTGCCTAACCATTGAGAGTTGGACTTTGATTCTTTTTGCATTGCATTTTGTTTAGCATGTAGTTTGTGAGATTAAATTGGCATGATTTGATATTTCATTTTCAATTTGTTTGACATTTTTCTTGTTAAGGTACCCTAAAACCCTAGAAAACTTAGGAAATTCATAACCCTAATTAGGTTAAGAGTTAGAACCCCTCCTTTGGGCAGTGAGTTTGTATAGGATTAGGGTTCCTTTGAATGCATTTTCAATTTTTTATCTTGATGTTTGCTTCTGATTTTGGTTTTTGTTTGATGCATTGATCATAAACCCTAATTTGGGTTTCCTTTTGCATACATCTTGCATTTGCTTGCATACCATGATTTTCCATGACACTTTATGCATTCATTTGATTCATTGAACATCTTAAGACATATTAGAAGCAAGTTTGATCATTGCATCATGTATTTGCCATGTTGTATGTCATGTGCATCTCATAACTGTTTATGTGTGTTCATGGTTCTAAACTTGCTCCATTTGCATCCATCTGTTCATGTGATCATCCCCATGTCTTGATTCATGTTTGAATCATCCCATAGCATCATTATCATCTCATATATGCTCCTGGTTTTGGTTTGCATCATGCCATTCCATCTCATTTTACATTGCATTGCATTTCTTTCACTAACTTTTCAGGTGGTAAGTTACTTTGAGAAGTGAATTTGCCTTCACTTCTCACAACTTCTTTTCATCTCTTTTATGCATCCTTGCTGCATTTTGTTATGTGTTTGAGATTGAGCTTGCTCATTCTTCTTCATCTTACTTTCTTTCCTCAAGTGACTTGTCTTCTTAAGTGAAGCAAGTTACTTTGCTTCTCTTTGCTCCTTTCATCTGCTTCCTGGTGGTTCCTCTGAAGATCTTTCTTTATTAAACCTCATAAACCTTAGGAACAACCAAGCATGACAATGATTAGGGTTTTGATTAGTCCCCCACTTAGTTTTACCTTTGTGTCTCATTGAGTCTTCTCTTCTCACCTTATAATCAGGGACTAAACCATAAAGGCTTTAAGGCTTTGTGATTAAGCTTATGCCTGCATCCTTCTATTAGGATGGAGTGTATAACTTTAATCCTAAGTGTTAAACCCTTAATGTGTTTAAATCCTTTAATTAATCCACTTAATAATCATCAAGACATCAAGCTTGTAACTTGGGCCTTGCATTAGGGTTCTAATTCTTCCTTAATTGGTTAAGAAGGACTAACCCTAGTGTTAATGGACAAGTCCCCCTCAAGTTGTCTTACAAACCCTAAAAAACCACTTCATCATCTTATCATTAACTAAAATCCACTCAATAAAGGCTTTGTTTTGTCATGAGTTTAATCCCTAATCATGGATTAAGTTGAGGAGCTTTCCTCAGCTTAAACATTCTCATCTATTATCCTTCTATTAGGATGGTGTAATGGGTCTGTTTAATCCCTGATTATGGCTTAACCTCATTACTTAACACTAAACAAAAACAGCAAAAACATCTAATTAATCACAAGTAGGTTAATGATCTTAACCCCACATCAAAGGTGATTAAGCGTGAGAAGCTGACTTCACACTTAAGGTATTCTCATTACCCCTAATCAGAGGGAGGATGTGATGAGTTTACTAAATCCATTGGTTTAGGCTTAAGCTCATTAACTTATGACAAACTCTCAAAAGCAATAAAAGACTGAAAACTCAAAAACAAACAATAATCGTCTCCTCCGGGATTCTTTTCTCATCACCTTCATTCATAAACGAGAACTCGCTTCTTCCGTCTAATGCAAGACAGTCAGCACCTGAGCCAGACAGGTCATACACTTGAGCATAGGCAAGCAAGCAATTCACAAGTCAATTCATCTTTCAGTCTCTTTGGGTCGAACTACGGTGTTCTGACTTCCTCATTGCACGAGAGGATACGTAGGCATAACTTAACTGTTATCGAACAAAAGTCTCTGTATATTCCCCCTCTTTCCAGCATTATTCTTTTAGCCTCATGATCTTGAGCATTTTATTCCCTTTCTCACACTGACACTGTATATATTACACTTCACACTTCTTTTACACTGACACCTGTACATCATTTTCCAGCTCTTTTATACACAGATTGCACTGACACTACCCCTTTAAAACACAAATCTTTTAAGCGTGGATCCCGTCGAGTACGACGGACAATCTGGGTGCTAATACCTTCCCAGGTTGTAACCAACCCCCTTTCTCAGTCTCTCTGGTTCGCAACCGTCTTATCCATATCTTTCTAGGTCTATGCAGCATTGCCTTTCCTCCGGGATAAAAATGCCTAGCTGGCGACTCTTTTCATTCCCTGTGAGTTCACTCCTGTGTGTCCTCACACCCTCCTCTCGCCGACCGTTTGCGTCTGTACCTCATTCGAGCCCAGTCTCGTCTTTTGGGAACGACAGCTTGGCGACTCTGCTGGGGATACTTATACTGTAACCAGGGCTTCTGGTTCTTTTTGTGGGTTCCTCCTAGCGCTTGTTTGATTTGTGTTTATTGGGGTGTTATGTGCTATCTGTGTTTGTATATTTGTTTTGTTTATTGCTTTATGTACAGTTGTTTTATTGCTTTCTTTATTGCTTTGCATATATCATACTGTCTTGTTGTGCTGGCTGGATCTGTTTTGTTGCTTTGGTGGGTGGGTGTTCTATTGAGAGTTTAAGGTCCTATACCTGGGAGCTGAGTGACACCTAGGCTAGATTGGTTCATGTTCTTTCCCATTCCATTTCGGTCTAGTGCGGGAATATGAAACACGGTTCAGATATGGGTTTCTTCTTGAGAACTCTGTGCTGCAGATTTCCTGTAGTGCTAGGGCTATCTGGGAAGCCTGCTACGTCTGGATGACCTTTAGTATTGACCTTCAGAAACTGAGGTGAATTAGAGGAGGATCTTTTATGGTTATTGTAAACACTGTACCTCCGGGTTAGAAGTGTTTACACTTCTCATAACTGATCCAAGTCTGAGGATCTTTGTTTTAGAACATCACCTGTGAGGGGGTTGGGCTGTTTACAGGTTTGCAGGTACCCTTGACCCCAACATACCCTGTTACTTTGTTTGATTAAGAGTACTCCACTTTGGGACAGTTCTTGTGATTTTTAACCCTGGACATGTGACTCTTTATTTGAGTCCCCCACCTTGGTTACTGGACTCATGAACCTCCATCTGGATTTCTTGAACAATACATGGACTTATATCAGAGCACTTGATCAGATCCAGCTCAGTCACAAACCCTTGCATTTCATTTGCATACATCCTCATTGCATCATTTTAACATTTGCTTATTTGTTTTTCAGGGTATCCATACTATATTTTGGCTTGGTTTTTACCCCTTTATCTGATTAGACCCCTGTTCACCAGCTATCTGCTTTCAGTGATCTCCATCAGCTACCTGCTTCAGTCACTTGCATCACCAGCATCAGCCTGTCAGTGGCCCACCTTCAGTGTTATTCTCCATCGTCAGCATCTGTCTTAGTTCTTCTTCAGCAACATGGCACCCAAGAAGAGCAACATCTCCTATCATTTCTTTGAGCCTGAGTTAGCTGGCATCAGGAAGATCCAGACCCTGATTACTCCAGACCATATACCACTGTTCAGAGAACACTATGGAGGCATACTTGATATGGTTATGGATTTGGACCCTTCCCAGAGGAGCTTGATTCATACTTGCCTGCAGTTCTATGATCCCCCTCTGAGGTGCTTCACCTTCCAGGATTTCCAGTTGGGGCCTTTATTAGAGGAGTATTCATCATTGGTTGGTGTACCTATCAGGGGTGGAGTCCCTTTCAACCTTGAGATGACTTCTCCTAGTAATGAAGAAGTAGCAAAGGCTTTGTATCTGGAACCCTCTCTGATTGGACAGAATATGACTACCAAGGCTGGAGTTTCTGGCCTCCACTTGGATTTCTTGACTTCTCAGGCTACCTTGAAAGCCTCTTTGGGAGATTGGAAAGCAGTCTGTGCTTTATTGGCCCTTAGCATATATGGGGTCATATTATTTGCAGACGAACCTAAATTTATTAGCAAGAATGCAATCCATCTTTTCATCCTGAGGAACCCAGTACCCACCTTACTGGTAGATTTCTACTACTCTGTTCACCAAAGGAATGAAAAGCAAAGAGGGAGATTGGTGAGGTGTTGTGCTCCCCTGTTCCATACCTGGCTGCTCAGACATCTGCCTAAGACTGATGCATTTCTGAATCCTCATCAGCAAAAGAATTGGGCTAGAAGACTCACTGCTTTGACCTCAGCTGATATCAGGTGGTGCACTCAGAGCACCAAGGGCAGGGACATCATTACCAGTTGTGGGCAGTTTCCCAATGTACCCCTGATAGGAGTGAAGGGTTACATCAACTACAACCCTCTGCTATTCAAAAGACAATTGGGCTATGCATTGGTCCACCCTCCCAGAGCACAAGATTTGGCTGAGACCCTTTATTGTGAGATTAAGCCTAATCTGGCTATTGTCAGGCAAGCATCCTGGGCTTGGGACAATGTCCAGACCAAGGGAATGGCCATTCTTGGAAGATGCAACAATGTAGCCTCAGCTCATTACTATGAGTGGTCCCATGCCAGGGCTCAATTTTCTGGGATGCCCTTCACCATGGAGGAGATACCTGGACCATCCTCAGCACCACTTCCTGCCACTGTCAGTTTAGAGGAGTTTGATAAACTGAAAGAGAGGAATGAGAAGTTGACTCAAGCTCTACAGAAGACCCTCTGGGAGAGGAGTGATGGTAGGCTGGACATTGAAAGGTTAGAAAAGCTAAAGTTGGAGCATCTAGCTAGGATTGAGAAGTCAGAGGACTGCATTAAGAAGTCAAGGGCTGGAGAACAGATCTTGAAGAATGCCTGCAAAGAGGCTCAGTTCCAGAAAGCCAGGACTGATTTGTATCTGAAAGAGAGTCAAGCTAGGTGGGTCAGGATCACCGAAGCTCGTACTCAGGAAGATAAGAGGACTCAGGACAAGATTGAGAAGTTGGAGGCTAATGCAAAAGAGCAACAGGAGGCCTTGCTAGCAGCCCAAAGAGAGATCTCAGAGTTGAAGATTAGAGCTGGAGTGAAGAGGTCAAAGGACCAGAGTCAACACAAGAAGCTAACTGCAGCTGTTACTACCAGGAATCTTCTCATCAGAAGCCTCACAGAGCGTCCAGCTGATCCTGTGACTAAAGCACTCCTAAAAGAAGTTCAGGAGGATGAGTTTGGTCTTGGTGTCTGACTTTTGCTTGTTGTTGCTTTCATTTCATTGTACTTTTCTTTTCTTATGTTGTATTTTGACCCCTTAGGGGCATGTATTGTAAAAGACGAACTATGTATTATTTACTTTTTGTAATATATGTGTTGGGTTGTTTTATCTGGTTTCTTCCAAGCAACATCAAAAGCATCTTCCTCAGGGGTCTGGAAAGGTCAAAACCAAGTGCCAAGCCAGATACCTTGGAAACAAATAAGCATACTGCATTGCATACTAACCTCTGTTTTGTTTTGTAGGTTTGTTTTGTTTTTGTTACTAACTCTGTTGTGGTTCAGGAACTATTGCTCGACGACGGGTGTTCCCACTCAACCGTCCACACAGATATCCAACCCGCAACAATCTTCCGGGTATACAGATGGATCAGGTACAACAGGACCTTACAGAGGTCAGGGCTCAAATGGCCAATGAGAGACTAGAAATGAGGACTCAAATGACTCAGTTTATGGAGGTGATGAATAACATGGCTCAAAGCCAAGAGAGATTAAGAGCCTTGGTAGAGAGGCAGAATCAGGAAGACCCCCATCTAGGGACTGCTGGGACAAGCAACAATGAGAGGGTGAAGCCTCATGTCAATCCACCTGTATTTGGACCCCACCTTCATCCAGAAATCAATATCCCTGCTAATGCGCAAGGGAATGCTACTACAGGCAGAGTGCTGCAAGAAGACCCCCAGGAAGATCAGTTCACAGTGATGGGAGCTGGGGATGAGGCCTATGACAGAAGGCTAGATGAAATTGCTGAAAAATTAAGGTCCTTGGAATCTCAAAATTCTCCGGGCTTTGATGTTATGGACATGGGCTTAGTGGACGGGGTCAGGATTCCCCACAAGTTTAAGCCTCCGTGTTTTGAAAAGTACAACGGAACCTCCTGCCCACGGACCCACTTACAATCCTTTCTGGGGAGGCTGAAGGCGTATACCATGGATGAAAAGCTATGGATGTTTTATTTTGAGGATAGCTTAACCGGAGCTTCGAGGGAATGGTACTCTCATCTGACTAGAGCAACCATCAGATGCTGGAAGGACCTGGCTGAGGCCTTCATTAGACAATACCAGTACAACTTGGATATGGCTCCCAACAGGACCCTCCTAATGGGAATGTCACAATAATCCAGAGAAAGCTTCTGGGAGTACGCCCAGAGGTGGAGACAGCTTGCTGCTGCTGTCCAGCCACCCATGTCAGAGAGGGAGATGGCTGATATGTTTATGAACACCCTCCAAGGGACATACATTGATAGGCTATCTGCCTTTTCTTCGACCAGCTTTGCAGATGTCGTTATAGCTGGAGAAAGAATTGAGAGCCTATTAAAGATGGGCAAAATTTCTGACAACGGTGCCAGCTCGTCCAGCAACCCAAGAAAGCCTTTTGTAGGCCCAAGAAGAACTGGTGAGACTAATGCTATCCATACCGGCAAGGGCAGACCCCAATATGTTCAAAGGTCAGTGGAAGCAGTCACCATTCCCTCTCCACTCCCTCAGCAATCAGTGTATCAGCCACAACAACAACCCCAGTACCAGCAACAAACTCAGTATCCTCCTCATAGAAACTACAACAATACCAACAACAACAATCAGCAAAGACCATTTCAGCAGAGGCCATCTCAGGCCAATAGGGTGATTGATCCAATCCCTATGCTGTATGCCGCTTTATTGCCACAGCTCCTGAAGCTCAACCTGGTTGAGTTAAGGACGTTGGCACCACCAGATCCTTCCAGTCTACCCAGAAATTACGACATCAACGCCAGATGTGCATTCCATTCCAACGCACCTGGCCACAGTACGGAAAAGTGCAGAGCTTTGCACATGAAGGTACAAGACCTGGTGGATTCCAAAGCTCTAAACTTTGCACCACCACCAAATTTTAACAAGAACCCTATGCCAAACCACGGAGGACCCAGAATCAATGCTATTGAGGAAGACAAGCCGTCTTACTTAATAACCAGTTTGGGTCAGATTCGGACACCCTTGGTGGAGATTAAAGTTCAACTCCTTGAATGTCAAATTTTCCCTGGATGTGAGCTAGGATGTGCTTATTGCAACATTTCAGTGAATGGGTGTGATAACTTTAGAGATGGCATAGATGGTCTCATCCAGAGTGGCCTGCTTCAAGTCACGACATCAATACCTTCAAATCCATCAAATTCTTTGACAACAGTTCCCGAGTTTCCTACAACTGCAACAACAGTAATCCCAAGCAATTCATCAGCACTATCAACAATATCTCCATCCACCATGTCAGCAAATCATACATCAGCAAACACCCCTTCTACAACTTCAGCACCCCTTCATTCAGACTTTTCTACAACAGCAACACCCATCCAGTCACCAATGTCTCCTACAACCTCAACATCAAGTGTTTCAACGGTTACAATTTATTATGATCCTGAAAATGATTCTGCCTACAACTCACAAAATGTCACTCCTATCAGAGCACCAGTCACAATATACTATGATCCACAAACTATCATGGTCCCTTCTGCAGCTACCATCAGTCCAGTCACTATCACAGTGCCTGGGCCAATACCTTATGAAAGCAGTAATGTCATCCCTTGGCATTACGACTCCGATCTATAATGCGAAGGACAGAAAATCACTCTTGAATCATCAACTTCTTCACCACAAATAGACAATGTGGGAGGAGGCGGAGGCTTCACTCGAAGCGGACGTCTCTTTGCCCTACAAATTCAAAAACCCACTGCTGAAGCAGAAGTCGCTGCCAAGGAAAAAGGGAAGAGCATGGTGCAAGAAGAGCAAAATGTTAAAGAAGCTTTGAAAACACCTTTTGATCAAGAGATTGATGAATTCATGAGAATCATCAAGAAAAGTGATTACAGGATAGTGGACCAGCTTCACCAGACACCTTCCAAGATCTCCATTTTATCATTGTTAATGTGCTCTGAGGCTCATCGGAACGCACTACTAAAAGTCTTGCACGCAGCTTACGTGCCAGAAGAGATCACCGTCAATCAGTTGGAAGCTGTAGTTGGGAATGTCAATGCTAGTCATGGACTAGGTTTTACCAACACTGATTTGACTTCGGAAGGTCGCAATCACAACAAGGCTTTGCACATTACCATGGAGTGTAAGGGTGCAGTTCTTTCCCATGTGCTGGTAAACACAGGATCATCCCTCAATGTCTTACCTAAAAACGCCCTTGTGAAGCTGGAATATGAAGGGTTGGCATTACGCCCCAGTAACTTGGTAGTAAGAGCCTTTGACGGTTCTAAAAGATCAGTTCTGGGGGAAATTGAGTTGCCTATAACGATTGGCCCACAAACTTTCAAAACGACCTTCTACGTGATGGACATTCAGCCTGCCTACAGCTGTTTGTTGGGTAGACCATGGATTCATGCCGCTGGCGCAGTTACGTCTACCCTTCACCAGAAGTTAAAATTCGAGTGGGAGGGCCAAGTTGTTACTATTTGTGGAGAGGAAGATATTTTTGTTAGCCACCTGGCTACATACAAATACATTGAGATGGATGGGGAGATCCACGAAACTATGAGTCAAGGGTTTGAGGCCTTGAACATAAATGAAACATCTGCTGTACCTGGAACCTCAATGACATCTTATCAACAAGCCCGGAAGGTTGTTGAAGAAGGGACTGCCCAAGGCTGGGGCAAGTTGCTGCCCGTAGAGAAGAAGGAGGATATATTTGGGTTGGGTTACAAACCGACTCAACAAGATCAAGCAGAGGCTGCTAAGGAGCCCAATTTTGTCAGTGGGGGGATGCTCACCCCTGATGCAGTAAACAACTTGGAAGATGAGTCAGAAGATGAACGCAACCTGGAAAGCTGGATACGTCCAAGGATCCCGGGGAGCAGTATCTCAAACTGGTCTTCCCAGGAAATTATAAGGGTTACTCCTGCAGAGTAATTATTATTTCCTGTATTATTTTAAGCATGCATCAAGTCTTGCATCTTGCCCAAGATGACAAGACTCATTTTGTAATCGGGCCATCTGTAATTTTGTGCAACAAGATTAATCAATGAAATATCAGACATCTTTTGCAAATGAGTCTTCTTCTTTTCTTTTCACTCACTGTTTTTCCATTTTTTTTCTTTTTGTACAAAAATAAATGGCAATGTTTTCAAAATGACAACTTTATTTCACTTTTCTAAACAAGATTAAAATCAAATCACTAAAATGAACGAACTGAACCCTTGCAGAGAGTGCCTTCCAGACCGCACCGACAACAGCACGGCTATGACTTCGTATGACTTTGACAATCCAATCAATCAAGCTGATGAAGGGGTTGAAGAAGAGTATGAGCTTCCTGAAGAGCTAGCCAGGTTGTTGAGACAAGAGGAAAGGGTTATCACTCCTCATCAGGAGGAGGTCGAAACAATTAATCTTGGTACGGATGAAGACGTGAAAGAGGTTAAGATCGGGGCCTGCTTACAAGACTCAGTAAAGAAACAACTGATTGACCTGCTTCAAGAATATGTGGATGTGTTTGCTTGGTCTTACCAAGATATGCCAGGGTTGGACACCGATATCGTCATGCACAAGCTGCCTTTAAGAGAAGAATGCCCGCCGGTTAAACAGAAACTGCGCCGTACTCGCCCAGACATGGCAATGAAAATCAAAGAAGAGGTACAAAAGCAGTGGGACGCTGGGTTCCTTGCTGTGACTAGCTATCCACCGTGGGTTGCTAGTATAGTACCTGTTCCTAAGAAAGACGGCAAAGTGAGAATGTGTGTTGACTACCGGGATCTGAACAGAGCAAGCCCGAAAGATGATTTCCCATTACCTCACATTGACGTATTGGTGGATAATACGGCTCAGTTCTCGGTATTCTCCTTCATGGACGGATTTTCAGGATATAATCAGATCAAGATGTCACCTGAAGACATGGAGAAGACAACCTTCATCACACCCTGGGGCACGTTCTGTTACAAGGTGATGCCATTCGGATTGAAGAACACTGGTGCAACATATCAACGGGCTATGGTAACATTATTCCACGATATGATCCATAAAGAAATCGAATGTTATGTGGATGACATGATTGCCAAGTCCCTTACTGAAGAAGACCACCTGGTAAATCTACTGAAACTATTCAAGCGTCTGAGGAAGTACCAACTGAAGTTGAACCCCAACAAATGCACATTCGGGGTGCGATCTGGTAAGCTGCTGGGATTTATTGTGAGCGAGAAAGGGATTGAAGTTGACCCTGATAAGGTCAAAGCCATTCAAGAAATGCCTGCACCAAAGTCAGAAAAAGAAGTTCGAGGGTTCTTAGGACGATTGAACTACATCTCGAGGTTCATATCTCACCTTACAGCAACCTGTGAACCCTTGTTCAAGCTGTTAAGAAAAGAACAAACGGTCAGGTGGAACGAAGACTGCCAGAAGGCTTTTGACAAGATCAAAGAGTACTTACAAGAACCTCCAATCCTTATGCCTCCAGTTGAAGGAAGACCTCTAATAATGTACTTGACAGTATTAGAAGAGTCAATGGGGTGTGTGTTGGGCCAGCATGACGAGTCTGGTCGAAAAGAGTATGCAATTTACTACCTAAGCAAAAAGTTTACCGACTGTGAACAACGTTATTCACTGCTCGAGAAAACTTGCTGTGCTTTAGCGTGGGCTGCTCGCCGACTAAGGCAGTATATGTTGACCCACACTAACTTGTTGATCTCAAAGATGGACCCAGTTAAGTACATATTTGAGAAGCCAGCGCTTACCGGACGGGTTGCAAGATGGCAGATGATCCTCACAGAATATGACATCCAATACACCTCTTAGAAAGCCATCAAGGGCAGTGTATTGTCTGATTATCTTGCTGAGCAGCCTATTGATGATTACCAGCCTATGAGATTTGACTTCCCTGATGAAGACATCATGTTCATAAAAGCAAAAGATCATGAAGAGCCTATTCACACTGAAGGGCCCGACCCGGAAGAAGAATGGATTATGATGTTTGATGGGGCTGTTAATATGAATGGTCGTGGTGTTGGTGCAATACTCATTACACCTAAGGGAGTTCACATGCCTTTCTCGGCAAAACTCACCTTCAACTGCACTAACAACGAAGCTGAATACGAAGCTTGCATTATGGGTCTTGAGGAAGCCATTGACCTCAGGATCAAGACTTTAACTGTATTCGGAGATTCAGCTCTGGTAGTTAATCAGACCAACGGCAAATGGTACACACACCAGGATCATCTGATACCTTACAGGGATTATACAAGGAGGTTATTGACTTTCTTTACAACAGTCAAGCTTAAGTATATCCCTCGGGACGAGAATCAGTTTGCAAATGCTCTAGCTACTATTTCATCCATGATCAAAGTTCAAGCTGCCAACTTTGTACCTCAAATTTCAGTCTCCAGACTTGACAGACCAGCATATGTGTTCGCAGCCGATGTTGTTAAGGATGATAAGCCTTGGTTCCATGACATTAAGTGCTTCTTGGAAGATCAATCATACCCCTCTGGGGCATCTTCCAATGATAAGAAGACTTTGAGAAGGCTTGCTGGTAGTTTCTTCCTGAATACTGATGGTTCCCTATACAAGAGAAACTTTGATATGGTACTTCTCAGATGCGTTGATAGAACAGAAGCAGACTTGTTAATGCATGAAGTGCACGAAGGATCCTTTGGTACCCATGCTGGAGGGCATGCAATGGCTTAAAAGTTGTTAAGATCAGGCTATTACTGGATCACAATGGATGCAGACTGTTGTGCCTACGCCAGAAAATGCCATAAATGCCAGATTTATGCGGATAAGGTGCATGTGCCTCCCAATCCTTTGAATGTGATGTCTTCACCTTGGCCCTTTGCTATGTGGGGCATTGACATGATTGGCAAGATTGAACCGACTGCTTCGAATGGCCACAGATTCATCCTGGTTGCCATTGACTATTTCACCAAGTGGGTCGAAGCAGCTTCCTATGCAAACGTTACAAGACAAGTGGTAGCCAGATTTCTGAAGAGAGATATCATCTGTCGATACGGAGTTCCCGAGCGAATCATTACTGATAATGGTTCCAACTTAAACAATAAGATGATGGCAGAACTGTGCCGGGACTTCAAAATCCAACACCACAATTCTTCTCCTTACAGGCCAAAGATGAATGGCGTTGTTGAGGCAGCTAATAAGAATATCAAGAAGATTGTGCAGAAAATGGTAGTCACTTATAAAGACTGGCATGAAATGCTACCGTTTGCCTTGCATGGGTACCGTACGTCAATCAGAACATCCACTGGGGCAACACCGTATCAGCTTGTGTATGGTATGGAAGCGGTCCTACCTGTTGAAGTTGAATTACCCTCCCTACGGGTACTGATGGATGTTAAGCTAAACGAAGCAGAATGGGTCCTTTCCCGATACGAACAACTGAGTCTGATTGAAGAGAAAAGATTGGCTGCAATCTGTCATGGGCAGTTGTATCAGAAAAGAATGAAGAAAGCCTTCGATCAGAAAGTTAGGCACCGAGAGTACCAAGTAGGAGATCTTGTGCTGAAGAGAATCCTCCCTCCTCATACAGACCACAGGGGCAAGTGGACTCCGAACTATGAAGGACCATTTGTAGTAAAGAAAGTTTTCTCGGGTGGAGCACTCATGCTCAGTACTATGGATGGTGAAGACTTCCCGTCCCCTGTGAATTCAGATGCAGTTAAAAAATACTTCGCATAAAATGACCCGCTGGACACAAAAACAGAATGTAAGTCCAGGCAAAAATAGGGCATCCCGGTGAGTCAAAAACAGAATAAAAGACTCGGGCAAAAATAAGGGAAATAAACAAAAAAATGTACACCCGCTGAGTTGAAAAGCCGCATTGGACAACTCAGGCAAAAATGGGTATCCCGATGGATTGAAAACCCGAAAGGGCGGTCCATGCAAAATAAGGGAATAAGCGAACAACTGCATTCTGAATTCGTCTGTATCACCTACAACTTGGTAAGCCTCGAAAGGATCAAGCTTCTGTCAGAATCAGCCTTCTTCGGAAAGCAAGACGAGAAGAACGTCAAAAGTCATACGAGTCATAGCGAAGGGGAAGCTCCTTGAAGCATCGACAACATTGCCAGCTTTTTGTTTCTCAATTTGTAACAATCTCCTCATTTCAGGGGATATGTTTCTTTGACTGTATCTTGCCTATTCAGGGCACATGAATTAATAAAATCGGATTTTCAGTCACGTCTCGTCTTGTACATTTTTATTTGCAAAGAATGTTTGATGTCTTTAGAAAACTGATTGCATGAATACAGATGCTTATCTTCAAAAAATAAAACGACGTGCTTGCAGGAAATATACTTACTCTCGGGAGTGTTTAAACTCCTACGACGGAATCCAGTAAGGGACACCTCGGGATTACTTGTGAGCCTCTTGTCTTTGCAGGATTGCAGGTATTCAAAGCGCAACATGGGGCATGTGAGCTTCATCCCAGCAAGCTGGCAAATCAATACTCAGTCTTAAAGAGTTCTCTCCCCAGCTGAGTTACCACTTATTACTTCTCCCAGCCGAGGTGCCAATCATTCTTCCTCCTCAGCCAAGTACAAAAGCCAGGGAACCATTTCCCCACAGAGTTTCAGCCTCTATCCAAAAGAGCAACGCATGAAGGAATCACAACAGAGTGAAGAAAGCTTCTACAAACCCCAGATGGGTCTCTCATTTACCGGAATAGGTCTATCAACGACCTATTTCCCCAAACAGAATCATCAGATCTACCAATGATATCATCCCCCAGCTGGGATGCCCACTTCAAGCAGATCGATCAGAGATCTTCATAGCAACGGGATCCGAATCCCGGATCGTTATCTTTGCATAAACATAGCATTCGCATCATATTCACCCACAAAGCGTAGCATTCCGTCCAAAATGGAGCATTACGGCAAAAAATCAAACATATTGCATAATCATAAGCCATGTTCTGAATCAAACACTTGTGAATATCGGCAATCCATCAATATACAGGATACTCCCCAAAATTCCCCACCAGAGAGCCGAAAACAGTTGCCTCGCATTCACAAACACCAGTATACACTCCTTTTGACACCCGTCCGTGTCATCATCCCCCAGTAAAGTCGCCCGAGCACTTTTTACAAGCAGACCACCCGTATTACAGATACTCCTTGTGGCACCCGTCCGTGTCATATCCCCAACAGAAGACCAAAGCACCCCCTTTGCACTCACAGATACTCATATATACAACTTTCTTGACATTCGTCCGTGTCACTTTCCCCAGCATAATTACCTAAACATTTTGTATATCAGATATCTTGTTTATACTATACTTTTCTCTTTTAAACACTCGTCCGTGTTTACTACTCCCCAGCAGATAAACACTCATCTATACACCACTCATACCTTTTACTTATACAGATACTCGTCCGTATCTTATATACACCACATAAATCCCCACAGATTCGACACTCGTCCGTGTTCTCTGTTAACCAGTTGGTACTCGTCCGTATCATCATCTCAGAACATGCGCCAGGCATTTGTTTCTACCCGATACTCGTCCGTATCAAAGTCTTAAGGATGCTCGTCCGCATCTTTAATCCATACACTGTGTCAAACACCTTTGTCTTCTTGAATATAGACACCCGTCCATGTCTACTATTCCCCAGAAAAATCCCCACAGATTCGAAACTCGTCTGTGTTCTTTGTTAACCAATTGATACTCGTCTGTATCATCATCTCTAAACACGTGTCAGTTTGTTTCTACCCGATACTCGTCCGTATCGTAGTCTTAAGGACGCTCGTCCGCATCTTTAATCTATACACAGTGTCTAAACACTTATACCTTTTATTTCTTGGATGTAAACACTCGTCCGTGTTTACTATTCCCCTGTAAAGTAAAATTTCTTTTCTATCTGACATTCGTCCTATGTCATGATAGCCCTTGAGAGCAGCCGTACCCTGCTAGGTGGTCGTCCTCCACCTCTTGATGGTCGTCCTCCATCATGCTCGTCCGATGGCCGTCCCCATCGTCAACCTTTTCTATCTGATATTTGTCCTATGTCGTGATATCCAGCAGCCGTCCCCTGCTAGGTGATCGTCCTTCACCTTTTGATGATCGTCCTTCATCATTTTATCCGATGGCCGTCCCCATCGTTGATCTTGTTATCTGACATTCGTCCTATATCATGATAAACCCTGAGAGCAGCCGTCCCCTGCTAGGTGATCGTCTTTCACCTCTTGATGGTCGTCCTCCATCATGCTCGTCTGATGGCCGTCCCCATCGTTAACCTTTTATCCGGAATTCGTCCTATGTCGTGATATTTTCGGCAGCCATACCCTGCCAGGTGATCGTCCTTCACCTTAGATGATCGTCCCTCATCTTATCCCCAACAGAGCAGCCGTCCCCAGCCAGGTGATCGTCCTTCACCTTTGATGACCGTACCTCATCATCTGTTCATTTCATTTATTCTTTAACCCGATGGCCGTCCCCGTCGTGGTCCCTTTTTCTTTCCCTGGTGATCGTCCTTCATCAGTTTAGCCCGATGGCCGTCCCCATCGTTGGTTACTTTACTTTATGAATCTGATGGCTGTCCCCATCACTTTTCATTAATTCCCAGAGAATCTTATAGCTTTACTTGATGGATGTCCCCATCATAATCCCTTCTACCCCCAGCATGTCGGTCGTCCCCGTCATTGCCTTATTTTCCGTACCTTTCCAGCATGTCGGCCGTCCCCGTCATTGCTCTTTACCCAGCAGTCGTCCTCTGCTCGACGGTCGTCCTCCGTCGCCCACACTTTATAGTATACTTTATTTTCTTTACAATTTATATCCCTTTTCTTCTTCATTCTGTGAGTGCAAATTTTGGACTGTCTTTGGTATTCAACCACAAGCTATCTTGTTTGCCTGTTAAGCCGTTGCTTACACCTGCACAACTAACTCATGCTTGAATAGGGGCAGCTGTAAACACCCCAAATTTGCCCTCACCCATTCACACCATGGCTTGTGATCATTTCATATGCATAAACTCAATCATAGCATCTCATACCTCATTTTTGATTCACTGCATGGATTCAAAGCCATCTGCATCTAGGGTTTGTGATCTGAGCAATCCAAGAGCTTCTTGAGCCACTCCAAAGGCCATCAATCACTTCAAAGGGGTCCATGCATGTTCAAGCATCATATTATATCCTCTCAAAGTCAAGAATGTCAAAGAATCACAAGAACTGAGAATGGCATGGAAGCAGAGCCAGGTTTGACTGCACAGATGACCTAGAATTAGGGTTTTGGTTTCAGAGGCCATAACTCCAAATTTTTTGGTCATTATTGTTTCCATTGGTCTCTATATGGTATAGGGAGTATGCATATCAATTTTCATGAAGAAATTCCATGGGGAAGTCATCTGATCAAGAGTTGACTTTTCAAGCAAGTCAGTGCAAAATCAGGGCATCTGAGGCCCCCAATGACTCAACCAAAGGGTGTTCTTCATCATTTTGATTGTATATGATCTTTATTTGATCATAGAAGAAGTTAGAAGTTCACAAAATTCAAGGATTTCAAGTCTTTTGCAAAGTTGACTTTTTGGGCAAGTTTGACTTTTAATGAAATTACCATTTTAGGCAACTTTTTCAACCTTTACTTTTTGATTCAAGAATGCTTCAAATGAAAAAACTTTGGTCATGAAAGTTGTAGGATGAATCTTTCCCTTTTCAAAAAGTACAAGAACATGACCTAATTCATTTTGGATCAAAAGTTATGGCTTGTCAAAGTTGGCTAAAATCACAAAATTTAAGGTTTTCTACCAAAGAGGTATTTTGCAAAATGACTTGATCAAGTGTTCTAAAGGCCTAAAATGTGTGTCATTTCTTTACAACATGATCATACAAGACCTAAAAATCAGAATGGGCCAAGGGATTTCTCATTTTTGTGGCCTATGGATCAAGATATTTCCTAAAGATCAAAAACAAGGCAAGTTGCAAAACTCATCATAGTTTCTCATCCACTTGATGGCTAGCTTGCTGAACCATCCTAGGCCTTTCCCCACTTCATGCTGCGTAGGACACACTCCTTGTCCTTGGCTAGAAAGTAGCCCATACTTCTCTTACACCAACTTTGACATTTTGGCAAAAGCACCCATACCAATCAATAAAGCACACATCACATCTTTTGACCAATCCCAATTGTTTATACTAATCAAATGCAAGCCAAACATAACAAGAAGCAATCCTGAAACCTCCCACAACAGAGCATACTCAAAAATCCTCTCATTTGCAAAAGCCTTCGAATCTCTTGATTCAGCCATCAAACCTTCAAACTTTTTTCACCATTCAACTCCACAAACTTTGCTGATCATTTCCCTGCCCTCATTTTGCCCTAACACCTCCACAATCAAAAACACGATTTCCACATTTCATGAACTGAGATTCTGCAAACTCTCTCCAGAGGCTATTTAAACTCCAACCAAGCATTGCAAGCTTTTTAGGAGGATCATTGGAGTGGTTTTGGGCCAAAGAAACAGCCAGAAAGCTCCTGAATCGAAAGCTCCATCTCAGGTAGCTTCATGAACTTTTTTTCCAGAACTTGCATTTTAAGTTTCTAAATGAATCTACATGTTTCACTGATCATGCTGATATGTTTTGTTTCGAAAATGATTGAGTATTGAGTGTGTATGTTGCTTCTGAAACTTTTCTGACCTAAATGCATTTTGATTCGATTCATGGATTTGATGATGGATAAATGATTTTTGATGGCTGATTCTTGTTGGGGTTGGGGAGAGGATCATTTCTGGAGAGTTTTAGGGCTTGGGGATGTGTATTAAGGGAGATAGCTTGAATGGCTGGCCGGAGAAGACGACCGGAACAGTGTTCCGGTCGCCTGAAAGTCATTAGGGTTAATTAATTAGGGTTTAGTCTTAATTGCGCAAGTTTGAATTTGGACCGTCCAGATACGCGCGCAGGTCAATTCCCTCCCTTTTAGTTTAAACCCTGGCCATTGGATGCGCTGACTTTTTCTTTTTTCAGTTTAATTAGTTTTTATTTTCATTCTATTTCATTTGTTTTCTCATATTTATTTAAAATAGCAAAACAATTTTAAAAATTCTGAAAATTTTTGTACAAACTCTTATGAATTTTCAGAAACCAAAAACATTTTAATTTTAATTTTTTGCATTAAAAAATATTTTTAAATCATTTAAAAGTTTATTTTTAATTAATTAATGAGAATTAATTAATTAAAAATACTTTTAAGTATTTAAAAATCACCAAAAAATTCATGAAACCTTTAAAATCATTTAGAAACATTGTCCAACCCTCAAACCAAATTTCTTTTTTGATCTTGATGTCTTTTGAGAATTTTTCATGGAATTAAAATCATTTCAAGGCATTATTTTGATCCAAACTTCCAAAAATCATTTCTGCCTAACCATTGAGAGTTGGACTTTGATTCTTTTTGCATTGCATTTTGTTTAGAATGTAGTTTGTGAGATTAAATTGGCATGATTTGATCTTTCATTTTCAATTTGTTTGACATTTTTCTTGTTAAGGTACCCTAAAACCCTAGAAAACTTAGGAAATTCATAACCCTAATTAGGTTAAGAGTTAGAACCCCTCCTTTGGGCAGTGAGTTTGTATAGGATTAGGGTTCCTTTGAATGCATTTTCAATTTTTTATCTTGATGTTTGCTTCTGATTTTGGTTTTTGTTTGATGCATTGATCATAAACCCTAATTTGGGTTTCCTTTTGCATACATCTTGCATTTGCTTGAATACCATGATTTGCCATGACACTTTATGCATTAATTTGATTCATTGAACATCTTAAGACATATTAGAAGCATGTTTGATCATTGCATCATGTATTTGCCATGTTGTATGTCATGTGCATCTCATAACTGTTTATGTGTGTTCATGGTTCTAAACTTGCTCCATTTGCATCCATTTGTTCATGTGATCATCCCCATGTCTTGATTCATGTTTGCATCATCCCATAGCATCATTATCATATCATATATGCTCCTGGTTTTGGTTTGCATCATGCCATTCCATCTCATTTTACATTGCATTGCATTTCTTTCACTAACTTTTCAGGTGGTAAGTTACTTTAAGAAGTGAATTTGCCTTCACTTCTCACAACTTCTTTTCATCTCTTTTATGCATCCTTGCTGCATTTTGTTATGTGTTTGAGATTGAGCTTGCTCATTCTTCTTCATCTTACTTTCTTTCCTCAAGTGACTTGTCTTCTTAAGTGAAGCAAGTTACTTTGCTTCTCTTTGCTCCTTTCATCTGCTTCCTGGTGGTTCCTCTGAAGATCTTTCTTTCTTAAACCTCATAAACTTTAGGAACAACCAAGCATGACAATGATTAGGGTTTTGATTAGTCCCCCACTTAGTTTTACCTTTGTGTCTCATTGAGTCTTCTCTTCTCACCTCATAATCAGGGACTAAACCATAAAGGCTTTAAGGCTTTGTGATTAAGCTTATGCCTGTATCCTTCTATTAGGATGGAGTGTATAACTTTAATCCTAAGTGTTAAACCCTTAATGTGTTTAAATCCTTTAATTAATCCACTTAATAATCATCAAGACATCAAGCTTGTAACTTGGGCCTTGCATTAGGGTTCTAATTCTTCCTTAATTGGTTAAGAAGGACTAACCCTAGTGTTAATGGACAAGTCCCCCTCAAGTTGTCTTACAAACCCTAAAAAACCACTTCATCATCTTATCATTAACTAAAATCCACTCAATAAAGGCTTTGTTTTGTCATGAGTTTAATCCCTAATCATGGATTAAGTTGAGGAGCTTTCCTCAGCTTAAACATTCTCATCTATTATCCTTCTATTAGAATGGTGTAATGGGTCTGTTTAATCCCTGATTATGGCTTAACCTCATTACTTAACACTAAACAAAAACAACAAAAACATATAATTAATCACAAGTAGGTTAATGATCTTAACCCCACATCAAAGGTGATTAAGCGTGAGAAGCTGACTTCACACTTAAGGTATTCTCATTACCCCTAATCAGAGGGAGGATGTGATGAGTTTACTAAATCCATTGGTTTAGGCTTAAGCTCATTAACTTATGACAAACTCTCAAAAGCAATAAAAGACTGAAAACTCAAAAACAAACAATAATCGTCTCCTCCGGGATTCTTTTCTCATCACCTTCATTCATAAACGAGAACTCGCTTCTTCCGTCTAATGCAAGACAGTCAGCACCTGAGCCAGACAGGTCATACACTTGAGCATAGGCAAGCAAGCAATTCACAAGTCAATTCATCTTTCAGTCTCTTTGGGTCGAACTACGGTGTTCTGACTTCCTCATTGCACGAGAGGATACGTAGGCATAACTTAACTGTTATCGAACAAAAGTCTCTGTATATTCCCCCTCTTTCCAGCATTATTCTTTTAGCCTCATGATCTTGAGCATTTTATTCCCTTTCTCACACTGACACTGTATATATTACACTTCACACTTCTTTTACACTGACACCTGTACATCATTTTCCAGCTCTTTTATACACAGATTGCACTGACACTACCCCTTTAAAACACAAATCTTTTAAGCGTGGATCCCGTCGAGTACGACGGACAATCTGGGTGCTAATACCTTCCCAGGTTGTAACCAACCCCCTTTCTCAGTCTCTCTGGTTCGCAACCGTCTTATCCATATCTTTCTAGGTCTATGCAGCATTGCCTTTCCTCCGGGATAAAAATGCCTAGCTGGCGACTCTTTTCATTCCCTGTGAGTTCACTCCTGTGTGTCCTCACACCCTCCTCTCGCCGACCGTTTGCGTCTGTACCTCATTCGAGCCCAGTCTCGTCTTTTGGGAGCGACAAAGAGATGAAAAGAAATTGTGAGAAGTGAAGGAAAATTCACTTCTCAAAGTTGCTTACCACCTGAAAAGTTAGTGAAAGAAATGCAATGTAATGCAAAATGAAATGAAATGGCATGATGCAAACCAAAACCAGAAGCATGAGTATGATGCTAATGATGTTATGAGATGATGCAAACATGGGACAAGGAAAAGGAATGATCATATGAACAAATGAATGCAAGAGAAGCATGCTTAGAACCATGAACATACATGAAAAGTTATGCAATGCAAATGACATACAACATGGCAAATGAAAGATGCAATGATCAAACATGCTTCTAATATGTCTTAAGATGTCTAGTGAATCAAATGGATGCACAAAATGCTATGGCAAGTCAAGGTATGCAAGCAAATGCAAGGTGGATGCAAGAGGAAGCTCAAATTAGGGTTTATGATCAATGCACCAAACAAAAATCAAAACCAGAAGCAAACATCAATATAAAAAATTAAAAATGCACTCAAAGGGACCCTAACCCTACACAAAGTCACTGCCCAAAGGAGGAGTTCTAACTCTTAACCTAATTAGGGTTATGAATTTCCTAAGTTAGTTAGGGTTTTAGGGTACCATAACAAGAAAAATGTCAAACAAATGGAAAATGCAAGATCAAATCATGCCAATTTAATCCTACAAACTATATGATATGCAAGACACAATGCAAAAAGAATCAAAGTCCAACTCTCAATGGTTAGGCAGAAATGATTTTTTGAAGTTTGGATCAAAATAATGCTTTGAAATTGAATTAATTCCATGGAAAATTGTCAAAATGCATCAAGATCAAAAAGGAAATTTAGTTTGAGGGTTGGACAATGTTTCTAAATGGTTTTAAAGGTTTCATGAATTTTTTGGTGATTTTTAAATACCTAAAAGTATTTTTAACTAATTAATCCTCATTAATTAATTAAAAATAAACTTTTAAATGATTTAAAAATATTTTCTAATGCAAAAAATTAAAATATAAATGTTTTTCGTTTCTGAAAATTCATAAAAGTTTGTACAAAAATTTTCAGAATTTTTAAAATTGTTTTGCTATTTTAAATAAATTGGAGAAAACAAATGCATTTAAGTGAAAAAATAAAAATGAATTAAACTGAAAAAAAGAAAAGTCAGCGCATCCAATGGCCATGGTTTAAACTAAAAGGGAGGGAATTGACCTGCGCGCGTATCTGGACGGTCCAAATTCAAACTTGCGCAATTAAGACTAAACCCTAATTAATTAACCCTAATGACTTTCAGGCGACCGGAACACTGTTCCGGTCGTCTTCTCCGGCAAGCTCAAATCCTTAACTCTCTCTACACGCAATGAAAACAAAATCTAACTGCCCAAAAATCATCCCCATTCAAAAACGAATCAAACCCCTCAATCAAACATCATTTTTCATTCATTAATCAGCCAAATCGAATCAAAACATTTCTAGGGCAAAAAGTTTCAGACAGTTCATACATGCTGGTTTCTCAACCATTTTCAAAAGTAAACACATATTCATGATCAGGGGAGTGCATAGAAGCTATTAAGAACTTAAAAACATGTTTCTAGAAAAAAGTTTTGAGACGACTACCTGAACTGAAGCTTTTGATTCAGGAGCTTTCTGGCTGTTTCTTTGGCTCAAATCCACTCCAATGATCCTCCTGAGAAGCTTTCAATGATTGTTTGGAGTTTACAATGCTTGGTTTGAGAGTTTGCAGAAGTTCTGTTCAATGGCAGGTGGTGATCATGTTTTTGATTCTTTGAGTTTCAGGCTATGGTGAAGGGTGCTTTGTGACCAGGAAGGTGTGTTGAGTTGATTTGTGAAGTTTGTTTGTGTGTTTGTGGCCTGTGCAAGCAGTTTCGAATGCTCTTGCAAGATGGTGTGAAAATGAGAATGCTGAGTTATGGATGGTTTCAGGCTTGCCTCTTGTTATGTTTGGCTTGCATTTGATTAGTATAAACAATTGGGATTGGTCAGAAGAAGTGATGTGTGCTTTATTGATAGGTATGGCTCAAGTTGCCAAAATGTCAAAGTTGTGTAAGAAGGGCATGGGCTACTTGCTAGCCAAGTACAAAAGGCATGTCCTGCGTAGCATGATGTGGGGATAACCCTAGGATGGTTCAGCAAGTCAGCCAGCAAGTGGATGGTAGCTTATGATGATTTTTTGCAACTTGCCTTGCTTTTGCTTCTTATGAAAAATCTTGATCCATAGGCCACAAAAATGAGTGATCCCTTGGCCCATTCTGAATTTTAGGTCTTGTATGATCATGTTGTGAAGTTTAGAAGTGCATTTGACAGCCCAATTTTCCTTGACATGTGAATTTGCAACTTTGCCTCTTTGGTGCATAACTTGAAATTTTGTGATTTTTGCCAACTTTGACAAGCCATAACTTTTGATCCAAAATGAATTAGGTCATGTTCTTGTACTTTTTGAAAAGGGAAAGATCTATTCTACAACTTTCATGACCAAAGTTTTTCCATTTGAAGCATTTTTGGATCAAAAAGTAAGGGTTGAAAAAGTTTCCTAAAATGGCAATTTCATTAAAAGTCAAACTTGCCCAAAAAGTCAACTTTGCAAAAGACTTGAAATTCTTCAATTTTGTGAACTTCCAACTTCTTCTATGATCAAATAAAGATCATATACAATCAAAATGATGAAGAACACCCTTTGGTTGGGTCATTGGGGGCCTCAGATGCCCTGATTTTGCACTGACTTGCTTGAAAAGTCAACTCTTGATCAGATGACTTCCCCATGGAATTTCTTCATGAAAATTGATATGCATACTCCCTATACCATATAGAGACCAATAGAAACAATAATGGCCAAAAAAATGGAGTTATGGCCTCTGAAACCAAAACCCTAATTCTAGGTCATCTGTGCAGTCAAACCTGGCTCTGCTTCCATGCCAATCTCAGTTCTTGTGACTCTTTGACATTCTTGACTTTGAGAGGATATAATATGATGCTTGAACATACATGGACCTCTTTGAGGTGATTGATGACCTTTGGAGTGGCTCAAGAAGCTCTTGGATTGCTCAGATCACAAACCCTAGATGCAGATGACTTAGAACCAATGCAATGAAAAAATGTGGTATGAGATGCTATGATTGGATTTATGCATATGAGGAGATCACAAGCCATGGTGTGAATGGGTGAGGGCAAATTTGGGGTGTTTACAGGTTTCAGCTTGTGTTCTTGTGTGTTATGATCAGCATTTGGTCCACATATCAAGTTGTGATAGGTCAGAGAAGTGGTTGTGGCCTATGGTGATTGGTATGTGCTTCTTGCAAAAAGTCACCAACTTGTGTACTTGAGGTATGGGCAATGGTTTAGCTGGCTCATTGGCTTGTCCATGCGCAGCTGACTTCATGGATGTCCACAAACTCAATCTTGAAGCAATTCGGCAAGTTGAAGCAAAGTTATGGGGTGTTTTGCAATTATGTGAAGTTTTGGCCCTTTTGAGAAATCTTGATGTTCAAGGCATGTAATCTTGAAATTCTTTGGGCAATTATGATCTAAAGGCAATGCACTATGATGTTATGATACATTGAATTGTGTTTGAAGTCAAAAAGCCTTGGCGAGTGGTTTTGCAAAGAATCCCTTTTGGTGCATTCTTGAAATTTATGAGATTTTTGCCAACTTTGACAAGCCATATCTTGAGTTCCAAAATGAATTAGATCTTGTTCTTGTACTTTTTGAAAAGGGAATGATCCAATCTTCAACTTTCACGACCAACAATTTTTCATTTGAAGCATTTTTGGTTGAGAAACAGAAGGTTGAAAAACTTTCCCAAAATGGAAAGTTTACATTACAAGTCATTTCCATTTTTGGCAACTTTTGATTTAGCTCACTTTTCTTCAATTTTGTAAACTTCCAAGCACTTAAATGATCAAATAAAGATCATATAACTTCAATTTGATGAAAAATCCACTTTGGTTCCATTGTTGGGGGGCCTCAGATGCCCTGATTTTGCTCTGACTTGCTCAAGAAGTTACCCAGTGAACAAATGACTTCCACAATGAATTTCTTCATCAAAATTGGTACACATGATCCTTATAACATATTGAGACCAATAGAAACAAGAATGACAAAAAATTTTGGAGATATGGCCTCTGAAACCAAAACCCTAATTTCAGGTCATCTGTGCAGTTAAACCCTGGCTCTGCTTCCATGCTTTGCCAGTTCTTGTGATTTTTTGACTTCCTTGATCTTTGGAGGATAAAATATGATGATTGAACATACATGGACCCTCTTGAAATGATTGATGGCCTTTGGAGTGGCTCATATGGATCTTGGATGGCTCAAATCACAAACCCTGGATGCAGATGAACTTGAACTAATGCAGTGAAGCAAAAATGCAACATGAAATGGTATGATTAAACTTATGTAAATGTGAAAGATCACAAGGCATGGTGTGAACTTAGTGAGGGCAAATTTGGGGTGTTTACACCAAACTAACCAAATCAACCCAAACCGGATTGGTTTGGTTTTATTTGGTTCGATTTTATTTTTTAAAGATAACCGAACCAAACTGTACAGAAAGAATCCGGATAGGTCTTCGTGGCCTTCAACTGGGACTATGGTCTGTTGGTTGGAGATGGTGGTGGGGTACCTGCAAGGTACTCCGACACTCAAGTCAATAAGTGTTTAACGAAAGCGTAAGTGAAAAAGGCTGAAGAAATCAATACCTGACTCTCCCAAGATGGAGAGTTTTATAGGGGCATTTGTCCGCATGATACGGGCGTGTGCCTTTGGCCAAGTCCAACCGCCTTAATGAATTTGTTGGGAAGTTGGTCGCGTGGAAGGCGTTTAGGCGCGTAAGGTGGAAGTTCCCAATGGCTATATGCTAACAGCTCTATTTTCGTAACGGTCATATCCTTATGGATCTCATAGTGGGCTTGTCTCCAACTGTCTGCTGGATTGGGCCTCAATTTGGCGCTGGACACATGCTAGGCCAGTCCAGAACAGGAGCCCCCCAAGTCGTTGTGCTTGCGTGGATAGTGACTTAAGGTACCGATCTTATGGTCAATACGTTCCAAACGCTACATTCTCTTGCTTTTTCTGTCGGGTCGTGGTAATCGTAAAATTAAAAGATCCTTTGAGAATATAGAACGTTTGGGATTCTAAGGGCACGCGTAATAAAACGCCGTCAGGCATTTATGACGTTTGGGGCTAGCCCTAGGCAATAATTACCATGGATTTTGTGTTTCTCCATGCAAATTCCAAGACATTATAAAAGAGGGTGGAAACATTCATTTCCTCATTTTACGATATGCTCTCGCCGTGAATCTATCTGCAACTTTCTCCTTGCCAGAAGTGTCACCGTCGCCACCGTCTACATAGCCAGAATCATGGATCCAGGTAACTGTTTGTTTCCTCCACTTATGTTTTTTCTGGGTTTGGAGTGATGGATGTTCATGATTCTTCTATGGATTTCATGGTGTCTTCAACTTTTTCTGGACATTCTGATGAACTTCTGGGAGAACTGATGAACATTCATCCTAAATATATGAATGTTCTTCGTAGGTTCTATCAAATTGCTAGGTTTAGATCTAGATGGGATAAAAATGATGATAGTTTGATGTAAGTGAACCAATCATAGGTTATAGAAGGTGCATCCCTGGCAGTAGACGGGGATTATCTCGGTCTGGCAACTTTAGCCCTCGCCCGTTTTTCCTGGCTAAGAGGGCTAACCCGGGGCACGTCCTCGGGTTTTGCGAAACCCTTTCACTTGATCTGCAGTGGAAGGGTGGATTATAATTCGTCGAATTCACTTTATTTCCTCTGCTTTTCAGGTGAATGCAGTCAGAAGAACGCTCGTGAGACCGAAGACTCCCCTATCACAGATAACGCGGATGTTCCCGTGGAAGATCGCTCGTGGATTATGGACGAACCGCTAGAAACGACCTCCCAATTTGCTATCGACGCTTCAGACGCATGGTCGAGGATTGAGAGGAAGAAGAAATGATATGGTATTAACTAGCGAGCGCTGCCACCGAAGCCGACATAGAGGATCTGCTCACGATTCCCAGCTCTCCGGTTTCCGATGTATGAGTTCGCATTTCGCGAAGCCGGGTATCGTCTGCCCTTCACGGATTTCCAGCAGGCGATCTTTACGCATCTCGAGCTGGCGCCCGTGTAACGCCCCGATTCGATTTTCCCAATTTTTGTGGAGTCTTTTATTTCATTTGTATGATAATTGTTTTATTTGTGAAATTATCGTGATGATATGATATGTTAATGAATTAATGTGATATATTGGTGTGATATGTGATTTTTACCGTTTTATGAATTTCCGGGTAAAATTGGATAAGAGGGTATTTTAGACTTTTGTTAATTAAAGATAAGTTATTAGTAGAATTGGTATTTTTGTGAGAAAATGATATTTGGTTGGAAAGAAATAGAAATAATAGAGTAAGAATAGAAATAGAGAGAAAATAGTATAAGTTAGTAAAGAGGAGAAAGAAAAGGGATAGAGAGAAAATAGAAGAGAAAGAAAAAGGAGAGAAGAGAAAAAGAAGAGAAAAGAGGAAAAGTTGGAAAAGCTTCAAGATTGCTCATAGGAATCGGTATAATCGGGTAAGGGTGATAAACATTGTTATCTTAATCTTGTATATGATTATGTATGTGTTAGATTTTGTGGGGTTTTGATTTGGTAGAAGTTAGAGAAGATGAATAGTTAGGGTTTGAGAGAAAATGTGAGAAATTTATGGATTAATCGGTTGGAAATCGTTATAGCCGAAGTATGATAGCTAGAATATGTTATTGATCATGTTTGTATGAGTTTAGAGGAGTTTTGGAGTGTTTTTGGTTGACTGTTCGCATATGGTATTTGGCTGAAATCGCAGTGGTCGCTCAGCGAGCAACCCCTCGCTCAGCAAAAGTTCCAGGGTGATTTTCGCTCAGCGAGCTGTTCGTCGCTCAGCGAGCCTGGGAGGATTTTTGTGTTTTTTTACGTTTTGTTTCGTAACTTGAGTTTCGGGTATCCGTTTTTAGTGATCCTTATATCGATTCGAAGCTAAAACAATGTATGATCTATTGATGCTAAGTAAAATAATTTTTATCCGACTTTTACCCGACTTTTACGATAAAATCGTAATTATGTTAATTATGGAATGGTGGGTTTGATTGTTGTGTTGTGGCCGTTTGGCAAGTAGATATATTGCTTGAATTAAAAGCGAATGTATGCTAATTGTATGAGATGAATGCATAACTATAATGTGAATATTTATGCATTTTCAAGAATGTTGTGTGTCATTTTGCATGTAAGCATAATGTATGCATTCTTGTGCTGTGGGATTCTTTGTGATTCCGTTGTAGCATCGTGTGCTCATGTGGAGTGTGAGCGATGACTACAACAAGATCGTGTGCCCATGTGGAGTGTGAGCGATCGGATTGTGTGCCCGTGTGGGGTGTGAGAAATCCAGAAACATCGTGTGCCCGTGTGGGGTGTGAGCGATGGGTGATTTATTCACATTGATTGTGTGCCCGTGTGGGGTGTGAGCAATCAGATTGTGTGCCCGTGTGGGGTGTGAGCAATCTATAAACATTGTGTGCCGATGTGGGTGTGAGCAATGGGGAACATCGTGTGCCCGGCGGGGAGTTACTTTAGGTAACAAGCGATGATTCCATTTGGTTCCTGAGTGAACCTGCTGAAATGTTGAGTCGGTACCGCATTGTATCTGCATAGAGTCGTGGGTCGGTCTCTATGAGTTGCATTTTATCATTTTAAATATGATATGCAGAAATAAACATGAATGTGCATATGTTTATTTGGAGTATTATGGAGATGATAGTATGTGTGATGAAACATACTTGTTTGTATATATGCATGTTTGATATGTGTATATGTATGTGATTTATACATTTGCCCTCACTAAGCTCACACCATGGCTTGTGATCTTTCATGTTTGCATAAGCATAAGCATACCATCTCATATTGCATTTTTGTTCCCCCTGCATAGTTCAAGTTCATCTGCATCTAGGGTTTGTGATCTGAGCAATCCAAGATTCCATCTGAGCCACCCCCAAAGGCCTCCAAGCATTCCAAGAGGGTCCATGTGTGTTCTATTATCATGTTACATCCCTCAAAGTTCAAAGAAGTTAAGAAATCACAAGAACTGGCAAGGCATGGAAGCAGAGCTAGGGTTTTCACTGCACAGATGACCAAAATTAGAGTTTTAGTTTCAGAGGCCTCAACTCCAAATTTTTGGGTCATTCTTGTTTCTAATGTTCTTAAGATGTTATAAGGATCATGCGACCAAGTTTGATGAGGAAATTCCTCGTGGAAGTCATCTGTTCACTAGGTAACTTCTTGAGCAAGTCAGAGCAAAATCAGGGCATCTGAGGCCCCCAACAATGGAACCAAAGTGATATTTTCATCAAATTGAAGTTATATGATCTTTATTTGATCATTGAAGTGCTTGGAAGTTCACAAAATTGAAGAAATTTAAGCTGAACCAAAAGTTGCCAAAAATGGAAATGACTTGTAATGGAAACTTTCCATTTTTGGAAAGTTCTTCAACCTCCTCTTTCTCAACCAAAAATGCTTCAAATGAAAAATTGTTGGTAATGAAAGTTGTAGATTGGATCATTCCCTTTTCAAAAAGTACAAGTGCATGTTCCAATTCATTATGGAACTCAAGTTATGATCTTTCAAAGTTGGCAAAAATCCTATAATTTTCAAGAATACACCAAAGAGGGATTTTTGCAAAACCACATGCCAAGCCATTTTGTGACCTCTAATCAACCTCTAAGCATCATAACAACATAAAGCAACTTCCAAAGACCAGAATTGCACAAGAAATCACAAGTTTCTATGGTTTGCATCACAAGATTTCTCAAAAGGGCAAAAATTACATAACACTTGCAAAACCTATGAAATCGTTCCCTCCAAGCCATCTAGTTGCATGATTTCAATTCTATGGACCTCCTTGATTCATGATGAGGCCAGACATGCCATAAAACAGCTTCTGCACAAGCACATGCCTAAGGTACACAAGTTGTTAACTTTTTGCAAATGAACCCATACCAATCAGCTGTAGCCACAACAACTCTCTGGCCAATAGAGACATGTTATGTGGACCAAAAGCAAGCCATTTCACATAATCTTGGAGCTCAGAACCATACACAAGCCAAGTTTCACAAAAATCCTCTCCACCTTCAAACTTTCGATTCTCTCTGCTCAGCCACTCAAACCTCAAACAAACTTCTTAAACCAACTCACCATCATCCATAGATCATTTCCCAACCATTAAACAAGCCTCAAAGCCCATCTACACAAAACACGATTCTGGTGTAGCAAGAGTTCATCCTCTCAATCTAGCCATTCTAAACTCATTCAAAGCCTTGTAACATCATCAGGGGATCAAATGAGGTGATTTAGCATCAAGGAGAGGTCCAGAAAGTGCCAAACTGAAAAGCTTCATCTCAGGTATACCTCAAGAACAAATTTTCCAGAACTTGTTTTTTATGTTATAGAAATGTTACCCATGCTTCACTGATCACACTGCACTTGTTGGTTTTGAAAATGGTTGAGTTTTAAGCGTGTATCGTGTTTCTGAAAGTTTGACCTAATTTTCTGTTCTTGCTTGATTCGTGTTATTGATGCATGATAAATGAATTTTAGGGTTAGATTCTTATTTAGGGTAGTGAGTTGATCATTTCTGGAGAGTTTGAGAGTCTGGGGTGAGTTTTTGAAGAAGCTCAGGGGAGGAGCTCGCCAGAGAAGCGACCGGAGGTCTTCTCCGGCCACCTAAACTTGATTAGGGTTTAATCTGTGTAATTAAGGAACTTTGAATGTGAGCCCTTGGATTAGTCTTCGCGCGTGTATTTTGACGACCCAGATTGCTTCACTTAGCCCTAATTCCATTTAATTAAATTAATTAATTAGGTTTAGCCAGTTTGAATCTGGACCATAGGATCTGGCGCCAGTCAATTCCCTCCATTTTGTTTTAAATCTCAGCCTTCAGATGCGCTGACTTTCTCTTTTTATTCATATTTATTTTCTTTTCTTTTCATTTGTTTTGTGCATTTTATTAAAAATATCAAAACTCATCCAAAAAATTTCAAACTTTGCATTTCTGATTCAAATATTTTTCTTCATCCAAAAACAATTTTTATTTTATTTTTTGCATTTAAAAATAATTTTTAAAATATTTAAATGTTTATTTTAATTAATTAATGGAAATTAATTAATTAAAATACCATTTAGGTTTCTAAAAATCACCAAAAAATTCACATTGCATCTTAAGACATTTAGAAACATTGTCAAACCCTTCATACAAATTTCTTTTTGGTTTTGATCCTACTTTGAAGTTTTCTTTGAATTTAGGGTTCATAAAATCCCCTTTTTAGAACCCTAACTTTGAAAAATCTTTTCTGCCTAACCATGAAGGGTTTGATGATGATTCTTTTTGCATTGTTTTCCAAATATCATGTAGTATCTAGGATATTTTTGTCATGAATTTATCTGTCATTTTCAAATTGATTTGCATTTTCCCTTTTAAGGTACCCAAAAACCCTAGTTAACTTAGAAAAATCATAACTTTCTTTAGGTTAAGAGTTAGACCTTCTCCTTTGGGGTGTGATATCATATTGGGTTAGGGTTTGTTTGAGCTCATTTACAAATTTTTATCATGACATATGCTTCTGTTTTGATCATTTGCATCTCATCCCTTCATGTAACCCTAGTTTTGCATCTTCATTTGCATCCTACCTTGCATTGCATGAACATATGAACTTGCCATGACATTCTAAGCACTTTTATGCCATCTTAAACATCTTAAGACATTACTTGAACATTGCTTGGTCATTTATTCATACATTTGCTTTGCTTTGCTTCCATTCCATTTCATAAACATCCATGTGTTTTCATGCTTCCTACATGTTTCTTTTGCATTCATTCTCTTGTATGATCACACATGTGCATATTGTATGCTCTTGCATCATCTCATAGCATCATTTACATCATGTGTTTGCTTCTGGTATTGCCTTTTTGCCCTTGCATATGCATTGTTTCATCGCATTTCTTTCTTTAGGCATCTTGTACTAACTTTTCAGGTTAAAGGGTAAGTTGTTTGGGAGGTGGATTTGCCTTAACCTCCCATCTCTTATCATCTTCTTCATATGCATCTTTTCTGCATTTTTTATTGTATTTGAGTGGGCTTTCTCACTTGTGTTCATCTCTCACTTTCATTCTTTAAGTTACTTATCTTCTTCAATGAAGTAAGTAACTTATTTCGTCTGCCTCTTCCTCCTTCCATCTGCTTCTTCCATTGGTGGCTTCTTTGAAGATCTTTATCAAGCCTTACAAACCATAGGAACATCCAAGCATGATAATAATTAGGGTTTTGATTAGTCCCCCTTAGCTTTTTACCTTTGAGTCTCCTTGAGTCTCTCTTCTCATCTCATCATTAGAGACTAAACCTTTAAGGTTTTAGGACTTTGGAATTAGGGTTATGCCTGCATCCTTCTCTTAGGATGGAGTGTATAACTTTAATCCTAAGTGTTAAACCCTTAATTTATTTAAATCTCTTAATCAATCCATCTAATAATCACTAAGACATTAACTTGTAACTTGGGCCTTACATTAGGGTTCTAATTCTTCCTTTATGGTTAAGAAAAACTAACCCTAGTGTTTAATGGACAAGTCCCCCTCAAGTTGTCTTACAAACCATAAAATCCATTTCTTAATCTCACTCTTAATTAAAATCCACCTTAATAAAGGCTTTGTTTTGTCATAAATTTAATCCCTAATCATGGATTAAGTTGAGGTATCTTCCTCAGCTTAAGTGTGCTCATCTATTATCCTTCTATTAGGATGGTGTAATGATTTCACTAATCCTTGATTATTGCTTAAACTCATTACTTAACACCAAAAAAGAAAACAAAAACATCTAAATAATCACAAGTAGGTTAATGATCTTAATCCTATATCATCATGGTAATTAAGTTGAGGTGCTTATCTCATACTTAAAGTATTCTCATTATCCCTAATCAGGGAGGATATAATGAGTCTACAAACCTTTGATTTAGACTTAAGCTCATTTACTTATGCAAAACACTAAAAACAAAAACAAAACTGAAAACACAAAAACAAACAATAATCGTCTCCTTCGGGATTCTTTTCTCATCACACTCATTCATAAACGAGAACTTGCTTCTTCCGTCTAATGCAAGACAGTTAGCACTCGATCCAGACGAGTCATACACTTGAGCATAGACAGGCAAGCAGTTCACAGTCAATTTATCTTTCAGTCTCTTTGACTCGAACTACGGTGTTCTGACTTCCTCATTGCACGAGAGGATACGTAGGCATAACTTAACTGTTATCGAACAAAAGTCTCTTTGTCATCCCCCTTCTTCCAGTATTCTTTTATGCCTCAGATCTTGAGCATTTCACTTCTCTTTTGCACTGACACTTGTACATTCATTCCTAGCTTTTGCACACTGATAGCACATACACCTACCCCTTGTAAACACAATCTTTTAAGCGTGGATCCCGTCGAGTACGACGGACAATCTGGGTGCTAATACCTTCCCAGGTTGTAACCAACCCCCTTTCTCAGTTTCTCTGGTTCGCAACTGTCTTATCCATCGTTTCCCAGGTTTATGCAGCATTACCTTTCCTTCGGGATAAAAATGCCTAGTTGGCGACTCTATTCAGTTCATCTTCATTTCATTTTCTCCTTTCGCCGACCGTTCGCGTCTGTACCCTACCTGACCAGGTGTCTTTTCGGAGGAGCGACAGCTTGGCGACTCTGCTGGGGACCCTAATATTGCAACCAGGGCTTCTGGTTCTTTTTGTGGCTTCCTCCTAGCGCTTGTTTGATTTGTGTTTACGGGGGTGTTATGTGCTACTTGTGCTTATTTATTGCTTTATTTATTGCTTTCTGTACAGCTTTATTTATTACTTTCTTTTACAGTTTATATGCATTTCATACTATCATTATCATGTGCTGGATTTGCTGTTTCCTTGGTGGGTGGGGGATCATTGAGTGATTAAGTTCCTATACCGGGGACCTGAGTAACACATAGGCTAGAGTGGCTTCATATTCTTTCCCATTCCATTTCGGTCTGGTGCGGGAATATGAAACACGGTTCAGACATGGGTTTCTTCTTGAGAACTCTGTGCTACGAATTTCCTGTAGTACTAGGGCTATCTGGGAAGCCTGTTAAGTCTGGATGACCCTTTTTATGACCTTCAGCATCTGAGGTGAATTAGAGGAGGATCTTTTATGGTTATTGTAAACACTGAGTGTTTACACTTCTCATAACTGATCCAAGTCTGAGGATCCTTGTTCTAGAACAATACATGTGAGGGGGTTGGGATGTTTACAGGTTTGCAGGAACCTTTGGCCTCATCATACCCTATTACCAGTTTTGTTTAAGAATACATCACTTTGGACAGTTCTTGTGAAAACCCTAGATTTGTGACTCTTTATTTGAGTCCCCCACCTGGTTACTGGATTTCTAATCCTCCATCCGGACTTATGAACACACATGGACCCTATCAAGGCAGATAACAGATCCATCACTTGATCACAAACCCTTTGCATATCATTCTACATACATCATTTTTGCATCATTTAACATTTGCCTATTTGTTTTACAGGGTATCCACCTTATTATCTTTGGTTTGGTTTTGACCCATTCTGCTGCTCAGACTTCTTCAGTTATCTTCTCCAGCACCTTTATCAGTTTGTCAGAGATTCTTCTCCAGCTGTCTTCATCAGAGACACTTCTTCAGCATCTCCTTCAACAACCTTCATCAGGATTTCTTCTCAGTCTCTTCACCAGCATTCATTATCAGCGTGGACACTTCTAGGAAGAGCAACATCACATACCACTTCTTTGAGCCCACTCTGACAAGCATCAGGCAGATCCAGACTCTCATTACTCCTGATCATGTCCCTTTATTCAGGGAACATTATGGAGGCATATTGGACATGATCATGGACCTGGATGCATCCCAGAGGAGCATGATCCATACTTGCTTGCAGTTTTATGACCCTCCTCTTAAATGCTTCACATTTCTTGATTTTCAGTTGGGACCTCTGCTAGAAGAATTTTCCATGTTGTTAGGAGTTCCAATCAGGAGGGGGATTCCTTTCAACCCTGAGATGGTTGCTCCCAAGAATGAAGACATAGATAAGGCATTGCATTTGGAGCCTGCCCTTATTGATCAGAACATGACCACCAAGGCTGAAGTTCCAGGCTTTCACCTAGATTTCTTGATCTCCCAGGCCACCTTGCATGCTGCAACAGGAAAATGGAATGTTGTCTGTGCACTTCTAGCCCTTAGTATATATGGGGTTATCTTGTTTGCAGATGAGCCAAAGTTTGTAAGCAAGAATGCCATTCACCTGTTCTTACTAAGGAACCTGGTTCCTACCTTGCTTGGAGACTTCTATTATTCAGTACACCAGAGGAATGAGAAGCAAAGAGGAAGATTGGTCAGATGTTGTGCTCCTTTCTATTACTGTTGGTTGCTAAGACACCTGCCAAAATCAGATACTTTCCTGAACCCTCACTAGCCAAAGAATTGGGCTAAGAGATTGATTTCCTTGACATCAGAAGACATCAGATGGTGCACTCAGAGCACCAAGGGCAAGGACATCATTACTAGTTGTGGGCAGTATCCTAATGTACCTTTGATTGGAGTAAAAGGTGGCATCAATTACAACCCTTTACTTTTTAAGAGACAATTAGGGTATGCTTTGGTTCATCCTCCCCGAGGGCAAGACTTGACTGAGACCCTCTATTGTAAAATCCAGCACAACTCTGATGTTGTCAGACAGGCTGCCTGGGCCTGGGACAACATTCAGACTAAAGGGACAGCTATCCTTGGCAAATGCAACAATATAGCTTCAACACAGTATCTTGATTGGTCTCGTACCAGGGCAAAGATCACTCGGATGCCATTCACTTTAGAAGATGTACCTGGACCTTCCACATTGCAACCTGCAGCTACTGTCAGTTTGGAAGAGTTTGAGAAACTGAAAGAGAGGAATACTTAGCTATCTGAAGCCTTGAAGAAGACTCTCTGGGATAGAAATGACAGCCGTCTGGATAATGAGAGGTTAGAGAAGCTCAAGATTGAGCACTTACCAAGATTGAGAAGACGGATGAATACATCAGAAAGGCTAGAGCAGGGGAATTAGTATTGAAGAATGCTTGCAAGGAAGCAAAGACTCAGATGGCTAGGGCAGAGCATTATCTAGAGGAGAGCCAGGCTATGTGGATCAGGATCACTGAAGCCCGTGCACAGGAATATCAGAGAACTCAAGCTAAGATAGAGCAACTGGAGGCTAGTGAGAAGAAGAATCAAGAAGCCTTGATAGCAGCATAAATGGAGATATCTGAATTGAAACTCCGGGTGGGGTTAAAGAGGTCAAAGGATCAGGATAAGCACAAGAAGTTGACCAATGCCATTGCTACCAGGAACCTCCTCATCAGGACTATCACAGAGCACCTCGTAGGTCCAGTGACTGAGGCCCTCCTGAAGGAAGTCAGAGAAGATGACTTTGGAGTGGATGTTTGATTTCCTTGTACTTGTACTTTCCTTTTGTTGTACTTTTGATTTTGTTGTTGTATTTTGACCCGCCATGGGAATGTTATTGTAACCAAACTAGATACCCTTGGGAAATAAATAGGCATCCTGCATTGCATACTAACATTTTCTTTGTTTTGTAGGTTTTTGTTTTATTTTTGTTTCTCACTTTGTTGTGGTTTCAGGAAACATTGCTCGCAAAAGAGTGTTCCATGTCAACAGAATACACCGGTACCTGACAAGAAACAACCTTCTGGGGCTACAGATGGATCAAGTCCAACAAGACCTGAATGAAGTGAGGGCCCAAATGGCCAATGAAAGGGTTGAGATGAGGAATCAGATGACTCAATTCATGACAATAATGACTGGTCTAGCTCAGAGCCAGGAAAGACTAAGGGAGTTGATTGAGCGACAAACTCCTGAGGAACACCATCCAGGTACATGAGGTACCAGTAAGAACGACCACGTGCAGCCTCACACTGATCCACCAGAGTTTGGACCTCATCTAAACCCATCCATCAATTCCATAAGAAATACCCATGGTAACACTGCTGGAAGAAGGCTCTTGCAGGAAGATCCTCAAGAAGAGCAGTTTACAGTGGTTGGGGATGGAGACGAAGTTTACGACCGTCGGTTGGATGAAATTGCAGAGAAGCTAAAGTCTCTTGAATCCCAAAACTCCCTAGGTTTTGATGTCATGGACATGAGATTGGTGGAAGGGGTGAGAATTCCTCACAAGTTCAAACCCCCCTTTTTTTAAAGATATAATGGCACATCCTGCCCACGTACTCACCTTCAGTCTTTCTTGGGAAGATTAAAAGCATACACCATGGACGAGAAGTTGTGGATGTTTTACATCGAGGATAGCTTGACAGGGGCATCCTAAGAATGGTACTCCCACTTAACCAGAGCCACAGTAAGAAACTGGAAAGACTTGGCTGAAGCTTTTATCCGTCAGTATCAGTATAATCTGGACATGACTCCAAACAGGACCATTCTGATGGAAATGTCTCAGTCTTCCCGTGAAAGCTTTAGAGAATATGCCCAAAGGTGGAGGCAACTAGTTGCTGCTGTTCAACCCCCTATGTCTAAAAGGGATATGGCAGACATGTTCATGAATACTCTTCAGGGTACCCATATTGACAGATTGGCTGCATTTTCTTCCACCAGCTTTGCAGATGTGGTGATAGCTGGGGAAAGAATAGAGAGCCTACTAAAGATAGGGAAGATCTCCGACAACGGTGCCAGTTCAAGCAGTGCAAGGAAGCCATTTGCTGGGCCTCGTAGATCTAGTGAGACAAACTCTGTACACATGGGAAGAGGGAGACCCCAATACCTGCCCAGAACAGTTGTTGCTGTTATTATCCCTGCTCCACCTCCTCAGTATGCTCAACAACCACAACACTTTCCTCAAAAACAACAATTTCCTCAACAGAGATCTTATAACAATAATAACAACAATCAACAACAACGCCCTTTTCAACAGCGGCCATCTCAGATCAACAGGGTGATTGACCCTATTCCAATGCCATATGCTACACTGCTGCCACAACTCCTAAAGCTCAATCTTGTTGAGTAGAGGATATTGGTTCCACCTGATCCTCAGAACCTTCCGAGAAACTATGATGTCAACGCTGGGTGTGCTTTTCATTCCAACGCACCTGGTCACTCTACGGAAAAATGCAGAGCTCTGCATATGAAGGTCCAGGATCTGGTAGATTCAAAGGCCCTGAACTTTGCTCCTCCTCCCAATGTCATGAAAAATATTATGCCAAGCCACAGTGGGCCAAGGATTAATGCTATAGAGGAAGGCTCACCCATGAGTTTAATAGAAGACATTGCAAGTATTCATACACCTCTGGCAGAGGTTAAAGCCCAACTTTTGAAATGCCAAGTGTTTCTAGGTTGTGAGGCCTGTTGTGAATCATGCAAACTTTCTGAGAATGGGTGTGCAAGCTTGAGGAGTGGAATTAATGGCTTGATCAAAGAAGGCATTCTGCAAATTACCACAACAGCTTCTACAACACCAACAACCCTTTTATCAACAACAAGTGATTCTTCTACAACTGCAACAACAATTGTTCCTACTGATTCGTCTACAACTTCAGCAACCATTCCTTCCTTTACTTCAACAAACAACAGTTCCACTTCATCTCCTTCTACAACTCCAGCAACCACCTGCAATGATGTATCCACAGTTACAATTTATTATGACCCGACAATGGTCCCGAACTCCAGCAACTTTCAGAAATCTCAGCAACAGTTTCAACAACAAACAAGCTTCAATTCACCATCACCAACATCCACAAGAAGTCCTGTCACCATCTTTTATGATCCACAGACGATTATGGTTCCAACTTCTGCTGCAGTGAGTCCAGTTACCATCACGGTGCCCGGGCCAATTCCATATGATAAAGACAGTGTTGTACCATGGCATTATGGTGCTGACCTTTACTGCAATGGAGAAAAAGTCCTTCTTGATTCTCCAGTTCCTACTCCCCAAGTGGATAATGCCGGGGGAGGCGGAGGCTTCACCCGAAGCGGACGTCTCTTCGCGTCACAAACTCCTAGAATTAATACTGAGGCAAAAGTTGCTGCCAAAGCCAAGGGGAAGAGTGTAATACCTGAAGAATCTGCACCAAAAGAGACTCATAAATCATCCTTCGATCAGGATGTGGATGAATTTATGAGGATAATTAAAAGAAGTGACTATAAAGTTGTGGACCAGCTCCACCAGACTCCTTCTAAGATCTCTATACTATCCCTGATGTTGTGTTCTGAAGCCCATCGGGATGCACTACTCAAAGTTTTGCACGCTGCCTACGTGCCAGAAGAGATCACAGTGAATCAACTGGAAACAGTTGTGTCTAATATCAATACAAGCCATGGGCTAGGTTTCACTGATACTGATTTGACAACAGAAGGACGTCACCAAAACAAAGCTTTGCACATAACCCTGGAGTGCAAAGGAGCTGTGCTATCTCATGTTCTTGTAGACACTGGGTCCTCACTCAATGTCTTACCAAAGAAAGCTCTTGTCAAGCTCGAATATGATGGGATAGCTCTCCGGCCAAGCAACCTTGTGGTCAGGGCTTTTGATGGCTCTAAGAGGTCTATTCTTGGAGAGGTGGAGCTACCAGTGATAAGCGGTCCGTAAGTCTTTAAGACTACTTTCTATGGGATGGACATTCAGCCGACATACAGCTATTTGTTAGGTCGACCATGGATTCACGCTGCAGGCGCAGTAACGTCGACCTTTCACCAGAAACTGAAATATGAGTGGGAAGGACAGATTATCACCATCTGTGGTGAAGAGGACATATTTGTTAGCCATCTGGCTACATACAAGTATATTGAGATGGATGGTGATATCCATGAAACTATGAGCCAAGGGTTCGAGGCCTTGAATGTCAATGAGGCGACGACTGAAGTATTCACTGCATCCCAGGAAGACAGGATGGGTACTTCGATTGTCTCCTATCAGCAAGCCCGGAAGGTTGTTGAAGATGGTAGTGCCCAAGGCTGGGGCAAGCTGCTGCCAGTGGAAAAGAAGGAAGATATATTCGGTTTGGGTTACAAACCATTCCGGCAAGATCAATCAGAGGCTGCTAAAGAGCCCAAGTTCATCAGTGGGGGGATGCTCACCCCAGATGTTGTTAACAACCTGGAAGATGAGGCGGAAAGCAACCACAACCTGGAAAGCTGGATACGTCCAAGGATCCCGGGGCACCAAGTCCTTAACTGGTCTTCCCATGAAATTATAAGGGTTACTCCTACAGAGTAATTATTATTTCCTATATTTTTAGCATGCATCAAGTCCTGCATCTTGCCCAAGGTGTCAGGACTCATTTTGTAATAGGGCCATATTGTAATTTTGTACAAATGGATTAATCAATGAATATTGGACATCTTTTGCAAACAAATCTCTTTCTCGCTCACTGTCTTTACATTTTTTCACTTTTGTACAAAACAATAAAATGGTAATGTTTTCAAAATAAATAACTTCATTTTCACTTTTTCTAAACAAGATTAAAACTGATCACTAAAACGAACCAATCTCAACCCTTGCAGAGATTATCCTCCAGATTGCACCGACAACAACACTGCTATGACCTTGTATGACTTTGACAATCCGATTAATCAAGCCGATGAAGGGATTGAAGAAGACTACGAGTTACCCGAAGAGTTAGCCAGGTTGTTGAGACAGGAAGAGAAAGTGATCACTCCTCATCAGGAGGAGGTTGAAACGGTTAATCTTGGTACCGAAGAGGATCTAAAAGAAGTGAAGATTGGGGCCAGTCTGTAGGCTTCAGTAAAAGAATAGCTTATTGACATGCTTCGGGAATACGTCGACGTCTTTGCTTGGTCTTATCAGGACATGTCGGGTCTGGATACGGATATTGTTATGCACAAGCTACCTTTAAAGGAAGATTTTCCTCCAGTGAAGCAAAAGCTACGCCGTACTCGTCCAGATATGGCAATGAAGATTAATGAAGAAGTACAAAAACAGTGGGATGTCGGATTCCTTGTTGTAACTAGTTACCCGCCGTGGGTCGCTAATATTGTACCAGTGCCTAAGAAAGATGGAAAAGTACGGATGTGTGTGGATTACCGGGATCTGAATAGAGCTAGTCCAAAGGATGATTTCCCATTACCTCACATTGATGTATTGGTCGACAACACAGCTCAGTTCTCGGTATTTTCTTTCATGGATGGATTTTCAGGATATAATCAGATCAGAATGTCACCCGAAGACATGGAAAAGACTACCTTCATCACACCTTGGGGCACATTTTGTTATAAGGTAATGCCATTTGGATTGAAGAATGCCGGTGCGACTTATCAACGGGCTATGGTAACATTATTCCACGATATGATCCACAAAGAAATTGAATGCTACGTGGATGACATGATTGCCAAGTCCCTCACTGAAGAAGACCATCTGGTAAATCTGCTAAAGTTGTTCAAGCGTCTGAGAAAGTACCAGTTGAAGCTAAACCCCAACAAATGCACATTCGGGGTACGTTCCGGTAAACTGCTGGAATTCATTGTAAGTGAAAAGGGAATTGAAGTTGATCCTGACAAAGTAAAAACCATTCAGGAGATGCCTGCACCTAGGACTGAAAAAGAAGTTCGGGGGTTCTTAGGTAGATTGAACTACATATCAAGGTTCATATCTCATCTCACTGCAACCTGTGAGCCCCTGTTCAAATTTCTAAGAAAGGAACAGGCAGTCAGGTGGAATGAAGATTGTCAGAGGGCTTTTGACAAGATCAAGGAGTACTTACAAGAACCTCCAATTCTCATGCCTCCAGTTGAAGGAAGACCTCTAATAATGTACCTGACAGTTTTAGAAGGATCAATGGGGTGTGTGTTGGGCCAGCATGACGAGTATGGTCAAAAAGAGTATGCAATATACTACCTAAGCAAAAAGTTTACCGACTGTGAACAACGTTATTCACTGCTCGAGAAAACTTGATGTGCTTTAGCGTGGGCTGCTCGCCGACTAAGACAGTATATGTTGACTCACACTACCTTGTTGATCTCAAAAATGGACCCCGTCAAGTACATATTTGAGAAACCAGCACTTACCGGAAGGGTTGCAAGATGGCAAATGATTCTGACAGAGTATAACATTCAGTACACATCTCAAAAGGCCATCAAAGTCAGTGTACTGTCTGACTATCTAGCTGAGCAACCCATTGATGATTACCAGCCCATGAGATTTGACTTCCCTGATGAAGACATCATGTACCTAAAAGCAAAAGATCATGAAGAGCCTGTTCACACTGAAGGGCATGACCCAGAAGAAGAGTGGACAATGATGTTTGACGGGGCTGTCAATATGAATGGTCGTGGAGTTGGTGCAGTGCTCATTACACCTAAAGGAGTTCATATGCCTTTCTCGGCAAAACTCACCTTTGCCTGCACTAACAACGAAGCCGAATATGAAGCCTGTATCATGGGTCTTGAGGAAGCCATTGACCTCAAGATCAAGACATTAACTGTATTCGGAGATTCAGCTCTGGTAATCAATCAGACCAATGGCAAATGGTACACTCACCAAGAGCATCTGATTCCATACTGTGACTATACGAGGAGATTATTGACTTTCTTCACAACAGTCAAACTTGTGTACATCCCTCGAGACGAAAATCAGTTCACGGATGCTTAAGCTACCATTTCCTCCATGATCAAGGTTCAGACTTCCTATTTTGTGCCTCAGATTTCGGTATCCAGACTAGACCGACCAGCATATGTATTCTCCATGGACATTGCAAGAGATAACACGCCTTGGTTCCATGACATCAAATGCTACTTAGAGGATCAAACATACCCACCTGGGGCATCATCCAATGATAAGAAGACATTAAAAAGACTGGCCGGTAGTTTCTTCCTTAATGCTGATGGTTCATTATACAAGCGAAACATTGACATGGTTCTACTCAGATGTGTTGATAAGAAAGAAGCAGACTTGTTGATGCACGAGGTGCATGAAGGATCTTTCGGTACCCATGCTGGAGGACATGCAATGGCTAAGAAATTATTACGATCAGGTTACTACTGGATCACAATGGATGCAGACTGTTGTGCCTATGCCAAAAAGTGCCACAAATGCCATATCTATGCAGACAAGGTGCATGTGCCTCCAAATCCTTTGAACGTGATGTCTTCACCCTGGCCCTTTTCCATGTGGGGCATTGACATGATTGGAAAAATTGAACCGACTACTTCAAATGGCCACAGATTCATCCTAGTAGCCATTGATTACTTCACCAAATGGGTTGAAGCAGCTTCGTATGAAAACGTCACCAGACAAGTGATAGCCAGATTCCTAAAAAAGAGACATCATCTGTTGATATGGAGTTCCCGAGTGAATCATTACTGACAATGGTTCCAATTTGAACAACAAAATGATGGCAGAACTATGCCAGGACTTCAAAATCCAACATCACAACTCTTCTCCTTACAGGCCAAAGATGAATGGCGCTGTCGAGGCAGCTAACAAAAACATCAAGAAGATTGTGCAAAAGATGGTGGTTACTTACAAAGACTGGCACGAGATGCTACCATTTGCCTTGCATGGGTATCGAACCTCAATCAGAACGTCTATTGGGGCAACACCGTATCAGCTTGTGTATGGTATGGAAGCTATCCTACATGTTGAAGTTGAGCTACCCTCCTTACGGGTGCTGATGGATGTAAAGCTGAATGAAGCAGAATGGGTCCGATCTCGGTACAATCAATTGAATCTGATCGGATAAAGGAGATTAGCTGCAATATTTCACGGGCAGTTATATCAAAAAAGGATGAAGAAAGCCTTCGATCAGAAAGTCAGGCTTCGGGAATACCAAGTGGGAGATCTTGTGCTGAAAAGACTCCTTCCTCCTCATATAGACCACAGGGGCAAGTGGACTCCGAACTACGATGGTCCATTAATAGTAAAGGTTTTCTCTAGTGGAGCTCTGATGCTCACTACTATGGATGGTGAAGATTTCTTATCCCCTGTGAATTCAGATGCAGTTAAAAAATACTTCGCATAAAATGACCTGCTGGACATAAAAACAGAATTTAAGTCCAGGCAAAAATAGGGCATCCCGGCGAGTCAAAAACAGAATAAAAGACTCGGGTAAAAATAAGGGAAAAATTGAAAAAAATGTACACCCGCTGAGTTGAAAAGCCGCATTGGACAGCTCAGGCAAAAATGGGTATCCCGATGGATTGAAAACCCGAAAGGGCGATCCACGCAAAATAAGGGAATAAGCGAACGATTGCATTCTGAATTCGTTTGTATCACTCACAACACGACAAGCTTCGAAAGGATAAAGCATCGGTCATAATCAACCTTCTTCAGAAAGCAAGATGAGAAAAGCGTCAAGGTCATACGGGTCATAGCAAAGGAAGCTCACTGGAGCGTCGTCAACATTGCCAGCACTTTTACTTTTTCAATTTGTAACAATCTCCTCATTCCAGGGGATATGTTTCTTTCACTGTATCTGCCAATTCAGGGCACCCAGATTAATAAAATCATAGTTTTCAGTCACACCTCTTCTTGCACATTTCTGTTTCGTTTGAAAAATGTCCAATATCCATGATATAATATTTGCATAAAACAAATGAGCCATTCTTAATAAATGCTTGCAGGAAATGTATTTACTCTCAGGAATATCTAACTCCTATGACGGAATCCGGTAAGGGATACCTCGGGATAATTGTGCGTCTTTCTTGTCTTAACAGGTTGCAGGTATTCAATATACAACATGGGGCATGCCAAGCACACTTCCTCAACGTACCTTCTCCCCGAACAGTATCTGGAATACTTTTCCCCAGCGGAGTTGTCAAAACCTCCTCATCCCTAGCACAGGTCTACTCAACGGGAGCATCCCCAGCCAATCTCCCCACAGAAGTTCCAGCCTCTCCCCAGAAGAGCAATACCTGAAACTCCTACACAACAAAGTGACGAAAGTTTCCTCCGCCCCAGCTGAGTTTCTCCTTACAGGAGAGGTCTATCGATGATCTATTCCCAAAGATCTCCCCCAGCTGGGATATTCCTCCAAGCAGATCAGCCAGAGATCCAATCTTCAGTGGGATCCAAATCCCAGATCGGTTTCCCTTTTCATAATCATAGCATTCACATCATTTTCCCCACAAAGCGTAGCATTCCGTCTAATACGGAGCATTACAGAAAAAATAAAACATTTGCATGATCACAAGCCAGGTTCGAGCCAATCGGCTGCAAATGCCATCAATATTTCATCAACCATATAAAACTCACATCCCCTGCAAATAAAAGCCAAAGTGTCTGCTTTGCACTCTCCAACATAAGTGCCTGTTTATATATACTCTTACGACACTCGTCCGTGTCATATAATCCCCCGCAGATATGAGCAAAAACATCCTCTTTGCATCCAGAAACCTATACATACCCTTGGTGACACCCTTCCGTGACACCCTTCCCCAGCACGGTTGCCTGATCACTTGTTGCAAACCAAACACTTCTTCATAATACACTCTTGTCGACACCTGTCTGTGTCATCCTATCTCCATAGGTCGCTGAAACACCTTTTACACTCTCATATACAAATGTTTGTTCATAACTTATACACTTTCTCTTCTGACACTCTTCTGTGTCACCTTTCCCCAGCAGATCAAACACTCGTCTGTGTCTTGCTCATACTTCACCAACAATACTCACTCATACTTATACAGAAGTCTTTGATACTCGTCCGTATCTTATATATTATTCCCCCACATATTCGACACTCGTCTGTGTTCTTTGTTAACCAGTTGGTACTCGTCCGTACCATCATCTCTGAACACGCGTCAGCGTTTGTTTCTACCGATACTCGTCTGTATCATGGTCTTAAGGATGCTCGTCCGCATCTTTAAATTATACACAGCGTCAAACACTTATACCTTTTATTCTTGAGCGTAAACACTCGTCCGTGTTTACCATCTCCCCAGCAAAGCAACTTTTCTTCTATCCGACATTCGTCCTATGTCGGGATACTTTCGGTAGCCGTCTCCTGCCAGGTGATCGTCCTTCACCTTTGGATAACCATCCCTCATCCTTTCCCCAGTGGAGTCTCCATTATTGGAACCCTTTTCTATCCGACATTCGTCCTATGTCGTGATATTGTAGCAGTCGTCCCCTGCTAGGTGATCGTCCTTCACCTTTTGATGATCGCCCTTCATCATTTTATCTGATGGTCGTCCCCATCGTTGATCTTGTTATCTGACATTCGTCCTATGTCATGATACGACCCCGAGAGTAGTTGTACCCTGCTAGGTGATCATCCTTCACCTCTTGATGATCGTCCTTCATCATGCTTATCCGATGGCCATCCCCATCGTCGACCTTTTTCTATCCGACATTCGTCCTATGTCGTGATAAAGAGCAGCCGTCCCCTGCTAGGTGATCGTCCTTCACCATTGATGAACGTCCCTCATCATTTATTTCATTTATTCTTTGAACCGATGGTCGTCCCCGTCGTTGTTTACTTTACTTTGCAAACCTAATGGCCGTCCCCATCATTGCCTTTACTTTAATCCCCAGAGAATCTTATTTTCGAGCATGATGGCCGTCCCCATCATGGTCTCTTTATTTCCCCAGCTTATAGGTCGTCCCGACATCGCTTAGCTTACCTCTTTATCCCCAGCAGTCGTCCTCTGCTCGACGATCGTCCTCCATCGCCCGCATTTTATAATCATACTATACTATCTTTTACAATTTATATCCCTTTTCTTCTTCTCCCCAGTGAGTGCAAATTTTGGACTATCTTTGGTATTCAACCACAAGTTATCTTGTTTGTCTGTTAAGCCAAGCGCTTACATCCTGCACAGCTAACTCATGTTTGAATAGGGGCAGCTGTAAACACCCCAAATTTTCCCTAACTAAGTTCACACCATGGCTTGTGATATTTCATGTTTGCATAAGCATAAGCATACCATCTCATATTGCATTTTTGTTCCCCTGCATAGTTCAAGTTCATCTGCATCTAGGGTTTGTGATCTGAGCAATCCAAGATTCCATCTGAGCCACCCCCAAAGGCCTTCAAGCATTCCAAGAGGGTCCATGTGTGTTCTATTATCATGTTACATCCCTCAAAGTTCAAAGAAGTCAAGAAATCACAAGAACTGGCAAGGCATGGAAGCAGAGTTAGGGTTTTCACTACACAGATGACCAAAATTAGGGTTTTGGTTTCAGAGGCCTCAACTCCAAATTTTTGGTCCATTCTTGTTTCTAATGTTCTTAAGATGTTATAAGGATCATGTGTACCAAGTTTGATTAGGAAATTCCTTGTGGAAGTCATCTGTTCACTGGGTAACTTCTTGAGCAAGTCATAGCAAAATCAGGGCATCTGAGGCCCCCAACAATGGAACCAAAGTGATATTTTCATCAAATTGAAGTTATATGATCTTTATTTGATCATTGAAGTGCTTGGAAGTTCACAAAATTGAAGAAATTTGAGCTGAACCAAAAGTTGCCATAAATGGAAATGACTTGTAATGGAAACTTTCCATTTTGGGAAAGTTCTTCAACCTCCTCTTTCTCAACCAAAAATGATTCAAATAAAAAATTGTTGGTCATGAAAGTTGTAGATTGGATCATTCCCTTTTCAAAAAGTACAAGAACATGTTCTAATTCATTATGGAACTCAAGTTATGATCTTTCAAAGTTGGCAAAAATCCTATAATTTTCAAGAATACACCAAAGAGGGATTTTTGCAAAACCACATGCCAAGCCATTTTGTGACCTCTAATCAACCTCTAAGCATCATAGCAACACAAAGCAACTTCCAAAGACCAGAATTGCACAAGAAATCACAAGTTTCTATGGCTTGCATCACAAGATTTCTCAAAAGGGCAAAAATTACATAACACTTGCAAAACCTATGAAATCTTTCCCTCCAAGCCATCCAGCTATATGATTTCAATTCTATGGACCTCCTTGATTCATGATGAGGCCAGACATGCCATGAAACAACTTCTGCACAAGCCCATGCCTATGGTACATAAGTTGTTGACTTTTTACAAATGAACCCATACCAATCAGCTGCAGCCACAACAACTCTCTGGCCAATAGAGACATGTTATGTGGACCAAAAGCAAGCCATTTCACATAATCTTGGAGCTCAGATCCATACACAAGCCAAGTTTCACAAAAATCCTCTCCACCTTCAAACTTTCGATTCTCTCTGCTCAGCCACTCAAACCTCAAACAAACTTCATAAACCAACTCACTATCATCCATAGATCATTTCCCAACCATTAAACAAGTCTCAAAGCCCCTCTACACAAAACACGATTCTGGTGCAGCAAGAGTTCATCCTCTCAATCCAGCCATTCTAAACTCATTCAAAGCCTTGCAACATCATCAGGGGATCAAGTGAGGTGATTTAGCATCAAGGTGAGGTCAAGAAAGTGCCAAACTGAAAAGCTTCATCTTAGGTATACCTCAAGAACAAATTTTCCAGAACTTGTTTTTTATGTTATAGAAATGTTACCCATGCTTCACTGATCACACTGCACTTGTTGGTTTTGAAAATGGTTGAGTTTTAAGCTTGTGTCGTGTTTCTGAAAGTTTGACCTAATTTTCTGTTCTTGCTTGATTCGTGTTATTGATGCATGATAAATGAATTTTAGGGTTAGATTCTTATTTAGGGTAGTGAGTTGATCATTTCTGGAGAGTTTGAGAGTCTGGGGTGAGGTTTTGAAGAAGCTCAGGGGAGGAGCTCGCCGGAGAAGACGACCGGAGGTCTTCTCCGGCCACCTAAACTTGATTAGGGTTTAATCTGTGTAATTAAGGAACTTTGAATGTGAGCCCTTGGATTAGTCTTCGCGCGTGTATTTGGGCGACCCAGATTGCTTCACTTAGCCCTAATTCCATTTAATTTAATTAATTAATTAGGTTTAGCCAGTTTGAATCTGGACCATAGGATCTGGCGCCAGTCAATTCCCTCCATTTTGTTTTAAACCTCAGCCTTCAGATGCGCTGACTTTCTCTTTTTATTCATATTTATTTTATTTTCTTTTCATTTGTTTTGTGCATTTTATTAAATATATCAAAACTCATCCAAAAAATTTCAAACTTTGCATTTCTGATTCAAATATTTTTCTTCATCCAAAAAAATATTTTTATTTTATTTTTTGCATTTAAAAAGAATTTTTAAAATATTTAAATGTTTATTTTAATTAATTAATGGAAATTAATTAATTAAAATACCATTTATGTTTCTAAAAATCATCAAAAAATTCACATTGCATCTTAAGACATTTAGAAACATTTTCAAACCCTTCATACAAATTTATTTTTGGTTTTGATCCTACTTTGACATTTTCTTTGAATTTAGGGTTCATAAAATCCCCTTTTTAGAATCCTAACTTTAAAAAATCTTTTCTGCCTAACCATGAAGTGTTTGATGATGATTCTTTTTGCATTGTTTTCCACATATCATGTAGTATCTAGGATATTTTGGTCATGAATTTATCTATCATTTTCAAATTGATTTGCATTTTCCCTTTTAAGGTATCCAAAAAACCCTAGTTAACTTAGAAAATCATAACTTTCTTTAGGTTAAGAGTTAGACCTTCTCCTTTGGGGTGTGATATCATATGGAGTTAGGGTTTGTTTGAGATCATTTACAAATTTTTATCATGACATATGCTTCTGTTTTGATCATTTGCATCTCATCCCTTCATGTAACCCTAGTTTTGCATCTTCATTTGCATCCTACCTTGCATTGCATGAACATATGAACTTTCCATGACATTATAAGCACTTGTATGCCATCTTAGACATCTTAAGAAATTGCTTGAACATTGCTTGGTCATTTATTCATACATTTTCTTTGCTTTGCTTCCATTCCATTTCATAAACATCCATGTGTTTTCATGCTTCCTACATGTTTCTTTTGCATTCATTCTCTTGTATGATCACATATGTGCATCTTGTATGCTCTTGCATCATCTCATATCATCATTTACATCATGTGTTTGCTTCTGGTCTTGGCTTTTTGCCCTTGCATATGCATTGTTTCATTGCATTTCTTTCTTTAGGCATCTTGTACTAACTTTTCAGGTTAAAGGGTAAGTTGTTTGGGAGGTGGATTTGCCTTCACCTCCCATCTCTTCTCATCTCCTTCATATGCATATTTGCTGCATTTTTTATTGTCTTTGAGTGGGCTTGCTCACTTGTGTTCATCTCTCACTTTCATTCTTTAAGTTACTTATCTTCTTCAATGAAGTAAGAAACTTATTTCTTCAGCCTCTTCCTCCTTCCATCTTCTTCTTCCATTGGTGGCTTCTTTGAAGATCTTTCTCAAGCCTCTTCCTCCTTACATTAGGGTTCTATTTCTTCCTTTATGGTTAAGAAAGACTAACCCTAGTGTTTAATGGACAAGTCCCCCTCAAGTTGTCTTTCAAACCATAAAATCCATTTCTTAATCTCACTCTTAACTAAAATCCACCTTAATAAAGGCTTTGTTTTGTCATAAATTTAATCCCTAATCATTGATTAAGTTGAGTTATCTTCCTCAGCTTAAGTGTGCTCATCTATTATCCTTCTATTAGGATGGTGTAAAGAGTTCACTAATCCTTGATTATGGCTTAAACTCATTACTTAACACTGTAAACACCCCAAATTTTCCCTCACTAAGTTCACACCATGGCTTATGATCTTTTCATTTGCATAAATTCAATCATATCATCTCATATTGCATTTTTGCCTCACTGCATTGGTTCAAAGTCATTTGCAGCTAGGGTTTGTGATCTGAGCTATCTGAGCAACTCCAAAGGTATTAAATCACCTCAAGAGGGTCCATGTATGTTCAAATATCATATTGTATCCTCCCAAGATCAATAAAGTCAGAGAATCACAAGAACTGGGAAAGGCATGGAAGCAGAGCCAGGTTTAACTACACAAATGACCTAAAATTAGGGTTTTGGTTTCAGAGGCCATAACTACAAATTTTTGGATCATTCTTGTTTCTATTGGTCTCTATATGATATGAGGATCATGCACACCAATTTTCATGAGGAAATTCAATGGGGAAGGCATCTGATCAATAGATGACTTCTTGAACAAGTCAGTGCAAAATCAGGGCATCTGAGGCCCCCAATCATCCAACCAAAGGGTCTTCTCCATCATTTTGGGTGTATATGATCTTTATTTGATCTTGGAAGAAGTTAGAAGTTCACAAAATTGAAGAATTTCAAGCCATTTGCAAAGTTTCCATTTTGGGAAAGTGACTTGTAATGCAAACTTGCCATTTTGGGAAAGTTTTTCAACCTCCTCTTTTTGATTCAAGAAGGCTTCAAATGAAAAATTCTTGGTCATGAAAGTTGTAGATTGGATCATTCCCTTTTCAAAAGGTACAAGAACTTGATCTAATTCATCATAAAACTCAAGTTATGGCTTTGCAAAGTTGGGAAAAATCACTAAATTTCACTTATGTACCAAAGAGGGAAACTTGCAAAAACTCATACCAAGCCAATTTGTGACCTCAAAGTGACTTCTAGCCATTACACAAACATCATACATGACCTATAATTCATAATTGCCCAAAGAATTCTCAAGTTTCATGCCTTGATCATCAAGTATTTCAAAAGGGGCCAAAACCTTCACAAATTGCAAAATGCCCCAAATCTTGACATCCACTTGTGCTAGCTACAAAATCTGAATTCCATGGACCTCCCTAAAGCCAGCTGCGCAGGACATGCCCTTGTTCTTGGCCTACCATGAGCCCATACCTCCAAGGACAACTTTCTTGACTTTTTGCAAATTGAGCCATACCAATCAAACTATTCCACAACAACTCTCTGACCTATCAAGGATTGATACATGGACCAAAAGCAACTCAACACACACAACAACATAAGCTGAATCCTCCCACAACTCAACATTCATCAAAACTTCCCCTTATGCATTTCTCTTCGAAACTCATAGCTCAGCCAACAAAACTCCAAACGTTTTCCACCATTCAACTCCACATTCATCACTGATCATTTCCCACCCTTCATTTTGCCCTTAAACACCCCATATCAAAAATACGATTTTCACCTCCCTTGACCTGAGCTTTAGCAAACTTCACATAGAGGCCATATAAACTCCAACCAAGCTTTGCAAATTCTTGAGGAGGATCATTGGAGGTGTTTTGAGGCAAGGAGACAGCCAGAAAGCTCTAGGGTTGAAAGCTTCGCTTCAGGTAGCCATGAAATTTATTTTTCCAGAACTCTTGTTTTAAGTTTCTAAATGCTTAAGCTTGCTTCCCTGAACATGCTGAACTTGGAATTTTTAAAAATGGTTAAGATTTGAGTGTGTATGCGTGTTCTGAAATTTTTTCAATTTTTATGTTTGTGTTCGAATCTTGATTTTGAGGTAAAATAAATGGAATTTGTTGCTGGATTATGTTTTGTTATTGATCATTGTGTGTTTCTGGAGATTTTGGTGCATTTTCATGGCATATTGAGAGAGATAGAAGAATGGCTCGTCGGAGAAGACGACCGGAACCACTGTTTCGGCCGTCTGAAAGTCATAAACCCTAATTAGGGTTTAAGCCCAGTTTTGAATGTGGAACGTAGATGGCCCTTCCCGCGTGTATACCAACGGCCCAGATGCATTGTTTAAGCCCTAATCAGGATTAGTTTAAATTAATTAGGTTTAAGAAATTCAAATCTCCAGAACTGATCCTGGCCCTCCAAATCCGCGCGCGTCAACTCCCTCCTTTTTTATTCAAATCCCTGCCATTGGATCTGTTGACTTTCCCATTAAATTCATTTTAATTCATATTTTTCTTATTTGTTTTGCATATTTATTTTAAAATAGCTAGAAGCTTTCAAAAAAAAAATATTTTTTGCATCATGACTTTAAATATTTTTCTCATTCTGAAAATAATTTTTGTTTTATTTTTTGTATTAAAAATTATTTTTAAATCATTTAAATGTTTATTTTTAATTAGTTAATAGAAATTAATTAATTAAAAATGCATTTAGGTATTTAAAAATCCCAAAAAAATTCAGAGAGCATTTTAAAACATTTACAAACATTTACAAACTCACAAGACAAATTTCTTTTTTATTTTGATCATATCTTGCCAATTTTCATTTGAATTAGGGTTCTTTAATTTGAATATTTTTAACCCTAACTTCAAAAATTCATAACTTTTGATCTAAGTTGAGTTTGTGAATGGTTCTTTTTGCATTGTGTTATGCATACTTTCAAGCTTCTAAAAACATTTTTGTTTCATTTTTATCTTGCATTTTCAATTTGTTTGGCATTTTTCCTTTAGGATCACCCTTAAAACCTTAGAAACTTAGAGAAATCATAAGTCCCTTAGGGTTTAGCTTCTGACCTTCCCCTTTGGGCAGTGAATTTGTATGGGTTTAGGGTACCTTTGATCCCATTTTCAATTTTTTCTCTCATGTTTTGCTTCTGATTTTAAATTTTGCATTGCATCTTGTACATAAACCCTAATCTTTGCCTTCATTTGCATTCATTCTTCATATGCTTGCATACATAAACTTGCCATGACTTGTTGTACATCCACATGACATATAAGACATCTTAGGACATATTGAAATCATGTTTGATCATTGCATCATCCATTTGCCATGTTTTGCTTTCATTTCATTTCATATGCATTCATGAACTTTCATGCCTCTCATATGCTTCATTTGCATTCTCATCCTTGGTATGATCATCTCCATCTCATGACATACATGTGTATCATCTCTTTGCATCATTAGCATCATGAACATGCTTCTGATTTTGGTTTTCATCCTTGCATTTCATTTCATTTTCATTTCCTTTCATTTCCTTTTGCTAACTTTTCAGGTGGTAAATCTTTGAGAAGTGAATTTGCCTTCACTTCTCACAATCTCTTCTCATCTCTCTTATGCATTCATTTCTGCATTTTACTTGTGAATTAGAGTGATCTTTCTCATTCATGCTCCTTTCTATCCTTCTTTCTTCAAGCAACGTATCTTCTTAAGTGAAGTAAGTTGACTTGTTTCTTCTGCTTCTCCTCCTTTTATCCTGGTGGCTTTTCCTTGAAGATCTCCTTGCAAGCCTCATAAACCCTAGGAATACCCAAGCATGATAACAATTAGGGTTGATTAGTCCCCCCATTAGTCTTACCTTTGGGTCATCTTTGTGTCTTCTCTTCTCATCTCATAATCAAGGACTAAACCTTAAAGGTTTTAAGGCTTTGTGATTAGGGTTATGCTTGTATCCTTCTATTAGGATGGAGTGTATAACTTTAATCCTAAGTGTTAAATCCTTAATGTGTTTAAATCCTTTAATCAATCCACTTAATAAAACACTAAGACATCAAGCTTGTAACTTGGGCCTTGCATTAGGTTTCTAATTCTTCCTTAATTGGTTAAGAAGGACTAACCCTAGTGTTAATGGACAAGTCCCCCTCAAGTTGTCTTACAAACCATAAAATTCACTTCTTAAACTTATCATTAACTAAAATCCATTTTAGTAAAGGCTTTGTTTTGTCATGAGGTTAATCCTTAATCATGGATTAAGTTGAGGAGCCTTCCTCAGCTTAAATGTTCTCATCTATTATCCTTCTATTAGGATGGTGTAATGGGTCCATTAAATCCTTGATTATGGCTTAAACTCATTACTTAACACTAAACAAAAATACCAAAAACATCTAAATAAATGCAAGTAGGTTAATGATCTTAATCCTACATCATGGTGATTAAGTGTGAGGTGCTTACTTCATACTTAAGGTATTCTCATTACCCCTGATCAGAACGAAGATGTGATGAGTTTACTAATCCTTGATTTAGGCTTAAGCTCATTTTCCTGTGACAAACTCAAAAAAGCAATAAAAAATTGAAAACACCCAAAACAAACAATAATCGTCTCCTCCGAGATTCTTTTCTCATCTCATTCACTCACAAACGAGAACTCGCTTCTTCCGTCTAATGCAAGACAGTTAGCACCTGAGCCAGAAAGGTCATACACTTGAGCATAGATAAGCAAGCAGTTCACATTCAAAATCATTTTCAGTCTCTTTGAGTCGAACTACGGTGTTCTGACTTCCTCATTGCACGAGAGGATACGTAGGCCTAACTTAACAGTTATCGAACAAAAGTATCTATATATCCCCCCTCTCCCAGCATTATCCTTTAAGCCTCATAGTCTTGAGCTTCATACTCTTTTCTCACACTAACACCCTTTTATTTCACTTCACATTTCTTTTACACTGACACTTGCATTCTTTTCCAGCTTTTGCATACAAAATAGCACTGACACTACCCCTTTAAAACATCAATCTTTCAAGCGTGGATCCCGTCGAGTACGGCGGACAATCTGGGTGCTAATACCTTCCTAGGTTGTAACCAACCCCCTTTCTTAGTTTCTCTGGTTCGCAACCGTCTTATCCATCTTTTCCAGGGTCTATGCAGCATTACCTTTCCTTCGGGATAAAAATGCCTAGCTGGCGACTCTTTTCAGTTCATCTTCATGTTCTCTCCTCCGCCGACCGTTCGCGTGTGTACCCCTCTTGGCCCTGTGTCATTATGTGGGAGCGACAACTTGGCGACTCTGCTGGGGACCCTTATACTTCAACCAGGGCTTCTGGTTCTTTTGGTGGGTTCCTCCTAGCGCTTGTTTGATTTGTGTTTACTGGGGTGTTACGTGCTATGTGTGTTTATTTATTTTGCTTTATTTACTGCTTTATGTACATCTTTATTTATTGCTTTCTTTACAGTTTTGCATATTTCATACTGTCATTTGCTGGATCTGGTTTGCTGTTTTGGTGGGTGGGGTTCCATTGAGAGTTTAAGGTCCTATACCTGGGACCTGAGTGACACCTAGGCTAGAGTGGTTCATGTTCTTTCCCATTCCATTTCGGTCTGGTGCGGGAATATGAAACACGGTTCAGATGTGGGTTTCTTCTTGAGAACTTTGTGCTACAGATTTCCTGTAGTGCTAGGGCTATCTGGGAAGCCTGCTAAGTCTAGATGACCTTCTATTATGACCTTCAGAATCTGGGGTGAATTAGAGGAGGATTTTTTATGGTTATTGTAAACACTGTACCTCCGGGTTAGAAGTGTTTACACTTCTCATAACTGATCCAAGTCTGAGGATCCTTGTTCTAGAACATTACCTGTGAGGGGGTTGGGCTGTTTACAGGTTTGCAGGAACCCTTGGCCACATCATACCCTGTTACTGTTTTGTTTAATAGTACTCCACTTTGGAAAGTTCTTGTGATTAACCCTGGACATGTGACTCTTTATTTGAGCCCCCCACCCCGGTTACTGGATTTCTAAGCCTCCATCTGGACTTCTGAACATACATGAATCTTATATCAAGACAGATAAACAGATCCAGCTTGATCACAAACCCTTGCATATCATTTGCATATATCATCATTGCATCATTTAACATTTGTTTATTTGCTTTTCAGGGTATCCATTTCATTGTATCTTGGTTTTGGTTTTGACCCCTTCTTCTGCATAGACCTCTGCTTCAGCTGTCTTCATCAGTTATCTGCTTCAGTTATCTCCATCACCACCAGCACCAGTCTATCAGTGGTCCACCTTCAGCATCTCAATCTGTGAATCTTCATCAGCACTTATCTTCAGCTTCTTCAGCAGCACTCATGACTACTCCCAGGAAAAGCAACATATCATACCACTTTTTTGAGCCTGTTTTGACTGGTATCAGGCAGGTCTAGTCACTTATCACACCTGACCACATCCCACTGTAGAGAGCACTATGGAGGTATCATGGACATGGTTATGGACCTTGACCCTTCTCAGAGGAGCATGATCCACACATGCTTGCAATTTTATGACCCTCCATTGAGATGTTTCACCTTTCCAGACTTTCAGTTAGGGCCTCTGCTGGAAGAGTTTTCTTTATTGATTGGAGTACCTATCAGAGGTGGAATCCCCTTCAACCCAGAGATGACTGCTCCCAGAAATGAAGAGGTAGCAAGGGCACTGTACTTGGAGACTGCCCTTATTGAGCAAAGTATGACAACAAAAGCTGGGATCCCTGGTTTGCATTTGGACTTCTTGATTTCTCAGGCCATCCTGAAGGTTTCATTGGGAGAGTGGAGGGCAGTCTGTGCACTGTTAGCCCTCAGCATATATGGGGCATAACTGTTTGCAGATGAGCCCAAATTTGTCAGCAAGAATGCCATCCATCTGTTTCTTCTGAAGAACCCAGTACCAACATTGCTAGGAGATTTTTACTACTCCATTCACCAGAGGAATGAGAAACAAAGGGGGAAGTTAGTAAGATGTTGTGCTCCTTTGTTTTATACCTGGCTGCTCAGACACCTGCCTAAGTCAGATGTTTTCTTGAACCCTCACCAACAGAAGAATTGGGCCAAGAGGTTCATTGCCTTGACTTCAGATGATATCAGATGGTGCACCCAGAGCACCAAGGGCAAGGACATTATCACCAGCTGTGGACAATACCCAAATGTACCTCTGATAGGAGTGAAGGGTTGCATCAACTACAATCCTTTACTGTTTAAGAGACAACTGGGTTATGCCTTAGTTCACCCTCCCAGAGGACAGGATTTAGCTGAGACCCTATATTGTGAAGTGCAACCTAATTCAGTTGTTGTCAAACAAGCATCCTGGGCTTGGGACAACATCCAGACAAAAGGGGTAGCTATTCTTGGAAGATGTAACAATGTTGCTTCAGCTCAATACACAGACTGGTCCCGTACTAGAGCTCAGATTACCAGAATGCCTTTCACCTTGGAAGACACACCTGGACCATCTACAGTACAGCCTGCAGCAACAGTTAGCCTGGAGGAATTTGAAAAGTTGAAGGAAAGGAATGAGCAGCTATCCCAGGCCTTGAAGAAGACTCTTTGGGAAAGGAGTGATGGTCGTCTGGATATTGAGAGATTGGAAAAGCTCAGGGTTGAGCATCTTGCCAAAATTGAAAAGACAGAAGACTACATAAGGAAAGCAAGGGCTGGGGAACAGATATTGAAGAATGCCTATAAAGAGGCCAAGATTCAGAAAGCCAGGGCTGAGCACTATCTGCAAGAGAGCCAGGCTAGATGGGTCAGGATCACTGAAGCCTGTACACAAGAAGTCCAGAAGACTCAAGCCAAGATTGAACAGCTAGAGGCCAATAAGAAGAAACAGCAAGAAGCTTTGTTGGCTGCACAGAAAGAGATATCAGAGTTGAAGCTCAGAGCAGGATTGAAGAGATCAAAGGACCGGGACGGGCATAAGAAGCTGACTACTGCCATTGCTACCAGGAACCTCCTCATTAGGACCATTACAGAGCACCCAGCTGGTCCAGTGACTGAGGCACTTCTAAAGGAGGTCAGAGAAGATGAGTTTGGATTGGATGTCTGATTCTTTGCTTGTTGTTTGTTTCCTTTTGATGTACTTTTCCTTTTTGTTGTATTTGTTGACCCTCCATGGGCATGTATTGAAAAACAAACTATGTATTATTCATCATTTGTAATATATTTTAGTTTTTTTTCATTTGGGTTTTCTCTCAACAACATCAAGCATCTTCCTCGAGGTCTGGAAAGGTCAAAACCAAGAACCAAACTGGATACCTTGGAAAACAAATAAGCATACTGCATTGCATACTAACTTTGTTTTTGTTTTGTAGGTTTTGTTATTACTATTGTTTCTAAATTTGTTGTGATCTCAGGAAACATTGCTCGTCATCGAGTGTTCCCTGTCAACCGCACGCATCGGTACTCGACTCGTAACAACCTTCCCGGCATTCAGATGGAGCAAGTACAGCAGGACCTGAATGAGGTCAGAAATCAGATGGCCAATGAGAGAGTAAAGATGAGAAATCAAATGTCTCAGTTTATGGCAGTGATGACTGGCTTAGCCTAGAGTCAAGAAAGATTAAGAGAGCTGGTGAAAGACAAACTCCTGAGGAACCTCATCTTGGAACAGGGGGAACCAGCAACAATGAACGGGGGCAGCCTCGTATTGATCCACCTGAGTATGGACCTCATCTGAATCCAGAAGCTAACATCCCGAGGAATGGTCAAGGTAATACTGCTGGGGGCAGAATCCTGCAGGAGGATCCCCAGGAAGAACAGTTTACTGTTATCGGGGCTGGAGATGAGGTATATGACAGAAGATTAGACGAGATTGCTGAAAAGTTAAGGTCTTTGGAATCTCAAAATTCCTTAGGCTTCGATGTGATGGATATGGGACTAGTAGATGAAGTGAGAATTCCCCACAAATTCAAGCCCCCATGCTTTGAAAAGTACAATGGTAACTCCTGTCCTCGCACTCATCTGCAGTCTTTCTTGGGAAGGCTCAAGGCTTATACCATGGATGAAAAGTTATGGATGTTCTACTTTGAGGATAGTCTGACTGGAGCTTCGAGAGAATGGTATTCGCATTTGTCTAGGGCCACCATAAGATGTTGGAAGGACTTGGCCGAGGCTTTCATCCGGCAGTATCAGTACAACCTAGACATGGCTCCCAATAGAACTCTTCTAATGGGCATGTCTCAGTCTTCTAGGGAGAGCTTCCGGGATTATGCTCAAAGATGGAGACAACTTGTTGCTGCTGTCCAACCACCCATGTCAGAAAGGGAAATGGCTGACATGTTCATGAACACATTGCAAGGGACTTATATTGATAGACTGGCTGCTTTCTCCTCTACCAGTTTTGCTGATGTGGTCATAGCTGGTGAGAGGATTGAAAGTCTCTTAAAGATGGGAAAAATCTCCGACATTGGTGCGAGTTCCTCCAGCAATCCTAGAAAACCTTTTGCAGGACGCCGAAGGGCAGGTGAAACAAATTCTATTCATACAAGCCAGGGCAGGCCCCAGTATGCTCACAGATCAGTAGCAGTTGTCACCATACCAACTCCAGTTTCACAACAACCATTGTATCCTCAACAACAACAACCTCACTATCAACAACCATCTCATTTTCCGCAACAGAGAACTTACAACAACAACAATAGCAACCAACAACAACGTCCCTTTCAACAGAGGCCATCTCAGGCAAATAGGGTGATTGACCCTATCCCTATGCCTTATGCCTCCTTATTGCCATAACTCCTGAAGCTTAACCTGGTTGAGTTAAGGACGTTGGCACCACCAGATCCTCTCAATCTCCCAAAGAATTATGATGTCAACGCCAGGTGTGCCTTTCATTCCAACGCACCTGGTCACAGTACTGAGAAATGCAGAGCATTACAGATGAAGGTTCAGGATTTGGTTGATTCTAAAGCCCTCAACTTCGCACCTCCTTCGAACGTCAACATAAATCCTATTCCTAATCATGGTGGGCCTAAGATTAATGCCATCGAAGAGGACCAACCATCTACATTGATTGATAATGTTGCACAAATTCAAACACCACTGGCTGAAGTCAAAGTTCAACTTTTAAGATGCCAAGTGTTCCCAAGCTGTGGGGCCTGCTATGAATTATGTAAGATAGCTAGTAATGGTTGTGAGAAGCTAAGGATTGGCATAGATGGCCTTATCCAAGATGGAATCTTACAAATTACTTCAACAGCTCCTGCAGCAACTCTTGTCTCCACAGCAATGGAATCTCCTACAACATCAACAAACATTCTTTCAGCAACAACAGATTCTCCTACAACAGAAACAACAATCATTCCTACTGATTCATCAACATCACCAGCAATTACTCCATCCATCTTTTCAACAGATCAGAATTCAACAACTGTTTCTTCTACAACATCAACATCCATTTTATTAACAGAATCTTCTACAACGCCAGCAAAAATTAATGAAGATGTCTCAACAGTTACAATCTACTATGACCCATCAAATGTTCCTCCCAATAATAATTTCCAACAAACTGTGGCACCTCCTACCAGATCTCCGGTCACTATCTACTATGATCCCCATACCATTACAGTACCCTCCTCTGCAGCAATCATCCCAGTTACTATTACGGTACCTGGGCATGTTCCTTATGAAAGCAGTAATGCCATACCTTGGCATTATGGATATGATCTTTACTGCAATGGGGATAAAATCACCTTGGATTCATCAACCTCTTCACCACAAATTGATAATGTTGGGGGAGGCGGAGGCTTCACCAGAAGCGGACGCCTTTTTGCCTCACAAACACAAAGACCTAATGCTAAAGCAGAAGCTGCTGTTAAGGCAAAAGGAAAGAATGTCGTATCTGAAGAGCCATCTGCCAAAGAAACTCAGAAGACATCTTTTGAACAAGATGTAGACGAGTTCATGAGAATCATAAAAAGGAGTGATTACAAGGTAGTGGACCAGCTTCACCAAACACCCTCCAAAATCTCCATATTATCACTGTTGATGTGTTCCGAGGCTCACCGAAACGCATTGTTGAAGGTCCTGCACGCAGCATATGTGCCGGAGGAGATTACTGTTAATCAGTTAGAAACTGTGGTTGCAAATGTCAACACCATTCATGGACTGGGATTTACCAATGTTCACTTAACAACGAAGGGACGCAACCATAACAAGGCTTTGCATATCACCTTGGAATGCAAGGGTGCTGTTCTGTCTCATGTATTGGTGGACATTGGGTCTTCACTCAATGTTCTACCAAAGAAAGCCTTAGTGAAGCTGGAGCATGATGGCTTGGCATTGCGGCTGAGTAATTTGGTGGTGAGAGCATTTGATGGCTCTAAAAGACCAGTGCTTGGGGAGATATATCTGCCTGTGTTGATTGGCCCGCAGACCTTCAAAACTACCTTCTTTGTGATGGACATACAGCCGGCCTACAGCTGTCTGTTGGGTAGACCCTGGATTCGCGCCGCTGGTGCTGTTACGTCTACCCTTCACCAGAAGTTAAAATTCGAGTGGGAAGGCCAAATCATCACCATCTGTGGGGAGGAGGATATTTTTGTTAGCCAGCTGGCTACGTACAAATACATAGAAATGGATGGGGAGATCCATGAGACCATGAGTCAAGGGTTTGAGTCCCTTAATATTAATGAAGCATCTGCTGTATCTGGGACTTCCATCACATCATATCATCAAGCCCGGAAGGTTGTTGAAGAGGGTACTGCCCAAGGCTGGGGCAAGCTGCTGCCAGTTGAGAAGAAAGAAGACCGATTCGGGTTGGGTTACAGACCAACTCGACAAGATCAACCAGAGGCTACAAAGGAGCCCAAGTTTGTCAGTGGGGGATGCTCACCCCAGATGTTGTGAATAGTTTGGAAGATGAGTCAGAAGACGAGCGCAACCTGGAAAATTGGATACGTCCAAGGATCCCGGGGAACCATGTCTCAAACTGGTCTTCCCAGGAAATTATAAGAGTTACTCCTGCAGAGTAATTATTATTTCCTGTCTGTAAGCATGCATCAAGTCTTGCATCTTGCCCAAGCTGTCAGGGCTCATTTTGTAATCGGGCCATCTTGTATTTTGTGCAAACGATCAATTAAAGAATATCAGGACATCTTTTGCAAATGAATCTTTTCTTTTTTTCGCTCACTGTTTTTCATTTTTCATTTTTTGTACAAAAATAAAATGGCAATGTCTTTCAAAAAATAATAACTTCATTTTCACTTTTTCTAAGCAAGATAAAACTGATCACTAAAATGAACAAATCTAAACCCTTGCAGAGAGTACCCTTCAGACTGCACCGACAACAACACTGCTATGACTTCGTATGACTTTGACAATCCGGTTAATCAAGCTGATGAAGGGGTCGAAGAAGATTATGAGCTACCTGAAGAACTAGCCAGGTTGTTAAGACAAGAGGAGAAGGTTATCACTCCTCATCAGGAGGAAGTTAAGACGGTTAATCTTGGTACAGAGGAAGACTTGAAAGAAGTAAAAATCGGGGCCTGTCTGCAAGATTCAGTAAAGGAGCAACTTATTGACATGCTTCGGGAGTATGTGGATGTTTTTGCTTGGTCTTATCAGGATATGCCAGGTCTGGATACCGACATCGTTATGCACAAGCTGCCTCTAAAGGAAGATTGTCCACCAGTAAAACAGAAGTTGCGCTGTACTCGCCCAGATATGGCAATGAAGATAAAAGAGGAGGTACAAAAACAGTGGGATGCCGGTTTCCTTGCCGTAAATAGTTACCCGCTGTGGGTCTCTAACATTGTACATGTGCCTAAGAAAGATGGCAAAGTAAGGATGTGTGTGGATTACCGGGATCTGAACAGAGCTAGCCCAAAAGATGACTTCCCTTTACCTCACATTGATGTATTAGTCGACAATACGGCTCAGTTCTCGATGTTTTCCTTCATGGATGGATTTTCAGGATATAATCAGATCAAGATGTCACCTGAAGACATGGCGAAGACAACTTTCATCACACCCTGGGGCACATTCTGTTATAAGGTAATGCCATTCGGACTGAAGAATGCTGGTGCCACTTATCAACGGGCTATGGTAACATTATTCCATGACATGATCCACAAAGAAATTGAATGTTATGTGGATGACATGATTGCCAAGTCCCTCACAGAAGAAGACCACCTGGTGAATCTGTTGAAGCTATTCAAGCGTCTGAGGAAGTACCAATTGAAGTTAAACCCCAACAAATGCACATTTGGGGTGCGATCCGGTAAGCTGTTGGGATTTATTGTAAGTGAGAAAGGGATTGAAGTTGACCCTGATAAAGTCAAAGCCATTCAAGAAATGCCTGCACCAAAGACTGAAAAAGAAGTTCGGGGGTTCCTAGGTAGATTGAACTACATTTCAAGGTTCATATCTCACCTTACAACAACATATGAGCCTTTATTCAAGCTGTTAAGAAAAGAACAAATGGTCAGGTGGAATGAAGACTGCCAAAGGGCTTTTGACAAGATCAAGGAATACTTACAAGAGCCTCCAATCCTTATGCCTCCAGTTGAAGGAAGACCTCTAATAATGTACTTGACAGTATTAGAAGAGTCAATGGGGTGTGTGCTGGGCCAACATGACGAGTCTGGTCGAAAAGAGTATGCAATATACTACCTAAGCAAAAAGTTTACCGATTGTGAAAAACGTTATTCATTGCTCGAGAAAACTTGTTGTGCTTTAGCGTGGGCTGCTCGCCGACTAAGGCAGTATATGTTGACCCACACTACCTTGTTGATCTCCAAGATGGATCCGGTCAAGTACATTTTTGAGAAGCCAGCACTTACCGGACGGGTTGCAAGATGGCAAATGATTCTCACAGAATACGACATTCATTACAAATCCCAGAAAGCCATCAAAGGCAGTGTATTGTCTAATTATCTTGCTGAACAACCCATTGATGATTACCAGCCTATGAGATTTGACTTCCCTGATGAAGACATCCTGTTCATAAGAGCAAAAGATCATGACGAGCCCATTCACACTGAAGGGCCTAACCCAGAAGAGGAATGGACTATGATGTTTGATGGGGCTGTTAATATGAATGGTCGTGCTGTTGGTGCAGTACTCATTACACCTAAGGGAGTTCACATGCCTTTCTCGACAAAACTCACCTTTAACTACACTAACAACGAAGCTGAATACGAAGCTTGTATTATGGGTCTTGAGGAAGCCATTGACGTCAGGATCAAGAGTTTAACTGTATTCGGAGATTCAGCTCTGGTAATCAATCAAACCAATGGAAAATGGTACACTCACCAGGAGCATCTGATTCCATACCGGGATTATACGAGGAGATTACTCACATTCTTCACAACAGTCAAGCTTGAGTATATCCCTCGAGATGAAAATCAGTTTGCAGATGCTCTGGCTACCATTTCATCCATGATCAAAGTTCAAGCTACCAACTTTGTGCCTCGGATTTCAGTATCCAGGCTTGACAGACCAGCATATGTATTCTCAGCAGACCTTGCTAAAGATGATAAGCCTTGGTTCTATGTCATCAAATGCTTCTTGGAGGATCAAACATACCCACCTGGGGCATCATCCAATGACAAGAAGACATTAAGAAGGCTAGCTGGTAGTTTCTTCCTGAATGCTGATGGTTCCTTGTACAAGAGAAACTTTGATATGGTACTTCTCAGATGTGTTGATAAGACAGAAGCAGACTTGTTGATGCACGAGGTGCACGAAGGATCTTTTGGTACCCATGCTGGAGGGCATGCAATGGCTAAAAAGATGTTAAGATCAGGCTATTACTGGATCACAATGGATGCAAACTGTTGTGCTTATGCCAGAAAGTGCCACAAATTCCAGATTTATGCAGACAAAGTGCATGTGCCTCCGAATCCTCTGTATGTAATGTCTTTACCTTGGCCCTTTGCCATGTGGGGCATAGATATGATTGGCAAGATTGAACCGACTGCTTCAAATGGCCACATATTCATCCTGGTAGCCATTGACTATTTTACCAAGTGGGTTGAAGCAGCTTCGTATGCAAATGTCACCAGGCAAGTGGTAGCCCGATTCCTGAAGAGAGATATCATCTGTCGGTATGGAGTGCCCGAGCGAATCATTACTGATAATGGTTCCAACTTAAACAATAAAATGATGGCAGAACTGTGCCGGGACTTCAAGATCCAACACCACAATTCTTCTCCTTACAGACCAAAGATGAATGGCACTGTGGAGGCAGCTAACAAGAATATCAAGAAGATTGTGCAGAAGACGGTGGTCACCTATAAAGACTGGCATGAAATGCTACCATTTGCCTTGCATGGGTACCGCACATCAATTAGAACATCCACCGGGGCAACACCGTATCAGCTTGTTTATGGTATGGAGGCAGTCCTACCTGTTGAAGTTGAATTACCCTCCTTGCGGGTACTAATGGATGTCAAACTGAATGAAGCAGAATGGGTCCGATCCCGGTATGAACAACTAAGTCTGATCGAAGAGAAGAGATTAGCTTCGATCTGTCATGGGAAGCTTTATCAAAAGATAATGAAGAAGGCCTTCGATCAGAAAGTCAGGCTTCAGGAATACCAAGTAGGAGATCTTGTGCTAAAAAGACTCCTTCTTCCTCATACAGACCACAAGGGCAAGTGGACTCTGAATTACGATGGTCCATTCATAGTAAAGAAAGTTTTCTCCGGTGGAGCACTGATGCTCAGTACTATGGATGGTGAAGACTTCCTGTCCCCTGTGAATTCAGATGCAGTTAAAAAATACTTCGCATAAAATGACCCGCTGGACATAAAAACAGAATGTAAGTCCAGGCAAAAATAGGGCATCCCGGCGAGTCAAAAACAGAATAAAAGACTCGGGAAAAAATAAGGGAAAATAAAAAAAACAAAATGTACACCCGCTGAGTTGAAAAGCCACATTGGACAACTCAAGCAAGAATGGGTATCCCGGTGGATTGAAAACCCGAAAGGGCGAGCCACGCAAAATAAGGGAATTAGCGAATGACTGCATCTTGAATTCGTCTGTATCACTTTGAAAGGTTAAAGCATTGGTCAGAATCAACCTTCTTCGAAAGCAAGATGAGAAGAACGTCAATGTCATACAAGTCATAGCAAAAGGGAAGCACTGAAGCGTCATCAACATTGCCAGCACCTTTTTGTTTCTCAATTTGTAACAATCTCCTCATTTCAGGGGATCTATTTCTTTGACTGTACTTACCAATTTTGGGCACACAAATTAATAAAATCAGATTTTCAGTCACATTTCGTCTTGTGCATTTTATTTTCATTTGCAAAAATGTCCGATGTCCTTATAATATTGATTGCATAAATACAAATGCGTCTTTTCTAAATTACATGCTTACAGGAAACATATTTGCTCCCAGGAGTATCTAAATTCCTGTGACGGAGTCCAGTAAGGGTTACCTTGGGATACTTGTACGTTTCTTTGTCATAACAGGATTGCAGGTATTCAAAGTGCAAAATGGGGCATGAAAGCTTCTCCCCAGCAAAACTGTCAAATCATTATTTCCTCAACACGTCTTCCGAACAACGTCAGAGGTGCTCTTTCCCCATTGGATTTGTTGGACACCACTTCCCCAGCACTTTCTCTAAAACAGCATCAGAAGGGGCTCATTTCCCCGAATGAGTTCGTCATCCTCAGCAGAATCCCTACAGAGACCTAGGAAGATCGTTCAGTGATTGTTCCTCCCCAGCCGAGTGCTAGACAGGGAACCATCTCCCCGCAGAGCTCCAGCCTCTCTCAGAAGAGCAATGTCTGAATTTCCTGCATAACAAAGTGACGAGAGCTTCCATAGACCCCAGTTGGGCTCCCCATCACCAGGGATAGGTCTATCAGTGACTTATTTCACCAAGCAGAATCATATATATTAGATCTACCAATGATCTCATCCCCAGCTGGGATATTCTTTCAAAACAAGATCAATCAGAGATCTTCATAGCAACGGGATCCGGATCCCGGATCGGTATCTTTCGCATAATCATAGCATTCGCATCATATTTCCCCTCAGAGCGTAGCATTCCGTCTAATACAGAGCATTACGAAAAAAATCAAACATATTGCATAATCAAAAGTCATGTTTTGAATCAAACACCTGTATATACCAACATTCCATCAACAATATATATATATATATATATATATATATATATATATATATATATATATATATATATATATATATATATATATATATATATATATATACAAAGACCCACAGTCACAGCAGAAAGCCAAAGCATCCCCTTTGCACTCACTAATACACATATATACTTTTTCCGATACTCGTCTGTGTCGTATCACTCCCCTGCAGATATAAACCACAAACAGATATCTATACACTCTTTGGACACTCGTCTGTGTCACCTTTCCCCAGCCTTGTTGCCTAAACACTTATTGTAAACCAAACACTTGTTTATAATACACTCTCTTTCGACACCCGTCCGTGTCATCCTATCCCCACAGATCGTCAGAATATCTCTTACACTTATAAGTTCATAACTTATGATTCTCGTCCGTGTCATATTCTCCCCAGCATGTTGAACACTCGTCTGTGTCTCACTCATTTTTACTTTATACTCATACAGATACTCGTTCGTATCTTGTATACACCACTTTCTTAGATTCAATACTCGTCCGTGTTCTTTGTTAACCAGTTGGTACTCGTTCGTACCATCATCTCTGAACATGCGTCAGCGTTTGTTTCTACCGATACTCGTCTGTATCATAGTTTTAAGGATGCTCGCCCGCATCTTTAATCTATACACAATGAAAAACACTTATACTTTTTCTTTCTTGAATTTGGACACTCGTCTGTGTCTACCCTTCCCCAGAAGAGTCCCCAGCAAATCCCAATATATTATTCGTCCTATGTCATGATACTTCCGGCAGCCATACCCTGCCAGGTGATCGTCCTTCACCTTTTAGATGACTGTCCCTCATCTTTCTCCCAGCGGAGTCTCCATTATTGGAACCCTTTCCTATCCGACATTCATCCTATGTCGTGATATTTTTAGCAGCCATACCCTGCTAGGTGATCGTCCTTCACCTTTTGATGATCGTCCTTCATCATTTTATCCGATGGTCGTCCCCATCGTTGATCTTGTTATCTGACATTCGTCCTATGTCAGGATAAACCCCGGGAGCAGTCGTACCCTACTAGGTGATCGTCCTTCGCCTCTTGATGATCGTCCTTCATCATGCTTATCCGATGGCCGTCCCCATCGTCGACCCTTTTTATCCGACATTCGTCCTATGTCATGATACTTTCGGCAACCGTACCCTGCCAGGTGATCGTCCTTCACCAATAGATGACCGTCCCTCATCCTTCTCCCCGACAGAGCAGCCGTCCCCTGCTAGGTGATCGTCCTTCACCTTTGATTTCATTAACCCGGTGGCCGTACCCCATCTTTGTTTACCCTTTACTTTATGAACCTGATGGTCGTTCCTATCATGATACCTCCATCACCCCAGCATGTCGGCCGTCCCCGTCATTGTTGTTTCCCCAGCAGTCGTCCTCTGCTCGGCGGTCGTCTTCCGTCCCCCGCACTTTATAATCATACTTTACTTCCTTTCACAATCTATATCCCTTTTCTTCTTCATACCCAGTGAGTGCAAATTTTGGACTGTCTTTGGTATTCAACCACAAGTTATCTTGTTTGCCTGTTAAGTCGTCGCTTACATCCTGCACAACTAACTCATGTTTGAATAGGGGCAGCTGTAAACACCTCAAATTTTCCCTCACTAAGTTCACACCATGGCTTATGATCTTTTCATTTGCATAAATTCAATCATATCATCTCATATTGCATTTTTGCCTCACTGCATTGGTTCAAAGTCATCTGCAGCTAGGGTTTGTGATCTGAGCAATCCCTGAGCTATCTGAGCAACTCCAAAGGTCTTCAATCATCTCAAGAGGGTCCCTGTATGTTCAAGTATCATATTGTATCCTCCCAAGATCAAGAAAGTCAGAGAATCACAAGAACTGGGAAAGGCATGGAAGTAGAGCCAGGTTTAACTGCATAGATGACCGAAAATTAGGGTTTTGGTTTCAGAGGCCATAACTACAAATTTTTGGGTCATTCTTATTTCTATTGGTCTCTATATGATATGAGGATCATGCACACCAATTTTCATGAGGAAATTCAATGGGGAAGGCATCTGATCAATAGATGACTTCTTGAACATATCAATACAAAATCAGGGCATCTGAGGCCCCCAATCATCCAACCAAAGGGTCTTCTCCATCATTTTGGGTGTATATGATCTTTATTTGACCTTGGAAGAAGTTATAAGTTCACAAAATTGAAGAATTTCAAGCCATTTGCAAAGTTGCCATTTTGGGAAAGTGACTTGTAATGCAAACTTGCCATTTTGGGAAAGTTTTTCAACCTCCTCTTTTTGATTCAAGAAGGCTTCAAATGAAAAATTATTGGTCATGAAAGTTGTATATTGAATCATTCCCTTTTCAAAAAGTACAAGAACTTGATCTAATTCATCATAAAACTCAAGTTATGGCTTTGCAAAGTTGGGAAAAATCACTAAATTTCACTTATGTACCAAAGAGGGAAACTTGCAAAAACTCATACCAAGCCAATTTGTGACCTCAAAGTGACTTCTAACCATTACACAAACATCATACATGACCTATAATTCATAATTGCCCAAAGAATTCTCAAGTTTCATGCCTTGATCATCAAGTATTTCAAAAGGGGCCAAAACCTTCACAAATTGCAAAATGCCCCAAATCTTGACATCCACTTGTGCTAGCTACAAAATCTGAATTCCATGGACCTCCCTAAAGCCAGCTGCGCAGGACATGCCTTTGTCCTTGGCCTGCCATGAGCCCATACCTCCAAGGACAACTTTCTTGACTTTTTGCAAATTGAGTCATACCAATCAAACTATTCCACAACAACTCTCTGACCTATCAAGGGTTGATACATGGACCAAAAGCAACTCAACACACACAACAACATAAGCTGAATCCTCCCACAACTCAGCATTCATCAAAACTTCCCCTTATTCATTTCTCTACGAAACTCATAGCTCAGCCAACAAAACTCCAAACTTTTTCCACCATTCAACTCCACATTCATCACTGATCATTTCCCACCCTTCATTTTGCCTTTAAACACCCCATATCAAAAATACGATTTTCACCTCCCTTGACCTGAGCTTCAGCAAACTTCACATAGAGGCCATATAAACTCCAACCAAGCTTTGCAAATTCTTGAGGAGGATCATTTGAGGTGTTTTGAGGCAAGGAGACAACCAGAAAGCTCTAGGGTTGAAAGCTTCGCTTCAGGTAGCCATGAAATTTATTTTTCCAGAACTCTTGTTTTATGTTTCTAAAGGCTTAAGCTTGCTTCCCTGAACATGCTGAACTTGGAATTTTTGAAAATGGTTAAGATTTGAGTGTGTATGCGAGTTCTTAAATTTTTTCAATTTTTATGTTTGTGTTCGAATCTTGATTTTGAGGTAAAATAAATGGAATTTGTTGCTGGATTATGTTTTGTTATTGATCATTGAGTGTTTCTGGAGATTTTGGTGCATTTTCATGGCATATTGAGAGAGATAGAAGAATGGTTCGTCGGAGAAGACGACCGAAACCACTGTTCCGGCCATCTGAAAGTCATTAACCCTAATTAGGGTTTAAGCCCAGTTTTGAATTTGGAGCGTTAGATGGCCCTTCCCGCGTGTATACCAACGGCCCAGATGCATTGTTTAAGCCCTAATCAGGATTAGTTTAAATTAATTAGGTTTAAGAAATTCAAATCTCCAGAACTGATCTTGGCCCTGCAAATCCGCGCGCGTCAACTCCCTCCTTTTTTATTCAAATCCCTGCCATTGGATCTGTTGACTTTCCCATTAAATTCATTTTAATTCATATTTTTCTTATTTGTTTTGCATATTTATTTTAAAATAGCTAGAAGCTTTCAAAAAAATTTATTTTTTGCATCATGACTTTAAATATTTTTCTCATTCTGAAAATAATTTTTGTTTTATTTTTTGCTTTAAAAATTATTTTTAAATCATTTAAATGTTTATTTTTAATTAGTTAATAGAAATTAATTAATTAAAAATACATTTAGTTATTTAAAAATCCCAAAAAAATTCAGAGAGCATTTTAAAACATTTACAAACATTTACAAACTCACAAGACAATTTTATTTTTGATTTTGATCATATCTTGCCAATTTTCATTTGAATTAGGGTTCTTTAATTTGAATATTTTTAACCCTAACTTCAAAAATTCACAACTTTTGATCCAAGTTGGGTTTGTGAATGGTTCTTTTTGCATTGTGTTATGCATACTTTCAGGCTTCTAAAAACATTTTTGTTTCATTTTTATCTTGCATTTTCAATTTGTTTGGCATTTTTCCTTTAGGATCACCCTTAAAACCTTAGAAACTTAGAAAAATCATAAGTCCCTTAGGGTTTAGCTTCTGACCTTCCCCTTTGGGCAGTGAATTTGTATGGGTTTAGGGTACCTTTGATCCCATTTTCAATTTTTTATCTCATGATTTGCTTCTGATTTTAAATTTTGCATTGCATCTTGTACATAAACCCTAATCTTTGCCTTCATTTGCATTCATTCTTCATATGCTTGCATACATGAACTTGCCATGACTTGTTGTACATCCACATGACATATAAGACATCTTAGGACATATTGAAATCATGTTTGATCATTGCATCATCCATTTTCCATGTTTTGCTTTCATTTCATTTCATATGAATTCATGAACTTTCATGCCTCTCATATGCTTCATTTGCATTCTCATCCTTGGTATGATCATCTCCATCTCATGACATACATGTGTATCATCTCTTTGTATCATTAGCATCATGAACATGCTTCTGATTTTGGTTTTCATCCTTGCATTTCATTTCATTTTCATTTCCTTTCATTTCCTTTTGCTAACTTTTCAGGTGGTAAATCATTAAGAAGTGAATTTGCCTTCACTTCTCACAATCTCTTCTCATATCTCTTATGCATTCATTGCTGCATTTTACTTGTGAATTAGAGTGATCTTTCTCATTCATGCTCCTTTCTCTCCTTCTTTCTTCAAGCAACTTATCTTCTTAAGTGAAGTAAGTTGACTTGTTTCTTCTGCTTCTCCTCCTTTTATCCTAGTGGCTCTTCCTTGAAGATCTCCTTGCAAGCCTCATAAACCCTAGGAATACCCAAGCATGATAACAATTAGGGTTTTATTAGTCCCTCCATTAGTCTTACCTTTGGGTCATCTTTTTGTCTTCTCTTCTCATCTCATAATCAAGGACTAAACCTTAAAGGTTTTAAGGCTTTGTGATTAGGGTTATGCATGTATCCTTCTATTAGGATGGAGTGTATAACTTTAATCCTAAGTGTTAAATCCTTAATGTGTTTAAATCCTTTAATCAATCCACTTAATAAAACACTAAGACATCAAGCTTGTAACTTGGGCCTTGCATTAGGTTTCTAATTCTTCCTTAATTGGTTAAGAAGGACTAACCCTAGTGTTAATGGACAAGTCCCCCTCAAGTTGTCTCACAAACCATAAAATTAACTTCTTAATCTTATCATTAACTAAAATCCATTTTAATAAAGGCTTTGTTTTGTCATGAGGTTAATCCTTAATCATGGATTAAGTTGAGGAGCCTTCCTCAGCTTAAATGTTCTCATCTATTATCCTTCTATTAGGATGGTGTAATGGTCCATTAAATCCTTGATTATGGCTTAAAATCATTACTTAACACTAAACAAAAATACCAAAAACATCTAAATAAATTCAAGTAGGTTAATGATCTTAATCCTACATCATGGTGATTAAGTGTGGGGTGTTTACTTCATACTTAAGGTATTCTCATTACCCCTGATCAGAGGGAAGATGTGATGAGTTTACTAATCCTTGATTTAGGCTTAAGCTCATTTTCCTATGACAAACTCAAAAAAGCAATAAAAGATTGAAAACACCCAAAACAAACAATAATCGTCTCCTCCGGGATTCTTTTCTCATCTCATTCACTCACAAACGAGAACTCGCTTCTTCCGTCTAATGCAAGACAGTTAGCACCTGAGCCAGACAGGTCATACACTTGAGCATAGATAAGCAAGCAGTTCACAATCAAATTCATTTTCAGTCTCTTTGAGTCGAACTACGGTGTTCTGACTTCCTCATTGCACGAGAGGATACGTAGGCATAACTTAACAATTATCAAACAAAAGTCTCTGTATATCCCCCCTCTCCCAGAATTATCCTTTAAGCCTCATAGTCTTGAGCTTCATACTCTTTTCTCACACTGACACCCTTTTATTTCACTTCACATTTCTTTTACACTGACACTTGCGTTCTTTTCCAGCTTTTGCACACAAAATAGCACTGACACTATCCCTTTAAAACATCAATCTTTCAAGCGTGGATCCCGTCGAGTACGGCGGACAATCTGGGTGCTAATACCTTCCCAGGTTGTAACCAACCCCCTTTCTCAGTTTCTCTGGTTCGCAACCGTCTTATCCATCTTTCCTTCGGGATAAAAATGCCTAGTGGCGACACTTTTCAGTTCATCTTCATGTTCTCTCCTCCGCCGACTGTTCGCGTCTGTACCCCTCTTGGCCCTGTGTCATTTGGTGGGAGCGACAAACACCAAACAAGAAAACAAAAACATCTAAATAATCACAAGTAGGTTAATGATCTTAATCCTATATCATCATGGTAATTAAGTTGAGGTGCTTATCTCATACTTAAAGTATTCTCATTATCCCTAATCAGGGAGGATATAATGAGTTTACAAACCTTTGATTTAGGCTTAAGCTTATTTACTTATGCAAAACACCAAAAACAAAAACAAAACTGAAAACACAAAAACAAACAATAATCGTCTCCTTCGGGATTCTTTTCTCATCACACTCATTCATAAACGAGAACTTGCTTCTTCCGTCTAATGCAAGATAGTTAGCACTCGAGTCAGACGAGTCATACACTTGAGCATAGATAGGCAAGCAGTTCACAGTCAATTTATCTTTCATTCTCTTTGAGTTGAACTACGGTGTTCTGACTTCCTCATTGCACGAGAGGATACGTAGGCATAACTTAACTGTTATCGAACAAAGGTCTCTTTGTCATCCCCCTTCTTCCAGCATTCTTTTAAGCCTCAGATCCTGAGCATTTCACTTCTCTTTTGAACTGACACTTGTACATTCATTCCTATCTTTTGCACACAGATAGCACATACACCTACCCCTTGTAAACACAATCTTTTAAGCGTGGATCCCGTCGAGTCAGACGGACAATCTGGGTGCTAATACCTTCCCAGGTTGTAACCAACCCCCTTTCTCAATTTCTCTGGTTCGCAACCGTCTTATCCATCTTTTCCCAGGTTTATGCAGCATTACCTTTCCTTCGGGATAAAAATGCCTAGCTGGCGACTCTATTCAGTTCATCTTCATTTCATTTTCTCCTTTCGCCGACCGTTCACGTCTGTACCCTACCTGACCAGGTGTCTTTTCGGGGGAGCGACAATATGTTTATGCGGAATGAATAGAATTGAGGAATAAACATAAATAATACGAGTTATGTGTGCATGATGAACATGCTTGATTTGTGTATGTACACGTTGTGATGTGTATGGGTGATGAGGTGTGAATTGTGGTGAGAATATGCTTTATGTGCATGTTATATGTTGAGATATATAATTATATGCAATATTATTATGATAATGTTTCTCACCCTTCTACTGTTTTATGATGCTCTATGAGGCATTGCAAAGTAGGTTGTTGGATGAAATTTTTTTTTATGAAGCTCGTCTTCATCTTTTGGTCGGTCGGCTCTGATATGTAGCACCAGGTAGTTAGGTTGGCTTAATGCCATATTTGTGATGCATTGTGTATATGTATCTGTTGGATGGATGTTTTGTATAAACATGAATATTGTTGTTGGCATCAAACTTGTTGATATATATATATATATATATATATATATATATATATATATATATATATATATATATATATATATGAATGAAAATATATATGTTTGATGTTGTTGTTTTGGTTTCCGCTGTGTAATTATATTCTTGGGAGTTATGGGTGTAAGGATTAAATTCCCTATGTTGAAAACTACCCTATCGTTGCATATCTTTAAATGAGGTAGGTGTTGTATGTTTTTAATTTAAAGCATAATGTGGCATTGCCCCTTTTATACTATGTTTAATTTTACTCTGATGAAATTTTTAACATGTTCCTAAATGATTTAATTGATTATTTGGGGGTATAGAAAGGGGGTGTTACATTAAGTGGTATCAGAGCCAGTGTTCGAGTCAGTTGTTTCTGTCTTGATGTTGTTGTGATTGAACTTTTGTTTAATCTTGTTGTTGTCTTTGGGAACAATCAGAATATGGTTGGTAGAAACGACAATGCTATGACTGCTGCTTTGGAAGCAATGGCTAGGGCGGTGTAGGGAGCGCCGAATGTGAATGCTAATGATGAGTTCAGGAAGAATCAAACGTCGGTCTTCAAAGGAAGATTCGATCCTGATGGTGCTCAGAATTGGTTGAAGGAGATTGAAAGAATCTTCAGAGTCATGGACTATGCTGAAGAGAGTTTCTTATCCACGAAAGAGTTGAAGAAACTTTTAGTAGATGAAGTTCAATTGTTTGGTTTGTTTGCACCGTGGTCAGTGGAAGGAGAAGTGGAGATAAGTAGGTTTCCAATGGTGTTTGATTTTCCAGAAGTGTTTCCGGATGATATTAAGGATGTACCGCCGGAAAGAGAAGTTGAGTTTTCTATTGATCTAGTTCCGGGTACTAGACCAATTTCGATGGCACCGTATCGTATGTCAGCTTCAGAGTTGGCAGAATTGAAAAATCAATTGAATGACTTGTTAGACAAGAGGTTTGTTAGGCCGAGTGTTTCTCCTTGGGGTGCACCGGTATTGTTAGTAAAGAAGAAGGACGGAAGTATGCGGTTATGTATTGATTATCGACAATTGAATAAGGTGACGATTAAGAACAAGTATCCGCTTCCAAGGATTGATGATTTGATGGACCAATTAGTTGGCGCGCGTGTTTTTAGTAAGATTGATTTGAGATCAGGATATCACCAGATTCGTGTGAAAGAGGAGGATATTCAAAAGACGGCTTTTATGACACGGTATGGTCATTACGAGTATTCTGTGATGCCATTCGGAGTTTCTAATGCGCCGGGTGTGTTTATGGAATACACGAATCTTTTTCCATGAACAGTTGGATCGTTTTGTGGTTGTGTTCATCGACGATATTTTGATTTATTCTAAGTCTCAAGAAGAGAATGGAGAGAATTTAAGGATTGTGTTATAGATTTTGAAAGAGAAGCAATTGTATGCTAAGTTGTTAAAGTGCGAGTTTTGGTCGTCGAAGGTAAGTTTTCTTGGGCATGTTATTTCCGATGGTGGTATTAGTGTTGATTCATCCAAGATTGATGCGGTAATGCAATGGGAAGTTCCTAGATCGGTTACAGAGATTCGAAGCTTTTTAGGCTTGGCGGGTTAATATCGAAGATTTATTGAAGGATTTTCAAAGTTGGAACTTCCATTAACGCAGTTGACTTGTAAAGGAAAAGCTTTCATTTGGGATATTCATTGCGAAGAGAGTTTCATGGAACTTAAGAGAAGGTTAACAACGGCTCCGATCTTGATTTTGCCGAATCCGACGGAACCATTTGTGGTGTTTTTTGATGCTTCATTGTTTGGGTTAGGCGGTGTTTTGATGCAAGATGGAAAGGTTGTGGCTTATGCTTCAAGACAATTGAGAGTGCATGAAAAGAATTATCCTACGCATGATTTGGAATTAGCGGTCGTGGTTTTTGCTGTAAAAATTTGGAGGCATTATCTTTATGGTGCAAGATTTGAAGTTTTTAGTGATCACAAAAGTTTGAAATATTTATTTGATCAAAAGGAATTGAACATGAGACAAAGGAGATGGTTAGAACTTTTGAAGGATTATGATTTTGGTTTGAATTACCATCCGGGTAAGGCGAATGTGGTGGCCGATGCCTTGAGTCGTAAGTTGTTACATATGTCTGCATTGATGATAAGAGAATGGGAACTTTTGGAGAGTTATAGAGATTTGAGTTTGGTGTGCGAGATGACACCGAGAAGCGTGAGACTTGGTATGCTACGTGTTACGAATGACTTTCTTGCAACCGTTTGTGAGAAGCAAAAGTTGGATTTGAAATTTGTTGATTTGATGATGAATGAGAATGAGGATTTCAAGGTTGATAATTTTGGAGTTTTGAGATTTCGTGGTCGTATTTGTATTCCCGATGATGAGGAGTTGAAAAAGAGTATATTGGAAGAGGGACACCAAAGTAATTTAAGTATTCATCCGGGAGCGAATAAGATGTACCAAGATTTGAAAAAGATCTTTTGGTGGTCCAGATTGAAGAGAGATGTAGCTCATTTTGTGTATGCGTGTTTAACTTGTCAGAAGTCTAAGGTGGAACATCAGAAGCCTAGTGGTTTGATGCAACCATTGGATATTCCTGAATGGAAATGGGATAGTATATCGATGGATTTTGTTACAGGTTTGCCGAATACGCAAAGAGGTCATAATGCTATTTGGGTAATTTTCGATAGACTTACTAAATCTGCTCACTTTATTCTGATTGATATTAGTTATTCTTTGGAGAAGCTAGCCGAGATTTATGTTTCTGTGATTGTGAAGTTACATGGAGTTCCTAAGAGTATTGTATCGGATAGAGATCCTAGATTTACATCGAGGTTTTGGTAAAGTTTGCAAAAGTCTTTGGGTTCTAAGCTAAGATTGAGTTCGGCTTACCATCCGCAAACGGACGGTCAAACCGAGAGGACAATTCAATCGTTAGAGGATTTGTTGCGTGCTTGTATGCTAGAACAAGGTGGTGTTTGGGATAGTTATTTAGCGTTGATGGAGTTCACCTATAATAACAGTTTTCATTCGAGTATTGGTATGGCACCATTTGAGGCTTTATATGGTCGGAGATGTCGAACACCTTTGTGTTGGCATGAAATCGGGGAAAGAACGGTCGTTGGACCGGAGATGGTACAACAAACGACGGAAAAGGTAAAGTTTATTTGGGAGAAGATGAGAGCTTCTCAAAGTAGACAAAAGAGTTATCATGACAAGATGTCGCTCCCGATAAATGGGAATGGCCCAGATAAAGGTACAGACGCGAACGGTCGGCGAGAGGAACAATGGGAACACACAGCAGTGAACTCACTGGAGATGAAAAGAGTCGCTAGCTAGGCATTTTTATCCCGGAGGAAAGGTAATGCTGCATAAACCTAGAAAGAGATGGATAAGACGGTTGCGAACCAGAGAGACTGAGAAAGGGGGTTGGTTACAACCTGGGAAGGTATTAGCACCCAGATTGTTCGCCGTACTCGACGGGATCCACGCTTAAAAGATTTGTGTTTTAAAGGGGTAGTGTCAGTGCATTTTGTGTATCATAGCTGGAAAAGGATGTACAGGTGTCAGTGTAAATGAGATGAAGTGTATAAATGTACAGTGTCAGTGTGAGGATGAGAGTATGCTCATGATAATGAGGCTAAAAGAATAAAGCTGGAAAAGAGGGGGAATATACAGAGACTTTTGTTCGATAACCGTTAAGTTATGCCTACGTATCCTCTCGTGCAATGAGGAAGTTAGAACACCGTAGTTCGACCCAAAGAGACTGAAAGATAAATTGACTTGTGAATTCCTTACTTGTCTATGCTCAAGTGTATGACCTGTCTGGCTCAGGTGCAAACTGTCTTGCATTAGACGGAAGAAGCAAGTTCTCGGTTGTGAGTGAATGAGATGAGAAAAGAATCCCGAAGGAGACGATTATTGTTTTTTTTTGTGTTTTCAATCTTTTATTGCTTTTTGAAACTTGTCATAAATTAATGAGCTTAAGCCTGAACCAATGGGTTAGTAAACTCATCACATCTTCCCTCTGATTAGGGGTAATGAGAATACCTTAAGTGTGAAGTCAGATTCTCACACTTAATCACCTTTGATGTAGGATTAAGATCATTAACCTACTTGTGATTATTTAGATGTTTTTGGTGTTTTTGTTTAGTGTTAAGTAATGAGATTAAGCCATAATCAGGGATTAAACAGACTCATTACACCATCCTAATAGAAGGATAATAGATGAGAATGTTTAAGCTGAGGAAAGCTCCTTAACTTAATCCATGATTAGGGATTAAACTCATGACAAAACAAGCCTTTGATTAAGTGGATTTTATTTGATGATATGATGATGAAGTGATTTTTATGATTTGTAAGACAACTTGAGGGGGACTTGTCCATTAACACTAGGGTTAGTCCTTCTTAACCAATTAAGGAAGAATTAGAACCCTAATGCAAGGCCCAAGTTACAAGCTTGATGTCTTGATGATTATTAAGTGAATTGATTAAAGGGTTTAAACACATTAAGGGTTCAACACTTAGGATTAAAGTTATACACTCCATCCTAATAGAAGGATGCAGGCATAAGCTTAATCACAAAGCCTTAAAACCTTTAGGGTTTAGTCCCTGATTATGAGGTGAGAAGAGAAGACTCAATGAGACACAAAGGTAAAAACTAAGTGGGGGACTAATCAAAACCCTAATAATTATCATGCTTGGTTGTTCCTGAGATTTGTGAGGTTTACAAGAGAAGTCTTCAAAGGAACCACCAGGAAGCAGATGAAAGGAATAAGAGAAGCAAAGTAACTTGCTTCATTCAAGAAGTCAAGTCACTTGAGGAAAGAAAGGTAAGAAGAAAAAGAATGAGCAAGCTCAAACTCAAACACATAACAAAATGAAGCATGGATGCAAGAGAGAGATGAAAAGACAGTTGTGAGAAGTGAAGGCAAATTCACTTCTCAAAGTTACTTACCACCTGAAAAGTTAGTGAAAGGAATGCAATGCAATGCAAAAATGAGATGAAATGGCATGATGCAAACCAAAACCAGAAGCACATATGAGATGATAATGATGCTATGAGATGCTGCAAACATGAATCAAGACATGAGGATGATCATATGAACAAATGGATGCAAATGGAACAAGATAAGGACCATGGACATACATGAAAAGTAATAAAATGCAAATGGCATACAACATGGAAAATACATGATGCAATGATCAAACATGCTTTCAATATGTCTTAAGATGTTTAATGAACCAAATGGATGCACAAAATGCTATGGCAAGTCAAGGTATGAATGCAAATGCAAGATGGGTGCATATGGAAGCTCAAATTAGGGTTTATAATCAATGCATCAAACAAAAACCAAAACCAGAAGCAAACACCAAGATAAAAAATTGAAAATGCATTCAAAGGATCCCTAATCCTATACTAACTCACTGCCCAAAGGAGAAGTTCCAACTCTTAACCTAATTCAAATTATGAATTTTCTAAGTTTTCTAGGGTTTTAGGGTTCCTTAACAAGAAAAATGCCAATTAAAATGAAAATGAAAGATCAAATCATGCCAATTTAATCTCACAAACTACATGCTAAACACAATGCAATGCAAAAAGAATGAAGATCCAACTCTCAATGGTTAGGCAGAAATGATTTTTTTGGAAGTTTGGATCAAAATAATGCTTTGAAAATGAATTAATTCCATGAAAAATTCTCAAAATGCATCAAGATCAAAAAAGAAATTTGGTTTGAGGGTTGGACAATGTTTCTAAATGTTTTTAAATGTTTCATGAATTTTTTGGTGATTTTTAAATACCTAAAAGTATTTTTAATTAATTAATTCTCATTAATTAATTAAAAATAAACTTTTAAATATTTAAAAATATTTTTTGAATGCTAAAAATAAAAATAAAAATTTTTTTGTGTTCTGAAATTTAATAAAAGTTTGTATAAAAAATTTCAGAATTTTTGAATAAGTTTTACTATTTTAAAATAAATGGAGAAAGAAATACAAAATAAATGAAATAAAAATTAAAGAAAATGAAAAGTAAACACAATGGAGGGCCAGGATGGATTCTGGGAAAGAAAAGGTTGACTGCGCGCGCAATCCAGTGGCCTACATTCAAACTTCCTAATTGTCGCTCCCGATAAGTGGGACTAGGCCCAGATAAGGGTACAGACGCGAACGGTCGGCGAAGGGAGACAATGAGAACACACAGCAGTGAACTCACTGGAGATGAATAGAGTCGCCAGCTAGGCATTTTTATCCCGGAGGAAAGGCAATGCTGCATAGGCCTAGAAAGACATGGATAAGACGGTTGCGAACCAGAGAGACTGAGAAAGGGGGTTGGTTACAACCTGGGAAGGTATTAGCACCCAGATTGTCCGTCGTACTCGACGGGATCCACGCTTAAAAGATTTGTGTTTTAAAGGGGTAGTGTCAGTGCATTTTGTGTATCATAACTGGAAAAGGATGTACAGGTGTCAGTGTAAAAGAAGTGTGAAGTGTAATGTATGAAGTGTCAGTGTAAGGATGAGAGTGAAATGCTCATGATAATGAGGCTTAAAGAATAAAGTTGGAAGGAGGGGGAATATACAGAGACTTTTGTTCGATAACTGTTAAGTTATGCCTACGTATCCTCTCGTGCAATGAGGAAGTCAGAACACCGTAGTTCGACCCAAAGAGACTGAAAGATGAATTGACTTGTGAACTGCTTGCTTGTCTATGCTCAAGTGTATGACCTGTCTGGCTCAGGTGCAAACTGTCTTGCATTAGACGGAAGAAGCAAGTTCTCGTTTGTGAGTGAATGAGGTGAGAAAAGAATCCCGGAGGAGACGATTATTGTTTGTTTTTGAGTTTTCAGTCTTTTATTGCTTTTGAAAGTTTGTCATAAGTTAATGAGCTTAAGCCTAAACCAATGGATTTGGTAAACTCATCACATCTTCCCTCTGATTAGGGGTAATGAGTATACCTTAAGTGTGAAGTCAGATTCTCACACTTAATCACCTTTGATGTAGGATTAAGATCATTAACCTACTTGTGATTATTTAGATGTTTTTGTGGTTTTTGTTTAGTGTTGAGTAATGAGATTAAGCCATAATCAGGGATTAAACAGACTCATTACACCATCCTAATAGAAGGATAGTAGATGAGAATGTTTAAGCTGAGGAAAGCTCCTCAACTTAATCCATGATTAGGGATTAAACTCATGACAAAACAAAGCCATTATTAAGTGGATTTTATTTAATGATATGATGATGAAGTGATTTTTATGGTTTGTAAGACAACTTGAGGAGGACTTGTCCATTAACACTAGGGTTAGTCCTTCTTAACCAGTTAAGGAAGAATTAGAACCCTAATGCAAGGCCCAAGTTACAAGTGTGATGTCTTAGTGATTATTAGATGGATTGATTAAAGGATTTAAACACATTGAGGGTTTAACACTTAGGATTAAAGTTATACACTCCATCCTAATAGAAGGATGCAGGCATAAGCTTAGTCACAAAGCCTTAAAGCCTTTATGGTTTAGTCCTTGATTAGGAGGTGAGAAGAGAAGACTCAAAGAGACACAAAGGTAAAACTAAGTGGGGAGACTAATCCAAACCCTAATCATTGTCATGCATGGGTGTTCCTAAGGTTTGTGAGGTTTAACAAGAAAGATCTTCAAAGGAGCCACCAGGAAGCAGATGAAAGGATCAGGAGAAGCAAAGCAACTTGCTTCAATTAAGAAGACAAGTCACTTGAGGAAAGAAAGTGGGAAGAGAAAGAATTAGCAAGCTCAATCTCAAACATATACAAAAATGCAGCAAGGAATGCATAAAAGAGATGAAGAGAAGCTATGAGAAGTGAAGGCAAATTCACTTCTCAAATCCACTTACCACCTGAAAAGTTAGAAAAGGAATGTAATGCAATGCAAGATGAGATGAAATGACATGATGAGAAACAAAACCAGAAGCACATACATGATGTTAATGATGCTATGAGATGCTACAAACATGAAACAACACATGGGGGTGATCATACAAGCTTATGGGTGCAAATGAGACAAGTTAAGAAACATAAACACACATGAAAAGTTATGGAATGCAAATGGCATACAACATGGCAAATGCAAAAATGCAATGATCAAACATGCTTCTAATATGTCTTATGATGTTAAATGAATCACATGGATGCATAAAATGTCATGGCAAGTCAAGGTATGAATGCAAATGCAAGATGGATGCATATGGAAGCCCAAATTAGGGTTTATGATCAAAGCATTAAACACAAACCAAAATCAGAAGCAAACAACATTATAAAAAATTGAAAATGCACTCAAAGGACCCCTAATCCTATACTAACCCACTGCCCAAAGGAGAGGTTTCAACTCTTAACCTAGTTCAAGTTATGATTTTCCTAAGTTTTATAGGGTTTTAGGGTTCCTTAACAAGAAAAATTACCAAACAAATAGAAAATGAAAGATCAAATCATGGCCATTTAATCTCACAAACTACATGCCAAACACAATGCAATGCAAAAAGAATCAAGGTCCAACTCTTTAGGGTTAGGCAGAAATGATTTTTGGAAGTTTGGATCAAAATAATGCATCAAAATGATTTTAATTCAATGAAAAATTCTCAAAATGCATCAAGATCAAAAAAATAAATTTGGTTTGAGGGTTGGACAATGTTTCTAAATGTTTTTAAATGTTTCATGAATTTTTTGGTGATTTTTAAATACCTAGAAGTATTTTTAATTAATTAATTCTCATTAATTAATTAAAAAGAAACTTTTAAATATTTAAAAATACTTTTTTAATGCTAAAAATAAAAATGAAAATATTTTTGTGTTCTGAAAATTAATGAAACTCTTGACAAAAAATTTCATAATTTTTAAATGGTTTTTACTATTTTTTATAAAATGTACAAATCAAATGAGAAAAAATGAAATTAAAATTAAAATAAATGGAAGTATGCTGAATGAGAGGCTGAGATTGAATCTGGCAAGGAAGCTGTTGACTGCGCGCCAGATCTAGTGGTTGGTATTCAAACTGAGTTAAACATAATTAATTAATTTTTAAATCCTAATTAACAACTAATGATCTAATCTGGACCACACAACACGCGCGGGAGAGACAGATCCAATGGTCCACGTTTAAAGTTTGCCCTAACCCTAATTAAGTTGCTAATGACTTTCAGGTCACCGGAGACGAGCTCCGGTCGTCTTCTCCGGTGACCTCCCTCCCTGAGAATTTCCAAATCATTCCCTAGGTCATTTCTGGAGCTCTAAAGCTCCAGATTTGTTCCTTTCACTCTCCTAAACTCAACCCTAACCTCATTTCTCATTTATTTCCAGCCATTATCAAGAATCGAAGCTAAGAACAAAAACTGCCAAAATTTCAGACAAGCAATACAGTCTCATTTCTCAATCATTTTCAATAATTTCAAGCTCAATGTGATCAGTGAAGCATGCTTAATCATTTTGTAACAAAAAATAGAGGTCCTGGAAAAGTTAATTCGAAAGGCTACCTGAGATGGAGCTTTCACCCTTTGAGCTTTCTGGCTGCTTTCTTGGTGCAAAAAGCCTCTAATGACCTTCTTGAAGAGTTTGCAATGCTTGGAAAGAGTTTGTGATGGCTGGTTTGAAGGTTTGAACAAGTTCTGTTCAATGGGGGGCAGAAATCGTATTTGTGATTCTGGGGGTTTTAGGCTATGGTGATGGATGCTTTGTGATCAGAGGAACATGTTGAGTTGATCTATGAAGTGGGTTTGTATGTTTGTGAGTTGTGTGACAAGATTCGAAGGTTTTTGCTCAAGGGAGTGAAAATGAGGATGCTGAGTTCTAGTGTGCTTCAGGCTTGCCTCTTGTGTGGTTTGGCTTGCATTTTCTTTGTATAAACAAATGCCATTGGTCAGAGGATGTGACTTGTGCTTTTGTGATAGGTGTGGTAGCTTTTGCCAAAATGTCAACTTCTTGTAAGAGAGGCATGGGTCATGTTCCAGCCAAGTACAAAGGGTGTGGGCTGCGCAGCAAGGTGAGGGAGAAAGGCTAGGATTGGTCAGCAGGCTAGGCAACAAGTGGATGGGATGTTATCATTGGTTTTGCAACTTGCTTGCCTTTGGTTCCCATGTAAAAAACTTGCCTTACAAACCATGAAACATGTGATCTCTTTGGTCCAATCTGAACTTTAGGACTTATATGATGCTTGTGTAATGGTTTGATATCAACTAGAAGTCATAAATTGCCTTGGTACAAGATTTTGCAAATTTCTCATTTGGTGCATAACTTGAAATTTAGTGATTTTTGCCAACTTTGGTGCACCATAACTTTTGATTCAAAATGAATTAGGTCATGTTCTTGTACTTTTTGAAAAGGGAAATATGTATTCTACAACTTTCATGACCAAAGTTTTCTCATTTGAAGCATTTTTGGATCAAAAAGTAAGGGTTGAAAAAGTTGCATAAAATGATATTTCATTAAAAGTCAACCTTGCCCAAAAAAGTCAACTTTGCAAAAACTTGTAATTCTTGAATTTTGTGAACTTCAAACTTCTTCCATGATCAAATAAATATCAAATACACTCAAAATGATGAAGATCACCCCTTGGTTGGGTCATTGGGGGCCTCAGATGCCCTGATTTTGCACTGACTTGCCTGAAAAGTCAACTCTTGATCAGATGACTTCCCCATGGAATTTCTTCATGAAAATTGATATGCACACTCCCTATACCATATAGAGACCAATAGAAACAAGAATGACCAAAAAATTTGGAGTTATGGCCTCTGAAACCAAAACCCTAATTTCAGGTCACCTGTGCAGTCAAACTTAGCTCTGCTTCCATACCAATCCCAGTTCTTGTGATTCTTTGGCATTTTTGACTTTGAGAGGATATAATATGATACTTGAACACATATGGATCCCTTGGAAGTGATTGATGACCTTTGGAGTGGCTCAGGAAGCTCTTGGATTGCTCAGATCACAAACCGTAGATGCAGATGACTTTGAACCTATGCAGTGAATCAAAAATGTGGTATGAGGTGTTATGATTGTGTTTATGCATATGTAATGATCACAAGCCAAGGTGTGAATGGGTGAGGGCAAATTTGGGGTGTTTACAGCTGCCCCTATTCAAACATGAGTTAGCTGTGCAGGATGTAAGCAAAGGCTTATCAGGCAAACAAGATAACTTGTGGTTGAATACCAAAGACAGTCCAAAATTTGCACTCACAGAATGAAGAAGAAAAGGGATATAGATTGTAAAGGAAAATAAAGTATATTGTAAAGTGCGGGCGACGGAGGACGACCATCGAGCAGAGGACGACTGCTGGTTAAAAAGCAATGACGGGGACGGTCGACATGCTAAAAAGTGTGGAAAATAAAGCAATGACGGGGACGGCCGACATGCTGGGGATAAATAAAAAAAAAGGGTTATGATGGGGACGGTCATCAAGTAAAGCTGTAATATTCTCTGGGGATCAATGAAAAATGATGGGGACGGCCATCAAGTTCATAAAGTAAGGTAACCAACGATGGGGACGGCCATCGGGCTTAAAAGAAAAGGGACCACGACGGGGACGGCCATCGGGTTAAAGAATAAATGAAATAAACAGATGATGAGGTACGGTCATCAAAGGTGAAGGACGATCACCTAGCAGGGGACGGCCGCTCTGTGGGGTAAGATGAGGGACGGTCATCTAATGGTAGAGGACGACTACCTGGCAGGGTACGGCTGCCAAAAATATCGCGACATAGGACGAATGCCGGATAAAAGATCAACGATGGGGACGGCCATCGGACGAGCATGATAGAGGACGACCATCAAGAGGTGGAGGAGGACCACCCAGCAGGGGACGGCTGCTCTCGAGGTTTATCATGACATAGGACGAATGTCAGATAACCAAAAATCAACAATGGGGACGGCCATTGGATAAAATGATGAAGGACGATCATCAAAGGTGGAGGACGACCACCTAGCAGGGTACGGCTGCTAAAAATCAATGATGGGGACGGCCATCGGATGAGCATGATGGAGGACGACCATCAAGAGGTGGAGGACGACCACCTAGCAGGGTACGGCTGCTCTCAGGGTTTATCATGACACAGGACGAGTGTCAGATAAAAGGAAAATTTGTTTTGTTGGCGATCTACTGGGGAATAGTAAACACGGACGAGTGTTTATATCCAAGAAACAAAAGGTATAAGTGTTTAGATGTTGTGTATAGATTGAAGATGCGAACGAGCATCCCTAAGGCTACGATACGGACGAGTATCGGGTAGAAACAAATACTGACACGTGTTCAGAGATGTTGATACGGACGAGTATCAACTGGTTAACAAAGAACACGGACGAGTGTTGAATCTGAAGGGACTCTTCTGGGGAATAGTAGACACAGACGAGTGTCTAATATTCCAGAAGACGAGAGTGTTTGACACGGTGTATGGATTAAAGATGCGGACGAGCATCCTTAAGACTATGATACGGACGAGTATCAGGTAGAAACAAACGCTTGACACATGCTCTGAGATGATGGTACGGACGAGTACCAACTGGTTAACAAAGAACACGGACGAGTGTCGAATCTGTGGGGATATAAAAGGTATATACAAGATACGGACGAGTATTTGTATAAGAGCAACATGAGTAGTAAGTATGAGTGTCTATCTGCTGGGGAGAGTGACACAGACGAGTGTCAAAAAGGAGAAAAGTATAGTATAAGTAAGTATGTGGGTTGCAAAAGTGTAGGCGACTGCGCTGGGAATATGACACGGACGAGTGTCAAGGAATTGTATATACAAGAATATCTGTGAGTGCAAAGAGAATGTCTTGGTTTTGTGCTGGGGGTATGACACGGACGGGTGTCAAAAAGTATTTGTAATGTGAGTGATCTTGTTTGTAAAGAGTGTTCAGGCGACTTTACTGGGGAAAAATGACACGGACGGGTGTCAAAAGGAGTACATACTGGTGAATGTGAGGCAACTGCTTTTGCTGGTGAATCCGCTGGGGGAAATTTGTGTATTGTTGACGGATGGTCAATATTTACAAGTATTGGATTCAAATCATGGCTTATGATTATGATATATGTTTGATTTTTAACGTAATGCTCCGTATTAAACGGAATGCTACGCTTTGCGGGTGAATATGATGTGAATGCTATGATTACGCTATGATACCAAACCGGGATTCGGATCCCGTTGTTGCGAAGGTCTTTGGTCGATCTGCTTGAAATGGACATCCCAGCTGGGGATGAGATCATTGATAGATCTAACAAGACGTATTTACTTGGGTAATTGAGTCACTGATAGACATATCTTTGCAAATGAGAGACCCAGCTGGGGTTTGTAGAAGCTTTCGTCACTCTGTTGTGATTCCTTTATGCATTGCTCTTCTGGACCGAGGCTGAAGCTCTGTGGGGAGATGGTTCCCTGGCTTTTGTATTCTGCTGAGGAAGAACGATTGGCAAACTCGGTTGGGAATAGTAGCAAGTGGCAGCTCAGCTGGGGGGAAGTCATGAGAGGCAACTCAGCTGAAGTCATGAGAGGCAACTCAGCTGGGGAGAGTACCGAGAGGCAACTCAGCTGGGGAGAAAGCACTTCGGGTGCTAAGACTGAGTGTTGATTTGCCAGCATGCTGGGATGAAGCTTACATGCCCCAAGTTGTGTTTTGGATACCTGCAATCCTGCAAAGATAGAGAAACGCACAAGTAATCCCGAGATATCCCTTACTGGATTCCGTCATAGGAGTTTTAGACACTTCTGAGAGTAAGTATATTCCCTGCAAGCATGTATTTTTTATTTTTGAAGGTAAACATCTGTACTTATGCAATCAAATTCTTTAGAGACATCAGACACTTTGCAAATGAAAATAAAATGGACGAGACAAGACGTGACTGAAAAATCTGATTTTATTAATCCATGTGCCCTGAATTGGCAATATACAGTCAAGGAAACATGTCCCCTGGAATGAGGAGATTGTTATAAATTGAGAAACAAAATGTTGGCAATGTTGGTGATGCTTCAAGGAGCTTCCCCTTTTTCTATGACTTGTATGACTTTTGACATTCTTCTCGTCTTGCTTTCTGAAAAAGGCTGGTTCTGATTGTAACTTGATCCTTTCGAGGTTTACCAAATTGTAGGTGATACAGACGAATTCAGAATACAATTATTCGCTTATTCCCTTATTTTGCATGGATCGCCCTTTCGGGTTTTCAATCCATCGGGATACCCATTTTTGCCTGAGTCGTCCAATGTGGCTTTTCAACTCAGCGGGTGTACATTTTTATTTATTTCCCTTGTTTTTGCCCGAGTCTTTTATTCTGTTTTTGACTCGCCGGGATGCCCTATTTTTGCCTGGACTTACATTCTGTTTTTGTGTCCAGCGGGTCATTTTATGCGAAGTATTTTTTAACTGCATCTGAATTCACAGGGGACGGGAAGTCTTCACCATCCATAGTGCTGAGCATCAGTGCTCCACCAGAGAAAACTTTCTTCACTACAAATGGTCCTTCATAATTCGGAGTCCACTTGCCCCTGTGGTCTGTATGAGGAGGGAGGATTCTTTTCAGCACAAGATCTCCCACTTGGTATTCTCGGTGCCTGACTTTCTGATCGAAGGATTTCTTCATTCTTCTCTGATACAACTACCCGTGACAGATTGCAACCAATCTTTTCTCTTCGATCAGACTCAGTTGTTCATATCGGGACCGAACCCATTCTGCTTCATTCAGCTTAACATCCATCAGTACCCGTAGGGAGGGTAATTCAACTTCAACAGGTAGGACTGTTTCCATACCATACACAAGCTGATACGGTGTTGCCCCAGTGGATGTCCTGATTGACGTGCGGTACCCATGCAAGGCAAACGGTAACATTTCATGCCAGTCTTTGTAAGTGACTACCATCTTCTGCACAATCTTCTTGATATTCTTATTGGCGGCCTCAACAGCGCCATTCATCTTTGGCCTGTAAGGAGAAGAATTGTGGTGTTGGATCTTAAAGTCCCGGCATAGCTCTGCCATCATTTTGTTGTTTAAGTTGGAACCATTATCAGTAATGATTCGCTCGGGAACTCCGTATCGACAGATGATATCTCTCTTCAGAAATCTGGCTACCACTTGCCTTGTAACATTTGCATATGAAGCTGCTTCGACCCATTTGGTGAAGTAATCAATGGCAACCAAGATGAATCTGTGGCCATTTGAAGCAGTCGGTTCAATCTTGCCAATCATGTCGATGCCCCACATAGCAAAGGGCCAGGGTGAAGACATTATATTCAAAGGATTGGGAGGCACATGCACCTTATCTGCATAAATCTGGCATTTATGACATTTTCTGGCGTAGGCACAACAGTCTGCATCCATTGTGATCCAGTAATAACCTGATCTTAGTAATTTCTTGGCCATTGCATGCCCTCCAGCATGGGTACCAAAGGATACTTCGTGCACTTCATGCATTAACAAGTCCGCTTCTGTTCTATCAACACATCTGAGGAGTACCATGTCAAAGTTTCTCTTGTACAAAGAGCCATCAGTATTCAAAAAGAAACTACCAGCAAGCCTTCTTAATGTCTTCTTATCATTGGAAGATGTCCCAGGTGGGTATGTTTGATCCTCCAAGAAGCGCTTAATATCGTGGAACCAAGGCTTATCATCTTTGACAACATCTGCTGCGAATACATATGCTGGCCTGTTAAGTCTGGATACTGAAATCTGAGGTACAAAATTGGTAGCTTGAACTTTGATCATGGACGAAATGGTGGCAAGAGCATCTGCAAACTGATTCTCGTCCCTAGGGATATACTCAAGCTTGACTGTTGTAAAGAAAGTTAACAACCTCCTTGTATAATCCCTGTAAGGTATCAGATGATCCTGGTGTGTGTACCATTTGCCGTTGGTCTGATTAACTACCAGAGCCGAATCTCCGAATACAGTCAATGTCTTGATCCTGAGGTCAATGGCTTCCTCAAGACCCATAATGCAGGCTTCGTATTCAGCTTCGTTGTTAGTGCAGTTGAAAGTGAGTTTTGCCGAGAAAGGCATGTGAACTCCTTTAGGTGTAATGAGTACTGCACCAACACCACGACCATTCATATTAACAGCCCCATCAAACATCATAGTCCATTCTTCCTCCGGGTCGGGCCCTTCAGTGTGAACAGGCTCTTCATGATCTTTTGCTTTTATGAACATGATGTCTTCATCAGGGAAGTCAAATCTCATAGGCTGGTAATCATCAATCGGTTGCTCAGCAAGATATTCAGACAACACACTGCCCTTGATGGCTTTCTGAGAGGTGTATTGGATGTCGTATTCTGTAAGAATCATTTGCCATCTTGCAACCCGTCCGGTGAGTGCTGGCTTCTCAAATATGTACTTAACTGGGTCCATCTTTGAAATCAGCAAGGTAGTGTGGGTCAACATATACTGTCTCAGTCGGCGAGCAGCCCACGCTAAAGCACAGCAAGTTTTCTCGAGCAGTGAATAACGTTGTTCACAGTCGGTAAACTTTTTGCTCAGGTAGTAAATTGCATACTCTTTTCGACCAGACTCGTCATGCTGGCCCAGCACACACCCCATTGACTCTTCTAATACTGTCAAGTACATTATCAGAGGTCTTCCTTCAACTGGAGGCATAAGGATTGGAGGTTCTTGCAAGTACTCCTTGATCTTGTCAAAAGCCTTCTGGCAGTCTTCATTCCACCTGACCGTTTGTTCCTTTCTTAGCAGCTTGAACAAAGGTTCGCAGGTTGCCGTAAGGTGAGAGATGAACCTTGAAATGTAGTTCAATCGGCCTAAGAACCCTCGAACTTCTTTTTCGGTTTTCGGTGCAGGCATCTCTTGAATAGCTTTGACTTTATCAGGGTCAACTTCAATCCCTTTCTCGCTTACAATAAAACCCAGCAGCTTACCAGATCGCACCCCAAATGTGCATTTGTTGGGGTTCAACTTCAGTTGGTACTTCCTCAGACGCTTGAACAGTTTCAGCAGATTTACCAGGTGATCTTCTTCAGTAAGGGACTTGGCAATCATGTCATCCACGTAACACTCGATTTCTTTATGGATCATATCATGGAATAATGTCACCATAGCCCATTGATATGTTGCACCAGCATTCTTCAGTCCGAATGGCATTACCTTGTAACAGAACGTGCCCCAGGGTGTGATGAAGGTTGTCTTCTCCATGTCTTCAGGTGACATTTTGATCCGATTGTATCCTGAAAATCCGTCCATGAAGGAGAATACCGAGAACTGAGCCGTGTTATCCACCAATACATCAATGTGAGGTAATGGGAAGTCATCTTTAGGGCTAGCTCTATTCAGATCCCGGTAGTCAACACACATTCTTACTTTGCCGTCTTTCTTAGGCACAGGTACTATATTAGCAACCCACGGTGGGTAGCTAGTTACAGCAAGGAAACCAGCGTCCCATTGCTTTTGTACCTCCTCCTTGATTTTCATTGCCATGTCTGGGCGAGTACGGCGCAACTTCTGTTTAACTGGTGGGCATTTTTCTCTTAAAGGCAGCTTGTGCATGACGATATCGGTGTCCAACCCTGGCATATCTTGATAAGACCAAGCAAATACGTCCACATATTCTTGAAGCAGATCAATCAGTTGTCTCTTCACTGAGTCTTGTAGGCAGGCCCCGATTTTAACTTCTTTCACGTCTTCATCTGTACCAAGATTAATCGTCTCGACCTCCTCCTGATGAGGAGTGATGACCTTTTCCTCTTGTCTCAACAACCTGGCTAGCTCTTCAGGAAGCTCATATTCTTCTTCAACCCCTTCATCGGCTTGATTGATCGGATTGTCAAAGTCATACGAAGTCATAGCCGTGCTGTTGTCGGTGCGGTCTGGAAGGCATTCTCTGCAAGGGTTCAGTTTGTTCATTTTAGTGATTGATTTTAATCTTGTTTAGAAAAGTGAAATAAAGTTGTCATTTTGAAAACATCGCCATTTATTTTTTGTACAAAAAGAAAAATGGAAAAACAGTGAACGGAAAAGAGAAAGACTCATTTGCAAAAAGATGTCTGATATTTCATTGATTAATCTTGTTGCACAAAAAGTACAGATGGCCCGATTACAAAATGAGTCTTGTCATCTTGGGCAAGATGCAAGACTTGATGCATGCTATAAAAACTATAGGAAATAATAATTACTCTGCGTGAGTAACTCTTATAATTTCCTGGGAAGACCAGTTTGAGATACTGCTCCCCGGGATCTTTGGACGTATCCAATTCTCCAGATTGCGCTCCTCTTCCAACTCGTCTTCCAAATTGTTGATAGCATCAGGGGTGAGCATCCCCCCACTGACAAAACCAGGCTTCTCAGCAGCCTCTGCTTGATTTTGCTGAGTTGGTTTGTAACCCAACCCAGATTTGTCCTTCTTCTTCTCCACAGATAAAACCTTGCCCCAGCCTTGGGCAGTTCCCTCCTCAACAACCTTTCGGGCTTGTTGATAAGATGCCATGGAGATTCCAGGCACAACAGATGCTTCATTCACATTCAGGGCCTCAAACCCTTGACTCATCGTTTCGTGGATCTCCCCATCCATCTCAATATATTTGTAGGTAGCCAGGTGGCTAACAAAAATATCCTCCTCTCCACAGATAGTAACGAATTAACCCTCCCACTCGAATTTTAACTTCTGGTGAAGGGTTGAGGTCACGGCGCCAGCGGCGTGAATCCATGGCCTACCCAATAGACAGCTGTAGGCAGGCTGTATATCCATCACGTAGAAGGTCGTTTTGAAAGTTTGTGGGCCAATCGTTACAGGCAACTCAATTTCTCCCAGAACCGATCTCTTAGAACCGTCAAAGGCTCTCACTACTAGGTTACTGGGGCGCAATGCCAATCCTTCATCCTCTAGCTTCACAAGGGCCTTTTTAGGTAAGACATTGAGGGATGATCCTGTGTCTACCAGCACATGGGAAAGGACTGCACCTTTACATTCCATGGTGATGTGCAAGGCTTTGTTATGATTGCGGCCTTCTGTAGTCAAATCAGTGTTGGTGAACCCTAGCCCATTGCTAGCAGTAACATTTCCAACCACTGCTTCCAACTGATTGACTGTGATCTCTTCAGGCACGTAAGCTGCGTGCAATACTTTGAGTAGTGCGTTCCGATGGGCTTCGGAGCACATAAGCAGTGATAGAATAGAGATCTTGGAAGGCGTCTGGTGAAGCTGGTCCACTATCTTGTAATCACTCTTCTTGATGATTCTCATGAACTCATCAACTTCTTGATCAAAAGGTGTTTTTACAGCTTCTTTAACAATTTTCTCTTCCTGCACCGTGCTCTTCCCTTTTGCCTTGGCAGCAGCTTCTGCTTCGGCAGTGGGTCTTTGAATTTGTGGAGCAAAGAGACGTCCGCTTCGAGTGAAGCCTCCGCCTCCTCCCACATTGTCTATTTGTGGTGCAGGTGTTGATGATTCAAGAGTGATTTTCTGTCCTCCGCAGTATAGATCAGAGCCGTAATGCCAAGGGATGGCATTACTGCTTTCATAAGGTACTGGCCCAGGCACTGTGATAGTGACTGGACTGATGGCAGCTGCAGAAGGGACCATGATAGTCTGTGGATCATAATATATTGTGACTGGTTCTCTGATGGGAGTAGCACTTTGTGACTCGTAGGCAGAATTGTTCTCAGGATCATAATAAATTGTAACGGTCGAGACATCTTCATTGTTTGCTGCTGATGTTGTAGGAGACACTGTTGGAAAGATGGGTGTTGTTGTTGTAGGAGACTCAAAATGAAGTGGTGTTGAAGTTGTAGAAGGAATGCCTGTTGATATCTGGTCAGTTGAAATGACAGATGAAGCATTTGTTGATGAAGCTGAAGAGTTGTCTGGAACAATGGTTGTTGGATTTGTAGAAGACACGGGAACTGTTGCTGATGAGATTGCTGGATTTGTAGGAAATGATGTTGTAATCTGAAGCAGACCACTCCGGATGAGGCCATCTATGCCATCCCTCAAGTTATCACAACCATTCACTGAAATGTTGCAATAAGCACACCCTAGCTCACATCCCGGGAACATTTGACATTCGAGGAGTTGAGCTTTAATTTCTACCAACGGTGTCCGAATCTGACCCACACTGGTTATTAAATAAGACGGCTTGTCTTCTTCAATAGCATTGATTCGGGGACCTCCGTGGTGTGGCATAGGGTTTTTGTTAACATTTGGTGGTGGTGCAAAATTCAGAGCCTTGGAGTCTACCAAATCCTGTACCTTCATGTGCAAAGCTCTGCACTTCTCTGTACTGTGGCCAGGTGCATTTGAATGGAAAGCACATTTGGCGTTGGAATCGTAGTTTCTGGGTAGACTATTAGGATCTGGAGGTGCCAACGTCCTTAGCTCAACTAGGTTGAGTTTCAAAAGTTGTGGCAGTAAAGCGGCATATGGCATAGGGATCGGATCAATCACCCTATTGGCCTGAGATGGCCTCTGCTGAAATGGCCTTTGCTGATTGTTGTTGTTGGTGTTGTTATAGTTTCTTGGAGGATACTGAGTTTGTTACTGGTACTGAGGTTGTTGCTGATAATTTTGTTGCGGTGGTTGATAAGCTGGTTGTGGATGAGTTGGAGCGGGAATGGTGACTGCTGCCACAGATCTGTGACCATATTGGGGCCTGCCCCTGTTGGTGTGGATAGCATTGGTCTCACCAGTTCTTCTTGGGCCCACAAAAGGCTTTCTTGTGTTGCCGGATGAGCTGGCACCGTTGTCAGAAATCTTGCCCATTTTTAACAGGCTCTCAATTCTTTCCCCAGCTATGACAACATCTGCAAAGCTGGTTGAAGAGAAGGCAGCTAGCCTGTCAATGTACGTTCCTTGGAGGGTGTTCATAAACATATCTGCCATCTCCCTCTCTGACATAAGTGGCTGAACAGCAGCAGCCAATTGCCTCCATCTCTGGGCATACTCTCGGAAACTTTCTCTAGACGACTGTGACATTCCCATTAGGAGGGTCCTGTTGGGTGCCATATCCAAATTGTACTGGTACTGTCTAATGAAGGCCTCAGCCAGGTCCTTCCAACACCTGACGGTTGCTCTAGTCAGATGAGAGTACCATTCCCTTGAAGCTCCGGTTAAGCTATCCTCGAAATAAAACATCCATAGCTTCTCATCCATGGTATATGCCTTCAACCTCCCCAGAAAGGATTGCAAGTGGGTCCGTGGGCAGGAAGTCCCGTTGTACTTTTCAAAACAAGGAGGCTTAAACTTATGGGGAATCCTGACCCCGTCCACTAAGCCCATGTCCATAACATCAAAACCCAAAGAGTTTTGAGACTCTAAGGATCTTAATTTCTCAGCTATCTCATCCAGCCTTCTGTCATAAGCTTCCTCCCCAGCTCCCATCACTGTGAACTGATCTTCCTGGGGGTCTTCTTGCAGCACTCTGCCAGCAGTGGCAGTCCCTTGAACATTTGCAGGGATGTTGATTTCTGGATGGAGGTGGGGTCCAAATACAGGGGGATTGACATGAGGTTGGACCCTCTCATTGTTGCTTGTTCCAGCAGTCCCTACATGGGGTTCTTCCTGATTCTGTCTTTCCACCATTGCTCTCAATCTTTCTTGGCTCTGAGCCATATTGTTCATCACCTCCATGAACTGTGTCATTTGATTCCTCATTTCTAGCCTTTCATTGGCCATTTGGTTCCTGACCTCTGTAAGGTCCTGCTGTACCTGGTCCATTTGTATCCCCGGAAGATTGTTGCGGGTTGGATATCTATGTGGACGGTTGAGTGGAAACACCCTACGCCGAGCAATAGTTCCTGAAATCACAACAGAGTTAGCAACAACAACAAGATAAAACCTGCAAAACAAGCAACAGGATTAGTATGCAATGCAGTATGCCTATTTGTTTCCAAGGTATCTGGGCTTGGCATTTGGTTTTGACCCTTCCAGACCCTTGAAGATGTTGCTGATGTTGCTTGAAAGAAACTCAGATAAAACAAACTGATACATATATTACAAAAGCAAATGATACACAATTTGTTTCTTTTTACAGTCCAAGCCCTCTGAGGGGTCAAAATACAACATAAGAAAACAAAAGTACATGAAATGAAAACAACAACAAGCAAAAGTCAAACACCAAGACCAAACTCATCCTCCTGAACTTCCTTGAGAAGTGCCTCAGTCACAGGATCAGCCGGACGCTCTGTAAGATTCCTGATAAGGAGATTCCTGGTAGTAACAGCTGCAGTTAGCTTCTTGTGTTGACTCTGGTCTTTTGACCTCTTCACTCCAGCTCTGATCTTCAGCTCTGAAATCTCTCTCTGGGCTGCTGCCAGGGCTTCCTGTTGCTCCTTTGCACTAGCTTCCAGCTGCTCAATCTTATCCTGAGTCCTTTTATCTTCCAGAGTACGAGCTTCGGTGATTTTGACCCACCTAGCTTGACTTTCCTTCAGATACAAATCAGTCCTGGCCTTCTGGAACTGGGCTTCCTTGCAGGCATTCTTCAAGATCTGTTCTCCAGCCCTAGACTTCTTAATGTAATCTTCAGACTTCTCAATCCTAGCCAGATGCTCTATCTTCAATTTTTCCAACCTTTCAATATCCAATCTACCATCACTCCTCTCCCAGAGGGTCTTCTGTAGAGCCTGAGTCAACTTCTCATTTCTCTCTTTCAATTTCTCAAACTCCTCTAAACTGACAGTTGTTGGAGGTGGTGTTGTGGAAGGTCCAGGCATATCTTCAACAGTGAAGGGCATTCCTGTAATTTGAGCTCTGGTATGGGACCACTCATAGTACTGTGCTGATGCCACATTGTTGCACTTCCCCAGGATGGTTACTCCTTTAGTCTGAACATTATCCCAGGCCCAGGCTGCTTGTCTGACAACAGCCAAGTTAGGCTTGATTTCACAATAAAGGGTCTCAGTCAGATCCTGTGCCCTAGGAGGATGGACTAATGCATAGCCCAACTGTCTGTTGAATAGCAGAGGATTATAATTGATGCACCCTTTCACTCCAATCAGAGGCACATTGGGAAATTGCCCACAACTTGTAATAATGTCTCTGACCTTGGTGCTCTAAGTGCACCACCTGATATCATCTGAGGTTAGAGCAACAAGCCTCCTAGCCCAGTTCTTCTGTTGGTGAGGGTTCAAGAATGCATTAGTCTTTGGCAAATGCTTGAGCATCCAGGTATGGAACAAAGGAGCACATCATCTCACTAATCTTCCCCTTTGCTTTTCATTCCTTTGATGAACGGAGTAGTAAAGATCTCCCAGTAAGGTGGGTACTGGGTTTCTTAGGATGAAAAGATGGATTGCACTCTTGCTAACAAACCTAGGCTCATCTGCAAAAAGTATGACCCCATATATGCTAAGGGCCAACAGAGCACAAACTGCCTTCCACTCCCCCAGGGAGGCCTTCAGACTAGCCTAAGAAGTCAAGAAATCCAGATGAAAACCAGAGATTCCAGCCTTAGATGTCAAATTCTGCCCAATCAGAACTGGTTCTAGATGTAGTGCTCTTGCTATCTCCTCATTACTTGGGAAAGCCATCTCAGGGTTGAAGGGGATTCCACCCCTGATGGGTACACCAACCAATGATGAATATTCCTCCAACAAGGGTCCCAACTGAAAATTCTGAAATGTGAAGCACCTCAGAGGGGGATCATAGAACTGCAGGCAAGTATGTATCAAGCTCCTCTGTGAAGAGTCCAAATCCATAACCACATCAAGGATTCCTCCATAATGCTCTCTAAAAAGTGGTATATGGTCTGGAGTGATCAGGGTCTGAATCCTCCTGATGCTAGCTAGCTCAGGTTCAAAAAAGTGGTAGGAGATGTTACTTTTCTTAGGTGCCATGTTGATGAAGAAAAGCTGAGACTGATGCTGATGATGATACTGAAAATGGGCCTCTGACAGGCTGAGACTGATAATGCAGATAGCAGATAGCTGAAGTAGACACTGGTGAAGATAGGCCTAAGCTGATGATGGGGTCAAAACCAAGCCAAAATGATAGGATGGATACCCTGAAAAACAAATAAACACATGTTAAAATGATGCAATGAGGATGTATGCAAATGATATGCAAGGGTTTGTGACTGAGCTGGATCTGATCAAATGCTCTGATATAGGTCCATGTATGTTCAAGAAATCCAGATGGAGGTTTATAAGCCCAGTAACCAAGGTGGGGGACTCAAATAAAGAGTCACATGTCCAGGGTTTAGAATCACAAGAACTGTTCCAAGATGGAGTACTCTTAATCAAACAAAGTAACAGGGTATTCTGAGGTCAAGTGTACCTGCAAACCTGTAAACAGCCCAACCCCCTCAGAGGTAGTGTTCTAAAACAAGGATCCTCAGATTTGGATCAGTTATGAGAAGTGTAAACACTTCTAACCCGGAGGTACAGTGTTTACAATAACCATAAAAGTTCCTCCTCTAATTCACCTCAGTTTCTGAAGGTCAATACTAAAGGTCATCCAGACTTAGCAGGCTTCCCAGATAGCCCTAGTACTGCAGGAAATCTGCAACACAGAGTTCTCAAGAAGAAACCCATATCTGAACCGTGTTTCATATTCCCATACCAGACCGAGATGGAATGGGAAAGAATATGAACCACTCTAGCCTAGGTATCACTCAGGTCCCAGGTATAGGACCTTAAACTCTCAATAGAACACCCACCCACCAAAACAACAAAACCAGATCCAGCCAGCAGAGTATGACAGTATGAAAAATATAAAGCTATAAAGAAAGCAATAAATCAACTGTACATAAAGCAATAAACAAAACAAATATACAAGCACAGATAGCACATAACACCCCAGTAAACACAAATCAAACAAGCGCTAGGAGGAACCCACAAAAAGACCCAGAAGCCCTGGTTGCAGTATAAGGGTCCCCAGCAGAGTCGCCAAGCTGTCGCTCCCGATAAGTGGGACTAGGCCCAGATAAGGGTACAGACGCGAACGGTCGGCGAAGGGAGACAATGAGAACACACAGCAGTGAACTCACTGGAGATGAATAGAGTCGCCAGCTAGGCATTTTTATCCCGGAGGAAAGGCAATGCTGCATAGGCCTAGAAAGACATGGATAAGACGGTTGCGAACCAGAGAGACTGAGAAAGGGGGTTGGTTACAACCTGGGAAGGTATTAGCACCCAGATTGTCCGTCGTACTCGACGGGATCCACGCTTAAAAGATTTGTGTTTTAAAGGGGTAGTGTCAGTGCATTTTGTGTATCATAACTGGAAAAGGATGTACAGGTGTCAGTGTAAAAGAAGTGTGAAGTGTAATGTATGAAGTGTCAGTGTAAGGATGAGAGTGAAATGCTCATGATAATGAGGCTTAAAGAATAAAGTTGGAAGGAGGGGGAATATACAGAGACTTTTGTTCGATAACTGTTAAGTTATGCCTACGTATCCTCTCGTGCAATGAGGAAGTCAGAACACCGTAGTTCGACCCAAAGAGACTGAAAGATGAATTGACTTGTGAACTGCTTGCTTGTCTATGCTCAAGTGTATGACCTTTCTGGCTCAGGTGCAAACTGTCTTGCATTAGACGGAAGAAGCAAGTTCTCGTTTGTGAGTGAATGAGGTGAGAAAAGAATCCCGGAGGAGACGATTATTGTTTGTTTTTGAGTTTTCAGTCTTTTATTGCTTTTGAAAGTTTGTCATAAGTTAATGAGCTTAAGCCTAAACCAATGGATTTGGTAAACTCATCACATCTTCCCTCTGATTAGGGGTAATGAGTATACCTTAAGTGTGAAGTCAGATTCTCACACTTAATCACCTTTGATGTAGGATTAAGATCATTAACCTACTTGTGATTATTTAGATGTTTTTGTGGTTTTTGTTTAGTGTTGAGTAATGAGATTAAGCCATAATCAGGGATTAAACAGACTCATTACACCATCCTAATAGAAGGATAATAGATTAGAATGTTTAAGCTAAGGAAAGCTCCTCAACTTAATCCATGATTAGGGATTAAACTCATGACAAAACAAAGCCATTATTAAGTGGATTTTATTTAATGATATGATGATGAAGTGATTTTTATGGTTTGTAAGACAACTTGAGGAGGACTTGTCCATTAACACTAGGGTTAGTCCTTCTTAACCAGTTAAGGAAGAATTAGAACCCTAATGCAAGGCCCAAGTTACAAGTGTGATGTCTTAGTGATTATTAGATGGATTGATTAAAGGATTTAAACACATTGAGGGTTTAACACTTAGGATTAAAGTTATACACTCCATCCTAATAGAAGGATGCAGGCATAAGCTTAGTCACAAAGCCTTAAAGCCTTTATGGTTTAGTCCTTGATTAGGAGGTGAGAAGAGAAGACTCAAAGAGACACAAAGGTAAAACTAAGTGGGGAGACTAATCCAAACCCTAATCATTGTCATGCATGGTTGTTCCTAAGGTTTGTGAGGTTTAACAAGAAAGATCTTCAAAGGAGCCACCAGGAAGCAGATGAAAGGATCAGGAGAAGCAAAGCAACTTGCTTCAATTAAGAAGACAAGTCACTTGAGGAAAGAAAGTGGGAAGAGAAAGAATGAGCAAGATCAATCTCAAACATATACAAAAATGTAGCAAGGAATGCATAAAAGAGATGAAGAGAAGCTATGAGAAGTGAAGGCAAATTCATTTCTCAAATCCACTTACCACCTGAAAAGTTAGAAAAGGAATGTAATGCAATGCAAGATGAGATGAAATGACATGATGAGAAACAAAACCAGAAGCACATACATGATGTTAATGATGCTATGAGATGCTACAAACATGAAACAACACATGGGGGTGATCATACAAGCTTATGGGTGCAAATGAGACAAGTTAAGAAACATAAACACACATGAAAAGTTATGGAATGCAAATGGCATACAACATGGCAAATGCAAAAATGCAATGATCAAACATGCTTCTAATATGTCTTATGATGTTAAATGAATCACATGGATGCATAAAATGTCATGGCAAGTCAAGGTATGAATGCAAATGCAAGATGGATGCATATGGAAGCCCAAATTAGGGTTTATGATCAAAGCATTAAACACAAACCAAAATCAGAAGCAAACAACATTATAAAAAATTGAAAATGCACTCAAAGGACCCCTAATCCTATACTAACCCACTTCCCAAAGGAGAGGTTTCAACTCTTAACCTAGTTCAAGTTATGATTTTCCTAAGTTTTATAGGGTTTTAGGGTTCCTTAACAAGAAAAATTACCAAACAAATAGAAAATGAAAGATCAAATCATGGACATTTAATCTCACAAACTACATGCCAAACACAATGCAATGCAAAAAGAATCAAGGTCCAACTCTTTAGGGTTAGGCAGAAATGATTTTTGGAAGTTTGGATCAAAATAATGCATCAAAATGATTTTAATTCAATGAAAAATTCTCAAAATGCATCAAGATCAAAAAAATAAATTTGGTTTGAGGGTTGGACAATGTTTCTAAATGTTTTTAAATGTTTCATGAATTTTTTGGTGATTTTTAAATACCTAGAAGTATTTTTAATTAATTAATTCTCATTAATTAATTAAAAAGAAACTTTTAAATATTTAAAAATACTTTTTTAATGCTAAAAATAAAAATGAAAATATTTTTGTGTTCTGAAAATTAATGAAACTCTTGACAAAAAATTTCATAATTTTTAAATGGTTTTTACTATTTTTTATAAAATGTACAAATCAAATGAGAAAAAATGAAATAAAAATTAAAATAAATGGAAGTATGCTGAATGAGAGGCTGAGATTGAATCTGGCAAGGAAGCTGTTGACTGCGCGCCAGATCTAGTGGTTGGTATTCAAACTGAGTTAAACATAATTAATTAATTTTTAAATCCTAATTAACAACTAATGATCTAATCTGGACCACACAACACGCGCGGGAGAGACAGATCCAATGGTCCACGTTTAAAGTTTGCCCTAACCCTAATTAAGTTGCTAATGACTTTCAGGTCACCGGAGACGAGCTCCGGTCGTCTTCTCCGGTGACCTCCCTCCCTGAGAATTTCCAAATCATTCCCTAGGTCATTTCTGGAGCTCTAAAGCTCCAGATTTGTTCCTTTCACTCTCCTAAACTCAACCCTAACCTCATTTCTCATTTATTTCCAGCCATTATCAAGAATCGAAGCTAAGAACAAAAACTGCCAAAATTTCAGACAAGCAATACAGTCTCATTTCTCAATCATTTTCAATAATTTCAAGCTCAATGTGATCAGTGAAGCATGCTTAATCATTTTGTAACAAAAAATAGAGGTCCTGGAAAAGTTAATTCGAAAGGCTACCTGAGATGGAGCTTTCACCCTTTGAGCTTTCTGGCTGCTTTCTTGGTGCAAAAAGCCTCTAATGACCTTCTTGAAGAGTTTGCAATGCTTGGAAAGAGTTTGTGATGGCTGGTTTGAAGGTTTGAACAAGTTCTGTTCAATGGGGGGCAGAAATCGTATTTGTGATTCTGGGGGTTTTAGGCTATGGTGATGGATGCTTTGTGATCAGAGGAACATGTTGAGTTGATCTATGAAGTGGGTTTGTATGTTTGTGAGTTGTGTGACAAGATTCGAAGGTGTTTGCTCAAGGGAGTGAAAATGAGGATGCTGAGTTCTAGTGTGCTTCAGGCTTGCCTCTTGTGTGGTTTGGCTTTCATTTTCTTTGTATAAACAAATGCCATTGGTCAGAGGATGTGACTTGTGCTTTTGTGATAGGTGTGGTAGCTTTTGCCAAAATGTCAACTTCTTGTAAGAGAGGCATGGGTCATGTTCCAGCCAAGTACAAAGGGTGTGGGCTGCGCAGCAAGGTGAGGGAGAAAGGCTAGGATTGGTCAGCAGGCTAGGCAACAAGTGGATGGGATGTTATCATTGGTTTTGCAACTTGCTTGCCTTTGGTTCCCATGTAAAAAACTTGCCTTACAAACCATGAAACATGTGATCTCTTTGGTCCAATCTGAACTTTAGGACTTATATGATGCTTGTGTAATGGTTTGATATCAACTAGAAGTCATAAATTTCCTTGGTACAAGATTTTGCAAATTTCTCATTTGGTGCATAACTTGAAATTTAGTGATTTTTGCCAACTTTGGTGCACCATAACTTTTGATTCAAAATGAATTAGGTCATGTTCTTATACTTTTTCAAAAGGGAAAGATGTATTCTACAACTTTCATGACCAAAGTTTTCTCATTTGAAGCATTTTTGGATCAAAAAGTAAGGGTTGAAAAAGTTGCATAAAATGACATTTCATTAAAAGTCAACCTTGCCCAAAAAAGTCAACTTTGCAAAAACTTGTAATTCTTGAATTTTGTGAACTTCAAACTTCTTCCATGATCAAATAAAGATCAAATACACTCAAAATGATGAAGATCACCCCTTGGTTGGGTCATTGGGGGCCTCAGATGCCCTGATTTTGCACTGACTTGCCTGAAAAGTCAACTCTTGATCAGATGACTTCCCCATGGAATTTCTTCATGAAAATTTATATGCACACTCCCTATACCATATAGAGACCAATAGAAACAAGAATGACCAAAAAATTTGGAGTTATGGCCTCTGAAACCAAAACCCTAATTTCAGGTCACTTGTGCAGTCAAACTTAGCTCTGCTTCCATACCAATCCCAGTTCTTGTGATTCTTTGGCATTTTTGACTTTGAGAGGATATAATATGATACTTGAACACATATGGATCCCTTGGAAGTGATTGATGACCTTTGGAGTGGCTCAGGAAGCTCTTGGATTGCTCAGATCACAAACCCTAGATGCAGATGACTTTGAACCTATGCAGTGAATCAAAAATGTGGTATGAGGTGTTATGATTGTGTTTATGCATATGTAATGATCACAAGCCAAGGTGTGAATGGGTGAGGGCAAATTTGGGGTGTTTACACTAATTTCTGATTTATGAATTAATTAATCCAGATTAAGAAAAGTCAACTAGGATTAGGGCAAAATGGAGTGATCATGGGCGTCCAAACACGCGCGAGTCAACACATCCAAGGGACCAAATTCAAACTTCATTAAACACAGGGATTAAACCCTAATCATTTTCAGGTGGCCGGAGAAGACCTCCGGTCATCTTCTCCGGTGGGAATCCCACCTGAAAATTTCCAAAATCTCCAAAACCTCACTAAAATGAAATCTAAAAGAACAGAAATCATCCCCACATCCCCCTGAATCAAAACCCTAACACAAAACTCATTTATCTTTCATCAATCACATGAATCGAAAGCAAACATTTTTAGGTCAGAAAAGTTTCAGAGTAAGATTAAATGCTTATTTCTCAACCATTTTCAAAACCAAAGACATCAGAGTGATCAGTGAATCATGAAGAACAACTTAGGAACTTAAAAATCCATTTCTGGAAAAAATGTTCATGAAGCTACCTGAGTTTGAAGCTTTTCAGTTTGCAACTTTCTGACCTCTTTTCTTTGCGCAATCCACTCCTTTTAGGCCCCTGATGTCATCTTGATGCTTGGAGAGAGTTTGTGTTGGCTGGTTTGGAAGTTTGAATAAGTTCTGTTCAAGGTCAGGTGAGGATCGTGTTTGTGATTCTGGCAGTTTAAGGCAAGGATGATGGTTGGTTTGTGTTCAGTGAAGCATGGTGAGAAGGTTTGTGAAGTTTGTTTGAGTGTTTGAAGCTTGTATGATGACTTTCGAAAGCTTTTGCAAGTGAGGGTGAAAATGTGAAAGTTGTGCTATGGCTGGTTTCAGGCTTGCTTGTTCTTATGTTTGGCTTGCAATTGATTTGTATAAACAAATGATATTGGTCAGATGACATGACATGTCCTTTTGTGATAGGTATGGTTGCTTTTGCAAAATGTCAACTTTTGTGTAAGAAGGGCATGGGCAACTTGCTAGCCTAGTACAACAAGGGTGTGCTGCGCAGCATGATGGGGGAAAAGGGCTAGGATGGTTCAGCAAACTAGGCAGCAAGTGGGTGAGGAGATATGATGACTTTTGCAACTTGGTTCACTTTGGTTCTTATGGAAGAAAATTGATCCATAAGCCATGAAACATGTGAATCCTTGGCCCATTCTGATTTTTGAATGTTGTGTGTTCATGTTGTGTGAATTAGAAGTCCATTTGATAGCTTAATTGGCCTTGAGAAATGAATTTGCAACTTTGCCTCTTTGGTGCATGACTTGAAATTTAGTGATTTTTGCCAACTTTGACAAGCCATAACTTTTGATCAAAAATGAATTAGGTCATGTTCTTGTACTTTTTGAAAAGGGAATGATCCATTCTACAACTTTCATGACCAAAGTTTTTCCGTTTGAAGCTTTTTTGAATCAAAAAGTAAGGGTTGAAAAGTTGCCTAAAATGACAAATTCATTAAAAGTCAAACTTGCCCAAAAAGTCAACTTTGCAAAAGACTTGAAATTCTTGAATTTTGTGAACTTCAAACTTCTTCTATGATCAAATAAATATCATATACACTCAAAATGATGAAGATCACCCTTTGGTTGGGTCATTGGGGGCCTCAGATGCCCTGATCTTGCACTGACTTGCTTGAAAAGTCAACTCTTGATCAGATGACTTCCCCAAGGAATTTCTTCATGAAAATTGATATGCATACTCCCTATACCATATAGAGACCAATAGAAACAAGAATGACCAAAAAAATTGGAGTTATGGCCTCTGAAACCAAAACCCTAATTTTAGGTCATCTGTGCAGTCAAACCTAGCTCTACTTCCATGCCATTCTCAGTTCTTGTGATTCTTTGACATTATTGACTTTGAGAGGATATAATATGATATTTGAACACACATAGACCTCTTTGAAGTGATTGTTGACCTTTGGAGTGGCTCAAGAGGCTCTTGGATTGCTCAGATCACAAACCCTAGATGCAGATGACTTAGAACCAATGCAATGACTCAAAAATGTGATATGAGGTGGTATGATTGTGTTTATGCATATGAAATGATCACAAGCCATGGTGTGAATGGGTGAGGGAAAATTTGGGGTGTTTACAGCTGCCCCTATTCAAACATGAGTTAGCTGTGCAGGATGTAAGCGATGGCTTAACAGGCAAACTAGATAACTTGTGGTTGAATACCAAAGACAGTCCAAAATTTGCACTCACAGAATGAAGAAGAAAAGGGATATAGATTGTAAAGGAAAATAAAGTATATTGTAAAGTGTGGGCGACGGAGGACGACCGTCGAGCAGAGGACGACTGCTGGGTAAAGAGCAATGACGGGGACGACCGACATGCTGGAAAAGTGTGGAAAATAAAGCAATGACGGGGACGACCGACATGCTGGGGATAAAAGATATTATGATGGGGACGGCCATCAAGTAAGGCTGTAAGATTTTCTGGGGATTAATGAAAAATGATGGGGACGACCATCAAGTTCATAAAGTAAAGTAACCAACGATGGGGACGGCCATCAGGCTTAAACGAAAAGGGACCACGACGGGGACGGCCATCGGGTTAAAGAATAAATGAAATAAACAGGTGATGAGGTACGGTCATCAAAGGTGAAGGACGATCACCTAGCAGGGGACGGCTGCTCTGTTGGGTAAGATGAGGGACGGTCATCTAAGGTAGAGGACGACTACCTGGCAGGGTACGGCTGCCGAAAATATCGCGACACAGGACGAATGCCGGATAAAAGGTCAACGATGGGGACGGCCATCGGGCGAGCATGATGGAGGACGACCATCAAGAGGCGGAGGACGACCACCCAGCAGGGGACGGCTGCTCTCGAGGTTTATCATGACATAGGACGAATGTCAGATAACCAAAAATCAACAATGGGGACGGCCATTGGATAAATTGATGAAGGACGATCATCAAGAGGTGGAGGACGACCACCTAGCAGGGTACGGATGCTAAATATCACGACACAGGACGAGTGTCGGATAGAAAATCAACGATGGGGACGGCCATCGGATGAGCATGATGGAGGATGACCATCAAGAGGTGGAGGACGACCACCTAGCAGGGTACGGCTGCTCTCAGGGTTTATCATGACATAGGACGAATGTCAGATAAAAAGAAAAAAATTTGCTTTGTTGGTGATCTACTGGGGAACAGTAAACACGGACGAGTGTTTATATCCAAGAAGCAAAAGGTATAAGTGTTTAGATGTTTGTGTATAGATTAAAGATGCGGACGAGCATCCTTAAGACTACGATACGGACGAGTATCGGGTAGAAACAAATACTGACACGTGTTCAGAGATGATGATACGGACGAGTATCAACTGGCTAACAGAGAACACGGACGAGTGTTGAATCTGAGGGGACTTTTCTGGGGAATAGTAGACACAGACGAGTGTCTATATTCAAGAAGACAAGAGTGTTTGACACAGTGTATGGATTAAAGATGCGGACGAGCATCCTTAAGACTATGATACGGACGAGTATCTGGTAGAAACAAACGCTTGACGCATGTTCTGAGATGATGGTACGGACGAGTACCAACTGGTTAACAGAGAACACGGACGAGTGTCGAATCTGTGGGGATGTAAGTGGTATATACAAGATACGGACGAGTATCTGTATAAGAGTAATCATGAGTGGTGTATAGATGAGTGTTTATCTGCTGGGGAGAGTGACACGGACGAGTGTCAAAAGGAGAAAAGTATAGTATAAGCAAGTATATGGGTTGCAAAAGTTTAGGCGACCGTGCCGGGGATATGACACGGACGGGTGTCAGGGAATTGTATATACATGAGTATTTGTGAGTGCAAAAGGGACGTTTTGGTTTTCTGCTGGTGGTATGACACGGACGGGTGTCAAGAAGTATCTGTAATACGGGTGGTCTGTTTGTAAATAGTGCTCGGGTGACTTTTACTGGGGAATGATGACACGGACGGGTGCCAAAAGGGAGTATATACTGGTGTTTGTGAATGTGAGGCAACTGTTTTTTTTTGGGGGGAATCCGCTGGGGAATTTTTTTTGTGTATTGTTGATGGATCGTCAATATTTACAAGTGTTTGATTCAAAACATGGCTTATGATTATGCTATATGTTTGATTTTGCCGTAATGCTCCGTATTAGACGGAATGCTACGCTTTGTGGGTGAATATGATGCGAATGCTATGGTCATGCAAAGATACCAAACCGGGACTCGGATCCCGTTGCCGTGAAGATCTCTGGTCGATCTGTTTGAAATGGACATCCCAGCTGGGGATGAGATCGTTGGTAGATCTGATGATTCTGCTTGGGGAAATAAGTCATTGATAGACTTTTTCCAGTAAATGAAAGACCCAGCTGGGGCTTGTAGCAGCTTTCGTTACTCTTTTGTGATTCCTTCATGCGTTGCTCTTCTGGATGGAGGCTGAAACTCTATGGGGGGAGATGGTTCCCTGGATTTTGTTCTTAGTTGAGGAAGAATGATTGGCACCTCGGCTGGGAGAAGTGACAAGTGGCAACTCAGCTGGGGAGAGTAATAAGAGGCAACTCAGCTGGGGAGAGAGCACTTCGGGTGCTAAGGCTGAGTGAATGCTGATTTGTCAGCCTGCTGGGATGATGCCTTCATGCCCCAAGTTGTGCTTTGGATACCTGCAATCCTGAAAAGATAGAGAAACGCACAAGTAATCCCGAGGTATCCTTCACTGGATTCTGTCATAGGAATTAGACACTTCTGAGAGTAAGTATATTTCCTGCAAGCATGTAGCTTTTATTTTTGAAGATAAGCATTTGTATTTATGCAATCAGTATTTTAAAGATATCAGACATTTTTTGCAAATAAAAATGTACAAGACGAGACGTGACTGAAAATCTGATTTTATTAATTCATGTGCCCTGAATCGGCAAGATACAGTTTAAGGAAACATATCTCCTGAAATGAGGAGGTTGTTATAATTTGAGAAACAAAATGCTGGCAATGTTGACGACGCTTAGAGGAGCTTCCCCTTGCTATGACTCGTATGACATTTGACGTTCTTCTCGTCTCGCTTTCTGAAGAAGGCTGATTCTGGCAGAAGCTTGATCCTTCCGAGGTTTAACAAATTGTAGGTGATACAGACGAATTCAGAATGCAGTTGTTCGCTTATTCCCTTATCTTGCATGGATCGCCCTTTCGGGTTTTCAATCCATCGGGATACCCATTTTTGCCTGAGTTGTCCAATGTGGCTTTTCAACTCAGCGGGTGTACATTTTTTGTTCATTTTCCCTTATTTTTACCCGAGTCTTTTATTCTGTTTTTGACTGATGCCCTATTTTTGCCTGGACTTTTATTCTGTTTTTGTGTCCAGCGGGTCATTTTATGCGAAGTATTTTTTAACCGCATCTGAATTCACAGGGGACGGGAAATCTTCACCATCCATAGTGCTGAGCATCAGTGCTCCGCCAGAGAAAACTTTCTTTACCACAAATGGTCCTTCATAATTCGGAGTCCACTTGCCCCTGTGGTCTGTATGAGGAGGGAGGATTCTTTTCAGCACAAGATCTCCTACTTGGTACTCTCGGTGCCTGACTTTCTGATCGAAGGCTTTCTTCATTCTTCTCTGATATAACTGCCCATGACAGATTGCAGCCAATCTTTTCTCTTCAACCAGACTCAGTTGTTCGTATCGGGACCGAACCAATTCTGCTTCGTTCAGCTTAACATCCATCAATACCCGTAGGGAGGGTAATTCAACTTCAACTGGTAGGACTGCTTCCATACCATACACGAGCTGATACGGTGTTGCCCCAGTGGATGTCCTGATTGACGTGCGGTACCCATGCAAGGCAAACGGTAGCATTTCATGCCAGTCTTTGTAAGTGACTACCATCTTCTGCACAATCTTCTTGATATTCTTATTAGCTGCCTCAACAGCGCCATTCATCTTTGGCCTGTAAGGAGAAGAATTGTGGTGCTGGATCTTGAAGTCCCGGCATAGCTCTGCCATCATTTTGTTGTTTAAGTTGGAACCATTATCAGTAATGATTCGCTCGGGAACTCCGTATCGACAGATGATATCTCTCTTCAGAAATCTGGCTACCACTTGCCTTGTAACGTTTGCATAGGAAGCTGCTTCAACCCACTTGGTGAAATAGTCAATGGCGACCAGGATGAATCTGTGGCCATTTGAAGCAGTCGGTTCAATCTTGCCAATCATGTCAATGCCCCACATAGCAAAGGGCCAGGGTGACGACATCACATTCAAAGGATTGGGAGGCATATGCACCTTATCCGCATAAATCTGGCATTTATGGCATTTTCTGGCGTAGGCACAATAGTCTGCATCCATTGTGATCCAGTAATAACCCGACCTTAGCAACTTCTTAGCCATGGAATGCCCTCCAGCATGGGTACCAAAGGATCCTTCGTGCACTTCATGCATCAACAAGTCTGCTTCTGTCTTATCAACACATCTGAGGAGTACCATATCAAAGTTCCGCTTGTACAGGGAACCATCAGTATTCAGAAAGAAACTACCAGCAAGCCTTCTCAAAGTCTTCTTATCATTGGAAGATGCCCCAGGTGGGTATGTTTGATCCTCCAAGAAGCACTTAATGTCATGGAACCAAGGCTTATCATCTTTGACAATGTCTGCTGCAAATACATATGCTGGTCTGTCAAGTCTGGATACTGAAATCTGAGGTACAAAGTTGGCAGCTTGAACTTTGATCATGGATGAAATGGTGGCGAGAGCATCTGCAAACTGATTCTCGTCCCGAGGGATATACTCAAGCTTGACCTTTGTGAAGAAAGTCAATAACCTCCTTGTATAATCCCTGTAAGGTAGCAGATGATCTTGGTGTGTGTACCATTTGCCGTTGGTCTGATTAACTACCAGAGCTGAATCTCCGAATACAGTCAATGTCTTGATCCTGAGGTCAATGGCTTCCTCAAGACCCATAATGCAAGCTTCGTATTCAGCTTCTTTGTTAGTGCAGTTAAAGGTGAGCTTTGCCGAGAAAGGCATATGAACTCCTTTAGGTGTAATGAGTACTGCACCAACACCACGACCATTCATGTTAACAGCCCCATCAAACATCATAGTCCATTCTTCTTCCGGGTTAGGCCCTTCAGTGTGAATAGGCTCTTCATGATCTTTTGCTTTAATGAACATGATGTCTTCATCAGGGAAATCAAATCTCATAGGCTGGTAATCATCAATGGGTTGCTCAGCAAGATATTCAGACAATACACTGCCCTTGATGGCTTTCTGAGATGTGTATTGGATGTCATATTCTGTAAGAATCATTTGCCATCTTGCAACCCGTCCGGTAAGTGCTGGCTTCTCAAAAATGTACTTAACTGGGTCCATCTTTGAGATCAATAAAGTAGTGTGGGTCAACATATACTGTCTCAGTCGGCGAGCAGCCCACGCTAAAGCACATCAAGTTTTCTCGAGCAGTGAATAACGTTGTTCACAGTCGGTAAACTTTTTGCTTAGGTAGTATATTGCATACTCTTTTCGACCAGACTCGTCATGCTGGCCCAGCACACACCCCATTGACTCTTCTAATACTGTCAAGTACATGATTAGAGGTCTTCCTTCAACTGGAGGCATAAGGATTGAAGGCTCTTGTATGTATTCCTTGATCTTGTCGAAAGCCTTGTGGCAGTCTTCATTCCACCTGACCGTCTGTTATTTTCTTAACAGCTTGAACAAGGGTTCACAGGTGGCTGTAAGGTGAGATATGAACCTTGAAATGTAGTTCAATCGACCTAAGAACCCTCGAACTTCCTTTTCTGTCTTTGGTGCAGGCATCTCTTGAATAGCTTTGACTTTATCAGGGTCAACTTCAATCCCTTTCTCGCTCACAATAAATCCCAGCAGCTTACCAGATCGCACCCCGAATGTGCATTTGTTGGGGTTCAACTTCAGTTGATACTTCCTCAGACGTTTGAACAGCTTCAGCAGATTTACCAGGTGATCTTCTTCAGTAAGGGACTTGGCAATCATGTCATCCACGTAACATTCGATTTCTTTATGGATCATATCGTGGAATAATGTCACCATAGCCCGTTGATATGTTGCACCGGCATTCTTCAGTCCGAATGGCATCACCTTGTAACAGAACGTGCCTCAGGGTGTGATGAAGGTTGTCTTCTCCATGTCTTCAGGTGACATTTTAATCTGATTGTATCCTGAAAATCCGTCCATGAAGGAGAATACCGAGAACTGAGCCGTATTATCCACCAATACATCAATGTGAGGTAATGGGAAGTCATCTTTCGGGCTGGCTCTGTTCAGATCCCGGTAGTCAACACACATTCTTACTTTGCCGTCTTTCTTAGGCACAGGTACTATATTAGCAACCCACGGTGGATAGCTAGTCACAGCAAGGAACCCGGCGTCCCATTGCTTTTGTACCTCTTCTTTGATTTTCATGGCCATGTCTGGGCGAGTACGGCGCAGTTTCTGTTTAACCGGTGGGCATTCTTCTCTTAAAGGTATCTTGTGCATAACAATGTCGGTGTCCAACCCTGGCATATCTTGATAAGACCAAGCAAACACGTCCACATATTCTTGAAGCAGATCAATCAGTTGTCTCTTCACTGAGTCTTGCAAGCAGGCCCCGATTCTAACCTCTTTCACATCTTCATCTGTACCAAGATTAATCGTTTCGACCTCCTCCTGATGAGGAGTGATAACTCTCTCCTCTTGTCTCAACAACCTGGCTAGCTCTTCAGGAAGCTCATACTCTTCTTCAACCCCTTCATCAGCTTGATTGATCGGATTGTCAAAGTCATACATTGTCATAGCCGTGCTGTTGTCGGTGCGGTCTGGGAGGCACTCTCTGCAAGGGTTCAGTTTGTTCATTTTAGTGATTTGATTTTAATCTTGTTTTTTTTTTTTTTTTAAAAAGTGAAATAAGGTTGTCATTTTGAAAACACTGCCATTTATTTTTTGTACAAAAAGAAAAATGGAAAAACAGTGAGCGGAAAAGAAAAAGACTCATTTGCAAAAAGATGTGTGATATTTCATTGATTAATCTTGTTGCACAAAAATTACAGATGGCCCGATTACAAAATGAGTCTTGTCATCTTGGGCAAGATGCAAGACTTGATGCATGCTATAAAAATACAGGAAATAATAATTACTCTGCATGAGTAACTCTTATAATTTCCTGGGAAGACCAGTTTGAGGTACTGCTCCCCGGGATCTTTGGACGTATCCAATTCTCCAGATTGCGTTCCTCTTCTGCCTCGTCTTCCAAATTGTTGACAGCATCAGGGGCGAGCATCCCCCCATTGACAAAACCGGGCTTCTCAGCAGCCTCTGCTTGATATTGTTGAGTTGGTTTGTAACCCAACCCAAATTTGTCCTTCTTCTTCTCCACAGATAAAACCTTGCCCCAGCCTTGGGCAGTTCCATCCTCAACAACCTTCCGGGCTTGTTGATAAGATGCCATGGAGATTCCAGGTACAGCGGATGCTTCATTTACATCCAGGGCCTCAAACCCTTGGCTCATCGTTTCATGGATCTCCCCATCCATCTCAATGTATTTGTAAGTAGCCAGGTGGTGACAAAAATATCCTCCTCCCCACAGATAGTAACGACTTGACCCTCCCACTCGAATTTTAACTTCTGGTGAAGGGTTGAGGTCACGGCGCCAGCGGCGTGAATCCATGGCCTACCCAATAGACAGCTGTAGGCAGGCTGTATATCCATCACGTAGAAGGTCGTTTTGAAAGTTTGTGGGCCAATCGTTATAGGCAACTAAATTTCTCCCAGAACTGATCTCTTAGAACCGTCAAAGGCTCTCACTACCAGGTTACTAGGACGTAATGCCAATCCTTCATACTCCAACTTCACAAGGGCTTTTTTAGGTAAGACATTGAGGGATGATCCTGTGTCTACCAGCACATGGGAAAGAACTGCACCCTTACACTCCATGGTAATGTGCAAAGCCTTGTTGTGATTGCGGCCTTCCGTGGTCAAATCAGTGTTGGTAAATCCTAGCCCATGACTAGCATTAACATTTCCAACTACAGCTTCCAACTGATTGACGGTGATCTCTTCTGGTACATAAGCTGCGTGCAAGACTTTGAGCAGTGCGTTCCGGTGAGCCTCGGAGCACATAAGCAATGATAGAATAGAGATCTTGGAAGGCGTCTGGTGAAGCTGGTCCACTATCTTGTAATCACTCTTCTTGATGATTCTCATGAATTCATTAACTTCTTGATCAAAAGGTGTTTTCACAGCTTCTTTAACAACTTGCTCTTCTTGCACCATGCTCTTCCCTTTTGCCTTGGCGGCAGCTTCTGCTTCGGCAGTGGGTCTTTGAATTTGTGGAGCAAAGAGACGTCCGCTTCGAGTGAAGCCTCCGCCTCCTCCCACATTGTCTACTTGTGGTGCAGGGGTTGATGATTCAAGAGTGATTTTCTGTCCTCCGCAGTATAGATCAGAGTCGTAATGCCAGGGGATGGCATTACTGCTTTCATAAGGTACTGGCCCAGGCACTGTGATAGTGACTGGACTGATAGCAGCTGCAGAAGGGACCATGATAGTATATGGATCATAGTATATTGTGACTGGTGCTCTGATAGGAGTGACATTTTGTGAGTTGTAGGCAGAATCATTTTCAGGATCATAATAAATCGTAACTGTTGAAACATTTGCTGCTGAAGTTGTAGGAGACATTGCTGGATGGATGGGTGTTGTTGTTGTAGGAGATTCTAGATGAAGCGGTGCTGAAGTTGTAGAAGGGATGTTTGTTGATATATGGTCAGTTGAAGTGACAGCTGAAGCATTTGTTGACGAGATTGAAGAGTTGTTCGGAACAATGGTTGTTGCAGTTGTAGAAGACACGGGAATTGTTGCTGATGAGATTGCTGGATTTATAGGAAATGATGTTGTAATCTGAAGCAGGCCACTCCGGATGAGGCCATCTATGCCATCTCTCAAGTTATCACAACCATTCACTGAAATGTTACAATAAGCACACCCTAGCTCACATCCCGGGAACATTTGACATTCGAGGAGTTGAGCTTTAATCTCTACCAACGGCGTCCGAATCTGACCCACACTGGTTATCAAGTAAGACGGTTTGTCTTCTTCAATAGCATTGATTCTGGGACCTCCATGGTTTGGAATAGGGTTCTTGTTAACATTTGGTGGTGGTGCAAATTTTAGAGCCTTAGAGTCTACCAGGTCTTGTACCTTCATGTGCAAAGCTCTGCACTTCTCTGTATTGTGGCCAGGTGCGTTGGAATGGAATGCACATCTGGCGTTGATGTCGTAATTTCTGGGTAAACTGGAGGGATCGGGAGGTGCCAACGTCCTTAACTCAACCAGGTTGAACTTCAGGAGTTGTGGCAGTAAAGCGGCATATGGCATAGGGATTGGATCAATCACCCTATTGGCCTGAGATGGCTTCTGCTGAAATGGTCTTTGCTGATTGTTGTTGTTGGTATTGTTGTAGTTTCTCTGAGGAGGATACTGAGTTTGTTGCTGGTACTGAGGTTGTTGCTGAGGTTGATACATTGATTGCTGAGGAAGTGGAGAAGGAATGGTGACTGCTGCCACTGCCCTTTGAACATACTGGGGTCTGCCCCTGCTAGTATGGATAGCATTGGTCTCACCAGTTCTTCTTGGGCCCACAAAAGGCTTTCTTGGGTTGCCGAATGAGCTGGCACCGTTGTCAGAAATTTTGCCCATCTTCAATAAGCTCCCAATTCTTTCTCCAGCTATAACAACATCTGCAAAGCTGGTAGAAGAAAAGGCAGCTAGCCTGTCAATGTATGTCCCTTGGAGGGTGTTCATAAACATATCTGCCATCTCCCTCTCAGACATAGGTGGTTGGACAGCAGCAGCCAGCTGTCTCCATCTCTGGGCGTATTCTCGGAAGCTTTCCCTGGATGATTGTGACATTCCCATTAGGAGGGTCCTGTTGGGTGCCATATCCAAATTATACTGATATTGTCTAATGAAGGCTTCTGCCAAATCCTTCCAACACCTGATGGTTGCTCTAGTAAGATGAGAATACCATTCCCTTGAAGCTCCAGTTAAGCTATCCTCAAAATAAAACATCCATAGCTTTTCATCCATGGTATACGCCTTCAGCCTCCCCAGAAAGGATTGCAAGTGGGTCCGTGGGCAGGAAGTCCCGTTGTACTTTTCAAAACAAGGAGGCTTAAACTTATGGGGAATCCTGACCCCGTCCACTAAGCCCATGTCCATAACATCAAAGCCCAGAGAATTTTGAGATTCCAAAGACCTTAATTTTTCAGCAATTTCATCCAGCCTTCTGTCATAGGCCTCATCCCCAGCTCCCATCACTGTGAATTGATCTTCCTGGGGGTCTTCTTGCAGCACTCTACCTGCAGTGGCAGTCCCTTGCACATTAGCAGGAATGTTGATCTCTGGATGAAGGTGGGGTCCAAATACAGGGGGGTTGACATGAGGCTGAACCCTCTCATTGTTGCTTGTCCCAGCAGTCCCTGGATGGGGGTCTTCCTGAGTCTGCCTCTCTACCAAGGCTCTCAATCTTTCTTGGCTTTGAGCCATATTGTTCATCACCTCCATAAACTGTGTCATCTGATTCCTCATTTCTAGCCTCTCATTGGCCATTTGAGCCCTGACCTCAGTAAGGTCCTGTTGTACCTGGTCCATCTGTATGCCCGGGAGATTGTTGCGGGTTGGATATCTGTGTGGACGGTTGAGTGGGAACACCCGTCGTCGAGCAATAGTTCCTGAGATCACAACAGAGTTAGTAACAACAACAAAATAAACCTACAAAACAAACAAAAGGTTAGTATGCAATGCAGTATGCCTATTTGTTTTCAAGGTATCCGGCTTGGCACTTGGTTTTGACCTTTCCAGACCCTTGAAGATGTTGCTGATGTTGCTTGAAAGAAACTCAGATAGAACAAACTGATACATATATTACAAAAAGGCAAATGATACATAGTTTGTTTCTTCTCATAATACATGCCCTCTGAGGGGTCAAAAAGTACAACATAAGAAAATAAAAGTACATGAAATGAAAGCAACAACAAGCAAAAGTCAAACACCAAGACCAAACTCATCCTCCTGAACTTCCTTGAGAAGTGCTTCAGTCACAGGATCAGCCGGGCGCTCTGTAAGGCTCCTGATGAGAAGATTCCTGGTGGTAACAGCTACTGTTAACTTCTTGTGTTGACTCTGGTCCTTTGACCTCTTCACTCCAGCTCTAATCTTCAACTCTGAGATCTCTCTTTGGGCTGCTAGCAGGGCTTCCTGTTGCTCTTTTGCACTAGCCTCCAGCTGCTCAATCTTGTCCTGAGTCCTCTTATCCTCCAGAGTACGAGCTTCGGTGATCCTGAACCACCTAGCTTGACTCTCTTTCAGATACAAATCAGTCCTGGCTTTTTGGAACTGAGCCTCCTTGCAGGCATTCTTCAAAATATGTTCTCCAGCCTTAGACTTTTTGATGTAATCCTCAGACTTCTCAATTCTAGCCAGATGCTCCACCTTCAACTTTTCCAACCTTTCAATGTCCAGCCTACCATCACTCCTCTCCCAGAGGGTCTTCTATAGAGCCTGAGTCAGCTTCTCATTTCTCTCTTTTAGCTTCTCAAACTCCTCTAAACTGACAGTGACAGGAGGTGGTGCTGAGGATGGTCCGGGTATATCTTCCATGGTGAAGGGCATCCCAGAAAATTGAGCCCTGGCATGGGACCACTCGTAGTACTGTGCTGAGGCCACATTGTTTCACTTCCCAAGGATGGTTACCCCTTTAGTCTGGACATTGTCCCAAGCCCAGGATGCTTGCCTGACAATAGCCAGATTAGGCTTATTCTCACAGTAAAGAGTCTCAGCCAGGTCTTGTGCTCTGGGGGTGTGGACCAATGCATAGCCCAGTTGTCTTTTGAATAGCAGAGGGTTGTAGTTGATGAAACCCTTTACTCCTATCAGGGGTACATTGGGGAACTGACCACAACTTGTAATGATGTCTCTGCCTTTTGTGCTTTGAGTGCACCACCTGATATCAGCTGAAGTTAAAGTAGTGAGTCTTCTAGCCCAATTCTTTTGCTGATGAGGATTCAGAAATGCATCAGTCTTAGGAAAGTGTCTGAGCAGCCAGGTATGGAACAGGGGAGCACAACATCTCACCAATCTTCCTCTTTGCTTTTCATTCCTTTGATGAATAGAATAGTAGAAATCTCCCAGTAAGGTAGGTACTGGGTTCCTCAGGATGAAAAGATGGATTGCATTCTTGCTAACAAACTTAGGCTCATCTGCAAATAAAATGACCCCATATATGCTAAGGGCCAATAAAGCACAGACTGCCTTCCACTCTCCTGAGGAAGCCTTCAGGGTAGCTTGAGAGATCAAGAAATCCAGATGTAAACCAGAGACTCCAGCTTTAGTAGTCATATTCTGTCCAATCAGAGAGGGTTCCAGATACAAGGCCTTTGCCATTTCTTCATTACTTGGAAAAGCCATCTCAGGGTTGAAGGGGACTCCACCCCTGATAGGTACACCAACCAATGATGAATACTCCTCTAGAAGAGGCCCTAACTGAAAATCCTGAAAAGTGAAGCACCTCAGAGGGGGGTCATAGAACTGCAGGCAAGTATGGATCAAGCTCCTCTGTGAAGGGTCCAAATCCATAACCACATTAAGTATGCCTCCATAGTGTTCTCTGAATAGTGGTATATGGTCTGGAGTAATCAGGATCTGAATCCTCCTGATGTCAGCTAGCTCAGGCTGAAATAAATGGTAGGAGATGTTACTCTTCTTAGGTTCCATGTTGCTGGAGAAAAAACTGAGACAAGTGCTGAGGATGTCACTGAAAATGGGCCACTGACAGGCTGAGACTGGTGATGCAGGTAGCTGAAGCAGGCAGCAGATAACTGAAGTAGATACTGATGAAGATAGGTCTAAGCTGATGATGGGGTCAAAACCAAGTCAAATAATATAGTATGGATACCCTGAAAAACAAATAAGCAAATGTTAAAATGATGCAATGATGATGTATGCAAATGATATGCAAGGGTTTGTGACTGAGCTGGATCTGATCAAGTGCTCTGATATAAGTCCATGTACGTTCAAGAAATCCAGGATGGAGGTTCATAAGTCCAGTAACCAAGGTGGGGGACTCAAATAAAGAGTCACATGTCCAGGGTTAAAAATCACAAGAACTGTTCCAAAATGGAGTACTCTTAATCCAAACAAAGTAACAGGGTGTGTTGAGGTCAAGGGTACCTGCAAACCTATAAACAGCCCAACCCCCTCACAGGTGGTGTTCTAAAACAAGGATCCTCAGACTTGGATCAGTTATGAGAAGTGTAAACACTTCTAACCCGGAGGTTCAGTGTTTACAATAACCATAAAAGTTCCTCCTCTAATTCACCTCAGTTTCTGAAGGTCAATACTAAAGGTCATCCAGACTTAGCAGGCTTCCCAGATAGCCCTAGTATTGCAGGAAATCTGCAACACAGAGTTCTCAAGAAGAAACCCATATCTGAACCGTGTTTCATATTCCCGCACCAGACCGAGATGGAATGGGAAAGAACATGAACCACTCTAGCCTAGGTGTCACTCAGGTCCCAGGTATAGGACCTTAACTCTCAATAGAACACCCACCCACCAAAATAACAAAACCAGATCCAGCGAGCACAGTATGACAGTATGATATATGTAAAGTTGTAAAGAAAGCAATAAACAAAACTGTACATAAAGCAATAAAATAAATATACAAACACAGATAGCACATAACACCCCAGTAAACACAAATCAATCAAGCGCTAGGAGGAACCCACAAAAAGAACCAGAAGCCCTGGTTACAGTATAAGGGTCCCCAGCAGAGTCGCCAAGCTGTCGCTCCCGATAAATGGGAATGGCCCAGATAAAGGTACAGACGCGAACGGTCGGCGAGAGGAACAATGGGAACACACAGCAGTGAACTCACTGGAGATGAAAAGAGTCGCCAGCTAGGAATTTTTATCCCGGAGGAAAGGTAATGCTGCATAAACCTAGAAAGAGATGGATAAGACGGTTGCGAACCAGAGAGACTGAGAAAGGGGGTTGGTTACAACCTGGGAAGGTATTAGCACCCATATTGTCCGCCGTACTCGACGGGATCCACGCTTAAAAGATTTGTGTTTTAAAGGGGTAGTGTCAGTGCATTTTGTGTATCATAGATGGAAAAGGATGTACAGGTATCAGTGTAAATGAGATGAAGTGTATAAATGTACAGTGTCAGTGTGAGGATGAGAGTATGCTCATGATAATGAGGCTAAAAGAATAAAGCTGGAAAAGAGGGGGAATATACAGAGACTTTTGTTCGATAACCGTTAAGTTATGCCTACGTATCCTCTCGTGCAATGAGGAAGTCAGAACACCGTAGTTCGACCCAAAGAGACTGAAAGATAAATTGACTTGTGAATTGCTTACTTGTTTATGCTCAAGTGTATGACCTGTCTGGCTCAGGTGCAAACTGTCTTGCATTAGACGGAAGAAGCAAGTTCTCGGTTGTGAGTGAATGTGATGAGAAAAGAATCCCGAAGGAGACGATTATTGTTTTTTTTGTGTTTTCAATATTTTATTGCTTTTTGAAACTTGTCATAAATTAATGAGCTTAAGCCTGAACCAATGGGTTAGTAAACTCATCACATCTTCCCTCTGATTAGGGGTAATGAGAATACCTTAAGTGTGAAGTCAGATTCTCACACTTAATCACCTTTGATGTAGGATTAAGATCATTAACCTACTTGTGATTATTTAGATGTTTTTGGTGTTTTTGTTTATTGTTAAGTAATGTGATTAAGCCATAATCAGGGATTAAACAGACTCATTACACCATCCTAATAGAAGGATAATAGATGAGAATGTTTAAGCTGAGGAAAGCTCCTCAACTTAATCCATGATTAGGGATTAAACTCATGACAAAACAAGCCTTTGATTAAGTGGATTTTATTTGATGATATGATGATGAAGTGATTTTTATGATTTGTAAGACAACTTGAGGGGGACTTGTTGATTAACACTAGGGTTAGTCCTTCTTAACCAATTAAGGAAGAATTAGAACCCTAATGCAAGGCCCAAGTTACAAGCTTGATGTCTTGATGATTATTAAGTGAATTGATTAAAGGGTTTAAACACATTAAGGGTTCAACACTTAGGATTAAAGTTATACACTCCATCCTAATAGAAGGATGCAGGCATAAGCTTAATCACAAAGCCTTAAAGCCTTTAGGGTTTAGTCCCTGATTATGAGGTGAGAAGAGAAGACTCAATGAGACACAAAGGTAAAAACTAAGTGGGGGACTAATCAAAACCCTAATAATTGTCATGCTTGGTTGTTCCTGAGATTTGTGAGGTTTACAAGAGAAGTCTTCAAAGGAACCACCAGGAAGCAGATGAAAGGAATAAGAGAAGCAAAGTAACTTGCTTCATTCAAGAAGCCAAGTCACTTGAGGAAAGAAAGGTAAGAAGAAAAAGAATGAGCAAGCTCAAACTCAAACACATAACAAAATGCATCATGGATGCAAGAGAGAGATGAAAAGAAAGTTGTGAGAAGTGAAGGCAAATTCACTTCTCAAAGTTACTTACCACCTGAAAAGTTAGTGAAAGGAATGCAATGCAATGCAAAAATGAGATGAAATGGCATGATGCAAACCAAAACCAGAAGCACATATGAGATGATAATGATGCTATGAGATGGTGCAAACATGAATCAAGACATGAGGATGATCATATGAACAAATGGATGCAAATGGAACAAGATAAGGACCATGGACATACATGAAAAGTAATAAAATGCAAATGGCATACAACATGGAAAATACATGATGCAATGATCAAACATGCTTTCAATATGTCTTAAGATGTTTAATGAACCAAATGGATGCACAAAATGCTATGGCAAGTCAAGGTATGAATGCAAATGCAAGATGGGTGCATATGGAAGCTCAAATTAGGGTTTATAATCAATGCATCAAACAAAAACCAAAACCAGAAGCAAACACCAAGATAAAAAATTGAAAATTCATTCAAAGGATCCTTAATCCTATACTAACTCACTGCCCAAAGGAGAAGTTCCAACTCTTAACCTAATTCAAATTATGAATTTTCTAAGTTTTCTAGGGTTTTAGGGTTCCTTAACAAGAAAAATGCCAATTAAAATGAAAATGAAAGATCAAATCATGCCAATTTAATCTCACAAACTACATGCTAAACACAATGCAATGCAAAAAGAATCAAGATCCAACTCTCAATGGTTAGGCAGAAATGATTTTTTTGGAAGTTTGGATCAAAATAATGCTTTGAAAATGAATTAATTCCATGAAAAATTCTCAAAATGCATCAAGATCAAAAAAGAAATTTGGTTTGAGGGTTGGACAATGTTTCTAAATGTTTTTAAATGTTTCATGAATTTTTTGGTGATTTTTAAATACCTAAAAGTATTTTTAATTAATTAATTCTCATTAATTAATTAAAAATAAACTTTTAAATATTTAAAAATATTTTTTGAATGCTAAAAATAAAAATAAAAATATTTTTGTGTTCTGAAATTTAATAAAAGTTTGTATAAAAAATTTCAGAATTTTTGAATAAGTTTTACTATTTTAAAATAAATGGAGAAAGAAATACAAAATAAATGAAATAAAAATTAAAGAAAATGAAAAGTAAACACAATGGAGGGCCAGGATGGATTCTGGGAAAGAAAAGGTTGACTGCGCGCGCAATCCAGTGGCCTACATTCAAACTTCCTAATTTCTGATTTATGAATTAATTAATCCAGATTAAGAAAAGTCAACTGGGATTAGGGCAAAATGGAGTGATCCTGGGCGTCCAAACACGCGCGAGTCAACACATCCAAGGGACCAAATTCAAACTTCATTAAACACAAGGATTAAACCCTAATCATTTTCAGGTGGCCGGAGAAGACCTCCGGTCATCTTCTCCGGTGGGAATCCCACCTGAAAATTTCCAAAATCTCCAAAACCTCACTAAAATGAAATCTAAAAGAACAGAAATCATCCCCACATCCCCCTGAATCAAAACCCTAACACAAAACTCATTTATCTTTCATCAATCACATGAATCGAAAGCAAACATTTTTAGGTCAGAAAAGTTTTAGAGTAAGATTAAATGCTTATTTCTCAACCATTTTCAAAACCAAAGACATCAGAGTGATCAGTGAATCATGAAGAACAACTTAGGAACTTAAAAATCCATTTCTGGAAAAAATGTTCATGAAGCTACCTGAGTTTGAAGCTTTTCAGTTTGCAACTTTCTGACCTCTTTTCTTTGCGCAATCCACTCCTTTTAGGCCCCTGATGTCATCTTGATGCTTGGAGAGAGTTTGTGTTGGCTGGTTTGGAAGTTTGAATAAGTTCTGTTCAAGGTCAGGTGAGGATCGTGTTTGTGATTCTGGCAGTTTAAGGCAAGGATGATGGTTGGTTTGTGTTCAGTGAAGCATGGTGAGAAGGTTTGTGAAGTTTGTTTGAGTGTTTGAAGCTTGTATGATGACTTTCGAAAGCTTTTGCAAGTGAGGGTGAAAATGTGAAAGTTGTGCTATGGCTGGTTTCAGGCTTGCTTGTTCTTATGTTTGGCTTGCAATTGATTTGTATAAACAAATGCTATTGGTCAGATGACATGACATGTCCTTTTGTGATAGGTATGGTTGCTTTTGCAAAATGTCAACTTTTGTGTAAGAAGGGCATGGGCAACTTGCTAGCCTAGTACAACAAGGGTGTGCTGCGCAGCATGATGGGGGAAAAGGGCTAGGATGGTTCAGCAAACTAGGCAGCAAGTGGGTGAGGAGATATGATGACTTTTGCAACTTGGTTCACTTTGGTTCTTATGGAAGAAACTTGATCCATAAGCCATGAAACATGTGAATCCTTGGCCCATTCTGATTTTTGAATGTTGTGTGTTCATGTTGTGTGAATTAGAAGTCCATTTGATAGCTTAATTGGCCTTGAGAAATGAATTTGCAACTTTGCCTCTTTGGTGCATGACTTGAAATTTAGTGATTTTTGCCAACTTTGACAAGCCATAACTTTTGATCAAAAATGAATTAGGTCATGTTCTTGTACTTTTTGAAAAGGGAATGATCCATTCTACAACTTTCATGACCAAAGTTTTTCCATTTGAAGCTTTTTTGAATCAAAAAGTAAGGGTTGAAAAGTTGCCTAAAATGACAAATTCATTAAAAGTCAAACTTGCCCAAAAAGTCAACTTTGCAAAAGACTTGAAATTCTTGAATTTTGTGAACTTCCAACTTCTTCTATGATCAAATAAATATCATATACACTCAAAATGATGAAGATCACCCTTTGGTTGGGTCATTGGGGGCCTCAGATGCCCTGATCTTGCACTGACTTGCTTGAAAAGTCAACTCTTGATCAGATGAATTCCCCAAGGAATTTCTTCATGAAAATTGATATGCATACTCCCTATACCATATAGAGACCAATAGAAACAAGAATGACCAAAAAAATTGGAGTTATGGCCTCTGAAACCAAAACCCTAATTTTAGGTCATTTGTGCAGTCAAACCTAGCTCTGCTTCCATGCCATTCTCAGTTCTTGTGATTCTTTGACATTATTGACTTTGAGAGGATATAATATGATATTTGAACACACATAGACCTCTTTGAAGTGATTGTTGACCTTTGGAGTGGCTCAAGAGGCTCTTGGATTGCTCAGATCACAAACCCTAGATGCAGATGACTTAGAACCAATGCAATGACTCAAAAATGTGATATGAGGTGGTATGATTGTGTTTATGCATATGAAATGATCACAAGCCATGGTGTGAATGGGTGAGGGAAAATTTGGGGTGTTTACACAAGAGGAGGAAGGATCTTGAGTTTCAGGAAGGCGACCATGTGTTCTTGAGAGTTACACCGGTTACGGGTGTGGGTCGTGCTTTGAAGTCGAAGAAGTTGACTTCTCGTTTTATTGGGCCATATCAGATTACTGCACGAGTTGGTGTTGTGGCTTATCGTGTGGCGTTGCCTCCGAATCTTTCAAATTTGCATGATGTGTTCCATGTTTTGCAACTTCGGAAGTATGTTCCGGATTCGTCACATCTTATCCCTATGGATGAGGTTGAAGTAAGAGATAACCTTACGGTGGAAGCTTTGCCGGTTAGGATTTTGGATCGTGAAATTAAGAAGCTAAGAGGCAAGGATATTGCGCTTGTGAAAGTGGCGTGGGGAGGCGCTGCGGAAGGAAATATGACTTGGGAATTGGAGAGTAGGATGCGCGAGTCGTATCCGGAGTTGTTTGGATCAGGTAATATTTTCGAGGATGAAAATTTCTAAAGTGGGGGAGAGTTGTAACGCCCCGATTCGATTTTCCCAATTTTTGTGGAGTCTTTTATTTCATTTGTATGATAATTGTTTTATTTGTGAAATTATCGTGATGATATGATATGTTGATGAATTAATGTGATATATTGGTGTCATATGTGATTTTTACCGTTTTATGAATTTCTGGGTAAAATTAGATAAAAGGGTATTTTAGACTTTTGTTAATTAGTGATAAGTTAGAAATTAGTAGAATTGGTATTTTTGTGAGAAAATGATATTTGGTTGGAAAGAAATAAAAATAATAGAGTAAGAATAGAAATAGAGAGAAAAGAGTATAAGTTAGTAAAGAGGGGAAAGAAAAGGGATAGAAAGAAAATGGAAGAGAAAGAAAAAGGAGAGAAGAGAAAAAGAAGAGAAAAGAGGGAAAGTTGGAAAAGCTTCAAGATTGCTCCTAGGAATCGGTATAATCGGGTAAGGGTGATAAACATTGTTATCTTAATCTTGTATATGATTATGTATGTGTTAGATTTTGTGGGGTTTTGATTTGGTAGAAGTTAGAGGAGATGAATAGTTAGGGTTTGAGAGAAAATGTGAGAAATTTATGGATTAATCGGTTGGAAATCGTTATAGCCGAAGTATGATAGCTAGAATATGTTATTGATCATGTTTGTATGAGTTTAGAGGAGTTTTGGAGTGTTTTTGGTTGACTGTTCGTAGCTGGTATTTGGTTGAAATCGCAGTGGTCGCTCAGCGAGCAACCCCTCGCTCAGCGAAAGTTCCAGGGTGATTTTCGCTCAGCGAGTTGTTCGTCGCTCAGTGAGCCTGGGAGAATTTTTGGATTTTTTTACGTTTTGTTTCGTAACTTGAGTTTCGAGTATCCGTTTTTAGTGATCCTTATATCGATTCGAAGCTAGAAACGTGTAGGATCTATTGATGCTAAGAAAAGTAATTTTTAGCCGACTTTTACCCGACTTTTCCGATAAAATCGTAATTATGTTAATTATGGAATGGTGGGTTTAATTGTTGTGTTGTGGCCGTTTGGCAAGTAGATACATTGCTTGAATTAAATGCGAATGTATGTTAATTGTATGAGATGAATGCATAACTATAATGTGAATATTTATGCATTTTCAAGAATGTTGTGTGTCATTTTGCATGTAAGCATAATGTATGCATTCTTGTGTTGTGGGATTCTTTATGAATTCGTTGTAGCATCGTGTGCTCATGTGGAGTGTGAGTGATGACTACAACAAGATCGTGTGCCCATGTGGGGTGTGAGCGATCGGATTGTGTGTCCATGTGGGGTGTGAGAAATCCAGAAACATCGTGTGCCCGTGTGGGGTGTGAGCGCTGGGTGATTTATTCACATTGATTGTGTGCCTGTGTGGGGTGTGAGCAATCGGATTGTGTGCCCGTGTGGGGTGTGAGCAATCCATAAACATTGTGTTCTCATGTGGGGTGTGAGCAATGGGGAACATCGTGTGCCCGACAGGGAGTTACTTTAGGTAACAAGCGATGATTCCATTTGGTTCCTGAGTGAACCTGCTGAAATGTTGAGTCGGTACCGCATTGCATCTGCATAGAGTCGTGTGTCAGTCTCTATGAGTTGCATTTTATCATTTTAATTATGATATGCAAAAATAAACATGAATGTGCATATGTTTATTTGGAGTATTATGGAGATGATAGTATGTGTGATGAAACATACTTGTTTGTATATATGCATGTTTGATATGTGTATATGTATGTGATTTATGCATTTGTGATGTATATGTGTGATTAAACATAGCTAGACGTATGTTTATGCGGAATGAATAGAATTGAGGAATAAACATAAATAATACGAGTTATGTGAATTAGTGAATTGGTGCATGATGAACACGCTTGATTTGTGTATGTACACGTTGCGATGTGTATGGGTGATGAGGTGTGAATTATGGTGAGAATATGCTTTATGTGCATGTTATATATTGAGATATATAATTATATGCAATATTATTATGATAATGTTTCTCACCCTTCTGTTGTTTTATGATGCTCTATGAGGCATTACAAAGTAGGTTACTGGATGTCAATTTTTGTGAAGCTCGTCTTCATCTTTTGGTCGGTCGGCTCTGATATGTAGCACCGGGTAGTTAGGTTGGCTTAGTGCCATATTTGTGATGCATTGTGTATATGTATCTGTTGGATGGATGTTTTGTATAAACATGAATATTGTTGTTGGCATCAAACTTGTTGATATATATATATATATATATATATATATATATATATATATATATATATATATATATATATATATATATATATGAAAATATATATGTTTGATGTTGTTTTTTTGGTTTCCGCTGTGTAATTATATTCTTGGGAGTTATGGGTGTAAGGATTAAATTCCTTATGTTGAAAACTACCCTATCGTTGCATATCTTTAAATGAGCAGGTGTTGTATGTTTTTAATTTCAAGCATAATGTGACATGCCTCTTTTATACCATGTTCAATTATACTCTGATGAAATTTTTAACATGTGTGATTTAATTGATTATTTGGGGGTATAGAAAGGGGGTGTTGCAGCCCGCCCAGTTACACCATAATATTCTTGCCTTTATCAGAGCATTCGAGTTGGTGTGTCGCTTTTTGGAGATTGGGGAAATCGTAAACTTGTTTTTCAGGGTTTTTCATCTGCAAAGGAAGTCCTGAGGTTGTCGACATAGCTGGGTGTCGCTGAAGCAGGCCAACAGATTGTTTAACGCTTACCAGGATTCTATATGGGACTTTAAGTATTGTTTCTATATAATCCAGCCTTGTTCTCAGATTACTAAGGACTCGTTGTATGATCGGGAGATGATCGGCAATGAGGAGAAGATGGTGTCCTATTTTCCTTTGGAGTGGGTGAACGTCCACTTCCAACATTCTAGCGACCATTACATCACCAAACCCGAGGACTTGAGCGCCGATGATATTGCGGCCTACAATATTTTGTTTAACTATGTTGCCAACTTTCGTCCTATGGAGTGGTCGATGGTGATGGGAAGCCCCTTATGCGCCCTGATGGGACATCGGCAACTGTAGCTAGGTTAATCAACGTTAAGTCCTTGCTCAGCTTCCCGAATGACGAGGCTTTTTATGCAGTTCCTATGTGAATTGGATTTAAACTATATTTGTCTTACAAATATGTTCGTTGTTTAACTTAATATGTTATTTTTGCAGCGTAAATGGCCGAAATGAGGGGACGTCTAATGAAGTCCAACAAGGGCAATTTCAAAAAGGATACAGGCAAAAATCGGGTCGAGGCTGTTAAGGAGCAAGGCACTCTGGATAGCTTTGTGGCGTCAGGAAACTCAACGCCCTAGGGCATTCCCGTGGATGGATCTCCGTTGGGGAAGAGACAGAGGACCGATGATCCTTCTCCACCTCATAAGGTTAAAGTCCCGACCTCCGGACCTTTCGACCTGTCGCCCTGTGTTACACAAAGGGCTCTTTTTAATAAAGGATCATATGTCCGGGTTCCTGACCTCGACATTGTTGTTGTTCTCTCCGCAAGTCCCGACGACCTAAGGGTTGGGCTCTACAAGGATGCTGCTGGAATGTTTCGTATTTTGGAGGCCGCTCTCGCCTTCAATGATGCCGATCTTGTCCCCCGCAAAGATCTTCAAGCGGCCAAGGACAAGATCGAGAAGGTGGAGGCCGAAAATCAAAAGTTAGATAATGACTTAATCCAGGCCCAAGGCCACTACGAGAGTAAGCTTGAGCTTATGAAGGAGGTCACAGAGCTAAGTGTAACACCCCAAATTTTCCCTCTCTTGTTTATCATCATTTAATCATGAGCATAGCATCAGCATATCATTTTTTAGCATCTGGCATAGAAAAATGAGACATAATAATCACATGTTCTAGCATAAGGCATATGATCAGTTCTTTAGACTAATTCAGGATTTTAAAGGCAAGTCATTAGCCAGGTAGCATTGCAAGAAGCTCATAAGGTTCTCTCATATCTTGAACAAGCCCAAGGTCACCCTTAAAAGTTCAGAAGAGAGAAATTTCATCAGAAGTTCAAAAATGCAATTTTTTCCTATGTGAGGGAAATCCTGATTAGGGTTTTGGACCAGATCCTCATATCCTCTTAGCTTTGACCAATTCTTGTGGTCAAAGGCTCTCACATGATCTGCATGGCTTATGTATGAAATTTGAGGCAAATATTCATTGAAGAAGTCAAGAATTTGTTCAGTTACTTGAAGATGAACCAAGAAAGTCAACTTTGCAGTCAAAAAGTCAACATGAGGACTTCAGAGTTTTTTAATCAGGATCATCAATTTTTGAGGTCATATCATGTCAGGGGATAATTCAGTCGAGTTTAAATGTCAAAAATCGGGAATATGCGAGAAGTTGCTAAAAATGGAAATTTAGAAGTTTCCATTTTTGTAAATATTTGTCCCTAAAACTTCGAGATATTATTTCATGTTCAAAAAAGCTCCGAATGATTTTCCAGTGAACACGAAAGTCGTAGAGTACGAGTTTCCCTTTCCGAAAAGTCCAAGAACACCTTCATAGCATTTTTAGAACTCAAGATATGAATTTTTGAAGTTTGATGCAGTTTTAGGGTTTTAGGGCATTTTTGTTATCATATCATTGGTTCACCTCTTATTTTTTTCTTTTTTTGTGTGTGTCAAAATTTTGTTACTTTGTGCTACTTTTTTTAATAGGCCCATAAGGTTTTTGCGTGACCAAAATATTAGTGAAACAATGCAGGATGCTTCATTGCATTTGGTGGTGGTTTATGTAAAAAAATAATATGGAAATGGTAAATAAGTTGGCACATGGGTCTGGCCAATCACATGTATCCACGCGCCCACTTAATTTTTCTTCCATACCACAAAGTCATGCTTTTATTGCTACTCCCTTCATGCGTGTGTGTTCAGGAAAGAGAGTGTGATTTCATGTGATCACACACGCATGCACTCCATGCCCATAGTCAAACACCCCCCCCCCTCGATTGTACCTGTCCTCTCATCACTTTTGCTCATCAATAAGTGTTAATATTCCAGCATGTTAGAGCACCATAACACGGTGAACCCGCATGCACCCAATGTTTTTGAGAAATCAGGATGGAAAGTGTGAGGGTGGTCCACGAATCCCCCTATTTTTGAGTAACAAATTGCTTATGACACTCTTTTATTTTTCCAGCAATAAAAAGACCTCAATATAAAGGCATTGAGTTTTTGGTGGCCAAAGTTTTGCTCATTACCCTCAGCTTTTCATTTTTTCCTCTGGCTCGAAAATATCTTACACAAAAACGGTTTTTAGATATGGATCCTCTACATTACTCCATTATTCATCACTGAAAGTGTTCATCACCATTCTTCTAATCACAACATCATTACACTTCATTGCTTGGAAGATTGATGCTACGGTGTTGATCATTTGAAGATCAATTGTATTTTCGTATTCCTCTCATTTGCCAATCAAATCCAAGCCTGCAACCTTTATTTGGTTTGAAGAAGAGCAAGGGAGACAAGAGGAAACTTTCGTGTTCTCTGGTTTTCTGAAGATCTTAAGAAAATATCTCACCAAGTTTGAATCCTCCAACTTGTTTTGCTTCAGTTTGAACTCATTGTCACTCATTCCATGCTATTATTGCTTGATGCGTGATGCTTGAAGTGAATAGAAGATGTGTAGTTGCTTTGATTGATGAATTTCAGTTTTGTGATCTAATGTTCATGGCTTCGAATCTCCTTAGTTTGGGGATGTTTATGAAATATAGTTGCATATTTGAGTTCCTTGTGAGGTAAGCTTTCTTGTGGTAGGCGTTTTGTCAATTTCTGGGAAATCTGTTCTTGCTACTCATCGGAGCCAGTCGGAGAAGACGGCCGGAGCTTCTCCGGTCGGTGAACTTTGGGCGCCTTGGTTAGTTCCTCAGTTTAAAAGGTGGTCGTCGATTTCGTTTAATCATGTGGTGATGGACGCGCCAGCACATTAATGAGGGAGGGGGCATGCACGTGACTGATTGTGTGTGTGTGTCTTTTGCATTTCTTTTTGGCTCATTCTCCAGGTTGATTGGTGGACCATTGGATTTTGGTAGTGTATGGAGGTTGGATCTGGACAATTGCTTTCGTGGACCTAGGTTTGTGTTGACTGCATGTTTAAGCCCTAGGATGCGGTGAGTTGGCAATCTCTATTTCTGGACGTTGGATTGGTAGACTTGGGTTCCTTGACTGAGGTGTATGGGGGCGCTGGGCCTCGTAGTGCTATCAGCACCCCCATTTCAAAGCCCAATAGGATTTAGCATTGTCTGACTGCTATTTGAACCCCCTTTTTCTTTTTTTATTGATTCATTATATCTTTGTGTTTTATTTATTTGTTGTTTTATTTTTTAAATAGTTAACAACATTAAAAAATAATGAAAAAATTCATGGGCATTTATTTTAATATTCTTTAATTTTTGATATTTCTATTTATTTTATTTATTAATGTTTGCGTCTGATATTAATTTTTAACTTTATTTCTTTGCTTTTGAATTCTTTTATGCACACCTGGCCTTGTTGAATTTATAATTTGAGTTTTAAAATAGTAATGAACATGATTCTTTTTTCTACTGATCCTTAACAAGTTGAAGGTCACCTAAGATTTATTTCATGATTTTTAGGATTTATTTGGTTGCATTTTGCCATGTGGTTTTATGTTGAAGTTTACTAAACCCGAGTTGGACTTTAGGCATTTATTTGACTAACTTTTCTTCTGACTTTTGTATTGAGATTTTAATATGTGGCTTATATGTGGCTAGAGTGTTCTCATGATTAATTGTAGAATTTTTGGGATTGTTTTCCCTTTTATTTGGATTTTATGTTTGCCTGCTTAGTTTTGAATACTTTTTGGATGTTTGATTGCTCATTAGTTCAGGAGGGCACTTGTGCCAACTCCTATTGGTTGCTTGACTTGATCCTAGTATGTAATAGGTGTGATTCACTTCTGGTAGTGTTAGATTGATGGGATCTCTTGCTTGTTTATATTCCATTTTGTTCTTGTTTGTATTTCTAACATTTTCAGGTAATTGCATAAGGTAAGTTGGAAGTGTGAATGTTATTCACATTTCAAGCTGTCATCTCTTTTATTTATTGCTCTCTTGCTTTCATGTGTGATGTGCCTTATGCCATCCTTTGCTCAACTTCATTCTTCCCCCTTTTAGAAACAATTTATCCCCTATAGAGGAGTAAGTTATGTTCTAGTTCTTCTTCTTCTTTCTCCTTCTTCTTTCCTTATCTCCTTCTTCCTTAGGGTAGTAAGCCTCACTAACCTAGGTTCATCCATGCATGATAACATTAGGATTTATTAGTCCCATTTTAGTTCATTTACCTTTAAGATCTCTTTGGTTCTCTTCTCTTCTCATCTCAAAACAAAAAAACCATAAAAAGCACCTTAATAAGGGTTGAAGTGGTCTCCTGTACAATAGCCTTATTCCATGAAGCACTTGTAGTTTTCCCATCTTGGGATAGTACAAGCTTGTTCATCATGATGCACAAGTCTGATCATGGGACCATCTTCATCAAGAAAATCATAAAAAATACTTCTTCATAAAATTACAAAAACACTTAATAAATTCAACGAGTTAGTGAGCTTAGGCCCTAATCTCTGGAACCAAGTTTTGGGGATCTTCTCCTTACTTGAGTGTGCTTGTTCTATTATTCCATCTTGGAATGTGGTAGCAAGTACACATTCCCTAGAAAAGAGCTTGAGTTCACTTCCTTGTGCCACACTCATAAAAAATCATAAAAAACACTGAACAAACAATAAGCGTCTCTCCTTCGGGACTTCTTTTCTCATCACATTCACTCTCATCGTACGAACTTGCTCCTACTTTTCATTTTGCAAGACGGTAACGCACTCGTCGTCCGAGCCTGCAACACCTGAGCATTGACATAGGCAGTTCAAGCCTTAAGACACAAGTAATCTTTTCCACCCCTAGTTAGGGGAACTACGGCGACTCTGATCCTCATTGTTCAGATGAGGTATGTTGGCAGCGGGGTGGGGCCCGTTCGAGCACAATCTTTATTTTTCCTACATTTTTTCATTTTCATTTCTTTTTCAGTTCCCTTTTCTTTTTTTTTATCCAGTTCTGTTCCTTTCTTCGCATCAGTTTTCATTCCTTCACCCTTTGAAACAGATTTCTTTGCAAGCGTGGATCCTACCGGGTACGGAGGACGATCTGGGGTGCTAATACCTTCCCAGGTCGTAACCGACTCCCGAACTCAGTCTCTTTGGTTCGCAGGACCCGTGTCCTTCCTTTTCTTTTCTTCTGGTTTGTGCAGCATTACCATTCCCGTCTCTTCGGGATAAAAATTCCTGGCTGGCGACTCTACCTCTTTCCGTGCCACTTTCGCGTTTGTACCAGGATGGAAATCTAGGGAGTGATAGCTGGCGACTCTGCTGAGGAACGAACCCAGAATCTCTGGTTCGCTTGAGAGTCTCTCCTAGCGCTAGCGTGTTTCTGTTTCATTGGGTGTTGATTATTTGTTGTTGCATGTATCTTTTACTGTTGTTTATTTACAGTTTTATTTACAGCTTTATTTACAGTTTTCAGTATTTATTTTCATGCATCGTATATTATTACTGGACTGTCTGGATTGGTTTTCTGTTTGGTGGGACTTGGGTGATACTGTTACTATGAGATAAGCTCATTACCAAGGCTCGAGTGCACCTTAGGACTTAGGGTGGTTCCACTTTGGCCTCATGAGATCTTGTCATGGGGGTAGTAGTGAGTTCCACGCCCAGATTTGCGACCGTCTTGGAAATGTCTTGATTTGGGGATCTTCCTCTCTCATTTCATAACCTTGATAGTTATGTGCAGCTGGGGACCGATCATTGAGAACCTTGTGGAAACATCCCTCTTTAGTGGTGACAGTGGCATACCACATTCTGTGGCAAACCCATTCGCACCCGAGGGCCCTCCTGGAACTCACATAGGATGACCTTGTTTTCCCAGACTCAGCTGAGACCTCCCTGAGTAGTACATAATGCCCAACCGATTCCCTGATTTGGTCATGAGCCATTTCTTGGAAGTGGTAAACGTATTATTGCTATTTGGCTTTGAGAGTCCGTGATGTTTGACCCGGAGCACACCTGTGAGATTGGGAGGGGTTTACAGGTTTGCAGGAGCCCTTGACTTCTACATACCCTCATTATCAGTATGTTCTCTGTTATGATGTGGTCACTATGGTTCTGGATTTCTTGATGTGTTGGTTCTGAGGGTTCTTGTCAGATGGTTATGGTTCAGAGAATCTTGGTTTTCAGTCACTTAGGGCCACAATATCCAAATATCCAGATGGTTCCAGATTGATCATATGCCTGCATTGCATTTGCATTGCATCATACTTGCATTAACTATTTGTGTTTCCATTTTCAGGTTGTTGTTTACAGTTTAGTACCCAGTTCTGGTAATTGTAAGCTTTCCAGATGGTAGAAGTCAAGAAAATTACAAGAAAAAGAAATGTCCATTACACCTTTCTTCAACCAGAAGTCAAGAGTGTTCAGAGACTAGCAGGGCTGATGAATGATCAAGTTTTAGGAATCTTCAGAAAGAGGTATGGTCAGATTTTGAAGTATGTGGATAAACCTACTGCAGACCAGAAGGATAGCTTGCACACTTTGCTTCATTTCTATGATCCCTTGTTGCGGTGTTTTGTATTTCCAGATTATATCTTGGCTCCTACCTTGGAGGAGATTTCCAGTATTTTGGGTATTCCTGTCAGAGATACTTTGCCTTACTATGGATCGGAGACAGTTCTCAAGGAAGAAGACATATCCAGAGTCTGTTGTATGCCAGCTGCTAAGGTCAAGAAAGCTTTGAAGGATAGTGAGGGCAGAGGACTTCCCTGGGATGTGCTTATACCAGAAGCTGAAGAGTATGCCAAAGAGAATAAGTGGGGAGATTTTGGTGTTGTGGTGGCCCTGATGGTATATGGATCTAGTCTTTTCCCAGGAGAAAAGGAGTTTGTGAGTTTGGAGGTGATCTCAGGGTGAAGAAAGGAAAGAAGGATTTTGGAAGGGTGGATCCCAAGACATATCCTCCTTTTGCTACATGGTTGCAGAAGCGTGTAGAGGAATTGCTCATGCCATTTTCAGTGGAAGCTCCATTGTATCCTAAAGAGGTGCCATGTCAGAATACTGTTTCTCTTGAAGAATATAAGAAGTTGGAAGCTCAGTTGCACGAGGTCCGGGTAGAGAATTCTGAAATGGTTAACTTGTACCACCTTGCCAATCGTGCTAAGAATGAAGTAGAGGAAAAGCTACAGAGGATGCAGGTCTCCTTAGAAGCTAAAGAAGAGGAGTTTGCTGGAAGAGAAGCCCATTTTCAGAGATTGGGTCTAATGGAATCAAAAGGAGAAGTGGAGCGTAAGAAGACTTTGAAGACTCTTAAAGAAGCTCGTCAGTCCATTGTTTGGTTACATGGCCAAAGGGAACAAGAGCAGAAGAAGTACAAAGAAAAGGAAGAGTTTTTCGAGGTACAGATGGCCTTCAAGAAGGAAGAAGTAGAACAAGTTCACAAAATACGAAGAGAGAAGACTCAACAATTGGTACAGAGCCAGATGGCCTTGGAGGAGGCAATGAAAGAAATTGCAGAGCTTAAGCTGAGAGCAGGCGTGAAGAAGAACCGGACAAAAGTGATGGCTACAGAAGAAGAACCTGGGTCTTTCCTTTAGCCTAAGGTCTTAGTTTATTGTTGTCCGGGCTACCTACAGGCTTGTTGTAGGATTTTTGCTTTATCTTTTTGTTCGTGTATTGACTTGTAACCCTATGGGGAATTTGTTTGTGCTCTAACTTTGGCTGCCAGTGGGTTATCCATGTTATGAAATACTAAAGTCCAATTACCATTTCTGAGTACGCAAAGCTTGTTTGTTTGAGGCTGCTAAGATCTGAACACTCTTCAAAAGAGAGAGTTTGAAAAACTAATGCTCGAAAAGGGCTGTCTGGAGCATTTTTTGTCAAAATGCCAGAACTGGGGGAATATAAATGCCTGAACCTGGAAACATGTTCCGTTACATTGCATGCATATAAAGTGTTTGTTGTTTTGCAGGTAGTTCATCAGTTTTCTAACGTTTATGTCATTTCAGGCACTATAGCTCCTAAGAAGGTTCAGAAACAGCCAACCGTACACAGATACCCTACAAAAGTGAACAGAGAGAGAGAGCAATGGAACAGATGCAAGCAGATCTGGCTGACTTAAGAACAAGAATGGACAACTTCATGACCCTCATGGCTGGGATGGGTCAAACTCAGGAGCGCTTGCGCGAGATGGTGGAAAACAATCAGGCCAGGAACAATGGGACAACAGATGGAGGTAATCGCAATGGGGATGGCGCCCGTCAAGTAGAAATCCCCGTAGTGCAACCAGGGGTCACTATTGTCAATGATGGAGTGAATAACCTGCAGATGGATGGGCAGGACGAATAATTCCCTTTGCTGGATGAGGCAGAAGGCCAAAGGGCTGACATGAATAGAAAGTTTGAAGAGATGGCCGAGAATATTCATGCCATTCAATCTCAGAGTTCCCTAGGGTTTGATATCACTGACTTGGGCTTGGTGCCAGGGGTGAGAATTCCCTACAAGTTCAAGGTTCCTACTTTTGATAAGTACAACGGCACGGCCTGCCCGAAAACTAACCTCCAGTCTTTTGTCGGAAGAATTGCTGCACATACAGACGATGAGAAGCTGTGGATGTATTACTTCCAGGATAGCCTTGTGGGGGCCTCCTTGGAGTGGTACATGAAGCTGAGCAGGGTTAATATTCGAAGTTGGAAGGATTTAGCTGAGGCATTTGTGAAACAGTATCAGTATAATTTGGATATGGCTCCAAATCGTACTCAGTTGCAGACCATGTCTCAGAATGCTAAAGAAGGGTTCAAGGAGTACGCTCAGAGGTGGCGTCAACTTGCTGCTAGGGTACAACCTCCCTTGTTGGAAAATGAAATGGAGGACATGTTCATGGGAACACTGCAGGGTGTGTTTATTGAGAGGTTGGCGTCTTGTTCAGCAACAAAGTTCAATGACATTGTGATAGCGGGAGAGAGGGTTGAAACTCTTTTAAAGATGGGGAAAATTCAAGACACTGGTATAGGTAGCTCAAGCGGTGTGAGAAAAGATTTTAATGGACCTCCAAGAAGAAGAGAGGGAGAAACTAATGTTGTGTACGGCCGAGGCAGGGGTCGGGGATACAGTGGATCCTATGAGCAAGTTGCGGCTGTTACTATTCCATCAAATCCTGTACAGCAGGCTCAACCACAACAACAACAACAGCCACAGCACAATAATTATCAACAAAGACCCTATCAACAGAGACAAGCTCGTCCAGCTAACAGGGTACTTGAAGCCATCCCAATGACATACACGACACTACTTCAGAGGTTGTTAGATTTGAACTTGGTTCAATTGAGGACATTAGCACCACCTCCACCTGGAGAGCTTCCAGTGGGGTATGATGCTAATGCAAGATGCGCGTTTCATTCAGGAGCTCTCAGGCACTCAACAGAGAAGTGTAGGGCATTGCAACATAAAGTCCAAGACTTGATTGACTCAAAGGCAATTAACTTTGCACCGCCTCCAAATGTTACATCAAACCCCATTCCAAATCATGGAGGAGCTAGGATAAGCGTTGTTGATGGCGGTGAGAGGTTAAACTTGATTTTGAACGTGGATGAGGTGAAGACTTCGTTGCTGGTTGTGAAAGACAGATTGCTGAAAGGACAAGTATTCTCAGGGTGTGGTTATGACTGCGAGGGGTGTTTGAGTTCAGTTAATGGCTGTGAAGACTTGAAGGATGGGTTACAATATCTGATTGACGAGGGATCGCTACAGTTTGATAAGGTTGATGATAGAAGCGATTGTGTGTCTACCATAACAATTTACTTTGATCCTGCTGAAGTTCCTGTCCGGAGAGAGCCGGTGACTATTTATGTTCCAGAGGTGAGTCCAGTGACCATTACTGTTCCAGGACCAGTTCCTTATGCTGATGACAAGGCCATCCCGTGGCACTATGGCTCGGATGTGTATGTAGAAGGTCAGAAGGTGGAAAGTAAAGCAGTGACAATTGACCCGACTGTGGTGAATGTCGGAGGAGTCGATGGATTTACAAGAAGCGGTCGTCTTTTTGCTCCTCAAGTTCTTAGAGGGGATCCTGAAGCTGAAGCTGCTGCAAAGGCTAAGGGTAAACAGATAGCAACCGAAGAGGTGACAACTCCTGCTGTCGGACAAGGCACTTTTGAAAAAGAAGTCGAAGAGTTCATGAGGATAATTAAGAAAAGCGATTATAAAGTGGTTGAACAGCTGAATCAAACTCCGTCCAAAATATCCATTTTGTCCTTGTTAATGTGTTCTCCAGCTCATAGGGAAGCTCTACTGAAAGTTTTACAGATGGCATATGTACCACAAGAGATAACGGTTAACCAATTGGAGGTTGTAGTAGGCAACGTAAATGTCAGCAATGGGTTGGGTTTCACGGATAGAGATCTTACTTCTGAAGGCCGCAATCACAACAAGGCCCTGCACATCACCATGGAGTGTAAGGGTGTTGTCCTGTCACATGTCCTGGTTGATATAGGCTCTTCTCTCAATGTGCTCCCTAAGAAGGCCTTGATGAAGCTGAACATTGATGGCATTGTTTTACGACCCAGTGATTTAATCGTAAAAGCCTTTGATGGGTCCCGGAGGTCTGTGTTCGGGGAGGTTGAGCTACCCGTGAAGATTGTGTCTCAAGTGTTCAAGAGCATGTTCTATGTTATGGATATTCAACCCGCTTATAGTTGTTTGCTGGGACGTCCCTGGATTCATGTTGCAGGCGCACTGACATCCACGTTGCATCAGAAGCTGAAGTATGTGGTAGATGGCCAGGTGATCACTGTATGTGGAGAAGAAGATATTTTTGTGAGTCATCTGTCAACTTTCAAGTACGTGGAAATGGACGGGGAAATTCATGAAACGTTATGTCAAGCTTTTGAAGCGGTCAATGTTAGTACTTTGGCTCCAACAGATCGGAACAACGAGAAGTAAGGGACTTCTATCTACTCCTATAAGCAAGCCAAGGAAGTGGTCCAATCCGGAAGTGCCCAGGGTTGGGGCAAGTTGCTAGAGATGGAAAAGAAAGATGACAAGTCCGGTCTTGGCTACCAGCCTGGTGGGTCCAACGGGCCTCAGGGTAATAAGGCCATAACTTTCACAAGTGCCGGAATGCTCGATCGCAACAACATTTGTGCAACAAGTGAAGAGGGAGATAGTGATTGCGACTGGGATAGCTGGATTCACCCATGTGCACCTGGGGAGGAGCTCCGGAACTGGTCTACCGAGGATTTTGTTCAAGTTACTTGGAAATCAAAGTAATTTACTTGTTTCCTTTTTATCATGCTGCATGTCAATCCTGCACTCTGCCCAAGGTGCACAGATCCATCTGTAGGGCCACCATGCTTTTAATGCATTCACTTTTCCATGAAATAAAGGACATTTTTCAAGCAAATTTTTGTTCTCTTTCTTTTGTTTTAAAATTTTTCACAAAAAATAAAATGGCAATGTTTTTCCTTTTCTTGTGTTTGTGTGTTTGCGTCTCTTTTGAAAAGAACAGATTCTGAAATAAGCACATCATCTGTGTAGTGTTGATCATTCGGATTCTAGTGATAACGTTCCTGCTATGACCACGCATGACTTCGACAATCCTATTTACCAAGCTGATGAAGGGGTTAAGGAAGACTGTGAACTCCCAGAAGAATTGGTCAGGTTGTTGAAACAAGAGGAAAGGGTCATTCAGCCTCATCAGGAAGATTTAGAGATCATCAACCTCGGGACTGAAGATGTAAAGAGAGAGATAAAGATTGGGGCCAGTCTTCAGGCCGAGGTAAAGAAGGAGTTGATTGGTATGCTACGTGAATATGTGGATATCTTCGCCTGGTCATATCAAGATATGCCAGGACTAGATATTGACATCGTTGTGCACAAGCTGCCACTAAGAGAAGATTGTCCTTCGGTAAAACAAAAGCTGAGAAGAACTCGTCCTAACATGGCAATGAAGATCAAGGAGGAAGTCCAAAAGCAGTGGGATGCCGGATTCCTTGCCGTAACTAGTTACCCACCTTGGGTAGCTAATATTGTGCCTGTACCAAAGAACGATGGCAAGGTTCAGATGTGCGTTTATTATCGGGATCTAAACAGAGCAAGTCCAAAGGATGACTTTCCATTACCTCACCTTGATGTGCTGGTAGATAACACCGCTCAGTTCTCGGTATTTTCTTTCATGGATGGCTTCTCCGGGTATAATCAGATCAAAATGGCATCGGAAGACATGGAGAAAACAACATTCATTACCCCGTGGGGTACATTCTGTTACAAGGTTATGCCCTTTGGGTTGAAGAACGCCGGGGCAACGTATCAGCGGGCTATGGTCACATTGTTCCACGACATGATACACAAGGAAATTGAATGTTATGTGGACGACATGATTGCCAAGTCCCGGGACGAAGAGGAGCATTTGGTCAATCTCAAAAAACTGTTTAATAGATTGATAAAGTATAAGCTGAGGTTGAATCCAAACAAGTGTACTTTCGGAGTGCGGTCCGGAAAATTGTTGGGTTTTATTGTTAGCCAGAGAGGAATTGAGGTGGATCCTGCAAAAGTAAAAGCAATACAAGATATGCTTGCACCGGAAACAGAAAAAGAAGTGTGCGGGTTTTTAGGGAGATTGAACTACATTTCACGGTTCATATCTCATCTAACTGCCACGTGTGAGACAATATTCAAATTGTTGAGAAAAGAACAAACGGTCAGGTGGAATGAAGACTGTCAAAGAGCCTTTGAAAAGATAAAAGAATATTTACAGACACCTCCGATTCTAACGCCTCCAGTTCCAGGACGGCCACTTATCAAGTAATTGACTGTGCTAGAGGGGTCGATGGGTGTGTTATAGGCCAACATGACGAGTCTAGTCGAAAAGAGCACGCAATTTACTACCTTAGCAAAAAGTTTACCGACTGTGAATCTCGTTATTCACTACTCGAGAAAACTTGCTGCACTTTGGCATGGGCTGCTCGCCGACTGAGACAGTACATGTTGACCCACACCACATTGCTAATCTCAAAAATGGACCCTGTCAAGTATATTTTCGAGAAACCAGCGTTAGCCGGAAGGGTTGCAAGGTGGAAAATGATCTTAACAGAGTATGACATATAATATACTTCCCAGAAAGCCATCAAAGGAAGTGTATTGTCAGATTATCTTGCACAACAGCCACTTGAAGATGATTTTCAGCCGATGAAATTTGATATCCCTAATGAGGACATCATGTACCTCAAGGCAAAAGATTGCGAGGAACCACTTCCTGAGGAGGGGCCAGACCCTGAATCCGAATGGAAGTTGATGTTTGATGGGGCAGTCAATATCAATGGACGTTGAGTTGGTGCTGTTCTTATCACTCCTGAAGGTGTTCACTTTCCCTTCGCTGCCAGAATTACTTTCGGCTGCACCAACAATGAAACGGAATACGAGGCGTGTATAATGGGAATAGAGGAGGCTATTAATCTTCGGATTAAGACCCTCGATATATTCGGAGATTCAGCCCTCGTTATCAATCAGATTACCGGCAAGTGGTATACACATCAAGAACATTTAATTCCTTATAGGGATTATGCCAGAAGACTGTTGACGTTCTTTACAACGGTTAAGCTTCAGTATATACCACGAGATGAGAATCAATTTGCCAATGCATTTGCTACTCTTTCTTCGTCTATCAATGTCTTGTGTTGGAATTATGTGCCCAGGATTGACATTTCCCGGCTTGACACACCAGCTTATACTTTCTCTGTAGACACAGTTTTTGACGAGAAACCTTGGTATTTCGATATCAAGCTCTTCCTGGAAAAATAAGAATACCCAGCTGGGGCATCATCCAACGACAAGACGACCTTAAGACGACTTGCCGCTAGTTTCATCTTAAACGCAAACGGATTTCTGTATAAGAGGATCTTTGATATGGTCTTGCTCAGATGCGTGGATAGACACGAAGCAGACTTGTTAATGCAGGAAGTCCATGAGGGAACTTTTGGTACTCATGCAGGAGGACATGCAATGGCTAAGAAGCTGTTGAGGTCGGGGTACTATTGGCTAACAATGGATGCAGACTGTTGTCCGTACGCCCGTAAGTGCCACAAGTGCCAGATTTATGCAGACAAGGTGCATGTTCCTCCCAGCCCGCTCAACGTCATGTCATCTCCTTGGCTCTTTTCTATGTGGGGCATTGACATGATCGGGAAGATAGAGCCTACCGCTTCAAATGGTCATCGTTTCATTTTGGTTGCGATTGATTACTTCACTAAGTGGGTTGAAGCAGCATTCTATGCCAATGTAACTCGTCAAGTGGTAGCCAGATTTTTGAAAAGAGACATTATTTGTAGATACGGAGTGCCCGAGCGAATCATTACTGATAATGGTTCCAACTTAAATAACAAGATGATGGCAGAATTGTGTCGGGACTTCCATATTCAGCATCATAATTCTTATCCTTACCGACCAAAGATGAATGGAGCAGTAGAAGCAGCAAATAAGAATATTAAGAAGATTGTGCAAAAGATGGTTGTCACTTACAAAGATTGGCATGAGATGCTACCATTTACGTTGCATGGGTACCGAACGTCAGTCAGGACGTCAATCGGGGCAACTCCTTTCTCGTTGGTATATGGTATGGAGGCAGTCTTGCCTGTCGAGGTAGAAATTCCTTCATTGCGTGTGATGATGGATGCGAAGCTTGATGAGGCTGAGTGGGTACGTGCTCGATATAATCAGTTGTGTCTAATTGAGGAAAAGAGATTAGCGGCTATCTGTCATGGTCAGTTTTATCAGAGGAGAATGAAGTGAGCATTCGACCAACGAGTACGTACTCGAGAGTATCAAGTAGGCGAGCTCGTGCTCAAGAGGATCGTTTCTCCAGGTTCAGATCACAGGGGAAAGTGGACCCCAAACTACGAAGGCCCATTCATAGTAAAGAAAGTTTTCTCGGGTGGGGCATTGATGCTCACCACTATGGATGGAGAAGATTCCAATCCCCTTTTAACTCGGACGCAGTTAAAAAATACTTCGCATAAAAGGACCCGCTGGACACAAAAACAGAATTAAAGTCCAGGCAAGAAAAGGGCATCCCGGCGAGCTAGAAACAGAATAAAAAGCTCGGGCAAAAGTTAGGGAAAACAAATATAAAAAAAAGTACACCCGCTGAGTTGAAAAGCCACATCGGACAGCTCAGGCAAAAAAGGGTATCCCGGTGGATTGAAAACTCGAAAGGGCGATCCACGCAAAACAAGGGAATAAGCGAACAACTGCGATCCGGGTAATATGAACCAAGTCACCGTTTCGTACAGCCAGACAATATCAGAAGGATAGGAATCAGTCCCCTCGTCTTCTTCAAAAAAGCAAAGGCAAGAACAGGAAGTTTTGAAAACATGTTGGTCATAGCAGGAAGGAAACTCATTGGAAAGTCGTGCACATTGCCATTAGGATAGTTTATTTTCTCAATTTTACGGTAGCTACCTCTTTTCAGGTAGTTGCTTCCTGATGTAAAACTTTGCCTATTTAGAGGCCTCTCAATAAATGAATATTCAGTCAAAAGTTGTGTTGTGTCTTGTTTATTCTGTTTGCAAAAATGTCCGGAATTTTTGGCAAAAAGAGCATTGCATTCGAAATATGTTGATTTTTCTATATAAAAAAATGACATTGCAGGGAAACATTTAAAACCATCTTTGAGTGTCGGGTGACGATGGATGAACAGACACATACCATGCAAGTCCCTGGGGCACATGTGTGTATACTGTTGTTGTAAGTTTTGCAGGATAGTATCATATTTCCCCAAGAGGATTATCTTTCCACAAGTGAAGTATTCCCAGCAGGCAGCTGAATTCCCAATTCCCCACAAAGTTTATAACTGTCAGAACTCTTTTCCTAGCAAAGGTTATTTGACCAAGCATCTCCCCAGCCGTGCTGGAAGATCGTCATTTCCCCGCAGAGTTGCATGATTGGTACACAACCGTGATTGAAATATCCCCAGTGAGGTCGCCAATTTATTTTTGGCCAGTGCGACAAAGTAGTACAGACTTTTGTTCACATCTCAATCAAGCATTTCCAGGATATCTTGGTCATTTCCTCAGCAGAACGTTAGTCAGAATGTTCTCGTACCCAGCGGAGGTACAAATGGTATTCTCCCTTGCAGAGTTGTTACTCTCTTCTCAAATCAGCTAATCTTGTATTGATTGCGTTGTCCCGTGTCAACGTACTTTGGTTATGGATCGCTCAATACCATTTTCTTAGCAGATCACTTGATCTTGTCCGAGTTGTAAATCGCTTGATGTTACTCCTCGTTGTTTGAGTCGTGCTCATATTCTTGGTTATGGATCGCTCGATACCATTTCCTTAGCAGATCGCTTGATCTTGTCCGAGTTGTAAATCGCTTGATGTTACTCCTCGTTGTTTGAGCCATGCTCATATTCTTGGTTATGGATCGCTTGATACTATTTCCTTAGCAGATCGCTTGATCTTGTCCGAGTTGTAAATCGCTTGATGTTACTCCTCGTTGTTTGAGCCGTGCTCATATTCTTGGTTATGGATCGCTCAATACCATTTCCTTAGCAGATCGCTTGATCTTGTCCGAGTTTTAAATCGCTTGATGTTACTCCTCGTTGTTTGAGTCGTGCTCATATTCTTGGTTATGGATCGCTTGATACCATTTCCTTAGTAGATCGCTTGATCTTGTCCGAGTTGTAAATCGCTTGATGTTACTCCTCGTTGTTTGAGTCGTGCTCATTTTCTTGGTTATGGATCGCTCGATACCATTTTCTTAGCAGATCGGTTGATCTTGTCCGAGTTGTAAATCGCTTGATGTTACTCCTCGTTGTTTGAGCCGTGCTTATATTCTTGGTTATGGATCGCTCGATACCGTTTCCTTAGCAGATCGATTGATCTTATCCGATTCTCGTCTGTGTTGAAGAGGTTCGAAGACCTGACGGTGGGATTAAACGTCAAAATGGTTACCGGTCCTGGCGTAACAAGTTATCCGAAGGAGGTTCGTCTGTCTCAGACACCACTTATCTACGCAAGATTTGTGAAGAGGGTTCGTCCAATCCTAATGTCGCACCTAGCGTAACAGGTTTGCTCGAAGATGGCTCGTTTGTCTTAAACCATATATCTACGGAGAATATATGAAGAGGGTTCGTCCAATCCTAATGTCGCACCTGGCGTAACAGGTTTGCTCGAAGAAGGCTCGTTTGTCTTAAACCATATATCTACGGAGAATATATGAAGAGGGTTCGTCTATCCTGATTATGCATGTCTATCCCACAGACTTAAGTGCACCATCGGTCCTGGCGTAACGGGTTATCCGAAGGAGGTTCGTTTGTCTCAAGTCATATATATTTATAAAAATGTATGAAGAGGGCTCGTATGTCCAGTTCCTGGCGTAACAGGTTTACTCGAAGAGGGCTCGTATGTCCATTTCCTGGCGTAACAGGTTTGCTTGAAGAAGACTCATCTGTCTAAGTTTTCCTTATCCGGCGTAACAATTCAATTTGGAAGGAGCTCGTCTGCTTTGTCTTCACTTCAGTTACCCAGACTGTTATTTGGTTGGGTTTATTTCTTATTTCTGCATTCTCCAGCAGAGTGCAAATTTCAGGTTTTCTTGGTATTCAACCACAGTTTATCTTGAACGGTCGATAGCCCGTGCTATCGTCCTTTTCAGATTAACAGTTGCTTGAATAGGGGCAGCTGTAACACCCCAAATTTTCCCTCTCTTGTTTATCATCATTTAATCATGAGCATAGCATTAGCATATCATTTTTTAGCATCTGGCATAGAAAAATGAGACATAATAATCACATGTTCTAGCATAAGGCATATGATCAGTTCTTTAGACTAATTCAGGATTTTAAAGGCAAGTCATTGGCCAGGTAGCATTGCAAGAAGCTCATAAGGTTCTCTCATATCTTGAACAAGCCCAAGGTCACCCTTAAAAGTTCAAAAGAGAGAAATTTCATCAGAAGTTCAAAAATGCAATTTTTTCCTATGTGAGGGAAATCCTGATTAGGGTTTTGGACCAGATCCTTATATCCTCTTAGCTTTGACCAATTCTTGTGGTCAAAGGCTCTCACATGATCTGCATGGCTTATGTATGAAATTTGAGGTAAAAATTCATTGAAGAAGTCAAGAATTTGTTCAGTTACTTGAAGATGAAGCAAGAAAGTCAACTTTGCAGTCAAAAAGTCAACATGAGGACTTCAGAGTTTTTTAATCAGGATCATCAATTTTTGAGGTCATATCATGTCAGGGGATAATTCAGTCGAGTTTAAATGTCAAAAATCGGGAATATGCGAGAAGTTGCTAAAAATGGAAATTTAGAAGTTTCCATTTTTGGAAATATTTGTCCCTAAAACTTCGAGCTATTATTTCATGTGCAAAAAAGCTCCGAATGATTTTCCAGTGAACACGAAAGTCGTAGAGTACGATTTTCCCTTTCCGAAAAGTCCAAGAACACCTTCATAGCATTTTTAGAACTCAAGATATGAATTTTTGAAATTTGATGCAGTTTTAGGGTTTTAGGACATTTTTGTTATCATATCATTGGTTCACCTCTTATTTTTTTCATTTTTTGTGTGTGTCAAAATTTTGTTACTTTGTGCTACTTTTTTTAATAGGTCCATAAGGTTTTTGCGTGACCAAAATATTAGTGAAACAATGCAAGGTGCTTCATTGCATTTGGTGGTGGTTTATGTAAAAAAATAATATGGAAATGGTAAATATGTTGGCACATGGGTCTGGCCAATCACATGTATCCACGAGCCCACTCAATTTTTTTTCCACACCATAAAGTCATGCTTTTGTTACTACTCCCTTCATGCGTGTGTGTTCAGGAAAGAGAGTGTGATTTCATGTGATCACACACGCATGCACTCCATGCCCATAGTCAAACACCCCCCTCGATTGTGCGTGTCCTCTCATCACTTTTGCTCATCAATAAGTGTTAATATGCCAGCATGTTAGAGCACCATAACACGGTGAACCCGCATGCACCCAATGTTTTTGAGAAATCAGGATGGAAAGTGTGAGGGTGGTCCACGAATCCCCCTATTTTTGAGTAACATATTGCTTATGACACTCTTTTATTTTTCCAGCAATAAAAAGACCTCAATATAAAGGCATTGAGTTTTTGGTGGCCAGAGTTTTGCTCATTACCCCCAGCTTTTCATTTTTTCCTCTGGCTCGAAAATATCTTACACAAAAACGGTTTTTAGATATGGATCCTCTCCATTACTCCATTATTCATCACTGAAAGTGTTCATCACCATTCTTCTAATCATAACATCATTACACTCCATTGCTTGGAAGATTGATGCTACGGTGTTGATCATTTGAAGATCAACTGTATTTTCGTATTCCTCTCATTTTCCAATCAAATCCAAGCCTGCAACCTTTATTTGGTTTGAAGAAGAGCAAGGGAGACAAGAGGAAGCTTTTGTGTTCTCTGGTTTTCTGAAGATCTTAAGAAAATATCTCACCAGGTTTGAATCCTCCAACTTGTTTTGCTTCAGTTTGAACTCATTGCCACTCATTCCATGTTATTATTTCTTGATGCGTGATGCTTGAAGTGAATAGAAGATGTGTAGTTACTTTGATTGATGAATTTCAGTTTTGTGATCTAATGTTCATGGCTTCGAATCTCCTTAGTTTGTGGATGTTTATGAAATATAGTTGCATATTTGAGTTCCTTGTGAGGTAAGCTTTCTTGTGGTAGGCGTTTTGTCAATTTCTGGGAAATCTGTTCTTGCTACTCACCGGAGCCAGTCGGAGAAGACGGTCGGAGCTTCTCCGGCCGGTGAACTTTGGGCGCCTTGGTCAGTTCCTCAGTTTAAAAGGTGGCCGTCGATTTCGTTTAATCCTGTGGTGCTGGACGCGCTAGCACATTAATGAGGGAGGGGGTCATGCACGTGACTGATTGTGTGTGTTTTGTGTTTCTTTTTGGCTCATTCTCCAGGTTGATTGGTGGACCATTGGATTTTGGTAGTGTATGGAGGTTGGATCTGGACGGTTGCTTTCGTGGACCTAGGTTTGTGTTGACTGCGTGTTTAAGCCCTAGGATGCGGTGAGTTGGCAATCTCTATTTCTGGACGTTGGATTGGTAGACTTGGGTTCCTTGACTGAGGTGTATGGGGGCGCTGGGCCTCGTAGTGCTATCAGCACCCCCTTTTCAGAGCCCAATAGGATTTAGCATTGTCTGACTGCTATTTGAACCCCCTTTTTCTTTTCTTTTTTTTGATTCATTATATCTTTGTGTTTTATTTATTTGTTGTTTTATTTTTTAAATAGTTAACAACATTAAAAAATAATGAAAAAATTCATGGGCATTTATTTAAATATTCTTTAAATTTTGATATTTCTATTTATTTTATTTATTAATGTTTGCGTCTGATATTAATTTTTAACTTTATTTCTTTGCTTTTGAATTCTTTTATGCACACCTGGCCTTGTTGAATTTATAATTTGAGTTTTAAAATAGTGATGAACATGATTCTTTTTGCTACTGATCCTTAACATGTTGAAGGTCACCTAAGATTTATTTCATGATTTTTAGGATTTATTTGGTTGCTTTTTGCCATGTGGTTTTATGTTGAAGTTTACTAAACCCGAGTTGGACTTTAGGCATTTATTTGACTAACTTTTCTTCTGACTATTGTATTGAGATTTTAATATGTGGCTTATATGTGGCTAGAGTGTTCTCATGATTAATTGTAGAATTTTTGGGATTATTTTCCATTTTATTTGGATTTTATGTTTGCCTGCTTAGTTTTGAATACTTTCTGGATGTTTGATTGCTCATTAGTTCAGGAGGGCACTTGTGCCAACTCCTATTGGTTGCTTGACTTGATCCTAGTATATAATAGGTGTGATTCACTTATGGTTATGTTAGATTGATGGTATCTCTTGCTTGTTTATATTCCATTTTGTTCTTGTTTGTATTTCTAACATTTTCAGGTAATTGCATAAGGTAAGTAGGAAGTGTGAATGTTATTCACATTTCAAGCTGTCATCTCTTTTCTTTATTGCTCTCTTGCTTTCATGTTTGATGTGCCTTATGTCATCCTTTGCTCAACTTCATTCTTCCCCCTTTTAGAAACAACTTATCTCCTATAGAGGAGTAAGTTATGTTCTAGTTCTTCTTCTTCTTTCTCCTTCTTCTTTCCTTATCTCCTTCTTCCTTAGGGTAGTAAGCCTCACTAACCTAGGTTCATCCATGCATGATAACATTAGGATTTGTTAGTCCCATTTTAGTTCTTTTACCTTTAAGATCTCTTTGGTTCTCTTCTCTTCTCATCTCAAAACAAAAAAAAACATAAAAAGCACCTTAATAAGGGTTGAAGTGGTCTCCTGTGCAATAGCCTTATTCCATGAAGCACTTGTAGGTTTCCCATCTTGGGATAGTACAAGCTTGTTCATCATGATGCACAAGTCTGATCATGGGACCATATTCATCAAGAAAATCATAAAAAAGACTTCTTCACAAAATTACAAAAACACTTAATAAATTCAACGAGTTAGTGAGCTTAGGCTCTAATCTCTGGAACCAAGTTTTGGGGATCTTCTCCTTACTTGAGTGTGCTTGTTCTATTATTCCATCTTGGAATGTGGTAGCAAGTACACATTCCCTGGAAAAGAGCTTGAGTTCACTTCCTTGTGCCACACTCATAAAAAATCATAAAAAACACTGAACAAACAATAAGCGTCTCTCCTTCGGGACTTCTTTTCTCATCACCTTCACTCTCATCGTACGAACTTGCTCCTACTTGTCATTTTGTAAGACGGTAACGCACTCGTCGTCCGAGCCTGCAACACCTGAGCATTGACATAGGCAGTTCAAGCCTTAAGACACAAGCAATCTTTTCCACCCCTAGTTAGGGGAACTACGGCGACTCTGATCCTCATTGTCCAGATGAGGTACGTAGGCAGCGGGGTAGGGCCCGTTCGAGCACAATCTTTATTTTCCCTACATTTTTTCATTTTCATTTCTTTTTCAGTTCCCTTTTCTTTTCTTTTATCCAGTTCAGTTCCTTTCTTCGCATCAGTTTTCATTCCTTCACCCTTTGAAACAGATTTCTTTGCAAGCATGGATCCTGTCGGGTACGGAGGACGATCTGGGGTGCTAATACCTTCCCAGGTCGTAACCGACTCCCGAACTCAGTCTCTTTGGTTCGCAGGACCCGTGTCCTTCCTTTTCTTTTCTTCTGGTTTGTGCAGCATTACCATTCCCGTCTCTTCGGGATAAAAATGCCTGGCTGGCGACTCTACCTCTTTCCGCGCCACTTTCGCGTTTGTACCAGGATGCAAATCCAGGGAGCGACACTAAGGATTTCGATCGCGGAGCTTGAAACCGAAAACGGGAAGTTGGAGGAGAACGCTGCAAAAGGTAAAGTGGCAACTGGGGAGGATGAAACCGAGGAGGAGGCAACAATGACAACCAGGGCGGAGTTGATTGCTCGCATTCGGCTTTTGGCTCAGGAAAACATGAATATGGCCGCCTTCGACTTCTACAATGTGGTGGAGAAACTCAAGGTCACCAATCCCGGGGTGGATTTGGTGGTCGATGGCACCAGGCCCTTGTACCGCGTGGAGGATGGGCAGGTGATGCCTCCTGAGGACGAAGAGTAATAATCTGGCCTGCCTGCCATTGACTTTTAGGCCTGCGTGCCACATCTTTTCTTTTGTTAAATGATGTTCGGGGCTTTGTCCCCCTTTTTTTATTATGTAAGGATCATGCTGGCCTTCTGGCCTTATTTTATAATATTTTGTTGTGTTTTATTACTTGTGTATGCTTTGATTCGTTTAGTGTGAGAAACAATTTTGTGCTCGATAAAATATATTAAGCTCGTCAGTGTATGGAAATGGCCGAGATGCGAGGTTAATGCTCGCTAAAGGGAGTTAGGGGATATGGTTATGTCCCATTTCCCTAGGGCTTAAACCTTTCCCATCGCAAGTTGTGGGTCTGCCATGCTGGTAAAACAACGGCGGAGCTCGTTTGAGGTGTCCCCGTTGGGAAACTCAACCGCCCATAAAATCGAATAAATGGTTGCGCGCGTTTTAAATGAGGGCGTATTTATACCACAATATGTCCCTGTGGTCGGGCCTGTCCCCGTAGTGTGGTGTCTTAGCCGGCAGCTATCCCACGTTGTAGCTGGGTTTTAGCTGTAATATTGTTTAAGCTTTTCAGCGTTCCAAGGTTGAGCAAAAGGTTCCCCACTTAATTCTTCTAGGTAATACGCTCTTGTGCCAGTTTTTGATTTGACGCGATACGGGCCTTCCCAATTGGCTGCGAGCTTGCCTTCGCGTGAATCCTTTTGATTTTTGCACAAGACGAGGCTTCCCACCTGGAATTCTCTTTTGACGATCTTAAGGTCATATCTCGACGCTATCTTATATTTCAGGGATTCCTCGCATAGGGCTGCCCCTAAACAAACCGCTTCTACCAAGTCAAGTTCCTCTCTTAAGGCCTCGTCGTTGAGTTCCTCTTCTAAGGGCGCTTCTCTTCATCTAGAAGGCTCTCTGATATCTACAGGGATGACAACTTCAGTCCCATAAGTCATTCGGAACGAAGTCTCCGTATTGTAGAATGTGGAGTGTTTCGGTAAGCCCACAATACGATGTGGAGTTCCTCGACCCAATTGTTCTTTGCTTCACATAACCTTCGCCTGAGACCCCGTAGAATGACTTTGTTAGCGGCTTCTGCTTGCCCGTTCGTTTGAGGGTGCTCGACGGACGCGAAGTGCTGCTTAGTGCCAGTCTTGGCAACGAAATCCAAAAAGTTTCTATTTGTGAATTGGGTGTCGTTGTCCGTTATAAGGGATTGTGGCACGTCGAATCTCGCGAGGATGTTCCTCTTATAGAACCGGAGGATGTTGAACGCGGTGATCCTGGCTAGAGCCTCGACCTCTATCCATTTGGTTAAATAATCGATTGTTACGATCAGGTATTTGTTTTAGAATGAGTCTTGCGTGAAGGGACTGAGGATGTCCATGCCCCATTGCGCAAACGACCATGGCGACGACATGGTTTTCAAAGCATATGGGGGTGCGATGTGCATATCCGCGTGACATTGACATTTTTCGCATCTCTTCGCGTATTCTTTCACGTCATTCTGCATGGTTGGCCAATAATACCCGGCCTGCAAGGCTTTGCGTGCCAGTGATCTTCCGTCCAGGTGTTGGGCATTAATTCCCTCATGTATCTCGTGCAATATGTCGGACACTTTTTCCTCTTCGACGCATCTTAAGAGTGGAATGGAAAATCCTCGGCGATACATCTTTCCATCCATCAGAACGTAAGAGGAGGATTAGAGTTTAGTGATGTTGGACTCCTTCTAATCTCTCTTCTCCTCCATTTTTTTTATTATAATATTTTTTATATTGTTTATGCTACTATTTTATATTATTTTCACTTTTGTCTAATCTTATTTATGTATATTGAATGAAAAGATTTTGTTTAGATATGATGAGTTTTGTTGTTATTTGATAATGTATAAATGACTAAATACAAATTTATGTTATCTATAGGTGTATGTATGACTCAATAAAATCTTATAAAAAACCAAACTAACCAAATCAACCCAAACCGGATTGGTTTGGTTTTATTTGGTTCGATTTTATTTTTTAAAGATAACCGAACCAAACTGTACAGAAAGAATCCAGACAGGTCTTCGTGGGCTTCAACTGGGACTATGGTCTGTTGGTTGGAAATGGTGGTGGAGTACCTGCAAGGTACTCCGACGCTCAAGTCAATAAGTGTTGAACGAAAACGTAAGTGAAAAAGGGTGAAGAAATCAATACCTGACTCTCCTAAGATGGAGAGTTTTATAGGGACATTTGTCCGCATGATACGGGCGCGTGCCTTTGGCCAAGTCCAATTGCCTTAACGAATTTGTTGAGCAGTTGGCCGCGTGGAAGGTGTTTAGACGCGTAAGGTGGAAGTCCCCAACGACTATATGCTAACGGTTCTATTTTCATAACGGTCATATCCTCATGGATCTCATAGTGGGATTGTCTCCAACCGTCTGCAGGATTGGGCCTCATTTTGGCGCTGAGCACATGCTAGGCCAGTCCAGAACACAAACCAAACTACACATTTATTTCTCTTGCGGTTCGGATAATTATTAACATCAAAACCGTCAAAACTGCACCGCAAACACCCCGATTTTTGGTACAAACAATGTTCAATACTTGTCCTTATAACAAATTGTACAAATTCAAAATAAGAAAATGAAGCCAAGTCTCGCAATATTTTGATCATACCCAATATATGGTCAGTGACCACATGTGAGACAGTCTAATCCTGAATAGCCAACTGTATATGGTCAGTGACCACTACGAAAGAGCTAGATGTTGTTTCGAAAGCTATAACTCATGCACATAGCGCAAGAAGATAAACTTTAAACAATTGAGTATTATTGACAAGAAAACTCAAACTCCTTTTCAAGGACCAACATGCAGTTCTTTACCCTGTCAACAAATGGAATAATATCATGTGACCCTTAACTCATTATGTGCCTTATTTTTACTAACCAAATTTGTCAAAACACTGTCAATAATAAAATTCAGATATATGAATTAAAATTTGTTTATAGAAAGGAGTTTACGGTACATTATCATAGGTCCCAATTGTTGAAAGCACTGTAGTCTTCAATTCATCGATATCTTTAAGCAATCTCTCATTTTCTAACTTCTTGCTCTGTATCTCACCGTCTAATTCTGCAGTAGGGAAATGTTATCCTTCATTTCATATAATGGAATAATATAAACCAACACCAACACCGAGAAGTGATAACTAGCATGAAAAACTATTTGGACAATATTTAATAACACCAACACCGAGAAGTGATAACTAGCATGAAAAACTATTTGGACAATATTTAATACTAATCAATGATTTTTTATTGGATATCATACTTAGAGAGAGTATAGATAAAATAGTTAGAATATTACTTAGTTAATCAATTCGGTTAGTTAGTTAGTCTCTTGTTTTTTAAAAAGCTCCTTGTTGAGAGGATAACTGATCATTGATGAAGGGTTCCTTTCTTTTAAAAGCAAAATTACCTTCAATTTTTCTTTTATACATATATTTTACCTAAGTTAGAACTGTGAAGATCTTCAAGGATTTCCTCTACAAATGCCAATACGGAATTTTTCAATACACAATTCTTGTCATCCAAAACTTGAATTTCATTTTCAAGCGAATATTTCTCTGACAACAAAGTCCTCACTTTAAAATTTTCCCTCTTGTCAATTTCTCTTTGAAATTTTAGGCATAGTGCTGTAAATTCTTCCCTGAATGCCAACAAATCAATATGTTAAGATCACATTATGAGTTAGAATACAGAGACAAATTTTTGTTATTAGAGTTGTAGTAGCTTGTGTTTGAATAAAAATACTAATACAGAGACATATGTACATACAGAAAGGCATCAATTCATAAATAATTTCATATTATATGGTTTATTCAATGTAGCCAGATGCAAAAAAAAGGGAGATAAAAATTAACTTAAAAGAGTTATATATCTAGTCAGCTATAGGTTTTTAGAAGTTATCCTCAAACTATTACTGAATCTTATATTAATAGTAGATATCACAAAATAACACATGCGACCACACCACATGTGAATGGCTAGGTACTGTTTATTTCATACCAATTATTTGTACTACAACATATATGCATACACTACATAAGGCAAACTTTTAGGGAAACTAAAAGATAAAAATTGATACTATATCTTAAACGACAGTATTGATTTCTTTGCAAGTTTAACTTGTAGAGAAGTTCTAAACAAAACAAGACTTCAATAACAATATTTGTATTTACAGATAATGAAAAAAATCTCAGTACCGTTTTACATCCGTTCTTTTAATCATATCATCCCGTTTGATTTTAAGACAACAGAGTTCTTTATCCAAAGTATTCACTGATGCCCTGAAATCAGCTATAACAAGAAGAGAAAATGTGATACAGCAACAAAAGCAAAACAGTATAATTAAAAATGCCAGACAATTAATTATTCAATAAGCTAGTTTTAGAATATCTTATTTTGATAACCATGTTATATAGGTTTAAATGATTAAAGATTGCATAGAAACCACAAATCTCCATGTTATCCTCTCCCAACCTGGTTTTCTAGATAAGCTAGTTTCTTGAATTTAAGGACATTTTCAGATTTTCCTAATCATATTGGTTTACAATTTGTCAAATTGTTAAAAAATATAAACTTTGTTAAGATTAAGTAGTTAGTTAAGTTGATTACTTGTCTGTGAAGTAACTCATTCTTGTATTGCAAGCTATACTCTTGAATGCTTAATCCTAATTAATGAGAATCACAATTACCCTACAAACTTAATAGAGAGAAAAACGTAAAAGTAGTCGGAGAGAAAAAAGAGTTAGAAAAGCCTATCAGTATGGGATTGGGCCAGGAATACACTTGGTACTTCTATCTAGACACTATAATTCTCAACATGGGCCTGTTTAGCTAGAATGAGTGCAACCTGATTTTTACACCTATTTGCAAACACAACTCACTCTACAAAAAACCTAAATTTTAAAATGTTTTTAGGTATCAAGAAATCTTTGAATCAACATCATACAACCTGATTCAAAGATAGCATTTCTGAAACAACAAGCAATCGCAAAATCATTAACATGCATAATGGTTTTTGCTTCTGCAAAAATAGCAGTTATAAGTGAAGGAGTGAACTTGATAGCTAGGTAGGTAAGTGCTTGAATTAATTAAATTTTTTATCAATAAGGAAAACTTTGTGGAATATGACATAGTCTACATCATCCAAAATTCAAGTTTTAAACAGTTTCAAAATGAAAAGTGCATCAAATATACTTCCAAAATCCAAATGCTGCACTAGTAATAAGTAAGCAAAGAATAAAACCTAAGAATTAACAACATCAACAACAACAAAGCCTTATCCCCGGGTCGGCTACATGGATCAATTATCGCCATAATGTTCTATCAAGAACCATGCTTCTATCCAAATCATTTATCTCGAATTCTTTCTTAATAACTTCTCTTACAATTCTATAGTGTTTCTAGGTCTTCCTCTTCCTCGAAATGTTTCTCTTCTCTCCATCTGATTTACTCTTCCCACTACAGAATCTACCCGTCTTCTCACTACATACCCAAACCACCTGAGTCTATTTTCCATCATCTTCAATACTATTGGCGCTACCCCGACACTCTAATATTTCAGTTTCTAATTTTATCCCGTAGAGTCTTACCACACTAAGAGAAAATAATTGATCAATTTAACCGATTGATTTTTTGTTCAATTAGGAGTTTGAATTCAATAATAATAAAAAGTTGATCTATAATTTGAAACGTCCTCCTCTAACAAATTGAACTACAAATCAGAACAATCGATGATATATGTAAAACTAGGAAGAGGAAATGCGAAGTGAAAAATTCTAACCAGCAACGATCACATATCCAACAGTGTCAAACTGCAAGGCGGCACTGGTTGCCATCAATTCAGCTTCCTTAGTTGCAAAATGACTCTCCATCTCCTCGCATTTGACGATGCTGGATTCGATCTCTCGCGTGACCTGAATATGAGCTTCGATTTCTTCGTTGACCTAATGTGATCAATAATAACGATGAAATAATAATAATAATAATAATAATTATTATTATTATTATTATTATTATTATTATTATTATTATTATTTAACAACGAATGAATAGCAAGATAGATCGAAGAGAATAGTACCTGATCAAGCATTTCCTTCAGAGATGAAATGTGAGAGAGAATCGCCCCGGAATCTTCCATTGCGGTGATGTTCTCTTACCAGTGCAATGAGAGAGTAACCGCTATTTTTCAACGGTTCACTTTCATGTTTCCCGCGCCTCTATTTCATACCAAATTCTTTTTCATTTACAAGCAAGTTGACATATCAGTTTAGGCCGAGTCTCTCAATTGGTTTTCAATTGAGACTCATTTCTTATATGACACACTCAATTACAAGTTTATACGAGATTCGAAAATATATATTTTTGAATAATTTAAGTCATTAGAATTTGATTCAAAAACAAATAAATTGTGTTGAATAAAGTGTGTTAAGAAATACATCTCTGAAATTTAAGGGATAATTTTCGATTTTTATGTGATACCTAAGCAATATATAGGATGCATTAAAAATTTATGTTGCCATATTAGTTTAGGCTCGGCCTCTCGATTAGTATTAGGCTTTCCAGGCCAATTCTCTATATGAGAAGAATTAAGAAATTGCTAATTATATCTTATGTGGTGGAAAAACACTTTTTTTTTTGCATAACATGATTTAGAGATGTATTTCCGTATTCGCGCCAAATAGAATTTGGAGAAGCATCTTCGGAATCACACTAGATAATAATTTTTTAATTTGATTTAGAGATGCTCTGATGAAATTGATAATATATTATTGCTATAATATCATTTTAATTTTGTATAAATTAAACCACAAACTTTTGAAATTATATGAAAATGACATATATAAATTAATAAATTTGGAGTACACAATGAAGTCAAAATAAAATAGAACCGAAAATAGTTCTCCTAATACAAATACTATATACTAGTATGATGGACTCGAGCCCCTTGTTCCTACGCTGCCTCATGTATTGTAGTGCCTCATGTGCATCCCCATCATGACATCTAGAACGTCTCTTACCTCAGAGTCATCCGGAAAGAGTCATATATCTATATATGTCATCCCAATCTATATGATAGTGCGACATCTAAGCAACACATCAATAACATGATTTACCATAATATGCTTCTCCTCCAGTATCTCTTGATGAGTTGGCCTAGATGGATCTCCCCGAGCATCTGATGTGATATAATGATGTGACATCCTAAAATACCACTAGATGTAGTCGTGGACAACACTCTAATCGCTATGAGCTATGGTATTTTGTGCCTCATCCTGTATAAGATGATTAAGATAATCATCAAACATGATATCCATATATCTATGTGTCATAGAGGGAGAGTAGACTCAAAAGGGTCATTGGGAATAAACTACACGTAGGTGAACTTCTGCATGATAAGCTCAGGCAGATGAGGATACATCAGAAATGAACCACAAGCCAATCATCTTGAGTATAAGGCTATGTCGTCAAATGGACACATCTCATAGTGAGTGGCGTAAGTATGGAAGTGTATAGAGGTAGTACTGATATGTTTGTGAAGGTCGGAAAACACAAGGAAAGGGGTTGTAATTGAGTTTTTTAAATTTAAAGGCAAATAATACTTTGATTTATCCTGGTTCGTTTGAACTCAAACTACATCCAGTCCACCTGCCAAGGTGATTTCTCCTCTCTCAATGAGGTCTTAATCCACTAATCAAATAAGGATTGCAATCACTAAGACCTACTTGTCGCTCCCGGGATTTGCATCCTAGTACAAACGCGAAAGTGGCGCGGAAAAGTCAGAGTCGCCAGTCAGGCATTTTTATCTCGAAGGAACAGGAAAGGTAATGTTGCACAAACCTGAGGAAGAAGGAAAGGACGAGGTCCTGCGAACTAAAGATCCGGGTTCGGGATTCGATTACGACCTAGGAATATATTAACACCCCAGATCGTCTGTCGTACCCGACGGGATCCACGCTTGTTAGTCTGTTTCAATGAGTGAGAAATAAGATGCTGCTGAACAAAACCACTAAATGGAATGGAAATGGGATAAGGAAGGGAACTGGAAAAGGAGAACAAAAAGAAAGAATGGGGAAAATGTAGGGAAAATAAAGAATATGCTCGAACGGGCCCTACCCCGCTGCCTACGTACCTCATTGGGAAAATGAGGATCAGAGTCAACGTAGTTCGCCTAACTAAGGCGAAAACTATTTATGAGTTTTTTAGAGCTGAACTGTGTATGTTTATGCTCAGGTGTTGCAGACTCATCTGGTAGGAGTGTGTTACCGTCTTGCATATGATTCAAGTCGTCGCAAGTTCGCGTTGAAAGTGAGTGAGGTGAGAAAAGAATTCCTGCAAGAAAAGACGATTCTTCTTTGTTGTTTTGACTTTTAGAGAAGTGTTTTCTGTTTATTGTTTGTGAAGCATTCTCGTACTAAGACTTGTTCATCGTGGTAGATGACTTAACCTCACTCCAAAACAGGACGTGTATAAGTAACCACGGCAAAGTCCCGTGCCGCACGAGAAGATCAACCTTTATTAGGTATTTTTTACTTTTCTTTGAGATGAGAAAGAAGCAAAGCGAACCAAAGGTAAAATTCTAAGGGAAAAACTAAAATCCTAGTGTTGCCATGCATGGATGAACCTAGGTTAGTGCGGTTTCTAATCCTAATGTGAAAAGGAAAATAAAAGGGAAGTAGAATACAACTTAATTCCTAATGAAGCTTATTTGATTCTAAAGTGGAATTAGCATGAAGTTGTGTAGAACAAGGCAAAAGTGCTAAAACAAATACACTTTGAAAGCATAAAGGAATTAAAAGGATGAAGTTGTGTGAACTTACCTTTACCTCCCTACAAAGCAAGGGTTAGCATGATAAACATGGATAAGAAATGAGGTAAACAAATACCAAACAAATCTTAAGGGATCTAGGACCTAAACTAGACTCAATCGTAGGTTTAAAGGACCTAAAAATAATGCAAAGCAAAATCCAGCAGCCTATTATAACTCCTAAATGCATAAACAACAATGAAATGCAATGCACAATGCATACAGTTTTCTATAGCTAACAATCAACATGCAAAACAAGTGTAAAAAGTGTGAAAATGCAACAAACAACATACATTTTACAACTACTGCAAGAAAAGACAGCTATGGAATGCAAGACATATTTGGCTTTTTCAATATGCAACACAATGAGTGACAAACAATAAACAAACATCACATAATAGGATCAAATGCAACATTAATCATGAAAAATTAGCATGGATTGATGAACACGATTATTTCTAATAAATGCTTGTGAAAAAATGCACAAACACAACAAACATGCAACAAGTATGCACTTTCAAGAATTGGCAAATAAGCATATGAACATGGATTATGAATATGCATCAACAAGAATCAACAAAATGAACATGTTAATTTGATGCAAAAGTCAGAATCGATATCAAAGAATTGTGATCAAAGATGCAAACAAAAATGCAAGAACATGCATACATGTGATCATGTGTTTTCAAGTAAATCATGGCATGGCATTAAAACACTCAAACAATTTAGAAGAAAACATGCATTTCAAAGAAGATGCAAAAAAGAATGTGAAACATTTATTTACATGCTAATTGATGGATTTGACCTAGCAACAACCTACACAAATTATTTCATGCACTTATGAACAAATAAGCACAAAATATGCAAAAGTAGTGAAACGTGTTCCGAAACGACTCGAAATGATGGAATCATGCACCTTATGTGGTCCTAAAAATTCCCTAAAATCATGATCTATAAAGCTATGAACATTAAAGGGACAATTCCATGCCAACATGCAATGAAAAAAACAAAATTTTCAAAATCACACAACGTTAATCGGTTAACGCTATAGGTTAACCGGTTAACGCCCTTAAATTTTCAAATCCAGGGCAATTTTCAACGTGTTAACCGGTTAACCATATGCGTTAACCGGTTAACACTGAACAAAATGCAAAAATTCAACTATGCAGAAGCGCTTTTGGTCTCAAACTCACTTCTAACAACCCCTAATACACTCATGAACATGCTATCACGAATTTTCCACTTAATTAGGGTCTTCTAACACCTATTAAGACATGGAATAAGCTACTATTCTAGCTTTTAACAGCCAAAATAATCAAAAAGCGAACAAATCGTAATCAAACATAAAATGATAAAAAACGCAAGCATAACAATAAGCAATCGAAGAATGTTGTACAACGAGATGAAGAGAATAAGTTAAAAGCGAAGAAACAGTATCAGATTCACCAACCTACAAAGCAGAGGATTGCTTTGGTGAGTGTTACGATTTTATTGGTGTGCAAAATAAAGAGAAAACGGTGAGCTTCGATCTTCAATCCGCAAGAACACAAAATAAATGTTGATGCTCCGAATTGATTCCGATTGGTGAAATAAACACCGTAACCATGCCGGATCTTCGACAAACCACTGAATTGGTGAAAAAGATGGAGGCTAAGCTTCCGATCGATCGAGTTTCGATGTGAAACTTAAAGGATCGTGATGAAGATGAAGCTTTGATGAATTTGGTAATGGAAAAAAATTGAGAGAAAATGAGAGAGATGAAGAGAAATTTGTGAGAATGAAGGTTCCAACCCCTTGCTTTGGTGTGATTAGGACTTATATAGAATGTAGGCATGGACTTAGGTATGGGGTATGGAGCTTGCTTGGGCATTAGGTTAGGTTTGGAATTAGGTATGGAGTTAGTTAAAGTTGGTTATGGCTTAGGGAATATTTCTTGGAAGAGTGTGGAAGGGTCTAGAATATGGTAGACATTTCTAGTGAATGAAGTGTAAATGAAATGTGAAGTGAAGTGGAGAAAAAGAAAAAGAAAAAAATGGAGGGAAATGGTGAAAGCAACCAAAATTTGAAGGTTTTTTCCTAAAATTCATGCCTGTTAACCGGTTAACCATATGCGTTAACCGGTTAACGGCAGAAAAACTTGATTTCTTCCTTTATTTGATGGGTTAGCTTGGAAATGCCTTGGATTATTTTTGTAGAATTATTTTTCTCTTGAGCTCCAATGATTGACAAACCTTGCTCGATCACATGCCTCATGCACATGCAGATGATCATGATTTTCTATTTATATATTATTTTTTTTAATGTGATGTGATGCCTTGATGATCATGCGGAATGAAGAATCATAAAACACTTGAGGTTGGAAATAAACTAAGAGGGAAAGTTTTAGGGTATTACAGTTGCCCCTATTCAATCATCTGTAGACCTGAATGGATGATAGCAATGACTTTTAGACTTTCAAGGTATAGAGTGATTGAATACCCGAATAAACCGGAAAAATTGTACTCTGTGGGAAATGAGAAGTATTTGGGAAGAGTTCCATCCTCGGATGACAACTTACAAAAGATCCTCAGATCTGGCACGAAACCGTCCTTGAATGGAGACGCAAAGGTATACCGGACTCAATCGATAACCAGAAACAAAGACTGACCTCAAGCAGACTCTGCAAAGGGGAAATATATTGACCTCAATCAAAACGGTTTACCATCCTCGAATGATAACCACAACAACAAGATCGACCTCAGAAGGACTCGAAGAAGCAGAGAATGTCATCCTTGAATGACAACTCACAATAAGATCCTCTTATCTAACACGAAACCATCCTCGAATGGAAATGCAATGGTGTACCGGCCTCAGTCGATAACCATGAACACAAATACTAGCCTCAGAAAGACTGCGTAGGAGACATACTAATCTCGATCAATAAGCTCAAAATGGTCTACCATCCTCGAATGATAGCCAACAACAAGACTAACCTCGGAAGGACTTGAAACAGAGAATGCCATCCTCGAATGACAACTCACAATACGAAACCATCCTCGAATGGAGCCGCAATGGTATAACGACCTCAGTCGATAACCAGAAACACAAAGACTAACCTCAGAAAGACTATGCGTAGGAGACACACTGATCTCGATCAATAAGCTCAAAATGGTCTACCATCCTCGAATGATAGCCAACAATAAGACCAACCTCGGATGGACTTGAAGAAACATAGAATGTCATCCTCAAATGACAACTCAAGATACGAAACCATCCTCGAATGGAAATGCAATGGTATACTGGCCTCAGTCGATAACCAGAAACACAAAGACTAACCTCATAAAGACTCTATGTAGGAGACATACTAATCTCGATCAATAAGATCAAAATGGTCTACCATCCTCGAATGATAGCCAACAACAAGACCAACCTCGGAAGGACTTGAAGAATCAGAGAATGTCATCCTCGAATGACAACTCACAAAAGATCCTCAGATCTAACACGAAACCGTTGTACTTAAACGAAATCGACTGGGGATAACAAACGAGACTTGATGGAAATAAACCACATCGGGGAATGAACTTGGCATTCTGTGGGGAATACTTCGGTCTGATTGCAGAAATATTGTTTTGGGATTTTGTGTAAGGTACCAAAGCTGGCTTATGCTTCGTATGCATATGTTTGAATTTTTCCATGGCGTAATGCTCCATAATGACGGAAATGCTACGCTTTAGAGGATGCAAATGTAATGATGATTACTACATGGAAATACAAAGAGATATCCTAATGAGGAGACAGGTATCCTTGACGGCTTCGCTGGGGAAGTACCAATTTCTGCATTAATTGTGACGAATCCCTGTGGGCAATCCGACTCTGCGGGGAGATAAGCTACTCTGCAGGGAGATGGTGTTCATGATACACCACTTTGAACTTCCGTCCTTTGCCAAAAATAAATTGGACTTTGAGATTGGAGAGACAAGACCCTATTGAAGATGAACTTGACTTGAGAGGTACGCTACCCGCCGAACTCCATTGGGGAAGTGATACTCTTCTGACCCAACTGGGGGAGTCAGATGTGTTGGGACTTTGTTGAGGAAGAGACCTGTTGGGGGTTCCTCAAATACACCCCTTTCCACTTGGGGAAGAGATGTCAATGAAGATTGGATCTTACTGGGCGAACCCGGTGGGGAAGATGGCGAACACTGTCGGGCAAAGAAGAGGACTCCCGGGCTCTTCTATTTCTTCACCTCTGCTAGAATAAGAAGACTCTGATTAGGGAATATTCCTTTGTTGAAGGAGAGCTCTCTGCTTGGGGAGAACATCCACAACTTTCCATTTCTATTCTGGAAAGATTTCCATTTCCAAACCTACTAGGGATAATAGAGAACTCTGTTGGGCAAAGAAGAGGACTCTCAGGCTCTTCTGTTTCTTCACCTCTGCTGGGAAACAATGAATTTTCCCATACTGCTGGAGATAAGAAGACACTGATTGGGGAATATTCCTTTGTTGAAGGAGAGCTCTCTGCTTGGGGAGAACATCCACAACTTTCCATTATTATGCTGGAAAGATTTCAATTTCCAAACCTGCTGGGGATAATGAAGAACTCTGCTGGGGATATTTCCTACTGGAATTAAGAGTTTTATCACCTCTCGTTGGGAGTGAGAGGTAAGATATGTCTCATGATGGGTGTCGTACCTCGAAAAATACGATCCTAAAACAAACAACAGAGCCGCCACCTAATTTTATTTATTCTACGAGAGAAAAGGGAGATATAGATACAACCTATAGGAAGGATAAGAAATGGTTTACGAAACCAAATTCTAAGTTCGGGAGTCGGTTACGCAAGGGGAAGGTATTAGCACCCCTCACGTCCGTTGTACTCAACGGGAACCTCTTAGCTAAACTATGCGATTAAGTGTTTGATCTTAAGTTTTTGTCTTCTAAATGATTGTTAATATGTTTGTTCCAAGGAAATTAAAGTTATATTATTAATAAGTCGGAGAAAATATTAAAAGTTTACTATTATTGCGACGAAGAGAAAATGTTGAATTTTTTATTATGGTGGAGAGAAAAAGATTGATTTTTTTTATAGGGTGCTCGCGAAGGATTAAAATCCCCGTGCCTACGTATTCCCTTGTGCAATGGGAAAGTCAGAGCTTCGTAGTTCGTGCTACTATGGTTTGTGATTTTTAATGAACGATTGTGTAAAACGCATTCTACTGCTAAGCGTTAGCTTATACTCGCGATGGAGGCTGAAGCGCTAGCTTGTTCGAGAGATAGAATGATTTAAGCAATGTTCGTTTTGAGAGAAAAGTGTTTGACTTTGATAAGGTGTTTTAAACGAAAGGGCGAATGAACCACGTCGCGTGGGGCTAGCCCAGGAGCGATTGCATTCCAAAACGTGCGGAGTGCTAGACTCCGGAGTTCCGTCTTTCGATAACTAATTATGAAAATGATTTAAATCGGTTGGTGAGTTTTGAGTTGTTTCTAAGATATAAAAGAGCGAATGGACCACGTTGCGTGGGGCTAGCCCAGCTGCAGTCCATTTTAGAACGTGCGGAGTGCTGGACTCCGGAGTTCAGTTTCCGTATTTTGATTTATAAAGATTTGAATACTTTGATATACGAACGGTGATTGAACACATCGCATGGGGCTAGCCCAGTAGCGGTCCAAACTAGAACGTGCAGAATGCTAGACTCCGGAGTTCTATTTTCGTAAGTTAATTAAATGAATTGAATAATTGTTTTTTTAGACGTTTTAAAATTGATGTAATTAATAACGAAAGAGTGAACGAAACAAATACGCGTGGGGCTAGCCCAGTTGTAGTTCGTTCTAGAACGTGCGGAGTGCTAGACTCCGGAGTTCTATTCCTTGTTAAATTACTTAAGATGCGTAAAAGGTCGTGCAGAAGGCGATCACTTGGTAATCGACTTACGTGTGTGCGAAGTGTAGACGAAATGGATTTCTTACTTGGTGTTGAACCAAGACTAAAATTATTATTGACTCTTTTTTTTAAATGATTTTATTATCGCGGGCATATTTTATTTATTATTATATTTTATTATATATTTTTTTAAAAGAAAAAAAAAGGTATTCTTAAAATAATTATATTCGTCTTTTTTTTTACATAAGAAGATTATCGCCGCAATACGAGAGGAATATTCAAATTCGTACAAAATATTGACTAATTACCGTTCAACTAGATAAATCGATACAAATAAATAAAAAACATGAAGTACAATAATAAAATAAACATAAACATAAACATAAAAATTAAAATAGCTAATTTAAATACGAGATGTTTAATAGATTAACTATACCAAATAACAAAAAAAATCAAAATAACAAAATCATAAAATAATTGGTTCAAACAAATCACTCATGAAATCAAATTAAGGATGAACACGCTCCAAGAATGAAATCTAACAGCATTCAACAAATATGCTATAACCCTTTCAAATCCAATCTAGAAAATAAAAATGGATTAAACAAAAGCTATTTTATTTGGAAAGACACTATCCTATATTTAATTAACATAAACATGTAAAAGATTATGAGAACTAAAACGCCATGCCCAAAAGGGGGTTCATACCCAGCCCACAACTGCTAAACGTCACCAACAGTAGACTGTTAAAGGCTACTGATATACACACGACTTTGATGATTATTCCAGGGTTTAAAAAAAAAAAGAAAACCACAAATGTTGCTCCTACCCATTATATAAAAGAATATTGACAAAAAAAATAATATATGAAGAAAAGCATGGCCGTCACTTTTACTTCTCTTTTAAAACAACATTAAATACAAAGGGGCCAACAAACTCTCATCAGAAACACCAGACAAAAAAACAAAAACCTAAAAAGGAATCCCTTTTCTCAAGAACATCTCGCAAATGCAGGGCCATGAATCAAATTGCGTAAAAAATCAAGCATAAACAAATAATCGTCATCAACACGTTCGATCAAAACGTGGTTACAATGGGCGCCGTGTTTCAAAGTTTCGAAGGTTACCTCTCGGTGATCCTTCAGCGGACTTCAAAAAGGTGTGTTCTGAAAGATTTCCTTGCTCTTATGCTCGTATCTCGACCTCTATTTCTTTTTTGCTTCCTTCTGTGTGATTATCTGTGTATTTGACTTTTCCGCGGCTAGGGTTCCTCGTCTCCTCTCATCCGCCCCTTTCTCTGCGTTTTCGTCACTTTAAATAGGGTTAGATTAGGGTTTGGTTTTGAAAAATTTCTGAGTTTTCACCCTTTCGGTTATGCCTGCTACAATCTTTCTGTATCGAAACCGTTTTTTGCCAATATCGTGAAACTTGGTCTTGTATCTTCTGCTCTGCTTTGTTTCTTTGCACCTTGGTTACTGCATCATTTGACTCACACTATTTTGGTTTGAAGTGAACCAACTCAGTTGAAATCTGAAGAAGAATAGCTTCCCTGTTTTTGTTTGGTTTATCAAAATTTTTACCGTGGTCACTATTTTTTACTGACTCAGTTCCCTTTTTTTTTTACAGGTGAAGGAAATGGTTTTATTGAGTTTTAAAACGCAAGCTAATGCTGAGAGAGTGCTTTAGACATACAAAAGAACCACTATTCCAAATGTTGGCCAGAGCTTTAGATTGAATTGGGTCACTTTCGGTGCTGGGGAGAGGTCGTCTAGGCAGGATGAAGGTCCTGATCATACCATTCTTGTAAGTGATTTGGCTGCAGATATTGGTGATGACCATCTGAGGCATATCAGATTCTAAAGAGGTGAAGGCAACCCACACGAGGAGTTCGATGATGGTGTACGCACGAGTGACAACATACGTACTCGGAGCTTGCCCTTACTTCAAATTTAAGTGTCATACAAATTCTTTATTTTGCTTGAATTTCTTTTGAATTACCGCTCTTCTGGTATGAATCAAAGTAGCAATTTGTTCAATCCTTGTTGTGTGATATTCTCGCGACTTTAACAGAAATTCGACCTTGAAAACTTGGGCGTGAACCTTTGTGTGGTTGTACTTTGATGCACTAATATCCCTTATAATTGTATGAATAGATTTGCTCATGCTTCCTTTTTATGTTTGCAGCACCGCAGGGGATACATTAGTATAGAACCGTTTGACATGCCTACATTCTTCTTCTCAATGGTACTCAAATCAGTAATGGCATTACCGACAACTTCCTTTGACAGGTACAGAGCCATTCCAACACCCATGGACATGAGCAGAATCCTTGCATCTAAATAGTCCTTTAAACTTTATTTCTGGTAGCTCAGATTTCTTGTTACAGTGCCTTGTAATTAAACGTACAAAAATCGCAGCATGCGATACTAATTATCTTCCTGTGGTCTCTCCTTCTAGCATTCTCTCCAGGATGAACAAAAGGACACTCAGTCCAATCATGAGAGTATGCACGGGAGCAAGGGCGAACCTTGAATGAAAACATGTGAAATTCATCTGTGGCATATATACTGTTTTTATATCAGGAAGTGACTGATCAATTGGGTATTCTTTTTTTAACAGCTCTATCAGTAAACTTTGGAGCCACGGGAGAGGGCGGAGACCCATTTTCAGTAGATGATAAAGGGGAAGCTGAACGAGGACTTGATGAATTAACAGAAAGTGGAAGAGAACAATTGTCAACAGAACCATCAGAATCACTAACGGTGAGAAGCTCTTCAAGAATTGTTTTCACACCTCCAAGCTTTGGTGGAACAACAATTACATCAACTGGAGGATTCCCACTTGCATCCACACAGTTGGTATTCGCACCAGCACATAAAAGTAGTTTTAACAGCATCAACTGCATTAACCGAACCACCTGAAGCAGCACAGTGAAGAGCAGTGCCTTTATCATTGCCACATGACAAATTTACATCAGCCTATGGAAATGAGAGTACAAGCCTAAGAATATCAATACTTCCATAGGATGCAACCACCATTAAAGGGGTTCTGTGCTCAAGAAAAAAAAAAGAAAAAAAATTGTTTAGATCCCTTCATTGTGTTGTCATTAGCTTCTTTTGTGGATACATGATTGCATAATATGCGCTTTTGTTGACATCATTTCATGACTGCAGGTTGTGGTTATCATTTTTTCAAACACAAGGAAGCTTTTTTTTGAGTTTTCTAATTTATGGAGCAACTGGAGCAGTCTGGGATACAGGAGCGGAAGGCTATGTTGGAGAATGAAACTTCGCGCAGACAGGTTGAGGAGCTTCAGTGTTTGTTTCCAATAACAGAATATATGATTCCAAAATATCTTCAGTATCACCATCAATTGGTGTTCATCACAAATAGGAATATTCCTGAGCAAACCTTTCCTAATGATTCATAAAGTCAGATGGCTTCACTGATCCAGTTGTGTTGAAAATTTGAAATTGAGACTAATTTAGTGCAGGTGTAGTTGTGCACAGTGTCAGTTTGTATGACATAGAAGATGTAGGATTATTGTAGGGGACAACCAAATTATAAGCTCAGAATTTGGCTCTTCTCTTTGAGGGGTATTTGCAAGGTGGTGATGAATGGTCTTACATAATAAGAAAAACAAATTTGTTGAATCTTGTAGCAATGTATTTTTGGGTAATGGTACTAATTATGAAAAATGAAAATGATTAGTAATATTGGTTAGATAATGAGAATGAATATGAATATGAAATGAAAGTGGATGGTGTTGGTAACTTGAATTGGAAAACGAAAATAAAAAAAAGATAGGAATAAATAAAAAACAAATTAAATGACTCAAATAAGATAAATCTAATTTAAATAAACTAATTAACTAATTAAAACTAAATAATTTGATTAAAACTAAATTAACATATAAATTAAAGTTAGAAATAAACCAAATTAAGTTTAATAAAATTATCCTAAATAAAATAAAGTCCTAAATTAAAATTGACTAAAAAAAAATATTTCTAAAATAAATTTATAATTATTTGTCTAAAAAATAAAATAGAGAATAAGACAATATTCTAAATAAACTTCAAAATCAAATTCTCAAATAATAATGACATTAATCATGCCAAAAACGACTAAGCAAAATGCATAATTCGATCAATGAAATGCATAAATAAATAAAAATGCAAAAAACCAAAAAACTTCGATATATCGACGAAAATGCGTCAAAATGAACGAAATTTTGAAAATCTCTGGTCAAAATTTAGGGTATGACAGTTGCCCCTATTTAATCTTCTTGAACCTGAATGTATAAATAACAAAGTTTTTAGACATTCGAGGTGGAAGAGGATTAAAATATTAAAATACCTAAAATTTTGACCGAGTGCAGATGAAATACAATGTTATACAATATTGAATTTATGAGGGACTCTTTTGTTTGGGGATATGATATGCGAGATGCAATGAACCTTAGCATACTGATTAGATGATGAATATGTTAAACATGGTATGATGAAGACAAATGCAAACGGTAATCTATAGAAACGATAACGAGGGTAAAGACTCACTAGGGATAACAATATCCTGGGGATGACAAGACGAAAACGGGATGTATTCCAAGTGATAAATCAGCAGGTTCAAGTGTAACTACTGGCACTAAGAATGACATAAGACGGAAAACAAAACGTAAGATTAAAGACAGACTATCTGAAGTGATGAGTTAGCAAGCTCAAGGTGGTTATTGGGGATTCCAATGCAACGATTCGGTGATTGAGAAAAATAGAACTGATCTCGACTCGGCAGTCAGGAGTACCAAATAGCAGGCCTTGACACGACGGTCAGGAATAGACAAACATTGACATGGTGATCGGGAAATAAAATAACAGACGTCGACACGGTGGTCAGGAAATAAAAGACAGGCGTCGACACGGTGGTTGTGAAATAAAATAACAGGCAACGACACAGTGGTCAGGAAATAAAATAATAGGCAACGACACGGTGGTCAGGAAATAAAATAACAGGCAACGACACGGTGGTCAGGAAATAAAAGACAGGCAACGACACGGTGGTCAGGAAATAAAAGACAGGCAACGACACAGTGGTCAGGAAATAAAAGACAGACATTGATGCGGTGGTCGGGAAATAAAAAGACAGGCAACGACACGGTGGTCAGGAAATAAAAGACAGACATTGACGCGGTGTTCGTGAAATAAAATAACAGACATTAACGCGGTGGTCAGGAAATAAATGATAGACATTGACGCGGTGGTCGTGAAATAAAATAACAGACATTGACGTGGTGGTCTGGAAATAAAAGACAGACATTGACACGGTGGTCGTGAAATAAAATAACAGACATTGACGCGGTGGTTAGGAAATAAAAGACAGACATTGACGCGGTGGTCGTGAAATAAAATAACAGACATTGACGTGGTGGTCTGGAAATAAAATAACAGGCGTTGACGCGGTGGTCGGGAAATAAAAAGACAGGCAACGACACGGTGGTCAGGAAATAAAAGACAGACATTGACGCGGTGGTCGTGAAATAAAATAACAGACATTGACGCGGTGGTCAGGAAATAAAAGACATACATTGACGCGGTGGTTGTGAAATAAAATAACAGACATTGACGATGTGGTCTGGCAATAAAATAACAGGCGTTGACACGGTGGTCGTGAAATAAAATAACAGACATTGACGCGGTGGTCTGGAAATAAAATAACAGGCGTTGACGCGGTGGTCGGGAAATAAAAAGACAGGCAACGACACGGTGGTCAAGAAATAAAAGACAGACATTGACGCGGTGGTCGTGAAATAAAATAACAGACATTGACGCGGTGGTTAGGAAATAAAAGACAGACATTGACGCGGTGGTCATGAAATAAAATAACAGACATTGACGCGGTGGTCTGGAAATAAAATAACAGGCGTTGACGAGGTGGTCGTGAAATAAAATAACAGACATTGACGCAGTGGTCTGGAAATAAAATAACAGGCGTTGACGCGGTGGTCGGGAAATAAAAGACAGACAAATAATTCAAAGTGATAAATCAACAGGTTCAAGTGTAACTGTTGATACCGAGAATAAAGAAAACGAACACAATGTTTGGGCAGTGACTCTGTGCAACCAACTAATACCAGGGGTAGAAAACAGCTTACTCAAATAATCAACGGCTCCAAGAGACCGGCTGGTACTGAGAATAAAGACGAGAAGGTTGGATTTTTCAGCAGGATATCCAACCTCTAGAAATTCCTTACACGGAGAGTCGAGAGAAGACTTTCAGGAACCATCAGGAAACACAGGTAAGTGCCAAATTAAATGGACTTAGACTACAAGCAAAGGGTTTTCCAACTAGCTTAACAGATTCATGCCGATGACAATTGGACTTCAAAGTGGTTCTTGTAAAGTGACAGTAGATTACATGTCAGCAGAGGCCTGTTTTGCAAGGTATGACTCTTTTCTACTGTGGGCAGATGCTCGATGAGTAAGTCGGTATCAAGACTTAACACTAAGAGCGAAGCGACCTGACCAACACATGAGAAAGACACACCGACTCATATGATTTCCAAATATGCCCCTGTAATGGGTATATGGATGAAATAGTTCTTGGAAGACGACTCTTTAGACAAAGATGACGACATGATTCCCAACATACGTCTTGAACTTGAAATTTGCGGACATAAGGTCTGCTTGAACAGTTTGAAGGCATGGAGAGGATTTGCCCACGTGTGATTCATCTTGCCCCAGAATCAATGGTTTTTTTGAAAATTTCCTCTTCTCAAAAAGTTTAGACCAGCCTGCCATCACATGGCCTTTGAAATGGTTCCCCCGGTGCTCGAACATCGGAAATTTGCCCCTGTTTATCTGATCCCTGGGATGGGAGACTTCTGGTGTGGCTGGCCATTGAACTCTTGAATTCTTTCTGATAACTCGCTCAAGTAAGAGTCTTGATGAAAGGTTCAACCTCTGAGATGCTGACTCTTGAAGAGATTAATTCCGATTGACTTAATCTTGAAGTGGTTGCCCCTGGGTGGGCTTCTCTTACTCAGTCGAATTCCCTAACTGGCTGCATTCGTCGGGATTCCATTGATGCTGAACTGTCTTGCAAACAGACATTATTTATTTAAAAATTGGAAAATTTAATGCAACATTTATGCAAGTTTTGAAATCGTAATTTATTGGTATGATAGTGATATAGTGAAGTTGATTAGAACAAATAAGGTGGATCTAGCCATTTTATGGAATGGCAGATCAAGTGATCAATACAAATGATTAGCAAATATCATTAGGAGGCAGGTTAACACAACCTTGTTGTAGCATGCTCTCAAAATAAACCCCGCCTCAATTAGGTCTTTTAAGGGTTGTAACATGGGTTGGTTCACGGTTTATGAAATAAAGGATAAAAGGCTCGAAATTCATTTGTAACCCACCCACTCTTCGTGATGAACTTCAATCATATGTTTAGTTAATTTGACATACGCATTCATATCTCAAAACTCTTTTGACAATGCGTGATAAGGATCAGGATTTGAAAGGGATGGAAGCCACCTTGCTTTCCTTGCTTTGCTGGATTTGATGACTCAAATAACTTTCGCCTAAGTCGTCTTTTCTGTTTTTGACTTAGTGGACTTTTTCTTTGTATTTCTTTTTCCTTACGTCATTCTTTCGTTGAATGGTTATGACTGCCATTTTATTGGAGAATATGTACTACAAACTTTTGGCTCTTCATGACTTCTTTGGTGCGCGGAAGAAAGTACGTTGCTGATCCTTCTTGAATGATGGATTGAAACTCTTGAAGATTGAGTGTAAACAGATTAACTGAACCAACTACCCTGCCCCAGGTTTGAAATTAAGGGTTTTTGCATTTTTCAAAAAAAGAAAGCTCCTACTTTTAGGCTCGAAGGGGTTAGCGATGGATTATCTTCCTTATTTCACCGGTGTTTGGAAATTTGAAACAATGCCTGTACATCATTGGCAAGGTTTTAATTGAGAGCATACAACTGGAGAATTCAAGGTATCTGGTTTTCATCATCCTCCCTCCAATCTTTGCTAAAACAAAAGTTTGATAAACAAAAGATAGAAATATATTTTTGCTTTTTGTAACAATGAAAGAAAACGAGTGAATACGAATGGATTGATTCAAAATATGCATAAACATTTCATTAATTTTGCCAATTCAAAACAACAATGCTTACAAGCAAATACAAAAATCAACATGCAACGAAAATACAACAGCGCTGAAACAAACAGGGGATTGCCAGCTTTAGGGAAATGAAAATGTCTTGATCTACTGTCTTCAAGAGATGCACTAAGAAGTCACTCAGGCGAGAGGTTGACATGCACTAACAGGCTTCCTTCTGAAAAGGATATGTACCTCTTGTAGATCAATTGTTGTACCTTGGCTTGAAAAGCTCTGCAGTCTTCAGTTGAGTGCCCCATTGATCCAACATGATATCCAAATTGCTCATGTGGATTATACTCAGGCGGGTATGGCTCTGTCAATGGTTTGAGAGACTTGGGAACCACCAATGAATATTGAATCAAAGGTTGCAGAAGTTGAGTGTATGATAAAGGTACGGGGTGAAGAGGAGCACTCCTTCTTTCTAAATTGTTGCGAGGCTTATGCTGACTCCGATGTTGATTCGGATATTCTCGGCTCTGGTCTTGCTGACTTGGACGAGAATTGTCCTTGATAACCTAAGTAGTGTCTTCAAACGAAAGAGTGTCCTTCTCAATTAAATATTTCACAGCGCGTTTTAAGGCATAACAGCCTTCCAAATCGTGCCCTGAAGCACCATCATGGAATAGACAATGGACATTTGGATTGTAGTTTGCTGGGAGTGGATCTGGTAGAGGACCCAAAGGCTTTGGAACAACCAATCCTTTCTTCAACAATGAAGGATATAATTCCGTGTAGGTCATAGGGATTTGAGGGGTTGGAGGCCTTCTCCCTTATCTTCTACTCTGATTTGAGACACCTTCCAGGCGAGAATCCTGAGCTTTCAATCGCTGATAAGCTGGCACTACCGGTACTCTAGGTACTGCTAGTCGCTTGATGTGATGACTTTTAAGTTCCTCACACTCAATACTAGATGTCATCTCTTTCGATCCTCCTCCTACTTCTCTTTTGCTTTCGCCGGTAGGGGTGGCGACATTGAAATTCCAAGATGGTGTCCTGATACTCTTGTGAGAAAGCAAAGATGCTCCATCAGTTATGCGCGTGACCTGTTCTTTATGGTACAAAATCTTAAGAACCTTCATAGGTCTCTTTCCTTTCTTATCTCCCGGCTCAACAATCAAATTGTCTGCAATCGTCTCTCCTCCTCGGGGAACTTGTGACTTAATCACACCTTGTAACTTGAGCTCAAAACTCTGGCATTCTTCGATAGGGTGACCCATGCTTCCAGTGTGGTATCCACATTCAATCTCTGGATGGTCCTCTTCAAGAATTAACCTTTTGTTATGGATCAACCTTTGTACCCAGACCTTCAATTCAGGGCAAGTATTCAAATCATGTCCTACCACCCCTATATGGAATTCACACATCGCATTTGTATCAGGGTTGTACCATGTATTTGGCGATGGCACAAGTGTGTAAGGAGTTATTAATGAATTCTGGATAAGTAGCGGGTAGAGCTTGTTGAGTGGCACTAGAATGGGCTCGCAGTGAGCTTCACTCCTTTTGTTCTGACACTGCCCCTTGTTTCGTTTTCGCTTCTTTTTCTGACCTTGAGAAGAAACTGCCAGTGGATATTGAGGTACTGATTTGAAAATCAGAGGTTGAATTTGACCTAATAGGGGAGATCCATGAGTTGGAAGATGAGGAGTTGTCACATGGAAACACTCTTGACTCTAGGTAGCATCGAATGGAGGTAGGACATTAGCTTTCTTTGTTGCGGCAATGGGCACAGGGTGACCCTCATTCTTCAACAAAGCTTGTAAGGTTTCCAAGACCCACTCCATCTGCTTTTTCAAGGAAATAACCTCTTCTTTCAACAATTCTTGACTTCTTCTCAGTTCATCCACTGTTTCTTGAGACATAATTCTTAGTTCTGGACACGTGCCGAGAATCAAACTGCTGACCTAAGACAAAGGATAGATGAGCTTACTCCGAGGGAAGAAAATGATATGCAATCTAGATGCCATGGTATGTGAATGGATGCAAAGCAAGGATGCCTTCAAGGAACTCAAAAAGCAATACAAACATCCAATTATAAAAACTTTTCCAAAAAGGATTATAAGCTGAAGTTTGTCTATGGTTAGAATTGGGATGTTTGCAATAGACATCTCTTTGTTCCTTGAAGACCTTACTGAGATGATGCATATGATGCTGAGATGCAAAGATGCAGGGGTGCAAGGATGCAGGGTGCGAGGTGCCACAAGTAAATCCGGAACCCTTTTAATAGGTGGGCTGTAAGAGATTGGTTCTACGTTTTACTACCCATAAGTCCCACTCACGGGAGAGTTTCTACGGCGATAGTTTAAGGGAACTCAAGGTCACGGACGCTTATCGTACTAACGCCCCGCCGCAGGCTAGCTGCATTGTGACGATAATAACGATAAGGTCCACCTTGAGTGGAGTTCTCATGTTAGGAGTGCAAGGAGTGAGTCCTCGGAGCCTAACATTACACAACTGCCAAAATTGAAACAGGTCCTAGGGGGTCCCAGAATCACAGCCCTTTCGTGAATCAGGTCACGCGACAGGCTAGTTGCGTTGCGACAAGATCTACGAAAAGTCTAACTATCTGGGGGAGCTTTCATGCTAGGCGTGCAAGGAGCGAGTCCTCGGAGACTAGCACTAATAACATCCAATTCAAAACTTAGGTGTTCCCTCTGCTTTTCCACCACTCAAAATTTACTTGCAAAGTGACCCCGAGATCCCACATGCAGATAATATAATGAACGATAAATGGAAAGCGGTAAAAGAACAAATAAACAAACATAAATAATAAACATAGAGAAGACAAAAAAAGACAAGACCAAACAAATAAACACACAAAGCTAAGTTAGGCTCGACCCTCTCTAGCATGGAGCTATTTCCCTAGCAGAGTCGCCAATTGTCGTACCTCGAAAAATACGATCCTAAAACAAACAACAGAGCCACCACCTAATTCTATTTATTCTACGAGAGAAAAGGGAGATATAGATACAACCTATAGGAAGGATAAGAAATGGTTTACGAAACCAAATTCTAAGTTCGGGAGTCGGTTACGCAAGGGGAAGGTATTAGCACCCCTCACGTCCGTTGTACTCAACAGGAACCTCTTAGCTAAACTATGCGATTAAGTGTTTGATCTTAAGTTTTTGTCTTCTAAATGATTGTTAATATGTTTGTTCCAAGGAAATTAAAGTTATATTATTAATAAGTAGGAGAAAATATTAAAAGTTTACTATTATTGCGACGAAGAGAAAATGTTGAATTTTTTATTATGGTGGAGAGAAAAAGATTGATTTTTTTATAGGGTGCTCGCGAAGGATTAAAATCCCCGTGCCTACGTATTCCCCTGTGCAATGGGAAAGTCAGAGCTTCGTAGTTCGTGCTACTACGGTTTGTGATTTTTAATGAACGATTGTGTAAAACGCATTCTACTGCTAAGCGTTGGCTTATACTCGCGGTGGAGGCTGAAGCGTTAGCTTGTTCGAGAGATAGAATGATTTAAGCAATGTTCGTTTTGAGAGAAAAGTGTTTGACTTTGTTAAGGTGTTTTAAACGAAAGGGCGAATGAACCACGTCGCGTAGGGCTAGGCCAGGAGCGATTGCATTCCAAAACGTGCGGAGCGCTAGACTCCGGAGTTCCGTCTTTCGATAACTAATTATGAAAATGATTTAAATTGGTTGGTGAGTTTTGAGTTGTTTCTAAGATATAAAAGAGCGAATGGACCACGTTGTGTGGGGCTAGCCCAGCTGCAGTCCATTTTGGAACGTGCGGAGTGCTGGACTCCGGAGTTCAGTTTCCGTATTTTGATTTATAAAGATTTGAATACTTTGATATACGAATGATGATTGAACACATCGCGTGGGGCTAGCCCAGTAGCGGTCCAAACTAGAACGTGCGGAATGCTAGACTCCGGAGTTCTATTTTCGTAAGTTAATTAAATGAATTGAATAATTGTTTTTTTTAGACGTTTTAAAATTGATGTAATTAATAACGAAATAGTGAACGAAACAAATACGCGTGGGGCTAGCCCAGTTGTAGTTCATTCTAGAACGTGCGGAGTGCTAGACTCCGGAGTTCTATTCCTTGTTAAATTACTTAAGATGCGTAAAAAGTCGTGCAGACAACGATCACTTGGTAATCGACTTACGTGTGTGCGAAGTGTAGACGAAATGGATTTCTTACTTAGTGTTGAACCAAGACTAAAATTATTATTGACTCTTTTTTTTTAAAATGATTTTATTATCGCGAGCATATTTTATTTATTATTATATTTTATTATATATTTTTTTAAAAGAAAAAAAAAGGTATTCTTAAAATAATTATATTCGTCTTTTTTTTACTTAAGAAAATTATCGCCGCAATACGAGAGGAATATTCAAATTCGTACAAAATATTGACTAATTACCGTTCAACTAGATAAATCGATACAAATAAATAAAAAAACATGAAGTACAATAATAAAATAAAATAAACATAAACATAAAAATTAAAATAGCTAATTTAAATACAAGATGTTTAATAGATTAACTATACCAAATAACAAAAAAAATCAAAATAACAAAATCATAAAATAATTGGTTCAAACAAATCACTCATGAAATCAAATTAAGGATGAACACGCTCCAAGAATGAAATCTAACAGCATTCAACAAATATGCTATAACCCTTTCAAATCCGATCTAGAAAATAAAAATGGATTAAACAAAAGCTATTTTATTTGGAAAGACACTATCCTATATTTAATTAACATAAACATGTAAAAGATTATGAGAACTAAAATGCCATGCCCAAAAGGGGGTTCATACCCAGCTCACAACTACTAAACGTCACCAACAGTAGACTGTTAAAGGCTACTGATATACGCACGACTTTGATGATTATTCCAGGGTTTAAAAAAAAAAAAGAAAACCACAAATGTTGCTCCTACCCATTATATAAAAGAATATTGACAAAAAAAAATAATATATGAAGAAAAGCATGGCCGTCACTTTTACTTCTCTTTTAAAATAACATTAAATACAAAGGGGCCAACAAACTCTCATCAGAAACACCAGACAAAAAAACAAAAACCTAAAAAGGAATCCCTTTTCTCAAGAACATCTCGCAAATGCAGGGCCATGAATCAAATTGCGTAAAAAATCAAGCATAAACAAATAATCGTCATCAACACGTTCGATCAAAACGTGGTTACAATGGGTGCCGTGTTTCAAAGTTTCGAAGGTTACCTCTCGGTGATCCTTCAGCGGACTTCAAAAAGGTGTGTTCTGAAAGATTTCCTTGCTCTTATGCTCGTATCTCGACCTCTATTTATTTTTTGCTTCCTTCTGTGTGATTATCTGTGTATTTGACTTTTCCGCGGCTAGGGTTCCTCGTCTCCTCTCATCCGCCCCTTTCTCTGCGTTTTCGTCACTTTAAATAGGGTTAGATTAGGGTTTGGTTTTGAAAAATTTCTGAGTTTTCACCCTTTCGGTTATGCCTGCTACAATCTTTCTGTATCGAAACCGTTTTTTGCCAATTTCGTGAAACTTGGTCTTGTATCTTCTGCTCTGCTTTGTTTGTTTGCACCTCGGTTACTGCGTCATTTGACTCACACTATTTTGGTTTGAAGTGAACCAACTCAGTTGAAATCTGAAGAAGAATAGCTTCCCTGTTTTTGTTTGGTTTATCAAAATTTTTACTGTGGTCACTATTTTTTACTGACTTAGTTCCTTTTTTTTTACAGGTGAAGGAAATGGTTTTATTGAGTTTTAAAACGCAAGCTAATGCTGAGAGAGTGCTTCATACATACAAAAGAACCACTATGCCAAATGGTGGCCAGAGCTTTAGATTGAATTGGGTCACTTTCGGTGTTGGGGAGAGGCTGTCTAGGCAGGATGAAGGTCCTGATCATACCATTCTTGTAAGTGATTTGGCTGCAGATATTGGTGATGACCATCTGAGGCATATCAGATTCTAAAGAGGTGAAGGCAACCCACACGAGGAGTTCGATGATGGTGTACGCACGAGTGACAACATACGTACTCGGAGCTTGCCCTTACTTCAAATTTAAGTGTCATACAAATTCTTTTTTTTCTTGAATTTCTTTCGAATTACCGCTCTTCTGGTATGAATCAAAGTAGCAATTTGTTCAATCCTTGCTGTGTGATATTCTCGCGACTTTAACAGAAATTCGACCTTGAAAACTTGGGCATGAACCTTTGTGTGGTCCTACTTTGATGCACTAATATTCCTTATAATTGTATGAATAGATTTGCTCATGCTTCCTTTTTATGTTTGCAGCGCCGCAGGGGATACATTAGTATATAACCGTTTGACATGCCTACATTCTTCTTCTCAATGGTACTCAAATCAGTAATGGCATTACCGACAACTTCCTTTGACAGGTACAGAGCCATTCCAACACCCATGGACATGAGTAGAATCCTTGCATCTAAATAGTCCTTTAAAATTTATTTCTGGTAGCTCAGATTTCTTGTTACAGTGCCTTGTAATTAAACGTACAAAAATAGCAGCATGCGATACTAATTATCTTCCTGTGGTCTCTCCTTCTAGAATTCTCTCCAGGATGAACAAAAGGACACTCAGTCCAATCATGAGAGTATGCACGGGAGCAAGGGCGAACCTTGAATGAAAACATGCGAAATTCATCTGTGGCATATATACTGTTTTTATATCAGGAAGTGACAGATCAATTGGGTATTCTTTTTTTAACAGCTCTATCAGTAAACTTTGGAGCCACGGGAGAGGGTGGAGACCCATTTTCAGTAGATGATAAAGGGGAAGCTGAACGAGGACTTGATGAATTAACAGAAAGTGGAAGTGAACAATCGTCAACAGAACCATCAGAATCACTAATTGTGAGAAGCTCTTCAAGAATTGTTTTCACACCTCCAAGCTTTGGTGGAACAACAATTACATCAACTGGAGGATTCCCACTTGCATCCACACAGTTGGTATTCGCACCAGCACATAAAAGCAGTTTTAACAACATCAAGTGCATTAACCGAACCACCTGAAGCAGCACAGTGAAGAGCAGTGCCTTTATCATTGCCACAGGACAAATTTACATTAGCCTCTGGAAATGAGAGTACAAGCATAAGAATATCAATACTTCCATAGGATGCAACCACCATTAAAGGGGTTCTGTGCTCAAGAAAAAAAAAGAAAAAAAATTGTTTAGATCCCTTCATTGTGTTGTCATTAGCTTCTTTTGTGGATACATGATTGCATAATATGCGCTTTTGTTGACATCATTTCATGACTGCAGGTTGTGGTTATCATTTTTTCAAACACAGGGAAGCTTTTTTTGAGTTTTCTAATTTATGGAGCAACTGGAGCAGTCTGGGATACATGAGCGGAAGGCTATGCTGGAGAAAGAAACTTCGCGCAGACAGGTTGAGGAGCTTTGGTGTTTGTTTCCAATAACAGAATATGTGATTCCAAAATATCTTCAGTATCACCATCAATTGGTGTTCATCACAAATAGGAATATTCCTGAGCAAACCTTTCCTAATGATTCATAAAGTCAGATGGCTTCACTGATCCAGTTGTGTTGAAAATTTGAAATTGAGACTAATTTAGTGCAGGTGTAGTTGTGCACAGTGTCAGTTTGTATGACATAGAAGATGTAGGATTATTGTAGGGGACAACCAAATTATAAGCTCAGAATTTGGCTCTTCTCTTTGAGGGGTATTTGCATGGTGGTGATGAATGGTCTTACATAATAAGAAAAACAAATTTGTTGAATCTTGTAGCAATGTATTTTTGGGTAATGGTACTAATTATGAAAAATGAAAATGATTAGTAATATTGGTTAGATAATGAGAATCAATATGAATATGAAATGAAAGTGGATGGTGTTGGTAACTTGAATTGGAAAACGAAAATAAAAAAAAAGATAGGAATAAATAAAAAACAAATTAAATGACTCAAATAAGATAAATCTAATTTAAATAAACTAATTAACTAATTAAAACTAAATAATTTGATTAAAACTAAATTAAAATATAAATTAAAGTTAGAAATAAACGAAATTAAGTTTAATAAAATTATCCTAAATAAAATAAAGTCCTAAATTAAAATTGACTAAAAAAAACTATTTCTAAAATAAATTTATAATTATTTGTCTAAAAAATAAAATAGAGAATAAGACAATATTCTAAATAAACTTCAAAATCAAATTCTCAAATAATAATGACATTAATCATGCCAAAAACGACTAAACAAAATGCATAATTCGATCAATGAAATGCATAAATAAAAAAAAATGCAAAAAACCAAAAAACTTCGATATATCGACGAAAATGCGTCAAAATGAACGAAATTTTGAAAATCTATGGTCAAAATTTAGGGTATGACAATGGGCATGAGAAGTGGAAGGCATCCTCTGCTGGGGATAAGAGATAATGGTACCCTTCTGCTCAGGAAGTATTATTCTCTTTGATGTTGCTCTGCTGGAGAGACGATGATCTGACGAGACTTGCTAAGGAGTCACGCTTCACGATCTGCTGAGGAAGAGGCTTCTTGAAGCTCTGTGCCAGAGATGGATTTTTTGGCAACGCATGTTCCTGCATGTTAAATAAACACAGTTGATAGTACCTGCGAAATAAGAGTTAGTATGGCCTGCATGCCTCGGGTTCATGGTCTGAATCACCATCTCAGTCACTCAACACATTAGATGTGTGTCAAATGTTTTTTACTCTCCTGCATGTGTTATAAGGAATTCATGCATTCGCAAAGCAATATTTATCATAAATTGTTGGACGTGTTTGCAATCAAACAGTGGTAGATGAAAAACAAAAACTCACGAATACAAATTTGACTGAAATTGTGCTTTTATCGATTAAAGAATAGCCATGAATAAGCATTACACGGGGAAGCAATCTCTGGAAAGAGGAAATTGCACAAAAGGAAATTAAACTATCCTAATGACAATGTGAAAAACAAAGTCTCATCAAGCTCCGACCCGACTATGACTTGTATGTCCTCAAGACTCTCTGCTCGCTTCGCTTGGAGGAAGACGATTGAATTGATCTCCAACCTTTGGATCACCTTTGATTGCCGACGACACATCACATATCTCGCAGATCACAGTGGTTCGTTTTAGTCCCTCTTTTGCATGGATCTCCCTTTCAGGTTTTCAATCCACCGGGATACCCTTTTTTGCCTGAGCTGTCCAGTGTGGCTTTTCAGCTCAGCGGGTGTACATCTTTTCAGATATTTCCCTAACTTTTGCCCGAGCCTTTTATTCTGTTTTTGGCTCGCCGGGATGCCCATTTTTGCCTGGACTCTTATTCTATTTTTGTCCAACGGGTCTTTTACACGAAGTATTTTCTCACCGCGTCTGTGTTGACAGAGGAGTGGAAGTCTTCACCATCCATAGTTTTTAACATCAAGGCTCCGCCCGAGAAGACCTTTTTAACCACGAATGGACCCTCATAGTTGGGTGTCCACTTTCCCCTGTGATCATTATTAGGAGGAAGAATCCTTTTCAGCACCAGGTCGCCTGGTATGTACCTTTGAGGTCGTACTTTCAGGTCGAAAGCCCGTTTCATCCTCCGTTGATACAAATATCCATGGCATACAACTGCTAGGCGTTTCTCTTCAATGAGGCTCGGTTGATTGTACCTGGATCGGAGCCACTCAGCTTCGTCAAGTTTGATGTCCATCAATATTCTCAGCGAGGGGATCTCGACTTCACAAGAATTGGAGCCCTTGAAATCTCAGACTCCTTCTAAGATCTCGATCTTATCCCTGTTGATGTGTTCAGAATCGCATCGGAAGGCTATGTTGAAGATCTTGAATAATGCATATGTATCGCAAGAGATATCCATAAATCAACTAGAGACTGTAGTGTCAAGTGTGAATTCTAGCCATGGGTTGGGATTTACGGATATGGACCTTACATCTGAGGGACGCAACCACAACCGCGCCTTGCACATTTCCATGGAATGCAAAGGGGTTGTGCTCTCCCATGTGCTGGTAGATATAGGGTCGTCATTGAACATATTGCCAAAGAAAGCACTGATCAAGATGGATTATGATGTGGTTGTGCTTAGGCCAAGTGACTTGGTCATCCGAGCTTTTGACGGATCGAAAAGGTCAGTTTTCAGAGAGGTTGAATTGCCAGTCAAGATAGGACCACAGATCTTCAATGCTACCTTTCATGTGATGGATATCTAGCCGGCCTACATCTGTTTGCTAGGGCGACCCTGGATACACTCATTACCCTTCACCAGAAGTTTAAATTTGTCTAGGAAGGGAAGATTGTGATTGTGTGTGGGGAAGAAGATATATTCATTAGCCATCTGGTCTCGTTCAAGTATGTAGAGATGGATGAGGAGATTGTCGAAAACCCTTGCCAATCCTTTGAGCCCATCAAGACTGCAAGTGCATCATCGTCAGCTGCTTTATCATAAGAGACGAAGAAGGGAGCATCCATAGCCTCCTACAAGCAAGCCTTGAAAGTTGTAGAATCGGGTGCAAATGAGGGTTAAGGCAAGATGATTGAGGTCTCAGAGAAGAAGGATATGTTTGGAGTTAGCTACCAGCCTGGTCAATCAACACCAGAGCAAAGTGCTAGAGGTCGGAAAGGACCAATTACCTTCACCAGTGCGGGATGGTTTGATCACAGCAACGTCTGCACAGTGCAGGAAGAAGCAGTTGATAATGATTGCGAACTAGATGAGTGGATAAGGTCTTGTGGTCGAGGGAGGCAACTCAATAACTGGTCAGTCAAAGCAATCATCTCCATCACTCAGCCAGAAGAGTAATGGTGTTATGTTTTTATTCTCCTGTATACAAGCTCTAGGCCTTGCCCGAGGCATAACAGCTCATTGTAAGGGTTCATTGTTCATATTGCAATATCATAATCATCAATAAAATGGACGTTTTTGCATTCAATCATGTTGTTCCCTGTATTTCATTTTTATTTTTTGTTTTCAAAAATAAATGGCAATGTTTTTCACGTCTCCCACTCCATCTAAAATCTAGCATGAATCATCATTCATGAAGATGCTCCTCATCGGGTCTCATCAATGACGACCTTGCTATGGCTCATTATGACTTCGACAATCCGATCTACCTAGCCGACAAGGAAGGTGAAGAAGATTATGAATTGCCCGAAGAACTAGCCAAATTGCTCAAGCAAGAGGAGAAGATGATTCAGCCACACGAGGAAGTTGTTGAGGTGGTAAACTTGGGTACAGAGGAAGAAAAAAAGAGGTCAAGATTGTAACACCCCAAATTTTCCCTCTCCTTTTTATCATTTACATATCATAAGCATGCCATATAGCATACCATATCTTAGCATTTAGCATAGAAAAAATGAAGCATGACACTCATATGTTCTAGCATAGGGCCTACGATTAATCATCTGGAAAATTTGAGGTTCTACAAGTCAAGACAAAGGCCAAGTGACATTGCAAGAAGCTCACAAGGTGTTCTCATGTCTTATACAAGCCTAAAGTCATCCACAAAAGTCAAGAAGGGTGAAAGATCATCAGAAGATCAAGGAAGCAACATCCTCCTACATAGTTAAACCCTAATAAGGGTTTTGCATCTGAGTAAGAAATTATCATATCTTTGACCAATTCTTGTGGTCAACGGCTTTTATATGGTATTTGAGGCTTATGTATGAAATTTGGTGAGAAAAATCATTGAGGAAGTCGGTCAATTTTTCAGTTACTTGTAAGTGAAGCAATTGGTCAAACTGGACATCTGAAAAGTCAACTGTGAGATTTCAAGGGCTCCAATCCTATTTTTCAAGCCAAGGGATCTTCTTAAGGTCAAAGAAGAGCTTTGGTGATCTCAAAGATCAAGAATCAAGAGGTTTTGAGGAAGTTTACAAGAGCTTTGGGTCTTGTAATCACTTTTCTTAATTATTCTCAGGAACTCTTCCGCATCCTTATCAAAGGTGATGTCAGGCTCCGACACAGGTGCGGGCATCATCGATCGTAGGCTTCTTTCCCCTGGCCCTAGCTTGAGCTTCAGCATTGTCCTTCGGTGGTAACACATTGTTTCTCAGTGTTTATAGAGCAAACAATCTGCCACTTCTGGTGAATCCTCCGACCCCAACATTCTCAACCAGGTGCGAAGATGAACTGGATGCAGCCATACTTTGCTTCTGACCATTGTAATAAACTTCTCCCCCATAGTTCCATGGGATAGATTTATCACTCTGGTACGGAACTGGTCCAGAAGTAGTAATGGTTACAGGTGTCACCCTTGTTGGTGCAGGAACTTGTGTTGGATTGTAGAAAATCGTAACAGTTGATACCTCGTCCTCTTTCATGACCTTGTCAAACTGTATACTCCCTTCGTCCATCATTCTCTATATTCCCGACCTAAATCGGAAACATCTATCGACGGAATTGACACAGTCTGAACAGTCTTTTCCACAACCTGGAAATATGTTCTTTTTAGCCAGACAAGCTATTACAGCCAACAATGAAGTCTTTAATTCATTGACGTCGGATACCAAGTTCAAGCATTCTCCACTATCAACCACTCCTACGGTCTTTCCATGGTCCAACGTGGGATTCTATAGCACATTCAGAGTTGGAGCGAAATTAATCGCTTTGGAGTCTATTAGGTCTTGGACGACATGCTTCAAAGCTTTGCAATTCTCGGTACTATGGCCTGGAGCCCCATAATGGAATTCACAGCAAGCATTAACATCGTAGCCTTCAGGAATTTTTCCCAGACTCGAAGGCTGCAGAGTTCTCAATTGAACCATCTGAAGTTGAAGGAGATTCTGTAGAAGCTGAGATTAAGACATGGGAGGCGCTTAGAATTGTCTATCCCTTGGCTTGGGGGGATAGTATGGACGGGGAGCCCTTTGTTGTTGATAATTCTGTTGGTGCTGTTGTTGAGGTTGTTAAACTTGTTGCTGGTTAGCCGGAGCAGAAATGGTGACAGGCGTTGCATAAGCATTCCGACTCCCCCTCTTCTTCTGAGTATATACAGTCTCAGTTTCTCCTTCCATTCTCTTCACGAAAGGCTTCTTAACCCCAGAGGTTGACGCTCCGCCGCTCTAAATCTTGCCTTGTTTCATCTAATTCTCGATTCTTTCACCTGTCAAAATGATATCAGAAAATCCACTGGAGGAACAACCATCCAACCTCTCCATGAAGTGCCCTGGGAGGGTGTCCATGAAGAGATTGACCATTTCCCTTTCCAGCAATGGGGGTTGAACTCTGGCAGCAACCTCGCACCATCTCTTTGCATAGTCTTTGAAACTCTCTGAATTATTCTGAGACAGGCTTTGAAGTTGAGTTCGGCTGGGAGCCATGTTGATGTTGTATTGGTATTGCTTGAGAAAGGCCTCCCCAAGCTCATTCCTGTTGTGGACATAATTCTTCTGGTTTCATGTACCACTCTAGCGAGCCCCCAAACAGCTGTCCTGGAAATAATACATCCAAAGCTTCTCGTCTTTGGTATGTGCGGCAATCTTGCAATAGAAGGCTTGCAAGTGAGTCTTAGGGCAAGAGCTGCCGTTGTATTTGTTGAAAGTTGGAGGTATAAACTTTGGAGGGATAACCACCCTAGAAACCAAGCTCATGTCAAAAACATCGATACCGAGAGTAACCTTGCATTCCAAGGCCATCACCTTCTCTGCCAGCATTTGGAAATCCTGATTACTAGCCCCAATACCAAATCCCATATCTTTGTTGACCAGAGTGAATTGATCCTCCTGCCGGTCTACCACATGAACAGGAATTGGGCCAGTAGCCTCTGGAGTTGGTGGCCTGTTCACCAACGGTGGAACAAGAGTGTCGTTGATTGGATTGCCTTGAGCATCCAAGGTAACCACTGGAGGATCAGTCTGTGGTGGATTAAGCCTTTACATAGCAGCCTTCATCTATTGCTATCCCATAGCTATACCCTGCATCATCGTCATGAACTCCCCCATTCGGGTGCGAAGCTCGTTCAGTTATGTCTGCACAGTATCCATGAAATTCCTCTGATTTCGACGGGTAGCGTACCGGTGTGGCGGTATATCGTGTCTGAGGAGACGAGTCTTGGTGGCTTCGCAATCCTTCTTGAAAATAGATAAGTTAAGAACCCTGGAAAACCGGCAAAATAAAAAATGCAAATGATATGCATGCAATGCTATGTTCATTTCATTCTTAAGGTTTTTACATTCCCGTTCTGGTATTCGAGAATTCAGATAGCATTTCAGATTTAGGGAAGAAAACCCTGTGTGATGTTCAGATAAGACGACAATCATGGAGAATTGGTGCTTATTACCCCGTGTCGGTGCAAGAGATAACAACCAAATCAAACATATCATAAACTAGGATCTGAATATAACAACATTCCCGAAGGGTGACAATCCATACATCAAAGAGTAGCAAAGCAAAGTAAAGAGGAATCCCACAACAAGCCTGTGGGTAATTGGGATACAAGAGTATGAGACTAAACCCTAGGAAACTCCATATCTTGCAGCCTCTAGCTAAGACGCTTGACGACCTGGAACAACTGGGCAATGTCTGGATGATTCAGCTCTTGGATGAGCTTCTGAATAAGAATATACCTTAGATCAAAAGAAGCATACAGTTCGTCGATCTTTTGCAGGAATACCCCCTCCCTTTCTTTACTAGTGCTCGACTCAGTCTTGACCTTCTTAACACAAGCCTGAAGCTTCAACTCTTCCACTTCCTTCTGGATGTCGGTCATCTTCTGAAGGTGGTCTCTTTGTTGCTGGTGGGCTTTCTGGAGCAGCGCTCCTTGCTCGTTCAGAGTCTCTTAAAGGCCTTTAATCTTGAGCTTGTACTCGATCTCTGCCTCTTTCTGCTTTCTCATATGGTCTTCCCACTTTGCTTGCCAAAGGGTCACAACTTCGTTAGCTTCATCTAAGGCTTTCTTATCCTTCTGGCGCTGACCTTCCCTGTGGATCATAGTTAAACCCCTCTTCTTGAAGTAGAGCTCTCGTTCTTCAAAGTCTTGCTGCTTGAGCCTGACCAACTCTTCAGCTTGATAAGCTCTCTTCTAGCTTCTGGTTCTGAATCTTCATCTTCTGGCAGGAATTGTTGGCCTCTTGATTTTCAGCCCTGAGCTTTTTGACCAAAGCCTCCATTTTCTGGTAGTCCTCCAATGGCACGGTTGTAGAAGGTATAACAGGTGCAGAGAAAGGGATCATGGACACTTGAGCCTTCTCCCTTATCCAGGCTTCGAACTTGGGGAACATTTGATTGTTGCTCTTGCCCAAGCGCTATATACCATTCCGTTTGACAAGTTTCCAAGCACATGCAGCTTCTCGGACCAAGGGGAGATTATCCTTTGCAGAAAAGTAGAAGGTTTGAACTAGCTATGATTCTCTGGAAACAGTCTTGAGTGCATATCCCAATTGTCTTCTCAGGACTATAGGGTTGTAGTTGATTCCCCCAACTACTCATAAGAGTGGCACATTGGGATAAACTCCACAGCTGGAGATGAGATTTTTCCTTTCATCCTCAAAGTAACCCATCTAATGTCTCTAGCAGACAACATGCTTAGATTTTGCGCCCAAATCACCTTAGGATTTGTGAAAGCTTCAGTAATAGGGAGAAGCCTCATAAATCATTTGTAGAAGAGAGGGACACAACACTTACCCAAACCACCCCGCCTTTTCTCGTTCTTGAAATGCATTGAATAATATAGATCACCCAGGAGAGTGGGTACCAGATTCTTCAGCACAAACAGATGGATTGCATTGATGTCCACGAACTTATCCATATCGACGAAGAGGATAATCCCGTAGATGGACAAGGACAGGATGGCACAAACTGAATCCCACCGATTTATTGTAGCAAGTTCTCCAGCTCTTCTTACCAAAAACTCTAGAGAGAAACCAAACACCCCTGCTTTGGTAGCAATCAGATTGTCAGACACTTCAGATGAGCTCAAATAAAGAGCTTTGGCAATGTCGGAATGGGTTGGTCTGGTCATCTCCAAGTTGAAGGGAATCTGATATTTGAGAGGCACCCCGAAAATCTCATAATACTCTTCAAGCAGTGGGCCTAACTGAAAGTCGCGAAAGGTGAAACACTTGAGCCGTGAGTCGTAGTACTGCAACAAAGTATGAATGGAGCTCCTCTGAGAACTATCCAAATCAACTACCAAATCCAGAATATCACCATATTTCTCCTTGAAGTATCCCAGCTGACCGGGGGTAATAAGAGACACCATCTTGTTGATCAGATCCACATTGGTGTTGAAGAATTTGTAGTGCACAATCCTTTTTCTGACGTCTTCCATCTCTGAAACAGAAGTATGACCGAGAACCGGGAGTAGTATGAACCCTGAGAATGAAAAGAACACAATGATTAATGATGTCATGAGGCTTATGCAATGCAAGGCATGTGATCAGTGACGTATCTGTGATGTGTCAAGCATATATTCATGTGTCTGTGCAGGGTCACAACATCACAATAACAACTCCTCTGAACAGGAATCCAAGATCACAGAACCAAGGAACCAAAGAACTAGATCACAATACTGAACAATACTGGCAAAATGGGTAATGTTGGAAGTTTTAGGGTTCTTGTAAACCCCTCACATCTCACAGATGTGCTACCCGGGTCAACATCACAGACTCTCAAAGCCAAGCAGCAATAATATGTTCACCATTTCCGAGAAATGGCTCATGACCAAAACAAAGAATCGGTTTGGCATTATGTACTACTCAAGGAGGTGTCAGCTGAGTCCAAGGAAACAAGCATCCCTCATAAGTCCCCAGCTTCAAACACTGAATCGAGAAACAATAGTACATTCATCCCGAGGGGTACAATACTGTCATACGAACAATTTTCTTTAACTGGATTTCTATGAGAGAACCAGGCCATCCTATGCGAGTTCCTAGTGGGCCCTCGGATGCAAGTAGGTTTGCCAAAATTTATGGTCTGCCACTGTCATCACTGGAGAGGGGTGTTACCACAAAGGTCCTCGAAGATCGGTCACCATATGCACATAACTATCGAGGTCGTACCCTGAAGTGGAGAAGAACCCCCACATAGAATAGTTCCAAGACGGTCACAATCTGGGTGTGGAACACATTGCCAATCATCATGGTGAGATACCATGGGAGTACAATGTCTGTCCATGCTAATCCTATGGTGCACTCAAGCTGTGTGTTTAGCTTATCTTACAGTAACTCCCATCCCACCGAAAAATGCAAACCAGCGCAATCCAGTAAATATGATGCATGGAATATAAATACTGAAAGTGATAAATAAATGCTGTAAAGTAAAAACTGTAAATAAACAATAAATAAATACACAGCAGCACACAGGTAAACACCCAAAGAAACAGAAACAACAGGCGATAGGATTGACTCTACAAGGGGAAACCATATATTTTAGGTTCGGTCCCCAACAGAGTCGCTAGCTGTCGCTCCGAGATTTTCATCCTAGTATAAACGCGAAAATGTCGTGGAAAAGTCAGAGTATCCAGCTAGGCATTTTTATCCCGAAGGAACAGGAAAGGTAATATTGCACAAACCCGAGGAAGAAGGAATGACGAGGTCATGCGAACTAAAGATCCAGGTTCGGGAGTCGGTTACGACCTGGGAAGGTATTAGCACCCCATATCGTCCGTCGTACCCGACGGGATCCACGCTTGTTAGTCTGTTTCAATGGGTGAGAAATAAGATGTTGCTGAATAAAACCGCTAACTGGAATGGAAATGGGATGTGGAAGAGAACTGGAAAAGGAAAACGAAAAGAAAGAATGGGGAAAATGTAGGGAAAATAAAGAATGTGCTCAAACGGGCCCTACCCCGCTACCTACGTACCTCATCGGGAAAATAAGGATCAGAGTCGACGTAGTTCGCCTAACTAAGGAGGAAACTATTTATGAGTTTTTTAGAGCTAAACTACATATGTCTATGCTCAGGTGTTGCAGGCTCGTCTGGTACGAGTGCGTTACCTTCTTGAAAATGAGACAAGTCGTCGCAAGTTCGCGTTGAGAGTGAGTGAGGTGAGAAAAGAATTCCCGCAGGAAAAGACGATTCTTCTTTGTTGTTTTGTCTTTTAGAGAAGTGTTTTCTATTTATTGTTTGTGAAGCATTTTCGTACTCAGACTTGTTCATCGTGGTAGATGACTTACATCTCACCCCGAAACATGACGTGTATGAGTAACCCACGACAAAGTCTCGTGCCATACGAGAAGATCAACCTTTATTAGGTGTTTTTTTACTTTCCTTTGAGATGAGAAATAAGCAAAGCGAACCAAAGGTAAAAGTCTAAGGGAAAGACTAAAATCCTAGTGTTGTCATGCATGGATGAACCTAGTTTAGTGCGGTTTCTAATCCTAATGCGAAAAGGAAAAGAAAAGGGAAGTAGAATACAACTTACTTCCTAATTAAGCTAAGTTGATTCTAAAGGGGAATTAGCATGAAATTGTGTAGAATAAGGCAAAAATGCTAAAACAAATACACTTTGAAAGCATAAAGGAATTAAAAGGATGAAGTTGTGTGAACTTACCTTTACCTCCCTACAAAATAAGGGTTAGCATGATAAACATGGATAAGAAATGAGGTAAGCAAATACCAAACAAATCCTAAGGGATCTAGGACCTAAACTAGACTCAATCCTAGGTTTAAAAGACCTAATAATAATGCAAAGCAAAATCCAGAAGCCTATTACAGCTCCTAAATGCACAAACAACAATGAAATGCAATGCACACAGTTTTCTACAGCTAACAATCAGCATGCAAAACAAGTGTAAAAAGTGTGAAAATGCAACAAACAACATACATTTTACAGCTACTGCAAGAAAAGACAGTTATGGAATGCAAGACAAATTTGGCTTTTTTCAATATGCACACAATGAGTGACAAACAATGCACAAACATCACATAATATGATCAAATGCAACATTAATCATGAAAAAATAGCTTGGATTGATGAACATGATTATTTCTAATGAATGCTTATGAAAGAATGCACAAACACAACAAACATGTAACAAGTATGCACTTTCAAGAATTGGCAAATAAGCATATGAACATGGATTATGAATATGCATCAACAAGAATCAACAAAATGAACATGTTAATTTGATGCAAAAGTCAGAATTGATATCAAAGAATTATGATAAAAAATGCAAACAAAAATGCAAGAACATGCATACACGTGATCATGTGTTTTCAAGTGAATCATGGCATGGCATTCAAACACTCAAACAATTTAGAAGCAAACATGCATTTCAAAGATGATGCAAAAAAGAATGTGAAACATTTATTTACATGCTAATTGATGGATTTGACCCTAGCAACAACCTACACAAATTATTTCATGCACTTATGAACAAAAAAGCACAAAATATGCAAAAGTAGTGAAACGTGTGTCGAAACGACTCAAAATGATGGAATCATGCACCTAATGTGGTATTAAAAATTCCCTAAAATCATAATCTATCAAGCTATGAACATTAAAGGGACAAGGCCATGCCAACATGCAATGAAACAAACAAAATTTTCAAAATCACATAGTGTTAACCGGTTAACGCTATAGGTTAACCGGTTAAAGCCCTTAAATTTTCAAATCCAGGGCAATTTTCAACGTGTTAACGAGTTAACCATATGCGTTAACTGGTTAACATTGAACAAAATACAAAAATTCAACTATGCAGAAGCACTTTTGGTATCAAACTCACTTCTAACAACCCCTAATGCACTCATGAACATGCTATCATGAATTTTCCACTTAATTAGGGTTTTCTAACATCTATTAGGACCTGTAATAAGCTACTATTCTAGCTTCTAACAACCAAAATAAGAAAAACGCAAACAAATCGTAATCAAACATAAAACGATAAAAAACACAAGCATAACAATAAGCAATAGAAGAATGTCGTACGACGAGATGAAGAGAATAAGTTAAAAGCGAAGAAACGATATCAGATTCACCAAAGTACAAATCAGAGGATTGCTTTGGTGAGTGTTTCGATTCTATTGGTGTGCAAAATGAAGAGAAAACCGTGAACTTCGATCTTCAATCCGCAAGAACGCAAAATAAATGCCGATGCTCCGAATTGATTCTGATTGGTGAAATAACCACCGTAACCGTGTCGGATCTTTGATAAACCACTGAGTTGGTGAAGAACATGGAGGCTAAGATTCCGATCGATCGAGTTTCGATGTGAAACTTAATGGATCGTGATGAAGATGTAGCTTTGATGAATTTGGTAATGGAAGAAAATTGATAGAAAATTAGAGAGATGAAGTGAAATTTGTGAGAAGGAAGGTTCAAACCCCTTGCTTTGGAGTGATTAGGACTTATATAGAATGTAGACATGGAATTAGGTATGGGTATGGAGCTTGCTTGTGCATTAGGTTAGGTTTGGAATTAGGTATGGAGTTAGTTAAAGTTGGTTAGGGCTTAGGGAATATTCCTTGGAAGAGTATGGAAGGGTCTAGAATATGGTAGACATTTCTAGTGAATGAAGTGTAAATGAAATGTGAAGTGAAGTGGAAAAAAAGGAAAAGAAAAAATGGAGGGAAGTGGTGAAAGCAACCAAAATTTGAAGGTTTTTGCCTAAAATTTGTGCCTGTTAACCGGTTAATCATATGCGTTAACCGGTTAACGGCAGAAAAACTTGATTTCTTCCTTTATTTGATGGGTTAGCTTGGAAATGCCTTGGATTACTTTTGTAGCATTATTTTTCTCTTGAGCTCCAATGATTGACAAACCTTGCTCGATCACATGCCTCATAGACATGCAAATGATCATGATTTTCTATTTATATATATATATATATATATATATATATATATATATATATATATATATATATATATATATATATTTGAATGTGATGCGATGCTTGGACGATCATGCGGAAAGAAGAAGCATAAACCACTTGAGATTGACAATAAACTAAGAGGGAAAATTTTAGGGTATTACACTATTGTCAAAGTCTTCTTGAGTCTACTAACTACACTTAGTCACTCAAGGAAAATTACAATGATTCAATATATAGTGTAACAAGAGAATGCTTCTAATAAGCTATTATCACTACTGTGATAGTTTTTACAATTGAAAGAGTATTAGAGAATTTGGTACGTAAGATTTCATGTGAGAGAGTGATTGAGAGCTAAAATTCTCCAGGTGTTTCCTTTATATAGATTTGAAGGAAAAGATCCGCTGGAGACATCTTGTGCTATTTTTGCTTGTTTGATAAATACCATTAAAACCTTCAAAAAATAAAGATCTTCGTCTTTAGTCGTTATTCCTGATTCTTTAATAAATGCGCCTGATTCTGAGAATCAAAACTTGCGTAGTCCATATCAGAGTATATATATATATATATATATATATATATATATATATATATATATATATATTTCACAGCTGATCTTACATAATTAATGAGATCTTCTATAGACTTTCGATCAGATCTTCTTTGAAGTAGAAGCTTCGCTTTTAGAAGATGTTGAGCTTTTAGAACATTTCTCTTTGCAAGAACTTATGTCCTGCACATAGAAAATAATAATTTTTAGGTATCATATTTTGTTCTTAGATTAATTGTTATCATCAAAACTTTATTAGAGAGATAGAATCAAAATCTTGTTCTAACCATCTCCCCCTTTTTGTTGATGACAAAACATTGTATTTTGATTAAGAACAAAAGGACAAAAGTAATAGAAAACTCCCTTAGAGATGTTGAGATGATCCTTCAGAATTTTCTATGAGAAGTTCTTAGAGAAAACGCTCCCCTTGAATTAAATACTTATCTTGTTCTTAAACATTAAAACAAATTTTTCATAGTTTTAGGATGGTTGAGGTTTAGCCTTAGTAAGGTGTTATGGATCAAAATAGTTTACGTGTTCTCCCCCTTTTTGTCATTATTAAAAAAGCAGATAATCAGAAAAATATATAAAAAAATAACCAAAACACCAGATCTTCATTAATCAGAATAGACATGTGAGAACATCAGATACGAAAATTATAAATAAGAAAATAAGAAAACACACAGAAAAACATATAAAATATGATCTAAGGTTGGGGATTAAGCTTTGTGAACAACGCTTCTAGAAGAGTCTTGATATGAGAAGTTGACTCCACCTGTTAACCAATCATATTCTTAAGTTCAGAGTTTATCTCATCTTGCTTGTCCAGTATGAGCTTCATAGACTCATTTTCTTTCTTCAGTTCTTCTAGAGTTTTCAATACCAAGGAAGTTGGAGGAGTCTCTTTAACAAAAGTAGCAGCTTGAGCAGAAGTTTGTGCAAAAGGTTCATCAGCAGATAGTGAAGCAACAACTTCTTTCCCTTTGTCTTCAATCTAAGGAGTAACAATGATCTGAAGTGCAGAGGTTGATTCCTTTAGTTCTGGTTCTTTCCATGGTTTAGTGTCCAGAAGATGAGTCTTCTTCTTCTCCAAGCAAGTAATAACTTCTCGCAGATTCTCGCAGAAGTTTTGATGAGCAATATCATAACCGATATCTTTCAGCTTCTTGGTTTCAAAATTAAACCATTTTCTGAATGTCGTCCAAAGATAATCAGAGGTTGTAGGATCCAAATTTTCTGCACACGTGTAGTACGGTGGGAGAACTGACTTTTTATTTATGTTGCGGATAGCAAGAGTCGCCACTGACTTTTATTTTATCCATAGGGAAAGGGTATAAAAGAAAAGTAAAGACCTTTTTAAAACTCTAAGTTCAGGGGGTAGGTTATATAAAGGGAAGGTGTAAGCACCCTTTATATCCATGGTTATCCATGGGCTCTTAGTTACTTAGCTCACTTATTTGTTTGAAAAATGTGTAGTGTGTGTTTAGAAATTTTCATAAGTCTTTGTAATGATCCTCATATGGATGTATACAAAACATTTAAGTTTGAAAATTGTTTGAAAAGTGGGGTGTAAAGAGTATTTTGAAAAAGTGAGCAAGTATTTGAGAGCTACCTACCCTAGACTGGTCTTTCGTATTCTTTTATTTCCTTTCAAGGGTAAGACTGTCCCTACTATTAAGGAGTAGGTAGTCATTACCTTGGATTTTGTTAAGGGACAGGCGTAGGGTCATCGTATGGTCAATGAAGGCAACTTATAGAGGTGTCTTTAGCAATTCGTAGGGACTATCATCATTTTTACTGAAGGGACGAGATCATTATTTCGTAGGCAACTTCGAAGGGACTTATGATCTTTTGAATCTGTAGGGACTTGATAATTTTCTGTTTAATGGGACTTTTCTTTTAAGACACCCCCAATTTCGAGAGACTTGACCATTTGTTTTAAGGCAACTGAGAGGGGTAACCCTAGGAGGTGCAGATGGAGATCGTAGAACGACCGACTTACGTGTGTGTGAGTGCTATTTTCAGATATTTATCTTATTATTTTTATTTTCTAAACCTTTTTTATTTCATTAAATCTTGCCACGCCCTAGATTTACTAACCGCACAATCAAAATAGGATCAATGGCAGGAATTTAAATGGCGGAAAATAAAATGGCAGAAAATAAAAACCTAACTATTACAACGCCTTGGGGCAGTTACATAATTATAGTGGCAGAGAAAAAAGATAAATAATGATAAATAAACTCAGAGCAATAATAATAAGATAGGTAGTGAATATAACAAGAATGAATAAAAATAAAAAAAGGTTTAGAGAAAAAGGTTTAGGAAAAAGGTTTAGGATTTGAAAAGTTTTAGGGTTAGTAAAAAAACACTTTTAGGTTTATGAAATTAAGGTTTAATGAAAAAAGAAGTTAGAAAATTTTTAGGATTATACATAACAAAAAATAAGTTTTATTTATTAATTTATAAGTGAATTGACAAAAATAACTCTAAAATATGATATGATGTAGATGATGTATGGAAAAAATTATGTAGTTGAAGCACATTAGTAGCTTCATGTAACAACTGCTAGCTGGGGAAAATAGATCCCTGTTCATTGTTGGGGATGATGAAGACATTACTTCAAATCTCAGTCGAGTTCCTAAATACCCTGACTGGGGATAAAAGAGATGGACATTCCTCATATATACTATCTAACCAGATGTCAACCCTTCTGGGTATAGCAAGATTAATTGAATATGTCAGAGAAGAGAATATTTCTGGGGCTTTGTAGTGTTGGAAATACAATCTCTGTTGGGGAAGAGACTGCTTTGCTGGAACAACTCTGTAGAGATTACTCTGTGGAGACCTGTTGGACATGAGCTCTGATGGGGATTCCAACCTCCAAGAGTCCTTAGTAAATGCTATTATTGTAATTTTATGCATTTTGGTAAACATCAATCATATTCAAAAGCATATATTCATTCAAAGTAATCAATGGATTCAGAACTTCTGATATTCTCGACTTCCCCGAATAATTTTCTAGGAATTATCATGACTGAATCCGAAGACATGATACTGATACCATCTGATACTATTGGCACAAACAATTAATTTCCCCAATGGCTTTTGCTGAAACTCGGTATCAAGGCAGTGTAATGAGAGGAATGTGCTTTCAGACTGCGATGGATCGTGTACGCCCCAGGTAATAGTTAAGGAGCTCGCGACTGAATTTGATCTGATTAGATTTGAAATGAGAGCGTTGCCCCTAGTTGAGGATGATTTTTCCCATAATGGAAGTAATTGAAAGGAGTTGCCTCAAGAGAAATAAACGAGATTCCCCATAATAACATGCCCCTGGCATCGTGAACTCTGTAATGTTACTTCTGGCGATTCAGATGAGGAGACCTGCCCCTGGCTATTAAGGATCATTGAATCTTGACCTGAATGCCCCGAATGAATTGGACAACAACATGACATGCCCCTTGATTGGAAGATAGTGACCATGCCCCTTGTATATATTGGCTTTGATCCAACTGAGCCAGGCCCATGAAGCAACTCTATCTATCGGGAGGACTTTGGTTCATTGAATGTTCATCATGTAAGCTTCTCTGCTGTCAAACACTTAGTTATATGCAAACAATGATATTCAAAATGCAACGCTTATGTCTGTCTTGAAGTTTTGAAAAATAATTATTTTAGCAAAACAATGTTTGTAAAAGCTGTGATATTAACTCAAGATTTATAATAAGTCCTAAAGGAGTCAAGATACCTTTTTGTAGTAGTACACTTTCGAACTAACCATGCTTCAGTTAGGACTTTTAAAGGGTTGTAACGTGACCTGGTTCACGGTTTAAGAAACAAAGGATAAAGGCTCAAATTTTATTTGTACCCAACCCATCCTTCTTGATGTTCTTCAGTCCTATGTTCAGTTAACTTATGCATTGAGGCTCCAAAAGAGTTTGGAATTGTAACACTGACAGAAGTTTATTTGAAAAGCCAGTCATCTTTTTTTTTGTTGAGGATTTATAGTGACCTCTTTTTCTCTTGACTTTTTTATCCCTTCCTTTTGCCTGAACTGTTTGTTTCAAGATTACAGTCAGCAATATGTCTCAATTTTTACTAAGTCTCCTTCATAGGTTTTGACTTAATGAGGTTTTCTTTTGCTAAATATTGTTTGTCGGACTTAATGATTACATGGAACCATCATTAGTTGTGTACAAAAAGGACAATTGGCATAATTGAGTTAACCGAGGAACTACCTGCCCCAGGTTATGATTAAGGGTTTTAATTTGCGTGAGAATGAAAATCCTACTTCATAGGCTCAAAAGGGTTGACTAGAGATTAACTTCCTTATATCTCCATTGTTTAGGAATCAAAACAATGTTTGCACATCGTCAGCATAGTCTGTTCAAAAGCATACTATATGAAATTATGGTATCGTCTTCGTCATCCTCCCTCTAAACTCTTACAACTTTAATAAGAGTTGAATATCACAAAATAGAAGTAAGAAGCATAGTTTAAATATAGTGAAACAAATGGATTAATTCAAAAAAACATATGCAATGCATTAACGTGAAAATTTTGACATAATAGTAAGTGTTTAAGCCAACTAAAAAAATTACAAATGAAAATTCAAATGTTCTCAAAGCCTTTTCCTCTAAACTTGTCACTCCAGATGTTTGGAAGCTTCGATGTTTGATGGACGATAGAAGAATTCAATCTGGTCTTCTAGCATAACCTCGATGACTCCTTCATCAACCAGGTCTTAAATCTTATTCTTCAATGACCAATAGTTATTAGTGTCATGTCCAGGACTATTGGAATGGTATGCACACCTTACATTAGGATCGTAGCGAGGAGAGAAAGTAATGGGTCTCTAAGGAGGTTCTCTTAACGCAACCAGATTCATCTCTAACAGGCATTGCAAAGTTTGCGACATTGGCATGTTGATTTTGGTAAACTGTCTTTTATGTTCCTTGTGTTGAGGTGGATTAACCCTATAAGACATTCTTCCTTTAATTGAAATACTATCAGTAGTAGCCTGTCTCTTTCCTTCTCTTATCCTCATCTTCCTTTCAACCAAGTCAACTTGTTTCATCGGAGGTTGACTGATGATTAGATTCCCGACTCCATTGTCTTTAGTTTTATTGACGAAGACCCTCAACTCTTCTTGTCCCTGAGCTAAGTTTTGGATAAGAGCCACTTGACCATTCATCTGGATTCTCATCTCTTCCATCTCGGCTTGTAGTTGTTTCAACTGATCATCCTTGATGTCTTCAGGATTCTTCTTTTTCTTGTCCTTATTGAGAAGGGCTTTCAACTTTTCTTGCCCCTTGGACAAATTCAGGATCACTTTTTGAAATTGAGCATTATGGGTCTGGAGATCTTTGACAGTCTGTTCTAGAGCCATTTCAACTGAAATAAACAACGAGAAGATAAGAAACCTGTCATGGAAACCTGTTATGCAATGATATGTCATGTAAATGCATATGAAATGTTTTCAAGGACCTATGGGATTTAAATTTTTTAAAGAAAAACAGAAACAAAACTTTTATTAGTAAGTTCAAAATATACCTGCCCCTTGGGCTTACAATGGAGGAAAAAAAGAAAAAGATTACAAGGAAACAAATTGTAAAGCATTTGAGACTTAAGACTCAAGTCTCCCATGGACGTTTCCTCTTCGTGTTGAGATATGTATCGAGGTTCCGCTCTTCATGAAGTTGCTTTGTCAGCTCCAACACTTTCTCCTCACTAACATAAAATAAAGCCTCAAAGGTATCCCTTTCCTCCTTCAGTTGGATCCAAGATTTCTGTAGCTCTTCCAAGTTAGTAGGCATGTCAGAATAAAGAATGGTGTAAGGAACATCTCCTTCAACAATAGGCTCAACGATCACCAGCAGAACAACAAGATATAGCATCATAAGAGTTTGAGCACGAGACCGCACCCATCTGAGGTAAGGCTTCATAAGGATGGAGTATTTTGGTTCCAGAGTGTTACTATTAATCTTATTCACCATTCCCTAAGCATGTATAAACCTTTGATGGTAACATTGAGGATCTTTGTCATAATCGAACATAATACCTTGAATAATCATATCATGAAGACCGTCACTCCGAGCATAACTAAATTGATGTAGTGCTAAAGAAGGGTTATAAGTAATTCCTCCCCTTATGCCAAGGAGTGGCACATTAGGGAACTCCCAACAGCGGTCAATGATAGTGATGTTTTCCATGGATCGAGAACACCAATGGATATCTGAATGAGAGAGTGACATTATCCTTCTAGACCACCTCAAACCTTGTTCATTCTTCATCACAAATTGAGGAAGGTGTGAAATAAACCACCTTGATAATAAAAGTATGCAACACATCGGAGTCCCTCGCGCCTTCGTAGTATGAGTGTGAAGAGAGTGCAAAATATCTCCAAGCAAAGTAGGCACAGGATTATGAGTCAGAAATATCTTAATTGTGTGCATATCTATGAATTGGTGTGGATTAGGGAACAACCAAACCATAGATTAACAGGGCCAAGATCTCCTCAAAAGTGTAGTAACTCACAACATCTAGGAATAACTGAGCTTTTTCTATCAAGACTTTAGCAAGAAGACCTTTAACTCCACTTCTTGTTTCCAATATAATATCTGACTTCTTCAGATGCAAAGCTGCTGCAATAATTTCAGGTTTAGGCTCCTTCTCTAGACCGCTGAAAGGTTTTTAATCAAGAATAGGTACACCAAGTAGCTTAGATAATTCTTCCATTGTGGGCACCAAATGATAATCGGGAAATGTGAAACAGTGATGTTTAGGGTCAAAGAACTGGAACAAAACACTCATCATGTCTTTATTAAACCCTGAGGTTACCAAACCAAGTAGACAACCATGTCTTTCGGTGAATTGAGATTTCTCAGGAACTTTTGAGACTAATTCCTTAAGCTTGGAAGGTATCCTTACAAAGTTGATTTGGATAGTGTTTCTGCGAGCGGAAGCCATAACCTGCAGCAAAGGATAAAGGTAAATCCATTGGTCCTTGAAATGGTTAGTGAAAATGCTATGTTATGATGTCATGTTCATGTTTAAAGCAAATAAATGGCAAGCACAAACAAGTCACACAAGAGCCTGAGGTTTAAGAGCTTGCATGAAGTCCATAGGTAAGTACTCTCCCCACCGAAGTTTTGTTGGTTCAACCTGTCCTAGCAATAGTAACCGAGTTCTAAGGAATCTCAATATCACTGATTCTTCTCAAAGTTTATTTCAGTGTGGCAACTATTTCACCAACCAAAACATCCCAAGATTAGAATCTCAATGAGTGTAGCATCGAGTATCAACCAACTTTATATTGCACCAAAGTTGGCTATCTCACTACTTTCTACTGGCCAAGATGGGTCAATTAAGGTTCTAAAGGGAAGTTAGTGTAAATGACACCACATAGTAGCCTGATATTATCCTCAACTGACTTGAAGAACATCAGTACCAACCAAAATGTCATACTAAATGTAGCTACCAGATCAACCATAGCGGTATACGTCGTACATTTTCCTTGGTCTATTGCCACTTACCTAAGGTACACTAGATTCGGGGTTAGGATCTTTCTCACAGTAGCCCCAAAGCAGGTACCCTTTAAAAATAAAGCATATAATTCAAACAATTAAAGTGGTCTAACTCTAAGGTAACCCCTCTTTTTAAGAGTCTAAAGTCCCTAGCAGAGTCACCAGTTTTGTAATACGCTGGGAGAACTGACTTTGTCGTTTTTGTTTTTACAAAAACAATGTTGCGGATAGCAAGAGTCGTCACCGACTTTTCTTTTGTCCAATTAGGAAAGGTGGAAAAGAACAGGAAAGACCTTGGCTTAGATTTTGAGTTTGGGGGGTAGGTTATACAAAGGGAAGGTGTTAGCACCCTATGTATCCATGGTTATCCATGGAATCTTAACTACTTAGCTCACTTTGTTTTTTTGTTTGAAAATAGTGGTGGTGTGTTTTGGGAAAAAGGCCCAACTTTTTAATGATTCTTGTATGAATGTATACAAAGTGGTTTTTTGGAAAGTTTTTGAAAGTGTGAGGTGTAAAGAGAAATTTTGCTTTGAAATTGTGAGCAAGTAGTTAAAGGTTTCCTACCTACTCAAGGTCATTCATGTTATTTTTGTTTCCTTAGAGATAGGACTATCCTTACTATTAGTTAGTAAGTAGTCTTATCTTTGGATGTAAGGGACGGGCATAGGGTCATCGCATGGTCATAGAAGGCAACCTTGTAATGGTATCTTAGCAACTCGAAGGGACTATCATAATTTTTTGTAGGGTCATCGAGGGACGAGATCATCTTTTCGTAGGCAACTCGAAGGGTCATCGAGGGACTGTGATCTTTATATCGAAGGGACTATGATGATATTTATTTAGGAAACTTTGCTAAGACACCTCTACGTTCGATGGACTTGACCATTATTTATAAGGCAACAAGAGAGGTTACCCTAAAGGTGCAAGTGTGCAAGGTGTGTTATTTTCAGTTATTCGATCTTTTATTAAGGTTTTCTAATTTGTTATTTTCAGTTATTCGATCTTTTATTTAGGCGTCTTTTATTAAGGAAAACACGCATGGAATTAGAACTGGAAATAAGAATCTCAAAAGAACAAGTGTCTAGGGTGGGACACTTGTTGTCTAGGGAAACAGCCAACAACAACATTAAATCATACTTGATTTTTCGTCTATCAAAGTCCCTGTCTCTCCCTCTCTCTCTCTCTCACAAGCCTCATTTAATTCTTTTTATTCGTTTTCTCTTTCAAAACAAAAAACAAAACAAAATACTCTCCAATAAACACCGAGAAACGAAACCCAGGGAAAGGCAACAACCAACATCATCTTCCACGAAATAACAAATTCACCCACAAATAATATCGAATCAACATCATCAATCACACAATGGGGTCACAAATTTAACGAGAGAAAACCCTATTTTCTTGCATAAATCCCAAATCCATACATTCATCAACAATACGAGTAAAAAAAATGTCAACACAGAATCAAAGGTCGAATAAATAAGGAATCAACAACAACAATCAAACAACGAGTGTATCAAGCATATTATAGTGAAATACATAAAGAGAAGAAACGGTTACCGATTGTGGAAGCCGAATATGTGGAATCGCAGCTTTTAGATTAACCTTGATTTGCTTCTTACTCTTTGTTTTCGCTTCTTTTGATTCTTCTTCTCCTTCCTTTTATTGCGTTTCGTCTCTATTTGCTTCTTTTGTGAATTTTGTTGTTTTGTATTTTGTCGGGTGCGTTGGCTTAGCTTAACAACTTTAGAATTTCCGTGTGATATTCTAAAGAGTCCTCATAATTTTCGAGCTCCGAGTGAATAGGGTTTTGGAATTGCTTCTTCCGTTTTTTTAGGGTTTCTTTGTGCGGCTAGGGTTTCTTTTTTGCCTCTCTTTATGAAGAACATCAAACTCGCTTTTATAGCCAGATTATTAGGTTTTTTTGATTTTCCTTCTTGTCTGCTATTACCTTTTTGTGTTCAAAAGTTCTTTTTTCCATAAATGGTAAAATATCATGTTTATCTGTGTAATACGGTGGGAGAAATGACTTTGTCGTTTTTGTTTTTACAAAAAAAATATTGCGGATAGCAAGAGTCGCCACCGATTTTTCTTTTATCCAATTAGGAAAGGCGGAAAAGAACAGGAAATACCTTGGTTTAGATTTTGAGTTCGGTGTGTTAGCACCCTTTGTATCCATGGTTATCCATGGGCTCTTAACTGCTTAGCTCACTTTGTTTTTTTGTTTGAAAATAGTGGTGGTGTGTTTTGGGAAAAAGGCTCAACTTTGTAATGATTCTCATATGAATGTATACAAAGTGGTTTTTTGGAAAGTTTTTGAAAGTGTGAGGTGCAAAGAGTAATTTTGCTTTGAAATTGTGAGCAAGCAGTTAAGGTTTCCCACCTACTCAAGGTCATTCATGTTATTTTTTTCTTTCCTTAGAGATAAGATTGTTCTTACTATTAGTTAGTAAGTAGTCTTATCTTTGGATGTCAGGGACGAGCATAGGGTCATCGCATGGTCATAGAAGGCAACTTTGTAAAGGTATCTTAGCAGCTCGAAGGGACTATCATCATTTTTTTGTAGGGTCATCAAGGGACGAGATCAACTTTTCGTAGGCAACTCGAAGGGTCATCGAGGGACTGTGATCTTTATATCGAATGGACTATGATGATATTTATTTAGGCAACTTTGCTAAGACACAAATACGTTTGAGGGACTTGACCATTATTTGTAAGGCAACAAGAGAGGTTACCCTAAAGGTGCAAGTGTGCAAGGTGTGTTATTTTCAGTTATTCGATCTTTTATTAAGGTTTTCTAATTTGTTTTTAATCTTTCCATGCAATCCTATTATCCATACATATAAACAATTTATAGGTGCGGAAAGTAAAATGCGGAAAATTAAAGTCCTAAACTATTACAAAGCTTTGGGGTAGTTACATGATCAAGGGAGTGCAGAAAGTAAAAATACGAAAAATAAATTACAAGTTTATTTATGCCTATACATTCATTCTAAGAAAATAAACTACAACAAAAAGAAAATATTATTATTTTTTAATTAATTAATTTCTACCTAAATCAAAAATAAATAAAAAATAAAAATACAATTTACAATAAAAGACATAACGACGTTGGATCGTTTAAAAATCAACACAAATTGATAAAGTGCAAATTGCTACACTTAACGTGATCATTGCAATATGAATCATACCATACGGATCTAAATTTATCAAAGATAAAAATAAAATAAAAAGAATTAATTAAAAAAAAACTATGTTGCTAACGCAAAATTGCGGTCATCGCAACCAAATCGGATCAACACAAGTGTCAGGCCTCATACACACAAATGTGCAAACAGTGTATCGACACGATCCGATCCGAACAATATATTCAAATCAAAAATATAAAAATATAAAAAGTAACACTTGATGCCCGTAACACAAGAGGATGATATATATATATATATATATATATATATATATATATATATATATATATATATATATATAAAACAAGAAAATAGATATATAATATATAAACAAAAAGTTGTATATATAAAACAAAACAAAACTTATATATAATATGAAAAACATAAAAACTATATACAATATTTTGAAAAAAACGAGACAATATATATATATATATATATATATATATATATATATATATATATATATAAATAAAAGTAAAGAATGTATGTTAGAAAAAACAAATAGCGAAAATACAAGGCAATAGAAATAATATATGCAAACCGAAAAAACATGTATAGAGAAAACTGGATAGATCGGCCGCACAATTATTTTCTTTTTCTTTTTCTTTTTTGTTTTTGGTTTTTAGAGATAAGAGGCAGAGATTTCGTGTATTGTGGGTGTGAGAGAGGAGGCTCTTATGTGTAAAACAACATATATTTATAAATTTAGAAAATTAGGTTAAATAGCTTAAAAGGAAAAAAAATAGTCTTAATTCCTATTGATCAAAAAAATATTTGAACAAAATCAAACAATATCTGATTTTTACTTGGTCACCAAGTAGACCGGTTAGAAACTAAGTATGACACAAAAATGATATAAACTGATCAATAGAAAACGAGTATACAAGAAAAGAAATGTTTTTGGTATCTATTATGATTTTTTTTATAGATTTTTTTCATAAAATAATAATATTTATGAAAAAATGATATTTTTAAAAATGCATTAAACGCAAATACGAAAATTAAAAATTAAATAATAAAAAATGCTATTTTAATGATTTTTTAAATAAAAAATAAAAATAGAAAAATTTATTAGTAAAGGAAAAATAAATAATAAATAAAAAGAGCGGAAGGTGGGATTTGAATTCACAACCTCTCACATTTATATCCCTTATACCCATCTTTCTACCAATTGTGCTATTTTATTTATTCAAAATAAAAAGGCACTAGAAATGATATGAAGCGGGTCAAAATTTGGGGTACAACAAGTGTGAGAAGACCTTTTGAATCAATTTGTCTCAAATATGTGAGGGAAAATTTTGGGGTACGACAATCTGTGCTAATCTCTTCACATTGAAAAGTGTTAGTTGATTTGATTTGAACTAAAAAAGTTGGTTTTCGATTGAATTAGTTTGTGTTTAGGGTTGAACAGAAAGCATGTGAATCTTGGTTGTGTCTGTTATTTCTTTCTCATGCTTAAAGTTTTTTTTGCTAAAGTTTCCTTCATTACACTTCACAGTCTTCTTTTACCCTGGTTGTATTAATATGTTCTTAATGTGCAAGTTTTTGTTTGTCCTAGTGATAGGCTTGGGGATTGTAGTTGCTGAGAGTACAAGACATCAGGCAGGTTGGTGTGTTTCTTTGTATAACTTCTGAAAAGGGACTTTGGAGCATATAAAGGGAGGATGGTGGTACGGTTAACAAGGGTGGGATCTTCTGGTTGAAATCTAAATTTTCACTGTGGCAAGTCTCAATTGTTGACACTTTTAACGACTTGCCTTTGTAGACTTTATGACTCATATGGATGTCGCCTTGGTAACTTCTTTGTGTGATCATTAATTCCAAAGTCTTCAATGGCTCTTTGTATCATTTCCTTATTGTTGCATAGCCTATTCATGTTTGATGTTTCTTTTTTTCCACGGTGATAGATTCTTTGGAAAACCACTTTGTTACATGAAATGTATACTTGTTGCAAATGGTATTTGTTTGTGGCTGTTGTTGGCATATGAATTAGGCTATGTGAATCTCAATGCAATTAGTGACTAATTTGTGCTTGGTGATTATGATCTTTCTCTGACTGCTTCTTTCTTTCATCTCATGTGCAACTATCAATAATGGGAGTTTTTTGGAGCATAGCCAGAACAAGGCTTAAAGAAAAGGATGGCTTGGCGTGATATGGAACATGGTCTTGGAATTTAGGATATTTAATTGGCCTATGGAGCTCAAATTTAAACTCTTGTTCCTTACACCTACTTAGGCCTAAGCTTAACATTGTTTTGTAGAACTGTAACTTCTTTTTATGATCAACTTGGGACCTTTTTTCTTTTGAGCCCAAATAGCTTAGGATTTGATTATTTGTAAGGAATGGCTATTAACTCTCTTTGTTGTTCTTCAACAGAGATTTCAAAACCTTATGGTAATGAATGTGAATAATGAAGCAATGTAAACTGTGTAAACCTTGAAATGGCGAGGATATTAGCCTCATGATGAGTTTGAATTAAACTGATTGGAGTTTTGTCAATTTAAACCTCCGTACCCTGAATCTTAGTGATAGAATGGGATAATTTTGTAATGGATATTTAACTTATGACTGAATTAGATCTTGGTCTGAAAGTTGGTAACGTGTGAAGTTTGGTTCAACGATGTATGCTTTTAAGCCTCAAATATAATTCACGTTATTGAACTTTGTGCATCTTAACCCTTTCAAGCTAGTTCCACTTTCATGATGACTTTCTTTCATGTTGATACCGCTACAAACTACTCATACCAATTCAAGATTTCACCTAGATTTGGCTCAAAGATTGGATGTGATCGTTGTGATAGCCATTTAATCCAAGTTGCATTACTTTGAACTCCACCACATTTTTTTCTTCTTTTTCAACATATGAAACAATTTTGTATCCTTAACTTGCATTTGAATGATAATTGTTTGTGTATACACTTGATTAAACATGAAACCAAGCCATGATCTTATTATTAAATTCTTCAATTAAAACCAATCTCATTCTTAAATTTTTCATTAAAACCAAGCTAACCAAATGGAATATTACTTGATTCCATGTTGAGAAAGCTAAATTAATCTTGAAAGAAAACCTCGACCATGAGAGGATGCCTCACCAGTTCCTTGTCACTTAAGAAATGACAAATCGTTATCAACCTTGACAAAGCATCAAATACACATTGTCCGAGAAAATAAGATACACTCGATGCTTGATGAAGAAAAGACCCATTAATTCACATTTCACTGATGATGAACCAGATGCACAGTGGATAGTCTTCAAACGTGAAATCCTTGAATACCTCTTAATCAGGGAAATAAACCATAATCCAATGACAAGATAATAAGAGGATGATACCATTGAAGGTTGCATGGCCAAAACCCTTGAATTCTATGATAACCAAAAATAGGGTATGAAACCCTAAATCTTCAGATGATAATGAACCCATGTCTTCAGAGCTTATGCAAATGATTGAATGCAAAATGTATGACCAAATCGAAAGTGCGAATGAATACGAAACAAAAAGTCAGTTAAAGTTGGAAAAGCCAGAGGGAAAATTTTGGGGTGCTACAACTGCCCCTATTCAAACAGCTTAAACCTGAATGGTGGAAGAGGTTTGAATACATAAGGAACCAGAAAATTTGCACTCGGGATTTGGAGAGATGCTAGTTGTTAAAAAAAATTCATACCAAACTTCTCCGCTGAACCAAGGAGACACCATTTTGATAGAAAAATAACTTCATCATACTTCCCTTCTTCTTCAAAGAGATGCCATATGAAGAAAAAAACTTCACACTCAAACTTCTCACCGGCATTTGGAGAGATGCCATTTGACGAAATTTGAGAATTCACAACAAACTTCTCACTGACACTTGGAGAGACGCCATTTATCGAAAAATAATTTCATACCAAACTTCTCTGTCGAACTATGGAGAATCAATTTTATAGAAAAATAACTTCATCATACTTCCCTTCTTCTTCAAAGAGATGCCAATTGTTAAAAAAAATCATACCAAACATCTCCACTGAACCAAGGAGACACCATTTGATAGAAAAATAACTTCATCATACTTCCCTTCTTCAGAGAGATGCCATATGAAGAAAAAAACTTCACACTCAAACTTCTCACCGAGATTTGGAGAGATGCCATTTGACAGAATTTGAGAATTCACAACAAACTTCTCACCAAGACTTGGAGAGACGCCATTTGTCGAAAAATAAATTCATACCAAACTTCTCCGCCGAACTAGGGAGACGCCATTTGATAGAAAAATAACTTCATCATACTTCCCTTCTTCTTCAGTGAGATGCCATAGGAAGAAAACAACTTCACACTCAAACTTCTCACTGGGATTTGGAGAGATGCCATTTGACGGAATTTGAGAATTCACAACAAACTTCTCACCGAGACTTGGAGATACGCCATTTGTCGAAAAATAAATTCATACCAAACTTCTCTGCCAAACTAGGGAGACGCCATTTGATAGAAAAATAACTTCATCATACTTCCTTTCTTCTTTAGAGAGATGGCATATAAAGAAAACAACTTCACACTCAAACTTCTCACCGGGATTTGGAGAGATGCCATTTGACGGAAAAATAACTTCATTGGGGATAAACAAACTGCTCGGAAAGAGACTGCCATTTGTTGTCAGGTATAGGTACTCCAAGAGAATGTTGCAACAACACTGTTGGAGAACAAAGTTTGTCTTCAATGGTGAACCTTCAATAGAACCTTCCTGGGGGACAAGGTATTCGAAGGTGCAAAATAAATGCACTTTCCATCTGGGGATTCAATCATAAAAATTTCCAATTACCAAATTCAATCCAGGAACAAGTTGGAGAGAAATTTTCAAACAAAACACTAACCCATGAGGAATGAACTCAACTGGGGATTTATCCTATCCAAGTGTGGAAAGGAGAACTAAAGCAAAAATCCTCCACGAGGGTAAAAATCAGTGGAAATTAGAAAGAATGTACACTTTCTGCTTAAGGTTGACAACTCTATTGAAGAGAGAAACACATCCCTTGGGGATAAACACGACCAAGGTGAATGAAGTAAGCATCATAAATGAAGACAACATGAATATGAATATGAATTCAGTTATGCATGATATATGTATGTATGAATGCATGTTATGTTTAGGCTGACAAATAGACAAAACAGACACAAGAGATAAACTGGCGATGAAATAAACATCACAACACTGGATACTCTGCCAGTCTCGTCAAGGTGTAAGTATCACTGAAGATAGGATAGAGAGAGCCCTACATGGAACAAAGAATCCAAGAAATCTTCTAACTTCAATATCCATCTGTAAACACCCCAAATTTTCCCTCTCTTTTTTCTCACACCTTGATTTGTGATCCTTCATATTGCATTGCATAACCAATCATCACACTTCACAATACATAATCATCCTTGACATTTCATCTGCATAATTGCATTTGGATTTGTGATCAGAGCAATCTAAGAAGTAATCTGAGCAATATCAAAGGTCATGAAGCATTTCAAGAAGGTCCTTGAGTGGTCTATAATCATCTTATGCCCCCATGGGTCATTTAAAGTCAAGAAATGTCAAAGCAATGCAGAGGTATGGAAGTTAAGCTGAGGATTCCTACACAGATGACTTGAAATTAGATTTTTGGTTTCAAAGGCCTTATACCCAAAAATTTTGGTCATTCTTATTTCTATTGGTCCATGTATGTTATAAGGAGCTTGTGTATCAAATTTCATGGAAAAATTCAATGTGGAAGTCATCTGATCAAATGGTAACTTAATGAGCAAGAAAAGTCAAAATTAGGGCATCTGAGGTCCCAACAAGGGTTCCAATGGGTCATCATCATCATTTTGAAGTCATATGGTGTTTATTTGATCATTGGAATGCTTGGAAGTTCACAAAATTGAAGAAAAATGAACAAAGCCAAAACTTGCCAAAAATGGAAATGACTTGTAATGTAAACTTTCTATTTTTGGAAAGATTTTCAACCTCCTCTTTCTTGATCAAAAAGGTTTCAAATGAAATTTCTTCAAAAATGAAAGTTGTAAATTGGATCCTTCCATTTTCAAAAAGTACAAGAACTCATTCTAATTCATCCTAGAACTCAAGTTATAGCCTTGCAAAGTTGGAAAAAGTCACATAATTTCAAGGTTCATGTCAAAGAGGATTTTATGCATTTTGGCATTTCAAGCATTCACAAGACTTCTAATGTGCCCAAATGTGACATAACATGGCAATGCTACTTCAAAACATCAGAATTGGCCCAAGAATTCAAGGATTTCATGGCTTGATGCATGAGAAATTCCAAAATGGCCAAGTTGCATAAACATTACTATCTCTTCATCGATGCATTACAACTGCATTTCATTGATCCAAGGGCTCTCCATGAAGCACGTTGAGGCAATCTATGCTCAGAATCCCTTGTTGCAATGGCCCATACCTCAAGTACACATAAACTTGACTTTTTGCATTTTCTCCCATACCAATCACACAATGCCACACCCACTCTACTGATCAATGGTATGGCTTCTACACACCCTCATGGCTATAAAAAGGCAAGCTTCATGGCTGCAAAGGACACACAACTTCAGATTGCCAAAATTGCTCAAAACTTCATGCTATCGAATTTCTCAATCTAGCCAACAAAAACCAGAAATTCTTTCACCAATCAACTCCATATAACCTCAAGAATATTTCCCACCCATCACCATAGCCAGAAACAATCCCAAGCCAAAACACGATTTCTGCAACTTCAGTTCTAAAACACTTAAACCAGCCATTCTAAGCTTCATTCAAGCATCCCAATAGGCTCAGGAGGTCAAAGGAGGTTGGATTGCACAAGAGGAGAGCCCAGAAAGCTGCATTTTGAAGCTCTTCATCTCAAGTAACCTTCAGGAACATTTTTTCCAGAAGCTTGATTTTATGTTATAGAATGATTCTACATGCCTCCCTGATCATGCTAATGTGATTAGTTTTGAAAATGAGTTAGAATTAAGCATTTCATGATGATTTTAAAGTTTGACCTAGAAATTTGTTTGCTTTCATTCAGCTTAATGATGCATGATAAATGAATTTTGTTTGTTGATTAGTGATGTATGATGTTAGGAGAGTGTTTCTGGGCATGAAATTAGGAGTTTAGAAGCTTGTATAGGATTCTGGGAATTTTGGTGGCCGGAGAAGATGACCGGAGTTTAGCTCCGGTCACCTGAAAGTCATTAGGGTTTGTTTGCCAGTTTGAATCTCAGCCCTTGGATGTTGATTGGATTAACGCATGGACGACTTAGATTAGTTCATTAAACCCTAATTTCACTTAATTAAATTAATTATAATTAATTAGGTCAGATTGAATATGGACCCTTGGATAGCGCACGTAAGCCCAGTTCAAACCACAACCCTTGATCCCTCATACCTCAAGTCTTACAGACTTTCAATCCTGGCCATTGATCTCTCCCTCACGCAATCTGAACCATCCATCTTGCATACTTTGCATTTTTATTCATTTTTATTTCATTTCTTTTGTTTTATTTATTAAAAATACCAAAACATTTTATTAAATTCTGATTTTTTGCATCACTGTTCAAATTAATTTTCAGAAACCAAAAACATTTTTATTTTTTATTTTTACATTAAAAATGTATTTTTAAATCATTTAATAGTATTATTTAATTAATTAATCCATTTTAATTAATTAAAAATACTTTAAAGTATTTAAAAATCACCAAAAAAATCAGAGAGGTTTCTTTAACATTTACAAACTCATCCCACAAATTTCTTTTTGGTTTTGATCAAACTTTGCCAATATTATTTGATTAGGGTTTCTAAATTTCTTATTTTTTCAACCCTAAAATTTCATAACTTTCAAACCAAGATGAGTTTGCATTTTGTTCTTTTTGCATCTTTTCACAAATTGCCTCTAGTTTCTAAAAATATTTTTGTCATATTTTTATCTTGCATTTTCAAATTGTTTGGAATTTTTCATTGAGAAGTATCCAAAACCCTAGCAAATTTTAGGATGACCATAACTTGAACTTGGTAAACCTTTAGACCTCCCCCTTTGGATGGTGATTTCATGAGTGCTTAGGGTCCCCTTGGATGAATTTTCAATTTTTTATCTCTTGATTTTTTTATGCTTTTGAATTTGTACATATCTTGCTTTCAAACTAACCATTTCAGGTGCATTTGGTAAGTTAATCAGGATGTGGATGTGCATCCAAATCCAACCTCTCTTTCTCTCTTTATTTTTATGCATTTTGTTTGTGTTTGAAGTGAATCTCATTCAATTATGTTATCTCTTGTTCTTAGGTTACTTAACTTCTTCATGAAATAAGTAACCTAATCCTTCTCTCTCTCTCTCTCTCTCTCTCTCTCTCTTCATCTGTTTCTCTTCCTTGTTGGCTATCTGAAGACTTCTCTTGATGCCTCACAAACTTTAGGAATATCCAAGCATGATAACTTTAGGGTTGTACATAGTCTCACCTAATTTTTACCTTTTGAGTCTCCTTGAGTCTATCTCTCTCTCTCTCTCATCTCATAATCAAGGCTAAACAGTTAAAGTTTTGGGACTCTGAATTAGGGTTATGCATGTATCCTTATCTTAGGATGGAGTGTATAACTTTGATCCTTAGTGCTAAACCTTTAAGTTGTTTTCACCTTCAATCAAAAACACCTAATAATCATTAAAGACTTAAGCTTGTAACTCGGGCCTTATATTAGGGTTACATCTCTGCCTGATGGTTCAGAGGGACTAACCCTAGTGTTCAATGGACAAGTCCCCCTCATACTAAAGTCTTGCAAACATAAAAAACACTTCTTCATCTCATCTTTAATTAAAATCCACTTAACAAAGGCTTGTTATATAATGAATTTAATCCCTAACCATGGATTAAGTTGAGGTATCTTCCTCAGCTTAAGTGTTCTCATCTATCATCATTCTCTTAGGATGGTGTAATGAGTTCACTAATCTTTGATTAGAGATTAAACTCATTACTTAACAATAAACAAAAATCTAAACACACTTAATAATTACTAATAGGTTGATGATCTTAATCCTATATCATCATGGTAATTAAGTTGAGATCTTCATCTCATACTTAAGTAGGCTCATTATCCCTAATCAGGGGTGATATAATGAGCTTATAAACCCTTGATTAGGGCTTAAGCTCATTTTCCTATGCAAAACACCAAAAACAATAAAAAACTGAAAACACAAAAAACAAACAATAACCGTCTCCTCCGGGATTCTTTTCTCATCATATTCACTCTGTAAAAACGAGAACTCGCTTCTCCCGTCTAATGCAAGACAGTTAGCATTCGAGCCAGACGAGTCATACACTTGAGCATAGATAAGTAAGCAATTCACAACAAAAGCATCTAAGTCTCTTTGAGTCGAACTATGGTGTTATAACTTCCTCATTGCACGAGAGGATACGTAGGCATAACTTAACAGTTATCGAACAAAAGTCTCTTTGTCTCCCCCCTCCTCTTTCTAGTTCTCTTTCCTCAGTTTTGAGCACTCACTTTCTCTTGGCACTGACACTCTGTACATCCATTCCCCCTAGCCTTTTATACATAGTTTAGCACATACACTATCCCCTTTTAAACACAATCAAGTATGCGTGGATCCCGTCGAGTACGACGGACGATCTGGGTGTTAATACCTTCCCAGGTCGTAACCAACCCCCTTACTCAGTCTCTTTAGTTCGCAACCGTCTTATCCATACCTTTCCAGGTTCATGCAGCATTACCTTTCCTTCAGGATAAAAATGCATAGCTGGCGCTCTATTCAACCTCAACCTCCAACATCGCCGACAGTTCGCGTTTGCACCGGGACGAAAGTCCGGGGAGCGACAGCTTGGCGACTCTGCTGGGGACTTTGCAACCAAGGCTTCTGGTTCTCTTGTGGGTTTCTCCTAGCGCTTGTTTGTTTGTGTTTATTGGGGGTGTTATATGCTATTTGAGTTTATATTGTTTTACTTTATTTATTGCTTCCTGTACAACTTTATTTATTGCATTTACTTTATCGCTTTCATTTACTGCTTTCTGCATTTCATTTATTATTGTCATATCAATATGCTGGATTTTTTGGTTTACCTTGGTGGGTGGGATATTCCAGTGAGAAAGGCTCAACACAAAGGCCTGAATGACACCTAGGATGTAGTTTCAAAGTACGCCTAAGAGGGGGGGGGGGGGGGTGAATTAGGTGTTATAAAAATTTCTCGATTATTTTCTTGATGGATGGATATTTCTCTTTTACTTGTTTATGGTAGGAAAGCGATAAAGCAAGAAAGTAAAAGAGACACAGAGAATTATCCTGGTTCCCTTCATAGTCCGAAGGTACATCCAGTCCCCTTTCCAACACGAAAGAGATTTTCCACTAGTTTTAGAATGTACAACCTATCATACCTTCAATCGGTGAGGCCTACTTTCTAAACAACTAAACAAAACCTAGTGTGCAAGAACAATCCTCTTGCAATCACTATCCCTTGTGTCCAACAATCCTGGATCACAAGTCACAATAGAAAGCTTTTTAATTCTTTATAATTTTGAGAATAATACAATATGTGATATCAATATAAAATTGATCTTCTCCTTTGATCAAAATGCACTTGTGTTCAAGATGAATATGAAAATGATATGAATCAAATATGAACACTTTTTAAATTTTGAAAATATATGAAAATAAGTGAATTTGATTGAGTGATTTTTATGAAAATTTCTAGGAGGTGTTTTTGAATTTAAAAAATTCAGAATATATAATATTCAAAACACCCTTTCAAAAAGGTATGAAAAATTATGAAAAATAATTATATGAAGAGGTATAATCAAAATATACAATTTGAATTTTAAAGGAATAAATTTTTCAAAAACTTTCAGTGTTAACCGGTTAACCATTTGGTTAACCAGTTAACGCATGTAAACTTTAACACTGCATTTGAAAAATTGAATCCGTTAACTGGTTAACCAAATGGTTAACCGGTTAACACTGTTAAAAACAGAAAAAAATATTATTTTTAAAAGTGTTAAACCATTTTAAAAACTTTCCAAAAATTGTATGCATTATGATAAAATATGAAATGATCATTTGAACACTTGTACATCAATCTTTAAAGGGATTTGATGTATACCTCAACGTATGTGTCCAAGCCTTGAAATAAACCGAAAGTGCATACGAAGCTCGATCACAATTCCATTTGCTTGATGCTTGATCATGTTGGAAGCTCTTGACTTTTTGCAAGTATGAAGCGCATGAGTCGTGTTGTCTTCATCAAAATCTCCGAGGTTGAAGGCATGCTTCTACATTCTCCCCCTTTTTGATGATGACAACCAAAAATTATGCAAGAGATTTGATCGTCGTTTCTCTAAGAATATCCTCGCCCTAAGGATAGCAACTCCCCCTAAATAATAGCGGCAGGAGCAAAAGAAATTCTGCATCGAGAGGCATTCGAGAAACAAAGTCTTCTCCCCCTTTGGCATTAGCAAAAAGGAAGAGACCAACAAGCATAGATATGAAATAAATTCACCATACAAGCATTGAATAGAAATATGCATCAAGTAAACATGCAAGAAAACACACATAGAAACATAAACATAATTCAACATAACCAACAAGTGTACGAACATAATGCGAAAAACTTAATACATGGAAACCAAAATTGCCTAATAAACTTAGGACTTATGTTTGAAACAACAAAATATAAACTAGACTTAAAACATAGTAAAAAACAGCAAGGAAACATGGTCCTCAATCCTCATCCGACATATCCTCATCATCTTCTTCCTCCTCTTCGCTACCGTCCTCATCCTCATCAACAAACTCGGTGGGGTTTCGGGAGCTTAAAACTAAGTTCCGAAGGCTTTTGAAGGCGTGCATGGTTTCATGGTGGTTTGTCATGATGGTAGAATAGAGAAAGTCATTTGTGATGCCGGTTTCCGGAATAGGTGGGATGAAGGTGGAGGATTCGTCGTCATACTTGTAGGTTCCATCATTGCTTTGAATTATGCCAGTGTTTTTGATGATAGTGACTCCATTAATCTCATTAGCCATAGTAGACTTAGCAATAAAAGGCTCTCTACCGATTTCCATATCGGTAATTTCCAAGATTCTTGAAATGAGGCGGCCATATGGTAATCTTGTCTTTAGAGAAAGCTATTGCTTCAGATGATACATCATAGTAGGAAGCCAGTTCACCCTAATCTTGTTCTTGATAGCAAATAGAACTTGCATTTCCAAATCATTGATCTGAGACAAGTTGGAATCCTTGGGCAGCAAAACATGACAGATGGTATAGTGTAGCATCCAATCATCCACATATAAGTTCTTAGCATAACAGAGTACCCGAGAGATACGTTGGCCGGATACCACGACTGCCTTTGGAAACCTACAAATCTGATAATAGTATTCCATTTGGTCATAGTTAGCCCATTTTCCTTCATCATGGTTTACCCCTTTTCGGAGAAAAACACCCGAATATGGGATAGACAATGAAGCTGCAAGAGTACCTAGGTCAACTCCAATTTCACAGTTTCTTACAACAGCAAATAGTTGGTGTTTCTCCTTATCATCACAGTTAAGAGACATGTTGTTCATAAAAGATTTTACCAAATCCGGATACACTTTTCCATTATCAGCAATAAAGTCTCGCATCCCCTGATATTCTAACAATGCCGGAAACTTAAAGGTTTCAAAGGATTTCATATTCACATACTTACCCTCAAGAAGATGGCGAACCCAGACACGAAAATCCATTCTCCGCTTCTTGGTTGATTCCATGGTCATTTCTTCTTCACTGCTGGATTTTGACACTAACACTGGAGCCTTTCCTTTTCTGGGAGCCATTGAAGATAAGCTGAAGCTTAGGGTTTAGGGTGTGAAGATGTATTTTCGGATTAGGGTTTGTGTGAATGGAGAGTGAAGTTGAGAGGGTAGAGTTTATAAGAGAGTTTTAGTGGAGTGGGTTTTAATGGGGTATTGATGGAGTGTTTATGTTTTGGAGAAGAATGTTGGAAAATGAGAAGGTGGAGTTTAATGGTGAGTCAAAGTAGGAGAGAAGAACTTATGAGGTATTGAAAAGAGGTACCAAAACATTTAACTCACATACATATATCAAAGTATATAAAAAGGAAGAAAACAAAACACACAAATATTTGACCAACACGTGACACAGAACTGCTGTCTGGGAAGCGTTAACCGGTTAACCGATCCGTTAACCGGTTAACGGGCAAAAAATTTCAAATTTTTTTAAAAGCAGCAGTTTTGGGGCTACGCCGAAAAATATTTTTGACAAATTTGTTTTACAAAATGTTAGCATTTATCACAACACAACTTTTGATCAAAAAATATTTTGAAAAAGATGCTTTTCGGATAACCGAAAGAGTGAAAGATCAAAAACAGTGAAAAGTGAGTGCTAGCCTTTTGTAACACAAAGTGAACAAAAAACATATATTATGCAACAAATACATACAAAAAACAATTTTTAAGTTAAGGTTAGATGTCATCTTCATTGAGAATACCAAGTTCTCGTCGAATCTTGAAAAATTGCTCCTTAGCCAATGGTTTAATGAATATATCGGCGAGTTGATTGTGTGTATCCATGAACGTAACATCTACATCTCCATTTAGTACATGATCTCGAAGGAAGTGATGCCGGATATCTATATTCTTTGTTCTTGAATGCATGACCGGGTTCTTCGTGATATTGATGGCACTTGTGTTGTCACATCAGAGAGGGATACAACCAAGATCTATACCAAAATCAAGGAGTTGTTGTTTAAGCCACAAGATTTAGGCACAACAACTTCCTGCTGCGATGTACTCCGCTTCGGCCGTGCTAAGTGCAATGCATGCTTGCTTCTTACATGCCCATGACACTAGTACATTCCCGAGAATGTGACAAGTACCACTTGTACTCTTTCTATCAGTCTTTTATCCTGCATAATCAGCGTCAGAATAACCAATTAAAGAACATGTGCTACCTTTTGGATACCATAGTCCGACATGCATTGTTCCTTTGAGATACTTCATGATCCTCTTCACGGCAGTGAGATGTGATTCCTTCGGATTAGCTTGAAAGCGGGCACACAAACAAACACTAAACATAATGTCAGGACGACTTGCCGTCAAATATAATAGTGAACCGATCATACCTTGATACTTTGTAATATCAATTGAAATGCCGGATAGATCTTGATCAACGTACATTCCGGATCCCATAGGAGTAGACATCACTTTGCAACTATCCATATCGAATCTTTTCAACAATTCCTTTCAGTACTTGGATTGGTTGATGAAGATGCCATCCTTTGTTTGCTTGATTTGTAATCCAAGGAAGTAGTTCATCTTTCCCATCATGGACATCTCGAATTCTCCTTGCATCATAAGAGAGAATTCTTTGCAAAGGTCTTTGTTTGTTGATCCGAAGATGATGTCGTCGACATAGACTTGAACTAGTAAGGTGTTGCCCTTGAAATTCTTGATGAACAAAGTCTTGCCAACCTTTCCTTTTGTAAAACCCTTCTCACATAGGAAGTTGCTAAGGCGATCATACCATGCTCTTGGTGCTTGATTTAAGCCATAAAGAGCCTTCTTCAACTTGTAGACATGAGAGGGATTCTTGAAGTCTTCAAAGCCCGAAGGTTGTTTGACATAGACTTCTTCATTGATGTAACCATTCAGGAAGGCACTTTTGACATCCATCTGGTATAACTGAAAATTCATGGAACAAGAATAAGCAAGTAATAATCTAATTGCTTCTAACCTTGCTACCAGAGCGAACGTTTCATCAAAGTCAATCCCTTCTTCTAGGCTGTAGCCTTGTGCGACTAATCTTGCTTTGTTGAGAACTATGATTCCATTCTCGTCAAGTTTGTTTTTGAACACCCATCTTGTTCCTATGATGTGTTTGTTTTCTGGTCTTGGTACAAGAGTCCAAACTTGATTCCTTTCGAATTGGTTAAGTTCTTCTTGCATTGCTACTATCCATTGATCGTCGCCTAAGGCTTCATCAATTTTGGTTGGTTCAATTTGAGATACAAACGCTATGTTGAGACAAGCATCCTTGAGATTTAGTCGAGTTGCAACGCCTTGGCTAATATCACTAATAACTTTATCTATCGGGTGATCTCTATGAGTTCTCCATTCTTTCGAAAGATCTTGATGTTCTTCAATGATTGGTGAGTCATCTTCTTGTGATATTGCTTGGTCTTTTGATGTCTCCTTTTGTTGTTGTGGCATATCTACTACATCATCATCATCATCCACAATAATATTATCCTCTTTCGAGGGGTTAGTCTCATCAAACGAAACATGAATAGATTCTTCAATAGTAAGTGTTCGTTTATTGAAAATTCTAAAAGCTCTACTTGAGAGAGAATAACCAAGAAATATACCTTCGTCGGACTTCTCATCAAACTTACCAAGATTGTCCTTGTCGTTGTTGAGAACGAAACATTTGCATCCGAATATGTGGAAAAAAGATATGTTTGGTTTCCTACCCTTGAACAACTCATACGGAGTCTTCTTGAGAATTGGTCGAATATTGACACGGTTGCTTACAAAACAAGTCGTGCTAACCGCATCCGCCCAAAACTATTTAGGAAGATTTGAGTCGCTAAGCATTGTTCTTGCAAGTTCCACCAATGCCCTATTCTTCCTTTCTACGACACCGTTTTGTTGAGGAGTCCTTGGTGCGGAAAAGTTGTGAGAAATTCCATGCTCTTTGCAAAAATCTTCAAAGGATGAGTTTTGGAATTCTCCACCATGGTCGCTTCTAATGGAGACTATTGTGAGTGACTTCTTGTTTTGAATTTGCTTTGCATACTTCTTGAATGCTTTGAAAGCATCACTTTTCTGCACTAAAAACAAAGTCCATGTGTATCGAGAGAAATCATCAACAATAACTAAAGCATAAACGTTATCTCCGAAGCTTTTTGTTCTTGATGGACCGAAAAGATCCATATGTAACAATTGTAGTGGCCTTGAAGTAGATATCACTTTCTTGGACTTGAAGGATGTTTTGGTTTGCTTCCCTTTTTGGCAAGCATCACATAACTTATCCTTGAAAAACTTTATCTTCTGAAGACCAACAACTAGGTCATGCTTTATTAACTTGTTTAAATGCTCCATGTGAATGTGAGCAAACCTCTTATGCCAAAGCCATGCCTCGTTGTTGTTTGCCATTAAACATTTTACCTTCAAGGAAGAGTCATCAAAAGAAATCATGAAAATGTTATTAAATCTTTTAACTTTTAGCAAGAGGTCATGGGTGACTTCATGTTCTATCAAGCATTCCTCCTTTGTGAAGTTGATTCAGAACCCTTTGTCACACAATTGAATTATGCTAAGAAGGTTGTGTTTAAGGCCTTCCACATAAAGAACGTCTTCGATGATTGTATGAGGAGGTGCACCAACGGTTCCTACTCCAAGAATCTTTCCTTTATTATCATCACCGTAAGTAACGTATCCTTTGGCCTTTAGTGATAGACTTGAAAATTTGTTGATATCGCCCGTCATATGCTTAGAACAACCGCTATCAAGATATCATTGAGTAGAAGTTGTCTTCAAGCATACCTACAAAACAAAATCAAGTATTGTTAGGTACCCAAATTGCTTTAGGTCCTTGGTAGTTAGTACCCTTTTCAACCCACACATAATTCCCTTTAGCAACACCAATGTTGCGCACATAGCAAGCATTAGGTGTATGGCCTTTGATTCCACAATAAAAACAAGTAGGTTGAAAGTGACTTTTATATCTAGGAACATACTTTTGTTTCTTAATGATTCTTTTCTTTTTATGACTTTGATGCATAGTTTTAGAATTGTTTGTCTTTTCTTCAACAACTTGTTCACTAGCTTTTACGAAAATGGTTTCATTTGTGCTTGGTTTGGAAAACATAGAATATCCTAAACCACTTTTGTCATTAGGATATCCTTGGTGCCTAAGAATTTCCTCCAAGCCAATTTGACCTTTTTCATATCTTTCTAAGACTCTTTTAAGTTGAACAATTTGAAAAGATAATGACTCACAATTTTTGCATACAAGACTTTGTTTTTCATCCATCAACTTTTGTTTTTCATTTTCAATGTATTTTCCAAAAGCGGTATTTTGTTCTTCTAAAGATAGAATTTGTTTCTTTTGGGATGAAATATTTTTATACAAAGTCTTGCATTCTTTTAGAAGTTCATCTATAACTTCTTGTGCATCATTCTCATAAATTGAAAAGTTGCTACTAACCTCGTCATTTTCTTCATCGGAGTGATGTGAAGCCATTAGAGCCATATTTACACATTCATCGCTTTCCGATTCCGATGAGGAACTAATTTCATTATCGTCCCAAGCAAAATAAGCCTTTTTATTCTTGAAATCCTTCTTGCCTTTGAATCCTCCTTTCTTTGCAAGTCTTGGACAATCCGGCTTTATGTGACCTTGCTTCCCACATTCATAACGTGTGACTTCTTGAATCGATGTGGATGCATCCTTCTTCCTGAAATGTTTATTCTTTTTAGGAAAAGAGGAATTTTTATTTTTGTTGAAAAACTTACCAAGCTTCTTAACAAGAAGCATGAAGTTCTCATCTTCGGAAGTCTCGTCGTCTTTGTCATCCTTCGTGTCAATCTTCAAAGCAATTCCCTTGGATTTTTTCTCTTGACTTTCGTGCTTCTCGAGCCTTCCAAGTTCCAATTCGTGCTCTTGAAGTTTTCCAAATAGGGATACGGATGTCATCGTTGAGAGACTCTTCTTTTCCGAAATAGCGGTCACTTTCGGTTGCCATTCCCTTGTCAATGATCTTAGGACTTTCAAGTTGAGATCGTCGTTGGTGAAGGTCTTCCCGAGAGCAATCAAGTGATTTGTTAGATGAACGAATCTTTTTTGTAAGGCAACAATAGATTCCCCGGGCTGCATACGGAACATCTCATATTCTTGACTCAAAGTATTAAGCCTTGATCTTTTTACTTCTGTTGTTCCTTCATGCGTTTCTACCAAGGTATCCCAAATCTCCTTTGTCGATTTACACTATGATACGCGGAAGAACTCGTCCATACTGAGAGCGCTTTGGAGTATGTTGATTGCCTTCTTCTCATTCAGAATCTTCTTCTTATCATCTTCATCCTAAGTATTATTTAACTTTGCGGTTCCAATGCCATTGATCACGTTTACAGGATTATGTGGACCTTCTTCGATCGCTTCCCATATGCCTTCTCCTTGGGCTTCAAGATGTGCTTTCATTCTGATTTTCCAAAAATCAAAATATTCGTCGGAGAAGAGTGGAGGCTTGTTGCTACTTCCACCATCTTTGAAAACAGGATTCGAGTTTGCAGAAACCATACAGGATCTTGTAAGAACAAGTTACCTAAACCTGCTCTGATGCCAATTGTAGTTTCAAAGTACGCCTAAGAGGGGGGGGGGGTGAATTAGGTGTTATAAAAATTTCTCGATTATTTTCTTGATGGATGGATATTTCTCTTTTACTTGTTTATGGTAGGAAAGCGATAAAGCAAGAAAGTAAAAGAGACACAGAGAATTATCCTGGTTCCCTTCATAGTCCGAAGGTACATCCAGTCCCCTTTCCAACACGAAAGAGATTTTCCACTAGTTTTTAGAATGTACAACCTATCGGACCTTCAATCGGTGATGCCTACTTTCTAAACAACTAAACAAAACCTAGTGTGCAAGAACAATCCTCTTGCAATCACTATCCCTTGTGTCCAACAATCCTGGATCACAATTCACAATAGAAAACTTTTTAATTCTTTATAATTTTGAGAATAATACAATATGTGATATCAATATAAAATTGATCTTCTCCTTTGATCAAAATCCACTTCTCAATTTTCAATACAAGTGTTCAAGATGAATATGAAAATGATATGAATCAAATATGAACACTTTTTAAAGTTAGAAAATATATGAAAATAAGTGAATTTGATTGAGTGATTTTTATGAAAAATTCTAGGAGGTGTTTTTGAATTTAAAAAATTCAGAATATATAATATTCAAAACACCCTTTCAAAAAGGTATGAAAAATTATGAAAAATAATTATATGAAGAGGTATAATCAAAAGATACAATTTGAATTTTAAAGGAATAAATTTTTCAAAAACTTTCAGTGTTGTCTTTTTGCAAGTATGAAGCGCATGAGTCGTGTTGTCTTCATCAAAATCTTCGAGGTTGAAGGCATGCTTCTACATAGGATTAGAGTGGTTTTGTATTCTTTCCCATTCCATTTCGGTCTGGTGCGGGAATATGAAAACATGGTTCAGACATGGGTTTCTTTTTGAGAACTCTGTGCTACGGATTTCCTGTAGTACTAGGGCTATCTGAGAAGCCTGCTAAGTCTAGATGACCTTCAGCATCTGAGGTGAATTAGAGGAGGATCCTTTATGATTAAGGTAAACATTGTACCTCCGGGTTAGAAGTGTTTACACTTCTCATAATATATTTGAATTTGAGGATCCTTGTTCTAGAACAATACCTGTGAGTGGGTTGGGTTGTTTACAGGTTTGTAGGAACCCTTGACCTCATCATACCTTGCTACTGGAATAAGGTTGTACTATTTTGGACTGATCCTTTGAAACCCTGGACTATTGACTCATCATTTGAGTCCCCCACCCGGTTACTGGTTCTCAAGCCTTCATCTGAAACACTGAACACTCATGGACCCTACCCAGAGCAACTGATAACCCAACACATGATCACAAACCCTTGCATATCATAAGCATACATCATATTGCATCATTTACCATTTGTCTATTTGTTTTACAGGGTATCCATCTTTTTTGGTTTGGTTTTGACTGTTCTTCTGCTCATCTTATCTCCTTCAGTCATCTTCTTCAGCTATCATCTTCGGTTATCTTCAACATGGATTCAACCAGGAATAGCAACATCACCTACCAGTTCTTTAAGTATCCCCTAGCAGGCATCAGGCAGATACAGACACTTATTACCCCTGATCATGTTCCCTTATTCAGAGAGCATTATGGTGGAATCCTGGACATGATTATGGACTTAGATGAATCACAGAGGAGCATGATTCACACCTGTCTTCAGTTTTATGACCTTCCTCTACGTTGCTTCACTTTCCCAGATTTTCAGATAGTTCCTCTGCTGGAAGAGTACTCTATGTTATTGGGTGTCCCTATCAGAAGAGAAATTCCTTTCAATCCTGAAATTGACTCTTCCAAAGAATGAAGACATAGCCAAAGCACTACATCTGGAAGTAACTACTATTAATGAGCACCTGACTTCTAAGGCTGGAATACCATGCCTTCATCTGGATTTCTTGATCACTCAGGCTACAAAGCAAGCTGCAGTAGGGAATTGGGAAACTGTGTGTGCTCTCCTGGCTCTCAGTATTTATGGTATCATTTTGTTTGTAGACGAGCCTAAGTTTGTAAGCAAAAATGCCATTCACATCTTCACGATAAAGAACCCAGTTCCCACCTTGTTAGGAGACTTCTACTACTCAGTTCATTAGAGGAATGAGAAACAGAGAGGAAAACTGGTGAGGTGTTGTGCACCTCTCTTTTACAGTTGGTTGATGAAACATATGCCGAAGACGGAAGCTTTCCTGAACCCACATCAGATAAGGAATTGGGCTAAGAGGATGATTGCCCTTACTTCAGAAGATATCAGGTGGTGTACTCAGAACACCAAGGGTCGAGACATAATAACAAGTTGTGGGCAATATCCAAATGTGCCACTTATTGGAGTAAAGGGTTACATCAATTACAATCCTTTAATTTTTCAAAAGACAATTAGGGTATGCCTTGATACATCCACCTAGGGAGCAGGACTTAGCAGAGTCTCTTTACTGTGCTTTTCAGAACAATCATGTCATTGTCCGACAAGCAGCCTGGGCTTGGGACAACATACAGACTAAGGGGACTGCTATTTTGGGAAAATGCAACAACATAGCTTCTGCTCAGTATACTAAATGGTCACGCATCAGAGGACAGATTACTCGCATGCCATTCACCATAGAGGATGTGCCAGGGCCATCAATAGTTAAGCCTATAGCTACAGTAAGTCTGGAAGAATTTGAGAAGATGAAAGAAAGAAATGCCCAACTAGATGAAGCTTTAAAGAAGACCCTTTGGGAAAGGAATGATGGTCGTCTAGACATTGAGAGGTTAGAGATGCTACGCATCGAGCATGTGACCAAGATTGAGAAGACTGACGACTACATCAGGAAGGCCCGAGCAGGAGAACTTGTGTTGAAGAATGCATGCAAGGAAGCAAAGATTCAAAGGGCAAGAGCTGAGCATTATCTGGAGGAGAGTCAGGATAGATGAGTCAGGATAACTGAGGCTCGTTTGAAAGAAGACCAGAAGATGCAAGCCAAGATAGAGCAGTTAGAGTCTAATGAGAAAAGAAATCAAGAAGCACTGCTAGCAGCCCAGAAGGAGATCTCAGAGTTGAAACTCCGGGTGGGGTTAAAAAGAACCAAAGAACAAGACAGGTATCAGAAAATGACAAATGCCATTGCAACCAGGAACCTCCTCATCAGAACCATCACAGAACACCCAGTTGGACCAGTAACTGATGCTCTCCTGAAGGAAGTCAAGGAAGATGCTTTTGGAATGGATGTCTGATTTTCTTTGCTTGTATCTATTTAATTGTACTTTAGCTCACCATGGTGATTTTATTTGTTGTATTCTTGAATTTAATTGTATTTTGGTTCACTATGGGAGTTTTGTTTTGTTGTAATTCATCAACTATTTGTACTTTGGCATTGCCACTTATGTTTTATGGTTATGGTTACTTTCTTATGGACTTTGTATGCTACAACACCTTCTCCGAGGGGTCTGGAAGGTCAAAACCAAGAACCAAACCGGATACCCTCTGAATACAAATAGACATATTGCATTGCATGCTAACCTCATATCCTTTTGTTTTTGCAGGTGTTTTGTTGTTGCTTTCTCACTCTGTTGATTGTTTCAGGAAATATTGCTCGTAGGAGAGTCTTTCCCATCAATCGAATCTACAGCTATCCAACTCGACACAACCTTCCGAGTATACAAATAGATCAGGTACAACAGGAACTGACATATGTGAGGACTCAGATGACTGATGTAAGGACATAAGTGAGGACTCAGATGAATCAATTCATGGCTGTGATGACTGGGCTGGCACAGACCCAAGAAAGATTGAGGGAGTTAGTCGAGCGACAAACTCCAGAAGATAACCATGCAGGCACTAGGGGTACAGGTAACAATGCGCGCGATCAGCCGCAAACGACTCCAGTGGTGTTTGGACCTCACAACAATCCTGAAGTTAATATCCTTGGGAATAGCCAAAGGAACACTGGAGATCGTATTCTACAAGAAGACCCTCAGAATGAGCAGTTTACAGTGCTGGGTGATAGGGCTGATGAAGCTTATGACCATCGTCTGGACGAGATATCTGAGAAGTTGAGATCCCTGGAATCCCAGAACTCCTTGGGATTTGATGTGATGGATATGGGCCTAATTGAAGGGGGAAGGATTCCTCACAAGTTCAAACCCCCGTGTTTTAAAAAGTACAACGGTACCTCCTGTCCTCGTACTCACCTGCAATCTTTTCTGGGAAGGTTGAAAGCATACACCATGGACGAGAAACTGTGGATGTTTTACTTTGAAGACAGTTTAACCGAGGCATCCAGAGAGTGGTATTCACACTTGTCAAGAGCTACTGTCAGGAGCTGGAAAGACTTAGCTGAGGCCTTTATACGCCAATATCAGTACAACCTGGACATGACATCCAATAGGACCCTTGTGATGGGTATGTCTCAGTCTTCAAGAGAAAGTTTTCGTGAGTACGCTCAAAGGTGGAGGCAACTCGCTGCTGCTGTCCAGCCACCTATGTCTGAAAGGGAAATGGATGATATGTTTATGAATACCTTGAAAGGGACCTACATTGATAGACTCGCTGCCTTTTCTTCTACCAGTTTTGCTGATGTGGTTATAACAGGAGAAAGAATTGAAAGCCTATTGAAGATGGGTAAGATTTCTGACAATGGTGTTAGCTCCAGCCATGCGAAGAAGCCCTTCTCCGGACCTAGAAGAACAGGGGACACTAATGCAGTGCATATTAGTAGAGGTATACCCCAATACCTGCAAAGGTCAGTGGCCGCAATCACCATTCCTACTCCAGCACCTCAGCAATAATAGTATCCTCAGCAACAAAGATCTTATAACAACAACAACCAACAACAACGTCCTTTCCAACAAAGGACTCCTCAGGTTAATAGGGTGATCGATCCCATTCTGATGCCCTATACAGCCTTACTCCCGCAGCTATTGAAGCTTAATCTGACTGAACTAAGAACTTTGGCTCCATCAGACCCTATGAATCTTCCAAGACTTATGATGTCAACGCCAGATGTACTTTTCACTCTAATGCACATGGTCATTCAACAGAGAAGTGCAGGGCCCTGCACATGAAGGTCCAAGATCTGATTGATTCCAAAGCTTTGAATTTTGCACCTCCACCAAATGTCACAAAGAATCCAATACCAAATCACGGTGGGCCGAAGGTTAATGCTATTGAGGAGGACCAACCAGCAATTCAGATTGATGACATTGCAAACATTCAAACACCACTGGCCGAAGTAAAAGTTCAGCTATTGAAGTGCCAAGTGTTTCCAGGTTGTGAGGCATGTTATGAAGCTTGCAAAAGTTCTACCAATGGTTGTGCAAATTTGAAGAAAGGTATTAGCAGTCTTATTAGAGAAGGCATCATGCAGATCACATCAACAATTCCATCTTCTACAACTGCAAAAAAAATCTCTCCTACAACACCAGCAAACATTATCTCAACAGAGTCTTCTACAACAACAGCAAACACCACCAGTGACGACATCTCAATAGTTACTATTTACTATGATCCAACAACCATTCATGTTTCAGATTCTCTCAACAACAATTTTCAACAACACCCTCCTCAACATCAACAACTTCCTGCACCTGCACCATCTTCGATCAGAACTCTTGTCACCATCTACTATGATCCACAGACTATCACAACTTTTTCTTCTACTGCAATTAGTCTGGTGACCATCACGTTGCCTGGACCAATTCCTTATGATAACAACAGTGTTGTGCCTTGGCATTATGGTTCAGATCTTTACTGCCATGGAAAGAAGATCACTCTTGACTCCTCAATACCTGTACCACAAGTTGACAATGTTGGGGGAGGCGGAGGCTTCACTCGAAGTGAACGTCTCTTCGCTTCACAATTTCCAAGAGTCAATGCTGAAGCAGAAGCTGCTCCAAAGCAAAAGGCAAAAATGTGGTGCCAGAAGAACCATCTGCAAAAGAAACTCAGATGACAACCTTTGATCAAAATGTAGACGACTTTATAAGGATTATCAAGAGAAGTGACTACAAGGTTGTGGATCAGCTCCACCAAACACCCTCCAAGATCTCTATACTATCTCTGTTCATGTGTTCTGAGGCTCACCGGAATGCACTACTCAAGGTCTTGCATGAAACTTATGTGCCAGAAGATATCACAGTCAACCTGTTAGAAACAGTGGTCGTAAATGTCAATACTAGTCATGGACTAGGTTTCACCAATGCTGAATTAACTACGGAGGGGCGTAACCACAACAAGGCATTGCATATTACTTTGGAATGTAAAGGAGTTGTACTTTCTCATGTACTTGTTGATACTGGATCATCACTCAATGTGTTGCCAAAGAAAGCTTTAGTCAAGCTGGAGTATGATGGCCATGCACTCCGTCCGAGTAATCTAGTTGTCAGAGCTTTTGATGGTTCAAAGAGATCGGTTCTCGGAGAGATTGAGCTTCCTGTGGTAATTGGCCCACAAGTTTTCAAAACTACCTTCTACGTGATGGACATACAGCCTGCCTACAGCTGTTTGTTGGGTCAACCTTGGATTCATGCCGCTGGCGCAGTAACATCGACCCTTCACCAGAAGTTAAAATATGAGTGGGAAGGCCAAATTATCACCATCTGTGGAGAAGAAGACATCTTTGTCAGTCACCTGGCTATGTACAAGTACATAGAGATGGATGGGGAGATCCATGAAACCATGAGTCAGGGTTTTGAAGCTTTGAATGTCAACGAAGCAACAACTGAGGTGTTTGCTGCATCCCAAGAGGAAAGGATGGGCACCTCAATTGCTTCCTACAAACAGGCTCGGAAGGTTGTGGAAGAAGGGAATGCCCAAGGCTGGGGCAAGCTGATGAAGGTTCAGGTGAAAGAAGACAAATTCGGTTTAGGTTACAAACTATCCCGACAAGTTCCAGAGGAGGCTACTGAAGCTCCCAAGTTCATAAGTGGGGGAATGCTGACCCCGGATGCTGTCAACACTTTGGAAGACAAGGCTCAGAGCAACTACAACCTGGAAAGCTGGATTTGTCCAAGAGTCCCGGGCCAACAAGTCCTCAACTGGTCTTCCCAGGAAATTATAAGGGTTACTGCTGCATAATAATAATTATTTCCTGTTTTAAGCATGCATCAAAGTCCTGCATATTGCCCAAGATGTCGGGACTCATTTTGTAATAGGGCCATATGTATTTTGTGCAAATTGAATATTAATAAACAATGGACATCTTTTTGCAAACATTCTTTTTCGCTCACTGTCTTTTCATTTTTGTTATTTTTGCACAAAACAATAAATGACAATGTTTTTCTCAATAATAAATTCATTCACTTTTTCTAAATAAGATAAAATCAATCACTAAAATGAACCAAATCGCAACCCTTGCAGAGATAGCCTTCCAGATTGCACCGACAACGACACTTCTATGACCTTGTGTGACTTCGACAATCCGATCAATCAAGCAAATGAAGGGGTTGAAGAAGACTACGATTTACCTAAAGAGTTAGACAGGTTACTGAGACAAGAGGAAAAGGTGATTGCTCCTCATCAGGAGGAGGTTGAGACTATCAATCTTGGTACCAAGGAAGATGTGAAAGAGGTGAAGATTGGAGCTAGTCTGCAAGCTCTAGTAAAAGAACAACTTATCAGTATGCTGCAAGAATATGTCGATGTGTTCGCTTGGTCCTATCAGGATATGTCGGGTTTGGATAGAGATATTATCATGCACAAGCTGCCATTGAAGGAGGATTGTCCGCCAGTTAAACAAAAGTTGCATCGTACTCGCCCAGACATGGCCATGAAAATCAAAGAAGAAGTACAAAAGCAGTGGGACCCCGGTTTTCTTGCTGTAACTAGTTACCCGCTGTGGGTTGCTAACATTGTACCCGTACCTAAGAAGGATGGCAAGGTGTGTATGTGTTTCGATTATTGGGATCTGAATAGAGCAAGCCCGAAAGATGACTTCCCATTACCTCACATTGATGTATTGGTAGACAACACAACTCAATTCTCGGTATTTTCCTTCATGGACGGATTTTCTGGATACAATCAGATCAAGATGTCACCCAAAGACATGGAAAAGATAACCTTCATCACACCTTGGGGTACGTTTTTCTACAAAGTAATGTCGTTTGGTCTGAAGAACACCGGTGCAACATATTAATGGGCTATGGTAACATTATTCCATGATATGATCCATAAAGAAATTGAGTGCTACGTGGATTATATGATTGCCAAGTCCCAAACAGAGGAAGAGCATTTGGTAAATCTGTTGAAGTTGTTCAAGCATCTGAGAAAGTATCAGCTAAGGTTAAACCCCAACAAGTGCACATTCGGGGTGCATTCTAGTAAGCTATTGGGTTTTATTGTAAGCGGAAAAGGAATTGAGGTTGATCCCGACAAAGTCAAAGCAATTCAGGAAATGCCTGCACCTAAGACTGAGAAAGAAGTTCGAGGGTTCTTAGGTAGATTGAACTACATTTCAAGGTTCATATCTCATCGCGCTGCAACTTACGAGCCCTTGTTCAAGCTGCTAAGAAAGGAACAAACAGTCAGGTGGAACGATGATTGTCAGAAAGCTTTTGACAAGATTAAGGAGTATTTGCAAGAACCTCCGATTCTCATGCCTCCAGTTGAGGGAAAACCTCTAATAATGTACCTGATAGTATTAGATGAATCAATGGGGGGTGTGTTGGGCCAACATGACGAGTCTGGTCGAAAAGAGTATGCAATATACTACTTAAGCAAAAAGTTTACCGACTGTGAACAACGTTATTCACTGCTCGAGAAAACTTGATGTGCTTTAGCGTGGGCTGCTCGCCGACTAAGACAATATATGTTGACTCATACTACCTTGTTGATCTCAAAGATGGACCCCGTCAAATACATATTTGAAAAGCCAACACTTACCGGAAGGGTTGCAAGGTGGAAAATGATCCTGACAGAATATGATATTCACTACACCTCTCAGAAAGCCATCAAGGTCAGTGTATTGTCTGACTATCTGGCCGAGCAACCCATTGATGACTACCAGCATATGAGATTTGATTTCCCTGATGAAGACATCATGTTCTTAAAGTTAAAAGATTCTGAAGAGCCTGATCCAGAAGAAGCATGGACTATGATTTTCGATGGGGCAGTTAATTGTAACGGTCATGGGGTTGGTGCAATGCTTATTACACCCAAAGGAGTCCATATGCCTTTCTCAGCAAGGCTTACCTTTGCCTACACTAACAATGAAGCAGAGTATGAAGCTTGTATCATGGGTCTTGAAGAAGCCATTGACCTCAGGATCAAAACCTTGAAAGTATTCGGAGATTCAACTTTAGTGATCAACCAAACTAATGGAAAGTGGTATACTCATCAAGAGCATCTAGTTCCCTACTGTTACTATACGAGGAGATTGTTGACTTTATTCACAATAATCAAGCTTGAATACATCCCTCGAGATGAGAATCCGTTTGCAGACGCTTTGGCCACCATTTCATCTATGATCAAAGTACAAACTGCTAACTATGTACCTCAGATTTTAGTATCCAGACTATACCGACCGACATACGTATTCTCTGTGGACACTATCATTGACAACAAATCTTGGTTCCACGACATCAAATGCTTCTTTGAGACTCAGACATACCCACCTGGGGCATCGTCTAATGACAAGAAGACATTGAGAAGGCTAGCCGGAGGTTTCTTCCTCAATACTGATGGCTCCCTATACAAGAGAAACTTCGACATGGTCTTGCTCAGATGTGTTGACAAGAAGGAAGCATAATTACTGATGCACGAAGTACACGAGGGTTCTTTCGGTACCCATACCGGAGGATATGTAATGGCAAAGAAATTGTTAAGATCAGGTTACTATTGGATCACAATGGATGCAGACTGTTGTGCCTATGCCAGAAAATGCCACAAATGCCAGATCTACGCAGACAAAGTGCACGGGCCTCCCAATCCTTTGAATATATTGTCTTCACCCTGGCCCTTTGCCATGTGGGGCATTGATATGATTGGAAAGATCGAGCTAACTACTTTAAATGGTCACAGATTCATCCTGGTAGCCATTAATTACTTCACCAAATGGGTTGAAGCAACTTCGTATGCAAATGTCACCAGGCAAGTGGTAGCCTGATTTCTGAAAAGGGATATTATTTGTCGATATGGAGTTCCCGAGCGAATCATTATTGATAATGGTTCAAAACTTAACAACAAGATGATAGTAGAACTGTGCCGAGACTTCAAAATTCAACATCACAACTCTTCTCCTTACAGACCAAAGATGAATTGTACTGTTGAGGCGGCTAACAAGAACATTAAGAAGATTATACAAAAGATGGTAGTCACATACAAAGACTGGCATGAAATGTTACCATTCGCTTTGCATGGGTACCGAACTTCCATCGGAACATCTATCAGGGCAACACCTTATCAGCTTGTGTATGGTATGGAAGCAGTCCTACCCGTTGAAGTTGAATTACCCTCCTTACGGGTAATGATGGATGTAAAGCTGGACGAAGCAGAATGGGTCCGATCTCGTTATAACCAACTGAGCCTGATTGAAGAAAAGAGATTAGCAGCTATCTATCATGGTCAGTTATATCAGAAACGGATGAAGAAGGCCTTCAATCAAAAAGTCAGACCTCGGGTATATCAAGTGGGACAACTTGTACTGAAAAAACTCATTCCTCCTCACTCAGACCACAGGGGCAAGTGGACGCCTAACTATGAAGGTCCCTATTGTCGCTCCCACCAAATGACACATGGTCAGAAGGGGTATAGACGTGAACGGTCAGCGAAAGGGATGAGAGAACACACAAGGGTGAACTTAAAAGGAAAGAGTCGCCAGCTAGGCATTTTTATCCCAAAGGAAAGGTAATGCTGCATAAACCTAAGAAAAGATACGGACAAGACGGTCGCGAACCAGAGAAACTGAGAAAGGGGGTTGGTTACAACCTGGGAAGGTATTAGCACCCAGATTGTCCGCCGTACTCGACGGGATCCACAATTAAAAGATTTGTGTTTTAAAGGGGTAGTGTCAGTGCTATTTTGTGTGTAAAAGCTGGAAAAGAATGCAAGTGTCAGTGCTGGAAGAAAGTGTGAAGTGAATAAAAGAAGTGTCAGTGCAAGGAGAGAGCGAGGAGCTCAAGACTATGAGGCTTAAAGAATAATGCTGGAAGAGGGGGGGATATACAGAGACTTTTGTTCGATAACGGTTAAGTTATGCCTACGTATCCTCTCGTGCAATGAGGAAGTCAGAACACCGTAGTTAGACTCAAAGAGACTGGAAGATAAATTGACTTGTGAACTGCTTACTTGTCTATGCTCAAGTGTATGACCTGTCTGGCTCAGGTGCAAACTGTCTTGCATTAGATGGAAGAAGCGAGTTCTCGTTTGTGAGTGAAGATGATGAGAAAAGAATCCCGGAGGAGACGATTATTGTTTGTTTTTTGTGTTTTCAATCTTTTATTGATTTTTGTGTTTGTCATAAGAAAATGAGCTTAAGCCTGAACCAAGGGTTAGTAAGCTCATCACATCTTCCCTCTGATTTAGGGTAATGAGAATAACTTAAGTATGAAGTAAACACCTCACACTCAATCACCATGATGTAGGATTAAGGTCATTAACCTACTTTCATTTATTTAGATGTTTTTTTTGGAGTTTTTGTTTAGTGTCAAGTAATGAGTTTAAGCCATAATCAAGGATTTAATGGACTCATTACACCATCCTAATAGAAGGATGATAGATGAGAACATTTAAGCTGAGGAAGGCTCCTCAACTTAATCCATGATTAGGGATTAACCTCATGACAAAACAAAGCCTTTATTAAAGTGGATTTTAGTTAATGATATGGTTAAGAAGTGAATTTTATGGTTTGTAAAACAACTTGAGAGGGACTTGTCCACTAACACTAGGGTTAGTCCTTCTTAACCAATTAAGGAAGAATTAGAACCCTAATGCAAGGCCCAAGTTACAAGCTTGGTGTCTTAGTGATTATTAGATGAATTGATTAAAGGATTTAAACACATTAAGGGTTTAACACTTAGGATTAAAGTTATACACTCCATCCTAATAGAAGGATACAGGCATAACCTTACTCGCAAAGCCTTAAAACCTTAAAGGTTTAGTCCTTGATTATGAGATGAGAAGAGAAGACACAAAGATGACACAAAGGTAAAACTAATGGAGGGACTAATCAAACCCTAATTATGATCATGCTTGGGTATTCCTAGGGTTTATGAGGCTTGCAAAAGATCTTCAGGAGAGGAGCCACCAGGAAAGAAGCAGATGAAGGGAGGAAGAAGCAGAAGAAGCAAGACAACTTACTTCACTTAAGAAGATAAGTTGCTTGGAGAAAGAAGGAGGGGAGGGAACATGAATGAGCATGCTCACTCTAATACACAAGTAAAATGCAGAAATGAATGCAAAAGAGAGATGAGAAGAGATTATGAGAAGTGAGGGCAAATTCACTTCTCAATGACTTACCACCTGAAAAATTAGCAACAAGAAAATGAAATTACATGAAGATGAGATGAAATGCAATGATGCAAACCAAAGTCAGAAGCATAAACATGATGTTAATGGTGCTAAGAGATGATGCAAATACATGTCAATAGTTATGGATGATCATACAAGGATGAGGATGCAAGTGAAGCATGCTTTGAACCACGAAAGTTCATGAAAGTTTATGAAATGATATAAATGCATAACATGGAAAAGGAATGATGCAATGATCAAGCATGATTCTAATATGTCCTAAGATGTCTCATATGTCATGTGGATGCACAAAATCTCATGGCAAGTTCAAGTATGCAAGCAAATGAGAGATGAATGCAAATGAAGGCAAAAATTAGGGTGTACATACAATATGCAATGCAAAATTCAAAATCAGAAGCAAATGACAAGATAAAAAATTGAAAATGGGATCAAAGCACCCTAACCCTACACAAGTTCACCGCCCAAAGGAGGGGACCTAAGTCTTAACCTAATGGAAGTTATGATTTTCTCAAGTTAGCTAGGGTTTTAAGGCACTTCAAAAGGAAAAATTCACATCAATTTGAAAATGAAAGATAAATTCAAACCAATTTGACCCTAGAAACTACATGATATGCGGAATGCAATGCAAAAAGAACCAACATCAAACTCTTCATGGTTAGGCAGAATGAATTTTTCTAAGTTAGAACAAAAATATTGCCTTTTAAGAACTTTAATTCCAAAGAAAAATGTCAAAATAGGTCAAGAACCAAAAAGAAATTTGTTTGAAGAGTTTGATAATGTTTCTAAATGTTTTAAAATGCAATGTGAATTTTTTGGTGATTTTTAAATACCTAAATGCATTTTTAATTAATTAATTTCCATTAACTAATTAAAAATAAACATCTAAATGATTTAAAAATAATTTTTAATGCAAAAAATAAAAATAAAAATATTTTTTGGTTCTGAAAATTAATAAAAGATTTGATAAAAATTTTCAGAATTTTTTAATGTATTTTACTATTTTTAAAAATTCGTGGAAATTAAATACAAAACAAATGAAATAAAAATGAAATAAATGAATAAATGAGAAAGTCAGCTGATCTAAAGGCCCAGATTCAAACCCAGGGGGGCGGGAGTTGACTACGCGCGCTAATGGACGGCTGAAATTCAAATCTCACTAATTATGATTAAACCCTAATCCTGAACCCTAATTACTTTCAGATGACTGGAACAGTGTTCCGGTCATCTTCTCCGGCCATCCAATCCTTCAATCTCACTCAAAACGCAATCTTAAGCTCTCTAACTCTCCAGAATCAAACATCTAACAACCCTAAACATGAATCCAGCCCTAAAACTCATTTATTTTCACCCAAGAAAAAGAATCAAAGCCAAACGGAAAAAACGCAGAAAATTTCAGAGGTTCATTACATGCTTAATACTTGACCATTTTCGAAACTAAACATATCAGAATCATCAGTGAATTATGGTGAACCAATTAGCAACTTAAAAACACGTTTCTAGAAAATTTGTTCTTGGTGATACCTGAACTGAAGCTTTCGAAAATGGTTCTTTCTGGCCAGCCCTTTGCTTCAAACAAGCTCCAATGATCCTCCCCAAATGTTTGTGATGCTTAGCTGGAGTTTATATGGCCTCAAAATGAAAATGGCAGAAGTTCAGTTTGTGAAATGTGGAAATCGTGTTTTTGATTCTAGGCTTTTTAGGGCAAAGTGATGGTTGGGAAATGATCAGTGTATCATGGTGAGTTGTTCTGTGAAGTTTGTTTTGAGGTTTTAGGCTTGTGTGATGAGATTCAAATGAAAATGCAAAGAGGGAGGTTTTTGTGAACTAAGGTGATGCTCTGGTTTCAGCCTCCAAGATTGTGTGAAATGTGATCCTTGAGGCATGTATGTGAAGCTGTGATTGGTCAGAGTAGTTGGTATGGCTCAGTTTGATTGGTATGGCTCAAGTTGCATAAAGTCAACATTTGTGTAAGTGAAGGTATGGGCTGGTCCAGTCATGGTACAAGGGTATGGTTCGGATCAGCTTGCTTCAAGGAGGTCCATGGAAGTCATATTTGGAAGCTGGCACAAGTGGATGAAGGGTTATGGAGCATTTTGCAATTTTGTCCAACTTTGGCCCCTTTTGAGATTCTTGAAGTTTAAGGCATGGAACTTAAGAAATTTTTGAGCCAATCTGAAGTTTAGGTCATATATGATGTTCATGTAATGCTTAGACAACAATTAGAGGTCACATTTTGCCTTGGTACAAGAATTTGCAAGTTTCCCTCTTTGGCACATAAGTGAATTTTTGTGATTTTGTCCAACTTTGCAAGGCCATAACTTTTGTTCTATAACGAATTAGAATGAGTTCTTGTATTTTTTGAAAATGGGAGGATACAATCTACAACTTTCATGACCAAAGATTTTTCATTTGAAGCATTTTTGAATCAAAAAGAGGAGATTGAAAAACTTTCCCAAAATGGCAAATTTTCATTACAAGTCACTTTCCCAAAATGGCTACTTTGCAAATGGCTTGAAATTCTTCAATTTTGTGAACTTCTAACATCTTATAAGATCAAATAAAGATCATACACATTCAAAATGATGGAGAATACCCTTTGGTTGGGTGATTGGGGCCTCAGATGCCCTGATTTTGCACTGACTTGCTCAAGAAGTCATCTTGTGATCAGATGCCTTCCCCATTGAATTTCTTCATGAAAATTGGTATGCATGATCCTCATATCATATAGAGACCAATAGAATCAAGAATGACCAAAAATATTGGAGTTATAGCCTTTGAAACCAAAACCCTAATTTCAGGTCATCTGTGCAGTTAAATTGGCTCTGCTTCCATGCCTTTCTCAGTTCTTGTGATTTTTGACTTTCTTGATCTTTGGAGGATAGAATATGATGATTTAACATCCATGGACCCCTTTGAAGTGATTGATGACCTTTGGAGTTGCTCAGATAGTTCAGGGATTGCTCAGATCACAAACCCTAGATGCAGATGATTTTGAATCAATGTTGTGAAGAAAAAATGCAATATGAGATGCTATGATTGAGCTTATGCAAATGAAAAGATCATAAGCCATGGTGAACTTAGTGAGGGAAAATTTGGGGTGTTTACAGCTGCCCCTATTCAAACATGAGTTAGCTGTGCAGGATGTAAGCAACGGCTTAACAGGCAAACAAGATAACTTGTGGTTGAATACCGAAGACAGCCCAAAATTTGCGCTCACTGAATGAAGAAGAAAAGGGATATAGATTGTAAAAGGAAGTAGAGTATGATTATGAAGTGCGAGCGACGGAGGACGACCGTCGGGCAGAGGATGACTGCCGGGGATGAAGCAATGACGGGGGCGACCGACATGCTGGGAAAATAGAGGGATCATGATGGGGACGACCATCAAGTAAAGAAATAAGACTCTCCGGGGATTAAAGGGGAATGATGGGGACGGCCACCGGGTTGAAGAAAATGATGAGGAACGGTCATCAAAGGTGAAGGACGGTCACCTAGTAGGGGACGACTGCTTTGTTGGGGATAAGATGAGGGACGGTCATCTATGGTGAAGGACGATCACCTGGCAAGGTACGATTGCCGAAATTATCACGACATAGGACGAATGTCGGATGAAAAGGTCGACGATGGGGACGGCCATCAGATAAGCATGATGAAGGACGATCATCAAGAGGTGAAGGACGATCACCTAGCAGGGTACGGCTGCTCTCGGGGTTTATCATGACATAGGACGAATGTCAGATAACAGGATCAACAATGGGGACGACCATCGGATAAAATGATGAAGGACGATCATCAGAAAGATGAAGGACGATCACCTAGCAGGGGACGGCTGCTAAAAATATCACGACATAGGACGAATGTCGGATAGAAAGGGGTTCTAATGAATGGAGACTCCGCTGGGGATGATGAAGGACAATCATCAAAAAGGTGAAGGACGATCACCTGGCAGGGTACGACTGCCAGAAATATCATGACATAGGACAAATGTCAGATAAAAAGGAGATAATTTACCAAGATTTGCCGGGAATTCCTCTGGGGAACGGTAGACACAGACGAGTGTGTAATTTCAAGAAAGAAGAGGCATAAGTGTCTGACACGGTGTATAGATCAAAGATGCGGACGAGCATCCTTAAGACTATGATACGGACGAGTATCAGTAGAAACAAATGCTTGACGCATGTTCAGAGATGATGATACGGACGAGTACCAACTAGTTAACAATGAACACGGACGAGTGTCGACTCTGAGGGGATTTAAGTGGTGTACACGGAGGAGTATCTGTATGAGAAAAAGTGATGAATGAGACATGGACGAGTGTCCAACTTGCTGTGGACAGGATGACACGGACGGGTGTCGGGAGAAGTGTATTATAAACAAGTATTTGGTTTCCAAAGTGTTTAGGCAACTACGCTGGGGATGGTGATGCGGACGGGCGCCAGTGAATTGTATATATGTATCTGTCTGTAGAGAACGTTCGGGCGTTTTTACTGGGGATTGATGACACGGACGAGTGCCAAAGAGTATGTATCTGTATTTGTGAGTGCAAAGAGGATGCTTCGGCTTCCTGCCGGGGAATTTGAGAAGTATTTTGTATATTGTTGATGGAATGTCAGTATTTACAAGTGTTCAGTTCGACACATGGCTTATGATTTATGCAATATGTTTGATTTTTGCCATAATGCTCCGTATTAGACGGAATGCTACGCTCTGGGGGAAAATATGATGCGAATGCTATGATTATGCAAAAGATACCGATCCGGGATTCGGATCCCGTTGCGGTGAAGATCTCCGGCTGATCTGCTTGAAGTGATATCCCAGCTGGGGGTGAGATCATTGGTAGATCTGATATATATGACTCTGTATGGGGAAATAGGTCACTGATAGACCCATCCTTGGTGATGAGGTACCCAGCTGGGGTCCGTAGAAGCTTTCGTCACTTTGTTGTGAGATTGCTCTTCTGGATAGAGGTTGGAGCTCTGCGGGGAGATGATTCCCTGTCTAACACTTGGTTGAGGAGGAATGATGACTGGCAACTCAGTTGGGGATAAATCATCTCTGGTGCTATTTTGGAAGACGTGCCGAGTAAGTAATGATTTGGCAGCTTGCTGGGGAAAGCTCTTATGCCCCATGTCGCGTTTTGAACACCTGCAATCCTATATGACAAAGAAACGCACAAGTACCCCGAGGTATCCCTTATTGGATTCCGTCATAGGAGTTTAGGCACTCCCGGGAGAAAATATATCTCATGTAAGCATGTAATTTAGAAAAAGCGCATCTGTACTTATGCAATCAACATCTTAAGGACATCGGACATTTTGCAAATGAAAATAAAATGTATGAGACGAAATATGACTGAAAATCTGATTTTATTAATTTGTGTGCCTTAAATTGGCAAAATACAGTCAAAGAAACAGATCCCCTGAAATGAGGAGATTGTTACAAATTGAGAAACAAGAAGATGCTGGCAATGTTGATGACGCTTCAAGGAGCTTCCCTTTTGCTATGACTCGTATGACATTGACGTTCTTCTTATCTCGCTTTCTAAAGAAGGTCGATTCTGACCGAAGCTTGAACCTTTCGGAGCTTGCCATGTTATAGGTGATACAGACGAATTCAGAATGCAGTTGTTCGCTTATTCCCTTATTTTGCGTGGATCGTCCTTTCGGGTTTTCAATCCACCGGGATACCCATTTTTTCCTGAGTTGTCCAATGCGGCTTTCAACTCAGCGGGTGTACATTTTTTATTTATTTTCCCTTATTTTTGCCCGAGTCTTTTATTCTGTTTTTGACTCGCCGGGATGCCCTATTTTTGCCTGGACTTACATTCTGTTTTTATGTCCAGCGGGTCGTTTATGCGAAGTATTTTTTAACTGCATCTGAATTCACAGGGGACAGGAAGTCTTCACCATCCATAGTACCGAGCATCAGTGCTCCATCAGAGAAAACTTTCTTTACTATGAATGGACCATCATAATTCGGAGTCCACTTGCCCCTGTGGTCTGTATGAGGAGGGAGGAGTCTTTTCAGCACAAGATCTCCTACTTGGTATTCCCGAAGCCTGACTTTCTGATCGAAGGCTTTCTTCATTCTTTTCTGATATAACTGCCCATGACAGATCGCAGCTAATCTCTTTTCTTCGATCAGACTAAGTTGTTCGTACCGGGATCGGACCCATTCTGCTTCGTTTAGCTTAACATCCATTAACACCCGTAAGGAGGGTAATTCAACTTCAACTGGTAGGACTGCCTCCATACCATAAACAAGCTGATACGGTGTTGCCCCAGTGGATGTTCTGATTGACGTACGGTACCCATGTAAAGCAAATGGTAGCATTTCATGCCAGTCCTTGTAGGTGACTACCATCTTTTGTACAATCTTCTTAATGTTCTTGTTAGCCTCCTCTACAACACCATTCATCTTTGGCCTGTAAGGAGAAGAATTGTGGTGTTGGATCTTGAAGTCCCGACATAGTTCTACCATCATTTTGTTGTTCAAGTTGGAACCATTATCAGTAATGATTCGCTCGGGTACTCCATTACCGACAGATGATGTCTTTCTTTAGGAATCGGGCTACCACTTGCCTTGTAACATTTGCATAAGAAGCTGCTTCGACCCACTTGGTAAAATAGTCAATGGCTACCAGGATGAATCTGTGGCCATTTGAAGCAGTCGGTTCAATTTTGCCAATCATATCAATGCCCCACATGGCAAAGGGCCAGGGTGAAGACATCACATTCAAAGGGTTGGGAGGCACATGCACTTTATCTGCATAAATCTGGCATTTATGGCATTTCCTGGCATAGGCACAACAGTCTGCATCCATTGTGATCCAGTAATAGCCTAATCTCAGCAACTTTTTAGCCATTGCATGTCCTCCTGCATGAGTACCAAAAGATCCTTTGTGCACCTCGTGCATCAACAAGTCTGATTCTGACCTATCAACACATCTGAGAAGTACCATATCGAAGTTTCTCTTATATAGGGAACCATCAGCATTCAGGAAGAAACTACCAGCTAGCCTTCTTAATGTTTTCTTGTCATTGGATGATGCCCTAGGTGGGTATGTTTGATCCTCCAAGAAGCACTTAATGTCGTGGAACCAAGGCTTATCATCTTTAACAACATCTGCCGAGAACACGTATGCTGGTCTGTTAAGTCTGGATACTGATATCTGAGGCACAAAGTTGGCAGCTTGAACTTTGATCATGGATGAAATGGTAGCCAGAGCATCTGCAAACTGATTTTCATCTCGAGGGATATACTCCAGCTTGACTGTAGTGAAGAAAGTCAATAACCTTCTTGTATAATCCCGATAAGTTATCAGATGATCTTGGTGCGTGTACCATTTGTCGTTGGTTTGATTAATTACCAGAGCTGAATCTCCGAACACAGTCAAAGTCTTGATCCGGAGGTCAATGGCTTCCTCAAGACCCATAATACAAGCTTCGTATTCAGCTTCGTTGTTAGTGCAATTAAAGGTGAGTTTTGCCGAGAAAGACATGTGAACTCCCTTAGGTGTAATGAGTACTGCACCAACACCACGACCATTCATATTAACAGCCCCATCAAACATCATAGTCCATTCTTCTTCTGGGTCAGGCCCTTCAGCGTGAATAGGCTCTTCATGATCTTTTGCTTTCAAGTACATGATGTCTTCATCGGGGAAGTCAAATCTCATAGGCTGGTCATCATCAATGGGTTGCTCGGCAAGATAATCAGACAATACACTGCCTTTGATGGCTTTTTGAGATGTGTACTGAATGTCATATTCTGTGAGGATCATTTGCCATCTTGCAACCCGTCCGGTGAGTGCAGGCTTCTCAAAAATGTACTTAACTGGGTCCATCTTGGAAATCAATAAAGTAGTGTGGGTCAACAAATACTGCCTTAGTCGGCGAGCAGCCCACGCTAAAGCACAACAAGTTTTCTCGAGCAGTGAATAACGCTGTTCACAGTCGGTAAACTTTTTGCTTAGGTAGTATATTGCATACTCTTTTCGACCAGACTCGTCATGCTGGCCCAACACACACCCCATTGACTCTTCTAATACTGTCAAGTACATGATTAGAGGTCTTCCTTCAACTGGAGGCATAAGGATTGAAGGCTCTTGTAAGTATTCCTTGATTTTGTCAAAAGCCTTCTGGCAGTCTTCATTCCACCTGACCGTTTGTTCTTTTCTTAACTACTTGAACAAGGGTTCACAGGTTGCATTAAGGTGGGATATGAACCGTGAAATGTAGTTCAATCTACCTAAGAAACCCCGAACTTCTTTTTCAGTCTTCGGTGCAGGCATTTCTTGAATGGCTTTGACTTTATCAGGGTCAACTTCAATCCCTTTCTCACTTACAATAAATCCCAGCAGCTTACCGGATCGTACCCCGAATGTGCATTTGTTGGGGTTTAACTTCAACTGGTACTTCCTCAGACGCTTGAATAACTTCAACAGATTCACCAGGTGGTCTTCTTCTGTGAGGGACTTGGCAATCATGTCATCCACATAACATTCAATTTCTTTGTGGATCATGTCATGGAATAATGTTACCATAGCTCGTTGATAAGTGGCACCCACATTCTTCAGTCCGAATGGCATCACCTTATAATAGAATGTGCCCCAGGGTGTGATGAAAGTTGTCTTGTCCATGTCTTCAGGTGACATCTTGATCTGATTATATCCTGAAAATCCATCCATGAAGGAGAATACCGAGAACTGAGCCGTATTGTCGACCAATACATCAATGTGAGGTAAAGGGAAGTCATCTTTCGGGCTGGCTCTGTTCAGATCCCGGTAATCCACGCACATCCTTACCTTGCCATCCTTCTTAGGCACAGGTACAATATTAGCAACCCACGGCGGATAGCTAGTCACAGCGAGGAAACCGGCGTCCCACTGCTTTTGTACCTCTTCCTTTATCTTCATTGCCATATCTGGGCGAGTACAGCGCAACTTCTGTTTTAGTAGTGGACAGTCTTCTTTCAGAGGCAGCTTGTGCATGACAATGTCGGTGTCCAACCCTGGCATATCCTGATAAGACCAAGCAAAAACATCCACATATTTCCGAAGCATGTCAATCAGTTGCTCTTCAGGTAGCTCATAATCTTCTTCAACCTCTTCATCAGCTTGATTGATCGGATTGTCAAAGTCATACGAAGTCATAGCAGTGTGGTTGTTGGTGCAGTCTGGAGGGCACTTTCTGCAAGGGTTTAGATTTGTTCATTTTAGTGATAAGTTTTATCTTATTTAGAAAAAGTGAAAATGAAGTTATTTATTTTGAAAAACATTGCCATTTTATTTTTGTACAAAAAGTGAAAAATGAAAAACAGTGAGCGGAAAAGAAAAGACTCATTTGCAAAAGATGTCCTGATATTCATTAATTGATCTTTGCACAAAATACAAGATGGCCCGATTACAAAATGAGTCCTGACATCTTGGGCAAGATGCAGGACTTGATGCATGCTTTATAATACAGGAAATAATAATTACTCTGCAGGAGTAACCCTTATAATTTCCTGGGAAGACCAGTTTGAGACATGGCTCCCCGGGGTCCTTGGACGTATCCAGCTTTCCAGGTTGCGCTCGTCTTCTGACTCATCTTCCAAGCTATTCACAACATCCGGGGTGAGCATCCCCCCGCTGACAAACTTGGGCTCCTTTGCAGCCTCTGATTGATCTTGTTGAGTTGGTCTGTAACCCAACCCAAATCGGTCTTCTTTCTTTTCCACGGGCAACAGCTTGCCCCAGCCTTGGGTGGTACCTTCCTCAACAACCTCCTGGGCTTGCTGATATGATGTGATGGAAGTTCCCAGTACAGCAGATGCTTCATTAATGTTGAGGGCCTCAAACCCTTGGCTCATGGTTTCATGGATCTCCCCATCCATTTCTATGTACTTATACGTAGCCAGCTGGCTAACAAAGATGTCCTCCTCCCCACAGATGGTGATGATTTGGCCTTCCCACTCGAATTTTAACTTCTGGTGAAGGGTACACGTAACAGCGACAGCGGCGTGGATCCAGGGTCTACCCAACAGACAGCTGTAGGTCGGATGTATGTCCATCACAAAGAAGGTAGTTTTGAAGGTCTGCGGTCCAATCAACACAGGCAAATCAATCTCCCCAAGCACTGATCTTTTAGAGCCATCGAATGCTCTCACCACCAAATTACTCGGACGCAATGCCAACCCATCATGCTCCAGCTTCACTAAGGCTTTCTTTGGTAGAACATTAAGTGATGACCCAGTGTCCACCAGTACATGAGATAGAACAACACCCTTGCATTCCAAGGTGATATGGAAAGCCTTGTTATGGTTGCGTCCCTCTGTTGTTAAGTTAGCATTGGTAAAGCCCAGTCCATGACTGGTGTTGACATTTGCAACCACAGTTTCTAGCTGGTTAACAATAATCTCCTCCGGCACGTATGCTGCGTGCAGGACTTTCAATAATGCGTTCCTGTGAGCTTCGGAACACATCAATAGTGATAATATGGAGATTTTGGAGGGTGTTTGGTGAAGCTGGTCTACCACCTTGTAATCACTCCTTTTTATGATTCTCATAAACTCGTCTACATCTTGTTCAAAAGATGCCTTTTGAGTATCTTTGGTAGTCGGCTCTTCAGATACCACACTCTTTCCTTTTGCTCTGGCAGCAGCTTCTGCTTCAACATTAGGTCTTTGTGTTTGTTAGGCAAAAAGGCTTCCGCTTCTGGTGAAGCCTCCGCCTCCCCCAACATTATCAACTTGTGGAGAAGAGGTCGATGAATCCAGAGTGATTTTCTCCCCATTGCAGTAGAGATCAGAGCCATAATGCCAAGGTATGGCATTGCTGCTTTCATAAGGAACAGGTCCAGGCACCGTAATGGTGACCGGACTGATTGCTGCAGAGGAAGGTACTGTAACGGTGTGCGGATCATAATAAATTGTGACTGGTGATCTGGCAGGAGGTGCCATGATTTGTTGTTGGAAATTACTGCTGGGAGGAACACTTGATGGGTCATAGTATATTGTAACGGTTGAAACATCTTCATTAATTTTTGCTGGCGTTGTAGAAGACTTTAATAAAATGGATGTTGATGTTGTAGAAGAAACAGTTGTTAAATTTTGACTTGTTGGAGTGGTGGACGAAGTAATTGCTGGTGATGTTGATGAATCAGTAGGAATGATTGTTGTTGCTGTTGTAGGAGGATTTGTTGCTGAAGGAATGATCGTTGATGTTGTAGGAGATTCTGGGATTGTTGTTAAAGGAATTGCTGGATTTGTAGGCGCCGTTGTTGAAATCTGAAGGATACCATCCTTAATAAGACCATCTATGCCGCTTTTCAGCCTTTCACACCCATTGACAGCAATGTTGCAATACCCACAGCCGAGCTCACACCCGGGGAACACTTGGCATTCTAATAGTTGAGCTTTAATTTCAACCAAAGGTGTTCGAATTTGTGCAACATTGGTAATCAAGTTGGATGGTTTGCCTTCCTCAATAGCATTAATCATCGGCCCGTTGTGACTAGGCATTGGATTCCTCGTGACATTCGGAGGAGGTGCAAAGTTAAGAGCTTTTGAGTCCACCAGGTCTTGAACTTTCATTTGTAAGGCCCTGCATTTTTCAGTATTATGACCAGGCGCGTTGGAGTGAAAGGCGCACCTGGTGTTGACATCATAGTTCTTTGGGAGATTGAGAGGATCTGGTGGTGCCAACGTCCTTAACTCAACCAAGTTAAGCTTCAGGAGTTGTGGCAATAAAGCAGCATAAGGCATAGGGATAGGGTCAATTACCCTGTTTGCCTATGATGGTCTTTTTTGGAAAGGACGTTGTTGTTGGTTGTTGTAGGTTCTCTGTTGCGGGTACTGAACTTGTTGTTGATACTGTGGTTGTTGTTGTTGAGGATATGCTGATTGTTGAGAAATCGGGGCTGGAATGGTAACAGCTGCTACCGACCGTTGAACATACTGAGGTCTGCCCCTGCTTGCATGAATGGAATTGGTCTCACCGGCTCTTCGGGGTCCCACAAAAGGCTTCCTGGGATTATTGGATGAACTTGCACCACTGTCAGAAATTTTGCCCATTTTTAATAGACTTTCAATCCTTTCACCAGCTATGACGACATCAGTAAAGCTGGTAGAGGAAAAGGAACCAATCTATCAATATAGGTCCCTTGCAACGTATTCATGAACATGTCGGCCATTTCTCTTTCCGACACGGGTGGTTGGACAGCAGCAGCAAGCTGTCTCCATCTTTGGGCATATTCCCTGAAGCTTTCTCTGGAAGATTGGGACATTCCCATCAGGAGGGTCCTGTTAGGGGCCATGTCCAAATTGTATTGATATTGCCTGATGAAAGCTTCAGCTAAGTCCTTCCAGCATCTGATGGTAGCTCTGGTCAAGTGTGAATACCATTCTCTTGAAGCCCCAGTCAGACTGTCTTCAAAGTAGAACATCCACAGCTTCTCATCCATAGTATAAGCTTTAAGTCTTCCCAGGAAAGATTGCAAATGAGTGCGAGGACAGGAGGTTCCATTGTATTTCTCAAAGCACGGGGGTTTGAATTTGTCGGGAATTCTCACCCCATCCACTAGCCCCATGTCCATCACATCGAAGCCCAAGGAATTATGAGACTCCAAAGATCTTAACTTCTCAGCAATTTTGTCCAATCTCCTATCATAAACTTCATTTCCAGCTCCCATAACAGTAAACTGCTCTTCTTGGGGATCCTCTTGCAAGATTCTCCCCACAACAGTATTACCTTGCACATTTCTTGGGATGTTGACTTCTGGATCCATATGAGGTCCAAATACTGGTGGGTTAATACAAGGTTGGCCCCGCTCATTGTTACTAGTTCCCCCAGTTCCAAGATGAGGCTCTTAAGGAGTTTGTCTTTCCACCAGTTCTCTTAACCTTTCTTGACTCTGGGCCAAGCCAGTCATCACAACCATGAATTGAGACATCTGATTTCTCATTTCCACTCTCTCATTAGCCATCTGATTTCTGACCTCAGTCAGATCCTGCTGTACTTGTTCCATTTGAATACCGGGAAGGTTGTTGCGAGTCGGGTACCGGTGCGCGCGGTCGACAGGGAACACTCGACGTCGAGCAATGTTTCCTGAGATCATAATAAAGTTAGAAACGATAGTAATAAGACCTACAAAACAAAACAAAAGTTAGCATGCAATGCAGTATGCTTATTTGTTTTCCAAGGTATCCGGTTTGGTTCTTGGTTTTGACCTTTCCAGACCTCGAGGAAGATGCTTGGTGTTGTTGAGAAAAGAAACCCGATGAAAACAAACTAATATATTACAAATGATGAACAATACATAGTCTGTTTTATAACATATGCCCATGGAGGGTTGTAAACACCCCAAATTTACCCTCACCCATTCACACCTTGGCTTGTGATCATTACATATGCATAAATTCAATCATAGCATCTCATATTGTATTTTTGGTTCACTGCATTGGTTCTAAGTCATCTGCATCTAGGGTTTGTGATCTGAGCAATCCAAGAGCTTCTTGAGCCACTCCAAAGGTCATCAATCACTTCAAAGGGGTCCATGTGTGTTCAAGCATCATATTATATCTCCTCAAAGTCAAGAATACCAAAGAATCACAAGAACTGAGAATGGCATGGAAGCAGAGCCAGGTTTGACTGCACAGATGACCTAGAATTAGGGTTTTGGTTTCAGAGGCCATAACTCCAAATTTTTTGGTCATTCTTGTTTCTATTGGTCTCTATATGGTATAGGGAGTATGCATATCGGTTTTCATGGAGAAATTCCTTGGAGAAGTCATCTGATCAAGGGTTGACTTTTCAAGCAAGTCAGTGCAAAATCAGGGCATCTGAGGCCCCCAATGACCCAACCAAAGGGTGTTCTTCATCATTTTGATTGTATATGATCTTTATTTGACCATAGAAGAAGTTGGAAGTTCACAAAATTCAAGAATTTCAAGTCTTTTGCAAAGTTGACTTTTTGGGCAAGTTTGACTTTTAATGAAATTGCCATTTTAGGCAACTTTTTCAACCTTTACTTTTTGATTCAAAAATGCTTCAAATGGAAAAACTTTGGTCATGAAAGTTGTAGAATGGATCTTTCCCTTTTCAAAAAGTACAAGAACATGACCTAATTCATTTTGGATCAAAAGTTATGGCTTGTCAAAGTTGGCAAAAATCACTAAATTTCAAGTTATGCACCAAAGAGGCAAAGTTGCAAATTCACTTCTCAAGGTAAATTTGGTCATCAAATGGACTTCTAAACTTCACAACATGATCACACAACACTTAAAAATCAGAATGGGCCAAGAAATTTCTCATTTTTGTGGCCTATGGATCAAGATATTTCATAAAGATCAAAAGCAAGGCAAGTTGCAAAACTCATCATAGTTTATCATCCACTTGCTGGCTAGCCTGCTGAGCCACCCTAGGCATCTCCCCTCATCATGCTGCGCAGGACACACCCTTTGTCCTTGGCTAGAAAGTAGCCCATACTTCTCTTACACCAACTTTGACATTTTGGCAAAAATACCCATACCAATCAATAAAGCACACATCACTTCTTCTGACCAATCATGATAGTTTATACAAGCCAAAAGCAAGCCAAAGCAACAAGAGAGCAAGCCTGAAACACTCCATAACACAACATTCTCATTTTTCACACCATCTTGCAAGAGCCTTCAAAACTCTCAGAACAAGCCTCAAACTCATAAACAAACTTCACAAACAATCTCACCATGCTTCACTTAACACAAACCAACCCTCAAAACAGCCTGAAAGCCATTGAATCAAAAACACGATCACCACCTGCCATTGAACAGAACTCCTGCCATCTCACAAACCAGCCATTGCAAACTTCAAACAAACCTTGCAAGCTTCTTAGGAGGATCATTGGAGTGGATTCAAGCCAAAGAAACAGCCAGAAAGCTCCTGAATCGAAAGCTTCAGTTCAGGTAATCAACTCAAAACTTTTTTCCAGAAACATGTTTTTAAGTTCTTAATAGCTTCTATGCACTCCCCTGATCATGAATATGTGCTTACTTTTGAAAATGGCTGAGAAACCAGCATGTATGGACTGTCTGAAATTTTTTTGCCCTAAAACTGTTTGGTTTCGATTCATTTGATTGATGAAGAATAAATGATGTTTGAATGGGGGTTTTGACTTAGTTTGGCATGGGGATGATTTCTGTTTAGTTAGTTTTCGTTTTCATGAAGTTTTGAGGGGTTTAGGGATTTTCAGGTGGGAGTCCCACCGGAGAAGACGACCGGAAGTCTTCTCCGGCCACCTGAGTTTAATTAGCCCTAATCTGAGTGATTAATGAAGTTTGAATAATGCCCCTTGGATGTGTTGACTCGCGCGCATTTGGACGCCCAGGATCTCTCTATTTTGCCCTAATCTTAAGTTGACTTTATTATTTCAGATTAATTAATTTTTAATTGGGATTAATGAAGTTTGAATGTCAGCCTTTAGATTGCGCGCGCAGTCAACAAACCCCTCCCCAGATTCAATCCTGGCCTCTCATTCAGCATACTTCTCATTAATTCAGTTTTATTTTCTTTTTATTTCATTTAATTTGTGCATTTTATTTAAAATAGCAAAACAATTTTAAAAATTCTGAAAATTTTTATACAAACTTTTATTAATTTTCAGAAACCAAAAACATTTTTATTTTTATTTTTTGCATTAAAAAATATTTTTAAATCATTTAAAAGTTTATTTTTAATTAATTAATGAGAATTAATTAATTAAAAATACTTTTAGGTATTTAAAAATCACCAAAAAATTCATGAAACCTTTAAAATCATTTAGAAACATTGTCCAACCCTCAAACCAAATTTCTTTTTTGATCTTGATGTCTTTTGAGAATTTTTAATGGAATTAAAATCATTTCAAGGCATTATTTTGATCCAAACTTCAAAAAATCATTTCTACCTAACCATTGAGAGTTGGACTTTGATTCTTTTTGCATTGCATTTTGTTTAGCATGTAGTTTGTGAGATTAAATTGGCTTGAATTGATCTTTCATTTTCAAATTGTTTGACATTTTTCTTGTTAAGGTACCCTAAAACCCTAGAAAACTTAGGAAATTCATAACCCTAATTAGGTTAAGAGTTAGAACCCCTCCTTTGGGCAGTGGCTTTATGTAGGGTTAAGGTACCTTTGAGTGCATTTTCAATTTTTTATCTTGGTGTTTGCTTCTGATTTTGGTTTTTGTTTGATGCATTGATCATAAACCCTAATTTGGGCTTCCTTTTGCATACATCTTGCATTTGCATTCATACCATGACTTGCCATAGCATTTTGTGCATCCATTTGATTCATTAGACATCTTAAGACATGTTGAAAGCATGTTTGATCATTGCATCATGTATTTGCCATGTTGTATGTCATTTGCATTTCATAACTTTTCATGTATGATCATGGTTCTAAACTTGCTCCATTTGCATCCATTTGTTCATATGGTCATCCTCATGCCTTGTTTCATGTTTGCACCATCTCATAGCATCATTATCATCTCATATATGCTTCTGGTTTTGGTTTGCATCATGCCATTTCATTTCATTTTGCATGGCATTGCATTTCTTTCACTAACTTTTCAGGTGGTAAGTCACTTTGAGAAGTGGATTTGCCTTCACTTCTCACATTTTCTTTTCATCTCTCTTATGCATCATTGCTGCATTTTGTTTTGTGTTTGAGATTGAGCTTGCTCTTTCTTCTTCTTCTTACCTTCTTCCTTCAAGTGACTTGTCTTCTTAAATGAAGCAAGTTACTTTGCTTCTCTTTGCTCCTTTCATTTGCTTCCTGGTGGTTCCTCTGAAGATTTCTTTCTTAAAACCTCACAAACCTTAGGAACATCCAAGCATGACAATGATTAGGGTTTTGATTAGTCCCCCATTTAGATTTTACCTTTGTGTCTCATTGAGTCTTCTCTTCTCATCTCATAATCAAGGACTAAACCCTAAAGGCTTTAAGGCTTTGTGATTAAGCTTATGCCTGCATCCTTCTATTAGGATGGAGTGTATAACTTTAATCCTAAGTGTTAAACCCTTAATGTGTTTAAATCCTTTAATCAATCCATCTAATAATCATCAAGATATCAAGCTTGTAACTTGGGCCTTGCATTAGGGTTCTAATTCTTCCTTAATTGGTTAAGAAGGACTAACCCTAGTGTTAATGGACAAGTCCTCCTCAAGTTGTCTTACAAACCCTAAAAATCACTTCATCATCTCACCATTAATTAAAATCCACTTAATAAAGGCTTTGTTTTGTCATGAGTTTAATCCCTAATCATGGATTAAGTTGAGGAGCTTTCCTCAGCTTAAACATTCTCATCTATTATCCTTCTATTAGGATGGTGTAATGAGCCTGTTTAATCCCTGATTATGGCTTAATCTCATTACTTAACACTAAACAAAACACCAAAAAACATCTAATTAATCACAAGTAGGTTAATGATCTTAATCCTACACCAAAGGTGTTTAAGTGTGAGAAGCTGACTTCACACTTAAGGTACTCTCATTACCCCTAATCAGAGGGAAGATGTGATGAGTTTGCTAACCCATTGGTTTAGGCTTAAGCTCATTAACTTATGACAAACTCTCAAAAGCAATAAAAGACTGAAAGCTCAAAAACAAACAATAATCGTCTCCTCCGGGATTCTTTTCTCATCATCTTCACTCATAAACGAGAACTCGCTTCTTCCGTCTAATGCAAGACAGTTAGTACCTGAGCCAGACAGGTCATACACTTGAGCATTGACAAGCAAGCAGTTCACAAGTCAATTCATCTTTCAGTCTCTTTGGGTCGAACTACGGTGTTCTGACTTCCTCATTGCACAAGAGGATACGTAGGCATAACTTAACAGTTATCGAACAAAAGTCTCTGTATATTCCCCCTCCTTCCAGCATCTTTCTTTAAGCCTCATTATCATGAGCATTTCACTCTCATCCTCACACTGACACATCATTTATACACTTCACACTTCTTTTACACTGACACCTGTACATCCTTTTCCAGCTCTCTTTATACACAAATTGCACTGACACTACCCCTTTAAAACACAAATCTTTTAAGCGTGGATCCCGTCGAGTACGGCGGACAATCTGGGTGCTAATACCTTCCCAGGTTGTAACCAACCCCCTTTCTCAGTCTCTCTGGTTCGCAATCGCTTTATCCATATCTTTCTAGGTCTATGCAGCATTGCCTTTCCTCCGGGATAAAAATGCCTAGCTGGCGACTCTTTTCATTCCCTGTGAGTTCACTCCTGTGTGTTCTCGCATCTCTTTTCGCCGACCGTTCACGTCTGTACCTTATTTGAGCCAGTCTCATCTTTTGGGAGCGACAGCTTGGCGACTCTGCTGGGGACCCTTACACTGTAACCAGGGCTTCTGGTTCTTTTTGTGGGTTCCTCCTAGCGATTGATTGATTTGTGTTTACTGCGGTGTTATGTGCTATTTGTGTTTATTTATTTTTGTTTTTTTGCTTTATGTACAGTTGTTTTATTGCTTTCTTTATAAGCTTTACATATATCATATTGTCATACTGTGTTGGCTGGATCTGTTTTGTTGCTTTGGTGGGTGGGGTTCTACTGAGAGTTAAGGTCCTATACCTGGGACCTGAGTGACACCTAGGCTAGAGTGGTTCATGTTCTTTCCCATTCCATTTTGGTCTGGTGCGGGAATATGAAACACGGTTCAGATATGGGTTTCTTCTTGAGAACTCTGTGCTGCAGATTTCCTGTAGTACTAGGGCTATCTGGGAAGCCTGCTAAGTCTGGATGACCTTTAGTATTAACCTTCAGAAACTGAGGTGAATTAGAGGAGGATCTTTTATGGTTATTGTAAACACTGTACCTCCGGGTTAGAAGTGTTTACACTTCTCATAACTGATCCAAGTCTGAGGATCCTTGTTTTAGAACACCACCTGTGAGGGGGTTGGGCTGTTTACAGGTTTGCAGGTACCCTTGACCTCAACATACCCTGTTACTTTGTTTTGATTAAGAGTACTCCATTTTGGGACAGTTCTTGTGATTTAACCCTGGACATGTGACTCTTTATTTGAGTCCCCCACCTTGGTTACTGGACTTATGAACCTCCATCTGGGTTTCTTGAACATACTTGGACTTATATCAGAGCACTTGATCAGATCCAGCTTGATCACAAACCCTTGCATATCATTTGCATATATCATCATTGCATCATTTAACATTTGCTTATTTGTTTTTCAGGGTATCCACATCATATATTTTGGCTTGGTTTTGACCCCTTCATCTGCATAGACCTATCTGCTTCAGCTATCCCCATCAGCTACCTGCTTCAGTCACTTGCATCACTAACATCAGCCTGTCAGTGGCCCATCTTCAGTATTATTCTCAGCATCTGTTTCAGTTCTTCTTCAGCAACATGGCACCTAAGAAGAGCAACATCTCTTACCACTTCTTTGAGCCTGAGTTAGCTAGCATCAGGAAGATCCAGGCCTTGATTACTCCAGACCATATACCACTATTCAGAGAACATTATGGAGGCATACTTGATGTAGTTATGGATTTGGACCCTTCCCAGAGGAGTTTGATTCATACTTGCCTGCAGTTCTATGATCCCCCTCTGAGGTGCTTCACCTTCCAGGATTTTCAGTTAGGGCCTTTATTAGAGGAGTATTCATCATTGGTTGGTATACCTGTCAGGGGTGGAGTCCCCTTCAACCCTGAGATGGCTTTTCCTAGTAATGAAGAAGTGGCAAAGGCCTTGTATCTGGAACCAATTCTGATTGGGCAGAATACGACTACCAAGGCTGGAGTCTCTGGTCTACACTTGGATTTCTTGACTTCTCAGGCCATCCTAAAGGCCTCTTTGGGAGAGTGGAAGGCAGTCTATGCTTTGTTGGCCCTTAGCATATATGGGGTCATACTTTTTGCAGATGAGCCTAAATTTATTAGCAAGAATGCCATTCACCTTTTCATTCTGAGGAACCCAGTGCCCACCTTACTGGGAGATCTCTACTACTCTATTCATCAAAGGAATGAAAAGCAAAGAGGAAGATTGGTGAGGTGCTGTGCTCCCCTGTTCCATACCTGGCTGCTCAAGCATTTGCCTAAGACTGATGCATTTCTGAATCCTCATCAGCAAAAGAATTGGGCTAGAAGACTCACTGCTTTGACCTCAGCTGATATCAGGTGGTGCACTCAGAGCACCAAGGGCAGGGACATCATAACTAGTTGTGGACAGTTCCCTAATGTACCCCTAATAGGAGTAAAGGGTTGTATCAACTACAACCCTCTGCTATTCAAAAGACAATTGGGCTATGCATTGGTCCACACCCCCAGAGCACAAGACTTGGCTGAGACTCTTTACTGTGAGATTTAGCCTAATCTGGATATTGTCAGGCAAGCATCCTGGGTTTGGGACAATGTCCAGACCAAGGGAATGGCCATTCTTGGAAGATGCAACAATGTAGCCTCAGCTCAGTACTATGAGTGGTCCCATGCCAGGGCTCAATTTTCTGGGATGCCCTTCGCCATGGAGGATGTACCTGGACCATCCTCAGCACCACCTCCTGTCACTGTCAGTTTAGAGGAGTTTGAGAAACTGAAAGAAAGAAATGAGAAGTTGACTCAGGCTCTACAGAAGACCCTCTGGGAGAGGAGTGATGGTCGACTGGACATTGAGAGGTTAGAAAAGCTAAAGGTGGAGCATCTAGCCAGGATTGAGAAGTCAGAGGACTATATTAAGAAGTCAAGAGCTGGAGAACAGATCTTGAAGAATGCCTGCAAGGAGACTCAGTTCCAGAAGGCCAGGACTGATTTGTATCTGAAAGAGAGTCAAGCTAGGTGGGTCAGGATCACCGAAGCTCGTACTCTGGAGGATAAGAGGACTCAGGATAAGATTGAGCAGTTGGAGGCTAGTGCAAAAGAGCAACAGGAAGCCCTGCTAGCAGCCCAGAGAGAGATCTCAGAGTTGAAGATTAGAGCTGGTGTGAAGAGGTCAAAGGACCAAAGTCAACACAAGAAGCTAACTGCAGCTGTTGCTACCAGGAATCTTCTCATCAGAAGCCTCACAGAGCGTCCAGCTGATCCTGTGACTGAAGCACTTCTAAAGGAAGTTCAGGAGGATGAGTTTGGTGTTGGTGTCTGACTTTTGCTTGATTGTTGCTTTCATTTCATTGTACTTTTCTTTTCTTATGTTGTATTATGACCCCTCAGGGGCATGTATTGTAAAAAACAAACCATGTATCATTCACTTTTTGTAATATATGTATTAGTTTGTTTTATCTGAGTTCTTTCCAAGCAACATCACAAGCATCTCCCTCAAGGGTCTGGAAAGGTCAAAACCAAGTGCCAAGCCGGATACCTTGGAGACAAATAAGCATACTGCATTGCATACTAACCTTTGTTTGTTTTGTAGGTTTGTTTTGTTTTTGTTACTAACTCTGTTGTGACTTCAGGAACTATTGCTCGACGTCGGGTGTTTCCACTCAACCGTCCACACAGATATCTGACCCGTAACAACCTTCCGGGTATACAAATGGACCAGGTACAGCAGGACCTTACAGAGGTCAGGGATCAAATGGCCAATGAAAGACTAGAAATGAGGAATCAAATGACTCAGTTTATGGAGGTGATGAATAATATGGCTCAAAGCCAGGAGAGATTAAGAGCCTTGGTAGAGAGGCAGAATTAGGAAGACCCCCATCTAGGGACTGCTGGGACAAGCAACAATGAGAAGGTTCAGCCTCATGTCAACCCACCTGTGTTTGGACCTCACCTTCATCCAGAGATTAACATCCCTGCTAATGCGCAAGGGAATGCTACTACAGGAAGAATACTCCAAGAAGACCCCCAGGAAGATCAGTTCACTGTGATGGGAGATGGGGATGAAGCCTATGACAGAAGGCTAGATGAAATTGCTGAAAAATTAAGATCCTTGGAGTCTCAAAACTCCCTGGGTTTTGATGTTATGGACATGGGCTTAGTGGACGGGGTCAGGATTCCCCACAAATTCAAACCTCCGTGCTTTGAAAAGTACAACGGAACCTCCTGCCCACGGACCCACTTGCAATCTTTTCTGGGGAGGCTGAAGGCGTATACCATGGATGAAAAGCCATGGATGTTCTATTTTGAGGATAGCTTAACAGGAGCTTCAAGGGAATGGTACTCTCATTTGACCAGAGCGACCATCAGATGCTGGAAGGACCTGGCTGAGGCCTTCATTAGACAATACCAGTACAACTTGGATATGGCTCCCAACAGGACCCTCCTGATGGGAATGTCACAATCATCCAGGGAAAGCTTCCGGGAGTACGCCCAGAGGTGGAGACAGCTTGCTGCTGCTGTCCAGCCACCCATGTCAGAGAGGGAGATGGCTGATATGTTTATGAACACCCTCCAAGGGACATACATCGATAGGCTGGCTGCCTTTTCTTCAACCAGCTTTGCAGATGTCGTTATAGCTGGAGAAAGAATTGAGAGCCTATTAAAGATGGGCAAAATTTCTGACAACAGTGCTTGCTCTTCCAGCAACCCAAGAAAGCCTTTTGTGGGCCCAAGAAGAACTGGTGAGACTAATGCTATCCATACCAGCAGAGGCAGACCTCAGTATGTTCAAAGGTCAGTAGCAGCAGTCACCATTCCCTCTCCACTTCCTCAGCAAACAGCTTATCAGCCACAACAACAACCCCATTATCAGCAACAAACTCAGTATCCTCCTCAGAGAAACTACAACAATACCAACAACAACAATCAGCAAAGACCATTCCAACAGAGACCATCTCAAGCCAATAGGGTGATTGATCCAATCCCTATGCCATATGTCGCTTTACTGCCACAGCTCTTAAAGCTCAACTTGGTTGAGTTAAGGACGTTGGCGCCTCCAGATCCTTCCAGTCTACCCAGAAATTACGACATCAACGCTAGATGTGCATTCCATTCCAACGCACCTGGCCACAGTACAGAGAAGTGCAGAGCTTTGCACATGAAGGTACAAGACCTGGTAGATTCCAAAGCTCTAAACTTCGCACCCCCACCAAATGTTAACAAGAACCCTATGCCCAACCACGGGGGACCCAGAATCAATGCTATTGAGGAAGATAAGCCGTCTTACTTAATAACCAGTGTGGGTCAGATCCGGACACCCTTGGTAGAGATTAAAGCTCAACTCCTTGAATGTCAAATGTTCCCGGGATGTGAGCTGGGATGTGCTTATTGCAACATTTCAGTGAATGGGTGTGATAACTTGAGAGATGGCATAGATGGTCTCATCCAGAGTGGCCTGCTTCAAATCACAACATCAATACCTTCAAATCCATCAAATTCTTTGACAACAGTTCCCGAGTCTTCTACAACTACAACAACCATTGTTCCAAACAACTCTTCAATCTCATCAACAAATGCCTCATCTGTTACTTCAACGGACCAAATATCAACAAACATCCCTTCTACAACTTCAGCACCCCTCCATTCAGGCTCTTCTACAACAGCAACACCCATCCAGTCAACAGTGTCTCCTACAGCATCAACAGCAAACAATGAAAGTATCTCAACAGTTACAATTTATTATGATCCTGCAAATGATTCTGCCTACAACTCACAAAATGTCACTCCTACCAGAGCACCAGTTACAATATACTATGATCCACATACTATCACGGTCCCTTCTGCAGCGACTATCAGTCCAGTCACTATCACAGTGCCTGGGCCAGTACCTTATGAAAGCAATAATGCCATCCCTTGGCATTACGGCTCCGATCTATACTGCGAAGGACAGAAAATCACTTTGGAATCATCAACTTCTTCACCACAAATAGACAATGTGGGAGGAGGCGGAGGCTTCACTCGAAGCGGACGTCTTTTTGCTCCACAAATTCCAAAGCCCATTGCTGAAGCAGAAGCTGCTGCCAAGACAAAAGGGAAGAGCATGGTGCAAGAAGAACAAATTGTTAAGGAAGCTTTGAAAACCCCTTTTGATCAAGAGGTTGATGAATTCATGAGAATCATCAAGAAAAGTGATTACAAAATAGTGGACCAGCTTCACCAGACACCTTCCAAGATCTCCATCTTATCATTACTAATGTGCTCCGAGGCTCATCGGAACGCACTACTAAAAGTCTTGCACGCAGCTTATGTGCCAGAGGAGATTACCGTCAATCAGTTGGAAGCTGTGGTTGGAAATGTTAACGCTAGCAATGGACTAGGATTTACCAACACTGATTTGGCTTCGGAAGGCCGCAGTCACAACAAGGCTTTGCACATTACCATGGAGTGTAAAGGTGCAGTTCTTTCCCATGTACTGGTAGACACAGGGTCATCCCTCAATGTCTTACCAAAGAAAGCCCTTGTGAAGCTGGAATATGAAGGATTGACATTACGCCCCAGTAACTTGGTAGTGAGAGCCTTTGACGGTTCTAAGAGATCAGTTCTGGGAGAAATTGAGTTGCTTGTAACGATTGGCCCACAAACTTTCAAAACGACCTTCTACGTGATGGACATTCAGCCGGCCTACAGCTGTTTGTTGGGTAGACCATGGATTCATGCCGTTGGCGCAGTTACGTCTACCCTTCACCAGAAGTTAAAATTCGAGTGGGAGGGCCAAGTCGTTACTATTTGTGGGGAGGAGGATATTTTTGTTAGCCATCTGGCTACATACAAATACATTGAGATGGATGGGGAGATCCACGAAACTATGAGTCAAGGGTTTGAGGCCTTGAACATAAATGAGACATCTGCTGTACCTGGAACCTCAATGACATCTTATCAACAAGCCCGGAAGGTTGTTGAAGAAGGGACTGCCCAAGGCTGGGGCAAGTTGCTACCCGTAGAGAAGAAAGAGGATAGATTTGGGTTGGGTTACAAACCAACTCAACAAGATCAAGCAGAGGCTGCTAAGAAGCCCAGTTTTGTCAGTGGGGGGATGCTCACCCCCGATGCAGTAAACAACTTGGAAGATGAGTCAGAAGATGAACGCAACCTAGAAAGCTGGATACGTCCAAGAATCCCGGGGAGCAGTATCTCGAACTGGTCTTCCCAGGAAATTATAAGGGTTACTCCTGCAGAGTAATTATTATTTCCTGTATATTTTTAGCATGCATCAAGTCTTGCATCTTGCCCAAGATGACAAGACTCATTTTGTAATCGGGCCATCTGTAATTTTGTGCAACAAGATTAATCAATGAAATATCAGACATCTTTTGCAAATGAGTCTTTTTCTTTTCCGCTCACTGTTTTTCCATTTTTCTTTTTGTACAAAAATAAATGGCAATGTTTTCAAAATGACAACTTTATTTCACTTTTCTAAACAAGATTAAAATCAATCACTAAAATGAACAAACTGAACCCTTGCAGAGAGTGCCTTCCAGACTACACCGACAACAGCACGGCTATGACTTCGTATGACTTTGACAATCCAATCAATCAAGCTGACGAAGGGGTTGAAGAAGATTATGAGCTTCCTGAAGAGCTAGCCAGGTTGTTGAGACAAGAGGAAAAGGTTATCACTCCTCATCAGGAGGAGGTCGAAACGATTAATCTTGGTACAGATGAAGACGTGAAAGAAGTTAAGATCGGGGCCTGCTTACAAGACTCAGTGAAGAGACAACTGATTGACCTGCTTCAGGAATACGTGGATGTGTTTGCTTGGTCTTATCAAGATATGCCAGGGTTGGACACCGATATCGTCATGCACAAGCTGCCTTTAAGAGGAGAATGCCCGCCGGTCAAACAGAAACTGCGCCGTACTCGCCCAGACATGGCAATGAAAATCAAAGAAGAGGTACAAAAGCAGTGGGACGCCGGGTTCCTTGCTGTGACTAGCTATCCACCGTGGGTTGCTAATATAGTACCTGTGCCTAAGAAAGACGACAAAGTGAGGATGTGTGTGGATTACCGGGATCTGAACAGAGCAAGCCCGAAAGATGATTTCCCATTACCTCACATTGATGTATTGGTGGATAATACGGCTCAGTTCTCGGTATTCTCCTTCATGGACGGATTTTCAGGATACAATCAGATTAAGATGTCACCTGAAGACATGGAGAAGACAACCTTCATCACACCCTGGGGAACATTCTGTTACAAAGTGATGCCATTCGGATTGAAGAACGCTGGTGCAACATATCAACGGGCTATGGCAACATTATTCCACGATATGATCCATAAAGAAATCGAATGCTATGTGGATGACATGATTGCTAAGTCCCTTACTGAAGAAGATCACCTGGTGAATTTACTGAAGCTATTCAAACGTCTGAGGAAGTACCAACTGAAGTTGAACCCCAACAAATGCACATTCGGGGTGCGATCTGGTAAGCTGTTGGGATTTATTGTGAGAGAGAAAGGGATTGAAGTTGACCCTGATAAAGTCAAAGCCATTCAAGAGATGCCCGCACCAAAGTCAGAAAAAGAAGTTCGAGGGTTCCTAGGACGATTGAACTACATTTCGAGGTTCATATCTCACCTTACTGCAACCTGTGAACCCCTGTTCAAGCTATTAAGAAAAGAACAAACGGTCAGGTGGAACGAAGACTGCCAGAAGGCTTTTGACAAAATCAAGGAATACTTACAAGAGCCTCCAATCCTTATGCCTCCAGTTGAAGGAAGACCTCTAATCATGTACTTGACAGTATTAGAAGAGTCAATGGGGTGTGTGCTAGGCCAGCATGACGAGTCTGGTCGAAAAGAGTATGCAATATACTACCTAAGCAAAAAGTTTACCGACTGTGAAAAACGTTATTCACTGCTCGAGAAAACTTGTTGTGCTTTAGCGTGGGATGCTCGCCGACTGAGACAGTATATGTTGACCCACACCACTTTATTGATCTCAAAGATGGACCCAGTCAAGTACATATTTGAGAAGCCAGCACTTACCGGACGGGATGCAAGATGGCAAATGATCCTCACAGAATATGACATCCAGTACACCTCTCAGAAAGCCATCAAGGGCAGTGTATTGTCTGAATATCTTGCTGAGAAACCTATTGATGATTACCAGCCTATGAGATTTGACTTCCCTGATGAAGACATCATGTTCATAAAAGCAAAAGATCATGAAGAGCCTGTTCACACTGAAGGGCCCGACCCGGAAGAAGAATGGACTATGATGTTTGATGGGGCTGTTAATATGAATGGTCGTGGTGTTGGTGCAGTACTCATTACACCTAAAGGAGTTCACATGCCTTTCTCGGCAAAACTCACTTTCAACTGCACTAACAACGAAGCTGAATACGAAGCTTGCATTATGGGTCTTGAGGAAGCCATTGACCTCAGGATCAAGACCTTAACTGTATTCGGAGATTCAGCTCTGGTAGTTAATCAGACCAACGGCAAATGGTACACACACCAAGATCATCTAATACCTTACAGGGATTATACAAGGAGGTTATTGACTTTCTTTACAACAGTCAAGCTTGAGTATATCCCTCGGGACGAGAATCAGTTTGCAGATGCTCTTGCCACCATTTCGTCCATGATCAAAGTTCAAGCTGCCAACTTTGTACCTCAGATATCAGTGTCCAGACTTGACAGACCAGCATATGTATTTGCAGCAGACATTGTCAAAGATGATAAGCCTTGGTTCCATGACATTAAGTGTTTCTTGGAGGATCAAACATACCCACCTGGGGCATCTTCCAATGATAAGAAGACTTTAAGAAGGCTTGCTGGTAGTTTCTTTCTGAACACTGATGGTTCCCTGTACAAGAGAAACTTTGATATGGTACTTCTCAGATGCGTTGATAGAACAGAAGCAGACTTGTTAATGCATGAAATGCACGAAGGATCCTTTGGTACCCATGCTGGAGGACATGCAATGGCCAAAAAGTTGCTAAGATCGGGTTATTATTGGATCACAATGGATGCCGACTGTTGTGCCTATGCCAGAAAATGTCATAAATGCCAGATTTATGCGGATAAGGTGCATGTGCCTCCCAATCCTTTGAATGTGATGTCTTCACCTTGGCCCTTTGCTATGTGGGGCATTGACATGATTGGCAAGATTGAGCCAACTGCTTCGAATGGCCACAGATTTATCCTGGTCGCCATTGACTATTTCACCAAATGGGTCGAAGCAGCTTCCTATACGAACGTTACAAGACAAGTGGTAGCCAGATTTCTGAAGAGAGATATCATCTGTCGATACGGAGTTCCCGAGCGAATCATTACTGATAATGGTTCCAACTTAAACAACAAAATGATGGCAGAGCTATGCCGGGACTTCAAGATTCAACACCACAATTCTTCTCCTTACAGGCCAAAGATGAACGGCGCTGTTGAGGCAGCTAATAAGAACATCAAGAAGATTGTGCAGAAGATGGTAGTCACATACAAAGACTGGCATGAGATGCTACCATTTTCCTTGCATGGGTACCGCACGTCAATCAGAACATCCACTGGGGCAACACCGTATCAGCTTGTGTATGGTATGGAAGCAGTCCTACCTGTTGAAGTTGAATTACCCTCCCTACGGGTACTGATGGATGTTAAGCTGAATGAAGCAGAATGGGTCCGGTCCCGATACGAACAACTGAACCTGATTGAAGAGAAAAGATTGGCTGCAATCTGTCATGGGCAGCTATATCAGAAAAGAATGAAGAGAGCCTTCGATCAGAAATTCAGGCACCGAGAGTACCAAGTGGGAGATCTTGTGCTGAAAAGAATCATCCCTCCTCATACAGACCACAGGGGCAAATGGACTCCGAACTACGAAGGACCATTTGTAGTAAAGAAAGTTTTCTCGGGTGGAGCACTGATGCTCAGCACTATGGATGGTGAAGACTTCCCGTCCCCTGTGAATTCATATGCAGTTAAAAAATACTTCGCATAAAAATGACCCGCTGGACATAAAAACAGAATGTAAGTCCAAGCAAAAATAGGGCATCCCGGCGAGTCAAAAACAGAATAAAAGGCTCGGGCAAAAATAAGGGAAAATGAACAAAAAAAACGTACACCCGCTGAGTTGAAAAGCCGCATTGGACAACTCAGGCAAAAATGGGTATCCCGATGGATTGAAAACCCGAAAGGGCGATCCATGCAAAATAAGGGAATAAGCGAACAACTGCATTCTGAATTCGTCTGTATCACTTACAACCTGGTAAACTTCGAAAGGATCAAGCTTCTGTCAGAATCAACCTTCTTCAGAAAGCAAGACGAGAAGAACGTCAAAAGTCATACGAGTCATAGCGAAGGAGAAGCTCCTCAAAGCGTCGTCAACATTGCCAACACTTTTTGTTTCTCAATTTATAACAATCTCCTCATTTTAGGAGATATGTTTCTTCGACTGTATCTTGCCAATTCAGGGCACATGAATTAATAAAATCAGATTTTCAGTCATGTTTCGTCTCGTACATTTTTATTTGCAAAGAATGTCTGATGTCTTAAAAAATGATTGCATAAATACAGATGCTTATCTTCAAAAATAAGAATACGTGCTTGCAGGTAATATACTTACTCTCGAGAGTGCCTAGACTCCTACGACGGAATCCAGTAAAGGATACCTCGGGATTGCTTGTGCGTTTCTCTATCTTTGCAGGATTGCAGGTATTCAAAGTGCGACACGGGGCATGAAAGCTTCATCCCAGCAAGCTGGCAAATCAACACTCAGTCTTAGCACTCAAAGTACTTTCTCCCCAGCTGAGTTTCCACTTGTCACTTCTCCCAGCCGAGACGCCGATCATTCTTCCTCAGCCAAGTACAAAAGTCAGGGAACCATCTCCCCACAGAATTCCAATCTCTAACCAGAAGAGCAACGCATGAAGGAATCACAACAGAGTGAAGAAAGCTTCTACAAACCCCAGCTGGGTCTTTCATTACTGGAATAAGTCTATCAACGACCTATTTCCCCAAGCAGAATCATCAGATCTACCAATGATCTCATCCCCCAGCTGGGATGTCCACTTCAAGCAGATCAACCAGGGATCTTCGCAGCATCGGGATCCGGATCCCGGATCGGTATCTTTGCATAATCATGGCATTCGCATCATATTCACCCACAAAGCGTAGCATTCCGTCTAATACGGAGCATTACGGTAAAAATCCAACATATTGCATAATCATAAGCCATGTTCTGAATCGAACACTTGTGAATATTGACAATCCATCAGTATACAGAAAACTCCCCCCAAAATTCCCCAGTGGAGAGCTAAGGCTAAAGCAGTTGCCTCACATTCACAAACACCGACATACACTCCTTTTGACACCCGTCCGTGTCGTCGTTCCCCAGTAAAATCGCCCGAGCACTCTTTACAAACAAACCACCCGTATTACAGATACCTCTTGACACCTGTCCGTGTCACATCCCCAGCAGAAGACCAAAGCATCCTCTTTACACTCACAGATACTCATATATATATTTCCTCGACACTCGTCCGTGTCATTTTCCCCAGCACAGTTACCTAAACACTCTGTATATCATATACTTGTTTATAACACTCGTCCGTGTTTACTACTCCCCAGCAGATAAACACTCATCTATACACCACTCATACTTTTTACTTATACAGATACTCGTCCGTATCCCGTATACACCATTCACTATCTCCTCAGATTCAACACTCGTTCGTGTTCTTTGTTAACCAGTTGGTACTCGTCCGTACCATCATCTCAGAACATGCGTCAAGCGTTTGTTTCTACCTGATACTCGTCTGTATCATAGTCTTAAGGATGCTCGTCCGCATCTTTAATCCATACACTGTGTCAAACACTTTTGTCTTCTTGAGTGTAGACACTCGTCTGTGTCTACTATTCCCCAAAAGAGTCCCCTCGGATTCAACACTCGTCCGTGTCCGTTGTTAACCGGTTGATATTCGTCCGTATCATCATCTCTGAACACGTGTCAATATTTGTTTCTACCCGATACTCGTCCGTATCGTAGTCTTAAGGATGCTCGTCCGCATCTTTAATCTATACACAAACATCTAAACACTTATACCTTTTGTTTCTTGGATATAAACACTCGTCCGTGTTTACTATTCCCTGGTAGATCGCCAACAAAGCAAATTTTCTTTTTTATCTGACATTCGTCCTATGTCATGATAAACCCTGAGAGCAGCCGTCCCCTGCTAGGTGATCGCCCTTCACCTCTTGATGATCGTCCTTCATCATGCTCGTCCGATGGCCGTCCCCATCGTTGACCTTTTCTATCCGACATTCGTCCTATGTCGTGATATTTAGCAGCCGTCCCCTGCTAGGTGATTCGTCCTTCACCTTTTGATTATCATCCTTCATCATTTTATCCAATGGCCGTCCCCATTGTTGATTTTGGTTATCAGACATTCGTCATATGTCATGATAAACCTTGAGAGCAGCCGTCCCCTGTTAGGTGATCGTCCTTCACCTCTTGATGGTCGTCCTCCATCATGCTCATCCGATGGCCGTCCCCATCGTTGACCTTTTATCCGGCATTCGTCCTATGTCGCGATATTTTCGGCAGCCGTACCCTGCCAGGTGATCGTCCTTCACCTTAGATGACCGTCCCTCATCTTATCCCCAACAGAGCAGCCGTCCCCTGCTAGGTGATCGTCCTTCACCTTTGATGACCGTACCTCATCATCTGTTTATTTCATTTATTCTTTAACCCGATGGCCGTCCCCGTCGTGGTCCCTTTTTCTTTTCCTGATGATCGTCCTTCATCAGTTTAGCCCGATGGCCGTCCCCATCGTTGGTTACTTTACTTTATGAATCTGATGGTCGTCCCCATCACTTTTCATTAATCCAAAGAGAATCTAATAGCTTTACTTGGTGGTCGTCCCCATCATAATCCCTTTTATACCCAGCATGTCGGCCGTCCCCGTCATCGCTTTATTTTCCGCACTTTTCCAGCATGTCGGTCGTCCCCGTCATTGCTCCTTCCCCAGCAGTCGTCCTCTGCTCGACGGTCGTCCTCCATCGCCCATACTTTAAAACATACTTTATTTTCTTTTACAATCTATATCCCTTTTCTTCTTCATTCTGTGAGTGCAAATTTTGGACTGTCTTTGGTATTCAACCACAAGTTATCTTGTTTGCCTGATAAGCCGTTGCTTACATCCTGCACAGCTAACTCATGCTTGAATAGGGGCAGCTGTAAACACCCCAAATTTGGCCTCACCCATTCACACCTTGGCTTGTGATCATTACATATGCATAAATTCAATCATAGCATCTCATATTGCATTTTTGGTTCACTGCATTGGTTCTAAGTCATCTGCATCTAGGGTTTGTGATCTGAGCAATCCAAGAGCTTCTTGAGCCACTCCAAAGGTCATCAATCACTTCAAAGGGGTCCATGTGTGTTCAATCATCATATTATATCTCCTCAAAGTCAAGAATACCAAAGAATCACAAGAACTGAGAATGGCATGGAAGCAGAGCCAGGTTTGACTGCACAGATGACCTAAAATTAGGGTTTTGGTTTCAGAGGCCATAACTCCAAATTTTTTGGTCATTCTTGTTTCTATTGGTCTCTATATGGTATAGGGAGTATGCATATCAGTTTTCATGGAGAAATTCCTTGGGGAAGTCATCTGATCAAGGGTTGACTTTTCAAGCAAGTCAGTGCAAAATCAGGGCATCTGAGGCCCCCAATGACCCAACCAAAGGGTGTTCTTCATCATTTTGATTGTATATGATCTTTATTTGACCATAGAAGAAGTTGTAAGTTCACAAAATTCAAGAATTTCAAGTCTTTTGCAAAGTTGACTTTTTGGGCAAGTTTGACTTTTAATGAAATTGCCATTTTAGGCAACTTTTTCAACCTTTACTTTTTGATTCAAAAATGCTTCAAATGGAAAAACTTTGGTCATGAAAGTTGTAGAATGGATATTTCCCTTTTCAAAAAGTACAAGAACATGACCTAATTCATTTTGGATCAAAAGTTATGGCTTGTCAAAGTTGGCAAAAATCACTAAATTTCAAGTTATGCACCAAAGAAGCAAAGTTGCAAATTCACTTCTCAAGGTAAATTTGGTCATCAAATGGACTTCTAAACTTCACAACATGATCACACAACACTTAAAAATCAGAATGGGCCAAGAAATTTCTCATTTTTGTGGCCTATGGATCAAGATATTTCATAAAGATCAAAAGCAAGGCAAGTTGCAAAACTCATCATAGTTTATCATCCACTTGCTGGCTAGCCTGCTGAGCCACCCTAGGCATCTCCCCTCATCATGCTGCGCAGGACACACCCTTTGTCCTTGGCTAGAAAGTAGCCCATACTTCTCTTACACCAACTTTGACATTTTGGCAAAAAGACCCATACCAATCAATAAAGCACACATCACTTCTTCTGACCAATCATGATAGTTTATACAAGCCAAAAGCAAGCCAAAGCAACAAGAGAGCAAGCCTGAAACACTCCATAACACAGCATTCTCATTTTTCACACCATCTTGCAAGAGCCTTCAAAACTCTCAGCACAAGCCTCAAACTCATAAACAAACTTCACAAACAATCTCACCATGCTTCACTGAACACAAACCAACCCTCAAAACAGCCTGAAAGCCATTGAATCAAAAACACGATCACCACCTGCCATTGAACAGAACTCCTGCCATCTCACAAACCAGCCATTGCAAACTTCAAACAAACCTTGCAAGCTTCTTAGGAGGATCATTGGAGTGGATTCAAGCCAAAGAAACAACCAGAAAGCTCCTGAATCGAAAGCTTCAGTTCAGGTAATCAACTCAAAACTTTTTTCCAGAAACATGTTTTTAAGTTCTTAATAGCTTCTATGCACTCCCCTGATCATGAATATGTGCTTACTTTTGAAAATGGCTGAGAAACCAGCATGTATGGACTGTCTGAAATTTTTTTGCCCTAAAACTGTTTGGTTTCGATTCATTTGATTGATGAAGAATAAATGATGTTTGAATGGGGGTTTTGACTTAGTTTGGCATGGGGATGATTTCTGTTTAGTTAGTTTTCGTTTTCATGAAGTTTTGAGGGGTTTAGGGATTTTCAGGTGGGAGTCCCACCGGAGAAGACGACCGGAAGTCTTCTCCGGCCACCTGAGTTTAATTAGCCCTAATCTGAGTGATTAATGAAGTTTGAATAATGCCCCTTGGATGTGTTGACTCGCGCGCATTTGGACGCCCAGGATCTCTCTATTTTGCCCTAATCTTAAGTTGACTTTATTATTTCAGATTAATTAATTTTTAATTGGGATTAATGAAGTTTGAATGTCAGCCTTTAGATTGCGCGCGCAGTCAACAAACCCCTCCCCAGATTCAATCCTGGCCTCTCATTCAGCATACTTCTCATTAATTCAGTTTTATTTTCTTTTTATTTCATTTAATTTGTGCATTTTATTTAAAATAGCAAAACAATTTTAAAAATTCTGAAAATTTTTATACAAACTTTTATTAATTTTCAGAAACCAAAAACATTTTTATTTTTATTTTTTGCATTAAAAAATATTTTTAAATCATTTAAAAGTTTATTTTTAATTAATTAATGAGAATTAATTAATTAAAAATACTTTTAGGTATTTAAAAATCACCAAAAAATTCATGAAACCTTTAAAATCATTTAGAAACATTGTCCAACCCTCAAACCAAATTTCTTTTTTGATCTTGATGTCTTTTGAGAATTTTTCATGGAATTAAAATCATTTCAAGGCATTATTTTGATCCAAACTTCAAAAAATCATTTCTGCCTAACCTTTGAGAGTTGGACTTTGATTCTTTTTGCATTGCATTTTTTTAGCATGTAGTTTGTGAGATTAAATTGGCTTGAATTGATCTTTCATTTTCAAATTGTTTGACATTTTTCTTGTTAAGGTACCCTAAAACCCTAGAAAACTTAGGAAATTCATAACCCTAATTAGGTTAAGAGTTAGAACCCCTCCTTTAGGCAGTGGCTTTGTGTAGGGTTAAGGTCCCTTTGAGTGCATTTTCAATTTTTTATCTTGGTGTTTGCTTCTGATTTTGGTTTTTGTTTGATGCATTGATCATAAACCCTAATTTGGGCTTCCTTTTGCATACATCTTGCATTTGCATTCATACCATGACTTGCCATAGCATTTTGTGCATCCATTTGATTCATTAGACATCTTAAGACATGTTGAAAGCATGTTTGATCATTGCATCATGTATTTGCCATGTTGTATGTCATTTGCATTTCATAACTTTTCATGTATGATCATGGTTCTAAACTTGCTCCATTTGCATCCATTTGTTCATATGGTCATCCTCATGCCTTGTTTCATGTTTGCACCATCTCATAGCATCATTATCATCTCATATATGCTTCTGGTTTTGGTTTGCATCATGCCATTTCATTTCATTTTGCATGGCATTGCATTTCTTTCACTAACTTTTCAGGTGGTAAGTCACTTTGAGAAGTGGATTTGCCTTCACTTCTCACATTTTCTTTTCATCTCTCTTATGCATCATTGCTGAATTTTGTTTTGTGTTTGAGATTGAGCTTGCTCTTTCTTCTTCTTCTTACCTTCTTCCTTCAAGTGACTTGTCTTCTTAAATGAAGCAAGTTACTTTGCTTCTCTTTGCTCCTTTCATTTGCTTCCTGGTGGTTCCTCTGAAGATTTCTTTCTTAAAACCTCACAAACCTTAGGAACAACCAAGCATGACAATGATTAGGGTTTTGATTAGTCCCCCATTTAGATTTTACCTTTGTGTCTCATTGAGTCTTCTCTTCTCATCTCATAATCAAGGACTAAACCCTAAAGGCTTTAAGGCTTTGTGATTAAGCTTATGCCTGCATCCTTCTATTAGGATGGAGTGTATAACTTTAATCCTAAGTGTTAAACCCTTAATGTGTTTAAATCCTTTAATCAATCCATCTAATAATCATCAATATATCAAGCTTGTAACTTGGGCCTTGCATTAGGGTTCTAATTCTTCCTTAATTGGTTAAGAAGGACTAACCCTAGTGTTAATGGACAAGTCCTCCTCAAGTTGTCTTACAAACCCTAAAAATCACTTCATCATCTCACCATTAATTAAAATCCACTTAATAAAGGCTTTGTTTTGTCATGAGTTTAATCCCTAATCATGGATTAAGTTGAGGAGCTTTCCTCAGCTTAAACATTCTCATCTATTATCCTTCTATTAGGATGGTGTAATGAGCCTGTTTAATCCCTGATTATGGCTTAATCTCATTACTTAACACTAAACAAAACACAAAAAAACATCTAATTAATCACAAGTAGGTTAATGATCTTAATCCTACACCAAAGGTGTTTAAGTGTGAGAAGCTGACTTCACACTTAAGGTACTCTCATTACCCCTAATTAGAGGGAAGATGAGATGAGTTTGCTAACCCATTGGTTTAGGCTTAAGCTCATTAACTTATGACAAACTCTCAAAAGCAATAAAATACTGAAAGCTAAAAAACAAACAATAATCGTCTCCTCCGGGATTCTTTTCTCATCATCTTCACTCACAAACGAGAACTCGCTTCTTCCGTCTAATGCAAGACAGTTAGTACCTGAGCCAGACAGGTCATACTCTTGAGCATTGACAAGCAAGCAGTTCACAAGTCAATTCATCTTTCAGTCTCTTTGGGTCGAACTACGGTGTTCTGACTTCCTCATTGCACGAGAGGATACGTAGGCATAACTTAACAGTTATCGAACAAAAGTCTCTGTATATTCCCCCTCCTTCCAGCATCTTTCTTTAAGCCTCATTATCATGAGCATTTCACTCTCATCCTCACACTGACACATCATTTATACACTTCACACTTCTTTTACACTGACACCTATACATCCTTTTCCAGCTCTCTTTATACACAAATTGCACTGACACTACCCCTTTAAAACACAAATCTTTTAAGCGTGGATCCCGTCGAGTACGGCGGACAATCTGGGTGCTAATACCTTCCCAGGTTGTAACCAACCCCCTTTCTCAGTCTCTCTGGTTCGCAACCGCTTTATCCATATCTTTCTAGGTCTATGCAGCATTGCCTTTCCTCCGGGATAAAAATGCCTAGCTAGCGACTCTTTTCATTCCCTGTGAGTTCACTCCTGTGTGTTCTCGCATCTCTTTTCGCCGACCGTTCGCGTCTGTACCTTATTTGAGCCAGTCTCATCTTTTGGGAGCGACAAGGGTCAAAATACATCAAAACAGAAAAAAGTACATCAAATGGAAACAACAACAAACAAAGAATCAGACATCCAGTCCAAACTCATCCTCTCCGACCTCCTTCAGGAGTGCCTCAGTCACTGGACCAGCTGGGTGCTCTGTAATAGTCCTAATGAGGAGGTTCCTGGTAGCAATAGCAGTGGTCAGCTTCTTATGCCTGTCCTGGTCCTTTGATCTCTTCAATCCTGCTATGAGCTTTAACTCTGATATCTCTTTCTGTGCAGCCAACAGAGCTTCCTGCTGTTTCTTCTCATTGGCCTCTAGCTGTTCAATCTTGGCTTGAGTTTTCTGGTCTTCTTGTGTACGGGCTTTAGTGATCCTGACCCACCTAGCCTGACTCTCTTGCAGATAGAGCTCAGTTCTAGCCTTCTGAATCTTGGCCTCCTTACAGGCATTCTTCAATATTTTCTCCCCAGCTCTTTCTTTCCTGATGTAATCCTCTGTCTTCTCAATTTTGGCCAGATGCTCCACCCTAAGCTTCTCCAACCTCTCAATATCCAGACAACCATCACTCCTTTCCCAAAGGGTCTTCTTCAAAGCCTGAGATAGGTTCTCATTCCTCTCCTTCTGCTTCTCAAATTCTTCTAGGCTAATAGTTGCTGCAGGTTGTACTGTAGAGGGTCCAGGTATGTCCTCCAAGATGAAGGGCATTCCAGTAATCTGAGCTCTAGCACGGGACCAGTCACAGTACTGAGCTGAAGCAACATTATTACACCTTCCAAGAATAGCCATCCCTTTTGTCTGGATGTTGTCCCAAGCCCAGGATGCTTGCCTGACAACAGCTGAATTAGGTTTCACTTCACAATACAGGGTCTCAGCTAAATCTTGCATTCTGGGAGGATGAACCAAAGCATAGCCCAGTTGTCTCTTAAACAGCAAAGGATTGTAGTTGATACAACCCTTCACTCCTATCAGAGGCACATTTGGGTATTGCCCACAGCTGGTGATAATGTCCTTGCCCTTGGTGCTCTGGGTGCACCATCTAATATCATCTGAAGTCAAAGCAATGAGCCTTTTGGCCCAATTCTTCTGTTGGTGAGGATTCAGGAAGGCATCTGACTTAGGCAGGTGTCTGAGAAACCAGGTGTGAAACAAAGGAGCACAACATCTCACTAACTTCCCCATTTGTTTCTCATTCCTCTGATGAATGGAGTAGTAAAAGTCTCCCAGCAATGTAGGCACTGGGTTTTTCAGAAGAAACAGATGGATGGCATTCCTGCTGACAAATTTGGGCTCATCTGCAAACAGTATAGCCCCATATATGCTGAGGGCTAACAGTGCACAGAATGCCCTTCACTCTCCCAATGAGGCCTTCAGGATGGCCTGAGAAATCAAGAAGTCCAAGTGCAAACCATGGATTCCAGCTTTTGTTGTCATGCTTTGCTCAATCAAGGCAGGTTCCAGGTACAGTGCTTTTGCTACTTCTTCATTTATAGGAAAAGTCATTTCTGGGTTGAAAGGGATTCCACCCCTGATAGGTACTCCAATCAAAGAGGAAAACTCTTCCAGCAAAGGCCCTAGCTGAAAGTCTGGGAAGGTGAAGCATCTCAAAGGAGGATCATAAAATTGCAAGCATGTGTGGATCATGCTCCTCTGAGAAGGGTCAAGGTCCATAACCATATCCAGGATACCTCCATAGTGTTCTCTAAACAAAGGGATGTAATCAGGTGTGATAAGTGACTGGACCTGCCTGATACCAGTCAATACAGGCTCAAAAAAGTGGTAGGATATGTTGCTCTTCCTGGGAGTAGTCATGAATGCTGCTGAAGAAACTGGAGATAAGTGCTGATGGAGATTCACAGACTAATGCTGGAAATGAGCCACTGACAAGCTGATGCTGGTGATGATGAAGATAGTTGAAGCAGATAACTGGTGAAGCAAAGGTCTATGCAGAAGAAGGGGTCAAAACCAAACCAGATATGATGTGGATACCCTGAAAAACAAATAAACAAATGTTAAATGATGCAATGATGATGTATGCAAATGATATGCAAGGGTTTATGATCAAGCTGGATATGATATCTGCCTTGGTATAGGCCTATGTATGTTCAAAAGTCCAGATGGAGACTTAGAAATCCAGTAACCAGGGTGGGGGACTCAAATAAAGAGTCACATGTCCAGGGTTAATCACAAGAACCGTCCAAAGAGGAGTACTCTTAAACAAAAAAAACAGGGTATGATGTGGCCAAGGGTACCTGCAAACCTGTAAACAGCCCAACCCCCTCACTGGTGGTGTTCTAGAACAAGGATCCTCAGACTTGGATCAGTTATGAGAAGTGTAAACACTTCTAACCCGGAGGTACAATGTTTACAATAACCATAAAAGATCCTCCTCTAATTCACCTCAGCTTCTGAAGGTCATAATAAAGGTCATCCAGACTTAGCAGGCTTCCCAGATAGCCCTAGCACTACAGGAAATCTGTAGCACAAAGTTCTCAAGAAGAAACCCACATCTGAACCGTGTTTCATATTCCCGCACCAGACCGAAATGGAATGGGAAAGAACAGGAACCACTCTAGCCTAGGTGTCACTCAGGTCCCAGGTATAGGACCTTAAACTCTCAATGGAATCCCCACCCACCAAAACAGCAAACCAGATCCAGCAATGATAATGATAGTATGAAATATGAAGGACTGTAAAGGAAAGCAATAAATAAAGCTGTACATAAAGCAGTAAATAGAGCAAATAAATAAACACAATTAGCACATAACACCCCAGTAAACACAAATCAAACAAACGCTAGGAGGAACCCACAAAAAGAACCAGAAGCCCTGGTTACAGTATAAGGGTCCCCAGCAGAGTCGCCAAGCTGTCGCTCCCACCAAATGACACATGGTCAGAAGGGGTACAGACGCGAACGGTTGGTGAAAGGGATGAGAGAACACACAAGGGTGAACTCAAAAGGAAAGAGTCGCCAGCTAGGCATTTTTATCCCGAAGGAAAGGTAATGCTGCATAAACCTAAGAAAAGATACGGACAAGACGGTCGCGAACCAGAGAAACTGAGAAAGGGGGTTGGTTACAACCTGGGAAGGTATTAGCACCCAGATTATCTGCCATACTCGACGGGATCCACGCTTAAAATATTTGTGTTTTAAAAGGGTAGTGTAAGTGCTATTTTGTGTGTAAAAGCTGGAAAAGAATGCAAGTGTCAGTGCTGGAAGAAAGTGTGAAGTGAATAAAAGAAGTGTCAGTGCAAGGAAAGAGCAAGGAGCTCAAGACTATGAGGCTTAAAGAATAATGCTGGAAGAGGGGGGATATATAGAGACTTTTGTTCGATAACTGTTAAGTTATGCCTACGTATCCTCTCGTGCAATGAGGAAGTCAGAACACCGTAGTTCGACTCAAAGAGACTGGAAGATAAATTTACTTGTGAACTGCTTACTTGTCTATGCTCAAGTGTATGACCTGTCTGGCTCAGGTGTAAACTGTCTTGCATTAGATGGAAGAAGCGAGTTCTCGTTTGTGAGTGAAGATGATGAGAAAAGAATCCCGGAGGAGACGATTATTGTTTGTTTTTTTTTGTTTTCAATCTTTTATTGATTTTTGTGTTTGTCATAAGAAAATGAGCTTAAGCCTGAACCAAGGGTTAGTAAGCTCATCACATCTTCCCTCTGATTTGGGGTAATGAGAATAACTTAAGTATGAAGTAAACACCTCACACTCAATCACCATGATGTAGGATTAAGGTTATTAACCTACTTTCATTTATTTAGATGTTTTTTTTTGGAGTTTTTGTTTAGTGTCAAGTAATGAGTTTAAGCCATAATCAAGGATTTAATGGACTCATTACACCATCCTAATAGAAGGATGATAGATGAGAACATTTAAGCTGAGGAAGGCTCCTCAACTTAATCCATGATTAGGGATTAACCTCATGACAAAACAAAGCCTTTATTAAAGTGGATTTTAGTTAATGATATGGTTAAGAAGTGAATTTTATGGTTTGTAAAACAACTTGAGAGGGACTTATCCATTAACACTAGGGTTAGTCCTTCTTAACCAATTAAGGAAGAATTAGAACCCTAATGCAAGGCCCAAGTTACAAGCTTGGTGTCTTAGTGATTATTAGATGAATTGATTAAAGGATTTAAACACATTAAGGGTTTAACACTTAGGATTAAAGTTATACACTCCATCCTAATAGAAGGATACAAGCATAACCTTACTCACAAAGCCTTAAAACCTTAAAGGTTTAGTCCTTCATTATGAGATGAGAAGAGAAGACACAAAGATGACACAAAGGTAAAACTAATGGGGGGACTAATCAAACCCTAATTATGATCATACTTGGGTATTCCTAGGGTTTATGAGGCTTGCAAAAGATCTTCAGGAGAGGAGCCACCAGGAAAGAAGCAGATGAAGGGAGGAAGAAGCAGAATAAGCAAGACAATTTACTTCACTTAAGAAGATAAGTTTCTTGAAGAAAGAAGGAGGGGAGGGAACATGAATGAGCATGCTCACTCTAATACACAATTAAAATGCAAAAATGAATACAAAAGAGAGATGAGAAGAGATTATGAGAAGTGAGGGCAAATTCACTTCTCAATGACTTACCACCTGAAAAATTAGCAACAAGAAAATGAAATGAAATGAAGATGAGATGAAATGCAATGATGCAAACCAAAGTTAGAAGCATAAACATGATTGTAATGGTGCTAAGAGATGATGCAAATACATGTCAAGAGTTATGGATGATCATACAAGGATGAGGATGCAAGTGAAACATGCTTTGAACCATGAAAGTTCATGAAAGTTTATGAAATGATATGAATGCATGATTCTAATATGTCCTAAGATGTCTCATATGTCATGTGGATGCACAAAATCTCATGGCAAGTTCAAGTATGCAAGCAAATGAGATATGAATGCAAATGAAGGCAAAAATTAGGGTTTACATACAATATGCAATGCAAAATTCAAAATCAGAAGCAAATGACAAGATAAAAAATTGAAAATGGGATCAAAGGTACCCTAACCCTACACAAGTTCACTGCCCAAAGGAGGGGACCTAAGTCTTAAACTAATGGAAGTTATGATTTTCTCAAGTTAGCTAGGGTTTTAAGGCACTTCAAAAGGAAAAATGCACATCAAATTGAAAATGAAAGATAAATTCAAACCAATTTTACCCTAGAAACTACATGATATGTGGAATGCAATGCAAAAAGAACCAACATCAAACTCTTCATGGTTAGGCAGAATGAATTTTTCTAAGTTAGAACAAAAATATTGCCTTTTAAGAACTTTAATTCCAAAGAAAAATGTCAAAATAGGTCAAGAACGAAAAATAAATTTGTTTGAAGAGTTTGATAATGTTTCTAAATGTTTTAAAATGCAATGTGAATTTTTTGGTGATTTTTAAATACCTAAATGCATTTTTAATTAATTAATTTCCATTAACTAATTAAAAATAAACATCTAAATGATTTAAAAATAATTTTTAATGCAAAAAATAAAAATAAAAATATTTTTGGGTTCTGAAAATTAATAAAAGGTTTGATAAAAATTTTCAGAATTTTTTAATGTATTTTACTATTTTTAAAAATTCGTGGAAATTAAATACAAAACAAATGAAATAAAAATGAAATAAATGAATAAATGAGAAAGTCAGCTGATCTAAAGGCCCAGATTCAAACCCAGGGGGGCGGGACTTGATTATGCGCGCTAATGGACGGCTGAAATTCAAATCTCACTAATTATGATTAAACCCTAATCCTGAACCCTAATTACTTTCAGATGACCGGAACAGTGTACCGGTCATCTTCTCCGGCCATCCAATCCTTCAATCTCACTCAAAACGCAATCTTAAGCTCTCTAACTCTCCAGAATAAAACATCTAACAACCCTAAACATGAATCCAGCCCTAAAACTCATTTATTTTCACCCAAGAACAAGAATCAAAGCCAAACGGAAAAAACACAGAAAATTTCAGAGGTTCATTACATGCTTAATACTTGACCATTTTCGAAACTAAACATATCAGAATCATCAGTGAATCATGGAGAACCAATTAGCAACTTAAAAACACGTTTCTGGAAAATTTGTTCTTGGTGATACCTGAACTGAAGCTTTCGAAAATGGTGCTTTCTGGCCAGCCCTTTGCTTCAAACAAGCTCCAATGATCCTCCCCAAATGTTTGTGATGCTTAGCTGGAGTTTATATGGCCTCAAAATGAAAATGGCAGAGGTTCAGTTTGTGAAATGTGGAAATCGTGTTTTTGATTCTAGGCTTTTTAGGGTAAAGTGATGGTTGGGAAATGATCAGTGGATCATGGTGAGTTGTTCTGTGAAGTTTGTTTTGAGGTTTGAGGCTTGTGTGATGAGATTCGAATGAAAATGCAAAGAGGGAGGTTTTTGTGAAATAAGGTGATGCTCTGGTTTCAGCCTCCAAGATTGTGTGAAATGTGATCCTTGAGGCATGTATGTAAAGTTGTGATTGGTCAGAGTAGTTGGTGTGGCTCAGTTTGATTGGTATGGCTCAAGTTGCATAAAGTCAACATTTGTGTAAGTGAAGGTATGGACTGGTTCAGTCATGGTACAAGGGTATGGTTCGGATCAGCTTGCTTCAAGGAGGTCCATGGAAGTCATATTTGGCAGCTGGCACAAGTGGATGAAGGGTTATGGAGCATTTTGCAATTTTGTCCAACTTTGGCCCCTTTTGAGATTCTTGAAGTTTAAGGCATGGAACTTAAGAAATTTTTGAGCCAATCTGAATTTTAGGTCATATATGATGTTCATGTAATGCTTAGACAATAATTAGAGGTCACATTTTGCCTTGGTACAAGAATTTGCAAGTTTCCCTCTTTGGCACATAAGTGAATTTTTGTGATTTTGTCCAACTTTGCAAGGCCATAACTTTTGTTCTATAATGAATTAGAATGAGTTCTTGTATTTTTTGAAAATGGGAGGATACAATCTACAACGTTTATGACCAAAGATTTTTCATTTGAAGCATTTTTGAATCAAAAAGAGGAGATTGAAAAACTTTCCCAAAATGGCAAATTTTCATTACAAGTCACTTTCCCAAAATGGCAACTTTGCAAATGGCTTGAAATTCTTCAATTTTGTGAACTTCTAGCATCTTCTAAGATCAAATAAAGATCATACACATTAAAAATGATGGAGAATACCCTTTGGTTGGGTGATTGGGGCCTCAGATGCCCTGATTTTGCACTGACTTGCTCAAGAAGTCACCTTGTGATCAGATGCCTTCCCCATTGAATTTCTTCATGAAAATTGGTATGCATGATCGTCATATCATATAGAGACCAATAGAATCAAGAATGACCAAAAAATTTGGAGTTATGGCCTTTGAAACCAAAACCCTAATTTCAGGTCATCTGTGCAGTTAAACCTGGCTCTGCTTCCATGCCTTTCTCAGTTCTTGTGATTTTTTACTTTCTTGATCTTTGGAGGATAAAATATGATGATTTAAAATCCATGTACCCCTTTGAAGTGATTGATGACCTTTGGAGTTGCTTAGATAGTTCAGGGATTGCTCAGATCACAAACCCTAGATGCAGATGATTTTGAATCAATGTTGTGAAGAAAAAATGCAATATGAGATGCTATGATTGAGCTTATGCAAATGAAAAGATCATAAGTCATGGTGAACTTAGTGAGGGCAAATTTGGGGTGTTTACAGCTGCCCCTATTCAAACATGAGTTAGCTGTGCAGGATGTAAGCAACGGCTTAACAGGCAAACAAGATAACTTGTGGTTGAATACCGAAGACAGCCCAAAATTTGCGCTCACTAAATGAAGAAGAAAAGGGATATAGATTGTAAAAGGAAGTAGATTATGATTATGAAGTGCGAGCGACGGAGGACGACCGTCGGGCAGAGGATGACTGCCAGGGATGAAGCAATGACGGGGGCGACCGACATGCTGGGAAAATAGAGGGATCATGATGGGGACGGCCATCAAGTAAAGAAATAAGAATTTCCGGGGATTAAAGGGGAATGATGGGGACGGACACCGGGTTGAAGAAAATGATGAGGAACGGTCATCAAAGGTGAATGACGATCACCTAGCAGGGGACGGCTGCTTTGTTGGGGATAAGATGACGGACGATCATCTAAGGTGAAGGACGATCACCTAGCAAGGTACGATTGCCGAAAGTATCACGACATAGGACGAATGTCGGATGAAAAGGTCGACGATGGGGACGGCCATCGGATAAGCATGATGAAGGACGATCATCAAGAGGTGAAGGACGATCACCTAGTAGGGTACGGCTGCTCTCGGGGTTTATCATGACATAGGACGAATGTCAGATAACAGGATCAACGATGGGGACGACCATCGGATAAAATGATGAAGGACGATCATCAGAAAGGTGAAAGACGATCACCTAGCAGGGGACGGCTGCTAAAAATATCACGACATTCGTCCTATGTCGTGATATTTTTAGCAGCCGTCCCCTGCTAGGTGATCATCCTTCACCTTTTCAATGACCTTCCCTCATCATGTTATCCAATGGCCATCCCCATCGTTGATCTTTTTATCCGACATTCGTCCTATGTCGAGATAATCCCCAACAGAGCAGTCGTCCCCTGCTAGGTGATCGTCCTTCACCTCTCGATGACCGTCCCTCATCATTTAATTTGATGACCGTCCCTCATCATGTTATTCGATGGTCGTCCCCATCGTTGATCTTTCTATCCGACATTCATCGTGATATCGTTCGGCAGCCGTCCCCTGCTAGGTGATCGTCCTTCGCCTTTTGATGACCGTACCTCATCATTCATCTGATGGCCGTCCTCATCATCGATCTTTCTATCCGACATTCGTCCTATGTTGCGATAACTCTCAGCAGCCGTACCCTGCTAGGTGATCGTCCTTCACCTTTTGATGACCGTCCTTCATCATTGAGTTATTTATTTAACCCGATGGCCATCCCCGTCGCGGTTTCTTTATTCTTCAGCCTGATGGTCGTCCCCGTTAGTGCTTTTAAATCCCCAGTAAAGTCGTTCCTTTTCTTTACCCCATGGCCGTCCCCATCACGGATTCTTTTTTCCCTAGCATGATGGCCGTCCCCGTCAGTGCGTTTCTCACTGTATCTTTCCCCAGCAATCGTCCTCTGCTCGATGGTCGTTCTCCGTCGCTATCATTCGATATTCAGTTTATACTATCTATTACAATTTATATCCCTTTTCTTCTTATAATAAAGACAAATTTTGGATTGTCTTGGTATTCAACCACAAGTTATCTTGTTTGTCTGTTAAGCCATGCGCTTACATACTACACAGCTAACTCATGCTTGAATAGGGGAAGCTGTAAACATCCCAAATTTGCCCTCTCTTTTTTCTCACACCTTGGTTTGTGATCCTTCATATTGCATTGCATACCCAATCATCACACTTTACAATACATAATCATCCTTGACATTTCATCTGCATAGCTGCATCTGGGGTTTATGATCTGAGCAATCCAAGAAGTAATCTGAGCAATCTTAAAGGTCATGAAGCATTTCAATAAGGTCCTTGAGTGGTCTATAATCATCTTATGCCCCCATGGGTCATTTAAAGTCAAGAAATGTCAAAGCACTGCAGAGGTATGGAAGCTAAGCTGAGGATTCCTACACAAATGACTTGAAATTAGGGTTTTGGTTTCAAAGGCCTTATACCCAAATATTTTGGTCATTCTTGTTGTTATTGGTCCATGTATGTTATAAGGAGCTTGTGTATCAAATTTCATGGAAAAATTCAATGTGGAAGTCATCTGATCAAATGGTAACTTCCTGAGCAAGAAAAGTCAAAATCAGGGCATCTGAGGTCCCAACAAGGGTTCCAATGGGTCATCATCATCATTTTGAAGTCATATGGTTTTTATTTGATCATTGGAATGCTTGGAAGTTCACAAAATTGAAGAAAAATGAACAAAGCCAAAACTTGCCAAAAATGGAAATGACTTGTAATGTAAACTTTCTATTTTGGGAAAGATTTTCAGCCTCCTCTTTCTTGATAAAAAATGTTTCAAATGAAATTTCTTCAAATATGAAAGTTGTAGATTGGATCCTCCCATTTTCAAAAAGTACAAGAAATCATTCTAATTCATCCTAGAACTCAAGTTATGGCCATGCAAAGTTGGCAAAAATCACATAATTTCAAGGTTCATGTCAAAGAGGATTTTGTGCATTTTGGCATTTCAAGCATTCACAAGACTTCTAATGTGCCCATATGTGACATAACATGGCAATGTTACTTCAAAACATCAGAATTAGCCCAAGAATTCAAGGATTTCATGGCTTGATGCATGAGAAATTCCAAAATGGCCAAGTTGCATAAACATTGATATCTCTTCATCGATGCAATACAACTGCATTTCATTGATCCAAGGGCTCTCCATGAAGCATGCTGAGGCAATATATGCTCAGAATCCCTTACTGCAATGGCCCATACCTCAAGTACATATAAACTTGACTTTTTGCATTTTCTCCCATACCAATCACACAATGCCACACCCACTCTACTGACCAATGGTATGTCTTCTACACATCCTCATGGCTATAAAAAGGCAAGCTTCATGGTTGCAAAGGACACACAACTTCAGATTGCCAAAAATTGCTCAAAACTTCATGCTATCGAATTTCTCAATCTAGCCAACAAAAACCAGAAATTCTTTCACCAATCAACTCCATATAACCTCAGGAACATTTCCCATCCATCACCATAGCCAGAAACAAGCCCAAGCCAAAACACGATTTCTACAACTTCGGTTTTGAAACACTCAAACCAGCCATTCTAAGCTTCATTCAAGCATCCCAATAGGCTCAGGAGGTCAAAGGAGGTTGGATTGCACAAGAGGAGAGACCAAAAAGCTGCATTTTAAAGCTCTTCATCTCAGGTAACCTTCAGGAACATTTTTTCCAAAAGCTTGATTTTATGTTATAGAATGATTCTACATGCCTCCCTGATCATGCTGATGTGATTAGTTTTGAAAATGAGTTAGAATTAAGCATTTCATGATGATCTGAAAGTTTGACCTAGAAATTTGTTTGCTTCGATTCAGCTTAACGATGCATGATAAATGAATTCTGTTTGTTGATTAGTGATGTATGATGTTAGGAGAGTGTTTCTGGGCAAGAAATTAGGAGTTTAAAAGCTTGTATAGGATTCTGGGAATTTTGGTGGCCGGAGAAGATGACCGGAGCTTAGCTCCGGTCACCTGAAAGTCATTAGGGTTTGTTTGCCAGTTTGAATCTCAGCCCTTGGATGTTGATTAGATTAACGCATGGACGACTTAGATTAGTTCATTAAACCCTAATTTCACTTAATTAAATTAATTATAATTAATTAGGTCAGATTGAATATGGACCCTTGGATAACGCGCGTAAGCCCAGTTCAAACCACAACCCTTGATCCCTCATACCTCAAGTCTTACAGACTTTCAATCCTGGCCACTGATCTCTCCCTCACGCAATCTGAACCATCCATCTTGCATACTTTGCATTTTTATTCATTTTTATTTCATTTCTATTGTTTTATTTATTAAAAATACCAAAACATTTTATTAAATTCTGATTTTTTGCATCATTGTTCAAATTAATTTTCAGAAACCAAAAATTTTTTTATTTTTTATTTTTGCATTAAAAATGTATTTTTAAATCATTTAATAGTATTATTTAATTAATTAATCCATTTTAATTAATTATAAATACTTTAAAGTATTTAAAAATCACCAAAAAAAAATCAGAGAGGTTTCTTTAACATTTAGAAACATTTACAAACTCATCCCACAAATTTCTTTTTGGTTTTGATCAAACTTTGCTAATATTCTTTGAATTAGGGTTTCTAAATTTCTTATTTTTTCAACCCTAACTTCAAAAATTCATAACTTTCAAACCAAGATGAGTTTGCATTTGGTTCTTTTTGCATCTTTTCACAAATTGCCTCTAGTTTCTAAAAATATTTTTGTCATATTTTTATCTTGCATTTTCAAATTGTTTGGCATTTTTCATTGAGAAGTATCCAAAACCCTAGCAAATTTTAGGATGACCATAACTTGAACTTGGTAAACCTTTAGACCTCCCCCCTTTGGATGGTGATTTCATGAGTGCTTAGGGTCCCCTTGGATGTATTTTCAATTTTTTATCTCTTGATTTGTTTATGATTTTGAATTTGTACATATCTTGCTTTCAAACTAACCATTTCAAGTGCATTTGGTAAGTTAATCAGGATGTGGATGTGCATCCACATCCAACCTTTCTTTCTCTCTTTATTTTTATGCACTTTGTTTATGTTTGAAGTGAATCTCATTCACTTATGTTATCTCTTGTTCTTAGGTTACTTAACTTCTTCATGAAGTAAGTAACCTAATCCTTCTCTCTCTCTCTCTCTCTCTCTCTCTCTCTCTCTCTCTCTCTCTCTCTCTCTCTCTTCATCTGCTTCTCTTCCTTGGTGGCCATTTGAAGACTTCTCTTGATGCCTCACAAACCTTAGGAATATCCAAGCATTATAACTTTAGGGTTGTACATAGTCCCCCCTAGTTTTTACCTTTGAGTCTCCTTGAGTCTCTCTCTCATCTCATAATCAAGGCTAAACAGTTAAAGTTTTGGGACTCTGAATTAAGGTTATGCATGTATCCTTATCTTAGGATGGAGTTTATAACTTTGATCCTTAGTGCTAAACCTTTAAGTTGTTTTCACCTTCAATCAAAAACACCTAATAATCATTAAAGACTTAAGCTTGTAACTTGGACCTTATATTAGGGTTACATCTCTGCCTGGTGGTTCAGAGGGACTAACCCTAGTGTTCAATGGACAAGTCCCCCTCATGCTAAAGTCTTGAAAACATAAAAAAAAACTTCTTCATCTCAACTTTAATTAAAATCCACTTAACAAAGGCTTGTTATATAATGAATTTAATCCCTAACCGTGGATTAAGTTGAGGTATCTTCCTCAGCTTAAGTGTTCTCATCTATCATCCTTCTCTTAGGATGGTGTAATGAGTTCACTAATCTTTGATTAGAGATAAAACTCATTACTTAACACTAAACAAAAATTCAAACACACTTAATAATTACTAATAGGTTGATGATCTTAATCCTATATCATCATGGTAATTAAGTTGAGATCTTCATCTCATACTTAAGTAGGCTCATTATCCCTAATCAGGGGTGATATAATGAGTTTACAAACCCTTGATTAGGGATTAAGCTCATTTTCCTATGCAAAACACCAATAGGACCCTCGTGATGGGTATGTCTTAGTCTTCAAGAGAAAGTTTTCGTGAGTACGCTCAAAGGTGGAGACAACTCGCTGCTGCTGTCCAGCCACCTATGTCTGAAAGGGAAATGGATGATATGTTTATGAATACCTTGAAAGGGACCTACATTGATAGACTCGCTGCCTTTTCTTCTACCAGTTTTGCTGATGTGGTTATAACAGGAGAAAGAATTGAAAGCCTATTGAAGATGGGTAAGATTTTTGACAATGGTGTTAGCTCCAGCCATGCGAAGAAGCCCTTCTCCGGACCTAGAAGAACAAGGGAGACTAATGCAGTGCATATTAGTAGAGGTATACCCCAATACCTGCAAAGATCAGTGGCCGCATTCACCATTCCTACTCCAGCACCTCAGCAATAATAGTATCCTCAACAACAAAGATCTTATAACAACAACAACCAACAACAACGTCCTTTCCAACAAAGGCCTCCTCAGGTTAATATGGTGATCGATCCCATTCCGATGCCCTATACAGCCTTACTCCCGCAGCTATTGAAGCTTAATCTGACTGAACTAAGAACTTTGGCTCCACCAGACCCTATGAATCTTCCAAGAAATTATGATGTCAACGCCAAATGTGCTTTTCACTCCAATGCACATGGTCATTCAACAGAGAAGTGCAGGGCCCTGCATATGAAGGTCCAAGATCTGATTGATTCCAAAGCTTTGAATTTTGCACCTCCACCAAATGTCACAAAGAATCCAATACCGAATCACGGTGGGCCGAAGGTTAATGCTATTGAGGAGGACCAACCAGCAATTCAGATTGATGACATTGCAAACATTCAAACACCACTGGCCGAAGTAAAAGTTCAGCTATTGAAGTGCCAAGTGTTTCCAGGTTGTGAGGCATGTTATGAAGCTTGCAAAATTTCTACCAATGGTTGTGCAAATTTGAAGAAAGGTATTAGTAGTCTTATCAGAGAAGGCATCCTGCAGATCACATCAACAATTCCATCTTCTACAACTGCAACAAAAATCTCTCCTACAACACCAGCAAACATTATCTCAACAGAGTCTTCTACAACAACAGCAAACACCACCAGTGACGACATATCAACAGTTACTATTTACTATGAGCCAACAACCATTCATGTTTCAGATTCTCTCAACAACAATTTTCAACAACACCCTCCTCAACATCAACAATTTCATGCACCTGCACCATCTTCGATCATAACTCTTGTCACCGTCTACTATGATCCACAGACTATCACAACTTTTTCTTCTACTGCAATTAGTCCGGTGACCATCATGGTGCTTGGACCAATTCCTTATGATAACAACAGTGTTGTGCCTTGGCATTATGGTTCAGATCTTTACTGCCATGGAAAGAAGATCACTCTTGACTCCTCAATACCTGTACCACAAGTTGACAATGTTGGGGGAGGCGGAGGCTTCACTCAGAGCGAACGTCTCTTTGCTTCACAATTTCCAAGAGTCAATGCTGAAGCAGAAGCTGCTCCAAAGCAAAAGGCAAAAATGTGGTGCCAGAAGAACCAACTGCAAAAGAAACTCAGAAGACACCCTTTGATCAAAATGTAGACGAGTTTATGAGGATTATCAAGAGAAGTGACTACAAGGTTGTGGATCAGCTCCACCAAACACCCTCCAAGATATCTATACTATCTCTGTTCATGTGTTCTGAGGCTCACCGGAATGCACTACTCAAGGTCTTGCACGCAGCTTATGTGCCGGAAGAGATCACAGTCAACCAGTTAGAAACGGTGGTCGTAAATGTCAATACTAGTCCTGGACTAGGTTTCACCAATGCTGACTTGACTACGGAGGGGCGTAACCACAACAAGGCTTTGCATATTACTTTGGAATGTAAAGGTGTTGTACTTTCTCATGTACTTGTTGATACTGGATCATCACTCAATGTGTTGCCAAAGAAAGCTTTAGTCAAGCTGGAGTATGATGGTCATGCACTTCGTTCGAGTAATCTAGTTGTCAGAGCTTTTGATGGTTCAAAGAGATTGGTTCTCAGAGAGATTGAGCTGCCTGTGGTAATTGGCCCACAAGTTTTCAAAACTACCTTCTACGTGATGGACATACAGCCTGCCTACAGCTGTTTGTTGGGTCGACCTGGATTCATGCCACTGGCGCAGTAACATCGACCCTTCACCAGAAGTTAAAATATGAGTGGGAAGGCCAAGTTATCACCATCTGTGGAGAAGAAGACATCTTTGTCAGTCACCTGGCTACGTACAAGTACATAAAGATGGATGGGGAGATCCATGAAACCATGAGTCAGGGTTTTGAAGCTTTGAATGTCAACGAAGCAACAACTGAGGTGTTTGCTGCATCCCAAGAGGAAAGGATGGGCACCTCAATTGCTTCCTACAAACAGGCTCAGAAGGTTGTGGAAGAAGGGAATGCCCAAGGCTGGGGCAAGCTGATGAAGGTTCAGGTGAAAGAAGACAAATTCAGTTTAGGTTACAAACCATCCCGACAAGTTCTAGAGGAGGCTGCTGAAGCTCCCAAGTTCATAAGTGGGGGAATGCTGACCCCGGATGCTGTCAACACTTTGGAAGACAAGGCTCAGCGAAACTACAACCTGGAAAGCTGGATTTGTCCAAGAGTCCCGGGCCAACAAGTCCTCAACTGGTCTTCCCAGGAAATTATAAGGGTTACTGCTGCATAGTAATTATTATTTCCCGTTTTAAGCATGCATCAAAGTCCTGCATATTGCCCAAGATGTCGGGACTCATTTTGTAATAGGGCCATATGTATTTTGTACAAATTGAATATTAATAAACAATGGACATCTTTTTGCAAACATTCTTTTTCGCTCACTGTCTTTTCATTTTTGTTATTTTCGCATAAAACAATAAATGGAAATGTTTTTCTCAATAATAAATTCATTCACTTTTTCTAAATAAGATAAAATCAATCACTAAAATGAACCAAATCACAACCCTTGCAGAGATAGCCTTCCAGATTTCACCGACAACGACACTGCTATGACCTTGTGTGGCTTCGACAATCCGATCAGTCAAGCAAATGAAGGGGTTGAAGAAGACTACGATTTACCTAAAGAGTTAGACAGGTTACTGAGACAAGAGGAAAATGTGATTACTCCTCATCAGGAGGAAGTTGAGACTATCAATCTTGGTACCGAGGAAGATGTGAAAGAGGTTAAGATTGGAGCTAGTCTGCAAGCTCTAGTAAAAGAACAACTTATCAGTATGCTGCAAGAATATGTCGATGTGTTCGCTTGGTCCTATCAGGATATGTCGGGTTTGGATACAAATATTGTCATGCACAAGCTGCCATTGAAGGAGGATTGTCCGCCAGTTAAACAAAAGTATCATCGTACTCGCCCAGACATGACCATGAAAATCAAAGAAGAAGTACAAAAGCAGTGGGACGCCGGTTTTCTTGCTGTAACTAGTTACCCGCTGTGGGTTGCTAACATTGTACCCGTACCTAAGAAGGATGGCAAGGTGTGTATGTGTTTCGATTATTGGGATCTGAATAGAGCAAGCCCAAAAGATGACTTCCCATTACCTCACATTGATGTATTGGTAGACAACACAACTCAATTCTCGGTATTTTCCTTCATGGACGGATTTTCTGGATACAATCAGATCAAGATTTCACCCAAAGACATGGAAAAGACAACCTTCATCACACCTTGGGGTAAGTTCTGCTACAAAGTAATGTCTTTTGGTCTGAAGAACGCCGGTGCAACATATTAACGGGCTATGGTAACATTATTCCATGATATGATCCATAAAGAAATTGAGTGCTACGTGGATTATATGATTGCCAAGTCCCAAACAGAGGAAGAGCATTTGGTAAATCTGTTGAAGTTGTTCAAGCATCTGAGAAAGTATCAGCTAAGGTTAAACCCCAACAAGTGCACATTCGGGGTGCGTTCTAGTAAGCTGTTGGGTTTTATTGTAAGCGGAAAAGGAATTGAGGTTGATCTCGACAAAGTCAAAGCAATTCAGGAAATGCCTGCACCTAAGACTGAGAAAGAAGTTCGAGGGTTCTTAGGTAGATTGAACTACATTTCAAGGTTCATATCTCATCTCACTGCAACTTGCGAGCCCTTGTTCAAGCTGCTAAGAAAGGAACAAACAGTCAGGTGGAACGATGATTGTCAGAAAGCTTTTGACAAGATCAAGGAGTATTTGCAAGAACCTCCGATTCTCATGCCTCCAGTTGAGGGAAGACCTCTAATAATGTACCTGACAGTATTAGATGAATCAATAGGGTGTGTGTTGGGCCAACATGACGAGTCTGGTCGAAAAGAGTATGCAATATACTACTTAAGCAAAAAGTTTACCGACTGTGAACAACGTTATTCATTGCTCGAGAAAACTTGTTGTGCTTTAGCGTGGGCTGCTCGCCGACTAAGACAGTATATGTTGACTCATACTACCTTGTTGATCTCAAAGATGGACCCCGTCAAATACATATTTGAAAATCTAGCACTTACCGGAAGGGTTGCAAGGTGGAAAATGATCCTGACAGAATATGATATTCAGTACACCTCTCAGAAAGCCATCAAGGTCAATGTATTGTCTTACTATCTAGCCGAGCAACCCATTGATGACTACCAGCATATGAGATTTGATTTCCCTGATGAAGACATCATGTTCTTAAAGTCAAAAGATTCTGAAGAGCCTATTCACACTAAAGGGCCTGATCCAGAAGAAGCATGGACTATGATGTTTGATGGGGCAGTTAATTGTAACGGTCGTGGGGTTCGTGCAATGCTTATTACACCCAAAGGAGTCCATATGCCTTTCTCAGCAAGGCTTACCTTTGCCTACACTAACAATGAAGCAGAGTATGAAGCTTGTATCATGGGTCTTGAAGAAGCCATTGACCTCAGGATCAAAACCTTGAATGTATTTGGAGATTCAGCTTTGGTGATCAACCAAACTAATGGCGAGTGGTATACTCATCAAGAGCATCTAGTTCCCTACTGTGACTATACGAGGAGATTGTTGACTTTCTTCACAATAATCAAGCTTGAATACATCCCTCTAGATGAGAATCCGTTTGCAGATGCTTTGGCCACCATTTCATCTATGATCAAAGTACAAACTGCTAACTATGTACCTCATATTTTAGTATCCAGACTATACCGACCGACGTACATATTCTCCGTGGACATTGTCATTGATAACAAATCTTGGTTCCACGGCATCAAATGCTTCTTGGAGACTCAGACATACCCACCTAGGGCATCGTCTAATGACAAGAAGACATTGAGAAGGCTAGCCGACAGTTTCTTCCTCAATACTGATGGCTCCCTATACAAGAGAAACTTCGACATGGTCTTGCTCAGATGTGTGACAAGAAGGAAGCAGAATTATTGATGCACGAAGTACACGAGGGTTCTTTCGGTACCCATGCCGGAGGATATGTAATGGCAAAGAAATTGTTAAGATCAGGTTACTACTGGAACACAATGGATGCAGACTATTGTGCCTATGCCAGAAAATGCCACAAATGTCAGATCTACGCAGACAAAGTGCATGGGCCTCCCAATCCTTTGAATATATTGTCTTCACCCTGGCCCTTTGCCATGTGGGGCATTGATATGATTGGAAAGATCGAGCTAACTGCTTTAAATGGTCACAGATTCATCCTGGTAGCCATTAATTACTTCACCAAATGGGTTGAAGCAGCTTCGTATGCAAATGTCACCAGGCAAGTGGTAGCCCAATTTCTGAAAAGGGATATTATTTGTCGATATGGAGTTCCCGAGCGAATCATTACTGATAATGGTTCAAACCTTAACAACAAGATGATGGCAGAACTATGCTGAGACTTCAAAATTCAACATCACAACTCTTCTCCTTACATACCAAAGATGAATTGCACTGTTGAGGCGGCTAACAAGAACATTAAGAATATTGTACAAAAGATGGTAGTCACATACAAAGACTGGCATGAAATGTTACCATTCGCCTTGCATGGGTACCGAACTTCCATCAGAACATCTATCGGGGCAACACCTTATCAGCTTGTGTATGGTATGGAAGCAGTCCTACCCGTTGAAGTTGAATTACCCTCCTTATGGGTAATGATGGATGTAAAGCTGGACGAAGCAAAATGGGTCCGATCTCTTTATAACCAACTGAGCCTGATTGAAGAAAAAAGATTAGCAGCTATCTGTCATGGTCAGTTATATCAAAAACGGATGAAGAAGGCCTTAGATCAAAAAGTCAGACCTCGGGTATATCAAGTGGGACAACTTGTACTGAAAAGACTCATTCCTCCTCACTCAGACCACAGGGGCAAGTGGACGCCTAACTATGAAGGTCCCTATGTGATACCTAAAGTCTTCTCAGGCGGAGCACTGATGCTCGCAACTATGGATGGCAAAAAATTCTTATCTCCTGTGAATTCAGATGCAGTTAAAAAATACTTTGCATAAAAGACCCGCTGGACATAAAAACAAAATGTAAGTCCAGGCAAAAAATAGGGCATCCCGGCGAGTCAAAAACAGAATAAAAAGACTCGGGCAAAAATAAGGGAAAAATTGAGAAAACAATGTACACCCACTGAGTTGAAAAGCCACATCGGACAGCTCAGGCAAAAAAGGGTATCCCGCTGGATTGAAAACCCGAAAGGGCGATCCACGCAAAATCAGGGAAAAAGCAAACAACTGCATTCTGAATTCGTCTGTATCACTCACATGGCAAGCTTCGAAAGGACAGAGCGTCGGTCAGAATCAACTTTCTTCAGAAAGCAAGATAAGAAGAGCGTTCAGATGATACAGGTCATAGCAAAAGGAAGATTGAAGAATCAACTTCAGGATTGCCAAATAGGACTTTTATTTTCTCATTTTTGTAGCAATCTCCTCATTTCAGGGATTAACTTCTCACTGTACTTGCCTATTCAGGGCACCCAAATCAATAAAGTCAAATATTCATTCACACTTTGTTTTGTACCTTTTTGTTTTGTTTGCAAAATGTCCAAAGTTCGTAATACAACATTTGCATGAAAACATATAAGCCATTTTCAATAAATGCATGTAGGAAATATGTGCTCTTAAGCAAAACTAACTCTTATGACGGAATCCGGTTGAGGATGCCTCAGGGCACTTGTGCGTTTCCTTGGTTTAACAGGTTGCAGGTACTCAAGGCGGACAATCTTTCACAGCATGGGGAATATCAGGCACTATATCCCCAAGTCAAGCCGGCAGTCACATCATCAGAAGGACTACCTGAAAAAATTATTCCCCACGGAGCTCTTTATCCTCTCAGAGTATCCCCGCGAAGCTGATCCTCCGACAGATTACTTCCCAGAAGTTCTTTCATCCCCAAGAAGGATCTCCGAAGCAATACCTAAATCACTCTTCCCCAGCAAGTGGCCAGATCTTCTCATCCTCAGCACTGGGCCCCCACAAAATTCTTCCCTCAAAGTTCTCCAGAAATATCGCACAGTGATCCTTTCTCCCCACAGATCGTGCATTGATCCGTTCTCCCAACAGATTTCAGATCTCGGATCTCGTTTCTCTCATTTGCATAATCATGGCATTCACTTCATTCCTCCCCAAACAGAGCGTAGCATTCCGTCTAATACGGAGCATTACGGCAAAAATCAAACATTTCCATGATCATAAGCCAGGTTCGAGCCAGTCACCTGCAAATACCAAAATCACTCCTTCAGCAATACGCAAAATTTATCCCATGCAGATAAAAAGCCAAGATATCCTTGTACACACTTATACACACTCCTTCTGATACTCATCCGAATCACACTTATACATAATTCTTTGGTACTCGTCCGTATCTTATGCACCTCCCCGACAGAATAACACTCGTCCGTGTTCCTTGTTCAAACAGTTGATACTCGTCCGTATCATCTCTCCTTAAACATGCATCGACGTTTGTTTCTTTCGATACTCGTCTGTATCGTGGTTCTAAGGATACTCGTCTGTATCTTTAATTTATACACTGCCGAAACACTTACCATTTTATTTTTTGGGCTTAAACACTCGTTCGTGTTTATTTATCCCCAGAAGTCGCCAACAAAACAACTTTTTATCCGACATTCGTCCTATGTCAGGATATTTTTAGCAGCCGTCCCCTGCTAGGTGATCACCCTTCACCTTTTCGATGACCGCCCCTTATCATGTTATCCGATGGTCGTCCCCATCGTTGATCTTTTTATCCGACATTCGTCCTATGTCGAGATAATCCCCAACAGAGCAGTCGTCCCCTGCTAGGTGATCGTCCTTCACCTCTCGATGACCGTCCCTCATCATTTATTTTGATGACCGTCCCTCATCATGCTATCCGATAGTCGTCCCTATCGTTGATCTTTCTATCCGACATTCGTCGTGATATCGTTCGGCAGCCGTCCCCTGCTAGGCGATCGTCCTTTGCCTTTTGATGACCGTACCTCATCATTCATCTGATGGTCGTCCCCATCATCGATCTTTCTATCCGACATTCATCATATGTCGCGATAACTCTCAGCAGCCGTACCCTTCTAGGTGATCGTCCTTCACCTTTTGATGATCGTCCTTCATCATTGAGTTATTTATTTCACCCGATGGCCGTCCCCGCCGCGATTTCTTTATTCTTCAGCCTGATGGTCGTCCCCGTTAGTGCTTTTAAATCCCCAGTAAATTCGTTCCTTTTCTTTACCCGATGGTCGTCCCCATCGCAGATTCTTTTTTCCCTAGCATGATGGTCGTCCCCGTCAGTGCGTTTCTCACAGTATCTTTCCCCAGCAGTCGTCCTCTGCTCGATGGTCGTCCTCCGTCGCTATCATTCGATATACAGTTTATACTGTCTATTACAATTTATATCCCTTTTCTTCTTATAATAAAGACTGCAAATTTTGGACTGTCTTGGTATTCAACCACAAGTTATCTTGTTTGTTTGTTAAGCCATGCGCTTACATACTACACAGCTAACTCATGCTTAAATAGGGGCAGCTGTAAACATCCCAAATTTGCCCTCTCTTTTTTCTCACACCTTGGTTTGTGATCCTTCATATTGCATTGCATACCCAATCATCACACTTTACAATACATAATCATCCTTGACATTTCATCTGCATAGCTGCATCTGGGGTTTATGATCTGAGCAATCCAAGAAGTAATCTGAGCAATCTTAAAGGTCATGAAGCATTTCAATAAGGTCCTTGAGTGGTCTATAATCATCTTATTCCCCCATGGGTCATTTAAAGTCAAGAAATGTCAAAGCACTGCAGAGGTATGGAAGCTAAGCTGAGGATTCCTACACAGATGACTTGAAATTAGGGTTTTGGTTTCAAAGGCCTTATACCCAAATATTTTGGTCATTCTTGTTGTTATTGGTCCATGTATGTTATAAGGAGATTGTGTATCAAATTTCATGGAAAAATTCAATGTGGAAGTCATCTGATCAAATGGTAACTTCCTGAGCATGAAAAGTCAAAATTAGGGCATCTGATGTCCCAACAAGGGTTCCAATGGGTCATCATCATCATTTTGAAGTCATATGGTTTTTATTTGATCATTGGAATGCTTGGAAGTTCACAAAATTGAAGAAAAATGAACAAAGCAAAAACTTGCCAAAAATGGAAATGACTTGTAATGTAAACTTTCTATTTTGGGAAAGATTTTCAACCTCCTCTTTCTTGATAAAAAAGGTTTCAAATGAAACTTCTTCAAACAAGAAAGTTGTAGATTGGATCCTCCCATTTTCAAAAAGTACAAGAAATCATTCTAATTCATCCTAGAACTCAAGTTATGGCCATGCAAAGTTGGCAAAAATCACATAATTTCAAGGTTCATGTCAAAGAGGATTTTGTGCATTTTGGCATTTCAAGCATTCACAAGACTTCTAATGTGCCCAAATGTGACATAACATGGCAATGCTACTTCAAAACATCAGAATTGGCCCAAGAATTCAAGGATTTCATGGCTTGATGCATGAGAAATTCCAAAATGGCCAAGTTGCATAAACATTGATATCTCTTCATCAATGCAATACAACTGCATTTCATTGATCCAAGGGCTCTCCATGAAGCATGCTGAGGCAATATATGCTCAGAATCCCTTGCTGCAATGGTCCATACCTCAAGTACACATAAACTTGAGTTTTTGCATTTTCTCCCATACCAATCACACAGTGCCACTCCCACTCTACTGACTAATTGTATGGCTTCTACACATCCTCATGGCTATAAAAAGGCAAGCTTCATGGCTGCAAAGGACACACAACTTCAGATTGCCAAAAATTGCTCAAAACTTCATGCTATCGAATTTCTCAATCTAGCCAACAAAAACCAGAAATTCTTTCACCAATCAACTCCATATAACCTCAGGAACATTTCCCACCCATCACCATAGCCAGAAACAAGCCCAAGCCAAAACAAGATTTCTGCAACTTCGGTTTTGAAACACTCAAACCAGCCATTCTAAGCTTCATTCAAGCATCCCAATAGGCTCAGGAGGTCAAAGGAGGTTGGATTGCACAAAAGGAGAGCCCGAAAAGCTGCATTTTGAAGCTCTTCATCTCAGGTAACCTTCAGGAACATTTTTTCCAGAAGCTTGATTTTATGTTATAGAATGATTCTACATGCCTCCCTGATCATGCTGATGTGATTAGTTTTGAAAATGAGTTAGAATTAAGCATTTCATGATGATTTGAAAGTTTGACCTAGAAATTTGTTTGCTTCGATTCAGCTTAACGATGCATGATAAATGAATTCTGTTTGTTGATTAGTGATGTACGATGTTAGGAGAGTGTTTCTGGGCAAGAAATTAGGAGTTTAAAAGCTTGTATTGGATTCTGGGAATTTTGGTGGCCGGAGAAGATGACCGGAGCTTAGCTCCGGTCACCTGAAAGTCATTAGGGTTTGTTTGCCAGTTTGAATCTCAGCCCTTGGATGTTGATTAGATTAACGCATGGACGACTTAGATTAGTTCATTAAACCCTAATTTCACTTAATTAAATTAATTATAATTAATTAGGTCAGATTGAATATGGACCCTTAGATAGCGCGCGTAAGCCCAGTTCAAACCACAGCCCTTAATCCCTCATACCTCAAGTCTTACAAACTTTCAATCCTGGCCATTGATCTCTCCCTCACGCAATCTGAACCATCCATCTTGCATACTTTGCATTTTTATTCATTTTTATTTCATTTCTTTTGTTTTATTTATTAAAAATACCAAAACATTTTATTAAATTCTTATTTTTTGCATCATTGTTCAAATTAATTTTCAGAAACCAAAAACATTTTTATTTTTTATTTTTTCATTAAAAATGTATTTTTAAATCATTTAATAGTATTATTTAATTAATTAATCCATTTTAATTAATTAAAAATACTTTAAAGTATTTAAAAATCACCAAAAAAAAATCAAAGAGGTTTCTTTAACATTTAGAAACATTTACAAACTCATCCCAAAAATTTCGTTTTGGTTTTGATCTAACTTTCTAATATTCTTTGAATTAGGGTTTCTAAATTTCTTATTTTTTCAACCCTAACTTCAAAAATTCATAACTTTCAAACCAAGATGAGTTTGCATTTGGTTCTTTTTGCATCTTTTCACAAATTGCCTCTAGTTCCTAAAAATATTTTTGTCATATTTTTATCTTGCATTTTCAAATTGTTTGGCATTTTTCATTGAGAAGTATCCAAAACCCTAACAAATTTTAGGATGACCATAACTTGAACTTGGTAAACCTTTAGACCTCCCCCCTTTGGATGGTGATTTCATGAGTGCTTAGGGTCCCCTTGGATGCATTTTCAATTTTTTATCTCTTGATTTGTTTATGCTTTTGAATTTGTACATATCTTGCTTTCAAACTAACCATTTCAAGTGCATTTGGTAAGTTAATCATGATGTGGATGTGGATCCACATCCAACCTCTCTTTCTCTCTTTATTTTTATGCACTTTGTTTATGTTTGAAGTGAATCTCATTCACTTATGTTATCTCTTGTTCTTAGGTTACTTAACTTCTTCATGAAGTAAGTAACCTAATCCTTCTCTCTCTCTCTCTCTCTCTCTCTCTCTCTCTCTCTTTTCATCTACTTCTCTTCCTTGGTGGCCATTTGAAGACTTCTCTTGATGCCTCACAAACCTTAGGAATATCCAAGCATTATAACTTTAGGGTTGTACATAGTCCCCCCTAGTTTTTACCTTTTGAGTCTCCTTGAGTCTCTCTCTCTCTCATCTTATAATCAAGGCTAAACAGTTAAAGTTTTAGGACTCTGAATTAGGGTTATGCCTGTATCCTTATCTTAGGATGGAGTGTATAACTTTGATCCTTAGTTCTAAACCTTTAAGTTGTTTTCACCTTCAATCAAAAACACCTAATAATCATTAAAGACTTAAGCTTGTAACTTGGACCTTATATTAGGGTTACATCTCTTCCTGGTGGTTCAGAGGGACTAACCCTAGTGTTCAATGGACAAGTCCCCCTCATGCTAAAGTCTTGAAAACATAAAAAAACACTTCTTCATCTCATCTTTTATTAAAATCCACTTAACAAAGGCTTGTTATATAATGAATTTAATCCCTAACCATGGATTAAGTTGAGGTATCTTCCTCAGCTTAAGTGTTCTCATCTATCATCCTTCTCTTAGTATGGTGTAATGAGTTCACTAATCTTTGATTAGAGATAAAACTCATTACTTAACACTAAACAAATATTCAAACACACTTAATAATTACTAATAGGTTGATGATCTTAATCCTATATCATCATGGTAATTAAGTTGAGATCTTCATCTCATACTTAAGTAGGCTCATTATCCCTAATCAGGGGTGATATAATGAGTTTACAAACCCTTGATTAGGGCTTAAGCTCATTTACCTATGCAAAACACCAAAAACAATAAAAAAATTGAAAACACAAAAACAAAAAATAACCGTCTCCTCCGGGATTCTTTTCTCATCACATTCACTCTGAAAACGAGAACTCGCTTCTCCCGTCTAATGCAAGACAGTTAGCACTCGAGCCAAACGAGTCATACACTTGAGCATAGATAAGTAAGCAGTTCACAACAAAAGCATCTAAGTCTCTTTGAGTCAAACTACGGTGTTCTGACTTTCTCATTGCACGAGAGGATACGTAGGCATAACTTAACAGTTATCGAACAAAAGTCTCTTTGTCTCCCCCCTCTCCTCTTTCTAGTTTTCTTTCCTCAGTTTTGAGCACTCACTTTCTTTCTAGTCTTTAATACACAGTTTAACACATACACTATCCCCTTTTTAACACAATCAGGTATGCGTGGATCCCGTCGAGTACGACGGACGATCTGGGTGTTAATACCTTCCCAGGTTGTAACCAACCCCCTTACTCAGTCTCTTTAGTTCACAACCGTCTTATCCATACCCTTCTAGGTTTTTGCAGCATTACCTTTCCTTCAGGATAAAAATGCCTAGCTGGAGACTCTATTCAACCTCAACCTCCAACATCATCAACGGTTCACATTTGCACCGGGACGAAAGTCCGGGGAGCGACACCATCAAAGAAAATAACCACACAAAATCCATTTGCCTTTGGATGAAGTAAATTTGTACTCCGTTGGGGAAGAGGACCAAATTCAGCTGGGGAAACTTGTATCAAAACTCAACTGGGGTACTAAACTTAGTACCTCAATGGGGAGCACTAAGTAGTAGAAGAAATCTATTGGAAAACACCAAGTCATATACCCAAACCATAATAGAAACTAGGAGTAAAGACTCATTCCCCAAAAATGCTTGTAAAATCATGAACATATTGTATTCAGAGAGATAGTTGTTTTGCATCTTGAGGTTTAATCATTCTTGGGACAACCATCAAAATCTATCTTTTTATTCACAAATCAACATAAAATACATGCACGCACACACACACACACACACACACATACACACACATTTAAAAAAAACAAAGATACATATTTAAAATTTTGTTTCAAGAATCATTATCAACAATGAGATGTCATTCCTTTTCAAGATGAAAATAAAGCAAGAAATGCAAACAAAAGGAAAAGGCTCAAATTCATTGATAGAATGGTAATCCGCAAATGGTGAGACTCCATGGATCTTTACAAAGTTGGAAAATGGTAATTAAAGGGAAAATGCTACATTAAAATACAATGACCACTATTCTCCCTCACAACTTTGAATTCCAAATACTCTTGAGCTTTAGACTTGATTTGAGAACTCTTTGGCAGATGACGTTACTTCAAAAAAATCCAATCTGGTCGGATGCAACTACTTTCCATAATCCCTAACTTTTGCCTAGATTTCCCTTTCAGGTTTTCAATCTAACGGGATGATTATTTTCTGTTTATGTCTCTAACTTTTGCCTGGACCGCCCTTTCGGGTTTTCGACCCACAAAGACGCTCTTTTTTGCCTAAGTCGCCCTTTCAGGTTTTCAACTTAGCGAGTCGTTATTTTATTTTGTTAGGCGAAGTATTTCTTGATTGCATCCACATTCATAGGACGAGTGAACTTTTCACCATCCATAGTTGCAAGAATTAATGCGCCGCCTGAAAAGTCTTTCTTGACAACATACAGACCATCATAGTTAGGAGCCCACTTGCCCCTAGAATCTGATATGAAGGGTTGGATCTTCTTAATTACGAGGTCGCCTTCTCTGAACACATGAGGATGAACCGTCTTATCAAAAGCTTTCTTTATTCTTTGTTGATACAACTGTCCATGGCACAAAGCCGTCATTCTCTTTTCTTCGACCAGATTCAAATTGTCATATCTACTTTGGCACCATTCAGCCTCTGTTAACTTGGCTTCCATTAAGACCCTCATTAACTGGATTTCAACCTCCACGGGGAGCACAACCTCCATGCCATACACAAGAGAAAAAGGAGTTGCCCCTGTTGAAGTACGGACGGAAGTGCGATATCCATGTAGATCAAATGGGAGCATCTCATGCCAGTCGTTATAGGTGACCACCATCTTCTGAATGATCTTCTTGATATTTTTGTTGGCAGTTCCGACTGCACCATTCATCTTAGGTCTGTAGGAGAGGAGTTTTGGTGTTCAATCTTGAATTTTGCACACATTTCCTTCATCATTTTGTTATTCAAGTTTGATCTGTTGTCAGTAATGATCCTGTTTGGAATACCATAACGACAAATAAGATTATTCTTGATGAATCAAACCACTACTTGCTTGGTCACATTAGCATAAGACGCCGCTTCTACCCACTTGGTAAAGTAGTCAATGGCCACCAGAATGAAGCAATGTCCGTTGGAAGCTTTCGATTTAATCATACCAATCATATCAATTCCCCATTGTCGCTCCCAAAGATTAGTCATCCCGGTGCAGATGTGAACGGTCGGCGAAAAGAGAAAATGAAGTGAAGTGAATAGAGTCTCCAGCTAGGCATTTTTATCCCGAAGGAAAGGTAATGTTGCATAAACCTGGGAAAAGATGGATAAGACGGTCGCGAACCAGAGAAACTGAGAAAGGGGGTTGGTTACAACCTGGGAAGGTATTAGCACCCAGATTATCCATCGTACTCGACGGGATCCATGCTTACCAAATTGTGTTTAAAGGGGTAGTGTATGTGCTATCTGTGTGCAAAATCTTAGAATGACTGTACAGGTGTCAGTGCAAAAGGGGGAATTGCTCAGGAATTGAGGCTTTAGAAAGAATGCTGAGAGAGGGGGAAGACAAGGAGACTTTTGTTCGATAACTGTTAAGTTATGCCTACGTATCCTCTTGTGCAATGAGGAAGTCAGAACACTGTAGTTCGACTCAAAGAGACTGAAAAATAAATTGATTGTGAACTGCTTGCTTTTCTATGCTCAAGTGTATGACTCGTCTGGCCCGAGTGCTAACTGTCTTGCATTAGACGGAAGAAGCAAGTTCTCGTTTATGAATGAGTGTGATGAGAAAAGAATCCTGAAGAAGACGATTATTGTTTGTTTTTGTGTTTTCAAATTTGTTATTGTTTTTGGAGTTTTTGCATAAGTTAATGAGCTTAAGCCTAAATCAAGGGCTTGTAAACTCCTTATATCCTCCTTGATTAGGGATAATGAGTCTACTTAAGTATGCGATAAGCACCTCAACTTAATTACCATGATGGTGTAGGATTAAGATCATTAACCTACTTGTGATTAATTATATGTTTTTGGGTTTTTGTTTAGTGTTAAGTAATGAGTTTAATCTCTAATCACAGATTAGTGAACTCATTACACCATCCTAATAGAAGGATAATAGATGAGAACACTTAAGCTGAGGAAGATACCTGTAAACACCCAAAATTTTCCCTCACTCTTCATCACACCAAGGCTTGTGATCTTTCATCTTTGCATTAACATAAGCATTCTACCTCATATTGCATATTTGTTTCATCTGCATAGTTCAAGTTCATCTGCATCTAGGGTTTGTGATCTGAGCAATCCAAGAATCCATCTGAGCCATCCCAAAGGCCTCAAAGCTTTCCAAGGGGGTCCATGTGTGTTCTATCATCATATTATGTTCCTCAAAGTTCATGAAAGTCAGAGGATCACAAGAACTGGCAAATGCATGGAAGCTGAGCTAGGGTTTCACTGCACAGATGACCAAAATTAGGGTTTTGGTTTCAGAGGCCTTAACTCCAAATTTTTGGGTCATTATTGTTTCTAATGTTCCTAATATGTTATAAGGATCATATGTACCAATTTTGATGAAGAAATTCATTGTGGAAGTCATTTGTTCACTAGGTAACTTCTTGAGCAAGTTAAGTCAAAATCAGGGCATCTGAGGCCCCCAACATTCGAACCAAAGGGATATTTTCATCAAATTGGAGTTCTATGATCTTTATTTGATCTTAGAAGAGGTTGGAAGTTCACAATATTGAAGAATTTTGAGCCATTTGCAAACTTGCCAAAAATGGAAATAACATGAAATGCAAACTTTCCATTTTGGGAAAGTTTTTCAACCTCCTCTTTCTCAACCAAAATTGCTTCAAATGAAAAATTCTTGGTCATGAAAGTTGTAGATTAGATCTTTCCCTTTTCAAAAAGTACAAGAACATGTCTTGATTCATCATAGAACTCAAGATATGGCCTTTCAAAGTTGGCAAAAATCCTATAATTTCAAGTTTCATGTCAAAGAGGGAATTTGCAAATTGGCATTTTCAAGCATTCTAATGACTTCATATGTACACAAACACTTCACAATATGTCAAACAAACCTCAAAGGATTATAATTGTGCATTGAACTTAGGGTTTCCATGACTTATGACCCAAGAAACTTCAAAGAGGGATTTTTGCAAAACATGTGATAACTCTTCATCCAAGCCATCCAGCACATCAAAACCAATCCCATGGCCATCCTAGAACCCAGCTGAGGCCAGACACCCCATGAAATCTCCTCTGACCCAAGCCCATACCTCAAAGTACAAAATCTTGACTTTTTGCATTTCCTCCCATACCAATCACACTAGGCCACAACAACTCTCTGAACCAATCAGAACACCTTATAGAAACCCTAAGGAACATATTTCATAACACACAAGCAGTTGAATCATCCAAGAACTCAGAATCCACAAAATTTGTCAAAAACTTCCCTTCTTCGAAACTCAAAAACCAACCACTGAAACTTCAATTTTCTTTCACCAATCATCTCCACAAAGCCTAAGGATCACAAAACACCCTTCACCATAGCCTAAAAGCCACTAAATCAGAAATACGATTTATGCAACTCCAGAAATAAAACCTTCAAAACAACCATCACAAGCTTGCTCTAAGCTCATCTTCATCATCAGGAAGATCATTGGGGTGGATTTGAACAAAGAGGGAGGCTAGAAAGCTCAAGAACACAAAGCTTCAACTCAGGTAGCTTCATGAACGTTTTTTTTCCAGAACTTGTTATTTAAGTTTCTATGATTCTTTATGCTTCACTGATCACCATGATATGATTTGTTTTGAAAATGGTTAAGAAATGAGTATGCATTGAACTTCTGAAAGTTTTGATGTTTTTCACGATTTGATTCAAATCTTGTTTTTGATGAATGATAAATGTGTTTTGATGATGGATTCTTGTTGAGGGAGGTTAGTAGATAATTTCTGGAGCTTTAGAGCTTCTGATTTTTCCTAGGGAAGAGGTTGAGGTTTTGGTGTCGCCGGAGAAGATGACCAGAGCTTGCTCCGGTCACCTGAAAGTGATTGGGGTTAGGATTAGGGCTAATCTCCCCAGTTTGAATCTCAGCCCTTAGATTTAGGTTAGCGCGTGTTTCAGTGGCCAGGATCATTTCACTTAAAACCCTAATCTTAATTAATTAATTAAATCAGTTAATTAGCCAGTTTGAATGTGGGTCATTGATATGCGCGCACAGTCAATTCCCTCCAAGCCCGATTTGAATCTCAGCCACCAGATCATCATACTTTCATCATTTTTATTTCATTTTAATTGCATTTTCTTGCATATTTAATTTAAAATACCAAAAAGCATCCAAAAATATATTTTCTTTTGCATTCTGAATTTAAATATTTTTCTCATTCCAAAATGATTTATATTTTATTTTTTTCATTAAAAAAGCATTTTTAAATTATTTAAATATTATTTTTAATTAATTAAAGTCTTTTAATTAATTAAAAATACATTTAGGTTTCTAAAAATCACCAAAAAAATAATGAATCATCCCAATGCATTTAGAAACATTTTCAAACTCTTCACACAAATTTCTTTTAAGGTTTGATCATAATTTGTGAATTTTCTTTGAATTAAGGGTCATTAAAATCTTATTTTTGAACCCTAACCTTAAAAAATCATTTCTGCCTAACCAAGAAGATTTTGAAGTTGATTCTTTTTGCATTGCTTTTCATATTGCATGTAGTTTATAGGTAATTTGTCTCATAAATTTATCTTACATTTTCAAATTGATTTGCATTTTTCCCTTTGAACCACCCAAAAACCCTAGAAAACTTAGGAAATTCATAACTTTTGATTGGTTAGGCTTCTGACCTTCTTCTTTGGGGTGTGACCTAGTATGGGATTAGGGTTTATTTGAGCTTGGTTTTAATTTTTTATCATGTCATATGCTTCTGTTTTGTTCATTGGCATCTCATACTTCCATATAACCCTAATTTCTCATGTTCACTTGCATTCACCTTGCATATGCATCCATGCATGAACTTGCCATGACATTACTTACATTCATATGTAATTTTAGACATATTAGGACATGTTAGAACCATGCTTGATCATTTCTTCATTCACTGACCATGTTTTGCATTCATTTCATTTCATTAACTTTCATGTGTTTTCAAACTTCAAAGCATGTTTCCTTTGCATCTCATCTTTGTATGATCACACATATGCATATTGTATGACTTTGTATCATCTTGCATGGCATTTACATGGCATAAGCACTTCTGACTTTTATCATTGCATCTCATTTCACTTCATTTCTTTATGCTTTATACATTATGCATTCATACTAACCATTTTAGGAACTTTTGGTAAGTTATTGTGGGAGGTGGATTTGCCTTCACTTCTCACTCCTTCTTATCTCATTCATATGAATTTTAACTTGTATTTGAAGTGAATTTGATTAACTTATGCTCCATCTCTCTCACTTTCTTCCTTTAAGTTACTTTTCTTCTTAGGAAGTAAGTAACTTATTCTTCTGCTTCCTCCTCCATTCATCTGCTTCTTCCATTGGTGGCTTCCTTGAAGATCTTTCTCAATCCTTACAAACCATAGGATATACAAGCATGATAATAATTAGGGTTTTGATTAGTACCCCTTAGCTTTTTTACCTTTGAGTCTCCTTGAGTCTCTCTTCTCATCTCAATAATCAGAGACTAAACTCTTAAAGTTTTAGGACTTTGGAATTAGGGTTATGCCTGCATCCTTCTCTTAGGATGGAGTGTATAAATTTAATCCTAAGTGTTAAACCTTTAATTTGTTTAAACCTCTTAATCAAATCATCTTAATAACCACTAAGACTTCATCTTGTAACTTGGGTCTTACATTAGGGTTCTAATTCTTCCTTTATGGTTAAGAAGGACTAACCCTAGTGTTTAATGGACAAGTCCTCCTCAAGTTGTCTTACAAACTTAAAATCCACTTCTTAATCTCATCCCTTAACTAAAATCCACTTAATAAAATCTTGTTATATAATGAATTTAATCCCTAACCATGTATTAAGTTAAGGTATCTTCCTCAGCTTAAGTGTTCTCATCTATTATTATTCTATTAGGATGGTGTAATGAGTTCACTAGTCTGTGATTAGAGATTAAACAATTACTTAACACTAAACAAAAACTCAAAACATCTAATTAATCACAAGTAGGTTAATGATCTTAATCCTACACCATCATGGCAATTAAGTTTAGATGCTTATCTCATACTTAAGTATTCTCATTATCCCTAATTAGGGAGGATATAATGAGTTTACAAGCCCCTTGATTTAGGATTAAACTCATTAACTTATGCAAAACACCAAAAATAATAAAAAACTGAAAACACAAAAAAACAAACAATAATCGTCTCCTTCGGGATTCTTTTCTCATCAGCCTCATTCATAAGCGAGAACTTGCTTCTTCTGTCTAATGCAAGACAGTTAGCACTCGAGCCAGACGAGTCATACACTTGAGCATAGACAAGTAAGCAGTTCACAGTCAATTTATCTTTCAGTATCTTTGAGTCGAACTACGGTGTTCTGACTTCCTCATTGCACGAGAGGATACGTAAGCATAACTTAACTGTTACCGAACAAAAGTCTCTGTGTCTTCCCCCTCTTTCACATTCTCTTTTAAAGTCTCAGTTCTTGAGAAATTCACCCTTTTGCACTAACACTTGTATATTCATTCTCAGATTTTGCACTAAGATAACATATACCCTACCCCTTTAAACACAATCTTTCAAGCATGTATCCCGTCGAGTACGACGGACAATCTGGGTGCTAATACCTTCCCAGATTGTAACCAACCACCTTTCTCAGTTTCTCTGGTTTGCAACCGTCTTATCCATCTTTTTCTAGGTTTATGCAACATTACCTTTCCTTCGGGATAAAAATGTCTAGCTGGAGACTCTATTCAGTTCACTTCATTTTCTCCTTTCGCCGACCGTTCGCGCTTGTACCGGGATGCAAATCTTCGGGAGCGACAATACCTCAACTTAATCCATGGTTAGGGACTAAACTCATTCTATAACAAGCCTTTATTAAGTGTATTTTAATTAAAGGGATGAGATTAATAAGTGGATTTTAAGTTTGTTAGACAATTTGAGGGGGACTTGTCCATTAAACACTAGGGCTAGTCCCTCTTAACTATAAGGAAGAGATAGAACCCTAATGTAAGGCCCAAGTTACAAGATAAAGTATTGGTAATTATTAGTGTGATTTGATTAAGAGGTGTAAACAAATTAAAGGTTTAACACTTAGGATTAAATTTATACACTCCATCCTAAGAGAAGGATGCATGCATAACCCTAATTCCAAAGTCCTAAAACTTTAAGAGTTTAGTCTCTGATTATTGAGATGAGAAGAGAGACTCAAGGAGACTCAAAGGTAAAAGACTAAGGGTGACTATACACAACCCTAAAAGTTATCATGCTTGGATATCCTATGGTTTGTTAGGCTTAAGAGGAAAGATCTTCAAGGCCACCAATGGACAGAAGCAGATGAAAAGAGAAGGAGAAAGAAGAACAAGTTACTTACTTCCTGAAGAAGATAAGTAACTTAAAGAAAGAAAGTAAGAAGGATGGAACATAAGTGAAGCAATTTAACTTTAAATACATGTAAATATGCATATGCATGAGATAAGAAGAGGTGATAGGTGAAGGCAAATCTACCTCCCAAACAACTTACCAAAAGATCCTGAAAATGATAGTATGAATGCATAAGACATAAAGCATAAAGAAATGAATTGAAATAAGGTGAAATGAGATGCAAAGACCAAAGTCAGAAGTGAAAATGCAAGGCAAATGGAATATGAGATGATGCAAAGTCATACAATATGCATATGAATGAGCATACAAGGATGAGATGCAATGGAATCATGTTTAGAAGCATGAAAACACAAGATGTTTATGAAATGAAATGAATGCAAGACATAACAAATGAATGAAGAAATGATCAAGAAATTTTCAAGTATGTCCTAAGATGTCTAAGATGTCATATGAATACTTGAAATGTCATGGCAAGTTCATGTGATGATGATATGCAAAGATGGATGCAAATGAACATGAGAAATTAGGGTTTCATGAATGTATGAGATGCAAATGAATAAAACAGAAGCATACAACATAATAAAAAACTGAAACCAAGCTCAATCAAACCCTAACCCTATACAAGATCACACCCCAAAGGAGAAAGTCATAAGCCTAACCTAGTGGAAGTTATGAATTTCCTAAGTTTGCTAGGGTTTTTGGGTGATTCTCAAAGGAAAATGCAAATCAAATTTAAAATGCAAGATAAATTCATGGTAAGAATAACCTAGAAACTACATGCAATATGTGAAACAATTCAATAAGAATCAAGTTCAAACTCTTCATGGTTAGGCAGAAATGAATTTTTCAAATTAGGGTTAGAAAATGTGATTTTAAAGAACCCTAATTCAAAGAAAAATGTGAAATTATGATCAAACCTAAAAAGAAATTTGTATGAAGAGTTTGAAAATGTTTCTAAATGTATTGTAATGATTCATGATGTTTTTGGTGATTTTTAGAAACCTAAATGTATTTTTAATTAATTAAAATCCATTAATTAATTAAAAATAACTTTTAAATATTTTAAAAATACTTTTTAAATGCAAAAAATAAAATAAAAATCATTTTTGGGTGGAGAAAAATATTTGGATAAGAAATGCAAAAGATCAAATTTTTGTGATGTTTTTAACTATTTTAAATAAATTATGCAAGAGAAATAAATAAAAATGAATTAAAAATGAAATTTAAATGGAAGTCAGCGCATCCAGTGGCTGAGATTCAAACAAAAAGAGAGGGAATTAACTGGCGCGTGTTTTAAAGGCCAGGATTGCATCTGGTCTAATTTAAATTAAACTTAATTAATTAAACTAAATAACCTGATTAGGGTTTTAATGAACACATCCAGACCCTCCATCCACGCGCGAAAACTTAATCAAACGGCCCACATTTAAACTGACCCTTAAACCCTAATTAAGAGCCCTAAGAATTTTCAGGTGATCGGAGCTAGCTCCGGTCATCTTCTCCGGCAGCTTATTCACCCTAACTTCTTCCCTAGGCTAAATCAAACCCTCTAAAGCTCCAAAAATGATCCTCTAACACCCCTAAACATGAATCCGGCATCAAATAACATTTATCACTCAAGAAAATCATGATTCGAAGCAAAACGAAAAAATAATCAAAACTTTCAGAAGTTCAATACATGCTTGATTCTTAACCATTTTCAAAAGTAGACATATCAGAATGATCAGTGCATCATGTAGAAGCATTTAAGAACTTAAAATGAGAGTTCTAGAAAAAATGTTCTCCATGGTTACCTGAGATGAAGCTTTCAATCCCTGAGATTTCTGGCCTCTTTCTTGGTTCAAAACAACCCCAATGAGCCCCCTGATGATGATGAGGAGCTTAGAGCAAGCTTGTGATGGCTATTTTGAATTGTATGGTTTTGGTTTTGCAGAAATCGTGTTTTGGTTTAGGGAGCTTTCAGGCCATGGGAGTGGGTGCTTTGTGATCTATGTATGATTTTGAGTTGATTGGTGGAAAAATATTTGAAGTTTGAGGCTTGTGTAGTGAGATTCGAAGAGATGAAGTTCTATGGTGATTTTTGGGATTCTGAGTTGTGTTGTGTTTCAGGCTCTAAGATGTTATGAAATGAGGTCCATGAGGCATGTATGTGAAGTCTTGATTGGTCAGAAGAGTGGTTGTGGCTCAGCTTGATTGGTATGGGAGGTTTTTGCCAAAAAGTCAAATTTGTGTACTTGGAGGTATGGGCCATGGCAGAGCTGGCTTTTTGGGGTGTCTGGCCTTAGCAAGATTCATGGAGAACCATATAATTGGTTTGATGCAGCTGGCACAAGTGGATGGAAGGATCCAAGGCATTTTGCAACTTTCCCTCTTTGAACTTTCTTGAGAAGCAAAGCATGAAAACTATGCAATCTTGGGCCAATTCTGATTTTTGAAAGTTGCCTTGACATGTTATGAGGCATAGAAGTTGATTAGAGGTCATAGAAAGGCTTGGCAAGTGAAATTGAAAAATTCCCACTTTGGCATGAACTTGAAAATTATAGGATTTTTGCCAACTTTGAAAGGCCATATCTTGAGTTCTAGGATGAATCAAGACATGTTATTGTACTTTTTGAAAAGGGAAAGACCTAATCTACAACTTTCATGTCCAAGAATTTTTCATTTGAAGCATTTTTGGTTATGAAAGAGGAGGTTGAAAATCTTTCCCAAAATGGAAAGTTTCCATTACAAGTCATTTCCAAAAATAGCAAGCTTGCAATTGGCTCAAAATTCTTCAATATTGTGAACTTCCAACCACTTCTAAGATCAAATAAAGATCATAGAACCTCAATTTGATGAAAATGATCCTTTGGTTCCATTGTTGGGGGCCTCAGATGTCCTGATTTTGACTTTACTTGCTCAGGAAGTTACCCAATGATCAGATGACTTCCACAATGAATTTCTTCATCAAACTTGGTACACATGATCCTTATAACATATTAAGAACATTAGAAACAATAATGACCAAACAATTTGGAGTTAAGGCCTCTGAAACCAAAACCCTAATTTTGGTCATCTGTGTAGGAAAACCCTAGCTCTACTTCCATGCCTTTGCCAATTTTGTGATCCTTTGACTTTCATGAACTTTGGGGAGCATATTATGATTATAGAACACACATGGACCCCATTGGAAAGCTTCAAGACCATTGGGATGGCTCAGATTGATTCTTGGATTGCTCAGATCACAAACCCTAGATGTAGATAAAATGGAACTATGCAGATGAAACAAATATGCAATATGAGATGTAATGCTTATGTTAAAACAAAAATGAAAGATCACAAGCCATGGTGTGAAAAAAGTGAGGGCAAATTTGGGGTGTTTACAGCTGCCCCTATTGAAGCATGAGTTAGCAGTGCAGGATGTAAGCGCCTGGCTTAACAGACAAACAAGATAACTTGTGGTTGAATACCAAAGACACTCGAAATTTGCACTCACTGGGGATAAGAAGAAAAGGGATATAAATTGTAAAAGGTAGTATAGCATGATTTATCAAATGAAGGCGATGGAGGACGACCATCTAGCAGAGGACGACTGTTGGGGGATAACGGTAAGTTAAGCAATGACGGGGACGGTCGACAAGCTAGGGAAATGAAGAAACCGCGACGGGGACGACCATCGGGTAATAAAATAAAATTCTCTGGGGATTTATACAAGAATAGATGGGGACGACCATCAGGCTTGGAAATTAAAGTAAACAACGATGGGGACGACCATCAGGTTAAAGAACAAATGAAATAATGATGAGGGACGATCATCAAAGGTGAATGATGATCACCTAGCAGGGGACGACTGCTGAAAATATCATGACATAGGACGAATGTCGGATAGAAAAGATCAACGATGGGGACGGCCATCGGATAAGCATGATGAAGGACGATCATCAAGAGGTGAAGGACGATCACCTAGCAGGGTATGGCTGCTCTCGGGGATTATCGCGACATAGGACGAATGCCGAATAAGAAAGATCAAGGATGGGGACGGCCATCGGACAAATGATGAGGGACGGTCATCAAAAGGTGAAGGACGATCACCTAGCAGGGGACGGCTGCTAAAAATATCACGACAGAGGAAGAATGTCGGATATAAGGTTCCAATAATGGAGATTCCACTAGGGATAGGATGAGGGAAGGTCATCCAAAGGTGAAGGACGATCACCTGGCAGGGGACGGCTGCCGAAAGTATCACGACATAGGACGAATGTCGGATAGAAACAAGTTGTTTTGTTGGCGACTTACTGGGGAATGGTAAACACGGACGAGTGCTTACGCTAAAAGTAAAAGATATAAGTGTTTGACAGTGTGTATAGACTAAATATGCGGACGAGCATCCTTAGAACCATGATACAGACGAGTATCGGTAGAAGCAAACGCTAATACGTATTTAAGGATGATGATACAGACGAGTATCAACTGTTTGAACAAGGGACACGGACGAGTGTTGATCTGTTGGGGAGATGCGTGAGATACAGATGAGTATCAAAAAAAATATGTATGAGTAGGATACAGACGAGTATCAGAAGGATTGTGTGTAAGTATGTACAAGTGTGATCTGTTGGTGAAGTATGTGCAAGACACGGACGAGTGTCGAAAGATTGGGCAAGGGACACGGACGAGTGTTGATCTGCTGGGGAAGTATGACACGGATGAGTGCCAAAAAAATGTACAAGTTGTGAGAAAGTATATGTATTTGAGAGTGAAAAAGGTATTCTGGCGACCTGCGGGGGAGGGGGGTAAGATGACACAGACGAGTGTCAAAAAGAGCATGTATAAACAGGCATCTGTGTCTTGAGAGTGCAAAAGGGATGCTTTGGCTTTTATCTACAGGGATATAATTTTTATATATCTTTGGTGAAGTGATGATGGTATTTGCAGGTGACTGGCTTGAACCTGGCTTATGATCATGCAAATGTTTGATTTTTGCCGTAATGCTCCGTATTAGACGGAATGCTACGCTTATTTTGGGGAAAATGATGCGAATGCTATGATTATGCAAATGAGAAAACCGATCCGAGACTCGGATCCTGCGGGGATAAAGATCTCTGGCTGATCTGCTTGGAGGGATAACCCAGCTGGGGGAAAAGATCATTGATAGATCTGTCTGGAGGGAGAACTCTGCTTGGGGAAATAGATCATTGATAGATCTGTCCGGAGGGAGAACTCTCAATGGGGATGAGGAAGTTTTAGCTACTCCGTTGGGGATATGTTTCAGGTATTGCTCTACTGGGGAGCCAATTCTGTGGGGAATCAACTCCAGCAGCTCTGCTGAGGATGAGGGAAATATGGCATCTCAGGTGGGGGATAGGAAAGTTCTTTGACCACTTTGCTGTGGAAGAGTTGTCAAGCATTGCTCGGGAGATCTCGCTCCGGGAGAAGATAACTTCTGGGAAGTAGTGTGTTGGGGATGTAATGCTTGATATGCCCGATGTTACGAAAGATTGTTTGCTTTGAGTACCTGCAACCTGTTAAGACAAAGAAAAACGCACAAGTGTCCTGAGGTATCCTTAACTGGATTCCGTCATAGGAGTTAGATTTTACCTGAAAGCAATATATTTTCTGCAAGCATTTAATAAAATGGCTCATATGTTTTATGCGGGTGTTGTATTATGAACATTGGACATTTTGCAAATGAAACAAAAATGTACAAAACAAAGTGTGACTGAAAACTCTGATTTTATTAATTTGTGTGCCCTGAATAGGCAAGTATAGTCAAAGAAGCAAATCCCCTGAAAGGAGGAGATTGCTGTAAATTGAGAAAAAATAAAAATGGTGGCAATGTTGAAGATGACGCTCCAGTGAGCTTCCTTTGCTATGACCTCTATGACCTTGACGTTCTTCTTATCTTGCTTTCTGAAGAAGGTTGATTCTGACTGATGCTTTATCCTTTCAAAGCTTGCCGTGTTGTGAGTGATACAGACGAATTCAGAATGCAGTTGTTCGCTTATTCCCTGATTTTGCATGGATCGCCCTTCGGGTTTTCAATCCACCGGGATACCCATTTTTGCCTGAGCTGTCCAATGCGGCTTTTCAACTCAGCGGGTGTACATTTTTTTGATTTTTCCCTTATTTTTTCCCGAATCTTTTATTTTGTTTTTGACTCGCCGGGATGCCCTATTTTTGCCTGGACTTACATTTTATTTTTATGTCCAACGGGTCTTTTTACGCGAAGTATTTTTTAACTACATCTGAATTCACAGGAGACGGGAAGTCTTCACCATCCATGGTTGCGAGCATCAGTGCTCCTCCCGAGAAGACTTTAGTTACCACATAGGGACCTTCATAGTTCAGTGTCCACTTGCCCCTGTGGTCTGTATGAGGAGGAAGGATTCTTTTCAGAACAAGCTCTCCCACTTGGTATTCCCGAGGTCTGACTTTCTGATCGAAGGCTTTCTTCATTCGCTTCTGATATAATTGTCTATGACAGATGGTAGCTAATATTTTCTCTTCAATCAGATTCAGTTGATTGTAACGAGACCGGACCCATTATGCTTCATCCAGTTTCACATCCATCATTACCTGTAAGGAGCGTAGCTCAACTTCAACAGGTAGGACAGCTTCCATACCATACACAAGCTAATAATGTGTTGCCCCAGTAGATGTTCTGATTGAGGTTCGGTACCCATGCAAGGCAAACGGTATCATCTCATGCCAGTCTTTGTAGGTAACTACCATCTTCTTCACAATCTTCTTGATATTCTTGTTGGCTGCCTCAACAACGCCGTTCATCTTTGGCCTGTAAGGAGAAGAGTTGTGATGTTGAATTTTGAAGTCCCGGCAAAGTTCTGCCATCATTTTGTTGTTCAAATTGGAACCATTATCAGTAATGATTCGCCTGGGAACTCCATATCGACAGATGATGTCTCTTTTTAGAAATCTGGCTACCACTTGTCTGGTGACGTTCGCATACGAAGCTGCTTCAACCTATTTATTGAAGTAATCAATGGCTACCAGGATGAATCTGTGACCATTTGAAGCAGTCGGTTCAATCTTTCCAATCATGTCAATGCCCCACATGGAAAAGGGCCAAGGTGAAGACATCACATTCAAAGGATTTGGAGGCACATGCACTTTGTCTGCGTAGATCTGGCACTTGTGGCATTTTCTGGCATAGGCACAACAGTCTGCATCCATTGTGATCTAGTAGTAACCTGATCTTAACAATTTCTTTGCCATTGCATGTCCTACATCATGGGTGCCGAAAGAACCTTCGTGTACTTCGTGCATCACGAGATTTGCTTCCTTCTTATCAACACATCTAAGAAGGACCATGTCAAAGTTGCACTTGTATAATGAACCATTAGCATTGAGAAAGAAACTGCCGGCCAGCCTTCTTAATGTCTTCTTATCATTGGATGATGCCCCAGGTGGGTATGTCTGAGTTTCCAAGAAGCATTTGATGTCATTGTACCAAGGCTTATTGCCAGTGATAGTGTCCACAGAGAATACATATGTCGGTCGGTCCAGTATGGATACCAAAATCCGAGGCACATAATTGGCAGCATGAACTTTGATCGTGGAGGAAATGGTAGCTAAAGCGTCTGCAAACTGATTCTCATCTCGAGGGATGTATTCAAGTTTGACTGTTGTGAAGAAAGTCAATAGTCTCCTCATATAGTCGCGGTATGGAATCAGATACTCCTGATGAGTGTACCATTTGTCGTTGGTCTGGTTGATTACCAAAGCTGAATCTCCGAATACATTCAAGGTTTTGATCCTGAGGTCAATGGCCTCCTCAAGACCCATGATACAAGCTTCGTATTCTGCTTCGTTGTTAGTGCATGCAAATGTGAGTTTTGCCAAGAAAGGCATGTGAACTCCTTTAGGTATAATAAGCACTGCACCAACTCCACGACCGTTCATATTGACAACCCCGTCAAACATCATAGTCCATGCTTCTTCTGGATCAGGCCCTTCAGTGTGAACTGGATCTTCACAATATTTTCTTTTAAGTACATGATGTCTTCATCAGGGAAGTCAAATCTCATGGGTTGGTAATCATCAATGGGTTACCCAGCCAGATAGTCATACAATACACTGCCCTTGATGGCTTTTTGAGAAGTGTACTGAATGTCATATTCCGTTAGAATCATTTTCCATCTTGCAACCCTTCCGGTAAGTGCTGGCTTCTCAAATATGTACTTGACGGGGTCCATTTTTGAGATCAACAAAGTAGTGTGAGTCAGCATATATTGTCTTAGTCGGCGAGCAGCCCACACTAAAGCACAACAAGTTTTCTCGAGCAGTGAATAACGATCACAGTCGGTAAACTTTTTGCTTAGGTAGTATATTGCATACTATTTTCGACCAGACTCGTTATGCTGGCCCAACACACATCCTATTGACCATTCTAATACTGTCAGGTACATTATTAGAGGTCTTCCTTCAATTGGAGGCATGTGAATTGGAGGTTCTTGCATGTACTCCTTGATCTTGTCAAAAGCTTTCTGACAATCGTCGTTCCACGTGACTGTTTGTTCCTTTCTTAACAACTTGAATAAGGGTTCACAGGTTGTAGTGAGATGCGATATGAACCTTGATATGTAGTTCAATCTACCTAAGAACCCTCAAACTTCTTTCTCAGTCATAGGTGCAGGCATTTCCTAAATGGCTTTGACTTTGTCGGGATCAACCTCAATTCCCTTTTCACTTACAATAAATCCCAGCAGCTTACCAGAACGTACCCCGAATGTGCATTTGTTGGGGTTCAACTTCAGCTGATACTTCCTCAGACGCTTGAACAACTTTAGCAGATTCACCATATGATCCTCTTCAGTAAGGGACTTGGCAATCATATCATCCACATAACATTCGATTTCCTTGTGGATCATATCGTGGAATAACGTTACCATAGCCCGTTGATAAGTGGCCCCGGTGTTCTTCAGTCCAAACGGCATTACCTTGTAACAAAATGTGCCCCAAGGTGTGATGAAAGTTGTTTTCTCCATGTCTTCGGGTGACATCTTGATCTGATTGTACCCAGAGAATCCGTCCATGAAAGAAAATACCGAGAACTGAGCTGTGTTGTCCACCAATACATCAATGTGAGGTAATGGGAAATTATCCTTCGGGCTAGCTCTGTTCAGATCCCGATAATCCACACACATATGCACCTTGCCATCCTTCTTAGGTACGAGTATAATGTTAGCAACCCACGACGGGTAACTAGTTATAGTAAGGAAACCAGCGTCCCACTGCTTTTGTACTGCTTCCTTAATCTTCATGGCCATATCTGGGCGAGTGCGGCGCAACTTCTGTTTAACTGGAGGGAAATATTCTTTTAATGGTAGCATGTGCATGACAATATTCGTGTCTAGACCTGGCATGTCTTGATAGGACCAAGCAAAGACATCGACATATTCCCGAAGCATACTGATAAGTTGTTCCTTCATTGGAGCTTGCAGACTGGCCCCAATCTTCACCTCTTTTACATCTTCCTCGGTACCAAGATTAACAGTTTCAATTTCCTCCTGATGAGGAGTAATCACTTTCTTTTCTTGCCTCAAAAACCTGGATAACTCTTCAGGAAACTCATAGTCTCCATCAACCCCTTCATCTGCTTGATTAATTGGATTGTTGAAGTCATACAAGGTCATAGCAGTGCTGTTGTCGGTGCAATCTGGAGGATAATCTCTGCAAGGGTTGAGATTTGTTCTTTTTAGTGATTAATTTTAATCTTGCTTTAAAATAGTGTGAATGAAGTTATTATTTTGAAAACATTGCCATTTTATTGTTTTGTGCGAAAAATAACAAAAATGAAAAGACAATGAGCGAAGAAGAAAATTGTTTGCAAAAGATGTCCATTGTTCATTGATATTCCATTTGCACAAAATATAAATATGGCCCTATTACAAAATGAGTCTTGACACCTTGGGCAAGATGCAGGACTTGATGCATGCTAAAGCAGGAAATAATAATTACTCTGCAGAAGTAACTCTTATAATTTCCTGGGAAGACTAGTTAAGGACTTGCTAGCCCAGGATCCTTGGACGATGTAAACACCCCAAATTTTCCCTCACCCATTCACACCATGGCTTGTGATCTTTTCATATGCATAAGTTCAATCATAGCATCTCATATTGCATATTTGCTTCACTGCATTGATTCAAAGTCATCTGCATCTAGGGTTTGTGATCTGAGCCATCCCTGAGCCACTTGAGCCACTACAAAGGTCATCAATCACTTAAAAGGGGTCCATGAATGTCCAAGCATCATATTACATCCTCACAAAGTCAAGAAAGTCAAAGAATCACAAGAACTGAGAAAGGCATGGAAGTAGAGCCAGGTTTAACTGCACAGATGACCTAGAATTAGGGTTTTGGTTTCAAAGGCCATAACTCCAAATTATTTGGTCATTCTTGTTTCTATTGGTCTCTATATGGTATAGGGATCATGCATATCAATTTTCATGAAGAAATTCCATGGGGAAGGCATCTGATCAAGAGTTGACTTCTTGAGCAAGTCAATGCAAAATCAGGGCATCTGAGGCCCCCAATGACCCAACCAAAGGGTATTCTCCATCATTTTGAGTGTGTATGATCTTTATTTGATCATAGAAGATGTTAGAAGTTCACAAAATTGAAGAATTTCAAGCCATTTGCAAAGTTGCCTTTTTGGGAAAATGACTTGTAATGGAAACTTGCCATTTTGGGAAAGTTTTTCAACCTCCTCAAATTGATTCAAAAAGGCTTCAAATGAGAAAACTTTGGTCATGAAAGTTGTAGAATGGATCATTCCCTTTTCAAAAAGTACAAGAACTCATTCTAATTCATTTTGGATCAAAAGTTATGGCTTGTCAAAGTTGGACAAAATCACATAATTTCAAGTTTTGTACCAAAGAGGCAAAGTTGCAAAACCTCTTGCCAAGGCAAAATGTGACTTCAATGTGACTTCTAACCTTTTCACAAACATGAACCATGACCTAAAAGTCAGAATTCACCAAAGAATTGTCCAATTTCATGACTTGTGCATTAAGAAACTTGAAAAGGGCCAAGACTTTGTGAAATTGCAAAAAAACTCTCACAAACCCTAATCCACTTGCTGCATTGCCTCTAATCCATTTCCATGGTTCTCCCTGATTCAAGCTGCAGCCAAGCCATGCCTTGTACCTTGACTTCCATAGCCCATACCTCTCTTACACAAAAAGTTGACTTTATGCATTTTGCTCCATACCAATCACACTGCTCCACAACAACTCTCTGACCTATCAAGGATTGATATGTGTACCAAAAGCAACCCAACACATAACACAACATAGCCTGAAACATCTCACAAGCCATAGTTCCAAAAACTCACCTCTTATGCATTTTGTTTCGAAACTCATCCCATAAGCCACAAACATCAAAACAAACTTCATAGAATCACTCAACATGTTCCTCCGATCATTTCCCAATCCTCATTTGTCCCTGAAACCACCTCAAGCAGAAACACGATTTCTCACCCCTCCTGAACAGAACTCTATCAATCTCTCAAATCAGCCAAAAGAAACTCCAACCAAGCATTGCAAGCTTCTCAGGAGGTTCATTAGAGGCGTTTTGGATCAAAGAGGTAGCCAGAAAGTCCCAAAGATCAAAGCTCCAGTTCAGGTGAGCTCAAGAACTTTTTTTCCAGAAACATGTTTTTAAGTTCCTAAATGATTCTTTATGCTTCACTGATCATGTTGATATGTTTTGTTTTGAAAATGGTGGAGAAATGAGTATGTATTCGTGTTCTGAATTTTTTTTGACCTAAAACTGTTTTGATTCGATTCTCTCTTTTGGTGTGTTTTAAATGTTGTTTGTTTGTTGATTCTTGATGTATGATGTATGGGGATCATTTCTGGGCAGAGAGAATGGATTTTAGAAGCCTAGGGAAGAAGTTAGCAATTTTCAGGGAGGTATGTGGCCGGAGAAGATGACCGGAGGTCATTTCCGGCCACCTGAAAGTCATTAAGTCTTTAATCACGTTTAGGGTTTAGTTTAAATATGGACCGTAGATGTAGTTGACCAGGGTTGACTCCCGCGCATATGAATGGACCAGATCCTTCATTAAAACCCTAATCATAATTTACTAAATTAATTAATCAGATTTAATTTAATCCAGCCAGTTCAAACGTGGGCCGTCCAGATGCGCACGGGTCAATTCCCTCCTTTTCTCTTTGAACCTCAGCCAGTAGATTTGCATACTTCTCATAAATTCAATTTTTATTTCATTTAATTTGATTTATCTTTTACGAATTATTTAAAATAGTAAAATACATTTAAAAATTCTGAAAATTTTTGTCAAGCATTTCATTAATTTTCAGAACCCAAAAATATTTTTATTTTTTGCATTAAAAATTATTTTTAAATCATTTAAATGGTTATTTTTAATTGGTTAATGAAAATTAATTAATTAAAAATGCATTTAGGTATTTAAAAATCACCAAAAAATTCACATTGCATTTAAAAACATTTAGAAACATTTCCAACTCTCAAAACAAATTTCTTTTTGGTTCTTGATGCATTTTGATCATTTTCTTTGGAATTAAATTCATTTTAAGGCAATATTTTGGTTCAAACTTTGAAAAATCCATTCTGCCTAACCCTTGAGAGTTTGATGATGGTTCTTCTTGCATTGCATCCTCCATAGCATGTAGTTTATAGGAAAAAATTGGTTTGATTTGATCTTGCATTTTCAATTTGTTTTGCATTTTTCATTGTGAGGCACCCCAAAACCCTAGCCAACTTAGGAAATTCATAACTTTCACTAGGTTAAGAGTTAGATCCCCTCCTTTGGGTAGTGAACGTGTGTTGGGTTAGGGTTCCCTTTGTCCCATTTTCAATTTTTTATCACATCATTTGCTTCTGGTTTTGGATTTTTGCATTGCATGTTGCATATAAACCCTAATTTGTGCTTTCCTTTGCATCCATCTTTCATTTGCTTGCATTCAACAACTTGCCATGACATTTTGTGCATCCACATGATTCATAATACATCTTAGGACATATTAGAATCATGTTTGATCATTGCATCTTTCATTTTCCATGTTATATGTCCATTGCATTTCATAAACTTTTCTTGAACTTCCATGGTTTAAGCATGCTTCATCTGCACCCATATCCTTGTATGATCATTCTCATGTCTTGCCTTGTGTTTGCATCCTCTTTTAGCATCATTAACATCATGTCTATGCTTCTGGTTTTGGTTTGTACCATGGCATTTCATCTCATTTGCATTGCATCTCATTTCTTTTGCTAACTTTTCAGGTGGTAAGTTACTTTGAGAAGTGAATTTGCCTTCACTTCTCACAATCTCTTTTCATCCCTCTTGTGTATCATTACTGCATTTTATCTTGTGTATTTGAGTGAGCTTGCTCATTCATGTTCATCTTACTTTCTTTCTTCAAGCAACTTGTCTTCTTAAGTGAAGCAAGTTGTTTTGCTTCTCTTTGCTTCTTGCTCCCTTCATCTGCTTCCTTCCTGGTGGTGTCTCTGAAGATCTTCTTGCCAACCTCATTAACCCTAGGAATAACCAAGCATGATAATAATTAGGGTTTGATTAGTCCCCCATTTAGCTTTTACCTTTGTGTCATCTTTGAGTCTTCTCTTCTCATCTCTTAATCAAGGACTAAACCCTAAAGGTTTTAAGGCTTTGTGATTAAGGTTATGCATGTATCCTTCTATTAGGATGGAGTGTATAACTTTAATCCTAAGTGTTAAACCCTTAATGTGTTTAAATCCTTTAATCAATTCACCTAATAATCACTAAGACATCAAGCTTGTAACTTGGGCCTTGCATTAGGGTTCTAATTCTTCCTTAATTGGTTAAGAAGGACTAACCCTAGTGTTAATGGACAAGTCCCCCTCAAGTTGTCTTACAAACCCTAAAAACCATCTCTTCATCTTATCATTAACTAAAATCCACTTTAATAAAGGTGTTGTTTTGTCATGAGGTTAATCCCTAATCATGGATTAAGTTGAGGAGTCTTTCTCAGCTTAAATGTTCTCATCTATTATCCTTCTATTAGGATGGTGTAATGAGTCCATTAAATCCTTGGTTATGGCTTAAACTCATTACTTAACACCAAACAAAAACTCCAAAAACACCTAAATAAATGCAAGTAGGTTAATGATCTTAATCCTCCATCATGGTGATTAAGTGTGAGGTGTTTACTTCATACTTAAGGTATTCTCATTACCCCTAATCAGAGGGAGGATGTGATGAGTTTATTAACCCTTGGCTTAGGCTTAAGCTCATTTTCTTATGGCAAACTCCAAAAGCAATAAAAGACTGAAAACACAAAAACAAACAATAATCGTCTCCTTCGGGATTCTTTTCTCATCTCACTCACTCACAAACGAGAACTTGCTTCTTCCGTCTAATGCAAGACAGTTTGCACCTGAGCCAGACAGGTCATACACTTGAGCATTAATTCACAAGTCAAATTATCTTTCAGTCTCTTTGAGTCGAACTACGGTGTTCTGACTTCCTCATTGCATGAGAGGATACGTAGGCATAACTTAACATTTATCGAACAAAAGTCTTTGTATATCCCCCCTCCTCCAGTACTATTCTTTTAGCCTCATTATCTTGGGCATTTCATTCTTGTTCTTACAGTGACACTCTCTTATTTCGCTTCACATTTCTTTTACACTGACACTTGCATTCTTTCCAGCTTTGATACACAGATTGCACTGACACTACCCCTTTAAAACGCAAATCTTTTAAGCGTGGATCCCGTCGAGTACGGCGGACAATCTGGGTGCTAATACCTTCCCAGGTTGTAACCAACCCCCTTTCTCAGTTTCTCTGGTTCGCAACCGTCTTATCTATATCTTTTCTAGGTCTATGCAGCATTACCTTTCCTCCGGGATAAAAATGCCTAGCTGGCGACTCTTGTCTTCTTGAGTTCACCCCTGTGTGTACTCTCTCCTTTCGCTGACCGTTCGCGTCTGTACCCCTCTTGGCCCCGTGTCATCAGGTGGGAGCGACAGCTTGGCAACTCTGCTGGGGATCCTTATACTATAACCAGGGCTTCTGGTTCTTTTGTGGGTTCCTCCTAGCGCTTGTTTGATTTGTGTTTACTGGGGTGTTATGTGCTAATTGTGTTTATATAGTTGTTTTATGTACAGTTATTTATTGCTTTCTTTACATTTTTATACATCATACTGTCATACTGTCATCTTGCTAGATCTGGTTTGTTGTTTTGGTGGGTGGGGTTTCATTGAGAGTTTAAGGTCCTATACCTGGGACCTGAGTGACACCTAGGCTAGAGTGGTTCATGTTCTTTCCCATTCCATTTCGGTCTGGTGCGGGAATATGAAACACGGTTCAGATGTGGGTTTCTTCTTGAGAACTCTGTGCTACAGATTTCCTGTAGTGCTAGGGCTATCTGAGAAGCCTGCTAAGTCTGGATGACCTTTACTATGACCTTCAGAAACTGAGGTGAATTAGAGGAGGATCTTTTATGGTTATTGTAAACACTGTACCTCCGGGTTAAAAGTGTTTACACTTCTCATAACTGATCCAAATCTGAGGATCCTTGTTCTAGAACACCACCTGTGAGGGGGTCGGGCTGTTTACAGGTTTGCAGGTACCATTGGCCACATCATACCCGGATACTTGTTTTGATTAAGAGTACTCCATTTTGGGAAAGTTCTTGTGTTTAACCCTGGACATGTGACTCTTTATTTGAGTCATCCACCTTGGTTACTGGATTTCTGAACCTCCATCTGGACTTCTTGAACATACATGGGCCTTATATCAAGACAAATAATCAGATCCAGCTTGATCACAAACCCTTGCATATCATTTGCATACATCATCATTGCATCATTTAACATTTGTTTATTTGTTTTTCAGGGTATCCACATTATATCTGGCTTGGTTTTGACCCCTTCATCTGCATAGACCTCTGTTTCATCAGCTATCTACTTCAGCTATCTTCATCAGTTGTTTGCTTCAGTTACCTTCATCATTATCAGCTTATCAGTGGCTCATCTCCAGTACCAGTCTTGATTTTCATCAACACTTGTCTTCAGCTCTTTATCAGCAGTCATGGCTCCTCCCAGGAAAAGCAACATTTCATACCATTTCTTTGAGCCTGTGTTGACTAGTATCAGGCAGGTCCAGTCACTTATCACCCCTGACCACATCCCTTTATTCAGAGAGCATTATGGAGGTATCCTTGATATGGTCATGGACCTAGACCCTTCTCAGAGGAGCATGATCCACACCTATTTACAGTTTTATGACCCTCCTCTGAGATGCTTCACATTTTCAGATTTTTAGCTAGGACCTCTACTGGAGGAGTATTCATCATTGATTGGAGTACCTGTCAGGGGTGGGATCCCCTTCAACCCAGAGATGACTTCTCCCAGCAATGGAGAAGTAGCAAAAGCACTGTACCTGGAGCCTAGTTTGATTGAGCAGAGCATGACAACAAAAGCTGGGATCCCTGGTTTACACTTAGACTTCTTGATCTCTCAGGCCATCCTGAAGGCCTCTTTGGGAGAATGGAGGGCAGTTTGTTCACTGTTAACCCTCAGCATATATGGGGTTATACTGTTTGCAGATGAGCCCAAATTTATCAGCAAGAATGCCATTCATCTTTTCCTTCTGAGGAACCCAGTACCCACATTGCTGGGAGACTTCTATTACTCCATTCATCAGAGGAATGAGAAACAAAGGGGGAAGTTAGTGAGATGTTGTGCTCCTTTGTTTCACACTTGGCTGCTCAAACACCTACCTAAGACAGATGCCTTCCTGAATCCTCACCAACAGAAGAATTGGGCTAAGAGACTTATTGCTTTGTCTTCAGATGACATCAGATGGTGCACCCAGAGCACCAAAGGCAAAGACATAATCACCAGCTGGGGGCAATACCCAAATGTACCCCTGATAGGAGTAAAGGGTTGCATCAACTATAATCCTTTGTTGTTTAAGAGACAACTGGGCTATGCTTTAGTTCACCCTCCTAGAGTGCAAGATTTAGCTGAGACCCTGTATTGTGAGATAAAGCCTAATCTAGCTTCTGTCAGACAGGCCTCCGGGGCTTGGGAGAACATCCAGACAAAAGGGATGGCTATTCTTGGAAGATGCAATAATGTTGCATCAACTCAGTACTATGACTGGTCCCATGCTAGAGCTCAGATTACTGTGATGCCTTTCACCATTGAGGATATACCTGGACCATCCACAGCACAGCCAGCAGCAACTGTTAGCCTGGAAGAATTTGAGAAGTTGAAGGAAAGGAATGAGAATCTGTCTCAAGCTCTAAAGAAGACCCTTTGGGAAAGGAGTGATGGTCGTCTGGACATTGAGAGGTTGGAGAAGCTTAAGGTGGAGCATCTGGCCAAGATTGAGAAAACAGAGGACTACATCAAGAAAGAAAGGGCTGGGGAGCAAATATTGAAGAATGCCTGTAAAGAGGCCAAGTTCCAGCAGGCTAGGACTGAGCTTTATCTGCAGGAGAGTCAGGCTAGGTGGGTCAGGATCACCGAAGCCCGGACACAAGAAGATCAGAGGACTCAAGCCAGGATTGAGCAGTTAGAGGCCAAGGAAAAGAAGCAACAGGAAGCTTTGTTGGCAGCCCAGAAGGAGATTTCTGAGTTGAAGCTTAGGGCTGGATTGAAGAGGTCAAAGGACCAGGACAGACACAAGAAGCTGACCACTGCCATTGCCACCAGGAACCTCCTCATCAGAAACATCACAGAACATCCAGCTGGTCCAGTGACTGAGGCACTTATGAAGGAGGTTAAGGAGGATGAGTTTGGACTAGATGTCTGACTTTTTGATTGTTGTTGTTTTCATTTGATGTACTTTTCTTTTTGTGTTGTATTTTGACCCTTCAGGGGCATATGTTGTAAGACAAACTATGTGTGATTCACCATTTGTAATATATTTTAGTTCGTTTCCATTGCGGGGTTTCCTTTTTCTTTCCAACAACATCGAAAGCATCTTCCTCGGGGTCTGGAAAGGTCAAAACCAAGAACCAAGCCGGATACCTTGGAAAACAAATAAGCATACTGCATTGCATACTAACTTTTGTTTTGTTTTGTAGGTTTTGTCATTATTTTGTTTGTTTCTAACTCTGTTGTGCTTCAGGAAATATTGCTCGCAGAAGAGTATTCCCTGTCAACCGTACGCACCGGTACCCTACTCAAAACAACCTTCCTGGTATCCAAATGGATCAAGTACAGCAAGACTTGACTGAGGTCAGAACACAGATGGCTAATGAAAGAGTGGAGATGAGAAACCAAATGGCCCAATTCATGACTGTAATGACTGGCTTGGCCCAGAGTCAGGAAAGGCTAAGGGCATTGGTAGAAAGACAAAACCCCGAGGAACCTCATCCTGGGACTGGAGGGACTAGTAATAATGAGGGAGGTCAGCCTCATGTTAACCCACCAGTATTTGGATCGCATCTAGATCCGGAAGTCAATATCCCAAGGAATGTACAGGGCAACACTGCTGCAGGCAGAATCTTGCAAGAAGATCCTCAAGAGGAGCAGTTTACTGTAATGGGAGCTGGAGATGAAGTCTATGATAGGAGGTTTGATGAAATTGCTGAGAAGTTGAGATCTTTGGAGTCTCAAAATTCCTTAGGCTTCGGTGTAATGGATATGGGGTTAGTGGATGGGGTAAGGATTCCCCACAAGTTTAAGCCCCCGTGCTTCGAGAAGTACAATGGAACTTCCTGTCCACGAACTCACTTATAGTCCTTCCTGGGAAGACTTAAAGCATATACCATGGATGAGAAACTGTGGATGTTCTATTTTGAAGATAGCTTGACTGGAGCTTCAAGAGAGTGGTATTCACACTTGACCAGAGCTACTATCAGATGCTGGAAGGACTTAGCTGAAGCCTTCATCAGGCAGTACCAATACAATCTGGACATGGCTCCTAATAGGACCCTCTTGATGGGAATGTCTCAATCCTCCAGGGAAAGCTTCAGGGAATATGCCCAAAGGTGGAGACAGCTTGCTGCTGCTGTCCAACCACCCATGTCGGAAAGAGAAATGGCCGACATGTTCATGAATACTCTGCAAGGAACGTACATCGATAGATTGGCTTCCTTTTCTTCTACTAGCTTCGCAGACGTGGTTATAGCCGGTGAAAGAATTGAAAGTCTGCTAAAAATGGGCAAAATTTCTGATAATGGTGCAAGTTCGTCCAGTAATCCCAGGAAACCTTTTGTGGGACCTCGAAGAACCGGTGAGACAAATGCCATCCATGCCAGCAGGGGCAGACCTCAGTATGTCCATAGATCAATAGCAGCTGTCACTATTCCAGCTCCGATTCCTCAACAACCAGCATATCAACAACCACCACAACTCCATTATCAACAGCAAGTTCAGTACCCGCCGCAAAGAACCTACAACAACAACAACAACAATCAACAACAAAGACCTTTTCAGCAAAGACCGTCATAGGCAAATAGGGTGGTTGACCCTATCCCTATGCCTTATGCTGCCTTATTGCCACAACTCCTGAAACTCAACTTGGTTGAGTTAAGGACATTGGCACCACCAGATCCCTCCAATCTCCCAAGGAATTATGATGTCAACGCCAGATGTGCTTTCCACTCCAATGCACCTGGCCACAATACAGAAAAATACAGGGCCTTACAAATGAAAGTCCAAGATCTGGTGGATTCTAAAGCCCTCAACTTTGCACCCCCTCCAAATGTCAACAAGAATCCTATGCCTAATCATGACGGGCCAAGGATTAATTCCATTGAGGAAGACAGACCATCTACCTTGATCACCAGTGTTGCACAAATTCGGACACCTCTGGTCGAAATTAAAGCTCAGCTTCTAGAGTGCCAGGTGTTTCCTGGGTGTGAGCTCGGCTGTGGGTATTGCAACATTGCAGTCAACGGGTGTGATAATTTGAGAAGCGGCATAAATGGTCTTATCAAAGATGGTATACTTCAGATCTCAACAACGGCGCCTACAAATCCAGCAATTCCTTCGACAACAATTCCTGATTCTTCTACAACAGCAGCAACAATCATTCCTACCGATTCATCAATATCATCAGCAATGGCTCCGTCCATCACTTTAACAGATCAAATGTCAACAACTTTTTCTTCTACAACATCAGCATCCATTTTATCGGCAGAATCTTCTACAACGCCAGCAGAAATTAATGAAGATATCTCAGCGGTTACAATCTATTATGACCCATCAAATGTTCCTCCAAATAACAGCTTTCAACAACAAGCTGCGGCACCTCCTGCCAGGTCACCAGTCATAATTTACTACGATCCGCACACCATTTCAGTACCCTCCTCTGCAGCAGTCAGTCCAGTTACTCTTACGGTACCTGGGCCCGTTCCTTATGAAAGCAGTAATGCCATACCTTGGCATTATGGCTCTGATCTCTACTGCAACGGAGAGAAAATCACTTTGGATTCTTCAACCTCTTCTCCACAAATTGATAATGTCGGGGGAGGCGGAGGCTTCACCAGAAGCGGACGCCTTTTTGCCTTGCAAGTGCAAAGACCTAATGCTGAAGCAGAAGCTGCTGCCAAAGCAAAAGGAAAGAGTGTGGTGCTTGAAGAGCCAACTGTCAAAGAAACTCAGAGGACATCTTTTGAGCAAGATGTAGACGAGTTCATGAGAATCATAAAGAGAAGTGATTACAAAGTGGGGGACCAGCTTCACCAAACTCCCTCAAAAATCTCCATATTATCCCTGTTGATGTGTTCTGAAGCTCACAGGAATGCATTACTGAAAGTTCTGCACGCAGCATACGTGCCAGAGGAGATTACCGTTAATCAGCTAGAAACTGTGGTAGCAAACGTCAACACCAGCCATGGACTGGGTTTTACCAATGCTGACTTAACAACTGAGGGACGTAACCACAACAAGGCTTTACACATCACTCTAGAGTGCAAGGGTGCTGTTTTATCTCATGTACTGGTGGACACTGGGTCGTCACTCAATGTTCTACCAAAGAAAGCCTTAGTGAAGATGGAGTATGATGGCTTGGCACTGCGCCCAAGTAATTTGGTGGTGAGAGCATTTGATGGCTCTAAAAGATCAGTGCTTGGAGAGATTGATCTGCCTGTGATGATTGGCCCGCAGATCTTCAAAATTACCTTCTATGTGATGGACATTCAGCCGGCCTACAGCTGTTTGTTGGGTAGACCCTGGATCCATGCCGCTGGCGCTGTTACGTCTACCCTTCACCAGAAGCTGAAATTTGAATGGGAGGGCCAGATCATCACCATCTGTGGGGAAGAAGATATCTTTGTTAGCCATCTGGCTACGTATAAGTACATAGAGATGGACGGGGAGATCCATGAAACTATGAGCCAGGGGTTTGAGGCCCTGAACATTAATGAAGCATCTGCTGTACTGGGAACTTCCATGACGTCTTATCAGCAAGCCAGGAAGGTTGTTGAAGAGGATACTGCCCAAGGCTGGTGCAAGCTGCTGCCCGTGGAAAAGAAAGAAGACAAATTTGGGTTGGGTTACAAACCAACTCAACAAGATCCATCAGAGGCTGCAAAAGAGCCCAACTTTGTCAGCGGGGGGATGCTCACCCCGGATGCTGTAAACAACTTGGAAGACGAGGAGGAAAGCGACCGCAACCTGGAGAGCTGGATACGTCCAAGGATCCCGGGGAGCCAAGTCCTTAACTGGTCTTCCCAGGAAATTATAAGGGTTACTCCTGCAGAGTAATTATTATTTCCTGTATTTTTAAGCATGCATCAAGTCTTGCATCTTGCCCAAGATGACAAGACTCATTTTGTAATCGGGCCATCTTGTAATTTTGTGCAAATAGATCAATCAATGAATATCAGACATCTTTTGCAAATGAGTCTTTTCCTTTTCTGCTCACTGTTTCCCATTTTTCTTTTTGTACAAAAATAAAATGGCAATGTTTTCCAAAATGATAACTTCATTTCACTTTTTCTAAAACAAGATTAAAATTGATCACTAAAATAAACAATCTAAAACCCTTGCAGAGAGTGCCCTCCAGACTGCACCGACAACAACACTGCTATGACTTCGTATGACTTTGACAATCCAATCAATCAAGCTGATGAAGGGGTTGAAGAAGATTATGAGCTACCTGAAGAGCTATCCAGGTTGTTGAGACAAGAGGAGAAGGTCATCACTCCTCATCAGGATGAGGTTGAGACGGTTAATCTTGGTACGGAAGAAGATGTGAAAGAAGTTAAGATCGGGGCCTGCTTGCAAGATTCAGTGAAAGAGCAACTGATTGACATGCTTCGGGAGTATGCGGATGTTTTTGCTTGGTCTTATCAGGATATGCCAGGGTTGGACACCGACATTGTCATGCACAAGATGCCTCTGAAAGAAGATTGCCCACCGGTAAAACAGAAATTGCGCCGTACTCACCCAGATATGGCAATGAAGATTAAGGAAGAGGTACAAAAGCAGTGGGACGTCGGGTTCCTTGCTGTAACTAGCTATCCACTGTGGGTTGCTAATATCGTACCTGTTCCTAAGAAAGACGGCAAGGTGAGGATGTGTGTGGATTACCGGGACCTGAACAGAGCCAGCCCGAAAGATGACTTCCCTTTACCTCACATTGATGTATTGGTCGACAATACGACTCAGTTCTCGGTGTTCTCCTTCATGGACGGGTTCTCAGGATACAATCAGATCAAGATGTCACCTGAAGACATGGAGAAGACCACTTTCATCACACCCTGGGGCACATTCTATTACAAGGTGATGCCATTCGGACTGAAGAATGTGGGTGCAACTTATCAACGGGCTATGGTAACATTTTTCCACGACATGATCCATAAAGAAATTGAATGTTATGTGGATGACATGATTGCCAAGTCCCTCACAGAAGAAGACCACCTGGTAAACCTGTTGAAGTTATTCAAACGTCTGAGGAAGTACCAACTGAAGTTAAACCCCAACAAATGCACATTCGGGGTGCGATCCGGTAAATTGCTGGGATTTATTGTAAGTGAAAAAGGGATTGAAGTTGACCCTGATAAAGTCAAAGCCATTCAAGAAGTGCCTGCGCCAAAGACTGAGAAAGAAGTTCGGGGGTTCCTAGGTAGATTGAACTACATTTCAAGGTTCATATCTCACCTTACAACAACCTGTGAACCTTTGTTCAAGCTGTTAAGAAAAGAACAAACGATCAGGTGGAACGAAGACTGCCAGAAGGCTTTTGACAAAATCAAGGAATACTTACAGGAGCCTCCAATCCTTATGCCTCCAGTTGAAGGAAGACCTCTAATCATGTACTTAACAGTGTTAGAAAAATCAATGGGGTGTGTGCTGGGCCAGCATGACGAGTCTGGTCGAAAAGAGTATGCAATATACTACATAAGCAAAAAGTTTACCGACTGTGAACAACGTTATTCACTGCTCGAGAAAACTTGCTGTGCTTTAGCGTGGGCTGCTCGCCGACTAAGGCAGTATATGTTGACCCACACTACCTTGTTGATTTCAAAGATGGATCCAGTTAAGTACATTTTTGAGAAGCCAACACTTACCGGACGGGTTGCAAGATGGCAAATGATTCTCACAGAATATGACATTCAGTACACATCTCAGAAAGCCATCAAGGGCAGTGTATTGTCTGATTATCTTGCAGAGCAACCCATTGATGATTACCAGCCTATGAGATTTGACTTCCCTGATGAAGACATCATGTTCATAAAAGCAAAAGATCATGAAGAGCCCGTTCACACTGAATGGCCTGATCCAGAAGAAGAATGGACTATGATGTTTGATGGGGTTGTTAATATGAATGGTCGCGGTGTTTGTGCAGTGCTCATTACACCTAAAGGAGTTCACATGCCTTTATCTGCAAAGCTTACCTTTAACTGCACTAACAACGAAGATGAATACGAAGCTTGCATTATGGGTCTTGAGGAAGCCATTGATCTCAAGATCAAGACTTTGACGGTATTCGAGATTCAGCTCTGGTAATCAATCAAACCAACGGCAAATGGTACACCCACCAGGATCATCTGGTACCTTATCGGGATTATACAAGGAGGTTATTGACTTTCTTTACAACAGTCAAGCTTGAGTATATCCCTCGAGATGAGAATCAGTTTGCGGATGCTCTTGCTACCATTTCATCCATGATCAAAGTTCAAGCTGCCAACTTTGTGCCTCGGACATCAGTGTCCAGACTTGACAGACCAGCATACGTGTTCTCAGTAGATGTTGTTAAGGATGATAAGCCTTGGTTCCATGACATTAAGTGCTTCTTGGAGGATCATACATACCCACCTGGGGCATCTCCCAATGATAAGAAGACATTAAGAAGGCTAGCTGGTAGTTTCTTCTTGAATAATGATGGTTCCTTGTACAAGAGAAACTTTGATATGGTACTTCTCAGATGTGTTGATAAGACAGAAGAGGACGTGTTGATGCACGAGGTGCACGAAGGATCTTTTGGTACCCATGCTGGAGGGCATGCAATGGCTAAAAAGTTGCTAAGATCCGGCTATTACTGGATCACAATGGATGCTGACTGTTGTGCTTATGCCAGAAAATGTCATAAATGCCAGATTTATGCGGATAAAGTGCATGTGCCTCCAAATCCTCTGAATGTGATGTCTTCACCTTGGCCCTTTGCCATGTGGGGCCTTGATATGATTGGCAAGATTGAACCGACTGCTTCAAACGGCCACAGATTCATCCTGGTTGTTATTGACTACTTTACCAAATGGGTTGAGGCAGCTTCTTATGCAAATGTTACAAGGCAAGTGGTAGCCCGATTTCTGAAGAGAGATATCATCTGTCGGTATGGAGTGCCCGAGCGAATCATTACTGATAATGGTTCCAATTTAAATAACAAAATGATGGCAGAACTATGCCGGGACTTCAAGATCCAACACCACAATTCTTCTCCTTACAGGCCAAAGATGAACGGCGCTGTTTAGGCGGCTAATAAGAATATCAAGAAGATTGTGCAGAAGATGGTGGTTACCTATAAAGACTGGCATGAAATGCTACCGTTTGCCTTGCATGGGTACCGCACGTCAATCAGAACATCCACTGGGGCAACACCGTATCAGCTTGTTTATGGTATGGAGGCAGTCCTACCTGTTGAAGTTGAATTACCCTCCCTGCGGGTATTGATGGATGTTAAACTGAATGAAGCAGAATGGGTCCGATCCCGATACGAACAACTAAGTCTGATTGAAGAAAAGAGATTGGCTGCAATCTGTCATGGGCAGTTATATCAGAAGAGAATGAAGAAAGCCTTCGATCAGAAAGTCAGGCTCCGAGAGTACCAAGTAGGTGATCTTATACTAAAAAGACTCCTCCCTCCTCATACAGACCACAGGGGCAAGTGGACTCCGAACTATGAAGGGCCATTCGTAGTAAAGAAAGTTTTCTCTGGTGGAGCACTGATGCTCAGTACTATGGATGGTGAAGACTTCCTGTCCCCTGTGAATTCAGATGCAGTTAAAAAATACTTCGCATGAAAATGACCCGCTGGACATAAAAACAGAATGTAAGTCCAGGCAAAAATAGGGCATCCCGGCGAATCAAAAACAAAATAAAAGACTCGGGCAAAAATAAGGGAAAATAAATAAAAATGTACACCCGCTGAGTTGAAAAGCTGCATTGGACAACTCAGGCAAAAATGGGTATCCTGGTGGGTCGAAAACCTGGAAAGGCGATCCACGCAAAATAATGGAATAAGCGAACAACTGCATTCTGAATTCGTTTGTATCATCTACAACTTGGTAAGATTTGAAAGGTCCGAGCGCCGGTCAGAATCAGCCTTCTTCAGAAAGCAAGACGAGAAGAACGTCAAAAGTCATACGAGTCATAGCAAAAGGGAAGCTCCTTGAAGCGTCATCAGCATTGCCAGCATCTTTTGTTTCTCAAATTGTAACAATCTCCTCATTTTAGGGGATTTGTTTCTATGACTGTATCTTGCCAATTCAAGGCACATGAATTAATAAAATCAGATTTTCAGTCATGTCTAGTCTCGTACATTTTATTTTCGTTTGCAAAAATGTCCGATGTCTTTAAGATATTGATTGCATAAATACAGATGCTTCCCTTCTAAAAATACATGCTTACAGGAAATATGTTTGCTCCTAGGATTGCCTAAACTCCTATGACGGAATCCGATAAGGGATATCTCGGGATGCTTGTATGTTTCCTTGTCTTTACAGGATTGCAGGTGTTCAGAGCGTACCATGGGGCATGAAGGCTTCTTCCCAGCAAGCTGACTAATCATTATCCACTCAGTCTGTCTCCCGTTTAGCACCGGAGGTGTTTTCTCCCCAGTTGAGTTGCCAGTCATCTTTCCTTCTCGGCCAAATGCAAAGACTAGGGAACCATCTCCCCACGAAGTTTCGACCTCTATCCAGAAAAGCAATACCTGAAGATCTCACAACAGAATGACGAAAGCTTCTACAAACCCCAGCGGGGTCCCTCATTATCGAGAAAGATCTATCAGTGATCTATTTCCCCAAAGCAGAGTCATATATATCAGATCTACCAATGATCTTATCCCCAGCTGGGAAATCCACGTCAAACAGATCAGCCAGAGATCTCCACAGCAGCGGGATCCGAATCTCGGATCGGTATCTTTGCATAATCATAGCATTCACATCATGTTCCCCACAGAGCATAGCATTCCGTCTAATACGGAGCATTACGGCAAAAATCAAACATATTGCATAATCGTAAGCCATGTGTCGAACTGAACACTTGTAAAAATGACCATCCATCAACAGTATACAGAATATTTCCCAAATTCCCCACCAGAAAGCCAAAGTATTACATTCACAAATACAGTTACATGCTCCTTTCGACACTCGTCTGTGTCATCATTCCCCAGTAAAGTCGCCCGAGCGTTCTCTGCAAACAAACACTTATACATTACAGATACTTCTTGACACTCATCTGTGCCATATCCCCAGCGGAAAGCCAAAGCGTCCCCTTTGCACTCACAACATATGTGTGCATATCTGTACAATTCCCTGACACCCGTCCGTGTCACCCCCCAGCATAGTCGCCTAAACGTTCTGGAAATCAAATACTTGTCTATAATACACTTTTTCTGGCACTCGTCTGCGTCTCACTCATCACTTTTTATTCATACAGATACTCGTCTGTATCTTGTATATACCACTTATATCCCCTCAGAATCAACACTCGTCCGTGTTCCTTGTTAACCAGTTGATACTCGTCCGTATCATCATCTCTGAACATGCGTCAAGCGTTTGTTTCTACTGATACTCGTCCATATCATGGTCTTAAGGATGCTCGTCCGCATCTTTAATCTATACACCGTGTCAAACACTTATGTCTTCTTGAATTTAGACACCCATCTGTGTCTACTATTCCCCAGAAGAGTCCCAGCAAATCCCAGTGAATTATTTCCTTTCTATCTGACATTCGTCCTATGTCATAATACCTTTCGACAGCCGTACCCTGCCAGGTGATCGTCCTTCGCCTTTTTGATGATCTTCCTTCATCACCCCCAGTGGAGTCTCTATTCATTAGAACCCCTTCTTATCCGACATTCGTCCTATTTGTGATATTTTTAGCAGTCGTACCCTGCTAGGTGACCTTCCTTCACCTCCTGATGATCGTCCTTCATCATTTTATCCGATGGCCGTCCCCATCGTTGATCTTGTTATCTGACATTCTTCCTATGTCATGATACCCTCAGAGCAGCCGTACCCTGCTAGGTGATCGTCCTTCACCTTTTGATGATCGTCCTTCATCATGCTTATCCGATGACCGTCCCCATCGTCGACCTTTTTATCCGGCATTCGTCCTATGTCGTGATACCTTTTGGCAACCGTACCTTGCCAGGTGATCGTCCTTCACCTTAGATGATCATCCCTCATCTTATCTCCAACAGAGCAGCCGTCCCCTACTAGGTGATCGTCCTTCACCTTTGATGACCTTTCCGCATCATTTATTTCTTCAACCCGATGGCCGTCCCCATCATGTACCTTGAATCCCCAGAGATTTTTTTGTTACTTTATTTTGATGGCCTTCCCCATCATAATCTCTTATGTCCCCAGCTTGTCGGCCGTCCCAGTCATTGCTTTGTTTCCCGCATCTTCCCCAGCATGTCGGTCGTCCCCGTCATTGCTTCATCCCAGCAGTCGTCCACTGCCCGACGGTCGTCCCCCGTCACCCGCACTTTATAAATATACTTTATTCTCTTTAACAATCTATATCCCTTTTCTTCTTCATTCTGTGAGTGCAAATTTTGGACTGTCTTTGGTATTCAACCACAAGTTATCTTGTTTGCCTGTTAAGCCGTCGCTTACATCCTGCACAGCTAACTCATGTTTGAATAGGGGCAGCTGTAAACACCCCAAATTTTCCCTCACCCATTCACACCATGGCTTGTGATCTTTTCATATGCATAAGTTCAATCATAGCATCTCATATTGCATATTTGCTTCACTGCATTGATTCAAAGTCATCTGCATCTAGGGTTTGTGATCTGAGCCATCCCTGAGCCACTTGAGCCACTCCAAAGGTCATCAATCACTTCAAAGGGGTCCATGAATGTCCAAGCATCATATTACATCCTCACAAAGTCAAGAAAGTCAAAGAATCACAAGAACTGAGAAAGGCATGGAAGCAGAGCCAGGTTTAACTGCACAGATGACCTAGAATTAGGGTTTTGGTTTCAAAGGCCATAACTCCAAATTATTTGGTCATTCTTGTTTCTATTGGTCTCTATATGGTATAGGGATCATGCATATCAATTTTCATGAAGAAATTCCATGGGGAAGGCATCTGATCAAGAGTTGACTTCTTGAGCAAGTCAGTGCAAAATCAGGGCATCTGAGGCCCCCAATGACCCAACCAAAGGGTATTCTCCATCATTTTGAGTGTGTATGCTCTTTATTTGATCATAGAAGATGTTATAAGTTCACAAAATTGAAGAATTTCAAGCCATTTGCAAAGTTGCCTTTTTGGGAAAATGACTTGTAATGGAAACTTGCCATTTTGGGAAAGTTTTTCAACCTCCTCAAATTAATTCAAAAAGGCTTCAAATGAGAAAACTTTGGTCATGAAAGTTGTAGAATGGATCATTCCCTTTTCAAAAAGTACAAGAAAGCATTCTAATTTATTTTGGATCAAAAGTTATGGCTTGTCAAAGTTGGACAAAATCACATAATTTCATGTTTTGTACCAAAGAGGCAAAGTTGCAAAACCTCTTGCCAAAGCAAAATGTGACTTCAATGTGACTTCTAACCTTTGCACAAACATGAACCATGACCTAAAAGTCAGAATGCACCAAAGAATTGTCCAATTTCTTGACTTGTGCATTAAGAAACTTGAAAAGGGCCAAGACTTTGTGAAATTGCAAAAAAACTCTCACAAACCCTAATCCACTTGCTGCATTGCCTCTAATCCATTTCCATGGTTCTCCCTGATTCAAGCTGCAGCCAAGCCATGCCTTGTACCTTGACTGCCATAGCCCATACCTCTCTTACACAAAAAGTTGACTTTATGCATTTTGCTCCATACCAATCACACTGCTCCACAACAACTCTCTGACCTATCAAGGATTGATATGTGTACCAAAAGCAACCCAACACATAACACAACACAGCCTGAAACATCTCACAAGCCATAGTTCCAAAAACTCACCTCTTATGCATTTTGTTTCGAAACTCATCCCATAAGCCACAAACATCAAAACAAACTTCATAGAATCACTCAACATGTTCCTCCGATCATTTCCCAATCCTCATTTGTCCCTGAAACCACCTCAAGCAGAAACACGATTTCTCACCCCTCCTGAACAGAACTCTATCAATCTCTCAAATCAGCCAAAAGAAACTCCAACCAAGCATTGCAAGCTTCTCAGGAGGTTCATTAGAGGCGTTTTGGATCAAAGAGGTAGCCAGAAAGTCCCAAAGATCAAAGCTCCAGTTCAGGAGAGCTCAAGAACTTTTTTTCCAGAAACATGTTTTTAAGTTCCTAAATGATTCTTTATGCTTCACTGATCATGTTGATATGTTTTGTTTTGAAAATGGTGGAGAAATGAGTATGTATTCGTGTTCTGAAATTTTTTTGACCTAAAACTGTTTTGATTCGATTCTCTCTTTTGGTGTGTTTTAAATGTTGTTTGTTTGTTGATTCTTGATGTATGATGTATGGGGATCATTTCTGGGCAGAGAGAATGGATTTTAGAAGCCTAGGGAAGAAGTTAGCAATTTTCAGGGAGGGATGTGGCCGGAGGTCATTTCCGGCCACCTGAAAGTCATTAAGTCTTTAATCACGTTTATGGTTTAGTTTAAATATGGACCGTAGATGTAGTTGACCAGGATTGACTCCCGCGCATATGAATGGACCAGATCCTTCATTAAAACCCTAATCATAATTTATTAAATTAATTAATCAGATTTAATTTAATCCAGCCAGTTCAAACGTGGGCTGCCCAGATGCGCGCGGGTCAATTCCCACCTTTTCTCTTTGAACCTCAGCCAGTAGATTTGCATACTTCTCATAAATTCAATTTTTATTTCATTTAATTTCATTTATCTTTTACGAATTATTTAAAATAGCAAAATACATTTAAAAATTCTGAAAATTTTTGTTAAGCATTTCATTAATTTTCAGAACCCAAAAATATTTTTATTTTTATTTTTTACCTTAAAAATTATTTTTAAATCATTTAAATGGTTATTTTTAATTGGTTAATGAAAATTAATTAATTAAATATGCATTTAGGTATTTAAAAATCACCAAAAAATTCACATTGCATTTAAAAACATTTAGAAACATTATCCAACTCTCAAAACAAATTTCTTTTTGGTTCTTGATGCATTTTGATCATTTTCTTTGGAATTAAATTCATTTTAAGGCAATAATTTGGTTCAAACTTTGAAAAATCCATTCTGCCTAACCCTTGAGAGTTTGATGATGGTTCTTCTTGCATTGCATCCTCCATAGCATGTAGTTTATAGGAAAAAATTGGTTTGATTTGATCTTGAATTTTCAATTTGTTTTGCATTTTTCATTGTGAGGCACCCCAAAACCCTAGCCAACTTAGGAAATTCATAACTTTCACTAGGTTAAGAGTTAGTTCCCCTCCTTTGGGTAGTGAACTTGTGTAGGGTTAGGGTTCCCTTTGTCCCATTTTCAATTTTTTATCACATCATTTGCTTCTGGTTTTGGATTTTTGCATTGCATGTTGCATATAAACCCTAATTTGTGCTTTCCTTTGCATCCATCTTTCATTTGCTTGCATTCAACAACTTGCCATGACATTTTGTGCATCCACATGATTCATAATACATCTTAGGACATATTAGAATTATGTTTGATCATTGAATCTTTCATTTGCCATGTTATATGTCCATTGCATTTCATAAACTTTTCTTGAACTTCCATGGTTTAAGCATGCTTCATCTGCACCCATATCCTTGTATGATCATTCTCATGTCTTGCCTTGTGTTTTCATCCCCTTTTAGCATCATTAACATCATGTCTATGCTTCTGGTTTTGGTTTGTACCATGGCATTTCATCTCATTTGCATTGCATCTCATTTCTTTTGCTAACTTTTCAGGTGGTAAGTTACTTTGAGAAGTGAATTTGCCTTCACTTCTCACAATCTCTTTTCATCCCTCTTGTGTATCATTACTGCATTTTATCTTGTGTATTTGAGTGAGCTTGCTCATTCATGTTCATCTTACTTTCTTTCTTCAAGCAACTTGTCTTATTAAGTGAAGCAAGTTGTTTTGCTTCTCTTTGCTTCTTGCTCCCTTCATCTGCTTCCTTCCTGGTGGTGTCTCTGAAGATCTTCTTGCCAACCTCATTAACCCTAGGAATAACCAAGCATGATAATAATTAAGGTTTGATTAGTCCCCCATTTAGCTTTTACCTTTGTGTCATCTTTGAGTCTTCTCTTCTCATCTCTTAATCAAGGACTAAACCCTAAAGGTTTTAAGGCTTTGTGATTAAGGTTATGCATGTATCCTTCTATTAGGATGGAGTGTATAACTTTAATCCTAAGTGTTAAACCCTTAATGTGTTTAAATCCTTTAATCAATTCACCTAATAATCACTAAGACATAAAGCTTGTAACTTGGGCCTTGCATTAGGGTTCTAATTCTTCCTTAATTGGTTAAGAAGGACTAACCCTAGTGTTAATGGACAAGTCCCCCTCAAGTTGTCTTACAAACCCTAAAAACCATCTCTTCATCTTATCATTAACTAAAATCCACTTTAATAAAGGTGTTGTTTTGTCATGAGGTTAATCCCTAATCATGGATTAAGTTGAGGAGTCTTTCTCAGCTTAAATGTTCTCATCTATTATCCTTCTATTAGGATGGTGTAATGAGTCCATTAAATCCTTGGTTATGGCTTAAACTCATTACTTAACACCAAACAAAAACTCCAAAAACACCTAAATAAATGCAAGTAGGTTAATGATCTTAATCCTCCATCATGGTGATTAAGTGTGAGGTGTTTACTTCATACTTAAGGTATTCTCATTACCCCTAATCAGAGGGAGGATGTGATGAGTTTATTAACCCTTGGCTTAGGCTTAAGCTCATTTTCTTATGGCAAACTCCAAAAGCAATAAAAGACTGAAAACACAAAAACAAATAATAATCGTCTCCTTCGGGATTCTTTTCTCATCTCACTCACTCACAAACGAGAACTTGCTTCTTCCGTCTAATGCAAGACAGTTTGCACCTGAGCCAGATAGGTCATACACTTGAGCATAGATAAATAAGCAGTTCACAAGTCAAATCATCTTTCAGTCTCTTTGAGTCGAACTACGGTGTTCTGACTTCCTCATTGCATGAGAGGATACGTAGGCATAACTTAACAGTTATCGAACAAAAGTCTCTGTATATCCCCCCTCCTCCAGTATTATTCTTTTAGCCTCATTATCTTGGGCATTTCATTCTTGTTCTTACAGTGACACTCTCTTATTTCGCTTCACATTTCTTTTACACTGACACTTGCATTCTTTCCAACTTTGATACACAGATTGCACTGACACTACCCCTTTAAAACGTAAATCTTTTAAGCGTGGATCCCGTCGAGTACGACGGACAATCTGGGTGCTAATACCTTCCCAGGTTGTAACCAACCCCCTTTCTCAGTTTCTCTAGTTTGCAACCGTCTTATCCATATCTTTTCTAGGTCTATGCAGCATTACCTTTCCTCCGGGATAAAAATGCCTAGTTGGCGACTCTTGTCTTCCTGAGTTCACCCCTGTGTGTACTCTCTCCTTTCTCCGACCGTTCGCGTCTGTACCCCTCTTGGCCCTGCGTCATCAGGTGGGAGCGACAGACGAATCCAGCTCTCCAGGTTGAGGTCGCTTTCAACCTCGTCTTCCACGTTATTGACAGCATCTGGGGTCAGCATTCCCTCACTTACGAACTTGGGCTCTTCAGTAGCCTCTGCTTGATCTTGTCGGGATGGTTTGTAACCCAAACCGAATTTGTCCTCCTTCTTCTCCACAGGTGACAGCTTGCCCTAGCCTTGGGAGTTTCCATTTTCAACAACCTTCCGAGCTTGTTGGTAGGAGACAATTAAAGTACCCATGCTATCTTCTTGGGATGCAGCAAATACTTGAGTTGTCGCCTCATTGACGTTCAGCGCTTCGAAACCTTGGCTCATGGTCTCGTGGATTTCACCATCCATCTCAATGTATTTTTAGGTAGCCAGATGGCTAACAAAAATGTCCTCTTCACCACAGATTGTGATAATTTTCCCTTCCCACTCGTATTTTAATTTCTGGTGAAGGGTCGACGTAACTGCGCCAGCAGCGTGAATCCATGGTCGACCCAATAAACAACTATAGGCCGGCTGAATGTCTATCATGTAGAAAGTAGTTTGAAAGACCTGTGGGCCAATTATCACGGGAAGCTCCACCTCTCCAAGAACAGACCTCTTGGAACCATCAAAAGCTCTAACCACCAGATTGCTTGGTCGGAGAGCTATACCATCATATTCAAGCTTAACAATGGCCTTCTTTGGCAAGACATTGAGTGAGGACCCAGTGTCAACTAGAACATGTGAAAGCACAGCTTCTTTACACTCTAGAGTGATGTGCAAAGCTTTATTGTGATGACGACCTTCCGCAGTCAAATCGGTGTTGGTAAAGCCTAGTCCATGATTAGTATTAACATTAAAAACCACTGTCTCTAGCTGATTTACCGTGATCTCCTCAGGCACGTAGGCTGCGTGCAGGACTTTAAGTAATGCATCCCGATGAGCTTCGGAACATAATAGCAATGATAGAATGGAGATCTTGGAAGGAGTCTGGTGGAGCTGATCCACAACCTTATAATCGCTTCTCTTGATTATCCTCATAAATTCGTCCACATCTTGATCAAAGGACGTTTTCTGAGCTTCTTTCAAAACTGGTTCTTCAGGCACCACATTTTTGCCTTTAGCTTTGGCAGCAGCCTCTGCCTCAGTGTTAACTCTTGGAACTTGTGACACGAAAAGACGTCCGCTTCGAGTGAAGCCTCTGCCTCCCCCGAAATTATCGACATGTGGTGTATGAGTTGAAGAATCAAGAACGACTCTCTCCCTGTTGCAGTAGAGGTCTGAACCATAGTGTCATGGCACATCATTGTCTTTTTCATACGGAATGGGTCCAGGTACTGTGACAGTGACTGGACTAACTGCAGCCGAAGTAGGAACTATGATTGTCTGTGGATCGTAATATATGGTGACAGGATTTTTGACTAGTGGTGGTGACGAAAGACTGAAGCTGGGTTGTTGTTGAGATTGTTGCTGAAAATTGTTGGAATCGGGGACCATTGACGGGTCGTAATATATGGTGACTGTGGAGATGTCATTATTTATGGTTGTTGTAGTTGTAGAAGTGGATGCGGTTGAACTAATGTTTGTTGAAGTGGTAGAGGAGATGATTGTTGACTTTGTAGCAGAGTCTATCGGAACAATTGTTTTTGAAGTTGTACGCGGAGTGCTTGTTGTTGTTGTAAGAGGAATTGTTGATGTTGTAGAAACTGTTGATGTTATCTGCAGGATACCTTCTCTGATAAGGCCATTGATGCCACTTCTTAAACTTGCACAACCATTGAAGGAAACTTTACAAGATTCACAGCAGGCCTCACAACCTGGGTACACCTGGCATTTTAAAAGCTGAGCTTTAACCTCTGTCAGAGGTGTTTGAATGCTTGCAGTATCTTCAATTAAGTTCATCGGTTGATCCTCCTCAATTGCATTTATCCTGGGCCCACCGTGGCTAGGCATAGGATTTTTTGTGACGTTAGGAGGTGGTGCAAAATTTAAAGCCTTTGAATCAACTAGATCCTGGACCTTCATGTGCAAAGCTCTGCACTTTTCTGTGGTATGACCAGATGCATTAGAATTGAAGGCACATCTGGCATTGACGTCGTAATTCCTTGGAAGTTTTTGAGGATCTAGTGGAGCCAGAGTCCTTAATTCAACAAGATTGAGTTTCAAAAGTTGTGGCAACAAAGTGGCATAGGGCATCGGTATAGGATCGATTACCCTGTTGACTTGAGATGGCCTTTGCTGGAAAGGACGTTGTTGTTGGTTGTTGTTGTAGGACCTTTGTTGAGGAAAATGTTGTTGAGGGAAATGTTGTGGTTATGGAGTGTATTATTGTTGAGGTGGTGGAGTGGGAATTATGACAACGGTAATTGATCTTGGCATATACTGGGGTCTTCCTCTGCCCATGTGTATTGAATTGGTTTCACCCGACCTACGAGGCCCTGCAAATGGTTTCCTTGTGCTGCTTGAGTTGGCGCCATTATCAGAAATTTTACCCATCTTTAACAAACTCTCAATCCTTTCTCCTGTTATGACCACGTCAGCAAAGCTAGTAGAAGAGAAAGCAGCCAACCTATTAATGTATGTCCCCTGTAGGGTGTTCATGAACATATGTGTCATTTCTCTTTCCGACATTGGAGGTTGAACAACATCAGCTAATTGCCTCCATCTCTGAGTATACTCTCTGAAGCTTTCCCTGGAGGATTGTGACATACCCATTAGAAGAGTTCTGTTAGGAGCCATGTCTAGATTGTATTGATATTGACGTATGAAAGCCTCGGCCAAATCCTTCCAATTTCTGATTGTTGCCCTAGTCAGGTGAGAGTACCACTCACGGGATGCCCCAGTCAAGCTATCTTCAAAATAGAACATCCATAGCTTTTCATCTATACTGTAAGCCTTCAATCTTCCCAGAAAGGATTGAAGATGGGTGCGAGGGCAAGATGTTCCATTATATCTTTCAAAGCAGGGAGGCTTGAATTTGTGAGGAATTCTAACTCCCTCCACCAGCCCCATATCCATAACATCAAATCCTAAGCAGTTTTGGGACTCCAGGGATCTTAGCTTTTCTGCTATCTCGTCCAGACGACGATCATAGACTTCATCTCCTGCTCCAACTACAGTGAACTATTCCTCCTGATGGTCCTCTTGCAAGGCACGCCCTCCAGTATTACCTTGGGTATTCCTAATAGCATTAAAATCGGGGTTGAGATGAGGTCCAAACTCCGGGGGGTCAGTACGAGGCTGTACATGATCATTGTTGCTGGTACCCCCTTTACCTGGGTGATTTTCTTCAGGAGTTTGCCGCTCGACCAACTCTCTTAATCTTTCTTGGCTTTGGGCCAACCCAGTCATTACTGCCATGAATTGGCTTATCTGAGCCCTCATTTCAGTTCTTTCATTAGCAATCTGGTTTCTTACGTCAGTCAGATCTTGTTGAACCTGGTCCATCTGTAAGCTCGGAAGGTTGTTTCTTGTAGGATACCGGTGAACTCTGTTGATGGGGAAGACTCTCCTACGAGCAATGTTTCCTGAAACCACAGCAAAGTGAGAAAACAAACAACAGAAAATACCTACAAAACAAAGAAATGAGGTTAGTATGCAATGCAGTATGTCTATTTGTCTTCCAAGGGTATCCGGTTTGGTTCTTTGGTTTTGACCTTCCAGACCTCGAGGAATGATGATGTTGGAGGGAAATGAAGCCCAAAGATTAACACACAAACCATATATTACAAAATGTAAAGGTACATAGTTTTGTGATTACAAACAAGTCCCCATGGTGGGTCAAAATACAACAACATCAACAAAAGTACAAACAAAAATGAAATACAAATACAAAGAAATTAGACATCCAGCCTAAAGTCATCCTCTTTGACTTCCTTCAGAAGAGAATCAGTTACTGGTCCAACTGGATGCTCTGTGATGGTCCTGATAAGAAGGTTCCTGGTGGCAATAGCATTTGTCAACTTCTTAAACTTGTCTTGGTCTTTGAACCTCTTCAACCCCGCCCGAAGTTTCAACTCGAAGATTTCCTTCTGTGCTGCTAACAAGGCTTCCTGACTCTTCTTCTCATTAGCTTCCAACTGCTCCATCCTAGCCTGGGTCTTCTGATCTTCCTGTGAACGAGCCTTAGTAATTCTGATCCATCTAGCCTGACTCTCTTCCAAGTAGTGCTCAGCTCTGGCCTTCTGAATCTTGGCTTCTTACCAAGAATTCTTTAATACCAACTCCCCTGCCCGGGCTCTTCTGATGTAATCATCTATCTTCTTAATCTTGGTCATATGCTCAATCCGGAGCTTCTCTAACCTCTCATTGTCCAGACGACTGTCCTTCCTCTCCCAGAGGGTCTTCTTTAGAGCTTCAGAAAGCTGAGTATTCCTCTCTTTCAACTTCTCAAATTCCTCTAAACTGACTGTAGATACAGGCTCTACTGCTGATGGTCCTGGCACATCCTCCAGGGTGAATGGCATGCGGGTGATCTGTCCTCTGATGCGAGATCAATCAATGTACTATGCTGAAGCTATGTTGTTGCACTTGCCAAGAATGGCAGTCCCTTTTGTCTGAATGTTATCCCAAGCCCAGGCTGCTTGTTGGACGATAGCATGATTATTCTGAATGTCACAGTAAAGGGTTTCTGATAAGTCCTGCTCTCTTGGTGGGTGTACCAAGGCATACTCTAATTGCCTTTTGAAAAACAAATGATTGTAATTGATGCAACCCTTCACTCCAATCAGAGGTACATTGGGATACTGCCCACAACTGGTGATTATGTCTCTGCCCTTGGTGCTCTGAGTGCACCACCTGATGTCTTCTGAAGTGAGAGCAATCATTATCTTAGCCCAGTTTATTGACTGATGAGGATTCAAGAAAGCCTCTTTCATTGGCAAGTGTCTCAATAACCAGCAGTAGAAAAGAGGTGCACAACATCTGACTAATCTTCCCCTCTGCTTCTCCATCCTTTGATGCACTGAGTAATAGAAATCCCCAAGCAAGGTAGGAACTGGATTCTTCAACAGGAAGAGATGGATAGCACTCTTTCTTTAAAACTTAGGCTCGTCTGCAAACAAGATGATACCATATATGCTTAGAGCCAAGAGAGCACAAAATATTTCCCACTTCCCTGCTGTAGCATGAATGGTGGCCTGAGTAATAAAGAAGTCCAAATGGAGGCCTGGGATTCCAGGCTTAGTGGTCATATTCTGATCAATGATAGTGGTCTCCAAATACAGAGCCTTAGTTATATCCTCATTCCTAGGAGCTGTCATCTCAGGGTTGAAAGGAATCCCTCCCCTGATGGGGACACCCAACAACATGGAAAACTCTTCTAACAAAGGGCCCAACTGAAAGTCGGGAAAGGTAAAACATCTGAGAGGAGGGTCATAGAACTGAAGGCAAGTGTGGATCATACTCCTCTATGATGCATCCAAGTCCATGATCATGTCCATGATGCCACCATAGTGTTCCCTGAATAAAGGGACATGATCAGGAGTGATGAGTGTCTGGATCTTCCTGATGCTTGCTAGGGAGAGCTCAAAGAAATGATAGGTAATGTTGCTCTTCCTGGATGAGTCCATGCTGATAGTGGATGCTGATGAAGATAACTGAGGAGAAGTACTAATGAAGACAACTGGTGAAGGTGTTGAAGAAAATCTCTGATGAAGATAACTGATGAATATATCTGATGAAGATGTCTGAGCAGAAGAACAGTCAAAACCAAACCAAAGATAAGATGTGGATACCCTGTAAAACAAATAGACAAATGTTAAAATGATGCAAAATGATGTATGCAGAATGATATGCAAGGGTTTGTGATCAAGTTCTGGATCTGTTATCTGCCTTGATAAGGTCCATGTGTGTTCAGAAATCCAGATGAAGGCTTAGAAAACCAGTAACCAGGTGGGGGACTCAAATAAAGAGTCACAAGTCCATGGTTTCATAGAATCAGTCCAAAATGATGCAATCTTAAAACAAAACTGGTAACAGGGTATGATGAGGCCAAGGGTTCCTGTAAACCTGTAAACATCCCATCCCCCTCACATGTATTGTTCTAGAACAAGGATCCTCAGACTTGGATCAGTTATGAGAAGTGTAAACACTTCTAACCCGGAGGTACAATGTTTACATTAATCATAAAGGATCCTCCTCTAATTCACCTTAGATGCTGAAGGTCATAAAAAGGTCATCCAGACTTAGTAGGCTTCCCAGATAGCCCTAGTGCTACAGGAAATCCGTAGCACAAAGTTCTCAAGAAGAAACCCATGTCTGAACCGTGTTTCATATTCTCGCACCAGACCGAAATGGAATGGGAAAGAATATGAAGCCACTCTATCCTATGTGTCACTCAGGCTCCCAGTATGGAATCTTGCTCACTGAATATCCCTCCCACCTAGGCAAACAAAAGATCCAGCACATGATATGATAACAATAGTATGAAATGCATAAAAATAGTAAATGAAAGCAGTAAATAAAGTTGTACGGAAAGCAATAAATAAAGAAATAAACAAAAGCACATATAAAACATAACACCCCCATAAACACAAATCAAACAAGCGCTAGGAGAAACCCACAAAAAGAACCAGAAGCCCTGGTTGCAAGATATCTCCCCAGCAGAGTCGCCAAGTTGTCGCTCCCGAAGATTATTCATCCCGGTGCAGACTCCAACGGTCGGCGAAAAGAGAAAATGAAGTGAAGTGAATAGAGTCGCCGGCTAGGCATTTTTATCCCGAAGGAAAGGTAATGCTGCATAAACCTGGGAAAAGATGGATAAGACGGTCACGAACCAGAGAAACTGAGAAAGGGGGTTGGTTACAACCTGGGAAGGTATTAGCACCCAGATTGTCCGTCGTACTCGACGGGATCCACGCTTACCATATTGTGTTTAATGGGGTAGTGTATGTGTTATCTGTGTGCAAAAGCTAAGAATGACTGTACAGGTGTCAGTGCAAAAGGGGGAATTGCTCAGGAACTGAGGCTTTAGAAAGAATGCTTAGAGAGGGGGAAGACAAAGAGACTTTTGTTCGATAACTGTTAAGTTATGCCTACGTATCCTCTCGTGCAATGAGGAAGTCAGAACACCGTAGTTCGACTCAAAGAGACTAAAAAATAAATTGACTGTGAACTGCTTGCTTGTCTATGCTCAAGTGTATGACTCGTCTGGCTTGAGTGCTAACTGTCTTGCATTAGAAGGAAGAAGGAAGTTCTCGTTTATGAATGAGTGTGATGAGAAAAGAATCCTGAGGAAGAAGATTATTGCTTGTTTTTTTGTTTTCTGTTTTGTTATTGTTTTTGGAGTTTTTGCATAAGTTAATGAACTTAAGCTTAAATCAAGGGCTTGTAAACTCATTATATCCTCCCTGATTAGGGATAATGAGTCTACTTAAGTATGAGATAAGCACCTCAACTTAATTACCATGATGGTGTAGGATTAAGATCATTAACTTACTTGTGATTAATTAGATGTTTTTGGGTTTTTGTTTAGTGTTAAGTAATGAGTTTAATCTCTAATCACAGATTAGTGAACTCATTACACCATCCTAATAGAAGGATAATAGATGAGAACACTTAAGATGAGGAAGATACCTCAACTTAATCCATGGTTAGGGAATAAATTCATTATATAACAAGCCTTTATTAAGTGGATTTTAATTAAAGGGATGAGATTAAGAAGTGGATTTTAAGTTTGTAAGACAACTTGAGGGGGACTTGTCCATTAAACACTAGGGTTAGTCCCTCTTAACCATAAGGAAGAGATAGAACCCTACTGTAAGGCCCAAGTTACAAGATAAAGTCTTGGTAATTATTAGTGTGATTTGATTAAGAGGTGTAAACAAATTAAAGGTTTAACACTTAGGATTAAAGTTATACACTCCATCCTAAGAGAAGGATGCAGGCATAACCCTAATTCCAAAGTCCTAAAACTTTAAGAGTTTAGTCTCTGATTATTGAGATGAGAAGAGAGGCTCAAGGAGACTCAAAGGTAAAAGACTAAGGGGGACTATACACAATCCTAAAAGTTATCATTCTTGGATATCCTATGGTTTGTTAGGCTTAAGAGGAAATATCTTCAAGGCCACCAATGGACAAAAGCAGATGAAAAGAGAAGGAGAAAGAAGAACAAGTTACTTACTTCCTGAAGAAGATAAGTAACTTAAAGAAAGAAAGTAAGAAGGATGGAATATAAGTGAAGCAAGTTCACTTCAAAGACATGTAAATATGCATATGAATGAGATAATAAGAGGTGATAGGTGAAGGCAAATCCACCTCCCAAACAACTTACCAAAAGATCCTGAAAATGTTAGTATGAATGCATAAGACATAAACCATAAAGAAATGAATTGAAATGAGGTGAAATGAGATGCAAAGACCAAAGTCAGAAGTGAAAATGCAATGCAAATGGCATATGAGATGATGAAAAGTCATACAATATGCATATGAATGCGCATACAAGGATGAGATGCAATGGAAGCATGTTTAGAAGCATGAAAACACAAGGATGTTTATGAAATGAAATGAATGCAAGACATAACAAATGAATGAAGAAATGATCAAAAAATGTTCAAGTATGTCCTAAGATGTCTAAGATGTCATATGAATACTTGAAATGTCATGGCAAGTTCATGTGATGATGATATGCAAAGATGGATGCAAATGAACATGAGAAATTAGGGTTTCATGAATGTATGAGATGCAAATGAACAAAACAGAAGCATACAACATGATAAAAAAATTGAAACCAATCTCAATCAAATCCTAAACCTATACAAGATCACACCCCAAAGGAGAAAGTCAAAAGCCTAACCTAGTGGAAGTTATGAATTTCCTAAGTTTGCTAGGGTTTTTGGGTGATTATCAAAGGAAAATGCAAATCAAATTGAAAATGTAAGATAAATTCATGGGAACAATAACCTAGAAACTACATGCAATATGTGAAACAATGCAAGAAGAATCAAGTTCAAACTCTTCATAGTTAGGTAGAAATGAATTTTTCAAATTAGGGTTAGAAAATGTGATTTTAAAGAACCCTAATTTAAAGAAAAATGTGAAATTATGATCAAACCTAAAAAGAAATTTGTATGAAGAGTTTGAAAATGTTTCTAAATGTATTGGAATGATTCATGATTTTTTTGGTGAATTTTAGAAACCTAAATGTATTTTTAATTAATTTAAACCCATTAATTAATTAAAAATAACATTTAAATATTTTAAAAATACTTTTTAAATGCAAAAAATAAAATAAAAATAATTTTTGGGTGGAGAAAAATATTTGGATCAGAAATGCAAAAGATCAAATTTTTGTGATGTTTTTAACTATTTTAAATAAATTATGCAAGAGAAATAAATAAAAATTAATTAAAAATTAATTAAAAATGAAATTTAAATGGAAGTCAGTGCATCCAGTGGCTGAGATTCAAACAAAAAAAGAGGGAATTGACTGGAGCGTGTTTTAAAGGTCAGGATTGCATCTGGGCTAATTTAAATTAAACCTAATTAATTAAACTAAATAACCTGATTAGGGTTTTAATGAACACATTCAGACCCCCATCCACGCGCGAAAAAATAATTAAGCGGCCCACATTTAAACTGACCCTTAAACCCTAATTAAGAGCCCTAAGCATTTTCATGTGACCGGAGCTAGCTCCGGTCATCTTCTCCGGCAGCCCATTCACCCTAACTTCTTCCCTAGGCTAAATCAAACCCTCTAAAGCTCCAGAAATGACCGTCTAACATCCCTAAACATGAATCCAGCATCAAATAACATTTATCACTCAAGAAAATCATGATTCGAAGCAAAACGGAAAAATAATCAAAACTTTCAGAAGTTCAATACATGCTTGATTCTTAACCATTTTCAAAAGTAGACATATCAGGAGGATCAGTGCATCATGTAGAAGCATTTAAGAACTTAAAATGAGAGTTCTGGAAAAAATGTTCTTCATGGTTACCTGAGATGAAGCTTTCAATCCCTGAGCTTTCTGGCCTCTTGCTTGGTTCAAAACAACCCCAATGAGCTCCCTGATGATGAGGAGGAGCTTAGAGCAAACTTGTGATGGCTATTTTGAAGTGTATGGTTCTGGTTTTGCAGAAATCGTGTTTTAGTTTAGGGAGCTTTCAGGCCATGGGAGTGGGTGCTTTGTGATCTATGGATGATTTTGAGTTGATTGGTGGAAAAATATTTTAAGTTTAAGGCCTGTGCAGTGAGATTCGAAGAGATGAAGTTCTATGGTGATTTTTGGGATTCTGAGTTGTGTTGTGTTTCAGGCTCTAAGATGTTATGAAATGAGGTCCATGAGGCATGTATGTGAAGTCTTGATTGGTCAGAAGAGTGGTTGTGGCCCAGCTTGATTGGTATGGGAGGTTTTGCCAAAAAGTCAAATTTGTGTACTTTGAGGTATGGGCCATGGCAGAGCTGGATTTTTGGGGTGTTTGGCCTCAGCAAGATTCATGGAGAGCCATAGAATTGGTTTGATGCAGCTGGCACAAGTGGATGGAAGGATCCAAGGCATTTTGCAACTTTCCCTCTTTGAACTTTCTTGAGAATCAAACATGAAAACTATGCAATCTTGGGCCAATTCTGATTTTTGAAAGCTGCCTTGACATGTTATGAGGCATAGAAGTTGATTTGAGGTCATAGAAAGGCTTGGCAAGTGAAATTGCAAAATTCCCTCTTTGGCATGAACTTGAAAATTATAGGATTTTTGCCAACTTTGAAAGGCCATATCTTGAGTTCTATGATGAATCAAGACATGTTCTTATACTTTTTGAAACGGGAAAGACCTAATCTATAACTTTCAAGTCCAAGAATTTTTCATTTGAAGCATTTTTTGTTATGAAAGAGGAGGTTGAAAATCTTTCCCAAAATTGAAAGTTTCCATTACAAGTCATTTCCAAAAATATCAAGCTTGCAATTGGCTCAAAATTCTTCAATCTTGTGAACTTCCAACCACTTCTAATATCAAATAAATATCATAGAACCTCAATTTGATGAAAATGATCCTTTGGTTCCATTGTTGGGAGCCTCAGATGCCCTGATTTTGACTTTACTTGCTCAGGAAGTTACCCAATGATCAGATGACTTCCACAATGAATTTCTTCATAAAACTTGGTACGCATGATCCTTATAACATATTAAGAACATTAGAAACAAGAATGACCAAAAAATTTGGAGTTAAGGCCTCTGAAACCAAAACCCTAATTTTGGTCATCTGTGTAGGAAAACCCTAGCTCTGCTTCCATGCCTTTGCCAATTTTGTGATCCTTTGACTTTCATGAACTTTTGGGAGCATATTATGATTATAGAAAACACATGGACCCGCTTGGAAAGCTTCAAGATCATTAGGATGGCTCAGATTGATTCTTGGATTGCTCAGATCACAAACCCTAGATGCAGATGAAATGGAACTATGCAGATGAAACAAATATGCAATATGAGATGTAATGCTTATGTTAAAACAAAAATGAAAGATCACAAGCCATGGTGTAAAAAAAGTGAGGGAAAATTTGGGGTGTTTACACCCACATGGAGAAAGGCCATGGAGAAGAAAGAACGTTGAGAAGAGTTGGAGGCACATGAATCGTATCGGAATAGACCTGACACTTATGACATTTCTTCACATATTTGAAACAATCAGATTCCATTGTCAGCCAATAGTAACTCGCCCTTAATATCATTTTAGCCATAGCATGCCCATTGGCATGGGTGCCAAAGGAGCCTTCATGAATGTCCTTCATTAACGTGTCTGGTTCGTGCCTATCCACACACCTAAGCAAGATCATATCAAAAATTCGCTTGTACAACACATCATTATTCAAAAAGAAATTACCATCCAATCTTCTCAAGGTCTTCTTATCTTTATTTGATGCCCCAGGTGGGTACTTTTGTCTTCGTAGAAAGTATTCAATGTCGTGATACCATGGTTTATCATCAACAACCTCCTCTAGTGTGAACACATAAGCAGGTCTATCAAGGCGCATGATATCAATTTTTGGCACATCATTCCACCGATTTAGAACAATCATAGAGAATATGGTGGCCAAAGCATTTGCCATTCGATTCTCGTTACGGGGTACTTGGTGAAATTCAATTTTATTAAAGAAAGTTGATATCCTCCTTGCATAATCCCTATACAGAATCAGGTGAGGTTGTAGAACTTCCCATTTTCCTTTGATCTGATTGATTACTAGATTTGAGTCTCCATACACATCCAAAATCTTGATCCTCAAATCAATAGCTTCTTCTAGACCCATGAAGCAAGCTTCGTATTCAGCTTCATTATTGGTACAATTGAACGTCAACCTTGCAACGAAAGGAATATGAGAACCCTGAGGAGTAATGATCATTTCCCCAATCCCCTTTCCATACAAATTCACAACTCCATCAAATATTAATCCCCATCGGGATCCTGGCTCCGGCCCTTCGTCAAGCAAAGGGTCATCACAATCTTTCATCCTCAAGTGCATGACGTCTTCATCTGGGAAGTCAAATTTTACAGGTTCATAGTCATCAATTGGTTGGTGAGCCAAGTGATCATCTAGAACACTCCCTTTGATGGATTTCTGATTGTGATATTCGATATCATATTCCGATAATAACATCTGCCAGCGAGCAATTCTTCCAGCCAAGGCAGGTTTCTCAAAAATGTACTTGATTGGATCCATCTTCGAAATTAACTAAGTTGTATGATTAATCATATACTGTCGGAGTCAACGAGCTGCCCAATCCAAAGCACAACAAGTCTTCTCAAGCATGGAGTATCGAGACTCACATTCTATGAATTTCTTACTCAAGTAGTAAATGGCATTCTCCTTTCTCCCTGTTTCATCTTGTTGTCCAAGCACACACCCCATGGAATCTTCTAATATTGTTAGATACATGATTAAGGGTCTCCCTTTAACCGAAGGAATTAAAATAGGAGGCTTGAGTAAATAGTTTTTGATGCTATCAAAAGCTCTCTGGAAATCTTCAGTCCATTTGCAACTCTGATCCTTTCAGAGAAGTTTCAATATCGGCCCACAAGTAGCGGTTATGTTAGAGATAAATTTGGAGATGTAGTTTAAACAACCCAGGAATCCTCTCACTTGCTTCTCAGTCTTTGGTGCAGGCATTTCTTGGATGGCTTTGACTTTGTCAGGATCTACTTCAATACCCTTCTGACTAACAATGAAACCCAAAAGCTTCCCTGAACAAACATCGAAGGTGCATTTGTTAGGGTTCAGGCGAAGTTTGTACTTCCTCAAACGCTGAAATAACTTCAACAAATATTCCACGTGTTCCTCCTCAGTTCTAGATTTAGCAATCATGTCATCAACATATACTTCAATCTCTCTGTGCATCATGTCATGGAAAAGTGTTTTCATTTCTCTTTGATAGGTCGCACCAACGTTCTTCAAACCGAAAGGAATCATCCTGTAACAAAATATTCCCCAAGGTGTAATGAATGAGGTTTTCTCCTTGTCCTCTGGCGCCATCCGAATTTGATTGTACATAGAGAATCCATCCATGAAGGAAAATACTTTAAACTCGGTCATGCTGTCAACCAACATGTCAATATGCGGTAGCGGGAAATGATCCTTAGGACTAGCCTTGTTCAAATCTCTATAATCAACACACATTCTGACTTTACCATCTTTCTTTGGAACGGGCAATATGTTGGCTAATCACTGAGGGTATTCCGGGGTGACAAGGAAACCTGCATCAATCTGTTTTTGAACTTCGTCCTTAATTTTGATAGCCATGTTTGGGCATGATCTTCTTAACTTCTGCCTGACTGGCAGGCATTCTGGTTTCAAAGGCAGATGAAGCTTCACAATATTGGAATCCAACCCTGGCATGTCCTGGTAAGACCAAGCGAACACATCTACGTACTCCTTGAGAAGCTCTATCATTCTTTCTTTGACAACTGGAACGAGTAGTGCCCCAACCTTGACCTCCTTTTTGTCTTCTTCTGAACCCAAATTGATCACTTTTACCGTCTCTTTGTATGTTTTAATGGCTTCCTCCTCATTCTTAAGTAGTTATGAGATCTCATCAAGAATCTCCTCGTCATCTTCCTCTTCGTCATCTTCCATTTTGAAATTCGGGTATGACAGACTCAGATGTCGAATATGATGTTGAGACATCTTATCTGTTACTTATAAACATGGTAAGGCATACATATCAGTACTTAAATAATTCTAATATATTAGAGTCAAACATGCTTCAGGATGTTGTGACATCTGATAGGACATTCAGTTCAGGTACTGCATAAAACATAAAAAATATAAAGAACACAGCAGAATTGTTAACCCAGTTCAGTGTATCTCCACACTTACATCTGGGGGCTACCAAGCCAGGAAGGAAATCCAATATAAGTAATATTAATTCTAGACTTAAACCACTCAGTTTAATCCTTCACTTAATATCTACCCAATGCAATTTCTACCTAAGACACAACTTAGATATGAGTACCAACTCACTCCCCCTCAATCACACAGTGATCTTTTACAATGATTAATAAAATTGAAGTCACACTTCAAACACAACATCTTGATCTTACTTAAAATTTTCAATCAAGACACAATACTTCTCTTGCTTACAAGCTTCGAGAATCACAAGTGAAACAACCACAATAGAGTTCCTTGTTACGCACAGCTGCCACAAGAACACAACCCTAATAATGTTTACATTTTCGGTTGATTGGGTTAATTCTAAACTAGGTTACAGGGTTTCTTTTATAACCTATTCCCAACTGGATTTGGGCCTAAACAATCACAACAATAGCTGCTACAAATATGCAGAAAAAATCTGCTACAAATATTCCAAAAGATCTTCAAATCTAAAAACTCCTAAAATATCTCTAAATATAGAAACCTATATTTATCAATATTTGTCTTCAATTTAAATTGAGTCTTTAAGATCTTCTAAATCAGCACCCTTTAAATCAGCTCCACATATGATTGCATAATATCTCCAGAATATTCTGCATAATTCAGATCTGATAAATCCCACTGTCATCACCTTGAATTAGGGTTAGTTAGTTTGTTACCTCCTTAATTCAAGGTGAATTAGTTATTCTGTTATACTAAAATCAGATAACTAATCTCCCTAAAGATGCGCCTTGTATTGCTTATCTCTTTCCAATTAATTCCAGATAGATTCCCCTGAATTTACTCAGTTCTGTTACGCATCATTTAGGTCTGGTAGCAGGTTTGCGATGTCCCAACATCTGGTGTGACATCCTGATGTCTTGACTTTCTTCATTTACTGATACAATGTCACAACATCTGGTGTGACATCCTGTAAACTGAACTTACTTCATTAACTGATACAATGTCACAACATCTGGTGTGACATCCTGAATTAAGTTCATTTACTTATACTCTGTTTGATAATGTCACAACATCTGATGTGACATCCTGATATCTTGACTTAAGTTCATTAACTGTTACTCTGTTTGACAGTGTCACAACATCTGGTGTGACATCCTGAACTAAGTTCAACACTTCTTGTTTGATATCTATATGTAACACATGACAGTAACGTTGTCATGACAGTTGCAGATGTTTCAACATTTTCTTTGACATCTGTCTGTAAAATATGACAGTAATTCTGTCATGACATTTGCAGATGTTTCAACATCTTCTTTGACATCTGTCTGTAACATATGACAGTAATTCTGTCATGACATTTGCAGATGTTTCAACATCTTCTTTGACATCTGTCTGTAACATATGACAGTAATTCTGTCATGACATTTGCAAATGTTTCAACATCTTCTTTGACATCTGTCTGTAACATATGACAGTAATTCTGTCATGACATTTGCAGATGTTTCAACATCTTCTTTGACATCTTCCAATTATTATAACCACATTTATCTGTGCCACCATGTCAGGACATCATGTTTGACATGTTCTTCCAGAATCTATACCATGTTAATTTAACATATGGAACTTCTTATTCAACATTTTCCAGCCATATTAGTTTTACCAAACATAATGCCAATCATAAAATAATAGCATTAACAATCTCCTCCTTTGGCTTATTTTGGCTAAAACTAATTTACATACAGGTGTAGTAGTACCTTATGTAGAAGTTCCTTAACATCACATCTTCATATCAGACCTCACACTATTACTTCTCCCCCTTTTTAGCCATAAAAAGACAAAGGTACGATAATAAACATAGAGGTATATAATCTCCATAAGCTTGAAACACACACAAGCTTCACAATTCCTCAAGAATCAAACATAAACAGCAGAGAGCAGCTTTATATAATATAGCCTTCTAGACTCCTAGGATGCTCCTTATCTGGTTAAGGTATTACTCCCCCTTAACTCCACAAAATCAGGTGCACATACTAGTAACACACTCCCCCTGTCTAGGATACTCCATGCTTCTCTGTACATTGATGAAAGGAAAACATAAGACGCATCTTCATGTCTTCAAGAGATCACCCTCTTGTTCAATTCCCAATCGAACACATTCACTTCTTGTACCAAAGCATGCCTGATTCCTTTCTGGGTTTGTAGTTACCACAGACTACACAAGATGAATATCTTCTAGCACACAGGTTCTTGACACTAAGCCTTTACACACCAAAGGCCATACAATCTAGATAAAACACATCCAAACTAATTATGACATTAGAATGAATGTCCACAAACAAACTTCCAAGCAATCAATACCTGATATACTTCAGTCTCTTCTACATGTTTCTTCCAATATAGATCATCTACGTCATCATTCTCCCATATGATTAGGTAGTCTAATAATAGAAACCATGTAGATAAACACCCCAGATAATGTACTAACACTTAGTTAGAACATTTTTCATACACCAAGACCTTATCACCATGATCCTAGATGTGCTCCACCAACTGGACTTACTATATCATAGTAATCCAAGAACTGAAAATCTTCAACTACACTGTGCCACCAGTTAGAATCAGAAATCCAGAAAGAGTGATAAACTCTCATCCACCTTCAAGAAGAATAAATCCTCTTGAGTCTTCAACTCATCACTCCTCTGCCCAAGAGCAATTTGTTCCAAGACAATCCTCAAGAACAACCAGCTGCCACACTCTGATTATCTTGATTCTTCGAATCCACTTTAAAGATCAACCAATTACCACATTTTGATAACCTCCTTTATGAATCCTCATATGAAAAAGCCAATTGCCACTTTTGTCTTCTTCACGTTTATAATAAATCTTCCAAAGATATCCTGATCAATAAAGTTGATCTTCACCAAGCTGTCAAGATAAAAGGCCTTATGAAGCATTCAATCCCTATAGATCATTCTATCTTAATTTATGTGTCACTTCACCAATTAGACTCTGATGTTGAACTAGATGTTTAAACATTATTAGCCCACATCCATTTGTTAAATTCAGGTCCTTCTTCTACAACTTGAAAGAACCTCCTTCCTTTATAGAACAAGAGTTCCATGCTCTCATAGACCTGATTTATCCATCAAGTTTGAGTAAACAACCTCCATTCTATTGGTTTTGCAGAAATTCCTACCGATAACACATATTGATGAGAAACTTCCAATGTTTCTCCAAAGTCTTCAAACCTGCCACTGTCTGATTATTCAGAAGGAATAGTTAAGAACTACACCTCATAACTATACCAAGGATGCCACCTTTCCTTGAGTAAGGCAGTCTTAACAAATTTATGATATCGCCACCTATCTTAACTCCATGATGAGCATTCTGGACTACACCTAGATAAGAAATAAACCAATCCAAGTAGTCATCAAGATTATGATATGTTCATGGTCTTTCATCTCCATCTTCAGAATCAACAATATCCAGACCAGTTCTTGCCAAGAAACTTTCCAGAAATACATAACTCCTGTCACACAAGACTGAAGCCAATGCTACCGCTTATGCAATACCTCTCCCATGATTCTGCACAAACTCTGATGATAAAATGTTCTAACATCTTTTTGAACATCACCAATCTTGAATCACAAGGATAATCAATCAAACATTTGTGAACTCCACAAACAACAATTGATCTTAAATCCTTGTATAATACCTTATCAGATAGTTCTACACAATCTGATCTTTTAATTTTGAAGGATTTTAAGGTTAGCTCCAGATAAGATTAGCAAGATCTCCTCATGTCATGGATAAACAATACTCCAGCTGAGCATAAACTCCACTAATTCTCAACTTCACACCCCTGATGAACATACAAAGAGCACAACTGATAAATATCCACACTTGATTTTATATTCCAAAATAGATGCTCTTAGTTTGCTTGCTACAAAGGGTTCATACTGCCACTATCTATGACTAGTAGTGGAAGAGACTACCAGTTCAACAACCATTATGATCAGACTTCCCAATTTGACATTCTTCCCTTCCTTCTAGCAATTGTTGGTCACATTGCTAGTTATAATCATGACCAAAGTCATGCATTTATCACACACATTTGTAGATACATTTAGAAGCTTCTTCATCTTCAGATTCATCATCAGATTCATCAGCATTCTGAGCAACCTCTTTCAGCTCCAGTCTTTGAATTACTTCCTCAAGCTTTTTCTTCCTGGCATCCAGCTCTTTGCAAGTGTTCTTCAGATCTGCAATCAAGGCAGCTTTGGATATGGAAGTCTTTGCTTTTGAAGGTCCAGCAGATGTCCCAGTGGGAGCTTCAACATCAGCAGCATGATGGCTCAAGAAAAGTTTGTAATGGAAGGCCAGAGGACTTTCTCTTTTGCAAACTGAATCATTCTCAGTGAGGATACCTGGATATTGGCTAAGTATTATTCCACACAGCAAAGAAGGGAAGGCAATAGGCAGCTTTGTTGCAGATGTTCCAGCATGCTTCAATGTCTGATCAAAAATATAAGCCCCAAAGTTCAGCTTTGCTTGGGTGCCCACATCATATATGAACCTACCCAATCCAGTTGCTATTGAGGAGGTATGGTTGGTAGGGACCCAGTTTGCAGTGCTAATCCTATGCAGCATTGCATACTTCCTTGTCAGCAAGCTAACAGAAAGTTTCCCCTTGAATGGCCAAGCTTTGACTTGATTAGCAGTGATGACCTTGCACACCTGGTTATCTGTCTTTCCCAGCTTATTAGGTCCATCAGATTCTCTTCCTAAATAGTGGTTGATAACCATAGGAGAGAATTCCACACATCTCCCTCTTACATACACCTTTCTGAATTCATCTGATTTACCATCAGCACAGTCCTCTTGTAGGTTGACAATGAATTCCTTGACTAACAGCTCATAACAAGGTGAAAAGTTTGATACTGTTTTGAATAAACCAGCAGAAGAAATTAGGTCAATTACCTCAGTGCACTCAAGTGCATTGCTGCCCAGCTCTCTTTCAAGTGCTACCCTTCTTTGGTATACAAATTTCCATCTGCTCACACTTGACACATGATGGAATGAAACATTGTCCAGAGGAGCTTCTGGAACAGCAGAGGTGGACCTTGAGGGTGCTGGTTTCTTCTTTGGTTGGGATGTTGGAACATCCTCTTCAACATCTGAATCTGGTGGAGTTACAACTTTCCTCTTTTGGGTATTTACCTTGCTCCATTGTTTAGTAGGACCAAATACCACTTTGGCCTTGTCTTTCTTTGGAGTAGGCTGCTTCTTTTCAGGAGTTGAATGTCCTGCAGACTTCTTTTCCTTTCTAGCCCTAAGCCTTTTGGCTATGCTAGGGTCCACAAAAGCAATGATCTCTGTGTCAGAGTCACTATCTAAGTTTTCAACATGTAGCATAGATGCCTCCTCTTCCAGGTTAGGAGTAGGTTCCAAACATATGTGATCATCACACATTTGTCTAGCACCTAAAGCATCCATCATGTTAGCAGGATATCACACCAGTTTCCTTCTTCTGGAACACAGAACTAAGCTTGGTTCTGAAACATTATTGCTTTCAATATTACTATCTTTTCTTCAATCAGCTCCAACTGAAGTGCTATAACATTATGAAAGATACTTTGCACACATACAATAGCCACTAGCATCTCAAAGAGTATTCAACTTTATAGCTTCAGAGATCCAAAAAAAAAAACCACAATCTTTTAGGTCTTTGACTCAACATTTACCATAAACTGTTGATGTGTAGTGTGGTGTCAAGCCATTAGGATTGACATATCAACTCAGCTTCTTTCTTGATGAAACTTCCTTCAGTTCATGATTTAGACAATCAGAAACATGTATCTTCACAAGAGAAATTATCTTCAGCTATACCTAAACTACATTGGACACCATAACCAGGAAGAATATCCTAATTAGGTCACCATAAATAAGCTTAAGATATAACTTATCAAGATCTTCACTCCCGCATGAAAGATTTGATAATTATACTCTTTTGCTTTGGCTCCAACCTCTTCTTTCACCAGGAATCTCTTATCAAGAAACACAAAATTCTGAACTAAGTGTTCTCCAGTTCTGTAATCACATGATAGAACATCAAACTTGACATTATGAACTGAAGCTTTGCAACAGCCTTTGTATGAAGTATTGGGGAACCACTCTCAAACACAACAACAATCAGACATAGCACATCATAAATAATAGAGAAATTCCTTGGAGATAAATAAATTCCTCCACAGTAAGATCCTCCAAAAGATATTGAAACACGATGTCAAGACATCTTATCTGACATCAGCAAACCTATGTGAATAGAACACCATTATATCATATGATGAATAGTCCATCCTCCACTTCTAGGGACCATTCAAACGCCAATATGAACCTCTCAAGTTCCAACAGCTTTTCATTATATCATCCTTCTTCCTTTACCATGAACCAGAAAGTATCCCCCTTAGATCTCATCCAGAAACAGACCAGGATGCCTGCTCTGATACCAATTGAAATTCTGGTATGACAGACTCAGATGTCGAATATGATGTTGAGACATCTTATCTGTTACTTATAAACATGGTAAGGCATACATATCAGTACTTAAATAATTCTAATATATCAGAGTCAAACATGCTTCAGGATGTTGTAACATCTGATAGGACATTCAGTTCAGGTACTGCATAAAACATAAAAAATATAAAGAACACAGCAGAATTGTTAACCCAGTTCAGTGTATCTCCACACTTACATCTGGGGGCTACCAAGCCAGGAAGGAAATCCAATATAAGTAATATTAATTCTAGACTTAAACCACTCAGTTTAATCCTTCACTTAATATCTACCCAATGCAATTTCTACCTAAGACACAACTTAGATATGAGTACCAACTCACTCCCCCTCAATCACACAGTGATCTTTTACAATGATTAATAAAATTGAAGTCACACTTCAAACACAACAGCTTGATCTTACTTAAAAGTTTCAATCAAGACATAATACTTCTCTTGCTTACAAGCTTCGAGAATCACAAGTGAAACAGCCACAATAGAGTTCCTTGTTACGCACGGCTGCCACAAGAACACAACCCTAATAATGTTTACATTTTCGGTTGATTGGGTTAATTCTAAACTAGGTTACAGGGTTTATTTTATAACTTATTCCCAACTGGATTTGGGCCTAAACAATCACAACAATAGCTGCTACAAATATGCAGAAAAAATCTGCTACAAATATTCCAAAAGATCTTCAAATCTAAAAACTCCTAAAATATCTCTAAATATAGAAACCTATATTTTTCAATATTTGTCTTCAATTTAAATTGAGTCTTTAAGATCTTCTAAATCAGCACCCTTTAAATCAGCGCCACATATGATTGCATAATATCTCCAGAATATTCTGCATAATTCAGATCTGATAAATCCCACTGTCATCACCTTGAATTAGGGTTAGTTAGTTTGTTACCTCCTTAATTCAAGGTGAATTAGTTATTCTGTTATACTGAAATCAGATAACTAATCTCCCTAAAGATGCGCCTTGTATTGCTTATCTCTTTCCAATTAATTCCAGATAGATTCCCCTGAATTTACTCAGTTCTGTTACGCATCATTTAGGTCTGGTAGCAGGTTTGCAATGTCCCAACATCTGGTGTGACATCCTGATGTCTTGACTTTCTTCATTTACTGATACAATGTCACAACATCTGGTGTGACATCCTGTAAACTGAACTTACTTCATTAACTGATACAATGTCACAACATCTGGTGTGACATCCTGAATTAAGTTCATTTACTTATACTCTGTTTGATAATGTCACAACATCTGATGTGACATCCTGATATCTTGACTTAAGTTCATTAACTGTTACTCTATTTGACAGTGTCACAACATCTGGTGTGACATCCTGAACTAAGTTCAACACTTCTTGTTTGATATCTATATGTAACACATGACAGTAATGTTGTCATGACAGTTGCAGATGTTTCAACATTTTCTTTGACATCTGTCTGTAACATATGACAGTAATTCTGTCATGACATTTGCAGATGTTTCAACATCTTCTTTGACATCTGTCTGTAACATATGACAGTAATTCTGTCATGACATTTGCAGATGTTTCAACATCTTCTTTGACATATGTCTGTAACATATGACAGTAATTCTGTCATGACATTTGCAGATGTTTCAACATCTTCTTTGACATCTGTCTGTAACATATGACAGTAATTCTGTCATGACATTTGCAGATGTTTCAACATCTTCTTTGACATCTTCCAATTATTATAACCACATTTATCTGTGCCACCATGTCAGGACATCATGTTTGACATGTTCTTCCAGAATCTATACCATGTTAATTTAACATATGGAACTTCTTATTCAACATTTTCCAGCCATATTAGTTTTACCAAACATAATGCCAATCATAAAATAATAGCATTAACACTTTTCAATGGGCTTTTTTATGATTAATCTGCACATGCGATTGATGTTTTATTTTAGAAATAGACAAATGAAAGGTGTATGCAGATATTTACAAGTGAATCTTATTATTATTTTTTTCAGGATTACAATTTTTCTGAAAAATAAAAAAGTAAAATGAAATCATGGAAACTGAAAATAACATCTTCATTAATGATTGTTCATTCTTGAAACAAAAAGACTTGATAAATAAACTTTTTTGCATTGGGCAGAGCAAAGAGGAAATATTTTCATTTTAAAAGAAAATGAGCCCTACAAATACTCTCTCGCCTTAGGCAGAGCGATAGGACAACACAAAAATATATTACTTAGAAATGTGAACAATGGATGGGACATCAACAGCAGTCCAATTCTAACAAACCACTTCATGCACGACGAAATCTGGTGAATCTTTCTCAGGGTTATCTTCAATAATTACATCAACTTCAAGCGGGGTTGGGTTCATGAACCCTCCACTATTAAATCTTTCCTGTATCGGGAGAATAACCATTTCATCCTTAATAGATTTTATGGATATAGGGGAAAACAAATACCTTCACGAGTCTTGTTATCACTTAAAACCACAATTTTCCCCCATCCTTCAGCTGAACCACTCTCAACAACTCGTTTGGCATCCTTAAAAGAAGAAATAGACTCCCCATCTTCTTCACCTCTTTATCAACAATATTTAAGGCTTGGAAACGGGTTCCAATGGTATCTTCAGGCTCCACATAAGAAAAATAAGAAAGGTGGCTCACAATCATGGCTTTATCCCCAAATATTGTCACCAATTTCCCATTATTCACAAATTTGAGCTTCTGATGAAGGGTAGAAGTCACTGCCCCTGCTTCATGGATCCATGGACGACCCAATAAACAACTGTACGCATCTTTTATGTCCATTACTTGGAATGTGATTTAGAAAGTGTGAGGTCCAACAGTTATAGGTAAATCCACCTCCCCAATAACAGTTTTTCGAGATCCATTAAATACTTTAACAATATCCCCACTGGCCCTCATGGGAGCGCCTTGAAAAGACAATCCTAAGAGAGTTGATTTTGGCATGCCATTCAGAGAAGAACCATTGTCTATTAGTACACTCGACAAAGCATCATTCATGCAATTGACAGAAATATTCAGCGCCAAATTATGGTTCTTTCCTTCTTCTGGAAGCTCTTTATCGCAAAAATTGAGGTTATTACAAGCATTTATGTTAGCAACAACACTATCGAACTAATCAATAGTGAAATCATGATCCACAAAAGCTTGTTCTAAAACCTTTTCTAAGGCTTCTCGATGAGCATGTTCAACAGTTGATCCATCACATTGTATTCACTCTTTCTGATCAACTTCAACACTTCATCATTGTCTTTGTTCTGACTTGTGCCACTTGACTGACCCCTTTGTTTAGGAATAACCTTAACCGGAGTTTCTTTCTGTCTAACAACCTCCTCAGCTCTTTTGGGGAACACGCGTCCACTCATAGTGACTCTACTAACATCAACAATATTGACAATTGACGGTAGTGGAACCTCCTTCTCATTTTCAATCATGGTTGCACCATACTTGTAAGGTATGGCTCTTTCGGACTTGTATAGGACTGGTCCTGGAAAGGAAATGACCAAAGGAGTGATGGCATCCTTTCTACTGTCATAAGTGATCTCTATCGGTTCTGGTTCGTTGAATTGTGGAACTATAATAAACACTTCCCCATTATTCTCAACTCCATTAGGATTCTATCATACATTACTATAATAGTCCTTCGATCCAACAACTTTTGAATGTCTTCTCGTACTAGACAGCATCCCTGTTGATTAATCAGATAGTCCACCAATTTATTCTCATTGAGAATATCAGAGATTAAACGCCCTAGAGGTATCTAGTCCCTCTTTGTTTTCTCTCCCTCTCTTGTTTCTTTCACACTGTTTTTCAGATGATTAAATAAATAGTGTGCTAGGTTAACCTTCTTCTGCTTAGCAATGAAGTACAACAAGAACAGCTGATCCATGTTGATATAATCAGGAGAGTTGGTTGCTTTCCTGTGGCAGATGCTTCCAAGAATGATCTTGGCCCATATTCTAAGATGAATCTTCAGATCCTTGATCTTGTTAGAAGGTTGGCCATTAGTGAAGATTTATTTAGCTATCAGTTTTGTATCTGATAGTTTATCCATTTCACTGCATTTGATCCCATTACCATCAAATTCAATAAGCCTAGCAATGTGGTCTTCTGAGATTATGATTCTCTTCCCCAGCACATATGAAGTAACATGAGTGTTGGAAGCACTTGCAAACACCCAGAACTCCTTAACCAATTTGGGGAAAACTGGTCCCATGAGACGATCAAAATATTTCTCCCAACCTTGAGCTTCGACGGCAGGAAGTAGGTCAAAACCATTGTCTTTCAAGCTATCAAAATCCACAAATAGTTCACACAGAACTTCAAGTTTGTCAGTTGGTGTGAGAAGTGTCTTCACAGGTGAAACAAAGAGCACATCTATTGAGTCTTGTTGTTGTTGTGAGGAGGAAGACATTGTTACTAAGATGAGTTTTTAGGGTTTAGGGTTTTAAGAAAAATTCAGAGAAGACGAAAATATGAAAGTGAAAAGTTTGACAGTAAAAAGACAATGAAGGTAAAAGAGAAAAGTGAAAGTAAAAAGGTGTTTATATAGAAAAAAAATTCATTGAATAATACGAGAAATTTGTGGGAAAAATTAATTTAAAAACATAATGATGGAATGTAATAAATGCAGCAGACATAGGGGAAGGCATGAAGATTTTGGAACAGTTACCAAAAAGATATTTCCCTTTATTGTGTCAAGTCAGCCGTTTCAGTTTCCCAGAATTTTAACAGATGTCCTTCTGTAGAGGACAGTTGTCCAATTGCATGTTCTGTCACTCTTCAGAATTTGGACACTTGTTCTGATTCTGATAGGATTCCTTAGAACTTTGTTGACACGTGTTGATGTAAAGATCTGCATGTTATTCCTTTGAACAAAAGTTCTCAGAATTAAACAGTTAGAAAATAATATCTTCTGAAAGAATAAAACAGAGGATTAGGTTTAGAACTTCTGAGAGTTAAAGACATACAATTAAAGAATTTTCATTCTGGACATAATTTCATACTAAGATTGGTTATAATGAAATTAAATCTATCTTCAGGAAGGGGTTTTGTAAAAATATCAGCCCATTGGTGATTTGTATCTATGAATTTTAACATTAAAATTCCCTTCTGAGTATAGTCCCTAATGAAATGATGTTTAACTTCTATGTGTTTAGCTCTAGAATGTAAAATTGGATTTTTAGAGAGACATATAGCAGAAATATTATCACAGAGGATGGGAATGTTACTCTCATAAATGTTGAAATCCTCAAGCTGATTTTTCATCCAGAGCATCTGAGTACTGCATCCAGCTGCTGCAATGTATTCAGCTTCTGCAGTTGATAATGCTATGGTTGACTGCCTTTTGCTAGACCAAGAAATTAGATTATCTCCCAGAAATTGACAACTTCCAGAAGTACTTTTTCTTTCTGTTCTGTCTCCAGCAAAATCAGCATCACAATATCCTACAAGTTTGTAATCTTTGGATCTTCTGTAGTATAAACCAAGATTAGTAGTACCTTTCAGGTACCTAAAAATTCTCTTAACTGCTGTTAAGTGAGTTTCTCTAGGATCTGATTGGAATCTAGCACATAAACATACACTGTATAGAATATATGGTCTAGAAGCAGTTAGATAGAGGAGAGAGCCAATCATACCTCTGTAGAGTTTCTGATCTACTTTCTTACTTACCTCTTCTTTCTCCAGAATACATGTAGGATGCATAGGAGTTTTAGAGATGATACTTTCTGATAAATCAAATTTCTTCAGAAGTTCTTTGACATATTTGCTTTGATGAATATATGTTCCTTCTGATGTTTGATTTATTTGGATTCCCAGAAAGAACTTTAATTCTCCCATCATGCTCATTTCAAATTCTGCCTACATAGACTTAGCAAACTCCTTTCCCAAGGCACTTTTAGTGGAACCAAATATTATATCATCTACATAAATTTGGCATATCAGAATGTCATTTTTAATGTTTTTACTGAAAAGTGTTGTATCCACTTTCCCTCTGATGAAATCATTTTCCAGAAGAAAAATGCTTAGTCTTTCATACCAAGCTCTGGGAGCTTGCTTCAGACCATATAAAGATTTTTTGAGTTTGAAAACATGTTCTGGAAATTTTGTATTTTCAAAGCCAGGGGGTTGGTGTACTTACACTTCTTCATCAATATAACCATTTAAAAATGCACTCTTGACATCAATTTGATATAGAATGATATCATGGTTTACATCAAATGAAATTAGAAGTCTAATAGATTCTAACCTGGCGACTGGGGCATAGGTTTCTGTGTAGTCAATTCCTTCATGTTGACTATAACCTTGTGCAACCAGTCTCGCTTTGTTTCTGACAACTTCTCCTTGCTCATTTAGCTTGTTTCTGAATACCCACTTGGTGCCAATGATGTTGAATCCTCTGGGCCTAAGAACTAGATCCCATACATCATTTCTGGTGAATTGATTAAGTTCATCTTGCATAGCCAGAATCCAATCATTTTCTGAGAGAGCTTCTTCTACAGAAGTTGGTTCAATCGGGGAGACTAGTCCCATTAGAGATTCTTCAGAGTTTGTTGGAGTGATTGTCTTGTTTTGTTTTGTAGGTGATTGTTCTTCAGATGTTCTGTTTGTAGAGATTTCAACTTCTATATCTGCAAGAGATTCATTCTGCTTTGGTTTTTCAGAACCAAGCTTATCATCAAATCTGACATAAATAGATTCTATGACTATACGTGTTTCTGTGTTGTATACTCTGTATCCCTTTGAACGTTCAGAGTATCCTAACATATAACACTTTTGTGCCTTAGAGTCAAATTTATTCAGAGGATCATTAGTATTCAGAATAAAACATTTGCACCCAAAAGGATGAAAATATGAAATGTTGGGCTTTCTGTTCTTCCACAATTCATAAGGAGTCTTTTCAAGAATAGGTCTTATAGAGATTCTATTCTGAATATAGCATGCTGTATTTATTGCTTCTGCCCAAAAATGTTTAGCCATGTTAGTCTCATTGATCATGGTTCTGGCCATCTCTTGCAATGTTCTATTCTTACGTTCTACAACCCCATTTTGTTGTGGAGTTCTAGGACAAGAAAAATCATGAGAGATGCCATTTTCATTAAAAAATGATTCTAATTTTTTGTTTTCAAATTCTCCACCATGATCACTTATGACTTTAATAATTTTAAATTCTTTTTCATTTTGAACTTGTTTGCAGAAGTTAGAAAATACAACAATTGACTCATCCTTGTGTCTAAGAAACTTTACCCATGTCCATCTGCTGAAGTCATCTAAGATCACCAATCCATACTTCTTGCCACTGACTGAAGCAGTTTTCACTGGTCCAAACAAGTCAATGTGCAGATGTTCTAGTGGTCTAGAGGAAGATACAACATTTTTAGCTTTAAAGGCAGGTTTTGAAAATTTGCCTTTCAGACATGCTTCACACAGAGCTTCTGAGTTGAACTTCAAGTTTGGAAGTCCTCTGACCAGATTGAGTTTGTTAAGTTGAGATAATCTTCTCATATTAACATGTCCCAATCTTCTGTGCCAGACCCATTGCTCAGTTTCCACAGAAATTAGACATTTTACATTCTGATTTTTTAATTCAGAAAGTTTTATTTTATATATGTTGTTCTTTCTCTTTCCACTGAAGAGGATTGTTCCATCTTTCTGACTAACAGCTTTATAGAACTTTTGATTAAAGATTATGTCATAGCCATTATCACTTAATTGACTTATGGATAATAGATTATGCATTAATCCTTCTACCAATAGAACATTAGAGATAGAGGGAAGATTTCCATTATCAATAGTTCCAGAGCCAATTATTTTTCCTTTTTGGTTGCCTCCAAAACCTACGTGGCCTCCATCTTTTAATTCAAGACTTTGGAACATATGTTTTTTTCCTGTCATGTGTCGTGAGCATCCAGAGTCCAGGTACCATGATTGGTGTTTCAGTTTTGTTGTTAAAGACATCTACAACATACACAATTTTATCTTTGGGTACCCATATTTTTCTGGGTCATTGTTTGTTAGTTTTCACAAACTTCTGATTTATTTTAGGTTTCAAATCAGAACTTGTGGAACAAGATGACTCACTAGTATATATTAAGTCATGATTATGACTATAGGTAAAATGAGAACTTAGAGGAGTATTAGTTTTTATGACAATGTCATCAATCTTTTTAAACTTCAGAGTTTCTTTAGTTTTCACATAGCCTATGCCTCTTCTATCATTTCTGCTAACTCCATAGATCATAGATGCAATTTTGCTTCTATCTATGCTTTTAGCTAGAAATTTTTGAAAACCATAGTCATATTGTTTTATGATACTATCAGAATTGATTAGATCTTCTAATTCAGATTCCTTCTGAGCTTTAAGTTTTTCAAGAGAGTTTTTGCTTTCAAAAATATTTTCTTTCAGCTTAGAGTTTTCTGTTTTTAGTTTTCTAACTTCTTCTAATTCAGATACCAGACTTTGTTTCATGTCTTTGTATTTGAACTGAAGCTTCTGATATTTTTCAAGACTTTCTGAGAGGCTAGCTTCTAATTGAGATCTAGAAAGTTTAGAGAATACCTCTTCTGTATCTGAGTCTGATTTTGATTCTGATGAGTGATCATCTTCTGGTATTTTTGCCATTAGTGCAATGTTAGCATGTTCATCTTCTGAATCTGACTCTGCTTCAGATGATTCAGAATCATCCCATGTTGCCATGAGACTCTTTTTCTTTTCTCTGTTGAATTTGTTTCTGGGTTTCTCTTTCTGGAGTTTTGGACATTCACTCTTGTAGTGTCCTGGTTCTTTGCATTCATAGCACACAACTTCTTTGCTTCTGGGTTTCTTGTGACCAGATGTTGCTTCAGAGTGATTGCTTGTTCTTCTGGTATTTCTGAACTTCTTCTGACGATGCTTCCAGAGTTGTTGGACTCTTCTGGATAGAAGAGATAATTCATCTTCTTCTGATGAGCATCCAGAACTTTCTTCTTCTTCTTCCTGTAAAGCTTTAGAAACAAATTTGTTAGATTTAAGAGCTACAGACTTACCTTTCTTCTGGGGTTCCTCTTCTTCTAGTTTTATCTCATGACTTCTCAGGGAGCTGATCAGTTCTTCTAAAGATATTTCATTCAGATTTTTTGATAGCTTTAGAGCAGTGACCATGGGCCTCCAAGCCTTTGGCAAGCTTCTGATGATCTTCTTTACATGATCTGCTGTTGAGTAGCCTTTGTCCAGAACTTTCAGTCCAGCTACCAAAATTTGAAACCTTGAGAACATTTTTTCAATTGTCTCATATTCTTCCATTTTGAATGCTTCATACTTCTGGATGAGGGCCAGAGCTTTAGTCTCCTTGACTTGAGTGTTGCCTTCATGTGTCATCCTCAGAGAATCAAACATGTGTTTAGCTGAGTCTATGTTTGTGATTTTCTCATATTCTGTATATGAGATAGCACTCAGAAGTATGGTTCTAGCTTTGTGATGATTTCTGAATTCCTTCTTTTGTTGAGCTGTCATATTTTTTCTTTCAATCTTCTGACCATCTGCTCCAACAGGATGAGTGTATCCATCTGTCACCATGTCCCAAAGATCTCCATCCAGAGCTAGAAAGAAACTTTCCAGAACATCCTTCCAGTAGTCAAAGTTGTCACCATTGAACACTGAAGGTTTTGCGTTGAGCTTGTCATTTTGGTAGTCATTGTTGTTATTGCCAGCGTCTTCCATGTGTTTTAACTTCTGGATCTTTTACTGACACGGTTAAGCGTATTTCTCAGAACCTAGCGCTCTGATGCCAATTGAAGGTGCGTAAAACACAAGGAAGGGGGGTTGGAATTGGGTTTTCTTAACAACTTAAAATTAACTTCTATAACAAGTTGATTTATCCTGGTTCGTTTGAACTCAAACTACGTCCAGTCCACCCGCCAAGGTGATTTTGCCTCTATCACTGAGGTCTTAATCCACTATTCAATAATTGAATACACACACTGACCTACAGTCAATGTCCTCTTGAGTCTTCTGACTGAAACTAGAAACTCAAGGGATTTTACTTAACTTTTACAATAATAAAAATATAGTAACTATTTTGCTTCTAATAAAGCTATGATCACTAAGTGAATGTTACAAGAGTTTAGCACAAATGAATAAGTCTTTTCTCGTGGAAGCCGTGTCTCAAATCTTCAATTTGATTCCTTTATATAGTTGCTTGAATAATGTAGCCGTTGGAGACATCTTGAGCTAATTTAGGATATTAGTTAAAACCATAAACTCCTTCCATAACAAGAGATACTTGTCTTTACCATTAATTAATATATTCTTTAATTAATGCCTTTATTATGAGAATCATCATCTTCTAGACATAAATCAGAGAGAATAAATTCTTGATACGCAACTATTAAACCATGTCATTAAATGATGGATTCTCCAATAAGTGTATCTTCTATATACGGCTCAATGTATCTTCTAATAATGCATGTCTTCTACACATATAATAAAGAGAGTCATTAGAACTTCTATTCTTGCATAATAATATTTGTTATCATCAAAACTCTTAGAGGTTTAGAACCATAATTGTTCTAACAGGAATGAGTTGAATAGAAATGATCAAGATGAGGATCTTATGGTGGATGAGTCATATATCAGAAATGATCATAACGAGGGAATTTGGATCAATTCATCTGTCCTCATTGCTAAGAAACAAGTAATTTATATTCCAACCAAGAAAATAAAGAGATGTTAGTGAAAGAGATAATATAATAAAATGTTATATATTATGTCCTTTTCAATAAATTTATATGCTTTTCTTTATTTTTCATAATTTATATTTGATATCCTTGGTTTCTTTATTATTCATTTTCAATAAATGTTATTTGGTATCATAATTTATAACTTAGACAATTACTTTAATTATAATTTATATTTGATATCATTGGTTTCTTTATTACAGGTTATATATGGCTACTAACGAGGATCACCCACGTGATGATGATTTTATGCCTGAAGAAGGTAATAAAAAGGTATTTACAGAAGAAGACATTAGAAGAGGCATAACAATGATGAAGAAAGTGATATGTGGTAGAGACCAGGGCATCATTTTAGATGTGCATTGGAGCCCACATGACCAGCTTATTGAACCTAACGGTTATACCTTGACTAGTTCCATTGGTGCACTAGTAAGGAATGAGATTCCAATTACTTGTGATGATTGGAGAAATAAACATTTGAAAGAAGCCAAAGACAAACTCTGGACTGAGATAAAGGTACAATAATTATGCAAACTAATTATGTATTTTAAATTACTTGTACTAACTCACAATGTGTATGTTTTTCTTATAGGTGTTTCAACATCGAAGATGATAGAAGAGATTTTTGTCTCAAATTGGCCGAAAAGCTACTAAGAGGGTTTAGAACATTTTAATCATCCAAGTATCTTAGGGATAAAGATGATAATCATGTTGATGCAGAGCTTCCATTTAAATATGGAAGTTTGATTTCACAAGAAGAATGAGACACGTTTAAATCCAAACGAAAAAATCCCAGAATTTAAATGAATAAGTGAAACAAATCGGGAAAGAGCATCAAGTCCCGCGTATCCATACAGAAAAGGACGTATCGGATATGGACGCTTAGAATAATCTATGGTAAGTATCTATAAATTGCAATAATATATTTGTTCATCATGAGTCATATTTGATAATATTATTTGGCTTAATGTGTAGTTGCAAAAGGAGAATAGTTCTGAAACATCTCTTCCTGGACATGTTTTGTGGAAGGAAGCTCGTGTGGGAAAGTCTGGAGTTGCTAAAGAAGATGTTCTACAAGTCTATGAGAATTGTGTAAGTATAACATTATTTCTTTAATTAAATCAAACTTTATTAACAAATATTTGATAATTATTCGATATTCATCTGATTTTCAGGAGGCGCTATCTCAGTCTTTATCTCCAGATGATACTAGGAGCATACTTAGTCGGGAATTAGATGTCCGTGAGTATTCGGGTCGGGTGAGGGGTAAGGGATTTGGGATCACTCCAACCTCCTTGAGTATTAAAAAAGAAAAGGCTCCTAGTAATAAAGAACTTAAGCTAAAATTGGATGCATTGGAAGCTGAAGTTCGTGAATTAAGAAAAGAAAAAGAAAGTAGCGCTTCAGCATGTTTTAAAGATGGTTCGGACAAAGAAAATATCAACTGTAACTTTCAACCAAATATTCCAGAGGTAATTATATTTATTTTTATGAAATTAAATTATTAGCTTAAATTATTTAATTTACATATATACACATTAACAATATCATATTTATTATTGGTTTTAGGGCATTTCCTTTTGTCAGCTATACTTATCGTCACCGACTTATCGGATGGTTGGTGTAGATGTTTAGAATTGGCAGAATTTTTGACCAACAAGAAGTAATGAATTTAGTTCAGGATGTCACATAAGATGTTGTGACATTATCAAACAGAGTATGAGTAAATGAACTTAATTCAGGATGTCACACCAGATGTTGTGACATTGTATCAGTTAATGAAGAAAGTTCAGTTTACAGGATGTCACACCAGATGTTGTGACATTGTATCAGTAAATGAATTAAGTTCAGTTTTCAGGATGTCACACCAGATGTTGTGACATCTCAAACCTGCTACCAGAATTAATTAATGATTAACAGAACTGAGTAAATTAAGGGAAGTTATCTGGAATTAATTATGGATGGATGAAACAGAAGAAGGCGCATCTGTAGGGAGATTTGTGATATGATTTCAGTATAATCAGAAGAACTGAATCACCTAGAATCTAGGAAGTAACAAACCCTAATTCAAGGTGATGGCTGCATGCGTATCAGGATTGGATAAACCTACAGAAAGCCCAAAATCAAAACACCTATTTAAGCAACAGAAACTCTCAGAATAGAGTACGAAATTAAGAAGACTAAATAGGGTGTTTGTGTTTTAATAGCAGGTTGTTTTATGTGTATCTGTAAACACCCCAAATTTTCCCTCACCCATTCACACCATGGCTTGTGATATCCTCATATGCATAATTCACTCATACCATTCTCATATTGCATTTTTACTTCACTGCATTGCTTCTAAGTCATCTGCATCTAGGGTTTGTGATCTGAGCAATCCTGAGCCATTTGAGCTACTCCAAAGGTCATCAATCACTTCAAAGGGGTCCATGTATGTTCAAGCATCATATTATATCCCCTCAAAGTCAAGAAAGTCAAAGAATCACAAGAACTAAGAATGGCATGGAAGCAGAGCCAGGTTTAACTGCACAGATGACCTAGAATTAGGGTTTTGGTTTCAGAGGCCATAACTCCAAATTTTTTGGTCATTCTTGTTTCTATTGGTCTCTATATGTTATAGGGATCATGCATATCAATTTTCATGAAGAAATTCAATGGGGAAGGCATCTGATCAAGAGTTGACTTTTTGAGCAAGTCAGTGCAAAATCAGGGCCTCTGAGGCCCCCAATGACCCAACCAAAGGGTGTTATTCATCATTTTGATTGTGTATGATCTTTATTTGATCATTAAAGATGTTAGAAGTTCAAAAGATTGAAGAATTTCAAGTCATTTGCAAAGTTGACTTTTTGGGAAAATGACTTGTAATGGAAACTTGCCATTTTGGGAAACTTTTTCAACCCTTACTTTTTGATTCAAAAATGCTTCAAATGAGAAAACTTTGGTCATGAAAGTTGTAGAATGGATCATTCCCTTTTCAAAAAGTACAAGAACTCATTCTAATTCATTTTGGATCAAAAGTTATGGCTTGTCAAAGTTGGCCAAAATCACAAAATTTCAAGTTATGCACCAAAGGGGCAAAGTTGCAAAACCACTTGCCAAGGCAAATTGTGCTATCAAATGGACTTCTAACCTTCATACAAACATGAACCAATGCCTAAAGATCATATTGCATTAAAAGTTCACTCATTTTTATGACTTGTGGATCAAGAAATTTCAAAAGGGCCAAAGATGAACCAAGTTGCAAAACCTCACTCAAACCCTAATCCACTTGCTTGCTGACTTCAGAATTGATCCTAGGGCTCTCCACACTTCTTGCTGCGCAGGACACCCCACTTGTCCTTGGCTAGCCATGAGCCCATACCTCTCTTACACAAAGTGTGACATTTTGGCAACTTGCCCATACCAATCACAATAGGGCACACCAACTCCTCTGACCTCTCTAGTTGTGATAAATGGACCAAAGCCAGCATAACACACCACACCATTCATGCTGAAACACACTCCAAGCCATAGTTATCAAAATTGCTCCAACTTGCAAAACCATTCGAAACTGACTCCACAAGCATCAAACACACAAACAAACTTCACCATTGATCTCAACATGACTCACTGATCACAAACCAACCATTGAAACAACCTGAAAGTCACTGAAATAAAAACACGATTTCTTCCCCCCCTTGAACAGAACTCTGTCAATCTCCCAAACCAGCCACTCTCAGAGCATTCTAAGCTCCATTCCATCATCAGGAGGATCAAAGGAGAAGGTTTGTGCAAAGCTTAAGGCCAGGAAGCTTAGAATCAGAGGAACTCCAGCTCAGGTAACCATCCAAAACATTTTTCCAGAACTCATTTCTTTTGCTACAATGTGATTCTTTATGTTATGCTGGTCACACTGATGTGTTTATTTTCGAAAATGGCTGAAAAATGAGAGTGTATGAAGTTTCTGAAACTTTGCCCGTGAAATACCTTTTGCTTTGATTCTTATGATTCAATGAAAATAAATGGATTTTGGGGTGGGGTTTAGGTTTAGTGATGTTTAATGAGTGATTCTGGAGAAATTTGTGAAGTTTCATGGCATATTGAGAGAGATTGAGATTTCACCTTGTCGGAGAAGATGACCGGAACACTGTTCCGGTCATCTGAAAGTCATTAGGGCACTGGATTAGGGCTAAACCATAATTAGCGAAATTTGAATGTTGGCCGTCCAGATGCGCGCTAAGTCAATTCCCGCGCGTCCCAGTTTGAACCACAGCCCTTGGATTTGCATACTTTCTCATTTTTCAGTTAAAATTCATTTTATTATCATTTCATTTCATTTATTTTCCTCATTTAATTAAAAATAGCAAAACATCTTTAAAAATTCTGAAATTTTTTGTCAAAGGTTCAATTAATTTTCAGAATACAAAAATATTTTCATTTTTATTTTTTGTATTAAAAATTATTTTTAAATCATTTAAAAGTTTATTTTTAATTGATTAATAAGAATTAATTAATTAAAAATACTTTTAGGTATTTAAAAATCACAAAAAAATTCATGTAACATTTAAAATCATTTAGAAACATTGTCCAACTCTCAAACCAAATTTCTTTTTTGATCTTGATGCCTTTTGACAATTTTCAATGGAATTAAAATCATTTCAAGGCATTATTTTGATTCAAACTTCAAAAATTCATTCCTTACTAACCTTTGAGAGTTGGAAGATGATTCTTTTTGCATTGCATCTTGCATAGCATGTAGCTTCTAGGATTAAATTGGCATGAATTGATCTTGCATTTCCTATTTGTTTGGCATTTTTCTTGATGAGGTACCTTAAAACCCTAGCAATCTTAGAAAATTCATAACTCTCACTAGGTTAAGAAATGGATCCTCTCCTTTGGGCAGTGAGTTTGTATAGGTTTAGGGTTTCTTTGATTGCATTTTCAATTTTTTATCATGATGTTTGCTTCTGATTTTGAATTTTGTTTTGTGCATTGATCATAAACCCTAATTTGGGCATTCTTTTGCATCCATCTTCCATTTGCTTGCATACCATGACTTGCCATGACATTTTTGTGCATCCATTTGATTCATCACACATCTTAGGACATATTAGGATCATGTTTGATCATTGCATCTTTCATTTGCCATGTTGTATGTCTTTTGCATTCCTTAACTTTTCATGAACATCCATGGTTCCAAACATGCTTCTCTTGCATCCATATGTTGTATGATCATTCTAATGCCTTGCCTCATGTTTGCATCATCTCTTAGAAACATTAACATCATACTCATGCTTCTGGTTTTGGTTTGCCTCATCACATTTCATCTCATTTTGCATTGCATTTCATTTCTGTACTAACTTTTCAGGTGGTAAGTTGTATTGAGAAGTGAATTTGCCTTCACTTCTCATAATCCCTTTTCATCTCTCTTATGCATCATTGCTGCATTTTATTTTGTGCTTTGGATTGAGCTTGCTCATTCTTGTTCCTCTTTCCTTCTTTCTTCAAGCAACTTGACTTCTTAAGTGAAGCAAGTTGTTTTGCTTCTCTTTGCTTCTGGATCCTTCCATCTGACTCCTCCTTGGTGGCCTTTGAAGATCTCTTTCTTTCTTAAGCCTCACAAACCCTAGGAATGACCAAGCATGATAATAATTAGGGTTTGATTAGTCCCCCACTTAGCTTTCACCTTTGTGTCTCTTTGAGTCTTCTCTTCTCATCTCATAATCAGGGACTAAACCCTAAAGGCTTTAAGGCTTTGTGATTAAGCTTATGCCTGCATCCTTCTATTAGGATGGAGTGTATAACTTTAATCCTAAGTGTTAAACCCTTAATGTGTTTAAATCTTTTAATCAATCCATCTAATAATCATCAAGACATCAAGCTTTTAACTTGGGCCTTGCATTAGGGTTCTAATTCTTCCTTAATTGGTTAAGAAGGACTAACCCTAGTGTTAATGGACAAGTCCCCCTCAAGTTGTCTTACAAACCATAAAACTCACTTCCTCATCTTATCATTAACTAAAATCCACTTAATAAAGGCTTTGTTTTGTCATGAGGTTAATCCCTAATCATGGATTAAGTTGAGGAGCTTTCCTCAGCTTAAACATTCTCATCTGTTATCCTTCTATTAGGATGGTGTAATGAGTCTGTTTAATCCCTGATTATGGCTTAAGCTCATTACATAACACTAAACAAAAACACCAAAAAACATCTAAATAATCACAAGTAGGTTAATGATCTTAATCCTATATCATGGTGATTAAGTGTGAGATGCTGACTTCACACTTAAGGTATTCTCATTACCCCTAATCAGAGGGAGGATGTGATGAGTTTACTAACCCATTGGTTTAGGCTTAAGCTCATTAATTTATGACAAATCTTCAAAAGCAATAAAAGACTGAAAACACTTAAAACAAACAATAATCGTTTCCTCCGGGATTTTTTTCTCATCTCATTCACTCACAACCGAGAACTTGCTTCTTCCGTCTAATGCAAGACAGTTTGCACCTGAGCCAGACAGGTCATACACTTGAGCATAGACAAGCAAGCAGTTCACAGTCAACTTATCTTTCAGTCTCTTTGGGTCGAACTACGGTGTTCTGACTTCCTCATTGCACGAGAGGATACGTAGGCATAACTTAACAGTTATCGAACAAAAGTCTCTGTATATTCCCCCTTTCTTCCAGTTTCATTCTTTCAAGCCTCATGATCATGAGCATATCCTGTCCTTACACTGACACTTCACTTATACACTTCACTTATCTTACACTGACACATGTACATCCTTTTCCAGCTCTTTGATACACATTTTGGCACTGACACTACCCCTTTAAAACACAAATCTTTTAAGCGTGGATCCCGTCGAGTACGACGGACAATCTGGGTGCTAATACCTTCCCAGGTTGTAACCAACCCCCTTTCTCAGTCTCTCTGGTTCGCAACCGTCTTATCCATCTTTTCTTAGGTTCATGCAGCATTACCTTTCCTTTGGGATAAAAATGCCTAGCTGGCGACTCTATTCATTTTCTTTCTCTTTCGCCGACCGTTCGCGTCTGTACCCCTTATGACTTAGCCTCATTTGGCGAGAGCGACAGTATCACTTTATGAGCTTTTAAGCAAAAGTGTATTTGTGTCTTGATTGAAACTGTGAAGTAAGATCAAGCTGTTTTGTTTGAAGTATGACTTCAATTTTATTAAACTTGTAAACATATCACTGTGTGATTGAGGGGGAGTGAGTTGGTACTCATATCTAAGTTGTGTCTTAGGTAGAAATTGCCTTGGGTAGATATTAAGTGAAAGATTAAACTGAGTGGTTTAAGTCTAGAATTAATATTACTTATATTGGATTTCCTTCCTGGCTTAGTAGCCCCCAGATGTAAGAGTGGTTATACACTGAACTGGGTTAACAATTTCCTGTGTTGTTTAATTTTCCTGCACTTTAAGTTTTAGTCAAGTCTTCAAGTGTTTAAACATATCATTCGACATCACGTACCTGATCACAGAATTTCAATTGGCATCAGAGCAGGCACCCTGCCTGTTTAACTGGGTGAGATCTAGGGACTGCAAATTCTGGAAACATGGACAGAGATGTAGGATCTGTAAATAGACCACATATATTGGATGGATCTAATTATGACTACTGGAAGCCAAGAATGGTAGCATTCTTAAGATCACTTGACAATAGGGCCTGGAAAGCAGTCAACAATGGATGGGAACACCCTGTCCAAGACAACAAAGATGGAGCAAAAGTGTTGAAACCTAAAGAAGAATGGAGTAAGGAGGAAGAAGATTCAGCACTTGGCAATTCCAAGGCCTTAAATGCTTTGTTTAATGGCATTGATAGGAACATCTTCAGACTTGTGCATCACTGTGAGCTGGCCAAAGATGTTTGGGACACTCTCAAAACAACTCATGAAGGAACATCAAAGGTGAAGATGTCAAGACTTCAACTTCTCACCACCAAGTTTGAAAACTTGAGAATGAAGGAAGATGAGACAATTCATGAGTTCTACATGAACATCTTAGAAATGGCCAATACTTCTGGTGCTTTGGGAGAAAAGATGACTGATGAAAAGCTTGTAAGAAAGATTCTCAGATCTTTGCCAAAAAGATTTGACATGAAGGTCACAGCAATAGAAGAAGCTCAAGACATATGCACAATGAAGGTTGAAGAGCTCATTGGTTCCCTGCAAACATTTGAGATGGGAATGAATGACACAATTGTAAAGAAGAACAAAAGCATAGCCTTGGTGTCAAATACTGATAAAGAAGAAGAAATTAATGAAGCAGAACCTGAAGAAAATTTATCAGAAACCATTGCTATGCTTGGAAGACAATTCAAAAAGATTCTCAAAAAGATGGAAGACAAGTCCAGACCAAGTGGAAGGTACTCAAACTCTTCTGAGAATAAAAGACCTTATGATGCTAATAGAAGGTCAAATTATGATGAAAAGACCAATCAAGATAAAGGGATTAAATGCCATGGATGTGAAGGATATGGACACATCAGAAATGAATGTCCTACCTATTTAAAAAGGCAGAAGAAAGGTCTCTCTGTAACCTGGTCTGATGAAGACTCAGGATGTGATTCAGAAGAAGAATCAGCTAAGCATATCACTGCTCTATCTGGATTATGTGAATCTGAAAGTGAATCCAGTGATGAGGAGCCTACTTTTGAAGAGCTTGAGCAATCATACAGAGAACTGGTTAAAAGGAGCACTGAAATATGCATGGAGAGTATAAAGCAGAAGAAGCAGATTGAGGCACTAAAGGATGAAAAAACAAGTGATTTAGAGATCATTGACACCTTGAAAAGTGAAGTAAGCCTTCTCAACTCCAAGTTAGAGCATATGTCCAAATCTGTTAGAATGCTGAATAGTAGCTCAAACACACTGGATGTTATTCTCAACAACAATAAGCATTCAGGGGATAAAAGTGGACTGGGATTTAACAAAGTTCATAAGGTTGAAGCTAGCACCAGCAAAACTACTTCAAATTCCATACAGTCAAACAAGATGTCCCAACAGATGCTTCAACATCATGAAAAGAACACAAAGTCAAACATAATGTTCCAACAGATGTCTCAACATCATGAAAAGAATATAATGAAGAAAAAGTATCAAAGATGGAGATGTCATCATTGTGGAAGGTTTGGACACATCAAACCTCATTGCTACAAGTTGCATGGATATCCAAATCAGATGTATCAGCAACCTCCTAAGCAGAAGATAGAGGTTACCAAGAAAGTGCTACATAGACATCAACATCAAAGATATCAGCAACCCCCTAAGCAGAAGACAGAGGTCATCAAGAAAATATGGGTACCTAAAGCTAGTCTTCATGCTGATCAAAGCTACATGCCCAAGAACAAGTTCAACAAACAACCTTGGAGCTCTACTAATGGACACTACACAGGGCAGAGGCATCTAAAGAAACCTCAATACAAATGGTCAAAGAAGGGTGTTGCATATATAGCTCATACATCTCTAAGAGTATCAGCTAAAGAAGACTGGTACTTTGACAGTGGATGTTCAAGACACATGATTGGATTGAAGAATCTGCTAGTAGAATTAAAGTCACATTCATCCAGATATGTAACCTTTGGAGATGGAGCTAAAGGAGAAATCAAGGGAGTTGGGACCTTGGACTGTCCAGATGTACCAAGACTAGATGATGTGCTGCTGGTAAAAGGATTGACTGCTAACTTGATCAGCATAAGTCAATTATGTGATCAAGGTTACAGTGTAAACTTTACCAAACCTGAATGCATAGTGTCTAATAAAGAACATAAGGTTGTCATGAGAGGAGCCAGATCTAAAGACAACTGTTATATGTGGGAACCTCAAGACTTCAGTCTCACTTCAACCTGCTCTTTAGCCAAAGAAGAAGAAGTGAAACTATGGCACCAAAGACTGGGTCATCTTCATTTCAGAGGCATAAAGAAAATCATATCTATGGAAGCTGTGAGAGGTATTCCTAAACTGAAGATTGATGATGGCAAAATATGTGGTGAATGTCAAATAGGCAAGCAAACCAAGATGTCCCATCCAAAGCTCCAACATCTGACAACTTCCAAAGTTTTGGAATTATTGCATATGGATCTTATGGGACCTATGCAGGTTGAAAGCCTTGGTGGTAAGAGGTATGCCTATGTGGTGGTTGATGACTTTTCAAGGTATACATGGATAAATTTTATCAAAGAAAAGTCTGATGTATTTGATGTATTCAAAGATTTATGCCAGAGAATACAAAGAGAAAAAGCTAGCTGTGTGGTCAGAATAAGAAGTGACCATCGAAAGAAGTTTGAGAACCAAAAATTCTTAGATCTCTGTTCTTCAGAAGGAATCAATCATGAATACTCTTCACCAATCACTCCTCAACAGAATGGGATTGTTGAGAGGAAGAATAGAACTATACAAGAATCAGCAAGAGCTATGATCCATGCTAAAAAGTTACCATTGTACTTCTGGGCTGAAGTTATGAACACAGCTTGTTACATTCATAATAGAGTCACTCTAAGGAAAGGAACCTTGTCCACAATCTATGAAGTCTGGAAGGGCAGAAAACCCACAGTTAAGTACTTCCATGTGTTTGGAAGTAATTGTTATATTCTGGCTGATAGGGAGCAAAGAAGAAAAATGGATCCTAAAAGTGATGAAGGGATTTTCCTTGGATACTCTATAAACAACAGAGCCTATAGAGTATTTAACTCTAGAACCAAGGTTATCATGGAGTCCATAAATGTAATAATTGATGATGCCCCTGCAGATGTTACAGAAGATGTTGGAACTTCTGCTGACAGCCAAACTGAAGCTGAAGAAAAGAGTGATCATCCTGACTCCACTCAAACTGATGCAAGGACAGAACAATCCAGTAAACCTCCCTCCATCAGAATCCAGAAGGATCATCCCAAAGATTTGATAATTGGGGATCCCAACAGAGGTGTAAGCACTAGATCAAGAGAGGTGATTTCAGGTTCCTGTTTTGTCTCAAAAATAGAACCTAAAAACATCAAGGAAGCTCTTACTGATGAGTACTGGATTTGTGCTATGCAAGATGAATTAGGTCAATTCACAAGGAATGAAGTGTGGGATCTTGTTCCTAGACCTGATGACATAAATGTGATTGGCACTAAATGGGTGTATAAGAACAAGTCAAATGAGCAGGGAGTTGTTACAAAGAACAAAGCTAGACTTGTAGCTCAAGGATACACACAAATTGAGGGAGTAGACTTTGATGAAACCTTTGCACCAGTAGCAAGGCTTGAATCAATCAGACTACTTTTAGGAATTGCTTGTATCTTGAAGTTCAAGCTATTTCAAATGGATGTGAAAAGTGCCTTTCTAAATGGATATCTTAATGAAGAGGTATATGTAGAACAGCCTAAGGGATTTGTTGATCCAAGCTGTCCAAATCATGTGTACAAACTAAGGAAGGCTCTTTATGGACTTAAGCAAGTTCCAAGAGCATGGTATGAAAGGCTGACTACTTTTCTTATCAAGCAAGGGTACAGGAAAGGTGGAATAGACAAAACCTTGTTTGTTAAAGATGAAGAAGGAAATGTCATGATTGCTCAAATATATGTAGATGACATTGTTTTTGGTGGGATGTCAGACATGATGGTTAAACATTTTGTCACTCAAATGGAATCTGAATTTGAGATGAGCCTAGTAGGAGAATTAACCTACTTTCTTGGACTGCAAATAAAGCAAATGGAGGACTCCATGTTCATTTCCCAAAGAAAGTATGCTAAGAACATTGTCAAGAAATTTGGGATGGACAATGATACTCATAAGAGAACTCCTGCCCCCACACACTTAAAGCTGACTAAAGATGACAAGGGTGAGAATGTAGACCAAAGCCTATATAGAAGTATGATTGGAAGCTTATTATATCTGACTGCTAGCAGACCAGACATAGCCTTTGCAGTAGGTGTATGTGCAAGATATCAAGCTGATCCAAAAGTTAGTCATCTAAACCAAGTCAAGAGAATTCTGAAATATGTCAATGGTACTTGTGACTATGGCATAATGTACTTTCATGGATGCAAACCAATTCTCACTGGCTTCTGTGATGCTGATTGGGCTAGAAGTGCTGATGACAGAAAAAGCACATCAGGAGGATGCTTCTTTCTAAGAAACAATTTGATTTCTTGGTTCAGTAAGAAACAAAATTGTGTATCCTTATCTACTGCTGAAGCTGAATATATTGCAGCTGGAAGTAGTTGTTCACAGTTGGTTTGGATGAAGCAAATGCTCACAGAGTACAATGTCCCACAAGATGTCATGACATTGTACTGTGACAACTTAAGTGCTATTAACATATCAAAGAATCCTATCCAACATAGCAGGACCAAGCATATTGATATCAGGCATCATTTCATCAGAGATCTTGTGGAAGAGAAAGTGATCTCATTGGAACATGTAGCTACAAATCTGCAATTGGCTGATATATTTACTAAAGCTTTGGATGCTACCCAATTTGAAAACCTAAGGGGTAAATTGGGAATCTGTTTATGTGAAATATAACAGTTATGGAGATGTGCCAACATGTCATATGACATCGTGTGGCATGATCACCAGATGGCAACACCAGTCTGGTCAAGGACTCTGGGTATTCCACTCCTAAAATTTCCCCAAGTAACGACTACTTATAAAAATATCAGCTTGTTCTCAGCTATTCATCTTCTCATCATCCTCTCAAAACGAATTGCATTCTCTAACTGATTTTCAGAACTCATCAAAATCATTCAAACCTAAACTATTCATCCACCACTTTCGAAAATGTCTTAACATCAAAACCCTAACCTCTCTGAAGAAATTCTCAACCAAGAAGATGTGGTGCATGCAACCCCCATCTCTGTGGTACCTATGGATTCAACTCCAATAGACGAAATCAGAGGAAGTGTTCCTCTTTCTCAAAAGCCAAGAACCCCTACTGTGAGAAGGGCAAAGGAACCTATTTTTAGCAAAGTCAAAGGAATGCCTTCATCCTCAAACACCACTCCAAAAGCCTATGAATATGTGGATGATTCTATAAAGGAACTGGTGAACAGGATTTTGTCTGAGCAAAGAGTTGTGAGTGGCATATCTATCCCTCTGAACACCATGCCAGCTCCACAAGAAGAACAACAAAATCAGGCTGAAGAGGACACTCCTGCTCAACAGGATGTCCCAATAGATGTTGAAACATCTGAGGACCAGCAAAAGGCCTCCACTGATGGTGATGATGAAACATCTGAGGACCAGCACAAGGCCTCCACTGAAGATCAAGCCTCTGTTGATCCACCTGCTGAAGAGGAGACTGCTCAACCTCCTCCTGTTGTAAACATATAGCATGATTCTGACACAGAAATCATTGCTTCTGTAAACCCTAGCATAGCCAAAAGGCTTAGGACTAGGAAGGAAAAGAAGACTGCAGGACATGCAACTCCTGAGAAGAAGCAACCTACACCAAAGAAGGATAAAGCTAAAGTTGCTTTTGATCCTACCAAACAATGGAGCAAGGTGAATACACAGAAGAGAAAAGCTGTCACCCCTCCAGATTCAGATGTTGAAGAGGATGTCCCAACATCCCCACCAAAGAAGAAACCAGCACCCTCAAGGTCCTCCTCTGCTGTTCCAGAAGCTCCTCTGGACAACATTTCCTTCCATCATGTGTCAAGTGTGAGCAGATGGAAATTTGTCTATCAAAGAAGGGTAGCACTTGAAAGAGAGCTGAGCAGTAATGCACTTGAGTGCACAGAGGTAATTGATCTCATCTCTTCTGCTGGCTTATTCAAAACAGTGTCAAATTTCTCTCTTTGCTATGAGCTGCTAGTCAAGGAATTTATTGTCAACCTTCAAGAAGACTGTGCTGATGGTAAGTCAACTGACTTTAGAAAGGTGTATGTAAGAGGGAGATGTGTGGAATTCTCTCCTAGGGTTATCAACCACTATCTAGGAAGAGAATCTGATGGACCTAATGAGTTAGGGAAGACTGATAACCAGGTTTGCAAGTTCATCACTGCTAATCAGGTCAAGACTTGGCCAGTCAAAGGGAAGCTTTCTGTTAGCTTGCTGACAGGGAAGTATGCAATGTTGCATAGGATTGGCACTGCAAACTGGCTCCATACCAACCATACCTCCTCAATAGCAACTAGTTTGGGCAGGTTCATATATGCTGTGGGCACCCAAACAAAGCTGGATTTTGGGGCCTATATTTTTTATCAGACATTGAAGCATGCTGGAACTTCTGCAACAAAGCTGCCTATTGCCTTCCCTTCTTTGCTGTGTGGAATAATTCTTAGCCAGTATCCAGGTATCCTCATTGAGAAGGATTCAATATGCAAAAGAGAGAGTCCCCTGGCCTTCCACTACAAGTTGTTCTTAAGTCATCATGCAGCTGATGTTGAAGCTCCCTCTGGGACATCTGCTGGATCTTCAAAGGCAAAGACTCCAATCTCCAAAGATACTTTGATTGCTGAGCTGAAGAACACATGCAAAGAACTGGATGCCAAGAAGCAGAAGCTTGAGGAGATTATCCAAAAGCTGGAGATTGAAGAGAGTGCTCAGAAAGCTGCTGCTTCTGATGAAGAAACTGAAGAAGAGGAAGACACTGAATATGAGGATTCTGAGTGAAACATGTATGTGAGGAATATGTAATGTCTTCTTCAGCATTGTATTTTGATTTTGTAATTCTTCTGTATAATTTGGCCCCAATTTATGTCTAACAAGGGGGAGAAGAGAACTGAACAACAACAACAATGTATGATACAGCTTACTGATTAATGAAAAATGACTTCTGTTTGCTTCTGAACTAAAGCTGTGGTTTTAAATTTCTGTTGAAACAAGTCAGAACACATATAGGTTTGAGGGGGAGTAAACTCACACATGACTCAATAGAAAACACCTGTTGTACTCTGATAAAAGAAACTCTGCTGCACTCTGATAAACCAGAAGATTATGTTAGCCAAAAATTAGCCAAAGGGGGAGTTTGTAGATGTTTAGAATTGGCAGAATTTTTGACCAACAAGAAGTAATGAATTTAGTTCAGGATGTCACATAAGATGTTGTGACATTATCAAACAGAGTATGAGTAAATGAACTTAATTCAGGATGTCACACCAGATGTTGTGACATTGTATCAGTTAATGAAGAAAGTTCAGTTTACAGGATGTCACACCAGATGTTGTGACATTGTATCAGTAAATGAATTAAGTTCAGTTTTCAGGATGTCACACCAGATGTTGTGACATCTCAAACCTGCTACCAGAATTAATTAATGATTAACAGAACTGAGTAAATTAAGGGAAGTTATTTGGAATTAATTATGGATGGATGAAACAAAAGAAGGCGCATCTGTAGGGAGATTTGTTATATGATTTCAGTATAATCAGAAGAACTGGATCACCTAGAATCTAGGAAGTAACAAACCCTAATTCAAGGTGATGGTTGCATGCGTATCAGGATTGGATAAACCTACAGAAAGCCCAAAATCAAAACACCTATTTAAGCAACAGAAACTCTCAGAATAGAGTACGAAATTAAGAAGACTAAATAGGGTGTTTTTGTTTTAATAGCAGGTTGTTTTATGTGTATCACTTTATGAGCTTTTAAGCAAAAGTGTATTTGTGTCTTGATTGAAACTGTGAAGTAAGATCAAGCTGTTTTGTTTGAAGTATGACTTCAATTTTATTAAACTTGTAAACATATCACTGTGTGATTGAGGGGGAGTGAGTTGGTACTCATATCTAAGTTGTGTCTTAGGTAGAAATTGCCTTGGGTAGATATTAAGTGAAAGATTAAACTGAGTGGTTTAAGTCTAGAATTAATATTACTTATATTGGATTTCCTTCCTGGATTGGTAGCCCCCAGATGTAAGTGTGGTTATACACTGAACTGGGTTAACAATTTCCTGTGTTGTTTAATTTTCCTGCACTTTAAGTTTTAGTCAAGTCTTCAAGTGTTTAAACATCTCATTCGACATCACGTACTTGATCACAGAATTTCAGTTGGCAAGGGAAAAATGCATAACATTGCGGATCAAACACTTCACAATAACCCCCTCCCTAGTGGATGTTTGAAAGTATCGCTTGAAATTATTGTAGAGTCGAATGCATTATTACCATATCCCGACGATGTTTCGGATGGAACAACGGTGGAACAAGCAATAGGTTCGTTTATTGCATGGTCGACAAGCCTCATTAGCGTCGGATATGAGGTATGCTTAAAACCATTAGGAACCTTTGTTAACCTTAATATGTAGATTTAATGTTTTTATGCATATTTACTAACATTTTTTACATGGCAATGTTAATTAGACTCCAACAAGACCCAAAGGAAAAGATAAGGGGATTCCGCAACATACCGAGTCCGTTGTTTCAAAAAAATAGGTACATCACATTTTTATGCGCATTTTACTAACATTATGAATCTTTGTTAACCATAATGTGTAGATTCAAAGTTTTTACGCGCATTTTACTAACATTATTTACATGGTAATGTTAAATTCGTGATTTTATACTTCATCTAACTAATTATATGATATGTAGCTTTATGGTAAGGAGATTAGCAATGTCTCCACACAAAAAAAGGTTGGTGCTAAGAAGACCGCGGCTAGAAATAAACCTACCTCCAAGTATAGGTCGTGCCTTCAGACGTTTCTAGAAGTGACAGATATTCCGAACAGAGGTATTTGTCTTATACATATGGAGGAAGGTATTTTTGGCTTTGAATATGAACAATCAATTGGTAATGAAGAATTTGTGCAAGTTTTTCGTCATGAAGAATTAGGCGTCATTGTTGTCAATACCTACGTGAGGTATATCTGATCTACTTTTTTATATTAATCTTAAGTAAACTAGATAGGGTCATGGTGTATGTACGCAACCTCTTTATGGCCAACAAAGATACGAAAAAGTTGTTAATTTTACCGTTTAATACTGGGTTAGATTTTCATTCTAAATTCATCTATTATAATTTTTTGTATTTTGACGTCATGTATAAAGTTTCCATCTAACATTTGTTTAATCTTACAATGGACATTGGTTGTTAGTTGCAATTAATCCTATCAAAGAATTTTTTTATTATCTTAACTCATTAGGAAATGATTGGACAACATACTCGGATATGAAGAACATGATTGACACGTAAGGGAGATTGTTCTAAATATTCATTTGTGTATTTATTTATTTATTTATGTGAATTGTTCTAAATATTCATTTATATTTTATTAGCATTATACAAGCTTTTCGAGCCCAACGAGATATCCAAGTATCAAAGAGGAGAGCCAATGTAATACCCATATATAAAAGACATACCTCAAAACATATTTTTCATATATAAAATTAAGTTTGGTATCGAAATACAACAAGTTCTTAGTAATACATTGCATAAATATAGCCACTACAACATAAGGTACTAATACAAAAGGCCATAAATAATACAAGATGTTCACAAAATAAAATCGTCTAAGAACTAGATCCGAAGATCTCAAAAGTCCACAGCGGAAGAAACCATCAAACAAGCAAAGATAATCAAGTCACCTTATCTTTACCCTTTGCGGAACCTGAAGTACCTGAAAATAACAACATCGACATGGGGTGAGATAAAACAATCTGAGTGAGTTCCCTATCTTAGAGTTCTCTCGGCTCTAAAAGGGTCGAAACTAGACAATACTTAAGTCGGGGAAAACCTAGACTTCGAGTTCACATAAAAACTAGAAACAACAGTGTAATAACGGAGCACAAAGTGCTTTAAGGCATCTTTCCCTGCCCAACCACTCAAGGGCAAACAAGCACGGGTCACTCGATCTTTAACGTATAGATAACTTTCCCCGTCCAGTCACACTCCCCAATGACAAGCAATCACGGGTCACTCATTATCTATCAAAGGTACTTTCCCCGCCCAGTCATATTCCCCAATGACAAGCAAGCACGAGTCATGGTACCCTACAACTAAGTAACTTTCCCCAACCAGTCATACTCCCAGATGACAAGCAAGCACGGGTCACGGTTACTCTTCCCAATGGATACATTCCCAGCCCAGTCATACTCCCAGATGACAAGCAAGCACGGGTCACGGTCATCTATTAAGAGATTTGAATCCACTGATTAATTATATCTCTTCGGCTGTCCCGCCTCGTGGGACTTCGACACGAGCCATATATAATTAAATTAGGATTTATCGCAAGGAAGCAAACTTCCAACTTCTCACAACTACCTAGCCCGAAGACACTATTCGAGTATTGACGCCTGAGTATTTTCAAGTCTCTAAAACAATTCTGTAACCACCTAGGGTAACCTAGCTACCTCACAAGTTTTACCTTTTTATTACCTTTAGCTCACAATTCCCTAACTTAACATTTTTATGGTATTTTTGAAAAGTTGGGTAAAAATAATATTTGCCGGCACCATGTGATAGTACATAATTTTAAATTTCAAACAGTATAAAGAACACTTAAATCGGATAACCGAGTAAAAAGTTATGGATTTTCAAAGTTGAAAATAAAACAATTTTTCCATAAGCTACAACGTTAACCGGTTAATGCATGGGGTTAACCGGTTAACCAGAACCAAAACAAAATACAGAATCCAAAACACAACAACATTAACCTGTTAATGCCCCGGGTTAACCGAAATCAGAATGCAACAAATACACGTTTTTAATAACTCAGAACTTACCAAATCAATTCCAAACATCACTAAACATCCCAAATAAGCCATAACTATGTTCCTATACCTAATGACAACATGCTCGAGCATTTTTATCGATTTCGAACCAATTAATCTACCAATTCTAAGATTTTTCCATTAAATTCTAAAAGTTCACAACTTCTAAAACTCAACCAAAACTCTTAAAACAAAAGTTCTAACTATGAACCCACCTCTAGCAAGAATATTGGAGAAGATTGAATGATGAATGGATGATTGGAGCTACAAGATCAAGAACTATCTTCTTGTTCTTCTTCAAGACTTTCTCTTCTTCTTCTTCTTTCTCTCCCTTTTTCTCTTCTTCTTCTTTCTCTATTTCTATTTTTATATAAACCAAAGAAAAGAAGACCTTAGGTCTTAAAAGGAATACACAACTTTCCTACCTACGGGTCCAAATATAGAGTATCCAAAAATGTCTCTTAATCCAATATTTTATAAAAGCTCTAAGTCAGCTAATATTAGTTAATAAAATAAAACCCCACTGATTACTCTAATTATTTCCGTTAAAATCTCTTAGAGTAATCCAGAATAATATTAATATCAAATAATATTATTAAGAGCATTAAATAAATTAAGGGGTATTACATCCCCACTTAAATAGAAATTCGTCCTCGAATTTAAAAGATTACCTGAATAGGTGAGGATATGATTCCCGCATCTCCGATTCCAACTCCCACGTAGCATCTCCCGGATGCATCGCATCCCGTTGCACTTTAACAAGCGGTATCTCTTTTTTCCTTAACACCTTGGTTTCTCTTCCAATAATACGGCTCAGTTGGGGTTCAAAAGTCAAGTCCGCTTCTATCTCTATAGAATTCGGCAGAATAGGCTGAAGAGGATCAGGAATGAACCTGCGAAGTTGAGATACATGGAAAATATCATGCATTTCAAATAGAGAGGGTGGTAAGGCCAATCTGTAAGCAACTTCACCAACTCTTTCTGAGATCTGATACGGTCCTATGTATCTTGGACTTAACTTGCGCGACTTAAATGGTCCTTTCAATCTCAATCTCAGAGTGACTTTCACGTACACATGATCACCTTCACTAAATTCCAAGGGTCTCCTTCGATTGTCAGCATAACTCTTCTGGCGATCTTGGGCTTGCTTAATCTTTTCTTGAATCATCTGAATATTTTCCGTGGTCTCTTGAATAACTTCGGGTCCCAAAATCCTATCTTCACCCACTTCAGGCCAACACAACGGTGTTCTACACTTTTTTCCATACAAGGCCTCATACGGAGTCATTCTGATGCTCACATGGTAACTGTTATTATAAGATAATTCTATCAATGGTAAAGGTTCCTTCCAATTTCCTTTACTTTCCAAAACGCATGCCTGTAACATATCTTCAATCGTTTGAATTGTAGGTTCCGCCTGACCATCCGTTTGAGGATGATTAGAAGTGCTCAAACGTAAATCCGTGCCCATAGCCTGTTGAAACACTTTCCAAAATCTCGAAGTAAACTTTGGATCTCTATCCAACACAATACTAGACGCAACACCATGCAACCTTACAATCTCACCAATAAACAACCTCACAAGATGACTTGCCTTGTACGTAGTCTTAACGGCAAGAAATGCGCAGATTTCGTTAGTCGATCCACAATCACCCAAACAGAACCATAACCACCTTGAGTACTTGGTAAACCCACTACAAAGTCTATAGAAATACTATCCCACTTCCAAATTGGAATGTCCAAAGGTTGCAACAAACCGCCCGGTCTTTGGTGCTCAATCTTCACTTGTTGACACACCGCACATTAAGACACAAATACCACAATATCCTTTTTCATACCGGACCACCAATACTCTTTCTTCAAGTCTCGATACATCTTCGAAGAACCCGGATGTATCGTAAAAGAACCTTTATGGGCTTCCTCCAAAATCTTTCTCTTTAACACATCATCATTCGGAATGCAAATTCTTTGGTTGAATAGGATAATCCCATCCAACGCTCTTACGAAACCAGGTTGGAGTAACATCTCTTGCAACTTCTCATCTAGAACTTGTACTTGTTGGATCTCATTCCTCAAGATAGAACTGATATTCAAATTTCCCATGATTACACCATTCGGAGTCCAAATAAACTGAAGGTTAAGGTCTCAAAACTTTTCCAACAGTACATACTCTAACACCATCAACTCGACACTATGAATCACTTTTATACTTAAAACATCTGCCACTTTATTCGCTTTTCCCGGATGATACTTCAATTCAAGGTCATAATCCTTCAAATACTCCATCCATCTTCTTTGTCTCATATTTAATTCCTTCTGATCAAAGAGATACTTCAAACTCTTATGATCACTGAACATCTCAAAATGCACACCATACAGATAGTGCCGCCACACTTTCAAAGTAAACACCACGGCCGCCACCTCTAAATCATGAGTTGGATAATTCTTCTCATGGACTCTCAATTGTCTAGAAGAATAAGCTACAACTTAATCTTCTTGCATGAGAACACCTCCTAATCCCATCTTAGAAGCATCGCAAAACACTTCGTAAGATTTATTAGGATCGGGAGTGATCAAAACTTGAGCAGTTGTCAATTTCTCCTTCAAACACACGAAACTTTGCTCACAACTAGAATCCCATTCGTAAGCGAAGTCCTTTCTAGTAAGCTTAGTCAATGGTAACGCCATCTGAGAAAAACCTTTAATGAACCTTTTGTAGTAACATGCAAAACCTAAGAAGCTTCTCACTTCCGAAGCACTCCTCGGTCTCTCCCAATTAATCACGACTTCAATATTTGATGGATCCACTGCTACACCTCCCTGAGATATCACATGTCCAAGAAACTTGACTTCTGACATCCAAAACTCACACTTGCTGAACTTGGAAAAAGGTTTCTTCTCTTGTAGTACCGATAGAACAATCCTCAAATGTTCTCCATGCTCTTATGGATCACGAGAATAAATAAGAATGTCATCAATAAAGATCACCACAAACTGATCCAAATAATCTTGAAATATCTGATTCATGTAATCCATAAAAATAGATGGAGCATTCGTCACACTGAAAGGCATCACTAGGAATTCATAATGACCGTAACGGGTTCTGAATGCAGTGTTCGGAACATCAGAACTTTTCACACGAATTTGATGATAGCCCGACCTCAGATCAATCTTCGAGAACACATGAGCTCCTTTCAACTGATCTAGAGATCGTCTATCCTCGGAAAGGGATATTTATTCTTGATAGTAACCTTGTTCAACTTACAATAATCAATGCACAACCGCATACCACCGGCCTTCTTCTTTACCAACAAAACAAGAGCTCCCCACGGTGAAACACTTGGTTTAACAAAATGCTTTGCCATCAAATCCTCTAATTGATCCTTAAACTCTCTTAACTCAAGCGGTGCCATCCGATAAGGGGAAACAAATATAGGAGCCGTTCCCGGTATCAGGTCAACTGAGAATTCAACTTCCCTCACCGGAGGTAAGGAAGTAATATCCTTGGGAAATACATCAGGAAATTCACAGACTATCAGAATATTTAAAACTTTCTGACCATTACTTTCCTCTTTAGTAAGGACAAGCAAAACAGATTTCTCTTGTTCAAACAAAAAATTTACCATTCCAACCATACCTTCTAAGGTCGTTGTCAACACATCTTTTGGAGGCGCTTCAATGAATGGAATAAGGATCAATTTCTCTTCACACCCAATAAACACAGAATTCGCAAACAACCAATCCATTCCCAGGATAACATCAACTTTCTTAAAGGGCAGACAAATGAGATCAATTTGAAAAACTCTACCATCCACAAACAAGGTACAATTCTCACACCTAAGGGGTGTCTCAACGGTTTCATCCACAGTGGTAGTAACCACCATAGGAGGAGACAAGGGAAAAACTTTCAACCTAAGTCGCCTCACACAACTAGTAGATACAAAAGAATGCGTAGCCCCACAATCAAATAAAATAAGACAAGGATGATCATTAACAAGACATGTACCCGTAATGAGAGTTTTTTCGGCTTTGGTCTTTCTAGCATCCATAGTATAAACTCTCATTTGGACTTGATTCTTCGGCTTGGTACAATCCATTGACAAATTGTCCACTTCATTACAATTGTAGCACCTCATTCCTCCATCCCTTTGACACCTACCAAAATGACATTTGTTACACAACCTACACGATGGTGGAGTGTTAGGTCCGACACTTTGATCTTGTTTCCCTTTGAAGGGTTGAGGCATTGGCCTAAAAGGTTTGTTAGCTCTTCCTCGGTCACTTGCTTCGATTTGCACTTTCTTCAAACTATGTTCTGCAACATAGCATTTCCTTAACAACTCGGAATAGGTAGTGAACTCCCTTTGAGATACACTATGAGAGATTTTGGCCCTCAAACCAAACAACAAATGATCAATCTTCCATCTTTCATCTGGAGCATACATGGCTTGCCTAGAGTAAGCTGCCATGTCTTCAAACTTCTTGGCATAACTGGCCACAATCATTCTCCCTTGTCTAAGTTGTTGGAATTCAAACTCTTTTTGGGTTCTCAAGGAACTCGGAAAGTACTTATCCATAAAATATGTCTTAAATTGTTGCCACACTTTTGGAACCCCTTGCACCGTTATAAGATTTGAAGCACTCTCCCATCACCTAGCAGCATGACCTTTTAGCAAATGTGACACAAAAGTCACCTTATCTTCTTCATCACAAATCACAATTTGGAAGATTCTCTCCATTCCGGTTACCCATTCATGCGCCTTCACCGGATCCAATCCACCATGAAACTCCCGAGGATTCATGTAGAAGAAGTCTCATAATGTTCCACCTCCAGCTTCAGGAGCAACCATATGAGGATGAAGACCCCATTCATCCGGTGCATCATCTCCTGCATGAATTGATGTTGTTGCTGCATCTGTTGCATGAATTGGAACATATGAGCATTCCCTTCATCACTTGGCTGATCATTAATAGGAGGAGTGACACTTGGTCAACCACGAGTTCCACGCCTACCAGCCATATTCCTAAATGTCATCAAAACAGGATTAAGTTGATCATGCTCAATACCATAAATATAACATTTAGTTCTACAACGATATTACGTGTATGAACGGAAAGAAACACTTATAATATTCCAAGGCTAGGTCGAGGATACGACCTGCTCTGATACCAACTGTAATACCCATATATAAAAGACATACCTCAAAACATATTTTTCATATATAAAATTAAGTTTGGTACTGAAATACAACAAGTTATTACTAACACATTGCATAAGTATAGCCACTACAACATAAGGTACTAATACAAGAGGCTACAAATAATACAAGATGTTCACAAAATAAAATCGTCTAAGAACTAGATTCGAAGATCTCAAAAGTCCACAGCGGAAGAAACCATCAAACAAGCAAAGATAATCAAGTCGCTTTATCTTTATCCTTTGCGGAACTTGAAGTACCTGAAAATAAAAACATCAACATGGGGTGAGATAAAACATCTCAGTGAGTTCCCTATCTTAGAGTTCTCTCGGCTCTAAAAGGGTTGAAACTAGACACTAGTCAAGTCGGGGAAAACATAGAGTTTGAGTTCACATAAAAACTAGAAACAACAGTGTAACAACGAAGCACAAGGTGCTTTAAGGCATCTTTCCCCGCCCAGCCACTCATGGGAAAACAAGCACGGGTCACTCGATCCTTAATGTATAAATAACTTTCCCCGCCCACTCACACACCCCGATGACAAGCAAGCACGGGTCACTCATTATCTATCAAAGGTACTTTCCCCGCCCAGTCATTCTCCCTGATGGAAAGCAAGCACGGGTCACGGTACCTTACAACTAAGTAACTTTCCCTACCCAATCATACTCCCAGATGACAAGCAAGCACGAGTCACGGTTACTCTTCCTAATGGATACTTTCCCCGCCTAGTCATACTCCCAGATGACAAGCAAGCACGGGTCACAGTCGTTTATTAAGAGATTCGAATCCACAGATTAATTATATCTCCCCGACCGTCCCGCCTCGTGGGACTTCGACACGAGTCAGATATAATTAAATTAGGATATATCACAAGGAAGCAAACTTCCAACTTCTCACAACTACCTAGCTCGAAGACACTATTCGAGTATCGATGCCTAAGTATTGTCAAGTCTCTAAAACAATTCCTTAACCACCTAGGGTAACCTAGCTACCTTACAAGTTTTACCTTTTTATTACCTTTAGCTCATAATTCCCTAACTTAACATTTTTATGGTATTTTCAAAAAGTCGGGCAAAAGTCGGGTAAAAATAATATTTGTCAGCACCATGTGATAGTACACGATTTTATCTTTCAAACAGTATAAAGAACACTTAAATCGGATAACTAAGTAAAAAGTTATGGATTTTCAAAGTTGGAAATAAAACAATTTTCCCAAAAGTTACAACGTTAACGTCTGGGGTTAACCGGTTAACCAAAACCAAAATAGAATACAGAATCCAAAACGCAATAGCGTTAACCGGTTAATGCCCCAGGTTAACTGGTTAACCGAAACCAGAATGCAGCAAATACACGTTTTTAATAACTCAAAACTTACCAAATCAATTCCAAACATCACTAAATATCCAAAACAAGCCATAATTATGTTCCTATACCTAATGACAGCATGCTCAAGCATTTTTATCGATTTCGAACCGATTAATCTACCATTTCTAAGATTTTTCCATAAAACCCTAAAAGTTCACAACTTCTAAAACTCAACCAAAACTCTTAAAACAAAAGTTCTAACTATGAACCCACCTCTAGCAAGAAGATTGGAGAAGATTGAGTGATGAATGGATGGTTGGAGCTACAAAATCAAGAACTCTCTTCTTCTTCAAGACTTTCTCTTCTTCTTCTTTCTCTTCCTTTTTCTCTTCTTCTTCTTTCTCTATTTCTATTTTTATATAAACCAAAGAAAAGAAGACGTTTGGTCTTAAAAGGAAAACACAACATTCCTACCTACAGGTCCAAATAGAGAGTATCCAAAAATGTCTCTTAATCCAATATTTTATAAAACCTCTGAGTCAGCTAATATTAGTTAATAAAATAAAACCCCGTTGATTACTCTAATTATTTCCGTTAAAATCTTTTAGAGTAATCCAGAACAATATTAATATCAAATAATATTATTCAGAGCATAAAATAAATTACTGGGAATTACAGCCAACAACATTACATGGATAAAAGTGGCGGTATATTAATTATCACATTTTTTATTATATTAGTGATGATACTTGATAAAACTTAAGATTTATCCATATTTTCTTTTCATGTGTAGTGTCCTCGGCAACGTAACGGTACAGATTGTAGATATTTCATGTTGAGGTATATGAAAGAAACTCTTCATTTGGACCGATTAGATATTCTATGCGATGTATGTATTTCTAATTTATGATTTATTTTAATATTTAACACATATTTCTCATATCATTAAATAGTTGAAACTAAATCAAACTATGTTATATTATTATGTAGTACTTTGATGAATTCAAGTGTGCATGTTATTTAAGAGATCATTTGGAAGGAATTAAAGAGGTTTGGTGTCAATTCATTATGGAGCTTGAAGTGTTATAAGGTATATTGTACTTTTACTTTAATTGATGAGAATTTTGAGTATGTGTAACTTTGTAACTATAGACATATTGTTTATGTCTTGTTTTAATTGACTTACAATCTTTTTGTGTTGTTTCAGGTTATATATGCAAAAATGTATAGTTGGATGAAAATGTATAGCTCGAAATGTTATAACATTTTTGTTTATGTAGATTTCATTTCAAGAAAAATGTATAGTTGGATGAAATGATTTGTAAAAACTATTTTGCATATATAAATTGCTGCATAATTTTGGTACGTTAGTTTAAATTGTTTGGTATATATTGGTTTGAAAATCCAATTGTTTTGTATATATTAATTGGTGCCTAAATTGGTACGTCTAAATAGGAAAATTTGGTTATATTTGTCTGCAAAATGTGGTTGAAAAACAGGTACAAATTCTGGTTGAAAACCTGGTGAAAAATGTGATTGAAAACAGGTGCCTATAGTTTGTAAAATCCAGACAGCGCTTTTTAAACAAAATTATTTTAAAAATTCCGTTTACCTTAGACAACGCTTTACACCAAAAGTGTTGTCTAGGGTGCAAAATGTTTAGGGTTTAGAAAGTGCTTTTACTAAAAGCGTTGTCTGAGGTGGGGTTTAGACAACGCTTTTAGAAAAAGTGATGTCTAAGGTATACCATAAAAATGCCAAAAGCGCTGTCTAAGGTATATTAAAAAAAGGAAAAAAGTGTTGTCTAAGGTGGGGTTTAGAAAGCGCTTTTGACAATAAAAGCGTTGTATAAATCACCTTTAGACAACACTTTTGACATTAACCAAAGTGTTGTTTAAACCTTTAGCATCGCAGGTTTATATAGCACTTTAAAGCATTGTCTAAAGTAAAAAAAATGTTGTCTAAGGTCTTGTATGTCATAGTGAACATAGGTAATACCGTCCATTGTTAAGGAAGATTCTACTATATATGTTGTTACCACAATCTTTCTTCTGGAACATGGTTAAAAAATCTTGTGTTGCATTGTTGTCGGTAGACAAGAATAGAGAGGAACCTGTTTCGTAAGACCCACAACATTCCCTAGATTAGATATTTCTTTTGATATTTTTTGCATGCATCTTCTACCTTTTCCTCTTCCCTCAAAAACACAAGTACATCTCCAACAAGTTAATGTCGATGTATATTTACACATTCCTAATAATAGTGTTCAAGTAATTATTCTTATCAAGTTCTTCGTGACTAGTGTAAACAATTTCTACAGGATGTAACCTTTCAGGAACTTTCATAATATGAATACTAGGATAATGTTTTTGAAAATAATTGTTGAACTTTTCAGATTCAAAACTTTTACTACTCATAAATACCAACTTTAAGTTTGATCTTTTTGTTAGAAGTGTAGATAAATATCCAAGTAGTAAATCAGTTGCCAAAGTTCTTTGTTGTATGTCGTCAATAATTATAACTGTTTAAAGTTGCAAAGTGGATCAGCCATTGTTTCTTTCAAAAGCATATCATCATGGACATACTTCAAAACGGTCGTTGAACTTCTGCAATCTTCAAATTTGGTTTTGTAACAAACTTATTCCCTAATAATGACACACATCTCTTCGGCCACACAGTGTGAAGTAGACATTACAACCACTTTCTGAGGTTGACTGCATGCAATCATCATCTTTGAACATATATATATCCTCCAAAACAAATAAATGTTTCCTTTGGAATGGATCAATTAATTGAAAAGGAATTTCTTAGATTAGTTAGAAGGTGGCGTGTAAGCCAAAGGAAGAAGGTGGGCTTGGTATTGTGGATCTTAATCTTTTTAAGAGGGCTTTATTGTCTAAATGAATATGGAAAATCTTATTAGGGACTAATAATATGAATGGATAACAAAAATGCAAGAAAATACAATAATTTTTCATTCTGTTTTAGTGGTAACCGGTTACCGTCACGGGAGTAACCGGTTACTTAGTTCAAAAAAATGATTTTTTTGCGCAAAATTACACTGAGTAATCGGTTACCGTCCTTGGAGTAACCGGTTACTCTGGGACCAAAAACAAAATCTACATTTTCAAGGAAAATTCAGCAGCAACTTATTCAAATAAGTTCCTAATGTAATGCCTAGCAATTGAACACGAAATCTACACATAAATGCACCAATTCAACACCAATTGGAACCACAAACACATCAAGATCCTAAAACCTAATGATCCGATTAATTAAAGCATTAACAACCAACAAAACATGATGAATATACGTGTCGGGAAAATACAAAATAACTTAAAACATAAGTGATTATGAGTTTCACCAACCTACAAAGCTTAGGTTTTCTTTGGTAATTGTTGCAAAGAGAGATCAACACGCTATTGACGTGAAATTCGTATATCTGAAGCTCTTCTGCAAGAATATGCAAAATAAATGCGATTTGACGAAAACCTTGCTGAACTCTTCCAAGAATCACTTCCAAGATGTGAATTCAACACCAAAACAATAACAAATCCTTTAATAATCCATGAAATCAATGCAATTATGGAGGTTTAGCTTCAAATTCTTCAAGTTTCAATTCAAAACTTGAAGAATTTTGGAAGATGAAGCTTTGTGTGGGGTTTTTGAAAAAGAGAGAAAATTGAGAAAATTGAGAGTGATAAGAGAAAATGTGAAAAATGACTTGTTGTTTGTGAGGTTTGGAAGAAAAAATTATTATATACCCCTTAGGTTTGGAATGTACTTTGGGTTAGGAGTGAGGCTTGAACATTAGGTTAGGAGTTGGGTTTGGGATTATGGTTAGGAGTTAGTTAATAGTTGGTTAGGAAATCTTCTAGAACCTTCCCTTGGAAAGTGGTAGATTATTCTAAAACATTCCCTTGGAAAATCTAGAATGAAGTGCAAAGTTGAAGTGAAAAAGGTGGAAAATCCCTCCAAGTTGAAAAATTGAATTTTTGGCCAAATTTGCACGTGGTAACTAGTTACTCCCAGGGTGGTAACCGGTTACTTAGTACAAATTTTGAATTTTTCTTTCTTTTCCTTGTTTTGGTGGAAAATCTTGGATATATGGCTTCGATCATTCGTTCAGAGATTATTTTTCTTCTGAGATCCGATAATTGATATTTTCACTGAATAACCTTTGATCACATGCCCTGGCGTCAACCAATGATGTATGCTTTATTTTTTATTATTTGTTATCATGATTTAAATGCAATGTATAAAAGGATATGTTAAATGATGTGGAAATGAATCATAAGCTACTTGAAATTGGTAATAAATAAGAGGGAAAATTTTGGGGTGTTACACCCAGGAACTCCTATTTGGGAACATTATCTTCCTACTTGGTGTATCTTTGTAGAACCATCTATTACATCATTGGTCTCAAATCTTCACCCCAATGCAGTTGTTTGGAATCGGATTCTGAATTCAAATTTGCTTCCTAAGGATAAGGATTTGAACCTTGTGGACTCTATTAAAAAAGATTTGCTTCTACTTCTCAATTCAGACTTGAAGATTGATCTACCGAGTTATGAATGACCATTTGAAGAGGAATCTTTTTTCCTTTCACAAGAGAAAGACCTTCTCCATTCCTTATGGATGATTTATTTCAGAATTACTTGTTCAACAGGGTGTTATCATAAGTTTAAAGGATGGTTCTTCTAAAATCTAGAGAGACAAGTGTGAAGATATCTATGAAAGATTATGATGTTAGATTTCTGCATAGTTATGCCTTGTATTTGTTGGAACCTTTGTATTAATCTTTCTTATTATTAATTCAAAGTTTGTTCATGTTTGTGTTCAGTTTAACTGTTAAATATTTGTTCAGGGTTGTTGAAAAGAATTTGAAGTAATAGGAGAAAGAAATCGTTGTATGCAACTTGCTTCATTAATAAAAAGGAAGTTATTACAAGATAATTAGACTTTCTAGTCTATTGGATTGACATGTCCAAATTATCTAAGAAATCTTGTCATTTTTCCTTAGCAAACTCCATAGCCTCCTTCCTCAGCTGGTTTCTGTGTCTGGACCCAGAAGATCTTCTTATTCTTTTCTGTGTCTTCACAAAGATTGTTGAAGAGGAGAGAACTTTTTAGGCTGTCTTCTTTCTTGTAGATCCCTTTGTTGCTGCTTTTCTCTAGTTTGCTTGATTTGTTGCGTTCAATATTAATGTCTTCCTGAAATCTCTCTTTGGAACCTATATTTGCTTTTGCTTGTACATCTTGGTGTTTTAGGGATTAAGTGATGATGGAAGAGAATCTAATTTGAGTTCTTTTAGAGATGTGTTACATATATTATCCTTGGTTGATGTTAAATTAGTGTCAATTAATTCAAATTAATATTTTAATGATAACTCTTGGAAATGTCATCTAACAACCTGACTTATTTAAGATTCTTTAAAGGCTATGGATTTATGTTTGATTTGTTTTACTATTATTTTTGGTGTCAGTTTCACTTTGTTAATGTACTTTCAAAAGAAAATAAATAAATTTAAGTAACTATTGCACAACTTGTACTTAAATAAAATTGGTCAAAATATTCTTCATTTAATCTTGCTAGGGGATTAAAAAATTTCTAAGGAACTATATGATTTTAGAATATATCTTTATCCTATTTATCTGTATAGGATCAGAAGCTTCTATAATCAACATATGATTCATCTTCATCAATAACCTCCTCGTGTGCTACTGTGCAACAAGTTGATAAAACATCTCGTTGAGTCTTATTCTTCGTGGCCTCTTCATAATTCTTTGTCTTGGCCTCATCACAACTGCGAGAGAACCTATCTTTATAGGTTTCTTAGTAATTGTTGATGTTACCTCTTCAGGAGTAAGCTTTGTATAGGGCACATGCCCAGTTATAGAAGACTTAGAAACTACTTGTTTGTGAAGGCTGTGGACATTTTATCTTGAAGTGCTCTCAGAGACTTCTGTTATGACAGATGCCTTATAACTCTTAGCTAATGACTCCGTGACTCTGGAAATTGTTGATAAAAATGAACTAGGTCTTTTTTGTTTTATAGTAGTTTTTCTAAATGCATTTATGAGTGAATTTATTTTCTTCTTTTCTTTTTCTTTTATTTCTTTTTGATGTGACAAAAGGGGAAGAAATAATGGTAAGTATTAACTGGAAACTTAACCCATAGAGTACCTATTTAGTTTTACATATTGCTCAATTATAATTTTTGTTATTTTATTTTATGTTCTATGGTTACCTTGCCCAACGCGACACATTTTAACTTTCTTGTACATAGAACTAAGGAGGAGCTTACAAACCTCAACCTTAGCCTATCAGATTCAGAAGGAGCTTACAAACCTCATATTCTGGTGTTGCCAAAGGAAGTTAAAAAAATATTTTTGTTTTTCTTAAATATGGAACTGATGAGGGAGCTTACAAACCTCAACCTTGGAACTGTTTGACTAAGGGGGGGCTTACAAACCTCAACCTTGGAACTGTTTGACTAAGGGGGAGCTTACAAACCTCAGACACTGATGTTACTAAGTGTAACACCCCAAATTTGCCCTTTTTTTCATATCATTTTGCACATCATAAGCATAACATGTAGTTAGCATACTCTAGCATTTGGCTTAGAAAAATAAAGCATAAGCATCCATAATCACAAGCATAGGGCATATGATCAATCATCTGGAAAGTCATGATCTTCTAGGTCAAGCTAAAAGCCAAGTGACCTTGAAAGAAGCTCATAAGGTCTCCTCATATATTATACAAGATCAAAGTTATCCTCAAAGTCCTAAAAGGGCGAGGTATCATCAGAAGATCAACAATGCAACATCCTCCTATACAGACAAACCCTAATTAGGGTTTTGTTCCAGATCAGGGAATTCTCATATCTTTGACCAATTCTTGTGTTCAAAGGCTTTTATATGGTATACAAGGCTTATGTATGAAGTTTGAGGCAAGAATTCACTGGGAAAGTCAAGTGCTTGGGCAGTTACTTGTTGATGAAACAAGAAAGTCAACTGAGCTGAACAAAAGTCAACAAGAGATTTTTAGGGTTTTTCTCATGTTCATCAATTTTATGAGGCCATATTTGATCAAAGGATGACTTAGATAAGCTCAATTGTCAAAAAATCAAGAGTGTGTAAAAGTTGCTAAATTTGGAATTTCTCAAGTTAGAAGTTTCTATTTTTGGAAATATTTGCCCTAAGTCTTCAAGCTATTATTTCATGTGCAAAAAAGCTCCAAATGATTTTTCCTTGAACATGAAAGTTGTACATCATGATTTTCCCTTTCCAAAAAGTATTAGAACATTTTCATAGCCTTCCTAGAGCTCAAGATATAAATTTTGGAAGTTTAGGTGCATTTTAGGGTTTTTTAGGACACTTGTCATTATACCATTGGTTCATCATGTCATTTTTGTGATGTTACACTCTGTAATACCTCAAAATTTGCCCTTTCATTTCCTCAAATATTTTTCATAACATTTTGCATTCATAAATTCATAAAATAACCAAAAACATTGCATCATATGTAGCATGGTTGAGGCATAGGTATGTGATCAATGATTGGAGCAATTGAAGGTATTAAAAGGGCAATCAAAGGGCCACAAAGCTTCTGAACCTTGTGCAAAAGGTTCACAATATCCCACAAGTCTTCACTTGAAGCCACAAGCCATGGAAAGATTTGATTCGATCGGAGGAGGCAAGTAGTGCCACATTTCCTGATGAAAGGGCCGAATAAGGGTTTCATTTATATAGGGCTTCGGCTTGAAGTTTTGATTCCAAGAGGATTTATTTGTCTTATATATGATTTCAAGTGCCTAGGGTTCAAATCTCGTCCATAAATTCATTTTGGAAGGGGTTCGGCTGGCCAGACGACTGAAAATCGAGGAATCAGGGAAAGGCAACCGAGCTAGGTAAAGAGGGTCGACTCCGGACTTTTAAGATCGAAATCATGAAACTAGGGTTACAATGATCCTATGGTTCAAATTTGGTCAAGAAATGATGGAGGAATCATAAAAAATCAAAGGAGAAAATCATTTGAAAAGTGGTTGGTTTTGCATTTCCCTCCACCTTTCCTTCCACTTTCTTTCCACACTTCCTTTCATTCTTTCCATCTTGTTTTTCCACTTCAATTCCACTCCATTTCCCTTGGAAGCTTCCACCATGTTCTACCATCTTCTAGAGTATTCCAAGGAATATTCCAAGGAATATTCTCTTTTCCAACCCTAACCCTAACTAACTACCAAACCTATTTTTGGATCCCAAGCCTAACTTTTGGGCCCCAAACCCAAACCTAGCTCCAAGCCTAGTCTCTATATAGTCATTAATCACTTCATTGAGAAGGGTTCATACAATTTTCCAATTTTTCACAATCACTTTTTCTCTCTCACTTTTCCTCATTTTTCCCTCCTTTCACTAAAGCTTTTTGATTAAGCTCTTCAAATTTCACATTGAAATTTGAAGATCTTGAAGCTTAAGCCTCCAACCTTCATTGATTGTGGATTGAAGAAGAAAAAGCTACTGATTTTGTTGAAGAGTTTTGGCTTATCGGAAGTGCAAGAAGATCAAAACGTCAAGAACGCATTAATTTTGCCGTTTCTCGGTTTTCTCGGTTTTCTCTTTGATCAAGCTCCGATTCTTGCAACATTCACCGAAGCACTTCTCCGCTTTGTAGGTTGGTGATCTAAATCACTTCTTCTTTAAGTTATTCTCTTCATCTCGCCATTTCATCATTCTTTAATTGCTTTTCGTTTTGATTGCGATCGATTTCATTTTCTTTATGTGTTGCTTGCATTTTGTGATTTTGGTTGAATTTGGATTTAAAGTGTTGATAGTTATAGGTTCTATCATGTGTAAATAATCCCAAATTAAGTAGAAATTAGTGTTAGCATGTTCCTAGGTATGTTAGGGATCATTAGAAGTGAGTTTGTGGCCAAAAGCACTTATTTCAAAGACTTTTTTTCAATTCTGTTCAGCGTTAACCGGTTAACGCATTTGGTTAACCGGTTAACGCGTGCGTTTTGCCACAAATTGCTGCTGTTTTAGGTCCGTTAACCGGTTAACGTATATGGTTAACCGGTTAACGCTGTTGAGTTTTGGATTTTTGGTTTATTTGATTGCTCAATCTTAATTCCTAGTGCCTCTAATGTCCATACATGTTTAGGTAGTGATTTTAGGGAATTTTTGAGTCCATTTCCAGTAGCTCATTCCCCCATTTCGAGTCGTTTCGACACGATTTCGTTCATGTCGCATATTATGCATTTTACTCTTTCTTTGTGCATAGCTTGAGTTCTTGCATGTTGTTGCTATGATCATGCATCATTTGGCATATAATAATCATGTTGCATTCTGTTTTTACATGTTTGCATTGCATTAAATCATTTTTGCATTTCCATTATGTTGATGTATGTTGCATTTTGCATAATCATATGTATGTGTATTTGGTTGCATTTTGTTACAAGCTTGATCACATCATCCATATCAATTCAATTCTGAATTTTGCATTGAGTTTAGCATGTTTGTTGAGCTATCATATTGCATGTTCATAATCAATAATCATCATGTTCATATGCCATGTTCATGTGTTTCATTTTTGCATACTTGTTGCATAATCAAACATGTGATGTATTCTTGCATAATCCTTCTAAATGTTCATGTTCTTCCATTTGTATATGTTGATTTAGGTTCAAATGCATGTTCATGATGAATTGGTATATGTTGCATGGAGTTTGTGCATTAAAAAATGAAAATAATCAATTCTAGATTTTGCATTTTATAGTTGTTCTTGCATATAGGTGCTGTAAAATGTATGTTGTTTGTTATGTGTACATGTTGTATTTGACTTTTTACACCTACTTTTTCATGCTGCATGCTGGCTGTAAAAAGCTGATTGGTGTTAGGCATAGTTTTATAGCTATTGGTGTATTAGGGGATGTAATAGGTGCTGTATTTTTGTCCTAGCTTTTTTTAGTTCCTTTAGGATTAAAATAGAGTCTAGTTTAGGTCCAAGTTGCCTTAGGATTTAATTTTTGTGTGTTTTCCTTATTATTTTTTAATAAAATGCACATTAACCTTTGTTTTGTAGTGGGGAAGATTGAGGTAAGTTTCCTTACCTTATCCTTTACTTTATTTTTATGCATTTTCTTTATGCATTTAATTCCTTCTTTCCTTCCATATTGGTGATTGATAGGATTCCCCTTTGTTAGGATCAACTTATCTTCCTTAGGAAGTAAGTTGTATCCTTTTTCCTTTTTCTTTTCTTCCTTAAGATTAGAGAACCTCACTAACCATTAGGATCCCCTTTTGTGAATAATAAATAACTTAGGTTTGGTCTTAGTCTCCCTTAGATTTTGTCCCTTTTGCAACTTGAGTCATTCTTTCTCATCTCATAAAGAAAAGCAATAAAACACTTAATAAAAACCGAACGTTCTTGTACGACACGAGACTTTGTTGCGGAGTGCTTATACGCGTCCTGTTACGGGGCGAGGTGTAAGTACTTACCGCGATGGAGAGGTCTTAGTATGAGAATGTTCACAAACAAATTAAAAATATTTCTCATAAAAGACAAAAACAAATAATAAGCGACTATCCTGCGGGAACTTCTTTTCTCATCTCATTCACTCTAAACGCGAACTTGCGACGACTTGTCTCGCATGCAAGACGGTAAACGCACTCGTACCAGACGAGCCTGCAACACCTGAGCATAGAAATACGCAGTTCCACCTCATAAAAAATACAAACAAATAGTTCCCGCCTTAGTTAGGTGAACTACGTCGACTCTGATCCTCATTATCCCGATGAGGTACGTAGGCAGTATGGTAGGGCCCGTTCGAGCACATTCTTTATTTTCCCTACATTTTCCCCATTCTTTATTTTTGTTCTCTTTTCCATCCCTTTCTCATTTCAGTTCCATTCCAGTAGCAGTTCATTTGTTCAGCAGCAGTTATATTATTTTACCCTTTGAAACAAAACAAGCAAGTGTGGATCCCGTTGGGTACGGTGGATGATCTGGGGTGCTAATACCTTCCCAGGTCGTAACCGACTCCCGAACCCAGATCTTTGGTTCGCAGGACCTTGTCCTTTCCTTCTTCCTCATGTTTGTGCAACATTACCTTTCCCATTCTTTTGGGATAAAAATGTCTGGCTGGCGACTCTATGTTTTCCGCGCCACTTTCGCGTTTGTACTAGGATGAAAATCCCGGGAGCGACAGCTGGCGACTCTGCTGGGGATCGAACCCAAAATCTCTGGTTTCCCCTGTAGAGTCAATCCTAGCGCCTGTTTGGTTTTGTTTCTTTGGGTGTTTATCTATTTGTTGTTGTGTGCTTTAGTTTAGCTTTACTGTTTTTATTTACAGTTTTTACTTTACAGCTTTACTTTACCACATTTATTTACCGCTTTTAGTATTTATTTTCCATGCATCATATTATACTAGACTGTCTGGCTGTGCTGGTTTTCATTTTTTCTGCGGATGGGAGTTACTGTGAGATAATCCAAATACCCGGCTTGAGTGTACTATAGGATTAGCATGGACAGACATTATACTCCCATGGTATCTCACCATGATGAGTGGCGATGTGTTCCACACCCAGATTGCGACCGTCTCGGAACTATTATGTGTGGGGATTACCCCACTTCAGGGTACGATGTTGATAGTTATGTGCATCTGGTGATCGATCTTCGAGGACCTTAATGGGAACACCCCTCTCTAGTGATGACAGTGGCAGACCATATTTGTTGGCAAACCCACTCGCATCCGAGGGTCCATTGGGAACTCGCATAGGATGGCCTGGTTCTCTCATAGGAATCTAGTTAAAGCAAACTGTTCGTATGACGGTAGTATTGTACCCTTCGGGATGAATGTACTATTGTTTCTCGATTCAGTTCTTGAAGCTGGGGACTTGTGAGGGATGCTTGTTTTTCCGGACTCAGCTGAGGCCTCCCTGAGTAGTAGATAATGCCAAACCGATTCCCCGATTTGGTCATGAGCCATTTCTCGGAAATGGTGAACATATTATTGCTATTCGGCTTTAAGAGTCCATGAAGTTGACCCGAGTAGCACACCCGTGAGATTGGGAGGGATTTACAGGTTTGCAGGAACCCTAAGACCTTCAGCATACCCGCTTTGCCATTGGTTCAGTTTTGTGATATGGATTTCTGGTTCTGAGATATGGATTCCGGATCAGAGGGATTGTTATTGTGACATGTGGATATTGTGACCTTGCACCGACCCCTGATGATATGATTGGCACATCACAGACACTTCACTGATCACATGCCTTGCCTTGCATAAGCATCATAGCATCATTAATCATTTGTGTTTCTTTTATTCTCAGGGTTTGCACTACTCCCAGTTCTTGGTCGTATACTTGCTTCAGAATGGAAGATATCAGAAAGAAGAATATTTTCTACAAATTTTTTGATACCAAGGTGGATTTGCTCAAGCAGATGGTGTCTCTCGTTACCCCGGGTCATTTGGGATTTTTCACACAGCGATATGGTGATATTCTGGACATGGTGTTCAATCTGGATAGTTCACAAAGGAGTGCCATCCATACCTTGTTATAGTATTATGACCCTAGACTCCGATGTTTCACATTCCCTGATTTCCAGCTAGGTCCATTACTAGAAGAATATGTTGAGATTTTGGGACTGCCTATCAAAGACCAGATTCCTTTCAATTCAGAAATGACAAGATCGACTCATGCTAACATCGCTAAAGCTCTCTATTTGAGCCCGTCAGAGATATCTACTAATCTGGTTTCCACCAAGGCAGGAGTACTTGGTTTTCCCTTAGAGTTTCTGGTCAGAAGAGCTGAAGAATGTGTCGTGGAAAAGCAGTGGGATTCAGTTTGCGCCATCTTGGCGTTATCTGTGTATGGGATAGTTTTGTTTGCTGACATGGAGAAGTTCGTGGATATGAATGCCATTCATTTGTTCGTGATGAAGAATCTTGTACCCACTCTCTTGGGAGATTTGTATTATTCAATACACTATAAGAATGAGAAGAGACGAGGTGGCTTGGTTAGATGTTGTGCCCCGTTATTCTACACATGGTTTATGAGGCACATCCCTGTTACTGGAGTATTCATGGATCCCAAAGTAATCTGGTCTCAAAAACTAAGTACGTTGACCGCCAAAGACATTAGATGGTTCACCTTAAGGCTAAAAGGGAAAAAGCTCATCTCCAGTTGTGGAGGGTATCCTAATGTTCCCCTCTTAGGAGTAGCTGGGGGCATTAATTACAACACCATACTTTTGAGAAGACAATTAGGATATGCTTTGAAGAATGTTCCCAAAGATTCGGAGTTGGATCAGACTTTTTATTTCCCTGTGAAGGACAATCTCCCATTGGTACGGGAAGCTACAGGTGCTTGGAAATTGATTAATAGAAAGGGTATAGAACGCTTGGGCAGGAGTAATAACCAAATGTTCCCCGAATTTGAAGCTTGGGTAAGAGAAAAAGCTCAAGTGACTCTAATCCCTTTCTTCGCACCGTTACCACCACCTACCACAGTTCCTTTAGAAGATTATCAGAAATTGGAGGCTTTGGTCAAGCAGCTTAAGGTTGAGAATCAGGAGGCTTACAATTCTTGTCAGAAACTGTTGATTCAGAACCATCAGTTAGAAGATAGAGCTCGTCGGGCGGAAGAGACGGTTCGTCTTAAGCAGAAGGACTTCGAGGAAAGAGAGCTATACTTCAGGAAGAGAGGATTGGCTGAGATCCATAAGGCGAGTCAGTGTCGGAAGGATAAGGAAGAACTTAATGAGGCTAATGAAACCATCACACTTTGGCAGGAGAAGTGGAGTGATAATCAGAAGAAGCAAAAGGAGGTAGAAGCTGAATTCGAGTTGAAGATCAAGAACCTTCAGGATGCTTTGGTTGAGCAAGAGAAATTAGTTCAGAAGGCACAAGAGCAACAGAGAGAGTATCTTCGTCAGAAGACAAAGAGTCAACAAATAGCTGAAGATGTCCAGAAAGAAGTTGAAGAGCTGAAGATTCGTGCTGATGTGAAGAGATCAAGGGCCGAGACAGATCCAAGCAAAGAGAGTGAGGCGACTTTCCTGCGGCAGATTGAGAGTTACATGCTTCCTTTGATCTAAGGGACCTCCTCATCCAGAGACTCATTCAGGAGCCTAATCATCCGGATATCATCTAGTTGTTCCAGAATGTCAAGCGTCTTAGCTAGAGGCTGCAAGACTTAGAGCTCCCTAGGGTTTAGTTTCATGCTATTGTACTTGGATTATCCACAAGCTTGTTGTGGGATCCCTTTATTTGATGTACTTTGTTGTTCTTTTGATTGGCACCTTTCGGGGACTTTGTTGTTTCAAACTTCAGTTTATGTGATTGGTTTGCTTTGAATCTTTTGTTTGTTATTTGTTGCACCGACACGGGGTAATGAGCACCAATTCTTCACGACCGTCACGTTATTTGAACACCATATGGGTCTTCTTCCCAATTATTATTCTCCTAACACCAGAATGGGAAAGTAATTAAAGCCTTGGGAATAAAAGGAACACATTGCATTGCATACGCATCATTTGCATGTTCTTATTTGTTTTTGCAGGTTTTCTACATGATGCTTAACTTATCTGTGTTATAGGCAAAGATTGCGAGAGCCGCCAAGACCCGGCATCTTCGGCAGAATATTCCGCATCGCTACGCAACTCGCAACAACCAGAGGACAGTCATGGACGCTATGCAAACTGAGATTAATGAGTTTCGCACTAGAATGGGAGAGTTCATGGTCATGATGCAAGGGATGGCTCAGGGACAACAAGAGTTAAGGAATGCAGTTCAGGGGCTCAACCCTCCTCAGACTAATATCCCTGTAACTACTCCGGACGTCCAAGTGACTCCTCCTAACACCAACAATGGCCCAGGCGGACCTCAAATTCCAGAGCATGGCACGGCAACTTTCATTCCGATACAAGACAAGCAGGATGACCAGTTCCCTTCTTTCAACAATGACATGGGGTTCGACGGAGAAGGAAATCTTCAGGACTTTTTGATGCTTGCTGAGAAAGTCAAAGACCTCGAGTGTAAAGACACTTTGGGGATAAATGTGTCTGACATGGGTCTAGTCCCTGGGGTGGTTATTCCTCACAAATTCAGGCCACCGAATTTTGACAAGTATAGCGGTAGCTCCTTCCCAAAGACTCACTTGCAGGCATTCTACCGAAAGATCGCTGCCCATACTCGGGATGAAAAACTCTGGATGTACTACTTCCAGGATATTCTCTCCAGAGGGTCCTTGGAATGGTATATGAAGCTAGAGAGAAGTTCTGTGAGGAACTGGAAGGAATTGGGAGAAGCATTCCTCAAGCAGTATCAGTATAACATCGACATGGCGCCCAGTCGCACTCAACTTCAAAGTCTGAATCAGAAGAATTTCGAGAGCTTCAAATATTACGCACAAAGGTGGCGTGAAGTGGCTGCTAGAGTGCAACCTCCTTTGCTGGAGAGAGAAATGGTAGACCTGTTCCTGGATACCCTTCATGGGCATTTCATGGAAAGGTTAGCTGGATGTTCTTCAAGTGGATTCTCAGATATCATCTTGACTGGCGAGAGGATAGAAAGTTGGATCAAGCAAGGGAAGATTCAGAATGGAGGCACTTCGAGTTCTGGTGTCAAGAAACCCTTCGTGAAAAGAAGAGAAGGAGATACTGGGGCAGTGTACGCGCAGAGGGGAGGAAGTAACAGAGGTTTTTATCAGCAAGTGGCCCCTGTCACTATCTCAGCTCAACCTGTTCAACAACAAGTCCAACAACCACAACAACAACGCCAACAAGGGTATCAACAAAGAGCTCCTCGTCCATACTATTCTCAGAAGGCCAGAGAAAGGAGGTTTGACACTCCGCCTATGTCCTATTCACAACTTCTGAAGAATCTCCTCCAACTCCAGCTGGTTCAGCTCAGAACTTTGCAACCCCCGAAGCCGGGGCAACTTCCTGAAGGTTACGATATAAACTCTAGATGTGAATTTCATTCCGGAGCCCCCGGACATACCACGGAAAACTGCAAAGCTTTGAAGTATGTAGTCCAAGACCTGGTAGATTCCAAAGCAATCAACTTTGCTCCTACTCCTAATGTAATTCAGAACCCCATGCCTCCTCACGGAGGTACGGTTGGGGCAATTGATGAATGGGAGAATTTAAACTTGGTGCGCGATGTCAAAGACTTGCAGACTCTGTTGATTGTTGTTAAAGTCTTCTTGTCACAGAAAGGTGTCTTCCCTGGGTGTAAAGAAGATTATCCAGAATGCGCTGAAGCTACAAACGGGTGTGAGCAGTTGAAAGCAGGGATCCAGAGTATGATCGATGAGGGAGTGTTGCAGTTTGACAAGATTGTAAAAGAAAGCGAAGTCTCTACAATAACCATCTTCTACGATCCATCTCAAGTTCCTCCACAGGTCATAGTAGCACCAATAATCATCACCACTGCAGGACCAGTACTGTATCAGAATGATAAAGCCATTCCCTGGAATTATGGTGGTGAAGTATATTGTAACAGCCAGAAGCAAGAGTTGGCCACGTCTAGTACAACCCCAGCTCAAGTAGAAAATGTTGGAGTAGGGGGCTTTACTAGAAGTGGGAGATTATTCGCGCCGGAAACACTAAGAAATAGTGTGATACCACCCAGGGACACCGCAGAAGCCCAGACTAGGGCGAGAGGGAAGCAGCCAGTGGTTGTCAATGATCCGGCACCGACAACTGATCCAGACCTTACCTTTCATTCAGAAGCTGAAGAATTCCTGAGGATTATCAAAAAGAGCGACTACAAGATTGTGGACCATCTGCAGCAGACTCCGTCGAAGATTTCCATCTTGTCCTTGCTCATGTGTTCTGATTCCCACATGAAGGCTCTCCTGAATATTCTGAACAAGGCGTACGTGCCTCAGGATATTTCAGTAAATCAGTTGGAAGCGGTGGTATCCAGCGTCAATGTCAGCCACGGATTGGGTTTCACAGACTTGGATCTGACTTCTGAAGGGCGTGCTCATAATCGGGCACTGCATATCTCTTTAGAATGTAAAGGTGCAGTACTCTCTCACGTGTTGGTAGATACTGGGTCGTCGTTGAATGTCTTGCCCAAGAATGCGCTGATGAAGTTGGATTATGATGGAGTGATTCTAAAGCATAGCGACCTGGTATTCAGAGCATTTGATGGGTCGAGAAGATCGGTGTTCGGGGAGGTGGATTTACCAATTAAAGTAGGTCCAGAAATCTTCAATACCACGTTCTACATAATGGATGTACAGCCTGCATACAGTTGTCTGCTTGGAAGACCTTGGATACATTCAGCGGGGGCAGTATCATCCACACTTCATCAAAAGCTAAAGTTCATCTGGGAGGGTCAAATTGTGACTGTTAGTGGGGAAGAAGACATTTTTGTTAGTCATCTAGCTTCATTCAAATATGTGGAGATGGATGGAGAAATAGTTGAGACCCCATGTCAGGCTTTTGAGCCCTTGAAGACTGAACAAGCATCTGCAGTGGTGGCTTCTCCTGAAGAACCGAAGAAGGGGGTTTCTATAGCCTCTTATAAGCAAGCGCTCGAGGTGGTAGAGTCAGGGACACGAGAAGGCTGAGGCAGTCCGGTAGAAGTGCCTGAAAAGAAAGATATGTTTGGAATTGGTTATCATCCTGTGAAGTCATCGTCTGGACTAAATGATAGAGGTTGTCAAAGCCCGATCACTTTCACGAGTGCGGGAGTGGTAGACTATGGAAACATCAGTGTTGTGCAGGATGACACAGTCGATAGTGACTGTGACATAGATGAGTGGATCAAGCCTACCGTTCCGGGGACTCAGCTTAGCAATTGGACATCAGAAAGGCTTATTTCAGTCACCTCTTTCGAAGAGTAATAATTTTTGTTTCTGTTTTTCCTGTATTAAAGCACTATGTCTTGCCCGGGGCATAGAGGCTCTTTGTAAGGGTTTGTTTGTTCTTAACACAATCATAAATAAAGCTGACATTTCGCATTCATTCATGTTGTTCTTTGTCTTTCATTTTTGCTTTTGTTTTTCAAAAAGAAAGAAAAGTTTTAAAATGGCAATGTTTTTCATTTTCTCAAGCCTTTTCTAAAGCCTTGCATGAATCACCATTCATGCAGGTGCTCGTCACCGGATCTTATCAATGACGACCCTGTTATGGCTGAATATGACTTCGACAATCCAATTTATCAAGCCGATGAGGAAGGTGAAGAGGATTGCGAACTACCTGAAGAATTGGCCAGGTTTCTTAAACAGGAGGAGAAGATGATTCAGCCGCACGAAGAAGCCGTCGAAGTAATAAACCTGGGTACTGAAGAAGACAAGAAAGAAGTCAAGATCGGGGCTGCATTATAAGAATCTGTCAAGACTTGTTTGATTGCTATGCTTCGAGAGTACATTGATGTCTACGCATGGTCCTACCAAGATATGCCTGGTTTAGACACTGACATTGTGGTACACAAGTTGCCTCTCAGAGAAGACTGTCCTCCAGTGAAGCAGAAGTTGAGGCGCGCACGTCCTAACATGGCAATTAAAATAAAAGAAGAAGTACAAAGACAGTTTGATGCTGGTTTCTTGGCCATGACCAGTTACCCTCCATGGGTTGCCAACATTGTGCCGGTTCCCAAGAAAGATGGTAAAGTCAGGATGTGTGTAGACTACATGGATTTGAATAGGGCCAGTCCCAAAGATGACTTCCCTCTACCTCACATAGATGTGCTCGTCGATAATACTGCTCAGTTTTCCATGTTCTTCTTCATGGACGGATTTTCCGGCTATAACCAGATTAAGATGTCTCCCGATGACATGGAAAAGACAACCTTCATCACGCCTTGGGGCACCTTCAGTTACAAGGTCATGCCATTTGGTTTGAAGAATGCTGGAGCCACTTATCAACGGGCGATGGTGACGCTGTTTCACGACATGATCCATCATGAAATTGAGGTTTATGTTGATGATATGATAGCAAAATCCCAGACGGAGGAAGAGCACTTGGTTAATCTAGCAAAGTTGTTTGACAGACTTAGGAAGTTCAGGCTGAGGTTGAATCCAAATAAGTGTACCTTCGGGGTCCGTTCTGGCAAGCTATTCGCCTTCATTGTTAGTGAGCGAGGAATTGAGGTCGATCCAGCCAAAGTGAAAGCCATCCAAGAGATGCCTGAGCCGAAGACTGAAAAGCAAGTACGTGGTTTCTTAGGGAGACTAAACTACATTTCACGGTTTATCTCACACCTAACGGCCACGTGTGAGTCCATCTTTAAGCCTCTGAGGAAGAATCAGGCCATTAAATGGAACGAAGACTGCCAGCAAGCCTTTGACCGAATCAAATAATACCTGCTAGAGCCTCCAGTTCTTATGCCTCCAGTGCCAGGGAGACCTTTGATTATGTATCTTACCGTGCTTGAAGGATCGATGGGATGTGTGCTGGGTCAGCAGGACGAGTCTGGTTGAAAAGAGCATGCCATTTATTACCTTAGCAAAAATTTTACCGATTTTGAGACATGCTACTCACTACTCGAGAAAACTTGATGCACTTTGGCATGGGCTGCTCGCCGACTAAGACAGTACATGCTGACTCACACTACTCTCTTAATTTCCAAGATGGATCCTGTGAAATACATTTTTGAAAAGCCAGCTCTGACAGGAAGAGTAGCCCGGTGGCAGATGATACTAATAGAGTATGATATACATTACACTTCGCAAAAGGCAATCAAAGGAAGTGTGTTGTTAGAATACTTGGCTTAGCAGCCAATCAATGATTATCGACCCATGAGGTTCGAGTTTCCGGATGAGGACATCATGTTCCTCAAGTCGAAAGACTACGAAGAACCACTTCCGGAGGAGGGGCCAGACCCTGAATCCAAATGGAAGTTGATGTTTGACGGGGCTGTGAACATGAATGGAAGTGGAGTAGGTGTTGTTATCATCTCTCCAGAAGGGGTTAATACACCTTTAGCTGCTCGGTTGACTTTCGAATGCGCTAACAATGAGGCAGAGTATGAAGCTTGTATCATGGGGATCGAAGAGGCAATCGACTTGCGAGTCAAAAACCTCGAGATCTTCGGAGATTCTGCTCTGGTGGTGAATCAAGTCAATGGAAAATGGCTGGTTTATCAACCTCATTTGATCCCTTACAGAGATTATGTCAGGAAGCTGTTAACTTTCTTTGCCAAAGTCAAGCTGAATTATATTCCTCGAGATGAAAACCAATTCCCCGATGCTCTGGAAACTTTGTCGTCCATGATTAAAGTTTGTCAAGAGAATTTCGTACCTCGAATTATGGTCTCCCGTCTTGAAAGACCTGCTTATGTCTTTGCAGTCGACGATGGTGAAGATAACAAGCCTTGGTATCGTGATATCAAGCAATTCCTAAAGGCTCAAGAATACCCGGCTGGGGTATCTAGTAAGGACAAGAAGACCCTTAGAAGACTGGAAGAAGGTTTCTTCTTGAATCAAGATGGTGTGCTGTACAAGCGAAACTTCGACATGGTTCTGCTCAGATGCGTGGATAGACACGAAGCAGACCTGTTGATGCAGGAGGTTCACGAAGGTTCCTTTGGTACCCATGCTGGAGGACATGCTATGGCCAAGAAATTGTTGAGATCGGGATACTATTGGATCACCATGGAATCCGATTGCTGCAAGTACTCTCGTAAATGCCACAAGTGTCAGATTTATGCCGATAAGGTCCATGTTCCTCCGAATCTGTTGAGTGTCGTGTCTTCACCATGGTCGTTCGCTATGTGGGGCATTGATATGATTGGCAAGATCGAGCCGACAGCTTCTAATGGTCATCGCTTCATCCTGGTAGCTATAGATTATTTCACGAAGTGGGTCGAGGCGACGTCTTACACCAATGTCACTAAACAAGTGGTAGCACAATTTATTAAACGAGACATCATTTGCCGATACGGAATTCCTGAAAGGATCATTACTGATAATGGTTCTAATCTCAACAACAAGATGATGGCTGACTTGTGTCGAGATTTCAATATAGAGCATCACAATTCTTCTCCATATCGCCCGAAGATGAATGGCGCCGTCAAGGCGGCCAATAAGAACATCAAGAAGATCGTGCAGAAGATGGTTGTGACATATAAAGACTGGCATGAGATGCTACCGTTTGCGTTGCATGGGTACAGAACGTTAGTACGTACTTCAACAGGGGCAACCCCGTTCTCACTGGTGTATGGTATGGAGGAAGTCCTACCAATTGAAGTGGAAATCCCCTCGTTGAGGTTGATGATGGACATTAAGCTAGATGAAGCTGAGTGGCTCCGATCAAGATATAATCAGTTGAGCCTCATTGAAGAGAAACGTCTAGCAACTGTATGCCATGGAAAATTGTATCAGCGCCGGATGAAGCAGGCTTTTAACAAGAAGGTGCGACCACAGAGGTACATGCCAGGTGATTTAGAGCTGAAAAGGATTCTTCATCCTCTCAACGATCACAGGGGCAAATGGACACCCAACTATGAAGGACCGTTCATGGTTAAGAAGGTTTTCTCAGGCGGAGCCTTGATGCTGACAACCATGGACAGAGAAGACTTCCAATCCCCTGTTAACGCAGACGCAGTAAGAAAATACTTCGTGTAAAAAGGACCCGCTGGATAAAAACAGAATAAAGATCCAAGCAAAAATGGGCATCCCGGCGAGCCAAAAACAGAATAAAAGACTCGGGCAAAAGTTAGGGAAATCTTGAAAAAATGTACACCCGCTGAGTTGAAAAGCCACATCGGACAACTCAGGCAAAAAAGGGTATCTCGGTGGATTGAAAACCTGAAAAGGCGATCCACGCAAAAGAGGGATTAACACGAACGACTGCGATCTGCGAGATCCGTAACCTATCTACAGTTGAGTCTATCCTAAGGGTTGAAGATCAGTTCAATTACTCTTTCTCAAGAGGCAGAGCGAGCAAAGCGTTTTGAAGATATACGAGTCATAAAAGGGTTGAAACTTGATGAGATCCACTTCTCACATTGCCAATAGGTTAGTTTGTTTTCCTTTTTGGTTGTTCCCTCTTTCCAGGGAACTGCTTCCTTTGTATTTCCTACTCATGGCCACTTTTCCGAATCAATAAAAATTCAATTTCAGTCAACTCGTGACTATCTGCTTCTCGTTTTTGTTTTTCATCTAGCATTGATTGACTGCGAAAACGTCCCGCAAATTGTGATTTATATTGTGTTTTGAACATTTGAATTCTTTCTAACTCGTGCAGGAGAACATAAACATTTAATACAACTCTGAAAGGGTGTCGAGATACCCAGATAATGATTCATGCTACGAGCCTGGGGTAGGCAGGTCCCAAACTAACTCTCCATATTGCAGGCACTATCGATTGTGTTCATGCAGGTACAGGTACAGGTGTTGCTAACATAGCTAAAAGCAAATCCCCAGTGAAGTCGCCAGAGCAGGAGCTGTTGTCTCCCAGGGTGTCTCCAATCATCCCCAGTAAAGTGGAATTTGAAATCTCCCCCAGTAAGGTAGCAGGATGTGGGTGTCACCCCCAAGCAGAAGATTCCCTTCAGACAGGGGAAATTCTCAGCAGTGTAAGGAGTTTCTTTCCTCCCCAGAAATTTCTTCCTCAGCAGTATCATGCCTTTGGTTCCCGGCCAAGTCAAGAGGTCCTCACTTCTCCACCATAGTTCAAGAAGAGTCCATCTCCAGCAGGGTCTTGGCGCTCCAATATCAAAGTCCAATATATTTTTGGCAATGGCGGCTACTCAGAGCCGGTGTATCATTGACAGCTTTCCCCGCAGAGTTGTCTCCTCCTCATCAGGATGGATCAAGATCAATGCAGTGATCATCGTTCTTCCCAGTCAAGCCATCTGGGATGCTTGCAGTCTCTTTATCAGGAGATCCCTTTTGCATTTGCATATGCATAATCATCATTACATTTGCATCCTCCAAAGTGTAGCATTTCCATCATCATGGAGCATTACGCCATGAATCCAACATGTGCATCCCAGCATGGGCCAGTTTTAAGGTGTTACAGTCAACCTATAACATCATTTTCAACCTGAAGTATTCCCCGCAGAAGATACTTATGCCATTTGCTAGATATCTTGGTCCTTCTAAGTCAATGTTATTATCCTCCGTGGCTTGGTCCTGCCCAGCAGTCGCGTGTGTTTTCTTTATGACTTGGTCCTGCCCAGCAGTCATATTGATTGAGTTCCATTTCGCTAATGGTCTCGTTAAAGTCCTGTTTTGCTAACAGGTATCCTCCATGGCTTGGTCCTGCCCAACAGTCGCGTGTGTTTTCTTTATGACTTGGTCCTGCCCAGCAGTCATATTGATTGAGTTCCATTCTGCTAATGGTCTCATTAAAGTCCTGTTTCGCTAACAAGCATCCTCCGTGGCTTGGTCCTGCACAGTAGTCGCGTGTGTTTTCTTTATGACTTGGTCCTGCCCAGCATTCATATTGATTGAGTTCCATTCCGCTAATAGTCTCGTTAAAGTCCTGTTTCGCTAACAAGCATCCTCCGTGGCTTGGTCCTGCCCAGCAGTCGCGTGTGTTTTCTTTATGACTTGGTCCTGCCCAGCAGTCATATTGATTTGAGTTCCATTCCGCTAATGGTCTCGTTAAAGTCCTGTTTCGCTAACAGGCATCCTCCGTGGCTTTGTTCTGCCCAGCAGTCGCGCGTGTTTTCTTTATGACTTGGTCTTGCCCAGTAGTCATATTGATTGAGTTCCATTCCGCTAATGGTCTCGTTAAAGTCCTGTTTCGCTAACAGTCACCTTCTGTGGCTTGGTCCTGCCCAGCAGTCGCGTGTTTCTTTGTGGCTTGGTCCTGCCCAGCAGTCACATTGTCGAGCTCCGTTTTGCTAACGTTCTCGTTATGGTTTGTCTCGCTCAGCGTTCACAGTGCAGTTTTTGGCATGGGTTCTATTCCACCTGGTTCTATTTCCGCTACCTATTCAGAGGTAAAAAAAACAAAAACAAAAAAAAAACAAAAAAAAAATATATATATATATAAATAAATAAATAAAAGGCAGATGGCATTTCTACTATCCACCGAGTTCAAATTTCAAGGTTTTATTCAAGTATTCAATCACTCCATACCTTGAACGTCTAAAAGCTCTCAAAATTATTCGTTAAGGCCTGCAGATGATTGAATAGGGGCAGCTGTAATACCTCAAAATTTGCCCTCTCATTTCCTCAAACATTTTGCATAACATTTTGCATTCATAAATTCATAAAATAACCAAAAACATTGCATCATATGTAGCATGGTTGAGGCATAGGTATGTGATCAATGATCGGAGCAACTGAAGGTATTACAAGGGCCATCAAAGGGCCACAAAGCTTCTCAACCTTGTGCAAAAGTTTCACAATATCCCACAAGTCTTCACTTGAAGCCACAAGCCATGGAAAGAATTGATTTGATCAGAGGAGGCAAGCATTGCCACATTTCCTGATGAAAGGGCCGAATTAGGGTTTCATTTATACAGGGCTTCGGCATGAAGTTTTGATTCCAAGAGGATTCCTTTGTCTTATATATGATGACAAGGGCCTAGGGTTCAAATCTCGTCCACAAATTCATTTTGGAAGGGGTTCGACTGGCCAGACGACTGAAAATCGAGGAATCGGGGAAAGGCAACCGAGCTAGGTAAAGAGGGTCGACTCCGGACTTTTAAGATCGAAATCATGAAACTAGGGTTACAATGATCCTATGGTTCAAATTTGGTCAAGAAATGATGGAGGAATCATAAAAAAATCAAAGGAGAAAATCATTTGAAAAGTGGTTGGTTTTGCATTTCCCTCCACCTTTCCTTCCACTTTCTTTCCACACTTCCTTTCATTCTTTCCATCTTGTTTTTCCACTTCAATTCCACTCCATTTCCCTTGGAAGCTTCCACCATGTTCTACCATCTTCTAGAGTATTCCAAGGAATATTCCAAGGAATATTCTCTTTTCCAACCCTAACCCTAACTAACTACCAAACCTAATTTTGGATCCCAAGCCTAATTTTTGGGCCCCAAACCCAAACCTAGCTCCAAGCCTAGTCTCTATATAGTATTAATCACTTCATTGAGAGGGGTGGGTTCATACAATTTTCCAATTTTTCACAATCACTTTTTCTCTCTCACTTTTCCTCCTTTTTCCCTCCATTCACTAAAGCTTTTTGATTAAGCTCTTCAAATTTCACATTGAAATTTGAAGATCTTGAAGCTTAAGCCTCCAACCTTCATTGATTGTGGATTGAAGAAGAAAAAGCTACTGATTTTGTTGAAGATTTTCGGCTTATCGGAAGTGCAAGAAGATCAAAACATCAAGAACGCATTTATTTTGCGGTTTCTCGATTTTCTCGGTTTTCTCTTCGATCAAGCTCCGATTCTTGCAACATTCATCGAAGCACTTCCCCACTTCGTAGGTTGGTGATCTAAATCACTTCTTTTTTAAGTTATTCTCTTCATCTCTCCATTTCGGCATTCTTTAATTGCTTTTCGTTTTGATTGCGATCGATTTCATTTTCTTTATGTGTTGCTTGCATTTTGTGATTTTGGTTGGATTTGGATTTAAAGTGTTGATAGTTATAGGTTCTATCATGTGTAAATAATCCCAAATTAAGTAGAAATTAATGTTAGCGTGTTCCTAGGTATGTTAGGGATCATTAGAAGTGAGTTTGTGGCCAAAAGCACTTATTTCAAAGACTTTTTTTCAAATCTGTTCAGCGTTAACCGGTTAACGCATTTGGTTAACCGGTTAACGCGTGCGTTTTACCACAAATTGCTTATGTATTAGGTCCGTTAACCGGTTAACGTATATGGTTAACCGGTTAACACTGTTGAGTTTTGGATTTTTGGTTTATTTGATTGCTCAATCTTAATTCCTAGTGCCTCTAATGTCCATACATGTTTAGGTAGTGATTTTAGGGACTTTTTGAGTCCATTTCCAGTAGCTCATTCCCCCATTTCGAGTCGTTTCGACACAATTTCGTTCATGTCCCATATTATGCAATTTAGTGTTTCTTTGTGCATAGCTTGAGTTCTTGCATGTTGTTGCTATGATCATGCATCATTTGGCATATAATAATCATGTTGCATTCTGTTTTTACATGTTTGCATTGCATTAAATCATTTTTGCATTTCGATTATGTTGATGTATGTTGCATTTTGCATGATCATATATATGTGTATTTGGTTGCATTTTGTTACAAGCTTGATCACATCATCCATATCAATTCAATTCTGAATTTTGCATTGAGTTTAGCATGTTTGTTGAGCTATCATATTGCATGTTCATAATCAATAACCATCATGTTCATATGCCATGTTCATATGTTACATTTTTGCATACTTGTTGCATAATCAAACATGTGATGTATTCTTGCATAATCCTTCTAAATGTTCATGTTCTTCCATTTGTATATGTTGATTTAGGTTCAAATGCATGTTCATGATGAATTGGTACATGTTGCATTGAGTTTGTGCATTAAAATGTGAAAATAATCAATTCTGGATTTTGCATTTTATAGTTGTTCTTGCATATAGGTGCTGTAAAATGTATGTTGTTTGTTATGTGTACATGTTGTATTTGACTTTTTACACCTACTTTTTCATGTTGCATGCTGGCTGTAAAAAGCTGATTGGTGTTAGGCATAGTTTCATAGTTGTTGGTGTATTAGGGGCTGTAATAGGTGTTGTATTTTTGTCCTAGCTTTTTTTAGTTCCTTTAGGATTAAAATAGAGTCTAGTTTAGGTCCAAGTTGCCTTAGGATTTAATTTTTGTGTGTTTGCCTTATTATTTTTTAATAAAAATGCACATTAACCTTTGTTTTGTAGTGGGGAAGATTGATGTAAGTTTCCTTACCTTATCCTTTACTTTATTTTTATGCATTTTCTTTATGCATTTAATTCCTTCTTTCCTTCCATATTGGTGATTGATAGGATTCCCCTTTGTTAGGATCAACTTATCTTCCATAGGAAGTAAGTTGTATCCTTTTTCCTTTTTCTTTTCTTCCTTAAGATTAGAGAACCTCACTAACCATTAGGATCCCCTTTTATGAATAATAAATAACTTAGGGTTGGTCTTAGTCTCCCTTAGATTTTGTCCCTTTTGCAACTTGAGTCATTCTTTCTCATCTCATAAAGAAAAGCAATAAAACACTTAATAAAAACCGAACGTTCTTGTACGACACGAGACTTTGTTGCGGAGTGCTTATACGCGTCCTGTTTCGGGGCGAGGTGTAAGTACTTACCGCGATGGAGAGGTATTAGTATGATAATGTTCACAAACAAATTCAAAATATTTCTCATAAAAGACAAAAACAAATAATAAGCGACTATCCTGCGGGAACTTCTTTTCTCATCTCATTCACTCTAAACGCGAACTTGCGACGACTTGTCTCGCATGCAAGACGGTAAACGCACTCGTACCAGACGAGCCTGCAACACCTGAGCATAGACATACGCAGTTCCATCTCATAAAAATACAAACAAATAGTTCCTGCCTTAGTTAGGCGAACTACGTCGACTCTGATCCTCATTATCCCGATGAGGTACGTAGGCAGCGGGGTAGGGCCCGTTCGAGCACATTCTTTATTTTCCCTACATTTTCCCCATTCTTTATTTTTGTTCTCTTTTCCATCCCTTTCTCATTTCAGTTCCATTCCAGTAGCAGTTCATTTGTTCAGCAGAAGTTATATTATTTAACCCTTTGAAACAAAACAAGCAAGCGTGGATCCCGTCGGGTACGGCGGCGATCTGGGGTGCTAATACCTTCCCATGTCGCAACCGACTCCCGAACTCAGATCTTTGGTTCGCAGGACCTTGTCCTTTCCTTCTTCCTCAGGTTTATGCAGCATTACCTTTCCCATTCTTTCGGGATAAAAATGCCTGGCTAGCGACTCTACCTTTTCCGCGCCACTTTCGCGTTTGTACTAGGATGAAAATCTCGGGAGCGACACACTCATCTAATTTTCTTTACACATTTTTTATGTCACCATGACATTCTTAGAATGAATAAATGTATGCATGTGTCACCTCTTTCTTGCATTGCATTTTTGGATATTTTATGTGGAAAGAATAATACAAATAATACAAGGGTGATGCACATGTGTGAAAAATTTATCAGCCAATTCACTCTCATTCCCACTCATTCACACGCCCTTCCCACTCACGTTTTGGTGTCCCTTTGTTTTTCATTCTCATAACACACGCGTCATGCCCTAGTTGGAAGGATCCCATGTGAAGCTTACCCCATACACCCACACCAACTCATACAAACATCACCATCGGATCGCCACTTCATTCCATCCTTTGAACATCATGTTGATAACATCTCATGCACACCACAATATCATGCTCCCCATACACTTGATAGTATTAAAAAATAAATGAAAACTGAAAAAGAGAGGTCACATACTCTCTGCATTTGGAAGGGTAACAAACGTTGCTTGCTCACCACAAAAATTGAGCCATACATCTTGCATGTATATAAGTTGGACTCACAATTTTGAAAGGGGGATTTTCACATGTATTTTCACCACAAACTCAGTCTCTCTCTCTTGGTTAGCTCTCAACTTCTTCATCTCAAAGGAAATTTTAGATCTAAATTTTTTTCAATCACTCCATTGTTGCTCTTGAATCGTCTTCAACATCAACATAATACTCACATCATCATCATCCTCAGTTGTCAGTGGAATTCAATGGAGCTTTGTTGATCATTTGAAGATCAACATTGTTTTCATATTCTTTTATTTCTCCACTCAAATCAAGCCCATTGCCTTTATTTGGCTCAAGGGAGGTTAAAGGAAGCATAAAGAGGCTCTCAATCCCTCTGGATTTCTCAAATTCCTCAAGAAAAGCTCAATATAAGGTTTGAATCTCAACTCTTTTTGCTTCAGTTTTGTTGAATTTATGCTTGTTTCATGATGTACATGCTCGATCTTGCTTGAATGAAGCGTGGAGAGGCCTTGAGATGCTTTAATTCATGATTTGCAGTTTTGGTGTTGGATCTTGTTGCCTTCGTATCTCTCTGATTAGGTTGTGTTTGTGAGTTTTAAGAGTAGATCTATAATCCTTATGAATTAAGCTTTCCATTGGTATGCATTGTGTGAATTTCTGGGAATTTTCGTGTTGAGATCGCCTGAGGCTGACAGAGAAGATGACTGGCACTTCTCCGGCCGGTGTGAATTATTTTATCCAACAGTTCTCTTATTCAACAACATATTATTTCTCTCACCCTTTGAAGCAAACAAACAAGCGTGGATCCCGTCGGGTATGGAGGACGATCTGGGGTGCTAATACCTTCCTTGGTCATAACCGACTCCCGAACCCAGATCTTTGGTTCACAGGACCTTGTCTTTTCCTTCTTCCTCGGGTTTGTGCAGCATTACCTTTCCTGTTCCTTCGGGATAAAATGCTTGGCTGGCGACTCTACCTTTTCCGCGCCACTTTCGCGTTTGTACCAGGATGGATCCAGGGAGCGACACTAAGAAGACTGAATTACTTTTTCTTGAGAAGTAGTAATTGGGTTTAGAGTCAGTAGAACTCAGCTTTGGACTATCACACTCAGGGGGAGCTTATAACCCTCATACCCTGATATTGTAGAAAAATTATAAATGTACAACATTGTCCTTTAAATACTTATGTTTATCATAGTCAAAATGGGGGAGATTGTTAGAACAAGATATGTTCATGAAATATTCTCTTTGGGTTTTTATGATAATAATGTATTAAATTAACAATGGTTTATTTGATGTGTTATTCATATATGCAGGTTCTACATGTACATAAATAATCATAATCTGATATACTTGAACACATGTGGGAATTGCTGCATTGCTAGCTTCTAGTGGCAGGATCTGAAGAACATTTGTTGGTGTGGCTTGGCGCAAACCCTGGTGCTGAAGGTGTCAACATTTAGACAAGTCACTTAGTAATTGTATAATATCTTCTGGTACCGTTCAGAGTTTGTGATAAAGTTGGAGTTGTCTGTACTACAGAAAGCAAGATGCATTATCTAATCAACTTGTTAGCCAGAGTCTACAGTTTGCAAGGCTTAAGAAAAGTTGGCATGCTTTATGGATGTCTACTCCTAACGAATCTATTATTAGAAAATCTCTTGAAGATTCAAAGGTTGAACATGTTATACGTTGGATTCAGTATCTTGTGTGTATCTATCTTCAACCTCTCTTGTACTTAGAGCAAAAACAAAGACACTTTATCAAGTTACCTTTTCAACGACTAGTTTTCTGAAAACTCTATAAATATGGATGAAGGTTCAAACTAAATCTTTAACAAGGATTCTCCAGAAGAAGGAGTAGCAAGATCAAGCAATTATCAAGTCTATTATATATGCATATTTTCTATTTGTAGGTTGTAATTGTAAAAGCCTTAAGATTTCTTACCATTGAATATCTTAAAAATCTTAAGTTCTTTAGGTCTTTGTTATGGTGATTTCTCGTACCTATGATGTTTGTATCATGTACACCTTGATCTCTATTCTGTTGAACCTATTCAGTAGTTTAGATTTAAGTATCTTGCTATGTACATCAGCAAAAGTCTTGTTTCATTGGGATTAGAGCAACAAGACTCGAGCCAAGATGCTTGAGCTACGTAAGTCTCAATGCTTAACCAATTGAGTTGTAAAAGTCTTATTCAGAAAGGCTGATTGAGAAAAGGAAAGTCTCCATCTAAGGGGCGTGAGCAGGAAGTCTCGAGTGATGCTTGAGCAAGGAAGTCTCAATCTAGATGACCTTTGGAACATGTGGGCTCGGTCAGAGGATGTGAGCAAGGAAGTCTCAATTTGGATGACCTTTAGAGAATGAGGGCTCTGTCAGAGGATGTGAATAAGGAAGTCACGGTCAGAGTGACCTTTTGAGTAGTGGGCTCGGTCAGAAGATATAAGAAGAAGTCTTGGGCTGAGGGTTTAAGCAAGGAAGTCTCGAGCAAAGATGCTTGAGCCACGTAACTCTCTTGCTTAAGTTCCTAAGTTGTGAAAGTCTTAATCAATGAGGTTGATTGATCAATAGTCTCAGGCAGAGGGTCTGGGCATGTAAACACTTATGTAGAATGTATAAGTGATTGTAATTATGATTTGACTATAGTGAAAAGCTCTTGTGCTGCAAGGGGACTCGAGTACTCTCAGTTAGGGGAGGAACCAGGATAAAATCTTTTGTGTCTTTTGTTGTTATTTATTTACTTCTGTTTACATCCGCTGGTAAGAACTAAAATAGAATTTAAACATTAGTTCAGATTCTGAACTTTGGTCAGAATCTAAAATAAAAAAATGTGAAACACAATTCAACCCCCTTTCTTGTGTATTTTTCACTCCTTCACAGTAGATTTAACATTAACCAATTATGGCATCAACATGTAATACAAGTAACAAAGACTCAAACCCTAGCATAAGCAATCTAGTTTTTGCACACCAAAATTTCTTGTCAAACAATGAGGATTAAGTCTCATTATATAGCAATGTCTTATGGGATTTTTTTCTCCTTGTTGATATGCATTTAATTTGTACATGATATAGTTGAATGAGTTCGATATGATTTACTCATCAAATCTCTCCAACAAAAGATATGATTTTTTTCTAATTCAAATTCAAATTTAAGTCACATTTAAATCTAATTTGAACATCTCCAACTGTCAAACAAATAAACTAAACATTGCTAAAATAATTGCACCAAATTTGATTGAAATTCCGTTAGAAAATACGCATCAAACAACATCCAACACAGTCTGTTGTCAATGCTAGATGTTATACAAAACATGCTGGAACATTGAGTTCAGCATTTGCATTAGTACATCCAAATAAATTATTCTCCATGATTTGTAAATCTTCTATTGTAGAGAGAATCTTGGATATACATAAGTTGAACCAATTGAAATTTCCATCTGTCAGTTTCCAAGATATCATATATTGCAGCCCACATGTTGGAACATCTAGTTCAACATGTGTTCCTTCTGCATGAGAATCAGCTTGAGCAAGCTCCATATTATTTTGCACAATACAGCCAATCCCAAAAAGACTAACAAACATAGTAATGCAAATGGTTTCTAACTTTCAATTTAAAGATTTATTTAAGTGAAAATTTATTGATGGTTTTGATTTAGATGGGATTTTAGTGTTTTTGTTTTCTTATGGTTTGAGTATTTACTTGTGATTTTTCTTACAGAATCCAATCTTATATCAATGAGAAATGTCATTATTCATTTTACTTTTTCTTGTGTGTGCAATCTTGCCTTATGTTATTTAAATTTGGTTAGTTTTTTTGTTGACGATGATTGTTTCATAGATGAGACAAGATTCATAGATTCATTTGATCGAGAAAGAAATATAAAAGTTTGAGTTTTATGACACTTTTCTTTAGCGGTAAAATCATGAGTGTAAGCTATTAGTTAACTTAACTCAAAGTAAATAGAGTCGCCACCATGCTTTTGTTTTATTCCAAGAGGAAAAGTAAAAAAGAGCGAATAAATCCTAATGAATCTAAAAGAAAAAAGCTAAAGAAACACAATAGAGAAACAGGTAAGGGGATAGGTTACACAATGGGAAGGTTTATGCACCCAAAATGTCTGTGGTACTCCATGGGAGCCCTTTGAAAAATTTACTACTTTTGGTTTCAAAAAGGTTTGTTAAATGAGAGTGGAGGGATGAGAAAAGAATTATATTTCTAATATTTTTGTATTTGGAGAGGTTTACCACCTCATGCCTACGTACCCACAAAGTGCAATGCGAGATCAAAACCCCGTAGTTCGTGGTACAAAGAGTGAAAAGGGTTAGTTGTAATTGATTTTTATTAAGTGAAGAGAATTTGTCATCTTCAAGTGGATAACCAAACAAACTACCATGAGAATGAAGGAATGGAGTCATACATCATTATGGGGAGGGAGCCAACTCGGATAAAATCGACGAGTATGCCACTAAACCCCCACGAATGACAAGAGACTCAATTACATTAAACTACAACCATGGAGATTGAGAGACTTGCACCCGACTAAAGAATAATGACTCATAATCGACACTCTTTTAAAGAAAATAAACAAAAGTGCACAAAGGCACAAAGCAATTTGAATGAGTTTGATTCTTTTTATTTTTGGAGTAAGGTAAAAATGGTTAGATTCATTGGTTTTTTAAAGAAAAGAAAAAAGTAAAAGCCACTTGACAAAAGTTAAGGTTTTTTTTTGTTTAATAAAGAAGTGATGATTTTAAAAAAAGGGAATCCTTTGAAAAAGAGAAAATATTTTGAAAATTAAAGAAGGGGTGGAGATGAAGGGACTATCCTAAAAAAAGAAAATAAGGAGATAAAGGAAGAAATGTATAATAAAACTTGATGACACTTCCAATTATGAGCATAAGAGTTACATCCTTATAAGCTAACAAATGGCCAAATAAAGGCAAGTACCAACTTCATGAAGATCAAGGCAAAAGAGAGGTGTCCTAAAATATAAGTCCAAAACTTCATTTCAATGCCAAGGATAGTAACCAATAGTCCAAAGATTAAAGTCACAAGTTTTTTAGAGGTTTAATCCTTTATTAATATTTTTGTGTCCAAATGGACATAGGGAAAATCAACATAACAAAAATAAGAGCAAATAATAAACATGATAATGGATGAATAAAGCATAATAAAAGCAATAAAAGTGCAAGAATTTAAATGTTAGTAACAAAAGAAATTAAAGTGCAAAAATCTAAAATATTAATAGTAATAATAGTATAATAATATTTACATAAAAGTGGTATGGTGAACTTAATCAACCACAACCAAAAGAGTAACTATAATCGAAAGGAAACCGGATTCGCTTAGCATCTTACACAATAGCAATTAATCAAGGCAAAACGAATCAAATTCAATGAAATTTGAAAGGAGATTGGGAGACCCAAAGCACCTATGCATCAAACCTTCATAAGTCTTGATTTTTAGTGCAATATGATTAAACTCTTTGGGATTACGCGACCAACAAGAGGTCCGATCCACGAAAGTGTAAGTACCCAACTAGATATTTTATTCCGGATTAGGGACAAATTTAGGTCTATGTTAAGCAATTGCTGAGTAATTTACGAAGTAATTACCCTACAAATGAGGTCGGTTGTAATACCCTAAAATTAGTCCTCTTAATTTATTTCCAACCTCAAGTGGTTTATGCTTCGTCATTTCGCATGATCGCCCGAGTATTGCATTGCATCCCAAAAAATAATAATAATGAATAAATCATGAGCATTTGCATGTGCATCAGACATGTGATTGGGCTAGACTCGTCAATCTTGGAGCTCGAGGGGGCGGGGGGGGGGGGGGGGGGAATTATCACAAAAAGATAGTTCAAAGGCAATTCCATGAGAAACAACCAAAAGAAGAGTAAATTGGAATTTTAAGGTCGTTAACCGGTTAACACATTTGGTTAACGGGTGCGGATTTTGGAAAAAAATATTTGAAAATTAGTTGGATTTCTTCACTTACCTCCATGTTTTCCTTCCCTTTTTCCACTTTGGTTTTCCATTTCATTTTTACCTCATTCACCTTGGATTGTTCTACCATCTTCTACCACCTTCTAGACTATTCCAAGGAATATTCTAAAACTCCAACCCTAACCCTAACTAACTCCAACCCAAACTCCAAACCAAAGCCTAATTCCATTCCCAAACCTAGCTCCATGCTTATGCTCTATATAAACTCCAACCATTCCAAAGCAAAGGGTTGACAATTTCATTTTCACCATTTTCATCTTCAATCTCTCATTTCTCTCTCATTTCTCCCACTTTCTCACAAAACTCACTAAGAGCCTCTTCATAGAAGTTCTTCAAATTCTTCATTGGAATTTGAAGAACTTGAAGCTAAGACTTCATCAACCATCAACATTGGAGCTTAATTGAAGAAGTGCTTCAGTTTTTGAAGTGATTTGGAGCATTGGAAGTGATTAATCAAGAAGCATCAAGATCGAATCACATTTATTTTGCATTCGTGGATCTTCGGTTTTCTTCTTCGTTTGCATTATGATTCATCACAACATTCACCGAAGCAATCCTCTGCTTCGTAGGTTGGTGATCTAAAACCACTCTTGCTTTAACTTATTCTCTTCATCTCCCTGTAACGGCATTCGTCACATGATTATTGATTATGTTTACGTTTTACCGTTCAATTTCATTTTGATTGTGACTCGTGCATTTCGTTTGTTAGAAGCTAGATCTGTATCATAAACTAGGTCCTAATAGGTGTTAGAATACTTCTATTTGAGTAGAAAATCGTGTTAGCATGTTCATGTATGTGTTAGGGATTATTAGAAGTGAGTTTGTGTCCAAAAGCACTTATTTCTAAACAATTTTTCACATTTTGTTCAGTGTTAACCGGTTAACGCATTTGGTTAACCGGTTAACACGTGCGTTTTTCCACAAATAGCTTCTGTTTTAGGTTCGTTAACCGGTTAACCTATAACGTTAACTGGTTAATGCTGTTTGAATTTGGAAATTCAGCTTACTTGATTGCTTGATCTTGCTTCCTTGTGCCTTTAATGTTCATGCATGTTTAGGTATTGATTTTAGGGAATTTTTTTAAAGATCATTCTTGGTATCTCATTCCGCCGTTTCGAGTTATTTTGACATGTTTCCGTTTTCTTTCGCATATTGTGCATTTACTTGTTAATTGTGCATAAAGTGACTTGTAAATAATTGTTGCCATGTTCAAGCCTTTCATTTAGCATGCTTACATGTGTTGACATTCTGTTTTGGTTTCATTTCCATTTGCATGATTCATAATTGCATTGCATATTGTATGTTGCATTTCACATAAATATGTATGTGCATGTTGTTGCATTTTGTTGCATGTTTGATCACATTTGCACTTCAATCCAATTCTGATTTTTGCATCAAGCTACATATCATTCTTGTTGATCCATGTTGATGCATGTTCATGTTCATCATGTTTATGTGCCATATGTTGCATACTTGTTGCATATGTGTAAATTGGTGCATTCTTTCATAATCCCTCATTGAAAATAATCATGTTCATTCAATTATGTATGTTGATCCATGTTCATGTTGCATTTAGTCATGTTAATTGTGCATTTCTCATTGATTTTATGCATTAAAAAATGAAAATAATCAAATCTGACTTTTGCATTTCATGGTTGTTTGTTTGTGCAGTAGCTGTAAAATGTATGTTGGTTGTTGCGTTTCCACATTTTTTACACCTGTTTTACATGCTGATTGTGAGCTGTAAAAAGTTGTGTGCATTGTGCATTGCATTTTATTGCTGGTTGTGCATTTAGGAACTATAATAAGTTACTGGATTTTGTATTGCATCATTTTTAGTACCCTTTAGACTTAAGATTGAGTCTAGTTTAGGTCCTAGGCACATTAGGGTTTAATTGGTATTTTGTTTGCCTTATTATTTTAGATAATATGCAACACTAACCTTTGTTTTGTAGGGAGGTTAAGGTAAGTTCTTCATAACTCATTCTTTTTATTTCTTTATGCATTTAATGCACATTGTATCTTACCTTTCATACTTGTGTTTGTTAGGTTTTTCTCATAAATTCATGTTAACCCCTTGTTAGAATCAACTTAACTTCTCTAAGAAGTAAGTCGTATTCTATTTTCCGCTTGTTTCTCTTTTCCTTTTCATTAGGATAGAAACCTCACTAACCTAGGTTCATCCATGCATGATAACACTAGGATATTAGTCTTCTCCTTAGACTTTTTACCTTTGTTTCGCTTTGCTTTCTCTTTCTCATCTACAAAGAAAAGCTAAAAAAACACCTAATAAAGGTTGACTTTCTCGTACGACATGAGACTTTGTCGTGGGTTACTTATGCACGTCCTGTATCGGGGCGATGTGTAAGTCATCTACCACGATGAACAAGTCTTCGTACGGGAAGGTTCACATACAATAAACAGAAAACACTTCTCTAAAAGACAAAACAACAAAGAAGAATTGTCTTTTCCTTAGGGAACTTCTTTTCTCACCTTACTCACTCTTAACGCGAACTTGTGATGACTTGTCTCGCATAAAAGACAGTAAACACACTCGTTCAAGGCGAGCTTGCAACACCTGAGCATAGACATACGCGGTTCCAGAACATAAAAAATACAAACAAAGTTTTCGCCTTTAGTTAGGCGAACTACGTCAACTCTAATCCTCATTTTCCTGATGAGGTACGTAGGCAGCGGGATAGGGCCCGTTCGAGCACATTCTTTATTTTCCCTACATTTTCTTTCTTTTTGTTCTCTTTTCCAATACCCTTTCTCATTCCAGCTCCAGTCAACAGTTCTCTTATTCAACAACATATTATTTCTCTCACCCTTTGAAGCAAACAAACAAGCGTGGATCCCGTCGGGTATGGAGGACGATTTGGGGTGCTAATACCTTCCTTGGTCATAACCGACTCCCGAACCCAGATCTTTGGTTCACAGGACCTTGTCTTTTCCTTCTTCCTCGGGTTTGTGCAGCATTACCTTTCCTGTTCCTTCGGGATAAAAATGCCTGGCTGGAGACTCTACCTTTTCCGTGCCACTTTCGCGTTTGTACTAGGATGAAAATCCCGGGGGCGACAATTGGCGACTCTGCTGGGGAACGAACCCAAAATCTCTGGTTTCCCTCGTAGAGTCAATCCTAGCGCCTGTTTGCTTTTGTTTCTTTGGGTGTTATGTGTGTGATGTTGTGTGTTTATTTACTATTTTCATTTACAGTTTTTACTTTACAACATTTATTTACTGCTTTCAGTATTTATTTTCACATGCATCATATATTCTGGACTGTCTGGACTGTGCTGGTTTCCATTTTTTCTGTGGGATGGGAGTTACTGTGAGATAAGCCAAACACCCGGCTTGAGTGCACCATAGGATTAGCGTGGACACGTTGTACTCGCATGGTTACAAGATGAGTGGAAATGTGTTCCACACCCAGGTTGCGACCATCTCGGAACTATCATGTGTGGGGTTTTTGCCTCACTTCAGGGTACGACCTTGATAGTTATGTGCAGCTGGGGACCGATCAATGAGGACCTTTGTAGAAACATCACTCTCTAGTGATGACAGTGGCAAACCACATTTATTGACAACCCCACTCGCTTCCGAGGGTCCACTGGGAACTTGCATAGGATGACCTGGTTCTCTCATAGGAATCCAGTTAAAGCAAAATTGCTCAAATGACGATAGTACTGTATCCCAAGGGCTGAATGTACTATTGTTTCTCGATTCAGTGCTTGAAGCTGGGGACTTATGAGGGATGCTTGTTTCCTTGGACTCAGTTGAGACCTTCCTGAGTAGTACATAATGCCAAACTGATTCCCTAATTTGGTCATGAGCCATTTCTCAGAGATAGTGAATGTATTATTGTTGCTCGGCTTTGAGAGTCTATGATGTTGACCCGAGTAGCACACCCGTGAGATAGGAGGGGTTTACAGGTTTGCAGGAACCCTAAAACTTCCAACATACCCACTTTTCCAGTATTGTTCAGTATTGTGATCTGATCCTTTGGGTCCTTGGTTCCGAGACCTGGGATTCTTATTCAGAAGGGTTGTTACTATGATTGTGACCCTGCACAAACACATGATTATATGCCTGACACATCACAGACATGTCACCAGTCACATGCCTTGCATTGCATAAGCATCATGACATCATTAATCATTGTGTTCTTTTTCATTCTCAGGATTCAAATCATTCCCGATTCTCGGTCATTACTATGACAGAATGGAAGACGCCAGAAAAAGAAATATGCACTACAAATTCTTCGACACCAAAGTGGATATGATCAACCAAATGGTGTCTCTTATTACCCCGGGTCAGTTGGGATACTTCAAGGGGAAATATGGTGATATTCTGGATTTGGTGTTCAATCTGAACAGTTCTTAAAGGAGCGTCATTCATACTCTATTGCAGTACTATGACCCACGGCTTAGGTGCTTCACCTTTTGCGACTTCCAGCTAGGCCCTCTCCTTAAAGAGTATGCTGAGATTTTAGAGGTGCCAATCCAAGATCAGATTCCTTTCAACTCAAAAATGACCAGACCAACTCATTCTGACATCACCAGATCTCTTTATTTGAGCTCATCTGAAGTGTCTGACAATCTGATTGCTACTAAATCTGGAGCGCTTGGTTTCTCTCTAGAGTTCCTGGTTAGAAGTGCTAGAGAGCTTGCTGCGACAAACCAGTGGGATTCAGTTTGCGCCATCCTAGCATTGTCCATATACGGGATCATCCTGTTTGCTGATATGGACAAGTTCATGGATATCAACTCCATTCATCTGTTTGTGCTGAAGAATCTGGTACCCACTCTCTTGGGTGACCTCTATTATTCGGTGGATTACAAAAATGAGAAAATACGGGGTGGTTTGGTTAAGTGTTGTTATCTTCTACAGGTGGTTTATGAGGCACCTACCTACCACCGAGGTATTCACTGATCCCAATGTTGTTTGGGCCTAGAAACTGAGTATGTTATCTTCCCGAGATATCATATGGTTTACTTTGAGGTTGAAAGGGAAGAGCTTCATCACTAGCTGCGGAAACTATCTCAATGTGCCTTTATTAGGAGTATCAGGGGGTATGAACTACAACCCCATTCTCTTAAGAAGACAGTTGGGATATGCTCTCAAAGAGGTCCCCGATGAATCAGAGTTACACCAGACTATCTATTTCTCGGTAAAGGATAATCTCCCATTGGTTAGGAAAGTTACAGGCTCCTGGAAATTGATCAGAAGGAAAGGAATAACATGCTTGGGTAGGAGTAACAACCAGATGTTTCCTGAGTTCGAGGCCTAGATAAGGGAGAAGGTCCAATTATCTCTAATCCCTTTCTCTGCACCATCTCCACCTCTTGCAACTGTACTTTTGGAAGACTACCAGAAGTTAGAAGCTTTGGTCAGACAACTTAGGGTTGAAAATTAGGAGGCTGATAATTCATGTTAAAAGATGAAGATTCAGAACCAGAAGCTAGAAGAGAGAGCTTATCAAGCTGAGGCGTTATCAGGCTCAAGCAGTAAGACTTCGAGGAACGAGATCTCTACTTCAAGAAGAGAGGTTTGAGTGAGATCCACAGGGCAAGTCAGCGCCAAAAGGATAAGAAATCCTTAGATGAAGCTAACAAAGCGGTAACCCTTTGGAAGAGAAGTGGGAAACCTATCTGAGAGAGCAGAAAGAGGCAGAGATCGAGTACAAGCTCAAGATCAAAGGCCATCAAGATTCTCTGGCTGAGCAAGGAAGGCAGCTCCAGAAAGCCCATGACCAACGAAGAGACCACTTTCAGCAGATGGCCAACATCCATAAGGATTTAGAAGAGCTGAAACTTTGGGCTAATGTTAAAAAGATCAAGACTGAACCGAGTCCTAGCAAATAAAATGAAGAAGTATTCCTACAAAAGATCAACGAGTTGCACGCTTCCTTTGACCTGAGGGACATTCTCATCCAGAAGCTCATCCAGGAGCCGAATCATCCGGACATTGCCCAGTTGATCCAAGTCGTCAAGCGCCTTAGCTGGAGGTTGGAAGACATGGAGCTTCCTAGGGTTTATTTTTGTACTCTTGTATCTGGATTACCCACATGCTTGTTGTGGGATTCCTTTGCTTTGCTAGTCTTTGATGTACGAATTGGCACCCTACGGGGATTCTTGTTATTCATATTTCAATTCATGATATGTGTTATTTGGTTTGGATCTTTGTTGTTATCTCTGGCACTGACACGAGGTATTAAGCACTAGTTCACCACGACTATCATCTCATATGAGCATCATGTAGGGTTTTCTTCCCTAAATCTGAAAGAGCTATCTGAATTTTCAAATACCAGAACGGGAACGTAAAAAACCTTAGAATGAAATGAACACAGCATTGCATGCATATCATTTGCATTTTTCTTTTGCAGGTTTTGCAGGGTTCTTAAATTATGTCCACTTTCAGGAAGGATTACGAGAGCCACCAAGACTCGTCCTCTTAGGAACAATCTTCATACGCACCAGTACGTTACTCGCCGAAATCAGAGGCAAGTCATGAATACTGTACAGATTGAGCTAAATGAGCTTCGCACTCAGATGGGGGAATTCATGGAAGTGATGCAGGGTATAGTGCAGGGGCAACAAGAAATAAGGACTGTTATGCAGAGGCTTAATCCCCCGCAAACTGATCCGCCAGTGGTCACATTGGACACCCAAGGCAATCTGATCAACAACATTGTCATTCCACCTATGGAGAATAGACCTCCTACTCCTAAAGGCGGTGGCCCAATTCATGTTCGCGTAACAAACCAATAGGAGGACCAGTTTACTCTGCTAAATGAAGATATGGGATTTGGTGTTGGGGCCAATAACCAAGACTTCCAAATGTTGGCCGAGAAGGTAAGGGCTCTAGAATGTAGAGACACCCTTGGCATTGATGTCACTGACATGGGGCTGGTTTCAGGAGTGGTCATCCCTCCAAAGTTCATACCTCCAGTTTTCGACAAGTACAGTGGCAGCTCTTGCCCGAAAACTCACTTGCAGACCTTCTTCTGCAAAATCGCCGCACATACCAAGGACGAGAAGCTTTGGATGTATTACTTCTAGGACAGCCTGTATGAAGGCTCACTAGAGTGGTATATGAAGTTGGAAAAGAGCTCTTTCCGTAACTGGAAGGAGCTTGGGGAAGCCTTTCTCAAGTAGTACCAGTATAACATTGACATGGCTCCCAGCCGAACTCAGCTTCAGAGCCTGTCTCAAAAGAATTCGAAGAGTTTCAAAGACTACGCGCAGAGATGGTGTGAGGTTGCTGCTAGAGTTTAACCACCCTTCCTGGAAAGGGAAATGGTCGATCTCTTCATGGACACCCTCGCGGGGCACTTCATGGAGAGATTGGCTGGTTATTCCGCCAACAGATTTTCTGACATCATTCTGACGGGTGAAAGAATAGAAAGCTAGATGAAACAAGGAAAAATTCAGCGCAGCGGAGCGTCAACCTCCGGAGTTAAGAAGCCTTTCGTGAAGAGAAAGGAAGGAGAATCTAGGGCTATTTATGCTCAGAAGAAGAGAAGGAATCAAAACGCTTATGCAGCTTCTGTTACCATTACTGCCCCTGCTAACCATCAATAGGTTCAACAACCTCAACAGCAGTGCCAACAGGGTTATCAATAGCAAAGGGCTCCTCATCCTTACTACCCTCCCAGAGCAAAAGACAGGAATCTCGAGAAGCCTCCTATGTCATACTCCCAGTTGCTACAAAATCTCCTCCAACTTCAGATGGTTCAACTGAGAACTCTGCAGCCTCCGAGGTCGGGGAAAATCCCTGAAGGCTACGATGCCAATGTTCGTTATGAATTCCATTATGGGGATCTGGGCCATAATAACAAGAATTACAAGGCTCTAAAGCATGTCGTCCAAGACCTGATAAACACTAAAGAGATTAACTTTGCTCCAACTCCTAATGTGATACAGAATCCCATTCTTGATCATGGAAGGACTATTGGGGTTGTCGATAGCGGTGAATGTATGAACTTGGTATCTAATGTCAGGGACCTGAAAACTCCTTTGTTGGCTATAAAAGCTTGCTTGGCTGAGAAGAGTATCTTTCCAAACTATGAGAAGAATTTCTCAGACTGTGCTAACTCCATTGATGGTTGTGCTCAATTGAGGTCGGGTATACAGAAGATGATGGATGAAGGAAGCATACAATTTGATAAGATTTCCAGAGAAGACGAGGTGTCAACTGTGACATTTTCTACAATCCGACACAAGTTCTTGCACCGGCGCGGGTGGCTCCAATAACCATTACAACTTCGGGACCTGTCCCGTACCAGAGTGATAAAGCGATCCCTTGGAACTATGGGGGAGAGGTCTATTACAATGGTCAGAAACAAAACCTTGTTGCATCCAGTTCGACTCCGCACCAGATTGAGAATGTAGGGGTCAGAGGGTTCACCAGAAGTGGCAGACTGTTCGCTCCTGAAGCACTGAGAAGAAATGTGGTACCGTCGAAGGACAATGCTGAAGCTCAAGCTAAAGCCAGGGGCAAGCAGCCCATGACCAGTGATGCACCTGCGCTGGCGACGGATCCTGACATCACTTTTTGATAAAGAAGCAGAAGAGTTCCTGAGGATTATCAAGAAAAGTGATTACAAGATTGTGGATAACTTACAACAGACTCCCTCTAAGATCTCGATCGTATCCTTATTGATATGCTCAGATTTGCACAGGAAAGCCCTGTTGAAGATCCTGAATAACGCGTATGTGTCATAGGATATATCCTTAAATCAATTGGAGACAATGGTGTCGAGTGTAAATTCTAGCCATGGCTTGGGATTCACGAATATGGACCTAAAATCCGAGGGACGCAGTCACAACCGCGCCTTTCACATTTCCATGGAATGCAAGGGGGTTGTGCTTTCTCATGTGATTGTTGACACAGGGTCGTCGTTGAATGTACTTCCCAAGAAATCCCTCATGAAGTTGAATTATGATGGGGTCGTGCTTAGGCCAAGCGACTTGGTCGTACGAGCATTCGATGGCTCAAGGAGGTTAGTGTTCGGAGAGGTGGAACTACCGATCAAGGTGGGACCACAAGTCTTCAATGCTACTTTTTACGTGATGGATATCCAACCGGCCTATAGCTGCTTGTTGGGCGGCCATGGATACAATGAGTAGGGGAAGTATCCTCTACCCTCCATCAAAAGCTCAAATTTGTATGGGAAGGGAAAATTGTGACCATATGCGGAGAATAAGACATCATCATCAGCCACATAGCCTCGTTCAAATACGTGGAAATGGATGGAGAAACCGTCGAGACTCCCTGCCAGGCATTTGAGCCCCTCAAATCTGAGAATGCATCATCGTCAACTGCTGTATCAGAAGATACCAAGAGATGAGCTTCCATAACCTCCTATAAACAAGCCTTAGATGTGGTAGAATCGGGTGCCAAGGAAGGTTGTGGCAAGATGATCGAGGTCCCAGAAAAGAAGGACATGTTCGGAGTTGGATACCGGCCTAGTCAGTTAACATCCAGACAAAGTGCTAGAGGTCAGAAAGGCCCAATTACCTTCAACAACGCATGATGGTTTAACCCTAACAATGTATGTGCCATGCACGAAGAAACAATCGATAGTGACTGCGAATTGGAGAAGTAGATAAGGCCTTGTGCTATGGGGACACAACTCAACAATTGGTCGGCCGAAACAGTCATCTCTGTCACTCATCCTGAAGAGTAATGGTTTTATGTTTTTACTCTCCTGTATAATCTCTATGCCTTGCCTAAGGCATGGAAGCTCATTGTAAGGGATCATTATTCATATTGCAATATCATAATCATCAATAAAGTGGACGTTTTTGCATTCGATCATGTTGTTCCCTGTCTTTCATTTTCATTTTCATTTTTGTTTTCAAAAATAAATGGCAATGTTTTCCGTGTCTCACACTGTTTCTAAAATCTAGCATGAATCAACATTCATCCAGATGCTCCTCATTGGGTCTCATCAGTAATGACCTTGCTATGGCTCAGTATGACTTCGACATCCGATTTACCTAACCGACGAGGAAGGTGAGGAAGATTGTGAACTGCCCAAAGAGCTAGCCAAATTGCTTAAACAAGAGGAGAAGATGATTCAGCCGCACGAGGAAGCCATTGAGGTGGTAAACCTAGGTACAGAGGAAGCCAAAAAGGAGGTCAAGATCGGGGCCGCGTTAGAAGAAACTGTCAAGAGCCGCTTGATCTCCATGCTCCGAGAATACGCCGATGTCTTCGCCTGGCCTTACCAGGACATGCCCGGATTGGATACCAACATTGTAGTGCACAAGTTGCCTCTCAGGGAAGACTGCCCGTCGGTCAAGCAGAATTTGAGACGGATGCGTCCTGACATGGCCATCAAAATCAAAGAAGAGGTTCAAAAACAATTTGATGTCGGATTCTTGTCCGTGACCAGTTATCTACCATGGGTTGCAAATATTGTGCCAGTTCCCAAAAAGGATGGTAAGGTTAGAATGTGTGTGGACTACAGGGATTTGAATCGGGCAAGCCCCAAAGATGACTTCCCGTTGCCGTATATTGAGGTGCTAGTTGACAACACTGCCCAGTTTTCTGTATTTTCCTTCATGGAGGGCTTCTCGGGCTACAACCAAATCAAAATGTCGCCAGAGGACATGGAGAAGACTATGTTCATTACCCCATGGGGAACCTTCTATTACAAGGTCATTCCTTTTGGTTTGAAGAATGTTGGAGCTACATACCAACGTGCAGTGGTGACGCTATTCCATGACGTGATTCATCACGAGATTGAGGTCTACATTTATGACATGATTGCGAAGTCACAGACAGAAGAAGAACATCTAGTCAAATTAGCCAAGCTTTTTGACAGGCTTCGGAAATTCAGACTGAGGTTAAATTTGAACAAATGCACATTCGAGGTACGTTCCAGTAAGCTGGTGGGCTTTATCGTCACCGAAAGGGGAATCGAGGTTGACCCTACAAAAGTAAAGGCAATTCAGGAGATGCCTAAGCCGAAAACCGAGAAAGAGGTACTCGGTTTCTTAGGGAGGTTGAACTACATTGCAAGGTTCATCTCACACCTAACAGCCATATGCGAGTCTATTTTCAAGCTTATGAGGAAGAATTAGGTCGTCGAATGGAATGATGACTGCCAGCAAGCCTTTGATAGAATCAAGGAGTACTTGCAAGAGCGTCTAATTATCATGCCTCTGATGCCAGGGAGACCTCTAATCATGTACCTCGCGGTACTCGAAGGATCAATGGGTTGTGTCTTGGGTAAGCAAGACGAGTCTGGTCAAAAAGAGCATGCAATGTCTTACCTTAGCAAAACGTTTACTGACTGTGAGACTCGCTACTCACTACTCGAGAAAACTTGTTGTGCTTTGGCATGTGCTGCTCGCCGACTAAGACATTACATGCTGACTCACACCATGCTACTGATTTCCAAAATGGATCCAGTAAAGTACATCTTCGAAAAACCAGCTCTAACCGGAAGAGTAGCCCGATGGCAAATGATCCTGATGGAATACGATATCCAATACACTTCGTAAAAAGCTATCAAAGGGAGTGTACTATCGGATTATCTGGCCCAATAGCTAATTGATGATTACCAATCGATGAAGTTCGAGTTTCTGGATGAGGACATCATGTTCCTCAAGTCGAAAGACTGCGATGAACCACTCCCGGAGGAGGGGCCAGACCCCAAATCCAAATGGAGTCTGATATTTGACGGAGCTGTGAACATGAACGGTAGCAGAGTTGGTGCTATTATTATCTTGCTGGAAGGGATCCACATGCCTTTCACTGCCCGGCTGACATTCGAGTGCACCAACAACGAAGTTGAGTATGAAGCCTGCATAATGGGGATCGAGGAAGGAATCAACTTGAGAATCAAGAACCTCGAGATCTTCGGAGATTCTGCTCTGGTCGTAAACCAAGTCAATGACAAATGGCTGGTTTATCAACCTCATTTGACTCTGTACAGGGACTATACCAGGAGGTTGCTGACTTTCTTCACCAAATTCATGTTGCACTACATACCTCGAGACGAGAATCAATTTGCTGATGCTCTGGAAACCTTATCTTCTATGATCAAGGTTCATCAAGATAACTATGTGCCTCAAATCGATGTCACTCGTCTCGAAAGGCCGAAATATTTCTTTGTAATTGACAGCACTGACGATAGCAAACCTTGGTATCATGATATCAATCAACTCCTGAGACTAGAATACCCGACAATGGCATCAAGAAAAGACAAGAAAACCCTCAGGAGGCTGGCAGGCAGGTTCTTCTTAAACCAAGATGATGTGCTCTACAAACGAAACTTTGACATAGTCCTACTCAGATGCGTGGATAGACACGAAGTAGACCTGTTAATGTAAGAAGTTCACGAAGGCTCCTTCGGTACTCATGTTGGAGGGCATGTTATGGAAAAGAAAATTCTCAGGTCGGGGTATTACTGGATCACCATGGAATCTGATTGCTGTAAATATTCGTGCAAGTGCCACAAGTTCCAGATTTATGCTGACAAGGTCCATGTACCTCCAAATCCATTGAGTGTCATGTCTTCACCATGGCCCTTCGCCATGTGGGGCATTGATATGATTGGAAAAATTGAGCCAACAGCTTCCAACAATCACCGCTTCATCCTAGTGGCTATTGACTACTTCACGAAGTGGGTTGAAGCGGCATCTTATGCCAATGTCACAAAACAAGTGGTAGCCCGATTCATCAAAAGGGATATCATTTGCCGGTATGGAATTCCCGAGAGAATCATTACTGGAAATGGTTCCAATCTTAACAACAAGATTATGGTAGACTTGTGCCTGGATTTCAAGATTGAGCATCACAACTCATCGCCATATCGTCCGAAGATGAATGGTACCGTCGAGGTGGCCAACAAGAACATAAAGAAGATTATCCAGAAGATGGTGGTGACATACAAAGATTGGCATGAGATGCTACCATTTGCATTGCATGGGTATCGAACGTCGGTGCGCACTTCGACTGGGGCAACCCCATTCTCACTTGTATACGGTATGGAGGCAGTCCTACCGATTGAAGTCGAGATCCCCTTGTTGAGAATAATGATGGACATAAAGCTTGATGAAGTTGAATGGCTCCAAGCCAGGCACAACCAGTTAAGTCTCGTTGAAGAAAAGCACCTAACAACTGCATGCCATGGATAATTGTATCAGCAACGAATGAAATAGACTTTCGACAGGAAAGTACAGCCTCAATGGTACATACCAGGCGACCTGGTGATGAAAATGATTCTTCCTCCTAACAACAATCACAGGGGCAAGTGGACACCCAACTATAAAGTTCCATCCATGGTCAAAAAGTTCTTCTCGGGCGGAGCCTTGATGCTAACAACCATGCATGGCGAAGACTTCCAATCCCCTGTTAACGCAGACGCAGTGAGAAAATACTTCGCGTAAAAGACCCGCTGGACAAAAACAAAATAGATTCCATGAAAAAATGGGCATCCCGGCGAGCCAAAAACAGAATAAAAGGCTCGGGCAAAATTTAGGGAAATATCTGAAAAGATGTACACCCGCTGAGTTGAAAAGCCACATTGGACAACTCAGGCAAAAAGGGGTATCCTGATGGATCGGAAACCTGAAAGGGATGTCCACGCAAAAGAGAGATTAAAACGAACCACTGCGATCTGCACTACGATCTGCGAGATCTGTGATACACCATTTGCAATCAAAGGCAACCTGAGGGTTGAAGATTAATAAAACCATCTTCCTCGAAAGCGAAGCGAGCGGAGAGGTTTGAGGACATATAAGTCATAGTCGGGTCGGAGCTTAATGAGACTTCGTTCTTCACATTGCCATTTGGATAGTTTAATTTCCTTTTGTGCAATTTCCTCTTTCCAGGGATTGCTTCCTGTGTAATGCCTATTCACGACCATTCTTCAATCAATAAAAATGCAATTTCAGTCAAATTTTGTTTCCACAAGTTTTTGTTTTTCATCTACTGCTGATTGATTGCAAAAACGTCCAACAAATTACGATAAATATTGCTTTGTGAATGCACGAATGCCTTATAACTCGTGCAGGAGATTAAAAAACATTTGACGCGTATATGATGTGTAAAGTGACTGGAATGGATTCAGACCATGACCCTGGGGCATGTGGGCCAAACCAACCATTTATTTCACAGGTACTATCAACTGTGTTCATTAACATGCAGGTACAGGCGTTGCCAACCACAAACATCACCGGCACAGAGCTTCGTGAAGCCTTTCCCTCGCCAGATCTTGAAGCATGGATCTTAGCAAGTCTCATCAGATCATCCCCTCTCCAGCAGAGCAACGACAAAGAGAATGATAGTTCTCAAGCAGGGTAGCATCAGCATCTCATTCCCAACAGTGGAAGCCTTCCACTTCTACCTCTCATTCCTAGCAAGAGGTAATCAAACTCTTATTTCCAGCAGGAAATATCCCCAGCTAAGTCTGCTCCTCCCTAGCAGGTTTGGAAATGAAAAGCCATCTCTAGCACGAGAAGCTTTATACCCCCAGTATAGCGACAAAAGGGAAGATACTCCTCGAATGGAAGGATGTCATGATATCCTTATCCCCAGACAGGGATGACTCCAGACTCTCAACTTCCGCAGGAAATGTCTTCCCATCGGCATTCTCCATTATCCCCAATAGAGTCATAATTGGAGAAAGGAAAACATTCTCCCCAAGCAGAGAGCCATCATTCAACAAAGAAATATTCCCCATCATAGTCTTCTTATTTCCAACAGCATAGGAGAATTCATCATTCCCAAGCATAAGACAGATATAGAGGAGCTCAAAATCTCTTCTCTACCCAGCAGTGTCTGCCATCGTCCCCAGCGGGTTCGCCTAACGAATTCCCCAGCAGATATCTTCCCCAAGCAGAAGGTGTTGCTTAAGGGATTTCCCCCAGCAAGTCTCTTCCTTAGCATAGTCCCAACACATCTGTCTCCCCAACCGGGCCAGAAATATATCATTTCCACAACGGAGTTTGGCGGGTAGCGTACCTCTCAGCAGATCAAGTTCATCCTCAACAGGGTCTTGGCTCTCTAATCTCAAAATTCCAATTTATTTTTGGAAAATGGTGGCAGTTCAGAGCCGATGGGTCATTAACACTAGCTCCCCACAGAGTTACTTGTTCCCTGCAGAGTTGCTCTTCCTCATAAGGATTCACCACAATCAATGCAAAAATTGGTTCTTCCCCAGCGAAGCCATCGGGGATATCTGTTCTCCCCTCACCAGGAGATCCCTTGCATTTGCATTTAGTAATCATCATTACATTTTCATCCTCAAAAAGTGTAGCATTTCCATGGAGCATTACGCCATGGAAAAATTCAAACATATGCATACGGAGCATAAGCCAGTTTTGGTACCTTGCACCAAGGCCCGAAACATCAGTCCTTCAATCAGATGAAGTATCCTCACAGAACGCCAATTTCATTTCCCAGTGTGGTTGTTTCTACCCAAGTCTTGTTTGACATCCTCGATCAAGTCTCTATTTAAGTACAATGGTCTCGTCTTTTGAGTCTCTATTTAAGTACAACAATATCACTTTCTTCGCGTCTCCGTTTCAGTATAATGGTCGCGTCTCGGGCTCTTGTTTAAGTACAATGATCCCTCTCTTTTTGGATGTTCCATTTAAGTTCAATGGTTGCCCAGTTGAGTCTTGTTTAAGTACAACAGTCTCACATTTTTCGCGTCTCTGTTTCAGTACAACGGTCACGTCTCGGGCTCTCGTTTAAGTACAACGATCCCATTTCCTCGATTCCATTTAAGTACAATGGTTTCCCAGTTGAGTCTTGCTTAAGTACAACAATCTCACTTTTTCCGCGTCTCCATTTCAGTACAACGGTCGCATCTCGGGCTCTCGTTTAAGTACAACGATCCCTCTCCTTTCGGTTGTTCCATTTAATTACAATGGTTCCCCAGTTGATACTTGTTTAAGTACAACAGTCTCACTTCTTCACGTCTCCATTTAAGTACAATGTCACGTCTCGGGCTCTCGTTTAAGTGCAACGACCTCGTTCCTTTGATCTTATATAAGTACGATGATTTCAATTCCTCGATTCCATTTAAGTACAATGGTCTCGTCCTTGGGTCTCCGTTTAAGTACAACGGTATCTCCTTTTTTTCATCTCGTTTAAGTATAACAGTCACGTCGTGGGTAATCATTTAAGTACAATGATCCCATTTTCCTTTATTTCATCTAAGTACGATGATTTTAGGTCTACGACTCCATTTAAGTACAATGGTTTCGTGTTATCGAGCTCCCATTTAAGTACAATGACCTCGTTCTTTCGTCTTCGTTTAAGTACAACGGTCACGTTTCGGGTTATCGTTTAAGTACAACGATCCCATCCCTTCTGATTCTGTTTCAGTACAACGGTCTCTCCATTGTCGTGTTTCCGTCTAAGTATGATGGTCTTGTTTCCCTTGAGTTATCATCTGAGTACGATGAGCTCATTCCTTTTGTCCTATCAGAGATCAGTCCTATCGCTCCCCTGAAAAGACACCTGGTCAGATAGGGTACAGACGCGAACGGTCGGCGAGAAGGAGAAAATGAAGGTGAAGTGAATATAGTTGTCAGCTAGGCATTTTTATCCCGAAGGAAAGGTAATGCTGCATAAACCTAGAAAGATATGGATAAGACGGTTGCCAACCAGAGAAACTGAGAAAGGGGGTTGGTTACAACCTAGGAAGGTATTAGCACCCAGATTGTCCGTCATACTCGACGGGATCCACGCTTAAAAGATTGTGTTTAAAGGGGTAGTGTCTGTGCTATCTGTATGCAGAAGCTGGGAAAGAATGTACAAGTGTTAGTGCAAGAAAGTGAAGTGAGGTGCTCAAGAATGAGGCTTAAAAAGAAAACTGAAAGAGTAGGGGAAGAAGCAGAGACTTTTGTTCGATAACAGTTAAGTTATGCCTACGTATCCTCTCGTGCAATGAGGAAGTCAGAACACTATAGTTCGACTCAAAGAGACTGAAAGATAAATTGACTGTGAACTGCCTGCTTGCCTATGCTCAAGTGTATGACTCGTCTGGCTTGAGTGCTAACTGTCTTGCATTAGACGGAAGGAGCAAGTTCTCGTTTGTGAGTGAAGATGATGAGAAAAGAATCCCGAAGGAGACGATTATTGTTTGTTTTTGTGTTTTCAATCTTTTATTGGTTTTTTGGTGTTTGTCATAAGTCAATGAGCTTAAGCCTAAACCAAGGGTTAATAAACTCATTATATCCTCCCTTTGATTAGGGATAATGAGAATACCTTAAGCATTAGATAAACATCTCAACTTAATTACCATGATGGTGTAGGATTAAGATCGTTAACCTACTTGTGATTATTTAGATGTTTTTGGGTTTTTGTTTAGTGTTAAGTAATGAATTTAAGCCATAATCAAGGATTAGTGAACTCATTACACCATCCTAATAGAAGGATAATAGATTAGCACACTTAAGCTGAGGAAGATACCTCAACTTAATCCATGATTAGGGATTAACCTCATGACAAAACAAGCCTTTATTAAAGTGGATTTTAATTAAGGGTGAGATTAAGAAGCGAGTTTTATAGTTTGTAAGACAACTTGAGGGGGACTTGTCCATTAAACACTAGGGTTAGTCCTTCTTAACCAATAATGGAAGAATTAGAACCCTAATGTAAGGCCCAAGTTACAAGTTAATGTCTTAGTGATTATTAGATGGATTGATTAAGAGGTTTAAACAAATTAAGGGCTTAACACTTAGGATTAAAGTTATACACTCCATCCTAAGAGAAGGATGCAGGCATAACCCTAATTCCAAAGTCCTAAAGCCTTAAAGGTTTAGTCTCTAATGATGAGATGAGATGAGAGACATAGAGAAGACTCAAAGGTAAAAGTTAAAGGGGGACTAATTACAACCCTAATTATTATCATGCTTGGATGTTCCTATGGTTTGTAAGGCTTGAGAAAGATCTTCAAAGAAGCCATCAATGGAAGAAGCAGATGAAAGGAAGAAGGAGCAGATGAATAAGTTACTTACTTCATTGAAGAAGATAAGTAACTTAGAGAAAGGAAGTGAGAGATGAACATGAATGAGCAAGCTCACTCTAAGACAATGAAAAATGCAGCAAGGATGCATATGAAGAAGATGAAGAGAAATGAGAAGTGAAGGCAAATTCACTTCTCAAGCTAACTTACCACCTGAAAGTGTTAGCACAAGGAAAGAAATGAAGTGAAATGAAGCATATGCAAAGTCAAAATCCAAAAACAAAGGCAATCATGTGATGAAAATGATGATATGATAAGATGCAAAGGCATACCAAGTGTTATGAATTTTCATACAAAGAGAATGAATGCAAATGAAGCAAATGGGAAACATGAAAACACATGGATATTTATGAAATGAAATGGATGCAAGGCATAGCAAATGTATGAAGAAATTACCAAGAAATGTTCAAGAAATGTTTTAAGATGTCTAAGATGGCATACAAATGCTTAGAATGTCATGACAAGTTCATATGTTCATGCAATGCAATGCAAGATGCAAGTATGGATGCAAAATTAGGGTTACATGAAAAGATGAGATGCAAATGATCAAAAAAGAAACAATTCACATGATAAATATTTTCAAATGGGCTCAAACACACCCTAATCCCATATGATATCATACCCCAAATGAGAAGGTCTAACCCTTAATCTAAAGAAAGTTATGATTTTTCTAAGTTAACTAGGGTTTTTGGGTACCTTAAGAGAAAAAATGCAAATCAATTTGAAAATGAAAGATAAATTCATGACAAAAATATCCTAGAAACTACATGCTATATGCAAAATAATTCAAAAAGAATCATTGTCAAACCCTTCCTAGTTAGGCAGAAAAGAATTTTCAAAGTTAGGGTTCCAAAAAGGGAATTTTATGAACCCTAAAATCAAAGAAAATGTCAAAGCATGTTCAAAACCAAAAAGAAATTTGTATGAATGGTTTGACAATGTTTCTAAATGTCCTAAGATACAATGTGAATTTTTTTGTGATTTTTAGAAACCTAAATGGTATTTTAATTAATTAATTTCCATTAATTAATTAAAATAAATATTTAAATATTTTTAAAATGATTTTTTAATGCAAAAAATAAAAATAAAAATGTTTTTGGGTGAAGAAAAATATTTGGAATTAAAGTGCAGAAGGAAATATTTTTGTGATTTTTCTAGGTATTTTAAATAAAATGACAAAGAAAATGCAATTTAAATGAAATAAAAATTAAAATAAATGAAAGTATGACAATCCAGTGGCTAGGATTCAAAGCTGAGAGATGAGGGTTGACTGGCGCGCAGATCAAAGGCTGAGATTCAAACTGGCTTTTTTAATTTAATCCTAATTAATTAATCTAATTAATCACAATTATAATTAAATGGACACATCCTGGTCCTCCAACACACGCGGGAAACACTGATCCAACGCTCCTCATTCAAACTCACACTAACCCTAATTAAACCCCTAATTATCTCAGGTGGTCGGAGAAGACTTTCGGTCGTCTTCTCCGGCGAGCTCCTCCCCTAAGCTTCCTCAAAACACCACCTCAGGCTCTCAAACTCTCCAGAAATGATCAACTCACTACCCTAAACAAGAATCTGCCCCTAAAATCCATTTATCATTCATCAATATCAAGATTCGAATCAAAACCTAAAAATGTCAAAACTTTCAGACAGCCATGAAATGCTTAATACGCAACCATTTTCAAAAATAAAGACATCAGCATCATCAGCACATCACATAGATTCATTTAGGAACTTAAAATTAAATTTCTGGAAAAAAAGTTCTTGATGATACCTGAGCTTGAGCTTTCTCAGTTTGAGCTATCTGGACCTCTCTCTTATGCAAATGGCCTCCACTTGATCCCCTAATGATGTTGCAAGGCTTTGAATGAGTTGAAATGAACTGGTTTGAGTGGTTGCAAACCAACTGGTCATTAAATCGTGTTTTGCTTTCAAGGGCTCTCAAGCTTGCTTAATGGTTGGGAAAGGTTCTATTGATGATGGTGAGTTGAATGGTGAAGTTTGTTTGTGGTTTGAGAGGCTGAGCAGAGAGAATCGAAAGCTTGAAGCTTGAGGGTGATTTTGTGAAACTTGGTGTATCTGATGATTCAGGCTTGTGTGTCTTGTGTTATGGCTTGCTTTTGGTCCACATAACATAACCCTATTGGCTAGAGAATGGTTGTGGCTGCAGTTGATTGGTATAGGTCCATTTGCAAAAAGTCAACAAATTGTGTACTTGAGGTATGGGCTTATGCAGCAGCTGTTTTATGGCATGTCCTGGTTCAACATTGATCAAGGAGAGCCATGGGATTCATTTTATGCAGCTGGATGGCTTGGAGGGAAAGATCTCATAGGTTTTGCAAGTGTTATGTGATTTTCCCCTTTTTTGATTTCTTATGATGCAAGTCATGAAAGAAAGTGATTCTTTGGTAAATTCTGATCACAATGAGTTGTATTATGCTTGTATGATGCTTAGAGGTTGATTAGAGGTCACAAAATGACTTGGTATGTGAAATTGCAAAAAATCCTCTTTGGTGTGAAAGTGGAAATTATGTGATTTTTGCCAACTTTGAAAGATCATAACTTGAGTTCCATAATGAATTAGAACATGTTCTTGTACTTTTTGAAAAGGGAAAGACCTAATCTACAACTTTCATGACCAAGAATTTTTCATTTGAAGCACTTTTGATTAAGAAAGAGGAGGTTGAAGAACTTTCCCAAAATGGAAAGTTTCCATTACAAGTCATTTCCATTTTTGGCAAATTTTGGTTTAGCTCAAGTTTCTTCAATTTTTTGAACTTCCAAGCACTTCAATGATCAAATAAAGATCATATAACTTCAATTTGATGAAAATACCCCTTTGGTTCCATTGTTGGGGGCCTCAGATGCCCTGATTTTGCTCTGACTTGCTCAAGAAGTTACCCAATGAACAGATGACTTCCACAATGAATTTCTTCATAAAACTTGGTACATATGATCCTTATAGCATCCTAAGAATAATAGAAACAATAATGACCAAAAAATTTGGAGTTATGGCCTCTGAAACCAAAACCCTAATTTCAGGTCATCTGTGTAGTGAAACCCTAACTCTGCTTTCATGCTTTCCAAGTTCTTGTGATTTCTTGACTTCCTTGATCTTTGAGGGATATAATATGATGATAGAACACACATGGACCCTATTGGAATGATTGGAGACCTTTGGAGTGGCTCAGATGGATCCTTGGATTGCTCAGATCACAATCCCTAGATGCAGATGAACTTGAACTAATGTAGTGAAACAAAATGCAATGTGAAATGGTATGCTTATGCTAATGCAAATATGAAAGATCACAAGCCATGGTGTGAAATGAGTGAGGGAAAATTTGGGGTGTTTACAGTTGCCCCTATTCAAGCATGAGTTAGTTGTGCCGGATGTAAGCGTCCGGCTTAACAGACAAACAAAATAACTTGTGGTTGAATACCAAAGACAGTCTGAAATTTGCACTCACTGGGGAGAAGAAGAAAAGGGATATAAATCGTAAAAGGTTGTATAGCATGATTATAAAGTGAGGGCGATGGAGGACGACCATCGAGCTGAGGACGACTGTTGGGGATAAAGCAATGACGGGGACGGCCGACATGCTGGGGAAATAAAGAGATCATGACGGGGACAACCATCATGCTCGGAAAGTAAAGTAAACAATGATGGGGACGGCCATCAGGTTTGCAAAGTAAAGTCAACAATGACATGGAAGGCCATTGGTTCAAAGAATAAATGAAATAATGATGAGGGACGGTCATCAATGGTGAAGGATGATCACCTAGCAGGGGACGGCTGCTCTTTATCACGACATAGGATGAATGTCGGATAGAAAAGGTCGACGATGGGGACGGCCATCGGATAAGCATGATGAAGGACGATCATCAAGAGGTGAAGGACGATCACCTAGTAGGGTATGGCTACTCTCGGGGTTGTATCATGACATAGGACAAATGTCAGATAACAAGATCAATGATGGGAACGGCCATCAGATAAAATGATGAAGGACGATCATCAAAAGGGTGAAGGACGATCACCTAGAAGGGTACGATTGCTCTTAGGGTTTATCATGACATAGGACAAATGTCGGATAGAAAAGGGTTCCAACAATGGAGACTCCGCTGGAGGAAAGGATGAGGGACGGTCATCCAAAGGTGAAGGACGATCACCTGGAAGGGTACGGCTGCCGAAAGTATCACGACATAGGACGAATGTCGGATAGAAAGAAGGTTGTTCTGCTAGCGACTTACTAGGGGATGGTAAACACATACGAGTTCTTACGCTCAAGAAATAAAGGTATAAGAGTTTTGTCGCTGTGTATAGATTAAAGATGCGGACAAGCATCCTTAAGACCATGATACGGACGAGTATCGGTAGAAACAAACACTGACGCATGTTCAGAGATGATGGTACGAACGAGTACCAACTGGTTAACAAAGAACACGGACGAGTGTCGAATCTGTGGGGAATAACTATATATACCAGATACGGACGAGTATCTGTATAAGTATGAACAAGTATTGTGAAGTATGAGCAAGACATGGACGAGTGTTCAACTTGCTGGGGAAAAGTGTGACATGGACGAGTGTTAGAAGAGAAAGTGTACAAGTTATGAACAAACATTTGTATATGAGAGTGCAAAAGGTGTTTCGGTGACCTGTGGGGATAGGATGACACAGATGAGTGTCGAAAGGAATATATTATAAACAAGTACTTGGTTTGCAACAAGTGTTTTGGCAACTTTGTTGGGGAAAGGTGACACGGACGAGTGTTAGAAGAGCACACAGGTATTTGTATCTGAGAGGGTATTTGGCTTATATCTGCATGGGAATAGTATGACATGGACGAGTGTCGAAAGAGTACATATGAACATGTATCTGCGGGAGAGTGCAAAGGGGACGCTTTGGCTTTTTACTTGCAAGGGCTGTGAGTTTTTATATACATTGCTGATGAAATACTGATGGTAATTGCAGGTGACTGGCTCGAACCTGACTTGTGATCATGCAAATGTTTGATTTTTGCCGTAATGCTCCGTATTAGACAGAATGCTACGCTTTGTGGGGAAAAATGATGCGAATGTTATGATTATGCAAAAATAAAATGATCTGGGATTCGGATCCCGTTGTTGTCGAGATCTCTGGCTGATCTGCTTGGAAGGATATCCCAGTTGGGGAAGAGATCATTGGCAGATCTATTAGGATATACAGCTTTTCTTGGGGAAATAAATCCTTGATAGACCCATCTTGTAAGGAGAAATCCAGTTGGGGAGGAAGAAGCTTTCGTCACTTTGTCGTGTGAGAGTTTCAGGCATTGCTCTTCTAGGGAGAGGTTGGAATTCTGCGGGGAGATAGTTCTTTTATCTTTGAGAGACCCGGTACTATGTTTGGGGAAGAAAAAATCACTGAACGATCTTCCTAAAGAACTCTGTGGGGATCCCGGCTGGGGAAGCTCCTGTTGAATAGACTTATGCTAGGGATGAGGACGCTTTGACAACTCCGATGGGGAAAAAGCATTTTAGATGCTGCTTGGAGGAGGTATGCTAGGGAAGTGATGCTTGGCATGCCCCATGATGTGTATTGAATACCTGCAATCCTATTAAGACAAAGAAACGCACAAGTATCTCGAGGTATTCCTTACCGGATTCCGTCATAGGAGTTAGATATTCCTGAGAGTAAATACTTTTCCTGCAAGCATTTATTAAGAATGGCTCATTTGTTTTATTCAAATATTATATCATGGATATTGGACATTTTGCAAACGAAACAAAAATGTACAAAAAGAGATGTGACTGACAATTCTGATTCTATTAATCTGGGTGCCCTGAATTGGCAAATACAGTCAAATAAACAGATCCCTTGGAATGAGGAGATTGTTACAAATTGAAAAAAGTAAAAGTGTTGGCATTATTGACGGCGCTTCGGTGAGCTTCCTCTGATATTACCCGTATGACCTTGACGCTCTTCTCATCTTGCTTTCTGAAGAAGGTTGATTCTGACTGATGCTTTAACTCTTTCGAAGCTTGCCGTGTCGTGAACGATACAGACGAATTCAGGATGCAGTTGTTCGCTTATTCCCTGATTTTGCGTGGATCGCCCTTTCGGGTTTTCAATCCACCGGGATACCCATTTTTGCCTGAGTTGTCCAATACGGCTTTTCAACTCAGCAGGTGTACATTTTTTTCAATTTTCTCTTATTTTTTCCCGAGTCTTTTATTCTGCTTTTGACTTGCCGGGATGCCCTATTTTTGCCTGGACTTACATTCTGTTTTTATGTCCAACGGGTCATTTTATGCGAAGTATTTTTTTAACTGCATCTGAATTCACAGGGGATAAGAAATCTTCACAATCCATAGTAGTGAGCATCAGTGCTCCACCAGAGAAGACTTTCTTTACTATGAATGGATCGTCGTAATTTGGAGTCCACTTGCCCCTGTGGTCTGTATGAGGAGGAAGAAGTCTTTTCAGCACAAGATCTCTCACTTGGTATTCTCGAAGCCTGACTTTCTGATTGAAGGCTTTCTTCATCCTATTCTGATATAGCTGCCCATGACAAATTGCAGCTAACCTCTTTTCCTCGATCAGATTCAGTTGATTGTACCGAGACCGGACCCATTTCGCTTCATTCAGCTTTACATCCATCAGTACCTGTAAGGAGGGTAGCTCAACTTCAACAGGTAGGACAGCTTCCATACCGTACACAAGCTGATAAGGTGTTGCCCTAGTGGACATTCTGATTGAGGTTCGGTACCCATGCAAAGAAAATGGTAGCATCTCATGTCAGTCTTTGTATGTAACCACCATCTTTTGCACAATCTTCTTAATGTTTTTGTTAGCCGCCTCAACAGCGCCATTCATCCCGACACAGTTCTGCCATCATTTTATTGTTCAAATTGGAACCATTATCAGTAATGATTCGCTCGGGAACTCCATATCGACAGATGATGTCTCTTTTCAGGAATCTAGCTACCACTTGTCTGGTGACGTTAGCATATGATGCTGCTTCAACCCGTTTGGTGAAATAGTCAATGGCTACCAGGATGAATCTGTGGCCATTTGAAGCTGTCGGTTCGATCTTTCCAATCATGTCAATGCCCCACATGGCAAAGGGCCAAGGTGAAGATATCACGTTCAAAGGATTCAGAGGCACGTGCACTTTATTTGCGTAGATCTGGCACTTGTGACACTTCCTGGCATAGGCACAACAGTCTGCATCCATTATGATCCATTAGTAACCTGATCTCAATAATTTCTTAGCCATTGCATGTCCTCCAGCATGGGTGCCGAAAGATCCTTCATGCACCTCGTGCATCATCAAGTCTGCTTCTTTCTTATCAACACATCTGAGTAGCACCATGTCAAAGTTTCGCTTGTATAGTGAACCATCAGCATTCAGGAAGAAACTGCCAGCCAGCCTTCTTAATGTCTTCTTGGCATTTGATGATGCCCCATGTGGGTATGTCTGATCCTCTAAGAAGCTTTTGATGTCATGGAACCAAGGCTTGCCATCTTTAGCAATGTCCACAGAGAATACGTATGTTGGTCGATCTAGTCTGGATACCGAAATCCGAGGCACATAATTTGCAGTTTGAACTTTGATCATGGAGGAAATGATAGCCAAAGCATCTGCGAACTGATTTTCGTCTCGAGAGATATACTCAAGTTTGACTATTGTGAAGAAAGTCAATAATCTCCTCGTATAGTCGCGGTATGGAATCAGGTGCTCTTGGTGAGTGTACCATTTGCCGTTGGTCTGATTGATTACCCGAGCTGAATCTCCGAATACAGTTAATGTCTTGATCCTGAGGTCAATGGCTTCCTCCAGGCTCATGATACAGGCTTTGTACTCAGCTTCGTTGTTAGTGCATGCAAAGTTGAGTTTTTCCGAGAAAGGCATATGAACTCCTTTAGGTGTAACGAGCACTGCACCAACTCCACGACCATTCATATTGACAGCCCCATAAAACATCATTGTCCATTCTTCTTCTGGGTCAGGCCCTTTAGTGTGAACAAGCTATTCTTGATCTTTTGCTTTTAGGTACATGATGTCTTCATCAGGGAAATCAAATCTCATTGGATGGTAACTGTTAATGGGTTGCTCAGCTAGATAGTCAGACAGTACATTGCCATTGATGGCCTTTTGAGATGTGTACTGAATGTCATATTTGCTCATAATCATTTTCCATCTTGCAACCCTTCCGGTAAGTGCTGGCTTCTCAAATATGTACTTAACAGGGTCCATCTTTGAGATCAACAAAGTAGTGTGAGTCAACATATAATGTCTTAGTCGGTGAGAAGCCCACGCTAAAGCACAACAAGTTTTCTCGAGCAGTGAAAAACGTTGTTCACAGTCGGTAAACTTTTTGCTTAGGTAGTATATTGCATACTCTTTTCGACCAGACTCGTCATGCTGGCCCAACACACACCCCATTGATCTTTCTAATACTGTCAGGTACATTATTAGAGGTTTTCCTTCAACTAGAGGCATAAGGATTGGAGGTTCTTGTAGGTATTCCTTGATTTTGTCAAAATCCTTCTGACAATCTTCGTTCCACCTGACTATTTGTTCCTTTCTTAACAATTTGAACAGGGGTTCAAAGGTTGCAGTAAGAGGAGACATGAATCTTGATATGTAGTTCAATCTACTTAGAAACCCCCAAACTTCTTTTTCAGCCCTGGGTGCAGGCATCTCCTGAATGGCTTTGACTTTGTCAGGATCAACTTCAATTCCTTTTTCGCTTACAATAAATCCCAGCAACTTACCAGAATGTACCCCGAATGTGCATTTGTTGGGGTTTAGCTTCAACTGATACTTTCTCAGACGCTTGAACAACTTCAGCAGATTTACCAGATGATCTTCTTCAGTGAGGGACTTGGCAATCATGTCATCCACATAGCATTCAATTTCTGTGTGGATCATATCGTGGAATAATGTTACCATAGCCCGTTGATAGGTTGCACCGGCATTCTTCAGTCCAAAAGCTATTAACTTATAACAAAATGTGCCCCAAGGTGTGATGAAGCTAGTCTTTTCCATGTCTTCGGGAGACATTCTGATCTGATTATACCCTGAAAAACCATCCATGAAGGAAAACACCGAGAACTGAGTTGTGTTGTCGACCAATACATCAATGTGAGGTAAAGGGAAGTCATCCTTTGGGCTAGCTCTGTTCAGATCCCGATAATCCACACACATCCTTACTTTGCCATCCTTCTTAGGCACTGGTACAATGTTAGCGACTCACGGCGGGTAACTAGTTACAACAAAGAAACCGGCGTCCCACTGTTTTTGTACTTCTTCCTTAATCTTCATGGCCATATCTGGACGAGTACGGTGTAGCTTCTGTTTTACTGGAGGGCAATCTTCCTTCAAAGGCAGCTTGTGCATAACAATATCAGTATCTAGACCCGGCATGTCTTGATAGGACCAAGCAAAGACGTCAACGTACTCTCGAAGCATGTCAATAAGCTATTCTTTCACTGAATCTTGCAGACCGACCCCAATCTTCACATCTTTCAAGTCTTCTTCGGTATCAAGATTAATTGTTTCAACCTCCTCCTGATGAGGAGTGATCACTTTCTCTTATTGCCTCAACAACCTGGCTAACTCTTCAGGTAACTCATAGTCTTCTTCAACCCCTTCGTCATCTTGATTAATCGGATTGTCGAAGTCATACAAGGTCATAGCAGTGTTGTTGTCGGTGCAATCTGGAGGATAATCTCTGCAAGGGTTGAGATTGGTTTGTTTTAGTGATCAGTTTTAATCTTGTTTTAGAAGAATTGTAAATGAAATTATTTATTTTGAAAACATTGCCACTTTATTGTTTTGTACAAAAGTGAAAAATGAAAAGACAGTGATCGAAAAAGAGACTCGTTTGCAAAAGATGTCTGATATTCATTGATTAATCTATTTGCACAAAATTACAATATGGCCCTATTACAAAATGAGTCCTGACACCTTGGGCAAGATGCGGGACTTGGTGCATGCTAAAAATATAGGAAATAATAATTACTCTGCAGGAGTAACCCTTATAATTTCCTGGGAAGACCAGTTAAGGACTTGGTTCCCCGGGATCCTTGGACGTATCCAGCTCTCCAGGTTGCGGTCGCTTTCCGCCTCGTCTTCCAGATTGTTAACAGTATCTGGGGTGAGCATCCCCCCACTGATGAACTTGGGCTCCTTTGCAGCCTCTGATTGATCTTGTCGTAATGGTTTGTAACCCAAACCGAATATATCTTCCTTTTTCTCCACCGGCAGCAGCTTGCCCCAGCCTTGGGCATTACCGTCTTTAACAACCTTCTGGGCTTGCTAATAGGAGACAATTGAAGTACCCATCCTATCCTCCTGGGATGCATCAAATACTTCAGTCGTCGCCTCATTGACATTCAGGGCCTCGAACCCTTGGCTCATTGTCTCATGGATTTCACCATCTATCTCAATATACTTGTATGTATCCAGATGGCTAACAAATATGTCCTCCTCACCACAGATGGTGATAATCTGTCCTTCCCATTCATATTTCAGTTTCTGGTGAAGGGTCGACGTTACTACGCCTGCGGCGTGAATCCATGGTCGACCTAACAAACAGCTGTAAGCAGGTTGTATGTCCATCACATAGAAAGTGGTATTAAAGACTTGTGGACCGATTATCACTGGCAGCTCCACCTCTCCAAGAACAGAACTTTTGGAGCCATCAAAAGCCCTGACCACAAGGTTACTTGGCCAGAGAGTTATCCCATCATATTCGAGCTTAACAAGAGCTTTCTTGGGTAAGACATTGAGTGAGGACCCAGTGTCTACAAGAACATGAGATAGTACAGCTCCTTTGCACTCCAGGGTTATGTGCAAAGCTTTGTTGTGGTGACGTCCTTCTGTTGTCAAATCAGCATCAGTGAAACCTAGCCCATGGCTAGTATTGACATTTGCTACAAGTGTTTCAAGCTGATTCCCTGTGATCTCTTCTGGCACGTAGGCAACGTGCAGAACTTTGAGTAGTGCATCCCGATGGGCTTCGGAACACAACATCAGAGATAAGATTGAGATCTTTGAAGGAGTCTGGTGGAGTTGGTCCACAACTTTATAGTCACTTCTCTTAATTATCCTCATAAATTCATCCACATCCTGATCAAAGGATGATTTATGAGTCTCTTTTGGTGCAGATTCTTCAGGTATCACACTCTTCCCTTTGGCTTTGGCAGCAACCTCTACCTCAGTATTGGTTCTAGGAGCTTGTGACGCGAAGAGACGTCCGCTTCGGGTGAAGCCTCCGCCTCCCCCGACATTGTCCACTTGGGAGTAAGAACTGGAGAATCAAGAAGTCTTTCTCTCCGTTGCAGTAAAGGTCAGCACCATAATGCCATGGTACAGCACTATCTTTATCATATGGAATTGGCCTGGGCACCGTGATGGTGACTGGGCTTACTGCAGCAGAAGTTGGAACTGTAATCATCTATGGATCATAAAAGATAGTAACAGGACTTCTTGTGGATGTTGGTGGTGGTGAATTGAAGCTTGGTTGAAACTGTTGTTGAGATTGTTGAAAGTTGCTGGAGTTCGGGACCGTTGTCGGGTCATAATAAATTGTAACAGTGGAGACATCGTTGTTGGTGGTTGCTGGAATTGTAGAAGGAGATGAAATGGAACTGTTGTTTGTTGAAGTGATGGATGAAATGGTTGCTGAAGTTGTGGATGAGTTAGTGGGAACAATGGTTGTTGCAATTGTAGAAGAATCAATAGGAACAATGGTTGTTGCAGTTGTAGAAGATTCACTTGTTGTTGACAAAAGAGTTGCTGGCGTTGTAGACCCTGTCGTTGTAATTTGCAAAATGCCTTCTTTAATCAAATTATTGATGCCATTCCTCAAGCTTGCACACCCATTCTCAGAAAGTTTGCATAATTCACAACAGGCCTCACAACCTGGATACACTTGGCATTTCAAAAGCTGGGCTTTAACCTCTGCCAGAGGTGTCTGAATACATGCAATGTCTTCTATTAAACTCATGGGGGAGCCATCCTCTATAGCATTAATCCTTGGCCCACTGTGGCTTGGCATAGGATTTTTCATTACATTGGGAGGAGGTGCAAAGTTCAGGGCCTTTGAATCTACCAGATCCTGGACCTTCATATGCAGGGCTCTGCACTTTTCCGTAGAGTGACCAGGTGCATTGGAATGAAAATCACACCTGGTGTTGACATCATAGTTTCTCGGATGGTTCTGAGGATCAGGTGGAGCCAATGTCCTTAACTCGGAAAGATTGAGCTTTAGGAGTTGTGGCAGCAGTGTAGCATATGGTATTGGAATAAGGTCGATCACCCTGTTGATCTGGGATGGCCGCTGTTGAAAAGGGCGTTGTTGTTGATTGTTGTTATTGTTGTATGATCTTTGTTGTGGAAACTGTTGTTGTTGCGGAAAGTGTTGTGGTTGTTGAGATAACTGTGGAGGTGGAGCAGGGAGAGTAACAGCAGCAACCGTCCTGGGCAGGTATTGGGGTCTCCCTCTTCCCGAGTGTACAGAGTTTGTTTCACCAGATCTACGGGGCCCAGCAAATGGCTTCCTTGCACTGCTTGAGCTGGCACCGTTGTCGGAGATCTTTCCCATCTTCAGTAGGCTCTCTATTCTTTCCCCAGCTATCACCATATCCGCAAAGCTGGTAGAAGAAAATGCAGCCAATTTGTCAATATATGTACCCTGGAGGGTATTCATGAACATGTCTGCCATTTCCCTTTCAGACAGGGGGGGTTGAACCGCAGCAGCAAGTTGCCTCCACCTTTGGGCATATTCTCTAAAGCTCTCACAGGAAGATTGAGACATTCCCATTAGAAGGGTCCTGTTTGGAGCCATGTCCAGGTTATACTGATACTGACGGATAAAAGCTTCAGCCAAGTCTTTCCAGTTTCTTACTGTGGCTCTGGTCAAATAGGAATACCATTCTCGGGATGCCCCTGTTAGACTATCCTCGAAGTAAAACATCCACAACTTTTCGTCCATGGTGTATGCTTTCAATCTTCCCAAGAATGATTGAAGGTGGGTGCGTGGGTAGGATGTGCCATTATACCTTTCAAAACACAGGGGTTTGAACTAGTGAGGAATTCTCACCCCTTCCACCAATCCCATGTCCATGACATCAAAACCTAGGGAGTTTTGGGATTCAAGAGAACTCAGTTTCTCTGCAATTTCATCCAACTGACGGTCGTAAACTTCGTCTCCAGCCCCGACTACAGTAAACTGCTCTTCTTGAGGATCTTCCTGCAAGACCCTCCCTCCAGCAGTGTTACCCTGAGTATTTCTTATGGAATTGATTTCTGGGTTTAGATGAGGCCCAAACTCTGGTGGATCAGTGTGAGGCTGCACATGATCGTTGTTACTGGTACCTCCTGTACCTAGATGGTGTTCTTCAGGAGTTTTTCTCTCAACCAACTCCATTAGTCTTTCCTGGCTCTGAGCTAAACCAGTCATTACAGTCATGAATTGGGTCATCTGATTTCTCATCTCAACCCTTTCATTGGCCACCTGGGCCCTTACTTCATTCAAGTCTTGTTGAACTTGATCCATCTGGAGTCCCGGAAGGTTGTTTCTTGTCGGGTACCGGTGTATTCTGTTGACAGGGAACACTCTTCTGCGAGCAATGTTTCCTAACCACAACAAAGTGAGAAACAATAACAAACAAAAACCTACAAAACAAAGAAAAAAAAGTTAGTATGCAATGCAGGATGCCTATTTGTCTTCCAAGGGTATCCGGTTTGGTTCTTTGGTTTTGACCTTTCCAGACCTCGAGGAAATGCTGATGATGTTGTAGAGATAGATAAAGCCCACCAGAAATAACATAAACCACATATATTACAAAGAGTGAAAATACATAGTTTGATTACAATAACATCCCCATGGTGGGTCAAAATACAACAACAAAATCAAAAGTACAACAAAAGGAAAGTACAAGCAAAAGGGTCAAACATCTAATCTAAAGTCATCCTCTCTGACTTCCTTCAGGAGGGCCTCAGTCACTGGACCTACTGGGTGCTTTGTGATAGTCCTGATGAGGAGATTCCTGGTAGCAATGGCACTGGTTAACTTCTTATGCTTATCCTGATCCTTTGACCTCTTTAACCCTGCCCGGAGTTTCAATTCAGATATCTCTTTCTGTGCTGCTAATAATGCTGCCTGATGCTTCTTCTCACTAGCCTCCAGTTGTTCTATCTTAGCTTGAGTCATTTGATCTTCTTGTGCACGGGCCTCAGTGATCCTGATCCACCTAGCCTGGCTCTCCTCTAGATAATGCTCTGCCCTAGCCTTCTGAGTCTTTGCCTCCTTGCAAGCATTCTTTAGTACTAATTCCCCTGCTCTAGCCTTCCTGATGTAGTCATCCGTCTTCTCAATCTTGGTCAAGTGCTCAATCATATTCCTTTCCAATCTCTCATTGTCCATACGGCTGTCATTTCTCTCCCAGAGAGTCTTCTTCAAGGCTTCAGAGAGCTGAGCATTCCTCTCTTTCAGTTTCTCAAACTCTTCCAAACGGACAGTAGCTGCAGGTTGTACTATAGAAGGTCCAGGTACATCTTCTAATGTGAATGGCATCCGGGTGATCTATGCCCTGGTACGAGACCAATCAATATATTGTGCTGAAGCTATATTGTTGCATTTGCCCAGGATAGCTGTCCCCTTAGTCTGAATGTTGTCCCAGGCCCAGGCAGCCTGTCTGACAACAACAGAGTTGTGCTAGATTTCAAAATAGAGGGTCTCAGTCAAGTCTTGCCCTCTGGGAGGATGAACCAAAGCATACCCTAATTGTCTCTTAAAAAGTAAAGGGTTGTAGTTGATGCAACATTTTACTCCAATCAAAGGCACATTAGGATATTTCCCACAACTAGTAATGATGTATTTGCCCTTGGTGCTCTGAGTGCACCATTTGATGTCTTATGATGTCAAGGCAATCAATCTCTTATCCCAGTTCTTTGGCTGATGGGGGTTCAGGAAAGTATCTGACTTTGGCAAATGTCTTAGCAGCCAAGAGTTATAAAGGGGAGCACAACATCTGACCAGTCTTCCTCTTTGCTTCTCATTCCTCTGATGTACTGAATAATATAAGTCCCCAAAAAAAGTGGGCACTGGGTTCCTCAATAAGAACAAGTGAATGGCGTTCTTTCTCACAAACTTTGGCTCATCTGTAAACAGGATAACTCCATATATAATGAGTGCCAACAGAGCACAAACAGCATCCCACTTCCCTGTTGCAGCATGCAGGGTGGCCTGGGAGATCAAGAAATCTAGGTGAAGGCCTGGTACCCCAGCTTTGGTAGTCATGTTCTGATCAATGAGGGCAAGCTCCAAATGCAATTCCTTGGCTATGTCTTCATTTTTGGGAGCAACTATCTCAGGGTTGAAAGGGATCCCTCTCCTGATAGGAACTCCTAACAACATGGAAAATTCTTCTAGCAGAGGTCCCAACTGGAAATTAGGGAATATGAAGCATCTGAGAGGAGGATCATAAAACTGCAAGCAAGTATGGATCATGCTCCTCTGGGATGCATCCAGATCCATGATCATGTCCAATATGCCTCCATAATGTTCTCTGGATAGTGGAACTTGATCAGGGGTAATGAGAGACTGGATCTGTCTGATGTCTGTCAGGGTAGGCTCAAAGAAGTGGTATGTGATGTTGCTCTTTCTGGAAGTATCCATGCTGATAATGGATGTTGATGAAGAAACTGAGAGGGGATCCTGATGGAGATTGCTGAAGGAGATGCTGGAGATGAGTCTCTGATGAAGAGAGCTGGAGAAGAATCTCTGACAAACTGATGAAGGTGCTGGAGAAGATAACTGAAGAAGTCTGAGCAGCAAAATGGATCAAAACCAAACCAAAGATAATAAGATGGATACCCTGTAAAACAAATAGGCAAATGTTAAATGATGCAAAAATGATGTATGAAGTGGTAGGGTCCGTGTGTGTTCATAAGTCCGGATGGAGGCTTTAGAAATCCAGTAACCAGGTGGGGGACTCAAATAAAGAGTCACAAGTCCAGGGTAATCACAAGAACTATCCAATTAATACAAACTTAACAAATCTAGTAACAAGGTATGATGAGGCTAAGGGTTCCTGCAAATCTGCAAACATCCCAACCCCCTCACATGTATTGTTCTAGAAAAAGGATCCTTAGACTTGGATCAGTTATGAGAAGTGTAAACACTTCTAACCCGGAGGTACAGTGTTTAAAATAACCATAAAAGATCCTCCTCTAATTCACCTCAGATGCTGAAGGTTATAAAAGGTCATCCAAACTTAGCAGGCTTCCCAAATAGCCCTAGTACTACAGGAAATCCGTAGCACAGAGTTCTCAAGAAGAAATCCATGTCTGAACTGTGTTTCATATTCCCGCACCAGACCGAAATGGAATAGGAAAGAATATGAAGCCACTCTAGCATATGTGTCACTCAGGTCCCAGGTATAGGATCTTAATCACTCAATGATCCCCACCCACCAAGGAAAACACAGATCCAACACATGATAATGACAGTATGAAATGCATAAAAAATGTAAACGAAAGCAATAAATAAAGTTGTACATAAAGCAGTAAATAAAGCAAATGAATAAGCACAAGTAGAACATAACACCCCCGTAAACACAAATCAAACAAGCGCTAGGAGGAACCCACAAAAAGAACCAGAAGCCCTGGTTGCAATATAAGGGTCCCCAGCAGAGTCGTCAAGTTGTCGCTCCCCCGAAAAGACACCTGGTCAGATAGGGTACAGACGCGAACGGTCGGCAAGAAGGAGAAAATGAAGGTGAAGTGAATAGAGTCGCCAGCTAGGCATTTTTATCCCGAAGGAAAGGTAATGCTGCATACACCTAGAAAGATATGGATAAGACGGTTGCCAACCAGAGAAACTGAGAAAGGGGGTTGGTTACAACCTGGGAAGGTATTAGCACCCAGATTGTCCATCGTACTCGACGGGATCCACGCTTAAAAGATTGTGTTTAAAGGGGTAGTGTCTGTGCTATCTGTGTGCAGAAGCTGGGAAAGAATGTACAAGTGTCAGTGCAAGAAAGTGAAGTGAGGTGCTCAGGAATGAGGCTTAAAAAGAAAACTGAAAGAGAGGGGAAGAAGCAGAGACTTTTGTTCGATAACAGTTAAGTTATGCCTACATATCCTCTCGTGCAATGAGAAAGTCAGAACACCGTAGTTCGACTCAAAGAGACTGAAAGATAAATTGACTGTGAACTGCCTGCTTGCCTATGCTTAAGTGTATGACTCGTCTGGCTCGAGTGCTAACTGTCTTGCATTAGACAGAAGGAGCAAGTTCTCGTTTGTGAGTGAAGATGATGAGAAAAGAATCCCGAAGGAGACGATTATTGTTTGTTTTTGTGTTTTCAATCTTTTATTGGTTTTTTGGTGTTTGTCATAAGTCAATGAGCTTAAGCCTAAACCAAGGGTTAATAAACTAATTATATCCTCCCTTTGATTAGGGATAATGAGAATACCTTAAGCATGAGATAAACATCTCAACTTAATTACCATGGTGGTGTAGGATTAAGATCGTTAACCTACTTGTGATTATTTAGATGTTTTTGGGTTTTTGTTTAGTGTTAAGTAATGAATTTAAGCCATAATCAAGGATTAGTGAACTCATTACACCATCCTAATAGAAGGATAATAGATGAGCACACTTAAGCTGAGGAAGATACCTCAACTTAATCCATGATTAGGGATTAACCTCGTGACAAAACAAGCCTTTATTAAATTGGATTTTAATTAAGGGTGAGATTAAGAAGTGATTTTTATAGTTTGTAAGACAACTTGAGGGGGACTTGTCCATTAAACACTAGGGTTAGTCCTTCTTAACCAATAATGGAAGAATTAGAACCCTAATGTAAGGCCCAAGTTACAAGTTAATGACTTAATGATTATTAGATGGATTGATTAAGAGGTTTAAACAAATTAAGGGTTTAACACTTAGGATTAAAGTTATACACTCCATCCTAAGAGAAGGATGCAGGCATAACCCTAATTCCAAAGTCCTAAAGCCTTAAAGGTTTAGTCTCTAATGATGAGATGAGAAGAGAGACACAGAGAAGACTCAAAGGTAAAAGTTAAAGGGGGGATAATTACAACCCTAATTATTATCATGCTTGGATGTTCCTATGGTTTGTAAGGCTTGAGAAAGATCTTCAAAGAAGCCACCAATGAAAGAAGCAGATGAAAGGAAGAAGGAGCAGATGAATAAGTTACTTACTTCACTGAAGAAGATAACTAACTTAGAGAAAGTAAGTGAGAGATGAACATGAATGAGAAAGCTCACTCTAAGACAATGAAAAATGCAGCAAGGATGCATATGAAGAAGATAAAGAGAAATGAGAAGTGAAGGCAAATTCACTTCTCAAGCTAACTTACCACCTGAAAGTGTTAGCACAAGGAAAGAAATGAAGTGAAATGAAGCATATGCAAAGTCAAAAGCCAAAACCAGAAACAATCACATGATGCAAATGATGCTATGACAAGATGCAAAGGCATACCAAGTGTTATGAATGTTCATACAAAGAGAATGAATGCAAATGAAGCAAATGGGAAACATGAAAACACATGGATGTTTATGAAATGAAATGGATGCAAGGCATAGCAAATGTATGAAGAAATTACCAAGTAATGTTTAAGAAATGTCTTAAGATATCTAAGATGGCATACAAATGCTTAGAATGTCATGACAAGTTCATATGTTCATGCAATACAATGCAAGATGCAAGTATGGATGCAAAATTAGGGTTACATGAAAAGATGAGATGAAAATGATCAAAACAGAAACAATTCACATGATAAAAAATTTCAAATGTGCTCAAACAAACCCTAACCCCATATGATATCACACCCCAAAGGAGAAGGTCTAACACTTAACCTAAAGAAAGTTATGATTTTTCTAAGTTAACTAGGGTTTTTGGGTACCTTAAGAGAAAAAATGCAAATAAATTTGAAAATGAAAGATAAATTCATGACAAAAATATCCTAGAAACTACATGCTATATGAAAAATAATGCAAAAAGAATCATTGTCAAACCCTTCCTAGTTAGGCAGAAAAGAATTTTCAAAGTTAGGGTTCCAAAAAGGGAATTTTATGAACCCTAAATTCAAAGAAAATGTCAAAGCATGTTCAAAACCAAAATGAAATTTCTATGAATGGTTTCACAATGTTTCTAAATGTCCTAAGATGCAATGTGATTTTTTTTGTGATTTTTAGAAACCTAAATGGTATTTTAATTAATTAATTTCCTTTAATTAATTAAAATAAACATTTAAATATTTTTAAAATGATTTTCTAATGCAAAAAATTAAAATTAAAATGTTTTTGGGTGAAGAAAAATATTTGGAATTAAAATGCAGAAGGAAATATTCTTGTGATTTTTCTAGGTATTTTAAATAAAATGACAAAGAAAATGCAATTTAAATGAAATAAAAATTAAAATAAATGAAAGTATGACAATCTAGTGGTTAGGATTCAAAGCTGAGAGATGAGGGTTGACTGGCGCGCAGATCAAAGGCAGAGATTCAAACTGGATTTTTTAATTTAATCTTAATTAATTAATCTAATTAATCACAATTATAATTAAATGGACACATCCTGGCCCTCCAACACACGCGGGAAACACTGATCCAACGCTCCTTATTCAAACTCACACTAACCCTAATTAAAACCCTAATAAATCTCAAGTGGCCGGAGAAGACTTCCGGTCGTCTTCTCCGGCGAACTCCTCCCCTGAGCTTCCTCAAAACACCACCCCAGGCTCTCAAACTCTCTAGAAATGATCAACTCACTACCCTAAACAAGAATCTGCCCCTAAAATTCATCTATCATTCATCAATATCAAGATTCGAATCAAAACCTAAAAATGTCAAAACTTTCAGACAGCCATGAAATGCTTAATACGCAACCATTTTCAAAAATAAAGACATCAGCATGATCAGCACATCACATAGATTCATTTAGGAACTTAAAATTAAATTTCTGGAAAAAAAGTTCTTGATGATACCTGAGCTTGAGCTTTCTCAGTTTGAGCTATCTGGACCTCTCTCTTGTGCAAATGGCCTCCACTTGATCCCCTGATGATGTTGCAAGGCTTTGAATGAGTTGAAATGAACTGGTTTGAGTGGTTGCAAACCAACTGGTCATTAAATCGTGTTTTGCTTTCAAGGGCTCTCAAGCTTGCTTAATGGTTGGGAAAGGTTCTATTGATGATGGTGAGTTGAATGGTGAAGTTTGTTTGTGGTTTGAGAGGCTGAGCAGAGAGAATTGAAAGCTTGAAGCTGGAGGGTGATTTTGTGAAACTTGGTGTATCTGATGATTCAGGCTTGTGTGTCTTGTGTTATGGCTTGCTTTTGGTCCATATAACATAACCCTATTGGCCAGAGAGTGGTTGTGGCTGCAGCTGATTGGTATGGGTCCATTTGCAAAAAGTCAACAAATTGTGTACTTGAGGTATGGGCTTATGCAGCAGCTGTTTTATGGCATGTCCTGGTTCAACATTGATCAAGGAGAGCCATGGGATTCATTTTATGCAGCTGGATGGCTTGGAGGGAAAGATCTCATAGGTTTTGCAAGTGTTATGTGATTTTCCCCTTTTGTGATTTCTTGTGATGCAAGTCATGAAAGCAAGTGATTCTTTGGGCAATTCTGATCACAATGAGTTGTATTATGCTTGTATGATGCTTAGAGGTTGATTAGAGGTCACAAAATTACTTGGTATGTGAAATTGCAAAAAAATCCTCTTTGGTGTGAAAGTGGAAATTATGTGATTTTTGCCAACTTTGAAAGATCATAACTTGAGTTCCATAATGAATTAGAACATGTTCTTGTACCTTTTGAAAAGGGAAAGACCTAATCTACAATTTTCATGACCAATAATTTTTCATTTGAAGCATTTTTTATTACGAAAGAGGAGGTTGAAGAACTTTCCCAAAATGGAAAGTTTCAATTACAAGCCATTTCCATTTTTGGCAACTTTTGGTTTAGCTCAAGTTTCTTCAACTTTGTGAACTTCCAAGCACTTCAATGATCAAATAAAGATCATATAACTTCAATTTGATGAAAATACCCATTGGTTCCATTATTGGGGGCCTCAGATGCCCTAATTTTGCTCTGACTTGCTCAAGAAGTTACCCAATGAACAGATGACTTCCACATTGATTTTCTTCATCAAACTAGGTACATATGATCCTTATAGCATCCTAAGAACAATAGAAACAAGAATGACAAAAATATTTGGAGTTATGGCCTCTGAAACCAAAACCCTAATTTCAGGTCATCTGTGCAGTGAAACCCTAACTCTGCTTCCATGCTTTCCAAGTTCTTGTGATTTCTTGACTTCCTTGATCTTTGAGGGATATAATATGATGATAGAACACACATGTACCCTCTTGGAATGCTTGGAGATCTTTGGAGTGGCTCAGATGGATCCTTGGATTGCTCAGATCACAATCCCTAGATGCAGATGAACTTGAACTAATGTAGTGAAATAAAATGCAATGTGAAATGGTATGCTTATGCTAATGCAAATATGAAAGATCACAAGCCATGGTGTGAAATGAGTGAGGGCAAATTTGGGGTGTTTACAAGTCCCATGTTTTGAGTCGTCATCCAAGAATGACATTTCCTCTCATCATTTTTCATCCCCACAGAGTTCAAATTTTCTGGTTTATTCGGGTATTCAATCACTCCATACCTTGAAGGTCTGAAGGCCATTGCCATCATCCATTTAGGTCTACAGATGATTGAATAGGGGCAGCTGTAATACCCTAAAATTTGCCCTCTTAATTTATTGCCAACCTCAAGTGGTTTATGCTTCATCATTTCGCATGATCGTCCAAGCATTGCATCGCATCCCAAAATAATAATAATAATAATAATAATAATAATAATAATAATAATAATAATGAATAAATCATGAGCATTTGCATGTGCATCAGACATGTGATTGGGCTAGACTTGTCAATCTTGGAGCTCAAGAGGGGAAAATTATCACAAAAAGATAGTTCAAAGGCAATTCCATGAGAAACAACCAAAAGAAGAGAAAATTGGAATTTTAAGGCCGTTAACCGGTTAACGCATTTGGTTAACTGGTTAACGGGTGCGGATTTTGGAAAAACTATTTGAAAATTAGTTGGATTACTTCACTTCCCTCCACATTTTCCTTCCCTTTTTTCCACTTTGGTTTTCCATCTTCTACCACCTTCTAGACTATTCCAAGGAATATTCTAGAACTCCAACACTAACCCTAACTAACTCTAACCCAAACTCCAAACCAAAGCCTAATTACATCCCCTAACCTAGCTCCATGCTTATGCTCTATATAAACTCCAACCATTCCAAAGCAAAGGGTTGGAAATTTCATTTTCACCATTTTCATCTTCAATCACTCATTTCTCTCTCAATTCTCCCACTTTCTCACAAAACTCACTAAGAGCTTCTTCATAGAAGTTCTTCAAATTCTTCATTGGAATTTGAAGAACTTTAAGCTAAGCCTTCATCAATCATAAACATTGGAGCTTAATTGAAGAAGTGCTTCGGTTTTTGAAGTGATTTGGAGCATTAGAAGTGATTAATCAAGAAGCATCAAGATCGAATCACATTTATTTTGCATTCGCGGATCTTCGGTTTTCTTCTTTGTTTGCATTATGATTCATTGCAACACTCACAGAAGCAATCCTCCGCTTCGTAGGTTGGTGATCTAAAACCACTATTGCTTTAACTTATTCTCTTCATCTCGCCGTAACGACATTCTTCACATGATTATTGATTACATTTAAGTTTTACCGTTCAATTTCTTTTTGATTTCGATTCGTGCATTTCGTTTGTTAGAAGCTAGATCTGTGGAATAATCTAGGTCCTAATAGGTGTTAGAATACTTCAATTTGAGTAGAAAATCGTGTTAGCATGTTCATGTATGTGTTAGGTATTATTAGAAGTGAGTTTGTGGAGAAAAGCACTTATTTCTAAACAATTTTTCACATTTTATTCAGTGTTAACCGGTTAACGCGTTTGGTTAACCGGTTAACACGTGCGTTTTGCCACAAATAGCTTCTGTTTTAGGTCCGTTAACCGGTTAACCTATAGCGTTAACTGGTTAACGCTGTTTGAATTTGGAAATTCAGCTTACTTGATTGCTTGATCTTGCTTCCTTGTGCCTTTAATGTTCATGCATGATTAGGTATTGATTTTGGGGAATTTTTAAGATCATTTTTGGTATCTCATTCCGCCGTTTCGAGTTGTTTCGACGCGTTTCTGTTCTCTTCGCATATTGTGCATTTACTTGTTAATTGTGCATAAAGTTACTTGTAAATAATTGTTTACATGTTCAAGCCTTTCATTTAGCATGCTTACATGTGTTGACATTCTGTTTTGGTTTCATTTCCATTTTCATGATTCATAATTGCATTGCATATTGTATGTTGCATTTCACATAAATATGTATGTGCATGTTGTTGCATTTTGTTGCATGTTTGATCACATTTGCACTTCAATCCAATTCTGATTTTTGCATCAAGCTACATGTCATTCTTGTTGATCGATGTTGATGCATGTTCATGTTCATCATGTTTATGTGCCATACGTTGCATACTTGTTTCATATGTGTAAATTGGTGCATTCTTTCATAATCCCTCATTGAAAACAATCATGTTCATTCAATTATATATGTTGATCCATGTTCATGTTGATTTATTCATGTTAATTGTGCATTTCTCATTAATTTTGTGCACTAAAAAATGAAAATAATCAAATCTGACTTTTGCATTTCATGGCTGTTTGTTTGTGCAGTAGCTGTAAAATGTATAATGGTTGTTGCATTTCCACACTTTTTACACTTGTTTTGCATGCTGATTGTGAGCTGTAAAAAGTTGTGTGCATTGTTGATCAGTGATCTTTAGTCGTAGTTTTCAAGCCGTTTTTGTTGTTCTTTTCGTGTGCTTTCGGTTGTTTGAAGTATTTCTTTCATGTTTTCGTCGTAGTTTTCTTAATTTAGCATGCGAGTCTAGTTTTGGTCTTTTTATCAATTTTATCTTTGGTATGTGTTATTTGGTTGTTTTGTTGATGTGTTTTCAGGTCTGCATCTAGTCGGTTGTTCGAAGCCTTCGCAAAGATGATCTGGGTGTTGCAAAAACCAGCAAAATAAAGATATCAGAAGCATAACACGGGTGCCCGTGTTGCACAACACGGCCCGTGTTGTGAAGGCCTTTGAAGAGGAGTTCTAGGGATGAAAAGGAGCAAACCAGAAGCATGACACGGGTGCCCGTGTTGTACAACACGGCCCGTGTCATGGCCTCTGAAGGAAATGAGCATTTGAGAAAGATTCAGTGGCACAACACGGGTGCCCGTGTTGCACAACATGGCCCGTGTCGTGGCAACCAGAAACAAAAAATCCTGCAATTTGTATGATGCTGAGATATTTTCGGAGGGCATTCTGGACATTTCACGGAGTATTTTGAAGACTGATATATTAGATGATTAAGACTTAGATTTTTTTTCACTTTTGATTTGGGGGATTTTGTATTTGACGATAGAAGGAGAAGAAGGATTGATCAAGAGCGGAAGCAATTGACGATCCAAACGATCCAAAGTTGATTGTAATGTCTCTATATTATTATTCAGTTTTTATTTTTGTTATAAACATGAGTGGCTAAACCCCCCAATGCCAGGGGGTGTCCCTGATTTGCTTATTGTAATGACTTTTTGAATTCTTAATCTATGAGATTATGCATTTAAACCAGTTTCTTTAATTTATGCAAAGTTCTTAATGCTTTATCTTTTTGGAAAATTTGATAATTGATCGTAGTTTGGATTTGGTCTGACCAACCATCCTAACTTTGTTGCGTAATTTTTATCATGGTAGATATTACTGAGGAATTGGAATACCCTGTGAAAACCATTTTTATGTCAGAATTATTGTTTGATATTCTTCCTTGGCCATTGAGGAATTAAGGTCGAGGAAGAATACCAAAGGTTTTTCTTTAAAGGAATTTTGGAAAAACAATCTTGAATATAGGAAAGATAAAGTTTGAAGCATGTCTCTTTAGAGTCAGAAATTATTAAGTCATTGCATTGCAAATTATACACCGTCCCTGGCATTATTATCATATTCGTGCAACCTCTATTTTGTTGTTTATATTTTAGTAATTTTAATTCTATTTTATCTAAAAACAAATTATCAACCAAAACTTTTGTTCAATTGAAATCTATTCATAAAAACGTATCTCGATACGCAGTCCTCGAGATCGATATTCGGGATAACTCCCTTTTATTACTACATCGGTAAAAATAGTACACTTGCTAATTTTTCGATCAATTGTGCATTACATTTTATTGTTGGTTGTGCATTTAGGAGTTGTAATAAGTTGCTGGATTTTCTATTGCATCATTTTTAGTACCCTTTAGACTTAAGATTGAGTCTAATTTAGGTCCTAGGCATTAGGGTTTAATTGGTATTTTGTTTGCCTTATTATTTTAGATAATATGCAACACTAACCTTTCTTTTGTAGGGAGGTTAAGGTAAGTTCTTCACAACTTATTCTTTTTATTTCTTTGTCGTGGGTTACTTATGCACGTCCTGTCTCGGGGCAAGGTGTAAGTCATCTACCACGATAAACAAGTCTTAGTACGGGAAGGTTCACAAACAATAAACAGAAAACACTTCTCCTAAAGACAAAACAACAAAGAAGAATCGTCTTTTCCTTCGGGAACTTATTTTTTAACCTCACTCACTCTTAACGCGAACTTGCGACGACTTGTCTCGCATGCAAGACGGTAAATGCACTCGTTCAAGACAAGCCTGCAACACCTGAGCATAGACATACGCAGTTCCAGCACATAAAAAATACAAACAAAGTTTTCTCCTTTAATTAGGCGAACTACGTCGACTCTGATCCTCATTTTCCCGATGGGGTACGTAGGCAGCGGGGTAAGGCCCATTCGAGCACATTCTTTATTTTCCCTACATTTTCTTTCTTTTCTTTCTCTTTTCCAATTCCCTTTCTCATTCCAGTTCCAGACAGCATTTATCTTGTTCAACAACATTTTATTTCTCTCACCCTTTGAAACAAACAAACAAGCGTGGATCCCGTCGGGTATGGCGGACGATATGGGGTGCTAATACCTTCCCAGGTCGTAACCGACTCCCGAACCCAGATCTTTGGTTCGCAAGACCTTGTCCTTTCCTTCTTCCTCAGGTTTGTGCAGCATTACCTTTCCTGTTCCTTCGGGATAAAAATGCCTGGCTGGTGACTCTACCTTTTCCGCGCCACTTTCGCATTTGTACTAGGATGAAAATCGCGGGAGCGACACCGGCCATCACCAATTAAGGTGAACAATGTTATTGCTAATGCATGCGAGATAAACGATATGTAAATCGCTATCCGGACTCAATACCGTACAAAACTAAAGATGAATACCAAATTGAGTTACACTTATAGTATTATTCCATCCTTAAGTCCAATCACTCTTCTTAGTGGATTCAAGCATGAAAATGTATCACTAATGCAAAGTACCTTAAATGAATTAAATAATTCACTTAAAGGTAGTTTTGAACTCATGAATATTAACTACTCTAATCTACACCCAAAGTTTATTGAAATTAAGGAGAAATCACTCCCAAAAGTGCTTCCCAAGGTAAAAATAGAAAGGAGGGAGAAGGAGAAGAAAAAGGAACCAAAAAGGAGCTTAAAACAAGCCAAAAATCCAATTTTGACTTGTGTTAACTGGTTAACCAACCATCTGGTTAACCGGTTATCGCAAGCAAATTTCAAATCCTACGCAGTTTAAAACTGGTTAACCGGTTAAACAATTTACACTAGAAATGGTTAACCGGTTAACATTGAACCAGTAGTAGAAAAATTGCAGAAATTCAGCATGATCCATTTTCAAAACCATTTTCAAACACTTGGTGATCATGATCTGAATTTGCACGGATTTTAAAACCAAAATACAGTGAAATCCCTGCAATCAAACAACAAATTAAGATCCAAAGGATCTAGAAACAAAGGTACTAAAGATCTACATCTTGAATGTTGATGATGATGAGTATGCGTTTATGGTGAGAATGAATTACCAAAAGCACTTCTTCAAATTGGACCAAATCAAGCTAGATCTATTGCAGGGATGAAGGTTTAGCTCAAGTTAGTCAAAAATTCAATGTGAATTCTTGATAACTTCAAAAGGAGGAAAAGAGCTTTAGTGAGAGTTTTTGGTTTTGGGGGAGTATTTTGCAAGAGATTTGTTGGCTCTCCAAAGCTTGGTGAATGAATGAAATTATAGTCTTATTTAAAGGCCTTAGGTATGGGAATTTGGTGGAATGGAGCTTGCTTTGGTAATTAAAATTAAGTTTGGTAATTGCAAATTTGGTGGGAAATAGAAAATAGTGGTGATTAGTGAGGGTTTATGGTAGGAAATGATCAAAGTGATGTAGAGAAATCAGAGGCCAATGGATCTAGAAAATTCCAAATATATCAATGATCCAATGGTGCTGAATTTGAATAAAAAAATTCAAATTTCGCATTGGTTAACCGGTTAACCAGATTACACTGGAAATGGTTAACCGGTTAACCAAACATAAATTTGAATTTTTTATTCAAACATGATTGCTTGGTTGTTGTGGCCCGATTCTTTTGTACATCAAAGAAAGCATGGAAATAAACACATGAACCTTGGAATTCCTTGAATGAATCAATTAACTTGAGAAATCCTTGATCAGATGAATTTGAATTACTTGCGGATCAACTTTGACTTTTGTCTGTGAAATTTTATTTGAGATGTAGGACTACTATTTTTGGCATTTTCAATAGTTCTTCTTCCTGAAAAAGGTTAGTAAAAGGAAACAATATTTTTGGATTTTAATTAATGGTTAGTAAACATAAACAAATAAAGCAATTAAAGGAAACAGTGATCCCCAGTGAGATATAAACCTACACCCGAGAAGAACCGAGCAACCAGTGCGATCTTGTTTGTATGCAAGATGCAGATGAAATGCAGAGGAAACTTAGGGCAAATACTAGGGTGCTACAACGACCCCTATTTAAGTTTCTTCAATCTGGAGATACGAAGATTGACATATTTGTCTCTGCAAGATGGGAGAGGCTTAAATACAAAAAACACAATTTTTGTCCTTAGATAAAATGATATGATATGAAAATGATATGATATGATATGATATGCAAACCCAAGGTCTCTGTGGGGAAAACACGACCACCAGAGGAAACAAGAGCTTAGGGACACAGAAGAAAATCCTGCTGGGGAAAACAACAGACATCAAAAGAGTTTACCAGGAAAATAAATCACTAGATAGCTGACTCAACTTGGGAAAAATATATGACATAATCAAGGTAAAAGGTTCAAATGAGGAAGAGTAAACACTCTGTTAGGGAATATCAATCAAACAAAGTACTCGAGTCAAAAAATGGAGGAATATTGAGTTGGGAAATAATCATCAACTGCTGGTTTACTTGGTAGGAAATAATGGACTCAACTATCAATTTACTGGATAGGAGCAAAACAAAGAGGTATAACCTCCACTATCTTTTTACTAGGTAGAAAAATCTGTAGAATTCTCAACTACCGGATTTACTAGATAGGAGTACAAGCAAAGAGAAACAACCTCTACTACCTGTTTACTAGGTAGAAAATTTTGTAAAGGTTAAAAGGATTCTCAACTACCGGATTTACTGAGTAGGAGCACAACAAAGAGGGATAACCTCCACTACCTATTTACTAGGTAGAAAAATTTGTAGATGTTAAAATAATTCTCAACTACCGGATTTACTGGGTAGGAGCACAAGCAATAAGCTCAAATAAGGGAGGAATAATTTTTACTACCGTCAAAGTGAAGTGTAAACCAATGTAATATCTTCACAAAAGGAAAGATTACCAACTAGCACATGAGTGATAGCTCAAAAAGGTAACTAACCAAAGATAACAAGACATATTACCCAACTATCAACAAAATTGATAGCTCAACAAAGGTAATAAACTCAGGAGGGAAGACTACCAATTATCACACAAGTGATAATTCAACAAGGTAACTAACCAAAAATATATTACCTAACTATCAACCAAGTGATAGATCAACAAAAGTAATAAGCTGGGGGGACCAAAATTCAATCCAAGAACAAGTTGGAGGGAAACGGTCAAATAAGACTCATCTTGAGGAGGAAATATCTCAACTGGGGAAAACTCCATCCAAATAATGAGCTGGAAAGGAAACTGAATCAAAATCATCCACGAGAAACAAAATTAGTGGGGAATTAGAAAGGATAAACACTCCTTGCTTAATGGTTGACACTCTAACTTGAGAGGAAGACAACACACACACACACTATGGGAATAATCACACCAAAGAGCGGGTAACAATGATAAATAAAAAAATGCAAGAATGCAAACATATGATGCTATGCATAAAGCAAATGCATGAATATGCGTATGAATATACTGACAAAACAGATATAAAGATAAGAAACAGGTGACATAAACACCACAATAATCAGATACTCGGCTAATCCCAGGTCAACAAGGCTGGGGAATCCTGCTGGAAATTCAATTTGAAATTCTACAGGGGAACATCAAAAGCCATCAAAGGAATAAAATCCTATTACAAGGCATAATTCATACTGAGAAAACAATCTGCTAGGGATCCAATCCACAAAGCAATCTTTAAGAATCCGAAAAAATATAACATTAGAAATTACACTCTGAGAGGATGACATGTCAGAAAAACACCAACATCACAAAATTTTCCAATCTTTGGGGAAAGAGGGAAATGTCCCTATTAAACTCTAATGGGGACAAATATCTTCACAACTATGTTTGGGGAAACAAGATAAAGATCTACCAGTGATGCAAATAAAGCATAGCCTACTGGAGTATCAAACATCAACTTTGTATAGGGACACCACCTTGCTGAGGAAAGGTAATAATCTGTCGGGGATGGGGAAAAGCTTCCACAATCCGTGTTAGGGACAGAAATATTCTAGATAAAAATCAAATTTTGCAAGGAATAACCGTCATACCACTCATGCTTTGCTTGGGGAATAACCGCCATACCACTCCTTCTCTTCTTGGGGAAAGAGTGCAAGATTTGTTGAAGATCAAATAGGAACCTGCTGGAAACCATCACACGTAGACCTACTAGGTATCTGTGGGAAAGATCTATGGAGATCGTTCACCACATGAAAATTTTCGGACCTACCGACCCACATGTGGGGATACTAGAAGTTAACATCATAGCCAAAACACAGTTACGAGGGATTTTAAATCAATACCCACCACTAGGTAAAAGAAAACCTCTAAACTGATTGCTATATCAATACTTCTACTAGAGGATGCAACCAACTCAAGCTGAGGAACAAGAACTCGGTCATGGATTCCTAATGCTTCAAAAATAAACTGCTGAGGAAGAGATCAAAACTCAGCTGGGGATCCTCAAGAATATCCCTTCCAACAATTCTTTTGGGGAAGAAATTGGAACTCAAACTAGGAACATTTGCAAACCTCGTTCATTCTTGTCGTTTGGGGAACAAACATCATTATTATCAACATATCAGGACTATTCAGGAATCCTATATGGACACAATCGGATCAAACCCTGCTTTGGGGTAGATAAGGTATACGCTTCAAGATCTTACCATCCTTGACATAGTTCATGTAATAGAACACTTGTTCTACAAAGTATTTTACACCAAGAGGAAACTTTGTACCTTAAAAACTTGAGATAATATGCCCTAGTGTGTTCAAATTCTTAGAGGGATTCCTTGAATAAAACATATTATAATATTTATTCAAGGAAGAATTTGATATGCAATGGAAACAACCTAGTTATAACCTCTAGCTTATATATTAATATTGTAACAACCCATATAATATATATCTAGAATAATATCATACAAGTGTTATTTTGGTACTAACGCCATCATAAATACCTACTAGTATAATTCACATTCTTGTCCAATTCTATAAACAATACAAATTATGGCACAAGACATGGAAATCATACTAAAATAAAAAGCTAAGGGCATATACAATATCTATTATTGTATAAAGATACATAAATACACAGCGAAAGACTACAACTATGCTTCACTTGAAACATCCCGAGCATAGCTCCACTTGTAAATCAAACCTGGAAGAGGAACTTGAAAGAAACAACAAATAGTGGGGTGAGATAACAGCATCTCAGTGGGTTCCCTATCTTAGAGTTCTATCGACTCTAAGGGTTCTATCATAACCTAACTCGAGTCTTTACTAAAGGAAAATGACCTCGAGTTCACACGCCTCACTCTCGTTGGAACCACGTCCAAGAGTTCTACAAATCCTACTATCATTGGCTAAGATATTACCTTTACTTCTCATGGGACTCGATATAATGCTCATCTCAAGCCTAAGGTCACTCCTCCATAAGGAAATCGAAACGAGATGGAAAAACCAAAACAACATTCTGGACACTTCATGTGGGACTCAATGAAATACCCACCTCAAGTATTCACCGGCAAGGCTTCCCATGGGACTCAGTGTAATACCCATCTCAAGCGACTACCAAAACGGATGCTTCCCGTGGGACTCAGTGTAATACCCACCTCAAGACTTACACAATGCTTCCCGTGGGACTCAGTGTAATACCCACCTCAAGACTTACACAATGTTGACGATACCTCAAGCCCTTACGGATGCTTCCTGTGGGACTCAGTGGAACACCCACCTCAATACTTACTCAAGACTTTTCGGAGAATACCGCGCATAACTGTAGCGGTAAAAACATGAGTGTAAGCTATTGGTTAACTTAACTCAAGGTAAACAGAGTCGCCACCGCGCTTTTATTTTATTCCAAAAGGAAAAGGGAAAAAGAGCGAATAAAACCTAATGAATCTAAAAGCAAGAAAGCTAAAGAAACACATCAGAGAAACAGGTAAGGGGATAGGTTACACAACGGGGAGGTTTTACGCACCCAAAATGTTCGCGGTACTCCACGGGAGCCCTTTGAAAAATTTACCGCTTTTGGTTTGAAAATGGTTTGTTTGAAAGAGATTGGAGAGATGAGAAGAGAAACGTTTTTTAATATTTTTGTGTTTGAAGATGTTTAACGCCTCATGCCTACGTACCTACAAAGTGCAATGCGAGATCAAAACCTCGTAGTTCGTGGTACAAAATTTGAAAATAAACAATGAGTTGAATTGATTTTAAAATGTAGAGATAAGTCGTCATTCTTTAGCGAATAATTCCGCTAGAAAGAATGAATCATATCTAAACATATGAAAAGAAAAGTGCACAAAGGCACAAAACCAATTGAGTGAGTTTTGGATTCTTAAAGTCTTTGAGAAGAGAATTTCGATATGCTTACATGGATTAACATTTATTAAGAAGATAACATGTAAAGGGGAAATCGCTTGACCTAAGTCAAGGTTTGATTATGAAAACATTTGAAGTTTGAAAACAAAGAAGATTTGAAAATAGGGAGAAGATTTGAAAATTTAAGAAGTGGGAGGAGATGAAGTGACTATCCTAAGACTTGAATGAAAAAGTTAAGAGAAGAGCGATCAAACCGTATGATGAACATCCTTCAAAGCAAACGGATTTCCATCTTCATTGACAAATGAACTAAATCGAGGCCAAGGTCTTCAATCGATCATAACTTGAGCAAAGGGAGAGATCCTAAAATCTAAGTCCAACTCCAAGTCCAATGCTAAGGATAGTGGCCATAGTCCAAGAATTAAAGTCACAAGTCTTTTTTAGATGTTTGATCCATTATTAATGTTTTTTGTGTCCAAACGGACAAATAGAAAATCAATCAACAAATAATAAGAGCAAATAATAAACATGATATGGATGAGTAAAGCAAAATAGAATAAAGACAATAAAAATGCAAGAAATTAAATGTTAGTAACAAAAGAAATAAAAATGCAAGAATCTAAAATATTAGTAGTAGTAATAGTATAATAATATTCATATAATAATGGTATGGTGAACTTAATCAACCACAACCAAAAAGGAAAGTGACCAAAATCGAAGGCAACCGGATCCGCTTAGCATCTTACACTATAGCGATTAATCAAGGCAAACCGAACCGAATTCAATGAAATTTGAAAGGCGATTGGGAGACCCAAAGCACCTACGCATCAAAAATTCACAAGTCTCGATTCTTGAAGCAATATGATTAACCACTTTGGGATTACGCGATCAACAAGAGATCCGATCCACGAAAGTGTAAGTACCCAATTAGATTTTTATTCCGAAGTCGGGACACATTTAGGTCTATGTTACACAATCGCCGAGTAATTTACGAAGTAATTACCCTACAAATGAGGCCGGCCACCACCAATTAAGGTGCATAATGTTAGTGCTAATGCATGCGAGATAAACGATATGTAAATCGTTATCCAAACGTGATACCGCACAAAACTAAAGATGAATACCAAATTGAGTCGTACTTATGGTATTCTTCCATCCTTAAGTTCAATCACTCATCTTGGTGGATTCAAGCATGAAAATGTGTCACTAATGCAAAGTACCTTAAATGAATTGAATAATCCACTTAAAGGTAGTTTTGAATTAATGAACATTAACTACTCTAATCTACACCCAAAGTCCATTGAAATTAAGGAGGAATTACTCCCAAAAATGATTCCCAAGGTAAAAATAAAAAGGGGGGACGAAGAAGAAGAAAGAGGAACCAAAAAGTGCTTGAAACAAGCCAAAAAAACACCATTCTGACTTGTGTTAACCGGTTAACCAATTGGTTAACCGGTTAACGCAGGAAGATTTTGGGCAAATTGCGCTATTTTTAAACTGGTTAACCAAATGGTTAACTGGTTAATGTTGTACCAGATGCTGAAAATTGCATAAAATTCAGCATGATCCATTTTTGAAACCTTTTCTCAAACATTGGATGATCATGATCTGAATTTGCACGAATTTTAAAACCAAAATACAGTGGAATCCCTGCAATCAAACAACGAATAAAGATCCGAAGGATCTAGAAACAAAAACACCAAAGATCTACATCTTGAATGTTGAGGGTGAATATGAGTTTATGGAGGAAGATGAATTACCAAAAGCTTTTCTTCAAATTGAACCAACACAAGCTTAGATCTACTGAAATTGATAAGCAAAAGAATGAAAGGATGAAGGTCTAGCTCAAGTTAATCAAGAATTCAATGTGAATTCTTGATAACTTCAAAAGAAAGAAAAATGAGCTTTGGAGAATTTGGTGTTGAGGGAGTATTTTACAAGAGGTTTTGTGGCTATCAAAAGCTTGTGGAATGAATGAAATTGTGGTCCTATTTAAAGGCCTTAGGTATGGAAATTTGGTGGAATGGGGATTGTTTTGGTAATTTGAATTTAGGTTTGGTAATTGGAATTTTTGTGGGAAATGGAAAAGAGTGGTGATTAGTGAGGGTTTATGGTAGGAAATGATCAAAGTGATGTAGAGAAATCAGAAACCAATGGATCTAGAATATTCCAATTAAATCAAAGATCTAAGAGTGCTGAATTTGAAATAAAAAATTCAAATTTTGCATTGGTTAACCGGTTAACCAAGCTGAATTTTGAATTTTTTGTTCAAAAAAAAGCTGCTTGGTTGTTTTGGCCCGATTCTTGTGTACGTCGAAGAAATAAACATGTGAACCTTGGAGATCCTTTGAATGAATCAATTAACTTGGGAAATCCTTGATCTAATAATTTTGAATTATTTGCAGATCATCTTCGACTTTTGTGAAATTTACTCGAGCTGCAGGACTGCTATTTTTTGGCATTTTTATATGGTTCCTCTTCCTGAAAAACAAAGGTTAGCAAAAGGAAACAAAATATTTTTGGGTTTTGATTAATGGTTAGTAAACACAATCAAATAAAACAATTAAAGACAATGGTGATCCCCTGCGAGGCATAATCCTAACCCGAGAAGAACCGTGCAACCAGTGCGATCTTGTTTGTATGCAAAATGCAGATGAGATGCAAAGAAATCTTAGGGCAAAAATTAAGGTGTTACAGCTGCCCCTATTTAAGTTTCTTCAATCCGGAGATATGAAGATTGACATCTTCGTCTCTACAAGATGGGAGAGACTTAAATACAGAAAACCTAATTTTTGTCCTAAGAGAACATGATATGATATGGATATGATATGCAAGCCCAAGATCTCTGTGGGGAAAACATGACCACTAGAGGAAAGCAAAAACTTGGGGACACAGAAGAAAATCACGCGGGGGAAAACAACAGACACCAAAAGAGTTACCAGGAAAATAAATAACTGGATAACTGATTCCACTTGGGAAAAGATATATGATATAATCAAGGTACAAGATTCAACAAGGGAAAGAATAAATACTCTGCCAGGGAATATCAACCAAACAAAATATTCAAGTCCAAAAATGGAGGAGTACCAAGTTGGAAACGAATTATCAACTACCTGTTTACTGGGTAGGAAAACCAAGGACTCGACTATCGATTTACTGGATAGGAGCAAAACAAAGAGGGATAAACTCCACTACCTTTTTACTGGGCAGAAACAAAAATCTCAACTACCTGATTTACTGTGTAGGAGCTCAAGCAAAGGGAAACAACTTCTATTACCTTTTTACTAGGCAGGAAGAAAGAACTCTCGACTATCGGATTTACTGGGTAGGAGTACCAGCAAAAGAGCTTGATCAATTTGGTAATATTACCCACTATCGATTAAATGATAGTTTAATTCCAAAGTAATGTACTCAAGCTGGAGAAAATGTTGCCCACTATCAAACTATGATAGCTTAATTCCAAAGCAATATTACTCACAAATAGGACCAAAATTCAATCCAAGAACAAGTTGGAGAGAAATGGTCAAACAAGACTCATCCCGAGGAGGAAATATCTCAACTGGGAAAATTCCATCCAGATAATAAACTGGGGAGGAAACTGAATCAACATCATCCACGAGAAACAAACTAAGTGGGGAATTAGAAAAGATTCACACTTTCTACTTAATGGTCGACACTCTAAACTTGAGAGGAAGACAACACACGCACTCTTTGGGGAAAATGCACACCAAAGAGCAGGAAACAACGATAAATGTAAGAATGCAAGCAAATGATGTTATGCTTATGCGTATGAATATGCTGACAAAACAGACATAAAGAAAAGCAACAAGTGACATGAACATCACAACATCCAGATACTCGGCTAATCTCAAGGCAACAATGCAGGGAAACATGCTGGAGATTCAATTTGACATCTTGCAGGGGAAGGTCAAAAGCCATCAAAGGAATAAAATCCTACTACAAGGCTTAAGTCATGATGAGAAAACATCTGCTAGGGATCCAATCTACAAAGCAATCTTCAAGAAACACTAACAAAATCTTCCATTCTTTGGGGAAAAAGGGAAATGTAACTGCTAACACGAAGTATTAAACATCAATCATCAACTCTGCATAGGGATATCACCCTGCTGAGGAAAGGTAACAATCTGCTGAAGATTAGGGAAAAGCTTTCACAATCCTTGCTAGGGACAGAAGAATTCTTGATAAAAATCAACTTTTGCAAGGAATAACTGTCATATCACTCCTGCTCCACTTGGGGATAGAGTGCAAGACCTGCTGAAAATTACATAGGAACCTGCTGGAAACTGACACACGCAGACCTACTGGGGATCCACATGGGTATATCAGAAGTTAACATCATAGCCAAAACACAGTTACGAGGGATTTTAAATCAATACCCACCATCAGGTAAAAGAAAACCTCTAAACTGACTGCTATATCAATACTTCTATTCAAGGATGCAACCAACTCAAGTTGAGGAACAAGGACTCGACTGAGGATTCCCAATGCTTCTCAAATTAGAGATAACTTGTTGAGGAAGAGATCAAAACTCAACTGGGAATTCCTAAGAACATCCCTTCCAACAATTCTTCTGGGTAAGACATTGGAACTCAAATACAATCTCTGCTCATGCTTATTGTTGGGGAACAAAACATCATTAACATCAACCTGTCAAGACTATTCAGGAACGTTGCATGGACACAACCGAATCAAACCCTACTTTGGGAGATACAAGTTACACATATCCAGACTTTACCATCCTTGGAATCGCTATTGATATCCTTTCTTTGTTCACATATCAAAAGAAAAATGTTTTTATAATCTTCAAAGATTAAATTTATTAAATTTGTTTCAAAAATCATCATCAACAATAAATTGAAATTTTGTAAATAGAAACAATATAAAGAATTGCAAACAATTGAATAAAAGCTCAAATTCATTGATAGAATGGTAATCAGCAAATGGCATGACTCCATGGATCATTACAAGTTTGAAAAATGGTAAATACATGGAAAAGGGCTACATTGAAATACAATGATCACTATTCTCCCTATCAACTTTGAACTCCGCTGTGTCTGAAACTTCAGTCAAGTATGAGTGAATAAGAATCTCTAATAGACACTTCTTCTGAGGGATAGAACCTGAAATCCTCGGTTGTTACAAGTGATCCAGTCTGTCGACGCAGTTACTTGCCATGATCCCTAACTTTTGCCTAGATTTCCCTTTCGGGTTTTCAATCTACCGGGATAATTATTTCTGTTTATGTCTCTAACTTTTGCCTGGACCGCCCTTTCGGGTTTTCAATCCACCGAGACGCTCATTTTTGCCTAAGCCGCCCTTTCTGGTTTTCAACTTAGCGAGTTGTTCTTTTATTATTTTTTTAGGCGAAGTATTTCTTGACTGCATCCGTATTCACAGGGCGAGTGATCTCCTCACCATCCATAGTTGCAAGAATTAATGAACCGCCAGAGAAGGCTTTCTTGACAACATATGGGCCATCATAATTCGGGGTCCACTTGCCCCGAGAATATTTAATGAAAGACTGAATCTTTTTGAGCACGAGGTCGCCTTCTCTGAATACACGAGGTTTGACCTTCTTGTCAAAAGCTTTCTTCATTCTTTGCTGGTACAACCGACCATGACACAAAGTTGTTATTCTCTTTTCCTCAATCAAATTCAACTGATCAAATCTACTCTGACACCATTCATCCTCAGTCAACTTGGCTTCCATCAGAACTCTCATTGATGGGATCTCAATTTCGACGGGGAGCACTACTTTTGTACCATAAACAAGTGAAAAGGGGGTTGCCCCTGTTGAGGTGCGGACAGATGTACGATACCCATGCAAAGCAAAAGGGAGCATCTCATGCCAGTCCTTGTATGTCACAACCATTTTCTGAATGATCTTCTTAATGTTCTTATTTGCAACTTCAATAGCCCCATTCATCTTCGGTCTATAAGGAGAGGAATTATGGTGCTGAATCTTGAATTCTTCACAAAGCTCTTTCATCATCTTATTATTCAAGTTCGAACCATTATCAGTGATGATTCTATTTGGAACACCATATCTGCAGATAATGTTATTCTTGATAAACCGAACCACAACTTTCTTGGTCACATTAACATACGATGCCGCTTCCACCCACTTGGTGAAGTAGTCAATTGCCACAAGAATATAATGATGTCCATTCGAAGCCTTGGGTTCAATCATACCAATCATATCAATTCCCCACATAGAGAAAGGCCATGGGGAAGAAATCACATTGAGATAAGCTGGTGGCACATGAATCTTATCAGCATACACTTGACACTTATGGCACTTTTTCACATACTTGCAACAATCAGATTCCATTGTCAGCCAATAGTAACCTTCTCTCAACATCTTTTTAGCCATTGCATGCCCATTAGCATGAGTGCCAAAAGATCATTCATGAATTTCTTTCATTAACATGTCTGCTTCGTGTCTATCCACGCATCTGAGCAAGACCATGTCAAAATTTCTCTTATAAAGCACATTTCCATTCAGGAAGAAATTGCCTGTCAATCTCCTCAAAGTCCTCTTATCTTTATCGGATGCCCCAAGTGGGTATTCCTGACTCTGGAGAAAACATTTAATATCATGATACCAAGGCTTGTCATCATGGACCTCTTCAACTGCAAACACATGAGCTGGTCTTTCTAGCCGCATCACCCTGATCATGGGAACATCATTCCACTGGTGCACTTTTATCATAGAAGCTATAGTTGCTAAAGCATCTGCCATCTGATTCTCATCACGAGGAACATAATGAAACTCAACTTTAGTGAAGAAAGTTGATATCTTCCTGGCATAATCTCTATAAGGGATCAAGTGGGGTTGATGAGTTACCCACGTGCCCTGGATCTGATTGATTACCAAGGCAGAATCTCCGTATACGTCAATATGCTTAATCCTCAGATCAATAGCTTCCTCAAGACCCATAATACAGGCTTCATACTCAGCTTCATTATTGGTATAAGGAAAAGTCAACCTCGCAGCAAAAGGAATATGTGAACCATGGGGAGTAATGATCATTGCCCCAATTCCTCTTCCACGTGCATTCACAGCACCATCAAAAACTAAACCCCATCGAGATCCAGGCTCCGGCCCTTCCTCAATCAAAGGTTCATCACAATCTTTCATTTTTAAGTACATCACATCCTCATCTGGAAAATCAAACTTGATAGGCTGGTAATCATCAATCGGTTGATGTGCCAAATGGTCAGCCAAGATACTACCTTTTATAGCTTTTTGAGCTCGGTACTCGATATCATATTCTGACAATAACATTTGCCAACGAGAAATCCTCCCAGTTAAAGCAAGCTTTTCAAATATATACTTGATTGGATCCATTTTAGAGATCAACCAAGTTGTATGATTCAGCATATACTGGCGAAGACACTTTACAGCCCAAGCTAAGGCACAACAAGTTTTTTCAAGCATGGAGTACCGATACTCACAATCAGTGAATTTCTTACTCAAGTAGTAAATTGCATATTCTTTTCTTCCAGATTCATCTTGCTGACCAAGCACACAACCCATGGAATCTTCCAACACAGTCAAGTACATAATCATTGGTCTACCTTCTACCGGAGGAGACAAGATAGGAGGTTCAAGCAGATATTCTTTGATACTTTCAAATGCCTTCTGACAATCATCTGTCCAGACACAACCTTTGTTTTTCTGAAGCAACTTGAAGATCGGAGCACGTGGCAGTCATGTGAGAGATAAACCTCGAAATATAATTCAAATGGCCCAAGAATCCTCTTACTTGCTTTTCAGTTCTTGGAGCAGGCATTTCCTGAATAGCTTTCACTTTATCAGGATCAACTTTAATGCCTCTTTGCCTAATAATGAAACCTAACAACTTTCCAGAATGTACACCAAAGGTGCACTTGTTCGGATTCAAACGAAGCTTAAACTTCCTTAACCTCTGAAACAACTTCAACAAATGTTCAACATGATCCTCTTCAGTCTTCGACTTAGCGATCATATCATCAACATATACTTCGATTTATTTGTGCATCATATCATGGAATAGTGTGATCATAGCTCTTTGGTATGTCGCACCAGCATTCTTCAATCCAAAGGGCATCACTCTGTAGCAGAATGTTCCCCATGGTGTAATAAATGTGGTCTTTTCCATGTCTTCGGGTGCCATCTTTATTTGATTATAACCGGAAAATCCGTCCATAAAAGAGAACACATCAAACTTAGCCGTATTATCTACCAACATATCAATGTGTGGCAATAGAAAATCATCTTTTGGACTGGCTTTGTTCAAATCTTTGTAATCAACGCACATTCGGACTTTTCCGTCTTTCTTTGGAACAGGCACAATATTGGCCACCCATTGAGGATAATTTGACGTCACAAGAAAACCTGCACCAATCTGCTTTTGAACCTCCTCTTTGATCTTTACTGCCATATCAGGATGAGTTCTTCTCAACTTTTCCTTTACAGGTGGACATTCAGGCTTCAACGACAATCTATGCTCCACAATATCAGTATCAAGCCCTGGCATTTCTTGATAAGACCAAGCAAATACATCAACATACTCTCTGAGAAGCTCTACAATCCTCTTCTTAACATCAGGACCAAGCAATGCTCCGACTTTGACTTCTTTCTTATCATCTTCAGAACCCAAGTTGACCATCTCTATAGACTCTCTATGAGGCTGAATAACCTTTTCCTCGTGCTCAAGCAACCGGGAAATCTCGTCAGGAATCTCTTCAACATCCTCTTCCTCGGCTTCAAACACAGGGAATTCAAAGTTGGGAGAAGGCATAAGATCATTGTTTTCAATGGGTTTATCAATCAATCTGCACAATGATTTTATTTTTATTTTAGAGTATGAATAAAAATGCAAACATTATGCAGATAAACAATTATTATTATTTTGGGTTTTTTATGTTACCATTTTTCAGAATAAAGCAAAAAGGAAAAACACATATGGAAACCAAAATAGCATTTTATTGATGATGATAAAATTTGAAACAAAGCCCGACAAACATCACTTTCACCTTGGGCAGAGTGAAAGGATCTTTTGAAAGAAAATAAAACAAATTACTTTGAAGCATGAGCAATAAAAGGAACATCAACAGCAATCCAGTTCTGGCAAATCTTTCTGTGCGTAACAAAGTTAGGCATTTCTTCATCTTCATCATCTTCAATGATGGCAGCAGCGGAATGATCGTTGATAAACCCAGCACTTCGGAAACCTTCCTGAATAGTCTTCGGGTCATTGAGAACCACGCCTGGTGCAAAGCCGATACCAAATCCCTCCTTGTTGTTGACAGCATCAATAACTCGTCCCCAACCATCAGATTGACCAGTTTCAAGCATACGCAAAGCATCCTTGAAAGAAGACATAGGCATAGCATTCTTCTTAGCAACATTATCCACAACAGAAAGAGCTTGAAATGAAGTTCCCACCTCTTCTTCAGCATCAATATAGGAGAAAGATGACAAATTGCTCACGAGCATCGCACTTTCACCACCAATAGTCACTAATTTCCCCTCTTTCACAAACTTCAGCTTCTGATGAAGAGTGGATGTCACAGCTCCTGCCTCATGAATACAGGGTCTTCCAAGGAGACAACTGTAATCGGGACGTATATCCATTACTTGAAAAGTAATTTGGAATATAAACGGTCCAATAAGAATAGGAAGATCCACTTCACCAATCACTGTCTTCTTTGATCCGTTGAAAGCTTTCACAATAATCCCACTATGCCTCATGGGAGCACCTTGGTACGCAAGCTTTGACAAATTCGACTTCGGCATCACGTTCAGAGAAGATCCAGTATCAACTAGCACCTTAGACATAGCATCTTCCTAACAGTTCACTGAAATATGCAAAGCCAAGTTATGATTCCTTCCTTCTTCAGGAAAATCATCATCATAGAAACTTAAATTGTTGCACGATGTGATATTAGCCACAATACTATCAAACTGATCAACAGTCACTTCATGGTCAACGTAAGCTTGATCAAGAATCTTATGCAAAGACTGTCTATGAGCCTCAGAGCACATCAAGAGTGATAAAACGGATATCTTCGACGGAGTATGCAACAACTGCTCAGTAACGTTGTACTCACTCTTCTTTATCAATTTCAACACCTCATCTTCACTATCACCAAACTGACCTGATCGGGCAACAGCATCCATAATCTGTTTACTCGCACTTGTATCTTCAACTCTCTTCGGAGGATCTGAGGCATAAACTCTACCACTTTGAGTAACCTTTGTCACATCAGCAATGCTAACCACAGACTTTGGAGAAGGAATAGGGACTTCCCGACCATTTTCTATCATCGTAGCATTATACCGGTACGGAACAACTTTATCAGACTCATATGGCATTGGACCAGGCAAATTGATCACCAATGGAGTAACAACATATTTGCGGCTATCAAAAGAAATAACCACCCTCCCAGGAACAACCTTCTCAGGAATATTGAACTAAGGCATAATAACATTCACTTCATTTTCATACTCATCTCTTTTTGCTGTCACTTCAATTAACTTATCATCCATCATCTTTTGAATGTCTCTCTTAACAATCATGCAACCACTAGGGTTCACCGAGCAAATGCAACATCCAGCATAATCGTGATCAATATCGTGATATTCACTTAAGAAAGCATGCATCTCAACCAAAGACCTTCGAATATGGCGGACCTCATAAATCTTGAACAAACTAGGACAGCCATCAACCATATTCACAGACGTATTACCATGCCTTGGCAGCGGATTTGTCTTTACATTTGGATTAACATCATTGAAAAATAGAACATTGTTCCTCATCAACTTTTGTACTTCAAACTTCAATGGATAACAATTCTCAACATCGTGCCCCGGGGCACCTTGATGAAAAGCACAGCGAGCCTCTGGCTTATACCACCATGGGATAGTCTCTGGAACTTGAGGTGGAGAACGTGTTTGCACAAGATTCTTGGCAATCAAAGATGGAAGCAAGTCCGCATATAACATTGGAATGGGATCAAAACTCGACTTAGCCCGAACCTGTTGATTACCACTCTGTTGCATAGAAGGTTGTTGATAACGAGACTGGTACTTTGGAACTGTTGGCACAATTGGAGCCACATTAATCATCGGAGTTACAGAAGCTACATGTTGTGGATGGTGATTCTCACGACCACGAGGCCTTCTATAACTTTCACGAGACACATCATTAGTCTCGCCTTCTTTCTTTTTACCAAAATTGAATCTTCTAGAGCTTGAGCCATTACTATTCTCCTGACTCAACCGTCCCTCACGGACACCTTCTTCTAAACGCATCCCCATACTCACCATTTCAGTGAAATCAGAAGGAGCACTTGCTATCATCCTCTCATAATAGATAGAACCTAAAGTCTTCAAAAAGATCTTCGTCATTTCTTTCTCTTCCAGAGGAGGAACAATTTGAGCTGCTAGCTCGCGCCATCTTTGTGCATACTCCTTGAAAGTCTCTTTATCCTTCTGGGACATAGCACGAAGCTGATCTCTATCTGGTGCCATATCAACATTATACTTGTATTGCCTAACAAAAGCCTCTCCCAAATCATTGAAGGTCCTGATTTGGCTATTATCCAAACTCATGTACCATCTCATGGCTGCACCAGTCAAACTATCCTGGAAATAGTGAATCATCAGCTTATCATTGTCTGTCTGAGCAGACATCTTCCTAGCATACATAGTCAAATGACTCAAAGGACAAGTTTTGCCTTTATACTTCTCGAACTCAGGCAACTTGAATTTGTACGGAAATTTAACATTAGGGACCAGACAAAGATCATAAGCATCTTTTCCGAACAAATCCTTATGCTTCAAGGCTCTCATCTCCTTCTGTATCTCAGCAAAGCGTCCTTGAAAATCATTGAGTCTCTCAATCACTCCAGCGCCTTCACTGGGCTCAGCATGGTAAATCATTTCATCATGGTGCAGGATAGTGTGCATCACAGGCGGTGCAGTAGTCATAACTGGAGGAAGAGTAGTCATCACTGGTGGGAGAGTATTAAATGCAGCAGTCTCAGGAGGAGGAATATGATAACCAGCAGGAATGAAATCAACCGGCATGCCCCAAGGTGTGCTAGAAGGCATACGATAGCGAGGAGAAATGACAGTTTCAACAGGAATTGATGCAGTAACAATCTCGGAGATGATTGTATTCTGAACAGGAGAATTAGGAGGAGGTGGCTGATTTTGAGCAGCCACCAAACCTTCCATCATGGCAGAAACTCTTTCCAAGCTTTCCTTCAGATATGTAACCTCCTCGTGCAGCTCGCGATTCTCTTGTTGTAGGGTTTCCAACATCTTCTTCCGATTAGCTCGAGTATCAAATCGGTGAGTCAGCTTGACAGGAGAACTGAATGAAGACCAAGAAACAACATAAGATCCCTGGAGAACACTCAAAAAGCAAGACAAATGCGGGTATGATTCATGGTATGCGTATGCAAATGCAAAGATTTCAAAGGACTATAAGATAACTTGCAATATTCATAAAGAAACACTTTTTGAAGTACTTAAAAAAACTCATTCTCATTAAAATCAAAGTAAGGATTACAAGTGAAGTACAAGCCTTAACAATCCTAATACATGAGAGAAAAGATAAACTAGGCCTAGGGAATTGTATCCGAAGAAGATCCGAATCCTGGCTGATACTTCATGCGAATCCTTTTAATCTCTTTCTTGTACCGATCTTCCATGTCTTCCTTATCCTTCACCAACTGATCAACAATGACCTTCCAAGCACCAGATGTAGGAGGAATGGTAGATGGAGTACTAGAGGAAGATAAATCCTCTCTTGGCCTCTTCGTAACATGCCGCTCAAGTAACTCAATGAGATCATCCTTCTCCTTCAGTTGCTCTTGCATTGTAGTCTTCTCAAGTAGCCATTCTTCTTTCTCTTTCTTCATCTTGTTCAACTCTTCTTGAAGAGCCACCTTCTCATCAACAGGAGGAAGAAAAGCAGACAATGGTAATATAGGAAACAAAGGCTCCTCAGGTGGATAAGGCATCTTGAGCTTGGAAGCCCTAGATCGAACCCATTGGATGTAACACTCAGAGGGAGCAAGGTGTTGTCTTCCTAATTGACCTTTCTCTTTCCGATGAACCGCATGCCAAGAATGAGCAATCCTTTTCTTCATTTCTACGTGATTTGTACCATTAAGAAAGAAGAAACGGGATAAGGAAAGATTGTTTGGTATGTCCTTCAAACAATATCCCAATTGTCTCCTAGCAAGAATAGGGTTGTAACCAATTCCCCCACGTGTACCAAGAAGAGGTACATTAGGAAATTCTCCACAACTATCAATAAGCACTCCAGTATCATAATGAGAACAATACCATGTCATATCCTTATGAGAAAGTGACATAATCCTTTGAGACCATCTTTGATTCTCTCTATTGTCCTTGAAGACTTCGGACTTTGGTAGGTGCGAAATAAACCACCTGTAGAGAAGAGGCGCACAACACACAATTTCTCCATCACCTTTGGAGGTCCTATAATGAAAAGCATGATACATGTCTCCAAGCAAAGTAGGCACCGGATTCTTCTTCAAGAAAATCTGAATAGCATTCTCATCCACAATACCATCTAAGTTAGGAAACAAGACAATCCCATAAATGAGCAAAGCAAGAATAGCCTCAAATGTATCCTTATGAACCAAAGTAAGTGAAGTAGAAGCTTTCCCCATCAAGAACTTAGCATTAATACCACGAACACTCCCTTTTGGAAGAAACTTCCCATTAAGCTCGAACTCCTTAAGAAAAAGGGCTTTGGCGATAACTTTGGTAGTAAGCTCCTTCTCTAAACCACTGAAAAGAAATTCCTTATCCAAAATAGGTAAGCCTATCCAATGAGAGTACTCCTCCAAAGTCGGCACAAGCTGATAATCAGGAAAGGTGAAACAATGATGCAACGGATCGTAGAACTCAGTTAAGGTAGGGAGAATCCCCTCTGGTACATCGGTATCCAAAATAAACAAGAGCTTCCCATAACATTTTCGGAACTCCTGGGTATCAACCACCAATGCTCCTAGCCTTCTCAACTCCACTATATTAGGATTCTTGAAGGTGTACTTCTTTGTGTTCCTCCTTTTAAAATTCATAACCATAGACATCTGAAATTTTGCAAAAGTTCCTTATGAGTCCCTTGAAATCTCAAAAACAATGCTCATGAATGCATGATGGCATGTATGCAACAACCACAAACAAGATCAACAAAGCACACGGGTTAGGTTCCGAGTCACGAGCATGAAGTCAAGGTAACAGAACACCAACCCACACAGGTAAGTACTAAGGTTTTGTCTTCATTGTACCTGCAGAAAACCAAAAGGGTGCTAACAGAGGTACCCGGAGTTAACAGCCATTTTTAGAATATCATCGGTACGTTGGATTACTCCCCAACCGATAACATTCTTAAAATAGACCTCGTCCGAGTGTAGTATCGCGTGACAACCATCTTAAGTTTACACCCAGACAGTTTCTACACTACGTTCCTAAATTGGCTTGGATGGATTAAATGTTCTACGGTCCTCAGTATGATCAGCTCAAGGTCAGAAAATAACGTCACGTATGATTACTCATCATGACATTGATAGTCCAAGAGAGCCTAACCGAGTGGAGATTATCAAATTGATATAGCTTTGGACTACTCCATCGCTTATCGCTTCGAATATCGCCGTCCTATCATAAGTTCATCTCAGATCCGGGTTAGAATCTATCTCACTCAGAGGATCACCAAAACCAAAACAGAACAAACAAATAACAAACAAATCAAACCAAAGCAGTAAATAAATTAAAGTAGGCCGAATCCACTTAGAGATTACTACCCAGCAGAGTCGCCACTTTTCTGTAGCGGTAAAAACATGAGTGTAAGCTATTGGTTAACTTAACTCAAGGTAAACAGAGTCGCCACCGATCTTTTATTTTATTCCAAAAGGAAAAGGGAAAAGAGCGAATAAAACTTAATGAATCTAAAAGCAAGAAAGCTAAAGAAACACATCAGAGAAACAGGTAAGGGGATAGGTTACACAATGGGAAGGTTTTACGCACCCAAAATGTTTGTGGTACTCCACAGGAGCCCTTTAAAAAATTTACCGCTTTTGGTTTGAAAATGGTTTGTTTGAAAGAGATTGGAGAGATGAGAAGAGAAACGTTTTTTAATATTTTTGTGTTTGAAGAGGTTTAACGCCCCATGCCTACGTACCCACAAAGTGCAATGCGAGATCAAAACCTCGTAGTTCGTGGTACAAAATTTGAAAAGAAACAATGTGTTGAATTGATTTTAAAATGTAGAGATAAGTCGTCATTCTTTAGCGAATAATTCCGCTAGAAAGAATGAATCATATCTAAACATATGAAAAGAAAAGTGCACAAAGGCACAAAAACAATTGAGTGAGTTTTGGATTTTTAAAGTCTTTGAGAAGAGAATTTCGATATGCTTACATGGATTAACATTTATTAAGAAGATAACACGAAAAGGGAAAAATCGCTTGACCTAAGTCAAGGTTTGATTATGAAAACATTTGAAGTTTGAAAACAAAGAAGATTTGAAAATAGGGAGAAGATTTGAAAATTTAAGAAGTGGGAGGAGATGAAGTGACTATCCTAAGACTTGAATGAAAAAGTTAAGAGAAGAGCGATCAAACCGTATGATGAACATCCTTCAAAGCAAACGGATTTCCATCTTCATAGACAAATGAACTAAATCGAGGCCAAGGTCTTCAATCGATCATAACTTGAGCAAAGGAAGAGATCCTAAAATCTAAGTCCAACTCCAAGTCCAATGCTAAGGATAGTGGCCATAGTCCAAGAATTAAAGTCACAAGTATTTTTTAGATGTTTGATCCATTATTAATGTTTTTTGTGTCCAAACGGACAAATAGAAAATCAATCAACAAATAATAAGAGCAAATAATAAACATGATATGGATGAGTAAAGCAAAATAGAATAAAGACAATAAAAATGCAAGAAATTAAATGTTAGTAACAAAAGAAATAAAAATGCAAGAATCTAAAATATTAATAGTAGTAATAGTATAATAATATTCATATAATAATGGTATGGTGAACTTAATCAACCACAACCAAAAAGGAAAGTGACCAAAATCGAAGGCAACCGGGTCCGCTTAGCATCTTACACTATAGCAATTAATAAAGGCAAACCGAACCGAATTCAATGAAATTTGAAAGGCGATTGGGAGATCCAAAGCACCTACGCATCAAAAATTCACAAGTCTCGATTCTTGAAGCAATATGATTAACCACTTTGGGATTACGCGATCAACAAGAGATCCGGTCCATGAAAGTGTAAGTACCCAATTAGATTTTTATTCCGAAGTCGGGACACATTTAGGTCTATGTTAAGCAATCGCCGAGTAATTTACGAAGTAATTTCCCTACAAATGAGGTCGGCCACCACCAATTAAGGTGTATAATGTTAGTGCTAATGCATGCGAGATAAACGATATGTAAATCGTTATCCGAACGCGATACCGCACAAAACTAAAGATGAATACCAAATTGAGCAGTACTTATGGTATTCTTCCATCCTTAAGTTCAATCACTCATCTTGGTGGATTCAAGCATGAAAATGTGTCACTAATGCAAAGTACCTTAAATGAATTGAATAATCCACTTAAAGGTAGTTTTGAATTAATGAACATTAACTACTCTAATCTACACCCAAAGTCCATTGAAATTAAGGAGGAATTACTCCCAAAAATGCTTCCCAAGGAAAAAATAAAAAGGGGGGACGAAGAAGAAGAAAGAGGAACCAAAAAGGGCTTGAAACAAGCCAAAAAAACACCATTCTGACTTGTGTTAACCGGTTAACCAATTGGTTAACCGGTTAACGCAAGCAGATTTTGGGCAAATTGCGCTATTTTTAAACTGGTTAACCGGTTAACCAAATGGTTAACCGGTTAACGCTGTACCAGATGCTGAAAAATGCATAAAATTCAGCATGATCCATTTTTGAAACCTTTTCTCAAACCTTGGATGATCATGATCTGAATTTGCATGAATTTTAAAACCAAAATACAGTGGAATCCCTGCAATCAAACAACGAATAAAGATCCGAAGGATCTGTCTCTCCCACCAAATGAGGCTAAGGCAAATGGGGTACAGACGCGAACGGTCAGCGAAAGAGAAAGAAAATGAAAAGAGTCGCCAGCTAGGCATTTTTATCCCGAAGGAAAGGTAATGTTGCATAAACCTAAGAAAAGATGGATAAGACAGTTGCGAACCAGAGAAACTGAGAAAGGGGGTTGGTTACAACCTGGGAAGGTATTAGCACCCAAATTGTCCGCCGTACTCGACGGGATCCACGCTTGAAAGATTTGTGTTTAAAGGGGTAGTGTATGTGTTATTCTGTGTACAAAAAACTGGGAAAGAATGCAAGTGTCAGTGTAAAAGGAAATGAAGTGAAATATGTGAAGTGTCAGTGCTGGAACAGAAGTGCAAAGCTCAAGATAATGAGGCTAAAAGAATAATGCTGGAGGAGGGGGAATATACAGAGACTTTTGTTCGATAACTGTTAAGTTATGCCTACGTATCCTCTCGTGCAATGAGGAAGTCAAAACACCGTAGTTCGACTCAAAGAGACTGAAAGATAAATTGACTCTGAACTGCTTACTTGTCTATGCTCAAGTGTGTGACCTGTCTGGCTCAGGTGCAAACTGTCTTGCATTAGACGGAAGAAGCGAGTTCTCGTTTGTGAGTGAAGATGATGAGAAAAGAATCTCGGAGGAGACGATTATTGTTTGTTTTTGTGTTTTCAGTCTTTTATTGCCTTTGGTGTTTTTCATAAGTTAATGATCTTAAGCCTAAATCAAGGGATAGTAAACTCATCACATCCTCCCTTTGATTAGGGGTAATGAGAATACCTTAAGTATGAAGTAAGCACCTCGCACTTAATCACCATGATGTAGGATTAAGATCATTAACCTATTTGCAATTTAGATGTTTTTTTTGGAGTTTTTGTTTAGTGTTAAGTAATGAGTTTAAGCCATAATCAAGGATTTAATGGACTCATTACACCATCCTAATAGAAGGATAATAGATGAGAACATTTAAACTGAGGAAGGCTCCTCAACTTAATCCATGATTAGGGATTAACCTCATGACAAAACAAAGCCTTTATTAAATGGATTTTAGTTAATGATAAGGTTAAGAAATGGATTTTATGGTTTGTAAGACAACTTGAGGGGGACTTGTCCATTAACACTAGGGTTAGTCCTTCTTTACCAATTAAGGAAGAATTAGAACCCTAATGCAAGGCCCAAGTTACAAGCTTGATGTCTTAGTGATTATTAGTTGGATTGATTAAAGGATTTAAACACATTAAGGGTTTAACAATTAGGATCAAAGTTATACACTCTATCCTAATAGAAGGATGTAGGCATAACCCTAATCACAAAGCCTTAAAACCTTTAAGGTTTAGTCCTTGATTAAGAGATGAGAAAAGAAGACACAAAGATGACACAAAGGTAAAACTAACGGGGGGACTAATCAAACCCTAATTGTGATCATGCTTGGGTGTTCCTAGGGTTTGTGAGGCTTGCAAGAAGATCTTCAAGAGAAAAGCCACCAAGGAAGAAGCAGATGAAAGGAGGAAAAGCAAAAGAAGCAGGTCAACTTACTTCAATTAAGAAGATAAGTTGCTTGAAGAAAGAGAGAGAGGAGGGAGCATGAATGAGCAAGCTCACTCTAAATCACAAGAAAAATGCAGCAATGATGCATAATAGAGATGAAAAGAAATTATGAGAAGTGAAGGCAAATTCACTTCTCAAAACTTACCACCTGCAAAGTTAGCAACAAGCAATGAAAGGAAATGAAAATGGGATGAAATGCAAAGATGCAAACCAAAACCAGAAGCATATTCATGATGCAAATGATGCTATGAGATGGTATGAAAGCATGTCATGGGGTGTGAATGATCATACAAGTCATGAAGATGCAAATGAAACTTAAAGAAGCATGGAAGATCATGAATGCCTATGACATGAAATGAAAGCATAAGCATGGAAAATGGATGATGCAATGATCAATCATGATTCTAATATGTCCTAAGATGTCTTATATGTCATGTGGATGCACAAAATGTCATGGAAAATTCATGTATGCAAGCATATGAAAGATGAATGCAAATGAAGGCAAAATTAAGGTTTATACATGACACGCAATACAAAATTCAAAACCAGAAGCAAGACATAAGATAAAAAAATGAAAGTGGGATTAAAGATACCCTAAACCTATACAAGTTCACTGCCCAAAGGAGGAGACCTAAACCTTAACCTAATGGAAGTTATGATTTTCTCAAGTTTGCTAGGGTTTTAGGATGCCTCAAAAGGAAAAATGCACAACAAATTGAAAATGAAAGATAAATTCATGCCCATTTTATCCTAGAAACTTCATGATATGAGGAATGCAATGCAAAAAGAAACAACATCAAACTCTTCATGGTTAGGCAGAAGGGATTTTTCTAAGTTAGGGCAAAAATATTGACTTTTAAGAACCCTAAATCCAAAGAAAAATGTCAAAATAGGTCAAGAACCAAAAAGAAATTTGTGTGAAGGGTTTGATAATGTTTCTAAATGTATCAAGATTCAATGTGATTTTTTTGGTGATTTTTAGAAACTTAAATGGTATTTTAATTAATTAATTCTCATTAATTAATTAAAATAAACATTTAAATATTTTAAAAATACGAATTTTATGCAAAAAATAAAATAAAAATTATTTTCAGAATGAGAAAAATATTTGAAAGGGAAATGCAAAAGATAAAAAAATTTGGAAGTGTTCTGCTAGTTTTAATAAAATGTAGAAAGAAATGCAATTAAAATGAAAATTAAATGAATTAAAATGGAAGTCAATTGATCCAGTGGTCCAGATTTGAATGAGAAAGGGAGGGAATTAACCAGCGCGCGCATCTGGATGGCTGAGATTCAAACTTCACTAATTACATCATTAAGCCCTAATCTGAACCCTAAACACTTTCAGGTGACCGGAACAGTGTTCCGGTCATCTTCTCCGGCTATCCTCTCAAGCTATCTCACTCAATACGCAACCCCAAGCCCTAAAACTCTCCAGAAATGATCCTCACATCAACCCCAACAAGAATCACACAACAAAAATCATTTATTCATCATCAAGAACAAGAATCGAAGCAAAACGGAAAACATCTCAGAAATTTCAGAAGCTTATGAAATGCTTATTTCTCAACTATTTTCGAAACCAAACATATCATGGCAATCAGAGGAACACATAGAATCATTATATAACATAAAATGAAGGTTTTGGAAAAATAAATGCCATGGCTACCTGAAGTTGAGCCTTCAAACCAGGAGCTTTCTGGCCAGTTCTTTGCCTCAAATCCACTCCAATGACTCCCCTCAAGAGCTTGTGATGCTTGGTTGGAGTTTAAATGGCCTCAAAATGAAGTTGGCAGAAGTTCAGTTCATGAAATGTCAAAATCGTGTTTTTTATTCTGGGTGTTTTAGGGCAAAATGAAGGGTGGGAAATGATCAGCAATGAGTGTGTAGTTGAATGGTGGAAGAAGTTTTGATGTTTGTTGGCTGGGTTATGAGATTCGATAGCTTTTGCAAATTTGGGGGATTTTGTGTATGCTGAGTTCTTGGAGGTTTCAGCTTGTGTTGTGTTATGTGTTGGGTTGCTTGAAGTCCACATATCAATCCTTGATAGGTCAGAGAGTTGTTGTGGAGCAGTGTGATTGGTATGGAGCAAAATGCATAAAGTCAACATTTGTGTAAGTGAAGGCATGGGCTGGTGGCAGGCCAAGGACAATGGGGTGTCCTGCGCAGCTGACTTTAGGGAAGTCCATGGAATTGGCTTTGAGGCAATTTGGCAAGTGGGATGATGTTTGTGTGATGTTTTGCAATTTTTGGGAAGTTTGGCCCCTTTTGAAATTTGTGAAGTTCTAAGCATGAAAGCTTGTAATTCAAGGCACAAATCTGATCCAAATGAGTTGCACTAGGATGATATGATGTGTAGAGATGCATTAGAGGTCCCAAATTGGCTTGGCATAAGAATTTGCAAACTTCCCTCTTTGGTACAAAAGTGAAAATTAAGTGATTTTATCCAACTTTGACAAACCATAACTTGAGTTCTAAAATGAATTAGATCAAGTTCTTGTACTTTTTGAAAAGGGAATGATCCAATCTACAACTTTCATGACCAAGACTTTTTCATTTGAAGCATTTTTGAATCAAAAAGAGGAGGTTGAAAAACTTTCCCAAAATGGCAATTTTGCATTACAAGTCACTTTCCCAAAATGGCAACTTTGCAAATGGCTTGAAATTCTTCAATTTTGTGAACTTATAACTTATTCTAAGATCAAATAAAGATCACATACACCCAAAATGATGGAGAAGACCCTTTGGATGGGTGATTGGGGGACTCAGATGCCTTGATTTTGCACTGACTTGTTCAAGAAGTCATCCATTGATCAGATGCCTTCCCCATTGAATTTCTTCATGAAAATTGGTATGTATGATCCTTAAAACATATAGAGACCAATAGAAACAAGAATGGCCAAAAAAATTGGAGTTATGGCCTCTGAAACCAAAACCCTAATTTTAGGTCATATGTGTAGTTAAACTTGGCTCTACTTCTACACCTTTCTCAGTTCTTGTGATTTTCTGACTTCTTTGATCTTGGGAGGATATAATATGATGTTTGAACATACATGGACCCTCTTGAGATGATTTAAGACCTTTGGAATGGCTCAGTTAGCTCAGGGATTGCTCAAATCACAAACCCTAGATGCAGATGACTTTGAAACCATGAAGCAAAAATGTAATATGAGATGATATGATTGAACTTATGCATATGAAAAGAATCACAAGCCATGGTGAAATGAGTGAGGGCAAATTTGGGGTGTTTACAGGATCTAGAAACAAAAACACCAAAGATCTACATCTTGAATGTTGAGGGTGAATATGGGTTTATGGAGGAAGATGAATTACCAAAAGCTTTTCTTCAAATTGAACCAACACAAGCTTAGATCTACTGAAATTGATGAGCAAAAGAATGAAAGGATGAAGGTCTAGCTCAAGTTAATCAAGAATTCAATGTAAATTCTTGATAACTTCAAAAGAAAGAAAAATGAGCTTTGGAGAATTTGGTGTTGAGGGAATATTTTGCAAGAGGTTTTGTGGCTATCAAAAGCTTGTGGAATGAATGAAATTGTGGTCCTATTTAAAGGCCTTAGGTATGGAAATTTGGTGGAATGGGGCTTGCTTTGGTAATTTGAATTTAGGTTTGGTAATTGGAATTTTGGTGGGAAATGGAAAAGAGTGGTGATTAGTGAGGGTTTATGGTAGGAAATGATCAAAGTGATGTAGAGAAATCAGAAACCAATGGATCTAGAATATTCCAATTAAATCAATGATCTAAGGGTGCTGAATTTGAAATAAAAAATTTCAAATTTCACATTGGTTAACTGGTTACCATTTGGTTAAACGGTTAACCAAGCTGAATTTTGAATTTTTTGTTCAAAAAAAAGCTGCTTGGTTGTTTTGGCCCGATTCTTGTGTACGTCGAAGAAATAAACACGTGAACCTTGGAGATCCTTTGAATGAATCAATTAACTTGGGAAATCCTTGATCTGATAATTTTGAATTATTTGCGGATCGTCTTCGACTTTTGTGAAATTTACTCGAGCTGCAGGACTGCTATTTTTTGGCATTTTTATATGGTTCCTCTTCCTGGAATATGACACAGACGAGTATCATAAGAGAAAGTGTATAAGTTATGAACTTATAAATGTGAGAGATATTCTGACAATCTGTGGGGATGACACGGACGGGTGCCGAAAGAAGTGTGTTATAAACAAGTGTTTAGGCAACTGTGATGGGGATAGGTGACACGGACGGGTGTCAGGAGGGTGTATTAATGTGTTTTTTTTTAGTGCAAAGGGGACGCTTTGGCTTTCTGTTGGGGAAATTGAGAAGTATTTTGTATATTGTTGATGGGATGTCAATATTCACAGGTGACTGATTCCAAACATGGCTTGCGATTATGCCATATGTTTGATTTTGCCGTAATGCTCCGTATTAAACGGAATGCCATGCTTTGGGGGAAAATATGATGAGAATGCTATGATTATGCAAAAGATACCGATCCGGGATTCGGATCCCGTTGCTGTGAAGATCTCTGGCTGATCTGGTTTCTGAAAGAAACATCCCAGCTGGGGATGAGATCACTGGTAGAACTGATATATGATTCTGCTCGGGGAAGTAAGTCACTGCCAGACCTATCTTGGTAATGAGAAGCCCAGCTGGGGTCTGCGGAAGCTTCCGTCACTTCGTTGTGAGATCTTGAGATATCGCTCTTTTGGAGGGGCTGGAGCTTTGTGGGGAGATGGTTCCATGTCCTTGCACTCGGCTGGGGAGGAACGATCACTGAATGACCTCCCTATAGGTTTCTGTAGAGATCCTGCTGAGGATGGTGAAATTTGCTAGGGAAAGGAGCTCCTTCTGATGCTGTCTGGTTTGGGGAGGAGCTTTCATGTCCCTCGTTGCGCTTTGCATACCTGCAATCCTGTTGTGACAAGGAAAGCATACAAGTACCCCGAGGTGTCTCTTACCGGATTCCGTCATAGGAATTTGGACACTCCTGGGAGCAAATACATTTCCTGCTAGCATGTAATTTAGAAAATACGCATCTGTATTTATGCAATCATTATATTAAAGACATCGGACATTTTTGCAAATAAAGATGAAATATACAAGACCAATTGTGACTGAAAATCTGATTTTATTAATTTGTGTGCCCTGAATTGGCAAGTACAGTCAAAGAAACAAGTCCCCTGAAATGAGGAGATTGTTACAAATTGAGAAACAAAAAGGTGCTGACAATGTTGATGACGCTTCAGTGCTTCCCTTTTTGCTATGACTCGTATGACATTGACGTTCTTCTCATCTTGCTTTTGAAAAGGCCGATTCTGACTGATGCCTGAACTTTTAGAAGTTTGCCATGTTGTAAGTGATACAGACGAATTCAGAATGCAGTTGTTCGCTTATTCCCTGATTTTGCGTGGATCGCCCTTTCGGGTGTTCAATCCACCGGGATACCCTTTTTTGCCTGAGTTGTCCAATGCGGCTTTTCAACTCAGCGGGTGTACATTTTTTTTTTCACTTACTTTTGCCTGAGTCTTTTATTCTGTTTTTGACTCGCCGGTATGCCCTATTTTTGCCTGGACTTACATTCTGTTTTTATGTCTAGCGGGTCATTTTATGCGAAGTATTTTTTAACTGCATCTGAATTTACAGGGGACAGGAAATCTTCACCATCCATAGTACTGAGCATCAGTGCTCCACCAGAGAAAACTTTCTTTACTATGAACGGACCGTCATAATTCGGAGTCCATTTACCCCTGTGGTCTGTGTGAGGAGGAAGGAGTCTTTTCAGCACAAGATCTCTTACTTGGTACTCTCGAAGCCTGACTTTCTGATCGAAGGCTTTCTTTATTCTTTTCTGATACAGCTGCCCATGACAAATTGCAGTCAATCTCTTCTCCTCAATCAGGCTCAGTTGTTCGTATCGGGATCGGACCCATTCTGCTTCATTCAGCTTAACATCCATCAGTACCCGCAAGGAGGGTAATTCAACTTCAACAGGTAGGACTGCCTCCATACCATACACAAGTTGATACGGTGTTGCCCCAGTGGATGTTTTGATTGACGTACGGTACCCATGCAAGGAAAATGGTAGCATTTTATGCCAGTCTTTGTATGTGACCACCATCTTCTGCACAATCTTCTTGATATTCTTGTTATCTGCCTCAATAGCGCCATTCATCTTTGGCCTGTAAGGAGAAGAATTGTGGTGTTGGATCTTGAAGTCCCGGCACAGTTCTGCCATCATTTTATTGTTCAAATTAGAACCATTATCAGTAATGATTCGCTCGGGCACTCCATACCGACAGATGATGTCTCTCTTCAGGAATCGGGCTACCACTTGCCTGGTGACATTTGCATATGAAGTTGCTTCGACCCACTTGGTGAAATAGTCAATGGCTACCAGGATGAATCTGTGGCCGTTTGAAGCAGTCGGTTCAATCTTGCCAATCATATCAATGCCCCACATGGCAAAGGGCCAAGGTGAAGACATCACATTCAAAGGATTCGGAGGCACATGCACTTTATCCGCATAAATCTGGCATTTATGGCATTTTCGGGCATAAGCACAACAGTCTGCATCCATTGTGATCCAATAATAGCCTGGTCTTAACAACTTTTTAGCCATAGCATGCCCTCCAGCATGGGTACCAAAAGATCCTTCGTGCACCTCGTGCATCAACAAGTCTACCTCTGCTTTATCAACGCATCTGAGAAGTACCATATCAAAGTTTCTCTTGTATAAGGAACCATCAGCATTCAGAAAGAAACTACCAGCAAGCCTTCTTAATGTCTTCTTGTCATTGGATGATGCCCCAGGTGGGTATGTTTGATCCTCCAAGAAGCATTTGATGTCATGGAACCAAGGCTTATCATCCTTAGCAAGGTCTGCTGAGAACACATACGCTGGTCTGTCAAGTCTGGATACTGAAATCCGAGGCACAAAGTTGGCAGCTTGAACTTTGATCATGAATGAAATGGTAGCCAAAGCATCAGCAAACTGGTTTTCATCCCGAGGGATATACTCAAGCTTGACCATAGTGAAGAAAGTCAGTAATCTCATTGAATAATCCCGGTATGGAATCAGATGATCCTGGTGAGTGTACCATTTGCCGTTGGTTTGATTGATTACCAGAGATGAATCCCCGAATATCGTCAAAGTCTTGATCCTGAGGTCAATGGCTTCCTCAAGTCCCATAATACAAGCTTCGTATTCAGCTTCGTTGTTAGTGCAGTTAAAAGTGAGTTTTGCCGAGAAAGGCATGTGAACTCCCTTAGGTGTAATAAGTACTGCACCAACACCACGACCATTCATATTAACAGCCCCATCAAACATCATATTCCATTCTTCCTCTGGGTCAGGCCCTTCAGTGTGAATAGGCTCCTCATGATCTTTTGCTTTTATGAACATGATGTCTTCATCAGGGAAGTCAAATCTCATAGGCTGGTAATCATTAATGGGTTGCTCAGGAAGATAATCAGACAATACACTGCCTTTGATAGCTTTTTGGGAGGTGTATTGAATGTCATATTCTATGAGGATCATTTGTCATCTTGCAACCCGTCCGGTAAGTGCTGGCTTCTCAAATATGTACTTAACTGGGTCCATCTTTGAGATCAACAAGGTAGTGTGGGTCAACATATACTGCCTTAGTTGGCGAGCAGCCCACGGTAAAGCACAACAAGTTTTCTCGAGCAGTGAATAACGTTGTTCAAAGTCGGTAAACTTTTTGCTTAGGTAGTATATTGCATACTCTTTTCGACCAGACTCGTCATGTTGGCCCAGCACACACCCCATTGACTCTTCTAATACTGTCAAGTACATGATTAGAGGTCTTCCTTCAACTGGAGGCATAAGGATTGGAGGCTCTTGTAAGTACTCTTTGATTTTGTCAAAAGTCCTTTGGCAGTCTTCATTCCACCTGACCGTTTGTTCTTTTCTTAACAACTTGAACAGGGGCTCACAGGTTGCTGTAAGATGAGATATGAACCTTGAAATGTAGTTCAATCTACCTAGAAACCCCCGAACTTCTTTTTCAGTCCTTGGTGCAGGCATTTCTTGAATGGCTTTGACTTTGTCAGGGTCAACTTCAATCCCTTTTTCACTTACGATAAATCCCAGCAGCTTACCGGATCGCACCCCGAATGTGCATTTGTTGGGGTTTAGCTTCAGTTGGTACTTCCTCAGACGCTTGAATAGCTTCAACAGATTCATCAGGTGGTCTTCTTCTGTGAGGGACTTGGCAATCATGTCATCCACATAACATTCAATTTCTTTGTGGATCATGTCATGGAATAATGTTACCATAGCCCGTTGATAAGTGGCACCAGCACTCTTCAGTCCGAATGGCATTACCTTATAACAGAATGTGCCCCAGGGTGTGATAAAAGTTGTCTTCTCCATGTCTTCAGGGGACATCTTGATCTGATTATATCCTGAAAATCCATCCATGAAGGAGAACACCGAGAACTGAGCCGTATTGTCGACCAATACATCAATGTGAGGTAATGGGAAGTCATCTTTCGGGCTGGCTCTATTCAGGTGCCGATAATCCACACACATCCTCACCTTGCCATCCTTCTTAGGCACAGGTACAATGTTAGCAACCCACGGTGGATAGCTAGTTATAGCAAGGAAACCGGCGTCCCACTGTTTTTGTACCTCTTATTTTATCTTCATTGCAATATCTGGGCGAGTACAGCGCAGCTTCTGCTTTACTGGCGGGCAGTCTTCTTTCAGAGGCAGCTTGTGCATAACAATGTCGGTGTCCAACCCTGGCATATCCTGATAAGACCAAGCAAAAACATCCACATACTCCCGAAGCATGTCAATCAGTTGCTCTTTCCCTGAATCTTGCAGGCAGGCCCCGATCTTAACTTCTTTCAGGTCTTCTTCCGTACCAAGATTAACCGTTTCAACCTCCTCCTGATGAGGGGTGATAACCTTCTCCTCTTTCCTTAACAACCTGGCTAGTTCTTCAGGTAGCTCATAATCTTCCTTAGCCCCTTCATCAGCTTGATTAATCGGATTGTCAAAGTCATACGAAGTCATAGCGGAATTGTTGTCGGTGCAATCTGGAGGGCACTTTCTGCAAGGGTTTAGATTGGTTCATTTTAGTGATCAATTTTATCTTGCTTTGAAAAAGTGAAAATGAAGTTATTATTTTGAAAAACATTGCCATTTTATTTTTGTACAAAAAATAAAGAATGAAAAACAGTGAGCGGAAAGGAAAAAAGACTCATTTGCAAAAGATGTCCTGATATTCATTAATTGATCTTTGCACAAAATACAAGATGGACCGATTACAAAATGAGCCCTGACATCTTGGGCAAGATGCAGGACTTGATGCATGCTTTAAAAACAGGAAATAATAATTACTCTGCGGGAGTAACTCTTATAATTTCCTGGGAAGACCAGTTTGAGACATGGCTCCCCGGGATCCTTAGACGTATCCAGCTTTCCAGGTTGCGTTCGTCTTCTGACTCATCTTCCAAATTGTTCACAGCATCCGGGGTGAGCATTCCCCCACTGACAAACTTGGACTCCTTTGCAGCCTCTGGTTGATCTTGTCGGATTGGTCTGTAACCCAACCCGAATCTGTCATCTTTCTTTTCTACGGGCAGCAGCTTGCCCCGGCCTTGGGCGGTACCTTCCTCAACAACCTTCCGGGCTTGTTGATATGACGTGATAGAGGTCCCAAGCACAGTAGATGTTTCATTAATATTAAGGGCCTCAAACCCTTGACTCATGGTTTCATGGATTTCCCCATCCATTTCAATGTATTTGAAAGTAGCCAGCTGGCTAACAAAAATATCCTCCTCCCCACAAATGGTAATGACTTGACCTTCCCACTCGAATTTTAACTTCTGGTGAAGGGTTGACGTCACGGCGCCAGCGTCGTGGATCCATGGTCTACCCAATAGACAGCTGTAGGCAGGCTGTAAATCCATCACAAAGAAGGTCGTTTTGAAAACTTGTGGGCCAATCATTATAGGCAACTCTATCTCTCCCAGAACTGATCTCTTAGAACCGTCAAAGGCTCTCACTACCAAGTTGCTTGGGCATAGTGCCAATCCATCATGCTCCAGCTTCACAAGGGCTTTCTTGGGTAGGACATTGAGGGATGACCCTGTGTCTACCAGTACGTGAGAAAGAACTGCACTCTTACACTCCAAGGTAATGTGCAAAGCCTTGTTGTGATTGTGACCTTCTGTTGTTAGACCAGCGTTAGTAAATCCTAGTCCATGACTAGCGTTGACATTTCCAACCATAGCCTCTAACTGATTGACAGTAATCTCCTCCGGCACATAAGCTGCGTGCAGGACTTTTAATAGTGCGTTCCGATGAGCTTCAGAGCACATTAGCAATGATAGTATGAAGATTTTGGAAGGTGTTTGGTGAAGCTGGTCTACCACCTTGTAATCACTTTTCTTTATGATTCTCATGAATTCATCAACTTCCTGATCAAAAGGAGTCTTCAAAGCTTCTCTAGCAACTGGTTCTTCTTGCACCATGCTCTTCCCTTTTGCCTTAGCAGCAGCTTCTGCTTCTGCAACGGGTCTTGGAATTTGCGAGGCAAAGAGACGTCCGCTTCTAGTGAAACCTCCGCCTCCCCCCACATTGTCTATCTGAGGTGAAGAAGTTGATGATTCTAAAGTGATTTTCTGCCCCTCGCAGTATAGATCTGAGCCATAATGCCAAGGGATGGCATTATTGCTTTCGTAAGGAACTGGCCCAGGCACTGTGATAGTAACTGGACTGATAGCAGCTGCAGAGGGGACCACAATGGTGTGTGGATCATAATATATGGTAACCGGAGTTCTAACCGGAGTAGTAATTTGTTGTAAGCTGCTGGAAGGAACATTTACAGGATCGTAGTATATCGTAACCGTTGAGACGCTTTCATTAACTGTTGCTGATGTTGTAGAAGGTGTTGAAGTTGTAGCAGGAACTGATGGAATAATGGGTGTTGTCATTGTAGAAGGAATGGTGACTGAACTTGTATTCGTTGAAGTTATTGATTGAGCAGTTGTTGGAGTTGTAGTAGAATATGTCGGAACAATGGTTGCTGACGTTGTAGGAGTATCTGTGATCGTTGATGAAGGAATTGTTGGAGTTGTAGTCGTTGTTGTCATAATCTGAAGAATGCCATCCTTAATAAGACCATCTATGTCGTTTCTCAGTCTCTCACATCCATTAACAGCAATGTTGCAATATCCACAGCCGAGCTCACATTCGGGGAACACTTGGCATTCTAACAGCTGGGCTTTGATCTCAACCAAGGGTGTTCGGATTTGTGCAACACTGTTGATTAAAGTGGACTGTTTGCCCTCCTCAATAGCATTAATCCTTGGCCCGTTGTGACTAGGCATTGGATTTCTTGTGACGTTTGGAGGAGGCGCAAAATTGAGAGCTTTTGAGTCCACCAGATCCTGGACTTTCATCTGTAGGGCCCTGCATTTTTCAGTATTATGCCCCGGTGCGTTTGAGTGGAATGCACACCTGGCATTTGCATCATAATTCTTCGGCATATTAAGAGGATCTGGGGGTGCCGATGTCCTTAATTCAACTAGGTTGAGCTTCAGGAGTTGTGGCAAGAGTGCAGCATACGACATTGGGATTGGGTCAATCACCTTGTTCGCTTGTGATGGCCTCTGTTGGAAAGGGTGTTGTTGTTGGTTGTTATTACTGTTGTTGTAGGTTCTCTGTTGCGGAAAATGAGATTGTTGCTGATAATGAGATTGTTGTTGATATTGTGGCTATTGTTGTTGAGGATATGATGGTTGCTGTGGAATTGGAGCTGGAATGGTAACAGATGCTACTGACCGGTGAGCATATTGAGGCCTGCCCCTGCTTGTATGAATAGAATTAGTTTCACCTGCCCTTCGGGGTCCTGCAAATGGTTTTCTTGGATTGCTGGAAGAACTAGCACCACTGTCGGAGATTTTTCCCATCTTCAAGAGACTTTCAATTCTCTCGCCAGCTATGACAACGTCAGCAAAACTTGTAGAGGAAAAAGCGGCCAGCCTATCAATATAAGTCCCTTGCAATGTATTCATAAACATGTCAGCCATTTCCCTCTCTGACATGGGTGGTTGGACAGCAGCAGCAAGCTGTCTCCATCTTTGAGCATACTCCCGGAAGCTCTCTCTAGAAGATTGAGACATCCCCATTAGGAGGGTCCTATTGGGAGCCATGTCTAGGTTGTATTGATATTGACGGATGAAAGCCTCGGCCAAATCCTTCCAGCACCTTATGGTGGCCCTAGATAAATGTGAATACCATTCTCTTGAAGCCCCCGTCAGACTGTCTTCAAAGTAGAACATCCACAAATTTTCATCCATAGTATAAGCTTTGAGCCTTCCCAAGAAATACTGCAGGTGAGTGCGAGGACAGGAGGTACCATTGTACTTTTCAAAGCATGGGGGTTTGAATTTATGGGGAATTCTCACCCCATCCACTAATCCCATGTCCATTACATCGAAGCCCAAAGAATTCTGAGATTCCAAAGATCTTAACTTTTCAGCAAGCTCATCCAATCTCCTGTCATATACCTCATCTCCAGCTCCTATGACAGTGAACTGTTCTTCTTGGGGATCCTCCTGCAGGATTCTGCCCCCAGTAGTGTTACCTTGCACATTCCTCGGGATGTTAACATCTGGATCCAGATGAGGTCCATATACTAGTGGGTCAATGCGAGGCTGGCCCCGTTCATTGTTGCTAGTTCCTCCTGTTCCAAGATGAGGCTCCTCAGGAGTTTGTCTTTCCATCAGCTCTCTTAACCTTTCTTGACTCTGGGCTAAGCCAGTCATCACTGCCATGAACTGAGACATCTGATTTCTCATCTCCACTCTCTCATTGGCCATCTGGTTTCTGACCTCAGACAGGTCCTGCTGTACTTGTTCCATTTGAATATCGGGAAGGTTGTTACGAGTTGGGTACCGGTGCGCGCGGTTGACAGGGAACACTCGGCGACGAGCAATGTTTCCTGAGATCACAACAAAGTTAGAAACAATAATAATTACAAAACCTACAAAACAAAAACAAAGTTAGTATGCAATGCAGTATGCTTATTTGTTTTCCAAGGTATCCGGTTTGGTTCTTGGTTTTGACCTTTCTAAACCTCGAGGAAGATGCTTGATGCTGTTGAGAGAAGGCCCGGATAAAAACAAACCAAAATATATTACAAATGATGGAGCAATACATAGTCTGTTTTACAATACATGCCCTTGAAGGGTCAAAATACATCAAAAAGAAGAAAAAAAAAGTACATCAAATGGAAACAAACAACAAGCAAAGGATCAGACATCCAGTCCAAACTCATCCTCTTTGACCTCCTTCAGGAGTGCCTCAGTCACTGGACCAGCTGGGTGCTCTATAATGGTCCTAATGAGGAGGTTCCTGGTAGCAATGGCAGTAGTCATCTTCTTATGCCTGTCCTGGTCTTTTGATCTCTTCAATCCTGCTCTGAGCTTCAACTCTGAAATCTCCTTTTGGGCTGCCAACAAAGCTTCCTGCTGCTTCTTTTCATTGGCCTCTAGCTGTTCAATCTTGGCTTGAGTTTTCTGGTCTTCTTGTGTACGGGCTTCAGTGATCCTGACCCACCTAGTCTGACTCTCTTGCAGATAGTGCTCAGCCCTAGCTTTCTGAATCTTAGCCTCCTTGCAGGCATTCTTCAATATCTGTTCTCCAGCCCTTGCTTTCCTTATGTAGTCCTCTGTCCTTTCAATTTTGGTAAGATGCTCCACCTTGAGTTTCTCCAGTCTCTCAATGTCCAGACGACCATCACTCCTCTCCCAAAGAGTTTTCTTCAAAGCCTCAGATAATTTCTCATTTCTTTCCTTCAGCTTTTCAAATTCTTCTAGGCTGACATTTGCTGCTGGCTGCACTGTAGATGGTCCAGGCATGTCTTCCAAGGTGAAAGGAATTCTGGTAATCTGAGCCCTAGCACGGGACCAGTCATAATACTGAGCTGAAGCAACATTGTTACATATTCCAAGAATAGCAACCCCTTTTGTCTGGATGTTGTCCCTAGCCCAGGATGCCTGCCTGACAATAGCTGAATTAGGTTGAACTTCACAATACAAGGTCTCAGCTAAATCCTGTCCTTTGGGAGGGTGAACTAAGGCATAACCCAGTTGTCTCTTAAACAGTAAAGGATTGTAATTGATGCAACCCTTTACTCCTATCAGAGGCACATTTGGGTATTGTCCACAGCTAGTGATAATGTCTTTGCCTTTGGTGTTCTGGGTGCACCATCTGATATCATCTGAAGTCAAGGCAATGAACCTCTTAGCCCAATTCCTCTGCTGATGTGGATTCAAGAAAGCATCTGACTTAGGCAGGTGTCTGAGCAGCCAGGTGTAAAACAAAGGAGCACAACATCTTACCAACTTCCCCCTTTGTTTCTCATTCTTGCTGACAAATTTTGGCTCATCTGCAAACAGTATAACCCCATATATGCTGAGGGCTAACAGTGCACAGACTGCCCTCCACTCTCCCAAAGAGGCCTTCAGGATGGCCTGAGAAATCAAGAAGTCCAAGTGCAAACCAGGGATCCCAGCCTTTGTGGTCATACTTTGCTCAATTAGGGCAGGCTCCAAGTACAGTGCCCTTGCTATCTCTTCATTCTTGGGAGAAGTCATTTCTGGGTTGAAGGGGATTCCACCTCTGACAGGAACTCCAATCAACAAAGAGAATTCTTCCAGCAGAGGCCCTAACTGGAAGTCTGGAAAGGTGAAACATCTCAAAGGAGGGTCATAGAACTGTAAGCATGTGTGGATCATGCTCCTCTGAGAGGGTTCAAGGTCCATAACCATATCCAAGATACCTCCATAGTGTTCTCTAAATAGTGGGATATGGTCAGGGGTGATGAGTGACTGGACCTGCCTGATTCCAGTCAATACAGGATCAAAGAAATGGTAGGATATGTTGCTCTTCCTGGGAGCAGTCATGAGTGCTGCTGAAGAAGCTGGAGACAAATGCTGATGAAGATCACAAACTGGGAAGCTGTAAGCAGCTCTGACAGGCTGATGCAGGTGGTGGTGGAGATGACTGAAGCAGATGCTGAAGAAGACAGCTGAAGCAAGGGTCTAAGCAGAAGAAGGGGTCAAAACCAAAACCAAGATATAGTGAGGTGGATACCCTGAAAAGCAAATAAACAAATGTTAAATGATGCAATGATGAATATGCAAATGATATGCAAGGGTTTGTGATCAAGCTGGATCTGATTATCTGCCTTGATACAAGGTCCATATATGTTCAAAGGTTCAGGATGAAAGTTCAGAAATCCAATAACCAGGGTGGGGGACTCAAATAAAGAGTCACATGTCCAGGGTTAATCATAAGAACTGTCCAAAATGAGGTACTCTTAATCAAGATAGTAACAGGGTATGATGTGGCCAAAGGGTTCCTGCAAACCTGTAAACAGCCCAACCCCCTCACATGTGATGCTCTAGAACAAGGATCCTCAGACTTGGATCAGTTATGAAAAGTGTAAACACTTCTAACCCGGAGGTACAGTGTTTACAATAACCATAAAAGATACTCCTCTAATTCACCTCAGCTTCTGAAGGTCATAATAAAGGTCATCCAGACTTAGCAGGCTTCCCAGATAGCCCTAGCACTACAGGAAATCTGTAGCACAGAGTTCTCAAGAAGAAACCCACATCTGAACCGTGTTTCATATTCCCGCACCAGACCGAAATGGAATGGGAAAGAACATGAACCACTCTAGCCTAGGTGTCACTCAGGTCCCAGGTATAGGACCTTAAACTCCCAATGGAACCCCACCCACCAAAACAACAATCCAGATCCAGCAATGACAGTATGATGCATATAAAAACTGTACAGAAAGCAGTAAATAAAGTTGTACATAAAGCAATAAATAAAATACATACATAAACACATATAGCACATAACACCCTAGTAAACACAAATCAAACAAGCGCTAGGAGGAACCCACAAAAAGAACCAGAAGCCCTGGTTACAGTATAAGGTTCCCCAGCAGAGTCGCCAAGCTGTCGCTCCCACCAAGTGAGGCTAAGTCAAATGGGGTACAGACGTGATCGGTCGACGAAAGAGAAAGAAAATGAAAAGAGTCGCCAGCTAGGCATTTTTATCCCGAAGGAAAGGTAATGCTGCATAAACCTAAGAAAAGATGGATAAGACGGTTGCGAACCAGAGAAACTGAGAAAGGGGGTTGGTTACAACCTGGGAAGGTATTATCACCCAAATTGTCCGCCGTACTCGACGGGATTCACGCTTGAAAGATTTGTGTTTAAAGGGGTAGTGTCTGTGCTATTCTGTGTATAAAAAGTTGGAAAGAATGCAAGTGTCAGTGTAAAAGGAAATGAAGTGAAATATGTGAAGTGTCAGTGCTGGAACAGAAGTGCAAAGCTCAAGATAATGAGGCTAAAAGAATAATGCTAGAGGAGGGGGAATATACAGAGACTTTTGTTCGATAACTGTTAAGTTATATCTACGTATCCTCTCGTGCAACGAGGAAGTCAGAACACCGTAGTTCGACTCAAAGAGACTGAAAGATAAATTGATTGTGAACTGCTTACTTGTCTATGCTCAAGTGTGTGACCTGTCTAGCTTAGGTGCAAACTGTCTTGCATTAGACGGAAGAAGCGAGTTCTCGTTTGTGAGTGAAGATGATGAGAAAAGAATCCCGGAGGAGACGATTATTGTTTGTTTTTGTGTTTTCAGTCTTTTATTGCCTTTGGTGTTTGTCATAAGTTAATGAGCTTAAGCCTAAATCAAGGGATAGTAAACTCATCACATCCTCCCTTTGATTAGGGGTAATGAGAATACCTTAAGTATGAAGTAAGCACCTCACACTTAATCACCATGATGTAGGATTAAGATCATTAACCTATTTGCAATTTAGATGTTTTTTTTGGAGTTTTTGTTTAGTGTTAAGTAATGAGTTTAAGCCATAATCAAGGATTTAATGGACTCATTACACCATCTTAATAGAAGGATAATAGATGAGAACATTTAAACTGAGGAAGGCTCCTCAACTTAATCCATGATTAGGGATTAACCTCATGACAAAACAAAGCCTTTATTAAATGGATTTTAGTTAATGATAAGGTTAAGAAATGGATTTTATGGTTTGTAAGACAACTTGAGGGGGACTTGTCCATTAACACTAGGGTTAGTCCTTCTTTACCAATTAAGGAAGAATTAGAACCCTAATGCAAGGCCCAAGTTACAAGCTTGATGTCTTAGTGATTATTAGGTGGATCGATTAAAGGATTTAAACACATTAAGGGTTTAACACTTAGGATCAAAGTTATACACTCCATCCTAATAGAAGGATGCAGGCATAACCCTAATCACAAAGCCTTAAAACCTTTAAGGTTTAGTCCTTGATTAAGAGATGAGAAGAGAAGACACAAAGATGACACAAAGGTAAAACTAATGGGGGGACTAATCAAACCCTAATTGTGATCATGCTTGGGTGTTCCTAGGGTTTGTGAGGCTTGCAAGAAGATCTTCAAGAGAAAAGCCACCAAGGAAGAAGCAGTTGAAAGGAGGAAAAGCAAAAGAAGCAAGTCAACTTACTTCACTTAAGAAGATAAGTTGCTTGAAGAAAGAGAGAGAGGAGGGAGCATGAATGAGCAAGCTCACTCTAAATCACAAGAAAAATGCAGCAATGATGCATAAGAGAGATGAAAAGAAATTATGAGAAGTGAAGGCAAATTCACTTCTCAAAACTTACCACCTGCAAAGTTAGCAACAAGCAATGAAAGGAAATGAAAATGGGATGAAATGAAAAGATGCAAACCAAAACCAGAAGCATATTCATGATGCAAATGATGATATGAGATGGTATGAAATCATGTCATGAGGTGTGAATGATCATACAAGTCATGAAGATGCAAATGAAACTTAAAGAAGCATGGAAGATCATGAATGCCTATGACATGAAATGAAAGCATAAGCATGGAAAATGGATGATGCAATGATCAATCATGATTCTAATATGTCCTAAGATGTCTTATATGTCATGTGGATGCACAAAAGGAAAATGCACAACAAATTGAAAATGAAAGATAAATTCATGCCCATTTTATCCTAGAAACTTCATGATATGAGGAATGCAATGCAAAAAGAAACAACATCAAACTCTTCATGGTTAGGCAGAAGGGATTTTTCTAAGTTAGGGCAAAAATATTGACTTTTAAGAACCCTAAATCCAAAGAAAAATGTCAAAATAGGTCAAGAACCAAAAAGAAATTTGTGTGAAGGGTTTGATAATGTTTCTAAATGTATCAAGATGCAATGTGATTTTTTTGGTGATTTTTAGAAACTTAAATGGTATTTTAATTAATTAATTCTCATTAATTAATTAAAATAAACATTTAAATATTTTAAAAATACGAATTTTATGCAAAAAATAAAATAAAAATTATTTTCAGAATGAGAAAAATATTTGAAAGGGAAATGCAAAAGATAAAAAATTTTGGAAGTGTTTTGCTATTTTTAATAAAATGTAGAAAGAAATGCAATTAAAATGAAAATTAAATGAATTAAAATGGAAGTCAACTGATCCAGTGGTCCAGATTTGAATGAGAAAGGGAGGGAATTGACCAGCGCGCGCATCTGGATGGCTGAGATTCAAACTTCACTAATTACATCATTAAGCCCTAATCTGAACCCTAAACACTTTCAGGTGACCGGAACAGTGTTCCGGTCATCTTCTCCGGCTATCCTCTCAAGCTATCTCACTCAATACGCAACCCCAAGCCCTAAAACTCTCCAGAAATGATCCTCACATCAACCCCAACAAGAATCACACAACAAAATTCATTTATTCATCATCAAGAACAAGAATCGAAGCAAAACAGAAAACATCTCAGAAATTTCAGAAGCTTATGAAATGCTTATTTCTCAACTATTTTCGAAACCAAACATATCATGGCAATCAGAGGAACACATAGAATCATTCTATAACATAAAATGAAGGTTCTGGAAAAATAAATGCCATGGCTACCTGAAGTTGAGCCTTCAAACCAGGAGCTTTCTGGCCAGTTCTTTGCCTCAAATCCACTCCAATGACTCCCCTCAAGAGCTTGTGATGCTTGGTTGGAGTTTAAATGGCCTCAAAATGAAGTTGGCAGAAGTTCAGTTCATGAAATGTCAAAATCATGTTTTTGATTCTGGGTGTTTTAGGGCAAAATGAAGGGTGGGAAATGATCAGCAATGAGTGTGTAGTTGAATGGTGGAAGAAGTTTTGATGTTTGTTGGCTGAGTTATGAGATTCGACAGCTTTTGCAAATTTGGGGGATTTTGTGTATGCTGAGTTCTTGGAGGTTTCAGCTTGTGTTGTGTTATGTGTTGGGTTGCTTGAAGTCCACATATCAATCCTTGATAGGTCAGAGAGTTGTTGTGGAGCAGTGTGATTGGTATGGAGCAAAATGCATAAAGTCAACATTTGTGTAAGTGAAGGCATGGGCTGGTGGCAGGCCAAGGACAATGGGGTGTCCTGCGCAGCTGACTTTAGGGAAGTCCATGGAATTGGCTTTGAGGCAATTTGGCAAGTGGGATGAAGTTTGTGTGATGTTTTGCAATTTTTGGGAAGTTTGGCCCCTTTTGAAATTTGTGAAGTTCTAAGCATGAAAGCTTGTGATTCAAGGAACAAATCTGATCCAAATGACTTGCACTAGGATGATATGATGTGTAGAGATGCATTAGAGGTCCCAAATTGGCTTGGCATAAGAATTTGCAAACTTTCCTCTTTGGTACAAAAGTGAAAATTAAGTGATTTTTCCAAACTTTGACAAACCATAACTTGAGTTCTAAAATGAATTAGATCAAGTTCTTGTACTTTTTGAAAAGGGAATGATCCAATCTACAACTTTCATGACCAAGACTTTTTCATTTGAAGCATTTTTGAATCAAAAAGAGGAGGTTGAAAAACTTTCCCAAAATGGCAATTTTGCATTACAAGTCACTTTCCCAAAATGGCAACTTTGCAAATGGCTTGAAATTCTTCAATTTTGTGAACTTCTAACTTCTTCTAAGATCAAATAAAGATCACATACACCCAAAATGATGGAGAAGACCCTTTGGATGGGTGATTGGGGGCCTCAGATGCCCTGATTTTGCACTGACTTGTTCAAGAAGTCATCCATTGATCAGATGTCTTCCCCATTGAATTTCTTCATGAAAATTGGTATGTATGATCCTTACAACATATAGAGACCAATAGAAACAAGAATGGCCAAAAAAATTGGAGTTATGGCCTCTGAAACCAAAACCCTAATTTTAGGTCATATGTGCAATTAAACTTGGCTCTGCTTCTACACCTTTCTCAGTTCTTGTGATTTTCTGACTTCTTTGATCTTGGGAGGATATAATATGATGTTTGAACATACATGGACCCTCTTGAGATTATTGAATACCTTTGGAGTGGCTCAGTTAGCTCAGGGATTGCTCAAATCACAATCCCTAGATGCAGATGACTTTGAAACCATGAAGCAAAAATGTAATATGAGATGATATGATTGAACTTATGCATATGAAAAGAATCACAAGCCATGGTGAAATGAGTGAGGGCAAATTTGGGGTGTTTACAGGATCTAGAAACAAAAACACCAAAGATCTACATCTTGAATGTTGAGGGTGAATATGGGTTTATGGAGGAAGATGAATTACCAAAAGCTTTTCTTCAAATTGAACCAACACAAGCTTAGATCTACTGAAATTGATGAGCAAAAGAATGAAAGGATGAAGGTCTAGCTCAAGTTAATCAAGAATTCAATGTGAATTCTTGATAACTTCAAAAGAAAGAAAAATGAGCTTTGGAGAATTTGGTGTTGAGGGAATATTTTGCAAGAGGTTTTGTGGCTATCAAAAGCTTGTGGAATGAATGAAATTGTGGTCCTATTTAAAGGCCTTAGGTATGGAAATTTGGTGGAATGGGGCTTGCTTTGGTAATTTGAACTTAGGTTTGGTAATTGGAATTTTGGTGGGAAATGGAAAAGAGTGGTGATTAGTGAGGGTTTATGGTAGGAAATGATCAAAGTGATGTAGAGAAATCAGAAACCAATGGATCTAGAATATTCCAATTAAATCAATGATCTAAGGGTGCTGAATTTGAAATAAAAAATTCAAATTTCGCATTGGTTAACTGGTTAACCATTTGGTTAACCGGTTAACCAAGCTGAATTTTGAATTTTTTGTTCAAAAAAAAGCTGCTTGGTTGTTTTGGCCCGATTCTTGTGTACGTCGAAGAAATAAACACGTGAACCTTGGAGATCCTTTGAATGAATCAATTAACTTGGGAAATCCTTGATCTGATAATTTTGAATTATTTGCGGATCATCTTCGACTTTTGTGAAATTTACTCGAGCTGCGGGACTTCTATTTTTTGGCATTTTTATATGGTTCCTCTTCCTGGAAAAAAAGGTTAGCAAAAGGAAACAAAATATTTTTGGATTTTGATTAATGGTTAGTAAACACAATCAAATAAAACAATTAAAGACAACGGTGATCCCCTGCGAGGCATAATCCTAACCCGAGAAGAACCGTGCAACCAGTGCGATCTTGTTTGTATGCAAAATGCAGATAAGATGCAAAGAAATCTTAGGGCAAAAATTAAGGTGTTACAATAATGCGTCAAGGATTCGCAACGACCTAGGATGAACCTATGCATCTCATAGTCATACCATCTAACAATTCCTAGTTACACTACTAGGCCACACTATTGGTTTATGGTACGATTCCTCACTCTTTCTCCATTCTTGATACTTTAATTATATAGTTTTCAATTACATAATTCTAACATTCTGGTTAATTACTGCCATAAAATAATTCTCACGATAAACTCATGCCTCTACTCTCAATCAATCCTCATGATTAGGCATAACTTCCAAAATTCCCTAACTAACATAATCACGATTAATCGGAAAAGTCGGATAAAAGTCGGGTAAACGTAATATCTCTTAGCATCATCAATTAGTAAATATTCTCAGCTTCGAATCGATATGCGGAGCACTAAAAACGGATACCCGGATCACAAATTACGAATTAAAAACACAAAATAGAACTCTCAGGTCTCGCTGAGCGAGGAAATTCCTGGATTTGCTCGCTGAGCAAGCTATGCTCGCTGAGCGAGCACTGCGAACACAACAGAAAACTAGTCACGAACAGCCAATGCCCAAGGTTCTAAAATCCCTCTAAACATCATCAAACATGATTATTTACATACATTGACTATCATACCTTGATTTTATCAAGTTTTAACCGTTTAATCTATCAATTTTTAAGATTTTCTTCAAAAACCCTAAAACTCATAAACTTCAAAATTCAACCAAAACTCAAAAGAAAAGTTTCTAACTATGAATCCACCTTGCAATCAATGAGGAGGTTGGTGAAGATGAAGATTTGGTGGAGGAATGGTGATGATCCAAGCATTTCCTCTCTTAGGTTTTTCTTCCTCTTCTTCTCTTTTCTTCTCCCTTTCATTCTTTCCTTTTTCCTTCTTTCTCTTATTTGTCTCTTACCGACTTTCTTTCTTTTCTTTTCCTTTTATAATATATAACTTGTTTCTCTTTCTTTTAAAAACTAAGCAATGTATATTAAACCAATATACAATAGTTAGTATACTAACGGGTCCAATTTGAGAATATCTAGAAAAAATGTCTCTGAATCAGATAATACTAATTTATCCTAATTAATATTAACCATGGAGTTTAATTAAATACGGGGTATTACACTCCCCCCCCCCCCCTTGAAATTGAAATTCGTCCTCGAATTTCCTTTACTCATCCTCACGATAGTTTACAACATTGTCTAAGATTCATACTTATCCTTAACTTCGTTACATATCCTGACATACTCAAAAGTTGTCAAAAGACTTTTCTACCAATTCCACTTGATCAAACAGCAAAACTGTGACCATTTGCATCGGGCGCTTCATTCTTTCGGTACCTTACCATAGACAAACCACTTAGAACAAGATTCTCTTACTTCGGCACTTGTAAATAAATCTCTTCAATTCTCATAATCTGACAGAACTCTTTCATTTGTCTCCCTCCACTATGCTTCCAAATCCTAACAGTGGAGATACCACGAATCCTCAAGCAATACCAAGTAATTGGTAGTCTGCGGAGAAAACACTTATCCATCGGAGCTCTCACTAATCAATATAATAAAAACTTGCAAACATGCAACGATAGAACAATTCACTTGTCGACCACACAATAATAACATCGGACCAAAGCTCTCCAATGACAGAGATACAGGGGTTGCATTGCTGCAAACATAACTTACACATACTCAATCCCATTCTAAACTCGAAATAATCCATCCAATTTAAACTTAACCAATCTGACCATGATTATTATTCTTCATATCAATTCTCTTTAAAATTCCATTCACTCGAGATTTCTGTTGACACAAGGTCTCCATCACTAATAATGCAGTAATGTCACAAAACTCACAAGAACCAGAGAGTCACTAATACCAAACTCAAATCTTCCTTAGAACACTTGTGAGTTTCCATAACACTTTCCTTTTGCATACAATATTCCACACTCTCACCTTTGAGGACCACACCAAACTTATCATTCAATTTTCGCTTCTCTTGAGGGTCGTGTTCCTTAAATAATCCAATTTTACATGCTTAACTTTCGGGACATTCATCTCCCACTGTACTTAGAAGGTAACTAAAAATTATTATCTCTGTATAAGGTTCAACTACACACAACCGGTATTACTCTTACGGGTTCCATAACTTGATGTTAAGAATTTACAATACTAAAAATTAACCAAAGGTTTATCTATTATCCACACAATAATTCAAATATCAAAACTTTTCCTGGAAGATCAACACTTCGTTATCTGACACTTCGAACGGAGACCAAAACAGACTTACGGTTCGGAAGGTACGATTCTCTAAAGTTCTCCACAAAAGTTGTGTGTTGATCGATTTCCCATCCGAGGATAAATGATTGAACACAACTAAACTTTTTCTCCTTATTAACAACCAATCTAGCTCAAAATGACCAATTCAGACCACACCGTCTTGTAGGATGATTCTCACTCTCCACGTCCAGACATGCACACAACCACTCGCCGTTCACAACCCGAAATAACACGAATGACATAACATGTAGATCACAACCCAACAAGTGACGAAGTAGAAATACCATTCTGTCACGGTCACAACGAAGATACACAACGGAATGGCTCGATCCCACTCGCACAATGACATTGTCAAAAGGTTTTTGGTCGCAAGCTAACACTTAGTTCGTCCATAAATAAAATCCAACACACAATCCTTATCAGGTAAAAAACAAGATGATGAACACCTCATATATAGTATACAACCTTGTCCTCTCTCTTTAATTTCCTTGGCGAGGATTAAAACAACAACAACATCATTCTCAATCTCATTAGAGACAATTCCAAATACTTCGATTATTCCTTACACTTGGAAACTGAGGCAATGCACTCCTTTGAAGAACCTTTGATACCTCTACTTACATATAATTCAGGGTTCCCTTACTTTCTACTAATCATTTCACAGAATGTTTCCACATCCTTCTGTCGTACTAAGAACGCTCCAATCGGGCACTCAAGTCCAAATGTATGCATCTTAGAAAAAGATCCAACTTTCAAAACTTAATAATGTTAATCGGTCACTAACAGGAGGGTAACCAATTGCTCAAACACAGAAGCAGCTTCTGATCTTCATTGTTACATAAGCCTCTTAATCATTCCAACCTTAACCAAAAGTTATAACCATCACCAACGGACGATTCCAACCGACCAATGCTGAAAGAAAATAGCGGACAAGTTGTGGTTACTGGACCTGTTCTCATCAATCAAAGAAATAGTTTACTGCAAACCAGATCACAAATCCATTTGATACATGTGTAGAAGTTCAGTGCAAGGTGATAATAAATCAACTTGACCTCCACAATTGATTTCCTTACATCAAAATCTTTCTTAACCAAGTCAACAATAACTCCAGGAGAGTCCTTCCATCCACCATTCTTGTAGACCATCAAACGTCAGGACGTTCGCTCTTCTTGAAAATTCATATAATACCGAATTAACAACTGTCCAAATCAAGTCTCTGAATTCGTAGGCTTGGTTTATACTTATTCAATCTCATTCATTGATAATCATGTCCTTGGCGATACTAGTGATGTCCATGGAGGTAACACTGATCGTAGATCTCCATTTGGACATGTAGCATATCTAGAAGCACGCTTTTGCTTCAGTTGAACTCATACCCCATCCAAAGACTTCACATACTGAATTAACTTCACGCTTTGCGGTAATCTTTTCTCATTGAAACACAAACCATCTTACTAGAAATTCCTCCAAGTCCAATGTGTTTACTCTAACACTTAACACAACTTCATCAAGTCCATACTTCATATATCTCACATCACTAAATAGAGCTTCTTCTATCCTTCGTTCGGGGTGTACTTGTCTCACTTGAACCGTGTAGTCACATCCTTGTGTTCCTCTTCACGTTTCGCCATAATTTTTGGTTCCCAAAAGAAAATGAACATCCTTAACCTGTAATTGTTGTACATCCATAAAGGTATTATCCAAATACATTCCTTGAGGTGCTTTCGCTCATCCACGATGCCACCGCGTCCTTAGAATTGAAACACATACAAGAATTACTCATTCCTGAACTTAGTCAATACAATCCACAAGCATTTTCTCTCTCTCTCTCTCTTCGCGGAATGAGACTTCTCAACACTCTTGATTATGCTTGTGACCGATACTTTTCCACCAGTGACTTTGCATATTCCTAGATACACTAATCATTCATCTTTATCCATTCCAAAGGATTTCTCTAATAACACACCACTCTGCAACTCCATGTTACAGGAAGCAAAACTCTCACAAAGATTCCAACTAGGCTGACGAAAGCTCCTTCTGCTAACTCTTGTCTTGAGCCCACTCTCACGGCACAAGTTGCAACAACACTTCGGAGTCCTCATGGTCGCACAACCATGATTCTACATATCACATACATAGCATTAGGCTGATCAGACCCAATACTACATAGTATGATATTAAGAACCATATCGACAAGACACACTTAAGTGGCAGGAAAGATTTACTTATGATGTTTCAAGGCTAGGTCGAGGATACGACCTGCTCTGATACCAACTGTAACACCCCATATAATATATATCTAGAATAATATCATACAAGTGTTATTTTGGTACTGACGCCATCATAAATACCTACTAGTATAATTCACATTCTTGTCCAATTCTATAAACAATACAAATTATGGCACAAGACATGGAAATCATACTAAAATAAAAAGCTAAGGGCATATACAATATCCATTATTGTACAAAGATACAGAAATACAAAGCGGAAGACTACAACTATGCTTCACTTGAAACATCTCGAGCATAGCTCCACTTTTAAATCAAACCTGCAAGAGGAACCTGAAAGCAACAACAAATAGTGGGGGTGAGATAACAGTATCTCAGTGGGTTCCCTATCTTAGAGTTCTCTCAGCTATAAGGGTTCTATCAAAACCTAACTCGAGTCTTTACTAAAGGAAAACAACCTCGAGTTCACACGCCTCACTCTCGTTGGAACCACGTCCAAGAGTTCTACAAATCCTACTATCACTAGCTAGGATATTACCTTTTACTTCTCATGGGACTCGATATAACACCCATCTCAAGCCTAAGGTCACTCCTCCATAAAAAATCGAAACGAGATGGAATAACCAAAACAACGTTCTCGACACTTCACGTGGGACTCAATGAAATACTCACCTCAAGTATTCACCGGCAAGGCTTCCCATGGGACTCAGTGTAATACACATCTCAAGCGACTACCAAAACGGATGCTTCCCGTGGGACTCAGTGTAATACCCACGTTAAGACTTACACAATGCTCCCCGTGGGACTCAGTGGAACACCCACCTCAAGTCGAACAATCTGGTGCTTCCCGTGGGACTCAGTGGAACACCCACCTCAAGACTTACACAATGCTTCCCGTGGGACTCAGTGGAACACCCACCTCAAGCCGAACAATCTGATGCTTCCCGTGGGACTCAATGGAACACCGACCCCGAGACTTACGCAATGCTGACGGTACCTCAAGCCCTTACGAATGCTTCCCGTGGGACTCAGTGGAACACCCACCTCAAGACTTACTCAAGACTTTTCGGAGAATACCGCGCATAATGCGTCAAGGATTCGCAACGACCTAGGATAAGCCTAAGCATCTCATAGTCATACCATCTAACAATTCCTAGTTACACTACTAGGCCACACTATTGGTTTATGGTACGATTCCTCACTCTTTCTCCATTCTTGATACTTTAATTATATAGTTTTCAATTACATAATTCTAACATTCTGGTTAATTACCGCCATAAAACAATTCTCACGATAAACTCATGCCTCTACTCTCAATCAATCCTCATGATTATGCATAACTTCCAAAATTCCCTAACTAACATAATCACGGTTAATCGGAAAAATCGGATAAAAGTCGGGTAAATGTAATATCTCTTAGCATCATTAATTAGTAAATATTCTCAACTTCGAATCGATATGCGGAGCACTAAAAACAGATACCCGGATCACAAGTTACGAATTAAAAACACAAAACAGAACTCCCAGGTCTCGCTGAGCGAGGGACCTACTCGCTGAGCGTGGAAATTCCTGGATCTGCTCGCTGAGCGAGCTCTGCAAACACAGCAGAAAACCAGTCACGAACAGCCAATGCCCAAGGTTCCAAAATCTCTCTAAACACCATCAAACATTATTATTGACATACATTGACTATCATACCTTGATTTTATCGAGTTTTAACCGTTTAATCTATCAATTTTTAAGATTTTCTTCAAAAACCCTAAAAATCATAAACTTCAAAATTCAACCAAAACTCAAAAGAAAAGTTTTTAAATATGAACCCACCTTGCAATCGACAAGGAGGTTGGTGAAGATGAAGATTTGGTGGAGGAATGGTGATGATCCAAGCATTTCCTCTCTTAGGGTTTTCTTCTTCTTCTTCTCTTTTTCTTCTCCCTTTCTTTTTTTCCTTTTTCCTTCTTTCTCTTTTTTTTTCTCTTACCAACTTTCTTTCTTCTTTTTTTCTTTTTATAATACATAACTTGTTTCTCTTTCTTTTAAAAACCAAGCAATGTATATTATACCAATATACAATAGTTAGTATACTAACAACGAGTCCAATTTGAGAATATTCAGAAAAAATGTCTCTGAGTCAGATAATACTAATTTATCTTAATTAATATTATCCAGGGCGTTTAATTAAATACGGGGTATTACAAATATATTAGGATAGTAAACTTGAACAAAGTGAAAACAAACTTACATGCGAAATTTAACAAAGTGAAGAAAAAAAAAGATCAGTAAGGGTTAAGGATTATAAATATTATCCTTAATTAATGGTAAAATCTCACTCCAAAATTGTTCTTTCCTGTTTGTATAAGAAAATCAATTTGAAACAATTTGAACAATAACGTAAGTGTTCTCTCCTATAGAATAAAACAAAGCCATGTATGTATTCATCGTTCTTTTAACTTATTGCATTAATGTATCACTATTCATGTTCATATTATTTCATAAAATAACAAAATATATTCTAAACAATAACAACATCAATCAATAGCTATAAAATGTATCTCAACCGGCTCTAATACCAATTGATGAATTAAATTGAATCGATAGATACAATATTATAGCATATTACTCTCATTGTCGTTTAAGGTTTTCAGAAACGGTTAATTGTCTAATGGAGCAACACTTAAATAGCTAAACGGCTGAGGACAGAGACCTTTCATTGAGCTTAACTGAATGGTTCAATCCATCACGGTCCATTCAGGCATAAAACCCAACTAAATAATTATCTCTTTAGTGTTTAATAACAATAGACCATAATATAACTAATTAATAATTAATTATATCAATCCATAATTGATTAATTATTTAATTAATCTAACAGTTATTAGATTCATCCCTTTATTATTATTCCATAAACTTTAACATTCATCTTTTGAAGCCATAAACCTATAAAAACTCCTAACATCTATTTTCTAACACAGAGTGTATCATAATGGAAAAGGGATCCAATCCTGCCTTTCCTGTCATGCTGTATACACCCATGAATTCCTTGAGTTGTCACTCACTCTATCGCCAATGGCAAACAGACATCACCAGCAACATGAAAGCATCACCAGCACTATCACTAGCAAAACAAAAACTGAGTGGTGATGTTAGCAAAAAAAATGGTACGTTGCTGCTAGTTTTTTTTTTGTTTTTTTGTGGTAGGCTTATTAACTAAACAAATGAAAGAGTGTAACATTACAAACTGTACTGTATCCTCTATATCACATATATGGGATGGGATTCTTTAAAACGCTAATTAATTACAACATAATTATTTATATCAAAGATTCAATCCCAAGATGAGACAAGACTGGTGTTAATCATGAATACCATACTATACAAACAATACAGTGTGGATGAAGCATGACTACTTCAAGTACAGCATCACAAACTTTATTTTCGAGATCCAAAAACCAAGTCACCTAAAGACGCCAAAGGTGAACTCTGACCATGCACTACACTGTCTCTCCAGAAAGCCATTCCTGTCGCAATTTCATAAAAATGTAATTCAGAATGCCATTTCTGCATTACTTCATTTAACAGAAACATCACTTGTGCAATTTTGCATATAATGTCTATTAGAAATTGAGTTTCACATAACTCTATCGCAAAGACGGCAAATGTTGAACACTTATAATTAGGTCAACTTTGGACGACATTTTCAACAGAAATACATGTTTCATAAATAAATTAGGAATTATGGTTGTTCAAGAAGAAATAACCTATCCATGAAACCAGACCGACAGTTGCTGCCAAGAAGAACTCCTTGCTGATAATGTTTAAACTGGAACGAAAACACAACATCAGTTTAGAGATGATTCTAAATTTAGCTCAAGAGAGCACCATAACAGAATTGCAGATGAAAACTTGACTTATATTAACTTACAGGAATAGGCATGCAAGATTCCCATATCCATAGAATATGGTAGCCCATGTTGAACCAGTAAACCTTCAATCATAGTTGGATCGGTAAAATGTTAGAAACAATTTCAGAAGATTGCAACACGTCATTTAAATCAACTAAAAACATGGGTATATACATTAGAGGTATGCAATAAATCAAATATCACTAAAGTCAAAGCAAATAAAACTATATTTATTTTTTAAAACATATGCTAAGCGTAATTTAAATTGAACCACCACCCAGCATGAAAGTTTAAGTAAGACTTCATTTTCTACATATTATTGTTAACATTTATCAACAATACTACAACAAGGATTTAACCAGAAGAGTTTTCAGTACTGCCACTATGTTTGGATAATATCTTAAATTGTGAAAATAGTTCTCCACTAGAATGTTTGCAGAATATTTAAAATAGTTTTAACATTATTTGCTAATGGTTCAACATGTTGCGGGGGTGTAAGTAACTCAGTAAATTTTCATGCAGATGGCAGAAACAACAACCTGAGTGAGTAATGTGATGGAATCACAATCACAACAGGAGTGCTTGACTATAACACTGCTTTGTGATTTATAAAAATTTGGTATTGCCGTACTTATCATCAATGGTCCTAGTATATTAGTTAATAGAAGAAAGTGAATTACCACATGAAATCACGAATGAATAGAGCACGTGGAAGCATGAGTCCATTTCCTAGCATCGCAAGCAACATAGAAAAAGCAGACAAGCCTTTCATGTTCTCAGGATTGAGAAAATTTGTCCACTAGAGAAGACAAAAACGGGCATAAGAAAAGTGCATAGGAGATAAAAGATTAATTACACAGCTGTTAACGCAACAGAAATTGTGATCCTATATGAAGTTTACCATCTGGGAAACCGGCATCCACATGAAGAGTAACGTAGCTGTCCATCCAGATATTCCACCAACAAATTTAACACCTTTCTCCGAAAGTTTTCCAGTTCTTGCCTGTAAATAAATGAATGTGAAAACCTAATTCCCTGCTTGAATTCCATCTGACCCAATCTAGAAACAAGACATGAAATTCAAATTTTCCTTGTTTCAGTTATATCAAATACATATTAAGGAAATATGAAGATTACCATGGTAACAGCGAAGACAGCAATCACAGAGGAAACTGCCCCAGGCAAGATGCTGTTAGGTAGATAGGGGACAAATGTAGACCACATTATCTGTATCCAGATCATAAATTGAGCAAATGCATGAGTGAGTAGAAATTGATAAAAAAAGGTCTATTTCTATTAATAATAATGTAAGTGGGAGAAAGAAAAGCGTATTACTTGAGGAAGCACCGATAAACCTCCAATTGTAATGAAATCTTCCCAAAAGAGCCAAATTGGAGCACTTAATAAGGAAAAGTAATTCATGAAATTGAGAAAAAGACCAGACACTACAACGAACGAAGTTGCTAAGAAGTAAGGAAAAGGCATGGATTGTGCTAATGCGAGCTGAACAATGACGACATAGGTTGAAAGTACACCAAGTGTCTGCACCAGCATTGCTTCCTTTTCTCTTTTCTTGGCAAAGTATGAAAGTAGTGAGAGGTTTCCAAGCAAACTAGTAAGCATTCCCTGGCAGTAATTGGTATTAAAACACAGTTTAACAGAGAGTGTATCTAGATAGGAAATATTCAAGATTCTAACATAGTAATAACAAATTAAAGAAAGAATCGTAGAAAGCATGCAGAAATAGAGTGAATTACTTACTAGCCATGGGATAGCAAAGAGAGCAGTATTATTTGCGGACATAAGATTTCTAGCATTAAGTAAAATCTGAGGCATTTGCAGTAAGAGGAATGGGAAATTTGCTGCGCCAGAGAGTTTGGATGTAAGCGAATCCCATTGCTCGTAACTTTCGTTTCTTGTTCCAAAGTTAACCGATCTCTTGGAAAATGAATTTAAAGAAAAAATGTCATGTGATGATAATAAAAGAAATGAAAGTGGGAGAGGTAAAAGTTAGGTTAGGTATGTACCTGGTGAGGTGGATCGGAATGAAGAGCATTGAGAGGGAAATAGGGTCGGCGGGGTTGAGGGAAAGCAAATAGACGGTATTGGGTGGAAAGAAAACACAGATTATGATGTGGGCGAGGGTGAGGTCGAGGGCGAGGTGAAGAAGTGAGATATTTGTGTTGTTGATGTTGACATAGGAGTTGAATTTGAAGATGAGGAGGAGAAGCATAAAAAGTGTTGGCCATGAGTGCCTTATTAATTTTCAACAAATGATTTTGTTGCTCATAACTTTAACTTGTTGTTATTGTGGGAGTGAGTGTGACTCTGATGACTGTATTGTTGGGAATCAGATTGGGCGGTGATACAAGTGGATTCACTCTTCATATTTAACTTTTTTTTATTCTTTATTGCTCCATCACCTCGTGAATGCTTTTTCAAATATGTTAAATAATAATAAATACTTAATGGTATATCGGAAAAAATATACTTAATATTGCATTGGAAATGCAAAGTGATTTATAATTTAAAACAAATTATTTTGATATAATTTATAATTTGAAACTGAAAAAATATTTTCAACAAACACAAATAATAGTATATGATTAAACTAATCTTCAACTCATAAGTTTCACTAATCACTAATCAATATAACAACATCAACTTTTTAAGTATTTTTCAAGGACAAATTAAATATGCTCTTTGGCCTGATCGTTTGGGTAAGGGCTAGGGTTGTTTTCGGTCCGTATCGGATCGTGTATGTGAAGTTTCGATTATTGGACCGATAATCCTATCGAATCTAACCAGTCCGAACTAGAACAGTGATGGGCCCAAAATTAGAACCGTTATTTATTTGATTATTTTGGGTAAACCGAAATCGGACCAGATAACCGATTCGGATACCCGAGCCAATCAAAAAGTATCCAAATTTTTAACATTTTTTTAGCAAAATAATACAATATAATGTATAATTTTATATTTTTATAGATCTTACAAGTTGTTCATCATAATTCAAATTAAAAATACAACCTTTTCATCAGAATTCAACTAAAAAATACAACATGTTCATAAGAATTCTTAAGAATTCAAAATTACAAAAACCAGCAAAAGCAAGAAAGTCATAACAATTTCTGAATTACATTTGTCTAATGATGCCTCAGAACATATTCATCATTGGCATTGAAGTTTTAACATTACAAAGAAACAAAACAACATCTCTAAGAAGCGACACTCATATCCTATTGTTGACCAAAATCATATGTTAGAGGTTCATCTTGAGGTTCCTCAAGCTACAAAATAGAATCAAAAGTTAAAAAATGCAACATAAATGTAATAATCCATCTAAATAGACCATAAGTCATTAAATACTTACAATACTTGAAGTGCATCCCTTTTTAATACCGTATATCTCTTTCACCCAATCACCCCCACAAAACACCATTTCCACTGTCTTAGTTTTCATTGAAGATCATTTTAGATCAATAATCCTTTTACCAGCACTAAAAGTTGTTTCTGAAGCAACAGTTGTAACTGGAACAATTAGGATATCTTTTGCTAATATACTAAGAACAGGATACTTGGCCTCATTTCCCATCCACCAAGTTAAAACATCAAACTTTGTGCTTGGAGGGCCTTCAATGGAGACTCCTCAAGATACAACTCAATATCTGATTTTGTATTAGAACTACCAACAACAGTTTCTAAAAACATCTCAAAATTCCTTCTTCCTAATCCAGAACTACTTCCTATTTCTGGAGTTTCAGATATAGGGGCATCATTAACTCCATAGGTGTCTTGATACAATTGGAATAGAGTTTTTAAGTTGGTTGCGAACTCTTGTTCATAGGCAATGGCTTGAGTAGCATTGGATACAAGAAGGGATATACCCATTTGATGAAGATCATTTTATACCTATTTGAACATGAAGAGTTGCCAACCAACTAAAGTATTGAAGGTGCGCAAAACACAAGGAAGGGGGGTTGGAATTGGGTTTTCAAAACAATTAAAAATTAACTTCTAATGACACGTTTAATTTATCCTGGTTCGTTTGAACTCAAACTACATCCAGTCCACCCGCCAAGGTGATTTTGCCTCTACTGAGGTCTTAATCCACTATTCAATAGGAATACACACAAAGACCTATAGTCAATGTCCTCTTGAGTCTTCTGACTAAACTTAGTCACTCAAGGAATAAAATAACTATTACAAATATAATAAAAAAGTAACTTAGAATGCTTCTAGATAAGCAGAGATCACTAAGTGAAAGTTACAATAGTAAGTACGATATGATTCAAATGATTTGCGTGAAAATATGATAATCAGTCTTGTTGAATTCTTCAAATGAAGTCCTTTATATAGTCTATGAGGAATGTAGCCGTTGGAGACATCTTGAAATAAATTAGGGTAGACTTTAATACCATAAATTCTTTCCATAAGCAGAGATACTTGTCTTCGTTCATTAATTAAAATATCCTTTAATTAATGTCTTTTAATATGGATACCAGCATCTTCTAAGCGGAGATCAGAGATAATGAATACGAGATGCGCAGCCAATAAATGTATAATTTAATGTTGGATTCTCCTTAGAGAGTATCTTCTGTATGAATCTTCTAAGCACGTACGGTTTACTTAGATGAATTTATCTTCTACACAAGAATAAATAAATTCATTAGAACTTCTATTATAAAGGGTTTGTTATCATCAAAACACTTAGAGGTTCAGAACCATATTTGTTCTAACAATCTCCCCCTTTTTGATGATGACAAAACATTTAAGTAAAGAGAATAGAGTTTAATAGAATTAAGTGAACTCCCTTTGATTAAAAAAAATTCTTCAGAAGTTCCATGATCCTTAGCTCCCCCTGAGTTGATTACTTAACCTGTTTCTTTTCTATGATAACAACTCAAATATTTTTATTAGAATTATATGTAAGAGGCAAATTATGGTAAACTGCTATGGATCAGAATCATTTACGTTTCTCCCCCTTTTTGTCATAATCAAAAAGGAACAAAGCACAGAAAAAGATAGAAAATAACCAGAATATGAAAATTATATTTAAAAACCAGTAGAAGTTTAGAGTTATGCAAAAGCAGAAGATAAGACAGGGAAACAGCTAGGATAGAAAATAAGCAAAAAAATTAGGAGTTCATCTTAGCAACTAAGGACTCCAACAAAGATTTGATTTCTGATGATGATTCCACTTGCTTGCCAAGCAAAGTCTTCATTTCAGCAGTGGTTTCATCTTGCTTATCCAGGCGTTCTTTCACCAGCTGATTTTCCTTCTTCAGCTCTTGTAGAGTTTGCAGAACAAAATTTGTAGCCAGAGGTTCTTCAACTTCTGGGGCAGCTTGAGTATCAGGTTCATCATCATGTTCTTCTTCAGAAGGTACCAAGATCATTTGAAGAGCTGAAACTTCATCCAGAGGTTCTGACTCTGTCCAGGGCTTGTTGTCCAGCAGAAGAGGTTTAGCTTGTTCAACGTTAGAAACAACTGCTTGAAGATACTCACAGAAGTTCTGGTGAGCAACATCATAGCAGATGTCCTTAAGTCTTTTGGTCTCAGCATTAAACCACTTTCTGAGGTCAGCCCACAGAAAATCATAAGCAGCTGGATCTGTAAGCTCTGAGCAAACAGACTTCAGATCCTCTAACTTTAAATTTAAGACTGTTTCAAAAGCAAGAAGTAAAGTAGAAACGTCTGTTCTGGATGGTTTTGGTTTTGGTATTGGTATGGCTGTTTTGTTTGATACGGAGGAGAGTTTTTGTAAGGCTGCAAAATCAACAGTTGTTCTGAGAGGGTTTTCATATATAGTTTCTTCTGGAGTGTCAGGGATGTTTATGACTGTAGGTGAGTTTGGTGGTGTAGACATATAAGAGGATATAGAGCTTTCTCTTATAGGAGATAGTCTAGGTGCATGTTCAGGAGATGGAGGTGGGACAGCTTCTGCGTCTTGAAAATGTTCAAGATCAAGATCTAGAGCATTTTGCAAAGCAGTTTGTGTTTCGGATGTTGGAGAACGATCAATATCAGATAGTGGGGTATTATCAATGGGTATGTCAAAATCAGAGAGAGTTTGAGGTTGATGGGTCTCAGCTTCTGGTGGATATAGAGATGAGAGGATGGATGCTACTGCAGCAGTTGCAGGAATTTCTGTTTGAATGGGATTATCAGTTTGAGGTGGTTCAGAGGAAGGGATTTGTTCTGAGGGAATATCAACGGAGGATTGTTGGCTAGAAGGTAAGGTGCTAGAAGGTAATTCAGACACTTCTACATTTACTGCTTCTAAAACAGAAATAAATTCAGAGTTAGAGGCAGAAGATTTACCTGATGTTCTGGATGACTTTAGCATCTTCTGAGAAGGTCCTTCAGCAGTTTTTCTCTTCTTGAGTCTCACAGAAGCTACGTCTTGAGCTTTCTGTTTGAGTTCAATAGGCTTGAACTGGGGTTCCATACCCTGTTGCTTGCAGATATCCAGGTAGTTGACTACAACATCTGCAGGAGTATCAGAGGAAAAGAGAGGGAAGTCTTCCAATGGGATCCTTCTGGTGCTGATTACTTCTCTAGATTGAAGAACAGGTTCTTGCTGAATAGATGTAATGAATTTCATCTTCTTCAGGTTCTTAGCATTCAGAGGTTTGCCAACATCTGTTTCTAGAAGTTCAGTTTTCTTCAACTCTGCTAGAAAGTCTACCAGCTTGTTTTGGCAGAGTATATCAGAAATGATACGTCCAAAAGGAATCCAATCCCTTTTGGTCTTTTCACCATCTCTGGTTTCCTTCACACTGACTCTAAGGTTCTGGAAGAGAGTGTGGGCAAGGTTGATCTTCTTCTTCTTGGCAATGAAGTAGAGAAGAAATTGTTGGTCCAGGTTAATGTAATCTGGAGAGTTGGTAGGTTTCCTGTGACATATTGTCCCAAGAATGATTTTCGCCCAAATACGGAGAGGGGTCTTCAAGTCTTTGATTTTGTTTGAGGGTTTTCCAGAGGTAAAAATTTCCTTTGCAATCACAGCAGTATCAGACGCTTTGTCCATGTCACTGCATTTGATACCATTTCCATCAGCTTCAAGAAGTTTAGCAAGATGGTCTTCAGAAATAACCACCTTTTTACCAAGCACATAAGAGGTAACTTGTGCGTCATTTGATGATGCATAAACCCAGAATTCTTTAACCAATTTAGGGAAGACTGGTCCCATTAATCTGTCAAAATACTTTTCCCAGCCCTGAGCTTCAACATACGGGAGGAGATCAAAGCCATTTTCCTTTAAACTTCCAAAATCCACAAATAACTCACACAGGACTTCCAATTTATCAGTAGGAGTTGAAAGAGTATTTGTGGGCTCAACATAGTACACATCAGAAAAATCTTTGCGTTGAGAAGATGAAGCCATTAGTTACTAAGATGAGATATTAGGGTTTAGGGTTTTTGAGAAAAATTTAGAGAAAACGAAAGAGTGAAGGTAAAAAATTCAGAGAGTATGCAAGACGGGTAAAAGGTTAAAGTGAGAGAGAGATATTATATATATAGAAAAAATAAAGCATTTAATTAGTTGAGAAAATAGTGGGAAAAATTAAGTTTAAAAACATAATGATTAAAAGCATTAAATGCGCTGACATAGGGTAAGGCGTAAACGATTCTGGAACAGTTACCCAAGAGATTTTCTTGCCTTTTTGGTGTCAAGTCTAGCCGTATCAGATTCCAGAATATCAACAGTTATCCTTCTATAGAGGACAGTTACTAACGCATGTTCTGTCACTTTTTAGAGTATGGACACTTGTTTTAATTCTGATGGAATCCTTAGAGCCTTGTTGACACTTGTTAATCTGAAGATCTGCATGTTAATCTTTTGAACAGAAGTTCTAAGAGTGAAACGGTTAGAGCATAGCATCTTCTGAGATAACCATATAGAAGATAAATATCAGAACTTCTAAGTGATAAAAACATATAAGTAAAGCATCTTCATTCTGGACATAATTTCATGCTAAGGTTAGTTAGTATGAAATTAAATCTATCTTCAGGAAGGGGTTTTGTAAAAATATCAGCCCATTGGTGATTTGTGTCTATAAATTTTAACATTAAAATTCCCTTCTGAGTATAGTCCCTAATGAAGTGATGTTTAACTTCTATGTGTTTAGCTCTAGAATGTAAAATTGGATTTTTAGAGAGACAAATAGCAGAAGTATTGTCACAGAGGATGGGAATGTTACTCTCATAGATATTGAAGTCCTCAAGCTGATTTTTCATCCAGAGCATCTGAGTACTGCATCCAGCTGCTGCAATGTATTCAGCTTCTGCAGTTGATAATGCTATGGTTGGCTGTCTTTTGCTAGACCAAGAGATTAGATTGTCTCCTAGAAATTGACAACTTCCAGATGTACTTTTTCGTTCTGTTCTGTCTCCAGCAAAATTAGCGTCACAATATCCTACAAGTTTATACTCTTCTGATCTTCTGTAGTATAGACCAAGATTAGTAGTACCTTTCAGATATCTAAAGATTCTCTTAACTGCTGTTAAGTGAGTTTCTCTAGGATCTGATTGGAATCTAGCACATAAACATACACTGTATAGAATATCTGGTCTAGAAGCAGTTAGATAGAGAAGATATCCAATCATACCTCTGTAGAGCTTCTGATCTATTTTCTTACTTACCTCTTCTTTCTCCAAAATACATGTAGGATGCATAGGAGTTTTAGATATAGTGCTTTCTGATAAATCAAATTTCTTCAGGAGTTCTTTTACATATTTGCTTTGATGGATATATGTTCCTTCTGATGTTTGATTTATTTGAATTCCCAGAAAGAATTTTAGTTCTCCCATCATGCTCATTTCAAATTCTGCATGCATAGATTTAGCAAATTCCTTTCCCAAGGCACTTTTAGTGGAACCAAAAATTATATCATCTACATAGATTTGACATATCAGAAGATCATTTTTAATGTTTTTACTGAAAAGAGTTGTATCCATTTTCCCTCTGATGAACTTATTTTCCAGAAGAAAATTACTTAGTCTTTCATACCAAGCTCTGGGAGCTTGTTTTAAACCATATAATGATTTTTTAAGTTTGAAAACATGTTCTGGAAATTTTGTATTTTCAAATCCAGGGGGTTGGTGTACATACACTTCTTCATCAATATAACCATTTAAAAATGCACTTTTGACATCCATTTGATATAGAATAATATTATGATTTACAGCAAATGATATTAGAAGTCTGATAGATTCTAACCTGGCGACTGGTGCATAGGTTTCAGTATAGTCAATTCCTTCTTGTTGACTGTAACCTTGTGCAACCAGTCTTGCTTTGTTTCTGACCACTTCTCCTTTCTCATTTAGCTTGTTTCTGAATACCTACTTGGTGCCAATGATGTTGAATCCTCTGGGCCTAGGAACTAGATCCCACACATCATTTCTGGTGAATTGATTTAGTTCTTCTTGCATAGCCAGAATCCAATCATTTTCTGAGAGAGCTTCTTCTACAGAAGTTGGTTCAATCAGAGAAACAAGTCCCATTAAGGTTTCTTCAGAGTTTTTGAATGAAGATCTTGTTCTGATTGGTTCATCTTTCTTTCCCAAGATTTTATCTTCTGGGTGATTAATAATGCTTCTGGGTAGTTTCTTCTGAATGGGTCCTTCAGGTGTTGTTGGAGAAATTGTATTGTTTTGATCTTTAGATGATTGATCTTTAGAAGTTCTGTTTGTAGAGATTTCTACTTCTATATCTGCAGAAAATTCATTCTGCTTTGGTTTTTCAGAACCAAGCTTATCATCAAATCTGACATGAATAGATTCTGTCACAATACGTGTTTCTGTATTGTATACTCTGTATCCCTTAGAACGTTCAGAGTATCCTAACATATAACACTTCTATGCCTTAGAATCAAATTTATTCAGAGTATCAAGAGTATTTAAGATAAAACAAATACATCCGAAAGGATGAAAATAAGAAATGTTGGGCTTTCTGTTCTTCCACAATTCATAAGGAGTCTTTTCAAGAATAGGTCTTATAGAGATTCTATTCTGAATATAGCATGCTGTATTTACTGCTTCTGCCCAAAAATGTTTAGCCATATTAGTCTCATTTATCATGGTTCTGGCCATCTCTTGTAAAGTTCTATTTTTACGTTCTACAACCCCATTTTGTTGTGGAGTTCTAGGACAAGAGAAATCATGAGAGATGCCATTTTCATTGAAAAATGATTCTAATTGTTTATTTTCAAATTCTCCACCATGATCACTTCTGACTTTAATGATTTTAGATTCTTTTTCATTTTGAACTTGTTTCCAGAAGTTAGAAAATACAACAATTGACTCATCCTTGTGTCTAAGAAACTTTACCCATGTCCATCTGCTGAAGTCATCTACGATCACCAATCCATACTTCTTGCCACTGACAGAAGCAGTTTTCACTGGTCCAAACAAGTCAATGTGCAGAAGTTCTAATGGTCTAGAGGAAGATACAACATTTTTAGCTTTAAATCCAGTTTTTGAAAATTTGCCTTTCTGACATGCTTCACACAGAGCTTCTGAGTTGAACTTCAAATTTGGAAGTCCTCTGACTAGATTGAGTTTGTTAAGTTGAGATAATCTTCTCATATTAACATGTCCCAATCTTCTGTGCCAGACCCATTGCTCAGTTTCCACAGACATTAGACATTTTACATTTTGAATTTTTAACTCTGAAAGCTTTATTTTATAAATGTTGTTCTTTCTCTTTCCACTAAAGAGGATTGTTCCATCTTTCTGACTAACAGCTTTACAGAACTTTTGATTAAAGATTATGTCATAGCCATTATCACTTAATTGACTTATGGATAATAAGTTATTCATTAATCCTTCTACAAGTAGAACATTAGAGATATAGGGAAGATTTCCGTTACCAACAGTTCCAGAGCCAATTATTCTTCCTTTTTGATTGCCTCCAAAACCTATGTGGCCTCCATCTTTTAGTTCAAGACTTTGGAACATATGCTTTCTTCCCGTCATGTGACGTGAGCATCCAGAGTCCAGGTACCATGATTGGTGTTTCAGTTTTGCTGTTAAAGACATCTGCAACATACACAATTTTATCCTTGGGTACCCATATTCTTCTGGGTCCTTGTTTGTTAGATTTTACAAACTTCTGATTCATTTTAGGTTTTAAATCAGAATTTTGTAGAACAAGATGACTCACTAGTGTATATAAGATCATGATTATGACCATAGACGAAATGAGAACTTAGAGGAGTATTAGTATTTATGACAATGTCATCAATATTTTTTAGTTTCAGAGTTTCTTTATTTTTCACATAGCCTATGCCTCTTCTTTCATTTCTGCTAACACCATAGATCATAGAAGCAATCTTACTTCTATCTAAGCTTTTAGTAAGAAATTGTTGAAAACTATAATCATATTGTTTTATGATATTATCAGAATTGATTAGATCTTCTAATTCAGATTTCTTCTGAGCTTTAAGTTTTTCAAAAGAGTTTTTACATTCAAATAGATTTTCTTTCAGCTCAGAGTTTTCTGTTTTTAGTCTTCTAACTTCTTCTAATTCAGATACTAGACTTTGTTTAATGTCTTTGTATTTGAATTGAAGCTTCTGATATTTTTCAAGAATTTCTGAGAGGCTATCTTCTAATTGAGATCTAGAAAATTTAGAAAATACCTCTTCTGAATCTGATTCTAACTCTGATTCTGATGGATGGTCATCTTCTGGTATCTTTGCCATTAATGCAATATTAGCTTGTTCATCTTCAGAATCTGACTCTGCTTCAGATGATTCAGAATCATCCCATGTTGCCATGAGACTCTTTTTCTTTTCTCTGCTGAATTTGTTTCTGGGTTTCTCTTTCTGAAGTTTTGGACATTCACTTTTATAGTGTCCTGGTTCTTTGCATTAGTAGCACACAACTTCTTTGCTTCTGGGTTTCTTATGACCAGATGTTGATTCAGAATAATTGTTTGTTCTTCTGGTATTTCTGAACTTCTTCTGACGATGCTTCCAGAGTTGTTGAACTCTTCTGGATAGGAGAGATAATTCATCTTCTTCTGAAGAGCATCCAGAGCTTTCTTCTTCTTCTGCCTGTAAAGCTTTAGAAACATGTTTGTTAGATTTAAGAGCTACAGACTTACCTTTCTTCTGGGGCTCATCTTCTTCTAACTCAATCTCATGACTTCTCAAGGAGCTGATCAGTTCTTCTAAGGAGATTTCATTCAGATTTTTTGATAACTTTAAAGCAGTGACCATGGGCCTCCAAGCTTTTGGTAAACTTCTGATGATTTTCTTCACATGATCTGCTGTTGAGTAGCCTTTATCCAGAACTTTTAGTCCAACAACCAGGATTTGGAATCTTGAGAACATTTTTTCAATGGTCTCATCTTCTTCCATCTTGAAAGCTTCATACTTCTGGATGAGAGCTAGAGCTTTAGTCTCCTTGACTTGAGAGTTGCCTTCATGTGTCATTCTCAGAGAATCAAACATGTGTTTAGCTGAATCCCTGTTTGTGATCTTCTCATATTCTGTGTATGAGATGGCACTTAGAAGTATGGTCCTAGCTTTGTGATGATTTCTGAATTCCTTCTTCTGTTGAGCTGTCATATTTTTTCTTTCAATCTTCTGACCATCTGCTCCAACAGGATGAATGTATCCATCTGTCACCATGTCCCAGAGATCTCCATCTAGAGCTAGAAAGAAACTCTCCAGAACATCCTTCCAGTAGTCAAAGTTGTCACCATTGAATATTGGAGGTTTAGCATTGATCTTGTCATTCTGATAGTCATTGTTGTTAATTCCTGTTTCTACCATGTGTTTTAACTTCTGGATCTTTTACTGACACGGTTAAGTGCAATACTCAGAACCTAGCGCTCTGATGCCAATTGAAGGTGCGCAAAACACAAGGAAGGGGGGTTGGAATTGGGTTTTCAAAACAATTAAAAATTAACTTCTAATGACACGTTTAATTTATCCTGGTTCGTTTGAACTCAAACTACATCCAGTCCACCCGCCAAGGTGATTTTGCCTCTACTGAGGTCTTAATCCACTATTCAATAGGAATACACACAAAGACCTATAGTCAATGTCCTCTTGAGTCTTCTGACTAAACTTAGTCACTCAAGGAATAAAATAACTATTACAAATATAATAAAAAAGTAACTTAGAATGCTTCTAGATAAGCAGAGATCACTAAGTGAAAGTTACAATAGTAAGTACGATATGATTCAAATGATTTGCGTGAAAATATGATAATCAGTCTTGTTGAATTCTTCAAATGAAGTCCTTTATATAGTCTATGAGGAATGTAGCCGTTGGAGACATCTTGAAATAAATTAGGGTAGACTTTAATACCATAAATTCTTTCCATAAGCAGAGATACTTGTCTTTGTTCATTAATTAAAATATCCTTTAATTAATGTCTTTTAATATGGATACCAGCATCTTCTAAGCGGAGATCAGAGATAATGAATACGAGATGCGCAGCCAATAAATGTATAATTTAATGTTGGATTCTCCTTAGAGAGTATCTTCTGTATGAATCTTCTAAGCACGTACGGTTTACTTAGATGAATTTATCTTCTACACAAGAATAAATAAATTCATTAGAACTTCTATTATAAAGGGTTTGTTATCATCAAAACACTTAGAGGTTCAGAACCATATTTGTTCTAACAAGTATTTCCAATGTATTAGTAGCCTCAGAAACTTATTTCATCATTGGAAAGTGGCAACTAAGAGGTAACATAATTGGACGCAGAGACAGACAACTAATGCCACACAAAGAGGTAACTTAATTTGCCTCAGACAGACAAAAATTCATAACAGAAGCATCATTGGCACAATTAAATCACAGGCTAACAAAGGCAACATCATGTTATCCCCAGGCACAATTTATGTCACACAACACAATATAAACCAAACAGCATAAACCAGAAAGCAGATTCAACACAAGCCTCAAAGTCATCATAGGCTACATAAACAGAGAGACATAAACAGATCCAACACAAGCCTCAAAGTCATCATAGGCTACATAAACAGATCCAACACAAGCCTCAAAGTCATCATAGGCTACATAATAGAGATACATAAACATATCCATCACAAGCCTTAAAGTCATCATAGGCTACATAAACAGAGAGACATAAACAGATCCAACACAAACACAAGGGAGACACCAAGCAAAATAGTAGCTACCTAAAGTATAATCAATGGAAACTAATTATACTATCAACTTGGAAGATGTGCATGCCTTGGATCAAGGATTGCACCAATAGAAATCAATGTGTTAGACTCTGACCAATATTTTTCATACTTCAACTTCATTTCTAGCAAGGGCCTGCAACTGAGGATTTTTTGAGATGCTTGAGGGTTCATCAAGTAAAACCTTCACCCTGTAAAGCTCAACCAAAAACAAATTAGCAGTGGGGTAATATGTGCCACTAATAATTGATGTCACATCAGTAAAAACCTCCAAAAACTTGCAAATATCATGAACATCTTCCCAATCATTTGCATCAGGCAAAAAATTGAGAAATGCTCCATTTTCTTCAGCATATCTAGGGCATACTTCTCTGTAATGGTAAGTAGTGGACAATATCAACCAATTTGAGTTCCATCTTGTCTTAGTATCCAACATTTGCATCCTTCCTTCAAGTTTCAACTCATCAACAAATTTCTTGAATGCTTTGCACCTTGTTTCAGAATTCAGCAAATATTTGACACCATTCCTAATCTTATTAACAATCACCTTAATCATATCAAGACCATCCTGAACCAACAAATTTAAAATGTGTGCACAACATCTAACATGAAAACAATTTACCATCCAATGGAAGATTTCTCCTACCAAAATAATCTCTCTTCAATATAGAAATACAATTATCATTCGCACTAGCATTGTTAACATAAATAGAAACCATTTTATCCCTAATGCCCTAATCATCCATCACCTTAATCAATTCCCTACATAAGACTTCACCAGAATGTGGTGGTGGCACATTCTTAAAAGATAAAACTATTTTATGAAACTGCCATTTAGAATCAATGAAATGGCCAGTCACAGTCATATAACCAATTTTCTGTTCTTCTAACCACCACAGGTCAGTTGTAAGAATGATCATGTTAATCATTGGCATAAACCTTTTCATCTTAACTCTCTCAGCATCATAAAAAGTCTCACAATCCAACTTAACCTGTTGCCTACTGATCTTTTTGTACCATGGATAAATTGTGTTAAGAAATTCATTAAAAATAACACCTTTTATAACAGAAAAAGTAAATTCATGACCTAGAATCATATGAGTTGCAACTTCTCTAACCCTAGCATGGTTATATTTCCAAGTTGCCAAACTAGGAGTACTGTCAGATCCAACAGATAACCTAGACTGTGCAACTTCTTTGTCAATATTACCTCTCAACCTAAGCTTCCTTTGCATAAAATTTTCTAAATGTTTTTACCATTAGAAGTGCTCTTATATTTCACATCATAAGTATAAAGCTTACCACACCATTTGCATCATAAGTATAAGCAACTCTAAGTAATTGTCATGGAAGTGTGGCTTCTGTTTTGAATGGTTGGTGTAGGTAAATAGTTGTCAATACCAACAAATGATTATTGGGACTGTGAGATATCACTGAGGTGATTGGAAGTGAGGATGGGTTTCTCATATTTAGGAGTTCCTAAGTAGAAGTTACAGGGGTAGTTATTAAGTGAGAAGACTGTAAACTTTAGGTGTTTGCTGAGAAGTATTTGAATTGATACTACATAGTAGATTTTCTTCCTGGCTTGGTAGCCCCCAGAGTATATGAGTTTGCATCGAACTGGGTTAACAATTTGAATGTGTTCTTTACAGCTTTTCTATTTATCTTATGTAGTATTTATGCAGAATGTCATATCAGATGTCTAAACATCTTGAAGAATGTTTAATCTGATATATCAGAATTTTAATTACTGATGTGTATGCCTTTCCATGTTTATATGTAACAGATAAGATGTCTTAATATCGTATTCGACATCTGAGTCTGTCACACCAGAATTTCAATGTTCGACATCGTTGATGCTTCTATTGTCGAAAGATTCAATGAGGTAGATAAGTTAAAATATTTTCGTATTGCATGTATTTAATGAAAAAAATGTAAATTGTTATTTTAATATGTAGTTGTTTAACTTATTATCTGTAAACTTGTAGGTATTCACAGACACATCATGCTATGAAATAGAGACTATTGACGACATGCGGAAACTTTGGGCCAAAAGATTTTTGGAAATGGTTGAAGAGCAAAGAAAGGTTGAAAAGAAAATGCAAATAGTGGAAGAGAAAATGGTGGAAGAGGATGACCGAGAAAGGCATTCAAATATTGCCAAATCCAAAACCAAAGCGAAGGAAGAAAAATTATATATAGATAGTTTATGTTAAATATGATTTTGATGTAGACTTTATGCTATTAGATAATATGATTTGATAAGACCTATATATACAATGATGTTAGGATGTTTGTTTTGGACGTACTTTTTGTTTATTGAATGTTTAGTGGTATTCAAAAATATTTGATTAAATCAAATATGGTCTAAATATAGTTATGTATAATTTGTATCTAGGGTATAAATATAATCTTGTGTAAAAATTACAAGATAAATAGTAAAAGAATCGGGTGTAAACATAGTAAAATTGGGTGTAAAATCGCCAACATCAATAGTAAAATCGGCAACATCAATTGTAAAATCGGCAACATCAATTGTAAAATGGGGTGTAAAATCACCAACATCAATAGTAAAATCGCCAACATCAATAGTAAAATAGGGTGTAAAATTGCCAACATCAATAGTAAATTCGGGTGTAATACAGTATATTTACACCCTATTTAGAAAAATAGGGTGTAAGCTTGCCATCTTCTATTGCAAACATTTACCATTTTACATCTGATTTTTATCAAAACAGGTGTAAATAAGTTTGATTGAAATGAAGTTATTATACATTTACACCCATTTTATAAAACATAGGGTGTAAAATGGAATATATATATATATATATATATATATATATATATATATATATATATATATACATCAATTTTAAACAAAAAAGGGTGCACTATATCATCTATAAATGTGTATATGTAATAATTTACACCTGATTTCTATTAAAAAGAGTGTAATATAACATAGCATTTACACCCATTTTAAAACAGGTGTAAATTAGTCAGATATTTCTCACCCATTGAATTCACACCCTCTAAAACCGGGTGTTAAATTTTAAAAAAAATGGGTGTAAATTATACTTTCTGCACTGGTGCCTTTTTATGTTAACATGTACATTAGTGATCAATCAGAAGATTATAGCTAAAGGCGAGCTAGTAGGCTGAAGAGAGCACAAAAAGTACAGATTTTGCATCCTAGGAGTGAATGGCGATCGCAATATGGATATAATAGAGGAATGTCATTCGCCATTGCCTCAGAAAGTAGAGATTATGGAACTTTGAAGAATGGTGAACGCCATGTGCTTAATGGCGAATGCCACCGTGCGCGGAGTAGTTTTTCCAGTTTGCAACAGTTATCTCACTTATAAAAATTTGAATTTCGAAATGTAACAATCAAGTCCTGAGTTTTCTATAAATAGGACCTCCCTAGGACCAATTTCAGTATCCAATTATCCCACGGAAGCGCTGCCGAATTCAAATCTAGCCTTGTAACCATATTAGTACCTTCCAAAGTAACAATTGCTTACACTGAGTAATTGTTACATCCTTGTATCTTTTGTTTTCCTTTTGTCGCTGATGTAATTTGATCATTCAATCAATAAAAGTTTGTTTTAATTTAAATTCAGGTTTATTTACCTTTCAGTCTTTTATCGCATTTGATTTATTTATGTTCTTCGTACTTATGATCATAACTTGTTTTCTATAAGAACTCTAAAATCAGTATTTCACTAAAATTAATCGTTATGTATAATTTGATTTCTAATGATCATAATATGTTAGGTTTAGAAGTTAATATGTTAGGATAAATTTGCATGATCCCATTAACTGAGGATCGTCGTCTCGACGAGACTCTATAGGAACCACCGATATTAACATTGTATGTTCAACTTTCTGGTTTTAGTGTTTAAGTTTAATTTAGGTTGTTTCATGGTGAGAGCGAGAAGTAGCTTAACAAAGTTTAGTCACGAGAGTGAGAAACACATCAAGGCGTGTTCAATAGCGCGAGAGTGTGAGATCGTGTCTTTAGATTAACATTGCCTACAAAATCGTTTTAATACACTAGTTAGCACCCGTAACTTACGAAGTTCCTTAGGAGCACGAAAATCTCTCTTCGGTCTTATTTTATTTCTATTATAAATTCCCGTTAGAATTAAGTTCCTTTTCAATTCCGATCAAGCCTTAGATTTACACCGCAATATCGATCACTCTAGGTTGATTATTAGTCTATGTGGGTTCGACAATCTTTTAAAACTACGTGATAGACTGTATACTTGCAGTACCAATCCGACCAATACTCAGAGTCGCGATCAAGTAGAATATTAATGTTTTATTTCATTGATGAATGAGGATACCAAGTTTAATATAATACATTAGGATATTGTATTCAATAAAAGTTTAATTTCGGAAATGTTAGATTTCCCAAGGAACAATATAAGGTATTATGTCGAAGGAGTAACGAGCTTTATTTAGTAACAAATAAGGTTGTGTTATAGACCAGAAGAAGTTATGTAAGAGATAGAGTAAGTACCTTGGATTCAAGAAAACTCTAGTAAGATGAAATTATTTTTGAATCTAAGAGGATTACCGCATAGAGTGAAGTGAACACGGCATGGAAAATAATGTTAACATTACTATATGAGGATGTGATAACAAGACATATCTTGGACAAATGTGTAATGGAGTTATTAAGATGCTTTTGTATCTAAATTAAGGAAGTGTAATCCATGGTAGTTCACCCACGAGAGATTCAAGTTGTGCAATGTAGAATGGGAGAAGTATCACCTTGGTATTGAGGAATACATAACAGTAGGACCATGGTCACAAGTGTAAATGACAGATTCTTAGTCTGGAGACGGATGTTGAGTGATGTACTGTGTAGAATAGTAAGTATTGTATTTTATGGGAGAGAATGCGGTAAAACAACGAGAAGCAAATCAAGACTTATTACGGATGAAGGGTAAATCGTGGAATGGTTTATACCGAAAGAGTTTTGTAGATAGTTGATGAGAACTATTGGTTACAAGTCTTATATTAAGTGACTTAGATGTAAGTATGGTATACATTGGAAAGTGGAAGAATATGGAATCTCGGTTAATACACACGTAGAGATGACAAGGTTCTTCAGGAGGATGCATTGTCACGATATTTTCAAGTGTTAGAAAACTTTGTATTTATGAAAGATCGAAATATTTGGAATCTACCTTTTGTTGAACCAAGAAAGTTATTGTTATAATTCTCATTAAAAGTTCAAGCAAGAGAACAAAGTTGTATACTTGATAAAATATGTTTATTACTTATTGGTACCACATAATGTTCTGTGTTGAGTTTTTCTTATGGACGAATCAAGTGTGAGCTGGTGACCGAGACCCTTTGATGTCTTCATTATTGTTTTCCTGATAGCGTTGCGTGAGTGAAAAACGAATTGTCCCGCTGAATAATTGTGTTGTGACTGTGACAGAATTAGTAGTTATATCCCATCATTTGTTTGGAGTATGTCGTCGACATGTAGTATCTTATTCTGTGTTACCTTGAGTTGATAACAGTGGGTGAGTATTATACGAGTTAAGAAGTCGCAAGTTGGGAACGATTTTTCGATGTTAGTGCAAACTAGATTGATGGTTTTGAGTTTGGATAGTTTTTGTACCAAGATAAATTGGTTATGTTATGATTAACCGAATAACCTCAAATAGGTAATTGACAAACACATGAGGTTTATGAAGAACTTTAGAAACCCATAACTTTTGAACCATAAGTCTGTTTTGGTTTCCGTTCGAAGCATTAGGAGACTAGCATGATGAACCTCTAAGGTCAAGGCCTCTAGACTTCACTTTCACGCCACCAAGTTTGAGAACTTGAGGATGAATGAGGATGAATGTGTTTATGAATTTTATATGAATCTCATGGACATTGCAAACTCATCCACTGATCTAGGGAAAAAGATTCCAGAAAATAAGCTGGTCAAGAAGATCCTAAGATCACTCCCAAAGAAGTTTAAAATCAAGGCTACAACTATTGAAGAAACTCATGACTTGGATACCATGAAAGTGGATGAACTCATAAGCTATCCATAAAACTATGAGTTGATTATTAGTGAAAGAGATGACAACAAGAAAGATAGCCTTTATCACTAATCAAAGTGGAGGTAATCATAAGACAAATATGGAGTTAACCAAGGTCGTGGAAATTCTTGAAGAACAATGTAATCAACTGAGAAAGAAGTTGGAAGAGAAACCTAAAGTTGAGGTCATAATATTTCCTTTAAATAACAATAGAAGATACTTTCCTAGAAGATTTAATGAAGGTTGGAAGTGAAAAGAAGCTAAATGTCCTGCATGTCAAGGATTTGGACACACAAAGACTCAGTACCCCACTTTTCTTAAGAAAAATATGAGAGGTATGATTGTCCCATGGTCAGAAGATGATTCTTCCAGTGGTGAAGAATTGGATAAGAAAGTATAAGCTCTAGTTGAAGTCTACAACATTGATAAGAAAACAATCAATGAAAATTTCACTCCAAGTGAGATAAATTCCAAAATGAGTGAAGAAAGATCAGACAGTTGCTTGAAGAAAGATCAATGTATCTAAATACTATTGTAGATTTGGAAGATAAAGTTGACTTACTATATTCTAAGTTAGACAATAGTATCTACAATATCTCTACTGAGTATTCTTATCATAACAACCATGATGAAAGAAGTCCTATTTCCAAAAGATATCAAAAGGGACCAGGTTTTTCCAAAAGGAGAAAGTCCTACAAAAGGTCTCAACATTATAAAGAACATCAAAAGAAAAATTCTGGAAGAAATAACTGAAGATGACATTATTGTGGTAAGGATGGGTTTAAAACCCTATTGTTATAAGTTATATGGTTATCCAATGAATAAAGTTCAATTCAGTAGAAACAAGGGTACAAATAGATGGGTACCTAAGAGAAATGATGTAGCCGTTGTTGGATACACTCGATACTCAGATAATGAAGATTGGTATTTTGATAGTGGTTGTCCTAATCATATGACAAGTATAAACAAACTTATGTCTCATTTCTGACCTTGCTCATTTGGAGGAGAGGTTAGATATGGTGATGGCTCAAACGGAAGAATCAGGGGATTTGGAAGGATTACTCATCCATATCAGCTAAGGCTTGACAAAATAATGTTGGTAAATGAATTAACTATCAACTTGGTCAGTATCAATCAGTTATGTGATCAAGGATTTAAGTTTAAATTCACAAAAAATGAATTTTTTATGATAAATGATAAAGGAACGACTATTATAAGAGGAGTTCGGGCTAAGAATGATTGTTATCAATGGACTCCCGCAAATGTTGTAGAATTTCTCAAGATACTTAGTAGAGATGATCTGAGAAGGATTAGAAAAAAATTGAAGAAACTAATAAAAGTATTTCTAGGATAAGAATAAGTGATAGAAGATATAAATTTTACTTTGCTAAGGCTCAATTCACAGATGAGTCAACCATTGAAGGAAGGATCAAAGAAAACACTAGGAAAAATAGGCTCACAAAGGAGAAGACATGGATTGAATCTCTAAAAGTGAACAAGTTAATTAAATATGTATTGACATATCTATGTGAGATCACCTTTAAGTCATTAACAAGTCTTCAAAATCACATGGACACTTTGGGGTTCTTACAAAAAGGAGGGAACCAACATAAAAGTGAGAAATTGTGAGCAACCTTTCAAACTTCAAACTACTCCACCCAGAAGAAATTAATCTCACAAAAGTCTCAACATCTCTCTACTAGAAAAGGTTCTGAAGAAGAGGTAGATGTATCCTCAATCAATGACGGAATATCCCTCATCAATGCGGTTCCACTGAATATGATTCTAGGGCTTGATTTTGTTCCCCAAAAGGAATGGAAGCTTTTTGTTAAAAGAATGAAGATTGTCTTTTTAGGTAATGTTTCTAACACATCAAAAGCTTTTTCAAACCCTAAGTTTGTAAGCAAGAAATTTAGAGAGCATGACAGGATTTCTGAAATTGTTAGAAAAACCCTAAAAGACTTATAAGAGGAAGGGAATGCCAATAGAGATCGTGTTGTATGGTATCTAGTGCTAATGTTAGAACATCTAAGAAGAAATCAAATATCAAAAGTAGTGAGCTTGAGATTGATGTCAACCAGGTATCAGATGATGAAGTTCTATTAAAAAGGTTAAAACTAAGCATAAGTAAGAAACTGTAGAAGACTGGTTCCTTGGTTACTAAGGTAAACAAAAAGAAAACTATGGTTGGTCCTGTCAAAGGATGGAGTAAAGTAGTACCTCCAAATGAAAAGAGAAAATATATATCTACTTAAGAATCTGAAGATGATGTCGAAGAAGATGTTCAGGACATCACAAAAAGAAAAAATTATATGACAAGAAAACACTCAAAGACCAATGTGTTTGCAGATTATAGTGATAAGAGAAAATATGTTGAGTGTAGAAGAGTGGGACTGGAAAGGGAGATTGTTCAGAAAATTCTGGACTGCATGGAAATTATGAGGCTCATTGAGGAAGTTGGTCTTATGAAAACAATCACAAATCTTGGTAATTGTTATGAGAAGCTGGTTAAGGATTTCGTTGTAATCATTACTGAAGTAAATAAGGACAAAAGAGTCCTGGAGGTTAATGTTAGAGGAAAATGTGTCACTATGTCACCTGATGTGATAAACAAGTTCTTGGAAAGAAGAGATGGCTCTTATCAAAAATTTGTTTACTCTGAGAATCAAATATGTCAAGAAATTATTAGGAATACTATTCACAAATGGTCTGATAAAATATTGTCAACAGGAAATATGAGTATGAAGTATGCAATACTACACATAATTGGTACAATAAACTGGTATCTAACCAATCACACTTCCACCATCACTTCATCTCGGGAAAAATTCATATATGCTATTGGAGCAAAGTGTGACTTTGACTATGGTGAGCATATCTTTGAACGGATTATCAAGCAAGCTTCTTCAACTGCTGTAAAAAAACCTATTTGTTTTCCTACCCTGATCTGTGGTATAATTCTTGCTCAACATATGACGATTCTTGAGTCTGAGGATACAATTATGAAGCAAAAATCCTTGTTGACTATACATCACAAACTATTTGAGGGAAACCATGTCAAGGACATTGCAAAATTATCGACTTTTTCATCTGGTTCTAAAACCAGACGACTTGAACCTATTGCTAGTTTGGAGGAAACAATCAGAGAGCTAGATGGAATCATCAAGACAACTACAAGAAGAAATGAAATTTTATAACAACTTGTGCTGGAAATGAAGGCTGAAGAATATGCTACAAACAAAAGGAATGATTTTCAACAGATAATATGGATGCTAAAAGTACAGATTGAGAAGTTGAAGAAAGTATAAACTCATCTAATAATGAAGAAACGCATGATGAAGAGGCAACTAAATCAGATGATTGATTGCAGTAGTTTGTGTGTTGAGTTTTAACCCTTGTAACGGCTCTTTGACCAGGACATTTTTTTTGTGCACTGGTTTGTGCTGGATAATTTTCTTTTGTTATTAAATTCTTGTGTTTTTTTTATATATAATGGCTTAGCACCCTTTGCCATATTCTGGCTAAAAAGGGGGAGTGGTATTAGTAGATGATGGTGCTTATGTTGAGTGGGAGTAGTTCCTACCTCTTATGATTAGATATGAGGCTATTTATTTTTCTGCTGCTATCTGATATGTTTTTGCCTCTGTGTTTGTTTTAGCCAAAATCTGCCAAATGGGGATTGAAGGCTCTTGTGAGTTGGCATTGATTTTGGTAAAAAAAATGTTTGAAGATGTTGGACAATATATCCTATGTTGATTATTATAGAGATGTCAGACAAGATGTTTTAACTTTGTTATTCGACATCTTGGTCTGCTAACTGATAAATGTGAATATATTATGTTATGAATATTTTAATATTTTAGGTTATTAGATAATTATCTTATGTGGCACTTAGATTAAGGAATCAGGAGGATTCTCAAAAGTGCACAATACTGCACAAGGGTTCCTAAGATGTGGAGACATTTTAGGAAACTTGTGTTTGAAGGAATCATTTTATGAAGGAATATTCTACAGGATTCATGGATGTTACTTACTGCAGATTGGAAGCCCAATTCCAGTCCTATTAGGGTTTTAAATAGGATGGACTTGACCTAGTTTTAGTATCGAAAATAAGGATTTTTATTTTCGTTGTGCTAGGGTTTTAGCTATTGTGAGCCTATCTTGTATTGCATTGAATACTTGCTGAGGACTGTGTATTTATTGAGTTGTAACTTTGTTTCTGTCATTGTTGTGATAGAAAGGGATTTAAGAAGGGTTGCATACCTAAGAAGTGTGTTAGGTAGAAGACTAAGATTGGGTAGTTTAGGTAAATTTACAAACGGTGGAGTTTGACTTTAACTTTACTGCATAGTGAAGATCCTGGATTAGTATCCCCAATAGTAGGTTATTAAACCGAACTAGGTAAACATTTTCTGTGTGTTCTTTATTTTCAGTACTGTTACTATATTTGTTGTTCTCTTTCTTGTCCTACTAGGCAGAGATCAAGTGTTCTAACATCTTGTTAGGACATCTTCGAGTATCTGCTATACTAGAATTTCAAAAATGATCTAGAATAATTACTGGTATGCTACACTGAGCAAAAAAAGAAAATATACTGGTTTTATGTTGAAAAACGCAGGTATTTGTGACTCTGGATTAGTGTTAACCGATTACTGGTTTTATGGTAACCGGTTACCACGTTGAAAATATGTTTTATGTGAAAATTTGTACTGAGTAACCGGTTACTCATTTTGAGGTAACCGATTACCACTGTTGGTTTTTGAAAAATATTTCTTAAATTCATAACTTTTTACTCGAGTGTCCGATTGAGGCTGATTTTATATCGATAGAAAGATAAAATGATATTTATCCAATGGAAAATAAAATATTGATTTTGATGAGGAATTTAATTAATTTAGGTATTTAATCAATATTTTTCGAATATGTGAAATTGTGGAAAACCTATTAACTAAAAGTGTAGAATTTTAGGGTTATTGAGAAAACCTTATTGCACTACAATAGTGATACCTAGTAATTGATCTAGGCAGTGATAGAAATCAAGATGGTGATATTCGGACGTTCGATACATAGATGTGTATCTTAGTCGAGTAAGGGTTTAGTGGTGAGGAAAACGCTATATGGAACATATGTGAACCCGTTGGGTGTTTTATTTTTGTGAAAAGGCGAACATGGCCTTATGAATTTCATATGCATTCACTTTGTGTAGAAATCACGTAATAAGAACCTTTTCCCTGAGAGTTCCCTTTCATGAGTCTGGGGTTCCTCTGGAATGTACGCATGATTACTTGGCAAGTTTGATTCCCGCGTTTAGTACGAATGGAACCTATGGGTAAAGACTTGTGATGGTTTACAGGCCACGTGAAGTGACGATTCTAGGTGTACAGGCCTAGAATCCGAATCTATTTTATATGTCATGTAAATGACAAGGATTTATGACTTATGCTGACTTTTAGACTTAGGAGAGGATGTGAATAGGGGATGCCTTTGTTTGGTTTCCGGATTATTAATACTTTCGAGTTAGTAAACTCAAGACATGTTTCCATATGAGTGTGAGATTGTGAAATCAAGATCTTAATTTTCCCCCGACTTGAGTAGGAATTTGTAGAACCTTCTAAAGCCAAGAGAATTCATAAGATAGGAAACTCACTGAGATTTGTTATCTCACCCCACTATTGTTGTGGCTTTTCAGGTTTTGTTTGCAGATTTGATTTACAAATGGAGTTATGCTTGGGATGTTTCAAAATAAGCTTAGTATTTGTTTTTCTGTTGTGTATTGTCTTTGTACAATGAGGATTATTATACTTCGATCTTATTATTATTATTATTATTATTATTTGTTTTTGGGTATAATTCCCATTTCTTGTACCATAGATTGTATTATGTTTTAGAATTGGTCAAGTATGTGAATTATGCCATTAGGAACTTATGATGGTGTCAGTACTAAACAAACACTTGTATGAAAATATTCTAGGTATATGTTATACAGGGCGTTACATATTCCGTCTTTGTTGATTATCTAATTAGTATAAATTGTAGCTTCTTTTCAATTGTGCTCCTTGTGGAGATTCAAAGCGCATCTTGTGATCGACGCAGAGGCTCCACCATCGCCGGCTCGAAGCCACGATGCGGTGGAGGTTGCTTTGTACCGACGATTTTTTAAGCATGGAAAGAGAGCGAAGAAGAAGTGTGATGCTAGGGATGATGAAGCAGGTCGCGACGCAGAAAAAAGGAAGTGAGAAGCATGAAGAACTTCTTGGATTATTAGGTTTCTTGGCTTATCAGGTTAAGTTCAACTTGAATTGGGACTCTAGGCCATTGAATAACTATTCACACATTCCAATTTCATCTTACACCTCCCTTTGTCACATTGTTTTTGTTTTTGTTTTTCTTTTTTATGAATCTCTTGTTGATTCTCTATTGTATTTTTCGTTTTGAAATTTTTTATTAATCTTTTTGTGATTTTAATTAGATCATGTTATTTTTAATTAGATTTTGCTAAGTTTGGTTAGGTTTGTTAATTGTTGATTAGAGTTCCTTTGATTGATTTTAGTTGAATTGTGATTAATTTTTGGTTGAATATGCTTGTGAAAATGTTAATCTTGATTGATTGGCTAACTGAATAATGTACTTACAAAAAGACTAAAAGAGAGAATTAATAAAGGATCATGGACATGGACTAATACTCAACCTTTGCTTGGAATTTAATCGGACCTTAGACTAATTGAATTTCCCTTTGCATAATGGAGTTTGGACATGGACTAGGTAGGACCATTGATCATGGAGTTTACTTGGACAAATTGGACTTAGTAAAACACTTAACACACTTTGACTTAATCATATTTCATCTTGTTTGTTTGATTTGTTTTAGGATTTTTATTTTGCACTTTGATTAATCTTTGTATGCTTCTTGCTTGATTGTTCTTGGTGATATTGAATTGTCTTGATGAGCTTTATGCTTGATATTTGAGACATTTGATTCATGCTTGATCTTGCTATGTTGATTAAAGATAAAAAAATTTGCCGCATACACTCTTGTTTTATACAAATGTGTTGTTAAATGCCATAACTCTTGGTTTATGTTGCTGAGTGCATTTACACCTATTTTGTTGTGGAAATGTAAGATGTTAAATGTTGTTCTTGCTTGTTACTGGAATTTACTGGTGTGCTTAGCTGAAGCGCTGTTATATGTTTTGGTGTATTTCTTTGTTTTTGCATGCTCCCTTAGGACCTCCTAGTCAAACTTAATTTTTTATTAAGCTTGGAGTAGGATAGGAATTAGGTGTTAATCCATGCACGATAACAATAGGATAGTATTTCCTTCATGCTTAACCACGGGTACATCTTTAAATGTTAACATTAGGATAGAACGCCTCTTCTTATCTTAGCTTTAGGACCATATTGCATGACAACTGTATCACCCCCTTTCTCTACCCCAATAAACAATTAAATCACTAAGGCACATATTAAAAATTCCATCAGAGTATATTCGAAATATGGTATAAAAGAGCAATGCCACATTATACTTGAAATCAAACCACATTACACCTGCTCATAATAGATATACAACAATAGGGTAATTTCCAAACGATAAATGATTATACAGCGGAAACATTTCAGCAACACCAAACATATATATTTCCATTCATATATATATATATATATATATATATATATATATATATATATATATATATATATATATCAACAAGTTTGATGCCAACAACAATATTCATGTCTATACAAAACATTCATCCAAAAGATACATGTACACAATGCATCACAAAAATGGCGCTAAGCCAACCTAACTACCCGGTGCTACATATCAGAGCCGACCGACCAAAAGATGAAGACGAGCTTCACAAAAATTGCCATCCAGCAACCTACTTTGCAATGCCTCGTAGAGCATCATAAAACAGCAGAAGGGTGAGAAACATTATCATAATAACATTGCATATAATTATATATCTCAACATATAAAATGTACATAAAACATATTCTCACCACAAATCATTCCTTATCACCTATACACATTGCAACGTGTACATCAATACCAATCAAACATATTAATTACACACAATTCACCAATTCACATAAACTTACATTATTTATGTTTATTCCTCAATTCTATTCATTCCACATAAACATACGTCTAACTATGTTTAATCACACATATACATTACAAATATATAAATCACATACATATACATATATCAAACATGCATATATACAAACAAGTATGTTTCATCACACATACTATCATCTCCATAATACTCCAAATAAACATATGCACATTCATGTTTATTTTTGCATATCATAATTAAAATGATAAAATGCAACTCATAGAGACCGACATACGACTCTATGCAGATGCAATGCGGTACCGACTCAACATTTCAGCAGGTTCACTCAGGAACCAAATGGAATCATCGCTTGTTACCTAAAGTAACTCCCCGTCGGGCACACGATGTTCCCCATTGCTCACACCCCACATGGGCACACAATGTTTATGGATTGCTCACACCCCACACGGGCACACAATCCGATTTCTCACACCCCAGGGCCCACAATCAATGTGAATAAATCACCCATTGCTCACACCCCACACGGGCACACGATGTTTCTGGATTGCTCACACCCCACATGGGCACACAATCCGATCGCTCATACCCCACATGGGCACACGATCTTGTTGTAGTCATCGCTCACACTCCACATGAGCACACGATGCTACAACCGATTCACAAGGAATCCCACGGCACAAGAATGCATAGATTATTTTTTACATGCAAAATGACACACAACATTCTTGAAAATGCATACATTATTCACAACATAATTATGCACTCAACTCATTCACTTAACATACATTTGCATACAATTCAAGCAATGTATTCATTTTCCAACAACCTGTTCGCAGTAATTTCTGACGAACAACCTCTGGTTAACCAATCTCTCAGAAAACTGGGTTACTTACAGGACCAACCAAACAAGTCCTAGGACACATGTGCAAATATTTTGTCGAACTACTCTTAGTGTTTGTGAATGATTTGCGATTTGTTTTGTTAATAATATCAAAGGGTTCAATGCTTTGAGTTTGAAATTAAAATAAAGTGAAGTTTTAAACAAAAGCAAGAAAAGTGTCGAAAGATGTAACTTGCAGAAAAGTAAATAAAGCTTGAAGATAAAATAAACTTGATGAAACAAACTGATAATTTAAATAACTTAAAAGATAAATGGTGTTTAAACGTACATGGTTCCAAATATCAAACTCATTTTCTCTCACACTGGGTACTTAGAGTATTTACAGGAATTTTGTATAAGTTTTCACACACACTATTCTAAACACAAACTATCTTATTTATATACAAACAAAGTAACTGCCTAGAACGGAAAAACCATAACTAAATGACAAGTGTCAGCCTGCATGCAGTTCCCTTTCCTGAAACTTCCATGTGTCCAACTGTCAAAAGTTGTAACTTTTGAATTTTGAATTCTTCCCTTTGGTGACGAAACCTTGCACCTCTTCAATCTGTCGAAGTCTCAAAGAAAAAAAAACCCTTTCAAAAATCTGTCAAATAATGCTTCTGTCCAACAACTCTTCTCTGTCAGAGTGTCGAAAGATACAGTCATCTTGTCAAATGCCCAGCTATAAACAATTTTCCAAAATTGTCCTGCCAGAATACTACTTACCCTTCTGTCGAAACATTTGGGCTTTTAACCTTGTCAATATTTCTTGAATATCTTCACTTTCCTTATTCTTCCCTGCTGATCGTCTTCCCATTAACAGAAATGACTTCAAGTTCCAAATTTCAACATGTCGAAATTATGAGCCTACAAATTGCCCCCCAGCAAAGATGTTTTCGACTAATTCTGGAGAAATATCTTTTGTTGTCGAAATGACTTCTGTCATCATGTCAGTCTCATTAATTATAAAGTGACTTTGTTGAGTCCCAAGAAAACACCATGATTTCCACTTTCTGAAAAACGTCATGTCTAGCCCACGTTTACACAACCTTCCATAACCCTACATCCTAGCTTTAATCATGGCTCCCTACCAACCGTCACCTTTAATGAACACCATTGGATCAAACGCATGTTCCCCACTACCTAAACTGAAAAGTCTTTTCTTTTTCTTTTTATTATTATTTTTTATATCTTACCACCTTCTATAAATACCAACTTCCAAAACCTTCCTTCCTTTTACGCTCTCAAACTTTCCTTCTCTTTAAAAGAAAATCTCCATTGAAACCCTCTTCAAGCTTTCTGTTACTTCAAATTATCAACTTCTCATACCAATGGCGCCTCCAAAAACTGTTGCTGATCGTAGTGCCAAGAAGACAAAGAAAATTGCTGATCTCCCTCCCGCTCACACATTGCCTGGACCCATGCAAGTGCAGCAACAACAATACATTCCAGAACCCCCAAATGAGAGGGAAAAAGCTAGTATCTACAGATCTCAGGTAATGATCCCTATCTCAGTTTCTGGAGTTCACCATGCTATGCTAGGTCCCATTTTTGACCCTAATGCTGACCCAAATCGTTTAAAGGATTTTTATCCTTGCTATTCTGCATCTAAACCAATAGCTGCTAGTAAGAACCCTAGGTATGTCGAAACATCATCCAAAAAACCTGAAATTCCTATAGCTTCGACAGAATTAGATCTGTCCTACTTAAATCAAACTAGGATTTTTAGGAGCCCTCCCCTAACAAAAGATCCTTCAAACTATTTAGCTTGGCTCACTAGAGTCGAAAAGGTCAAAGAGAAATTCTGGAAGAAAACTGGTATTTACGATCTGATCCAACTGTCGAAGGAAGGTCCACGCTATTGTCAGAATATGCTGCTGGCCTCTTTATATTTTTGGGATAGTACCTACAACACTTTCCATCTCCCCTGTGGTATGGTTACTCCTACCCTCTTCGACATAGCAGCCATCACTGGCCTCAGTCCCTTAGGAGAAATTTTTAATCCTGGACACTTAAATAAAGATCCCATAGGATTCGACACCAAACACGCTGGCTATTCCGTATTCATTGCTTATCACCAAGGTGAAGGAACTGAAGAAGTGTCCGACAGAGAACACACTGCGTTCCTTACTCTATGGCTAGCCAAATTCGTCTTCTGCACTAGGTCACTCCAGGTTGCCAGAAGCTATATCATCATGGCTAATCAACTTCATAATGGAGTTGCATTTTGTCTAAGTGAATTACTTCTGGCAAATCTCTATGGATCTCTGAGTGAAAGTGTGAGTAACTTAAAGACCCTCAAGGACAAGGGAACCATCAGCCTCACAGGTCCCTTCTGGCTCTTACAGTTATGGCTGAACGCAACTTTCGAAGCCTGCATCCCTATCAAAATGCCAGTTGACGAAGAAGAGGTGAAAGACAGGCGCGTTGAATGGCCTAGGTTAGTTCAACTGACACCTACTGACGAAAGTGTTAGTCTTCGACAAGCCTTCACAAGTTACATAATGATGTTCGCCAAACGTTATAAGTTTACCCCATCTATGGCACCCTTTGCCAACAGAACTGTTGGTCCCAGATGGTTCACAAGACAACTCCCAGTCGAAAACCAAAAAGAAGAAGACTCCTACATATCCATATGGGAGGCTTTCCTCATGCCAAGACACCTTTTCTCCCATCACAGTCTCAACAACACTAAAGTTTCTCTCATTGTCTACCAACCTAAGCTGGTGGCTAGACAATTTGGACTAATACAAACGAAGACGAAACCCATTTACCACAAGAAAGGCTCTATTCTGTTCTACAACTCATTTCAAAATTTTGAGAGAAGTTTAGAATTATACAACAAATTCTTCGACGCATCTCTGGAGGTTTACCCCACCATATTTCGACCAAACTTCTTATGTACAGAAGATTTCGACGTTTGGTGGAAGGAGTATTATATTAACAAATTCTTTGATGTAGCAACTTTCAACATTCTCCTGACGAATGCCTTTGCTTTTGTGCAGGATAAGAAGAAGAAAGGTACAGATAAGCATATCAAAGAAATTCAAAATTTTCAAAAATATTTTGAAACTATTTACAGGCCCAGTGATCTTCGTCGAACCATAGGCGAAGCAGCAGTAACTTTAAAACAAAAATTTTCAGAAAAATTGGATAGATTGGGGGTGCCCTCATACATTCCACCACATGCACGTTACAATTTTGCTTTCACCTCCTTTCCTCCAAGGTTTCCCCCACTCCCTTCTGCAGAATTTGGTGTGGCCTTGTGCCCTCCATTCCCATATTGGTTTGTGTGTGGATCTCATTTAAAACTGCTTCGCGAGTCCAGCAAGAAACTTGCCGAACGTGTGGTTCCGACGAAGTATTACTTGGGCAACTTCACTGGGCACCTTCATGTTGGGATATAACATGTTAGTGTGGAAGAACCCATTCTTGAAGGTGTCGAAGAAATTACATTCCTTCTCTTATTCTTAACTCATTTTATATGTTATATCAATGTTCATGCAATTCTTTCTCTTTCAGCTGTTAGAATTGTCAAGAAAACTCCTGGTGAAGAGACCACCTCCAAAACAGTCGAAAAATCACCCATAGCTGCCAAAAAGGTTTCGACGAATAAAAACACCTCCCTCTTCTTCTTATTTATGTATTTCAATATTCTCTCATACTGAACATCTCTTCTTTTTGCATACCTCTGGTAACTCGCACACCAGCCAAGAAAAGAAAACAAGAAGAAAAAGAGGTGAGTGTCGAAGAGTCTGAGGATGAATCTCCTGAACCTCAACCTCTGAAAAGAAAAAAAGGTATGAGAATAAAAACAGTGGCTTCCCAAAGATCCATAGTTCATAGACGAACTCCTCCTGCTAGTCCAACCAACAAAATCCCTTCAAGAAGTGAGAAAAGTGGGGATTCAAGCACTCACACTGAGATCCCTCAGGTACTAATCTTCGACTAACAATATTCATAGTCTTAACTGCATATATTTTTTTTATTTTAAACTTCCCTCTTCTGTTTTCTTCAGGTTATTATTGATGTCGAAGAAACTTCCAAGGTTCAAGAAGAAGTTATTCCTTCTGACTCTGAGAAGACTTTGGCTGAAAGGCTTCAGGAAGAAGCCACCCTAGATGCGGGTGTCTATGGCCCTCAGACTTTCGACGATTTCGACATCAGTGACTCTGAGTCTTCTGGCAATAACTCTCCCCTTCGCCCAGATTTTACTGTGGAGGAAAAAACAGCTCCAGACCAGGATGCACCAACTCAAGGACCAATTAATGCAACAGAAGTTGAAAAAGCTGCCCCAGACCAGGACGCACAAGCTCAAGGGCCAACTGACACAACAGAGGCTGACAAAGAAACTGTCGAAGAAGAAGTTGATCTGTCAAATCAACCAGACACCAACTTGAACCCTGGAGGAAGTACCCAAATTGTTCCTACTCCAACAAAAGTTCCAACAGAAACCAAGCTTTCTGAAGATTACTCTAAAGCTGCTGTTGAGTGCGAAAATAACATCCAAGCTTATCAAGCTCAGATTGCTGAACTTCAGAAGAAGATCCTCCAAGAGAAGGAACGTCAGGCCACCCTCCAACAGCCCAACCAAGAGGAAATTGACAGGGAGCTTCAAAAAGGTCTCCAACATGCAGAAACAGCCCAACAACTTCACAGGGAGATTGACGAACTGACTGTTAGTAAGAGTCTCTGCGAACGTCGAATTCAGCTTTAAAAGAAGAAATTTGACGAACTCAAAGCAACTTTCCTCCAACAGTAGTTTGTAATAGAAAATAGGAACTTTTATTATTTTAAGAGTTTTAGCAATTTCATATGTAGTGTTACTTTACGCCATCTGTTTGGCGAAGACAAGCTTTTATTTGCAATTTCATTCTATTCCTATTTTTATTTCTTGCAATGTTGGTTTATACTTCTTCAAATATTTGCCATTTATTTTCAGCACTCTCTTGTCTTTTTCTATTTCTTCGACTTCATATGCACCATTTGAAAAAACTCTTAAAATTTTGAAAGGTCCTTCCCATTTAGGGGACCATTTTCCCATCAATCTATCTTTCTTCTCCATGGGCAAAATCACTTTCCAAACTAAATCACCAACTAAAAAGGCTTTAAATTTTACTTTCTTATTGTAAAACTTTTCGACTCTTTCTTTCTGCCTCTTTATTAATTCTAAAGCACGTAACCTATCTTCATCTAAATCAACCAACTCATCCATCATCATACTCCAATAAATCTCAGATGGAATTCATGATGCCTTTGAATTCGTATTGACTGTAAACAGATTTCGACTGGTAATACTGCATCATGTCCGTAAGTTAATTTAAATGGGGTAGAATTAGTTGCTTCTTTAGGAGATGTTCGACAAGCCCAAAGGATTTGATCCAGAGTCTTGCACCAATTTCTAGGTTTTTTACCCACGTACTTCTTTATTAGATTTATCACCACTTTGTTGGCTGCTTCGACCTGACCATTTGCTTGGGCATAATAAGGTGTCGAAGTGAGCAACTTAAAACCTGTCTCTTTTGCAAATGCCTGCATACTTCTTCCAGTAAACACTGATCCTTGATCAGTGGTTATAGTCTCTGGTATTCCAAATCTATACATTATATGTTTCTGGATGAAATCTATGACTGCTTCCTAATCTACATTCGTCAGTGGTATGGCTTCAATCTACTTAGTGAAGTAGTCTACCCCAACTAAAATGTACTTCTGCCCTTTTGAAGAGGCTGGTCGAATTTCACCAATAAAATCTAAAGCCCAACCTCTGAATGGCCAAGGCTTTATAATGGAATGTAACTCATTTGCAGGCACATGAGGTATGCCTGCATGAATTTGACATTCTTGACATCCTTTTGCAAATTCAACACAATCCTTCAACATTGTTGGCCAATACATCCCCTGTCGAAATAGTAACCATTTCATCTTGTGCCCTGCCTGGTGGGCACCATATGCACCACTATGTACGTTCGACAAAGCTATGTAAGCTTCAGTCTCTCCTAAGCACTTTAGTAAGACTCCTTCTGCAATCTTTTTAAATAACTCATTTCCAAAAAGTACATAACTTAAAGCTCTATACTTTATCTTTCTTTCGACTGTCTGGTTTGGATTTTGTAAATAATCTTTAATAGGTTTTATCCAATCTCCTACCCCTGGATCATCTACATTAAAAATTTCAAAATTTTCTTCATCACCATATCCCAGTCTTATGGTCTCCAAATCAGATGGGGACAATCTAGTGGATAATACTTTTCCTCTTACTTCGACAACTTTCATCAGGTTTTCCTTCGACACTCTGTAGCCTGATGCCAGTTGAGCCAAGTCATTTGCTTCCTGATTTTCTAATCTAGGAATGTGTCTAAAGGTTGCACTGTCAAATCTCTTGAGGAGTCTATTGGCTATCACAAAATACATGATCAAATTCTCTTTGACACATTTGTATTCTTTCGTCAATTGTTTTATTACCAACTCAGAGTCACCCATAATTTCGACCTCTGTTGCCCCCAATTCCAACAATATTTCAAGTCCAGCAATTAAAGCTTCATATTCTGCTTCATTATTCGAACAACAACCTTCTATTTTGTACTTGAACTTTGTTGGAATTTTATTGGGAGAAATGATTAATACCCCAACACATGTTCCATTCTTATGACTGGAACCGTCGAAATATAATCTCCAAGGTTCTCTTTCGACATATTTTATTTCATCTCCAAGTATGGAGTGGTCAGCTATAAAGTCAGCAACCACTTGTCCTTTGACAACTTTTAGAGGCATATATTTTAAAGAATACTCAGTCAAAGCCAAAGCCCATTTTCCAATTCGACTATGTAGAATAGATTTAGACAACATATGTTTTATTACGTCGAAATGAGAAGATACATATACATCAATGGGTTTTATATAATGCTTTAACTTTGTACAAGAGAAATATACACATAAACATAATTTCTCTATCATACTATATCTAGTTTCAGCATCATTTAAGACTCTGCTGAGATAATAGATGGCTCTTTCGACGCCATGTTCATCTTCTTGACAAAGCATGCTTCCCAATGTTCTGTCAGATGCTGAGATGTAGAGCCTCATACTTCTTTTTCGACAAGGAGACATTAAAACTGGAGGACTTGCTAGATATTCCTTGATCTTGTCGAAGGCATCTTGCTGTTCTTGCCCCCAAGTGAAGCCCTCCTTCTTCAGTCGAAGTAGAGGTAAGAAGGCCTGTGTTTTTCCACTAAGGTTGGAGATGAACCTTCTGAGAAAGTTGATTTTCCCTAGTAGAGACTGCAATTCCTTCTTTGTCGATGGCGCTTTCGCTTCCATTATGGCCTTGGCTTTGTTTTCATTAATTTCAATCCCTTTCTTGTTGATCACAAAGCCTAAGAAGTCACCTGCCTGCACACCAAAAGCACATTTAAGGGGATTCATTTTCAAACCAAACTTCCTCATCCTTTCAAAGGACTGTCGAAGGTGGTCAATATGGTCTGAGCCTGAGGTAGATTTAATCACAATATCATCTATATAAATTTGCATAAATGTTTCAATGAAATCATGAAAAATAGAATTCATAGCCCTTTGGTAAGTAGCTCCAGCATTTTTCAAACCAAAGGGCATGACTACCCACTCATATGTTCCTATTGCTCCTGGACAACGAAAAGCTGTTTTTGGAACGTCTTCTTCAGCAATGAAAATTTGGTTATAACCAGAATATCCATCAAGCATACTTAAATACTCATGGCCTGCTGCCGAATCTACTAGCATTTCTGCTACTGGCATAGGATATTCATCCTTAGGGGTAGCTGAGTTTAGGTCTCTAAAATCAATGCATACCCTTAGTTTGCCATTTTTCTTAATCACAGGAACAATATTATCAATCCATTCGACATACCTTGTTGTACGGATGAACTTGCATTTCAGAAGCCTTTCGACTTCCTCTTTGATTTTCGACAAAATTTCTGGTGCGAAGCGTCTGGGGGTCTGCTTTATTGGCTTTTTCCCTTCCAGTATTGGCAACTTCAATTCGACCAAATTTCTGTCTAAACCAGGCATTTCGTCATAATCCCATGCGAAGCAGTCTTTAAACTCATTCAACAGTTGGATTATTTCGACTCTGAGCTGAGGATCCATCTTGGCACTGATGTAAGTTGGCCTTTTCTCTGCCCCAGCCCCAGATTAATCTCTTCTAATGGATCCTGTGCCAACATTTTCATATTGGTTGGGGTTGGATCTTTTTCAAACCCCAAGGGTTCGTCATCATAAATGGCATCAAGCCTTTGACTCCGCCATTCGCCATTAGAGTCTTCTTCAAAACTCTGCTTTGTATGTTGTTCCTCAATATTTTCTTGAAGATGTTGTTCTTCGACAACTTGTGTGCTGGCTTCAAAAGCCATGTTTCTTACTTCGGCCTCAAGGGCCGCCTTGAGCTGTTTTTCGGCTATATAAGCCGTAATCCTTTCCATTGTTGAAGCTTCAGTCATTTTCACTGAACTCACTCCCCCACCCAGTTGGGTTGACATGGGCAGTTCCCCAAGTGTAATTTGTCTCTCCAATTATTTCTTTATCCCACTGGAAACCATGCGTAGGGTGGAGGTACATGGAACAGTAAGCATTGTCGGAGGCAGTTAGGTCGAAACCAGCAGGATTGCATGGTGCTATATAGGCCAGGTTCTTGTCGAAGTTACGACTAGTGACATTGTTCACGTCAGCCGTGAAGTAACTTTGGTCTGCTTCTATGTTTCCGACAATCCCATCTGGCCTCTAGATTGCTATCCTTTGATGCATGGAGGATGGCACAGCCCTAATTCCATGGATCCACTCTCTTCCCAACAACAAGTTGTAATTTTCTTTTGATGCTATCACCACAAACATTGTAGGTCTGGTAATGGATCCTACAGTCAAGTTCAATTGTATTACCCCCAACATTGTCCCTACCTTACCTTCATAGTTGGACAACACCATGTTGTGAGGCTTGGTGTCGGAGTCATCTTTCCCAATCCTCTTTATTATATAATGAGGAATTAGATTCACCGCTGCTCCTCCATCTATCAGGATTTTGTTGACACCCACGTTTTCTACCTTTCCTTTTATGAAAAGAGGCTTTAAGTGAGCCTTCATTGCATCATCTGGCTTTTCGAAGAAAGCATTTTGCTCTTCGACACAGCCATTATTCATTATGTAGTAGCATACAGGCTTAAGGCCTATGCTATCATCCGCCATATCATCCTCCTCGTCTTCGACTTCCATTATCGTGTCATAGTCTCTGGGCAACACAGATACCACATTGCAAGTTACGTCGAAGGACGCATCAGACTCTGACTGAAGTCATTTGTAACTTCTTCGTCCTCTGGTATTTTGTTGTTTATTTTCTGCATTTCTGTTGTGTCACTAGGTTCATTCTTCTGAGGGTGTTGTTCCTTCGCCAAAGATCTCCCCTTGCTTGTAGTCTGCACACACTTGCTTGACTCAGCTTCCTTCTGCCCACACCTTTTGTGTTCTACAGCTTCTTTTTCCATTCTCTTCTGCCTTTGGAATCTTCTCCATTGGGACCTGGACATAGGATTCTTCCCTTTGTAGTTCTCAGAGATGTACTTTGGCTTTTCTTTTTCTGCCTCCTTTTTTACTTCTATTGAGGCACCCCTATTCACTTCAAAACTCTTCCATCTCTTCTGACCTTGGGCATCTCTTATAGGTTGAACCCATTTGTCATCGTTCGGTCTGTTGGATGGTTTATAGGTGTTGTAACGCCTTTCCCCCATTTCTTGGATATGATGCTCCCTTCTTCTTGGGTCGAACCTTTCATTCCTGATTGGTGGGACTGCCCCCCAGTTTCTTTTCCTCTGGGTCTTTTCTGCCGCTTCTAAGTCATCAGCTGCTTTCCTGTCGAACACGGCGCTTCATCTTGGGCAAAGCATAACTTCTGCGTTCTTTTTCTGGCACCTCTGGATGAATTCGATAAGACTTTCATTCTCTTCTGGGTAAACCAGCTTCTGATGCTTCTCTTGATGTTTCTTCCCCTTGTTGGTGTCTGGTCCTACCTTCTGAGTGAGTTCCACCATATGAATCCCTGCATTCTGTTCAATTGTGATTTTCAATTTGTTCATTTTTTCAACTAGCATCATTTCCTCAGGGATGTTCTCCTTTAACTGATTCACACTGCCTTTTGGGTGTAAGCCCTTATAGATGTACTTGCAGCATTGTGCAACACCTTCGACAAAATCTTCTTCAGTTTTGATGGTACTTCTGTTTATTGGTTCGACAATGAGGGCATTGTCAGTAGTCTCTGATCCTTTGATCTTGTCATGACCAAGGCCTTCAGTGGCCTCTTTTTGGACAATGAGGGTTTTGTTATCTTCCTCTTCATTATCATTTTCGAAAGAATCTCCCCATCCCGTGGGTTTGATTTTGCTGATATCCATTTTGGAGCTTGGTGGTGCTGAATATTTCACCATGAAGTCGAACTTCCCATTCGATTCTCCTAAAGTGTCCCAGATCACCCCCTGCTCAACGTCTCTTTTATAGTTTTTCTTGTCGAAGCTTCTGCCCACCTTGACTGTATTTCTTTCGTCGAAACCTTCAGTAGTTTCAATGGCATTCTCCCTGTCGAAGTCTTCAGAAGCTTTGACTTCTTCTTCAGTCTGGTCAGTAAGGTCATCAGCCCCTTCCACCACATTTACATGGGTGTCGAAACCTTCAGCAGCCTCTATCATGGTGAAGTTGGTGTCGAAGCTTTCAGTAACTTCTACCATTTTGAAACTTTCCTCAGCCATGATCTCCATTTCGACCATATTCACCATTTCTGGTTCAGCATAATTGGCCTCCACAACCTACATGGGATTGGAGTCAATCCTCATCTGTTGCTTAGCTTTGTCTCCAAACTTCAGCCTTCCATTTTGGATTGCATTCTGGACCAGATCCCTAAAAAGGTAACATTGAGAAGTTTTATGACCCAAAAAATTATGGTATTTGCAAAAACCTCTCTTTTTCTGTTGGTCTACAGGAGGCTCCTTAGTGCCTGCTGGTTTTATTAACTGACCATCTTTGACTAATAAATCAAAAATTTCATCACATTTGGTGATGTCGAATGTATAGGTTCTTTTAGGGAACCTGTCATTCTTTCCCACTTCGACTGGATTTTTTCCATTCGAAGGGGCTAAAACTTTACAGGAATAGGGAGGGCCCTGTTTTAGTTCTGCCAGATCAATTTCTTGCTTGTCGAAAATGACTGGTTCCTTTTCGTCATAATCATCTTCTTGAACTATTCCTACATAGGCCACTCTTTCCTTCTTGTTTTTATTTGATCTAAATTTTTCATTTTTTAGCCTTTCTATTTGCCTCACTCTGTCTGCTAGTTGTGCCATGTCTCTCAAGTACTGGGTATCCAGTTTTTTCCTTATGGAATAATCTAGACCCCCTGCAGCCATTTCGACTAGTTCTTGTTCCGGCACTTGTGTAAAGCATCTGGCTTTTAATAATCTAAACCTATTCAAGTAATCATCTATAGGTTCAGAGAATTTTCTTTTGACACTTGCCAATTCTTTCAAACTTATCTTAGTTTGTCCCATATAGAATTGTTCATGGAACAATCTTTCTAATTGGGTCCATGTGAATATTGAAGTTGCAGGAAGAGAAGTAAACCAAGTGAAAGCATTTTTTGTCAAAGAACTTGGGAAATATTTCATCCTTAAGTTCTCATTATTAGCAATCTCTCCTGCCTCTATCAAATAACGCGCTACGTGTTCTATGGTGGACTCACTAGTATCCCCTGAGAATTTGGTGAATTTGGGGACTTTCCACCTTGGTGGTAATTCTTGTTGTAAAACAAATTCAGACAAGGGGGAAGTATAACTAGGCCTTTGTAATCCTACGTTTACTCCATTTTGCGCCATTATTCTCTCAACCATGGTTGCAATATTATTTTCGACAGGCAGGTTGTTGTAACGCATCCTCTGCTGTAATATTTCATCAGCATTTTGGTTTCTCTGGACTATTATTCTTCTTGGTTCCTGTCGAATGGGTTCCTCTACGTTAGGCTGTTCACTAGTACCTCTTGGCCCCTGGGATTTTCTTGAGGGTTTCCTATTGGCCTTTGGTTTATAGTAAGTTCCTCTTCGACAGGCCTATTGGCAGGATTTTGATTCAATTGCATTCTTTGCTGTGCTTGAGGGACTCCAAAAAAATCAGCAATGCGTGCCATCTGTTCTGCCAATATCTGGTTTGTTTGGGTAGTGTTTTGTATTAAAGGGTTAAACACTTTCCCCATTTGTTGTGTCAATGCCTGCACCATATCATGATTGCTTTCATCCATCTGTTGACGAATTACTTGTGCAGAATGGTTTGTCATAGTAGGCATATGGAATCCTGGTGGAACTTGGTTTAATCTACTTTCATTTCCACCATATCCTGATCCTTGCAATGGTGAAGACATTTGAACCATAGCATCAGAGAATAATGGTGACGAATTATGTAGACTTGCCATCATTAAAGTTGGCATTCCATATGGTTGCTCTCTTCCAGACAAGGGCATGGTAAAATTAGTAAATGGACTAAAGGCGTTTCCTCCAGGGGAGGGGTTCCCATAGGCCTTGAGTGTCCCATGGTGGAAGAACTAGGCGCATTTTGGGACCCTGAACCCGTTGGTATTGAATCCCCTAATGGAGGCCTAATCTGTTCTAACACAGGGCCAGAAACTGCTACTCCTTCTGACGAAGGGATAGGATTGGAAACTGGAATGGTTTCGCTAGGATTGTTTGAAGCATTTGGCAAGTTAGCCATCCTTCTTCCTCTTGTTCTCTTTGGTCTTTCTACGCCGGTTACGGCTAGTTTACCACTTTTAAGAATCATACAACGCAACAAGGAACAAATTGTCTAAGAGGGTTCTCTTTTAATTCTTATTAACTGCACTGGTCCCACTGGGCGTGCCAATTTGTTCGCAGTAATTTCTGACGAACAACCTCTGGTTAACCAATCTCTCAGAAAACTGGGTTACTTACAGGACCAACCAAACAAGTCCTAGGACACATGTGCAATTATTTTGTCGAACTACTCTTAGTGTTTGTGAATGATTTGTGATTTGTTTTGTTAATAATATCAAAGGGTTCAATGCTTTGAGTTTGAAATTAAAATAAAGTGAAGTTTTAAACAAAAGCAAGAAAAGTGTCGAAAGATGTAACTTGCAGAAAAGTAAATAAAGCTTGAAGATAAAATAAACTTGATGAAACAAACTGATAATTTAAATAACTTAAAAGATAAATGGTGTTTAAACGTACATGGTTCCAAATATCAAACTCATTTTCTCTCACACTGGGTACTTAGAGTATTTACAGGAATTTTGTATAAGTTTTCACACACACTATTCTAAACACAAACTATCTTATTTATATACAAACAAAGTAACTGCCTAGAACGGAAAAACCATAACTAAATGACAAGTGTCAGCCTGCATGCAGTTCCCTTTCCTGAAACTTCCATGTGTCCAACTGTCAAAAGTTGTAACTTTTGAATTTTGAATTCTTCCCTTTGGTGACGAAACCTTGCACCTCTTCAATCTGTCGAAGTCTCAAAGAAAAAAAACCCTTTCAAAAATCTGTCAAATAATGCTTCTGTCCAACAACTCTTCTCTGTCGAAGTGTCGAAAGATACAGTCATCTTGTAAAATGCCCAACTATAAACAATTTTCCAAACTTGTCCTGCCAGAATATTACTTACACTTCTGTCGAAACATTTGGGCTTTTAACCTTGTCAATATTTCTTGAATATCTTCACTTTCCTTATTCTTCCCTACTGATCGTCTTCCCATTAACAGAAATGACTTCAAGTTCCAAATTTCAACATGTCGAAATTATGAGCCTACACAGCCACAATATCACCTCAAACTCACAATTACATAATTAACTTATTTACGTTCTATCGGAAAAGTCGGGTGAAAGTCGGCTAAACATTTCATTTCTTAGCATCATTAGTTTCTACACGTTTCTAGCTTCGAATCGATATAAGGAACACTAAAAACGGATACCTGAAACTAAATCCACAGAATAAAACACAATTCCCTCAAAAACCTACAGGCCCTCTCGCTCGCTGAGCGAGGAAATCCCTGGAACTTTCGCTGAGTGAGGGATAGCTCGCTGACAACCACTGCGAATTCCAGAATTTCTCAGCTGCGAACAATCAACTCTAAACACCCCAAATCTCCAAAATACTTCCATAAACATGATCTAAAGCATATATCTAACATCATACCTTGATTATAACGATTTCTAACCGATTAATCTACCAATTTCTCACATTTTCACTAAAACCCTAACTATTCATCTTCTTTAAACTTCCATCAAACCAAAACTCGACCAATCAAACACATACATAATCATACACAATATTAAGATAACAATGTTTATCACCCTTACCCGATTATACCGATTCCTAGGAGCAATCTTGAAGCTTTTCCAACTTTCCTTCTTTTCTCTTCTTTTTCTCTTCTCTCCTTTTCTTTCTTCTCTTTTTCTTTCTCTTCTTACCAACTTTTCTATTTCACTCTCTTATATTCTCTTTCTTTCTATTTCTATTTTCTACTCTTTCCAACCAAATATCATTCTCTCACAAAAATATAATTCAATCTAATTCTAACTTATCGCTAATTAGTAAATGTCTAAAATACCCTCTTATCCAATTTTACCCGAAAATTCGCAAAATGGTACAATCACATATCACACCAACATATCACATTATCATGTTAATTTCACAAATAAAACAATTATCATTCAAATAAAATAAAAGACTCAACAAAAATTGGGAAAATCGAATCGGGGCGTTACAACAACATATATGTTTGATATCCCTTAGATTTTTCTTTATCCTTTTGAGTCTTTCTCTTCTCTTCCTCAAAATAAAATTCAAAACATGTAATAAATACAATGTGTATAGTATGCCACGAGTCTTAAGTACATGAGAAATGATAAGCGGGAGTCTCTCCTTACCTTGTACAGAATGCTTTGTATATGTCCCGTCTTGGGTCGATTTACAAAGTATTCGATCCTATGTCATAGAATTTAGTACTATACATATCACAAACAAAATTAAATCACTTATTTAAAAGACTTGAACAAACTTCAATTGTCATCCTTCAGGATTCTGTCTCCTCTTTCGTAAGGGCATGTTAATTTCGTTCTACCACAAATAGGTAAACATGCAAGTATCCACGCAACGAGCGGTGACACCTAAAGGATAGAACGTGAATGTTAGCATAGTCCACATAAAAGAAACTTAGCAACCATTAGTGCCACAAACTACAGACACTCTGATTCTTCATTGGTTAATGAAGATACGTAGGCCTAAGACGGCGAAGTCTTGGAGAGCACACTTCCCCCATTTCACCCGTAGTCCTTCGAACTACGATGACTTTGACTTTCCCATTGAATGAGGGAATATGTAGGCATAAGATTGTGAGATCCCATCGAGTATCCATTGGTTTTTCCCCATTTCTTTTATGTTTTCCATTAGCAAGTAAGCTTTAGATGTACACACCTTTTTATTAGAACAACAAGAGTGGATCTCGTTGAGTAGAACAAACGCGATGGGTGATAATACCTTCCCTTGGCGTAATCAACTCCCGAACCTTGGACTTTGTTACGCGACCATGTTCTTTCCCTTTTGAGGTTTCTTTGATCGTTCCCTTTCCCTGTTGGGATAAAGAACGTTTTGTGGCGACTTTGTTTTGTGCCAGTTGTTTTTTGCGTTATGACACAAGGGTAAGGGTTATCACAATAAGGTTGGGGAGATAAGAAAATAAATTTATTTTAAGAATTTTGTGTTTGACAAGATATCTTGAGCCTCGTTCCTACGTACACAAAAAGTGAAATATAGGGATAAAACCTTGTAGTTCGTGGTACAAATAGCAAAAGATTATTTATTTTGGTTGATTTTAAATGAAAAGACAACTTGTCATTTTAAGGAGAATTCTCAACTAATAACCCACAAGTATGAGAACTTTACATCACCAAGAGAAGGGCTCTAACTAGGATAAAGATCAACAAGTATGCCACTAGCTCTCTAAGATTGAAAAGAATTATCATCGATACTATGGGGATAGGAGAATTACATCTCAACTATGGAAATGACTCATATCTTAACTTTGAGAAAAGTTTTAAAATAAAAAGTGCACAAAAGATAAAAAGGGTTTGAATGAGTTTTATCTATTTTAGTAGTTTTTTGAAAATGGTTTTGATATGCTTAAGATGTCTAGTATTTATTAAGAAAAAGAGTTTTAAAGTAATTTGACAAAGTCAAGGTTTATTGAGAAAGTGGTTCAAGTTTAAAACAAGAAATTTTTAAAAAAGGGAGAAGATTTTGAAAATAAAAGAAATGGAGGAGATGAAAAGACTATCCTAAAGCATAAAATAAAATATAGAGAGGAAATATCTAACCAAGAAATATCAAGCTTCATGACATTAGTCAAGCAATATGAAATTCTAGCACACAGATAACAAATGTCAAGACATATGTCTTAACACTACACAATGTCACAACTGATTTTATAACATCCATTGGCAGCAAACAAACATAACGATTGTTTAGAACATAAATTTGAGAAATTTAAAGAACACAATCAATTTTTAACCCAGTTCGGTGCAACTTACCTACGTATGGGGACTGCCAAATCAGGAAGGAAAACCATTATTAGTAGTATCAATTCAGATCTAAACAATCCCAGTTTACAACCCCTCACTTAATCAATACCCAATGCAACTTCTACCTAGAAACCTCCTAGATATAGAACCCCTCTCACTCCCTAATCACCTCAGTGATATCAAACATTCCCAATCCCAAGGAATGTAAATCAACCAACAGAATATCACACTTCCAAAACAATACTTGGTCTTGCTTAAAAGCTTCAACCAATAACAATACAATCTTGCTTTAAAGCTTAGAGTGAACAATGAATAATTAATTAACTCAATGAATCATACCTGATATAAGAGTGACATACAAACAAAAACACTAAACCCTAAAAGACAACCAAAACACAACAATCCTAATTTCCCCAAAATATTAAATGTGTGATCCGTGTTCCTTAGGTTTAGCTCCACTCTTTATATAGCCTTTAGACCTTGTGAGATTTGGCTTCCTAAAGCATATAAACATCAGGAATCCACTTCTAATGATTAGTAAGATTACCTGCACAAAAGTAGGAACAAATACAAACTTTCCTAAAAATACTCAACGACCCTTTTTAAGAGATTCACTACAATCTGCAAAAATAGACGTTCCTAACATATCCCTCCATGGATAATGAAAACTTGTGAATTAAATCACACTCACAAAACACATCAAAACACCAAAACAAACCAGCCCTAGGGTTCTGGTATAACATGTCCTGGCACATGTCTTGACATCCTGCAGAAAATGATGTCTGATTGACAAGACAGAACATTTTACTTAACATCAACATGTTTTACCGCCAATCAAAAATCCACATAACCTACAATCTCCCCTTTTGGAAAATTTTAGCTAAAAAATACCTAGCACACATCAGAGGTACAAACAATGGAAAAGAACAACCTCACAAAGCCAAAACCACATTCCCGCTGCAAGGGAAAAAGAGCACATCAGACAACATATTGTCAAGACATCTTGTCCGACATCACAACCTCACTATAGGTACAAGAACACACACTGCACCAATGCTTCTACATCACATACATGTACACTACTCCTCTTATCACACATAAGCAAAACTCCCAACATAGGAGAAATACATGAACAACTTTATGCTCACAAATGGAATCACAAAACTTGTGCATACAAGCATAAAGAAAATGGAAGCACATAAATGCATAAAGAATTAAAACAACGAAAACAAATAATAAGTTTAGCATGAGATGCTCTTCCATCTCTTGCCCCTATCAAAACCTATATGTACCCCTTGTTGCTGAGACCAATTTCAGAAGAAGTGACAATGTATTTCTCATCCTTATTCCTAGAACCAAACATCTTTATACCAGCCTTTTTACTTTCCAAAGTTACTTGTTTAGACCTACCAAGCATTAGAAAATAGAGGTAAGGTGCAATATTATTTGCATTCCCCCGTGTCTTTAATTGCTACAATTCCTCAATAGTGAGATTCCCTCCCTCACACTTTGTGTTCTTAACAAAATTTGCATACAAGGTTTCCTTAGATATAGAAGTTAACCGTTCCTTGGTGTCCATATGCTCCAAAATAGTTCTATTTCCATCAGAAAAATCCATGATAAAATAATGATACCTATCCAAATTTTTATCCCATCCATGTCTGACAATATTCAGATTCTCATAACTCAATGTCATAACATCAGTCCTGAAACTTTATTGTCTAACAAACTGCTTCATCCTCACTAATTGATGACAATCTCCTTTGGTATTTCCTTCTTCAATTACACTAGTACACCAAGAAGCATATTCTAGTTTCTTACTGATCCAAGAACAATTCCTTATACCCATGATCCAATTCAAGACTTTATTTTCTTGAATTCTAGGACTCATTCTTGGTCCAAGCATGAACCCAATACAAGTCATTTCTCTTTCCTTAGTAGAATCACTTATGACTCATTCCCTAGAGTATCTTGTTGTGAAAGCCTTGATTGGGCTATATATCCCTTAAAAGGTAGACTTGAACTCACATGTGAGTGGTCAGGAACAATAATAGTGGCATTACAACTTTCTTCTCTTTCAGTCTCCTCAATCGGTCAGGATGATGTCCCAACATCATCTTCAACATCACTCATTTGATTAGTAATTGAATCATGAATTACAAAATTTATATATTCCATTGTCATTCCAGCCGTGGAGTTGCAGTCTCTATAAGCTCTATTGCTTGAAGAGTACCCTAGAAATATTCCTTCATCACTTTCATGATGCATCCTACCATTTTGCTCTTTGGTAGCTAAGACATATAATTTACCGTCAAAGATGTGAAAGTATTTGACTGTAGGTTTTTTTCCTTTCCATAGCTCATAAAGATTGGTTGTAGTTCCATCCCTTAATGTAACCCTATTATGCGCATAACAAGCAGTATTCATAACTTCAGTCCAAAATGTAAGAACAAGAGTTGTCTCTGCATTTCATCTCTATGTTTTGATGATAACAATAAAGTATTTGTGGAAGAACAATTTTATGTTCTAATGTTTGTTACTATGCATATCATGTTTATGAAGAAATCAAATCTAACAAACATATTTCAGACATGAAAGAACATATGCGAGTTATTATGTGTAACACAAGTCGCAAACACAGTGAAGAATGCTTATGTATCTGATCACAATCAGAAAGATCATAACATGCCTAATCTTGTTGTTGTAATGATCTTGTGGATGATGTTATGAGAGTGGTTTTGATTTTGAAGCTAGTGAAGCTTCTGAAGTTACCATCTTCTAAGAACCAAGTGCTGAAGACTCTGATGACTTGAAGTTCTGAAGACTGAAAGTTTTGAAGACCAAGTGAAGAAAGACTCTGAAGACTTAAGGGTTTTGAAGATTAAGGTTCTAAAGACAAAGCATTGAAGACACTGAAGACAAGGTTCTGAGTGAACGACGTTCTGAAGACCTTGAAGTCTTGAAGTTCTGAAGACCAAGGGTTTCAAAGACAAGTGCTAAAGTTCTGAAGACAAGGTTCTGAGTGAACAAAGTTCTGAAGACTTGAGATTTTGAAGACCCAGTTATCATGTCTCTACTCATGCTTCAATCATCTACAATCAGAAGCCTTTGAAGTTTAGAAGACAATGTTACTGTTATCAAGGATAATACACAATACAAAATGCTTTATCCCACTACCTCTCCACTAACCTTAATTTGTGGAAAAAGGACAAACATGGCAATATTATTTTCATCCTTGAGTAACGACATTCCTCATTAGCCAGTTGCTTTCTAACGACTCTATTTTGCTTGGCTATAAAAGGAAAGGATCTCGTGTCTATGTGATGTTGTTGAAGAACAACAAAGGTTGTCGGATAGACTATACCACATGAAGTTGTTTTTGTATCAACATTCTAACATGTGAATATGTTGACAACATATAAGTCTATAATATGAAATTGAATATTTAGCTCAAAGCTGATATTGGTATTGGACAAATTAGTTATGCAACCTACTTATGTAGAAGTTGTTGATTCATAGATGTGCTTAATTTCATATGTTGCAGAAGACTTACAAAGTTGCAGATGAAATAAGAAGAAGATCATGGAAGCTCAATTTCAAATCCACAACTGAATGTTGTGTTCTGAAGTGATCATTGGATTGAGAGAATAATGGTTGTTGTCTATAATGTTCTTATTATGTGAATCAAGATGAAGAATTACTTCTATGCGTTGCATCAATATCAATCAAGCTTTCAGAAGCTTATGAAGAAGAAGACTTCCAGCAATTCAAGAGGCTTGGGTTGTTCTCTGTGAAGAAACTACTTGAAGAAGACTCCACACATTTGAGCTACAATACAATGTAATATCTTAGTGTGTATTAGGATCTTCTATGGTACTTCATAGTGTGTATTAGCAGCTTTGTGCTTTCTTAGGACTTGGGGTCTTGGTGATTTCCCGGGGATTAATGTTCTGGTGCTGCTCAGGACTATGTGTCCTGGTGAGTTATTTTGCATGTCTATGCGCAGTCAATTACGACAAGTAGTTGTGCAAGGAAGTCACATGTCTATGCGCAGTTAGTCACTGCAGGTAGCTGCGCAAGGAAGTCACATCGTCTAGTAACGTAATGTTGTAAGTCGTTTTAGTTGGTTGTGCAGTTAGTCATAAGTAAAGTTGTTCCTTGTAATCAATTTGGTTATAATGGATTAAGTCCTTGTCTAAGGCAAATGACCTTTCGGGGTGGATTGGAGTAGCTTAAGGTTATCAAGTGAAGCATGATATATTGTGTGTCTCTTTCTCTTGTTTATGCTTTAGTTTATTTACTTATGCTTCCGTAATGTAATAACATTAAAGACAAAAAAGTTTTAAAAAAAGGTGAAAGCACCAATTCAAACCCCTTATTTCTTGTGGTTTTCTCACACCTTCAATTGGTACCAGAGCTCTGGTTCTGTTTTTGATGGATATCAAACACTTAACAGTGTCAGATTAAGATCCAAATGCTTTGTGAGAAATACTATAGGTGATGATCCACTCCACTTGCAATGTCAGCCTCATATGTTCAAAAATTTCATTTGGAAATGAATGAACATGAATACTGAATTGTGAAACCAGAAAGTTTTACAATGAGCAAGTCACTGATTCTTTAAGCTTGAAGTTGTCAACAAAAATCTTCTCTGTTGGAGATTGTGTAAACACCCCAATTTTGCCCTCTCTTGTTTCTCACACCTTGGCTTATTATCTTTCATATTGCATTGCATAAGCATACTATCTCACAATGCATAGTTATTTCACTGCATAAGTTGCATAACTAGGGTTTGTGACCAGGTGAATCTTATAAGTGGTTTGAGCTATCTCAGAGGCCATGAAGCATGTCAAGAGGGTCCATGAGTGTTATATGATCATTTTATGCCTCCAAGGGTTCTTGAAAGTCAAAAGATCACAAGAGATTGCAGAGCCACCCAGGCAGGCTCAGAGCTCCTACACAAATGACCTAAAATTAAGGTTTTGGGTTTGAGGCCCTTACACTCATTTTTTTGCCATTCTTGATTTTATTGGTTTATATAAGTTATAAGGAGCATATGTATCAAATTTGAAGCAAAAATTCCTTGTGGAAGTCATTTGATCAAATGGTAACTTGTTGTGCAAGAAAAGTCAGAACCAGGGCATCTGAGGCCACTAACAAGGGTACCAAAGGGCCATCTTCATCAATTTGAGGTCCTATGATCTTTATTTGATCTTAGGAATGCTTGGAAGTTCACAAGAGTGAAGAATTTTGAGCCATTTGAAAACTTTCCATTTTTGGGCATGACTTGTAATGAAAACTTTCCATTTTGGGAAAGATTTTCAACCTCCTCTTTCTTAATCAAAAACGTTTCAAATGAATTTTATTCAAACATGAAATTTGTAGATTGGATCTTCCCATTTTCAAAAAGTACAAGAACTCATTCTAATTCATCCTAGAACTCAAGTTATGGCCTTGCAAAGTTGGCAAAAATCACATAATTTCAAGATTCATGTCAAAGAGGATTTTGTGCATTTTGGCATTTTAGGATTCTAAGTGACCTCAAATGTGTTCAAATGTTACATAACATTTGCATACAAGTTGCCAAGATCAGAATTGTTCCAAAAAATCAAGGATTTCATGACTTTTTCTTCAAGATTTCACAAAGTTACAATTATGCATAAAGCTTGCAATCTCTTCATCTAAGCATCACAGCTGGATTTCATCAATCCAAGGGCCATCCTTGAACCATGCTGAAGCAATCCAACTATAGAAAGAAAATCTGCACAAGCCCATACCTCAAGTACAACACAACTTGACTTGTTGCATTTTGCTCCCATACCAATCCCAGAATGCTCAACTGCCCTCCTGGTTCATTGGGACAACCTTAGCCATGCCTCAAGACTCTATAAAAGTAAGCTTCATGGCCTGAATCAAGACACAACTTCAGATTGAGAAAAATTCCTCAAAACCTTCATGCTATCGAATTTCATAATTCATCCACCCAAATTAAATTCTTCTTTCACCAATCAACTCCACATAGCCTAAGGATCATTTCCCACCCATCACCATAGTCTGAAACACCCTCAAACTCAAACACGATTTCTGCAACTTCAGAAACCAAACACTCAAAATAGCCACTCTAAGCTCCATTCAAGCATTCCATTGAGCTCAGGAGATCAAAAGAGATTGGATTGCACAAAAGGGAAGCCCAGAAAGCTGTATTTTGAAGGATTCCATCTCAGTTAACCTTCATGAACATTTTTTCCAGAAGCATGATTTTAAGTTCTAAAATGATTCTCCATGCTTCCCTGATGATCCTGATATGATTAGAATTGAAAATAGGTTAGAAATGAGGATTTCATGATGTTCTGAAATTTTTGACCTAGAACTGGTTTGCTTCGATTTGGCTTCTTGATGCATGATAAATGATTTTGGTTGTTGGATTATTGTTGTATGATGTTAGTAGAACATTTATGGGCAAGAAATTAGGAGTTTATAAGCTTATTTGAGGTTGTCGCTCCCAAAGATTTGCATCCCGGTACAAGCGCGAACGGTCGGTGAGAGGAGAAAATGAAGGTGAAGGTGAATAGAGTCGCCAACTAGGCATTTTTATCCCGAAGGAAAGTTAATGTTGCATAAACCTAGAAAGAGATGGATAAGACGGTTGCGAGCCAGAGAAACTGAGAAAGGGGGTTGGTTACAACCTGGGAAGGTATTAGCACCCAGATTGTCCGTCGTACTCGACGGGATCCACGCTTAAAAGATTGTGTTTAAAAGGGGTAGGTGTATGTGCTATTTGTGTGCAAAAGCTGGAAAAGAATGTACAAGTGTCAGTGCAAAAAGGTGAAGTGAAATGCTCAGAAATGAGGCTTGGAAAAGAATGCTAAAAGAGGGGGAAGACAAAGAGACTTTTGTTCGATAAAAGTTAAGTTATGCCTACGTATCCTCTCGTGCAATGAGGAAGTCAGAACACCATAGTTCGACTCAAAGAGACTGAAAAATAAATTGACTAATGAACTGCTTGCTTGCCTATGCTCAAGTGTATAACTCGTCTGGCTCGAGTGCTAACTGTCTTGCATTAGATGGAAGAAACAAGTTCTCGTTTATGAGTGAAGATGATGAGAAAAGAATCCTGAAGGAGACGATTATTGTTTGATTTTTGTGTTTTCAGTCTTTTATTGTTTTTGGTGTTTGTCATAAGTTAATGAGCTTAAGCCTAAATCAAAAGCTTGTAAACTCATTATATCCTCCCTGATTAGGGATAATGAGAATACTTAAGTATGAGATAAGCATCTCAACTTAGTTTCCATGATGATGTAGGATTAAGATCATTAACCTACTTGTGATTATTTAGATGTTTTTTGGGTTTTTGTTTAGTGTTAAGTAATGAGTTTAAGCCATAATCAAGGATTAGTGAACTCATTACACCATCCTAATAGAAGGATAATAGATAAGCACACTTAAGCTGAGGAAGATACCTCAACTTAATCCATGATTAGGGATTAAACTCATGAGAAAACAAGCCTTTATTGAAGTGGATTTTAATTAAGGGTGAGATTAAGAAATGGATTTTATGGTTTGTAAGACAACTTGAGGGGGACTTGTCCATTAAACATTAGGGTTAGTCCTTCTTAACCATAAAGGAAGAATTAGAACCCTAATGTAAGGCCCAAGTTGCAAGTTAATGTCTTAGTGATTATTAAGTGGATTGATTAAGAGGTTTAAACAAATTAAGGGTTTAACACTTAGGATTAAAGTTATACACTCCATCCTAAGAGAAGGATGCAGGCATAACCCTAATTCCAAAGTCCTAAAGCCTTAAAGGTTTAGTCTCTAATGATGAGATGAGAGGAGAGACACAAAGAAGACTCAAAGGTAAAAACTAAGGGGGACTAATCACAACCCTAATTATTATCATGCTTGGATGTTCTTATGGTTTGTAAGGCTTGAGAAAGATCTTCAAGGAAGCCACCAATGGAAGAAGCAGATGGAAGGAGGAAGAAGTAGGAGAAATAAGTTACTTACTTCATTGAAGAAGATAAGTAACTTAAAGAAAGAAAGTGAGAGGTGAACATGAATGAGAAAGCCCACTCAAAGACAAATAAAAATGCAGCAAAGATGCATATGAAGAAGATGAAGAGAAATGAGAAATGAAGGCAAATCCACTTCTCAAATTAACTTACCACCTGAAAATGTTAGCACAAGATGCATAAGGAAAGAAATGAGATGGAATGATGCATATGCAAAGGCAAAAATAAAAACCAGAAGCATACACATGATGTAAATGATGCTATGACATGATCCAAAGGCATACAAAGTGCAATCAAATGGTCATACAAGGATGAGATGCAAATGAAAGCATGCTTTGAAGTTTGAAAGTTCATGAAGTTTAATGAAAAGAATTGAATGCAAATCATGGCAAATGAATGAAGAAATGATCAAGCATTATTCTAGCATGTCTTAAGATGTCTAAGATGACATATGAATGCATGAAATGTCATGGCAAGTTCATGTATGGATGCATATGTAAGATGAATGCAAATGAAGATGCAAAATTAGGGTTTTAAGGCAACATGAGATGCATATGACCAAAACAGAAGCAAATGACATGATAAAAAATTTAAATCACACTCAAACAAACCCTAAACCTATACTAGGTTACCATCCAAAGGGGAGGTCAGAAGCTAAACCTAGAAGGAGTTATGAATTTCATAAGTTTCTAGGGTTTTTGGGGGGATCTTCAATGAAAAATGCTAAACAAATTGAAAATGAAAGATAAATTCATGCCAAAAATATCCTACAAACTACATGATATGCACAAAACAATGCAAAAAGAATCACCTTCAAACTCTTCTTAGTTAGGCAGTAAAGATTTTTCTAAGTTAGGGTTCATAAAATAGGATTTAAATGACCCTTAATTCAAATAAAATTCTCAAATGATCATCAAACCTAAAAAGAAATTTGTATGAAGAGTTTGAAAATGTTTCTAAATGCAAAGGGATGATTCCTGATTTTTTGGTGATTTTTAGAAACTTAAATGGTATTTTAATTAATTAAACTCAATTAATTAATTAAAATAAACATTTAAATATTTTAAAAATACAATTTTTTTGCAAAAAATAAAAATAAAAATATTTTTGGTTTCTGAAAAATAATTAAAGTCTTGACAAAAATTTCCATAATTTTTAAATCATTTTTACTATTTTAAATAATTATAAGAAAATAAATAGAAAGAAAAATAAAATAAAATGATAAAATGAAAAGTATGACAATCCAAAGGCTGAGATTCAAAGCTGGGTGGAGGGAATTGACTGGCGCGTTAATGAGTGGTCCAAATGCATTCTGCCTAATTAATTCAAATTAAATTAATTAATTGAGGGTTAGGGTTTAATAACTGATCTGGGGCGTTCAAACACACGCGGGAGACACAATCCAAGGGCCAGAATTCAAAGTTGCCTAATCACCTGAGATTAGCCCTAATTAATCTCAGGTGGCCGGAGAAGACTTCTGGTCGTCTTCTCCGGCGAGACCTTCATCTTATCTCTCTCAAAACCTCACTAAAACGCATCAAAATCTCCAGATTCACTCAACTAAACACCCTAAACAAGAATCCCACAACAAAATCTATTTATATTTCATGAATCAAGAGAAACAAGCAAAATCATTTTTACGGGCAAAGTTTCAGACAGTCAGTACATGCTTATTTCTTGATCATTTTCAAAACCAAACACATCCCCATGACCAGTGCAACATATAGAACAATACAAGAACCTAAAAACACGTTTCTGGAAAAAAAGTTCTTGAGGTTACCTGAGCTGGAGCTTTCGAAAATGGAGCTTTCTGACCACTTCTTTGATGCTTTTCCACTTCCCTTGACCCCCTTGTGCTTCTGAAATGCTTGAAAGGAGTTTATATGGAGTGTTTTGAAGGTTTTAGTTCAGAGGTGATGGAAATCGTGTTTTTGATTCTTGAGGTTTCAGGCTTGTTTAATGGTTGGGAAGTGATCTGGAGAGTGTATGAAGATGATTGGTGAAAGAATTTTGGAGTTTTGATGGATGGTTTATGAAATTCGAAGAGATGAAGTTTGAGAGTGATTTTTGGTAATTTGAGTTGTATGTTCTTGCAGGCTTGTGTGATGTGTGAAATGAGTTGCATAAGGCATGTATGTGAAGCTGTGGTAGGTCAGAATAGTTGGTGTGGGCTATGCTGATTGGTATGGGGTGATTTGCAAAAAGTCAAGGTTGGTTGTACTTGAGGTATGGGCACATGGCAAGCTTGGATTTGGGCATGTCTTGGTTCAGCAAAGATCAAGGAGGTCCATAGAAACTGATTTGGGGTGCTAATGCAAGTGTATGAGAAGATTCATGCCATTTTGCAAATTTGAAGAACTTTGGCCCTTTTGGAATTTCTTGAAGTCCAAGGCATGAAAATGAATGATTCATGGGCCAATTCTGATCAAAATGAGTTGCACTATGATGGTATGATGTTTATAGATGCATTCGAGGTCATGAAATTGCTTAGCAAGTGGTTTTGCAAAAATCCCTCTTTGGTGTATTCTTGAAAATTATAGGATTTTTGCCAACTTTGAAAGATTATAACTTGAGTTCCACAATGAATTAGAACATGTTCTTGTACTTATTGAAAAGGGAAAGACCTAATCTACAACTTTCATGACCAAGAATTTTTCATTTGAAGCATTTTTGGTTGAGAAAGAGGAGGTTGAAGAACTTTCCCAAAATGGAAAGTTTCCATTACAAGTCATTTCCATTTTTGGCAACTTTTTGTTTAGCTCAAATTTCTTCAATTTTGTGAACTTCCAAGCACTTTAATGATCAAATAAAGATCATATAACTTCAATTTGATGAAAATATCACTTTGGTTCTATTGTTGGGGGCCTCAGATGCCCTGATTTTGCTCTGACTTGCTCATGAAGTTACCCAATGAACATATGACTTCCACAATGAATTTCTTCATCAAACTTGGTACACATGATCCTTATAACATCTTAAGAACAATAGAAACAAGAATGGCCCAAAAATTTGGAGTTAAGGCCTCTGAAACCAAAACCCTAATTTTGGCCATCTGTGTAGTGAAAACCCTAGCTCTGCTTCCATGCCTTGCCAGTTCTTGTGATTTCTTGACTTATTTGAACTTTGAGGGACATAACATGATGATAGAATACACATGGACCCTCTTGGAATGCTTTGAGGCCTTTGGAGTGGCTCAGATGGAATCTTGGATTGCTCAGATCACAAACCCTAGATGCATATGAACTTGAACTATGTAGTGAAAAAAAATGCAATGTGAGATGGTATGCTTATGCTTATGCAAACATGAAAGATCAAAAGTCATGATGTGAACTTAGTGAGGGAAAATTTTGGGTGTTTACAGCTGCCCCTATTCAAACATGAGTTAGCTGTGCAGGATGTAAGCGCCTGGCTTAACAGACAAAAAGGATAACTTGTGGTTGAATACCAAAGACAATCCATAATTTGCACTCACTGGGGATAAGAAGAAAAGGGATATAAATTGTAAAAGGATGTATAGTATGATTTATAAAATCCGGGCGATGGAGGACGACCATCGAGCAGAGGATGACTGCTGGGGATAAAACGGTAAGCTGAGCAATGACGGGGACGGTCGACAAGCTCAGGAAATGAAGGGATCATGACGGGGATGGCCCTTATGCTCGGAAAGTAAAATAAACAACGATGGGGACGGCCATCGGGTTAAAGAATAAATGAAATAATGATGAGGGAAGGTCATCAGAGGTGAAGGACGATCACCTAGCAAGGGACAACTGCTCTTTATCACGACATAGGACGAATGTCGGATAGAAAAGGTCGACGATGGGGACAGCCATCAGATAAAATAATGAAGGACGATCATCAAGAGGTGAAGGACGATCACATAGCAGGGTACGACTGCTCTCGGGGTTGTATCATGACATAGGACGAATGTCAGATAACAAGATCAATGATGGGGACGACCATCGGATAAACTGATGAAGGACAATCATCAAAAGGTGAAGGACAATCACCCAGCAGGGGACGACTGCTACAATATCACGACATAGGACGAATGTCGGATAGAAGAGGGTTCCAATAATGAAGACTCCACTGGGGAAAGGATGAGGGACGGTCATCCAAAGGTGAATGACGATCACCTGGCAAGGGATGGCTGCCGAAAGTATCACGACATATGACGAATGTCGGATAGAAGAAAGGTTGTTCTGCTGGGGAATGGTAAACACGGACGAGTATTTACGCTCAAGAATAAAAGGTATAAGTGTTTGATGCTGTGTATAGATTAAAGATGTGGACGAGCATCCTTAAGACCATGATACAGGTGAGTATCGGTAGAAACAAACGCTGACGCGTGTTCAGAGATGATGATACGGACGAGTACCAACTGGTTAACAAAGAACACAGACGAGTGTCGAATCTGATATATATATATATACAAGATACAGACGAGTATCAGAGACTTCTGTATAAGTATAAATGAGTATTGTGAGGTATGAGCAAGACATGGACGAGTGTTCAACTTGCTGGGGAAAGGTGACACGGACGAGTGTCAGAAGAGAAAGTATATAAGTTATGATCAAACATTTGCATATGAGAGTGTAAAAGGTGTCTCGGCGACCTGTGGGGATAGGATGACACGGACGGGTGTCGAAAAGAGTGTATTATGAAGAAGTTTTTGGTTTGCAACAAGTGATTGGGCAACCGTGCTGGGGAAGGGTGACACGGACGGGTGTCAACAAGGGTATGTATGGGTTTCTGGATGCAAAGAGGATGTGTTTGCTCATATATGTGGGGGATGAACATGTATCTGTGTTGGAGAGTGCAAAGGGGATGCTTTGGCTTTTTACTTGCAAGGAATGTGAGTTTTCATATACATTGCTGATGAAATATTGACGGTATTTGCAGGTGACTGGCTCGAAACTGGCTTGTGATTATGCAATATGTTTGATTTTTGCCGTAATGCTCCGCATTAGACAGATTGCTACGCTTTGTGGGGAAAAATGATGCGAATGCTATAATTATGCAAAGGGAAACCGATTCGGGATTTGGATCCCACTGAAGATTGGATCTCTGGCTGATCTACTTGGAGGGATATCCCAGCTGAGGGAGATCATTGGTCGATCTGTTAGGATATATAGCTCTGCTCGGGAAAATAGATCATTGATAGACCTATCCTGTAAGGAGAAACCCAGCTGGGGATAAGGAAGCTTTCGTCACTTTGTTGTGTGAGAGTTTCAGGCATTGTTCTTCTGGGGAGAGGCTGGAACTCTGCAGGGAGATTGGTTGGGGATGCTCCTGTTGAGTAGACCTGTGCTAGGGATGAAGAGGCTTTGAAAACTCTGCTGGGGAAAAGCATACCAGATATTGTTTGGGGAAGAGGTATGCCGAGGAAGTGTGCTTCGCATGTGTAGCGGTAAAATCGTGAATGTAAGCTATTGATTAACTTAACTCGATATACACAGAGTCGCCACTGCGCTTTTATTTATTTCCACAAGGAAAAAGGTAAAAGAACGAACAAAACCTTAAAGAATCTTAAAAGCTAAAAAGCTAAAAGAATCAAACAGAGAATGGGTACGGGGATTAGTTACAAATCGGGAAGGTTTTAAGCACCCGACTTATCCGTGGTACTCCACGGGAACCCTTTGAAATGTTTACTGCATTTTTAGTCTGAAATGGTTTGCTTGAAAAAAGGATTGAAGAGATGAGAAGAAGAATGTTTTTTAAGATTTTGGTGTTTGAAGAGACGAACGTCTCATGCCTACGTACCCACAGAGTGCAATGCGAGATCAAAACCCCGTAGTTCGTGGTACAAATTGTGAAAAGGCAAATGAGTTGAATTGATTTTAAAATGTAAAGATAAGTCGTCATCCTTTAGTGAATAATTCCGCTAGAAAGGATGAATCATATCTAAACATAAAAAAGGTTAAAAGGAAACGTGCACGAGGGCACAAAAGCAATTGAATGAGTTTGAAAGTTTTTAAGTTTTTTTTAGAAAAGAAAGTTTCGATATGCTTATGTGGTTTAGCATTTATTAAAGAAATGAAATGAAAAGGTAAAAGCGCATGACCGAAGTCAAGGTTTAATTGAGAAAATGTTGAAGTTTGAAAACAAAGAAAGTTTTGAAAATAGGAAGGAGATTTGAAAATTGAAGAAGATGGGAAGAGATGAAGGGACTATCCTAAGACTTGAAAATAAAAGTTAAGGGAAGAAATAATCAAACCAAATGGCAAGCATCTTTGAGACAATTGGATTTCCATCTTCAAAGGCCAATGAAATAATTTGAGGCCGAGGTTTCTAATCCATTCCAACTTGAGCAAGGGGGAAACTCTTAAAGTCTAAGTCCATTCTCCGAAGCAAGGGATAGTAACCATAGTCCAAAATTAGAAGTCACAAGTCTTTTAAGTGTTTAGTCCTTTATTAGAGTTTTGATATCCAAATGGACAAAGGAGAAATAACAACAATAATATATACAATAAGCAATATGATGTATGAATATAGAAGCATAATAAGAGAGGTAGGGAACAAGAGATTGAAATAAAAGGATAAGGTGCGAGAGATTAAATTTAAATGTTAGTATATTGACATTATTATAATATTTACAATATAAAGTGGTATGATGAACTTAATCAAGCACAACCACGAAAAGAAAATAAAATCGAGGCAACCGGATCCAAGTGGATCATAATCCGAATCGGGACAACTTTAGGTCTATGTTAAGCAATCGCCGAGTAATTTACGGAGTAATTACCCTACAAATGAGGCCTGCCACCACTAATTAAAGTGGAAACTATTCGTGTTAATACATGTTAGAGAAACGATATTATGAATTGTTCTCCGAAAACATGCCACACTAAAAGAAGAGGAACGGTCTAATCTTAATCGAGATTATCGTTGAATTTATCGAAAAGCAGCCTATCACGATCGTAAAGTATGGAGAATGATCCAAATGATCATTCATCCATAGATTTGAAATAATGAAGATTAAACTCTTCGAAATTCAACAATCTCGAATCGGAGATTGTCATCGACCAAAGAGAAAATAAGATGAAGAAAAGAATGGATCTAAAAGAATAGATCCATAAAAAAAAAAGAAATAGAATATTTTTAAATCATTTTTCTAAAACTCTTTTCCTTAAAAATCTTCTTTAAAATACTTTTCTAAAGATAATTTCTAAAATCTTTTCTAAATTGTTTTCTTAAATCTCTTTAGACATTTTTAAAATCTTTTTCATCAAAAGCAATATTCTAAAACCAAGTTAAAGAAACAAAAGCTAAATTATGAAAAGAATTAAAAAAAACAAGAGGGGGAGGGGATGGAGCAACCGCGGGTGGATATCAGCAAATGGATCATGGCCAAAGGCCCACACACCATCACATTATTTCTTTTTTTATTAAAATAGGAGATGAAAACAAAACAAATTAAAAAGAAAAACCAAGAAGCTACAGGACTTCTTCTCCTTCCATGCGCATAAAAATGAACAACAAACAGGGCACTAATGGCCTCAATCACGGCGGAAACCTCACCCTTAAGAATCAAAAGAAAACCGAAAACGTTTCCTCTCTTCTCCTCTTCGCCGATTACAGCTTCTCCTTCTTCTTCTTTTTTTCGATTCTTTCTTCTTCTTTCGGATTCACGGAATCCTCTTTCAAACTCCAAAAATTGATTGGTAATTATTGTGGATATTAGTTGTTGAAAACTCAAATTGAAGATGGATATAAGGAAAATGAAATGGAAGTTTTAGGTTTGAAGGTTTGAGAAGAAATGGAGGAGATTTTTGAGCAGAGCTTTTAGGGGCTTTTGAAGCTTTGATTCTGGATTTTTGCAGGGTATTTGTGGGCTCTCAAAGCTTGAAATAATTGAAGGAGTATGGGTGCTTTTATAGAGGGAAGAGGAAAGATGGAAGGCTGCCGTTTTGATTCGGATTTGACGCGTTTCGGATGCACGAAGAAGGCGTGCTTCTTGATGAGTTTTTTCACCGCGTTTCAAATGATTTGGCCTTGCGTTTTGATTATTTTGTGTTGCGTTTTGTTATTTTGATTTCAAGTGTACAGAATCCGTGCGTTGTGAATGAAGCTGATGGATTGGCTTGACTTGTTTCGGCTTGTGGGCCAAAGCTTGCGGGATAATTGTTGTGGCATTTGGCTTGAAGTTTGGCTGCGGCTTGTGCAGCGTGTTGTTGTTTTGTTAATTTGGTGGCGGGATATGCGTACGGAATGGCTGGAAGTTGACGGTTAGTATTTACAGCGTGAAGGCTGTGGTTTATGAAGCTGATATTGTTTATTTCTTGTAGGCCTGGCGTGCAGAAGCGTGAAGGAAGGCTGGTACGGAAGGCTGGTACGGAAGGCCGGCTGTTTTTGCTTTGTTGAAATGAGGCTTGGCTGCAAGTTAGCTTGTACTTGCGCGTGAGGATATGAATCTGGGAGGCTAGTTGGCGTATGGGGAAAGTGCAAGGCATTGGCTGGATTTGTGATGCGGCTGGAAGCTTGTCACATGGGCTTGAGCATATGCGTGTGGAAATTGGAGACTTGCTGTGATGTTAGCTGTGCGTGTGGGCCTGAGAAATGGCAATGTGTTTTTTTTTATTTCAAATGGTGTAAAAAAAGTGGACATTATTCTTATTTCTCTTTTTTTTTTAATGTAAACGGGCTAAAAATGGCTTTAAAATATATCTAGAAAAAAATAATGAATTTTTAATGGTTTTATGATAAAAATGTCAATAAAATAAATGGATATTTGGTTTTAAAAAAATTGAGAAAAAGAGATATGGTAAAGAAAGTGGATAATAAAATTGGATCTAATAGAAAAAATGGAATTGGTGTAGAAACGAATATTGGAAATTAACAAAAAAAGAATAAAATGGAAAATTATCGGATAACCGAAAAATGATTAATGAATACAAATTCGAAAAACTGAAATGGATGTGAGATAATGGAAAGGTTATTGAAAAGGGAATGGTTTAATCGAAAAAAAGAGATAATGGATATATGAATAATTTCTAAACCCACAGCCGAATCTTGATTTTTCCACAAACTACTGATTAATGACGAATGTAGCCAACACTAAACCACTGAACAACTTGCCATTGAGCCACAACCACTTGAATCCTCTAAAAATTGCCCAGATTATTTACGGAGAATAAATCCACAAACAAACCACTGATGACCTGACGATCATTGAAGATTCGAACCAAACTTCGCACAAAAATTGTCTGATAACTGATGATCACAGCACGCAACACAGTTTGAACTTTGAAAACGCGTTGTCTGAACATGAACCACTGGCACAATTAACTTGCAGTTGAACAATCTTTTAATAGTTTGACCAAGATTAGGTCAAACGTCCATCTAAATCGAATCGTGACTGAACAAACGCATCTGAATTGAAATCACAACCCTGTCCTTGAAATCCTGCAACACAGAGAAGAAGAAGAACACTGCAACACATATTTTTTGATATTTTAGTTAGAGGTTAGTGAATATAAACAGATAACAGAAATTAAACATGGTGATCCCCTGCAAGGCATAGACCTGCACCTGAAAAAGGATAAACAACCAGTGCGTGATCTTGTTTGTATGGGGAATAATTGACACAGACGAGTGTCTAAATTCTAGGAAGAGGTAACAGTATCTGACATTGTGTATGGATTAAAGATGCGGACGAGCATCCTTAAGATTATGATACGGACGAGTATCAGGTAGAAACAAACGCTTGACGCATGTTCAGAGATGATGATACGGACGAGTACCATCTGGTTAACAAAGAACACGGACAAGTGTTGAATCTGGAGGGATTATAAGTGGTATATACAAGATACGGACGAGTATCTGTATGAGTAAAAGATGATGAGTAACACAGACGAGTGTTTAACTTGCTGGGGAGAGTATGACACGGACAAGTGTCAAAAAAAGAGAAAAGTGTAATATAAACAAGTATATGATTTACAAAGTGTTTAGGTGGCTATGTTGGGGAAGGTGACACGGACGGGTGTCAGGGAATCTGTATAGATATATGTATCTGTGAGTGCAAAGGGGGCGCTTTGGCTTCCTGCTGGGGATATGATACGGACGGGTGTCAAGAGGTATCTGTAATATGTAAGTGTTTGTTGGTAAAGAATGCCTGGGTGACTTTACTCGGGAATGATGACACGGACAGGTGTCACAAGGAGTGTGCATTTGTATTTATGAGTGTAAGGCAAATGCCTTGGCTTTCTGCCGGGGAGTTCGGAGAGTTTTCTGTATATTGCTGGCGGATCGTCATTATTCACAAGTGTTTGATCCAGTACATGGCTTATGATTATGCAATATGTTTGATTTTTGCCGTAATGCTCCATATTAAACGGAATGCTACGCTCTGTGGGGAGAATATGATGCAAATGCTATGATTATGCAAAGATACCGATCCGGGATCCGGGTCCCGTCGCCATGAAGATCTCTGACTGATCTGCTTGTAGTGGACATCTCAGCTGGGTATGAGATCATTGGTAGATCTGACATGTGGGACTCTGCTTGGGGATATAGGTCACCGATAGACCTATCCTTAGTAATGAGGGACCCAACTGGGGTTTGTAGAAGCTTTCTTCACTCTGTTGTGGGATCTTCAGGTTATTGTTCTTCTGGATAGAGGCTGAGACTCTGTGGGGAGAAGGTTCCCGGTCTTTTGCTTTGGCTGAGGAGGACTGATGACTGGCAACTCAGCTGGGGAGAAAGAGAGATCACTGAAAGACCTTCCTAGAGATTCCTGTGGGGTATCCTGCTGAGGATGATACTGGACGACTCAGCCGGGGAATATGAACACCTTCTGGTGCTGCTCTTTGAAGGAAATATCGGGGAAATGACGTCTGGCAACTCTTGATGGGGAGAAAGCATCTCTGGTGCTGAGACTGAGCGGATTAATGATTTGCCATCTGGCTGGAATGAAGCTTCCATGCCCCATGCTGCGCTTTGAATACCCGCAATCCTGAAAAGACAAGAAAACGCACAAATAATCCCGAGGTATCCCTTACCGGGTCCCGTCATAGGAGTTTAGACACTCCTGGGAGTAAGTATATTTCCTGCAAGCACGTACTTTTTAGAAGAAAAACATCTGTATTTATGCAATCAGTATCTTAAAGACATCGGACATTCTTGCAAATGAAACTAAAATGTACGGGACGAAACATGACTGAAAAATCCGATTTTATTAATTCATGTGCCCTGAATTGGCAAATACAGTCAAAGAAACAAATCCCCTAAAATGAGGAGATTGTTACAAATTGAGAAATAAAAGGTATTGGCAATGTTGATGACGCTTCGAGGAGATTCCTTTTGCTATGACTCGTATGACATTTGACGTTCTTCTCGTCTTGATTTCTGAAGAAGGCTGATTCTGAAAGAAGCTTGATCCTTTTGAAACTTACCAAGTTGTAAGTGATGCAGACGAATTCAGAATGCAGTTGTTCGCTTATTCCCTTATTTTGCATGGATCGCCCTTTCGAGTTTTCAATCCATCAGGATACCCATTTTTGCCTGAGTTGTCCAATGCGGCATTTCAACTCAGCGGGTGTACATTTTTTATTTATTTCCCTTATTTTTGCCTGAGTCTTTTATTCTGTTTTTGACTCACCGGGATGCCCTATTTTTGCCTGGACTTACATTCTGTTTTTATGTCCAGCGGGTCATTTTCATGCGAAGTATTTTTTAACTGCATCTGAATTCACAGGGGACGGGAATTCTTCACCATCCATAGTACTGAGCATGAGTGCTCCACCAGAGAAAACTTTCTTTACTACGAATGGTCCTTCATAGTTCGGAGTCAACTTGCCCCTGTGGTCTGTATGAGGAGGAAAGAGTCTTTTCAGCACAAGATCTCCCACTTGGTATTCTCGGAGCCTGACTTTCTGATCGAAGGCTTTCTTCATTCTTTTCTGATATAGCTTCCCATGACAGATTGCAGCCAATCTCTTCTCTTCAATCAGACTCAGTTGTTCGTACCGGGATCGGACCCACTCTGCTTCGTTTAGCTTAACATCCATCAATACCCACAAGGAGGGTAATTCAACTTCAATAGGTAGGACTGCCTCCATACCATACACAAGTTGATACGGTGTTGCCCCAGTGGATGTTCGGATTGACGTACGGTACCCATGCAAGGCAAACGGTAGCATTTCATGCCAGTCTTTGTAGGTAACCACCATCTTCTGTACAATCTTCTTGATATTCTTATTAGCTGCCTCTACAGCGTCGTTCATCTTTGGCCTGTAAGGAGAAGAATTGTGGTGTTGGATCTTGAAGTCCCGACATAGCTCTGCCATCATTTTGTTGTTTAAATTGGAACCATTATCAGTAATGATTCGCTCGGGAACTCCGTATCGACAAATGATATCTCTTTTCAGAAATCGGGCTACCACTTGCCTTGTAACATTTGCATATGAAGCTGCTTCGACCCACTTGGTGAAATAGTCAATGGCAACCAGGATGAATCTGTGGCCATTTGAAGCAGTCGGTTCAATCTTGCCAATCATATCAATGCCCCACATAGCAAAGGGCCAGGGTGAAGACATCACATTCAGAGGATTGGGAGGCACATGCACCTTATCCGCATAAATCTGGCATTTATGGCATTTTCTGGCATAAGCACAACAGTCTGCATCCATTGTGATCCAGTAGTAACCTGATCTTAGCAACTTCTTGGCCATAGCATGCCCTCCAGTATGGGTACCAAAGGATCCTTCGTGCACCTCGTGCATTAACAAGTCTGCTTCTGTTCTATCGACGCATCTGAGGAGTACCATATCAATGTTTCTCTTATAAAGGGAACCATCGGTATTCAGGAAGAAACTACCAGCAAGCCTTCTCAATGTCTTCTTATCATTGGAAGATGCCCCAGGTGGGTATGTCTGATCCTCCAAGAAGCACTTAATGTCATGGAACTAAGGCTTATCATCTTTAACAATCTCTGCTGAGAATACATATGCTGGTCTGTCCAGTCTGGACACTGAAATCCGAGGCACAAAGTTGGCAGCTTGAACTTTGATCATGGATGAAATGGTAGCAAGAGCATCTGCAAACTGATTCTCGTCCCGAGGGATATACTCAAGCTTGACTGTTGTAAAGAAAGTCAATAACCTCCTTGTATAATCCCTGTAAGGTATCAGATGATCCTGGTGCGTGTACCATTTACCGTTGGTTTGATTGATTACCAAAGCTGAATCTCCGAACACAGTCAAAGTCTTGATCCTGAGGTCAATGGCTTCCTCGAGACCCATAATGCAAGCTTCGTATTCAGCTTCGTTGTTAGTGCAGTTAAAGGTGAGTTTTGCCGAGAAAGGCATGTGAACTCCCTTAGGTGTAATGAGTACTGCACCAACACCACGACCATTCATATTAACAGCCCCGTCAAACATCATAGTCCATTCTTCTTCTGGGTCAGGCCCTTCAGTGTGAACAGGCTCTTCATGATCTTTTGCTTTTATGAACATGATGTCTTCATCAGGGAAGTCAAATCTCATAGGCTGGTAATCATCAATAGGTTGCTCAGCAAGGTAATCAGACAATACACTGCCCTTGATGGCTTTTTGAGATGTGTATTGGATGTCATACTTTGTGAGGATCATTTTCCATCTTGCAACCCGTCCGGTAAGTGCTGGCTTCTGAAATATATACTTAACTGGGTCCATCTTTGAGATCAACAAGGTAGTGTGGGTCAACATATACTGCCTTAGTCGGCGAGCAGCCCACGCTAAAGCACAACAAGTTTTCTCGAGCAGTGAATAACGTTGTTCACAGTCGGTAAACTTTTTGCTTAGGTAGTATATTGCATACTCTTTTCGACCAGACTCGTCATGCTGGCCCAACACACACCCCATTGAATCTTCTAAAACTGTCAAGTAAATGATTAGAGGTCTCCCTTCAACTGGAGGCATAAGGATTGGAGGCTCCTGTAAGTATTCCTTGATTTTGTCAAAAGCCCTCTGGCAGTCTTCGTTCCACCTGACCGTTTGTTCTTTTCTTAACAACTTGAACAAATGTTCACAGGTTGCTGTAAGGTGAGATATGAACCGTGAAATGTAGTTCAACCTACTTAGAAACCCCCGAACTTCTTTTTCTGACTTCGGTGTAGGCATTTCTTGAATGGCTTTAACTTTATCAGGGTCAACTTCAATCCCTTTTTCACTTACGATAAATCCCAGCAGCTTACCAGACCATACCCCGAATGTGCATTTGTTGGGGTTCAACTTCAATTGGTACTTCCTCAGACGCTTGAATAACTTCAACAGATTTACCATGTGGTCTTCTTCTGTGAGGGACTTGGCAATCATGTCATCCACATAACATTCAATTTCTTTATGGATCATGTCATGGAATAATGTTACCATAGCCCGTTGATAAGTGGCACCAGCATTCTTCAGTCCGAATGGCATCACCTTATAACAGAACGTGCCCCAGGGTGTGATGAAAGTTTTCTTCTCCATGTCTTCAGGTGACATCTTAATCTGATTGTATCCTGAAAATCCGTCCATGAAGGAGAACACCGAGAATTGAGTCGTATTATCAACCAATACATCAATGTGAGGTAAAGGGAAGTCATCTTTCAGGCTGGCTCTGTTCAGATCCCGGTAATCCACACACATCCTCACCTTGCCTACTTTCTTTGGCACAGGTACAATATTAGCAACCCACGGTGGATAGCTAGTCACAGCAAGGAACCTGACGTCCCACTGCTTTTGTACCTCTTCTTTGATCTTCATTGCCATATCTGGGTGAGTACGGCGTAGTTTCTGTTTTACTGGCGGGCAGTCTTCTTTTAAAGGCAGCTTGTGCATGACAATATCGGTGTCCAACCCTGGCATATCCTGATAGGACCAAGCAAAGACATCTACATACTCCCGAAGCATATCAATCAGCCGTTCTTTCACTGAGTCTTGTAGGCGGGCCCCGATCTTAACCTCTTTCACGTCTTTTTCCGTACCAAGATTAACCGTTTCGATCTCCTCCTGATGAGGAATGATAACCTTCTCCTCTTGCCTTAACAACCTGGCTAGCTCTTCAGGAAGCTCATAATCTTCTCCAACCCCTTCATCAGCTTGATTGATTGGATTGTCAAAGTCATACGAAGCCATAGTTGTGCTGTTGTCGGTGCAGTCTGAAAGGCACTCTCTGCAAGGGTTTAGATTGTTCATTTTAGTGATCGATTTTAATCTTTGTTTAGAAAAAGTGAAGTAATGTTATCATTTTGAAAACATTGCCATTTTATTTTTGTACAAAAAGAAAAATGGAAAAACAGTGAGCGGAAAAGAAAAAGACTCATTTGCAAAAGATGTCCGATATTCATTGATTGATCTATTTGCACAAAATTACAAGATGGCCTGATTACAAAATGAGTCTTGACATCTTGGGCAAGATGCAAGACTTGATGCATGCTTAAAATATACAGGAAATAATAATTACTCTGTAGGAGTAACCCTTATAATTTCCTGGGAAGACCAGTTTGAGATATGGCTCCCCGAGATCCTTGGACGTATCCAGCTCTCCAGGTTGCGCTCATCTTCCGACTCATCTTCCAAGTTGTTCACTGCATCCGGGGTGAGCATTCCCCCACTGACAAAACTGGGCTTCTTGGCAGCCTCTGATTGATCTTGTTGAGTTGGTTTGTAACCCAACCCAAATCTGTCCTCCTTCTTCTCCACAGGTAGCAGCTTGCCCCAGCCTTGGGCAGTACCCTCTTCAACAACCTTCCTGGCTTGCTGATAAGACATCATGGAGGTTCCCAGTACATCAGATGCTTCATTAATGTTCAGGGCCTCAAATCCCTGGCTCATGGTTTCATGGATTTCTCCATCCATCTCAATGTACTTGTACGTAGCCAGGTGGCTAACAAAGATGTCCTCTTCACCACAAATGGTGATGATCTGGCCTTCCCACTCGAATTTCAACTTTTGGTGAAGGGTAGACGTAACTGCGCCAGCGGCGTGGATCCAAGGTCTACCCAACAAACAGCTGTAGGCCGGCTGAATGTCCATCACATAGAAGGTAATTTTAAAAGTCTGCGGGCCAATCATCACAGGCAGATCAATCTCCCCTAGCACTGATCTCTTAGAGCCATCAAATGCTCTCACCACTAAATTACTTGGACGCAGTGCCAAGCCATCATACTCCAGCTTCACCAAGGCTTTCTTTGGTAGAACATTTAGTGAAGACCCAGTGTCCACCAGTACATGAGATAAAACAGCACCCTTGCATTCTAGAGTGATGTGTAAAGCCTTGTTGTGGTTACGTCCCTCAGTTGTTAAGTCAGCATTGGTAAAGCCCAGTCCATGACTGGTGTTGACATTTGCTACCACAGTTTCTAGCTGATTAACAGTGATCTCCTCAGGCACGTATGCTGCATGCAAGACTTTTAGTAATGCATTCCTGTGAGCTTCAGAACACATCAGCAGGGATAATATGGAGATCTTTGAGGGAGTTTGGTGAAGCTGATCCACCACCTTGTAATCACTTCTCTTTATGATTCTCATAAACTCGTCTACATATTGCTCAAAAGATGTCTTCTGAGTTTCTTTGACAGTCGGCTCTTCAAATACCACACTCTTTCCTTTTGCTTTGGCAGCAGCTTCTGCTTCAGCATTAGGTCTTTGCACTTGTGAGGCAAAAAGGCGTCCGCTTCGAGTGAAGCCTCCGCCTCCCCCAACATTATCAATCTGTGGAGAAGAGGTTGAAGAATCCAAGGTGATTTTCTCCCCGTTGCAGTAGAGGTCAGAGCCATAATGCCAAGGTATGGCATTACTGCTTTCATATGGAACGGGCCCAGGCACCGTGATGGTAACTGGACTGACTGCAGCAGAGGAGGGTACTGAAATGGTGTGCGGATCGTAGTAAATAGTGACTGGTGACCTGGCAGGAGGTGCCACTGTTTGTTGAAAGTTATTGTTTGGGGAAACATTTGATGGATCATAGTAAATGGTGACTGCTGAGATATCTTCATTAATTTCTGTTGTCGTTGTAGAAGATTCTGCTGAATAAATGGGTGCTGATGTTGTAGAAGAAATGGTTGTTGACATCTGGTTTACTGAAGTGATGGACGGAGCCATTGTTGATGATATTGATGAATTGGTTGGAATGATTGTTGTTGCAGTTGTAGAAGAGTCAGGAATTGTTGTCAAAGGGATTGCTGGATTTGTAGGCGCTGATGTTGTGATCTGAAGTATACCACTTTTGATAAGACCATCTATGCCGCTTCTCAAATCATTACACCCGTTGACCGAAATGTTGCAATAACCACAACCGAGCTCACACCCGGGGAACATCTGGCATTCTAGAAGCTGAGCTTTAATTTCTACCAAAGGTGTTCGAATCTGTCCAACACTGGTTATTAAGAAAGATGGCTTGTCTTCCTCAATGGCATTATTCTTGGTCCTCCATGATTGGGCATTGGATTCTTGTTGACATTTGGCGGGGGTGCAAAGTTTAGAGCTTTAGAATCCACCAAATCTTGTACTTTCATTTGTAAAGCCCTGCATTTTTCAGTATTGTGGCCAGGTGCATTGGAGTGGAAAGCACATCTGGCGTTGACATCATAATTTCTTGGAAGGTTGGAAGGATCTGGAGGTGCCAATGTCCTTAACTCAACCAAGTTGAGCTTCAGGAGTTGTGGCAATAAGGCAGCATATGGCATAGGGATAGGATCAATCACCCTATTTGCCTGTGGTGGTCTTTGCTGAAAAGGTATTTGTTGTGGACTGTTGTTGTTGTTGTTGTAGTTTCTCTGTGGCGGATACTGAACTTGCTGTTGATAGTGTGGTGGTTGTTGTGGTTGATATGCTGGTTGCTGAGGAATTGGAGCTGGAATTGTGACAGCTGCTACTGATCTGTGGACATACTGAGGTCTGCCCCTGTTGGCATAAATGGCACTTGTCTCACCAGTTCTTCTAGGTCCCACAAAAGGCTTCCTGGGATTGCTTGACGAACTTGCACCATTATCAGAAATCTTACCCATCTTCAGGAGGCTTTCAATTCTTTCTGCAGCTATGACTACGTCAGCAAAGCTGGTGGAAGAAAAAGCAACTAGCCTATCAATATATGTTCCCTGCAGAGTGTTCATGAACATGTCGGCCATTTCTCTTTCCGACATGGGTGGCTGGACAGCAGCAGCAGCAAGCTGTCTCCACCTCTGGGCATATTCCCTGAAGCTTTCTCTAGAGGATTGAGACATTCCCATCAGAAGGGTTCTGTTAGGAGCCATGTCTAGATTGTATTGGTACTGCCTGATGAAAGCTTCAGCTAGGTCCTTCCAGCACCTGATAGTAGCCCTGGTCAAATGTGAGTACCACTCCCTTGAAGCCCCAGTCAAACTGTCTTCAAAGTAAAACATCCACAGTTTCTCATCCATGGTGTATGCCTTAAGCCTTCCCAGAAAAGACTGTAAGTGAGTTCGTGGACAGGAAGTTCCGTTGTACTTCTCGAAGCACGGGGGTTTAAACTTGTGGGGAATTCTCACCCCGTCTACTAACCCCATATCCATTACATCGAAGCCCAAAGAGTTTTGAGACTCCAAAGATCTCAATTTCTCAGCAATTTCATCAAACCTCCTATCATAAACTTCATCCCCAGCTCCCATCACAGTAAACTGCTCTTCTTGGGGGTCTTCTTGTAAGACTCTTCCTCCAGTAGTATTTCCTTGCACATTACCCGGGATGTTAACTTCCGGATGTAGATAAGGCCCATATACTGGTGGATTAACATGAGGCTGGCCCCTCTCATTGTTACTTGTTCCTCCAGTTCCCAGGTGGGGTTCCTCCGAGGTTTGTCTTTCTACCAATGCCCTTAATCTTTCTTGGCTTTGAGCCAAGCCATTCATTACTTCCATGAATTGGGTCATTTGGTTTCTCATCTCCTGCCTTTCATTAGCCATCTGAGTTCTGACCTCTTTCAGATCTTGCTGTACTTGATCCATTTGGATACCAGGAAGATTGTTGCGAGTAGGATACCTGTGCGGACGATTGAGAGGGAACACCCGACGGCGAGCAATAATTCCTGAACCACAACAGAGTTAGAAACAAAATAAAATAAAGGCAAACCTACAAAACAAAACAACAGTCAGTATGCAATGCAGTATGCTTATTTATTTTCCAAGGTATCCGGCTTGGCTCTTGGTTTTGACCTTTCCAGACCCTGAGGAAGATGTTCTGATGTTGCTTAAGGGAAAGAGATTTAATGAATCAAACTAACAAATATATTACAAAGGGTGGATAATACATAGTCTGTTTTTACAACATATGCCCCTGAAGGGTCAAAATACAACATAAAAGAAAAGTACATCAGATGGAAATAACAACAAACAAAGTGATCAAACATCTAAGCCAAACTCATCCTCCTTAACCTCCTTCAAAAGTGCTTCAGTTACAGGACCAGCTGGATGCTCTGTGATGTTTCTGATAAGAAGGTTCCTGGTGGCAATAGCAGCAGTCAGCTTTTTGTGTTTGTCCTGGTCTTTTGACCTCTTCACACCAGCCCTAATCTTCAATTCTGAGATTTCCTTCTGGGCTTCCAGCAAAGCCTCTTGCTGCTTCTTTTCATTAGCCTCCAACTGTTAAATCCTAGCTTGAGTCCTCTTATCCTCCTGAGTGCGAGCTTTAGTGATCCTGACCCACCTAGCTTGACTTTCCTCTAGATAGAGATCAGTCCTAGCCTTCTGAAACTGGACCTCTTTACAGGCATTCTTCAATATTTGCTCCCCAGCTCTTGATTTCTTGATGTAGTCTTCTGCTCTCTCAATCTTGGCCAGATGCTCCACTCTAATCTTCTCCAACCTCTCAATGTCTAAACGACCATCACTCCTCTCCCAGAGGGTCTTCTTCAGAGCTTGAGACAGATTCTCATTCCTTTCCTTCAGCTTCTCAAATTCTTCCAGGCTGACAGTGGCTGGAGGTGGTACTGTGGATGGTCCAGGTGCATCCTCAATGGTGAAAGGCATCCCAGAAATCTGAGCTCTAGCATGAGACCATTCATAATACTGAGCTGAAGCCACATTATTGCATCTCCCAAGAATGGCCATCCCTTTGGTCTGGATGTTGTCCCAAGCCCAGGATGCTTGCCTGACAACAGCTAGATTAGGTTTTATCTCACAATACAGGGTTTCAGTCAATTCTTGCACTCTAGGAGGGTGAACCAAAGCATAGCCCAATTGTCTCTTAAACAGCAAAGGGTTGTAGTTGATGCAACCCTTCACTCCTACTAAGGGTACATTGGGGTACTGCCCACAACTAGTAATTATGTCCCTTCCTTTGGTGCTCTGGGTGCACCATCTGATGTCATCTGAAGTCAAAGCAATGAGTCTCTTAGCCCAATTCTTCTGTTGGTGAGGATTCAGGAAAGCATCAGTCTTGGGTAAGTGCTTAAGCAGCCAGGTATGAAACAAAGGAGCACAGCACCTCACCAATCTCCCTCTCTGCTTCTCATTCCTCTGATGAACAGAATAATAGAAATCCCCCAGCAATGTGGGCACTGGGTTCCTCAGAAGGAAGAGATGAATAGCATTCTTGATGATAAACTTGGGCTCCTCTGCAAAAAGTATAACCCCATATATACTGAGGGCTAACAATGCACAAACTGTCTTCCATTCTCCCAAGGAGGCCTTCAGGATGGCCTGAGAAGTCAGAAAGTCTAAGTGCAAACCAGGGATTCCAGCCTTTGTAGTCATGTTCTGCTCAATCACAATAGGTTCCAGATGCAGTGCTTTGGCCACTTCTCCATTGCTGGGAGAAGTCATCTCAGGGTTGGAGGGGACACCACCCCTGACAGGTACTCCAATCAATGATGAAAATTCCTCTAGCAGAGGTCCTAACTGAAAGTTCTGGAAAGTGAAGCATCTCAAAGGAGGGTCATAAAACTGTAGGCAAGTGTGGATCAAACTCCTCTGAGAAGGGTCCAGATCCATAACCCTATCAAGGATGCCTCCATAATGCTCTCTGAATAATGGGATATGGTCTGGAGTGATAAGTGCCTGGACCTGCCTGATGCTAGCCAACACAGGCTCAAAGAAATGGTATGAAATGTTGCTCTTCTTGGGTGCCATGACTGCTGATGAAGAGCTGAGAACAGATGCTGATGATGAAGACTCATACTGGAGATGAGCCACTGATAGGCTGAGGATGATGATGGAGGTAGCTGAAGTAGGCAACTGATGAAGAGAGCTGAAGCAGATAACTGGTGAACAAAGGTCTATGCAGATGAAGGGGTCAAAACCAAGCCAAATGGAATATGGATACCCTGAAAAACAAATAAACAAATGTTAAATGATGCAAATGATGAGTATGCAAATGATATGCAAGGGTTTATGATCAAGCTGGATCTGATTACTGCCTTGATATAAGTCCATGTATGTCCAAGAAGTCCGGATGGAGGTTCAGAAGTCCAGTAACCAAGGTGGGGGACTCAAATAAAGAGTCACATGTCCAAGGTTAAATCACAAGAACTGTCCAAAGTGAAGCATTCTTAAACACAATAAGTATCAAGGTATGATGTGGCCAAGGGTACCGGCAAACCTGTAAACAACCCAACCCCCTCACAGGTGGTGTTCTAGAACAAGGATCCTCAGACTTGGATCAGTTATGAGAAGTGTAAACACTTCTAACCCGGAGGTACAGTGTTTACAATAACCATAAAAGATCCTCCTCTAATTCACCTCAGTTTCTGAAGGTCATGATAAAAGGTCATCCAGACTTAGCAGGCTTCCCAGATAGCCCTAGCACTACAGGAAATCTGTGGCACAGAGCTCTCAAGAAGAAACCCACATCTGAACCGTGTTTCATATTCCCGCACCAGACCGAAATGGAATGGGAAAGAACATGAACCACTCTAGCCTAGGTGTCACTCAGGTCCCAGGTATAGGACCTTAAACTCTCAGTAGAACCCCACCCACCAAAACAAAATCCAGATCCAGCCAGATAACAGTATGACAGTATGATGTATATAAAGCTGTAAATGAAACAATAAAATAACTGTACATAAAGCAGTAAATAAAGAAAATATACAAACACAATTAGCACATAACACCCCAGTAAACACAAATCAAACAAGCGCTAGGAGGAACCCACAAAAGAACCAGAAGCCCTGGTTACAGTATAAGTATCCCCAACAGAGTCGCCAAGCTGTCGCTCCCACCAAATGACGCCTCAAGGTCAAAAGGGGTACAGAAGCGAACGGTCGGCGAAAAGAGGAATGAGAACACACAGGGGTGAACTCAGAAAGACAAGAGTCGCCAGCTAGGCATTTTTATCTCGGAGGAAAGGTAATGCTGCATAGACCTAGAAAGATATGGATAAGACGGTCGCAAACCAGAGAGACTGAGAAAAGGGGTTGGTTACAACCTGGGAAGGTATTAGCACCCAGATTGTCCGCCGTACTCGACGGGATCCACGCTTAAAAGATTTGTGTTTTAAAGGGGTAGTGTCAGTGCAGTCTGTGTATAAAAGAGCTGGAAAAGGATGTACAGGTGTCAGTGTAAGAGAAGTGAAGTGTATAGGAGAAGTGTCAGTGTAAGAAAAGAATGGGAAGCTCGAGACTATGAGGCTCAAAGAATAATGCTGGAAGGAGGGGGAATATACAGAGACTTTTATTCGATAACTGTAAAGTTATGCCTACGTATCCTCTCGTGCAATGAGGAAGTCAGAACACCGTAGTTCGACTCAAAGAGACTGAAAGGAAAATTGACTTGTGAATTTCTTACTTGTCTATGCTCAAGTGTATGACCTGTCTGGCTCAGGTGCAAACTGTCTTGCATTAGACGGAAGAAGCAAGTTCTCGTTTGTGAGTGACTAAGATGAGAAAAGAATCCCGGAGGAGACGATTATTGTTTGTTTTTGATGTTTTCAGTCTTTTATTGTTTTTTTGAAGTTTGTCATAAGTTAATGAGCTTAAGCCTAAACCAATAGGTTAATAAACTCATCACATCTTCCCTCTGATTAGGGGTAATGAGAATACCTTAAGTGTGAAGTCAGCATCTCACACTTAATCACCCTGATGTAGGATTAAGATCATTAACCTACTTGTGATTATTTAGATGTTTTGTTGTTTTTGTTTAGTGTTAAGTAATGAGTTTAAGCCATAATCAGGGATTAAACAGACTCATTACACCATCCTAATATAAGGATAATAGATGAGAATGTTTAAGCTGAGGAAGACTCCTCAACTTAATCCATGATTAGGGATTAACCTCATGACAAAACAAAGCCTTTATTAGATGGATTTTAGTTAATGATAAGATGAAGAAGTGAGTTTTATAGTTTGTAAGACAACTTGAGGGGGACTTGTCCATTAACACTAGGGTTAGTCCTTCTTAACCAATTAAGGAAGAATTAGAACCCCAATGCAAGGCCCAAGTTACAAGCTTGATGTCTTGATGGTTATTAAGTGAATTGATTAAAGGATTTAAACACATTAAGGGTTTAACACTTAGGATTAAATTTATACACTCCATCCTAATAAAAGGATGCAGGCATAAGCTTAATCACAAAGCCTTAAAGCCTTTAGGGTTTAGTTCCTGATTATGAGATGAGAAGAGAAAACTCAAAGAGACACAAAGGTAAAAGCTAAGTGGGGGACTAATCAAACCCTAATTGTTGTCATGCTTGGTCATTCCTAGGTTTTGTGGGGTTTAAGAAAGAAAGAATCTTCAAAGAGCCACCAAGGAGAGAAGCAGATGAAAGGATCAAGAAGAAGCAAAACAACTTGCTTCACTCAAGAAGTCAAGTTGCTTGAAGAAAGAAGGTAATATGAACAAGAGTGAGCAAGCTCAATCCAAAGCACAAGATAAAATGCAGCAATGATGCATAAGAGAGATGAAAAGAGATTGTGAGAAGTGAAGGCAAATTCACTTCTCAATACAACTTACCACCTGAAAAGTTAGTAAAGAAATGAAATGCAATGCAAATGAGATGCAATGTGATGATGCAAACCAAAACCAGGAGCATGAACATGATGTGAATGATGCTAAGAGATGATGTAAACATGAGGCAAGGCATTAGAATGATCATACAAACATATGGATGCAAGAGAAGCATGTTTTGAACCATGGATGTTCATGAAAAGTTATGAATGCAAAAGACATATAACATGGCAAATGGAAGATGCAATGATCAAACATGATTCTAATATGTCTTAAGATGTATTATGAACCAAATGGATGCACAAAATGTCATGGCAAGTCATGAGATGCAAGCAAATGAGGAATGGATGCAAAGGAAGCACAAATTAGGGTTTATATGCATCACACAAAGCAAAAATTCAAAACCAGAAGAAAATAACATGATAAAAATTTGGAAATGCTATCAAAGGAACCCTAGACCTATACAAACTCACTGCCCAAAAGAGAGGATCCAACTCTTAACCTAATGAGAGTTATGAATTTCCTAAGATTTCTAGGGTTTTAAGGTACCTTGACAAGAAAAATGCAAAACAAATTGAAAATTCAAGATCAAATCATGCCAATTTTATCCTATAAACTACATGTTATTCAAGATGCAATGCAAAAAGAATCATCATCCAACTCTCAATGGCTAGGCAGAAATGAATTTTTGAAGATTGAACCAAAATATTACCTCAAAATGAATTTAATTCCATTGAAAATTATCAAAAGGGATCAAGATCAAAAAAAAAATTTGGTTTGAGAGTTGGACAATGTTTCTAAATGTTTTTTAAAGGTTACATGAATTTTTTTGTGATTTTTAAATACCTAAAAGTATTTTTAATTAATTAGTTTTCATTAATTAATTAAAAATAAACTTTTAAATGATTTAAAAGTAATTTTTAATGCAAAAAATAAAAATAAAAATATTTTTGTGTTCTGAAAAATAATGAAAATCTTGACAAAAATTTTCATAATTTTTAAACATTTTTTGCTATTTTAAATTAAATGTACAAAATAAATCAAATAAAATGAAAATAAAAAGAAATTAAATGGAAGTATGCAGGATGGACGAACCAGATTGATTCTGGGCTGGGAAAGGTTGACTTGGCGCCACATCCAATGGCCCAAGTTCAAACCTGGTTAATTCTGATTTTAAAATTAATTAATCTGGATTAATTAAGTCAAATGAGGATTAGGGCAAAATGGTGGAATCCTGACCATCCAAACACGCGCGGGTCAACGCATCTAAGGGCCATAATTCAAAGTTCATTAATTATACAAATTAGGGTTAATGACTTTCAGGTGGCCGGAGAAGACTTCCGGTCGTCTTCTCCGGCGAACCCAAACCCTAGATTTCTCTACAGGTCACTAAACATGAAATTTCTTCCACAGAAATGACCTTCTCCTCAATCTAAACCCAACCCCTCTCTTAAAACTCATTTATTTTCACTCATCAGCCTGAATCGAATGAAAATACGAAACACGAGCAAACTTTCAGAGTGACATGAAATGGTCATCTCTTACTTATTTTCAAATCTAAATACATCCAGATGATCAGTGCAACATGTAGATTCGTTTTGTAACAAGAAAAAGAAGTTCTGAGAAAAAAGTTCTTGAGCTATACCTGAGATGGAGACCTTCAAAGATGAGCTTTCTGAGCCTTTCCTTTGTGCAAACCACCTCCAATGATCCCCCTTGTGCTAATGGCAAGCTTGAATGGAGTTTAAATTGGCTATTTTGAGAGGTTCAGTTCTGGTGTATCAGAAAATGAGGTTCTTGTGTGGGCTGTTTCAGATCATTGTGAGGGGTGGGATCTGTTCTATGGATGATTTCTGGTTGATTGGTGAAGGAATTATTGAAGTTTGATGGCTGTGTTGTGTGATTCGAAGAGGGAAAGATTTTGACAGTTTTTGGAGTGTGCTGCCATGTGTGTGTTTCAGGCTTGTGTATGTTATGTTTTATGATCCTTAGATGATCCATAAACTATCCCAACAAATCTGGAGAGCATGTGTGCACTGTGGGATTGGTATGGGATGATTGGCCAAAAAGTCAAGTTTTGTGTACTTGCAGCATGGGCTATGGCAGAGGCAGTCTAGAGGCTTGTCCTGCCTCAGCTTGAGTCAAGGATGGCCCTTGGATGGTTCATGAGAGGCTGCTGCATTTGGATCATGAGTTGGAAGGGTTTTTGCAACTTGACAACTTGTTACTTCTCATGACTTTTGGCTATGTATTTGTGAGAAGTCTTGCTGAATTTCTGATGTGGGATGCCTCATTAGGTCATGACAATGTATTAAAACCAGCTAGAGGTCATACAATCCCTTTGAGAATGATTTTGCAAGAAATCCCTCTTTGCACTTTCATGAAGAATGGCTTATGGTTATGTGAAAATCAAGGCATAGAAATGGGAAATCTCTTGGGCCAAACTAATTTTTAGGTCATTCATTGCATTGGTATGATGATTAGAGGTCACATTGAAGTCACATAAAGGCTTGCCATGAGAAATTGCAAGTTTTCCATTTTGTGCAAAAGTGAAATTTCAATGATTTTATCCAACTTTGCAAGGCCATAACTTTTGATCCAAAATGAATTAGAATGAGTTCTTGTACTTTTTGAAAAGGGAATGATCCATTCTACAACTTTCATGTCCAAAGTTTTCTCATTTGAAGCATTTTTGAATCAAAAAGCAAGGGTTGAAAAAGTTTCCCAAAATGGCAAGTTTCCATTACAAGTTATTTTCCCAAAAAGTCAACTTTGCAAATGGCTTGAAATTCTTCAATTTTGTGAACTTCCAACATCTTCTATGATCAAATAAAGATCATACACATCCAAAATGATGAAGAACACCCTTTGGTTGGGTCATTGGGGGCCTCAGATGCCCTGATTTTGCATTGACTTGCTCAAAAAGTCAACTCTTGATCAGATGCCTTCCCCATGGAATTTCTTCATGAAAATTGATATGCATGATCCCTATACCATATAGAGACCAATAGAAACAAGAATGACCAAAACATTTGGAGTTATGGCCTCTGAAACCAAAACCCTAATTCTAGGTCATCTGTGCAGTCAAACCTGGCTCTGCTTCCATGCCAACCTCAGTTCTTGTGATTCTTTGACTTTTTTGACTTTGTGAGGATACAATATGATGCTTGAACATACATGGACCCCTTTGAAATGATTGAAGACCTTTGGAGTGGCTCTTGGATTGCTCAGATCACAAACCCTAGATGCAGATGACTTTGAACCAATGCAATGAATCATAAATGCAATATGAGATGCCATGATTGAAATTATGCATATGAAAAGATCACAAGCCATGGTGTGAATGGGTGAGGGAAAATTTGGGGTGTTTACAATTGGTATTGCCTATAGAAGGCCTCAGCAAGATCATTCCAATCACGAATATTGACGCTTTCCAGTTGATAGTACCATTCAAATTGGGCTCCAGACAAGCTCTCTTGGAAGAAATGAATCCACAATTTCTTATCAGCAGTATGTGGTTGAATCCTCCGGATATAGGACCTTAGATGCAGCTTGGGACATGAGACACCATCATACACCACAAAAGCAGGAACCTTGAAACCAATAGGTATAACCACTCCAGATATTAAGCTCAGATCTTCAAAATCAAGCCCAGAAGATTTTTGTAACTCCATGGAATTCATCCTGTCTACCAGCATCTTGTACTTATCTTCATTAGGATCATGATAATAATTTGCTTCAGAATCAGAATCTCCCACAGTATCATGGAGACTGCCTCCCTCTTTCTCAGAATTTTCAGACTCAGAATCATCAATCTGTTCCTTTGTCTTGACAGGACCTCTGAACCTTCTTCCCATATTAATAAGGCCTCCTGATCTTCTAGTCTTCTTATTCTTCTTAGCCAACAGTGTCTTCAACTCATCTTGCCCCTTGGACAAGTTCAGAATCAACTCTTGGAATTGTGCATTCTGAGTCTGGAGATCTTTGACAGTCTGTTCAAGAGCCATTTCTGCTGAAATAAACAGCGAGAAGATGAGAAACCTGTATATAAGAAACATGTGATGCAATGATATGATATGCGTATGAAATGTTTTCAAGGACCACAGGATTTAAATTTGTTTAAACAATCAAAAGGTAAACTTTTATTAGTAATCAATAAACTTGTTTGCCTCTTGGGCTTACAATAAAAATGAAATGAATACAAAAATGGGGTTTTAAGTCTCCCATGGATGTTTCCTCTTTGTGTTGAGGTATGAGTTGAGATTCCGCTCCTCGTGAAGTTGTTTTGTTAGCTCCAGGATTCTTTCTTGACTTGCTTTGTAATGAGTCTCAAAAGTATCTTTTTGCTCCTTCAACTGGATCTAGGACCTCTGTAACTCTTCCATGTCAGTGGGCATGTCTGGATGAAGGATGATATAAGGAGTATCTCCTTCAGCAACAGGCTCCATGGTAACTGGCAGGATAGCAGGATATGGCATCATAAGAGTCTGAGCACGAGATCGCACCCATCTGAGATAAGCTTCCATAGGAATAGTGTACTTGGGTTCCAGAGTATTGCTGTCAACCTTGTTCACTTTACCCCATGCTCGTATAAACCTCTGACGGTAACCTTGCAGATCGTTGTCATAGTCGAACACAATACCCTGAATAAGCATGTCATGAGGACCATCACTCCGAGCGTAACCAAACTGACGTAGAGCTAAAGAAGGGTTGTAAGTAATGCCCCCTCTTATGCCAAGGAGTGGTACATTAGGGAACTCCCCACAACGGTCAATGATAGTAACATTCTCCATAGATCTAGAACACCAATGAATGTCTGAATGAGAAAGTGACATAATCCTTTTAGACCACCTGAATCCCTGTTCATTCTTCATTACTGATCGAGGAAGGTGAGAAATAAACCACCTAGATAGTAAAGGCATACAACACATCAGAGTTCCTCGTGCCTTTGTAGTACGGGTATGAAGAGAGTGTAAGATGTCTCCAAGTAATGTAGGCACTGGATTACGAGTCAGAAATATGTTGATTGCGTGTATGTCTATGAACTGGTCTGGATTGGGGAACAACACTAAGCAATAAATTAATAGGGCTAAGATCTCCTCAAAAGCATCATAACTCATAGCCTTCAGGAACACTTGAGCTTTCTCCATCAATACCTTGGAAAGGATACCCTTAACTCCACTTCTTGTTTCTAGGACAAGGTCTGATTTCTTCAAATGTAAGGCTGCAGCAATGACTTCAGGTTTAGGCTCTTTTTCCAAGCCTGTGAAAGGTTTTTGATCAAGGATAGGTATACCCAGAAGCTTGGAGAACTCTTCCATTGTAGGAACCAACTGATAGTCTGGGAATGTGAACCAATGATGTTTAGGATCAAAGAACTGAAACAGGACACTCATCATGTCTTCATTGAACCCTGAAGTGACTAGATCCAGTAGGTGACCATGCCTCTTGAAGAATTAGGAATTTTCAGAAACTTGAGAGACCAATTCCTTAAGCTTAGGAGGTATTCCTACAAAGTTGATCCAGATAGTATTCCTACGAGCAGAAGCCATGACCTGCAACAAAGAACAAAGATAAATCCTTTGGTCCTTGAAATGGTTAGTGAAAATGTTATGCTTATGATGCATGATGATGCTATGATGTTATGCTCAATCACAAACATGTGGCACACACAAACAAGTCACACAATAGCCCTAGGTTTGAAGGCTTGCATGAGGTTTAAAGGTAAGTACCCTCCCCTGAAGTTTAGATGGTTCATCCTGTCCTATAAAGTAACCAGGTTCTAAGGGATCTCAATATCATTGATCCTTCACAAGGGTGGTTGTTCAGTAGGCAACTTACTTGCCAACAAAAACCCTCCAAGTTTAGAATCTCAATGAGTGTAGCATCGAGTATCAACCAACTTTAGTTTTCACCAAAGTCTGCTACCTCACTACTTTCTAAAGGCCAAGATGGGATAACAAGGGTTCTAAAAGTCAGTTAGTGTATTGACAACATATGGCAGCCCCATATTATCCTTAACTTACTTAAGGAACATAAGCACCAACCAAGAAGTCACATTAACTATGGCCACCAGATCAACCATATCGGTATACGCCGTACAGTTTCCTTGGTCTATTGCCATTTACCTAGGGTACACTAGATCCGGGTTAGGATCTTTCACACATAAAGCCCAACAAGTAATATAAAGCAATCAAAGCAAACAATTTAAAGTGATCTAATTCCTAAGGGTACCCCTCTTTTACTTAGTAAGTCCCCAACAGAGTCGCCAGTTCTGTACCATGGTGGGAGAACTGACTTTTCTATAAATTTTGCGGATAGCAAGAGTCGCCACCGACTTTTATTTTATCCAAAAGAAAAGGACATAAAAGAACAGGAAAGACCTTAAAAAGATTTTGGGTTCGGGGGGTAGGTTATACAAAGGGAAGGTGTTAGCACCCTTTATATCCATGGTTATCCATGGGCTCTTAGTTACTTAGCTCACTTTAAATTGTTTTGAGAAGGTGTAGTGTGTGATTAAAAAATTTCTAAGTACTTTATAATGATCCTCATATGGATGTATATAAAGACTTTGTTTTGAAAATTTGTTTGAAATGTGAAGTGTAATGAAGTATTTTGAAGAAAAGTGAGCAAGTACTTAAGAGGAACCTACCCTATGCTAAGTCTTTACTGTTCTTATATGTTCTTTCAATGGTAAGATTATCCCTATTATTAAGGAATAGGTAGTCATTACCTTGGATGTGATAAGGGACATGTGAAGGGACATCTGTATTTAGGCAACTGTAAGGTGTCTTTAGCAATTCGTAGGGACTTATCATCTTTTATTCGAAGGGACAAGATTATTATTCCGTAGGCAACATCGAAGGGACTTGATCTTATAATCTTAAAGGGACTTGATGATATTAATGAAGGGACTTTGCTTTAAGACACCTTACTTGACCTTATAATTAGGCAACATGAGGGATAACCTTAGAAAGTGTGAGATGGCGATCAAAGATCGACTTACGTGTGTGAGTGTTCATATTCATATATTTATCTTATTAAATTAGTTATACTAAATTAATTTTAAATCACAAGCATGTTATCACTCCCTATGATTACTAACCATTGCAAAAATATTTATCAATAATAAAATAAAGACAAAAATAACACTACGACTATTACAAGGCTTTCGCAATTACATTATAATAGAAATAATTAATAATAAATATATAATAAATAAACTTATAATTAAAATGGTTAGTGATAAAAATAATCATAAGAGGAAGAGGTTAGCACAAATATACAAAAATATATAGAATTTAAGAGAACATTTTTAAATTAAACAAATAATTTTGAAGAATTTTTAAGAAGAAAATAATAAAGTAATTAGAATAATGATAATAAACAATTATAATAATTATTTACAAAACAAGATTAATTATTTAATAATATATCAGAAAAAATTAATTAAGTTTGATATTTGAAGTTAAATAAAAAATTAGGGTTAGAAATCTAAGAAAATAAAATTAGGGTTTGAATGTTTAATTAAAATATTAAAACATTATATGTAAATTTACTTTATAAAATATATTATGAAATTTATGAAAATAAAATTTTAATTAAGTTTAAGATAGATTTTTTTTAATTAAATATAAAACAAATTTAATAATAATAATAATATATAATAGAAAAAAAAATAAGAAAACAAGGTTTTAAAAAAAATGGGGAGGCCTGGATTTGAACCCGGGACCTCCCCTTTACCTGCAGGGAATCAAAACCATTGGGATGGCGCGCGCTAGATGATATGGAATGGCCCATGATCATCATATAGCAAACCTGAAAAACAAAAGAAAATTGCCAAAAAAAGAATTCACCAAGCCAGGATTCGAACCCTGGTCATTGGCCTCCCACACGTGCATCCTTACATACTGAGCCAAACCATGTTAGTTGAAATATAATGGAAATAAATTCTAAAAATATTAAGTCACAATTTCAAATTTCCAGATGGCACCAAGAGTTCATCTTCTTCCTCTGAATTCGCAGGTTTTCCTGCGAATTTTCCTGCGAATTCTCTTGCGATTTTTCCTGCGTACGATAACCTGCGATTTCTCAAACACCAATCAAACAACAAAATTTCTTCAAATTAGTTAGTGCAATGCAATCCTTGAGGTCCATACAATCTAACCATGTCCTCTAAATTCATTTATAGGTGGTAAATCGTAAAACCCTAAATGAGGTCCATAAACCCTAGCTATGGCCGAATTTGTTTTAGGCAGTGAAACTCCAATCAATTGATCCAGGTACGATCTAAAACTAATCACAAACAAGAAAACAACATCAAAAATCATTAATAATGCATGAATAATTGAAATCAAAAATTTGCAATTTCAAGAACAAAGAGGATTCGGGTTGGTCATATAAGCATGATTTGGATGATTATAATGATGCAAACATGTTCAGTGATGGTCCAGGAACGATTTTCCACCTTCAAATCACCTTAAAAGCAATAAATTTGAAGAATCCGAAAATCACTTTTGGATGAGTTTTTGAAATTTGAAAGGTGTTCTTGAGGCTGCCAATTCGTGTCTTGTGCATTGCTTTATGTTGTTTATATATCATACATCAGAACTAGGTCAAAAAATAATTCAATCCTTTCGACTTTTGGACCTATGATTGAAAAAGATTCATCTTTAAAAATTGAATTTCTTTGATCTAACCTTGCTATATTTGTATAATCTGATTTTATATGATACCAATCACTTCTAAATGAATATTAAGACCTTCTAGAACCAAAATCAAATCAAATATTCATCCTTTTATATTTTATTTTAATTTAAAATGATTTTTAATGTAAAAAATCATAATAAATAAAATTGAATGAATAAAAATATGAATAAATAATTTTTAATTCGTGCATGATGTCATGGAAGTGTTTGGATCATAAAAAAGCAAGCCCATTTGGTGAAATTTGGTTTTAAGACCCCATTTACTTCATAAACCTCTCAAAAATTTCCCAACTTTGCAAGGGCACAAATCTCTCAATTATAATGCTATGAAGACGTTCTTGGACATTTTAGAAAGCTTAGAGAGTCCTCTAACCAACCTCTTTGGTCTCATGTCCATATCTTTTACCATTCTCAAGTTATGCTCTTTGGAAGTTGTTGACTTTTTGTTGACTTTTAAAATGACCTATAATGTCTTAGCTCATACCTTCCAAATGAAGCACTTTTGGGCTTGGCTTGTGAGACACAAAGTTGTAGAGAATTAAATTTCCTTCAAAATTATCTTTGGATGGAAAATTTTTGATGAAGCATGTGAAAGTTATGGCTGGTCAAAGTTCAGTTGACTTTTCCTATGAAAACCCTAATTTAGAAACTCCCGATTCTTAATGATCTGAAATCTCCTTGATGAATCATGATCAACCCTTGATCAAATGATGAATTTTACTTCATATACTTGATGTTGGCAAAAAATCATGAAGTTTGACTTTGGTTTGACCACAGTTGTCCTCAGTTTGACTTTTTAACTGCTTTGACTGATTTTAGCCTATCTGATCATCTGACTGAGCAAACCTTTGGGGAAAGTCTTGAAACTTGACATGGGGATTCTTGCACACATATAGGATGCTATGAAGCTTACTTGAAGTCTTGTAAGTCCATTTAGCCTGATGAAAGTCAAAACCCTAGTTTAGGATGTCTTGCTTAGGAGGATGCATTGTCTGAGGGAATTGTCAAAATTTCTGACTAATTATGAACCTTGTGAACCTCATGAGATGTCTTGTGAACCTTGTGAACCTCTTAGTACACAATTTCTTGTCTTGGGGAGAAAATGTTGGGGTGCAGCACTAAGTCTGGATGACCTTTTTAGATGACCTTCAGCAGCTTAGGTGAATTAGAGGAGGATCCTTTATGATTAGGGTAAACATTGTACCTCCGGGTTAGAAGTGTTTACACTTCTCATAATAGATCCTAATCTGAGGATCCTTGTTATAGAACAATACCTGTGAGTTGATAACAAGAAAACGTATCGATTATATTGCTAGGTTTCATTAACGTTTTATCGCATAATCACCGTTTTAACACTCGATTTCTCGAGTTTTTCTTACCATTTTGCAGGTACATCATTATATGGAGCTAAATCATGAATTAAGAGAAAAAGGAACAAAATCAATCATAAAAAGATGAAGAAATGAAGAAGCCTGCAAAACTGCATATTTTGCAGCAGTCACGACCGTCACAAGGGTGTCACGACCGTGACACCCCAAAATGAGCCATCACGACCGTAAGAGAGTTGTCACGACCGTGACACTAAAAAGCCACATGACACGAACGTGAAGACCTTGTCACGACCGTGACAAGGATAAAATTAGGTTTTTGACTCAGACTACGTCAAAGCACTACGTGAAGATTTTTCCTCCTATTTTGTTGCCACGTACCTACATTCTCTCCACCAATTCAGCAAGGCCTAAGCAACAAAGGTCCAAAAATTCAGCCCATTAAGGATTCTATAAATAGTACAAGTTCTATGAACAATGGACAGAGCATTTTTTTATTCAATTTTCTGCGGAAGCTCTGCCGAACTGTTTTACGACCCTTTCTATTTCTGCATTATTTTTAGTTTTCTGTTTCGTTCTTATTGTATCCAAACCCGCCATATAACAATTTCCAACATCAGGAAATTGTTATACATTTATTTTTTTCTAAACCTTCAGCCTTTGTTATTTTCGATTCCGCCAACTCCAAGCTTTCCGGTCTGTGGAAGAAGGAGTCTGCTCTAATATTTGTTAACCAGGTTTTTCATTATATTGCAATTTAATTATTTATAATGTTTATTTATTTTTCTGCCATGAGTATTTTATTATTTAATTTTCCGTCTCTGTCTGTTTCAACATCGATGAGTAGCTAAACACCTTAGGGCGGTATGTAGTTAGAACAAACTTAACCTGTAAAATATAACCATAGGCTAAAAATAATTAATCACTTAACATTCTGGCTGATACTTTTTAATTGAAATAGACCTTTTCGTTACGAGAGTAAGAAAAGAGTATTAGGTTAGGTCAAGACCACGAGAGTGTGAGATTTTAACCAGATAGCTAAAGTTAGGCATTTAAATTAAACACAGCGAGAGCGCTTTAAAATAAATTAGAATTACTTAGTTTCCAAAAATTACCTCTAAACACTTATGGGCTAGCGAGAGCAGGCATAGGGCTTTAGGGATAAGATCTGATATAAGACCACGAGAGTGTGAGTTGAGGGTATTTAAACTGGTAATCTCTACCGAATAGATTAAGTAAACACCTTTATAAGCCTAGGTTAGATTGACCCACCTAAGTTAGTATAATTACATACCGACCGCCTTAGTATTACTTTATTAAAACTTAAATTTAATTCCGCCTTTAATAGTCTTAAAAATCAACAAAAAAATCGTGACAACCATTCGCCTTAGCTAAACTAGAAGTTCATCTAGAACTAAGTAACCATAGAATCCCTGTGGATCGATAATCTTAAATATTACTTCGATAGGCTGTGCACTTGCAGTTAAGATACCGCTAGACGCATAATTAGACACGTCTTTAGCCCATCAAGTTTTTGGCGCCGTTGCCGGGGATTCCTTAATTTAGTTACTAGTGCATTTAGGTAGCATTGTCTAGACTAAGGTATCAACTATTTAATTTAATTTAATTTCCGAGTGTATGCCAAGTACTCGCTCTAAAAGCGAAGACTTGCAACCTCTAATCCCTGAATCGGAACGCTTCTTACACGTAAGAAGACGTATATTCGATTACGAAAATAATTACAATATTCCAGATCTTCAATTAGATCCGCCTAAACCAGTCGTAACATCAAAGGACGCAGAGATGGCTGAAGAACAAAATCATCCACTCAAGTATTACGCCAATCCTTCGCAAGCTGAACCGCATTCAAGCATTGCAGCGCCGGCTATCAACCGAAATGATTTCGAACTAAAACCTTCGTTGATATCAGTCGTGCAACAAAATCAATTCGCCGGTAATTCTACCGAGGATCCGAATCTTCATCTTTCGATCTTTGTGCAATATGTAGATACCGTAAAAGCCAATGGAGTTACCCAAGAAGCTATTAGACTACGTTTATTTCCTTTTTCGCTTCGAGACAGAGCAAGAGCTTGGCTTCAATCTCTGCCTTCGAACTCAGTAACTACGTGGGAGGAACTTAAGAGAGTTTTCTTGAATAGGTATTTTCCACCTAGCAAGACAGCTACGTTGAGAGCTCAGATCAACGGATTTAAGCAAAGAGAAAGTGAATCATTATTCGAAGCTTGGGAACTCTATAAGGATCTGCTGAGACTTTGTCCACATCACGGATTAATAGAATGGATGGTCATCCATACCTTCTATAATGAACTCTTGTACAATACAAGAATGAAAATTGACGCTGCCGCGGGCGGTGCATTGATGGACAAAGAATATAATGATGCCTATGCACTTATCGAAAGTATGGCTCAAAATCATTACCTTTGGGGAAGCGAGAGAGTCGGAACTGAGAAACCAACAAAGGGAGGTATGTACGAAGTAAGTAGTATGGACCAAGTCAATGCGAAGTTTGACCAACTAAGCCAAAAGATCGACAACTTGGCCATAACATCAACAGCCAACGTGGCTGCAGTAACACCTAACTGTGAGTTATGTGGAGTTTCAGGACACGAAGTTTCTGATTGTCAACTATTGACAGGAACTCCCACTGATCAACTGAATTATGCTCAAGGAAACCCTTACTCAAACACATACAACCCAGGTTGGAAGAATCATCCGAACTTCTCCTATAAGAATAACAATGCTTTATACGCACCAGGTCAAGCACCAGCTACATCACCAGGATATCAAAAGACTGCTCCTAATATCCCTAGAAAATCGAACCTTGAATTGATGATGGAGAACTTTATAGCTAACCAATCTCAAACAAACAAGGACTTCTTAAACCAAAACATTCACACTAGTGAGCAGATTAAACAATTAGTGAGCAAAGTGGATGCATTAGCTACACATAACAAAATGCTTGAAACTCAGATTTCACAAGTAGCTCAACAACAAGCACCTACTGCTGCACCAGCTGGAGTATTCCCTGGACAACCTCAACCTAATCCGAAAGGACATGCTAACGCTATAATATTAAGAAGTGGCAAGGAACTTGACGGACCTACCGATCCAAGACTTGACAATCCAGCCATGTACCAAAAACCGGATAAACCGACTGAAGTGGTGAATGATCCAGAAGAAAAGGAAGATGATAATCAAGAGGTAGTGGAGAAAGAACAACCTTATGTGCCTCCACCACCCTATAAACCACCAATTCCGTACCCTCAAAGATTAATAAATTCCAAGACGACGGGTCAATTTAAGAAATTTGTCGAACTTCTGAAACAGTTGAATATTACTATTCCGTTTACAGAAGCAATTACCCAAATACCCTCGTATGCTAAGTTTTTAAAAGAAATCTTATCCAATAAGAAAAAGATAGAGGATAACGGAACAGTTACACTTACTGCCGAGTGTAGCGCCATAATTCAGAATAAAATGCCTCCTAAGCTAAAAGATCCAGGAAGTTTCTCTATACCCTGTGTAATAGGAAAATTCGTCATTGACAAAGCTCTATGTGATTTAGGAGCCAGTATCAGTGTTATTCCCTTAACGATTTGCAAAAGGCTAGACATGGGAGACCTAAGACCAACTAAAATGTCTGTTCAACTAGCCGATCGCTCTGTTAAATATCCTGTAGGCATACTGGAAAACGTCCCAGTACGTATAGGACAATTCTACATCCCTACTGATTTTATAATCATGGACATCTCTGAAGACTCCACTACACCTATCATACTAGGAAGACCATTCTTAGCTACCGCCGGAGCTATAATAGACGTAAAAAGAGGAAAGCTAACCTTTGAAGTATGTGAAGAGAAAGTTGAATTTATTTTAACACAATTCTTACAATCACCAGCTATAGAGGATACATGCTATCTATTGGACGTAATTGACGAATGTGTAAGAGAAATGGAACTAAAAGAGACCACCTATTCTGAAATAATGAAAATTCAAATCCCTCCGATTTTCGAAGATGATAATTGGCGTAAACCGTATCAGGATGATAGTCTAAGCAAAAGTTTAGCACTTACACCGGATCCCATGCCAAGTAAAGATAAACCTACATTAGGATTAAAAACTTTACCTCATAACCTAAGGTACGAATTCTTAGACGTTGAATGTAAAAGACCAGTTATAATAAATTCCAGTTTAGGAACTATAGAAACAAAGAAACTTTTAGATGTCTTGAAGAAATATCCAACTGCATTAGGATATAACATATCTGATCTCAAAGGAATATGTCCTTCAGTTTGTATGCATCGTATTCTGCTAGAAGAAGATTGCAGAACCTCCAGAGAATCTCAAAGAAGAATTAACCCAACCCTTAGCACTGTAGTAAAAGAAGAAGTTAAAAAATTATTAGATGCCGGAATAATATATCCAATCTCTGATAGTGAATGGGTTAGTCCAATACATGTAGTGCCAAAGAAAGGAGGTATCACTGTTGTGAAAAACGCTCAAGGCGAATCGATATCGCAAAGAGTAGTGACGGGATATAGAGTATGCATAGATTATCGTAAACTAAACAAAGCCACTCGAAAAGATCATTTCCCACTACCTTTCATAGATCAAATGTTAGAACGATTAGCCAAGCATTCTTACTTCTGTTATCTTGACGGTTACTCAGGATTTTTCCAAATCCCTATCCATCCAGATGATCAAGAGAAAACTACATTCACATGCCCTTATGGAACGTTCGCTTACAGACGAATGCCCTTTGGATTATGCAACGCTCCTGCAACCTTTCAAAGATGTATGATGTCAATCTTCGCAGATTTTATAGACAACATCATGGAAGTGTTCATGGACGACTTCTCTGTATGCGGGCAAAGTTTTGAAGGATGCTTATCGAACTTAGAAATGGTGTTAGAAAGATGTGTAAAAGTAAACCTCGTGCTTAACTGGGAGAAATGTCATTTTATGGTCAACGAAGGAATCGTATTAGGTCATGTAATATCCGACAAGGGAATTGAAGTTGATAAGGCTAAGATTGAAGTAATAAAAGATCTTCAACCCCCTAAAACCGTTCGAGAAATACGAAGTTTTTTAGGACACGCCGGTTTTTACCGACGATTCATCAAAGATTTCTCGAAAATCACTAAACCTCTTACTGGTTTATTAATGAAAGACGCTGAGTTCATATTCAATGAAGATTGTCTTAAAGCATTCGAAACTCTAAAAACAGCCCTCATCACCGCACCAATCATGCAACCCCCTGACTGGAAATTACCTTTTGAAATCATGTGCGATGCGAGTGACTATGCTGTAGGCGCAGTTCTAGGCCAGAGAAAGGAAAAGAAACTTCATGCGATTTACTATGCCAGTAGAACCTTGGATTCTGCCCAGATGAACTACGCCACTACCGAAAAAGAATTGTTAGCAGTTGTCTTTGCGCTTGACAAATTCCGTTCTTACCTAGTTGGAGCGAAAATAATCATTTACACAGACCATGCTGCTATCCGATATTTATTAACTAAGAAAGATGCTAAACCAAGACTCTTAAGATGGATTTTACTCTTACAAGAGTTTGATCTAGAAATAAAAGATAAGAAAGGTACTGAGAACGTCGTAGCGGACCATTTATCTAGAATAGAAGGTATTAAACCCGAACAAGTGCCGATTAACGATGATTTTCCGTATGAACAGCTGATAGCACAATTAGGAAGCGACCTAGCTCAGTTAGATATAAATGAACCAGAATCCGTGGAAACAATCCAGACAACTGTAGGACTGCCATGGTACGCTGACATTGTCAACTACCTAGCCGCAGGAGCTCTTCCACCCGATCTAACCTATCAGCAGAAAAAGAAATTCTTTCATAATCTGAAACATTACTATTGGGATGAACCATTATTGTTCAAAAGAGGACCAGATGGAATCTTTCGCCGATGTATTCCCGAAGAAGAAATAAAAGATGTCATTGCTCAATGCCATTCATATCCTTATGGTGGACATACAAGCACTTCCAAGACTTGTGCAAAAATCTTGCAAGCCGGCTTATTCTGGCCTAATCTATGGAAGGATGTCCACATCGCTGTTATAAATTGCGATCGGTGTCAACGCACTGGAAATATTTCAAGAAGAGATGAAATGCCTCAAAAAGGAATATTAGAAGTAGAAATCTTTGACGTTTGGGGAATAGATTTCATGGGACCATTTCCATCATCTTTCGGTAATAATTACATACTCGTAGCTGTTGATTATGTTTCGAAATGGATTGAAGCTATAGCTTCTCCTACAAACGATACACGAGTAGTAATAAAGCTTTTCAAAAATATAATCTTTCCCAGATTTGGTGTACCTAGACTCGTCATAAGTGACGGTGGCTCGCACTTCATTTCAAAAATCTTTGACAAATTACTATCTAAATATGGAGTAAGACACCGTGTGGCTACACCATATCACCCACAAACAAGTGGACAAGTCGAAGTCTCAAACAGAGAAATTAAACAAATCTTAGAAAAGACTGTCGCCATATCTCGGAAAGATTGGTCATCTAAACTTAATGAAGCTTTATGGGCTTATAGGACCGCTTACAAGACACCCATAGGTACTACACCTTTCAAACTAGTTTATGGAAAATCTTGTCACCTCCCAGTAGAACTAGAACACAAAGCTTATTGGGCGATTAGAACTCTCAATATAAACTATAATGCTGCAGGAGAAAAGCGAATCCTAGACATTAACGAATTAGAAGAATTAAGGTTAGATGCTTATGAGAATGCTAAGATATATAAAGAAAGAACTAAGCGATGGCATGATAAACGCCTATCTAGGAAAGAATTTAGTGTGGGAGACGTTGTACTCCTCTTTAATTCAAGACTTAGGCTCTTTCCTGGAAAATTAAAATCTAGATGGTCAGGACCATTTGAAGTAATAAAAGTATTCCCGAGTGGAGCAATAGAAATTAAGGGTAGGAATAGTGAACCATTCATAGTAAACGGACAACGTTTAAAACATTATCATAAAGTTGAAAATAGAGATTATGCGAATAATCTAAAGCTTTTAGAATTGTCCACTGATTCCCCTGATTAATCTAAACCTAAGCATTACGTCAGGCTTTTGACGATAAAAACAGCGCTTAGTGGGAGGCAACCCATTTACTTATTTAATTATTTAATTATTTAAACTATTCTTTTCTTTTAGCATATTGTTATTTATCGTTTTACTATTTATTTATTTGTTTTGTAATTTTATAGTTTTATTTTATATTACTATTATTGCCATTACATTATGCATTTCATTTTCTTATTTTTATCTTAAATCACTTTTTACAGATTTTCTAAACGTCTTTTCCACTTTCCTTCTTCCCCTGATTTGTTTCCTCCATATTTGCACTGACCATGGCTAACCAACCAATTAACCATATGGAAACCAAATTTAGAGGTAGGAACCAAAGAATGAAGTTTGAAGAGTTATCACATAGGCAAATGGATTTGACCCTGTACCCAGATGATCAGACTATGGAAACCCTAGGTATACATGATAGCATCATGTACTTGTTTAACCGACTCGGATGGGAGAATGCATTGATCCAACATAAGTTTGTGACTTACCGCGAGCTCACTCTTGAGTTCCTTAGCTCCTTAATTTACCTACCTGAGCGCGGCTTTGGATTTAGGAAAGGATTTATTAGTTTCCGCCTATTTGGAATAGAATATGACTTTAACCATAAAGAACTAGCTGACTTGTTAGGATTCCCTAGTGGACCATTTGCTTTTACTACCACACAGGTAGAATTGATGGATATTGAGCTAGATTTCTTTTGGGGAACTTTAACCGGAAACTACCACCCTGAACCAAATAGCATGAATAATGATGAGATCCATAACCCTGCTCTCCGTTACTTCCATAAATTCCTTGCCCACACCTTCTTTGGAAAAGAAGAAAACATTACCGGAGTTTCTAAAGATGAAATATTTATTATGTCATGTTTCACTAATGGACAGCCTGTTAATGGTGTACCTTTCATGATGCAAACCTTCACCCGTATCCAAGAAGAACCTGAATTACCTATATTAGTAGGAGGTCTTGTAACCATGATTGCTGATGCTTTAGGACTTAGGTACCAATTGCACAGGTGCAACCGTTTAGGTAACATCCGTCCTATGAATCTTAACTTCTGCTTTAATAGACATATCATAAGGAATTTAGGACATCCACCTTTTGAGTACCTAATCCGGAACGAGGTAGTAACCCTGTTCACATTGCCTAACCATGCTAGAGTAAGTGTTCACAATAAGGATAACTGGCTTTATGAGTTAAGCCCACCTGATTATCCACCCACTCCTGAAACACCTCAGTCTTACAAGATAAAAGATGATACAATGACCGATGTCGAAACTGACCCTGAGACACCTCCTGGTTACCATGACATTGACCACACTGAAGAAGTACATGAAAACCCTGAAGTGAATCAAGGAGATTATGCTAACAACTTACAAAACATCATGAACACTCTCAATGCTTACCAAACTGACATTAATTTATTTAAAGAAGACATTAAGAGCATGCGATTGGATATTATAGGGTTGACTGACATAACCTGCGAACAATTCTATCACTTGAACTCCGCCATCGAAGACTTGAAGAAACTCTTTTGATAATGTTATAAGTGATTTAGTTTATTTTTCTCTTTGTTTTCGTTTCTAGTTAGATTTATTTTTCGCAAACAATTTCGTATCGTATTTTCATTTATGTAATTTCATTTTCAATTACTTGATGCAATGCACCTTTAATTCCAAAATTTCTCCATTTTTAGCAATTTATATATTTTTCATTCTATGTACTGTTATGCTTGCATTTATTCATATTATATACAATCTCTCATGCCATGCAAGTTATTGAAGTACTGTGTTGAAATTATATACTATATGGTGTTTAAAATTTAATTTGAGTGATAAGTGAAGAAAAAAAAAGCATTGTTATAAATTATGTGAAATAGGTGAGAAAGTGTTTTTTGGAAATTTTTCAACGAAGCAAGCCCTCACGGTCGTCACTCCCCTCTAACGATCGTGACATGCTCATTTAGCGTGTCACGACCGTCGCACCCCTGTCACGACCGTGACAACCCCTATTACAGGAATCGTGAGAAACAGAACTGTTTCTCTTCGTGCCTCTTCTTCTTCTTCCTTCATAACTTCCTAAAAACTACCCATCTTCTCCATAACCTCCGTAACCCCCCATTACCAACTTTAAACTCATTAACCCCGCATTATCACAACCTATCACATTCTCACTCTCCATTATTTATCCCGAATCAATATTTCTTTCATTTTACCATTTTTTTCACAAAACATCAAAAATCTTCATTCTTCACTCTAAGCTCTTGCATGCAATGGATACTATTACTTTTAGAGAAGGTGATGCTGGAGACACTCAGAGAGAACGATTTCTCCGATTCCAAAACCGTGGTGTGCAACCTACACGTTACATCGACACTGTCTGTTTGAGGGAACTCGGAATGCTTGCCAGTGTTACGAACCTGCTTCAAAAAGTCGGTCTGTGGGATCTTTGCAGTCAACCTCAGCCAACATTTGAGCTTCTGACACTGGAGTTCTTAAGCTCATTCAGTTACATCACCGTGTCGCTCCCGACAAATGACACCAGGGTCAAATAAGGGTACAGACGCGAACGGTCGGCGAGAGGGACAATGAGAACACACAGCCGTGAACTCACTGGAGATGAATAGAGTCTCCAGCTAGGCATTTTTATCCCGGAGGAAAGGTAATGCTGCATAGACCTAGAAAGAGATGGATAAGACGGTTGCGAACCAGAGAGACTAAGAAAGGGGGTTGGTTACAACCTGGGAAGGTATTAGCACCCAGATTGTCCGTCGTACTCGACGGGATCCACGCTTAAAAGATTTGTGTTTTAAAGGGGTAGTGTCAGTGCAATCTGTGTATGAAATAGCTGGAAGAGATGTACAGGTGTCAGTGCAAAGGAATGTGAAGTATATAAATGTACAGTGTCAGTGTAAGAACAGAGTGAAATGCTCAAGATCATGAGGCTAAAGAATAAAGCTAGAAAGAGGGGGAATATACAGAGACTTTTGTTCGATAACCGTTAAGTTATGCCTACGTATCCTCTCGTGCAATGAGGAAGTCAGAACACCGTAGTTCGACCCAAAGAGACTGAAAGATGAATTGACTTGTGAACTGCTTGCTTGCCTATGCTCAAGTGTATGACCTGTCTGGCTCAGGTGCTAACTGTCTTGCATTAGACGGAAGAAGCAAGTTCTCGCTTGTGAGTGAAGGTGATGAGAGAAGAATCCCGGAGGAGACGATTATTGTTTGTTTTTTGTGTTTTCAGTCTTTTATTGCTTTTTTGGAGTTTGTCATAAGATAATGAGCTTAAGCCTAAACCAATGGGTTAGTAAACTCATCACATCTTCCCTCTGATTAGGGGTAATGAGAATACCTTAAGTGTGAAGTCAGATTCTCACACTTAATCACCTTTGATGTAGGGTTAAGATCATGAACCTACTTGTGGTTATTTGAATGTTTTTGGTGTTTTTGTTTAGTGTTGAGTAATGAGGTTAAGCCATAATCAAGGATTAAACAGACCCATTACACCATCCTAATAGAAGGATGATAGATGAGAATGTCTAAGCTGAGGAAAGCTCCTCAACTTAATCCATGATTAGGGATTAAACTCATGACGAAACAAGCCTTTGATTAAGTGAATTTTATTTAATGGTATGATGATGAAGTGAATTTTATGATTTGTAAGACAACTTGAGGGGGACTTGTCCATTAACACTAGGGTTAGTCCTTCTTAACCAATTAAGGAAGAATTAGAACCCTAATGCAAGGCCCAAGTTACAAGTGTGATGTCTTGATGATTATTATGTGAATTGATTAAGAGATTTAAACACATTAAGGGTTTAACACTTAGGACTAAAGTTATACACTCCATCCTAAGAGAAGGATGCAGGCATAAGCTTAATCACAAAGCCTTAAAGCCTTTAGGGTTTAGTCCCTGATTATGAGGTGAGAGGAGAAGACTCAAAGAGACACAAAGGTAAAAGCTAAGTGGAAAAAGTCTAATCCTAATATTCACATGCTCGGATGGTCCTAGGTTAGTGAGGCTCACTATCCTAAAGAAGAAAGAAAGAAAAAGAGAAAGATGAAAGGAGAAGCTCCATGGTGGCCTGAGCACACCTCAAATTAATAAAAGAAGATGAGAGGGAAGAATTAAGATGAACAAGAATGAAGAATGAAATAGGATGAGTTGGATGAAATAGAAATAAGATAAGGAGAAATAAGATGAGAATGCGATATGGAGATAAGATGAACAATACACAAACAGAGCCTACACCAGTAGGACTTCCAGATGCAGCAGCATGCAACAAGTAAAGTCGATCCTTAGTGTTACCTAACGGAGAAGGTCCGTTGCCTCTTCAATAAGCGCAAGAAAAAATATCAAGAAGAAGTATCGAGCCCAAGAAAGATTCACACAATCAAGCACAATTGTTAATTATCAGGGTATCCAGTGTAATCACTCGCATCCAAGATGACCAGCGAAATCAGGACTAAGAGGTCGGTCTACACAAAATCAAAGCTTCACTGTAGTTTGTATCAAGAGGTCCCATGAGCCCAAACAAGATTATGAAAATGGTAAGTCACAAGGCCATCCTCGAGCTACATCCCTCACTATAGAAATAGAACAATGAACCTACAAAATGTCAAGTCAAACTAATACCAAAAATCAAATAAGAATCTATTTAGTTAAACCAAGACAAAATGAGAGGAATTAAATTTAACTATATTAATAACTAAAATTAAAACCTAAATTAATTGAGAATATAATCACAACTCTAACAACAATAATAATAATAAAAAAAAGCTTATACCAAGTACTGAAATTCTAATTAACAAAATTCTCATTTAACATTATATCTAACATCCTTATGAGAAACTAATAACTAAAAACTAACAAAAACTCAACCCAAATTTAAATCAAACAAAACAGGGGGCCAGCATTGAAATGAGAGTGTGGACATGTAATTGGGCTTAGCCCACGGTACCAAACCAAACCAACATGAAAAAATCAGATTAAAAAAATAAAGAAAAATGATAAAAGCTTAGTGAGATACGAAACAGCCACAAGTTCCTCTTCTCTTCCCCTGAAACAAGAATGCGAAAAAAACACAAATTCGCCGCCAGCGCAAGCATCTCGCCGGATCCTCCCTTTCAAAATTGCGAAAACAGAACAACAACGGGAAACAAAGAAACTCCACCGCCACCGCCACCGTGAGCCGTTGACGGCGTATCTTTCTGATCCGTCGCGCCGGTGCCAACCCTCACCGCAGACGCACACGTCAAGACAACATGCTTCGTCGTCGTCAACGTTTCCTCTTTCAGAGCGTCTCAGTTTCAAATTCAACCAAGGGGCTCGCGATTTGGTTTCAATTTGAAAGAAAAAAAAAACCTTTTCTCGCTAATCTCCGCCGCGGTACAACAAGGGCGTGATTTTGTGAAGGTGATGACTCCTATTTCTCTCTTGTTCAACTCGTTCTCTGCTTCAATTCATTCTCGGTTCATTGTTTTTTTCCTCTTTCCATTTTTCAACCTCAATCCGAAAATCTTCTTCTTCTAATTCTGAGTTTGCTTTTCGTTTTGATGTTGAAAGAAGTTGGGAAATGATGGCGGTAGTAAGGATGACAATGGGGGGTGTTTGTTGCTTGAAGGATGTTGAAGGGTGACTGAAGGTTTGAGATTGAGCGGTCCGGTTTGCTGTGGTTGCTTGCGATCTTCTTCTACTTTTTATTCTAAAATCTGTGTTGTTTGGTGTTGTTGAAATGTTGACAGTTGCTTTTTCTCGCAGGTTGTTGTTGGTGATTTGTGAGTGAGTGAAAACAGATTGATGAAGAAGTAGAGTTGTTGGTCAATGGTGGTGATGGAGTGTGGTGAGTTGAATGATGAAAATGGTTGAAGTGTTTGCAAGCTGGACAGAGAGATTCGAAGGCTTATGCAGTTTGGTGTGTTTTTGTGAATGTGATGAATGAGGATGTTTCAGGCTGGCTTAGTACATGAAATGGTTTGCAAATGGATAGTATAAACTAATCCAATTGGTCAGAGGATGTGACTTGTGCTTTATGGATAGGTGTAGCCACTTTTGCAAAAATGTCAACTTCTTGTAAGATAGGGCATGGGCAACTTCTAGCCAAGTACAAAGGGCATGGTCTGCGCAGCAAAGTGAAGGGAAAGGCTAGGCTTGGTCCAGCATTCAAGGCAGCAAGTTGGTGGAATGTTATGAGTGCTTTTGCAAGTTGTTGTAACTTGGTTCACATGTGATTTTCTTGTTCCAAAAGTCATGAAACATGAGCAATGCCTAGTTCATTCTGAATTTTAGGACTTATATGATGTTTGTATGCTGGTTTGTAGTGAATTAGAAGTCACATAATGCATTGGTTCATGACTTTGCAAAATTTCCATTTGAAGCATGCCTTGAAAATCAATGATTTTTGCCAACTTTGCATTGCCATAACTTTTGATCCAAGAAGAGTTTGATCATGTTCTTGTACTTTTTGAAAAGGGAAAGATGAGATCTACAACTTTCATGACCAAAGTTTTTCCATTTGAAGCCTTTTTGGATCAAGAATCATGGCTTGAAAAATGACCTAAAATGATGCATTCTTGAAAAGTCAACTATGCCCAAAAAGTCAACATTTGCAAAAACCCTAAATTCTTGATTTCTATGAACTTCCACCTTCTTCCATGATCAAATAAAGATCATATACACTCAAAATGATGAAGATCACCCATTGGTTGGGTCATTGGGGGCCTCAGATGCCCTGATTTTACACTGACTTGTCTGAAAAGTCAACCCTTGATCAGATGACTTCCCCATGGAATTTCTTCATGAAAATTGATATGCATATTCCCTATACCATATAGAGATCAATGGAAACAAGAATGACCAAAAAATTTGGAGTTATGGCCTCTGAAACCAAAACCCTAATTTTCAGTCAACTGTGTAGTTCATCCTGGCTCTGCATCCACTCAAACCCTAGTCCTTGTGATTCCCCTGCATTTTTGACTTTGAAAAGATGGAGAATAATATAAGTATACACATGGTCCCCTTTGAGTTGATTAGTGGCCTTTGGAATGGCTCAAGATGCTTTGGGATTGCTCAGATCACAAACCCTAGGTGCAGATGCCTTAGAAACTATCCAGTGAATCAAAAATGAGATGTGAGATGATATGTTTGTGTTCATGCATATGAGATGATCACAAGCCATGGTGTGAATGGGTGAGGGCAAATTTGGGGTGTTTACAGCTGCCCCTATTCAAACATGAGTTAGCTGTGCAGGTTGCAAGCGCCAGCTTAACAGGCAAGCGAGATAACTTGTGGTTGAATACCAAAGACAGTCCAAAATTTGCACTCACAGAATGAAGAAGAAAAGGGATATAGATTGTAAAAAGGAAATAAAGTATATTGTAAAGTGTGGGCGACGGAGGACGACCGTCGTGCAGAGGACGACTGCTGGGTAAATAGCAATGACGGGGACGGCCGACATGCTGGGGATAAAAGGTAAAGCTAAGACGGGGACGGCCGACTAGCTGGGAAAAATAAAATCATGATGGGGACGGCCATCAAGATAAAGCTGTAAAATTCTCTGTGGGTTAATGAAACATGACGGGGACGGCCATCAAGTTCATAAAGCAGAGTAACCGACGATGGGGACGGCCATCGGGTTAAAAAGAAAAGGGACCACGACGGGGACGGCCATCAGGTTAAAGAATAAATGAAATAAACAGATGATGGGGTATGACCATCAAAGGTGAAGGACGATCACCTAGCAGGGGACGGCTGCTCTGTTGGGGATAAAAGAAATATGATGGGGACGGCCATCAAAGGTGGAGGACGACCACCTGGCAGGGTACGGCTGCCGAAAATATCAACGATGGGGACGGCCATCGGATAGAAAAGGTCAACGATGGGGACGGCCATCGGACGAGCGTGATGGAGGACGACCATCAAGAAGTGGAGGACGACCACTCAGCAGGGTACGGCTGCTCTCGAGGTTTCTCATGACATAGGACGAATGCCAGATAACCAAAAATCAACAATGGGGACGGCCATTGGATAAAGTGATGAAGGACGATCATCAAAAGGTGGAGGACGACCACCTAGCAGGGGACGGCTGCCAAAAACAACGATGGGGACGGCCATCGGATGAGCATGATGGAGGACGACCATCAAGAAGTGGAGGACGACCACTCAGCAGGGTACGGCTGCTCTCAAAGGTATCATAACACAGGACGAGTGTTAGATAAAAAGAAAATTGTTGGTGATCTACTGGGGATAATGTAAACACGGATGAGCGTTTACATCCAAGAAAACAAAAGGTATAAGTGTTTGGTATTGTGTATAGATTAAAGATGCGGACGAGCATCCTTAAGACTATGATACGGACGAGTATCACGTAGAAACAAACTGACACATGCTCAGAGATGATGATACGGACGAGTATCAACTGGTTAACAAAGAACACGGACGAGTGTTGCATCTGAAAGGACTCTTCTGGGGAATAGTAGACACGGACGAGTATCTATATTCAAGAAGACATAAGTGTTTGACACGGTGTATGGATTAAAGATGCGGACGAGCATCCTTAGGACTATGATACGGACGAGTATCATGTAGAAACAAACACTAGACGCACTGTTCTGAGATGATGGTACGGACGAGTACCAACTGGTTAACAAAGAACAAGGACTACTGTCGAATCTGTGGGGATATAAGAGTGGTATATACAAGATACGGACGAGTATCTGTATAAGTGAAATAAGTATGAGTATGAAGTATTGCATAGATGAGTGTTTATCTGCTGGGGATAGTGACACGGACGAGCGCCAAAAGGGAAAAGTATAATAATAACAAGTATCTGCTATACAAAGTCTAGGCGACTGCGCTGGGGATATGACACGGACGGGTGTCAGGGAAGTGTATATAAGGTATGTGTGAGTGCAAAGGGGATACTCTGGCTTTCTGGTGGGGATATGACACGGACGGGTGCCACAAGGAGTATATACTGATGTTTGTGAATGTGAGGCAACTGCTTTTGCTGGGGAAACTGGGGAGCATTCTGTATGCTGTTGACGGGTTGAAAGCTTTTAACTCTGATGGGAACGAAGTGTTGGCAACCTGATGCTTGTTGGAGAGGTTTTCACTGGAGGAAAAACGACTCTGCGTGAGGTATACTTCGTTTAACTGCTTTGAACATCTACTGAGGATCTGATCATCCTGCTCTGACTCCACTGGGGAGAATTTCTTCTTGCTCTGCTAGGGAAATCCCTTGGAAATGAGAATCCCGATGACTCTATGGGGAAGGATCATCTTTAGACTTGGCTAGGGAAGATGCTTGATCACACAATCCCATTGAGGAGGGAATTCTGATAATTCTAACTTTGTGGGGAAACAAGCCCTTCAGCTGCCTGTTGGGAAAACTTCACTGTGGACAGATAAGTCTGCTTGGGGACGAGGACGATTCAATTAGCCTTGAAGTTCTATTGGGGGTATCGTCTTCTCTAACTCAGCTGGGGATGTCAACCTTCATGGTTGAGAAAAAGATTTGGCAATGCTCTGCTGAGGAGAGACTTTGCTGGAGAATCAAAATATGCCCCAAGTATAGTATGACGACTGTGTTGGGAATATATGCCAATGAAAATTGGCTTTGACTGAAAGCGAATAACCAACTCCTCATGAGGGAATCTTGTCGGCTGAAAGAAGATCTTTATGCTCGGGGAAGAAATAAACTTCCAATGCCCTGCTGGTAAAATAAATACCAGACATTCCCTGAGAATTAACACAGTGCTTCAAACTTCTGAGCTTAACAAAAGCATTATTGACCATCCTGAGTGAACTATCATTCCCTTAACTCCTCAATTATACCATACTGCATCATCCATAAAAAGATCGTCTTCAGAGGATTTTACAGAAGACTTGGCATCCAGAATTGCCCCAGTGTCTTCAAACTCTCGCAGAAATTCAACAAGTCTTGAGATAACTGCCCCAGATTACGTCTTGAAACGATTCTTGCCCCACGTCAGAGCTAAAACAGAAACCATGCGGTATGAAGATGCAATGCAAATGATGTACAATGCAGACGTATGCTCATAACCAAAGATATGAAACAAGGATGGTTGGGCGCTAGGGCCAGGTTGACAGATATATATATTTTTTGGTTGCCAAGCAATTGGACTTTTGAAGGTGAATTACCAGACGAGAACTGGTTTATTAAAGGTAGGCCAACAGACGAGAACTGATGGGCAAAGAATAAGTCGTCAGACGAGAACTAACTCCTTGGGTTCATTGTCAAACGAGAATTGACTCCGAAAAAGAACGACTACCAGACGAGAACTGGCGTTCAAACGGTTAAATGAAAAGGTAACCAGACGAGAACTGGCTAAAAGATTCGCCTACCAGACGAGAACTGGTATTTGAAGTTGGTTTGCCAGACGAGAACTGGACTTTGGGTTTGTCTTCCAGATGAGGACTAGACTTTGAAAAGTTTGCCAGACGGGAACTGGGCTTTGAAAAGGCTTGCCAGACGAGAACTGGACTTTGAAAGGTTGATAAGTTGGGGTTACGAGGCCCTGGATGAGATCTGATATTGCGGGGTTACGACCAATGAAATTATGATGCATATGCTCTATATGCTCGAGCGAAGCGGCATGAATAACGTATGCAAATGATTTATGCAATGATTATGAAAAGCTAGAAAAACTCCCAAGGATGGGAAAAAAGTCATAGGTGACAAGGCTTCTGGTTGAGAAGGGTGACAAAGGCGACGGTGGGTAGCATGATTTCCCGACACTCGTCTTGAACTCTGAGATTACTGATGTACTTGCTCTGCATAGCTAAAGTTTGCCCCTGTTGGGCGAGTCTCTGAACAGACTGTTGCTGATTATCCAATTTCTGGAATAACAAACTTGGATGTTCTCTCGAGGAGAGTTGCACATAGTGAGCTCTGGAATTATTCTGCCCCGGTATGAGCGTGGAAGCAAATTGACTCATTCTGACGGAGGATTGGAAGAATATATCTTTGGTCAGCAGAAAATTAGGGTGGCCTGCCCCTGTTTGGTAGATTCAACTCTGATCAACTGGCTTTGAATGACGTCCCTCCGTCAACTGATGCTTAGGAACTTGCTTTTACCCTGACGGATACCTTGGTCGACAAAGCCACTAGATAACATGCCCCTGATTCATAGGCTGACAAGATGCTCTTGATTCTGGTCATCATTGTTGAATGATCAAGTTCCCTCGCGATTGCTCTTTGTAGGAACTTTCCTGATAACACGGGCTGACTTGCAATTAAAACTGTTCATTTACAAATGGTAATTTTAATGCAGTACACATGCAAGTTTTTGAAAATTTATTTGTTTTGATGCTGTGACAGTGTGTGACGAATGGACGATTAGTCCAAACGTAGTGTTGGATTAGCAAACCTTTAGGAGTCAGTTTACGCAACCTTGTCGTAATATGCTTTCAGAATTGAACCCGATTCAATTAGGACTTTCAAGGGTTGTAACATGGTCTGGTTCACGGTTTTAGAAGGAAAGATTTATGGCTCAAAGTTTATCTGTGCCCACCCATTCTCCTTGATGTTCTCCAGTCCTATGTTCAGCTAATTCGACTTAAGCGCTCGCTTCTCACAAGGGTTTTGTAATGATTGAGGAACCAATGACGTTGATGGTTTAAGCACCAATGAGGTTTCTTGGAGTAACAGTCACCCATTCTGACTTTGTGTCTGGTCACACGATTTTGTTCTCATGGAAGATTCTCTTTCATCATTTTTTTTTACCCCCTAACTTTTGCCTGGACTGATTCTTTTTGAATTTTTTCGATTTCGAAGTCCAGCGGGATGCCCTAACTTTTGCCTAAGTCATATGTTTTCACATATTTTCGACTTAGCGGGCTTTATTTCTCTTTTTTTTTTATTTTTGTTGAGCAAATCGTGTGACACTGGCCTGTCATGACTTGCTTGAGAGGGTTGACTTCCTCATTCCTTTGTTGGTGAGGGATAACCATTGTGGTTTCACGTCCCTTGACCTCTTGAGGTGTAATGAATAAAGGTAATGGATCCTCGGATGCACACTCCTTTGAAAATTTGAACACTCGGTCAAATTAACTGATGACTACCCTACCCCGGGTTGAATGTGGGGTTTTTTCGTTTTAGAAAAGAAACTCCTACTTCAAGGCTCAAAGGGGTTGACGAGGGTCTATCTTCCTTATATCTCCGGTGTTTGGGAATCGAAGCAATGCCTGTACATCGTCAGCAGGTTCTGCCCTGAAAGCATACCTTGAACAATTATGGGTATTCAGTTGTCGTCATCCTCCCTCAAACCTGCTAAACAACAGTGAAATAAATGGGAGGTATATGGATGCAATTTTTTTGTTTTTTCAATGCAAGTAAAGAAAAAATGAGCGAATGCGACATAATTGATTCAAAAGTGCAAGATTACTACATTAACATCACCATTCAAAAATAACATTGCTTAAAAGACAAGTAGCTGCTAACAGGAAAGAAACTACAATGCAAATGATAAAAGGATACAGTAATCATCAGCTCTGATGACATCTTCTTGTCTGGACCACCGAAATCAGGATACACTTCTTCTGAAGTCTTTGAACTCAATCATGTGGGAGGTTGACGTGCACAACCAAGCTTCCTTCTGGAAAGGAAATGTAGCCCTTGTCGATCAATTGTTGTACCTTGGCTTGAAAAGCTTTGCAATCTTCCGTTGAATGCCCGATTGATCCACCATGATACCCGCACTGCTCATGAGGATTGTACCCTGGAGGGTACGGCCCTGGTAACGGCTTGAGAGGCTTAGGAACCACCAAAGAGCTCTAAACTAGATGCGGCAAAAGGTCACTGTATGCCATGGGGACTGGATGAAGAGGAGAAATCCTTCTTTCCAGATTGTTACGAGGCCTAGGCTGGCTCTGAAGTTGATTCTGAGGTCTTCGACCATGAGATTGCAGATTTAGACGAGGAGGAGCCCAGGGTTTCTGACACGGTGCTCTGAGCATTGCCGAATGCCCGTAAGAGTAACCAGACACGGGAATAGATGATCTCTGAGAAGATGTTGGTCTAGAATATTCGATATTTGCCATGGCTGCACTGACGTCATTCCATTCTTCCTCTTGGGAGCTAACAATAGATTCACCTTCACTAGCTGGGATGTTCGAAAAGTCCTGGATCTTCCCACTTTTGAGCAGGCTCTCAATACGTACTCCAACTATCATCAAATCAGAGAAGCTTGTCATCCCAATGCTACTCATTCTTTCCAAGTATGGACCCTGCAAGGTGCCCACGAACAGGTCAATTAATTCTCTGTCTGAAAGTGGTGGTTGCACTTGGGCTGCCAATTCTCTCCACCGCTGTGCATATTCTCTGAAATATTCACCACTCCTCTGGGATAGGCTCTGCAAGTGCGTGCGATTGGGCGCCACGTCCATATTGTACTGGTATTGCTTTACGAAAGCTCTGGATAAATCATTCCAAGATCGGATATGACTGCTTTCCAAATCCATGTACCAACTTAAAGATGCCCCACTTAAACTGTCCTGAAAACAGTGAATCATCAACTTATCATTGCGGGCATGAGAAGTCATTTTTCTACAGAACATCACCAAATGACGCTTCGGGCAACTGACACCAGTGTATTTCTCAAACTTCGGAGTCTTGAAATCTGGAGGAATGACAAGACCAGGCACCTAACACAGAGTTAGAGCATCAAAACCGAAGGCATCAGGATCCACTAAGTCTTTGAGTCTCTCTTCCAACACACGAAATCTTTCAGCAGGATCAATAACTTGTGGATCCTTGGTTTTCACAAGAGGGATTGCCCCTTGGAAGTCTGGCATAGGGAAGGCAAAGCTCTGATAATTTGTAGTATCAGAAGAAGATGAAGGTCCACCACGGACAACAGATGGTTCAGGCACATTCTGATTCATGATCGGGGTCTGTACAGGTTGAGCTTGAGCAAGATTGTTCACTTGTGGAAGATCTTCATCAGGAGAAAGACCATACAGAGGATTGGTCCTTGAAGTGAAACCAGGTGGAAACTCAACATTCTGACGGTTGTTCTCTGACATAGCTACTGACGGCTTCCGATCTGACCCTTTACCTCTTGACACTGTTCAGTCTAGCTTCACACGCTCTGTCGTCTTCTAACTGTTACCACTTGTTCAAACTGAGTACCGGGAAATCAGCTGGCTGGCCATTGACAAAAGAGGAAGGATGAGCTCTCTGGAGGAGGAAAATGCAATGCAGATGCAAATGCAAAATGTAATATGATGATGAAAAAATGCAAAGACATGGGATCACAGCTGGAAACTGCCTGGAATCTGGAATACTGAACCAAGAATCGAGTGTCTGTAACCACAAGATCTGCATAATAACCCAAAATGGTAACTGAAAACCGGAGGTCAACAACTTCAGGATCATAGTGACCGGATCAACAACTGTACTGGTAATGAGGGTATGTTGAGGTCAAGGGTTCCTGCAAACCTGTAAACAGCCCAATCCCCTCACAGGTGGTGTTCTAAAACAAAGATCCTCAGACTTGGATCAGTTATGGGAAGTGTAAACACTTCCAACCCGGAGGTACAGTGTTTACAATAACCATAAAAAATCCTCCTCTAATTCTCCTCAGTTTCTGAAGGTCAATACTAAAAGGTCATCCAGACTTAGCAGGCTTCCCAGATAGCCCTAGCATTGCAGGAAATCTGCAACACAGAGTTCTCAAGAAGAAACCCATATCTGAACCGTGTTTCATATTCCCGCACCAGACCGAGATGGAATGGGAAAGAATATGATTCACTCTAGCCTAGGTGTCACTCAGGTCCCAGGTATAGGACCTTAACTCTCAATAGAACCCCTCCCACCAAAACAAAACCAGATCCAGCCAGCATGACAGTATGATATATGAAAAACTGTAAAGAAAGCAATAAATAAAGCTGTACAGAAAGCAGTAAATAAAGCAAATATACAAACACAAATAGCACATAACACCCCCAATAAACACAAATCAAACAAGCGCTAGGAGGAACCCACAAAAAGAACCAGAAGCCCTGGTTGCAATATAAGGATCCCCAGCAGAGTCGCCAAGCTGTCGCTCCCGACAAATGACACCAGGGTCAAATAAGGGTACAGACGCGAACGGTCGGCGAGAGGGACAATGAGAACACACAGCCGTGAACTCACTGGAGATGAATAGAGTCGCCAGCTAGGCATTTTTATCCCGGAGGAAAGGTAATGCTGCATAGACCTAGAAAGAGATGGATAAGACGGTTGCGAACCAGAGAGACTGAGAAAGGGGGTTGGTTACAACCTGGGAAGGTATTAGCACCCAGATTGTCCGTCGTACTCGACGGGATCCACGCTTAAAAGATTTGTGTTTTAAAGGGGTAGTGTCAGTGCAATCTGTGTATGAAATAGCTGGAAGAGATGTACAGGTGTCAGTGCAAAGGAATGTGAAGTATATAAATGTACAGTGTCAGTGTAAGAACAGAGTGAAATGCTCAAGATCATGAGGCTAAAGAATAAAGCTAGAAAGAGGGGGAATATACAGAGACTTTTGTTCGATAACCGTTAAGTTATGCCTACGTATCCTCTCGTGCAATGAGGAAGTCAGAACACCGTAGTTCGACCCAAAGAGACTGAAAGATGAATTGACTTGTGAACTGCTTGCTTGCCTATGCTCAAGTGTATGACCTGTCTGGCTCAGGTGCTAACTGTCTTGCATTAGACGGAAGAAGCAAGTTCTCGCTTGTGAGTGAAGGTGATGAGAGAAGAATCCCGGAGGAGACGATTATTGTTTGTTTTTTGTGTTTTCAGTCTTTTATTGCTTTTTTGGAGTTTGTCATAAGATAATGAGCTTAAGCCTAAACCAATGGGTTAGTAAACTCATCACATCTTCCCTCTGATTAGGGGTAATGAGAATACCTTAAGTGTGAAGTCAGATTCTCACACTTAATCACCTTTGATGTAGGGTTAAGATCATGAACCTACTTGTGGTTATTTGAATGTTTTTGGTGTTTTTGTTTAGTGTTGAGTAATGAGGTTAAGCCATAATCAAGGATTAAACAGACCCATTACACCATCCTAATAGAAGGATGATAGATGAGAATGTCTAAGCTGAGGAAAGCTCCTCAACTTAATCCATGATTAGGGATTAAACTCATGACGAAACAAGCCTTTGATTAAGTGAATTTTATTTAATGGTATGATGATGAAGTGAATTTTATGATTTGTAAGACAACTTGAGGGGGACTTGTCCATTAACACTAGGGTTAGTCCTTCTTAACCAATTAAGGAAGAATTAGAACCCTAATGCAAGGCCCAAGTTACAAGTGTGATGTCTTGATGATTATTATGTGAATTGATTAAGAGATTTAAACACATTAAGGGTTTAACACTTAGGACTAAAGTTATACACTCCATCCTAAGAGAAGGATGCAGGCATAAGCTTAATCACAAAGCCTTAAAGCCTTTAGGGTTTAGTCCCTGATTATGAGGTGAGAGGAGAAGACTCAAAGAGACACAAAGGTAAAAGCTAAGTGGAAAAAGTCTAATCCTAATATTCACATGCTCGGATGGTCCTAGGTTAGTGAGGCTCACTATCCTAAAGAAGAAAGAAAGAAAAAGAGAAAGATGAAAGGAGAAGCTCCATGGTGGCCTGAGCACACCTCAAATTAATAAAAGAAGATGAGAGGGAAGAATTAAGATGAACAAGAATGAAGAATGAAATAGGATGAGTTGGATGAAATAGAAATAAGATAAGGAGAAATAAGATGAGAATGCGATATGGAGATAAGATGAACAATACACAAACAGAGCCTACACCAGTAGGACTTCCAGATGCAGCAGCATGCAACAAGTAAAGTCGATCCTTAGTGTTACCTAACGGAGAAGGTCCGTTGCCTCTTCAATAAGCGCAAGAAAAAATATCAAGAAGAAGTATCGAGCCCAAGAAAGATTCACACAATCAAGCACAATTGTTAATTATCAGGGTATCCAGTGTAATCACTCGCATCCAAGATGACCAGCGAAATCAGGACTAAGAGGTCGGTCTACACAAAATCAAAGCTTCACTGTAGTTTGTATCAAGAGGTCCCATGAGCCCAAACAAGATTATGAAAATGGTAAGTCACAAGGCCATCCTCGAGCTACATCCCTCACTATAGAAATAGAACAATGAACCTACAAAATGTCAAGTCAAACTAATACCAAAAATCAAATAAGAATCTATTTAGTTAAACCAAGACAAAATGAGAGGAATTAAATTTAACTATATTAATAACTAAAATTAAAACCTAAATTAATTGAGAATATAATCACAACTCTAACAACAATAATAATAATAAAAAAAAGCTTATACCAAGTACTGAAATTCTAATTAACAAAATTCTCATTTAACATTATATCTAACATCCTTATGAGAAACTAATAACTAAAAACTAACAAAAACTCAACCCAAATTTAAATCAAACAAAACAGGGGGCCAGCATTGAAATGAGAGTGTGGACATGTAATTGGGCTTAGCCCACGGTACCAAACCAAACCAACATGAAAAAATCAGATTAAAAAAATAAAGAAAAATGATAAAAGCTTAGTGAGATACGAAACAGCCACAAGTTCCTCTTCTCTTCCCCTGAAACAAGAATGCGAAAAAAACACAAATTCGCCGCCAGCGCAAGCATCTCGCCGGATCCTCCCTTTCAAAATTGCGAAAACAGAACAACAACGGGAAACAAAGAAACTCCACCGCCACCGCCACCGTGAGCCGTTGACGGCGTATCTTTCTGATCCGTCGCGCCGGTGCCAACCCTCACCGCAGACGCACACGTCAAGACAACATGCTTCGTCGTCGTCAACGTTTCCTCTTTCAGAGCGTCTCAGTTTCAAATTCAACCAAGGGGCTCGCGATTTGGTTTCAATTTGAAAGAAAAAAAAAACCTTTTCTCGCTAATCTCCGCCGCGGTACAACAAGGGCGTGATTTTGTGAAGGTGATGACTCCTATTTCTCTCTTGTTCAACTCGTTCTCTGCTTCAATTCATTCTCGGTTCATTGTTTTTTTCCTCTTTCCATTTTTCAACCTCAATCCGAAAATCTTCTTCTTCTAATTCTGAGTTTGCTTTTCGTTTTGATGTTGAAAGAAGTTGGGAAATGATGGCGGTAGTAAGGATGACAATGGGGGGTGTTTGTTGCTTGAAGGATGTTGAAGGGTGACTGAAGGTTTGAGATTGAGCGGTCCGGTTTGCTGTGGTTGCTTGCGATCTTCTTCTACTTTTTATTCTAAAATCTGTGTTGTTTGGTGTTGTTGAAATGTTGACAGTTGCTTTTTCTCGCAGGTTGTTGTTGGTGATTTGTGAGTGAGTGAAAACAGATTGATGAAGAAGTAGAGTTGTTGGTCAATGGTGGTGATGGAGTGTGGTGAGTTGAATGATGAAAATGGTTGAAGTGTTTGCAAGCTGGACAGAGAGATTCGAAGGCTTATGCAGTTTGGTGTGTTTTTGTGAATGTGATGAATGAGGATGTTTCAGGCTGGCTTAGTACATGAAATGGTTTGCAAATGGATAGTATAAACTAATCCAATTGGTCAGAGGATGTGACTTGTGCTTTATAGATAGGTGTAGCCACTTTTGCAAAAATGTCAACTTCTTGTAAGATAGGGCATGGGCAACTTCTAGCCAAGTACAAAGGGCATGGTCTGCGCAGCAAAGTGAAGGGAAAGGCTAGGCTTGGTCCAGCATTCAAGGCAGCAAGTTGGTGGAATGTTATGAGTGCTTTTGCAAGTTGTTGTAACTTGGTTCACATGTGATTTTCTTGTTCCAAAAGTCATGAAACATGAGCAATGCCTAGTTCATTCTGAATTTTAGGACTTATATGATGTTTGTATGCTGGTTTGTAGTGAATTAGAAGTCACATAATGCATTGGTTCATGACTTTGCAAAATTTCCATTTGAAGCATGCCTTGAAAATCAATGATTTTTGCCAACTTTGCATTGCCATAACTTTTGATCCAAGAAGAGTTTGATCATGTTCTTGTACTTTTTGAAAAGGGAAAGATGAGATCTACAACTTTCATGACCAAAGTTTTTCCATTTGAAGCCTTTTTGGATCAAGAATCATGGCTTGAAAAATGACCTAAAATGATGCATTCTTGAAAAGTCAACTATGCCCAAAAAGTCAACATTTGCAAAAACCCTAAATTCTTGATTTCTATGAACTTCCACCTTCTTCCATGATCAAATAAAGATCATATACACTCAAAATGATGAAGATCACCCATTGGTTGGGTCATTGGGGGCCTCAGATGCCCTGATTTTACACTGACTTGTCTGAAAAGTCAACCCTTGATCAGATGACTTCCCCATGGAATTTCTTCATGAAAATTGATATGCATATTCCCTATACCATATAGAGATCAATGGAAACAAGAATGACCAAAAAATTTGGAGTTATGGCCTCTGAAACCAAAACCCTAATTTTCAGTCAACTGTGCAGTTCATCCTGGCTCTGCATCCACTCAAACCCTAGTCCTTGTGATTCCCCTGCATTTTTGACTTTGAAAAGATGGAGAATAATATAAGTATACACATGGTCCCCTTTGAGTTGATTAGTGGCCTTTGGAATGGCTCAAGATGCTTTGGGATTGCTCAGATCACAAACCCTAGGTGCAGATGCCTTAGAAACTATCCAGTGAATCAAAAATGAGATGTGAGATGATATGTTTGTGTTCATGCATATGAGATGATCACAAGCCATGGTGTGAATGGGTGAGGGCAAATTTGGGGTGTTTACACACCGGTACCGGTTCTCAGAGTCAGCTCACCGGTTTCGCAAAATTCAGATTGCATGGCCAAGAGTTCAACCTTTCGCAAGACAGGATAGCCGAGTTGTTAGGCTTCGATCACGGAACTGAAGCTCACCGTCGCGTGCCCGATAATTTTAGTGAACCAGCTTTCACTCTATGGCACGACTTAACCAACACCCGTGCATCAGCCTTCCAAAGCCTCAACGCTACTCACATTCACAACCCGGCAATCCGCTATTTCCACCGAGTCATTTGCAACACCATCTTCGCTCGAGAAAGCAACCATAAGCTCAATTCCAAGGAGCTTCTATTCTTACACTGCGCTCTTAATGACGAGCCGATCAACGCTGCCCCTTTCATGCTTTATCATATCCAGGCTATTGCACACAGAGGATCCACCCCGTTCTTCATAGGCGGCATTGTCACCACCCTTGCCATTCAGTTGGGGCTTGGTGACTTGGTCGCAAATCAGCCTCACCTAGCCGCAGAATTCCTCACCAAGAGTTATTGCAGGTCCGCTCACCTGATTGCGTAGCGAGAGGATGGCAGGTATAGCCCTGTTGTCCATGGCACCATATTTCACCATATCATTCTGCCGTCCCGCGACCGCATCGACCCATCCAGCCGAGCCAACTGGCTCTTTGTTTTACCTGATGCTGCCGACCACGCTCCTATCCATGATCAGGAAGATCTCCCTGCGGATGAAATGCAGGACGCTATGGATGCAGCTGAGCCTGTCCAAGATATACCAGAGACATCTACCCGACAGCCTCCTGCACAGGAATTCACTCTTGAGGATGTCCTCCGTGCGATTCATCAGCAGAACCAGATGAACGCCGCACTGGAGCGAAGGCATAAGGAGCAGTATGATGCTTTACTCAACACTATTGCAGAAAACCAGGCAGCTACGAATGAGAAGTTTGGCGAGATTTTCAGCGAGTTAGAAGCCTTGCGTATCGACATCACTGGGACCACCAGCACCGGTTCTAATCCTGAAGCGACTCCTTCCAGACACCGCTCTCGAACCAGAAGCCGACCCCGCGGTCCTCAGCAGCCATAGATCTAGTTTTACTTATGTTTGTTTTTCGTTTTTTTCGTTTGTACTGTACTTTTACCGCATTTATATCACAACATTGAGGACAATGTCTGATATAGTGTGGGAGAGGTACCTTTCATTTCCGCATTTTTCCCTTTCGCATTTTTCCATTTCGTTGTATTTTCAAATTCCGTTGTATTTCCTTTAGTAAGTTAATGAAGCGAGCAAAATCTTTATGATATTTTCTTTAGTTTCGAATTTTCCCCGTTTATTTAGCCATACCCGAAAAAATCTTTAATTATTCGCATTACCCGACTTACCTACGAAATCGTAATTAGGAAGCTGAGAACGATTAAACAAGACCAATACAATCTTGACACTTTTGACTTCCTACTTAAGCGATTCTATTCTGATTACCATTACGAGTACACTTTTAGTTTCAGTTCAAAAGTAACCCCTAGTAGTTTATACTAGCAGTCAGCATCGTCTGAACACAAACCACGTGGGGAGCCGATGAATATAAGCGTTTGATGCCTAATCAATAATGATCTTTCATATCTCGATGCAAAATGAAAAGAAATTGCACCAAAGTACACGGTCGCATATAAGAAACGAGAAATATGAGAAGGAGTCCATTGCGGGTTGGTTCAGAGGTGCTGGTTCTGAACTCGGTAGGGCGTGCTACGGCTCGATCCCCCACAACCTCCAAATCGGATAAAAATATGTAGGGTTACCACACTCGTGTACCAGACCCCGTGCTCAAAAAAGATCAAAGTCGCTAACCGGCTACTCCACTACGTGCGTGCTAAGGCAAAGGGCATAATGTTATTGCGCTAGAATGAAACCGGGCAAAATAAGATCGAAGAACTCTAGGTGAAATCGTAAAGTAATTGCCGATTGTTTCGTTTAACGGGAAGTCGACGACATATCTTGTTGCTTGTGTCATTAGTGTATCGGTAGTGTTCTATCAAAGTACCGGATTATCCGACAAAACGATCCATCGTATGATTTGTTATGAGTATGCGTGAATAAAATCTTGTCCGCCGATTTTCAACCGACTATTTGCTTGAGGACAAGCAAAGGTTTAAGTTTGGGGAAGTTTGATAACGAGAAAACGTATCGATTATATTGCTAGGTTTCATTAACGTTTTATCGCATAATCACCGTTTTAACACTCGATTTCTCGAGTTTTTCTTACCATTTTGCAGGTACATCATTATATGGATCTAAATCATGAATTAAGAGAAAAAGGAACAAAATCAATCATAAAAAGATGAAGAAATGAAGAAGCCTGCAAAACTGCATATTTTGCAGCAGTCACGACCGTCACAAGGGTGTCACGACCGTGACACCCCAAAATGAGCCATCACGACCATAAGAGAGTTGTCACGACCGTGACACTAAAAAGCCACATGACACGAACGTGAAGACCTTGTCACGACCGTGACAAGGATAAAATTAGGTTTTTGACTCAGACTACGTCAAAGCACTACGTGAAGATTTTTCCTCCTATTTTGTTGCCACGTACCTACATTCTCTCCACCAATTCAGCAAGGCCTAAGCAACAAAGGTCCAAAAATTCAGCCCATTAAGGATTCTATAAATAGTATAAGTTCTATGAACAATGGACAGAGCATTTTTTTATTCAATTTTCTGCGGAAGCTCTGCCGAACTGTTTTACGACCCTTTCTATTTCTGCATTATTTTTAGTTTTCTGTTTCGTTCTTATTGTATCCAAACCCGCCATATAACAATTTCCAACATCAGGAAATTGTTATACATTTATTTTTTTCTAAACCTTCAGCCTTTGTTATTTTCGATTCCGCCAACTCCAAGCTTTCCGGTCTGTGGAAGAAGGAGTCTGCTCTAATATTTGTTAACCAGGTTTTTCATTATATTGCAATTTAATTATTTATAATGTTTATTTATTTTTCTGCCATGAGTATTTTATTATTTAATTTTCTGTCTCTGTCTGGTTCAACATCGATGAGTAGCTAAACACCTTAGGGCGGTATGTAGTTAGAACAAACTTAACCGGTAAAATATAACCATAGGCTAAAAATAATTAATCACTTAACATTCTGGCTGATACTTTTTAATTGAAATAGACCTTTTCGTTACGAGAGTAAGAAAAGAGTATTAGGTTAGGTCAAGACCACGAGAGTGTGAGATTTTAACCAGATAGCTAAAGTTAGGCATTTAAATTAAACACAGCGAGAGCGCTTTAAAATAAATTAGAATTACTTAGTTTCCAAAAATTACCTCTAAACACTTATGGGCTAGCGAGAGCAGGCATAAGGCTTTAGGGATAAGATCTGATATAAGACCACGAGAGTGTGAGTTGAGGGTATTTAAACTGGTAATCTCTACCAAATAGATTAAGTAAACACCTTTATAAGCCTAGGTTAGATTGACCCACCTAAGTTAGTATAATTACATACCGACCGCCTTAGTATTACTTTATTAAAACTTAAATTTAATTCCGCCTTTAATAGTCTTAAAAATCAACAAAAAAATCGTGACAACCATTCGCCTTAGCTAAACTAGAAGTTCATCTAGCACTAAGTAACCATAGAATCCCTGTGGATCGATAATCTTAAATATTACTTCGATAGGCTGTGCACTTGCAGTTAAGATACCGCTAGACGCATAATTAGACACGTCTTTAGCCCATCATGAGTGGGTTGGGTTGTTTATAGGTTTGCAGGAACCCTTGACCTCATCATACCTTGCTACTAGAATTTTTTTTAAGGTTGTACCATTTTGGACTAGTTCTTTGAAATCCTGGACTATTGACTCTTTATTTGAGTCCCCCACTTAGTTACTGGTTCTCAAGCCTTCATCTGAACTCTGAGCACTCATGGATCCTACCAAAGGCAACTAAATATCCAGCACATGATCACAAACCTTTGCATATCATAAGCATACATCATATTGCATCATTTAACATTTGTCTATTTGTTTTACAGGGTATCCATCTTCCTTTGGTTTGGTTTTGACCGTTCTTCTACTCATCTTATCTGCTTCAGCACTGCTTCAGTTATCTTCTTCAGTTATCCTCTTCAGTTATCTCCTTCAGCACACCTCTTCAACATGGATTCTACCAGGAAAAGCAACATCACCTACCACTTCTTTGAGTATCTTCTAGCAGGTATCAGGCAGATACATGCCCTTATCACCCCTGATCATGTTCCCTTATTCATAGAGCATTATGGTGGAATCTTGGACTTGATTATGGACTTAGATGCATCACAGAGGAGCATGATTCACACCTGTCTTCAGTTTTATGACCCTCATCTACGTTGCTTCACTTTCCCAGATTTTCAGATAGGTCCTTTGCTGGAAGAGTACTCTATGTTATTGGGTTTCCCTATCAGAAGAGGAATTCCTTTCAACCCTGAAATGACTCCTCCAAAGAATGAGGACATAGCCAAGGCATTACATCTGGAAGTGATCACCATTGATGAGAACATGAATTCCAAGGATGGAATCCCAGGCCTCCATCTGGATTTCTTAGTCACTCAGGCTACAAAGCAAGCTGCAATAGGGAATTGGGAAACTGTGTGTGCTCTCCTGGCTCTCAGCATTTATGGTATCACTTTGTTTGCAGACGAGCCTTAGTTTATAAGCAAAAATGCCATCCACATCTTCATGATAAAGAACCCAGTTCCCACCTTGTTAGGAGACTTTTACTACTCAGTTCATCAGAGGAATGAGAAACAGAGAGGAAGATTGGTAAAATGTTGTGCACCTCTCTTCTACAGTTGGTTGATGAGACATATGCCAAAGACGAAAGCTTTCTTAAACCCACATCAGACAAGGAATTGGGCTAAGAGAATGATTTCCCTTACTTAAGAAGATATCAGGTGGTGTACTCAGAACACCAAAGGTCGAGACATAATAATAAGTTGTGGACAGTATCCAAATGTGCCACTTATTGGAGTAAAGGGTTGCATCAATTACAATCCTTCACTTTTCAAGAGACAATTGGGGTATGCCTTGATACATCCACCTAGGGAGCAGGACTTAGCAGAGTCCCTTTATTGTGTTATTCAAAACAATCATGCCATTGTCCGACAAGCAGCCTGGGCATGGGACAATATACATACTAAAGGAACTGCTATTCTAGGAAAGTGCAACAACATAGCTTCTGTTCAGTATACTGAATGGTCTCGCATCCGAGGTCAGATTACTCGCATGCCATTCACCCTAGAGGATGTACCAGGGCCATCAGCAGTTGAGCCCATAGCCACAGTCAATCTGGAAGAATTTGAGAAGATGAAAGAAAGAAATGCCCAGTTAGCTGAAGCTTTGAAGAAGACCCTTTGGGAAAGGAATGATGTTCATCAATACATTGAGAGGTTAGAGAAGCTACGCATCGAGCATGTAACCAAGATTGAGAAGACTGAAGACTACATCAGGAAAGCCCGAGTGGGGGAACTTGTGTTGAAGAATGCATGCAAGGAAGCAAAGATTCAAAAGGCAAGAGTTGAGCATTATCTGGAAGAAAGCCAAGATAGATGGGTCAGAATAACTGAGGCTCGTATGATAGAAGACCAGAAGATGCAAGCCAAAATAGAACAGTTAGAGTCAAATGAGAAAGGAAACCAAGACGCACTGCTAGCAGCTCAGAAGGATATCTCAGAGTTGAAACTCCGGGCAGGGTTAAAGAGATCCAAAGAACAAAACAAGTATCAGAAAATGACAAATGCCATTGCAACCAGGAACCTCCTCATCAGAACCATCACAGAACACCCAGTTGGACCAGTAACTGATGCCCTCCTGAAGGAAGTCAAGGAGGATGCTTTTGGACTGGATGTCTAATTTTCTTTGCTTGTATCTATTTAATTGTACTTTAGCTCACCATGGTGATTTTTTTTGTTGTATTCTTGAATTTAATTATATTTTGATTCACCATGGGAGTTTTGTTTTGTTGTAATTCATCAACTATTTATATTTTGGCATTGCCACTTGTATTTTATGGTTATGGATTGGGTTTTCTTATGGATTTCGTTTATTCAACATCTTTGTCTCCTCCAAGGGGTCTGGAAGGTCAAAACCAAGAACCAAACCGGATAGCCTCTGAAGACAAATAGACATATTGCATTGCATGCTAACCTCATATCCTTTGTTTTGCAGGTGTTTTGTTGTTGTTTTCTCACTCTGCTGATTATTTCAAGAAATATTGCTCACAGAAGGGTCTTTCCCGTCAATCGCATCCACAGATATCCAACTAGACACAACCTTTCGAGTCTACAAATGGATCAGCTACAACAGGAACTGACAGATGTGAGGACTCAGATGAATGATGTAAGGACAGAAGTAAGGACCCAGATGAATCAATTCATGGCTGTGATGACTGGGCTGGCACAGACCCAGGAAAGATTATGGGAGTTAGTCGAGCGACAGACTCTAGAAGATAACCATGCAGGCACTGGAGGTACTAGTAACAACGAGCACGGACAGCCGCGAACAAATCCGCCAGAGTTTGGGCCCCACAACAACCCTGAAGTCAATATTATTGGAGATACCCAAAGAAACACTGGAGATCGTATTCTACAGGAAGATCCTTAAGACGAGCAGTTTACAGTGCTAGGTATTAGGGCTGATGAAGCGTATGACCGTTGTCTAGAAGAGATATCTGAGAAGCTGAGATCCCTGGAATCACATAATTCTTTGGGGTTTGATGTGATGGATATGGGCCTAGTAGAAGGAGTAAGGATTCCTCACAAGTTCAAACCTCTATGCTTTGAAAAGTACAATGATACCTCCTATCCCCGTACCCATTTGCAATCTTTCCTGGGGAGATTGAAAGCATATACCATGGATGAGAAACTGTGGATGTTTTACTTTGAAGACAGTTTAACCGGGGCATCCAGAGAGTGGTATTCACACTTGTCAAGGGCTACTGTCAGGAACTGGAAAGACTTAACTGAGGCCTTTATACGCCAATATGAGTACAACCTGGATATGGCACCCAATAGGACCCTCTTGAAGGGTATGTCTCAGTCTTCAAGAGAAAGGTTCCGTGAGTACGCTCAAAGGTGGAGACAACTCGCTGCTGCTGTCCAGCCACCTATGTCTGAAAGGGAAATGGCTGACATGTTTATGAATACCTTGCAAGGGACCTACATTGATAGACTTGCTGCCTTCTCTTCTACTAGCTTTGCTGATGTGGTTATAGCGGGAGAGATAATTGAAAGCCTATTGAAGATGGGTAAGATTTCTAACAATGGTGCTAGCTCCAGCAATGCAAGGAAACCCTTCTCAGGACCTAGAAGAACAGGAGAGACTAATGCAGTGCATGTTAATAGAGGTAGACCCAGTACTTGCAAAGATCAGTGACCGCAATCACCATTCCTACTCCAACACCTCAGCAACAACAATATCCTCAGCAACAACAGTTCCTACAACAGCAACACAGATATTACAACAACCAACAACAAACAAAAACGTCCTTTCCAACAAAGGCCTTCTCAGATTAATAGGGTGATCGATCCTATCCCGATGCCTTATGCAGTCTTACTCCCACAGCTGTTAAAGCTTAACCTGACTGAATTGAGGACTTTGGCTCCACCCGATCCTCTGGATCTTCCAAGGAATTATGATGTCAATGCCAGATGTGCTTTTCACTCCAATGCGCCTGGTCATTCAACTGAGAAGTGTAGGGCCCTGCACATGAAAGTCCAAGATTTGATCAAATCCAAAGCTTTGAATTTTGCACCTCCGCCAAATGTCACAAGGAATTCGATACCGAATCACGGTGAGCCAAAGATCAATGCCATTGAGGAAGACCAACCAGCAATTCTGATTGATGAAATTACAAGTATTCAAACACCACTGGCCGAAGTAAAAGCTCAGCCATTGAAGTGCCAAGTGTTTCTGGGTTGTGAGGCCTATTGTGAAGCTTGCAAAATTTCCACCAACGGTTGTGCAAATCTGAAGAACTGTATTATCAGTCTTATCAGATAAGACATCTTGCAAATCATATCAACAGTTCCATCTACTACAACTGCAACAAAAATCTCTCCTGCAATACCAACAAACATTATCTCAACAGAGTCTTCTACAACAATAATAAACAACACCAGTGACGATATCTCAACGGTTACCATCTATTATGATCCAACAACGATCCATGTTCCGGATTCTCTCAACAACAACCTTCATCAACATCAACAACTTGCCACACCTGCACCAGCTTCAATCAGACCTCCTATCACCATCTACTATGATCCACGAACTATCACAACTCCTTCTTCTGCTGCAATTAGTCAGGTGACCATCACATTTCCTGGACCAGTTCCTTATGATAACAACGGTGTTATGCCTTGGCATTATGGTTCGGATCTTTATTACCAAGGAAAGAAGGTTACCCTTGATTCTTTAACGTCTACACCACAAATTGAAAATGTTGGGGGAGGCGGAGACTTCACTCAGAGCGGAAGTCTCTTTGCTTCACAATTTCCAAGAGTCAATGCTGAAGCAGAAGTTGCTGCCAAAGAAAAAGGAAAAAGTGTGGTGCCAGAAGAACCAGTTGCAAAAGAAACTCAGAAGACACCCTTTGATCAGGATGTAGACGAGTTAATGAGGATTATCAAGAGAAGTGACTACAAGGTTGTGGATCAGCTCCACCAAACACCCTCCAAGATCTCTATATTTTCTCTGCTCATGTGTTCTGAGGTTCACCGGAATGCACTACTCAAGGTCCTGCATGCAACTTATATGCCTGAAGAGATCATGATCAATCAGTTAGAAACACTGGTCGCAAATGTCAATACTAGGCATGGACTAGGTTTCACCAATGCTGAGTTGACTACGGAGGGGCGTAATCACAACAAGGCTTTGCATATCACTTTGGAATGTAAAGGTGTTGTACTTTCTCATGTCCTTGTTGATACTGGATCATCACTCAATGTGTTACCGAAGAAGGCTTTAGTCAAGATGGAGTATGATGTTCTTGCACTCCGTCTGAGCAACCTAGTTGTCAGAGCTTTTGATGGTTCTAAGAGATCAGTTCTCGGAGAGATTGAGCTGCCTGTGGTAATTGGCCCACGAGTTTTCAAAACTACCTTCTATGTGATGGATATACAGCCTGCCTACAACTGTTTGTTGGTTCGACCCTGGATTCATGCCGCTGGCGCAGTAACATCAACCCTTCACCAGAAGTTAAAATATAAGTGGGAAGGCCAAATCATCACCATTTGTGGAGAAGAAGACATCTTTGTCAGTCACCTGGATACGTACAAGTACATAGAGATGGATGGGGAGATTCATGAAACCATGAGTCAGGGTTTTGAAGCTTTAAATATCAACGAAGCTACAACTGAGGTGTTTGCTGCATCCCAAGAGGAAAGGATGGGCACCTCAATTGCTTCCTACAAACAGGCTCAGAAGGTTGTGGAAGAAGGGAATGCCCAAGGCTGGGGCAAGCTGCTAAAGGTGGAGATGAAAGAAGACAAATTCGGTTTGGGTTACAGACCATCCCGACAAGTTCCAGAGGAGGCTACTGAAGCTCCCAAGTCATAAGTGGGGGAATGCTGACCCCAGATGCTGTCAACACTTTGGAAGAAGAGGCTGAGAGCGACTACAACCTGGAAAGCTGGATCCGTCCAAGAGTCCCAGGCCAACAAGTCCTCAACTGGTCTTTCCAGGAAATTATAAGGGTTACTGCTGCAGAGTAATTATTATTTCCTGTTTTAAGCATGCATTAAAGTCTTGCATCTTTCCCAAGATGTTTGGACTCATTTTGTAATAGGGCCATATGTATTTTGTGCAAATTGAATATTAATGAACAATGGACATCTTTTTGCAAACAATCTTCTTTTTCGCTCACTGTCTTTTCATTTTCGTTATTTTCGCACAAAACAATAAATGGCAATGTTTTTCTCAATAATAATTTCATTCACTTTTTTCTAAATAAGATAAAATAAATCACTAAAATGAACCAAATCTCAACCTTTGCAGAGATTTCCCTCCAAATTGCACCAACAACGACACTGCTATGACCTCGTATGACTTTGATAATCCGATTAATCAAGCAGATGAAGGGGTTGAAGAAGACTACGATTTACCTGAAGAGCTAGCCAGGTTATTGAGACAAGAGGAAAAGGTGATTGCTCCTCATCAGGAGGAGGTTGAGACTATCAATCTTGGTACCGAGGAAGATGTGAAAGAGGTGAAGATTGGGGCCAGTCTGCAAGCTCCAGTAAAAGAACAACTTATCAGTATATTGCGAGAATATGTCGATGTATTCGCTTGGTCCTATCAAGATATGCCGGGTTTGGATACAAATATTGTCATGCACAAGCTGTCATTGAATGAGGATTGTTTGCCGGTTAAACAAAAGTTATGTTGTACTCGCCCAGACATGGCCATGAAAATCAAAGAAGAAGTACAAAAGCAGTGGGACGCCGATTTTCTTGCTGTAACTAGTTACCCGCCGTGGGTTGCTAACATTGTACCCGTACCTAAGAAGGATGGCAAGGTGCGTATGTGTGTCGATTACCGGGATCTGAATAGAGCAAGCCTGAAAGATGACTTCTCATTACCTCAGTTGATGTATTGGTAAACAACACAGCTCAGTTCTCGGTATTTTCTTTCATGGACGGATTTTCTGGATCCAATCAGATCAAGATGTCACCAGAAGACATGAAGAAGACAACTTTTATCACACCCTGGGGCACGTTCTGCTACAAAGTAATGTCGTTTGGTTTGAAGAACACTGGTGCAACATATCAATGGGCTATGGTAACATTATTCCACGATATGATCCATAAAGAAATCAAGTGCTACGTGGATGACATGATTGCCAAGTCCCAAACAGAGGAAGAGCATTTGGTAAATCTGTTGAAACTGTTCAAGCGTCTGAGGAAGTATCAACTAAGTTTGAACCCCAACAAATGCACATTCGGGGTACGTTCTGGTAAGTTGCTGGGTTTTATTGTAAGCGGAAAAGGAATTGAGGTTGATCCCGACAAAGTCAAAGCAATTCAGGAAATGCCTGCACCTAAGACTGAGAAAGAAGTACGAGGGTTCTTAGGTAGATTGAACTACATTTCAAGGTTCATATCTCACCTCACTTCAACTGCGAGCCCTTGTTCAAACTACTAAGAAAGGAACAAACAGTCAGGTGGAACGATGATTATCAAGGAGCTTTTGACAAGATCAAAGAGTATTTACAAGAACCTCCAATTCTCATGCCTCCAGTTGAAGGAAGACCTCTAATAATGTACTTGACAGTATTAGATGAATCGATGGGGTGTGTTTTGGGCCAACATAACGAGTCTGGTCGAAAAGAGTATGCAATATACTACCTAAGCAAAAAGTTTACCGACTGTGAATAACGTTATTCACTGCTCGAGAAAACTTGATGTGCTTTAGCGTGGGCTACTCGCCGACTAAGAAATTATATGTTGACTCATACTACCTTGTTGATCTCAAAGATGGACCCCTTCGAGTACATATTTGAGAAGCCAACACTTACCGGAAGGGTTGCAAGGTGGCAAATGATCCTAACAGAATATGATATTTAGTACACCTCTCAGAAAGCCATCAAGGGCAGTGTATTGTCTGACTATCTGGTTTAGCAACCCATTGATGACTACCAGCCTATGAGATTTGATTTCCCTAATGAAGACATCATGTTCTTAAAGTCAAACGATTGTGAAGAGCCTATTCACACTGAAGGACCTGATCCAGAAGAAGCATGGACTATGATGTTCGATGGGGCAGTTAATTGTAACGGTCGTGGGGTTGGTGCAATGCTTATTACACCCAAAGGAGTCCATATGCCTTTCTCAGCAAGGCTCACCTTTGCCTGCACTAACAACGAAACAGAGTACGAAGCTTGCATCATGGGTCTTGAGGAAGCCATTGACCTCAAGATCAAAATTTTGAATGTATTCGGAGATTCAGCTTTGGTGATCAACCAAACTAATGGTAAGTTGTATACTCATCAAGAGCATCTGGTTCCCTATTGTGACTATACAAGGAGATTGTTGACTTTCTTCACAAAGGTCAACCTTGAATATATCCCTCGAGATGAGAATCATTTTGCATATGCCTTGGCCACTATTTCATCTATGATCAAAGTACAGACTGCTAACTATGTGCCTCGGATTTTAGTATCCAGACTGGACCGACCGACATATGTCTTCTCTGTAGACACTATTACTGACAACAAACCTTGGTTCCACGACATCATATGCTTCTTGGAGAATCATACATACCCACCTGGGGCATCGCCTAATGATAAGAAGACATTGGGGAGGTTAGCCGACAGTTTCTTCCTCAATACTGATGGCTCCTTATACAAGCGAAACTTCGACATGGTCTTGCTCAGATGTGTTGACAAGAAGGAAGCAGACTTACTGATGCATGAAGTACACGAGGGTTCTTTCGGTACCCATGCCGGAAGACATGCAATGGAAAAGAAATTGTTGAGGTCAGGTTACTATTGGATCACAATGGATGCAGACTGTTGTACCTATGCCAGAAAATGCCACAAATGAGAGATCTACGCAGACAAAGTGCGTGTGCCTCCCAATCCTTTGAATATATTGTCTTCACCCTGGCCCTTTTCCATGTGGGGTTCACCCGTACCCTGCTAGGTGATCGTCCCGGTGCAGACGCGGACCGTCGGTAATGTTGGAGGTTGAGGTTGAATAGAGTCGCCAGCTAGGCATTTTTATCCCGAAGGAAAAGTAATGCTGCATAAACCTGGAAGGGTATGGATAAGACGGTTGCGAACCAAAGAAACTGAGAAAGGGGGTTGGTTACGACCTGGGAAGGTATTAGCACCCAGATCATTCGTCGTACTCGACGGGATCCATGCTTACTTGATTGTGTTTAAAAGGGGTAGTGTATGTGCTGACTGTGTATGAAAAGCTAGGAATGAAAGTACAGTGTGTCAGTGCAAAAGAGAGGGAGATGCTCAAGAATGAGGCTTAGAAAAGAAAGCTGAAAGAGGGGGAAGACAAATAGACTTTTGTTCGATAACGGTTAAGTTATGCCTACGTATTCTCTCGTGCAATGAGGAAGTCAGAACATCGTAGTTCGACTCAAAGAGACTGGATAATTTTGGTGAACTACTTGCTTGTCTATGCTCAAGTGTATGACTCGTCTGGCTCGAGTGCTAACTGTCTTGCATTAGACGGAAGAGGAGAGTTCTCGTTTATAGAATGAGTGTGATGAGAAAAGAATCCTGGAGGAGACGTTTATTGTTTGTTTTTGAGTTTTGAGTTTTTTTATTGTTTTTGGTGTTTTGCATAGGATAATGAGCTTAAGCCTAAACCAAGGGTTGTACACTCATTATATCCTCCCTGATTAGGGATAATGAGCCTACTTAAGTGTGAGATAAACATCTCAACTTAATTACCATGATGATATAGGATTAAGATCATTAACCTAAGAGAAGGATGATAGATGAGAACACTTAAGCTGAGGAAGATACCTCGACTTAATCCATGGTTAGGGACTAAATTCATTATATAACAAGCCTTTATTAAGTGGATTTTAATTAAAGGGTGAGATTAAGAAGTGAGTTTTATGTTTGTAAGACTAGCTTGAGGGGGACTTGTCCATTAAACACTAGGGTTAGTCCCTCTTAACCATAAGGAAGAGATGTAACCCTAATATAAGGCCCAAGTTGCAAGTTTAAGTCTTAATAGTTATTAGGTGTTTTGATTAAGAGGTGTAAACAAATTAAAGGTTTAACACTAAGGATTAAAGTTATACACTCCATCCTAAGATAAGGATGCAGGCATAACCCTAATTCAAAGTCCTAAAGCTTTAAGTGTTTAGCCTCTGATTATGAGATGAGAAGATAGACTCAAGGAGACTCAAAGGTAAAAGACTAGGGGAGACTATATACAACCCTAAAGTTATCATGCTTGGGTGTTCCTATGTTTTGTGAGGCATAAAGAAAGATCTTCATATGGCCACCAAGGAAGAAGAAGCAGATGAAAAGAGAAGGAGAAAGGAGAATAGGTTACTTACTTCCTGAAGAAGATAAGTAACCTAAAAGAAAGGAAAGGAGAAAGAGAGCACAAGTGAAACAAGTTCACTTCAAAGACAAACAAGATATGCAAATGAAGATATGAGAAGAGGTGGGATGTGAAGGCAAATCCACATCCCAAACAACTTACCATAAGCCCCTAAAATGTTAGTGTGAATGCATAAGATGAAAAGCAAAAGGAAATAAAGAAAATGAAGGTGCAAAGACCAAGACCAGAAGTGAATATGCTATGAAAGTGTGTTATGAGATGATGCAAAGACATACATGATGCATATGAATGTTCATACAAGGGATGAGATGCAAAGAGAAGCATGTTAGGAGCTTGAAAATACATGGATACACATGAAATGTAATGAATGCAAAGCATATCAAATGAATGAAGAAATGATCAAGCAATGTTCATACATGTCTTAAGATGTCTAAGAGGGCATACAAAAGAATGGAATGTCATGTCAAGTTCATATGAGGATGATATGCAAAGATGAATGCAAATGAACATGAGAAATTAGGGTTTTATGAATGTATGAGATGCACATGATCAAAACAGAAGCATACATCATGATAAAAATTTGAAAATGAAATCAAACAAACCCTAAACACACTCAAGATCACTCCCCAAAGGTGGAAGTCAGAAGCTAAACCTAGAGGAAGTTATGGTTTTTCTAAGTGAACTAGGGTTTTTGGGTGGTTCCTCATGAAAAATGCTAAACAATTTGAAAATGCAATGAAAAATTATGAGTTAAATAACCTAGATACTAGATGCAAAGTATGAAACAATGCAAAAAGAACCAAATATAGACTCATCATGATTGATCATAAATGATTTTTTCAAGTTAGGGTTAGAAAAATGTGAATTTTATGAACCCTAATTCAAGGTAAAATTTGAAAACATGATCAAACCTAAAAAGAAATTTGTGTGATGAGTTTCTAAATTGTTCTAAATGTCTAAGAATGCTTCATGATTTTTTTTTTGTGATTTTTAGATACCTAAATGTATTTTTAATTAATTAAAATCAATTAATTAATTAAATAAAACATTTAAATTATTTAAAAATACATTTTTGACGCAAAAATTAAAAATAAAAATGTTTTTGAGTTTAGAAAAATATTTAAAGTGAAAATGCAGAAAATGAGATTTTTATAAACTAATTTGCTATTTTTAATAAATATATGAAAAGAAATATGAAAAATAAAAAGAAAAATGAAAAGTATGCAAAATCAATGACCATGATTTGAAGTTGGAGACTTGGCGCATGTTTGTGTGGCTGAGATTGAATCTGATTAATTAAACTCAATTAAACTAATTAAAATGGATTAGGGTTAAGTGGGTTGATCTGGACCATTCACGCACGCGGGAAACATGATCCAAAGGTCTAAATTCAAACCTGACTAATTAATTATGGATTAGCCCTAATTAATCTCAGGCGACCAGAGATAAGCTCCGGTCGTCTTCTCCGGCCAACTCCTCACCTGAACTCACTCCCTAGGCCACCCCAAGCTCTCTAAAGCTTCAGAATCAACCCCCTAACAACATTAAACAAGAATCAAGCCACAAAATTAATTTATTTCGCATCAAACAAGAGAATCAAAGTAAGCAAGTTTCACGGGAAAAATTTCAGAAGGCTATGAAATGCTTAAAACTCAACCATTTTCAAAAGTAAAAGCATCATGATGATCAACATAACATATAGAACCATATTGTAACAAAAGAAATGAGTTCTGGAAAAATTGTTCTAAGGAGCTACCTAAGCTGAAGCTTTTCCACTTTGAGCTTTCTGACCTCTTCCTTTGCGCAAATCACCTCCAATGATCACCCTAATGCTATTGAGAAGCTTTGCAAGAATTTAAATGGTTTGGTTTGTGATGTTTGGTTCTGTTAAAGCAGAAATCGTGTTTTGGTTTGAGTGGTTTTCAGGCCATGGTGAAGGGTGGTTTGTGTTCCCTAGGTTATGTGTATATGATTGGTGCAAAGGGTTTTGAGTTTTGTTGGCTATGTGATGAAATTCAAAGAGAGGAAGGTTTCTTGATATTTTTGTGATTCTGAGTGTATGGCTTGTTTCAGGCCTGAATGTTGTATGAAATGAGGTCCTTAGGGTTTGCATAAAGAGTTGTGATTGGTCATAAAGTTGGTGGTGGCATAGTGTTATTGGTATGGGTGATTTTGCAAAAAAGTCAATGTTGTGGCATAGGAGGCATGGTATGGGACAAAGCTTATCTAATGGATGGATTTGCCTCAGCTGAGTTTATGGAGGGCCATTGGATTGAGTTTGAGGATCTGCAGCACTTTGTGAAAATGAGACATGGTTTCCTGTGATCCAAGGCACAAATTTGGTCTTGCAATATTGTATTATCATGTTATGATGCTTAGAAGTGGATTAGAGGTCATTAGAAGTCTTGAAACTTGATTTTGCAAAAATCCCTCTTTGGGCACATACTTGAAAATTATAAGATTTTTCCCAACTTTGAAACATCATATCTTGAGTTCTAGGATGAATCAAGAGGAGTTCTTGTACTTTTTGAAAATGGGAAGATCCAATCTACAACTTTCATGTTTGAAGATTTTTCATTTGAAGCCTTTTTGATCAAGAAAGAGGAGGTTGAAAATCTTTCCCAAAATGGAAAGCTTTCATTACAAGTCATGTCCAAAAATGGAAAGTTTGCAAATGGCTTGAAATTATTCAATCTTGTGAACTTATAACCACTTCTAAGATCAAATAAAGATCATAGAACCTCAAAATGATGAATGTGACCCTTTGGTACCATTGGTGGTGGCCTCAGCTGCCCTGATTCTGACTTTTCTTACACAATAAGTTACCAGTTGATCAAATGACTTCCACAATGAATTTCTTCATCAAATTTGGTACACATGCTCCTTATAACATATTAAGACCAATGGAATCAATAATGACCAAAAAATTTGAAGTTAAGGGTATCAAACCCAAAACCGTAATTTTAGGTCATCCGTGTAGAAAACCCTAGCCTGCCTGGGCCTCTGTGCAATGCTTTGTGGTATCTTGACTTTTAAGAACTTTGGGGAGCATAAGATGATCATAGAACACTCATGGACCTTCTTGACAAGCTTCAAGGCCTTTGATATGGCTCAGATCACTTCTAGGATTCATCTGATCACAAACCCTAATTATGCAACTTATGCAGTGAAATAAATATGCAATGTGAGATGATATGCTTATGCAATGCTATATGAAAAGATCACAAGCCATGGTGTGAGGAAAAGAGAGGAAAAATTTGGGGTGTTTACAGCTGCTCATATTCAAGCATGAGTTAGCTGTGCAGGGTGTAAGCGTCTGGCTTAATAGACAAACATGATAACTTGTGGTTGAATACCAAAGACAGTCTGAAATTTGCACTCGCTGGGGAGAAGAAGAAAAGGGATAGAAATTGTAACAGGCAGTATAGTATGAGTATCAAATGAAAGCGATGGAGGACGACCATCGAGCAGAGGAAGACTGCTGGGGATAAAAAATGGTAAGTTAAGCAATGACGGGGACGACCATCATGCTGGGAAATAAAGAGACCGTGACGGGGACGACCATCGGGTGAACTGATGAAGGACGATCATTAGGATAAAGGAAAAGATCACGACGGGGATGACCATCGGGTAAAGAAATAAAAATCTTTGGGGATTAAAGCATTGAGAAAAGCACTGACGGGGACGGCCATCAGGTTAAAGGGTAAATAAACCGCGATGGGGCGACCATCGGGTAAAAGAATAAATGAAATAATGATGAGGGACGGTCATCAAAAGGTGAAGGACGATCACCTAACAGGGGACGGCTGCTGAAAATATCACGACATAGGACGAATACCGGATAGAAAATATCAACGATGGGGACGGCCATCGGATAAGCATGATGAAGGACGATCATCAAGAGGTGAAGGACGATCACCTAGTAGGGTACGACTGCTCTGGGGATTATCTCGACATAGGACGAATGTCGGATAACAAAGATCTATGATGGGGACGGCCATCAGATAAATGATGAGGGACGATCATCATAAGGTGAAGGAAGATCACCTAGCAGGGGACGGCTGCTAAAAAGATATCGCGACATAGGACGAATGCCTGATAGAAAGTTCCAACAATGGGGACTCCACTAGGGAAAGGATGAGGGACGGTCATCCAAAGGTGAATGACGATCACCTAGCAGGGTACGGCTGCTGAAAGTATCGCGACATAGGACGAATGTCGGATAGAAAAGTTGTTTTGTTGGTGACTTACTGGGGAATGGTAAACACGGACGAGTGCTTACGGTTTAAAATAAACGGTATAAGTGTTTGACAGTGTGTATAGACTAAAGATGCAGATGAGCATCCTTAGGACCATGATACAGACGAGTATCGATAGAAACAAACGCTAACATGTGTTTAAGGATGATGATATGGACGAGTATCAATCGGTTAAGCAAGGAACACAAACGAGTGTTGATCTGCTGAGGAGATGATATATACAAGATACGGGAGAGTATCAGAGGATTGTGTATAAGTATGTACAAGTGTTTGACCTACTGGGGAAATATGTGCAAGACACGGATGAGTGTCAAAAAGATTGAGCAAGGGACACAGACGAGTGTTTGACTTGCTGGGGGAAGTATGACACGGGCGAGTGCCAAAAAGAATATGTACAAGTATGAACAAGTATCTGTATTGAGAGTGCAAAAAGAAGTATTCTGGATTTGTTTGCTGGGGATAAGTTTTGTATATTGCTGGTGGAGAGATTATGATGTTTGCAGGTGATTGGCTCGAATCTGGCTTATGATCATGCAAATGTTTGATTTTTTCCGTAATGCTCCGTATTAGACGGAATGCTACGCATATTTTGGGGAAAAATGATGAGAATGCTATGATTATGCAAAATGAGAGAACCAATCCGGGATCCGGATCCTGCGGGGAGAAAGATCTCTGGGCGATCTTTTTGGAGGGAGAACTCTGCTGGGGGAAACGATCATTGGCCGTTCTGTTGGGAGAAAGGATCACCGAACGATCTTCCTAGGGAACTCTGTAGGGATTTTGGCTGGGGAAGCTTCTGTTGAAGGGACTCATGCTGGGGATGAGGAGGCTTAGGCAACTCCGCTGGGGAGGAGCAGCTCAAGCATTGCTCGGGAGATCCTGCTTGAGGAGAAGAGAACTTCTGGGAAGTAATCTGTTGTAACTCTTTCGTCCAAGCGTCACGTTGGGGATTTAATGAGTTTCTCGAAGGATCCTCTGAGGGGATGACAACTTCATGGGGGAATACTTATGTCAAGTAACCCTGCTGATTAGGTGATTGTTGACTTGGCTGGGGATATAATGCTTGATATGCCCCATGCTGTGAGAGATTGTCTGCCTTGAGTACCTGCAACCTGTTAAAAAGAAACGCACAAGTGTCCCGAGGTATCCTCAACCGGATTCCATCATAGGAGTTAGATTTTCTCAAGAGTGCATATTTCCTGCAAGCATATATTGAAAATGGCTTATATGTTTTCATGCAAGTGTTGTATTATGAACTTTGGACATTTTGCAAACGAAACAAAAATGTACAAAACAAAGTGTGACTGAATATTCTGATTTTATTGATTTGTGTGCCCTGAATGGGCAAGTACAATGAAGAAGCGAATCCCTGAAAGGAGGATATTGTTGTAAATTGAGAAAATAAAGGTGTTGGCAATGTTGAAGTTGACGCTCCAGTGAGCTTCCTTTGCAATAACCTGTATGACCTTGACGTTCTTCTTATCTTGCTTTCTGAATAAGGTTGATTTTGACCGACGCTTTATCCTTTCGAAGCTTTCCATGTTGTGAGTGATACAGATGAATTCAGAATGCAGTTGTTCGCTTTTTCCCAGATTTTGCGTGGATCGCCCTTTCGGGTTTTCAATTCACCGGGATACCCATTTTTGCCTGAGCTGTCCGATGTGGCTTTTCAACTCAGCGGGTGTACATTTTTTTCCCCTTATTTTTTCCCGAGTCTTTTATTCTGCTTTTGACTCGCCGGGATGCCCTATTTTTTCCTGGACTTACATTCTTTTTTTATGTCCAGCGGGTATTTTATGCGAAGTATTTTTTAACTGCATCTGAATTCACAGGAGATAAAAAGTCATCGCCATCCATAGCAGTGAGCATCAGTGCCCCACCAGAGAAAACCTTCTTTACTATGAATGGGCCTTCGTAGTTTGGCATCCATTTGCCTCTGTGGTTTGTATGAGGAGGAAGAAGTCTCTTCAACACAAGTTCTCCCACTTGGTATTCCCGAGGTCTGACTTTCTGGTCAAAGGCTTTCTTCATTCACTTTTGATATAACCGCCCATGACATATGGCCGCTAATATTTTTTCTTCAATCAGACTCAATTGAATATATCGAGATCGAACCCATTCTGCTTCATCCAGTTTCACATCCATCATTACCCGTAAGGAGGGTAGTTCAACTTCAACAGGTAGGACAACTTCCATACCATACACAAGCTGATAAGGTGTTGCCCCAGTAGATGTTCTGATAGAGGTTCGGTACCCATGCAAGGAAAATGGTAGCATTTCGTGCCAGTCGTTGTAGGTGACTATCATCTTTTGCACAATCTTCTTAATATTCTTGTTAGCGGCCTCAACAACGCCATTCATCTTTGGCCTGTAAGGAGAAGAGTTGTGATGTTGAATTTTGAAGTCCCGACAAAGTTCTTCCATCATCTTGTTGTTCAAATTGGAACCATTATCAGTAATGATTTGCCCGGGAACTCCATATCGACAGATGATATCCCTTTTCAGAAATTGAGCTACCACTTGCCTGGTGACATTTGCATACGAAACTGCTTCAACCCATTTGGTGAAGTAATCAATGGCTACCAGGATGAATCTGTGACCATTTGAAGCAGTCAGTTCAATCTTTCCAATCATGTCAATGCCCCACATGGCGAAGGGCCAAGGTGAAGACATTACATTCAAAGGATTCAGAGGCACATGCACCTTATCGCGTAGATCTGGCATTTGTGGCATTTCCTGGCATAAGCACCACAGTCTGCATCCATTGTGATCCAATAGTAACCTGATCTTAACAATTTCTTTGCCATTTCATGTCCTCCGGCATGGGTACCGAAAGAACCTTCATGTACTTCGTGCATCAGTAGGTCTGCTTCCAGCTTGTCAACACATTTGAGCAAGACCATGTCGAAGTTTCGCATGTATAAAGAACCATCAGCATTGAGGAAGAAACTGCCAGCTAGCCTTCTTAATGTCTTCTTATCGTTCGACGATGCCCCAGGTGGGTATTGTAAACACCCCAAATTTTCCCTCACTCTTCATCACACCATGGCTTGTGATCTTTCATCTTTGCATAAGTTTAAGCATATCATCTCATATTGCATTTTTGTTTCATCTACATAATTCAAATTCATCTGCATCTAGGGTTTGTGATCTGAGCAATCCAAGGATCCATCTGAGCCACCCCAAACGCTTCCAATCATTCCAAGAGGGTCCATGTATGTTCTATCATCATTTTTATATCCCTCAAAGATCAAGGAAGTCAATAAATCACAAGAACTGGCAAAGCATGGAAGCAGAGCTAGGGTTTCACTAAACAGATGACCTGAAATTAGGGTTTTGGTTTCAGAGGCCATAACTCCAAATTTTTTGGTCATTCTTGTTTCTAATAGTCTCAATATGTTATAAGGATCATGTGTACCATGTTTTATGAAGAAATTCATTGTGGAAGTCATCTGTTCACTGGGTAACTTCTTGAGCAAGTCATAGCAAAATCAGGGCATCTGAGGCCCCCAACAATGGAACCAAAGTGGATTTTTTCATCAAATTGAAGTTATATGATCTTTATTTGATCATTTAAGTGCTTGGAAGTTCACAAAATTGAAGAAAATTGAGCTAAACCAAAAGTTGCCAAAAATGGAAATGACTTGTAATGGAAACTTTCCATTTTGGGAAAGTTTTTCAACCTCCTCTTTCTCAACCAAAAATGCTTCAAATGAAATATTGTTGGTCATGAAAGTTGTAGATTGGATCATTCCATTTTCAAAAAGTACAAGAACAATTTCTAATTCATTATGGAACTCAAGTTATGGCTTGGCAAAGTTGGCAAAAATCACATAATTTTCACTTTCACACCAAAGAGGATTTTTTGCAATTTCACAAACCAAGTAATTTTGTAACCTCTAATCACTCTTTAAACATCATACACACATGATACAATGCATTGTGACCAAGATTTCCCAAAGAACCACTTGCTTTCATGCCTTGCACTTCAAGATTTCTCAAAGGGGAAAATCACATAACACTTGCAAAACCTATGAGATCGTTGCTTCTAAGCCATCCAACTGCATAATCTCAATCCCATGGCTCTCCTTGATCAGTGCCGAGGCCAGACATGCCCTTGAACAACCCCTTCCATAGCCCATACCTCAAGTACAAGTTATGTTTACATTTTGACAACTTGCCCATACCAAACACCACAGGCCACCACCCACTTTCCGACCTATCAAACAATGTTATGTGGATCAAAAGCAACTCATAACACACATCACACAAGCCTGCAACCTCAGATTCACCAAGTTTCTCAAAATCACCCCAAAAGCAAAAGCTTTCGAAACACTCTGCTCAGCCACAAAAACTCCAAACAAACTTCACCATTCAACTCACCATCATCATTAGAACATAAAACAACCATCAAACAAGCCTAAAAGCCAGCCAAACACAAACACGATTTCTGGCCATTTGAGTTGCAAGCCTTCATTCCAGCCATTCTAAGCTCCTTCCAAGCATTGCAGCTTCATCAGGAGGTCAAGAGGAGTGGGTTTGCACAAGAGAGAAGGTCCACAAGCTCCAAACTGAGAAAGCTCAAGCTCAGGTAACCTCAAGAACAATTTTTCCAGAAACTTTATTTTATGTTATAGAAATGTTCCCCATGCTCCCCTGATCACACTGCACTTGTTGTTTTTGAAAATGGTGAATAAATGAGCATGAATCGAATCTCTGAAATTTTTGACCTAAAGGAAGTTTGCTTCGATTAATGCTGGTTTCTGAAAATAAATGATTTTGAGTGTTGGATTCTTGTTCAGTGTTGTCCATAGATCATTTCTGGAGATTTTGGTGAAGTTTCATGGCCTGTGGTGGAAGTTGGGTTGAAGGATGGTAGGAGAAGATGACCGGAGCTAGCTCCGGTCACCTGAAAATGATTAGGGTTAGCAATTAGGGTTAGTTAGCCAAGTTTAAATCTGGACCCTAGGATCTTTGTTCCTGCGCGCATGAATGGTCCAGATCACTTCACTTAAGTTTATATATTAATTAATCAAGTTAATTATATAATTAAGCCATATTCAATCCTACCCACACATCTGCGCGCGCAGTCAACATAAGTTCAAACCTGGTCCATTGGATCAGTTGACTTCCCCTTATTTCAATTTTTATTTCATTTTATTGCATTTATTTTGTACATTTTATTTAAAATACTTAGAAAATTCCAAAAATAATTTTCTTCTGCATTTTGTCTTCAAATATTTTTCTTCACCCAAAAACATTTTTATTTTTATTTTTTGCATTAAAAAATCATTTTAAAAATATTTAAATGTTTATTTTAATTAATTAATGGAAATTTATTAATTAAAATACCATTTAGGTTTCTAAAAAATTCCAAAAAATTCACATTGCATCTTAAGACATTTAGAAACATTGTCAAACCATTCATACAAATTTCTTTTTGGTTTTGACCAACCTTTGACATTTTTCTTGAATTTAGGGTTCATAAAAATCCCTTTTTGGAACCCTAACTTTGAAAATTCTTTTCTGCCTAACCATGAAGGGTTTGACATTGGTTCTTTTTGCATTGCTCTTCATATAGAATGTAGTTTCTAGGATATTTTTGTCATGAATTTATCTTGCATTTTACATTTGATTTGCATTTTTCCTCTTAAGGTACCTTAAAACCCTAGTTTACTTAGGAAATTCACAACTTTCTTTAGGTTAAGAGTTAGACCTTCTTCTTTGGGGTGTGATATCATATGGGGTTAGGGTTCCTTTGAGTTCATTTGCAATTTTTTATCATGTGATTTGCTTCTGTTTTTGTCATTTTCATCTCATTCTTTCATGTAACCCTAATCTTGCATCCATACTTGCATCTTACATTGCATTGCATGAACATGTGAACTTTACATGACATTATAAGCACTTGTATGCCATCTTAGACATCTTAAGACATTGATTGAACATTGCTTGGTCATTTCTTCATACATTTTCTATGCGTTGCATCCATTTCATTTCATAAGTATACATGTGTTTTCATGCTTCCTACATGCTTCATTTGCATTTTTTCTCTTTGCATGAACATTCATAACACTTGACATGCCTTTGCATCATCTCATAGCACCATATTCACCATGTGTTTGCTTCTGGTTTTGGTTTTACCTTTGCATATGTTTCATTTTCCTTTCATTTCTTTCCTTTATGTTAACCTTTTCAGGTGGTAAGTAACTTGAGAAGTGAATTTGCCTTCACTTCTCATTTCTCTTATCATTCTTCTTATGCATCATTGTTGCATTTTTCTTTGCTTTAGAGTGAGCTTGCTCATTCATGTTCATCATTCAATTTCCTTCTCCAAGTTACTTATCTTCTTCAGTGAAGTAAGTAACTTGTTTCTTCTGCTTCTCCTCCTTTCACCTGCTTCTTCCATTGGTGGCTTCTCTGAAGATCTTTCTTAAGCCTTACAAACCATAGTAACATCCAAGCATGACAATAATTAGGGTTTTGATTAGTCCCCCTTTAGCTTTTACCTTTGTGTCTTATTTGTGTCTCTCTTCTCACCTCATCAATAGAGACTAAACATTTAAGGTTTTAAGACTTTGTGATTAGGGTTATGCCTGCATCCTTCTCTTAGGATGGAGTGTATAACTTTAATCCTAAGTGTTAAACCCTTAATTTGTTTAAAGCCTCTTAATCAATCCATCTTAATAATCACTAAGACAATAGCTTGTAACTTGGGCCTTGCATTAGCGTTCTAATTCTTCCTTTATTGGTTAAGAAGGACTAACCCTAGTGTTAATGGACAAGTCCCCCTCAAGTTGTCTTACAAACCACCAAATCCACTTCTTAATCTCACCCTTAATAAAAATCCACTTTAATAAAGGCTTGTTTTGTCATGAGGTTAATCCCTAATCATGGATTAAGTTGAGGTATCTTCCTCAGCTTAAGTGTGCTCATCTATTATCCTTCTATTAGGATGGTGTAATGAGTTCACTAATCCTTGATTATGGCTTAAACTCATTACTTAACACTAAACAAAAACTCAAAAACATTTAAATAATCACAAGTAGGTTAATGATCTTGATCCTACATCATCATGGTAGTTAAGTTGAGATGTTTATCTCATACTTAAGGTATTCTCATTATCCCTAATCAAAGGGAGGATATGATGAGTTTACTAACCCTTTGGTTTAGGCTTAAGCTCATTAACTTACGACAAACTCCAAAAAAGCAATAAAAGATTGAAAGCACAAAAACAAACAATAATCGTCTCCTTCGGGATTCTTTTCTCATCACATTCACTCTGAAAACGAGAACTTGCTTCTTTTGTCTAATGCAAGACAGTTAGCACTTGAGCCAGACAAGTCATACACTTGAGCATAGACAAGCAAGTTGTTCATCAGTCAATTTATCTTTCAGTCTCTTTGAGTCGAACTACGGTGTTCTGACTTCCTCATTGCACGAGAGGATACGTAGGCATAACTTAACTGTTATCGAACAAAAGTCTCTGTGTCTTCCCCCTCTTTCAGCATTCTTTTTAAGCCTCATTCCTGAGCATTTCACTTCACTGTCTTGCACTGACACTTGTACATTCTTTTCCAGCTTTTGCACACAGATAGCACAAACACTTACCCCTTTAAACACAAACTTTCAAGCGTGGATCCCGTCGAGTACGACGGACAATCTGGGTGCTAATACCTTCCCAGGTTGTAACCAACCCCCTTTCTCAGTTTCTCTGGTTCGCAACCATCTTATCCATATCTTTTCTTAGGTTTATGCAGCATTACCTTTCCTTCGGGATAAAAATGCCTAGCTGGCGACTCTATTCATCTTCATTTTCTTTTCTCCTTTCGCCGACCGTTCGCGTCTGTACCCTATCTGACGAGGTGTCTTTTAGTGGGAGCGACAGCTTGGCGACTCTGTTGGGGACCCTTATATTGCAACCAGGGCTTCTGGTTCTTTTTGTGGGTTCCTCCTAGCGCTTGTTTGATTTGTGTTTACGGGGATGTTATGTGCTACTTGTGCTTATTTATTTGCTTTATTTATTGCTTTATGTACAACTTTATTTATTGCTTTCTTTTACAGTTTTATGCATTTCATATTGTCACTATCATGTGTTGGATCTGTGATTTCCTTGGTGGGTGGGGATCATTGAGTGATTAAGGTCCTATACCTGGGACCTGAGTGACACATAGGCTAGAGTGGCTTCATATTCTTTCCCATTCCATTTCGGTCTGGTGCGGGAATATGAAACACGGTTCAGACATGGGTTTCTTCTTGAGAACTCTGTGCTACAGATTTCCTGTAGTACTAGGGCTATCTGGGAAGCCTGCTAAGTCTGGATGACCTTTTTATGACCTTCAACATCTGAGGTGAATTAGAGGAGGATATTTTATGGTTATTGTAAACATTGTACCTCCGGGTTATAAGTGTTTACACTTCTCATAACTGATCCAAGTCTGAGGATCCTTGTTCTAGAACATTACATGTGAGGGGGTTGGTATGTTTACAGGTTTGCAGGAACCCTCGGCCTCATCATACCCTGTTACTAGATTGGTTAAGGTTGTATTATTTGGATAGTTCTTGTGATTACCATGGACTTGTGACTCTTTATTTGAGTCCCTCACCTGGATACTGGATTTCTAAGCCTCCATCCGGACTTGTGAACACACATGGACTTTTACCAAGGCAGATAAACAGATCCAGCACTTGATCACAAACCCTTTGCATATCATTTGCATACATCATTTCTGCATCATTTAACATTTGCTTATTTGTTTTACAGGGTATCCATCTTATTATCTTTGGTTTGGTTTTGACCCCTTCTGCTGCTCAGACTGCTTCAGTTATCTTCTCCAGCACCTTCATCAGTTTGTCAGTGATTTTCCTCCAGCTATCTTCATCAGAGACCCATCTTTAGCATCTCATTCAGTGACCTTCATCAGCATTTGCTCCCAGCTTCTTCACCATCACCCATGGACACTTCAAGAAAGAGCAACATCACTTACCACTTCTTTGAGCCCACCCTGACTGGCATCAGGCAGATCCAATCCCTCAATACTCCTGATCATGTCCCACTGTTCAGAGAGCATTATGGACGCATATTGGACATGGTCATGGATCTGGATGCATCTCAGAGGAGCATGATCCATACTTGCTTGCAGTTTTATGATCCTCCACTCAGATGTTTCACATTTCCAGTTGGGACCTTTGCTAGAAGAGTTTTCCTTGTTTTTAGGAGTTCCTATCAATAAAGGGATTCCTTTCAACCCTGAGATGGTTGCTCCCAGAAATGAAGACATAGCTAGGGCATTGCATTTGGAGCCTGCCCTCATTGATCAGAACATGACAACCAAGGTTGGGTTTCCAGGCCTTCACTAGACTTCTTGATCTCCCAGGCTACCTTGCATGCTGATATTGGAGAATGGAAGGCTGTCTGTGCACTTCTAGCCCTCAGTATATATGGGGTTATCTTATTTTCATATGAGCCAAAGTTTGAGCAAGAATGCCATTCACCTGTTCTTATTGAGGAATCCAGTTCCCACCTTGCTGGGTGACTTCTACTACTCAGTACACCAGAGGAATGAAAAGCAAAGAGGAAGGATGGTCAAATGTTGTGCTCCTCTCTATTACTCTTGGCTACTAAGACATTTTCTAAAGTCAGACACCTTCCTGAACCCCCATCAGCAAAAGAACCGGGCTAAGAGATTTATTGCCTTGACATCAGAAGACATTAGATGGTGCACTTAGAGCACCAAAGGCAAGGACATTATTACTAGCTGTGGGCAATATCCTAATGTGCCTTTGATAGGAGTGAAAGGTTGCATCAATTACAACCCTTTACTATTCAAGAGACAATTAGGGTATGCTTTGGTTCACCCTCCCAGAGGACAAGACTTGACTGAGACCCTCTACTGTGAAGTCCAGCCTAACTCTGCTGTTGTCAGACAAGCTGCCTGGGCTTAGGACAACATTCAGACCAAGGGAACAACCATCCTTGGCAAGTTCAACAACATTGCTTCAGCACAGTATTCTGATTGGTCTCGTACCAGAGCTCAGATCACTCGGATGCCGTTCACTTTAGAAGATATACCTGGACCTTCTACAGTACAGCCTGCAGCTATTGTCAGTTTGGAAGAGTTTGAAAAGTTGAAGGAAAGGAATAATCAGCTATCTGAAGCCTTGAAGAAGACTCTCTGGGAGAGAAATGACAATCGTCTGGACAATGTGAGATTGGAAAGGCTCAGGATTGAGCACTTGACCAAGATAGAGAAGACATATGACTACATCAGGAAGGCAAGGGGCAGGGGAGTTAGTACTGAAGAATGCTTGCAAAGAGGCAGAGACTCAGAAGGCTAGGGCAGAGCACTATCTAGAGGAGAGCCATTATAGGTGGATCAGGATCACTGAAGCCCGTGCACAGGAAGATCAAAGGACTCAGGCTAAGATAGAGCAGTTGGAGGCTAGTGAGAAGAAGCATCATGAGGCATTATTGGCAGCTCAGAAAGAGATATCTGAATTAAAGCTCCGGGCAGGGTTGAAAAGGTCAAAGGATCAGGACAAGCATAAGAAGTTAACCAGTGCCATTGCTACCAGGAACCTCCTCATCAGGACTATCACAGAGCACCCAGTGGGTCCAGTGACTGAGGCCCTCCTGAAGGAAGTCAGGGAGGATGACTTTGGATTAGATGTTTGACTCTTTTGCTTGTACTTTTCTTTTGATTGTACTTTTTCTTTTGTTGTTGTATTTTGACCCACCATGGGAATGTATTGTAATCAAACTATGTATTTTCATCCTTTGTAATATATCAGTTTGTATTATTTATGGTGGGCTTTATCTATCAACATCATTAGCATTTCCTCGAGGTCTGGAAAGGTCAAAACCAAAGAACCAAACCGGATACCCTTGGAAGACAAATAGGCATATTGCATTGCATACTAACATTTTCTTTGTTTTATAGGTTTTTTGTTTTATTGTTGTCTCTCACTTTGTTGTGGTTTCAGGAAACATTGCTTGCAGAAGAGTGTTCCATGTCAACAAAATACACCGGTACCCGACAAGAAACAACCTTCCGGGACTCCAGATGGATCAAGTTCAGCAAGACTTGAATGAAGTGAGGACTCAAATGGCCAATGAGAGGGTTGAGATGAGGAATCAGATGACCCAATTCATGACTGTGATGACTGGTTTAGCTCAGAGCCAGGAAAGAATGAGGGAATTAGTTGAGAGACAAACTCCTGAGGAACACCATTCGGGTACAGGAGGTACCAGTAACAACGATCACGTGCAGCCTCACACTGACCCACCAGAATTTGGACCTCATCTGAACCCAGAAATCAATGCCATAAGGAATACTCAGGGTAACACTGCTGGAGGAAGGGTCTTGCAAGAGGATCCTCAAGAGGAGCAGTTTACAGTTGTTGGGGCTGGGGACGAAGTTTATGACCGTAGGCTAGATGAAATTGCAGAGAAGCTGAGGTCTCTTGAATCCCAGAATTCCCTAGGTTTTGATGTAATGGACATGGGACTGGTGGAAGGGGTGAGAATTACTCACAAGTTCAAACCCCCGTGTTTTGAAAGGTATAATGGCACATCCTGCCCACGTACCCACCTTCAATCATTCTTGGGAAGGTTAAAAGCATACACCATGGACGAAAAGCTGTGGATGTTTTACTTCGAGGATAGTCTGACAGGGGCATCCCGAGAATGGTATTCCCATTTGACCAGAGCCACAATGAGGAACTGGAAAGACTTGGTTGAAGCTTTTATCCGTCAGTATCAGTATAATTTGGACATGGCTCCAAACAGGACCCTCCTAATGGGAATGTCTCAATCTTCCCGTGAGAGCTTCAGAGAATATTCCCAAAGGTGGAGGCAACTTGGTGCTGCAGTACAACCCCCTCTGCCTGAGAGGGAAATGGCAGACATGTTCATGAATACCCTCCAAGGAACCTACATTGACAGGTTGGCTGCATTTTCTTCTACCAGCTTTGTAGATGTGGTGATAGCTGGGGAAAGAATAGAGAGCCTATTGAAGATGGGAAAGATCTCCGATAATGGTGCTAGTTCAAGCAGTACAAGAAAACCATTTGCTGGGCCCCGTAGATCCGGTAAGACAAACTCCGTGCACATGGGAAGAGGGAGACCCCAATACTTGCCCAGGACAGTGGCTGCTGTTACCATCCCTGCTCCACCTCCTCAGTATACTCAACAACCACAACACTTTCCGCAACAACAACAATTTCCTGAACAGAGATCATACAACAACAATAACAACAATCAACAACAACGCCCGTTTCAACAACGACCATCTCAGGTCAACCAAGTAATTGACCCCATTCCAATACCATATGCTACACCGCTGCCACAACTCCTAAAGCTCAATCTTGTTGAGTTGAGGACATTTGCTCCACCTGATCCTCAAAACCTTCCAAGAAACTATGATGTCAATGCTAGGTGTGCTTTTCACTCCAATGCACCTGGTCACTCTACGGAAAAATGCAGAGCTCTGCATATGAAGGTTCAGGATCTGGTAGATTCAAAAGCCCTGAACTTTGCACCTCCTCCCAATGTAATGAAAAATCCTATGCCAATCCACAGCGGGCCAAGGATTAATGTAGTAGAGGATGGTTCACCCATGAGTTTAATAGAAGACATTGCATGTATTCAGACACCTCTGGTAGAGGTTAAAGCCCAGCTTTTAAAATGCCAAGTGTTTCCAGGTTGTGAGGCCTGTTGTGAATTATGCAAACTTTCTGAGAATGGGTGTGCCAGCTTGAGGAGTGGAATTAATGTCCTAATCAAAGAAGGCATTCTGCAAATTACAACCACAACTTCTACAACACCAGCAACCCTTTTATCAACAACAAGTGAATCTTCTACAAATGCAACAACCATCTTTCCAAGTGAATCTTCTACAACTGCAACAACCATTGTTCCAACTGATTCAACTACAACTTCAGCAATCATTCCATTTGTCACTTCAACACACAATAATTCATTTGCACCAGCTACTACAACTCCAACAACCAACAACTATGTTTCCACTGTCACAATTTATTATGACCCGACAATGGTCCCGAATTCCAACAACTTTCAACAACCTCAACAACAGTCTCAGCAATGCTTCAATTCACCTCCACCAACATCCACCAGAGGTCCTGTTACTATTTTTTATGATCCAAAGACTATTATAGTTCCAACATCTGCTGCAGTAATCCCAGTCACTATCACGGTGCCCGGGCCAATCCCATATTAAAAAGACAGTGCTATACCATGGCATTCTGGTGCTGATATGTACTGCAACGGAGAGAAAGTCCTTCTTGATTCTCTAGTTCTCACTCGCTAAGTGTACAATGTTGGGGGAGGCGGAGGTTTCACCCGAAGCGGACGTCTCTTCGCATCACAAGTCCCTAGGACCAACACTGAGGCAGAGGCTGTTGCCAAAGCCAAAGGGAAGAGTGTGATACCAGAAGAATCTGCGCCGAAAGAAACTCACAAATCATCCTTCGATCAAGATGTGGATGAGTTTATGAGGATTATTAAAAGAAGCGACTATAAAGTTGTGGATCAACTCCACCAAACTCCTTCAAAGATCTCAATCATATCACTGTTGTTGTGTTCCGAAGCCCATCGAGATGCACTACTCAAAGTTCTGCACGCTGCCTACGTGCCAGAAGAGATCACTGTGAATCAGCTGGAAACAGTAGTGTCAATGTCAATACTAGCCATGGGCTAGGTTTTACTGATGTTGATTTGACAACAGAAGGACGTCTCCACAACAAAGCTTTGCACATAACCCTGGAGTGCAAAGGAGCTGTACTATCTCATGTTCTTGTAGACACTAGGTCCTCACTCAATGTCTTACCCAAGAAAGCCCTTATCAAGCTAGAATATGACGGGATAGATCTCCGGCCAAGTAACCTTGTGGTCAGGGCTTTTGATGGCTCCAAGAGATTTGTTCTTGGAGAGGTGGAGCTGCCAGTGATAATCGGTCCACAAGTCTTCAAGACCATTTTTTATGTGATGCACATACAACCCGCTTACAGCTGTTTGTTAGGTCGACCTTGGATTCACGTTGCAGGCGCAGTAACATCGACCCTTCACCAGAAACTAAAGTACGAATGGGAAGGACAGATTATCACCATCTGTGGTGAGGAGGACATATTTGTTAGCCATCTGGCTACATACAAGTATATTGAGATGGATGGTGAAATCCATGAGACAATGAGCCAAGGGTTCGAGGCCCTGAATGTCAATGAAGCAACAATTGAAGTGTCTGGTACTTTGATCTCTTCATACAAGCAAGCCCGGAAGGTTGTTGAAGACGGTAATGCCCAAGGCTGGGGCAAGCTGCTGCCGGTGGAAAAGAAGGAAGATAGATTTAGTTTGGGTTACAGACCATTCCGACAAGATCAAATAGAGGCTGCAAAAGAGCCCAAATTTGTCAGTGGGGGGATGCTCACCCCAAATGCTGTTAACAATCTGGAAGACGAAGCGGAAAGCGACCGCAACCTGGAGAGCTGGATACGTCCAAGGATTCCGGGGAACCAAGTCCTTAACTGGTCTTCCCAGGAAATTATAAGGGTTACTCCTGCAGAGTAATTATTATTTCCTGTCTTTCTAGCATGCATCAAGTCCTGCATCTTGCCCAAGGTGTCAGGAATCATTTTGTAATAGGGCCATATTGTAATTTTGTGCAAATGATTAATCAATGAATATCGGACATATTTTGCAAACGAGTCTCTTTTTCGCTCACTGTCTTTTCATTTTTCACTTTTATACAAAACAATAAAATGACAATGTTTTCAAAATAAATAACTTCATTTTCACTTTTTCTAAACAAGATTAAAACTGGTCACTAAAATGAACCAATCTCAAACCTTGCAGAGATTATCCTCCAGATTGCACCGACAACAGCACTACTATGACCTTGTATGACTTCGACAATCCAATTAATCAAGCTGATGAAGGGGTTGAAGAAGACTATGAGTTACCTGAAGAGTTAGCCAAGTTGTTGAGGCAAGAAGAGAAAGTGATTACTCCTCATCAGGAGGAAGTTGAAACAGTTAATCTTGGTACCGAAGAGGACTTGAAAGAAGTAAAGATCGGGGCTAGTCTGCAAGATTCAGTGAAGGAACAACTTATTGACATGCTTCGAGAATACGTCGACGTCTTTGCTTGGTCCTATCAAGACATGCCAGGTCTAGATACGGACATTGTTATGCACAAGCTGCCTTTGAAAGAAGATTGTCCTCTAGTGAAACAGAAAGCTACGCCGTACTCGTCCAGATATGGCCATGAAGATTAAGGAAGAAGTACAAAAACAGTGGGATGCCGGTTTCCTTGCTGTGACTAGTTACCCGCCGTGGGTTGCTAACATTGTACCAGTGCCTAAGAAGGATGGCAAAGTATGGATGTGTGTGGATTACCGGGATCTGAACAGAGCTAGCCCAAAGGATGATTTCCCATTACCTCACATTGATGTATTGGTCGACAACACAGCTCAGTTCTCGGTGTTTTCCTTCATGGACGGATTTTCCGGATATAATCAGATCAGAATGTCACCCGAAGATATGGAGAAGACTACCTTCATCACACCTTGGGGCACATTTTGTTACAAAGTAATGCCATTTGGACTAAATAATGCCGGTGCTACTTATCAACGGGCTATGGTAACACTATTCCATGACATGATCCATAAAGAAATTGAATGCTACGTGGATGACATGATTGCCAAGTCCCCCACTGAAGAAGACCATCTGGTAAATCTGCTGAAGTTGTTAAAGCGTCTGAGAAAGTATCAGCTGAAGCTAAACCCCAACAAATGCACATTCGGGGTACGTTCCGGTAAAATGCTGGGATTCATTGTAAGTGAAAAAGGAGTTGAAGTTGATCCCGCCAAAGTCAAAGCCATTCAGGAGATGCCTGCACCTAAGACTGAAAAGGAGGTTCGAGGGTTCTTAGGTAGATTGAACTACATTTCAAGGTTCATATCTCACCTTACTGCAACCTGTGAGCCTCTTTTCAAATTGTTAAGAAAGGAACAAACAGTCAAGTGGAATGAAGATTGTCAGAAGGCTTTTGACAAAATCAAGGAGTACCTACAAGAATCTCCAATTCTTATGCCTCCAGTTGAAGGAAGACCTCTAATAATGTACCTGATAGTATTAGAAGGATCAATGGGGTGTGTGTTGGGCCAGCATGACGAGTCTGGTCGAAAAGAGTATGCAATATACTACCTAAGCAAAAAGTTTACCGACTGTGAACAACGTTATTCACTGCTCGAGAAAACTTGTTGTGCTTTAGCGTGGGCTGCTCGCCGACTAAGGCAGTATATGTTGACCCACACCACTTTATTGATCTCAAAGATGGACCCAGTCAAGTACATATTCGAGAAGCCAGCACTTACCGGAAGGGTTGCAAGATGGAAAATGATCCTGACAGAGTATGACATTCAGTACACATCTCAAAAAGCCATCAAAGACAGTGTACTGTCTGACTATCTAGCTGAGCAACCCATTGATGATTACCAACCAATGAGATTTGACTTCCCTGAGAAGACATCATGTTCTTGAAAGCAAAAGATCATGAAGAGCGTGTTCACACTGAAGGGCCTGACCCAGAAGAAGAATGGACAATGATGTTTGACGGGGCTGTCAATATGAATGGTCGTGGAGTTGGTGCAGTGCTCATTACACCTAAGGGAGTTCATATGCCTTTCTCGGCAAAACTCACCTTTGCCTGCACTAACAACGAAGCTGAATACGAAGCCTGTATCATGGGTCTTGAGGAAGCCATTGACCTCTGGATCAAGACTTTAACTGTATTCGGGGATTCAGCTTTGGTAATCAATCAGACCAATGGCAAATGGTACACTCACCAAGAGCATTTGATTCCGTACCGTGACTACACGAGGAGATTATTGACTTTCTTCACAACAGTCAAACTTGAGTACATCCCTCGAGATGAAAATCAGTTCGCAGATGCTTTAGCCACCATTTCCTCCATGATCAAGGTTCAGACTGCCAATTATGTACCTTGGATTTTTGTATCCAGACTAGACCGACCAGTATACGTATTCTCTGTGGACATTGCTAAAGATGACAAGCCTTGGTTCCATGACATCAAAAGCTTCTTAGAGGATCAGACATACCCACCTGGGGCATCATTCAATGACAAGAAGACATTAAGAAGGCTGACTGGTAGTTTCTTCCTTAATGTTGATGGTTCATTATACAAGAGAAACTTTGACATGGTGCTTCTCAGATGTGTTGATAAGAAAGAAGCATACCTGCTGATGCACGAGGTGCATGAAGGATCTTTCGGTACCCATGCTGGAGGACATGCAATGGCTAAGAATTTGTTACGATCAGGTTACTACTGGATCACAATGGATGCAGATTGTTGGGCCTATGCCAGAAAGTGCCACAAATGCCAGATCTATGCAGATAAAGTGCATGTGCCTCCAAATCCGTTGAACGTGATGTCTTCACCTTGGCCCTTTGCCATGCGGGGCATTGACATGATTGGAAAGATTGGACCGATTGCTTCAAACGGCCACAGATTCATCTTGGTAGCCATTGATTACTTCACCAAATGGGTTGAAGCAGCTTCATATGCAAACGTTACCAGACAAGTGGTAGCCAGATTTTTGAAAAGAGACATCATCTGTCGATATGGAGTACCCGAGCGAATCATTACTGAAATGGTTCCAATTTGAACAACAAAATGATGGCATAACTGTGTCGGGACTTCAAAATTCAACATCACAACTCTTCTCCTTACAGGCCAAAGATGAATGGCGTTGTTGAAGCGGCTAACAAAAACATTAAGAAGATTGTGCAGAAGATGGTGGTTACATACAAAGACTGGCATGAGATGCTACCATTTGCCTTGCATGGGTATCGAACCTCAATCAGAACGTCCACTATGGCAACACCGTATCAGCTTGTGTATGGTATGGAGGCAGTCCTACCTGTCGAAGTTGAATTACCCTCCTTACGGGTACTGATGGATGTCAAGCTGGATGAGGCAGAATGAGTCCGTTCTCGGTACAATCAACTGAATCTGATCAAAGAAAAGAGATTAGCTGCAATATGTCATGGGCAGTTATATCAGAAGAGAATGAAGAAAGCCTTCGATCAGAAAGTCAGGCTTCGGGAATACCAAGTGGGAGATCTTGTGCTGAAAAGACTTCTTCCTCCTTATACAGACCACAGGGGCAAATGGACTCCAAATTACGATGGTCTGTTCATAGTGAAGAAGGTTTTCTTTGGTGGAGCATTGATGCTCACTACTATGGATGGTGAAGATTTCTTATCCCTTGTGAATTCAGATGCAGTTAAAAAATACTTCGCATAAAATGACCCACTGGGCATAAAAACAGAATATAAGTCCAGGCAAAATAGGGCATCCTGGCGAGTCAAAAACTGAATAAAAAGACTCGGGCAAAAATAAGGGAAAAATTAAAAGAATGTACACCCGCTGAGTTGAAAAGCCTCATTCGACAGCTCAGGCAAAAATGGGTATCCCGGTGGATTGAAAACCCGAAAGGGCGATCCACGCAAAATCAGGGAATAAGCGAACAACTGCATTCTGAATTCGTCTGTATCACTTACAACATGGCAAGCTTCTAAAGGTTAAAGCATCGGTCAGAATCAACCTTCTCTAGAAAGCAAGATGAGAAGAATGTCAAGGTCATACGGGTCATATCAAAGGAAGCTCAACGGAGCGTCGTCAATGTTGCCAGCACTTTTACTTTTTCAATTTGTAACAATCCCCTCATTCTAGGGGATCTGTTTCTTTGACTGTATTTGCCAGTTCAGGGCACCTAGATTAATAAAATCAAATTTCAGTCACACCTCGTCTCGTACATTTTTGTTTCGTTTGCAAAATGTCCAATATACATGATATAATATTTGCATAAAACAAATGAGCCATTATTAATAAATGCTTGCAGGAAATGTATTTACTCTCAGGAATATCTAACTCCTATGACGGAATCCGGTAAGGGATACCTCGGGACACTTGTGCGTTTCTTTGTCTTAACAGGTTGCAGGTATTCAAATACGTAACATGGGGCATGCCAAGCATCACTTCCCCGACACATCTTCTCTAAGCAGCATCTGAAATGCTTTTTTCTCCAACAGAGTTGTCAAAGCCTCCTCATCCTCAGCCGGGATCCCCACAGATATCTTTAGGAAGATCGTTCAGTGATCTTTCCTCCCCCAAACAGAGTGCCAGGTCTCAAAGACACAAGAACCATTTCCCCGCAGAGTTCCAACCTGTCCCCAGAAGAGCAATGCCTGAAATTCTCACACAACAAAGTGAAAAGAAGTCTCCTCATCCCCAGTTGGGTCTTCTCCTTATAGGATAGGTGTATCAATGATCTCTTCCCCCAAGCAAAGCCGTAAAACTTATCAGATCTACCAATGATCTCATCCCCAGCTGGGATACTCCTTCCAAGCAAATCAGCCAGAGAACTTCCCAAACAGTAGGACCCAGATCCCGAATCTGTTTCTTTTTGCACAATCATAGCATCCGCATCATTTTTCCCCATAAAGCGTAACATTCCGTCTAATACGGAGCATTACGGAAAAAATCAAACATTTTCATGATCACAAGTCAGGTTTGAGCCAGTCACCTGCAAATACCATCAGTATTTCATCAGCAATGTATATAAAAGCCAAAGCATCCCCTTTGCACTCTCCAACACAGATGCATGTTCATATGTACTCTTTCGACACTCGTCCATGTCATACTATTCCCCTGCAGATAAGCCAAAACATCTTCACAAGTACAAATATCTACACATTCTCTTTCGACACTCGTCTGTGTCACTCTTCCCCAGCACGGTTGCCAAATCACTTGTTAAAAACCAAGTACTTGTTTATAATACACTCCTTTTGACACTCGTCCGTGTCATCCTATCCCTATAGGTCACCGAAACACCTGTTGCATTCTCATATACAAATGTTTGTTCATAACTTATACACTTTTTGACACTCGTCCGTGTCACACTGTTCCCCAGCACGTTGAACACTCGTCAGTGTCTTGCTCATAATCCACAATACTTCACTCATACTTATACAGATACTCGTCTGTATCTTATATATACATATATTCATCTCCCCACAGATTCGACACTCGTCCGTGTTCTTTGTTAACCAGTTGGTACTCGTCCGTATCATCATCTCTGAACACGCGTCAGCGTTTGTTTCTACTGATACTCGTCCGTATCATGGTCTTAATGATGCTCGTCTGCATCTTTAATCCATACAACAACGTCAAACACTTATACCTTTTATTCTGGAAAGCGTAAGTATTCGTCCGTGTTTACCATTCCCCGGTAAGTCGCCAGTAGAACAACTTTTCTTCTATCCGACATCCGTCCTATGTCGTGATACTTTCGGCAGCCGTACCCTGCCAGGTGATCGTCCTTCACCTTTGGATGATCGTCCCTCATCCTTTCCCCAGTGGAGTCTCCATTATTGGAACTCTTTCCTATCCGACATTCGTCCTATGTCGTGATATTTAGCAGTCGTCCCCTGCTAGGTGATCGTCCTTCACCTTTTTGATGATCGTCCTTCATCGTTTTATCAGATGGCCGTCCCCATCGTTGATCTTTTTTATCTGACATTCGTCCTATGTCATGATAAACCCCGAGAGCAGCCGTACCCTGCTAGGTGATCGTCCTTCACCTCTTGATGATCTTCCTTCATCATGCTTACCCGATGGTCGTCCCTGTCGTCGACCTTTTCTATCCGACATTCGTTCTATGTCATGATAAAGAGCAGCCGCCCCCTGCTAGGTGATCGTCCTTCACCTCTGATGACCGTCCCTCATCATTTATTTTATTTATTCTTTGAACCCATGGCCGTCCCCATCGTTGTTTATCTTACTTTGCAAACCTGATGGTAGTCCCCATCATGGACTTTACCTTTAAATCCCCAGAGAGTCTTGTTTCCTCACCTGATGGCCGTCCCCATCATGATCTTTTTATTTTCCCAGCATGTCGGCCGTCCCCATCATTACTTTATCCCCAACAGTCGTCCTCTGCTCGATGGTCGTCCTCCATCGCCCGCATTTTAAATTATACTATACTTTCTTTTACAATTTATATCCCTTTTCTTCTTCTCCCCATTGAGTGCAAATTTTGGACTGTCTTTGGTATTCAACCACAAGTTATTTTGTTTGTCTGTTAAGCCCGTCGCTTACATCCTACACAACTAACTCATGCTTGAATAGGGGCAGCTGTAAACACCTCAAATTTTCCCTCACTCTTCATCACACCATGGCTTGTGATCTTTCATATTTGCATAAGTTTAAGCATATCATCTCATATTGCATTTTTGTTTCATCTACATAGTTCAAATTCATCTTCATCTATGGTTTGTGATCTGAGCAATCCAAGGATCCATCTGAGCCACCCCAAAGGCTTCTAATCATTCCAAGAGGGTCCATGTATGTTCTATCATCATTTTTATATCCCTCAAAGATCAAGGAAGTCAAGACATCACAAGAACTGGCAAAGCATGGAAGCAGAGCTAGGGTTTCACTGCACAAATGACCTGAAATTAGGGTTTTGGTTTCAGAGGCCATAACTCCAAAATTTTTGGTCATTCTTGTTTCTAATAGTCTCAATATGTTATAAGGATCATGTGTACCAAGTTTGATGAAGAAATTCATTGTGGAAGTCATCTGTTCACTGGGTAACTTCTTGAGCAAGTCAGAGCAAAATCAGGGCATCTGAGGCCCCCAACAATGGAACCAAAGTGGATTTTTTCATCAAATTGAAGTTATATGATCTTTATTTGATCATTGAAGTGCTTGGAAGTTCACAAAATTGAAGAAAATTGAGCTAAACCAAAAGTTTCCAAAAATGGAAATGACTTGTAATGGAAACTTTCCATTTTGGGAAAGTTTTTCAACCTCCTCTTTCTCAACCAAAAATACTTCAAATGAAAAATTATTGGTCATGAAAGTTGTAGATTGGATCATTCCATTTTCAAAAAGTACAAGAACAAGTTCTAATTCATTATGGAACTCAAGTTATGGCTTGACAAAGTTGGCAAAAATCACATAATTTTCACTTTCACACCAAAGAGGATTTTTTGCAATTTCACAAACCAAGTCATTTTGTGACCTCTAATAACTCTTTAAACATCATTCACGCATGATACAATGCATTGTGACCAAGATTTCCCAAAGAACCACTTTCTTTCATTCCTTGCACTTCAAGATTTCTCAAAGGGGGAAAATCACATAACACTTGCAAAACCTATGAGATCTTTGCTTCTAAGCCATCCAGCTGCATAATCTCAATCCCATGGCTCTCCTTGATTAGTGCTGAGGCCAGACATGCCCTTGAACAACCCCTGCCGTAGCCTATACCTCAAGTACAAGTTATGTTAATATTTTGGCAACTTGCCCATACCAATCACCACAGGCAACCACCCACTTTCTGACCTATCAAACAATGTTATGTGGATCAAAAGCAACTCATAACACACATCACACAATCCTGCAACCTCAGATTCACCCAGTTTTTCAAAATCACCCCAAAAGCAAAAGCTTTCGAAACACTATGCTCAGCCACAAAAACTCCAAACAAACTTCACCATTCAACTCACCATCATCATTAGAACATAAACCAACCATCAAACAAGCCTAAAAGCCAGCCAAACACAAACACGATTTCTGGCCATTTGAGTGGCAAGCCTTCATTCCAGCCATTCTAAGCTCCTTCCAAGCATTTCATCTTCATCAGGAGGTCAAGAGGAGTGGGTTTGCACAAGAGAGGAGGTCCAAAAGCTCCAAACTGAGAAAGCTCAAGCTCAGGTAACCTCAAGAACAATTTTTCCAGAAACTTTATTTTATGTTATAGAAATGTTCCCCATGCTCCCCTGATCACACTGCACTTGTTGTTTTTTATAATGGTGAATAAATGAGCATGAATTGAATCTCTGAAATATTTGACCTAAAAGAAGTTTGCTTCGATTCATGCTGGTTTCTGAAAATAAATGACTTTGAGTGTTGGATTCTTGTTCAGTGTTGTCCATAGATCATTTTTGGAGATTTTGGTGAAGTTTCATGGCCTGTGGTGGAAGTTGGGTTGAAGGATGGCCGGAGAAGATGACCGGAGCTAGCTCCGATCACCTGAAAGTGATTAGGGTTTGCAATTAGGGTTAATCAACCAAGTGTAAATCTGGACCCTAGGATCTTAGTTCCCGCGCGCATGAATGGTCCAGATCACTTCACTTAAATTTAAATATTAATTAATTAAGTTAATTATATAATTAAGCCAGATTCAATCCTGCCTACACATCTGCGTGCGTAGTCAACATAAGTTCAAACCTTGTCCATTGCATCAATTGACTTCCCCTTATTTCAATTTTTATTTCATTTTATTGCATTTATTTTGTACATTTTATTTAAAATACTTAGAAAATTCCAAAAATATTTTTCTTCTGCATTTTGTCTTCAAATATTTTTCTTCACCCAAAAACATTTTTATTTTTATTTTTTGCATTAAAAAATCACTTTAAAAATATTTAAATGTTTATTTTAATTAATTAATGGAAATTAATTAATTAAAATACCATTTAGGTTTCTAAAAAATTCCAAAAAAATACACATTGCATCTTAAGACATTTAGAAACATTGTCAAACCATTCATACAAATTTCTTTTTGGTTTTGATCCAACTTTGACATTTTTCTTGAATTTAGGGTTCATAAAAATCCCTTTTTGGAACCCTAACTTTGAAAATTCTTTTCTGCCTAACCATGAAGGGTTTGACATTGGTTCTTTTTGCATTGCTCTTCATATAGAATGTAGTTTCTAGGATATTTTTGTCATGAATTTATCTTGCATTTTCCATTTGATTTGCATTTTTCCTCTTAAGGTACCTTAAAACCCAAGTTTAATTAGAAAATTCACAACTTTCTTTAGGTTAAGAGTTAGACCTTATCCTTTGGGGTGTGATATCATATGGCGTTAGGGTTCCTTTGAGTTCATTTTCAATTTTTTATCATGTGATTTGATTCTGGTTTTGTCATTTGCATCTCATTCTTTCATGTAACCTTAATCTTGCATCCATACTTGCATCTTACATTGCATTGCATGAACATGTGAACTTGCCATGACATTCTAAGAACTTGTATGCCATCTTAGACATCTTAAGACATTTCTTGAACATTGCTTGGTCATTTCTTCATACATTTGCTATGCCTTGCATCCATTTCATTTCATAAGTATACATGTGTTTTCATGCTTCCTACATGCTTCATTTGCATTCTTTCTCTTTGCATGAACATTCATAACACTTGACATGCCTTTGCATCATCTCATAGCACCATTTTCCACATGTGTTTGCTTCTGGTTTTGGTTTTACCTTTGCATATGTTTCATTTTCATTTCATTTCTTTCCTTTATGTTAACCTTTTCAGGTGGTAAGTAACTTGAGAAGTGAATTTGCCTTCACTTCTCATTTCTCTTCTCATTCTTCTTATGCATCATTTCTGCATTTTTCTTTGCTTTAGAGTGAGCTTTCTCATTCATGTTCATCATTCACTTTCCTTCTCCAAGTTACTTATCTTCTTCAGTGAAGTAAGTAACTTGTTTCTTCTGCTTCTCCTCCTTTCACATGATTCTTCCATTGGTGGCTTCTCTGAAGATATTTCTTAAGCCTTACAAACCATAAGAACATCCAAGCATGACAATAATTAGGGTTTTGATTAGTCCCCTTTTAGCTTTTACCTTTGTGTCTTCTTTGTGTCTATCTTCTCACCTCATCATTAGAGACTAAACCTTTAAGGTTTTAAGACTTTGTGATTAGGGTTATGCTTGCATCCTTCTCTTAGGATGGAGTGTATAACTTTAATCCTAAGTGTTAAACCCTTAATTTGTTTAAAGCCTCTTAATCAATCCATCTTAATAATCACTAAGACAATAGCTTGTAACTTGGGTCTTGCATTAGGTTTCTAATTCTTCCTTTATTGGTTAAGAAGGACTAACCCTAGCGTTAATGGACAAGTCCCCCTCAAGTTGTCTTACGAACCACAAAATCCACTTCTTAATCTCACCCTTAATAAAAATCCACTTTAATAAAGGCTTGTTTTGTCATGAGGTTAATCCCTAATCATGGATTAAGTTGAGGTATCTTCCTCATCTTAAGTGTACTCATCTATTATCCTTCTATTAGGATGATGTAATGAGTTCACTAATCCTTGATTATGGCTTAAACTCATTACTTAACACTAAACAAAAAGTCAAAAACATTTAAATAATCACAAGTAGGTTAATGATCTTAATCCTACATCATCATGGTAGTTAAGTTGAGATGTTTATCTCATACTTAAGGTATTCTCATTATCCCTAATCAAAGGGAGGATATGATGAGTTTACTAACCCTTTGGTTTAGGCTTAAGCTTATTAACTAATGACAAACTCCAAAAAAGTAATAAAAGATTGAAAGCACAAAAACAAACAATAATCGTCTCCTTCGGGATTCTTTTCTCATCACATTCACTCTGAAAACGAGAACTTTCTTCTTCCGTCTAATGCAAGACAGTTAGCACTTGAGCCAGACAAGTCATACACTTGAGCATAGACAAGAAAACAGTTCATCAGTCAATTTATCTTTCAGTCTCTTTGAGTCGAACTACGGTGTTCTGACTTCCTCATTGCACGAGAGGATATGTAGGCATAACTTAAATATTATCGAACAAAAGTCTCTGTGTCTTCCCCCTCTTTCAGCATTCTTTTTAAGCCTCATTCATGAGCATTTCACTTCACTGTCTTGCACTGACACTTGTACATTCTTTTCCAGCTTTTGCATACAGATAGCACAAACACTACCCCTTTAAACACAAACTTTCAAGCATGGATCCCGTCGAGTACGACGGACAATCTGGGTGCTAATACCTTCCCAGGTTGTAACCAACCCCCTTTCTCAGTTTCTCTGGTTCGCAACCGTCTTATCCATATCTTTTCTTAGGTTTATGCAGCATTACCTTTCCTTCGGGATAAAAATGCCTAGCTGGCGACTCTATTCATCTTCATTTTCTTTTCTCCTTTCGCCGACCGTTTGCATCTGTACCCTATCTGACTAGGTGTCTTTTAGTGGGAGCGACAGGTATGTCTGAGTTCCAAGAAGCATTTGATGTCATGGTACCAAGGCTTGTTGTTAGTAGAAGTGTCCCCAAAGAACACATATGCTAGTTTGTCCAGTCTGGATACCAAAATCTGAGGTACATAATTAGCAGCTTGTACTTTGATCATGGATGAAATGGTAGCCAAAGCGTCTGCAAACTGATTCTCATCTCGAGGGATGTATTCAAGCTTAATTGTTGTGAAGAAGGTCAACAATCTCCTCGTATAGACACGGTAGGGAATCCGATGCTCCTGATGAGTGTACCACTTGTTGTTGGTCTGGTTGATTACCAAAGCTGAATCTCCGAATACATTCAAGGTTTTGATCCTGAGGTCAATGGCTTCCTCAAGATCCATGATACAAGCTTCATACTCTGCTTCGTTGTTAGTGCAGGCAATCTTCTTTCAATGGCAGCTTGTGCATGACAATGTCTGTATCCAGACCTGGCATATCTTGATAGGACCAAGAGAACACAACAACATATTCTCGCAACATACTGATGAGTTGTTCTTTCACTGGAGCTTGCAGACTGGCCCCGATCTTCACCTCTTTCACATCTTCCTTGGTACCAAGATTGGAAATCTCAACCTCCTCCTGATAAGGAGCAATCACCTTTTCCTCTTGTCTCAATAACCTGGCTAACTCTTCAGTCAAATCAAAGTCTTCATCAACCCCTTCATTTGCTTGATTAATTGGATTGTAGAAGTCATATAAGGTCATAGCAGTGTCGTTGTCGGTGCATTCTGGAAGGCTATCTCTGCAAGGGTTGATATTTGTTCATTTTAGTGATTGATTTTATCTTATTTAGAAAGAGTGAATGAAGTTTATTAAGAAAAACATTGCCATTTATTATTTTGTGCGAAAATAACAAAAATGAAAAGACAGTGAGCGAAAAGATTGTTTGCAAAATATGTCCATTGTTCTTTAATCTTTCATTTGCACAAAATACATATATGGCCCTATTACAAAATGAGCCCTGACACCTTGGGCAAGATGTAGGACTTGATGCATGCTTAATCAGGAAATAATAATTACTCTGCAGCAGTAACCCTTATAATTTCCTGGGAAGACTAGTTGAAGACTTGTTGGCCCGGGACTCTTGGACGAATCCAGCTTTCCAGGTTGTAGTCGCTTTCAACCTCGTCTTCCACATTGTTGATAGCATCTGGGGTCAGCATTCCCCCACTTATAAACTTTGGAGCTTCAGCAGCCTCCTCTTGGACCTGTCGGGATAATCTGTAACCCAAACCGAACTTATCTTCCTTTATCTGAACTTGTAGCATTTTTTCCCAGCCCTGGGCATTCCCGTCTTCAACAACCTTTCGAGCCTGTTTGTAAGAAGCAATTGAAGTACCAGACACTTCAGCTGTTGCTTCATTGACATTGAGAGCTTCGAAACCCTGACTCATTGTCTCATTGATCTCCCAATCCATCTCTATGTACTTATAAGTAGCTAGATGACTGACGAAGATGTCCTCCTCTCCACAAATAGTGATAATTTGGCCCTCCCACTCGTATTTTAACTTCTGGTGAAGGGTAGATGTTATGGCGCCAGCGGCGTGAATCCAAGGTCGACCCAACAAATAGCTATAGGCAGGCTGAATGTCCATCACATAGAAGGTAGTTTTGAAAATCTATGGGCCAATTATCACAGGCAGCTCAATTTCTCTGAGAACCGGTCTCTTAGAACCATCGAAGGCTCTCACAACTAGATTGCTTGGGTGGAGTGCAAGACCATCATATTCCAGCTTGACCAAGGCTTTCTTTGGAAGAACATTGAGAGATGACCCAATGTCAACCAAGACATGAGAAAGTACAACACCTCTACATTCCAAGGTGATATGCAAAGCCTTATTGTGGTTACGACCCTCCATTGTCAGATCAGCATTGGTGAACCCTAGTCCATGACTAGTATTGACATTTGAAACCACCGTCTCTAGCTGATTAACTGTAATCTCCTCAGGAACGTAAGCTGCGTGCAAGACTTTGAGTAGCGCATTCCGGTGAGCCTCGGAACACATGAGCAGAGATAGAATGGAGATATTGGAGGGTGTCTGGTGGAGCTGGTCCACAACCTTATAGTCACTCTTCTTGATAATCCTCATGAACTCGTCCACATCCTGATCAAAGGATGTCTTCTGAGTTTCCTTGGCAATCGGTTCTTCAGGCACCACACTCTTGCCTTTAGCTTTGGCAGCAGCTTCTACTTCAGCATTAACTCTTGGGAACTGCGAGGCAAAGAGACGTCCACTTCGAGTGAAGCCTCCGCCTCCCCTGATATTATCAATCTGTGGTGTAGAAGTTGAAGAATCAAGAGTGAATTTATTTCCGTTGCAATATAGATCTGAGCCATAGTGCCAAGGCACGACACTGCTACTAACATATGGAACTGGTCCATGTATTGTGATGGTAACCAGACTGATTGCTGCGGAAGAAGGAGTTGTGACAGTTTGTGGATCATAATAGATGGTGACAGGAGATCTGAGTGGAGATGACACAGGTGCAGGAAGTTGTTGATGAGACTGTTGATGTTGCTGAAAGTTGTTGAAAGAATCCGGGACATGAACTGTTGCCAGATCATAGTAAATGGTGACCGTTGAGATGTCTTCATTGACGGTTGTTGTTGTTGTAGTAGACTCTATTGGAATGATGTTTGCTGATGTTGTAGGAGAGATGTTTGTATGAGATACCTCTGAAATGGTGTTTGCTGATGTTGTAGGAGAGATGTTTGTTGCAGTTGTAGAAGATGGAATCGTTGATGTGATTTGTAGGATTCCTTCTCTGATAAGACTGCTGATACCATTCTTCATATTTGCACAACCATTGGTAGAAACTTTGCAAGCTTCACAAAAGGCCTCACAACCTGGAAATACTTGGCACTTCAATAGCTGAGCTTTAACTTCGGTCAGTGGTGTTTGAATGTTTGCAATGTCATCAATTAGAACTGATGGTTGGTCTTCCTCAATGGCGTTAATCCTCGGTCCACCTTGGTTCGGTATTGGATTCTTTGTGACATTTGGTAGAGGTGCAAAATTCAAAGCTTTGAAATCAACTAAGTCCTGAACTTTCATGTGCAATGCCCTACATTTCTCTATAGTATGGCCTGGTGCATTGGAGTGGAAGGCACATATGGCGTTGACATCGTAATTCCTTGGAAGATTCAGAGGATCTGGTGGAGTCAAGGTTCTCAATTCAATCAGGTTGAGCTTCAATAACTGTGGGAGTAGAGCTGCATAAGGCATCGGGATGGGATCGATAACCCTGTTGATTTATGAATTCCTTTGCTGGAACGGACGCTGTTGCTGATTGTTGTTGTTATTACTATAAGATCTCTGTTGTTGAGGAAACTGTTGTTGCTGTGGGAAGTGTTGTTTCTGAGGATATTGTTGTTGCTGAGGTTCTGGAGTAGGGATAGTGACTGCAGCTACTAATCTTTGCAAGTATTGAAGCCTACCTCTAGCCATATGTACTGAGTTGGTTTCATTCGTTCTTCTAGGTCCTGAGAAGGGTTTCCTTGCATTGCTAGAGCTAGCACCGTTGTCAGAGATCTTACCCATCTTCAATAGGCTTTCAATTCTCTCACCAGCTATAACCACATCAGCAAAACTAGTAGAAGAAAAAGCAGCGAGTCTATCAATGTAGGTTCCTTGCAAGGTGTTCATAAACATATCAGCCATTTCTCTTTTAGACATAGGTGGTTGGACAATAGCAACAAGTTGTCTCCACCTTTGGGTATATTCCCGGAAACTTTCTCTTGAGGATTGAGATATACCCATCAACAAAGTCCTGTTGGGTGCCATATCCAGGTTGTAGTGATATTGGCGTATAAAGGCCTCAGCTAAGTCCTTCCAGTTTCTGTCAGTAGCCCTTGATAGGTGAGAATACCACTCTCTGGATGCCTCGGTCAAGCTATCTTCAAAGTAAAACATCCACAGCTTCTCATCCATGGTATAAGCTTTCAATCTCCCCAGAAAAGATTGAAGATGGGTACGAGGACAGGAGGTACCGTTATACTTCTCAAAGCAAGGAGGTTTGAATTTGTGGGGGATCCTGACTCCTTCCACTAAACCCATATCCATCACATCAAATCCCAAAGAGTTCTGGGATTCCAAGGATCTCAGCTTCTCAAATATCTCGTCCAGACGACGGTCATAAACTTCATCAGCCCCAACACCTAACACTGTAAATTGCTCATCTTGAGGGTCCTCTTGTAGAACACGATCTCAAGTGTTTCTCTGGGTATTTCCAATAACATTGACTTCAGGGTTGATATGGGGCCCAAATTCTGGTGGATTTGTTTGCGGCTTATCACGCGCGTTGTTACTTGTACCTCCAATGCCTGCATGATTATCTTATGGATTTTACCACTCGACTAACTCCCTTAATCTTTCCTGGGTCTGTGCTAGCCCAGTCTTCACAGCCATGAATTGATTCATCTGAGTCCTCACTTCTGTCCTTACATCAGTCATCTGAGTCCTCACATCTGTCAGTTCTTGCTGTAACTGATCCATTTGTAGACTCAGAAGGTTGTTATGGGACGAATATTTGTGGATGCGATTGACGGCAAAGACCCTCCTGCGAGCAATATTTCCTGAAACAATCAGCAGAGTGAGAAAACAACAACAAAAACACCTGCAAAACAAAGAGAATGAGGTTAGCATGCAATGCAGTATGTCTATTTGTCTTCAGAGGGTATCCTGGTTTGGTTTTTGGTTTTGACCTTCCAGACCTCTGGGAATGATGAAGATGCTGAAGTGAACGAGGTCCAAGAGAAAATCCAGGTAACACATAAACCATAACATTACAAAATGCCAAAATACATAGTTATGATTACAAGTTCCCATGGTGGGTCAGAATACAATCAAGTCAAGAATACAAACAAAATCACCATGTAGAATTAAAGTACAACCAAAAATAAAATACAAATAAAAGAGAAATCAAACATCTAGCCCAAATTCATCCTCCTTGACTTCCTTCAAGGGAGCATCAGTCACTGGTCCAACTGGATGCTCTGTGATGGTCCTAATGAGAAGGTTTCTGGTTGCAATGGCACTTGTCAACTTCTGGTACTTGTCTTGTTCTTTTGATCTCTTCAACCCCGTCCGGAGTTTCAGCTTGGAGATTTCCTTCTGTGCTGCTAACAGGGCTTCCTGACTCTTCTTCTCATTGGCTTCCAGCTGCTCTATCTTAGCCTGTGTCTTCTGATCTTCTTGCAAACGAGCTTCAGTTATTCTGATCCATCTAGCCTGACTCTCTTCTAGGTAGTGCTCAGCTCTGGCTTTCTGAATCTTGGCTTCTTTGCAAGCATTCTTCAATACCAACTCTCCTGCTCGGGCTTTTCTGATGAAGTCCTCTGTTTTCTCAATCTTAGTCACATGCTCGATACAGAGCTTCTCTAACCTTTCAATGTCCAGATGACCATCATTCCTTTCCCAAAGGGTCTTCTTCAGAGCTTCAGAAAGCTGGGCATTCCACTCTTTCAACTTTTCAAATTCCTCTAGACACACTGTGGCTACAGGCTCTACTGTTGATGGCCTGGCACATCTTCCAGAGTGAATGGCATACGAGTGATCTGTCCTCTGATGCACGACCATTCAATGTACTGAGCAGAAGCTATATTGTTACACTTGCCCAGAATGGCAATCCATTAAGTCTGTATATTGTCCCAAGCCCAGGCTGCTTGTCGGACAATGGCATGATTATTCAGAATAGCACAGTAAAGAGACTCTGCTAAGTCCTGCTCTCGAGGTGGATGTACTAGGGCATACCCCAACTGTCTTCTAAAAAGCAAAGGTTTGTAATTGATGCAACTCTTCACTCCAATAAGAGGCAAATGAGGATATTGTCCACAACTTGTAATTATGTCCCTGCCCTTGGTGTTCTGAGTACACACTTGATATATTTTGAAGTAATCATCCTCTTAGCCCAGTTCCTTGACTGATGTGGATTCAGGAAAGCTTCCGTCGTCGGCATATGTCACATCCTTAATATCATCCGAAAACACTTCTGGAAAATCACACACCACTGGAAACCTACTTATCTCCACTTCGCTTTCCACTGATCACGATGCCAACAAACCAAACAATTGAACTTCGTCCATTAAAAGTTTCTTCAACTCTTTAGTGGATAGGAAACTCTCTTCTTCGTCATCCAAAGAAGGAAACCTTACTAACTTATGATAACAATCTATATGAACTCGATTAAACTGTAACCAGTTCATACCCAAGATCGTGTCCAAACCTTCCAACGGCAAACAAACTAAATCCATAACAAAATCTTTACCATACGTGGTCAAATAACAACTTACACACACCAAAGAAGTAGTTACCGACCCTGAAGTAGGAGTCTCAATAACCATCTCACCACCCCAAGAAGACATAAACAAATTCAAACGCTTAGCGCACTCAAGAGAAATAAACGAATGAGTCGCTCCCGTATCAATAATAGTAACTAAAGGCGTACTATTAATAAAGCATGTACCTTTAATCAAACGGTCTGCACTAGTAGTATCCTTCCCTACTAATGCAAACACCTTTCCGCCCGCCTGAGCTTGCTTCGGCTTAGTACACTTAGTACTAATGTGACCAACTTCCCCACAATTGAAGCACTTCACAACATTCCTCCTACACTCGGTAGTAGCATGTCCAAGACCTCCACAGTTTGAACATTTCACAATATTCTTCCCGCACTCAAAAGACTTGTGGCATAGATCACCACACTTGTAACACTTAACAGGACCAGAACTCCCTCCACCAGATCTCCTATCAAATTTTCCTCTATGTTTGCCCTTATCAGCGGGTGTCACATACGGTCCACTTCTAGCTCGTTGCTTCCCTTTCCTCTCATTCACACTCTTGTAATGTGTAGAACGAGCTTTGTTATCTTCTTCAAAGATTCTACAACATTCAGTCAAATCTGAAAACATTCTAATTCTCTGATATCCCACAACTTGCTTAATCTCAGGATGCAAGCCATTCTCATACTTAATACACTTCGAAAACTCAGCAGTAGCAGCAATATAATGAGGATGAAACTGAACCAATTCCACAAACTTAGCAGTATAGTCAACCACTGACATACTACCTTGCTTCAGCTCAAGGAATTCCATCTCCTTCTTTCCCTTCACACTCTCAGGGTAGTACTTCCCTAAGAACTCAGTACGAAAAACTTCCCAAGTTATCTCTTCATCCTCCTCCTCAAGATCTTGACTCCTACCGACCCACCAATCGTCGGCTTCTTCCTTCAGCATGTGAGAACCAAGCCTCACCTTACTCTCTTCAGCACAGTCCATGACTAAATATTCTTTCAATCTCATTCAACCAATTCTGAGCACCATCAGGATCGAATCTTCCTTTGAAGACTGGCAGTTGGTTCTTCATGAACTCATCATTCGCATTCACATTCAGCGCTCCCTGCACCACCCTAGACATTGCTTCCAAAGTAACAGCCATAGCATTGTCATTTCTACCATCCACATTCTGATTGATCCTAAAGACAACAACAAGATTAAACAAAAGTTCAATCATAACAACATCAAGACAGACACAACTGACTCGAACACTGGCTCTGATACCACTTAATGTATCAGCCCCTTTCTATACCCTCAAATAATCAATTAAATCATTTAGGCACATGTTAAAAATTTCATCAGAGTATAATTAAACATGGTATAAAAGAGGCATGTCACATTATGCTTGAAATTAAAATAATACAACACCTGCTCATAATAGATATGCAACAATAGGGTAATTCCCAAACGATAAATGATTATACAGCGGAAACATTTCACAACAACATCAAACATATATATATTTCCATTCATATATATATATATATATATATATATATATATATATATATATATATATATATATATATATCAACAAGTTTGATGCCAACAACAAATATTCATATCTATACAAAACATCCATCCAAAAGATACATGTACACAATGCATCACAAAAATGGCACTAAGCCAACCTAACTATCTGGTACTACATATCAGAGTCGACCGACCAAAAGATGAAGACGAGCTTCACAAAAATATGCCATCCATCAACCTACTCTGCAATGCCTCATAGAGCATCATAAAACAACAGAAGGGAGAGAAACATTATCATAATAACATTGCATATAATTATATATCTCAACATATAAAATGCACATAAAACATATTCTCACCACAGATCATTCCTTATCACCTATACACATCGCAACGTGTACATACACAATTCAAGCATGTTCATCATGCACCAATTCACTAATTCACATAAACTTACATTAATTATGTTTATTTCTCAATTCTATTCATTCTGCATAAACATACGTCTAGCTATGTTTAATCACACACATACATTACAAATGTATAAATCACATACATATACATATATCAAACATGCATATATACGGAAAAGTATGTTTCATCACACATACTATCATCTCCATAATACTCCAAATAAACATATGCACATTCATGTTTATTTCTGCATATCATAATTAAAATGATAAAATGAAACTCATAGAGACCGACACATGACTCTATGCAGATGCAAATGTGGTACCGACTCAACATTTCAGCAGGTTCACTTAGGAACCAAATGGAATCATCGCTTGTTACCTAAAGTAACTCCCCGTCGGGCACACGATGTTCCCCATTGCTCACACCCCACATGGGCACACAATGTTTATGGATTACTCACACCCCACACGGGCACACAATCTGATTGCTCACACCCTACACGGGCACACAATCAATGTGAATAAATCACCCATCGCTCACACCCCACACGGGCACACGATATTTCTGGATTGCTCACACCCCACACGGGCACACAATCCGATTGCTCACACCCCACATGGGCACACGATCTTGTTGTAGTCATCGCTCACACTCTACATGAGCACACGATGCTACAACGGATTTACAAAGAATCCCACGGCACAAGAATGCATACATTATGCTTACATGCAAAATGACACACAACATTCTTGAAAATGCATACATATTCACAATATAGTTATGCATTTATCTCATACAATTAGCATACATTCGCATTCGATTCAAGCAATGTATCTACTTGCCAAATGGCCACAACACAACAATCAAACCCACAATTCCATAATTAACATAATTACATTTTATTGGAAAAGGCGGGTAAAAGTCGGCTAAAAATTACATATTTTAGCATCAATAGATTCTACATGTTTTTAGCTTCGAATCGATATGAGGATCACTAAAAACGGATACCCAAAACTAAAGCTACGGATTAAAACACATAACCCCTCAAAACATACAGGCTCGCTGAGCGCCCTCTCGATCGCTGAGCGAGAATCACCCTAGAACTTTCGCTGAGCGATCACCGCGATTTCCAGAATTTCTCAGCTGCGAACAAACCTACCAAAACCTTCCCAATCTCCACAATACATCCATAAACATGATCTAAAGCATATATCTAACATCATACTTCGATTATAACGATTTCTAACCGATTAATCTACCAATTTCTCACATTTTCTCTCAAACCCTAACTATTCATCTTCTCTAAACTTCCATCAAAACCAAAACTCAACCAATCAAACACATACATAATCATACACAATATTAAGATAACAATGCTTATCACCCTTACCCGATTATACCGATTCCTAGGAGCAATATTGAAGCTTTTCCAACTTTCCCTTTTTTATCTTCTCTCCTTTTCTTTCTCTTCTTTTCTAACTTTCTATTTCACTCTTTCTCACTCTCTTATATTCTTTTCTCTCTTTTCTATTCTTACTAACTATTCTTATTCTTTCCTTCCTATTTCTACACTTAACTCTATTCTTTCTATTTCTTTCCAACCAAATATCATTCTCTCCCAAAAATACCAATTCTACTAATTTCTAACTTATCACTAATTAACAAATACCTGAAATACCCTCCAAACCAATTTTACCCGAAAATTCACAAAATGGTAAAATCACATAACATATCATATTAATTCCTCTACATAAAATATCATCATGATAATTTCACAAATAGAACAATTATCATACAAATAAAATAAAAGACTCCACAAAAATTGGGAAAATCGAATCGGGGCGTTACAACAAAGATCCCCAGCAGAGTCGCCAAGCTGTCGCTCCCCGGACTCTCGTCCCGGTGCAGACGCGGACGGTCGGCGATGTTGGAGGTTTTGGTTGAATAAAGTCGCCAGCTAGGCATTTTTATCCCGAAGGAAAGGTATTGCTGCATAAACCTGGAAGGGTATGGATAAGACGGTTGCGAACCAAAGAAGCTAAGAAAGGGGCTTGGTTACAACCTGGGAAGGTATTACCACCCAGATCGTCCGTCGTACTCGACGGGATCCATGCTTACTTGATTGTGTTTAAAAGGGGTAGTGTATATGCTGACTGTGTATGAAAAGCTAGGAATGAAAGTAAAGTCTGTCAGTGCAAAAGAGAGAGAGATGCTCAAGAATGAGGCTTAGAAAAGAAAGCTGAAAGAGGGGGAAGACAAAGAGACTTTTGTTTGATAACGGTTAAGTTATGCCTACGTATCCTCTCGTGCAATGAGGAATTCAGAACACTGTAGTTCGACTCAAAGAGACTGGGATGATTTTGTTGTGAACTACTTGCTTGTTTATGCTCAAGTGTATGACTCGTCTGGCTCGAGTGCTAACTGTCTTGCATTAGACGGAAGAAGCGAGTTCTCGTTTATAGAATGAGTGTGAAGAGAAAAGAATCCCGGAGGAGACGTTTATTGTTTGTTTTTGTGTTTTCAGTTTTTGATTGTTTTTGGTGTTTTGCATAGGATAATGAGCTTAAGCCTAAACCAAGGGTTGTACACTCATTATATCCTCCCTGATTAAGGATAATGAGCCTACTTAAGTGTGAGATAAACATCTCAACTTAATTACCATGATGATATAGGATTAAGATCATTAACCTACTTGTGATTATTAAGTGTTTTTGGTTTTTTTGTTTAGTGTTAAGTAATGAGTTTAATCTCTAATCAGGGATTAGTGAACTCATTACACCATCCTAAGAGAAGGATGATAGATGAGAACACTTAAGCTGAGGAAGACTCCTCAACTTAATCCATGGTTAGGGAATAAATTCATTATATAACAAGCCTTTATTAAGTGGATTTTAATTAAAGGGTGAGATTAAGAAGTGAGTTTTATGTTTGTAAGACTAGCTTGAGGGGGACTTGTCCATTAAACACTAGGGTTAGTCCCTCTTAACCAAAAGGAAGAGATGTAACCCTAATATAAGGCCCAAGTTACAAGCTTAAGTCTTAATCATTATTAGGTGTTTTGATTAAGAGGTGTAAACAAATTAAAAGTTTAACACTAAGGATTAAAGTTATACACTCCATCCTAAGATAAGGATACATGTATAACCCTAATTTAAAGTCCTAAAGCTTTAAGTATTTAACCTCTGATTATGAGATGAGAAGAGAGACTCAAGGAGACTCAAAGGTAAAAGACTAGGGGAGACTATATAAAACCCTAAAATTGTCATGCTTGGATGTTCCTATGGTTTGTGAGGCTTAAAGAAAGATCTTCAGATGGCCACCAAGGAAGAAGAAGCAGATGAAAAGAGAAGAAAAAGGAGGATAGGTTACTTACTTCCTGAAGAAGATAAGTAACCTAAAAGAAAGAGATAGGATCAAGAGAACACAAGTGAAGCAAGTTCACTTCAAAGACAAATAAGATATGCATATGAAAAGATGAGAAGAGGTGGGATGTGAAGGCAAATCCACATCCCAAACAACTTACCATAAGCCCCTGAAATGTTAGTGTGAATGCATAAGATGCAAAGCAAAAGGAAATAAAGCAAATGAAGGTGCAAAGACCAAAACCAGAAGTGAATATGCTATGAAAATGTGTTATGAGATGATGCAAAGTCATACATGTTGCATATGAATGTTCATACAAAGGATGAGATGCAAAAGATGGCAAGTTAGAAGCATGAAAACACATGGATACATATGAAATGCAATGAATGCAAAGCATACCAAATGAATGAAGAAATGATCAAGCAATGTTCAAGCATGTCTTAAGATGTCTAAGATGTCATACAAGACCATGGAGTGTCATGGAAAATTCATATGATGATGATATGCAAAGATGAATGCAAATGAACATGAGAAATTAGGGTTTTATGAATGTATGAGATGCACATGATCAAAACAGAAGTATACATCATGATAAAAATTTGAAAATGAAATGAAACAAACCCTAAACACACTCAAGATCACTCCCCAAAGGTGGAAGTCAGAAGCTAAACCTAGAGGAAGTTATGGTTTTTCTAAGTTAACTAGGGTTTTTGGGTGGTTCCTCATGAAAAATGCTAAACAATTTGAAAATGCAATGCAAAATTAAGATTTAAATGACCTAGATACTAGATGCAAAGTATGAAAGAATGCAAAAAGAACCAAATACAAACTCATCTTGGTTGATCAAAAATGATTTTTTCAAGTTAGAGTTAGAAAAATGTGAATTTATGAACCCTAATTCAAAGTAAATTGTGAAAACATGACCAAACCTAAAAAGAAATTTGTGTGATGAGTTTAAAAATCTTTCTAAATGTCTAAGAATGCTTCATGATTTTTTTTGGTGATTTTTAGATACCTAAATGTATTTTTAATTAGTTAAAATCAATTAATTAATTAAATAAAACATTTAAATGATTTAAAAATACATTTTTAACACAAAAATTAAAGATAAAAATATTTTTGAGTTTAGAAAAATATTTAAAGTGAAAATGCAGAAAATGAGATTTTTATAAACTAATTTGCTATTTTTAATAAATATATGAAAAGAAATATGAAAAATAAAAAGAAAAATGAAAAGTATGCAAAATAAATGGCCAAGATTTGAAGTTGGTGACTTGGCGCGTGTTTGTGTGGCTGAGATTGAATCTGATTTATTAAACTTAATTAAACTAATTAAAATGGATTAGGGTTAAGTGGGTTGATCTGGACCATTCACGCACGCGGGAAACATGATCCAAAGGTCTAAATTCAAACCTGACTAATTAATTATGGATTAGCCCTAATTAATCTCAGGAGACCGGAGATAAGCTCCGATCGTCTTCTCCGGCCAGCTCCTCACCTGAACTCACTCCCTAGGCCACCCCAAGCTCTCTAAAGCTCCAAAATCAACCCCCAAACAACATTAAACAAGAATCAAGCCACAAAATTCATTTATTCCGCATCAAACAAGAGAATCAAAGCAAGCAAGTTTCACGGGCAAAATTTCAGAAGGCTATGAAATGCTTAAAACTCAACCATTTTCAAAAGTAAAAGCATCATGATAATCAGCATAACATATAGAACCATATTGTAACAAAAGAAATGAGTTCTGGAAAAATTGTTCTAAGGAGCTACCTGAGCTGAAGCTTTTCCACTTTGAGCTTTCTGACCTCTTCCTTTGCGCAAATCACCTCCAATGATCACCCTGATGCTATTGAGAAGCTTTGCAAGAGTTTAAATGACTTGGTTTGTGATGTTTGGTTCTGTTAAAGCAGAAATCGTGTTTTGGTTTGAGTGGTTTTCAGGCCATGGTGAAGGGTGGTTTATGTTCCCTAGGTTATGTGGAGATGATTGGTGGAAAAAGATTTGAGTTTTGAAGCTTGTGTGATGAGTTTCAAAGAGATGAAGGTTTCTTGAGGTTTTTGTGCTTCTGAGTGTATGGCTTGTTTCAAGCTTGTGTGTTGTATTAAATGAGGTCCTTAGGGTTTGCATAAAGAGTTGTGATTGGTCAGAAAGTTGGTGGTGGCATAGTGTGATTAGTATGGGTGATTTTGCAAAAAAGTCAATGTTGTGTCATAAGAGGCATGGCATGGGACAAAGCTGATCTAAGGGATGGATTTGCCTCAGCTGAGTTTATGGAGGGCCATTGGATTGAGTTTGAGGATCTGCAGCACTTGGATCATGAGATATCATATGTTTTGCATTTTCCCTCTTTAGAAATTTTGTGAAGATTGAGCCATGAAAACTTATGAAGCAAGGCATGAATTTGGTCCAAATATGTTGCATTATCATGTTATGATGCTTAGAGGTGGATTGGAGGTCATTAGAAGTCTTGAAACTTGATTTTGCAAAAATCCCTCTTTGGCACATACTTGAAAATTATAAGATTTTTCCCAACTTTGAAACATCATATCTTGAGTTCTAGGATGAATCAAGAGGAGTTCTTGTACTTTTTGAAAATGGGAAGATCCTATCTACAACTTTCATGCTTAAAGATTTTTCATTTGAAGCCTTTTTGATCAAGAAAGAGGAGGTTAAAATTCTTTCCCAAAATGGAAAGTTTTCATTACAAGTCATGTCCAAAAATGGAAAGTTTGCAAATGGCTTGAAATTATTCAATCTTGTGAACTTATAACCACTTATAAGATCAAATAAAGATCATAGAACCTCAAAATGATGAAGATGACCCTTTGGTACCATTGGTGGTGGCCTCAGATGCCTTGATTTTGACTTTTCTTTCTCAATAAGTTACTAGTTGATCAGATGACTTCCACAATGAATTTCTTCATCAAATTTGGTACACATGCTACTTATAACATATTAAGACCAATGGGATCAAGAATGACCAAAAACTTTGAGATTAAGGGCCTCAAACCCAAAACCCTAATTTTAGGTCATTTGTGTAGAAACTGCTCAGTCTGCTTGAACACCTTTGCAATGCTTTGTGGTATCTTGAATTTTAAGAACTTTGGGGAGCATAAGATGATCATAAAACACTCATGGAACTTCTTTACAAGATTCAAGGCCTTTGAGACGGCTCAGATCACTTCTAGGATTCATCTGATCACAAACCCTAAATATGCAACTTATGCAATGAAACAAATATGCAATGTGAGATGATATGCTTATGCAATGCTATATGAAAAGATCACAAGCCATGGTGTGAGGAAAAGAGAGGGCAAAATTGGGGTGTTTACAGGTACCCATGCCGGAGGACATGCAATGGCAAAGAAATTGTTGAGGTCAGATTACTATTGGATCACAATGGATGCAGACTGTTGTGCCTATGCCAGAAAATGCCACAAATGCCAGATCTATGCAGACAAAGTGCATGTGCCTCCCAATCCTTTGAATATATTATCTTCACCCTGGCCCCTTTCCATGTAGGGCATTGATATGATTGGAAAGATCGAGCCAACTGCTTCAAATGGTCACAGATTCATCCTGGTAGCCATTGATTACTTCACCAAATGGGTTGAAGCAGCTTCATATGCAAATGTCACCAGACAAGTGGTAGCCTGATTTCTAAAAAGGGATATCATTTGTCGATATGGAGTTCCCGAGCGAATCATTACTGATAATGGTTCAAATCTTAACAACAAAATAATGACGGAGCTATGTCGGGATTTCAAGATCCAACATCACAACTCTTCTCCTTATAGGCCAAAGATGAACGACGTTGTTAAGGCGGCTAACAATAACATTAAGAAGATTGTGCAAAAGATGGTAGTCACATACAAAGACTGGCATGAAATATTACCATTCTCCTTACATGGGTACCGAACTTCCATCAAAATATCTACCGGGGCAACACCCTATCAGCTTGTGTATGGTATGGAAGCAGTCCTACCTGTTGAAGTTGAATTACCCTCCTTGCGGGTAATGATGGATGTAAAACTGGACGAAGCAGAATGTGTCCGATCTCGTTATAACCAACTGAGCCTGATTGAAGAAAAGAGATTAGCGGTTATCTGTTGTCGCTCCCCCGAAATGACACCTGGTCAGATAGGGTACAGACGCGAACGTTCGGCGAAAGGAGGAAATGAAATGAAGATGAATAGAGTCGCCAGCTAGGCATTTTTATCCCGAAGGAAAGGTAATGCTGCATAAACCTAGAAAAAGAAGGATAAGACGGTTGCAAACAGAAGAAACAAAGAAAGGGGGTTGGTTACAACCTGGGAAGGTATTAACACCCAGATTGTCCGTCGTACTCGACGGGATCCACGCTTAAAAGATTGTGTTTAAAGGGGTAGGTATATATGCTATCTGTGTGCAAAAGCTGGAAAAGAGTATACAAGTGTCAGTGCAAAAGATGAATGCTCAGGATTGAGGCTTTTAAAAGATTTCTGGAAGAGGGGGAAGACACAGAATTTTGTTCGATAACAATTAAGTTATGCCTACGTATCCTCTCGTGCAATGAGGAAGTCAGAACACCGTAGTTCGAATCAAAGAGACTAAAAGATAAGTTGACTGATGAACTGCTTGCTTGCCTATGCTCAAATGTATGACTCGTCTAGCTCGAGTGCTAACTGTCTTACATTAGACGGAAGAAGAAAATTCTTGTTTATGGGTGAGTGTGATGAGAAAAGAATCCCGGAGGATACGATTATTGTTTGTTTTTTGTGTTTTCAATCTTTTATTTGTTTTTGGTGTTTGTCATAAGTTAATGAGCTTAAGCCTAAACCAAGGGCTAGTAAACTCATTATATCCTCCCTTAGATTAGGGATAATGAGAATACTTTAAGTATGAGATAAACATCTCAACTTAATTACCATGATGATGTAGGATTAAGCCATCCTAATAGAAGGATAATAGATGAGAACACTTAAGCTGAGGAAGATACCTCAACTTAATCCATGGTTAGAGATTAAAATCATTAGATGACAAGCCTTTATTAAGTGGATTTTAATTAAGAGATGAGATTAAGAAATGATTTTTATGATTGGTAAGACAACTTGAGGAGGACTTGTCCATTAAACACTAGGGTTAATCCTTCTTAACCATAAAGGAAGAATTAGAACCCTAATGTAAGGCCCAAGTTACAAGTTAATGTCTTAGTGGTTATTAGATGTATTGATTAAAAGATTTAAACAAATTAAGGGTTTAACACTTAGGATTAAAGTCATACACTCCATCCTAAGAGAAGGATGCATGCATAACCCTAATTCCAAAGTCCTAAAACCTTAAAGGTTTAGTCTCTAATGATGAGATGAGAAGAGAGACACAAAGAAGACCCAAAGGTTAAAACTAAGGGGGAATAATCACAACCCTAATTATTATCATGCTTGGAAGTTCCTAGGGTTTGTAAGGCTTGAGAAAGATCTTCAAAGAAGCCACCAATGGAAGAAGCAGAAGGAAGGAGGAAGAGGCAGAAGAAACAAGTTACTTAATTCAGTGAAGAAGATAAGTAACTTAGAGAAAGAAAGTGAGAGATGAACATGAATGAGAAATCTCACTTAAATACAATGAAAAATGCAGCAAAGATACATATGAAGAAGATGAAGAGAAATGAGAAGTGAAGGCAAATCCACTTCTCAAATTAACTTACCACTTGAAAATGTTTGCACAAGATGCATAAGGAAAGAAATGAAATGGAATGAAGCATATGCAATGACAAAGATCAAAACCAGAAGCATACACATGATGTAAATGAGGTTATGACATGATGCAAAGGCAAACCAAGTGCAATGGATGATCATGCAAGGGAATGAATGCAAAAGAAGCATGCTTTGAAGTTTGAAAGTTCATGAAGTTTAATGAAAGGAAATGAATGCAAAGCATATCACATGTATGAATAAATGACCAAGCAATGTTCAAGCAATGTCTTAAGATGTCTAAGATGGCATACAAGTGCTTAGAATGTCATGGCAAGTTCATATGTTCATGCAATGCAATGTAAGATGCAAGTAAGGATGAAAAATTAGGGTTACATGAAAGGATGAGATGCAAATGATCAAAACAGAAGCAATTCACATGATAAAAATTTGCAAATGATCTCAAACAAACCCTAACCCCAAAGGAGGAGGTCTAACTCTTAACCTAAAGAAAGTTATGATTTTTCTAAATTAACTAGGGTTTTTGGGTACCTTAAAATGAAAAATGCAAATCAACTGAAAAATGAAAGATAAATTCATGGAAAAAATATCCTAAAAGCTACATGTTATATGGAAAACAATGCAAAAAGAATCATTATACAACCCTTCATGGTTAGGCAGAAGAGATTTTTCAAAGTTAGAGTTCAAAAGTAGGATTTAAATGAACCCTAAATTCAAAGAAAATGTCAAAATAGGATCAAAACCAAAAAGAAATTTGTGTGGAGGGTTTGACAATGTTTCTAAATGTCTTAAGATGCAATGTGATTTTTTTTGTGATTTTTAAAAACCTAAATGGTATTTCAATTAATTAATTTCCATTAATTAATTAAAATAAACATTTAAATATTTTAAAAATGCTTTTTTAATGCAAAATATAAAAATAAAAATGTTTTTGAGTTGAGAAAAATATTTGGAACTAAAATGCATAAAATAATATTTTTGTGATTTTTCTAGGTATTTTAAAATAAATGTGCAAGAAAATACAATAAAAAGAAATAAAAATCAATTTAAATAGAAAGTATGAGGATCCAGTGGATGATATTCAAAGCTGAGAGAAAATGGTTGACTGGCGCGCAGATCAAGGGCTCAGATTTAAACTGGCATATTTAATATTAATCTTAATTAATTAAATTAATTAAAAACAATTAGGGTTAAGTGAACTCATCCTGACCATCAAAACACGCGCGAACTCCAGATCCAACGCCCCACATTCAAAGTTCATTAATTACCCAGATTAAACCCTAATCAGGTTCAGGTGGCCGGAGAAGAATTTCGGTCGTCTTCTCCGGCGAGCTCCTCCCCTGAGCTTCTTCAAAACCCCACCCAGACTCTCAAACTCTCCAGAAATGATCAACTCACTACCCTAAACAAGAATCTAACTCTAAAATTCATTTCTCATTCATCATTATCAAGATTCGAATCAAAACCTAAAAATGACAAAACTTTCAAACAACCATGAAATACTCAATACGCAACCATTTTCAAAACCAACAATTGCAATGTGATCAGTGAAGCATATAGATCATTTCTATAACATAAAAAACAAGTTTTGGAAAATTTGTTCTTGAGGTATACCTGAGATGAAGCTTTTTAGTTTGGCACTTTCTGGACCTCTCTCTTATGCAAATAGCCTCCACTTAATCCCCTGATGATGTTCCAAGGCTTTGAATGAGTTGAAATGAGCTAGTTTGAGAGGTTGCAACTCAACTGCGCTGAAATCGTGTTTTTCTTTCAGGGGCTTTCAAGCTTGTTTAATGGTTGGGAAATGTTCTATTGATGATGGTGAGTTGAATGGTGAAGTTTGTTTTAAGGTTTGAGGCTTGTGCTGTGAGAATCGAAGAAGGGAAAGTCTTGAGTGATTTTGTGAAACTTGGTGTATGAGAGTGTTCAGGCTCCAAGGTTATGTGAATTGGCTTGCTTTTGGTCCACATAACAAGTCTCTATTGGCCAGAGAGTGGGTGGTGGCATGTGGTGATTGGTATGGGTTCACTTGCAAAAAGTCAACAACTTGTGTACTTGAGGTATGGGCTCATGCAAGGGTGGTTCAGTGGCATTTCTTGGTTCATCATTGATCAAGGAGGTCCATAGAAAATGATTTGGGGTGCTGCAGCAAGTGTATGAGAAGATTCATGCCCTTTTGCAAATTTGAAGAACTTTGGCCCTTTTTGAATTTCTTGAAGTTCAAGGCATGAAAATGAATGATTCTTTGGGAAATTCTGATCATAATGCATTGTACCATGTTTGTATGATGCTTAGAGATGCATTAGAGGTCACAAAATGATTTGGCAAGTGGTTTTGCAAAAATCCCTCTTTGGTGTGAAAGTGAAAATTATAGGATTTTTGCCAACTTTGCAAGGCCATAACTTGAGTTCCACAATGAATTAGAACATGTTCTTGTACTTTTTGAAAAGGGAATGATCCAATATACAACTTTCATGACCAACAATTTTTCATTGAAGCATTTTTGGTTGAGAAAGAGGAGGTTGAAGAACTTTCCCAAAATGGAAAGTTTCCATTACAAGTCATTTCCATTTTTGGCAACTTTTGGTTTAGCTCAAATTTCTTCAATTTTGTGAACTTTAAATCACTTCAATGATCAAATAAAGATCATATAACTTCAATTTGATGAAAATACCCCTTTGGTTCCATTGTTGGGGGCCTCAGATGCCCTGATTTTGCTCTGACTTGCTCAAGAAGTTACCCAGTGAACAGATGACTTCCACAATGAATTTCTTCATCAAATTTGGTACACATGATCCTTATAACATATTAAGGACATTAGAAACAAGAATGACCCAAAAATTTGGATTTATGGCCTCTAAAACAGAAACCCTAATTTTGGTCATCTGTGTAGTGAAAACCCTAGCTCTGCTTCCATGCTTAACAAGTTCTTGTGATTTCATGACTTCCTTGAACTTTGAAAGACATAACATGATGATAGAATACACATGGACCCTCTTGGAATGCTTTGAGGCCTTTGGAGTGGCTCAGATGGAATCTTGGATTGCTCAGATCACAAACCCTATATGCAGATGAACTTGAACTATGCAGGGAAACAAAAATGCAATATGAGATGGTATGCTTATGCTTATGCAAACATGAAAGATCACAAGCCATGGTGTGAACTTAGTGAGGGAAAATTTGGGGTGTTTACAGCTGCCCCTATTCAAACATGAGTTAGCTGTGCAGGATGTAAGTGCCTGGCTTAACAGACAAACAAGATAACTTGTGGTTGAATACCAAAGACAGTCCAAAATTTGCACTCACTAGGGAGAAGAAGAAAAGGGATATAAATTGTAAAAGATAGTATAGCATGATTATCAAATGCGGGCGATGAAGGACGACCATCGGATAAACATGATGAAGGACGATCATCAAGAGGTGAAGGACGATCACCTAGCAGGGTACGGCTGCTCTCGGGGTTTATCATGACTTAGGACGAATGTCAGATAACAAGATCAACAATGGGGACGGCCATCGGATGAAATGATGAAGGACGATCATCAAAAGGTGAAGGACGATCACTTGGCAGGGTACGGCTTCCAAATATCACGACATAGGACGAATGCCGGATAGAAAAGGGTTCCAACAATGGAGACTCCACTGGGGAAAGGATGAGGGACGGTCATCCAAAGGTGAAGGACGATCACCTGGCAGGGTACGGCTGCCGAAAGTATCACGACATAGGACGAATGTCGGATAGAATAAAAGTTGTTCTGTTGGTGACTTACTGGGGAATAGTAAACACGGACGAGTGCTTACGCCTAAGAAATAAAAGGTATAAGTGTTTTGACGCTGTGTATAGATTAAAGATGCAAACGAGCATCCTTAAGACCATGATACGGACGAGTATTGGTAGAAACAAACGCTGACGCATGTTCAGAGATGATGGTACGGACGAGTACCAACTGGTTAACAAAGAACACGGACGAGTGTCGAATCTGTTTGAGGAGTGATATATATACACAAAATACGGATGAGTATCTACATAAGTATGAATGAGTTTTGTGAAGTACGAGCAAGACACGGACGAGTATTTAACTTGCTGGGGAAAGGTGACACGGACGAGTGTCAGAAGAGTATATAGGTATCTGTATCTGAGAGTGCAAAGAGGGTATTTGGCTTATATCTACAGGGGAATAGTATGACACGGACGAGTGTTGCAAGAGTATATATAAACAGGCATTTGTATTGGAGAGTGTAATGGGGACACTTTTGCTTTTTGTGAGCTTTCATATACATTACTGATGAGATATTAAGGGTATTCGCAGGTGACTAGCTCGAACCTGGCTTGTGATCATGCAAATGTTTGATTTTTGCCGTAATGCTCCGTATTAGACGGAATGCTACACTCTGTGGGGAAAAATGATGTGAATGCTATGATTATGCAATAAAGAAACCGATCCGAGATTCGGATCCCGCCGTTGTAAAAGATCTCTGGCTGATCTGCTTGTAAGGGTATCCCTTCTGGGGATGAGATCATTGGTAGATCTATTAGGATATACAACTTTGCTTGGGGAAATAGATCATTGATAGACCTATCCTGTAAGGAGAAACCCAGCCGGGGGTAAGGAAACTTCCATCACTTTGTTGTGTAGGGTTTCAGGCATTGCTCTTCTGGGGAGAGACTGGAACTCTGCGGGGAGATATTCCTTTTATCTTTGAAAGACCTGGAACTATGTTTGGGGAAGAAAAAGATCACTGAACGATCTTCCTAGAGAGCTCTGTGGGGATCCCGGCTTGGGAAGCTCTTGTTGAATAAACTTATGCTAGGGGATGAGGAGGCTTTGACAATTCCGTTGGGGAAAAGAATTCCAGATACTGTTTGGGGAGGAGGTATGATGGGGAAATGTACTTGGCATGCCCCATGTTGTGTATTGAATACCTGCAACCTGTTAAGACAAAGAAACGAACAAGTACCCCCGAGGTATCCCTTACCAGATTCCGTCGTAGATATTCCTGAGAGTAAATACACTTCCTGCAAGCACTTATTTGAAAAGGGCTTATTTGTTTTAAGCAAATATTATATCATGGATATTGGACGTTTTGCAAACGAAATAAAAATGTACGAAAAGAAGTGTGACTGAAAACTCTGATTTTATTAATCTGGGTGCCCTGAATTGGCAAATATAGTTAAAGAAACAGATCCCCTGGAATGAGGAGATTGTTATAAATTGAAAAAGTAAAAGTGCTGGCAATGTTGACGGCGCTTCGGCGAGCTTCCTTTGTTATGACCTGTATGACCTTGTCATTCTTCTCGTCTTGCTTTCTGAAGAAGGTTTATTTTGGCTGATGCTTTATCCTTTCGAAGCTTACCGTGTTGTGAGTGCTACAGATGAATTCAGAATACAGTTGTTCGCTTATTCCCTGATTTTGCGTGGATCGCCCTTTCGGGTTTTCAATCCACCGGGATACCCATTTTTGCTTGAGTTGTCCAATGCGACTTTTCAACTCAGCGGGTGTACATTTTTTTCACTTTTACCTTATTTTTGCCCGAGTCTTTTATTCTGTTTTTTGACTCGCCGGGATGCCCTATTTTTGTCTGGACTTACATTCTGTTTTTATGTCCAGCGGGTCATTTTATGCGAAGTATTTTTTAACCGCATCTGAATTCACAGGGGATAAGAAATCTTCACCATCCATAGTAGTGAGCATTAGTGCTCCACCAGAGAAAACTTTCTTTACTATGAATAGGTCGTCGTAATTTGGAGTACATTTACCCCTGTGGTCTGTATGAGGAGGAAGAAGTCTCTTCAGCACAAGATCTCCCACTTGGTATTCCCGAAGCCTAACTTTCTAATCAAAGACTTTCTTCATCCTTTTCTGATATAGCTGCCCATGACAGATTGCAACTAATCTCTTTTCTTCGATCAGATTCAATTGATTGTACCGAGACCGAACCCATTCCGCTTCGTCCAGCTTTACATCCATCAGTACTCTTAGGGAGGGTAGCTCAACTTCAACAGGTAGGATTGCCTTCATACCATACACAAGTTGATACGGTGTTGCCCCAGTAGAAGTTCTGATTGAGGTTCGATACCCATGCAAGGCAAATGGTAACATTTCATGCCAGTCTCTGTAGGTAACCACCATCTTTTGCACAATCTTCTTGATGTTTTTGTTAGCTGCCTCAACAACGCCATTCATCTTTGGCCTGTAAGGAGAAGAGTTGTGATTTTGAATCTTGAAGTCCCGACACAGTTCTTCCATCATCTTGTTGTTCAAATTGGAACCATTATCAGTAATGATTCGCTCGGGTACTCCATATCGACAGATGATGTCTCTTTTCAGGAATCTGGCTACCACTTGTCTGGTGATGTTTGCATATGAAGCCGCTTGAACCCACTTGGTGAAATAATCAATGGTTACCAGGATAAATCTATGGCCATTTGAAGCAGTCGGTTGAATCTTTCCAATCATGTCAATGCCCCACATGGCAAAGGGCCAAGGTGAAGACATCACGTTCAAAGGATTTGGAGGTATATGCACTTTGTCTGCATAGATCTGGCATTTGTGACATTTCCTGGCATAAGCACAACAGTCTGCATCCATTGTGATCCAGTAGTATCCTGATCTTAACAATTTCTTAGCCATTGTGTGCCCTCCAGCATGGGTACCAAAGGATCCTTCATGCACCTCGTGCATCAGTAGGTCTGCTTCTTTCTTGTCAACACATCTGAGTAGCACCATGTCAAAGTTTCGCTTGTATAAGGAACCATCAGCATTGAGGAAGAAACTGCCAGCCAACCTTCTTAATGTCTTCTTATCATCGGATGATGCCCCGGGTGGGTATGTTTGATCCTCTAAGAAGCATTTGATGTCATGGAACCAAGGCTTGTCATCTTTTGCAATGTCCACGGAGAATACGTACGCTGGTCGGTCTAGTCTGGATACTGAAATCCGAGGCACATAATTTGTAGTCTGAACCTTGATCATGGAAGATATGGTAGCCAAAGCATCTGCGAACTGATTTTCATCTCGAGGGATATACTCAAGTTTGACTGTTGTGAAGAAAGTCAATAATCTCCTCGTGTAGTCATTGTATGGAATCAGATGCTCTTGGTGAGTGTACCATTTGCCGTTGGTCTGATTGATTACCAAAGCTGAATCTCCGAATACAGTTAAAGTCTTGTTCCTGAGGTCAATGGCTTCATCAAGAGCCATGATATAGGCTTCATATTCAGCTTCGTTGTTAGTGCATGCAAAGATGAGTTTTGCCGAGAATGGCATATGAACTCCTTTAGGTGTAATGAGCACTGCACCAACTCCACGACCATTCATATTGATAGCCCCATCAAACATCATAGTCCATTCTTCTTCTGGGTCAGGTCCTTCAGTGTGAACAGGCTCTTCATGGTCTTTTGCTTTCAGGAACATGATGTCTTCATCAGGGAAGTCAAACCTCATGGGTTGGTAATCATCAATGGGTTGCTCAGCTAGATAGTCAGACAGTACACTGCCTTTGATGGCTTTTTGAGATGTGTACTGAATGTCATACTCTGTCAGAATCATTTGCCATCTTGCAACCTTTCTGGTAAGTGCTAGCTTCTCAAATATGTACTTGACGGGGTCCATTTTTGAAATCAATAAGGTAGTGTGAGTCAACATATATTGTCTTAGTCGGCGAGCAGCCCACGCTAAAGCACAACAAGTTTTCTCGAGCAGTGAATAAAGTTGTTCATATTCGGTAAACTTTTTGCTTAGGTAGTATATTACATACTCTTTTCGACAAGACTCGTCATGCTGGCCCAACACACACCCCATTGACCCTTCTAATACTGTCAGGTACATTATTAGAGGTCTTCCTTCAACTGGAGGCATAAGAATTGGAGGTTCTTGCAGGTACCCTTTTATCTTGTCAAAATCCTTCTGACAGTCTTTGTTCCACCTGACCGTTTGTTCCTTTCTCAATAATTTAAACAGAGGCTCACATGTTGCAGTGAGGTGAGATATGAACCTTGAAATATAGTTCAATCTACCTAAGAACCCCCGAACTTCCGTTTCAGTCCTAGGTGCTGGCATGTCTTGAATGGCTTTGACTTTGTCAGGATCAACTTCAATTCCCTTTTCGCTTACGATAAATCCCAGCAACTTACCAGAACGTACCCCAAATGTGCATTTGTTGGAGTTTAGCTTCAACTGATACTTCCTCAGACGCTTGAACAACTTCAGCAGATTTACCAGATGATCTTCTTCAGTGAGGGACTTGGCAATCATACCATCCACGTAGCATTCAATTTCTTTGTGGATCATGTCGTGGAATAATGTTACCATAGCCCGTTGATAAGTCGCACCAGCATTCTTCAGTCTAAATGGCATTACCTTATAACAGAATGTGCCCCAAGGTGTGATGAATGTAGTCTTCTCCATGTCTTCGGGTGACATTTTGATCTGATTATAACCAGAAAAACCATCCATGAAGGAAAACACCAAGAACTGAGTTGTGTTGTCGACCAATACATCAATGTGAGGTAATGGGAAGTCATCCTTCGGGCTAGCTTTGTTCAGATCCCGGTAATCCACACACATCCGTACCTTTCCATCCTTCTTAGGAACTGGTACAATATTAGCAACCCACGGCGGGTAACTAGTTACAGCAAGGAAACCAGCGTCCCACTGTTTTTGTACTTCTTCCTTAATCTTCATGGCCATATCTGGACGAGTACGGCGTATCTTCTGCTTCACTGGAGGATATTCTACCTTCAAAGACAGCTTGTGCATAACAATATTCGTATCTAGACCTGGCATGTCTTGATAGGACCAAGCAAAGACGTCGACGTATTCTCGAAGCATGTCAATGAGTTGTTCTTTTACTGAAACCTGCAGACTGCCCCCAATCTTCACTTCTTTCAAGTCCTCTTCGGTACCAAGATTAACTGTTTCAACCTCCTCCTGATGAGGAGTAATCACTTTCTCTTCTCGCCTCAACAATCTGGCTAACTTTTCAGGTAACTCATAGTCTTCTTCAACCCCTTCACCAGCTTGATTAATTGGATTGTCGAAGTCATACAAGGTCATAGCAGTGTCGTTGTCGGTGCAATCTGGAGGATAATCTCTGCAAGGGTTGAGATTGGTTCGTTTTAGTGATCGGTTTTAATCTTGTTTAGAAAAAGTAAAAATGAAATTATTTATTTTGAAAACATTGCCATTTTATTGTTTTGTATAAAAGTGAAAAATGAAAAGACAGTGAGTGAAAAAGAGACTCGTTTGCAAAATATGTCCGATATTCATTGATTAATCCATTTGCACAAAATTACAATATTGCCCTATTACAAAATGAGTCCTGACACCTTGGGCAAGATTCAGGACTTGATGCATGCTAAAACGACAGGAAATAATAATTACTCTGCAGGAGTAACCCTTATAATTTCCTGGGAAGACCAGTTAAGGACTTGGTTCCCCGGGATCCTTGGACGTATCCAGCTCTCCAGGTTGCGGTCGCTTTCCGTCTCGTCTTCCAGGTTGTTAACATCATCTGGGGTGAGCATCCCCCCACTGATGAACTTGGACTCTTTTGAAGCCTTTGATTGATCTTGTCGGAATGGTCTGTAACCCAAACCGAATCTATCCTCCTTCTTCTCCACTGGCAACAGCTTGCCCTAGCCTTGGGCATTACCATATTCAACAACCTTCCGGGCTTGCTGATAGGAGACAATTGAAGTACACATCGTGTCTTCCTGGGATGCAACAAATACTTCCGTCGCCGCCTCATTGATATTCAGGGCCTCAAACCCTTGGCTCATAGTTTCATGGATTTCACCATCCATCGCAATATACTTGTATGTAGCCAGATGGCTAACAAATATGTCCTCCTCACTACAGATGGTGATAATATGTCCTTCCCATTCATATTTCAGTTTCTGGTGAAGGGTCGACGTTACTGTGCCTGCGGCGTGAATCCATGGTCGACCTAACAAACAGTTGTATGTCGACTGAATGTCCATCACATAGAAAATAGTCTTAAAGACTTACGGACCGATTATCACTAGTAGCTCCACCACTCCAAGAATAGATCTTTTGGAGGCATCAAAAGCCCTGACCACAAGATTACTTGGCCGAAGAGCTATCCCATCATATTCGAGCTTGACAAGAGCTTTCTTGGGTAAGACATTGAGTGAGGACCCAGTGTCTACAAGAACATGAGATAGTACAGCCCCTTTGCACTCCAGGGTTATGTGCAAAGCTTTGTTGTGATGACGTCCTTATGTGGTCAAATCAGCATTAGTGAAACCTAGCCCATGGCTAGTATTGACATTTGACACCACTGTTTCAAGCTGATTCACTGTGATCTCTTCTGGCACGTAGGCAGCGTGCAAAACTTTGAGTAGTGCATCCCGATGGGCTTCGGAACACAACAACAAGGATAATATAGAGATCTTAGAAGGAGTCTGGTGGAGCTGATCCACAACTTTATAGTCACTTATGTAAACACCCCAAATTTTCCCTCACTAAGTTCACACCATGGCTTATTATCTTTTCATTTGCATAAATTCAATCATATCATCTCATATTGCATTTTTGCCTCACTGCATTGGTTCAAAGTCATCTGTAGCTAGGGTTTGTGATCTGAGAAATCCCTGAGCTATCTGAGCAACTCCAAAGGTCTTCAATCATCTCAAGAGGGTCCATGTATGTTCAAATATCATATTGTATCCTCCCAAGATCAAGAAAGTCAGAGAATCACAAGAACTGGGAAAGGCATGGAAGCAAAGCCAGGTTTAACTACACAGATGACCTAAAATTAGGGTTTTGGTTTCAGAGGCCATAACTACAAATTTTTGGGTCATTATTATTTCTATTGGTCTCTATATGATATGAGGATCATGCACACCAATTTTCATGAGGAAATTCAATGGGGAAGGCATCTGATCAATAAATGACTTCTTGAACAAGTCAGTGCAAAATCAGGGCATCTGAGGCCCCCAATCATCCAACCAAAGGGTCTTCTCCGTCATTTTGGGTGTATATGATATTTATTTGATCTTGGAAGAAGTTAGAAGTTCACAAAATTGAAGAATTTCAAGCCATTTGCAAAGTTGTCATTTTGGGAAAGTGACTTGTAATGCAAACTTGCCATTTTGGGAAAGTTTTTCAACCTCCTCTTTTTGATTCAAGAAGGCTTCAAATGAAAAATGCGTGGTCATGAAAGTTGTAGATTGGATCATTCCCTTTTCAAAAAGTACAAGAACTTGATCTAATTCATCATAAAACTCAAGTTATGGCTTTGCAAAGTTGGGAAAAATCACTAAATTTCACTTATGTACCAAAGAGGGAAACTTGCAAAAACTCATACCAAGCCAATTTGTGACCTCAAAGTGACTTCTAACCATTACACAAACATCATACATGACCTATAATTCAGAATTTCCCAAAGAATTCTCAAGTTTCATGCCTTGATCATCAAGTATTTCAAAAGGGGCCAAAACCTTCACAAATTGCAAAATGTCCCAAATCTTGACATCCACTTGTGCTAGCTACAAAATCTGAATTCCATGGACCTCCCTAAAGCCAGTTGCGCAGGACATGCCCTTGTCCTTGGCCTGCCATGAGCCCATACCTCCAAGGACAACTTTCTTGACTTTATGCAAATTGAGCCATACCAATCAAACTATTCCACAACAACTCTCTGACCTATCAAGGATTGATACATGGACCAAAAGCAACTGAACACACACAACAACATAAGCTGAATCCTCCCACAACTCAGCATTCATCAAAACTTCCCCTTATGCATTTCTCTTCGAAACTCATAGCTCAGCCAACAAAACTCCAAACTTTTTCCACCATTCAACTCCACATTCATCACTAATCATTTCCCACCCTTCATTTTACCTTTAAACACCCCATATCAAAAATACGATTTTCACCTCCCTTGACCTGAGCTTCAGCAAACTTCACATAGAGGCCATATAAACTCCAACCAAGCTTTGCAAATTCTTGAGGAGGATCATTGGAGGTGTTTTGAGGCAAGGAGACAGCCAGAAAGCTTTAGGGTTGAAAGCTTCGCTTCAGGTAGCCATGAAATTTATTTTTCCAGAACTCTTGTTTTAAGTTTCTAAATGCTTAAGCTTGCTTCCCTGAACATGCTGAACTTGGAATTTTTGAAAATGGTTAAGATTTGAGTGTGTATGCGTGTTCTGAAATTTTTTCAATTTTTATGTTTGTGTTCGAATCTTGATTTTGAGGTAAAATAAATGGAATTTGTTGCTGGATTATGTTTTGTTATTGATCATTGAGTGTTTCTGGAGATTTTGGTGCATTTTCATGGCATATTGAGAGAGATAGAAGAATGGCTCGTCGGAGAAGACGACCGGAACCACTGTTTCGGCCGTCTGAAAGTCATTAACCCTAATTAGGGTTTAAGCCCAGTTTTGAATGTGGAGCGTTAGATGGCCCTTCCCGCGTGTATACCAACGGCCCAGATGCATTGTTTAAGCCCTAATCAGGATTAGTTTAAATTAATTAGGTTTAAGAAATTCAAATCTCCAGAACTGATCCTGGCCCTCCAAATCCGCGCGCGTCAACTCCCTCCTTTTTTATTCAAATCCCTGCCATTGGATCTGTTGACTTTCCCATTAAATTCATTTTAATTCATACTTTTCTTATTTGTTTTGCATATTTATTTTAAAATAGCTAGAAGCTTTCAAAAAAATTTATTTTTTGCATCATGACTTTAAATATTTTTCTCATTCTGAAAATAATTTTTGTTTTATTTTTTGCATTAAAAATTATTTTTAAATAATTTAAATGTTTATTTTTAATTATTTAATAGAAATTAATTAATTAAAAATACATTTAGGTATTTAAAAATCCCAAAAAAATTCAGAGAGCATTTTAAAACATTTACAAACATTTACAAACTCACAAGACAAATTTCTTTTTGATTTTGATCATATCTTGCCAATTTTCATTTGAATTAGGGTTCTTTAATTTGAATATTTTTAACCCTAACTTCAAAAATTCATAACTTTTGATCCAAGTTGAGTTTGTGAATGGTTCTTAGAAACTTAGAAAAATCATAAGTCCCTTAGGGTTTAGCTTCTGACCTTCCCCTTTGGGCAATGAATTTGTATGGGTTTAGGGTACCTTTGATCCCATTTTCAATTTTTTATCTCATGTTTTGCTTCTGATTTTGAATTTTGCATTGCATCTTGTACATAAACCCTAATCTTTGCCTTCATTTGCATTCATTCTTCATATGCTTGCATACATGAACTTGCCATGACTTGTTGTACATCCACATGACATATAAGACATCTTAGGACATATTGAAATCATGTTTGATCATTGCATCATCCATTTTCCATGTGTTGCTTTCATTTCATTTCATATGCATTCATGAACTTTCATGCCTCTCATATGCTTCATTTGCATTCTCATCCTTGGTATGATCATCTCCATCTCATGACATACATGTGTATCATCTCTTTGCATCATTAGCATCATGAACATGCTTCTGATTTTGGTTTTCATCCTTGAATTTCATTTCATTTTCATTTCCTTTCATTTCCTTTTGCTAACTTTTCAGGTGGTAAGTCTTTGAGAAGTGAATTTGCCTTCACTTCTCACAATCTCTTCTCATCTCTCTTATGCATTCATTTCTGCATTTTACTTGTGAATTAGAGTGAGCTTGCTCATTCATGCTCCTTTCTCTCCTTCTTTCTTCAAGCAACTTATCTTCTTAAGTGAAGTAAGTTGACTTGTTTCTTCTGCTTCTCCTCCTTTTATCCTGGTGGCTTTTCCTTGAAGATCTCCTTGCAAGCCTCATAAAACCTAGGAATACCCAAGCATGATAACAATTAGGGTTTGATTAGTCCCCCATTAGTCTTACCTTTGGGTCATCTTTGTGTCTTCTCTTCTCATCTCATAATCAAGGACTAAACCTTAAAGTTTTAAGGCTTTGTGATTAGGGTTATGCCTGTATCCTTCTATTAGGATGGAATGTATAACTTTAATCCTAAGTGTTAAATCCTTAATGTGTTTAAATCCTTTAATCAATCCACTTAATAAAACACTAAGACATCAAGCTTGTAACTTGGGCCTTGCATTAGGGTTCTAATTCTTCCTTAATTGGTTAAGAAGGACTAACCCTAGTGTTAATGGACAAGTCCCCCTCAAGTTGTCTTACAAACCATAAAATTCACTTCTTAATCTTATCATTAACTAAAATCCATTTTAATAAAGGCTTTGTTTTGTCATGAGGTTAATCCTTAATTATGGATTAAGTTGAGGAGCCTTCCTCAGCTTATATGTTCTCATCTATTATCCTTCTATTAGGATGGTGTAACGGGTCCATTAAATCCTTGATTATGGCTTAAACTCATTACTTAACACTAAACAAAAATACCAAAAACATATAAATAAATGCAAGTAGGTTAATGATCTTAATCCTACATCATGGTGATTAAGTGTGGGGTGCTTACTTCATACTTAAGGTATTCTCATTACCCCTGATCAGAGGGAAGATGTGATGAGTTTACTAACCCTTGATTTAGGCTTAAGCTCATTTTCCTATGACAAACTCAAAAAAGCAATAAAAGATTGAAAACACCCAAAACAAACAATAATCGTCTCCTCCGGGATTCTTTTCTCATCTCATTCACTCACAAACGAGAACTCGCTTCTTCCGTCTAATGCAAGACAGTTAGCACCTGAGCCAGACAGGTCATACACTTGAGCATAGATAAGCAAGCAGTTCACAGTCAAATTCATTTTCAGTCTCTTTGAGTCGAACTACGGTGTTCTGACTTCCTCATTGCACGAGAGGATACGTAGGCATAACTTAACAGTTATCGAACAAAAGTCTATGTATATCCCCCCTCTCCCAGCATTATCCTTTAAGCCTCATAGTCTTGAGCTTCATACTATTTTCTCACACTGACACCCTTTTATTTCACTTCACATTTCTTTTACACTGACACTTGCATTCTTTTCCAGCTTTTGCACACAAAATAGCACTGACACTACCCCTTTAAAACATCAATCTTTCAAGCGTGGATCCCGTCGAGTATGGCGGACAATATGGGTGCCAATACCTTCCCAGGTTGTAACCAACCCCCTTTCTCAATTTCTCTGGTTCGCAACCGTCTTATCCATCTTTTCCCAGGTCTATGCAGCATTACCTTTCCTTCGGGATAAAAATGCCTAGCTGGCGACTCTTTTCAGTTCATCTTCATGTTCTCTCCTCCGCCAATCGTTCGCGTCTGTACCCCTCTTGGCCCTGTGTCATTTGGTGGGAGCGACAACTTCTTTTAATAATCCTCATAAACTCATCCATATCTTGATCGAAGGATGATTTATGAGTCTCTTTTGGTGTAGATTCTTCAGGTATCACACTCTTCCCTTTGGCTTTGGCAACAACCTCTGCCTCAATACTGGTTCTTGGAGCTTGTGACGCAAAGAGATTCTCCGCTTAGGGTGAAACCTCCACCTCCCCCAACATTATCCACTTGGGGAGTAGGAACTGAAGAATCAAGAAGGACTTTCTCTCCGTTGCAGTAAAGGTCAGCACCATAATGCCATGGTACAACATTGTCTTTATCATATGGAATTGGCCCGGGCACCGTGATGGTGACTAGGCTCACTGCAGCAGAAGTTGGAACCATAATCGTTTGTGGATCATAGAAGATAGTGACAGGACTTCTGGTGGACGTTGGTGGTGATGAATTTAAGCTTGGTTGAAACTGTTGTTGAGATTGTTGAAAGTTGCTGGAGTTCGGGACCGTTGTCGGGTTATAATAAATTGTAACTGTGGAGACATCATTGTTGGTGATTGCTGAAGTTGTAGAAGGAGAAGAAATGGAACTGTTGTTTGTTGAAGTGATGGAAGAAATGGTTGCTGAAGTTGTAGACGAGTCAGTAGGAACAATTGTTGCAGTTGTAGAAGAATCACTTGTTGTTGACAAAGGAGTTGCTGGTGTTGTAGAAGCGGTTGTTGTTATTTGCAGAATGCCTTCTTTGATCAAACCATCAATGCCATTCCTCAAGCTTGCGCATCCATTCTCGGGAACCTTGCAAGATTCACAACAGGCCTCACAGCCTGGAAACACTTGGCATCTCAAAAGCTGAGCTTTAACCTCTTCCAGAGGTGTCTGAATACTTGTAATATCTTCAATGGGAATCATGGGTAAGCCTTCCTCTATAGCATTAATCCTTGGCCCACTGTGGCTTGGCATAGGATTTTTCATGACATTGGGAGGCGATGTAAAGTTCAGGGCCTTTGAATCTACCAGATCCTGGACCTTCATATGCAGAGCCCTGCATTTTTCCGTAGATTGACCAGGTGCGTTGGAATGAAAAGCACACCTAGCATTGATATCATAGTTTCTTGGAAGGTTCTGAGGATCAGGTGGAGCCAATGTCCTCAACTCAACAAGATCGAGCTTTAGGAGTTGTGGCAGCAGTGTGGCATATGGCATTGGAATAGGGTCAATCACCCTGTTGATCTGAGATGGCCGCTGTTGAAACGGGCATTGTTGTTGATTGTTGTTGTTGTTATAAGATCTCTGTTGAGGAAATTGTTGTTGTTGCTGAAAGTGTTGTGGTTGCTGAGCATACTGAGGAGGTGGAGCAGGGATAGTAACAGCAGCAACTGTTCTGGGCAGGTATTGGGGTCTCCCTCTTCCCATGTGCACATAGTTTGTTTCACCAGATCTACGGGGTCCAGTAAATGGCTTCCTTGCATTTCTTGAAATGGCACCGTTACCGGAGATCTTTCCCATCTTCAATAGGCTCTCTATTCTTTCCCCAGCTATCACCACATCTGTAAAGCTGGTGGAAGAAAATGCAGCCAATCTGTCAATATAGGTACCCTGGAGAGTATTCATGAACATGTCTGCCATCTCCCTTTCAGACACCGGGGGTTGAACGGCAGCGGCCAGTTGCCTCCACCTTTGGGCATACTCCCTAAAGCTTTCACGGGAAGATTGAGACATTCCCATTAGAAGGGTCTTGTTTGGAGCCATGTCCAGGTTATATTGATACTGACGGATAAAAGCTTCAGCCAAGTCTTTCCAGTTTCTTACTGTGGCTCTGGTCAAGTGGGAGTACCATTCTTGGGATGCCCCTGTCAAGCTATCCTCGAAGTAAAACATCCACAGCTTCTCGTCCATGGTGTATGCTTTTAATCTTCCCAAGAATGACTGAAGGTGGGTACGTGGGCAGGATGTGCCATTATATCTTTCAAAACACGGGGGTTTGAACTTGTGAGGAATTCTCACCCCTTCCACCAGTCCCATGTCCATGACATCAAAACCTAGGTAGTTTTTGGGATTCAAGAGACCTGAGCTTCTCTGCAATTTCATCTAACCGACGCTCATAAACTTCGTCTCCAGCACCTACCACAGTAATCTGCTCTTCTTGAGGATCTTCCTGCAAGACCCTTCCTCCAGCAGTGTTACCCTGAGTATTTCTTATGGCATTGATATCTGGGTTCAAATGAGGCTCAAACTCTGGTGTATCAGTGCGAGGCTGCACGTGATCGTTGTTACTGGTACCTCCTGTACCTGGATGGTGTTCCTTAGGAGTTTGTCGCTCAACCAACTCCCTCGGTCTTTCCTGGCTCTGAGCTAGACCAATCATCACTGTCATGAATTGAGTCATCTGATTTCTCATCTCAACCCTTTCATTGGCCATCTGGCCCTTACTTCATTCAAGTCTTGTTGAACTTGATCCATCTGAAGTCCCGGAAGGTTGTTTCTTGTCGGGTACCGGTGTATTCTGTTGACAGGGAACACTCTTCTGCGAGCAATGTTTCCTGAAACCACAACAAAGTGAGAAACAGCAATAAAACAAAAACCTACAAAACAAAGAAAATGTTAGTATGCAATGCAAGATGCCTATTTGTCTTCCAAGGGTATCCGGTTTGGTTCTTTGGTTTTGACCTTTCTAGTCCTCGAGGAATTGCTGATGATGTTGTAGAGAGATAAAGCCCACCAAAAATAATACAAACCATATATATTACAAATAGTGAAGATACATAGTTTGATTACAATAAAGTTCCCATGGTGGGTCAAAATACAACAACAAAATCAAAAGTACAACAAAAGGAAAGTACAGGTACAAGGAAATCAAACATCCAATCCAAAGTCATCCTCCCTGACTTCCTTCAGGAGGGCCTCAGTCACCGGACCTACTGGGTGTTCTGTGATAGTCCTGATGAGGAGGTTCCTGGTAGAAATGGCATTGGTCAACTTCTTGTGCTTATCCTGATCCTTTGACCTTTTTAACCCCGCCCGGAGTTTCAATTCAGATATCTCCTTCTGTGCTGCTATCAAGGCTGCCTGATGCTTCTTCTCACTAGCCTCCAGCTGTTCTATCTTAGCTTGAGTCCTTTGATCTTCTTGTGCACGGGCTTCAGTGATCCTAATCCACCTAGCCTGGCTCTCCTCTAGATAATGCTCTGCCCTAGCCTTCTGAGTCTTTGCTTCCTTGCAAGCATTCTTCAGTACCAACTCCCCTGCTCTAGCCTTTCTGATGTAGTCATCCGTCTTCTCAATCTTGGTTAAATGCTCAATCCTGAGCCTCTCTAACCTCTCATTATCCAAACAGCTGTCATTCCTCTCCCAGAGGGTCTTCTTCAAGGCTTCAGAGAGCTGAGTATTCCTCTCTTTCAGTTTCTCAAACTCTTCCAGACTGACAGTAGCTGCAGGTTGCACTGTTGAAGGTCCAGGTACATCTTCTAAGGTAAATGGCATCTGGGTGATCTGTTCCCTGGTGCGAGACCAATCAGAATATTGTGTTGAAGCTATATTGTTGCATTTTCCCAAAATAGCTGTCCCTTTGGTCTGGATGTTGTCCCAGGCCCAGGCTGCCTGTCTGACAATAGTAAAGTTGTGCTGGATTTCACAATAGAGGGTCTCATTCAAATCTTGCCCTCTTGGAGGATGAACCAAAGCATATCCTAACTGTCTCTTGAAGAGCAAAGGGTTGTAATTGATGCAACCTTTTACTCCAATCAAAGGCACATTAGGATATTGCCCACAACTAGTAATGATGTCTTTGCCCTTGGTGCTCTGAGTGCACCATCTGATGTCTTCTGATGTCAAGGAAATCAATCTCTTAGCCCAGTTCTTTGGCTGATGGGGGTTCAGGAAAGTGTTTTATTTTGGCAAATGTCTTAACAACCAACAGTAATAGAGGGGAGCACAACATCTGACCAGTCTTTCTCTTTGCTTCTCATTCCTCTGGTGTACTGAATAATAGAAGTCTCCAAGCAAGGTAGGCACTGGGTTCCTCAGTAAGAACAGATGAATGGCATTCTTGCTTACAAACTTTGACTCGTCTACAAACAATATAATCACATATATGTTGATTGCTAGGAGTGCACAAACAACATCCCACTTCCCTGCTGCAGCATGCAGGGTGGCCTGGGAGATCAAGAAATCCAAGTGAAGGCCTGGAACCCCAGCCTTGGTGGTCATGCTCTGATCAATGAGGGCAGGCTCCAAATGCAATGCCCTAGCTATGTATTCATTCTTGGGAGCAACCATCTCAGGGTTGAAAGGAATCCCCCTCCTGATGGGGACACCTAACAACATTGAGAACTCTTCTAGCAAGGGCCCCAACTGAAAATCAGGGAATGTGAAGAATCTGAGAGGAGGATCATAAAACTACAAGCAAGTATGGATCATTCTCCTATGGGATGCATCCAGGTCCATGATCATGTCCAATATGCCTCCATAATGTTCCCTGAATAATGGGACATGATCAGGAGTAATGAGAGACTAGATCTGTCTGATGTCTGTCAGTGTGGGCTCAAAGAAGTGGTATGTGATGTTGCTCTTCCTGGAAGTGTCCATGCTGATAATGGATGCTGGTGAAGAAACTGAGGAGAAACCCTGATGAGGGTAACTGCTGAAGACTGATGAAGATAGCTGGAGAAAGTGCTGAAGAAGGGTCTCTGACAAACTGATGAAGGTGCTGGAGAAAATAACTGAAGAAGTCTGAGCAGCAGAACAGGTCAAAACTAAACCAAAGATAATAAGGTGGATACCCTGTAAAACAAATAGGAAAATGTTAAATGATGGAAAATGATGTATGCAAAATGATATGCAAAGGGTTTGTGATTAATTCCTGGATCTGGTATCTGCCTTGATAAGGTCCATGTGTTCATAAGTCCGGATGGAGGCTCAGAAAACCAATAACCAGGTGGGGGACTCAAATAAAGAGTCACAAGTTCAGGGTTTCACATGAACTGTCCAAAGTGATGCATTCTTAAAACAAAACTGGTAACAGGGTATGATGAGGCCAAGGGTTCCTGCAGACCTGTAAACATCCCAACCCCCTCACATGTATTGTTCTAGAACAAGGATCCTTAGACTTGGATCAATTATGAGAAGTGTAAACACTTCTAACTCTGAGGTACAATGTTTACAATAACCATAAAAGATCCTCCTCTAATTCACCTCAGATGCTGAAGTTCATAAAAGGTCATCCAGACTTACCAGGCTTCCCAAATAGCCCTAGTACTACAGGAAATTCGTAGCACAGAGTTCTCAAGAAGAAACCCATGTCTGAACCGTATTTCATATTCCCGCACCAGACCGAAATGGAATGGGAAAGAATATGAAGCCACTCTAGCCTATGTGTCAATCAGGTCCCAGGTATAGGACCTTAATCACTCAATGATTCCCCACCCACCAAGGAAATAGCAGATCCAGCACATGATAGTGACAGTATGAAATGCATAAAAACTGTAAATGAAAGCGATAAATAAAGTTGTAAAGAAAGCAATAAATAAAGAAAATAAACAAGCACAAGTAGCACATAACACCCCTGTAAACACAAATCAAACAAGCGCTAGGAGGAACCCACAAAAAGAACCAGAAGCCCTGGTTGCAGTATAAGGGTCCCCAGCAGAGTCGCCAAGTTGTCGCTCCCCCGAAAAGACACCTGGTCAGAAAGGGTACAGACGCGAACGGTCGGTGAAAGGAGAAAATGAAATGAAGATGAATAGAGTCGTCAGCTAGGCATTTTTATCCCGAAGGAAAGGTAATGCTGCATAAACCTAGAAAAAGAAGGATAAGACGGTTGCGAACCAGAGAAATTGAGAAAGGGGGTTGGTTACAACCTGGGAAGGTATTAGCACCCAGATTGTCCGTCGTACTCGACGGGATCCACGCTTAAAAGATTGTGTTTAAAGGGGTAGGTGTATGTAATATCTATGTGCAAAAGCTGGAAAAGAATATACAAGTGTCAGTGCAAAAGATGAATGCTCGGGATTGAGGCTTTTAAAAGATTGTTGGAAGAGGGGGAAGACACAGAGACTTGTGTTCGATAACAGTTAAGTTATGCCTACGTATCCTCTCGTGAAATGAGGAAGTCAGAACACCGTAGTTCGACTCAAAGAGACTGAAAGATAAGTTTACTGATGAACTGCTTGCTTGCCTATGCTCAAATGTATGACTCGTCTGGCTCGAGTGCTAACTGTCTTGCATTAGACGGAAGAAGGAAATTCTTGTTTATGGGTGAGTGTGATGAGAAAAGAATCCCGGAGAAGACGATTATTGTTTGTTTTTTTGTGTTTTCAATCTTTTATTTGTTTTTGGTGTTTGTCATAAGTTAATGAGCTTAAGCCTAAACCAAGGGCTAGTAAACTCATTATATCCTCCCTTAGATTAGGGATAATGAGAATACTTTAAGTATGAGATAAACATCTCAACTTAGTTACCATGATGATGTAGGATTAAGATCATTAACCTACTTGTGATTATTTAGATGTTTTTGGTTTTTGTTTAGTGTTAAGTAATGAGTTTAAGCCATAACCAAGGATTAGTGAACTCATTGCACCATCCTAATAGAAGGATAATAGATGAGAACACTTAAGCTGAGGAAGATACCTCAACTTAATCCATGGTTAGGGATTAAAATCATTAGATGACAAGCCTTTATTAAGTGGATTTTAATTAAGAGATGAGATTAAGAAATGAGTTTTATGATTGGTAAGATAACTTGAGGAGGACTTGTACATTAAACACTAGGGTTAGTCCTTCTTAACCATAAAGGAAGAATTAGAACCCTAATGTAAGGCCCAAGTTACAAGTTAATGTCTTAGTGATTATTAGATGGATTTATTAAGAGGTTTAAACAAATTAAAAGTTTAACACTTAGGATTAAAGTCATGCACTCCATCCTAAGAGAAAGATGCATGCATAACCCTAATTCCAAAGTCCTAAAACCTTAAAGGTTTAGTCTCTAATGATGAGATGAGAAGAGAGGCACAAAGAAGACCCAAAGGTGAAAACTAAGGGGGACTAATCACAACCCTAATTATTATCATGCTTCAAAGTTACTATGGTATGTAAGGCTTGAGAAAGATCTTCAAAGAAGCCACCAATGGAAGAAGCAGAAGGAAGGAGGAAGAGGCAGAAGAAACAAGTTACTTACTACATTGAAGAAGATAAGTAACTTAGAGAAAGAAAGTGAGAGATGAACATGAATGAGCAAGCTCACTCAAAGACAATGAAAAATTCAGCAAAGATGCATATGAAGAAGATGAAGAGAAATGAGAAGTGAAGGAAAATCCACTTCTCAAATTAACTTACCACCTGAGAATGTTAGCACAGGATGCATAAGTAAAGAAATGAAATGGAATGAAGCATATGCAATGACAAAGATCAAAAACAGAAGCATACACATGATGTAAATGATGCTATGACATGATGCAAAGGCAAACCAAGTGCAATGGATGATCATGCAAGGGAATGAATGCAAAAGAAGCATGCTTTGAGGTTTGAAAGTTCATGAAGTTTAATGAAAGGAAATGAATGCAAAGCATATCAGATGTATGAATAAATGACCAAGCAATGTTCAAGCAATGTCTTAAGATGTCTAAGATGGCATACAAGTGCTTATAATTTAATGGAAAGTTCATATGTTCATGCAATGCAATGTAAGATGCAAGTAAGGATGCAAAATTAGGGTTACATGAAAGGATGAGATGCAAATGATCAAAACAGAAGCAATTCACATGATAAAAATTTGCAAATAATCTCAAACAAACCCTAACCCCATATGATATCACACCCCAAAGGAGGAGGTCTAACTCTTAACCTAAAGAAATTTATGATTTTTCTAAATTAATTACGGTTTGTGTGTACCTTAAAAGGAAAAATGCAAATCAATTGGAAAATGAAAGATAAATTTATGGCACAAATATCCTAAAAACTACATGTTATATGGAAAACAATGCAAAAAGAATCATTATCAAACCCTTCATAGTTAGGCAGAAGAGTTTTTTCAAAGTTAGGGTTCAAAAATAGGATTTAAATGAACCCTAAATTCAAAGAAAATGTCAAAATAGGACCAAAACAAAAAAGAAATTTGTGTGGAGGGTTTGACAATGTTTCTAAATGTCTTAAGATGCAATGTGAATTTTTTTGTGATTTTTAGAAACCTAAATGGTATTTTAATTAATTAATTTCCATTAATTAATTAAAATAAACATTTAAATATTTTAAAAATGCTTTTTTAATGCAAAAAATAAAAATAAAAATGTTTTTGAGTTGAGAAAAATATTTGGAACTAAAATGCAGAAAATAATATTTGTGATTTTTCTAGGTATTTTAAAATAAATGTGCAAGAAAATACAATAAAAAAGAAATAAAAATCAATTTAAATAGAAAGTATGAGGATCCAGTGGATGAGATTCAAAGCTGAGAGAAAAAGGTTGACTAGCGCGCAGATCAAAGGCTCAGATTTAAACTGGCATATTTAATATTAATCTTAATTAATTAAATTAATTAAAAACAATTAGGGTTAAGTGAACTCATCCTGACCATCAAAACACGCGCGAACTCCAGATCCAACGCCCCACATTCAAAGTTCATTAATTACCCAGATTAAACCCTAATCAGGTTCAGGTGGCCGGAGAAGACTTTCGGACGTCTTCTCTGGCGAGCTCCTCCCCTGAGATTCTTTAAAACCACACCCCAGACTCTCAAACTCTCCAGAAATGATCAACTCACTACCTAAACAAGAATCTAACCCTAAAATTCATTTCACATTCATCATTATCAAGATTCGAATCAAAACCTAAAAATGACAAAACTTTTAGACAACCATGAAATACTCAATACGCAACCATTTTCAAAACCAACAAGTGAAGTTTGATCAGTGAAGCATATAGATCATTTCTATAACATAAAAAATAACTTCTGGAAAATTTGTTCTTGAGGTATACCTGAGATGAAGCTTTTCAGTTTGGCACTTTCTGGACCTCTCGCTTGTGCAAATAGCCTCCACTTGATCCCCTGATGATGTTGCAAGGCTTTGAATGAGTTGAAATGAGTTGGTTTGAGAGGTTGCAACTCAACTGCACTGAAATCGTGTTTTGCTTTCAGGGGCTTTCAAGCTTGTTTAATGGTTGGGAAAGGTTCTATTGATGATGGTGAGTTGAATGGTGAAGTTTGTTTTAAGGTTTGAGGCTTGTGCTGTGAGAATCGAAGAAGGGAAAGTCTTGAGTGATTTGTGAAACTTGGTGTATGAGAGTGTTCAAGCTCCAAGGTTATGTGAATTGGCTTGCTTTTGGTCCACATAACAAGTATCTATTGGCCAGAGAGTGGGTGGTGGCATGTGGTGATTGGTATGGGTTCACTTGCAAAAAGTCAACAACTTATGTACTTAAGGTATGGGCTCATGAAAGGGTGGTTCAGTGGCATGTCCTGGTTCAACATTGATCAAGGAGGTCCATAGAAAATGATTTGGGGTGCTGCAGCAAGTGTGTGAGAAGATTCATGCCCTTTTGCCAATTTGAAGAACTTTGGCCCTTTTTGAATTTCTTGAAGTTCAAGGCATGAAAATGAATGATTATTTGGGCAATTCTGATCACAATGCATTGTACCATGTTTGTATGATGCTTATAGATGCATTAGAGGTCACAAAATGACTTGGCAAGTGGTTTTGCAAAAATTCCTCTTTGGTGTGAAAGTGAAAATTATAGGATTTTTGCCCACTTTGCAAGGCCATAACTTGAGTTCCACAATGAATTAGAACATGTTCTTGTACTCTTTGGAAAGGAAATGATCCAATCTATAACTTTCATGACCAACAATTTTTCATTTGAAGCATTTTTGGTTGAGAAAGAGGAGGTTGAAGAACTTTCCTAAAATGGAAAGTTTCCATTACAAGTCATTTCCATTTTTGGAAACTTTTGGTTTAGCTCAAATTTCTTCAATTTTGTGAAATTCCAAACACTTCAATGATAAAATAAAGATCATATAACTTCAATTTGATGAAAATACCCCTTTGGTTCCATTGTTGGGGGCCTCAGATGCCCTAATTTTGCTCTGACTTGCTCAAGAAGTTACCCAGTGAACAGATGACTTCCACAATGAATTTCTTCATCAAATTTGGTACACATGATCCTTATAACATAAGGAAATTAGAAACAAGAATGACCCAAAAATTTGGAGTTATGGCCTCTGAAACCAAAACCCTAATTTTGGTCATCTGTGTAGTGAAAACCCTAGCTCTGCTTCCATGTTTTCCAAGTTCTTGTGATTTCTTGACTTCCTTGAACTTTGAGAGACATAACATGATGATAGAATAAAAATGGACCCTCTTGGAATGCTTTGAGGCCTTTGGAGTGGCTCAGATGGAATCTTGGATTGCTCAGATCACAAACCCTAGATGCAGATGAACTTGAACTATGCAGGGAAACAAAAATGCAATATGAGATGGTATGCTTATGCTTATGCAAATATGAAAGATCATAAGCCATGGTGTGAACTTAGTGAGGGCAAATTTGGGGTGTTTACATCTGTCATGGTCAGTTATATCAGAAACGGATGAAAAGAGCCTTCGATCAAAAGGTGAGACCTCGGGAATATCAAGTGGGAGAGCTTGTATTGAAGAGACTCCTTCCTCCTCATTCAGACCACAGGGGACAGTGGACGCCAAACTATGAAGGTCCCTACATGATAACTAAAGTCTTTTCAGGCGGAGCACTGATGCTCGCAACCATGGATGGCGAAAAATTCTTATCTCTTGTGAATTCATATGCAGTTAAAAAATACTTTGCATAAATGACCCGCTGGGCATAAAAACAGAATGTAAGTCCAGACAAAAATAGGGCATCCCGGCGAGTCAAAAACAGAATAAAAGACTTGGGCAAAAGTAAGGGAAAAATTTGAAGAAAAAAAATGTACACCCGCTGAGTTGAAAAGCCACATCGGACAGCTCAGGCAAAAAAAGGGTATCCCGATGGATTGAAAACCCGAAAGGGCGATCCAGGAAAAATCAGGGAATAAGCGAACAACTGCATTTTGAATTTGTCAATATCACTCACATAACATGACAACCTTCGAAAGGATAAATCGTCGGTCAGAATCAACTTTCTTCAGAAAGCAAGATAAGAAGAGCGTTCAGGTCATACAGGTCATAGCAAAAGGAAGATTGAAGCATCAACATCAGCATTGCCAAATAGGACTTTTTATTTTCTCAATTTTGTAACAATCTCCTCATTTCAGGGATTAGTTTCCTTACTGTACTCGCCTATTCTGGGCACACAAGTCAATAAAGTCAAATATTCATTCACACTTTGCTTTGTACCTTTTTGTTTCGTTTGCAAAATGTCCAAAGTTCATAATACAACGTTTGCATGAAAACATTTAAGCCATTTTCAATAAATGCTTGCAGGAAATATGTGCTCTTAAACGATCCTAACTCCTATGACGGAATCCGGTTGAGGATACCTCAGGGAATTTGTACGTTTCCTTTGTTTGAAAGGTTGCAGGTACTCAAGGCGAATAATCTTTCACATCATGGGGCATATCAGGCACTATATCCCCAACCAAGCCAACAATCACATCATCAGAAGGACTACTTGACGAAAGTATTTCCCCATGGAGTTTTTTATCCTCTAAGAGTATCCCCCACAAAGCCGATCCTCCGGCAGATTACTTCCCAGAAGTTCTCTCCTCCCCAAGCAGGATCTCCAAAGCAATGCCTAAATCACTTTTCCCCAGCGAGTGGCCAGATCTTCTCATCCTCAGCACTGGCTCCCCACATAGTTCTTCCCCCAGAGTTCTCTAGAAAGATCATGCAGTGATCCTTTCTCCCCACAGATCGCCCAGATATCTGTTCTCCCAGTAGATTTCAGATCTCGGATCTTGTTTCTCTCATTTGCATAAACATAGCATTCACATCATTTCTCCCCAAACAGAGCGTAGCATTCCGTCTAATACGAAGCATTACAGCAAAAATCAAACATTTGCATGATCGTAAGCCAAGTTCGAGCCAGTCACCTGCAAATACCAAAATCACTCCTCCAGCAATACACAAAAACTTATCTCCTGCAGATAGAAAGCCAAAATATCCTTTTGCACTCTCTTGTACATACTTATACACACTCCTTCTGATACTCGTCTGTATCCCACTTATACGTAATTCTTTGGTACTCGTCCGTATCTTATGCATCTCCCCGAAGGAATAACACTCGTCCGTGTTCTTTGTTCAAACAGTTGATACTCGTCTGTATCATCACTCCTTAAACACGCGTCAGCGTTTGTTTCTGTCGATACTCGTCTGTATCGTGGTTCTAAGGATACTCGTCCGTATCTTTAATCTATACACACTGTCGAAATACTTACCATTTTATTTTTAGGGCTTAAACACTCGTTTGTGTTTATCTATCCCCAGAAGTCGCCAACAAAACAACTTTCTATCCGACATTCGTCCTATGTCATGATATCTTTTAGGTGATCGTCCTTCACCTTTTGATGACCGTACCTCATCATTCATCAGATGGCCGTCCCCATCGTCGATCTTTTTATCCGGCATTCGTCCTATGTCGAGATAATCCCCAATAGAGCAGCCGTTCCCTGCTAGGTGATCGTCATTCACCTCTTGATGATCGTCCCTCATCATTTATTTTGATGACCGTCCCTCATCATGTCATCCTATGGCTGTCCCCATCGTGGATCTTTTTATCCGGCATTCGTCCTATGTCTCGATAATTCAGAGCAGCCGTCCTATGCTAGGTGATTGTCCTTCACCTCTTGATGATCGTCCCTCGTCATATATTTTGATGACTAACCCTCATCATTTTATCTGATGTCCATCCCCATCGTTGGTCTTCCTATCTGACATTCGTCCTATGTCGTGATATCTTTTAGCAGTCGTCCCCTGCTAGGTGATCGTCCTCCACCTTTTGATGACCGTCCCTCATCATTTATTTACTATTCACCCGATGGCCGTCCCCGTCACGGTTTCTTTATTCTTCAACCTGACGGTCTTCCCCGTTAGTGCTTTTAAATCCCCAGTAAAGTCGCCTTTCTTTACCCGATGGCCGTCCCCGTCGCAGATTCTTTATTCCTCAGCATGATGGTCGTCCTCGTTAGTGCGTTTCTCACTATTTCTTTCCCTAGCAGTCGTCCTCTGCTCGATGGTCGTCCTTCGTCGCTATCATTTAATATTCAGTCTATACTGTCTATTGCAATTTATATCCCATTTCTTCTTATAATAAAGAGTGCAAATTTTGGACTGTCTTGGTATTCAACCACAAGTTATCTTGTTTGTCTGCTAAGCCAGACGCTTACATCCTACACAGCTAACTCATGCTTGAATAGGGGCAGCTGTAAACACCCCAATTTTGCCCTCTCTTTTTTCTCACACCTTGGCTTATGATCTTTTATATTGCATTTCATAAGCATACTATCTCACACTGCATAGTTATTTCACTACATAAGTTGCATAGTTAGGGTTTGTGATCAGGTGAATCTTATAAGTGGTTTGAGATATCTCATAGGCCATGAAGCATGTCAAGAGGGTCCATGAGTGTTCTATGATCATTTTATGCCTCCAAGGGTTCTTGAAAGTCAAAAGATCACAAGAGATTGCAGAGCCACCCAGGCAGGCTCAGAGCTCCTACACAGATGACCTACAATTAGGGTTTTGGGTTTGAGGCCCTTACACTCAAAATTTTTGGCCATTCTTGATTCTATTGGTCTATATATGTTATAATGAGCATATGTATCAAATTTTAAGCAAAAATTCCTTGTGGAAATCATCTGATCAAATGGTAACTTGTTGTGCAAGAAAAGTCAGAATCAGGGCATCTAAGGCCCCTAACAAGGGTACCAAAGGGTCATCTTCATCAATTTGAGGTCCTATGATCTTTATTTGATCTTAGGAATGCTTGGAAGTTCACAAGAGTGAAGAATTTTGAGCCATTTGAAAACTTTACATTTTTGGGCATGACTTGTAATGAAAACTTTCCATTTTGGGAAAGATTTTCAACCTCCTCTTTCTTTATCAAAAAGGTTTCAAATGAATTTTCCTCAAACATGAAAGTTGTAGATTGGATCTTACCATTTTCAAAAAGTTCAAGAAATCATTCGAATTCATCCTAGAACTCAAGTTATGGCCTTGCAAAGTTGGCAAAAATCACATAATTTCAAGATTCATGTCAAAGAGGATTTTGTGCATTTTGGCATTCTAGGCTTCTAAGTGACCTCAAATGTGTTCAAATGTTACATAACATGTGCATACAAGTTGCCAAGATCAAAATTGTGCCAAGAATTCAAGGATTTCATGACTTTTTCTTCAAGATTTCACAAAGTTACAATTATGCATAAAGCTTGCAATCTCTTCATCTAAGCATCACAACTACATTTCATCAATCCAAGGGCCATCCTTGAACCATGCTGAAGCAATCCAACCACAGAAAGCAAATCTGCACAAGCCCATACCTCAAGTACAACACAACTTGACTTTTTTCATTTTGCATTTTTCTCCCATACCAATCCCATAGTGCTCAACTGCCCTCCTGATTCATTGGGACAACCTTAGCCATGCCTCAAGACTCTATAAAAGCAAGCTTTATGGCCTAAATCAAGACACAACTTCAGATTGAGAAAAATTCCTCAAAACCTTCATGCTATCGAATTTCACAATTCAGCCACCCAAATTCAATTTTTCTTTCACCAATCAACTCCACATTGCCTAAGGATCATTTCCCACCCATCACCATAGCCTGAAACACCCTCAAACTCAAACACGATTTCTGAAACTTCAGAAACCAAACACTCAAAATAGCCACTCTAAGCTCCATTCAAGCATTCCATTGAGCTCAGGAGATCAAAAGAGGTTGGATTTCACAAAAAGGAAGCCAGAAAGGTGTATTTTGAAGGATTCCATCTCAGGTAACCTTCATGAACTCTTTTTCTAGAAGCATGATTTTAAGTTCTAAAATGATTCTCCATGCTTCCCTGATGATCCTGATATGATTAGAATTGAAAATAGGTATAAATGAGGATTTCATGATGTTTTGAAATTTTTGACCTAGAACTTGTTTGCTTTGATTTGGCTTCTTGATGTATGATAAATGATTTTGGTTGTTGGATTATTGTTGTATGATGTTAGTAGAACGTTTCTGGGCAAGAAATTACGAGTTTAGAAGCTTATTTGAATTTCTGAAATTTTAGGTCGCCGGAGAAGATGACCGGATGTTAGCTCCGGTCACCTGAAAAATGATTAGGGTTAAGATGAGTTTAGTTGCCCAGATTGAATTGTGGCCCTTGGATCCTGATTAGGGTTAGAAGTGAGTGGCCCAGATTGCGCGTGTTAAGTTAATTATGTTTAATTTAAATAAAAACCAATTAAATCCTCAGATCAAACCTCAACCATTGGATTGAACGCGCGCTTTTAGTTTAAATATGAGCCTTAGGATTTGCATACCTCTGGTCAATCAGACTCTCCCTCACATCCCTTGATCTCAATGACCTCCATTCCCAACCATTGGATGCGCATACTTTCCCATTTTCTTTAATTTTATTTTGTTTTATTTTGTTTTATTTATTAAAAATACCAAAAACAATTTAAAAATTATGGAAATTTTTATCAACACTTGAATTAATTTTTAGAAACCAAAAACATTTTTATTTTTATTTTTTCATTAAAAAAATGCATTTTTAAGTATTTAATTGTATATTTTATTTAATTAATTCCATTTAATTAATTAAAAATACTTCAAGATATCTAAAAATCACAAAAAAAAACCAGAGAGGTCATTTAAACATTTACAAACTCATCTCACAAATTTCTTTTTGGTTTTGATCATACCTTGGTAATTTTCATTGAGTTAGGGTTTCCAAAATTCCTATTTTTCAACCCTAACTTCAAAATTTCATATCTCTCAAACCAAGATGAGTTTGCATATGGTTCATTTTGCATTCTTTCAAAATTGACCTCTAGTTTCTAAATATATTTTTGTCTCATTTTTATCTTTCATTTTCAAATTAATTTGCCTTTTTCATTGAAAAGTGTCCAAAACCCTAGCCAATCTTAGGTAAACCATAACTTGAATTTGGTAAACCTTTAGACCTCCCCCTTTAGATGGTATTCTCATGAGTGCTTAGGGTTCCTTTGGATGCAATTTCAATTTTTTATCATGTGATTTGCTTGTGCTTTTGAATTTGTACATATCTTGTTTTTAAACTAACCATTTCAGGTGCATTTAGTAAGTTATTTAGGATGTGGATGTGCATCCACATCCAACCTCTCCTTATCTCTTTATTCTTATGCATCTTACTTGTGCTTGAAGTGAATCTCATTCACTTATGTTCTCTCTTGTTCCTAGGTTACTTAACTTCTTCATGAAGTAAGTAACCTAATCCCTATCTCTCTCTCTCTCTCTCTCTCTCTCTCTCTCTCTCTCTCTTTTCATCTGCATCTCTTCCTTGGTGGCCATCTGAAGACTTCTCTTGATGCCTCACAAACCATAGGAACATCCAAGCATGATAACTTTAGGGTTGTACATAGTCCCCCCTAGTTTTTACCTTTTGAGTCTCCTTGAGTCTCTCTCTCTCATCTCATAATCAAGGCTAAACAGTTAAAGTTTTGGGACTCTGAATTAGGGTTATGCATGTATCCTTATCTTAGGATGGAATGTATAACTTTGATCCTTAGTGCTAAACCTTTAAGTTGTTTTCACCTTCAATCAAAAACACCTAATAATCATTAAAGACTTAACCTTGTAACTTGGGCCTTATATTAGGGTTACATCTCTGCCTGGTGGTCCAGAGGGACTAACCCTAGTGTTTAATGGACAAGTCCCTCTCAGGTTTAGTATTACAAACATAAAATCCATTTCTTAATCCCACCTTTAATTAAAATCCACTTTAATAAAGGCTTGTTATATAATGATTTTAATCCCTAACCATGGATTAAGTTGATGAGTCTTCCTCATCTTAAGTGTTCTCATCTGTTATCCTTCTCTTAGGATGGTGTAATGAGTTCACTAATCCCATATTAGAGATTAAATTCATTACTTAACACAAAACAAAAATCCAAAAAGACTTAATAATTACAAGTGGGTTAATAATCTTAATCCTGCATCATTAGGGTAATTAAGTTGAGACCTTCATCGCATACTTAAGTGGACTCATTATCCCTAATCAGGGAGGATATAATGAGTTTACAACCTTTGATTTAGGCTTAAGCTCATTATCTTACGCAAAACACCAAAAACAATAAAAAACTGAAAAGACAAAAACAAACAATAAATGTCTCCTCTGGGATTCTTTTCTCATCATATTCACTATGAAAATGAGAACTCGCTTCTTCCGTCTAATGCAAGACAACTAGAACTCGAGCCAGACGAGTCATACACTTGAGCATAGACAAGCAAGCAGTTCACAACAAAATCACTAAGTCTCTTTGAGTCGAACTATGGTGTTCTGACTTCCTCATTGCACGAGAGGATACGTAGGCATAACTTAATAGTTATCGAACAAAAGTCTCTTTGTCTCCCCCCCTCTCCTTCTCCCAGTTCTCTTTCCCCAGCCTCAGCTTTGAGCACTCGCTTTCCTTTTGCACTGACACTCTGTACATCCTTTTCTCCCTAGCCTTTTATGCATAGTTTAGCACATACACTACCCCCTTTTTAAACACAATCAAGTAAGCATGGATCCCGTCGAGTACGACGGACGATCTAGGTGCTAATACCTTCCCAGGTCGTAACCTACCCCTTTACTCACTTTCCTTTTCCACTGACACTTTGTACATCCTTTTCTCCCTAGCCTTTTATGCACAGTCTAGCACATACACTACCCCCTTTTAAACACAATCAAGTAAGTGTGGATCCCGTCGAGTACGACGGACGATCTGGGTGCTAATACCTTCCCAGGTTGTAACCTACCCCTTTACTCAGTCTCTTTGGTTCGAAACCGTCTTACCCATATCCTCTTAGGTTTATGCAACATTACCTTTCCTTCGGGATAAAAATTCCTAGATGGCGACTCTATTCAACCTCAACCTCCAACATCGCCTACGGTTCGCGTTTGCACCGGGACGAAAATCTGGGGAGCGACATATTGCAAGAAGATTAAAGAATCAGATGATAAGATAGATTCATAATAAGGAAAAATATCTATTGAATGCTACTTTTGGAATACATTGATTGAACAATGTATCTGCTCAAGATAAAATCATTAGAAAGTAAGGAATCTTGTTTGCTGAAGATCAATTCTTCGTGAGTATGAGATGTTTTCCAAAACTGGATTAGTCCACATTTGACTTTCTCATAAAAAGCTCATTAGAAATTTCTTCATGTAAAGAAGAAAGATTGTTGGTTCATAATTTTGATGCTTAAAGACTTCATGATGAAGTATGCAGAAGAATGTTAGAAATCATGATCAGAAGAACATAAAAGTTATGAGTGATTATTCTCTGATAGAACTACTGTAGATGATCAGATGCCTGATAGAAAAAGCAAATGTTTTTCAAAAGAAATATGATATCTCAAAACATATCTCATTAGAACTTCTATGGTGTCATTATGAAGAAAGAAGAAAGAAGGAATAATCATAAGTAAGCAGAAATCAAAATCAGAACGAGAGGTATTCATAATCAACGAGAAGACGTTCAGAACTACAAAGGTAATGTTTTTATTTTTATCTCTGACGTATTCTATTTATCTTCTGATAAAGATAATTATACAAGTTAGAAGTTTTTTTTAATCAGAATGTATTTGTCAAATGTTTGTGAAATATTAAAATCAAAACTTTCTGATACATGAAAGTGTCATGATTTGAAAAAGTTTCTATTCAAGACAAAATCTTCTGATTTATTCTCTGAGTATTGAACAGTCACAAAATTTAATATGGTCATTTCACTAGAGGTCGTGTGAACGTGATTGTGACAGTTGTTCCACTTACTTATCATGCGTGATTAAGAATTGACACATTAGGCTTAACTAGTGTCTTGTAAATATACCTAAATCTTTACGTTTTTCAAAATGTGCATTTTATTTAATGTTTTTAATCATGAATTAGTAGGAAATCCCTTTTCATAGTAACCTATATATATATATATATATATATATATATATATATATATATATATATATATATATATATATATATATATATATATATATATATATATATATATATATATATTCAATCTCTTCACTTCACATACTACACTAACTCACAACCACATTATGTCTTTTAGAAAGCCTAAACCTTACAAACCCTTATTTATTCGTACCCTTCTTCATCCTCCTTCAAAAATGGCATCTTTCTATCAACATCCACAAGAAAGCAACCAGTTGAATAACTGTCCCATCTCTTTATGAACACCAGTTGAGAATCTCATTGTGGACTGTGAGACAAGGGTAAACTTTAAAAACTTGAAGGCTAATGGATGTAATTTGACTCACTCCTTGAATTTCCAAGGATGGAGTGAGTACTTCAAAAGGTTGGAAGGGCCTGCATATCCCTGTTTGATCAAATATTTCTAAATTCACGCAGCAACAAGCAAAGACATCATAATATCCTCTGATTTTGGGAGAATGATAATCATCTCTGAAAAGACCTTCTCTGACTTAATGGTGCATGACGACACATGATTAATAATCATTAACGCTAAGCTAAGTGAGGAAAGTGAAGCTAAAGTTATAGCTTATATTTTCAATAAAGGAGTTATGGTTGATGATGAGGATTCAACATTCTAAGGTCTAAAAGAACCTGTACAACTCTGGTTCAAAATCCTGCAAGGAAACGTGTTTCATCACTTTCCTTCAAACCAACTCTATGTGATTCACAAGTGTGCTTTATACTTCCTGCTAAAGGGGATAAAGATTCACCTTCCAGCTATCCTGAAGGAATTAATCAAGAACTCTAGAATTGGCTCTAACACTAAAATGAATCATATTCCATATGATAGAATCATTTCCGATATTCTGGTTGAGTCAGGAAAAGTTGAAGATATGTTGATCAACAGAGAGGAATCAAGTAAATTAACCAAAGCGACTGGACAAGATCTTCAATGGGATAATCTAAAACACAGGGAAGAAGACGCTGATCTTGCATGTGCGGAACGTGAGCAAGGGACTATGACTATGAGGATTCCAGTTGAGGGATTTCCTACTTTCAATAAAACATATGATCCAAGAGAAGTGAAATATTATCTGGCACAATTCAAGGACGAAGCTATAGAGGTATGGAATGAAGGTGTGAGAAAAACACATGAAAAGGGGGATTAAATTGAGGTTTTCACTCTTGACTATTTTTCGCAAAGCAAAGTATTGCATTAAGATATGATATGTGTCTTACCTCGAAAAAATACGATCCTCGCGATGGGACGCGAAAAGAAACAACAAGAGTCGCCACCTAATTCTATTTATTCTACGAGAGACAAGGAAGATATAGATACAACCTAATAAAGGATAAGAAATGGTTTACGAAACCAAATTGTACGTTCGGGAGTCGGTTATGCAAGGGGAAGGTATTAGCACCCCTCACGTCTGTTGTACTCAACGGGAACCTCTTAGTTAACTATGTGATTAAATTTTGATTAATGTCTTTGTCTTCTAAATGGTTTGTTAAGATGTTTGTTCTAATGGAAATTAATTTTATTATTATTATTATGAAGAAAATGGTTAATTTTTTATTAGTGTGCTCGTGAAGGATTAAAATCCTCGTGCCTACGTATTTCCTTGTACAATGGGAAAGTCAGAGCTTCGTAGTTCATGTAACTACAGTTTGTGATTTTTAAAGAACAACTGTTTAAAATGCTTTTTAACTACTAAGTGTTGGCTTTTACTCGTGGTGGAGGCTGAAGCGCTAGCTTGTTTGCGAGATAGAAAGTTTTAAACAATGTTCGTTTAGAGAAAGATATTTGATCTTACTTGAAGTGTTTTAAATGAAAGAACGAGTGAACCACAACGCGTGGGGCTAGCCCAGGAGTGATTTCATTCAAGAACCCGAGGAATGCTAGATTCCCGAGTTCAGTTCTTCGTTAATTACTTATGAAAGTGATTTGAATTTGTTGGGTATGTTTTAAGTTGTATTTTGAAGAAAAAGACAAGTCGTCATCTTTAAGGGAGATATCTCGCCTATTTCACCACAAACATTTGAGGAAATGAAATCGAAAGAAGCTTTAAACTTGGATACAGGGATCGACAAGCAATGCCAAATTATTTCTTTGAGAAATAAAATCGAAAGAAGCTTCGAACTTGGATATATGATCAACAAGTGATTGCCACATTCTTCCTTGATAGAAATTATTTGATAAAATTGATTGGTTTGTGTTTGTGGGGTTAGGAGGAATACCTTTCCTACGGAGATGAATCATGTCTCATCTCTTGAGTTGTTAAGTTTAAGTGTTTTGAATACAAAAGAGTGAATGGACCACATCACGTGGGGCTATCCCAGGAGTGATTTCATCAAGAACCCGAGGAATGCTAGATTCCTGAGTTCAGTCCTTTCGCATAATTAAATTGTAAGAATTTCGATATTTTAGGAACGAGAGGGTGAATAAACCACAACTCGAAGGCTAGCCTCAATAATGATTTATTCAAGAACTATGTGGAGTGCTAGACTCCAGAATTCAGTTCCTCCATTATTTAATATGTGAATTAAGTGTTCGCATTTTTTTTGGATGATTTAGGGTTTATAAATTTTTAGAAACGAAGGAGTAAATGAGACACAACTCGAGGGCTAGCCTTAAGAGTGACTCATTCAAAAAACCGAGGAATGTTAGATTCCTAAGTTTAGTTCTTTCATTAGTTAATTATGAGATGTATTTTAATAAAAGACTTAGATAAGATAATCATGTTTCAGGTGATTTAGGGTTTATAATTTTAGAAACAATGGAGTAAATGAAACACAACTCGAAGGCTAGCCTCAATAGTGGTTCATTAAAGGACCCAAGGAATGCTAGATTTTTGAGTTCAGTTCCTCGTTAATTAATTGTGACTCGTAAAGACGTGCAGATGGTGATCACATAAGTGATCGACTTACATGTGTGCAAAATGTAGGCGTATGAATTGTTCACTTGGCGTTGGATCAAGAGAATTAATTTTTTTTAAACGACTATTCTTAGGATGCGAGTATTTGTTTTTTTAATTGACAAAATATAGTCGTAAATGCGAGAAATAAATCATACAAGAGTAAATACGACATCAAGATTAGAATGAAGTGTGAAAGAGGTAAAACGAGTTTCGGTGGTACCTAACGGAGAAGGTCTGTCGCCTCTTCAATACACGCAAAAAGAATCTCAAGAATAAGTATCGAGAAGAAACTTTACATGATCAATCCAGTAAAGCTCAAACGCTCAATACCAAACTCTACTCAAGATTCAACTAAAATCAAACATCAGACTCAATAAAGAGGTCAATTATATCTAAACAGAAATTTAATAATAATAAAAAAACAACTACAAATTCTACTTCAAATCTCTACAAGACAATTAATCTATATAAAAAAATAGTAAAACTAACCATAATTAATTAACTAACAATTAAAATTAATACTTAAGTTCTAAACAAAAACACCGTTAACCAGAAAAAATGATACAAATCAACACCATTATTATTTTAAAAACTAACAATTAGTAATAATAATAAAAAAAATGAGAGAAAGGGGAGGCTAGCGTAGGATTGAGGTGTGAATCTTAAAAAAATGGTGAGCTTAGCCCACCCTTAACAACAACAAAAATGAAACAGGTGAAATAAAAAATAAGGTTAAAATAAATTAAAAACAATCAGTATAAAATTTTAGAAAAAAGAAATAGAAATAAAATTCAACAGAAACCAAAATCACGTTTATCAGCATCTCAAAAACATGTTTCGAGTTCCCAACCTTCACTTCCGAAACCAAAACAACCCTTTCACAGTTCAAGCCCACAACGGCCACGAAAATTCACGACGGACACTTCCTCTGATCCCTTTTGGTTCGTTTTACGGCTTTGTTCGCCACTGTTTCTCGGTGGGTCGCGCGGTGGTGTCTGTTTCACCCACGACGATGATGGTGGTTTAACGGTTGAAGAATAAGGGTGGATTTCAGCGTTGTTTTCAGTGAAGGATCGCGGATCGTCTGTTACGGTGGTGGTGGATCGTGATCTCAGATTTCGTGGTTTAGGGGTTTTTTCGCGGTGGTTGTAGGGTGATGAAGAAGTGTTCGTTCTTGGTGTGGAGCGGTGAGTTTCAGAGTTTGTGATGGCGCCGATTTGTCGCGGTTTTGGTGGTTTCGAGTGGTTTGGGGGCGGTGGCGCGATTACGGATTTCGTTCGTCTCCCTCGGATTCAATCGCATTTTTGGATTTTTGATGGTTGAACTATGATGGCATATTATGCAGAAGGTTGAAGGAGAATAGGTCTGAGTTTGAAGGTTTTAGGTTGGTGGTGATGGCTTGTGTGTAAGAAGATTAATAAGGAGTGGTGAAGAAGAAGAAGGAAAAGCAATGATAGATAGAGGAAAGTTTGTAATCTGTTGTTCTGGCTTCTATTCTCTTTTTGAAAATTTTATGAAGGTTCCGCTCATGGAAGTACTGATTTTTGGTTTCTAGTTTGTGTGTGTTTGGATTTTTGTCGATTGAAGTTTTTGTCAAGATCAGTGTTCTTCTGTTTTTTCGTTTATGAGCAAAAGTTGTTTTTTCCGCCCCCCTCAAAAAACGCAGGTCCTTATCAGTTATATGGCTTTTCTTTTCTATTATTCTCTTTACAATAAACTTCTTTACCAAGTTTAATGGTACAAAACTCTGTCTCAATGTCATGTGATGTTGCTTTCACTGTGTTTCAAATTGCAGGTTTCTTTATGGAGTGAAGAGTTTTTCACATTCTAGTATAGACAGATGCGGATGTCTTTGTTGTTGACCTGCAGGAATACTATTTTCACTGTATTTGTATATAGATAAGCACAACTGATTATGGGTTGGCGCAAGAGGTCTTATTGTGGCATGTTAGACAAGGTCCTTTTGGCCTTATGCAGGAAGCAAAATACTAAATTGGTGTAAGATTAGATGTACATTTGGATTGTGACAAAACAATTAGAAAAAAGAAGACTAATAAATTAACTTAAATAATAAAATTAAACTAAAACAACTGTTCCTAAACCAACTAAATTTAAATCTTAAATTATTAAAATTAAAACTTAAATTGAAAGTAAACTCTTAAATCTAATTAGACTTAAAATAAAAATAAAAAAAAACAAACTCTATTTAAAAAAAAAAAATTAAACTTATATAGAAATTTAAACTAATTAATAACTGAATTATAATATAAACTAAAAATATAATTAGATTTAAAAATAGAACCTGATTAAATTAGACTAATTAATTAAAAAAATAATTAACTAAATGAAACATAAATTAAATTAAAACTAGTATTGAAATTGAACTAATTAATTCTAACTAGTCTAATATGTAACTAAAATAAAAATTAGAATAAAAAGAAATTAAACTAAACAAAATGAGACAACATTCTATTTTTTTTAATTGAAATAAAATCTAAGATAAAAACGAAAATACATTAAAATGAAACTAAATGCATTATCATGTGTGAAAAAAAGACCAAAATGCAAAGATGACTGATTATCGGTACTTGTAATAACAATGCGTTAGATGAAAAAAAATTGAAAAAAAATTCGGTCAAAATTTAGGGTGTGACAGTTGCCCCTATTTAATCATATTGATCCTGAATATATGAATAACAAAGTTTTTTGGATATTCAAGGTAGAAGAGGATTAAATATTAAAATATCTAAAATTTGACCGAATGCAGATGAAATGCAATGATATGCAATGTTATGAATTTATGAGAGATTCTTTTGTTTTGCTGGGGATATAAGATGAAATGACACTAGCATGCTGCCTTTTGAATGATGAATATGCTTAATATGATATGCGGGAAATGATGAAGATAACTGGTAATGGTAACCCGCAAAAACAAGAATCGAGGGTGAAGACTCGCTGGGGATAACAATATGATGGGGACACATATCAACTCGGGGGTTGAGGAAGTAGTTAACATGACATCGACTCGGCGGTCAAGAAAACAAGTCAACTTGGTGGTTGAGGAAATAAATAAAATGACATCGACTCGGCAGTCGAGAAAACCAGTCAACTCAGCGGTTGAGGGGATAAACTAAAACGACATTGACTCGGTGGTCGGGAAAATAACTTAACTCGGCGGTTGAGGAAATAACTAAAAACGACACCGACTCGACGGTCAGGAAAACAAACTCAACTCGGCGATTAAGGAAATAACTAAAACAACATTGACTCAGCGGTCGGGAAAACAACTCAACTCGGCAATTGAGGAAATAACTAATACGACATCGACTCAGCGCTCGGGAAAACAAACTCAACTCGACGATTAAGGAAATAACTAAAACGACATCGACTCGGTGGTCGGGAAAACAAACTCAACTCGACGATTGAGGAAATAACTAAAATGACATGACTCGGCGGTCGGGAAAACAACTTAACTCGGTGATTGAGGAAATAACTAAAACGACATCGACTCGTCGGTCGGGAAAACAACTCAACTCGGCGATTGAGGAAATAACTAAAACGACATCGACTCAGCGGTCAGGAAAACAACTCAACTCGGCGATTGAGGAAATAAAAAGAATCAAAGTATCCAAGGTGATAAATCAACAGGTTCAAGTGTAACTGTTGACAAAGAAGACAAACACAATGATTGGGCAGTGACTCTATGTGACAAACTAACACTAGGAGTAGAATGCAACGTACTCAAATATAAATCAACGGCTCTAAGCGACCAGCTGAAGAATAAAGGAAAGAAACGTTGGAGTTTTAAACAAGATAAACGTCCAACCTCTGGAAATTCCCTAAATGAAGAGTCAAAAGAAGACCTTCAAGAACCATCAGGAAAACATGGATGCGTGTTGAATTAAACGGACTTAAGATGTAAGCAAACAACTTAAGGGATTCGCGCTAATGACAATTGGACTTGAAAGAAATATCGACGGCAATAAGGCAAATACCAACAACAGTTAGATTTCTGCAGGGGATACCAATATTACTGGGGGAAACAATGGTTGACCAAAAAAAGGTATCAACAACAATGGATTTCAAAATGAAGGCCAATAGTATTCGGACCTAGAGTCTGACAGGCGACAACTGGGGAAAGACAAATGCTAATGTCCAAAGTGCATGTACCAAAATCTAAATACCCAAAAAAATGGGATTTTCAAACGAAGTTGCTAGCGACAAATGGATTTTTCTTGACATTCCAGACGAGAAATGGTTTCTTTTTGTTCATTGTCAGACGGGGTCTGACTTTGGAAAAGGTCTACCAAACAAGAATTGGTTTTGAACTGGATTTGGAAAAAATGATTGTCAGACGAGAATCAACTATCAAATAACGTTTTTTAAAAGAAATACCAGACGAGAACTGGTTTGAAAAGAAATAGACTACCAGACAAGGACTGAAGTTAAAGAACTAATTGTCAGGCGAGAACTGACTCTGAAGTAAATTTCAAATGAAATACTAGATGAGAACTGAAGTAAATTTGACTGTCAGACGAGAATTGACTCTGAAGTAACCTTCAAAAGAAAATACAAGACGGGAACTGGTTTGCCTGTGTTTGACCTAGTCATATGCTAGATGAGTAAGACAATATGCAAGGTTTAACGCTAAGAGCTGAGCGACGTGACTAAAGCATGAAAGTGATTATGCATTGACTCAATGGTTTCAAAAATGCCCCTGTGTGGGTAAAGGATGAGATAGTTCTTTTTGCAGACGACTCCTTAGAAGGAGACAAAGATGAATACATGATTCCCGACACTTGTCTTGAACTCAAAAGTTTGTTGTTGCATAAGGCCTGCTTGAACAACTTGAAGGCATGGAGATGACTTGCCCCTGTGTGATTCATCTTACCCCTGAATCAAATGGGTCTTTGAATATATCTTCTTTACAATAAATTTGGATGCAACCTGCCATACCATGACCTTTGAAATGGTTTCCCCAATGCTTGAATATCAGAGATTTGCCCCATGGTTATCCAACTCTTGGGATGAGAAACTTTTGGCTTGGTTGGCTATTGAACTATTGAACTATTTGTGATAGCTCACTTTAGTCTGAGTCTCGAGAATAAGTTCAACCTCTGAGTAGCTGACTCTTGAAGAGATTGATTCAGATTGACTTATTCTCGAAGTGGTTGCCCCTGGTTGGGCTTCTTTTACCAAGTCAAATTCCCTAACTGGATGCATTCGTTGGGATTCCCTTTATGCTGAATTGACTTGCAAATAAACATTATACATTTAAAAATTGGAAATTTTAATGCAACATTTATGCAAGTTTTGAAATCACTATTTACTGGTATGATGGTGATATAATGGAGTTGATTGAAACAACAAAGTGGATCTAGCCATTTATGGAATGGCAGATGAAATGATCAATACAAATGATTAGCAAAGATCAGTTAGGAGTCAGGTTAACACAACCTTGTTGTAGTATGCTCTCGAAATAAACCCTGCCTCAATTAGGTCTTTTAAGGGTTGTAACATGGCTTGGTTCACAGTTTATGAAACAAAGGATAAAGGCTCAAAATTTATTTGTACCCACCTAATCTTTGTGATGAACTCCAATCCTACGTTCAGTTAATTCAACATATGCATTCAGATCTCAAAAGTCTTTGGCGGCGTAAGGATCAGGATTTAAAATGAGATGGCAGCCACCTTGCTTCGTCTTTGCTTTGATGACTTCTTTTTCTTGACTTCATTAATTTTTTCCTAAGTCGTCTTTTCTGGTTTTTGACTTAGCGTATTTTTTCCTTGTATATCTTTTTTCTATTATGTCTTTTGTTGAATGGTTGTGACTACCATTTTGTTGGAGGATAGAGAAACTAATACTACAAACTTTTGACCTTTCACGACTTCTTTAATGTGCGAAGGAAAGTATGTAGCTGATCTTTCTTGAATGATGAATTGAATCTCTTGAAGATTGAATGAAAACAGATTAACTAAACCGACTACCCTATCCCATGTTTGAAATTAAGGGTTTTTGCACTTTTTGAAAAATAGGAAATTCCTACTTCGAGGCTCAAAGGGGTTAGCAAGGGATTATCTTCCTTATTTCACCAGTGTTTGGGAATTTGAAACAATGCATGTACATCATTGGCAAGGTTTTAATTGAGAGCATACAAATGGAGAATTCAGATATCTGGTTTTCATCATCCTCCCTCCAATCTTTGCTAAAACAATAGCTTAATAAAAATGAGAGAAATTATATTTTTTTGCTTTTTATCATAACAATGAAAGAAAACGAGTGAATACGAATGGATTGATTCAAAATATGCATAAACATTTCATTAATTTTGCCAATTTAAAAACAAACAATCCTTACAAGCAAATACAAAATCAACATGCAAAGAAAATAACAACAATACTGAAACAAATAGAGGATTTCCAGCTTTAGTGAATTGAAAATGTCTTGATTTACTGTCTTCAAGAGATGCCCAAAAAGTCTTTGCATTCAATCGGGTGAGAGGTTAACATGCACCACCAGGTTTCCTTCTGAAAAGGATATGTACCCCTTGTCAATCAAATGTTGTACCTTGGTCTGAAAAGCTTTGCAGTCTTCAGTTGAATGCCCCATTGATCCAGCATGATATCCACATTGCTCATGTGGATTGTCCTCAGGAGGGTACGACTCTGGAAATGGCTTGAGAGACTTGGGAACCACCAATGAACTTTGAATTAAAGATTGCAGAAGTTGAGTGTATGACAAAGGTACTGGATGAATAGGAGCACTATTTCTTTCCAAATTGTTGCGAGGCTTATGTTGAGAAGAGATCCAGGGTTGCTGGTAAGGTACCCTAAACATTGTTGGTTGCCTACAAGGATAGTGAGGCATACGAAGTGGTGATTACTGAAAAGATGGAGGACCGTAGGGTCTTGCTGATGCACAACATGAATACTCGACGTCTGCCCTGACTGCATTTATTACATCCTTTTCTTCCTCTTGGGGGTTGCTGAGGGATTCATTATCACTAGCCTGGATGCTTGAGGCGTCTTGTATTTTTCCATTCTTAAGGCCGCTCTCGATGCACTCTCCAACTTTCACCAAGTCAGAAAAGTATGATGACACAATGCCCACCATTTTTTCGAAGTATGAACTCTGCAGGGTATCCATGAATATGTCAACTAACTCCCTGTTTAAGAGTGGTGGTTACATTTGGGCTTCCAATTCTCTCCGCCGTTGCACATATCCTCTAAAGGATTCATCGTCTTTCTAAGACATACTCAACAATTGTCTTCTGTCCGGAGCCACATCTAAGTTGTACTTGTACCGCTTCACAAAAACAACTGATAAATCTTCCCACAAATGAATGTGACTCTTTTCCAGCTTCATGTACCGGTCCAAGGATGCCTTACTCAAACTGTCTTGAAAACAATGAATCATCAACTTATCTTCATGAGTATATGGAACCATTTTTCGGAAGAACATAACCAAATGGAGCTTAGGACAACTATCCTCATTGTACTTCTCGAAGTTGGGCATTTTAAACCCTGGAGGTATAACAAGACCTGATACTAAACACATATCCTTCATCCTCATTGTGTTAGAACCTTCTATAAGATCCAATCGCTTCTCAAAATCCTGACATCTTTCTGCGATTTCAACCCCTTGAGGACGTTCCTCTATCATGTGAGCACCTTGAGAATTTGGTGTCAACTTTATGACTCGAGAATTAGCATGAACAACCGGGTTCTTCTGCACAACGGGGATCCCACTTGATGACAAGACATGCACTGGCTGAATTTGAGTAGTGGCACCCACCCTTAGAGAAGCATAGTCAGGGGAAAATCGTACATTGGGTTAGTTACCACAGTGAAGCCTGATATGGGATCAACCATCTTTTCCCTCTCCATTGTCCTTCAGAAACTTCTTTGAGCTTGGTACAAATTCCAGGAAATCGGATGACTGACAAGGATAAGTGGATGAAATAAGTTTACTTGGAAAATGCATATGATATGCAATGCAGATGCAATGGTATGCAAATGGATGCTATGCAAGTATGCTTGAAAACACAAGTAAATCTGAAACCTTCTTAATAGGTAAGTTGAAAGAGATTGGTTCTACATCCTTCCACCCATAAATCCCACTCATAGGATGGTTTCTACGGTGATGGTTTAAGGAAACTCTAGGTCACAGATGTTTATCGTACTAACGCCTTGCCGTAGGCTAGTTAGATTTTGACGATAATGACGATAAGGTCTACCTTGAGTGGAGTTCTCATGCGAGGACCTCAAGAGGAGAGCCCTTGGAGACTAACATTACACAAATACCAATATTGAAACTGGTTCTAGGGGGTCCAGAGTCACAACCCTTTCATGAATAAGGTCACACGACAGGCTAGTTACGTTGTGACAAGATCTACGAAATGTCTAACTATCTGGGGGAGCTTTCATGCTAGGCCCTCAAGAAGCAAGTTCTTGGAAACTAACAATAATAACTACCAATTCTAACCTAGGTGTTCCCTCTTCTTTTCCACAACTCATCTTTTACTCGTGATGTAACCCCAAGATCCCACAGACAAGTATAATAATAAGCAATAAGAGAAAGCGAATGAAATAAAATATAAACAAAACATAAATAACAAACATAGAGAAGAAAAAAAGACAAGATCTACAAATAAACACATAAAGCTAAGTTAGGCTCGACTCTCTCTAGCATGGAGCTATCCCCAGCAGAGTCGCCAAGCTGTCGTACCTCAAAAAAATACGATCCTCGTGATGGGACGCGGAAAGAAACAACAGAGTCGCCACCTAATTCTATTTATTCTACGAGAGAAAAGGGAGATATATATACAACCTAATAAAGGATAAGAAATGGTTTATGAAACCAAATTCTAAGTTCGGGAGTCAGTTACGCAAGGGGAAGGTATTAACACCCCTCACGTCCGTTGTACTCAACGGGAACCTCTTAGTTAACTATGCGATTAAATGTTGAATAATGTCTTTGTCTTCTAAATGGTTTGTTAAGATGTTTGTTCTAAGGGAAATGAATTTTATTATTATTATGGAGAAAATGGTTAATATTTTATTAGTGTGCTCGCGAAGGATTAAAATCCTCATGCCTACGTATTCTCTTGTGCAATGGGAAAGTCAGAGCTTCGTAGTTCATGCAACTACGATTTGTAATTTTTAAAGAACAACTGTTTAAAATGCTTTTTAACTGCTAAGCATTGGCTTTTACTCGCGGTGGAGGCTGAAGCGCTAGCTTGTTTGCGAGATAGAAAGTTTTAAACAATGTTCTTTTAGAGAAAGATATTTGATCTTACTTAAAGTGTTTTAAACGAAAGAGCGAGTGAACCACAACGCGTGGGGCTAGCCCAGGAGTGATTTCATTCAAGAACCCGAGGAATGCTAGATTCCTGAGTTCAGTTCTTCGTTAATTAATTATGAAAGTGATTTGAATTTGTTGGGTATATTTTAAGTTGTATTTTGAAGAAAGAGACAAGTTGTCATCTTTAAGGGAGATATCTCGCCTATTTCACCACAAACATTTGAGGAAATGAAATCGAAAGAAGCTTTAAACTTGGATACGGGGATCAACAAGCAATGCCACATTCTTTCTTTGAGAAATAAAATTGGAAGAAGCTTCGAACTTGGATATATGATCAACAAGTGATTGCCACATTCTTCCTCGATAGAAATTGTTTGATAAAATTGATTGGATTGTGTTTGTGGGGTTGGGAGGAATACCTTTCCTACGGAGATGAATCATATCTCATCTTTTGAGTCGTTAAGTTTAAGTGTTTTGAATACGAAAGAGTGGATGGACCATAACGTGTGGGGCTAGCCCAGGAGTGATTTCATTCAAGAACCCGAGGAATGCTAGATTCCTGAGTTCAGTTCTTTCGCATAATTAAATTGTAAGAATTTCGGTATTTTAGGAACGAGAGGGCGAATAAACCACAACTCGAAGGCTAGCCTCAAGAATGATTTATTCAAGAACTGTGTGGAGTGCTAGTCTCCAGAATTCAGTTCCTCTATTATTTAATATGTGAATTAAGTGTTCGTGTTTGTTTTGGATGATTTAGGGTTTATATTTTTTTAGAAACGAATGAGTAAATGAGACACAACTCGAGGGCTAGTCTTAAGAGTGTCTCTTTCAAAAAACCGGGGAATACTAAAATCCTACGTTTAGTTCTTTCATTAGTTAATTGTGACATGTATTTTAATAAAAGACTTAGATAAGATTATCATGTTTTAGGTGATTTAGGGTTTATAATTTTAGAAACATGGAGTAAATGAGACACAACTCGAAGGCTAGCCTCAAGAGTGGTTCATTAAAGGACCCGAGGAGTGCTAGATTCCTGAGTTCAGTTCCTCGTTAATTAATTGTGACGCGTAAAGTCGTGCAGATCGCGATCACATAAGTGATCGACTTACGTGTGTGCAAAATTTAGGCATATGAATTGTTCACTTGGCGTTGAACCAAGAGAATTAATTGTTTTTTTAAACGACTATACTTAGGATGCGAGTATTTGTTTTTTAAATTGACAAAATATAGTCGTAAATGCGAGAAATAAATCATACAAGAGTAAATACGACATCAAGATTAGAACTAAGTGTGAAAGAGGTAAAACGAGTTTCGGTGGTACCTAACGGAGAAGTTCGTCGCCTCTTCAATGCACGCACAAAGAATCTCAAGAATAAGTATCGAGAAGAAACTTCACACGATCAATCCAGTAAAGCTCAAACACTCAATACCGAACTCTACTCAAGATTCAACTAAAATCAAATATCATACTCAATAAAGAGGTCAATTATATCTAAACAGAAATTTAATAAATAAAAAAACAACTACAAATTCTACTTCAAATCTCTACAAGAAAATTAACCTATATAAAAAAACTAGTAAAACTAACCATAATTAATTAACTAACAATTAAAATTAATACTTAAGTTCTAAAAAAACACCATTAACCAGAAAAAATGATACAAATAAACACCATTATTATTTTAAAAACTAATAATTAGTAATAATAATAATTAAAAAAACGAGAGAAAGGGGAGGCTAGCGTAGGATTGGGGTGTGAATCTTAAAAAAACGATGGGCTTAGCCCACCCTTAACAACAACAAAAATGAAATAGGTGAAATAAAAAATAAGCTTAAAATAAATTAAAAACAATCAGCATAAAATTTTAGAAAAAAGAAATAAAAATAAAATTCAACCGAAACCAAAATCACGTTTATCAGCTTCTCAAAAACATGTTTCGAGTTCCCAACCTTCACTTCCGAAACCAAAATAACCCTTTCACAGTTCAAGCCCACAACGACCGCGAAAATTCACGGCGGACACTCCCTCTAATCCTTTTTGGTTCGTTTTACGGCTTCGTTCGCCACTGTTTCGCAGTGGGTCGCACGGTGGTGTTTGTTTCACCCACGGCGATGATAGTGGTTTAACGGTTGAAGAAGAAGGGTGGATTTCAGCGTTGTTTTTGGTGAAGGATCGCAGATCGTCTGTTACGGTGGCGGTGGGTCGTGATCTCAGATTTTGCGGTTTAGGGGTTTTTTCGTGGTGGTTGTAGGGTGGTGAAGAAGTGTTTCGTTCTTGGTGTTGAGCAGTGAATTTCAGAGTTTGTGATAGCGGCGATTTGTCGCGGTTTTGGTGGTTTCGAGTGGTTTGGGGGCGGTGGCGCGATTACAGATGTCGTTCGTCTCCCTCGGATTCAATCGCGTTTTCGGATTTTAGATGGTTGAACTATAATGGCGTATTATGCAGAAGGTTGAAGGAGAAGAGGTCTGAGTTTGAAGGTTTTAGGTTGGTGGTGATGGCTTGTGTGTAAGAAGATTAATTAGGAGCGGTGAAGAAGAAAAACGAAAAGCAATGATAGATAGAGAAAGGTTTGGAATCTGTTGTTCTGGCTTCTATTCTCTTTTTGAAATTTTTTTGAAGGTTCTGCTCATGGAAGTGGTGATTTTTGGTTTCTGGTTTGTGAGTGTATGGATTTTTGGCGATTGAAGTTTTCGTCAAGATCAGTGTTCTTCTATTTTTTCGTTTATGAGCAGAAGTTTTTTTTTCCGTCCCCCCTCAAAAAAATGTAGGTCCCCCTCTGTTATATGGATTTTCTTTTCTATTCTTCTCTTTACAATAAACTTCTTGACCAAGTTTAATGGTACAAAACTTTGTCTCAATGTCCTGTGATGTTTCTTTCACTGTGTTTCGAATTGCAGGTTTCTTTATGGAGTGAAGAGTTTTTCACATTCTAGTATAGACAGATGCGGATGCCTTTGTTGTTGACCTGCAGGAATACTATTTTCATTGTATTTGTGTATAGATAAGCACAACTGATTATGAGTTGGCGCAGGACGTCTTGTTGTGGCATGGTAGAAAAGGTCCTTTTGGCTTTATGCAGGAAGCATAATACTAAATTGGTGTAAGATTAGATGTACATTTGGATTGTGACAAAACAATTAGAAAAAAAGAAGACTAATAAATTAACCTAAATAATAAAATTAAACTAAAACAATTTTTTCCTAAACCAACTAAATTTAAATATAAAATTATTAAAATTAAAACTTAAATTGAAATTAAACTCTTAAATCCATTAGACTTAAAATAAAAACAAACTCTATTTTAAAAAAAAAAAACTTAAATAGAAAGTTAAACTAATTAATAACTGAATTATAATATAAACTAAAAATATAAATTAGATTTTAAAATAGAACCTAATTAAATTAGACGAACTAATTAAAAAAATAATTAACAAAATGAAACATAAATTATATTAAAACTAGTATTGAAATTGAACTAATTAATTCTAACTAGTCTAATATGTAACTAAAATAAAAATTAGAATAAAAAGAAATTAAACTAAAAAAATGAGACAACATTCTATTTTTAATTGAAATAAAATCTAAGATAAAAACGAAAAATACATTAAAATGAAACTAAATACATTATCATGCGGGGAAAAAAACCAAAATGCAAAGATGACTGATTATCGGTACTTGTAATAACAATGCGTTAGATGAAAAAAATTGAAAAAAAGTTCGGTCAAAATTTAGGGTGTGACACTATGGTTGTGTTGTAGAAGCATAAATATAAAGTAAAACATACAAAAAGAGTAAAGAACACACGATATATCCTGTTTCGCTTGAGAACTTCTCAAGCTAGTCCAGTCCACCCGCCAAGGTGCTTTCACCTTAAACAATGACTTAATCCACTATAATCAAACCATGATTACAATCGCACAACGACCTGTCGTGACTAACTGCACAATAACCTGTCGTCACTTCCTTGCGCGACCTACAACCGTGACTAACTAAACAACAATTGTTATGACTTCCTTGTGAATCCTACAACCATTACTAACTGCACAACAACCGTTATGACTTCCTTGCGCGGCCTAAAACTGTGACTAACTACACAACATTTTGTTGTGACTTCAGCCTCCAGAACACATAGTTTTGAGCAACACTAGAACCTTAGCCCCATAGAAATTCACCAGAACACATAGTTCTGAGAATGCGCTAACCTCTAAGTTTTGAGCCTCTTAAAGTTCTGACCTTCACTCGGTCCTTTAGGGAAGTGGGTAATGTTTATAAGAGTTTGCTTCTTACACAAGCATCTATAAACTCACAGTTTAAGTTCATCAGAAGATCCTAAATACACACTAAGATAATACATTGTATTGTAGTACAAATGCATGGTCTTCTATTTCTTCAAGTTGCTTCTTCACGGACAACAACCCTTGAGCACTTGAATTGTTGAATTTTTCTTCTTCAAAATCTTTGCAAGCTTTGTTGATCTCCGTTTGAACGCGAGAAGGACTTCTTTTTCTTGATTCACTTTAAGAACATTTTGGGTAGCAACCCTTGTTCTTCTTCAATTCAATGATTACTTCAGATACACAACATTCTTATTGTGGATTTATAATTGGAGCTTGCATAATCATTTTCCTATCTTCTGCATCTTTGACATCTTCTTGCAGCATATAAAGTTAAGCACACCATGAATCTAAGATATCTCTGCATAAGTAGATTGTTGTCAAAGAGTAATCAGCTTGTGAGCTGTATATTCAATCAAACTCTTTATGGTTTGTTCCATAGTTATCTTTGTTAATACTCAACCTTATGTGATAGTATAACAACATCAACATGGTTCAAAGACCATCTTGACAACTTGTGAGTGTGTTAAAATCAACCTTTCAGGTTGTTGCTTTCCATCAACATAACACTAACAATTGTGGTTATGACATAGACTACACAAATCATCTATTTAGTCTAGCCAAACAACAGGCTAATCAATCAGTTAACAACAATTGACTAACGGTTGTAGATCATAGCAGCAACTACCGTGTCAACTCTTTCACACAACATGTAATGCTTTCCTTATATAGCCAATCATAAAAGAGTCGTTACAACATAATTGACTATATAGGAATGTCATTACACAAGGATGAAAATAGTATAACCACATATTGTCCTTTTCCATAATTTAAGGTTAGTGGATAGGTAATGGGATAAAGCATTATCGTATTGAATACTATCCTTGTTAATGGTAACACTGTCTTATGAACTTCATAGGCTTCTAACTGCAGATGATTGAATGAAGCATGAGTTAGAGACAATGTTACTTGGGTCTTCAAAGAACCTAAGTCTTTAGTCTTCAGACCTTGTTAATGCAAAACTTCCTTCTTCATAACTTTAACACTTGACTTGAAACCCATGGTCTTCAGAACATCAAGTCTTTAGAATCTTCAGAACCTTGTTCCCACATAACATTATCTTTAGAGTCTTTAGAACTTGGTTTTTTAAAACCTTAATCTTCAGAAACTTTAAGCCTTCAGAGTCGTTCTGCACTTGGTCTTCAAACATTCAGTCTTCAGAACTTCAAGTCATCGAAGTCTTTAAAACTTATTTCTTTAGAAGATTAACTTATCAGAAGCTTCACTTACTTTCTGATCATTACCACTCTCAGAACAGAATTCATAAGATCATTGCAATAGAAACATTAAGTATTCTCTTGATCTTTCTGATTGTGTTCAGATACAGAAGCACACTTGCTTCTTTAGTACACTTGCGACTAGTGTTACACATAGTAACTTCGCATAATATTATTTGTGTATATTTTCATAATGTTTGTTTGATATGATATATTCAATATCCATGACCCGCACATATCAAACATCAGAACATAAAATAGTTCTTTCATAAATACTTCCTTGTTATCATCAAAACATAGAGATGAAATACAGAGACAACTCTTGTTCTGAACATATGTTAACAAAGTGTACAACTTTGATTATATGAACAACAGTTCTTAAGAACTTAACAGAGTTCTTACATTTAACCCGTTCTAAGAATGCCTAGTTAACTTGTTCAAAGTTCCTTGGTTAAATATCAAACATCAAATGTTAGAGATAAACAATTTTATATCATTTAATTACTTGTTTGAGTTTGCATTCTCTTAGGTTACAATCAAAATCATATTTTTATTTCTCCCACTTTTTGACAACATCAAAAAGTTAGAGCATTTTAGCAATTTCACACATACCAATATGATAATACCAATATGATAATGATTCTGATTTATATATAGAAAGATATGACAATTAAAACAAGCATTCAAATACACAATCCATTCATATTTAATTAAGATATGACAAATATTATGGGATTTTTTTTAAATCAAACATAACAAAATAGATTTAAACAGAAATTGGAACACTCTTTGATACTAAAAACATAACAAAATCCTAAGGAATAACCTAGATTGGACCTAAGGATTTAAAGGAGGTGGAATTCTCATAAGAAGTTGTTGGACAATGTCCCTGATGTTGTCAATAAGTCCATCTTGCCTTTCTAACTTGACTAGAGGGTTAACTACTGATTATGCACATACTGTAGGATCTGGTTTAGAGTAGACGAACCACCATGCTCAACAACCCTTAATTCTGCTGCTTATCTTTCTTCAGCTTTCTGTATTGCTAGTTGCTTGAACTTTGAAATTTCTTCAGCCATCCATCCATTGAAATTAGTCCAGGCATTTCTCAGAGTGGTGGGATCCTTACTAGTGTTTGACTCATATAGCAGGTTCTGGATTATGTTGGTAGTATCATCCTTGAAGGCAACTAGTGCCTCATTGAGAGTAGGAGGGGTGAGGACAAGAGTTTCCAACACCTCATTGACAAACTTAGCCCTTTTCATTGATTGTCCTTCGCCATCATCGCATCTTTGCTTCTTTCCTTTCCTCTTCCTTTCAAACATCACTTGAAGCTTATCTGGAATATCTTTCAAGTCAATCCATATATCTAAGGATTCATTCTTAAAACTCCTCAGATAGTTTGTCACTTTTTCTTAAACACGTGCTTTATTGAAATTGGAAAACTCTTCAACAGGGACTTTTACGGTCTGCCTGAAGGATATAGCTTCACGAGCAACACTTTCTTCCTTTAGCTTCATCTCTTCCCATTTGAACACCTTTCCTACATGTCTAAGTAATCTGATTGAATTCCTTCATTTACTCGTATATTTTCAACTATTCCAAATTCAACTAGAATATCAGAGATAATTCTCCCACACATAATTTCTCTTATGTCTTTGTTTCAACTTGTCCTGGAGTCTTTGATTGATTCTTTCAGCATCTTGAATAGAATCGTTGGAACATGAACCTTTATTCCCTTAAGAAGAAAGTACAGGACACACTCCTGGATTACTAATAGTTGATTCGAGGGAAGGTGATGGAATACACTTCCTCGCAAGATTTTAAACCACACTTGTAGGGGATCCTTGAGACCAAAAAATATTTGGTCCTCAACATCGATTATAGATCCTCCCTTAAGAACGGGGGGCATAACTTTTTCTCTCCTTTGCTCACTAAGTTCAGCTTCGATAATTCTCACTCCTGAGCCGTCATGCTTCAATAAATCTGAAATAGTCTTCTCCAATATTATTATCCTTCTTCCAAAGATAGAGGACATAATGATATCATTTCCATAAGCAGCACAAATCCATATCTCCTTGACCAAATTTGGATAGACTGGTCCTACCAATATTTTTAATAGTTTCTCCACCCTTGATCTTCCATGGAGGGAGTTAGATCACATCCGTTTTCTCTCAGGTTGCTGAAGTTTACCATTTTTTCGCATTTAACAATAATTTTTCCCACGGGTGTCCTTGTGGAGATGGGACAATCATCTTGTTAGTTTCTTTGATGAGAGGAAGATGCCATTGACAATGATGGAGACGAGAATGTTTATGAGGATAAATGGTTTTTAGGGTTTTGGATTTACTAAGAGATGGGTGTGGTTGTGCGATAGCGTAATGTGTGAAGTATGAGAAAGGGTATATATATATATATATATATATATATATATATATATATATATAATTTTTCAAGAAAATAAATAAAGCACTAAACATAAAATACAGAAAAGAATCTAAAAATATTTGTGTTCTTTTTCAAGATTACTAATTACACCCAATGTGTCTTTTCCTAATCACGCATGCTTAGTGAATGGGACAGGTGTCACAATCACGTTCACACGATCTCAGATGAAATGACCACATTTAATGTTGTGACTGTTCATTACTCAAAAAATCAATCAAAAGATTTACTTAATGAATAAGAAACGTTTTAAATAATGACACTTTCACTTATCAGAAAGTTTTGACTTAAACTTTTCACAAACATTTGACAACTATTATTATGAATAAAAACAACTTCTAACTGGTAGAAGTATCTTTATAAGAATATGCTATAAAATGCGTCTAAGATAAAAAGAGAACATACCTTAGAATTTCAGAACATCTTCTATGTAGATTCTGAATTGCTCTCGCTCTGCTTCTGACTTGATATTGTTCTTCTAACCATTCTTTTTACTCTCTTCTTTAGAATGACGCCTTGGAAGTTCTTATGGAGTACATATTGAACTATCACACTTTTTTTGAACATCTTCTATTTATTCTTATAGGCGCCTGAACTTCTACAATAGTTATGTCAGAGAATAATCACTTAGACATTACGTCCTTCGGATTATGATTTTTAACATTCTTTTTGCAGACTCATCCTGAAGATCTTATGAATCCAAATCATAAGACAACAATCATCTTTTTCACTAAGAAAAAATTCTAATGAGCTTCACATGAGAAAGTCAATGGTGGACTAATATGTGTCTTGAAAGCATCTCACACTCATATATAAATAATCTTCAGCAAACAAGATTTCTTATTTTTTGATGATATGATCTTTGATCAAAATACGTTGATCATCCAATCATATTTAATACAAGCATTCAACAAATATTTCTCCTTATTTGATGAATCTATCTTGTCAACTGATTTTGTCATCTTCTTCTAAACTCCAAAAGAAAATATTTTGACAATCTTCAAGAATCAGTGACTTTCTCAATGTAATTCGTTGATTTACAATTCAGTGCTCAATGTTCATCATCATCAACTGATATGAGACTGAAATTGTAAGTGGAGGAAATTTCACCTTAAGTGTTTCTATACACAACATATGGATCTTTATCTGGCACTGCTAAGTGTTTGATATCCATCAATAACAGAACCGAAGCTCTGATACCAATTAAAGGTGTGAGAAAAACACAAAAAATGGGGGATTGAATTGAGGTTTTCACTCTTGACTACTTTTCGCAAAGGAAAGGATTGCGTTAAGTTATGTTATGATTGTGTTGCGGAAGCATAAACATAAAGTAAATCATACAGAAAGAGTAAAGAAAACACAATATATCCTGGTTCACTTAAGAACTTCTAGAGCTAGTCCAATCCACCCTCCAAGGTGCTTTCTCCTTAAACAAGGACTTAATCCACTAAAATCAAACCATGATTACAATCGTGCGGCTACCTGTCGTGACTAACTGCACAACAATCTGATGTGACTTCCTTGTGTGGCCTACACTAGTGACTAAACACAACAACTGTTGTGAATTCCTTGTGCGACTTAAAACCGTGACTAACTGCACAACAACCTTTTGTGACTTCAGGCTTCAGAACACATAGTTCTGAGCAACATCAAAACCTTAGCCCCAGAGCAATTCACCAGAACACATAGTTTTGAGAACGCACTAACTACTATGTTCTAAGCCTCCTAAAGTTATGACCTTCACTCGGTCCTTTAGGTAAGTGGGTAATGTTCACAAGAGTTTTCTTCTTACACAAGCATCTGTAAACTCACAGTTTAAGTTCATTAGAAGATCCTAATACACCTATTTCTTCAAGTTTCTTCTTCACGGACAACAACCCTTGAGCACTTGAATTGTTGAGTCTTCTTCTTCAAAATCTTTATAAGCTTTATTGATCTTCGTTTGAACGTGAGTAGGATTTCTTCATCTTGATTCACTTTAAGAACATTTTGGACAACAACCATTGTTCTTAGTCAATCTGATGATCACTTCAGATACATAAAGTTCTTGTTGTGGATTTGTAATTGGAGCTTCCATGAGCATATTTGTGTCTTCTGTAGTTTTGACAACTTCTTGCAACATATGAAGTTAAGCACATTGTGAATCTAAGATCTCTCTGCATAAGCATGTTGTTGTCAAAGAGTAATCAACTTGTGAGTTGCATATTCAATCAAACTCTTTATGGTTTGTTCCATAGTTATCTTTGTTAAGCATCAACCTTATGTGATTGTATGCTAACATCAATAACATGGTTCAAAGACCATTTTGACAACTTATTAGTGTGTTATAATCAACCTTTCAGGTTGTTGCTTTCCAGCAAAATAACACTAAAAATTGTGGTTATGACATAGACTGCACAAATAATTTATTTAGTCAAGCCAACCAACAAGCTAATCAATCATTTAACAACCAATTGACTAACAGTTGTAGATCATAGCAGCAAATATAGTGTCAACTCGTTCACACAACATGTGATGCTTTCCTTATATAGCCAAGCATAAAAGAGCCGTTACAACACAACTGGCTACAGAGGAATGGAATTACACAAGGATGAAAATAGTACAACCACATATTGTCCTTTTCCATAATTTAAGGTTAGTGGAGAGGTAGTGAGATAAATCATTATCGTATTGAGTACTATCCTTGTTAACGGTAACATTATCTTCTGAACTTCAGAGGCTTCTTATTGCAGATGATTGAATGAAGCATGAGTTAGAGACTATGATACTTGGGTCTTCAAAGAACCTAAGTCTTCAGTCTTCAGACCTTGTTCACACAAAACTTCATTCTTCATAACTTTAACACTTGGCTTAAAACCCATGGTCTTCATAACTTTAAGTCTTTAGAATCTTCAGAACCTTGTTCACATAGAAAATTGTCTACAGAGTCGTTAGCATTTGGTTCTTCAGAACCTTAATCTTCAGAACCCTTAAGTCTTCATAGTCTTTCTACACTTGGTCTTCAGAAATTCACTCTTTAGAACTTAGTTCTTCAGAAGATTAACTTATCAGAAGCTTTGCTCGCTTTCTGATCAAAACCCATCTCAGAACAGAATTCACAAGAGCATTGATGTAGCAATATCAGGCATCCTTGAATCTTTCTGATTGTATTCAGATATAGAAGCACACTTGCTCTCCAACATGCTTATAACTAGTGTTACACATAGTAACTTCGCATATTATCATTTGCGTGCATTTTATTAATGTTTGTTTTATCCGATATATTCAATATCCACGATCTGTACATAACAAACATCATAACATAAAATAGTTCTTTCACAAATACTTCCTTGTTATCATCAAAACATAGAGATGAAATGCAGAGACAACTCTTGTTCTTACATGGATTGATTTGGATGACATTCTAGACCAGCTTCAAGAAATTTTCAAGAGTAAGAGAAAGAAACAGAGACGTGCTAATGGCGAAGGACAATCTGCAAAAAGACCAAAGATTGTCATTTTTGTCATTGATTAATCTCAAGACACTCCCACGAAGGATGATGTCTTGCAAATCTCTTACCATACTCCTCATAATATTAATGAGGCACTCATTGCCTTTAAGGATGATGTAGTCAACCGAATTTAGAACATACTGGATGAATCATGCTCTAATAAGGATCCCACTACTCTGGGAGATGTCTAGACTCGATTCAATGGGTGGATGTCTGAAGAGCTTGTGAAGTTCAAGAAAATGGCAACTCAATAAGCTGAAGAAAGACAGGTGGATGAAAGAGAGGTTGAATTGAGGGCTTTTTAGTGTAGTGGTACATCCTCCTCAAATCAAGTACTACAAACTCTACACACTTTCCACAATCAACGTGTAGCTCTCACATTAAGGATGGAAAGACATGATGAAGTCATTTTCGACCTCAACAATTTGATTCAACAACTCCTTAAGAGACTTCCACCTCCTTCCAACCCTTAGGCACAATCTAGGTTATCCCATAGGATTTTGTTTTGAAATAGTCAATGTTTTTATTGTTTAATTCTCACTAGTATTAATGACTTCTAGCTTGTTATGATTTAATGAATTATTTTTCTTTCGTTTATGAATGGCCTATTGAATGTTTTTAGATGATTTTTTCTCTTTGGGTATGCATAATATTTTTATATATCTTCTGGAATGCATATAATTAATGTCGTTTATCTTTTGTTATGAAAGAATTCATCTTTTGATATGCATGATTTTAAAATTCTGATAGAGTCATTATCACTATGCTTGAATATGCTTAATATGATATAACCTTTTTATGATGTCAAAAAGGGGAAAAAGGTAAGATAATATTGATAATGTTTATTTTCAGAATCAAAACTCAAACATAAGCTAAACCTTTATAAAATGAGTTTATCACTAACGTTTGTTTAATGTTTAAGGAACTTTGAAAAAGTTCACTTAGAGTTCTAAGACTGGTTGAATTAAAAGAACTCTGTTCGAGATCTTAATAGACAAATGTTGATAGATCTTAAGAACTGATTGCTCATATGATCAAAGTCTTACACTTCACAATCATATGAATTTAGAATCAGATAGACCCAATATTGTTTAGAGGTTGAGAACTTTCTGAAAGTTAAAGTTATCTGGATTTTGGTACCATAGTGTTCAGAAGTTGTAAATTGTTTGATATGAAATTCAGAACATAAGAATCAGAAGAAAAATCTCCATGAAAGCAGTCAGAGCCAATTGTTAAAATTCAAGATATTATTCAGAAGATATGAGCAAATAAGAAGTCGAAGTATCTGAAGATCTGAAGAAGTTATGTCAAGTCAAACTTTGATACTCCAGAAGTATAGTGTTTTGGTCTTGAAGAACAAAGGAGAAGAAGTTTTGATACACAAGCGATGCTATATCGTATCAGAATCAAAATCAAGCTTTGATTGATCACCAGATGCTATCAATCAAATCCAAAATCAAGCTTTGATCAACCATGAAGTTCTGATAGAAATAAGGTTTTGAGATGAAGACCTGTGTTCTAGTCAAAATATGATGAGTTACAATGGGGAAGTATTCCTTCTCTATTCTATGTTCTATTAACTCAAAATTTCTATTTTGTGAGTCTTGGGATCATGGGGAAACTCTGAACAAGCATAAATAAAATTTTGGGGTTAACACATTCAGGGGAAGTTGTTGCTCGAAAATATGAATATCTTATGTTTGGTTATTACTCTGTATAAAATGTTCTATCAAATTACATGGTTTTGTCATCATCAAAAAGGGTGAGATTGTAAGAACAAGAGTAGTCTCTGCATTTCATCCCTATGTTTTGATGATAATAACAAAGTATTTGTCGAAGAATAATTCTATGTTCTAATCTTTGTTACTATGCAGATCATGTTTATGAAGAAATCAAATCTAACAAACATACTTCAGATGAACGTGAAAGAACATATGTGAGTAAATATGTGTAACACAAGTCGCAAACATGGTGAAGAAGCAAGGATGATTTTGTATCTGATCACAATCAGAAAGATCTAAAGATGCTTGATGTTGATGTTGCAATGCTCTTATGAATTTTGTTCTGTGAATGGCTCTGATTCTGAAGCTAGCGAAGCTTCTAAAGTTACCACCCTCTAAGAACCAAGTGCTGAAGACTCTGATGACTTGAAGTTCTGAAGACTGAAAGTTCTGAAGACCAAGTACAGAAAGACTCTGAAGATTTAAGGGTTTTTAAGATTAAGGTTCTGAATACCAAGTGTTGAAGACTCTGAAGACAAGGTTCTGAGTGAATGACATTCTGAAGACTCTGAAAACTTGAAATTCTAAAGACCAAGGGTTTCGAAGACAAGTGTTGAAGTTATGAAAACAAGGTTTTGAGAGAACAAAGTTCTGAAGACACTGAAGACTCGAGATTTCGAAGACCCGATTATCATGTCTCTACTCATGCTTCAATCATCTACAATCAGAAGCCTCTGAAGTTCAGAAGATAATGTTACCGTTATCAAGGATAGTACACAGTACAAAATGCTTTATTCCACTATCTCTCCACTAACCTTAATTTGTGGAAAAAGGACATACATGGCAATACTATTTTCATCCTTGTGTAACGAAATTCCTCAGTATCCAACTGCTCTCCAAAGGCTCTATTATGCTTGGCTGTAAAAGGAAAGGATCACATGTCTATGTGATGTTGTTGAAGAACAACAAAGGTTGTCAAATAGACTAGACCACATGAAGTTGTTTTTTGATTAGCAGTCTAACATGTGAATATGTTGACAACACAGAAGTCCATAATACGAAATTGAATATGTAACTCAAAGATGATATTGGTATTAGAAAAATTAGTTATGAAACATGCTTATGCAGAAGTTGATGATTCATATACATGCTTAATTTCATATGGTACAAAAGACTTGCAAAGTTTTAGATGAAACAAGAAGATGATCACGGAAGCTCAATTACAAATCCACAACTGAATGTTGTGTTCTGAAGTGATCTTTGGATTGAGAGAACAAGGGTTGTTGTCCAGAATGTTCTTCTTATGTGAATCAAGAGGAAGAAGTCATTATATGTGTTGCATCAAGATCAATCAAGTTTTCAGAAGCTTATGAAGAAGAAACCTTCTAGCAATTCAACAAGCTTGGCATGTTGTCCATAAAGAAACTACTTGAAGAAGAAGAAGAAGAAGACTCCACACATTTGAGCTACTATACATTGTAATATATTGGTGTGTATTAGGATCTTCTAATGTACTTAATGTGTTTAAAGATGCTTACGTAAGAAGCAACATTTGTAAATGTTACCCTTATCCCTAAAGGACCGAGTGAAGGTCAGAACTTTAAGAAGCTCGGAACTTAACAGCTTAGTGCTTTCTCAGGACTTGGGGTCTTGGTGATTTCATAGGGGTTAGTGTTCTGGTGATGCTCAGGACCGTGTGTCCTTGTGTGTTAAGTCGTATGTCTATGCGTAGTCAGTCACGGCAAGTAGTTGTGCAAGGAAGTCACATGTCTATGTCCAGTTAGTCACTGCAGGTAACCGCACAAGGAAGTCGCATCAGCTAGTAACGCAATGTTGTAAGTCGTTTTAGTTGGTTGTGCAGTTAGTCACTGGTAAAGCTGTGCCATGTAATCAGTTTGGTTATAGTGGATTAAGTCCTTGTCTTAGGCAAATCACCTTACGGGGAGGATTGAAGTAGCTTGAGGTTATCAAGTGAACCAGGATAAATCGTTTGTCTCTTTAACTTGTTTATGCTTTAGTTTATTTACTTATGCTTCCACAATGCAATAACGTTAACGACGAAAAAGTTAGCAAGAGTGAAAACACCAATTCAACCCCCTTTCTTGTGGTTTTATCACACCTTCACAAAAGAGATATGAAAATTTCTTAGAATGAAGCATTATTCTTGTTGATTCAGATATATCTCTCATATTTAAAGGCCCCAAAGGTGTCTAACTTTTCTCTAATGAAGTTCACCCATGCATACTCTGAAAAATCATCCATAATTATGAAAACACACTTATTTCCACCCAAGATTTCTTCTTACATAGGTCCCATCAAGGCTATGTGAAGAAGTTTTAACACCTTGGAAGTAGTCTGATGTTGCAACATATGGGGAGAACATCATGGATTGCGCATCAACCCTACAATCATCACCAACTTCATCATCTACAATCTTGAGTTTTGGCATTCCTGAAATAGCTCTTGACGACATGATCTCATACATTCTTTTGAGAGAAATATGCCCAAGTTTCCGATGCTATAGTTTCACTCCATCCTATTTGGAAAGAAATCAGGATGTAGAATAAGCATTTATTTGAGGTTCCCAAAGATAGTTGTTGTCTTTGGACCTAACACCTTTCATCTAAACAATATTCCTTCTATCTTTAACAAAGCATTATGACTAGGAGAAATTTACTAAAAGCCTTTGATCACACAATTGGCTAATGCTAATGAGATTAACAGTTAGAGCTTTCACAAAGATCACATCTTCTAACCTAGGAGATCCAACACATTCTAGTTTCCCAATTCCTTTTATTTCTCCTTTAACACCACCACCAAATCTTACAAAACCCGAGGGTTGAGAATTTATATCTATCAGAAAATCATGAATCCCTATCATATTTCTAGAGCATCCACTGTCAAAGTACCAATATTCTTTAGTTGAAGCTCTCAGGGAAGTGTGTGCCATAGAAATCACCTCCTTATCTTTGAAACTTCTCTTCTTGCTGACTTGATTACCTTTAAAATAAACTAAATATTTTGGGTTTCCAAACAGTTTATAACAAAAAAGTTTTATAAGACCATACTGACCATAATGATGACATCTCTAGGATGTTGAAACATGTGGTTTGCAATCGTGACAATCTATCTTCCTTTCAGGAAGAGGAACCTTTTATGCTAACGCACTTTTCTATTTATCATCAGATTTACACTAAGATTCTATGTTTCCATCCTTCTTCATCCTACTCAAGGAGTCAGTTACCTTACTAAGATTGGAATATAAAAGAGTCACCTAATTTTGAAGATGAGAGACAACACTTAGAAGTTCATTCTTTTCTTTTTCAAGATTAGCTATGATCATTCTCTAATTCTCCTCCTTTTTAAGACTTTCTTCTCATTTTTCACAAATTTCCTGATAGGCCACATCCAGATATTCATAAAGATCATTCTCATTACAAGCTTCTACCTAATCAACCCATTTGCCAGAGAGAGAGAGAAATATAAGGTTTGATAGTCTCAGTATTAGACTCATCTTCTGACTCATCATTAGACCAAGATACAGTTAGTCCCCTTTTCCGCTTCTTGAGATAGGTGGGACACTATGCTTAATGTGACCAAAACCTTCACATTCATAACATTGAATACCTTTATTTGATTTGACTTCTCTTTAATTCTGGAGTTCTTTTGAGAATCATGATTATGCCTAATGTCATGTGTGATGTCCTTAACACCCGGTCTCCTTCTTCTGTCCAATCTCTTTAGTATTCTACTAAATTATTTTCCAAGAAATACAACATTATCTGACAATCCTTCATCATTGTCCATGCCAGCTTGACACTCCTTATTTTCAGAATTAGAAACAAAAGTTATGCTCTTGTTCTTTTCTCAGACTTGTCACTAATAGCCAATTCAAAAGTTTGAAGCGAACCAACAAGTTCATCAACTTTCATGTTGCTGATATCTTGAGCTTCTTCAATGGAAGTTACCTTTATATTAAATCTCTTGAGAAGAGACCTAAGAATCTTACTCACTAGCTTTGCTTCTGATATCTTTTCTCCCATGGCACTAAAGGCATTTGAAATTTCAAGAACATTCATGTGAAAGTCATGAATACTCTCATCATCCATCATCTTCAGATTTTCAAACTTTGTGGTAAGAAGCTAAAGTATAGACATCTTTACCTTGGATGTTCCTTCATGAGTTGTCTTGAAAATTTCCCAAGCATCTTTAGCCACAATGCAAGTGTTGATCAACCTAAACATGTTCTTGTCCAATCCATTGAATAAAGCATTCAAGGCTTTGGAAATTCCAAGAATGGTTTTGTCTTGTTCCTTGGTCTAATCCTCTTCAGGTTTTAGGGCCTCCTTCCCATATTTATCTATTACCACGTGATGCTACCAACATTTTATGATAGCCTTCCAGGACTTACTATCCATAGATTATAAAAAGGCCATCATTTGTGCCTTCCAATAGTCATAGTTAGAGCCATCCAAGACTAGGGGTCTGTTAACATTTCCTCCTACTTCCTTGTCCATAGTACCTGAATACAAACTCCCTAGAGCTCACCCAAATAACATAACAGGGTAACCTACTCTGATGCCAATTGTAACACACTAAATATTTCCTGCGTAAGTAATTAAAAATCAGAGTAAAAATTTCATGAAACCATATTTAGGATGCCATTAACAAACAAAAACCTGCTCATTCACATGATATGCAACACATCACTTTTAAAATATTTACAACAATGATAATAATAAAAGATTATCTAAACTTTACTTTTATTTAAAACAGCGGAAACATCAACAAATAGTCATTAAAATATAAGCAAGGTATTCATTTAAAAAATAATTATAATTAAGAGATACCCAAAATCTCAAGTAAACATAGCATATGAAAAGCATAACATTCCATGACCCTAGTGTTACATATCAGAGCAGACACCAAACTAATAGAATAAACAAAAGACTTATATTCCACTCACAATGGAGCTCATACTGCTGATAATCTGCATGTTACAAATGTGGAGGATACATTCAAACAGAAGGGGTGAAATATCATAACCTGTGAGCTTCTTAGTTTTGATCGATTATGAATTTTTAAGTGTTTTATGATTGTTCTATGTTAAGGCATATGTTTTTATCACTTTGGTTCTCTTGATCTTCATTGTTTATGGATTTGCTGAAAAATACGCATAATGAATCGATTCATTATGGCTTGAATCGATTCATGCTGTAGTGTGGATTCTGATTTTCATTGTTTATGCATTTGTTGAAAAATACGCATAATGAATCGATTCATTATGACTTGAATCGATTCATGCTGTAGTGTGAATTCTGGTTTTCGCAAAATGAATCGATTCATCTTGTGATGTATCGATTCATACAGTTTAATCAATTCTGTTTTTCTAAAAATCAATCAGTATGAATCGATTCATGCTCACTTGAATCGATTCATTCTTCTGTTATTTGCCTAACAGTTTCTGCAATATATATGTGTTTGTTTTTCATTTTCTACAGAGATCACAGATTACAGAAATTGTGCATACGAATTTTTAGTAGTGATTGAACATTGAAGAACACATCAAGATAGGGTTTGTGGTGTGTTGGAACTTCAATTTTGTTGAGCAAGCTTGAAATCTAGAATCAAGATATCTTCATCATCTTCTCAAAGATCTTATTCAAGAACATCAACAAGAGTGTTTGTTGTCCTGTGAATTGAAGACTTTAGAGACAACGTTCAGTGGTACGATCGTAGATCTAGCTGAGTTGAAGATTGATAGAAGATTTCAAGGGAAAAACCAGCTGGGTTTTCCTTCAAGAACGGACGTGTTCTTGAGGGTTTTGTGAGTCAAGTTTACAAGTCATATTCAGTCGTAGCGAGAGTTTTGGGAATCGGTGGATTTCACAAATAGGTCGTGGAACCGGTGGATTGATTGTGAAGCTTGCAGGAAATCTCGATTGGGCTCAAATCGAGTGGAGGTTGATACAATAGGAAATTCTAGGAGTTTAGAATTCTGGATTTTGTATTCGAACCTTGTAATCAACGGATTCAGCAACTTTGATATAAGATTTCTCAATTTCGATTTGAAATTGAGAGGGAGACGTACCCACACGCGAGGAGGACCGTGGGGAACTTCCTTACCAAATCTCGGCGTATTGTTTCTTCTCTCTATCTTTACTTTCGTATTAAATTTGTTTTTCGATTCATTGGAAATTGATTTAGTGATAGGTGCATTCAACTGTTTTCATATCGTGTGGTTTATTCTTTATCATAGCAATCGTTAAATCCAACACGTTATCGCTTGTCTGGTCTTCTAGTGGCCGGTTCAGAATAGACGCTTATTCTATTCGGGACCTTTGCTTCTTTAATACTTTGAAAACTCTGAGAAAGTTTTAAATCCGTGAAAACAAGGGAGTGATCCATTCACCCCCCTCTAGATCACTCGCCACAGCGTCTAACAATCATAACCAAATAAAGGAAAGTATGATAATTAATAAGCATAGTTTATTACATGCATAAGACACCCATTCAACAACACACATCCACACAGTCAATATGACCATCAACGAACACAACAACCATTATAACAAGTATACAATGTAATGAGACACACATTCTGACCCAATGCATATGGTACCATTCAGTTCCTATTTCAAAACCCGATCACTTTTTCATGATCATACTTCCCGTCAGAATTTCCATTAAATTCGCTCACACCCCACATGGGCACACGACATCCTTGATTGCTCACACCCACATGGGAACATGACCACCTCAACAACAACACAATTCTACAACATAAAATCCGGATAAGACGCTCACACCCGACATGGGCACATAACTTATCTCACAACTCATGCAATCATGTAATGCATATCATCAATAACATACAATGACTCTCATACAATCAATGTATCACACCACTGTAGACCACAACACAACATGCCATAACAACTCAACTACATCATAAGCAACACATATTGCATTTATTAGTTATGCCAAATCACAACATGCCACAAAAACTCAACAACATCATCATACAACATCATAAGCAACAACTATTGCATTTACAAGTTATGCCACAACACAACGTACCATAACAACTCAACAACATCATAAGCAACAACTATTGCATTAACGTGTTATGCCATAACACAACATGCAATAACAACTCAACATCATCATTTAAAACCATAAGAAACAACTATTGCATTTACAAGTTTTTCCACAACACATCATAATGATTATAATGTAATTAGCCACCACACATAACAAACAATCACCTTCTGACATAACACCTATTTTTATAGGATATTTCACCGTGTTAGCTTTCTAACGATTCAAACGACACGCTGTAAACACCCTAAATTTTCCCTCACTTTTTCTCACACCATGGCTTGTGATCTTTCATTTTTGCCTTAGCCTAAGCATACCATCTCATATTGCATATTTGTTTCACTGCATAGTTCCATTTTCATCTGCATCTAGGGTTTGTGATCTGAGCAATCCAAGAATCAATATGAGCCATCCCAATGGTCTTGAAGCTTTCCAAGAGGGTCCATGTGTGTTCCATGATCATAATATGCTCCCCAAAGTTCATGAAAGTCAAAATGACAAAGAATGGCAAAGGCATAGAGGCAGAGCTAGGGTTTTCCTGCACAGATGACCAAAATTAGGGTTTTGGTTTCAGAGGCCTTAATCCCAATTTTTTGTTGGTAATTCTTGTTTCTAATGGTCTTAATATGTTATAAGGATCATGTGTACCAAGTTTGATGAAGAAATTCACTGTGGAAGTCATCTGATCATTGGTTAACTTCTTGAGCAAGTAAAGTCAAAATCAGGGCATCTGAGGCCCCCAACAAGGGAACCAAAGGATCATTTTCATCAAATTAAGGTTCTATGATCTTTGTTTGATCTTAGGAGTGGTTGGAAGTTCACAAAGTTGAATAATTTTGAGCCAAATTCAAACTTGTCATTTTTGGAAATGACTTGTAATGAAAACTTTCCATTTTTGGAAAGATTTTCAACCTCCTCTTTCATGACCAAAAATGCTTCAAATGAAAAATTCTTGGGCATGAAAGTTGTAGATTATGTCTTTCCCTTTTCAAAAAGTACTAGAACATGTCTTGATTCATCTTAGAACTCAAGATATGGCCTTTCAAAGTTGGCAAAAATCCTATAATTTTCAAGTTCATGCCAAAGAGGATTTTTTGCAAATTCAAGTTCCAAGCCATTTCATGACCTCTAATTGATTGCTAGGCATCATACAAACATAGTGCAATGCATTTGAACCAAAATTGTGCCTTGGTTGCAAGTTTCCACAAGACATTTTTCATGAAATTTTCAAAGAGGGAAAAAGTGCAAAACCTCTTGAAACATTCCCTCCACTTGTGTCAGCTGCATAAAACCAATTCTATGGCTCTCCTTGATGCAAGCTAAGGCCAGACACCCCTTGAAGCCAGCTCTGCCATGGCCCATACCTCCAAGTACACAAAATTGACTTTTTTGCAAAACCTCTCATACCAATCAAGTTGTGCCACACCAACTCTCTGAACCAATCACAATTGTTTATACTAACCTCAAGCATTCCAAAGCACACCACACACAAGCTGAGAACCTCACACAAGTCAGCATTCACAAAATTGGCCAAAACTTTCATCTCTTCGAAACTCTCAGTACAAGCATCAAACCTCAAATCTTTTTCCACCAATGATCTCCACACATCACAAGGATCACAAACCACCCCTCACTTTGCCCAAAAAGCCACTGAATCACAAATACAATTTCTGCCACACCAGAACCAAACATCACAAACCAAACCACACAAACTTGTTCTAAGCATTGCATCATCATCAGGGAGTTCATTGGGGGTGGATTGAACAAAAGAAAGAGGCCAGAAAGCTCAGGGAGTGAAAGCTTCATCTCAGGTATCATCAAGAACATTTTTTCCAGAACTCCTGTTTTAAGTTCCTAATTGATTCTATATGTCTCTCTGATCATGGTGATGTGTTTTGTTTTCAAAATGGTTAAGAATCAAGCATGTATTTAACTTCTGAAAGTTTTGAATATTTTTCCGTTTTTCTTCGATTCATGATTTTGGTGGAACATAAATGTTATTTGATGCTGGATTCATGCTTAGGGATGTTAGAGGATCATTTCTAGAGCTTTAGAGGGTTTGGGTTAACCTAGGGAAGAAGTTAGGTTGAGAGGGTGACCGGAGAAGATGACCGGAGCTTGCTCCGGTCACCTGAGAGTAATTAGGGTTAGGTTTAGGGTTAATCAACTCAGTTTAAATATGGACCATTGGATCTGGCTTTGCGCGCGTGTGTATGGTTCAGATCATTTCAGTTAAGTTTGAATTTTAATTAATTAAGTTAATCAGATTAATTTGCCAGCTTCAATCCAAGACCTCCATCTGCGCGCGCAGTCAAGCCCAGTTTAAACACCAACCCTCAGATCAGTTGACTTCCACTTTATTCCATTTTTAATTCATTTTTATGGCATTTTCTTTTGCATTTTATTTAAAATAGTAAAACACATCAAAAATATATAATCTTTTGCATTTCTGATCCAAATACTTTTCTCAACCTAAAAATGATTTTTATTTTATTTTTTGCATTAAAAAAGTATTTTTAAAATATTTAAATGTTATATTTAATTAATTAATGGATTTTAATTAATTAAAAATAAATTTAGGTTTCTAAAAATCACCAAAAAATTCATGAACCATTCCAATACATTTAGAAATATTTTGAAACTCATCATACAAATTTCTTTTTAGGTTTGATCATAATTTCACAATTTTATTTGAATTAGGGTTCTTAAAAATCATATTTTCTAACCCGAACTTGAAAAATTCATTTCCGCCTAACCATGATGAGTTTGAACTTTATTCTTTTTGCATTGTTTCACATATTGCATGTAGTCTCTAGGTTATTTATCTCATGAATTTATCTTGAATTTTCAATTTGATTTGCATTTTCCCTTAAGAATCACCCAAAAACCCTAAATAACTTAGGAATTTCATAACTTTCATTAGGTTAAGCTTCTTACCTTCTCCTTTGGGGTGTGATATTATATAGGATTAAGGTTTGTTTGAGCTTGATTTCAATTTTTTTATCATGATGTATGCTTCTGTTTTGGTCATTTGCATCTCATACATTCATAAAACCCTAATTTCTCATGTTCATTTGCATTCATCTTTGCATATCATCATCATGTGAACTTGCCATGACATTTCAAGCATTTGTATGACATCTTAGACATATTAGGACATGTTAGAAAATTGCTTGATCATTTCTTCATTCATTTTCTATGCTTTGCATTCATTACATTTCATAAACATCCATGTGTTTTCAATCTTCTAAGCATGCTTCCTTTGCATCTCATCTTTGTATGATCATTCATATGCATCTTGCAAGATATTTCATCATCTAATATGCCTTTTACATTGAATTTTCACTTCTGACTTTGGTCTTGACATCTCATTTTAATTCATTTCTTTATGCTTTATGTCTTATGCATTCATGCTAACATTTTCAGGGTCTTTTGGTAAGTTATTTGGGAGGTGGATTTGCCTTTATCTCCCACCTCTTCTTATCTCATTCATATGCATTTTTACATGTCTTTGAAGTGAATATAATTCACTTATGTCCCATCCTTCTTACTTTCTTTCTTTCAAGTTACTTATCTTCTTTAGGAAGTAAGTAACTTGCTCTTCTTTCTCCTTCTCTTTTCATCTGCTTCTTCCATTTGTGGCCTTGAAGATTCTTTCCTTTTAAGCGTAACAAATCATAGGATATCCAAGCATGATAACTTTTAGGGTTGTGTATAGTCCCCCTTAGTCTTTTACCTTTGAGTCTCCTTGAGTCTCTCTTCCCATCTCACTAATCAGAGACTAAACTCTTAAAGCTTTAGGACTTTGAATTAGGGGTATGTCTGCATCCTTCTCTTAGGATGGAGTGTATAACTTTAACCCTAAGTGTTAAACCTTTAATTTTTTTACACCTCTTAATCAAATCACACTAATAATAACCAAGACTTTATCTTGTAACTTGGGCTTTACATTAGGGTTCTATCTCTTCCTTATGGTTAAGAGGGACTAACCCTAGTGTTTAATGGACAAGTCCCTCTCAAGTTGTCTTACAAAGTTAAAATCCACTTCTTAATATCATCCCTTTAATTAAATTCCATTTAATAAAGGCTTGTTATATAATGAATTTAATACCTAACCATAGATTAAGTTGAGGTATCTTCCTCAGCTTAAGTGTTCTCATCTATTATCCTTCTATTAGGATGGTGTAATGAGTTCACTAATCTATGATTAGAGATTAAACTCATTACTTAACACTAAACCAAATCCAAAAACATCTAAATAATCACAAGTAGGTTAATGATCTTAATCCTACATCATCATGGTAACTAAGTTGAGATGCTTATCTCATACTTAAGTAGGCTCATTATCCCTAATCAGGGAGGATATAATGAGTTTATAACCTTTGATTTAGGCTTAAGCTCATTAACTTATGAAAAACACCAAAAATAATAACAAAACTGAAAACACAAAAAACAAACAATAACCATCTCCTTCGGGATTCTTTTCTCATCAAACTCATTTATAAACGAGAACTTGCTTCTTCCATCTAATGCAAGATCGTTAGCACTCGAGCCAGACGAGTCATACACTTGAGCATAGACAAGCAAGCAGTTCACAGTCAATTATTTTCAGTCTCTTTGAGTCGAACTACGGTGTTCTGAATTCCTCATTGCACGAGAGGATACGTAGGCATAACTTAACGGTTATCGAACAAAAGTCTCTGTGTCTTCCCCCTCTTTCAGCATTCCTTAAATGCCTCAGTTCCTGAGCAATTCACCTTTTCACACTGGCACCTGTACATTCATTCTTTAGCTTTTGCACACAGATATCACATACACTACCCCTTTAAACACAATCTTGTAAGCATGGATCCCGTCGAGTACGACGGACAATCTGGGTGCTAATACCTTCCTAGGTTGTAACCAACCCCCTTTCTCAATTTCTCTGGTTCGCAACCGTCTTATCCATCACTTTACAGGTTTATGCAGCATTACCTTTCCTTTGGGATAAAAATGCCTAGCTGGAGACTCTATTCAGTTCATTTCCTTTTTCTCTTTTCACCGACCGTTTGCATCTGCACCGGGATGCAAATCTTCGAGAGCGACAACTTGGCGACTCTGCTGGGGAAACTTATCTCTTGCAACCAGGGTTTCTGGTTCTTTTTATGGGTTTCTCCTAACGCTTGTTTGATTTGTGTTTATGGGGGTGTTATGTGTTATATGTGCTTTTGTTTATTTCTTTATTTATTGCTTTCTGTACAGCTTTATTTATTGCTTTCATTTACTGTGTTTATGCATTTCATACTATTCTCATCATATCATATGCTGGATCTATTGTTTGCCTTGGTGGGAGTGAGTAAGGTTCCATACCGGGAGCCTGAGTGACACATAGGATAAAGTGGATTTATATTCTTTCCCAATCCATTTTGGTCTGGTGCGGGAATATAAAACACGGTTCAGACATGGGTTTCTTCTTGAGAACTCTGTGTTACGGATTTCCTGTAGTACTAGGGCTATCTGGGAAGCCTGCTAAGTCTGGATGACCTTTTTAGATGAACTTCAGCATCTGAGGTGAATTAGAGGAATATCCTTTATGATTAATGTAAACACTATACCTCCAGGGTTAGAAGTGTTTACACTTCTCATAACTGATCCAAGTCTGAGGATCCTTGTTCTAGAACAATATCTGTGAGGGGGTTGGGATGTTTACTGGTTTGCAGGAACCCTTGGCCTCATCATACCCTGTTACCAGATTTGTTTTAAGGTTACATCATTTTGGACTGATTATATGAAACCCTGGACTTGTGACTCTTTATTTGAGTCCCCCACCTGGTTACTGGTTCTCTAGCCTCCATCTGGACTTATGAACACACATGAACCTTATCAAAGCAGATAACAGATTCAACACTTGATCACAAACCCTTGCATATCATTATGTATACATCATTTTGCATCATTTTGCATCATTTTAACATTTGTCTATTTGTTTTACAGGGTATCCACATTTTATTTGGTTTGGTTTTGACTGTTCTTCTGCTCAGACATCTTCATCAGATATATTCACCAGCTATCTTCATCAGAGATTTTCTTCAGCATCTTCATCAGTTATCTTCATCAGCATTTCTCCTCAGTAATTTCCTTCAGTATCCATTGTCAGTATGGACTCATCCAGGAAGAGCAACAATACTTATCATTTCTTTGAGCCCTCTCTAGCAGGCATCAGGCAGATCCAGACACTCATCACTCCTGATCATGTCCCTTTATTCAGGGAACACTATGGTGGTATCATGGACATGATCATGGACTTGGATGCATCACATAGGAGCATGATCCACACTTGTCTTCAGTTCTATGACCCTCCTCTCAGATGCTTTACTTTCCCAGACTTTCAGTTGGGTCCTTTGTTAGAAGAATTTTCCATGTTGTTGGGTGTCCCCATTAGGAGGGGGTTCCTTTTAACCCTGAGATGACTGCTCCTAGGAAAGAGTGTCGCTTCCGAAGATTTGCTTCCCGATACAAGCGCGAACGGTCGACGAAAGGAGAAATGAAATGAAAGTGAATAGATTCGCCAGCTAGGCATTTTAATCCCGAGGGAAAGGTAATGTTGCATAAACCTAGAAAAAAGATGGATAAGATGGTTGCGAACCAGAGAAACTGAGAAAGGGGGTTGGTTACAACCTGGGAAGGTATTAGCACCCAGATTGTCCGTCGTACTCGACGGGATCCACGCTTAAAAGATTGTGTTTAAAGGGGTAGGTGTATGTGCTATCTGTGTGCAAAAGCTAAGAAAAGAATATACAAGTGTTAGTGCAAAAGGGTGAATGCTCAAGAACTGAGGCTTAGAAAAGAATGCTGAAAGAGGGGGAAGACACAGAGACATTTGTTCGATAACAGTTAAGTTATGCCTACGTATCCTCTCGTGCAATGAGGAAGTCAGAACACCGTAGTTCGACTCAAAGAGACTGAAAAATAAATTGACTGTGAACTGCTTGCTTGCCTATGCTCAAGTGTATGACTCGTCTGGCTCGAGTGCTAACTGTCTTACATTAGACGGGAGAAGCAAGTTCTCGTTTGTGAATGAGTGTGATGAGAAAAGAATCCCGAAGGAGACAATTATTCTTTGTTTTTGTGTTTTCAGTTTTGTTATTGTTTTTGGTGTTTTGCATAAGTTAATGAGCTTAAGCCAAAATCAATGGGCTTGTAAACTCATTATATCCTCCCTGATTAGGGATAATGAGCCTACTTAAGTATGAGATAAGCATCTCAAACTTAATTACCATGATGATGTAAGATTAAGATCATTAACCTACTTGTGATTATTTAGGTGTTTTTGAGTTTTTGTTTAGTGTTAAGTAATGAGTTTAATCTCTAATCACAGATTAATGAACTCATTACACCATCCTAATAGAAGGATAATAGATGAGAACACCTAAGCTGAGGAAGATACCTCAACTTAATCCATGGTTAGGGATTAAATTCATTATATAACAAAGCCTTTATTAAGTGGCTTTTAATTAAAGGATGGGATTAAGAAGTGGATTTTAAGTTTGTAAGACAACTTGAGAAGGACTTGTCCATTAATCATTAGGGTTAGTCCTTCTTAACCATAAAGGAAGAATTAGAACCCTAATGTAAGGCCCAAGTTACAAGATAAAGTCTTGATGATTATTAAGTGATTTGATTAAGAGGTTTAATCAAATTAAAGTTTTAACACTTAGGATTAAAGTTATACACTCCATCCTAATAGAAGGATACATGCATAACCCTAATTCCAAAGTCCTAAAACTTTAAGAGTTTAGTCTCTGATTATTGAGATGAGAAGAGAGACTCAAGGAGAATCAAAGGTAAAAGCTAAGGGGGACTAATCAAAACCCTAATTATTATATTATTGTATATCCTATGGTTTGTAAGGCTTGAGAAAGATCTTCAAGGAAGCCACCAATGGAAGAAGCAGATGAATGGAGGAAGAAGCGGATGAATAAGTTACTTACTTCATTGAAGAAGTTAAGTAACTTAAAGAAAGAAAGTGAGAAAGAATGAAGACAAGTGAACAAGTTCACTTCAAAGAAACTAGCAAGATGCATATGAAAGAGATAAATAGAAATGAGAAGTGAAGGCAAATCCACTTCTCAAAGTAACTTACCACCTGAAAATGTTAGCATGGATGCATAAAGTTCAAGGCATAAAGAAATGAAATGAAATGAGATGAAATGAGATGAAATGAGATGAAATGACCAAAGTCAGAAGTGTTTATGCAATGTTAATGTCATGTGAAATGAGGCAAAGGCATACAAAATAAATATGTTAATCATACAAAGATGAGATGTCATGTAAGCATGCTTTGAAGTTTGAAAGTTCATGAAAGTTAATGAAAGGAAATGAATGCAAATCATGGCAAATGGATGAAGAAATGATCAAGCTATGTTCTAACATGTCCTAGGATGTCTAATATGACATATGAATGCAAGAAATTTCATGGAAAGTTCATGTATGGATGCATATGCAAGATGAATGCAAATGAACATGTAAAATTAGGGTTTTATGGAAACATGGGATGCACATGAACAAAATAGAAGCATATCACATGATAAAATTTTGAAAATGCACTCAAAGGAACCCTAAACCCATACTAGGTTACCATCCAAAGGGGGAGGTCAGAAGCTAAACCTAGAAGAAGTTATGGATTTTCTAAGTTTCCTAGGGTTTTTGGGTGATCCTCAATGTAAAATGCCAAACAATTTGAAAATTCAAGGTAAAAATGAAACAAAAATGTTTTTGGATGCTAGAAGACATGCATAGAAAAATGCAAAAAGAACCATTCACAAACTCAACTTGGTTCTAGGGTTATGAATTTTTGAAGTTAGGGTTAGAAAAATGAACTTTTTAAGAACCCTAATTCATTGAAAAATCTCAAAGTATGATCAAAACCAAAATGAAATTTGTAAGGTGAGTTTGTAAATGTTTCTAAATGTCTTAGAATGCTCTCTGATTTTTTTGGTGATTTTTAAATACCTAAATGTATTTTTAATTAATTAAAATTAATTAATTAATTAAATAAAACATTTAAATGATTTAAAAATATGTTTTTAATGCAAAAAATATAAATAAAATTATTTTTGGTTTCTGAAAATTAATTAAAGACTTGGTAAAAATTTTCAGAATTTTTTAATGGTTTTTGCTATTTTTAATAAATATATGAAATAAAATACAAAGAAAATGAAATAAAAATAAAATAAAGGGGAAGTAAACACATCTGAGGGTCCAGATTCAAACTGGGGGAAATGGGGTTGACCAGCGTGTAATCCAAGGGCTGGGATTAATCCTGACTTAATTAATTAAAATTAAACTAATTAAACTGGATTAGGGTTAATGAAATGATCTGGACCATTGAAAACACGCGCCAACACAAGATCCCCGGGTTAGAATTCAAACTTAGCTAATTACACGTCATTAACCCTAACAACTTTCAGATGACCGGAACAGTGTTCCGGTCATCTTCTCCAGCGAGCAAAAACCTCAACTCTCTCCCCAGGTCTCTAAAACTCAATCTCTCTGCCCAGAATCAAACCCCAAACATCATACAACAAGAATCATCAACCAAAACACATTTATTTCACATATTTAGGCTGAATCGAAGCAAATCATCTTTAGGTCAAAAAGTTTCAGATAACTCATACATGCTTAATACTCAATCATTTTGCAAAATAAACACATTAGGATCATCAGCACATCATGAAGATTCATCTAAGAACTTAAAAAAGCATTTATGGAAAAAATGTTCTTGAGGTATACCTGAGATGAAGCTTTGCTATCTGGAGCTTTCTGGCCACTTCCTTGGTGCTTTTCCACTCCAATGAACCCCTTGATGCTTCTGGAAAGCTTGAAACAAGTGTATGTTGGCTGTTTGGAAGGTTTTAGTTCAAAGGAAGTTGAAATCTTGTTTTTTGTTTGAGATGGTTTCAGGCCAATGTGAGGGGTGGGAAATGATCCTGGGGTTATGTGGAGATGATTGGTGAAAGAATATTTGATTTTTGTTGAGGGAGTTGAGAGATTCGAAGAGATGAAGTTTTTTAGGGATTTTGTAAAATTTGAGTTATGGAGAGTTTCAGGCTTGTGTGTTGTGTGAAATATGTTCCATAATGTTAGTGTAAGCAAGTGTGATTGGTCAGAGGAGTTGGTGTGGCATAGTGTGATTGGTATAGGGTGATTTGCAAAAAAATCAAGAATCTGTACTGAGGTATGGGCATGGTGCATGCCTGAGTTTTTGGGGTGTCTGGCCTCAGCATGGATCAAGGAAGGCCATAAGATTGAAAGATTTCAGCTGGAACACTTGATGCTAGGGTTTCTATGAGTTTTGCATATTTTCCCTCTTTGGTGTTTCTTGTGATTCAAGGCATGAAATGATCCAATTCTTGGGCCAATTCTGAGTTGTTGATGTTGTTTGATCATGTTATGAAGTATTCATACACATTTGAAGTCATTTGAGGCCTTGGCAAGTGGTTTTGCAAATATCCCTCTTTGGTGCATTTTGAAAATTATAGGATTTTTGCAAACTTTGAAAGATCATAACTTGAGTTCTATAATGAATTAGAAGGAGTTCTTATACTTTTTGAAAATGGGAAGATCTATCCTACAACTTTCATGACCAAGAATTTTTCATTTGAAGCATTTTTGGTTGAGAAAGAGGAGGTTGAAAAACTTTCCCAAAATGGAAAGTTTCCATTACAAGTCATTTCCATTTTTGGCAACTTTTCAAATGGCTCAAAATTCTTCAATCTTGTGAACTTTGTAAACACCCCAAATTTGACCTCACTCATTTCACCATGGCTTATGATCTTTTCATTTGCATAAGTTCAATCATATCATCTTATATTGCATTTTTGCTTCACTACATTGGTTCTAAGTCATCTGCATCTAGGGTTTGTGATCTGAGCAATCCCAGAGCCATCTGAGCCACTCCAAAAGTATTCAATCATCTCAAGAGGGTCCATGTATGTTCAAGCATCATATTATATCCTCCCAAGGTCAAGGAAGTCAAAGAATCACAAGAACTGAGAAAGGCATGGAAGCAGAGCCAGGCTTAACTGCACAGATGACCTAGAATTAGGGTTTTGGTTTCAGAGGCCATAACTCCAAATTTTTTGGTCATTCTTGTTTCTATTGGTCTCTATATGATATGAGGATCATACATACCAATTTTCATAGTGAAATTCAATGGGGAAGGCATTTGATCAATAGATGACTTCTTGAGCAAGTCAGTGCAAAATAAGGGCATCTGAGGCCCCCAATCACCCAACCAAAGGGGTTTCTCCATCATTTTGAATATGTATGATCTTTATTTGATCATATAAGATGTTATAAGTTCAATAAATTGAAGAATCTCAAGCCATTTGCAAAGTTGCCTTTTTGGGAAAGTAACTTATAATGTAAACTTGCCATTTTGGGAAAGTTTTTCAACCTCCTCTTTTTGATTCAAAAATGCTTCAAATGAAAAATCTTTGGTCATGAAATTTGTAGATTGGATCCTCCCATTTTCAAAAAGTACAAGAACTCATTCTAATTCATTTTAGATCAAAAGTTATGGCTTGTCAAAGTTGGACAAAATCACTAAAATTTCACTTTTACACCAAAGAGGGAAACTTGCAATTTCACATGCCAAGCATTTCCATGACTTAAAAATGACTTCTAAGCATTACATAAACACAACACATGACCTAAAAATCAGAATGGCCCAAAGAATCACTCATTTTCATGCCTTGATCATTAAGGAATCCAAAAGAGGCCAAACTTCATGAAATTTGCAAAACCACCCATAAGCTTCAATCCACTTGCTAATTGGACTCAATCTGAATTCCATGGTTGCCCTTGATCCTTGCTGCGTAGGACACCCCATTGTCCTTGGCCTGCCATGACCCATACCTCAAGTACACCAACTTTTGACATTTTGGCAACCTGCCCATACCAATCAACATAGGCCAGCACCCACTCTCTGACCTATCACGCTTCTTTATGTGGATCAAAACCAAGCAAAAGCACACAACAACACAACCTGAAACTCCAAGAACTCAGCACACTCCAAAATCCCTAAAATTTGCAAAAGCCTTCGAATCTCTTGATTCAACCATCAAACCTTCAAGTTTCTTTCACCATTCAACTCACTATGATCCACTGATCATTTCCCAACCATCATTTGGCCCTGAAACCACCCCAAACAGAAATATGATTTTTCACTCCCTTTGAACTGAACTGCATCAATCTCATAAACTAGCCACAAAACACTCCAACTAAGCCTCAAAGCTTCTTCAGGAAGATCATTGGAGGGCCTTTGAAGCCAAAAAGCTGCCTGAAAGCTCTAGAGTTGAAAGCTCCATCTCAGGTAGATCTCTCAAACTTTTTTTCCAGAAATCTTTTTTTAAGTTATAGAATTGTTCCTCATGATCTCCTGATTACTCTGAGCTTTGTAGTTTTGAAAATGGTGAAGAAATGAGCATGAACCGAATCTTTGAAATTTTTGACCTAAAAAGAGATTGATTCGATTCATGCTTGTTTCTGAAAATAAATTGATTTCATGCCTGGATTCTTGTTCCTTGATGTTTGTTGAGTGATTCTGGAGCTTTAGGGGGCTTGGGGTGAGGTTTTGAGGGAGATAGCATTTTTCAGGGGAGAGTGTGGCCGGAGAAGATGACCGAAGGTCATTTCCGGCCACCTGAAAGTCGGGCTTTTAATTGTGATTAGGGTTTCGTTTAAATGTGAACCCTTGGATCTCTTTTCCCGCGCGCAACCAATGGTCCAGATTTCGTGTATTAGCCCTAATTCAGGATTAATTAAGTTAAATATAATTAAGGAAATTTGAATTTCCAGTTTCAATCTGAGCCCTCCCTTTGCGCGCAAGTCAATTCGCGCGTTTTCCATTTAAATATCAGCCCTAGGATCTGCATACTTTCCCTTTTATTCAATTTTATTTCATTTTATTTGTATTAAATTTCCACGAATTTTTAAAAATAGTAAAATACATTGAAAAATTCTAAAAAATTTTATCAAACCTTTTATTAATTTTCAGAACCCAAAAATATTTTTATTTTTATTTTTTGCATCAAAAATTATTTTTAAATCATTTAAATGTTTATTTTTAATTAGTTAATGGAAATTAATTAATTAAAAATACATTTAGGTATTTAAAAAATCACCAAAAAATTCACACTACATTTTAAAACATTTAGAAACATTATCAAACTCTTAAAACAAATTTCTTCTTGGTTCTTGATGTATTTTGACATTTTTCATTGAAATTAAAGTTATTTAAAGGCAATATTTTGGTCTTAACTTAGAGAAATTCATTCTGCCTAACCATGAAGAGTTTGATGATGGTTCTTCTTGCATTGCATCCTTCATATCATGTAGTTTCTAGGGTAAAATTGGTTTGAATTTATCTTTCATTTTCAATTTAATGTGCATTTTTCCTTTTGAAGTGCCATGAAACCCTAGTTGATTTGAGAAAATCATAACTTCCATTAGGTTAAGATTTAGGTCTCCTCCTTTGGGCAGTGAACTTGTGTAGGGTTAGGGTTCCTTTAATATCATTTTCAATTTTTTGTCATGTCATTTTCTTCTAATTTTGAATTTTGTGTTGTATGTTATGCATAAACCCTAATTATTGCCTTCATTTGCATCCATCTCTTATATGCTTGCATTCAAGAGCTTGCCATGACATTGTGCATCAACATGGCATATAAGACATCTTAGGACATATTAGAATCATGTTTGATCATTGCACCATTCATTTGCCATGTTATGCATTCATACCATTTCATAAACTTTCATGAACTTTCATAGTTCAAAGCATGCTTCATTTGCATCCTCATCCTTGTATGATCATCCACAACTCTTGACATGTGTTTGAATTATATATTAGCATCATTGACATCATGTTCATGCTTCTGGTTTTGATTTTTCATCTTTGCATTCATTTCATTTCATTTCTTTCGCTAACTTTTCAGGTGGTAAGTTGTTTTGAGAAGTGAATTTGCCTTCACTTCTCATAATCTCATCTCATCTCTCTTATGCATTCATTGCTGCATTTTTACTTGTGTATTGGAGTGAGCTTGCTCATTCATGTTCCTTCCTCACCTTCTTTCTTCAAGCAACTTATCTTCTTAAGTGAAGTAAGTTGACTTGCTTCTCTCTGCTTCTTCCTCCTCTCATCTGCTTCTTTCCTGGTGGATTTTCCTTGAAGATCTGTTGCAAGCCTCATAAACCCTAGGAACAACCAAGCATGATCATAATTAGGGTTTGATTAGTCCCCCATTAGTTTTGCCTTTGTGTCTTCTTTGAGTCTTCTCTCCGCATCTCATAATCAAGGACTAAACCTTAAAGGTTTTAAGGCTTTGTGATTAGGGTTATGCCTGTATCTTTCTATTAGGATGGAGTGTATAACTTTAATCCTAAGTGTTAAACCCTTAAGGTTTTTAAACCCTTTAATCAATCCATCTAATCATCATTAAGACATCAAGCTTGTAACTTGGGCCTTGCATTAGGGTTCTAATTCTTCCTTAATTGGTTAAGAAGGACTAACCCTAGTGTTAATGGACAAGTCCCCCTCAAGTTGTCTTACAAATTAAAATCCACTTCTTAATCTTATCATTAACTAAAATCCACTCTAATAAAGGCTTTGTTTTATCATGAGGTTAATCCCTAATCATGGATTAAGTTGAGGAGCCTTCCTCAGCTTAAATGTTCTCATCTATTATCCTTCTATTAGGATGGTGTAATGAGTCCATTAAATCTTTGATTATGGCTTAAACTCATTACTTAACACTAAACAAAAAACTCCAAAAACATCTAAATAATCACAAGTAGGTGAATGATCTTAATCCTACATCATGGTGATTAAGTGTGAGGTGTTTACTTCATACTTAAGGTTTTCTCATTACCCCTAATCAGAGGGAGGATGTGATGAGTTTACTAACCCTTGGTTTAGGCTTAAGCTCATCAACTAGTGACAAACACAAAAAGCAATAAAAGATTGAAAACTCAAAAACAAACAATAATCGTCTCCTTCGGGATTCTTTTCTCATCATCTTCACTCACAAACGAGAACTTGCTTCTTCCGTCTAATGCAAGACAGTTAGCACCTGAGCCAGACAGGTCATACACTTGAGCATAGACCAATAAGCAGTTCACAAGTCAATTCATCTTTCAGTCTCTTTGAGTCGAACTACGGTGTTCTGACTTCCTCATTGCACGAGAGGATACGTAGGCATAACTTAACAGTTATCGAACAAAGGTCTCTGTATATTCCCCCTCCTCCAGTACTATTCTTTAAGCCTCATAGTCTTGAGCATTTCATTCCTGTTCTTACACTGACACTCTCATATTTCACTTCACATTTCTTTTACACTGACACTTGCATTCTTTTCCAGCTTTTGCACACAAAATAGCACTGACATTACCCCTTATAAACACAAATCTTTCAAGTGTGGATCCTGTCGAGTACGGCGGACAATCTGGGTGCTAATACCTTCCCAGGTTGTAACCAACCCCCTTTCTCAGTTTCTCTGGTTCGCGACCGTCTTGTCCACCTTTTCTTAGGTCTATGCAGCATTACCTTTCCTTCGGGATAAAAATGCCTAGCTGGTGACTCTTTCTTTTCTGAGTTCACCCTTGTGTGTTCTCATCCCTCTCGCCGACCGTTCGCGTCTGTACCCCATTTGACTTAGCCTCATTTTGGTGGGAGCGACAACTTGGCGACTCTGCTGGGGACCCTTATACTGTAACCAGGGCTTCTGGTTCTTTTTGTGGGTTCCTCCTAGCGCTTGTTTAATTTGTGTTTACTGGGGTGTTATGTGCTGGTTATGTTCATTTATTTGCTTTATTTATTGCTTTATGTACAGCTTTATTTATTGCTTTCCTTTACAGTCTTTCATATTTCATACTGTCATTATCATTGTTGGATCTGGTTTGCTGTTTTGATGGGTGGGGATTCCATTGAGTTTAAGGTCCTATACCTGGGACCTGAGTGACACCTAGGCTAGAGTGGTTCATGTTCTTTCCCATTCCATTTCGGTCTGGTGCGGGAATATGAAACACAGTTCAGATGTGGGTTTCTTCTTGAGAACTCTGTGCTACAGATTTCCTGTAGTGCTAGGGCTATCTGGGAAGCCTGCTAAGTCTGGATGACCTTTATTATGACCTTCAGAAACTGAGGTGGATTAGAGGAGGATCTTTTATGGTTATTGTAAACACTGTACCTTCGGGTTAGAAGTGTTTACACTTCTCATAACTGATCCAAGTCTGAGGATCCTTGTTCTAGAACATTACCTGTGAGGGGGTTGGGCTGTTTACAGGTTTGCAGGTACCCTTGGCCACATCATACCCTGTTACTATTTGGATTAAGAGTACCTCATTTAGGACAATTCTTGTGATTAACCCCGGACATGTGACTCTTTATTTGAGTCCCCCACCTTGGTTACTAGATTTCTGAACCTCCATCTGGACCTTCTTTGGACATACATGGACTTATATCAAGACAGATAATCAGATCCAGCTTGATCATAAACCCTTGCACATCATTTGCATATATCATCATTTGCATCATTTAAGATTTGTTTATTTGTTTTTCAGGATATCCACATTATATTTGGTTTGGTTTTGACCCCTTCTTCTGCATAAACCTCTGCTTCATCAGTTATCTACTTCAGCTATTCTCATCATCACCAGCATCAGCCTGTCACTGGCTCATCTCCAGTATCAGCCTTGATCTTCATCAGCACCTGTCTTCTTCCTCTTCAGCATTTATGACTACTCCCAGGAAGAGCAACATATCCTACCATTTCTTTGAGCCTGTGTTGACTGGCATCAGGCAAGTCCAGTCACTCATCACCCCTGACCACATCCCATTCTTCAGGGAACACTATGGAGGTATCCTGGATATGGTTATGGACCTTGACCCTTCTCAGAGGAGCATGATCCACACATGCTTGCAGTTTTATGACCCTCCTTTGAGATGCTTCACATTCCCAGACTTTCAGTTAGGGCCTCTACTGGAAGAGTTTTCCTCATTGATTGGAGTACCTATCAGGGATGGACTCCCTTTCAACCCAGAAATAACTTTTCCCAGCAATGGAGAAGTAGCAAAAGCACTGTACATGGAGCCTGCATTGATTGAGCAAAGCATGACAACAAAAGCTGGGATCCCTGGTTTGCACTTGGATTTCTTGATTTCTAAGGCCATCCTGAAGGCCTCCTTAGGAGAATGGAGGGTAGTCTATGCACTGTTAGCCCTCAGCATATATGGGGTTATATTGTTTGCAGATGAGCCCAAATTTGTCAGCAAGAATGCCATTCATCTGTTTCTTCTGAGGAACCCAGTACCCACATTGCTGGGAGATTTCTATTACTCCATTCATCAGAGGAATGAGAAGCAAATGGGGAAGTTAGTAAGATGTTGTGCTCCTTTGTTTCACACCTGGCTGCTCAGACACCTACCTAAGACAGATGCCTTCTTGAATCCTCACCAGCAGAAGAATTGGGCTAAGAGGCTCATTGCTTTGACTTCAGATGATATTAGGTGGTGCACCCAGAGCACCAAAGGCAAAGACATTATCACCAGCTGTGGACAATACCCAAATGTTCCTCTGATAGGAGTAAATGGTTGCATCAACTACAATCCTTTGTTGTTTAAGTGACAATTGGGCTATGCTTTGGTTCACCCTCCCAGAGTGCAAGATGTAGCTGAGACCCTGTATTGTGAAGTGAAGCCTAATTCAGCTGCTGTCAGACAAGCATCTTGGGCTTGGGACAACATCCAGACAAAAGGGATGGCTATTCTAGAGAGGTGTAATAATGTTGCTTCAGCTCAGTACTATGATTGGTCCCGTGCTAGAGCTCAGATTATTGGAATGCCTTTCACCATTGAGGATATACTTGGGCCATCTACAGTACAACCAGCAGCAACTGTCAGCCTGGAAGAATTTGAGAAGCTGAAGGAAAGGAATGAGAGTCTGTCTCAAGCTTTGAATAAGACCCTTTGGGAAAGGAGTGATGGTCGTTTGGACATTGAGAGGTTGTAGAAGCTTAGGGTGGAGCATCTTGCCAAAATTGAGAAGACAGAGGACTACATCAGGAAATCAAGAGCTGGGGAACAAATATTGAAGAATGCCTGTAAAGAAGCCAAGATTCAGAAGGCTAGGACTGAGTTATATCTGCAAGAGAGTCAGGCTAGGTGGGTCAGGATCACTGAAGCCCGGACACACAAAGACCAGAAAACTCAAGCCAAGGTTGAACAGTTGGAGGCCAATGAGAGGAAGCAGCAGGAGGTTTAGTTGGCAGCCCAGAAGGAGATTTCAGAGTTGAAGCTTAGAGCAGGATTGAAGAGGTCAAAAGACCAGGACAGGCACAAGAAGCTGACCACTGCCATTGCCACCAGGAACCTCCTCATTAGGACCATTACGGAGCACCCAGCTGGTCCAGTGACTGAGGCACTCCTGAAGGAGGTCAAAGAGGATGAGTTTGGACTGAATGTTTGACTTCTTTGCTTGTTGTTCATTTCCATTTGATGTACTTTTCTCTTTTTGTATTTTGACCCTCCGTGGGCATGTGTTGTAAAACAAACTATGTATGTGTTCATCATTTGTAATATATTAGTTTGCTTTCACTGGGTTTCTTTTCTCAGCAATATCAAGCATCTTCCTCGAGGTCTGGAAAGGTCAAAACCAAGAACCAAGCCGGATACCTTGGAAAACAAATAAGCATAATGCATTGCATACTAACCTTGTTTTGTTTTGTAGGTTTTGTTGTTATTTGTTTCTAACTTTGTTGTGATCTCAGGAAACATTGCTCGTCGCCGAGTTTTCCCTGTCAACCGCACGCACCGGTACCCTACTCGCAACAACCTTCCTGGTATTCAAATGGATCAAGTACAGCAAGATCTGACTGAGGTCAGGAATCAGATGGCAAATGAGAGAGTAGAAATGAGAAATCAGATGTCTCAATTCATGGTTGTGATGACTGGCTTGGCCCAGAGTCAAGAAAGATTAAGAGAACTGGTGGAAAGGCAAACTCCTGAGGAGCCCCATCTTGGGACAGGAGGAACTAGCAACAATGAAAGGGGTCAGCCTCATATTGATCCACCAGTATTTGGACCTCATCTGGATCCAGAAGCAAACATCCCAAGGAATGTGCAGGGTAATATTGCTGGGGGGAGAATCTTGCAGGAAGATCCCCAAGAAGAGCAGTTTACTATTATGGGAGCAGGAGATGAAGTCTATGACAGGAGGTTAGATGAAATTGTTGAGAAGTTGAGATCTTTGGAGTCTCAGAATTCCTTGGGCTTCGATGTAATGGACATGGGGCTAGTGGATGGGGTGAGAATTCCCCACAAATTCAAACCCCCGTGCTTTGAGAAATACAATGGAACCTCTTGTCCACGAACTCACTTGCAGTCTTTCCTGGGAAGACTTAAAGCTTATACTATGGATGAGAAGCTGTGGATGTTCTACTTTGAAGACAGTCTGACTGGGGCTTCAAGAGAGTGGTATTCACACTTGACCAGAGCTACCATTAGATGCTGGAAAGACTTAGCTGAAGCCTTCATCAGGCAGTATCAATACAATCTAGACATGGCTCCTAACAGGACCCTCCTGATGGGAATGTCCCAGTCTTCTAGAGAAAGCTTCAGGGAATATGCCCAAAGGTGGAGACAGCTTGCTGCTGCTGTCTAACCACCCATGTCGGAAAGAGAAATGGCCGACATGTTCATGAATACGTTAGAAGGGACCTATATTGATAGATTGGCTGCCTTTTCCTCTACCAGCTTTGCTGATGTTGTCATAGCTGGTGAAAGGATTGAAAGTCTTTTAAAAATGGGAAAATTTTCTGACAGTGGTGCAAGTTCATCCAGTAATCCCAGGAAGCCTTTTGTGGGACCCCGAAGAGCCGGCGAGACCAATTCCATTCATGCAAGCAGGGGCAGACCTCAGTATGTTCACAGATCAGTAGCAGCTGTTACCATTCCAGCTTCGATTCCTCAACAATCAGCATACCCTCAACAACAACCACATTATCAACAACAAGTTCAGTATCCGCAACAGAGAACCTACAACAAAAACAATAGCAACCAACAACAGCGTCCCTTCCAACAAAGACCATCATAGGCAAACAGGGTGATTGACCCCATCCCTATGCCTTATGCTGCTTTATTGCCACAACTCCTGAAGCTTAACTTGGTTGAGTTAAGGACATTGGCACCACCAGATCCCCTCAATCTCCCAAAGAATTATGATATCAACGCCAAGTGTGCTTTCCACTCCAATGCACCTGGTCACAATACTGAAAAATGCAGAGCCTTGCAAATGAAAGTCCAAGATCTGGTGGATTCAAAAGCCCTCAACTTTGCACCGCCTCCGAATGACAACAGAAATCCTATTCCTAATCATGGTGGGCCGAGGATTAATGCCATTGAGGAATACAAACCATCTACCTTGATCACCAGTGTTGCACAAATTCGAACACCTTTGGTCGAAATTAAAGCTCAGCTTTTAGAATGCCAAGTGTTCCCCGGGTGTGAGCTCGGCTGTGGGTATTGCAACATTGCAGTCAATGGGTGTGAAAGGCTGAGAAGCGGCATAGATGGTCTTATTAAGGATGGAATCCTTCAGATTTCAACAACGACGCCTACAAATCCAGCAATTCCTTTAACAACAATTCCCGATTCTTCTACAACAGTAGCAACAATCATTCCTACCGATTCATCGATATCATCAGCAATTACTCCGTCCATCACTTCAACAAGTCAAATTTCAACAACCATTTCTTCTACAACATCAGCATCCATTTTATCAGCAGAATCTTCTACAACGCCAACAAGGATTAACGAAGATGTCTCGACAGTTACAATCTACTATGACCCATCAAATGTTCCTCCCAGTGGCAACTCCCAACAACAAGCCATGACACCTCCTGCCAGATCACCAGTCACAATTTACTATGATCCGCACACCATTACAGTACCCTCCTCCGCAGCAATCAGTCCGGTCACTATCACGGTGCCTGGACCCGTTCCTTATGAAAGCAGTAATGCCATACCTTGGCATTATGGCTCTGATCTCTACTGCAACGGGGAGAAAATCGCTCTAGATTTATCAACCTCTTCTCCACAAGTTGATAATGTTGGGGGAGGTTGGGGGAGGCGGAGGCTTCACCAGAAGCGGACGCCTTTTTGCCTCACAAACACAAAGACCTAATGTTGAAGCAGAGGTTGCTGCCAAATCAAAAGGAAAAAGTGTGGTACCTGAAGAGCCAACTCCCAAAGAAACTCAGAAGACATCTTTTGAACAATATGTAGACGAGTTCATGAGAATCATAAAAAGGAGTGATTACAAGGTGGTGGACTAGCTTCACCAAACCCCCTCCAAAATCTCCATATTATCACTGTTGATGTGTTCTGAAGCTCATAGGAACGCACTATTGAAAGTCCTGCACGCAGCATACGTGCCGGAGGAGATTACTGTTAATCAGCTAGAAACCGTGGTTGCAAATGTCAACACCAGTCATGGATTCGGCTTTACCAATGCTGACTTAACAACAGAGGGACGCAACCATAACAAGGCTTTGCATATCACCTTGGAATGCAAGGGTGCTGTTCTATCTCATATACTAGTGGACACTGGGTCATCACTCAATGTTCTACCAAAGAAAGCCTTAGTGAAGCTGGAGAATGATGGCTTGGCATTGCGTCCAAGTAATTTGGTGGTGAGAGAATTTGATGGCTCTAAAAGATCAGTGCTTGGGGAGATTTATCTGACTGTGTTGATTGGCCCGCAGACCTTCAAAACTACCTTCTTTGTGATGGACATACAGCCGACCTACGGTTGTCTATTGGGTAGACCTTGGATCTACGCCGCTGGCGCTATTATGTCTACCCTTCACCAGAAGTTAAAATTCGAGTGGGAAGGCCAAATCATCACCATCTGTGGGGAGGATGACATTTTTGTTAGCCAGCTGGCTACGTATAAGTACATAGAAATGGATGGGGAGATCCATGAAACCATGAGCCAAGGGTTCGAGGCCCTCAATATTAATGAAGCATCTGCTGTACTGGGAACTTCCATAACGTCATATCAGCAAGCCCGGAAGGTTGTTGAGGAAGGTACCGCCCAAAGTTGGGGCAAGCTGCTGCCCGTGGAAAAGAAAGAAGACCGATTTGGGTTGGGTTACAAACCAACTCAACAAGATCAACCAGAGGCTGCCAAAGAGCCCAAGTTTGTCAGCGGGGGAATGCTCACCCCGGATGCTATGAACAACTTGGAAGATGAGTCGGAAGATGAGTGCAACCTGGAAAGCTGGATACGTCCAAGGACCCCGGGGAGCCATGTCTCAAACTGGTCTTCCCAGGAAATTATAAGGGTTACTCCTGCAGAGTAATTATTATCTCCTGTATTTTAAAGCATGCATCAAGTCTTGCGTCTTGCCCAAGATGTCAAGACTCATTTTGTAATCGGGCCATCTTGTATTTTGTGAAAAGATCAATTAATGAATATCAGGACGTCTTTTGTAAATGAGTCTTTTCTTTTTTGCTCACTGTTTTTCATTTCTCACTTTTTGTACAAAAATAAAATGGCAATGTTTTTCAAAATAAACAACTTCATTTTCACTTTTTCTAAATAAGATAAAACTGATCACTAAAATGAACCAATCTAAACCCTTGCAGAAAGTGCCCTCCAGACTGCACCGACAACAACACTGCTATGACGTCGTACGACTTTGATAATCCAATCAATCAAGCTGATGAAGGGGTTGAAGAAGATTATGAGCTACCTGAAGAGCTAGCTAGGTTGTTGAGACAAGAGGAGAAGGTTATCACTCCTCATCAGGAGGAGGTCGAAACGGTTAATCTTGGTACAGAAGAAGACTTGAAGGAAGTTAAGATCGGGGCCTGCTTACAAGATTCAGTGAAAGAGCAACTGATTGATATGCTCCGGGAATATGTGGATGTTTTCGCTTGGTCTTATCAGGATATGCCAGGGTTGGACACCGACATTGTCATGCACAAGCTACCTTTGAAAGAAGACTGCCCACCAGTAAAACAGAAGTTGCGCCGTACTCGCCCAGATATGGCAATGAAGATAAAAGAAGAGGTACAAAAGCAGTGGGACGCCGGTTTCCTTGTTGTGACTAGCTATCCGCCATGGGTTGCTAATATTGTACCTATGCCTAAGAAAGATGGCAAGGTGAGAATGTGTGTGGATTACCGGGACCTGAACAGAGCCAACCCGAAAGATGACTTCCCATTACCTCACATTGATGTATTGGTCGATAATACAGCTCAGTTCTCGGTGTTCTCCTTCATGGATGGATTTTCAGGATATAATCAGATCAAGATGTCACCTGAAGACATGGAGAAGACAACTTTCATCACACCCTGGGGTACATTCTGTTATAAAGTGATGCCATTCGGACTGAAGAATGCGGGTGCCACTTATCAACGGGCTATGGTAACATTATTCCATGACATGATCCACAAAGAAATTGAATGTTATGTGGACGACATGATTGCCAAGTCCCTCACAGAAGAAGACCACCTGGTGAATCTGTTAAAGTTATTCAAGCGTCTGAGGAAGTACCAGTTGAAGTTAAACCCCAACAAATGCACATTCGGGGTGCGATCCGGTAAGCTGCTGGGATTTATTGTAAGTGAAAAGGGGATTGAAGTTGACCCTGACAAAGTCAAAGCCATTCAAGAAATGCCTGCACCCAAGACTGAAAAAGAAGTTCGGGGGTTCTTAGGAAGATTGAATTACATTTCACGGTTCATATCTCACCTTACAGCAACCTGTGAGCCTCTGTTCAAGCTGTTAAGAAAAGAACAAACGGTCAGGTGGAATGAAGACTGCCAGAGGGCTTTTGACAAAATCAAGGAATACTTACAGGAGCCTCCGATCCTTATGCCTCCAGTTGAAGGAAGAACTCTAATCATGTACTTGACAGTATTAGAAGAGTCAATGGGATGTGTGCTGGGCCAGCATGACGAGTCTGGTCGAAAAGAGTATGCAATATACTACCTAAGCAAAAAGTTTACCGACTGTGAACAACGTTATTCACTGCTCGAGAAAACTTGCTGTGCTTTAGCGTGGGCTGCTCGCCGACTAAGGCAGTATATGTTGACCCACACTACTTTATTGATCTCGAAGATGGACCCAGTTAAGTACATTTTTGAGAAGCCAACACTTACCGGACGGGTTGCAAGATGGCAAATGATCCTCACAGAGTATGACATTCAATACACATCTCAGAAAGCCATCAAAGGCAGTGTATTGTCTGATTATCTCGCTGAGCAACCCATTGATGATTACCAGCCTATGAGATTTGACTTCCCCGATGAAGACATCATGTTCATAAAAGCAAAAGATCATGAAGAGCCTATTCACACTAAAGGGCCTGACCCGGAAGAAGAATGGACTATGATGTTTGATGGGGCCATTAATATGAATGGTCGTGGTGTTGGTGCAGTACTCATTACACCTAAGGGAGTTCACATGCCTTTCTCGGCAAAACTCACCTTTAACTGCACTAACAACGAAGCTGAATACGAAGCCTGTATTATGGGTCTTGAGGAGGCCATTGACCTCAGGATCAAGACTTTGACTGTGTTCAGAGATTCAGCTCTGGTAATTAATCAAACCAACGGCAAATGGTACACGCACCAAGATCATCTGATACCTTATCGGGATTATACAAGGAGGTTGTTGACTTTCTTCACAACAGTCAAGCTTGAGTATATCCCTCGAGATGATAATCAGTTTGCAGATGCTCTTGCTACCATTTCATCCATGATCAAAGTTCAAGCTGCCAACTTTGTGCCTCGGATATCAGTATCCAGACTTGACAGACCAGCATACGTGTTCTCAGCAGATGTTGTTAAAGATGATAAGCCTTGGTTCCACGACATCAAATGCTTCTTGGAGGATCAAACATACCCACCCGGGGCATCATCAAATGATAAGAAGACATTAAGAAGGCTAGCTGGTAGTTTCTTCCTAAACACTGATGGTTCCTTGTACAAGAGAAACTTTGATATGGTACTTCTCAGATGTGTTGATAAGGCAGAGGCAGACTTGTTGATGCACGAGGTGCATGAAGGATCCTTTGGTACCCATGCAGGAGGGAATGCAATGGCTAAAAAGTTGCTGAGATCAGGCTATTACTGGATCACAATGGATGCAGACTGTTGTGCCTATGCCAGAAAATGCCATAAATGCCAGATTTATGCGGATAAAGTGCATGTGCCTCCCAACCCTTTAAATGTGATGTCTTCACCCTGGCCCTTTGCCATGTGTTGGTACTCGTCCGTATCATCATCTCTGAACATGCGTCAAGCATTTGTTTCTACTGATACTCGTCCGTATCATAGTCTTAAGGATGCTCGTCCGCATCTTTAATCTATACACCATGTCAGATACTTATGCCTCTACTTTCTTGAAATTAGACACTCGTCTGTGTCTACCATTCCCTAGAAGAATTCCCGGAAAATCTTGATAAACTATTTCCTTTTTATCTAACATTCGTCCTATGTCACGATATTTTCGGCAGCCGTATCCTGCCAGGTGATCGTCCTTCACCTTTTTGATGATCGTCCTTCATCATCCCCAGTGGAGTCTCTATTCATTATAACCCCTTCCTATCCGTCATTCGTCCTATGTCGTGATATTTTCAGCAGCCGTCCCCTGCTAGGTGATCGTCCTTCACCTCTTGATGATCGTCCTTCATCATTTTATCCGATGGTCGTCCCCATCGTTGACCTTGTTATCTGACATTCGTCCTATGTCATGATAAACCCCAAGAGCAGCCGTACCCTGCTAGGTGATCGTCCTTCACCTCTTGATGATCATCCTTCATCATGCTTATCCGATGGCCGTCCCCATCGTCGACCTTTTGATCCGGCATTCGTCCTATGTCGTGATACTTTTGGCAATCATACCTTGCCAGGTGATCGTCATTCACCTTGGATGACCGTCCCTCATCCATATCCCCAACAGAGCAGCCGTCCCCTGCTAGGTGATCGTCCTTCACCTTTGATGACCGTCCCTCATCATTTACTTCTTCAGCCCGATGGTCGTCCCCATCATTTACCTTTAATCCCCAGAAAATCTTGTTTCTTTGCCTGATGGCCGTCCCCATCATGATACCTCTATTTCCCCAGCATGCCGGTCGTCCCCGTCATTATGTTATCTCCTGCAGTCGTCCTCTGCTCGACGGTCGTCCTCCATCACCAGCACTTTATAATCATACTTTATTTTCTTTTATAATCTATATCCCTTTTCTTCTTCATTCAGTGAGCACAAATTTTGGACTGTCTTTGATATTCAACCACAAGTTATCTTGCTTGCCTGTTAAGCCGTCGCTTACATCCTGCACAGCTAACTCATGCTTGAATAGGGGCAGCTGTAAACACCCCAAATTTTCCCTCACTCATTTCACCATGGCTTATGATCTTTTCATTTGCATAAGTTCAATCATATCATCTTATATTGCATTTTTGCTTCACTACATTGGTTCTAAGTCATCTGCATCTAGGGTTTGTGATCTGAGCAATCCCAGAGCCATCTGAGCCACTCCAAAAGTCTTCAATCATCTCAAGAGGGTCCATGTCTGTTCAAGCATCATATTATATTCTCCCAAGGTCAAGGAAGTCAAAGAATCACAAGAACTGAGAAAGGCATGGAAGCAGAGCCAAGCTTAACTGCACAGATGACCTAGAATTAGGGTTTTGGTTTCAGAGGCCATAACTCCAAATATTTTGGTCATTCTTGTTTCTATTGGTCTCTATATGATATGAGGATCATACATACCAATTTTCATAAGGAAATTCAATGGGGAAGGCATCTGATCAATAGATGACTTCTTGAGCAAGTCAGTGCAAAATCAGGGCATCTGAGGCCCCCAATCACCCAACCAAAGGGGTTTCTCCATCATTTTGAATATGTATGATCTTTATTTGACCATAGAAGATGTTAGCAGTTCACAAAATTGAAGAATCTCAAGCCATTTGCAAAGTTGCCTTTTTGGGAAATTAACTTATAATGTAAACTTGCCATTTTGGGAAAGTTTTTCAACCTCCTCTTTTTGATTCAAAAATGCTTCAAATGAAAAATCTTTGGTCATGAAAGTTATAGATTGGATCCTCCCATTTTCAAAAAGTACAAGAACTCATTCTAATTCATTTTAGATCAAAAGTTATGGCTTGTCAAAGTTGGACAAAATCACTAAAATTTCACTTTTACACCAAAGAGGGAAACTTGCAATTTCACATGCCAAGAATTTCCATGACTTCAAAATGACTTCTAAGCATTACATAAACACAACACATGACCTAAAAATCAGAATGGCCCAAAGAATCACTCATTTTCATGCCTTGATCATTAAGGAATCCAAAAGAGGCCAAACTTCATGAAATTTGCAAAACCACCCATAAGCTTTAATCCACTTGCTAATTGGCCTCAATCTGAATTCCATGGTTGCCCTTGATCCTTGCTGCGCAGGACACCCCATTGTCCTTGGCCTGCCATGACCCATACCTCAAGTACACCAACTTTTGACATTTTGGCAACTTGCCCATACCAATCAACATAGGCCAGCACCCACTCTCTGACCTATCACACTTCTTTATGTGGATCAAAACCAAGCAAAAGCACACAACAACACAGCCTGAAACTCCAAGAACTCAGCACACTCCAAAATCCCCAAAATTTGCAAAAGCCTTCGAATCTCTTGATTCAACCATCAAACCTTCAAGTTTCTTTCACCATTCAACTCACTATGATCCACTGATCATTTCCCAACCATCGTTTGGCCCTGAAACCATCCCAAACAGAAATATGATTTTTCACTCCCTTTGAACTGAACTGCATCAATCTCACAAACTAGCCACAAAACACTCCAACTAAGCCTCAAAGCTTCTTCAGGAAGATCATTGGAGGGGCTTTGAAGCCAAAAAGTTTCCTGAAAGCTCTAGAGTTGAAAGCTCCATCTCAGGTAGCTCTCTCAAACGTTTTTTCCAGAAATCTTTTTTTAAGTTATAGAATTGTTCCTTATGATCTCCTGATTACTCTGAGCTTTGTAGTTTTGAAAATGGTGAAGAAATGAGCATGAACCGAATCTCTGAAATTTTTGACCTAAAAAGAGATTGATTCGATTCATGCTTGTTTCTGAAAATAAATTGATTTCATGCCTGGATTCTTGTTCCTTGATGTTTGTTGAGTGATTCTGGAGCTTTAGGGGGCTTGGGGTGAGGTTTTGAGGGAGATAGCATTTTTCAGGGGAGAGTGTGGCCGGAGAAGATGACCGAAGGTCATTTCCGGCCACCTGAAAGTCGGGCTTTTAATTGTGATTAGGGTTTCGTTTAAATGTGAACCCTTGGATCTCTTTTCCCGCGCGCAACCAATGGTCCAGATTTCGTGTATTAGCCCTAATTCAGGATTAATTAAGTTAAATATAATTAAGGAAATTTGAATTTCCAGTTTCAATCTGAGCCCTCCCTTTGCGCGCAAGTCAATTCGCGCGTTTTCCATTTAAATATCAGCCCTAGGATCTGCATACTTTCCCTTTTATTCAATTTTATTTCATTTTATTTGTATTAAATTTCCACGAATTTTTAAAAATAGTAAAATACATTAAAAATTTCTGAAAATTTTTATCAAACCTTTTATTAATTTTCAGAATCCAAAAATATTTTTATTTTTATTTTATGCATCAAAAATTATTTTTAAATCATTTAAATGTTTATTTTTAATTAGTTAATGGAAATTAATTAATTAAAAATACATTTAGGTATTTAAAAAATCACCAAAAAATTCACACTACATTTTAAAACATTTAGAAACATTATCAAACTCTTCAAACAAATTTCTTCTTGGTTCTTGATGTATTTTGACATTTTTCATTGAAATTAAAGTTATTTAAAGGCAATATTTTGGTCCTAACTTAGAGAAATTCATTCTGCCTAACCATGAAGAGTTTGATGATGGTTCTTCTTGCATTGCATCCTTCATATCATGTAGTTTCTAGGGTAAAATTGGTTTGAATTTATCTTTCATTTTCAATTTAATGTGCATTTTTCCTTTTGAAGTGCCTTGAAACCCTAGTTGACTTGAGAAAATCATAACTTCCATTAGGTTAAGATTTAGGTCTCCTCCTTTGGGAAGTGAACTTGTGTAGGGTTAGGGTTCCTTTGATACCATTTTCAATTTATTGTCATGTCATTTGCTTCTAATTTTGAATTTTGTGTTGTATGTTATGCATAAACCCTAATTCTTGCCTTCATTTGCATCCATCTCTTATATGCTTGCATTCAAGAGCTTGCCATGACATTTTGTGCATCAAAATGGCATATAAGACATCTTAGGACATATTAGAATCATGTTTGATCATGTCGCTCCCAAAGATTTGCATCCCGGTACAAGCGCGAACGGTCGGCGAAAAGAACAATGAGAACACACAGCCGTGAACTCACTGGAGATGAATAGAGTCGCCAGCTAGGCATTTTTATCCCGGAGGAAAGGTAATGCTGCATAGACCTAGAAAAAGATGGATAAGACGGTTGCGAACCAGAGAGACTGAGAAAGGGGGTTGGTTACAACCTGGGAAGGTATTAGCACCCAGATTGTCCGCCGTACTCGACGAGATCCACGCTTAAAAGATTTGTGTTTTAAAGGGGTAGTGTCAGTGCAATCTGTGTATAAAAGAGCTGGAAAAGAATGTACAGGTGTCAGTGTAAGAGAAGTGAAGTGTGATATATACAGTGTCAGTGTAAGGACAAAAGTGAAATGCTCATGATCATGAGGCTAAAGGAATAAAGCTGGAAAGAGGGGGAATATACAGAGACTTTTGTTCGATAACTGTTAAGTTATGCCTACGTATCCTCTCGTGCAATGAGGAAGTCAGAACACCGTAGTTCGACCCAAAGAGACTGAAAGATGAATTGACTTGTGAACTGCTTGCTTGCCTATGCTCAAGTGTATGACCTGTCTGGCTCAGGTGCAAACTGTCTTGCATTGGACGGAAGAAGCAAGTTCTCGTTTGTGAGTGAAGGTGATGAGAAAAGAATCCCGAAGGAGACGATTATTGCTTGTTTTGAGTTTTCAGTCTTTTATTGCTTTTGAAAGTTTGTCATAAGATAATGAGCTTAAGCCTAAACCAATGGGTTAGTAAACTCATCACATCTTCCCTCTGATTTAGGGGTAATGAGAATACCTTAAGTGTGAAGTCAGATTCTCACACTTAATCACCTTTTGATGTAGAGTTAAGATCATTAACCTACTTGTGATTATTTAGATGTTTTTGGGTGTTTTTGTTCAGTGTTGAGTAATGAGGTTAAGCCATAATCAGGGATTAAACAGACTCATTACACCATCCTAATAGAAGGATAATAGATGAGAATGTTTAAGCTGAGGAAAGCTCCTCAACTTAATCCATGATTAGGGATTAAACTCATGACAAAACAAGCCTTTGATTAAGTGGATTTTTATTTAATGGTATGATGATGAAGTGAGTTTTATGATTTGTAAGACAACTTGAGGGGGACTTGTCCATTAACACTAGGGTTAGTCCTTCTTAACCACTTAAGGAAGAATTAGAACCCTAATGCAAGGCCCAAGTTACAAGTATGATGTCTTGATACTTATTAAGTGAATTGATTAAGAGATTTAAACACATTAAGGGTTTAACACTTAGGATTAAAGTTATACACTCCATCCTAAGAGAAGGATGCAGGCATAAGCTTAATCACAAAGCCTTAAAGCCTTTAGGGTTTAGTCCCTGATTATGAGATGAGAAGAGAAGACTCAAAAGAGACACAAAGGTAAAACTAAGAGGGGAGACTAATCAAAACCCTAATCATTGTCATGCTTGGTTGTTCCTAAGGTTTGTGAGGTTTTGGAAAGGAATCTTCAATGGAACCACCAGGAAGCAGATGAAAGGATCAAGAGAAGCAAAGCAACTTGCTTCATTCAAGAAGTCGAGTCACTTGAAGAAAGAAAGTAAGAAGAAGAGGAATGAGCAAGCTCAATCTCAAACAAATATAAAAACGCAGCATGGATGCAAGAGAGAGATGAGAAGAAAGTATGAGAAGTGAAGGCAAATTCACTTCCCAAAATCACTTACCACCTGAAATGTTAGAAAAGAAATGCAATGCCATGCAAAATGGGATGAGATGACATGATGTAAATCAAAACCAGAAGCATATATGAGATGATAATGATGCTATGAGATGATGCAAACATGAAACAAAGCATGGGGATGATCATACAAACTTATGGATGCAAATGAAGCAAGTTAAAAACCATGATCATACATGAAAAGTTATGAAGTGCAAATGGCATACAACATGGCAAATACAAGATGCAATGATCAAACATGCTTCTAATATGTCTTATGATGTCAAATGAATCAAATGGATGCTTGAAATGTCATGGCAAGTCATGTTATGCAAACAAATGCAAGATGAATGCATATGAAAGCCCAAATTAGGGTTCATGAACAATGCATCAAACAAAAATCAAAATCAGAAGCAAACCCTAAGATAAAAAATTGAAAATGCCACTCAAAGGACCCCTAATCCTATACTAACCCACTGCCCAAAGGAGAGGTCTCAACTCCTAACCAAGTTCAAGTTATGATTTTTACAAGTTTGCTAGGGTTTTAGGGTTCCTAAACAAGAAAATTACCAAACAAATTGAAAATGAAAGATCAAATCATGGCCATTTAATCTCTCAAACTACATGCTAAACACAATGCAATGCAAAAAGAATCAATGTCCAACTCCTCATGGATAGGCAGAAATGATTTTTTGAACTTTGGATCAAATTAATGCATAAAAATGATTTTAATTCAATGAAAAATTCTCAAAATGCATCAAGATCAAAAACTAAATTTGGTTTGAAGGTTGGACAATGTTTCTAAATGTCTTAGAACATTTCATGAATTTTTTGGTGATTTTTAAATACCTCAAAGTATTTTTAATAAATTAATTTTCATTAATCAATCAAAAATAATCTTTTAAATATTTAAAAATACTTTTTAAATGCTAAAAATGAAAATAAAAATATTTTTGTGTCTTAAAAATTAATGAAACTCAGGATAAAAAATTTTATAATTTTTAAAACATTTTTCCTATTTTAAATAAATTGTGAAAATTAAAATATGAAATAAATGAATAAAACAAAGAAAATAAAAAAGTAATCTGATCTGATGGTGGAGATTTGAACTGGGTTTGGAAACATTGACTAGCGCGTCATCTAATGGCTGTGGTTGGTTCTGATTAAATTAATTTAATTAAGATTAATTAAACTAATTAAAGGTGATTAGGGCAAAACAAAAGGATCTGGGCCGTTCATGCACGCGGGAGGTCAACGGAGTCAAGCAATCCAACGCCCAAGATTCAAATGGAATTTAATTACAGGATTAGGGTTAATGACTTTCAGGTGACCGGAGGGAAGCTCCGGTCATCTTCTCCGGTGACCACCAAACCCTAGAATACGATTCAGGCAACCATTCTTCAAATTAAAGCCAGGGAAACACTCCTCTACTCAAATCTCACTCAAATCAACTCTCAAAATAAATTTCTCATGCTTAAACTAAGGGAATCGAAGCCATGAAGTTTCACGGGCAAAGTTTCAGAGCCCTGGTAAATCCTCATTTCTCACTCATTTCTAATTCTAAACCCATCCCCATGACCAGCAAAGCATACAAAACCAATTTTTAACATAAAAATCAAGCTCTGAAAAGTTGAAAACTTGAAGCTACCTGAAGTGATGAACTGTGAATCTGAGCTCTTCTGACCCTGCTTTGGTGCAGAATGCCTTCTCTGGACCCCTTGAAGCCAATGGAATGTTCACAACCTCTTGCTGGTGGCTATTTTGGAAGTTTGAGTTCTGATATGGCAGGTTTGGCAGTTGTGATTAGTAGGTTTCAGGCTGCATTCATGGTGGATTCTGGTTCTTTTTTATGTGTTTGATTTGTTGGTGAAGAGAAATGGGGTGTTTGATGGCTGGAAAATGAGATTCGAAGAGAGAAGAGTTTTGGACAGTTTTGTGATATGCTCTGTTCTGGCCAGCTTCAATGCTCAATGCTTTGCTATATCATCTCCAACTTGTGTGGATAGACTGTGAGGCAGGTCAGTAGGGTGGTTGTGTACTGTGCCAAGAGTATGGGAGCCTTTTGCAAAAAAGTCAAGTTTGTGTCCTTGAGAGTATGGGTCATGGCAGCAACTGTGTGAGGTCATGTCTTGCTCCAGCTTGAGTTGAGGAGAGCCCTTGGATTGTTTGTAGCTGACTGCAACATATGGATGACAAGCTATGCTAGCTTTTGCAACTTGACAACTTGTGTTTTCTCATGAGTTTATGCTAAGTACATGAAACAATGCTTGCTGAATTTTGTCACATGATGTCTCAATTGGTCATGGCAATGTTTAGAGATCAGCTAGTGATCACATAATTCCTTGAAGCATGATTTTGCCAAGAATCCTCTTTTTGCATACTTATGAAAAATGCTTTATGGAACTTTGAAAATCAAGGCAAGCCATCCAAAATTCCTTGGGCCAAATCTGTTTTTGGGGTCATGTGTGATCATGTAATGCAGCTTTGAAGTCACTTTGAAGTTACTAGAATGCTTGGTTCATGAAATTGCAAGTTTTCTTCTTAGTGCATAACTTGAAAATTAGTGATTTTTGCCAACTTTGTCACACCATAACTTTTGATCCAAGAAGAATTAGATCATGTTCTTGTACTTTTTGAAAAGGGAAAAATGTATTCTACAACTTTCATGACCAAAGTTTTTCCATTTGAAGCATTTTTGGATCAAAAAGCAAGGCTTGAAAAGTGACCTAAAATGACATATTCTTGAAAAGTCAACCATGCCCTAAAAAGTCAACTTTGCAAAAACTTGTAATTCTTGAATTTTGTGAACTTCAACCTTCTTCCATGATCAAATAAAGATCATATACACTCAAAATGATGAAGATCACCCCTTGGTTGGTTCATTGGGGGCCTCAGATGCCCTGATTTTGCACTTGACTTGTCTGAAAAGTCAACTCTTGATCAGATGACTTCCCCATGGAATTTCTTCATGAAAATTGATATGCATACTCCCTATAACATATAGAGACCAATGGAAACAAGAATGACCAAAAAATTTGGAGTTATGGCCTCTGAAACCAGAACCCTAATTTTAGGTCAACTGTGCAGTCAAACTTGGCTCTGCATCCACACCAATCCCAGTTCTTGTGATCCTTTTGCATTTTTGACTTTGAGGGGATGTAATATGATATAAGAACACACATTGATCCCTTTGAAGTGATTGATGTCCTTTGGAGTGGCTCAGGAGGCTCTTGGATTGCTCAGATCACAAACCCTAGGTGCAGATGACTTAGAAACTATGCAGTGACTCAAAGTTGAGATATGAGATGATATGATTGTGTTTATGCATATGAAATGATCACAAGCCATGGTGTGAATGGGTGAGGGCAAATTTGGTGTGTTTACAGATCATTGCACCATTCATTTGCCATGTTATGCATTCATACCATTTCATAAACTTTCATGAACTTTCATAGTTCAAAACATGCTTCATTTGCATCCTCATCCTTGTATGATCATCCACAACTCTTGACATGTGTTTGAATTATCTCTTAGCATCATTGAAATCATGTTCATGCTTCTGGTTTTGATTTTTCATCTTTGCATTCATTTCATTTCATTTCTTTCGCTAACTTTTCAGGTGGTAAGTTGTTTTGAGAAGTGAATTTGCCTTCACTTCTCATAATCTCATCTCATCTCTCTTATGCATTCATTGCTGCATTTTTACTTGTGTATTAGAGTGAGCTTGCTCATTTATGTTCCTTCCTCACCTTATTTCTTCAAGCAACTTATCTTCTTAAGTGAAGTAAGTTGACTTGCTTCTCTCTGCTTCTTCCTCCTCTCATCTGCTTCTTTCCTGGTGGCTTTTCCTTGAAGATCTGTTGCAAGCCTCATAAACCCTAGGAACAACCAAGCATGATCATAATTAGGGTTTGATTAGTCCCCCATTAGTTTTGCCTTTGTGTCTTCTTTGAGTCTTCTCTCCTCATCTCATAATCAAGGACTAAACCTTAAAGGTTTTAAGGCTTTGTGATTAGGGTTATGCCTGTATCCTTCTATTAGGATAGAGTGTATAACTTTAATCCTAAGTGTTAAACCCTTAATGTGTTTAAACCCTTTAATCAATCCATCTAATCATCATTAAGACATCAAGCTTGTAACTTGGGCCTTGCATTAGGGTTCTAATTCTTCCTTAATTGGTTAAGAAGGACTAACCCTAGTGTTAATGGACAAGTCCCCCTCAAGTTGTCTTACAAATTAAAATCCACTTCTTAATCTTATCATTAACTAAAATCCACTCTAATAAAGGCTTTGTTTTGTCATGAGGTTAATCCCTAATCATGGATTAAGTTGAGGAGCCTTCCTCAGCTTAAATGTTCTCATTTATTATCCTTCTATTAGGATGGTGTAATGAGTCCATTAAATCTTTGATTATGGCTTAAACTCATTACTTAACACTAAACAAAAAACTCCAAAAACATCTAAATAATCACAAGTAGGTGAATGATCTTAATCCTACATCATGGTGATTAAGTGTGAGGTGTTTACTTCATACTTAAGGTTTTCTCATTACCCCTAATCAGAGGGAGGATGTGATGAGTTTACTAACCCTTGGTTTAGGCTTAAGCTCATCAACTTATGACAAACACAAAAAGCAATAAAAGATTGAAAACTAAAAAAAAAAAATAATCGTCTCCTTCGGGATTCTTTTCTCATAATCTTCACTCACAAACGAGAACTTGCTTCTTCCTTCTAATGAAAGACAGTTAGCACCTGAGCCAGACAGTTCATACACTTGAGCATAGACCAATAAGCAGTTCACAAGTCAATTCATCTTTCAGTCTCTTTGAGTCGAAATACGGTGTTCTGACTTCCTCATTGCACGAGAGGATACGTAGGCATAACTTAACAGTTATCGAACAAAAGTCTCTGTATATTCCCCCTCCTCCAGTACTATTCTTTAAGCCTCATAGTCTTGAGCATTTCATTCCTGTTCTTACACTGACACTCTCATATTTCACTTCACATTTCTTTTACACTGACACTTGCATTCTTTTCCAGCTTTTGCACACAAAATAGCACTGACACTACCCCTTTTAAACACAAATCTTTCAAGCGTGGATCCCGTCGAGTACGGCGGACAATCTGGGTGCTGATACCTTCCCAGGTTGTAACCAACCCCCTTTCTCAGTTTCTCTGGTTCGCGACTGTCTTGTCCACCTTTTCTTAGGTCTATGCAGCATTACCTTTCCTTCGGGATAAAAATGCCTAGCTGGCGACTCTTTCTTTTCTGAGTTCACCCTTGTGTGTTCTCATCCCTCTCGCCGACCGTTCGCGTCTGTACCCCATTTGAATTAGCCTCATTTTGGTGGGAGCGACAAACTTCCAACCTCTTCTAAGATCAAATAAAGATCATATAACTTCAATTGGATGAAAATACCCATTTGGTTCCATTGTTGGGGGCCTCAGATGCCCTGATTTTGACTTAACTTGCTCAAGAAGTTACCCAGTGAACAGATGACTTCCACAATGAATTTCTTCATCAAACTTGGTACACATGATCCTTATAATATCTTAAGAACATTAGAAACAAGAATGGCCCAAAAATTTGGAGTTGAGGCTTTTGAAACCAAAACCCTAATTTTGGTCATCTATGTAGTGTAAACCCTAGCTCTGCTTCCATGCTTTGCCAATTCTTGTGATTTCTTGACTTCCATGAACCTTGAGGGATATAATATGATGTTAGAACACACATGGACCCTCTTGGAAAGCTTTTAGACCTCTAGGATGGCTCAGGTGAAATCTTGGATTGCTCAGATCACAAACCCTAGATGCAGATGAACTTGAACTATGCAGATGAAACAAAATATGCAATGTGATATGGTATGCTTATGCTTATGCAAATATGAAAGATCACAAGCCATGGTGTGATATTAGTGAGGGAAAATTTGAGGTGTTTATAGCTGCCCCTATTCAAACATGAGTTAGCTGTGCAGGATGTAAGCGCCTGGCTTAACAGACAAACAAGATAACTTGTGGTTGAATACCAAAGACATTCCAAAATTTGCACTCACTGGATAGAAGAAGAAAAGGGGTATAAATTGTAAAAGGTAGTATAGCATGATTATCAAATGCAGACGATGGAGGACGACCATCGAGCAGAGGACGACTGCTGGGGATAAAGCGGTAATTAAAAGCCAATGACGTGGACGACCGACAAGCTGGGGAAATAAAGAGACCATGATGGGGACGGCCATCAGGTTAGGAGATAAGATTCTCTGGGGATTAAAGTAAAGGAAATGATGGGGACAACCATCAGGTTTGAAAAGTAACGTAAACAACGATGAGGACGGCCATCGGTTTAAAGAATAAATGAAATAATGATGAGGGACGGTCATCAAAGGTGAAGGACGGTCACCTAGAAGGGGACGACTGCTCTTTATCACGACATAGGATGAATGTCGAATAGAAAAGGGTCGACGATGGGGACGGCCATCGGATAAGCATGATGAAGGACGATCATCAAGAGGTGAAGGACTATCACCTAACAGGGTACGACAGCTCTTTATCACGACATAGGACCGGATAACAAAGTCAACGATGGGGACGGCCATCGGATAAATGATGAGGGACGGTCATCAAAAGGTGAAGGACGATCACCTAGCAGGGGACGGCTGCTCTTTATCACGACATAGGACGAATGTCGGATAGAAAAGGGTTCCAATAATGGAGACTCTGCTGGGGAAAAGGATGAGGGACGGTCATCCAAAGGTGAAGGACGATCACCTGGCAGGGGACAGCTGCCGAAAGTATTGCGACATAGGACGAATGTCGGATAGAAGAAGGTTGTTTTGTAGGTGACTTACTGAGGAATGGTAAACATGGACAAGTGCTTACGCTCAAGAATAAAAGGTATAAGTTTTTGACACTGTGTATAGATTAAAGATGTGGACGAGCATCCTTAGGACCATGATACGGACGAGTATCGATAGAAACAAATGTTGACACGTGTTCAGAGATGATGGTACGAACGAGTACCAACTGGTTAACAAAGAACATAGACGAGTGTCGGATCTGTTTGAGGAGTGATATATATACAAGATACTGACGAGTATCAAAGACTTCTGTATAAGTGAGTATAGATTTGTTGGTGAAGTATGAGCAAGATACGGACAAGTGTTTGATTTGTTGGGGAATGTACGACACGGACGAGTGTCAAAGGAGACTATATATAAGTTATGAACAAACATTTGTATATGAGAGTGTAAAAGGTGTTCTGGCGACCTGTGGGGATAGAGTGACACGGACGGGTGTCGAAAAGTGTGTGTTATAAATGAGTTCTTTGTTTGCAACAAGTGTTTTGGCAACCATGCTGGGGAAAGGTGACACTGGCGAGTGTCAAAAGAGTATGTATAGGTATTTGTATTTGAGAGTGCAAAGGGGAAGCTTTGGCTTATCTCTGCGGGGAATAATACGACACAGACGAGTGTCGAAAAGGGTATATCTGAACAGGCATTTGTGTTGGAGAGTGCAAAGGGGACACTTTGGCTTTTATTTGCAAGGGATGTGAGCTTTTATATATTACTGATGAAATACTGATGGTATTTGCAGGTAACTGGATCGAACCTGGCTTGTGATCATGAAAATGTTTGATTTTTACCGTAATGCTCCGTACTAGACGGAATGCTACGCTTATTTTGGTGATTTATGATGTGAATGCTATGATTATGCAAAAGAGAAACTGATTCGGGATTCAGATCCTGTCGGGATAAAGATCTCTGGCTGATCTGCTTAGAGGGATTTCCCGGCTGGGGAAGAGTTTGTTGGTAAATTTATCAGGAGGGAGAACTCTGCTTGGGGAAATAGATCAATGGTAGATCTATCCGGGGAAAGACTCAGCTGGGGATAAAGAAACTTCAGCGACTCCGCTGGGAAAGTTTGTATGCATTGTTCTCCTGGAGAAAGAACAGAAGTCCTGTGGGGAGATAGTTCCTTTATCCTTGCTGAGGATGAGAGATCTGGCACTCTGGTGGGGATCTCGACTGGGGGAGCTCCTATTGAGTGGACTCGTATTGGTGATGAGGAGGCTTTGGCAACTCTGCTGGGGGAAAGCATTTCAGATATTGCTCGGGAGATCCTGCCTGGGGAGGAGGTATGCTGGGGAAGTGTGCTTGGCATGCCCCATGCTGCATATTGAATACCTACAATATGTTAAGATAAGGGAAATGCACAAGTATCCCGAGGTATCCCTTACCGGATTCCATCAAAGGAATTAGATATTCTTGAAAGTAAATATATTCCCCGCAAGCATTTATAAAAAATGGCGCATTTGTTTTATGCAAGTATTATATCATGAATACTGGACATTTTGCAAACAAAATAAAAATGTACAAAAAGAGGTGTGACTGAAAACTCTGATTTTATTAATCTGGGTGCCCTGAATTGGCAAATACAGTCAAAGAAACAGATCCCCTGGAATGAGGAGATTGTTACAAATTAAAAAAAGTAAAAGTGTTGGCAATGTTGACGATGCTCCGGTGAGCTTCCTTTGCTATGACCTGTACGACCTTGACGTTCTTCTCATCTTGCTTTTTGAAGAAGGTTGGTTTTGACTGATGCTTTATCCTTTCGAAGCTTGCCGTGTTGTGAGTGATACAGACGAATTCAGAATGCAGTTGTTCGCTTATTCCCTGATTTTACGTGGATCGCCCTTTCGGGTTTTCAATCCACCGGGATACCCATTTTTGCCTGAGCTGTCCAATGCGGATTTTCAACTCAGCGGGTGTACATTTTTCTGATTTTTCCCTTATTTTTGCCCGAGTCTCTTATTCTGTTTTTGACTCGTCGGGATGCCCTATTTTTGCCAAGACTTACATTCTGTTTTTATGTCCAGCGGGTCATTTTATGCGAAGTATTTTTAATTGCATCTGAATTTACAGGGGATAAGAAATCTTCACCATCCATAGTAGTGTGCATCAGTGCTCCACTAGAGAAAACCTTCTTTACTATGAATGGGCCATCGTAATTAGGAGTCCACTTGCCTATGTGGTCTGTATGAGCAGGAAGAAGTCTTTTCAGCATAAGATCTCCCACTTGGTATTCCCGAAGCCTGACTTTCTGATTGAAGGCTTTCTTCATCCTTTTCTGATATAACTGCCCATGACAGATTGCAGCTAATCTTTTTTCTTCGATCAGATTCCATTGATTGTACCGAGACCGGACCCATTCTGCTTCATTCAGCTTTACATCCATCAGTACCCGTAAGGAGGGTAGCTCAACTTCAACAGGTAGGACTGCCTCCATACCATACACCAGCTGATAAGGTGTTGCCGCAGTGGACATTCTGATTGAGGTTCGGTACCCATGTAAAGCAAATGGTAACATTTCATGCCAGTCTTTGTAGGTAACCACCATCTTTTGCACAATCTTCTTGATGTTTTTGTTAGCTGCCTCAACAGCGCCATTCATCTTTGGCCTGCAAGGTAGTGTGAGTCAACATATACTGTCTTAGTCGGCGAGCAGCCCACACTAAAGCACAACAAGTTTTCTTGAGCAGTGAATAACGTTGTTCACAGTCGGTAAAATTTTTGCTTAGGTAGTATATTGCATACTCTTTTCGACCAGACTCGTCATGCTGGCCCAACACACACCCCATTGATCCTTCTAATACTGTCAGGTACATTATTAGATGTCTTCCTTTAATTGGAGGCATGAGAATCGGAGGTTCTTGTAGGTACTCCTTGATCTTGTCAAAAGCCTTCTGACAATCTTCGTTCCACCTGACCGTTTGTTCTTTTCTTAACAATTTGAACAGGGGCTCACAGGTTGCAGTAAGATGAGATATGAATCTTGATATGTAGTTCAATCTACCTAAGAACCCCCGAACTTTTTTTCGGTCCTTGGTGCAGGCATCTCCTGAATGGCTTTGACTTTATCAGGGTCAACTTCAATTCCCTTTTCACTTACGATAAATCCCAGCAACTTACCAGAACGTACCCCGAATGTGCATTTGTTGGGGTTTAGCTTCAGTTGATACTTTCTCAGATGCTTGAACAACTTCAGCAGATTTACCAGATGATCTTCTTCAGTAAGGGACTTGGCAATCATGTCATCCACGTAGCATTCAATTTCTTTGTGGATCATATCGTGGAATAACGTTACCATAGCCCGTTGATAAGTGGCACCGGCGTTCTTCAGTCTAAAAGGCATTACATTGTAACAAAAAGTTCCCCAAGGTGTGATGAAGGTTGTTTTATCCATGTCTTCGAGTGACATTCTGATTTGATTATACCCAGAAAAAACCATCCATGAAAGAAAATACCGAGAACTGAGTTGTGTTGTCGACCAATACATCAATGTGAGGTAATGGGAAATCATCCTTCGGGCTAGCTATGTTCAGATCCCGGTAATCCACACACATACGTACTTTTCCATCCTTCTTAGGCACTGGTACAATGTTAGCGACCCACGACGGGTAACTAGTCACAACAAGGAAACCTGCATCCCACTGTTTTTGTACTTCTTCCTTAATCTTCATGGCCATATCTGGACGAGTACGGCGTAACTTTTGTTTCACTGGAGGGCAACCTTCTTTTAATGGTAGCTTGTGCATAACAATGTCTGTATCTAGACCTGGTATGTCTTGATAGGACCAAGCAAAGACGTCGACGTATTTTCGAAGCATGTCAATGAGCTTTTCTTTTACTGAAGCCTGCAGACTGGCCCCAATCTTCACATCTTTCAAATCCTCTTTGGTACCAAGATTAACTGTTTCAACCTCCTCCTGATGAGGAGTGATCACTTTCTCTTCTTGCCTCAACAACCTGGCTAACTCTTCAGGCAACTCATAGTCTTCTTCAACCCCTTCATCAGCTTGATTAATTAGATTGTCGAAGTCATACATGGTCATAGCAGTGTTGTTGTCGGTGCAATCTGGAGGGTAATCTCTACAGGGTTGAGATTTGCTCGTTTTAGTGATCAATTTTAATCTTGTTTAGAAAAAGTGAAAATGAAGTTATTTATTTTGAAAACATTGCCATTTTTGTTTTTTATACAAAAGTGAAAAATGAAAAGACAGTGAGCGAAAAGAGACTTGTTTGCAAAAGATATCCGATATTCATTGATAATCCATTTGCACAAAATTACAATATGGCCCTATTACAAAATGAGTCCTGACACCTTGGGCAAGATGCAGGACTTGATGCATGCTAAAAAAGTCAGGAAATAATAATTACTCTGCAGGAGTAACCCTTATAATTTCCTGGGAAGACCAATTAAGGACTTGGTGCCCCGGGATCCTTGGACGTATCCAGCTCTCCAGGTTGAGGTCGCTTTCCGCCTCGTCTTCCAGGTTGTTGATAGCATCTGGGGTGAGCATCCCCCCACTAATGAACTTGGGCTCCTTTGCAGCCTCTGATTGATCTTGTCGGAATGGTTTGTAACCCAAACCGAATATGTCCTCCTTCTTCTCCACTGGCAGCAACTTGCCCCAGCCTTGGGCATTACCATCTTCAACAACCTTCCGGGCTTGCTGATAGGAGACAATTGAAGTACCCATCATATCCTCCTGGGATGCAGCAAATACTTCAGTCGTCGTCTCATTGACATTCAAGGCCTCGAACCCTTGGCTCATTGTTTCATGGATTTCACCATCCATCTCAATGTATTTGTATGTAGCCAGATGGCTAACAAAGATGTCCTCTTCACCACAAATGGTGATAATTTGTCCTTCCCACTCATATTTCAATTTCTGGTGAAGGGTCGACATTACTGCGCATGCGGCGTGAATCCATGGTCGACCCAACAAACAGCTGTAAGTTGGCTGTATGTCCATCACATAGAAAGTACTCTGAAAGACCTGCGGACCGATTATCACATGTAGCTCCACCTCTCCAAGAACAGACCTCTTGGAGCCATCAAAAGCCCTGACCACCAGATTGCTTGGTCGGAGAGCTATTCCATCATATTCGAGCTTAGCAAGAGCCTTCTTTGGCAAGACATTGAGTGAGGACCCAATGTCTACAAGAACATGAGAAAGTACAGCCCCTTTGCACTCCAGGGTTATGTGAAAAGCCTTGTTGTGGTGACGTCCTTCTGTAGTCAAATCAGCATTGGTGAAACCTAGCCCATGGCTAGTATTGACATTGGACACCACTGTCTCGAGCTGATTTACTGTGATCTCTTCTGGCACGTAGGTAGCGTGCAAGGCTTTGAGTAGTGCATCCCGATGAGCTTCGGAACACAACGACAGGGATAAGATGGAGATCTTGGAAGGAGTTTGGTGGAGCTGATCCACAACCTTGTAGTCACTTCTTTTAATTATCCTCATAAATTCACCCACATCCTGATCAAAGGATGATTTATGAGTCTCTTTTGGTGCAGATTCTTCAAGTATCACACTTTTCCCTTTGGCTTTGGCAGCAGCCTCTGCCTCAGTACTAGTTCTTGGAGCTTGTGACGCAAAGAGGCGTCCGCTTCGGGTGAAGCCTCCGCCTCCCCCGACATTATCCACTTGTGAGGTAGGAACTGAAGAATCAAGAAGGACTTTTTCTCCATTGCAGTAAAGATCAGCACCATAATGCCATGGTACAACATTGTCTTCATCATACGAAATGGGCCCTGGCACCGTGATGGTGACTGGGCTTACTACAGCAGAGGTTGGAACCATTATTGTTTGTGGATCGTAGAAAATGGTGACAGAACCCCTGGTGGATGTTGGTGGTGCTGAATTGAAGCTTGTTTGTTGTTGAAACTGTTGCTGAGATTGTTGTTGAAAGTTGCTGGAATTTGGGACCGTTGTAGGGTCATAATAGATAGTAATTATAGAGACGTCGTTGTTGGTGGTTGCTGAAGTTGTAGAAGGATATGAAATGGAATTTTTGTTCGTTGAAGTGATAGAAGAAATGGTTGCTGAAGTTGTAGATGAATCGGTAGGAGCAATTGTTGTTGCAGTTGTAGGAGAACCATTAGAAAAATGAGTTGTTGGTGTTGTATAAGTTGTTGTGGTTATTTGTAGAATGCCTTCTTTGATCAAGCTATTGATGCCATCCCTCAAGCTTGCACACCCGTTCTCGGAAACCTTGCAATATTCACAACAGGCCTCACAACCTGGAAACACTTGGCATTTCAAAAGCTGAGCTTTAACCTCTGCCATAGGTGTCTGGATACTTGCAATATCTTCAATCAAACTCATGGGTGAACCTTCCTCTATAGCATTAATCCTTGGCCCACTGTGGCTTGGCATAGGATTTTTCATGACATTGGGAGGTGGTGCAAAGTTTAGGGCTTTTGAATCTACCAGATCCTGGACCTTCATATGCAGAGCCCTGCATTTTTCTGTGGAGTGACCAGGTGCATTGGAATGAAAAGCACACCTAGCATTGACATCATAATTTCTTGGAAGGTTTTGAGGATCAGGTGGAGCCAATGTCCTCAACTCAACAAGATTGAGCTTTAGGAGTTGTGGCAGCAATGTGGCATATGGCATTGGAATAGGGTCAATCACCCTGTTGATCTGAGATGGCCGCTGTTGAAAAGGGCGTTGTTGTTGATTGTTGTTATTGTTGTTGTAGGATCTCTGTTGAGGAAACTGTGGCTGTTGAGGAAAATGATGTGGTTGTTGAGTGTATTGAGGAGGTGGAGCGGGAATAGTGACGGCAGCAACTGATCTGGGCAGATATTGGGGTCTCCCTCTTCCCATGTGTACAGAATTTGTTTCACCAGATCTACGAGGCCCAGCAAATGGCTTCCTTGCACTGCTTGAACTGGCACCATTGTCGGAGATCTTTCCCATCTTCAGTAAGCTCTCAATTATTTCCCCAGCTATCACCACGTCTGCAAAGCTGGTGGAAGAAAATACAGCCAATCTGTCAATATAGGTACCCTGGAGAGTATTCATGAACATATTTTCCATCTCCCTTTCTGACATCGGGGGTTGAACGGCAACAGCTAGTTGCCTCCACCTTTGGGCATACTCTCTAAAGCTCTCACGGGAAGACTGTGACATTCCCATCAGAAGGGTTCTGTTTGGAGCCATGTCCATATTATACTGGTATTGATGAATGAAAGCTTCAGCCAAGTCTTTCCAATTCCTTATTGTGGCTCTGGTCAAATGGGAGTACCATTCCCGGGATGTCCCTGTTAAGCTATCCTCAAAGTAAAATATCCACAGTTTCTCATCCATGGTGTAGGCTTTCAATCTCCCCGGGAAAGATTGGAGATGGATACGAGGGCATGAAGTACCATTATATCTTTCAAAACAAGGAGGTTTGAATTTGTGAGGAATTTTAACCCCCTCCACAAATCCCATGTCCATGACATCAAAACCTAGAGAATTTTGGGATTCAAGAGACCTTAGCTTCTCTGCAATTTCATCCAACCGACTGTCGTAAACTTCGTCTCCAGCCCCAACCATAGTAAACTGCTCTTCTTGAGGGTCCTCCTGCAAGGTCCTTCCTCCAGTAGTGTTACCTTAGGTGTTTCTTATCGCATTGATGTATGGGTTCAGATGAGGTCCAAACTCTAGAGGATCAGTGCGAGGCTGCACGTGATCGTTGTTGCTGGTACCCCTTGTACCTGGATGGTGTTCCTCAGGAGTTTGTCGCTCAACCAACTCCCTCAGTCTTTCCTGACTCTGAGCCAAACCAGTCATCACTATCATAAATTGATTCATTTGGGCCCTCATTTCTGTCATTTCATTGGCCATATGGGCCCTCACTTCAGTCAAGTCCTGTTGAACCTGATCCATTTGTAGTCCCGGAAGGTTGTTTCTTGTCGGATACCGGTGCACTCTATTGACAGGGAACACTCTTCTGCGAGCAATGTTTCCTGAGACCACAACAAAGTGAGAAACAACAAAACAAAAGCCTACAAAACAAAGAAATGAGGTTAGTATGCAATGCAGGATGCCTATTTTTCTTCCAAGGGTATCCGGTTTGGTTCTTTGGTTTTGACCTTCTAGACCTCGAGGAAATGATGATGTTGCAGAGAGAGATATAGTCAATGAAATAATACAAACCATATATTACAAAAATGTGAGGATACATAGTTTGATTACAACAAAGTTCCCATGGTGGGTTAAAATACAACAACGAAATCAAGAGTACAAACAAAAGGAAATACAAGTACAAGGAAATCAAACATCCAACCTAAAGTCAACCTCCCTGACTTCCTTCAGGAGAGCCTCAGTCACTGGACCTACTGGGTGCTCTGTAATGGTCCTGATGAGGAGGTTCCTGGTGGCAATGGTACTGGTAAACCTCTTGTGCTTATCCTGGTCCTCTGACCTCATCAACCCCGCCCGAAGTTTCAACTCGGAGATCTCCTTTTGTGCTGCTATCAAAGCTGCCTGATTCTTCTTCTCACTAGCCTCCAGTTGCTCTATCTTAGCTTGAGTTCTTTGATCTTCCTGTGTACGAGCCTCAGTGATCCTGATCCACCTAGCCTAGCTCTCCTCTAAATAATGCTCAGCTCTGGCCTTCTGAGTCTTAGCTTCCTTGCAAGCATTCTTCAGCACTAGCTCCCCTGCCCTAGCCTTTCTGATGTAGTCATCTGTCTTTTCGATCTTGGTCAAGTGCTCAATCCGGAGCTTCTCTAACCTCTCATTATCTAGACGGCTGTAATTCCTCTCCCAGAGGGTCTTCTTCAAGGCTTCAGAGAGCTGAGTATTCCTTTCCTTTAGTTTCTCAAACTCCTCTAAAATGACAGTGGCTGCAAGCTGCACTGCTGATGGTCCAGGTGTATCCTCTAAGGTAAATGGCATCCGGGTGATCTGTGCCCTGGTACGAGACCAATCAAGATACTGTGCTGAAGCTATATTGTTACACTTGCCTAGGATAGCTGTCCCTTTAGTCTGAATGTTGTCCCAGGCCCAGACTGCCTGTCTGATAATAGCAGAGTTGTGTTGGATGTCACAATACAGGGTTTCTGTCAAATCTTGCCCTCTTGGAGGATGAACCAAAGCATACCCTAATTGTCTCTTGAAAAGCAAAGGGTTGTAGTTGATGCAACCTTTTACTCCAATCAAGGGTACATTGGGATATTTCCCACAGCTAGTAATGATTTTTTTGCCCTTGGTGCTCTGAGTGCACCATCTGATGTCTTCTGATGTAAGGGCAATCAATCTCTTGGCCCAGTTCCTTGGCTGATGAAGATTCGGGAAAGTTTCTGACTTCGGTAAGTGCCTTAACAACCAACAGTAGAAGAGGGGTGCACAACATCTGACCAATCTTCCTCTTTGTTTCTCATTCCTCCGATGTACTGAATAGTAGAAGTCTCCAAGCAAGGTAGGGATTGGGTTCCTCAATAAGAACAGGTGAATAGCACTCTTGCTTACATACTTTGGCTCATCTGCAAACAAAATAACTCCATATATGCTGAGGGCTAGGAGAGCACAAACAGTCTCCCACTTCCCTGTTGCAGCATGCAGGGTGGCCTGGGAGATCAAGAAATCCAAGTGAAGGCCTGGAACCCCAGCCTTGGTGGTCATGCTCTGATCAATGAGGGTGGGCTCCAAGTGCAAGGCCTTAGCTATATCTTCATTTTTGGGAGCAACCATCTCAGGGTTGAAAGGCATCCCCTTCCTGATGGGGACACCTAACAACATGGAGAACTCTTCCATCATTGGTCCTAGCTGAAAATCTGGGAAAGTGAAGCATCTGAGAGGAGGATCATAAAACTGCAAGAAAGTGTGGATCATGCTCCTCTGGGATGCATCCAGGACCATGATCATGTCTATAATGCCTCCATAATGTTCCCTGAATAATGGGATATGATCAGGAGTGATGAGAGACTGAATCTGTCTGATGCCTATCAGAGTGGGCTCAAAGAAGTGGTATGTGATGTTGCTCTTCCTGGAGGTGTCCATGCTGATAATGGATGCGGGTGAAACCTGAGAGTGGCTGCTGATGAAAGCCACTGAAAGAGATGCTGAAGAAGGGTCACTGATGAAGACAACTGGAGAAGAGTCTCTGCTGAAGACAAACTAATGAAGGTGCTGGAGAAGAATCACTGATGAAGATAACTGGAGGAATCTGAGCAGCAGAACAGGTCAAAACCAAACCAAAGATGAGATGTGGATACCCTGTAAAACAAACAGACAAATGTTAAATGATGCAAAATGATGTATGCAGAATGATATGCAAAGGGTTTGTGATCAAGTGCTGGATCTGTTTATCTGCCTTGATAGGGTCCATGTGTGTTCATAAGTCCGGATGAAGGCTTAGAAAACCAGTAACCAGGTGGGGGACTATAATAAAGAGTCACAAGTCCAGGGTTTCACAAGAACTGTCCAAAATAATAAAACCTTAACAAATCAAGTAACAAGGTACGATGGGGCCAAGGGTTCCTGCAAACCTGTAAACATCCCAAACCCCTCACATGTATTGTTCTAGAACAAGGATCCTCAGACTTGGATCAGTTATGAGAAGTGTAAACACTTCTAACCTGGAGGTACAGTGTTTACAAGAACCATAAAATATCCTCCTCTAATTCACCTCAGATGCTGAAGGTCATAAAAGGTCATCCAGACTTAGCAGGCTTCCCAGATAGCCCTAGTACTACAGGAAATCCGTAGCACAGAGTTCTCAAGAAGAAACCCATATCTGAACCGTGTTTCATATTCCCGCACCAGACCGAAATGGAATGGGAAAGAATATGAATCCACTCTATCCTATGTGTCACTCAGGTCCCCGGTATGGAACCTTAATCACTCAAAAATCCCTCCCACCAAGGTAAACACAGATCCAGCACCAATGATATGATAATAACAGTATGAAATGCATAAAACTGTAAATGAAAGCAATAAATAAAGTTGTACAGAAAGCAATAAATAAATAAGCACAAGTAGCACATAACACCCCCATAAACACAAATCAAACAAGCGTAAGGAGGAACCCACAAAAAGAACCAGAAGCCCCGGTTGCAATATAAGATCTCCCCAACAGAGTCACCAAGTTGTCGCTCCCCCGAAAAGACACCTGGTCCCAAAGGGTACAGACGCGAACGGTCGGCGAGAAGAGATGATGAAAGTGAAAATGAATTGAATAGAGTCGCCAGCTAGGCATTTTTATCCCGAAGGAAAGGTAATGCTGAATAAACCTAGAAAAAGATGGATAAGACAGTTGCGAACCAGAGAAACTGTGAAAGGGGGTTGGTTACAACCTGGGAAGGTATTAACACCCAGATTGTACGTCGTACTCGACGGGATCCACGCTTAAAAGATTGTGTTTAAAGGGGTAATGTATGTGCTATCTGTGTGCAAAAGCTGGAAAAGAAGTATACAAAAGTCAGTGCAAAAGAGAGTGAAATGCTCAGGAACTGAGGCTTAGAAAAAGAATGCTGAAAGAGGGGGATGACACAGAGACTTTTGTTCGATAACTGTTAAGTTATGCCTACGTATCCTCTCGTGCAATGAGGAAGTCATAACACTGTAGTTCAACTCAAAGAGACTGGAAAATAAATTGACTGTGAACTGCTTGCTTGTCTATGCTCAAGTGTATGACTCGTCTGACTCGAGTGCTAATTGTCTTACATTAGACGGAAGAAGCAAGTTCTCGTTTGTGAATGAAGATGATGAGAAAAAGAATCCCGAAGGAGACGATTATTGTTTGTTTTTGTGTTTTCAGTTTTTTATTGTTTTTGGTGTTTTGCAGAAGTTAATGAGCTTAAGCCTAAATCAAGGGCTCGTAAACTCATTATATCCTCCCTGATTAGGGATAATGAGCATACTTAAGTATGAGATAAGCATCTCAACTTAATTACCATGATGATGCAGGATTAAGATCATTAACCTACTTGTGATTATTTAGATGTTTTTGGGTTTTTGTTTAGTGTTAAGTAATGAGTTTAACCTCTAATCACGGATTAGTGAACTAATTACACCATCCTAATAGAAGGATAATAGATGAGAACACTTAAGCTGAGGAAGATACCTCAACTTAATCCATGGTTAGGGATTAAATTCGTTATATAAAAAAGCCTTTATTAAGTGGATTTTAATTAAGGGATGAGATTAAGAAATGAGTTTTATGGTTTGTAAGATAACTTGAGGGGGACTTGTCCATTAAACACTAGGGTTAGTCCTTAACCATAAAGGAAGAATTAGAACCCTAATGTAAGGCCCAAGTTACAAGATGAAGTCTTAGTGATTATTAAGGTGATTTGATTAGGAGGTTTAAACAAATTAAAGGTTTAACACTTAGGATTAAAGTTATACACTCCATCCTAATAGAAGGATACAGGCATAACCCTAATTCCAAAGTCCTAAAACTTTAAGAGTTTAGTCTCTGATTATGAAGATGAGAAGAGAGACTCAAGGAGAGTCAAAGGTAAAAAGCTAAGGGGGACTAATCACAACCCTAATCATTTTCATGCTTGGATATTCCTATGGTTTGTAAGGCTTAAGAAAGATCTTCAAGGGAGCCACCAATGGAAGAAGCAGATGAAAGGAGGAAGAAGCAGAAAAATAAGTTACTTACTTTGTTGATGAAGATAAGTAACTTGAAGAAAGAAAGTGAGAAAGAATGAACACAAGTGAACAAGTTCACTTCAAAGAAACTAGCAAGATGCATATGAAAGAGATAAAGAGAAATTAGAAGTGAAGGCAAATCCACTTCTCAAAGTAACTTACCACCTGAAAATGTTAGCATGGATGCATAAAGTTCAAGGCATGAAGAAATGAAATGAAATGAGATGAAATGACAAAAGTCAGAAGTGTTTATGCAATGTTAATGTCATGTGAAATGAGGCAAAGGCATACAAAATGCATATGTATGATCATACAAAGATGAGATGTCATGTAAGCATGCTTTGAAGTTTGAAAGTTCATGAAAGTTAATGAAAAGAAATGAATGCAAATCATGGAAAATGGATGAAGAAATGATCAAGCTATGTTCTAACATGTCCTAGGGTGTCTAATATGACATATGAATGCAAGAAATGTCATGGCAAGTTCATGTATGGATGCATATGCATGATGAATGCAAATGAACATGTAAAATTAGGGTTTTATGGAAACATGGGATGCACATGAACAAAATAGAAGCATATGATATGATAAAAATTTGAAAATGCACTCAAAGGAACCCTAAACCCATACTAGGTTACCATCCAAAGAGGGAGGTCAGAAGCTAAACCTAGAAGAAGTTATGGATTTTCTATGTTTGCTAGGGTTTTTGGGTGATCCTCAATGTAAAATGCCAAACAATTTGAAAATGCAAGGTAAAAATGAAACAAAAATGTTTTTGGATGCTAGAAGACATGCATAAAACAATGCAAAAATAACCATTCACAAAATCAATTTGGTTCTAGGGTTATGAATTTTTGAAGTTAGGGTTAGAAAAATGAAATTTTTAAGAACCCTAATTCATTGAAAAATCTCAAAGTATGATCAAAACCAAAATTAAATTTGTAAGTTGAGTTTGTAAATGTTTCTAAATGTCTTAGAATGCTCTCTGATTTTTTTGGTGATTTTTAAATACCTAAATGTATTTTTAATTAATTAAATTCAATTAATTAATTAAATAAAACATTTAAATGATTTAAAAATATGTTTTTAATGCAAAAAATAAAAATAAAAATATTTTTGGTTTCTGAAAAATTAATAAAAGACTTGGTAAAAATTTTCAGAATTTTTTAATGGTTTTTGTTATTTTTAATAAATATATGAAATAAAATACAAAGAAAATGAAATAAAAATAAAATAAAGGGGAAGTAAACACATCTGAGGGTCCAAATTCAAACTGGGGGAAATGGGGTTGACCATCGTGTAATCCAAGGGTTTGGATTAATCCTGACTTAATTAATTAAAATTAAACTAATTAAACTGGATTAGGATTAATGAAATGACCTGGACCATTGAAAACACGCGCCAACACAAGATCCTAAGGTCAGAATTCAAACTTAGTTAATTACACGTCATTAACCCTAACAACTTTCAGATGACCAGAACAGTGTTCCGGTCATCTTCTCCGGCGAGCAAAAACCTCAACTCTCTCCCCAGGTCTCTAAAACTCAATCTCTCTGCCCATAATCAAACCCCAAACATCATACACCAAGAATCATCAACCAAAACACATTTATTTCACATATTTAGGCTGAATCGAAGCAAATCAGTTTTAGGTCAAAAAGTTTCAGAGAACTCATACATGCTTAATACTCAATCATTTTGCAAAATAAACACATCAGGATCATCAGCACATCATGAAGATTCATCTAAGAACTTAAAAAAGCATTTCTGGAAAAAATGTTCTTGAGAAATACCTGAGATGAAGCTTTGCTATCTGGAGCTTTTTGGCCACTTCCTTGGTGCTTTTCCACTCCAATGAACCCCTTGATGCTTCTGGCAAGCTTGAAACAAATTTATGTTGGCTGTATGGAAGGTTTCAGTTCAGAGGAAGCTGAAATCGTGTTTTTTGTTTGAGATGGTTTCAGGCCAATGTGAGGGGTGAGAAATGATCCTAGGGTTATGTGGAGATGATTGGTGAAAGAATATTTGATTTTTGTTGAAGGAGTTGAGAGATTCGAAGAGATGAAGTTTTTTAGGGATTTTGTGAAATCTGAGCTATGGAGAGTTTCAGGCTTGTGTGTTGTGTGAAATGTGTTCCATAATGTTAGTGTAAGAAAGTGTGATTGGTCAGAGGAGTTGGTGTGGCATAGTGTGAATTGTATAGGGTGATTTGCAAAAAAGTCAAGAATGTGTACTTGAGGTATGGGCATGGTGCAGGCCTGAGTTTTTGGGGTGTTTGGCCTCGGCATGGATCAAGGAAGGCCATAGGATTGAAAGATTGCAGCTGGAACACTTGATGTTAGGGTTTCTATGAGTTTTGCATATTTTCCCTCTTTGGTGTTTCTTGTGATTCAAGGCATGAAATGATCCAATTCTTGGGCCAAATCTGAGTTTTTGATGTTGTTTGGTCATGTTATGAAGTATTTGTACACATTTGAAGTCATTTGAGGCCTTGGCAAGTGGTTTTGCAAAAATCCCTCTTTGGTGCATTTTGAAAATTATAGGATATTTGCCAACTTTGAAAGATCATAACTTGAGTTCTATAATGAATTAGAAGGAGTTCTTGTACTTTTTGAAAATGGGAAGATCTATCCTACAACTTTCATGACCAATAATTTTTCATTTGAAGCATTTTTGGTTGAGAAAGAGGAGGTTGAAAAACTTTCCCAAAATGGAAAGTTTCCATTACAAGTCATTTCCATTTTTGGCAACTTTTCAAATGGCTCAAAATTCTTCAATCTTGTGAACTTCCAACCTCTTCTAAGATCAAATAAAGATCATAAAACTTCAATTGGATGAAAATACCCCTTTGGTTCCATTGTTGGGGGCCTCAGATGCCCTGATTTTGACTTAACTTGCTCAAGAAGTTACCCAGTGAACAGATGACTTTCACAATGAATTTCTTCATCAAACATGGTACACATGATCCTTATAACATCTTAAGAACATTAGAAACAAGAATGGCCCAAAAATTTGAAGTCGAGGCTTCTGAAACCAAAACCCTAAGTTTGGTCATCTATGTAGTGAAAACCCTAGCTCTACTTCCATTCTTTGCCAATTCTTGTGATTTCTTGACTTCCATGAACCTTGAGGGATATAATATGATGGTAGAACACACATGGACCCTCTTGGAAAGCTTTGAGACCTCTGGGATGGCTCAGGTGGAATCTTGGATTGCTCCGATCACAAACCCTAAATGCAGATGAACTTGAACTATGCAGATGAAACAAAATATGCAATGTGATATGGTATGCTTATGCTTATGCAAATATGAAAGATCACAAGTCATGGTGTGATATTAGTGAGGGCAAATTTGGGGTGTTTACAACATGATCAAGAGTGATGAGAGACTGCATATGCCTGATGCCTGTCAAAGTGGGCTCAAAGAAATGATAGGGGATGTTGCTCTTCCTGGATGTGTCCATGCTGATAATGGATGCTGATGAAGAAAACTGAGGAGAAGCACTGATGAAGGCAACAGTTGAAGACTGATGGAGATAACTGGAGAAAGTACTGAAGAAGAACCCCTGATGAAGATAACTGATGAAGAGGCTATTGCAGATAGCTGAGTAGTAGAACAGGTCAAAACCAAACCAAAGATAAGATGTGGATACCCTGTAAAAAAAATAGACAAATGTTAAATGAGGTAGAATGATGTATGCAGAATGATATGCAAAGGGTTTGTGATCAAGTGCCGGATCTGTTATCTGCCTTGATAGGGTCCATGTGTGTTTATAAGTCCGGATGAAGGCTTAGAAAACCAATAACCAGGTGAGGGACTCAAATAAAGAATCACAAGTCCAGGGTTTCACAAGAACAGTCCAAAATGATACAGCCTTAAAACAACATTAGTAACAAGGGTATGATGAGGCCAATGGTTCCTGCAAACCTATAAACATTCCAACCCCTTCACATGTATTGTTCTAGAACAAGGATCCTCAGACTTGGAACAGTTATGAGAAGTGTAAACACTTATAACCCGGAGGTACAGTGCTTACAATAATCATAAAGTTTCCTCCTCTAATTCACCTCAGATGCTTAAGGTCATAAAAGGTCATCCAGACTTAGCAGGCTTTCCAGATAGCCCTAGTACTACAGGAAATCCGTAGCATAGAGTTCTCAAGAAGAAACCAATGTCTGAACCGTGTTTCATATTCCCGCACCAGACCGAAATGGAATGGGAAATAATATGAAGCCACTATATCCTATGTGTCATTCAGGTCCCTGGTATGGAACCTTAATCACTCAAAATCCCTCCCACCAAAGGAAACAACAGATCCAGCACAGATGATGATAACAGTATGAAATGCATAAAACTGTAAATGAAAGCAAATAAATAAAGCTGTGCAGAAAGCAATAAATAAAGCAATAAACAATAAGCACAAGTAGCACATAACACCCCCGTAAACACAAATCAAACAAGCGCTAGGAGAAACCCACAAAAAGAACCAGAAGCCCTGGTTGCAAGATAAGATCCCCAGCAGAGTCGCCAAGCTGTCGCTCCCGAAGATTTGCATCCCCATACATGCGCGAACGGTCGGCGAAAGGAGAAATTAAATGAAAGTGAATATAGTCGCCAGCTAGGAATTTTTATCCTGAGGGAAAGATAATGCTGCATAAACCTAGAAATAAGATGGATAAGACGGTTGCGAACCAGAGAAACTGAGAAAGGGGGTTGGTTACAACCTGGGAAGGTATCATCACCCAGATTGTTCGTCGTACTCGACGGGATCCATGCTTAAAAGATTGTGTTTAAAGGGGTAGGTGTATGTGCTATCTGTGTGCAAAAGCTAAGAAAAGAATATACAAGTGTTAGTGCAAAATGGTGAATGCTCAGGAACTGAGGCTTAGAAAAGAATGCTGAAAGAGGGGGAAGACACAGAGACTTTTGTTCGATAACAATTAAGTTATGCCTATGTATCCTCTCGTGCAATGAGGAAGTCAGAACACCGTAGTTCGACTCAAAGAGACTGAAAAATAAATTGATTGTGAACTGCTTGCTTGCCTATGCTAAAGTGTATGACTCGTCTGGCTCGAGTGCTAACTGTCTTGCATTAGACGGGAGAAGCAAGTTCTCGTTTGTGAATGAGTGTAATGAGAAAAGAATCCCGAAGGAGACGATTATTGTTTGTTTTTGTGTTTTCAGTTTTGTTATTGTTTTTGGTGTTTTTCATAAGTTAATGAGCTTAAGCCTAAATCAATGGGCTTGTAAACTCATTATATCCTCCCTGATTAGGGATAATGAGCCTACTTAAGTATGAGATAAGTATCTCAAAATTAATTACCATGATGATGTAGGATTAAGATCATTAACCTACTTGTGATTATTTAGGTGTTTTTGAGTTTTTGTTTAGTGTTAAGTAATGAGTTTAATCTCTAATCACAAATTAGTGAACTCATTACACCATCCTAATAAAAGGATAATAGATGAGAACACCTAAGCTGAGGAAGATACCTCAACTTAATCCATGGTTAGGGATTAAATTCATTATGTAACAAAGCCTTTATTAAGTGGGTTTTAATTAAAGGATAGGATTAAGAAGTGGATTTTAAGTTTGTAAGACAACTTGAGGAGGACTTGTCCATTAAACACTAGGGTTAGTCCTTCTTAACCATAAAGGAAGAATTAGAACCCTAATGTAAGGCCCAAGTTACAAGATAAAGTCTTGATGATTATTAAGTGATTTGATTAAGAGGTTTAAACAAATTAAAGGTTTAACACTTAGGATTAAAGTTATACACTCCATCCTAATAGCAGGATACATGCATAACCCTAATTCCAAAGTCCTAAAACTTTAAGAGTTTAGTCTCTGATTATTGAGATGAGAAGAAAGACTCAAGGAGACTCAAAGGTAAAAGCTAAGGGGGACTAATCAAAACCCTAATTATTATCATGCTTGGATATCCTATGTTTTGTAAGGCTTGAGAAAGATCTTAAAGGAAGCCACCAATGGAAGAAGCAGATGAATGGAGGTAGAAGCAGATGAATAAGTTACTTACTTCATTGAAGAAGTTAAGTAACCTAAGAACAAGAGATAACATAAGTGAATGAGATTCACTTCAAACAAAAACAAAGTGCCAGTTCTAGGTCAAAAATTTCAGAACATCATGAAATCCTCATTTCTACCTCACTTTCAATTCTAATCATATCAGTGTGATCAGGGAAACATGGGAAACCATTTAAGAACTTAAAATCATGCTTCTGGGAAAAAAGTTCATGAAGGTTACCTGAGTTGCAGTTCTTTGAAATGGAGCTTTATGGGCCTCTCCCTTGTGCAATTCAATCCCCTTTGACCTCCTGATGCTTTTGGCAAGCTTGAACGAAGCTTAGAGTGGTTGTTTTGAGTGTTTGGTTTATGAAGTTGTAGAAATCGTGTTTGGGTTGAAGGTGTTTCAGGCTATGGTGATGGGTGGGAAATTATCCTGGGGTTATATGGAGTTGATTGGTGAAAGAATTTATGGTTTTGAGTGGCTAGATTGAGAGATTCGAATAGCTAAAGTTTGAGAGCAAATTCTTGATTCTGAGGTTGTGTCCTCTTTCAGGCCATGAAGGGTGTCCATTTATAGTGCTTAGGGCTTGAATAAACAATTATTATAGGCCAGAAGAGTTGTTGTGGCACTATGGGATTGGTATGGCATGAAATGCAAAAATGCCAACATATGTGTACCATAGGTATGGGCCAGGACAGGGGTGATTTCTGAGCATAGATTGCCTCAGCTTGGATCATGGATGACCCTTAGATCAATAGAATGCAGTTGTAATGCCTTGATCAAGAGTTCACATCCATCATCACCCGTAAGAAGGGTAGCTCAACTTCAATAGGTAGGATAACTTCCATACCGTACACAAGTTGATAAGGTGTTGCCTCAGTAGATGTTCTGATTGAGGTTCAGTACCCATGTAAAGCAAATGGTAGCATCTCATGCCATTCTTTATAAGTAACCACCATCTTCTGCACAATCTTGTTGATGTTCTTGTTAGCCGCTTCAACAGCGCCATTCATCTTTGGCCTGTAAGGAAAAGAGTTGTGATGTTGAATTTTGAAGTCCCGACCTAATTCTGCCATCATTTTGTTGTTCAAATTGGAACCATTATCAGTAATGATTCGCTCGGGAACTCCATATCGACAGATGATGTCTCTTTTCAGAAATCTGGCTACCACTTGTCTGGTGACGTTTGCATACGAAGCTGTTTCGACCCATTTGGTGAAGTAATCAATGGCTACCAAAATGAATCGGTGACCATTTGAAGCAGTATGTTCAATATTTCCAATCATTTTGATGCCCCACATGGCAAATGGCCAAGGTGAAGACATTACGTTCAAAGGATTTGGAGGCACATGCACTTTATCCGTGTAGATCTGGCACTTGTGGCATTTTCTGGCATAGGCACAACAGTCTGCATCCAGTGTGATCCAGTAATAACCCGATCTTAATAATTTCTTTGCCATTGCATGTCCTCCGGCATGGGTGCCGAAAGAACCTTCGTGCAACTCGTGCATCAGTAAGTCTGCTTCTTTCTTGTCAACATATCTGAGCAGAACCATGTCAAAGTTTAGCTTGTATAAAGAACCATCAGCATTGAGAAAGAAACTGTCGGCCAACCTTCTTAATGTCTTCTTATCATTAGATGATGCCCCAGGTGGGTATGTCTGATTCTCTAAGAAGCATTTGATGTCATGGAACCAAGGCTTGTCATCACTAGCAGTGTCCACAGAAAATACATATGTCGGTCGGTCTAGTCTGGATACCAAAATCCGAGGCACATAATTGGCAGCTTGAACTTTGATCATGGAGGAAATGGTAGCTAAAGCGTCTGCAAACTGATTCTCATCTCGAGGGATGTATTCAAGTTTAACTGTTGTGAAGAAAGTCAATAATCTCCTTGTATAGTCATGGTATGGAATCAGATGCTCCTGATGAGTGTACTATTTGCCGTTGGTCTGATTGATTACCAAAGCTGAATCTCTGAATACATTCAAAGTTTTGATCCTGAGGTCAATGGCTTCCTCAAGTCCCGTGATACATGCTTCGTATTCAGCTTCGTTGTTAGTGCAGGCAAAGGCAAGTTTTGCTAAGAAAGGCATATGAACTCCTTTAGGTGTAATGAGCATTGCACCAACTCCACGACCATTCATATTGACAGCCCCGTCAAACATCATAGTTCATTCTTCTTCGGGATCAGGCCCTTTAGTGTGAATTGGCTCTTCACAATCGTTTGCTTTAAAGTACATGATTTCTTCATCAGGGAAGTCAAATCTCATGGGCTGGTAATCATCAATGGGTTGCTCAACCAGATAGTCATACAGTACACTGCCCTTGATGGCCTTTTGAGATGTGTACTGAATGTCATACTCTGTTAGAATCATTTGCTATCTTGCAACCCTTCCGGTAAGTGCTGGCTTCTCAAATATGTACTTGACGAGGTCCATTTTTGAGATCAACAAAGTAGTGAGACTTAACATATACTGTCTTAGTCGGCGAGCAGCCCACGCTAAAGCACAACAAGTTTTCTCGAGCAGTGAATAACGTTGTTCACAGTCGGTAAACTTTTTGCTTAGGTAGTATATTGCATACTCTTTTCGACCAGACTCGTCATGCTGGCCTAACACACACGGCATTGACCCTTCTAATACTGTCAGGTACATTATTATAGGTCTTCCTTCAATTGGAGGCATGAGAATTTGAGGTTCTTGTAGGTATTCCTTGATCTTGTCAAAAGCTTTCTGACAATCGTCATTCCACCTGATTGTTTGTTCCTTTCTTAACAGTTTGAACAAGGGTTCGCAGGTTGCCGTGAGGTGAGATATGAACCTTGATATGTAGTTCAATCTACCTAAGAACCCTTGAACTTCTTTTTCAGTCCTAGGTGCAGGCATTTCCTGAATGGCTTTGACTTTGTCGGGATCAACCTCAATTCCCTTTTCACTTACAATAAATCCCAGCAACTTACCAGAACGTACCCCGAATGTGCATTTGTTGGGGTTCAACTTCAGCTGATATTTCCTTAGACGCTTGAACAACTTCAGCAGATTCACCAGATGATCTTCTTCAGTAAGGGACTTGGCAATCATGTCATCCACGTAGCATTCAATTTCTTTGCGGATCATATCGTGGAATAATGTTACCATAGCCCATTGATACGTTGCACCGACATTCTTTAGTCCAAACAGCATTACCTTGTAACAAAATATGCCCCAAGGTGTGATGAAGGTGGTTTTCTCCATGTCTTCGGGTGACATCTTGATCTGATTGTATCCAGAAAATCCATCCATGAAAGAAAATACCGAGAGCTGAGCTATGTTGTCGACCAATACATCAATGTGAGGTAATGGGAAATCATCCTTTGGGCTAGCTCTGTTCAGGTCCCGGTAATCCACACACATACGCACCTTGCCATCCTTCTTAGGCACTGGTACAATATTAACAACCCACGGCGGGTAACGAGTTACAGCAAGGAAACCGACATCCCACTATTTTTGTACTTCTTCCTTAATCTTCATGGCCATATATGGGCGAGTACGGCGTAGCTTCTGTTTAACTGGAGGGCAATCTTCTTTCAAGGTTAGCCTGTGCATGACAATATCTGTTTCTAGACCTGACATGTCTTGATAGGACCAAGCAAAGACATCGACGTATTCTCGAAGCATGTTGATGAGCTGTTCTTTTACTGGAGCTTGAAGACTGGCTCCAATCTTCACTTCTTTCAAATCCTCCTCGGTGCCAAGATTAACAGTTTCAATTTCCTCCTAATGAGGAGTAATCACTTTCTCTTCTTGCCTCAACAACCTGGCTAACTCTTCAGGCAACTCATAGTCGTCATCAACCCCTTCATCTGCTTGATCAATTGGATTGTCGAAGTCATACAAGGTCATAGCAGTGTTGTTTTCGGTGCAATCTGGAGGATAATCTCTGCAAGGGTTGAGATTTTTTCTTTTTACTGATCAATTTTAGTCTTGTTCAGAAAAGTGAAGTTATTTATTTTGAAAACATTGCCATTTTATTGTTTTGTGCGAAAAATAACAAAAATGAAAAGACAATGAGCGAAAGAGAAAATTGTTTGCAAAAGATGTCCATTGTTCATTGATATTCCATTTGCACAAAATACAAATATGGCCCTATTACAAAATGAGTCCTGACACCTTGGGCAAGATGCAGGACTTGATGCATGCTAAAAAAAGCAGGAAATAATAATTACTCTGCAGGAGTAACTCTTATAATTTCCTGGGAAGACCAGTTAAGGACTTGTTGGCCCGGGATCCTTGGACGAATCCAGCTCTCCAGGTTGAGGTTGCTTTTTGCCTCGTCTTCCACGTTATTAACAACTTCTGGGGTTAGCATCCCCCCACTTATGAACTTGGGCTCCTTAGAAGCCTCTGCTTGATCTTATCAGAATGGTTTGTAACCCAAACCGAATTTGTCGTCCTTCTTCTCCACCAGTAGCAGCTTACCCCAGCCTTGGGCGTTTCCATCTTCAACAACCTTCCATGCTTGTTGGTAGGAGACAATTGAAGTACCCATCCTATCCTCCTGGGATGCAGCAAATACTTCAGTTGTCGCCTCATTGACGTTCAGGGCTTCGAAACCTTGGCTCATGGTATCGTGGATTTCACAATCCATCTCAATGTAATTTTAGGTGGCCAGATGGCTAACAAAAATATCCTCTTCACCACAAATCGTGATAATCTGCCCTTCCCACTCATATTTCAATTTCTGGTGAAGGGTCGACGTAACTGCGCCAGCGACGTGAATCCATGGTCGACCCAACAAACAGTTGTAGGCCGGCTGAATGTCCATCACGTAGAAAGTAGTTTGAAAGACCTGCGGGCCAATTATCACAGGAAGCTCTACCTCTCCCAGAACAGACCTCTTGGAACCATCAAAAGCCCTGACCACCAGATTGCTTGGTCGGAGAGCTATACCATCATATTCAAGCTTGACAAGGGCTTTCTTTGGCAAGACATTGAGCGAAGACCCAGTGTCAACTAGAACATGTGAAAGCATAGCCCCTTTACACGCCAGAGTGATGTGCAAAGCTTTGTTATGATGACGACCTTCCGTTGTCAAAACAGCATTGGTGAAGCCTAGTCCGTGACTAGTATTAACATTAGACACCACTGTCTCTAGGTGATTTACTGTGATATCCTAAGGCACGTAGGCTGCGTGCAGGACTTTAAGTAATGCATCCCAATGAGCTTTGGAACACAATAGCAATGATAAAATGGAGATCTGGGAAGGAGTCTGGTGGAGCTGACACAGAAACTTGTAGTCGCTTCTCTTGATTATTCTCATAAATTCATCCACATCTTGATCAAAGGATGTTTTATGGGCTTCTTTCAAAACTGGTTCTTCCGGCACCACAATTTTACCTTTGGCCTTGGTAGCAGCCTCTGCCTCAGTATTAACTCTTGGAACTTGTGACACGAATAGGCGTCCGCTTCGGGTGAAGCCTCCCCCGACATTATCCACCTCTGGTGTGTAATCTGAAGAATCAAGAGAGACTCTTTCCCCGTTGCAGTAAAGGTCTGAACCATAGTGCCATGGTACAACATTATCTTTTTCATATGGAATGGGTCTAGGTACCGTGATGGTGACTGGACTGACTGCAGCGGAGGTAGGAATTGTGATTGTCTGTGGATCGTAATATATGGTAACAGGATTTCTGACTGATGGTGGTGGTGAAATACTGAAGTTGGGTTGTTGTTGAGATTGTTGCTGAAAATTGTTGGAATCAGGGACCATTGTTGGGTCATAGTATATGGTGACTGTGGAGACGTCGTTCTTAATGGTTGTTGTAGTTATAGAAGCGGATGCAGTTGAACTAGTGTTTGTTGAAGTGGTGGAAGAAATGATTGCTGATTTTGTAGACGAATCTGTCGGAACAATTGTCTTTGAAGTTGTAAGAGGAGTGTTTGTTGTTGTTGTAAGAGAAATTGCTGATGTTGTAGAAACCGTTGATGTTATATGTAGGATACCTTCTATGATAAGGCCATTGATGCCACTTCTTAAGCTTGCACACCCATTGACGGAAACTTTGCAAGATTCACAGCAGACCTCACAACCTGGGAACACCTGTCATTTTAAAAGCTGAGTTTTAACCTCTGCCAGAGGTGTTTGAATGCTTGCAGTATCTTCAATTAAATTCATGGGTTGATCCTCCTCACTTGCATTTATCCTTGGCCCACCATGGCTGGGCATAAGACTTTTCGTGACGTTAGGAGGTGGTGCAAAATTTAAAGCCTTTGAATCAACCAGATCCTGGACCTTCATGTGCAAAGCTCTGCACTTTTCTGTGGTTTGGCCAGGTGCATTAGAATGGAAGGAACATCTGGCCTTGACGTCGTAATTTCGTGGAAGGTTCTGAGGATCTGGTGGAGCCAGAGTCCTTAATTCAACAAGATTAAGCTTCAGAAGTTGTGGTAACAAAGTGGCATAGGGCATTGGTATAGGATCAATTACCCTGTTGACTTGAGATGGCCTTTGCTGGAAAGGACGTTGTTGTTGGTTGTTGTTGTTGTTATAGGACCTTTGTTGAGGAAAATGTTGCTGAGGGAAATGTTGTGGTTGTGGAGTGTATTGTTGTTGAGGAGGTGGATTGGGAATTGTGACATCGGCAATTGATCTTGGCATATACTGGGGTCTTCCTCTGCCCATGTGTATTGAGTTTGTTTCACCGGACCTGCGAGGCCCTGCAAATGGTTTACTTGTGCTGCTTGAGCTGGCGCCGTTATCAGAAATCTTTCCCATTTTAAATAAACTCTCAATCCTTTCTCCAGCTATGACTACATCTGCAAAGCTAGTGGAAGAGAAAGCAGCCAACCTATCAATGTATGTCCCCTAGAGGGTGTTCATCAACATATCTGCCATTTCTCTTTCTGACATTGGAGGTTGAACGGCAGCAGCTAATTGCCTCCATCTCTGAGCATACTCTCTGAAGCTTTCCCTGGAGGATTGCGACATACCCATTAGAAGTGTTCTGTTAGGAGCCATGTCTAGATTGTATTGGTATTGGCGAATGAAATCCTCGGCCAAATCTTTCCAATTTCTAATGGTTGCCCTAGTCAGATGAGAGTACCACTCACAGGATGCCTCGGTTAAGCTATCCTCAAAGTAAAACATCCATAGCTTTTCATCCATAGTGTACGCCTTCAATCTTCCCAAAAAGGATTGAAGATGGGTGCGAGGGAAAGATGTTCCATTATATCTTTCGAAGCATGGATGTTTGAATTTGTGAGGAATTCTAACCCCTTCCACTAGCCCCATATCCATAACATCAAACCCTAAGGAGTTTTGAGACTCCAGAGGTCTCAACTTTTTTGTTATCTCATCCAACCGACGATCATAGACTTCATCTCCTGCCCCAACTATAGTGAATTATTCCTCCTGAAGGTCCTCTTGCAAGGCACGCCCTCCAGTATTACCCTGGGTATTCCTGATAGCATTAATGTCAGGGTTAAGATGAGGTCCAAACTTCGGGGGATCAGTACGAGGTTGTACATGATCATTGTTGCTGGTACCCCCTGTACCTGGGTGGTTTTCTTCAGGAGTTTTCTGCTCGACCAACTCTCTTAATCTTTCTTGGCTTTGGGCCAACCCAGTCATTACTGCCATGAACTGGTCCATCTGAGCTCTTATTTCAGTTCTTTCATTAGCCATCTGGGTTCTCACATCAGCCAGATCTTGCTGAACCTGGTCCATCTGTAAGCTCGGAAGGTTGTTTCTTGTTGGATACCGGTGAACTCTGTTGATGGGGAAGACTCTCCTACGAGCAATGTTTCCTGAACCCCGCCGGAGTTTTAACTCAGAGATTTCTTTCCGTGCTTCTAACAAGGCCTCCTGACTCTTCTTCTCATTAGCTTCGAGCTGCTCTATCTTAGCCTGGGTCCTCTGATCTTCTTGTGAACGAGCCTTAGTAATTCTGATCCATCTAGCCTGACTCTCCTCCAAATAGTGCTCAGCTCTGGCCTTCTGAATCTTGGCTTCCTTGCAAGCATTCTTCAACACTAACTCCCCAGCTCTAGCCCTTCTAATGTAATCATCCGTCTTCTCAATCTTGGACATGTGCTCGATCCGGAGCTTCTCTAACCTCTCATTTTCCAGAAGACTATCATTCCTCTCCCAGAGGGTCTTCTTTAGAGCTTTAGAACGATGAGCATTCCTCTCTTTCAACCTCTCAAACTCCTCTAAGCTGACTGTAGCAATGGGCTCTACCGCTGAAGGTCAAGGAACATCCTCCAGGGTAAATGGCATGCGGGTGATTTGTCCCCTGATACGAGACCAATCAAGATACTGAACTGAAGCTATATTGTTGCACTTGCCAAGAATGGCAGTCCCTTTTGTCTGAATGTTGTCCCAAGCCCAAGCTGCTTGTCGGGCAATGGCATGGCTATGCTGAATATCACAGTAAATGGTTTTTGATAAGTCCTGCTCTCTTGGTGGATGTACCAAGGCATACCCTAATTGCCTTTTGAACAGCAAAGGATTGTATTTGATGCAACCCTTTACTCCAATCAGAGGTACATTGGGATACTGCCCATAGCTGGTGATTATGTCTCTGCCCTTGGTGCTCTGAGTGCACCACCTGATGTCTTCTAAAGTGAGAGTAATCAATCTCTTAGCCCAATTTTTTGACTGATGAGGATTCAAGAAAGCTTCTGACTTTGGCAAGTGTCTCACCAACCAGCAGTAGAAGAGAGGTGCACAACATCTTACTAATCTTCCCCTCTGCTTCTCATTCCTTTGATGCACTGAGTAGTAAAAATCCCCTAGCAAGGTGGAAACTGGATTCTTCAGCAAGAAGTTATGGATATCATTCTTGCTTACAAACTTAGGTTCGTCTGCAAACAAGATGATACCATATATGCTAAGGGCCAAGAGAACACAAACAGTGTCCCATTTCCTTGCTGCAGCTTGAATGGTGGCCTGGGTAACCAAGAAGTCCAAATGGAGGCATGTGATTCCAGCCTTGATGGTCATATTCTTATCAATGATGGTGGATTCCAAGTACAGAGCCTTAACGATATCTTCATTCTTGGGAGCAATCATCTCAAGGTTGAAAGGAATCCCTCTCCTGATGGGGACACCCAACAACATGGAGAACTCCTTTAACAAAGGGCCCAACTGAAAGTCTGGGAAAGTGAAACATCTAAGAGGAGGGTCATAGAACTGAAGGCAAGTGTGGATCATACTCCTCTGTGATGCATCCAAGTCCATGATCATGTCCATGATACCACCAAAATGTTCCTTGAATAAAGGGACATGATTAGGAGTGATGAGTGTCTGAATCTGCCTGATGCCTGCTAGAGAGGGCTCAAAGAAATGATAGGTAATGTTGCTCTTCCTGGATGGGTCCATACTGATAATGGATGCTGATGAAGATGACTGAGGAGAAGCACTGATGAAGACAACTGATGAAAGTGCCGAAGAGAATCTCTGATGAAGGTGGCTGATGAATATATCTGATGAAGATGAACAGTCAAAACCAAAACCAAATAAGATGTGGATACCCTGTAAAACAAATAGAAAAATGTTAAAATGATGCAGAATGATGTATGCATAATGATATGCAAAGGGTTGTGATCAAGTGTTGGATCTGTTATCTGCCTTGATAAGGTCCATGTGTGTTCAGAAATCCGGATGAAGGCTTAGAGAACCAGTAACCAGGTGGGGGACTCAAATGAAGAGTCACAAGTCCAGGGTTTCACAAGAATAGTCCAAAATGATGTAACCTTAACAATATTAGTTACAGGGTATGATGAGGCCAAGGGTTCCTGCAAACCTGTAAACATCCCAACCCCCTCACATGTATTGTTCTAGAACAAGGATCCTCAAACTTGGATCAGTTATGAGAAGTGTAAACACTTCTAACCTGAAGGTACAGTGTTTACAATAATCATAAAGGATCCTCCTCTAATTCACCTCAGATGCTGAAGGTCATAAAAAGGTCATCCAGACTTAGCAGGCTTCCCAGATAGCCCTAGTACTACAGGAAATCCGTAGCACAGAGTTCTCAAAAAGAAACCCATGTTTAAACCGTGTTTCATATTCCCGCACCAGACCGAAATGGAATGGGAAAGAATATAAAGCCACTCTATCCTATGTGTCACTCAGGCTCCCGGTGTGGAACCTTACTCACTGAATATCCCTCCCATCAAGGTAAACAGCAGATCCAGCACATGATATGATGATAATAGTATGAAATGCATAAAAACAGTAAATGAAAGCAATAAATAAAGTTGTACAGAAAGCAATAAATAAAGCAACAAACAAAAAGCACATATAACACATAACACCACCATAAACACAAATCAAACAAGCGCTAGAAGAAACCCACAAAAAGAACCAGAAGCCCTGGTTGCAAGATAGGGTCCCCAGCAGAGTCGACAAGCTGTCGCTCCCCTAAAACGACACTAGGTCACAAGGTATAGACGCGAACGGTCGGTGAAAAGAGAAAATGAAAATGGATTGAATAGAGTCGCCAGCTAGGCATTTTTATCCCGAAGGAAAGGTAATGCTACATAAACCTGGGAAAAGATGGATAAGACGGTTGCGAACCAGAGAAACTGAAAAAGGGGGTTGGTTACAACCTGGGAAGGTATTAGCACCCAGATTGTACATCGTACTCGAAGGGATCCACACTTACAAGATTTTGTTTAAAAGGGGTAAGTGTATGTGCTATCTGTGTATGAAAAGCTAGGAATGAATGTACAGGTATCAGTGCAAAAATGGTGAATTGCTCAAGAACTAAGGCTTAAAAAGAATGCTGAAAGAGGGGGGAAACACAAAGACTTTTGTTCGATAACTGTTAAGTTATGCCTACGTATCCTCTCGTGCAATGAGGAAGTCAGAACACCGTAGTTCGACTCAAAGAGACTGAAAATAAATTGACTCTGAACTGCTTGCTTGTCTATGTTCAAGTGTATGACTCGTCTGGCTCGAGTACTAACTGTCTTGCATTAGACGAAAGAAGCAAGTTCTCGTTTATGAATGAGTGTGATGAGAAAAGAATCCAGGAGGAGAATATTATTGTTTGTTTTTGTGTTTTCAGTTTTGTTATTGTATTTGGTGTTTTGCATAAGTTAATGAGCTTAAGCCTAAATCAAAGGTTGTAAACTCATTATATCCTCCCTGATTAGGGATAATGAGCCTACTTAAGTATGAGATAAGCATCTCAACCTAATTGCCATGATGATGTAGGATTAAGATCATTAACCTACTTGTGATTAATTAGATGTTTTTGGGTTTTTGTTTAGTGTTAAGTAATGAGTTTAATCTCTAATCACAGATTAGTGAACTCATTACACCATCCTAATAGAAGGATAATAGATGAGAACACTTAAGTTGACGAAGATACCTCAACTTAATCCATAGTTAGGGATTAAATTCATTATATAACAAGCCTTTATTAAGTGGATTTTAATTAAGGGATGAGATCAAGAAGTGGATTTTAAGTTTGTAAGACAACTTGAGGGGGACTTGTCCATTAAACACTAGGGTTAGTCCCTCTTAACCATAAGGAAGAGTTAGAACCCTAATGTAAGGCCCAAGTTACAAGATAAAGTCTTGGTGATTATTAATGTGATTTGATTAAGAGGTTTAAACAAATTAAAAATTTAACACTTAGGATTAAAGTTATACATTCCATCCTAAGAGAAGGATGCAGGCATAACCCTAATTCCAAAGTCCTAAAACTTTAAGAGTTTAGTCTCTGATTATTGAGATGAGAAGAGAGACTCAAGGAGACTCAAAAGTAAAAAGCTAAGGGGAACTAAACACAACCCTAAATATTATCATGCTTGGATATCCTATGGTTTGTGAGGCTTAGGAGAAAAATAATCTTCAAGAAGGCCACCATTGAAGAAGCAGATGAAAGAAGGAGGAAACAGGAGAATAAGTTACTTACTTCCTAAGAAGATAAGTAACTTAAAGGAAGAAAGTGAGAAAGATGGAACACAAGTGAACAAGTTCACTTCAAATACCTATAAAATTCATATGGATGAGATAAGAAGAAGTGAGAAGTGAAGGTAAATCCACCTCCCACAATAACTTACGAAAAGCTCCTGAAAAGTTAGTATGAATGCATAAGACATAAAGCATAAAGAAATGAATTGAAATGAGGTGAAATGACCAAAGTCAGAAGTGATTATGCAATGAAAATGGCATATGAGATGATGTAATGTCATATAATGTGCATATGAATGATCATACAAAGATGGGATGTCATGAAAGCATGCTTGGAAGTTTGAAAACACATGGATGTTTATGAAATGAAATGAATGCAACATATGGAAAATGAATGAAGAAATGATCCAGAAAGGTTCTAACATGTCCTAAGATGTCTAAGATGACATATGAATGCTTGAAATGTCATGGCAAGTTCACATGATCATGAATATGCAAGGTGAATGCAAATGAACATGAGAAATTAGGGTTACATGGATATGTGAGATGCAAATGAACAAAACAGAAGCATACAACATGATAAAAATTTGAAACCAAGCTTAAACAAACCCTAATCCCATATTAGGTCACACCCCAAAGGAGGAGGTCAGAAGTTAATCCTATTGAAAGTTATGATTTTCCTAAGTTTGCTAGGGTTTTTGGGTGATTCAAAAAAGAAAAATGCAAATCAATTTGAAAATGCAAGATAAATTCATGAGGAAAATAACCTAGAAACTACATGCAAAATTTGAAACAATGCAAAAAGAATCAAGTTCAAACTCTTCTTGGTTAGGCAGAAATGATTTTTCAAAGCTAGGGTTAAAAATTGTGATTTTTAAGAACCCTAATTCAAAGAAAATTATGAAATTATGATCAAACCTAAAAATAAATTTGTATGAAGAGTTTGAAAATGTTTCAAAATGTATTGAAATGGTTCATGATTTTTTTTGGTGATTTTTAGAAACCTAAATGCATTTTTAATTAATTAAAATACTTTAATTAATTAAAAATAACATTTTAATATTTTAAAAATACTTTTAATATGCAAAAAATAATAGAAAAATCATTTTCAGGTTGAGAAAGATATTTAAAACATAAATGCAAAGTTTCATATTTTTTGAAAGTGTTTTGGTATTTTTAATAAATTACAATAAAGAAATGAATTAAAATAAAAATAAAATGAATAAAAATGAGAAGTAATCAGACCATGTGGTCCAGATTCAAACCTAAGGGGATGGGGTTGACTACACGCGTTTATCAATGGTCTAGATCAAACCTGGCTAATTAATTGTGTTTTATTTAATTAAACAGAAATTAAACCTAATGACTAAATCTAAGTCGTTCACGCGTTAAACTAATCAGGATCTAAAGGTCCAAAATCAATCTGGACAACTAAACCCTAATTAGGGCTAAACATTTTCAGGTGACCGGAGCTAAGCTCCAATCATCTTCTCCGGCAGGGCAAAACCCTATCTCCCTCCCCAGGCCATAAAAACATGCCAAAATCTCCAGAATCAATCCTCTAACATAAAATAACAAGAATCCACAAACAAAAACAATTTATTTTGCATCAAAAGAGAGAATCGAAGCCAAACGGAAAACTGACAAAATTTCCAGAAGTTAAATACATCCTATATACTTGACCATTTTCAGTGATTCAAAGTGCATAATGATTATAGAAACATGCTTTATCACATTGTAACTTAAAATCAAAGCTCTGAGAAAAACGTTCTTGAGCTATACCTGAGCTGGAGTTGAGCAAATGTGGATCCCTAGAGCCTGCTTCTTGTGCTAGACACCTCCTTTGATCACCCTGATGCTATTGAGAAGCTTTGCAAGTGTTTAAATGGTCTCCTTTTGAAGGTTCAGTTCTGAGAGGTGGAAAATCGTGTTTGAGTTTTAGGGACTTTCAAGGCAAAGTGAAGGGTGTTTTGTGCTCCCTATGATGTGTGGAGATGATTGGTGGAAAAATATTTGAGGTTTGAAGCTCGTCCTGAGAGTTTCGAAGAGATGAAAGTTTTGGCTAATTTTGTGAATGATGACCTGTGGGATGTTCTCAGCTTGTGTGTGTTATGAAATGAACTCCCTAGGGTTTGCATAAGAGATTGTGATTGGTCAGAGAGTGGGTGGTGGCTCAGTTTGATTGGTATGGGAGGAAATGCAAAAATGTCAACTTATGTGTACTTGAGGTATGGGCTTGTGAAACAAGGATTTCTGAGCATAGATTGCCTCAGCATGGTTCATGGGTAGCCCTTAGATCATTAGAATGCAGCTGGAATGCTAGGATGGAGAGATGGCAAGATTTTATATAACTTTCCCTCTTTGACATTTCTTGTGAATCAAGCCATGAAAATGCCAAGTTCTTGGGCCAATTCTGATGTTTAGAAGTTGCTTTGACATGTTATGAAGTGTTTGTGCACATTAGAGGTCATTTAGAAGCTTGAAATGCCAATATGCAAAAATCCCTCTTTGACATGAACATGAAAATTATGTGATTTTTGCCAACTTTGAAAGGCCATATATTGAGTTCTAGGATGAATCAATACATGTTCTTAGACTTTTTAAAAAGGGAAAGACCTAATCTACAACTTTCATGTCCAAGAATTTTTCATTTGAAGCATTTTTGGTCATGAAAGAGGAGGTTGAAAATCTTTCCCAAAATGGAAAGTTTGCATTTCAAGTCATTTTCAAAAATGGCAAGTTTGCAATTGGCTCAAAATTCTTCAATATTGTGAACTTCCAACCACTTCTAAGATCAAATAAAGATCATTGAACTTCAATTTGATGAAAATGAGCCTTTGGTTCCATTGTTGGGGGTCTTAGATGCCCTGATTTTGACTTAACTTGCTCAAGAAGTTACCCAATGATCAGATGACTTCCACAATGAATTTCTTCATCAAACTTCGTACACCTGATCCTTATAAAATATTAAGAAAATTAGAAACAAGAATGACCAAAAAATTTGGAGTTAAGGCCTCTGAAACCAAAACCCTAATTTTGGTCATCTGTGTAGTGAAAACCCTAGCTCTGCTTCCAAGCCTTTGCCAATCCTTGTGATTTCTTGACTTCCATGAACTTTGGAGAGCGTAATAGGATCATAGAACACACATGGACCCTCTTGGATATCTTCAAGACTATTGGGATGGCTCAAATTGATTCTTGGATTGCTCATATCACAAACCCTAGATGCAGATGAAAATGAAACTATGCAGTGAAACAAATATGCAATATGAGATGTAATGCTTATGTTAAAACAAAAATGAAAGATCACAAGCCATGGTGTGAGAATAAGTGAGGGAAAATTTGGGGTGTTTACACCTAGTTGAGGGAGTAAGAATTCCTCACAAATTCAAACCTCCCTGCTTTGAAAGATATAATGGAACATCTTTCCCTCGCACCCATCTTCAATACTTTCTGGGAAGATTAAAGGCTTACACCATGGATGAAAAGCTATGGATGTTTTACTTTGAGGATAGCTTCACCGGGGCATCCCGTGAGTGGTATTCTCATCTGACTAGGGCAACAATCAAAAATTGGAAGGATTTGGACGAGGCTTTCATACGCCAATATCAATACAATTTGGACATGGCTCCTAACAGAACTCTCCTAATGGGCATGTCACAATCCTCCATAAAAAGCTTCAGAGAGTAGGCTCAGAGATGGAGACAGTTAGTTGCTACTGTTGAACCTCCAATGTCGGAAAGAGAAATGGCTGATATGTTCATGAACACCCTTCATGGGACATACATTGATAGGCTGGCTACTTTCTCTTCCACTAGCTTTGCTGACGTAGTCATAGCAGGAGAGAGAATTGAGAGTTTGTTAAAAATGGGTAATATTTCTGATAACGGCGCCAGCTCCAGCAGCACGAGGAAACCTTTTGTAGGGCCTCGCAGGTCGGGTGAAACCAATTCAATACACATGGCAGAGGTAGGCCCCAGTACATGCCGAGATCAATAGCCGTTGTCACTATTCCCACTCCATCACCTCAACAACAATACACTCCACAACCACAACATTTCCCTCAGTAACAACATTTTCCTCAACAAAGGTCTTACAGCAGCAACAACAACCAACAACAACGTCCTTTCCAGCAAAGGCCATCTCAAGTCACCAGGGTAATTGAGCATATCCCAATGCCTTATGCCACTTTACTACCTCAACTTTTGAAACTCAATCTTGTTGAACTGAGGACTTTGGCTCCACCAGATCCTCAGAACCTTCCAAGGAATTACGACATCAATGCCAGATGTGTCTTCCATTCCAATGCACCTGGCCATACCACAGAAAAGTGCAGAGCATTGCACATGAAGGTCCAGGATTTAGTGGATTCCAAGGCATTAAACTTTGCATCTCCTCCTAATGTCACAAAGAATCCTATGCCTAGCCACGGTGGGCCCAGGATAAATGCAATTGAGGAGGATCAACCCGTGAACCTAATTGAAGATACTGCAAATATTCAAACACCTTTGGCAGAGGTTAAAGCCCAACTTTTAAAATTCCAGGTGTTCCCAGGTTGTGAGGCCTGCTGTGAATCTTGCAAATTTTCCACCAATGGTTGTGCAAGTTTAAAAAATGGAATCAATGGTATTATCAAAAAAGGCATCCTGCAGATAACATCAACGGTTTCAGCGTCTACAACTTCAACAGCTTTTCCTCCTACAGCAACAATAAACACCCCTCTTACAACTTCAAAAACAGTTGTTCTGACAGACTCGTCTACAAAGTCAACAATCATCTCTTCTACCACTTCAAAAAATGTTAGTTCAACCACATCCGCTTCTACAACGACAACAATCATTAATAATGACATCTCCACAGTCACCATATATTATGACCTGACAATGGTCCCCGATTCCAACAATTTTCATCAACAATCTCAACAGCAACCCAACTTCAGTCTTTCACCACCACCATCAGTCATAAATCCTGTTACCATATATTACGATCCACAGACAATAACAGTTCTTACTTCCGCTGCAGTCAGTCCAATCACCATCACGGTACCTGGACCCATTCCGTATGAAAAAGATAATGATGTGCCATGACACTATGGTTCAGACCTCTACTGCAACGGGGAGAGAGTCGTTCTTGATTCTTCAACTCATACACCACAAATCGATAATGTCGAGGGAGGCGGAGGCTTCACTCTAAGCGGACGTCTCTTCGCTTCACAAATTCTGAGAGTTAACACTGAGGCAGAGGCTGCTGCCAAAGCTAAAGGCAAAAATGTGGTGCCTGAAGAACCAATGGCAAAAGAAGCTCATAAGACGTCCTTTGATCAGGATGTGGATGAATTTATGAGGATAATCAAGAGAAGCGATTATAAGGTTGTGGATTAGCTCCACCAGACTCCTTCCAAGATCTCCATTTTATCGTTGCTTTTGTGTTCCGAAGCTCATCGGGATGTATTGCTTAAAGTCCTGCACGCAGCCTACGTGTCTGAAGAGATCACGGTTAATCAGTTAGAGACGGTGGTTTCTAATGTTAATACTAGTCATGGACTAGGCTTCACCAATGCTGATTTGACTACGGAAGGTTGTCATCATAATAAAGCTTTGCACATCACTCTGGAGTGTAAAGGGGATGTGCTTTCACATGTTCTAGTTGACACTGGGTCCTCACTCAATTTCTTGCCAAAGAAAGCCCTTGTTAAATTTGAATATGATGGTATAGCTCTCCGACCAAGCAATCTGGTGGTTAGGACTTTTGATGGTTCCAAGAGGTCTGTTCTTGGAGAAGTGGAGCTTCCTGTGATAATTGGTCCACAGGTCTTTCAAAATACTTTCTACGTGATGGACATTCAGCCGATCTACAACTGTTTGTTGGGTCGACCATGGAATCACGCCGCTGGCGCAGTTACGTCGACTCTTCACTAGAAATTAAAATACGAGTGGGAAGGGAAAATTATCACAATCTGTGGTGAAGAGGACATTTTTGTTAGCCATCTGGCTACCTACAAACATATTGAGATGGATGGTGAATATCACGAGACCATGAGCCAAGGTTTCGAAGCACTGAACGTCAACGAGGCGACAACTGAAGTGTTTGCTGCATCCCAAGAAGATAGGATGGGTACTTCAATTGTCTCCTACCAACAAGCTCGGAAGGTTGTTGAAGATGGAAACGCCCAAGGCTAGGGCAAGCTGCTACTTGTGGAGAAGAAGGATGATAGTTTCAGTTTGGGTTACAAACCATCCCGACAAGATCAAGCAGAGGCTGCTAAAGAGCCCAAGTTCGTTAGCGGGAGAATGCTGACCCCAGATGCTGTCAATAATGTGGAAGATGAGGCTGAAAACGACCTCAACCTGGAGAGCTGGATTCGTCCAAGGATCCCAGGCCAACAAGTTCTTAACTGGTCTTCCCATGAAATTATAAGAGTTACTCCTGCAGAGTAATTATTATTTCCTGCTTAAGCATGCATCAAGTCATGCATCTTGCCCAAGGTGTCAGGACTGATTTTGTAATAGGGCCATATTTGTATTTTATGCAAATGGAATATCAATGAACAATGGACATCTTTTGCAAACAATTTTCTTTTTCGCTCACTGTCTTTTCATTTTTGTTATTTTTCGCACAAAACAATAAATGGCAATGTTTTCAAAATAATAACTTCATTCACACTTTCTTAAAGCAAGATTAAAATTAATCACTAAAAAGAACAAATCTCAACCCTTTCAGAGATAATCCTCCAGATTGCACCGACAACGACACTGCTATGACCTTGTATGACTTCGACAATCCAATTAATTAAGCAGATGAAGGGGTTGAAGAAGACTATGATTTGCCTGAAGAGTTAGTCAGGTTATTGAGGCAGGAAGAAAAAGTGATTAATCCTCATTGTAAACACACCAAATTTTCCCTCACTCTTTATCACACTATGTCTTGTTATCTTTCATTTTTGCATTAGCATAAGCACACTACCTCATATTGCATTTTTTTCACTTCATAGTTCAAGTTCATCTGCATCTAGGGTTTGTGATCTGAGCAATCCAAAAATTCATCTGAGCCACCCCAAAGGTCTTAAAATTTTCCAAGAGGGTCCATGTGTGTTCTATGATCATATTATGCTCCTCAAAGTTCATGAAAGTCAAGGGATCACAAGAATTGGCAAAGGCATGGAAGTAGAGCTAGGGTTTTTCACTACACAGATGACTAAAATTAGGGTTTTGGTTTCAGAGAACTTAAATCCCAATTTTTGGGTCATTCTTGTTTCTAATGTTCTTAATATGTTATAAGGGTCATGTGTACCAAGTTTGATGAAGAAACTCATTGTGGAAGTCATTTGTTCACTGGGTAACTTCCTGAGCAAGTTAAGTCAAAATCAAGGCATCTGAGGCCCCCAACAATGGAACCAAAGGGTCATTTTCATCAAATTTAAGTTCAATGATCTTTATTTGATCTTAGAAGTGGTTGGAAGTTCACAAGATTGAAGAATTTTGAGCCAATTGCAAACTTGCCATTTTTGGAAATGACTTGAAATGCAAACTTTCCATTTTGGGAAAGATTTTCAACCCCCTCTTTCATGACCAAAAATGCTTCAAATGAAAAATTCTTGGGCATGAAAGTTGTAGATTAGGTCTTTCCCTTTTCAAAAAGTACAAGAACATGTTTTGATTCATCCTAGAACTCAAGATATGGCCTTTCAAAGTTGGCAAAAATCCTATAATTTTCAAGTATGTGGCAAAGTGGGATTCTTGCAAAATCAAGTTTCAAGCATTCAAATGGCCTTTAATTGAATTTTAAACATCATACAAACATGATGCAACCTTACAAGACCAAAATCATGCCTTGGATCACAAGTCTCCATAAGCCATTTTTCACAAAAAAATCTCAAAAGGGCATTTTTTGCAAAACTGATTTTTAGGACTTTGTGTGACCTCTAATCCACTTCAATGCATCATAGCAACATTATGCAACATACCATGACCAAGATTCAGCATTGAGCAAGCAATTACCATGACCAAATGTCTCAAAATACACAAAGTTGTAAAAATGCAAAACATGTGCAATCTCACCATTCATTTACTTCTTATCACTCTAAATCATCCCATGGCCATCCTTGAAGCCAACTGAACTCAGAGCAACCCTAAAACACCTTCTGCCATGGCCCATACTCAAGGACACCAACTATTGAATTTTTGGCCAATTACTCCATACCATTCCCACAGTGTTATGCAGTCTTTCTGACTCATTGCATTTGTTTATTCATACCTCAAGGATCACAAAAGACATAACACACAGGGCTAAAACCTCTAACAAGCTCAGATTGCACAAAATCACTTAACACCTTCCTCTTTTCCAATTTCATAACACAGGCAGCAAAAACCACAAACTCTTCCACCAATCAACTCAAAAACACCCAAGGATCATTTCCCAACCATTACAATGGCTTGAAATACCCCACAACACAAACACGATTTCTGAGTTATAAGAACTGAAACACATAAACCAAGCCACTTAAACTCCATTCAAGCTTCTCAATAATATCAGAGTGATCCTTGGAGGCATTTTGCACAAAGGAGGAGGTCAGAAAGCTCATGTTTGCAAAGCTTCAACTCAGGTAGTCATGAAGAACATTTTTTCTAGAACTCTTGTTTTAAGTTTCTAAATGATTCTACATGTTTAGCTGATCACCCTGATATGTTTATTTTCGAAAATGGTTGAGAAATGAGCATGTATTGTTGTTCTGAAACTTTGCCCGTGAAATTGTTTTCTCTTTGATTCATCATGTGTGCGTGAAATAAATTGTTTTTGATGATTGATTCTTGTTTGTTGATGCTTGGGGAGTAATTCTGGAGAGTTGGGTAGGTTTTCATGGCCTGGGGAGAGAGTTGAGTTTTGGTCTCGCCGGAGAAGATGACCGGAACACTGTTCCGGTCACCTGAAAGTCATTAAGCCCTAATCTTGTATTAAATGCCAGTTTGAATGTATACCCTTGGATTGGATTTGCCCGTGTGCGTGTGTGGCCATGATTACTTCATTAACCCTAATTTTCATTTAATTAACTTAATTAGAATTAATTAAATAAAAAATCTCAGATTTAATCTCAGCCTTTAGATTACGCGCTAGTCAACCTTTCTTTCCCCAATTTGAATCTTAGTCATAGGATCTGCATACTTCTCATTTTAATTCATTTAATTTTATTTTATTTTCATTTCTTTTGCATAATTAATTTAAAATACCAAAAATCATCACAAAAATATTTCCCTTTGCATTCTGACTTTAAATATTTTTCTTAACCTAAAAATAATTTTTATTTTATTTTTTGCATATAAAAAGTATTTTTAAAATATTTAAATGTTTTTTTAATTAATTAAAGTATTTTAATTAATTAAAAATGCATTTATGTTTCTAAAAATCACAAAAAAAATCATGAACCATTCCAATGCATTTAGAAACATTTTCAAACTCTTCATACAAATTTCTTTTTAGGTTTGATCATAGTTTACCAATTTTCTTTGAATTAAGGGTCTTTAAAATCACATTTTTTAACCCTAGCTTTGAAAAATCATTTCTGCCTAACCAAGAAGAGTTTGAACTTGATTCTTTTTGTATTGTTTCACATATTGCATGTAGTTTCTAGGATAGTTTTCTCATAAATTTATCTTGCATTTTCAATTTGATTTGCATTTTTCCTTTTGAACCACCCAAAAACCCTAGGAAACTTAGGAAAATCATAACTTTCAATAGGTTAGGCTTCTGACCTTCTCCTTTGGGGTGTGACCTAGTATGGGATTATGGTTTGTTTGAGCTTGATTTCAAATTTTTATCATGTTGTATGCTTCTGTTTTACCCATTTGCATCTCACATATCCATGTAACCCTAATTTCTCATGTTCATTTGCATTCACCTTGCATATTCATCATTACATGAACTTTCTATGACATTTCATTCATTCATATGTCATCTTAGACATATTAGAACATGTTAGAACCTTGCTTGATAATTTCTTCATTCATTTTCCATGCTTTGCATTCATTTCATTTCATAAACATCCACGTGTTTTCAAACTTCTAAGCATGCTTTCACGACCTCCCATCTTTGTATGATCATTCATATGCACATTGTATGACATTGCATCATCTCATATGCCATTTGCATTGCATAAACACTTCTGACTTTGGTCTTTGCATCCCATTTCATCTCATTTCAATTCATTTCTTCATGCCTTATACCTTATGCATGCATACTAACACTTTCAGGTACTTTTGGTTAGTTATTTGGGAGGTGGATTTGCATTAACCTCTCACTTCTTCTTATCTCATTCACATGCATCTTAACTTGTCTTTGAAGTGAATTTGATTCACTTATGTTCCATATCTCTCACTTTCTTCCTTTAAGTTACTTATCTTCTCAGGAAGTAAGTGACTTATTCTTCTGCTTCCTCCTCCTTTCATCTGCTTCTTCCATTGGTGGCTTCCTTGAAGATATTTCTCTAAGCCTCACAAACCATAGGATATCCAAGCATGATAATGATTAGGGTTGTGATTAGTTCCCCTTACCTTTTTACCATTGGGTCTCCTTGAATCTCTCTTCTCATCTCAATAATCAGAGACTAAACTCTTAAAGTTTTAGGACTTTGGAATTAAGGTTATGCCTGCATCCTTCTCTTAGAGATTAAACTCATTACTTAACACTAAACAGAAAAAACCAAAAACATATAAATAATCACAAGTAGGTTAATGATATTAATCCTACATCATCATGGTAATTAAGTTGAGATGCTTATCTCATACTTAAGTAGGCTCACTATCCCTAATCAGGGAGGATATAATGAGTTTACAACCCTTGATTTAGGCTTAAGCTCATAATCCTATGCAAAACACCAAAAATAATAACAAAACTGAAAAACATAAAAACAAACAATAATCGTCTCCTTCGGGATTCTTTTCTCATCACACTCATTCACAAACGAGAACTTGCTTCTTCCGTCTAATGCAAGACAGTTAGCACTTAAGCCAGACGAGTCATACACTTGAGTATAGACAAGCAAGCAGTTCACAGTCAATTTATTTCCAGTCTCTTTGAGTCGAACTATGGTGTTCTGACTTCCTCATTGCACGAGAGGATACGTAGGCATAACTTAACTATTATCGAACAAAAGTCTCTTTATCATCCCCCTCTTTCAGCATTCTTTTCTAAGCCTCATTTCCTGAGCAATTCACCTTTTTGCACTGACACTTGTGTATTTCTTTTCCAGCTTTTGCACACAGATAGCACATACACTTACCCCCTTTAAACACAATCTTGTAAGCGTGGATCCCGTCGAGTACGACGGGCAATCTGGGTGCTAATACCTTCCCAGGTTGTAACCAACCCCCTTTCTCAGTTTCTCTGGTTCGCAACCGTATTATCCATCTCTTTCCAGGTTTATGCAACATTACCTTTCCTTCGGGATAAAAATTCCTAGCTGGCGACTCTATTCAATTCATTTTCATTTTCTCCTTTCGCCGACCGTTCGCGTCTGCACCGGGATGCTAATCTCCGGGAGCAACAACTTGGCGACTCTGCTGGGGACCCTTATCTTGCAACCAGGGCTTCTGGTTCTTTTTGTGGGTTTCTCCTAGCGCTTGTTTGATTTGTGTTTATGGGGGTGTTATGTGCTACTTATGCTTGTTGTTTATTGCTTTATTTATTGCTTTCTGTACAGTTTTATTTATTTCTTTCATTTACAGTTTATATGCATTTCATACTGTTATCATCATATCATGTGTGCTGGATCATCTGTTTGTTTTGGTGGGAGGGATATTGAGTGAGTAAAGGTTCCATACCGGGAGCCTGAGTGACACATAGGATAGAGTGGCTTCATATTCTTTCCCATTCCATCTCGGTCTGGTGCGAGAATATGAAAGAAGGTTCAGACATGGGTTTCTTCTTGAGAACTTTGTGCTACAGATTTCCTATAGTACTAGGGCTATCTGGGAAGCTTGCTAAGTCTGGATGACCTTTTTATGACCTTCAGCATCTGAGGTGAATTAGAGGAGGATCCTTTATGATTGTTGTAAACATTGTACCTTCAGGTTAGAAGTGTTTACACTTCTCATAATTGATCCAAGTCTGAGGATCCTTGTTCTAGAACAATACATGTGATGGGGTTGGGATGTTTACAGGTTTGCAGGAACCCTTGGCCTCATCATACCCTGTTACCAGTTTTGTTTTAAGATTGCATCATTTTGGACTATTCTTGTGAAACCCTGGACTTGTGACTCTTTATTTGAGTCCCCCGCCTGGTTACTGGTTCTCTAAGCCTTCATCTGGACTTATGAACACACATGGACCTTATTAAGGCAAATGACAGATCCAACACTTGATCACAAACCCTTGCATATCATTCTGCATACATCATCTTGAATCATTTTAACATTTATCTATTTGTTTTACAGGGTATCCACGTCTTATTTGGTTTTGGTTTTGGTTTTGACTGTTCATCTGCATCAGCCATCTTCACCAGCAATCTTCATCAGAGATTCTCTTCAGTATCTTCCTCAGTTGCCTTCATCAGCAGTTCTCCTCAGTTGTTTCCTTCAGCATCCATTGTCAACATGGACCCATCCAGGAAGAGCAACATCACCTATCATTTCTTTGAGCCTATTCTGGCAGGCATCAGGCAGATTCAGACACTCATCACTCCTGATCATGTCCCTTTATTCAGGGAACACTATGGTGGTATTATGGACATGATCATGGACCTGGATGCATCCCAGAGGAGTATGATCCACACTTGCCTTCAGTTCTATGACCCTCCACTCAGGTGTTTTACCTTTTCATACTTTCAGCTGGGCCCTTTGTTAGAAGAATTTTCCATGTTGTTGGGGGTCCCCATCAGGAGAGGGATTCCTTTCAACCCTGAGATGACTGCTCCCAGGAATGAGGATATAACTAAGGCTCTGTATTTGGAAACCACCCTCATTGATCAGAATATGACTACTAAGGCTGGAATCCCAGGCCTCCATTTGGACTTTTTGATTGCTCAGGCCACCATTCATGCTGCAGGAGGGAAATGGGACATTGTTTGTGCTCTCTTGGCCTTTAGCATATATGGTATCATCTTGTTTTCAGACGAGCCTAAGTTTGTAAGCAAGAGTGCTATCCATCTCTTCTTTTTGAAGAATCCAGCTCCCACCTTGCTAGGGAATTTCTACTACTCAGTGCATCAAAGGAATGAGAAGCAGAGGGGAAGATTAGTCAGATGTTGTGCACCTCTCTTCTACTGTTGGTTATTGAGGAACTTGCCAAAGTCAGAGGCTCTCTTGAATCCTAATCAGTCAAGGAACTGGGATAAACAAATGATTGCTCTCACATCAGAAGACATCAGATGGTGCACTCAGAGCACCAAGGACAGAGACATAATCACCAGATGTGGGAAGTATCCCAATGTACCTCTAATTTGAGTAAGGGGTTGCATCAACTACAATCCTTTGCTGTTCAAAAGGAAATTAGGGTATGCCTTGGTACATCCACCAAGAGAGCAGGACTTATCAGAAACCATTTACTGTGATATTCAGCATAGCCATGCCATTGCCCGACAAGCAGCTTGGGCTTGGGACAACATTCAGACAAAAGGGAATTCCATTCTTGGCAAATGCAACAACATAGCTTCAGCTCAGTATCTTGATTGGTCATGTATCAGAGGACAGATCACCCGCATGCCATTCACCTTAGAGGATGTGCCTGGACCATCAGCAGTAGAGCCTGTGGCTACAGTCAGTTTAGAGGAGTTTGAGAAGTTGAAGGAAAAGAATACCCAGTTGTCTGAAGCTCTAAAGAAAACCCTCTGGGAGAGGAATGATAGTCGTCTGGACAATGAGAGGATAGAGAGGCTCCGGATCGAGCATATGACCAAGATTAAGAAGACAGATTATTACATCAGAAGAGCTAGAGCAGGAGAGTTAGTATTGAAGAATGCTTGCAAGGAAGCCAAGATTCAGAAGGCCAGGGATGAGCACTACTTAGAGGAGAGTCAGGCTAGATGGATCAGAATCACTGAGGCTCGTTCATAGGAAGATCAGAGGACCCAGGCTAGGATAGAGCAGCTGGAAGCTAATGAGAAGAAGAATCAGGAGGCTTTGTTAGCAGCACAGAAGGAAATCTTTGAGTTGAAACTCCGGGCGGGGTTGAAGAGATCAAAAGACCAAGACAAGTATAAGAAGTTGACAAGTGCCATTGCCACCAGGAACCTTCTTATCAGGACCATCATAGAGCATCCAGTTGGCCCAGTGACTGATGCTCTCCTGAAGGAAGTCAGAGAATATGATTATGGGCTGGATGTTTGATTTCTTTGTACTTGTACTTCATTTTGTTTGTACTTTTATTGCTGTATTTTGACCCACCATGGGGATTTGTTGTAGTCAAAACTATGTATCTTTACATTTTGTAATATATGGTTTGTGTGTTATTCTGTGGGCTTCACTTCTCTCCATTATCATCATTCCTCGAGGTCTAGAAGGTCAAAACCAAAGAACCAAACCGGATACCCTTGGAAGACAAATAGACATCCTGCATTGCATACTAACCTCTTTCCTTTGTTTTGTAGGTTTTTGTTTTTGTTGTTTCTCACTTTGTTGTGGTTTCAGGAAACATTGCTCGTAGGAGGGTCTTCCCCATCAACAGAGTTCACCGGTATCCGACAAGAAACAACCTTCTGAGCTTACAGATGGACCAGGTTCAGCAAGATCTGACTGACGTAAGAACCCAGATGGCTAATGAAAGGACTGAAATGAGGGCACAGATGAACCAGTTCATGACAGTAATGAATGGGTTGGCCCAAAGCCAAGAAAGATTAAGAGAGTTGGTCGAGTGGAAAACTCCTAAAGAAAACCACCCAGGTACAAGGGGTACCAGCAACAATGATCATGTACAACCTCGTATTGATCCCCCGGAGTTTGGACCTCATCTTAACCCTGACATTAATGCTATAAGTAATACCCAGGGTAACACTGGAGGGCGTGCCTTTTAGGAGGACCCTCAGGAAGAACAATTCACTGTAGTTGGGGCAGGAGATGAAGTCTATGATCGTCGGCTGGATGAGATAGCAGAAAAGTTGAGATCTCTGGAGTCTCAAAACTCTATAGGGTTTGATGTTATGGATATGAGGCTGGTAGAGGGAGTTAGAATTCCTCACAAATTCAAACCTCCCTGCTTCGAAAGATATAATGGAACACCTTGCCCTCGCACTCATCTTCAATCCTTCCTGGGAAGATTAAAAGCCTACACCATGTATGAAAAGCTATGGATGTTCTATTTTGAAGATAGCTTGACAGGGGTATCCCGTGAGTGGTACTCTCATCTGACTAGGGCCATAGTAAGAAAGTGGAAATATTTGGCCGAGGCTTTCATTCGCCAATATCAATACAATCTATACATGGCTCCTAACAGAATACTTTTAATGGGTATGTCACTATCCTCCAGGGAAAGCTTCAGAGAGTATGCTCAGAGATGGAGGCAATTAGCTGCTGCCGTCCAACCTTCAATGTCAGAGAGGGAAATGGAAGATATGTTTATGAACACCCTCCAGGGGACATACATTGATAGGTTGGCTGCTTTCTCTTCCACTAGCTTTGCAGACGTGGTCATAGCTGGAGAAAGGATTGAGAGTTTAATGAAAATGGGAAAGATTTCTGATAACGGCGCCAGCTCAAGCAACACAAGGAAACCATTTGCAGGGCCTCGCAGGTCCGGTGAAACAAACTCAATACATATGGGCAGAGGGAGGCCCAAGTATATGCCAAGATCAATTGCCTCTATCACAATTCCTACTCCACCTCCTCAACAACAATACACTCCGCAACCACAACATTTTCCTCAACAGCAACATTTTCCTCAACAAAGGTCCTATAACAACAACTACAACAACCAATAGCAGCATCCTTTCCAGCAAAGGCCATCTCAAGTCAATATGGTAATTGATCCTATACCAATGCCTTATGCCACTTTGTTGCCACAACGTCTGAAGCTTAATCTTGTTGAATTAAGGACTATGGCTTCACCAGATCCTCAGAACCTTCCACGGAATTACGACGTCAATGCCAGATGTGCCTTCCATTCTAATGCCCCTGGCCATACTATATAAAAGTGTAGAGCTTTGCACATGAAGGTCCAGGATTTGGTTAATTCAAAGGCCCTAAATTTTGCACCCCCTCCTAATGTCAAAAAGAATCCTATGCCCAGCCATGGTGGGCCCAGGATAAATGCAATTGAGGAGGGTCAACCCATGAATTTAATAGAAGGTATTGCAAGCATTCAAACACCTCTGGCAGAGGTTAAAGCCCAGCTTTTAAAATGCCAGGTGTTCCCAGGTTGTGAGGCCTGCTGTGAATCTTGAAAAGTTTCCGTTAATGGGTGTGCAAGCTTGAGAAATGGTATCAATGGCCTTATCAAAGAAGGTATCCTGCAGATAACATCAACGGTTTCTACAACATCATCAACTCCTTTTACAACAACAACAAGTACTTCTCCTACAACTGCAGAGACAATTGTTCCGACAGACTCGTCTATAAAATCAACAATCATCTCTTCCACCACTTCAACAAACACTAGTTCAACCGCATCCGCTTCTACAACTACAAAAACCATTAACAACAACATCTCCACAGTCAACATATACTATGACCCTACAATGGTCCCTGATTCCAACAATTTTCAGCAACAATCTCAGCAACAATCTCAGCAACGACCCAAATTCAGTCAATCACCACCACCCTTAGTCAGAAGTCCTGTCACCATATATTATGATCCACAGACAATCATAGTCCCTACCTCCGCTGCAGTCAATCCAGTCACCATCACGGTAGTTGGACCCATTCCGTATGAAAAAGATAATGTTGTACCATGGCACTATGGTTCAGACCTCTACTACAACGGGGAAAGAGTCCTTCTTGATTCTTCAACAATTACACCATAGGTGGATAATGTCGGGGGAGGCAGAGGCTTCACCCGAAGCGGCCTCCTTTTCACGTCACAAGTTCCAAGAGCTAATACTGAGGCAGAGGCTGCTGCCAAAGCCAAAGGTAAAAATGTGGTGCCGGAAGAGTCAACTTTGAAAGAAGCCCATAAAACATCCTTTGATCAGGATGTGGATGAGTTTATGAGGATAATCAAGAGAAGCGACTACAAGGTTGTGGATCAGCTCCACCAGACTTCTTCCAAGATCTCCATCTTATCCCTGTTGTTGTGTTCCGAAGCTCATCGGGATGCATTACTTAAAGTCTTGCACGCAGCCTACGTGCCTGAGGAGATCATGGTAAATCAGCTTGAGACAGTGGTGTCTAATGTTAATACTAGCCATGGGCTAGGCTTCACCAACGCTGATTTGACAACAGAAGGTCGTCACCATAACAAAGCTTTACACATCACTATGGAGTGTAAAGGGGCTGTACTTTCACATGTTCTTGTTGACACTGGGTCTTCACTCAATGTCTTGCCAAAGAAAGCCCTTGTTAAGCTTGAGTATGATGGTATTGCTCTCCGACCAAGCAATATGGTGGTTAGAGCTTTTGATGGCTCCAAGAGGTCTGTTCTTGGAGAGGTGGAGCTTCCTGTGATAATTGGCTCGCAGGTCTTTCAAACTACTTTCTACGTGATGAACATTCAGCCGGCCTACAATTGTTTGTTGGGTCGACCATGGATTCACGCCACTGGCGCAGTTACGTCGACCCTTCACCAGAAATTGAAATATGAGTGGGAAGGGCAGATTATCATAATCTATGGTGAAGAGGATATTTTTGTTAGCCATCTGGCCACCTACAAATACATTGAGATGGATGGTGAAATCCACGAGACCATGAGCCAAGGTTTCGAAGCATTGAACGTCAATGAGGCAACAAAGGAAGTATTTGCTGAATCCCAGGAGGATAGGATGGGTACTTCAATTGTCTCCTACCAACAAGCTCGGAAGGTTGTTAAAGATGGAAACGCCCGAGGCTGGGGCACCCTGCTACCGGTGGAGAAGGAGGAGGACATATTCGGTTTGGGTTACAAACCATTCCGACAAGATCAAGCAGAGGCTGCTAAGGAGCCCAAGTTCATAAGTGGGGGGATGCTAACCCCAGATGTTGTCGGTAACGTGGAAGACGAGGTTGAAAGTGACCTCAAACTGGAGAGCTGGATTTGTCCAAGGATCCCGGGCCAACAAGTCCTTAACTGGTCTTCCCAGGAAATTATAAGAGTTACTCCTGCAGAGTAATTATTATTTCCTGCATTTTTAGCATGCATCAAGTCCTGCATCTTGCCCAAGGTGTCAGGACTCATTTTGTAATAGGGCCATATTTGTATTTTGTGCAAATGGAATATCAATGAACAATGGACATCTTTTGCAAACAATTTTCTCTTTCGCTCACTGTCTTTTCATTTTTGTTATTTTTCGCACAAAATAATAAAATGGCAATGTTTTCAAAATAATAACTTCATTTACGCTTTTTCTAAACAAGATTAAAATTGATCACTAAAAAGAACAAATCTCAACCCTTGCAGAGATTATCCTCCAGATTGCACCGACAACAGCACTGCTATGACCTTGTATGACTTCGACAATCCAATTAATCAAGCAGATGAAAGGGTTGAAGAAGACTATGAGTTGCCTGAAGAGTTAGCCAGGTTATTGAGGCAAGAAGAGAAAGTGATTACTCCTCATAAGGAGGAAATTGAAATTGTTAATCTTGGTACCGAGGAAGATTTGAAAGAAGTGAAGATTGGGGCCAGTCTGCAAGCCCCAGTAAAAGAACAACTTATCAGCATGCTTCGGAAATACGTCGACGTCTTTGCTTGGTCCTATCAAGACATGCCAGGTCTAGATACGGATAGAGTCATGCACATGATACCATTGAAATAAGATTGCACACCCGTTAAACAAAAGCTACGCCGTACTCGTCCAGATATGGCCATGAAGATTAAGGAAGAAGTACAAAAGCAGTGGGACGCTGGATTCCTTGCTGTAACTAGTTACCCGCCGTGGGTTGCTAACATTGTACCAGTGCCTAAGAAGGATGGCAAGGTGCGTATGTGTGTGGATTACCGGAACCTGAACAGGGCTAGCCCGAAGGATGATTTCCCATTACCTCACATTGATGTATTGGTTGACAACACAGCTCAATTCTCGGTATTTTCTTTCATGGATGGATTTTCTGGATACAATCAGATCAAGATGTCACCCGAAGACATGGAGAAAACAACCTTCATCACACCTTGGGGCACATTTTGTTACAAGGTAATGCCATTCGGACTAAAGAATGCCGGTGCAACGTATCAACGGGCTATGGTAACATTATTCCATGATATGATCCACAAAGAAATCGAATGCTACGTGGATGACATGATTGCCAAGTCCCTTACTGAAGAAGATCATCTGGTAAATCTGCTGAAGTTGTTCAAGCGTCTGAGGAAATATCAGCCGAAGTTGAACCCCAACAAATGCACATTTGGGGTACATTCTGGTAAGTTGCTGGGATTCATTGTTAGTGAAAAGGGAATTGAGGTTGATCCCGACAAAGTCAAAGCCATTCAGGAGATGCCTGCACCTAGAACTGAGAAAGAAGTTCGAGGGTTCTTAGGTAGATTGAATTACATATCAAGGTTCATATCTCACCTCACTGCAACCTGTGAACCCTTGTTCAAACTATTAAGAAAGGAACAAACGGTCAGGTAGAATGATGATTGTCAGAAGGCTTTTGACAAGATCAAGGAGTACCTACAAGAACCTCCAATTCTAATGCCTCCGATTGAAGGAAGATCTCTGATAATTTACCTGACAGTATTAGAAGGATCAATTGGGTGTGTGCTGGGCTAGCATGACGAGTCTGGTCGAAAAGAGTATGCAATATACTACCTAAGCAAAAAGTTTACCGACTATGAACAATGTTATTCACTGCTCGAGAAAACATGCTATGCATTAGCGTGGGCTGCTCGCCAACTAAGACAGTATATGTTGACTCACACTACCTTGTTGATCTCAAAAATGGACCCCGTCAAGTACATATTTGAGACGCCAACACATACTGGAAGGGTTGCAAGATGGCAAATGATTCTGACAGAGTATGACATTCAGTACACATCTCAAAAGGCCATCAAGGGCAGCGTACTGTCTGACTATCTAGCTGAGCAATCCATTGATGATTACCAGCCCATGAGATTTGACTTCCCTGATGAAGACATCATGTATTAAAAGCAAAAGATTGTGAAGAGCCAGTTCACACTGAAGGGCCTGACCCAAGAGAAGAATGGACTATGATGTTTGACGAGGCTGTCAATATGAATGGTCGTGGGGTTGGTGCAGTGCTCATTACACCTAAAGGAGTTCATATGCCTTTCTCGGCAAAACTCACCTTTGCATGCACCAACAACGAAGCAGAATACAAAGCCTGTATCATGGGTCTTGAGGAAGCCATTGACCTTAGGATCAAAACATTGAATGTATTCAGAGATTCAGCTTTGGTAATCAATCAGACCAACGACAAATGGTACACTCACCAGGAGCATCTGATTCTGTATCGTGACTATACGAGGAGATTATTGACTTTCTTCACAATAGTCAAACTTGAGTACATCCCTCGAGACGAAAATCAGTTTGCGGATGCTTTAGCTACCATTTCCTCCATGATCAAGGTTCAAATTGCAAATTATGTACCCCGGATTTTGGTATCCAGACTGGACCAACCGGCATATATGTTCTCTGTGGACAATGTTAGTGATGACAAGCCTTGGTTCCACGACATCAAATGCTTCTTAGAAAATCAGACCAAACCACCTGGGGCATCATCTAATGATAAGAAGACATTAAGAAGACTGTCCGGTAGTTTTTTCCTCAATGATGATGGTTCATTATACAAGCGAAACTTCGACATGATCCTGCTCAGATGTGTTGACAAGAAAGAAGCAGACTTGCTGGTGCACGAGGTGCACAAAGGTTCTTTCGGTACCCATGCTGGAGGACATGCAATGGCAAAGAAGTTATTAAGATCTGGTTACTACTGTATCACAATGGATGCAGACTGTTGTGCCTATGCTAGGAAGTGTCACAAGTGCTAGATCTACGCAGATAAAGTGCATGTGCCTCCGAATCCTTTGAACGTGATGTCTTCACCTTGGCTCTTTGCCATGTGGGGCATTGACATGATCGGAAAGATCGAACCGACTGCTTCAAATGGCCACAGGTTCATCCTGGTAGCCATTGATTACTTCACCAAATGGGTCGAAGCGGCTTCGTATGCAAACGTCACCAGACAAGTGGTAGCCAGATTTTTGAAAAGAGACATCATATGTTGCTATGGAGTTCCCGACCGAATCATTACTGATAATGGTTCCAATTTGAACAACAAAATGATGGCAGAACTGTGCCGGGACTTCAAAATCCAACATCACAACTCTTCTCCTTACAGGCCAAAGATGAATGGCGTTGTTGAGGCAGCTAACAAGAACATCAAGAAGATTGTGCAGAAGATGGTAGTTACTTATAAAGACTGGCATGAAATGTTACCTTTTGCTTTGCATGGGTACCGAACCTCAATCAGAACGTCTACTGTGGCAACACCTTATCAGCTTGTGTATGGTATGGAGGCAGTCCTACCTGTTGAAGTTAAGCTACCCTCCTTACGGGTAATGATGGATGTGAAACTGGATGAAGCAGAATGGATCCGGTCTCGGTACAATCAATTGGATCTGATCGAGGAGAAACGATTAGCTACCATCTGTCATGGGCAGTTATATCTGAAGCGGATGAAGAAAGCCTTCGATCAGAAAGTCATACTTCGGGAATACCAAGTGGGAGAGCTTGTGCTGAAAAGACTTCTTCCTCCTCATACAGACCACAGGGGCAAATGGACGCTAAACTACGAGGGCCCATTCATAGTAAAGAAAGTTTTCTCCGGTGGAGCACTGATGCTCACTACTATGGATGGCGAGGATTTCTTATCCCCTATGAATTCAGATGCAGTCAAAAAATACTTCGCATAAAATGACCCGCTGGACATAAAAACAGAATTAAAGTCCAGGCAAAAATAGGGCATCCCGGCGAGTCAAAAACAGAATAAAAGACTCAGGCAAAAATAAGGGAAAAATCAAAAAAATGTACACCCGCTGAGTTGAAAGGCCACATTGGACAACTCAGGCAAAAATGGGTATCTTGGTGGATTGAAAACCCGAAGGGGAGATCCACGCAAAATCAGGGAATAAGCGAACAACTGCATACTGAATTCGTCTGTATCGCTCACAACATGACAAGCTTCTAAAGGACAAAGCATCAGTCAGAATCAACCTTTTTCAGAAAGCAAGATAAGAAGAACGTCAAGGTCATACAGGTCATAGCAAATGAAGCTCACTGGAGCGTCCTCGCCAACGTTGTCGACACTTTTATTTTCTCAATTTACAACAATCTCCTCCTTCCAGGGGATTCGCTTCTTTTGACTGTACTTGCCAATTCAGGGCACCCAAATTAATAAAATCAGAGTTTTCAGTCACACCTTGTTTTGTACATTATTGTTTTGTTTGCAAAATGTCCAATGTTCATAATACAACAATTGCATAAAACATATGAGCCATTTTTGTTAAAATGCTTGCAGGAATGTATTACTTTCAGATAAGTTTAACTCCTTTAACGGAATCCGGTTAGGGATGCCTCAAGATACTTGTGGGTTTTCTTTTGTCTTAATTGGTTGCAGGTATTCAATAAATAGTATGGGGCGTATCAAGCATTGATTCCCCAGCATGCTACTTCCTAGAAGTTATCTCCTCCCCCAAGTGGGACCTCCCCGAACAGTGCCTAACAACTATTTCATAGCAAGGTGATCAAAGAACTTTCCTATCCCTCACCAGAGTGCCAGATCTCTCTCATCCTCAGCAAAGTTAATGGAACTGCCTCCCCACAGAGTTTCCATTCTCTCCCCAGTAGAGCAATGCCTGAAACCCATACCCAGCGGAGTGGCTAGAACTTCCTTCTCCCCAGCTGAGTCCTCCCTCTGGGTAGATCTACCAATGATCTATTTTCCCAAGCAGAGTTCTCCCTCCAAACAGATCCATCAATGATCTCTTCCCCCAGCCGGGTTATTCCTTCAAGCAGACCAGCCAGAAATCTTTATCTCCGCAGGTCCGAGTCCCAGATCAGTTTCTCTCCTTTTCATAATCATAGCATTTGCATCATATTCACCAAATAAGCTTAGCATTCCGTCTAATACGGAACATTACGACAAAAATCAAACATTTGCATGATCACAAGCCAGGTTCGAGCCAGTCACCTGCAATTACCATCAATATCTCATCAGCAATATACAAAATACATCCCTTGCACAGAAAGCCAAAGCATCTCCTTTTCACTCCCAAAACAGATGCCTGTTTATACTTATACATATTTGACACTCGTCCGTGTCATATGTTCCCTAGCAAGTCAAACACTCGTCCGTGTCTTGCTCATACCTCACCAACAAATCAATACTTGTACATACCAATACAGGGTTCCTTTGATACTCGTCCGTATCATTGTATATATCACTCCTCAACAGATTCGACACTCATCTATGTTCCTTGTTAACCAGTTGATACTCGTCCATATCATCATCTTTGAACACGCGTCAGCGTTTGTTTCTACCGATACTCGTCCGTATCATGGTCCTAAGGATGCTCGTCCGTATCTTTAATCTATACACAGCGTCAAACACTTATATCCTTTATTTTTGAAGGCGTAAGCACTCGTCTATGTTTACCATTCCCCAGTAAGTCGTCAACGGAATAACTTTCTCCTATCCGACATCCGTCCTAAGTCGTGATACTTCCAGCCGCCGTCCCCTGTCAGGTGATCGTCCTTCACCTTTGGATGATCGTCCCTCATCCTTTCCCCAGCGGAATTTCCATTATTGGAATCTTCTATCCGTCATTCGTCCTATGTCGTGATACGTTTTTAGCAGCCGTCCCCTGCTAGGTGATCATCCTTCACCTCTTGATGATCGTCCTTCATCATGCTTATCTGATGGTCGTCCCCATCGTTGATCTTGTTATCTGACATTCGTCCTATGTCTTGATAAACCTTGAGAGCAGCCGCACCATGCTAGGTGATCGTCCTTCACCTCTTTATGATCGTCCTCCATCATGCTTATCCGATGGTCGTCCCTATCATTGATGTTTTTCTATCCGACATTCGTCCTATGTCGTGATATTTTTAGCAGCCTTCCCCTACTAGGTGATCGTCCTTCACCTTTGATGACCGTCCCTCATCAGCATTTCATTTATTCTTTAACCCGATGGCCATCCCCCTCGTTGTTTACTTTACTTTCCAAAGCCTGATGGTCGTCCCCATCATTGCTTTTCTCATTGCTTTACTTACCACTTTATCCCCAGTAGTCGTCCTCTGCTCGATGGTCGTCCTCCATCGTTTTCATTTGATAATCATACTATATTACCTTTTACAATTTATATCCCTTTTCTTCTTCTCCCCAATGAGTGCAAATTTCGGACTGTCTTTGGTATTCAACCACAAGTTATCTTGTTTGTCTGTTAAGCCAGGCGCTTACACCCTGCACAACTAACTCATGTTTGAATAGGGGAAGCTGTAAACACCCCAAATTTGCCCTCACTCTTTATCACACCATGGCTTGTGATCTTTCATTTTTGCATTAGTATGAGCACACTACCTCATATTGCTTATTTTTTTTCACTACATAGTTCAAGTTCATATGCATCTAGGGTTTGTGATCTGAGCAATCCAAGAATTCACCTGAGCCACCCCAAAGGTCTTAAAGTTTTCCAAGATGGTCCATGTGTGTTCTATGATCATATTATGCTCCTCAAAGTTCATGAAAGTCAAGGGATCACAAGAATTGGCAAAGGCATGGAAGCAGAGCTAGGGTTTTTCACTACACAGATGACTAAAATTAGGGTTTTGATTTCAGAGGCCTTAACTCCCAATTTTTGGGTCATTCTTGTTTCTAATGTTCTTAATATGTTATAAGGGTCATGTGTACCAAGTTTGACGAGGAAACTCATTGTGTAAGTCATATGTTCACCGGGTAACTTCCTTAGCAAGTTAAGTCAAAATCAGGGCATCTAAGGCCCCCAACAATGGAACCAAACGATCATTTTCATCAAATTGAAGTTCAATGATCTTTATTTGATCTTAGAAGTGGTTGTAAGTTCACAAGATTGAAGAATTTTGAGCCAATTGCAAACTTGCCATTTTTGGAAATGACTTGAAATGCAAACTTTCTATTTTGGGAAAGATTTTCAACCTCCTCTTTCATGACCAAAAAGGCTTCAAATGAAAAATTCTTGGGCATGAAATTTGTAGATTAGGTCTTTCCCTTTTCAAAAAGTACAAGAGCATGTTTTGATTCATCCTAGAACTCAAGATATGGCCTTTCAAAGTTGGCAAAAATCCTGTAATTTTCAAGTATGTGCCAAAGAGGGATTCTTGCAAAATCAAGTTTCAAGCATTCAAATGCCCTTTAATTGACTTCTAAACATCATACAAACATGATGCAACCTTACAAGACCAAAATCATGTCTTGTATCACAAGTCTCCATAAGCCATTTTTCACAAAAAATTCTCAAAAGGGGATTTTTTGCAAAATTGATTTTTAGGACATTTGTGTGACCTCTAATCCACTTCAATGCATCATAGAAACATTATGCAACATACCATGACCAAGATTCAGCATTGAGCAAGCCATTACCATGAACAAATGTCTCAAAATACACAAAGTTATAAAAATGCAAAACATGTGCAATCTCACCATTCATTTACTTCTGATCACTCTAAATCATCCCATGGCCATCCTTGAAGCCAGCTGAACTCAGAGCAACCCTAAAACACCTTCTGCCATGGTCCATACTCAAGGACACCAACTATTAACTTTTTGGCCAATTACTCCATATCATTCCCACAGTGTTATGCAGTCTTTCTGACTCATTGCATTTGTTTATTCATACCTCAAGGATCACAAAAGACATAACACACAGGGCTAAAACCTCTAACAAGCTCAGATTGCACAAAATCACTTCACACCTTCCTCTCTTCCAATTTCATAACACAGCCAGCAAAAACCAAAAACTCTTCCACCAATCAACTCAAAAACATCCAAGGATCATTTCCCAACCATTATAATGGCCTGAAACACCCCACAACACAAACACGATTTCTGAGTTATCAGAACTGAAACACACAAACCAAGCCACTTAAACTCCATTCAAGCTTCTCAATAGCATCAGATTGATCATTGGAGGCATTTTGCACAAAGAAGGAGGTCAGAAAGCTCAAGTTTACAAAGCTTCAACTCAGGTAGTCATGAAGAAGATTTTTCCAGAACTCTTGTTTTAAGTTTCTAAATGATTCTACATGTTTAGCTGATCACCCTGATATGTTTATTTTCGAAAATGGTTGAGAAATGAACATGTATTATTGTTCTGAAACTTTTCCCGTGAAATTGTTTTCTCTTTGATTCATCATGTGTGCATGAAATAAATTGTTTTTGTTGATTGATTCTTGTTTGTTGATGCTTGGGGAGTAATTCTGGAGAGTTGGGGAGGTTTTCATGGCCTGGGGAGAGAGTTGAGTTTTGGTCTCGTCGGAGAAGAGGACCGGAACACTGTTCCGGTCACCTGAAAGTCATTAAGCCCGAATCTTGTATTAAATGCCAGCTTGAATGTAGACCCTTGGATTGGATTTTCCCGCGTGCGTGTGTGGCCAGGATTACTTCATTAACCCTAATTTTCCTTTAATTAACTTAATTAGAATTAATTAAATAAAAAATCTCAGATTGAATCTCAGCCTTTAGATTATGCGCTAGTCAACCTTTCTTTCCCCAGTTTGAATCTTAGCCATAGGATCTGCATACTTCTCATTTTAATTCATTTTATTTCATTTTATTTTCATTTCTTTTGCATAATTAATTTAAAATACCAAAAATCATCACAAAAATATTTCCCTTTGCATTCTGACTTTAAATATTTTTCTTAACCTAAATATAATTTTTATTTTATTTTTTGCATATAAAAAGTATTTTTAAAATATTTAAATGTTATTTTTAATTAAAAAAAGTATTTTAATTAATTAAAAATGCATTTAGGTTTATAAAAATCACAAAAAAAAAATCATGAACCATTCCAATGCATTTAGAAATATTTTCAAACTCTTCATACAAATTTCTTTTTAGGTTTAATCATAGTTTACCAATTTTCTTTGAATTAAGGGTCTTTAAAATCACATTTTTTAACCCTAGATTTGAAAAATCATTTCTGCCTAACCAAGAAGAGTTTGAACTTGATTCTTTTTGTATTGTTTCACATATTGCATGTAGTTTCTAGGATAGTTTTCTCATAATTTCTCATGTTCATTTGCATTCACCTTGCATATTCATCATTACATGAACTTTCCATGACATTTCATGCATTCATATGTCATCTTAGACATCCTATGACATGTTAGAACCTTGCTTGATCATTTATTCATTCATTTTCCATGCTTTGCATTCATTTCATTTCATAAACATCCATATGTTTTCAAACTTCTAAGCATGCTTTCATGACCTCCCATCTTTGTATGATCATTCATATGCACATTGTATGACATTGCATCATCTCATATGTCATTTGAATTGCATAAACACTTCTGACTTTGGTCTTTGCATCCCATTTCATCTCACTTCAATTCATTTCTTCATGCCTTATACCTTATGCATGCTTACTAACACTTTCAGGTACTTTTGGTAAGTTATTTGGGAGGTGGATTTGCCTTCACCTCTCACTTCTTCTTATCTCATTCACATGCATCTTAACTTGTCTTTGAAGTGAATTTGATTCACTTATGTTCCATATCTCTCACTTTCTTCCTTTAAGTTACTTATCTTCTCAGGAAGTAAGTGACTTATTCTTCTGCTTCTTCCTCCTTTCATCTGATTCTTCCATTGGTGGCTTCCTTGAAGATCTTTATCTAAGCCTCACAAACCATAGGATATCCAAGCATGATAATGATTAGGGTTGTGATTAGTTCCCCTTAGCTTTTTTACCTTTGAGTCTCCTTGAGTCTCTCTTCTCATCTCAATAATCAGAGACTAAACTCTTAAAGTTTTAGGACTTTGGAATTTGGGTTATGCCTGCATCATTCTCTTAGGATGGAGTGTATAACTTTAATCCTAAGTGTTAAAACTTTAATTTGTTTAAACCTCTTACTTAAATCACTTAATAATCATCAAGACTTTATCTTGTAACTTGGGCCTTACATTAGGGTTCTAACTCTTCCTTATGGTTAAGAGGGACTAACCCTAGTGTTTAATGGACAAGTCCCCCTCAAGTTGTCTTACAAACCATAAAATCCACTTCTAAATCTCATCCCTTAATTAAAATCCATTTAATAAAGGCTTGTTATATAATGAACTTAATCCCTAACCATGGATTAAGTTGAGGTATCTTCCTCAGCTTAAGTGTTCTCATCTATTATCCTTCTATTAGGATGGTGTAATGAGTTCACTAATCTGTGATTAGAGATTAAACTCATTACTTAACACTAAACAGAAAAAACCAAAAACATCTAAATAATCACAAGTAGGTTAATGATCCTAATCCTACATCATCATGGTAATTAAGTTGAGATGCTTATCTCATACTTAAGTAGGCTCATTATCCCTAATCAGGGAGGATATAATGAGTTTACAACCCTTGATTTAGGCTTAAGCTCATAATCCTATGCAAAACACCAAAAACAATAACAAAACTGAAAAACATAAAAACAAACAATAATCGTCTCCTTCGGGATTCTTTTCTCATCACACTCATTCACAAACGAGAACTTGCTTCTTCCATCTAATGCAAGACAGTTAGAATTCAAGCTAGACGAGTCATACACTTGAGCATAGACAAGCAAGCAGTTCACAGTCAATTTATTTCCAGTCTCTTTGAGTCGAACTACGGTGTTCTAACTTCCTCATTGCACGAGAGGATATGTAGGCATAAATTAACTGTTATCGAACAAAAGTCTCTTTGTCATCCCCCTCTTTCAGCATTCTTTTCTAAGCCTCATTTCCTGAGCAATTCACCTTTTTGCACTGACACTTGTATATTTCTTTTCCAGCTTTTGCACACAGATAACACATACACTTATCCCCTTTAAACACAATCTTGTAAGCGTGGATCATGTCGAGTACGACGGACAATCTGGGTGCTAATACCTTCCCAGGTTGTAACCAACCCCCTTTCTCAGTTTCTCTAGTTCGCAACCGTCTTATCCATCTCTATCCAGGTTTATGCAGCATTACCTTTCCTTCGGGATAAAAATGCCTAGCTGGCGACTCTATTCAATTCATTTTTATTTTCTCCTTTCACCGACCGTTCGCGTCTACACCGGGATGTTAATATCCGGGAGCGACAGTCATCAGGAGGAAATTGAAACTGTTAATCTTGGTACCGAGGAAGATATGAAAGAAGTGAAGATTGGGTCCAGTCTGCAAGCTCCAGTAAAGGAACAGCTAGTCAGTATGCTTCGGGAATATGTCGACGTCTTTGCTTGGTCCTATCAAGATATGCTAGGTCTAAATACGGATATTGTCATGCACAGGCTACCCTTGAAAGAAGATTTCCCTCCAGTTAAACAGAAGTTGCGCCACACTCGCCCAGATATGGCCATGAAGATTAAGGAAGAAGTACAAAAGCAGTGGGACACCGGTTTCCTTGTTGTAACTAGTTACCCGCCGTGGGTTGCTAACATTGTACCTGTGCCTAAGAAGGATGGCAAGGTGCGTATGTGTGTGGATTACCGGGACCTGAACAGAGCTAGCCCAATGGATTATTTCACGTTACCTCACATTGATGTATTGGTAGACAACACAACTCAGTTCTCGGTATTTTCTTTCATGGACGGATTTTCTGGATACAATCAGATCAAGATGTCACCCGAAGACATGGAGAAAACAACTTTCATCACACCTTGGGGCACATTTTGTTATAAGGTAATGTTGTTTGGACTAATGAATGTCGGTGCAATGTATCAACGAGCTATGGTAACATTATTCCACGATATGATCCACAAAGAAATCGAATGCTACGTGGATGATATGATTTCCAAGTCACTTACTGAAGAAGACCATTTGGTGAATCTGCTGAAGTTGTTTAAGCGTCTGAGGAAGTTTCAACTGAAATTGAACCCCAACAAATGCACATTCGGGGTACGTTCCAGTAAGCTGATGGGTTTTATCGTAAGTGAAAAGGGAATTGAGGTTGATCCCGACAAAGTCAAAGCTATTCAGGAAATGCCTGTAACTAGGACTGAGAAATAAGTTCAAGGGTTCTTAGGTAGATTGAACTACATATCAAGGTTTATATCTCACCTCACTGCAACCTGTGAACCTTTGTTCAAACTGTTAAGGAAAGAACAAACAGTCAGGTGGAACAATGATTGTCAGAAAGCTTTTGACAAGATCAAGGAGTACCTGCAAGAACCTCCAATTCTCATGCCTCAAATTGAAGGAAGACCTTTGATAATGTACCTGACAATATTAGAAGGATCAATGGAGTGTGTGTTGGGCCAGCATGACGAGTCTGGTCAAAAAGAGTATGCAATATACTACCTGAGCAAAAAGTTTACTGACTGTGAACAACGTTATTCACTGCTCGAGAAAACTTGTTATGCTTTAGCGTGGGCTGCTCGCCGACTAAGACAGTATATGTTGACTCATACTACCTTGTTGATCTCAAAAATGGACCCCGTCAAGTACATATTTGAGAAGCCAGCACTTAACGGAAGGGTTGTAAGATGGCAAATGATTCTAATAGAGTACGACATTCAGTACACTTATCAAAAAGCCATCAAGGGCAGTGTATTGTCTGACTATCTGGCTGAGCAACCCATTGATGATTACCAGCCCATGAGATTTGACTTCCCTGATGAAGACATCATGTTATTAAAAGCAAAAGATTGTGAAGAGCCAGTTCACACAGAAGGGCCTGACCCAGAAGAAGCATGGACTATGATGTTTGATGGGGCTGTCAATATGAATGGTCGTAGAATTGGTGCAGTGCTCATTACACCTAAAGGAGTTCATATGCCTTTCTCGGCAAAACTCACCTTTGCCTGCACTAACAACGAAGCAGAATACGAAGCTTGTATTATGGGTCTTGAGGAAGCCATTGACCTCAGGATCAAAACCTTGAATGTATTCGGAGATTCAGCTTTGGTAATCAACCAGACCAACGACAAATGGTACACTCATCAGGAGCATCTGATTCCATATCGTGACTATACGAGGAGATTATTGACTTTCTTCACAACAATCAAACTTGAATACATCCCTCGAGATGAGAATCAGTTTGCATACGCTTTAGCTACCATTTCCTCCATGATCAAAGTACAAGCTGCCAATTATGTACCTCGGATTTTGGTAACCAGACTGGATAGACCGACATATGTATTCTCCGTGGACACTGTCACTGACAACAAGCCTTGGTACCATGACATCAAATGCTTCTTGGAGAATCAGACATACCCACCTGGGGCATCATCAAATGATAAGAAGACATTGAGAAGGATGGCCGAAAGTTTCTTCCTCAATATAGATGGTTCATTATACAAGCGAAACTTCGACATGGTCCTGCTCAGATGTGTTGACAAGAAGGAAGCACACCAACTGATGCACGAAGTACATGAAGGTTCATTCGGTACCCATGCCGGAGGACATGCAATGGCGAAGAAATTGTTAAGATCATGTTACTACTGGATCACAATGGATGTAGACTATTGTGCCTATGCCAGAAAATGCCACAAACGCCAGATCTACGTAGATAAAGTGCATGTGCCTCCGAATCCCTTGAACGTGATGTCTTCACCCTGGCCCTTTGCCATGTGGGGCATTGAAATGATTGGAAAGATTGAACCGACTGCTTCAAATGGTCACCGATTCATCCTGGTAGCCATTGATTACTTCACCAAATGGGTTGAAGCAGCTTCATATGCAAACGTCACCAGACAAGTGGTAGCCAGATTTCTGAAAAGAGACATCATCTGTCGATATAGAGTTCCCGAGCGAATCATTACTGATAATGGTTCCAATTTGAACAAAAAAATGATGGCAAAACTTTGTCGGGACTTCAAAATCCAACATCACAACTCTTCTCCTTACAGGACAAAGATGAATGGCGATGTTGAGGTCACTAACAAGAACATCAAGAAGATTGTGCAGAAGATGATAGTTACCTACAAAGACTGGCATGAGATGTTACCATTTTCTTTGCATGGGTACCGAACCTCAATCAGAATATCCGGGGAAACTCATTATTAACTTGTATATGGTATGGAAGTTGTCCTACCTGTTGAAGTTGAGCTACCCTCCCTACGGGTAATGATGGATGTGAAACTGGATGAAGCAGAATGGATCCGGTCTCGGTACAATCAACTGAATCTGATTGAAGAGAAAAGATTAGCTGCCATCTTTCATGGGCAGTTATATCAAAAGCGAATGAAGAAAGCCTTCGATCAGAAAGTCAGACCTCGGGAATACCAAGTGGGAGAGCTTGTTCTGAAAAGAATCCTTCCTCCTCATACAGACCACAGGGGCAAGTGGACACCAAACTATGAAGGTCCCTATGTGATAACTAAAGTCTTCTCGGGCGGAGCACTGATGCTCGCAACCATGGATGGTGAAGACTTCCTGTCTCCTGTGAATTCATATGCAGTTAAAAAATACTTCGCATAAAATGACCCGCTGGATATAAAAACAGAATGTGAGTCCAGGCAAAAAAGGGGCATCCCGGCGAGTCAAAAACAGAATAAAAGACTCGGGCAAAAATAAGGGAAAAATAAAATAAATGTGTACACCCGCTGAGTTGAAAAGCCGCATTGGACAGCTCAGGCAAAAATGGGTATCCCGGTGGATTGAAAACCCGAAAGGGCGATCCACGCAAAATCAGGGAATAAGCGAACAACTGCATTTCGAATTCGTCTGTATCACTCATAACCTAGCAAGCTCCGAGAGGATAGAGCGTCAGTCAGAATCAACCTTCTTCAGAAAGCAAGATAAGAAGAACGTCAAGGTCATACAAGTCATAACAAAAGAAGCTCACTGGAGCGTCATCTTCAACATTGCCAACACTTTTATTTTCTTAATTTACAGCAATCTCCTCCTTTCAGGGGATTCGCTTCTTTTGATTGTACTTGCCTATTCAGGGAACACAAATCAATAAAATCAGAATATTCAATCACACTTTATTTTGTACATTTTTGTTTCGTTTGCGAAATGTCCAATGTTCGTGATATAACACTTGCATAAAACATATGAGCCATTTTAATAAATGCTTGCAGGAAATATGTTACTTTCAGGTAAATCCAACTCCTATGACGGAATTCGGTTAAGGATACCTCGGGACACTTATGTGTTTTCCTTTGTCTTAACAGATTGCAGGTGTTCAAGGCAGACAAACTTTTGCAACACGGGGCATGTCAAGCATTGAATCCCCAACATACTACTTCCCAGAAGTTATCTCTTCCCCAAGCGGGACCTCCCAAGCAGTGCCTGGCAGCTTCTTCCACAACAAGGTGGTCAAGGAATTTCCTATCCCTCGCCAGAGTGCCAGATTTCCCTCATCCTCAACAGATTTGGTGAAATTGATTCCCCCACAAAGTTGGCCCCCAAGTAGAGCAATACCTGAAACACATCCCCAGCGGAGTTGCTAAAACCTCATCATCCCCATTAAAGAGTTCTCCCTCTAGACAGATTTATCAATGATCTCTTCCCCCAACTGGGTTATCCCTCCAGGAAGATCAACCAGAGATCTTTATCCCTGCAGGATCCGAGTCTCGGATCAGTTCTCTCATTTTCATAAATCATAGCATGCGCATCATATTCACCAAAAATAAGCATATCATTCCATCTAATACAGAGCATTACGGCCAAAATCAAACATTTGCATGATCATAAGCCAGGTTCGAGCCAGTCACCTGCAAATACCATCATCACTTCATCAACAATATACGAAACTCATATCCCCTACAGATAAAATCCAAAGCATCCCCTTTGCACTCTCAAAACACAGATACCTGTTCATACATGCTCTTTTTGACACTCGTCTGTGTCATCCTATCCCCCGCAGGTCGCCAGAATACCTTTTGCACTCTCAAATACATATATTGGTTCATAGTTTGTACATATTCTCTTTTTTGGCACTCTTCCGTGTCATACTTCCCCAGCAAGTCAAACACTCTTCCGTGTCCCTTGCCTAATCTTTCGACACTCGTCCGTGTCTTGCACATACTTCACCAACAGATCAACACTTGTACATATACAATCCTTTGATACTCGTCCGTATTTTTTATATACCTCCCCAACATATTCAAACACTCGTATGTGTTCCTTGCTTAACCGATTGATACTCGTCTGTATCATCATCCTTAAACACGCGTCAACGTTTGTTCCTATCGGTACCCGTCCGTATCGTGGTCCTAAGGATGCTCGTCCGCATCTTTAGTCTATACACACCGTCAAAACACTTATATCTTTTATTTTAAAGGCGTAAGCACTCGTCTGTGTTTACCATTCCCTAGTAATTCGCCAACAAAACAAATTTCTTCTATCCGACATGCATCCTATGTCGTGATACTTTCGACAGCCGTCCCCTGCTAGGTGATCCTCTTACACCTTCGGATGATCGTCCCTCATCCTTTTCTCTAGTGGAATCTCCATTATTGGAACCTTCTATCCGGCATTCGTCCTATGTCGTGATATTTTTAGCAGCCTTCCCCTGCTAGGTGATCGTCCTTCACCTTTTGATGATCGTCCCTCATCATTTATCAGATGGCCGTCCCCATCGTTGATCTTGTTATCCGACATTCGTCCTATGTCGTGATGATCCCCGAGAGCAGTCATGCCCTGCTGGGTGATCGTCCTTCACCTCTTGATGATCATCTTTCATCATGCTTATCTGATGGCTGTCCCCATCGTTGGCCTTTTCTATCCGACATTCGTCCTATGTCGTGATATTTTCAGCAGCCGTCCCCTGCTAGGTGATCGTCCTTCACCTTTGATGACCGTCCCTCATCATTATTTCATTTATTCTTTTACCCGATGGTCGTCCCCGTCACGGTTTATCTACCCCTTAACCTGATGGTTGTCCCCGTCAGTGCTTTCCTCATTACTTTAATCCCCAAAGAGTTTTATTTCCTTACCCGATAGCCGTCCCCATCGTGGTCTCTTTATTTCCCCAGCTTGTCGGCCGTCCCCGTCATTGCTTAACTTACCATTTTATCCCCAGCAGCCGTCCTTTGCTCGATGGTCGTCCTCCATCACCTTCATTTGATAATCACACTATACTACCTTTTACAATTTATACCCATATTCTTCTTCTCCCCAGCGAGTGCAAATATCGGATTGTCTTTGGTATTCAACCACAAGTTATCTTGTTTGTCTGTTAAGCCAGACGCTTACATCTTGCACAGCTAACTCATGTTTGAATAGGGGCAGCTGTAAACACCCTAAATTTTCCCTCACATTTTCTCACACCATGGCTTGTGATCTTTCATTTTTGCATTAGTCTAAGCATACCATCTCATATTGCATATTTGTTTCACTGCATAGTTCCATTTTCATTTGCATCTAGGGTTTGTGATATGAGCAATCCAAGAATCAATCTGAGCCATCCCAATGGTCTTAAAGCTTTCTAAGAGGGTCCATGTGTGTTCCATGATCATAATATGCTCCCCAAAGTTCATGAAAGTCAAAATGACAAAGAATGACAAAGGCATAGAGGCAGAGCTAGGGTTTTCCTGCACAGATGACCAAAATTAGGGTTTTGGTTTCAGAGGCCTTAATCCCAATTTTTTTTGTCATTCTTGTTTCTAATGGTCTTAATATGTTATAAGGATCATGTGTACCAAGTTTGATGAAGAAATTCACTGTGGAAGTCATCTGATCATTGGGTAACTTCTTGAGCAAGTAAAGTCAAAATCAGGGCATCTGAGGCCCCCAACAAGGGAACCAAAGGATCATTTTCATCAAATTAAGGTTCTATGATCTTTGTTTGATCTTAGGAGTGGTTGGAAGTTCACAAAGTTGAATAATTTTGAGCCAAATGCAAACTTGCCATTTTTGGAAATGACTTGTAATGAAAACTTTCCATTTTGGGAAAGATTTTCAACCTCCTCTTTCATGACCAAAATTGCTTCAAATGAAAAATTATTGGGCATAAAAGTTGTAGATTATGTCTTTCCATTTTCAAAAAGTACTAGAACATGTCTTGATTCATCTTAGAACTCAAGATATGGCCTTTCAAAGTTGGCAAAAATCCTATAATTTTCAAGTTCATGCCAAAGAGGATTTTTTTGCAAATTCAAGTTCCAAGCCATTTCATGACCTCTAATTGATTTCTAGGAGTCATACAAACATAGTGCAATGCATTTGAACCAAAATTGTGCCTTGGATTGCAATTTTCCACAAGACATTTTCATGAAATTTTCAAAGAGGGAAAAAGTGCAAAACCTCTTGAAACCTTCCCTCCACTTGTGCCAGCTGCATAAAACCAATTATATGGCTCTCCTTGATGCAAGCTGAGGCCAGACACCCCTTGAAGCCAACTCTGCCATGGCCCATACCTCAAAGTACACAAAATTGACTTTTTTGCAAAACCTCCCATACCAATCAAGCTGTGCCACACCAACTCTCTGAACCAAGCACAATTGTTTATACTAACCTAAAGCATTCCAAAGCACACCACACACAAGCTGAGAACCTCACACAAGTCAGCATTCACAAAATTGGCCAAAACTTTCATCTCTTCGAAACTCTCAGTACAAGCATCAAACCTCAAATCTTTTTCCACCAATCATCTCCACACATCACAAGGATCACAAACCACCCCTCACTTTGCCCAAAAAGCCACTGAATCACAAATACGATTTCTGCCACACCAGAACCAAACATCACAAACCAAACCACTCAAACTTGTTCTAAGCATTGCAACATCATAAGGGAGTTCATTGGGGGTGAATTGAACAAAGAAAGAGGCCAGAAAGCTCAGGGAGTAAAGCTTCATCTCATGTATCATCAAGAACATTTTTTCTAGAACTCCTGTTTTAAGTTCCTAATTGATTATATATGTCTCTCTGATCATGGTGATGTGTTTAGTTTTCAAAATGGTTAAGAATCAAGCATGTATTTAACTTCTGAAAGTTTTGAATATTTTTCTGTTTTGCTTCGATTCATGATTTTGGTGGAACATAAATGTTATTTGATGCTGGATTCATGCTTAGGGATGTTAGAGGATCATTTTTGGAGCTTTAGAGGATCTGGGTTAGCCTAGGGAAGAAGTTAGGTTGAGAGGGTGACCGGAGAAGATGACCGGAGTTTGCTCCGGTCACCTGAGAGTGATTAGGGTTAGGTTTAGGGTTAATCAGCTCAGTTTAAATATGGACCATTGGATCTGGCTTCGCGCGCGTGTGTATGGTTCAGATCATTTCACTTAAGTTTGAATTTTAATTAATTAAGTTAATCAGATTAATTAGCCAACTTCAATCCAAGCCCTCCATTTGCGCGCGCAGTCAAGCCCAGTTTAAACCTCAACCCTCAGATCAGTTGACTTCCACTTTATTCCATTTTTAATTCATTTTTATGGCATTTTCTTTTGCATTTTATTTAAAATAGTAAAACACATCAAAAAAATATAATCTTTTGCATTTCTGATCCAAATATTTTTCTCAACCCAAAAATGATTTTTATTTTATTTTTTGCATTAAAAATGTATTTTTAAAATTTTTAAATGTTATTTTTAATTAATTAATGGATTTTAATTAATTAAAAATATATTTAGGTTTCTAAAAATCACCAAAAAATTCATGAACCATTCCAATACATTTAGAAACATTTTCAAACTCATCATACAAATTTCGTTTTAGCTTTGATCATAATTTCACAATTTTCTTTGAATTAGGGTTCTTAAAAATCATATTTTCTAACCCTAACTTGAAAAATTCATTTCTGCCTAACCATGATGAGTTTGAACTTGATTCTTTCTGCCTATCTCATGAATTTATCTGTCATTTTCAATTTGATTTGCATTTTCCCTTGAGAATCACCCAAAAACCCTAAATAACTTAGGAATTTCATAACTTTCATTAGGTTAAGCTTCTGACCTTCTCCTTTGGGGTGCGATCTTATATAGGATTAGGGTTTGTTTGAGCTTGATTTCAATTTTTTATCATGATGTATTCTTCGGTTTTGGTCATTTGCATCTCATACATTCATAAAACCCTAATTTCTCATGTTCATTTGCATTCATCTTTGCATATCATCATCATGTGAACTTGCCATGACATTTCAAGCATTTGTATGACATCTTAGACATCTTAGGACATGTTAGAACATTGCTTGATCATTTCTTCATTTATTTTCTATGCTTTGCATTCATTACATTTCATAAACATCCATGTGTTTTCAAGCTTCTAAGCATGCTTCCTTTGCATCTCATCTTTGTATGATCATTCATATGCATCTTGCATGACATTGCATCATAACATATGCCTTTTAAATTGAATTTTCACTTCTGACTTTGGTCTTGACATCTCATTTCAATTCATTTCTTTATGCTTTATGTCTTATGCATTCATACTAACATTTTCAGGGTCTTTTGGTAAGTTATTTAGGAGGTGGATTTTCCTTCACCTCCCACCTCTTCTTATATCATTCATATGCATTTTTACATGTCTTTGAAGTGAATCTAATTCACATATGTCCCATCCTTCTTACTTTCTTTCTTTCAAGTTACTTATATTCTTCAGGAAGTAAGTAACTTGCTTTTCTTTCTCCTTCTCTTTTCATCTGCTTCTTCCATTGGTGGCCTTGAAGATTCTTTCCTTTTAAGCCTAACAAACCATAGGATATCCAAGCATGATAACTTTTAGGGTTGTGTATAGTCTCCCTTAGTCTTTTACCTTTGAGTTTCCTTGAGTCTCTCTTCTCATCTCAATAATCAGAGACTAAACTCTTAAAGCTTTAGGACTTTGAATTAGGGTTATGCCTGCATCCTTCTCTTAGGATGGAGTGTATAAATTCAATCCTAAGTGTTAAACCTTTAATTTGTTTACACCTCTTAATCAAATCACACTAATAATCACCAAGACATTATCTTGTAACATGGGCCTTACATTAGGGTTCTATCTCTTCCTTATGGTTAAGAGGGACTAACCCTAGTGTTTAATGGACAAGTCCCCCTCAAGTTGTCTTACAAACTTAAAATACACTTCTTAATCTCATCCCTTTAATTAAAGTACATTTAATAAAGGATTGTTATATAATGAATTTAATCCTTAACCATAGATTAAGTTGAGGTATCTTTCTCAGCTTAAGTGTTCTCATCTATTATCCTTCTATTAGGATGGTGTAATGAGTTCACTAATCTGTGATTAGAGATTAAACTCATTACTTAACACTAAACCAAATCCAAAAACATCTAAATAATCACAAGTAGGTTAATGATCTTAATCCTACATCATCATGGTAACTAAGTTGAGATGCTTATCTCATACTTAAGTAGGCTCATTATCCCTAAACAGGGAGGATATAATGAGTTTATAACCTTTGATTTAGGCTTAAGCTCATTACTTATTGTCGCTTCCAAAGATTTTTATCCCGGTACAAGCACGAACGGTCGGCGAAGGGAGAAAATGAAATGAAATGAAAAGAGTCGCCAACTAGGCATTTTTATCCCGAAGGAAAGGTAATGCTGCATAAACCTAGGAAAAGATGGATAAGACGGTTGCGAACCAGAGAAACTGAGAAAGGGGGTTAGTTACAACCTGGGAAGGTGTTAGCACCCAGATTGTCCGTCGTACTCGACGAGATCCACGCTTAAAAGATTGTGTTTTAAAGGGGTAGGGTATGTGCTATTTGTGTGCAAAAGATGGAAAAGAATATACAGGTGTTAGTGCAAAAGGGTGAATGCTCAGGAACTGAGGCTTAGAAAAGAAAGTTGAAAGAGGGGGAAGACACATAGACTTTTGTTCGATAACCGTTAGGTTATGCCTACGTATCCTCTCGTGCAATGAGGAAGTCAGAACACCGTAGTTCGACTCAAAGATACTGAAAGATAAATTGACTGTGAACTGCTTTCTTGCCTATGCTCAAGTGTATGACTCGTCTGGCTCGAGTGCTAACTGTCTTGCATTAGATGGAAGAAGCAAGTTCTCGTTTATGAATGAGTGTGATGAGAAAAGAATCTCGAAGGAGACGATTATTGTTTGTTTTTGTGTTTTCAGTTTTTTATTGTTTTTGGTGTTTGTCATAAGTTAATGAGCTTAAGCCTAAATCAAGGGGCTTGTAAACTCATTATATCCTCCCTGGTTAGGGATAATGAGAATACTTTAAGTATGAGATAAGCATCTCAACTTAATTACCATGATGATGTAGGATTAAGATCATTAACCTACTTGTGATTATTTAGATGTTTTTTTGGGTTTTTGTTTAATGTTAAGTAATGAGTTTAATATCTAATCACAAATTAGTGGACTCATTACACCATCCTAATAGAAGGATAATAGATGAGAACACTTAAGCTAAGGAATACTCCTCAACTAAATCCATGGTTAGGGATTATAATCATGACAAAACAAGCCTTTATTAAGTGGATTTTAATTAAAGGTGGTAAGATTAAAAAGTGTGTTTTATGATTTGTAAGACAACTTGAGGAGGACTTGTCCATTAAACACTAGGGTTAGTCCTTCTTAACCATAAAGGAAGAATTAGAACCCTAATGTAAGGCCCAAGTTACAAGATGAAGTCTTAGTGATTATTAAGTGGATTGATTAAGAGGTTTAAACAGATTAAGGGTTTAACACTTAGGATTAAAGTTATACACTCCATCCTAAGAGAAGGATGCAGGCATAACCCTAATTCCAAAGTCCTAAAACCTTAAAGGTTTAGTCTCTAATTATGAGATGAGAAGAGAGACACAAATAAGACTCAAAGGAAAGATTCTAAGGGAAACTATCAATCTTAGAAGTTATCATACTTAGGAATCCTATGGTTTTGTGAGGCTTAAGAAAAGAAGTCTTCAAGGAAGCCACCAAGGAGAAGCAAGATGAAAAGAGAAGGAAGCAGAAGAATAAGTTACTTACTTCCTAAGAAGATAAGTAACTTAAAGGAAGAGAAGCACAAGTGAGCAAGCTCACCCAAAGACAAATAAAAATGCATCAAGGATGCAATATGAAGAGATGAGAAGTAGTGGGAGGTGAAGGCAAATCCACCTCCTAAACAAACTTACCATTAACCTGAAAAGTTATACAAGATGCAATATGAAAAGAATGAAATGAATGATGCATATGCAAGGGAAAAGACCAAGACCAGAAGCATACACATGATGTAAATGATGCTATGATATGATACAAAGACATACAAGATGCATATGTGTGATCATACAAGAGAATGAATGCAAATGAAGCATGTAGGAAACATGTAAACACATGGCTGTTTATGAAATGAAATGGATACAAAGCATGGCAAATGTATGGATAAATGATCAAGCAATGTTCAAGCAATGTCTTAAGATGTCTAAGATGGCATACAAATGCTTAGAATGGCATGGCAAGTTCATATGTTCATGCAATGCAATGTAAGATGCAAGTAAGGATGCAAAATTAGGGTTACATGAAAGGATGAGATGCAAATGGCAAAGACAGAAGCAAATGACATGATAAAAAATTAAAAATGCACTCAAAGGAACCCTAAACTTATACCAGGTTACCATCCAAAGGGGGAGGTCAGAAGCTAAACCTAGGAGAAATTATGAATTTCCTAAGTTTCTAGGGTTTTTTGGGTGATCCTCAATGTAAAATGCCAAACAAATTGAAAATGCAAGATAAATTCATGCCAAAAATATCCTAGATACTGCATGATATGTTTAAAACAATGCAAAAAGAAACAACTTCAAACCCTTCATGGTTAGGCAAAAAAGATTTTTCAAAGGTGAGGGTTTAAAAATGCAATTTAATGACCTTTAATTCAAAGAAAATTCTCAAGTTATGATCAAACCTAAAAATAAATTTGTGTGAAGAGTTTGAAAATGTTTCTAAATGCAAAGGGATGATTCATGATTTTTTTGGTGATTTTTAGAAACCTAAATGCTATTTTAATTAATTAATTAAAATAAACATTTAAATATTTTAAAAATACTTTTTATATGCAAAAAATAAAATAAAATTCATTTTCTGATTAAGAAACATATTTGGAACAAAAATGCAAAAGGAAATATTTTTGGGATTTTTCTAAGTATTTTAAATAAAATGAGAAAGAGAAATGAATTAAAAAGAAAATAAAAGAGGAAGTCAATTGATCTGAGGGATGAGATTCAAAGGAAAAAGGGAGGGAATTGACTATGCGCCAGATCCAAAGGCCCACATTCAAACTGGCCTTAATTATGTTTAAAAATTAATTAATCAGAATTAGCCCTAAGTGAAATGATCTTAGCCACTCATTTACGCGCTAATCACCATCTAACGACCCACATTCAAACTGGACAACTAAACCCTAATTACAAACCCTAATGACTTTCAGGTGACCGGAGCAAGCTCCAGTCATCTTCTCCGGCAAGACCAAAATCCCAACTCGTTCCCTAGGCCAAATTAGGAGCTCTAACTCTCCAGATCCACTCTCCTAATCATTCTAAACAAGATTCAATCATCAAACAACATTTATCATGTATCAAAATCCAGATACGAATCAAAACATAAAAACTGCAAAAATTTCAGAAGCATGATACAAGCTCAATATTCAACCATTTTCAAAAGTAAAAGGTGCAGTGTGATCAGTGAAGCATGAAGAACATTTCTATAACAAAAAAAACAAGTTTTGGAAAATTTGTTCTTGATGATACCTGAGCTTGAGCTTTCTCAATTTGAGCTATCTGGGCCTCTCCTTGGTGCCAATCAACTCCAATGGACCTCTTGAGGATGCTTTGATGCTTGGAAGGAATTTATTTGGGCTGTTTTTGAAGTTTCAGTTAAGAGGGGGTGAAATCGTGTTTTTGATTCTTGAGGTTTCAGGCTTGTTTAATGGTTGGGAAATGATCTGGAGGATGTATGGAGATGATTGGTGAAGTTTGCTTGAAGTTTTGATGGCTGGTTTTTGAGTTTCAAAGAAGGAAAGTTTCTTGAGGATTTTGGCAATCTGAGTGTGTGGTATGATTCCATCTCCAAGATGTTATGAAATGTGACCCTTAGGGCATGTATGTGAAGTTGTGATAGGTCAGAAGAGTTGTTGTGGGCTATGCTGATTGGTATGGCTTCATTTGCAAAATGTCAAGGTTGTGTGTACTTGAGGTATGGGTCATGGAAGGAGTGGTTCCAAGGCATGTCTGGGCTCAGCATGGATCAAGGAAGACCATGGAAACAGATTTTGTGAGCTGGCACAAGTGGATGGAAAGATCTATACCATTTTGCAATTTTGGGAAGTCTTGGCCCCTTTGAAATTTCTTGAAGTTCAAGGCATGAAATGTTGTGGTTCCTTGGGCAATTTTGATCCAAATGAGTTGCACTATGATGGTATGATGTTTAGAGATGCATTAGAGGTCAATAAATGGCTTGGCAAGTGGTTTTGCAAAAAAAATCCTCTTTGGCATGAATGTGAAAATTATAGGATTTTTGCCAACTTTGGAAGATCATAACTTGAGTTCCATAATGAATTAGAACATGTTCTTGTACTTTTTGAAAAGGGAAAGACCTAATCTACAACTTTCATGACGAAGAATTTTTCATTTGAAGCATTTTTGGTTGAGAAAGAGGAGGTTGAAGAACTTTCCCAAAATGGAAAGTTTTTATTACAAGTCATTTCCATTTTTGGCAACTTTTGGTTTAGCTCAAATTTCTTCAATTTTTGTGAACTTCCAAGCACTCCAATGATCAAATAAAGATCATAGAACTTCAATTTGATGAAAATACCCCTTTGGTTCCATTGTTGGGGGCCTCAGATGGCCTGATTTTGCTCTGACTTGCTCAAGAAGTTACCTAGTAAACAAATGACTTCCATAATGAATTTCTTCATAAAACTTGGTACACATGATCCTTATAACATCTTAAGAACATTAGAAACAAGAATGGCCCAAAAATTTGGAGTTGAGGCCTCTGAAACCAAAACCCTAATTTTGGTCATCTGTGCAGTGAAAACCCTAGCTCTGCCTCCATGCCTTTCCAGTTCTTGTGATTTATTGACTTTCTTGAACTTTGAGGGATATAATATGATGATAGAACACATATGGACCCTATTGGTAAGCTTTAAGACCTTTGGAGTGGTTCAGATGGGACCTTGGATTGCTCAGATCACAAACCCTAGATGCAGAGGAACTTGAACTATGCAGTGAAGCAAATATGCAGTATGGGATGGTATGCTTATGCTAATACAAACATGAAAGATTACAAGCCATGGTAAATATGAATGAGGGAAAATTTGGGGTGTTTACGGCTGCCCCTATTCAAAAATGAGTTAGCTGTGCAGAGTGTAAGCGCCTGGCTTAGCAGACAAACAAGATAACTTGTGGTTGAATACCAAAGACAATCAAAAATTTGCACTCACTGGGGAGAAGAAGATAAGGGATATAAATTGTAAAGTGTAGTATAGCATGATTATTAAATAAAAACGATATAGGACGACCATCTAGCAGAGGACGACTGTTGGGGATAAAGCGGTAAGTAAAGCAATGATGGGGACGACCGACAAGCTGGGGAGATAAAGAGACCACGACGGGGACGACCATCGGGTAAAGGAACAAGATTCTCTGGGGATTAAAGTAAAGGAAATGATGGGGACGACCATCATGTTTGCAAAGTAAAGTAAATAACGATGGGGACGGCCATCAGTTCAAAGAATAAATGAAATAAATGATGAGAGACGGTCATCAAAGGTGAAGGAAGATCACCTAGCAGGGGACGGATGCTCTTTATCATGACATAGGACGAATGTCGGATAGAAAAGGTCGACGATGGGGACGACCATCGGATAAGCACGATGAAGGACGATCATCAAGAGGTGAAGGACGATCACCTAGCAGGGTACGGCTGCTCTTTGGGGTTTATCACGACATAAGACGAATGTCGGATAACGAGATCAATGATAGGGATGGCCATGGGATAAAATGATGAGGAACGGTCATCAAAAGGTGAAGGACAATCACCTAGCAGGGGACGGCTGCTAAATATCACGACATAGGACGAATGCTGGATAGAAAAGGATTTCAATAATGGAGACTTCGCTGGAGGAAAGGATGAGAGACGATCATCCAAAGGTGAAGGACGATCACCTGGCAGGGGAAGGCTGCTGGAAGTATCACGACATAGGACGAATGTCGGATAGAAGAAAAGTTGTTATGTCGGGGAATGGTAAACACGAACGAGTGCTTACGCTAAAAGGTATAAGTGTTTGACGCTGCGTATAGATTAAAGATATGGACGAGCATCCCTAAGACCATGACATGGACGAGTATCGGTAGAAACAAACGTTGACACGTGTTTAGAGATGATGATACAGACGAGTACCAACTGGCTAACAAAGAACACAGACGAGTGTCGGATCTGTTTGCGGAGTGATATATATACAAGATACGAACGAGTATCTTCTGTATAAGTATGAGTGAGTATTGGTTTGTTGGTGCAGTATGAGCAAGACACGGACGAGTGCTTAACTTGCTGGGAAATGTATGACACGGACGAGTGTCAAAAGAGAGACGTATAAGTTATAAACAAATATTTGCATGTGAGAGTGTAAAAAGTGTCCTGGCGACCTGTGGGGATAGGATTACACGGACGGGTGTCGAAAGGAGTGCATTTATAAATAAGTACTTTGTTTGCACCAAGTGATTTGGCAACCATGCTGGAGAAAGGTGACACAGACGAGTGTCAAAAGAGTATGCATAGGTATCTGTATTTGAGAATGCAAAGGGGATGCTTTGGCTTTATATGTGGGGAATAATGCGACACAGTCGAGTGTCGAAAAGGGATGCTTTGGCTTTTATTTGCAGGGGATGTGAGTATTATATACATTGCTGATGAAATACTGATGGTAATTACAGGTGACTGGCTCGAACCTGACTTGTGATCATGCAAATGTTTGATTTTTTTCCGTAATGCTCCGTATTAGACGGAATGCTATGCTTATTTTGTGAATATGATGCAAATGCTATGATTATGCAAAAGAGAAACTGATCCGGGATTCAGATCCCACTGAAAAATCTATGGCTGATCTGCTTGGAGGAATATCTCAGCTGAGGAAGAGATCATTGGTGGATCTGGAGATATAGCTCTGCTTGGGGAAATAGATCCCTGGTCGATCTACCCTGTAAGGAGAACTCAGCTAGGGAGAAGGAAGTTTCCGTCACTTTGTTGTGTAAGAGTTTCAAACATTGCTCTTCTGGGGAGAGGCTGAAAATTCTATGGGGAACTTGGTTGGGGATGCTCCTGTTGAGTAGACCTATGCTAGGGACGAGGAGGCTTTGACAACTCTGCTGGGGAAAAGCATTCTAGATATTGCTTGGGTAAGAGGTACGATGGGGAAGTGTGCTTGACATGCCCCATGCTGCGTATCGAATACCTGCAACCTGTTAAGACAAAGAAACGCACAAGTATCCTGAGGTATCCCTTACCGGATTCCGTCATAGGAGTTAGATGTTCCTGAGAGTAAATATATTTCCTGCAATCATTTATTAAAAATGGCTCATTTGTTTTACGCAAGTATTATATCATGAATATTGGACATTTTGCAAACGAAACAAAAATGTACAAAATGAGGTGTGACTGTAAATTCTGATTTTATTAATCTGGGTGCCCTGAATTGGCAAATACAGTCAAAGAAACGAATCCCCTGAAATGAGGAGATTGCTATAAACTGAGAAAATAAAAGTGTTGGCAATGTTGATGACGACGTTCCAGTGAACATCCTTTGATATGACATGTATAACCTTGACGTTCTTCTCATCTTGCTTTCTGAAGAAGGTTGATTCTAACTGATGCTTTACCCTTTCGAAGCTTGCCGTGTTGTGAGGAATACATACGAATTCAGAATGCAGTTGTTCGCTTATTCCATGATTTTGCGTGGATCGCCCGTTCGAGTTTTCAATCCACCGGGATACCCATTTTTTCCTGAGCTGTCCAATGCGGCTTTTCAACTCAGCGGGTGTACACATTTTGTTTCTTCAATTTTTCCCTTATTTTTGCCCGAGTCTTTTATTCTGTTTTTGACTCGCCGGGATGCCCTATTTTTGCCTGGACATACATTATGTTTTTATGTCCAGCGGGTCTTTTTATGCGAAGTATTTTTTAACTGCATCTGATTCACAGGGGATAAGAAATCCTCACCATCCATAGTAGTGAGCATTAGTGCTCCACCAGAGAAAACCTTCTTTACTATGAATGGACCATTGTAGTTCGGCGTCCATTTTCCCCTATGGTCTGAATAAGGAGGAAGAAGCCTTTTCAGTACAAGCTCCCCCACTTGGTATTCTCGAAGCCTGACTTTCTGATCGAAGGCTTTCTTCATCCTTTTCAGATACAACTGCCCATGACAGATGGCAGCTAGCTTTTTCTCTTCGATCAAATTCAGTTGATTGTATCGAGACCGGACCCACTCTGCTTCGTCCAGCTTTACATCCATCATTACCCGTAAGGAGGGTAACTCAACTTCAACCGGTAGGACTGCTTCTATACTGTACACAAGCTGATAAGGCGTTGCCCCAATGGAAGTTATGATTGAGGTTCGATACCCATGCAAGGAAAATGGTAGCATTTCATGCCAGTCTTTGTAAGTGACCACCATCTTCTGCACAATCTTCTTGATGTTTTTGTTAGCTGCCTCGACAGTGCCATTCATCTTTGGCCTGTAAGGAGAAGAGTTGTGATGTTGGATTTTGAAGTCCCGACACAGTTCTACCATCATTTTGTTGTTCAAATTGGAACCATTATCAGTAATGATTTGCTCGGGAACTCCATATCGACAGATGATGTCTCTTTTCAGAAATCTGGTTACCACTTGTCTGGAGACGTTTGCATACGAAGCTGCTTCGACCCATTTGGTGAAGTAATCAATGGCTACCAGGATGAATCTGTGGCCATTTGAAGCAGTCGGTTCGATCTTTCCAATCATGTCAATGCCCCACATGGCAAAGGGCCAAGGCGAAGACATTACGTTCAAAGGATTCGGAGGCACATGCACTTTATCTGCGTAGATCTGGCATTTGTGACATTTTCTGGCGTAGGCACAACAGTCTGCATCCATTGTGATCCAGTAGTAACCTGATCTTAATAATTTCTTAGCCATTGCATGTCCTTTAGCATGGGTACCGGAAGAGCCTTCATGCACCTCGTGCATCAACAAGTCTGCTTCTTTCTTATCAACACATCTGAGTAGCATCATGTCAATGTTTCGCTTGTATAATGAACCATCGGCATTAATGCAGAAACTACCGACCAGCCTTCTTAATGTCTTTTTATCATTGCATGATGCCCCAGGTGGGTATGTCTGATCCTCTAAGAAGCTTTTGATGTCATGGTACCAAGTCTTGTTGTCATTGACAGTGTCCACAGAGAAAACGTATGTCGGTCGGTCCATTTTAGATACCAAAATCCGAGGCACATAATTTTCAGTTTGAACTTTGATCATGGAGGAAATGGTAGCTAAAGCATCTACGAACTGATTTTCGTCTCGAGGGATGTATTTAAGTTTGACTGTCGTGAAGAAAGTCAATAATCTCCTCGTGTAGTCACGGTACAGAATCAGATGCTCTTGGTGAGTGTACCATTTGTCGTTGGTCTGATTGATTACTAATGTTGAATCTCCGAATACATTCAATGTCTTGATCCTGAGGTCAATGGCTTCCTCAAGACCCATGATACATGCTTCGCATTCCGCTTCGTTGTTAGTGCAAGCAAAGGTGAGTTTTGCCGAGAAAGGCATATGAACTCCTTTAGGTGTAATGAGCACTGCACCAACTCCATGACTATTCATATTGACAGCCCCGTCAAACATCATTGTCCATTCTTCTTCTTGGTCAGGCCCTTCAGTGTGAATAGGCTCTTCATGATCTTTTGTTTTTAGGAACATGATATCTTCATCAGGGAAGTCAAATCTCATTTGCTGATAATCATCAATGGGTTACTCAGCTAGATATTTAGATAGTACACTGCCCTTGATGGCCTTTTGAGATGTGTACTGAATGTCATACTCTGTCAGAATCATTTGCCATCTTGCAACCTTTCTGGTAAGTCCTGGCTTCTCAAATATGTACCTGACGGGGTCCATCTTTGAGATCAATAAAGTAGTGTGAGTCAACATATACTGTCTTAGTCGGCGAGCAGCCCACGCTAAAGCACAACAAGTTTTCTCGAGCAGTGAATAACGTTATTCACAGTCGGTAAACTTTTTGCTTAGATAGTATATTGCATACTCTTTTCGACCATACTTGTCATGCTGGCCCAACACACACCCCATTGATCCTTCTAATACTATCAGGTACATTATTAGAGGTCTTCCTTCAATTGGAGGCATAAGAATTGGAGGTTCTTGCAGATACTCCTGGATTTTGTCAAAAGCCTCCTGACAATCTTCATTCCATCTGACTGTCTGTTCCTTTCTTAGAAATTTGAACAAGGGCTCACAGGTTGCAGTGAGATGAGATATGAACCTTGATATGTAGTTCAATCTACCTAAGAACCCCCGAACTTCCTTTTCAGTCCTAGGTGCATGCATCTCTTGAATGGCTTTGACTTTGTCGGGATCAACCTCAATTCCTTTTTCACTTACGATAAATCCCAACAACTTACCGGACCGTACCCCGAATGTGCATTTGTTGGGGTTTAGCTTCAGCAGATACTTTCTCAAACGCTTGAACAACTTCAACAGATTTACCAGATGGTCTTCTTCAGTGAGGGACTTGGCAATCATGTCATCCACGTATCATTCAATTTCTTTGTGGATCATATCGTGGAATAACGTTACCATAGCCCGTTGATAAGTAGCACCGGCATTCTTTAGTCCGAAAGGCATTACCTTGTAACAAAATGTGCCCCAAGGTGTGATGAAGGTAGTCTTCTCCATGTCTTCGGGTGACATTCTGATCTGATTATACCCAGAAAAACCATCCATGAAGGAAAATACCGAGAATTGAGCTGTGTTGTCGACCAATACATCAATGTGAGGTAATGGGAAATCATCCTTTAGGCTAGCTCTGTTCAGATCCCGGTAATCCACACACATACGTACTTTTCCATCTTTCTTAGGCACTGGTACGATATTAGCGACCCACGGCGGGTAACTAGTTACAGCAAGGAAACCAGCGTCCCACAATTTTTGTACCTCTTCCTTAATTTTCATGGCCATATCTGGACGAGTACAGCGTAGCTTTTGCTTCACCGGAGGGCAATCTTCTTTCAAAGGTAGCCTGTGCATAACAATATCCGTATCCAGACCTGGCATGTCTTGATAGGACCAAGCAAAGACGTTGACGTGCTCAAGAAGCATGTCAATGAGTTGTTCTTTTACTGTAGCTTGCAGACTAGCTCTAATCTTCACTTCTTTCAAATCCTATTCGGTACCAAGATTTACTGTTTCAACCTCCTCCTGATGAGGAGTAATCACTTTCTCTTCTTGCCTCAACAACCTGACTAACTCTTCAGGTAACCCATAGTCTTCTTTAACCCCTTCATCAGCGTGATTAATTGGATTGTCAAAGTCATACAAGGTCATAGCAGTGCTGTTGTCGGTGCGATCTGGAGGGTAATCTCTGCAAGGGTTGAGATTTGTTCGTTTTAGAGATCAATTTTAATCTTGTTTTAGAAAAAGTGAAAATGAAGTTATTATTTTGAAAACATTGCCATTTTATTGTTTTGTACAAAAGTGAAAAATGTAAAAGACAGTGAGCAAAAAAAAGACTTGTTTGCAAAAGATGTTCGATATTCATTGATAATTCATTTGCACAAAATTACAATATGACCCTATTACAAAATGAGTCATGGCACCTTGGGCAAGATGCAGGACTTGATGCATGCTAAAAAGGGCAGGAAATAATAATTACTCTGCAGGAGTAACCCTTATAATTTCCTGGGAAGACTAGTTAAGGACTTGGTGCCCCGGGATCCTTGGACGTATCCAGCTCTCCAGGTTGCAGTCGCTTTCCGCCTCGTGTTCTAGGTTGTTAACAGCATCTGGGGTGAACATCTCCCACTGATGAATTTGGGCTCTTTAGTAGCCTCTGATTGATCTTGTCGGAATGGTTTGTAACCCAAACCAAATATGTCCTCCTTCTTCTCCACTGGCAGCAGCTTGCCCCAGCCTTGGGCATTACCATCTTCAACAACCTTCCGGGTTTGCTGATAGGAGACAATTGAAGTACCCATCCTATCCTCCTGGGATGCAGCAAATACTTCAGTCGTCGCCTCACTGACATTCAAGGCCTCGAACCTTTGGCTCATAGTTTCATGGATTTCACCATCCATCTCAATGTATTTGTATGTAGCCAGATGACTAACAAAGATGTCCTCCTCACCACAGATGGTGATAATCTGTCCTTCCCACTCATATTTCAATTTCTGGTGAAGGGTCGACGTTACTGCGCCTGCGGTGTGAATCCATGGTCGACCCAACAAACAGCTGTAGGTCGGCTGAATGTCCATCACATAGAAAGTAGTCTGAAAGACCTGCAGACCGATTATCACGGGCAGCTCCACCTCTCCAAGAACAGATCTCTTGGAGCCATCAAAAGCTCTGACCACCAGATTGCTTGGTCGGAGAGCTATTCCATCACATTCGAGCTTGACAGGAGCTTTCTTCGGCAAGACATTGAGTGAGGACCCAATGTCAACAAGAACATGAGAGAGTACAGCCCCTTTGCACTCCAAGGTGATGTGCAAAGCCTTGTTGTGGTGATTTCCTTCTGTTGTTAAATCAGCATTGGTGAAGCCTAGCCCATGGCTAGTATTGACATTAGACACCACTATTTCAAGCTGGTTCACTGTGATCTCTTCTGGCACGTAGGCAGCGTGCAGAACTTTGAGTAGTGCATCCCGATGAGCTTCGGAACACAGCAGCAAGGATAATATAGAGATCTTAGAAGGAGTCTGGTGGAGTTGATCCACAACTTTGTAGTCACTTCTTTTTATTATCCTCATAAATTCATCCACATCCCGATCGAAGGATGATTTATGAGTCTCTTTTGATACAGGATCTTTAGGTATCACACTCTTCCCTTTGGCTTTGGCAACAGCCTCTGCCTCAGTATTGGTTCTTGGAGCTTGTGACATGAAGAGGCGTCCGCTTCGGGTGAAGCCCTCGCCTCCCCCGACATTATCTACTTGGGGAGTATGAACAGAAGAATCAAGAAGGACCTTTTCTCCGTTGCAGTAAAGGTCAGCACCATAATGCCATGGTACAACACTGTCTTTGTCATATGGAATTGGCCCGGGCACCGTGATGGTGACTGGGCTTACTGTAGCAGAAGTTGGAACCGTTATTGTATGTGGTTCATAGAAGATAGTGACAGGACTTCTTGTGGATGTTGGAGGTGATGAACTGAAGCTCGGTTGTTGCTGAAACTGTTGCTGAGATTGTTGAAAGTTGCTGGAGTTCGGGACCGCTGTCAGGTCATAATAAATAGTCACTGTGGAGATATCATTGTTGGTGGTTGTTGGAGTTGTAGGAGGAGGTGCAAATGAATTGTTGCTTGTTGAAGAAATGGTTGCTGAAATTGTAGATGAATCAGTTGGAACAATTGTTGTTGCAGTTGTAGGAGAATCACTCGTTGTTGACAAAAGAGTTATTGGTGGTGTAGAAGCTGTTGTGGTAATTTGCATAATTCCTTCTTTGATCAAGCCATTAATTCCACTCCTCAAGCTTGCGCACCCGTTCTCGGAAAGCTTGCAAGATTCATAACAGGCCTCACAACCTGGGTACACTTGGCATTTTAAAAGCTGGGCTTTAACCTCTGCCAGAGGTGTCTGGATACTTGCAATATCTTCTATTAAACTCATGGGTGAACCTTCCTATATAGCATTAATCCTTGGCCCATTGTGGCTTGGCATATGATTTATCATAACATTGGGAGGTGGTGCAAAGTTCAGGGCTTTTGAATCTACCAGATCCTGGACCTTCATATGCAGAGCTCTGCATTTTTCTGTGGAGTGACCAGGTGCATTGGAATGAAAAGCACACCTAGCGTTGACATCATAATTTATTGGAAGGTTCTGAGGATCAGGTAGAGCCAATGTCCTCAACTCAACAAGATTGAGCTTCAGGAGTTGTGGCAGCAGTGTGGCATATGGCATTGGGATAGGGTCAATCACCCTGTTGATATGAGATGGCCGTTGTTGAAAAGGGCGTTGTTGTTGATTGTTGTTATTGTTGTTGTATGATCTCTGTTGAGGAAACTGTGGTTGTTGAGGAAAGTGTTATGGTTGTTGAGTATACTGAGGAGGTGGAGCAGGAATGGTGATGGCAGCAACTGATCTGGGTAAATACTGGGGTCTACCTCTTCCCATATGTACAGAGTTTGTTTCACCAGATCTACGAGGCCCAGAAAATGGCTTCCTTGCACTGCTTGAACTGGCGCCGTTGTCGGAGATCTTTCCCATCTTCAGCAAGCTCTCAATTCTCTCCCCAGCTATCACCATGTCTACAAAGCTGGTGGAAGAAAATGTAGTCAATCTGTCAATGTAGGTACCCTGGAGAGTATTCATGAACATGTCTGCCATCTCCCTTTCTGACATCGGGGGCTGAAGAGCAGCAGCTAGTTGCCTCCACCTTTGGGCATATTCCCTAAAGCTTTCACGGGAAGATTGTGACATTCCCATCAGGAGGGTTCTGTTTGGAGCCATGTCAAGATTATACTGATATTGACGGATGAAAGCTTCAGCCAAGTCTTTCCAATTTCTTACTGTGGCTCTGGTCAAATGGGAATACCATTCTTGGGATGCCCCTGTCAAGCTATCCTCGAAATAAAACATCCACAACTTCTCGTCCATGGTGTAGGCTTTCAATCTCCCCAGGAAAGACTGAAGGTGGGTACGTGGGCAGGATGTGCCATTGTATCTTTCAAAACAAGGGGGTTTGAACTTGTGAGGAATTATCACCCCTTCCACCAATCCCATGTCTATGACATCAAAACCTAGAGAGTTTTGGGATTCAAGAGATCTTAGCTTCTCTGTAATTTCATCTAACCGACGGTCGTAAACTTCGTCTCCAGCCCCAACCACATTAAACTGTTCTTCTTGAGGGTCTTCCTGCAAAACCCTTCCTCCAGTAGTGTTACCTTGGGTATTTCTTATGGAATTGATGTCTGGGTTTAGATGAGGTCTAAACTCTGGTGGATCAGTGCGTGGTTGCACGTGATCGTTGTTACTGGTACCCCCTATACCTGGATGGTGTTCCTCGGGAGTTTACCGCTCGACTAACTCTCTCAGTCTCTCCTGGCTCTGAGCCAATCCAGTCATCCTTGTCATAAATTGATTCATTTAGGCCCTCATCTCTGTCCTTTCATTGGCCATCTGGACTCTCACTTCAGTCAAGTCTTGTTGAACCTGATCCATCTGTAGTCCCGAAAGGTTGTTTCTTGTCAGGTACCAGTGTATTCTGTTGACAGGGAACACTCTTCTGTGAGCAATGTTTTCTGAAACCACAACAAAGTGAGAAACAATAACAAAAACAAAACCTACAAAACAAAGAAATGATGTTAGTATGCAATGCAGGATGCCTATTTGTCTTCCAAGGGTATCCGATTTGGTTCTTTGGTTTTGACCTTTCCATACCTCGAGAAAATGCTGATGTTGAAAGAGATTAAGCCCACAAAATAATACAAACCATATATATTACAAAGAGTGAAGATACATAGTTTTGATTACAGTAAAATCCCCATGGTGGGTCAAAATACAACAACAATAGGAATACAATCAAAATGAAAAACAAAAAAGAGTCAAACATCCAATCCAAAGTCATCCTCCCTGACTTCCTTCAGGAGAGCCTCAGTCACTGGACCTACTGGGTGTTCTGTGATAGTCCTGATGAGAAGGTTCCTGGTGGCAATGGCACTGGTCAACTTCTTATGCTTATCCTGATCCTTTGACCTCTTCAACCCTGCCTGGAGTTTCAACTCAGAGATCTCCTTTTGTGCTGCTAACAGAGCTGCCTGATTCTTCTTCTCACTAGCCTCCAATTGCTTTATCTAAGCTTGGGTCCTTTGATCTTCTTGTGCACGAGCCTCAGTGATCCTGATCCACCTAGCCTAGCTCTCCTCTAAATAAGGCTCTGCCCTGGCCTTCTGAGTCTTTGCTTCCTTGCATGCATTCTCCAGTACTAACTCCCATGCCCTAGCCTTTCTGATGTAGTCATCCGTCTTCTCAATCTTGGTCAAGTGCTCAATCTGAAGCTTCTCTAACCTCTCATTATCTAAACGGTTGTCATTCCTCTCCCAGAGGGTCTTCTTTAAGGATTCAGAGAGTTGGGTATTCCTTTCCTTTAGTTTCTCAAACTCTTCTAAACTGACAGTGGTTGCAGGCTGCACTGTTGATGGTCCAGGTGCATCCTCTAAGGTGAATGGCATCCTGGTGATCTGTGCCCTGGTACGAGACCAATCAAGATACTGTGCTGAAGCAATATTGTTACACTTTCCAAGGATAGCTGTCCCCTTAGTCTGAATGTTGTCCCAGGCCCAGGCTGCCTGTCTGACGATAGCAGAGTTATGCTGGATGTCACAATAGAGGGTTTCTGTCAAGTCTTGCCCTCTTGGAGGATGAACCAAAGCATACCCTAATTTTCTCTTGAAAAGCAAGGGGTTGTAGTTGATGCAACCTTTTACTCCAATCAAAGGCACATTAGGATATTGACTACAACTGGTAATAATGTCTTTGCCCTTGGTGCTCTGAGTGCACCATCTGATGTCTTCTGATGTAAGGGCAATCAATCTCTTAGCCCAATTCTTTGGCTGATGAGGGTTCAGGAAAGTATCTGATTTTGGCAAGTGTCTTAACAACCAACAGTAATAGAGGGGTGCACAGCATCTGACCAGTCTTCCTCTTTGCTTTTCATTCCTCTGGTGCACTGAATAGTAGAAGTCTCCAAGAAGGGTGGGAACTGGGTTCCTCAGTAAGAATAGGTGAATAGCATTCTTGCTTACAAACTTTGGCTCGTCTGCAAACAAGATAACTCCATATATGCTGAGTGCCAAGAGTGCACAAACAACATCCCACTTCCCTACTGCAGTATGCAGGGTGGTCTGGGAGATCAAGAAGTCCAAGTGAAGGCCTGGGATTCCAGCTTTGGTGGCCATGCTCTGATCAATGAGGGTAGGCTCCAAGTGCAAGGCCTTAGCTATATCTTCATTCTTGGGAGCAACCATCTCAGGGTTGAAAGGAATCCCTCTCCTGATAGGGGCACCTAACAACATGGAGAACTCTTCCATCAATGGTTCTAGCTGAAAATCTGGGAAAGTGAAGCATCTGAGAGGAGGATCATAAAACTGCAAGCAAGTGTGAATCATGCTCCTCTGGGATGCATTTAGGTCCATGATCATGTCCAATATGCCTCCATAATGTTCCCTGAATAATGGGACATGATCAGGAGTGATGAGAGACTGGATCTGCCTGATGCCTGTCAGAGTGGGGTCAAAGAAGTGGTAGGTGATGTTGCTCTTCCTGGAAGTGTACATGCTGACAATGGATGCTGGTGAAGAAAACTAAGGGTAATTTCTGATGAAGGTCACTGAAGAAGATGCTGAAGAAGAGTCTTTGATGAAGACAGCTGATGGAGAGAACTGGAAAGAGTCTCTGGTGAAAATGCTGGTGGAGAGTCTCTGATGAAGACAAACCAATGAAGGCTAGAGAAGGAACCCTGATGAAGATGCTGGTGCAGATAACTGAAGAAGCCTGAGCAGCAGAACAGGTCAAAACCAAACCAAAGATAAGAAGGTGGATACCCTGTAAAACAAATAGGCAAATGTTAAATGATGCAAAATGATGTATGCAGAATGATATGCAAAGGGTTTGTGATCAAGTGATGGATCTGTTATCTGCCTTGATAGGGTCCATTAGTGTTCATAAGTCCGAATGGAGGCTTAGAAAACCAGTAACCAGGTGGAGGACTCAAATAAAGAGTCACAAGTCCAGGGTTTCACAAGAACTGTCCAAAGTGATGCATTCTTAAAATCAAAACTGGTATCAGGGTATGATGAGGCCAAAGGTTCCTGCAAACCTGCAAACATCCCAACCCCCTCACATGTATTGTTCTAGAACAAGGATCCTCGGACTTGGATCAGTTATGAGAAGTGTAAACACTTTCTAAACCGGAGGTACAGTGTTTACAATAACCATAAAAGATCCTCCTCTAATTCACCTCAGATGCTGAAGGTCATAAAAAGGTCATCCATACTTAGCAGGCTTCCCAGATAGCCCTAGTACTATAGGAAATCCGTAGCACAGAGTTCTCAAGAAGAAACCCATGTCTGAATCGTGTTTCATATTCCCGCATCAGACCGAAATGGAATGGGTAAGAATATGAAGCCACTCTAGCCTATGTGTCACTCAGGCTCCCGGTATGGAACCTTAATCACTCAATGATCCCCCACCTACCAAGGAAACAACAGATCCAGCACAAATGATAATCATAGTATGGAATGCATAAAACTGTAAATGAAAGCAATAAATAAAGCTGTACAGAAAGCAATAAATAAAGTAATAAACAAATAAGCACAAGTAGCACATAACACCCCCGTAAACACAAATCAAACAAGCGCTAGGAGGAACCCACAAAAAGAACCAGAAGCCCTGGTTGCAATATAAGATTCCCTAGCAGAATCGCCAAGCTGTCGCTCCCAAAGATTTGCATCCCAGTACAAGCGCAAACGGTCGGCGAAGGGAGAAAATGAAATGAAATGAAAAGAGTCGCCAGCTAGGCATTTTTATCCCGAAGGAAAGGTAATGCTGCATAAACCTAGGAAAAGATGGATAAGACGGTTGCGAACCAGAGAAACTGATAAAGGGGGTTGGTTACAACCTAGGAAGGTGTTAGCACCCAGATTGTCCGTCGTACTCGACGGGATCCACGCTTAAAAGATTGTGTTTAAAAGGGGTAGGGTATGTGCTATTTGTGTGCAAAAGCTGGAAAAGAATATACATGTGACAATGCAAAAGGGTGAATGCTCAGGAACTAAGGCTTAGAAAAGAAAGCTGAAAGAGGGGAAGACACAGAGACTTTTGTTCGATAACCGTTAGGTTATGCCTACGTATCGTCTCATGCAATGAGGAAGTCAGAACACCGTAGTTCGACTCAAAGAGACTGAAATATAAATTGACTGTGAACTGCTTACTTGCCTATGCTCAAGTGTATGACTCGTCTGGCTCGAGTGCTAACTGTCTTGTATTAGATGGAAGAAGCAAGTTCTCGTTTATGAATGAGTGTGATGAGAAAAGAATCCCAAAGGAGACGATTATTGTTTGTTTTTATGTTTTCAGTTTTTTTATTGTTTTTTGTGTTTGTCATAAGTTAATGAGCTTAAGCCTAAATCAAGGGGCTTGTAAACTCATTATATCCTCCCTGATTAGGGATAATGAGAATACTTTAAATATGAGATAAGCATCTCAACTTAATTACCATGATGATGTAGGATTAAGATCATTAACCTACTTGTGATTATTTAGATGTTTTTTTTTGGGTTTTTGTTTAATTTTAAGTAATGAGTTTAATCTCTAATCACAAATTAGTGGACTCATTACACCATCCTAATAGAAGGATAATAGATGAGAACACTTAAGCTAAGGAATACTCCTCAACTAAATCCATGGTTAGGGATTAAAATCATGACAAAACAAGCCTTTATTAAGTGGATTTTAATTAAAGGTGGTAAGATTAAGAAGTGTGTTTTATGATTTGTAAGACAACTTGAGGAGGACTTGTCCATTAAACACTAGGGTTAGTCCTTCTTAACCATAAAGGAAGAATTAGAACCCTAATGTATGGCCCAAGTTACAAGATGAAGTCTTAGTGATTATTAAGTGGATTGATTAAGAGGTTTAAACAGATTAAGGGTTTAACACTTAGGATTAAAGTTATACACTCCATCCGAAGAGAAGGATGCAGGCATAACCTTAATTCCAAAGTCCTAAAACCTTAAAGGTTTAGTCTCTAATTATGAGATAAGAGAGACACAAAGAAGACACAAAGGAAAGATTCTAAGGAAAACTATCAATCCTAGAAGTTATCATACTTAGGCATCCTATGGTTTTGTGAGGCTTAAGAAAAGAAGTCTTCAAGGAAGCCACCAAGGAGAAGCAAGATGAAAAGAGAAGGAAGCAGAAGAATAAGTTACTTACTTCCTAAGAAGATAAGTAAATTAAAGGAAGAGAAGCACAAGTGAGCAAGCTCACCCAAAGACAAATAAAAATGCAACAATGATGCAATATGAAGAGATGATAAGTAGTGGGAGGTGAAGGCAAATCCACCTCCTAAACAAACTTACCATTAACCTAAAAAGTTAGTACAAGATGTAATATGAAAAGAATGAAACTAAATGATGCATATGCAAGGGAAAAGACCAAGACCAGAAGCATACACATGATGTAAATGATGCTATGATATGATACAAAGACATACAAGATGCATATGTGTGATCATACAAGAGAATGAATGCAAATGAATCATGTAGGAAGCATGTAAACACATGGATGTTTTTGAAATGAAATGGATACAAAGCATAGCAAATGTATGGATAAATGATCAAGCAATGTCTTAAGATGTCTAAGATGGCATGCAAATGCTTGGAAGGGCATGACAAGTTCATATGTTCATGCAATGCAATGTAAGATGCAAGTAAGGATGCAAAATTAGGGTTACATGAAAGGATGAGATGCAAATGGCAAAGACAAAAGCAAATGACATGATAAAAAATTGAAAATGCACTCAAAGGAATCCTAAACCTATACCAGGTTACCATCCAAAGGGGGAGGTCAGAAGCTAAACCTAGGAGAAGTTATGAATTTCCTAAGTTTCTAGGGTTTTTTTGGTGATCCTCAATGTAAAATGCCAAACAAGTTGAAAATGCAAGATAAATTCATGCCAAAAATATCCTAGATACTGCATGATATGTGTAAAACAATGCAAAAAGAAACAACTTCAAACCCTTCATGGTTAGGCATAAAAGATTTTTCAAAGGTGAGGGTTTAAAAATGCAATTTAATGACCTTTAATTCAATGAAAATTCTCAAGTTATGATCAAACCTAAAAAGAAATTTGTGTGAAGAGTTTGAAAATGTTTCTAAATGCAATGGGATGATTCATGATTTTTTTGGTGATTTTTAGAAACCTAAATGCTATTTTAATTAATTAATTTTTATTAATTAATTAAAATAAAACTTAAATATTTGAAAAATACTTTTTATATGCAAAAAATAAAATAAAAATCATTTTCTGATTAAGAAAAATATTTGGAACAAAAATGCAAAAGGAAATATTTTTGGGATTTTTATAAGTATTTTAAATAAAATGAGAAAGAGAAATGAATTAAAAAGAAAATAAAATGAATAAAAGAGGAAGTCAACTGATCTGAGGGATGAGATTCAAAGGGAAAAGGGAGGGAATTGACTGTGCACCAGATCCAAAGGCCCACATTCAAACTGGCCTTAATTATGTTTAAAAATTAATTAATCAGAATTAGCCCTAAGTGAAATGATCCTAGCCACTCATTTACGCGCTAATCACCATCAAACGGCCCACATTCAAACTGGACAACTAAACCCTAATTACAAACCCTAATGACTTTCAGGTGACCGGAGCAAGCTCCGTTCATCTTCTCCGGCAAGACCAAAATCCCAACTCCTTCCCTAGGCCAAATTAGGAGCTCTAACTCTCCAGATCCACTCTCCTAATCATTCTAAACAAGATTCAATCATCAAAAAACATTTATCATGCATCAAAATCCAGATACGAATCAAAACATAAAAACTGCAAAAATTTCAGAAGCACGATACAAGCTCAATATTCAACCATTTTCTAAAGTAAAAGGTGCAGTGTGATCAGTGAAGCATGAAGAAAATTTCTATAACAAAAAATACAAGTTCTGGAAAATTTGTTCTTGATGATATCTGAGCTTGAGCTTTCTCAATCTGAGATATCTGGGCCTCTCCTTGGTGCCAATAAACTCCAATGGACCCCCTGAGGATGCTTTGATGCTTGGAAGGAATTTATTTGGGTTGTTTTTGAAGTTTCAGTTAAGAGGGGGTGAAATCGTGTTTTTGATTCTTGAGGTTTCAGGCTTGTTTAATGGTTGGGAAATGATCTGAAGGATGTATGGAGATGATTGGTGAAGTTTGCTTGAAGTTTTGATGGCTGGTTTTTGAGTTTCGAAGAAGGAAAGTTTCTTGAGGATTTTGGCAATCTGAGTGTGTGGTATGATTCTAGCTCCAAGATGTTATGAAATGTGACCCTTAGAGCATGTATGTGAAGCTGTGATAGGTCAGAAGAGTTGTTGTGGGCTATGCTGATTGGTATGGCTTCATTTGCAAAAAGTTAAGGTTGTGTTTGCTTGAGGTATGGGTCATGGCAGGAGTGGTTCCAAGGCATGTCTGGGCTCAGCATGGATCAAGGAAGACCATGAAAACAGATTTTGTGAGCTAGCACAAGTGGATGGAAAGATCTATACCATTTTGCAATTTTGGGAAGTCTTGGCCCCTTTGAAATTTCTTGAAGTTCAAGGCATGAAATGTTGTGGTTCCTTGGGAAATTCCGATCCAAATGAGTTGCACTATGATGGTGTGATGTTTAGAGATGCATTAGAGGTCAAGAAATGGCTTGGCAAGTGGTTTTGCAAAAAATCCTCTTTGGCATGAATGTGAAAATTATAGGATTTTTGCCAACTTTGAAAGATCATAACTTGAGTTCCATAATGAATTAGAACATGTTCTTATAATATTTGAAAAGGGAAATACCTAATCTACTACTTTCATGACCAAGAATTTTTCATTTGAAGCATTTCTGGTTGAGAAAGAGGAGGTTGAAGAACTTTCCCAAAATGGAAAGTTTCTATTACAAGTCATTTCCATTTTTGGCAACTTTTGGTTTAGCTCAAATTTCTTCAATTTTTGTGAACTTCCAAGCACTCCAATGATCAAATAAAGATCATAGAACTTCAATTTGATGAAAATACCCCTTTGGTTCCATTGTTGGGGGCCTCAGATGCCCTGATTTTGCTCTGACTTGCTCAAGAAGTTACCCAGTGAACAAACGACTTCCATAATGAATTTCTTCATAAAACTTGGTATACATGATCCTTATAACATATTAAGAACATTAGAAACAAGAATGGCCCAAAAATTTGGAGTTGAGGCCTCTAAAACCAAAATCCTAATTTTGGTCATCTGTACAGTGAAAACCCTAGCTCTGCCTCCATGCCTTGCTAGTTCTTGCGATTTCTTGACTTCCTTGAACTTTGAGGGATATAATATGATGATAGAACACACATGGACCCTCTTGGTAAGCTTTAAGACCTTTGGAGTGGTTCAGATGGGACCTTGGATTGCTCAGATCACAAACCCTAGATGCAGAGGAACTTGAACTATGCAGTGAAGCAGATATGCAGTATGAGATGGTATGCTTATGCTAATACAAACATGAAAGATTACAAGCCATGGTAAATATGAATGAGGGCAAATTTGGGGTGTTTACATTTATGAAAAACACCAAAAACAATAACAAAACTGAAAACACCAAAAACAAACAATAACCGTCTCTTCGGGATTCTTTTCTCATCACACTCATTCATAAACGAGAACTTGCTTCTTCCGTCTAATGCAAGACTGTTAGCACTCGAGCCAGACAAGTTATACACTTGAGCATAGACAAGCAAGCAGTTCACATTCAATTTATTTCCAGTCTCTTTGAGTCGAACTACAGTGTTCTAACTTCCTCATTGCACGAGAGGATACAAAGGCATTACTTAACGATTATCGAACAAAAGTCTTTGTGTCTTCCCCCTCTTTCAGCATTCTTTAAAAGCCTCAGTTCCTGAGCAATTCACCTTTTCACACTGACACCTGTACATTCATTCTTTAGCTTTTGCACACAGATAACACATACACTACCCCTTTAAACACAATCTTGTAAGCGTGGATCCCGTCGAGTACGACAGACAATCTGGGTGCTAATACCTTCCCAGGTTGTAACTAACCCCCTTTCTCAGTTTCTATGGTTCGCAACCGTCTTATCCATCTCTTTCCAGGTTTATGCAGCATTACCTTTCCTTCGGGATAAAAATGCCTAGTTGGCGACTCTATTCATTTCATTTCCATTTTCTCTTTTCACCGACCGTTTGCGTCTGAACCGGGATGCAAATCTTCAGGAGCGACACACACAAATTGGATATACGGAACAAAAGTTGTGAATTTTTGAAGTTTCAGAAAAATCGGCCATTCTAGTTTTAATCGGTTAACCAAAACAGGTTAATCGATTAACCATGCAAAAAATCCTACAAACACGTATTTTTAACGTGTTAATCAATTACTCACATATGGTTTGTAATACCCTATATTTATTTAAGTTCCCTGGATAATATTAAATGGATTCAATTGGATTCCTGATGCTCAGAGAATTTATCTGTTCAGATAATTAGAGCAACTGTTGAACTTAGAATTTATTGAATAATATTATTCAACCCTGAGGTTTTATTAATTGGTACATTAGAGATATTTTAGGTAACTCTAATAATTTGAGCAATTGGTGTTGGACGGTAAAATATCAATAGGAGATATTTTATATCATTGGATTATATTATGTGTGTGTGTGTGTGTGTGTATATATATATATATATATATATATATATATATATATATATATATATATATATATATATATATATATATAGCTATTTTTGGAAAGAGAAAGGGAGAAAAGTTGGAAAGAAGAGAAAGAGAAGAGAAAGAAAGGAGAAGAGAAGAGGAAGAAGAGGAAAAGCTTGGATTCATCAATCTTCTTCATCAAACTCCTCTTCATTTGTAAGGTGGGTTCTAGTTAGATACTTTAGTTATAGAATTTCTCAAGTTCTAGAGACATGTATAATATTGTGAGTAAATGGTTTGATTTGATAAATCTTTGAATTTAACAGTTAAAATGCGAAATTAGTCGGTTAGAATAATAGGGTAACACATGTGTCGTACTTCGAAAAAAAATACGATCCTAAAACAACAGATTCGCCACCTAATTCTATTTATTCTAATTAAAGAAAAGGGAGATATAGATACAACCTAAATAGGATAAGAAATGGTTTACGAAACAAAATTCTAATTTCGGGAGTCGATTACGCAAGGGGAAGGTATTAGCACCCCTCACGTCCGTTGTACTCAACGGGAACCTCTTAGCTAAACTATGCGATTAAATGTTGATCTTAAGTTTTTTTGTCTTCTAAATGGTTATTAATATGTTCGTTCTAAAGGGAATTAAAGTTTTAAATTATTATTATTAATACGAAAAAGATTAAAGTTTTTTATTATTGTGCTCGCGAAGGATTAAAATCCTTGTGCCTACGTATTCCCTTGTGCAATGGGAAAGTCAGAACTTCGTAGTTCGTGCAACTACAGTTTGTGTTTTTTTAATTGAACGATTGTTTAAAACGCATTCTACTACTAAGCTTTGGCTTATACTCGCAGTGGAGGCTGAAGCGCTAGCTTGTTTGCGAGATATAATGATTTAAACAATGTTCGTTTAAAGAAAAGGGTTTGACCTTTGTTAAGTGTTTAAAAACGAAAGGAGAATGGACCACAACTCGAGGGCTAGCCTCAAGAGTGATTGCATTAAAGGAACCTTGGAGTGTTAGACTCTAGAGTTCAGTTATTCGTTGATTAATTTGTAAAACGATTTGCGTTTTGGTAAGTTTTAAGTTGTATTATTTCATTGTGAAAGGGCGAATGAATTACAAATCGGGGGCTAGCCCCAACAGTAATTCAATTCAAAAACCCGAGGAATGCTAGATTCCTGAGTTTAGTTCTTTCACGATTTTAATTTGAGATTTAAATGTTTTGAATACGAAAGGGCGAATGAATTACAAACTCGAGGGCTAGCCTCAAGAGTAATTCAATTCAAAAACCCGAGGAATGCTAGATTCCTGAGTTTAGTTCTTTCGTACTCTTTGTTAAAAAGATTTGATAAAGTTTGGTATTTGTTTTAAAGTGATTTAAGGTTTAATACTTTTTAAAAACGAAGGAGTAAATGAAACACAACTCGAAGGCTAGCCTCAAGAGTGGTTCATTAAAGATCCCGCGGAATGCTAGATTCCGAAGTTCAGTTCCTCGTTAATTAATTAAGACGCAATAAAGATCGTGCAGATGGCAATCACTTAGTGACCGAATTACGTGTGTGTGAAACGTATACGTATGAATTGTTCATTTGGCGTTGGACCAAGAAAATTGTTTTTTGAAATGATTTAAATTATTACTTCGAAAAAGTTATATTCATGTCTTGCTTAAAAAATTATGGTCGAAAAAAACGAGAGTGAGATTCACATTGTATAAGTCATACATTATCATTATACAGCCAAATACGGAGCAAAAGAAATATAAACAAACGCCTCCCAAATATAATCAAGTAAAGTAAAATAAATAATCAACTAAATCTAATACAATTATTTACTAAAGTTAATTAACAAAATCACTAATAAAAATATTAAATATAATTAATCATAAACAAATTTTGTTCTTTTTATTTTATTTTAAAAGGGATATTAAAAGAAAATAAAAGAAATAAAAAGAACTAAGAACAAAGCAAAGGAATAAATAAATAAAAACTGGAAACAGAATTTTGAGAGAAACAGGTATGGGGTTGGCCTAAGACTGGACGAATTGGTTGGTCTTAGGGCGCGAACGAGTCAATTCTGACCCGTGACCCGATTCAGAGAGGGTTCTAAAAGGGGAAATATTTAGGGTTTCTTGGACTGTGATATGCCGCCCCCATTTTTATTCCCTAACTTGAAACACAGAAGATGCAAAACAGAGAAACACACACAAGCGGAAAACCTTATCAAAACCAAAACTTCACATCACTATACTCATCAACAATTCATGGTTAACCAAGCATAAAGGAAAAAATACCTCCGACAAAGGGCGACGATGCCTTCCTTGCCACAAAACAAACTGTTCCGTTTCTCGCTCTACTTCGATCCCCTATCTCGGCGGCGGCTCCTCTCGATTCGCTCACGATTTGTCGCGGATTCGGTTTGTGGCTCTGGTTTTAGGGTTCAGTGTTCGAAGGACGAGGACGAAGGTGACGTTGGGTCGCAAATCGCATTTCTCAGCCTCAACCTCACTGTGTTCTTGGCTTTAGTTCGGAGATTGATGGTGGTAGTGGTTCATCGGGCTTGGTGAGTTTTTTTTCGAAAAAATTTGTTTCTTTGATGTGTTATATTTCCCCTTTTCTGCGTTGTGTTTCTGGAGAATGGTGGTTTGATGGTTCTCAGGTTTTTTAGGTGTTTCGACTCTGTTTTTCTGTATGTAGCTGAAGTTCTCTTTTTACTGCTTCTTTTTCTGAGTTTTTTGAAAATCCTCCCCCTTTTTTCTGCGAATCTACTCCCCTTTTATAAGGCAAAAATTAGGTTATTTCAATTGAATATCAAAAATTGTTAACTAAGTTTTGATAACTGAGTTTTGGTTTTAATGCTTATGCTCAGTCATTTTCGTATTGCAGGTCCTTGGAGCAGAGTCTATCATGTTTTTGTGCAAACTGAATTCTGGCATAATATGGTCAAAAATCGCAGGTCCCAAACTTAATCTCTTATCTGCTTGTGGAGAGAGAGGGAGAAAGTTGTACCCTGCTGCAGAGGTATGAAAATATAGCATGTCAATGAGGTATTTTGACTGTTATTTTTGTTTGTTTGGTTTTTTGTCTGTTAATGAAACAGACTTGTGGTCCCCTTCTTCTTTTTTTGCTGTACTGTTTCTGAAAATGCTCTGCTTTTTTGAATTTTGTTTTCTTACTTTGTGATATTGGAAAGCTAATGTAGTGGCCTTTTTTTTTGGAATTTCTTGGTGATATTTGTGTGACAACATTTGCTAAAGTATTGGTTTTGCATTTATTCAGGTTCAGGTAAATGGAATTTGATCGATAACATTCGTGTGTTCATCTTGTTCTGAAGCTTCTTGTGCTTTTAAGTCTTTAAGGGCATCTGTCGTTAGAAAAGACTATACGGATTCATGCAGCTCTTTGGAATTGGTTTAAAAGGAATAGGTCTCTAAACCTTGTAATGACCTTTAGTATTCTTGGTAACAAATGAAATTATTTGTAAATAAATGGACAAATGAAACTCAAGTACTTGAATTGATGTATGAATTTGAAAATTAAATGCAATGTTGGTATGCTTGGATGAAAATGTATTGCAAATTGCATAAATTATGATGAAAATTGTTACATATGAATGGATGTATATGAATGTGCTAAAAAACTGGACACTTAAATTTAATCAAGGAAAGGTATATATTTTTTTGGATTTTGTCTTGAGCTAGAATTTGGAAAGAGACCTAGGACTTGGAAACAGATCTAGGAATGACCATGAATTGAATTTAAAAGTTGAAATTGGATAATTGAGTGATAATTGAAATGGAACTGAAATTCGGGCTTGAAGTAGAAGTTGAAATTGAGAAGCTCGGAGTAAAAATTGGAATGGAAACTTTAACATTGTTGACATGAATTGGTATTTGAAATGTATTGGTTCTTGAATTATATGATTGACTTGAACTTGCAGCAAATTATCTCTCAATTGAATTTGAAGTTCTTTACACAAACCTCCTTTGGTAGAATCTTCTCAATTGAATTTGAAGTTCTTTACACAAACCTCCTTTGGTAGAATCTTAAGCAAATGGTGTTGGAATAGTAAATAGAAAAGAGAAAATGGAATTTACATATTTCCAAAGCATTTTTGTGTAAGATTGTGATAGATTTATTGTAATGAATTTGTAAATGCAAATGATGATAAAAAAAACAAAAATTGAAGATGGAAAATTGGAAAATGGGAAATTAATTTAGAGCTTAGAACTTGAACTTAAATTGAAATTGGAAGTTTAAATTGAAATTGGAAGTTATGATAGAAATATAAACAGTTTTTTTTCTTTGAAAGTGAAATAATAATAAATAAATAAAAAAAATTGAAGTAGAAAATGGGATAAAAATTATAGAAATTAAAGATTAATTTAGAAGTGAGAATTTGAACATGAATAGGAATTAAATTTAAAATGGATATATAGAAAAAGAATTAGAGAATGACTAAAAAAAACTAGTAATAAAAATTGAAATAAAATTTCAAAATAGGAAATTGAAAATAGAATAAGAAAACAGAGATTGGAACTAGAAATTGAAAATAAAATACGAAAAATGAATTAAAAGGTTAGAAATGAGAAATATGAATTAAGTTTAAAATGGAAGCTTGGAAGTGAATAAAAGTTAAATTAGATTAAAAAATAACTTGAAAATGAGGCGGAAACAAAAAAACTTGGAAATTCTTGTGAATGCAATGTATGATGCTAGTAGTTAGGGGTAAAATTTGGGGTGTGACAACATGTATCAAACCTATATGACTTGTTTTGCTGATATTTGGAGTTTTAGTGGTGAAAATGAGATTGTTATTTATTTTGATCGTCGAGCGCCCCTGACAGTTTTTCAAATGATTTTCTTTTCTTCAAAAATTCGTAACTTTTGACTCGGGTATCTGTAGTGTGGAATTATTTCATTTATGATATTTGGATGATTTAGGATCATATATTGTGATATGTCATATGAGTATGCATGCTAATCCAATTATAATCTTGAGACTACTTAATTAAAATGAGTTAAGTAGAGTGAGGAAGACTTACCCCTATCAATAGTAGAACCTAATTGTGACTAGGAATTTGATAGAAACTAGATGGCGATGATCAGGCGTTCGATGCTTAGAGAAGTATCTTAGACTAGTAATGGTCTAGTGGCGAGTGAGACACTATATGGAACATGTGTATGAACCCGTTTGGGTGTTTATTTTATGGAAAAGGTTAACAGGTCTTAGGAATGTTGTATACATTCCTATTTGAGTGAAATCACGTAATCGGAACCGTTTTTCCTTGAGACGCCATTTCATGAGTGTCGCTCCCACCAAATGACACATGGTCAGAAGGGGTACAGACGCGAACGGTCGGCGAAGGAGAGAGCATGAAGATGAACTGAAAAGAGTGGCCAACTAGGCATTTTTATCCCGAAGGAAAGGTAATGCTGCATGAAACTAGGAAAAAATGGATAAGACGGTCGCGAACCAGAGAAACTGAGAAAGGGGGTTGGTTACAACCTGGGAAGGTATTAGCACCCAGATTGTCCGTCGTACTCGACGGGATCCACGCTTGAAAGTTTGTGTTTAAAGGGGTAGTGTCAGTGCTATTTTGTGTGCAAAAGATGGAAAAGAATACAAGTGTCAGTGCAAAAGAAATGTGAAGTGAAATAAAGGAGTGTCAGTGTAAGGAAAGAGTGCAAAGCTCAAGACTATGAGGCTTAAAAGAATAAAGCTGGAAGAGGGGGGAATATACAGAGACTTTTGTTCGATAACTGTTAAGTTATGCCTACATATCCTCTCGTGCAATGAGGAAGTCAGAACACCGTAGTTCGACTCAAAGAGACTGAAAGATAAATTGACTGATGAACTGCTTACTTGTCTATGCTCAACTGTATGACCTGTCTGGCTCAGGTGCAAACTGTCTTGCATTAGACGGAAGAAGCGAGTTCTCGTTTGTGAGTGAAGATGATGAGAAAGGAATCCCGGAGGAAACGATTATTGTTTGTTTTTGGTATTTTCAATCTTTTATTGCTTTTTGTGTTTGTCATAAGACAATGAGCTTAAGCCTAAACCAAAGGTTAGTAAACTCATCACATCCTCCCTCTGATTAGGGGTACTGAGAATACCTTAAGTGATAAGTAAACACCTCACACTTAATCACCATGATGTAGGATTAAGATCATTAACCTACTTATAATTATTTAGATTTTTTTTTGGAATTTTTGTTTAGTGTTAAGTAATGAGTTTAAGCCATAATCAAGGATATAATGGACCCATTACACCATCCTAATAGAAGGATAATAGATGAGAACATTTAAGCTGAGGAAGGATCCTCAACTTAATACATGATTAGGGATTAACCCCATGACAAAACAAAGCCTTTATTAAAGTGGATTTTAGTTAATGATAAGATTAAGAAATGAATTTTTATGGTTTGTAAGACAACTTGAGGGGGACTTGTCTATTAACACTAGGGTTAGTCCTTCTTAACCAATTAAGGAAGAATTAGAACCCTAATGCAAGGCCCAAGTTACAAGCTAATGTCTTAATGATTATTAGATGGATTGATTAAAGGATTTAAACACATTAAGGGTTAAACACTTAGGATTAAAGTTATACACTCCATCCTAAGAGAAGGATGCAGGCATAACCTTAATCACAAAGCCTTAAAACCTTTAAGGTTTAGTCCTTGATTATGAGGTGAGAAGAGAAGACACAAAAGATGACACAAAGGTAAAACTAAAGGGGGACTAATCAAACCCTAATTGTGATCATGCTTGGGTATTCCTAGGGTTTATGAGGCTTGCAAGAGATCTTCAAGAAGAGCCACCAAGGAAGAAGCAGATGGAAGGAGGAGAAGCAGAAGAAGCAAGTCAACTTACTTCACTTAAGAAGATAAGTTGGTTGAAGAAAGAAAGTGAAGAAGGGACATGAATGAGCAAGCTCACTCTAATACACATACAAAATGCAGCAAAGATGCATAAAAGAGGTGAGAAGAGATTGTGAGAAGTGAAGGCAAATTAACTTCTCAAAGTACTTACCACCTGAAAAGTTAGTAAAAGGAAATGAAATGAAATGAAAAATGAAATGAATGCAAGGATGCCAACAAAAACTAGAAGCATAAGCATGATGTAAATGATGCTAAGAGATGATGTAAATGTATACCAAATGATGTGAATGATCATACAAGCAATGAGGATGCAAATGAAGCATAAAGGAAACATGAAAGTTCATGAATGCACATGAAATGAAATGAAGGCATAACATGGCAAATGGATGATGCAATGATCAAACATGATTCTAATGTGTTCTAAGATGTCTTATATGTCGTGTGAATGCATAAAATGTCATGGCAAGTTCATGAATGCAAGCATATGCAAGATGAATGCAAGTGAAGATGAGAAATTAGGGTTTTATGAAAGGATGAGATGCAAATGGCAAAGATAGAAGCAAATGACAAGATAAAAAATTGAAAATGCAATCAAAGGATCCTTAAAACTATACGAGGTTACCATCCAAAGGGGGAGGTCAGAAGCTAAACCTAGAAGGAATTATGAATTTCCTAAGTTTCTAGGGTTTTTTGGGTGATCCTCAATGTAAAATGCCAAACAAATTGAAAATGAAAGATAAAAATGAAACAAAAATGTTTTTGGATGCTAGAAACCTTGCATAGAACAATGCAAAAAGAATCATTCACAAACTCAACTTGGTTTAAAAGTTATGAATTTTTGAAGTTAGGGTTAGAAAATGAACAATTTTAAGAACCCTAATTCATTGAAAAATGTCAAAGCATGATCAAAACCAAAACGAAATTTGTATGGTGAGTTTGTAAATGCTTCTAAATGTCTAAGGATGTTCTCTGATTTTTTTTTGTGATTTTTAAATACTTAAATGTATTTTTAATTAATTAAAATCAATTAATTAATTAAATAAAACATTTAAATGATTTAAAAATATTTTTTTAAATGCAAAAATTAAAAATAAAAATATTTTTGGTTTCTGAAAATTAATAAAATGTTTGATAAAATTTTTCAGAATTTTTTGATGATTTTTACTATTTTTAATAATTATGTGAAAAGAAATGAATAAAATATAAAATAAAAACAAAAGAAAAGGAAAGTCAGCAAGATCAATGGCCAGGATTTAAACTAAGGAGGGAAGGGTTGACTAGCGCGTGAATGGGTGGACAGGATTCACTCTGGCTAATTAATTTGGATTAATTAAATAAATGGTGGATTAGGGTTTAAACACATGATCTGGGCCGTCCATAACGCGCGCGAAGCTCACATCTAAGGGCCTATATTTAAACTCAGCTAATTAATGGGATTAGCCCTAATCTCTTTCAGGTGACCGGAACAGTGTTCCGGTCATCTTCTCCGGTGAGGCTAAAAACCAGCAACTCATACAAGCATCAAAACTTCTAATTTTTTTCCCAGAATCATTCCTCTAACATCAATGAACATGAATCCAGAAACAAAAATCATTTCTTATACATAACAAAGCTGAATCGAAGAAAACAAGTTCTAGGTCAAAAATTTCAGAGCAAGCATACATCCTGGTTTCTCAACCATTTTAAAAAATAATCACATCCCCATGATCAGGGGAGCACATAGAATCATTCAAGAACTTAAAAACAAGTTTCTGGAAAAAAAGTTCTTGAGGTATACCTGAGATTGAACCTTCTGATTCTGGGCTTTCTGGACCCTTCTTTGGTGCAAGTTAACTCCTATGAACCTCCTGAGGATGATGTGAAGCTTAGAGCAAGTTTGTATGGCTTGGTTTGAGGGTTTTGTTCTTGCTGCACCAGAAATCGTGTTTGAGTTTTAGGGACTTTCAGGGAAAAGTGAAGGGTGGTTTATGCTCTATGAAGCATTTCTGAATGAATGGTGAAGTTTGCTTTGAGGTTTGATGGCTGGGCAGAGAGTTTCGAAGGAATGATGTTTTTGGCAAGTTTTTTGAATCCTGAGTTGTGGGAGAGTTCAGGCTTGTGTGTGGTGTGTTTTGGATTGCTTTAGGTTAGTATAATGTATTGTGATTGGTCAGAAAGTTGGTAATGTCACAACTTGATTAGTATGGGTAAAAATGCAAAAAGTCAAGATTTTGTGTACCATATGCATGGCTCGGGTCAGAGAAGATCTTATGGCTTGTCTTGCTTCAGCTTGGATCAAGGAAGGCCTTTGGATCAGATTTTGTGAGCTGTAGGTATGGCATCCCTGAAAGGATTATCACAGATAATGGCTCCAATCTGAATAATACCATGATTATTGATCTCTGCACGGAGATCAAGATTAAGCATCACAACTCTTCTCCGTATCGTCCGAAGATGAATGGGGCAGTAGAAGCTGCTAATAAGAACATTAAGAAGATTCTACAGAAGATGATTGTTACTTACAAGGATTGGCATGAGATGTTACCATTTGCTCTTCATGGTTATCGCACTACAATACATACTTCAACATGGGAAACCCCATTCTCCTTAGTCTATGGTATGGAAGCAGTTCTGCCCATTGAAGTTCAGATCCCCTCCTTAAGAATCATGAAGGATGCAGGCTTGGATGAAGATGAGTGGATTCAGACTCGAATTGACCAGATAAATTTGATTGATGAGAAAAGGCTGGCACCTGTTTGTCATGGCCAAATGTACCAGAAACGAATGATTAAATCTTTTAATAAGAAGGTGAAACAAAAGGTATATCAGGTTGGTGACTTGGTAATCAAGTGTATCATATTACCACAAGGTGATCCTAGGGGCAAGTGGACTCCTACATACGAAGGACCATTTGTAGTCAAAAGGGTATTTTCAGTAGGTGCCATGATACTAACTACTATGGATGGTGAAGACTTCCCACAACCTGTAAACGCAGACATAGTTAAAAAATACTACGCATAAAAAGAGACCCGCTTGGTTGACTGGCCTAGGCAAAAATAAGGGCATCCCGGCGAACCAAAAGGGTTCGGGCTAAAATTAGGGATATATATATAAAAAAAATGTACACCCGACAAGTCGAAAACCTGAAAGGGCGGCTTGGGCAAAAAAGGGTATCCCGGTGGATTGGAAACCTGAAAGGGCAATCCAGGCAAAAGTTAGGGATTAAAGCGTATGACTATGTCTCGTTTGGATCACTCATATAGCCCCGACTAGTTGTGCTACTTAATTCAAGCTCAAACAGATAAAGATCAATCCAATCGTTTCTGTCTCAACAGCAGAAGATGAGATACTTGAAGATAATGGCAATAGTGGAATTGAAACTCAATAGGGTTATTTCTCACATAGCTGTCCCTTTTGTTTTGTAAAACTTTTACGACGAATTCTTCTTACTAGGATTTCTGTCTCCTTGTACAAACTTGCCTATGTATAGGGCACTTTGTAATATAAATAAAATTCCATCTTTAAATCCAGATTTACTTTTACCCTATTTACATAAGCGAAAACGTCCATTGGTTGTGTTTGAATGTATGTATGCTTTTAAATATGATTGATGTTTACCAGAAATGCATAAAATGCAGTAATAGTATTTACTAAGGACGAACGAGGGTAAGAATTCAACGAAGCTTCGCCAGTTCATCCCCATAAGATAACTACAAATCCCCAGTAGAGCAAATATATCTTCATAGATACTGCGAGTTACATCTCCCCTTTGAATTTATGTACATCTCTTTTATCCTCAGTCGGGATACTCAGGAGCTTATTCCTTCAGTAGAAGTACGAAGAACGAAGACGGGAGGTTATAAATACTATACTATCAAACGAGACGGGAACGAGTTCCTCATATTCTTCAGCAACGAATCGGGATTTCTTTCCCTAGCCAGCAGTTGTTATACAAATATATCCAGACGCTTCAGGCTGCATGATTCATACATACATCATTTACATCATATCATAGCATACACATCTATAATGCATAATACATTTACTTAAGTATATCATGCCATGCATGCATACATATTGCATAAACTAACCTTTTCCTTGCAGGATGGTTATATGCAGATAAAATACTATCAACAATTCACAACAGGTCAGAAACGATCTATACGAAGGTCTAGTGTTGATACTTAATCATTACTCAAGATGTCCTTGGACAGTAGGCAAACGGTCTATACGAAGATCTATTCCATAATCCAGGATATTTTCAAGGGATATAATCGCCACAAAGATTTAATCCTGATACTCTTTTGTCCTTGGATAGTATGCAAACGGTCTGTACGAAGATCTATTCCCTAGTCCAGGATATTTTCAGGAGATTTCATCCTGATAATCTATTTGTTCTTGGATAATAGGCAAACGGTCTATACGAAGATCTATTCCCTAGTCCAGGATATTTTCAGGAGATTTCATCCTGATAATCTATTTGTTCTTGGATAATAGGCAAACAGTCTATATGAAGATCTATTCCCTAGTCCAGGATATTTTCAGGAGATTTCATCCTGATAATCTATTTGTTCTTGGATAATAGGAAAACGGTCTATACGAAGATCTATTCCCTAGTCCAGGATATTTTCAGAAGATTTAATCCTGATATTCTTTTGTCCTTGGATAGTAGGCAAACGGTCTATACGAAGATCTATTCCCTAATCCAGGATATTTTCAGAAGAGATAATCGTCACGAAGATTTATTTCTACTGGTTTATTCAACAATTCAAACCAGTTCAGAGACGATCTATACGAAGATCTAGTGCTAGCATTCAATTCAAACCATGTTGCATAAACGATTCAGAGACGGCCTATACGAAGACCTAGTACTGATATCCAGTATCAACATCAAGATATTATCACCTCATGATATTATGGATGGCATCTATAAGCCCATCTCCAGTTCTTCCAAGTGGCATCTTCAAGCCCACTCAAGCATATACAATTAATCATCAGCTTTACTTTACGCACCAGCGAGTGCAAATTTTTGGGCTTTTGTGTTCAATCCCCTTCAACCTTCCAGGTCACGAATGGCACATATACCAATCTAACCCCTCAGGTTTCAGAAAATTGAACAGGGGCAGCTGTTGCACCCAAAAATTTGCCCTCACCAAGACAAGACATTGTGTACTAAGGTGTCCCAAGAGGTTCACAAAGTTCACAAGGTATCTCAAGAGGTTCACAAGGTTCACAATTAGTCAGAAAGATTGACAATTCCCTCAAACAATATATCCTCCTAAGCAAGGCATCCAAAACTAGGGTTTTGACTTTCATAAGGCTAAATGGACTTCCAAGACTTCAAGTGAGCTTCATAGCATCCTATATGTGTTCAAGAATCCCCGGTCAAGTTTCAAGACTTTCCCAAAAGGTTTGCTCAGTCAGATGATCAGATATCCAAAAATCAGTCAAAGCAGTTAAAAAGTCAAACTAAGGTCAACTGTGGTCAAACCAAAGTCAAACTTCATGATTTTTTGCTAACATCAAGTATATGAAGTAAAGTTCATCATTTGATCAAGGGTTGATCATGATTCATCAAGGATATTTCAGATCATCAAGAATCAGGAGTTTCTAAATTAGGGTTTTCATAGGAAAAGTCAACTGAACTTTGACCAGCCATAACTTTCACATGCTTCATCAAACTTTTTCCATCCAAAGCTCATTTTGAAGGAAATTTAATTCTCTACAACTTTGTGTCTCACAATCTAAGCCCAAAAATGATTCATTTGGAAGGTATGAGATAAGACATTATAGGTCCTTTTAAAAGTCAACAAAAAGTCAACAACTTCCAAATAGCATAACTTGAGAATGGTAAAAGATATGGACATGAGACCAAAGAGGTTGGTTAGAGGATTCTTTGAGCTTTCCAAAATGTCCAAGAACACCTTCATAGCATTAAAATTGAGAGATTTGTGTCCTTGCAAAGTTGGGAAATTTTTGAGAGGTTTATGAAGTAAATGGGGTCTTAAAACCATAATTCACCAAATGGGCTTGCTTTTTTATGATCCAAACACTTCCATGAAATCATGCACGAATTAAAAATTATTTATTCATATTTTTATTCATTTTATTTTATTTATTATGATTTTTTACATTAAAAATCATTTTAAATCAAAATAAAATATAAAAATGTGAATATTTGATTTGATTTTGGTTTTAGAAAGGCTTAGTATACATTTAGAGGTGATTGAAACCATACAAAATCATATCATTCAAAAATAGCAATGAGATATCCAAGTTTTCAATATTTTTAAAGACATATCTTTTTCAATCTCTATGGATCAAAAAGTCCAAAGGATGAACTAGTTTCTTGACCTAATTCTGTTACATGATATATAAACAACATAAAGCACACAAGAGAGGGCAATTCACAGCAGCCAAGCATCATCTTCAAACTTCAAAAATTCAAGCAAAAAGCGACATTCGGTTTTTGATTTGCAGGAAGTTTCAAAGAGTTCTAAAGGTTGCAATGTGTTCCTTGATGATGAATGAACCTAAGTGAATCATTTACCGCATTCAAATCATGAGATATAGCATGAACCAAATCCATATTGTTCATATTCTTATTTTTTCGATTTAGATTATTTATGCAATTATAATGAATTCTAACTACATATTTGTGTTAGTGATGATGTTTAGATGCTTTATGGGCAAAGAAATTGAAGGATGAGGACCTAAACCGAAAACGACCATTGTTAGGGTTCTTGAACCAAAATTAGGGTTCTTCGATTTATACCATATAAATTAATTTTAAGGACATAAATGAACTGTGTGAAGTGTGGGGATCATAACCATGTGATTAATTTGATGAATTGTTGCATATTCATGATGATATGAGATTGACAGGTTTCAGGTGTAGGAAAATTCACAGGAAAAGTGGCAACAAAATTCGCAGGTAATTTCGCAAGTCAGGAGGTTGAAGAAGAAGTAGCTTGGCGCGAAAATCTGAATTCAAAATTTAGATTGTTTTTATAATATGTATTTGTTGTTCTATTATCAATTAGCGCGCTTGGCTCAGCTGGTTTGTGTGTTTGTTTGTAAACGAATGGTCCTGGGTTCGAATCTCCCCCAGGCCATTTTGTTTTGTTTAATTTTTTTGTTTTGCAGGTTAATAATAAAATGATTGCTGCTCAAACTCTAACACCAGCGCGCGCCTGACCTGGTGGTCACGCTGCTGGATTAGTGCTTGCAAAGCCTAGGGCCTGGGTTCGAATCCCAGCCCTAGGTATGTTTTTTTGTTACTTTATTTTCATTATTTTTGTTTATATTATTTATATTACTTATTTAATCCTTTAAATCACCAATTTTAAAAATAAATACATATTATTTCTTTTATACCCAAAATTATATTTAAATTAAAACTTTATTTTCAAAAACTTAATTATTTATATTTATTTGTTAGATGTTCATATTATTAAATAAATTTTGTAAATAAGTAGATTTATTTTATAAATTAAACTTAATTATCCTATAAACCCTATTTCTTCTTAAATAAAGTTCTAACCCTAATTTCTAACCCTAATTTTTTTATTTAACTTTAAATATTAAACTTAATTAATTTTTTCTAATATCTAATTAAATAATTAATTTTGTTTTGTAAATAATTATTATAATTGTTTATTATCATTATTCTAATTATTTTATTATTTTCTTCTTAAAAATTCTTAAAAATTATTTGTTTAATTTAAAAATGTTCTCTTAAATTCTATATATTTTTTGTATATTTGTGCTAACCTCTTTTCATATGATTATTATTATTACTAACCATTTTAATTATTGTTTATTTATTTATCATTTAATTGTTTTATATTATAATGTAATTGCGAAAGCCTTGTAATAGTCGTAGGTTTATTTTTGTCTTTATTTTTTATGAATATTTTATTTGCCATGGTTAGTAACTATAGGGAGTGATAACATGTTTGTGATTTAAAATTAATTTAGAATAACTTACTTAATAAGATAAATATATAAATATGAACACTCACACACGGAAGTCGATCTTTGATCGCCTTCTCACACTTTCTAAGGTTACTCCTCATGTTGCCTAATTCTAAGGTCAAGTAAGGTGTCTTAAGCAAAGTCCCTTCATCAATATCATCTAGTTCCTTTAAGATTATAAGATCAAGTCCTTTCGATGTTGCCTACGGTAAATGATCTTGTCCCTTCAAATAAAAGATGATAAGTCCCTACGAATTGCTAAAGACACCTTGCAGTTGCCTAAATTCAGATTGTCCCTATACATGTCCCTTAACGCATCCAAGGTAATGACTACCTATTCCTTAATAATGGGGATAATCTTACCATTGAAAGAACATATAAGAACAGTAAAGATTTAACATAGGGTAGGTTCCTCTTAGGTACTTGCTCACTTTTCTTCAAAATACTTCATTACACTTCACATTTCAAACAAATTTTCAAAACAAAGTCTTTATATACATCCATACGAGGATCATTATAAAGTACTTAGAAAATTTTTAATCACACACTACACCTTTCTCAAAACAATTTAAAGTGAGCTAAGTAACTAAGAGCCCATGGATAACCATGTATATAAAGGGTGCTAACACCTTCCCTTTGTATAACCTACCCCCCAAACTCAAAATCTTTTTAAGGTCTTTCCTGTTCTTTTATGCCCTTTCCTTTTTGGATAAAATAAAAGTCGGTGGCGACTCATGCTATCCGCAACATTTAACTAAAGTCAGTTCTCCCACCGTGTTACAATGCCCCATGATGATGCTTTGGCATGTCGTACCTCGGATCCTTATACATTATCTCTTCAATTGGTGCAGACACGACTTCGGAGATCATTGTTCTTTGGTGAAGATTATGAGCTATAGTTAGATCTTCAACCATTTCTTTGAGCCTTTCCATAGTTTAATTCATACTAGAGAGCTCCTATTTCAGCTCTCGGTTCTCTTCCTCGAGACCTTCCATTCTTTTATGGAGACCGGCCCGAGTATTATACAAATGAGACAGTTTGACTTCTAAAAGAAGTATAAGAATAAGACTCGATGAAAAAAATGCAAATGATGCAAATGATTAATGATAATGCAATGATTAAAAATATTTGTTAATTTTCTCCTTTATTTAAAGAAAGAACTGATTGAACAAACTATTGCAAAATATCATACATAAAATTTTATTGAACTGAAACAAGTTACATCCATAGTACATTATTCAAATGCGGGAAAGAAAATTTAAAACTCTAAAGCTCTCTCTGATGGGACTTCAAATTCTTGGAGATCTATTTTTTTCTCTTGAGTGGGACTTCTTCCAGATCTTCAATTCTTTTCCAGGTGTAGAAGGTTTCGGCGTTTCCTTGAACGGGAAACTGCTCCTCTTTTTTTGTGATATGGTACTCAAGTACCTCAATGAGGTCATCCTTTTCTTTCAGGAGATTCTGAATTTTTGCATTCTCCAAGTTGAGAATCTGATATTTGTTTTTCTAGGAGTCTCTATCCCTCTGCATTTTATTGAAAGCTTTCTGAAGCTTCTCTGTATCATTCATGAAGTATAGAATAATTTCTTTCAGAGGAAGCACTCCCTGTCGATGGTAAGGCGTCCTTAGTTTCAATGCTCTGGCTTGTACCCATTGGAGGTAAGGATCCAAAGAGATACAATTTGGTTTTCCCAGAGTTTCTATTCCTTTCTTATGTACATATTTTCAAGCATGCACAATCTCTTCTCTGATAGTCTTGTGTTATTCTCCTTCTTGAAGAAAAGTCCTTCATTTTGAGCATTAACAGGTACATCTCTCATCGGGTATCCCCTCTGATGTCGAGCTAACTTTGGGTGATAATTGATCCCTCCCTTGGTACCAATGAGAGGTACATTAGGGAAATTACCACAGCTGGTGATGATCCTGATTCCGTCGACTGGATTAAACCAACTGATGTCTGAATTGGTCAAGGACATGATCTTCTGAGACCAATGCATTCCAGTTTTAGTTTCCCAAAATGCTAATGACTCGGGCAAGTGGGAAGTGAACCATTTAAAGAGAAGTGGTACACATCAAGTGATTATTCCTTCGCCGTGTAAATTTCTCAAGGGAACTGAGTGGTAAGCATTTGCGAGCCGTGTAGGAACTGGATTTCTGATGAGAAAGATCTTTATCGTATTGATGTTGACAAATTTTTCTACGTTGGAAAATTAGAAAATACCATAGATGAGCAATGCAAAGATGACTTTGAACGCAACAATATTTTTGATACTAGCGAAGTATAATTCTCTCTCAATTAGAAATTTGGAGGGCAAACCCTCGACTCCTCCTTTGGTAGTCCAATGAGCCTTAACTCAGAACTCTTCCAAAGCAAGATTCTTGGCAATTGTTGATTCTCTCGGCATTCCTTCCAATCTGGAGAATGGTATTTTCTCATTAATAGGTATTCCTATCAACTTAGAATACTCTTACAATGTTGGGCAGAGTTGATAATCGGGAAATGTAAATCAGTGGTACACCAAGTCGTAGAACTGGACCAGTGTAGCAAGAACACCTTCTACCATCCTGAACTTTAGTAGCGACAAAAGTTCTCCAAACTTTTCCCTGAAAGCTTCTATATCTGTTACAAGCTTCCTTAGCTTTCTCAGATCGTCCAATCTTGGACTCTTGAATGTAAACTTGTGGGTTTTCCCTCGCCCAATTTCCATTTTGAAAAGACTGATAATATGAAACATGCATTCGTTCAGTTCTTTTAAAGGAGAAAATTATGATGATTTTTTTTTGAAAAAATGAATTTCTTTTGATGAATGCATGAATGCAACACAAAAAACATGGTGAAAACATGGGTTCAAAGGTTCGGCGTCATGAGGCCAGAGCTCTACCCATTCCCAATGTTTATACTACGATAAAGATTTTGTACTTGTAGATCGTGTAAGTCAAGGTCAAGGGGAAAATGTTACTAAATCCTCAGTGTTGTACCCCAAAATTTTCCCTCCCATAATCAAAGCAATGTGTCCCAAGAGTTGTCTCAAGGTTCACAAGGTTCACAATTGGTCAAAAGGATTGAAGACAGAGTCTCCTCCTGAACAAGGGATCCAGAATTAGGGTTTTGAATTTTTCCAAGCTAAATGGACTTCCAAGGCCTAAAATGAGCTTCATAACATCCCATATACCTTAAATAATCCCCATGACAAATTTCAGAGTTTTCCCAATAAGTTTGACCAGTCAAAAGTTCAAGTATTCAAAAATCAATCAACTTGGTAAAAAAGTCAAACTGAGGTCAATTGTGGTCAAATTAAAGTCAAACTTCAAGATTTTTTTTGCCAACATCAAGATTATAAGGTAAAATTCATCATTTTATCAAGGGTTGATCATGATTCATCAAGAAAATCTCAGATCATTAAGAATCAAGAAATTTCTAAATTAGGGTTTCATAGTAAAAGTCAATTGAACTTTGACCAGCCATAACTTTCACATACTTCATCAAAAATTTCCCATACAAAGCTCATTTTGAAGGAAATTTAATTCTCTAAAACTTTGTGTCTCACAAGCCAAGCCCAAAAATTCTTCATTTGGAAGGTATGAGCTAAAACATTATAGGTCCTTTTGAAAGAACAAAAAGTCAACTTTTTCCAAAGCTCATAATTTGAAAATGGTAAAAGATATGGACATGGGACAAAAAAAGGTTGGTTATAGGACTCTCTAAGATTTCTAAAAAGTCCAAGAACACCTTCATAGCCATAAAATTGAGGGAGTTGTGCCTTGTCAAAGTTGGTAAATTTTCAAGGGGTGTTTGAAGCAAATAAGGCCTAAACTTCAAAATTTTCCAAATGGGCCCATCAAATTGCAACCTAATCTCAAAGATAAAGCCATGCACAACCCAATGACCATTTATTCAGATTTTTTGCATTTTATTTTATATTATTTTGGATTTTATTTGTTAAAATTAAATTTTAATGAAAATAAAATATAAAACATCAAATAATAGATCAAATATTGGTTTGGGAATGAATCTTATAACATTTAAAGCTGATTGAAAAGAGCCAAATTCATGTACACTCAAAATAGTAAGAGTTCATTTTAATTTTTTTCACATTTATGGTGATTATTTCTTCATGATCAAGTAACAACAAATTTCATCCAAAAGCCCAAGTTTTCTGACCTAATTACATCCCTATAAGTACATGAGCATAAGGCAATACAAAAGGGACGAATTCAAAAGCCTAAGAACCCTTTTCAAAACTCAATTGTTTTCAAAGAAATTGATTTTCGGTTTCCTATATTCAATCACTCTCCAAACAATTTGAAGGTTGATACAACTTCCTTGAAGCATGTAGAGTGTATTTGAATCATCATAAGCATCCAAAATGTGCCAAAACACATAAACCACATTCATATTTTTCTTGAAAATTTTGAATTTCGATTTCTATTATACATGTTATGTAACTTAAGTCATAATCTTGTTCACCGTGATCTTTGCAATGTTTCTGGGTTGTTTAATTGTGTTTCTTGTGCAGGAATAGTGATATGCCATGTTTAGGGTTTGAAAACTCTAAATTAGGAACTCCACAAAGAAGTAATTTAAGAATAAATTGATGACTCAATGATACTCTTGGGATTCTCTTGAACCAATTTACATCGTTAGTTTTGATTTATATTGTGCCTATAACATTTTGTGAATCGCAAGACTTGTAGCCACGGAAAAAAATCTGTCACTATACCCTTTAGTGACGAAAAAATTGTCACTAAAGATTTATTGGACGGCTGGAGGTTGAAGGAGGTACTTGGTGTAACGCCCCGATTCGATAATTCCCAATTTTGTTGAGTCTTTTATTTTATTTGTGTGATAATTGTCTCATTTGTGAAATTGATATAATAATATGATATGTTGATGTGGTATGTTGATATGATTTGTGACTTTACCGTTTTGTCAACTTTCGGGTAAAATTTGATAAGAGGGTATTTTAGACATTTACTAATTAGTGATAAGTTAGAATTAGATGGAATTATATTTTTGTGAGAAAAATGATATTTGGTAGAAAGAATAGTTAGTAAGAGAAATAGAGAGAAAAAAATATAAGAGTGAGAAAGAGATATAGAAGAGAATAGAAAGGAAATAGAAGAGAAAGAAAGGAAGAGAAGAGAAAAGAGGAGAAAAAGAGGAAAAGCTTGGATTCTTCAAGATTTCTCCTAGGAATCGAAATAATCGGGTAAGAGTGATAAACATTGTTATCTTGTCTTGTGTATGATTATGTATGTGTGTGAATGATTGGATTTTGGTTTTGATGAAGTTTAGAGAAGATGAAGTTAGGGTTTTAGTGAAATGTGAGAAATTGGTAGATTAATCGGTTGGAAATCGTTATAATCAAAGTATGATAGCTAGTATATGCTGTTGATCATGTTTATGGAAGTATTTTGGAGATTTTGAGGTGTATGAGTTGACTGTCACGCAGCTGAAAATTTTGGAATTCGCAGTTGTCGCTCAGCGAGCTATCCCTCGCTCAGCGAGAATTCCAGGGATTTTCTCGCTCAGCGAGCGAGAGGGCGCTCAGCGAGCCTGTAGGTTTTTGAGGAATTTGTGTTTTTAATCCGTAGCTTTAGTTTCGGTTATCCGTTTTAGGTGTTCTTTATATCGATTCGAAGCTAGAAATGTGTAGAAACTAATGATGCTAAGAAATGTAATTTTTAGCCGGCTTTCACCCGACTTTCCCGATAAAACGCAAATGAGTTAATTATGGAAACATGGGTTTGGTGTGATGTTGTGGTCGTTTGGCAAATGAATACATTGCTTGAATTGAATGTCAATGTATGCTAAATGAATGAGTTGTGTGCATAATTATGTTGTGAATAATGTGTGCATTTTCAAGAATATTGTGTCATTTTGCATGTGAAGCATAATGTATGCATTCTTGTGTTGTGGGATTCTTTGTGAATCCGTTGTAGCATCGTGTGCTCATGTGGAGTGTGAGCGATGACTACAACACGATCGTGTGCCCATGTGGGGTGTGAGCGATCAGATTGTGTGCCCGTGTGGGGTGGGAGCAATCCATAAACATCGTGTGCCCGTGTGGAGTGTGAGCGATGGGTGATTTATTCACATTAATTGTGTGCCCGTGTGGGGTGTGAGCAATCCATAAACATTGTGTGCCCATGTGGGGTATGAGCAATGAGTGAACATCGTATGCCCGACGGGGAGTTACTTTAGGTAACGAGCGATGGTTCCATTAGTTCCTGAGTGAACTTGCTGATGATTGAGTTGGTACCGCATTGCATTTGCATAGAGTCGTGAGTCGATATCTATGATTTACATTTATCATCTATAATTGATGTTGGTGAATAAACATGAATAAAGTATGTTTATTAGAGTGATTGATGTTGAAGAATAAACATGAATGTAGATGTTTATGTCTAATAATGTGAATAGTGAATTGGTGCATGATGAATATGCTTGAATTGTGTGTGTGTGTGTGTGTATATATATATATATATATATATATATATATATATATATATATATATATATTGTGATATATATGGGTGATGAGCAGTGATTTTGGTGAGAACGTTTTATGTGCATTTTATATGTTGAGATATATAATTAGATGCAATGTTATTATAATAATGTTTCTCACCCTTCTGCTGTTTGTTTATGCTCTATGAGGCATTGCAGAGTAGGTTACTGGAAGGTCTTTTTGTGAAGCTTGTCTTCATCTTTTTTAGGTCGGTCGGCTCTAATATGTAGCACCGGGTAGCTAGGGTCGGCTTGATGCCTATTTGTGATACATTTGTATATGTATTTTGATGATGTGTGTTTTATTAAACATGAAATATTTTGGTGATTCAAACTTGTAGATATATTTATGATAAGTATATAAGTTTGAAATTGTTATGTTTGTTTCCGCTATTTATTGAATACGGGTGTGAGGATGAAATCCTTAGTGTTTGCAAGTTACCCCGTTTGTTGCATATCTTTAATGAGCAAGTGTTGTATGTGTTAATTTCAAGTATAATGTGGCATGTCCCTTTTATACCATGTTTCAAATATACTCTGATGAAATTTTTATTATGTGCCTAAATGATTTAATTGTTTATTTGGGGGTATAGAAAGGGGGTGTTACATTAAGTGGTATCAGAGCCAGTGTTCGAGTCAGTAGTGTCTATCTTGTTGTTGTGATGATTGAACTTTTGTTTAATCTTGTTGTTGTCTTTGGGAATGATCAGAATATGGCTGGTAGAAATGACAATGTGATGGCTACTGCTTTGGAAGCAATGGCTAGGGCGGTGCAGAGAGCGCCAAATGTGAGTGCTAATGATGAGTTCAGGATGAATCAACCACCGGTTTTCAAAGGAAGATTTGATCCCGATGGTGCTCAGAATTGGTTGAAAGCGATTGAAAGAATCTTCAGAGTTATGGACTATGCTGAAGAGAGTAAGGTGAGGCTTGGTTCTCACATGCTGAAGGAAGAAGTCGATGATTGGTTGGTCGGTAGAAGTCAAGCTCTTGAGGAGGATGATGAAGATATAGCTTGGGAAGTTTTTCGTGCTGAGTTCTTAGGGAAGTACTACCCTGAGAGTGTGAAGGGAAAGAAGGAGATGGAATTCCTTGAACTGAAGCAAGGTAGTATGTCAGTGGTTGACTATACTGCTAAGTTTGTGGAGTTGGTTCAGTTTCATCCTCATTATGTTGCTGTTACTGCTGAGCTTTCGAAGTGTATTAACTATGAGAATGGTTTGCGTCCTGAGATTAAACAAGTTGTGGGATATCAGAGAATTTGAAGGTTTTCAGATTTGACAGAATGTTGTAGAATTTTTGAAGAAGATAGCAAAGCTCGTTCTACACATTACAAGAGTTTGAATGAGAGGAAAGAAAAGCAACAGGCTAGAAGCGGACCTTATGTGACACCCGCTGATAAGGGCAAGCATAGGGGAAACTTTGATAAGAGATCTGGTGGAGGGAGTTTGGGTCCCGTTAAGTGTTACAAGTGTGGCGATTTGGGCCATAAGTCTTTTGAGTGTGGGAAGAATATCGTGAAATGTTCAAACTGTGGAGGCCTTGGACATGCTACTGCCGAGTGTAGGAGGAATGTTGTGAAGTGCTTCAATTGTGGAGAATTTGGTCACATTAGTACTAAGTGTACTAAGCTGAGGCAAGCTCAGGCGGGCAGAAAGGTGTTTGCATTAGCAGGGAAGGACACTACTAGTGTAGACCGTTTGATTAAAGGTACAAGCTTTATTAATAGTACACCTTTAGTTACTATTATTGATACAGGAGCGACTCATTCATTCATTTCCCTTGAGTGCGCTAAGCGTTTGAATTTGTTTATGTCTTCTTAGGGTGGTGAGATGGTTATTGAGACTCTTGCTTCAGGGTCGGTAACTACTTCTTTGGTGTGTGTAAGTTGTTCTTTGACCATGTATGGTAAAGATTTTGTTATGGATTTAGTTTGTTTGCCGTTGGAGGGTTTGGACGTAATCTTGGGTATGAATTGGTTGCAATTTAATCGAGTTCATATAGATTGTTATCATAAGTTGGTAAGGTTTCCTTCTTTGGATGATGGTGAAGATGAGAGTTTCCTATCCACGAAAGAGTTGAAGAAACTTTTAGTGGACGAAGCTCAATTGTTTGGTTTGTTTTCATCGTTGTTAGTGGAGAGCCAAGTGGAGCACAGTAGGTTCCCAGTGGTGTGTGATTTTCCAGAAGTGTTTCCGGGCGATATTAAGGATGTACCGCCGGAAAGAGAAGTTGAGTTTTCTATTGATCTAGTTCCGGGTACTAGACCGATTTCGATGGCACCGTATCATATGTCAGCTTCAAAATTGGTAGAGTGGAAGAAGCAACTGAATGACTTGTTGGACAAGAGATTTTTTAGGCCGAGTGTTTCTCCTTGGGGTGAGTCGGTATTGTTGGTAAAGAAGAAGGATGGAAGTATGCGGTTATGTATTGATTATCGACAATTGAACAAGGTGACAATTAAGAATAAGTATCCACTTCCGAGGATCGATGATTTGATGGACCAATTGGTTGGTGCGCGTGTTTTTAGTAAGATTGATTTGAGATCAGGATATCACCATATTTGGTTGTCAAAAGTAAGTTTTCTTAGGCATGTTATTTCCGATGGTGGTATTAGTATGGATCCATCCAAGATTGATGCGGTAATGCAATGGGAAGTTCTTAGATCAGTTACGGAGATTTGAAGCTTTTTAGGCTTGGCGGGTTATTATCGGAGGTTTATTCATGGAACTTAAGAGAAGGTTAACAACGGCTCCGAGCTTGATTTTGTCGAATCTGACGGAACCATTTGTAGTGTTTTGTGATGCTTCATTGTTTGGGTTAGGTGGTATTTTGATGCAAGATGGAAAAGTTGTAGCTTATGCTTCAAGACGATTGAGGGTGCATGAAAAGAATTATCCTACTCATGATTTGGAGTTAGCGGTTGTGGTGTTTGTTTTGAAAATTTGGAGGCATTATCTTTATGGTGTGAGATTTAAAGTTTTTAGTGATCACAAGACTTTGAAGTATTTATTTGATTAAAAGGAATTGAACATGATACAAAATAGGTGGTTAGAACTTTTGAAGGATTATGATTTTAGTTTGAATTACCATCTGGGAAAGGCGAACATGGTGGTCGATGCATTAAGTCGTAAGTTGTTACATATGTCCGCATTGATGATAAGAGAATGGGAACTTTTGGAGGATTTTAGAGACTTGAGTTTGGTTTGCGAGATGACGCCGAGAAGTGTGAGACTTGGTATGCTACGTGTTACGAATGATTTTCTTGCAACGGTTTGTGAAAAGCAAAAGTTGGATTTGAAATTTGTCGATTTGATGATGAATGAGAATGAGGATTTTAAGGTTGATAATTTTGGAGTTTTGAGATTCAGTGGTCGTATTTGTATTCCCGATGATGTGGAGTTGAAAAAGATGATATTGGAAGAGGGACACCGAAGTAATTTAAGTATTCATCCGGGAGCGAATATGATGTATCAAGATTTGAAGAAGATCTTTTGGTGGTCCGGATTGAAGAGAGATGTAGCTCATTTTGTGTATGCGTGTTTGACTTGTCATAAGTCTAAGGTGGAACATCAGAAGCCTAGTGTAACACCCCAAAATTTGCCCTCTAATTTATTACCACTAACTGGCTTATACTCTATCCACATGCATCCTCCATTAGGTCACTTGCTTCACAATCATGAAATACATTGGCTCCTAGGGCATGGGGTCAAGAAATTCCTGGTAGTTTGAATTGGCCTTATCCAGAGATGATTTGGGGGGGGGGGGGTTCGTATCTCAACCAAGTCGGAGCAAAGGTTGAATACGCATAAGTCATGAAGGATGAACGGATCCTAAATAATAGGGACTTTCCTCAAAATGGTGCCTTTCATCATATCTTTTTCTCAAAAAGTAGTTCATGATAATCATGGTATCGTAGTCTTCTCATTTGGGCATCACTTACAAGTTAATAAGGTTGGAGGTCGAATTTGAGGGATTGATTAAATACAAAAATAGTTTTTGAATCTGAAGTTAGGAATGGATTGGATGTGGCATATTTTGGTCAGAAGAATAATTGGGTATTTAGGATACTAGTCCATCGAATATCCAAGTCTATTTTTTTCTTATATCCATTGAAGGGAAGAGAGCATATCCTCCATTTTTCAAACAAATTAATTAAGCCCATTTTTGAAACCCAAATCTATTTTGATGGGCCGTTTCCCTTTAATTTGTTTGTTCAAATACCCCATGTCATTTTCTATATTCATATTAAACTGAGCTCAACATTCATTTTCTTCCTTTCTATTATTTGATCCTTAATGGTTCATTCCTACGTATATCCACTAGTCAAAATAAAATTTGCAAGCCATTTTGTTTCCTACAAAATTCAATTAGCCCATCCATCAACTTTCCTAATTATACCAAACATTTTCATGACTAATTAGTTATTCTACCATAACAATTTTCATGGTATTGAAGCTGCTATCAAGGGTACAAATGGAAGTATTCTGGAAAATAACTTAAGCACTTTGGGTCCACTCATATTAATGTTGGTGATCTTATACTTGCAGAGATTAAATTTGGCTCTAAAAAATGGCAGAGTGATTCAAAATGGTAATACAGAAAAAGTCAAAGAAATGTTTCAATAAGGTTCAAGGGAAACCCCAAAAATCCAATTGCAAATTAATGGGAAAATCAGTAGAAACTTACTGATATTGAAGATAGAATATGAGAAACTCAAAAAAGGGTTCAGTTACAACAAATTCAATAATTCTCATAATAGGTAACAAAAATCAGTTTACAGCATAAACTGATATAACAGATATCAGAACAGGAAAAAAGAAGAAAAAAGGAATTACAATTACATCCAAAGTAGCCGAATTAAAAAAAAAGGAAAAGGTCCTTTGCTCAGAAATTGAAATTTTAAAGAAGGACCCTCTAACTCTTCATTACTTTCAAATTCGCCTCTCGCAATTTCCGTCAACCTTCACGTACTAAACCTTCATCATCAATTTCCAACTTGGATCCTCCCTCCAATCTTCATAATTCAATTGCTTCGGTTTACCTACACAAGTAACAGAAATTCTAACTGAATCTAACATTTCCTTAACCGAAATCAGATATAAACTTCAGCAATAAAACAGAATTTCCTAACAACTTCGTAACTAATCTAACTAACTTAGAAATCCATAACAGAAAATACAATTGTTTTACCTGAAATCCCAGAGAACCCTTGAAGCCATTATAAAAAACCGGGATTCTTGCTGCAGTTGTGGCGGGGTGCTTCGATCTTTTCTTCCCCCAATTCACCATTCCTCATCCTCTTCTTCCCCTCTCTCATTCATTCTTCATCTTCAGCCTCCACCAAATCTTCACTCTCCCTTCAACTCTCATCAATCTTCATCATTTTCCCTCAGATCTTCTTCAAGTTTCAAGCATCCCTGTAAAATCAATAACAAAAACACAGCAGGATCAATCACAACAAACAGGCAACCAAAATTTCAGATCCATCAACACTTCAAGAAAACGTATCAACCGCAACTGCACACGAAGAAATCCAACAATCATCAAAATTGCAGCAAGGAGCGATTTCAGAATGAAAAACAAGAATTGAAATAGGGCTTCCGAATGGGAAAATCAACAACAATATTCAGATATGGAAAAGGGAGAACACTTACTGGAACAAGCCGTCGAGTCGACAAATGAATCTGCAAAATCATCGCATCTTCGAAACTTCATTTTCAAAACTTCATCAGCTCCTCTTCTGGTCTTCAATCTTCGTCAGCAAATCATCAATACCAGCAAGTTTCGTCAAAACCTGCGAAGAACGCTTCAATGATGTCCAACGGTTGCAATACGAATTCTTCCGTGATCTTCATCAAGCTTCAACTCCCAATTATCGCCAAGCCGACAAACTTCACCACCTGCAAGATTCAACATCAACGGTAATCACAAATAAATAAAAAGGGATAGAGAGAATCAAAGAAAAAACTCGTATCAAAAGACAAAGCCAGTTGCAAAGGTGAAAGCAGTGAAGGCTAAGCCAGCCGCAGTTCCAAAAGCCAAAGCTGTTCTCAAACCAAAGATTGCTCCAAAGGCCAAAGCTGTAACCGCCAAGCCCAAAGTTGCATCTTCTGAGAACAAAGCTTCGGTGAAGCCGAAGCCTAATGAGAGACCTACAAAGCTTGCAAAGACGACTCCGGGGAAGAAAGTAACTGTTGCGAAGGAAGTTGCGGCGGCGAAGAGCGTGAAGGGTAAGAGCATCAAGTCTCCGGCAAAAAGGTTTTGATGAAGAGAAAGGGAAAGAATTCGAGTTAGGGTTTGGCGATTCAGCTTGAAATTTAGGTTGGTTGAGACTTCTTAGGGTATGAGCAATCCGCGGGCGGCCATGGTTGCCTTCTCCGGTAGCTCTTTATATCCGCCGCCGCTAGGGGAGAGGCCGAAGGAGGTGACGGAGTGCAAGGATGAAACTCTCACCGGCGTTTTCGGCACTGACGAAGAGGTGAAGATGGCGCCGCGGAATGGAAGGATGAATCTAGGGTTTGTCATTTCTTCCCCTTTTGTGCTGAAGCCCTTTTTTTTTGTTGATATGAAATTAATCAAATAAATTAGAAATTTAAGAATAATGTCTTGATATTAAGAATAATTAAAGGAATTAATCAGATTAAAACAGATTAAATCCACCGTTTAATTGTTGTTTTCAGAATTTGGAAGAAGATAAGATTCAGTTTTTGGGGTCCAATCCGGAGGTGACACTTGTCACCGTCCGGTTGGACCACACTTTCATGATCACACGCGCCCCTACCTACTGCAATTACCATGCACCTTCAGCCTCTATTGCAAATTGGGCCTTCCCTATTTCTATCGGCACCCCCATGTCAAGCCCAGTTATCTTTATAACTAAAAAAAACATTTCTATTCCCACCCCATTTTAATTTTCTTTCTTTTTTAATTTCTATTTTATATACAGTTCATTTTAAATCACAAAAAAATACTAAAACATAAAATAAAATTCTACAAAAATTATGATATGATATTAAATCAGTTTAGAAACATTCCCAATTTTTACTTTCTGAATTTTCGCATTTTTCAATTTAATTTCGATTTTTCATTTTAATTGATTCATATTAAATTCCTTTATAAACACATAAATTTGTACAATTTATTTCTGCCACTTCCCATAACATTTTTTGGCCATTCGTTTTTCTATGATTAAAGGACAAATTAAAGTACCTAGAATATTTTTGGTGTATTTTTTAGGGCATTTTTTCTAATGTTTTGGTAGTATGATTTGTATAAATTTGTGATTAAACCTTAGATAAGTTTAAGTGGCTATTCACCATAGTTAGACTTAGAATTTTTAAGAGATTTTTTAATATAGTGTTATAATCAGGTTAGAGACCTTAGGAATTTAATTTCACATTTTTCCCATGATTTTGATATTTTTTTCATTTTAATTCATTCCATCATATTATGCATATTCATGATTCATGTCATTCACTAACTATTCTCTTTTTTGTGCAAGGTATGTTTTCAAGGATTGGCTTATGGACTTGGATATTTTAGTGCCTCAATTATGTTTGTATGCTTTGTGATGTAATAGCGTAATACTTGTATGTTTGTATAGTTTCCATAATTAGGATAGAAAAGATAAAACAAATCGTTAGAAAACAAAATCTCAAAAAATGAAATAAATAAGATACTCGATCCAACGTCGAGTAAATTTTCAAATAAACAAATAAAGTTGTATGTGACTTTAGGGTCCTCGATTACCATCGTTCCACTCCATTCAACCAAAAGCAAGCCTTGTATGTTTCACACCATAAGTCGTGCGTCTTAGCACCACGCAACCGACCCACCCGATCCATCGTTTTTATCCTGTTTATGTTTCATTCACGTTTTTACCCACCATGACTTAGGAGGACCATATTGTTCACTATTAATTCTTGTATTCTCATTTCTAGTCTTATATCTCTTAGGTAGGTTTAATCTTTCAAACTTCACTAACCATAGGTCATCATTAAACTCCATTGATTTAGGGTAAGTCTAGTTTCCCTTAGAATTTTTCATTTGATAATTTGAGTCTCACTTGTCATCTTAATAATAAAATCAAAAACACTTAATAAAGGAAAATATGTACAATGCGCCACGAGCCTTAAGCTATACGGGAAATGATTAGTGAAGGTCTCCTTCACTCTTCTAGGATGCTTTACAAACGTTCCATTGGGGGCGATCTTGGAAAGTATTCGCTCCTGTGTCATAGTCTTTAGTGTTGTACATACGAAAAACACAATCTCAAAAACACTTCTTATAAAAGACAACAAACCATGAAGTCACGTCTTCTCATCTCATTTCATACTCTTTGCGGATGAACATGACTTGTCTCGACAGTTCAAACAACGATACGGTAAACACCCTCGAGTCAGAGCCGGTAACACCCGAGCTAGAACTATGGAAACGTCATCCTAAAATCACAAACGAGTGTAAGCCTTAGTTAGACGAACTACGACATCTCTGATCCTCATTTATCCCGATGAGGTACGTAGGCAGTGGGGTAGGGCCCATTCGAGCACAATCTTTCTTTTTCCCTACATTTTCCCCTTTTTATTCCCATTTGTTAATTCCATTTCTTCTCTCATTTCCATTTCATTCCAGATAGCCATTCTTTCATTTGAACAGCATACTATTTCTCACTCTTTGAAAACAGACTTATAAGCATGGATCCCGTCGGGTACGGCGGACGGATTGGGGTGCTAATACCTTCTCAATTCGTAACCGACTTCCGTATCCAGATCTTTGGTTCGCAAGGCCTCGTCCTTTTCCTTCTTCCTCAGGTTTGTGCAACATTACCTTTCCCATTCCTTTGGGATAAAAATGTCTGGTTGGCGACTCTAACCTTTCCGCGCCACTTTCGCGTTTGTACCAGGGTGAAAATCCGGGGAGCGACAGCTGGCGACTCTGCTGGAGACTTTTAGAAATTCTAATTTCCCCTTTGAGAGTCAATCCTAGCGCTTGTCTGTTTCTGTTTTCTTCGGGTGCTTATTCATTCTTCGTTATGCTTTAGTTTAGCTTTACTATTTTTTACAGTTTATCGCTTTACTTCATAGCTTTATTTACAACTTTCTGCATTTTACTTTACTGTGCATATACTGGCATATACTGTACTGGCTGTTCTAGGTTTCCTTGGCGGGATGGGATTATTGTGAGATAAGCCAAATACCCGGCTTGAGTATACACATAGGATTTAGAGTGGGCAGTCGTGTGGCTTGCGTGGTCTTGAGCACGTGTAGTTTTCACGAGTCCCACACCCAGATCAGGCTCTCTTGGGATATGATCTATACTGCCTAGGCAGACCATAGAACGTTCCCACCTGAGCTGCTAACACTGGGAACCGATCATCGAGGACCTTAGTGGAAACAACCCTCTCTAGTGGTGACAGTGGTAGACCACATTTCGTGGCAAACCCATTTGCACCCGAGGGCCCACTAGGAAATCGCATAGGATGACCTTGTTCTCTCGTAGGAACCTGGTTAAAGCAATTGGTCGTATGACGGTAGTATTGTACCTTTCGGGATGAATGTACTATTGTTTCTCGACTTCAGTGCTTGAAGCCGGGAACTTATGAGGGATGCTTGTTTTTCCGGAATTCAGCTGAGGCCTCCCTGAGTAGTACATAATGCCAAACCGATTCCCTGATTTGGTCATGAGGCATTTTTCGGAAATGGGGAACGTATTATTGCTATTCGGCTTTGAGAGTCCGTGATGTTGACCCGTAGTAGCACACCCGTGAGATTGGGAGGGGTTTACATGTTTGCAGGAACCCTAAAAACTTCCAACATACCCGCTTTTGCCAGTATTACTCCGTGTCATGATCCGGTCCTATATGATACTAGTTGAGAATTCTGGAATTTCTGCACAGAGATACTGATATCATGATCTTCACCAACATTTGGTTATCTGATCCACACCAGCGTCGGACCGCTGACCACATGCCAGTTGCATACATGACATCATAGCATTTTAGCATACATGTTCAGTTACTTCTAAGGATCCCATATCTGAATTATGTCGGATTTTTCTCTGCATTAAAACTTGGATCAAAACAGATGGACTCCTTGGAAATAACTAAACATGGCATTTGCATACATCCTTGCATTTTTGACAGGTATTCAGGAACAACTTCTTATCCTGACTTGGTTCCCCTTTCTCAGAATGGCCGATTTGAATCACAATTGTCAAGGTTTAGACATGGAACAACTCCGAGCGGAGGTGACTGAGATGAAGGCCCAACTGGGGCATTTTATAGTGGACATTCGAGCGTTGTCCCAGGATCAGAAATTGCTAAGAGAAGAATTCAACCTGATGAAGACTCAGATAAAGCTGCTTATAGGAATCATGAATACTATATCGAAAAAGGAAAATAGCTGTGTGTCTGATTTTCAAACAGAAGGTCATGCTTCTCCCATCTCTTTGGGATGTCCAATAAATCAGGGTTCTTTAGATGGATTTCCTCTACAGTTCGAATCCCTTCACCAGCAATCGCCACTCGGCAGTCAGGAAGAGCATCAGATAGGAACCAACTCCACATGTGAACTGAATGATCCTACACCAATCGTTACCAAAGAAGTGAGCACTTTCTTTCCTTATCAGGGATCCTCATTAGCTGCTACGCCTTGGTTTCCAGGAGAAATACTTCAACCGATTTCGGCTATAGCTCCTCCATTGCTAGCAACCCGTCATCAACAGGTTCAAGAAAGGGTTATTGATCCGATACCCATATCTTATGCTGAATTGTGCCCACAACTGCTCAAAAAGGGGTTGATTGAGTGTCACGAGCTAGCTCCTCCTTCAGGTGTAATTACTTTTGGATTGACTGGACCGGAAGTACCGCAAGATAAAGCATGCAGGAATACAAAAGAGATGGTCAATTTTCCTTCTTCCAGAATCATTGCTCAGGCCAAGTCTTCAAAGGGGCTACATCAACAATCTTCATTCACTCCTCGGCCAAATATGAGTAAGAGAGTACATAGACATGTCAGGCGTCCAACGCAATGTCAACAACGAAGTTTTCAATCACGACCACAGGGTCAGCAACAACAAGTACAAAGACTGTTTCAGGAAAGAAGAAGAGAGAGGAACCACAGACTTGATCCTATCCCATGTCCATATGCTGTATTACTTCCAGAGCTGTTGAAGTTGAACCTGGTCGAGCTCCGAACCATGAGACCTCCTGCTCCTGACAATCTACCTCGGAATTTTGATGCTAATGCCAGGTGCGAGTTCCATTCAGGTTCCCAGGGGCACAGTATTGAGAAATGTTGGGCTTTTCAGAACAAGGTACATGACCTAGTTAACTCCAAGGCAATCAATTTCGCTCCTCTCCCAAATGTACTCCAGAATCTGATGCCTAGTCATAATGGAACTGGTGTCACGGTTATTCTACCAGATGGTGCACGTTAAGCTGAAGTCTTCGAGGTAATCACCCAAGACGCCAGGGTATTCATGAAGCAAATATAGCCAGCAGTATTCAAATACTCTCAGTGACGGCATTTATGTGTTTGCCTTTCTTCGTTGTTCATTTTCATCCCTATTGAGGGGAACTACGTCGCTATGATTCTTCATTGGTCATCAGTCAATGGAGATACGTAGGCAGAAGATCGTCAGGTCTTTCCGAGCAACCTTATGGGGCAACTTTACTCCCCAGCTTCACTCTTTCCTTCAGATGTCTCGTGTCAGAGTCAGAATAGCTAGAAGAAGAAGTATGACTGCCTTGGTTAGGTATACGGCTACAATTTGAAGATTACAAGTCTGTGAAAGAGCTATTGATCACTGAAAGTATCCAAGACTGACAGGTCCAGACGAAGCCAAGCCTCCTCAATTACGGCAATATTCAGTTTCTTTACTGCATTTCCATTTGTAGTTTCTTTTATATGCTAAACATTTGTCTACATGTATGAAATTTGTTTGATTTTGAATGTTAGCAATAATAAAACTCACATGTTTTTCTTAAAGTAAATTCATTTGCATTCCCTTATAATTTTGCATGTGTACATCGCGATACCAATTGTCGTGCTTAAATTCTATGAAGGAGAATGACGAAATAAAAATGCAAAATCTCTAATTGTGTGCTCTCGAGTAAAGACCTTGTTGACGATGTACAGGCTTTGTTTCAAATCCATAAACACTGGATATATAAGGAAGATAGACCCTTGCTAACCCCTTCGAGCCTTGAAGTAGGAGTTTTTTTTCACATGAAAAACCCTCACATGTAACCCAGGGGCAGAGTAGATATCAGCTAGTCGGACCAAGCGTTCAGGCTTTCGTAAAGGAGTGTATTTGAAGATCCATTGCATTCTACTATTCTAATCAAGAGGTCCAAAGACCCGAAACCACAATGGTTATCCAAGTCAAAAGGTCCAAAGATTGAAAACCACAATGGTTATCCTTCGTCGACCAAAGAATGAGGCAGTCGCAACCCTCGCGAAGCAATCAAGGCAAATAATGTCACGCGACTTGTTCAAAATGCAAAAAAAAAGAAAAAGAAAAGAAAAGGCCCGCTAAGTCGAAACTTGAAAACAAGCGACTTAGGCAAAAGTTAGGGCATCCCGCTGGACTTCACAGTCAAAGATTCACAAGAATCAGTCCAGGCAAAAGTTAGGGATAAAGCAAAATAACGCAAAAGCGAAAGACAAAAAGGATTACACAAGAAAGATCCTCAAATGAGAACAAAGTCGTGCGGCACAAACACGAAAGATGGAGGAGTGACTGACTCTCAACAATAACCGGATTGGTGCTTGAACCGATAGCAGCAATGGTTCCTCAATCAACACGAAACCCTTATGAAAGGTGAATGCTCGTGAAAACTAGTTGAACATAGGAATGGAGAACATCACGAAGAGTGAGGGGCACAAATAAACTTCGGGCCTATATCCTTTATTTCTATAACCGTGAACCAGGCCACGATACAACCCTTAAAAGTCCTAACTGAAACAGGGTTAATTCGAGAGCGTACTACTACGAGGCCGCGTTCCTGACTCCTATGAGTTATGCTAAAAGACATTTGTTGGTATTGCATGTACATATTTTCATTCAAAATAATATCATATCTTAACCAGTAATTCGCTCACGAAGGTTTACGATCCCTTTTCAAAACTTCAAGATTAACATGTTTGTTGCATTGAAATTTTCATTCTAAGAATAAACATTTTCTCGCTTGCATACGTTTGTTTAGCATCATAAATGGTTCACATGCGGAAATTCAATCCAGAAGCTTAAGCTTGCCAAGTTGAGAAGTCTAAAACTTCTGGAAGACTGTCACGTCGAGGTGCACTTTTCCGAAAAAGCTTCATTGAGCAGGGATTTTCCCAATCGGTCATGGTAAGAGCTAGCCAACCCGGGGCAGTTACGTCGAGCAATATGTTCAAATTTCAGTCAAACTGGGGCAATCACCTCGAGATTCGGATCTCTCCAAGAGCGAAGATTAGTCAGTCAGGTGCAAAGCTATTCAAATACTCGTACTGGGGCAGGCCACCCCAATAGTACGAAAGTTCATTCTTTCCCGAAGACAGACGATCGAAAGCATTTACCCGGAGTTTAGAATACCGTGGTCACGTGTCAAGCCAAGTATCTCGTTCAACACTTCTGACAGATACAAACTCATCCGCATTGGCAATGGTTACCTCCCCAGCAAGGTTGTTACGCCAGTTCATGCAGTCGTTATGATACCTAAGAGTTTAAAGACGCCAAATCTTTTGTAAAATCCTCTTGAGGTAAAATCCATACGGAAGCAACTGATCCCCAGTACGAGACAACCTGAAATCTTCCCTCCTCAGCAAGACGTGTCTCGGTGTTGTCTTCTCCAACAGGAAAATGGAAGTTATCTTCACTAAAGTCAGAAGTTTTTCCTTCAGTTGTTTTCCTTGATCTCGGTTCCTCAACAGATCCAAGGCAATTCCTATTCCCCTAGAAGATTTCAGATAAATCGTTCTCCTTCCCAGCAGATCCACGAGAGTGGATAATCCCCAATAATCGAGGTTTCCCCAGGAACGTTCCTCAAATCTAAAGTCCAATTTATTTTTGGCAAAGGTGATAATTCGGGACAAATGAATTATTCACGCTCTTCTCTAACAAAGATGTTATTCCCACAGGAAATCTCAAGATTGATTTTGCGATCTTTGTGTTTCCCCACAGAGTTAGCAGGGACTTATTACTTCCGCGTCAGGAATTTCTTTCACATTCACACCAGTCTATTAACGATACTCAAGACATAACATCCCCAGTTTCATGGGGCAACATGCCATGCAATTCAACATATGCAAAACCCATCCACAGACTGGCCAAAGTCCACCCGCAGTGTGGCAAATTTCCAAAGTCCCCCGCAGTGGGCAAAAGCCTCCCGTAGTGAGCAAAAGTCTCCCGTAGTGAGCAAAAGTCCACCCGCAGTGTGGCAAATTTCAAAAGTCCCCCACAGTGGGCAAAAGTCTCCAACAGTGAGCAAAAGTCCAGCCGCAGACTGGCCAAAGTCCATCTTTGGGTGGCAAGTTTCAAAAGTCTCCCACAGTGGGCAAAAGTCTCCCACAGTGAGCAAAAGTCCAGCCACAGACTGGCCAAAGTCCATCTTCGGGTGGCAAGTTTCAAAAGTCTCCCACAGTGAGCAGAAATCCACCCGCAGTGTGGCAAATTCTCAAAGTCCACCCGCAGTGTGGCAAATTTCCAAAGACCACCCACTGTGTGGCAAAATATCTGAAGTCCAACCGCAGATTGGCAAAAGCCCATCCTCAGGGTGTCAAAGTATCTTAAAATTCAATCGCAAATTGTAGAAAAGTCCGCCCGCAGCGTGGCAAGTCAGTAGTCATTTGACATCACTCAAAAGGCATCCTCTGTTTACTATTCTCTCCATTATAATTATATCCAAGCAGAGTTCGTTCGGTTGAGCTTATTTCTCTGTTCTTCCGTCGCAGAGTGCAAATTTTCTGGTTGTTTTTAGTATTCAATCCCTGCATACTTCAAACGTCTGAAAGCAGCTGCTATCATCCATTCAAGTCTACAGTGATTGAATAGGGGCAGCTGTAACACCCCAAAATTTGCCCTCTAATTTATTACCACTAACTGGCTTATACTCTATCCACATGCATCCTCCATTAGGTCACTTGCTTCACAATCATGAAATACATTGGCTCCTAGGGCATGGGGTCAAGAAATTCCTGGTAGTTTGAATTGGCCTTATCCAGAGATGATTTGGGGGGGGGGGGGTTCGTATCTCAACCAAGTCGGAGCAAAGGTTGAATACGCATAAGTCATGAAGGATGAATGGATCCTAAATAATAGGGCCTTTCCTCAAAAAGGTGCCTTTCATCATATCTTTTTCTCAAAGAGTGGTTCATGATAATCATGGTATCATAGTCTTCTCATTTGGGCATCACTTACAAGTTAATAAGGTTGGAGGTCGAATTTGAGGGATTGATTAAATACAAAAATAGTTTTTGAATCTGAAGTTAGGAATGGATTGGATGTGGCATATTTTGGTCAGAAGAATAATTGGGTATTTAGGATACTAGTCCATCAAATATCCAAGTCTATTTTTTTTCTTATATCCATTGAAGTGAAGAGAGCATATCCTCCATTTTTCAAACAAATTAATTAAGCCCATTTTTGAAACCCAATTCTATTTTGATGGGCCGTTTCCCTTTAATTTGTTTGTTCAAATACCCCATGTCATTTTCTATATTCATATTAAACTGAGCTCAAAATTCATTTTCTTCCTTTGCATTATTTGATCCTTAATGGTTCATTCCTACGTATATCCACTAGTCAAAATAAAATTTGCAATCCATTTTGTTTCCTACAAAATTCAATTAGCCCATCCATCAACTTTCCTAATTATACCAAACATTTTCATGACTAATTAGTTATTCTACCATAACAATTTTCATGGTATTGAAGCTGCTATCAAGGGTACAAATGGAAGTATTCTGGAAAATAACTTAAGCACTTTGGGTCCACTCATATTAATGTTGGTGATCTTATACTTGCAGAGATTAAATTTGGCTCTAAAAAATGGCAGAGTGATTCAAAATGGTGATACAGAAAAAGTCAAAGAAATGTTTCAATAAGGTTCAAGGGAAACCCCAAAAATCCAATTGCAAATTAATGGGAAAATCAGTAGAAACTTACTGATATTGAAGATAGAATATGAGAAACTCAAAAAAGGGTTCAGTTACAACAAATTCAATAATTCTCATAACAGGTAACAAAAATCAGTTTACAGCATAAACTGATATAACAGATATCAGAACAGGAAAAAAGAAGAAAAAAGGAATTACAATTACATCCAAAGTAGCCGAATTAAAAAAAAGGAAAAGGTCCTTTGCTCAGAAATTGAAATTTTAAAGAAGGACCCTCTAACTCTTCATTACTTTCAAATTCGCCTCTCGCAATTTCCGTCAACCTTCACGTACTAAACCTTCATCATCAATTTCCAACTTCGATCCTCCCTCCAATCTTCATAATTCAATTACTTCGGTTTACCTACACAAGTAACAGAAATTCTAACTGAATCTAACATTTCCTTAACCGAAATCAGATATAAACTTCAGCAATAAAACAAAATTTCCTAACAACTTCGTAACTAATCTAACTAACTTAGAAATCCATAACAGAAAATACAACTGTTTTACCTGAAATCCCAGAGAACCCTTGAAGCCATTATAAAAAACCGGGATTCTTGTTGCAGTTGTGGCGGGGTGCTTCGATCTTTTCTTCCCCCAATTCACCATTCCTCATCCTCTTCTTCCCCTCTCTCATTCATTCTTCATCTTCAGCCTCCACCAAATCTTCACTCTCCCTTCAACTCTCATCAATCTTCATCATTTTCCCTCAGATCTTCTTCAAGTTTCAAGCATCCCTGTAAAATCAATAACAAAAACACAGCAGGATCAATCACAACAAACTGGCAACCAAAATTTCAGATCCATCAACACTTCAAGAAAACGTTTCAACCGCAACTGCACACGAAGAAATCCAACAATAATCAAAATTGCAGCAAGGAGCGATTTCAGAACGAAAAACAAGAATTCAAAGAGGGCTTCCGAATGGGAAAATCAACAACAATATTCAGAAATGGAAAAGGGAGAAAGCTTACTGGAACAAGCCGTCGAGTCGACAAATGAATCTGCAAAATCATCGCATCTTCGAAACTTCATTTTCAAAACTTCATCAGCTCCTCTTCTGGTCTTCAATCTTCGTCAGCAAATCATCAATACCACCAAGTTTCGTCAAAACCTGCGAAGAACGCTTCAATGATGTCCAACGGTTGCAATACGAATTCTTCCGTGATCTTCATCAAGCTTCAACTCCCAATTGCCGCCAAGCCGACAAACTTCACCACCTGCAAGATTCAGCATCAACGGTAATCACAAATAAAAAAAAAAGGGGATAGAGAGAATCAAAGAAAAAACTTGTATCAAAAGACAAAGCCAGTTGCAAAGGTGAAAGCAGTGAAGGCTAAGCCAGACGCAGTTCCAAAAGCCAAAGCTGTTCTCAAACCAAAGATTGCTCCAAAGGCCAAAGCTGTAACCGCCAAGCCCAAAGTTGCATCTTCCGAGAACAAAGCTTCGATGAAGCCGAAGCCTAATGAGAGACCTACAAAGCTTGCAAAGACGACTCCGGGGAAGAAAGTAACTGTTGCGAAGGAAGTTGCGGCGGCGAAGAGCGTGAAGGGTAAGAGCATCAAGTCTCCGGCAAAAAGGTTTCGATGAAGAGAAAGGGAAAGAATTCGAGTTAGGGTTTGGCGATTCAGCTTGAAAATTAGGTTGGTTGAGACTGCTTAGGGTATGAGCAATCCGCGGGCGGCCATGGTTGCCTTCTCCGGTAGCTCTTTATATCCGCCGCCGCTAGGGGAGAGGCCGAAGGAGGTGACGGAGTGCAAGGATGAAACTCTCACCGGCGTTTTCGGCACTGACGAAGAGGTGAAGATGGCGCCGCGGAATGGAAGGATGAATCTAGGGTTTGTCATTTCTTCCCCTTTTGTGCTGAAGCCCTTTTTATTTTATGTTTTTTTGTTGATATGAAATTAATCAAAAAAATTAGAAATTTAAGAATAATGTCTTGCTATTAAGAATAATTAAAGGAATTGATCACATTAAAACAGATTAAATCCATCGTTTAATTGTTGTTTTCAGAATTTGGAAGAAGATAAGATTCAATTTTTGGGGTCCAATCCGGCGGTGACACTTGTCACCGTCCGGTTGGACCACCCTTTCATGATCACACGCGCCCCTACCTACTGCAATTACCATGCACCTTCAGCCTCTATTGCAAATTGGGCCTTCCCTATTTCTATCGGCACCCCCATGTCAAGCCCAGTTATCTTTATAACTAAAAAATACATTTCTATTCCCACCCCATTTCAATTTTCTTTCTTTTTTAATTTCTATTTTATATACAGTTCATTTTAAATCACAAAAAAATACTAAAACATAAAATAAAATTCTACAAAAATTATAATATGATATTAAATCAGTTTAGAAACATTCCCGATTTTTACTTTCTGAATTTTCGCATTTTTCAATTTAATTTCGATTTTTCATTTTAATTGATTCATATTAAATTCCTTCATAAACACATAAATTTGTACAATTTATTTCTGCCACTTCCCATAACATTTTTTGGCCATTCTTTTTTCTATGATTAAATGACAAATTAAAGTACCTATAATATTTTTGGTGTATTTTTTAGGGCATTTTTTCTACTGTTTTGGTAGTATGATTTGTATAAATTTGTGATTAAACCTTAGATAAGTTTAAGTGGCTATTCACCATAGTTAGACTTAGAATTTTTAAGAGATTTTTTAACATAGTGTTATAATCAGGTTAGAGACCTTAGGAATTTAATTTCACATTTTCCCATGAATTTTGATATTTTTTTCATTTTAATTCATTCCATCATATTATGCATATTCATGATTCATGTCATTCACTAACTATTCTCTTTTTTTTGCAAGGTATGTTTTCAAGGATTGGCTTATGGACTTGGATATTTTTGTGCCTCAATTATGTTATTATGCTTTGTGATGTAATAGCGTAATACTTGTATGTTTGTATAGTTTCCATAATTAGGATAGAAAAGATAAAACAAATCGTTAGAAAACAAAATCTCAAAAAATGAAATAAATAAGATACTTGATCCAACGTCGAGTAAATTTTCAAATAAATAAATAAAGTTGTATGTGACTTTAGGGTCCTCGATTACCATCGTTCCACTCCATTCAACCAAAAGCAAGCCTTGTATGTTTCACACCATAAGTCGTGCGTCTTAGCACCACGCAACCGACCCACCCGATCCATCGTTTTTATCCCGTTTATGTTTCATTCACGTTTTTACCCACCATGACTTAGGAGGACCATATTGTTCACTATTAATTCTTGTATTCTCATTTCTAGTCTTATATCTCTTAGGTAGGTTTAATCTTTCAAACTTCACTAACCATAGGTCATCATTAAACTCCATTGATTTAGGGTAAGTCTAGTTTCCCTTTGAATTTTTCCTTTGATAATTTGAGTCTCACTTCTCATCTTAATAATAAAATCAAAAACACTTAATAAAGGAAAATATGTACAATGCGCCACGAGCCTTAAGCTATACGGGAAATGATTAGTGGAGGTCTCCTTCACTCTTCTAGGATGCTTTACAAACGTTCCATTGGGGGCGATCTTGGAAAGTATTCGCTCCTGTGTCATAGTCTTTGGTGTTGTACATACGAAAAACACAATCTCAAAAACACTTCTTATAAAAGACAACAAACCAAGAAGTCACGTCTTCTCATCTCATTTCATACTCTTTGCGGACGAACATGACTTGTCTCGACAGTTCAAACAGCGATACGGTAAACACCCTCGAGTCAGAGCCGGTAACACCTGAGCTAGAACTATGGCAACGTCATCCTAAAAATCACAAACGAGTGTAAGCCTTAGTTAGACGAACTACGGCGTCTCTGATCCTCATTTATCCCGATGAGGTACGTAGGCAGTGGGGTAGGGCCCATTCGAGCACAATCTTTCTTTTTCCCTACATTTTCCCCTTTTTATTCCCATTTGTTAATTCCATTTCTTCTCTCATTTCCATTTCATTCCAGATAGCCATTCTTTCATTTGAAGAACATACTATTTCTCACCCTTTGAAAACAGACTTATAAGCGTGGATCCCGTCGGGTACGGCGGACGAATTGGGGTGCTAATACCTTCTCAATTCGTAACCGACTTCCGTATCCAGATCTTTGGTTCGCAAGGCCTCGTCCTTTTCCTTCTTCCTCGGGTTTGTGCAACATTACCTTTCCCATTCCTTTGGGATAAAAATGTTTGGCTGGCGACTCTAACCTTTCCGCGCCACTTTCACGTTTGTACCAGGATGAAAATCCCGGGAGCGACACCTAGTGGTTTAATGCAACCGTTAGATATTCCGGAATGGAAATGGGATAGTATATCGATGGATTTTGTTACGGGTTTGCCGAATACGCAAAGAGGTCATAATGCTATTTGGGTGATTGTGGATAGGCTTACTAAATCTACTCACTTTATTCCGATTGATATTAGTTATCCATTGGAGAAGCTAGCCGAGATTTATATTTATGTGATTGTAAAGTTGCATGGATTACCTAAGAGTATTGTATCGGATAGAGATCCTAGATTTACATCGAGGTTTTGGGAAAGTTTGCAAAAGGCTTTGGGTTCTAAGCTAAGATTAAGTTCGGCTTACCATCCGCAAACGGACGGTCAAACTGAGAGGACAATTCAATCGTTGGAAGATTTGTTGTGTGCTTGTGTGTTGGAACAAGGTGGCGTTTGAGATAGTTATTTAGCGTTGATTGATTTCACCTACAATAACAGTTTTCACTCGAGTATTGGTATGGCACCATTTGAGGCTTTATATGGTCGGAAATGTCGAACACCTTTGTGTTGGCATAAAACTGGAGAGAGAATGGTAGTTGGACCGGAAATGGTACAATAGACGACGGGAAAAGTGAATTTTATTCGGGAGAAGAGGAGAACTTCTCAGAGTAGACAAAAGAGTTATCATAACAAGAAAAGGAAAGATCTTGAGTTTCAGGAAGGCGACCATGTGTTTTTGAGAGTTACACCGGTTACGGGTGTGGGTCGTGCCTTGAAGTCGAAAAATTTGACTTCTCGTTTTATTGGGTCGTATCAAATTACTGCACGAGTTGGTGTTGTGGCTTATCGTATGGCGTTGCCTCCGAATCTTTTGAATTTGCATGATGTGTTCCATATTTCGCAACTTCGGAAGTATGTTCTGGATCCGTCACATGTTATTCCTATGGATGAGGTTGAAGTAAGAGATAACCTTACGGTTGAAGCTTTGCCGGTTAGGATTTTGGATCGTGAAATCAAGAACCTAAGAGGCAAGGATATTGCGCTTGTGAAAGTGGTGTGGGGAGGCGCTGCAGAAGGCAATATGACTTGGGAGTTAGAGAGTGGGATGCGCGAGTCGTATCCGGAGTTGTTTGAATCAGGTAATATTTTCGAGGACAAAAATTTCTAAAGTGGGGGAGAGTTGTAACACCCCGATTCGATAATTTCCAATTTTGTTGAGTCTTTTATTTTATTTGTGTGATAATTGTCTCATTTGTGAAATTGATATAATAATATGATATGATGATGTGGTATGTTGATATGATTTGTGACTTTACCGTTTTGTGAACTTTCAGGTAAAATTGGATAATATGGTATTTTAGACATTTACTAATTAGTGATAAGTTAGAATTAGATGGAATTATATTTTTGTGAGAAAAATGATATTTGGTAAAAAGAATAGTTAGTAAGAGAAATAGAGAGAAAAGAGTATAAGAGTGAGAAAGAGAAAGAGAAGAGAATAGAAAGGAAATAGAAGAGAAAGAAAGGAAGAGAAGAGAAAAGAGGAGAAAAAGAGGAAAAGCTTGGATTCTTCAAGATTGCTCCTAGGAATCGAAATAATCGGGTAAGGGTGATAAACATTGTTATCTTGACCTTGTGTATGATTATGTATGTGTGTGAATGATTGGATTTTGGTTTTGATGAAGTTTAGAGAAGATGAATAGTTAGGGTTTTAGTGAAATGTGAGAAATTGGTAGATTAATTGGTTGGAAATCGTTATAATCGAAGTATGATAGCTAGTTTATGTTATTGATCATGTTTATGGAAGTATTTTGGAGATTTGGAGGTGTATGAGTTGACTGTCACGCAGCTGAAAATTCTGGAATTCGCAGTTATTGCTCAGCGAGCTATCCCTCGCTCAGCGAGAATTCCAGGGATTTCCTCGCTCAGCGAGAATTCCAGGGATTTCCTCGCTCAGCAAACGAGAGGGCGCTCAGCAAGCCTGTAGGTTTTTGAGGAATTTGTGTTTTTAATCCGTAGCTTTAGTTTCGATTATCCGTTTTAGGCGTTCTTTATATAGATTCAAAGCTAGAAACATGTAGAAACTAATGATGCTAGGAAATGTAATTTTTAGCCGACTTTCACCCGACTTTCCCGATAAAACGTAAATGAGTTAATTATGGAAACGTGGGTTTGCTGTGATGTTGTGGCTGTTTGGAAAATGAATACATTGCTTGAATTGAATGTCAATGTATGCTAAATGAATGAGTTGTGTGCATAATTTTGTTGTGAATAATGTGTGCATTTTCAAGAATGTTGTGTGTCATTTTGCATGTGAAGTATAATGTATGCATTCTTGTGTTGTGGGATTCTTTGTGAATCCGTTGTAGCATCGTGTGCTCATGTGGAGTGTGAGCGATGACTACAACACGATCGTGTGCCCATGTGGGATGTGATTGATTGGATTGTGTGCCCGTGTGGGGTGTGAGAAATCCAGAAACATGTGTGCCCGTGTGGAGTGTGAGTGATGGGTGATTTATTCACATTAATTGTGTGCCTCTGTGAGGTGTGAGCAATCGGATTGTGTGCCTGTGTGGGGTGTGAGCAATCCATAAATATTGTGTGCCCATATGGGGTGTGAGCAATGAGTGAACATCGTATGCCCGACGGGGAGTTACTTTAGGTAACGAGCGATGGTTCCATTAGTTCCTGAGTGAACTTGCTAATGATTGAGTCGGTACCGCATTGCATTTGCATAGAGTCGTGAGTCGGTCTCTATGATTTTCATTTATCATCTATAATTGATGTTGGTGAATAAACATGAATAAAGTATGTATATTAGAGTGATTGATGTTGAATAATAAACATGAATGTAGATGTTTATGTCTATAATGTGAATAGTGAATTGGTGCATGATGAATATGCTTGAATTGTGTGTGTGTATGTGTGTGTGTGTGTGTGTGTATATATATATATATATATATATATATATATATATATATATATATATATATATATATTGTGATATATATATGGGTGATGAGCAGTGATTTTGGTGAGAACGTTTTATGTGCATTTTATATGTTGAGATATATAATTATATGCAATGTTATTATGATAATGTTTCTCACCCTTCTGCTGTTTTTTTATGCTCTATGAGGCATTGCAGAGTAGGTTGCTGGAAGGTATTTTTGTGAAGCTTATCTTCATCTTTTTGAGGTCGGTCGGCTCTGATATGTAGCACCGGGTAGCTAGGGTCGGCTTGATGCATATTTGTGATACATTTGTATATGAATTTTGATGATGTATGTTTTATGTAAACATGAAATATTTTGGTGATTCAAACTTGTAGATATATTTATGATAAGTATATAAGTTTGAAATTGTTATGTTTGTTTCCGCTGTTTATTGAATACAGGTGTGAGGATGAAATCCTTAGTGTTTGCAAGTTACCCCGTTTGTTGCATATCTTTAATGAGCAGGTGTTGTATGTGTTAATTTCAAGTATAATGTGGCATGTCCCTTTTATACCATGTTTCAAATATACTCTGATGAAATTTTTATTATGTGCCAAAATGATTTAATTGCTTATTTGGGGATATAGAAAGGGGGTGTTACACCAAATCCGACAGAATCATTTATGGTGTATTGTGATGCTTCATTGTTTGGGTTAGGTGGTGTTTTGATGCAAGATGGAAAAGTTGTGGCTTATGCTTCAAGAAAATTGAGAGTGTATGAAAAGAATTATCCTACGCGTGATTTGGAGTTAGCGGCCGTGGTGTTTGTTTTGAAAATTTGGCGGCATTATCTTTATGGTGCAAGATTCGAAGTTTTTAGTGATCACAAGAGTTTGAAGTATTTATTTGATCAAAAGGAATTGAACATGAGACAAAGAAGGTGGTTAGAGATTTTGAAGGATTATGATTTTGGTTTGAATTACCATCCGGGTAAGGCAATGTGGTGGTCGATGCTTTGAGTCGGAAGTTGTTACATATGTCCGCATTGATGATAATAGAATGGGAACTTTTGGAGGATTTTAGAGACTTGAGTTTAGTTTGTGAAATGACTCCGAGAAGTGTGAGACTTGGTATGCTACATGTTACGAATGATTTTCTTGCAACCGTATGTGAAAATCAAAAGTTTGATTTGAAGTTTGTTGATTTGATGATGAATGAGAATGAGGATTTCAAGGTTGATAATTTTGGAGTTTTGAGATTCCGTGGTCGTATTTGTATTCCCGGTGATGTGGAGTTGAAAAAGATGATATAGGAAGAGGGACACCGAAGTAACTTAAGTATTCATCCGGGAGCAAATAAGATGTATCAAGATTTGAAGAAGATATTTTGGTGGTCCGAATTGAAGAGAGATGTAGCTCAATTTGTGTATGCTTGTTTGACTTGTTAGAATTCTAAGGTAGAACATCAGAAACCTAGTGGTTTGATGCAACCGCTGGATATTCTGGAATGGAAATGGGATAGTATATTGATGGATTTTGTTACGGGATTGCCGAATATGCAAAAAGGTCATAATGCTATTTGGGTGATTGTTGATAGACTTACTAAATCTGCTCACTTTGTTCCAATTGATATTAGTTATCCTTTGAAGAAGTTAGCCGAGATTTATGTTTTTGTGGTTGTGAAGTTGCATGGAGTTCCTAAGAGTATTGTATCGGATAGAGAGCCTAGATTTACATCGAGGTTTTGGGAGAGTTTGCAAAAGGCTTTAGATTCTAAGCTAAGATTGAGTTCGGCTTACCATCCGCAAACAGACGGTCAAACCAAGAGGACAATTCAATCGTTGGAAGATTTGTTGCGTGCTTGTGTGCTAGAGCAAGGTGGTGCTTGGGATAGTTATTTAGTGTTGATTGAGTTCACCTACAATAACAGTTTTCATTCAAGTATAGGTATGGCACCATTTGAGGCTTTGTATGGTCGGAGATGTCGAACACCTTTGTGTTGGCATGAAACCGGTGAGAGAATGGTAGTTGGACCGGAGATGGTACAACAAACGACAGAGGAGGTGAAGTTTATTCGGGAGAAGATGAGAGCTTCTCAAAGTAGACAAAATAGTTATCATGACAAGCAAAGGAAATATCTTGAGTTTCAGGAAGGCGACCATGTGTTTTTGAGAGTTACATCGATTACGGGTGTGGGTCGTGCTTTGAAGTCGAAGAAGTTGACTTCTCGTTTTATTGGACTGTATCAGATTACTGCACGAGTTGGCGTTGTGGCTTACCGTGTGGCGTTGCCTCTGAATCTTTCGAATTTGCATGATGTGTTCCATATTTCGAAACTTCAAAAGTATGTTTCGGATCCGTCACATGTTATTCCTATGGACGAGGTTGAAGTGAGAGATAACCTTACGGTTGAAGCTTTACCAATTAGGATTTTGGACCGTGAAGTCAAGAAGCTAAGAGGCAAGGATATTGCGCTTGTGAAAATAGTGTGGGGAGGCGCTGCGAAAGGCAATATGACTTGGGAATTAGAGAGTGGGATGCGAGTGTCATATCCGGAGTTGTTTGAATCAGGTAATATTTTCGAGGACGAAAATTTCTAAAGTGGGGAAGAGTTGTAATGCCCCGATTCGATTATTTCCCATTTTTGTTGAGTCTTTTATTTAAATTGAGTGATAATTTTTTTAATTATGAAATTGGTGTGTTTATGTGATATGTTGATGTGTTATATTATTTTACCGTTTTGAGAATTTTCGGGTAAAATTAGATTGAAGGGTATTTTAGACATTTGCTAATTAATGTTAAGTTAGAAATTATGTAGAATTATAATTTTGAGAGAAAATGATATTTGGTAGAAAAATAGAAAATAGAAATAGAAAGATATAAGAGTAGAAAGAGAAGAAAAAGAAAGATAGAAAGAAATAGAAAGGAAAGAAAAGGAGAATAAGAGAAAAGAGAAGAAAAAGAGGGAAAACTTGGAAATTCTTCAAGATAGCTCCTAGGAATCGAAACAATCGGGTAAGGGTGTGAAATATTGTTATCTTATCATTGTGTATGATTATGTATGTGTTAGATTGATTGGGTTTTTGTTTTGGAGAAGTTTAGAGAATATGAGGTTTAAGGGTTTTTGAGGAAGATCTAAGAAATTGGTAGATTAATCGGTTGAAACTTGATATAATTGAAGTATGATAGTTAATACATGTTAATGATCATGTTTGTTGAGGTTTGGTGGGGTTTGGAACCCTTTTGGTATGACTGTTGTGTGATTGAGCTGCTGCTGAAATCGCAGTGTTCTCTCAACGAGCGATTCCTCGCTCAGCGAGCTCTCCAGAAACAATTTCGCTCAGCGAGCACGCTCCTCGCTCAGCGGGACATGGAAGTTGGAATTTTGTGTTTTAATTCATAACTTTTGATCCGAGTATCTGTTTTAAACGTTCCACATATCGATTCGAAGCTAAAAACATGTAGAAACTAATGATGCTAAAAGATATAATTTTTAGCCGACTTTTACCCGACTTTTCCGATAAAACGTAATTATGTTAGTTAAGGAATTGTGGTATTGATTGTGGTATAGTGGCCGTTTGGCAAATAAATGCATTTCGTAAAGTGAATATGAATGCATGTTGATAGTGAAAGAGTTTGTTGTCGTTTAGCGTAATTGATGCAAATGTGTATAGTTTGTTTGTGATTGTATGAGATGAATGCATAATTATATTGTGAATATGTATTCATTTTCAAGAATGTTGTGGGTCATTTTACATGTGAAGCATAATGTATGCATTCTTGTATTGTGGGATTCTATGTGAATTCGCTGTAACATCATGTGCCCATGTAGGGTGCGAGCGATGATTACAACATGATTGTGTGCCCGTGTGGAGTGTGAGCAATCACATTGTGTGCCCGTGTGGGGTGTAAGAAATCCATAAACATTGTGTGCCCATGTGGGGTGTGAGCAATGGGTGATTTAACCACGAATGATTGTGTGCCCGTGTGGGGTGTGAGCAATCGGATTGTATGCTCGTGTGGGGTGTGATTAATCACATTTATGGCGATTATTTCTTCATGATCAAGTAACAACAAATTTCATCCAAAAGCCCAAGTTTTCTGACCTAATTACATCCCTATAAGTACATGAGCATAAGGCAATACAAAGGGGACGAATTCAAAAGCCTAAGAACCCTTTTCAAAACTCAACTTTTTTCAAAGAAATTGATTTTCGGTTTCCTATATTCGAGCATTCTCCAAACCATTTGAAGGTTGATACAGCTTCCTTGAAGCATGTAGAGTGTATTTGAATAATCATAAGCATCCAAAATGTGCCAAAACACATAAACCACATTCATATTTTTCTTGAAAATTTCGAATTTCGATTTCTATTATGCATGTTATGTAACTTAAATTTGATTGTATAATCTTGTTCACCATGATCTTTGCAATGTTTATGGGCTGTTTAATTGTGTTTCTTATGCAGGAATAGTGATATGCCATATTTAGGGTTTGAAACCTCTAAATTAGGAACTTCACAAAGAAGTAATTTAAGAACAAATTGATGACTCAATGATACTCTTGGGATGCCCTTGAACCGATTTACATCGTTAGTTTTGATTTATATTGTTCCTATAACATTTTGTGAATCGCATGACTTGTAGCCACGGAAAAAAATCTGTCATTATACCCTTTAGTGACGAAAAAATTGTCACTAAAGGTTTACTGGACGGCTGGATGTTGAAGGAGGTACTTGGCGCGCACAGGATTTCAAATATTTGATAGGCTTCATATTGTTTTTGTTCCATAAAATTAACGCTTGGATGGCATAGCTCCGTTGGTTGGGTATTGGCGCCTTGGATGTTCAGGGCTTGGGTTCGATTCCCAGGTCCCCTTTTTGTGTTTGTTTTCTTCTCTTTTCTCATATTTTCTTTATTTTAATTAGTTTCTTGATTAAAAATAATTAACTAAAAATAATTAAACATTTACTAAATAATTTCACTTTTTTCACATAATTAGATAATTAGATTTTTCTTTTAATAATAATAATAACATCACTACTTTTTTTTATGTAAAATATTTAGATTTTTTTGTAAAATGTTAATAATATCTTTTTATAATTTAATTAAAGTTGTAAATTAATATTTTTAAAATCATCATTTTATAATAATATTTTCTTATAAGTAATTAATTTGTAAATTAATTGATAACTTTTTTGTATCTTATAATAATAATAATAATAATAATCATATTTGGTATATTTTTTTAATTTAGTGAATTAATTAATAATGAATAATAATTAGGTTATATTTTCTTAATAAAAAAAAACTAATTCTAACCCTAACCTAATTTTAATCCTGATTTATTTCTAACCCTATTTTTTTAATTTTAATTTATTTATTTTTGCTTTATTTTAAATTACTAGAAAAATGTATAGGTTTATTATTTGTTGTAAATTATTTTATTGCCCGATTATTTTGTATATGCCCCAAAGCCTTGTAATAGCGGTAGATTTATTTTTCTGTATTTTAATTATGTTATTTAATTTTTATGGTTATTAAATAGGGAGTGAAAACCTAATTGAAAATAAAAATTGGACTTAGAGAATTAAATAAAAAGAATAAATATCTGAAAATAAATCGTTCACACACGTAAGTCGATCTATGATCGCCATCTGCACTTCCTAGGGTTACCTCTCTTAAGTTGCCTTTAAAAAATGGTCAACCCTCGAAAGTAGGGTGTCTTAAGCAAAGTCCCTCCATAAAATAAATCATCTAGTCCCTCCCAGATTCTAAAAAGATCAAGTCCCTACGAGGTTGCCTACGATAAATGATCTCGTCCCTTCGGTTTAAAAGATGATAGTCCCTCCTAATTGCTAAAGACACCATTAAGTTTCCTTCGTTGACCATATGATGACCCTACGCCCGTCCCTTAAATCCAAGGTAATGACTACCTATTCCTTAATAATAGGGACAGTCTTACCCTTGAAAGAATATAAAAGAACATGAATGACTTAGTCTAGGGTAGAAACTCTAAATTACTGGCTCACACCCTTTAAAAATACTTTTCACACCTCACTACTTTCAAACATTTTCAAACAAAGGCTTTGCATACATCCATACGAGGATCATTACAAAGTACTTAGACAAATTTCTAAATACACATTACACTTTCCTTTTTCAAAACAATTAAGTGAGCTAAGTAACTAAGAGCCCATGGATAACCATGGATATAAAGGGTGATAACACTTTCCCTTTATATAACCCACCCCCCGAACTCAAGTCTTTTAAAAATAGGTCTTTCCTGTTCTTTTATGTCCTTTCCACTTGGATAAAATAAAAGTCGGTGGCGACTCTTGCTATCCGCAACATTTATAGAAAGTCAATTCTCCCACCGTGTTACACTCATAATTATGAGTATTCGATTGGAAATCGTCGAGTTTTCACAGAGTACGCTATAAACATCGATTTCACACCAGATACCTAGACTGATTCAGGGACTTTTGAGGTTTCACCTGGTCGGGATTGGACTTCCTACAAGTTATCTCAATTATGCCCTACCTATCTTAGAGTGCACTCGAGCTCACCCAGATGCGGATTAATCGTATTCTCATTTTGAGAAACCACATCATTTGAACAAATATTTTGCGGAAACATAAACATAAAGCAGTATAAAAGAAATATATATACATATATATATATATATATATATATATATATATATATATATATATATATATATATACATGTTCCTAAATTTAAGGTTTTCTATCTAAAAGGTTTAGATGATTCCCACAGATGGTGCCATTTTCCTGTAGCTCGATTTTCATGGTCTTTAATCACTATTACATTTTTGCTGCTTTCTAATTTCTTATTTTTTTCTTGATGAAGTTGGTTATGGAAGGGAAAAGATATCTTAATCTCACCCCGCTTTACATACTATTGATTTAAATATGCCTACATTGTTTTGAATCCCTTTATAGATTATTTCACCTTAATTATAGTGCAAAATTTGTTCTTTTTTATATTGATGGGGTTTCTTTGATTTGGGCCTGGAAATGAAATGAGTGTTGGTAAGATAGGATGATGTTGTTTTGTGTTTTTCATGATTTTCAGTTGTTTTTTGGATATGCCTGAGAACCTAATTGTTGTTTTTTGTTTGGTGTGCTCGCAAAGATCTTACGGCCTTTTGCCTACGTACCCCTAAAAAGAAAATTGAGGGATCAAAGCATTATAGTTCCTCCTAAAAGGCTAGATCTAGGAGGAAAGGTTGATTTTTATACTGGTTAAAGCACAGGATGATGATGCTCAAAGTTTGTATTTTGTGTCTTGATCAAAGCCCAAGATTGAGGCTGAAAATTTGTTTGTGTCCTGATCAAAGCCTATGATTTAAGCTAAAAAGTTTGTTGTAACTGATAGGTTTCTTGAATTGCATAGCTCAAGGTATAAACTGAAAGGTTATCTTGATTTGCATAGCTCAAGAAAGGCTGAATGGGTACCTGAATTGCATAGCTCATGAAAGCTAATGGGTTATCTTGATTTGCATAGCTCAAGAAAGTTTGAATGTTTAACTTAGTTAGAGTCCAAGACTATGACTGTTTTGTGGAATTAGCTTAGTTAAAGTCCAATAATATGACTGCATTGATGTTGTTAGCTTAGTTAAAGTTCAATACTCTGACTATTATTTGATTGACTGTAAAGTGTTCGACTGTTTGTGCCTTGATTGAATCCCAAGGTTGAAGCTAAATAAAGAAAACTGACTATGTAAGGAAAGTTTTATCTGTGTCCTGATTTGGAAGCCCATGTGTGAAGCTTATTTGTGAGAGAATGACTCTTGGTTTATTTGTATCTTATATGAAGCCTAAGATGAGAGGCTGAAAAATTGTTTGGAGACTGACATTGTATGAAGAGTGTTGTGTCTGCATATAAGTTTTTGAGGTCATCAAACATCCCTTTTTTTGGAGAGGTTCAATTGTACAAAGTCCAAGAGGAGGCTAGCTTGGTCATCCATCAAGGAGAGGGAGAGTATTGTATGTGTTTATTTATAAAGGATATGTTCTTATGCTTTTAGGAAGCCTTTAAGGGTCCTTATATTTAAGCCCAAGAGGAGGCTAAGTTACCAATACGAGGTCCATGGGTCCTTGAACAAAGCCCAAGAGGAGGCTGAGGGAGGCGGAGTAACTTCTAAGCCTAAGAGAAGGCACCTTTAAGAGGCTTGAGGGTCCTTGAATTAAGCCCAAGAAGAGGCTATGCTTTTTCCTACTGGGGTTCTAGTTATTCAAAGGTTGGTCTGGTGACAGTAACACTACAACAAAAATGACATTTAATAGCGCACCTTAGACAACGCTTTCTTAAGGAAGCGCTGTCTAAGGTTAAAATTAATAGCAAACACGGAAACTGTTCAAAAAAACTTTAAAAAGCGCTGTTAAAAGTCCTACCTTAGACAGCGCTTTTGAAAAAGCGCTTTCTAAGGTAGGCCTTAGATAACGCTTTTAAAGGTAGGCCTTAGACAGCACTTTGTCAAAAGCACTGTCTAAAGTCTTTCAATTTAAAAAAAAAATATTAAAAACAAAAGCGTTGTTTAAGGGGGGGCATAGACAGCGCTTTTCAAAAGCGCTAATGTAACACCCTTCTACCCCAAAACATAATATTTACATAATATCAGAGTAATCATCTAAAAAGGGTATCACATATCATCATAATTCAATTCAAACAGTGTCCTGTCCCGTAACACGGGTTAACCAACATCAAGAATATTATAATTCATTTCGCAGCGGAATTTAAACTTCATAAATCAAAAATTCATAAACATAATTTTCACCATCCTGAATTTAACAGCATAAAGTGGAAAACACTTATCCAGATAACAACATAACTGAAAACAGTTTAACAAAAGAAAACCCATCCCAGTGTTACATGACACAGAGCAGGACACATAAACCAGAACCACTTCTAAGGAACATTAAAGCACGCTCCGAGACTCAGGAATTACTCCTATTGCACTGCAGGACTATTCTTCGACATCTGCAAGTTACCCACGAAGGAGGCAACATTTCCAAGCAGGCAGGGTGAGTAATCATAATATATCATAAACGCACCAGAATATAGAATCATAAATAAATTAGTACACATATCATAACATCATCATCTATAAAATTCAGCAACAACCACAACACGACCATGAAATCAAACAACACCAACACAGTCATAAAATTCATCCAGAATATGCAATTCTAACATCCTGATATGCAATATGCATGTGGTACCATTTTCATCGTGAGATGGATACATGACCATCAACCCTCCACAAAGGAGCACATCGTAAATCATCGAGACACTTCAATCCACACAATGGGATTGAAGCAAATAAATAGGCCAAAGCCCCATCGTGAATGTTATGAAATGCAATGATGCGCTACATCGTAAAATTCATCAAAACAATTCGCATCATTCATTTCAATCAGCAGAACAACCATCAAATAATCATATATATATCATCATGACATTACACCCTGAACACTGGTTCTCTAACCACTCTGACACATCAAGAATTAACCCGTACCCGGTAATTTATAAGGTAATTATAAGGTTATTTCACAAATTCATTTATCAAAAACTATTGCATTTTTCTCGTTTCTATTCATCAAAATAAAGTTCAGTTTGTGCTCTTCTCGACGCTTCAAACGGAATGCGAATCGGACTTACGGTTTGAAAGTTATGAATTTTCAAAGAATTAAAATTTGTCATTCAAACAGTGTTAACCGGTTAACCAAAGCGTTAACCGGTTAACGCCTGCGCAACTTCAGAAAATGCCACAAAATTTCCAATGGTTAACCGGTTAACCAAAGCGTTAACCGGTTAACGCACGTGTTTCAGCAGTCTTCTGCTACACAAATGCAGACTGCGTTTTTACACCAAAATCCCAAAATCTCATTACAGGTTTCACACCAAAACACCCAAAAATCATTCAAAACATCAACCAAGACACCAACAACATCATGATAACAATTATACAATCAATTATGTGATTCAATTCACTTTTACCACTCTAATTCGTTAAGATTTTCTCATAGACTCAAACTAACTCAAAACCCCAAAACTCATAAAACTCATATAATCCTAATCTATTCATAATCCAATTCTTATGCAATTACAATAGATTATGAAAACTCCCCATACCTTAGAGAATTTCGCCGCTTTACACTCTTCTCTGGGGTTCTCCACAACCTCCTGACTCTGAGCTTCTTCTCTTCTCCCTTTTTTTCCTTCAGAGCACCTCTTTTCCCAAAACACGATAATGTTAGAAACTGATCCTATTCTCCTCTTTGGATATATTATCCCAGTTTAGCCTTTTCCCACCTTACCCTCATAATTTCACAAAAGGACCACCTTACCCTTTTCTTTAATATATTTTTGATAATAATAATAAAATAGCATAATAAAACACTATTTATCCTTATTATATAAAAATACTCATTTTCTCCAAAATTCTCTAATTAACCCAAACTCTCCAAATTTTTCTAAATTAATTAAATAAATGATTAAATAATTAATTTAGATTTCGGGGCGTTACAACTCTCCCCTACTTAAAGAATTTTCGTCCTCGAAAATTACCTGAAGTAAATAGAGTCGGATACGACTCCCTCATCTGATCTTCGCGCTCCCAAGTCCAACTTTCTCCAGCTGGTCCTCCCTACAATACCTTCACTAAAGCAATTTCCTTGCCTCGAAGTTGCTTCAATTCCCTACCATCAATCCTTACTGGTAAAGCTTCAATCGTCAGATTATCTCTCACTTGAACATCATCTAACTGAATTACATGCGACGGGTCCGGAATGTACTTCCTCAACTGTGATACATGGAATACATCATGTAAATTCGCAAGAGAGGGAGGTAAATCCACCCGATAGGCCACTTCCCCTATCCTCTGCATAATCTGATACGGACCGACGAAACGTGGAGTGAGCTTTCTAGACTTCAAAGCTCTTCCCACACCAGTCATAGGAGTAACTCTTAAGAACACGTGATCTCCCTCTTGGAACTCAAGTGCTTTCCTTCTCTTATCGTGATAACTCTTTTGACGACTCTGCGATGTTTTCATCCTTTCTTGAATCATTTTTATCTTTTCAGTTGTTTCTTGGACAATCTCTGGCCCAAGCACCAAATTCTCTCCTGACTCATACCAACATAATGGAGTACGACAACGTCTACCATACAACGCCTCATATGGAGCCATCCCGATACTAGCATGAAAATTGTTATTGTACGTAAACTTGATCAACGAAAAATGACTATCCCAAGACCCTCCTTGATCTAATACACAAGCTCTCAGCAAATCTTCTAAAGATTGGATTGTTCTTTCCGTCTGGCCATCCGCTTGCGGGTGATAAGCAGAACTCATCCTCAACTTAGTACCCAAGGCATCCTGCAAACTCTTCCAAAACCTCGTGTAAACCGCGGATCTCTATCCGATACAATACTTGAAGGTACACCATGCAACTTCACAATTTCCTCAATATAAATCTCAGCTAACCTTTGCATGGAATGGTTAATCCTCATCGGCAAGAAATGTGTCGACTTAGTTAACCGGTCAACAACTACCCAAATCGAATCATTACCTCTAGCAGTCTTAGGTAACCCAGTCACGAAATCCATGGAAATACTATCCCATTTCCACTCAGGAACATTCAATGGTTGCATCATACCTGAAGGTCTCTGATGTTCTATCTTTGACTTCTGACATGTCAAACAAGCATATACAAATCCAGCAATGTCTCTTTTCATACCCGGCCACCAAAACAACCTGCGTAAATCCTGATACATCTTCGTAGCACCAGGATGAATACTCAGTCGACTCTTGTGCCCCTCTTCTAAAATACTCTTTTTAATTCCCATAATATCCAGAACACATACTCTATCTCGGAACCTTAAAACTCCATCTTCATCAACTCGAAAGTCACCTGCATTACCTTGATCAACTAACATCAATTGATCAACTAATTTCAAATCAGATATCTGACCCTTACGAATCTCTTCCAAAATCTCACTGGTCAGCTTTAACATTCCCAATTTCACACTATCAGTAGTAGTTTCACACAACAAGCTCATGTCTCTAAATTTCTCGATCATTTCTAATTCTTTCACCATAAGCATTGAAATATGTAACGACTTCCTACTCAAAGCATCAGCCACAACATTTGCCTTACTCGGATGGTAATTCAAATCAAAATCAAAATCTTTCAATAATTCAAGCCACCGCCTCTGTCTCATATTTAACTCTTTCTGATCAAACAAGTACCTTAAACTTTTGTGATCACTGAATACTTCAAATTTCGAACCAAACAAGTAGTGCCTCCAAATCTTAAGCACAAACACCACAACTGCTAACTCTAAGTCGTGAGTAGGATAGTTCCTCTCATGAACTCTTAACTGTCTAGAAGCATAAGCAACCACCTTATTATCCTGCATCAAAACTCCACCAAGACCCATCTTGGAAGCATCACAATAAACTACAAAGGACTCATCTGGATTCGGTAAGACCAACACTGGCGCGGTCGTTAATCTTTTCTCCAGTTCTATGAAACTCTCTTCACAATCAACATCCCACACATACGCTTGACCCTTCCTAGTCAATTGCGTCAACGGTAAAGCTATCTTAGAAAAACCTTCAATGAACTTACGATAGTAACCAGCCAACCCAAGAAAACTACGAATTTATGTAGCTGACTTCGGAGTCTCCCACTGCAATACCGCATCAATCTTTGAAGTATCCACCGAAATTCCACCACTTGAAATTACATGGCCGAGGAAAATCACTTCCCTTAACCAGAATTCACACTTAGATAATTTAGCAAACAATTTCTTTTCTCTCAACACTTGCAACACAACCCTCAAATGCTCGGCATGTTCCTCTTCTGATTTAGAATATACCAAGATATCATCTATGAAAACCACCACGAACTTATCCAGATACTCATGAAAGATCCTATTTATATATTCCATAAACACACCAGGCGCATTAGAAACCCCAAACGACATCACCGTATACTCGTAATGCCCATATCTCGTCCTGAAAGTTGTCTTCAGAATATCATCAGCTTTAACTCGAATCTGATGATAACCAGACCTCAGATTAATTTTACTAAAGGCACAAGCACCTACTAGCTGATCCATCAAATCATCGATCCTCGGAAGTGGGTACTTATTCTTGATTGTCACTTTATTCAACTGTCGGTAATCGACACACAATCTCATACTACCATCCTTCTTATTAACGAGCAACACCGGAGCACCCCAAGGAGAAACACTAGGTCTAATGAACCTCTTCTCTAACAATTCTTCTAATTTTTTCTTCAACTCATTCAACTCTGAAGCCGACATTCTATAAGGAGCCATCGAGACAGGACTCGTACCCGGTACTAAGTCCACAGAAAAATCAATTTCACGTTCTGGTGGTAAATCACTTATATCACCAGGAAACACATCTTGAAATTCACAAACCACAGGCAACTCTACACTGACAGTCTTATCATCAACTTGCAATGAGGTAGACACTGCAAACATCAAAGCTTCATCTAAAACAAGTTCATCCACTTGCTTAGCAGATAAAAACATCAACTTACCATTCCCGCTCAATTCAGGGAACTGCACCGTCTTACTATAACAGTTAATATGAACATAATTGAATTCCAACCAGTTCATACCAAGGATAACATCGATTTGGTGTAATGGTAGGCACACCAAATCCATCACAAAATCCTTCTCAAAAATTGTCAAAGGACACTTCAAACAAACAAGCATGGTAGTCACAGAATCATTAGCAGGAGTCTCTATTATCATATTACCATTCATATTAGACAACTTTAAACCCAATCTATTAGCACACTCAAGAGAAATAAATGAATGTGTAGCTCCAGTGTCAATAATAGCAATCAACTCAGTATTATTAATAAAACAGGTACCTCTGATCAAGTTGTCCTTCTTTGGAGCTTCTGAACCAGCTAACGCAAAAACTCTCCCCGCATTCTGAGCAGTAGTAGCATTCTTCTTTGGTTTCTGGCATTGGGCGCTGATATGGCCCTGTTCACCACAATTGTAACAGGTTGGGCCCTCATTAGTAAAATCACTCATCTTATGCCCAAGCTTGCCACAACGGTAACATTTCATAACTCTGGTGGTACACGCATCGGCCTTATGACCTGCCTCTCCACACTTGTAACACTTAACAGGTACATTGGCTGCTCCCCTACTTTGCTTCTTCTCATCAGATGCTTTCTGCTTCTCTCTATCACCAGTATTCACATAAGGTTTTCCTCTATACTGACTCTTGCCTTTCTTCTCGCTCAGCTGTTTATAGTGAGCTGACCAAGCTCGGCTGTCTTCATCATAATACGGCTCTTATCCACCAACTCTGCATACTTGCGAATTTGTTGGCATCCAATTCCCTGCTTAATTTCAGGTCTCAGCCCATTCTTAAACTTAAGGCACTTGGAAAGTTCAACATCTGCCCTGTTGTAGTGAGGACAAAACTTCACCAGCCTTTCAAATTTGGCAGCATACTCTGCCACTATCATGTTTCCTTGCTTCAGCTCAAGGAATTCTATCTCCAACTTACCACGAGCATCTTCCAGAAAATACTTCTTAAGGAACTCCGCCTTAAATACAGTCCAAGTCACCACAACAGCCTCATCCTCGAGACGCTGACGAGTATTATCCCACCAGTCTTCAGCTTCCTCGGACAACATATGAGTTCCGAATTGAACCTTCTGCGTGTCAGCACACGCCATCACTCTGAAAATCTTCTCAATTGCCTTGAGCCACTTTTGTGCGCTCGCCGGGTCATGAGTTCCTTCAAACACAGGTGGATTATTCCTCTGGAATTTCTCCAATGCACGAAACTCATCATGCACATTGTTTCGAGCAGCAGTCTGAGCAAGAGCTGCAATAGCATCAACGAGAGCACGCGAGTTGTTTCCGGCCATTATGCACAACACTTACCACATCAGAAGAGAATAATCGTTAAATAAATAACGACTTGTCAACTGACAGACAACAACAAGACTTGGCCGGACAGACCGACCTGCTCTGATACCACTAATGTAACACCCTTCTACCCCAAAACATAATATTTACATAATAACAGAGTAATCATCTAAAAAGGGTATCACATATCATCATAATTCAACTCAAACAGTGTCTTGTCCCGTAACACGGGTTAACCAACATCAAGAATATCATAATTCATTTCGCAGCGGAATTTAAACTTCATAAATAAAAAATTCATAAAACATAATTTTCACCATCCTGAATTTAACAGCATAAAGTGGAAAACACTTATCCAGATAACAACATAACTGAAAACAGTTTAACTCAAGAAAACCCATCCCAGTGTTACATGACACAGAGCAGGACACACAAAATATAACCACTTCTAAGGAACACTAAAGCACGCTCCGAGACTCAGGAATTACTCCTATTGCACTGCAGGACTATTCTTCGACATCTGCAAGTTACCCACGGAGGAGGCAACATTTCCAAGCAGGCAGGGTGAGTAATCATAATATATCATAAACGCACCAGAATATAGAATCATAAATAAATTAGTACACATATCATAACATCATCATCTATAAAATTCATCAACAACCACAACACGACCATGAAATCAAACAACACCAACACAATCATGAAATTCATCCAGAATATGCAATTCTAACATCCTGATATGCAATATGCATGTGGTACCATTTTCATCGTGAGATGGATACATGACCATCAACCCTCCACAAAGGAGCACATCGTAAATCATCGAGACACTTCAATCCACACAATGGGATTGAAGCAAATAAATAGGCCAAAGCCCCATCGTGAATGTTATGAAATGCAATGATGCGCTACATCGTAAAATTCATCAAAACAATTTGCATCATTCATTTCAATCAGCAGAACAACCATCAAATAATCATATATATATCATCATGACATTACACCCTGAACACTGGCTCTCTAACCACTCTGACACATCAAGAATTAACCCGTACCTGTCGCTCCCACCAAATGACACCGGGTCAGATATGGTACAGACGCGAACGGTCAGCGAGAGGAGGAAGGCGAGAACACACAGGAGTGAACTCACAGGGGATGAATAGAGTCGCCAGCTAGGCATTTTTATCCCGGAGGAAAGGCAATGCTGCATAGACCTAGAAAGACATGGATAAGACGGTCGCGAACCAGAGAGACTGAGAAAGGGGGTTGGTTACAACCTGGGAAGGTATTAGCACCCAGATTGTCCGTCGTACTCGACGGGATCCACACTTAAAAGATTTGTGTTTTAAAGGGGTAGTGTCAGTGCGATCTTGTGTATAAAATAGCTGGAAAAGAATGTACAGGTGTCAGTGTAAAAGAAAAGTGAAGTGTGATATACAGTGTCAGTGTAAGAACAAAAGTGAAATGCTCAAGACCATGAGGCTAAAAGAATAAAGCTGGAAAGAGGGGGAATATACAGATACTTTTGTTCGATAACCGTTAGGTTATGCCTACGTATCCTCTCGTGCAATGAGGAAGTCATAACGCCGTAGTTCGACCCAAAGAGACTGAAAGGTGAATTGACTTGTGAACTGCTTGCTTGTCTATGCTCAAGTGTATGACCTGTCTGGCACAGATGCAAACTGTCTTGCATTAGACGGAAGAAGCAAGTTCTCGTTTATGAGTGAGTGAGATGAGAAAAGAATCTCGAAGGAGACGATTATTGTTTGTTTTTGAGTTTTCAGTCTTTTATTGCTTTTGAAAGTTTTTCATAAGTTAATGAGCTTAAACCTAAACCAATGGATTTAGTAAACTCATCACATCTTCCCTCTGATTAGGGGTAATGAGAATACCTTAAGTGTGAAGTCAGATTCTCACACTTAATCACCTTTGATGTAGGATTAAGATCATTAACCTACTTATGATTATTTAGATGTTTTTGGTGTTTTTGTTTAGTGTTAAGTAATGAGGTTAAGCCATAATCAGGGATTAAACAAACTCATTACACCATCCTAATAGAAGGATAATAGATGAGAATGTTTAAGCTGAGTAAAACTCCTCAACTTAATCCATGATTAGGGATTAAACTCATGACAAAACAAAGCCTTTATTAAGTGGATTTTATTTAATGGTATGATGATGAAGTGAATTTTATGATTTGTAAGACAACTTGAGGGGGACTTGTCCATTAACACTAGGGTTAGTCCTTCTTAACCAATTAAGGAAGAATTAGAACCCTAATGCAAGGCCCAAGTTACAAGCTTGATGTCTTGATGATTATTAGGTGAATTGATTAAAGGATTTAAACACATTAAGGGTTTAACACTTAGGATTAAAGTTATACACTCCATCCTAATAGAAGGATGCAGGCATAAGCTTAATCACAAAGCCTTAAAGCCTTTATGGTTTAGTCCTTGATTATGAGATGAGAAGAGAAGACTCAAAGAGACACAAAGGTAAAAACTAAGTGGGGGGACTAATCAAAACCCTAATCATTGTCATGCTTGGTTGTTCCTAAGGTTTGTGAGGTTATACAAGAAAGATCTTCAATGGAAACACCAGGAAGCAGATGAAAGGATCAGGAGAAGCAAAGTAACTTGCTTCACTTAAGAAGACAAGTCACTTGAAGAAAGAAAGTAAGAAGAAAAAGAATGAGCAAGCTCAATCTCAAACACATAACAAAATGCAGCAAGGATGCATGAAAGAGATGAAAAGAAGTTATGAGAAGTGAAGGCAAATCCACTTCTCAAAGAACTTACCACCTGAAAAGTTAGTGAAAGGAATGCAATGCAATGCAAAATGAGATGGAATGGCATGATGCAAACCAAAACCAGAAGCATATATGAGATGAGAATGATGCTATGAGATGATGCAAACATGAATCAAGACATGGGGATGATCACATGAACAAATGGATGCAAATGGAGCAAGTTTAGAACCATGAACATACATGAAAAGTTATGAAGTGCACATGACATACAACATGGCAAATACATGATGCAATGATCAAACATGCTTCCAACATGTCTTAAGATGTCTAATGAATCAAATGGATGCATAAAATGCTATGGCAAGTCATGGTATGCAAGCAAATGCAAGATGAATGCAAAAGGAAGCCCAAATTAGGGTTTATGATCAATGCATCAAACAAAAACCAAAATCAGAAGCAAACATCAAGATAAAAAATTGAAAATGCACTCAAAGGAACCCTAAACCTATACTAACTCACTGCCCAAAGGAGAGATTTAATCTCACAAACTACATGTTAAACACAATGCAATGCAAAAAGAATCAAGGTCCAACTCTCAATGGTTAGGCAGAAATGATTTTCGGAAGTTTGGATCAAAATAATGTCTCAAAATGGTTTTAATTCCATGAAAAATTCTCAAAAGACATCAAGATCAAAAAAGAAATTTGGTTTGAGGGTTGGACAATGTTTCTAAATGTTTTTAAATGTTTCATGAATTTTTTGGTGATTTTTAAATACCTAAAAGTATTTTTAATTAATTAATTCTCATTAATTAATTAAAAATAAACTTTTAAATATTTAAAAATATTTTTTGAATGCAAAAAATAAAAATAAAAATATTTTTGGTTTCTGAAATTAAATAAAAGTTTGTACAAAAAATTTCAGAATTTTTTAAATGATTTTACTATTTTAAAATAAATGGAGAAAGAAATACAAAATAAATGAAATAAAAATTAAAGAAAATGAAAAGTAAACGCAATGGAAGGCCAGGATGGATTCTGGGAAAGGGCCAGTTGTCTACGCGCGCAATCCCACGGTCTACATTCAAATCTGGATAAACTAAGTTTATAAATTAATTAATTGGATTTAATTAAGTTAATGGTGATTAGGGTTTCTGAGGATGCATCTTGGCCACTCAAACGCGCGCCAGTCTCCCTTGGTCAACTCATCTAACGCACTAGATTCAAACACCAATTAATTACAGGGATTAGGGTTAATGATTCTCAGGTGGCCGGAGAAGACTTCCGGTCGTCTTCTCCGGCGAACCAAAACCCTAGGTTTCACCACAAGCCACCCCACTTCAAATTAAACACAGGGAAATGATCCTCTAACATCCTAGAACACAAATCAACCCTCAAACAGCATTTAAACTCCATGAATCAGGCAAATCGAAGCAAACATTTTTCACGGGAGAAATTTCAGAGCATCAATAAATCCTCATTTTTCACTCATTTTCAATTCCAAACATATCATTATGATCAGCACAACATACACTTTCATTTTATGACAAGAAAAACAAGTTCTGGGAAAAAAGTTCTTGAGCTATACCTGAGGTGGAAGCTTCTGGTTCTGAGCTTTTTGGGATGTTCTTTGGTGCAAACTCACTCCAATGATCCCCCTTGTGCTAATGGCAAGCTTGGATGGAGTTTAAACAGGCTATTTTGAGAGGTTCAGTTCTGGTGTATCAGAAAATGAGGTTCTTATGTAGGCTGTTTCAGATCATTGTGAGGGGTGAGATTGGTTCTATGAATGTTTTCTGGTTGATTGGTGAAGATGGAATGAGTGTTTGATGGCTGTGGAAGGAGATTCGAAGAGAGGAAAGCTTTTGACAGTTTTTGTGAAGGCTGTGTTGTGTCTTTTTCCAAGGGCCAATGCATTGCTATAACACTCCCAAGATGTATGAGTAGCCTGTGGAGCAGGTCAGTAGAGGTGGCTGCTCACTGTTCCAAGAGTATGGGGGTTTTGGCCAAAAAGTAAAGTTGTCTTGTACTTGCAGCATGGGCTATGGCAGCAACTGTCTAAGGGCATGTCTTGCTTCAGCTTGAGTCAAGGATGACCCTTGGATTGCTTGTGAATGTCTGCAGCATGTGGATCATGAGCTATGATAGATTTTGCAACTTGCCAACTTGTGTTTTCTTATGATTTTTGCTTATGCACATGAGATACTTCTTGCTGAATTTTGTAGCATGATGCTTCATTTGGTCATGGCAATGCATAGAAAACAATTAGTGATCACACAACTCATGGGAGGATGATTTTGCCAAGAATCCCTCTTTGCACTTGTAATGAAAAATGACTTAAGGATCTTTGAAAACCAAAGCAAAAAAAGAAAAATCCCTTGGGCCAATTCTGATTTTAGGGCATGTGTGATGTTTGTGTGAAGGTTAGACATCAATTAGAAGTCACAAATTGCCTTGGTACAAGAATTTGCAAGTTTTTCATTTGGTGCATAACTTGAAATTTAGTGATTTTTGCCAACTTTGATGAGCCATAACTTTTGATCCAAAATGAATTAGGTCATGTTCTTGTACTTTTTGAAAAGGGAAAGATCTATTCTACAACTTTAATGACCAAAGTTTTTCCATTTGAAGCATTTTTGGATCAAAAAGTAAGGGTTGAAAAAGTTGCCTAAAATGACATTTTCATTAAAAGTCAAACTTGCCCAAAAAGTCAACTTTGCAAAAGACTTGAAATTCTTCAATTTTGTGAACTTCCAACTTCTCCTATGATCAAATAAAGATCATATACACTCAAAATGATGAAGAACACCCGTTGGTTGGGTCATTGGGGGCCTCAGGTGCCCTGATTTTGCACTGACTTGTTCAGAAAGTCAACCCTTGATCAGATGACTTCCCCATGGAATTTCTTCATGAAAATTGATATGAATACTCCCTATACCATATAGAGACCAATAGAAACAAGAATGACCAAAAAATTTGGAGTTATGGCCTCTGAAACCAAAACCCTAATTCTAGGTCATCTGTGCAGTCAAACCTGGCTCTGCTTCCATGCCATTCTCAGTTCTTGTGATTCTTTGACATTCTTGACTTTGAGGGGATATAATATGATGCTTGAACATACATGGACCCCTTTGAAGTGATTGATGACCTTTGGAGTGGCTCAAGAAGCTCTTGGATTGCTTAGATCACAAACCCTAGATGCAGATGACTTTGAACCAATGTAATGAATCAAAAATGTGGTATGAGATGCTATGATTGAACTTATGCATATGTAATGATCACAAGCCAAGGTGTGAAAGGGTGAGAGAAAATTTGGGGTGTTTACAGCTGCCCCTATTCAAACATGAGTTAGCTGTGCAGGATGTAAGCAACGGCTTAACAGGCAAACAAGATAACGTGTGGTTGAATACCAAAGACAGTCCAAAATTTGCACTCACAGAGTGAAGAAGAAAAGGGATATAGATTGTAAAGAAAATAAAGTATATTGTAAAGTGTGGGCGACGGAGGACGACCGTCGAGCAGAGGACGACTGCTGGGTAAAGAGCAATGACGGGGACGGCCGACATGCTGGGAAAAGGGAAATAAAGCAATGACGGGGACGGCCGACATGCTGGGGATAAAAAAGATTATGATGGGGACGGCCATCAAGTTCATAAAGTAAGGTAACCAACGATGGGGACGGCCATCGGGCTAAACTGAAAGAAAAAGGGACCACGACGGGGACGGCCATCGGGTTAAAGAATAAATGAAATAAACAGATGATGAGGTACGGTCATCAAAGGTGAAGGACGATCACCTAGCAGGGGACGGCTGCTCTGTTGGGTTAAGATGAGGGACGGTCATCTAAGGTGGAGGACGACCACCTGGCAGGGTACGGCTGCCGAAAGTATCGCGACATAGGACGAATGCCGGATAAAAGGTCAACGATGGGGACGGCCATCGGACGAGCATGATGGAGGACGACCATCAAGAGGTGGAGGACGACCACCTAGCAGGGGACGACTGCTCTCAAGGTTTATCATAACATAGGACGAATGTCAGATAAACAAAGATCAACAATGGGGACGGCCATTGGATAAAATGATGAAGGACGATCATCAAGGGGTGGAGGACGACCACCTAGCAGGGGACGGCTGCTAAATATCACGACATAGGACGAATGTCGGATAGGAAATCAACGATGGGGACAGCCATCGGATGAGCATGATGGAGGACGACCATCAAGAGATGGAGGACGACCACCTAGCAGGGTACGGCTGCTCTGGGGGTTTATCATGACACAGGACGAATGTCAGATAAAAAGAAAGATTTGCTTCGTTGGTGATCTACTGGGGATACAATAAACACGGACGAGTGTTTACATCCAAGAAATGAAAGTATAAGTATTTAGATGTTTGTATATAGATTAAAGATGCGGACGAGCATCCTTAAGACTACGATACGGACGAGTATCGAGTAGAAACAAGTATTGACACGTGTTCAGAGATGATGATACGGACGAGTATCAACTGGTTAACAGAGAACACGGACGAGTGTTGAATCTGAGGGGACTCTTCTGGGGAATAGTAGACACAGACGAGTGTCTATATTCAAGAAGACAAAGGTGTTTGACACAGTGTATGGATTAAAGATGCGGACGAGCATCCTTAAGACCATGATACGGACGAGTATCAGATAGAAACAAACGCTTGACGCATGTTCTGAGATGATGGTACGGACGAGTACCAACTGGTTAACAAAGAACACGGACGAGTGTCGAATCTGCGAGGATATAAATGGTATATACAAGATACGGACGAGTATCTGTATAAGTAACAAGTATGAGTGGTGTATAGATGAGTGTTTAACCTGCTGGGGAGAGTGACACAGACGAGTGTCAAAAAGGAGAAAAGTATAGTATAAACAAGTATCTGATATACAAAGTGTTTAGGCAACTGTGCTGGGGAAAATGACACGGACGGATGTCAAGAAAGTTATATACACAAGTATCTGTGAGTGCAAAGAAGGTGTCTTGGTTTTCTGTTGGGGGTATGACACGGACGGGTGTCAAAAAGTATCTGTAATACGGGTGATCTGCTTGTAAAGAGTGCTCGGGTGACTTTACTGGGGAATGATGACACGGACGGGTGCCAAAGGGAGTATATACTGGTGTTTGTGAATGTGGGGCAACTGTTTTTGCTGGGGAATCTGGGGGGTATTCTGTATATTGTTGGTGGACTTCAATATTCACAGGTGATTGATTCAGGCCATGGCTTATGATTATGCAATATGTTTGATTTTTGCCGTAATGCTCCGTATTAGACGGAATGCTACACTTTGTGGGTGAATATGATGCGAATGCTATGCTTATGCAAAGATGCCAAACCGGGATTCGGATCCCGTCGCTGTGAAGATCTCTGGTTGATCTGCCTGAAGTGAACATCCCAGCTGGGGATGAGGTCATTGGTAGATCTGATGAGGTGTATCTGCTTGGGGATATAGGTCATTGATAGACCTTTTTCCAGATAATGAAAGACCCAGCTGGGGTTTGTAGCAGCTTTCATCACTCTGTTGTGATCCCTTCATGCGTTGCTCTTCTGGATAGAGGCTGAAACTCTGTGGGGAGATGGTTCCCTGACTTTTGCACTTAGCTGAGGAAGAATGATTGGCAACTCGGCTGGGAGAAGTAGCAAGTAGCAACTCAGTTGGGGAGAAATCACTTCGGGTGCTAAGACTGAGTGTTTATTTGCCAGCTTGCTGGGATGATGCTTATACGCCCCACGTCGTGCTTTGAATACATGCAATCCTGCAAAGATAGAAACACACAAGTAATCCCGAGGTACCCTTTACTGGATTCCATCATAGGAGTTCAGACACTTCTGAGAGTAAGCATATTTCCTGCAAGCACGTGTTTTTATTTTTGAAGATAAGCATCTGTATTTATGCAATCAAATTTTTGGAGACATCAGACATTTTTTGCAAATAAAACATGACTGAAAATCTGATTTTATTAATTCATGTGCCCTGAATTGGCAAGATACAGTCAAAGAAACATATCTCCTAAAATGAGGAGATTGTTATAAATTGAGAAACAAAAAGGTGCTGGCAATGTTGACGACGCTTCAAGGAGATTCCCTTTTGCTATGACTCGTATGACTTTTGACGTTCTTCTCGTCCTGCTTTCTGAAGAAGGCTGATTCTGACAGAAGCTTGATCCTTTCGAGGTTTACTCAGTTGTAGGTGATACAGACGAATTCAGAGTGCAGTTGTTCGCTTATTCCCTTATTTTTGCATGGATCGCCCTTTCGGGTTTTCAATCCATCGGGATACCCATTTTTGCCTGAGCTGTCCAATGCGGCTTTTCAACTCAGCGGGTGTACATTTTTTCATTTTTCCTTTATTTTTGCCCGAGTCTTTTATTCTGTTTTTGACTCGCCGGGATGCCCTATTTTTGCCTGGACTTTACATTCTGTTTTTATGTCCAGCGGGTCATTTTATGCGAAGTATTTTTTAACTGCATCTGAATTCACAGGGGACGGGAAGTCTTCACCATCCATGGTGCTGAGCATGAGTGCTCCACCAGAGAAAACTTTCTTTACTACGAAAGGTCCTTCATAATTCGGAGTCCACTTGCCCCTGTGGTCTGTATGAGGAGGGAGGATTCTCTTCAGCACAAGATCTCCTACTTGGTACTCTCGGTGCCTGACTTTCTGATCGAAGGATTTCTTCATTCTTTTCTGATATAACTGCCCATGACAGATTGCAGCCAATCTCTTCTCTTCAATCAGACTCAGTTGTTCGTATCGGGCCCGAACCCATTCTGCTTCACTCAGTTTAACATCCATCAGTACCCGTAGAGAGGGTAATTCAACTTCAACAGGTAGGACTGCTTCCATGCCATACACAAGTTGATACGGTGTTGCCCTAGTGGATATCCTGATTGACGTGCGGTACCCATGTAAGGCAAACGGTAGCATCTCATGCCAGTCTTTGTAAGTGACTACCATCTTCTGCACAATCTTCTTGATATTCTTATTAGCTGCCTCAACAGCGCCATTCATCTTTGGCCTGTAAGGAGAAGAATTGTGGTGTTAGATCTTGAAGTCCCGACATAGTTCTGCCATCATTTTGTTGTTTAAGTTGGAACCATTATCAGTAATGATTCGCTCGGGAACTCCATATCGACAGATGATATCTCTCTTCAGAAATCTGGCTACCACCTGCCTTGTAACGTTTGCATAGGAAGCTGCTTCGACCCACTTGGTGAAATAGTCGATGGCGACCAGGATGAATCTGTGGCCATTTGAAGCAGTTGGTTCAATCTTGCCAATCATGTCAATGCCCCACATAGCAAAGGGCCAGGGTGAAGACATCACATTCAAAGGATTTGGAGGCACATGCACCTTATCCGCATAAATCTGGCATTTATGGCATTTTCTGGCGTAGGCACAACAGTCGGCATCCATTGTGATCCAGTAATAACCTGATCTTAGCAGTTTCTTGGCCATTGCATGCCCTCCCGCATGGGTACCAAAGGATCCTTCGTGCACTTCATGCATCAACAAGTCTGCTTCTGTCTTATCAACACATCTGAGGAGTACCATATCAAAGTTTCTCTTGTATAGGGAACCATCAGTATTCAGGAAGAAACTACCAGCAAGCCTCCTCAAAGTCTTCTTATCATTGGAAGATACCCCAGGTGGGTATGTTTGATCCTCCAAAAAGCACTTAATGTCATGGAACCAAGGCTTATCATCCTTGACAATGTCTGCTGCGAACACATATGCTGGTCTGTCAAGTCTGGATACTGAAATCTGAGGTACAAAGTTGGAAGCTTGAACTTTGATCATGGATGAAATGGTGGCAAGAGCATCTGCAAACTGATTCTCGTCCCGAGGGATATACTCAAGCTTGACTGTTGTGAAGAAAGTCAATAACCTCCTTGTATAATCCCGATAAGGTATCAGATGATCTTGGTGTGTGTACCATTTGCCGTTGGTCTGATTAACTACCAGAGCTGAATCTCCGAATACAGTCAATGTCTTGATCCTGAGGTCAATGGCCTCCTCAAGACCCATAATGCAAGCTTCGTATTCAGCTTCGTTGTTAGTGCAGTTGAAAGTGAGTTTTGCCGAGAAAGGCATGTGAACTCCTTTAGGTGTAATGAGTACTGCACCAACACCACGACCATTCATGTTAACAGCCCCATCAAACATCATAGTTCATTCTTCTTCCGGGTTAGGCCCTTCAGTGTGAATAGGCTCTTCATGATCTTTTGCTTTTATGAACATGATGTCTTCATCAGGGAAGTCAAATCTCATAGGCTGGTAGTCATCAATAGGTTGCTCAGCAAGATATTCCGACAATATACTGCCCTTGATGGCTTTCTGAGAAGTGTACTGGATGTCATACTCTGTAAGAATCATTTGCCATCTTGCAACTCGTCCTGTAAGCGCTGGCTTCTCAAATATGTACTTGACTGGGTCCATCTTTGATATCAATAAGGTAGTGTGGGTCAACATATACTGTCTTAGTCGGCGAGCAGCCCACGCTAAAGCACAACAAGTTTTCTCGAGCAGTGAATAACGTTGTTCACAGTCGGTAAACTTTTTGCTTAGGTAGTATATTGCATACTCTTTTCGACCAGACTCGTCATGCTGGCCCAGCACGCACCCCATTGACTCTTCTAATACTGTCAAGTACATGATTAGGGGTCTTCCTTCAACTGGAGGCATAAGGATTGGAGGTTCTTGTAAGTATTCCTTGATCTTGTCAAAAGCCTTCTGGCAGTCTTCATTCCACCTGACCGTCTGTTCTTTTCTCAATAGCTTGAACAAAGGTTCACAAGTTGCTGTAAGGTGAGATATGAACCGTGAGATGTAGTTCAATCTACCTAAGAACCCTCGAACTTCTTTTTCTGACTTTGGTGCAGGCATCTCTTGAATAGCTTTGACTTTATCAGGGTCAACTTCAATCCCTTTCTCGCTCACAATAAATCCCAGCAGCTTACCAGATCGCACCCCGAATGTGCATTTGTTGGGGTTCAACTTCAGTTGGTACTTCCTCAGACGCTTGAATAGCTTCAGCAGATTTACCAGGTGGTCTTCTTCAGTGAGGGACTTGGCAATCATGTCATCCACATAACATTCGATTTCTTTATGGATCATATCGTGGAATAATGTCACCATAGCCCGTTGATATGTTGCACCAGCATTCTTCAGTCCGAATGGCATCACCTTGTAACAGAACGTGCCCCAGGGTGTGATGAAGGTTGTCTTCTCCATGTCTTCAGGTGACATTTTGATCTGATTGTATCCTGAAAATCCATCCATGAAGGAGAATACCGAGAACTGAGCCGTATTATCAACCAATACATCAATGTGAGGTAATGGGAAGTCATCTTTCGGGCTGGCTCTGTTCAGATCCCGGTAGTCAACACACATTCTTACTTTGCCGTCTTTCTTAGGCACAGGTACTATATTAGCAAACCACGGCGGATAGCTAGTTACAGCAAGGAACCCGGCGTCCCACTGCTTTTGTACCTCTTCCTTGATTTTCATGGCCATGTCTGGGCGAGTACGGCGCAGCTTCTGTTTAACCGGCGGGCAATCTTCTCTTAAAGGCAGCTTGTGCACAACAATGTCGGTGTCCAACCCTGGCATATCTTGATAAGACCAAGCAAACACGTCCACATATTCTTGAAGTAGATCAATCAGTTGTCTCTTCACTGAGTCTTGCAAGCAGGCCCCGATTTTAACTTCTTTCACGTCTTCATCTGTACCAAGATTGATCGTTTCGACCTCCTCCTGATGAGGAGTGATAACCCTTTCCTCTTCTCTCAACAACCTGGCTAGCTCTTCAGGAAGCTCATACTCTTCTTCAACCCCTTCATCGGCTTGATTGATCGGATTGTCAAAGTCATACGAAGTCATAGCCGTGCTGTAGTCGGTGCTGTCTGGAAGGCACTCTCTGCAAGGGTTCAGTTTGTTCATTTTAGTGATTTGATTTTAATCTTGTTTAGAAAAGTGAAATAAATGTTGTCATTTTGAAAACATTGCCATTTATTTTTGTACAAAAAGAAAAAATGGAAAAACAGTGAGCGGAAAAAGAAAAAAGACTCATTTGCAAAAGATGTCTGATATTTCATTGATTAATCTTGTTGCACAAAAATTACAGATGGCCCGATTACAAAATGAGTCTTGTCATCTTGGGCAAGATGCAAGACTTGATGCATGCTTAAAATAATACAGGAAATAATAATTACTCTGCATGAGTAACCCTTATAATTTCCTGGGAAGACCAGTTTGAGATACTGCTCCCCGGGATCTTTGGACGTATCCAATTCTCCAGATTGCGTTCCTCTTCCGACTCGTCTTCCAAATTGTTGACAGCATCAGGGGCGAGCATCCCCCCACTGACAAAACCGGGCTTCTCAGCAGCCTCTGCTTGATTCTGTTGAGTTGGTTTGTAACCCAACCCAAATTTGTCCTTCTTTTTCTCCACAGATAAAACCTTGCCCCAGCCTTGGGCAGTTCCCTCCTCAACAACCTTCCGGGCTTGTTGATAAGATGCCATGGAGATTCCAAGCACAGCAGATGCTTCATTTACATTCAGGGCCTCAAATCCCTGGCTCATAGTTTCGTGGATCTCCCCATCCATCTCAATGTATTTGTAGGTAGCCAGGTGGCTAACAAAAATATTCTCCTCTCCACAGATAGTAACGACTTGGCCCTCCCACTCGAATTTTAACTTCTGGTGAAGGGTTGAGGTCACGGCGCCAGCGGCGTGAATTCATGGTCTACCCAATAGACAGCTGTAGGCAGGCTGTATATCTATCACGTAGAAGGTCGTTTTGAAAGTTTGTGGGCCAATCATTATAGGCAACTCAATTTCCCCCAGAACTGATCTCTTAGAACCGTCAAAGGCTCTCACTACTAAGTTGCTGGGACGTAATGCCAATCCTTCATACTCCAGCTTCACAAGGGCTTTTTTAGGTAAGACATTGAGGGATGATCCTGTGTCTACCAGCACATGGGAAAGAACTGCACCCTTACACTCCATGGTAATGTGCAAAGCCTTGTTGTGATTGCGGCCTTCCGTGGTCAAATCAGTGTTGGTAAATCCTAGTCCATTACCAGCATTAACATTTCCAACCACAGCTTCCAACTGATTGACGGTGATCTCTTCTGGCACATAAGCTGCGTGCAAGACTTTTAGTAGTGCGTTCCGATGAGCCTCGGAGCACATAAGCAATGATAGAATAGAGATCTTGGAAGGCGTCTGGTGAAGCTGGTCCACTATCTTGTAATCACTCTTCTTGATGATTCTCATGAATTCATCAACTTCTTGATCAAATGGTGTTTTCAAAGCTTCTTTAACAATTTGCTCTTTTTGCACCATGCTCTTCCCTTTTGCCTTGGCAGCAGCTTCTGCTTCAGCAGTGGGTCTTTGAATTTGTGGAGCAAAGAGACGTCCGCTTCGAGTGAAGCCTCCGCCTCCTCCCACATTGTCTATTTGTGGTGAAGAAGTTGATGATTCGAGAGTGATTTTCTGTCCTTCGCAGTATAGATCAGAGCCGTAATGCCAGGGGATGGCATTACTGCTTTCATAAGGTATTGGCCCAGGCACTGTGATAGTGACTGGACTGATGGCAGTTGCAGAAGGGACCATGATAGTCTGTGGATCGTAGTATATTGTGGCTGGTGCTCTGATAGGAGTGGCACTTTGTGAGTTGTAGGAAGAATCATTTTCAGGATCATAATAAATTGTAACTGTGGAGACATTTGCTGTTGAAGTTGTAGGAGACATTGTTGGATGGATGGGTGTTGTTGTTGTAGAAGAGTCTGGATGAATGGGTGCTGAGGTTGTAGAAGGAAAATTTGTTGATGTATGATTTGCTGATATGGTGGATGGAGATGTTGTTGATAGTGCTGATGAATTGCTTGGAATTACTGTTGTTGCAGTTGTAGGAGACTCGGGAACTGTTGTTAAGGAGATTGCTGGATTTGAAGGTATTGATGTTGTGATTTGAAGCAGGCCACTCTGGATGAGACCATCTATGCCATCTCTCAAGTTATCACAACCATTCACTGAAATGTTGCAATAAGCACACCCTAGCTCACATCCTGGGAATATTTGACATTCGAGGAGTTGAGCTTTAATCTCTACCAACGGTGTCCGAATCTGACCCACACTGGTTATCAAGTAAGACGGCTTGTTTTCTTCAATAGCATTGATTCTGGGACCTCCGTGGTTTGGCATAGGGTTCTTGTTAACATTTGGTGGTGGTGCGAAGTTTAGAGCCTTAGAGTCTACCAGGTCTTGTACCTTCATGTGCAAAGCTATGCACTTCTCTGTACTATGGCCAGGTGCGTTGGAATGGAATGCACATCTGGCGTTGATGTCATAATTTCTGGGTAGACTGGAAGGATCTAGAGGTGCCAACGTCCTTAGCTCAACCAAGTTGAGCTTCAAGAGCTGTGGCAGTAAAGCGGCATATGGCATAGGGATTGGATCTATCACCCTATTGGCCTGAGATGGTCTCTGTTGATATGGCCTTTGCTGATTGTTGTTGTTGGTGTTGTTGTAGTTTCTCTGAGGAGGATACTGAGTCTGTTGCTGGTACTGGGGTTGTTGCTGAGGTTGATACACTGATTGCTGAGGAAGTGGAGAAGGAATGGTGACTGCTGCCACTGACCTTTGAACATACTGGGGTCTGCCCCTGCCGGTATGGATAGCATTGGTCTCACCAGTTCTTCTTGGGCCTACAAAAGGCTTTCTTGTGTTGCTGGATGAGCTGGCACCGTTGTCAGAAATTTTGCCCATCTTTAATAGGCTCTCAATTCTCTCTCCAGCTATAACGACATCTGCAAAGCTGGTTGAAGAAAAGGCAGCTAGCCTGTCAATGTATGTCCCTTGGAGGGTGTTCATAAACATATCAGCCATCTCCCTCTCTGACATGGGTGGCTGGACAGCAGCAGCCAACTGTCTCCACCTCTGGGCGTACTCCCGGAAGCTTTCTCTAGATGATTGTGACATTCCCATTAGGAGGGTCCTGTTGGGAGCCATATCCAAGTTATACTGGTATTGTCTAATGAAGGCTTCTGCCAAATCCTTCCAACACCTGATGGTTGCTCTAGTCAGATGAGAGTACCATTCCCTTGAAGCTCCCGTTAAGTTATCCTCAAAATAAAACATCCATATCTTCTCGTCCATGGTGTATGCCTTCAACCTCCCCAGAAAAGATTGCAAGTGGGTCCGTGGGCAGGAAGTCCCGTTGTACTTTTCAAAGCACGGTGGTTTAAATTTATGGGGAATCCTGACCCCGTCCACTAAGCCCATGTCCATAACATCAAAGCCCATAGAATTTTGAGATTCCAAGGACCTTAATTTTTCAGCAATTTCACCCAGCCTTCTGTCATAGGCCTCATCCCCAGCTCCCATCACTGTGAACTGATCTTCCTGGGGGTCTTCTTGCAGTACCCTGCCTGTAGTAGCATTCCCTTGCACATTAGCAGGGATGTTGATCTCTGGATGAAGGTGGGGTCCAAACACAGGTGGGTTGACATGAGGCTGAACCCTCTCATTGTTGCTTCTCCCAGCTGTCCCTGGATGGGGGTCTTCCTGATTCTGCCTCTCTACCAAAGCTCTTAATCTCTCTTGGCTCTGAGCCATATTGTTCATCACCTCCATAAATTGAGTCATTTGATTCCTCATTTCTAGTCTTTCATTGGCCATTTGAGCCCTGACCTCTGTAAGGTCCTGTTGTACCTGGTCCATCTGTATACCCGAAAGGTTGTTGCGGGTTGGATATCTGTGTGGACGGTTGAGTGGGAACACCCGTCGTCGAGCAATAGTTCCTGAGATCACAACAGAGTTAGTAACAAAAACAAAACAAACCTACAAAACAAATAAAAGGTTAGTATGCAATGTAGTATGCCTATTTGTTTCCAAGGTATCCGGCTTGGCACTTGGTTTTGACCTTTCCAGACCCCTGGGGAAGATGTTGTTGATGTTGCTTGAAGAATTCAGATAAAACAAACTAATACATATATTACAAAAAGTGAAAGGTACATAGTTTGTCTTTTACAATACATGCCCCTGAGGGGTCAAAATGCAACATAAGAAAAGAAAAGTACAATAAAAAGAAAGCAACAACAAGCAAAAGTCAGACACCGGGACCAAACTCATCCTCCTGAACTTCCTTGAGAAGTGCTTCAGTCACAGGATCAGCTGGACGCTCTGTAAGGCTCTTGATGAGAAGATTCCTGGTAGTAACAGCTGTAGCTAGCTTCTTGTGCTGACTCTGGTCTTTTGTCCTCTTCACACCAGCTCTAATCTTCAACTCTGAGATCTCTCTTTGGGCTGCTAGCAGGGCTTCCTGTTGCTCTTTTGCACTAGCCTCCAACTGCTCAATCTTGTCCTGAGTCCTCTTATCTTCCATAGTACGAGCTTCGGTGATCCTGACCCACCTAGCTTGGCTCTCTTTCAGATACAGATCAGTCCTGGCCTTCTGGAACTGAGCCTCCTTGCAGGCATTCTTCAAGATCTGCTCTCCAGCCCTTGACTTCTTGATGTAATCCTTTGACTTCTCAATTCTAGCCAGATGCTCTACCTTCAACTTTTCTAACCTTTCAATGTCCAGCCTACCATCACTTCTTTCCCAGAGGGTCTTCTGTAGAGCTTGAGTTAACTTCTCATTTCTCTCTTTCAGTTTCTCAAACTCCTCTAAACTGACAGTGACAGGATGTGGTGCTGAGGATGGTCCAGGTATATCTTCCATGGTAAAGGGCATTCCAGAAAATTGAGCCCTGGCATGGGACCACTCATAGTACTGTGCTGAGGCCACATTGTTGCACTTCCCAAGAATGGTTACTCCTTTAGTCTGGACATTGTCCCAAGCCCAGGATGCTTGCCTGACAATAGCCAGATTAGGCTTATTCTCACAGTAAAGAGTCTCAGCCAAATCTTGTGCCTTAGGAGTGTGGACCAATGCATAGCCCAGTTGTCTTTTGAATAGCAGAGGGTTGTAGTTGATGCAACCCTTTACTCCTATCAGGGGTACATTGGGAAATTGTCCACAACTGGTAATGATATCTCTGCCCTTGGTGCTCTGAGTGCACCACCTAATGTCAGCTGAGGTCAAAGCAGTGAGTCTTCTAGCCCAATTCTGTTGCTGGTGAGGATTCAGAAATGCATCAGTATTAGGCAAATGTCTGAGCAGCCAAGTATGGAACAAGGGAGCACAACACCTCACCAATCTTCCTCTCTGCTTTTCATTCCTCTGGTGAACTGAGTAGTAGAAATCTCCCAGTAAGGTGGGTACTGGGTTCCTCAGGATGAAGAGATGGATTGCATTCTTGCTAACAAACTTAGGCTCATCTGCAAATAAAATGACCCCATATATGCTAAGGGCCAATAAAGCACAGACTGCCTTCCACTCTCCTGAGGAGGCCTTCAGGGTAGCTTGAGAGATCAAGAAATCCAGATGGAAACCACAGACTCCAGCTTTGGTAGTCATATTCTGCCCAATCAGAACTGGTTCCAGATACAAGGCCTTTGCCACCTCTTCATTACTAGGAAAAACCATCTCAGGGTTGAAGGGGACTCCACCCCTGATAGGTACACCAACCAATGATGAATACTCTTCTAATAAAGGCCCCAACTGAAAATCCTGAAAAGTGAAGCACCTCAGAGGGGGATCATAGAACTGCAGGCAAGTATGAATCAAGCTCCTCTGTGAAGGGTCCAAATCCATAACAACATCAAGTATGCCCCCATAGTGTTCCCTGAATGGTGGTATATGGTCTGGAGTAATCAGGGTCTGAATCTTCCTGATGTCAGCTAGCTCAGGCTGAAAGAAATGATAGGAGATGTTACTCTTCTTAGGGGCCATGTTACTGAAGAAAAGCTGAGACAGATGCTGATGATGGAGAAAAGACACTGATGGTGGGCCACTGACAGGCTGAGACTGGAGGTGCAGGTAGTTGATAACTGAAGTAGATACTGATGAGGATAGGTCTTATGCTGATGATGGGGTCAAAACCAAGCCAAAATATAATGTGGATACCCTGAAAAACAAATAAGCAAATGTTAAAATGATTCAATGATGATGTATGCAAATGATATGCAAGGGTTTGTGACTGAGCTGGATCTGATCAAGTGCTCTGATATAAGTCTATGTATGTCAAGAAATCCAGCTGGAGGTCCATAAGTCCAATAACCAAGGTGGGGGACTCAAATAAAGAGTCACATGTCCAGGGTTAAAAATCACAAGAACTGTTCCAAGATGGAGTACTCTTAATCAAACAAAGTAACAGGGTATTCTGAGGTCAAGTGTACCTGCAAACCTGTAAACAGCCCAACCCCCTCACAGGTGGTGTTCTAAAACCAGGATCCTCAGACTTGGATCAGTTTTGAGAAGTGTAAACACTTCTAACCCGGAGGTACAGTGTTTACAATAGCCATAAAAGTTCCTCCTCTAATTCACCTCAGTTTCTGAAGGTCAATACTAAAGGTCATCCAGACTTAGCAGGCTTCCCAGATAGCCCTAGTACTACAGGAAATCTGCAGCACAGAGTTCTCAAGAAGAAACCCATATCTGAACCGTGTTTCATATTCCCGCACCAGACCGAGATGGAATGGGAAAGAACATGAACCACTCTATCCTAGGTGTCACTCAGGTCCCAGGTATAGGACCTCAACTCTCAATAGAACCCCACCCACCAAAGCAAACAAACAGATCCAGCCAGCACAGTATGACAATATGATATATGCAAAGCTATAAAGAAAGCAATAAAGCAACTGTACATAAAGCAAAGATAAAACATATACAAACACAGATAGCACATAACACCACAGTAAACACAAATCAATCAAGCGCTAGGAGGAACCCACAAAAAGAACCAGAAGCCCTGGTTACAGTATAAGGGTCCCCAGCAGAGTCGCCAAGCTGTCGCTCCCACCAAATGACACCGGGTCAGATATGGTACAGACGCGAACGGTCGGCGAGAGGAGGAAGGCGAGAACACACAGGGGATGAATAGAGTCGCCAGCTAGGCATTTTTATCCCGGAGGAAAGGCAATGCTGCATAGACCTAGAAAGACATGGATAAGACGGTCGCGAACCAGAGAGAATGAGAAAGGGGGTTGGTTACAACCTGGGAAGGTATTAGCACCCAGATTGTCCGTCGTACTCGACGGGATCCACACTTAAAAGATTTGTGTTTTAAAGGGGTAGTGTCAGTGCGATCTTGTGTATAAAATAGCTGGAAAAGAATGTACAGGTGTCAGTGTAAAAGAAAAGTGAAGTGTGATATACAGTGTCAGTGTAAGAACAAAAGTGAAATGCTCAAGACCATGAGGCTAAAAGAATAAAGCTGGAAAGAGGGGGAATATACAGAGACTTTTGTTCGATAACCGTTAGGTTATGCCTACGTATCCTCTCGTGCAATGAGGAAGTCAAAACGCCGTAGTTCGACCCAAAGAGACTGAAAGGTGAATTGACTTGTGAACTGCTTGCTTGTCTATGCTCAAGTGTATGACCTGTCTGGCACAGATGCAAACTGTCTTGCATTAGATGGAAGAAGCAAGTTCTCGTTTATGAGTGAGTGAGATGAGAAAAGAATCCCGGAGGAGACGATTATTGTTTGTTTTTGAGTTTTCAGTCTTTTATTGCTTTTGAAAGTTTTTCATAAGTTAATGAGCTTAAACCTAAACCAATGGATTTAGTAAACTCATCACATCTTCCCTCTGATTAGGGGTAATGAGAATACCTTAAGTGTGAAGTCAGATTCTCACACTTAATCAACTTTGATGTAGGATTAAGATCATTAACCTACTTATGATTATTTAGATGTTTTTGGTGTTTTTGTTTAGTGTTAAGTAATGAGGTTAAGCCATAATCAGGGATTAAACAAACTCATTACACCATCCTAATAGAAGGATAATAGATGAGAATGTTTAAGCTGAGGAAAACTCCTCAACTTAATCCATGATTAGGGATTAAACTCATGACAAAACAAAGCCTTTATTAAGTGGATTTTATTTAATGGTATGATGATGAAGTGAATTTTATGATTTGTAAGACAACTTGAGGGGGACTTGTCCATTAACACTAGGGTTAGTCCTTCTTAACCAATTAAGGAAGAATTAGAACCCTAATGCAAAGCCCAAGTTACAAGCTTGATGTCTTGATGATTATTAGGTGAATTGATTAAAGGATTTAAACACATTAAGAGTTTAACACTTAGGATTAAAGTTATACACTCCATCCTAATAGAAGGATGCAGGCATAAGCTTAATCACAAAGCCTTAAAGCCTTTATGGTTTAGTCCTTGATTATGAGATGAGAAGAGAAGACTCAAAGAGACACAAAGGTAAAAACTAAGTGGGGGGACTAATCAAAACCCTAATCATTGTCATGCTTGGTTGTTCCTAAGGTTTGTGAGGTTATACAAGAAAGATCTTCAATGGAAACACCAGGAAGCAGATGAAAGGATCAGGAGAAGCAAAGTAACTTGCTTCACTTAAGAAGACAAGTCACTTGAAGAAAGAAAGTAAGAAGAAAAAGAATGAGCAAGCTCAATCTCAAACACATAACAAAATGCAGCAAGGATGCATGAAAGAGATGAAAAGAAGTTATGAGAAGTGAAGGCAAATCCACTTCTCAAAGAACTTACCACCTGAAAAGTTAGTGAAAGGAATGCAATGCAATGCAAAATGAGATGGAATGGCATGATGCAAACCAAAACCAGAAGCATATATGAGATGAGAATTATGCTATGAGATGATGCAAACATGAATCAAGACATGGGGATGATCACATGAACAAATGGATGCAAATGGAGCAAGTTTAGAACCATGAACATACATGAAAAGTTATGAAGTGCACATGACATACAACATGAAAAATACATGATGCAATGATCAAACATGCTTCCAACATGTCTTAAGATGTCTAATGAATCAAATGGATGCATAAAATGCTATGGCAAGTCATGGTATGCAAGCAAATTCAAGATGAATGCAAAAGGAAGCCCAAATTAGGGTTTATGATCAATGCATCAAACAAAAACCAAAATCAGAAGCAAACATCAAGATAAAAAATTGAAAATGCACTCAAAGGAACCCTAAACCTATACTAACTCACTGCCCAAAGGAGAGGTTCCAACTCCTAACCTAATAAAAGTTATGAATTTCCTAAGATTCCTAGGGTTTTAGGATACCTTAACAAGAAAAATGCCAATCAATTGGAAAATGAAAGATCAAATCATGCCAATTTAATCTCACAAACTACATGCTAAACACAATGCAATGCAAAAAGAATCAAGGTCCAACTCTCAATGGTTAGGCAGAAATGATTTTTGGAAGTTTGGATCAAAATAATGTCTCAAAATGGTTTTAATTCCATGAAAAATTCTCAAAAGACATCAAGATCAAAAAAGAAATTTGGTTTGAGGGTTGGACAATGTTTCTAAATGTTTTTAAACGTTTCATGAATTTTTTGGTGATTTTTAAATACCTAAAAGTATTTTTAATTAATTAATTCTCATTAATTAATTAAAAATAAACTTTTAAATATTTAAAAATATTTTTTGAATGCAAAAAATAAAAATAAAAATATTTTTGGTTTCTTAAATTAAATAAAAGTTTGTACAAAAAATTTCAGAATTTTTTAAATGATTTTACTATTTTAAAATAAATGGAGAAAGAAATACAAAAAAATGAAATAAAAATTAAAGAAAATGAAAAGTAAACGCAATGGAAGGCCAGGATGGATTCTGGGAAAGGGCCAGTTGACTACGCGCGCAATCCCACGGTCTACATTCAAATCTGGATAAACTAAGTTTATAAATTAATTAATTGGATTTAATTAAGTTAATGGTGATTAGGGTTTCTGAGGATGCATCTTGGCCACTCAAACGCGCGCCAGTCTCCCTTGGTCAACTCATCTAACGCACTAGATTCAAACACCAATTAATTACAGGGATTAGGGTTAATGATTCTCAGGTGGCCGGAGAAGACTTCCGGTCGTCTTCTCCGGCGAACCAAAACCCTAGGTTTCACCACAAGCCACCCCACTTCAAATTAAACACAGGGAAATGATCCTCTAACATCCTAGAACACAAATCAACCCTCAAACAGCATTTAAACTCCATGAATCAGGCAAATCGAAGCAAACATTTTTCACGGGAGAAATTTCAGAGCATCAATAAATCCTCATTTTTCACTCATTTTCAATTCCAAACATATCATTATGATCAGCACAACATACACTTTCATTTTATGACAAGAAAAACAAGTTCTGGGAAAAAAGTTCTTGAGCTATACCTGAGGTGGAAGCTTCTGGTTCTGAGCTTTCTGGGCTGTTCTTTGGTGCAAACTCACTCCAATGATCCCCCTTGTGCTAATGGCAAGCTTGGATGGAGTTTAAACAGGCTATTTTGAGAGGTTCAGTTCTGGTGTATCAGAAAATGAGGTTCTTATGTAGGCTGTTTCAGATCATTGTGAGGGGTGAGATTGGTTCTATGAATGTTTTCTGGTTGATTGGTGAAGATGGAATGAGTGTTTGATGGCTGTGGAAGGAGATTCGAAGAGAGGAAAGCTTTTGACAGTTTTTGTGAAGGCTGTGTTGTGTCTTGTTCCAAGGGCCAATGCATTGCTATAACACTCCCAAGATGTATGAGTAGCCTGTGGAGCAGGTCAGTAGAGGTGGCTGCTCACTGTTCCAAGAGTATGGGGGTTTTGGCCAAAAAGTCAAGTTGTCTTGTACTTGCAGCATGGGCTATGGCAGCAACTGTCTAAGGGCATGTCTTGCTTCAACTTGAGTCAAGGATGACCCTTGGATTTCTTGTGAATGTCTGCAGCATGTGGATCATGAGCTATGATAGATTTTGCAACTTGCCCACTTGTGTTTTCTTATGATTTTTGCTTATGCACATGAGATACTTCTTGCTGAATTTTGTAGCATGATGCTTCATTTGGTCATGGCAATGCATAGAAAACAATTAGTGATCACACAACTCATGGGAGGATGATTTTGCCAAGAATCCCTCTTTGCACTTGTAATGAAAAATGACTTAAGGATCTTTGAAAACCAAAGCAAAAAAAGAAAAATCCCTTGGGCCAATTCTGATTTTAGGGCATGTGTGATGTTTGTGTGAAGGTTAGACATCAATTAGAAGTCACAAATTGCCTTGGTACAAGAATTTGCAAGTTTTTCATTTGGTGCATAACTTGAGATTTAGTGATTTTTGCCAACTTTGATGAGCCATAACTTTTGATCCAAAATGAATTAGGTCATGTGCTTGTACTTTTTGAAAAGGGAAAGATCTATTCTACAACTTTCATGACCAAAGTTTTTCCATTTGAAGCATTTTTGGATCAAAAAGTAAGGGTTGAAAAAGTTGCCTAAAATGACATTTTCATTAAAAGTCAAACTTGCCCAAAAAGTCAACTTTGCAAAAGACTTGAAATTCTTCAATTTTGTGAACTTCCAACTTCTCCTATGATCAAATAAAGATCATATACACTCAAAATGATGAAGAACACCCTTTGGTTGGGTCATTGGGGGCCTCAGGTGCCCTGATTTTGCACTGACTTGTTCAGAAAGTCAACCCTTGATCAGATGACTTCCCCATGGAATTTCTTCATGAAAATTGATATGAATACTCCCTATACCATATAGAGACCAATAGAAACAAGAATGACCAAAAAATTTGGAGTTATGGCCTCTGAAACCAAAACCCTAATTCTAGGTCATCTGTGCAGTCAAACCTGGCTCTGCTTCCATGCCATTCTCAGTTCTTGTGATTCTTTGACATTCTTGACTTTGAGGGGATATAATATGATGCTTGAACATACATGGACCCCTTTGAAGTGATTGATGACCTTTGGAGTGGCTCAAGAAGCTCTTGGATTGCTCAGATCACAAACCCTAGATGCAGATGACTTTGAACCAATGTAATGAATCAAAAATGTGGTATGAGATGCTATGATTGAACTTATGCATATGTAATGATCACAAGCCAAGGTGTGAAAGGGTGAGGGCAAATTTGGGGTGTTTACAGTACCCAATAATTTATAAGGTAATTATAAGGTTATTTCACAAATTCATTTATCAAAAACTATTGCATTTTTCTCATTTCTATTCATCAAAATAAAGTTCAGTTTGTGCTCTTCCCGACGCTTCAAACGGAATGCGAATCGGACATACGGTTTGAAAGTTATGAATTTTCAAAGAATTAAAATTTGTCATTCAAATAGTGTTAACCGGTTAACCAAAGCGTTAACCGGTTAACGCCTGCACAACTTCAGAAAATGCCCCAAAATTTCCAATGGTTAACCGGTTAACCAAAGCGTTAACCGGTCAACGCACGTGTTTCAGCAGTCTTCTGCTACACAAATGCAGACTGCGTTTTTACACCAAAATCCCAAAATCTCATTACGGGTTTCACATCAAAACACCCAAAAATCATTCAAAACATCAACCAAGACACCAACAACATCATGATAACAATTATACAATCAATTATGTGAGTCAATTCACTTTTACCACTCTAATTCGTCAAGATTTTCTCATAGACTCAACCTAACTCAAAACCCCAAAACTCATAAAACTCATACAATCCTAATCTATTCATAATCCAATTCTTATGCAATTACAATAGATTATGAAAACTCCCCATACCTTAGAGAATTTCGCCGCTTTACACTCTTCTCCGGGGTTCTCCACAGCCTCCTGACTCTAAGCTTCTTCTTTCTCCCCTTTTTTCCTTCAGAGCGCCTCTTTTCCCAAAACACGATAATGTTAGAAATTGATCGTATTCTCCTCTTTGGATATATTATCCCAGTTTAGCCTTTTCCCACCTTACCCTCATAATTTCACAAAAGGACCACCTTACCCTTTTCTTTAATATATTTTTTATAATAATAATAAAATAGCATAATAAAACACTATTTATCCTTATTATATAAAAATACTCATTTTCTCCAAAATTCTCTAATTAACCCAAACTCTCCAAATTTTTCTAAATTAATTAAATAAATGATTAAATAATTAATTTAGATTTCGGGGCGTTACACTGTCTAAGGCCTACCTTAGAAAGAGCTTTTATCAAAAGCGTTGTCTAAGGTCTAATTATATTAAAATTATACAGATCTATTTTCATTTCTTCCTTTTCCTCTCTTCTGCGAACGACGAACAGAAATCACCATTTTCGTCCTGACGAGCTTCAACAGTCTTACCTCTACCGTCGTCCACCATATTCTACCTCCATGAAATCCATTGTCATCCTTCGTCGTACAACCATCGTCTTTCGTTCAAAAAGGTACGTTCTTTATAATGGTATTGTTCTTGTTCTTGTTCTTGCTTGTTTTTTTGCTGAAAAGTTGCATATTCTTGAAATTTTATTGCTTGTAGTTACTATGTATATACAGTATGAACCATAAGATTCATTGATGGATAGTGTTCTTGTTCTTATTCTTTTGTTGTTACTATGTATATACACTGAGTTTATATAAATATTAACACTGAATTGTTGGTTTCATTACCTGAGAAGTTTTTTTGTTGAATCTGTAGACTGAGTTAAAATTAAACATTTACGATATGGAGTTTTTGTTTAAAACATTTAGGATACGGAGATACGTTAGTCATTGGTGTTATGTTCGATAAGTCTAATATTGTTGTTATTATATGAAACTCTATTTTCAACTTCAATGATGTAAATATCTGTTAAATGTGAGAAAATGAAGTGAACTTGAAAGTTGTTAGAATATTCGAAGATACTACCTTAGTTATGTATTTTTGTTTGGATTTAACTGGGTTATTGTCGTTTGGAGAAACATTGGTTATGTATACGTTATTGAAGTTGATATTGATTGTTTACCTTAATAAGTAGGAAAACCATGGATAAAACATGGATCTATGTCGATCGAATGACCAAAGAGTACGAGAATGGGGTTACGGAATTCGTTAAGTTTGTTGTTCAACACGCTGAAAACCCCAGACGAATGCATTGTCCTTGCTTGCGTTGTTGCTATATAGATAAGGTTGACGCAGATGGATTGAAATCGCATTTACTGAGGCATGGAATTGATCAAAGTTACCAGTGTTGGATATTTCATGGTGAGAAAATTAACGAGAATGTTGAACCGAGTGGAAAAAGTAATACGACCTATGCTTCATACGACAAAGACACGAAAACATACGATTGTGATCGAGTTGAAGAGATTGTAGAAGCACTTGAAGAAGATCTTCATGATTGTCCTGAAATGTTTGAGAGGATGGTAAGCGATGCAAAGAAACCGCTGTACAAGGTTGCACTAAATTCTCAAGACTGTCTGCGGTATTAAAGTTGTACAACTTAAAGGCGGGCAATGGATGGTCGGATAAAAGTTTCACAGAGTTGTTGGCCCTTATGAGAGAAATGCTATCGGATGATAATGTTCTTCCTAATCGAACCTATGAGGCAAAAAAATATTGTGCTCTATTGGCATGAGCTATGATAAGATACATGTTTGTCCTAACGATTGCATTTTGTTTCGTAATGAATATGCATCATTAACTGAGTGCATTAAATGCGGTTTGTCTCGATATAAGAAAAGATTGTCTCCCTCAAAAGCCTTATGGTATTTTCCCATAATTCCGAGATTTAGGCGCATGTTTCATAGTGAAACTGATGCAAGACATCTGACTTGGCATGCAGATGAAAGAATTATTGATGGAAAGTATCGGCATCCGGCTGATTCACCACAGTGGTCGAAGATTGATAATGATTATCCTGAGTTTGGAGAAGAAGCAAGAAACCTTCACTTGGCATTATCAACTGATGGAATGAACCCGCATGGTCTTCAAAGTATCTCACATACCACATGACCTGTGATTCTTATTATTTATAACCTACCTCCATGGCTATGTATGAAGCGTAAGTACATGATGTTATCTATTTTAATCTCTGGGCCTAAACAACCAGGGAATGACATAGACGTATACTTGACACCTTTGATCGAAGATTTAAAGATTTTGTGGGAGAACAGTGTGGAGGTTTATGATGGATATAGGAAAGAAAGTTTCAATTTGAGGGCGATGTTGTTTGGCACAATTAATGATTTTCCAGCATACGGAAATCTATCTGGGTATAACATTAAAGGTCAACGTGCATGTCCTGTTTGTGAAGACGGAACCAATACGATTCGATTGGAACTTTGTCAGAAGAATGTGTTTCTCGGTCATCGTAGATTCTTACATTCTAAACATCACTCCGTGGGTGGATAAAAGCATTCAATGGAGACACCGAACAGCGCAAAGCTCCACCCGCATTGTCAGGTGACCAAGTTTTTGAAAAGGTGAAAGATGTGCGTACTGAGTTTGGCAAGCCTTTTGCACATAAGGTTGTCAAAGGTGGGTGGAAGAAAAGGTCGATATTTTTTGAATTTCCATATTGGAAGTCTTTGTACGTGAGACATTTTCTCGATGTTATGCATATTAAAAAAATGTATTTGAAACTATTATCGGTACATTACTCAATATAAAAGGCAAGTCTAAGGATGGCCTTAAAGCAAGAGAGGACATGTTAAAAATGGGAATGAGAACTGAATTAGCACCCGTGAAGAAAGGAAAACTAACATATCTACCACCTGCTGCTTTTACTTTATCTAAAAAGGAGAAAAAAAATTTGTGTAAGTCTCTGAGTGAAGTTAAGGTTCCAGAAGGATGCTCATCAGATATCAGAAGACTTGTTTCTATGAAAGACCTCAAGTTGAAGAATTTGAAGACACGTGATTGCCATGTTATAATGGAACATTTTCTACCGATAGGTACACATTCTATTTTGCCAGAAAAAGTAAGAAGTGCCATAACTAAATTGTGTTTTTTCTTTAGGTCAATCTGTAGTAAGGTGATCGATCCTGAGATCTTACCAACACTATAAAAAGAGATTGTAATTACCTTGTGTGAGCTTGAAATGTATTTTTCTCTGTCTTTTTTTGACATAATGGTTCATCTAGTTGTTCATCTTGTGAAAGAGACATAGTTGTGTGGACCAGCTTATATGAGATGGATGTACCCTGCTGAACGGTGTATGAAAATATTAAAAGGGTATGTGAAATCCTAAAGTCAACCAGAGGGTTGTATTGTTGAATGATACATTATTGAAGAAGTTGTTGAGTTTTGTACTGAATATTTGTCTGACGTTCAATCGATTGGACTCCCCAAAGTTCATATTTTCGAAAAACTGGAAGGTAAAAAATTAATTGGAAATAAAATTGTGACAGTATCAAGGGATGAACGGGATCAAGTTCATTTGTATGTTCTGCACAATTATAATGAGGCTGAGCCATATGTTGAAATGCACAAGGATGTACTCTGAAGGTTAAATCCGAACAGAAATGAAAATTGGATAGTTAGAGAGCACAATTAAAGTTTCATACAATGGTTAAAGGATCATATTTATTCGAAGCGCTCTTCAGGTCCTTCTTCGGTAACAGAAAGGTTGAGATGTTTGGCATATGGTCCAAGTTTGCATGTATTTTCTCATAGCGCATACTCAATTAATGGATACACATTTTATACCAAAGAACAAGATGATAAGAGTACTATGCAAAATAGTGGTGTCACCGTGCTAGCTGAAGCAATGCATATATCAAGTATGAAGGACTTAAACCCCAAATATGAAAATTTGTCATATTTTGGAGTTATTGAGCACATTTGGGTGTTTGATTATGAGAAGTTTCAAATTCCCATATTTGGTTGCAAGTGGGTAAATAGTAGTGGCATACGAATAGATAAGTCTGGATTTTTGCAAGTTGATCTTACTAGGGTGGGGTAGAAGATGAACCTTTTATTCTAGCATCTCAAGCTAAACAAGTGTTCTATGTGAATGACCCGATGAGTACAAAATGGTCTATAGTGCTTTTCTCTAACAAAGTGGTTGATGATAGCGGTGTCGATCAATGTGATATTGATGATGAGAATGAGTCATGCATTAGACGGAATGAGTTGAATAGAAATGATGAAGATGAGGATCTTATAGCGGATGAGTCATATATAAGAAACGATCATAATGAGGGAATTTGGATCAATTCATCCGTACGCATTGCTAAGAAACAAGTGATTAATATTCCAACAAAGAAAAGAAAGAGATGTTAGTGAAATAGGTAAATTATGCAATTATATCCTTGGTTTCTTGATTATAAGTTATATTTACACATATCTCTCATATAATTAAATAGTTGAAATTAAATCAAACTATGTTATATTATTATGTAGTACTTTGATGAATTCAAGTGTGCATATTATACAAAAGATCAAGTGGACGAAATCAAAGAGGAATGGTGTCAATTCATTATAGAGCTAGGTGTTATGTGAGGTATAATATTGTACTCTTACTTTAATTGATGAGAATTTAAATATGTGTAACGTTGTAATTTCTATAATATTGTTTATTAATTGATTACAATCTTTGTGTTGTTTCAGGACCTATGTATATTTGAAGCAATGCTTTGGATGGATTAGATATGTGTACTTATAATATGTACATTTGTAGTAAAATGCAATGACTTGTAATTATAATAGGCCAAAATGGTTTGAATTGGTATATATATATATATATATATATATATATATATATATATATATATATATATATATATATATATATATATATATAATATATATTGGTTTGAATTGCATTTTATGGATTTATAATTTTGGTGCATAAATTGATATATAATTTGTGATATTTGTCTGCAAAAATTTGGTTGAAAACATGTCAAAATTCTGGTTTAAGAACCTGGTAAAAAAAGTGGTTTCAAAAAAATTATTCAAAAATTTTCGTATACCTTAGACAACGCTTTTGGCAAAAGCGCTGTCTAAGGGGGGGATTAGACAGCGCTTTCACCAAAAGTTGTCTAAGGTATACCTAAAAAAATTAAAATAGGAGGGGATTAGACAGCACTTTCACCAAAAGCATTGTCTAAGGTATACCTAAAAAAATTAAAATAGGAGGGGATTAGACAGCGCTTAAACCAAAAGCGATGTCTAAGGTATTCCTAAAAGCGCTGTCTAAGGGTACCTTAGACATCGCTTTTAAGATTTAAAAAAGCGTTGTCTAAACCTTTAGCAGCGGAGGTTTAGACAACGCTTTAAAGCGCTGTCTAAGTGAAAAAAAAAACGTTGTCTAAGGTCTTGTTTGGCATAGTGTAACCCGAGTATTTAGATTCTATCAGAGATGCAAATATATACAGTAAAGATGCATGCAGACAAGATAAATGTGTTAGTGAATGTGTTTGACAGTTTTTAGTATTGTCATTGTTATGGTTTGAGTATTCTTAAATGTTTTATTAAGAATGATGTTAGGAGTTACACTAGGAAGCAGATGCCCAAAATCCCGAGGGAGAGAGAGAGATTACATATATATTCTATATTGTATTCTCTTTGTCATTAAGAAGTATTTTTATTATCTTTGCTTTAGTATGATATGAAGAAAGATAATTTTGGCAAACAATCCTAATTTAACAAGCAACAACAGTTTAAGAAAACAGTGAGAAGTTAGAGGGAGAAAAGATGGCTCAGAAGCCAATAATAGGGCTTAAACATAAGGATGCCTATGGAATTTGTTTTGTTGATTAATTATCTTGTTATTTCATACACGGAGTAGGGCTTAGGTGATGAAAAGCTACCTATTGCCTAGAAAAAAGTTCATCGGAGTGAAGCTCAGTCTAGTTGAGGGTATATTAGATCTTTAATTTGAAAGAGATGTGGCTTGGAATTGATCTTGTAAACAAGTTTCCCATAATCTCTGTTATGGAGATTGAAAATTGTTTAAGATACAGTTGGAGGATTCAAGACTTATACGGAAGCCTAGCGAGGTTTTAAAACAGGCAAGAGAAAGTTTAAAACAGAAATAATGGGTCCTAAACACAGGATTTCCCAGGACACATTTTCACAATTTATTTTAGAAAAGAAATGGTTATGTGTAAAGAAGTTCACAGAAAAAGATTCACAGATGACAACTTAATGTGGTATAAAAGGTGATTGCGCCTAGTTTTTGAAAATGGATCAGATGAACCCTAATGGTTGTTTTTTTAAAAGAGGATGGGTCTTAGACTCTAATAGAGGCCCATGAGTGTGATGAAAATCAACTTGAGGGTGATTAAATAAAAACCCTAAATTTTGATATTTTAAATATTTAAAAATATTTAAAACTTTGATAAATTTCAAACATGAATGAAAAACAAGTTGAAACCTTGGATCAATGTTTGAAAAAATATATTTTGTCCATGAGATAACTTGAATATCATTTATGTTTGAAAAATCAAGTGAAAGAAATGATTTTTTAAATGTTTAGAAACAAATGAAATTAATTCTTTATGAAAATATTAAATTTATTAAAAAAATATTTTTCTTTTGGTATTTTTTCATGAAATAAAATATTTAAACATTTTTGAGAATTAATGAAAAAAGCATCATTAAAAAACTCAAAAGAATCAGAGAGAAATTAATTTTGGAATGAATTAAATAAAATGATAAAATTCAAATATTTGAAAGTTCAAAAAAAGGCGCCAAGAAATGCAGATTTTGCAAAATCTACCATATCTCAGTGATTAATTAATGAAATAAACATCAAACTTGCTCGATTTTAACTCACGAACAACATGGTAACAATTAATTTCATTTATTTTTAGTGTAGAGTGAGAAATCAGTGATGAACACTGAAGAACCCTAATTTGGCCTGAGCCTCATGAAATCCTACATGATGATGATTTTGTGAAATTGATTGAAGGGAATTACTTAGAATATGATTATGCACAAATGTTTAAAAGATAGTGCGAGGAAATATGCATAGATTATGAAATGACCAAGTTTGAGGCTTACCTAACTTGGAGCATGCAGCAGCTGAAGTGATTTTGAGTAAGAGGTGTTACAGATGACTGGTGATGATCTGGACAGCTTCCTTGGATGGTATAGAGTGTGTTTGAACCCTTAGACTTTATTGCAAGTGGCTGGATTAAGTTTTGATCTTCAAGTTGCAGAATCAAAGTGTTTTTGAGGTTATGAAGAGTGATTTTGGGTTGGAGGTGTTTCTGGGTTGGTTCAAGTGTTTGAACACCTCAGATACATCATATATGATATGTTTGAGCAATTGGTTTGAGCTTGTTGTGGCTCAAACTCAAAGACTGATGGTGATTGCTCAAAATATCAAGTTTTGAGTCTTTAGGAGTGAATGTGAGAAAGCTTAGAGATCAGAGGCTTTCGTGTAATTTTTATGATCAAACGGGGTCTCTATTTATAGGTGTAGCGGTAAAATCATGAGTGTAAGCTATTAGTTAACTTAACTCAAAGTAAACAGAGTCACCATTGTGCCTTTATTTTATTCCAAATTGAAAGGAAAAAAGAGTGAATAAATCCTAATGAATCGAAAAGCAAGAAGCTAAAAGAATCGAGCAGAGAATGGGTAAGAGGATAGGTTACAAAATGGGAAGGTTTTACGCACCCAAAATGTTTGTGGTACTCCACGGGAGCCCTTTGAAATATTTATTACTTCTAGTTTGAAAACGGTTTGTTACAAGATATTGAAGAGATGAGAAGAGAAATGTTTTTTAAGATTTTTGTGTTTGACGAGACGTTCGTCTCATGCCTACGTACCCACGACGTGCAATGTGAGATCAAAACCCCGTAGTTCGTGGTACAAATAGTGAAAAGTTGATGTGTTGGATTTATTTTAAAATGTAAAGATAAGTCGTCATTCTTTAGCAAATACTTCCGCTAAAAAGAATGAATCATATCTAAGCATGTGAACATGGTTAAAAGAAAAAGTGCACGAGGGCACAAAAAGATTGAATGAGTTTTGAATTTTTTAAGTCTTTTGAAAAAGGTTTCAATATGCTTAAGTAGGTTAGCATTTATTAAGAAATGAAATGAAAAAGTAAAACTGTTTGACCTATGTCAAGGTATGATTATGAAAGTGGTTAAGGTTTGAAAACAAAGAAGGTTTTGAAAATAGAGAGAAGTTTTGAAAATTTAAGAAGTGAGAAATGATGAAGAGGCTATCCTAAGACTTAAAGTAAAAGTTAAAGTAAGAACAATCGAACCGTGTTGTGAGCATTCTTTGAACAAAAATAAGACATCATCTTCATAAACAAGTGAACCAAGTCAAGTCTAAGGTCTTAAATCCCTAATAACTCAAGAAAAGGAACAATCCTAAAATCTAAGTCCAAAACTCCAAGTCCAATGCTAAGGATAGTAGTGGCCATAGTCCAAAATTAAAGTCACAAGTCTTTTTATGTTTAATCCTTTATTAATATTTTTGTGTCGAAATGGACAAAGGAAAAAGCACAAGAATAATATGAATATAACATAAACAATATGATGAATGATATATCATAATAAAAGCATAATGATAAGGAGAGAGAGAGAGATAAAAATAAAGAGGATAAGGTGCGAGAAGGATTTAAAAATTTAGTATAGTAATAGTATAATAATATTTACATAATAATGGTATGGTGAACTTAATCATCTACAACCAAGCAAGTAACCGATTCCGCTTAGTATCTTACACTATTGTGATTAATCATGGCGATTAGATCCAAATTCAATGAAACTTGAAAGAAGATTGGGAGACCCAAAGAAACTATGCATCAAGCTTCATAAGTTGTGGATCTTAATGCAAAAGACTAACCACTTTGGGATTACGCGACCAACACGAGGTCCGGTCCATGAAAGTGCAAGTATCTAATTGGATTTTTATTCTAAATTTGGGACAAGTTTAGGTCTATGTTAAACAATCGCCGAGTAATTTACGAAGTAATTACCTACAAATGAGGTCGGCCAATACCAATTAAGGTGAACAATCTTTGTGCTAATACATGTTAGAGATATGATATAATGGATCATCCTCCGAAAACATGTCACACGAAAAGAAAAGTTGGTAATGGTCTAATCTTAATCGAGATTTAACATTAATTTATCCATAGATTTGAAATAATGAAGATTAAACATCTTCGAAAATCAATAATCGTCGAATTGGAGATCTCATCGACCAAAAGAAAAATAAGAGATAAAAGAAATATGATCTAACATAAAATCCATAAAAAAAACAATCAACAAATTAAAATTACCATAAGAAAAAATAAAAGAAAAACATTAGAAATATTTTTTAAATTTCTCTTGAAATGATTTCATGATTGGAATGAAAAATTTATAAAACCAATTTATTTCTAAAAAAATGAAGACAAATATCATGAAAAAAAATAAGTGAAAAATAAATAAAATAAAATAAAAAAGAAGAAAAGGTGAGGGAGGGAGATATATGTTGAATGTAGGGTCTGTGATTAGCAATTAGATCCAACAAACTTTAAAGTCCCAAACCAACTACTAGGTTTTTATATAAAAAATAGAAATCAGTAAAACATTCAAAAAGAAAAAAAAGAATAAAACGAAAAAGTAGAAACAAATTTCTTCTTCTTCCTTCAAACGCAGATCCTGTAGCACGTTGACAAAGAGGGCGGAGGAGCTCTACCCAATCAGAACGGCGGAGCTCCATTAGGGTCCCGTTCTGACCGGAAAGGTGCAAGGATTTCAAGTATACGATCTATTTCTCCCGTCGTAAACTATATGCAATGAAATCGGAGATAAAATTTCGTCCGATAAACTTCAATTACCTTCAGATCGAAATCGGAAACAACTCCACTCTTCTTCTCTTCTTATTATTTGTGCGTTGTTGTTGATTATTTGGATTCAAGGTTGAGTTGTGGGTTGATTTTCAGATTGAAGGATTTGAAAACGAATGAAGGAAGATTTGAATGGAATTGTGATTGAAGCTTGATTTTGATTTATAGTTTTTGTGCAAAATTTTGAGAGAGCTTTGAGAGGCTTTTCAAGCTTGAGAAAGAATGAAGAATGGTGTTCAATTTATAGAGAATAGTGAGATAAATTGATGTTGTTTTGTGTTATTGACGCTAGCGTTTTGAAGCTCATGGTGATCGCGTGAATATGTGAGTGTATGTATTAGCATGGCCTGCATTTTGCTTGTTTTTGTTCAGTGTTTTGATGATTAAATTTATGTGTGTCATTTAATCTGCATGACTGGCTGCGTGTGTATACATCTTTTTTTTGTGACTTCGTGCATTTTGAACTGATGTTGAATGTGTGTCAAAGGTGTGTTCAGGCTGAGAAAGTTGGGTGTTGATACGACGTCGTTTTGGATGGCTTGTAAGCATGTGCGACTTGAAGTGTGAAGCTCGTAACGTTGTGTATCACATGTGTATGAGGAAGCTGATGGCGTGAATTTGAATCATGGAGTACGTGATGAGATTGGATTCATGTGGCTTTGGAAAAAAAAAGTGGCTTTCACGTGAGGTGTGTATACTGAGTTTTGCATATGACTTTAATACATTTGTAAAAAAAATGTATGGAATGGAAATGACATAAAACTAAATGGGCTTATAGTTGTAATAAAAAAACAATGATGGGATTCAAAAAAATCAAATTTGTTTTCTCTTATTTTCAATATGTAAATGGACTTCAAATAAATGGGCCTTATTTCTTTCTATATTTTTTTTGCAAGGGTTATAAAAAGAAATGGGCTATGGTGTAGAATTTGGAAATATGGATATTGAAATGAGTAATGAATATTTGTGAATGGAAAATTGGAACTTTAAAGTGAATAATCGAAAACAAATCGGATAATAAAATGGTCATAAAATTTAAAATATGGGTTGATAAATGGATATGAACTGATTTTTATGAAATGAGTCGACTACCATCACACGCACATAACCATCCAACCTCGATTTTTTCATTCCAAAACCAAACTTGCATTGTATCCACAAAACCTATGATTAAACTGAATGAAACCACTCCTAGACCACTGAATAATTTTCCAATTAAGCCACGACCACTTGAATCGTCTGAAACTAGCCCTAATCATTTGAATCCATGGTGAGGAAAATAAATCCACAGATGAATCACTGATGAACTGATGAATACTCGATCAAAATTATCTCCCCCCAAAACTTCTTATGAATCACAACTTGATAATCTGATGAATTCAACACACGACAACTTGAACTTTGAATATGCAATGTCTGAGAAATAAATCATTGGCACAAATAACCTTCAGTTGAAACAATCTTTTGATAGTTTGACCAAGATTAGTTCAAACTTCCATCTGAATTGAAATATAACTGAACAACCACATCTGAATTGATATCACGACCTGATCCTTGGAAAACATGCAATACCTGAACACATAGAGAGAGAGAATAAGAAGCAAACTACAACGTATTTTTGGTATTTTGGTTAGAAGTTAGTAAATATAAACAGATAAAGGCAAGTAAAAACACGGTGATCCCATGTGAGGTATAAATCTGCAACTAAAAAAGGATAAACGAACCAATGCATGGTCTTGTTTGTATGCAAGATGCATATGAGATGCGAAAAATCTTAGGTTCTAGGGTCTAGGGTTTAGGGTTTAGGGTTTAGGGTTTAGGACCTGAACACATAGAGAGAGAACAAGAAGCAAACTGCAACGTACTTTTGGTATTTTGGTTAGAAGTTAGTAAATATAAACATATAATGGCAAGTAAAAACACAGTGATCCCATGTGAGATATAAATCTGCAATTGAAAAAGGATAAACGAACCAATGCATGGTCTTGTTTGTATGCAAGATGCATATGAGATACGAAATATCTTAGGGTCAAAAATTAGGGTATGACAGATGCACCTATTTAAGCTTCTTGAATCCAGAGATATGTAGATTGACATCTTCATTTCGTCAAGATGGAAGAAACTTAAGAATCAAAAACCCAATTATTGGCCCTAAGAGGCTATAAAACTGGAATGAAATGAAATGAAACAAAATGAAATGATATGAAACGATATGAAAGCATATGTGATGTATATGAAATGTTATGAGAATGTTATGAAAACAAATGAAAAATTGTAGGGAACAAAACAACACAGAATAAATGTTGGGGATAAGGAGGATAGAACTCCAACATGGAAAAACAGCATGCTGGAGACCACAACATGGCTCAGCTGAGGCAAAGATGTCCAAGAGTGGCATTGGACAGAAGTAGTCACAACATCCAATAGTAGCTTTGAATGAGGTGAGGAAAGTTACGGAAATTTCATTAGAAGTGTCCAAGAATGACATTAATGACTTTACTAAGAATATCTGAGAGTGGCATCAGAAAAAAAGAGAATCATAACATTGAATAGTGGCCTTGAATGAAATGAAAAAAGTTCTGGAAAGCACATCGAAAAGGATGATGACTATGCCATAGACGTCCGACAGTAGCCTTAGAGAGAAAAGAATCACAACATTCAATAGTTGCCTTGAACGAAGCGTGAAAAGTCCCGGAAAGTTCATCAAAATAATGATAATCTTGTTATGGACATCCGACAGTAGCCTCAGAGAGAAGAAAATCACAACATTCAAGGTTGCCTTGAACAAAGTGAGAAAAGTCCCAGAAAGTTCATAAAAAAGATGATAACTCCACTATGGACATCCGACTGTAGCATCAGAGAAAAGAAAATCACATTCAATAGTTGCCTTTAAACAAAGTGAGAAAAGTCCCAGAAAGTTCATCAAAACAATGATAACTCTGCTACGGACATTCGACAGTATCCTAAGAATGAAAAGAAACACGACATTCAACAATTGCCTTAAACGAAGTGAAGAAAGTCCCGGAAAGTACATCAAACAATGATACCTTCACTATGGACATCCGACAGTAGCCTCAGATAAAAGGGGTGTAATATCTGAGAAAAACAATTGGTAAGAAAAGTTTATGGAGAAACATTAGAGCAAGGTATATCTAGACAATCATCAGATAGACACAAAAAAGTTCCGGGAAAACATCAAAACAAAGGTTACCATATACCTAAAACAACATCAGATAAAGGTTAAACATATCTGGAACAACATCAGATAGAGGTGAAAGTTCCAGGAAAACATCAGAACAAACAATGATATCCAAAATAACATCGGGTAAGAAGAGACAAACAAGTATGTTGTAGGTGGCAAGTAAGTTGGACTTTGATCACAAGGTAAGATGTTTAACACAACAAGACCTCGAGAAATGCATATGAGGACTAAAACACCCATGATGCAAACAAACACGAAAATGGGGACTAAAACACCCAAGAAGATAATATGATAGAAAATGCTTGACAACCAGTTTAGACTCAACACGGAGATCACTTCTATTCTGCTCGGAGATTAGAGATACTGCTCTTGAACATATCTTTGTCACACCAGTAAAATGTATCAAGTTGAGAATCTTTCAAGAAAAGTCATGAATAGTTGCTTGGGAATTCTTGAAGAAAGTTTCCCCAGATTCAATGATTGATGAGGGTAAAGTGATGAAGGATTTAATTCCTGACTACTGTCGGAGAAAATTGATCAATTCTTGAAATAACTGTTAAGAGAATAAACTAATCATGCCTTCAGTTCTTGAAATGAATGTTGAGAAGATAAACCCAGTATGAACCTTGAAAAGATCTTTTGGTTAGCCAAATCTGAGAATAACTTGTGTTGAGCAACAACTCTTGAATCATAGGACCTGGAAGGAACTTGCCCCTGATAAGATCACTGACCAAGTTTCTCAACTCTTTGAAAATTCCTTGATGAGGAAAGTTTTTTTGCAAATAAAAAGTGTTTGTACAAACCTTGTAATTTTAATGCAAAGTTCATGCAAAATTTTGAAATCAAAAATCATTTTTGGAATGAAAATTTATTGATGTAAAGTAAATGAAAACATTGTCAAAACACGACGGTTGAGAATAAATGAAAGATAAAGAAAAGTCAAGAAAACAAATGATTGGTAGCAAACTTGGGAGTCAATTTATGCAACCTTGTTGTAGTATGCGTTTCAAAAGAAACCTGGATTCAATTAGGTCTTTTGAAGGTTGTAACATGGTATGGTTCACGGTTTATGAAACAAAGGATATAGGCTCAAAGTTTATTTGTATCCAACCCATTCTTCGTGATGATCTCCAGTCCTACATTCAATTAATTCAGCCTATGCATTCAAGTTCCAAGACATTTGGATTTGCACAAATGAAGAGGGTTCATAAGCCAAACGATTTTGAGATAGCAGTTACATCTCCCTTTTGCCTGAACTGTTATTATTTGGACTTACTGTTAGTGAGATGCCCCAGTTTTTGCCTACGTCTCCTTCATAGATTTTGACTTAGTGGGATTTGATTTTTTTTCAATATCACTCTTTTTTTTAAGATAATGACTGCCTGAATTAATGATTACGCCGAACCACCATTGGCTTTTGAAGTGAAAGACATCTTTGACACTTCTTTGATGTGTGCGAAGGAAAGCTTGAGATTGCAACCATTATTGAAAGGTGTCTTGAATTATTCTCTTGTACTTGAATGCACATTCAAATTAATTGAGAACTACCCATCCTCGGGTTAAAATTATGGGTTTTTTCGAATAGAAAGAAACTCCAACTTCAAGGCTCAAAGGAGTTGACAAGGGATTAACTTCCTTATTTCTCCAGTGTTTGGGAGTTGAAACAATGTGTAACACCCCAATTCTACCCGGCGAAAATTCATAAATCAGAGTTTCAAAATTCATCTTTAAAATAGGATGTCACATTTTTCAACTTAAAAACAAAAATTAATATTTTTGACATGTTCAACATGGATACATAACACTTAAACATCGAGAGACAAATAACAACTTTATTTATTCTTTAAAAAAAAACATCTTTTACAACTTTGCAGCGGATTTTCAATTATTTAACTAAACATGGTATAGCATTTTATTCAACTTAAAACAGCTTAGCAACAACTTAATCATACTGAAACAACTTAAAAACAACGACTAAAAAACAATTAAGCATCCATTACCGAGTGTTACGTATTAGAGCACCGACACCGACTCGAACTAATGAAGATAACAATCTTCCTTCAAGCTAACCTGCACGTTACCAACCAAGGGTAACATTCAAACAGAAGGGGTGAGATATCGAACCATATAAACAAGAGTATGATAATTAATATACTAGATAAAATCATACAATTTACATACTATCCAACAACAACATCTTACCAATTCCCCCAAATAATCAACATATTTTATCAACTTAATTCACACATCAACATAACCAATTTCAACTATAAAATCAGCATAGACACCTTCATCAACTTCGACAAACATATTCAACATATTCAACTTCTTCAATATCAACATAATTGACTTTATGAACATAAACATATAAATAACACATGCAACAAAACCATATAATCAACTTATTCAACATAATCATATAATCAACTTATTCAATATAATCAGGTAATCACTTAGCAACATAATTGACTTATTCAACATGAACCACTTACTCCACGTAATCAACATAAACCTCTTAATCAACTTAAATCTACATAAACAACTTAATCAACTTGAGTAACGTAAACAACTTTATCAACTTGGCAACATAAACAACATAAATAATGCAACAGAAGATGTGACTCGACTATGCATATGCATGTGGTACCATTGGAGTAAAACTCCCAACTTAAAATATACCAGGTTATCGAGGTATCTACAAGGCATAAACATTCAACTTAAATATTTTTCCAATCCAGGCCAACGTGGTGAGCCTCCGCTCCAACTTAGAAATGCAATGTATGTCATGAGACCAACAACACAACACATAAGCAACGAACAACCCAAGACAACATACAATAAACAACGTAGCAACTTAAATTCAACACGATTCAACTTTGGCCACGGGCCTACCACTTTCAACATTGGTCATACGACCTACAACTTTTATATCAACATTGGTCTTACGACCTACAACTCAAATAGTCAACATTGGTCCTTCGACCTTTAACTTAAAAATGCCCACACACTGGGACAAAACAACATAAATAACTATACTAGAAAATGCATACATTAAACACGAATCAACAAAATACACCGACTAAAATCACCTACTAATTATTCTGAACTAACTCGATAATTTTCATTAAACTCCGAACAACTAACTTTTCCACTTAAATAGGCTAAATAGACTCTTTTTATTATTCCGTGATTTCCACCAGTTATTCCCACTGCACATGTTAAGTTTACTTTACTGTTATTAATATATTTTTTTCTACTACTAAATCATACTGTCATCAAACCAAAATTTGCTGCAAAAACTAACATCTGCTGAATATTTCCTATCTCTGTTAAAATGTTCCAAACCCGCTAAACTCATTTTCTGATAAGTACAGTTACTAGTACTCTTCCACTGATTATCCAATTAGTAAATCATCCCTGAGACTCACTCATTCCAAATGCTTACATAATTCTTACCAACTACTAACATAACTTTTATGTTAATTAGGTAATCTATATGTGTTTTCATGTGAACCAATAAGCAAAACACAAAAAATAAAGTGGATCCCACAAGGAATGCGCCACATTCATCACCCACCAAAGTTCATGGCCTGAGCCATGATGGTCCTTACAGGATCATGGTCTGCGCCACACTACCATGGCATACGCCATGTGGAATCTCATTCATACTAGGTGGTTTTCTCACATTGGGTGGCCTACGCCACCCCTTCTTGAACGATGGGTGGCCTACGCCACCCCTTTTTTGTGTAGAATTTGTCCCCAATTAATTTTCTAGAAACTCGAACAACTTCACAGCAACATCTACCAATTCAATTCGGTAATAAAATCCAACCAAAAATTGACAAATCAACCACGACACAAAATACAAATATTTCACCAAAATCAAACCATGTATACAGTAGCAATTCAACAGCGGATAACACGAAATCATTCAATCCAAATCCTACATACTAATCATCATAATCCCGATTATAGAGTTTGAACCCCACCCTTACCTTAAATTGATAGCCGCTCGAATCTCTGATCGACTTTCCGATTTCCGACGGCGGCTTCTCATAACCATTTTCTCCACTTTTTCCTTGTTCTCCAATTTTTCTTCGTTCCTCTTTTTCTCAACTTCTACTGATACTTCTTCTCATCTTGACTAATTATTCTTTTATTTTCATTTTATTAAAATAATAATCAAATATAATAATCAACTAATGAGCCTTAACACTACACCTCCTTTAATTGTTGTTTCCGACGAAATCAAGCCCATTAAAATTAACATGCTCCAATAATCAATAATATCACTCATAATATTATTTTCTCGACTTTCTGACTTAATATTCCGACTTAACGACTTAATTTACCACAACGCCAACTCGACCGAATAATAATTCACAAATAAATACTTATTCACGGCTTAATCGATTAACTTCCGATTATCAACCAAATGGTTCATACAATTCTAACAACATATCCAACAATACCCGGAGAATATTCCATATCGTATTCCAACACCTATATCAATTTAATTAATTAAATTCGACTTAAACCAACTTATAATGATCAACATAATATTCTGATATCTTGGATATCAGCTTAAATAAACGCGACGTAACACAACATATTACAATTATATTTAATTAAATACTTAATTAAATAAACGGGCGTTACAACTCTCCCCTACTTAGAATATTTTCGTCCTCGAAAATTCATCCAACTCAACTAATCCAACTACTTATTATATCCGACTAATCAACACTCATTTCTGAAAGCAACCTACGCATACTATAAACAATAATTTCACAACTTTAATGGAAACAATAACACAAATAGTCCTCAAGTAATATACTTGGCAATTATAAACTCAATACAATGAGTAACCAACTTAAGAATTTAGAACACACCAACACAAGAACACACAACTTAAACACAACATTAATACAACCAAGCTACCAACATCATTGTCATCGACTTAAGAACAACTGCATTACACTACGCGCTCGCTGCGCACTCTGATTACTTGCAAAATACCAAGCCTACCGAGTTTAACTCCAGCTTCTAATCACTCAAAAGCGACACATCAACAATACCTTTGACTTAACTCTTCGGAATTTCTTTCCAACAGGTATTGTAATTCTTGTAGTTACCGAATACTTCCAACTTAGATTCATAAGACAACACCTTTGAATGTTCAACATAATTACAACCGCGACAACTTCAAAATTTTGGACAAATATTCATATACTTCCATGAATTTCCAATTATCCTCAACACAACTACAATTGTACCATCTTATAATAACACGTCATTCGAAAATCATCTTAAACACACAACACTATTACAACAATATTAGGTACAAGGGTCCAACGAAATTCCGACAACATAACTTATATTTTTCGCTTCCAACTAACTCAACATACTGAATCCTCGATTCCTTTCATACCGACACATCCCTTCATAAATTCCTATCCGAATCAACATTCTCATTATCCAGTGTTCAACTATGAGTTTCCATAATACTATTCAATCCAAATTCAACTTCATGCTATCATCTATAAATCCAACTAATATTCTCATGTAATAACTTGCATCGACGAAACAATCAATACTCAAGCACCCAACTTGACTTCAACCGATTCAATGTACATACTATACTAGTTGGTATGACACATCTATCCATCAATTATGATTCAGTCTACTATCAATAATAGATTAAGGGTGATCAGTTCCTCAATTTGTCAATAGACAGTCGGCAACCGTAACAGTGGCAGAAATCATCATTAGCCAACATAATAGTGTACTTCAACTTGTGCCCAAAGTCCGTAAGCATAATGCTCCGTTAACTCTCTAAGGCTTACCAACATCTTCTTAGTCTTCTTAATTCTGACTCCGTCAATTATGTAGGCGGAGCTCATCAGTAGCTTCATGTAACAACTTCTAGTTAGGGAAAATAAATCTTGATTTGATGCTAAGGAATATGAAGACTTCGTTCCCGTCTTGTCTTGGGATATCGTATTTAGGATCTTCCGTTTTCTTTTGTCGTACTTCTTATTGAAGGATTAAATTCCTGAATACACTGGCTAAGGATAAAAGAGATGGACATTCCCCTGGGAGATTTATCGGCGAAGTGTCAATTCTTCGGAGTATATCAGACTTGAAAGAAAAATATCTGAAGACTTCATAGAGTTGGAAGTACAAGAAGCCACTCAAAGTATTTCGTTAGAATATCCATAAAGATTACTCTGTGGGGATGAACCGACGAAGATTCGTTGGATTCCTACCTCCGATCATCCTTAGTAAATATTATTATTGTATTTTATGCATTTATGGTAAACATCAATCATATTCAAAAGCATATATACATTCAAACACAATCAACAGGCGTTTTCGCTTAAGTAAAAGGGGAAAAGTAAACCTGAATTCGAAAATAGAATTTCATTTATTTAAAAAAAATGGCCTATAAACAGGCAAGTTTGAACAAGGAAACGGAAATCCTAGTAAAAGGAATTCGTCGTAGAAATTTTTAAAAGAAGTACAAAAAACAAGGAAAAATAGATATGTGTAAATGATCCTATTGAGTTTCAACTCTGCTATTGTCATTATCTTCAAGTATCTCATCCTTTGTTGTCGGAATAGAAAAGATTGGATTGATCTGCACCTGTTTAAACTTGATATAGGTAGTACAACTAGTTGAGGTTACATGGGTGATCCAACGAGACATAGTCATACGTTTTAATCCCTAACTTTTTCCTGGATTGCCCTTTTAGGTTTTCAATCCACCGGGATACCCTTTTTTTCCCAAGCCTCCCTTTCGGGTTTTCGACTTGCCGGGTGTACAAAAATTTATATATATATATATATATATATATATATATATATATATATATATATATATATATATATATATCCCTAATTTTTGCCCAAACCTTTTTGGTTCTCCGGGATGCCCTTATTTTTGCCTTGGCCAGTCAACCTAGCGGGTCTCTTTTTATGTGTAGTATTTTTTTATTATGTTTGCATTCACAGGTTGTGGGAAATCTTCACCATCCATAGTAGTAAGCATCATGGAACCTCCAGAAAATACCTTCTTGACTACAAATGACCCTTCATATGTGGGAGTCCATTTGCCCCTAGGATCACCCTGTGGTAATATGATACATTTGATTACCAAGTCTCCAGCCTGATATACTTGTTGCTTGACCTTCTTATTAAAGGCTTTGATCATACGCTTCTGATACATCTGGCCATGACAAATAGACAATTTTATCTGGTCAAGTCGAGTCTTAATTCATTCGTCTTCATCTAAGTTTGCATCCTTCATAATTTTCAGGGAGGGAATCTGAACTTCATTGGGTAGAACTGCCTCCATACCATAGACAAGAGAAAATGGGGTTTCCCCAGTTGAAGTACGTATTATGGTACGATAACCATGAAGAGAAAACGGTAACATCTCATTCCAATCTTTATACGTAATTGTCATCTTCTGCAAGATCTTCTTAATATTCATTTGGCGGCTTCCACCGCGCCATTCATCTTCGGACAATATGGAGAAGAATTGTGATGCTTAATCTTGAACTGCATGCAGAGATCAGTAATCATAGTATTGTTCATATTAGTACCATTGTCTGTGATAATCCTTTCGGGGATGCCATACCTACATATAAGATTATGCTTGATGAACCGAGCCACAACATTCTTAGTAACAGAAGCAAACGAGGCTGCCTCTACCCACTTCCTAAAGTAATTAATAGCAACGAGAATGAAACGATGTCCATTGGAAGCGGTAGGTTTTATCTCACCAATCATATCAATGCCCCACATGGAAAAAGGTCAAAGAGCAGTCAAAACATTCAATGGAACTGGAGGTATATGTACTTTGTCAGCATAGATCTGGCACTTATGACAAGTCTTGGAGTGCTGATAGCAATCAGCTTCCATGGTAGACCAATAGTAACCTGCTCTCAGAATTTTCTTAGCCATTGTATGCCCATTAGAATGAGTACCAAAGATCCTATCATGCATGTCTTCCATATTCTCTATTGCTTCCTTCTTATCCACACAACGAAGCAAAGTTGAATCATGATTTCGCTTATACAAAATTCCATTACTCAGGAAAAACTTAGCAGGAAATCTCCTTAGAAACTTCTTGTCATTGATAGATGCCCCTTCAGGATATTCCTGAGCTTCGTCGAGATATCTTTTCACTTCATGGAACCAAGGTGTCTCTTCTACTCCCTCAGTATCAACCTCGTAACAGTATGCTGGTTCATTTAACCGATCAATAGTAATTTTGGGTGTTTCATGATCCCAACTAATTTCAAATATAGATGATATAGTGGCTAATGCATCTGCCAACTGATTATCTTCTCGTGGGATATGTCCAAAAGTAATCTCTTCAAAGTATGGAATTAAGGACAACACATGCTCTCTGTAAGGAATGAGCTTTGGATGTTTTGTGTCCCATTCACTTTTAACCTGACTTACTACCAAGGCTGAATCTCCATACACATTCAAAAACTGGATCTTCATCTCAATGGCAGCCTTGATACCCATAATACATGCTTCATATTCATCCATATTGTTGGTACAATCAAAACACAGTCTAGTAGTAAACGGTGTATAACAACCTTCTGGAGAGATAATCATAACACAATTTCCAAGCATATTAGAAGCTCCATCGAAAACCATAGTTCATCGGGATCCCTGTTCATGTCCTTCATATTGTCTAGTATCTTAAGCAATAAGCATAATATCTTCATCCGGAAACTCAAAGTTCATAGACTGATAGTCATCCACTGCTTGATGAGCCAAATGATCAGCTACCACACTTCCTTTAATTGCTTTCTGAGTAGTATATTGTATATCATCTTCTGTTAAAATCATTTGCCATCTAGTTATTCGTCCGGAGAGAGTGGGTTTCTCAAATATGTACTTAATAGGATCCATCTTTGAAATCAATAAAGTAGTATGAGTCAACATATATTGTCTTAGTCGGCGAGCAGCCCAAGCCAAAGCGCAACAAGTTTTCTCGAGCAGTGAGTATCTTGTTACACAGTCGGTAAACGTTTTGCTAAGGTAATATATTGCTTGCTCTTTTCGACCAGACTCGTCATGTTTCCCCAACACACACCCCATTGAATTGTCTAATATTTCCAGATACATGATCAAGGGTCTTCCTTCAACTTGTGGCATCAATATTGGAGGTTCCTGAAGGTACTTCTTGATCTCATTAAAAGCTACCTGGCATTCGTCGTTCCATTCCATTACTTGATCTTTCTTCAACAACTTGAAGATTGGCTCTCAAGTTGTAATACCCATATTATAAAGACATACATAAAGCATATTTTGCATATATGATATTAATAATTTGGTACTGAAATACAAATAAGTTCTTAGCAACACATTGTATAAATATAGCCACTACAACATAAGGTACTAAATAAGGCTATAAAATAGTACAAGATGTTCAACTACAAAAAAAAAGATCTAAGAACTAGATCCGAAGATCTCAAAAATCCATAGCGAAAGACTAAGCCATCAACTAGTAAGGATAATCAAGTCGCCTTATCCTTACCCTTAGCGGAACCTGAAGTACCTGAAATAACAACATCAACATGGGGTGAGATAAAACATCTCAGTGGGTTCCATATCTTAGAGTACTCTCGGCTCTAAGGGTCAAGCATAACAATTCTACGAGTACAAAGGTTCCTCTCAAAAATAACCAAGTCGAAACGGAACAACCCAGTAATACATCGTCCAAGACTTCCCGTGGGACTCAGTGGAACACCCACCTCAAGTATGAACCACTATAATTCTAATGGCACTCAATGAAATATCCCTCTCAAGTTAACTCTCGCTTCCCGTGGGACTCAATGTAATACCCACCTCAAGCTAACTCTCGCTTCCCATGGGACTCAATGTAATACCCAACCCAAGCTAACTCTCGCTTCCCGTGGGACTCAATGTAATACCCACCTCAAGCTAACTCTCGCTTCCTGTGGGACTCAATGTAATACCCACCTCAAGCAAACAAAGGGAAACACAATCAAGCGCGGTCCCCAATTCTTATTAGTCTACGAACTCCTAGGTGTCTCACAAGTCTCACCATTCCTTATCTTTAACTCACAATTCCATAATTACGTTTCGTTACCTTTTAATCGAATAGTCGGGTGAAAGTCGGGTGGAACTAACATTTCTTGATCTCAAAATATAGATTTCATCATTAGCTTCGAAACGATATGTGGAACGCTAAAAACAGATACCCGGATCATAAGTTACGAAATAAAAACCAAGGTTGGAACCTACAGGTCTCGTTGAGCAAGCTCCTTCTCGCTGAGCGAAAATCGCCTTTGAACTTTTGCTGAGCGAGGTATGTGTCGCTCCCCCGAAAAGACACCTAGTCAGATAAGGTACAGACACGAACGGTCGGCGAGAAGAGAGAAATGAAATGAACTGAATAGAGTCGCCAACTAGGCATTTTTATCCCGAAGGAAGGGTAATGCTGCATAAACCTGGAAAGAGATGGAGAAGACGGTTGTGAACCAGAGAAACTGAGAAAGGGGGTTGGTTACAACCTGGGAAGGTATTAGCACCCAGATTATCAGTCGTACTCGACGGGATCCACACTTAAAAGATTGGGTTTAAAGGGGTAGGTGTATGTGCTATCTGTGTGCAAAAGCTGGAAATGAATGTACAAGTGTCAGTGCAAAAGGTGAATGCTCAGGAACTGAGGTTTAAAAAGAAAGCTGAAAGAGGGGGAAGACACAGAGACTTTTGTTCGATAACAGTTAAGTTATGCCTACATATCCTCTCGTGCAATGAGGAAGTCAAAAAACCGTAGTTTGACTCAAAGAGACTAAAAGATAAATTGACTATGGACTGCTTACTTGTCTATGCTCAAGTGTATGACTTGTCTGGCTCAAGTGCTAACTGTCTTGCATTAGACGGAAGAAGCGAGTTCTCGTTGGTGAGTGAAGATGATGAGAAAATAATCCCGAAGGAGACGATTATTGTTTGTTTTTGTGTTTTCAATCTTTTATTGTTTTTGGTGTTTGTCATAAGTTAATGAGCTTAAGCCTAAATCAAAGGTTGTAAACTCATTATATCCTCCCTGATTAGGGATAATGAGAATACCTAAGTATGAGATAAGCATCCCAACTTAATTACCATGATGATGTAGGATTAATATCATTAACCTACTTGTGATTATTTAGATGTTTTCTTAGGTTTTTGTTTAGTTTTAAGTAATGAGTTTAAGCCATAATCAAGGATTAGTGAACTCATTACACCATCCTAATAGAAGGATAATAGATGAGCACACTTAAGCTGAGGAAGATACCTCAACTTAATCCATGATTAGGGATTAACCTCATGACAAAAAAAGCCTTTATTAAAGTGGATTTTAATTAAGGGTGAGATTAGGAAGTGAATTTTATGGTTTGTAAGACAACTTGAGGGGGACTTGTCCATTACACACTAGGTTTAGTCCTTCTTAACCAATAAAGGAAGAATTAGAACCCTAATGCAAGGCCCAAGTTATAAGTTAATGTCTTAGTGATTATTAAGATGGATTGATTAAGAGGTTTAAACAAATTAAGGGTTTAACACTTAGGATTAAAGTTATACACTCCATCCTAAGAGAAGGATGCAGGCATAACCCTAATTCCAAAGTCTTAAAACCTTAAAGGTTTAGTCTCTAATGATGAGGTGAGAAGAGAGACACAAAGAAGACACAAAGGTAAAAGCTAAAGGGGGACTAATTACAACCCTAATTATTGTCATGCTTGGATGTTCCTATGGTTTGTGAGGCTTAAAAGAGATCTTCAGAGAAGCCACCAATGGAAGAAGCAGATGAAAGGAGGAAGAAACAGATGAATACGTTACTTACTTCATTGAAGAAGATAAGTGACTTAGAGAAAGAAATTAAGAGATGAACATGAATGAGAAAGCTCACTCAAAGGCAAAGAAAAATGCAGCAAGGATGCATATGAAGAAGATGAAGAGAAATAAGAAGTGAAGGCAAATTCACTTCTCAAGTTAACTTACCACCTGAAATGTTAGTACAATATGCATAAGGAAAGAAATGGAATGGAATGAAACATATGCAAAGGTAAAAAACAAAACCAGAAGCATACACATGATGCAAATGATGCTATGATATGATACAAAGGCATACAAAGTGCAATGAATGGTAATATAAGAGATTGGATGCAAATGAAGCATGCTTTGAAGTATGAAAACACATGGATGTTTATGAAATGAAATTGATGAAAAGCATAACAAATGTATGAATAAATGACCAAGCAATGTTCAAGTAATGTCTTAAGATGTCTAAGATGTCATACAAGTGCTTATAATGTCATGACAAGTTCATATGTTCATGCAATGCAATGTAAGATGCAAGTATGGATGCTAAATTAGGGTTACATGAAAGGATGAGATGCAAATGATCAAAACAGAAACAATTCACATGATAAAAATTTGTAAATGAGCTCAAACAAACCCTAACCCCACATGATATCACACCCCAAAGGAGAAGGTCCAACTCTTAACCTAAAAGAAGTTATGATTTTTCTAAGTTAACTAGGGTTTTTGGTTACCTTAAGAGGAAAAATGCAAATCAATTTGAAAATGAAAGATAAATTCATGACAAAAATATCCTAGAAACTACATGCCATATGGAAAACAATGCAAACATAATCATTGTCAAACCCTTCATGGTTAGGCAGAAAAGAATTTTCAAAGTTAGGGTTCCAAAAAGGGAATTTTATGAACCCTAAATTCAAAGAAAATGTCAAAGCATGTTCAAAACCAAAACGAAATTTGTATGAGTGGTTTGACAATGTTTCTAAATGTCCCAAGATGCAATGTGAATTTTTTTGTGATTTTTGGAAACCTAAATGGTATTTTAATTAATTAATTTCCATTAATTAATTAAAATAAACATTTAAATATTTTTAAAATGATTTTTTAATGCAAAAAATAAAAATAAAAATGTTTTTGGGTGAAGAAAAATATTTGGAATCAAGATGCAGAAGAAAATATTTTTGTGATTTTTCTAGGTATTTTAAATAAAATGCAATTTAAATGGAATAAACATTAAATTAAATGAAAGTATGGGGATCCTAAGGCTGAGGTTCAAAGCTGAGAGATGAGGGTTGACTGGTGTGCATATCAATGGCTAGGATTCAAACTGGCTTAATTCCAGTTAATTAATTAAATTAATCCTGATTAATTCTTAATGGTCCATCTCAACCATCCAAACACGCGCGGGAAGCCTAATCCAACGCTCCTCATTTAAACTCACACTAACCCTAATTAAAACCCTAATTAATCTCAGGTGGCCGGAGAAGACTTCTGGTCGTCTTCTCCGGCGAGCTCCTCCCCTGAGCTTCCTCAAAACACCATCCCAGGCTCTCAAACTCTCCAGAATCAATCCTTAGACATCATAGAACACAAATCCAGCAACAAAAACAATTTTTCATGCATCAAATTGAAGAATCGAAGAAGAACATTTTTAGGTCAAAACTTTCAGAAGTTCATGAAATCCTTAATACGCAACCATTTTTAAAACTAAGCACATCACAATGATCAGGGAGACACAAGGAACAATTTAAGAACTTAAAATAACATTTCTGGAAAAAAGTTCATGAGGTATACCTGAGCTTGAGCTTTCTCAGTTTGAGTTATTTGGACCTCTCTCTTGTGCAAATGGCCCCCACTTGATCCCCTGATGATGTTGCAAGACTTTGAATGAGTTGATTTGAGTGGTTGCGCCTCAACTGGTCTGAAATCGTGTTTTGTGTTTGTGGGGTTTTAGGCTTGTTTGATGGTTGGGAAAGGTTTTATTGATGATGGTGAGTTGAATGGTGAAGTTTGTTTGAGGTTTGAGTGGCTGGATAGAGAGAATCGAAAACTTGAAGGTTGAAGGTGATTTTTGTGAAACTTGGCTTATGAGAGGTTCTGAGCTCCAATGTTATGTGAAGTAGCTTGCTTTGAGTCCACATAACATGTCTTGATAGGTCAGAAAGTGGGTGGTGGCCTGTGGTGATTGGTATGGGGTGTAAACACCCCAAATTTTCCCTCACTAAGTTCACACCATGGCTTGTGATCTTTCATACTAACATAAGTTTAATCATACCATTTCATGTTGCATTTTTGCTTCATTGCATTAGTTCAAGTTCATCTGCATATAGGGTTTTTGATTTGAGCAATCCAGGATCCATCTGAGCCACTCCAAAGGTCTTCAATCATCTCAAGAGGGTCCATGTATGTTCAATCATCATATTTTATCCTCCAAAGATCAAGGAAGTCAAAGAATCACAAGAACTGGCAAAGCATGGAAGCAGAGCTAGGGTTTAACTACACAGATGACCTAAAATTAGGGTTTTAGTTTCAGAGGCCATAACTCCAAATTTTTTGGTCATTCTTGTTTCTAATGGTCTCAATATGTTATGAGGATCTTGTATACCAAGTTTGATGAAGAAATTCATTGTGGAAGCCATCTGATCATTGGGTAACTTCTTGAGTAAGTCAGAGCAAAATCAGGGCATCTGAGGCCCCCCAACATGGAACCAAAGTGGATTTTTCATCAAATTGAGGTTATGTGGTCTTTATTTGATCATTGAAGTGCTTATAAGTTCACCAAATTGAAGAAAAGTGAGCTAAACCAAAAGTTGCCAAAAATGGAAATGACTTGTAATGTAAACTTTACATTTTGGGAAAGTTTTTCAACCTCCTCTTTCTCAACCAAAAATGGTTCAAATGAAAAATTGTTGGTCATGAAAGTTGTAGATTGGATCATTCCCTTTTGAAAAAGTACAAGAACAAGATCTAATTCATTTTGGAACTCAAGATATGGCTTGTCAAAGTTGGCAAAAATCCCATAATTTTCAAGAATGCACCAAAAGGAATTCTTTGCAAAACCACTTGCCAAGGCTTTTTGTGACTTCAAACACACTTCAATACATCATAGCATCATATTAAATTGCTTCTAGATCAAAATTGCCCAAAGAATTGCAAGATTACATGCCTTGGACATCAAGAAATCCAAAAGGGGCTAAAACTTCATGAATTTGCAAAATGGCACAAAACCTCTCATCCACTTGCTACAACTCATAAAATCTGATTCACAAACATTTCTTGATCTCAACTGAACTAGGACATGCCCAAATCCAAGACTGCCACTTGCCCATACCTCAAGTACAAGAAATGTTGACTTTATGCAAAAACACCCATATCAATCACCACAGTCCACCACCCACTCTCTGACCTATCACAACATGTTATGTGGATCAAACCATAGCCATAACACACAACAAGCCAGCCTGAATGCTGAGAATCATCAAGTTCACGAAAACTTTCCCTCTTGCATTTTTCTTCGAAACTCATAGCACACTTGCTCAAACTCAAAACAAATTCCACCATTCATTTCTAAATCACTCACTGATCACAAACTAACCATTGAAACAGCCAAAAACACTCCATACACCAAACACGATTTCTGACCAGTTGGGTTGCAAACTCACAAACCAGCCATCCTCAAAGCTTTCCAGGCATCAAAGCTTCTTCAGGAAGGTCATTGGATTCAACTTTCACAGGAGAAGCAGCTTGAAAGCTCCGAACTGAGGAAGCTCAAGCTCAGGTAACTTCTTCAAACATTTTTCCAGAAATGTGATTTTAGGTTATAGAATCGTTCCTCTTGTTGTGCTGATCATGCTGATACTTTTATTTTTGAAAATGGTTGTGATTTGAGTATTTTATGAACTTCTGAAAGTTTCACCATGTTTGAGTTTTCTCTTCGAATCATGAGTTTGAGTGAAAAGAAATGAGATTTGAGGGTGGATTTGGATTCAGGGAAGTGAGAGGAGTTAATCTGGAGCTTTAGAGCTCCAGAAATAACCTAGGGAAGAAGTTAGGGTTTTTCAGGTGAGGGTGTCACCGGAGAAGACGACCGGAGCTCTTCTCCGGTGACCTGAGAGTGATTAGTGAGATAATTAGGGTTAGGGCTTCTGTTTTAATTTGGACCCTTGGATTTTCATTTCCCGCGTGCAGTGAATGTCTAGGATCATTTCATTAGTTATTAATCTGGATTAATTAATTAGTTAATTAGGTTTAATGAAATTTGAATGTGGGCCATTGGATGTGGCGCCAGTCAACCCAAACCTTCCCCAGATTCAATCTCAGCCTTCCTTTGCGTTTACTTTTCATTTATTTAATTTTAATTTCATTTTTTCTCATTTATCTTGCATGATTTATTAAAAATAGCTAAAAATTTCCAAAAAATATTTTTATTCTGCATTTTGATTTCAAATAATTTTCTTAACCCAAAAATATTTTTAGTTTTATTTTTCATATTAAAAAATCATTTTTTAGACAATTAAATGTTTATTTTAATTAATTAATGAAAATTAATTAATTAAGATATCATTTAGGTTTCTAAAAAATCCCAAAAAATTCATATTGCATCTTTAAACATTTAGAGACATTGTCATACCATCCACACAAATTTATTTTTGGTTTTGAACCATTTTTGATCATTTTCTTGAATTTAGGGTTCATAAAATTCACATTTTAGAACTCTAACTTCAAGAATTCTTTTCTGCCTAACCAAGAATGGTATGACAATGGTTCTTTTTGCATTGATCTTCATTTGACATGTAATTTCTAACATAATTTTGTCACAAATTTCTTCTTCCTTTTTGAATTTATTGGCATTTTTTCCCTTTAGGTACCTTAAGACCCTAGATAACTTAGAAAAATCATAACTTCCTTAGGGTTAAGAGTTAGGTCTTCTCCTTTGGGGTATGAAATCATATGGGGTTAGGGTTCTTTTGATTGCATTTTCAATTTTTTATCTTGTCATTTGCTTCTGCTTTTGAGTTTTGCATCTCATGTTGCATGAAAACCCTAATTTCTCATCTTCTTTTGCATACATCTTGCATATGCTTGCATTCATGAACTTGCCATGACATTTCTTGCATCCACATGACATATAAGACATCCTATGACACATTAGAATCATGCTTGATCATTCCTTCATCCATTTGCCATGTTATGCATTCATTTCATTCCATAAGCATTCATGAACTTTCATGCTTCTTTCATGCTTCATTTGCATTCCCATCACTTGTATGATCATTCACAACTCTTGACATACATTTGTATAATCTCTTAGCATCATTATTATCATGAAAATGCTTCTGATTTTGGTTTACATCCTTGCATTAATTTCATTTTCACTTCATTCTTTCTTTTATGCTAACTTTTCAGGTGGTAGGTGCTTTGAGAAGTGAATTTGCCTTCACTTCTCACAATCTCTTCTCATCTCTCTTATTATGCATTCATTGCTGCATTTTGTATTTGTCTTAGAGTGAGCTTGCTCATTCATGTTCCTCCTTCACTTTCTTTCTTAAGTAACTTATCTTCTTAAGTGAAGTAAGTTAGCTTATTTCTTCTGCTTCTCCTCCTTTCATCTGCTTCTTCCTTGGTGTCTTTCCTTGAAGATCTCTTGCAAGCCTCATAAACCCTAGGAACACCCAAGCATGTTAACAATTAGAGTTTGATTAGTCCCCCATTTAGTTTTACCTTTGTGTCATCTTTTGTGTCTCTCTTCTCATCTCATAATCAGGGACAAAACCTTAAAGGTTTTAAGGCTTTGTGATTAAGGTTATGCCTGCATCCTTCTCTTAGGATGGAGTGTATAACTTTAATCCTAAGTGTTAAACCCTTAATGTGTTTAAATCTCTTAATCAATCCATCTAATAATCACTAAGACAATAAGCTTGTAACTTGGGCCTTGCATTAGGGTTCTAATTCTTCCTTAATTGGTTAAGAAGGACTAACCCTAGTGTTAATGGACAAGTCCCCCTCAAGTTGTCTTACAAACCATAAAACTCATTTCTTAATCTCACCATTAACTAAAATCCACTCTAATAAAGGCTTTGTTTTGTCATGAGGTTAATCCCTAATCATGGATTAAGTTGAGGTATCTTCCTCAACTTAAATGCTCTAATCTATTATCCTTCTATTAGGATGGTGTAATGAGTCCATTAAATCTTTGATTATGGCTTAAACTCATTACTTAACACTAAACAAAAACTCCAAAAACATCTAAATAATTGCAAGTAGGTTAATGATCTTAATCCTACATCATGGTGATTAAGTGTGAGGTGCTTACTTCATACTTAAGGTATTTTCATTACCCCTAATCAGAGGGAAGATTTGATGAGTTTACTAACCCTTGGTTTAGGCTTAAGCTCATTAACTTATGACAAACACAAAAAGCAATAAAAGATTGAAAACACAAAAACAAACAATAATCGTTTCCTCCGGGATTCTTTTCTCACCTCATTCACTCATAAACGAGAACTCGCTTCTTTCGTCTAATGCAAGACGGTTTGCACCTGAGCCAGACAGGTCATACACTTGAGCATAGACAAGCAAGCAGTTCACAAGTCAATTTATCTTTCAGTCTCTTTGAGTCGAACTACGGTGTTCTGACTTCCTCATTGCACGAGAGGATACATAGGCATAACCTAACAGTTATCGAACAAAAGTCTCTGTCTCCCCCCCCCTCTTCCAGCATTATTCTTTTAAGCCTCATTCCTGAGTACCTCACTTCACTTTCTTGCACTGACACTTGTACATTCTTTTCCAGCTTTTGCACACAGATAGCACAGACACCTAACCCTTTAAACACAAATCTTTTAAGCGTGGATCCCATCGAGTACGACGGACAATCTGGGTGCTAATACCTTCCTTGGTTGTAACCAACCCCCTTTCTCAGTTTCTCTGGTTCGCAACCGTCTTATCCATATTTTTCTAGGTTTATGCGGCATTACCTTTCCTTCGGGATAAAAATGCCTAGTTGGCGACTCTTTTCAGTTCATTTCATGTTCTCTCCTTCGCCGACCGTTCGCGTCTGTACCCCTTCTGACCCGGTGCCATTTGGTGGGAGCGACAGCTTGGCGACTCTGCTGGGGACACTTATATTGCAACTAGGGCTTCTGGTTCTTTTTGTAGGTTCCTCCTAGCGCTTGTTTGATTTGTTCTTACGGGGGTGTTACGTGCTACTTGTGCTTATTTGTTTGCTTTATTTATTGCTTTATGTATAGCTTTAGTTATTGCTTTCCTTTACAGTTTTGTGCATATTCATATTGTCATTATCATTGCTGGATCTGCTTCTGTTTTGGTGGGTGGGGTTTCATTGAGTGATTAAGGTCCTATACCTGGGACCTGAGTGACACCTAGGCTAGAGTGGTTCATGTTCTTTCCCATTCCATTTCGGTCTGGTGCGAGAATATGAAACACGATTCAGATGTGGGTTTCTTCTTGAGGACTCTGTGCTACAAATTTCCTGTAGTGCTAGGGCTATCTGGGAAGCCTGCTAAGTTTGGATGACCTTTATTTTAACCTTTAGAATCTAGGGAGAATTAGATGAGGGTCTTTTATGGTTATTGTAAACACTGTAATTCCGGGTTAAAAGTGTTTACACTTCTCATAACTGATCCAAGTCTGAGGATCCTTGTTCTAGAACATTACATGTGAGGGGGTTGGGTTGTTTACAGGTTTGCAGGAACCCTTGGCCACATCATACCCTGTTACTGTATTGTTTAAGAGTACTTCACTTTGGACAGTTCTTGTGATTAGCCCTGGACATGTGACTCTTTATTTGAGTCCCCCACCCTGGTTACTGGATTTCTGAGCCTCCATCCGGACCTTTGAACATACGCGGGCCTTATATCAAGACAGATAATCAGATCCAGATCTTGAGCAAACCCTTGCATATCATTTGCATATATCATCATTGCATCATTTAACATTTATTTATTTGTTTTTCAGGGTATCCGCCTCATTATATTTGGTTTGGTTTTGACCCCTTCTACTGCTTAGACCTCTACTTTAGTTATCTTCTTCAGCATTTGCTTCAGCTATCTCCTTCAGCACCTGCATCAGTCTGTCAGAGATTTGCCTCCAACTTTTCAGTCAATGGTCTTCCTCAGCATCGTTCTTCAGCTTCTTCAGCACTCATGGATATTCCAAGGAAAAGCAACATATCTTATCACTTTTTTGAGCCTATATTGACTGGTATCAGGCAAGTCCAGTCTCTTATCACACCTGACCACATCCCACTGTTTAGAGAGCACTATGGGGGTATTTTGGACATGGTTATGGATCTTGATTCTTATCAGAGGAGCATGATCCACACATGCTTGCAGTTTTATGACCCTTCACTTAGATGCTTCACCTTTCCTGATTTCCAGATGGGGCCTCTGTTGGAAGAGTTTTCCTTATTGATTGGAATGCCTATCAGGAGAGGGATCCCCTTCTACCCAGAGATGACTGCTCCCAGAAGTGAAGAGATAGCAAGGGCATTGCATTTGGAGCCTGCCCTCATTGAGCAAAACATGACAACAAAAGTTGGGATTCCTGGTTTGCATCTGGACTTCTTGATTTCTCAGGCCACCCTAAAGGCTGCATTGGGAGAATGGAAGGCAGTCTGTGCACTTTTAGCCCTCAGCATATATGGGGTTATATTGTTTGCAGATGAGCCCAAATTTGTGAGTAAGAATGCCATCCACTTGTTCTTGATAAGGAACCTAGTGCCTACATTGCTAGGGGATTTTTACTACTCCATCCATCAGAGAAATGAAAAGAAAAGAGGGAAGTTAGTCAGATGATGTGCTCCTTTGTTATGCTCTTGGTTGCTCAGACACTTGCCCAAATCAGATGCCTTCTTGAACCCCCATCATCAGAGGAATTGGGCCAAGAGGTTCATTGCCTTAACATCAGATGATATCAGATGGTGCACCCAGAGCACCAAAGGCAAGGATATTATTGCCAGCTGTGGGCAATACCCTAATGTGCCTCTTATAGGAGTAAAAGGTTGCATCAACTACAACCATTTACTGTTTAAGAGACAATTGGGATATGCCTTGGTTCATCCTCCCAGAGGACAGGATTTAGCTGAGACCCTATACTGTGAAGTTCAACCTAATTCAGCTATTGTCAGACAAGCTGCCTGGGCTTGGGACAACATCCAGACCAAAGGGACAACCATCCTTGGAAGGTGTAACAATATTGCTTCAGCCCAGTACTCTGACCGGTCCCGTACTAGAGCTCAGATCACCAGGATACCTTTCACCTTGGAAGACACACCTGGACCCTCTACAGTACACCCTGCAACAACTGTTAGCCTGGAGGAATTTGAAAAGCTGAAAGAGAGGAATAATCAGCTATCTGAAGCTCTGAAGAAGACTCTCTGGGAGAGAAATGACGGTCGTCTGGACATTGAGAGATTGGAAAGACTCAAGACTGTGCATCTGACCAAGATTGAAAGTACAAATGACTACATAAGGAAAGCAAGAGCAGGAGAGCTGGTTTTGAAGAATGCCTGTAAGGAAGCTAAGATTCAGAAAGCTAGGGCTGAACATTATCTGGAGGAAAGCCAGACTAGGTGGATCAGGATCACCGAGGCCCGTGCACAAGAAGACCAGAGGACTCAGGCCAAGATTGAGCAGCTGGAGGCCAATGAGAAGAAGCAGCAGGAGGCTTTGTTGGCAGCTCAGAAGGAAATATCAGAGTTAAAACTCTGGGCGGGGTTAAAGAGATCAAAGGATCAGGACAGGCATAAGAAGCTGACTAATGCCATTTCTACCAGGAATCTCCTCATTAGGACTATTACAGAGCACCTAGCTGGTCCAGTGATGGAGGCCCTCCTGAAGGAAGTCAGGGAAGATGACTTTGGATTGGATGTCTGATTCCTTTTGCTTGTATTTCTTTCCTTTTGATGTACTTTTTGCTTTTTGGTTGTTGTATTTTTGACCCACTAAGGGCATGTATTGTAAACAGACTATGTATTTTCATCATTTGTAATATATTAGTTTGCTTATTGGTGGGCTTCATTTCTCAACATCATCAAGCATTCCCTCGAGGTCTGGAAACGTCAAAACCAAAGAACCAAATCGGATACCTTGGAAAACAAATAAGCATATTGCATTGCATACTAACCTTTTCTTTGTTTTGTAGGTTTTTATTTGTTATTTTGTTTCTCACTTTGTTGTGGTTTCAGGAAACATTGCTCATCACAGAGTGTTCCTTGTCAACCGTACACACCGGTACCCAACGCGAAACAACCTTCCAGGCATTCAGATGGATCAAGTACAGCAGGACCTGAATGAAGTAAGAAATCAAATGGCAAATGAAAGGGTTGAAATGAGAAACCAAATGTCCCAGTTTATGGATGTGATGACTGGCTTAGCTCAGAGCCAGGAAAGGCTGAGAGAGCTGGTAGAAAGGCAGACGCCTGAAGAGCCCCACCCTGGAACAGGAGGAACCAGCAATAATGAACGAGGGCAGCCTCGTATCGACCCACCAGAGTTTGGGCCCCATTTGAACCCAGATGTTAATGTCCCAAGGAATATTCAAGGAAACACTGCTGCAGGCAGGATCTTGCAAGAAGATCCTCAGGAGGAGCAGTTCATAGTTATTGGGGCTGGGGATGAGGTGTATGACAGAAGACTGGATGAGATTGCTGAAAAGCTGAGGTCCTTGGAATCCCAAAATTCTTTAGGCTTTGACGTAATGGATATGGGGCTGGTAGATGAGGTGAGGATTCCCCACAAATTCAAACCCCGTGCTTTGAAAAATATAATGGCACCTCCTGCCCGCGTACTCATCTACAATCCTTCTTAGGGAGACTCAAGGCTTATACCATGGGCGAGAAGTTATGGATGTTCTATTTTGAGGACAGCCTGACTGGAGCATCAAGAGAATGGTATTCGCATCTGACAAGGACCACTATAAGATGTTGGAAAGACTTGGCCGAAGCCTTTATCCGGAAATACCAGTACAACCTAGACATGGCCCCCAATAGAACTCTTCTAATGGGCACGTCTCAGTCTTCAAGGGAAAGCTTCCGGGATTACGCTCAAAGGTGGAGACAGCTTGCTGTTGCTGTCCAGCCACCCATGTTTGAAAGGGAGATGGCTGACATGTTCATGAACACCTTGCAGGGAACTTATATTGATAGGATTGCTGCTTTCTCTTCCACCAGTTTTGCTGATGTAGTTATAGCTGGTGAGAGAATTGAGAGTCTTTTGAAGATGGGCAAAATCTCTGACAACGGTGAAAGCTCTTCCAATAACCCCAGAAAACCTTTTTTAGGACCCCGAAGGGCAGGTGAAACTAATGCTATCCATGTAGGCAGGGGAAGACCCTGGTATTCTCAGAGATCAATAGCACCCGTTACCATCCCGGCTCCAGTTCCACAACAACCACTTTATCCTCAACAACAACAACAACATCACTATCAACAACAATCTCATTTTCCGCAACAAAGAACGTACAACAATAACAACAACAACCAACAACAGCACCCCTTTCAACAGAGACCATCTCAGGCAAATAGGGTGATTGACCCCATTCCTATGCCTTATGCTGCTTTAATGCCTCAACTCCTGAAGCTTAACCTGGTTGAGTTAAGGACGTTGGCTCCACCAGATCCTCTCAACCTCCCAAAGAATTATGATACCAATGCTAGGTGTGCCTTCCACTCCAACGCACCTGGTCACAGTACCGAGAAATGTAGGGCCTTGCAAATGAAGGTTCATGATTTGGTCGATTCCAAAGCTCTTAATTTCGCACCTCCTCCGAATGTTAACAAAAATCCTATGCCTAATCATGGTGGGCTCAGGATTAATGCCATATAAGAGGACCAACCATCTGTACTAATTGATGATGTTGCACAGATTCAAACACCGTTGGCAGAAGTTAAGGCTCAACTCTTAAGATGCCAAGTGTTCCTGGGCTGTGAGGCTTGCTGCGAATCGTGCAAAACTGCTGTTAATGGTTGTGAGAGGCTAAGGTTTGGCATAGATGGCCTTATCAGAGATGGGATTTTGCAAATTACCACAACGGCTCCTTCAACAACTCTTTCTTCAACAACAATGGTATCTCCTACAACATCAACAATTCTTTCTTCAGCAACAACAGATACTCCTACAACTGCAACAACTATCATTCCCACTGATTCATCCACAACTCCAGCAATCACTCCATCCATTATTTCAACAAACCAAAGTTCAGTTACACTTACTTCTACAACATCAACACCCATCTTATCAACGGAAACGCCTACAACACCAGCAAACACTAATGAAGATGTCTCAACGGTCACGATCTATTATGACCCAGCAAATGTTCACCCCAACAACAACTTCCAACAACAAACTGCAACACCTCTAGTCAGATCACCAGTCACAATCTATTACGACCCACATACCATCACAGTCCCTTCTGCTGCAGCAATCAGTCCGGTCACCATTACGCTGCCTGGACCTATTCCTTATGAAAGCAGTAATGCCATACCTTGGCACTATGGCTCTGATCTCTACTGCGACGGGAAGAAAATCACTCTAGATTCAACAACCTCTTCACCACAAGTTGACAATGTTGGGGGAGGAGGAGGCTTCACCAGAAGCGGACGCCTTTTTGCCTCACAAACACCAAGGCCCAATGCTGAAGCAGAAGCTGCTGCTAAGGCAAAAGGGAAGAATGTGGTACTTGAAGAGCCAACTGTTAAAGAAACTCCGAAGACGTCTTTTGAACAAGAAGTGGATGAGTTCATGAGAATAATCAAGAAGAGTGATTACAAAGTGGTGGACCAGCTTCATCAGACACCCTCCAAAATCTATATATTATCATTGCTAATGTGTTCCGAAGCCCATAGGAATGCATTGTTGAGAGTCCTGCGCGCAGCATACGTGCCGAAAGAGATTACGGTTAATCAACTGGAAACAGTGGTTGCGAATGTTAACACCAGTCATGGACTGGGCTTTATAGATGATGATTTAACGATGGAGGGACGCAATCATAACAAGGCTTTACATATCACCTTAGAATGCAAAGGTGTTATTCTTTCTCATGTACTGGTAGACACTGGGTCTTTGCTCAATGTCCTTCCAAAGAAAGCCTTGGTGAAGCTGGAGTATGATGGTTTAGCATTACGTCCAAGTAACTTGGTGGTGAGAGCATTTGATGGCTCTAAGAGATCAGTGCTTGGAGAGATTGATCTACCTGTGATGATTGGCCCACAAACCTTTAAAACTACTTTCTTCGTGATGGACATACAGCCGGCCTACAGCTGTTTGTTGGGTAGACCCTGGATTCACACCACTGGCGCTGTTACATCTACCCTTCACCAGAAATTAAAATTTGAGTGGGAAGGCCAGATCATCACAATATGCGGTGAGGAAGACATTTTCGTTAGCCAGCTGGCTACTTACAAGTATATAGAGATGGATGGGGAGATCCATGAGGCTATGAGTCAGGGATTTGAGGCCCTTAACATCAATGAAGCAACTGTTGTGTCTGGAACTTCCATCACTTCATATCAACAAGCCTGGAAGGTTGTTGAGGAGGGTACCGCTCAAGGCTGGGGCAAGCTGCTTCCAGTAGAAAAGAAAGAAGACAGATTCGGGTTGGGTTACAGACCAACTCGACAAGATCAACCAGAGGCTGCAACAGAGCCCAAATTTGTCAGCGGGGGAATGCTTACCCCGGATGCTGTGAACAGTCTGGAAGACAAGGAAGAAGACGAACGCAACTTGGAAAGCTGGATACGTCCAAGGATCCCGGGGAACCAAGTCTCTAACTGGTCTTCCCAGGAAATTATAAGAGTTACTCTTGCAGAGTAATTATTATTTCCTGTCTTTTAAGCATGCATCAAGTCCTGTATCTTGCCCAAGATGTCAGGACTCATTTTGTAATCGGGCCATCTTGTATTTTGTGCAAATGATCAATTAATGAATATTAGGACATCTTTTTGCAAACGAGTCTCTTTTTCCGCTCACTGTTTTTCATTTTTATTTTTTGTACAAAACAATAAAATGGCAATGTTTTCAAAATAATGATTTCATTTTCACTTTTTCTAAACAAGATAAAACTGATCACTAAAATGAACCAATCTAAACCCTTGCAGAGAGTGCCCTCCAGACTGCACCGACAAGGACACTGCTATGACTTCGTATGACTTCGACAATCCGATTAATCAAGCCGATGAAGGGGTTGAAGAAGATTATGAGCTACCTGAAGAGCTAGCCAGACTGCTAAGGCAAGAGGAGAAGGTTATCACTCCTCATCAGGAGGAAGTTGAGACGGTTAATCTTGGTACCGAAGAAGACTTGAAAGAAGTGAAAATCGGGGCCCGTCTGCAAGATTCAGTGAAGGAACAACTTATTGACATGCTTCGAGAGTACGTTGATGTTTTTGCTTGGTCTTATCAAGATATGCCAGGTCTGGATACCGACATTGTTATGCACAAGCTGCAACTAAAAGAAGACTGTCCTCCAGTAAAACAGAAGATGCGCCGTACTCGTCCGGATATGGCCATGAAGATAAAAGAAGAGGTTCAAAATCAGTGGGACGCCGGTTTCCTTGCTGTAACTAGTTACCCACCGTGGGTTGCTAACATTGTACATGTGCCTAAGAAGGATGGCAAAGTACGGATGTGTGTGGATTACCGGGATATGAATAGAGCTAGCCCGAAAGATGACTTCCCATTACCTCACATTGATGTATTGGTCGACAACACGACTCAGTTCTCGGTATTCTCCTTCATGGATGGATTTTCAGGATATAATCAGATCAAGATGTCACCTGAAGACATGGAGAAGACAACTTTCATCACACCCTGGGGCACATTCTGTTACAAGGTAATGCCATTTGGACTGAAGAATACTGGTGCCACTTATCAACGGGCTATGGTAACATTATTCCACGACATGATCCACAAAGAAATTGAATGTTATGTGGATGACATGATTGTCAAGTCCCTCACAGAAGAAGACCATCTGGTGAATCTGTTAAAGCTGTTCAAGCGTCTGAGAAAGTACCAGCTGAAGATAAACTCCAACAAATGCACATTCGGGGTATGTTCCGGTAAACTGCTGGGGTTCATTGTAAGTGAAAAAGGAATTGAAGTTGACCCTGACAAAGTCAAAGCCATTCAAGAGATGCCTGCACCAAAGACTGAAAAAGAAGTTCGGGGGTTCTTAGGTAGATTGAACTACATATCAAGGTTCATATCTCTCTTACAGCAACCTGTGAGCCCCTGTTCAAGTTGTTAAGGAAAGAACAAGCGGTCAGGTGGAATGAAGACTGCCAGAGGGATTTTGACAAAATCAAGGAATACTTACAAGAACCTCCAATTCTTATGCCTCCAGTTGAAGGAAGACCTCTAATAATGTACTTGACAGTATTAGAAGGATCAATAGGGTGTATGCTGGGCCAGCATGACAAGTCTGGTCGAAAAGAGTATGCAATATACTACCTAAGCAAAAAGTTTACCAACTGTGAACAATGTTATTCACTGCTCGAGAAAACTTGATGTGCTTTAGCGTGGGCTGCTCGCCGACTAAGGCAGTATATGTTAACCCACACTACCTTGTTTATCTCCAAGATGGATCCAGTCAAGTACATATTTGAGAAGCCAACACTTACCGGAAAGGTTGCAAGATGGCAAATGATTCTAACAGAATATGACATTCAGTACACATCTCAAAAGGACATCAAAGGCAATGTATTGTCTGACTATCTGGCTGAGCAACCCATTGATGATTACCAGCCAATGAGATTTGACTTCCCTGATGAAGACATCATGTTCCTAAAAGCAAAGATCATGAAGAGCCTGTTCACACTGAAGGGCCTGACCCAGAAGAAGAATGGACAATAATGTTTGATGGGGCTGTTAATATGAATGGTCGTGGAGTTGATGCGGTGCTCATCACACCTAAGGGAGTTCACATGCCTTTCTTGGAAAAACTCACCTTTAACTGCACTAACAACGAAGCTGAATACGAAGCATGTATCATGGGTCTTGAGGAAGACATTGACCTCAGGATCAAGACTTTAACTGTATTCGGAGATTCAGCTTTGGTAATCAATCAGACCAACGGCAAATGGTACACTCACCAAGAGCATCTACTTCCGTATCGAGACTACACGAGGAGATTAATGACTTTCTTCACTACAGTCAAACTTGAGTATATCCCTCGAGATGAAAATCAATTTGCAGATGCTCTGGCTACCATTTCCTCCATGATCAAAGTTCAAGCTGCCAACTTTGTGCCTCGAATTTCAGTATCCAGACTTGACAGACCAGCATACGTATTCTCTGTGGACGTTGCTAAAGATGACAAGCCTTGGTTCCATGACATCAAGTGATTCTTAGAGGATCAAACATACCCACCTAGGGCATCATACAATGATAAGAAGACATTAAGAAGGCTGGCTGGTAGTTTCTTCTTGAATGCTGATGGTTCGTTATATAAGAGAAACTTTGACATGGTGCTTCTCAGATGTGTTGATAAGACAGAGGCAGATTTGCTAATGCACGAGGTGCATGAAGGGTCTTTTGGTACCCATGTTGGAGGACATGAAATGGCTAAGAAATTGTTATGATCAGGCTACTACTGGATCACAATGGATGCAGACTGTTGTGCTTATGCCAGGAAGTGTCATAAATTCCAGATTTATGCAAACAAATTGCATGTGCCTCCAAATCCTTTGAACGTGATGTCTTCACCCTGGCCCTTTGCCATGTGGGGCATTGACATGATTGGAAAGATTGAACCGACTGCTTCAAATGGCCACAGATTCATCCTGGTAGCCATTGATTATTTCACCAAATGGGTTGAAGCAGCTTCGTATGTAAATGTCACCAGACAATTGGTAGCCTGATTTCTGAAAAGAGACATCATCTGTCGATATGGAGTGCCCGAGTGAATCATTATTGATAATGGTTCCAACTTGAACAATAAAATGATGACAGAACTGTGTCGGGACTTCAAGATTCAACATCACAACTCTTCTCCTTACAGGCCAAAGATGAATGGCGTTGTTGAGGCAGCTAACAAGAATATCAAGAAGATTGTGCAAAAGATGGTGGTCACATACAAGGACTGGCATGAAATGCTGCCATTTGCCTTGCATGGGTACCGTACTTCAATCAGAACATCCACTGGGGAAACACCGTATCAACTTGTGTATAGTATGGAGGTAGTCCTACCTGTTGAAGTTGAATTACTCTCTTTACGGGTATTGATGGATGTCAAGTTGAATGAAGCAGAATGGGTCCGTTCTCGGTACAATCAACTGAATCTGGTCGAAGAGAAGAGATTAGCTGCAATCTATCATGGGCAGTTATATCAGTAGAGAATGAAGAGAGCCTTCGATCAGAAAGTCGGGCTTCGGGAATACCAAGTAGGAGATCTTGTGCTGAAAAGACTCCTTCCTCCTCATACAGACCACAGGGGCAAGTGGACTCCGAATTACGATGGTCCATTCATAGTAAAGCAAGTTTTCTCTGGTGGAGCATTGATGCTCACTACTATGGATGGTGAAGATTTCCTGTCCCATGTGAATTTTCAGATGCAGTTAAAAAATACTTCGCATAAAATGACCCGCTGGACATAAAAACAGAATGTAAGTCCAGGCAAAAATAGGGCATCCCGGCGAGAAAAAAACAGAATAAAAGACTCGGGTAAAAATAAGGGAAAAATCAAAAAATGTACACCCGCTGAGTTGAAAAGCCGCATTGGACAGCTCAGGCAAAAATGGGTATCCCGGTGGATTGAAAACCCGAAAGGGCGATCCACGCAAAATAAGGGAATAAGCGAACAACTGCATTCTGAATTCGTCTGTATCACTTACAACATGGAAAGCTTCAAAAGGTTAAAGCATCGGTCAGAATCAGCCTTCTTCAGAAAGCAGGATGAGAAGAACGTCAAGGTCATACGGGTCATAGCAAAAGGGAAGCTCACTAAAGCGTCACCAACATCACCAGCACCTTTACTTTTCTCAATTTTGTAACAATCTCCTCATTTCAGGGGATCTGTTTCTTTGACTGTATTTGCCAATTCAGGGCACCCAAATTAATAAAATCAGAGTTTTTCAGTCACACTTCGTCTTGTACATTTTTGTGTCGTTTGCAAAATGTCTAATATTCATGATATGATACTTGCATAAAAAAGGGATGTTCCTTTCTAATAAATGCTTGCAGGAAATCTATTTTACTCCCAGGAGTATCTAAACTCCTATGAGGGAATCCGGTAAGGGATACCTCGGGGCACTTGTGCGTTTCTTTGTCTTAACAGGATTGCAGGTATTCTAAGCGCAACATGGGACATGAAAGGTTGTCCCTAACAAAGTTTCCAAATCATTATTTCCTTAGCACATCCTCCAAACAGCATCGGAAATGCTTCCTCCCCATCAGAGTTGCCAGGCATCACTTCTCCAGCACATTTTATTCAGAGCAACATCAGAAGTTGCTCATTTCCCCAGCTAAGTTGTTAGATATTACCATCCTCAGCAGGATCCCCACAGAAATCTCTAGGAAGATCGTTCAGTGGTCTTTCCTCCCCCAACAGAGTACTAGACAGAGAACCGTCTCCCCACAGAGCTCCAGCCTCCTCCCAGAAGAGCAATGTTTGAATTTCTTGCACAACAAAGTGGCGAAAACTTCTTCATCCCTAGCTGGGTTATCTCCTCACCGGATAGGTCTATCAGTGATCTAGTCCCCAAGCAGAACCGTTTGTGTTTATCAGATCTACCAATGATCTCATCCCCAGCTGGGATTCTCCTTCCAAGCAGATCAGCCAGAGATCTTCACAGCAGCGGGATCCGAGTCCCGGATCGGTATCTTTTGTATAATCATAGCATTTACATCATATTTCCCCTCAGAGCGTAGCATTCCGTCTAATATGGAGCATTACGGCAAAAATCAAACATATTGCATGATCACAAGTCAGGTTTGAACCAGTCACCTGTACATACCAACAGTACCTCATCAATAATATACAAAATACATCCCTTGCACATAAAAGCCAAAGCGTCCCTTTGCACTCTCAAATATAGATACATGCTCTTTTTGACACTCGGTTGTGTCACCGTTCCCCAGTAAAGTCGCCAGAAAACTTTCTACAAATAGATACTTATACACAATATGTTTTTCCTGACACTCGTCCGTGTCATCTCATATTTCCCCACAGAAAGCCAAAGAGCATCCCCTTTGCACTCACAAATACATGTTTATATATGCTCATTCGACACTCGTCCGTGTCATATCATCCCCCTGCAGATATAAGCCACAAATATCCTTTTGAATACAAAAACTTCCATACTCTTTTTTGACACCCGTCCGTGTTATCATTCCCCAACACAGTTGCAAACCAAACACTTATTATAATACACTCTCATGGACACCCGTCTGTGTCATCCTATTCCCACAGGTTTCCAGAACACCTTTTACACTTATAAGTTCATAACTTATACGACACTCGTCCGTGTCATTCTCTCCCCAGCAAGTTGAACACTCGTCTGTGTCTCACCAATGCTTACAGATACTCGTCTGTATCTTGTATACACACTTATTTCCCCTTATATTCGACACTCGTCCGTGTTCTTTGTTAACCAGTTGGTACTCGTCCGTATCATCATCTCAGAACACGCGTCAGCATTTGTTTCTACCGATACTCGTCCGTATCGTAGTCTTAAGGATGCTCGTCCGCATCTTTGATCTATACACAGTGTCAAACACTTATACCTTTCATTTCTTGGATGTAAACACTCGTCCGTGTTTACTATTCCCTAGCGAAGTCCCCAACAAAATTTCTTTTCTATTGGACATTCGTCATATGTCATGATACTCTCGGCAGCCGCACCCTGCCAGGTGATCGTCCTTCACCTTTGGATGACCGTCCCTCATCCTTCTCCCAGCGGAGTCTCCATTATTGGAACCCTTTTATATCCGGCATTCGTCCTATGTCGTGATATTGAGCAGCCGTCCCCTTCTAGGTGATCGTCCTTCACCTTTTGATGATCGTCCTTCATCATTTTATCCGATGGCCGTCCCCATCGTTGATCTTGTTATCTGACATTCGTCCTATGTCAGGATAAACCCCGAGAGCAGCCGTACCCTGCTAGGTGATTGTCCTTCACCTCTTGATGATCGTCCTTCATCATGCTTATCCGATGGTCGTCCCCATCGTCGACTTTTTCCTATCCGACATTCGTCCTATGTCGTGGTAAAGAGCAGTCGTCCCTTGCTAGGTGATCGTCCTTCACCTTTTGATGATCGTCCTTCATCATTTTATCTGATGGTCGTCCCCATCGTTGATTTTGTTATCCGACATTCGTCCTATGTCGTGATAAAGAGCAGCCGTCCCCTGCTAGGTGATCGTCCTTCACCTTTTGATGGCCGTCCCCATCATTGCCTTTATTTCAATCCCCAGAGAGTCTTGTTTCTTTACCTGATGGCCGTTCCCATCATAGTATCTTTATTTCCCCGGCATGTCGGTCGTCCCCGTCATTGCTCTATCCCCCAGCAGTCGTCCTCTGCTCGATGGTCGTCCTCCATCGCCCGCACTTTATAATCATACTTTACTTTCTTTTACAATCTATATCCCTTTTCTTCTTCTCCCCAGTGAGTGCAAATTTTGGACTATCTTTGGTATTCAACCACAAGTTATCTTGTTTGTCTGTTAAGCCCGTCGCTTACATCCTACATAGCTAACTCATGCTTGAATAGGGGCAGCTGTAAACACCCCAAATTTTCCCTCACTAAGTTCACACCATGGCTTGTGATCTTTCATACTTACATAAGTTTAATCATACCATTTCATGTTGCATTTTTGCTTCATTGCATTAGTTCAAGTTCATCTTCATCTAGGGTTTGTGATTTGAGCAATCCAGGATCCATCTGAGCCACTCCAAAGGTCTTCAATTATCTCAAGAGGGTTCATGTATGTTAAATCATCATATTTTATCCTCCAAAGATCAAGGAATTCAAAGAATCACAAGAACTGGCAAAGCATGGAAGCAGAGCTAGGGTTTAACTGCACAGATGACCTAAAATTAGGGTTTTGGTTTCAGAGGCCATAACTCCAAATTTTTTGGTCATTCTTGTTTCTAATGGTCTCAATATGTTATAAGGATCTTGTATACCAAGTTTGATGAAGAAATTCATTGTGGAAGCCATCTGATCATTGGGTAACTTCTTGAGCAAGTCAGAGCAAAATCAGGGCATCTGAGGCCCCCCAACATGGAACCAAAGTGGATTTTTCATCAAATTGAGGTTATGTGGTCTTTATTTGATCATTGAAGTGCTTAGAAGTTCACCAAATTGAAGAAAAGTGAGCTAAACCAAAAGTTGCCAAAAATGGAAATGACTTGTAATGTAAACTTTCCATTTTGGGAAAGTTTTTCAACCTCCTCTTTCTCAACCAAAAATGCTTCAAATGAAAAATTGTTGGTCATGAAAGTTGTATATTGGATCATTCCCTTTTTAAAAAGTACAAGAAAAAGATCTAATTCATTTTGGAACTCAAGATATGGCTTGTCAAAGTTGGCAAAAATCCCATAATTTTCAAGAATGCACCAAAAGGGATTCTTTGCAAAACCACTTGCCAAGGCTTTTTGTGACTTCAAACACACTTCAATACATCATAGCATCATAGTACATTGCTTCTAGATCAGAATTGCCCAAATAATTGCAAGATCACATGCCTTGGACATCAAGAAATCCAAAAGGGGCCAAAACTTCATGAATTTGCAAAATGACACAAAACCTCTCATCCACTTGCTACAGCTCATAAAATCTGATTCACAAACATTCCTTAATCTCAGCTGAACCAGGACATGCCTAAATCCAAGACTGCCACTTGCCCATACCTCAAGTACAAGAAATGTTGACTTTATACAAAAACACCCATACCAATCACCACAGTCCACCACCCACTCTCTGGCCTATCACAGCATGTTATGTGGATCAAACCATATCCATAACACACAACAAGCCAGCTTGAATGCTGAGAATAATCAAGTTCACAAAACTCTCCCTCTTGCATTTTTCTTCGAAACTCATAGCACACTTGCTCAAACTCAAAACAAATTCCACCATTCATTTCTAAATCACTCACTGATCACAAATCAACCATTGAAACAGCCAAAAACACTCCATACACCAAACACGATTTCTGACCAGTTGGGTTGCAAACTCACACACCAGCCATCCTCAAAGCTTTCCAAGCATCAAAGCCTCTTCAGGAAGGTCATTGGAATCAGCTTGCACAGGAGAAGCAACCCGAAAGCTCCGAACTGAGGAAGCTCAAGCTCAGGTAACTTCTTCAAACATTTTTCCAGAAATGTGATTTTAGGTTATAGAATCGTTCCTCTTGTTGTGCTGATCATGCTGATACTTTTATTTTTTAAAATGGTTGTGATTTGAGTATTTTATGAACTTCTAAAAGTTTCACCATGTTTGAGTTTTCTCTTCGAATCATGAGTTTGAGTGAAAAGAAATGAGATTTGAGGGTGGATTTGGATTCAGGGAAATGAGAGGAGTTAATCTGGAGCTTTAGAGCTCCAGAAGTAACCTAGGGAAGAAGTTAGGGTTTTTCAGGTGAGGGTGTCACCGGAGAAGACGACCAGAGCTCTTCTTCAGTGACCTAAGAGTGATTAGTGAGATAATTAGGGTTAGGGCTTCTGTTTGAATTTGGACCCTTGGATTTTCATTTCCCGCGTGCAGTGAATGGCTAGGATCATTTCATTAGTTATTAATCTGGATTAATTAATTAGTTAATTAAGTTTAATGAAATTTGAATGTGGGCCATTGGATGTGGCGCCAATCAACCCAAACCTTCCCCAGATTCAATCTCAGCCTTCCTTTGCGTTTACTTTTCATTTATTTAATTTTAATTTCCTTTTTTCTCATTTATCTTGCATGATTTATTAAAAATAGATAAAAATTTCCAAAAAATAATTTTATTCTGCATTTTGATTTCAAATAATTTTCTTAACCCAAAAATATTTTTATTTTTATTTTTCACATTAAAAAAACATTTTTTAGACATTTAAATGTTTATTTTAATTAATTAATGAAAATTAATTAATTAAGATATCATTTAGGTTTCTAAAAAATCCCAAAAAGTTCATATTTCATCTTTAAACATTTAGAGACATTGTCATACCATCCACACAAATTTCTTTTTGGTTTTGAACCATTTTTGATAATTTTCTTGAATTTAGGGTTCATAAAATTCACATTTTAGAACCCTAACTTCAAGAATTCTTTTCTGCCTAACCAAGAATAGTATGACAATGGTTCTTTTTGCATTGATCTTCATTTGACATGTAATTTCTAACATAATTTTTCACAAAATTCTTCTGCCTTTTTGAATTGATTGGCATTTTTTCCCTTTAGGTACCTTAAAACCCTAGATAACTTAGAAAAATCATAACTTCCTTAGGGTTAAGAGTTAGGTCTTCTCCTTTGGGGTATGAAATCATATGAGGTTAGGGTTCTTTTGATTGCATTTTCAATTTTTTATCTTGTCATTTGCTTCTGTTTTTGAGTTTTGCATCTCATGTTGCATGAAAACCCTAATTTCTCATCTTCTTTTGCATACATCTTGCATATGCTTGCATTCATGAACTTTCCATGACATTTCTTGCATCCACATGACATATAAGACATCCTAGGACACATTAGAATCATGCTTGATCATTCCTTCATCCATTTTCCATGTTATGCATTCATTTCATTCCATAAGCATTCATGAACTTTCATGCTTCTTTCATGCTTCATTTGCATTCCCATCACTTGTATGATCATTAACAACTCTTGACATACATTTGTATCATCTCTTAGCATCATTATTATCATGAACATGCTTCTGGTTTTGGTTTACATCCTTGCATTCATTTCATTTTCACTTCATTCTTTCTTTTATGCTAACTTTTCATGTGGTAGGTGCTTTGAGAAGTGAATTTGCCTTCACTTCTCACAATCTCTTCTCATCTCTCTTATTATGCAGTCATTGCTGCATTTTGTATTTGTCTTAGAGTGAGCTTGCTCATTCATGTTCCTCCTTCACTTTCTTTCCTAATTAACTTATCTTCTTAAGTGAAGTAAGTTAGCTTATTTCTTCTGCTTCTCCTCCTTTCATCTGCTTCTTCCTTGGTGGATTTCCTTGAAGATCTCTTGCAAGCCTCATAAACCCTAGGAACACCCAATCATGTTAACAATTAGAGTTTTATTAGTCCCCCATTTAGTTTTACCTTTGTGTCATCTTTTGTGTCTCTCTTCTCATCTCATAATCAGGGACTAAACCTTAAAGGTTTTAAGGCTTTGTGATTAAGGTTATGCCTGCATCCTTCTCTTAGGATGGAGTGTATAACTTTAATCCTAAGTGTTAAACCCTTAATGTGTTTAAATATCTTAATCAATCCATCTAATAATCACTAAGACAATAAGCTTGTAACTTGGGCCTTGCATTAGGGTTCTAATTCTTCCTTAATTGGTTAAGAAGGACTAACCCTAGTGTTAATGGACAAGTCCCCCTCAAGTTGTCTTACAAACCATAAAACTAATTTCTTAATCTCACCATTAACTAAAATCCACTCTAATAAAGGCTCTGTTTTATCATGAGGTTAATCCCTAATCATGGATTAAGTTGAGGTATCTTCCTCAGCTTAAATGCTCTCATCTATTATCCTTCTATTAGGATGGTGTAATGAGTCCATTAAATCTTTGATTATGGCTTAAACTCATTACTTAACACTAAACAAAAACTCCAAAAACATCTAAATAATTGCAAGTAGGTTAATGATCTTAATCCTACATCATGGTGATTAAGTGTGAGGTGCTTACTTCATACTTAAGGTATTTTCATTACCCCTAATCAGAGGGAAGATGTGATGAGTTTACTAACCCTTGGTTTAGGATTAAGCTCATTAACTTATGACAAACACAAAAAGCAATAAAATATTGAAAACACAAAAACAAACAATAATCGTCTCCTCCGGTATTCTTTTCTCACCTCATTCACTCATAAACGAGAACTCGCTTCTTCCGTCTAATGCAAGACAGTTTGCACCTGAGCCAGACAGGTCATACACTTGAGCATAGACAAGCAAGCAGTTCACAAGTCAATTTATCTTTCAGTCTCTTTGAGTCGAACTACGGTGTTCTGACTTCCTCATTGCACGAGAGGATACGTAGGCATAACTTAACAGTTATCGAACAAAAGTCTCTGTCTCTCCCCCCTCTTCCAGCATTATTCTTTTAAGCCTCATTCCTGAGCACCTCACTTCACTTTCTTGCACTAACACTTGTACATTCTTTTCCAGCTTTTGCACACACATAGCACATACACCTACCCCTTTAAACACAAATATTTTAAGCGTGGATCCCGTCGAGTACGACGGACAATCTGGGTGCTAATACCTTCCCAGGTTGTGACCAACCCCCTTTCTCAGTTTCTCTGGTTCGCAACCGTCTTATCCATATTTTTCTAGGTTTATGCAGCATTACCTTTCCTTCGGGATAAAAATGCCTAGCTGGCGACTCTTTTCAGTTCATTTCATGTTCTCTCCTTCGCCGACCGTTCGCGTCTGTACCCCTTCTGACCCGGTGTCATTTGGTGGGAGCGACATGGGGCAAGTTGCAAAAAGTCAACAACTTGTGTACTTGAGGTATGGGCTTGTGTAGCAGCTATTTTAGGGCATGTCCTGGTTCAGCATTGATCAAGGAGAGCCATGGGATTCACTTTATGCAGCTGGATGGCTTAGAGGCATGGCTTTCATAGGTTGTACAAGTGTTATGCAATTTGCCCCTTTTGTGATTTCTTGTGATGCAAGCCATAGAAACTTGTGATTCCTTGGGCAATTCTGGTATTTGGAAGTTGCTTTGTGTTGTTATGATGCTTAGAGGTTAATTAGAGGTCACAAAATGACTTGGTATGTGGTTTTTGCAAAAAATCCTCTTTGGTGTGAAAGTGAAAATTATAGGATTTTTGCCAACTTTGCAAAACCATAACTTGAGTTCCATAATGAATTAGAACATGTTCTTGTACTTTTTGGAAAGGTAATGATCCAATCTACAACTTTCATGACCAACAATTTTTCATTTGAAGCATTTTTGGTTGAGAAAGAGGAGATTGAAAAACTTTTCCAAAGTGGAAAGTTTCCATTACAAGTCATTTCCATTTTTGGCAACTTTTGGTTTAGCTCAAATTTATTCAATTTTGTGAACTTCCAAGCACTTCAATGATGAAATAAAGATCATATAACTTCAATTTGATGAAAATACCCCTTTGGTTCCATTGTTGGGGGCCTCAGATGCCCTGATTTTGCTATGACTTGCTTAAGAAGTTACCTAATGAACAAATGACTTCCACAATGAATTTCTTCATCAAACCTGGTACACATGATCCTTATAACATATTAAGAACATTAGAAACAAGAATAACCCAAAAATTTGGAGTTAAGGCCCCTGAAACCAAAACCCTAATTTTGGTCATCTGTGTAGTGGAAAACCTAGCTCTGCTTCCATGCTTTCCAAGTTTTTGTGATTTCTTGACTTCCTTGAACTTTGAGGGATGTAATATGATAATAGAACACACATGGACCCTCTTGGAATGCTTGGAGGCATTTGGAGTGGCTCAGATGGATCTTTGGATTACTCAGATCACAAACCCGAGATGCAGATGAACTTGAACTTATGCAGTGAAGCAAAAATTCAATGTGAGATAGTAATGCTTATGCTAATGAAAACATGAAAGATCATAAGTCATGATGTGATAAAGAGTGAGGGAAAATTTGGGGTGTTTACAGTATGCTCGCTGAGCGAGCTACACCAGTTCAGGAAGTTCCAGCCTTACGGGAAAACACTTTTCCCACTCCAAATCTCTCCCAAACATCAACCATTACAGGAAAAACATAATCAAACGTGTTCATAAACATCATATGAGTAATTTAGTTAAGTTTTAATCGATTTTTAACCGTTAAACTTCCGATTTTTCTTAGATTTTTCAATTTAGCCCTAACCACAAAATCTCTAAAACTCAACCAAAATCAAAGATAAAAGTTTCTAACTAATAACCCACCTCAAGAGATGAAGATTGGAGGAAAGATTGAGTGGATTCGACGGACAGATGATCGAGAATGAGGAGTTGAAGCTTTTGGGGTTTTCTCTCTTCTTCTTCTCTTCTCCTCTCCTTTTCTTCTTTTCTTCTTTTTCTTACCAACTTCTTCTTTCTCTCATATTCTTTCTATATATATATAAAAATATAAAACTTATATTTTACCAATGGGTCAAAAATTAGAGAGTATCCAAAAATGTCTCTTAATCCGATATTTTATAAACCTCTGAGTCAACTAATATCAATTAATAAAATAATATCCCGTTGATTACTCTATTTGGTTCAATTAAAATTTCTTAGAGTATTCCGGAATAATATTATTACCAATTAATATTGTTCAGAGCTTTAAATAAAATACGGGGTATTACATCCTCCCCCCTTAAATAAAACCCGTCCACGAATTTAAAGGATTACCTGAACAGGTGAGGATATGATTCCCGCATTTCTGATTCCAACTCCCACATAGCATCGCTCGGATGCGTCTCATCCCATTGCACCTTAACAAGTGGTATCTCTTTATTCCTTAGCACTTTGGTTTCTCTCCCAACAATACGGCTCGAAGGTCAAATCCGCTTCTATCTCGATAGAATCCGGCAGAATAGGCTGAAGAGGATCAGGAACGAACCAACGAAGTTGGGATACATGAAAAACATCATGCATTTCAGATAGAGATGGCGGCAAGGCTAAACAGTAAGCAACTTCACCAATATTTTCTAGAATCTGATACGGTCCTACGTATCTCGGGCTTAACTTACGTGACTTAAACGGTCCTTTCAACCTCAACCTCGAAGTGACTTTCAAGTATACATGATCACCTTCAACAAATTCCAAAGGTCTCCTTCGATTGTCAGCATAGCTCTTCTGACGATCTTGGGCTTGCTTAATCTTTTCTCGGATCATACAAATATTTTTCGTATTCTCTTAAATAATTTTCGATCCTAAGATCCTATCTTCACCCACTTCCGACCAACACAGTGGTGTTCTACACCTTCTTTCGTAAAAAGACTCATACGGAGCCATACCGATGCTTGCATGGTAACTATTGTTGTATGAAAGTTCGATCAACGACAAAAGTTCTTTCCAATTTCCTCTACTCTCTAAGACACATGCTCTCAATATATCCTCCATCTTTTGAATCGTACATTTCGTCTGACCATCCGTTTGAGGATGATTAGAAGTAATCAAGCGCAAACTCGTACCCATGGCTTGTTGGAACACCTTCCAAAATCTCGAAGTGAACTTCGGATCTCTATCTGATAGAATACTGGACGGGACACCGTGCAATCTCACAATTTCAGCAGTAAACAATCTTGCAAGCTAACTTGTCTTATATGTAGTCTTCACGGCTAAGAAATGCGCAGATTTCGTTAGTCGGTCCACAATCACCCAAACAGAGTCATAGCCACCCTGAGTACTCGGTAAACCTACTGCAAAGTCCATAGAGATACTATCCCATTTCCAAATTGGGACGTCCAAAGGTTGTAACAATCCACCTGGCCTTTGGTGCTCAATCTTCACTTGCTGACACACCGCACATTCTGACACAAATACCGCAATGTCCTTTTTCATCCCGGACCACCAATATTCCCTCTTCAAATCTTGATACATCTTCAAAGAAACCGGATGTATCATAAAGGAACCCTTATGTGCTTCTTCCAGAATCCTTATCTTTAACACATCATCATCCGGAATGCAAATTATTTGATTAAATAGGATGATCCCATCTAATGCTCTCACGAAACCTGGTTGGAGTAACAGTACTTGCAACTTCTCATCCAAAACTTGCGCTTGTTGAATATCATTCCTTAAGGTAGAATTAATGTTCAAGTTTCCCATGATTACACCATTCGGAGTCCAAACAAACTGAAGATTAAGATCCCGAAACTGTTCTAACAATACATACTCCAATACCATCAATTTGGCACTATGAATAACTTTTCTACTTAAGGCATATGCCACTTTGTTCGCTTTTCTGGGGTGATACTTCAACTCAAGATCATAATCCTTCAAATACTCCATCCATCTCCTCTGTCTCATATTCAGTTCCTTTTGATCAAAGAGGTACTTCAAACTCTTATGATCACTAAACATCTCAAAACGCACACCATACAAATAGTGTCGCCACACTTTCAAGGTAAACACCACGGCCTCTAATTCCAAATCATGCGTAGGATAATTCTTAGGATAATTCTTCTCATGAACTCTCAACTGTGTGGAAGCATACGCCACCACCTGACCTTCTTGCATGAGAACACCTCCTAAACCCATCTTTGAAGCATCGCAAAACACTTTGTAAACACCCCAAATTTTCCCTCGCTCATATCACACCATGGCTTGTGATCTTTCATTTTTTCATAAGCATAAGCATACTACATCATATTGCATTTTTTGTTTCACTGCATAGTTTAAGTTCATCTGCATATAGGGTTTGTGATCTGAGCAATCCAAGATTCCATCTGATCCATCCCAAAGGCCTCAAAGCTTTCCAAGAGGGTCCATGGGTGTTCTATCATCATATTATATCCCTCAAAGTTCATGGAAGTTAAGGGATCACAAGAATTGGCAAAGACATGGAAGCAGAGCTAGGGTTTTCACTACACAGAGGACCAAAATTAGGGTTTTGGTTTCAGAGGCCTTAACACCAAATTTTTGGGCCATTCTTGTTTCTAATGTTCTTAAGATGTTATAAGGATCATGTGTACCAAGTTTGATGAAGAAATTCATTGTGGAAGTCATTTGTTCACTAAGTAACTTCTTGAGCAAGTTAAGTCAAAATCAGGGCATCTGAGGCCCCCAACAATGGAACCAAAGGGGTATTTTCATCAAATTGGAGTTATATGATCTTTATTTGATCTTATAAGAGGTTGTAAGTTCACAAGGTTGAAGAATTTTGAGCCATTTGCAAACTTGCCAAAAATGGAAATGACTTGTAATGGAAACTTTCCATTTTGGGAATGTTTTTCAACCTCCTCTTTCTCAACCAAAAATGCTTCAAATGAAAAATTCTTGGTCATGAAAGTTGTAGATTAGGTCTTTCCCTTTTCAAAAAGTACAAGAACATGTCTTGATTCATCCTAGAACTCAAGATATGGCCTTTCAAAGTTGGCAAAAATCCTAAAATTTCAAGTTTCATGTCAAAGAGGGATTTTGCAAATTGGCATATTCAAGCATTCTAATGACTTCTAATAGGCACAAATACTTTACAATATGACAAACAAACCTCAAAAGATCAGAATTGGCCCATGGTTAGAGGCATTTCATGGCTTATGATCCAAGAAACATCAAAGTTGGAATTTTGCAAAACATATAATATATCTTCAACCATTTGTGCCAGCACATCAAAACCATTTCCATGGCTCTCCACAAAGTCAGCTGAGGCCAGACACCCCAAGAAATCAGGCTTGCACCATGCCCATACCTCAAAGTACAAAACCTTGACTTTTTGCAAAAGCTCCCATACCAATCACACTATGCCACCACCCATTTTCTGAACACTCTCATTGACCTATACTAACCTTATGGACCTCATTTCACATATCACACAAGCCTGCAAGCACTCATACACTCAGAATCACAAAATCCTCCATAACACTTCCTCTCTTCGAATCTGCAAAACCAGCCATCAAACTTCAAATATTTTTCCACCAATCAACTCAGCATCACCCCAGGATCATTTCCCACCCATCACCATAGCCTGAAACATCCCAAAACTCAAACACGATTTATGCAACCTCAGAATTGAAGCTCACAAACCTGCCACTCTAAGCTTCATTCAAGCTTGCCAATAGCCTCAGGAGGTCAAAGGGGACTGGATTGCATAAGGGAGAGGCCCAGAAAGCTCAAGAACTGAAAGCTCAACCTCAGGTAACCTCAAGAACAATTTTTCCAGAACTTGTTTTTTAAGTTACAAAGATATTTTACATGATGTGTTGATCATTGTGATATGTTTACTTTTGAAAATGGTTGAGTATTAAGCATGTATTGAACTTCTGAAAGTTTTGTTCAGGTTCACGATTTGCTACGAATCTTGTTTTTGGTGAATGATAAATTGTTTTTGATGGCTGATTCTTGTTTATTGATGTTTGGGGAGTGATTCTGGAGAGTTTAAGTTGATTTCATGGCGTTTTGAGAGAGATAGGAAGAGTGAGCTGCCGGAGAAGATGACCGGAGGTCTTCTCCGGACAGCTGAAAGTCATTAAACCCTAATCTGTGATTAATTCCCCAGTTTGAATTTAGGCCGTTGGATGTTGTTTCCCGCGTGTGTGGATGGTCAAGATCCTCTCACTTAAACCCTAATCCAATTAATTAAATTAATTAATCTCATTTAGTCAGATTCAATCCAAGCCCTTGACTAACGCGCCAGTCAACCATCACCCTCTGAGTTCAAATCCTGGCATTTGGATGCGCTGACTTTCCTTTTATTTCATTTAAATTCATTTTCTTTTTATTTCTTTTGTTCAATTTATTTAAAATAGTTAAAAACATCACAAAAATATTTCCTTTTGCATTTCTGATCAAAATATTTTTCTCATTCCAAAAATGATTTTTATTTTACTTTTTGCATTAAAAAACATTTTTAAAATATTTAAATGTTATTTTTAATTAATTAAAGTCTTTTAATTAATTAAAAATACATTTGGGTTTCTAAAAATCACCAAAAAAATCATGAATCATCCCAATGCATTTAGAAACATTTTAAAACTCTTCACACAAATTTCTTTTTAGGTTTGATCATAGTTTGAGAATTTTCTTTGAATTAAGGGTCATTTAAATCATATTTTTGAGTCCTAACTTTAAAAAATCATTTCTGCCTAACCAAGAAGATTTTGAAGATGATTCTTTTTGCATTGTCTTGCATATTGCATGTAGTTTATAGGTTATTTATCTCATGAATTTATCTTGCATTTTCAAATTGATTTGCATTTTTCCCTTTGAACCACCCAAAACCCTAGAAAACTTAGGAAAATCATAACTTTTGATTGGTTAGGCTTCTGACCTTCTCCTTTGGGGTGTGACCTAGTATGGGATTAGGGTTTGCTTGAGCTTGGTTTCAATTTTTTATCATGTCATATGCTTCTGTTTTGTTCATTTGCATCTTGCTTGTCCATAAAACCCTAATTTTATGTGTTCATTTGCATTCATCTTGCATATGCATCCATACATGAACTTGCCATGACATTTCTTACACTCATAAGTCATCTTAGACATCTTAGGACATGTTAGAACCATGTTTGATCATTTCTTCATTCATTTTCCATGACTTGCATTCATTTCATTTCATTAACTTTCATGTGTTTTCAAACTTCAAAGCATGCTTACATGACATCTCATTCTTGTATGATCACACATATGCACTTTGTATGCCTTTGCATCATCTCACATGACATTAAAATTACATAAAAACTTCTAACTTTGGTCATTTCATCTCATTGCATCTCATTTCATTTCATTTCTTTATGCTTAGTACTTTATGCATTCATGCTAACATTTTCAGGTGGTAAGTTACTTTGAGAAGTGGATTTGCCTTCACTTCTCACTTCTCTTTATCTCTTTCATTTGCATTTTGTTTGTCTCTTAAGTGAACTTGTTCACTTGTGTTCCATTTCTCTCACTTTCTTTCTTTAAGTTACTTATCTTCTTCAATGAAGTAAGTAACTTATTCTTCTGCTTCATCCTCCTTTCATCTGCTTCTTCCATTGGTGGCTTCCTTGAAGATATTTATTAAGCCTCATAAACCATAGGACATCCAAGCATGATAATTATTAGGGTTGTAATTAGTCCCCATTAGTTTTTAACTTTGAGACTCCTTGAGTCTCTCTTCTCATCTTCATAATCAGAGACTAAACTCTTAAAGTTTTAGGACTTTGGAATTAGGGTTATGCCTGCATCCTTCTCTTAGGATGAAGTGTATAACTTTAATCCTAAGTGTTAAGCCTTTAATTTGTTTAAACATCTTAATCAAATCATCTTAATAATCACTAAGACTTCATCTTGTAACTTGGGCCTTACATTAGGGTTCTAATTCTTCCTTTATGGTTAAGAAGGACTAACCCTAGTGTTTAATGGACAAGTCCCCCTCAAGTTGTCTTACAAACATAAAATCCACTTCGTAATCTCATCCCTTAATTAAAATTCACTTAATAAAGGCTTTGTTATATAATGAATTTAATCCCTAACCATGGATTAAGTTGAGGTATCTTCCTCAGCTTAAGTGTTCTCATATATTATCCTTCTATTAGGATGGTGTAATGAGTTCACTAATCTGTGACTAGAGATTAAACTCATTACTTAACACTAAACAAAAACCCAAAAAACATATAAATAATCACAAGTAGGTTAATGATCTTAATCCTACATCATCATGGTAATTAAGTTGAGATGCTTATCTCATACTTAAGTATTCTCATTATCCCTAATCAGGGAAGATATAATGAGTCTACAAACCTTTGATTTAGGCTTAAGCATGGATCTCGTCGAGTACGACGGACAATCTGGGTGCTAATACCTTCCCAGGTTGTAACCAACCCCCTTTTCTCAGTTTCTCTGGTTCGCAACCGTCTTATCCATCTTTTTCTAGGTTTATGCAGCATTACCTTTCCTTCGAGATAAAAATGCCTAGCTGGAGACTCTAGTCATCTTCACCCTAATTTTCTCCTTTCGCCGACCGTTCGCGCTTGTACCGGGATGCAAATCTTCGGGAGCGACAGCTTGGCGACTATGTTGGGGAATATCTTGCAACCAGGGCTTTTGGTTCTTTTTGTGGGTTTCTCCTAGTGCTTGTTTGATTTGTGTTTACGGGGGTGTCATGTGCTACTTGTGCTTGTTATTTATTGCTTTCTGCACAGCTTTATTTATTGCTTTCATTTACAGTTTTATGCATTTCATATTGTTATCATCATCTGTGCTGGATCTGTTGTTTCCTTTGGTGAGAAGGATTTTGAGTGATTAAGGTTCCATACCAGGAACCTGAGTGACACATAGGATAGAGTGGCTTCATATTCTTTCCCATTCCATTTCGGTCTGGTGCAGGAATATGAAACACGGTTCAGACATGGGTTTCTTCTTGAGAACTTTGTGCTACAGATTTCCTGTAGTACTAGGGCTATCTGGGAAGCCTGCTAGGTCTGGATGACCTTTTATGACCTTCAGCATCTGGGGTGAATTAGAGGAGGATCCTTTATGGTTATTGTAAACATTGTACCTCCGGGTTAGAAGTGTTTACACTTCTCATAACTGATCAAAATCTGAGGATCCTTGTTCTAGAACAACACATGTGAGGGGGTTGGGATGTTTACAAGTTTGCAAGAACCCTTGGCCACATCATACCTTGTTACTAATGTTGTTTTAAGGCTGTATCATTTTGTACTATTCTTGTGAAACCCTGGACTTGTGACTCTTTATTTGAGTCCCCCACCTGGTTACTGGTTTTCTAAGCCTCCATCCGGACTTATGAACACACATGGACCCTATCAAGGCAGATAACAGATCCATCACTTGATCACAAACCCTTTGCATATCATTCTGCATACATCATTTTGCATCATTTAACATTTTTCTATTTGTTTTACAGGGTATCCACATCTTATCTTTGGTTTGGTTTTTGACCTGTTCCACTGCTCAGATTCCTTCAGCTATCTGCACCAGCTATCTTCACCAGAGGTTCTTTACAGCTCTCTTCACCAGTTGTCTTCATCAGAGGCTCTTCTTCAGCACCTTCTCCAGTTATCTTCATCAGTTTTCAGCAGTTACCTTCATCAGTGCTTCTCCTCATTTCTCTTCATCAGCATCCATTATCAGCATGGACACATCCAGGAAGAGCAACATCACATACCATTCTCATGGTAGTTTGTTTGGCCATCCACTTGAAGATGAAAAATTCTCTTCACTTAATAAAATGAATCATAACCCACCCTTTTCACTATTTGTACCACGAACTACGGGGTTTTGATCTTGCATTGCACTTTGTGGGTACGTAGGCATGAGGTGGTAAACCTCTCCAAACACAAAAATACTAAAAAATAATTCTTTTCTCATTCCTCCACTTACATTTTACAAACCATTTCCAAACCAAAAGTAATAAATTTTTCAAAGGGCTCCCGTGGAGTACCACATACATTTTGGGTGCGTAAAACCTTCCCATTGTGTAACCTATCCCCTTACTTGTTTCTCTGTTGTGTTTCTTTGGCTTTTTCCTTTTAGATTCATTAGGATTTATTCGCTATTTTTTCCTTTTCCTCTTGGAATAAAATAAAAGCGCAGTGGCGACTCTGTTTACTTTGAGTTAAGTTAACTAATAACTTACACTCATGTTTTTACCGCTACAACCGTAGATCGTCTGTCGTACCCGATGGGATCCACGCTTGCTAGCACTGTTTCAAAGGGTGAGGGTATCTGCTACTGTTTCAACTGCTACTAGAAAGGACAAAAAAGAATGAGAGGAAAGGATAAGGAGGTGAAATAACACGAATAAAGAGGAAAGAGACTGGAGGATTGTGTTCACCAAGCGTCGGTGCTTGTGCCTACATATTCCCTTTGTGTAATAAGAAAGTCAGAACACTATAATTCGACTCAATAAGACTGACACAACTTGCTTGTGTTTTTTAGAAGGGAACTGCTTATGTCTTAGCTCGGGTGTTGCAGGCTCATCTGAAATGAGTGCACTTACCGTCTTGCAAATGACAAGTAGGAGCATGTTCTTTCGTTTAGAGTGGAGGAGGTGATAAGAGAATTACGGAAGGAAAGACGCTTATTGTTTGTTTGATGTTTTTTAGAAGCTTTTTATTTGAGAGTTTGCATAGAAGAGTCTATTCAATTATCATTCAATGGAGTGTCTACTTCTTACATCACTCCAAGATGGAATGAAAAAGAAGCACACTAAGTACCGAGGAGATCCCTAAACTTAGTTCCAAAGATTAAGGCTTAAGCACACTAGCTTACTTTATTTATTAGATGTTTTTGTTGTTTTTGAAATGAAGAAGTGTTTTTTAGATTATTTTGTGAAACATTTTGATGATAATACTTATTCATAATGATAGATATCCTACACCTCATCCCCATATGGAATGAATGCAAGTATCCCATGGAAAAGTCTCTTGGCACAAGAAGAAGTTCAAACCTTATTATGTGTTTTTATTCGATTTTTGAGGTGAGAAAGAAAGACTGAAAGAGAGCAAAAGGAAAACTCTAAGGGGGACTAAGACAAATCCTATGAATTGTCATGCAATGGGTATCCTAGGGTTAGTGAGGTATACGAACTCGATCCTAAAAGAAAGGGGAGAAAGAGTAAAAGAAAGAAGAAGAAGAAGAAGAAGAAGAAGAAGAAGAAGAAGAAATCAACTTACTTCCAAGATGGAAGTTAAGTTGTTTCTAAGAGGGATGAGAGAAGATTGTACAAGAAAATCATCTTTAAATTCTTAAACAAACACAAATTGAAATATTAAAAGATGAGGGAAGAAGTTAGAATGGGGATGCACATCCACACTCTTATGACTTACCATAGCCCCTGAAAAGTTGCAACATAAAGCACAAGTGCAGATAAGAAGTGAAAGATAAGTCAAACAAGAAAATCAACCAAATGAAAGGGATCCTAAGGTTTAAAAACATCTAAGGCCAAAACCTAACCATACAAAATCTCTGAGAGGCCTAAGGTACTTAAGAAACTGAAACTAGGTCAAAGAGAAACTAAATAAGCAAAAAGTTCACAAAATGCACAACTTAAGAAGATTGGATGCATATGATGTATACCATGAATGAAAGCATGTATCAATCATCAAAGTCATAATGTGATGAACTATATGAATTACTAAAGATGATATGAGATGAACATACAAATAATGAATGAGTTAGTTCATAAAGAGATGAGATGAAGAAAAGAAGACAAGTTCATGTTCACATAAGAAGAAAAGAACAAGTCAAGATTATGAGTCAAAGATGAAACATGGATATGAATGAATTCAAGTCAGTAGCATATGACCAATATGATATTATGAGAATGCAAGTATGATAATACCAAATGCACATATGAAATATGTCAAGACAATTCAAACAAATATGCAAAAGATGTCATATAAGAAGCAAATGTCAATTACTTGAGATGCAAGTCACAAAGGATGGATGACATACAAGAATGGGTGCACATGAGCATGAATTCAGTATTATACATAATATGAAATTCATATGAGATGATTGGATGAACATGTTCAATGCAAATAAGAAGCATGTGAGGCATAAATAAAGAAATTAAGTGAGAAGTTAGGTTAAAGTTCAAACAAGGAGGCATAATCACACCAAATGCAAACACAAACCAAACATGGCCTACAACATGAAAGAGATAAGCTATAAATGTCTAAATATGATCTATAATATTACACAAGCAACCTCAACCAATGGCACAAGTTCCTCCTAATGAACTCGGGCTTGGAAGAAAGAAAGGATTCACACTATGTTACTTCAAACACAAGGCATCAAGCAAATATCAAAATAAGTTGAAAAAATTATGAAAATGCATCCATCGAGAATTGGAAAGAATTGGCTGAAGCTTTTGTCAAACATTACCAGAACAACATGGATATGACTCCTAACCGTACCCAACTGCAGAACATGTCTCAGAACTCTAAGGAGAGTTTTAAGGAATACGCCCAGAGGTGGCGCCAATTGGCTGCAAATGTTCAACCTCCTTTGCTAGAACATGAGATGGCTGACATGTTCATGGGGACTCTTCAAGGGGTGTTTATGGATTGCTTAGCTTCCTGCCCAGCTACTAAGTTCACAGATCCGGTCATTGCAGGAGAGAGGGTTGAAACTTTGTTGAAATTGGGAAAGATACATGATATTGGTGCAAGCAGTTCGTCCGGGGCGAGAAAGCCTTTTGCTGGTCCTCAGAGGAGGCGAGAAGGTGAGACCAACGCTATATACAGAAGAGGAAGGGGCCGTGAACGTAGAAATCAGTATGAACAAGTGGCTGTTGTCACTATCCCAACAACGCCTACTCCACAACCACAACAGTAACAACACAACAATCAACAAAGACCCTACCAACAACGCCAACCTCGTCCCAATGGTCGTGTTATTGAAGTTATTCCTATGACGTACACATCGCTTCTACAGAGGCTGTTAGATCTGAACATGGTACAATTGAGGACTTTGGCTCCACCACCTGCAGGTGATCTTCCTCAGGGTTATAACGTTAATTCCAGATGAGTTTTCCATTCAAGTGCCCTGGGGCACTCAACGGAGAAGTGTAGAGTGTTCCAAAAGTTCAAGATCTCATTGACTCAAAAGTATTAATTTCTCTCTGCCACCAAATGTTAATACCAACCGTATGCCAGATCATTGTGGGGTAAGGGTTAATGCTATCGAAGACGGGAGAGTTCTGAATTTGGTTCTGGATGTGAGTGAAGTGCAGACACCACTAACTATTGTGAAAGAGCGTTTGTTAAAGGGGCAGGTGTTCCCCGGTTGTGATGAAAACTGTGAAGACTGTTTGACCTCCAAGAATGGTTGTGACAAGCTCAGAGCTGGTATCCAGATGTTGATAGATGAAGGTTCTCTAAAGTTCGATAAGGTGAACAACGAAAGAGACGTGGTTTCTACAGTGACAATCTATTTTACTCCTGAAGAGATGCCTCACCGGCCGACACCAGTGACAATTTATGTGCCTCAAGAAGTTAGTCATGTTACAGTTAGTCCTGTTACTATCACTATTCCCGGGCTTGTGCCTTATGAAAGTGAAAGAGCAATTCCTTGCATTATGGTTCTGATGTGTATGTTCAAGGCTAGAAAGTTGAATAGAAGATTGTGACTATTGATCCTGGTATTGGAAATGTTGGAGGAGTAGGGGGTTTCACTCGCAGTGGATGACTTTTTGCTCCACAAACTCTCAGGACAAATACGGAAGCTAAAGATGCTGCTAGAGCTAAAGGTAAACAGGTAGCTACTGAAGAGGTTGTGACTCCGGCTACAGAGCAGAGTGTCTTTGAGAAAGAAGTCGAAGAATTTATGCGGATAATAAAGAAGAGTGATTATAAGGTGGTCGAGCAGCTGAACCAGACACCTTTGAAGATCTCTATTTTATCTCTGTTGATGTGTTCCAAGGCACATCGGGAAGCCTTGTTGAAAGTGTTGCAAATGGCTTATGTACCTTAAGAGATCATTGTGAATCAGCTGGAAACAGTGGTGGCTAATGTGAATGCTATTCATGGACTGAGATTCACAGATAAAGATCTAACATCTGAAGGTCGAAATCACAACAAACTTTGCACATTACGATGGAGTGCAAATGAGTTATTTTATCCCACATGTTGGTGGACACGGAATCTTCTTTGAATGTGCTTCCCAAAAAAAAATTTAATGAAGCTGGATACTGACGGTATTGTGTTAAGGCCAAATGATTTAGTGGTAAAAGCATTTGAACACTCTAGGAGATCAGTCTTTGGTGAAGTTGAGTTGCTGGTCAAGATTGGATCGCAAGTGTTCAAGAGTATCTTTTATGTCATGGATATACAGCCAGCTTATAGCTGCCTTTTGGGACGTCCATGGATTCACACTGCAGGCGTTGTGACCTCTACGTTGAACTAGAAATTGAAATGCGTCGTTGATGGATAAATCATTGTTGTTTGTGGTGAAGAAGACATATTTGTTAGCCACTTGTCTACATTCAAATACGTCGAAATGGATAGGGAGATCCATGAGACACTTTGTCAAGCTTTTGAAGTTGTTCATGTCAATGAAGTATATCCCAACTCTGGGGTTGAAGGAAATGAGAGAGTCAGCATGTCTATCTCATCTTACAATCGGGCCATGGAAGTGGTGCAGTCTGGAAATGCCCAAGGTTGGGGCAAGCTGGTTGAGGTTGATAAAAAAGAAGACAAGTTTGGGATATGCTATGTCCCAGGGAAGGCAACATGGTCTCAAAGCAGAGCAATCAGTTTCTCCGGCGAGGGTTTGATTGATCCTAATAAAGTATGTGTTGTTGAAGATGATGCTGATAGTGATTATGATCTTGACAACTGGGTGCCCCCGTGTGTCCCACGGGAAGAGCTAAAGAACTGGTTTGCAGAAGACTTCGTCCAAGTCACTTGTGAGCCAGAGTAATTTCCTTTGTTTTCTTATTATCATACGCATGTTAAATCTTGCACTATGCCTAAGGTGTATGGATCCATTGTAAGGCCTCCTTGCATTTTATGCAATTTATTTTATCATGAAATAAAGGACATTTTTCTTTCAAAATTGTGTTCCATTTCTTTCTTTTATAAACTTTTCACAAAAACAATAAAAATGGCAATGTTTTTCTTTCGTTGTTTTCTTTCTTTTTCATAAAACAAATTCTGAAATAAGCATATCACTTGTGCAGAACCAATTATTAATATTTCTTTGATAACTCTTCTACTATGGTCGGATATGACTTTGATAATCCAATCTATCAAGTTGATGAGGGGGTTGAGGAAGTCTGTGAACTCCCTAAAGAATTGGCCAGGTTATTAAGACAGAAGGAAAGAGTTATTCAACCTCACCAAGAGGAGATTGAAATTGTCAACATCGGAACAAAAGATGCAAAGAAGAAAATTAAGATTGGGGCCAGTCTACAGGCCGAAGTAAAAGAAGATTTGATTGGCATACTTCGAGAATATGTGGACATCTTTGCTTGGTCATATCAAGATATTCCAGGTTTAGATACACACATTGTGATGCTAAGCTGCCACTGAGGGAAGACTGTCATCCCGTTATGCAAAAGCTTCATAGAACTCGTCCTGACATGGCGATGAAAATTAAAGAAGAAGTTCAGAAGCAGTGGGATGTCGGGTTCCTTTCCGTGACTAGTTATCCACCCTGGGTAGTTAACATTGTGCCAATACCGAAAAAGGACGGCAAGGTCCGGATGTGCGTTGACTACCGGGACTTAAACAGGGTGAGCCTGAAAGATGATTTCCCATTATCTCACATCAATGTATTGGTTGATAATACGACTCAGTTCTCGGTAATTTCCTTCATGGATGGCTTCTCCGGTTATAATCAGATTAAAATGGATTCGGAAGACATGGAGAAAACAACGTTCATTACCCATTGGGGTACGTTTTGCTACAAGGTCATGCCTTTTGGTTTGAAGAACGTCGGGGAAACTTATCAGCGGGCAATGGTGACATTGTTTCATGATATGATCCACAAAGAGATTGAATGTTATGTAGACGACATGATCGCCAAGTCTCAAGATGAAGAAGAGCATCTGGTTAACCTCAAAAAGCTGTTTGAATGACTAAGAAAGTTTCGTCTGAGGTTAAATCCTAAAAAGTGCACCTTTGGGGTGCGTTCTGGAAAACTACTGGGTTTCATTGTGAGCCAGAGAGGGATTGAGGTAGATCCTACTAAAGTCAAAGCCGTACAAGATATGCCTGCACCGCAAATAGAAAAAGAAGTGCATGGCTTCCTGGGTAGATTGAACTACATTGCACGGTTCATGTCTCACCTCACAACTACATGTGAACCAATATTCAAATTGCTAAGAAAAGAGCATGCGGGCGGGTGGAACGATGATTTTCAAAGGGCTTTTGAAAAGATTAAAGAATACTTACACGAACCTCCAATCCTGATGCCTCCATCCGGGGAGGCCGCTCATCATGTATTTGACTGTGCTCGAAGGATCAATGGGGTGTGTTCTAGGCCAACATAACGAGTCTGGTCGAAAAGAGCATGCAATATACTACCTTAGCAAAAATTTTACCGACTGTGAATCAAGAATCACTGCTCGAGAAAACTTGTTGCGCTTTGGTATGGATTGCTCGTCGACTGAGACGATATATGTTGACCCACACTACCCTGTTAATTTCAAAGATGGATCCTGTCAAATACATTTTTGAGAAACCAATGTTAACTGGAATGGTTGCACGTTGGCAGATGGTGCTGACAAAGTCGAACATTCAATACACTTCGTAAAAAGCCATCAAAGGAAGTGTGCTCTCTGACTATCTTGCACAACAAAATCTTGAGGATGATTATCAACCCATGAAGTTTGACTTTCCTGATGAAGACATCATGTACCTCAAAGCTAAAGGTTGCGAGACACCACTCCCGAAGCAGGGACCATACCCTGAATCCAAATGGAGATTGATGTTTGATGGGGCTGTCAATATCAATGGGCGCAAAGTTGGTGTTGTTCTAATTACTCCCGAAGGTGTTCATTTCCCCTTGCCGCTAGAATCACTTTTGGTTGCACCAACAATGAAGCGGAGTACGAGGCTTGTATTATGGGAATATAGGAGGCTATTAATCTCAGGATTAAGACCCTCGATATATTCGAAGATTCAACTCTCGTGATTAATCAGATTACCGTCAAGTGGTATACTCATCAAGAACACTTAATTCCTTATAAGGATTATGCCAGAAGGCTGTTGACGTTATTCACAACAGTAAAGCTCAATACATACCACGTGATGAAAATCAGTTTGCTGATGCATTGGCTATGCTCTCTTCGTATATCAAAGTGATGTGTTGGAATTATGTCCCTAGGATTGACATCTCCAGGCTTGATATACCCGCTTATATGTTTTCTGTTGACGTAGTGTCTGATGATAAACCTTGGTATCATGATATTAAACACTATATAGAAAGTAAAGAATACCCAATTGGGGCATCTTCCAACACAAGAAGACTTTGAGGCGACTTGTTGCAAGTTTCTTCTTAAATGCTGATGGCGTTTTGTACAAGAGTGTAAACACCCCAAATTTTCCCTCACTAATATCACACCATGGCTTGTGATCTGTCATTTTTGCATTAACATAAGCATTACATATCATATTGCATCTTTGCTTCACTGCATAAGTTCAAGTTCACCTGCATCTAGGGTTTGTGATCTAAGCAATCCAAGATTCCATCTGAGCCACTCCAAAGGTCTTAAAGCATTCCAAGAGGGTTCATGTGTGTTCTACCATCATGTTATACTTCTCAAAGTTCATGGAAGTCAAGAAATCACAAGAACTGGCAAGGCATGGAAGCAGAGCTAGGGTTTTCACTACACAAATGACCAAAATTAGGGTTTTGGTTTCAGAGGCCTCAACTCCAAATTTTTGGGCCATTATTGTTTCTAATGTTCTTAAGATGTTATAAGGATCATGTGTACCAAGTTTTATGAAGAAATTCATTATGGAAGTCATCAGTTCACTAGGTAACTTCTTGAGCAAGTTAAGTAAAAATCAGGGCATCTGAGGCCCCCAACAATGGAACCAAAGGGGTATTTTCATCAAATTGAAGTTCTATGATCTTTATTTGATCTTAGAAGAGGTTGTAAGTTCACAAGATTTAAGAATTTTGAGCCATTTGAAAAGTTGCCAAAAATGGAAATGACTTGTAATGGAAACTTTCCATTTTGGGAAAGTTTTTCAACCTCCTCTTTCTTAATCAAAAATGCTTCAAATGAAAAAATTTTGGTCATGAAAGTTGTATATTAGGTCTTTCCCTTTTCAAAAAGTACAAGAACATGTTCTAATTCATTATGGAACTCAAGTTATGATTCTTCAAAGTTGGCAAAAATCCTATAATTTTCACATTCATGCCAAAGAGGATTTTTTTGCAAAACCACATGCCAAGATTCTAAGTGACCTCTAATTGACTTCTAAACATCATAACAACATCACATGACTCATTTTGCTCAGAATTTCCCAAGGAACCACAACATTTCATGCCTTGCATCACAAGATACACCAAAGAGGGAAAATATGCAAAACTCATACAAACCCTAGTTCCATGTGTTCCAGTTGCATCAAACCTATCCCATGGCCACCCTTGATTCATGCTGAGGCCAGACACCCCAAAAATCTCAGGCCTGCACCATGCTCATACCTCAAGTACACAATGTTGACTTTTTTGCAAAATCATCCATACCAATCAGCATAGGCCACAATAACTCCTCTGACCTATCACAACTTCACATACATGCCTCAAGGGACTCATTTCATACAACACACAAGCCTGCAAGCTCTCATACATTCAGATTCACAAAATCCTCAAGAAACTTCATCTCTTCGAAATTCTCAAACCACTCAGCCAAACTTAAAAATTCTTTCACCAATCATCTCCATACATCCTCCAGATTATTTCCCACCCCTTACACAAGCCTGGAACCCCCTAAAACAAAAACACGATTTCACCCCCCTCTGAACTGAAACCTCAAAAAACAGCCATATAAACTTATTCCAAGCTTTTCAATAGCATCAAGGGGTTCAGGGGAGTTGGTTTGCACCAAGGAGAGGTCCAGATAGCTCAAATTGAGAAAGCTTCACCTCAGGTATCATCAAGAACAAATTTTCCAGAAATCTCTTTTTAGGTTATAGACATGTTCTTCATGCTTCACTGATCACACTGCACCTTTTATTTCTGAAAATGGTTGAATATTGAGCTTGTATCGTGCTTCTGAAACTTTTGCAGTTTTTATGTTTTGATTCGAATCTTGTGTTTGATGCAATATAAATGTGGTTTGAGGGTTGATTCTTGCTTAGGATTGTTAGGGGAGTGAATCTGGAGAGTTAGAGCTCCTAATTTGTCCTAGGGAAGAAGTTGGAATTTTGGTCTCGCAGGAGAAGATGACTGGAGCTTGCTCCGGTCACCTGAAAGTGTTTAGGGTTAGGATTAGGGTTAATCAGCTCAGTTTAAACTTAGGCCCTTGGATCTTGCGTAGCGCGTTTTTGGATGGCCAGGATCAGTTCATTAAAACCCTAATTATTAATTAATTAGATTAATTAGTTTTAATTAAAGTTTTGCCAGATTCAATCCCAGCCTCAGGATAACGCGCGCAGTCAACTAGGGTTTGAATCTCAGCCTTCAGATTAGATTACTTCTCTTTTATTTGATTTTTAATTCATTTTCTTGCATTTTCTTTCCATATTTATTTTAAAATAGCAAAAATGGTTTAAAAAATCTGAAAAAATTTTATCATGACTTTTATTAATTTTCAGAAACCAAATATATTTTTATTTTTATTTTTAAATCATTTAAATGTTTTATTTAATTAATTAATTCATTTTAATTAATTAAAAATATATTTAAGTATTTAAAAATCACAAAAAAAATCAGAGAGCATTCTTAGACATTTAGAAGCATTTACAAACTCACCATACAAATTTATTTTTGGTTTTGATCACACTTTGAGATTTTTCAATGAAATAGGGTTCTTAAAAATGTTCATTTTCTAACCATAACTTCAAAAAATTCATAACTTTTAAACCAAGTTGAGTTTGTAAATGATTCTTTTTGCATTGTTCTATGCATGGCTTCTAGCATCCAAAAATATTTTTGTTTCATTTTTATCTTGCATTTTCAAATTGTTTGGCATTTTACATTGAGAATCACCCAAAAAAACCCTAAAAACTTAGGAAATTCATAACTTCTTCTAGGTTTGGCTTCTGACCTCCCCTTTTGGATGGTAACCTAGTATAGGATTAGGGTTTAATTGAGTGAATTTTCAATTTTTTATAATGTCATTTGCTTCTGTCTTGGTCATTTGCATCTCATGTTTCCATGTAACCCTAATTTTACATCTTTACTTGCATCTTACATTGCATTGCATGAACATATGAACTTGTCATTCCATTCTAAGAATTTGTATGCCATCTTAGACATCTTAAGACATTTCTTGAACATTGCTTGATCATTTATTCATACATTTGCTATGCTTTGCATCCATTACATTTCATGAACATCCATGTGTTTACATGCTTCCTACATGCTTCATTTGCATTCATTCTCTTGTATGATCACACATATGAATCTTGTGTGTCTTTGCATCATATCATAGCATCATTTACATCATGTGTATGTTTCTGGTCTTGGTCTTTTCCCTTGCATATGCATTGTTTCATTTCATTTCTTTCCTTAAGCATCTTGTGCTAACTTTTCAGGTTAATGGTAAGTTTGTTTGGGAGGTGGATTTGCCTTCACCTCCCACCTCTTCTCATACCTTTGTATTGCATCCTTGCTGCATTTTTACTTGTCCTTGAAGTGAATCTTGTTCACTTATGTTCCATCCTTCTCACTTTCTTCCTTTAAGTTACTTATCGTCTTAGGAAGTAAGTAACTTATTCTTCTGCTTCATCCTCCTTTCATCTGCTTTTTCCATTGGTGGCTTCCTTGAAGATCTTTCTCAAGCCTTATAAACCATAGGAACATCTAAGCATGATAATCTTAGGGTTGTAATTAGTCCCCCCCTTAGATTTTTCCTTTGAGTCTCCTTTGTGTCTCTTTTCTCATCTCATCATTAGAGACTAAACCTTTAAGGTTTTAGGACTTTGGAATTAGGGTTATGCCTGCATCCTTATCTTAGGATGGAGTGTATAACTTTAATCCTAAGTGTTAAACTCTTAATCTGTTTAAACCTCTTAATCAATCCATCTAATAATCACCAAGACATTAACTTGTAACTTGGGCCTTACATTAGGGTTCTAATTCTTCCTTTATGGTTAAGAAGGACTAACCCTAGTGTTTAATGGACAAGTCCCCCTCAAGTTGTCTTACAAATCATAAAATCCACTTCTTAATCTTACCATCTTTAATTAAAATCTATTTATTAAAGGCTTGTTTTGTCATGAATTTAATCCCTAACCATGGATTAAGTTGAGGTATCTTCCTCAGCTTAAGTGTTCTCATCTATTATCCTTCTATTAGGATGGTGTAATGAGCCCACTAATCTGTGATTAGAGATTAAACTCATTACTTAACACTAAACAAAAAAAACATTTAAATAATCACAAGTAGGTTAATGATCTTAATCCTACATCATCATGGTAATTAAGTTGAGATGCTTATCTCATACTTAAGTATTCTCATTATCCCTGATCAGGGAGGATATAATGAGTTTACAAGCTCTTGATTTAGGCTTAAGCTCATTAACTTATGCAAAACACCAAAAACAATAACAAAACTGAAAACACAAAAACAAACAATAATCGTCTCCTTCGGGATTCTCTTCTCATCACCTTCATTCACAAACGAGAACTTGTTTCTTCCGTCTAATGCAAGACAGTTAACACTCGAGCCAGACGAGTCATACACTTGAGCATAGGTAAACAAGCAGTTCATCAGTCAATTTATTTTCCAGTCTCTGTGAGTCGAACTACGGTGTTCTGACTTCCTCATTGCACGCGAGGATACGTAGGCATAACTTAACAGTTATCGAACAAAAGTCTCTTTGTCTTCCCCCTCTTTCAGCATACTTTCTAAAAAAGCCTCAGTTCCTGAGCATTCACCCTTTTGCACTGACACTTGTACATTCTTTTCCATCTTTTGCACATAGATAGCACATACCCTACCCCTTTAAACACAATCCTTTAAGTGTGGATCCCGTCGAGTACAACGGACAATCTGGGTGCTAATACCTTCCCAGGTTGTAACCAACCCCCTTTCTTAGTTTCTCTGGTTCGCAACTGTCTTATCCATCTCATTCTAGGTTTATGCAGCATTACCTTTCCTTCGGGATAAAAATGCCTAGTTGGCGACTCTATTCACTTCACCTTCATTTTCTCTCTTCATCGACCGTTCGCGTCTGTACCCTATCTGACCTTGGTGTCTTTTCGGGGGAGCGACAGCTTGTCGACTCTACTGGGGACTCTTTATATTGCAACCAGAGCTTCTGGTTCTTTTTGTGGGTTCCTCCTAGCGCTTGTTTGATTTGTGTTTACGGGGGTGTTATGTGCTACTTGTGCTTATTTATTTAATGCTTTATTTATTACTTTTTGTACAGCTTTATTTATCGCTTTCATTTACAGTTTTTATGCATTTCATACTATCATTATCATTTGTGTTGGATCTGCTGTTTCCTTGGTGGGAGGGATTTTTGAGTGATTAAGGTTCCATACCGGGGACCTGAGTGACACATAGGATTCATAAAATAACCAAAAATCTTGCATGGCTGAGGCATGGGTATGTGATCAATGATCGGAGCAACCGAAAGCTATGAAGAGGCTACCGAAGGGCCACAAAGCTTCTCAACCTTGTGCAAAAAGGTTCACAATATCCCACAAGTCTTCATTTGAAGCCACGAGCCATGGAAAGATTTGATTTGATCAAAAGAGGCGAGCAGTGCTATATTTTCTGAGGAAAAGGGCCGAATTAGGGTTTCACTTCTATTGGGCTTCGGCATGAAGTTTCGATTCAAAGTGGATTCCTTGGTCTTATATATGATGTCAAGTGCCTGGGGTTCAAATCTCGTCCACAAATTCATTTTGGAAGGGGTTCAACTGACCAGACGACGGAAAATCGAGGAATCGGGGAAAAGGAATTCGAGCTAGGTAAAAAGGGGTCGACTCCGGACTTTTAAGATCGAGATCATGAATTTAGGGTTACAATGATCCTATGGTTCAAGTTTGGTCAAGAAATGATGGAGGAATCATAGAAATATCAAAGAAAAATCATTTGAAAAGGGGTTAGTTTCACCATTTCCCTCCATCTTTCCTTCCACTTCCTTTCATTCTTTCCATCTTGTTTTTCCATTGCAATTCCACTCCATTTCCCTTGGAAGCTTCCACCATCTTCTACCATCTTCTAGAGTATTCCAAGGAATATTCTAAGGAATATTCCCTTTTCCAACCCTAACCCTAACTAACTATCAAACCTAATTTTGGATCCCAAACCTAATTTTTGGGCCCCAAACCCAAACCTAGCTCCTAGCCTAGTCTCTATTTAAGTCATTTTCATCCAAACCAAAGGGGTTGAACACCATTTTCCAATTTTCACTCTTTGATAAGCACTTTTCTCTCTCACTTTCCCTCTCCCTCTCATCAAAGCTTTTCAAATAAGCTCTTCAAGTTTCACATTGAAACTTGAAGATCTTAAAGCTTAAGCTATCAACCTTCTTTGACTGTGGATTATAGAAGAAGAAGCTACTGAATGTTGTGAAGATTATCGACTTATCGGAAGCACACGAAGATTCAAGCTCAAGAACGCATTTATTTTGCGATTTCTCGGTTTTCGGTTTTCTCTTCGATTCAAGCTCCGATTCTTGCAACAATCACCGAAGCACTCCTCCGCTTCGTAGGTTGGTGATCTTACCCACTTCTTCTTTAAGTTATTCTCTTCATCTCTCCACTTTTGGCATTCTTTAAGTGCTTTTCGCTTTGTTTAAAATCAATTCCGTTTCGATTATGTTTGCTTGTAATTTGTGATTTTGGTTGAATTTGGATTTATGGTGTTGATAGTTATAGGTTCTATCATGTGTAAATAAGCTCAAATTAAGTAGAAATTCGTGTTAGCATGTTCCTAGGAATGTTAGGGATCATTAGAAGTGAGTTTGTGGCCAAAAGCACTTTTTTCTCAACTTTTTTTTACCTTCTGGTTTAGTGTTAACCGGTTAACCATTTGGTTAACCGGTTAACGGGTGCATATTGGCCACAAAACAATGCAGATTTAGGTTCGTTAATCGGTTAACCAATTGGTTAACCGGTTAACGCTATTATTTTTTTATTTTTTGCTTATTTGATGGATTAGTCCTAAGTTCTAGTGCCTTTAGGTTTCATACATGTTTAGGTATTGATTTTAGGGAATTTTTGGGTCCATTTCCAGTAGCTCATTCCCCCGTTTCGAGTCGTTTCGACGCGTTTCCGTCCATGTTGTGTATTATGCGTTTTTGTGTTTCTTTGTGTATAGCTTGAGTTCTTGCATTTTATTGCTATGTTTATGCATCATTTGAAACATAATAATCATGTAGCATTCTGGTTTTACATGTTTGCATTGCATTAATTTATTTTTTGCATTCCATTATGTTGATGTATGTTGCATTTGGCATGTTGCATAATTGTGCATTCGGTTGCATTTCGTTGCATACTTGATCACATCATCCATATCAATTTAATTCTGAATTTTGTATTAAGTTTGACATCATTTTTGAGCTATCATGTCGTATGTTCATAATTAATAATCACCATGTTCAAATGCCATGTTCATATGCATGTTTAGGTGCTACTTTGTGCATTTACTTGTTGCATAATCCATGTGATGCATGCTTGCATAATCATTCAATAATGTTCATGTTCTTGCATTGATATATGTTGATTTAAGTTCAAATACATGTTCATGATGAGATTAGTGATTTTTGCATTGAGTTTGTGCATTAAAAGTGAAAATAATCAATTCTGGATTTTGCATTTCATAGCTGTTTTTTTGCATAAGTGCTGTAAAATGTGTGTTGTTTGTTATGTGTACATGCTGTTTGTAACCTTTTACACCTACTTTTTCATGCTGAATGCTGGCTGTAAAAAAGCTTGTTGGTGTTAGGCTTATTTTCATGGTTGTTTGTGTAATAAGGGTTGTAATAGGTGTTGTAGTTTTGTCCTAGCATTATTTAGTTCCTTTAGGATTAAAATAGAGTCTAGTTTAAGTCCAAGGTGCCTTAGAATTTAATTAGGATTTAGTTGTTGTGTGTTTACCTTATTCTTTTTAATAAAAATGCACTAACACTTGTTTTGTAGTGGGGAAGATTGAGGTAAGTTTACTTCACCCTATCCTTTATTTTTATGCATTTCCTTTATGCATTTTAATTCATCTTTTCCTTCCATATTTGTGTTTGGTAGGATTCCCCTTTGTTAGGACCAACTTACCTTCCTTAGGAAGTAAGTTGCATCCTTCTTCCTTCTTTCTTTTCCTCTTGATCTCTAGGATTAGAAAACCTCACTAACCATTAGGGTCTCCCTTTTGTGAATAATAAATAACTTAGGGTTGGTCTTAGTCCCCCTTAGTTTTTGTCCTTTTTCGGACTTGAGTCATTCTTTCTCATCTCATGAAGAAAATTATAAAAACACCTAATAAAGGTTGAATGTTCTCATACACCATGAGACTTTGTTACGGAGTGCTTATACGCTTCCTGTTTCGGGCGAGGTGTAGGTACTTCCCGTGATGGATAGGTCTTAGTATGAGAATGTTCACAAACAAATTCAAAACACTTCTCATAAAAGACAAAAACAAATAACAAGCGACTATCCTGCGGGAACTTCTCTTTCTCATCTCATTCACTCACAACGCGAACTCGCGACGACTTGTCTCGCATGCAAGACGGTAAACGCACTCGTACCAGACGAGCCTGCAACACCTGAGCATAGACATATGCAGTTCCAGCTATAAAAAAACACAAACAAAGTTCCCGCCTGGTTAGGCGAACTACGTCGACTCTGATCCTCATTTTTCCAATGAGGTACGTAGGCAGCGGGGTAGGGCCCATTCGAGCACATTCTTTATTTTCCCTACATTTTCCCCATCCCTTCTGTTCTTTTTCTTTTTCAATCTCCTTTCTCATTTCCATTCCAGTCCTAGTCAGCAGTTTTATTCAGCAGCATTCATATTTTTTCACCCTTTGAAACAAACAAACAAGCGTGGATCCCGTCGGGTACGACGGACGATCTGGGGTGCTAATACCTTCCCAGGTCGTAACCGACTCCCGAACCCAGATCTTTGGTTCGCAGGACCTCGTCCTTTCCTTCTTCCTCAGGTTTGTGCAACATTACATTTCCCATTCTTTCGGGATAAAAATGTCTGGCTGGCGACTCTACCTTTTCCGCACCACTTTCGCGTTTGTACTAGGGTGAAAATCCCGGGAGCGACAGCTGGCGACTCTGCTGGGGACCGAACCCGGAATCTCTGGTTTCCCTTGTAGAGTCAATCCTAGCGCCTGTTTGGTTTGGTTTCTTTGGGTGTTTATCTGTTTGCTGTTGTACACTTTAGTTTAGCTTTATTGTTTCTATTTACAGTTTTACTTTACAGCTTTACTTTACCGCATTTATTTACCGCTTTCAGTATTTATTTTCCATGCATCATATATACTGGACTGTCTGGCTGTGCTGGTTTTCATTTTTTCTGTGGGATGGGAGTTACTGTGAGATAAGCCAAATACCTGGCTTGAATGCACTATAGGATTAGAGTGGACATGTTGTACTCGCATGGTTACATGATGAGTGGCGATGTGTTCCACACCCAGGTTGCGACTGTCTTGGAACTATCTTGTGTGGGGGTTCTTCCCTACTTCGGGATATGACCTTGATAGTTATGTGCAAATAGGGACCGATTATTGAGAACCTTAGTGGAAACAACCCTCTCCAGTGATGACAGTGGCAGACCACATTTGTTGGCAAACCCACTCGCATCCGAGGGCCCACTGGGAACTCGCATAGGATGGTCTAGTTCTCTCATAGGAATCCGGTTAAAGCAGACTGTTCGTATGACGGTAGTATTGTACCCTTCGGGATGAATGTAATATTGTTTCTCGACTCAGTGCTTGAAGCTGGGAGACTTGTGAGGGATGCTTGTTTTTCCGGACTCAACTGAGGCCTCCCTGAGTAGTACATAATGCCAAACCAGTTCCCTGATTTGGTCATGATCCATTTCTCGGAAATGGTGACATATTATTGCTATTCGGCTTTGAGAGTCCGTGATGTTGACCCGAGTAGCACACCCGTGAGATTGGGAGGGGTTTACAGGTTTGCAGGAACCCTAAGACCTCCGACATACCCGCTTTGCCTTTGGTTCAGTTTTGTGATCTGGATTTCTGGTTCTAAGATATGGATCCCGGATCAGAGGGATTGTTATTGTGACATGTGGATATTGTGACCCTGCAACGACACCTGATTATATGATTGGCACATCACAGACACATCACTGATCACATGCCTGTTGCATACATAACATCATGGCATTTCATCATACATGTTCGGTTATTTCCAGAGATCCTATGTTTGAACCATGTCATTATATGTTCCTATATCCAAACTGGAATCAAAACAGATGGATCCCTTGGAAATAATCGAACATGGCATTTGCATGCATCCTTACTCTCATTACAGGTGTCTGGGGACAGAGTTTTATACTGATTTGGTTACTCTTCAGAATGGCCCATTTGAATCACAGTCATCAAGAGATGGACATGGAACAATGCCAAGCAGAAATAGCTGAAATGAAAGTCCGAATGGGACAACTGTCGCTCCCACCAAATGACACCTGGTCAAGAGGGGTACAGACGCGAACGGTCGGCGAAAGGAGAGAACACACAAGGGTGAACTGGAAAGACAAGAGTCGCCAGCTAGGCATTTTTATCCCGAAGGAAAGGTAATGTTGCATAAACCTAGAAAGATATGGATAAGACGGTCGCGAACCAGAGAAACTGAGAAAGGGGATTGGTTACAACCTGGGAAGGTATTAGCACCCAGAATGTCCGTCGTACTCGACGGGATTCACGCTTGAAAGTTTTGTGTTTAAAAGGGTAGTATCAGTGATATTCTGTGTACAAAAAGCTGGAAAAGAATGCAAGTGTCAGTGTAAAAGGAAATGAAGTGAAATATGAGAGTGTCAGTGTAAGAAAGAATGGGAAGCTCAAGACTATGAGGCTTAAAGAATGATGCTGGAAAGAGGGGGAATATACAGAGACTTTTGTTCGATAACCGTTAAGTTATGCCTACGTATCCTCTCGTGCAATGAGGAAGTCAAAACACCGTAGTTCGACTCAAAGAGACTGAAAGATAAATTGACTTGTGAATTGCTTACTTGTCTATGCTCAAGTGTATGACCTGTCTGGCTCAGGTGCAAACTGTCTTGCATTAGACGGAAGAAGCGAGTTCTCGTTTATGAGTGAAGATGATGAGAAAAGAATCCCGGAGGAGAAGATTATTGTTTGCTTTTGTGTTTTCAGTCTTTTATTGCTTTTTGAAGTTTGTCATAGGAAAGTGAGCTTAAGCCTAAACCAAGGGTTAGTAAACTCATCACATCCTCCCTCTGATTAGGGGTAATGAGAATACCTTAAGTATGAAGTAAGCACCTCACACTTAGTCACCATGATGTAGGATTAAGATCATTAACCTACTTGTAATTATTTAGATGTTTTTGGAGTTTTGGTTTAGTGTTAAGTAATGAGTTTAAGCCACAATCAAGGATTTAATGGACTCATTACACCATCCTAATAGAAGGATAATAGATGAGAACATTTAAGCTGAGGAAGGCTCCTCAACTTAATCCATGATTAGGGATTAACTTCATGACAAAACAAAACCTTTATTAGAAGGGATTTTAGTTAATGGTAAGATTAAGAAGTGGATTTTATGGTTTGTAAGACAACTTGAGGGGGACTTGTCCATTAACACTAGGGTTAGTCCTTCTTAACCAATTAAGGAAGAATTAGAACCCTAATGCAAGGCCCAAGTTACAAGCTTGATGTCTTAGTGATTATTAGGTGGATTGATTAAAGGAATTAAACACATTAAGGGTTTAACACTTAGTATTAAAGTTATACACTCCATCCTAATAGAAGGATGCAGGCATAACCCTAATCACAAAGTCTTAAAACCTTAAGGGTTTAGTCCTTGATTATGAGATGAGAAAGGAAGACACAAAAGATGACACAAAGGTAAAACTAAATGAGGGACTAATCAAACCCTAATTTTTATCATGCTTGGGTATTCTTAGGGTTTATGAGGCTTGCAAGAGATCTTCAAAGAAAAGCCACCAATGAAGAAGCAGGAGGGAAGGAGGAGAAGCAGAAAGAAGCAAAACAACTTACTTCACTTAAGAAGATAAGTTTCTTGAAGAAAGAAAGTGAGGAAGGAAAATGAATGAGCAAGCTTACTATAATACTAAGATGAAATGCAGCAATGATGTATAAGAGAGATGAGAAGAGATTGTGAGAAGTGAAGGCAAATTCACTTCTCAAACACTTACCACCTGAAAAGTTAGCAAAAGGAATGAAATGAAATGCAAATGAGATGAAATGCAAAGATGAAAACTCAAGTCAGAAGCATAAACATGATGTCAATGATGATAAGAGATAATGCAAACACAAGACAAGAGGTGTGGATGATCATACAAGGATGAGGATGCAAATGAAGCATGTTTTGAACCATGAAGGTTCATGAAAGTTTATGAAATGAAATGAATGCACAACATGGCAAATGAATGATTCAATGATCAAACATGATTCTAATATGTCCTAAGATGTCTTAGAAGTCATATTAATGCATAAAATGTCATGACAAGTTCATGTATGCAAACATATGGAAGATGGATGCAAAGGAAGGCAAAAGTTAGGGTTTTTGCTCAAGATACAAAGCAAAATTCAAAACCAGAAACAAATGATAAGATAAAAAATTGAAATTGGGATCAAAGGAACCCTAAACCTACACAAGTTCACTGCCCAAAGGGGGAGACTTAACTTTTAACCTAATGGAAGTTATGATTTTCTCAAGTTAGCTTGGGTTTTAAGGCACTTCAAAAGGAAAAATGCACAACAAATTGAAAATGAAAGATAAATTCAAACCAATTTTATTCTAGAAAATACATGATATGAAGAATGCAATTCAAAAAGAAACATCATCAAACTCCTCATGGTTAGGCAGAAAGGATTTTTGTAAGTTAGGGCAAAAATATTGACTTTTAAGATCCCTAATTCCAAAGAAAAATGTCAAAATATGTCAAGAACCAAAAATAAATTTGTGTGAAGAGTTTGATAATGTTTCTAAATGTTTTTAAAAGCTCTCTGAATTTTTTTGGAATTTTTAAATACCTAAATGTATTTTTAATTAATTAATTCTCATTAACTAATTAAAAATAATCATTTAAATGATTTAAAAATTATTTTTAATGCAAAAAATAAAAATAAAAATATTTTTGGTTTTTGAAAATAAATAAAAGCTTGGATAAAAATTTTCATAATTTTTTGATATTATTTGCTATTTTTAAAAATTCGTTCAAATAAATAGAAAACAAATAAAATAAAAATTGAATTAAATGAGAAAATGAGAAAGTCAGCCAATCCAAGGGCCCAGGTTCAAACTCAAAAGGGAGGGAATTGACTTTGCGCGCTATCCAAGGGCCAGAATTCAAACTACGCTAATTATGTCATTAACCCTAATCTGAACCCTAATTACATTCAGGTGATCGGAACAGTGTTCCGGTCATCTTCTCCGGCTAGCCCCCCACTCAATCTCCCTCAATATGCAACCCCAAGACCCCTAAAGCTCCAGAAATGATCCTCTCCTCAACCCCAGCAAGTATCAAACATCAAAACTCATTTATTCAACATCAAAATCATGAATCGAAGCAAAACGGAAAACATGGCAGAAATTTCAGAAGCTCATGAAATGCTTATTTCTCAACTATTCTTAAAAGTAAAGACATCATGGTGATCAGTGGAACATGTAGAATCATTCTATAACATAAAATAAGAGTTCTGGAAAAATAAATGCCATGGCTACCTGAGCTTGAGCTTTCGAAACAGGGCAAAATGAAAGGTGGGAAATGATCAGTGAGGTTTATGGAGTTGAATGGTGGAAAAAGTTTGAAGGTTTGATGGTTGAATCAGAAGATTCGAAGCCTTTTGCAGATTTGGGGATTTTTGAGTATGTTGTGTATTCTCAAGTGTTGTTTTGTAATGTTGTGTGCTTTTGCTTGGTTTTGATCCACATAATGAAGTGTGATAGGTCAGAGAGTGGGTGCTGGCCTATGTTGATTGGTATGGGCAAGTTGCCAAAATGTCAAAAGTTGTTGTACTTGAGGTATGGGCTCATGGCATGCTGGTTTAGGGGCATGGCTCGAATCAGCCAGCTTCAAGGAGGTCCATGAAAAATGATTTAGTGAGCTGGCTCAAGTGGATGAGGAGATTTGGATCATTTTGCAATTTTATACAACTTTGGCCCCTTTTGAATTTCTTGAAGTTTAAGGCATGGAACTTGAGAAATCTTTGGGCCATTCTGAATTTTGAGTCATGTATGATGTTTGTGTAATGCTTAGACACCAATTAGAAGTCACAAATTGCCTTGGTACAAGAATTTGCAAGTTTCCCTCTTTGGCACATAAGTGAATTTTTGTGATTTTTCCCAACTTTGCAAAACCATAACTTGAGTTCTAAAATGAATTAGATCAAGTTCTTGTACTTTTTGAAAATGGGAGGATCCAATTTACAACTTTCATGACCAAGAATTTTTCATTTGAAGCATTTTTTAATCAAAAAGAGGAGGTTGAAAAACTTTCCCAAAATGGCAAGTTTACATTACAAGTCACTTTCCCAAAATGGCAACTTTGCAAATGGCTTGAAATTCTTCAATTTTGTGAACTTCTAACTTCTTCTAAGATCAAATAAAGATCATACACATCCAAAATGATGGAGAAGATCCTTTGGATGTGTCATTGGGGGCCTCAGATGCCCTGATTTTGCACTGACTTGCTCAAGAAGTCATCTATTGATCAGATGCCTTCCCCATTGAGTTTCTTCATGAAAATTGGTATGTATGATCCTTATAACATATAGAGACCAATAGAAACAAGAATGACCAAAAATTTGGAGTTATGGCCTCTGAAACCAAAACCCTAATTTTAGGTCATCTATGTAGTTAAGCTGGCTCTGCTTCCATGCCTTTCTCAGTTCTTGTGATTTTCTGACTTCCTTGATATTGGGAGGATGTAATATGATGCTTGAACATACATGGACCCTCTTGAGATGATTGGAGACCCTTGGAGTGGCTCAGATGACCCTTGGTTTGCTCAGATCACAAACCCTAGATGCAGATGACTTAGAACCAATGCAGTGAAGCAAAAATGCACCAAGAGATTATATGATTGAACTTATGCAATATGAAAAGAATCACAAGCTATGGTGAAAAGAGTGAGGGCAAATTTGGGGTGTTTACAGCTGCCCCTATTCAAACATGAGTTAGCTGTGTAGGATGTAAGCAACGGCTTAACAGGCAAACAAGATAACTTGTGGTTGAATACCAAAGACAGTCCAAAATTTGCACTCACTGAATGAAGAAGAAAAGGGATATAGATTTGTAAAAGGAAATAAAATATGATTATAAAGTGCGGGCGACGGAGGGCGACCGTCGAGCAGAGGACGCCTGCTGGGGATAAAGTAATGACGGGTATGGCCGACATGCTGGGGAAGTAAAGGGATCATGATGGGGACGGCCATCAGGTAAAAAGAACAAGATTCTCTGGGGATTAAAGGTAAAGTCAATGATGGGGACGACCATCAGGTTTAGAGCATAATAAATGATGAGGTACGATCATCAAAGGTGAAGGACGATCACCTAGCAGGGGACGGCTGCTCTGTTGGGGATAAGGATGAGAGACGGTCATCCAAGGTGAAGGACGATCACCTGGCAGGGTACGGCCGCTGGGAGTATCATGACATAGGACGAATGTCAGATAGAAAGAGTCGACGACGGGGACGGACATCGGATAAGCATGATGAAGGACGATCACCTAGCAGGGTACGGCTGCTCTCGGGGTTTATCATGACATAGGACGAATGTTAGATAACAAAATCAACGACGGGGACGGCCATCGGATAAAATGATGAAGGACGATCATCAAAAGGTGAAGGACGATCACCTAGCAGGGTACGGCTGCTCTCGGGGTTTATCATGACATAGGACGAATGTCAGATAACAAAATCAACGACAGGGACGGCCATCAGATAAAATGATGAAGGACGATCATCAAAAGGTGAAGGACGATCACCTAGCAGGGTACGGCTGCTAAAAATATCACGACATAGGACGGATGTCGGATAGGAAAGGGTTCCAATAATGGAGACTCCACTGGGGATGATGAAGGACGATCATCAAAAGGTGAAGGACGATCACCTGGCAGGGTACGGCTGCCGGAAGTATCATGACATAGGACGAATGTCAGATAGAAAGGAAATAATTGCTTTACTGGGGGCTTGCTGGGGAATGGTAGACACGGACGAATGTCTACATTCAAGAAAGGAAGGTATAAGTGTTTGACATTGTGTATGGATTAAAGATGCGGACGAGCATCCTTAAAACTACGATACGGGCGAGTATCGGTAGAAACAAACGCTGACGCATGTCCAGAGATGATGATACGGACGAGTACCAACTGGTTAACAAAGATCACGGACGAGTGTTGAATCTGAGAAAGATAAGTGGTGCATACAAGATACGGACGAGTATCTGTATGAGTAAAAAGTATGAGTGAGACACAAACGAGTGCTCAACTTGCTGGGGAGAGTATGATACAGACGAGTATCATAAGAGGAAGTGTGTAAGTTATGAACTTATGGGTGTAAAAGATATTCTGAAGATCTGTGGGGATAGGATGACACGGACGGGTGTCGGAAGAAGTGTAATATAAACAAGTGTTTGAGTTTACAATGAGTGTTTAGGCAACCATGTTGGGGAAAAGTGACACAGACGAGTGCCAAAGGAGTGTATAGACATCTGTTTATGGAGAATGTTCTGGCGACTTTACTGGGAAAATGACACGGACGAGTGCCAAAAGGAGCATGTATCTGTATTTAAAGGGATGTGCCGGGACTGTGAGTCTTTGTATATATTGTTGAGGGGATGTCAGTATATACAGGTGCTTGATTCAAAACATGGCTCATGATTATGTAATATGTTTGATTTTTTGCCGTAATGCTCCGTATTGGACGGAATGCTACGCTCTGAGGGGAAATATGATGTGAATGCTATGATTATGCAAAGACACCGATCCGGGATTCGGATCTCGTTGCTGTGAAGATCTCTAGCTGATCTGCTTTGAAAGAATGTCCCAGCTGTGGGAAAATATCATTGGTAGATCTGATAAGATGTATGACTGCTTGGGGAAACGAGTCACTGATAGACCTATCTTAATGATGAGGGCCCCAACTGGGGTCTGTGGGAGCTTTTATCACTTTGTTGCGAAATCTTCAGACATTGCTCTTCTGGATAGAGGCTGAGACTCTGCGGGGAGATGGATCCCTGTTTATTACTCGGCCGGGGAGGAGTGATCATTGAAAGATCTTCCTAAATTTTTGTAGGGATTCTGCTGAGGATGATGATGTCTGACAACTCAGCTGGGGAGAATGAGCACTTGCAATCCTGTTATGACAAAGAAACACACAAGTACCCCGAGGTATCCCTTACAGGACCCCATCATAGGAGTTTAGACACTCCCGGGAGTAAGTAATATATTTCCTGTAAGCACATGATTAGAAAGGCGCATTTGTGTTTATGCAATCATTATATTAAGGATATCAGACATTTTTGAAAATGAAAATAGAAGGTACGAGACGAAACGTGACAGAAAATCTTATTTTATTAATTTGCGTACCCTGAATTGGAAAATACAGTCAAAGAAACAGATCCCCTGAAATGAGGAGATTATTACAAAATTGAGAAACAAAAAAGATGCTGGCAATGTTGATGACGCTTCAGTGTGCTTCCTTTTGCTATGACTCGTATGACTTTTGACGTTCTTCTCACCTTGCTTTCTAAAGAAGGCTGATTCTGACTGATGTTTTAACCTTTCGAAGTTTGCCATGTTGTAAGTGATACAGACGAATTCAGAATGCAGTTGTTCGCTTATTCCCTTATTTTGCGTGGATCGCCCTTTCGGGTTTTCAATCCACCGGGATACCCATTTTTGCCTGAGTTGTCCAATGTGGCTTTTCAAATCAGCGAGTGTACATTTTTCTTTATTTTCCCTTATTTTTGCCCGAGTCTTTTATTTTGTTTTTGACTCGCCGGGATGCCCTATTTTTTCCTGGACTTTCATTCTGTTTTTATGTCCAGCGGGTCACTTTATGCAAAGTATTTTTTAACTGCATCTGAATTCACAGGGGATAGGAAGTCTTCACCATCCATGGTACTGAGCATAAGTGCTCCTACAGAGAAAACCTTCTTTACTATGAATGGACCATCATAATTCGGAGTCCACTTGCCCCTATGGTCTGTATGAGGAGGAAGGAGTCTTTTCAGCACAAGATCTCCTATTTGGTACTCTCGAAGCCTGACTTTCTGATCGAAAGCTTTCTTCATTCTTTTCTGGTACAGCTGCCCATGGCAGATTGCAGCTAATCTTTTCTCTTCAATCAGATTCAGTTGTTCGTATCGGGATCGGACCCATTCGGCTTCATTCAGCTTAACATCCATTAGTACCCACAAATAGGGTAATTCAACTTTAACAGGTAGGACTGCCTCCATTCCGTACACAAGCTGATACGGTGTTGCCCCAGTGGATGTTCTGGTTGATGTACGGTACCCATGCAAGGCAAATGGTAGCATTTCATGCCAGTCTTTGTAGGTGACCACCATCTTCTGCACAATCTTCTTGATATTTTTGTTAGCTGCCTCTATAGCGCCATTCATCTTTGGCCTGTAAGGAGAAGAGTTGTGATGTTGGATCTTGAAGTCCCGACACAGTTCTGCCATCATTTTATTATTCAAGTTGGAACCATTATCAGTAATGATTCACTCGGGCACTCCATATCGGCAGATGATGTCTCTCTTCAGGAATCGGGCTACCACTTGCCTGGTGACATTTGCATACGAAGCTGCTTCAACCCACTTGGTGAAGTAATCAATGGCTACCAGGATGAATCTGTGGCCATTCGAAGCGGTTGGTTCAATCTTGCCAATCATATCAATGCCCCACATGGCAAAGGGCCAGGGTGAAGACATCACCTTCAGAGGATTTGGAGGCACATGCACTTTATCTGCATAAATCTGGCATTTATGGCATTTTCTGGCATACGCACAACAATCTGCATCCATTGTGATCCAGTAATAGCCTGATCTTAGCAACTTTTTAGACATGGCATGCCCTCCAGCATGGGTACCAAAGGATCCTTCGTGCACCTCGTGCATCAACAAGTCTGCTTCCGTCTTATCAACGCATCTGAGAAGTACCATATCAAAGTTCCGCTTATACAGGGAGCCATCAGCATTCAGGAAGAAACCACCAGCAAGCCTTCTTAATGTCTTCTTATCACTGGAAGCTGCCCCAGGTGGGTATGTTTGATCCTCCAAGAAGCATTTGATGTCATAGAACCAAGGCTTATCATCTTTAACAACATCTGCTGAAAATACATATGCTGGTCTGTCAAGTCTGGATACTGAAATCCGAGGCACAAAGTTGGCATCCTGAACTTTGATCATGGATGAAATAGTAGCCAGAGCATCCGCAAACTGATTTTCATCTCGAGGGATATACTCAAGCTTGACTGTAGTGAAGAAAGTTAATAACCTCCTCGTATAATCCCGGTAGGGTATCAGATGATCCTGGTGAGTGTACCATTTGCCGTTGGTTTGATTGATTACCAGAGTTGAATCTCCGAATACACTTAAAGTCTTGACCCTGAGGTCAATGGCTTCCTCAAGACCCATAATATAAGCTTCGTATTCAGCTTCGTTGTTAGTGCAGTTAAAGGTGAGTTTTGCCGAGAAAGGCATGTGAACTCCCTTAGGTGTAATGAGTAGTGCACCGACACCACGACCATTCATATTAACATCCCCATCAAACATCATAGTCCACTCTTCTTCTGGGTTGGGTCCTTCAGTGTGAATAGGTTCTTCATGATCTTTTGCTTTTATGAACATGATGTCTTCATCAGGGGAGTTAAATCTCATAGGCTGGTAATCATCAATGGGTTGCTCAGCAAGATAATCAGACAATACACTGCCCTTGATGGCTTTCTGAGATGTGTATTGAATGTCATATTCTGTGAGGATCATTTGCCATCTTGCAACCCGTCTGGTAAGTGCTGGCTTCTTAAAAATGTACTTAACTGGGTCCATCTTGGAGATCAATAAAGTGGTGTGGGTCAACATATACTGCCTTAGTCGGCGAGCAGCCCACGCTAAAGCACATCAAGTTTTCTCGAGCAGTGAATAACGTTGTTCACAGTCGGTAAACTTTTTGCTTAAGTAGTATATTGCATACTCTTTTCGACCAGACTCGTCATGCTGGCCCAGCACACACCCCATTGACTCTTCTAATATTGTCAAGTACATTATTATAGGTCTTCCTTCAACTGGAGGCATAAGGATTGGAGGCTCTTGTAAGTATTCCTTGATTTTGTCAAAAGCCCTTTGGCAGTCTTCATTCCACCTGACTGTTTGCTCTTTTCTCAACAACTTGAACAAGGGTTCACAGGTTGCAGTAAGATGAGATATGAACCTTGAAATGTAGTTCAATCTACCTAGGAACCCCCGAACTTCTTTTTAAGTCTTCGGTGCAGGCATTTCTTGAATGGCTTTGACTTTGTCGGGGTCAACTTCAATCCCTTTCTCGCTTACAATAAATCCCAACAGCTTACCGGATCGCACCCCGAATGTGCATTTGTTGGGGTTTAACTTCAATTGGTACTTCCTCAGACGCTTGAATAACTTCAACAGATTCACCAGGTGATCTTCTTCTGTGAGGGACTTGGCAATCATGTCATCCACATAACATTCAATTTCTTTATGGATCATGTCATGGAATAAGGTTACCATAGCCCGTTGATAAGTGGCACCCGTATTCTTCAATCCGAATGGCATCACCTTATAACAGAATGTGCCCCAGGGTGTGATGAAAGTTGTCTTCTCCATGTCTTCAGGTGACATTTTGATCTGATTGTATCCTGAAAATCCATCCATGAAGGAGAACACCGAGAACTGAGCCGTATTGTCGACCAATACATCAATGTGAGGTAAAGGGAAGTCATCTTTCGGGCTGGCTCTGTTCAGATCCCGGTAATCCACACACATTCTCACCTTGCCATCCTTCTTAGGCACAGGTACAATGTTAGCAACCCACAGCGGGTAACTGGTCACAGCAAGGAAACCGGAGTCCCACTGTTTTTGTACCTCTTCTTTTATCTTCATGGCCATATCTGGGCGAGTACGGCGCAACTTCTGTTTTACTGGCGGACAATCTTCTTTCATCGGCAGTTTGTGCGTAACAATGTTGGTGTCCAACCCCAGCATATCCTGATAAGACCAAGCAAAAACATCTACATATTCCCGAAGCATGTCAATCAGTTGCTCTTTTACTGAATCTTGCAGGCAGGCCCCGATCTTAACTTCTTTCACGTCTTCTTTCGTACCAAGATTAACCGTTTCAACCTCCTCCTGATGAGGAGTGATAACCTTCTCCTCTTGTCTCAACAACCTGGCTAGCTCTTCAGGTAGCTCATAATCTTCTTCAACCCCTTCATAAGCTTGATTAATCGGATTGTCAAAGTCATACGAAGTCATAGCAGTGTTGTTGTCGGTGCAGTCTGGAGGGCACTTTCTGCAAGGGTTTAGATTTGTTCATTGTAGTGATCAATTTTATCTTGTTTAGAAAAAGTAAAAATGAAGTTATTATTTTTGAAAAACATTGCCATTTTATTTTTGTACAAAAAATGAAAAATAAAAAACAGTGAGCGGAAAAGAAAAGACTCACTTGCAAAAGATGTCCTGATATTCATTAATTGATCTTTGCACAAAATACAAGATGACCCGATTACAAAATGAGTCCTGACATCTTGGGCAAGATGCAGGACTTGATGCATGCTTTAAAAACACTGGAAATAATAATTACTCTGTAGGAGTAACTCTTATAATTTCCTGGGAAGACCAGTTTGAGACATGGTTCCCCGAGATCCTTGGACGTATCCAGCTTTCCAGGTTGCGCTCGTCTTCTGACTCATCTTCCAAGTTATTCACAGCATCCGGGGTGAGCATCCCCCCGCTGACAAACTTGGGCTCCTTTGCAGCCTCTGGTTGATCTTGTCGAGTTGGTTTGTAACCCAACCCGAATCTGTCTTCTTTCTTTTCTACTGGCAGCAGCTTGCCCCAGCCTTGAGCGGTACCCTCTTCAACAACCTTCCGAGCCTGTTGATATGATGTGATGGAAGTCCCAGACACAGTAGATGCTTCATTAATATTAAGGGCCTCAAACCCCTGACTCATTGTTTCATAGATCTCCCCATCCATTTCAATGTATTTGAAAGTAGCCAGCTGGCTAACAAAAATATCCTCCTCCCCACAAATGGTAATGACTTGGCCCTCCCACTCGAATTTTAACTTCTGGTGAAGGGTTGACGTCACAGCGCCAGCGGCATGTATCCATGGTCTACCCAATAGACAGCTGTAGGCAGGCTGTATATCCATCACAAAGAAGGTCGTTTTGAAAACCTGTGGGCCAATCATTATTGGTAATTCTATCTCTCCCAGAACTGATCTTTTAGAACCGTCAAAGGCTCTTACTACCAAGTTACTTGGGCGTAGTGCCAATCCGTCATACTCTAGCTTCACAAGGGCTTTCTTGGGCAGGACATTGAGGGATGACACTGTGTCCACCAGTACGTGAGAAATAACTACACCCTTACACTCCAAGGTAATGTGCAAAGCCTTGTTGTGATTGTGACCTTCCGTTGTCAGATCAGTGTTGGTAAATCCTAGTCCATTACTAGCGTTGACATTTCCAACCACAACCTCTAACTGATTGACAGTAATCTCCTCCGGCACATAAGCTGCGTGCAGGACCTTTAATAGTGCGTTCCGATGAGCCTCGGAGCACATTAGCAATGATAGTATGGAGATTTTGGAAAGCGTTTGGTGAAGCTGGTCCACCACCTTGTAATCAATTTTCTTTATGATTCTCATGAATTCATCAACCTCTTGATCAAAAGGAGTCTTCAAAGCTTCTCTAGCCACTGGTTCTTCTTGCACCATGCCCTTCCCTTTTGCCTTAGCAGCAGCTTCTGCTTCAGCAACGGGTCTTGGAATTTGCGAGGCAAAGAGACGTCCGCTTCTAGTGAAGCCTCCGCCTCCCCCCACATTGTCTATCTGAGGTGAAGAAGTTGATGATTCTAAAGTGATTTTCTGCCCCTCGCAGTATAGATCTGAGCCATAATGCCAAGGGATGGCATTATTGCTTTCGTAAGGAACTGGCCCAGGCACTGTGATAGTGATCGGACTGATAGCAGCTGCAGAGGGGACCACAATGGTGTGTGGATCATAGTATATGGTAACTGGTGCTCTGACAAGATTAACATTTTGTTGTGAATTGTTGGTAGGAACACTTGCGGGATCGTAGTATATTGTAACCGTTGAGACACTTTCATCAATTGTTGCTGACGTTGTAGAAGGTACTGTTGACTGGATGGGTGTTGAAGTTGTAGCAGGAATGGCGACAGAACTTGTATCCGTTGAAGTGATCGATTGAGCGGTGGTTGGAGTTGTAGTAGAATCTGTTGGAACAATGGTTGCTGACGTTGTAGGAGTACCCGTGATTGTTGGTGAAGGGATTGTTGGAGTTGTAGTCGCTGTTGTCGTAACCTGAAGGATGCCATCCTTAATAAGACCATCTATGCCGTCTCTCAGCCTTTCACATCCATTGACTGCAATATTGCAATACCCACAGCCGAGCTCACACCCGGGGAACACTTGGCATTCTAAAAGCTGAGCTTTGATTTCAACCAAAGGTGTTCGAATTTGTGCAACACTGGTGATTAAGGTGGTTGGTTTGCCTTCCTCAATAGCATTAATCCTAGGTCTGTTGTGACTAGGCATTGGATTCCTTGTGACATTCGGAGGAGGTGCAAAATTGAGAGCTTTTGAGTCCACCAGGTCTTGGACTTTCATCTGTAAGGCCCTGCGTTTTTCAGTATTATGCCCCGGTGCGTTTGAATGAAATGCACACCTGGCATTTGCATCATAATTCTTTGGCATATTGGTGGGATCTGGAGGTGCCAATGTCCTTAATTCAACTAGGTTGAGCTTCAGGAGTTGTGGCAAGAGTGCAGCATACGGCATTGGGATTGGGTCAATTACCATGTTTGCCTGTGATGGTCTTTGTTGGAAAGGACGTTGTTGTTGGTTGTTGATGTTGTTGTAGGTTCTCTATTGCGGATAATGAATTTGTTGTTGATATTGTGGTTGTTGTTGTTGAGGATATGCTGATTGTTGAGGAATCGGAGTTGGAATAGTAACTGATACTACTGACCGGTGCACATACTGAGGCCTGCCCCTGCTTGCATGAATGGAGTTTGTTTCACCGGCCCTTCGGGGTCCCACAAAAGGCTTTCTGGGATTGCTGGATGAACTTGCACCACTGTTGGAAATTTTGCCCATCTTTAAAAGGCTTTCAATCCTTTCACCAGCTATGACCACATCAGCAAAACTGGTAGAGGAAAAAGCAGCCAATCTATCAATGTAGGTCCCTTGCAATGTATTCATGAACATGTCAGCCATTTCCCTCTCTGACATGGGTGGTTGGACAGCAGCAGCAAGTTGTCTCCACCTTTGGGCATATTCTCTAAAGCTCTCTCTAGAAGATTGTGACATTCCCATCAGAAGGGTCCTGTTGGGAGACATGTCCAGGTTGTATTGATATTGACGGATGAAAGCCTCAGCCAAATCTTTCCAGCATCTTATGGTGGCCCTAGAAAAATGTGAATACCACTCTCTCGAAGCCCCAGTCATACTGTCTTCAAAGTAGAACATCCACAGCTTTTCATCCATGGTATAAGCTTTGAGTCTTCCCAAGAAAGACTGCAGGTGAGTTCGAGGGCAGGAGGTACCATTGTACTTTTCAAAGCATGGGGGTTTGAATTTGTGGGGAATTCTCACCCCATCCACTAGCCCCATGTCCATCACATCGAAGCCCAAAGAATTCTGTGACTCCAAAGATCTTAATTTCTCAGCAATTTCGTCCAATCTCCGGTCATATACTTCATCTCCAGCCCCCATAACAGTAAACTGTTCTTCTTGGGGATCCTCTTGCAAAATTCTCCCCCCAGCAGTATTACCTTGCACATTTCTCGGGATATTAACTTCTGGATCCAGATGAGGTCCAAATACAGGTGGGTCAATACGAGGCTGGCCCCTCTCATTGTTGTTAGTCCCTCCTGTTCCAAGATGAGGTTCTTCAGGAGTTTGTCTTTCCACCAGCTCTCTTAACCTTTCCTGACTCTGGGCTAAGCCAGACATCACTGCCATGAATTGAGACAACTGATTTCTCATCTCCAACCTCTCATTAGTCATCTGATTTCTGACCTCAGTCAGATCCTGCTGTACTTGTTCCATTTGAATACCGGGAAGGTTGTTACGAGTCGGGTACCGGTGCGCGTGGTTGATAAGGAACACTCGGCGACGAGCAATGTTTCCTGAAGTAACAACAAAGTTAGAAACAAAAATAATAACAAAACCTACAAAAACAAAACAAAAATTAGTATGCAATGCAGTATGCTTATTTGTTTTCCAAGGTATCCGGTTTGGTTCTTGGTTTTGACCTTTCCAGACCTCGAGGAAGATGTTTGATGTTGCTGAGAGAAAACCCGAATGAAAACAAACTAAAATATATTACAAATGATGAAAAATACATAGTTTGTTTTACAACACCTGCCCACGGGGGTCAAAATACAATAAAAGGAAAAGTACATCAAATGGAAACAACAACAAACAAAGAATCAGACATCCAGTCCAAACTCATCCTCTCTGACCTCCTTCAGGAGTGCCTCAGTCACTGGACCAGCTGGGTGCTCTGTAATGGTCCTGATGAGGAGGTTCCTGGTAGCAATGGCAGTGGTCAGCTTCTTATGCATGTCCTGGTCCTTTGATCTCTTCAATCCTGCTCTAAGCTTCAACTCTGAAATCTCCCTCTGGGCTGCCAACAAAGCTTCATGTTGCTTCTTCTCATTGGCCTCTAGTTGTTCAATCTTGGCTTGAGTCTTCTGGTCTTCTTGTGTACGGGCTTCGGTGATCCTGACCCACCTAGCCTGACTCTCTTGAAGATAGAGCTCAGTCCTAGCCTTCTGAATTTTGGCCTCTTTACAGGCATTCTTCAATATTTGTTCCCCAGCTCTTGCCTTCTTGATGTAGTCCTCTGTCTTCTCAATTTTGGCAAGGTGCTCCACCCTAAGCTTCTCCAATCTCTCAATGTCCAGACGACCATCACTCCTTTCCCAAAGAGTATTCTTTAAAGCTTGAGATAAGTTCTCATTCCTTTCCTTCAACTTCTCAAATTCTTCTAGGCTGACAGTTGCTGCTGGCTGTACTGTGGATGGTCCAGGTATGTCTTCCAGGGTGAAAGGCATTCCGGTGATCTGGGCTCTAGTACGGGACCAGTCATAGTACTGAGCTGAAGCAACATTATTACACCTTCCAAGAATAGCCATCCTTTTTGTCTGGATGTTGTCCCAAGCCCAGGATGCTTGCTTGACAACAATTGAATTAGGTTTTACTTCACAATACAGGGTCTCAGCCAAATCTTGTCCTCTGGGAGGGTGAACCAAAGCATAGCCCAATTGTCTCTTAAGCAGCAAAGGGTTGTAGTTGATGCAACCATTTACTCCTATCAGAGGTACATTTGGGTATTGTCCACAGGTGGTGATAATGTCCTTGCCTTTGGTGCTTTGGGTGCACCATCTAATATCATCTGAAGTCAAGGCAATAAGCCTCTTGGCCCAATTCTTCTGTTGGTGAGGATTCAGGAAGGTATCTGACTTAGGCAGGTGTCTGAGCAGCCAGGTGTAAAACAAAGGAGCACAACATCTTACCAACTTCCCCCTTTGTTTCTCATTCCTCTGATGAATGGAGTAGTAAAAATCTCTTAGCAATGTGGGCACTGGGTTCTTCAGAAGAAACAAATGGATGGCATTTTTGCTGACAAATTTAGGCTCATCTGCAAATAGTATAACCCCATATATGCTGAGGGCTAACAATGCACAGACTGCCTTCCACTCCCCCAATGAAACTTTCAGGATGGCCTGAGAGATCAAGAAGTCCAAATGCAAACCAGGGATCCCAGCTTTTGTGGTCATACTTTGCTCAATCAAGGCAGGCTCCAGGTACAGTGCCTTTGCTATCTCTTCATTTCTGGGAGCTGGCATTTCTGGGTTGAAAGGGATTCCACCCCTGATAGGTACTCCAATTAATGAAGAAAACTCTTCCAGTAAAGGCCCTAACTAGAAGTCTGGAAAGGTGAAGCATCTCAAAGGAGGGTCATAAAACTGCAAGCAGGTGTGGATCATGCTCCTCTGAGAAGGGTCAAGGTCCATAACCATATCCAGGATACCTCCATAATGCTCTCTAAATAGTGGGATGTGGTCAGGTGTGATAAGTGACTGGACCTTCCTGATACCAGTCAACACAGGCTCAAAGAAATGGTAGGATATGTTGCTCTTCCTGGGAGTAGTCATGAATGTTGCTGAAGAAACTGAAGATTGGTACTGATGAAGATCACAGACTGATGCTGGAAATGAGCTACTGACAGACTGATACTGGTGATGATGAAGATAGCTGAAGCAGATAACTGATGAAGCAAAGGTCTATGCAGGAGAAGGGGTTAAAACTAAACCATATATGATGTGGATACCCTGAAAAACAAATAAACAAATGTTAAATGATGCAATGATGATATATGCAAATGATATGCAAGGGTTTGTGATCAAGCTGAATCTGATTATCTGTCTTGATATAAGTCCATGTATGTTCAAAAGTCCAGATGGAGGTTTAGAAATCCAATAACTAGGGTGGAGGACTCAAATAAAGAGTCACATGTCCAGGTTAATCAAAAGAACTGTCCAAAATGAGGTACTCTTAAACAATATAGTAACTGGGTATGATGTGGCTAATGGTTCCTGCAAACCTGTAAACAGCCCAACCCCCCTCACAGGTAGTGTTCTAGAACAAGGATCCTCAGACTTGGATCAGTTATGAGAAGTGTAGCCACTTCTAACCCGGAGGTACAGTGTTTACAATAACCATAAAAGATCCTCCTCTAATTCACCCCAGATTCTGAAGGTCATAATAAAGGTCATCCAGACTTAGCAGGCTTCCCAGATAGCCCTAGCACTATAGGAAATCTGTAGCACAGAGTTCTCAAGAAGAAACCCACATCTAAATCGTGTTTCATATTCCCACACCAGACCGAAATGGAATGGGAAAGAACATGAACCACTCTAGCCTAGGTGTCACTCAGGTCCCAGGTATAGGACCTTGAACTCTCAATGGAACCCCACCCACCAAAACAGAAACCAGATCCAGCAATGATAATGACAGTATGAAATATGTAAAACTGTAAAGAAAGCAATAAATAAAGTTGTACATAAAGCAATAAATATAGCAAAATAAATAAACACACATAGCACATAACACCCTGGTAAACACAAATCAAACAAGCGCTAGGAGGAACCCACAAAAAGAACCAGAAGCCCTGGTTGCAATATAAGGCTCCCCAGCAGAGTCGCCAAGTTGTCGCTCCCACCAAATGACACCTGGTCAAGAGGGGTACAGACGCGAACGGTCGACGAAAGGAGAGAACACACAAGGGTGAACTGGAAAGACAAGAGTCGCCAGCTAGGCATTTTTATCCCGAAGGAAAGGTAATGCTGCATAAACCTAGAAAGATATAGATAAGACGGTCGCGAACCAGAGAAACTGAGAAAGGGGGTTGGTTACAACCTGGGAAGGTATTAGCACCCAGATTGTTCGTCGTACTCGACGGGATCCACGCTTGAAAGTTTTGTGTTTAAAAGGGTAGTATCAGTGCTATTTTGTGTACAAAAAGCTGGAAAAGAATGCAAGTGTCAGTGTAAAAGGAAATGAAGTGAAATATGAGAGTGTCAGTGTAAGAAAGAATGGGAAGCTCAAGACTATGAGGCTTAAAGAATGATGCTGGAAAGAGGGGGAATATACAGAGACTTTTGTTCGATAACCGTTAAGTTATGCCTACATATCCTCTCGTGCAATGAGGAAGTCAGAACACCATAGTTCGACTCAAAGAGACTGAAAGATAAATTGACTTGTGAACTGCTTACTTGTCTATGCTCAAGTGTATGACCTGTCTGGCTCAGGTGCAAACTGTCTTGCATTAGACGGAAGAAGCGAGTTCTCGTTTATGAGTGAAGATGATGAGAAAAGAATATCGGAGGAGACGATTATTGTTTGCTTTTGTGTTTTCAGTCTTTTATTGCTTTTTGAAGTTTGTCATAGGAAAGTGAGCTTAAACCTAAACCAAGGGTTAGTAAACTCATCACATCCTCCCTCTGATTAGGGGTAATGAGAATACCTTAAGTATGAAGTAAGCACCTCACACTTAGTCACCATGATGTAGGATTAAGATCATTAACCTACTTATAATTATTTAGATGTTTTTGGAGTTTTGGTTTAGTGTTAAGTAATGAGTTTAAGCCACAATCAAGGATTTAATGGACTCATTACACCATCCTAATAGAAGGATAATAGATGAGAACATTTAAGCTGAGGAAGGCTCCTCAACGTAATCCATGATTAGGGATTAACTTCATGACAAAACAAAACCTTTATTAGAAGGGATTTTAGTTAATGGTAAGATTAAGAAGTGGATTTTATGGTTTGTAAGACAACTTGAGGGGGACTTGTCCATTAACACTAGGGTTAGTCCTTCTTTACCAATTAAGGAAGAATTAGAACCCTAATGCAAGGCCCAAGTTACAAGCTTAATGTCTTAGTGATTATTAGGTGGATTGATTAAAGGAATTAAACACATTAAGGGTTTAACACTTAGGATTAAAGTTATACACTCCATCCTAATAGAAGGATGCAGGCATAACCCTAATCACAAAGTCTTAAAACCTTAAGGGTTTAGTCCTTGATTATGAGATGAGAAAGGAAGACACAAAAGATGACACAAAGGTAAAAATAAATGGGGGACTAATCAAACCCTAATTGTTATCATGATTGGGTATTCCTAGGGTTTATGAGGCTTGCAAGAGATCTTCAAAGAAAAGCCACCAAGGATGAAGCAGGATGGAAGGAGGAGAAGCATAAAGAAGCAAAACAACTTACTTCACTTAAGAAGATAAGTTGCTTGAAGAAAGAAAGTGAGGAAGGAAAATGAATGAGCAAGCTCACTCTAATACTAAGATGAAATGCAGCAATGATGCATAAGAGAGATGAGAAGAGATTGTGAGAAGTGAAGGCAAATTCACTTCTCAAACACTTACCACCTGAAAAGTTAGCAAAAGGAATGAAATGAAATGCAAATGAGATGAAATGCAAAGATGAAAACTCAAGTCAGAAGCATAAACATGATTTCAATGATGCTAAAAGATAATGCAAACACAAGACAAGTGGTGTGGATGATCATACAAGGATGAGGATGCAAATGAAGCATGTTTTGAACCATGAAGGTTCATGAAAGTTTATGAAATGAAATGAATGCACAACATGGAAAATGAATGATGCAATGATCAAACATGATTCTAATATGTCCTAATATGTCTTAGAAGTCATGTGAATGCATATAATGTCATGACAAGTTCATGTATGCAAACATATGGAAGATGGATGCAAAGGAAGGCAAAAATTAGGGTTTTTGCTCAAGATACAAAGCAAAATTCAAAACCAGAAACAAATGATAAGATAAAAAATTGAAATTGGGATCAAAGGAACCCTAACCCTACACAAGTTCACTGCCCAAAGGGGGAGACTTAACTTTTAACCTAATGGAAGTTATGATTTTCTCAAGTTAGCTTGGGTTTTAAGGCACTAAAAAAGGAAAAATGCACAACAAATTGAAAATGAAAGATAAATTCAAACCAATTTTATCCTAGAAATTACATGATATGAAGAATGCAATGCAAAAAGAAATATCATCAAACTCCTCATGGTTAGGCAGAAAGGATTTTTGTAAGTTAGGGCAAAAATATTGACTTTTAAGATCCCTAATTCCAAAGAAAAATGTCAAAATATGTCAAGAACCAAAAATAAATTTGTGTGAAGAGTTTGATAATGTTTCTAAATGTTTTAAAAATCTCTCTGAATTTTTTTGGAATTTTTAAATACCTAAATGTATTTTTAATTAATTATTTCTCATTAATTAATTAAAAATAATCATTTAAATGATTTAAAAATAATTTTTAATGCAAAAAATAAAAATATTTTTGGTTTCTGAAAATAAATAAAAGCTTGGATAAAAAATTTCAGAATATTTTCATATTATTTGTTATTTTTAAAAATTCGGTCAAATAAATAGAAAACAAATAAAATAAAAATTGAATTAAATGAGAAAATGAGAAAGTCAGCCAATCCAAGGGCCCAGGTTCAAACTCAAAAGGGAGGGAATTGACTTCGCGCGTTATCCAAGGGCCAGAATTCAAACTACGTTAATTATGTCATTAACCCTAATCTGAACCCTAATTACATTCAGGTGACCGGAACAGTGTTCCGGTCATCTTCTCCGGCTAGCCCCTCACTCAATCTCCCTCAATACGCAACCCCAAGACCCCTAAAGCTCCAGAAATGATCCTCTCCTCAACCCCAGCAAGAATCAAACATCAAAACTCATTTATTCAACATCAAAATCATGAATCGAAGCAAAACAGAAAACATGGCAGAAATTTCAGAAGCTCGTGAAATGCTTATTTCTCAACTATTCTTAAAAGTAAAGACACCATGGTGATCAGTGAAACATGTAGAATCATTCTATAACATAAAATAAGAGTTCTGGAAAAATAAATGCCATGGCTACCTGAGCTTGAGCTTTCGAAACAGGAGCTTTCTCGCCAGTTCTTTGCTTCAAATCCACTCCAATGATTCCCCCCAAGAGCTTGTGATGCTTGGTTGGAGCTTAAATGGCCTCAAAAGGAAGTTGGCAGAAGTTCAGTTTGTGAAATGTCAAATTTGTATTTTTGATTCTGAGTGTTTTAGGGCAAAATGAAAGGTGGGAAATGATCAGTGAGGTTTATGGAGTTAAATGGTGGAAAAAGTTTGAAGGTTTGATGGTTGAATCAGAAGATTCGAAGCCTTTTGCAGATTTGGGGATTTTTGAGTATGTTGTGTTGTGTTGTAATGTTGTGTACTTTTGCTTGGTTTTGATCCACATAATGAAGTGTGATAGGTCAGAGAGTGGGTGCTGGCCTATGTTGATTGGTATGGGCAAGTTGCCAAAATGTCAAAAGTTGTTGTACTTGAGGTATGGGCTCATGGCATGCTGGTTTAGGGGCATGGCTCGAATCAGCCAGCTTCAAGGAGGTCCATGAAAAATGATTTAGTGAGTTGGCTCAAGTGGATGAGGAGATTTGGATCATTTTTCAATTTTATACAACTTTGGCCCCTTTTGAATTTCTTGAAGTTTAAGGCATGGAACTTGAGAAATCTTTGGGCCATTCTGAAGTTTGAGTCATGTATGATGTTTGTGTAATGCTTAGACACCAATTAGAAGTCACAAATTGCCTTGGTACAAGAATTTGCAAGTTTCCCTCTTTGGCACATAAGTGAATTTTTGTGATTTTTCCCAACTTTGCAAGACCATAACTTGAGTTCTAAAATGAATTAGATCAAGTTCTTGTACTTTTTGAAAATGGGAGGATCCAATCTACAACTTTCATGACCAAGAATTTTTCATTTGAAGCATTTTTGAATCAAAAAGAGGAGGTTGAAAAACTTTCCCAAAATGGCAAGTTTACATTACAAGTCACTTTCCCAAAATGGCAACTTTGCAAATTGCTTGAAATTCTTCAATTTTGTGAACTTCTAACTTCTTCTAAGATCAAATAAAGATCATACACATCCAAAATGATGGATAAGATCCTTTGGTTGTGTCATTGGGGGCCTCAGATGCCATGATTTTGCACTGACTTGCTCAAGAAGTCATCTATTGATCAGATGCCTTCCCCATTGAGTTTCTTCATGAAAATTGGTATGTATGATCCTTATAACATATAGATACCAATAGAAACAAGAATGACCAAAAATTTGGAGTTATGGCCTCTGAAACCAAAACCCTAATTTTAGGTCATCTGTGTAGTTAAGCCTGGCTCTACTTCCATGCCTTTCTTAGTTCTTGTGATTTTCTGACTACCTTGATCTTGGGAGGATGTAATGTGATGCTTGAACATACATGGACCCTCTTGAGATGATTGGAGACCCTTGGAGTGGCTCAGATGACCCTTGGTTTGCTCAGATCACAAACCCTAGATGCAGATGACTTAGAACCAATGCAGTGAAGCAAAAATGCACCATGAGATGATATGATTGAACTTATGCAATATGAAAAGAATCACAAGCCATGGTGAAAAGAGTGAGGGAAAATTTTGGGTGTTTACAGCTGCCCCTATTCAAACATGAGTTAAATGTGTAGGATGTAAGCAACGACTTAACAGGCAAACAAGATAACTTGTGGTTGAATACCAAAGACAGTCCAAAATTTGCACTCACTGAATGAAGAAGAAAAGGGATATAGATTTGTAAAAGGAAATAAAATATGATTATAAAGTGCGGGCGACGGAGGACGACCGTCGAGCAGAGGACGCCTGCTGGGGATAAAGTAATGACGGGTATGGCCGACATGCTGGGGAAGTAAAGGGATCATGATGGGGACGGCCATCAGGTAAAAAGAACAAGATTCTCTGGGGATTAAAGGTAAAGTCAATGATGGGGACGACCATCAGGTTTAGAGCATAATAAATGATGAGGTACGATCATCAAAGGTGAAGGACGATCACCTAGCAGGGGACGGCTGCTCTGTTGGGGATAAGGATGAGAGACGGTCATCCAAGGTGAAGGACGATCACCTGGCAGGGTACGGCCGCCGGGAGTATCATGACATAGGACGAATTTCAGATAGAAAGAGTCGACGACGGGGACGGACATCGGATAAGCATGATGAAGGACGATCACCTAGCAGGGTACGGCTGCTCTCGGGGTTTATCATGACATAGGACGAATGTCAGATAACAAAATCAACGACGGGGACGGCCATCGGATAAAATGATGAAGGACGATCATCAAAAGGTGAAGGACGATCACCTAGCAGGGTACGGCTGCTCTCGGGGTTTATCATGACATAGGACGAATGTCAGATAACAAAATCAACGACAGGGACGGCCATCAGATAAAATGATGAAGGACGATCATCAAAAGGTGAAGGACGATCACCTAGCAGGGTACGACTGCTAAAAATATCACGACATAGGACGGATGTCGGATAGGAAAGGGTTCCAATAATGGAGACTCCGCTGGGGATGATGAAGGACGATCATCAAAAGGTGAAGGACGATCACCTGGCAGGGTACGGCTGCCGGAAGTATCATGACATAGGACGAATGTCAGATAGAAAGGAAATAATTGCTTTACTGGGGGCTTGCTGGGGAATGGTAGACACGGACGAATGTCTACATTCAAGAAAGGAAGGTATAAGTGTTTGACATTGTGTATGGATTAAAGATGCGGACGAGCATCCTTAAAACTACGATACGGGCGAGTATCGGTAGAAACAAACGCTGACGCATGTCCAGAGATGATGATACGGACGAGTACCAACTGGTTAACAAAGAACACGGACGAATGTTGAATTTGAGAAAGATAAGTGGTGCATACAAGATACGATCGAGTATTTGTATGAGTAAAAAGTATGAGTGAGACACAGACGAGTGCTCAACTTGCTGGGGAGAGTATGATACAGACGAGTATCATAAGAGGAAGTGTGTAAGTTATGAACTTATGGGTGTAAAAGATATTCTGAAGATCTGTGGGGATAGGATGACACGGAGGGGTGTCGGAAGAAGTGTAATATAAACAAGTGTTTGAGTTTACAATGAGTGTTTAGGAAACCATGTTGGGGAAAAGTGACACAGACGAGTGCCAAAGGAGTGTATAGACATCTGTTTGTGGAGAATGTTCTGGCGACTTTACTGGGAAAATGACACGGACGAGTGCCAAAAGGAGCATGTATCTGTATTTAAAGGGATATGCCGGGACTGTGAGTCTTTGTATATATTGTTGACGGGATGTCGGTATATACAGGTGCTTGATTCAAAACATGGCTCATGATTATGCAATATGTTTGATTTTTTGCCGTAATGCTCCGTATTGGACGGAATGCTACGCTCTGAGGGGAAATATGATGCGAATGCTATGATTATGCAAAGACACCGATCCGGGATTCGGATCTCGTTGCTGTAAAGATCTCTGGCTGATCTGCTTTGAAAGAATGTCCCAGCTAGGGGAAAAGATCATTGGTAGATCTGATAAGATGTATGACTGCTTGGGGAAACGAGTCACTGATAGACCTATCTTAATGATGAGGGCCCCAGCTGGGGTCTGTGGGAGCTTTTATCACTTTGTTGCGAAATCTTCAGACATTGCTCTTCTGGATAGAGGCTGAGACTCTGCGGGGAGATGGCTCCCTGTTTATTACTCGGCCGGGGAGGAGTGATCATTGAAAGATCTTCCTAAATTTCTGTAGGGATTCTGCTGAGGATGATGATGTCTGACAACTCAGCTGGGGAGAATGAGCACATGCAATCCTGTTATGACAAAGAAACACACAAGTACCCCGAGGTATCCCTTACAGGACCCCATCATAGGAGTTTAGACACTCCCGGGAGTAAGTAATATATTTCCTGTAAGCACATGATTAGAAAGGCGCATTTGTGTTTATGCAATCATTATATTAAGGATATCGGACATTTTTGCAAATGAAAATAGAAGGTACGAGACGAAACGTGACTGAAAATCTGATTTTATTAATTTGCGTGCCCTGAATTAGAAAATACAGTCAAAGAAACAGAACCCCTGAAATGAGGATATTGTTACAAAATTGAGAAACAAAAAAGATGCTGGCAATGTTGATGACGCTTCAGTGTGCTTCCTTTTGCTATGACTCGTATGACTTTTGACGTTCTTCTCACCTTGCTTTCTAAAGAAGGCTGATTCTGACTGATGTTTTAACCTTTCGAAGTTTGCCATGTTGTAAGTGATACAGACGAATTCAGAATGCAGTTGTTCGCTTATTCCCTTATTTTGCGTGGATCGCCCTTTCGGGTTTTCAATCCACCGGGATACCCATTTTTGCCTGAGCTGTCCAATGTGGCTTTTCAACTCAGCGAGTGTACATTTTTCTTTATTTTCCCTTATTTTTGCCCGAGTCTTTTATTTTGTTTTTGACTCGCCGGGATGCCCTATTTTTTCCTGGACTTTCATTCTGTTTTTATGTCCAGCGGGTCACTTTATGCGAAGTATTTTTTAACTGCATCTGAATTCACAGGGGATAGGAAGTCTTCACCATCCATGGTACTGAGCATAAGTGCTCCTCCAGAGAAAACCTTCTTTACTATGAATGGACCATCATAATTCGGAGTCCACTTGCCCCTATGGTCTGTATGAGGAGGAAGGAGTCTTTTCAGCACAAGATCTCCTATTTGGTACTCTCGAAGCCTGACTTTCTGATCGAAAGCTTTCTTCATTCTTTTCTGGTACAGCTGCCCATGGCAGATTGCAGCTAATCTTTTCTCTTCAATCAGATTCAGTTCTTCGTATCGGGATCGGACCCATTCGGCTTCATTCAGCTTAACATCCATTAGTACCCACAAAGAGGGTAATTCAACTTCAACAGGTAGGACTGCCTCCATTCTGTACACAAGCTGATACGGTGTTGCCCCAGTGGATGTTCTGGTTGATGTACGGTACCCATACAAGGCAAATGGTAGCATTTCATGCCAGTCTTTGTAGGTGACCACCATCTTCTGCACAATCTTCTTGATATTCTTGTTAGCTGCCTCTACAGCGCCATTCATCTTTGGCCTGTAAGGAGAAGAGTTGTGATGTTGGATCTTGAAGTCCCGGCACAGTTCTGCCATCATTTTATTGTTCAAGTTGGAACCATTATCAGTAATGATTCACTCGGGAACTCCATATCGGCAGATGATGTCTCTCTTCAGGAATCGGGCTACCACTTGCCTGGTGACATTTGCATACGAAGCTGCTTCAACCCACTTGGTGAAGTAATCAATGGCTACCAGGATGAATCTGTGGCCATTCGAAGCGGTTGGTTCAATCTTGCCAATCATATCAATGCCCCACATGGCAAAGTGCCAGGGTGAAGACATCACCTTCAGAGGATTTGGAGGCACATGCACTTTATCTGCATAAGTCTGGCATTTATGGCATTTTCTGGCATACGCACAACAGTCTGCATCCATTGTGATCCAGTAATAGCCTGATCTTAGCAACTTTTTAGACATGGCATGCCCTCCAACATGGGTACCAAAGGATCCTCTCTGCACCTCGTGCATCAACAAGTCTGCTTCCGTCTTATCAACGCATCTGAGAAGTACCATATCAAAGTTCCGCTTATACAGGGAGCCATCAGCATTCAGGAAGAAACCACCAGCAAGCCTTTTTAATGTCTTCTTATCACTGGAAGATGCCTCAGGTGGGTATGTTTGATCCTCCAAGAAGCGTTTGATGTCATAGAACCAAGGCTTATCATCTTTAACAACATCTGCTGAAAATACATATGCTGGTCTGTCAAGTCTGGATACTGAAATCCGAGGCACAAAGTTGGCAGCCTGAACTTTGATCATGGATGAAATAGTAGCCAGAGCATCCGCAAACTGATTTTCATCTCGAGGGATATACTCAAGCTTGACTGTAGTGAAGAAAGTTAATAACCTCCTCGTATAATCTCGGTAGGGTACCAGATGATCCTGGTGAGTGTACCATTTGTCGTTGGTTTGATTGATTACCAGAGCTGAATCTCTGAATACACTTAAATTCTTGACCCTGAGGTCAATGGCTTCCTCAAGACCCATAATACAAGCTTCGTATTCAGCTTCGTTGTTAGTGCAGTTAAAGGTGAGTTTTGCCGAGAAAGGCATGTGAACTCCCTTAGGTGTAATGAGTACTGCACCGACACCACGACCATTCATATTAACAGCCCCATCAAACATCATAGTCCACTCTTCTTCTGGGTCGGGTCCTTCAGTGTGAATAGGTTCTTCATGATCTTTTGCTTTTATGAACATGATGTCTTCATCAGGGGAGTTAAATCTCATAGGCTGGTAATCATCAATGGGTTGCTCAGCAAGATAATCAGACAATACACTGCCCTTGATGGCTTTCTGAGATGTGTATTGAATGTCATATTCTGTGAGGATCATTTTCCATCTTGCAACCCGTCTGGTAAGTGCTGGCTTCTTAAAAATGTACTTAACTGGGTCCATCTTGGAGATCAATAAAGTGGTGTGGGTCAACATATACTGCCTTAGTCGGCGAGCAGCCCACGCTAAAGCACAGCAAGTTTTCTCGAGCAGTGAATAACGTTGTTCACAGTCGGTAAACTTTTTGCTTAGGTAGTATATTGCATACTCTTTTCGACCAGACTCGTCATGCTGGCCCAGCACACACCCCATTGACTCTTCTAATATTGTCAAGTACATTATTATAGGTCTTCCTTCAACTGGAGGCATAAGGATTGGAGGCTCTTGTAAGTATTCCTTGATTTTGTCAAAAGCCCTTTGGCAGTCTTCATTCCACCTGACTGTTTGCTCTTTTCTCAACAACTTGAACAAGGGTTCACAGGTTGCAGTAAGATGAGATATGAACCTTGAAATGTAGTTCAATCTACCTAGGAACCCCCGAACTTCTTTTTAAGTCTTCGGTGCAGGCATTTCTTGAATGGCTTTGACTTTGTCGGGGTCAACTTCAATCCCTTTCTCGCTTACAATAAATCCCAGCAGCTTACCGGATCGCACCCCGAATGTGCATTTGTTGGGGTTTAACTTCAATTGGTACTTCCTCAGACGCTTGAATAACTTCAACAGATTCACTAGGTGATCTTCTTCTGTGAGGGACTTGGCAATCATGTCATCCACATAACATTCAATTTCTTTATGGATCATGTCATGGAATAAGGTTACCATAGCTCGTTGATAAGTGGCACCCGCATTCTTCAATCCGAATGGCATCACCTTATAACAGAATGTGCCCCAGGGTGTGATGAAAGTTGTCTTCTCCATGTCTTCAGGTGACATTTTGATCTGATTGTATCCTGAAAATCCATCCATGAAGGAGAACACCGAGAACTGAGCCGTATTGTCGACCAATACATCAATGTGAGGTAAAGGGAAGTCATCTTTCGGGCTGGCTCTGTTCAGATCCCGGTAATCCACACACATTCTCACCTTGCCATCCTTCTTAGGCACAGGTACAATGTTAGCAACCCACAGCGGGTAACTGGTCACAGCAAGGAAACCGGCGTCCCACTGTTTTTGTACCTCTTCTTTTATCTTCATGGCCATACCTGGGCGAGTACGGCGCAACTTCTGTTTTACTGGCGGACAATCTTCTTTCATCGGTAGCTTGTGCGTAACAATGTTGGTGTCCAACCCCGGCATATCCTGATAAGACCAAGCAAAAACATCTACATATTCCCGAAGCATGTCAATCAGTTGCTCTTTTACTGAATCTTGCAGGCAGGCCCCGATCTTAACTTCTTTCACGTCTTCTTCCGTACCAAGATTAACCGTTTCAACCTCCTCCTGATGAGGAGTGATAACCTTCTCCTCTTGTCTCAACAACCTGGCTAGCTCTTCAGGTAGCTCATAATCTTCTTCAACCCCTTCATAAGCTTGATTAATCGGATTGTCAAAGTCATATGAAGTCATAGCAGTGTTGTTGTCGGTGCAGTCTGGAGGGCACTTTCTGCAAGGGTTTAGATTTGTTCATTTTAGTGATCAATTTTATCTTGTTTAGAAAAAGTAAAAATGAAGTTATTATTTTTGAAAAACATTGCCATTTTATTTTTGTACAAAAAATGAAAAATGAAAAACAGTGAGCGGAAAAGAAAAGACTCATTTGCAAAAGATGTCCTGATATTCATTAATTGATCTTTGCACAAAATACAAGATGGCCCGATTACAAAATGAGTCCTGACATCTTGGGCAAGATGCAGGACTTGATGCATGCTTTAAAAACACCGGAAATAATAATTACTCTGCAGGAGTAACTCTTATAATTTCCTGGGAAGACCAGTTTGAGACATGGTTCCCCGGGATCCTTGGACGTATCCAGCTTTCCAGGTTGCGCTCGTCTTCTGACTCATCTTCCAAGTTATTCACAGCATCCGGGGTGAGCATCCCCCCGCTGACAAACTTGGGCTCCTTTGCAGCCTCTGGTTGATCTTGTCGAGTTGGTTTGTAACCCAACCCGAATCTGTCTTCTTTCTTTTCTACTGGCAGCAGCTTGCCCCAGCCTTGAGCGGTACCCTCTTCAACAACCTTCCGGGCCTGTTGATATGATGTGATGGAAGTCCCAGACACAGTAGATGATTCATTAATATTAAGGGCCTCAAACCCCTGACTCATTGTTTCATAGATCTCCCCATCCATTTCAATGTATTTGAAAGTAGCCAGCTGGCTAACAAAAATATCCTCCTCCCCGCAAATGGTAATGACTTGGCCCTCCCACTCGAATTTTAACTTCTGGTGAAGGGTTGACGTCACAGCGCCAGCGGCGTGTATCCATGGTCTACCCAATAGACAGCTGTAGGCAGGCTGTATATCCATCACAAAGAAGGTCGTTTTGAAAACCTGTGGGCCAATCATTATTGGTAATTCTATCTCTCCCAGAACTGATCTTTTAGAACCGTCAAAGGCTCTTACTACCAAGTTACTTGGGCGTAGTGCCAATCCGTCATACTCTAGCTTCACAAGGGCTTTCTTGGGCAGGACATTGAGGGATGACCCTGTGTCCACCAGTACGTGAGAAAGAACTGCACCCTTACACTCCAAGGTAATGTGCAAAGCCTTGTTGTGATTGTGACCTTCCGTTGTCAGATCAGTGTTGGTAAATCCTAGTCCATTACTAGCGTTGACATTTCCAACCACAGCCTCTAACTGATTGACGGTAATCTCCTCCGGCACATAAGCTGCGTGCAGGACCTTTAATAGTGTGTTCCGATGAGCCTCGGAGCACATTAGCAATGATAGTATGTTGATTTTGGAAGGCGTTTGGTGAAGCTGGTCCACCACCTTGTAATCACTTTTCTTTATGATTCTCATGAATTCATCAACCTCTTGATCAAAAGGAGTCTTCAAAGCTTCTCTAGCAACTGGTTCTTCTTGCACCATGCCCTTCCCTTTTGCCTTAGCAGCAGCTTCTGCTTCAGCAACGGGTCTTGGAATTTGCGAGGCAAAGAGACGTCCGCTTCTAGTTAAGCCTCCGCCTCCCCCCACATTGTCTATCTGTGGTGAATAATTTGATGATTCTAAAGTGATTTTCTGCCCCTTGCAGTATAGATCTGAGCCATAATGCCAAGGGATGGCATTATTGCTTTCGTAAGGAACTGGCCCAGGCACTGTGATAGTGACCGGACTGATAGCAGCTGCAGAGGGGACCACAATGGTGTGTGGATCATAGTATATGGTAACTGGTGCTCTGACAGGATTAACATTTTGTTGTGAATTGTTGGTAGGATCACTTGCGGGATCGTAGTATATTGTAACCGTTGAGACACTTTCATCAATTGTTGCTGACGTTGTAGAAGGTACTGTTGACTGGATGGGTGTTGAAGTTGTAGCAGGAATGGCGACAGAACTTGTATCCGTTGAAGTGATCGATTGAGCGGTGGTTGGAGTTGTAGTAGAATCTGTTGGAACAATGGTTGCTGACGTTGTAGGAGTACCCGTGATTGTTGGTGAAGGGATTGTTGGAGTTGTAGTCGCTATTGTCGTAATCTGAAGGATGCCATCCTTAATAAGACCATCTATGTCGTCTCTCAGCCTTTCACATCCATTGACTGCAATATTGCAATACCCACAGCCGAGCTCACACCCGGGGAACACTTGGCATTCTAAAAGCTGAGCTTTGATTTCAACCAAAGGTGTTCGAATTTGTGCAACACTGGTGATTAAGGTGGTTGGTTTGCCTTCCTCAATAGCATTAATCCTAGGTCCGTTGTGACTAGGCATTGGATTCCTTGTGACATTCGGAGGAGGTGCAAAATTGAGAGCTTTTGAGTCCACCAGGTCTTGGACTTTCATCTGTAAGGCCCTGCGTTTTTCAGTATTATGCCCCGGTGCGTTTGAATGAAATGCACACCTGGCATTTGCATCATAATTCTTTGGCATATTGGTGGGATCTGGAGGTGCCAATGTCCTTAATTCAACTAGGTTGAGCTTCAGGAGTTGTGGCAAGAGTGCAGCATACGGCATTGGGATTGGGTCAATTACCCTGTTTTCCTGTGATGGTCTTTGTTGGAAAGGACGCTGTTGTTGGTTGTTGATGTTGTTGTAGGTTCTCTGTTGCGGATAATGAATTTGTTGTTGATACTGTGGTTGTTTTTGTTGAGGATATGCTGATTGTTGAGGAATCGGAGTTGGAATAGTAACTGATACTACTGACCGGTGCACATACTGAGGCCTGCCCCTGCTTGCATGAATGGAGTTTGTTTCACCGGCCCTTCGGGGTCCCACAAAAGGCTTTCTGGGATTGCTGGATGAACTTGCTGCTGGCTGTATTGTGGATGGTCCAGGTATGTCTTCCAGGGTGAAAGGCATTCCGGTGATCTGGGCTCTAGTACGGGACCAGTCATAGTACTGAGCTGAAGCAACATTATTACACCTTCCAAGAATAGCCATCCCTTTTGTCTGGATGTTGTCCCAAGCCCAGGATGCTTGCTTGACAACAACTGAATTAGGTTTTACTTCACAATACAGGGTCTCAGCCAAATCTTGTCCTCTAGAAGGGTGAACCAAAGCATAGCCCAGTTGTCTCTTAAGCAGCAAAGGGTTGTAGTTGATGCAACCATTTACTCCTATCAGAGGTACATTTGGGTATTGTCCACAGGTGGTGATAATGTCCTTGCCTTTGGTGCTTTGGGTGCACCATCTAATATCATCTGAAGTCAAGGCAATGAGCCTCTTGGCCCAATTCTTCTGTTGGTGAGGATTCAGGAAGGTATCTGACTTAGGCAGGTGTCTGGGCAGCCTGGTGTAAAACAAAGGAGCACAACATCTTACCAACTTCCCCCTTTGTTTCTCATTCCTCTGATGAATGGAGTAGTAAAAATCTCTTAGCAATGTGGGCACTGGGTTCTTCAGAAGAAACAAATGGATGGCATTTTTGCTGACAAATTTAGGCTCATCTGCAAATAGTATAACCCCATATATGCTGAGGGCTAACAATGCACAGACTGCCTTCCACTCCCCCAATGAAGCTTTCAGGATGGCCTGAGAGATCAAGAAGTCCAAATGCAAACCAGGGATCCCAGCTTTTGTGGTCATACTTTGCTCAATCAAGGCAGGCTCCAGGTACAGTGCCTTTGATATCTCTTCATTTCTGGGAGCTGGCATTTCTGGGTTGAAAGGAATTCCACCCCTGATAGGTACTCCAATTAATGAAGAAAACTCTTCCAGTAAAGGCCCTAACTGGAAGTCTGGAAAGGTGAAGCATCTCAAAGGAGGGTCATAAAAATGCAAGCAGGTGTGGATCATGCTCCTCTGAGAAGGGTCAAGGTCCATAACCATATCCAGGATACCTCCATAATGCTCTCTAAACAGTGGGATGTGGTCAGGTGTGATAAGTGACTGGACCTGCCTGATACCAGTCAACACAGGCTCAAAGAAATGGTAGGATATGTTGCTCTTCCTGGGAGTAGTCATGAATGCTGCTGAAGAAACTGAAGATTGGTACTGATGAAGATCACAGACTGATGCTGGAAATGAGCTACTGACAGGCTGATACTGGTGATGATGAAGATAGTTGAAGCAGATAACTGATGAAGCAAAGGTCTATGCAGGAGAAGGGGTTAAAACCAAACCATATATGATGTGGATACCCTGAAAAACAAATAAACAAATGTTAAATGATGCAATGATGATATATGCAAATGATATGCAAGGGTTTGTGATCAAGCTGAATCTGATTATCTGTCTTGATATAAGTCCATGTATGTTCAAAATTCCAGATGGAGGTTTAGAAATCCAGTAACCAGGGTGGAGGACTCAAATAAAGAGTCACATGTCCAGGTTAATCACAAGAACTGTCCAAAATGAGGTACTCTTAAACAATATAGTAACTGGGTATGATGTGGCTAAGGGTTCCTGCAAACCTGTAAACAGCCCAACCCCCCTCACAGATAGTGTTCTAGAACAAGGATCCTCAGACTTGGATCAGTTATGAGAAGTGTAGCCACTTCTAACCCGGAGGTACAGTGTTTACAATAACCATAAAAGATCCTCCTCTAATTCACCCCAGATTTTGAAGGTCATAATAAAGGTCATCCAGACTTAGCAGGCTTCACAGATAGCCCTAGCACTACAGGAAATCTGTAGCACAGAGTTCTCAAGAAGAAACCCACATCTAAATCGTGTTTCATATTCCCGCACCAGACCGAAATGGAATGGGAAAGAACATGAACCACTCTAGCCTAGGTGTCACTCAGGTCCCAGGTATAGGACCTTGAACTCTCAATGGAACCCCACCCACCAAAACAGAAACCAGATCCAGCAATGATAATGATAGTATGAAATATGTAAAACTGTAAAGAAAGCAATAAATAAAGTTGTACATAAAGCAATAAATAAAGCAAAATAAATAAACACACATAGCACATAACACCCCGGTAAACACAAATCAAACAAGCGCTAGGAGGAACCCACAAAAAGAACCAGAAGCCCTGGTTGCAATATAAGGCTCCCCAGCAGAGTCGCCAAGCTGTCGCTCCAACCAAATGACACCTGGTCAAGAGGGGTACAGACACGAACGGTCGACGAAAGGAGAGAACACACAAGGGTGAACTGGAAAGACAAGAGTCGCCAGCTAGGAATTTTTATCCCGAAGGAAAGGTAATGCTGCATAAACCTAGAAAGATATAGATAAGACGGTCGCGAACCAGAGAAACTGAGAAAGGGGGTTGGTTACAACCTGGGAAGGTATTAGCACCCAGATTGTCCGTCGTACTCGACGGGATCCACACTTGAAAGTTTTGTGTTTAAAAGGGTAGTATCAGTTCTATTCTGTGTACAAAAAGATGGAAAAGAATGCAAGTGTCAGTGTAAAAGGAAATGAAGTGAAATATGAGAGTGTCAGTGTAAGAAAGAATGGGAAGCTCAAGACTATGAGGCTTAAAGAATGATGCTGGAAAGAGGGGGAATATACAGAGACTTTTGTTCGATAACCGTTAAGTTATGCCTACGTATCCTCTCGTGCAATGAGGAAGTCAGAACACCATAGTTCGACTCAAAGAGACTGAAAGATAAATTGACTTGTGAACTGCTTACTTGTCTATGCTCAAGTGTATGACTTGTCTGGCTCAGGTGCAAACTGTCTTGCATTAGACGGAAGAAGCGAGTTCTCGTTTATGAGTGAAGATGATGAGAAAAGAATCTCGGAGGAGACGATTATTATTTGCTTTTGTGTTTTTAGTCTTTTATTGCTTTTTGAAGTTTGTCATAGGAAAGTGAGCTTAAGCCTAAACCAAGGGTTAGTAAACTCATCACATCCTCCCTCTGATTAGGGGTAATGAGAATACCTTAAGTATGAAGTAAGCACCTCACACTTAGTCACCATGATGTAGGATTAAGATCATTAACCTACTTATAATTATTTAGATGTTTTTGGAGTTTTGGTTTAGTGTTAAGTAATGAGTTTAAGCCACTATCAAGGATTTAATGGACTCATTACACCATCCTAATAGAAGGATAATAGATGAGAATATTTAAGCTGAGGAAGACTCCTCAACTTAATCCATGATTAGGGATTAACTTCATGACAAAACAAAACCTTTATTAGAAGGGATTTTAGTTAATGGTAAGATTAAGAAGTGGATTTTATGGTTTGTAAGACAACTTGAGGGGGACTTGTCCATTAACACTAGGGTTAGTCCTTCTTAACCAATTAAGGAAGAATTAGAACCCTAATGTAAGGCCCAAGTTACAAGCTTGATGTATTAGTGATTATTAGGTGGATTGATTAAAGGAATTAAACACATTAAGGGTTTAACACTTAGGATTAAAGTTATACACTCCATCCTAATAGAAGGATGCAGGCATAACCCTAATCACAAAGTCTTAAAACCTTAAGGGTTTAGTCCTTGATTATGAGATGAGAAAGGAAGACACAAAAGATGACACAAAGGTAAAACTAAATGGGGGACTAATCAAACCCTAATATTTATCATGCTTGGGTATTCCTAGGGTTTATGAGGCTTGCAAGAGATCTTCAAAGAAAAGCCACCAAGGATGAAGCAGGATGGAAGGAGGAGAAGCAGAAAGAAGCAAAACAACTTACTTCACTTAAGAAGATAAGTTGCTTGAAGAAAGAAAGTGAGGAAGGAAAATGAATGAGCAAGCTCACTCTAATACTAAGATGAAATGCAGCAATGATGCATAAGAGAGATGAGAAGAGATTGTGAGAAGTGAAGGCAAATTCACTTCTCAAACACTTACCACCTGAAAAGTTAGCAAAAGGAATGAAATGAAATGCAAATGAGATGAAATGCAAAGATGAAAACTCAAGTCAGAAGCATAAACATGATTTCAATAATGCTAAAAGATAATGCAAACACAAGACAAGAGGTGTGGATGATCATACAAGGATGAGGATGCAAATGAAGCATGTTTTGAACCATGAAGGTTCATGAAAGTTTATGAAATGAAATGAATGCACAACATGGAAAATGAATGATGAAATGATCAAACATGATTCTAATATGTCCTAAGATGTCTTAGAAGTCATGTGAGTGCATAAAATGTCATGACAAGTTCATGTATGCAAACATATGGAAGATGGATGCAAAGGAAGGCAAAAATTAGGGTTTTTGCTCAAGATACAAAGAAAAATTCAAAACCAAAAACAAATGATAAGATAAAAAATTGAAATTGGGATCAAAGGAACCCTAACCCTACACAAGTTCACTGCCCAAAGGGGGAGACTTAACTTTTAACCTAATGGAAGTTATGATTTTCTCAAGTTAGCTTGGGTTTTAAGGCACTTCAAAAGGAAAAATGCACAACAAATTGAAAATGAAAGATAAATTCAAACCAATTTTATCCTAGAAACTACATGATATGAAGAATGCAATGCAAAAAGAAACATCATCAAACTCCTCATGGTTAGGCAGAAAGGATTTTTGTAAGTTAGGGCAAAAATATTGACTTTTAAGATCCCTAATTCCAAAGAAAAATGTCAAAATATGTCAAGAACCAAAAATAAATTTGTGTGAAGAGTTTGATAATGTTTCTAAATGTTTTAAAAAGCTCTCTGAATTTTTTTGGAATTTTTAAATACCTAAATTTATTTTTAATTAATTAATTCTCATTAACTAATTAAAAATAATCATTTAAATGATTTAAAAATAATTTTTAATGCAAAAAATAAAAATAAAAATATTTTTGGTTTCTGAAATTAAATAAAAGCTTGGATAAAAATTTTCAGAATATTTTGATATTATTTGCTATTTTTAAAAATTCGGTCAAATAAATAGAAAACAAATAAAATAAAAATTGAATTAAATGAGAAAATGAGAAAGTCAGCCAATCCAAGGGCCCAGGTTCAAACTCAAAAGGGAGGGAATTGACTTTGCGCGCTATCCAAGGGCCAGAATTCAAACTACGCTAATTATGTCATTAACCCTAATCTGAACCCTAATTACATTCAGGTGACTGGAACAGTGTTCCGGTCATCTTCTCCGGCTAGCCCCTCACTCAATCTCCCTCAATATGCAACCCCAAGACCCCTAAAGCTCCAAAAATGATCCTCTCCTCAACCCCAGCAAGTATCAAACATCAAAACTCATTTATTCAACATCAAAATCATGAATCGAAGCAAAACGGAAAACATGGCAGAAATTTCAGAAGCTCATGAAATGCTTATTTCTCAACTATTCTTAAAAGTAAAGACATCATGGTGATCAGTGAAACATGTAGAATCATTCTATAACATAAAATAAGAGTTCTGGAAAAATAAATGCCATGGCTACCTGAGCTTGAGCTTTCGAAACAGGAGCTTTCTGGCCAGTTCTTTGCTTCAAATCCACTCCAATGATTCCCCCCAAGAGCTTGTGATGCTTGGTTGGAGCTTAAATGGCCTCAAAAGGAAGTTGGCAGAAGTTCAGTTTGTGAAATGTCAAAATCGTATTTTTGATTCTGAGTGTTTTAGGGCAAAATGAAAGGTGGGAAATGATCAGTGAGGTTTATGGAGTTGAATGGTGGAAAAAGTTTGAAGGTTTGATGGTTGAATCAGAAGATTCGAAGCCTTTTGCAGATTTGGGGATTTTTGTGTATGCTGTGTATTCTCAAGTGTTGTGTTGTAATGTTGTGTGCTTTTGCTTGGTTTTGATCCACATAATGAAGTGTGATAGGTCAGAGAGTGGGTGCTGGCCTATGTTGATTGGTATGGGCAAGTTGCCAAAATGTCAAAAGTTGTTGTACTTGAGGTATGGGCTCATGGCATGCTGGTTTAGGGGCATGGCTCGAATCAGCCAGCTTCAAGGAGGTCCATGAAAAATGATTTAGTGAGCTGGCTCAAGTGGATGAGGAGATTTGGATCATTTTGCAATTTTATACAACTTTGGCCCCTTTTGAATTTCTTGAAGTTTAAGGCATGGAACTTGAGAAATCTTTGGGCCATTCTGAAGTTTGAGTCATGTATGATGTTTGTGTAATGCTTAGACACCAATTAGAAGTCACAAATTGCCTTGGTACAAGAATTTGCAAGTTTCCCTCTTTGGCACATAAGTGAATTTTTGTGATTTTTCCCAACTTTGCAAGACCATAACTTGAGTTCTAAAATGAATTAGATCAAGTTCTTGTACTTTTTGAAAATGGGAGGATCCAATCTACAACTTTCATGACCAAGAATTTTTCATTTGAAGCATTTTTGAATCAAAAAGAGGAGGTTGAAAAACTTTCCCAAAATGGCAAGTTTACATTACAAGTCACATTCCCAAAATGGCAACTTTGCAAATTGCTTGAAATTCTTCAATTTTTTGAACTTATAACTTCTTCTAAGATCAAATAAAGATCATACACATCAAAATGATGGAGAAGATCCTTTGGTTGTGTCATTGGGGGCCTCAGATGCCCTGATTTTGCACTGACTTGCTCAAGAAGTCATCTATTGATCAGATGCCTTCCCCATTGAGTTTCTTCATGAAAATTGGTATGTATGATCCTTATAACATATAGAAACCAATAGAAACAAGAATGACCAAAAATTTGGAGTTATGGCCTCTGAAACCAAAACCCTAATTTTAGGTCATCTGTGTAGTTAAGCCTGGCTCTACTTCCATGCCTTTCTCAGTTCTTGTGATTTTCTGACTTCCTTGATCTTGGGAGGATGTAATATGATGCTTGAACATACATGGACCCTCTTGAGATGATTGGAGACCCTTGGAGTGGCTCAGATGACCCTTGGTTTGCTCAGATCACAAACCCTAGATGCAGATGACTTAGAACCAATGCAGCGAAGCAAAAATGCACCATGAGATGATATGATTGAACTTATGCAATATGAAAAGAATAACAAGCCATGGTGAAAAGAGTGAGGGCAAATTTGGGGTGTTTACAGCTGCCCCTATTCAAACATGAGTTAATTGTGTAGGATGTAAGCAACGACTTAACAGGCAAACAAGATAACTTGTGGTTGAATACCAAAGACAGTCCAAAATTTGCACTCATTGAATGAAGAAGAAAAGGGATATAGATTTGTAAAAGTAAATAAAATATGATTATAAAGTGCGGGCGACGGAGGACGACCGTCGAGCAGAGGACGCCTGCTGGGGATAAAGTAATGACGGGTATGGCCGACATGCTGGGGAAGTAAAGGGATCATGATGGGGACGGCCATCAGGTAAAAAGAACAATATTCTCTGGGGATTAAAGGTAAAGTCAATGATGGGGACGACCATCAGGTTTAGAGCATAATAAATGATGAGGTACGATCATCAAAGGTGAAGGACGATCACCTAGCAGGGGACGGCTGCTCTGTTGGGGATAAGGATGAGAGACGGCCATCCAAGGTGAAGGACGATCACCTGGCAGGGTACGGCCGCCGGGAGTATCATGACATAGGACGAATTTCAGATAGAAAGAGTCGAAGACGGGGACGGACATCGGATAAGCATGATGAAGGACGATCACCTAGCAGGGTACGGCTGCTCTCGGGGTTTATCATGACATAGGACGAATGTCAGATAACAAAATCAACGACGGGGACGGCCATCGGATAAAATGATGAAGGACGATCATCAAAAGGTGAAGGACGATCACCTAGCAGGGTACGGCTGCTCTTGGGGTTTATCATGACATAGGACGAATGTCAGATAACAAAATCAACGACGGGGACGGCCATCGGATAAAATGATGAAGGACGACCATCAAAAGGTGAAGGACGATCACCTAGCAGGGTACGGCTGCTAAAAATATCACGACATAGGACGGATGTCGGATAGGAAAGGGTTCCAATAATGGAGACTCCGCTGGCGATGATGAAGGACGATCATCAAAAGGTGAAGGACGATCACCTGGCAGGGTACGGCTGCCGGAAGTATCATGACATAGGACGAATGTCAGATAGAAAGGAAATAATTGCTTTACTGGGGGCTTGCTGGGGAATGGTAGACACGGACGAATGTCTACATTCAAGAAAGGAAGGTATAAGTGTTTGACATTGTGTATGGATTAAAGATGCGGACGAGCATCCTTAAAACTATGATACGGGCGAGTATCGGTAGAAACAAACGCTGACGCATGTCCAGAGATGATGATACGGACGAGTACCAACTGGTTAACAAAGAACACGGACGAATGTTGAATCTGAGAAAGATAAGTGGTGCATACAAGATACGGACGAGTATCTGTATGAGTAAAAAGTATGAGTGAGACACAGACGAGTGCTCAACTTGCTGGGGAGAGTATGATACAGACGAGTATCATAAGAGGAAGTGTGTAAGTTATGAACTTATGGGTGTAAAAGATATTCTGAAGATCTGTGGGGATAGGATGACACGGACGGATGTCGGAAGAAGTGTAATATAAACAAGTGTTTGAGTTTACAATGAGTGTTTAGGCAACCATGTTGGGGAAAAGTGACACAGACGAGTGCCAAAGGAGTGTATAGACATCTGTTTGTGGAGAATGTTCTGGCGACTTTACTGGGGAAAATGACACGGACGAGTGCCAAAAGGAGCATGTATCTGTATTTAAAGGGATGTGCCGAGACTGTGAGTCTTTGTATATATTGTTGACGGGATGTCGGTATATACAGGTGCTTGATTCAAAACATGGCTCATGATTATGCAATATGTTTGATTTTTTGTTGTAATGCTCCGTATTGGACGGAATGCTACACTCTGAGGGGAAATATGATACGAATGCTATGATTATGCAAAGACACCGATCCGGGATTCGGATCGCGTTGCTGTGAAGATCTCTGGCTGATCTGCTTTGAAAGAATGTCCCAGCTGGGGGAAAAGATCATTGGTAGATCTGATAAGATATATGACTGCTTGGGGAAACGAGTCACTGATAGACCTATCTTAATGATGAGGGCCCCAGCTGGGGTCTGTGGGAGCTTTTATCACTTTGTTGCGAAATCTTCAGACATTGCTCTTCTGGATAGAGGCTGAGACTCTGCGGGGAGATGGCTCCCTGTTTATTACTCGGCCGGGGAGGAGTGATCATTGAACGATCTTCCTAAATTTCTGTAGGGATTCTGCTGAGGATGATGATGTCTGACAACTCAGCTGGGGATAATGAGCACCTGCAATCCTTGGTAGATTTCTTTGATGCATGTGATTTGCTTTATTGTATTTCGAGATTACCTTCAGAGCTGTTGAAGGAATCTCTTATTTTTCTGTTGTGGATTGTGACATTTTCCTGTATTTCGGTATTATTGGCAAGTGATTGTATAAGTTTTCGCACGTTGGCGTATTTTTTTCTTTATGGAAGTTTTCAGGTGCCATTGTTTCAACTTTTCTATCCTGGCAATTTTATTTTGATATTGAATTCCCGATGCTCATCACTTTCTCCGCACACACTCACATAATTTATCTTATGATGTGGCACTCCGTGGGGTATCTGTCCCCCAATCTGAATGAAGTGGGATCAGTGACATGGCATTTTCATGCATATCATTTTTGCATGCTAACGAGTTATCTGGATTTCCTAATTTATTTGACCATTTCAAGAGAAGTATCGGCCATACTAGTACGCTACCCGAGTCAAATCATGAATACAATACAGACTGAGTTGAACGAGTTTCGCAGCCAGATGGGGGAGTTCATGGCAGCAATGCAGGGAATAGTGCAAGGGCAGCAAGAAATAAGAACTGCCATGCAGCGGCTTAATCGGCCACAGGTTGATCCTCCAGTGATTACCGTGGACGCCCAAGGCAATCCAACCAACAACACTGTCATTCCACCTACGGAAAATATGCCTCCTAACCAGAATTTCCAGATGCTAGCCGAGAAGGTAAAGGCTCTAGAATGCAGAGATACCCTTGACATTGATGTGGCTGATGTGGAGCTGGTTTCAGGGGTGGTCATCCCCCCAAAGTTCAGACCTCCTGTTTTCGACAAGTACAGTGGCAGATCTTGCCCGAAAACTCACTTGCAGGCCTTCTATCGCAAAATCGCGGCACATACCAAAGATGAGAAGCTTTGGATGTACCACTTCCAGGATAGCCTTTCCGGGGGTTCACTGGAGTGGTACACGAAACTGGAAAAGAACTATGTCCGTAATTGGAAGGAACTTGGGGAAGCCTTTCTCAAGCAGTACCAGTACAACATTGACATGGCTCCCAGCCGAACCCAACTTCAGAGCATGTCACAAAAGAACTCGGAGAGCTTTAAGGAGTACGCGTAGAGATGGCGCGAGGTTGCAGCCAGGGTGCAACCATCATTGCTGGAGAGAGAAATGGTAGACCTATGCATGGATACCCTCCCGGGGCACTTCATAGAACGTTTAGCAGGCTGTTCAACTAACGGTTTTTCTGATATCGTCTTGACTGGGGAAAGAATTGAAAACTGGGTGAAGCAAGGAAAGATCCAGGGCAACGGTGCCTCTACTTTTGGAACCAAGAGGCCGTTTTCAAATGAGCAAAAGAGGCAATACGAAGAAGCAAGGGCAGTTTATGTTCAGCGAAAGAGGAGAAATCAAGGTTCACATTACCAGACGACATCTGTGATCATCCCAAGTGCCACACGTTCACAACAGCAAAATCGTCGCCAACGTAATCCTCAATAGGGTCGTCAGCAAAGGAGAGAAAGGTTTTTTGACCCTTTGCCAATGTCTCACACTGATCTTCTTCAGCATTTGCTTTAGTTGAAGTTGGTTGGGCTTCGCAAGCTGTCCCCACCTCCTTTTCCACTACCGGATGGATGGGATGCCAATGCCCGCTGTGATTTTCATTCTGGGGCGCCAAGGCATCATATTGATAGGTGTAAATCTTTTCACCACGCGGTGCAGGACTTAATCGACTCGAAAGCGGTCAACTTTTCTTGATATGAAGTCTTCTTATCAATGTTTGTCGGGAAGAGTTAAAGCAATAAAGCCAGAAGTATTCCAGATACTCTTATTTGTGGCAATGGTACGTCTTTTCAGTGCATTTTCATCCCTATTGAGGGGAACTACGTCGCTCTGATTCTTCATTGGTCTTGGGTCAATGGAGATACGTAGGCAGAAGATTGTCAGGTCTTTCCGAGCAACCTTAGGTGTCAACTTTACTTCTCAGCATTACTTTCTACAAGGACAGAATAACTAGAAGATGAGAAATTATTGTCGTGTCGGACATGCGACCACTTTCCTGAATACTACAAGTCCGTGAAGATTTACTGGTCATAGGAAACGCTCAAGACTAATTTAGTCCAGAAGGAGTCAAGTCTCCTCAATGATGGAAATGCTTAGTTTCTTTACTGCAATTTCCTTTGTAGTTTCTATTGTTTGTTTAAACATTTGTATGCATGCATGAAACTTATTTGTTTTTGAATGTTAACCATAATAAAATGCACATGTTTTTCTTGAAGTAATCCATTCGTATTCACTCATAATTTTGCGTATGTGCATTGCAATACCAACTGTTGTGCTTAAACTCTATCAGGGAGGATGACGAAATGAAAACGCAAAAATCTATAATTGTGTGCTTTTGAGAAAGACCATGTTGACGATGTACAGACATTGTTTCAAATCCTAAACACCGGAGATATAAGGGAGATAGACCCTCGCCAACCCATTCGAGCCTTGAAGTAGGAGTTTCTTTTCACATGAAAAAACCCTTTGCATGTAACCCAGGGGTAGGGTAGGCGTCAGTTAATTTGAGCGAGCATTCAAATTTCAAAAAGGAACGCACATCTGAGGATCCGTTACCTTCGGTTGTACCAAATCAAGAGGTCCAATGACCAAAAACCACAATGGTTATCCCAATAAATAGGTCCAAAGACCGGAAACCACAATGGTTACCCCTCATCAGCTGAAAAGTGAGACAGTCACGACCCTTTCAGAGCCATCAAGACAACCAGTGTCACACGATTCGCTCAAAAAAAAAGGAATCGCAAAAAAATGAATGAGAAAGCCCGCTAAGTCAAAACTTGAAAACAAGCGACTTAGGCAAAAATTAGGGCATCTCATTGGACTTCACAATCAAAGATTCACAAGAATCAGTCCAGGCAAAAGTTAGGGATAAGCAAAATAATGCAAAAGCGAAAAACGAAGAGGATTACACAAGAAAGATCCTTAAAAAGGAACAGAATCGTGTGGCACAGACACAAAAGACAAAGGGGTGACTGGCTCCCAACAACAACCTGATTGGTGCTTAAACCGTTAGTGTAATTGGTTCCTCAACCATCACAAAATCCTTTTTGAGAGGTGAGCGCTTGTGAAAGCTAGCTGAACATAGGAATGGAGAACATCACGAAGATGGGTGGGCAAAAATAAACTTTGAGCCTTTATCCTTTGTTTCTATAACCGTGAACCAGGCCACGATACAACCCTCAAAAGTCCTAACTGAAACAGGGTTATTTTTGAGAGCGTACTACCACGAGACCGCGTTCCTGACTCCTATGAGTGGTGTTGAAAGATCTTTGTTGGTGTTGCATATACATGCTTTCTATTATTCAAAACAATTAATGTTGTATCTTAACCAGTGATTCGCTCACAAAGTTTTGCGACATCTTTTACAGTAAAACTTCAAGATTAACATGTGTGTTGCATTAGAATTTTCATTCTCAAAATTATCATTTTCTGCTTGCATACTTTTGTTGGGCATCATTAAAGTTCACATATGGAACCTCAGTCCAGAAGCTTAATCTTGCCAAGTTGAGAAGTCTGAAACTTCTGAAGGACAATCACGTCGAGATGCATTTTTCTAAGAAACTCCATTGGGTGGGGACTTTCCCAATAGTCGTGGTAAGAGCCAACTAATTTGGGGCAATCATGTCGAGCAATCTCTTCAAAATTCAGCCAAACTGGGGCAATCACTTCGAGATTCAAATCTCTCCAGGAGTATGCAGTATGGGTATTTTCTTCAAAGCACAGTCAGTCATAGGTGGTCACTTCAAGGCTCGTACTGGGGCAGGCCACCCCAAGAGCACTAGAAGTTACTTTCTCTCAAAGACAGTTAATCGGAGGCACCTATCCAGAGTTCAATATACTGGGGCAGAATATGTCACAATGATATAAGGTACAGACCCTGCAGGCTGGGGCATTTACTTCTAGATCCGACGAATCTCTCCAAGAGTTTGAAGACACTGAGGCATTTCGTATGTCATGTTTTCTGTAAAATCCTCTTGAGGCATTTCCTTCTGATGGGCCTTAATCTGAGGCAAGTTTGAAAATCGCAAAGAACCATTGTTCACTCATGATTAGTTGGCAACCTACCAACCTAGAGGCTAGAAGAAAAGCCATTGTCAGCACAGCACTTCAAGAGTTGTTTCATCTGCGGACTTCATCGATCAGAATCCCTTAGCAAGTCTCATTAGACAATCCCTTCTCCAGTAGTGCGGAAAATGGAAGGTTACTTCTTGAGCAGAAGGGTATCATCGTCTCTTATCCCCAGCAAGTGGCAATTTGAGCTTTTATCTCCAGCGGGAAGCTTTATCATTGACATCATCCGTCATCCCCAGTAGAGTTGGAAGTTGAAATCTCCCCCAACACGAAAACAGAAGGCTGGCGTCCTCCCCAAGCAGAGACTTCCTTTCAATATAGGGGTCATCCCCAGCAGTGCAAGGAGTTTCTTTCCTCCCTAGCAGGTTGCTACTTCAGCAGTATCATACATCTGTTTCCCCAGACAAGTCAGGAGGTTTCACTTCCCCAACAGAGTTCAACGGGTAGCGTACCTAGCAAGAAGAGTTCGTCTCCAGCAGGGTCTCGGCGTTCCAATTTCAAAGTCCAATTTATTTTTGGCAATAATGGCAGTTCAGAGCCTGTGTATCATCAACAGCATTCCCCGTAGAATTGTCCTCTCCTCACAAGGACTCACCAGACCAACTCAGTGATCATCATTTCCCCAGTCAAGCCACCTGGGATACTTGCAGTCTCCTCATCGGGAGATCCCTTTGCATTTGCATTTGCATTTAGTAATCATCATTACATTTGCATCCTCCAAAGCGTAGCATTTCCATTGCCATCGAGCATTACGCCATAAATCCAAACATATGTATACCAGCATGGGCCAGTTTTGAGGTATATTACATAAGACCCGTTACATCTCCAATCAGACTGGAGTATTCCCCACAGAATGCCACTTCGTTTCTCAGGGTGGTTATTTCTACCAAGTCTCGTTGTTATCCCCAGTTGAGTCTTGTTTCAGTACAACAGTCTCATTTCTTTCGTGTCTCCGTTTAAGTACAACAGTCGTGTCTCGAGCTCTCGTTTAAGTACAACGATCCCGTTCCTTTCGAGTCTCCATTTAAGTACAATGGTCTCGTCTTTGAGTCTTGTTTCAGTACAACAGTCTCATTCTTTCGTGTCTCCGTTTAAGTACAACGGTCGCGTCTCGGGTTATCATTTAAGTACAATGATCTTGTTCTTTTTGGTCTCGTCTCAGTGCGATGATAATGGATCGGTTGATACCATTTCCTAGTTAGATCGGTTGATCTTATTTGAGTTGTAAATCGGTTGATATTACTTCTCTTTGAGCTGTAAATTGGATGATATTACATTCTTGCATTTCTTGGTTATGGATCGGTTGATACCATTTCCTAGTTAGATCGGTTGATCTTATTTGAGTTGTAAATCGGTTGATATTACTTCTCTTTGAGCTGTGAATCGGATGATATTACATTCTTGCATTTCTTGGTTATGGATCGGTTGATACCATTTCCTAGTTAGATCAGTTGATCTTATTTGAGTTATGAATCGGTTGATATCATTTCTCTTAGAGATGTAAATCAGATGATATTACATTCTCGCATTTCTTGGTTATGGATCGGTTGATACCATCTCCATGTTAGATCGGTTGATCTTATTTGAGTTATGAATCGGTTGATATCATTTCTCTTCAAGATGTAAATCAGATGATATTACATTCTCGCATTTCTTGGTTATGGATCGGTTGATACCATCTCCATGTTAGATCGGTTGATCTTATTTGAGTTATGAATCGGTTGATATCATTTCTCTTCGAACTGTAAATCGGATGATATTACATTCTTGCATTTCTTGGTTATGGATCGGTTGATACCATCTCCATGATAGATCGGTTGATCTTATATGAGTCACAAATCGGTTGATGTTGCGTTAAGTCCTATTTTGCTAACATGCACCTTCCGCGGCTTGGTCCTGCCCGGTAGTCGCGTGTTTTCTTTGTGGCTTGGTCCTGCCCAGCAGTCACATTGTCAAGTTCTATTTTCCGCTACCTATTCAGAGGTCAAAACGAAAAAACAATACCAAACCAATCAAAAAAAAAGAAAAAAAACAGATGGCATTCCTACTATCCACAGAGTTCAAATTTCCAGGTTTTATTCAAGTATTCAATAACTCCATACCTTGAACGTCTAAAATCTCTCGCAATTATTCATTCAGGCCTGCAGATGATTGAATAGGGGCAACTATAATACCTCAAAATTTGCCCTCTCATTTCCTCAACATTTTGCATAGCATTTTGCATTCATGGATTCATAAAATAACCAAAAACATTGCATGGCTGAGGCATGGGTATGTGATCAATGATCAGAGAAACCGAAAGCTATGAAGAGGCTACCGAAGGGCCACAAAGCTTCTCAACCTTGTGCAAAAAGATTCACAATATCCCACAAGTCTTCATTTGAAGCCACGAGCCATGGAAAGATTTGATTTGATCAAAAGAGGCGAGCAGTGTTATATTTTCTGAGGAAAAGGGCCGAATTAGGGTTTCACTTCTATTGGGCTTCGGCATGAAGTTTCGATTCAAAGTGGATTCCTTGGTCTTATATATGATGTCAAGTGCCTGAGGTTCAAATATCGTCCACAAATTCATTTTGGAAGGGGTTCAACTGACCAGACGACGGAAAATCGAGGAATCGGGGAAAAGGCATCTGAGCTAGGTAAAAAGGGGTCGACTCCGGACTTTTAAGATCGAGATCATGAATTTAGGGTTACAATGATCCTATGGTTCAAGTTTGGTCAAGAAATGATGGAGGAATCATAGAAATATCAAAGAAAAATCATTTGAAAAGGGGTTAGTTTCACCATTTCCCTCCACCTTTCCTTCCACTTTCTTTCCACACTTCCTTTCATTCTTTCCATCTTGTTTTTCCATTGCAATTCCACTCCATTTCCCTTGGAAGCTTCCACCATCTTCTAGAGTATTCCAAGGAATATTCTAATGAATATTCCCTTTTCCAACCCTAACCCTAACTAACTACCAAACCTAATTTTGGATCCCAAACCTAATTAATGGGCCCCAAACCCAAACCTAGCTCCTAGTTTAGTCTCTATTTAAGTCATTTTCATCCAAACCAAAGGGGTTGAACACCATTTTCCAATTTTCACTCTTTGATAAGCACTTTTCTCTCTCACTTTCCCTCTTCCTCTCATCAAAGCTTTTCAAATAAGCTCTTCAAGTTTCACATTGAAACTTGAAGACTTTAAAGCTTAAGCTCTCAACCTTCTTTGACTGTGGATTATAGAAGAAGAAGCTACTGAATTTTGTGAGGATTATCGACTTATCGGAAGCACACGAAGATTCAAGCTCAAGAACGCATTTATTTTGCGATTTCTCAGTTTTCGGTTTTCTCTTCGATTCAAGCTCCGATTCTTGCAACAATCATCGAAGCACTCCTCCGCTTCGTAGGTTGGTGATCTTAACCACTTCTTCTTTAAGTTATTCTCTTCATCTCGCCACTTTTGGCATTCTTTAAGTGCTTTTCGCTTTGTTTAAAATCAATTCCATTTCGATTATGTTTGCTTGTGATTTATGATTTTGGTTGAATTTGGATTTAAGGTGTTGATAGTTATAGGTTCTATCATGTGTAAATAAGCTCAAATTAAGTAGAAATTCGTGTTAGCATGTTCCTAGGAATGTTAGGGATCACTAGAAGTGAGTTTGTGGCCAAAAGCATTTTTTTGTCAACTTTTTTTTACCTTCTGGTTTAGTGTTAACCGGTTAACCATTTGGTTAACCGGTTAACGGGTGCGTATTGGCCACAAAACAATGCAGATTTAGGTTCGTTAACCGGTTAACCAATTGGTTAACCGGTTAACGCTGTTAATTTTTTATTTTTTTGCTTATTTGATGGCTTAGTCCTAAGTTCTAGTGCCTTTAGGTTTCATACATGTTTAGGTATTGATTTTAGGTAATTTTTGGGTCCATTTCCAGTAGCTCATTCCCCCGTTTCGAGTTGTTTCGACGTGTTTCCGTCCATGTTGCGTATTATGCGTTTTTGTGTTTCTTTGTGTATAGCTTGAGTTCTTGCATTTTATTGCTATGTTTATGCATCATTTGAAACATAATAATCATGTAGCATTCTGGTTTTACATGTTTTCATTGCATTAATTTATTTTTTGCATTCCATTATGTTGATGTATGTTGCATTTGGCATGTTGCATAATTGTGCATTCGGTTGCATTTCGTTGCATACTTGATCACATCATCCATATCAATTTAATTCTGAATTTTGTATTAAGTTTGACATCATTTTTGAGCTATCATGTCGTATGTTCATAATTAATAATCACCATGTTCAAATGCCATGTTCATATGCATGTTTAGGTGCTACTTTGTGCATTTACTTGTTGCATAATCCATGTGATGCATGCTTGCATAATCATTCAATAATGTTCATGTTCTTGCATTGGTATATGTTGATTTAAGTTCAAATACATGTTCATGATGAGATTAGTGATTTTTGCATTGAGTTTGTGCATTAAAAGTGAAAATAATCAATTCTGGATTTTGTATTTCATAGCTGTTTTTTGCATAAGTGCTGTAAAATGTGTGTTGTTTGTTATGTGTACATGCTGTTTGTAACCTTTTACACCTACTTTTTCATGTTGCATGCTGGCTGTAAAAAAGCTGGTTGGTGTTAGGCTTATTTTCATGGTTGTTTGTGTAATAAGGGCTGTAATAGGTGTTGTAGTTTTGTCCTAGCATTTTTTAGTTCCTTTAGGATTAAAATAGAGTCTAGTTTAAGTCCAAGGTGCCTTAGAATTTAATTAAGATTTAGTTGTTGTGTGTTTACCTTATTCTTTTTGATAAAAATGCACTAACACTTGTTTTGTAGTGGGGAAGATTGAGGTAAATTTACTTCACCCTATCCTTTATTTTTTATGCATTTCTTTTATGCATTTTAATTCATCTTTTCCTTCCATATTTGTGTTTGGTAGGATTCCCCTTTGTTAGGACCAACTTACCTTCCTTAGGAAGTAAGTTGCATCCTTCTTCCTTCTTTCTTTTCCTCTCTATCTCTAGGATTAGAAAACCTCACTAACCATTAGGGTCTCCCTTTTGTGAATAATAAATAACTTAGGGTTGGTCTTAGTCCCCCTTAGTTTTTGTCCTTTTTCCGACTTGAGTCATTCTTTCTCATCTCTTGAAGAAAATAATAAAAACACCTAATAAAGGTTGAATGTTCTCATATGCCATGAGACTTTGTTACGGAGTGCTTATACGCGTCCTGTTTCGGGCGAGGTGTAGGTACTTCCCGCGATGGATAGGTCTTAGTATGAGAATGTTCACAAACAAATTCAAAACACTTCTCATAAAAGACAAAAACAAATAACAAGCGACTATCATGCGGGAACTTCTCTTTCTCATCTCATTCACTCACAACGCGAACTCGCAACGACTTGTCTCACATGCAAGACGGTAAACGCACTCGTACCAGACGAGCCTGCAACACCTAAGCATAGACATACGCAGTTCCAACTATAAAAAAACACAAACAAAGTTCCCGCCTGGTTAGGCGAACTACGTTGACTCTGATCCTCATTTTTCCAATGAGGTACGTAGGCAGCGGGGTAGGGCCCATTCGAGCACATTCTTTATTTTCCCTACATTTTCCCCATCCCTTCTGTTCTTTTTCTTTTTCAATCTCCTTTCTCATTTCCATTCCAGTCCTAGTCAGCAGTTTTATTCAGCAGCATTCATATTTTCTCACCCTTTGAAACAAACAAACAAGTGTGGATCCCGTCGGGTACGGCGGACGATCTGGGGTGCTAATACCTTCCCAGGTTGTAAACGACTCCCGAACCCAGATCTTTGGTTCGCAGGACCTCGTCCTTTCCTTCTTCCTCAGGTTTGTGCAACATTACCTTTCCCATTCTTTCGGGATAAAAATGTCTTGTTGGCGACTCTACCTTTTCCGCGCCACTTTCGCGTTTGTACTAGGATGAAAATCCCGGGAGCGACAGCTGGCGACTCTGCTGGGGACCAAACCCGGAATCTCTGGTTTCCCTTGTAGAGTCAATCCTAGCGCCTGTTTGGTTTGGTTTCTTTGGGTGTTTATCTGTTTGCTGTTGTGCACTTTAGTTAAGCTTTACTGTTTCTATTTACAGTTTTACTTTACAGCTTTACTTTACCGCATTTATTTAGCGCTTTCAGTATTTATTTTCCATGCATCATATATACTGGACTGTCTGGCTGTGCTGGTTTTCATTTTTTCTGTGGGATGGGAGTTACTGTGAGATAAGCCAAATACCCGGCTTGAGTGCACTATAGGATTAGATTGGACATGTTGTACTCGCATGGTTACATGATGAGTGGCGATGTGTTCCACACCCAGGTTGCGACTGTCTTGGAACTATCTTGTGTGAGGGTTCTTCCGTACTTCGGGATATGACCTTGATAGTTATGTGCAACTAGGGACCGATCATTGAGAACCTTAGTGGAAACAACCCTCTCCAGTGATGACAGTGGCAGACCACATTTGTTGGCAAACCCACTCACATCCGAGGGCCCACTGGGAACTCGCATAGGATGGCCTGGTTCTCTCATAGGAATCCGGTTAAAGCAGACTGTTCGTATGACGGTAGTATTGTACCCTTCGGGATGAATGTACTATTGTTTCTCGACTCAGTGCTTGAAGCTGGAGACTTGTGAGGGATGCTTGTTTTTCCGGACTCAACTGAGGCCTTCCTGAGTAGTACATAATGCCAAACTGGTTCCTTGATTTGGTCATGAGCCATTTCTCGGAAGATAACAGATCCAACACTTGATCACAAACCCTTTGCATATCATTCTGCATACATCATTTCGCATCATTTAACATTTGCTTATTTGTTTTACAGGGTATCCACCTCCTTATCTTTGGTTTGGTTTTGACCTGTTCTACTGCTCAGATTCCTCCAGTTATCTCCATCAGAGTTTCTTCTCCAGCACCTTCATCAGTTTGTCTTCATCAGAGACTCTTCTTTAGTTTGTCTTCATCGGAGACTCATCTTCAGCACCTTTTTCAGTGGCCTTCATCAGCAGTTAATCTTAGTCTTCTTCACCAGTATCCATTATCAGCATGGACACTTCCAGGAAGAGCAACATCACATACCATTTCTTTGAGCCCACTCTGACAGGCATCAGACGGATCCAGTCTCTCATCACTCCTGATCATGTCCCATTATTCAGGGAACATTATGGAAGCATATTGGACATTATCATGGACCTGGATGCATCCCAGAGGAGTATGATTCACACTTGCTTACAGTTTTATGATCCTCCTCTCAGATGCTTCACATTCCCTGATTTTCAGTTGGGACCTTTGCTGGAAGAGTCTCCATGTTGTTAGGTGTCCCTATCAGAAAGGGGATTCCTTTCAACCCTGAGATGGTTGCTCCCAAGAATGAAGATATAGCTAAGGCTTTGCACTTGGAGCCTACCCTCATTAATCAGAGCATGACCACCAAGGTTGAAATCCCAGGCCTTCACTTAGACTTCCTGATCTCTCAGGCCACCCTGCATGCTGCAGCAGGGAAGTGAGATACTGTTTGTGCACTCTTGGCACTCAGTATATATGGAGTTATCTTGTTTGCAGACGAGCCAAAGTTTGTAAGCAAGAGTGTTATTCACCTCTTCCTATTGAGGAATCCAGTCCCTACCCTGCTTGGAGATTTCTACTATTCAGTGCACCAGAGGAATGAAAAGCAAAGAGGAAGATTGGTCAGATGTTGTGCACCCCTCTTCTACTGTTGGTTGTTAAGGCACCTTCCAAAGTCAGACACTTTCCTGAATCCTCATCAGCCAAGGAACTGGGCTAAGAGATTGATTGCCCTTACATCAGAAGACATCAGATGGTGCACTCAGAGCACCAAGGGCAAGGACATCATTACTAGTTGTGGGCAATATTCTAATGTGCCTCTGATTGGAGTAAAAGGTTGCATCAACTACAACCCTTTGCTTTTCAAGAGACAATTAGGGTATGCTTTGGTTCATCCCCCAAGAGGACAAGATTTGACAGAGACCCTCTATTGTGACATCCAGCACAACTCTACTATTGTCAGACAAGCTGCCTGGGCTTGGGACAATATTCAGACTAAGGGGACGGCTATCCTTGGCAAGTGCAACAATATAGCTTCAGCTCAGTATCTTGATTGGTCTCGTACCAGGGGACAGATCACCCGGATGCCATTCACCTTATAGAATACACCTGGACCACCAGCAGTGCAGCCTGCAGCCACTGTCAGTTTAGAGGAGTTTGAGAAACTGAAGGAAAGGAATGCTCAGCTCTCTGAAGCTTTGAAGAAGACTCTCTGGGAGAGAAATGACAGTCGTCTAGATAATGAGAGGTTAGAGAAGCTCCAGATTGAGCACTTGACCAAGATTGAGAAGACAGATGACTACATCAGAAAGGCCAGAGCAGGGGAATTAGTGCTGAAGAATGCTTGCAAGGTGTTGCACCCCAAAATTTTCCCTCCCCTAGTCAATACAATATGTTCCAAGGTGTCCCAAGAGGTTCACAAGGTATCTCAAGAGGTTCACAAGGTTCACAAGGTTCACAATTAGTCAGAAAGTTTGACAATCCCCTCAGACAATGCATCCTCCTAAGCAATGCATCCTAAACTAGGGTTTTGGATTTCATCAGGCTAAATGGACTTTCAAGGCCTCAAGTGAGCTTCATAACATCCTACATGTCTTCAAGAATCCCTATGTCAAGTTTCAAGGCTTTCCCAAAAGGTTTGCTCAGTCAGATGATCAGATATGCAAAAATCAGTCAAAGTGGTTAAAAAGTCAAACTGAGGTCAATTGTGGTCAAACCAAAGTCAAACTTCATGATTTTTTGCCAACATTAAGTTTATGGAGTAAAATTCATCATTTGATCAAGGGTTGATCATGATTCATCAAGGAGATTTCAGATCATTAAGAATCAGGAGTTTCTAAATTAGGGTTTTCATAGGAAAAGTCAACTGAACTTTGACCAGCCATAACTTTCACATGCCTCATCAAAAATTTCCCATCCAAAGCTCATTTTGAATGAAATTGAATTCTCTACAACTTCGTGTCTCACAAGCCAAGCCCAAAAATGCTTCATTTGGAAGGTATGAGCTAAGACATTATAGGTCATTTCAAAAGTCAACAAAAAGTGAACATCTTCCAAAGGGCATAACTTGAAAATGGTAAAAGATATGGACATGAGACCAAATAGGTTTATTAGAGTACTCTTTAAGCTTTCCAAAATGTCCAAGAACACCTCCATATCCTTAAAATTGAGGGAGTTGTGTCTTTACAAAGTTGGGAAATTTTTGGGAGGTTTGTGAAGCAAATGAAGTCTTAAAACCAAATTTTGCCAAATGGGCCTACCAAATTCCAATCCAATCTCAAGGATAAGGCCATACACGACTCATTGACTATTTTTCCATATTTTTATGTTTTATATTTTATTATTTTGGATTTTATTAAATAAAATTCAATTTTAATGAAAATAAAATATAAAAAGTCAATCTAAAAATCTGATTTTTGTTCTAGAATGATTGAAATATCATTTAAAGATGATTGAGAGGATCAAATTTCGTGTAAAGTCTCTAAGGCATGAAAATATTTGATTTTTTCTCACTTTTGGATTCATATCTTTCTTCAATCTCAAGCTTTCCAAAAGCCCAAAGAATAGACAAGTTTTATGACCTAATTTCATTCACTATAAGACCATGAACATAATACAATACTAGGGGACGAATTTGGTTGCCTCCAAGAGTAAGAGCAAAGCTTCAAACTTCATAAAAAACTCACAATTCGGATTCTATTTTGCAGGCCATATCAAAGTGTTTTGAAGGTTGCAACATGTTTCTTGAGCATCATTGATGTTATCTCAATGCTTTACATCATCAAAAACTCATCAAAATGCATAATCCGAATTCTCACTTTCTCATGGTTTTTTCAATTTTTCGTTTTCATTTGTTAACCCATGATAAATTGTTTTTTAGTATTGATTTGTGTTTGTGACATTGCAAGGATCGTTTCTGGGTGATCAATTGAAGAAATCAGAGCCATATGCGTTAAAATCAAAAACTAGGGTTCTTGGAAATTTCTTTTGGGAACGCATGATTGAATCAATTTCTGTTAAAATTAATGTGATATTTGTGTTCAGGGACCTCATATTAGTTAATTTGAACCATTAAAATTGTTTGATTCGTTGTATATTGGAAGTTTGATTTGCGCAGGGTTTTAGTGACAAAAACAATCTGTCACTATAAGCTATAGCGACGAAAAACTGTCACTATAGCCTAAGCAGACGGCTAGAGGTTGAAGAAGAAGTGTGGCGCGAAAATCTGATTTAAAATTTGAGTTTATTTTATTATGTATTGTTTGTATTATGTTTCACAAACGTTGCAGTGGTTCAGTTGGCAAAGCATACGCGTGTTTGGGGTGGAGACCAGGGTTCGAGTCTGGCCGAAAGCAGTTTTGTTTTTTAATCCATTTATTTTGCAGGTTTGTAATAAAATGATTGCATTACCTATGGTATTCACCAGCGCGTGCTGGCTCAGTTGGTTTTGAAGGGTTGTTGTTGAGGTAAGGGACCTGGGTTCAAATCCCAGGTCCTTTCTTTTTAGCCAATTTTCTCACTTTTTTTCTTATTTTCAATTTCTTTTCATATATTAATTCTATTTTGGTAAATTTATTAAATAAAAATCATAAAATAATTTCTAAACATTATTATAATATTTTCTTTATATTCTTAAAAATCATAATTTATTTTCTTAAAATTTAAATTGTATATATATATATATATATATATATATATATATATATATATATATATATATATATATATATATATATATATATATATATATATATATATATATATATATATATATATATATATATATATATATAATTATTATATTTTTTGTAAATAGATTAATCATATATTTTAATTATAATCAAAACCCTAATTTTCCTAACCCTAATTTCTATCTTAACCTTAAATATTTAATTTTATTTTTCTAAACCCTAATTATATTATTAATCCTTATTTTTAATATGTAAATAGTTTATTATTTGTTTATTATTAATCTTATTTTCTTAATTAATTCTTAAAAAAATTTCTAACATTAATTTTTCTTATTAAAATTCTTATTTCTTTATTTCTTATTCTAATCATTATTATTGCTATTATTTTATTATTACTAATATTTTATTATTGTTTATTTGTTATTCTTATTATATTTATTATTATAATTTTTATTCGATTATTATGTATCTGTTAAAGCCATGTAATACTTGTAGGTTTATTTTTCGTCTTTATTATTGTAAATATAATTATTGTATGGTTAGTAATTCTAGGGTGTGAATAACATATTTGTAATTAAAATCAACTTAGAATTATTAATTAAAAAAGATAAATATTTGAACATGAACACTCACACACGTAAGTCGATCTTCGATCGCCATCTATTACTTTCTAGGGTTACCTCTCATGTTGCCTATTTCAAAAGGTCAAGTAAGGTGTCTTAAGCAAAGTCCCTTCATAAATATCATCAAGTCCCTTCAGTTTATAAGATCAAGTCCCTTCGAGGTTGCCTACGATAAATGATCTTGTCCCTTCGAATAAAAGATGATAAGTCCCTACGAATTGCTAAAGACACCTTGCAGTTGCTTATATTCAGATGTCCCTACACATGTCCCTTATTACATCCAAGGTAATGACTACCTATTCCTTAATAATAGGGATAGTCTTACCATTGAAAGAACATAAGAACAGTAAAAACTTAATATAGGGTAGGTTCCTCTTAATTACTTGCTCACACATTTCAAAATACTTTTTTACACTTCACATTTCAAACAAATTTTCAAAAAACAAGCCTTTATATACATCCATACGAGGATCATTATAAAGTACTTAGAAAGTTTCTAATCACACACTACACCTTTTCAAAACAATTTAAAGTGAGCTAAGTAACTAAGAGCCCATGGATAAACATGGATATAAAGGGTGCTAACACCTTCCCTTTATATAACCTACCCCCTGAACTCAAAATCTTTTTAAGGTCTTTCCTGTTCTTTTATGTCCTTTCCTTTTGGATAAAATAAAAGTTGGTGGCGACTCCTGCTATCCGCAACATTTATAGAAAGTCAGTTCTCCCACCGTGTTACACAAGGAAGCTAAGACTTAGAAGGCTAGGGCTGAGCATTACCTAGAGGAGAGTCAGGCTAGGTGGATCAGGATCACTGAGGCCCGTGCACAAGAAGATTAAAGAACTCAAGCTAGGATAGAGCAGCTGGAGGCTAGTGAAAAGAAGAATCAGGCAGCTTTGATAGCAGCACAGAAGGAGATCTCTGAGTTGAAACTCCGGGCGGGGTTGAAGAGGTCAAAGGATCAGGATAAGCAAAAGAGGTTGACCAGTGCCATTGCCACCAGGAACCTCCTCATCAGGACTATCACAGAGCACCCAGTAGGTCCAGTGACTGAGGCTCTCCTGAAGAAAGTCAGGGAGGATGACTTTGGATTGGACGTTTAATTTCCTTGTACTTGTATTTCCTTTTGTTTGTACTTTTGATGTTGTTGTTGTATTTTGACCCACCATGGGAACATTATTGTAATCAAACTATGTATTTTCACATTCTGTAATATATTGGTTTGTAGTATTTTTGTGGGCATTATCTCTCTTCAACATCAACATTTCCTCGAGGTTCTGAAAGGTCAAAACCAAAGAACCAAACCGGATACCCTTGGAAGACAAATAGGCATCCTGCATTGCATACTAACATCTTTTCTTTGTTTTGTAGGTTTTTGTTGTTGTTGTTGTTTCTCACTTTGCTATGGTTTCAGGAAACGTTGCTCGCAGAAGAGTGTTCCCTGTCAATAGAATACACCGGTATCCTACGAGAAACAACCTTTCGGGACTATAGATGGATCAAGTTCAGCAAGACTTGACTGATGTGAGGACCCAAATAGCCAATGAGAGAACAGAAATGAGGGCCCAAATGAATCAATTCATGGCAGTTATGACTGGTCTGGCTCAAAGCCAGGAAAGACTGAGGGAGTTGGTTGAGCGACAAACTCCTGAGGAACACCATCCAGGTACAAGGGGTACCAGCAACAATGATCACGTGCAGTCTCGCACTGATCCTCTAGAATATGGGCCTCATCTGAACCCAGACATCAATGCCATAAGAAATACCCAAGGTAACACTACTGGGGGAGGGCCTTGCAGGAGGACCCTCAAGAAGAGTAGTTTACTGTGATTGGGGCTGGAGACGAAGTTTACGACCGTCGGTTAGATGAAATTACAGAGAAGCTAAGGTCTCTGGAGTCCCAAAACTCTTTGGGATTTGATGTTATGGACATGGGTTTAATGGAGGGAGTCAGGATTCCTCACAAATTCAAGCCTCCTTGCTTTGAGAGATATAATGGTACCTCTTGTCCACGTACTCACCTGCAGTCCTTTCTGGGGAGACTGAAAGCTTATACCATGGACGAAAATTTGTGGATGTTTTACTTCGAGGATAGCTTGACAGGGGCATCCTGAGAATGGTACTCCCACTTGACCAGAGCCACAGTAAGGAATTGGAAAGACATGGCTGAAGCTTTCATCCGTCAATATCAGTATAATCTGGATATGGCTCCAAACAGGACCCTCCTGGTGGGAATGTCACAATCTTCCCGTGAAAGCTTTAGGGAGTTTGCCTAAAGGTGGAGGCAACTAGCAGCTGTTGTTCAACCACCGATGTCAGAGAGGGAGATGGCAGACATGTTCATGAATACTCTCCAGGGTACTTATATTGACAGATTGGCTGCATTTTCTTCCACCAGCTTTGTAGATGTGGTGATATCTGGGGAGAGAATTGAAAGCTTACTGAAGATGGGAAAGATCTCCGACAACGGTGCCAGTTCAAGCAGTACAAGGAAGCCATTTGTGGGGCCCCGTAGATCTAGTGAAAAAAATTATGTACATGTGGGAAGAGGAAGACCCCAATATATGCCAAGATCAGTTGCCGCCGTCACAATCCCTACTCCACCTCCTCAGTATACTCAACAACCACAAAACTTTCCTCAACAGCCACAGTTTCCTCAACAGAGATCCTACAACAACAATAACAACAATCAACAACAACGCCCTTTTCAACAGCGGCCATCTCATATCAACAGGGTGATTGACCCTATTCCAATGCCATATGCCACATTGTTGCCACAACTCTTAAAGCTCAATCTTGTTGAGTTGAGGACATTGGCTCCGCCTGATCCTCAGAACCTTCCAAGAAATTACGATGTCAACGCTAGATGTGCTTTTCATTCCAATGCACCTGGTCACTCCACAGAAAAATGCAGGGCTCTGCATATGAAGGTCCAGGATCTGATAGATTCAAAGGCCCTGAACTTTGCACCACCTCCCAATGTCATGAAAAATCCTATGCCAAGCCACAATGGGCCAAGGATTAATGCTATAGAGGAAGGCTCACTCATGAGTTTAATTGAAGATATTGCAAGTATTCAGACACCTCTGGCAGAGGTTAAAGCTCAACTTTTGAAATGCCAAGTGTTTCTAGGTTGTGAGGACTGTTGTGAATCTTGCAAGGTTTCTGAGAATGGGTGTGCAAGCTTGAGGGATGGCATCAGTAGCTTGATCAGAGAAGGCATTCTACAAATAACAACAACAGCTTCTACAACGCCAGTAACTCCTTTGTCAACAACAAATGATTCTTCTACAAACGCAACAACAATTGTATCTATTGACTCGCCTACAACTTCAGCAACCATTTCTTCCATCACTTCAACAAACAACAGTTCCATTTCATCTCTTGCTACAACTTCAGCAACCACCAATAACGACGTTTCCACAGTTACTGTCTATTATGACCCTACAACGGTCCCGAATTCCAGCAACTTTCAACAACAATCTCAGCAACAGTTTCAACAACAATCAAGCTTCAATTCATCACCACCTGTAATACCTCAAAATTTGCCCTCATACTTTTCACCTTAATTGGCTTGCGCTTTATATTCATCTGCATTTCTCACTAGGTCATAACAGCATAATCATGCATTTCGTTGGCTCTTAAGGCATGGGATTGTTGTGCTTTGAAGAATCAAGTCGTTCCATTTATTTGAGGTTACTACTCTACTGGAGTTGGAATGAGAACTTCATGCCCTATCTACAATCATAAGATAAATTCAAGGTGGTCTTGCCGTTCAAGGAATTCCATCGTTACTTGAGACATAATTCATTGAAGATCATAATGCGTGCAGAGCTGATTAGGGTTTCATGGCAAAGGGAAGTTGGTTTGTGGTGCAAGAGATCAAGTTACAGATCCTTATGATGGCCAGGGTATTGTGGCCCTCTTCTTTCAACGTGTTGTTTGTAATATGAGTGAATGAGTTTGAGATCTGAAAGTTGGATTGAGAGTTTAAGATTAAATATGTTAAGATGGGTTGCATAAATTACTTGGGCTTTAATGATTCTCCCTTTCGTGTTAACTAAACCTATAAACCTTGGGTTGGTTCATTATACATAGTAAACATAACCCAAGTATAAATTCTATTTGGAATCCTTCCTAAGGTTCATTTCCAAATGTCCATCTCCATTTTCAATGGGCATCCAATTTTATTCCGCTTTTACTTGTCCACCTTTATATTCGATCCGTAATCATATCCAAAGTCACAAATTCATTCAAAGTACGTGGAAGGCATGTTCATCTAATTGCAAAATCACGGTCATGGATGTATTAGGGTTGTTTAAAGTCTAAACCATGTTTGCTATCCAAATTATCATTGTTCCCATTTTAATCCCTAATTAGGTCCCTAAACTAGTTTTCTTTCCAAATATTTCCATACCATTTTTGTCTAAACTTCAATTCAAATCCAAAATTTGATCCATACCATTTTTGTCCAAACTTCAACTCAAATCCATAAATGATCCATTACCATATTCAAATTTCAATAAAAAATTCATAAATGATTTATTCAAAGAATATTTTCAAAATCCTTTCAATTCTATAAAATAGATCTTTATATTATTTTCCGGCAACCAGAAAAAATAGTCAGAAAAAAGAAGAAGTCCGTTACATTGGAAAAGATTCTAACAGAAGCTGAAACAGAAGATAAACAAAGATAGTCTTCGTCCTTTACAAAAACTGAAAAAAAGTCTCAAGCCTTCACCCTTCATCATGGTCTTCGCGCATCATTTTCTCCATCAACTGGATTATGCATCAAAGAACTCTCAACTTACCACATCCTATTCAAGCAGCATATTACAGATGAGAATATAGATTTGCTTCAACGGATAAAGAATGTGCTAACCAAATTGATTGAATCCAGAAGTTCATACCTTAAGTCACAACCGAATTTCCTTCTAGAAGATTCACTAATTCCAACTGAAATCATAACCGAATTTTTTTCCAGAAGGTGCACCTGAGAATTCCAGAACCATCTTCCAGCAGCTATAAATAAAAGGTATCACCAACTTTCAGGGGCTGAACATTCTTCAACATTTTTTCAGCCTTTTCTCCATTTTTTTTGGCAATTCTCGCACCTTCTTCAATTCCTCTCACAGTTTCAACACTTTCATCACCTTTAACGGCGGCCATCCCCTTCATCTTCATATCCTCCAATCTCCATAACCATCATCTTCAATCCTGAAAATCAAGGATCAACTTCACAACGATCTCGAACCTGCAATAACCATTCACATCAAGAACACGCCATCAATAACGCATCGGCAGCAACGCAAGTTCAACAAGGGCAATACTTCCAGATTTGGAGTTCACTATAGAGCAAGAACCAAGGAATATTTGCATACCTGAATTGTAGAACCACTCTTCACCAACACTCTGCACCATCAATCATCGCCTTCAATATCGCTCATTGTCAAAATTCGCATCACCTTCGGTTCATCATCGATCTCCAATCTTCTTCAAGAACATATCCGTAACATCAATGCTTAGCACCCGCAACAACTTCGGAGTATCACATTTCCATCCTCAAGCAAGCCTTCACAGATCCGCTGCAACTTCAAGCTTCCATTCTACTTTAATATTCGGATTTCCTGCGGATCACATCTAGCACATCAATTTGTCACTCGTCACGCTTCATACGCAAAACTGAAATAGATGGTAAAATGGCAGGAAAAAAATACGAAGAAGAAAAGGTTGAATCGAGACGAACGAGTTTCCAAATCGTACCTGGCCGAGGTTTTTATCTATGTGAGTATTCCCATTTACACTTGTTGTTCTTGCAAAGCTGATTTCACGGTGGAGATGAAAGAGGAGCTAAGCCGAAGCGAAGGGGTCAAGGATGCGAAAGACGGATAAACACGGTGGCAGGTGATTGTGGTTGACGACGAGGATTTGCGTCTAAGAGGAACCAACTGAGGATTGGGAGTGAGAAATAGAAGTTCGGTTCCGAAACGGGAGAAGGAGCACCGGCGTTGAAGATCCAATAGACGATCTGGATGTGACGACGGAAAGGGAGGATGACGGCGCATCCAGGAAGAAGGAGAAGGTTTTGTTATTTTCACTTGTGATTTTGTGAATTTAGGGTTTCTCAAGCAAATCTGAAGTTGGGCTTAGCAAATACAAGACTATGGGTTTCTTTACAAACCAGAAATTTAATTATCACACTCCCCCTACGATGAGCCTGAGCATAGATTGGGCTTTCTTCACCATGGAAAGACTCTTTGCACCCTTGACTTATGCGTACACCTCCGTGGGCCTCTCTCTCTTGAATTGATTTTGGGCCAGGCTTGGCAAAAGGCTATTCAGACCCAACGAATCACTAGTACACCCCTGCACTATTGGTTGAAGACAAATGGGCTTTGGGCCAGTCTTTTGGTTATTTGCAACCCAGATTTCTGTTATACACTTGGTGTTCTTTATTGTTTTTGTATAGAAATTTTGTTAATCAATTTTTCTTGTAAAACATGGATTAAATTTCTTATTAATTCATTTTTATGGATTAATTTCTTAATTCATCTCTTGGAATTTTCTAGTTATAACTTTTTTTTTGCATTTTATTTTAATTAAGGTCTAGTACTAATTTTGGGATTAAGTGTTTATGATATTTCTTGGTCGATATGGGATTGATTTCGATTACGGAAAAGTTTCACAAAACGAATATGGATGATAAGCATTTATTTTGCTTATGAGAGACTACAAGACCGTGGATGAAGTTTTGGATTTCTTTATGTGAAGAATCGGCATGTCATTCAAGTAAGTAATTTCGATACGCAACTTTAATGCGCCATTTTCTTTTCTTAGATTTTTGTATAGGTTAGAAACAAATCTATAAAAAATAGTAAAAAGCACTAGAAAATTCCCCAAAAATTAAAGTAGCTTAATAAATCAATTTAGAAATTTGTGATATTTTTATTTTCTGAAATTTAATTATTTTTGATTAATTCTGGATTTTTCTATTAATTAGTTCTATTGAATTTCTATTATTTATGCTGGATTTTGTTTATTTTATTTAAGTAGTTTCCAGCAACTTTTTTGAGCCATTCTTTTTTCTGTAATTAAAAGACTCATATTAGTTCTTAGGTTACTTTTTATGGAATTTTTAGGAGCTTTTATCTTATGTTTTAGTGGAGTAATCTTTAGGAAATAATGGCTAGTCTTTAGGTAGAAATAATCATTTTTTAGGTATAGGAAAAATAAGATTTTTTAGAATCCCTTTTAGTACCATATTAGAGATAATGTTAGGACCTTGCAATTTAATTTTCACAATTTTTCTAGAAGTTTTAGTATTTTTTTTAGAATATTAGTTTAGGCTTAGTTAGGCATAATTCCCATTAGATTAGGCCATTAAAAGAAAATATAGTTCAATACAAAAAAAAATAATAATAATAGTCTAGATTAGATTTAGCATCTAAATTTAATATTAGACTTAGGTTTAATTTAATTTGTTTTAGGATGAATATTAAGTTTGACCTAGATTTAGAACTTAGTATAAAATTCATTTCCATATAGAAGTAGAATAAATAAATAAGACTATTTATTATTCATGCCTTTAAGGCATTTTTAGAATATTATTTCTCATAGTTGATTTCATTGTTTTGCCTTATTTTAATTGTTACAACTTTAATAGGATTCCCCATTTGTTCTTAGAACCAACTTAACTTCATTAAGAAGTAAGTTGAATTCTAGTAGTTTTTAAGTTTCCATTAGGAGTAGAAGACTTCACTAACCATTAGGACCACTTTGTAAATAAATAAACAAAATTAGGATTGAGTCTTAGTCCCTTAGATTTTGCCTTTTATCAACTTGAGTCATTCTCTTCCTATCTTTAAACAAAATCCAAAAAACACTTAATAAATAAAGGAAATGGTTCCTTGTGTATAGCCTTATTCCATGAAGCACTTGCATTCATTCCATCTTGGAGTGGTGTAAGCTTGTTTATCATGATGCACAAGTCTCATCAAGGAATTGTTCACAAAGAAAGCTTAAAAGACACTTCTTCACTAAAGCAACAAAAACACTTAATAAAGTTTAACAAGCCAGTGAACTTAAACCCTAATCCTAGGAAGCCAGTTTTGGATAAATTCTCCTTGCTGGGTATACTTGTTCTATTATTCCATCTTGGAATGTAGAGTCAAGTGTACATTCCATGGAAAAGAGTTTGAATTCACTTCCTTGTGCCAAATTCATATAAAAACTCGTAAAAGACAAAAATAAATAATAAGCGACTATCCTGCGGGAATTTCTCTTCTCATCTCATTCACAACGCGAACTCGCGGCGACTTGTCTCATTTGCAAGACGGTAAACGCACTCGTACCAGACGAGCCTGCAACACCTGAGCATAGACATACGTAGTTCCAGCTGTAAAAAACACAAACAAATAGTTCCCGCCTAGGTTAGGAGAACTACGTCGACTCTGATCCTCATTATCCCGATGAGGTACGTAGGCAGCGGGGTAGGGCCCGTTCGAGCACATTCTTTATTTTCCCTACATTTCCCCCTTTCTTTCCATTCTCTTTTTCCAGTTCCTTCTTCATTCCATTTCCAATTTCCAGATAGCCATTATTTCATTTCAGCAGCATATTATTTCTCACCCTTCGAAACAAATAAACAAGCGTGGATCCCGTCGGGTACGACGGACGATCTGGGGTGCTAATACCTTCCCAGGTCGTAACCGACTCCCGAACTCAGATCTTTGGTTCGCAAGGCCTTGTCCTTTCCTTCTTCCTCAGGTTTGTGCAACATTACCTTTCCCATTCATTCGGGATAAAAATGTCTGGCTGGCGACTCTAACCTTTCCGCGCCACTTTCGCGTTTGTACTAGGATGAAAATCCCGGGAGCGACACCACCAACATCCACAAAAAGTCCTGTCACTATCTTCTATGATCCACATACAATAACGGTTCCAACTTCTACTGCAGTAAGCCCCGTCACCATCACGGTGCCCGGGCCTATTCCATATTATAAAGACAACATTGTACCATGGCATTACGGTGCTGACCTTTACTGCAACAGAGAAAAAGTCCTTCTTAATTCTTCTGTTCACACCCCCCAAGTGGATAATGTCGGGGAGGCGGAGGCTTCACCCGAAGCGGACGTCTCTTCGTGTCACAAGCTCCAAGAACCAACACTGAGGCAGAAGCTGCTGCCAAAGCCAAAGGGAAAAGTGTGGCACCTGAAGAACATGCACCAAAAGAAACTCATAAATCATCCTTTGATCAAGATGTAGATGAATTTATGAGTATAATTAAAAGAAGTGACTATAAAGTTGTGGATCAGCTCCACCAGACTCCTTCTAAGATCTCTATATTATCCCTGCTGTTGTGTTCCGAAGCTCATCGGGATGCACTACTCAAAGTTCTGCATGCTGCCTACGTGCCAGAAGAGATCACAATGAATCAGCTTGAAACAGTCGTGTCTAATGTTAATACTAGCCATGGGTTAGGTTTCACCAATGCCGATTTAACAACAGAGGGACGTCACCACAACAAGGCTTTACACATAACCCTGGAGTGCAAAGGAGTTGTACTTTCTCATGTTCTTGTGGACACTGGGTCCTCACTCAATTTCCTGCCGAAGAAAGCTCTTGTCAAGCTCGAATATGATGGAATAGCTCTTCGGCCAAGCAATCTTGTGGTCAGGGCTTTTGATGGCTCCAAGAGGTCTGTTCTTGGAGAGGTGGAGTTGCCTGTGATAATCGGTCCACAGGTCTTTCAGACTACTTTCTATGTGATGGACATTCAGCCGGCCTACAGCTGTTTGTTGGGTCGACCATGGATTCATGCCGCTGGCGCAGTAACGTCGACCCTTCACCAGAAATTGAAATATGAGTCGGAAGGACAGATTATCACCATATGTGGTGAAGAGGACATCTTTGTTAGCCATCTGGCTACATACAAATACATTGAGATGGATGGTGAAATCCATGAAACCATGAGCCAAGGGTTCGAGGCCTTGAATGTCAATGAGGCGACGACTGAAGTATTTGCTGCATCTCAGGAGGATAGGATGGGTAATTCAATTGTCTCTTATCATCAACCCCGGAAGGTTGTTGAAGATGGTAATGCCCAAGGTTGGGGCAAGCTGCTGCCGGTGGAGAAGAAGGAGGACAGATTTGGTTTGGGTTACAAACCATTTCGACAAGATCAATCAGAGGCTGCAAAAGAACCCAAGTTCATCAGTGGGGGGATGCTCACCCCAGATGCTGTTAACAACCTGGAAGACGAGCCGGAAAGCAACCGCAACCTGGAGAGCTGGATACGTCCAAGGATCCCGGGGCACCAAGTCCTTAACTGGTCTTCCCAAGAAATTATAAGGGTTACTCCTACAGAGTAATTATTATTTCCTGTCTTTTTAGCATGCATCAAGTCCTGCATCTTGCCCAAGGTGTCAGGACTCATTTTGTAATAGGGCCATATTGTAATTTTGTGCGACGGGATTATCAATGAATATCGGACATCTTTTGCAAACAAGTCTCTTTTTCGCTCACTGTCTTTTCATTTTTCACTTTTGTACAAAACAATAAAATGGCAATGTTTTCAAAATAATAACTTCATTTTTTTCACTTTTCCTAAACAAGATTAAAATTGATCACTAAAACGAACAAATCTCAACCCTTGTAGAGATTACCCTCCAGATTGCACCGACAACAGTACTACTATGACCTTGTATGACTTCGACAATCCAATTAATCAAGTTGATGAAGGGGTTGAAGAAGACTATGAGTTACCTATAGAGTTAGCCAGGTTGTTGAGGCAAGAAGAGAAAGTGATTACCCCTCATCAGGAGGAGGTGGAAAGATTTAATCTTGGTACCGAAGAGGATTTGAAAGAAGTGAAGATTGGGGCCAGTCTGCAGGCTTCAGTGAAAGAACAGCTCATTAACATGCTTCGAGAATACGTCGACGTCTTTGCATGGTCCTATCAAGACATGCCAGGTCTAGATACGGATATTGTTATGCACAAGTTGCCATTAAAGGAAGATTGCCCTCCAGTAAAGCAAAAGCTACGCCGTACTCGTCCAGATATGGCCATGAAGATTAAGGAAGAAGTACAAAAACAGTGGGACGCCGGTTTCCTTGCTGTAACTAGTTACCCGCCGTGGGTTGCTAACATTGTACCAGTGCCTAAGAAGGATGGCAAAGTACGTATGTGTGTGGATTACCGGGACCTAAACAGAGCTAGCCTAAATGATGACTTCCCATTACCTCACATTGATGTATTAGTCGACAACACAGCTCAGTTCTCGGTGTTTTCCTTCATGGATGGTTTTTCTGGGTATAATCAAATCAGAATGTCACCCGAAGACATGGAGAAAACAACCTTCATCACACCTTGGGGAATATTTTGTTACAAGGTAATTCCATTTGGACTGAAGAATGCTGGTGCCACTTATCAACGGGCTATGGTAACGTTATTCCACGACATGATCCACAAAGAAATTGAATGCTACGTGGATGACATGATTGCCAAGTCCCTCACTGAAGAAGATCATCTGGTAAATCTGCTGAAGTTGTTCAAGCGTCTTAGAAAGTATCAACTAAAGTTAAACTCTAACAAATGCACATTCGGGGTACGTTCCAGTAAGTTGCTGGGATTTATCGTAAGTGAAAAAGGAGTTGAAGTTGATCCTGAAAAAGTCAAAGCCATTCAGGAGATGCCTGCACCTAGGACTAAAAATGAAGTTCGGGGGTTCTTAGGTAGATTGAACTACATATCACGGTTCATATCACATCTTACAGCAACCTGTGAACCCCTGTTCAAATTGTTAAGAAAAGAACAAACGGTCAGGTGGAACGAAGATTGTCAGAAGGCTTTTGACAAAATCAAGGAGTACCTACAAGAACCTCCAATTCTTATGCCTTCGATTGAAGGAAGACCTCTAATAATGTACCTGACAGTATTAGAAGGATCAATGGGTGTGTGTTGGGCCAGCATGACGAGTCTGGTCGAAAAGAGTATGCAATATACTACCTAAGCAAAAAGTTTACCGACTGTGAACAACGTTATTCACTGCTCGAGAAAACTTGTTGTGCTTTAGCGTGGGTTGCTCGCCGACTAAGGTAGTATATGTTGACTCACACTACTTTGTTGATCTCAAAGATGGACCCCGTCAAGTACATATTTGAGAAGCCAACACTTACCGGAAGGGTTGCAAGATGGCAAATGATTCTGACAGAGTATGACATTCAGTACACATCTCAAAAAGCCATCAAAGGCAGTGTATTATCTGACTATCTAGCTGAGAAACCCATTGATGATTACTAGCCCATGAGATTTGACTTCCCTGATGAAGACATCATGTAACTAAAAGCAAAAGATCATGAAGAGCATGTTCACACTAAAGGGCCTGACTCAGAAGAAGAATGGACTATGATGTTTGATGGGGCTGTCAATATGAATGGTCGTGGAGTTGGTGCAGTTCTCATTACACCTAAAGGAGTTCACATGCCTTTCGCGGCAAAACTCACTTTTGCCTTCACTAATAACGAAGCTGAATATGAAGCCTGTATCATGGGTCTTGAGGAAGCCATTGACCTCAAGATCAAGACATTAATTGTGTTCAGAGATTCGGCTTTGGTAATCAATCAAACCAATGGCAAATGGTACACTCACCAAGAGCATCTGATTCCATACCGTGACTACACAAGGAGATTATTGACTTTCTTCACACCAGTCAAACTTGAGTACATCCCTCGACACGAAAATCAGTTCGCGGATGCTTTAGCTACCATTTCCTCCATGATCAAGGTTCAAACTGCCAATTATGTGCCTCGGATTTCGGTATCCAGACTAGACCGACCAGCATACGTATTCTCCGTGGACATTGCTAGAGATGACAAGCCTTGGTTCCATGAAATCAAATGCTTCTTGGAGGATCAAACATACCCACCTGGGGCATCATCCAATGATAAGAAGACATTAAGAAGGCTGGCCGGTAGCTTCTTCCTTAATGTCGATGGTTCATTATACAAGCGAAACTTTGACATGGTACTACTCAGATGTGTTGATAAGAAAGAAGCAGACTTGCTGATGCACGAGGTGCATGAAGGATCTTTCGGTACCCATGTTGGAGGACATGCGATGGCTAAGAAATTGTTAAGATCAGGTTACTACTGGATCACAATGGATGCAGACTGTTGTGCCTATGCCAGAAAATGCTATAAATGCAAGATCTACACACACAAAGTGCATGTGCCCCCGAATCCTTTTAACGTGATGTCTTCACCTTGGCCCTTTTCCATGTGGGGCATTGACATGATTAGAAAGATTGAACCGACTGCTTCAAATGGCCATGGATTCATCCTGGTAGCCATTGATTACTTCACCAAGTGGGTTGAAGCAGCTTCGTATGCGAACGTCACCAGACAAGTGGTAGCCAGATTTCTAAAGAGAGACATCATATGTCGATATGGAGTGCCCGAGCGAATCATTACTGATAATGGTTCCAATTTGAACAACAAAATGATGGCAGAATTGTGTCGGGACTTCAAAATCTAGCATCACAACTCTTCTCCCTACAGGCCAAAGATGAATGACCCTGTTGAGGCAGCTAACAAAAACATCAAGAAGATTGTGCAAAAGATGGTGGTTACCTACAAAGACTGGCATGAAATGCTACCATTCGCCTTGCATGGGTATCGAACCTCAATCAGAACGTCTACTCGGGCAACACCGTATCAGCTTGTGTATGGTATGGAGGAAGTCCTGCCTGTTGAAGTGGAGCTACCCTCCTTACGGGTAATGATGGATGTAAAACTGGACGAAGCAGAATGGGTCCGATCTCGGTACAATCAACTGAATCTGATCGAGGAAAAGAGATTAGTTGTTATCTGTCATGGGCAGTTATATCAGAAAAGAATGAAGAAAGCCTTCGATCAGAAAGTCAGACTTCGGGAATACCAAGTGGGAGATCTTCTACTTCAAAGACGTCTTCCTCCTCATACAGACCACAGGGGCGAGTGGACTTCAAACTACGATGGTCCATTCATAGTAAAAAAAGGTTTTCTCTGGTGGAGCACTGATGCTCTCTACTATGGATGGCAAATATTTCTTATCTCCTGTGAATTCAGATGCAGTTAAAAAATACTTCGCATAAAATGACCCGTTGGACATAAAAACAGAATGTAAGTCCATGCAAAAATAGGGCATCCCGGCGAGTCAAAAACAGAATAAAAGACTCGGGCAAAAATAAGGGAAGAGAAAAATAAATGTGTACACCCGCTGTAACACCCCAAATTTGCCCTTTTCTTTTAAGCATCATATCATATCATATTCATCATGAACATATCATATTCTTGGCATCTTAGCATGGAAAGATGAGGCATTACATTCTCATGACCTAGCATTAGGCATATGATCATCTGTGGAAGGTTTTGAGGCATCACAAGCTATAACAAGAGTCCCAGTGGATTTTTTCAAGTCCTATGAGGGGTTTACATTGCATTCACAAGTTCAAGATCATTCACAAAAGCCCAGAAGGTTGGAAGATCATCAGGGAATTCAAGCTAGGGCAAAGCTCCTACACAATGATCCCAAATTAGGGTTTGAGTTTCAAGCATGAAAACCTTGTGAATTTGGCCATTTAATTTTGGAAAAGTCTCTCACATGTTAAAAGGATCCTAGGGATGAAATTTGGTGAGAAAATTCCTTGTGGAAGTCAGTTATTTCTTCAGTTGCTTGTAAATGAAGAAATTGGTCAACTGTGCATTCTGAAAGTCAACTGTGAGATTTCAAAGGGTCCAACCCCATTTTTCTAGCCAAGGGATATTCTTATAACCTTAGAAGAGATTTGGCAAGATCAAATTTCAAGAATCATGAGGTTTTGAGGTGTTTTGCAAAATTGGCATAAGCTTGGTAATGAGAACTTCCATTTTAGTAAGTTTTTGCCCTAATTTTCAAGTAAGCATAACTTGGTGAAAAAAGCTTCAAATGAACCAAAGCCAAACATGAAAGTTGAAGATTAAAGTCTCCCATTTTCAAAAAGTACAAGAGCATTTTTATAGCCCTCATGGTTAGAGAGATAGGCCCCTCGAAAATTGCAAGAAATCTAGGGCATGGCATGAAATTCCAATCTTCCACAAATGCAAAAGGTCATGAAACTTATTTTCAAGCTGTTTTATGGGCCAAATATGATCACAATATTCCAAGGCATTGCAAGAAAGCTAATTTGCTCCAAATATAGTGTCAAATTCGTGCATGAGAAGAAGGATATTTCACAAGGTGCAAAACATGCATGATCATGAGAAAAGTGTGATCCCCACATCCAAGGGCCAGAATAAGTTCTGTTTTGAATCAAGGGTGAGATATTGATCACACATGGGCAAGGAATAATAGGGATGCACGAGCAAAACACCTCATCACAAGAATTTTGCAAATTTTGCAATTTCACTCCCACACTCTCATCTCACGTGCATTTTACCTTACTCTTTCAGCATTGCTTTTTGAGATCATATATAAGAAAACTAGGGTTTTATTTGAGGTTGAACCCATCACATTTCACCACTTCAAAGTTTTTGCACCAGGAGCATTTTCCTTCGAATCTCTTTATTCTCTCACTCTCTTCACAAACAAATCATATATTCTGAATCCTTGAGGCTTAAGGATCATGAATCCACCATTGGTTTAAGCTGAAGCTCAAGATTTCAAGTGGTGCCATTCAAGTGCAGTTGATCTCCAACTTCAAGATCCAGAGAAATTCAAGCTCTCTCTTGCATTTATTTTGCAAGGAGAGGTTGGAAGAGGTAGATCTGCAGTGTTTAGAGGCTTGTCTCAACCTATTTCGTGCTCTGCAAGTTCAGGTAATCTTCTGAATCCATGGATCTGGAAATGGTTTTTGATGTGTGCATTTTGATCTGTGAAGTATGTTGAGTATTCTGCACTTTTTAAATTTGAAAATGCTTGAGAATTGAAGTTGTATTGATGATTTGAAGTTTTGAGGTTAGATCTGTTTTGCTTCGATCTATTTGATTCAGTGATCTATTGTGAATTTGAATGCCATATTTGGATTCAGCGTGCCCTAATTATTCAATCTGGAGGTTTTGATCCATTTATTTAATGATTTGTTCATAGTTTGCGTTTTCCGGTGCCAGAGCCCTAGCTCCAGTCACCGGATTCTGGGTTTGTGTTCATTAGGGTTTCAATGAAGAAGACAACACCTCAGCCCTTAGATCATCTCATCTGGACGCATCATGTCATGCCAACGCATAAATGAGCCAACCTCCTTCTCACGTGCTTTTATGTTTCTGATTTAATTCATTATGTTTCTCACCTCACAATAATAACATGTTCCCTCACTGCCAACCAATCAATGTGTTGACCTAAGTTTAATGAGTTGACTAATCCTGCTTATCCATTTGATCCATTGGCCCATGTTTTTTTCTGAATAATTGAATTTCCATGTTATAAATTGTGAACCTGCGCAGGATCTAGTGGGCTTGAGTGCTATTCCCACCCCCTGGCTTTGAGGCCCATTGATTTTGAACTGAAATCCATTTCTATTCGTACCCCCAGCCTATTTCCTTTTATTTTCATTTCTTTTTATTTCCCTTTTATTTTAGTTTGATTTTCATTTTTTAAAAATAGTTTTAGGTTTCCAAAAATTCTAAAAAATTTCATGAATGATTGTTTGAGTTTTCTTTAATTTCTGATATTTTTATTTTCCTTTTAATTTTATTTGACACGTGGAAATTAATTATTTCTTTTAATTAATTCATTTTAATTCATTTTGAAGCATGCTGACTTGTCCATTTTCTATCTTGATCATTATTTTGAATTTTTGGTTGATTCTTTTTGCTTTGGATTCATGATAGGATGTAGTTTATTGGTGATTTTTTTTTCTGATTTTTATAATCTTGATTAATTGATTTTGGTCCTTAACTTGTGAGTGAAGCCATCTAACCCTCATCCATGCTTGAACCCTCTTTTGAATGATCAAGCTTCTGATTCTTTCTACCTCCTTTTGGCATTTTGTTTTGGTATGTTTGAAGATTACTTGTGCAAGGTTATGGAATTTTTGAATGCTCATGTGATTTGATTTGAATTTTTGTTCTTGACTTGTCCCTTTTTGCTTCCTTTTGATCATAAGTTCACTCCTTAGTTTAGAAGGGCACTTGTGCCAACTTCTTCAACTTGTTTAGAGTCTTATTAGGATGTTGATACCTCTCTGATCTTGGGTTGTGGTTTGTGTCTTGGAAATCTTGTAATTTGTTTGCCTTTGGAGTTCTTCCATACTTATGTATATCCACCTCACTTCTTTTGCTCCTCTCTTCTCATAATGTAATTGCTTAGCTATATGCATCTCTTCTCTTCATCTCTCTTGCTTCTTAGGCATTCTTCTAACATGATTAGGGTTCTGGTTTTGTACCTTGAGGTTGTGCTTTGTTCATTTTGCTTTGCATCTTCTCATGTTTATTTTGTTTTGCCATAGTGATTCATGTGGTTCCATTATGAATTGTATGTTTCTCTTCTCATTCTTGTGACTTGTATTTGCATATGACATTTATGTGTATGACTTCACTTCTGGTTGTATGGTGTTGGCATGGCATTATGTTCATTTTGTATTGCTTTTGTACTTATGTTACTAACCATTTCAGGGGCTTTGGTAAGTGAGAGGTGTGGATGTGATTCCCACATCTCCAAATCTTATCTCTTTTCTTCTTATTATTATTTGTTCTAACCTTGTGATTGTTGGGCTTAGGCCTTACTTCCCCCCTCTTCTATTCTTCTTTCTTCTTCTTCTCTTCTTCTTTCTTTCTTCTTTAGGATAGTAAACCCCACTAACCTAGGATTTCCATGCATGACAACACTCAGGATTCATTAGTCCCCCATTAGACTTTTACCTTTGTGATCCATTTTGTTCTTCTTCTCTTCTCATCTCAAAAACCCTAAAGAAGACACTTAATAAAGATTGAAGTGATACCTTGAGCAATAGCCTTATCCCATGAGACACTTGTAATCTTCCCATCTTGGGATAGTACAAGTTTGTCTTGTGATGTACAAGTCTGATCAAGATGTCATCTTCACCAAGAAAATCATAAAAACACACTTCTTCATTGTAAATACCAAAAACACTTAATAAGTTAATGAGTTAGTGAGCTTAAGCCCTAATCTCTGGATTCAAGTTTTGGGGATCTTCTCCTTACTTGAGTGTGCTTGTTCTATTATTCCATCTTGGAATATAGTGACAAGTGCACATTCCATGGAAAAGAGCTTGAGTTCACTTCCTTGTGACGCACTCATAAAAAAGCTTCTTAAAAACACAAACAAACAATAAGCGTCTTTCCTTCAGGAATTCTTTTCTCATCTCCTTCGCTCTGTCCGCGAACTTGCTCCTACTTGTCATTTTGCAAGACGGTTACGCACTCATCGTCCGAACCTGCAACACCTGAGCATTGACATAGGAAGTTCAAGCCTTAATGCACAAGCAATCCTTTCTACCCCTAGTTAGGGGAACTACGGCGACTCTGATCCTCATTGTCCAGATGAGGTACGTAGGCAGTGGGGTAGGGTCCGTTCGAGCACAATCTTTATTTTCCCTACATTTTTTCTCTTTATTTTCTTTTTCAGTTCTCTTTTCGTTTCTTTTATCCAGTTCAGTTCCTTTTCTTCGCAGCAGCTTTCATTTCTTTCACCCTTTGAAACAGTTTCTTTGCAAGCGTGGATCCCGTCGGGTACGGCAGACGATCTGGGTGCTAATACCTTCCCAGGTCGTAACTGACTCCCGAACTCAGTTTCTTTGGTTCGCAGGACCCGTCTCCTTCCTTTTCTTTTTTTCTGGTTTGTGTAGCATTACTATTCTCGTTCCTTCGGGATAAAAATGACTGGCTGGCGACTCTATTCTTTTCCGCGCCACTTTCGCGTTTGTACCAGGATGGAAATCCGGGGAGCGACACCCGCTGAGTTGAAAAGCCGCATTAGACAGCTCAGGTAAAAATGGGTATCCCGGTGGATTGAAAACCCGAAAGGGCGATCCACGCAAAATAAGGGAATAAGCGAACAACTGCATTCTGAATTCGTCTATATCACTCACAACACAGCAAGTTTCGAAAGGATAAAACATCAGTCAGAATCAACCTTCTTCAGAAAGCAAGATGATAAGAATGTCAAGGTCATACAGGTCATAGCAAAGGAAGCTCACCGGAGCGTCGTCAACATTGCCAGCACTTTTACTGTTCTCAATTTATAGCAATCTCCTCATTCCATGGATTTGTTTCTTTGATTGTATTTGCCAATTCAGGGCACCCAGATTAATAAAATCAGAATTTTCAGTCACATCTCTTTTTGTACATTTTTGTTTCATTTGCAAAATGTCCAATATTCATAACAAGTACTTGCATAAAACAAATGAGCCATTTTTAACAAATGCTTGCAGGAAATATATTTACTTTCAGGAATATCTAACTCCTATGACGGAATCCGGTAAGGGATACCTTGGGATACTTGTGTGTTTCTCTTGTCTTAACAGATTGCGGGTATTCAATACGCAACATGGGGCATGCCAAGCACCACTTCCCCAGCATACCTTCTCCTCAAGCAGTATCTGGAGTGCCTTTTCCCCAGCGGAGTTGTCAAAGCCTCCTCATCCCTAACACAGGTCTACTCAATAGGAGCATCCCCAGCCAATAACACCACAACATTTACAACCTCTCCCCAGAAGAGCAATGCCTGAGACTATTATACAACAAAGTGACGGAAGCTTCCTTTTCCCCAGCTGAGTTCTCCTTACAGGATAGATCTCTCAATGATCTATTTTCCCAAGCAGAATCATATTTCCCGACAGATCTACCAATGATCTCTTCCCCAACTGGGATATTCCTCCAAGCAGATCAGCCAGAGATCTTCAGCGGGATCTGAATCCCGAATTGGTTTCTCTTTTGCATAATCATAGCATTCACATCATTTTTCCCCACAAAAGCGTAGCATTCCATCTAATACGGAGCATTACGGCAAAAATCAAACATTTGCATGATCACAAGCCAGGTTCAAGCCAGTCACCTGTAATTACCATCAGTATTTCATCATCGATGAATATAAAATACTCGCATCCCCTGCAAATAAAATCCAAAGCGTCCCTTTTGCACTCTCCAACACAAACACCTGTTCATGTATACCCTTTTCGACACTCGTCTGTGTCGTATTATTCCCCGCAGATATAAAGCCAAAACATCCCCTTCGCACTCTCGAATATAGATACATATACATACTCCTTTTGACACTTGTCCGTGTCACCTTTCCCCAGCATGGTTGCCAAATCACTTGGTGAAAATAAAGTACTTGTTTATAACATACTCCTTTCAACACTCGTTCGTGTCATCCTATCCCCGCAGGTCGCCAGAACACTTTTTACACTCTCATATACAAATATTTGTTCATAATTTACACATTCTCTTTTGACACTCGTCCGTGTCATACATTTCCCAACAAGTTGAACACTCGTTTGTGTCTTGCTTATACTTCGCCAACAATCCTCACTCATACTTATACAGAAGTCTCTGATACTCGTCCGTATCTTGTATATATATCACTCCTCAACAGATTCGACACTCGTCAGTGTTCTTTGTTAACCAGTTGGTACTCGTCCGTACCATCGTCTCTGAACATGCTTCAGCGTTTGTTTCTACCGATACTCGTCTGTATCATGGTCCTAAGGATGCTCGTCCGCGTCTTTAATCTATACACAGCGTCAAACACTTATACCTTTTATTCTTAAGCGTAAACACTCGTCCGTATTTACCATTCCCCAGTGAGTCACCAACAAAACAACTTTTCTTCTATCCGACATTCGTCCTATGTCGTGATACTTTCGGCAGCCGTACCCTTCCAGGTGATCGTCCTTCACCTTTGGATGACCGTCCCTCATCCCTTTCCCCAGTGGAGTCTCCATTATTGGAACCCTTTTCTATCCGACATTCGTCCTATGTCGTGATAAAGAGCATCCGTCCCTTGCTAGGTGATCGTCCTTCACCTTTTGATGATCGTCCTTCATCATTTTATCCGATGGCCGTCCCCATCGTTGATTTTGTTATCCGACATTCATCCTATGTCGTGATAAACCCCGAGAGCAGTCGTACCCTGCTAGGTGATCGTCCTTCACCTCTTGATGATCGTCCTTCATCATGCTTATCCGATGGTCATCCCCATCGTCGACCTTTTCTATCCGACATTCGTCCTATGTCGTGATAAAGAGCATTCGTCCCCTGCTAGGTGATCGTCCTTCACCTTTGATGACCGTCCCTCATCAGTATTTCATTTATTCTTTAACCGATGGTCGTCCCCATCATTGTTCACTTTACTATGCAAACCTGATGCCTGTCCCCATCATTGCCTTTACTTTAATCCCCAGAGAATCATGTTCTTTACCCGATGGTCGTCCCCGTCGTGGTCTCTTTATTTCTCCAGCTTGTCGGTCGTCCCTGTCATTGCTTTGCTTACCACTTTATCCCCAACAGTCTTCCTCTGCTCGATGGTCGTCCCCCATCGCCTTCATTTGATAATTATTACTTTACTACCTTTTGCAATTTATATCCCTTTTCTTCTTCTCCCCAGTGAGTGCAAATTTTGGACTGTCTTTGGTATTCAACCACAAGTTATCTTGTTTGTCTGATAAGCCAGGCGCTTACATCATGCACAGCTAACTCATGTTTGAATAAGGGTAGTTGTAAACACCCCAAATTTTCCCTCACTAATATCACACCATGGCTTGTGATCTGTCATTTTTGCATTAACATAAGCATTACATATCATATTGCATCTTTGCTTCACTGCATAAGTTCAAGTTCACCTGCATCTAGGGTTTGTGATCTGAGCAATCCAAGATTCCACCTGTGCCACTCCAAAGGTATTAAAGAATTCCAAGAGGGTCCATGTGTGTTCTACCATCATGTTATACTCCTCAAAGTTCATGGAAGTCAAGAAATCACAAGAACTGGCAAGGCATGGAAGTAGAGCTAGGGTTTTCACTACACAGATGACCAAAATTAGGGTTTTGGTTTCAGAGGCCTCAACTCCAAATTTTTGGGCCATTCTTGTTTCTAATGTTCTTAAGATGTTATAAGGATCATGTGTACCAAGTTTGATGAAGAAATTCAGTATGGAAGTCATCAGTTCACTGGGTAACTTCTTGAGCAAGTTAAGTCAAAATCAGGGAATCTGAGGCCCCCAACAATGGAACCAAAGGGGTATTTTCATCAAATTGAAGTTCTATGATCTTTATTTGATCTTAGAAGAGGTTGGAAGTTCACAAGATTGAAGAATTTTGAGCCATTTGAAAAGTTGCCAAAAATGGAAATGACTTGTAATGGAAACTTTCCATTTTGGGAAAGTTTTTCAACCTCCTCTTTCTTAATAAAAAATGCTTCAAATGAAAAATTCTTGGTCATGAAAGTTGTAGATGAGGTCTTTCCCTTTTCAAAAAGTACAAGAACATGTTCTAATTCATTATGGAACTCAAGTTATGATTCTTCAAAGTTGGCAAAAATCCTATAATTTTCACATTCATGCCAAAGAGGATTTTTTTGCAAAACCACATGACAAGCTTCTAAGTGACCTCTAATTGACTTCTAAACATCATAACAATATCACATGACTCATTTTGCTCATAATTGCCCAAGGAACCACAACATTTCATGCCTTGCATCACAAGATACACCAAAGAGGGAAAATATGCAAAACTCATACAAACCCTAGTTCCATGTGTTCCAGCTGCATCAAACCTATCCCATGGCCACCCTTGATTCATGCTGAGGCCAGACACCCCAAAATCTCAGGCCTGCACCATGCCCATACCTCAAGTACACAATGTTGACTTTTTTTGCAAAATCACCCATACCAATCAGCATAGGCCACAACAATTCCTCTGACCTATCACAACTTCACATACATGCCTCAAGAGACTCATTTCATACAACACACAAGCCTGCAAGCTCTCATACATTCAGATTCACAAAATCCTCAAGAAACTTCATCTCTTCGAAATTCTCAAACCACTCAGCCAAACTTAAAAATTCTTTCACCAATCATCTCCATACATCCTCCAGATCATTTCCCACCCCTTACACAAGCCTGAAACCCCCTAAAACAAAAACACGATTTCACCCCCCTCTGAACTGAAACCTCAAAAAAACAGCCATATAAACTTATTCCAAGCTTCTCAATAGCATCAAGGGGTTCAGGGGAGTTGGTTTGCACCAAGGAGAGGTCCAGATAGCTCAGATTGAGAAAGCTTCACCTCAGGTATCATCAAGAACAAATTTTCCAGAAATCTCTTTTTAGGTTATAGAAATGTTCTTCATGCTTCACTGATCACACTGCACCTTTTATTTCTGAAAATGGTTGAATATTGAGCTTGTATCGTGCTTCTGAAACTTTTGCAGTTTTTATGTTTTGATTCGAATCTTGTGTTTGATGCAATATAAATGTGGTTTGAGGGTTGATTCTTGCTTAGGATTGTTAGGGGAGTGAATCTGGAGAGTTAGAGCTCCTAATTTGGCCTAGGGAAGAAGTTGAAATTTTGGTCTCACCGGAGAAGATGACTGGAGCGTGCTCCGGTCACCTGAAAGTGTTTAGGGTTAGGATTAGGGTTAATCAGCTCAGTTTAAACTTAGGCCCTTGGATCTTGCTTAGCGCGTATTTGGATGGCCAGGATCAGTTCATTAAAACCCTATTTATTAATTAATTAGATTAATTAGTTTTAATTAAACATTTTTCCAGATTCAATCCCAGCCTCAGGATAACGCGCGCAGTCAACTAGGGTTTGAATCTCAGCCTTCAGATTAGATTACTTCTCTTTTATTTGATTTTTAATTCATTTTCTTGCATTTTATTTCCATATTTATTTTAAAATAGCAAAAATGGTTTAAAAAATCTGAAATTTTTTATCATGACTTTTATTAATTTTCAGAAACCAAAAATATTATTATTTTTATTTTTTGCATTAAAAAGATATTTTTAAATCATTTAAATGTTTTATTTAATTAATTAATTCATTTTAATTAATTAAAAATACATTTAAGTATTTAAAAATCACAAAAAAAATCAGAGAGCATTCTTAGACATTTAGAAGCATTTAAAAACTCACCATACAAATTTCTTTTTGGTTTTAATCACACTTTGAGATTTTTCAATGAAATAGGATTCTTAAAAATGTTCATTTTCTAACCATAACTTCAAAAAATTCATAACTTTTAAACCAATATGAGTTTGTGAATGATTCTTTTTGCATTGTTCTATGCATGGCTTCTAGCATCCAAAAACATTTTTTTTTCATTTTTATCTTGTATTTTCAAATTGTTTGGCATTTTACATTGAGAATCACCCAAAAAAATCCTAGAAACTTAGGAAATTCATAACTTCTTCTAGGTTTAGCTTCTGACCTCCCCCTTTGGATGGTAACCTAGTATAGGATTAGGGTTAGTTTGAGTGCATTTTCAATTTTTTATAATGTCATTTGCTTCTGTCTTGTTCATTTGCATCTCATGTTTCCATGTAACCCTAATTTTGCATCTTTACTTGCATCTTACGCTGCATTGCATGAACATATGAACTTGCCATGCCATTCTAAGCATTTGTATGCCATCTTAGACATCTTAAGACATTTCTTGAACATTGCTTGATCATTTATTCATACATTTCATGAACATCCATGTGTTTACATGTTTCCTACATGTTTCATTTGCATTCATTCTCTTGTATGATCACACATATGCATCTTGTGTGTCTTTGCATCATATCATAACATCATTTACATCATGTGTATCTTTCTGGTCTTGGTCTTTGCCCTTGCATATGCATTATTTCATTTCATTTCTTTCCTTAAGCATCTTGTGCTAACTTTTCAGGATAATGGTAAGTTTGTTTGGGAGGTGGATTTTCCTTCACCTCCCACCTCTTCTCATACCTTCATATTGCATCCTTGCTGCATTTTTACTTGTCCTTGAAGTGAATCTTGTTCACTTATGTTCCATTCTTCTCACTTTCTTCCTTTAAGTTACTTATCTTCTTGGGAAGTAAGTAACTTATTCTTCTGCTTCATCCTCCTTTCATCTGCTTTTTCCATTGGTGGTTTCCTTGAAGATCTTTCTCAAGCCTTACAAACCATAGGAACATCCAAGCATGATAATCTTAGGGTTGTAATTAGTCCCCCCCTTAGATTTTTCCTTTGAGTCTCCTTTGTGTCTCTTTTCTCATCTCATCATTAGAGACTAAACCTTTAAGGTTTTAGGACTTTGGAATTAGGGTTATGCTTGCATCCTTATCTTAGGATGGAGTGTATAACTTTAATCCTAAGTGTTAAACCCTTAATCTGTTTAAACCTCTTAATCAATCCATCTAATAATCACCAAGACATTAACTTGTAACTTGGGCCTTACATTAGGGTTCTAATTCTTCCTTTATGGTTAAGAAGGACTAACCCCAGTGTTTAATGGACAAGTCCCCCTCAAGTTGTCTTACAAATCATAAAATTCACTTCTTAATCTTACCATCTTTAATTAAAATCTATTTAATAAAGGCTTGTTTTGTCATGAATTTAATCCCTAACCATGGATTAAGTTGAGGTATCTTCCTCAGCTTAAGTGTTCTCATCTATTATCCTTCTATTAGGATGGTGTAATGAGCCCACTAATCTGTGATTAGAGATTAAACTCATTACTTAACACTAAACAAAAAAAACAAAAAAACATTTAAATAATCACAAGTAGGTTAATGATCTTAATCCTACATCATCATGGTAATTAAGTTGAGATGCTTATCTCATACTTAAGTATTCTCATTATCCCTGATCAGGGAGGATATAATGAGTTTACAAGCTCTTGATTTAGGCTTAAGCTCATTAACTTATGCAAAACACACAAAAAAATAACAAAACTGAAAACACAAAAACAAACAATAATCGTCTCCTTCGGGATTCTCTTCTCATCACCTTCATTCACAAACGAGAACTTGCTTCTTCCGTCTAATGCAAGACAGTTAGCACTCGAGCCAGACGAGTCATACACTTGAGCATAGGCAAGCAAGAAGTTCATCAGTCAATTTATTTTCCAGTCTCTGTGAGTCGAACTACGGTGTTCTGACTTCCTCATTGCACGCGAGGATACGTAGGCATAACTTAACAGTTATCGAACAAAAGTCTCTTTGTCTTCCCCCTCTTTCAGCATACTTTCTAAAAAAGCCTCAGTTCCTGAGCATTCACCCTTTTGCACTGACACTTGTACATTATTTTCCAGCTTTTGCACACAGATAGCACATACCCTACCCCTTTAAACACAATCTTTTAAGCGTGGATCCCGTCGAGTACGACGGACAATCTGGGTGCTAATACCTTCCCAGGTTGTAACTGTAAACACCCCAAATTTTCCCTCACTAAGTTCACACCATGGCTTGTGATCTTTCATGTTTGCATAAGTTCAATCATATCATCATATTGCATTTTTGCTTCACTGCATTAGTTCAAGTTCATTTGCATCTAGGGTTTGTGATCTGAGCAAGCCAGGATCCATATGAGCCACTCCAAAGGTCATCAATCATCTCAAAAGGGTCCATGTATGTTCAATCATCATATTTTATCCTCCAAAGCATGGAAGCAGAGCTAGGGTTTAACTGCACAGATGACCTGAAATTAGGGTTTTGGTTTCAGAGGCCATAACTCCAAATTTTTTGGTCATTCTTGTTTCTATTGGTCTCAATATGATATAAGGATCATGCATACCAAGTTTGATGAAGAAATTCATTGTGGAAGTCATCTGATCACTGGGTAACTTCTTGAGCAAGTCAGAACAAAATCAGGGCATCTGAGGCCCCCCAACATGGGACCAAAGTGGATTTTTCATCAAATTGAAGTTATATGGTCTTTATTTGATCATTGAAGTGCTTAGAAGTTCACAAAATTGAAGAAAAATGAGCTAAACCAAAAGTTGCCAAAAATGGAAATGACTTGTAATGTAAACTTTTCATTTTGGGAAAGTTTTTCAACCTCCTCTTTCTCAACCAAAAATGCTTCAAATGAAAAATTGTTGGTCAATAAAGTTGTAGATTGGATCATTCCCTTTTCAAAAAGTACAAGAACAAGATCTAATTCATTTTGGAACTCATGTTATGGCTTGTCAAAGTTGGCAAAAATCACATAATTTCAAGTTTCATGCCAAAGAGGGATTTTTGCAAATTCACTTACCAAGCTTCTAAGTGACCTCTAATTGACTTCTAAACATCATAACAACATCACATGACTCATTTTGCTGAAAATTGCCCAAGGAATCACAACATTTCATGCCTTGCCCATGAAGAAATCTCAAAGGGGCCAAAGTTTCATGAAATTGCAAAATGACCAAGAACCTTTCACAAACAGGCTGAATTGCCTCAAAATGAATTCCATGGCCATCCTTGATCCTTGCTGCACCAGACACCCCATTGTACCAAGCCTGCCACTTGCCCATACCTCAAGTACAAGAAATGTTGTCTTTTTGCATTTCACACCATACCAATCACACTATGCCACAACAACTCTCTGAACCAATTGCATTTGTTTATACTAACCAAAAGCAAGCCATAACACACAAGAACATAGCCTGAAAACCTCAGCATTCTCTAGTTCACAAAAATCACCTCTTTTGCGTTTTCCTTCGAAACACACAGCACAATTGCTCAAACTCAAAACAAACACCACCATTCATCTCTAAATCAATCACTGATCATTTCCCACCCCTCACATTGGCCTGAAACCACCTCAAACAAAAACACGAGTTTCATCACCTCTGAACTGAAACCTTCAAAACACTCCATATAAACTCCTTTCAAGCATTCCAGAAGCATAAGGGGACAAAGGGGAGTGGAAAAGCATCAAAGAAGAGCCCAGAAAGTGCCAGTTTCAAAAGCTTCAACTCAGGTAACCTCAAGATCAAATTTTCCAGAAATGAAATTTTAAGTTCTTAGATTGTTCTCCATGCTTCACTGATCACACTGCACCTTTTGGTTTTGAAAATGATTGAATATTAAGCATGTATGAAGCTTCTGAAATTTTTGAGTAATTTTCCGTTTTGCTTCGAATCTTGATGTTCATGTGAAATAAATGATTTTTGCTGGCTGAATCTTGTTTAGAATGAGTTAGGGATCATTTCTGGAGAGTTTGGTGAGTTTATTTTACGAATTGAGAGAGTTAGCAAGTTTGAGTGGCCGGAGAAGATGACCGGAACACTGTTCTGGTCACCTGAAAGTGATTAGGGTTCAGATTAGGGCTTAATCCTGTAATTAGTGAAAGTTTGAATTCCAGACGTCCAGATGCGCGCGTGGTCTTTCCCTCCTTTTCCAGATTTTAATCATGTCCCTTGGATGTGATTACTTTCATTAAATTCTTTTTTATTTCACATTTTTCTTATTTATTTTGTATGAATTATTAAAAATAGTAAAAATGATCAAAAAAATCTGAAAATTTTTATCAAGCCTTTTATTAATTTTCAGAAACCAAAAATATTTTTATTTTTATTTTTTGCATTAAAAAGTATTTTTAAATCATTTAAATGTTTTATTTAATTCGTTAATTGATTTTAATTAATTAAAAATACATTTAAGTATTTAAAAATCACCAAAAAAATCAGAGAACATTCTTAGACATTTAGAAACATTTACAAACTCAGCACACAAATTTATTTTTGGTTTTGATCATGCTTTGACATTTTTCAATGAATTAGGGTTCTTAAAATTGTTCATTTTCTAACCCTAACTTCAAAAATCCATAACTTTTAAACCAAGTTGAGTCTGTGAATGGTTCTTTTTGCATTGTTCTATGCATGGCTTCCAGCATCAAAAAACATTTTTGTTTCATTTTTATCTTGCATTTTCAAATAATTTGGCATTTTACATTGAGGATCACCCAAAAAACCCTAGAAACTTAGGAAATTCATAACTCCTTCTAGGTTTAGCTTCTGACCTCACCCTTTGGATGGTAACCTAGTATAGGTTTAGGGTTTATTTGAGTATATTTTCAATTTTTTATCATGTCATTTGCTTCTGTTTTTTCCATTTGCATCGCATCCTCTCATAAAACCCTAATTTGGTATCTTCACTTGCATTCATCTTGCGTATGTTTACATTCATGAACTTGCCATGACATTTTTTGCATCCACATGACTTCTAAGACATCATAGGACTCATTAGATTCATGTTTGATCATTGCATCATTCATTTTCCATGTTATGCATTCATTTCATTTCATGTGCATTCATGAACTTTCATGCTTCCTTTATGCTTCATTTGCATCCTCATTACTTGTATGATCATTCACAACTCTTGAAATACATTTGCATCATCTCTTAGCATCATTTGCATCATAAATATGCTTCTGGTTTTGGTTTGCATCCTTGCATTCATTTCATTTCCTTTTACTAACTTTTCAGGTGGTAAGTTACTTTGAGAAGTGAATTTGCCTTCACTTCTCACAATCTCTTCTCACCTCTCTTATGCATTCATTATTGCATTTTGTATTTGTATTAGAGTGAGCTTGCCCATTCATGTTCCTCTTTCACCTTATTTCTTCAAGCAACTTATCTTCTTAAGTGAAGTAAGTTGACTTGTTTCTTCTACTTCTCCTCCTTTCATCTGCTTCTTCCTTGGTGGCTCTTCTTGAAGATCTCTTGCAAGCTTCATAAACCCTAGGAATATCCAAGCATGATCACAATTAGGGTTTGATTAGTCCCCCATTAGTTTTACCTTTGTGTTATCTCTTGTGTCTTCTCTTATCATCTCATCATTAGAGACTAAACCTTAAAGGTTTTAAGGCTTTGTGATTAGGATTATGCCTGCATCTTTCTCTTAGGATGGAGTGTATAACTTTAATCCTAAGTGTTAAAACCTTAATGTGTTTAAATCCTTTAATCAATTCATCTAATAATCACTAAGACATCAAGCTTGTAACTTGGACCTTGCATTAGGGTTCTAATTCTTCCTTAATTAGTTAAGAAGGACTAACCCTAGTGTTAATGGACAAGTCCCCCTCAAGTTGTCTTACAAACCATAAAATCCACTTCTTAATCTTACCATTAACTAAAATCCACTTTAATAAAGGCTTTGTTTTGTCATGAGGTTAATCCCTAATCATGGATTAAGTTGAGGAGCCTTCCTCGGCTTAAATGTTCTCATCTATTACCCTTCTATTAGGATGGTGTAATGGGTCCATTAAATCCTTGATTATGGCTTAAACTCATTCCTTAACACTAAACAAAAAACTCCAAAAACATCTAAATAATTGCAAGTAGGTTAATGATCTTAATGCTACATCATGGTGATTAAGGGTGAGATGCTTACTTCATACTTAAGGTATTCCTATTACCCCTAATCAGAGGGAAGATGTGATGAGTTTACTAACCCTTGGTTTAGGCTTAAGCTCATTTTCTTATGACAAATTCCAAAAGCAATAAAAGATTGAAAATACCAAAAACAAACAATAATCATCTCCTCCGAGATTCTTTTCTCATCACATTCACTCACAAACGAGAACTTGCTTCTTCCGTCTAATGCAAGACAGTTTGCACCTGAGCCATACAGGTCATACACTTGAGCATAGACTAGCAAGAAATTTACAGTCAAATCATTTTAGTCTATTTGAGTCGAACTACGGTGTTCTGACTTCCTCATTGCACGAGAGGATACGTAGGCATAACTTAACTGTTATCGAACAAAAGTCTCTGTATATTCCCCCTCTTCCAGCATTATTCTTTGAGCCTCATTATCTTGAGCACTACATTCTTTCCTTACACTGACACTCCTTTTATGCACTTCACACTTCTTTGCACTGACACTTGTATTTTTTTCCAGATTTTGCACACAAAATAGCACTGACACTACCCCTTTAAACACAAATCTTTCAAGCGTGGATCCCGTCGAGTACGACGGACAATCTGGGTGCTAATACCTTCCCAAGTTGTAACCAACCCCCTTTCTCAGTTTCTCTGGTTCGCGACCGTCTTATCCATATCTTTCTAGGTTTATGCAGCATTACCTTTCCTTCGGGATAAAAATGCCTAGCTGGCGACTCTTTTTCAGTTCATCTTCATGTTCTCCCTTTCGCCGACCGTTCGCGTCTGTACCCCTCTTGGCCCTGTGTCATTTTGGTGGGAGCGACAGCTTGGCGACTCTGCTGGGGACCCTTATACTGCAACCAGGGCTTCTGGTTCTTTTTGTGGGTTCCTCCTAGCGCTTGTTTGATTTGTGCTTACTGGGGTGTTATGTGCTATGTGTGTTTATTTATTTGCTTTATTTATTGCTTTATATACAGCTTTATTTATTGCTTTCTTTTACAGTCTTGTGCATATTTCATACTGTCATTATCATTGCTGGATATGGCTTCTGTTTTGGTGGGTGGGGTTTCACTGAGTGATTAAGGTCCTATACCTGGGACCTGAGTGACACCTAGGCTAGAGTGGTTCATATTCTTTCCCATTCCATTTCAGTCTGGTGCGGGAATATGAAACACGGTTCAGATGTGGGTTTCTTCTTGAGAACTCTGTGCTACAGATTTCCTGTAGTGCTAGGGCTATCTGGGAAGCCTGCTAAGTCTGGATGACCTTTATTTTGACCTTCAGAATCTGGGGTGAATTAGAGGAGGATCTTTTATGGTTATTGTAAACACTGTACCTCCGGGTTAGAAGTGTTTACACTTCTCATAACTGATCCAAGTCTGAGGATCCTTGTTCTAGAACATTACATGTGAGGGGGTTGGGTTGTTTACAGGTTTGCAGGAACCCTTAGCCACATCATACCCTGTTACTGTTTTGCTTAAGAATACTTCACTTTGGATAGTTCTTGTGATTAACCCTGGACATGTGACTCTTTATTTGAGTCCCCCACCCTGGTTACTGGATTTCTGAGCCTCCATCCGGACCTTTGAACATACATGAGCCTTATACCAAGACAGATAATCAGATCCAACTCCTGATCACAAACCCTTGCATATCATTTGCATATATCATCATTGCATCATTTAACATTTGTTTATTTGCTTTTTAGGGTATCCATCATATCATACTTGGTTTGGTTTTGACCCCTTCTATTGCTTAGACCTCTGCTTCAGTTATCTCCATCATCACTTGCATCAGTCTGTCAGAGACTTACCTCCAGCATTCCAGTCTGTGATTTTCATCAGCATTTGACTTCATCTTCTTCACCAACACTCATGGATATTCCAAGGAAAAGCAATATATCTTATCACTTCTTTGAGCCCATATTGACTGGTATCAGGCAGGTCCAGTCACTCATCACACCTGACCACATCCCACTGTTCAGAGAGCACTATGGGGGTATTTTGGACATGGTCATGGATCTTGATTCTTCTCAGAGGAGCATGATCCACACATGCTTGCAGTTCTATGACCCTCCACTAAGATGCTTCACCTTTCCTGACTTCCAGATGGGGCCTCTGTTGGAAGAGTTTTCTTTGTTGATTGGAGTGCCTATCAGAGGAGGGATCCCCTTCAACCCAGAGATGACTGCTCCCAGAAGTGAAGAGATAGCAAGGGCATTGCACTTGGAGCCTGCCCTTATTAAGAAAAGCATGAAAAAAAAGTTGGGATTCCTGGTTTACATCTGGACTTCTTGATTTTTCAGGCCACCCTGAAGCCATAATCTTTTTCAATCTCTAAAAATCAAAAAGTCCAAACAATGATCCAATTTTTTGACCTAGATACATTCTACTATAAGTATACAAGCTATCACAATGCATAGGGCACGAATTTTCTGCCTCAAGGATAAGTTTCATAAGTTCAAAAGTTCATCAAATTTTGAAATTCGGTTTCTAACTTTGAGTGATTTTTCAGGTGAAATAAGGACATCAATCCCTTCCTTGAACATCCCTGATCATGTAGCAATAGGCATACGCATCTCAAACCTCAAGAACTGATGAATCCGAATCAAACTTTTCATGTCTTGATGATTTTTTCGTTTTCTTATGTTTGTGTATTATAAATAAGATTTGATCATTGTTTCATGTTTGTATTGAGTTGTTGATTGTTTCTGGATGGTTTAATTGAAGTTTCACTACAGGTTTAAGGAGTTGCCATGGCTAGGGTTTCGGCCAAGCAATTAGGGTTTCATACTAAACCTAATATAAATGAATTTGGAAAACATGGGACGATTGTGTAAGCTCTGGGGATCACAACGCCCTAATTAATTAAAGATAATTGTACTGTTTGCTTGCTTGTTGAGTTTCGCAGGTCCTGTATGTGTTTGAAATCACAGGAAATTTCATAGGGAAATTCGCAGCAAAAAACGCAAGGCTAGAGGAGGAAGACGAAGTTCTTGGCGCCATCTGGAAGATTCAAAATTGAGTTTAATATTTTTAGAATTGTTTGTTGTCTTGTTTCAACTGATGCAGGTTAGCCCAGTGGTAAGGATGGCGCGTATGGATTGCATAAGGCCTTGGTTCGAATCCTGGATGCAACAACCTTTTTTTCTTATTTTTCCATTTAATCACAGGATTTAATATATTATTGATTGTATTGGTTATATAGTCAGTTGCGCCCTCCCGGCTGGATGGTAAGTGTGCTTGCATGTTGTGAGAAGGTCCTGGGTTCGAATCCCTCCCCAGGCCTTTTGTGCTATTTCTTTTTGTTTTGCCATGATTTTTCCAGGTTAACAACAAAACCAAACGAAGTGTTCTCCATAAAACCTGCGCGCGCGTAGTCCAGTGGCTGGTGTATTGGTCTTGATGTTGTGAAAGCTCAGGGGTTGGGTTCGAATCCCAGCCCAGGTAAGTTTTTTTTTTCATTCTTTTTCTTCTTGTTTTTTGTTTAATTAATTTACATTATAATTAGATAAATTCAAAAAAATGATAAAAGTAAAATGTTTGTGCTATTTTCTTTTCTATAATTAAAATTCATCTTTTCAAAAATAAAACTTTATTACATTACTTAAGTGCATCATACTATACATGCATACATAATACATAAACTAGTATTATCGTGCAGAATGTTATAATCTTGATTTTCAGATTAATTCTCCAGCAGACAAACTTCATCAACAACTTGTGACCTTGGGCCGTTGTTTATCTTCCCAAAGGTTATCTCATTACCTCAGGACGTTGTTTATCCTCCTGAAAGCTATCATGACCATGGGCCGTTGTTTATCTTCCCAAAGGTTACTTCATTATCATGGGACGTCATTTATCTTCCCGAAGGTTATCTTGAGACGTCGTTTATCTTCTCAAAAGCCATATCATTTCTTTGGGCCGTTGTTTATCCTCCCAAAAGTTATACTTATACCTCAGGATGTTGTTTATCCTCCTGAAAGCTATCATTATACCTCAGGACGTTGTTTATCCTCTTGAAAGCTATCATTATACCTCAGGACGTTGTTTATCCTCCTGAAAGCTATCATGACTTTGGGCCGTTGTTTATCTTCCCAAAAGTTATACTTATACCTCAGGACGTTGTTTATCCTCCTGAAAGCTATCATGACTTTGGGCCGTTGTTTATCTTCCCAAAAGTTATACTTATACCTCAGGACGTTGTTTATCCTCCTGAAGGCTATCCCTTTACCTTGGGTCGTTGTTTATCTTCCCAAAGGTTATCTCACTATGATGGGACGTTGGTTATCTTTCTTCCCAAAAAGCTATATCTTCATATTTTGGACTGCTTTATCCTCCAAGAGACATATTTGAAGAACTTTTCTCCAAGTGGCATCTTTAAGCCCACTCAAGCATATACAACTAGTCATCAGTATCCCTCTACGCACCGGTGAGTGCAAATTTTTGGGCTTTTGTGTTCAATCCCCTTCAACCTTCCAGGTCACAACTGGCACATATACCAATCTAACCCCTCAGGTTTCAGAAAATTGAACAGGGGCAGCTGTTGCACCCCAAAATTTGCCCTCACAATACAAGACTTTGTGGGCTAAGAGGTTCACAAGGTTCACAAGATTCACAAGACACCTTATGAGGTTCACAAGGTTCACAAGACCTCTCATGAGGTTCTTGAAGTTTACAGGACAGCTTATGAGGTTCACAAGGTTCACAGGACAGCTTATGAGGTTCACAAGGTTCACAAGACATCTTATGAGGTTCACAAGGTTCACAAGACATCTTATGAGGTTCACAAGGTTCACAAAGTTCATAATTAGTCAGAAGATTGGATATTTCCCTCAGACAATGCATCCTCCTAAGCAGTGCATCCAAAACTAGGGTTTTGACTTTAATCAGGCTAAATGGACTTCCAAGACTTCAAGTGAGCTTCATAACATTTTATATGTGTTTAAGAATCCCCATGACAAGTTTCAAGACTTTTCTCAAAAGTTTGCTCAATCAGATGGTCAGATAAGTCAAAATCAGTCAAAGCAGTACCAAAGTCAAACTTCATGATTTTTTGCCAACATCAAGTATATGAAGTAAAATTCATCATTTGATCAAGGGTTGATCATGATTCATCAAGGAGATTTCAGATCATCAAGAATCAGGAGTTTCTAAATTAGGGTTTCCTCAGGAAAAGTCAACTGAACTTTGACCAGCCATAACTTTCACATGCTTCATCACATTTTTCCCATCCAAAGCTCATTTTGAAGGAAATTGAATTCTCTACAACTTTGTGTCTCACAAGCCAAGCCCAAAAATGCTTCATTTGGAAGGTATGAGCTAAGACATTATAGGTCCTTTTGAAAGTCAACAAAAAGTCAACAACTTCAAAAGGGCATAACTTGAGAATGGTAAATGATATGGACATGAAACCAATGGGTTTGGTTAGAGGACTCTTCAAGCTTTCCGAAATGTCCAAGAACACCCTCATAGCATTAAAATTGAAGGATATGTGCCCTTGCAAAGTTGGGAAATTTTTGGGTGGTGTATGAAGAAAATAGGATCTTAAAACCAAATTCTTTCAAATGGGCTGAACTTTTTGTGACCCAAGGTGTTCCATGACATCATGCACGAAATTTATTTGATATTTTCATAATTTTATTTTATTTATTTTATTTATTATGATTTTTTATATTAAAAATCATTTTAAATTTAAATAAAATATCAAATATGAAAATTTAAAATATATTTTGGTTCTAGAAGGTCATTAACATGAATTGGATTAAATTGATATAACATTGATGATGATTGGCTTGAAATAGAAAGGTCTCATTCACAAATATATGAAATTTAAGCCATAATCTTTTTCAATCTCTAAAAATCAAAAAGTCCAAACAATGATCCAATTTTTTGACCTAGATACATTCTACTATAAGTATACAAGCTATCACAATGCATAGGGCACGAATTTTCTGCCTCAAGGATAAGTTTCATAAGTTCAAAAGTTCATCAAAATTTGAAATTCGGTTTCTAACTTTGAGTGATTTTTCAGGTGAAATAAGGACATCAATCCCTTCCTTGAACATCCCTGATCATGTAGCAATAGGCATACGCATCTCAAACCTCAAGAATTGATGAATCCGAATCAAACTTTTCATGTCTTGATGATTTTTTTGTTTTCTTATGTTTGTGTATTATAAATAAGATTTGATCATTGTTTCATGTTTGTATTGAGTTGTTGATTGTTTCTGGATGGTTTAATTGAAGTTTCACTACAGGTTTAAGGAGTTGCCATGGCTAGGGTTTCGGCCAAGCAATTAAGGTTTCATACTAAACCTAATATAAATGAATTTGGAAAACATGGGACGATTGTGTAAGCTCTGGGGATCACAACGCCCTAATTAATTAAAGATAATTGTACTGTTTGCTTGCTTGTTGAGTTTCGCAGGTCTTGTATGTGTTTGAAGTCGCAGGAAATTTCATAGGGAAATTCGCAGCAAAAAACGCAAGGCTAGAGGAGGAAGACAAAGTTCTTGGCGCCATCTGGAAGATTCAAAATTGAGTTTAATATTTTTAGAATTGTTTGTTGTCTTGTTTCAACTGATGCAGGTTAGCCCAGTGGTAAGGATGGCGCGTATGGATTGCATAAGGCCTTGGTTCGAATCCTGGATGCAGCAACCTTTTTTTCTTATTTTTCCATTTAATCACAGGATTTAATATATTATTGATTGTATTGGTTATATAGTCAGTTGCGCCCTCCCGGCTGGATGGTAAGTGTGCTTGCATGTTGTGAGAAGGTCCTAGGTTCGAATCCCTCCCCAGGCCTTTTGTGTTATTTCTTTTTGTTTTGCCATGATTTTTCCAGGTTAACAACAAAACCAAACGTAGTGTTCTCCATAACACCTGCGCGCGCGTAGTCCAGTGGCCGGTGTATTGGTCTTGATGTTGTGAAAGCTCAGGGGCTGGGTTCGAATCCCAACCCAGGTAAGTTTTTTTTTTCATTCTTTTTCTTCTTGTTTTTTGTTTAATTAATTTACATTATAATTAGATAAATTCAAAAAAATGATAAAAGTAAAATGTTTGTGCTATTTTCTTTTCTATAATTAAAATTCATCTTTTCAAAAATAAAACTTTATTAGTAAAAGTTATTTAAAATTTATCTTGTTGTATATTATTAATAATTTTGTATAATTAATTTATAGTTAATCCTAATTTATTTTTCTAAAAAAGCATATAAACCCTAATTTTCTAAAACCCTAAAATATTTTATAAAACCTAATTATTTTTATAAACCCTAATTGTAAATATTAATTTATTTGTTAATTATAACTTTTAATTTATTTATTTATAAACTTTAATTGTGTGTATATATTTATAATTTGTTTATAGTTATTATTTAATATAATTCTTGTATGTAAATAATTCTAGATTATGCTTAAAATAATTAAAACTCTTAATTTAATTTTGTAAATATAATTTATTTTCATAATATGTTTATAATTAACCTTATTTTTATAACATGTATATAAATTTAAGTTTTTTATAATAATTAAGTATAAAGCATAAATTGTTTATTTTTCTTCTTAAAAACCTTAAAAAATAATTATCCATTTAATATTGCATTTTTAAATTTATAATTCATTATTATATTAATTTCTTGATTTTGTTCTTATTAATTATTACTAACCCCATTATTAATATATTATTTTTATTATTATTACTAACCCAAATTATTTATTATTATTTATCTTGTTTATTTATTTAATTTGTTTTAATTATTATTATTATGTAATTGTATCCCTTATGTAATATTTGTAGTATTAATTTTTATTATTTATTTTAAATTCTATGGTTAGTAAAATAGGGAGTGAAACATGTTTGTATTTAAAAATTAATTTAGATCATTTAATCTTAAAGATAAATATTTAAAATTGTACACTCACACACGTAAGTCGATCTTTGATCGCCATCTCACTTCCTAAGGTTGCCTCTCATGTTGCCTAAACAAAAGGTCAAGTAGGGTGTATAAAGCTAAGTCACTCATCTCACATCATCTAGTCCCTTAACAGATAAAAAGATCAAGTCCCTTCGAATGTTGCCTTCGTAATGATCTCGTCCCTTTCGAATAAAGATGATTAGTCCCTTCGAATTGCTTATACACCCCACAGTTGCCTAAATAACAGATGTCCCTTCACTTGTCCCATACATCCAAGGTAATGGCTACCTATTCCTTAATAATAGGGATAGTCTTACCATTTAAAGGATTCAAGAACAGAAAAGACTTAATTTAGGGTAGGTTCCTCTTAGATACTTGTTCACTCTTCAAAATATTTCAAACACTTCATACATTTCAAACAATTTTCAAAACAAAGGTTTTATATATATCCGTACATGGATCATTATAAAACACTTAAGAAAATTTCTATTCACACACTTCACATTTCAAAAACATTTTAAAGTGAGCTAAGTAACTAAGAGCCCATGGATAACCATGGATGTAAAGGGTGCTAACACCTTCCCTTTACATAACCTACCCCCCGAACCCAAAAATCTTTTAAAGGTCTTTCCTGTTCTTTTATGCCTTTCCTTTGGATAAAATAAAAGTCGGTGGCGACTCTTGCTATCCGCAATATTTAACTAAAGTGAATTTTCCCACCGTGTTACAGAACTGGCGACTCTGCTGGGGATTTAATAAAAGAGGGGTACCCTTAGGAATTAGATCACTTTAAACTTGTTTGCTTTGTTTGTTATACTTATCTGTTGGGGTGCTCTTATGTGTGAAAGATCCTAACCCGGATCTAGTGTACCTTAGGTAAATGGCAATAGACCAAGGAAATTGTACGGCGTATACCGATATGGTTGATCTGGTGGCCATAGTTAGTGTGACTTCTTGGTTGGTGCTTATGTTCCTTAAGTCAAGTTGAGGATAATATGAGGCTGCCATATGTTGTCAACGCACTAACTAACTTTTAGAACCCTAGTTATCCCATCTTAGCCTTTAGAAAGTAGTGAGGTAACCGGATTTGGTGAAGACTGAAGTTGGTTGATACTCGATACTACGCTCATTGAGGTTCTAAACTTGGAGGGTTTTGGTTGGAAAGTAAGTTGCCTACTGAACAACCACCCTTGTGAAGGATCAATGATATTGAGATCCCTTAGAACATGGTTACCTTTATAGGACAGGATGAACCATCTAAACTTCAGGGGAGGGTACTTACCTTTGAACCTTATGCAAGCCTTTAAACCTAGGGCTATGGTGTGACTTGTTTGTGTGTGCCACATGTTTGTGATTGAGCATAGCATCATGACATCATCATGCATCATAAGCATAGCATTTTCACTAACCATTTCAAGGACCAAACGATTTATCTTTGTTCTTTGTTGCAGGTCATGGCTTCTGCTCGAAGGAATACTATCAGGATCAACTTTGTAGGCATACCTCTTAAGCTTAAAGAGTTGGTTTCTCAAGTGTCTGAACACTCCCGGTTCATTAAGAGACATGGTCACCTATTGGATCTAGTCACCTCAGGATTCAATGAAGACATGATGAGTGTTCTGTTTCAGTTCTTTGATCCTAAGCACCATTGCTTCACATTCCCCGACTACCAGCTGGTTCCTACAATGGAAGAGTTCTCTAAACTTCTGGGTATACCTATACTTGATCAGAAACCATTCACAGGTTTGGAAAAAGAGCCTAAACCTGAGGTTATTGCTGCAGCTCTACATCTGAAGAAGTCTGACATTGTTCTAGAAACGAGAAGCGGGGTTAAGGGTATTTTTGCTAAGGTGTTGATAGAAAAGGCTCAAGGGTTCTTAAAGGCTATGATCTATGATGCTTTTGGGGAGATTTTAGCCTTGTTGCTTTATGGCTTAGTATTGTTCCCCAATCCAGATCAGTTCATAGACGTTCACGCCATCAACATATTTCTGAGTCACAATCCAGTGCCTACATTGCTTGGAGACATCCTACATTCTCTTCATACTCGTACTCTCAGGGCACGAGGAACTCTGATGTATTGCATACCTTTGCTATCTAGGTGGTTTATTTCTCACCTTCCTCGCTCAGTGATGAAAAATGAACAAGGGTTCAGATGGTCCAAGAGGATTATGTCACTCTCTCATTCAGATATTCATTGGTGCTCAAGATCTATGGAGAATGTCACTATCATTGACCGATGTGGGGAGTTTCCTAATGTGCCACTTCTAGGCATAAGAGGAGGCATTACTTATAACCCTTCCTTAGCTTTACGACGGTTTGGTTACGCTCGGAGTGATGGTCCACATGACATGTTGATTCAGGGTATTGTGTTTGACTACGACAATGATCTTCAAGGTTACCGTCAGAGATTCATACGAGCATGGGGAAAAATGAACAAGGTTGACAGCAAGACTCTGGAGCCTAAGTACACTATTCCTATGGAAGCTTATCTCAGATGGGTGCGATCTCGTGCTCAGACTCTCATGATGCCATATCCTGCCATCCTGCCAGTTACCATGGAACCTGTTGCTGAAGGAGATACTTCTTATACCATCCTTCACCCAGACATGCCCACTGACATGGAAGACTTACAGAGGTCTTGGATCCAGTTGAAGGAGCAAAGGGATACCTTCGAGGCTCATTACAAAGCAAGCCAAGAAAGAATCCTGGAACTGACAAAACAACTTCACGAGGAACGGAATCTCAACTCATACCTCAACACAAAGAGGAAGCGTCCATGGGAGACTTAAAACCCCATCTCTTGTATTTATTTCATTTCATTTTCTGTAAGCCCAAGAGGCAAAACAAATTTATTACTAATAAAAGTCTACCTTCTTGTTTGTTTAAGCAAATTTAAATTATGCGGTCCTTGAAAACATTGCATATGCATTCACATATCATATCATTGCATCACAGGTTTATTGTGCACAGGTTTCTTATCTTCTCGCTGTTTATTTCAGCAATGGCTCTTGAACAAACAGTTAAGGATCTTCAGGCACAACATGCACAGTTCCAAGAGCTAATCCTGAACTTGTCCAAGGGGCAGGATGAATTGAAGACACTGCTGGCCAAGAAGACTAAGAAGACTAGAAGGTCAGGTGGCCTGATCAACATGGGAAGAAGGTTCAGAGGTCCTGTCAAGACCAAAGAACCGGTTGAAGATTATGAGTCTAAAGAGTCTGAGAAAGAGGGAGGCAGTCTCCACAACACTATGGGGGACTCTGATTCTGAAGCTAACTACTATCATGAGCCTAATGAAGATAAGTTCAAGATGCTGGTGGATAGAATGGATGCTATGGAACTGCAAAAGTCATCTGGGCTGGATTTTGAATAATTAATTTATTTATTTTTCTAAAAAAGCATATAAACCCTAATTTTCTAAAACCCTAAAATATTTTATAAAACCTAATTATTTTTATAAACCCTAATTGTAAATATTAATTTATTTGTTAATTATAACTTTTAATTTATTTATTTATAAACTTTAATTGTGTGTATATATTTATAATTTGTTTATAGTTATTATTTAATATAATTCTTGTATGTAAATAATTCTAGATTATGCTTAAAATAATTAAAACTCTTAATTTAATTTTGTAAATATAATTTATTTTCATAATATGTTTATAATTAACCTTATTTTTATAACATGTATATAAATTTAAGTTTTTTATAATAATTAAGTATAAAGCATAAATTGTTTATTTTTCTTCTTAAAAACCTTAAAAAATAATTATCCATTTAATATTGCATTTTTAAATTTATAATTCATTATTATATTAATTTCTTGATTTTGTTCTTATTAATTATTACTAACCCCATTATTAATATATTATTTTTATTAATATTACTAACCCAAATTATTTATTATTATTTATCTTGTTTATTTATTTAATTTGTTTTAATTATTATTATTATGTAATTGTATCCCTTATGTAATATTTGTAGTATTAATTTTTATTATTTATTTTAAATGTTATGGTTAGTAAAATAGGGAGTGAAACATGTTTGTATTTAAAAATTAATTTAGATCATTTAATCTTAAAGATAAATATTTAAAATTGTACACTCACACACGTAAGTCGATCTTTGATCGCCATCTCACTTCCTAAGGTTGCCTCTCATGTTGCCTAAACAAAAGGTCAAGTAGGGTGTATAAAGCAAAGTCCCTCATCTCACATCATCTAGCCCCTTAACAGATAAAAAGATCAAGTCCCTTTGAATGTTGCCTTCGTAATGATCTCGTCCCTTTCGAATAAAGATGATTAGTCCCTTCGAATTGCTTATACACCCCACAGTTGCCTAAATAACAGATGTCCCTTCACTTGTCCCATACATCCAAGGTAATGGCTACCTATTCCTTAATAATAGGGATAGTCTTACCATTTAAAGGATTCAAGAACAGAAAAGACTTAATTTAGGGTAGGTTCCTCTTAGATACTTGTTCACTCTTCAAAATATTTCAAACACTTCATACATTTCAAACAATTTTCAAAACAAAGGTTTTATATATATCCGTACATGGATCATTATAAAACACTTAAGAAAATTTCTATTCACACACTTCACATTTCAAAAACATTTTAAAGTGAGCTAAGTAACTAAGAGCCCATGGATAACCATGGATGTAAAGGGTGCTAACACCTTCCCTTTACATAACCTACCCCCCGAACCCAAAAATCTTTTAAAGGTCTTTCCTGTTCTTTTATGCCTTTCCTTTGGATAAAATAAAAGTTGGTGGCGACTCTTGCTATCCGCAACATTTAACTAAAGTCAGTTCTCCCACCGTGTTACACTATCACCGTGCCTAGGCCTGTTCCTTATACAGATGATAGAGCCATTCCATGGCATTACGGCTTAGATGTGTACGTGGATGGGCAGAAAGTTGAGAGCAAGTTTGTTGCTATTGACCCGACTGTAGTGAACGTCGGAGGAGTAGGAGGTTTCACAAGAAGTGGTCGTCTATTTGCTCCCCCAGTTCTGAGAGGGGATCCTGAGGCTGAGGCTTCGGCAAAGGCTAAAGGAAAGCAAGCTGTGACTGAAGAATCAACAACTCTTGTTATTGGGCAGGGTACCTTTGAGAAGGAGGTCGAGGAATTTATGCGCATTATTAAAAAGAGTGATTATAAGGTGGTCGAGCAGTTGAACCAGACACCTTCCAAAATATCCATTCTATCTTTGCTGATGTGCTCTCCTGCACATAGAGAGGCCTTGCTGAAAGTGCTGCAGATGGCGTATGTTCCTCAAGAAATCACTGTTAATCAACTTGAAGCTGTAGTGGGCAGTGTGAATGCGAGCCACGGGCTGGGCTTTACAGACAGAGACCTCACGTCAGAGGGCCGTAACCATAACAAAGCACTACATATTACTATGGAGTGCAAGGGTGATGTGTTGTCACATGTCCTTGTTGACACGAGCTCTTCTCTTAATGTACTTCCGAAGAAAGCATTAATGAAGCTCAGTGTTGATGGTATAGTCCTGAGGCCCAGTGATTTGATTGTCAAAGCTTTTGATGGGTCAAGAAGGTCAGTTTTTGGAGAAGTTGAGTTACCCGTGAAAATAGGTTCTCAAGTATTCAAAAGTACCTTCTATGTCATGGACATTCAGCCCGCGTACAACTGCTTGTTGGGACGCCCGTGGATTCATGTTGCTGGAGTTGTAACTTCCACTCTGCACCAGAAGCTCAAATATATGGTTGATAGCCAAGTAATCACAGTGTGCGGAGAGGAAGACATCTTTGTAAGCCACTTATCGACTTCCAAATATGTAGAGATGGACGGAGAGATCCATGAGACTCTATGTCAAGCTTTCGAAGCAGTCAATGTCAGCATTTTGACTCCTGTAGAGAGAAGCAGTGAAAAAGAAGGTACCTCCATCCATTCCTACAAGAAGGCAAAGGAGGCAGTTCAGTCAGGAAGCGCCCAAGGCTAGGGCAAATTGCTGGAGTTAGAAAAGAAAGACGACAAGTTTGGTTTGGGTTATCAGCCTGGTGGATCTACTCCAAGTGGTAAAGCCATTACCTTTACAAGCGCTGGGATGCTCGACCGCAACCAAATCTGTGTGACAAGCCAAGATGGAGACAGTGATGGTGACTGGGATAACTGGATTCATCCGTGTGCGCCCGGAGAGGAGCTGAAGAACTGGTCTGCTGAAGACATTGTCCGAGTTACCTGGCACTCAGAGTAATTTATTTGTTTCCTTTTCTTATCATACTGCATTGTCAAATCCAGCATTCTGCCCAAGATGCTAGGATCCATCGTATTGGACCACCATGTTTGTTATGCACTTATTTTACCATGAAATAAAGGACATTTTCAGAAAAATTGTGTTCTCTTTCTTTGTTTTAAATTTTTCACAAAAATAAAAATAAAAAATGGCAATGTGTTTTTCCTTTTTGTTTTTGTGTTTGCGTCTCTTTGCAAAATAAACAGATTCTGAAATAAGCACATCATCTGTGCAGTGTTGATCATCCGGATTCCATTGATAACGTTCCTGCTATGACCACGCATGACTTTGACAATCCTATCTACCAAGTTGATGAAGGGGTTGAGGAAGACTGTGAACTCCCTGAAGAATTGGTCAAATTGTTGAAACAGGAGGAACGGGTTATTCATCCTCATCAGAAAGAAATTGAGATCATCAACATTGGCACTGAAGATGTAAAGAAAGAGATCAAAATTGGGGCCAGTCTGCAGGTCGAGATAAAGAAAGAGCTGATTGGTATGCTACGAGAGTATGTGGATATCTTTGCCTGGTCGTATCAGGATATGCCGTGGCTGGATACCGACATCGTTGTGCACAAGCTACCATTGAGAGAAGAATGTCCTCCTGTAAAACAGAAGTTGAGAAGAACTCGTCCTGACATGGAGATGAAGATCAAAGAGGAGGTTCAGAAGCAATGGGATGCCGGGTTCCTTGCTGTAACTAGTTACCCACCTTGGGTAGCTAACATCATACCTGTACCAAAGAAGGACGGCAAGGTCCGGATATGCGTTGATTACCGGGATTTGAATAGAGCAAGCCCAAAAGATGACTTTCCATTGCCACACATTGATGTGCTGGTAGATAATATTGCTCAATTCTCGGTATTTTCCTTCATGGATGGCTTCTCCGGATATAACCAGATTAAGATGGCACCGGAAGACATGGAGAAAACAACGTTCATTACCCCGTGGGGTACATTCTGCTATAAGGTCATGCCCTTTGGTTTGAAGAACGCCGGGGCAACTTATCAGCGGGCGATGGTCACATTGTTCCACGACATGATACACAAGGAGATTGAGTGTTATGTGGATGATATGATTGCTAAGTCCCGAGACGAAGAAGAGCATTTGCTTAACCTTAAGAAGCTGTTTGATAGACTGATAAAATACAAGCTGAGGTTGAATCCAAACAAGTGCACTTTCGGAGTGGGTTCCGAGAAACTGATGGGTTTCATTGTTAGTCAGAAAGGGATTGAGGTAGATCCTGCAAAGGTAAAAGATATTCAAGACATGCCTGCACCGAGAACAGAAAAAGAAGTGTGCGGGTTTTTAGGGAGGTTGAACTACATTTCACGGTTCATATCTCATCTAACTGCCATATGCGAACCAATTTTCAAATTGCTAAGAAAAGAGCAAACGGTCAGGTGGAACGAAGACTGCCAAAGAGCTTTCGACAAGATAAAAGAATATTTGCAGGAGCCTCCAATTCTAATGCCTCCAGTTGAAAGAATACCTTTAATCATGTACTTGGCAGTGCTAGAAGGGTCAATGGGGTGTGTTCTAGGCCAACATGACGAGTCTGGTCGAAAAGAGTACGCTATTTATTACCTTAGCAAAAAGTTTACCGACTGTGAATCCCGTTACTCACTGCTCGAGAAAACTTGATGCGCTTTGGTATGGGTTGCTCGCCGACTGAGACAGTACATGTTGACTCATACCACACTGCTAATTTCCAAAATGGATCCTGTCAAGTATATCTTTGAGAAACCAGCGTTAACCAAAAGGGTTGCTAGATGACAGATGATTTTAACAGAATATGACATCCAGTATACTTCTCAGAAAGCCATCAAGGGAAGTGTATTGTCGGATTACCTTGCACAACAACCTCTTGAAGATGATTATCAGCCAATGAAGTTTGATTTCCCTGATGAGGACATCATGTACCTCAAAGCAAACGATTGCGAGGAACCACTTCCGGAGGAGGGGCCTGACCCTGAATCCAAATGGAAGTTGATGTTTGATGGGGCAGTCAATATCAATGGACGTGGAGTTGGTGTTGTTCTTATTACTCCTGAAGGTGTTCACTTTCCCTTCGCTGCCAGAATTACATTTGGTTGCACCAACAATGAAGCGGAATACGAGGCATGCATAATGGGAATAGAGGAGGCTATTAATCTTCGGATTAAGAACCTCGATATATTCGGAGATTCAGCCCTCGTTATTAACCAAGTTACCGGCAAGTGGTATACGCATCAAGAGCATCTAATTCCATACAGGGATTATTCTAGAAAACTGTTGACGTTCTTCACAACAGTTAAGCTTCAGTACATACCACGTGATGAAAATCAGTTTGCCGACGCATTGGCCACTCTCTCTTCGTCTATCAAAGTCTTGTGTTGGAATTATGTGCCCAGAATTGACATCTCCAGGCTTGACGCTCCAGCTCATGCATTCTCTGTAGACATAGTGTCTGACGAGAAACCTTGGTACTTTGATATCAAGTTATTCATGGAAAAGCAAGAATACCCAGCTGGGGCATCCTCCAATGACAAGAAGACCTTAAGGCGACTTGCTGCTAGCTTCTTCTTGAATACAGACGGGGTTTTGTACAAGAGAAACTTTGACATGGTCTTGCTCAGATGCGTGGATAGACACGAAGCAAGCCTGTTAATGCAGGAAGTCCACGAGGGATCTTTCGGTACCCATGCAGGAGGGCATGCTATGGCCAAGAAATTGTTGAGATCAGGGTATTATTGGATGACAATGGATGCAGACTGTTGTTCATTCGCTCGTAAGTGCCACAAGTTCCATATTTATGCAGACAAGGTGCATATTCCTCCAAGCCCGCTCAACTTCATGTCATCTCCTTGACCCTTTTCCATGTGGGACATTGACATGATCAGAAAGATAGAGCCTACTGCTTCAAATGGTCATCGCTTCATTTTGGTCGCGATTGATTACTTTACCAAGTGGGTCGAAGCAGCATCTTATGCCAATGTCACTCGTCAAGTGGTTGCAAGATTTCTAAAAAGGGACATCATTTGCAGATACGGAGTGCCCGAAAGAATCATTACTGACAATGGTTCTAATCTCAACAACAAGATGATGGCAGAGTTGTGTCGGGACTTCAAGATTCAACTCTGGTAATCAATCAAACCAACGGCAAATGGTACACTCACCAGGAGCATTTAATTCCATACCGGGATTATACGAGGAGATTACTGAATTTCTTCACCACAGTCAAACTTGAGTATATCCCTCGAGATGAAAATCAGTTTGCAGATGCTCTGGCTACCATTTCCTCCATGATCAAAGTTCAAGCTGCCAACTTTGTGCCTCGGATTTCAGTATCCAGACTTTACAGACCAGCATACGTATTCTCAGTAGACATTGTTAAAGATGATAAGCCTTGGTTATATGACATCAAATGCTTCTTAGAGGATCAAACATACCCACCTGGGGCATCATCCAATGAGAAGAAGACATTAAGAAGGCTAGCTGGTAGTTTCTTCCTGAATGTTGATGCTTCATTGTACAAAAGAAACTTTGACATGGTACTTCTCAGATGTGTTGATAAGACAAAAGCAGACTTGTTGATGCACGAGGTGCACGAAGGATCCTTTGGTACCCATGCTGGAGGACATGCAATGGCTAAAAAGTTATTAAGATCAGGTTACTACTGGATAACAATGGACACAGACTGTTGTGCCTATGCCAGAAAGTGCCACGAATGCCAGATTTATGCAGACAAAGTACATGTGCCTCTGAATCCTTTGAATATGATGTCTTCACCTTGGCCCTTTGCCATGTGGGGCATTGATATGATGGGAAAGATTGAACCGACTGCTTCAAATGGCCACAGATTCATCCTATTAGCCATTGATTACTTCACCAAATGGGTTGAAGCAGCTTCGTATGCAAATGTCACCAGGCAAGTGGTAGCCCGATTCTTGAAGAGAGACATCATCCGTCGGTATGGAGTACCCGAGCGAATCATTACTGATAATGGTTCCAATTTGAACAATAAGATGATGGCAGAACTGTGTCGGGACTTCAAATTCCAACACCACAATTCTTCTCCTTACAGGCCAAAGATGAATGGCGTTGTTGAGGAAGCTAACAAAAATATTAAGAAGATTGTGCAGAAGATGGTGGTTACATACAAAGACTGGCATGAAATGCCACCATTTGCCTTGCATGGGTACCATACATCAATCAGAACGTCTACTGGGGCAACACCGTATCAGCTTGTGTATGGTATGGAGGCAGTCCTACCTGTTGAAGTTGAATTACCCTCCTTACAGGTACTGATGGATGTCAAGTTGAATGAAGCAGAATGGGTCCGATCTCGATACAATCAACTGAATCTGATCGAGGAGAAGAGATTAGCTGCAATCTGTCATGGGCAGTTATATCAGAAAAGAATGAAGAAAGCCTTCGATCAGAAAGTCAGGCTTCGGGAATACCAAGTAGGAGATCTTGTGCTGAAAAGACTCATTCCTCCTCATACAGACCACAGGGGCAAGTGGACTTCGAATTATGATGGCCCGTTCATAGTAAAGAAAGTCTTCTCTGGTGGAGCACTGATGCTCACTACTATGGATGGTGAAGATTTCTTATTCCGTGTAAATTCAGATGCAGTTAAAAAATACTTCGCATAAAATGACCCGCTGGACATAAAAACAGAATGTAAGTCCAGGCAAAAATAGGGCATCCCGGCGAGTCAAAAACAGAATAAAAGACTCAGGCAAAAATAAGGGAAAATACAAAAAATGTACACCCGCTAAGTTGAAAATCCGCATTGGACAGCTCAGACAAAAATGGGTATCCTGGTGGATTGAAAACCCGAAAGGGAGATCCACGCAAAATAAGGGAATAAGCGAACAACTGCATTCTGAATTCGTCTGTATCTCTCACAACATGGCAAGCTTCGAAAGGTTAAAGCATCAGTCAGAATCAACCTTCTTCAAAAAGCAAGATGAGAAGAACGTCAAGGTCATACGAGTCATAGCAAAAGGGAAGCTCACTAAAGCGTCGTCAACATTGCCAGCACCTTTTTGTTTCTCAATTTTGTAACAATCTCCTCATTTCAGGGGATCTATTTCTTTGACTGTATTTTCCAATTCACGGCGCCCGAATTAATAAAACTAGAATTTTCAGTCACATCTCGTTTTGTACATTTTTATCTCGTTTGCAAAAATGTCTGATATCCCTGATATAATGTTTGCATAAAAATAGACGTGCCTTTCTAATCATATGCTTGCAGCTGTAACACCCCAAATTTTCCCTCTTCATTTTAAGCATCATATCACATCATATTCATCATGAACATATCATTTTCTTAGCATCCTAGCATGGGAAGATGAGGCATAACATTTCTCATGACCTAGCATTAGATATATGATCATCTGTGGAGGTTCTTGAAGCCTCACAAGCCATGACAAGGTGCCCAATGGTTTTGTACAAATCCTATGAGGGGTCTACATTGCATTTACAAGTTCATGTCCATTTACAAAAGCTCAGAAAGTTGGATGATCATCAGGGACTCCAGGTTAGGCAAAGCTCCTACACAATGGTCCTAAACTAGGGTTTGAGATTCAAGCATGAAAACCTTGAAACTTTGGCCATTTCATTTGGGCAAAGTCTTTTACATGTTAAGAGGATCCTAGGTACCAATTTTGGTGAGAAAATTCCTTGTGGAAGTCAAGGATTTCTTCAGTTGCTTGCAAGTGAAGAAACTGGTCAACTGTGCCTTAAAAAAGTCAACTGTGTGATTTCAAGGGGTCCAATCCATTTTTTCTAGCCAAGGGGTGTTCTTACAATGTTAGAAGAGGTTTGGTAAGTTCAAATATCAAGAATCATGAAGTTTTGAGGGGTTTTGCAAAATTGGTGCAAAGTTGGTTTTGAGAAAATGTCAGTTTTGGCAACTTTTGCCCTAAAATTCAAATGATCATAACTTAATGAAAAATTCTTCAAATGGACCAAAGTAAAACATGAAAGTTGGAGATTAAGGCCTCCCATTTTCAAAAAGTACAAGTACTTTTTCATAGCCTTCATGGTTAGAAAGCTAAGGCCCTCGAAAATTTGACAAAATTAGGGCAAAAAGTTGATTTTCATGCATGCACCAAGGGCCAAAAGTCTTGAAACTTGATTTTAAGTGTTGGTATGGATCTTTAATTTCACAATGTTAAAATACAATGTATTTGGCATACTTTTCTCAAATAAATTCACAAAATTTGTGCACAACAAGAATGTTATTCAAAAGGTGCAAATTTTGCATGAGCATGAAAAGAGTGTGATACTTTAATCTAATGGCCAGGATTTTGTTTGTTTGAGATTAAGGGCTGGATTTAGAGTGCACATGGGCTGAAGGCAAGGGAACGCATGAGGATTACATGATATCACACCAAAATTGCAAAATTGGCAAAATCACAAATACTTTTCATTCCCACATGCAAACTTCTTCATTTCCTCAGCATTTGCTCATGAGATGATATAAAACAAATTAGGGTTTTAGCTTGCCTCAGTTCTCTCTCATTGCTGAGTTTCCACCTTCTTTCATAACTTGCATTTTCTCTTGAATCTCCTCACACACTAGATCTATCCAAAAACAAATCATAGATCCTTCATCCTTGGAAGCTCAGGATCATTAATCTCACCATTTTTCAAGCTATCTCTCAAGAATCACAACCTTGCCATTTCAGGGCAGTTGCTTGCAAATCCTCAGATCCAGCAAGATTCAAGGCTCTAGTTGCATTTATTTTTCAACTAGAGAGCATTTGGAGTGATTTGGCTTCATCATCTGGACTTCTAGCAAGCTTTCTCAAGATCTGCAAGCTCAGGTAAGCTTCTGAATCTTCAGATCTAGAAATGATTTTTGAGGTGTGCTTTTGAATCTTTGATGTATGCTGATCATTCTGCCATGTTTAGTTTCGAAATTGGTGCATTATTGAGTGTGTAATATGAATTTGAAGTTTCTTGGTCATAACTGTTTGTCTTCGATCCGTGAGATACATTGATCTATTGAACTTTTCATGGCCATTTTTGAACTCAGGGCACCTTGTTTACCCAATCTGGAGCTTATTGTGCATTTTCATTGTGATTTGTTCATATTGTGTAATTTCCGGTGCCGGAGCCCTAGCTCCGGTCACCGGAATCTGGAAACATGAGATTAGGGTTTCGTGAGGTAGAAGATGAACCTTGCGCCCTTGGATCTTTCCTCCCACCTCTCCAGATCATGACGCCTCATTAAAAAGCCAGCCTCTCTCTCACGTGCAAATCTATTTCTGTTTTAATTCAACATGTAACGCACCTCACCACAACTTGCGTACTCCTCAGCCTCTCATCCAATACTCCTACCACGTCATTTAATGAGATGAAGCTCAGGACGCGTTGGATCAATCTTCTAGTCTTGGTTTTTTTCCATTTATTTTGTGATTTTCCACCCTATTTCTTGTATTCCAGCGTAAATTGGATGGGCCTTGCTTGATATTTGCACCCCCCAGACTTCTAAGCCCAATTGTTTTGAACTGCAGTCTCTTCTATTCTCACCCCAGCTCTCTTTCTCATTTTTTTAAATTCTTTTTCTTTTATTTCTTTTAACCATTTTGCTTTTCAATTATTAAAATTACTTACAATCATCAAAAAATTCCAAATTAATTCATGGATGATCAATTGAGTTTTCTCTAATTTTTTATATTTTTCTTTTCCATTTATTTTCAGTATCCACGTGTCATTTAATTTTCTCTTGTAATTAATTCTTTTTAATTCCTTTTGGTGCAAGCTGTCTTGTTCATTTTCCTTAGTGATCATTATTTTGAGTTTTGTGTTGGTTCTTTTTGCTCTGGATTCCTAAAAGGATGTAGTTCATGTGTAATTTTTGTCCTGATTTTTAGAAATTGGTTCATTGGGTTTTGGTCCTTGCCTTGTAAGTGAAGTTTCTTAACCCTAGATCATGTTTAAGCCTTCTCTTTACTTGATTAGCTTCTGAATTTCTCCCAACCCTCTTGGCTCATTGTTATATCATATTTGAGTATCATTTGTCCTAAGTTGTGGAATTTTTAGATGCATTGTTGATTTGATTTGAATATTTGTTCTTACCTTGTCCCATTTTGCTTCTTTGTGATCATAAGCTCTCTCATTAGCTTAGAAGGGCACTTGTGCCAACTTTTTCTTCTCATTTGGGGTCTCTTTGGGGTGTGGGTACCTTTCTGATCTTGGCTTAGGGTTTGTGTCTTAGAAATTTTTGTGTTTGGCTTACCTTTTAAGTTCTTCCATTCTTATGTGCTTTCACCTCATCTCCTTACTTCTTTCCTTCCATTTTGTGATTGTTTGGTCTTGTGCTTCTCTTCTCTTCATCTTCTTTGCTTCTTAAACTCATATTTAACTTTATGTGGTTCTGATCTTGGGCTTTGAGCTCTTGTTTTGTGCATTTTTGCTTTGTATCTCATTAAGTTTGCATTTGTTTGCCATGTGATTCATTTTGTCTCTTAATTGACTTGCATGCTTCTTTCTCAGTCTTGTAACTTACATTTGCATTGAGCATTTGTATATATGACTTCATTTCTGTTTGTATGATGTTGGCATGTCATCTTGTTCATCTTGTTTTGCTTGTATGCTTGTGCTAACCTTTTCAGGGGCTATGATAAGTGAGAGGTGTGGAAGTGATTCCCACATCTCCAACTCTCATCTCTTCATATTCTTATTTGTACTAACCCTTTGCTTGTTAGGCTTAGGCCTTACTCATCTCTTCTTCTTTCTTCTTCTTCTCTTCTTCTTTCTTTCTTCTTTAGGATAGAAAACCACATTAACCCTAGGATGTTCATGCATGATAACCCTTAGGATTCTTTAGTCCCCCAATTAGACTTTTGCCTTTGTGATCCTTTTGGTTTCTTTTCTCTTCTCATCTCAAAACTCTAAAGAAGACACTTAATAAAGATTGAAGTGATACCTTGAGCAATAGCCTTATCCAATGAGATACTTGTAGTCTTCCCATCTTGGGATAGTACAAGCTTATCTTGTGATGCACAAGTCTGATCAAGATATCATCTTCACCAAGAAAATCATAAAACACACTTCTTCACTGTAAATACCAAAAACACTTAATAAGTTAATGAGTTAGTGAGCCTAAGCCCTAATCTTTGGGTTCAAGTTTTGGGGATCTTCTCCTTACTTGAGTGTGCTTGTTCTATTATTCCATCTTGGAATGTAGTGACAAGTGCACATTCCATGGAAAAGAGCTTGAGTTCACTTCCTTGTGACACACTCATAAAAGCTTCATAAAAAACACAAACAAACAATAAGTGTCTCTCCTTCGGGAATTCTTTTCTCATCTCATTCGCTCCGTATGCGAACTTGCTCCTACTTGTCATTTTGCAAGACGGTAACGCACTCGTCGTCCGAGTCTGCAACACCTGAGCATTGGCATAGGCAGTTCAAGCCTTAATTCACAAGCAATTTCTTTTCTACCCCTAGTTAGGGGAACTACGGCGTCTCTGATCCTCATATCCAGATGAGGTACGTAGGCAGCGGGGTAGGGCCCGTTCGAGCACACTCTTTTATTTTCCCTATATTTTCCCCATTTTCTTTTCTTTCCCCCAGTTCATTACCTTTTCTTTTTACAACAGCTTTCAGTTCTTCACCCTTTGAAACAGTTTTTTTGCAAGCGTGGATCCTGTCGGGTACGGCGGATGATCTGGGGTGCTAATACCTTCCCAGGTCGTAACCGACTCCCGAACCCAGTTTCTTTGGTTCGCAGGACACGTGTCCTTCCTTTCCTTTCCTTTGGTTTGTGCATCATTACCATTCTCGTTCCTTCGGTATAAAAATGTCTGGCTGGCGACTCTATTCTTTTCCGCGCCACTTTTGCGTTTGTACCAGGATGGAAATCCGGGGAGCGACAGCATGAAATATATTTTTACTCCCAGGAGTGTCTAGACTCCTATGATGGAATCCAGTAAGGGATGCCTCGGGGTACTTGTGCGTTTCTTTGTCGTAACAGGATTGCAGGTATTTAGAGCGCAACATGGGGCATGAAAGATTTCCCCAGCAAAGTTGCTAAATCCTTATATCCTCAGCACATCTTCCAAACACCACCGGAAATTATCTTTCCCCATCAGAGTTGTCAGACATCACTTCTCCAGCACATCTTTCTTCAGAGCAGTACCGGAAGATGCCCATATCTCCAGCTGAGTTATCAAATATCCTCATCCTCAGCAGGATCCCCACAAAAATCTCTAGAAAGACCGTCCAATGGTCCTTCCTCTTCCAACAGAGTGTTAGACAGGGAACCATCTCCCCACAGAACTCCAGAAGAGCGATGTCTGAATCTCACCACAACAAAGTGACGAAAGTTTCCTCATCCCCAGTTGGGTTATCTCATTACCAATATAGGTCTATCAGCGACCTATTCCCCCAAGCAGAGTCATGCATCTTATCAGATCTACCAATGATCTCGTCCCCAGCTGGAATATCCTTTCAAGTAGATCAATCGGAGATCTTCACAGCGACGGGATCCGAATCCCGAATCGGTATCTTTGCATAATCATAGCATTTACATCATAATTCCCCTCAGAGCGTAGCATTCCGTCTAATACGGAGCATTACGGCAAAAATCAAACATATTGCATAATCACAAGTCAGGTTCGAACCCGTCACCTGTAAATACCAACAACACTTCATCAGCAGTATATAAATACATCTCAATTTCCCCAACAGAAAGCCAAAGCGTCCCCTTTGCACTCTCCAACACAAATACATGTTTATATATACTCATTCGACACTCGTCCGTGTCATATCATCTCCCTGCAGATATAAGCCACAAATATCCTTGTTGAATACAGAACTTTACATCTTGACGCCCGTCAGTGTCACTGATCCCCAGCATGGTTGTCTAATCACTTATTGTAAACCAAACACTTCTTCATAATACACTCTCATTGACACCTGTCTGTGTTATCCTATCCCCACAAGTCACCAGATTACCTTTTACACTTATAAGTTCATAACTTATACGTTTCCTCTTGTGACACTCATCCGTGTCATACTCTCCCCAGCAAGTTGAACACTCGTCTGTGTCTCACTCATGCTGATTTTTACTCATACAGATACTCGTCTGTATCTTGTATACGTCACTTATCTCCCCTCAGATTCAACAATTGTCAGTGTTCTTTGTTAACCAGTTGGTACTCTTCGTACCATCATCTCTGACATGCGTCAGCATTTGTTTCTACCAATGCTCGTCCGCATCTTTAATCTATACACAGTGTCAAACACTTGTACCTTTCATTTCTTAGATGTGAACACTCGTCCGTTTTTACTATTCCCCAGTAAGTCCCTAGCAAGACTTCTTTTCTATCTGACATTCGTCCTATGTCATGATACTTTCGACAGCCGTACCCTGTCAGGTGATCGTCCTTCACCTTTTGATGATCGTCCTTCATCATTCCCCCAGCGGAGTCTCCACTATTGGAACCCTTTTCTATCCGACATTCATCCTATGTCGTGATACTTTCGGCAGCCGTACCCTGCCAGGTGATCGTCCTACACCTTTGGATGACCGTCCCTCATCCTTATCCCCAACAGGGCAGCCATACCCTGCTAGGTGATCGTCCTTCACCTTCTTGATGATCGTCCTTCATCATTTTATCCGATGGCCATCCCCATCGTTGATCTTGTTATCTGACATTCGTCCTATGTCATGATAAAACCCCGAGAACAGCCGTACCCTGCTAGGTGATCGTCCTTCACCTCTTGATGATCGTCCTTCATCATACTTATCCGATGGCCGTCCCCATTGTTGACTTTTTCTATCCGACATTCGTCCTATGTCGTGGTAAAGAGCAGTCGTCCCCTGCTAGGTGATCGTCATTCATCTTTGATGACCGTCCCTCATCATTACTTCATTTATTCTCTGAACCTGATGGTCGTCCCCATCATTGCCTTTATTTTCATCCCCATAGAATCTTGATACTTTGCTTGATGGTCGTCCCCATCATGATCTCTTTATTTCCCCAGCATGTCGGCCATACCCGTCACCGCTTTATCCCCAGCAGTCGTCCTCTGCTCGATGCTCGTCCTCCATCGCCCATTTTGATAAACATACTATAGTTTATTTTACAATCTATATCCCTTTTCTTCTTCTCCCCAGTGAGTGCAAATTTTGGACTGTCTTTAGTATTCAACCACAAGTTATCTTGTTTGTCTGTCAAGCCAGGCGCTTACATCCTGCACAACTAACTCATGTTTGAATAGGGGCAGCTGTAAACACCCCAAATTTTCCCTTACTAAGTTCACACCATGGCTTGTGATCTTTCATGTTTGCATAAGTTCAATCATATCATCATATTGCATTTTTGCTTCACTGCATTAGTTCAAGTTCATTTGCATCTAGGGTTTGGGATCTGAGCAAGCCAGGATCCATTTGAGCCACTCCAAAGGTCATCAATCATCTCAGGAGGGTCCATGTATGTTCAATCATCATATTTTATCCTCCAAAGAAGCCAAAGAATCACAAGAACTGGAAAAGCATGGAAGCAGAGCTAGGGTTTAACTGCACAGATGACCTGAAATTAGGGTTTTAATTTCAGAGGCCATAACTCCAAATTTTTTGGTCATTCTTGTTTCTATTGGTCTCAATATGATATAAGGATCATGCATACCAAGTTTGATGAAGAAATTCATTGTGGAAGTCATCTGATCACTGGGTAACTTCTTGAGCAAGTCAGAACAAAATCAGGGCATCTGAGGCCCCCCAACATGGGACCAAAGTGGATTTTTCATCAAATTGAAGTTATATGGTCTTTATTTGATCATTTAAGTGCTTAGAAGTTCACAAAATTGAAGAAAAATGAGCTAAACCAAAAGTTGCCAAAAATGGAAATGACTTGTAATGTAAACTTTCCATTTTGGGAAAGTTTTTCAACCTCCTCTTTCACAACCAAAAATGCTTCAAATGAAAAATTGTTGGTCATGAAAGTTGTAGATTGGATCGTTCTCTTTTCAAAAAGTACAAGAACAAGATCTAATTCATTTTGGAACTCAAGTTATGGCTTGTCAAAGTTGGCAAAAATCACATAATTTCAAGTTTCATGCCAAAGAGGGATTTTTGCAAATTCACTTACCAAGCTTCTAAGTGACCTCTAATTGACTTCTAAATATCATAACAACATCACATGACTCATTTTGCTGAAAATTGCCCAAGGAATCACAACATTTCATGCCTTGCCCATGAAGAAATCTCAAAGGGGCCAAAGTTTCATGAAATTGCAAAATGACCAAGAACCTTTCACAAACATGCTGAATTGCCTCAAAATGAATTCCATGGCCATCCTTGATCCTTTCTGCACCAGACACCCCATTGTACCAAGCCTGCCACTTGCCCATACCTCAAGTATAAGAAATGTTGACTTTTTGCATTTCACACCATACCAATCACACTATGCCACAACAACTCTCTGAACCAATTGCATTTGTTTATACTAACCAAAAGCAAGCCATAACACACAAGAACACAGCCTAAAAACCTCAGCATTCTCTAGTTCACAAAAATCACCTCCCTTGCATTTTCCTTCGAAACACACAACATAATTGCTCAAACTCAAAACAAACCCCACCATTCATCTCTAAATCAATCACTGATCATTTCCCACCCCTCACATTGGCCTGAAACCACCTCAAACAAAAACACGATTTTCATCACCTCTGAACTGAAACCTTCAAAACACTCCATATAAACTCCTTTCAAGCATTCCAGAAGCATAAGGGGACAAAGGGGAGTGGAAAAGCATCAAAGAAGAGCCCAGAAAGTGCCAGTTTCAAAAGCTTCAACTCAGGTAACCTCAAGAACAAATTTTCTAGAAATGAAATTTTAAGTTCTTAGATTGTTCTCCATGCTTCACTGATCACACTGCACCTTTTGGTTTTGAAAATGATTGAATATTAAGCATGTATGAAGCTTCTGAAATTTCTGAGTAATTTTTCGTTTTGCTTCGAATCTTGATGTTCATGTGAAATAAATGATTTTTGCTGGCTGAATCTTGTTTAGAATGAGTTAGGGATCATTTCTGGAGAGTTTGGTGAGTTTATTTTACGAATTGAGAGAGTTAGCAAGTTTGAGTGGCCGAAGAAGATGACTGGAACACTGTTCTGGTCACCTGAAAGTGATTAGGGTTCAGATTAGGGCTTAATCATGTAATTAGTGCAAGTTTGAATTCCAGCCGTCCAGATGCGCGCGTGGTCTTTCCCTCCTTTTCCAGATTTGAATCATGTCCCTTGGATGTGATTACTTTCATTAAATTCTTTTTTATTTCACATTTTTCTTATTTATTTTGTATGAATTATTAAAAATAGTAAAAATGATCAAAAAAATCTGAAATTTTTTTATCAAGCCTTTTATTAATTTTCAGAAACCAAAAATATTTTTATTTTTATTTTTTGCATTAAAAAGTATCTTTAAATCATTTAAATGTTTTATTTAATTAGTTAATTGATTTTAATTAATTAAAAATACATTTAAGTATTTAAAAATCACCAAAAAAATCAGAGAACATTCTTAGACATTTAGAAACATTTACAAACTCACCACACAAATTTCTTTTTGGTTTTGATCATGCTTTGACATTTTTCAATGAATTAGGGTTCTTAAAATTGTTCATTTTCTAACCCTAACTTCAAAATTTCATAACTTTTAAACCAAGTTGAGTCTGTGAATGGTTCTTTTTGCATTGTTCTATGCATGGCTTCTAGCATCCAAAAACATTTTTGTTTCATTTTTATCTTGCATTTTCAAATTATTTGGCATTTTACATTGAGGATCACCCAAAAAACCCTAGAAACTTAGGAAATTCATAACTCCTTCTAGGTTTAGCTTCTGACCTCACCCTTTGGATGGTAACCTAGTATAAGTTTAGGGTTCCTTTGAGTGCATTTTCAATTTTTTATCATGTCATTTGCTTCTGTTTTTGCCATTTGCATCTCATCCTCTCATAAAACCCTAATTTGGTATCTTCACTTGCATTCATCTTGCATATGTTTACATTCATGAACTTGCCATGACATTTTTTGCATCCACATAACTTCTAAGACATCATAGGACTCATTAGATTCATGTTTGATCATTGCATCATTCATTTTCCATGTTATGCATTTATTTCATTTCATGTGCATTCATGAACTTTCATGCTTCCTTTATGCTTCATTTGCATCCTCATTACTTGTATGATCATTCACAACTCTTGACATACATTTGCATCAACTATTAGCATCATTTGCATCATAAATATGCTTCTGGTTTTGGTTTGCATCCTTGCATTTCTTTCATTTCCTTTTACTAACTTTTCAGGTGGTAAGTTACTTTGAGAAGTGAATTTGCCTTCACTTCTCACAATCTCTTCTCACCTCTCTTATGCATTCATTGTTGCATTTTGTATTTGTATTAGAGTGAGCTTACTCATTCATGTTCCTCCTTCACCTTCTTTCTTCAAGCAACTTATCTTCTTAAGTGAAGTAAGTTGACTTGTTTCTTCTGCTTCTCCTCCTTTCATCTGCTTCTTCCTTGGTGGCTCTTCTTGAAGATCTCTTGCAAGCTTCATAAACCCTAGGAATATCCAAGCATGATCACAATTAGGGTTTGATTAGTCCCCCATTAGTTTTACCTTTGTTTCATCTCTTGTGTCTTCTCATCTTATCTCATCATTAGAGACTAAACCTTAAAGGTTTTAAGGCTTTGTGATTAGGGTTATGCCTGCATCTTTCTCTTAGGATGGAGTGTATAACTTTAATCCTAAGTCTTAAACCCTTAATGTGTTTAAATCCTTTAATCAATTCATCTAAGAATCACTAAGACATCAAGCTTGTAACTTGGGCCTTGCATTAGGGTTTTAATTCTTCCTTAATTGGTTAAGAAGGACTAACCCTAGTGTTAATGGACAAGTCCCCCTCAAGTTGTCTTACAAACCATAAAATCCACTTCTTAATCTTACCATTAACTAAAATCCACTTTAATAAAGGCTTTGTTTTGTCATGAGGTTAATCCCTAATCATGGATTAAGTTGAGGAGCATTCCTCGGCTTAAATGTTCTCATCTATTATCCTTCTATTAGGATGGTGTAATGGGTCCATTAAATTCTTGATTATGGCTTTAACTCATTACTTAACCCTAAACAAAAAACTCCAAAAACATCTAAATAATTGCAAGTAGGTTAATGATCTTAATCATACATCATGGTGATTAAGTGTGAGGTGCTTACTTCAGACTTAAGGTATTCTCATTACCCCTAATCAGAGGGAAGATGTGATAAGTTTACTAACCCTTAATTTAGGCTTAAGCTCATTTTCTTATGACAAATTCCAAAAGCAATAAAATATTGAAAATACCAAAAACAAACAATAATCGTCTCCTTTGGGATTCTTTTCTCATCATCTTCACTCACAAACGAGAACTCGCTTCTTCCGTCTAATGCAAGACAGTTTGCACCTGATCCAGACAGGTCATACACTTGAGCATAGACAAGCAAGCAGTTCACAGTCAAATTATTCCAGTCTCTTTGAGTCGAACTACGGTGTTCTGACTTCCTCATTGCACGAGAGGATACGTAGGCATAACTTAACTGTTATCGAACAAAAGTCTTTGTATATTCCCCCTCTTCCAGCATTATTCTTTGAGCCTCATTGTCTTGAGTACTGCATTCTTTCCTTACACTGACACTCCTTTTATGCACTTCACACTTCTTTGCACTGACACTTGTATTCTTTTCCATCTTTTGCACACAAAATAGCACTTACACTACCCCTTTAAACACAAATCTTTCAAGCGTGGATCCCGTCGAGTACGACGGACAATCTGGGTGCTAATACCTTCCCAGGTTGTAACCAACCCCCTTTCTCAATTTCTCTGGTTCGCGACCGTTTTATCCATATCTTTCTAGGTTTATGCATCATTACCTTTCCTTCAGGATAAAAATGCCTAGCTGGCGACTCTTTTTCAGTTCATCTTCATGTTCTCCCTTTCGCCGACCGTTCGCATCTGTACCCCTCTTGGCCCTGTGTCATTTTGGTGGGAGCGACAGTAACCAACCCCCTTTCTCGGTTTCTCTGGTTTGCAATCGTCTTATCCATCTCTTTCTAGGTTTATGCAGCATTACCTTTCCTTCGGGATAAAAATGCCTAGCTGGCGACTCTATTCACTTCACCTTCATTTTCTCTCTTCGCCGACCGTTCGCGTATGTACCCTATCTGACCTTGGTGTCTTTTCGGGGGAGCGACAAAGAGAAACTTCGACATGGTCTTGCTCAGATGCGTGGATAAAAACGAAGCAGATATGTTAATGCAAGAAGTCCACGAGGGATCATTTGGTACCCGTGCAGGAGGACATGCAATGGCTAAGAAGTTATTGAGGTCAGGGTATTACTGGTTAACAATGGATGCAGATTGTTGCTCATATGCCCAGAAATGTCATAAGTGCCAGATTTATGCAGACAAAGTGCATGTTCCTCCAAGCCCACTCAACATCATGTCATCTCCTTGGCCCTTTTCTATGTGGGGCATTGACATGATCGGGAAAATAGAGCCTAATGCTTCAAACGACCATCGTTTCATACTGGTCACAATCGATTACTTTACCAAATGGGTCAAAGCAGCATCTTATGCCAACGTCACCAGACAGGTGGTTGCCAGATTTTTGAAGAAAGACATTATCTGCAGATATGGAGTTCTCGAGCGAATCATTACTAATAATGGTTCCAATCTGAACAACAAAATGATGGTTGAGCTATGTCGGGACTTCAGGATCCAACATCACAATTCTTCTCCCTACCGGCCAAAGATGAACAGTGTGGTCGAGGCGGCAAATAATAATATCAAGAATATTATGCAGAAAATGGTCGTCACCTATAAATATTGGCATAAGATTTACCATTTGATTTGCATGGGTACCGAACGTCAATCAAAACGTCTACTGGGGCAACTCCTTTTTCCCTGGTGTATGGTATGGAGGCAGTCTTAGCTGTTGAAGTCGAGATTCCTTCTTTGCGAGTAATAATGGATGTTAAGCTTGACGAGGCTGAATGGGTGCGTGCCCGATATAATCAGTTATGCTTAATTGAGGAAAAGAGATTGGCAATTGTATGCCATGGTCAACTTTATCACAGGAGAATGAATAGGACATTCGATCAGCGAGTACGCACTCAGGAGTATCAAGTTGGCGAGCTTGTACTCAAGAGAATTATTCCTCCAGGTTCAAATTACAGGGGCAAATGGACTCTGAATTATGAAGGCCCATTCATAGTAAAAAAACTTTTCTCTGGTGGAGGACTGATGCTCACTACTATGGATGACGAAGATTTCCAGTCCCCTGTTAACTCAGACGCAATTAAAAAATACTTCGCATAAAAAGACCCGCTGGACAAAAAAAAAGAATAAAGAGTCCAAGCAAAAAAAGGGCATCCTGGAGAGCCAAAAACAGAATAAAAGGCTCGGGCAAAAGTTAGGAATATAATAAAAAATTGTACACCCGGTGAGTCGAAAATCCACATTGGACAGCTCACGCAAAAAAGGGTATCCCGGTGGATTGAAAACCTGAAAGGGCGGTCCATGCAAAATAAGGGAATAAGTGAATGACTGTTATTTGGTAATTTGTACCATGTCATCGTCTCATTTAACCTGGTAATCTCTTAAGGGTAGAAATCAGTCAAATATTCTTCTTCAGAAAGCAAGAGCGGAAACAGAGAAATCTTGAAGACATACTGGTCATAGCAGAATTGAAACTCATTGGAATGTCGTGCACATTGCCACTAGGATAGTTTCTTTTCTCAATTTGTAGTGGTCACCTCTTTCCAGGTGGTTGCTTCCTGATGTAAATTTTTGCATATTCACAATGTCGTACCTCGAAAAATACGATCCTAAAACAAAACAACAGAGCCGCCACCTAATTCTATTTATTCTACGAGAGAAAATGGAGATATAGATACAACCTAAAGGAAGGATAAGAGATGGTTTACGAAACCAAATTCTAAGTTCGGGAGTCGGTTACGCAAGGGGAAGGTATTAGCACCCCTCACATCCGTTGTACTCAACGGGAACCTCTTAGCTAAATATGCGATTAAATGTTTGATCTTAAGTTTTTGTCTTCTAAATGATTGTTAATATGTTTGTTCTTAAATGGAATTAAAGTTTTAAATTATTATGACGGAGAAAAGATTAATTTTTTATTATTGTGATAAGCGAAAAAATAATTAAATTTTTTATTAGGGTGCTCGCGAAGGATTAAAATCCCCGTGCCTATGTATTCCCTTGTGCAATGGGAAAGTCAGAGCTCCGTAGTTCGTGCGACTACGGTTTGTGGTTTTTATTGAACAATTGTTTAAAAATGCATTCTACTGATAAGCGTCGGCTTATACTCGCGGTGGAGGCTGAAGCACTAGCTTGTTCGAGAGATAGAATGATTTAAACAATGTTCGTTTTAGAAGAAAATGTTTGACTTTGTTAAGATGTTTTAAACGAAAGGGCGATTGAACACATCGCGTGGGGCTAGCCCATGTTGCGGTCCAATCCAGAAGGTGCGGAATGCTAGACTCCGGAGTTCTGTCTTTCGTGATTAATTTATAAAAATGATTTAAATTTGTTGGTATACGAATGGTGATTGAACCAACGCGCGAGGCTAGCCCATTTGCGGTTCAATCCAGAACGTGCGGAATGCTAGACTCCGGGGTTCCTTTTTTCGTAAATTAATTTTATAGATGATTTGAATATTTTATATACGAATGGTGATTGAACCAACGCGTGAGGCTAGCCCATTTGCGGTTCAATCCAGAACGTGCGGAATGCTAGACTCCGGGGTTCCTTCTTTCGTAATTTAAATTAAATGAATTGAATTATTTTTTGATATACGAATGGTGATTGAACCAACGCGTGAGGCTAGCCCATTTGCGGTTCAATCCAGAACGTGCGGAATGCTAGACTTCGGAGTTCCTTCTTTCGTAATTTAATTTAAATAAATGAATAATATTTTAGACGTTTTAGGACCGATGTATAATTAATAACGAAGGGTTGAACGAATAAAACCCGTGGGGCTAGCCCAGTTGCCGTTCGTTCTAGAACGTGCGGAGTGCTAGACTCCGGAGCTCTATTCCTTGTTAAGTTATTTAAGATACGCGAAAATGTGCAGACGGCGATCGTTTGATAATCGACTTACGTGTGTGGAAAATATAGGCGTAAGAATTTAATATATTTGATTAGCGATTTACTGAGAAAATATTATTTGGAAAATAATTATTTTGGTGGCGATTGCTATTAGTTGAAATATTATGCTCATGTCTTCCTTAACGATTTAATCGAAAACCGAGAAGGAGGTTCACGTTATACTAATCGTATATTATTGTTATAACTTAAATATATATAAAAAAAAGAATAAATAGATAATAAAAAAAACATATGTGTAAAACCTTACAAATATAAACACATGAAGAAAATAATAATAATAACAAAACTAACTAAAAGAAATTAAACCAATATTTACTAAAATTAGTTAAATAAATAAAAAACTTAATCTAAATTAGCATAAAGTGTTTTTTAACATTTTTTTTTAGGAAATAATAAAAGGAAGAAAACAAAAACTTAAGAAAACTTAAGCATAAAAAAGAAAAGGAGGACAGGAAGAGGCAAGGGGGGAAACCGGCCCTATAGGCCCACGGGAAGGGGGTCCGGCAGAAATTCGGGCACAGGCCCACAAAGATAAGGTCCAGCGGACCTATTTATGGGTCAAGGACCGACCCGTTTCACTTTTTAAGAACTGAAATTATGAAACCCTAACATAACCAGCCGCTATGTATTTTCAGAAAAAAATAAGAACCAGTAAACATGAACACCAAAGCCAACGACCAAGACAAACAAAGATTCAAACCCAAAACCCTCATTCCGATCACTCTCTCTCAATTCAATGTCCTCATGGCACTCTCTCACTCTGTTTCGAAACCATATCATCAATCAGAACAACAAGAATGAAAAAAACATGTCAACCTTGGGATGTCAAAATCCCCAAATTATGAACCCTAGAAATCGCAACCATGGAATATAAATTGGATACGCTAATCACAGGGTTTCAGAGAAAAGGCAAAGATCATCATATAAACAAACAATGAATTTCACAAATACATAATTCAGATGGTAGCCGAAGGGAACCAAACCAACAAGCAAAGGGTCAAAGTTCGAAGGGGTTACCCAACAAGGTCCGCGGAGATGTCACGACACGACGTCGACGGTCGGTATTGCGGTGGTGACAGCTTTGATGGATTCGGTGATAGCGCAAGGTTGCGGTTTCGGATGAGCTGTGGCGATTCGTGCGTCGAAGGTAACAAAGGTGAATATTTGTTCACGTTTTATGTCAACCTCTCCTGATAATTGCTTGATTTCTTGTGATTTCGTTCTGAACTTCTTCTGAGTTTTTATTCACCTGCTAGCGTTTTATGAAGTCTGATGTTTTTCATTCTCTTTTCACGTGCAAGGATGGACGGTGACTTGGGGACAATGGTTTTTTGTTTCTGTGTTGTTGGAGGAGGTCGGGTGATGGTTGGGTCTGTTATGGTGGAAGGGATGGTTCAAAGGTCCGTTCAAGGGTTTGTGATTCACTGTGTTTCAACGGATTCGAGTTCTGTTTGGAGGGTGGTGTTGTGGAATGGCGAAGGTGGCTTCAATTTGTTTGTGGTAAGGTTCGAAATTTTTTTAAACTTTCTGGTTTTTTCTATGATTTCTCTGTGGCTGCTGTTTTTGTGCTCTGGTCTTTTGATTTGTGGATTTTTTTTTCCCTTTTTCTGTGTATTCTTTCTCTTCGTTGTGGCTACTGCCTCCCTCTCTACTCTGAAGTTCCCTTCTTTATAACCAAAGGAATTAGGGTTTTTCTCTCAAATTCTGAATTCATTTGCTGAAGAAATCAGAGCCTTGTTTTATACTAATGAGAGATCCTTTTCAAATGCAGGTCTGTTTCTTTGGAGCAAGAGCTTTCCCATTTTTGGTAAGAACCAAATGGCAGACTTCCTCAGCTGTGGACTTGCAGGGCCTACTTTTGGGATTATCTGGAAGACCCTCCTCTTGGTGCAAGCATAGGTGCAAGGTGAGCCTGAACTGCAGCAGGTCCTTAGACTGTACCACTTTGACTTTTTCTTGTTTGAAATGAAACACAATAGTTGGATTTTGACTGAATTGGATTCTTCCTGGTTTCCTTGCTTATTGCCTTAGTATCTGTAATTTACTGTGGTGAAATGTTTAGTTTTTTACTGCATAACCTTGTTATGATCTTATTTTTACTGGTGCACTAAAACATTTCTTAATATTTGTCCTGACTCTTGTTTTTTCTTCTTGTTCTTTCCATGTCCATGACTCGAGGGAGAGGCACCAAAAGACCTGGCCTGGAGCTTCCTGTCTCGTGATATTTCCAATTTCATTTTCTAGCTTTAGGAATTCATGAAACCTTTTAAGCGATTTCCTAAGAGTGGCCTGAAGAGCACGTGCAAAGTCATTCTCCAGCTGGGACCGAATATCAGCATGAAAAAGGCTACTGGAATTGATTCTAAATGCTGCAGGCAATGGAGTTCTGAGAACTTGCATAAATGAATCCCATTCTTCTAGGGATACGATGTTCTGCTCCTTGTAATAGTGTTCGAAATCAGGGTTTTGAATATCATAAGGGTTTGTGGATTAGACTCAAATGGTGTCTTGATAGGTTATACATTCTACCGAAATAAAATGTGCCTGAATTCTAATTCTGAGTCGAATCTGTTTCTACAGGAGCATCATGAACTAGAGTTGAAGTCAATGCAGAATGGTTGAATAGTTGCTGGAGCTGTTGTTGTTGTGGAAAAATGGTGGATTGATGATGACACGCAAATCGGCAAATCGTAATTGTGAGGTTCTTTCAGACATGGTTCAACTATATTCATGTTGTTCTTTTTTTTATGATCATTGTTATTCCACACATATATTCATGGAGATTGGCTTTGTGTGATGATCCAAATGTTTTAATATTTGTTGTTCACGATCATTGCAGATACTCTTCAGTCGGTAACGTCCACCCCCCAAAGTTATCTTGACAAGGAGAATCCATATTCATGCAACTTGTAGAATTATGTTAGGCTTGTAGCTCTTGGAAATTCTGTATATATTCACATTAATCATTACCTTGCATTGTATGCTGTGATAAGTTTAATATGGTATATCTTGTTATTGGAATTGAGAAGAAAAAAAACTGTTTGAATGTTTGTATAGGCCAGCTGCGGTTTGGTCCTTTAATGCTCTTTCATATTCATAATTATACAAATATAGGAAAGAAAGATTAAGAAAAGATTTTAACCACAAACATTAGTCTTTGCTTCGTCATTGTGCCACCATTGATTCAAAACTCGATGATTCAACCTCATGTTTAAAGAGCCAAAAGATTTAATGTTGACCAGACCAAGTATGCTACCATATGACATGAGATATAATCAACCAAGTAAACTGCCTTAAAACTCTTTCAAATTCCTATGATTGGAACAAAATTTCTTATGATTAAGAACAAACTTGAATTGAATTTATGACATGGGAAATGTGACACAAGAACCTGGAAAGAGATATAAGGGATGAATAATAAAAAAGAATTGTGCAAGGAAACTAGAAATGAAAAGGGAGTATGGATTTTTGAGGATAGAGATGAGAATTTTAAATGGACTTAATGATTGGAAAGGAATTGGAATTAGCAATTTGGGATTGAGAAAAAAAACTAGGAAGCTTTGTTTTTTTTTTAGATACAATAGGAATGAAAGATAAACAAGAATAAAAAAATGGATTGGAAATAGAATTGAATTGAACGAATTTCAAATATGGACTTGGAAATAAGCTAGAACTAAAAAAAAACGGGGATATGAAGTGAGTTTGGAAATAAGAATGTGAATTGGAATTTGAAATATGAAACAAGACTTGGAATTGAACTTGAGATAAATCTAGGAAAAATTGAAGTTAGAACTTCAAACGGAATTTGAGGCCAAACTCCATTTCCTCAACAAATACCAGAAAAGCGAAGTTTATTTCTAACAAAAACAAAGGATTTATCCTTTCTTCCTTTTCCAGATACAAACAATATTGGTTCCTTGTAAAAATCGTCCAAACCAAATATCAACAACTTCTTGTCGAGGCAATGCACCGGACAACAAGCCAAAGGTGACTTGAGATCTTGAATGCGTCCATGATTCTCACTCAAAATTCCATAATCCACGGCTTTAAAAAAAGAGTCAACCCACCAATATAAACTTCAAAGCACAAAACCCTAATTTTCGAGCCTAACGATCAGACATCCAATATTTGTTACAAAGAAGCCTTCTTGTCATTCCTGCAAAACTTCATAATACTTGGTATGCACTTTGTATGCTGATGATGAGATATGATATGCAAAGCTAGGGGTAAAATTTGGGGTGTGACACACAGGCTCATCAATAAAAGAATATTCAGTCAAAAAGCTTTATCCTTGTTTTTATTTTACTTGCTTTGTTTGCAAAAATGTCCTGAATTTTTTATAAAAGAACATTACATTTAAACGAGTTGGCTTTTTGAATGACATGCGAAAGGGAAAACATTTAAAATCAATTTGAATGGCGGGTGACATTGGATGATTGATTCATACCATGTGATATCCCGGGGCATATGTGCATGCTTTGTTGTTGCAGGTTTGTAGTCAAGTAGAGGATGTGATCAGACAACATTCCCCAAGTAGAATTTCTCTCCCCAGGAAGAGATACCTTACAGCTTCGGCAAGAGCGTGATTCACAGCATTCCCGATAGAGTGTAAGAAGAAACTTTCCCCAGCTGAGTCAGAGCTGGGTGGTATTCCCAACAGAACTTCAAGTCAGTTGAACAATTCTCATCTTTGAGTGAAGTCATTATATTAAAATGGGCCACTCCTAGAAGGTAGTTGAATGCTTAAGTCCCCACAGAGTTGGAATTGTCAGAATTCTCTCCCAACAAGAGTATTTGACCAAGTATTTCCCCAGCCAAGTCGGAAGGTCATCATTTTGCCTTAGATTTTCATGATTGGGACGCAGTCGTCATTGAGATATTCCCTGGAGAGGTTGCCAATTAATTTTTGGCCATGTGAAAAAGTAATGCAGACGTTTGTCCACATCATTTTCCTCAGCAGAATGTTTGTTAGAATGTTCTTATTCCCAACGAAGTTACAAATGGTATTCTCCCTTAAAGAGTTGTTACTCTCTATTCAAGTCAATTAATATGGTATTAAAAATTGTTTGAGTCGTGCTCATGTTCCTGGTTACAGATCACTTGATGCCATTTCCTTGTTAGATCACGTGATCTTGTCCAACACTCGGTCGTGTGGAAGAGGTTTGAAGTCTTGACGGTGGGATTAAACGTCAAAAGGTTGCAGTTCCATAGAACATATGTGCAATCACCATTTACCTGACACACAGGTTATTTGGAAGGGACTCGTGTTGTTCCATACCTTATATCTACGCAAGGTATACGGAGAGGTTTGAAGTCCTGGCGGTGAGATTAAACGTCAAAATGTTGCAGTTCAGTAGAACATATGCACAATCACCATTTACCTGACGCACAGGTTATTTGAAGAAGCCTCGTTTATCTTAATTACCATGTATCTATATGCAAGGTATATGAGCAGGGTTCATTTGTCCTAGTTACCGTTTTCCTGATGCACAAGTTATTCGAAGAAGATTCGTTTGTCTTAAAGAGCCACATGTCTACGCAAGATATGTGAAGAGGATTCGACTATCCTGATTTGTGCATGTCTATCCCACAGACTTAAGTGCACCACCATTTTCCTGACGCACGGGTTATTCGAAGAAGGCTCGTTTGTCTTAATCACCATGTATCTACACAAGGTATATAAGGAGGGTTCGTTTATCCTAGTTACCGTTTGCCTGACGCACAGGTTATTCGAAGAAGGCTCGTTTGTCTTAATCACCATGTATCTACGCAAGGTATATGAGGAGGGTTTGTTTGTCCTAGTTACCATTTGCCTGACGCACAAGTTATTCGAAGAAGATTCGTCTGTCTTACACAATATATCTATGCAAGATGTATGAAGGGATTTCCTTTGTCCTAATTAATGATTACCTGACGCACATGTTGTTTTAGGAGAGCTCGTATGTTTTGTTCACCATATATTTATGCAGGATATATGAAGAAGATTTCACGGTTACTGGTTACTTGTTACCTCATTAGGGTTTGTAGTTGTTCTCTTTGGTTGGATTTATTTCCCTTTATTCTTTCTCCAACAGAGTGAAAATTTATGGTTCTTTTGGTATTCAACCATAGTTCATCTCGAACCGCCGAAAGCCAATGCTTTCGTCCTTTTTCAGATTAACAGTTGTTTGAATAGGGGCAGTTGTAACACCCAAATTTTCCCTCTTTGTTTCATCTCATTTTTGCATATCATAAGCATAACATGTAGCTTGCATACCCTAGCATTTATCATAGAAAGATGAGGCATAAGCATTCATAGTTGCAAGCATAAGGCATGTGATCAATCATCTGGCAAGATTTGATTCTTCAAAGACAGGATGGGAGAAGAGTGGTCTTGCAGGAAGTTCACAAGGGATCCTCACATCTTATACAAGCTCAAGGTCCTCCTTAAATCCCTAGAAAGGATGAAAATCAAGATCAACTCAGAATGGACGGTGCAAATGCATTCCTGGAGTTTCCCACCAAAAAGGGGAAACATTCAAATTTTTCATGCGTTAACCGGTTAACGCTATGGGTTAACCAATTAACGGCTGTGAAATTTGAATTTTTGCAGCAAGTTAGCATGCTTGTTTTAGCTCCTTTTTCTCACATTTCAGATTTTATTTCATTTAAATTAATTGAGAATTATGAAGAAGGATCTAGAATGATTACTGTAACGCCCATATAATATATATCTATAATAATATCATACAAGTGTTAATTTTTTGTACTGACACCATCATAAGAGGCCTAATAGCATAATTCACATTCTTGACCAATTCTAACACAATACAAAAATATGGTACAAGACATGGAAATTATACTAAAACAGAAAAATACTAAGATCAATATAATATCCATTATTGTACAAAGATATAAAAATATACAACGGAAGACTAAAACCATGCTTCACTTGAAACATCCCGAGCATAGCTCCACTTGTAAATCAAACCTGCAAAAGAAACATGAAAAGCAACAACAATAATGGGGTGAGATAACAACATCTCAGTGGGTCCCTGTTGTACCCCAAAATTTTCCCTCACACAATCAAAGAAATGTATCCCTAGAGTTCTCTCAAGGTTCACAAGGTTCACAAAGTTCACAATTGGTCAGAAAGTTTGAGAGTTATCTCAGACAAAACATCCTCCTAAGCAAAGGATCCACAACTAGGGTTTTGAGTTTATTTGAGCTAAATGGACTTCCAAGGCCTCAAGTAAGCTTCATAACATCCCACATATATTCAAGAATCCCCATGTCAAGTTTCAGGGCTTTCCCAATAAGTTTGACCAGCAGATGATCAGATATGCAAAAATTAGTCAAAGTAGTTAAAAAGTCAAAATGAGCTCAACTGTGGTCAAATTAAAGTCAAAATTCAATTTTTTTTGCCAACTTCAAGTTTATGAATTAAAATTCATCATTTGATCAAGGTTTGATCATGATTCATCAAGAAAGTTTCAGATCATCAAGAATCAGGAAGTTTCTAAATTAGGGTTTTCTTAAGAAAAGTCAACTAAACTTTGACCAGCCATAACTTTCACATGCTTCATCAAAATTTTCCCATCCAAATCTCATTTTGATGGAAATTGAATTCTCTACAACTTACTGTCTAACAAGCCAAACCTAAAAATTCTTCATTTGGAAGGTACGATCTAAAACATTACAGGTCATTTCAAAAGTCAACAAAAAGTCAACTTTTTCCAAAGAGCATAATTTGAAAATGATAAAAGATATGGACATGAGACCAAAGAGGTTTGTTAGAGGACTCTTTAAGCTTTCCAAAATGTCCAAAAACACCTTCATAGCTTTAAAATTGAGGGATTTATGCCTTGTCAAAGTTGGGAGATTTTTGAGGGGTGCATTAAGCAAATGAGGTCTTAAATCCAACTTTTTCCAAATGGGCTTGTAATTTTGCAATCCAATCTTCATGGTAACATCAAGCACGACCCAATTTAAATAATTTCTGATTTTTATAATTTATTTATTATTTATTTGAATTTTATTCACTAAAATTCATTTTAAATCAAAATAAAATATGAAAATACAAATATTTGATTTGATTCTTCTTCTAGAAACTCTTAAATGACATTCAAGGTGATTGGATATCATCCAATTTCGTGCTAAGGCTATTTGGTAAAATATGATGTGATTTTTGGACAAATTATGAAAGGGATTTCTTCACCATCAAGTAACAAAATTTCATAAAGACCAAGCCCAAATTTTTAACCTAATGGTTTCACTATAAGTTCAGGACATAACACAAATACAAGAGGGGGGATTTCTGGAGGCCAAACACATTGTCTAAGTTCAAAAAAAAGCTTCAAAAGTGAAATTCGGTTTTGGATTTGAGGGCAATTTCCAGACATTCTAAAGGTTGTAATACCTTCTATGGCCATCACTGAATCTATCCCAACCCTCATAAGCTTTTGAATCATGCTCATATGCCAAAACTGAATCGTGTTTGTTCATGTTCATAAAGTTTTTCGATTTCACATGTAGCCTTGTTTTTTATCGTGTTTGATGATGTATTAGTGTTTGTTAGGATGCAGGTACAATTTCCGGGCAAGAACCTTGAAGTTTCATGGCGTAATCCGCCTACCACCATAGTTAGGGTTCATCCCTTTGAATTTGGGTTTTTCAATTTAATGCATATAAATCCATTCTAAGACTATAAATTGATTAATTGAACCGTATGGATCATGTTTATAAGGTCAATGGATGAAATCATACGCGATTGGCATAGTTCTTGTTTTCGCAGGTTTATACGTGCAGGTAAAATCGCAGGAAACCGTGTAAGAAAATTCGTAGGTAAACCTGCGAATTCTGAGGTTGAAGACGACCAAAGGCGCGAGAAACTTTTTTTTGAATTATTAACTTATTTTATTATGTTTTGTTTGTGTTTATGTTTCAGAAACGCTGCTTAGCTCAGCTGGTTATGTGTACGCATGTTAAGGTATAAGACCTGTGTTCGATCCTTGGCTGGGGCGTTATTTTTTAATTCCATTCTTTTTTAATAGATTTAATATATATTTGGTGGATATTGTATGTATTACGCCAACGCACACAACCCAGTTGGTATTGGGCGTGAGGTTGAAGGGTGGAGACCTGGGTTCGACCCCAGGCTCCCTCAGGTATGTTTTTTTCACTTTATTTTGTTTGTTTTGTTTAAATAATTATTAATATAAGTTAATTAGGTAATTAAAATAATCATTTTCTAAATTAAAATAAGAAAACCTAAAAAATAAACAAATATTATTTTGTAAATTCATTAAAAAAATTATAATTTGTTCTACTTTTAATTTTGTATATAACTTTTATCATTTTTGTAAATAAATAATAAATACTAATTATAATAATAACTTTTATTTTATCTAGATTGTAATTAACGTGTTTTTTGTAAAATAATCAATCAATTTGGTAAATCTTTGATTTATAATTTTTTTAATTTGTAATTAACATAGTTAATAATTTTATTTATTCTAAAGTAAAATATAATATTCCTTTCATAATTAACTTATAATTAATCTATTACCTTAATAATTTAATACTTTTTATTATCTTTATTATTTTTGTAAATATTCAATTAATTTTTTTAAATTCTTTTATTTCATACTTTGTATATTATTAATAATGTTTTCTTAATTATATTATAATAAGTATTTATTTTTTTTATTATGCAAAATAATTAAATTCTTTTATTATTACTAAATTATCTAAACTTATACTTTCTTAAATAACTTCTAAATTTTTTTATAATTTTCCTAACCTAAAATAATTTCTTTTTAAATTCTAATCTTAATTTCTTTTTATTATTACTTAATTATAATTATTATTGCTTTATTATATTTATTATTATTGCTTTATTACATTTATTATTCTTGCTTTATTATTCTTATCGTAATTTATTTTTATCCGATTATTTTGTATCTGCCCATAAGCCTTGTAATAATATAGAATTTTCTTTTTTTGCTTCTTATTTTTTTATTATAAACTGCGTGGCTAGTAAATAGAGTGTGAAAACATATTTGTGATTAATCTGATTTAGATAATTAATTTTAAAAAGATAAAATATCTGAAAAATAACACTCACACACGTAAGTCGATCTTTGATTGTCATCTGCACTTCCTAGGGTATTCCCCTTTGTTGCCTTATTTAAATGGTCAAGTCCCTCAAAAATAGGGGTGTCTTAAGCAAAGTCCCTTCAAACAGAAAAATCATCAAGTCCCTATAAACTTAAAAGATCAAGTCCCTACGAGGTTGCCTACGATATAATGATCTTGTCCCTTCGGTAAATATGATGATAGTCCCTTCAAATTGCTAAAGACACCCCTATATGTTGCCTTCATTGACCATACAATGAACCTACGTCCGTCCCTTAATAAAATCTAAAGTAATGACTACCTATTCCTTAATAATAGGGATAGTATTACTCTTGAAGAAACATAAAAGAACTTGAATGACTTAGCTTAGGGTAGGTACCTCATAGTTACTTGCTCACACTTTAAAACTACTTTTTCTCACATCACTTTTCTTAAACATTTTTCAACTTAAAGACTTTGTATACATCCATACGAGGATCATTACAAAGTACTTAGAAAAATTTCTAAACACACACTATATTTTCTTTTCAAAAAACAGTTAAGTGAGCTAAGTAACTAAGAGCCCATGGATAATCATGGATATAAAGGGTGCTAACACCTTCCCTTTATATAACCTACCCCCCGAACCCAAGTCTTTTCAAAACGGTATTTCCTGTTCTTTATGTCCCTTCCTTATGGATAAAATAAAAGTCGGTGGCGACTCTTGCTATCTGCAACATGACTAAAACACAGTTCTCCCACCGTGTTACAAAACTGGCGACTCTGCTGGGGATGTACTAAGTAAAAGAGGGGTACCCTTAGGAATTAGATCACTTAATTGTTTGATTTGTTTGCTTTATATTATCTGTTTGGCTTTTGTGTGAAAGATCCTAACCCGGATCTAGTGTACCCTAGGTAAATGGCAATAGACCAAGGAAACTGTACGGCGTATACCGATATGGTTGATCTGGTGGCCATAGTTAGTGTGACTTCTTGGTTGGTTCTTATGTTCCTTAAGTAAGTTAAGGATAATATGGGTCTGCCATATGTTGTCAATACACTAAAAAACCTTTAGAACCCTAGTTATCCCATCTTGGCCTTTAGAAAGTTGTGAGATAGTCGGCTTTGGTGAAGACTGAAGTTGGTTGATACTCGATGCGACGCTCATTGAGATCCTAAACTTAGAGGGTTTTGGTTGGCAAGTAAGTTTCCTACTGAACAACCACCCTTGGGAAGGATCAGTGGTATTGAGATCCCTTAGAACCTGGTTACTTTGTAGGACAGGATGAACCAACTAAACTTTAGGGGAGGGTACTTACCTTTAAACCTCATGCAAGCCTTCAAAACTAGGGCTATTGTGTGACTTATTTGTGTGTGCCACATGTTTGTGATTGAGTATAACATCATGACATCATGACATCATAGCATTTTCACTAACCATTTCAAGGACCAAAGGATTTATCTTTGTTCTTTTTTGTAGGTCATGGCTTCTGCTCGCAGGAATACTATTCGGGTCAGCTTTGTAGGGATACCTTCTAAGCTTAAGGAATTGATCTCTCAAGTTTCTAAAAACTCCCAATTCATTAATAAGCATGGTCACCTACTGGATCTAGTTACTTCAGGGTTCAATGAATACATGATGAATGTCATATTCCAGTTCTTTGATCATAAACATCATTGCTTCACATTCCCCGACTATCAGCTGGTTCCTACAATGGAGGAGTTCTCCAAACTACTGGGTATACCTATCCTTGATCAGAGACCCTTCAAAGGCTTAGAGAAGGAGCCTAAACCTGAAGTCATTGTTGCAGCCCTACATCTGAAGAAATTAGACATTGTCCTAGAAACGATAAGCGGAGTTAAGGGTATTCTTGCTAAGGTATTGATGGAGAAAGCTCAAGTGTTCTTGAAGGCTATGAGTTATGATGCTTTTGAGGAGATCCTAGCCTTATTGATCTATGGCTTAGTGTTGTTCCCTAATCCAGACCAGTTCATAGATGTACACGCCATCAACATATTTCTGACTCGTAATCCAGTGCCTAGATTACTTGGAGATATCTTACATTCTCTTCACACTCGTACTACGAAGGCGAGAGGAACTCTGATGTTCTGCATACCCTTATTGTCTAGGTGGTTTATTTCTCACCTTCCTCGATCAGTGATGAATAATGAACAAGAGTTAAGGTGGTCTAAGAGGATTATGTCACTTTCTCATTCAGATATTCATTGGTGCTCTCGGTCTATGGAGAATGTTATTATCATTGACCATTGTTGGGAGTTCCCTAATGTGCCATTCCTTGCCATAAGAGGGGGCATTACCTACAACCCTTCTTTAGCTCTACGTCAGTTCGGTTATGCTCGGAGTAATGGTCCTCATGACATGCTTATTCAGGGTATTATGTTCGACTACGACAATGATCTTTAGGGTTACCGTCAGAGGTTTATACGAGCTTGGAACAAGGTGAATAATATTGATAGCAAGACTTTGGAGCCAAAGTATTCTATTCCTATGGAGCCTTATCTCATATGGGTGCGATCTCGTGCTTAGACTCTTATAATGTCATATCATGTTGTTCTACCATTCACTATGGAGCATGTTGCTGAAGGAGATGTTCCTTATACCATCCTTCATTCGGACATGCCCACTGATTTGGAAGAGCTGCAAAAGTCCTGGATTCAGTTGAAGGAGCAAAGGGATACTTTTGAGACTCACTTCAGAGCTGGTCAAGAAAGAATTCTGGAGCTAACAAGGCAACTTCACGAGGAGCGGAACCTCAACAAATATCTCCACACCAAGAGGAAACGTCCATGGGAGACTTAAAACCCCATATATTTATTTTTGTACTTTATTGTTATTTCCATTCATTGTAAGCCCAAGGGGCAAATTTATATTAAACACTTACTAATAAAATTTTGTTTTTGTTTTCTTTAAACAAATTTAAATCCTGCGGTCATTGAAAACATTGCATATGCATCTACATACCATATCATTGCATGACAGGTTTCTATATCAGGTTTTCTCAATCTTCTCGCTATTTATTTCAGCAGAAATCGCTCTCAAACAATCTGTCAAAGACCTCCAAGCTCAAAATGCTCAGTTTCAAGAAGTGATCTTGAATTTGTCCAAGGGGCAAGAAGAGTTGAAAACACTTATCTCTGAAAATCATGGAGATAACAAGAACGGTCAGCTGGAACAATTGCAAGCTGAGATGACAGAAATGAGGATCCAGATGAATGGCCAAGTGGCTCTTATTCAAAGTTTAGCTCAGGGACAAGAAGAGCTGAGAATCTTTGTCCACAAACTTCAAAGTAATGGAGTCAGGAATCTAATCGTCAGTCAACCTCCGTTAAAACAAGCTGACTTGGTTGAAAGGAAGATGAGGATAAAAGAAGGTAAGAGACAAGTTACCACTGATTCTTCTTCAGTTGAATAAAAAATACCTGGTAAGGTTAATCCACCTCAACACAAGGAATGTAGAAGATAGTTTACTCAATTCAGCACGCCAATGTCGCAAGTTTTGCAATGCTTGTTGGAGATGAAGCTAATTCCCTTGGAAAATCCTCCTTAAAATCCTAATACTTCCTCTACTCGCTATAATACCAAGGCAAGGTGTGGGTATCACTTCAACTGTCCCAGACATGATACTAATAGTTGTTGGGCATTGAAGAAAAAGATTCAAGACCTGATTGACGAAGGAATCCTCGAGGTTACGCCAGAAGGCCAAATTGAATTCTACTATCGTCCATCAAACATCGAAGTTGCAAGACAAATTGCCCAAGATAGCAAGAAAGAAATCCTACATATTCCTGTTGAGATACTGGGCACCTTGGGACATCTAACTGGCAAATTTGATTTCATGGTGAAATATACTGCTCCTGAAAGTTCACATATTGCAATTGAAGACATTCAACCAACTGGATGGGACAACATTTGAGTTTTCATTTGTAATTTCTTTTATTTTGTTTAAACACTTACTGTTATGATAAACTTTTGTTTTCATTAATGCATTGCATATGTTTGTCTTGAATTAATCCATTCGTTTCACTATATTTTGAACTATGCTCCATATTTCTATTTTGTGATATTTAACTCCTAATAAAGTTATAAGCCTGTAAAAGGAGGATGACGAAAACAATACCATAATCTTAGGCAGTATGCTTTTGAACAGACTATGTTGACGATGTACAGGCATTGTTTCAATACCTAAGCAGTGGAGATATAAGGAAGTTAATCCCTAGTCAACCCTTTTGAGCCTATGAAGTAGGAGTTTTCATTCTCACGTAAATTAAAACCCTTATTCATAACCTGGGGCAGGGTAGTTACTCGGTTAACTCAACTATGCCAATTGTTTATGTTGTATACAACTAATGATGATTCACTGTAATCACTAAAGTTTGCAAGTCAATATCTAGCAAAAGAAAAGCTCACTAAGTTAAAACCTATGAAGGAGACTTAGTAAAAAATTAAGACATCCTGCTGACTGTAACCTTGAAATAAACAGTTCAGGCAAAAAGAAGGGATAATAAAGTCAAAAGAGAAAAAAGAGAGGTCATTATAAATCCTCAACAAAGAAAGATGACTGAATGTTCAAGTGAATTCGGGTTTTTGAACCATCACCAATGTCAGTGTTACAATTCCAAACTTCTTTGGAGCTTCAATGCATAAGTTAACCGAACATAAGACTGAAGAACGTCATGAAGAATGGGTTGGGTACAAAGAAAATTTGATCCTTTATCATTTGTTTCTTAAACCGTGAACTAGACCACGTTATAACCCTTTAAAAGTCCTAACTGAAGCATGGTTAGTTCGAAAAGCATATTGTTACAAAAAGGTATCCTGACTCCTTTAGGGCTTATTATAAATCTTGAGTTAATATCACAGTTTTTACAAACATTGTTTTACTAAAATAACTCTTTTTCAAAACTTCAAGAGAGACATACGCATTGCATTTTTGAATATCATTGTTTGCATATACCTGAGTGTTTGACAAACAAAGAAACTTACAGGAGGAATGTTTAATAAACCAAAGTCCTTCCGATAGACAAAGTTGCTTCCTGAATCAAAGTAAATGTATACAGAGGGGGATAGTCATTATCGCCCAATCGAGGGGCATGCCATGATACTGCCTAATTCATTTGGGGCAATCAGGTCAAGATTCAATTATGCTTAAGTAGTCAGGGGCAGGTCTCCCCATCTATCTGAATGACCAAAAGTAACATTACTAAGTTCACAACGCCAGGGGGATATTATTGTGGGGCATTCTGCTTATTTCTCTTGAGGTAGCTCCTTTCAAATACTTCCATTATGGGACAATTTATCCTCAACCAAGGGGCAATGTTCTCTTTCCAAATCTAATACTCGGAGCGTATATGGTCCATCACAATTTGAAGACACATTCCTCTCATTGTATTACCTTGATATTGGATTCTCAGCAGAAGCCATTGTGGAAATTAACTGTCTATGCCAGTAGTATTAGATGGTGTCAATATCATGTCTTCGGATCTAGCCATGAGAATGTCTGGAAAATTATTCAGGAAAGTTAAAAACCTTAGAAGCTCTAAATCCAATTGGTTATACACTATCAAAGTTGAAATGATTCTATTTTCGAGTCCGGCTTTACTTTTCCCTCTTTATTCAGGTTTACTTTTCCCCTTTTACTAAAGCGAGAAACGTTCGTTGGTTATGTTTGAATGTATATATGCCTTTGAATATGATTGATGTTTACCAGAAATGCATAAAATACAATAATAGCATTTACTAAGAACGAACGGAGGTAGGAATTCAAAGAATCTTCGTCGGTTCATCCCCACAGATTAATCTTTACGGATATCCTTACGAAATACTTCAAGTAATATCTTATACTTCCAACTCTACGAAGTCTCCAAACAGTTTCATATCTTTCGAAGAGTTGATACTTAACTGCATAGGTCTCCCAGATCTATGTCCATCTCTTTTATCCTCAGTCAGGATATCCAGGAACTAAATCCTTCAATAAGAAGTACGAAGAACGAAAAACAGAAGTTCTAAATACAATGTTCTTAAACAAGACAGGAACAAAGTCTTCATACTCCTCAACAACGAATTAGGATTTATTTTTCCCAGCCAACAGTTGTGCTACGAAGCTATTTATACGCTACAACTACGTAATTCATATGTCATATCATATCATACACATTCTCATAAAATATTATCTTGCAGAATGTTATATACATCATGATATTTGCACAAAACAAACCTTGTTTTTTAGGTTAATTCTCTAGCATAAAAACTTCATCAGTAACTTATTTTGGGACGTCGTTTATTCTTCCTAAAGGCTATTTTGAGACGTCGATTATTCTTCTCAAAGGCCATATTGTTACCTTAGGCCATCGTTTATTATTCCCGAAGGTTATCTCATTTTGGGACGTCGTTTATTCTTCCCAAAGGCTATTTTGAGACGCCATTTATTCTTCTCAAAAGCCACTTGTTACTTTGGGACGTCGTTTATTCTTCCCAAGGGTTATCTCATTATTTTGGGACGTCGTTTATTCTTCCCAGAGGCTATTTTGAGGCGTCGTTTATTCTTCTCAAAAGTCATATTGTTACTTTGGGACGTCGATTATTCTTCCCAAAGGCTATTTTGAGACGTCGTTTATTCTTCTCAAAAGCCATATTGTTATTTTGGGACGTTGATTATTCTTCCCAAAGGCTATTTTGAGACGTTGATTATTCTTCTCAAAAGCCATATTGTTACCTTGGGTCGTCGTTTATTCTTCCCGAAGGTTATCTCATTATTTTGGGACGTCGTTTATTCTTCCCAAAGGCTATTTTGAGACGTCAATTATTCTTCTCAAAAGCCATATTGTTACCTTGGGTCGTCGTTTATTCTTCCCGAAGGTTATCTCATTATTTTGGGACGTCGTTTATTCTTCCCGAAGGCTATTTTGAGACGTCGTTTATTCTTCTCAAAAGCCATTTTGTTACCTTGGGCCGTCGTTTATTCTTCCCGAAGGTTATCTCATTATTTTGGGACGTCGTTTATTCTTCCCGAAGGCTATTTTGAGACGTCGTTTATTCTTCTCAAAAGCCATATCATTACCTTGGGCCGTTGTTTATCCACCCAAAGGCTAGATCTTTATATTTGGGATTGTTTTCCTCTCAAAGAAATATATCTGGAGAATTTTTCTCCGAATGGCATCTTTAAGCCCATTCAAGCATCACAACGAACCAACAATATCATTCTACGCACTGGCGAGTGCAAATGTTTGGGCTTTGGTGTTCAATCCTCTTCAACCTTCAAGTCACGAATGGCGTACATGCCAATCTAACTCCTCAGATTTTAGAAAATTGAACATGGGCAATGTATTCCTAGAGTTCTCTCAAGGTTCACATGGTTCACAAAGTTCACAATTGGTCAGAAAGTTTGAGAGTTATCTCAGACAAAACATCCTCCTCAGCAAAGGATCCACAACTAGGGTTTTGAGTTTATTTGAGCTAAATGGACTTCCAAGGCCTCAAGTAAGCTTCATAACATCCCACATATGTTCAAGAATCCCCATGTCAAGTTTCAGGGCTTTCCCAATAAGTTTGACCAGTCAGATGATCAGATATGCAAAAATCAGTCAAAGCAGTTAAAAAGTCAAATTGAGGTCAATTGTGGTCAAATTAAAGTCAAAATTCAATTTTTTTTGCCAACATCAATTTTATGAAGTAAAATTCATAATTTTATCAAGGGTTGATCATGATTCATCAAGAAAGTTTCAGATCATCAAGAATCAAAAAGTTTCTAAATTAGGGTTTTCTTAAGAAAAGTCAACTGAACTTTGACCAGCCATAACTTTCACATGCTTCATCAAAAGGTAAGAACTAAAACATTACAGGTCATTTCAAAAGTCAACAAAAAGTCAACTTTTTCCAAAGAGCATAATTTGAAAATTATAAAAGATATGGACATGAGACCCAAGAGGTTTATTAGAGGACTATTTAAGCTTTCCAAAATGTCCAAAAACACCTTCGTAGCTTTAAAATTGATGGATTTATGCTTTGTCAAAGTTGGGAGATTTTTTAGGGGTGCATTGAGCAAATGAGGTCTTAAATCCAACTTTTTCCAAATGGGCTTGTAATTTTGCAATCCAATCTTCATGGTAACATCAAGCACGACCCAATTCAAATAATTTCTGATTTTAATAATTTATTTGTTATTTATTTGAATTTTATTCATTAAAATTCATTTTAAATCAAAATAAAATATGAAAATACAAATATTTGATTTGATTCTTCTTCTAGAAACTCTTAAATGACATTCAAGATGATTAGATATCATCCAATTTCGTGCTAAGGCTATTTGGTAATATATGATGTGATTTTTGGACAAATTATGAAAGGGATTTCTTCACCATCAAGTAACAAAATTTCATAAAGACCAAGCCCAAATTTTTAACCTAATGGCTTCACTATAAGTTCAGGACATAACACAAATACAAGAGGGGGGATTTCTGGAGGCCAAACATTAAAAAAAAAGCTTCAAAAGTGAGATTCAATTTTGGATTTGAGGGCAATTTCCAAACATTCTAAAGGTTGTAATACCTTCCATGGCCATCATTGAATCTATCACAACCCTCATAAGCTTTTGAATCATGCTCATATGCCAAAATCGAATCGTGTTTGTTCATGTTCATAAATTTTTTCGATTTCACATGTAGCCTTGTTTTTTATCGTGTTTGATGATGTATTAGTGTTTGTTAGGATGCAGGTACGATTTCTGGGCAAGAACCTTGAAGTTTCATGGCGTAATCTGCCTACCACCATAGTTAGGGTTCATCCCTTTGAATTGGGGTTTTTCAATTTAATGCATATAAATCCATTCTAATACTATAAATTGATTAATTGAACTGTATGGGTCATGTTTATGAGGTCAATTGGATTAAATCATACGCGATTGGCATAGTTCTTGTTTTCGCAGGTTTATACGTGCAGGTAAAATCGCAGGAAACCGCGTAAGAAAATTCGCATGTAAACCTGCGAATTCTGAGGTTGAAGACGACCAAAGGCGCGGGAAACTTTTTTTTTTGAATTATTAACTTATTTTATTATGTTTTGTTTGTGTTTATGTTTCAGAAACGCTGCTTAGCTCAACTGGTTATGTGTACGCATGTTAAGGCATAAGACCTGTGTTCGATCCTTGGTTGGGGCGTTTTTTTTTTAATTTCATTCTTTTTTAATAGGTTTAATATATATTTGGTGGATGATGTATGTATTACGCCAACGCACACAACCCAGTTGGTATAGGGCGTGAGGTTGAAGGGTGGAGACCTGGGTTCGACCCCAGGCTCCCTCAGGTATGTTTTTTTCACCTTATTTTGTTTGTTTTGTTTAAATAATTATTAATATAAGTTAATTAGGTAATTAAAATAATCATTTTCTAAATTAAAATAAGAAAACCTACAAAATAAACAAATGTTATTTTGTAAATTCATTAAAAAATTTATAATTTGTTCTACTTTTAATTTTGTATATAACTTTTATCATTTTTGTAAATAAATAATAAATACTAATTATAATAATAACCTTTATTTTATCTAGATTATAATTAACTTGTTTTTTTTTTAAATAATCAATCAAGTTGGTAAATCTTTGATTTATAATTTTTTAATTTGTAATTAACATAGTTAATAATTTTATTTATTCTAAAGTAAAATATAACATCCCTTTCATAATTAACTTATAATTAATCTATTACCTTAATAATTTAATACTTTCTATTATCTTTATTATTTTTGTAAATATTCAATTTTTTTTTTAATTCTTTTATTTCATACTTTGTATATTATTAATAATGTTTTCTTAATTATATTATAATAAGTATTTATTTTTTTATCATGCAAAATAATTAAATTCTTTTATTATTATTAAATTATCTAAACTTATACTTTCTTAAATAACTTCTAAATTTTTTTATAATTTGCCTAACCTAAAATAATTTCTTTTTAAATTCTAATCTTAATTTGTTTTTATTATTACTTTATTATTATTATTATTATTATTATTATTATTATTATTGGTTTATTATATTTATTATTATTGCTTTATTACATTTATTATTCTTGCTTTATTATTTTTATCGTAATTTATTTTTATCCGATTATTTTGTATCTGCCCATAAGCCTTTTAATAATTTAGAATTTTCTTTTTTTCTTTCTTATTCTTTATTATAAACTGTGTGGTTAGTAAATAGGATGTGAAAACATATTTGTGATTAATCTGATTTAGATAATTAATTTTAAAAAGATAAAATATCTGAAAAATAACACCTACACATGTAAGTCGATCTTTGATCGCCATCTGCACTTCCTAGGGTATTCCCCTTTATTGCCTTATCTAAATGGTTAAGTCCCTCGAAAATATGAGTGTCTTAAGCAAAGTCCCTTCAAACAGAAAAATCATCAAGTCCCTATAAACTTAAAAGATCAAGTCCCTACGAGGTTGCCTACGATATAATGATCTTGTCCCTTCGGTAAATATGATGATAGTCCCTTCAAATTGCTAAAGACACCCCTATATGTTGCCTTCATTGACCATACGATGACCCTACGTCTGTCCCTTAATAAAATCCAAAGTAATGACTATCAATGACTACCTATTCCTTAATAAAAGGGATAGTCTTACTCTTGAAGAAACATAAAAAGAACTTGAATGACTTAGCTTAAGGTAGGTACCTCATAGTTACTTGCTCACACTTTAAAACTACTTTTCACACATCACTTTTCTTAAACATTTTTCAACTTAAAGGCTTTGTATACATCCATACGAGGATCATTACAAAGTACTTAGAAAAATTTCTAAACACACACTACATTTTATTTTCAAAAAACAGTTAAGTGAGCTAAGTAACTAAGAGCTCATGGATAACCATGGATATAAAGGGTGCTAACACCTTCCCTTTATATAACCTACCCCCCGAACCCAAGTCTTTTCAAAACGGTCTTTCCTGTTCTTTTATGTCCCTTCCTTATGGATAAAATAAAAGTCGGTGGCGACTCTTGCTATCCGCAACATGACTAAAAGTCAGTTCTCCCATCGTGTTATAGTTCCCTATCTTAGAGTTCTCTCGGCTCTAAAGGTTCTATCAAACCTAACTCAAGTCTTTGGTTACTTTTCAACAAGGAACTAGAACAAGATGAAATAAAACATCCATACAACACTCGCATCACTAAACAAGTGAAAAATCTACCTCAAGCCTTTACGAATGCTTCCCGTGGGACTAAGTATAACCCACCTCAGGGCTTACTCAAGACCTTACGGAGGACTAGATGTCACAATCACCCAAGTCTTTACGGATGCTTCCCGTAGGACTCATAATAACCACCTTAAGACTTACTCAAGACTTCCCGCGTAAACCAGTGTAGTACTCACCTCAAGCCTTTACAAATGCTTTCCATGGGACTCAGAATAACCCACCTTAAGACTTACTCAAGAACTTACGGAGGATATAGTAATATACACGCCTCAAGTCCTTACGGATGCTTCCCGTGGGACTTAGAATAACCCACCTCAAGACTTACTCAAGACTTCATCGAGGATCTAGCGTGATGCATAACTCAAACCACCACCATCGCCTTACCAACGATACTTTAAGCCTTTACGGATGCTTCCCGTGGGACTCAATGTAATACCCACCTCAAGACTTACTCAAGACTCTACGGAGGACCCATGTAATACACACCTCTAGCCTTTACGGATGCTTCCCGTGGGACAAAGATCTACCTACCTCAAAACTTATACAAGACTATTACGGAGGCCTAGTGTATAGAACGTGAATGGTTCGTCACAACCTAGAGTAATCCTAGTCATCTCACAAGTTACACCATTAAACAAGTTATAGTCACAATACTAGGTCATACTATTAGTTTAAGGTAAGATCTCCTCACTCTTCCTCCATTCTTGATGCTTTTAATTATAGTCTCAAACATATAATTCTTAACATTTTAGTTTAATCATTACCATTAAACAATCCTCGCCATAAACTAATTGTCTCTTCTTTCGTTCAATTCTCACAATTAACGCATGTTCCATAATTTGACTAATACCATAATTCCTTAACTAACATAATTACAGTTAATCGAAAAAGTCGGGTAAAAGTCAGCTCAAAATAATATTTCTTAGTCTCAAAAGATAGAACATATTATTAACTTCAAAACGATATGTGGAACACTAAAAATGAATACCCGGATCACAAGTTATGAATTAAATCACAAAACAACACTCCCAGGTCTCGCTGCGAGGGGTCTGCTCGCTGAGCGAGCAAGCTCTTGTATTGTGCCTTTCCAGAAAATTGACTCGCTCGCTAAGCGAGCTCCTGCTTGCTAAGCGAGCTATACCAGAACTCAAGTTTTTCTGCAAAATCAAATTGCTCGCTAAGCGAGCCTGCTCGTTGAGCGAGCTCTACGATTTCCAGAAAAGGGCTTACGGGAAACATTCTCTTGCAAGCCAAACCCATCCAAAAACATCATCCAACAGAGGAATCAAACATTAAACAGGATTATAGTCATATATTAAGCATCGTACTTAAGTTTAATCGAGTTTTAACCGTTTATTCTTTCGATTTCTAAGATTTTCTACAAAACCCTAAAACCACAAACTCAACCAAAACTCAAAGAAAAGGTTTCTAACTATGAACCCACCTTGAAATCGATGAGGAGGTTGGTGAAGATGAAGATTTGATGAAGAAATGGTGATGATCCAAGCTTTCCCTCTTCTTAGGTTTTCTTCCTCTTCTTCTCTTCTCCTTTCTTCCTTTCTTTCCTTTTTCTTTCTTTTTCTTCTTCTTCTTACTAACTTTCTTCTCTTTTTTTTCTTCCTTTTTATAACACATAACTTATTTCTTTCACTTATAACCAAACAATATATATTATAACTATATACAATAGATAATACTCTACCAGGTCCAATTTGAAAGTATCCAAAATATCTCCGAGTCAAATATTTAATAACGCCTCTGAGTTAAATAACACTTAAATAATTAATTTAAGTTAGTCGGTCACTCTAATTACTTTAATTGAAAACTCTCAGAGCACACCCGAATCTTATTAATATTTAATTAATATTATCCAGAGCATTTAATTAAATACGAGGTATTACAATTACCAAACCTGAGAGCTGGAAAGAAGGATGCGAGAGTCGTATCCAGAACTTTTCTCAACAAGTACATTTTCGAGGATGAAAATATTTTAAGTGGGGGAGAGTTGTAACACCCCATTTTTAATAATTTATTCGTCGTGTATTTTTGGTGTATTGTTGGCTTTGTTTAAAGTGTGTACTTAGCTGTTTCAGTGTAGTGTCCTAGTGGGACGGGTACTTATGGTGTGGTTAGTAATGATGAGGTGTAGTAATAATAATATGACCAATTAAACATTATTTTTTTTATTATTATTATGTTAATAATATTAGTATGATTATTAGTATTATTATTATTTGGCAAAATACCTTTTTTGGTCTCTTTACTATACCATTGAGTTCAAATTGGTCCCTTAATTTTTTTTCCGTGTCAAATTGGTCATTTAACTCTTAAAACATGTCAATTTAGTCCCTTTTGTCAAATTAGCGACGGAAAAATTCAAAAATCAATCGCTAAATTTGTCGCTACAGTACCAAATAGGACTAAATTGACACGTTTTAAGAGTTAAGGGACCGATCTGACACGAAAAAAAAATTAAGGGACCAACCTGAATCCAAGGGTATATTTTAAGGGACCAAAACCTTATTATTTTGTTTTAATTAAAAATTAGGTTGAATTAGTAAAACATTAAGGTGATGGGTAATGCTGAGAATTAAACCTTAATCAGAAAATTAGAGGAGATTAGTCATATCAGTTTTTGGAGAAATCAAGGGAGAGTTAGAGAGAGGAAGAACTCTGTTAGGGCAATCTTCATAGAGTAAATTCGCGGGATTTTCTTCAAGAAAGTGAGGTAAGAGGGAGAAAAGGGTTCGTAATAAGTGATATTAACATGATAGGGTAGTGATGAATCCTTTCCCTCGTAGGATTTTTCTGTGTATGATGATGTCTGGTGAATCTGTTGCTTGTGTAAGTGTTGTTGTGAACTCGATCTAATTTAATTAAATTCTGGTATGAAATATTATTGTTGTTGGTCTGTATGTTGCAATGTATGTACAAATTTGTGTTATTGTGGTATAAGGGTGACAAATCTAGATCTAGAAAATTGATAGAACTGGATTTAGTAACATTGGATGAAAGAAAGATAAGAGTAAGAGAGTAAAACTGGTGTAGAAACCTTCTTATGACTAGTATGATGTGTGAAATTAAGAACCATAGTGGACATATTCAGAATAAAGAGGAAAACATGAGAATTTGCAAATATTCTGTCCATATGCGTAATAGGTAGGCCATACGCGTATGGCATGTCGTGGAAACCGGGCAATACGCGTATGAAAAGTGATTTGGCACGACCATCTGCCCATTTTCGTAGGAATGTAAGAAACTTGTGCAATACACATATAAGGATGCTATACGCGTATTCAGTGGAGAGTGAGGATCCATACCTGTATGAGGGGGCGTATGGCGTTCGTGGCAGCCGGTTCATACGCGTATGACCCTGTGCAATACGTGTACGACCAGGCTTGTAGGGTAATTTTGGTGTTTCGTGATTTTTGTCCCGATTTCGTGTCTGATGTCGATTCTCTTGATCTGACGTATTTGTGTACATCTTAGGACTTAATTAATCGAGGATTGGTGATGGAAAATTAATTAATAATGAAACTGAGGTAATTAACTGAACAATTAATTACTTAAAGTCGCTTGCGTGAGGAACTTTTGGTGATTGTTTGGATCTTATGTTGCATATGTGATCGGATGAATCGTGTGGATGTATAATGTGGTATTTATACATGTTGTATGCATAGTCATTGTCATGCATACATTGAGGTATTATTGGTGGGATGATTCGTTGTCGGATGAGCGTATGTGATTCATCCGTACTGCGTTGTGGAGAATGTTGGAGATAAATCATTGCCGGATGGGCGTATGTGATTTATCTGGATTCTTATTGAATCGAGTTCGATTAAATGAACTAAGGTGAATTGGTACCACATGTATTATGTCATTGTTGAGTCACATTGCATAATTATTGTTGTTGAATCATGAGTCGTTGTTGCTAATTGTTGTTGTGATGTTGTTGTATATGTTGATTGTGTGAGAAACTACCCTTGAATTGTTTTATGCACCGTTAATTATTGAGTACGTTTCTCACCCATTTGATGTTGTTGTTGTATCTGTGCTTCTTTGGAAGTATAAATAATCTAGGTACTTGAGTGTGCGTGGATTTCGTGTTGCATGTTCGAGTCATAAGACTACTCTGATACGTAACACGTGACTTGGGGATTTTTGATATTTTTATTGTTTTCGTTATTTGTTACATATCATATTTATTTTGTTGAAAACTTTATAAACCAAGAGATATTGTTGAATATTGTTGAAGTTTGGCAAGTTGCCGTGAGATGAATAATTCGGATTTTTCCATTGTTTCTAATAAGAAGTTTGTTGTTATTATTGTTGATGTGACATTCCACTTTGAATAAACTCTGATTTTACTTATTAATTCATTATTTTATAAATTGGGAAAGATGGGGTGTTACACCAAACACAGCTTAGAGGTTGATTCCTTGAGAGGCTTTGAGATCCAGAATTCTCAAGAAGTCAATGGTGGTTTTCACTGTGGTTATAATCATGTTGATGATTATTGGATTAATTTTGTATGAGAAGGCAAATTACCTTGAGGGGTGGACTAAAGTAACTTTGTTAAGAGTGAACCAAGATAAAAATAATTGTGTTATTTATTTTTATTGTCATTGTTAAATTTACATTCATAATTCCGCAAAAGGGACAAATTAGAAACCCAATTCAAACCCCAATTTCTTGTGTTTCTCAACCCTTCACTCATCTTCCAGAGCGCGTCATGCGACAATTTGGGTTTGTAACACCCCGATTTCATAATTTATTTAATAAAATAATTATTATTTATATGGGTAGTGTTTTTGAGATTATAAGTGAAGAATTGTTTATTTAAATAATAATATAATGATAATATGGTATTATTTGAATATTATTACTAAATAAATAAAATAGTAAGAATTGGAGGTCTAAGGGGCAAGGTGGTAAATTGGTGTGGTTTTATGAGAGGGGAAAAAGGAATCATTTTCATTCATCGTGTTTTGGGTGGAAATAAGAAGTTGGCTCTAGAGAAAGAGGAAAAAGGGAGAGAAGAGCAAGAGACCTAAAGCTCCAAGATCAAGATTGTTCAAGGAATCGATTGAATCTAAGGTAAGGGGGGAGAAAGGGTTATTTATTGGTGATCTAACATGAAAGGGTAGTTGAGAGGTCCTTACTCTCCTAGGGATTGTGTGATTTAGTATAATTTGATGAATTATGGTATGAATATGGAATTGCATGATTGATTGTTGTATTTGGAATAATCATTGTTTGAATTGATATAATTGGATTAATATGAAAACTGTTATATGAATGTTGTTGTTGATGATGTGAATTGAGAAGAGGAAGAGAAACTTAAAATCCCTAATTTGATTAGTAATATTAGGTTGGAAAGATATGCGGTGTTGAAGGTCTTAAAATCAGTATAAGAATGACATTGAGACTGTTTTGAGAGATAAAAGTGAGATATAATCAATGGAACCTGAACTGGTATGAGATGGGGAATGAAAAGTGATTTTTGGGAAAAAGTTGATTTTTGGGCGCAGGGCTCCTAACACGGGTCGTGTCAGGCTACGGGAACAAGATGGGGAGGATTTTTAAGAAGATTGGAGATCAGAGGGTGTGACACGGGCCGTGTCACACGACACGGGTGGCCGTGTCACAGTTCTGTACTTTGGAAAATGATGTTTTCAGGATGGTTCATCAGGCCGTGTGACACGGGCCGTGTCAGGGGACACGGGGGGCCGTGTCAGGCCTCTGTATTTGGGAAATTCGCGATATTTTAAGCTGGTTTCATCCCGTTCTCTTGGTCTACTTTCTTACCATTAGTATGAGGCTTTGAGAATAACATCCATGAGTAACTATAGAACCTGACAACCGATAATTAGTGTATGAGTTTTATATGATTATTGTGGATAGTATAACTTTATTAATTGGTTACTTACAATGTGTTGAGTACGGTGAGGTTATTATAATTCTTGTACAAACTATATGATGGATTGATTGATAACCGATGAAGATCACGAGGATCATGTTGATTGGTAATATTGTTGATCGTATGCTTTGCATAGACCCCATGAGGTAAGGTTGGTAGCGGTGAGGATCAGAAGGATCATGTTATATTGGAAAATGTATAGGAAATAATTAAGAGTGGAATTAATGAGGAATTCATAGGATATGATAATTGGTAATTAATGTGTAGGAATATATGTGCTTGTGTTGATTTATATGACTATCGATGATGAACCATATGAATTGTGTTGATAATATGTGTGAATATTGTCTGATTGTTTATGTGACCCATGTGATGGGATGTGTGATAATTGATAAAGATCATGAGGATCGTGAAGGCATGACTGTTGTCATGCGTATTTGTATTATGGTGTATGTGTTTGAGTCTGCATATGCATACACATTTGGTGGAATGATCATGTCTCGGTGAAGCGTAAGTGATCATTCGGATTCATTGTGAATTGTAGGTGCAGGGACGATCGTGTCTCGGTGGAGCGTAAGCGATACATCCGGGTTCGAATTAATGAACCATTGTTGAAAGTCGGTATCGCATTTGCATTGTGTCATTGAGTCACTTTGCATTGATTGAATTAATGATGTATGATATATGTTGATGAACTAATTGAGATATTGATTAATTGTATGATGTATGAGGTGTATTGATGAATAGAGGTGAGATTACCCTTTTAGATGTTATTTGCACCATTAAAATATTGAATTGTTTTCTCACCCCCCTTTGTTGTTTGGTTGCGTTTGTGCTTCTTTGGAAGTACAGATGATTCAGGTACTTGAGTACGCTCGGAGTACGAGTTGCTTGGTTGAGTCTTAGGAGTCGCTCTGATACGTAACATGGGAGTTAGGGATCTTTGTTGTTTTAGTTATTCTTGTTAAGTAATAGTTACGTATCATATTTTGTGGAAATTATAAATCAAGAGGATTATGATTCATGAATACTGTGGATATTTGGAAAATTGCCATTTGATGAATAAATGAGATTTTTTCCGTTGTTTTAATGAAAAGAGTTATGATGAATTAAGTACTTCCGTTATTGTTGTAAAGACTATGTTATTGTTGGTTTTTGGTGAAAAAGTAGCATTCCACTTTTGATAAAAACTCTGATTTTCTTAATAAAATAGTTGTCTTATTTAATTTGGGAATAGTGGGTGTTACAATTGGTATCAGAGCAGGTCGGTCCGTCCGGCCAGGTTGTCGTGTGTCGTTTGTCCCAGAGTATACGATATGTGTGTGAAACACTATCGGTACTTGCTTATTTGCTAGTTGTTTGTTTGTAGATGTTTACTGAAAATAAGTGGGGGAGAAGTTATGGTTTCTCCTGAGAGTTGGCTTGTGGTGTGTTGGAATTGTGGTGTGGAAGAGGTTGTTATGGTGGGCATTGACTAAGGATTTGCTCGTGAAGCAACTTAGTTCGCATGATGCAAGGAACGCTATTAAAGTTGGGAAATGTGGCTTATGACCATCATGATTGTCGGCTATCTATTGGCAAATTGAGGAACTGATCACCCTCAATCCCTTGTTAATAGCAGACGGAATCGTGTTGGATGCAAAAGATATATCTTTCAGCTGAGATAGTATGTTCAGTAGACCAGTTGGAGTGGAGTCGGAATTATTAGTGGCTTAAAAGAGAAGATGCGGATTCCGGTATCTGAAAAAGAGATGGATTTAAGGATTGATTATGTTGATTAGATATTACTAATGGTTACTCCTCAGTGAGTAGGAAGTGAAATTGGAATGGAAGATTGCGAAAGGTTGAATGTTATATCTACGGAGTGCATGGAGGAACTATTAAGAGTAAGATGACAACAATGGACCGTATGTAGAGTACAAATTTTATTTCAGTTTTGAAGAATATATTAGAGGTGTTGTTATAAGTAAAGATGGAACTATTCCTTGGTCGGCCCTGGCGCTAAGAGGGATAATGGGAGAATTCATCGACAAAAAGGAATTGTGGGAACAAGGGTGCCTTCTTGGAAAACTTCGGTGTTATTGATATAGAGAGGTGGAGATATAAAGTTGCATATTGATTGGTGAATATTATAAGAATTCACCATTGTAAAGGGGATAAATTGGATTCGATTGATAAAGGATCAAAAGTGAGCTGGAATTCATCCGTAAGGTTGTTGTTGTTGTGATTTGGATTATCATGCCTACCAGAACCTTGAGTCAGTTGGGACTTTGTAAGAATAGTATAATGGGAATGTGCTAATTAGAACCAGATGTTGACAGGTCATGTTGGGTGAATTTACTTCTATGAAATATGTGGAATGGAGATTTTGGATGTAAGTATTGAGTTATGTTTTGGCATAGTATGATAATAAGTGGATGAGTTTTTGAAAGTATAAAGGTATAATTTTTGTCGGAAATTAATTATAACTGCGTGTCTTCGTTATGTAGTGATGTTGAGTAGTTGCCTTATGAGTGAGGTATATGGGATGCAAAGTATAGATAGTTTCGTAAATGTTTGTGGAATGTTGGGAATTGAAGTATAAGAATTGGAAAAGATACAATTATATACTAAGCTATCATGAATGATTTTTATGAACAGGTGTAGATGTGTTTGATTGTGTTGTCCAGAGGAAGGTAGGAGTCTGTCCGAAGTAGATGTGGATCTACAAGGATGGAAGCGAGTAAGTTATAAGAGATTAAAATGTATTTGGACTTAGTGGGTTGTTATTGCAGGTTATGAAAAGTGTTCCAAGTTCGTATTTTGTTGTTCGGATAACGTGAAAAATAAGTCGTTCCTTGAGAATGGTTGTTTTGAGGGAGAGCGCTGGAGAGCCGGAGTAAGAATTAGGTACGGTTACAGTATGATTTTGTTTGATTCTGACAAGTTGTGGATAGAATGTTGGATAATGATGTGATAATTTGATAGGTTATTAGTATTTGATCGTGAAGTCATAGTTGGTATTAACGATGAGAGAGGAATTATGAAAGTATTTATCTTACCCATGGATTGGAAGTGTATGAGAGTAAAATGGTGTTGAGTATCCGATAATATTGTTGCCATGGTTGGAGATTGAAGTGTTTGGTAATCACATGAGCATACAATTCCGATTTGGTCGGGAAGAGTGGAGTATGAAATGACTAAGATGGTCGAAATGTCTGAGGTAGGGAGTTGGGAATTTTCCTATGTTTGCATTGATAGTTAAAGAGTTGAAATTGAGTTAGTAGTTAAGAGACTTGCATTCGAATATTGAGGTATGTTAAGTGAATTATTATAATTATGGTGAATGTTAGAAAGAGTTAAAGTTAGATGTGAACTTCATGGAATAGATAGCTGCAAGTAATCAGAGTGTGCAGCGGAAGAGTGAAGTGGTATAATTGTTTGTACGTCAATGGCTAGTAAAGGCCAAGATATTGAGCAATAAGACCTGTTGAGGTATTAAGACTATTGGACATCCCGGAATGGATGGGTAATGGTAAGAGGTTATCTATATATCGAGAATTAAGGAATATGCAGAGATATTAATATATGTGATGTGTGTGCTTCATTGATGGGTTATGATTATATTGTTTTGGTGGAGAAACTGCAAGGTAGTCCGTTATCAGTGTAATTGTAGCTAGACGATGTGTATCATGAAATTTTGGTGATTGTCCTTGTTGTCGCCTCGTTACCTTTGTTGATGGTACGAGTGCGAGTAACTAATTCCTATGATGAGGATTAGGGAAGTGTTACCTATGGTGATGGTAACAATTTTTGTTGTGTTCTATTTCAGGTGTATACCTACGTGTTGTGAAGTGATGATTATGGTGTTTTTGTTGTCGTGGTAGTTTTCGTGGCACTAATATTGTTGTTTTGGATTAATTATAGAATTACCGGTTATGGAAAGGGAGTGATTAGTCGGGTGCGATAATATGTCTAAGTAATTCCATTGAGTGCTATTTTCGAGGACGAAAATAAAATAAGTGGGGGAGAGTTGTAACACCCCGATTTCATAATTTATTTAATAAAATAATTATTATTTATATGGGTGGTGTTTTTGAGATTATAAGTGAAGAATTGTTTATTTAAATAATAATATAATGATAATATGGTATTATTTGAATATTATTACTAAATAAATAAAATAGTAAGAATTAGAGGTCTAAGGGGCAAGGTGGTAAATTGGTGTGGTTTTATGAGAGGGGAAAAAATAATCATTTTCATTCATCATGTTTTGGGTGGAAATAAGAAGTTGGCTCTAGAGAAAGAGGAAAAAGGGAGAGAAGAGCAAGAGACTGATGGGCTAAAGACGTGTCTAATTATGCGTCTAGTGGTATCTTAACTGCAAGTGCACAGCCTATCGAAGTAATATTTAAGATTATCGATCCACAGGGATTCTATGGTTACTTAGTGCTAGATGAACTTCTAGTTTAGCTAAGGTGAATGGTTGTCACGATTTTTTGTTGATTTTTAAGACTATTAAAGGCGGAATTAAATTTAAGTTTTAATAAAGTAATACTAAGGCGGTCGGTATGTAATTATACTAACTTAGGTGGGTCAATCTAACCTAGGCTTATAAAGGTGTTTACTTAATCTATTCGGTAGAGATTACCAGTTTAAATACCCTCAACTCACACTCTCGTGGTCTTATATCAGATCTTATCCCTAAAGCCCTATGCCTGCTCTCGCTAGCCCATAAGTGTTTAGAGGTAATTTTTGGAAACTAAGTAATTCTAATTTATTTTAAAGCGCTCTCGCTGTGTTTAATTTAAATGCCTAACTTTAGCTATCTGGTTAAAATCTCACACTCTCGTGGTCTTGACCTAACCTAATACTCTTTTCTTACTCTCGTAACGAAAAGGTCTATTTCAATTAAAAAGTATCAGCCAGAATGTTAAGTGATTAATTATTTTTAGCCTATGGTTATATTTTACCGGTTAAGTTTGTTCTAACTACATACCGCCCTAAGGTGTTTAGCTACTCATCGATGTTGAACCAGACAGAGACAGAAAATTAAATAATAAAATACTCATGGCAGAAAAATAAATAAACATTATAAATAATTAAATTGCAATATAATGAAAAACCTGGTTAACAAATATTAGAGCAGACTCCTTCTTCCACAGACCGAAAAGCTTGGAGTTGGCGGAATCGAAAATAACAAAGGCTGAAGGTTTAGAAAAAAATAAATGTATAACAATTTCCTGATGTTGGAAATTGTTATATGGCGGGTTTGGATACAATAAGAACGAAACAGAAAACTAAAAATAATGCAGAAATAGAAAGGGTCGTAAAACAGTTCGGCAGAGCTTCCGCAGAAAATTGAATAAAAAAATACTCTCGCCATTGTTCATAGAACTTGTACTATTTATAGAATCCTTAATGGGCTGAATTTTTGGACCTTTGTTGCTTAGGCCTTGCTGAATTGGTGGAGAGAATGTAGGTACGTGGCAACAAAATAGGAGGAAAAATCTTCACGTAGTGCTTTGACGTAGTCTGAGTCAAAAACCTAATTTTATCCTTGTCACGGTCGTGACAAGGTCTTCACGTTCGTGTCATGTGGCTTTTTAGTGTCACGGTCGTGACAACTCTCTTACGGTCGTGATGGCTCATTTTGGGGTGTCACGGTCGTGACACCCTTGTGACGGTCGTGACTGCTGCAAAATATGCAGTTTTGCAGGCTTCTTCATTTCTTCATCTTTTTATGATTGATTTTGTTCCTTTTTCTCTTAATTCATGATTTAGCTCCATATAATGATGTACCTGCAAAATGGTAAGAAAAACTCGAGAAATCGAGTGTTAAAACGGTGATTATGCGATAAAACGTTAATGAAACCTAGCAATATAATCGATACGTTTTCTCGTTATCAAACTTCCCCAAACTTAAACCTTTGCTTGTCCTCAAGCAAATAGTCGGTTGAAAATCGGCGGATAAGATTTTATTCACGCATACTCATAACAAATCATACGATGGATCGTTTTGTCGGATAATCCGGTACTTTGATAGAACACTACCGTTACACTAATGACACAAGCAACAAGCTATGTCGTCGACTTCCCGTTAAACGAAACAATCGGCAATTACTTTACGATTTCACCTAGAGTTTTTCGATCTTATTTCGCCCGGTTTCATTCTAGCGCAATCACATTAAGCCCTTTGCCTTAGCACGCACGTAGTGGAGTAGCCGGTTAGCGACTTTGATCCTTTTTGAGCACGGGGTCTGGTACACGAGTGTGGTAACCCTACATATTTTTATCCGATTTGGAGGTTGTGGGGGATCGAGCCATAGCACGCCCTACCGAGTTCAGAACCAGCACCTATGAACCAACCCGCAATGGACTCCTTCTCATATTTCTCGTTTCTTATATGCGACCGTGTACTTTGGTGCAATTTCTTTTCATTTTGCATCGAGATATGAAATATCATTATTGATTAGGCATCAAACGCTTATATTCATCGGCTCCCCACGTGGTTTGTGTTCAGACGGTGCTGACTGCTAGTATAAACTACTAGGGGTTACTTTTGAACTGAAACTAAAAGTGTACTCGTAATGGTAATCGGAATAGAATCGCTTAAGTAGGAAGTCAAAAGTGTCAAGATTGTATTGGTCTTGTTTAATCGTTCTCAGCTTCCTAATTACGATTTCGTAGGTAAGTCGGGTAATGCGAATAATTAAAGATTTTTTCGGGTATGGCTAAATAAACGGGGAAAATTCGAAACTAAAGAAAATATCATAAAGATTTTGCTCGCTTCATTAACTTACTAAAGGAAATACAACGGAATTTGAAAATACAACGAAATGGAAAAATGCGAAAGGGAAAAATGCGGAAATGAAAGGTACCTCTCCCACACTATATCAGACATTGTCCTCAATGTTGTGATATAAATGCGGTAAAAGTACAGTACAAACGACAAAAACGAAAAACAAACATAAGTAAAACTAGATCTATGGCTGCTGAGGACCGCGGGGTCGGCTTCTGGTGCGGGAGCGGCGTCTGGAAGGAGTCGCTTCAGGATCAGAACCGGTGCTGGTGGTCCCAGTGACGTCGATACGCAAGGCTTCTAACTCGCTGAAAATCTCGCCAAACTTCTCATTCGTAGCTGCCTGGTTTTCTGCAATAGTGCTGAGTAAAGCATCATACTGCTCCTTATGCCTTCGCTCCAGTGCGGCGTTCATCTGGTTCTGCTGATGAATCGCACGGAGGACATCCTCAAGAGTGAATTCCTGTGCAGGAGGCTGTCGGGTAGATGTCTCTGGTATATCTTGGACAGGCTCAGCTGCATCCATAGCGTCCTGCATTTCATCCGCAGGGAGATCTTCCTGATCATGGATAGGAGCGTGGTCGGCAGCATCAGGTAAAACAAAGAGCCAGTTGGCTCGGCTGGATGGGTCGATGCAGTCGCGGGACGGCAGAATGATATGGTGAAATATGGTGCCATGGACAACAGGGCTATACCTGCCATCCTCTCGCTGCGCAATCAGGTGAGCGGACCTGCAATAACTCTTGGTGAGGAATTCTACGGCTAGGTGAGGCTGATTTGCGACCAAGTCACCAAGCCCCAACTGAATGGCAAGGGTGGTGACAATGCCGCCTATGAAGAACGGGGTGGATCCTCTGTGTGCAATAGCCTGGATATGATAAAGCATGAAAGGGGCAGCGTTGATCGGCTCGTCATTAAGAGCGCAGTGTAAGAATGGAAGCTCCTTGGAATTGAGCTTATGGTTGCTTTCTCGAGCGAAGATGGTGTTGCAAATGACTCGGTGGAAATAGCGGATTGCCGGGTTGTGAATGTGCGTAGCGTTGAGGCTTTGGAAGGCTGATGCACGGGTGTTGGTTAAGTCGTGCCATAGAGTGAAAGCTGGTTCACTAAAATTATCGGGCACGCGACGGTGAGCTTCAGTTCCGTGATCGAAGCCTAACAACTTGGCTATCCTGTCTTGCGAAAGGTTGAACTCTTGGCCATGCAATCTGAATTTTGCGAAACCGGTGAGCTGACTCTGAGAACCGGTACCGGTGATGTAACTGAATGAGCTTAAGAACTCCAGTGTCAGAAGCTCGAATGTTGGCTGAGGTTGACTGCAAAGATCCCACAGACTGACTTTTTGAAGCAGGTTCGTAACACTGGCAAGCATTCCGAGTTCCCTCAAACAGACAGTGTCGATGTAACGTGTAGGTTGCACACCACGGTTTTGGAATCGGAGAAATCGTTCTCTCTGAGTGTCTCCAGCATCACCTTCTCTAAAAGTAATAGTATCCATTGCATGCAAGAGCTTAGAGTGAAGAATGAAGATTTTTGATGTTTTGTGGAAAAAAATGGTAAAATGAAAGAAATATTGATTCAGGATAAATAATGGAGAGTGAGAATGTGATAGGTTGTGATAATGGGGGGTTAATGAGTTTAAAGTTGGTAATGGGGGGTTACGGAGGTTATGGAGAAGATGGGTAGTTTTTAGGAAGTTATGAAGGAAGAAGAAGAAGAGGCACGAAGAGAAACAGTTCTGTTTCTCACGATTCCTGTAATAGGGGTTGTCACGGTCGTGACAGGGGTGCGACGGTCGTGACACGCTAAATGAGCATGTCACGATCGTTAGAGGGGAGTGACGACCGTGAGGGCTTGCTTCGTTGAAAATTTTCCAGAAAACACTTTCTCACCTATTTCACATAATTTATAATAATGCTTTTTTTTTTCTTCACTTATCACTTAAATTAAATTTTAAACACCATATAGTATATAATTTCAACACAGTACTTCAATAACTTGCATGGCATGAGAGATTGTATATAATATGAATAAATGCAAGCATAACAGTACATAGAATGAAAAATATATAAATTGCTAAAAATGGAGAAATTTTGGAATTAAAGGTGCATTGCATCAAGTAATTGAAAATGAAATTACATAAATGAAAATACGATACGAAATTGTTTGCGAAAAATAAATCTAACTAGAAACGAAAACAAAGAGAAAAATAAACTAAATCACTTATAACATTATCAAAAGCGTTTCTTCAAGTCTTCGATGGCGGAGTTCAAGTGATAGAATTGTTCGCAGGTTATGTCAGTCAACCCTATAATATCCAATCGCATGCTCTTAATGTCTTCTTTAAATAAATTAATGTCAGTTTGGTAAGCATTGAGAGTGTTCATGATGTTTTGTAAGTTGTTAGCATAATCTCCTTGATTCACTTCAGGGGTTTCATGTACTTCTTCAGTGTGGTCAATGTCATGGTAACCAGGAGGTGTCTCAGGGTCAGTTTCGACATCGGTCATTGTATCATCTTTTATCTTGTAAGACTGAGGTGTTTTAGGAGTGGGTGGATAATCAGGTGGGCTTAACTCATAAAGCCAGTTATCCTTATTGTGAACACTTACTCTAGCATGGTTAGGCAATGTGAACAGGGTTACTACCTCGTTCCGGATTAGGTACTCAAAAGGTGGATGTCCTAAATTCCTTATGATATGTCTATTAAAGCAGAAGTTAAGATTCATAGAACGGATGTTACCTAAACGGTTGCACCTGTCCAATTGGTACCTAAGTCCTAAAGCATCAGCAATCATGGTTACAAGACCTCCTACTAATATAGGTAATTCAGGTTCTTCTTGGATACGGGTGAAGGTTTGCATCATGAAAGGTACACCATTAACAGGCTGTCCATTAGTGAAACATGACATAATAAATATTTCATCTTTAGAAACTCCGGTAATGTTTTCTTCTTTTCCAAAGAAGGTGTGGGCAAGGAATTTATGGAAGTAACGGAGAGCAGGGTTATGGATCTCATCATTATTCATGCTATTTGGTTCAGGGTGGTAGTTTCCGGTTAAAGTTCCCCAAAAGAAATCTAGCTCAATATCCATCAATTCTACCTGTGTGGTAGTAAAAGCAAATGGTCCACTAGGGAATCCTAACAAGTCAGCTAGTTCTTTATGGTTAAAGTCATATTCTATTCCAAATAGGCGGAAACTAATAAATCCTTTCCTAAATCCAAAGCCGCGCTCAGGTAGGTAAATTAAGGAGCTAAGGAACTCAAGGGTGAGCTCGCGGTAAGTCACAAACTTATGTTGGATCAATGCATTCTCCCATCTGAGTTGGTTAAACAAGTACATGATGCTATCATGTATACCTAGGGTTTCCATAGTCTGATCATCTGGGTACAGGGTCAAATCCATTTGCCTATGTGATAACTCTTCAAACTTCATTCTTTGGTTCCTACCTCTAAATTTGGTTTCCATATGGTTAATTGGTTGGTTAGCCATGCTCAGTGCAAATATGGAGGAAACAAATCAGGGGAAGAAGGAAAGTGGAAAAGACGTTTAGAAAATCTGTAAAAAGTGATTTAAGATAAAAATAAGAAAATGAAATGCATAATGTAATGGCAATAATAGTAATATAAAATAAAACTATAAAATGACAAAACAAATAAACAAATAGTAAAACGATAAATAACAATATGCTAAAAGAAAAGAATAGTTTAAATAATTAAATAATTAAATAAGTAAATGGGTTGCCTCCCACTAAGCGCTGTTTTTATCGTCAAAAGCCTGACGTAGTGCTTAGGTTTAGATTAATCAGGGGAATCAGTGGACAATTCTAAAAGCTTTAGATTATTCGCATAATCTCTATTTTCAACTTTATGATAATGTTTTAAACGTTGTCCGTTTACTATGAATGGTTCACTATTCCTACCCTTAATTTCTATTGCTCCACTCGGGAATACTTTTATTACTTCAAATGGTCCTGACCATCTAGATTTTAATTTTCCAGGAAAGAGCCTAAGTCTTGAATTAAAGAGGAGTACAACGTCTCCCACACTAAATTCTTTCCTAGATAGGCGTTTATCATGCCATCGCTTAGTTCTTTCTTTATATATCTTAGCATTCTCATAAGCATCTAACCTTAATTCTTCTAATTCGTTAATGTCTAGGATTCGCTTTTCTCTTGCAGCATTATAGTTTATATTGAGAGTTCTAATCGCCCAATAAGCTTTGTGTTCTAGTTCTACTGGGAGGTGACAAGATTTTCCATAAACTAGTTTGAAAGGTGTAGTACCTATGGGTGTCTTGTAAGCGGTCCTATAAGCCCATAAAGCTTCATTAAGTTTAGATGACCAATCTTTCCGAGATATGGCGACAGTCTTTTCTAAGATTTGTTTAATTTCTCTGTTTGAGACTTCGACTTGTCCACTTGTTTGTGGGTGATATGGTGTAGCCAGACGGTGTCTTACTCCATATTTAGATAGTAATTTGTCAAAGATTTTTGAAATGAAGTGCGAGCCACCGTCACTTATGACGAGTCTAGGTACACCAAATCTGGGAAAGATTATATTTTTGAAAAGCTTTATTACTACTCGTGTATCGTTTGTAGGAGAAGCTATAGCTTCAATCCATTTCGAAACATAATCAACAGCTACGAGTATGTAATTATTACCGAAAGATGATGGAAATGGTCCCATGAAATCTATTCCCCAAACGTCAAAGATTTCTACTTCTAATATTCCTTTTTGAGGCATTTCATCTCTTCTTGAAATATTGTCAGTGCGTTGACACCGATCGCAATTTATAACAGCGATGTGGACATCCTTCCATAGATTAGGCCAGAATAAGCCGGCTTGCAAGATTTTTGCACAAGTCTTGGAAGTGCTTGTATGTCCACCATAAGGAGATGAATGGCATTGAGCAATGACATCTTCTATTTCTTCTTCGGGAATACATCGGCGAAAGATTCCATCTGGTCCTCTTTTGAACAATAATGGTTCATCCCAATAGTAATGTTTTAGATTATGAAAGAATTTCTTTTTCTGCTGATAGGTTAGATCGGGTGGAAGAGCTCCTGCGGCTAGGTAGTTGACAATGTCAGCGTACCATGGCAGTCCTACAGTTGTCTGGATTGTTTCCACGGATTCTGGTTCATTTATATCTAACTGAGCTAGGTCGCTTCCTAATTGTGCTATCAGCTGTTCATACGGAAAATCATCGTTAATCGGCACTTGTTCGGGTTTAATACCTTCTATTCTAGATAAATGGTCCGCTACGACGTTCTCAGTACCTTTCTTATCTTTTATTTCTAGATCAAACTCTTGTAAGAGTAAAATCCATCTTAAGAGTCTTGGTTTAGCATCTTTCTTAGTTAATAAATATCGGATAGCAGCATGGTCTGTGTAAATGATTATTTTCGCTCCAACTAGGTAAGAACGGAATTTGTCAAGCGCAAAGACAACTGCTAACAATTCTTTTTCGGTAGTGGCGTAGTTCATCTGGGCAGAATCCAAGGTTCTACTGGCATAGTAAATCGCATGAAGTTTCTTTTCCTTTCTCTGGCCTAGAACTGCACCTACAGCATAGTCACTCGCATCGCACATGATTTCAAAAGGTAATCTCCAGTCAGGGGGTTGCATGATTGGTGCGGTGATGAGGGCTGTTTTTAGAGTTTCGAATGCTTTAAGACAATCTTCATTGAATATGAACTCAGCGTCTTTCATTAATAAACCAGTAAGAGGTTTAGTGATTTTCGAGAAATCTTTGATGAATCGTCGGTAAAAACCGGCGTGTCCTAAAAAACTTCGTATTTCTCGAACGGTTTTAGGGGGTTGAAGATCTTTTATTACTTCAATCTTAGCCTTATCAACTTCAATTCCCTTGTCGGATATTACATGACCTAATACGATTCCTTCGTTGACCATAAAATGACATTTCTCCCAGTTAAGCACGAGGTTTACTTTTACACATCTTTCTAACACCATTTCTAAGTTCGATAAGCATCCTTCAAAACTTTGCCCGCATACAGAGAAGTCGTCCATGAACACTTCCATGATGTTGTCTATAAAATCTGCGAAGATTGACATCATACATCTTTGAAAGGTTGCAGGAGCGTTGCATAATCCAAAGGGCATTCGTCTGTAAGCGAACGTTCCATAAGGGCATGTGAATGTAGTTTTCTCTTGATCATCTGGATGGATAGGGATTTGGAAAAATCCTGAGTAACCGTCAAGATAACAGAAGTAAGAATGCTTGGCTAATCGTTCTAACATTTGATCTATGAAAGGTAGTGGGAAATGATCTTTTCGAGTGGCTTTGTTTAGTTTACGATAATCTATGCATACTCTATATCCCGTCACTACTCTTTGCGATATTGATTCGCCTTGAGCGTTTTTCACAACAGTGATACCTCCTTTCTTTGGCACTACATGTATTGGACTAACCCATTCACTATCAGAGATTGGATATATTATTCCGGCATCTAATAATTTTTTAACTTCTTCTTTTACTACAGTGCTAAGGGTTGGGTTAATTCTTCTTTGAGATTCTCTGGAGGTTCTGCAATCTTCTTCTAGCAGAATACGATGCATACAAACTGAAGGACATATTCCTTTGAGATCAGATATGTTATATCCTAATGCAGTTAGATATTTCTTCAAGACATCTAAAAGTTTCTTTGTTTCTATAGTTCCTAAACTGGAATTTATTATAACTGGTCTTTTACATTCAACGTCTAAGAATTTGTACCTTAGGTTATGAGGTAAAGTTTTTAATCCTAATGTAGGTTTATCTTTACTTGGCATGGGATCCGGTGTAAGTGCTAAACTTTCGCTTAGACTATCATCCTGATACGGTTTACGCCAATTATCATCTTCGAAAATCGGAGGGATTTGAATTTTCATTATTTCAGAATAGGTGGTCTCTTTTAGTTCCATTTCTCTTACACATTCGTCAATTACGTCCAATAGATAACATGTATCCTCTATAGCTGGTGATTGTAAGAATTATGTTAAAATAAATTCAACTTTCTCTTCACCTACTTCAAAGGTTAGCTTTCCTCTTTTTACGTCTATTATAGCTCCGGCGGTAGCTAAGAATGGTCTTCCTAGTATGATAGGTGTAGTGGAGTCTTCAGAGATGTCCATGATTATAAAATCAGTAGGGATGTAGAATTGTCCTATACGTACTGGGACGTTTTCCAGTATGCCTACAGGATATTTAACAGAGCGATCGGCTAGTTGAACAGACATTTTAGTTGGTCTTAGGTCTCCCATGTCTAGTCTTTTGCAAATCGTTAAGGGCATAACACTGATACTGGCTCCTAAATCACATAGAGCTTTGTCAATGACGAATTTTCCTATTACACAGGGTATAGAGAAACTTCCTGGATCTTTTAGCTTAGGAGGCATTTTATTCTGAATTATGGCGCTACACTCGGCAGTAAGTGTAACTGTTCCGTTATCCTCTATCTTTTTCTTATTGGATAAGATTTCTTTTAAAAACTTAGCATACGAGGGTATTTGGCTAATTGCTTCTGTAAACGGAATAGTAATATTCAACTGTTTCAGAAGTTCGACAAATTTCTTAAATTGACCCGTCGTCTTGGAATTTATTAATCTTTGAGGGTACGGAATTGGTGGTTTATAGGGTGGTGGAGGCACATAAGGTTGTTCTTTCTCCACTACCTCTTGATTATCATCTTCCTTTTCTTCTGGATCATTCACCACTTCAGTCGGTTTATCCGGTTTTTGGTACATGGCTGGATTGTCAAGTCTTGGATCGGTAGGTCCGTCAAGTTCCTTGCCACTTCTTAATATTACAGCGTTAGCATGTCCTTTCGGATTAGGTTGAGGTTGTCCAGGGAATACTCCAGCTGGTGCAGCAGTAGGTGCTTGTTGTTGAGCTACTTGTGAAATCTGAGTTTCAAGCATTTTGTTATGTGTAGCTAATGCATCCACTTTGCTCACTAATTGTTTAATCTGCTCACTAGTGTGAATGTTTTGGTTTAAGAAGTCCTTGTTTGTTTGAGATTGGTTAGCTATAAAGTTCTCCATCATCAATTCAAGGTTCGATTTTCTAGGGATATTAGGAGCAGTCTTTTGATATCCTGGTGATGTAGCTGGTGCTTGACCTGGTGCGTATAAAACATTGTTATTCTTATAGGAGAAGTTCGGATGATTCTTCCAACCTGGGTTGTATGTGTTTGAGTAAGGGTTTCCTTGAGCATAATTCAGTTGATCAGTGGGAGTTCCTGTCAATAGTTGACAATCAGAAACTTCGTGTCCTGAAACTCCACATAACTCACAGTTAGGTGTTACTGCAACCACGTTGGCTGTTGATGTTATGGCCAAGTTGTCGATCTTTTGGCTTAGTTGGTCAAACTTCGCATTGACTTGGTCCATACTACTTACTTCGTACATACCTCCCTTTGTTGGTTTCTCAGTTGCGACTCTCTCGCTTCCCCAAAGGTAATGATTTTGAGCCATACTTTCGATAAGTGCATAGGCATCATTATATTCTTTGTCCATCAATGCACCGCCCGCGGCAGCGTCAATTGTCATTCTTGTATTGTACAAGAGTCCATTATAGAAGGTATGGATGACCATCCATTCTATTAATCCGTGATGTGGACAAAGTCTCAACAGATCCTTATAGCGTTCCCAAGCTTCGAATAATGATTCACTTTCTCTTTGCTTAAATCCGTTGATCTGAGCTCTCAGCATAGCTGTCTTGCTAGGTGGAAAATACCCATTCAAGAAAACTCTCTTAAGTTCCTCCCACGTAGTTACTGAGTTCGAAGGCAGATATTGAAGCCAAGCTCTTGCTCTGTCTCGAAGCGAAAAAGGAAATAAACGTAGTCTAATAGCTTCTTGGGTAACTCCATTGGCTTTTACAGTATCTGCATATTGCACAAAGATCGAAAGATGAAGATTCGGATCCTCGGTAGAATTACCGGCGAATTGATTTTGTTGCACGGCTGATATCAACGAAGGTTTTAGTTCGAAATCATTTCGGTTGATAGCCGGCGCTGCAATGCTTGAATGCGGTTCAGCTTGCGAAGGATTGGCGTAATACTTGAGTGGATGATTCTGTTCTTCAGCCATCTCTGCGTCCTTTGATGTTACGACTGGTTTAGGCGGATCTAATTGAAGATCTGGAATATTGTAATTATTTTCGTAATCGAATATACGTCTTCTTACGTGTAAGAAGCGTTCCGATTCAGGGATTAGAGGTTGCAAGTCTTCGCTTTTAGAGCGAGTACTTGGCATACACTCGGAAATTAAATTAAATTAAATAGTTGATACCTTAGTCTAGACAATGCTACCTAAATGCACTAGTAACTAAATTAAGGAATCCCCGGCAACGGCGCCAAAAACTTGATGGGCTAAAGACGTGTCTAATTATGCGTCTAGCGGTATCTTAACTGCAAGTGCACAGCCTATCGAAGTAATATTTAAGATTATCGATCCACAGGGATTCTATGGTTACTTAGTGCTAGATGAACTTCTAGTTTAGCTAAGGCGAATGGTTGTCACGATTTTTTGTTGATTTTTAAGACTATTAAAGGCGGAATTAAATTTAAGTTTTAATAAAGTAATACTAAGGCGGTCGGTATGTAATTATACTAACTTAGGTGGGTCAATCTAACCTAGGCTTATAAAGGTGTTTACTTAATCTATTCGGTAGAGATTACCAGTTTAAATACCCTCAACTCACACTCTCGTGGTCTTATATCAGATCTTATCCCTAAAGCCCTATGCCTGCTCTCGCTAGCCCATAAGTGTTTAGAGGTAATTTTTGGAAACTAAGTAATTCTAATTTATTTTAAAGCGCTCTCGCTGTGTTTAATTTAAATGCCTAACTTTAGCTATCTGGTTAAAATCTCACACTCTCGTGGTCTTGACCTAACCTAATACTCTTTTCTTACTCTCGTAACGAAAAGGTCTATTTCAATTAAAAAGTATCAGCCAGAATGTTAAGTGATTAATTATTTTTAGCCTATGGTTATATTTTACCGGTTAAGTTTGTTCTAACTACATACCGCCCTAAGGTGTTTAGCTACTCATCGATGTTGAACCAGACAGAGACAGAAAATTAAATAATAAAATACTCATGGCAGAAAAATAAATAAACATTATAAATAATTAAATTGCAATATAATGAAAAACCTGGTTAACAAATATTAGAGCAGACTCCTTCTTCCACAGACCGGAAAGCTTGGAGTTGGCGGAATCGAAAATAAAAAAGGCTGAAGGTTTAGAAAAAAAAAATGTATAACAATTTCCTGATGTTGGAAATTGTTATATGGCGGGTTTGGATACAATAAGAACGAAACAAAAAACTAAAAATAATGCAGAAATAGAAAGGGTCGTAAAACAGTTCGGCAGAGCTTCCGCAGAAAATTGAATAAAAAAATGCTCTCGCCATTGTTCATAGAACTTGTACTATTTATAGAATCCTTAATGGGCTGAATTTTTTGACCTTTGTTGCTTAGGCCTTGCTGAATTGGTGGAGAGAATGTAGGTACGTGGCAACAAAATAGGAGGAAAAATCTTCACGTAGTGCTTTGACGTAGTCTGAGTCAAAAACCTAATTTTATCCTTGTCACAGTCGTGACAAGGTCTTCACGTTCGTGTCATGTGGCTTTTTAGTATCACGGTCGTGACAACTCTCTTACGGTCGTGATGGCTCATTTTGGGGTGTCACGGTCGTGACACCCTTGTGACGGTCGTGACTGCTGCAAAATATGCAGTTTTGCAGGCTTCTTCATTTCTTCATCTTTTTATGATTGATTTTGTTCCTTTTTCTCTTAATTCATGATTTAGCTCCATATAATGATGTACCTGCAAAATGGTAAGAAAAACTCGAGAAATCGAGTGTTAAAACGGTGATTATGCGATAAAACGTTAATGAAACCTAGCAATATAATCGATACGTTTTCTCGTTATCAGAGACCTAAAGCTCCAAGATCAAGATTGTTCAAGGAATCGATTGAATCTAAGGTAATGGGGGAGAAAGGGTTCTTTATTGGTGATCTAACATGAAAGGGTAGTTGAGAGGTCCTTACTCTCCTAGGGATTGTGTGATTTAGTATAATTTGATGAATTGTGGTATGAATATGGAATTGCATGATTGATTGTTGTATTTGGAATACTCATTGTTTGAATTGATATAATTGGATTAATATGAAAACTGTTATATGAATGTTGTTGTTGATGATGTGAATTGAGAAGAGGAAGAGAAACTTAAAATCCATAATTTGATTAGTAATATTAGGTTGGAAAGATATGTGGTGTTGAAGGTCTTAAAATCAGTATAAGAATGACATTGAGACTGTTTTGAGAGATAAAAGTGAGATATAATCAATTGAACCTGAACTGGTATGAGATGGGGAATGAAAAGTGATTTTCAGAAAAAAGCTGATTTTTGGGCGCAGGGCTCCTGACACGGGTCATGTCACATGACACGGGTGGCCGTGTCAGGCTACGGGAACAAGATGGGGAGGAGTTTTGAGAAGATTGGAGATCAGAGGGTGTGACACGGGCCATGTCACACAACACGGGTGGCCGTGTCACAGTTTTGTACTTTGGAAAATGATGTTTTCAGGATGGTTCGTCAGGCCGTGTGACACGGGCCATGTCAGGGGACACGGGGGGCCGTGTCAGGCCTCTGTATTTGGGAAATTCGCGATATTTTAAGCCGGTTTCATCCCGTTCTCTTGGTCTACTTTCTTACCATTAGTCTGAGGCTTTGAGAATAACATCCATGAGTAACTATAAAACCTGACAATCGATAATTAGTGTATGAGTTTTATATGATTATTGTGGATAGTATAACTTTATTAATTGGTTACTTAAAATGTGTTGAGTATGGTGAGGTTATTATAATTCTTGTACAAACTATATGATAGACTGATTGATAACCGATGAAGATCACGAGGATCATGTTGATTGGTAATATTGTTGATCGTATGCTTTGCGTAGACCCCATGAGGTAAGGTTGGTAGTGGTGAGGATCAGAATGATCATGTTATATTGGAAAATGTATGGGAAATAATAGTGAGTGGAATTAATGAGGAATTCATAGGATATGATAATTGGTAATTAGTGTGTAGGAATATATGTGCTTGTGTTGATTTATATGACTCTCGATGATGAACCATATGAATTGTGTTGATAATATATGTGAATATTGTCTGATTGTTTATGTGACCCATGTGATGGGATGTGTGATAATTGATGAAGATCATGAGGATCGTGAAGACATGACTGTTGTCATGCGTATTTGTATTATGGTGTATGTGTTTGAGTCTGCATATGCATACACATTTGGTGGAATGATCATGTCTCGGTGGAACGTAAGTGATCATTCGGATTCATTGTGAATCGTTGGTGCAGGGATGATCGTGTCTCGGTGGAGCGTAAGCGATACATCCGGGTTCGAATTAATGAACCATTGTTGAAAGTCGGTACCGCATTTGCATTGTGTCACTTTGCATTGATTGAATTAATGATGTATGATATATGTTGATGAACTAATTGAGATATTGATTAATTGTATGATGTATGAGGTGTATTGACGAATAGAGGTGAGATTTCCCTTTTAGATGTTATTTGCACCATTAAAATATTGAATTGTTTTCTCACCCCCCTTTGTTGTTTGGTTGCGTTTGTGCTTCTTTGGAAGTACAGATGATTCAGGTACTTGAGTACGCTCGGAGTACGAGTTGCTTGGTTGAGTCTTAGGAGTCGCTCTGATACGTAACATGGGAGTTGGGGATCTTTGTTGTTTTAATTATTCTTGTTAAGTAATAGTTACGTATCATATTTTGTGGAAATTATAAATAAAGAGGATTATGAATATTGTGGATATCTGGAAAATTGCCATTTGATGAATAAATGTGATTTTTTCCGTTGTTTTAATGAAAAGAGTTATGATGAATTAAGTACTTCCGTTATTGTTGTAAAAACTATGTTATTGTTGGTTTTTGGTGAAAAAGTAGCATTCCACTTTTGATAAAAACTCTGATATTCTTAATAAAATAGTTGTCTTATTTAATTTGGGAATAATGGGTGTTACAGGGTTCACTTAGACCATATCCAGACACCCTGTTGTCTTAGATCCTCTTGGCATGACACATATACAAATTGACGAGACATTTGTTGATTATGAGTGTCACCTGGTACCCAAACCACCTCATCAGGAGATTTTAAAGGAGCAACTGTCTCAATTAGATCACATTCAAAATGTCTTTCCTCGTTGTCGTCGCATAGTAGAAATGATACAAACATACATTGATGTCGATTTCTTCCTTTAGGGGTTTGGTGGCAGACATATACTAGATGAGGTTATTGCGGAGGCATATGGGACACTTATGTACCGCAAACATCGTGCGAGGATGGGGGAGATTGATGGACGAGAACGCAGACCAGGCGGTCGAGGCGACAAAGGAGACGAGAGAGAGGTTGTCAAGCATTCTTAGTAGTTGTCTATAATGTTTTTGTTGATTAGCTTTAGTTTGTACTATTTTTCTGATTTTATAACTATGTTTTGTTATATGCGACACACACACACACACACACACACATATATATATATATATATATATATATATATATATATATACTATTATTATATTTTGGTATGAATGTTATTTTATATTTCATCTACGAATAATTATATTTTATCTGCAAATAATGACACTTTGGATTTAAAAAAAACTGTTCTGAACAGAATTTAGAGATGTATTTCCGAAAATGTACCGTAGATGCATTTCTGGAAGATTTCAAATAAAAATGGATTACGTGGGAAAACTTAAGACCATTTAAGGTATAAAATGTTCCGAAAATACATTTTCGAAATATAATTAACGTAATTTCAAATATGAAATGCATCCGGAGATATATCTCCAAAATCTAGAGAGATTATTGAAAATAGACACGGTGGCTAATAATTAAGGGATTAAGGGGTGTCATAGTAAATTCTCATATTTATACAATTGCCCAAAATTAGGCCCAAATAATGAAAGGAGATTGTGCTTGTGTGAAGCCCTAGGATTCAAGCTGAATGTCGCGGTAACCTCAATCCTAAGAGAGTTTTGTTCACCCGATTGCCTCAGCTATCTCAGAATCATCTCCTTCCAGGTTGCTGTAACCGTGAATTAACAAAACTCACCAGCGTTTACTCGGTACTGTGATTTTGAGATTTCGCGCCAAAACGGCGCCATTGACAACACATATGTTAGTGCTGTTTTCATTCTTTCAACGCGCATTTTATTTTGCTTTTCCCATATGATTGATGTTATAGTCCTTTTCGTTTTTGTGTTAGTCTGTTGATAAATTAAACGATTGAATCTCATAATTTTAATTTTCCTTTTTGTGCCTAAGTTTTCTCATTTCCATTGCTCTACAATGGAATGGACGGTTTGAGTTATGTTTTTTTGGCCATTCTTTCAATTCTTCATGATTGATTTAATATCGAATGATTTCTTAATGGAAACTTTTCTTACCCGGAATTTTATGTGTGGTTCAGTAATGGCTGTTGAAGCTTCTGATAAACCAAACTTGCCTGAAAAATTTGATGACGACAGCAATGATGATCAACCGTTATCTTTTCAAAGATACGCCAAGAAGAGTCCATTGCATTCTCAAGTAAGCAAAACAACTTCTCACAGTCAAAAGGGAAGGTCAAATAGACAGATAACTGACAAGCTTTCAACAAATGGCCAAAATTCTAAGCCATCAAATTCGGCTATCAACACCTCCTCTAACAAGTCACCTGTAGCAAATTCAAAATCCCCTTCATTAGGGGATAAACCAAACTTGCCCGAAAAATTTGATGATGACAGCGATGATGATCAACCACTATCTTTTAAAAGATACACTAAGAAGAGTCCATTACATTCTCAAGTAAAGAAAACAATTTCTTACAGTCACGAGGGAAGGTCAAATAGACAGATAACTGATGTGCCTTCGTCAAATGGCCAAAATTCTAAGCCGTCAAGTTTGGCTGACAACACCTCCTCTAACAAGTCACCTGTAGCAAATTCAAAATCCCCTTCATTAGGAGATAAACCAAAGCATCTTCTGGGACAGAAAGTAACTGTTGATGTTAAGAAACAAATAACACCTATCGAACACCCTACGAAAGGTTATTACGAAGGTTTGGAGGATGACGACGATGATAAACCATTGAGTTCTAGGTGGAAGATAAAATCTAATCATGGTAGCAAAGTAGTGGCTCCTGTTGTTAACAAGAAATCTTCTCAAGACTCAGACTCAGATGATGTCCCTCTGTCAGCAAATTTGTCAGCTAAGTTATTACGAAATTCTAATTCTGGAACATCTGGCATGAACTATGATGATTCTGATAAGAAGCCTATTTCAAAAGTTCAGAATGAGCGGCAAAATGGTTCTAGCACAAGTAATAAACGGCAAAAGCCATCTACACTACCAGTTAAGAGAGAACTCGAAAATTGGGAATCCCCACACTCTTCGGCTAAAAAGTCAAAGATCTCAGATTCAACCACTTCAATCAAAAGTAAACAACTCTTTGTTAAGTTTGAAATTAAAGCTGAGGAGGAAGATGATGATGATGAACTTCCTATTTCCCATAGATTTAAGAAGTCACCAACATTAGCTGATAAACCATCTTCCACAAAGAAGATACTGGCAAAGGTTACTAAAGTTAATAAGTCTAGTTCAACAACTTTCAAGAAACCGATCAAGAACAAACAGACCAAGAACAAGTCAAAAAAATCCAGCAGTGGCTCAGAATATTCTAAATCTACGAAACTTCTTCCCAGCTCTGGTGATGGGCAGAAAAAATGGACTACGCTGGTTCATAATGGTGTCATTTTTCCTCCTCCTTACAAACCCCATGGGGTAAAAATGCTTTATATGGGGAGGCCTGTTGATTTAACTCCTGAGCAAGAAGAGGTGAGGTTTAGTATCCAAAAACTGTGCTCTTTAGATTTTGGGTTCTTGTTCCCCTTTTTTATGTATCTCAAATTCTTCAGTACTTTTAGGTAAAACTTTCTCAAATTCTAAAGTCTCCTCCGATTTTTTGACTGTGTTATGTATGGGCTTCAAATATGTTTTTCAGGTTGCTACAATGTATGCGGTTATGCGAGATACTGATTACATGCAAAAAGATAGGTTCAAGGAAAATTTCTGGAATGATTGGCGAAAGTTGCTAGGAAGAAATCATGTAATTCAAAGCTTGAAAGATTGTGACTTTACCCCAATCTATGACTGGTGCCAAAGTGAAAAGGAAAAGAAGAAACAAATGACTACGGAAGTAAGTTGTTAACTTTTATGTAATTTCATTTCTCAATAATAGGAATTGATATATTTTGTATCTTTTATTTTGAGTGGGTTTTATTTTACATCAGTTTCCAACATAAACACATCAATCAGTTAGAATCATGTCATTACATTTTGAATCACATGATTTGATACAACTTGTCTAGCTTTTATTTCCTATTGTTTGTGTTGAATCACAGATGACCGAGTCGTTCAATACATGACTGAATTGGCGTAACTTATATTATTTTTTTTGGTTTGATTCCCATCAATTCTCATCGGACATTGAAAATCAAATTATCTAAATTTGTTGAATGAAAAAGAAATGAAGGAGCTCTACTGAAGAATGAGATATTGGAATATTCTATTGCTTTGTTTTCATTTTTTTTGAAGCAGGCGCGCGCACACGCACTCACTTACTCACACTATGCACTTGATTTGGTATTTCAACTTCTATTGTTTCATTCTTCTTAAACATAGGCTCACAATGTCATTTTATGCACACCTTATTTGGCCATGTATATAGAACTATTATAATTCTGACTGACGACATATATTTTGAGAATATCCAGAAAATATCTCTGAGTCAGATAATATTAATATATCCTAATTAATATTATCCAGGGTGTTTAATTAAATACGGGGTATTACATTCTCCCCCCCTTGAATTGAAATTCGTCCTCGAATTTCCTTTACTCATCCTCACGACAGTTTACAACACTGTCTTAGATTCATACTTATCCTTAACTCCGTTACCTATCCTGACATACTCAAATTCCAGTCTGACTTTGCGGCTCAAAGTCCTCGTTTCGCAACGAATCAAACTTAGCGTCCATGTTCACACACTTGTTTTTAACATTGGGTTAATTTCCAACTTCCTACCTTCGCAATCTATCTGTTGCTTTACACTTAATCATCTCGTCTCATCCTTCCGTCGAAGAAACATGCCACGTTAAAACCTTCCATTGATTCTTAACACGAGACAAAATACTCCGGTTAACCTCGACAAGGTTCCATAAGGCATCTTGGTGAGATCCCTTCCTTGTACAATTTCCCAATAAAAGCATCTTATTAAGATCCTCCAATCACTAACGCTATATCAAAAGTTGTCGAACGACTTCCTTTACCAATTCCACTTGGTCTTACATCAAAACTGTAACCATTTATATCGGACACTTCATTCTTTCGGTATCCTACCATAGACGACCCACTTAGAAATAAAATTCTCTTTTGATCCTCAATAATCTAACTGAATTCTTTCATCTGTCTCCTTCCATTATGCTTTCAAAGCCTAACAACGGAGATACCACGAATTCTCAACCCATGCTAAGAAGCTGATAGTCTGCGGAGAAAATATTTATCCATCGGAGCCCTCACCAACCCATAGGATAAGAACTTGCAACATGCAACGATAGAACAATTCACTTGTCAACTACAAGTCCATGACATCGGTCCACACTCTACAACGACAGAGATACCGGGGTTGTACTGCTGCAATCATAACCGATACAATTCCAAATCCCAATCTAAACTCGAAACAAATTATCCAATTAGGCTTAACCAATCTGACCATGGTTACTATGTTTCATAACAATTCTCGTTACAAACTCTCCATTCACTCGAATCTCTGTCAACATAAGGTCTCCATCAATAGAACGCAGTAACGCCACAGAGCTTACAACAGCCATTGGGTCACCAACGCCAGACTCAAATCATCCTCGGTACACTTGTGAGTTTCTATAACGCTTGCCTTTGAAGACCATAACCAACTTCCCGTTCAATCCATTTCTCTTGGGGTTTCGTTCCTTAAACGGTCCAATTTGCACGCATGACCTCGGAACATTCATTTCTCGCTCTTACTCAGAAGATGACTTAACATCCTTATCTCTGGATACGACTCAACTGCACACAATTGGTACCACTTTTACGGTTTCCTTATACAAAAACTGACCAACCGTTCTTCTCTTATCTACATAATAATTCAAATACCAAAACAATTCCGGAGAGATCAACACTTCATGATCCTCGTATAATCTCGCAACTTAAAATCTTCAATAGTCGTAACGACGACACCAATTATCCAGATCATTTACCGTCCACCAAGACATGCTCAAGGAAAAGTTCAACACTTTACCCACTGACATTTCGAACGGAAACCAAAACAGACTTACAATTTAGAAAGGTATGATTCTTTAAGGTTCTCAACAAAAGTCAGGTGTTAATCGGTTACATATCCGAGGCTAAACGATCGAACACAACTGAACTTGTTCTTCTCATTAACAAACAATCTGACTCAAAGTTACTAATTCAGTCCACACCATCTTGCAAGATGATTCTCACTCTCGATGTTGAGACATGAGCACAAACGCTCGCTGTTCACAACTCGAGATAGCACAAACGGGCACAACATGCAGATCACAACTCCAACCAGCGAAGAAGTAGAACTACCATTCTGTCACGGTCACAACACAGATGCACAACGGAATGGCTCAATTCCACTCGCACAATTACATTATCAAAAATGGTTTAGTCGCAAGCTAACACTTAGTTTGTCCATGAACGAATCCAACACATAACTCTTATCGGGAAGAAAACAAAACAATGAACATCTCATCTCTAGGATATAACTCTGTCCTCTATCTTTAATTCCTTGGTGAGAAATAAAACAACAACAACCTTCTCAACCCCACTAGAGATAAATCCCAATTACTTCGATTATTTCTACACTTGAAAACTGAGGTAATGTACTCCTCTAACGAACCTTCGATACCTCCATTTCCGGGGTTCCCTTACCCGCTACTAATCGTCTCATAGAATATTTCCACAGCTTTCTATTGGTACTAAGAGCGCTTCAATCGGGTACCCAAGTACAATCGCATACATCTTAGAAAAATCCAACTTTCAAAACTTGACAATGACGACCAGTCGCTACCGGTAGAGTAACCGATTACTCAAACACATAAGCAACTTCTGATCTTCATTTTTACATAAGCCTCCCTGCTCATTCCAATCGTAACTAAAAGTTATAACCATCACCAACGGATGATTCCACTGACCAATGCTGAAAGAAAACAGCAGACGAGTTACGGTTTAAGGACTCGTCCTCATCAATCCAAGCAATAGGTTGATGCAAGGTGATGACCATTTAACTCGACCTCCACAACTTCTTTCTTTACATCAAAATCTTTCTTAACCAAGTCAACAATATCCCTAGGAAATTCCTTCCATCCACCATCCTCGTAGACCAACAAACGTTCAGGACATTCACTTCTTCTAAAAATTCATATAATACCGAATTAACGACTGTCCAAACCAAGTCTCTGAATTTGTAGGCTTGCCTTATACTTATTCAATCTCATTCGTTGACAATCCTGTCCTTGGCGATACTAGTGGTGTCCATGGAGGTAACACTGATCATAGAGTTCCATTTGGACATGTAGCATAGCAAGAAGCACGCACTCGCTTCAGATGAGCACATACCATCCAATGCCTTCTCATATCGCGCGGTCAATGTCGTCTCCATACCGTATTGACTTCACGCTCTGCGGTAATCTTCTCTCACTCAAACATAAGCCATCATACTAGAACTTCTTCCAAGTCCAATGTGTTTACTCTAACATTTAACACAACTTCATCAAGTCCATACCTCATATATCTCATATCGCTAAATAGAGCTTTTTCTATCTTTCGTCCGGGGTGTACTTGTCTCACTTGAAACGTGTAGTCACAACCTTGTGTTCCTCTTCACGTTTCGTCATAATTTTTGGTTCCCAAAAGAAAATGAACATTCTTAACTGTTAACTTCAATCCATCTGGGAGATATTATCCGAATACATTCCTGGAGGTACTCTCGCTCATCCACGATGCCATCTAGAATTGAAACACTTACAAGAATTACTCACTCTTGAACTTACGCCACACATTCCACAAGTACTCTCTCTCTTCCGGAATGAGGCTTCTCAACGCTCTTGATTATACCAGTGACTATTACCGGTCCACCAGCGACTTTACTCATTCCCTGATACACTGACCATTATCCCGTAGATATCTTTACCCTTCGGATCCTATCCATTCCAAAGGATTCCTCAACCCACACACTTCTCTGTAACCCCACGTCACAAGAAGTAAAATTCTTAAGACTCCAACTGAGCTGACCAAAGCTTCTTTTGCTAACACTTGGCTTGAGCCCACTCTCACAGCACAAGTTGCAACAACACTACGGAATCCTCATGGTCGCACAACCATGATCCTACCTACCACATACATAGCACTAGGTTGATCAGACCCATTACTACATAGTGTGATATTAAGAATCATGCCGGCCAGACACACTTAAGAGGCAGGAAAGATTTACTTATGATGTTTCAAGGCTAGGTCGAGGATACGACCTGCTCTGATACCAACTGTAACGTCCATATAATATATATCTAGAATAATATCATACAAGTGTTATTTTGGTACTGACACCATCATAATACCTACTAGTATAATTCACATTCTTGTCCAAATCTATAAACAAATACAACTATGGTACAAGACTTGGAAATCATACTAAAATAACAAGCTAAGAACATATACAATATCCATTATTGTACAAAGATACAAACAGATACACAGCGGAAGACTAAATCTATGTTTCACTTGAAACAATCTCGAGCATAACTCCACTTGTAAATCAAACCTGCACAAAGGAACCTGAAAACAACAACAATATTGGGGTGAGATAACATCTCAGTGGGTTCTCTATCTTAGAGTTCTCTCGGCTCTACAAGGTTCTATCAAACCTAACTCAAGCCCTTGGTCACTTCTCAAAAAGATCCGGTACGAGATGGAACAACGGTCCACACAACGTTCACACCACTAAACGAGTGAAACATCTACCTCAAGCCTTTACGGATGCTTTTCATGGGACTAAAGATAACCCACCTCAAGACTTACTCAGGACTATTACGGAGGATTCGATATAACACTAACCTCAATCTTTACGGATGCTTCACGTGGGACTAAAGACAACCCACCTCAAGACTTACTCAAGATCATAGTCTAAACAGTGTAGCACTTGCCTCAAGTCTTTACGGATGCTTCATGTGGGACTAAAAGTAACCCACCTCAAGGCTTACTCGAGACCTTACGGAGGATTCGTGACATACACGCCTCAACCAAAATACCCGCAACTATACAACTGGTACCTCAATCTTTACGGATGCTCTTGCGAAACACAAAGTAACCACAATGAGACTTATACAAGGCTTTACGGAGGACACCGTATAATACACACCTCTAGCCTTTACGGATGCTATCCGTGGGACCAAGATCTACCCACCTCAAGACTTACACAAGACTAATGCGGAGGATCTCGTAACATGCACACCTCAAATCTTTACGGATGCTTCCCGTGGGACTCGATATCACCCACCTCAAGACTTACACAAGACTATTACGGAGGCCTAGTGCATAGCATGCTAACGATTCACAACAACCTAGGTGAAACTAGGCATCTCACAAGTTATACCACCCAACAATCCTAGTTGCACTACTAGGCCACACTATTGGTTTATGGTAAGATTTCCTCACTCTTTCTCCATTCTTGATACTTTTAAATCATACAGTTCTCAGTTACATAATTCTAGCATTTTAATCTAGTTATCACCATTAAACAATTCTCACAATGATCTCATGTTCTACTCTCAATCAATCTTCAGGATTAGGCATACTCTCAATCAATCCTCATGTATCTACTCTCATGTATCCACCTCAAGACTTACTCAGGACTATTACGGAGGATTCAATATAACACTAATCTCAATCTTTAAGGATGCTTCACATGGGACTAAAGGCAACCCACCTCAAGACTTACTCAAGATCATAGTCTAAACAGTGTAGCACTTGCCTCAAGTCTTTACGGATGCTTCACGTGGGACTAAAAGTAACCCACCTCAAGGCTTACTCGAGACCTTACGGAGGATTCGTGACATACACGCCTCAACCAAAATACCCACAACTATACAACCGGTACCTCAATCTTTACGGATGCTCTTGCGAAACACAAAGTAACCACAATGAGACTTATACAAGACTTTACGGAGGACACCGTATAATACACACCTCTAGCCTTTACGGATGCTTCCCGTGGGACCAAGATCTACCCACCTCAAGGCTTACACAAGACTAATACGGAGGATCTCGTAACATGCACACCTCAAATCTTTCGGATGCTTCCCGTGGGACTCGACATCACCCACCTCAAGACTTACACAAGACTATTACGGAAGCCTAGTGCATAGCACGCTAACGGTTCACAACAACCTAGGTAAAACTAGGCATCTCACAAGGTATACCACCCAACAATCCTAGTTGCACTACTAGGCCACACTATTGGTTTATGGTAAGATTTCCTCACTCTTTATCCATTCTTGATACTTTTAAATCATACAGTTCTCAGTTACATAATTCTAGCATTTTAATCTAGTTATCACTATTAAACAATTCTCACAATGATCTCATGTATCTACTCTCAATCAATCCTCAGGATTAGGTATACTCTCAATCAATCCTCATGTATCTACTCTCATGTATCCACCTCAAGACTTACTCAGGACTATTACGGAGGATTCGATATAACACTAACCTCAATATTTACAGATGCTTCACGTGGGACTAAAGGCAACCCACCTCAAGACTTACTCAAGATCATAGTCTAAACAGTGTAGCACTTGCCTCAAGTCTTTACGGATGCTTCACGTGGGACTAAAAGTAACCCACCTCAAGGCTTACTCGAGACCTTACGGAGGATTCGTGACATACACGCCTCAACCAAAATACCCGCAACTATACAATCGGTACCTCAATCTTTACGGATGCTCTTGCGAAACACAAAGTAACCACAATGAGACTTATACAAGACTTTACGGAGGACACCGTATAATACACACGTGTAGCCTTTACGGATGCTTCCCGTGGGACCAAGATCTACCCACCTCAAGACTTACACAAGACTAATGCGGAGGATCTCGTAACATGCACACCTCAAATCTTTACGGATGCTTCCCGTGGGACTCGACATCACCCACCTCAAGACTTACACAAGACTATTACGGAGGCCTAGTGCATAGCACGCTAACGGTTCACAACAACCTAGGTAAAACTAGGCATCTCACAAGTTATACCACCCAACAATCCTAGTTGCACTACTAGGCCACACTATTGGTTTATGATAAGATTTCCTCACTCTTTCTCCATTCTTGATACTTTTAAATCATACAGTTCTCAGTTACATAATTCTAGCATTTTAATCTAGTTATCACCATTAAACAAATCTCACAATGATCTCATGTATCTCTACTTTCAATCATTCCTCAGGATTATGCACACTTTCAAAATTCCCTAACTAACATAATTACGGTTAATCGGAAAAGTCGGATAAAAGTCGGATGAAAATAATATCTTTTAGTGCCATCAATTAGTAAATATTCTCAGCTTCGAATCGATATGCGGAACACTAAAATCAGATACTCGGATCACAAGTTACGATTTAAAAACACAAAACAGAATTCCCAGGTCTCGCTGAGCGAGGGGCAGCTCGCTGAGTGAGGAACTTCCTGCATTTTCAGGCTTACGGGAAACTTTATTTTCCATGCCAAAATCAACCCAACCACCATCAAAACTGGGGAAACAAACACTAAACATGAATACTATCATATATTAGTCATTATACTTCCATTTAACCGAGTTTTAACCGTTTAATCTATCAATTTCTAAGATTTTCTACAAAATCCTAAAAACTATAAACTCAACCAAAACTCAAAAGAAAAATTTCTAACTAAGAACCCACCTTGCCAATGAAGACGAGGTTGGTGAAGATGAAGATTTGGTGGGGAAATGGTGATGATCCAAGCATTTCCTCTCTTAGGGTTTTCTTCCTCTTCTCTTCTCTTCTCCCTTTCTTTCTCTTTTTTTTCCTTCTTTCTCTTTTCTTTCTCTTACCAACTTTCTTTCTTTTCTTTTCCTTTTATAATACATAACTTGTTTCTCTTTCTCTTAAAAAAAACCAAACAATGTATATTATACCAATATACGATAGTTAGTATACTAATGAGTCCAATTTTGAGAATATCCAGAAAATATCTCTGAGTCAGATAATACTAATTTATCCTAATTAATATTATCCAGGGTGTTTAATTAAATGCGGGGTATTACACCGGCCACCACTGAACAATTTGTTTCTGAAGCATTTCCTCAAGGTACAAGTCATGTCACTGCTAATGCTGCTGAGAATCATAGTCATGGCTTGCATGGTGGACGTTCTTGCCGCGGAGGTGACCGTTATGGCCGTGGTAGAGGTCGCTTTGGCAAAACGCAATGCCAAATTTGTCACAAATCTGGACATGATGCGTCCAACTGTTTTCATCGTTACTCTAATTCCAATGCTGCCATGTATCAATCTCAAAGAGCTCCCTATAATCCTTTTCTAATGGCAGTACGCCCTATGTATCAATCTGCTTTGTTATTAGAAAGTGAAGAGAGAGAGAGAGAGAAAGTTCATTGTAACTAACTTTCTATATTCTGTTATGAAATGAATTCAGTTACATTGTGATGATTACAAATACCTTTATATACTACTAGAATCTATGACCTGTTACAGTAGGTTTTAACAACTCATAGTTACTCTAGTGACCTGCTACAGCAGGTACATTGACACTACTTAAGAGGCAAAGACTGACACCTGTCAGTCTTCTATCTTCTTATACACACAAACTCAAGGGAGGAAGCAACCTTGAGTTTGTGCCTTAACTCCAAAAACCTAGTTGATGGGAGTGGTTTTGTAAGTGTATCAGCCCAATGCAATGTACCAGGAATGTGAGTAACTTGTAGCTGCTTGGACAACACCTTTTCCCTGACAAAAAATAGATCAATCTCCATGTGTTTTGTCCTAGTGTGTAGAATAGGATTATGAGCAAATAATACTGCAGACTGGTTGTCACAAAGAATAATAGGAGTGGAAGTCACAATGCCTAACTCTTTTAGCAGAGTTTGCAGCCAAAGTAAATCAGCTGTAGCTTGAGCCAAACTTCTATACTCTGCCTCTGCTGGACCTAGCCATTACAGGCAGTTTCTTAGACCACCATGAAATTAAATTTGCCCCAAAATAGATAGCAGCCCCTGATGTACTTCTGTCATCTGGGTCAGCAGCCCAGTTAGCATCACAGTACACGTGTAAAGAGGGAGAAAATGTAGGAGAAAGAGCAGAGATTGAGAGACCATGGCCTAGTGTGCCTTTGAGATACCTGAGAATCCTTTTGACAGCAATTCGGTGAGTGTCCAATGGATGAGACATAAACTGGCAGACCTTATTGACTGCATAGGCAATGTCAGGTCTGGCTAGAGTAGCATATTGTAAGGCACCAACAACAGACCTGTAGAGGGAGGGATCAACCATAACTGCTGAACCGGTTTTGGTGAGTTTACAAGAGGATTGCATAGGTGTCTGAACAGGGCAAGCATCCAGCATATTGGTTTTGAGGAGCAGATCCTTGATATACTTGGATTGGGTGAGCAATAGAGCATTAGAGCCAGTTTTCTTGACCTCAATGCCTAGAAAGTAATCCAGACTTCCAAGATGCTTGAGAGAAAATGTGGAATTCAACTTGGAAATAATGTCTTGAATGAGAGAGAATCTCATGTGATGATAATATCATCAACATAAACAAACATGTAGATAGTGTGACCATTAGCACAATATAAACAAGCATGTAGATAGTGTGGCCATTAGCACAATAAGTGAATAGTGAGGGGTCACACTTGCTAGGTTTAAACTTGAGATGAATAAGAGTGGTTTGCAGTCTGTCAAACCATTGTCTAGGGGCCTGCTTGAGGCCATAGAGTGCCTTGTTGAGTTTGCAAACCAAGGTTGGATTGGAGCTCTCAAACTCCTTAGGCTGTTCCATATAAACCTCCTCATGAAGTAACCCATTAAGGAAGGCATTATTTACATCCAGATGCTGAAAAGGCCATTGATGAGTGAGAGCAATGGAGAGAATAAGTCTGATGGTGATGGGCTTAACTACAAGTGATAAAGTCTCTGTAAAGTCAAACCCATACCTTTGGTGAAAGCCCTTAGCTTCAAGCCTTGCTTTATACTTATCAACAGTGCCATCTGGATTCTCTTTAACCCTAAACACCCATTTACAACCAATCACATTCCTTCGGGATGGTAAGGGAACAAGAGTCCAGGTATTGTTAAGTAAAGCATTGTACTCTTCCTGCATAGCAGCTTTCCATTTGACATCTGCATAGGCAGATTTGACACTCTTAGGTTCAGTGGTAACAAGCAGCAGTTTGGGTTCAAGTTTGGGCTGAGCAAAACGCGACTTAGCTCTAGTTTGCATCTGATGGGAGTTAACAGGTTGAACAACAGAAACAACTCTAGGAGGACTAAAAGGGTTACACTTATCAAATGATGTTGTATTAGAGGAGCTGTTAGATGGATTGGAAGAATTACTAGAGTGAGATGGAATAGGAGACTCATTAAGGGAATTAGGAGAAGATGATGCTGACTGTCCAGAAGGGACATCAGTGGGAGAAATAGGATGAGGAACAGAAGAACTAGAGGGCTGAGATGCTTCAGTAGAGGAAGAAGATTGAGTGGAAGATAAGGTGGAGTAGTGGGAGTAGAAGTAATAGGAACAAATTTTGGAGAACTAGTGAAATCTGTTAAGAATGGAAGAGGTGAAGTAGAAATAGCTTTGGAAGGGAATGAAGAAGAACTGGAAGTAGAAAAGAGCTCAGGATAAGGAAACCTGAGTTCATTGCATAAGACATCCTTAGAAATATAGATTCTGCCAGTGGAGGCAAGACACCTATAGTCTTTGTGGGAAGATGAATAACCTAGAAACACACACTCATGTGATCTAAAATCAAGCTTGTAACTATTGTATGGCCTGAGCAAAGGAAAACAGGCACATTCAAAGACCTTCAAGAACTGAAAATCAGGCTGAGCAAAATGAGTCAAGGTCTTATTAGAGAATGAAATATTACAAACTTGCATCACAAGTTTTAATACATGAGAATTAGGATGACCTAACCTAAGATGCCACTTGGTAGATACACCAGAATTAACAGCAACAGTATTCACACTGGAATTACAAAAATTATTCAAGTTTGAACTAGTAGATATAGAAGGTAGCACAGTAGAACCAGAGAGATTGATAGAGGGAAACTCATAAAGGCCATCTTTGCCAACACTGCCTTCAAGGAGAATGGACTTAGAAACCTGTGATTGAACAAGACATTTATCAGCAGTAAAGATAAATATCACATTATTATCCTTGCAAAACTGGCTGACACTTGATAATTTCTTAGTGATTGTGGGAATGTGTAGGAGGTTGTGAAGTGTAAGTGTTGTGTGAGGGTGCAAAGGTGAAGGTAAAGTACTTGAACCAGAAGATTCTATGTGCACATCTTGCCCGTTTCCCATGAAGATTTGATCTGAACCTTCAAGGGGAGCAAGCTGCTGGAGATTCCTAACTTCATTAGTTACATGGAAAGATGCACCAGAGTCTGGAAACAAAGATCCTGAAATGGATGGTGCTGAATTTGCCACCATAGCAGTAGGTGCCGAAGAGTAAGCAGGAGTGTGTCTAGCCTGCATAGGGGGCCTAGTCCAGACATTGGGTGGAACACCAAGATAGCCATAAGGAAAGGCAAACCACTGTTGATTATAGGAAGCTCCAGCCACAGTAGTAGGTTGGAAATTCTGACTAAACCTGTGCTAGCAATTTAAAGCAGTATGACCTGTTTTGGAGCAGACTTGGCATTGAACATGAGCACGAGGATTCCTACCTCAACCTCTACCAAACCTACCACCTCTAGATCCTCTTGAGCCACGAAACTGGCTAAACTCCTGATCAGTTGGTGGTGGATTTGGAGTAGTGTTTGGAGTGGAATCAACACTAACAGCTGGAATGTCTTCAGTAGGATTAGTGCATGCTGAAGACTGAGCAAGATTAAGAGATATGAGATCAGGTGTGGTAGACTTCTTGAACTTGTTCTGACGAAGTTCATGTGCTAACAGAAGAATTTCTACTTCATCTAAATCCATTTGGCCAAACTTACTCAATAACAGACACAACTAAACCAAACTCAGTAGGTAGACCTTCAAGAATCACATCTATGCGATGAGAAAGAGGAACAAGATCACCTATGGAAAGCTAGCGCATCAACAATAGTACGCACCTTAAGCAGAAACTCTTGAACAGAGGAATTATCAAGAGTCAGGGCATGCAATTCCACACGTAATTGCCTTGCACGAGCACGCGTTTGCTTCTGAAAGTAATTGAAGAGACAATCCCAAAGTTGATGAGAAAGGGAGCATCCAAGAACGCGAGAGAGAATCTCGTTAGACAACGTTGATTGCAGCCTGGAAAAAAGCATCTGATCCTTCTGGAGCCAGCGAGAATACGCTGGATTGATTGTACCAGCTTCGCGAGCTTCATCATCAACAAATTGTGGAGGAATTTTCGCACACACAACGAATTCAGTTAGGTTATGCGCATTGATGTACGGTTCTATCTGCTGACGCCACAAGTGGAAGTTCTTTTCATCCAGCTTCTGCGAGATCTTAAGAGAGAACTGAAGACGATTGGAGTTGAGCATGAGATCGTTACCGACCGGTGGTGGAACCGGTGGATTCTGAGCAGAAGACGTCGACGAAGATTCCGATGGAGTCGCAGCCATTGGAAGGTTCTAGATTGAACTAGAGCTTAATTTGATACCATATTAGAAAGTGAAGAGAGAGAGAGAGAGAAAGTTCATTGTAACTAACTTTCTATATTCTGTTATGAAATGAATTCAGTTACATTGTGATGATTACAAACAACTTTATATACTACCATTAAAGTTTTGGGATCATGCTTTGGTCACAACAACCTACCTCATTAACAGACTCCCTAGCCTTACCCTAGATAACTACTCTCCTTACTTCAAATTGCTCAACAAGCCACCTGATTACTCATGCCTTAAAGTGTTTGGATGCTCTTGTTATCCTTTTCTTCACCCTTATAACTCCCACAAATTAGACTAGAGATCTCAAGAGTGCATTTTTCTTGGGTATTCTACAGCTCACAAAGGCTATAAGTGTCTTGCCTCTAATGGTCATATTTACATCTCTAAAGACGTCCTCTTCCATGAGTCAAAATTCCTTACTCTACCTTATTTCCTACATCATTGATTTATTGGCAGGAATGAATATGTTAAGTGCCAATGGCATGCCTACTCCCATGGTTTTCAGCAGTAAACTCACAAAAGTAGGTTCTAATGAAGTTGAAGATTCCACTCAGTTTAGGTCTGTTGTTGGTGCTCTGCAGTATGTTACCTTAACAAGACCTGAAATTTCCTTCTCAGTGAATAAAGTTTGTCAGTTTATGTCCAATCCTTTGGAGGAGCATTGGAAAGCTGTCAAGAGGATATTAAGCATCACATGGCCTTCTCATTCAGCCTGCCTCTACTCAGCAACCTCTGACTTTAATTGGGTTTTGTGATGCCGATTGGGCATCAGACCCTGATGACAGAAGATCCACCTCAGGGGCATGCGTGTTTCTTGGTCCTAATGTGGTGTCATGCTGGTTGCCAGATCCAGTGCAGAAGTAGAGTATCGCAGCATGGCCCAACTTGCTGCTGAAAGGATTTGGGTTCAGTCATTGCTTAAGGAACTACAGTGTCCTTTTCAAGTTCCTAAAATCCTGTGTCATAATCTGAGCACTGTCACTCTTGCTCACAATTTTGTTCTCCATAACAGGACCAAACATATGGAGTTAGACATCTTTTTTGTGCGTGAGAAAGTTCTCAGCAAAAGTCTTGTTGTAGCTCATGTGCCAGCTCAGGATCAGTGGGCAGATGCCCTAACTAAACCTCTATCTGCAGCAAAGTTTATTTCCCTACGTGCCAAGCTAAGGGTGTTCAACAAAAGTGATTTGACAGGCACACACTCAGCTTCTAAGGGGGAATGATAGAGATAGTGTAGATAGTGTTAGTTAGGTTTCTATATTGTGTAATGTTGAGTTGGCGTAGTAAACAAGTATCAGATCTATCAAGTATCAGACTTAGTAAGCAAGTATCAGATCTAGCAAGTATCAGACCCTGTAAGCAGGTATCAGATCTAGCAAGCATCAGATCTGTTAGTTGCTTACCTGTATGCTTCTACTCTCTCTATATATAGAGTTCATTGTATCTTCAAAATACAAAATACAATAACGATTATTCCAACTCATTTCTCTAACTATATTATGCAATTCTATCAACCTGAATTCACTCATGGTAAAACGAGTAACTAATTCTGTTAGTAAAACAGAATTATACATAATAGTTACAGTTGTAACTGATGAATAACTAATTCTGTTAGTAAAACTGAATTATAAATAGTAATTGGAGGGAAGGGAGAGTTAGTTTTTGAACTCAGTTGTAATTGAAGAGCGGCTTTCTCAAATCAGCCAGTTTATTCTTATCTTCTTCCCTTGTACCAGTTGAACCTTCCATAATTCATGTCATCTATCTTTTAATTGTTGACTCTGTCTTAACCATTTATGCAGGAGAAGAAAGCTCTGAAGGAAGAAAAATTGAAGCAAGAGGAGAAATACACATGGGCTATTGTTGATGGTGTAAAAGAGAAGGTTAAATATTGCTCTCTTGTTTCTTCTTATTTCTCCTAATGTTCTACAACTTTTATGACCTGTAATTGATCATTAAGTTTTGTAAGAGGAAAAGAGTTATACGACCTTCACTTGATTTAGCCTTTACTCTTAATATTTCTTGTGGATATTGTTAAGAAATGTGGTTAGGCCTAACTTAATCCTACAAAATCGGTTGGTAGAGTGAGGATTGCCACCACTTATATACACAAGTTCAGGCCATATATTGTCCGATGTGAGACTCTTAACACACCCCCTCACGCCCAGGATTGGACATCTGGAACGTGGAAATAAATGGTGGGTGGCCCGATAGCGGAAACCATAGAAGGTGTGACCCACCGGATCTTAAACGAGGCTCTGATACCATGTTAAGAAATGTGGTTAGGCCTAACTCAACCCTACAAAACCGGTTGGTAGAGTGAGAATTGCCTCCACTTATATACACAAGTTCAGGCCATATATTGTCCGATGTGGGACTCTTAACAGATATGATATTATCTTTGGCCGTAGTATCATCTTTCATTTTTCTGAATCTGTGGCATTGTAGTAAAGAATGACTATATCATTCTCTTCAAAGATTTTCTTAACAGTGTTCAGAAAACGGTTGCTTTTGAGGGAGTTATGCACCGGTGAAGTAGCACATTTTCTTCTCCTATTTATTTGTGACCTTTCTCTGTTGAGCTTTTATATGTATATCATATTGCAACTTGTTGGTTTCAAATTTATTGATAAAGTAAAATTTTATCTTATGACTAATTTTTTTTGTTGAATCTGCACTTTAGGTTGGAAATTTCAGAGTTGAACCTCCCGGATTGTTCCGTGGCCGTGGAGAGCATCCAAAGGTTATTATGCTAGTTGTTTCTAGAACTAGATACAAGTAGATTTTTTAGATATAATGATTTCATCTTCAAATTTTTGACTGGCCTCTAAAGTTTATATAGCATTTACTTACTCATTTCTTATTGATTGATGGAAATTTATGTTATTAGATGGGAAGATTAAAAAGACGCATTCATCCAAGTGACATTGTAATTAATATTGGAAATGAGGCACCAGTTCCTGAATGTTCTATTCCTGGTGAAAGGTATTATTCTACCTGCCCTTTTTGGAGAACAATTTTTTTTGGAAAATAAATTTTAAAATACAAAAGAATAATGTATATACCACCATGTTGAAAGCTTTTTTTTTGTTGGTATGACCGAGTTATGTAACCTTGGCAGATGGAAGGATATAAGAAATGACAATACAGTTACATGGTTATGCTATTGGAGTGACCCAATTAATCCAAAGCTATTCAAGTATGTGTTTCTGGCAGCTAGTAGTTCCTTGAAGGGTCAAAGTGACAAGGAAAAGTATGAGAAGGCTAGGATGTTAAAGGTGCTTTCATGCTTTCTTTGTTAGCTTTTATCAAAAACCCTATTTGTCTTACAATATTTTTGGTTTGCATTTAAAAGAACTTGTGTATTGCCATAGTTTTTAATATCACGGTGCAGGATTATATAGGGAACATCAGGGCTTCATACACGAAAGATTTTACGAGTAAGGATATTACAAAGCAGCAGATAGCCGTTGCTACTTATCTTATTGATAAACTGGCTCTGAGGGCTGGTAATGAGAAGGTATAATGTCTCTATTCACACTTGCTAAATCTTTTATGTGCTAGCTGCAAGTTGTCTGCTTCACTAAAATGTAAAATTACATACAAGAGGCCAAAGACACAAATGCATAGTTTTGCATAATTGAAATAGGTGTTTGTTCATGGCTGCAACTATTCCCTGTAAAAATTTGCTTTTATAATAGGTTTGTAATATAGAGCTTTATTAAATATAGAATGTGATGGTGTAGCCCCATTGCCTATCCCATACATCAACAAAATTGTTCTATTCTTTGAATTTATTGTAAGCTTTCCTAGTGTGTTTAGTGCCCTCATTATCAGATGATTATCATCTTGATTTCTGCTATTTAAGTTTAGTCATTGAATAATTGCATTTGCTTAGGATGATGATGAAGCTGATACTGTTGGCTGCTGCACATTAAAAGTTGAGAATGTGACAAGAGAAACCCCCAACAAATTGAAGGTATTGGAGTTTAAAATAATTTCACTTTTATTTTTCTGGTTAGGTTTGATTAATTTAAGATCCTTTGGGGGCATTGTTTTCCAAGTGGTGTTGTGACTCTAATGATATTTGTTCCCGTACCAATTATTCTTCCAAGTGATGTTGTTCATTATCTGTTTCAGTTTAACTTCCTTGGTAAAGATTCAATCAAGTATGAAAATACAGTTGAGGTTGAGCTTCCTGTTTATAATGCAATTTTGAAGTTCCAAAAAGGTTGGAAACTATTATTTTTAATATGTTTGTAGTTTGAGACTCGAGCCCTAAGTGCTTTTTTCTCTTTTCAGATAAAGGCCCTGGTGATGATCTCTTTGATAAGCTGGATACAAATAAATTGAATGCTCATCTGAAGGAACTCATGCCTGGCTTAACAGCAAAAGTCTTCCGTACATTCAATGCATCTATCACATTGGATGATAAGGTAAAAATTGGTTTAAATGAAAATCCTTAAATTCTCACTCCTTGGGGATAGATGACTATATGCTGTTATTGATGTACAAACTGGTTGAAATGATATAGAAAGCTGGTTAAGATAGCATACATTCTTTCATTTGACTTGATATTTCATGTGTTAGAATTAGAGTTTGACCTAACTCACCCTACAAAACCGGTTGGTAAGGTGGAGAGTGTCACTCTATTTAAACCCTTTGTGAGTAATATATTTAACCAATGTGGGACTTGGGTTTTTTCCAATACACCCCCTTGCATCCAGCACATCTTGGGCTTGGTGTGCATATTAAATGGCGGGTGGCCCGAATCGATAGGCTCTAATACCATGTTAAGAAATGTGGTTGGGCCTAACTCAACCCTACAAAACCGGTTTTGTAGGGTGAGTTAGGTCAAACTCTAATTCTAATATGGTATCAGAGCCTCGTCTAAGATCCGGTGGGCCATCTTCTATGGTTTCCGCTATCGGGCCACCCACCATTTATTTCCACGCTCCAGATGTCCAATCCTGGGCGTGAGGGGGTGTGTTAAGAGTCCCACATCGGACAATATATGGCCTGAAATTGTGTATATAAGTGGGGGCAATCCTCACTCTACCAACCGGTTTTGTAGGGTGAGTTAGGTCAAACTCTAATTCTAATATCATGTAACAGCCCATTCGATCAAAATCCTCTTAAACTCACATAATACTTTCTTCACAATTTTTTCCTTTCCAACCTTCATTTCCATCTTAGATCAAAATACCCAGATCACCTACCATCCATGCTTCTCAAGGCCCAACCTATAGCTTGTCATGCAATGATTTCTCTTATTAGGTTCTATATTAGACTTATAATTTAATTTTCCTTGAGATGTGTAACAACAGTTGAATAAAGACACTAAAGATGGAGGAGATGCTGCAGAAAAGATTGTTGTTTATCAGCATGCAAATAAACAGGTGAATTGAGATGAAAATATTGGTTGAGTATTTTGATTTAAATTGCTCACATATATATTGTAACAGGTTGTCTCTTCCGTAACAGGTTGCAATCATCTGTAATCATCAACGGAGTGTTTCAAAATCTCACAGTGCACAAATGACAAAATTAAATGAGAAAATTGATGAACTTCAGGTGATTTGAATAATATGAAATTGTGAACCTGGACTGAATGATATTTCTTAATCAATATGTTTAAATTAGAATAGATTTGGTATTTGTTGACCATGAACACATAATTGGAACTGCCTCAATATTTACTTGTAGGATGTTTTGAAGGAGCTAAAAGTAGATTTGGACAGGGCAAGAAAAGGAAAGTCCCCTACAAAGAGTTCAGATGGAAAAAGCAAACGAAGCTTAACTCCCGAAGTGTAATTTAGCTTTCTCAACATCTTTAGCCATCACTTAGTTGAATATGATGCAAGATTGTGGTTTATACAATGTACAGGCTAGAGAAAAAGATATCTCAAACCAATGCAAAAATTGAGAAAATGCAACGTGATATGAAGACAAAAGAAGATCTTAAAACTGTAGCATTGGGCACATCCAAGATAAACTATCTCGACCCCAGGATTACAGTTGCCTGGTGCAAGCGGCATGAGGTTCCCATCGAGAAGGTGCTAGCTTCTTCACTTATTCAGATTTACTTATTCTTTTCCAATAAGGTTATCAGTATTTTACATGCAAGTTATATCTCAATTTGAAACAAAACTGAACCCAACCGATAGGAATCATATCTGTTTTGGACCTGGATTGCAGCATGAATCTCAATTCTTTATGATCAATTTTGATTCATTCTGATGAGGTACAACTTGCCACTGATGTATAATATCACTTGTTTTTAACACAAAAATGTCATTTTTTTGAATTATGTATCTTCCGATTCATAGCATAGGTCTTTTGATGCTTGCATAGTGATCTCAGCCACTAATGGTTATTGATCTTCAGCTACTAGATCAATCCTATCATAGACATTTGAGTGGAAGAGCCGAGTTCTACATTTTCATTCTTGCTCATGTGTTGTCCATCTGATATCATACTTAATTGACTGCATTTCTTTGGTACCCTCGGTTTGAGTTTGTTACTTATCCGTGCCTCAAAATTACCTGAAATTTCAGCTTTTCACAAAATCTCTGCTGGCAAAATTTGCTTGGGCAATGGATGTGGACCCAGATTTCAGATTCTGAGATAGTGGCATGCTGAGACGATGGGTTGAAAACTTTTCCATTTTTACTATTTTGTTTTCTATAAAAATTAATTGTTTCATGTGTTGTAAGTTCATCTAATCTAATTACGGTGCCCTATATACTGCTTGAACAAACAGCCATTCATAGTTACGAATTTAATGTGATATTGCTAAATGAGGTAAAGTTTTCTAATGTCATCATTTTAAGCGGGGGAAACAAATAAATAAATATTAAAATATTAAAAATAAGGAAATAAATAAAATGCAGAAAGTTTTCTAGTGTCATCATTTTTCTTTTTCCTTCCATTATTATGTGATTTATTACCTGTGATAGATTCATAATTCTCATTTTAGCCGGACTTAATTTTTAAGATTTTACATATGGAACCGGAGATGGTACTATATAGGTGAGGCTCTTAAGTTGTTTTAATTTTATTTATTTATTGATGAAATGACAGGGCTGGGTAGATGGGTTAAGAATGTTTTTGTTGGTTTCTCTAATTTTGTATTTAATTGAAGAAAGTAACGGGTGGGTTAACAAATTTTTGTATTTAAAACTTTTCTAAAACAGGTCTCTATGTGCTTAAAGGTCGGGAGTTGGTTTTTGAAATTTTGTAGTGTATATTTTAAAATGTGTTTAATATTTTTAAAAAAGTTTTAAAAATAGTGTAATACATCACCGTATACAATTGTTTTCTTTGAAACTATGATAACCGTGCATTTGCATGGGAGTTCGTGGGTGATGTCCATTTGATTACATTTAAAAGTTGAAAAAAATGTATGATTAATAAAAATTAGTCAATATAAAAATATATTTTATATTAATAAAAAGATAGAATCAATATTAACGGGCATCGATATATATATATATATATATATATATATATATATATATATATATATATATATATATATATATATATATATATATACTAATAATTAGTAAATATAAAAGATATTATTTATATCTAAAAAGATAAATAGAATCAATTCTCATGGAATTATTTACAAAAATATTTATGTAATAATTTAGTTTAAAATATTCTTAGTATAAATAAATACCATAATATAAATAAATATATTTTAATATTCTTGGTAAAATAGTTAATTAAAATAATATTGATTCAATTAAAATAAATAGTTTTATCTTCAATACTCATGGAATATTGATTCAATTAAAATAAATAGTAAATTTAATTAAATACCATAACATAAATAAATAGTTTTATCCAGAATATTTAAATAAATAGTTATGGTATTTATTTATACCCCATGAATATTGATTCAATTAAAATAAATAATATAGTTAATTAAAATATTTTTGGAAAAGAATGTATGATTAATAAAAATTAGTAAATATAAAAATATATTTTATATTAATAAAAAGATAGAATCAATACAATGGGTATCGGTTTGTGATATATATATATATATATATATATATATATATATATATATATATATATATATATATATATATATATATATATATATATATATATATATATATATATATATATATATATATATATATATATATATATATATATATATAGAATAAAAAAGAAGATAAAATTATTTATCAAGAATATTTAAATAATCAGTAAAGTTTTATCAATCGATGTACAAGAATATTTATTCAATTAAAATATATAAAAATAAGATAATACATACCAATTAAAATAATATATACCATTTATTTTACCAAGAATATTTTAAAAAAATATTTTTGTTGTGGTGATGATTATACTGACTTGTGAGGTCTACGCTTCTTATTCACATTTGTATGGGCTATCAACCACATCGATAAATAAATTTATCATTTGCAAGCAAAATATTACGAGGTAAACGTACCAACCACGTGAATAAATGTATTTACCAAAAAAGCTAAAGTATTCAAGTAGATTTAACAAACTATAATTACCTACATCTGAAATTGTAATCACTCCCTTTTCAAGCTTCTCCATAGCAAATCTTTCTCCATAACAAATCTAAGCTAAAACTAAAAATAAAATAAGAAAATCAATCTAAACATGATAAAAATGGATCTAAAAAAAGTGATAGCAAGTAAAACATATTAGAAAAAATGACAAATCTAACATTAATGTAAAAAAAATAGCAGAATTGAAAATATATCTCTTCAATTTCTTACGACAACCATCATTGTGATTATAGCATTAACATTATTCAAATCAGTAAGAATAGTAAATTATGCAACAACAATATAACACAAACAATCAAAATGAATGAAAAATCACGCAACTTGAGTAAGATTTATCCATATTGAAATAAAATCCCTAAAAAATTGAAGAAGAAAATACAAACTGCATTAAATATGTTGATTAAACTAAAATGGAAATGAAAAACGAAAATAGATTATCCATAGTGCAGAAACTCAAAACAGTTGAAACCGATGCTTTTTGAAACCCTAATTTCATGCATCTTCTTCATATTCATAGGATTTCCGAACCCCTACTTTCGAAAATTACGGGCATTTTAAGTAAACAAAAACATTACACATATTAAACCCTTACCGAAGTTGAAGCACGACGATGAAGACATTAAACCAATACCTGAGTTTAAAATCAAAACATATAGAAAAGTAAAAAAACTAAAATATAAAAGAATTTGTGATTTGTGTTTCAAAAGAATGATTGAGGATGTCTGTTCTGAATTTATAATTTGCGGTTTTGTGTTAGAGGTGGCAGAGGCAGTTTTGAGAGGTTTGTATGAAGAGTGGGTTTTTCAGGTTCTCATGAACTGCACAACAAATCTTCCATTATTTATGAATTTTTGTATTTAATAAATAATTAATTGTATTTAATAATTAAATTGAGTTAACTTGTCAAGTGACAATTGCTTAGAGTATGTAATTAACCAAATGACACAATTAATTGACTAAGAGGGTAACTATGACTTTTAATAAACACATTCCTTTCTTATATGATAAATGTCATAGAATAGTTTAATTAACAAATGATTAGATTATTTAAATTGGCAAGTGACACAATTAATAAGAAAAAAGAAAGTAATTAAGTTTTTTACAGAATAGTTTCTTTTTTCATATGATAAATTTGAAATCTGAATTAACAATTTATGAAAAATTGAACTTTGACATATCACACCAAATCGACGTGTATAACTAAAGTTAAAAATCCGACCAAATTTTAAAATAAGAATGGTTCACCTTCTTTTATGTGTTTTAACAATTGATTTCTTGATTTATGTATCACAAAAAGCATAATATGAAAATCAAGATAGATACTAATGTATAGCTTTGAGGAATATGTGTATGATCATAGATGATTAATGTAGTATATGTTAATAAGAATTATAAAATATTTATTTAAGATTGTTTCTTGAGACAAATTTATGCCGAAGCTTTGAGCGATAAACGGATACCGTGGGGCCCATTATATAAGCTTATGAAATTCTTGAAATAACATACAAGTTTTGATCACTTCTTGTACTACCAGAACATAGTCCACAATATAATTTATTGATTTAAATAGTGTTTTCATATCCGTAAGTCAGTGAATTTTTGATTTTTGTTTCTGTAAGTTTTTTTGTTTTGTTTTATTTCTATATCTTATTTTTTGTTTGTAGTTTAGTCCCTAAAGTAAAAATCCGTAGAAAAATTTATAGATTTCCTGCAAATTTTCTTACAGATTTTTCTGTAGATTTTGGTTTTAGAGATTAAACGAACGTGAATGTGAAATATAAAGACAAAAAAAAAAAGTTACAACGACGAAAACTAAAAAATTTGCTAACTTATAGGTAGGAGTGAAAATATGTCAGACCAACTAACAGGGGCCTAAGGCCTAGCCTACATAGACCAAGGTCAGACCAGTTTTTTTTTTAAATAGAAAAGGCCTAGGCTTTTTTTATAAGCCTACTTAGTTAAATATGTTAGGCCGCAAGCCATAGAAAAAAACTTTATAAGCCTATCAGACCGACTTCTTTATTAAATATGAATAAATTTATTGTTTTTATATTGTATTTTATTCTTTATATTAAAATACAAGAGTAAAACTTAGTTATATTTAAGAACTTATGAAAATAAGTTGAAAGAAATCCTATGAATAATGCTATAAGGTGTTTTTATAAGTTCTCTCAAACAAATCATCTCACAAAATTTATGATATTAGGTAAGCTCAGATAAGTCAATGGAAACAAACATTTAGTCTCATTATACTTTTGATTCTCTGGTCTATTTAAACATTTATTAAATTTCTTATTTACACATATTTAAATTATATAGACTTTTTAAGTAGGCTAATAGGCCAATCAGACATTCGAAAAGGCCAAGCTCATGCCAAAACATAAGCCTTTAATAGGCTACAGGTCAGACTTAGACTCATAAATTTTTAGCAGCCAAGTTCAGGCTTGACAAAGCCTAGCCCGGTCCAACCTATTTCCCCTATTTAGAGGGACGAAAATACTATTTTTTTTTTTTTTTTTTTTAAATTTATGAATTTCAAAATTTAGATTTGAAAAGAGTGATTTTAATACATTACCGTCATTATAAGGACTATCCTAAAATGGTAATGTAAAATTCTGTCAATCAATTACGGATATGAATTCCATCAAATTATAAGTTTAATTTTAAAATATAGATATAATATGGTAGAATGTTATAATTTTATTAGATGATGGTGTAAAATTAATTTACAACAACAAAAATTACGTCATATTAGCATTGAAATATATATTTTTGTTATTGAATTATTGATATTAATCAGCGTAGTTGTTTGTGTTGTGAAAAATGGCTGGAGATTTACTGCATGATATATCAACAAGATTAAATTTACTACTTGTATGCTACAAAATGGATACGACCTGATTTGCAATTTGGTATTTCAAATTCTATACAATATTAAAAATTAGAAAAAGACGAGCGAGTTCTTATACTTTCAAAATTGATGGACAACAATTTGGTATTTGATCTTACCTGATCAGAAGGGCCCTCTAGAGGTCGAGCACGAACAACAAAGTGATTGATAATCAAGAAGGGGGGTGTACCTGCAAGACACTCCGATGCTAAAGTAAGTATGCGGTACAGAAAGTGGTAAGAGAGAAAGTATTTCAGAATACATGACCCTTTAGTGAAAAAGGATATTTATAGTGAGCCCCAGCGCTTGGCCAAGGTTCTTCTTTGGGCTGGATTAGCTAGACCCAAGGAAGAACTGCCAAAGTATGTGTAGGAGTGTGTAAGACCTAACACGTGGTTTTTCCCTTGGTCCAACTGCCCATATCTTTCAGGAGATAGTGGTGGACAATTGAGTGATGTGGCAGGTGATGGGGAGACATGGTCTCCACATCACCAGTCCAATGGATATAATGTCTTCCCGACGCGCCAAGCACCTGCTCGGGAAGTTATAAGTCTGCCCGACGATATAAAAGGCTAACCCGACTGGATGGGCATCTACTCGACATGTTGGGCCATGAGCCAACGGTGTCCTCGAGGCCCAATCCGGAACAGGAGCCCCCCAAGTAGAGTCTCCAGGCTGGAGTGATGAGTTAAGAGAAAATGGAGTCGGGCACAACCAACATGTCGAGGTAGGACATAGACCGTGGAGTGGGCTGTCGGGATCACCCGCGCCATAGCGGTTGACATGAATTATTTAGTAAACCGAGGATGACGTATGTTGAATAGACCAGGGTGTGACGTCTTTAATAATCGAGGAAGTTTTAGTTGGGTCGGGGAGACCTAGAGGTGCTCGACGTCGTTCAGTATTCTCTAAGCGCCGCGTCCGAGGAATTTAAAGTGTGTCTCTTCGTTTCCTGTGCTAGGGCCAACCTAGGGAGCCTAGGTAATGATTACCTAGGCACTTTCCCCACGTGCTTCCCAAGTATATAAAGTGGATAATCCTCTTCATTTCACTTTTTCGCTCATACGTTTAACCAGACTAGTAGTTCAAGAGCTATTCTCAACCGTCGCCGCCGCTTACCACCGTCAACTCCCCGTGCGCCAACGTTCTCTCCCCGCCATCATCATGTCAGGTAACCCTTAAAATCTTCTCTTTATGATCATTTTTATGCTCGGTAGGTAGTGCAAACAATAATTTTTCTGTTTAGACTAAGTAAATCACTGTTTTAGGCTAGTTTTTAGGTTTTAGATATGATCGTTCCGGGCGCAATTTGCATGAGCCAGGAGAATTATGCATATCTGCGTGATTAAGTCGGCCAAAATCATCATATTTTTGATGAAGGTCGCGAGCGCCCCATGCATTCGCTGAGCAAGAATTCCTTAGCTTTCTTAGGAACTTTAGGTGTTCCGTGAGTGCTCGAGAGGGACCCTCACCCGTCCCTTTGTTGGTTAGGGCAACGTTAGAGAACTTGGACCGTTCAACTCTTCGCCCTTTCACTTGAACTTCGGTGGAAGGGTGAATTTGATGCGATGTCGAATTCACTTTCTCCTTCTGCTTTTCAAGTACAGCCGACCAGAGACAGCCCGGGGACGGAAATGAGGTCGCCTCTTCGTCCGACCAAGACGACTTGTCGTGGGTCGCCGACGAGCCTTTGGAGGAAGAATCTCACTTCGTGGATGAAAGTGTCATTACGTACGTGGTAATCGAGGATATAAGCCCCGATGATAAACCCAACTGGCAATGCTACGCACCTGGAATGGACGATCATATATGCTTGCGTTTCCCGGGGAAACAGTTCGCGATGTATGAGTTCGCCTTCCGAGAGGAGAGGATGAGGCTCCCCTTTAACGACTTTCAGATGTGGGTATTCAAGTGGCTCAGGATGGCGCGTTCACAACTACATCCCAACGCCATCTCCTTCATCCGAGCATTCGAGCTGGTCTGCCGGTACCTTGGGATCGGCTGCACACTACCTCTTTTCTTCTGTGTCTTCCACTTGCAACGGTCGGGCACAGAAGGGCGTCATAGATGGGTGTATTTTAAGCAACCTTAGAGGTTGTTCAAGACGTACGTTGATTCAGCCCGCCACTTTAAAGGGAGATGGTACTCAGTGAAACCGATCACCCAATACGCTCCCAATAGCCTCTACTTTATTAAACAGGATGCAAATGACGAGGATAAGTTGATGTCGAAGATCCCCCTAAGATGGCAGCCAGACCATTTTGATCTGCCGACCAATCACTACCGAGTCTGACACCCAAGTCTGAGGGCCGAGGATCGGCTAACTTATCAAAAGTTGGTGGATTATGTCCAAAGCTTTAGCTTGGCGGTCTGCGTGGACCGAATAGACAATCCTTACCTAGATGACGACGGGATGCCCGTCCTAGAAACTTGTCTGATTAATACCAAGGCCTTTCTCGAGTGTGATACAAACGAGGAGGCTATTCGATTATTACGTAGGTTCTTTCGGACTTTCCTTCTCCTCTGATGTTTATATCTGTTTGTTGACTCTCTTGATTTTTTGTTTTACAGGAAGCATGCCCCCGGCCAAGGAACGGGCATTGAAGTTGGCCAACCAGGCAGGGGCCTCGGGAAGGGTTCAATAGAAAAAGAAGAAGAAGGTTACAAGCCGTGTCCAGGAGGTGGCGACCGAGCGTGGGGTCGGCAGTTCTGATACTCCAAGCTCGACCTCCGACTCTCCCCAAGATGTTGCACGACCAGGCTCCCCGATCACGATACGGGATAACCCTCTACCCTTCGTCAACTCTCCTTGCTCAAAGCGTCAACGAACATATGGGTCTCTTTCCCGGTCAAGTGGCGTGGGTGGTATGCCGTCGGGCGACCATGGGAGATATCTACTGCCCCCTTATTATCTGGAGAGTGATTTCTTCAAGTCCGAGGGCTCTGTCGTGGTGGCGGCACCTGAAGCGAAAGCTTTGCTTGACCAAGATGCCACGGCCAAGCGGACGGATCTGGCTCGGGATATAGCTTCCGTTGTCTGAGTTATGGAGACGGCTTTGGTGCTGTCTGACACCGCTGTCTCCACTGCTATTTTAGAGGAGGCTCTTCAGACGACAAGGCCCGAGAAGGACAAGCTCTCCAAGGATCTGTCCGACTATAAAAAGGAGCATAAACTTCAAGAAGAGCTGAGCTCGGAGCTAGACAAGGCCAAATGTGAGCGGGACACCTTAAAGGAGGAGAACAAAAGCTTGAAGGAGCAAGCAGTCAAGCTCAATAAGGCGGCCGAGGAAAATGTGAATCTTAGGGCCCGACTGGCGTTTCTAGAAGGTGTGGTCCATCCTCTTGAGGATGAAAATGAAGAAGAGTTGGCCCTTCGCACCCGGGGTGAGTTGGTCGGCAGGATCCGCGAGCTCTGCCAAAATCTGGTGGTAATCTTCAAAGAGGGATTTGATAACTCCACCGATCAACTCAAGGTCGTGAATCCGACACTCGTAACTAAGGGGACGACCCATACCTACTGTGTGACTGATGGGGAGATTGTTTTCCCCTTCGTCTCTGAGGAAGAGCTGGGAGAGGAGGAGGACTATAACAATGACGAGGCGTAGGTTCAGGCAGAAACCCTTTACTTTGAATTTTTGGCCTGCGTGCTTGATTGTTGTGATGTCCTACGCGCCTCTTTTGATTTTGTTGTTATCGCCTACGCACCTCTTGTATGTACTTGAATGTATGGGTTTTGGCCGGATCAAATATGATATTTCGTTCGTTATTTTATTGTGTTCGACTATTTGGAACCGTGCATTTTGTTTGTTAATGTTTGTTTAAAATGCTGTTTGTTTTGAACTTTTTGTGCTCGACTGTTTAGGCTCGTCGGTTTAGGGAACCGGCGAGGTGGCAGATTTTAAGTCCGCCGTGAATCGGGATTAGGATCGCGGTTGGACACCCTAATCTCGGGGCTTGGGCCTTCCCATCTGTAACACGGTGGGAGAACTGACTTTTAGTCATGTTGCGGATAGCAAGAGTCGCCACCGACTTTTATTATATCCAAGTGGCAAGGACATAAAAGAACAGGAAAGACCTATTTTAAAAGACTTGAGTTTGGGGGGTAGATTATATAAAGGGAAGGTGTTAGCACCCTTTATATCCATGGTTATCCATTGGCTCTTTGTTACTTAGCTCACTTAAATTGTTTTTGAAGAGTGTAGTGTGTGATTAGAAATTTTTCTAAGTACTTTGTAATGATCCTCGTATGGATGTATACAAAGCCTTGTTTTGAAAAATGTTTAAGAAAGTGAGGTGTAAAAAGTAATTTTAAGAAGTGAGCAAGTAACTAGGAGGTACCTACCCTAGACTAAGTCGTTCATGTTCTTATATGTTCTTTCAATAGTAAGACTATCCCTATTATTAAGGAATAGGTAGTCATTACCTTGGATGTGTTAAGGGACAAAAGTATGGTCATCGTATGGTCAATGAAGGCAACTTAAGGGGTGTCTTTAGCAATTCATAAGGACTATCATCATTTATTCGAAGGGACAAAATCATTATTCTGTAGACAACCTCGAAGGGACTTGATCTTTTAAATTTATAGGGACTTGATGATTTTATAAGTGAAGGGACTTTGCTTAAGACACCCCTATATTCGAGGGACTTGACCATTTTATTTTAAGGCAACCAAGAGGAATACCCTAGGAAGTGCAAGATGGCTATCAAAGATCGACTTACGTGTGTGAGTTCTTACTTTCAAATATTTATCTTTTAAAGTTAATTATCTAAATTAATTTTAATTACAAATAGTTTCCACACCCTATTTACTAACCACGCAGTTAATATGAAAAATAAATGGCAGCAATTAAAAGGCAGAAAATAAAATTCCTACACTATTACATGGTTTAGGGGCAGTTACATAATAATAATAATGGCGGAAAATAATAAAAAAACCAATTATTACAAAGGCGAAGAAGCAGTTACATAATCAGGCAAACAATGAATGAATAACATAAAAATGAGTGAATAAATTAGAAGAAAAAAGTTTGCAAACTAGGTTAAGAAAATAATTAGGGTTAGGGTTTGAGAAAAAATTTTAAGGTTTAAAAAAAAAATTAAGATTTAGGAAAATTTTAGGGTAAAAATTAGGGCGAAATCTGGGTTTTAAGATAAAGATTAGGGCTAAATTTTTAGGGTTTAAAGTTTATGAAAAAAATTAAGACTTAGGTTTAAAATTAAGATTTAGGAAAAAAATTAAGGTTTATGAAAAAAATTAAGGTTTATAATAAAAAATATAAGTTTTAAAAATAAAATAAAAAAGGATTCTGTTTTATCTTTTAGAAATTAGTTTAATAATAATAATAAAGAAATTCAAAGAAAATACATAATTTGATGAAAAAGGGAAAAATAAAGTTAGAGATACCCAAAATATTGGGGGTTGGTGTTGAACCCCTAACTTTGCCTTTGCCAACAAAAACCTTCAGCCACTACGCTACGCCACGTTTCTTTGCCAAAATGTTGGGAATGAGTGTTGAACCCACGTTTCTTTGCCAAAATGTTGGGAATGAGTGTTGAGCCCACACCCTCAGACTCTCAACCTTAGGTCTTTGTCACTAGGCCAATCAGCGCATGCCACACACCATCTTCTTCCTACCACCTGCATATTTTTGGTATATACTATTGGAAAATAAAAAAAAGAAATTAACAGGATCAAATAAAATCGCTGCAAATTTTAAAATAATGAAAAATAAGAAAAACGATTAAAATAAAATCTAAAAAATATTAAAACGATGTTAAAAATCTAATAAAATCAAATAAAGAACGCACAATTTTTTAAAGATTTTTTTGAGAATATGAAAATAGAAAATAAATCAAATAAAATAGAAAAAAGAGGAATTTGCTATTTTGAGGGTCAAAATCTTTTAGAATTTTATTCTAAAAGAGTATTGTTCTTCGATTTTTTTCTGAACTTCTGGAAAAACTTCGGAGTAAATCGATACAATAGTACTTACCTGACTTACCTGTCAGCTTGGAATTCTTATCACTATTGCAGCCTTCGAAGTATCGACGAAAACAGATTATAGTAGATTAACCAATAGTTTAGTTCTCCATGGTGCCCTATGATTCCTGCATCAAAACTTAAATCCAACTATCCAGAAACCATCTACACAATCAAACAAACATATTATGTGATCAAAATCAATTAATCATGCATAAATCATTGAAATCGGAAAAAAATAAAAAGACAAGCAAGAATATGAATTTGGTTTGTATGATTTGGCATGAATTTGATGATGAGGATGATTGGAATATGTTCAGGAAACCTCAAGGATTCGTTTGCAGCCTTTAATCAACTTATAAAAGTGGTGGATTGTGGAAACCGAATTTTGAATTGTGTGAAATTTTAAAGTATGAATATGATCCTCTTGCTCTTCATCCCTTTCTTGTCTTGTGATGTTGTTGTGGTTATATAGTAATGAAATTAGGTTAAGAATTTGGGCCTTTTGGCAATGGGTTGAGGTTACTTGATTGTGAAGAAAGCTATGGTCAAAAATATCAAAAAAAGTCAAATGATATCTTTCCAAATTGGTTGTGCAGGAAATTGGATAGTATCAAATCAACTTAAATGATGTTTAAGAGCTTCTAGCAGAAGAATCAAATCAAGTATTTGTATTTTCATATTTTATTTTGATTTAAAATGAATTTTAATGAATAAAATCCAAATAAATAATAAATAAATTATAAAAATCAGAAAATATTTGAATTGGGTCGTGCTTGATGTTATCATGAAGATTGGGTTGCAAAATGATAGGCCCATTTGGAAAAAAATAGATTTGAGCCCTTATTTTCTTCATACACCCCTTGAAAATCTCCCAACTTTGACAAGGCATAAATCACTCAATTTTAAGGATATGAAGGTGTTCTTGGACATTTTGGAAATATTTAAGAGTCCTCTAACAAACATCTTTGGTCTCATGTCCATATATTTTACCATTTTCAAATTATGCTCTTTGGAAGATGTTGACTTTTTGTTGACTTTTGAAATGACCTGTAATGTTTTAGCTCATTCCTTCCAAATGAAGCATTTTTAGGCTTGGCTTGTGAGACACAAAGTTGTATAGAATTCAATTTTATTCAAATTGAGCTTTGGATGGGAAATTTTTGATGAAGCATGTGAAAGTTATGGCTGGTCAAAGTTCAGTTGACTCTCCTTAAGAAAACCCTAATTTAGAAACTCTTGATTCTTGATGATCTGAAACTTCCTTGATGAATCATGATCAAACCTTGATAAAATGATGAATTTTACTTCATAAACTTGATGTTGGCAAAAATTCATGAAGTTTGACTTTGGTTTGACCACAGTTGACCTCAGTTTGACTTTTTCACCACTTTGACTGATTTTTGCATATCTGATCATCTGACTGAGCAAACGTTTTGGGAAAGCCTTGAAACTTGACATAGGGATTCTTGAATACATGTGGGATGTTATGAAACTCACTTGAGGCTTTGGAAGTCCATTTAGCCTGATGAAACTCAAAACCCTAGTTTAGGGTACATTGCTTAGGAGGATGCTTTGTCTGAGGGGATTGTCAAACTTTCTGAATAATTGTGAACCTTGTGAACCTCTTGGGATACCTTGTGAACCTTATGAACCTTGTGAACCTTGTGAACCTCTTGGGACACCTTAGTACACAATGTCTTGTCTAGGTGAGGGAAAATTTTGGGGTGCAACAGCTGCCCCTGTTCAATTTTCTGAAACCTAAGGAGTTAGATTGGCCTGTGTACCATTCGTGACTTGGAAGGTTGAAGGGGATTGAACACAAAAGCCAAAAAATTTGCACTCGCCGGTGCGTAAAGTAACACTTCTGATTGGTTGTATATGCTTGAATGAGCTTAAAGATGCCACTCAGAGGAACTGGAGATGGGCTTATAGATTCCATCCATAATATCAGAAGGTGATAGTATCTTTATGTTGTCACTTGATATCAATACTAGGTCTTCATATAGGCCGTCTCTGAATCATTCCTGTAACATGGTTTGAGTTGAATGTCAGCATTAGATCTTCGTATAGATCGTCTCTGCATTATCTCTGGGGAAAAAGAATATCCTTCATTAGGTGTCAGTACTTAGATCTTCGTATAGATCGGCTCTGAACCATCTTTAGGAACATACTTTAATTTAAGCATCAGAATCAAATATTCGTGGAGATCATCTCTAAATTGCTTCTTGTAATATCCTGGGCTAAGTACAAGATCTTCGTATCGATCATTTATGTATCATCCCAAAGACAAACTGTTGAATTGACCATTAGAAATAAATCTTCGTAGTGATTATCTCTTCTGGAAGTATCCAAGACCAGGTACTAGATTTTTGTATAGACCATTTAGGTACCATCCTAAGGACAATAAAAATATCAAGATTAAATCTTCGTGGCGATTATCCCTGAACTTCTTCTGAAAAATCTCTTGGACTAAGTGCTAGATCTTCGTATAGATCATTTACACACTATCCCAAAGATAAACGATTGAATTGACCATTAGAAATAAATCTTAGTAGCGATTATCTCTTCTGGAAGTATCCTGGATTAGGCACTAGATCTTTGTATAAACCATTTACATACCATCCTAAGAATATCAGGATTAAATCTTCGTGGCGATTATCCCTGAACTTCTTCTGAAAAATCTCTTGGACTAAGGGCTAGATCTTCGTGTATATCATTTACACACTATCCCAAAGATAAACGGTTGAATTGACCATTAGAAATAAATCTTCGTAGCGATTATCTCTTCTGGAAGTATCCCGGATTAGGCACTAGATCTTCGCATAGACCATTTACGTACCATCCTAAGGACAATAAGAATACCAGGATTAAATCTTCGTGGCGATTATGCCTGAACCTCTTCTGACAAATCTCTTGGACTAAGTGCTAGATCTTCGTATAAATCATTTACACAATATCCCAAAGATAATTGACCATCCGAAATAAATCTTCGTAACGATTATCTCTTCTGGAAGTATCCCAGATTAGGCACTAGATCTTCGTATAGACCATTTACGTACCATCCTAAGAATATCAGGATTAAATCTTCGTGGCGATCATCTCTGAACTTCTTCTGAAAAATATCTTGGAATAAGTGCTAGATCTTCGTGTAGATCATTTACACACCATCCCAAAGATAATTGACCATCAGAAATAAATCTTCGTAACGATTATCTCTTCTGGAAATATCCCGGATTAAGCACTAGATCTTCGTATAGATCATTTACGTATCCTTCCAAGGAAAATTTGAGCATCAGGATTAAATCTTCGTGGCGATTACTCCCAAATAGCTTTTGGTAATATCCTGGACTAAACACTAGGTCTTCGTGTAGACCATTTATGTGCCATCCCAAGGATAATTTGTATTGATCAACAGAAATGAATCTTCGTAGCGATTATCTCTGAATTAGATATCAGTATCCGATCTCCGTATAAATCATCTCTGAACTGTTTCACGGAATTGATAGTGTTTATCTGCCTGCAGCCATCCTGAAAAGAAAAGGTTAGTTTAAGCAAAATTATTTGATGTATGCATGTATGGCATGATGCTCTTAAGTAAGAATGTCATATGGATTATGGATGCGTATGCTGTGATATTGTGTAAATGATATATGTATGAGTTATGTAGCTGGAAGCGCCTAGGTAGATTCATATAACAACTGCTGGCTGGGGAAAATAAATCCCGGTTCGTTGCTGAGGAATATGAGGACTTCGTTCCTGTCTTGTTTAAGAATATCGTACTTAGAACCTCCCGTCTTCGTTTGTCGTGCTTTTTATTGAAGAATTAGATTCCTGAATACCCTGATTGGGGATAAAAGAGATGGACATTCCCTGAATGACTTATCCAGACAAGTGTCAATTCTTTGAAGCTCTCATAGTATATGAAGCTACCTGGAGTAATTGGTTAGAATATCCTTAAATTTTACTTTGTGGGGATGAAATGGCGAAGATTCGTTGGATTCCTTCCCCCGTTCGTCCTTAGTAAATATTATTACTGCATTTTATGCATTTTTGGTAAACATCAATCATATTCAAAAGCATGTACACATTTCATCATAATCAACAAACATTTTCGCCTGAGTGAAAGGGGAAAAGTCAACCTGAATAAAGAGGGAAAAGTAAAGCTGAACTCGAAAACAAAATCATTTCAACTTCGAGAGTGTATAACCAATTGGATTTAGAGCTCCTGAGATTCTTAACTTTCCTGAATACCTTCCCAGAAATCCTCATAGCTGGATCTGAAGACATGATACTGACACCATCTGATACTATTGGCATAGACAGTTAATTTTCATAATGTCTTCTGCTGAGAATCCAATATCAAGGCAATACAATGGGATGGACCATATACACTCCGGATATTAGATTTGGAAAGAGAGAGTTGCCCCTTGGTTGAGGATGAATTGTCCCATAATGGAAGTATCTAAACAGAATGCCCCACAATAATATGCCCCTGGCATCATGAACTTTGTAATGTTACCCTTGGTAATTTAGATAGATGAGGAGATCTGCCCCTGGCTACTTAAACATAGTTGAATCTTATCCTGATTGCCCCAAATGAGTTAGGCAGTATCATGGCCTGCCCCTTGATTGGAAGATAATGACTATGCCCCTTTGTATACATGGGCTTTGATCCAGGAAGCAACTTTGTTTATCGGAAGGACTCTGGTTTATTGAATATTCATCATGTAAACTTCTTTGCTGTCAAACGCTTAGTTATATGCGAACAATGATATTCAAAATGCAATGCTTAATGTCTTGAATTTTTTTTGAAAAAGAATTATTTTAGTAAAACAATGTTTGTAAAAATTGTGATATTAACTCGAGATTTATAATAAGCCCTGAAGGATTCGGGATACCTTTTTGTAGCAGTACGCTTTCAAACTAACCATGCTTCAATTAGGACTTTTAAAGGGTTATAACACGACATGGTTCACGGTTTAAGAAACAAAGGATAAAGGCTCAAATTTATTTGCACCCAACCCAATCTTCATGATGTTCTTCAATCCCATGTTCGGTTAACTTATGAATTGAGGCTCCAAAAGTATTTGGAATTGTAACACTGATATTTGAGATGATTCAGAAACCATAACTTTATTTTAAAAGTCATCTCTTTTTTTATTTTTTGTTGAGGATTTGTAGTGCCCTCTTTTTTTCTTGATTTTGCTATCCCTTCTTTTTGCCTGAACTGTTTATTTCAAGGTTACAGTCAGCGATATATCTCAATGTTTACTAAGTCTCCTTCATACGTTATGACTTAGTGAAATTTTCTTTTGCTAGATATTGACTGTCAGGCATAATGGTTTCTGGGAACCCTTATTAGTTGTGTACAAGAATGACAACTGGCATAATTGAGTTAACCGAAAAACTACCCTGCCCCAGGTTATGATGAAAGGTTTTAATTTGTGTGAGAATAAAAACTCCTACTTCATAGGCTCAAAAGGGTTGACTAGTGATTAACTTCCTTATATCTCCACTGTTTAGGAATTGAAGCAATGCCTGTACGTCATTAGCATAGTCTGTTCGAAAGCATACTGCATAAGATTATGGTATTGTTTTTGTCATCCTCCCTCTACAGGCTTATAGCTTTATCAGGAGTTAAATATCACAAGATAGAAATAAGAAGCATAGTTTTAAATATAGTGAAACGAATGGATTAATTCAAGACAAACATATGCAATGCATTAATGAAAACAAAAGTTTGACATAATAGTAAGTGCTTAAACAAACAAAAGAAATTACAAATGAAAATTCAAATGTTCTCAAAGCCTCTTCCTCTAAACTCGTCACTCCAGTTATCTAGAAACTTTGATGCTTGATGGACAATAGAAGAACTCAACCTGGCCTTCTGGAGTAACCTCGAGTATTCCTTCGTCAATCAGGTCTTGAATCTTATTCTTCAAAGCCCAACTATTATTAGTGTCATGTCCAGGACAGTCGGAGTGATACATACACCTTGCCTTGGGATTATAGCGAGGAGAGGAGGTATTAGGATTTTTAGGAGAATTTTCCAAGGAAATCAACTTCATCTCCAACAGGCATTGCAAAACTTGTGACATTGGTGTGCTGAACTAGATGAACTGTCTTCTACATTCCTTGTATTGAAGTGGATTAACCTTACAAGGCCTTCTTTCTTCCATTGAAGGATGATCAGTAGTAGCCTGTCTCTTTCCTTCTTTTATCATTATCTTCCTTTCAACCAAGTCAGCTTGTTTCAACGGAGGTTAACTGATGATTAGATCCCCGTCTCTGTTACTTTGAAGTTTGTGGACAAAGGTTCTCATCTCTTCTTGCCCCTGAGCTAAACTTTGGATAACAACCATTTGGCCACTCGTCTGGATCCTTATATCTGCCATCTCAGCTTGCAATTGTTTCAACTGATCATCCTTGTTGTCTTCTGGATTCTTCTTCTTCATGTCCTTAGAGAGGAGTGCATTTAAATCTTCTTGCCCCTTGGACAAATTTAGGATCACTTCTTGAAACTGAGCATTCTGAGCTTGAAGATCTTTGATAGATTGTTCAAGAGACATTTTTGCTGAAATAAATAGCGAGAAGATGAGAAACCTATTGTGAAAACCTGTCATGCAATGATATGGTATGTAGATGCATATGCAACGTTTTCAAGGACCGCAGGATTTAAATTTGTTTAAACAAACAGAAATGAAATGTTTTATTAGTAAGCATTAAACTCATTTGCCTCTTGGGCTTAAAATGAAAGGAAATAAAAACAAAAATGGGGTTTTAGATCTCCCATGGACGTTTCCTCTTTGTATGGATGTATGTGTTGAGATTCCGCTCCTCGTGAAGTTGTCTTGTCAGCTCCAGAATTCTTTCTTGACTGCTTTGAAATGAGTCTCAAAAGTATCCCTTTGCTCCTTCAACTGGATCCAGGACCTCTGCAATTCCTCCATGTCAGTGGGCATGTCTGGATGAAGGATGGTATAAGGAGTATCTCCTTCAGCAACAGGCTCCATGGTAATTGGCAGGATAGCAGGATATGGCATCATAAGAGTCTGAGCACGAGATCGTACCCATCTGAGGTAAGGTTCCATAGGAATGGAGTACTTTGGTTCCAGAGTCTTACTGTCAACCTTGTTCACCTTACCCCAAGCTCGTATGAACCTTTGACAGTAACCTTGAAGATCGTTGTCGTAGTCGAATACAATACCTTAAATGAGCATGTCATGAGGACCATTACTCCGAGCATAACCAAACTGGCGTAGAGCTAAAGAAGGATTATAGGTAATGCCCCCTCTTATGCTAAGGAGTGGCACATTAGGGAATTCCCCACAACGGTCAATGATGGTAACATTCTCCATAGATCTAGAGCACCAATGAATATTTGAATAAGAAAGTGACATAATTCTCTTAGACCACCTTAACCTTTGTTCATTCTTCATCACTGATCGAGGAAGGTGAGAAATAAACCACCTAGACAATAGAGGTATACAACACATCAGAGTTCCTCGTGCCTTCGTAGTACGGGTAGGAAGAGAGTGTAAGATGTCTCCAAGTAATGTAGGCACTGGATTATGAGGCAGAAATATGTTGATGGCGTGTACGTCTATGAACTGGTATGGATTAGGGAACAACACTAAGCCATAGATTAATAAGGCTAAGATCTCCTCAAAAGCATCATAGCTCATAGCATCCAAGAATATCTGAGCTTTCTCCATCAATACCTTAGCAAGAATACCCTTAACTCCACTTCTTGTTTCTAGAACAATGTCTGATTTCTTCAAATATAGGGCTGCAACAATGACTTCAGGTTTAGGCTCTTTCTCTAAGCCTGTGAAAAATCTCTGATTGAGGATAGGTATACCCAACAGTTTGGAGAACTCCTCAATTGTAGGAACCAACTGATATTCGGGGAATGTGAAACAGTGATGTTTAGGGTCAAAGAATTGAAACAAGACACTCATCATGTCTTCATCAAATCCTGAGGTAACCAAGTCAAGTAGATGACCATGCTTCTTGATGAACTGGGATCTTTCAGAAACTTGAGAGACCAATTCCTTAAGCTTAGGAGGTATCCCTATAAAGTTGATCCAGATAGTATTCCTACGAACAGAAGCCATGACCTGCAACAAAGAACAAAGATAAATCCTTTGGTCCTTGAGATGGTTAGTGAAAATGCTATGCTTATGATGCATTGATGTCATGATGTTATGATGTTATGTTCAATCACAAACATGTGGCATACACAAACAAGTCACACCATAGCCCTAGGTTTAGAGGCTTGCATGAGGTTTAAAGGTAAGTACCCTCCCCTGAAGTTAGTTGGTTCATCCTGTCCTACAAAAGTAACAAGGTTCTAAGGGATCTCAATATCATTGATCCTTTCCAAGGGTGGTTGTTCAGTAGGCCACTTACTTGCCAACCAAAACCCTCCAAGTTTAGGATCTCAATGAGTGTAGCATCGAGTATCAACCAACTTCAGTCTTTACCAAAGCTGGTTATCTCACTACTTTCTAAAGGCCAAGATGGGATGACTAGGGTTCTAAAAGTCAGTTAGTGTATTGACAACATATGGCAGCCTCATATTATCCTCAACTTACTTAAGGAACATAAGCACCAACCAAGAAGTCACACTAACTATGGCCACCAGATCAACCATATCGGTATATGCCGTACAATTTCCTTGGTCTATTGCCATTTACCTAAGGTACACTAGATCCAGGTTAGGACCTTTCACACAAAAAGCCCAACAAGTATTATAAAGCAAACAAAGCAAACAATTTAAAGTGATCTAATTCCTAAGGGTACCCCTTTATTACTTAGTAACTCCCCATCAGAGTCGCCAGTTCTGTAACACGGTGGGAGAACTGACTTTTAGTCATGTTGCGGATAGCAAGAGTCGCCACCGACTTTTATTTTATCCAAGTGGCAAGGACATAAAAGAATAGGAAATACCTATTTTAAAAGACTTGAGTTCGGGGGGTAGATTATATAAAGGGAAGGTGTTAGCACCCTTTATATCCATGGTTATCCATGGACTCTTAGTTAGTTAGCTCACTTAAATTGTTTTTGAAGAGTGTAGTGTGTGATTAGAAATTTTTCTAAGTACTTTGTAATGATCCTCGTATGGATGTATACAAAGCCTTGTTTTGAAAAATGTTTAAGAAAGTGAGGTATAAAAAGTAATTTTAAGAAGTGAGCAAGTAACTAGGAGGTACCTACCCTAGACTAAGTCGTTAATGTTCTTATATGTTCTTTCAATGGTAAGACTATCCCTATTATTAAGGAATAGGTAGTCATTACCTTGGATGTGTTAAGGGACAAACGTAGGGTCATCGTATGGTCAATGAAGGCAACTTAAGGGGTGTCTTTAGCAATTTGTAAGGACTATCATCATTTATTCGAAGGGATAAGATCATTATTCCGTAGGCAACCTCGAAGGGACTTGATCTTTTAAATTTATAGGGACTTGATGATTTTATAAGTGAAGGGACTTTGCTTAAGACACCCCTATATTCGAGGGACTTGACCATTTTATATTAAGGCAACCAGGAGGAATACCATAGGAAGTGCAAGATGGCGATCAAAGATCGACTTACGTGTGTGAGTGTTTACTTTCAAATATTTATCTTTTAAAGTTAATTATCTAAATTAATTTTAATTACAAATAGTTTCCACACCCTATTTACTAACCACACAGTTAATATGAAAAATAAATGGCAGCTATTAAAAGACAGAAAATAAAATTCCTACACTATTACATGGCTTAGGGGCAGTTACATAATAATAATAATGGCGGAAAATAATAAAAAAACCAATTATTACAAAGGCGAAGCAATTACATAATCAGGCAAACAATGAATGAATAACATAAAAATGAGTGAATAAATTAGAAGAAAAAAGTTTGCAAACTAGGTTAAGAAAACAATTAGGGTTAGGGTTTGAGAAAAAATTTTAAGGTTAAAAAAAAAATTAAGGTTTAGGAAAAATTTTAGGGTAAAAATTAGGGCGAAATCTGGGTTATAAGATAAAGATTAGGGCTAAATTTTTAGGATTTAAAGTTTATGAAAAAAATTAAGACTTAGGTTTAAAATTAAGATTTAGGGAAAAAATTAAGGTTTATGAAAAAAATTAAGGTTTATAATAAAAAATATAAGTTTTAAAAATAAAATAAAAAAAGGATTCTGTTTTATCTTTTAGAAATTAGTTTAATAATAATAATAAAGAAATTCAAAGAAAATACATAATTTGATGAAGAAGGGAAAAATAAAGTTAGAGATACCCAAAATATTGGGGGTTGGTGTTGAACCCCTGACTTTGCCTTTGCCAACAAAAACCTTCAGCCACTACGCTACGCCACGTTTCTTTGCCAAAATGTTTGGAATTAGTGTTAAACCCACGTTTCTTTGCCAAAATGTTGGGAATGAGTGTTGAACCCACACCCTCAGACTCCCAACCTAAGGTCTTTGTCACTAGGCCAATCAACTTATGCCACACACCATCTTCTTCCTACCACTTGCATATTTTTGGTATATACTATTGGAAAATAAAAAAAAGAAATAAACAGGATCAAATAAAATCGCTGCAAATTTTAAAATAATGAAAAATAAGAAAAGCGATTAAAATAAAATCTAAAAAATATTAAAACGATGCTAAAAATCTATCAAATAAAGAACGCACAGTTTTTTTTAGATTTTTTTGAGAATATGAAAATAGAAAATAAATCAAATAAAATAGAAAAAAGAGGAATTTGCGATTTTGAGGGTCGGAATCTTTTAGAATTCTATTCTAAAAGAGTATTGTTCTTCAATTTTTTTTCTGAACTTCTGGAAAGAATTCAGAGTAAATCGAAACAATAGTACTTACCTGACTTACCTGTCAGCCTGAAATTCTTATCACTACTGCAACCTTCGAAGTATCGACGAAAACAGATTACAGTAGATTAACCAATAGTTTAGTTCTCCATGGTGCCCTATGATTCCTGCATCAAAACTTAAATCCAACTATCCAGAAACCATCTACACAATCAAACAAACATATTATGTGATCAAAATCAATTAATCATGCATACATCATTGAAATCGAAAAAAAATCAAAAGACAAGCAAGAATATGAATTTGGTTTGTATGATTTGGCATGAATTTGATGATGATGATGATTGAAATATGTTCAGGAAACCTCAAGGATTCGTTTGCAGCCTTTAATAAACTTATAAAAGTGGTGGATTGTGGAAACCGAATTTTGAATTGTGTGAAATTTTAAAGTATGAATATGATCCTCTTGCTCTCCATCCCTTTCTTGTCTTGTGATGTTGTTGTGGTTATATAGTAATGAAATTAGGTTAAGAATTTGGGCCTTTTGGCAATGGGTTGAGGTTACTTGATTGTGAAGAAAGCTATGGTAAAAAAAAATCAAATGATATGTTTCCAAATTGGTTGTGCACGAAATTGGAGAGTATCAAATCAACTTAAATGATGTTTAAGAGCTTCTAGAAGAAGAATCAAATCAAATATTTGTATTTTCATATTTTATTTTGATTTAAAATGAATTTTAATGAATAAAATCCAAATAAATAATAAATAAATTATAAAAATCAGAAAATATTTGAATTAGGTCGTGCTTGATGTTATCATGAAGATTGGGTTGCAAAATGATAGGCCCATTTGGAAAAAATTAGATTTAAGCCCTTATTTTCTTCATACACCCCTTGAAAATCTCCCAAATTTGACAAGGCATAAATCACTAAATTTTAAGGCTATGAAGGTGTTCTTGGACATTTTGGAAACCTTAAAGACTCCTATAACAAACATCTTTGGTCTCATGTCCATATCTTTTACCATTTTCAAATTATGCTCTTTGGAAGATGTTGACTTTTTGTTGACTTTTGAAATGACCTGTAATGTTTTAGCTCATACCTTCCAAATGAAGCATTTTTAGGCTTGGCTTGTGAGACACAAAGTTGTATAGAATTCCATTTTCTTCAAAATGAGCTTTGGATGGGAAATATTTGATGAAGCATGTGAAAGTTATGGCTGGTCAAAGTTCAGTTGACTCTCCTTAAGAAAACCCTAATTTAGAAACTCTTGATTCTTGATGATCTGAAACTTCCTTGATGAATATTGATCAACCCTTGATAAAATGATGAATTTTACTTCATAAACTTGATGTTGGCAAAAATTCATGAAGTTTGACTTTGGTTTGACCACAGTTGACCTCAATTTGACTTTTTCACCACTTTGATTGATTTTTGCATATCTGATCATCTGACTGAACAAACTTTTTGGGAAAGCCTTGAAACTTGACATAGGGATTTTTGAAGACATGTGGGATGTTATGAAGCTCACTTGAGGCCTTGGAAGTCCAGTTAGCCTGATGAAGCTCAAAACCCTAGTTTATGCTGCATTGCTTAGGAGGATGCTTTGTCTTAGGGGATTGTCAAACTTTCTGACTAATTATGAACCTTGTGAACCTTGTGAACCTCTTGGGATACCTTGTGAACTTTGTAAACCTCTTGGGACACCTTAGTACACAATTTCTTGTCTAGGTGAGGGCAAATTTTGGGGTGTAACACCATCACGAGATGGGTGCCCTGTCAGCGTGGTACTGCAATGTTGGAGCTCGTTTGAGATATCCAACACCAAGGAGGGTTGTGCTCGCCTGATGTGGGAATTATCCTCCATTTCGATTGGTGATGAAGGTTTGGTCGTACCTCCCATGCCTTCCTAAGTTGTTTTTAGCTGTAGTATTGCTTAAGTTTTTCTGCATTCCATGGTCGAGCAAGTTCTTCACCTTGTAGGTTTTCAAGGTAGTAGGCCCCGTTGCCCGTCTTTTCTCAGACACGGTACGGGCCTTCCTAGTTGGCAACTAGCTTTCCTTCTCGTGGGTTTTTTTGGTTCCGTTTGAGGACCAGGTTGCCCACTTGGAATTCTCTTCTTATAACTTTCGCGTCGTGGCGTAAAGCTATTTTCTGTTTAAGGGAAGCTTCCCTCAAGGCTGCCTCAGAGCGGATTTCCTCGACGAGGTCTAGCTCGACTCGCAACGCTTCTTCATTTAACTCCTCGTCAAGGGGTGCTTCTGTGCGCCTCATCGGCTCTCGAATTTCTACCGGGATGACTGTTTCGGTACCATATGTTAACCTGAACGGGGTATCCCCGGTTGTGGAATATGGCGTCGTGCGATACGCCCAAAGGACGATGTGTAGTTCCTCGACCCATGCCCTTTTCGCCTCGCCGAGTCTACGTTTCAATCCCCGTAGGATTACCCTGTTGACTGCCTCAGCTTGGCCATTAGTTTGGGGGTGCTCGACGGACGTGAAGTGCTGCTTTGTGCCTAAGCTAGCGACGAAGTCTTCGAATCTTCTGCCTGTGAACTGTGTCCCGTTGTCAGTAATAAGGACTTGGGGTATGCAAAAGCGTGCGAGGATATTTCTTTTGAAGAATCAGAGGATGTTCTGTGCTGTTATTTTGGCCAGGGCTTTTGCTTTGATTCACTTTGTAAAGTAGTCCACCCCCACGATGAGATATTTGTTTTGGTATGAGCCGGTCACGAAGGGGCCGAGGATGTCCATCCCCCACCAAGTGAAAGGCCACGTAGAGGAGAGTGTCTTTAGCTCGTTGGGAGGCGCGAGATGCATGTCGGCATGTCTTTGGCACTTGTCACATTTTGTTTACATGTTCCTTAGAGTCGTGTTGCATTGTCGGCCAGTAATAGCCTGCTCGCAAGGCTTTACACGCCAATGATTTCCCACCGAGATGCTGAGCATTGATCCCCCTGTGTATTTCTACCAGTATGTCGGGGACCCTTTCCTCTTCGATGCATTTGAGTAATAGAATGGAGAATACCATTCGATAAAGGTTTCCCTCGAGGAGAACGTATGAACACGCCATTCTCTTGGTCGTGGCTGCCTCTTTGGGGTCCGTAGGGAGTTCGTCTCTCGTGAGGTAGTTGTGAATGAGTGTCATCCAGCAGTGGGTGTCGCCAATTGCGTTCACTTCGAGCAGGGGAGGTGACTGTTCGATGCTTGGTCGGGGAAGGATTTCTTGGATGACGGATTTATTTCTGCCCTTCTTCCTCGTACTTGCCAGTTTGGATAGAACATCTGCTCGCATGTTGTGCTTGTGGGGAACATGTTGGACCTCCCATGCATCGAGTTTTTCGATTTTATCCTTTACTAAGGCAAGTATTCGATGAGTGGCATTCTTAGCCTGATATTCTCCTCGTACTTATGATGCCACGCGTTAAGAGTCAGTTGATATCTTTACCTCCTTTGCCCCTAAGTCCTCGGCTAATATTAAACCCGTGAGGAATGCTTCATATTCGGTCTGGTTATTAGAGGTCGAAAAGGCCCTTGCCAATGAGACCTCGATAAGAATACTGTCTTCGTTTTCGAGGATGATCCCTGTGCCACTGCCTACCGAGCTGGAGGCACCGTCGACGAAGATCGTCCACTTGTGGGTGCCGCTAGTTGGGACCGGGTTATGCGTTATCTCTGCAACGAAATCAACTAGGACCTGGGCTTTCATAGCTTTCCTGCTTTCGTATTGGATGTCGAACTCCTATAGCTCTAGCGACCATTTTAGCATTCGACCGACCATGTCTGGTCGACCGAGGAGTTGCTTGATGGGTTGGACGATTCAAACTTTAATCGTATGCGCAAGGAATTAATACCGTAGTCTTCTTGCGGCATATATCAAGGCTAGGGCGACCTTCTCGATCTATTGATACCTGAGCTTGGGGCCTTGGAGAGTTTTTCTCGTGAAATAAATAGGTTTTTTCCCCTCGATGGTTTCTCGGATGAGGACAGCGCTGACGGCCTCAGTTGCTACGGATAGATACAGGTACATGGTCTCTTTTTCTAGTGTCGGGATAGGACCGGAGGTTCGGAGAGTGTCTTTTTCAGGTGGAGTAATGCATGCTCGCACTCTTCGGTCCACTCGAAGGTGGCCTATTTTCGTAATAGTTTGAAGAAAGACAAGACGTGTTGGGCGGACTTGGCAACGAAGCGGGATAAGGAAGCAAGCATACCATTGAGGGATTGATAGGATTTCTGTGAGTTTGGGGTTGGGAACTCTGAAAACGCCTTACATTTGTCGGGGTTAGCCTAAATTCCTCGCTCGGTGAGATAGAAGTCGAGGAATTTACCTTCCCGGACACCGAAGGTGCATTTTTCAGGATTAAACCTCATTTTGCATTGTCTCGCCTGCTTGAAAACCTTTCAGAAGTGTTGCGCATGGTCGACTTCCTCGTGCAACTTTACGATCATGTCGTCCATGTATATTTCGAGCATGTCCCAAATCTCTCCTTGGAAGACCTTGTTCATCATCCGTTGGTATGTGGCCCCAACGTTCTTTAGCCCGAAGGGCATTACGTTGTAATAGTAATTTCCCGCCGGGGTCATGAAGGCCGTGTGCCTCTTGTCTGTGTCTGACATAGGGATTTGGTTGTATCCACTATATGCGTCCATAAAAGACAAGAGTCTAAAACCGGAAGAGTTGTCGACCAGTTTATTTATGTTAGGCAGAGGAAAAGCATCTTTGGGACAATCCCTATTGAGATCGGTATAGTCAACACACATACTCCATTTTCCATTATTTTTATTAACGAGGACTACATTAGAGAGCCAGGTTGTGTACTGGGCTTCAAAAATAAAATTTGTCTCTAAGAGGTCTTTTATAGCTCGCTCAGTAGCCTCTGCTTTCTCGGGAGACTATTTGCGCCTACACTGTGCTACGGGCCTACTGGCCTGGTCTAAAGCTAACTGATGACAGGCGACCTCGGGGTCGAGCCCGGGCATCTCTGCAGCGTTCCATGCGAAGAGGTCTGCGTTCTCCCTGAGGTAGATTATGAGTTGCTCCCTTGTCTCCGTGGGCAGTCCAGTGCCTATCTTCACAGCTCCGTCGGGGTTATCGCCTAGGGGAATGAGTTCAAATTCTCTGTCAGGGACTGGCCGAAATGGGTGAGTCGAGGCTTGCCCATGGATGTAGTCCTTTTTTTTATTGTCATCCTCGCCGATGCGGCTATCGAGGTCGATGGCGTTGATTCCCTGGAGGGGGGTTGCTCTTCGACTCTAGGCTTCTTGCTATTCTTGGTGTTGATTATGGCATGTCCTTTTACTGCAGTGTCATAGCATCTTCGAGTGGCCTCAATGTCACCGTGTATTGTGACTACGCGACCTAGTTTGGTGTAATAATTCATCTTCAGATGGACGGTGGAGGGGACCGCAGTCAATTCGACCAGAGTTGGGCGTCCGAGGATGCAATTGTAGAGGGAGGGGCACTCAATAACTAGGAATTGGACTTTGACTTCCCTAGCTATCTCTTGCTCTCCGAACGTGACGAGGAATTCGACATACCCCCATGGTTTTGTGGTGGCTCTATTGAATCCTTGAAGGTCGGATCCGACATATGGGGATAGGTTAGTTCTGTCCAGCTTGAGAGTCTTGAATAGGTGGACGTACATGATGTCCACTGTACTGCCTTGGTCGACCAGGATGCATCGAACGTCAAAGCGAGCCATTTTGGCTCTTATCAGTAGGGGAATACTTGAATTAGGAGAGCCGCCCGGTAGCTCTTCGAGGAGAAAGAAATCGGATTGGATTTTCCCTGGTATTTTGTCAGCGTCGCCAACTATTCAGGCGCGGTCAGTAGGAGTTCGTCGAACTTATGTTTCACTGAAATAGCAGCGTTCTCGTTGTTCATCACTCCTCCTGATATGACTAGAGCTGCTTGAAATTTTCCCAGGGGCTAAGGGCAGCAAGCCGTTCCTCTGGTCCTGAATTAGGGATATGGAAGTCCTCCGAGCGAGATATGCACAAGGCCACCTGATATGAGGAATCGCCGGGCGGTGTGTCTTCGCGAGCTCTCTTCGTCCCTTGCTCCTCGTGCCGGGTGTAAACACCCCAAATTTTCCCTCACCCATTCACACCATTGCTTGAGATCTCCTCATATGCATAAGCTCAAACATAGCATCTCATATTGCACTTTTGATTCACTGCATTGGTTCTAAGTCATCTGCATCTAGGGTTTGTGATCTGAGCAATCCAAGAGTCCTTTGAGCCTCTCCAAAGGTCATCAATCACTTCAAAGAGGTCCATGTATGCTAAAACATCATATTATATCCTCTCCAAGTCAAAAAATGTCAAAGAATCACAAGAACTGAGAATGGCATGGAAGCAGAGCCAGGTTTGACTGCACAGATGACCTAGAATTAGGGTTTTGGTTTCAAAGGCCATAACTCCAAATTTTTTGGTCATTCTTGTTTCTATTGGTCTCTATATGGTATAGGGAGTATGCATATCAATTTTCATGAAGAAATTCCATGGGGAAGTCATCTGATCAAGAGTTGACTTTTCAAGCAAGTCAGTGCAAAATCAGGGCATCTGAGGCCTTCCATGACCCAACCAAAGGGTGTTCTTCATCATTTTGATTGTGTATGATCTTTATTTGACCATAGAAGAAGTTGGAATTTCACAAAATTGAAGAATTTCAAGTCTTTTGCAAAGTTGACTTTTTGGGAAAGTTTGACTTTTAATGAAATTGCCATTTTAGGAAAGTTTTTCAACCTTTACTTTTTGATTCAAAAATGCTTCAAATGGAAAAACTTTGGTCATGAAAGTTGTAGAATGGATCATTCCCTTTTCAAAAAGTACAAGAACATGACCTAATTCATTTTGGATCAAAAGTTATGGCTTGCCAAAGTTGGCAAAAATCACAAAATTTCAAAGTTTCTACCAAAGAGGCATTTTGCAAAATGACTTGATCAAGTGTTCTAAAGGCCTCAAATGTGTATCATTTCCACATAACATGATCATGTGACCTCTAAAAGTCAGAATGGGCCAAAGGATCTCTCATTTTTATGGCTTATGGAGCAAGATATCTCATAAGAATCAAAAGTGAACCAACTTGCAAAAAATCACTCAAGTGAAGATCCACTTACTTGCTGACTTGCTGAACCATCCTAGGGTTCTCCCCACATCATGCTGCGCAGGACATGCCTTTTGTACTTGGCTAGCAAGTAGCCCATACCTCTCTTACACAACTTTGACATTTTGGCAACTTGAGCCATACCTATCACAAAAGCACACATCACTTCTTCTGACCAATCCCAATTGTTTATACAAGCAAAAAGCAAGCCAAAGCAGCTAGAACACAAGCCTGAAACCATCCATAACACAACATTCTCATTTTCACACCATCTTGCAAAAGCATTCGAAACTGCTTGCACAGGCCACAAACACAAAAACAAACTTCACAAATCAACTCAACACACCTTCCTGGTCACAAAGAACCCTTCACCATAGCCTGAAACTCAAAGAATCAAAAACACGATCACCACCTGCCATTGAACAGAACCTCTGCCATCTTCCAAACCAGCCACCATAAACTTCTCCTAAGCATCAGGACTTCATCAGGGGCCTAAGAGGAGTGGTTTGCGCAAAGAGAGAGGGTCAGAAAGTTGCAAACTAAGAAAGCTCAAAGCTCAGGTTACTTTGCTTCTCTCGGCTCCTTTCATCTACTTCCTGGTGGTTCCTCTGAAGATTCTTCTTGCAAACCTCACAAACCTTAGGAACAACCAAGCATGACAATGATTAGGGTTTTGATTAGTCCCCCACTTAGTTTTTTACCTTTGTGTCTAATTGAGTCTTCTCTTCTCATCTCATAATCAAGGACCAAACCCTAAAGGCTTTAAGGCTTTGTGATTAAGCTTATGCCTGCATCCTTCTATTAGGATGGAGTGTATAACTTTAATCCTAAGTGTTAAACCCTTAATGTATTTAAATCCTTTAATCAATTCATCTAATAATCATCAAGACATCAAGCTTGTAACTTGGGCCTTGCATTAGGGTTCTAATTCTTCCTTAATTGGTTAAGAAGGACTAACCCTAGTGTTAATGGACAAGTCCCCCTCAAGTTGTCTTACAAATCATAAAATTCACTTCTTCATCATATCATTAACTAAAATCCACTTAATAAAGGCTTTGTTTTGTCATGAGTTTAATCCCTAGTCATGGATTAAGTTGAGGAGCTTTCCTCAGCTTAAACATTCTCATCTATTATCCTTCTATTAGGATGGTGTAATGAGTCTGTTTAATCCCTGATTATGGCTTAATCTCATTACTTAACACTAAACAAAAACACCAAAAACATCTAAATAATCACAAGTAGGTTAAAGATCTTAATCCTACATCAAAGGTGTTTAAGTGTGAGAAGCTGACTTCACACTTAAGGTATTCTCATTACCCCTAACCAGAGGGAAGATGTGATGAGTTTACTAAATCCATTGGTTTAGGCTTAAGCTCATTAACTTATGACAAACTCCAAAAAGCAATTAAAGACTGAAAACACAAAAACAAACAATAATCGTCTCCTCCGGGATTCTTTTCTCATCACCTTCATTCATGAACGAGAACTCGCTTCTTCCGTCTAATGCAAGACAGTTTGCACCTGAGCCAGACAGGTCATACACTTGAGCATAGGCAAGTAAGCAGTTCACCAGTCAATTCACCTTTCAGTCTCTTTGGGTCGAACTACGGTGTTCTGACTTCCTCATTGCACGAGAGGATACGTAGGCATAACTTAACAGTTATCGAACAAAAGTCTCTGTATATTCCCTCCTCTTTCCAACATCATTCTCTTAGCCTCATTATCATGAGCATTTCACTCTTGCCTTTACACTGACACTGTATATATTACACTTCACACTTCTTTTACACAGACACCTGTACATCTTTTTCCAGCACTTTTATACACAAATTGCACTGACACTACCCCTTTAAAACACAAATCTTTTAAGCGTGGATCCCGTCGAGTACGGCGGACAATCTGGGTGCTAATACCTTCCCAGGTTGTAACCAACCCCCTTTCTCAGTCTCTCTGGTTCGCAACCGTCTTATCCATATCTTTCTAGGTCTATGCAGCATTGCCTTACCTCCGGGATAAAAATGCCTAGCTGGCGAATCTATTCATCTCCTGTGAGTTCACTCCTGTGTGTTCTCGCATCCTCCTTTCACTGACCGTTCGCGTCTGTACCCCTTCTGACCCGGTGTCATTTGGTGGGAGCGACAGCTTGGCGACTCTGCTGGGGACCCTTATACTGTAACCAGGGCTTCTGGTTCTTTTTGTGGGTCCCTCCTAGCGCTTGATTGATTTGTGTTTACTGGGGTGTTATGTGCTATTTGTGTTTGTATTTGCATTTATTTTTGCTTTAGGTACAGTTATTTTATTGCTTTCTTTATAGCTTTACATATATCATACTGTCATACTGTGCTGGCTGGATCTGTTTTGTTGCTTTGGTGGGTGGGTGTTCTATTGAGAGTTAAGGTCCTATACCTGGGACCTGAGTGACACCTAGGCTAGAGTGGTTCATGTTCTTTCCCATTCCATTTCGGTCTGGTGCGGGAATATGAAACACGGTTCAGATATGGGTTTCTTCTTGAGAACTCTGTGCTGCAGATCTCCTGTAGTGCTAGGGCTATCTGGGAAGCCTGCTAAGTCTGGATGACCTTTAGTATTGACCTTCAGAAACTGAGGTGAATTAGAGGAGGATCTTTTATGGTTATTGTAAACACTGTACCTTCGGGATAGAAGTGTTTACACTTCTCATAACTGATCCAAGTCTGAGGATCCTTGTTTTAGAACACCACCTGTGAGGGGGATGGGCTGTTTACAGGTTTGCAGGTACCCTTGACCTCAGCATACCCTGTTACTTTGTTTTGATTAAGAGCACTCCATTTTGGGACAGTTCTTGTGATTTTTAACCCTGGACATGTGACTCTTTATTTGAGTCCCCCACCTTGGTTACTGGACTTATGAACCTCCATCTGGATTTCTTGAACGTACATGGGCTTATATCAGAACACTTGATCAGATCCAGCTTGATCACAAACCCTTGCATATCATTTGCATACATCATCATTGCATCATTCTAACATTTGCTTATTTATTTTTCAGGGTGTCCATACTATATTTTGGCTTGGTTTTGACCCCTTCATCTGCATAGACCTATCTGCTTCAGCTACCTCTATCAGCTACCTTGCTTCAGTCACCTGCATCACCAACATCAGCCTGTCAGTGGCCCATCTTCATTATTATTCTCAGCATCTGTCTCAGTTCTTCTTCAACAACATGGCACCCAAGAAGAGCAATGTCTCCTACCATTTCTTTGAGCCCGAGTTAGCTGGCATCAGGAAGATCCAGACCCTGATTACTCCAGACCATATACCACTATTCAGAGAACATTATGGAGGCATACTTGATGTGGTTATGGATTTGGACCCTTCCCAGAGGAGCTTGATTCATACTTGCCTGCAGTTCTATGATCCCCCTCTGAGGTGCTTCACCTTCCAGGATTTTCAGTTGGGGCCTTTATTAGAGGAGTATTCATCATTGGTTGGTGTACCTATCAGGGGTGGAGTCCCCTTCAACCCTGAGATGGATTTTCCTAGTAATGAAGAAGTGGCAAAGGCTTTGTATCTGGAACCAGTTCTGACTGGGCAGAATATGACTACCAAGGCTGGAATCTCTGGTCTACACTTGGATTTCTTGACTTCTCAGGCCATCCTAAAGGCCTCTTTGGGAGAGTGGAAGGCAGTCTGTGCTTTGTTGGCCCTTATCATATATGGGGTCATACTTTTTGCAGATGAGCCTAAATTTATTAGCAAGAATGCCATTCACCTTTTCATTCTGAGGAACCCAGTACCCACCTTACTGGGAGATTTCTACTACTCTATTCATCAAAGGAATGAAAAGCAAAGAGGAAGATTGGTGAGGTGCTGTGCTCCCCTGTTCCATACCTGGCTACTCAGACATTTGCCTAAGACTGATGCATTTCTGAATCCTCATCAGCAAAAGAATTGGGCTAGAAGACTCACTGCTTTGACCTCAGCTGACATCAGGTGGTGCACTCAGAGCACCAAGGGCAGGGACATCATTACCAGTTGTGGGCAGTTTCCCAATGTACCCCTAATAGGAGTAAAGGGTTGCATCAACTACAACCCTCTGCTTTTCAAAAGACAATTGGGCTATGCATTGGTCCACCCTCCCAGAGCACAAGATTTGGCTGAGACCCTTTATTGTGAGATTAAGCCTAATTTGGCCATTGTCAGGCAAGCATCCTGGGCTTGGGACAATGTCCAGACCAAAGGGGTAACCATTCTTGGAAGATGCAACAATGTGGCCTCAACTCAGTACTATGAGTGGTCTCATGCCAGGGCTCAAATTTCTGGAATGCCCTTCACCATTGAGGACATCCCTGGGCCATCCACAACACCACCTCCAGCCACTGTCAGCTTAGAGGAGTTTGAGAAACTAAAAGAGAGGAATGAGAATCTGACTCAGGCTCTACAGAAGACCCTCTGGGAGAGGAGTGATGGTCGGCTGGACATTGAGAGGTTAGAAAAGCTAAAGGTGGAGCATCTAGCTAGAATTGAGAAGTTAGAGGACTATATTAAGAAGTCAAGAGCTGGAGAGCAGATCTTGAAGAATGCCTGCAAGGAGGCTCAGTTCCAGAAGGCCAGGACTGATTTGTATCTGAAAGAGAGTCAAGCCAGGTGGGTTAGGATCACCGAAGCTCGTACTCTAGAGGATAAGAGGACTCAGGATAAGATTGAGCAGTTGAAGGCTAGTGCAAAGGAGCAACAGGAGGCTCTGCTAGCAGCCCAAAGTGAGATCTCAGAATTGAAGATTAGAGCTGGAGTGAAGAGGTCAAAGGACCAGAGTCAACACAAGAAGCTAACTGCAGCTGTTACTACCAGGAATCTTCTCATCAGGAACCTCACAGAGCGTCCAGCTGATCCTGTGACTGAAGCACTTCTAAAGGAAGTTCAGGAGGATGAGTTTGGTCTTGGTGTCTGTAATACCTCAAAATTTGCCCTCTCATTTCCTCAACATTTTGCATAGCATTTTGCATATATGGATTCATAAAATAACCAAAAACATTGCATCATATATAGCATAGCCGAGGCGTGGGTATGTGATCAATGATCGGAGCAACCGAAAGTTATGAAGAGGCTACCGAAGAGCCACAAAGCTTCTCAACCTTGTGCAAAGGGTTCACAATATCCCACAAGTCTTCACTTGAAGCCACAAGTCATGGAAAGTTTTGGTTTGATTGAAGGAGGCAAGCAGTGCAATACTTCTTGAGGGAAAAGAGCCGAATTAGGGTTTCATTTCTACAGGGCTTCTACATAAATTTTTGAGTCGAAGTGGATTTCTTTGACTTATATATGATGTCAAGTGCCTAGGGTTCAAATCTCGTCCACAAATTCATTTTGGAAGGGGTTCGACTGGCCGGACGACGGAAAATCGAGGAATTGGAGAAAAGGCAATCGGGCTAGGTAAAAAGGGTCGACTCCGGACTTTTAAGATCGAGATCGTGAAATTAGGGTTACAATGATCCTATGGTTCAAACTTGATCAAGAAATGATGGAGGAATCATAGAAAAACCAAAGAAAAATCATTTGAAAGGTAGTTAGTTTCACCATTTCCCTCCACCTTTCCTTCCACTTTCTTTCCACACTTCCTTTCATTCTTTCCGTCTCATTTTTCCACTTCAATTCCACTCCATTTCCCTTGGAAACTTCCACCACCTTCCACCATTTTCTAGAGTGTTCCAAGGAATATTCCCTTTTCCAACCCTAACCCTAACTAACTTCCAAACCTAATATTTGGATCCCAAACCTAATATTTGGGCCCCAAACCCAAACCTAGCTCCTAGCCTAGTCTCTATTTAAGCCATTTTCATCCAAACAAAAAGGGTTGAACACCATTTTCCAATCTCACTCTTTGATAAGCACTTTTTTCTCTCACTTTTCCTCTCCCTCTCACCAAAGCTTTTTCAAATAAGCTCTTCAAGTTTCACATTGAAACTTGAAGATCTTGAAGCTTAAGCCTCCAACCTTCATATTTTGTGGATTGAAGAAGGATAAGCTACTGAATTTTGTGAGGATTATCGACTTATCAGAAGCACACGAAGATTCAAGCTCAAGAACGCATTTATTTTGCGATTTCTTGGTTTTCGGTTTTCTCTTCGATTCAAGCTCCGATTCTTGCAACAATCACCGAAGCACTCCTCCGCTTCGTAGGTTGGTGATCTTAATCATTTCTTCTTTAAGTTATTCTCTCCATCTCGCCATTTTTGGCATTCTTTAAGTGCTTTTCGTTTTGTTTAAAATCAATTCCGTTTCGATTATGTTTGCTTGTGATTTGTGATTTTGGTTGAATTTGGATTTAAGGTGTTAATAGATATAGGTTCTACCATGTGTAAATAAGCTCCAATTGAGTAGAAATTTGTGTTAGCATGATTAAGTGGGGGTTAGGATTGTTTAGAAGGAAGATTGTGGCCAAAAGCACTTTTTTTCAAAAGCATTTTTCACTTTTTGTTCAGTGTTAACCGGTTAACGCATTTGGTTAACCGGTTAACGCATGCGTTTTTGGCCAGAATGCTGTATTTTTCTGCCCGTTAACGGGTTAACCTATATGGTTAACCGGTTAACGCTGTTCATTTTTGGATTTTTAGCCTATTTTCTTGCTCAATCTTGCTTCCTAGTGCCTCTAATGTTCATGTATGTTTAAGTAGTGATTTTAGGGAATTTTTGGGTCCATTTCCAGTAGCCAATTTATTTTTTTCGAGTCGTTTCGACATGATTCCATTTACTTTTCTATGTTTTGGGTTAAAGGTGCAAATGTGATATAAGTGATTCTTGATGTTGTTTGCTACACTTTAATCATTTGTTTCACATGTTAATTGCTTGCTTAAATCCAACATATGCTTCATGATTATTGTCATTGCTTGCTTGATTGATAAAGTGATTAAATACCATGTTGATTTTTTGCCAAAAGTGATTAAATGCTTCACATGTTCATGCAAGTTTCTTGTGCTTAATTGACCATATCTTAACATGAGTTCAATTCTGATTTTATGCCATGCATGTGTAACAATTGATGCTTGTAGTGATACTTGTTCAATCTCATGATAAAATGCTCATGTGTGCAACATGAAAAAAGTATGTTTGTTCTTGATTGATCATTGTCATTTTTAATCAAATAAATGATGTAAATAAATTCACATGTTTGAGTTCATTTTGTGATGCATGTAGATTCATGTCAAGTGACATTAATGTGTTGTTTATCATTCACTTTGTGCACATAAATAAAAATAATCAAATTTGGATTTTGCATTTCATAGCTGTTTTTGTATATAGCTGCTGTAAGATACATGGTGTTTGTTATATTAGTATGATGTGTGTGACTTTCTACACCTACTTTTTCATGTTGCATGCTGGCTGTAAAAAGCTGGTGGGTGTTAGGCTTAGTTTCATAGCTGTTTGTGTATTAAGGGGCTGTAATAGGTGTTGTATTTTGGTTTTAGCATTTTTCTAGTTCCTTTAGGATTAAAATAGAGTCTAGTTTAGGTCTAAGGTGCCTTAGGATTTAATTAGGATTTAATTAATGTGTGTTTGCCTTATTCTTTTTAATAAAAATGTGCATTAACACTTGTTTTGTAGTGGGGAAGATTGAGGTAAGTTTACTCCACTTTATCCTTTATTTTTTATGCATTTCTTTTAGGCTTTTTAATTCATTTTTCCTTCCATGTTTGTGATTGGTAGGATTCCCCATTGTTAGGACCAACTTATCTTCCTTAGGAAGTAAGTTGCATCCTTTTTCCTTTTTTTTTCTTTCTTTTCCTTTTTCCATTAGGAATAGAAAACCTCACTAACCACTAGGATCACTTTGTAAATACATAATACATTAGGATTGAGTCTTAGTCCCTTAGATTTTTCCTTTTATCAACTTGAGTCATTCTCTTTCTCATCTCAAAAGAAAAGCAATAAAACACTTAATAAAAACCGAACAATCTTGTACGACACGAGACTTTGTTGCGGAGTGTTTATACGCGTCCTGTTTCGGGGCGAGGTGTAAATACTTCCCGCGATGGATAGGTCTTAGTACAAGACAGTTCACAAACAAATTCAAAAAACACTTCTTTTAAAAAGACAAAAACAAACAATAACCGACTATCCTGCGGGAACTTCTTCTCTCATCTCATTCACTCACAACGCGAACTCGCGGCGACTTGTCACACATGCAAGACGGTTAACGCACTCGTACCAGACGAGCCTGCAACACCTGAGCATAGACACACGCAGTTCCAGCGATAAAAAACACAAACAAATAGTTCCCGCCTAGGTTAGGCGAACTACGTCGACTCTGATCCTCATTATCCCGATGAGGTACGTAGGCAGCGGGGTAGGGCCCGTTCGAGCACATTCTTTATTTTCCCTACATTTCCCCCTTTCTTTCCATTTTCTCTCTTCTTATTCCTTTCTCATTTTCCATTCCCTTTATTCCAGTAGCGGTTTTATTCAGCAGCATCTTATTTTCTCACCCTTTGAAACAAACAAGCAAGCGTGGATCCCGTCGGGTACGACGGACGATCTGGGGTGCTAATACCTTCCCAGTTCGTAACCGACTCCCGAACTCAGATCTTTGGTTCGCAAGGCCTTGTCCTTTCCTTCTTCCTCAGGTTTGTGCAACATTACCTTTCCCATTCTTTCGGGATAAAAATGTCTGGCTGGCGACTCTAACCTTTCCGCGCCACTTTCGCGTTTGTACTAGGATGAAAATCCCGGGAGCGACAGCTGGCGACTCTGCTGGGGAAAACCTAATTCTTCCAGTTTCCCTTGTAGAGTCAATCCTAGCGCCTGTTTGGTTTTGTTTCTTTGGGTGTTTATCTGTTTGTTGTTGAGTGCTTTAGTTTAGCTTTACTGTTTTCATTTACAGCTTTACTTTACCGCATTTATTTATCGCTTTCAGTATTTTATTTTCCATGCATCATATTATACTGGACTGTCTGGCTGTGCTGGTTTTCATTTTTTCTGCGGGATGGGAGTTACTGTGAGATAAGCCAACTACCCGGCTTGAGTGCACCATAGGATTAGCGTGGACAGACATTGTACTCTTATGGTATCTCACCATGATGGGTGGCGATGTGTTCCACACCCAGATTGCGACCGTCTTGGAACTATTCTGTGTGGGGATTACCTCACTTCAGGGTACGACCTTGATAGTTATGTGCATCTGGTGACCGATCTTCGAGGACCTTAATGGAAACACCCCTCTCCAGTGATGACAGTGGCAGACCACATTTGTTGGCAAACCCACTCGCATCCGAGGGTCCATTGGGAACTCGCATAGGATGGCCTGGTTCTCTCATAGGAATTCAGTTAAAGCAAACTGTTCGTATGACGATAGTATTGTACCCTTCGGGATGAATGTACTATTGTTTCTCGATTCAGTGCTTGAAGCTGGAGACTTGTGAGGGATGCTTGTTTTTCCGGACTCAATTGAGACCTCCCTGAGTAGTACATAATGCCAAACCGATTCCCTGATTTGGTCATGAGCCATTTCTCGGAAATGGTGAACGTATTATTGCTATTCGGCTTTGAGAGTCCATGATGTTGACCCGAGTAGCACACCCGTGAGATTGGGAGGGGTTTACAGGTTTGCAGGAACCCTAAACTTCAACATACCCGCTTTGCCAGTGTTGTTTTATGATATTATCTGGTGCTATATGGTTCTTTGATTCTGAGATTCGGGATTTCTATTCAGAGAAATTGTTACTGTGATTACCATTGTGACCTTGATATTGTGACTCTCCACAGACACTTGGCTTATTGTTCAGCTTCAACACCATCAGTGACTGTTCAATTATGTGATCCAGTTCTACAGTTATTGGGTTCTCAGTTATGGGGTTCTGTACAGAGATGGCACTGCTATTATGGTTCTATTCAGACAGTTGGTTCACTGCTCAACACCAGCATCAGATTATTGATCACATGCCTGTTGCATACATGACATCATAGCATTTCTGCACACATGTTCAGTTATTTCCGAGGATCACATATCTGAATCATGCTGTTGGATTTTTCTGTATCAAAAACTTGAATCAAAGCAGATAGATTCCTCAGAAATAATTGAACATGGCATTTGCATACATCCTTGCATTCTTGACAGGTGTTCAGAGACAGATTCTTTTCCTGACTTGATTTCCCTTCACAATGGACAACTTGAATCACATTCGTCAAAGTATATATTTGAAGCAACTCCGGGCGGAGGTAATCGAAGGAAGACCCAGCTGAGGCCATTCAGGGCAGAAGTATAAGCTTTATTTCAAAACCAGAAACTGCTGAAACGGGAAGTCAACCAGATGAAGACTCAGATTAGCTTGGTTATGGAAATTCTGAACGAAGCTATTTTCATCCCTATTGAGGGGAACTACGCTGCTCTGATTCTCCATTGGTCAATGGAGATACGTAGGCAGGAGATCGTGCAAGATCTTTCCGAGCAACCTTATTTATTAACTTTATCAACCTTTTCCCTCCAGATGTCATTTGTCAGCATCTGACCGGAGCTTCCCAAGAGAATCCTAGGGGCAGAGAATACGGGTAAGGTCCAAAACAACTTGAGAAGAAGTTTGATCATATTCTGATGTCGTACGCAAATTCGGAGTGGTTTAGCTAATTGCATCAGGATCATCTCCAACAAAACTTCCTTTGGGGTTTCAATGCCAAGTATGATTACCATTCTGGGGCACCCGACCTTTTAATTGAAGATTGCAAGTCTTTCAGAGGCAAAGGTGAAGACAAGGTCCCGAAGTTTATCGACTCAAAGGTCATCATGCCAGAAAGTCTGCTCACATATTGAAGTTTCCTCATCAAATGGGTCTCCCAATTTGCAAAGGCATCTTCAGAATCAATAAGTCCATACAGAGTCAAGTCTCCTCAATGACGGCAATGTTCAGCTTCTTTACTGCATTTCCATTTATAGTTTACATTGTTTGTTTAAACATTTGTATGCATGCATGAAACTTATTTGTTTTTGAATGTTAACCATAATAAAATGCACATGTTTCTCTTGAAGTAATCCATTCGTATTCACTCATGATTTTATGTATGTGCATTGCAATACCAACTGTTGTGATTAAACTCTATCAGGGAGGACGACGAAATGAAAACGCAAAAATCTCTAATTGTGTGCTTTTGAGAAAGACCCTGTTGACGATGTACAGGCATTGTTTCAAGTCCTAAACACCGGAGATATAAGGGAGATAGACCCTCGCCAACCCATTTGAGCCTTGAAGTAGGAGTTTCTTTTCGCATGAAAAAAAAACCCTTGCATTTAACCCAGGGGCAGGGTAGGCGTCAGTTAGTTTGACCTAGCGTTCAAATTTCAAAAAGGAGTGTACATATGAGGATCCATTACCTTTCGTTTTACCAAATCAAGAGGTCCAATGACTAGAAACCACAATGGTTATCCCAAGTAAGTGGTCCAAAGACCGGAAACCACATTGGTTATTACTCATCAACCAAGGAGTGAGACAGTCACGACCCTCGCAAAGCATTCAAGACAAACAGTGTCACACGATTTGTTCACAAAAAAAAGAAAAAAAAATGAATGAGAAAGCCCGCTAAGTCGAAACTTGAAAACAAGCGACTTAGGCAAAAATTAGGGCATCACGCTGGACTTCACAATCAAAGATTCACAAGAATCAGTCCAGGCAAAAGTTAGGGATAAGTAAAATAATGCAAAATCAAAAGACGAAAAGGATTACACAAGAAAGATCCTCAAATAAGAACAAAGTCGTGTGGCACAGATACGAAAGACTAAGGGGTGACTGACTCCCAACAACGACCTGTTTGGTGCTTACACCGTTAGTGTAATTGGTTCCTCAACCATCACAAAACCCTTTTTGAGATGTGAGCGCTTGTGAAAGTTAGCTGAAAATAGGAATGGAGAACATCACGAAGATGGGTGGGCACAAATAAACTTCGAGCCTATATCCTTTGTTTCTATAACCGTGAACCAGGCCACGATACAACCCTCAAAAGTCCTAACTGAAACAGGGTTATTTTTGAGAGCGTACTACCACGAGACCGCGTTCCTGACTCCTATGAGTGGTGTTAAAATATCTTTGTTGGTGTTGCATGTACATGTTTTTTATTATTCAAAAATTAATGTCGTATCTTAACTAGTGATTCGCTCACAAAGGTTTGCGACATCTTTTTCAGTAAAACTTCAAGAGTGACATGTGTGTTGCATTAGAATTTTCATTCTTAAAATAAACATTTTCTGCTTACATACATTTGTTTGGCATCACAAAAATTCACATACGAAACTTCAGTCCAGAAGCTTAATCTTGCCGAGTTGAGAAGTCTGAAACTTCTGAAGGACAATCTGTCAAGATGAACTTTTACAAGAAACTTCATTGAGTAGGGACTTTCCCAACAGTCGTAGTAAGAGCCAATTAATCTGGGGCAATCATGTCGAGCAATCTCTTCAAATTCAGCCAAGCTGGGGCAATCACTTCGAGATTCAAATCTCTCAAAGAGCCATCAGGCGGAGGCATTATTCAAATTTCAACCAAACTGGGGCAATCACTTCGAGATCAAATCTCTCATGAGTCTGATGCATGCATTCAAGTTTTAGCCAAACTGGGGCAATTACTTCGAGATCCAATCTCTCAAAGAACAGTTGATCTGGGTGTTTTCTTCAAAGCACAGTCATTCAGAGGTGATCACTTCAAGGCTCGTACTGGGGCAGGCCACCCCAAGAGCACTAGAAGTTACTTTCTCCTGAAGACTGTTAATCAGAAGCACCTACCCAAGGTTCAAAATACTGGGGCAGAATATCTCACAGTGATATGAGGTTCTTCATGAATCCTTGCGAGGCAAATTCTTGCACAAACCATGCATACTGGGGCAGTTATTTCGAGATCCGACGAATCTCTCCAAGAGTTTGAAGACACTGAGGCATCTCGTATGCCAGTTTTCTGTAAAATCCTCTTGAGACATTATCTTTTGATAGATCCTAGTGGAAGGCGAGTTGAAGATTGTAAAAAAAACATTGTTCATTCATGATTAGTTGACAACCTATCAACCCGGGGCTAGGGGCAAAGCCATTGTCAGCACAATACTTCAAGAGTTATTTCATCAGCAAGCTTCATTGATCAAAATTCCTTAGCAAGTCTCATTAGACAATCCCTTCTCCAGTAGTGCGGCAAATGGAAGATTACTTCTTAAGCAGAAGGATATCATCGTCTCTCATCCCCGGCATGAGACGCCTTACATCTCTCATTCCCAACATGAGAGGATTTATCTTTTATCCCCAACAAGTGGCAACTTGAGCTCTTATCTTCAGCGGGAAGCTTTATCATTGACATTATCTGTCATCCCCAGTAGAGTTGGAAGTTGAAATCTCCCCCCAGCAAGGCAGCAGAAGGTGGGTGTCATCCCCAAGCAGGAGTTTCCCTTCAGACAGGGGCAATCCTCAACAGTACAAGGAGTTCTTTCCTCCCCAGCAAGGTGTTTCCTCAACAGTGTCATGCCTTTGGTTCTCCGCCAAGTCAGGAGGTCCTCACTTCCTCACCAGAGTTCAAGAAGGGTCCATCTCCAACAGGGTCTTGGCGCTCCAATCTCAAAGTCCAATTTATTTTTGGCAGTGGCGGCTATTCAGAGCCAGTGAATTATTAACAATTTTCCCCGCAGAGTTGTTTCCCCCTCATCAGGATAAACCAGATCAATGCAGTGATCATTGTTTCTCCCCAGCCAAGTTATCTGGGATACCTGCAGTCTCCTTATCAGGAGACCCCCTTTGCATTGTCATTCGCATAATCATCATTGCGTCTGCATCCTCCAAAGCGTAGCATTTCCATCATCATGGAGCATTACGCCATAAATTCAAATATATGCATACCAGCATGGGCCAGTTTTGAGGTATATTACATGAGACCTGTTACATCTCCAATCAGATTGAAGTGTTCCCCGCAGAATACAACTTCATTTCCCAGGATGGATGCTTCTACCAAGTCTTGTTGTTATCCCCAATTGAGTCTTGTTTCAGTACAACAGTCTCATTTCTTCGCGTCTCCGTTTCAGTACAACGGCCGTGTCTCGGGCTCTCGTTTAAGTACAACGATCCCATTCCTTTCGAGTCTCCATTTAAGCACAATGGTCTCGTCTTTGAGTCTTGTTTCAGTACAACAGTCTCATTTCTTCGCGTCTCCGTTTCAGTACAACGGTCGCGTCTCGGGCTCTCGTTTAAGTACAACGATCCCATTCCTTTCGAGTCTCCATTTAAGTACAATGGTCTCGTCTTTGAGTCTTGTTTCAGTACAACAGTCTCATTTCTTCGCGTCTCTGTTTCAGTACAACGGTCGCGTCTTGGGCTCTCGTTTAAGTACAACGATCCCGTTCCTTTCGAGTCTCCATTTAAGTACAATGGTCTCGTATTTGAGTCTTGTTTCAGTACAACAGTCTCATTTCTTCGCGTCTCCGTTTCAGTACAACGGTCGCGTCTCGGGATCTCGTTTAAGTACAACGATCCCATTCCTTTCGAGTCTCCATTTAAGTACAATGGTCTCGTCTTTGAGTTTTGTTTCAGTACAACAGTCTCATTTCCTTTCGCGTCTCCGTTTCAGTACAACGGTCGCGTCTCAGGTTATCATTTAAGTACAATGATCCTGTTTGCTCGGGCTCTCGTTTAAGTACAACGACCCCATTTCATTCGAGTCTCCATTTAAGTACAATAGTCTCGTATTTGAGTCTTGTTTCAGTACAACAGTCTCATTTCTCTTCGCGTCTCCGTTTCAGTACAACGGTCGCGTCTCAGGTTATCATTTAAGTACAATGATCCTGTTTGTTCGGGCTCTCGTTTAAGTACAACGATCCCATTTCATTCGGGTTATCATTTAAGTACAATGATCCCGTTTCATCCCGTCTTATCTTCTTTTGAGTTGTCATTCGAGGATGGCATGCTTCCCAGTAAATTTCCACCTGTTTCTATTTTTCCGCTACCTATTCGGAGGTCAAAATCAGAAAATACATAAATAAATAAATGGGCAGATGGCATTTCCATTACCCTCGGTGTGCAAATTTTCAGGTTTTATTCGAGTATTCAATCACTCCATACCTTGAACGCCTAAAAGTTGTTGCAATCATCCGTTCAGGTCTGCAGTTGATTGAATAGGGGCAGCTGTAATACCTCAAAATTTGCCCTCTCATTTCCTCAACATTTTGCATAGCATTTTGCATATATGGATTCATAAAATAACCAAAAACATTGCATCATATATAGCATAGCCGAGGCGTGGGTATGTGATCAATGATCGGAGCAACCGAAAGTTATGAAGAGGCTACCGAAGAGCCACAAAGCTTCTCAACCTTGTGCAAAGGGTTCACAATATCCCACAAGTCTTCACTTGAAGCCACAAGTCATGGAAAGTTTTGGTTTGATTGAAGGAGGCAAGCAGTGCAATACTTCTTGAGGGAAAAGAGCCGAATTAGGGTTTCATTTCTACAGGGCTTCTACATAAATTTTTGAGTCGAAGTGGATTTCTTTGACTTATATATGATGTCAAGTGCCTAGGGTTCAAATCTCGTCCACAAATTCATTTTGGAAGGGGTTCGACTGGCCGGACGACGGAAAATCGAGGAATTGGAGAAAAGGCAATCGGGCTAGGTAAAAAGGGTCGACTCCGGACTTTTAAGATCGAGATCGTGAAATTAGGGTTACAATGATCCTATGGTTCAAACTTGATCAAGAAATGATGGAGGAATCATAGAAAAACCAAAGAAAAATCATTTGAAAGGTAGTTAGTTTCACCATTTCCCTCCACCTTTCCTTCCACTTTCTTTCCACACTTCCTTTCATTCTTTCCGTCTCATTTTTCCACTTCAATTCCACTCCATTTCCCTTGGAAACTTCCACCACCTTCCACCATTTTCTAGAGTGTTCCAAGGAATATTCCCTTTTCCAACCCTAACCCTAACTAACTTCCAAACCTAATATTTGGATCCCAAACCTAATATTTGGGCCCCAAACCCAAACCTAGCTCCTAGCCTAGTCTCTATTTAAGCCATTTTCATCCAAACAAAAAGGGTTGAACACCATTTTCCAATCTCACTCTTTGATAAGCACTTTTTTCTCTCACTTTTCCTCTCCCTCTCACCAAAGCTTTTTCAAATAAGCTCTTCAAGTTTCACATTGAAACTTGAAGATCTTGAAGCTTAAGCCTCCAACCTTCATATTTTGTGGATTGAAGAAGGATAAGCTACTGAATTTTGTGAGGATTATCGACTTATCAGAAGCACACGAAGATTCAAGCTCAAGAACGCATTTATTTTGCGATTTCTTGGTTTTCGGTTTTCTCTTCGATTCAAGCTCCGATTCTTGCAACAATCACCGAAGCACTCCTCCGCTTCGTAGGTTGGTGATCTTAATCATTTCTTCTTTAAGTTATTCTCTCCATCTCGCCATTTTTGGCATTCTTTAAGTGCTTTTCGTTTTGTTTAAAATCAATTCCGTTTCGATTATGTTTGCTTGTGATTTGTGATTTTGGTTGAATTTGGATTTAAGGTGTTAATAGATATAGGTTCTACCATGTGTAAATAAGCTCCAATTGAGTAGAAATTTGTGTTAGCATGATTAAGTGGGGGTTAGGATTGTTTAGAAGGAAGATTGTGGCCAAAAGCACTTTTTTTCAAAAGCATTTTTCACTTTTTGTTCAGTGTTAACCGGTTAACGCATTTGGTTAACCGGTTAACGCATGCGTTTTTGGCCAGAATGCTGTATTTTTCTGCCCGTTAACGGGTTAACCTATATGGTTAACCGGTTAACGCTGTTCATTTTTGGATTTTTAGCCTATTTTCTTGCTCAATCTTGCTTCCTAGTGCCTCTAATGTTCATGTATGTTTAAGTAGTGATTTTAGGGAATTTTTGGGTCCATTTCCAGTAGCCAATTTATTTTTTTCGAGTCGTTTCGACATGATTCCATTTACTTTTCTATGTTTTGGGTTAAAGGTGCAAATGTGATATAAGTGATTCTTGATGTTGTTTGCTACACTTTAATCATTTGTTTCACATGTTAATTGCTTGCTTAAATCCAACATATGCTTCATGATTATTGTCATTGCTTGCTTGATTGATAAAGTGATTAAATACCATGTTGATTTTTTGCCAAAAGTGATTAAATGCTTCACATGTTCATGCAAGTTTCTTGTGCTTAATTGACCATATCTTAACATGAGTTCAATTCTGATTTTATGCCATGCATGTGTAACAATTGATGCTTGTAGTGATACTTGTTCAATCTCATGATAAAATGCTCATGTGTGCAACATGAAAAAAGTATGTTTGTTCTTGATTGATCATTGTCATTTTTAATCAAATAAATGATGTAAATAAATTCACATGTTTGAGTTCATTTTGTGATGCATGTAGATTCATGTCAAGTGACATTAATGTGTTGTTTATCATTCACTTTGTGCACATAAATAAAAATAATCAAATTTGGATTTTGCATTTCATAGCTGTTTTTGTATATAGCTGCTGTAAGATACATGGTGTTTGTTATATTAGTATGATGTGTGTGACTTTCTACACCTACTTTTTCATGTTGCATGCTGGCTGTAAAAAGCTGGTGGGTGTTAGGCTTAGTTTCATAGCTGTTTGTGTATTAAGGGGCTGTAATAGGTGTTGTATTTTGGTTTTAGCATTTTTCTAGTTCCTTTAGGATTAAAATAGAGTCTAGTTTAGGTCTAAGGTGCCTTAGGATTTAATTAGGATTTAATTAATGTGTGTTTGCCTTATTCTTTTTAATAAAAATGTGCATTAACACTTGTTTTGTAGTGGGGAAGATTGAGGTAAGTTTACTCCACTTTATCCTTTATTTTTTATGCATTTCTTTTAGGCTTTTTAATTCATTTTTCCTTCCATGTTTGTGATTGGTAGGATTCCCCATTGTTAGGACCAACTTATCTTCCTTAGGAAGTAAGTTGCATCCTTTTTCCTTTTTTTTTCTTTCTTTTCCTTTTTCCATTAGGAATAGAAAACCTCACTAACCACTAGGATCACTTTGTAAATACATAATACATTAGGATTGAGTCTTAGTCCCTTAGATTTTTCCTTTTATCAACTTGAGTCATTCTCTTTCTCATCTCAAAAGAAAAGCAATAAAACACTTAATAAAAACCGAACAATCTTGTACGACACGAGACTTTGTTGCGGAGTGTTTATACGCGTCCTGTTTCGGGGCGAGGTGTAAATACTTCCCGCGATGGATAGGTCTTAGTACAAGACAGTTCACAAACAAATTCAAAAAACACTTCTTTTAAAAAGACAAAAACAAACAATAACCGACTATCCTGCGGGAACTTCTTCTCTCATCTCATTCACTCACAACGCGAACTCGCGGCGACTTGTCACACATGCAAGACGGTTAACGCACTCGTACCAGACGAGCCTGCAACACCTGAGCATAGACACACGCAGTTCCAGCGATAAAAAACACAAACAAATAGTTCCCGCCTAGGTTAGGCGAACTACGTCGACTCTGATCCTCATTATCCCGATGAGGTACGTAGGCAGCGGGGTAGGGCCCGTTCGAGCACATTCTTTATTTTCCCTACATTTCCCCCTTTCTTTCCATTTTCTCTCTTCTTATTCCTTTCTCATTTTCCATTCCCTTTATTCCAGTAGCGGTTTTATTCAGCAGCATCTTATTTTCTCACCCTTTGAAACAAACAAGCAAGCGTGGATCCCGTCGGGTACGACGGACGATCTGGGGTGCTAATACCTTCCCAGTTCGTAACCGACTCCCGAACTCAGATCTTTGGTTCGCAAGGCCTTGTCCTTTCCTTCTTCCTCAGGTTTGTGCAACATTACCTTTCCCATTCTTTCGGGATAAAAATGTCTGGCTGGCGACTCTAACCTTTCCGCGCCACTTTCGCGTTTGTACTAGGATGAAAATCCCGGGAGCGACAGTGTCTGACTTTTGCTTGTTGTTGCTTTCATTTCATTGTACTTTTCTTTTCTTATGTTGTATTTTGACCCCCCAGGGGCATGTATTGTAAAAGACAAACTATGTATCATTCACTTTTTGTAATATATGTATTAGTTTGTTTTATCTGGGTTCTTTCCAAGCAACATCACAAGCATCTTCCTCAGGGGTCTGGAAAGGTCAAAACCAAGTGCCAAGTCGGATACCTTGGAGACAAATAAGCATACTGCATTGCATACTAACCTTTGTTTGTTTTGTAGGTTTGTTTTGTTTTTGTTACTAACTCTGTTGTGATCTCAGGAACTATTGCTCGACGTCGGGTGTTCCCACTCAACCGTCCACACAAATATCCCACCCGCAACAACCTTTCGGGTATACAGATGGACCAAGTACAGCAGGACCTTACAGAGGTCAGGGCTCAAATGGCCAATGAGAGACTAGAAATGAGGAATCAGATGACTCAGTTTATGGAGGTGATGAATAATATGGCTCAAAGCCAGGAGAGATTAAGAGCTTTGGTAGAGAGGCAGAATCAGGAAGACCCCCATCTAGGGACTGCTGGGACAAGCAACAATGAGAGGGTTTAGCCTCATGTCAACCCACCTGTATTTGGACCCCACCTTCATCCAGAGATCAACATCCCTGCTGTAAACACCCCAAATTTGCCCTCACTCTTTCACACCATGGCTTGTGATCATCCTCATATGCATAAGCACAAACATATCATCTCATATCTCATTTTTGATTCACTGCATTGGTTCTGAGGCATCTGCACCTAGGGTTTGTGATCTGAGCAATCCCAAGGCATCTTGAGCCATTCCAAAGGCCACTAATCAACTCAAAGGGGTCCATATGTGTTCTTATGTCATATTCCATCTCCTCAAAGTCAAAAATGCAAAGGAATCACAAGGACTAGGGTTTAAGTGGATGCAAAGCCAGGCTAGACTGCACAGTTGACTGAAAATTAGGGTTTTGTTTTCAGAGGCCATAACTCCAATTTTTTTGGTCATTCTTGTTTCCATTGGTCTCTATAGGGTATAGGGAGTATGCATATCAATTTTCATGAAGAAATTCCATGGGGAAGTCATCTGATCAAGAGTTGACTTTTCAGACAAGTCAGTGTAAAATCAGGGCATCTGAGGCCCCCATTGACCCAACCAATGGGTGATCTTCATCATTTTGAGTGTATATGATCTTTATTTGATCATGGAAGAAGGTTGAAGTTCATAGAAATCAAGAATTTAGGGTTTTTGCAAATGTTGACTTTTTGGGCATAGTTGACTTTTCAAGAATGCATCATTTTAGGTCATTTTTCAAGCCATGATTCTTGATCCAAAAATGCTTCAAATGGAAAAACTTTGGTCATGAAAGTTGTAGATCTCATCTTTCCCTTTTCAAAAAGTACAAGAACATGATCAAACTCTTCTTGGATCAAAAGTTATGGCAATGCAAAGTTGGCAAAAATCACTTATTTTCAAGATATGCACCAAGTGGGAAAATTGCAAAATCATGTGCTAAGTCAAATTGCAACTTCTAATTCATTTCAAACCAGCACATAAACATTCTCTAAGGCCCAAAATCAGATTTGAACCAAAGATCACATGTGTTTAGTTCATGTAACAAGGCATTTTTTCATGAGATTTCAAAAAGGCCACAAGTTGCAAAACTCATGATCACATCTCACCAACTTGAGGCATTGGCTGCTGAACCAAGCTAGCTTCATACACACACCATGCTGCGCAGCCCCTAGGCTTTGTACCAAGCTAGCACTTCACCATGCCTCACTTACACAAAAGGTGGACTTTATGCAAAAGTAAACTTACCTATCACCACAGGCCATGTCACATCTTCTGGCCACTTGGATTAAAATAATATATCATTTTGCAAGCCATTTCATGTACTAAGCCAGTCTGAAACATACTCATTCAACACATTCACAAAATCACCCCACATTGCATAAGCTTTCGAATCTCTCTGTCCAGTTTGCAAACACTTCAACCATTTCCATCATTCAACTCACCTTGCTCCATAGACCACCCAGCACCAAGAACATAAGCCTGAAACAGCCTGAACATCTCACTGCCATTTCTCCCCCCATTTTGCAGTTTCATTCAAAACTCTCACCATAGCTCACAAACAGCCAAACAAACACTCCAGACCTTCTCCATTCATCCTCAGGATCTCAAACAACCCATCACAATGACCTGAAAGTGCCAGAATCTCCATTGCCATTTCTGACCAAGCTTGAGCAGAAGCTTTCGAATCTCACTGTCCAGCCAGCTTAAACTCTCTTTGAGCATTCAAACATCTTCTGGGGATCAAGTGGAGTGGATTGCACAAGGAGAAGTGGCCAGAAAGTCCTCAAACTGAAAGCTCCAAATCTCAGGTAGCTCGAAAATTATTTTTCCAGAAATCATTTTTCTTGTTACAAACTTGTTCTTTGTGTTGTCCTGATCATGAATATGTCTTTGGTTTTTGAAATGGTGATGAAATAAGCATTTAATTGAACTCTGAAACTGGTTTGCCCTAAAACTTGTTATGTTCGATTCATGGTTTTGAGGAAGAAGAAATTTGTTTGGGCTTAGGGTTTTAGTTCAGGGGATCATGGGGATCATTTTGGTGTGTTTAGTTTTCATTTTCGCTACGTTTTAAGGGAGTTGGGGAGTTTTCAGGTGAGGGGCTGGCCGGAGAAGACGACCGGAAGTCTTCTCCGGCAGCCTGAGTAATTAAACCCTAATCTCAGGTCATTAACTCCAGTTTGAATTTGGACCATTGATTGCGTTGAATTGTTTGACTCCCCGCGCGAATGGAAGGCTCAGATTCACTCATTTGCCCTAATCTCATTTAATTAGGATAATTATAATTAATTAATTCAGGAGTCATCTGGACCCTCCATTCACGCGCCAGTCAACCAATTTGAACTCATAATCAATCTCGTCCATCCATCCTGATTACTTTCATTTTTATTTGTTTTTATTTCATTTTATTTCAATTAACTTGCATAATTATTTTAAAATAGCAAAAAATACATAAAAATTATGAAACTTTTTCCTCTGAGTTTTAATAATTTTTATGACACAAAAATATTTTTATTTTATTTTTCATCATTAAAAAAGTATTTTTAAATATTTAAAAGATTATTTTTAATTGATTAATGGGAATTAATTAATTAAAAATACTTTTAGGTATTTAAAAATTACAAAAAAATTCATGAAATGTTCTAAGACATTTAGAAACATTGTCCAACCTTCAAACCAAATTTCTTTTTTGATCTTGATGCATCTTAAGAATTTTTCATTGAATTAAATCATTTTTTATGCATTATTTTGATCATAAGTTCAAAAATTCATTTCTGCCTATTGGAGAAGGTTGAGACATTGATTCTTCTTTCATTGTGTTATGTTTAGCATGTAGTTTCTAGGGTAAAATGGCCATGATTTGATCTTGCATTTTCTAATTGTTTGACATTTCTTTTGTTAAGAACCCTAAAAAACCCTAATAACTTGTAAAAATCATAACTTGAGTTTGGTTGAGAGTTGAGAGCTCCCCTTTGGGCAGTGGTTTATTGTAGGTTTAGGGTTTCTTTGGGTGCCATTTTCCATTTTTATCTTAGGGTTTTGTTTCTGTTTTGGATTTTTGTTTGATGTTTGATCCATGAACCCTAATTTGGGCTTTCTCTTGCATCCTTCTTGCATTCTCTTGCATAGCATGACTTGTCTTTGCATTTTGTGCATTCTTGTGATTCATTTGACATCTTAGGACATATAGAAGGCATGTTTGATCATTGCATTACATGTTTGCCATGTCATTTGTCTTGTATGCTTCATAACATTTCATGCTTGTTCATGCTCCTTAACTTGCATCATTTGCATCCATGATCTTGTATGAACATCCCCATGCCTTGCCTCGTGTTTGCAACACCTCATAGCATCATTTTCATCATCAACATGCTTCTGGTTTGGTCTAGCATCATGTCATTTCATTTCATTTAGCATTGCATTGCATTTCTTTCTAACATTTCAGGTGGTAAGTAAACTTGGGAGGTGAATTTGCCTTCACTTCTCATAACTTTTCTTTTCATCTCTCTTGCATCCATTGCTGCATTTTATTTGTGTTTGGGTTTGAGCTTGCTCATTCTTGTTCCTCCCCCCTTCTTTCTTCAAGTGACTTGACTTCTTGAATGAAGCAAGTCACTTTGCTTCTCTTGATCTTGTTCATTTGCTTCCTGGTGGCTCCTCTGAAGATTGTTCTTGAAAACCTCACAAACCTTAGGATCAACCAAGCATGACAATGAATTAGGGTTTTGATTAGTCTCCCCCCATAGTTTTACCTTTGTGTCTCTCTTTGAGTCTTCTTTTCTCATCTCATAATCAGGGACTAAACCCTAAAGGCTTTAAGACTTTGTGATTAAGCTTATGCCTGCATCCTTCTCTTAGGATGGAGTGCATAACTTTAATCCTAAGCCTTGAACCCTTAATGTGTTTAAATCTCTTAATCAAATCACTTAATAAGTATCAAGACATCACACTTGTAACTTGGGCCTTGCATCAGGGTTCTATTTCTTCCTTAAGTGGTTAAGAAGGACTAACCCTAGTGTTAATGGACAAGTCCCCCTCAAGTTGTCTTACAAATCATAAAATTCACTTCATCATCACCATTAATCTAAAATTCACTTAATCAAAGGCTTGTTTTGTCATGGGTTTAATCCCTAATCATGGATTAAGTTGAGGAGCTTTCCTCAGCTTAAACATTCTCATCTATTATCCTTCTATTAGGATGGTGTAATGAGTCTGTTTAATCCCTGATTATGGCTTAACCTCATTACTCAACACTAAACAAAAATCCCAAAAACATCTAAATAATCACAAGTAGGTTAATGATCTTAATCCTGCATCAAAGGTGATTAAGTGTGAGAATCTGACTTCACACTTAAGGTATTCTCATTACCCATAATCAGAGGGAAGATGTGATGAGTTTACTAATCCATTGGTTTAGGCTTAAGCTCATTATCCTATGACAAACCTCAAAAGCAATAAAAGACTGAAAACTCAAAAACAAACAATAATCGTCTCCTTCGGGATTCTTTTCTCATCATCTTCACTCACAACCGAGAACTTGCTTCTTCCGTCTAATGCAAGACAGTTAGCACCTGAGCCAGACAGGTCATACACTTGAGCATGGACAAGTAAGCAGTTCACAAGTCAATTCATCTTTCAGTCTCTTTGGGTCGAACTACGGTGTTCTGACTTCCTCATTGCACGAGAGGATACGTAGGCATAACTTAACAGTTATCGAACAAAAGTCTCTGTACATTCCCCCCTCCTTCTAGCTTCATTCTTTAGCCTCATGATCTTGAGCATTTCACTCCTTTCTTACACTGACACTTTCATACTTCATATCACTTATACACTTTACACTGACACCTGTACATCCTTTTCCAGCTATCTTACACACAAATTGCACTGACACTACCCCTTTAAAACACAAATCTTTTAAGCGTGGATCCCGTCGAGTACGGCGGACAATCTGGGTGCTAATACCTTCCCAGGTTGTAACCAACCCCCTTTCTCAGTCTCTCTGGTTCGCAACCGTCTTATCCGTATCTTTCTAGGTCTATGCAGCATTGCCTTTCCTCCGGGATAAAAATGCCTAGCTGGCGACTCTTTCATCTCCAGTGAGTTCACGGCTGTGTGTTCTCACTGTTCCCTTCGCCGACCGTTCGCGCTTGTACCTGGATGCTAATCTTTGGGAGCGACACCTGCTAATGTGCAAGGGAATGCTACTACAGGTAGAGTGCTGCAAGAAGACCCCCAGGAAGATCAGTTCACTGTGATGGGAGCTGGGGATGAAGCCTATGACAGAAGGCTAGATGAGATTGCTGAAAAATTAAGGTCTTTGGAGTCTCAAAACTCCTTGGGTTTTGATGTTATGGACATGGGCTTAGTGGACGGGGTCAGGATTCCCCACAAATTTAAACCTCCGTGCTTTGAAAAGTACAACGGAACCTCCTGTCCACGGACCCACTTGCAATCTTTTCTGGGGAGGCTGAAGGCATATAACATGGATGAAAAGCTGTGGATGTTTTATTTCGAAGATAGCTTGACAGGAGCTTCAAGGGAATGGTACTCTCATCTGACTAGAGCAACCATCAGGTGCTGGAAGGACCTGGCTGAAGCCTTTATCAGACAGTACCAGTACAACTTGGATATGGCTCCCAACAGAACCCTCCTGATGGGAATGTCACAATCATCCAGGGAAAGCTTCCGGGAGTACGCCCAGAGGTGGAGACAGCTTGCTGCTGCTGTCCAGCCACCCATGTCAGAGAGGGAGATGGCTGATATGTTTATGAACACCCTCCAAGGGACATACATTGATAGGCTAGCTGCCTTTTCTTCAACCAGCTTTGCAGATGTCGTTATAGCTGGAGAAAGAATTGAGAGCCTATTAAAGATGGGCAAAATTTCTGACAACGGTGCCAGCTCATCCAGCAACACAAGAAAGCCTTTTGTGGGCCCAAGAAGAACTGGTGAGACTAATGCTATCCATACCAGCAGGGGCAGACCCCAATATGTTCATAGGTCTGTGGCAGCAGTCACCATTCCCGCTCCAATTCATCCACAACCAGCTTATCAACCACAACAACCCCAGTACCAGCAACAAACTCAGTATCCTCCTCAGAGAAACTACAATAATACCAACAACAACAATCAGCAAAGACTATTCCAACAGAGACCATCTCAAGCCAATAGGGTGATTGATCCAATCCCTATGCCATATGTCGCTTTACTGCCACAGCTCTTGAAGCTCAACTTGGTTGAGTTAAGGACGTTGGCACCTCCAGATCCTGCCAGTCTACCCAGAAACTATGACGCCAACGCCAGATGTGCTTTTCATTCCAATGCACCTGGCCACAGTACAGAGAAGTGCAGAGCTTTGCACATGAAGGTACAAGACCTGGTAGATTCCAAAGCTCTAAACTTCGCACCCCCACCAAATGTTAACAAGAACCCTATGCCCAACCACGGAGGACCCAGAATTAATGCTATTGAGGAAGATAAGCCGTCTTACTTGATAACCAGTGTGGGTCAGATTCGGACACCCTTGGTGGAGATTAAAGCTCGACTCCTTGAATGTCAAATGTTCCCGGGATGTGAGCTAGGATGTGCTTATTGCAACATTTCAGTGAATGGGTGTGATAACTTGAGAGATGGCATAGATGGTCTCATCCAGAGTGGCCTGCTTCAAATCACAACATCAATACCTTCAAATCCAGCAATCTCCTTAACAGCAGTTCCCGAGTCTTCTACAACTGCAGCAACCATTGTTCCGAACAACTCTTCAGTTTCATCAACAAATGCTTCATCTGTTACTTCAACAGACCAAATATCAACAAACATCCCTTCTACAACTTCAGCACCCCTTCATTCAGACTCTTCTACAACAGCAACACCCATCCAATCAACAGTGTCTCCTACAACATCAACAGCAAACAATGAGAGTGTCTCAACGGTTACGATTTATTATGATCCTGCAAATGATTCTGCCTACAACTCACAAAATGCCACTCCTATCAGAGCACCAGTCACAATATACTATGATCCACATACTATCATGGTCCCTTCTGCAGCTGCTATCCGTCCAGTCACTATCATAGTGCCTGGGCCAGTTCCTTATGAAAGCAGTAATGCCATCCCTTGGCATTACGACTCCGATCTATACCGCGAAGGACAGAAAATAACTTTGGAATCATCAACTTCTTCACCACAAATATACAATGTGGGGGGAGGCGGAGGCTTCACTCGAAGCGGACGTCTCTTTGCCCCGCAAATTCAAAAACCCACTGCTGAAGCAGAAGCTGCTGCCAAGGCAAAAGGGAAGAGCATGGTGCAAGAAGAACAAGTTGTTAAAGAAGCTTTAAAAACCCCTTTTGATCAAGAGGTTGATGAATTCATGAGAATCATCAAGAAAAGTGATTACAAGATAGTGGACCAGCTTCACCAGACACCTTCCAAAATCTCCATTTTATCATTGCTAATGTGCTCCGAGGCTCACCGGAACGCATTATTAAAAGTCTTGCACGCAGCTTATGTGCCAGAAGAGATTACAGTCAATCAGTTGGAGGCAGTGGTTGGGAACGTCAATGCTAGTCATGGACTAGGATTTACCAACACTGATTTGACTACGGAAGGTCGCAATCACAACACGGCTTTGCACATTACCATGGAGTGTAAGGGTGCAGTTCTTTCCCATGTACTGGTAGACACAGGGTCATCCCTCAATGTCTTACCTAAGAAAGCCCTTGTGAAGCTGGAATATGAAGAATTGGCATTACGTCCCAGCAACTTGGTAGTAAGAGCCTTTGACGGTTCTAAGAGATCAGTTCTGGGAGAAATTGAGTTGCCTGTAACGATTGGCCCACAAACTTTCAAAACGACCTTCTACGTGATGGACATTCAGTCGGCCTACAGCTGTTTGTTGGGTAGACCATGGATTCATGCCGCTGGCGCAGTTACGTCTACCCTTCACCAGAAGTTAAAATTCGAGTGGGAGGGCCAAGTCGTTACTATTTGTGGAGAGGAAGATATCTTTGTCAGCCACCTGGCTACATACAAATACATTGAGATGGATGGGGAGATCCACGAAACTATGAGTCAAGGGTTTGAGGCCTTGAACATAAATGAAACATCTGCTGTACCTGGAACCTCAATGACATCTTACCAACAAGCCCGGAAGGTTGTTGAAGAAGGGACTGCCCAAGGCTGGGGCAAGTTGTTGCCCGTAGAGAAGAAGGAGGATAGATTTGGGTTGGGTTACAAACCAACTCGACAAGATCAAGCAGAGGCTGCTAAGGAGCCCAATTTTGTCAGTGGGGGGATGCTCACCCCCGATGCAGTAAACAACTTGGAAGACGAGTCGGAGGATGAACGCAACCTGGAGAGCTGGATACGTCCAAAGATCCCGGGGAGCAGTATCTCAAACTGGTCTTCCCAGGAAATTATAAGGGTTACTCCTGTAGAGTAATTATTATTTCCTGTATATTTTTAGCATGCATCAAGTCTTGCATCTTGCCCAAGATGACAAGACTCATTTTGTAATCGGGCCATCTGTAATTTTGTGCAACAAGATTAATCAATGAAATATCAGACATCTTTTGCAAATGAGTCTTTTTCTTTTCCGCTCACTGTTTTTCCATTTTTCTTTTTGTACAAAAATAAAATGGCAATGTTTTCAAAATGACAACTTTATTTCACTTTTTTTAAACAAGAGTAAAATCAATCACTAAAATGAACAAACTGAACCCTTGCAGAGAGTGCCTTCCAGACCGCACCGACAACAGCACGGCTATGGCTTCGTATGACTTTGACAATCCAATCAATCAAGCTGATGAAGGGGTTGAAGAAGATTGCGAGCTTCCTGAAGAGCTAGCCAGGTTGTTAAGGCAGGAGGAGAGAGTTATTACTCCTCATCAGGAGGAGGTCGAAACAATTAATCTTGGTACGGATGAAGACGTGAAAGAGGTTAAGATCGGGGCCTGCTTACAAGACCCAGTAAAGAAACAACTGATTGACCTGCTTCAAGAATATGTGGACGTGTTTGCTTGGTCTTACCAAGATATGCCAGGGTTGGACACCAACATTGTTATGCACAAGCTACCTTTGAGAGAAGATTGCCCGCCGGTTAAACAGAAACTGCGTCGCACTCGCCCTGACATGGCAATGAAAATCAAAGAAGAGGTACAAAAGCAGTGGGACATTGGGTTCCTTGCTGTAACTAGCTATCCGCCGTGGGTTGCTAACATCGTACCTGTGCCTAAGAAAGAAGGCAAAGTAAGAATGTGTGTTGACTACCGGGATCTGAACAAAGCCAGCCCGAAAGATGACTTCCCATTACCTCACATTGATGTATTGGTTGACAATACGGCTCAGTTCTCGGTATTCTCCTTCATGGACGGATTTTCAGGATATAATCAGATCAAGATGTCACCTGAAGACATGGAGAAGACAACCTTCATCACACCCTGGGGCACGTTCTGTTACAAGGTGATGCCCTTCGGACTGAAGAATGCTGGAGCAACATATCAACGGGCTATGGTGACATTATTCCACGATATGATCCATAAAGAAATCGAATGTTATGTGGATGACATGATTGCCAAGTCCCTCACTGAAGAAGACCACCTGGTAAATCTGCTGAAGCTATTCAAGCGTCTGAGGAAGTACCAGCTAAAGTTAAACCCCAACAAATGCACATTCGGGGTGCGATCTGGTAAGCTGCTGGGATTTATTGTAAGCGAGAAAGGGATTGAAGTTGACCCTGATAAAGTCAAAGCTATTCAAGAGATGCCTGCACCGAAGTCAGAAAAAGAAGTTCGAGGGTTCTTGGGACGATTGAACTACATTTCACGGTTCATATCTCACCTCACAGCAACCTGTGAACCTTTGTTCAAACTGCTAAGAAAAGAACAAACGGTCAGGTGGAACGAAGACTGCCAGAAGGCTTTTGACAAGATCAAGGAGTACTTACAAGAGCCTCCAATCCTTATGCCTCCAGTTGAAGGAAGACCTCTGATAATGTACTTGACAGTATTAGAAGAGTCGATGGGGTGTGTGTTGGGCCAGCATGACGAGTCTGGTCGAAAAGAGTATGCAATATACTACCTAAGCAAAAAGTTTACCGACTGTGAACAACGTTATTCACTACTCGAGAAAACTTGCTGTGCTTTAGCGTGGGATGCTCGCCGACTGAGACAATATATGTTGACCCACACTACTTTATTGATCTCAAAGATGGACCCAATTAAGTACATTTTTGAGAAGCCAGCACTTACCGGACGGGTTGCAAGATGGCAAATGATCCTCACAGAATATGACATCCAATACACATCTCAGAAAGCCATCAAAGGCAGTGTATTATCTGAATATCTTGCTGAGCAACCTATTGATGATTACCAGCCTATGAGATTTGACTTCCCTGATGAAGACATCATGTTCATAAAAGCAAAAGATCATGAAGAGCCTGTCCACACTGAAGGGCCTGACCTGAAAGAAGAATGGACTATGATGTTTGATGGGGCTGTTAACATGAATGGTCGTGGTGTTGGTGCAGTACTCATTACACCTAAGGGAGTTCACATGCCTTTCTCGGCAAAGCTCACCTTCAACTGCACTAACAACGAAGCTGAATACGAAGCTTGCATTATGGGTCTTGAGGAAGCCATTGACCTCAGGATCAAGACATTGACTGTATTCGGAGATTCAGCTCTGGTAGTTAATCAAACCAACGGCAAATGGTACACACACCAAGATCATCTAATACCTTACAGGGATTATACAAGGAGGTTATTGACTTTCTTTACAACAGTCAAGCTTGAGTATATCCCTCGGGACGAGAATCAGTTTGCAGATGCTCTTGCCACCATTTCATCCATGATCAAAGTTCAAGCTGCCAACTTTGTACCTCAGATTTCAGTGTCCAGACTTGACAGACCGGCTTATGTGTTTGCAGCAGATGTTGTCAAAGATGATAAACCTTGGTTCCACGATATTAAGTGCTTCTTGGAGGATCAAACATACCCACCTGGGGCATCTTCCAATGATAAGAAGACTTTGAGAAGGCTTGCTGGTAGTTTCTTCCTGAATACTGATGGTTCCCTGTACAAGAGAAACTTCGATATGGTACTCCTCAGATGCGTTGATAGAACAGAAGCAGACTTGTTAATGCACGAGGTGCACGCAGGATCCTTTGGTACCCATGCAGGAGGACATGCAATGGCCAAGAAGTTGCTAAGATCAGGTTATTACTGGATCACAATGGATTCCGACTGTTGTGCCTATGCCAGAAAATGCCATAAATGCCAGATTTATGCAGATAAGGTGCATGTACCTCCCAATCCTTTGAATGTGATGTCTTCACCTTGGCCCTTTGCTATGTGGGGCATTGATATGATTGGTAAGATTGAGCCGACTGCTTCGAATGGCCACAGATTCATCCTGGTTGCCATTGACTATTTCACCAAGTGGGTCGAAGCAACTTCCTATGCAAACATCACAAGGCAAGTGGTAGCCAGATTTCTGAAGAGAGATATCATCTGTCGATACGGAGTTCCCGAGCGAATCATTACTGATAATGGTTCCAACTTAAACAACAAAATGATGGCAGAGCTATGCCGGGACTTCAAGATTCAACACCACAATTCTTCTCCTTACAGGCCAAAGATGAACGACGCTGTTGAGGCAGCTAATAAGAATATCAAGAAGATTGTGCAGAAGATGGTAGTCACATACAAATATTGGCATGAGATGCTACCGTTTGCCTTGCATGGATACCGCACGTCAATCAGAACATCCACTGGGGCAACACCGTATCAGCTTGTGTATGGTATGGAAGCAGTCCTACCAGTTGAAGTTGAATTACCCTCCCTACGGGTATTAATGGATGTTAAGTTGAGCGAAGCAGAGTGGGTCCGGTCCCGATACGAACAACTGAGTCTGATTGAAGAGAAAAGATTGGCTGCAATCTGTCATGGGCAGTTGTATCAGAAAAGAATGAAGAGAGCCTTCGATCAGAAAGTTAGGCACCGAGAGTACCAAGTAGGAGATCTTGTGCTGAAAAGAATCCTCCCTCCTCATACAGACCACAGGGGCAAATGGACTCCGAATTATGAAGGACCATTTGTAGTAAAGAAAGTTTTCTCAGGTGGAGCACTGATGCTCAGTACTATGGATGGTGAAGACTTCCCGTCCCCTGTGAATTCAGATGCAGTTAAAAAATACTTCGCATAAAAATGACCCGCTGGACATAAAAACAGAATGAAAGTCCAGGCAAAAATAGGGCATCCCGGCGAGTCAAAAACAGAATAAAAGACTCGAGCAAAAATAAGGGAAATAAAAAAAAAAATGTACACCCGCTGAGTTGAAAAGCCACATTGGACAACTCAGGCAAAAATGGGTATCCCGATGGATTGAAAACCCGAAAGGGCGGTCCATGCAAAATAAGGGAATAAGCGAACAACTGCATTCTGAATTCGTCTGTATCACCTACAACTTGGTAAGCCTCGAAAGGATCAAGTTTCTGTCAAAATCAGCCTTCTTCAGAAAGCAAGACGAGAAGAATGTCAAATGTCATACGAGTCATAGCAAAGGGAAGCTCCTTGAAGCGTCGACAACATTGCCAGCATTTTGTTTCTCAATTTGTAACAATCTCCTCATTTCAGGGGATTTGTTTCTTTGACTGTATCTTGCCAACTCAGGGCACATGAATTAATAAAATCATATTTTCAGTCACGATGTCTCGCACATTTTTATTTGCAAAGAATGTCTGATATCTTTAAAATACTGATTGCATAAATACAGATGCTTTTCTTCTAAAAACTACAAGCTTGCAGGGAATGTACTTACTCTCAGAAGTGTCTAACTCCTATGACGGAATCCAGCAAAGGATACCTCGGGATTACTTGTGCGTTTCTCTATCTTTGCAGGATTGCAGGTATCCAAACGCAACTCGGGGCATGAAAGCTTCACCCCAGCAAGCTGGCAAGTCAACCAACATTCAGTTTTAGCACTCCAAGTGTTTTCTCCCCAGCTGAGTTGCCACTTGTCACTTCTCCCAGCCGAGGTGCCAATCTTTCTTCCTCAACTAAGTATTAAAGTCAGGGAGCCATCTCCCCACAGAGTTTCAACCTCTATCCAGAAGGGCAAGGAATCACAACAGAGTGACGAAAGCTTCTACAAACCCCAGCTGGGTCCCTCATTACCAAGATGGGCCTATCAGTGACCTATTTCCCCAAGCAGATACATCTGGTCAGATCTACCAATGATCTCATCCCCAGCTGGGATGTTCACTTCAAGCAGATCGACCAGAGATCTTCACGGCAACGGGATCCGAATCCCGGTTTGGTATCTTTGCATAACCATATCATTCGCATCATATTCACCCACAAAGCGTAGCATTCCGTCTAATACGGAGCATTACGGCAAAAATCCAACATATTGCATAATCATAAGCCATGTTCTGAATCGAACACTTGTGAATGTTGACAATCCATCAACAGTATACAGAATGCTTCCCAAATTCCCCAGTGGAGAGCTAAAGCTAAAGCAGTTGCCTTACACTCCCAAACATCAGTACATACTCCTTGTGGCACCCGTCCGTGTCACATCCCCAGCAGAAGACCAAAGCGTCCCCTTTGCACTCACAGATACTTGTATATATATAGTTCCTTGACATCCGTCCATGTCATTTTCCCCAGCACAGTAACATAAACACTTTGTATATCAGATACTTGTTTATACTATACTTTTCTCCTTTTGACACTCGTCCGTGTCACTCTCCCCAGCAGGTTAAATACCCGTCTATACACTACTCATACTTATTACTCTTATCTCGCTTATACAGATACTCGTCCGTATCTTATATACACCATTTATATCCCCGCAGATTCAACACTAGTCCTTGTTCTTTGTTAACCAGTTGATACTCGTCCGTATCATCATCTCAGAACATGCGTCAAGCGTTTGTTTCTACCTGATACTCATCCGTATCATAGTCTAAAGGATGCTCGTCCGCACCTTTAATCCATACACCGTGTCAAACACTTACGTCTTCTTGAATGTGGACACTCGTCCGTGTCTACTATTCCCCATAAGAGTCCCCTCAGATTCAACACTCATCCGTGTTCTCTGTTAACCAGTTGATACTCGTCCGTATCATCATCTCTGAACACGTGTCAGTATTTGTTTCTACCCGATACTCGTCCGTATCATAGTCTTAAGGATGCTCGTCCGCATCTTTAATCTATACACAAACATCTAAACACTTATACCTTTTGTTTCTTGGATGGAAACACTCGTCCGTGTTTACTATTCCCCAGTAAAGTAAAATTTCTTTTCTATCTGACATTCGTCCTATGTCATGATAAACCTTGAGAGCAGCCGTACCCTGCTAGGTGATCGTCCTTCACCTCTTGATGATCGTCCTTCATCATTCTCATCCGATGGCCGTCCCCATCGTTGACCTTTTCTATCCGACATTCGTCCTATGTCGTGATATTCAGCAGCCGTCCCCTGCTAGGTGATCGTACTTCACCTTTTTGATGACTGTCCTTCATCATTTTATCCAATGGCCGTCCCCATTGTTGATTTTTGGTTATCTGACATTCGTCCTATGTCATGATAAACCTTGAGAGCAGCCGTCCCCTGCTAGGTGGTCGTCCTCCACCTCTTGATGATCGTCCTTCATCATGCTCGTCCGATGGCCGTCCCCATCGTTGACCTTTTATCCGGCATTCGTCCTATGTCGCGATATTTTCGGCAGCCGTACCCTGCCAGGTGATCGTCCTTCACCTTAGATGACTGTCCCTCATCTTATCCCCAACAGAGCAGCCGTCCCCTTCCAGGTGATCGTCCTTCACCTTTGATGACCGTACCTCATCATCTGTTTATTTCATTTATTCTTTAACCCGATGGCCGTCCCTGTCGTGGTCCCTTTTCCTTTCAGTTTAGCCCGATGGCCGTCCCCATCGTTGGTTACTTTACTTTATGAATCTGATGGCCGTCCCCATCACTTTTCATTAACCCCCAGAGAATATTATAGCTTTATTTGATGGCCGTCCCCATCATAATCCTTTTTATCCCCAGCATGTCGGCCGTCCCCGTCATTGCTTTATTTCCTGCACTTTTCCAGCATGTCGGCCGTCCCCGTCATTGCTCTTTACCCAGCAGTCGTCCTCTGCTCGACGGTCGTCCTCCGTCGCCCACACTTTACAATATACTTTATTTTCTTTTACCAATCTATATCCCTTTTCTTCTTCATTCTGTGAGTGCAAATTTTGGACTGTCTTTGGTATTCAACCACAAGTTATCTTGTTCGCCTGTTAAGCCGTAGCTTACATCCTGCACAGCTAACTCATGTTTGAATAGGGGCAGCTGTAAACACCCCAAATTTTCCCTCACCCATTCACACCATGGCTTGAGATCTCCTCATATGCATAAGCTCAAACATAGCATCTCATATTGCACTTTTGATTCACTGCATTGGTTCTAAGTCATCTGCATCTAGGGTTTGTGATCTGAGCAATCCAAGAGTCCTTTGAGCCTCTCCAAAGGTCATAAATCACTTCAAAGAGGTCCATGTATGTTCAAACATCATATTATATCCTCTCCAAGTCAAAAAATGTCAAAGAATCACAAGAACTGAGAATGGCATGGAAGCAGAGCCAGGTTTGACTGCACATATGACCTAGAATTAGGGTTTTGGTTTCAAAGGCCATAACTCCAAATTTTTTGGTCATTCTTGTTTCTATTGGTATCTATATGGTATAGGGAGTATGCATATCAATTTTCATGAAGAAATTCCATGGGGAAGTCATCTGATCAAGAGTTGACTTTTCAAGCAAGTCATTGCAAAATCAGGGCATCTGAGGCCCTCCATGACCCAACCAAAGGGTGTTCTTCATCATTTTGATTGTGTATGATCTTTATTTGACCATATAAGAAGTTGGAAGTTCACAAAGTTGAAGAATTTCAAGTCTTTTGCAAAGTTGACTTTTTGGGAAAGTTTGACTTTTAATGAAATTGCCATTTTAGGAAACTTTTTCAACCTTTACTTTTTGATTCAAAAATGCTTCAAATGGAAAAACTTTGGTCATGAAAGTTGTAGAATGGATCATTCCCTTTTCAAAAAGTACAAGAACATGACCTAATTCATTTTGGATCAAAAGTTATGGCTTGCCAAAGTTGGCAAAAATCACAAAATTTCAAAGTTTCTACCAAAGAGGCATTTTGCAAAATGACTTGATCAAGTGTTCTAAAGGCCTCAAATGTGTATCATTTCCACATAACATGATCATGTGACCTCTAAAAGTCAGAATGGGCCAAAGGATCTCTCATTTTTATGGCTTATGGAGCAAGATATCTCATAAGAATCAAAAGTGAACCAACTTGCAAAAACTCACTCAAGTGAAGATCCACTTGCTTGCTGACTTGCTGAACCATCCTAGGGTTCTCCCCACATCATGCTGCGCAGGACATGCCTTTTGTACTTGGCTAGCAAGTAGCCCATACCTCTCTTACACAACTTTGACATTTTGGCAACTTGAGCCATACCTATCACAAAAGCACACATCACTTCTTCTGACCAATCCCAATTGTTTATACAAGCAAAAAGCAAGCCAAAGCAGCTAGAACACAAGCCTGAAACCATCCATAACACAGCATTCTCATTTTCACACCATCTTGCAAAAGCATTCGAAACTGCTTGCACAGGCCACAAACACAAAAACAAACTTCACAAATCAACTCAACACACCTTCCTGGTCACAAAGCACCCTTCACCATAGCCTGAAACTCAAAGAATAAAAAACACGATCACCACCTGCCATTGAATAGAACCTCTTCCATCTTCCAAACCAGCCACCATAAACTTCTCCTAAGCATCAGAACTTCATCAGGGGCCTAAGAGGAGTGGTTTGCGCAAAGAGAGAGGGTCAGAAAGTTGCAAACTAAGAAAGCTCAAAGCTCAGGTTACTTTGCTTCTCTCGGCTCCTTTCATCTGCTTCCTGGTGGTTCCTCTGAAGATTCTTCTTGCAAACCTCACAAACCTTAGGAACAACCAAGCATGACAATGATTAGGGTTTTGATTAGTCCCCCACTTAGTTTTTTACCTTTGTGTCTCATTGAGTCTTCTCTTCTCATCTCATAATCCAGGACCAAACCCTAAAGGCTTTAAGGCTTTGTGATTAAGCTTATGCCTGCATCCTTCTATTAGGATGGAGTGTATAACTTTAATCCTAAGTGTTAAACCCTTAATGTGTTTAAATCCTTTAATCAATTCATCTAATAATCATCAAGACATCAAGCTTGTAACTTGGGCCTTGCATTAGGGTTCTAATTCTTCCTTAATTGGTTAAGAAGGACTAACCCTAGTGTTAATGGACAAGTCCCCCTCAAGTTGTCTTACAAATCATAAAATTCACTTCTTCATCATATCATTAACTAAAATCCACTTAATAAAGGCTTTGTTTTGTCATGAGTTTAATCCCTAGTCATGGATTAAGTTGAGGAGCTTTCCTCAGCTTAAACATTCTCATATATTATCCTTCTATTAGGATGGTGTAATGAGTCTGTTTAATCCCTGATTATGGCTTAATCTCATTACTTAACACTAAACAAAAACACCAAAAACATCTAAATAATCACAAGTAGGTTAAAGATCTTAATCCTACATCAAAGGTGTTTAAGTGTGAGAAGCTGACTTCACACTTAAGGTATTCTCATTACCCCTAACCAGAGGGAAGATATGATGAGTTTACTAAATCCATTGGTTTAGGCTTAAGCTCATTAACTTATGCCAAACTCCAAAAAGCAATAAAAGACTGAAAACACAAAAACAAACAATAATCGTCTCCTCCGGGATTCTTTTCTCATCACCTTCATTCATGAACGAGAACTCGCTTCTTCCGTCTAATGCAAGACAGTTTGCACCTGAGCCAGACAGGTCATACACTTGAGCATAGGAAAGTAAGTAGTTCACCAGTCAAATCACCTTTCAGTCTCTTTGGGTCGAACTACGGTGTTCTGACTTCCTCATTGCACGAGAGGATACGTAGGCATAACTTAACAGTTATCGAACAAAAGTCTCTGTATATTCCCCCTCTTTCCAGCATCATTCTCTTAGCCTCATTATCATGAGCATTTAACTCTTGCCTTTACACTGACACTGCATATATTACACTTCACACTTCTTTTACACAGACACCTGTACATCTTTTTCCAGCTCTTTTATACACAAATTGCACTGACACTACCCCTTTAAAACACAAATCTTTTAAGCGTGGATCCCGTCGAGTACGGCGGACAATCTGGGTGCTAATACCTTCCCAGGTTGTAACCAACCCCCTTTCTCAGTCTCTCTGGTTCGCAACCGTCTTATCCATATCTTTCTAGGTCTATGCAGCATTGCCTTTCCTCCGGGATAAAAATGCCTAGCTGGCGACTCTATTCATCTCCTGTGAGTTCACTCCTGTGTGTTCTCGCATCCTCCTTTCGCCGACCGTTCGCGTCTGTACCCCTTCTGACCCGGTGTCATTTGGTGGGAGCGACACCGGGGAGTATCGTTCCTCTTGGTGTACTGTTTGAGATGGCCTTCCTGAATTAGAATTTCATTTGCGTCTTTCAGATGGCCGCAGTCTTCAGTCACATGTCCGTGACTTCTGCGAAAGCGGCAGTACTTAGACTTGTCGGTATGAGGTTTGGGTGCAGAAGGTTTGGGGAACCTCACCCTGCCTTGCTTAAACTCGAAATTGATGCACTCGGCGAGGATGTGTTCACGGAGTGCTGTTAGCAACGTGTATTTGTTGTAACGGCCCGCGGGCCCCCTTTCTTCACGGGTCTCACGGGGTTTCTCCTCTTTTCGCTTGTCCCCATTGTGCCGGGGAGCATTGGGGTCCTTGCGCTTGGGGTGATCGGCTTCATCTGTATTGCGGTTATTCTGAGCATTGTGGGCAACTTGTTTCTCTTCATATCTGATGTAAGCTTGGGCTTTGTGTAGGAGCGCATCCAGGGTACGAAGAGGCTCTATCTCGACCGCTCTGCTGAGTTCGCTTCCGGGTAGGAGTCCCCTCTCGAGGAGGTATTTCTTCATATGCTCCGTTGTGTTTACCTCGACGGCTTCTTGGTTGAACTGCTCGATGTACGAGCTTATTGTCTCATTTTTCCTCTGCACTATAGCTTCAAGGGTTGCCTCAGTTTTGGGATGACGTCGGGAGGCTGTGAAGTGCCTCGTGAACGTGGTTTCATGACTCTCCAGGACATGATGGACTCTGGGGCCAGGATTTTGTACCAGATCATGGCTCCTTTTCTGAGAGTTGTTGAAAACAGTATGCACTTGAGATGCCTAGTGATCTCGTTACGGTAGTCGAGCATAACATTGATGTTGTCGACATGGTCATCTGGGTCAGTCGTCCCGTCATAAATAGCCAAGTGTGGGGTTTTCTCCATGCCTTTGGGGAGCGGAGCTTCCATAATAGCTCGTGAGAGCGGACAATGGGGATCTTCCTCATCACTTATCTACGGGGAAAATTCATCGTTTCCAGGGCTATACCTGCGTTGGGGTGAGGTCCTCGATTGATCGGTCTCATGCCGTATCCTGGATCTGTTCTTCTTGGGATCGGGAGAGCGTCTTCCCCGCCGTGGAGGAGAACTTCCTCGTTTCTTAGCCGTTTATGGACGTTGCTTTTCGTGTAGCATCCTTCGTCCTTGTTAGGGGTTATCTTCCCGTCTGTTAGCCTTCAGGGCCATGATTCTCTCGTGCTGCTGGTAGAGCATGGAGCTGGCCTGATTAAGGGCGTTCGCCATAGCTGTCATGGTGACGTCTCCTTCGACGGGCACTGGGATGGGCTAAATGGAGCGACCGATGGAATTTGAGATTGAGGTTGTGGAACCCCATTGTGTTCGGGTTCAGGCGACGGGGTGGCAGGTTACCCGTCTCTGAGATCAACTTCACTGTAGTTCATGTTGTTCTCCGTCGTGTAGTCGACGAGGGGAATATGGTGGTTGTCAACGTGCTCTTCGGCCATACTGGAAAGATGGAAGATGGATTTGAGCTTTGATCTTCTGTTGTGGAAGAAAGGGATAACTGTTTCCTACAAACAGTGCCACTGAGCTTACCTGATCAGAAGGGCCCTCCAGAGGTCGAGCACGAACATCAAAGTGGTTGATAAGCAAGAAGGGGGGGTGTAACTGCAAGGCACTCCGAAGCCAAAGTAAGTATGCGGTATAGAAAGTGGTAAGAGAGAAAGTGTTTCAGAATACCTGACCCTTTAGTGAAAAAGGGTATTTATAGTGAGCCCCTAGCACTGGGCCAAGGTTCTTCTTTGGGCTGGATTAGCTAGGCCCAAGAAAGAATTGCCAAGGTACGCGTAGGAGCGTGTAAGACCTAGCACAATGTCTTGCCCTTGGTCCAACTGCCCATATCTTTCAGGAGATAGTGGTGGACAGTTGAGTGATGTGGCAGGTGATGGGGAGAAGTGGTATCCATATCACCAATCCAATGGGTATGGTGTCTTCCCAACGTGCCAAGCACCTGCTCAGGCAGTTATAAGTCTTCCCGACGATATAGAAGGCTAACCCGACTGGATGGGCATCTGCTCGACATGTCGGGCCATGGGCCAGCGGTGTTCTCGAGCCCCAGTCCGAAACAATATTATTAGAGAAAATGTTCCAACAAATCCAAGCCTTCCAATCAAGATCAAAGAATTTACTCCTAATTTAGATCAATAATCCTGGTCTAGAAATCATTGACAACCTAACAATCTCGAAGAGTATGCGTAATATAATAGAATCAACAAGGAAATTGGCCCTAAACGGGTACGAACCCCAACCAAGAATCCATAAAAAAGGAAGTGAGAAGTCCACTACTTACATTCTTAGACAAGTCACTTATGAACCAATCTAAGATATTTTCACGAATTATAAAAGGAGAATGACACTCTTCCACCAAGTTGAAATTGAAGTGAGTTATGTTATTATTATAATAATATATTTAATGATAAATCTTTCATCTCAGTCAATAAGTAATCGATGTGTCAAAGAAGCGCCACATTTTATTTTATTTTAAAATATTGAAGTGTAATATCCTGTCTATCACATTGATTTAAAAGTCATTTTTTTTGAAAATATAAAGAACTAGGAAGTCGGGGAGTAAATTAGTCATTTTACCACAATGAGTATTTTAGTCAACTTTCAAGGAATTCATATGGTGTCTCAGTCAACTAAGGTACAATTTGGCCTAAGAAAATGATTTAGTTGATAAGCTATGGTTTGAAGCTCAAGGGAAAATGTGGAAATGCCCTAAATCAAGTTGGGAGCAAAATGGGGTTTCTGACTCTTGGTAAAGAAAGTAAATTAATAACCATGAAATGTATCATGTTTTTGCGATTCGATACACATGTCATTTTAGTCTGTTTTATGGTTTTGTGTTGGTGTACTGTCTTTGTTTCATGTGCTTTGCAGGTAGGAGTTGGTACATGAGAAAATAGAGTGAAACTGATAAAAAATAGAGAAGAAATGAAGAAAATGAACTAATGTCGACCTCCATGGCATTCACCATGACGTAACACCCATAAGGCGCACCCACCTTGAAGAACAAACCAAAAAAACTACTTCCTAGGGTCATGGCGTTTGCCACAGGAGCATGGCGTTCACATGAGCCCTCCACCAGCCACATTCACCACTCTGCACTCATGGCATTCACCATAAGGCTATGGTGTCCGCCATGGGCTTAAAAATAGCAACAAAGTTGACCAATCTTCTCCCACTTCAGCATTATTTTCTCCACGACTCCCACATGAATTCAACCTATTTTCAGATCTAGAAACACTATATATAGTCATATTTTCTGGGTTTTCAATATCTATTTTCCGTAGTTGTCTTACTTAGCAGTATGTATTCCTTTACTATTTTCTTTCTGCACTTTATTGTTTTAGCCCTTAATATTATTGTTAGTGTTAATTGTCTAGCCTTTTAATTGCTACTGTTTTGATCACACGTATCATATGCATTATTGTTAGATTGTCTACTAGTATCATCCACCTATGTCAAATTAAAATCTAAACGTATTGTATTTAAAATATTACATGTGCATGCTAGTTACTACTACTACTCACTATCATCATTATATCCTAATGTTTAGAATTTTATTTGGTATGCATTGCATGAATATTATGTTAAATTTGTGAGGTTAAACCATTTAGGGTTTCGAATGTGAGGACCGTCATTTCGACGATGCTCGCCTCTAAGTTGGAAATTATCTATTAGATTGAGACCCATTTTTGGCGCTGATTTTTATGATGTTTTAAATTGAAATTAATTACTGCGGAAGTGTTAAACTTAGAAATATCGATTCTGTTTATAAAGAAAGGAACCTGTATCTGACTTAGAAAATAAAAATTAATTTTTAAATTAAATCAATTGCGACAACAAGACTTATTATAATTTGCAAAAATAATCATTTAAAAAAATAGAGTTTAAGAGAATAAATGTGTCGCAACAACATGCGTTTGTAAATTTAAACTTTGGTGCTACGCGAGTGACAACCGGTATCGCATTTAAACTTGTTTTTCACCCAAAATGAAATTTTAATTATTTAGAAGCTCTTGGTTTTCAAAACCACAAGTTTTATACTTTAAGTTTCTTTCTATTAAAGAAAAATATTGTCCCAACTTAATTAATTAATCCGACTTAGCTGTAAGTATTGTTGATCGATGCGAATCATATTCAGATCTCATTTTTATTAATTGTTTTAAATACCAACTTGTTTTAATTCCCGTTTTAAATTCCCTTCTCATTTAGATCAATCGCCTTAGATTTACATAACAATAATAGATATCAGTAGATTGGCTATTAGTCTCTGTAGGTTCGACAACCTTTTGTATTACTCTGATATACTCCGTACACTTGCAGAGGCATCCCACCAAGTTTTTGGCGTCGCTGTCTGTAAACACCCCAAATTTGCCCTCAATAAGTTCACACCATGGATTGTGATCTTTCATCTTTGCATCAATTTAAGCACATCATGTCATATTGCATTTTTATTTCATTTACATAGTTCAAGTTCATCTGCATCTAGGGTTTGTGATCTGAGCAATCCAAGATCCATCTGAGCCACTCCAAAAGTCTTCAATCATCTCAAGAGGGTTCATGTATGTTCAATCATCATATTTTATCCTCCAAATATCAATGAAGTCAAAGAATCACAAGAACTGGCAAAGCATGGAAGCAGAGCTAGGGTTTAACTACACATATGACCTGAAATTAGGGTTTTGGTTTCAGAGGCCATAACTCCAAATTTTTTGGTCATTCTTGTTTCTATTGGTCTCAATATGTTATAAGGATCATGCATACCAAGTTTTATGAAGAAATTCATTGTGGAAGTCATCTGATCAATGGGTAACTTTTTGAGCAAGTCAGAGCAAAATCAGGGCATCTGAGGCCCCAACCATGGAACCAAAGTGGATTTTTCATCAAATTGAAGTTGTATGATCTTTATTTGATCATTGAAGTGTTTATAAGTTCACAAAATTGAAGAAAAGTGAGCTAAACCAAAAGTTGCCAAAAATGGAAATGACTTGTAATGGAAACTTTCCATTTTGGGAAAGTTTTTCAACCTCCTCTTTCCCAACCAAAAATGCTTCAAATGAAAAATTGTTGGTCATGAAAGTTGTAGATTGGATCATTCCCTTTTCAAAAATACAAGAACAAGATCTAATTCATTTTGGAACTCAAGATATGGCTTGTCAAAGTTGGCAAAAATCCCATAATTTTCAAGAATGCACCAAAAGGGATTCTTTGCAAAACCACTTGCCAAGGCTTTTTGTGACTTCAAACAAACTTCAATGTATCATAAAATCATAGTGCATTGCCTTTAGATTAGAATTTCCCAAAGAGTTGCAAGATTACATGCCTTGAACATCAAGAATTCTCCAAGGGGCCAAAACTTCACATAATTGCAAAACACCCCATAACTTTGCTTCAACTTGCTGAATTGCCTCCAAATGGATTCTATGGACATCCTTGATCTCAGCTGCACATGGACATGCCAAAAAGACAGCTGCATCCTTGCCCATACCTCAAGTACATAAGTCGGTGACTTTTTGCAAGAAACCCATACCAATCACCATAGGCCACAAGCACTTCTCTGACCTATCACAACTTGATATGTGGAACAAAGGCAGATCATAACACACAAGATTGCAAGCTGAAACCTAAGATTGATCAAGTTCCCAAAATTTCTCCCTCTTGCATTTTCCTTCGAAACTCTCAGCTCACTCACTCAAACTCAAAACCAATTCCACCATTCATCTCAAAATCATCCACTGATCACAAAGCAACCACAAAAACAGCCAGAAACACACCATACACAAAACACGATTCTCAGCCAATTGAGGTGCAATCTCATAAACCAGCCACTCTCAAGGTCTTCCAAGCATCAAAGCTTTTTTAGGAAGGTCATTGGAGTCAGCTTGCACAAGAGAAGCAGCCTGAAAGCTCCAAACTGAGGAAGCTCAAGCTCAGGTAGCTTCTTCAAACATTTTTCCAGAAGTGTTATTTTAAGTGTTTAGATTGATTTTCATGCTTTGCTGATCACCATGATGTGTTTATTTTTAAGAATGGTTGAGAAATGAGCCTGTATGCATGTTCTGAAAGTTTCACCATTTTTGATCTTTTCTTCGAATCATGAATTTGATGAGGAATAAATGTGATTTGAGGGTGGATTTGAGTTTAGGGGAGTGAGGGGAGTTGATCTGGAGCTTTAGAGCTCCATAAATAGCCTAGGGAGGAAGTTGGAAATTTTCAGGTGAGGGTGTCACCGGAGAAGACGACCGGAGCTCTTCTCCGGTGACCTGAAAATCATTAATGTTTTAATTAGGTTTAGGGTTTCATTTGAATGTAGGCCGTTGATTTAAGCTTCCCGCGCGTGTTTGTATGGCTGAGATCACCTCATTAATTTTAATTAGGGTTTAACAATTAATTAATTAGGGTTAATGAAATTTGAATTCAGACCGTAGGATCACGCGCCAAGTCAACCTAGATTTTCCCAGAATCATTGTGAACCACTGGATCATAATACTTCTGTTTTATTTAAGTTTAATTTTAATTTTTCTTATTTATTTTGTACCATTTATTTAAAATAGCTAAAAAATTCCTAAAAATATTTTATTCTGCATTTTTACTTCAAATAATTTTCTCAACCCAAAAATATTTTTATTTTTATTTTTTGCATTAAAAATCATTTTTAAAACATGTAAATATTTATTTTAATTAATTAATGGAAATTAATTAATTAAAATATCATTTAGGTTTCTAAAAATCCCAAAAAAATTCACATTGCATCTTTAAACATTTAGAAACATTATCATACCATCCACACAAATTTCTTTTTGGTTTTGAACCATCTTTGATAATTTTCTTGAATTTAGGGTTCATAAAATTCCTATTTTAGAACCCTAACTTCAAGAATTATTTTCTGCCTAACCAAGAATGGTATGACAATGATTCTTTTTGCATTGATCTTCATTTGAGATGTAGTTTCTAGCATGATTTTGTCAGTAATTTCTTCTGCATTTTTGAATTGATTTGCATTTTTTCCCTTTAGGTACCTTAAAACCCTAGATAACTTAGAAAAATCATAACTTTCATTAAGTTAAGAGTTAGGTCTCCTCCTTTGGGGTGTGATATCATATGGGGTTAGAGTTCTTTTGATTGCATTTTCAATTTTTTTATCTTGTCATTTGCTTCTGTTTTTGAGTTTTGCATCTCATGTTGCATGAAAACCCTAATTTCTAATCTTCCTTTGCATACATTTTGCATAAGCATTCATATAAGAACTTGCCATGACATTTTATGCATTCACATGACTTCCAAGACATCTTAGGACACATTAGAACCATGCTTGATCATTTCTTCATCCATTTTCCATGTTATGCATTCATTACATTCCATGAGCATTCATGAACTTTCATGCTTCATTTGCATTCTCATCACTTGTATGATCATTCACAACTATTGACATACATTTGCATCATCTCTTAGCATCATTCACATCATGAACATGCTTCCGGTTTTGGTTTGCATCCTTGCACACATTTCATTTTCATTTCATTTCTTTCTGTTATGCTAACTTTTCAGGTGGTAAGTACTTTGAGAAGTGAATTTGCATTCACTTCTCACATTCTCTTCTCATCTCTCTTATGCATTAATTGCTGCATTTTGCTTGTGCCTTAGAGTGAGCTTGCTCATTCATGTTCTCTATCCACTTTCTTTCTTCAAGCAACTTATCTTCTTAAGTTAAGTAAGTTGACTTGCTTCTTCTGCTTCTCCTCCTTCCATCTTTCTTTCTCCTTTGTGGCTTCTCTGAAGGTCTCTTGCAAGCATCATAAACCCTAGGAAAACCAAATCATGATAACAATTAGGGTTTGATTAGTCCCCCATTTAGTTTTTCCTTTGTGTCATCTTTTGTGTCTCTCCTCTCATCTTATAATCAGGGACTAAACCTTCAAGGTTTTAAGGCTTTATGATTAAGATTATGCCTGCATCCTTCTCTTAGGATGGAGTGTATAACTTTAATCCTAAGTGTTAAACCCTTAATTTGTTTAAACCTCTTAATCAATTCATCTAATAATCACTAAGACAATAAGCTTGTAACTTGGGCCTTGCATTAGGGTTCTAATTCTTCCTTAATTGGTTAAGAAGGACTAACCCTAGTGTTAATGGACATGTCCCCCTCAAGTTGTCTTACAAACAATAAAATTCACTTCTTAATCTTACCATTAACTAGAATCCACTTTAATAAAGGCTTGTTTTGTCATGAGGTTAATCCCTAATCATGGATTAAGTTGAGGTATCTTCCTCAGCTTAAATGTGCTCATCTATTATCCTTCTATTAGGATGGTGTAATGGGTCCATTAAATCTTTGATTATGGCTTAAACTCATTACTTAACACTAAACAAAAACTCCAAAAACATCTAAATACTCACAAGTGAGTTAATGATCTTAATCCTACATCATGGTAATTAAGTTTGAGGTGCTTACTTCATACTTAATTAAGGTATTCTCATTACCCCTAATCAGTGGGAGGATGTGATGAGTTTACTAACCCTTGGTTTAGGCTTAAGCTCATTAACTTATGACAAACACAAAAAGCAATAAAAGATTGAAAACACAAAAACAAAAAATAATCGTCTCCTGCGGGATTCTTTTCTCATCATCCTCATTCACAAACGAGAACTCGCTTCTTCCGTTTAATGCAAGATAGTTAGCACCTGAGCCAGACAGGTCATACACTTGAGCATAGACAAGCAAGTAGTTCACAAGTCAATTCATTTTTCAGTCTCTTTGAGTCGAACTACGGTGTTCTAACTTCCTCATTGCACGAGACGATACGTAGGCATAACTTAACTGTTATCGAACAAAAGTCTCTATCTTTTCCCCCCTCTTCCAGCATTATTCTTTAAGCCTCATCCCTGAGCAATTCATTTCACATCTCTTTTGCACTGACACCAGTACATTCGTTTCCATCTTTTGCACACAGATAGCACTGACACTACCCCTTTAAACACAATCTTGTAAGCGTGGATCCCGTCGAGTACGACGGACAATCTGGGTGCTAATACCTTCCCAGGTTGTAACCAACCCCCTTTCTCAGTTTCTCTGGTTCGCGACCGTCTTATCCATATCTTCCCAGGTTCATGCAGCATTACCTTTCCTTTGGGATAAAAATGCCTAGCTGGCGACTCTTTTCACCTTCATTTCATTTCTCCTTTCGCTGACCGTTCGCACTTGTACCGGGATGCAAATCTTTGGGAGCGACAGCTTGGCGACTCTGCTGTGGAAACCCTTATATTGCAACCAGGGCTTCTGGTTCTTTTTGTGGGTTCCTCCTAGCGCTTGTTTGATTTATGTTTACGGGGGTGTTACGTGCTACTTGTGCTTGTTTATTTGCTTTATTTATTGCTTTGTATATAGCTTTATTTACTGCTTTCTTTACAGTTTTTTATACATCATACTGTCATTATCATTGCTGGATCTGGCTTCTGTTTTGGTGGGTGGGGTTTCACTGAGTGATTAAGGTCCTATACCTGGGACCTGAGTGACACCTAGGCTAGAGTGGTTCATATTCTTTCCCATTCCATTTCGGTCTGGTGCGGGAATATGAAACACGGTTCAGATGTGGGTTTCTTCTTGAGAACTCTGTGCTACAGATTTCATGTAATGCTAGGGCTATTTGGGAAGCCTGCTAAGTCTGGATGACCTTTATTATGACCTTCAGAATTTGGGGAGAATTAGAGGAGGATCTTTTATGATTATTGTAAACACTGTACCTCCGGGTTGGAAGTGTTTACACTTCTCATAATTGATCCAAGTCTGAGGATCTTTGTTCTAGAACATTACATGTGAGGAGGGTTGGGTTGTTTACAGGTTTGCAGGAACCCCTGGCCACATCATACCCTGTCACTGTATTGTTTAAGAATACTTCACTTTGGACAGTTCTTGTGATTAGCCCTGGACATGTGACTCTTTATTTGAGTCCCCCACCCTAATTACTGGATTTCTGAGCCTCCATCCGGACCTTTGAACATACATGGACCTTATACCAAGACAGATAATCAGATCCAGCTCTTGATCATAAACCCTTGCATATCATTTGCATATATCATCTTTGCATCATTTAACATTTGTTTATTTGTTTTTCAGGGTATCCATCATATCATATTTGGTTTGGTTTTGACCCCTTCTACTGCTTAGACCTCTGCTTCAGTTATCTTCTTCAGAATTTGCTTCAGTTATCTTCTTCAGCATATCCATCAGTATGTCAGAGACCCACCTCCAACACCTGCACCAGTCTGTTAGAGACTTACCTCCAGCTTTTTAGTCTGTGATCTTCATCAGCATTTATCAGCACTCATAGATGCTCCAAGGAAAAGCAACATATCTTACCACTTCTTTGAGCCCATCTTGACTGGTATCAGGCAGGTCCAGTCACTTATCGCACATGATCACATCCCACTGTTTAGAGAGAAATATGGGGGTATTTTGGACATGGTGATGGATCTTGATTCATCTCAGAGGAGCATGATCCACACATGCTTGCAGTTTTATGACCCTCTACTCAGATGCTTCACCTTTCCTGATTTCTAGATGGGGCCTCTGTTGGAAGAGTTTTCCTTGTTGATTGGAGTGCCTATCAGAAGAGGGATCCCCTTCAACCCAGAGATGACTTCTCCTAGAAGTGAAGAGATAGCAAGGGCATTGCATTTAGAGCCTGCCCTCATTGAGCAAAACATGACAACAAAAGCTGGGATTCCTGGCTTACATCTGGACTTCTTGATTTCTTAGGCCACCCTGAAGGCTGTAGTAGGAGAATGGAAGGCAGTCTGTGCACTTTTAGCCCTCAGTATATATGGGGTTATTTTGTTTGTAGATGAGCCCAAATTTGTGAGTAAGAATGCCATCCACTTATTCTTGCTGAGGAACCTAGTGCCTACATTGCTAGGGGATTTCTACTACTCCATCCATCAGAGAAATGAAAATCAAAGGGGGAAGTTGGTCAGATGCTGTGCTCCTCTGTTCTACTCTTGGCTGCTCAGACACTTGCCCAGATCAGATGTCTTCTTGAACCCCCATCAGCAGAAGAATTGGGCCAAGAGGTTCATTGCCTTAACATCAGATGATATCAAATGGTGCACTCAGAGCACCAAAGGCAAGGATATTATTACCAGCTGTGGGCAATACCCTAATGTGCCTCTAATAGGAGTAAAAGGTTGCATCAATTACAACCCGTTACTGTTTAAGAGACAATTGGGATATGCCTTGGTTCATCCTCCCAGAGGACAAGATTTGGCTGAGACCCTATACTGTGAGATCCAATCTGGCTCTGCTGTTGTCAGGCAAGCTGCCTGGGCTTGGGACAACATCCAGACCAAAGGGACAACTATCCTTGGAAGGTGCAACAATATTGCTTCAGCCTAGTACTCTGACTGGTCCCGTACTAGAGCTCAGATCACCAGGATGCCTTTCACCTTGGAAGACACACCTGGACCTTCTACAGTGCAGCCTGCAGCAACTGTTAGCCTGGAGGAATTTGAAAAGTTGAAAGAAAGGAATAATCAGCTATCTGAAGCCCTGAAGAAGACTCTCTGGGAGAGAAATGACAGTCGTCTGGATATTGAAAGATTGGAAAGACTCAAGACTGAGCATCTGGCCAAGATTGAAAGAACATATGACTACATAAGGAAAGCAAGAGCAGGAGAGTTGGTTTTGAAAAATGCCTGCAAGGAGGCCAAAATTCAGAAGGCTAGGGCTGTGCATTATCTGGAAGAAAGCCAGGCTAGGTGGATCAGGATCACCGAAGCCCGCGCACAAGAGGACCGGAGGACACAGGCCAAGATAGAGCAATTGGAGGCCAATGAGAAGAAGCAGCAGGAAGCTTTGTTGGCAGCTCAGAAGGAGATATCAGAATTGAAACTCCGGGCGGGGTTAAAGAGATCAAAGGACCAGGACATGCATAAGAAGCTGACTAATATCATAGCTACCAGGAACCTCCTGATTAGGACTATTACAGAGCATCCAGCTGGTCCAGTGATGGAGGCCCTCCTGAAGGAAGTCAGGGAGGATGACTTTGGATTGGATGTCTGATTCCTTTTGCTTGTATTTCTTTCCTTTTGATGTACTTTTTATTTTGGTTGTTGTATTTTTGACCCACCATGGGCATGTATTGTAAACAGACTATGTATTTCCATCATTTGTAATATATCAGTTTGTTTTATTTTGGTTGGCTTTCCCTCAACATCATCAAGCATTTCCTCGAGGTCTAGAAAGGTCAAAACCAAAGAACCAAACCAGATACCTTGGAAGACAGATAAGCATGTTGCATTGCATACTAACATTTTCTTTGTTTTGTAGGTTTTTTGTTTGTTTTTGTTTCTCACTTTGTTGTGGTTCCAGGAAACATTGCTCGTCGCAGAGTGTTCCCTGTCAACCGTGCACACCGGTACCCAACGCAAAACAACCTTCCAGGAATTCAAATGGATCAGGTGCAGCAGGACCTGAATGAAGTAAGAAACCAAATGGCAAACGAAAGGGTTGAAATGAGAAACCAAATGACCCAGTTTATGGCTGTGATGACTGTAACACCCTTCTACCCCAAAACAAATATTTAAATAATATCAGAGTAATCATTGAAAAAGGGTATCACATTTCATCATAATTCAAACAAACAGTGTCCTGTCCCGTAACACAGGTTAATCAACATCAATAATAACACATAACATTTCGCAGCGGAATTTAAACTTCATAATTCAAAACTTCATTAGTTTATTTCATAAACATAATTTTCACCATCCTGAATTTAATATCATAAAATGAGAAAACATTTATCAAAGTAATAACATAACTGAAAACAGTTTAACAAATAAACCCCATCCTGATGTTACATGACACAGAGCAGGACACAAAGACTCCAGACCACTCCTAAAGAACACTAAAGCACGCTCCGAGACTCATGAATAACTCCTCTTGCACTGCAAGCCTATTCTTTATCATCTGCCAGTTACCCACGAAAGAGGCAACGTTTCCAAGCAGGCAGGGTGAGTAATCATAATATATCATAAATATATTAGAATATAGAATATAAATAAATTATCATAAGCATGTCATAACATCTTCAACCATATAATTCAGCAACAATAACTCAATCATGAACACATCATAAAAATTCAGCAACAGAGCACAATCGTGAATTCATCCAGAAATATGCAATTCCAACTATCATGATATGCAATTATGCATATGGTACCAATTTCATCGTGAGATGGATACATGAACATCAACCCTCCACAAGGGAACACACCCTAATCATCGAGACACTCCAATCCACACAATGGGATTGAAGCTACTAAATAGGCCGAAGCCCCATCGTGAACATCATGAAATGCAATGATGCGTTACACCGTAAAATTCATCGAGAAATCAATTGCGCATCATTCATTTCATATCAACAACTCAACATCAATTAATCATATATTTCCATCGTAATAACACATCAAAACCTCATTTTATTAGCTACCTCAACTCATCAAGATATAACCCGAACCCGGTAAACATATAATGTAATTTAATCATTTCCCTAAAAAATCCGTTCAGAAAATTACATCGTTTTCTCTCATTTTCATTCATCAAAACAAAGATTATTTTATTCTCTTTCCTACGCTTCAAACGGAATGCAAATCGGGCTTACGGTTAAAAAGTTATGAATTTTTAAAGAATTAAAATTTGCCTCCCAAACAGTGTTAACCGGTTAACCCATAACGTTAACCGGTTAACGCCTGCGAAACTTCAGAAAATCACCAAAATTGTAATGGTTAACCGGTTAACCCATAACGTTAACCGGTTAACACACACTTTACAGCAGTTCTCTGCTACTCAATGCAGACTGCACTCCAACCATCAAAACTCCAAATTTCACTACGGGTTTCATATCAATCCACCCCAAAACTATTCCATTACATCAATCAAAACACAATAACATCGAGACAACAAGTTATACAATCAATTATATGATTCAACACATTTTTATCACTCTAATTCATCAAGATTTTACTCATAAACTCAACCTAAATAAAAAACCCCTAAACTCACAAAACTCATACAAATCTAATCTAATGATAATCCAATTCTTATATAATTATAATAGATTATGAAAACTCCCCATACCTTAGAGAATTTCGCCGATTGATACACCTCTCCAAGGTCCTTCGTAACTTCCTGACTCTAGGCTTCTTCTCCTTCCTTTCTTCAGAGCTCTTTTTCCAAAAACACGATAGATCCAATTTTGATCGTATATTTACTTTTACAAAAGCTATCCCAGTTTATGTTTTTCCCAACTTAACCTTACTGTTTCCTTATAAAGACCATCTTGCCCTTTTCCTCAATATTTTTATTAAATAATACTAATATAATAATACACTAATTATTCATATGATATAAAAGTACTCTTCATATTCCCAATTGACCAACATAACCTCCATACCCCCACTTTTATTATTATCTAATAATAAACAATAATTTCGAATATTACTACATGATTATTCTTATTATTAATATTACTAAAATAATATCACCATAATGCATCGGGTCACATAACCACCTATTTTCCAAAATCATCATATATCCTCAAATAAGCAATAATTACTCATAATCGAATTTGGGGTGTTACAACTCTCTCCCACTTACAGAATTTTCGTCCTCGAAAATTACCTGAAGTAGATAGAGTCGGATATGACTCCTTTATCTGATCTTCCTGCTCAGAACTCAAGTGCTTTTTTTCCCTTATCACAATAACTCTTCTGACGACTCTGCGACGTGTTCATCGTTTCCCAAATTATTTTTATCATCAGTTGTTTCCTGGACAACCTCTGACCCAAGCACCAAACTCTCTCCTGACTCATACCAACACAATGGAGTGCGAAAATGTCTACCATACAACGCCTCATATGGAGCCATTCCAATACTAGCATGAAAATTGTTGTTGTATGTAAACTCAACCAACGACAAATGACTATCCCAAGATCCTCCTTGATCCAAAACACAAGCTCTCAGCAGATCTTCTAAAGATTGGAATGTCCTTTCCGTCTGACCATCCGTCTGTGGATGATAAGCAGAATTCATCCTCAATTTAGTACCCTAAGCATCTTGCAAACTCTTCCAAAACTTCGACGTAAACCACAGATCTCTATCTGATACTATACTCGAAGGTACACAGTGCAACTTCACAATTTCCTCAATATTAATCTCAACTAGCCTCTACATAGAATAATTAATCTTCTTTGACAAGAAATGCGCCGACTTAGTTAATCAGTCAATAATTACCCACATCAAATCATTACCTCTTGTAGTCTTAGGTAACCCAGTCACAAAATACATGGAAATGCTATCCCATTTCCACTCAGGAACATTCAATGGTTGCATCATACCTGAAGGTCTTTGATGTTCAATCTTCGACTTCTAGCATGTCAAACAAACATATACAAATTCGGCAATACCCTTTTTCATACCCGGTCACCAAAATAACCTGCGTAAATCCTGATACATCTTCGTAGCGCCATGATGAATACTCAGTCGACTTTTATATCCCTCTAAAAAACACTTTGTTTAATTCCCGAAATGTCTGGAACACACAGTTTAAATCCAACATCAAAACAATCGACTATCAACATCGTCTTCATTCGCAAACAACAACTACACCGCACCACGCATTTGCTGCGCACTCTGATTACTCTGCAAAGTTCCAGGACTACCAAGTTTATTTCCAACTTCTTCAATCACCAAACCAACACATCAATAACACCTTCGACTTAACTCTTCTGAATTTCGTTTCAATAGGTTATCTACTCTTGTAGTTACCGAATACATCCAACTTAAATTCATAAGGCAACACCTCCAAATGTTCAATCATAAATACAACCGCGACAACTTCCAAATTTTTGGTCAAAAATTTACATACTTCATGAATTTCCAATTATCCTCAAAACAACTACAACTTTACCATCTTAAATAACACCTCCTTCGAAAATTACCTTAAACACACTACATCATTATGATAATATAAGGTACATCGATACAACAGTTTCCACAAGATAACTCATATTTCTTTTCTTCTAATTAATCCAACGTATCGAATCCTCGATTCTTACTCATACTAACACACCTTTCATAAATTCTTATCCGAACCAACGCAACCAAAACAATTATCCATGTTCTAATCAAAATCACGCTTTAATAAACCCACTTATAATCTTACTTCGTCTGATTCTTTCAACTCAATTCAATCCTATACTCTTGAAAATCTTGGTCTTACTTTTCCATATACTTTATCCTCGAATCATCTCAAGAAACTCCAAGCCTCATGCCACTTAATTTATCATCAAACAATAATTTTATTATCAAGAGTTTAACTACAAATTTCCACAATACTATTTACTCCCAACGTAACTTCATACCATCATTCTTAAATCTGACTAACATTCTTATATATGATTCTTCATCGATAATTCAAACAATACTCAAATGCCCAGCTCGACTTCAACTGATTTAACTCATATACTATACTAGTTAGCATGACGCATCTATTCCTCAATTATGATTTTGTCTATTATCAACAATAGATTAAGGGTGATCAGTTCCTCAATTTGTCAATAATTATCCGACAACCATAATAGCGGCATAAATAGTTGTTACCCAACACAATAACATACTTCAACTTATGTATAAAGTCCGTAGGCATAATTCCCCGCCAACTCTCTAAGACTTATCAACATCTTCTTAGTTTCCTTAATTCCGACTAAGTCGATTTCCCCAAGACATCCAAAATCCAATACACAATCCATCATACATGCCCTTGTATAACACTGCTTCAAATATTCTTATAACACCGGAGTCACTACAACATTAAGCACAATCCAATTCTGTTCTCTTCCATTCATGACTTTCATTCAAATTATAATTCTTAACAACACAATTCAAACATCCATCTTCCTCTCAACATTACTATCATCTAACATCAGAACTTTAATCATCCTTATTACACATTTATGCATTCTCCAAATACTTATGCATTCCCTCTAATACCGACATCTTATTATTTTTCAATATTTCATCTTCCTAAAATTTCCAGCAAAACACTCCCCACTTTGAACGCAATTATCTTCTCCAATAAATACCTCCAAATCAAAAATATATATTCTAACATGAATAGAATTTTGTGCAGATTTCAGAACTTCAAGAATCACTCAAATCCGGCTTACGAGTAAAAAGTTATTCCCCTTGCAATGGGACTGGTCAAGAATTCTCATATGCAGAATTTTCCAAAATCAGCAGCAGACCCGACTAGTAAAACACACTTATCTTCCTTATAACAAACATCCCAAATGCAAATCTTATATGTAAACTGTAGGGAATTCTGTAATCTTTCCAAAAAGTCCAGAACCGCTTCATTTCAAGTCACGAGCAAAACGTTATGCCACTTCTCGTGACAGCTGCTCCAAGATTTCAAAAACCAGAATTTTGAGATTGATGAACATAAGTTCAATCTCTCTCCTCCTTTTCTTCCAAACTCTACCAAGGATTTTACTCTAACTCCAGCTTCAAAATTACTCAGCTTAATCCAACTACACTCAAAGCGAAACAATCTAGCGACTTGATTTGTTAACTTATCATTTCCATCAAAGTAAATATTCCTTCTCAAACAATTCCCACCTTAAATATACACACTTCTCTAACCCGACCGATACGAATTCAGGAGTCTAAACTCCTGCCGGTCCACAACAACATCGTCTTCACAACCTTGCACTCTCACAACCAACATCAACTCGAACCAACTTCTTCATACCAATAACATTTCGGAAGCAAGTCTCTCCCCCACTTAATTCCAAACTAATCTCTGCAAACAACAACTAGAAACCACAAACAAGTGCCGACAGTGTTTCACACTAATATCGAGCACTAGGGAAATAAACGACATTAACGACCCTGGCCGGACAGACCGACCTGCTCTGATACCACTAATGTAACACCCTTCTACCCCAAAACAAATATTTAAATAATATCAGAGTAATCATTGAAAAAAGGGTATCACATTTCATCATAATTCAACCGTGTACACCAGTACCCAACGCGAAACAACCTTCCACGCATTCAAATGGATCAGGTGCAGCAGGACCTGAATGAAGTAAGAAATCAAATGGCAAACGAAAGGGTTGAATGAGAAACCAAATGACCCAGTTTATGACTGTGATGACTGTAACACCCTTCTACCCCAAAACAAATATTTAAATAATATCAGAGTAATCATCGAAAAAGGGTATAACATTTCATCATAATTCAAACAAACAGTGTCCTGTCCCGTAACACGGGTTAATCAACATCAATAATAACACATAGAATTTCGCAACGGAATTTAAACTTCATTAGTTTATTTCATAAACATAATTTTCACCATCCTGAATTTAACATCATAAAATGAGAAAACATTTATCAAAGTAATAACATAACTGAAAACAGTTTAACAAATAAACCTCATCCCGATGTTACATGACACAGAGCAGGACACAAAGACTCCAGACCACTCCTAAAGAATACTAAAGCACGCTCTGAGACTCATGAATAACTCCTCTTGCAGTGCAAGCCTATTCTTTATCATCTGCAAGTTACCCACGAAAGAGGCAACCTTTCTAAGCAGGCAGGGTGAGTAATCATACTATATCATAAATATATTAGAACATGGAATATAAATAAATTAGCATAAGCATGTCATAACATCTTCAACCATATAATTCAGCAACAACAACTCAATCATGAACACATCATAAAAATTCAGCAACAGAGCACAATCGTGAATTCATCCAGAAATATGCAATTCCAACTATCATGATATGCAATAATGCATGTGGTGCCAATTTCATCGTGATATGGATACATGACCATCAACCCTCCACAAGGGAGCACAGCCTAATCATCGAGACACTCCAATCCACACAATGGGATTGAAGCTACTAAATAGGCCGAAGCCCCATCGTGAACATCATGAAATGCAATGATGCGTTACACCGTAAAATTCATCGAGAAATCAATTGCGCATCATTCATTTCATATCAACAACTCAACATCAATTAATCATATATTTCCATCGCAATAACACGTCAAAACCTCATTTCATTAGCTACCTCAACTCATCAAGACATAACCCGAACCCGGTAAAAATATAATGTAATTTAATCATTTCCCTAAAAACTCCGTTCAGAAAATTACATCGTTTTCTCTCATTTTCATTCATCAAAACAAAGATTATTTTATTCTCTTTCCTACATTTCAAACGGAATGCAAATCGGGCTTACGATTAAAAAGTTACGAATTTTTAAAGAATTAAAATTTGCCTCCCAAACAGTGTTAACCAGTTAACCTATAACGTTAACCGGTTAACGCCTGCGAAACTTCAGAAAAACACCAAAATTGTAATGGTTAACCGGTTAACCCATAGTGTTAACCGGTTAACACACGCTTTACAGCAGTTCTTTGCTACTCAATGCAGACTGCACTCCAACCATCAAAACTCTAAATTTCACTACGGGTTTCATATCAATCCACCCCAAAACTATTCCAATACATCAATCAAAACACAATAACATCGAGACAACAAGTTATACAATCAATTATATGATTCAACACATTTTTATCACTTTAATTCATCAAGATTTTACTCATAAACTCAACCTAAATCAAAAACCCCTAAACTCACAAAACTCATACAAATCTAATCTAATAATAATCCAATTCTTATATAATTATAATAGATTATGAAAACTCTCCATACCTTAGAGAATTTCGCCGATTGATACACCTCTCCAAGGTCCTTCGTAACTTCCTGACTCTGAGCTTCTTCTCCTTCCTTTCTTCAGAGCTCTTTTTCCAAAAACACGATAGATCCAATTTTGATCGTATATTCACTTTTACAAAAGCTATCCCAGTTTATGTTTTTCCCAACTTAACCTTACTCTTTCCTCATAAATACCATCTTGCCCTTTTCCTCAATATTTTTATTAAATAATACTAATATAATAATACACTAATTATTCATATTATATAAAAGTACTCCTCATATTCCCAATTGACCAACATAACCTCCATACCCCCACTTTTATTATTATCTAATAATAAACAATAATTTCGAATAATACTATCTGATTTTTCTTATTATTAATATTACTAAAATAATATCACCATAATGCATCGGGTCACATAACCACCTATTTTCCAAAATCATCATATATCCTCAAATAAACAACAATTACTCATAATCGAATTTGGGGTGTTACAATGACTGGCTTAGCTCAGAGCCAGGAAAGGCTGAGAGAGCTGGTGGAAAGGCAGACACCAGAAGAGCCCCACCCTGGCACCGGAGGAACCAACAATAATGAACGCGGGCAGCCTCGCATCGACCCACCAGAGTTCGGGCCCCATTTGAACCCAAATGTTAATATCCCAAGGAATATTCAAGGAAACAATGCTGCAGGCAGGATCTTTTAAGAAGATCCTCAGGAGGAGCAGTTCACAGTTATTGGGGTTGGGGATGAGGTGTATGACAGAAGGCTGGATGAGATTGCTGAAAAGCTGAGGTCTTTGGAATCCCAGAATTCTTTAGGCTTTACGTAATGGATATGGGGCTGGTAGATGGGGTGAGGATTCCCCACAAATTCAAACCCCCGTGCTTTGAAAAATATAATGGTACCTCCTGCCCACGTACTCATCTGCAATCCTTCTTAGGAAGACTCAAGACTTATACCATGGACGAGAAGTTATGGATGTTCTATTTTGAGGACAACCGTTACTATCCCGACTCCAGTTCCACAACAACCACTTTTTCCTCAACAAAAACAAAAACAACATCATTATCAGCAACAATCTCATTTTCCGCAACAAAGAACGTACAACAATAACAACAACAACCAACAGCAACGCCCCTTTCAACAGAGGCCATCTCAGGCAAATATGGTGATTGACCCCATTCCTATGCCTTATGCCGCTCTACTGCCACAACTCCTGAAGCTCAACCTGGTTGAGTTAAGGACGTTGGCTCCACCAGATCCTCTCAACCTCCTGAAGAATTATGATGCTAATGCCAGGCGTGCCTTTCATTCCAACGCACCTGGTCACAATACTGAGAAATGTAGAGCCTTGCAAATGAAGGTGCAAGATCTGGTCGATTCCAAAGCTCTCAATTTCGCACCTCCTCCAAATGTTAACAGAAATCCTATGCCTAATCATGGTGGGCCCAGGATTAATGCCATAGAGGAAGATCAATCATCTGCACTAATTGATAATGTTGCACAGATTCAAACACCGCTGGCAGAAGTCAAGGCTCAACTCTTAAGATGCCAGGTGTTCCCGGGTTGTGAGGCCTGCTGTGAATTGTGCAAGACTGCTATTAATGGTTGTAAGAAGCTAAGGCTTGGCATAGTTGGCCTTATCAGAGATGGAATTTTACAGATTACCACAACGGCTCCTTCAACATCAACAATTCTTTCTTCAGCAACAACAGATCCTCCTATAACAACAACGACTATCATTCCCACTGATTCATCCACAACTCCAGCAATCACTCCATCCATTGTTTCAACAAACCAAAGTTCAGCAACACTTATTTCTACAACATCAACACCCATCTTATCAACGGAAACACCTACAACACCAGCAAACACTAATGAAGATGTCTCAATAGTCACAATCTATTATGACCCAGCAAATGTTCATCCCAACAACAATTTCCAACAACAAACTGCAACACCTCCTGTTAGATCTCCAGTCACGATCTATTACGACCCGCATACCATCATAGTTCCTTCCGCTGCAGCAATCAGTCTGGTAACCATTACGGTGCCTGGACCTGTTCCTTATGAAAGCAGTAATGCCATACCTTGGCACTACGGCTCTGATCTCTACTGCGACGGAAAGAAGATCACTCTAGATTCATCAACCTCTTTACCACAAGTTGACAATGTCGGGGGAGGCGGAGGCTTCACCAGAAGCGGACGCCTTTTTGCCTCACAAACACCGAGACCCAATGCTGAAGCAGAAGCTGCTGCTAAGGCAAAAGGGAAGAATGTGGTACTCGAAGAGCCATATGTTAAAGAAACTCCGAAGACGTCTTTTGAGCAAGAGGTGAACGAGTTAATGAGAATAATCAAAAAGAGTGATTACAAAGTGGTGGACCAGCTTCATCAGACACCCTCCAAAATCTCTATATTATCAATTCTAATGTGTTCCGAAGCCCATAGGAATGCACTGTTGAGAGTCCTGCACGCAGCCTACGTGCCGGAAGAGATTACGGTTAATCAGCTGGAAACAATGGTTGCAAATGTTAACACCAGTCATGGAATGGGCTTCACAGATGCTGATTTAACGACGGAGGGATGCAATCATAACAAGGCTTTACATATCACCTTAGAATGCAAAGGTGTTGTTCTTTCTCATGTGCTGGTAGACACTGGGTCCTCGCTCAATGTCCTCCCAAAGAAAGCCTTGGTAAAGCTGGAATATGATGGTTTGGCATTGCGTCCAAGTAACTTGGTGGTGAGAGCATTTGATGGCTCTAAGAGATCAGTGCTTGGAGAGATTGATTTACCTGTGATGATTGGCCCACAAATCTTTAAAACTACTTTCTTCGTGATGGACATACAGCCGGCCTACAGCTGTTTGTTGGGTAGACCCTGGATTCACGCCGCTGGCGCTGTTACATCTACCCTTCACCAGAAACTAAAATTTGAGTGGGAAGGTCAGATCATCATAATCTGCGGGGAGGAAGACATTTTCGTTAGCCAACTCGCTACTTACAAGTATATAGAGATGGATGGGGAGATCCATGAGACTATGAGTCAGGGATTTGAGGCCCTTAACATCAATGAAGCAACTGCTGTGTCTGGAACTTCCATCACTTCATATCAACAAGCCTAGAAGGTTGTTGAGGAGGGTACCCTCAAGGCTGGGGCAAGCTGCTGCCAGTAGAAAAGAAAGAAGACAGATTCGGGTTGGGTTATAGACCAACTCGACAAGATCAACCGGAGGCTGCAACGGAGCCCAAATTTGTCAACGGGGGAATGCTTACCCCGGATGCTGTGAACAGTCTGGAAGACGAGGAGGAAGACGAACGCAACCTGGAAAGCTGGATACGTCCAAGGATCCCGGGGAACCAAGTCTCTAACTTGTCTTCCCAGGAAATTATAAGAGTTACTCCTGCAAAGTAATTATTATTTCCTGTCTTTTAAGCATGCATCAAGTCCTGCATCTTGCCCAAGATGTCAGGACTCATTTTGTAATCGGGCCATCTTGTATTTTGTGCAAACGATCAATTAATGAATATCAGGACATCTTTTGCAAACGAGTCTCTTTTTCCCGCTCACTGTTTTTCATTTTTCATTTTTTGTACAAAACAATAAAATGGCAATGTTTTCAAATTAATAACGTCATTTTCACTTTTTCTAAACAAGATAAAACTGATCACTAAAATGAACCAATCTAAACCCTTACAGAGAGTGCCCTCCAGTCTGCACCGACAACGACGCTGCTATGACTTCATATGACTTCGACAATCCGATTAATCAAGCCGATGAAGGGGTTGACGAAGATTATGAGCTACCTGAAGAACTAGCCAGACTGTTAAGGCAAGAGGAGAAGGTTATCACTCCTCATCAGGAGGAAGTTGAGACAGTTAATCTTGGTACCGAAGAAGACTTGAAAGAAGTGAAGATCGGGGCCCGTCTGCAAGATTCAGTGAAGGAACAACTTATTGACATGCTGCGAGAGTATGTTAATGTCTTTGCTTGGTCCTACCAAGACATGCCAGGTCTGGATACCGACATTGTTATGCACAAGCTTCCACTAAAAGAAGACTGTCCTCCAGTAAAACAGATGCTACACTGTACTCGTCTGGATATGGCCATGAAGATAAAAGAAGAGGTGCAAATATAGTGGGACGCCGGTTTCCTTGCTGTAACTAGTTACCCGTCGTGGGTTGCTAACATTGTACCTGTGCCTAAGAAGGACGGCAAAGTACGGATGTGTGTGGATTACCGGGATCTGAACAGAGCTAGCTTGAAGGATGATTTCCCTTTACCTCACATTGATGTATTGGTCGACAATACGACTCAGTTCTCGGTGTTCTCCTTCTTGGATGGATTTTCAGGATATAATCAGATCAATATGTCACCTGAAGACATGGAGAAGACAACTTTCATCACACCCTGGGGCATATTATGTTATAAGGTAATGCCATTCAGACTGAAGAATGTTGGTGCCACTTATCAACGGACTATGGTAACATTATTCCACGACATGATCCACAAAGAAATTGAATGCTACGTGGATGACATGATTGCCAAGTCCCTCACAGAAGAAGACCATCTGGTAAATCTGTTGAAGCTGTTCAAGCGTCTGAGAAAGTATCAGCTGAAGCTAAACCCCAACAAATGCACATTTGGGGTGCGTTCCGTTAAGCTGCTAGGATTTATTGTAAGTGAAAAGGGAATTGAAGTTGACCCTGACAAAGTCAAAGCCATTCAAGAGATGCCTGCACCAAAGACTGAAAAAGAAGTTCGGGGGTTTCTAGGTAGATTGAACTACATATCAAGGTTCATATCTCACCTCACTTCAACCTGTGAGCCCCTGTTCAAATTATTAAGGAAAGAACAAATGGTCAGGTGGAATGAAGACTACCAGAAGGCTTTTGACAAAATCAAGGAGTACTTACAAGAACCTCCAATCCTTATGCCTCCAGTTGAAGGAAAACCTCTAATAATGTACCTGACAGTATTAGAAGGATCAATGGGGTGTGTGATGGGCCAGCATGACGAGTCTGGTCGAAAAGAGTATGCAATATACTAACTAAGCAAAATGTTTACCGACTGTGAACAACGTTATTCACTGCTCGAGAAAACTTTTTGTGCTTTAGCGTGGGCTGCTCGCCGGCTAAGGCAGTATATGTTGACCCACACTACCTTGTTAATCTAAAAAATGGACCCCGTCAAGTACATATTTGAGAAGCCAGCATTTACCGGAAGGGTTGCAAGATGGCAAATGATTCTGACAGAGTATGACATTCAGTACACATCTCAAAAGGCCATCAAAGGAAGTGTAGTGTTTGACTATCTGGCTGAGCAACCCATTGATGATTACCAGCCAATGAGATTTGACTTCCCTGATGAAGAAATCATGTTCCTAAAGGCAAAAGATCATGAAGAGCCTATTCACACTGAAGGGCCTGACCCAGGAGAAGAATGGACAATGATGTTTGATGGGGCTGTCAATATGAATGGTCGTGGAGTTGGTGCAATGCTTATTACACCTAAAGGAGTTCACATGCCTTTCTCGGCAAAACTCACCTTTAACTGCACTAACAACGAAGCTAAATATGAAGCTTGTATCATGGGTCTTGAGGAAGCCATTGACCTCAGGATCAAGACTTTAACTGTGTTCGGAGATTCAGCTCTGGGAATCAATCAAACCAATGGCAAATGGTATACTCACCAAGAGCATCTGATTCCATACCGGGACTATACGAGGAGATTATTGACTTTCTTCACAAAAGTCAAACTTGAGTACATCCCTCGAGATGAAAATCAGTTTGCAGATGCTCTTGCTACCATTTCCTCCATGATCAAAGTTCAAGCTGCCAATTATGTGCCTCGGATTTCAGTATCCAGACTTGACAGACCGGCATACGTATTCTCAGTGGACATTGCTAAAGATGACAAGCCTTGGTTCCGTGACATCAAATGCTTCTTAGAGGATCAGACATACCCACCTGGGGCATCATCCAATGATAAGAAGACATTAAGGAGACTGGCTGGTAGTTTCTTCCTAAATGCTGATGGTTCGTTATATAAGAGAAACTTTGACATGGTACTTCTCAAATGTGTTGATAAGACGTAAGTAGACTTGCTGATGCACGAGGTGCATGAAGGATCTTTCGGTACCCATGCTGGAGGACATGCAATGGCTAATAAATTGTTAAGATCAGGTTACTACTGGATCACAATGGATGCAGACTGTTGTGCCTATGCCAGAAAGTGCCACAAATGCCAAATTTATGCAGATAAAATGCATGTGCCTCCGAATCCTTTGAACGTGATGTCATCACCTTGGCCCTTTGCCATGTGGGGCATTGACATGATTGGAAAGATCGAACCGACTAATTCAAATGGCCACAGATTCATCCTGGTAGCCATTGATTACTTCACCAAGTGGGTTGAAGCAACTTCGTATGCCAACGTCACCAGAAGAGTGGTAGCCCGATTCCTGAAAAGAGACATCATCTGTCGGTATGGAGTACCCGAGCGAATCATTACTGATAATGGTTCCAATCTGAACAACAAAATGATGGCAGAACTGTGCCGGGACTTAAAGATCAAACATCACAACTCCTCTCCTTACATGCCGAAGATGAATGGCGCTGTTGAGGCAGCTAACAAGAATATCAAGAAGATTGTGCAGAAGATGGTGGTTACATATAAAGATTGGCATGAAATGCTACCATTTTCCTTGCATGGGTACCGTACCTCAATCAGAACATTCACTGGGGCAACACCGTATCATCTTGTGTACGGCATGGAGGCAGTCCTACCTATCGAAGTTGAATTACCCTCTTTACGGGTATTGATGGATGTCAAGTTGAATGAAGCAGAATGGGTCCGTTCTCGGTACAATCAACTGAATCTGATCGAAGAGAAGAGATTAGCTACAATCTGTCATGGGAAGTTATATTAGAAGAGAATGAAGAAAGCTTTCGATCAGAAAGTCAGGCTTCGGGAATACCAAGTAGGAGATCTTGTGCTGAAAAGACTCCTTCCTCCTCATACAGACCACAGGGGCAAGTGGAATCCGAATTAAGATGGCCCATTCATAGTAAAGAAAGTCTTCTCTGGTGGAGCACTGATGCTCACTACTATGGATGGTGAAGATTTCTTATCACCTGTGAATTCAGATGCAGTTAAAAAATACTTCGCATAAAATGACCCGCTGGACACAAAAACAGAATGTACGTCCAGGCAAAAATAGGGACTCCCGGCGAGTCAAAAACAGAATAAAAGACTCGGGCAAAAATAAGGGAAAAATAAAAAAAATGTACACCCGCTGAGTTGAAAAGCCGCATCAGACAGCTCAGGCAAAAATGTGTATCCTGGTCGATTGAAAACCGAAAGGGCGATTCGCGCAAAATAAGGGAATAAGCGAACAACTGCATTCTGAATTCGTCTGTATCACTTACGGCATGACAAGCTTCGAAAGGTTAAAGTATCGGTCAGAATCAACCTTCCTCAGAAAGCAAGATGAGAAGAACGTCGAGGTCATACGGGTCATAGCAAAGGGAAACTCACTAAAGCGTCGTCAACATTGCCAACACCTTTGCTTTTCTCAATTTTTTAACAATCTCCTCATTTCAGGGGATCTGTTTCTTTGACTGTATTTGCCAATTCAGGGCACCCAAATTAATAAAACCAGAGTTTTCAGTCACTACATCTTGTACATTTTTGTTTCATTTGCAAAATGTCCAAAATTCATGATATGATACTTGCATAAAAAAGATGTGCCTTTCTAATAAATTCTTGCAGGAAATGTATTTACTCCCAGGAATATCTAAACTCCTATGATGGAATCCGGTAAGGGATGCCTCGGGACACTTGTGCGTTTCTTTGTCTTAACAAGATTGCAGGTATTCAATGCACGAAATGGGGCATGCCAAGCATACTTCCTCCCCTAACAGTATCTGGATTGTTTTCCCCCAGCGAAGTTACCAAGGCATCACTTCTCCAACACATCTTCCTCAAGCAGCATCAGTAAATGCTCATTTCCCCAGCTGAGTTGTCAAAGTCTCCTCATCCTCAGCAGGATCCTCACAAAAACCTCTAGGAAGATCGTTCAGTGATCTCTCCTCCCCCAGAGTGCCGAATCTCTCATCTCCAGCAAAGACAGGGAGCCATCTCCCCACAGAGCTCCAGTCTCTCCCAGAAGAGCAATGTCTGAATTTCTCACACAACAAAGTGACAGAAGCTTTTTCTCATCCCCAGCTGGGTTATCTCCTCACCAGATAGGTCTATCATTGATCTAATCCCCAAGCGGAGTCATACATCCTATCAAGATCTACCAATGATCTCATCCCCAACTGGGATATCCTTTCAAGCAGATCAGTCAGTGATCTCCGCAAGCAGCGGGATCCGAGTCCCGGATCGGTATCTTTTGCATAATCATAGCATTTACATCATATTTCCCCTCAGAGCGTAGCATTCCGTCTAATACGGAGCATTACGGCAAAAACCAAACATATTGCATGATCACAAGTCAGGTTCGAACCAGTCACCTGTAAATACCGACAATACCTCATCAGCAATATACGAAATACCTCTCAACTTCCCCAACAGAAAGCCAAAGCGTCCCTTTTGCACTCTCCAATACAAATACATGCTTATAAATACTCATTCGACACTCGTCCGTGTCATATCATCCCCTTACAGATATAAGCCACAAATATCCTTTTTGAATACCGAAACTTACATACTCTTTTGGCACTCGTCCGTGTCACCATTCCCCAGCATGGTTACCCAAACACTTATTATAATACACTCTTATTGACACCCGCCCGTGTCATCCTGTCCCCACAAATTGCCTGAACACCTTTTACACTCATAAGTTCATAACTTATACACTTTCTCTTCTGACACTCGTCCGTGTCATTTTTCCCAGCAAGTTGAACACTCGTCCGTGTCTTGCTCATACTTCACTCACACTTATACAGATACTCGTCCGTATCTTGTATATACACTTGTTCCCCACAGATTCGACACTCGTCCATGTTCTTTGTTAACCAGTTGGTACTCGTCCGTACCATCATCTCTGAACATGCATCAGCGTTTGTTTATACCGATACTTGTCCGTATCATAGTCTTAAGGATGCTCGTCCGCATCTTTAATCTAGACACAGTGTTAAACATTTATACCTTTTATTCCTTAAGCGTAAGCACTCGTCCGTGTTTACCATTCCCCAACAAATTGCCAGCAAAACTTCTTTTCTATCTGACATTCGTCCTATGTCATGATACTTTCGGCAGCCGTACCCTGCCAGGTGATGATCCTTCACCTTCGGATGATCGTCCCTCATCCTTTCCCCAGCAGAGTCTCCATTCTTGGAACCCTTTTCTATCTGACATTCGTCCTATGTCGTGATACTTTCGGCAGCCATACCCTGCCAGGTGATCGTCCTTAGCCTTGGATGACCGTCCCTCATCCTTATTCCCCAAACAGAGCAGCCGTACCCTGCTAGGTGATCGTCCTTCACCTCTTGATGATCATCCTTCATCATGCTTACCCGATGGCCGTCCCTATCGTCGACCTTTTTCTATCCGAAATTCGCCCTATGTCGTGATAAAGAGTAGCCATCCCCTGCTAGGTGATCGTCCTTCACCTTTGATGACCGTCCCTCATCATTATTTCATTTATTCTTTGAGCTGATGGCTGTCCCCATCAATGTTTAATTTACTTACCAAATCCGAGGGTCGTCCCCATCATTGATTTTCCCCAGAGAATCTTATTTCCTTACCTGATGGCCGTCCCCATCATGATCTCTTTATTTCCCCAGCATGTCGGCCGTCCCCGTCATTGCTTTATTTCCCCAGCTGTCGTCCTCTGCTCGATGGTCGTCCTCCATAGCCCGCGTTTTTATAATCATACTTTACTTTCTTTAACAATTTATATCCCTTTTCTTCTTCTTCCCAGTGAGTGCAAATTCTGGACTGTCTTTGGTATTCAACCACAAGTTATCTTGTTTGTCTATTAAGCCAGGCGCTTACATCCTGCACAGCTAACTCATGCTTGAATAGGGGCAGCTGTAAACACCCCAAATTTTCCTTCAATAAGTTCACACCATGGCTTGTGATCTTTCATCTTTGCATCAGTTTAAGCACATCATGTCATATTGCATTTTTGTTTCATTTGCATAGTTCAAGTTCATCTGCATCTAGGGTTTATGATCTGAGCAATCCAAGATCCATCTGAGCCACTCCAAAGGTATTCAATCATCTCAAGAGGGTTCATGTATGTTAAATCATCATATTTTATCCTCCAAAGATCAAGGAAGTCAAAGAATCACAAGAACTGGCAAAGCATGGAAGCAAAGCTAGGGTTTAACTGCACATATGACCTGAAATTAGGGTTTTGGTTTCAGACGCCATAACTCCAAATTTTTTTGGTCATTCTTGTTTCTATTTGTCTCAATATGTTATAAGGATCATGCATACCAAGTTTGATGAAGAAATTCATTGTGGAAGTCATCTGATCACTAGGTAACTTCTTGAGCAAGTCAGAGCAAAATCAGGGCATCTGAGGCCCCAACCATGGAACCAAAGTGGATTTTTCATCAGATTGAAGTTATATGATCTTTATTTGATCATTGAAGTGTTTATAAGTTCACAAAATTGAATAAAAGTGAGCTAAACCAAAAGTTGCCAAAAATGGAAATGACTTGTAATGGAAACTTTCCATTTTGGGAAAGTTTTTCAACCTCCTCTTTCCCAACCAAAAATGCTTCAAATGAAAAATTGTTGGTCATGAAAGTTGTAGATTGGATCATTCCATTTTCAAAAAATACAAGAACAAGATCTAATTCATTTTGGAACTCAAGATATGGCTTGTCAAAGTTGGCAAAAATCCCATAATTTTCAAGAATGCACCAAAAGGGATTCTTTGCAAAACCACTTGCCAAGGATTTTTGTGACTTCAAACACACTTCAATGTATCATAAAATCATAGTGCATTGCCTTTAGATCATAATTGCCCAAAGAATTGCAAGATTACATGCCTTGAACATCAAGAATTCTCCAAGGGGCCAAAACTTCACATAATTGCAAAACACCCCATAACTTTGCTTCAACTTGCTGAATTGCCTCCAAATGGATTCTATGGACATCCTTGATCTCAGCTGCACATGGACATGCCAAAAAGACAGCTGCATCCTTGCCCATACCTCAAGTACATAAGTCGGTGACTTTTTGCAAGAAACCCATACCAATCACCATAGGCCACAAGCACTTCTCTGACCTATCACAACTTTATATGTGGAACAAAGGCAGATCATAACACACAAGATTGCAAGCTGAAACCTAAGATTGATCAAGTTCCCAAAATTTCTCCCTCTTGCATTTTCCTTCGAAACTCTCAGCTCACTCACTCAAACTCAAAACCAATTCCACCATTCATCTCAAAATCATCCACTGATCACAAAGCAACCACAAAAACAGCCAGAAACACACCATACACAAAACACGATTCTCAGCCAATTGAGGTGCAATCTCATAAACCAGCCACTCTCAAGGTCTTCCAAGCATCAAAGCTTTTTTAGGAAGGTCATTGGAGTCAGCTTGCACAAGAGAAGCAGCCTGAAAGCTCCAAACTGAGGAAGCTCAAGCTCAGGTAGCTTCTTCAAACATTTTTCCAGAAGTGTTATTTTAAGTGTTTAGATTGATCTTCATGATTTTTTGATCACCATGATGTGTTTATTTTTAAGAATGGTTGAGAAATGAGCTTGTATGCATGTTCTGAAAGTTTCACCATTTTTGATCTTTTCTTCGAATCATGAGTTTGATGAGGAATAAATTTGATTTGAGGGTGGATTTGAGTTTAGGGGAGTGAGGGGAGTTGATCTGGAGCTTTAGAGCTCCAGAAATAGCCTAGGGAGGAAGTTGGAAATTTTCAGGTGAGGGTGTCACCGGAGAAGACGACCGGAGCTCTTCTCCGGTGACCTGAAAATCATTAATGTTTTAATTAGGTTTAGGGTTTCATTTGAATGTAGGCCGTTGATTTAAGCTTCCCGCGCGTGTTTGTGTGGCTGAGATCACCTCATTAATTTTAATTAGGGTTTAACAATTAATTAATTAGGGTTAATGAAATTTGAATTCAGACCGTAGGATCACTCGCCAAGTCAACCTAAATTTCCCCAGTATCATTGTGAACCACTGGATCATCATACTTCTGTTTTATTTAATTTTAATTTTAATTTTTCTTATTTATTTTGTACCATTTATTTAAAATAGCTAAAAAATTCCTAAAAATATTTTATTCTGCATTTTTACTTCAAATAATTTTCTCAACCCAAAAATATTTTTATTTTTATTTTTTGCATTAAAAAATCATTTTTAAAATATTTAAATGTTTATTTTAATTAATTAATGGAAATTAATTAATTAAAATATCATTTAGGTTTCTAAAAATCCCAAAAAAATTCACATTGCATCTTTAAACATTTAGAAATATTATCATACCATCCACACAAATTTCTTTTTGGTTTTGAACCATCTTTGATAATTTTCTTGAATTTAGGATTCATAAAATTCCTATTTTAGAACCCTAACTTCAAGAATTATTTTCTTCCTAACCAAGAATGGTATGACAATGATTCTTTTTGCATTGATCTTCATTTGACATGTAGTTTCTAGCATAATTTTGTCACAAATTTCTTCTGCATTTTTGAATTGATTTGCATTTTTTCCCTTTAGGTAACTTAAAACCCTAGATAACTTAGAAAAATCATAACTTTCATTAGGTTAAGAGTTAGGTCTTCTCCTTTGGGGTCTTCTCATTTGCTTCTGTTTTTGAGTTTTGCATCTCATGTTGCATGAAAACCCTAATTTCTCATCTTCCTTTGCATACATCTTGCATAAGCATTCATATAAGAACTTGCCATGACATTTTATGCATTCACATGACTTCCAAGACATCTTAGGACACATTAGAACCATGCTTGATCATTTCTTCATCCATTTGCCATGTTATGCATTCATTACATTCCATGAGCATTCATGAACTTTCATGCTTCTTTCATACTTCATTTGCATTCTCATCACTTGTATGATCATTCACAACTCTTGACATACATTTGCATCATATCTTAGCATCATTCACATCATCAACATGCTTCTGGTTTTAGTTTTCATCCTTGCACACATTTCATTTTCATTTCATTTCTTTCTCTTATGCTAACTTTTCAGGTGGTAAGTACTTTGAGAAGTGAATTTGCCTTCACTTCTCACATTCTCTTCTCATCTCTCTTATGCATTCATTGCTGCATTTTTCTTGTTCCTTAGAGTAAGCTTGCTCATTCATGTTCTCTATCTACTTTCTTTCTTCAAGCAACTTATCTTCTTAAGTGAAGTAAGTTGAATTGCTTCTTCTGCTTCTCCTTCTTCCATCTTTCTTTCTCCTTGGTGGCTTCTCTGAAGGTCTCTTGCAAGCCTCATAAACCCTAGGAACACCCAATCATGATAACAATTAGGGTTTGATTAGTCCCCCATTTAGTTTTGCCTTTGTGTCATCTTTTGTGTCTCTCCTCTCATATCATAATCAGGGACTAAACCTTCAAGGTTTTAGGGCTTTGTGATTAAGATTATGCCTGCATCCTTCTCTTAGGATGGAGTGTATAACTTCAATCCTAAGTGTTAAACCCTTAATTTGTTTAAACATATTAATCAATTCTTCTAATAATCACTAAGACATTAAACTTGTAACTTGGGCCTTGCATTAGGGTTCTAATTCTTCCTTAATTGGTTAAGAAGGACTAACCCTAGTGTTAATGGACAAGTCCCCCTCAAGTTGTCTTACAAACCATAAAATTCACTTCTTAATCTTACCATTAACTAGAATCCACTTTAATAAAGGCTTGTTTTGTCATGAGGTTAATCCCTAATCATGGATTAAGTTGAGGTATCTTCCTCAGCTTAAATGTGCTCATCTATTATCCTTCTATTAGGACGGTGTAATGGGTCCATTAAATCTTTGATTATGGCTTAAACTCATTACTTAACACTAAACAAAAACTCCAAAAACATCTAAATAATCACTAGTGGGTTAATGATCTTAATCCTACATCATGGTAATTAAGTTTGAGGTGCTTACTTCATACTTAAGGTATTCTCATTACCCCTAATCAGAGGGAGGATGTGATGAGTTTACTAACCCTTGGTTTAGGCTTAAGCTCATTAACTTATGACAAACACAAAAAGCAATAAAAGATTGAAAACACAAAAACAAACAATAATCATCTCTTGCGGGATTCTTTTCTCATCATCCTCATTCATAAACGAGAACTCGCTTCTTCCGTCTAATGCAAGACAGTTAGCACCTGAGCCAGACAGGTCATACACTTGAGCATAGACAAGCAAGCAGTTCACAAGTCAATTCATTTTTCAGTCTCTTTGAGTCGAACTACGATGTTCCGACTTCCTCATTGAACGAGAGGTTACGTAGGCATAACTTAACTGTTATCGAACAAAAGTCTCTGTCTTTTCCCCCCTCTTCCAGCATTATTCTTTAAGCCTCATCCCTGAGCAATTCATTTCACATCTCTTTTGCACTGACACCTGTACATTCTTTTCCATCTTTTGCACACATATAGCACTGACACTACCCCTTTAACACAATCTTGTAAGCGTAGGTCCCGTCGAGTACGACGGACAATCTGGGTGCTAATACCTTCCCAGGTTGTAACCAACCCCCTTTCTCAGTTTCTCTGGTTCGCGACCGTCTTATCCATATCTTCCCAAGTTCATGCAGCATTACCTTTCCTTCGGGATAAAAATGCCTAGCTGGCGACTCTTTTCACCTTCATTTCATTTCTCCTTTTGCTGACCGTTCGCGCTTGTACCGGGATGCAAATCTTTGGGAGCGACACTGTCAAGGACCAATTTAGTCAATATCGTAACACCATTGTTGAACGGTATAGACTAATGCAAAATTTTCTTTTTTATTCATCAGTTGTATGCCAATCACTCTCTCTAAAGGATACGAGTTAGAATAATTGATTGACGAAGTAGAGAATTTTATTCGCATAAGATGCAATATTGAACAATACCGAGCCATATTTCCACCCATGGCTACACCAAAGACAAAATCTCTTAAAGATTACACCATTCCATCTCAGGACGAACCACACTCAAGCATTGTTCCACCTGCAATCTAGGCGAACAATTTCAAAATGAAACCGTCTCTATTAAAAATCGTGCAACAAAACCTGTTCTTCGGAAATCCCACAGAGGACCTAAATCTTCATTTGTCAGTGTTTGTACAATATGTAGAAACATTGAAGATTAATGGTGTCGATCCAAAAGCCATTCAACCACGTCTATTTCCATTTTCCCTAAGAGATAGAGCCAAAACATGATACAATATCTACCTACGAACTTAATTATGACTTGGAATGGATTTAAGAAGTTATTCTTAGCCAGATACATCCCACTAAGCAAGACATCAGTGCTGAGAAATCATATAACTACATTTAAACAAGTCGAAGGAGAATTACTCTTCGAAGCATGAGAAATATATAAGGCCAGGATGGAACTATGTCCTCATCATGGATTATAACAATGGCTTATTATCCATACCTTATATAATGGTCTTATCTATAACATAAGACTGACCATAGACACTGCTACGGGTGGAGCCTTAATGGACAAACTCTTCAATGAAGCTTACCAGCTTATTGAGAATATGGCCCAAAACCATTACCAGTGGGGAACCGAGCGAGTTCAAGTCGAGAAAACCCAACCAAAAGGAGGCATGTTCTAAATCAATGGAATTGATCATGTAAATTCCAAGGCCGAGGCATTTACCCAAAATATAAAAAATTTAATTATTACCACTCCAGCCATCGTGGTTATTGTAGCTCCCAACTACAAGATTTGTGGAGTCCAAGGGCATATAACTAATGATTTCCAATTATTGACAGGGAATACACCTGATCAAGTCAATTATGCCTAAATAAATCCATATTCGAACACTTATAATCCTGGATGGAGAAAACATCTCAATTTTCCTACAAGAAAAATAACGCATTGTTTGCTTCAAGTTTCCAAAAAGGATCCGCTACTGCTCTTCCTACTCCCAGAAAGTCGAATTTAGAACTCATGATGGATAACTTCATCGCATCTCAGACCTAACATAACAAATAGTTCATGAATCAAAACATGCATTGTAACACCCCAAAGTCGATTTTAATTTAATTGATGTGTTTTCTTGTGAATTTTTATATTTATGATGTTATTTGGGGTTTTGTGGAGTGTTGAGGAAGGTTTAATATTTTAATAATATTGTAATATTAAATAATTGGGGTTTAGTTTATTATTTGAGATTAAATTAAGTAAAATAAAAGGAATTAGAGGATAAGGGCATTGTGGTCTTTTGGTTGAGGATTAGTGAGAGTATTTTGGAGAAGGTCTATTGAGGTCTTAGGGGAAAGAGTGAAAAAAAGAGTAAAGGGGGGTTTTGTGAACGATTAATTGGAAACGATCGCACTTTTGGAAAGAAGGAGAAAAGCTCTGAAGAAGAGGATAAGCTAGGACTTGAAAGTTGGAGGGATTTTTGAAGAGATTATCGAAAAGCTTACGGAACCTAAGGTATGGGGAGTATTTTCCGTTTGGTATTATAATGTGGGAATACAATTGGGGGTTTTGAGGTATAATTTTAGGGTATGGGAATTGATGGATGATTTTGTGTTTTGATGATGATTTCATGAATATAATGATATTATATGATGTATTTGATGTTATTGTGAGAAATGTTGATGATAAATGTAATTTTGTTGCTATGCTGATGTTTAATATGGGTTTTTACTAAGATTGTCGCATAAGAGAAATGCTGGGAATCGCAGAAAAATCTGCAGAATTCGTGAAGCTTGCTTAGCAAGCTACAACTTGCTTAGTGTCGCTCCCCGGATTTCCATCCTGGTACAAACGCGAAAGTGGCACGGAAAAGAAAAGAGTCGCCAACCAGGCATTTTTATCCCAAAAGAAAGGGAATGGTAATGCTGCACAAACCAGAAGAAAGAGAGGAAGGACACAGGTCCTGCGAACCAAAGAGACTGAGTTCGGGAGTCGGTTACGACCTGGGAAGGTATTAGCACCCAGATCGTCCGCCGTACCCGACGGGATCCACGCTTGCAAAAGAAACTGTTTCAAAGGGTGAGGGTATAAAAGCTGTTGCAAAAGAAAATAAAATGAACTGGATAAAAGAACTGAGAAAGAAAACGAACAAGAAATGAAAAGGAAATATGTAGGGAAAATAAGGATTGTGCTCGAACGGGCCATACCCCGCTGCCTACGTACCTCATCAGGACAATGAGGATCAGAGACGCCATAGTTCCCCTAACTAGGGGTGGCAAGGAAATTGCTTGTGAATTAAGGCTTGAACTGCCTATGCCATTGCTCAGGTGTTGCAGACTCGGACGACGAGTGCGTAACCGTCTTGCAAAATGACAAGTAGGAGCAAGTTCGCGTATGGAGCGAAGGAGATGAGAAAAGAATTCCCGAAGGAAAGACGCTTATTGTTGGTTTGTGTTTTTTTTGAAGCTTTTCAGGAGTGAAGTTTGCATAGGTAAGTGTACCTAAGTCTTACCCATTGGGATGTATACGTCTCACATCAACCCGAAATGGAATGTGCAAGAGGCACACCTATCTATGGAGGAAATCCCCAAATCTAGTCCCACAAGTGAAGGCTCAGACACACTAACCTATTAAAAATTATTAAGTATTTTTTGTGATTTTTTTGATTAAGAAGTGTTTTTTATGCTTTTCTTTGTGAGGTAGTCTCATGCTAAGACCTATCCACCACGAGGGATAACTTACACCTCGCCCCGAAACGGAACGCGTGCAAGTATCTCGTAGCAAAGTCTCGTGTCACATGAGAAGACTCAACCTTTATTAAGATGACTTAGAATTAAGTTTGAAGATGAGAAGAGAAAGCACCAAAGGATCTAAAGGTAAAACATCTAATGGGGGCTAAAGAATCCTAAGTGTTGTCATGCATGGATATCCTAAGGTTAGTGTGGTTTTCTATCCTAAAGAAGAAAGAAGGAAGAAGAAGAGAAAAGATGAGTAAGGCTTAAGCCTGACAAGCAAAGGGTTAGCACAATAAAGAAATAAGAAGAAGAGATGAGATTTGGAGATGTGGGAATCACTTCCACACCTCACACTTACCATAGCCCCGGCAAGGTTAGCACCATGAGCATAAAAGCAAAACAAAATGAAACAAATGACATGATAACATCACACAAACATAAGTGAGGTCATATACAAATGCACAATGGATATGCAAGTCATAAGAATGAGGAATGAAACATGCAAGCAAATTATGAGACAACATGAACACATGGCAAACAAATGCAAACTTAATGAGATGCAAAGCAAAAATGCACAAACATGGACTCAAGACACAATACCAGAACCAAAACAAGTCAAAGACATGCTTAAGAAGCAAGAGAGATGAAGAGAAGAGCCACACAAGATCAAACAATCACATAATGGAAGGAAAGAAGTGAAGAAATGAAGTGAAAGTACATAAGAAAAGGAAGAACTTAAAAGTCAAGCCAAACACAAACTTTTCTAAGACACAAACCCTAAGTCAAGACCAGAATGGAACCCATACCCCAAAGGGACCCCAAATGAGAAGAAGAAGTTGGCACAAGTGCCCTTCTAAGCTTATAAGAGAGCTTAAGATCACAAAGAAGCAAAGTGGGACAAGGTAAGAACCAAAAATTACATCAAATCAACAATGCATCTAAAAATTCCAAAACTTAAGAAAAATGATCTTCAAACATGATATAACAATGAGCAAAAAGGGTTGGGAGAAATTCAGAAGCTAGATAGGTCAAAAGAAGGCAAAAACACAAACTAGGGTTAAGAAACTTCCAACACAAGCCAAGGATCAAAACCAAATGAATAAATTTCTAAAAATCAGGGGAAAATCACACATGAACTACATCCTCCTAGGAATCCATAGCAAAAATAATCAACAAAAAACTCAAAATAATAAACTCTATGGAAATTGGACAAGTCAGGATACTCAAAAAGGACTTAAAAAGAATTAAATGAAAGAGGAAATTAAAATGACACGTGGCTAATGGAAATAAATGGGAAATAAAAATATACAAAATTAAAGAAAACTCAATTGGACATTCAAGAATTATTTTGGAATTTTTGGATGATTGGAAGTATTTTTAAAAAATAGAAAACAAAAATGAAATAAAAAGAAATAAAGAAAAAAGAATTAAAATGAGAGAATTGGGCTGGGGGTGTGGATAGTGAAGAATTACGTTCAAATGCAATTGGGCTTAATAAGAAGGGGGTGTGAATATCAGTCTGAGGCCCATTGGGTGCGCTGGTATATTAAACATATGGTGGAAATTTATGAAAATAAATTGGAAAAACAAGGAGCCAGGAGATTGATCTAACGCGTCTGGTTGATAGCCTCATTAATTGACGTGGCAGGAGTGTTGGTTGTGAGGTGAGGAACATGAGAATTATGGTGGTATGCGAAACACACTGAATTAAAATACAACCAGGTTGGCACGTGAGAGGGATGAGGGCTCACTAAAGGACGCGGCATGATCTGGTGCTTTGGAGGACAAATCCAAGGGTGAGAAGACTGTCTTCTTCGTGACAAAACCCTAACAACACAAACTGCAGATTCCGATGACCGGAGCTAGGGCTCCGGCACCGGAAGTTGAACAACATGAACAAATCCACATGAAAATGACTAATAAACTCCAGATTGACTAAACAAGGTGCTCTGATTTCAAATATGGACATGAAAAAGCCAAAAGATCAATGAGTCATCCGGATCGAAGAGAAACAGTTGTGACCTTGAAACTTGAAACTCAAATATCTAACTCTACAATGCATCAAATTCGAAACTAAAACTTGCAGAATGATCAACAAACATCACATATTAAGATGCACATCAACATTTTCATTTCCAGATGTGAAGAATCAGAAGCTTACCTGAGTTGCAGATCTTGAAAAAATATGCTAGAAGACCAGATGATGGATGCAAATCACTCCAAATTCACTTTAGATGCAAAATAAATGCACCTAAAGCCTTGAATATGGCTGGATCTTGAGTTTTTCAAGCACCTGCCCTGAAAGGGCAAGTTTGTTGATCTTGAGAGACAGCTTGAATAATGGTGATATTTGTGATCCTAAGCTTCCACTGATCAAGGATCTACAACTGGTTTTTTGATTGAGCAAGTGTATGAAGAGATTTTGGAGAAATTGAAAGTTGTGCACAAACTTTGAAATGAGAGAATGAGAGAGAGTTCAGGGATTCTGAAATCCTAATTTCTTTTATATCAAGTCATGAACCAATGCTGAGAAAATTGTGTGATTTGCACGTGTGAATCAAAAGAAATTGTGATTTTGCAAATTAAGCAAGTTTAGTGTGACCTCATGTAATATTCATGCTTTCCTTGGCCTTAAGCCCCATTTGCACTCTAATCTAATCCATTAATCATAATCCAACAAATCCTGGCCATTAGATTAAAGGAGTCACACTCTTTTCATGTTCATGCACATTTTGCATTTTTGGAGTGACATTCTTGCCTTGCACGAAATTGTGGATATCTCTTGAGCAAAGAATGCCATTTGCATTGTATTTTAAATTTGTAAACAAATTGGATCCATACCAAGCCTTAAAAATGAGATTCAAGCCTTCTTGCTCTTGGTGCATGCATGAAACTTCACATTTTGCCCTAATTTCACCAAATTTTCGAGGGGCCTATAGTCCAAACCATGAGGGCTATGAAAAAGTACTTGTACTTTTTGAAAATGGGAGACCCTAATCTCCAACTTTCATGTTTGGCTTTGGTCCATTTGAAGAATTTTTTATCATGTTAAGCTCACTTGAATTTTAGGGCAAAAGTTGCCAAAAATGGAATTTCCTTAAAACCAACTTTGCACCAATTTTGCAAAAACCCTCAAAACTTCATGATTCTTGAACTTTGAAATTTCCAAACCTCTTATAACATTGTAAGGACATCCCTTGGCTAGAAAAATTGGATTGGACCCCTTGAAATAACACAGTTGACTTTTTAAAGGCACAGTTGACCAATTACTTCATCTGCAAGCAACTGAAGAATTTCCTGACTTCCACAAGGAATTTTCTCATGAAAATTGGTACCTAGGATCCTCTTGACATATAGAAGACTTTTCCAAAATGAAATGGCCAAAGTTGTGAAGTTTTCAAGCTTGAATCTCAAACCCTAGTTTAGGACCAATGCCTAGGAGCTTTGCCCTATCCTGGAATCCCTGATGATCATTCAACCTTCTGGGCTTTTGCAAATGAACTTGAACTTGTAAATGCAACATAGACCCCTTGTAGGACTTGTACAAAATCATTGAGCCCCTTATCATAGCTTGTGATGCTTCAAGAACCTCCACAGATGATCATATGCCTAATGCTAGGTCATGAGAAATGTTATGCCTCATCTTTCCATGCTAGGATGCTGAGAAAATGATATGTTCATGATGAATATGATGTGATATGATGCTTAAAATGAAGAGGGCAAATTTGGGGTGTTACACTTAGCAAGCACAACCAGAGAGATGGACGCTTAGCGAGCAAGATGTCTCGCTTAGCGAGCCCTGGAAAGTCTTAAAACATATTTATTTTTTTGTCCAAAAACTATTTTCTTGAGGTGGTTTAGGTCTTAGGTTGCAATGATGTTGTAGAGTTATCGTATGACGTGTTTTATGAGGTACATGAGTGGAATTAACAATTAAATTATGTATGATGATTAATTGATTTTTTTTAGTTATGAAGCATGAGTATATGATGTAGGAGTATGATGTTAGATGAGTATATAATATGATGGCATGAGTGAGTAAGAGGGATGATGATTAAATGATGAATACGAATGCAATGTTAATGATGTTTTGAGGATGATGTGTGTATAATTGCATCTTGAATTCATGGCATTGAATTATGAGGGGACTTCGGGCCATTGGTAGCTTCAATCCTATTGTGCGGATTAAAGTGATATGTTGTTATGATGTGCTCCTTCGGGGAGGGTTGATGACCCAGTGTCCATCCATGAGGATGTTTCGGTACTACATGCATATTAAGAGGTTGCATATCATTCTAAATGACATATCATGGTTTGCATTGATTTTGTGTGATGATGAGATTTACTTGATGTAATACGCCGTATTTAATTAAATGCTCGGGATAATATTAATTAAATATTAATAAGGTTTCAGTGTGCTCTTAGAGGTTTCAATCAAAATAATTAGAGAAACCGACGAACTTAAATTAATTAATTAAGTATTATCTGACTCAGAGGTTTTATTAAATATTCGACTCAGAGGCATTTTTGGATACGCTCAATTTGGACCCGTTAGAGTATTAACTATGGTATATTAGTATAATATACTTTGTTTTGCTTTAAGAAAGAATAATAAAGTTGGTAAGAGGGAGAAAAAAGAAAGGAAAAGAAAGGAAAAGAGAAGAGAAGGGAGAAGGAAGAGAAAGGAAAACCCTAGAAGAGAGAAAGCATGGATCATCACCATTCTTCATCAAACTCCTCTTCATTGTCAAGGTGGGTTCTAGATAGATGCTTTTACTTTTGAGTTTATAGTGTTCTTGAGTTAGGGCACAAAATGATAGAGATAGTAAAATCGGGAGTTTGAACGGTTAAAATGTTGAATTAATTGGGTAGAATAGTCGGGATACATGTACATTAAACCTACCATGATTGCTTGGATGATCCATAATGTTAGGAATAAGTTGGGATGGGTTTTATGATGAGAAAATAAGGGTTTTCCAGCTTCTGGTGCATTGGTAATTGGTTACCCTATTGGTAGTAACCGGTTACCCATTGAAAAATTGAGTTTCTGGGCAAATTTTACACTAGTAATCGGTTACCCTCTGGGTATTAACCGGTTACCACTGTTGTGTTCTAAATAATGGTATTTCTTAGAAAATTAATAACTTCTTACTCGGATATCCGATTGGGGCAAACTTTATATCTTTGGAAAGCTAAGACAATGTACTATCCAATGGTAGAGGAAAATATTACTTTTAAAGTGGATAATAATTATTTATTTTATGCCGATTAAAAATATTAATTTCGATTCCTCTTTTAAAGCTTATTAACCTCTTCATCCTTTATCTGATTTTTACAATTAACCGTAATTTTGTAAAGTTAAGGAATTGGGGTAGTAATCTATTGTGAAAGGTATGACTAATCATGAGGATTGATTGAAAGTAGATACATGAGATTATTGTGAGAATTGTTAAATGGAGATAATTAAACTAAAATGTTAGAATTATGTAAATGAGAACTATATAATTAAAAGCATCAAGAATGGAGAAGAGTGAAGAATTCTTACCATAAACCAATAGTGTGGCCTAAAATTGTGACTAGAAATTGTTAGATGGTATGAGTTGTGAGATGCCTAGTTTTACTTAGGTTGTTGTGAATCGTTAGCGTGCTATACACTAGGCCTCTGGAATAATCTTGTGTAAGTCTTGAGGTGGGTTATCTTTAGTCCCACAAGAAGCATCCATAAGACTTGAGGTGTATATGACACGAGGTCCTCCGTAAATTATTGAGTAAGTCTTGAGGTGGGTTATCCTTAGTCCTACGAGAAGCATCAGTAAATGCTTGAGGTACCGCTTAGTGAGATGGGGATAGTGGTTGATTTGTGTAATACGCTAGGTCCTCCGTAAAGTCTTGAGTAAGTCTTGAGGTGGGTTATTCTAAGTCCCACGAGAAGCATCCGTAAAGACTTGAGGTATGTATTACACTGGGACCTCCGTAAAGTCTTGAGTAAGTCTTGAGGTGGGTTATTCTGAGTCCCATGAGAAGCATCCGTAAAGACTTGAGGTGTGTATGTTACTAGATCCTCCATAAGGTCTTGAGTAAGTCTTTAGGTGGGTTGCTTTGAGTCCCACGAGAAGCATCCGTAAAGACTTGAGGTGAGTACTACACTGGGTTACGCGTGAAGTCTTGAGTAAGTCTTGAGGTGGGTTATTCTGAGTCCCATGGGAAGCATCCGTAAAGACTTGAGTGAGTGTGATATCGAGTCCTCCGTAAGGTCTTGAGTAAGTATTGAGGTGGGTTATCTTTAGTCCCACGAGAAGCACCCGTAAAGGCTTGAGGTAGATGTTTCACTCGTTTAGTAGCGTGAGATTTGTATGGACCGTTTGTTCCATCTCGTACCGAATCCTTTTGATAAGTAATGTTAAGACTTGAGTTAGGTTTGATAGAACCCTTAGAGCCGAGAGAACTATAAGATAGGGAACCCACTGAGATGTTGTTATCTCACCCCACTATTGTTGTTGCTTTTCAGGTTTCTTTTGCAGGTTTGATTTACAAGTCGAGCTATATTCGGGATGTTTCAAGTGAAGCATATAGTTAGTCTCCCACTGTGTATTTCTGTATCTTTGTACAATAATGGATATTGTATTGATCTTAGTATTTTGTTTTAGTATAATTTCCATGTCTTGTGCCATTTTAGTATTTGTTTTAGAATTGGTCAAGAATGTGAATTATGCTATTAGGCATCTTATGATGGTGTCAGTACCAAAAATTAACACTTGTATGATATTATTCTAGATATATATTGTATGGGCGTTACACTTGATGTTGTGTATAAATGAGTTATGATTGAATTGTTGGTTATTGTTGATGTTTTTTTTTTTAAATTCTCATTTCTATATTATCTTATTGAATTTGAATTTACTCACCCTGCATGCCTTCTGGTTATGGTCTATTATGCCATCCTGCAGATATTCAAGGTTAGCTTAGTGCATGCTTAACTCAGAGGTAGTGAGTTGTCGAGTTAGTTAGAAGTGGAGTCGTGCTCTGTGTCCAGTAATATCGGGATGAGTTTCGCTTGAGTCATTCATGTTTTACTTGAATTTAAGATATTATTTATTTTGAGTACTTCTGATTAAACAGTGTTTTGGAATAAATTATGAAGTTTATTTATTTAAAGGTGAAATGTGATGTATGGATTTCCGCTGCGTATTTGTTAAAAAGAGATTTGAAATGTTTTACATGATTTTATGAACCCGTGTTACGGGGCAGGAATATTTGGTTATTTTATGATGTTTGATTTTAAGAAGTAATGTGATACCTTTTTCAATGAGTTTTACTCTGATATTCGATGTCATTTGTTTAACTTATGATGGGGTAGAAAGGGTGTTACATGCATACTAACGAGCTTGTGAAACAATTGGAAAACATGGATGATGCAATAACTACTTATAACAATATTCTTGAGACCCAAATAACTCTTGTAGCCCAATAACAAGCGGCCATTACTACTCCTTCTGTCACATTCCCATGCTAACTTTAATCCAATCCTAAGGGCCATGCAAACGCTATCACACTACAAAGTGGGAGAGAGTTAGATGGACCCATAAACCCTAGTGTTACGAACCCTATGATGTATAAAAGAGTAGAGGAGGAACTTGAGAAAGTTACTGATGAAAATCAAGTAGGAAAAATAATAGCTGATGATGAGGAGACTACAATAAATTGAGAAAGAAAAACCTTATTTACCACCACCTCCTTATAAACCAAAGATACCATACCGTCAGAGGCTCACCAAATCAAAGATTGAGGGTCAGTTTAAGAAATTTATCGAGCTCCTAAAGAATCTCCATGTCATTATACCTTTCATTGAGGTCATTAATCAAATGCCCTCATATGCTAAGTTCCTAAATGAGATCTTGTCAAATAAGAAGAAACTTGAAGATGACGAGATAGTGGCACTCACTGTAGAGTGTAACGCCATTATCCAAAATAACATGCCATCCAAATTGAAATACCTGGTAGTTGTTCGATTCCATGTGTAATAGGCAAGTTTGTAATCAACAAGGCACTATGTGATGTTGGAGCTAGCGTCAATTTAATGCCTATTTCTATATGTGAAAAAATGAAGTTAGGAAACTTGAGACCTAATAGAATGTCCCTCCAATTGGAAGACCGCTATGTGAAATAATCTATGGGATTGTAGGAAAATATTCCAGTACATATTTGCCAATTTTATATCCCTACGAACTTCATAGTAATGGATATAAAGGAAGACTCTAATATACCCATCATATTAGGAAGACCTTTCTTGGATACATCTAATGCGATAATAAATGTAAAACGAGGGAAGTTAACATTTGAGGTAGGAGAAAAGAAAATTGAATTTAGCCTTTCTCAATTTCTAAAAACCCCAGCCATAAATGACACTTGTTATTTTATAGAGATCATTAATGAATGCATAAAAGAATTAGCATATGAACCACCCCCACCAACTATTGAATTAGTAGAGCTTCCAGCCAAAGAAATGTTAGAAGAAGATGAGGATGAATACCATCACAAGTATGTTGATGATAGCCTAAGGGGATGTCTAACACCCACACTAGACCCCATGCTAAGTCCTAAGCAACCATCAATAGAACTTAAAGTACTACCCAAAACTTCTATGCCTTAAGATGTATTATGGGATCACAAGAAAAAGGAAGATCCCATCAAAAAGGTTTTTTTTTGTAAGGAATTAAAATAAATGAGCCAAATCATTCTTCTAAACAGGTCGACTCACTCTGTTAGAAAAATTTGAGTCGACTCAATGAAAGCTTCAGGTCGACTCAGTTGATGGTTTTCTTCCCTTGGAACTCATGGGTCCTAACAGGCTGACTGAGGGACATTTTCAGGTCGACTCAAAAGACACAAACAGGTCGACTCAAATCCATTTTCAGGTCGATGCATTCCTGTACATAAAACAGGTCGACTCATTCCTGTTGTGAGCGCCCTTTTCATTTTCTCTCTCTCTCTCTCTCTCTCTCTCTCTTTCTGCATTTTATTTTAATTTTATCACTATTTTACTAACCCATATAAATAGCTGTCATATTATTTTTGTGAAACTAACAAGAAAAGTGAAATAGATACACAAGTTCTCTCTTTATCTTCTTCTTCTTCTCTTGCATTCATCAATAATTACACACAACAATTTTTGTTGATCAAAGTGCAAGTTCAAGGTGATAACATTCAATTGTGAGATTGCGATTTCAATTTGGGTTGAGAGGTTTTTGGATTTTTCTTGAATAAACCTTAGGGTTTGTCCTCCAAGATCATTGTGATTAGGGGGTTTTGCACGTATCATTCATTCATAGATTTAGCCTAGTGAGGAGGTTTGAACATCAAGGTGATCGTTCATTCGTATCACAATAACCGAAGGATTGCAAAGAACGTTGTGGGTTCACAAGCATCGAATCAAAGCGGCATTGCTCAAAGTTTGGATAATTGTATATTCTTGCCATAGGGGAGCAATTAATCGGAGATTTGTTCGACGCGTGTGAAGGACCTGGTTCATCTCAAATCAAGGGGCAAGAAGAGTTATAACAACAATCACAATTCGTATTGGTTTGTTGTTCCAATTTTCGTCTTATATTAACATTTAAATATTAATAAAAGATCCCAATTTGGTTTGTGAATTGGGGATAGAGTACCCTTAGCAAGGACGGTGGGGGAACTGCCCTGAACAAATCTCTCGCGTTCTTCGCATTTTCCTTTTGTTAATTTTTCTGCATAAAGTGAAGTTGTGTTGCTTGAAAAATTCTATTTGGAATTAGTGTGTGTGTGTAACACCCACTTCCCATTATTTATAAAATAACTATTTATTTAAATAAAATTTAGAGTTTTCATCTTTTAAGTGGAATGCTACATCTCAACAAAACCAATCAAAATAGTTCTTTACTAAAACAACGGAAAAATCTCATTTATTTCATCATACGACAACTGCCAAATATAATATAATCTCCAATCCTCATATTATAATATACTACAAAGTTTTGATACGTAACTAATAACAATTATAAATAAACATCAACAATCCCTTAATCTCGTGTTACGTATCAGAGTGACTCCTAGGACTTGACCGAGCGACTTGTACTCCGAGCTTACTCAAGTACCTGAATCATCTGTACTGCCGAAGAAGCACAATTGCAACCACAAGCAACAAATGGCTGAGATACTTTCATCATCAAAAGGGAAAAATAATAAGAATAAGCAAGTATCATTAATTAGATCACCACCTTCAAACAACAACAACTACACAACCACATCGTATACACAACAACATTATACACATCATCAACATCATACACAACGACAACCATAATAATTATTATGCAACGAGACCCCACTCGACTCTATGCATACGATACCGATTCCGATCTCTATTTCAAGATCCAGTTCCCGTCGGAACTCTCGACCCCTCTTTCATGGTCCAGTGTGACCCCTATTTCATGATCACACCCTCGACCCCTTTTTCATGGCCACGTATGATCCCTATTTCATGACCGCACCAACATCATAACAACGACATATCCCACCTTGGTATGTTATACACTATGCAACATGTCACTCAACTCCGATGACATAAGCATGACCACGACGTCAACCCCACACCACAATAACATTAACAACATACAACAAATACTATACCATGCATTAGCATCATCCACAACATACCACATTAACAACATGTATCAACAACATACAACAACAATGATATCATGCATTAGCATTATTAACAACATACCACATTAATAACATGTATCAATAACATATATCAACACCAACCAACTACTACATCATATTACCACGAATACAACAACAATGATCAGCAACATTAACAACTTACATTATCCACATACATCCATGCCCCACAACTATCACGACATATAACTACAAGGGCAATAACAACACAAAACAACATAATATAACCTCTATCAGCATCTATGTCATGTATCATTAATTACAACAACATATAGCAACAACAACATCTCCTATCCACGTATACAACATGCATCTTCATCTATAACAACATATAGCAATAACAAATCCTATCACCACCTACAACGTGCATTTTCAACTATAAAACATATAGTAACAACCAAGACACATAAACAACACCAATCGCATGCATACATCAACATGTATATCAACATTTATATGCACCAAGTCATGCACTGACAACGATCACAACTGCGATACAAACAATAACGATTTTCATTAATGTCATACATATTTAGCATACTACGACCTAAGTCAACATGAGCATCATCTCTTTCATAAACATCAATTATTCATCAAGACAATCATGTTTTATCATCCGTACATCAATAACTAAATCGACTACAAAAATCGGCACGAATAAGCATTACGAATCATTATAAATCACAAAAACAGACACCTGACATGGCCTACTGTGTCCTGTGACACGGCCCGTGTCAGGGACACACGCCACCACCCTCCACGACTTAGAAAAACACAAGACACAGTAGTCTGATACGGGCGCCCGTGTCCCGTGACACGTCCCGTGTCAAGCTTATTGTAGCCCAAAACTTTACTTTTCTACACACATGGGGCTGACACGGGCGCCCGTGTCCTGTGACACTGCCCGTGTCAGGAGCTCTGCACTCCAAATATTTGTTTTCTTCATTGTTTTCCTACTGTGATTCAAACCCCAATAACCCCAATTTCTCAAGTTTTCATGTACGAAAATGCATCACATAAACCACCAATTAAACATATATATCAACAAGTACCAACCCAATTCATTCTATTTCATAAATTCATACCTTCCCAACTCAAGTTATATCATCAAACACCTCAATTTACTCAAAATACACAACTTAATATATTCATAATCCAACATTACTCTTATTATCATCTATTTCATATAATTAGTATACAACAACATTGAATTATCAACTAATCAACTCAATTCATCTTTAAACACCAAAACCCTAAACCCTCTAATCAATAACACAACCTAATTCATATTATAGAACCCTTAAGAGACGGAAGAATCCCACCCTTACCTTAGTTTTGATGAGCAATCTCTTCTTCTCCGCGGATTCTCCTCAAGCCTTTCACTTTCTCCTTTCTTCTTCTCTCTTCACGATCGGTGTATCGCTTCCTAAAACACGATCCCTTTTTCCCCTTTTCCTTATTCCAACATAACCCCTTAGACCCAATCTATAAACTTCCACCTCTACCCTTACTAATTTCACCAAATGGCCACCTTACCCTTTACCTCTTATTATTCCAATTATATTATTATTCCTCAAATAATTATTCCATCTAAGATAATTCTTATAATAAAATATAATATGGAATAATAATTCCTTCTTCCCCCACATAAAATAACACCAATCCAAATTAAATGATTAATTAAAATTTGGGGCGTTACAACTCTCCTCCACTTAGAACATTTTCGTCCTCAAAAATTCACCGAATGTAACTACTGATGATACACTCTCACAACCACTAGTCAATCACCACTTCCTGGAAAATGATACCACTTATCCACGACAATCACAACAAGGCACATTTCTCATGCAATGCACTCTACAACCAACTCACGACATAAATTAGTCAAACTACGAACACACAAGTTCACTCTTAAACCGGGCACAACACAATAGTTACCATCACCTTCAGTAACAACTCTCTAATTCCCCATCGTACGAATTAGCTACATATACCTGAACCATCATCATAGGCAACAAGAAACAACAAAGATAAGGACACCATAATCCTGAACACGATACTACCACAATAAAACCACTAGCTCGACGATCCCACAACTTCGAAACATCTACTCTACAATTTCTTAGTTGAACACGCAGCCAATATAACCATCCACCTAGAAGTACGAGATTAGAGATTAAACCTTTTGTTGTCTCAATTTCATCTTAGAACACCTAATGATCTCATTTTCCTCGTTAATTCTATCGCCAACATTCAAATTCCTACAAGTCATACCAATCCGAACAAACAATGCTACCTCGCGCTTCTGCTGCACACTCTGATACATGCAATTAACAAATACAACAAGTTCATGTCTAACTTTAACTCTTTCTAATCTTCACCACAATTATGATAATTCTCTTAGCATACCTCAATATCCGAATGTATGTCTCTTGACTGCTAACTCAATTCCAACTCTTTAACTATTAATGCAAACATAGGAAAATTTATCGACTCCCCACTTCAAACATTCCAATCATCTTAGTCGTCTCATCCTTCATCTTTATGATCAAATTGGAACCGTATGCTCATGTGATTACCAACCACTTCCATCTTCAATCACAATGACAATACTATCGGATATTCACACAATTATACTCTCATCCGGTTTCAAACCATGGGTAAGATAGTCACTTCCATAATTCCCTTCTCATCGTATAATACCAACTATAACTTTTACAATCAAGTATTAGTAAACTATCAACTTATCACATCATTATCCAACACTCCATCCATCGATTGTCAGAATCAACCAAATTATACCATAACCGTAACTAATTCTTACTCCGACTCTCTAACACTCTACCTCAAAATAACCCTTCTCAACGAACAACTTATCTTTTACAAGTTATCCGAACCACAAAATACGAACTTGGAAAACTTTTTATAACCTTCAATAACAACCAACTAAGTCCATATACATTATAATCTCTTATAACCGACTTGTTTCCACCATTGTAGATCCATATCTACATCAGACAGACTCATACCCATACCTCCTCTGAACAACACAAATAAACACATCCACACCTGTCCTTAAAAATTATACTTGATAGCTTAGTATACAACTGTATCTTTTCCAATTCTTATATTTAAATTCCATCATTCTACAAATCCTTTTTCTACATTCATCATAACTCATGACATCTTCCAAAAGTCACCATCTCGAAATTATCCCAGTAAATATGGAAGGTATAACTCATACTCCTTACTCACCTTAATACATACCGGTCACCAATATCTTTTACACAACATCCATAATCATGTTACAGTTACCCATTACTCCTATTCCCTCGTTGGATCGTTCTTCCTACGTCAATTGCTCATTAACTAGGCCCTTAATTCATAAACTCCAGGGAGATAAATATTGCACTCTTACTACTTTACTTATGCCTTGTAAATCCAACACGTACCACGATACTTATATTTATCTCCTTTCATCCCATAATAATTCACGACTATTAGTTTTTAATCTATCCCGTAACTCACGGTTCACCGTCTCAAAACATCTACGGAGCTATCTATACTCCGTATCAACATACACTATACTACTAAGGCAACGACTTGACTTCACTACATTGTGAAGACACACGGTTCTAATTAATTCCCAACAAAATTTACACCTTCATACTTTCGAAGACTCATCCTCCTCGGGTCATACCACGCCAAATATAACTCAACACTTACATTCAAAATCTCCATTTCCCATCCTTCAACGAAGTAATTTCATCCAACATGACCTGTCAACATCTGGTCTAAATTATCACATTATTGTTATACTATTCTTACAAAGTCTCAGCTAACTCCGGATTTTTGTATACGCGATAATCCAATCACAAAAACAATGATACTACAGTGACTTCCAGTTCATTCTTGATCTTTTCATCAATGAATCCCTTAACCATTCCTCTTAGTATCAGGGCCGACCAAGAAATAACTCCACCTTTCCTTATAACAACACCTCTAATATATTCTTCAAAACATGATTACAATTCGTACTCTACGAATGGTCCACCTATACCACCAAACCGGACATCAGAGTCCTCTCTCAAAAGTTCCTCTACATACCCCGTAGGTACAATGTTCAACTGTTTCCAATCATCCACACCAAATTCATTTCCTACTCACTGAGGAGTAACCACTAGCAATATCCAATCAACATACCCAGTCCTCCAGACCATCTCTTTTCCAGATACCGGAATCCACATTTCCTCCTTTAAACCGCCAATAACTTTGGCTCACTCCAAACAGTCTACTGAACATACTATCCCAGCTAAAGAATATATCGTTTTCATCCAACACGATTCCGTCTACCATCAACAAGGTATTGAGGGTGATCAGTTCCTCAATTTGCCAATAAGTAACCGACAATCATGATGGTCATAAACCATATCTCCCAACTCTAATAGCGTTCCTTGCATCTTGTGAACTAAGTTGCTTCACGAGAGAATCCTTAGTTAACACCAACCTTAGCAACCTTTGCCACACCACAATTCCAACATACTACAAGCCAACTCTCAGGAGAAGCCATAACTTCTCCCCCACTTATAATCAACAAACACATGCAAACAAACAACTAGCAAACAAGCAAGTAGCGATAGTGTTTTACACACATATTGCATACTTCGGGACAAACGACACATGACAACCTGGCCGGGCAGAACGACCTGCTCTGATACCAATTGTAACATCCACTTCCCATTATTTATAAAATGACTATTTATTTAAATAAAAATCAGAGTTTTCATCTTTTAAGTGGAAAGCTACATCTCAACAAAACCAATCAAAATAGTTCTTTACTAAAACAACGGAAAAATCTCATTTATTTCATCATACGACAACTGCCAAATATAATATAATCACCAATCCTCATATTATAACGTGCTACAAAGTTTTGATACGTAACTAATAACAATTATAAACGAACATCAACAATCCCCTAATCTCGTGTTACGTATCAGAGCGACTCCTAGGACTCGACCGAGCGACTTGTACTCCGAGCTTACTCAAGTACCTGAATCATCTGTACTCCCGAAGAAGCACAGTTGCAACCACACACAACAAAGGGGTGAGATACTTTCATCATCAAAAGGGAAAAATAATAAGAATAAGCAAGTATCATTAATTAGATCACCACCTTCAAACAACAACAACTACACAACCACATCGTATACACAACAACATTATGCACATCATCAACATCATACACAATGACAACGAAAATAATTTTTATGCAACGAGACCCCACTTGACTCTATGCATGCGGTACCGATTCCGATCTCTATTTCAAGATCCAGTTCCCTTCGGAACTCTCGACCCCTCTTTCATGGTCCAGTGTGACCCCTATTTAATGATCACACCATTGACCCCTATTTCATAGCCATGTACGATCCCTATTTCATGACCGCACCAACATTACAACAACTACATATCCCACCTTGGTATGTTATACACTATGCAACATGGCACTCAACACCGATGACATAAGCAATGACCACGACGTCAACCCTACACCACAACAACATTAACGACATACAACAATAACTATACCATGCATTAGCATCATCTACAACATACCACATTAACAACATGTATCAATAATATACAACATCAAAGATATCATGCCTTAGCATTATTAACAACATACCACATTAATAACATGTATCAATAACATACATCAACACTGACCAACTACTACATCATATTACCACGAATACAACAACAACAATCTGCAACATTAACAACTTACATTATCCACATACATCCATGCCCCACAACTATCATGACATATAACTACAAGGGCAACAACAACACAAAATAATATCATATAACCTCTATCAGCATCTACGTCATATATCGTTAAATATAACAACATATAGCAACAACAACATCTCCTATCCACGTCTACAACAAGCATCTTCCTCTATAACAACGTATAACAATAACAAATCCTATCACCACCTACAACATGCATTTTCAACTATAAAACATATAGAAACAACCAAGACACATAAATTAACAGGTATATCAACATTTATCAACACCAAGTCATGCACTGACAACGATCAGAACTACGATACATACAATAACGATTTTCATTAACGTCATACATATTTAGCATACTACGACCTAAGTCAACATGAGCATCATCTCTTTCATAAACATCAGTTATTCATCAAGACAATCATGTTTTATCATCCGTACATCAACAACTAAATCGACTACAAAAATCAGCACGAATAAGCATTACGAATCATCATAAATCACTAAAATAAACACCTGACACGGCCTACCGTGTCCTATGACACGGTCTGTGTAAGGGACACATGCCATCACCCTCCACAACTTAGCAAAAAACAAGACACAATAGTCTGACACGGCCGCCCATGTCCTGTGACACGGCCCGTGTCAGGCTTACTGTAGCCCAAAACTTTACTTTTCTACACACAGGGGGCTGACACGGGCGCCCGTGTGTCGCTCCCCGGATTTTCATCCCGGTGCAAACGCGAACCGTCGGTGATGTTGGAGGTTGAAGTTGAATAGAGTCGCCAGCTAGGCATTTTTATCCCGAAGGAAAGGTAATGTTGCATAAACCTAGAAAGATATGGATAAGACGGCTGCGAACCAAAGAAACTGAGAAAGGGGGTTGGTTACGACCTGGGAAGGTATTAGCACCCAGATCGTCCGTCGTACTCGACGGGATCCACACTTACTTGATTGTGTTTAAAAGGGGGATAATGTATGTGTTAAACTATGTATAACAAGCTAGGGAGAAAAGGATATACAGAGTGTCAGTGCAAAAAGAGAGTGAGTGCCTAAAACTGAGGCTAAGAAAAGAAAGCTAGAGAAGGAGAGGGGGAGACAAAGAGAATTTTGTTCGATAATTGTTAAGTTATGCCTACGTATCCTCTCGTGCAATGAGGAAGTCAGAACACCGTAGTTTGACTCAAAGAGACTGGGTGATTTTGGTGTGAACTTCCTGCTTGTCTATGCTCAAGTGTATGGCTCATCTGGCTCGAGTGCTAACTGTCTTGCATTAGACGGAAGAAGCGAGTTCTCGTTTTCAGAGTGAATATGATGAGAAAAGAATCCCGGAGGAGACGATTATTGTTTGTTTTTGTGTTTTCAGTTTTTTTTATTGTTTTTGGTGTTTTGCATAGGATAATGAGCTTAAGCCTTAGTCAAGGGTTTGTAAACTCATTATATCACCCCTGGTTAGGGATAATAAGTCTACCTAAGTATGAAATGAAAATATCAACTTAATTACCCTAATGATGCAGGATTAAGATCATTAACCTACTTGTGATTATTAAGTGTATTTGGATTTTTGTTTTGTGTTAAGTAATGATTTTAATCTCTAATCAGGGATTAATGAACTCATTACACCATCCTAAGAGAAGGATGATAGATGAGGACACTTAAGATGAGGAAGATACCTCAACTTAATCCATGGTCAGGGATTAAAATCATTATATAACTAGCCTTTATTAAAGTGGATTTTAATTAAAGGTTAGATTAAGAAATGGATTTTATGTTTGTAAGACTAAACCCGAGGGGGACTTGTCCATTGAACACTAAGGTTAGTCCCTCTGAACCAACATGCAGAGATGTAACCCTAATATAAGGCCCAAGTTACAAGCTTAAGTCTTAATGATTATTAGGTGTTTTGATTAGAAGGTGTAAACAACTTAAAGGTTTAACACTAAGTATTAAAGTTATACACTCCATCCTAAGATAAGGATACAAGCATAACCCTAATACAGAGCCCCAAAACTTTAACTGTTTAGCCTTGATCATGAGATGAGGAGCAGAGACTCAAGGAGACTCAAAGGTAAAAAAACTAGGGGAGACTATATACAACCCTAAAGTTATCATGCTTGGACATTCCTATGGTTTGTGAGGCTTAGAGAAAGATCTTCAGAAAGTCTTCAGATGGCCACCAAGGAAGAAGAAGCAGATGAAAAGATAAGAGGAAGAAGAATATGTTACTTACTTCCCGAAGAAGCTAAGTAATCTAAGAGAATGAAAAGGAGCAAAAGAGGGCACAAGTGAGTCAAACTCAACACAAAGTCAAATAAAAATGCAAATGAAGGGATAAGAAAAGGTTGGATGTGGAGGCAAATCCACATCCTGTTCAACTTACCAGAAGCCCCTGCAATGGTTAGTATGAATGCATAAGGTGAAACAAGATGCAATGAAGAAAAAATGAAGATGAAATAATGCCAACCAGAAGTGAATACATGATGAAAATGTGTCATAGAGAGATGCAAAGTCATATACAATGGATATATATGATCGTACAAGTGATGGATGCAAAAACAAGCATGTTAGAAGCTTAAGAACACATGAACATACATAAGATGTAATGGATGTAAAACATGTCAAATGGATGCAACAATGATAAATCAACATTCACAAATGTCCTAAGGTGTCTAAGATGACATACAAATGCATGAGATGTCATGACAAGTTCATATGATGATAGTATGCAAAGATGAATGCAAATGAACATGGCAATTAGGGTTTTAAGAAAGGGTGAGATGCATATGATCAAAACAGAAGCAAAAAACATGATAAAAATTTGAAATTGTAACCAAATGAACCCTAAACACACATAAGATCACTCCCCAAAGATGGAAGTCAGAAGCTATACCAAAGTCATGTTATGGTTTTTCTAAGTTAGGCTAGGGTTTTGGGTACTTCTTCATGAAAAATGCCAAACAAATGGAAAATGCAATGCAAAAATATGTGATAAATACCCTAGATACTAGATGCAACATGTAAAAGAATTCAAAAGAAACCAAGTACAAACTCATTTTTGTTAGGCAGAAGTGAATTTTTGAAGTTTGAGTTAGAAAACTGGGAAATTTAGAAACCCTAATTCATGGTTAATTGTCAAAATGTGATCAAACCCTAAAATAAATTTGTAAGATGCGTTTGTAAATTGTTCTAAATATGTAAGAATGCTTCCTGATTTTTTTGGTGATTTTTAAATACCTAAAGGTATTTTTAATTAATTAAAATAAATAAATAAATTAAATAATACAATTAAATGATTAAAAATATTTTTTTAATGAAAAAATTAAAAATAAAAATGTTTTTGGGTTCTAAAAATTATTTAAAGTTAGGATGCAAAAAATTAGAATTTTATAAAAGGAAATGCTATTTTAAATAAGTAAAGAAAATAAAATGAAATAAAAATGAATTAAAATGCAAAGTAATTAAAAGGAGTGGTTCAGATTGCGCGAGGGAGAGATCAGTGGCCAGGATTGGAAGTCTGCTTGACCAAGAGTATGAAGATCGTAAGGCCTAAATTCAAATTGGGCTTACGCGCGTGATCCAAGGGTCCAGGCTTTTTCTGAGTTTTTTTTAATTTGTTTTAATTAATTAAATAGGATTAGGGTTTAATGATCTGATCTAAGCCGTCCACACACTTAATCTAATCAAGATCTGAAGGCTAGCATTCAAACTGGGCTATTAATTATGATTAACCCTAATTAATCTCAGGCGACCGGAGATAAGCTCCGGTTGTCTTATCCGGCAAGCCCTTCACCCTAACTTCTTCCCCAGCTCACTAAAACCCACAAGACCTGCCCATAAATGATCCCCAAACATCATTTAACCAAAATCAATCCTCAAACAAGATTTATAGCACGCATACATGATGAATCGAAGCAAAAACATTTTTACGGGCAAACTTTCAAAGATACAATACATGCTCATTTCTACACTATTTTCAATTCTAAACACATCATCACGATCAGTAGAGCATATAGAATCATTCTATAACAAGAAATCAAGGTTCTGGAAAAATTGTTCTTAAGGGTTACCTGAACTGGAGCTTTTCAAATCTGAGCTTTCAAAGCCTTTCCTTGGTGCAAACCAACTCCACTGGTCCTCCTTGTGCTAATGAGATTCTTGGATGAAGCTTATAGTGGCTAGTTTGAGAGTTCCAGTTCTGATATGGCAGAAAACGAGGTTTTGATATGTTGTGTTTCAGGCCATGGTGATGGGTGGGAAATGATCCTTGTGTTATGTGTGATTGAATGGTGAAAGAATTTTTGATGTTTGATGGCTGAGTAGTGAGAATCGAAGAGGGGAAGTTTTTGACAATTTTTATGCAATCTGAGTATCTGTTTGTTTCAAGGGCTGAAGTGTTGCTATATCTCTCCCATAAAGTGTGAATAGATCATGGAGTATGTTTGTAGAGGCTGCTGATCACTATTCCAAGAGTATGGGGGAAATTACAAAAAGTCAAGGTTTGGTGTACTTGAGGTATGGCATGGTGCATAGATGGTTTGAGAGCTTGTACTGCATCAGCTGAGTTCAAGGATCACTATTTCCCAAGTTTTACTTGCCATATCTTGAGTTCTAGGATGAATCAAGAGGAGTTCTTGTAATTTTTGAAAATGGGAAGATCCAATCTACAACTTTCATGTTTGAAGAAAATCCGTTTGAAGACTTTTTGATCAAGAAAGAGGAGGTTGGAGATCTTTCCCAAAATGGAAAGTTTTCATTACAAGTCATGCCCAAAAATAGAAACTTTTGCAATGGCTCATAATTCTTCAATTTTGTGAACTTCCAAGCATTCCTAAGATCAAATAAAGATCATAGGACCTCAAATTGATGAAGATGACCCTTTGGAACCCTTGTCGGTGGCCTCAGATGCCCTGATTTTGACTTTTCTTGCACAACAGGTCACCACTTGATCAGATGACTTCCACAAGGAATTTTTGCTTCAAATTTGATACACATGCTCCTTATAACATATATAGACCAATAGAATCAAGAATGGCCAAAATTTTTGAGTGTAAAGGCCCCAGCCCAAAACCCTAATTTCTGGTCATCTTTGTAGGAAACCCTAGGCCTGCCTGGGTAGCTGTGCAATCCTCTGAGATTTTGTGACTTCAAAACACCCTTGGAGGCATAATATGATCATAGAACACTCATGGACCCTCTTGGAATGCTTCATGGCCTCTGAGATAGCTCAAACCTCTTCTAAGATTCATCTGACCACAAACCCTAGCTATGCAGCTTATGCAATGAAATAACTATGCAGTGTGAGATAGTATGCTTTGCAAATGCAAAATGAAGGACCATAAGCCAAGGTGTGAGAAAAAGGAGAGATCAAATTTTGGGTGTTTACAGCGTGTCCCATGACACTGCCCGTGTCAGGAGCTTTGCACTCCAAATATTTGTTTTCTCCATTGTTTTCCTGCTGCGATTCAAACCCTAAAAACCCCAATTTCTCAAGTTTTCATGTACGAAAATGCATCACATAAACCACCAATTAAACATATATCAACAAGTACCAACCCAATTCATTCTATTCTATAAATTTATACCTTCCCAAATTCAAGTTATATAATCAAACACCTCAATTTACTCAAAATACACAACCTAATATATTCATAATCCAACATTACTCTTATCATCATCTATTTCATACAATTAGTATACAACAACATTGAATTATCAACTAATCAACTCAATTCATCTTCAAACACCAAAACCCCAAACCCTCTAATCAATAACACAACCTAATTCATATTATATAACCCTTAAGAGACGAAAGAATCTCACCCTTACCTTAGTTTTGATGAACAATCTCTTCTTCTCCGCGGATTCTCCTCAAGCCTTTCACTTTCTCCTTTCTTCTTCTCTCTTCACGATCGGTGTATCGCTTCCCAAAACACGATTCCCTTTTCCCTTTTTCCTTATTCCAACATAACCCCTTAGACCCAATCAATAAACTTCCACCTTTACCTTACTAATTTCACCAAATGGCCACCTTACCCTTTACCTCTTATTATTTCAATTATATTATTATTCCTCAAATAATTATTCCATCTAAGATAATTCTTATAATAAAATATAATATGGAATAATAATTCCTTCTTCCCCCACATAAAATACCACCAATCCAAATTAAATGATTAATTAAAATTTAGAGCGTTACAATGTGCCTTCCAAGTGTTTGTGAAATTGTTGCTATCATATTTGGATAGCAACTTGATAAAATTATGCACAACACTAATTGTCAAACTACACTTTGTGTGTGTGCACACCAAGTGTTTGATAAAAAATCAAAACACACAAATTCTTACTCTTTGTGCTTATTTATCATCTATATTCATTGTTGATAGTGGGTTATTCAATTGTGCTGAATTTAAGTGATTAATTAGAATTTTATTAATTCATCTACTCATCTCTTATATCCCATTTGGTTTTTAACGCATATCCGATCACTGGTGACTTGGTTTTATTTTAGACGTATTTTCTGGGGAACTTCCGCAAGTTATCTTTCAATAAATTTTTGAAAATATTATTTTTAAAAAAGGATCTATTCAACCCCCTTTCTAGATCTGCGCCATCGTCTAACAAGTGGTATCACAAGCGTTGGTTTATCTATTGCTTCACATATAGATTTTTAGAAAATGGATAACGATCCAACGGGGGTGTATAACAGAGCACCCGTTTTCACCGGAGAAAACTATACTCACTGGAAGGATTGTAAGCAAGTTCATATCAAATCTGTTGATAGACAGATATGGAAGGTTATTCAAGACGGTCCTATACAAATAACTATGACCGGCGAGAATAAACTTGAAATACCAAAACCAGAAGCATAATGGGGTGAAAAAGATGAAAAGGTCTATAAATATGATTGGAAAGCTCGAAATATGATTATTGATTCTTTGGGAGCCGATGAATATTTTAGAGTTTCACATTATACTACAACTAAAGCTACGTGGGAAGCGTTACAGATTGCCCATGAGGGAACTGATGACTTGAAGATAGCTAGAATTATTACATTGCAACAAGAGTTTGATCACTTTCACATGAACCAAGGGGAAACCACTGGTTAATTGAGAAAGAGATTTTCTCACTTATTAAATCGCTTAAATGATCTTGATAAACCCACTCCTAAAAACGTAGCTACTAACAAAATTCTAAGATGTCTTACTAGGGAATGGTTACCAAAAGTCACATCAATCAAGGAAGCCAATAATGTAATAACTTTGGATTTAGCCAACTTAATTGGGAAGCTACAAGAGCATGAGAAAGAGCTCTTGAATCTACATGAGCATGAAGAAAGTGAAAAGAAAGAAAAGAATGAAAAATCTAAAGACAACAAGAAGAATAATAAGTCTATTGCTTTGAAGGCTTCTACTTCCAAATCATCCACTAACAACGAATGTGAGAGTGAATCTAATGACGAAGACGAAGAATCTAAGGAGGATATACGGCTATTTGTGAGAAGATACAATAGGTACCTTAGACATAATGAAATTTCTCATTCGGACAAACATCTTGTCAACTATAGAAGGCAATCAAATCCCTCTAAACAATATTAAAGCAAGAGTACTAAATCAAAAGGATCATGTTATAATTGCGGAAAACCCGATCATTACAAACTGGAATGTCCAATGTTGAAGAAAGACAAAAGCAAAGATAAATATCAAAAGAAAGGCAACAAAGCAAGGAGAGCATATATCGCTTGGGAAAGTGATAGTGAAGTCTCTAGCAATGCTAGCTCAAGTGATAAGGAAGAGAAAGTAAATATTTGTCTTATGGCTCACAATAAGGGAAAAATGCAAGTAAGTCATTCCAAATTTGATAGTTTCAAAAAATTATCTTATTCCGATTTACTTAGTACTTTTAGAGTTCTTCACCATGAAGCTAATGAAGCTTTTAAGCGCCTAGCCTCCAATAGGCTCATTTTTAAGCACTTGGAGAAAAATGTTTCCGATTCTCAAAAGGCATTTGATTCTCTTAAGCGATCTATGGTGGAACCTATTAAGAAAGACAAACAAGGGTGGCCAAATTTTCATAGTTGTGAAACTTGTTATATTTGGCAAAAAGAAGTCAAAACTCTTCAAGCCAAACTAGACAAGATGTCACAACCAAGGATGACATTTTCTATTGATCGTCCAAATTTTATAAATTCTATGAATAATCCATATAAAAAATACACCTATCTGTTGAAGGATCAAAATAGCAAATAGGACCCTAAACCAACCTTGATTTGTCTTTATTGTTGCAAAATGGGTCACACTATTGCTAAATGTTGATTTAGGAGATTCTTAGTTCCTAAAGGCATTTTCCAACGGTTGCCCAAATGCAACCAAAGTTTCACTCACACATAAGGACCCAATGAAAATTGGGTACCTCTCCCTCTTGTTTAATCATGTAAGTGGAGTGTCTTGAGGCTATGGAGAAAAGATTGTTTCACGATAGTGGTTGCTGAAGACATATGACGGTTGACATCTCCTTATTCTATGACTTCGTGGCTAAGAAGAAGGGATTTATTACTTATGGTGATAATAACAAGGGTGAAATACTCGATAAAGGTAGTGTAGGTAATCCCTCTTTTACATCTATCTCAAATGTCCTTTTAGTTGAAGTTCTTAAACATAATCTTATTAGCATTAGTCAATTATGTGACAAGGGATATTGTAACACAGTGGGAGAACTGACTTGGGCGTTTTTGTTTCCAAAAACTATGTTGCGGATAGAAAGAGTCGCCACCGACTTTTACTTTATCCAACAGGAAAAGGAATAAAAGAACAGGAAAGACCTTTAAAAATATTTGAGTTTGGGGGGTAAGTTATACAAAGGGAAGGTGTTAGCACCCTTTGTATCCATGGTTATCCATGGGTTCTTAATTACTTGGCTCACTTTACTTTTGTTTGAAAAAGATGTGTAATGTGTGTTTAGAAAATATTTTCATAAGTCTTTAACTTTGTAATGATCCTCGTATGAATATATACAAAGTGTTTAGCTTTGAGAAATGTTTGAAAAGTGGGGTGTAAATAGTGTTTTTAAAAGAGTGAGCAAGTATTTAAGAGCTACCTACCCTAAGTTTGTAAGGTCTTTCTTGTTATTCATTTTCTTTAAGGGTAAGATTGTCCTTACTATTAGTGAGTAAGTAGTCTTTACCTAGGATATTATAAGGGACGGGCGTAGGGTCATCGTATGGTCATAGAAGGCAACCTGTAGGGGTGTATCAGTAATTCGAAGGGACTATCATCATTTCCGTAGGGTCATCGAGGGACGAGATCATTTATTTGTAAGCAACTTGAAGGGACTATGATCTTTTATCTTGAAGGGGCTATGATGATTTTTTAATCTGAAAGGACATTTACTAAGACACCCCCACGTTCGAGGGACTTGACCATGTTTTGAAGGAAACCAAGAGGAGAAACCCTAGGAGGTGCAGATGGCAATTGTAAAACGATCGACTTACATGTGTGAATATCAGTTTCAGTTATTTATCTTGTACTTAGTGGGCTAGGTCCAATTTATTAACATACATGTCTTTGCACTTCCTAGATTACTAACCACACAATTATAGTTTTACAGAAATTAAAGTCCTACATTATTACATCAGGGGAGGGGGGTACATTTGTCCTTTAGGGGGATTGCGGAAATTAAAATGTGGAAAATTAAACCTAGACTATTACATAGGAGGAACAACTACATAATCGGAAATAAAGGCGGGAATATAAATTACATAATCGTGTGTCCTATACAATTTTTCTAATAAAGTAAATAATTAAGACAAAATAAATTAAATTAAATTAAGAAAAGATTAATCGTTTTTATGAAAAAAAAGTTAGGGTTAATTAAATTAGGGTTTTAGAAAAATTAGGGTTGATTAATTAGAGTGTTAGAAAAAAAATCAGGGTTTGTTAAATTAATCTAAACCTAATTAATTAGTTTACAAAGTTAATAAAAAAACTAATAAACTAATTTTTTTAATAGAAAATATTATGCAAGAAAAATAATTAAGAATTGTTTATAAAAATTTGTTTTTTTAAAAAAGAAAATGGGGTGATTAGCTTAAATTAATTTTAAGGTTAATGGTGATTATTTAGTTAATTATGATTAATTAAAGAAAAGAAATAAAAATTAATAAAATAAAGAAAAGGAGAAGAAAAACACATAAAAAAAATAAGGGTGAAGGCCTGGATTCAAACCCAGGACCTCCACCCCCCAACTTCAACGTGCAACCACTAGGACACATGCATCCTGGTGACAAATAAACGTAAACGATTCAATATAAAATAAAAACAAAATTCAAATCCTGAAAAACGCGCGCTAATGGTCATCTTCTTCCTCCGTCTGTGGTATTAGGCTATAGTGACGCTTGTTCGTCGCTAAAGGCTTTAGTGACGGTTTTCGTCTATCACTAAAACACCTGAAAATTTCAAAACTCAAAACGCATCAAATAAATTAGTTTCAATGACATGTTTCTATCATAAATCGTCCTATGAACTCATTGAGACCATCAATTTCTCCTGAAAACACGTCTAATGAATGTTCCCAAATTTGAACCTCAAAAACCTAATAATGGCGAATTGCCATACCTATGTTGAAACTTGAATCAAACCAACCAGAAACATTGGAAAGATCATTATAAACAATATTATACAATCAAATTTAAGTTAGAAAGCATGTATAATGGAAATCGAAATTCAAAAATTTAAGGAAAAATATGAATCTGGTTTATGCGTTTGGTCATGATTTTGGTGATGGTAATGATTGGAATAGTTTCTGAACGCATCAAGGAACATCATGGAGCCTTTCAAACCTTTCAAAAACTGTTAGATTAGGGAAACCGAATGTGAGTTATTTTGTGAAACTTTGAAGTTTTGAAAGTGGTTCTTTAGCTCTCCAAAACCGTCCCTGGCATTGTGGTCATGTTGTGTACTTATAATAGTGTAATTTAGGTCAAAATTTTGGGCCTTGATGGATTGTTTTTTAGTTGCTTGAGTGTGAAGAAACATGGTTTCCAAATTTTTCCAAAAATCACATAAAATCATACTTGTTCGGTCTTGCACGAATTTGGACATTTTCAATCAACATAACCATCAAATATTTGATCCCAAAATAGATCTAAGATCAAATATTTGATTTTTTATTATTTATCTTAATTAAAATTGAATTTAAATGATTTAAATCCAATATAATATAAAATAAATATAAAAAATCAGATATTATGATCTATGGGTAGTGCATGATCTTATGTTAAGTTTGGGTTGAAAAAAAATGGGCCCATTTGGAAGAAACTTGAGTTTTGGCCTTTTTTATTTCATACACCTCCTCAAAATTGCCCAACTTCAATAATGCATAACTCCCTCAATATTCATCCCATGAAGGTGTTCTAGGACTTTTTAAAAAGCTCAGAGTGTCCTCTAACTTCTCCTTTTGGTCCCATGTCCAGTTGATTATTCATTTTTAAGTTATGAGTTTTTGAAAAAGTTGACTTTTTGTTGACTTTCAAAAGGACCTGTAATGTCTTGGCTCATATCTCTCAAATGAAGCATTTTTGGATTTGGTTTGTGAGACACAAAGTTGTAGAGAATTGAATTTCCTTCAAAATTAGCTTTGGATGGGAAACATTTGATGAAGTATGTGAAAGTTATGACTGGTCAAAGTACAGTTGACTTTTCCCGCACAAAACCCTAATTTAGTAACAACTGATTCTTGATAATTTTGAGGTTTCCTTGATGAATCATGATCAAACCTTGATCAAATGATGAATTTTACCTCATAATCTTGATGTTTACCAAAAATCTTGAAATTTGACGTTGTGTTGACCACAATTGACTTTTTGACCAAGTTAACTGATTTTTGATTATCCAAGCATCTGACTGACCAAACTTGTAGGGAAAGCTTTTAAACTTGACATGAGGATTCGTTGAGGTATATGAGATGTCATGAAGTCCATTTGAGGATTTGGAAGTCCACTTTGCTTTGTGAAACTCAAAACCTTAGTTTCAGATCCATTGCTTAGGATGAGGCTTTGTCTGATGAAACCTTGAATCCCTTTGAGCAATTGTGAATCTTGTGACTATTAGGAGACCTATTGAGACACATTTTCTTGAATATGGGAGGGAAAAGTTTGGGGTACAACAAATATAAAGTCTCTTTTTCAAAAGAAGGTTGCATAATTGAACATGATGATAAGAAGAATGATGTGTTTATGGGCTTGAGGGTGAATAATGTATACATGCTTGACTTGAATGATGTGTCCGTTAATGATCCTAAGTGTCTAGTCTCTAAGAGTGATGACTCTTGGATTTATCATAGACGCTTAGCGCACATTAACTTTGACTTGCTGAACAAAATTGTTTCCAAAGATTTGGTAGTCGGTCTACCCAGAATAAAATTTACCAAAGATCATCTTTGTTATGCATGCCAAATGGGGAAGCAAACAAAGGTCTCTTTTAAATCCAAAAACATTGTTTCAACAACTAGACCTCTTGAACTTATTCATATGGATTTATTTGTTCCATCTAGAATCAAAAGTCTAGGAGGAAACTATTATAGTTTTGTTATTGTGGATGACTACTCAAGATTTTATGGACAATTTTCTTAGCAAGTAAAAGTGACACCTTCTCCGCATTTGAAACATTTTCCAAGTCATCTAAAAAAACTTAACACTAACATTGTTACAATTTTAAGTGACCATGGAGGTGAATTTGAAAATTATATTTTTGAAGCATTTTGTGAGAAACATGGAATTAGACATAATTTTTCTGCTCCTAGAACTCCGCAATAAAATGTGTAATACCTCAAAATTTGCCCTCTTATTTCCTCAAAACTTTGCATAGCATTTTGCATACATAAGTGCATGAAATAATAAAAAACATTGCATCATGTGTAGCATGGCTAAGGCATAGGTATGTGATCAATGATTGGAGCAACTGAAGGCATTACAAAGGCAACCGAAGGGTCACAAAGCTTCTCAACCTTGTGCAAAGAGTTCACAATATCCCACAAGTCTTCATTTGAAGCCACAAGCCATGGGAAGATTTGGTTTGATCAAAGGAGGCAAACAGTGCAACATCTCTTGATGAAAAATGCCAAATTAGGGTTTCACTTCTACTGGGCTTCTCCATGAAGTTATGATTCAAAGAGGATTCCATTGTCTTGTATATGATGTCAAGTTCCTAGGGTTCAAATTTCATCCACAAAATCATTTTGGAAGAGGTTCAATTGGGGAAAAGGCAACCGAGCTAGGTAAAAAAAGGCCGACTCCTGACTTTTAAGATCAAAATCATGAAATTAGGGTTACAATGATCCTATGGTTCAAATTTGGTCAATAAATGATGGAGGAATCATAAAAAAAAATCAAGGAAAAAAATCATTTGAAAAATGGTTGATTTCACCTTTCCCTCAACTTTTCCTTCCACTTTCCTTCCACATTTCTTTTCATTCTTTCCCTCTTGTTTTTCCACTTCAATTCCACTCCATTTCCTTTGGATTCTTCTACCATGTTCCAAAACCTTCTAGAGTATTCCAAGGAATATTCCTTCTCCAACCCTAACCCTAACTAACTACTAACCTAACTCCATTCCTAAACCTAACTCCATTCCCATACCTAGCTCCAAGCTTAGCCCCTATATAATCATTAATCACTTCAATGCCAAGGGTTCCCAAGTTTTGGTTCCCAATTTTTCACTCTCTCACAATTTCTAGAATCACTTTTTCTCTCTCACTTTTCCTCCATTTCCCTTTTCACCAAAGCTTTTTTGAAGAAGCTCTTCAAGTTTCACATTGAAGCTTGAAGATCTTAAAGCTTAGACTCCAACCTCCATTGAATTGTGGATTGTAGAAGAAGAATCTACTGATTTTTGTGAAGATTTCGACTTATCGGAAGTGCAAGAAGGCTCAAGCATCAAGAACGCATTTATTTTGCGGATTCGCGGTTTTCTTGGTTTTTTCTTCGATCAAGCTCTAATTCTTGCAACATCCACCGAAGCACTTCTCCGCTTCGTAGGTTGGTGATCTAAATCACTTTCCTTTAAGTTATTCTCTTCATCTTGCCATTTTTGCATTATTTAAGTGCTTTTCGTATTACTTATGGTTGATTATGTTTTTGTTACGTTTTGCTTGCGATTTGTGTTTTTTGATGGATTAGAAGTTAGGTTGTAGCTTGTTATAGGTTCTAGCATGTGTCAATAAGCCCTAATTGAGTAGAAATTTGTGCTATCATGATTAGGTGGGGGTTATGGTTGTTTAGAAGTAAGATTGTGGCCAAAAGCACTTATTTCAAAACAATTTTTCACTTTCTGTTTAGCGTTAACCGGTTAACGCATGCGTTTTTGGCCAAATTTAGTGTTGTCTGGAGTCCGTTAACGGGTTAACCGTTTGGTTAACCGGTTAACGCTGTTAGATTTTGTTTTTTTACCTTAATTTCTTGCTCAATCTTGCTTCCTAGTGCTTCTAAGGTTCATGTATGTTTAGGTATTGATTTTAGGGAATTTTTGGGTCTATTTCCAGTAGTTGATTCCACGGTTTCGAGTCGTTTCGACATGATTTCGTTCACTTTTCCATGTTTTATGTTAAATGTGTAAATGTGCTATAATTGATTCTTGATGTGTATTTCTACTCTTTAATCATTTGTTTCACATGTTAAGTGCTTGCTTAAATTCAATATGTGCTTCATGATTATTGTCATTGCTTGCTTGATTGATAAAATGATTAAATGCCATGATTGATTTTTTTTTTGCCAAAAGTGATTAAATACTTCACATGTTCATGAAAGTTTCTTCTGCTTAATTGATTATATCTTAACATGAGTTCAATTCTGATTTTTATACCATGCATGTGTAACAATTGATGATTGTAGTGATACTTGTTCAATCTCATGATAAAATGCTCATTTGTGCAACATGAAAAAGTGTGGTTGTTCTTGTTGATCATTGTTCCTTTTAATCAAATAAATGATGTAAATAAATTCACATGTTTGAGTTCATTTTGTGATGTGTATAGATCCATGTTAATTGATGTTGATGTGTTGTTTATCATTCATTTTGTGCACATAAATAAAAATGATCAAATCTGCCCCATGTTTTCATAGCTGTTTGTTAATATAGGTTCTGTAAAATACATGTTGTTTGTTATGTTTGCATGCTGTATGTGACTTTTTACACCTATTTTTATGTTGTATGCTGGCTGTAGAAGGTTGCTTTGTGTTATGCATTATTTTGATAGTTGCTTTTAGTTTAGGGGCTGTAGTAGGTGATGAATTTTTGTTTTAGCATTTTTTAGTTCCTCTAGAATTAAGATAGAGTTTAGATAGAGTCCTAGAGTCATTAGGATTTAATTGGTGTATGTTTGCTTTATTATTTTTAATAAAATGCACACTAATATTTGTTTTGTAGGGAGGGAAAGGTATGTTTCCTTACACCTTATCCTTTTAATTTTTTATGCATTTTCTTTATGCATTTAATTCACCTTTTTTCCTTCCATATTTGTTGTTGGTAGGGTTTCCTTTTGTTAGGACCAACTTATCTTTCTTAGGAAGTAAGTTGCATCCTTTTTCTTATCTCTTTTCCTTTTGCTCTTTAGGATTAGAAAAGCCTTACTCACCATTAGGGACAATATTTTAATAAATAACTTAGGGTTGTGTCTTAGTTCCCCTTAATTTTTGTCCTTTTCCGATTTGAGTCTTCTTTCTCATCTTCAAACAAAATCCAAAAAGACTTAATAAATGTATGAAAGGATCCCTTGTGTATAGCCTTATTCCATGGGGCACTTACATTCTTTCCATCTTGGAATAGTGTAAGCTTGTCTAGCATGATGTACAAGTCTCATCAAGGGGTTATTTCACAAAGAAAACATAAAAGATACTTCTTCACAAAAGCTACAAAAACACTTAATAAAGTTCAACAAGCCAGTGAACTTAAACCCTAATCCTTGGAAACAATTCTCCTTGCTTAGTGTGCTTGTTCTATTATTCCATCTTGGAATGTAGTAGCAAGTACACATTCCATGGAAAAGAGTTTGAATTCACTTCCTTGTGCCAAATTCATATAAAACTCTTAAAAATCAAATAACAAACAATAAGCGACTATCATGCGGGAATTATCTTCTCATCTCATTCACTCTGAACGCGAACTCGCGACGACTTATCTTGCATGCAAGACAGTAAACGCACTCGTACTAGAACGAGCCTGCAACACCTGAGCATAGACATACGCAGTTCTAGCTATAAAAAACACAAACCATAGTTCATGCCTTAGTTAGGCGAACTACGTCGACTCTGATCCTTATTTTCCCGATGAGGTACGTAGGTAGTGGGGTAGGGCCCATTCGAATACATTCGTTATTTTCCCTACATTTGCCCCATTCTTCATTATCTTTCTCTTTTCTTATTCCTTTCTCATTTCCATTCTCATCCCAGTTAGCAGTTCGTTTGTTCAGCAGCACTTGTATTTTCTCACCCTTTGAAACAAAACAAGCAAGCATGGATCCTGTCGGGTACGACGGACGATCTGGGGTGCTAATACCTTCCCAGGTCATAACCGACTCCCGAACCCAGATCTTTGGTTCGCAGGACCTTGTCCTTTCCTTCTTCCTCAGGTTTGTGCAACACTACCTTTCCCATTCATTCGGGATAAAAATGCATGGCTGGCGACTCTACCTTTCCGCGCCATTTTCGCGTTTGTACCAGGATGAAAATCCCGAGAGCGACAGCTGACGACTCTGCTGGGGATCGAACCCAAAATTTTTGGTTTCCCTTGTAGATTCAATCCTAGCGCTTGTTTGTTTTTTCTTTCTTTGGGTGTTTATATGTGTGTGTTGTTGTGCTTATTTACTATTTTCGTTTACAGTTTATTTTACAGCTTTATTTACTGCTTTCAGTATTTATTTTCACATGCATAATATGCTGGACTGTTTGGCTTTCATTTTTTCTGTGGGATAGGGTTACTATGAGATGAGCTCGTAACCGGAGCTCGAGTGCACCCTAGGACTTATAGTGGTTCCACTTTGGCTTCATGGCATCTTTCTATGTTGGTAGTAGTGAGTTCCACACCTTGACTTGCGGCCTTCTCAGAAATGTATTGATGCCAGAATCTTTCTGGGGCAATACACAACCTTGATAGTTATGTGCAGTCAGGGGACTGATTATTGAGAACCTTTGTGGAAACATCCCTCTCCAGTGATGACAGTGACAGACCACATTTGTTGGCAAACCCACTCGCATCCGAGGGCCCACTGGGAACTCGCATAGGATGGCCTGGTTCTCTCATAGGAATCCAGTTAAGGCAAACTGTTCGTATGACGATAGTATTGTACCCTTCAGGATGAATGTACTATTGATTCTCGGTCCAGTGCTTGAAGCTGGGGACTTATGAGGGATGCTTATTTTTTCGGACTCAGCTAAGACCTCCCTGAGTAATACATAATGCCAAACCGATTCCCTGATTTGTTCATGAGCCATTTCTCGGAAATGGTGAATGTATTATTGCTATTCGGCTTTGAGAGTCCGTGATGTTTGACCCGAGTAGCACACCCGTGAGATTGGGAGGGTTTACAAGTTTGCAGGAACCCTACACTTCAACATACCCAATTTTCCAGTATTGTTCAGTAGTATGATCTGGTTCTATGTTGCATTGATTCTGAGTTCTGAAGTATCTATACAAAGACAAAAGTGACTATCCACAGTTGGTTCACCGCCTAACACCAGCATCAGATCCTTGATCACATGCCTGTTGCATACATAACATCATGGCATTTTATCATACATGTTCGGTTATTTCCAAAGATCCCATGTTTGAACAATGTCATTATATGTTCCTATATCCAAACTGGAATCAAAGCAGATGGATCCCTTGGAAATAATAGAATATGGCATTTGCATGCATCCTTACACTCATTACAGGTGTCCGGGGCCAAATTCTCATCCTGATTTGGTTACCCTCCAGAATGGCCAATTTGAATCACAGTCATCAAGAGATGGACATGGAACAATGCCGAGCAGAAATAGCTGAAGTGAAAATCCGAATGGAACAACTCTTGGGGGACATACAGACCTTGTGCCATGGCCACATGCTATTGATAGAGAAAGTTTACCAACTGAAGAAACAAGAGAACCAGACCAGGGAAGCCCCAGAGCTCCAAGAAGGGCACCATGTCCCCTTTACTGCTGCTGAAGTTGTGGGTCCTCCCTGTTCATTGGGTTTATTCCAAGATCAGGGAGTGTTTTACGAAAATTCTCCTTAACTTTTGGCTCCTAAGCCTCCCAACTTGCAGACTCTTCCAGCTCATCAAAGGAAGGGTAAAGGCAAAAACTGCGGTCAAAGGCCGAAGACGTCTGAAGCCAAGTTTGATTTGATCTGGTTGAACTTGTCACCTTGACAGCCATACCCAAAAAGCTTCCTCTAGATTTTGACACCAGTTCCAGGTGTGTTTTCCATTCTGGGGCACCTGGTCATCATGTAGAGAACTGTAAGAGGTTCAAATATCAAGTTCAAGAGCTCATTGATTCAAAGGTGATCGAGTTCGCACCGATCAATGGGGATGTGTCAAGGGATTTAATATCGATAGAAGGTACTTCTCCTTTCCTTACCACAAACATTATCCCCAATCAGGGGTGTGTGCCTCCACTCTGGGTCGTAAAGACATCGCGCCAGTCACCTCTACCCATTCACCGATCCAACATAAGGAAGAAAGTGCAGAATAACTTCGGGTGTTCGAATTCATCTTAGCATCAGAACTATCAACAACAGGGGATACTCAAACTCAAGTAGACTGAAGAAGTCTTTACTCCAAGTCCCAGCCCTCCTAGTCAAGTGTTTGCCCGTTTGCTCGAGAGTTCTTTGATTCAGCCAAGGAATGCCTTGCCAATGCCCTACCCCATTCCCCCAGATTTCAATATGGATGTTACGTGTGAATTCCACTCCGGAATATTCGGACATACCATCAACGAGTGCAAAGCCTTCAGGCATAATGTCCAATATCTAATTGATTCAGGGATCATTACACCAGAGGGGTACCTCAAGAGCTGAAGCCTCTTGATCCAGCTGGCCATGCAAACTGCACGAAGCTCAAGCCAGGAGACGTAAATTTCTTTGATGCATGTGAATTTCTTTATTGCATTTCGAGATTACCTTCAGAGCTGTTGAAGGAATCTCTTGTTTTTCTGTTATGGATTGTGACATTTTCCCAAATTTCAGTATTATTGGCAAGTGATTGTATAAGTTTTCGCACGTTGGCGTATTTTTTGCTTTATGGAAGTTTTTAGGTGCCATTGTTTCAACTTTTCTATCCTGGCAATTTTATTTTGAAATTGAATTCCCGATGCTCAGCACTTTCTCCGTACACACTCACATAATTTATCTTATGATGTGGCACTCTGTGGGGTATCTGTCCCCCACTCTGAATGAAATGGGATCAGTGACATGGCATTTTCATGCATATCATTTTTGCATACTAACGAGTTATCTGGATTTCCTAATTTATTTGACCATTTCAGGAGATACATATCGTCCATACCAGTATGCTACCCGAGTCAAATCATGAATACAGTACAGACTGAGTTGAACGCGTTTCGCACTCAGATGAGGGAGTTCATGGCAACAATGTAGGGTATAGTGCAGGGGCAGCAAGAAATGAGAACCGCCATGCAGAGGCTTAATCGTCCACATGATGATCCTACAATGATTACCTTGGACGCCCAAGGCAATCCGATTAATAACATTGTCATTCCACCTATATAGATTAGGCCTCCTACTCCTGAAGGCGTTGGTCCAATTCATGTTCGTGTAGCAGAATGACAGGAGGATCAATTTACTTTTCTCAATGAAGATATGGGATTCGGTTCTGGGGCCAATAACCAAGACATCCAGATGCTAGCCGAGAAGGTAAAGGCTCTAGAATGCAGAGATACCCTTGGCATTGATGTTGCTGATATGGGGCTGGTTTTAGGGGTGGTTATCCCTTCAAAGTTCAGACCTCCTATTTTTGACAAGTACATTGGCAGATCTTGCCCGAAAACTCACTTGCAGGCCTTCTATCGCAAAATCGCTGCACATACCAAAGATGAGAAGCTTTGGATGTACCACTTCCAGGACAGCCTGTCTGGGGGCTCACTGGAGTGGTACACGAAACTGGAAAAGAACTCTGTCCGTAATTGGAAGGAACTTAGGGAAGCCTTTCTCAAGCAGTACCAGTATAACATTGACATGGCTCCCAGCCGAACCCAGCTTCAGAGCATGTCACAAAAGAACTCCGGGAGCTTTAAGGAGTATGAGTAGAGATGGCGCGAGGTCACAGCCAGAGTACAACCATCATTGCAGGAGAGAGAAATGGTAGACCTATTCATGGATATCCTCCCGGGGCACTTCATAGAACATTTAGCAGGCTGTTCAGCTAACGGTTTTTCTGATATCGTCTTGACTGGTGAAAGAATTGAAAACTGGATGAAGCAAGGAAAGATCCTGGGCAACGGTGCCTCTACTTCTGGAACCAAGAAGCCATTTTCAAATGAGCAAAAGAGACAGTACGAAGAAGCAGGGGCAGTTTGTGTTCAGCGAAAGAGGAGAAATCAAGGTTCATGTTACCAGACAATAGCCATGATCATCCCAAGTGCCACACATTCACAAAAGCAAAATCGTCGCCAATGTAATCCTCAACAGGGTCGTCAGCAAAGAAGAGAAAGATTTTTTGACCCTTTGCCAATGTCCCACGCTGATCTTCTTCAGCATTTGCTTCAGTTGAAGTTGGTTGGGCTTCGCAAGCTGTCCCCACCTCCTTTTCCACTACCGGATGGATGGGATGCCATTTCCCGCTATGATTTTCATTCTAGGGCGCCAGGGCATTATATTGAAAGGTGTAAAGCTTTTCACCACACGGTGCAGGACTTAATCGACTCGAAAGCTGTCAACTTTTCTTGATTTGAAGTCTTCGTATCAAATTTTTTCGGGAAGAGTTAAAGCAATAAAGCTAGAAGTATTCCAGATACTCTTATTTTTGGCAATGGTGCGTCTTTTCAGTGCATTTTCATCCCTAGTGAGGGGAACTACGTCGCTCTGATTCTTCATTGGTCTTGGGTCAATGGAGATACGTAGGCAGAAGATCATCAGGTCTTTCCGAGCAAGCTTAGGTGTCAACTTTACTTTTCAACGTTACTTTCTACAAGGACAAAATAACTAGAAGATATGAAATGATTGCCGTGTCGGACATGCGACCACTTACCTGAATACTACAAGTCCATGAAGATTTACTGATCATGGGAAGCGCTCAAGACTGATTTAGTCCAGAAGGAGTCAAGTCTCCTCAACGATGGCGATGCTCAGTTTCTTTACTGCAATTTCCTTTGTGATTTCTTCGGTTTGTTTAAACATTTGTATGCATGCATGAAACTTATTTGTTTTTGATGATAATCATAATATAATGCACATGTTTTTCTTGAAGTAATCCATTCGTATTCACTCATGATTTTGTAAATGTTCGTTGCAATACCAACTGTTGTGCTTAAACTCTGTGAGGGAGGATGACGAAATGAAAACACAAAAATCTCTAGTTGTGTGATTCTGAGAAAGACCCTGTTGACGATGTACAAGCATTGTTTCAAATCCTAAACACCGGAGATATAAGGAAGATAGACCCTCGCCAACCCATTTGAGCCTTGAAGTAGGAGTTTCTTTTCGTATGAAAAAACACTTGCATTTAACCCAGTGGCAGGGTAGGCGTCAGTTAGTTTTGCCGAGCGTTCGAATTTCAAAAAGGAGTGTACATCTGAGGTTCCATTACCTTTCGTTGTACCAAATCAAGAAGACCAATGACTAGAAACCCTAATGTTTATCCCAATCAAGAGGTCCAAAGATCGGAAACAAATGGTTATCCCTCATCAACTGAGAGGTGAGGCAGTCACGACCCTTTCAAAGCAATCAAGACAACCAGTGTCACACGATTTGTTAAAAAAAAGGATTTGAAAAAAAAAGAAATGAAAAAACCCGCTAAGTCGAAACTTGAAAACAAGCGACTTAGGAAAAAGTCAGGGCATCCCGCTGGACTCCATAATCAAAGATTCACAAGAATCGGTCCAGACAAAAGTTAGGGATAAGCAAAAGAACGCAAAAACGAAAATGCGAAGAGGATTACACAAGAAAGGTCCTCAAACAAGAACAAAATCGTGTGGCACAGACACGAAAGACAAAGGGTTGACTGACTCCCAACAACAACCTGATTGGTGCTTAAACCATTAGTGTAATTGGTTCCTCAACCATCACAAAACCCTTTTTGAGAGGTGAGCGCTTGTGAAAGCTAGCTGAACATAGGAATGGAGAACATCACGAAGATGGGTGGGCACAAATAAACTTCGAGCCTATATCCTTTATTTCTATAACCGTGAACTAGGCCACGATACAACCCTCAAAAGTCCTAACTGAAGTAGGATTATTTTGAGAGTGTACTACCACGAGACCGCGTTCCTGACTCCTATGAGTTGTGCTAAAAGATATGGGTTGGTGTTGCATGTGCATGTTTTGTTTATCAAAAGCAAATGCCATATTTTAACCATTGATTCACTCACAAAGGTTGGCGACATCTTTTTACAGTAAAACTTCAAGATTAACATGTGTTGCATTAGAATTTTTATTCTAAAAATAAACATTTTCTGCTTGCATACATTTGTTTGGCATCATAAAAGTTTACATATGGAATCTCAGTCCAGAAGCTTAATCTTGCCAAGTTGAGAAGTCTGAAACTTCCGAAGGTCAATCTATTGAGACACACTTTTCCAAAAAAAAACTCCATTAAGTGGGGACTTTCCCAACCAATTGTGGTAAGAGCCAGCCAATCCGGGGCAATCACGTCGAGCAATCTCTTCAAAATTCAACCAAACTGGGGCAATCACTTCGAGATTCAAATCTCTCAAAGAGCCATTAGTCTGAGGCATGCATTCAAATTTTAGCTAAACTGGGGAAATTACTTCGAGATCCAATCTCTCAAAGAACAGTTGGTCTGGGTGTTTTTTTTCAAAGCACAGTCAGTCATAAGTGATCACTTTAAGGCTCGTTCTGGGGCAGGCCACCCCAAGAGAATGAGAAGTCACTCTCTCCCGAAGACGGTCAATCAGAAGCACCTACCCAAGGTTCAAAATACTAGGACACACTATCTCACAGTGGTATGAGGTTTTTCATGAATACTCGCGAGGCAAATTCTTTCATAGACCCTGCAGGCTGGGGCAGTTATTTCGAGATCCGATGAATCTCTTCAAGAGTTTTAAGACACTGAGGCATCTGAGATGTCATGTTTTCTATAAAATCCTCTTGAGACATTTTCTTCCGATGGACCTTAATCTGAGTCGTGTTGAAAATTTCAAAGGACCATTGTTCACTCATGATTAGTTGGCCATCTATCAACCCAGAGGCTAGAAGCAAAGCCATTGTCAGCATCGTACTTCGAGAGTTGTTTCGTCAGCAGGCTTCATTGATCAAAATTCCTTAGCAAGTCTCATTAGACAATCCCTTCTCCAGTAGTGCAGCAAATAGAAGGGTACGTTTTGAGCAGAAGGGTATCGTCGTCTCTCATACCCAGCATGAGACACTTTACACCTCTCATCCCCATCGAGGGGCAACTTGAACTCTTATCTTCAACAGGAAGCCTTCTCATCGACATCCTCCATCATCCCCAATAGATTTGGAAGTTGAAATCTCCCCCAACAGGGAAACAGAAGGTTGGTGTTTCCCCCAAGCAGAGACTTCCCTTCAAATACAGGGGCAATCCCCAGCAGTACAAGGAGTGTCATTCCTCCCCAACAGTTTGCTCCCTCAGCAGTGGTTCCCAGCCGAATCAGGAGGTCTTCACTTCCCCATTAGAGTTCGAGAAGAGTCCATCTACATCAGGGTCTTGGCCCTCCAATCCCAAAGTCCAATTTATTTTTGGCAATGGCGCCAGTTCAGAGCTGGCGTATCATTAACAACATTCCCCGCAGAGTTGTTTTCTCCTCATAAGGACTAACCAGATCAATGCAGTGATCATCATTTCCCCAGTCAAGCCACCTGGGATACTTGCAGTCTCCTTGTCAGGAGATCTCTTTGCATTTGCATATGCATAATCATCATTACATTTGCATCCTCAAAAGCATAGCATTTCCATCATTATGGAGCATTACGCCATAAAATTCAAACATATGCATACGAAGCATAAACCAGTTGTGGTACCTTGCACAAATGCCTGAAACGTTACATCTCCAATCAGACTGAAGTATTCCCCACCGATTGCAACTTCATTTCCCAGGGTGGTTATTTCTACCAAGTCTTGTTGTTATCCCCAGTTGAGTCTTGTTTAAGTACAACAATCTCATTTTTCCACGTCTCTGTTTAAGTACAACGGTCACGTCTCGGGCTCTTGTTTAAGTACAACGATCCCGTTCCTTTCGAGTCTCCATTTAAGTACAATAGTCTCGTCTTTAGGTCTTGTTTCAGTACAACGATCTCATTTTTTCACGTCCCCATTTTAGTACAACGGTTTCATGTTGGGTTATCATTTAAGTACAATGATCCCGTTCTTTTTGGTCTCGTCTCAGTACAATGATTATGGATCGGTTGATACCATTTCCTGGTTGGATCAGTTGATATTATTGGAGTCGTGAATCGGTTGATATCACTTCTCTTCGAGCTGTAAATCGGATGATATTACATTCTCGCATTTCCTGGTTATGGATCGGTTGATACCATCTCCATGTTAGATCGATTGATCTTATTTGAGTTGTAAATCGGTTGATATTACTTCTCTTCGAGCCGTAAATCAGATGATATTACGTTCTCGTTTTTCGGGTTATGGATCGGTTGATACCATTGCCTGGTTGGATCGGTTGATCTTATTTGAGTTGTAAATCGGTTGATATTACTTCTCTTCGAGCCGTAAATCGGATGATATTACGTTCTCGTTTTCCGGGTTATGGATCGGTTGATACCATTTCCTGGTTGGATCGGTTAATCTTATTTGAGTTGTAAATCGGTTGATATTACTTTTCTTCGAGCCGTAAATCAGATGATATTACGTTCTCGTTTTCCAGGTTATGGATCGGTTGATACCATTTCCTGGTTGGATCGATTGATCTTATTTGAGTCGTGAATCGGTTGATATCACTTCTCTTCGAGCTGTAAATCGGATGATATTACATTTTCGCTTTCCTGGTTATGGATCGGTTGATACTATCTCCATAATAGATCGGTTGATCTTATTTGAGTCGCAAATCGGTTGATGTTGCATTAAGCCCTGTTTTGTACAACAGGCTCCCTTTCTTTGTGGCTTGGTCTGCCCAGCAGTCACATTGTCGAGTTCTGTTCCGCTAACGGTCTCGTTAAGCCCTGTTTCGCCAACATGCACCTTCCGTGGCTTGGTCCGCCCAGCAGTCACATATTTTTCTTTGTGGCTTGGTCCGCCCAGCAGTCGCATTGTCGAGTTCTATTTTGCTAACGGTCTCGTTAAGCCCTGTTTCGCCAACAGGCACCTTCTGTGGCTTGGTCCGCCCAACAGTCGCGTGTTTTTCTTTGTGGCTTGGTCCGCCCAGCAGTCACATTGTCGAGTTCTGTTTCGCTAACGATCTCGTTAAGCCATGTTTCTCCAATAGGCCCCTTCCGTGGCTTGATTCGCTCAGCAGTCACATTTCCGAGTTCCGTTTTGTACAATGGTCTCGTTCAAAGCCCTGTTTTGTACAACATGCCCTTCCTTTTCCGTGGCTTGATTCGCTCAACAGTCACGTCGCAGGTTATCGTTTTGTACAACGGTCCTGTTTGCATGGGCTCTCGTTTATATACAACGATCCCGTTCCACCTTGTTCTTTTTCCGCTACCTATTCAGAGGTTAAAAAAAAGGGCAGATGGCATTTCTCTTATCCACCGAGTTCAAATTTCCAGGTTTTATTCGAGTATTCAATCACTCCATACCTTGAACGTCTAAAAGCTTTTGCAATTATTCATTCAGGCCTGCAGATGATTGAATAGGGGCAGCTGTAATACCTCAAAATTTGCCCTCTCATTTCCTCAACATTTTGCATAGCATTTTGCATACATAAGTGCATGAAATAATAAAAAACATTGCATCATGTGTAGTATGGCTAAGGCATAGGTATGTGATCAATGATTGGAGCAACTAAAGGCATTAGAAAGGCAACCGAAGGGTCACAAAGCTTCTCAACCTTGTGCAAAGGGTTCACAATATCCCACAAGTCTTCATTTGAAGCCACAAGCCATGGGAAGATTTGGTTTGATCAAAGGAGGCAAACACTGCAACATCTCTTGATGAAAAAGGCCAAATTAGGGTTTCATTTCTACTGGGATTCTCCATGAAGTTATGATTCAAAGAGGATTACATTGTCTTGTATATGATGTCAAGTTCCTAGGGTTCAAATTTCGTCCACAAAATCATTCTGGAAGAGGTTCAATTGGCTAGATGACTGAAAATCGAGGAATTGGGGAAAAGGCAACCGAGCTAGGTAAAAAAAGACCGACTCCTGACTTTTAAGATCAAAATCATGAAATTAGGGTTACAATGATCCTATGGTTCAAATTTGGTCAATAAATGATGGAGGAATCATAAAAAAAAATCAAGGAAAAAAATCATTTGAAAAATGGTTGATTTCACCTTTCCCTCCACTTTTCCTTCCACTTTCCTTCCACATTTCCTTTCATTCTTTCCCTCTTGTTTTTCTACTTCAATTCCACTCCATTTCCTTTGGATGCTTCTACCATGTTCCACAACCTTCTAGAGTATTCCAAGGAATATTCAAAGGAATATTCCTTCTCCAACCCTAACCCTAACTAACTACTAACCTAACTCCATTCCTAAACCTAACTCCATTCCCATACCTAGCTCCAAGCTTAGCCCCTATATAATCATTAATCACTTCAATACCAAGGGTTCCCAAATTTTGGTTCCCAATTTTCCACTCTCTCACAATTTCTAGAATCACATTGAAACTTGAAGATCTTAAAGGTTAACCTCCAACCTCCATTGAATTGTGGATTGTATAAGAAGAAGCTACTGATTTTTGTGAAGATTTCGACTTATCGGAAGTGCAAGAAGGCTCAAGCATCAAGAACACATTTATTTTGCGGATTCGCGGTTTTCTTGGTTTTCTCTTCGATCAAGCTCCGATTCTTGCAACATCCACCGAAGGACTTCTCCGCTTCTTAGGTTGGTGATCTAAATCACTTTTCCTTTAAGTTATTCTCTTCATCTTTCCATTTTGGCATTCTTTTAGTGCTTTTCGTATTACTTATGGTTGATTATGTTTTTGTTACGTTTTGCTTGCGATTTATGGTTTTTGATGGATTAGAAGTTAGTTTGTAGCTTGTTATAGGTTCTAACATGTGTCAATAAGCCCTAATTGAGTAGAAATTTGTGTTAGCATGATTATGTGGGGATTAGGGTTTTTTAGAAGTAATATTGTGGCCAAAAGTACTTATTTCAAAACAATTTTTCACTTTCTGTTCAGCGTTAACTAGTTAACAGTTTGGTTAACCGGTTAACACATGCGTTTTTGGCCAAATTTAGTGTTGTCTGGGGTCCGTTAACGGGTTAAACGTTTGGTTAACCGGTTAATGCTGTTAGTTTTTGTTTTTTTAGCTTATTTTCTTGCTCAATCTTGCTTCCTAGTGCTTCTAAGGTTCATGTATGTTTAGGTATTGATTTTAGGGAATTTTTGGGTCTATTTCCAGTAGCTGATTCCACGGTTTCGAGTCGTTTCGACATGATTCCGTTCACTTTTCCATGTTTTGTGTTAAATGTGTAAATGTGCTATAATTGATTCTTGATGTGTATTGCTACTCTTTAATCATTTGTTTCACATGTTAAGCTTTCTTAAATTCAGTATGTGCTTCATGATTATTGTCATTGCTTTCTTGATTGATAAAATGATTAAATGCCATGATTGATTTTTTTGCCAAAAGTGATTAAATACTTCACATGTTCATGCAAGTTTCTTGTGCTTAATTGATCATATCTTAACATGAGTTCAATTCTGATTTTTATGCCATACATGTGTAACAATTGATGCTTGTAGTGATACTTGTTCAATCTCATGATAAAATGCTCATTTGTGCAACATGAAAAAGTGTGGTTGTTCTTGTTGATCATTGTTCCTTTTAATCAAATAAATGATGTAAATAAATTCACATGTTTGAGTTCATTTTGTGATGTGTGTAGATCCATGTTAATTGATGTTGATGTGTTGTTTATCATTCACTTTGTGCACATAAATAAAAATGATCAAATATGCCACATGTTTTCATAGCTGTTTGTTAATATAGGTGCTGTAAAATACATGTTGTTTGTTATGTTTGCATGCTGTATGTGACTTTTTAAACCTACTTTTATGTTGTATGCTGGTTGTAGAAGGTTGCTTTGTGTTATGCATTGTTTTGATAGTTGCTTTTAGTTTAGGGGCTGTAGTAGGTGCTGAATTTTTGTTTTAGTATTTTTTAGTTCCTCTAGAATTAAGATAAAGTTTAGATAGAGTCCTAGAGTCATTAGGATTTAATTGGTGTATGTTTGCTTTATTATTTTAAATAAAATACACACTAATCTTTGTTTTGTAGGGAGGGAAAGGTATGTTTCCTTACACCTTATCCTTTTAATTTTTTATGCATTTTCTTTATGCATTTAATTCACCTTTTTTCCTTCCATATTTGTTGTTGCTAGGGTTCCCTTTTGTTAGGACCAACTTATCTTTCTTAGGAAGTAAGTTGCATACTTTTTCTTCTCTCTTTTCCTTATGCTCTTTAGGATTAGAAAAGCCTCACTCACCATTAGGACCACCATTTTAATAAATAACTTAGGGTTGTGTCTTAGTTCCCCTTAATTTTTGTCCTTTTCCGATTTGAGTCTTCTTTCTCATCTTCAAACAAAATCCAAAAAGACTTAATAAATGCATGAAAGGATCCCTTGTGTATAACATTATTCCATGGGGCACTTACATTCATTCCATCTTGGAATAGTGTAAGCTTGTCTAGCATGATGTACAAGTCTCATCAAGGGATTGTTTCATAAAGAAAACATAAAAGATACTTCTTCACAAAAGCTACAAAAACACTTAATAAAGTTCAACAAGCCAGTGAACTTAAACCCTAATCCTTGGAAACAAGTCTTGGATAAATTCTCCTTGCTTGGTGTGCTTGTTCTATTATTCAATCTTGGAATGTAGTAGCAAGTACACATTCCATAGAAAAGAGTTTGAATTCACTTCCTTGTGCCAAATTCATACAAAACTCTTAAAAATAAAATAACAAACAATAAGTGACTATCTTACAAGAATTCTCTTCTCATCTCATTCACTCTGAACGTGAACTCGCGACGACTTGTCTCGCATGCAAGACGGTAAACGCACTCGTACCAGACAAGCCTGCAACACCTGAGCATAGACATACGCAGTTCCAGCTATAAAAAACACAAACCATAGTTCCCGCCTTAGTTAGGCGAACTACGTCGACTCTGATCCTCATTTTCCCAATGAGGTACGTAGGCAGTAGGGTAGGGCCCATTCGAGCACATTCGTTATTTTCCCTACATTTGCCCCATTCTTCATTATCTTTCTCTTTTCTTATTCCTTTCTAATTTCCATTCTCATCCCAGTTAGCAGTTCGTTTGTTCAACAGCACTCGTATTTTCTCACCCTTTGAAACAAAACAAGCAAGCGTGGATCCCGTCGGGTACGACAGACGATCTGGGGTGCTAATACCTTCCCAGGTCGTAACCGACTCCCGAACCCAAATCTTTGGTTTGCAGGACCTTGTCCTTTCCTTCTTACTCAGGTTTGTGCAGCATTACCTTTCCCATTCATTCGGGATAAAAATGCATGGCTGACGACTCTACCTTTCCGCGTCACTTTCTCGTTTGTACCAGGATGAAAATCCCGGGAGCGATAAAATGGTGTTGGGGAACGTAAAAATCATGTTTTATAAGAGTTAAGAAGAACTATGACCCATGATAGTGGGCTTCCTAAATATTTTTAGGCCGATGCTATAAGTACGACATGTTATATGTTAAATAGGGTAATTATTCGACATATTCTAGATAAAATGCCCTATGAACTTTTAAAAGGTAGGAAGCCAAATGTATATCATCTTCATGTCTTTGGTTGTAAATGTTATGTGTTAAATAATGGTAAGGAAAATCTTGGTAAATTTGAATCAAAAGGAGATGAAGGTATCTTTCTCGGATATTCCAACTCAAGTAAAGCTTATAGAGTATTCAATAAGAGATTACTTATTGTTGAAGAATCTGTTCATGTTTCCTTTGATGAGTTTTGTCCGAAAATTGTCGGAAAAGGTAGTTGTGTTATTGGTGCAGGTGCTTCTTCTGAGGAGATTGTTAAAGATTAAGAAGCGTCATATGTTGAACCCATTCCAGATAAAGCTAAGGAGGAGCCGGATAAAGAATCTTAACTCAAAGATGAAGATCATGCATCAATTCAAGATGATATACCTTCGGAGTAGAAAACATATAAGGATCACCCCATTGACAATATTCTTGGAGATATATCAAAAGGAGTCACCACTCGATCAAGGATACTTAATTTTTGTTATCATTATGCTTTCGTCTCTCAAATTGAGCCTAAGAACTCCAAAGATGCTTTACTCGATGAAAATTGGTTTTTGGCTATGCAAGAGGAACTTAATCAGTTCAAAAGAAATGAGATTTGGGACCTTGTCCCTCCTCCGAGAGGTCATCGAGTAATTGACACAAAAATGGGTGTTTAGGAACAAGATGGACGAAAACGGTATTATTACTCGCAACAAGGCCCGTCTTGTTGCTCAAGGGTATAACCAAGAGGAAGGCATAGACTATGAGGAAACTTATGCTCCCATTTCCCATCTTGAGGCTATACGCCTTTTGCTTGCATTTGCATGTTCAGAACTTTAAGTTATATCAAATGGATGTCAAGAGTGCTTTCCTTAGCGGATACATAAATAAAGAAGTGTATGTTTGTCAACCTCCCGGTTTTGAAAATCATGAAAAGTCTAACTATTTATACAAGCTTAAACGTGTCTTGTATGGTCTCAAACAAGCTCCTAGAGCTTGGTATGAGCGTCTTAGTAAATTTTTGTTAAATCAAGGTTTTTCAAAAGGTAAAGTTGATACTACTCTTTTCATTAAACGGGAAGGAAATCACTCAATCTTAGTTCAAGTGTACGTAGATGATATTATCTTTGGGTCTACTAATATGAAATTGGTCAAAGAATTCTCAAGTTCAATGCAAGGTGAATTTGAGATGAGTATGATGGGGGAGATTAATTACTTTCTTGGACTTCAAATTAGACAAATTGAAGAAGGCACTTTCATAAGTCAAACATAGTATTGCAATGAGCTTCTCAAGAGGTTTGACATGACTATTTCAAAACCTATTGATACACCCATGCCAAACGCAACATGTTTAGATCGTGATGAGAATGGTATGAATGTGGACATAAAAAGGTATAGAGGTATGGTCGGCTCTCTTCTTTATCTTACCGCATCTCGTCTGAATATAATGTTTAGTGTTTGCATGTGTCTAGATTTCAATTTTTCCCTAAGGAATCACATTTAAAATCTGTTAAACGCATTCTTAGATACCTTTGCGGTACTTCTAAGTTTGGACTTTGGTATCCTAAAGGCAGTGATTATTCTTTGGTAGGTTTTTCCATTCCAACTTTGCCGGTTGCAAAGTAGATAGGAAAAACACTAGTGGTACTTGTCACTTATTTTCAAACTCTCTAGTAAGTTGGCATAACAAAAAGCAAGTTTTCGTTGCCTTGTCAACTGCGGAGTCGGAATACGTTGCAGCCGGAAATTGTTATGCTCAGATTTTATGGCTCAAACAACAATTGCTCGACTTCAAAATTAACCTAAAAAATATTCCAATTTTATGTGACAATACTAGCACGAGAAATCTCACCAAAAATCCAATCTTACATTCACGCACTAAACATATTGAAATTCACCATCATTTGCTTAGAGATCACGTAGAGAAAGGAGACGTGGTATTTGAGCATGTTGAAGTTCAAATCAACTTGCCGATATTTTTACAAAACCACTTTCCACAGAGCCTTTCTTTCACATTCGTAGGGAACTTGGTGTTCTTGATATTTCGGATCGGTCTTAATGCTTGACATATGTTTATTATCTCTTGAGTTATCATATCGTGTCACTAACAACTAGTCTTCTTGAAGCACATCTATTTGGTTTATCCTTCCTATATTTCACAAGCTAGAGGTAATATCGTTCTCTTTTATATTACTCAATTCATCTAACATGTATCATCTATGAAAATTTGTTTGTCATCTTTGATATAAAGAAGTAATTATGATTGTGTTCATGTTTTTTTTGGTAATTATTTATCCCTTGTGTTAGTCAATATGTTGAAATATTAAGATATATGTCATTAGAATGCATTATAGTATGATGCTATGAAGTTTTTGAGTGAATTCTTTGAAAATTATGTTGCAAAATTTGCTGAAACTCTCGGGTCCCAACAGGTCGACCCATTGCGTTGACTCAGGGACCTTTGCATCGACCTATTAACGTGGCTGCGTCAACTCATTTTAAAATTCAAAGTGAGTCGACTCAACGCCTTTTGTGTTGCTCAACGCGCTTTGGAATATGCGCTTTACTGCTTTTTCCACTCCCAAGGTCGACTCACATGATTTTTTAAAAGCTAATTAAGTTTGTTTTAATTGCCTTTATGTGATTTCATCATTTTTATGACATATAATCAACTCATTTCATTTACTCATTCATCTTCATGACAACGATCTCTCTCTTCTCTCAAGCAACCCTAAAACCCAAATTTCTCTAAATTCTCTCAAAGTCTTCATCAATGGCTTCAAGAACTACTGGAAAAAGAACTTTGAGGGGCTCTTCATCTGAATTGGCACTTCTGGTAACTGCTTTATCACTTCTTCCATCCGATCTTACTGAAATTTATTATAGAAAGTTCAGAAATAAGAAAGTCATTTTTCAATATGTTTATTCAAAGAGAACTGCATCTCAAATGGAAATTCCTCACATTGTTGAACTGATTGATTTTCAAGAAATCAATCCTTTCTTATCTTGTCAAAGTGAATACAATGAGGATATGATTCGTATGTTTTACGTTGGTTTGGTTGGAAAATTTAAGGGTTTTGAGTTCAACTTTAGAATGGGTGACACAATGTTTGGGATAAATGCACAAATTTTGAAAGATTTGTTCAAAATTGATCCTACGGCTCCGAGTATTTTGATGACTGATTCAGATTATGTTGATAACTACGAATTTCCTAAGGAATTGAAAAGCATGCTAAAAGAGCCATTCATTGAGGCAGTTGTCAACACCGAGTTATTCCCGACTTCCCTACTACCGGCAAGGTCAATCCTATCGATTGAATTCTGCATTGGATTGTCTCACACAACCTTCGATCGAAGAAAGGCAGCCTCTCTCGCATTGACATTCCTGAAGTTCAGCTTATATATATTCTTCGGATGAAAGTGAAAGTGAATTGGCCACACTATTTTGTGAGTCGTGATTTTGCCTTTGAGGAGAAGAATGGTGTTGCTCTTGCTTATCCTTCAATTATTCAAGCCATCATCAACAAAGAAAAAATTGTGGTTCAAGGTATTTTGTTTGTCTCTATTTCTAAAAACAATCTATTCCAACAAAAGATGCTTAGCTTGATGGGTCACATATAGGATCCTAAAGAAAAGCGGTACATATTTATAGTTCGGGCTGGTTATGGAAATGATAATAAGGATGAAGCTGAGGCTGAAGGTGATCCAAATCAAAACGAGGATCAAAATGTTTCTCCAATGAACACTGATGAAGTACAAGTTGATAATGAAGACTGGTATCGCGCTCCTTCCAATGATTCTGCATAATTTGAGAAACCAAGGATGGGGTGAATGGAAGTACACTGGATGGACTTATACTGCAACGCCATTTGCTCCACCTTCTCCACCACCTCAACCACCACCACAAGACAACAATGCCAACATCATGAATATGCTTCAAAATATTCACTTGAAACAACAAAGTTATTATGAAGCTCAATCTGAGCGTTATGCAGAATTGGAACAGAGAATAAGTGAGCAAGACAAGGCTTTTGCCTCCTATATGTTAGTTCAAGATGAACGATATACCGCTTTGCAAGCTCACTTACAAACTCAAAGTTCCAATTTTGGTTCTTTCGCATCAAACTCTTTCGCTTAGATTAATGCAATTCATGGTTCTCATGTGGCTCTTGCAAATTAATTCAACACCCTCAACACAAATTTCATCCACTACACTTCTCAACATGAGGGCGATCTTCAACCGGTTGTTTACCATCATCGTCATCCTTCACAAAGGGGTCCAAGACCATGAGAGCATGTTGCATTGCATTTCATTTTCATAGGCATTAATTTTGTTTTTTGTATTTTCTATATGACAATAGTTAATGTTTCCTTATGTTGGTTAACTTGTTTATCCTATCTTATTTTGGATAATATTTAATCATTTTCTTTTGTTTGTTTATCCTATCCTGTTTATTTTTCGATTATTGTTCTTTCATCGCTTATTGTGTATTTGTTGGTGATTGACTATTATTGCAATGTGACACCTAATAATATTTCTCGCTATCTGGGTTATGTCTAATTTTGTCTCTCTTTTTGATCTTGTCAAAGGGGGAGATGTAATTGGTAAAGATTGTATCAGTTTGGCGACACATATTCAGGGGGAGCATGTTGTTGTATAAAATGCTCTTTGAATTCCAATAAGTTTTGCCATCATAAAAAATGGGGAGTTTGTGAGACATGAAGGATATTTTGAATGATGTCAAAACTTTATGCCTTAAGATGTATTATGGGATTGCAAGAAAAAGGAAGATCCCATCAAAAAGGGTTTTTGTAAGGTATTGAGATAAATGAGTCGACTCATTCTTCTAAACATCTCGACTCACTCTGTTAGAAAAATTTGATTCGACTCAATGAAAGCATCAGGTCGACTTAGTTGATGGTTTTCTTCCTTTGGAACTCACGGGTCCCAACAGGCTGACTGAGGGACATTTTCAGGTCGACTCAAATGACACAAACAGGTCGACTCAAATCCGTTCTCAAGTCTACGCATTCATGTACATAAAACAGGTCAACTCAAAATAACCAACATGTCGATTCATTCCTGTTGTGAGCTCCCTTTTTCATTTTATCTCTCTTTCTGCATTTTGTTTTAATATTATCACTATTTTACTAACCCATATAAATAGCTATCATATTATTTTTGTGAAACTAACAAGAAAAGTGAAACAGATACATAAGTGATCTCTTCATCTTCTTCTTCTTCTCTTGCATTCATCAACAATTACACACAACAATTTTTTTATCAAAGTGCAAATTCAAGGTGATAATGTTCAAACGTGAGATTGCGATTTCAGTTTGGGTTGAGAGGTTTGTGGGTTTTTCTTGAATAAAACTTAGGGTTTGTCCTCCAATATCATTGCGATTTGGGGGTTTTGCACGCATCATTCATTCGTATATTCATCCGAGTGAGAGGAGGTTTGAAGATCAAGGTGATCGTTCATTCATATCAAGGTAATCAGAGGATTGTAAAGAACGTTGTGGGTTCACAAGCATCAAATCAAAGCGGTCGTGCTCAAAGTTTGGAGAATTGTATATTCTTGCAAGAGGGGAGCAATTAATCGGAGGTTTGTTCGACACGCGTGAAGGACTTTGTTCATCTCGAATCAAGGGGCAAGAAGAGTTATAGTAACTATCGCAATTCGTGTTGGTTTGTTGTTCCAGTTTTCTTCTTGTATTAACATTGCAATATTAATAAAAGATCCCAATTTGGTTTGTGAATTTGGGGGCAGAGTACCCTTAGCAAGGAGGGTGGGGGAACTGCCTAAACAAATCTCGCGTGTTCTTCGCATTTTACTTTTGTTAATTTTTCTGCATAAAGTGAAGTTGTGTTGCTTGAAAACTTCTGTTTGGCATTAGTGTGTGGCTACCAAGTGTTTGTGAAATTGTTGCTACCATATTTGGATAGAAACTTGATAAACTTCTACACTACACTAATTATCAAACTACATTTTGTGTGTGTGCACACCAAGTGTTTGATAAAAATTCAAAACACATAACTTCTTACTCTTTGTGCTTATTTCTCATCTATATTCATTGTTGATAGTGGGTTATTTAATTGTGCTGAATTTAAGTGATTAATTAGCATTGTATTAATTCATCTACTCATCTCTTATATCCCATTTGGTTTTTAATGCATATCTGATCACCGATGACTTGATTTTATTTTAGACGTTTTTTCCGGGGAACTTTTGCAAGTTATCTTTCAATTAATTTTTGAAAAGATTATTCTTAAAAAGGGATCTATTCAAACCCCTTCTAGATCTGTACCATCATCTAACAAAATTGTTTAAGAATAATATTTTCCCTAGATTTGGAGTTCCAAGGTTAGTCATAAGTGATGGAGGATCACATTTCATATCTAAGATATTTGAGAAGCTCTTATGCAAGTATGTGGTACGACATCAAATAGCTACACCTTACCACCCTTAGACCAGCGGGTAAGTGGATGTTTCTAATAGATAAATTAAATAGATTCTAGAAAAATGGTTACAACCTCTAGAAAGGACTAGCTAAGCTAAATGAGACATTATGGGCGTATATGACAACCTATAAAACGCCCATAGGGACTACACCTTTCAAACTTTTGTACTGAAAGTCATGTCACCTATAGATCGAGCTCAAACAAAAATCTTATTGGGTCGTTAAGACCCTAAACATGGATTATCATGCTGCTGACGGAAAAAGAATATTATATATTCACGAGTTATAAGAACTAAGGTTAAACACCTATGAAAGTGCCGATATCTATGAAGAGAAAACTAGGAGAAGGCACGATAAATGCATCACTATAAGAGATATTTCAATAGGGGAACTCGTACTACTTTTCAACTCTAGATTAAGATTATTTCCAAGAAATCTTCATTCTCGATGGTTGGTACTATTTGAAGTAATAAAATTTATGCAATCTGGAGCAGTCGAAATTTGGAAGAGGTTAACTGGGTCGTTTATAGTAAACGGACAAAGGCTCAAACACTATCATAATGACAAAATAATAGATCAATATGATAGCTGGAAATTGAATGAGCCACATGCTAATTCACCCGAGGAATGAGCTTAAAAGCACATTGAGCTAACGAAGTAAAACAAAAGCATTGTAACACCCATATATAACAACATACATCAAAGCATATATATATATATTATACATGAATCCAAGTTTTGGAATTGAAATACCAATAAGTTCCTAGTTCACACATTGTATACATTACATGCCTAAAAATACAAAGTACTAAAACTACGGCATAATATACACAAGATGTCCAAAATATACTAAGAACTAGATCAAACAATTTTCTCAAAATAAAAACTCAACTGTTATATGATGGCGTGAATCTAGAAGGGGGGGGGGGGTTGAATAGATCACTTTTAAAATTTACTTTTCAAAAATTAGTTGAAAAATATTTTGCGGAATATCCCCGGAAAAATCGTCTAATACAAAATTATGTCACCGGTGATCGGATATGCACTTGAACCTAAATGAGAATTAAATGATGTCGAGAGATATTAATACAATGCAATAAATTTGCTTAGTTACACAACAATTGATAAACCACTCTTAACAATGAAATATAGGAAGAAAATTTGCACAAAAGAATTGATTTTGTGTGTTTTGACGTTTTCACAAACACTTGGTGTGCACCCACACAAAGTGTTATTTAGATGTTCAAGTAGTGCAAGATTTTTCACAAACTTGCTGTCAATTTGAAAGCAACACTTTAACAAACAGTTGGTGTGCACTAACTATCACAAACCAGAATTTTCAAGTCACACAAAATCAAAGTATGCAAAAAGATTAAAAGAAAAGAAAATGAAGGACACAAGAGATTTGTTTAGCCAGTTCCTTCACCATCCTCGCTAGAAGTACTCTGCCCCCAATTCTCAACTGAATTGGGAAATTTCATTAATATTGCAATAGTTTTTACAAGAAGAAAAAATGGAACAAGAAACCAATCCGAGTCGTGAATGTTTTGACAACTTCTTCTTTCCCCTTGACTCAAGACGAACCAAGTCCTTCACGTGTGTCGAGAAAGCCTCCGGTTAACTGCTCCCTTCTTGTAAGGATTTACAATCCTCCAAACTTTGAGCACGGCTGAGTTTCTTCAACACTTGTGAACCTACAAAGATCTTTGTAATGCTCCGTCTACCGTGATATGAAAGAACGATCTACTTGATCTTCAATCTACCTCACTCGGCTGAATGTACGAACGATGGTTGTGTGCAAAAACCCCCAAACCTTCTATGATCTTGGAGGAGAAAACCCTTCAGATTTTTCTAAGAAAAACCACACTCTCAAAACCCAATATGAAATCTCTATTTCAAGATTGAATGTTATCTTCGAAACTAACACCTTGATCAACAAAGATTATTGTGTGTGATTGTTGATGGATGCAAGGAAGAAGAAGATGAAGAGAGAAGTGTGTATATCTTTCACTTTTCTTGTTAATCTCCCAAATGAATTGAAAGAAGCTATTTATATTGGTTAGTTAATAACAAAAAATAGAAAGTAAAAATAATTGGAAAAAAATGACAGCTACAAGAATGAGCCAGCTCAAATGGATGAATGAGCCGACTCAAAAGGACCAATGAGCCAGCCAAAAATAATGCTTAGTCATCCTGTTGAGACCCGCAAGAACAAGAGGGAAAAACACCTTCAATGAGCCGACTCAAATGAAGGGATGAGCCGACTCAAACTTCCCAATGAGCCGGTCAAAAATTGGCCTCAGGCAGCCTGTTGGGACCCGTGAGAATTTGGCTAAAAATACCTCAAATGAGTCGACTCATGGGAGGATTTAAGTCGGATCATTCAGTTTATTTTCATCAAAATGAATTTTCCTTCTTTTTCCTTGTGATCCAGACACATTTACAACCATACCAAGTTTTTGACAACTTCAAAATCCATGCCATGTCTCACAAACTCCCCCTTTTTGATGATGGAAAAAACTTGATGAATTTCGTACCATACAATAATATTCCCCCTGTGGTGTTAAGCCCCCTGAATATATGCCACAAACAAGGTATATTCTACGCTCTCTACATAACTCCCCCTTTGACAACATCAAAAAGAGAAGAAGTCAAGTAACCAATAATAAACAACAACTAAGCAAAAGTTCAAAATGAGGATATCAATTGCAATAAACGCACTCATTCACAAACACACAATATGTAATGACATGAAAAGAGAAACTAGAAAATAAACAACACTAGATAATGAAATAATCAAAATGATAGAAACAATATCCATAAAATAAGCAACCAAGCCATTATCCAAAACAAACCAAAACAAACATGAGATGATTGTCATAAAGAAACTACAACGAAAGAGAAAATGCAAATGAAATGCCATGTAATGATTCTCTCAATGTCGTGGACCAAGACCCCGATGTGATGGGTAACGACGATGATAAGTGACAGGCTGAGAATCATCATTAGAAGCTCCGTTATAGTCAAGAAAGTTGCGGTTGAGAGTGTTGAAGGAATTTGCAAGATCAACATTAGAGCCATGAATTTCATTAATCCGTTCCAACGAGGTAGATGCAAAAGTCTCAAACATAGTATCTTGCTCAGTCAAATGTGCATGCAAAGTAGTATACCGAGTATCTTGAACAGAAACATAATCCACAAATGCCTTGTCTTGTGCATCTAACCTGCTTTCCAACTCAGTGTACCGTTCTGTTTGACTATTGTAGTATTTCTCTTGTTGAATATGCATGTTTTGAAGCAAAGTCATGATGCTGGAAGTGTTATCTTGCAGAGGAGATGGAGGATCAAATCGAGTGGCCGTATTGGTCCAGCCAATGTGTTTCCACTCACCCCAACCTTGATTCTCGAAGAGTGTAGATGGAGCACTATTCCATCCCTCATTATCAACATCCAAATCACCAGTTGTCATATGCATATCATTTTGATCCTCAAAATCTTCACCTTCAGAATTATCTTCCACATGGTGACCATAATATTCCCTTGCAATATATATATATATATATATATATATATATATATATATATATATATATATATCGGTGCTCCTTAGAATCCTACATATGACCTATAAGACTCAATGTCTTTTATTGAAACCAGTTAGATTCAGAAACGGAAACCATAGGTAAACTTTCAACCATAATTTGTGCTTTGTTGATAATTTCATGAATAATAGATGGATAGGCAAGAGCCACACCTTTCTTTTAGTTTAAAGAAAATATACGACTAGCAAAGTAATATGGCCAATTAACTTTTACCTTATTCCGAAGAATGTAGATCAAATGAACTTCAGCCATGTCGATGCGAGAAAAACCTCCTTTCTTAGGACGCAATTTCTGTGACACAATCCAATGAAGAATGTGATCCAAAGGCTTAACCTTTGAGCATACCATTTAATTCCTTACGGAATTCATAATTCTCTACTTGATTGGAATCAGTCATCAAAATACTTGCATCCTGTGGATCAATACTAAAAATATCTTTCTAAACTTGAGCATTTACCACCAACATTCTATCACCCATACGAAAATTAAACTCAAATCCGTTAAATTGACCGACCTGTCCAGCATAAAACATTCTCACTAAGTCCTCATTGTAATCTTTATGGCAAGATAGGAATGGAGTAATACCATGAAAATCTATCAACTCAACAATATGAGAAATATGCATCTGATTTGCAAGAGTTATGGAGTATACATATTGGGGAATGATTTTCCTATTCTCGAACCTCTTATTGTAAATATCACCCAAATCAGAAGGAATTAAGGAAAAAGCATTTACTAGTAAGGAAGATTGAGATTAAGAGCCCCTTGACCTTTTTCCTGTAGTTCTTGAAGCTATAGTTGAAAATGATGAAGAGAAGTGAAGCTTTTTGTGAAATGGAGGTTTTAGGGTTTCTTGAGACAAATGAGAGAATATATAATGAAAATGATATGAAATGTGTATATGATGAATTAAGATGATTGGTATTCATAAAAGGATTAAATTTCAATCATAAATGACTTTGAAAGACATTGATGTGCTGACCTAGAGTCCATAACACGTAGTCAGCGCGTGTTTCTAAGGCACACATGTCAGTTAAAAAGGCAATGAGCTGGCTCAAACCAGAAAGTGAGTCGGCGCAATTCAAAATTTGAAATGAGCCGACTTAGGCAAGAAGGAGGTCGACTGACAAGGGTCCATGAGCCGACTCATGAGTCGACCTGTTGGGACCCAGGAGTTTGGAAACTAAATTTTCTACAAAACACATCATATCATCATATTACCATATTTCATTGCAACCAAATGACACACAAACTCCTATTTTGACATTATGGCTAAAGTAAGAGATAAATAGAAGAACAAACACAAGAACACACATATTAATATGCTTTATATCATAAATGAGCAAGGTATATCAAAGATCAATGAAGTGATTAGGGACAAACTATAGTTAGAATGATATTACCTTGAGAATATGAAAGTGTATGATGGAAAATCACAATTAACACTTCAATAAACAAGATGTTAGTGAAGAGTAATATTAAGTCAAACAATAATATATGATAATATCATTTTTATCAATACCGATCCGAAATGTCAAGAACACCAAGTTCCCTACGAATATGAAAGAAAGATTCGGTGGCAAGTGGTTTTGTAAAAAATCTCGACAAGTTCATTTAAACTATCAACATGTTCAAATACCACATCTCCTTTCTCTACGTGATCCCTAAGAAAATGATGTATTATTTCAATATGTTTAGTGCGTGATTATAAGATAGGATTTTTGGTAAGGTTAATTGCACTAGTGTTGTCACACAATATCGGAATACTTTTAAGAATAATGTTGTAGTCGAGTAATTGTTGTTTTAGCCACAAAATTTGAGCACATCAATTTCCGGCTGCAACATACTCCTGCTCCGTAGTTAACAAAGCAATGAAAACTTGCTTTTTGCTATGCCAACTTATAAGAGAGTTAGAAAAGAAGTGACATGTACCACTAGTACTTTTCCTATCTATTTTGCAACCGGCAAAGTCAGAATTGGAAAAACCTACCAAAGTACAATCACTACCCTTAGGATACCAAAGACCAAACTTAGAAGTACCACAAAAGTATCTAAGAATGCGTTAAACAAATTTTAGATGTGATTCCTTAGGGAAATATTGAAATCTAGCGCACATACACACACTAAACATAATATCCGGAAGAGATGCGCTAAGATAAAGAAGAGAGTCTATCATACCTCTATACCTTTTTATATCAACATCCTTACCATTTACATGACGATCGAGACTTGCCGCCCTAGGCCTTGGTGTATCAATAAGTTTCGAATTTATCATATCAAACCTTTTGAGAAGTTCATTACAATACTTAGTTTGACTTATTAAGGAGCCTTCTTTGAGTTTTCTAATTTGGAGTCCAAGAAAGAAATTTAGCTCCCCCATCATACTCATCTCAAATTCACCTTGCATAGACTTGAAAACTCATTGACTAATTCCATATTAGTTGATCCAAAAATGATGTCATCTACATACACTTGAACTAGCATTGAGTGATTTCCTTCTCGTTTAATAAAGAGAGTAGTGTCAACCTTTCCTCTTGAAAAACCTTGGTTTAACAAGAACTTACTTAGACGCTCATACCAAGCTCTAGGAGCTTTTTTGATACCATACAAGGCACGCTTTAGTTTGTAAACATGATTTACTTTTTCTTGGTTTTCAAATCCGGGTGGTTGACAAACATACACTTCTTCATTTATGTACTCGTTAAAGAATACACTCTTGATATCCATTTGGTATAGCTTAAAATTTTATGAGCATGCAAATGCAAGTAAAATGCGTATAGTCTTGAGTCAGGAAACGGGAGCATAAGCTTCCTCATAGTCTATGTCTTCCTCTTGGTTATACCCTTGAGCAACAAGACGAGCCTTGTTGCGAGTAATAATATCGTTTTCGTCCATCTTATTCCTAAACACCCACTTTGTGCCAATTACTCGATGATCTCGCGGAGGTGGAACAAGGTCCCAAACCTCATTTCGTTTAAATTGATTAAGTTCCTCTTGCATAGCTAGAAACCAACTTTCATCGAGTAAAGCATCCTTGGAGTTTTTAGGCTCAATTTGAGAGACGAAAGCATAATGAAAACATAAATTACTTATCCTTGATCGAGTGGAAACTCCCTTTGAGATATCTCCAAGAATATTATCGATGGGATGATCTTTAAAAGTCTTCCATTCCAAAGGTAATTCATTTTGAATTGATGCTTTATATTCATCTTTAGGATTATATCCTATCTCCGGCTCCTTCTCAACAATAACTGGAAAGGGTTCAACACGAGACTCATCCTGATCTTTAACAATCTCTTCAGATAAAGTGCTTGCACCAATAACAACACTACCTTTTCCGACAACTTTCGGACAAGATTCATCAAAAGAAACATGCACAGATTCTTCAACAATAAGCAATCTCTTATTGTAAACTCTATATGCTTTACTTGAATTAGAGTATCCAAGAAAGATACCTTCATCCGCCTTAGAATCAAATTTTCCAAGATTTTCTTTGCCATTATTTAATACAAAACATTTACATCCAAAGACATGGAGATGGGATATATTTAGTTTCCTACCTTTCAAAAGTTCATATGGCGTTTTATTTAAAATAGGTCAAATAATCACCCTATTTAAGACATAACATGCAGTGCTTATAGCGTCGGCCCAAAAGTATTTAGGAAGACCACTATCATTGATCATAGTTCTTCCTAACTCCCCTAATACACAATTTTTACGTTCCACAACACCGTTTTGTTGTGGTGTTCTAGGAGCGGAAAAATTATGTTTAATGCTTTGTTTTTCACAAAACTTTTCAAAAAGATGATTTTCAAATTCACCTCCATGATCACTTAGAATGGATACAATGTTAGTATTGAGTTTGTTTTGAGATATATTGGCAAATGTTTCAAATGCGGAAAAGGTATCACTTTTGCTTGCCAAGAAAATTGTCCAACAAAATCTTGAGTAGTCGTCTACAATAACAAAACTATAGTAGTTTCCTCCAAGACTCTTGATTCTAGATGGACCAAATAAATCCATATGTAGAAGTTCAAGAGGTCTAGTTGTTGACATTATGTTTTTGGATTTAAAAGATATCTTTGTTTGCTTACCCATTTAACAAGCATCGCAAAAATTATCTTTAGTGAACTTCATTTTAGGCAAACCTACTACCAAATCTTTGGAGACAATTTTATTAAGCAAGTCAAAATTAATGTGTTCCAAGCGTCTATGCCAAATCCAAGAATCATCACTCCTTGACACTAGATACTTGGGATCATTAATGGATACCATATTAAAATCAAGCATGTATACGTTATTTACCCTCAAGCCCTTAAATATATCATCCTTATTAACATCATGTTTAGTTATGCAACCTTCTTTTGAAAAACATACATCATATCCTTTGTCACATAATTGACTAATGCTAATGAGGTTATGTTTAAGACCTTAAACTAAAAGGACATTAGAGATAGATGTAGAAGAGGGATTACCTACACTACCTTTTCCGAGTATAGCTCCCTTGTTGTTATCACCATAGGTAACAAAGCCATTCTTCTTAGCCACAAAGTCATAGAACAAAGATATGTCACCTGTCATGTGTCTTGAGCATCCACTATCAAGAAACCAACGTTTCTCTGTAGCCTCAAGGAACTCCACCTACATGATTAGACAAGAGAGGGAGTTACCCAATTTTCATTGGGTCCTTGTGTGTGAGTGAAACTTTGGTTGCATTTGGGCAACCATTGAAAAATGCCTTTAGGAACCAAAAATCTCCTAAATCGGCATTTTTCAATAGTGTGACCCCTCTTGCAACAATAAAGACATCTCAAACATGATTTAGAATCGCATTTGCTATTTTGATCTTTCACTACATAAGTATATCTTTGATAAGGATTATTCATTGATTCTCTAAAATTTGAACAATCAATAGCAAAGGTTATCTTAGGTTACGATAACTTGTCTAATTTGGCTTGAAGAGTTTTGACTTCTTTTTGCCAAATACAACATGTTTCACAACTGTGAAAGTTATGCTATTCACGCTTGTCTTCTTTCATAGGTTCCACCATAGATTTCTTAAGAGCTTTCATCGCGTTTTGATTATCAGATACCTTTTTCTCCAGGTATTTAAAAATACGTTTATCGGATGCTACAACTTAAAAGCTTCTTTAGCTTCTTGGTGGTGAACTCTAAAAGTACTAAGTAGATCATCATAAGGCAATTTTTCAAAATTATCATATTTGGCATGTCTTACCTGTTTCTTGCCCTTCTTATGAGCCATGAGACAGAGATTTACTTTCTTCCTCATCATTTGAGCTTGCTCTACTAGAAGATTCACTATCACTTTCCCACGCAATATATGCTCTTCTAGCTTTGTTTCCTTTTCTTTGATATCTATCTTTAGCTTTGTCTTTCTTTAGCATTGGGCAATCCGGTTTGTAGTGACCCGATTTTCCACAATTGTAGAATGATCCTTTATCTTTGGTACTTTTATTTGATTCTTGCTTGGAAGGGTTTGATTGCCTTCTATAGTTAATGAGGCGCTTATCCCAATGAGAGATTTCATTCTTTCTAAGATACCGATTGTATCTTCTAACAAGCAAACCCATATCCTCATTGGATTCATCGTCTTCATTACTTAAGTCACTCTCACAATCTTTATTGGTGGAGGGTTTTGAAGTAGAAGCCTTTAATGCAATAGACTTCTTCTTCTTCTCGCTATCCTTAGGCTTTTCATTCTTTTCTTTCTTTTTATTATCTTCATGCTCATGTAAATTTAAGAGCTCTTGTTCATGCTCTTGTAGATTCCCAATAAGTGTCGTCAAATCCAAGGTCCTTACGTCATTGGCTTCTTTGATTGCCATAAATTTTGGCAACCATTCCCTAGTAAGACATCTTAAGATTTTGTTAGTAGCTACATCGTTAGGAGTGGTTTTGCCAAGAGCGTTTAAGCGATTCATCAAGTGAGAAAATCTCTTTCCCATTTCACCAATGGTTTCCCCTTGGCTCATGTGAAATCAATCAAACTCTTGTTGCAATGTATTAATTCGGGCTAGCTTCACGTCATCGGTTCCCTCATGGGCAACCTGTAACGTTTCCCACATAGCCTTGGCCGTAGTATGATGAGAGTCTCGAAAGTATTCATCCGCTCCCAAAGAAGTTATACGCATATTTCGAGATTTCCAATCATAACTATATTTCTTTTCATCATTTTCATCCCATTGTGCTTCTGGTTTTTCGATTTGGACGTTATTCGGACCGACCATAGTTATTTGAAAAGGGTCGTCTTGAATAACCTTCCAAATTTTTCTATCAACATAGTTTATATGAATGCGCATACAATCCTTTCAGTGACTATAGTTTTCTTATATGCCCCCGTTGGATCGTTGTCCATTTTCTTAAAAGTTATATGTGAAGCACTAGATAAACCGGTGCTCCTGATACCACTTGTTAGACGATGGCATGGATCTAGAAGGGGGGGGGGGTTTGAATAGATCCCTTTTAAAATTTACTTTTCAAAAATTAGTTGAAAAATATTTTGCAGATGTTCCCCGAAAAAATCGTCTAATACAAAATTATGTCACCGGTGATCGGATATGCACTTGAAACCAAATGAGAATTAAATGATGTCGAGAGATATTAATACAATGCAATAAATTCACTTAGTTACACAAAAATTGATAAACCACTCTTAACAATGAAATATAGGAAGACAATTTGCAAAAAAGAATTGATTTTGTGTGTTTTGACTTTTTCACAAACACTCGGTGTGCATCCACACAAAGTGTTATTTAGATGTTCAAGTAATGCATGATTTTTCACAAACTTGCTGTCAGTTTTAAATCAATACTTTAACAAATAGTTGGTGTGCACTAACTATCACAAACCAGAATTTTCAAGTCACACAAAATCAAAGTATGCAAAAAGATTAAAAGATAAGAAAATGAAGGACACAAGAGATTTGTTTAGGCAGTTCCTTCACCGTCCTCGCTAGAAGTACTCTGCCCCCAATTCTCAATTGAATTGGGAAATTTCATTAATATTGCAATAGTTTTTACAAGAATAAAAAATGGAACAACAAACCAATCTGAGCCGCGAATGTTATGACAACTTCTTCTTTCCCCTTGATTCAAGACGAACCAAGTCCTTCACGCGTGTCGAGAAAGCCTCCGGTTAACTTCTCCCTTCTTGCAAGGATTTACAATCCTCCAAAATTTGAGCACGACTGAGTTTCTTCAACACTTGTGAACCCACAAAGATCTTCGTAATCCTTCGTCTATCGTGATATGAAAGAACGATCCACTTGATCTTCAATCTACCTCACTCGACTGAATGTACGAATGATGGTTTTATGCAAAAACCCCCAAACCTTCTATGATCTTGGAGGAGAAAACCCTTCAGATTTTTCTAAGAAAAACCCACACTCTCAAAACCCAATATGAAATATCTATTTCAAGATTGAACGTTATCTTTGAAACTAACACCTTGATCAACAAAGATTATTGTGTGTGATTGTTGATGGATGCAAGGAAGAAGAAGATGAAGAGAGAAGTGTGTATATCCTTCACTTTTCTTGTTAATCTCCCAAATGAATTGAAAGCAGCTATTTATATTGGTTAGTTAATAACAAAAAATAGAAAGTAAAAATAATTGGAAAAAAATGACAGCAATAGGAATGAGCCAGCTCAAATGGATGAATGAGCCGACTCAAAAGGACCAATGAGCCAGCCAAAAATAATGCTTAGTCATCCTGTTGAGACCCTCAAGAACAAGAGGGAAAAACACCTTCAATGAGCCGACTCAAATGAAGGGATGAGCCGACTCAAACTTCCCAATGAGCCGGCCAAAAATTGGCCTCAAGCAGCCTGTTGGGACCCGTGAGAATTTGGCTAAAAATACCTCAAATGAGTCGACTCATTGTAAACACCCCAAATTTTCCCTCACCCATTCACACCATGTCTTGTGATCATTTCATATGCATAAACACAATCATACCATCTCATATCACAATTTTGAGTCATTGCATTGGTTCTAAGTCATCTACACCTAGGGTTTGTGATCTGAGCAAGCCAAGAGCTTCTTGAGCCACTCCAAAGGTCAACAATCACTTCAAAGAGGCTTATGTGTGTTCAAGTATCATATTATATCCTCTCAAAGTCAAGAATGTCAAAAGATCACAAGAACTGGGATTGGTATGGAAGCAGAGCCAGGATTGACTGCATAGATGACCTAGAATTAGGGTTTTGAAGGCCATAACTCCAAATTTTTTGTTCATTCTTGTTTCTATTGGTCTCTATATGTTATAAAGAGCATGCATATCAATTTTCATTAAGAAATTCAATGGGGAAGGCATCTGATCAAGAGTTGACTTTTTGAGCAAGTCAATGCAAAATCAGGGCATCTGAGGCCCCCAATGACCCAACCAAGGGGTGATCTTCATCATCTTGAGTGTATATGATCTTTATTTGATCATTGAAGAAGTTGGAAGTTCACAAAATTCAAGAATTTCAAGTCTTTTGCAAAGTTGACTTTTTTGGGCAAGTTTGACTTTTAAGGAATTTGTCATTTTAGACAACTTTTCAATCCTTACTTTTTGATCCAAAAATGCTTCAAATGGAAAAACTTTGGTCATGAAAGTTGTAGAATAGATCTTTCCCTTTTCAAAAAGTACAAGAACATGACCTAATTCATTTTGGATCAAAAGTTATGGTTTGTCAAAGTTGGCAAAAATCACTAAAATTCAAGTTATGCACCAAATGGAAAACTTGCAAATCCTTGTACCAAGCATTCTATTGACTTCAAAATGACTTCAAAACTTCATCACATAATCACACATGCCCTAAAAACAGAATTGGCCCAAGGGATTTTGCATTGTTTGTTTTGATTTTCAAAGTTTCTTAAGTCATTTTTTTTCATTACAAGTGCAAAAGGGGGATTTTTGGCAAAATGATTTTCCAAGGGGTTATGTGATCATCAACTAATTTCTATACATTGCCATGACTAAAAGAAGTTCCATGCTACAAAATTCAGCAAGAAGTGTCTCAAGTACATGGCACAAAATCACAAGAAACCACAAGTGGGCAAGTTGCAAAAGCTAGTATAGCTCATGATCCACATGTTGCAGTCACTCACAAGCAATCCAAAGGCTATCCCTAACCCAAGCTGAAGCAAGACATGACCTCAAACTGCTGCTGCCATAGCCCATGCTGCAAGTACCAATCACATTGACTTTTTGGCCAAAACTCCCATACTCATGGAACAGTAAGCAGCCACCCCTACTGACCTGCTCCACAGGCTATTCACACAACTTGGGAGGATTATAGCACAACATTGGCCCTTGAGACAAGCCAGAACACAGCATACCACAAAATCTGTCAAAACTTTCCTCTCTTCGAATCACCTTCCACAACCATCAAACACCTCATTTCTCTTCACCAACAAGTCAAAAACACTCAAAGGAACCATAATCAGCCATTGATAGAGCCTGAAACATCACATACACAGACCTCATTTTCTGATACACCAGAATTGAACCTCTCAAAATAGCCTGTTTAAACTCTATCCAAGCCTGCCATTAGCACAAGGGGGACCATTGGAGTGAGTTTGCACCAAAGAATAGCCCAAAAAGCCCAGAATCAGAAGCTTCCACCTCAGGTATGGCCATGAACTTTTTCTCACAGAGCTTGCATTTTATGTTATAAATTGATAGTGTGTGTCTTGCTGGTCATGGGGATGTTCTTAGAATTGAAAATGAGTGAAAAATGAGGATTTACTGAGGCTCTGAAATTTCACCCGTGAAAAAATATTTCTTCGATTGGCTTGATTCTTGAAGTTTAAATGTTGTTTGAGGGATGATTTATGTTCTAGGATGTTAGAGGATCTGTTTGCTGTGTTTAATTTGATGATTGGTGGCCTGAATCATGATCTAGGGTTTTCAACCCGCCGGAGAAGATGACCGGAGCTTCCCTCCGGTCACCTGAATGTTGTTAACCCTAATCCTGTAATTAAGTGATGTTTGAATTCAGTGCGTTGGATCTGTTGACTTGCTTGACTTGGCGCGTGTATGTGTGGTCCAGATGTGTCCATTTTGCCCTAATCACCATTAACCTAATTAATCCATTTAATTAATTCATAAAACCTGATTTAAGCCAGAGTCCATCCTGACCCTTGATTCACGCGCCAAGTCAACCTCTGCCCCCCAGCTTTGAATCTCATGCGTTGGATTGGTTTACTTTTTAATTAAATCAATTTTATTTCATTTTTATTTCTTTTGTTTTCTCCATTTTATTTAAAATAGTAAAATTTATTCAAAAAATCTGAAATTTTTTATACAAGTTATTATTTAATTTCAGAACACAAAAATATTTTTATTTTTATTTTTAGCATTAAAAAAGTATTTTTAAATATTTAAAAGTTTATTTTTAATTGATTAATGAGAATTAATTAATTAAAAATACTTTTAGGTATTTAAAAATCATCAAAAAATTCATGAAATGTTTAAAGACATTTAGAAACATTGTACAACTCTCAAACCAAATTTATTTTTTGTTCTTGGTGCCTTTTGATCATTTTCAATGGAATTAAATTCATTTTGAGGTAATATTTTGGTTCAAACTTTGGAAATTCACTTCTGTCTAACCTTTGAGAGTTGGATAATGATTCTTTTTGCATTGCATTGTGTTTAGCATGTAGTATTTGAGATTAAATGGTCATGATTTGATCTTTCATTTTTCATTTGTTTGGCATTTTTCTTGTTAAGGAACCCTAAAACCCTAGAAAACTTAGGAAAATCATAACTTGAATTAGGTTAAGAGTTGGAACTTCCCCTTTGGGCAGTGAGTTAGTATAGGATTAGGGATCCTTTGAGTGAATTTTCAATTTTTTTATCTTGATGTTTGCTTCTGATTTTGGTTTTTGTTTGATGCATTGTTCATAAACCCTAATTTTGGACTTCCATATGCATCCATCTTGCATTTGCATTCATACCTTGACTTGCCATGACTTTTTATGCATCCATGTGATCCATTTAACATCTTAAGACATCTTGAAAGCATGTTTGATCATTACATCTTACATTTGCCATGTTGTATGCCATTTGCATTTCATTGCTTCTCATGTATGTTCATGCCTCCTAACTTGCTCCATCTGCATCCATAAGTGTGTATGAACATCATCATGTCTTGATTCATGTTTGCATCATCTCATAGCATCATTATCATCTCATATATGCTTCTGGTTTTGATTTGCACCATGTCATTTCATCTCATTTTGCATTGCATTTCTTTATTAACTTTTCAGGTGGTAAGTAACTTAGAGAAGTGGATTTGCCTTCACTTCTCATATTTTCTTTTCATCTCTCTTATGCATCCATGCTGAATTTTGTTATGTGTTTGAGATTGAGCTTGCTCACTCTTCTTCTTCTCACTTCCTCTCTTCTAGTGACTTGTCTTCTTGAATGAAGCAAGTTACTTTGCTTCTCCTGATCCTTTCATCTGCTTCCTGGTGGTTCCATTGAAGATCTTTCTTGTTAAACCTCACAAACCTTAGGAACAACCAAGCATGACAATGATTAGGGTTTTGATTAGTCCCCCCTCTTACTTTCACCTTTGTGTCTCTTTTGAGTCTTCTCTTCTCACCTCATAATCAGGGACTAAACCCTAAAGGCTTTAAGGCTTTGTGATTAAGTTTATGCCTGCATCCTTCTATTAGGATGGAGTGTATAACTTTAATCCTAAGTGTTGAACCCTTAATGTGTTTAAATCTCTTAATCAATTCACTTAATAACCATCAAGACATCAAGCTTGTAACTTGGGCCTTGCATTAGGGTTCTAATTCTTCCTTAATTAGTTAAGAAGGACTAACCCTAGTGTTAATGGACAAGTCCCCCTCAAGTGGTCTTACAAATCATAAAACTCACTTCTTCATCATATCATTAATTAAAATCCATCTAATAAAGGCTTTGTTTTGTCATGAGTTTAATCCCTAATCATGGATTAAGTTGAGGAGCTTTCCTCAGCTTAAACATTCTCATCTATTATCCTTCTATTAGGATGGTGTAATGAGTCTGTTTAATCCTTGATTATGGCTTAACCTCATTACTCAACACTAAACAAAAACACCAAAAACATCTAAATAATCACAAGTAGGTTAATGATCTTAATCCTACACCATGGTAATTAAGTGTGAGAAGCTGACTTCACACTTAAGGCATTCTCATTACCCCTAATCAGAGGGAAGATGTGATGAGTTTACTAAATCCATTGGTTTAGGCTTAAGCTCATTAACTTATGACAAACCTCCAAAAGCAATAAAAGACTGAAAACTCAAAAACAAACAATAATCGTCTCCTCCGGGATTCTTTTCTCATCACCTTCACTCACAAACGAGAACTTGCTTCTTCCGTCTAATGCAAGACAGTTCGCACCTGAGCCAGACAGGTCATACACTTGAGCATAGACAAGCAGGCAGTTCACAAGTCAATTCATCCTTCAGTCTCTTTGAGTCGAACTACGGTGTTCTGACTTCCTCATTGCACGAGAGGATACGTAGGCATAACTTAACAGTTATCGAACAAAAGTCTCTGTATATTCCCCTTCCTTCTAGCATTATTATTTGAGCCTCATAGTCTTGAGCATTTCACTCTTGTTCTTACACTGACACTGTACATTTACACACTTTACACTTCTTTTACACTGACACCTGTACATCCTTTTTCCAGCTATTGTACACACAAATTGCACTGACACTACCCCTTTAAAACACAAATCTATTAAGCGTGGATCCCGTCGAGTACGACGGACAATCTGGGTGCTAATACCTTCCCAGGTTGTAACCAACCCCCTTTCTCAGTCTCTCTGGTTCGCAACCGTCTTATCCATCTTTTCTAGGCCTATGCAGCATTGCCTTTCCTCCGGGATAAAAATGCCTAGCTGGCGACTCTATTTCATTTTCCCCTGAGTTCACTGCTGTGTGTTCTCATTGTCCCTTTCGCCGACCGTTCGCGTCTGTACCTTTATCTGGGGTCAGTCCCACTTATCGGGAGCGACAGCTTGGCGACTCTGCTGGGGACCCTTATACTGTAACCAGGGCTTCTGGTTCTTTTTGTGGGTTCCTCCTAACGCTTGATTGATTTGTGTTTACTGGGGTGATATGTGCTATTTGTGCTTGTGTATGTTTTATTTATTGCTTTATGTACAGTTTTGTTTATTGCTTTCCTTATAGCTTGGTGCATATATCATACTGTCATACTGTCTGGCTGGATTTGGTTTTGCTTTGGTGGGTGGGGTTCTACTGAGAGTTAAGGTCCTATACCTGGGACCTGAGTGACACCTAGGCTAGAGTGGTTCATGTTCTTTCCCATTCCATCTCGGTCTGGTGCGGGAATATGAAACACGGTTCAGATATGGGTTTCTTCTTGAGAACTCTGTGTTGCAGATTTCTTGCAATGCTAGGGCTATCTGGGAAGCCTGCTAAGTCTGGATGACCTTTAGTATTGACCTTCAGAAACTGAGGTGAATTAGAGGAGGAACTTTTATGGTTATTGTAAACACTGTACCTCCGGGTTAGAAGTGTTTACACTTCTCATAACTGATCCAAGTCTGAGGATCCTTGTTTTAGAACATCACCTGTGAGGGGGTTGGGCTGTTTATAGGTTTGCATGCACACTTGACCTCAGAATACCCTGTTACTTTGATTGATAAGAGTACTCCATGTTGGAACAGTTCTTGTGATTCTAAACCCTGGACATGTGACTCTTTATTTGAGTCCCCCACCTTGGTTACTGGACTTATAGACCTTCATCTGGATTTCTTGACACACACAGACTTATATCAGAGCACTTGATCAGATCCAACTCAGTCACAAACCCTTGCATACCATTTGCATACATCATCATTGCATCATTTTAACATTTGCTTATTTGTTTTTCAGGGTACCCATACTCTATTTTGGCTTGGTTTTGACCCCATCATCAGCATAGACCTGTCTTCATCAGTATCTACTTCAGCTATCTGCTACCTGCTGCAGTCACCTATATCATCAGTCTCAGCCTGTCAGTGGCCCATCCCCAGTTTTATTTTCCATCATCAGCATCTGTCTCAGCAACATGGCACCTAAGAAGAGTAACATCTCATATCATTTCTTTCAGCCTGAGCTAGCTGACATCAGGAGGATTCAGACCCTGATTACTCCAGACCATATACCACTGTTCAGAGAACACTATGGAGGCATACTTGATGTGGTTATGGATTTGGACCCTTCATAGAGGAGTTTAATTCATACTTGCCTGCAGTTCTATGATCCCCCTCTGAGGTGTTTCACTTTTCAGGATTTTCAGTTGGGGCCTTTGTTAGAGGAGTATTCATCATTGGTTGGTGTACCTATCAGGGGTGGAGTCCCCTTCAACCCTGAGATGACTTTTCCAAGTAATGAAGAAGTGGCAAGGGCCTTGTATCTGGAACCAGTTCTGATTGGGCAGAATATGACTACCAAGGCTGGAATCCCTGGCTTGCATCTGGATTTCTTAATCTCTCAAGCTACCCTGAAGGCCTCCTCAGGAGAATGGCAGGCAGTCTGTGCTTTATTGGCCCTTAGCATATATGGGGTCATTCTTTTTGCAGATGAGCCTAGATTCATTAGCAAGAATGAAATCCACCTTTTTATCCTGAAGAACCCAGTACCCACTTTATTGGGAGATTTTTACTACTCTGTCCACCAGAGGAATGAAAAGCAAAGGGGAATATTAGTGAGGTGTTGTGCTCCTTTGTTCCATACTTGGCTGCTCAAACATTTACCCAAGATAGATGCATTTTTGAATCCCCATCAGCAAAAGAATTGGGATAGAAGACTTGCTGCTTTGACCTCAGCTGACATTAGGTGGTGCACTCAAAGCACCAAGGGCAGAGATATCATTACCAGTTGTGGGCAGTTTCCCAATGTACCCCTGATAGGAGTCAAGGGCTGCATCAATTACAACCCTCTGCTATTCAAAAGACAACTGGGTTATGCATTGGTTCACACTCCTAAGGCACAAGACTTGGCTGAGACTCTTTACTGTGAGAATAAGCCTAATTTTGCTATTGTCAGGCAAGCAGCCTGGGCCTGGGACAATATCCAAACTAAAGGAGTAACCATTTTGGGGAAATGCAACAATGTGGCCTCAGCACAGTACTATGAGTAGTCCCATGCCAGGGCTCAATTTTCTGGGATGCCCTTTACCATGGAAGATATGCCTGGACCATCCTCAGCTCCACCCCCTGTCACTGTCAGTTTAGAGGAGTTTGAGAAATTAACAGAGAGAAATGAGAAGCTGACTCAGGCTCTACAGAAGACCCTCTATGAGAGGAGTGATGGCAGGTTGGATATTGAAAGGTTGGAAAAATTGAAGGTAGAACATCTGGCTAGGATTGAGAAGTCTGAGGATTACATCAAGAAGTCTAGGGCTGGAGAGCAGATCTTAAAGAATGCCTGCAAGGAAGCTCAGTTCCAGAAAGCCAGGACTGATTTGTATCTGAAGGAGAGCCAGGCTAGGTGGGTCAGAATCACCGAAGCTCGTACTCTGGAAGATAAAAGGACTCAGGATAAGATTGAACAGTTGGAGGCTAGTGCAAAGGAGCAACAGGAAGCCCTGGCAGCAGCCCAGAGGGAGATCTCAGAGTTGAAGATCAGAGCTGGAGTGAAGAGGTCAAAAGACCAGAGTCAACACAAGAAGCTAACTGCAGCTGTTACTACCAGGAATCTCCTTATCAGGAATCTTACAGAGCGTCCAGCTGATCCTGTGACTGAAGCACTTCTCAAGGAAGTTCAAGAGGATGAGTTTGGTCTCGGTGTTTGACTTTTGCTTGTTGTTGTTTTTATTTCATGTACTTTTCTTTTCTTATGTTGTATTTTGACCCCCCGGGGGCATGTTTTGTAAAGAACAAACTATGTATCATTTACTTTTTGTAATATATGTATCAGTTTGTTCTATCTGAGTTTCTTTCAAGCAACATCAGCAACATCCTCAAGGGTCTGGAAAGGTCAAAACCAAGTGCCAAGCCGGATACCTTGGAAACAAATAGGCATACTGCATTGCATACTAACCTTTTGTTTGTTTTGTAGGTTTGAATTGTCTGTTGCTAACTCTGTTGTGATTTCAGGAACTATTGCTCGACGTAGGGTGTTTCCACTCAACCGTCCACACAGATATCCGACCCGCAACAATCTTCCAGGGATACAGATGGATCAGGTACAGCAGGACCTTGCAGAGGTCAGGAACCAAATGGCCAATGAAAGGCTAGAAATGAGGACTCAGATGACACAGTTCATGGAAGTGATGAACAATATGGCTCAAAGCCAGGAAAGATTGAGAGCCTTAGTGGAAAGGCAGAATCCAGAAGACCCCCATCCAGGGACTGCTGGGACAAGCAACAATGAGAGGGTCCAACCTCATGTCAACCCCCCTGTATTTGGACCTCACCTTCATCCCGAGATCAACATTCCTGTTAATGTACAAGGGACTGCCACTGCTGGCAGAGTGCTGCAAGAAGACCCCCAGGAAGATCAGTTCACAGTGATGGGAGCTGGGGATGAGGCCTATGACAGAAGGCTGGATGAGATAGCTGAAAAATTAAGATCCTTGGAGTCTCAAAACTCTTTGGGTTTTGATGTCATGGACATGGGCTTGGTAGACGGGGTCAGGATTCCCCATAAGTTTAAGCCTCCTTGTTTTGAAAAGTACAACGGGACTTCCTGCCCACGGACCCACTTGCAATCCTTTCTGGGGAGGTTGAAAGCATACACCATGGACGAAAAGCTATGGATGTTTTATTTTGAGGATAGCTTAACCGGAGCTTTAAGGGAATGGTACTCTCATCTGACTAGAGCAACCATTAGGTGTTGGAGGGATTTGGCAGAGGCCTTCATTAGACAATATCAATATAACTTGGATATGGCACCCAACAGGACCCTCCTGATGGGAATGTCACAGTCATCCAGGGAGAGCTTCCGAGAATACGCCCAAAGATGGAGACAGCTGGCTGCTGCTGTCCAACCACCTATGTCAGAGAGGGAGATGGCAGATATGTTTATGAACACCCTCCAAGGAACCTACATTGACAGGCTGGCTGTTTTCTCTTCTACTAGCTTTGCAGATGTGGTAATAGCTGGAGAGAGAATTGAGAGCCTGTTAAAGATGGGCAAAATTTCTGACAACGGTGCCAGCTCATCCAGCAATACAAGAAAGCCTTTTGTGGGCCCAAGAAGAACTGGTGAGACCAATGCTATCCATACCAGCAGGGGTAGGCCCCAATATGTTCAAAGGTCAGTGGCAGCAGTCACCATTCCTTCTCCACTTCCTCAGCAATCAGTGTATCAACCTCAGCAACAACCTCAGTATCAGCAACAAACTCAGTATCCTCCAGGAAACTACAACAACACCAACAACAACAATCAGCAGAGACCATTTCAGCAGAGGCCATCTCAGGCCAATAGGGTGATTGATCCAATCCCTATGCCATATGCCGCTTTACTGCCACAGCTCCTGAAGCTCAACTTGGTTGAGTTAAGGACGTTGGCACCTCCAGATCCTACCAGTCTACCCAGAAATTACGACTCCAACGCCAGATGTGCTTTCCATTCAAATGCACCTGGCCATAGTACAGAGAAGTGCAGAGCTTTGCACATGAAGGTACAAGACCTGGTAGACTCTAAGGCTCTAAACTTCGCACCACCACCTAATGTTAACAAGAACCCTATGCCAAACCACGGAGGTCCCAGAATCAATGCTATTGAAGAAGACAAGCCGTCTTACTTGATAACCAGTGTGGGTCAGATTCGGACACCGTTGGTAGAGATTAAAGCTCAACTCCTCGAATGTCAAATATTCCCGGGATGCGAGCTAGGGTGTGCTTATTGCAACATTTCAGTGAATGGTTGTGATAACTTGAGAGATGGCATAGATGGCCTCATCCGGAGTGGCCTGCTTCAGATTACAACATCATTTCCTACAAATCCAGCAATCTCATCAGCAACAGTTCCCATGTCTTCTACAACCGCAACAACCATTGTTCCGAACAACTCTTCAATCTTATCAACAAATGCTTCATCTGTCACTTCAGCTGACCAGATATCAACAAACATCCCTTCTACAACTTCAGCACCACTTCATTCAGAGTCTCCTACAATAACAACACCCATCCATCCAACAATGTCTCCTACAACTTCAGCAGCAAATGTCTCCACAGTTACTATTTATTATGATCCTGAAAACAATTCTGCCTACAACTCACAAACTGCCACTCCTATCAGAGCACCGGTCACAATATATTACGATCCACAGACTATCATGGTTCCTTCTGCAGCTGCCATCAGTCCAGTCACTATCACAGTGCCTGGACCAGTACCTTATGAAAGTAGTAATGCCATCCCTTGGCATTACGGCTCTGATCTATACTGCGGAGGACAGAAAATCACTCTTGAATCATCAACCCCTGCACCACAAATAGACAATGTGGGAGGAGGCGGAGGCTTCACTCGAAGCAGACGTCTCTTTGCTCCACAAATTCAAAGACCCACTGCCGAAGCAGAAGCTGCTGCCAAGGCAAAAGGGAAGAGCTTGGTGCAGGAAGATCAAGCTGTTAAGGAAGCTCTGAAAACACCCTTTGATCGAGAAGTTGATGAGTTCATGAGAATCATCAAGAAGAGTGATTACAAGATAGTGGACCAACTTCACCAGACGCCTTCCAAGATCTCTATTCTATCATTGCTCATGTGCTCCGAGGCTCATCGGGATGCACTACTAAAAGTCTTGCACGCAGCTTATGTGCCAGAAGAGATCACCGTCAATCAGTTGGAAGCTGTAGTTGGAAATGTTACTACTAGCAATGGGCTAGGGTTCACCAACACTGATTTGACTACAGAAGGCCGCAATCATAACAAAGCCTTGCACATTACCATGGAATGTAAAGGTGCAGTCCTTTCCCATGTGCTGGTAGACACAGGATCATCCCTCAATGTCTTACCTAAAAAGGCTCTTGTGAAGTTGGAATATGAGGGATTGGCATTGCGTCCCAGTAACTTAGTAGTGAGAGCCTTTGACGGTTCTAAGAGATCAGTTCTGGGAGAAATTGAGTTGCCTATAACGATTGGCCCACAAACTTTCAAAACGACCTTCTACGTGATGGATATACAGCCTGCCTACAGCTGTCTATTGGGTAGGCCATGGATTCACGCCGCTGGCGCCGTGACCTCAACCCTTCACCAGAAGTTAAAATTCGAGTGGGAGGGTCAAGTCGTTACTATCTGTGGAGAGGAGGATATTTTTGTTAGCCATCTGGCTACCTACAAATATATTGAGATGGACGGGGAGATCCATGAAACGATGAGTCAAGGGTTTGAGGCCCTGAATGTGAATGAAGCATCCGCTGTACCTGGAATCTCCATGGAATCTTATCAACAAGCCCGGAAGGTTGTTGAGGAAGGAACTGCCCAAGGCTGGGGCAAGGTCCTATCTGTGGAGAAAAAGAAAGACAAATTTGGGTTGGGTTACAGACCAACTCAACAAAATCAAGCGGAGGCTGCTGAGGAGCCCGGTTTTGTCAGTGGGGGGATGCTCACCCCCGATGCTATCAACAATTTGGAAGACGAGTTGGAAGAGGAGCGCAATCTGGATAATTGGATCCGTCCAAAGATCCCGGGGAGCAGTATCTCAAACTGGTCTTCCCAGGAAATTATAAGAGTTACTCATGCAGAGTAATTATTATTTCCTGTATTTTATAGCATGCATCAAGTCTTGCATCTTGCCCAAGATGACAAGACTCATTTTGTAATCGGGCCATCTGTAATTTTTGTGCAACAAGATTAATCAATGAAATATCAGACATCTTTTGCAAATGAGTCTTTTCCGCTCACTGTTTTTCCCATTTTTCTTTTTGTACAAAAATAAATGGCAATGTTTTCAAAATGACAACTTTATTTCACTTTTCTAAAACAAGATTAAAATCAAATCACTAAAATGAACAATTGAACCCTTGCAGAGAGTGCCTTCCAGACCGCACCGACAACAGCACGGCTATGACTTCGTATGACTTTGACAATCCGATCAATCAAGCCGATGAAGGGGTTGAAGAAGAGTATGAGCTTCCTGAAGAGCTAGCCAGATTGTTGAGACAAGAGGAAAGGGTTATCACTCCTCATCAGGAGGAGGTAGAAACGATTAATCTTGGTACAGATGAAGACGTGAAAGAAGTTAGAATCGGGGCCTGTTTGCAAGACTCAGTGAAGAGACAACTGATTGATCTGCTTCAAGAATATGTGGACGTGTTTGCTTGGTCTTATCAAGATATGCCAGGGTTGGACACCGACATTGTTGTGCACAAGCTGCCTTTAAGAGAAGAATGCCCACCAGTTAAACAGAAGCTACGCCGTACTCGCCCAGACATGGCCATGAAAATCAAAGAAGAGGTACAAAAGCAATGGGACGCCGGGTTCCTTGCTGTAACTAGCTATCCGCCGTGGGTCGCTAACATAGTACCTGTGCCTAAGAAGGACGGAAAAGTAAGAATGTGTGTTGACTACCGGGACCTGAACAGAGCTAGCCCAAAAGATGACTTCCCATTACCTCACATTGACGTATTGGTGGATAACACAGCTCAGTTCTCGGTATTCTCCTTCATGGACGGATTTTCAGGATATAATCAGATTAAGATGTCACCTGAAGACATGGAGAAGACAACCTTCATTACACCATGGGGCACTTTCTGTTACAAGGTGATGCCATTCGGACTGAAGAATGCTGGTGCAACGTATCAACGGGCTATGGTGACATTATTCCATGATATGATCCATAAGGAAATCGAATGATATGTGGATGACATGATTGCCAAGTCCCTCACTGAAGAAGATCACATAGTGAATCTGCTGAAGCTGTTCAAGCGTCTGAGGAAATACCAACTGAAGTTGAACCCCAACAAATGCACATTCGGGGTGCGATCTGGTAAGCTGCTGGGATTTATTGTGAGCGAGAAAGGGATTGAAGTTGACCCTGATAAAGTCAAAGCTATTCAAGAAATGCCTGCACCGAAGTCAGAAAAAGAAGTTTGAGGTTTCTTGGGACGATTGAACTACATTTCACGGTTCATATCTCACCTTACAGCAACCTGTGAACCCTTGTTCAAACTACTGAGAAAAGAGCAAACGGTCAGGTGGAACGAAGACTGCCAGAAGGCTTTTGACAAAATCAAGGAGTACTTACAAGAGCCTCCAATCCTTATGCCTCCAGTTGAAGGAAGACCTCTAATCATGTACCTGACAGTATTAGAAGAGTCAATGGGGTGTGTGCTGGGCCAGCATGACGAGTCTGGTCGAAAAGAGTATGCAATATACTACCTAAGCAAAAAGTTTACCGACTGTGAACAATGTTATTCACTGCTCGAGAAAACTTGCTGTGCTTTAGCGTGGGCTGCTCACCGACTGAGACAGTATATGCTGACCCACACTACTTTATTGATCTCAAAAATGGACCAAGTCAAGTATATCTTTGAGAAGCCAGCACTTGCCGGACGGGTTGAAAGATGGCAGATGATCCTCACAGAATATGACATCCAGTACACATCTCAGAAAGCCATCAAGGGCAGTGTATTGTCTGAATATCTTGCTGAGCAACCCATCGATGATTACCAGCCTATGAGATTTGACTTCCCTGATGAAGACATCATGTTCATAAAAGCGAAAGATCATGAAGAGCCTATTCACACTGAAGGGCCTGACCCAGAAGAAGAATGGACTATGATGTTTGATGGGGCTGTTAATATGAATGGTCGTGGTGTTGGTGCAGTACTCATTACACCTAAGGGGGTTCACATGCCTTTCTCGGCAAAACTCACCTTTAACTGCACTAACAACGAGGCTGAATACGAAGCTTGCATTATGGGTCTTGAGGAAGCCATTGACCTCAGGATCAAGACATTGACTGTATTCGGAGATTCAGCTCTGGTAGTTAATCAAACCAACGGGAAATGGTACACACACCAAGATCATTTGTTACCTTACAGGGATTATACAAGGAGGTTATTGACTTTCTTCACAACGGTCAAGCTTGAGTATATCCCCCAGGACGAGAATCAGTTTGCAGATGCTCTTGCTACCATTTCATCCATGACCAAAGTTCAAGCTGCCAACTTTGTACCTCAGATTTCAGTGTCCAGACTTGACAGACCAGCATATGTGTTTGCAGCAGACATTGTCAAAAATGATAAGCCTTGGTTCCATGACATTAAGTGCTTCTTGGAGGATCAAACATACCCACCTGGGGCATCTTCCAATGATAAGAAGACTTTGAGAAGGCTTGCTGGTAGTTTCTTCCTGAATACTGATGGTTCCCTATACAAGAGAAACTTTGATATGGTACTCCTCAGATGTGTTGACAGAACAGAAGCAGACTTGTTGATGCACGAGGTGCACGAAGGATCCTTTGGTACCCATGCAGGAGGGCATGCCATGGCTAAGAAGTTGCTAAGATCAGGCTATTACTGGATCACGATGGATGCAGACTGTTGTGCCTACGCTAGAAAATGCCATAAATGCCAGATTTATGCGGATAAGGTGCATGTGCCTCCCAATCCTTTGAATGTGATGTCGTCACCGTGGCCCTTTGCTATGTGGGGCATTGACATGATTGGCAAGATTGAACCAACTGCTTCAAATGGCCACAGATTCATCCTGGTCGCCATTGACTATTTCACCAAGTGGGTCGAAGCAGCTTCATACGCCAATGTTATAAGACAAGTGGTAGCCAGATTTCTGAAGAGAGATATCATCTGTCGATATGGAGTTCCCGAGCGAATCATTACTGATAATGGTTCCAATTTAAACAACAAGATGATGGCAGAACTGTGCCGGGACTTCAAGATTCAACACCACAATTCTTCTCCTTACAGGCCAAAGATGAATGGCGTTGTTGAGGCAGCTAATAAGAATATCAAGAAGATTGTGCAGAAGATGGTAGTCACCTACAAAGACTGGCATGAAATGCTACCGCTTGCCTTGCATGGGTACCGCACGTCAATCAGAACATCCACCGGGGCAATACCGTATCAACTTGTGTATGGTATGGAAGCAGTCCTACCCGTTGAAGTTGAATTACCCTCTTTACGGTTACTGATGGATGTTAAGCTGAACGAAGCAGAATGGGTCCGGTCCCGATACGAACAACTGAGTCTGGTCGAAGAGAAAAGATTGGCTGCAATCTGCCATGGGCAGTTATATCAGAGAAGAATGAAGAAAGCCTTCGATCAGAAAGTTAGGCACCGAGAGTACCAAGTAGGGGATCTTGTGCTGAAAAGAATCCTCCCTCCTCATACAGACCACAGAGGCAAGTGGACTCCGAACTACGAAGGACCATTCATAGTAAAGAAAGTTTTCTCCGGTGGAGCACTGATGCTCAGCACCATGGATGGTGAAGACTTCCCGTCCCCTGTGAATTCAGATGCAGTTAAAAAATACTTCGCATAAAATGACCCGCTGAACATAAAAACAGAATGTAAGTCCAGGCAAAAATAGGGCATCCCGGCGAGTCAAAAACAGAATAAAAGACTCGGGCAAAAATAAGGGAAAATAAACAAAAAATGTACACCCGCTGAGTTGAAAAGCCACATCGGACAACTCAGGCAAAAATGGGTATCCCGATGGATTGAAAACCCGAAAGGGCGATCCATGCAAAATAAGGGAATAAGCGAACAACTGCATTCTGAATCACTTACAAACTTGGTAAGCCTCGAAAGGATCAAGCTTCTATCAGAATCAGCCTTCTTCAGAAAGTGAGACGAGAAGAACGTCAAAAGTCATACAAGTCATAGCAAAAGGGAAAGCTCCTCAAAGCGTCGTCAACATTGCCAACATTTTGTTTCTCAGTTTGTAACAATCTCCTCATTTCAGGAGATATGTTTCTTTGACTGTATATTGCCAATTCAGGGCACATAAATTAATAAAATCAGATTTTCAGTCACGTTTTGTCTCGTCCGTTTGATTTTCATTTGCAAAATGTCTGATGTCTCCAAAAACTTGATTGCATAAATACAGATGCTTATCTTCAAAAAAAAAAAAAAACATGTGCTTGCAGGAAATATGCTTACTCTCAGAAGTGTATAACTCCTATGACGGAATCCAGTAAAGGATACCTCGGGATTACTTGTGCGTTTCTCTATCTTTGCAGGATTGCAGGTATCCAAAACACAACTTGGGGCATGTAGGCTTCACCCCAGCAAGCTGGCAAATCAACACTCAATCTTAGCACCCGAAGTGCTCTCTCCCCAGCTGAGTTGCCTCTCATGACTTCCCCCAGCTGAGCTGCCACTTACTACTGCTCCCAACCGAGTTTGCCAATCATTCTTCCTCAGCAGAACACAAAAGCCAGTGGACCATCTCCCCACAGAACTTCAACCTTTATCCGGGAGAGCAACGCTTGAAGGAATCACAGCAGAGTGAAGAAAGCTTCTACAAACCCCAGCTGGGTCCTTCATTACAAGGATGTGTCTATCAGTGACCTCTATCCCCAAGCAATAACATCTCATCAGGTCTATCAAATAACCTCATCCCCAGTTGGGATGTCCATTTCAAGCAGATCGACCAGAGATCTTCGCAACAACGGGATCTGAATCCTGGTTTGGTATCCTTTGCATAACCATGGCATTCGCATCATATTCACCCACAAAGCGTAGCATTCCGTCTAATACGGAGCACTACGACAAAAATCAAACATATAGCATAATCATAAGCCATGATTTGAATCAAACACTCGTGAATAATGACCATCCATCAACAATACACAAAATTCCCCCAGCGGATTCACCAGCAAAAGCAGTTGCCTCACATTCACAAACACCAATATATACTCCTTTTGGCACCCATCCGTGTCATATCCCCAGCAGGAAGCCAAAGACATCCTCTTTGCACTCACATATATATACAATTCCTTGACACCCGTCCGTGTCATATCCCCAGCGTGGTCGCCTAAACTTTTGCAACCCGTATACTTTGTTTATACTATACTTTTCTCCTTTTTGACACTCGTCTGTGTCACTCTCCCCAGCAGATAGACACTCATCTATACACTACTCATGTTACTCTTATACAAATACTCGTCCGTATCTTGTGCATACCTTTTATATATCTCCACAGATTCGACACTCGTCTGTGTTCTCTGTTAACCAGTTGGTACTCGTCCGTATCATCATCTCAGAACATGCGTCAAGCGTTTGTTTCTACCAGATACTCGTCCGTATCTTAGTCTTAAGGATGTTCGTCCGCATATTTAATCCATACACTGTGTCAAACACTTTTGTCTTCTTGAATTAAGACACTTGTCTGTGTCTACTATTCCCCAGAAGAGTCCCTTCAGATTCAACACTCGTCCGTGTTCCCTGTTAACTGGTTGATACTCGTCCGTATCATCATCTCTGAACATGTGTCAGTATTTGTTTCTACCCGATACTCGTCCGTATCATAGTCTTAAGGATGCTCGTCCGCATCTTTAATCTATACACAGACATCTAAACACCTATACCTTTTGTTTCTTGGATGTAAGCACCCGTCCGTGTTTACTATTCCCCAGTAGATTACCAACAAAGCAAATTTTTTCTTTTTATCTGACATTCGTCCTATGTCATGATAAACCCTGAGAGCAGCCGTACCCTGCTAGGTGGTCGTCCTCCACCTCTTGATGGTCGTCCTCCGTCATGCTCATCTGATGGCCGTCTCCATCGTTGATCTTCTGTCCGACATTCGTCCTATGTCGTGATATTTAGCAGCCGTCCCCTGCTAGGTGGTCGTCCTCCACCTTTTGATGATCGTACTTCATCATTTTATCCAATGGCCGTCCCCATTGTTGATTTTGGTTATCTGGCATTCGTCCTATGTCCCGATAAACCTTGAGAGTAGCCGTCCCCTGCTAGGTGGTCGTCCTCCACCTCTTGATGGTCGTCCTCCATCATGCTCGTCCGATGGCCGTCCCCATCGTTGACCTTTTATCCGGCACTCGTCCTGTGTCGTGATATTTTCGGCAGCCGTACCCTGCCAGGTGGTCGTCCTCCACCTTAGATGACCGTCCCTCATCTTAACCCAACAGAGCAGCCGTCCCCTGCTAGGTGATCGTCCTTCACCTTTGATGACCGTCCCTCATCATCTGTTTATTTCATTCATTCTTTAACCCGATGGCCGTCCCCGTCGTGGTCCCTTTTTTCTTTTTAGCCCAATGGCCGTCCCCATCGTTGGTTACTTTACTTTATGAACTTGATGGCCGTCCCCGTCATGTTTCATTAATCCCCAGAGAATATTATAGCTTTACTTGATGGCCGTCCCCATCATGATATCTTTTATCCCCAGCATGTCGGCCGTCCCCGTCATTGCTCTTTACCCAGCAGTTGTCCTCTGCTCGACGGTCGTCCTCTGTCGCCCGCACTTTACACTATACTTTATTTTCTTTTACAATCTATATCCCTTTTCTTCTTCATTCTGTGAGTGCAAATTTTGGACTGTCTTTGGTATTCAACCACAAGTTATCTTGTCTGCCCGATAAGCCGTTGCTTACATCCTGCACAGCTAACTCATGTTTGAATAGGGGCAGCTGTAAACACCCTAAATTTGCCCTCACCCATTCACACCATGGCTTGTGATCATTTCATATGCATAAACACAATCATACCATCTCATATCACAATTTTGAGTCATTGCATTGGTTCTAAGTCATCTACACCTAGGGTTTGTGATCTGAGCAAGCCAAGAGCTTCTTGAGCCACTCCAAAGGTCAACAATCACTTCAAAGAGGCTTATGTGTGTTCAAGTATCATATTATATCCTCTCAAAGTCAAGAATGTCAAAAGATCACAAGAACTGGGATTGGTATGGAAGCAGAGCCAGGATTGACTGCACAGATGACCTAGAATTAGGGTTTTGAAGGCCATAACTCCAAATTTTTTGTTCATTCTTGTTTCTATTGGTCTCTATATGTTATAAAGAGCATGCATATCAATTTTCATGAAGAAATTCAATGGGGAAGGCATCTGATCAAGAGTTGACTTTTTGAGCAAGTCAGTGCAAAATCAGGGCATCTGAGGCCCCCAATGACCCAACCAAGGGGTGATCTTCATCATCTTGAGTGTATATGATCTTTATTTGATCATGGAAGAAGTTGGAAGTTCACAAAATTCAAGAATTTCAAGTCTTTTGCAAAGTTGACTTTTTTGGGCAAGTTTGACTTTTAAGGAATTTGTCATTTTAGACAACTTTTCAATCCTTACTTTTTGATCCAAAAATGCTTCAAATGGAAAAACTTTGGTCATAAAGTTGTAGAATAGATCTTTCCCTTTTCAAAAAGTACAAGAACATGACCTAATTCATTTTGGATCAAAAGTTATGGTTTGTCAAAGTTGGCAAAAATCACTAAAATTCAAGTTATGCACCAAATGGAAAACTTGCAAATTCTTGTACCAAGCATTCTATTGACTTCAAAATGACTTCAAAACTTCATCACATGATCACACATGCCCTAAAAACAGAATTGGCCCAAGGGATTTTGCATTGTTTGTTTTGATTTTCAAAGTTTCTTAAGTCATTTTTTTCATTACAAGTGCAAAAGGGGGATTTTTGGCAAAATCATTTTCCAAGGGGTTATGTGATCATCAACTAATTTCTATACATTGCCATGACTAAAAGAAGTTCCATGCTACAAAATTCAGCAAGAAGTGTCTCAAGTACATGGCACAAAATCACAAGAAACCACAAGTGGGCAAGTTGCAAAAGCTAGTATAGCTCATGATCCACATGTTGCAGTCACTCACAAGCAATCCAAAGGCTATCCCTAACCCAAGCTGAAGCAAGACATGACCTCAAACTGCTGCTGCCATAGCCCATGCTGCAAGTACCAATCACATTGACTTTTTGGCCAAAACTCCCATACTCATGGAACAGTAAGCAGCCACCCCTACTGACCTGCTCCACAGGCTATTCACACAACTTGGGAGGATTATAGCACAACATTGGCCCTTGAGACAAGCCAGAACACAGCATACCACAAAATCTGTCAAAACTTTCCTCTCTTCGAATCACCTTCCACAACCATAAAACACCTCATTTCTCTTCACCAACAAGTCAAAAACACTCAAAGGAACCATAATCAGCCATTGATAGAGCCTGAAACATCACATACACAGACCTCATTTTCTGATACACCAGAATTGAACCTCTCAAAATAGCCTGTTTAAACTCTATCCAAGCCTGCCATTAGCACAAGGGGGACCATTGGAGTGAGTTTGCACCAAAGAATAGCCCAGAAAGCCCAGAATCAGAAGCTTCCACCTCAGGTATGGCCATGAACTTTTTCTCACAGAGCTTGCATTTTATGTTATAAATTGATAGTGTGTGTCTTGCTGGTCATGGGGATGTTCTTAGAATTGAAAATGAGTGAAAAATGAGGATTTACTGAGGCTCTGAAATTTCACCCGTGAAAAAAGATTTCTTCGATTGGCTTGATTCTTGAAGTTTAAATGTTGTTTGAGGGATGATTTATGTTCTAGGATGTTAGAGGATCTGTTTGCTGTGTTTAATTTGATGATTGGTGGCCTGAATCATGATCTAGGGTTTTCAACCCGCCGGAGAAGATGACCGGAGCTTCCCTCCGGTCACCTGAATGTTGTTAACCCTAATCCTGTAATTAAGTGATGTTTGAATTCAGTGCGTTGGATCTGTTGACTTGCTTGACTTGGCGCGTGTATGTGTGGTCCAGATGTGTCCATTTTGCCCTAATCACCATTAACCTAATTAATCCATTTAATTAATTCATAAAACCTGATTTAAGCCAGAGTCCATCCTGACCCTTGATTCACGCGCCAAGTCAACCTCTGCCCCCCAGCTTTGAATCTCATGCGTTGGATTGGTTTACTTTTTAATTAAATCAATTTTATTTCATTTTTATTTCTTTTGTTTTCTCCATTTTATTTAAAATAGTAAAATTTATTCAAAAAATCTGAAATTTTTTATACAAGTTATTATTTAATTTCAGAACACAAAAATATTTTTATTTTTATTTTTAGCATTAAAATAGTATTTTTAAATATTTAAAAGTTTATTTTTAATTGATTAATGAGAATTAATTAATTAAAAATACTTTTAGGTATTTAAAAATCATCAAAAAATTCATGAAATGTTTAAAGACATTTAGAAACATTGTACAACTCTCAAACCAAATTTATTTTTTGTTCTTGGTGCCTTTTGATCATTTTCAATGGAATTAAATTCATTTTGAGGTAATATTTTGGTTCAAACTTTGGAAATTCACTTCTGTCTAACCTTTGAGAGTTGGATAATGATTCTTTTTGCATTGCATTGTGTTTAGCATGTAGTATTTGAGATTAAATGGTCATGATTTGATCTTTCATTTTTCATTTGTTTGGCATTTTTCTTGTTAAGGAACCCTAAAACCCTAGAAAACTTAGGAAAATCATAACTTGAATTAGGTTAAGAGTTGGAACTTCCCCTTTGGGCAGTGAGTTAGTATAGGATTAGGGATCCTTTGAGTGCATTTTCAATTTTTTTATCTTGATGTTTGCTTCTGATTTTGGTTTTTGTTTGATGCATTGTTCATAAACCCTAATTTTGGACTTCCATATGCATCCATCTTGCATTTGCATTCATACCTTGACTTGCCATGACTTTTTATGCATCCATGTGATCCATTTAACATCTTAAGACATCTTGAAAGCATGTTTGATCATTACATCTTGCATTTGCCATGTTGTATGCCATTTGCATTTCATTGCTTCTCATGTATGTTCATGCCTCCTAACTTGCTCCATCTGCATCCATAAGTGTGTATGAACATCATCATGTCTTGATTCATGTTTGCATCATCTCATAGCATCATTATCATCTCATATATGCTTATGGTTTTGATTTGCACCATGTCATTTCATCTCATTTTGCATTGCATTTCTTTATTAACTTTTCAGGTGGTAAGTAACTTAGAGAAGTGGATTTGCCTTCACTTCTCATATTTTCTTTTCATCTCTCTTATGCATCCATGCTGAATTTTGTTATGTGTTTGAGATTGAGCTTGCTCACTCTTCTTCTTCTCACTTCCTCTCTTCTAGTGACTTGTCTTCTTGAATGAAGCAAGTTACTTTGCTTCTCCTGATCCTTTCATCTGCTTCCTGGTGGTTCCATTGAAGATCTTTCTTGTTAAACCTCACAAACCTTAGGAACAACCAAGCATGACAATGATTAGGGTTTTGATTAGTCCCCCCTCTTACTTTCACCTTTGTGTCTCTTTTGAGTCTTCTCTTCTCACCTCATAATCAGGGACTAAACCCTAAAGGCTTTAAGGCTTTGTGATTAAGTTTATGCCTGCATCCTTCTATTAGGATGGAGTGTATAACTTTAATCCTAAGTGTTGAACCCTTAATGTGTTTAAATCTCTTAATCAATTCACTTAATAACCATCAAGACATCAAGCTTGTAACTTGGGCCTTGCATTAGGGTTCTAATTCTTCCTTAATTAGTTAAGAAGGACTAACCCTAGTGTTAATGGACAAGTCCCCCTCAAGTGGTCTTACAAATCATAAAACTCACTTCTTCATCATATCATTAATTAAAATCCATCTAATAAAGGCTTTGTTTTGTCATGAGTTTAATCCCTAATCATGGATTAAGTTGAGGAGCTTTCCTCAGCTTAAACATTCTCATCTATTATCCTTCTATTAGGATGGTGTAATGAGTCTGTTTAATCCTTGATTATGGCTTAACCTCATTACTCAACACTAAACAAAAACACCAAAAACATCTAAATAATCACAAGTAGGTTAATGATCTTAATCCTACACCATGGTAATTAAGTGTGAGAAGCTGACTTCACACTTAAGGCATTCTCATTACCCCTAATCAGAGGGAAGATGTGATGAGTTTACTAAATCCATTGGTTTAGGCTTAAGCTCATTAACTTATGACAAACCTCCAAAAGCAATAAAAGACTGAAAACTCAAAAACAAACAATAATCGTCTCCTCCGGGATTCTTTTCTCATCACCTTCACTCACAAACGAGAACTTGCTTCTTCCGTCTAATGCAAGACAGTTCGCACCTGAGCCAGACAGGTCATACACTTGAGCATAGACAAGCAGGCAGTTCACAAGTCAATTCATCCTTCAGTCTCTTTGAGTCGAACTACGGTGTTCTGACTTCCTCATTGCACGAGAGGATACGTAGGCATAACTTAACAGTTATCGAACAAAAGTCTCTGTATATTCCCCTTCCTTCTAGCATTATTATTTGAGCCTCATAGTCTTGAGCATTTCACTCTTGTTCTTACACTGACACTGTACATTTACACACTTTACACTTCTTTTACACTGACACCTGTACATCCTTTTTCCAGCTATTGTACACACAAATTGCACTGACACTACCCCTTTAAAACACAAATCTATTAAGCGTGGATCCCGTCGAGTACGACGGACAATCTGGGTGCTAATACCTTCCCAGGTTGTAACCAACCCCCTTTCTCAGTCTCTCTGGTTCGCAACCGTCTTATCCATCTTTTCTAGGCCTATGCAGCATTGCCTTTCCTCCGGGATAAAAAATGCCTAGCTGGCGACTCTATTTCATTTTCCCCTGAGTTCACTGCTGTGTGTTCTCATTGTCCCTTTCGCCGACCGTTCGCGTCTGTACCTTTATCTGGGGTCAGTCCCACTTATCGGGAGCGACAGCTTGGCGACTCTGCTGGGGACCCTTATACTGTAACCAGGGCTTCTGGTTCTTTTTGTGGGTTCCTCCTAACGCTTGATTGATTTGTGTTTACTGGGGTGATATGTGCTATTTGTGCTTGTGTATGTTTTACAATCTCACACTCATATGGAAACATGTTCATGAGTTCACTAACTCAAAATATCATTAATCGATAACCTCAACAAAGTATCCCCTCTTCCCGTCCTCTTACACTTCTAGAAGTAACTATTATTTTTGGATCCTTGAAATTTACTTTCAATACGAAATGGATCTGGGTTCTAAGGGATGTGTCAACCTAACGAACTGTCACTTAACACGACATGTTAACCATCATAAGTCTCTACACAATGGCTTCATCCATATTATATGCGGGAATCAAACCTGCCATGTAACCATGCATACATTCCAGAGGAACTCTAATTTCATGAAATGACATGTCACAAGGTGTTCTACCCCAAACTTTTCTCTCCCACATTCAAGATCATATACTTTAAGAGGTCTCTTAATAGTAACAAAATTCTCAATTGGTCAAAAGGATTGAAGGTTTCACCAGACAAAGCCTCCTCTTGAATAATGGATCTTAGAACTAGGGTTTTGAGTTTCCCTAAGAAAAGTGGAACTACAAATCCTCAAGTGGTCTTCATTTCATCCTATACACCTTAAATAATCCTCATGTCAAGTTTCAAGGCTTTCCCAACAAGTTTGGTCAGTCAGATGCTCAGATACCTAAAGGTCAGTTAACTTGATCAGAAAGTCAACTGAGGTCAACTGTGGTCAACTCAAAGTCAAACTTCAAGAATTTTGGTCAACATCAAGATTATGAGGTGAAATTCATAATTTGATCAAAGGTTGATCATGATTCATCAATGAAACCTCAGAATCATCAAGAATCAGAAGTTGCTAAATTAGGGTTTTCATAGGAAAAGTCAACTGAACTTTGACCAGCCATAACTTACACATATTTAATCAAACATTTCCCATCCAAAGCTCATTTTGAATGAAATTCAATTCTCTACAACTTTGTGTATCACAAGCCAAGTCCAAAATGCTTCATTTGGAAGGTATGAGCCAAAACATTATAGGTCCTTTTGAAAGTCAACAAAAAGTCAACTTTTTCCAAAGCTCATAATTTGAAAATTGTAAATGATATGGACATGGGACCAAAAGGGTTGATTAGAGGACACTCTAATATTTCTAAAAAGTCCTAGAACACCTCCATGGAATTAAAATTGGGGAAGTTATGCATTGTCAAAGTTGAGAAATTTTCAAGGGGTATATAAAGTAAAAAAGGTCTAAACTCAAGATTTTGTCAAATGGGCCCATAATATTGCAACCCAAACTTGAAGATGAGCACATGCACGACCCAATGGTCAATTATTCTGATTTTTTTTTATTTTTTTTATATTATTTTGGATTTTAATTATTAAAATTCAATTTTAATAGAAATAAAATATGAAATAAAATATTTGATCTCATACTTATTTTTCGATTAAAGATTTTACATTTAAGTTGATTGGAAATCATTCAAAATCATGCAAGACCAAAGTAGTATGTGAATATTTGATTTTTTTGACAAAATTAGTAAGGAGGTTTCTTCACACTCAAGAAACACAAATCCATAGTACCCAAGGCCCAAATTTTAACCTAAATTTGTTCTATTACATAAACATGACAAAGGGACAAGGATTGGGGACGATTTTTGAGAGAGCAAATCACTTCAAGAACTTCAAATTTTCTCCATAAAAGTGATTTTTCGATTTTGATATTGAAGACGTTCTCAAGGTGTTTTAAAGGTTGAAATATGTTCCTTGAGGCTTCTTGACCATATCCCAATCATCAGCATCATCAAATACATCATCAAATATGCAAACCAAATCGTTTTTTTCTTTATTTCTATGCTTTTAGATTTCATGCATTTGGACATTATAAATTATATTTGATCATTGATTCATGTTTGTTTTGAAGCATATGAGCTTTCTGAATAATCCATTTGAGTTTTCATGGCCGGATTCGATAGTTGCCATTATTAGGGTTTTGAGGTTCAAATTTGGGAACTTGCGTTAGACATGTTTTCAGGAACAATTGATGGTCTCAATGAGTCATAGGACAATATAGGATAAAAATATGTCATTAAAAATAATTTATTTGATGCGTGTTGAATTTTGAGATTTTCAGGTGCTTTAGTGACAGATAAAAATCGTCACTAAAGCCTTTAGCGACGAACAGTCGTCACTATAGCCTAACCCCACAGACAGAGGAGGACAATGACTCCAGCGCACGTTTTCCAGGACTCAAATTTGGTTTTATTTTATAATTAATTTGTTTGTGTTATTTGTCACAGATGTGCTGGTAGCCCAGTAGTTTTGGTGCACGCATATAGAGCAAGGGGCCTGGGTTCGATCCCAGGGTTCCCCTTTCTTTTATATTACTATGTTTTCTTTGTAAGTTTAATATATATTTTGTTTTGTTCAAGTTATCTACCAGGAGGTGCGTGCAGCCTAGTGGTGAAGGATTGAACCTGGGAGTGAAGGGTCAGGGGTTCAATCCCTCCCTCCACCATTTTGGTTTTTTGTTCCTTTTCCTTAATTCTTTTTATTTATTTTAATTATTAACTTAATTTATTCTTTTAACCTTAGTTAATCTTAATTAATTAAAAACCTCAAACTTTTTCTAAGAACCTTAATCAATCTTTAAATGTTTTTTAATTTAATTACTTTTCATAATTCATTTATTTAAAATTTATTTAAGTATTAGGTTATTTTAATATAAACTGATTATATATTTTCTTTTGTAAAACCCTAATGTTTTTATAAACCTAAACCTATTTTTCACAAAACCTTATTTTTTTTATAAACCCTTAAAGTTTTTTGTTTTTATAATGTTTAACCCTAAAAACTTTTTTAATAAACCTTAACCCTGATTTAACTCATTTTTATGTTATTTATTTATCGTTCGATTTATTATGTCAATGTTCCTCCAATGTAATAATTTAGGTTATTTTACGCCTTATTATTTTGTAACTGCCCCAAAGCGTTGTAATAGCTTAGGACATTTACCTTCTGCCTTTTAAATTCCTTCCACTTATTTTATAATAATTGTGTGGTTAGTAACTTAGGATGTGACAAGACCTAATTGAAGTAAATTGGACTTAGAAAATTAAATTCAAGATAAATATTGGAAAATAACACTCACACACATAAGTCGATCGTTCTGTGACCGCCGTCTGCACTTTCTAGGGTTACCCCTCTTGGTCGCCTTAATATGGTCAAGTCCCTCGAAAATGGGGGTGTCTTAAGCAAAGTCCCTATAGAGTAAGAATCATCATAGTCCCTTCAAGATAAAAGATCATAGTCCTTTCGAGGTTGCCTACGAAATAAATGATCTTGTCCCTTGATGACCCTTCGGTGAAAATGATGATAGTCCCTACAAATTGCTAAAGACACCCCTACAAGTTGCCTTTTATGACCATACGATGACCCTACGTCCGTCCCTTAACAAATCCAAGGTAATGACTACTTACTCCTTAATAGTAAGGATAGTCTTACCCTTGAAAGGAAATAAAGAAACATGAAAGACCAGTTTAGGGTAGGAAGTTCTTAGTTACTTTCTCAAATTTCAAAAACTCTTATTCACACCCCACTTTCAAAATATTTTCAATCTCAAGACTTTGTATACATCCATACGAGGATCATTACAAAGAACTTCTGAGAATCTTTTCTAAACACACACTACACATTTTTCAAACAAATTAGTGAGCTAAGTAACTAAGAGCCCATGGATAACCATGGATATAAAGGGTGCTAATACCTTCCCTTTATATAACCTACCCCCCGAAATTTGAATTGTTTAAAAGGTATTTCATGTTCTTTTAAACCCTTTCCTATTGGATAAAATAAAAGTCGGTTGCGACTCTTGCTATCCGCAACATAAATAAAAAGTCAGTTCTCCCACCATGTTACATAACTGGCGACTCTACTGGCGAGTACTTAGTAAAAGAGGGGTTACCTTAGGAATTAAATCACTTACTTGTTTGCTTTGCTTGCTTTATATTTAAGGGATTGTTGTGGGGTTACTGTGTGAAAGATCCTAACCTGGATCTAGTGTACCTTAGGTAAGTGGCAATAGACCAAGGAAATTGTACGGTGTATACCGATATGGTTGATCTGGTGGCTACAATTAGTGTGACTTCTTGGTTGGTGCTTATGTTCCTTAAGTAATTTGAGGATAATATGGGGATGCCATACGTTGTCATTAACCCTAACTACCCTTTAGAACCTTAATTGAACCATATTGGCCTTTAGAAAGTAGTGAGATAGATGGCTTTGGAGAAGTCTAAAGTTGGTTGATACTCGATGCTACGCTCATTTTGATTCTAACCTTGGGTGGTTTTGGTTGGAAAGTCAGTTTCCTACTGAACAACAACCTTTGGGAAGGATCAGTGATATTGAGATCCCTTAGAACCTGGTTACTTTTGTAGGATAGAATGAACCAAATAAACTTTAGGGGATGGTACTTTCCTTTAAACCTCATGCAAGCCTCTAAACCTAGGGCTATTGTGTGACTTGTTTGTGTGTGCTACATGTTTGTGATTGAACATAACATCATGACATCATAAGCATAGCATCTTCATTAACCATTTTAAGGACCAAAGGATTTATCTTTGTTCTTTGTTGCAGGTTATAACTTCCACTCGTAGGAACACTATCCGGATCAACTTTATTAGGATACCTTCTAAGCTTAAGGATTTGGTCTCAAAACTTCTTGAAAGCTCTCAATTCATCAAGAAGCATGATCATCTACTTGATTTGGTTACCTCAGGGTTTGATGAAGATATGATAAGTGTCCTATTCCAGTTCTTTGATCCTAAACATCATTGCTTTACATTTCTTGATTATCAGCTGGTGCCCACAATGGAAGAATTCTCCAAGTTACTTAGGGTACCTATCCTTGATCAAAAACCCTTCACGGGCTTAAAGAAAGATCCTAAACCTGAAGTCATTGTTGCATCCCTACATTTGAAGAAATCAAACATTTTCATAGAAACAAGAAGTGAAGTTAAGGGTATTCTTGCTAAGGTATTGATAGAGAAGGCTCAGGTGTTTGGATGCTATGAGTTACGATGCTTTTGAGAAGATCTTGGCCTTGCTGATTTATGGTTTGGTATTATTCCCTAATCCAGACCAATTCATAGATGTACACGCCATCAACATATTTTTGACTCCAAATCTAGTGCCTACATTACTTGGAGATATCTTACACTCTCTTCATACTCGTACCACGAAAGTGAGAGGAACTCTGATGTGTTGCATACCTATACTATCTAGGTGGTTTATTTTTCACCTTCCTCGATCTGTGATGAAGAATGAACAGGGTTTGAGATGGTGTAAAAGGATGATGTCACTCTCTCATTCAGATATTCACTATGGAAAATGTCATATCATTGACCATTGTGGGGAGTTCCCTAATGTGCCACTCCTTGGAATAAGAGGGGGCATTACTTACAACCCTTATTTAGCTCTACGTCAATTTGGTTATGCTCAGAGTAATAGTCCTCATGACATGCTTATTCAAGGTATTATGTTTGATTATGACAATGATCTTCAAGGTTACAGTCAAAGGTTTATACGAGCTTGGAGTAAGGTAAACAAGGTTGATAGTAAGACTCTAGAACCAAAGTACTCCATTCCTATGGAACCTTACCTCAGATGGGCACGGTCTTGTGCTCAGACTCTTATGATGCCATATCCTACTGTTCTACCAGTTACTATGGAGCCTATTGCTGAAGGAGATGTTCCTTATACCATCCTTCATCCAGATATGCCCACTGATTTAGAAGAGTTGCAGAAATCCTGGATCCAACTGAAGGAGCAAAGCGATACCTTTGAAGCTCAATTCAGGATTGGCCAAGAAAGAGTGTTGGAGCTGACAAAGCAACTTTACAAGGAGCGGAATCTCAACAAATATCTTAACACCAAGAGGAAGCGTCCATGGGAGACTTAAATCTCAGATGTTTCATTTTCTTTATAAATTTTGTTTGTTTTAATTTGTAAGCCCAAGGGGCAATATTACTTCAAGCCTACTAATAAGAGTTTTGTTTTTGTTTGTTTTAACAAATTCAAATCCCGCGGTCCTTAAAAACATTTCATATGCATCTACATACCATATCATTACATAACAAGTTTTCACAACAGGTTTCTAATCTTCTCGCTGTTTATTTCAGCAGAAATGGATCTCGAACAATTTGTCAAAGATCTTCAAGATCATAATGCCCAATTCCAAGAGACGATCCTGAACTTGTCCAAGGGACAAGAAGAGCTGAAATCACTCCTGACCAAGAATAAGAAGAAGACCAAAAAACTAGTTGGCTTCATCAATTTGGGAAGAAGATTCAAAGCTCCGATCAAGATAGATGATGAGGTTGAAAACCCTGGAGATAAAGATTCTATGAAGAAGAAGGAAGTCCACATGGTACTACTGTAAATTCTGATTATGAGGAGAATTATAATCATGATTCAACTGGTGATGAGAAATATAAGTTACTGGAGGACCGTGTGAATGCTATGGAATTACAAAAGACTCATGGGTTGGATTTTGAAGATCTGAGTTTAATTTCTGGAATTGTCATCCCTATTGGTTTCAAGGTTCCTACTTTTGTGGTGTATGATAGTGTGTCATGTCCTAAGTTGCATCTGAGATCTTATGTCCGAAGGATTCAGCCACATACTGCTGACATGAAGTTGTGGAATCATTTCTTTCAAGAGAGTTTATCAGGAGCTCAACTGGAATGGTACTATCAACTTGAGAGTACCAATATTCACATTTGGAATGATCTTGCTGAGGCCTTCTAAAGGCAATATCAATGTAACTCTGATTTAGCACCAACTCGCATGCAACTCTAAAGCATGTCTATGGGTTCTAAAGAAAGTTTCAAGAGTATGCCCAGAAGTGGAGAGATCTTGCAAGCAGAGTTCAACCTCCCTTGACTGACATGAAATTGGTTGATATGTTCATGAGTACGTTAACTGGTCCTTTCTACAGTCATCTCATTGGAAGTTCATCATCTAGTTTCACTGAGTTAATAATGGTTGGAAAATTTGTGGTGAATGGAATACGAAGTGGTAAGATACAAATGGTTGCCTCTTCAAGTACTACCAAGAAGCCCTTTAATGGGAAGAAAGAATCTAATGTTGTGTATGGCCAACAGGGTTGTACCAAGAATAATCAATTTGTCGGAGCAGTCCTAATCTCTAATCCTACACCTACACCACAAGATCAGCAACAGAATAGTCAGCCTAAGCAAAATATCCTAGGAGGCAATTTACAAAGATCAATATGTCGTTGGCTCAGGCTCTGTAACACATGTTGAAGGGATAATTGATTACTTTGAGGAATCCTCCTTATAACCTCAATATTACCTCTCATCGTTTCAATCCCAATGCAAGATGTGCATATCACTCCAATTGCCCAGGCCATGATACTAATAACTATTGGGCGTTGAAGAATAAGATCCAGAATATGATTGATGCTGGAGAAATTAAGTTTGATCCTCCTGAGATTCCTAATGTGATTACTGCTCCTATGCCCAAGCATGAGAAGACTGTTAATGTTGTTGATGATGTTTCTACGGTGACTGATTTGACTACTCCTCTATCCATTATTAAGAAGAAGCTGCAGCAAGCCGATTTATTTTCGGGTTGCAATGAAGACTATTTTTATTGTGCCTCTCAACCCAATGACTGTTGGAAGCTGAAAGAAGGTATTCAGCGTTTAATGGACAACCGTACTATATTGTTTGAGAAGACCCCTTCTGTAAAGAGCTTATGTGAAGGCCTGTCCCAAGATCTGAAGCTTGAAGATGTATCTGTGGTTACTAGTACTCTTGTGAAGATCACTTCTAAGGGTCCTGTGAGGATTACCTATAAAGGTCCTATGAAGATTATTGGAGAACCAAAGGTGGCTCCCTTGATTATTACTACTCCTGGTCCATTTCCATATTCTTCTAACAAGGCTATCCCTTGGAATTATGGTACTGATGTTTATATCCATGGTATCAAGCAAGAGCCTCTAATTGATAGACCTGCTGCAGATACTAATCCCGATATTGACAATATTTATTGGGACTAGTAAGGTTACTAGGAGTGGAAGAATTTTCTCTCTAGAAGACACTTCCAAAACTGCTGCTGCTCCAGTTCACACCTCCAACCTTGGGCCAAGTACTGAAGCTCAGGGCAAAGGACCATTGATTGAGCATGTTCAGGCTGAAACACCAGTTATTGAAGACCTCTCAAAGCAGATGGATGAAGTATTGAAGATCATCCATAAGAGTGATTATAATATTGTTGAACAGTTGGGGCATACTCCCTCCAAGATCTCCATGCTATCTCTGTTTATATGTTCTGAAGCCCATGCTAAGGCTTTAGTAAAATTACCGAAGTCTGCTCATGTACCACATGATATCTTTGTGGACCAGTTTGAAAATTGTGTTGCCAACCTGACTATTGATAATAGCTTGGGATTTTCTGATGCTGATCTAACCCATTCCAAAAGAAACCACAATAGAGCTCTGCACATCTCCATTGAGTGTAGGGGCACTACTCTGTCTCATGTTTTGGTGGATAATGGTTCTTCTTTAAATGTGTTACTGAAGGATGTTCTGGACAAACTCAACTTTGAAGATATTGTGCTAAGACCCAGTAATGTGGTGGTGAAAGCCTTTGATGGATCAAGAAGAATGTTGCACGGAGAAGTTGACCTCCCAATTAAATTGGGTTCTCAAGTCTTTTATTCTACATTATATGTGATGGATATTCTTCCTTCTTATTCCTGTCTGCTTAGGCGTCCTTAGATACATGGGGCAGATGATGTGACTTCCACTTTACACCAGAAGCTGATATATCCAGTGAAGAGAAAAATCGTCACTGTTTATGGTGAGGAAGAATATATGGTCAGTCATGTAAACACTTTCAAGTATGTTGAGACGGAGGGTGAAGAATGCTGGAGCAACATATCAGCGTGCTATGGTAGCTTTGTTCCCTAATATGATTCATCATGAGATAGAGGTATATGTTGATGACATGATAGCCAGATCTCAGACTAAAGAAGAACATTTTGATCATTTGCACAAGTTTTTTGAGAGGTTGAAGAAGTACAAGTTGAGATTGAATCCAAACAAATGTACCTTTGGAGTTAGATCTGGTAAACTTTTAGGTTTCGTTGTCAGTGGTAAAGGTATTGAAGTTGACCCTGCAAAGGTAAAAGCTATACAAGATATGCATGCTCCCCGTACTGAAAAAGAAGTTAGAGGTTTCTTGGGATGACTGAACTACATTGCAAGATTTATTTTCCAACTAATCGCTACTTGTGAGCCAATCTTCAAGTTGTTAAAGAAAGATCAAGTAATGGAATGGAATGACGAATGCCAGGTAGCTTGTGATGAGATCAAAAAATACCTCCAGGAACCTCCAATATTGATGCCACCGGTTGAAGGAAGACCCTTGATTATGTACCTGACAGTATTGGACAACTCAACAGGGTGTGTGTTAGGGAAACATTACGAGTCTGGTCGAAAAGATCAAGCAATATACTACCTTAGAAAAACGTTTACCGACTGTTAAACTAGATACTATCTGCTCGAGAAAACTTGTTGCGCTTTGGCTTGGGTGCTCGCCGACTAAGATTATATATGTTGACTCATACCACCTTATTGATTTCAAAAATGGATCCTATTAAGTACATATTTGAGAAACCTACTCTCTCCGGATGAATAGCGAGATGGCAAATGATTTTGACGGAATATGAAATACAGTATACTACTCAGAAAGCTATTAAAGGAAGCGTGGTAGCTGACCATTTAGCTCATCAAGCAGTGGATGACTATCAGTTTATGAATTTTGAGTTTTCGGATGAAGATATTATGCTTGTTACTAAAGAACCTAGACAATATGAAGGACCTGAACAGGGATCCTGATGGACTATGGTTTTTGATGGAGCTTTTAATGCAGTTGGTAATGGTGTTGGTGTTGTGATTATCTCTCCAGAGGGTTGTTATACACCATTTGCTGCTAGACTTTATTTTGATTCTACCAACAATATGTTTGAATATGAAGCGTGTATTATGGGTATCAAGGCTTCCATTGAGATGAAGATTCGATTTTTGAATGTGTACGGAGATTCAGCCTTGGTAGTTAGTCAAATTAAAGGTGAATGGGACACGAAACATCCAAATCTCATTCCTTATAGAGAGCATGTGTTGTCTTTAATTCCATACTTTGAAGATATTACTTTTGGACATATTCCACGAGAAGAGAATCAGTTGGCAAATGCATTAGCCACTATGTCATCTATGTTTGAAATCAGTTGGGATGATGAAGCACCCAGAATTACTATTGATCGATTAGATGAACCAACATACTGTTATGAGGTTGATACTGAAGGGGTGGAAGAGAAACCTTGGTTCTACAAAGTAAAAAGATATCTCGAAGCCCATGAATATCCTGACGGGGCATCTATCAATGATAAGAAGTTTCTAAGGAGATTTTCCGCCAAGTTTTTCCTGAGTAATTTAATTTTATACAAGCGCAATCACAATTCGACTTTGCTTCGTTGTATAGACAAAAGGAAGAAATAAAGATTATGGAATACATGCATGATGGGATCTTTGGTACTCACTCTAGTGGGCATATAATGGCTAAGAAGATTTTGAGAGCAGGTTACTATTGGTCCACTATGGAAGCTGATTGCTATCAGCACTCCAAGACTTGTCATAAGTGCCAGATCTATGCTGACAAAGTACATATACCTCCTGTTCCATTGAATGTTCTGACTGCTCCTTGACCTTTTTCCATGTGGGGCATTGATATGATTGGTGAGATTATACCTATCGCTTCCAATGGACATCGTTTCATTCTCGTTTCTATTGATTACTTTATGAAGTGGGTAGAGGCAGCCTCGTTTGCTTTTGTTACCAAGATTGTTGTGGCTCGATTCATCAAACATAATATTATATGTAGGAATGGCATCCCTGAAAGGATTATCACAGAAAATGGTACTAATCTGAACAATACTATGATTACTGACCTCAACACGCATTTCAAGATTAAGCATCACAATTCTTCTTCATATCGACCAAAGATGAATGGTGCAGTAGAAGCCGCCAACAAGAATATTAAGAAAATCTTGCAGAAGATGATAGTGACATACAAAGATTGGCATGAGATGCTACCATTTGCTCTTCATGGTTATCGTACCACAATACATACTTCAACCGGGGCAACCCCTTTTTCTCTTGTCTATGGTATGGAAGCAGTTCTACCCATTGAAGTTTAGATTCCTTCCCTGAGAATTATGAAGGATGGAGACTTAGATGAAGATGAATGGATTCAGACTCGACTTGACCAGATAAACTTGATTGATGAGAAGAAGCTGGTAGTTGTTTGTCATGGTCAGATGTATCAGAAGCGTATGATCAAAGCCTTTAATAAGAAAGTCAAGCAACAAGTATATCGGGCTGGAGATTTGGTAATCAAGCGTATCATATTATCACAGGGTGATCCTAGGGGAAAATGGACTCCCACATATGAAGGGCCATTGTAGTCAAGAGGGTATTTTCTGGAGGTTCCATGATGCTTACTACTATGGATGGTGAAGACTTCCCGCAGCCTGTGAATGCAGACATAGTAAAAAAATACTACGCGTAAAAAGAGACCTACTAGGTTGACTGGCCTAGGCAAAAATAAGGGCATCCCGATGAACCAAAAGGGTTCAGGAAAAAATTAGGGATATATATATATATATATATATATATATATATATATATATATGTTGTACACCCGGTAAGTCGAAAACCCGAAAGGAAGGCTTGGGCAAAAAAGGATATCCCGATGGATTGAAAACCTGAAAGGGCAATCCAGGCAAAAGTTAGGGATTAAAGCATATGACTATGTCTCGCTGGATCACCCGTGTAACCTCAACTAGTTGTACTACCTATATCAAGCTCAAACAGGTGCAGATCAATCCAATCGTTTCTATTCCGACAACAAGGGATGAGATACTTGAAGATAATGGCAATAACAGAGTTGAAACTCAATAGGATCATTTACACATAGCTATTTTTCCTTGTTTTTTGTACTTTTTTTAAAAAAAAAATTTACGATGAATTCCTCTTACTATGATTTCCTTCTCCTTGTTCAAACTTTCCTGTTTATAGGCCACTTTCTAAATAAATAAAATCCTATTTTCAAATTCAGGTTTACTTTTCCCCTTTTACTTAAGCAAAAATGTTCGTTGATTATGTTTGAATGTATATATGGTTTTGAATATGATTGATGTTTACTAGAAATGCATAAAATACAATAATAGTATTTACTAAGGACGATCGAAGGTAGGAATCCAACGAATCTTCGCCGGTTCATCCCCAGTGAATGAACGTCATCAACAATTTATTCGTGGGCAACTATATCCCCCCAAGGGTTACCTCAAACAATATCTTGGAATGCTCTATCCTCCAGGAGTACATATACCAATATCTTAGGCTGCTACATCCCTCAAGATTACATCCATCAACGTCTTGGGCTGCTATATCCCCCAAGGCCACGAAAACCAATATCTTAGGCTGTTACATCTCCTAAGATTACATCTATATCCATCTTGGGCTGCTATATCCCCCAAGGGTCATCTCAAACAATATCCCGGGTTGCTATAAACCCCCGGGATAACATCTTGGATTGCTCTACCCTCCATGATTACACATAACAACATCTTGGACTGCTCTATCCTCCAGCGCCATACCAAACAACCTTTTGGGCTACTACATCCCCCAAGATTACATCAATCTACATTTTGGACTGCTTTATCCTCCAAGAGGTGTATCTGAAGAACATTTTTATTCAAAATGGCATCTTTAAGCCCATTCAAGCAATACCACCAACCAACAACATTATCTTACGCACCGGCGAGTGCAAACTTTTGGGCTTTAGTGTTCAATCCCCTTCAACCTTCAAGTCACGAATGGCGTACATGTCAATCTAACTCCTCAGGTTTCAAAAATTTGAACAGGGGCAGCTGTTGTATCCCAAAATTTGCTCTCCCACATTCAAGATCATATACTTCAAGAGGTCTATTAATAGTCACAAGATTCTCAATTGGTCAAAAGGATTGAAGGTTTCACCAGACAAAGCCTCCTCTTGAACAATGGATCTTAGAACTATGGTTTTGAGTTTCTCCAAGCAAATTGGACTTACAAAGCCTCAAGTGGACTTCATAACATCCTATACACCTTAAATAATCCACATGTCAAGTTTCAATGTTTTCCCAACAAGTTTGGTCAGTCAGATGCTCAGATACCTAAAAGTCAGTTAACTTGGTCAGAAAGTCAAATGTGGTAAACTCAAAGTCAAACTTCAAGATTTTTGGTCAACATCAATATTATGTGGTTAAATTCATCATTTGATCAAGGGTTGATCATGATTCATTAAATAAACCTCAAAATCATCAAGAATCTGAAGTTGCTAAATTAGGGTTTTCATAGGAAAAGTCAACTGAACTTTGACCAGCCATAACTTACACATACTTCACCAACAACATTATCTTACGCACCGGCGAGTGCAAAATTTTGGGCTTTAGTTTTCAATCCCCTTCAACCTTCAAGTCACGAATGGCGTACATGCCAATCTAACTCCTCAGGTTTCAGAAAATTGAACAGGGGCAGCTGTTGTACCCCAAAATTTTCTCTCCCACATTCAAGATCATATACTTAAGAGGTCTCTTAATAGTCACAAGATTCTCAATTGGTCAAAAGGATTGAAGGTTTCACCAAACAAAGCCTCCTCCTGAAAAATGGATCTTAGAACTAGGGTTTTGAGTTTCTCCAAGCAAAGTGGACTTACAAAGCCTCAATTGTACTTCATAACATCCTATACACCTTAAATAATCCTCATGTCAAGTTTCAATGCTTTCCCAACAAGTTTGGTCAGTCAGATGCTCAGATACCTAAAAGTCAGTTAACTTGGTCAGAAAGTCAACTGTCGTAAACTCAAAGTCAAACTTCAAGATTTTTGGTCAACATTAATATTATGAGGTTAAATTCATCATTTGATCAAGGGTTGATCATGATTCATCAAATAAACCTCAAAATCATCAAGAATCAGAAGTTGCTAAATTAGGGATTTCATAGGAAAAGTCAACTGAACTTTGACCAGCCATAACTTACACATACTTCATCAAAAATTTCCCATCCAAAGCTTATTTTGAAAGAAATTCAATTCTCTACAACTCTGTGTCTCACAAGCCAAGTCCAAAAATGCTTCCTTTGGAAGGTATGAGCCAAAACATTATAGGTCCTTTTGAAAGTCAACTTTTTCCAAAGCTCATAATTTGAAAATGGTAAATGATATAGACATGGGACCAAAAAAGGTTGATTATAGGACACTCTAAGATTTCTATAAATTCCTAGAACACCTCCATGGAATTAAAATTGGGGAAGTTATTCATTGTCAAAATTGGGAAATTTTCAAGGGGTATATGAAGCAAAAAGGGTCTAAACTCAAGACTTTGTCAAATGGGCCCATAATATTGCAACCTAAACTTGAAGATGAGGTCATGCACGACCCAATGGTCAATTATTCTGATTTTTATCATTTATTTTATATTATTTTGGATTTTAATTATTAAAATTCAATTTTAATAGAAATAAAATATGAAAATCAAATATTAGATCTCATACTTATTTTTGGATTAAAGATTTTGCATTTAACGTGATTGGAAATCATTCCAAATCATGCAAGACCAAATTAGTATGTGAATATTTGATTTTTTTGACAAAATTAGTAAGGAGGTTTCTTCACACTCAAGCAACACAAATCCCTAGTACCAAGTGTAACACGGTGGGAGAACTGACTTTAGTTAAATGTTGCGGATAGCAAGAGTTGCCATCGACTTTTATTTTATCCAAAAGGAAAGGGCATAAAAGAACAGGAAAGACCTTAAAAAGATTTTGAGTTCGGGGGGTAGGTTATACAAAGGGAAGGTGTTAGCACCCTTTATATCCATGGTTATCCATGGGCTCTTAGTTACTTAGCTCACTTTAAATTGTTTCAAGAAAGGTGTAGTGTGTGATTAAAAATTTTCTAAGTACTTTATAATGATCCTCATATGGATGTATATAAAGACTTTATTTTGAAAATTTGTTTGAAATGTGAAGTGTAATGAAGTATTTTGAAGAAAAGTGAGCAAGTACCTAAGAGGAACCTACTCTATGTTAAATCTTTATTGTTCTTATGTGTTCTTTCAATGGTAAGACTATCCCCATTATTAAGGAATAGGTAGTCATTACCTTGGATGTGTTAAGGGACATATATAGGGACAATCCGAATTTAGGCAACTGCAAGGTGTCTTTAGCAATTCGTAGGGACTTATCATCTTTTATTTGAAGGGATAAGATCATTTACCGTAGGCAACATCGAAGGGACTTGATCTTATAATCTTAAAGGGACTAGATGATATTGATGAAGGGACTTTGCTTAAGACACCTTACTTGACCTTAGAATTAGGCAACATGAGGAGTAACCTTAGAAAGTGTGAGATGGCGATCAAAGATCGACTTACGTGTGTGAGTGTTCATATTTATATATTTATCTTATTGAGTAAGTTATTCTAAATTAATTTTAAATCACAAACATGTTATCACTCCCTATAGTTACTAACCATGGCAAATACAATATTCGTAAAAAATAAAGACAAAAATAAACCTACGACTTTTACAAGGCTTTCGCAATTACATTATAATATAAAACAATTAAATGATAAATAAATAAACAATAATTAAAATGGTTAGTAATAATAATAATCATAAGAAAAGAGGTTAGCACAAATATACAAAAATATATAGAATTTAAGAGAACATTTTTAAATTAAACCAATAATTTTGAAGAATTTTTAAGAAGAAAATAATAAAATAATTAGAATAATGATAATAAACAATTATAATAATTATTTTCAAAACAAGATTAATTATTTAATTAGATATTAGAAAAAATTAATTAAGTTTAATATTTAAAGTTAAATAAAAAAATTAGGGTTAGAAATTAGGGTTAGAACTTTATTTAAGAAGAATTAGGGTTTATAGGATAATTAGGTTTAATTTATAAAATAAATCTACTTATTTACAAAATTTATTTAATAATATGAACATCTAACAAATAAATATAAATAATTAAGTTTTTGAAAATAAAGTTTTAATTTAAATATAATTTTGGGTATAAAAGAAATAATATGTATTTATTTTTAAAACTGGTGATTTAAAGGATTAAATAAGTAAATATAAATAATATAAAAAAATTAAAATAAAGTAACAAAAAAACATACCTGGGGTTGGGATTCGAACCCAGGCCCTAAGCTTTGCAAGCACTAATCCAGCAGCGTGACCACCAGGCCAGGCGCGCGCTGGTGTTAGAGTTTGAGCAGCAATCATTTTATTATTAACCTGCAAAACAAAAAAACAAAACAAAACAAAATGGTCTGGGGGAGATTCGAACCCAGGACCATTCATTTACAAACAAACACACAAACCAGCTGAGCCAAGCGCGCTAATTGATAATAGAACAACAAATACATATTATAAAAACAATCTAAATTTTGAATTCAGATTTTCGCGCCAAGCTACTTCTTCTTCAACCTCCTGACTTGCAAAATTACCTGCGAATTTTGTTGCCACTTTTCCTGCGAATTTTCCTACACCTGAAACCTGCCAATCTCATATCATCATGAATATGCAACAATTCATCAAATTAATCACATGGTTATGATCCCCACACCTCACACAGTTCATTTATGTCCTTAAAATTAATTTATATGGTCTAAATTGAAGAACCCTAATTTTGGTTCAAGAACCCTAACAATGGCCGTTTTCGGTTTAGGTCCTCATCCTTCAATTTCTTTGCCCAGAAAGCATCTAAACATCATCACTAACACAAATATGTAGTTAGAATTCATTATAATTGCATAAATAATCTAAATCGAAAAAAATAAGAATATGAACAATATGGATTCGGTTCATGCTATATCTCATGATTTGAATGCTGTAAATGATTCACTTAGGTTCATTCATCATCAAGGAACACATTGCAACCTTTAGAACTCTTTGAAACTTCATGCAAATCAAAAACCGAATGTCTCTTTTTGCTTGAATTGTTGAAGTTTGAAGATGATACTTGGCTGCTGCGAATTGCCCTCTCTTGTGTGCTTTATGTTGTTTATATATCATGTAATAGAATTAGGTCAAGAAACTAGTCCATCCTTTGGACTTTTTGATCCATAGAGATTGAAAAAGATATGTCTTTAAAAATATTGAAAACTTGGATATCTCATTGCTATTTTTGAATGATCTTATTTTGTATGGTTTCAATCACCTCTAAATGAATATTAAGACTTTCTAAAACCAAAATCAAATCAAATATTCACATTTTTATATTTTATTTTGATTTAAAATGATTTTTAATGTAAAAAATCATAATAAATAAAATAAAATGAATAAAAATATGAATAAATAATTTTTAATTCGTGCATGATGTCATAGAAGTGTTTGGATCATAAAAAAGCAAGCCCATTTGGTGAATTATGGTTTTAAGACCCCATTTACTTCATAAACCTCTCAAAAATTTCCCAACTTTGCAAGGACACAAATCTCTCAATTTTAATGCTATGAAGGTGTTCTTGGACATTTTGGAAAGCTTAAAGTGTCCTCTAACCAACCTCTTTGGTCTCATGTCCATATATTTTACCATTCTCAAGTTATGCTATTTTGAAGTTGTTGACTTTTTGTTGACTTTTAAAAGGACCTATAATGTCTTATCTCATACCTTCCAAATGAAGCATTTTTGGGCTTGGCTTGTGAGACACAAAGTTGTATAGAATTCAATTTCATTCAAAATGAGCTTTGGATGGAAAAATTTTGATGAAGCATGTGAAAGTTATGGTTGGTCAAAGTTCAGTTGACTTTTCCTGTGAAAACCCTAATTTAGAAACTCCTGATTCTTGATGATCTGAAATCTCCTTGATGAATCATGATCAATACTTGATAAAATGATGAAATTTACTTCATATAGTTGATTTTGGCAAAAAAATCATGAAGTTTGACTTTGGTTTGACCACAGTTGACCTTAGTTTGACTTTTTAACTGCTTTGACTGATTTTTGCATATCTGATCATCTGACTGAGCAAACCTTTTGGGAAAGTCTTGAAACTTGACATGGGGATTCTTGAACACATATAGGATGCTATGAAGCTCACTTGAAGTCTTGGAAGTCCATTTAGCCTGATGAAAGTCAAAACCCTAGTTTTGGATGCCTTGCTTAGGAGGATGTATTGTCTGAGGGAATTGTCAGACTTTCTGACTAATTGTGAACCTTGTGAACCTCTTGAGATACCTTGTGAACTTTGTGAACCTCTTGAGATACCTTGTGAAATTTTTGAACCTTGTGAACCTCTTGGGACACCTTAGTACACAATGTCTTGTCTTGGTGAGGGCAAATTTTGGGGTGCAACACCAAGGCCCAAATTTTAACCTAAATTTGTTCTATTACATAAACATGACAAATGGACAAGGATTGGGGACGATTTTTGAGAGAGAAAATCACTTCAAGAACTTCACATTTTCTCCATAAAAGTGATTTTCGATTTTGATATTGAAGAGGTTCTCAAGGTGTTTTAAAGGTTGAAATATGTTCCTTGAGGCTTCTTGACCCTATCCCAATCATCAGCATCATCGAATACATCATCAAATATGCAAATCGAATCGTTTTTTTCTTTATTTTTATGCTTTTCGATTTCATGCATTTGGACATTATAAATTATATTTGATCATTGATTCATGTTTGTTTTGAAGCATAGGAGCTTTCTGGATAATCCATTTGAGGTTTTATGGCCAAATTCGATAGTTGCCATTATTAGGGTTTTGAGGATCAAATTTGGGAACTTGTGTTAGACATGTTTTCAGGAACAATTGATGGTCTCAATGAGTTCATAGGACAATATATGATAGAAATATGTCATTAAAACTAATTAATTTGATGCGTGTTGAATTTTGAGATTTTTAGGTGCTTTAGTGACTGATGAAAATCGTCACTAAAGCCTTTAGCAACGAACATGTGTCACTATAGCCTAACCCCACAGACAGAGGATGACGATGACTCCAGCGTGGGTTTTCTAGGATTTGAATTTGGTTTTATTTTATAATTAATTTGTTTGTGTTATTTGTCACAGATGCCCTTATAGCCTAGTGGTTTTGGTGCGCGCATATAGAGCAAGGGGCCTGGGTTCGATCCCAGGTTTCCCCTTTCTTTTTTAATACTGTGTTTTCTTTGTAAGTTTAATATATAATTTGTTTTTTTTAGATTAGCTACCAGGAGGCGCACGCAACCTAGTGGTGAAGGATTGAACCTGGAAGTGAAAGGTCAGGGGTTCAATCCCTCCCTCCAACATTTTGGTTTTTTGTTCCTTTTCCTTAATTATTTTTATTTATTTTAATTATTAACTTAATTTATTATTTTAACCATAGTTAACCTTAATTAATTAAAAACCTCAAACTTTTTTTAAAAATCTTAATCGACCTTTAAATGTTTTTTAATTTAATTAATTTTCATAATTAATTTTTTTTAAATTTATTTAAGTATTAGGTTATTTTAATATAAACTGATTATATATTTTCTTTTGTAAAACCCTAATGCTTTTATAAACCTAAACCTAAACCTATTTTTCACAAAAACTTATTTTTTTTATAAACCCTTAAAGTTTTTTTTATAATATTTAACCCTAAAAACATTTTTAATAAACCTTAACCCTGATTTCACTCATTTTTATATTATTTATTTATCGTTCGATTTATTATGTCAATGTTCCTCCAATGTAATAATTTAGGTTATTTTCCTCCTTATTATTTTGTAATTGCCCCAAAGTGTTGTAATAGCGTAGGACATTTACCTTCTGCCTTTTAATTCCTGCCATTTATTTTATAATAATTGTGTGGTTAGTAACTTAGGGTGTGGCAAGACCTAATTGAAGTAAATTGGACTTAGAAAATTAAATCCAATATAAATATTGGAAAATAACACTCACACACGTAAGTCGACCGTTCTACGATCACCGTCTGCACTTTCTAGGGTTACCCCTCTTGGTTGCCTTAATATGGTCAAGTCCCTCGAAAATGGGGGTGTCTTAAGCAAAGTCCCTATAGAGTAAGAATCATCATAGTCCCTTCAAGATAAAAGATCATAGTCCCTTCGAGGTTTCCGATGGAATAAATAATCTTGTCCCTCGATGACCCTTCGGTAAAAATGATGATAGTCCCTACAAATTTCTTAAGACACCCCTACAAGTTGCCTTCTATGACCATACGATGACCCTACGCCCGTTCCTTAACAAATCCAAGGTAATGACTACTTATTCCTTAATAGTAAGGACATTATTACCCTTGAAAGGAAATTAAGAAACATGAAAGACCAGTCCATGGTAGGTAGTTCTTAGTTACTTGCTCAAATTTCAAAAACTCTTATTCACACCCCACCTTCAAAATATTTTCAAACTCAAGACTTTGTATATATCTATACGAGGATCATTATAAAGAACTTCTGAAAATCTTTTCTAAACACACACTACACATTTTTCAAACAAATAAGTGAACTAAGTAACTAAGAGCCCATGGATAACCATGTATATAAAGGGTACTAATACCTTCCCTTTATATAACATACCCCCCCCCCCCCCCGAACTTAGAATTTTTTAAAAGGTCTTTCCTGTTCTTTTATACCCTTTCCTATTGGATAAAATAAAAGTCGGTGGCGACTCTTGCTGTCCGTAACATAAATAAAAATTCAGTTCTCGCACCGTGTTACACAAGGGAATCGATTCCGATTACATCATCACACACAAGCGTGATTGCATATGACAATCACAAGGCCACATTCTCCTTTCACACAATACACAAGTTTACACATGTTCCATATAATGTATCACTCTCTACTAAACTCTTACTCGACGAAACACCTAGGTATCTAACCTAAGAGCATTGCTATCTAATTCCTTAGTACCTCCTAGTTATATCATTAGGTCTCACTATTGTAGTGTAATAAGGTTTTCCTCACCAACCCTAAGTCTCTATACTTTTAGTTTATAATTCCATAATTTTACATAATCAATATAACCATTTAAATATCGTAAATAAATAAGTCCCACATCAAAACCGATATTTTTATATCCCATTGTATATAATGCTTCCACAACTTTCTATCGATACATAGAGTGCCTCGATTGACACCCGATTCAAAAGTTATAAATTTTTAAAGCATTTTTCAAAGAATTACAATGTTAACCGATTAACCAATTCATTTTTCACGTCCAAAAACATTTTTCAGATGCGTTAACCAGTTTATTTTTCACGTCCAAAAACATTTTTCACACACGTTAACCGGTTAATCCCATTTGGTTAATCCGTTAACACTGCACCAGAATGCAAAAACCTGCATTTTTCTCACTTCAAAACCCACAGAAAATCAATAGAACTTAATGAAACATCATAAAAATCACCATAGATCATATTCACACATATATCGACTATTCTATGACATTTGTTTCACATTTTAACCGTTATAAATCATTGATTAACAAAAACTAACATTTTCTTCCAATTTCTAACCTAAACTCTAGAAACTAAAAAATGCTAGAACTTAGTCTCTAACTAGAACCTACCTTGAAATGGATGAGGATAAAGAAGTTTGAGATGATTTGATGAAGAAGAAGTTGATGATCCCAACTTGGTTCCACTTCTTGGTTTTCTCTCTTCTTCCTTGCTTTTCTCCTCTCAAGCTCTCCTTTCTCTTATGTTTCTATCTTTATTTCAAATGAGGCAAATGCAAGATATAGAGAAACAAATATCTATCAGTTAGTAACACTAACTGGCCCATAATTGAGGATATCCAAAAATGTCTATAATGCACCAATTAATAAAACCTCAGAGTCAGATAATATTAACTAAATCAATTCGAGCTCATCGGTTGCTCTAATTATCTTAACCGAAAACTCTTAGAGCACACTGAAACCCCCATTGATCTCAATTAATATTATCCATATCATTTAAATAAATACGGGGTATTACATCCTCCCCCCTTAAATGTAAATTCATCCTCGAATTTAAAAGATTACCTTAAAAGATGAGGGTAAACATTCCATATTTTTGATTTAAGTTCCTAAGTAGCATCACCCGAATATGTCATATCCTAATGTACTTTAACAAGTGGAATCTCCTTATTACTTAACACTTTGGTTTATCTTCCCACCATACGGCTTAGTTGAGGTTCAAATGTTAAATCTACTTTTATCTCTACAAAATCTGGTAGAATTGGCTGAAGTGGATCGAGAATAAACTTCCTGAGTTGAGACACGTGAAAGACATCACACATCTATGATAAAGAGGGTGGTAAGACTAATCATTAAGCTACTTCAACAATCATTTCTAAGATATAATATGGTCCCATATATCTCGGACTTAATTTCCACGACTTAAACATTCCTTTCAATCTCAATCTCGGGGTAACCTTCAAAAACACATGATCACCTTCTTCAAACTCTAAGGGTCTCCTATGATTGTCCACATAACTCTTCTGACGGTCTTGTGTTTGTTTAACTTTCTCATGGATCATTCTAATCTTCTCTTTAGTCTCTTGAATAATCTCGGGTCCCAAAATTCTATCTTCACCAACTTCCGCCTAACACAAAGGTGTTATACATTTCCTTCCGTACAATACTTCGTAAGGAGCCATACCGATGCTCATATCTTGTTGAAAAGCTCTACAGTATCTTTAAGTAAACTTTGGATCTCTATCCGATACAATGTTAGAGGGAACACCATGTAGTCTGACAATTTCAGAAATGAACAACCTTGCAAAAGGACTTGCCTTATAAGTAGTCTTTACGACTAAGAAATGCGCAAATTTCATTAGTTGGTCCATAATCACCCAAATAGAATAATATCCACCTTGTGTACATGGTAACGCAACCGCAAAGTCCATATATATATATATATATATATATATATATATATATATATATATATATATATATATATATATATATATATATATATATATATATATATATATATATATATATATATATATATATACTATCCCACTTCCAAATTGGAATCTCTAAAGGCTGTAACAACCCACCTGGTCTTTGATGTTCAATCTTCCCATGTTGGCACACCGCACACTCTGACACGTACTTCGTAATATCTCTTTTCATTCTAGACCACCAATAACCTTTCTTCAAGTCTTGATACATCTTCGAAGAACCAAGATGTATTGTAAAAGCACCCTTATGAGCTTCATCTAAAATCTTCCTTCTTAACACCACATCATTTGGAACACAAATCCTTTGGTTAAACAAAATAATTTCATCTATAGCCTTTGTGAAACCCGATTGAAGTAACATCTCTTGCAACTTCTCATCTAACACTTGCTCTTGTTGAATTTCACCTCTTAAAGTAGAATTTACATTCAAGTTTCTCATTATCACACCATCATAAGTCCAAACAAATTGAAGATAAAGATCTCAAAAATTTTCCAACAATGCATACTCTAACATCATCAATTTGGCACTATGAATCACCTCCCGACTTAAGGAATCTACTACCTTATTTGCTTTTCCTGGATGGTACTTTAGTTCCAAATCATAATACTTTAAATACTCCATCCATCTCCTTTGTTGCATGTTCAACTCTTTTTGATCGAATAAGTACTTTAAACTCTTATGGTCACTGAACATCTCAAAACTTACACCGTATAAGTAATGACGCCACACCTTCAATGTAAACATAACCACTGCTAGTTCCAAATCATGTGTTGGATAATTATTCTCATGAACTTTTAATTGACGAGAAGCATAAGCTACTACCTGACCACCCTGCATTAAGACACCTCCTAGTCCCATCTTTGACGCATCACAGAAAACCTCGTAAGACTTATTAGGATCATGAATGATCAAAGTATGAGCAGTCATCAATCTTTCCTTCAAACTCACAAAACTTTACTCACAACCTAAATCCCACTCATAAGCAATATCTTTTCGAGTAAGCTTTGTCATTGGTAGCGCTAACTGAGAAAAGCCTTTGATAAACCTTTTGTAGTAACTAGCAAATCCCAAGAAACCTCTAACCTTCGAAGCATTCTTTGAGCTCTCCTAATTAATCATTGCTTTGACCTTCGATGGATCAACTTCCATGCCTCCTTGAGATATAACATGACCAAGAAATTTAACTTCCATCATCCAAAACTCACACTTACTTAACTTAGAAAAAAGTTGTTTCTCTTGCAATATCGATAAAACAACTCTTAGATGTTCTCTGCGCTTTTGTAGAGTACGAGAATAAATAAGAATGTCAGCTATAAAGATCACAACAAATTGGTCTAAGTAAGTTTGAAATATCTGAATCATATAATCCATGAAAACAACTGGAGCATTTGTTACACTGAAAGGAATTACTAATAATTCATAATGGCCATAACATGTCCTAAACGCGGTCTTTGGCACATCTGCACTCTTCACACGAATCTGGTGATAACCCGACCGTATATCAATCTTCGAGAACACGCAAGCTCCTTTCAATTGATCTAACAGGTCATGTATCCTAGGTAAGGGGTGTTTGTTCTTGATGGTGACCTTGTTCAACTGACAATAATCAATACACAAACGCATCCCACCATCCTTTTTCCTTACTAACAACACTGGAGCTCCCCAAGGTGACACACTAGGTCGGAAAAAATGCTTAGCCATTAACTCTTCTAATTGATCCTTTAATTCCCTTAACTCAAGTGGTGTCATCCAATACAGAGAAACGAATATAAGAGTCGTTCCCGGTACCAAGTAAATAGAGAATTCTATTTCTCTTTCCGGAGGAAATGAAATGACATCCTCGAGAAAAACTTTTGAAAATTCACAAACTACGGGAATATGCAGCACTTGCTGATCGCCACTCGTCTCCTTAGTAAGAACCAAAAGAAAAAATTTCTCCTTCTCAAACAAGAAATTTATCATTCCAACCGTACCTTCTAAAATCATTGTTAATACATCCTTCAGAGTAGCCTCAATATATGGAATGATGATTAGCTTCTCTTTACATCCAATAAACACCGAATTACCAGAAAGCTAATCCATTCCCGAGACAACGTCAACTTTCTTAAGTGGCAAACAAATAAGATCAATATGAAAAACTCTACCATCTACAGATAAAACACAATTTTCACACATCAATGGTGTCTCGACCATTTCATCCATGGAGGTAGTAACACCATATGAGGAGACAAAGGATTAGCTTGCAACCCAAGTCGCTTCATACATTGTATCGACACGAAATAGTGTGTTTCTCCACAATCAAATAATACAAAACAAGGAAGCCTTTTACTAAACACGTACCAGTAATTAAGGAGTTGTCACCCTTAGCTTTCCTTGCATCCAAAGTATAAACTCTACTGGTGTTCTTCCCTTGAACTTGGTTCCTATTCTGAGGACAATCTCTAGCCATATGTCCCATTTTCTGACACTGATAACACTTCATTTCTTCTACACCACACCTTCCCATATGAATCTTACCACAAGTATAACATACAGGAGGTGCACTGGTTCTAGGACTCTGCACTTGTTTCCCTTTGAAGGGTTGTGGTCTAGGCCTAAACTGTTGGCTTGATCTCAAACGCTCATTCTGGTTCATCCTACTCATATCTCCTCTAACTTGAACTCTCTTCATACTGATTTCGGCCACATAGCATTTCCTTAGCAATTCATAATAAGTAGTGAACTCTCTCTGAGATACATTATGGGAGATTTTAGCTCTCAATCCAAAAAGGAATTGGTCAATCTTCCATTTCTCATCCGGAGCATACATATCCTCCTAGAGTAAGCAACCATGTCTTCAAACTTCTCAGCATAATTGGCCACATTCATGTTTCCTTGTCTTAGTTGTTGGAATTAAAACTCCTTTTAGGTCCTTAAATAACAAGGAAAATAATTCACCCAAGGAATGAGCTTAAAAGCACGTCGAGCTAACAAAGTAAAACAAAAGCGTTGTAACACCCATATATAAAAACATACATCAAAACATATATATTATACATGAATCCAAGTTTTGGTATTGAAATACCAATAAGTTGCTAGTTAACACATTGTATACATTACATGCCCAAAAATACAAAGTACTGAAACTACGACATAATATACACAAGATGTCCAAAATATACTAAGAACTAGATCAAACAATGATCTCAAAATAAAAACTCAACAATGGAAGCTATGCCATCCCAAAAAGAAGACAAGTAAGGATAATCAAACGACTTTATCCTTAACCTTTGCGAAACCTGAAGCACCTAAAATATAATTAACAACATGGGGTGAGATAAAAAATCTCAGTGAGTTCCCCATCTTATGGATTCTCTCGGCTTTACATGGTTCTAAACGTCCTACTCAAGTCGGGGAAAATACTAAGATCTTGAATTCACAATCTCACACTCATATGGAAACATGTTCATGCGTTCACTAACTCAAAATATCATTAATCGATAACCTCAGCAAGGCATCCCCTTTTCCGTCTTCTTCTATGTCTAGAAGTATCTACGAGTTATGGATCCTTGAAATTTACTTGGTATATGAAATGGATCTGGGTTCTAAGGGATAAGTCAACCTTACAAACCGTCACTTCACATGGCAGGCTAACCATCACAAGTCCTTACACAATGGCTCCATTCATACTATACGTGGGGATCAAACATGCCTAGTCATCATAAGTACATTCTAGAGGAACTCTAAGTTCATGAAACGACATGTCACAAGGGAATCGATTTCGATTACATGATCACACACAAGCGTGATTGCATACGACAATTACAAGACCACATTCTCCATTTCACACAGTACACAAGTTCACACAAGTTCCATATAGTGTCTCACTCTCTACTAGACCCTTACTCGACGAAGATACACACCTAGGTATCGAACGCACGAGCATTGCTATCTAATTCCCTAGTACATCCTAGTTATATCGATAGATCTCACTATTGTGGTGTAATAATGTTTTCGTTACTAACCTTAAGTCTTTATACTTTTAGTTTACAATTCCACTATTTTACATAATCAATTTAATCATTTAAATACCGTAAATAAATAAATCCTATGGAAAAACCAATATCTTTACTTCCCATTGTATAGAATGTTTCCACAACTTTTTATCAATACCAAGAGTGCCTCGATCGGACACCACATTTAAAATTTATAAATTTTTAAACATTTTTCAAAAAATTACAGTGTTAACCGATTAACCAGTTCATTTTTCACGTCCAAAAACAATTTTCACACGCGTTAATTGGTTAACCCCATTTTTTTAATTGGTTAACATTGCACCAGAATGCCAAAACCTGCATTTTCTCACTTCAAAACCCACATAAACTCAATATAACTTCATCGACTATTCTACGACATTTTTTTCACATTTTAACCGTTAGAAATTATTGATTAGAAAAAATCAACATTTTCTTCCAATTTCTAACCTAAACTCTAGAAACTAAAAAATTCTAGAACTTAGTCTCTAGCTAGAACCCACCTTTCAATGGATGGTGAAGAAGAAGTTAATGATCTAAGCTTGGTTACACTTCTAGGTTTTCTCTCTTCTTCCTTGCTCTTCTCCTCTCAAGCTCTTCTTTCTCTTATGTTTCTATTTTTGTTCCAAATGAGGCAAATGAGAGATAAAGAGAAATAAATATCTATCAGTTAGTAACACTAATTGGTCCATATTTTAGGGTATCCAAAAATGTCTCTAATGCACCAATTAATAAAACCTCAGAGTCAAATAATATTAACTAAATCAATCCGAGCTCATCAGTTGCTCTAATTATCTTAACATAAAATTCTCAGAGCACATTGGAACCCCATTGATCTCAATAAATATTATTCAAAGAATTTAAATAAATACGAGATATTACAAGCGTTGCATGGGAGGCAACCCACAAATTTGTTTTTGTTTTTCCTTGTCCACGATAAATAAGCGGTAAAATTAAACCTTATAGTAACTTTTTTCCATGTTTCATCTTTTTCAGATCACCTAAATTCTCCTTAGCATAATTTTTCCACTAACAAATTATTTGAGAATGCAACACGTTGACAACATGAGGATCATTTTCAAGGATGATGCCCATTTAAGTATTTATGAAGTCTTGTATGAGAGAACCATCTCACTGACATGATATCAGGACTTCCAGAGCCTAGAAATATTAAGACTCAGAGATAGTGTCAGGTATATGCTTAACCAGATCAGTTGGGATCAGTTCTCAGTTGCCAATTAAATCTACCAGAACCTCACCTTAGAGTTTCTAAGTTATTTCCATTACTATCCTCATCGAGAACTATGACATAATATGGGATTAACCACCTTTATGCTATTTGGACATAACTATTGTCTTAACCACCGAGAACTAGATGACCTATTAGGATTCCATCAAGAACCACATGTTTTCACTGAGGTACCCAGCGAAGACTATATGCAATTTGAACTTGTTGCTCTCTGGGGTGGTCTCACTGAGAATTTCCCACCTGACTATGAGATGATGAAATTCACCCTTATCCAAAACCCATCCATTAGGTACTTCCAAATAGTTCCAAATACTTCCAACTTGTTGCTCTCTGGGGTGGTCTCATTGATTATTTGGAAAGTGTGAAAAAATTGGACCCATTAGTAAATAAGAAGTATTCATCATGTTCAATGTTTTCTAATATCGCCCCATCAATTATGTAGCTTTCTTGCTTGCAGGTTTGGATAAAATTCCTAACTCACAAGAGGATACATTCTTGTATGCGGGACAATCACCCACACAACCTTTAGCTTTAGGTCTTCGCAACTAATTAGCACACCTAGTTCCTATATGTGGTCACAACCTGATAAATATAGAACACTGTTTAAATAGAATTTTAGTGAGGTTAGAGGGGCCTAATGAATTCAAAATACTGATTACTAATGAATTTATCCATCATTTTTCCTTCCCGAATCCTGAAAGGACAAGTGTTCACAACCGTGAGAATTGGATGTACCGATTATAAGATCAAGGAGAGACACCAACACCACCTGAAACTCCTCTTGCGCCTGAATACCACCCAACTCCTCCATCAGATATTTCTTCGTCATCTTCTTCTGCATGTCCTCCACCAGGGCATAATGTTGAATATGAGCTCAACATCCTAAGATAAGAAGTCATAGCTCTTCTCCATGAAATTCATGATCAAATTGATAGAGAGACCGAGCAAATGGACACATGTTCCAAGAAGTATATTCCCTACAGAGAGCATAAGGTCAACCAATGAGACATAGTGACACATGAATCACTCACAACTTTATTCTTTCCTTCTACGCTCTTTCACGAAAACATTGAGGCCAATGTTGAGTTTAATTGTGGGGAGGAAATATTTCCCCGTTTTTCATAATTCTTTCAATTTTTTATAAAATTTTCAATTTCTCATCATTCATTAAATCATATTTCCATTTCAGTTGTTGAGCTATCGACGTTAAATAAAGCGATGTGTGGGAGGCAATCCATGAGAGTTTTATTATTATTTATTCGATTCAATTTAAAAATTTATATTTTCTAACTTTGAATATTACTTTATTTCTTACTTTTCATTTGATATTTTCTTAATTTTGCTAAAACACCTGCTATATAATCATTATGTAGGACCCAAAACCGCTAAAAAGCCCATAAAGCACACACAAATGCTTCAAATATGTCCATGGAGCTCGCCACAAACTCATGGTGTTCACCATGAGCTTGCCACAAACTTATGGCGTGCACCACGAGCTTTAGAAACCTAAAATCCCAAATTGAAAACCCATGGTGTTCGCCACATAGGTCATGGCATTCACCACGAACTTAAAATGCGCAGAAGTCGGACTTTAACCCATTTTCCTTTTAAACTTCATCCCCTCAACTTCTAACCAACCCCATTTACTCATCCACCTTTACCTCCTCACTATGGACAACCCATGCTCTTTTTTCCTTTTCCAACCTTTATCAAAACATTGAGGATAATGTTTAGTTAAAGTGTGGGGGATGAACTTTACTGCTTTCTTTTTATTGCTTTTTGGTTAGATTTATTGTCTTTCTAGTTTTTTTTCCATGTTTGTGAGGATTTTATCAATTTCTAGTATAATTGTTGTTAGTAGAGTCAATGCATGTTGTAACACCCTAAATAATCCCCTGCGTAAATGTAAATATAATTAGAGTATGAAACTACAAAACCTCATTTAGGATGTCACAAGCAACAAAAACCTTCTCTTCTATATGATATGCAACACATAATTTTAAAATTATTTAACAAATATGATGATAATAAAAGATTTCTAAACTTCACTTTTTATTAAAACAGAGGAAACATCAACACTTATTCATTACAACGTAAGCATGTTATTCAGTTAAATAAATAACTAAAATTAAGAGATATCTAAAATCTCAAGCAAACATATCCTAAGAAAACATAGCGTTCCATGACCCCATTGTTACATATCATAGCAGACACCGACACAAAGGCATAAACAAAAGTCTCAATCTTCCACTCACATTAGTTCTCCTACTACGGATTATTTGCACGTTACCCACCTGGAGGCAACATTCAAACAGAAGGGGTGAGATTCTAAAATCAACAAAAGAAATAAATGATATAAATATAAAAGTATAAAAATCATCAAACAATTCACCCTTCATCACAACTTTCATTAATTTCAACACAAACAGATAATTAAACTTTTCATAATGCTACACAACTCAAATATTATGCAATGAGACACCAACTTGACTCAATGCATGTGGTACCAATTTTGATCCCTTTTTCATGATCACAATTCCCGTCGAAATTTCTATATAGGTCACTCACACCCCACACGGGCACACGACATCCGTGATTGCTCACACACCACATGGGTACACAATCACCTCAACAACTACAACAACACGATTACCTTACGAAGAATCTGGATAAACGCTCACACCCCACATGGGCACACGTCTTATCCCACAACTCATGCAATATGTTATGCATCTCAAACAACAACATACAAAGAAAAATGCATAAGACTAACATATCACCCATACATTACCTCAAAACTGTCCAACATACATTATACACATGTTCAAACATGCAAACATTGTAATCCACAACAACACCATGCATATTATCCAACTCATCATGTTATAATCAATAACGATAACACGATATCACAACAACACAACTTCATGGTTTCATATTTCACCAAGCATGTTATCACAACACATAATTGAGTTTAACAAATCATTATAACCAAAATATAAACATCTCCACCTTAACACAACCTTAATTACAACCCCTCTTCATCGTATAAGTAGTATACGAACTTGACATTTAAATGAACATAACACACTATAAGGAAATGCATTGTTAATACACATCATAAGCAACACAACATAAAAGTACATGCCATTTTACACAAATGCACATTAATTAATTTACCTACTGGCAACAAAACTATTTTTATTGAAATGAATATCGCGCTAGATTTCCAAATCTTTGAACGACACCCAAAACAGATTCACAGTTTGAAAGTTATGAATTTTTGAAAATTTACAAAAACTATCACGTTCAGTGGTAACCGATTACCGCATATGGTGTAACCAGTTACACAGTTAAAAAATGCCCAAAAACACCAATTTTGAACTGTGTAACCGGTTACATCCCACACGGTAATCGGTTTCATGACTGGAAAAATCAATTCTCTTATGTTTCTGTCACGAAAATCACTTTTCAGCCCATTCCAATACCCCTAAACAACATATATCACAAAAATCAAACTTCCAAATAAGTATACAACATTATACATGCATTAGGAACTCTTACAACACAACCAAACATAATTTAAACAAAGCAATTTACACAATTAGAGCATTTTCTTTATTACCGACACGTAACCCTAACTTCTCACCGGAAACATTCAACGATCAACAAAATACGGGAATAAAACCTAAAGATTTATCTACCATCATACATATATCATATATCCCTTAAGAGATTAAATAACCCCACCCATACCTTAGATTTCTTGCACAAAGTTCCTCTTTTCTCTTGAGCCCTAACTTCCTTTCCTCTTCTCCCTTGAGCCCTAGACTTCTTTTTTACTTCTTTCTCTTGTTTTCACGTATAATGATTTCTCTCTTCTCTAATCCCCTTTTTCTTATTATTATATTATTATTATTACTGTCACTTATTCCACTAAAATAATAATAATAACTAAAATAATCAATATTCAACTATTATCATACTTAAATAATTATAACTAAAATAATCTAATTAGTCTTACTCCCCACACCACCAATCTTTATGCTTTTGGTCATACACCCCTACTACCTTAAAGACAATTCTTAAGGAAATACCCACCACCAAAGGTACTCAAAACATGATGAAACACACAAAATCATACAATTACACACATCAACACATAAATATATTTACAAATAATAATTAAAATAAAACAGGGTGTTACACATGCGATGTCGAGTCTTTATGCATGGTTTCTTGTTGCTTGTTGATTCTCCCAGTTTCTTGAGACAAACCAAAAAAACTTGTTTCCAAGAATTGGAAATTTATTGCTTGATTTTAAAGTATATATGCTACAAATGAAATTGAGGTTAGATTATGGAGACTAAGGAAAATTTTACAAGATCGATATCGTTTTAACACCTTAAATATCCCGAATATGGAGATAGATTTGAGTAATTATTATGTTCATAGCCTTGAATTCTCATTCTTTAAAAGTCCTTAAGTATTTTATCTCCATCCTAAGGACACATTACGTAGGAAATCAATCCAAGTAAGTGAATGATCACAAAATTAGAAGAAAAAATAAATAAAAAGAGAATGTTCCTTCAGTTAGGTGACCCTCACCCGAACATTTAATACCTAATCCTTTTATTTGTTAATAATTTGAGCCAAAGTGCACGAAAAAGAAAAAGAATAAAAATTAATATCATAGTCGCTAACATATTTTCCTACCATGAGTGTGAAAGAATAACTGACTAAATGTGATTGCACTAGAATGAAAAAGGATAAAAAAGAGAGTGAGTAAGTTAGGCTTGAACATACTAGCATGATTCAAATTGGTTTGCATAGGAGGGAGGCTTATGACCGCATAATTGTGGAATTATGTTCTTACGATATCCTTAGGGTGAAAATTAGTACCTATCAAGGAAATCTTAACCAATATAGAGTTTGTAGCCTAGTATGAGTATTTGAATGCTATTTTCTTTTGAGTATTTACATTAGATGCTACATTTTTTAAATCTTTTCATGTGTGTAACAACTTGCTTGAGGACAAGAAAAGTGAAATTTGGGCACACAGATATCAGATGTCGAGACGTATGTCACAACACTGGAATCAGAACATAATGAAAACAACACAAACAATTATAAACCACTGAAAGTAAATAACAAAATAAGTTGGTAACCCAGCTCGATGCAACTTACCTACATCTGAGAGCTACCAATACATGAAGGAAATCCACTATAATAATATTAGTTTGAAGCTAGACTCCCCCATTTACAACTTATCACCTAATCACTACCCGTGCTAACTTCTACCTAGGAACTCCTAGATACGAGAACCACATCTCACTTCCTATCAGTCACACACCAATGACAATTCAACAACTCAAAATAGAAGAAGGCTCTTCCAAAACAATACTTAGTTTTGCTTAAAAGCTTTAAACTAAGAACAATACACTCTTTTCTTAAAAGCTCATGAGTGAACATTTAACAATGAACAATCAGTCAAATAAATGCATCAAAATTGATACAAGAGTGACATACAAAGAAAACACACTAAACACTAAAAGAACCATCAAGACATGTCTAATCCAAAATTTTAATCTCTAAATCTCCAAGTTGCAATATGTTTAGGCCTTTCTTTAAATAGCCTTCAGAACATGGGGGCTTAGGCTCTTTTGACGCAAATCAACTTCAAATCTTCCTCAAGATTTTCTACACACAAATAGGAACAAAACACAAACTTCCCTAAAAAGGATCGAAGATCCTTTTTACAAAATACAATCAAATATGTTAAGACAGAAGTTCCCAAAATATCCTTCCTTGGATAGCAGCAACGTGTGAATTAAAAAACACTCAAAACTCACACTAAAAATACTAAAATAGTCATGCCCTAACATTTTGGTATAACATGTCTTGAAACATGTCACAACATCATGCTGAACATGATGTCTGACTCTCATGGCAGAACATTTGGCTTAACATCTTGTTGTCATCATGTTTTACCAAAATGTTGCCGATACAAAAATCACAAAACCTATAGTCCCCCCTTTGGAAAATTTTGGATAAAAGAACCTTTGAACAAATCAGGAGTACACACAGCAGAATCACAAAAACACAAGCTACATGAAACCATGTAAACTTTGTACAAACTACAATTTTGCAGATATAGACTAGAAAGGTTCAAAACAACCCCTATCACGCGTAGACAATCCCCCCAATAGGAAAACCCAAATTACAAATCACATGAAACCAAAAATGAACTACCTAATTTCAAACAACCCTCTAAAGGAAAAAAAACTCACAAGAAAAGCACAAAAGCACAAGCTTATTCAAACAACACCTACCAACATTAACAACTAACATCCCCTGAATTAAAAAGCTTATGAATTCAACAACATAATGTTAAGACATCTAGTCTAACATCACACACCAACTAGAAGCACAACATCATCAACTCTCCCTCAAAAGATCACAACCACTGCAGAGAAAGATAAATTCTCACAAACATAAATGGAATGATGTTAGAACATATAGAATGACATCCCAACACCACCAACAAAAACCTCCCAGCAACACAAAATAAGCCATAAAAATGTACAGATCATATATATGCTTCACATCCTGAGAACTTCTCCCTCTCACAATATCAACACCCTCATCACCATTACTACCCCTTTTTAGCCACCAATTTGACACTACTTTTCCCATTTTCTTTATATCCTGCATAAACAAGGCTAATTTCTATAATTCTTTAAAAATAAAAATTCCTAGTTCACCTCTTAATTTCTCAAACTGGTTTGCATCCAAAGCCTTAGTAAAAATATCAGTCAGTTGCTTCTTAGTGGCTACATGCTCAAGACTTACCACTTTTTCTTCAAAAAAATCCCTGATAAAGTTATCATACCTTAAATTTTGACCCTAAGATACCCACACGCCCATCAGTTTAATGGACATTGTTGAAGTTTACCAGGTCACATCCTGACAATGAATCGGGATTCTTGAGTCCCTTGGAGGATTTAGGAAAAGGACCAATCATAAATTCCTAAGATTTTAAACCTTTCAAACATACTCAAAGGATTATGTAATCTCAAATGGTGATAATTAATGCAAATATTTCACAAAATTTCAGTGATTTGAACCTCAAAGCCTCAGTATCACAAATCAGGGTTTTGAGTCGACTGTGCCCTCCAGATGGATCTTTTCATGGGAGAATGAGCCAAGACATCCACATGTAATCCAAGGAGCTTAATATAATACTAATATACCATCTACAAGTTTGAATCAAGATTAAAGGATGCAGAGATCAGGAAGCCCCAAATTAAGGTTTCATAGTGCCCAATTAGGGTTTTTGACTGATCAGGGAACCTAAAGTTGAAATTTTCTATTGGACATGATCCAATACCATAGGTAATGGTTCAAATAACTCATATACATCATGGAATTCCATTCACAAGTTCAAAATACCTCAGAGGATGCTCAGTCAAAAAATAAAAAATAAGTGTAATTTTCATCTGGACCAAAAAGTCAAACTTTGACTTTTTGACCAAAAATGATCCCCATGACCTATATTACAAGAATGTATGGTCCAAAAATGCATTTGATCACAAAAAAAAATCAAGAATTTGAAGATAACTTGTAAAAGGGGCTAACTTAGAAAACTTGGAAAATTTTCTAAGTTATGAAAAGTGTGCATGTACCCTACCTTCAATCATCATAACTTGTTATCCAAGCATCAAATTTTTGTGAACCAAAGCTTAAATGAAATATTTTTCCACAAACTACAAAATATTCTACTACACAAACTCCAAATTATCACGGATTTTAAGTTGAAGATTGATCAAAATCAAGAAAAAATTGAAAATTCAACACTTAGATAGAATCTACCTAAGTACAAAATCAGTCAAAACATCAAAACTTGGTGGTTTTTTTCACATAGTTCCAAGCGTATTCAAATCCTTGTGAAAACATCAATGTTATCACAAATGTTACCAAGAATTCAAAGAACCAAGTGGCATGATAAGATCTTGCTTGAGCATGAAGAAATCTCTTGTCAAACACATCATGCCACAACTGTTTTCAAAAATGATTTTGGACCAAGACTTGAAATTGAGATTTTATGAGTCAAGTATAAGATTAGCTGGTCAAGAGAATCAAAGAAATCATTACATACCTGATCAACCTGCAAATTCATGATTGCACCAAGGAATTTCCATTTATGGCATTCATGAATTTCAACACCTAAGCACTTGATCCAAGGGTCATAATCCTCTCCAAAAAGCCATATCCTAGAATATCTTGATCAACAAGCAACATGTGCTCATAAACAACAATTATAATATCTGAAGAATGTGAATTTAGTTGCTGCATAGTTGAGCAATTTGGAAATTTCATTATTTACATTGTAAGAGATATTATGGTAAGCAATGATTAATAATTTATGATCTCATCTCTTCAAGACTTAGAGGCTAAGTAATCTCAACATTTCTTCCTATAAATAGATACCTCAATTGATCATAAAAATCACTCCAAATCCTCTGAATCCTAAGATTTCCCTTATTCACTCTCTAAGACTCAAAACTTGACATTTTGAGCAACCACTATCTGGTTTGAGTTGTGGCCACTATTAACTCAATCTAATTGCCCAAACACATAACATATGATGTATTTGAGGTGTTCAAACACTTGAACCAACCCAGCAACACCTCCAACCCAAAATCACTCTTCAAAACCTCAAAAAAGCCTTCTTTCTATAACTTGAAGACCATAACTTGATCCAACCACTTGGCATCAAGTCCAAGGGATCAAACACACTCCATATGGTGTAGGGAAACTGTTTGGATCATCACAACTATTCTATAACACCTCCAGCTCAAAGATCAAATTTCTGTTGCAACTCCAAGCTCAAGTATGCCTAAAATTTGGTCATCTCATAACTCATGCATATTTTCTCACACTATCTGTTTACCATGTGTGCGTAGTTATATTTTAAGTGTTTTCCCTCAATCAATTGCACAGAAATATCATCATGTAGAATTTCATGAGGCTTAGGCCAAATTAGGATTCTTCAGTGTTCATCACTTATATCTCTCACCACACTTAAATTAAATGAAATTAATCACCACCATCATGTTCGTGGGTTAAAATCCAACAACTTTGAGCTTTATTTCATCTCAAATGGATGCCTATTCCATGAGATACGATTGAAAATATAAATATGGGTAATTTGCCCATGGCGCCTGTTCTTAAGTTTGTTCTTGGCGCCATTTTTTATAATTTGAATGATTTGAATTTCCAAAGTTATTTTAATTGATTCCAAAATTAATAAATTTCTGATCATTTTTGAGTTTTTAACTGATTATTTTTTCATTAATTCAAAAAAATGTTTAAATATTTTATTCCATAAAAAAATCACAAATTTTTTTTAAATATTTTTTATAATTTTGTAAAGAATTTAATTTTATTGTTTTTAAACATTTTAAAAATATTCTTTCTCTTAATTTTTCAAACATAAATGAATCTCAAGTCATTCTGTGGATAAAAATATGAATTTTCAAACATTGATCCAAGAATTTCTCTTGTTTTTTACTTATGTTTGAAATTTATCAAATGTTTTAATCATTTTATTCAAAAAATAAATGTTTTTAATATCAAAATTAGGGTTTAGATCTTTTCACCCCTAATTCTTCAAATCTTACACTTTTGCGCCTCTATTAGAGTGTAAGACCCATCCCTTTTTGAAAAATAAACTATTAGGGTTTATCTGAGCCATTTTCAAAAACTCGGCGCGATCTCCTTTTTCACTATATTGTATTTTCATCTGTGAATCTCTTTGTGAATTTATTTACACATACTCTTTGTTTTCTAAAATGAATTGTCAAAATGTGTCATGGGAAATCCTTTATGTTTAGGACCCATTTTTTCTGTTTTAAACTTTCTCCGGTCTGTTTTAAAATTTCGTCAGGCTTCCGTATAAGTCCTGACCTCCCCAACTGTTTTCTTAATCAGTTTCTCAATCTCCTAAACAAATAATATCGGCCACTTGTTTACAAGTCCCATCTATTTTTTTATCTTTTTCAAACTAAAGATCTAATACACCAGATACTAGATTAAATTTCACTTCGGTGAACTGCTTTCTAGGCGGTAGGCAGCTTTTCAACACCCAAGTTTTACCCTGTGCATGAAATCACAAGATAATAAAATACAAAACAAATTCCATAGGCATTCTTATGTATAAGACCTATTATTGGCTTTGAGCCATCCCTTCTCCCTCCAACTTCTCACTGTTTTCTTAAATTGTTGTTTGCTTGTTAAATTAGGGTTTCTATTTAAATATATCTTTCTCTATCTCATACTAAAGCAAAGATAATAAAATAATTCTTAATCATCAAAGAGGATACAATATAAAATATATTTGTAATTTATCTCCCTTGGAATTTTGGGTCTCTGCTTCCTAGTGTAACTTCCAACATTATTCTTAAAAATCATTTAAGAATATCCAAAACATAACAATGACATACTAAACAATGTTCAACACATTCACTGACACATTTATTTATCTGGATGCATCTTATCTCTATATATTTGCATCTTGCTAGAATATCTAAGTAGTTAGGTTATCTTCATCCAAACAGATACACCATTTAAACTCAACTTTGGATGTTTCTTTACAACTTACTAGGGGCTTACAGAGATAAGAAGTTTCCCTGTGAAATGCTTCTTTTTAAACCATACCCATACTCCTATTGGACTTGTTCAAGGACCCGTGGACCTCTTAAAGGTAACATAACCTTCTCTTGGGCTTAAAAACAAGGACCCTCAAAGGCTTCCTAAAAGCATAGAAACATATCCTTAGAATCAAACACATACAATAGTCTCCCTCTCCCCAATGGATAACTAAGATAGCCTCCTATTGGGCTTTGTACAATTGAACCCCCAGACAAAGAAATGCCTGATAACCTCAAAACATTTATCAAACAAAACAGATAAAACACTCTTCCCTACAAGAGTCAGTCTCCCATCAAAAGTCAGCCTACCATCCTGGGCTTCATACAAGATACAGATAAATCAAGAGTCAGTCTCTCACCAAATAAGCTTCACACCTGGGCTTCCAAATCAGGACACAAATAAAAATTTCTCCATAGAGTCAGTTTTCTTTGTTAGCTTCAACCTTGGGCTTCAATCAAGGCACATATGTATCAACCTTTCCCTCTTTAGTGATGAAAAATTCTCTCTACTGAGTATCTTTTAGCTTCAACCTTGGGCTTCAATCAAGGCACAAAAGTCAAAAACTTTACAGTCAATTTCATTACAGTCATAGTCTTGGACTTTACCTAAGCTAATCTCATTACATTCATAATCTTGGACTTTAACTAAGCTAATCCCCAACAATCATAGTCTTTGATTTAACTAAGCTAATCTTTTCAGTAATACACTTGGACTATAACTAAGATCACTTTCCACCAGTCATATCTCCACTCAAATTTAGCTTTATTGAGCTATGCAATTCAGGTTAACCATTCAGTCCTCCTTGAGCTATGCAATTAAGGGTACCCATTCATCTTTTCTTGAGCTATGCAAATCAAGATACCAGATTTAGCTTATGCCTTATGCTATGCAATTCAAGCACCCATATAAGTTACAACAAAGCTTTTCATCTTCAATCTTGGGCTTTGATCAAGACACAAATATAAACCATTTGAGCATCATCATCATGTAATTTTAACCAGAATACAAATCAAACTTTCTCCTAGCCTTAGCCTTAGGAGGAACTACGAGGCTCTGATCCCTCATTTCTCTTTTTCGGGGTACGTAGGAAAAAGGTCGTAAGATCTTTGTGAGCACACCAAACAAAAAACAACAATTAGGTTTTCAGACCTATATCAAAACATTAGAAATCCTCAAAACACCAAAAACACAAAATTCACTTATCTCACTCATCTCAAAACACTCTCCACCCCAAATTCAAGACCCCACCACCAAATATAAAAAAGAACAGTTATTTTATAAACCTAAAGGTGAAATAAATCTAAAGGGGACCCGATCTCTTGGTAGCACATGAAACCTAACAGTCATTTGTTTAAACTCAGTTTGCAAGTAGGGTTAGTTGGATACTTCCTTTACCCTCCCTTAATCATCTTTATAGGATAAAAAATGAATCGAACTGTTGATCATTGATAGTGATTCACAACCACATTGTATATAAAAGGAGTTTAGTGATAACAGGTCACGAAAACCATGCAATAGAAAAATGGCGACTCTGCTGGGGATTCTCTTTTTCTTCTTACTGTTTATTTTTAAACCCTTTAGTTAGAAAAGCCATAGGTTTAGGAACATGTATATTTTTTTTATAAATTGCTTTTATACTGCTTTATTTTTATGTTTCCGCACAATACATGCTCAAATGATATCCTTGGGGTGGTTTCTTCAAAATGGGAATGCGATTAATCTGTAAGTGTGTGAGTTCTAGTGCTCTCTAAGATAGGTAGTGCATACTTAAATGGCTTGTAGGGAGTTGAGTCCCAACCAAGTTTAATCTTAAGAGTCCCTGAATAAGTCTAGGTTTCCAGTAGAAATCGATGTTTATAGCGTACTCCATGAAAACTCGGTGATTTTTAATTGGATACTCATCACACTGATGATTTAGTAAACATTTACCCCTTGTCCTTGACCTACAAGATCTACGGGTACAAAATCTTCACCGTAGTATAAAAACCTTGGGAATGGGTAGAGCTCTGGCCTCATGACACCAAACCCTTGAACCTATGTTTTCACCATGTTTTTGTGTGTTGCATTTATGCATTCATCTAAAAACACCATTTTTTTATTAAAAAAATCATCATTTACTTTTCTTCTTTAAAAGTACGTCTGTTGCATTTATCAGTTTTCAAAATGGACTTGGGGCGACAGAAAACCCATAAGTTTACATCCAAGAGTCCGAAGATGGATGATCTGAGAAAGCTAGGAAAGCTAGTAACAGACCCAGAAGAATTTAGGGGAAAGTTTGGAGGACTTTTGTCCCTATTGAAGATCAGCATGGTAGAAGGAGTTCTTGCTACATTTGTTAGGTTTTATGACCCGGTATACCACTGCTTCATATTTCCCGATTATTAGCTTAGTCCAACATTGGAAGAGTACTCTCAGTTAATAGATATCCCTATTAATGAGAAAGTTCCATTCTCTGGATTAGAAGGGACTCCGAGATAGTCAACAATTTCTAAGAACCTCACTTTGGAAGAGTCGGACGTCAAAGCACATTAGACTACTAAGGAAGGAGTTAAAGGATTACCTTCCAAGTTTCTAATCCAACGAGCATTATACTTTGCCAATATCGAAAATACTGTTGCATTTGAAGTCATCTATGTACTTCTCATATACGGGATATTCATATTCCCCAATGTAGAAAACTTTGTCGACATCACTGCATTAAATATTTTTCTAATCAGAAATCCAGTTCCTACATTGATCGCGGATGCTTATCATTCAGTTCACCTGAGGAATCTATGCAGCGGAGGAATGATCACTTGTTGTGCACCACTTCTATACAAATGGTTCAATTCCCAGTTGCCTAAGTCATCAACATTTTGGGACAGTAAAAGTGGAATGCATTGGTCTCATAGAATCATGTCTCTGACCAACAGAGACATCAATTGGTCTAACCAAGTCTACGACGGAGTTATGATCATCAACGTTTGTGGTAATTTCCCTAATATACCTCTCATTGGTACCAAAGAAGTAATCAATTATCATCCGAAGTTAGCTCGCTGTTAGATGGGATATCCGATGAGGGATATACCGATCAACATTCATTTGGAAAGTCTCTTCTTCAAAGAAGGAAAAGATGATATCATCCTTAGAAAGATAATGCACATTCTTGGAAGCATGTGCACAACAAAGGAAAATAATCTCTGGGAAAACCAAATTATGTCTCTTTGGTTCCTTATCTCCAATGGTTACAAGCCATAACAATTAAGCTGAGGATGTGTTATCCTTGAAAAGGAGTGTTTCCACGGAATGAACTTGTTCTCTACTTCATGAATGACACAGAAAAGCTCCAGATAGCTTTCAACAAATGCAAAGAGAGAAACTCCTGGAAAAACAAATATCAGATTCTCATCCTAGAGAACGCAAAAATTCAGAGTCTCCTGAAGGAAAAGGATACACTTATTGAGGTACTTGAGTACCATGTTGTCGCTCCCGAAGATTTACATCCCGGTACAAGCGCGAACGGTCAGCGAAAGGAGAAGATGAAATGAACTGAATAGAGTCGCCAGCTAGACATTTTTATCCCGAAGGAAAGGTAATGCTGCATAAACCTAGGAAAAGATGGATAAGACGATCGCAAACCAGAGAAACTGATAAAGGGGGTTGTGTTTAAAGGGGTAGTGTATGTGCTATATGTGTGCAAAAAGCTAAGAATCAATGTACAAGTGTCAGTGCAAAAGAGTGAATGCTCAGGAACTGAGGCTTTGAAAAGAATGCTGAAAGAGGGGGAAGACATTGAGACTTTTGTTCGATAACTGTTAAGTTATGCCTACGTATCCTCTTGTGCAATGAGGGAGTCAGAACACCGTAGTTCGACTCAAAGAGACTGAAAGATGAATTTGACTGTGAACTGCTTGCTTGTCTATTATCAAGTGTATGACTCGTCTGGCTCGAGTGCTAATTGTCTTGCATTAGACGGGAGAAGTAAGTTCTCGTTTATGAGTGAGTGTGACGAGAAAAGAATCCCGAAGGAGACGATTATTGTTTGTTTTTTGTGTTTTCAGTTTTGTTATTGTTTTTGGTGTTTGTCATAAGTTAATGAGCTTAAGCCTAAATCAAGGGGCTTGTAAACTCATTATATCCTCCCTGATTAGGGATAATGAGAATACTTTAAGTATGAGATAAGCATCTCAACTTAATTACCATGATGATGTAGGATTAAGATCATTAACCTACTTGTGATTATTAAGATGTTTTTGGGTTTTGTTTAGTGTTAAGTAATGAGTTTAATCTCTAATCACAGATTAATGAACTCATTACACCATCCTAATAGAAGGATGATAGATGAGAACACTTAAGCTAAGGAATACTCCTCAACTAAATCCATGGTTAGGGATTAAATTCATGACAAAACAAGCCTTTGTTAAATGGATTTTAATTAAAGGTGGGATTAAGAAGTGGGTTTTATGATTTGTAAGAAAACTTGAGGGGGACTTGTCCATTAAACACTAGGGTTAGTCCTTCTTAACCATAAAGGAAGAATTAGAACCCTAATGTAAGGCCCAAGTTACAAGTTGATGTCTTAGTGATTATTAGATGGATTAATTAAGAGGTTTAAACAGATTAAGGGTTTAACACTTAGGATTAAAGTTATACACTTCATCCTAAGAGAAGGATGCAGGCATAACCTTAATTCCAAAGTCCTAAAACCTTAAAGGTTTAGTCTCTAATGATGAGATGAGAAAAGAGACACAACGAAGACTCAAAGGAAAAAGTCTAAGGGAAACTAATAATTCCTAAAAAGTTATCATTCTTGGAAGTCCTAGGGTTTGTGAGGCTTAAGAAAAGAAGTCTTCAAGGAAGCCACCAAGGAGAAGCAAGATGAAAAGAGAAGGAAGCAGAAGAATAAGTTACTTACTTCCTAAGAAGATAAGTAACTTAAAGGAAGAAAAGCACAAATGAGCAAGCTCACTCAAAGACAAATAAAAATGCAGCAAGGATTCAATATGAAGAGATGAGAAGTGTTGGGAGGTGAAGGCAAATCCACATTCTAAACAAACTTACCATTAACCTGAAAAGTTAGTACAAGATGCAATATGAAAAGAATGAAATGAAATGATGCATATGAAAGGGAAAAGACCAAGAACAGAAGCATAAATATGATGTAAATGATGCCATTATATGATGCAAAGACATACAAGATGCATATGTGTGTTCATATAAGAGAATGAATGCAAATGAAGCATGTAGGAATCATGAAAATACATGGATGTTCATGAAATGTAATGGATGCAAAGCATAGAAAATGTATAAATAAATGATCAAGCAATGTTCAAGCAATGTCTTAAGATGTCTAAGATGGCATACAAATGCTTGGAATGTCATGGAAAGTTCATATGTTCATGCAATGCAATGTAAGATGCAAGTGAGGATGCAAAATTAGGGCTACATGAAAGGATGAGATGCAAATGGCAAAGACAGAAGCAAATGACATTATAAAAATTTGAAAATGCACTAAAAGGAACCCTAAACCTATACTAGGTTACCATCCAAAGGGGGAGGTCAGAAGCTAAACCTAGAAGAAGTTATGAATTTCCTAAGTTTCTAGGGTTTTTTGGGTGATCCTCAATGTAAAATGCCAAACAAATTGAAAATGCAAGAAAATTCATGCCAAAAATATCCTAGATACTACATGATATGTGTAAAACAATGCAAAAAGAACCATCTTCAAACCCTTCATGGTTAGGCAGAAAAGATTTTTCAAAGGTTAGGGTTTAAAATGTGATTTTATGAACCCTAAATTTAAAGAAAATTGTCAAGTTATGATCAAAACCAAAACGAAATTTGTATGAAGGGTTTGAAAATGTTTCTAAATTTGTTAAGATGCAACATGATTTTTTTGGTGATTTTTAGAAACTTAAATGCTATTTTAATTAATTCATTTTCATTAATTAATTAAAATAAACATTTAAATATTTTAAAAATACTTTTTATATGCAAAAAATAAAATAAAAATCATTTTCTGATTAAGAAAAATATTTGAGACAAAAATGCAAAAGGAGATATTTTTGGGATTTTTTAAAGTATTTTAAATAAAATGAGAAAGAGAAATGAATTAAAAAAGAAAATAAAATGAATAAAAGAGGAAGTATGTGCATCCAGTGGTCCAGGTTCAAACAAAATTTGGAGGGAGTTGACTGCGCGCCAGATCCAAGGGTGGAGATTCAAACTGAGCTAATTATCTAATTAATTTAATTAAACTGAATTAGGGCTTAAGTGAAATGATCCAGGCCACTCGTTTACGCGCTAATCACCATCTAACGGCCCACATTTAAACTGGCCAGATTAAACCCTAAACAAACCCTAATGACTTTCAGGTGGCCGGAGAAGACCTCCGGTCATCTTCTCCGGCCAGCCAAAACCCCTAACTTCTTCCCTAGGCCAAATTAGGAGCTCTAAATCTCCAGATCCACTCTCCTAATCATTCTCAACAAGATTCAATCATCAAACAACATTTATCATGCATCAAAATCCAGATACGAATCAAAACATACAAACTGCAAAAATTTCAGAAGCACGATACAGGCTCAATACTCAACCATTTTCAAAAGTAAAAGGTGCAGTGTGATCAGTGAAGCATGAAGAACATTTCTATAACAAAAAAATACAAGTTCTGGAAAATTTGTTCTTGATGATACCTGAGCTTGAGCTTTCTCAATCTGAGCTATCTGGGCCTCTCCTTTGTGCAAATCAACTCCAATGGACCTCCTGAGGATACTTTGATGCTTGGAAGGAATTTATTTGGGTTGTTTTTGAAGTTTCAGTTCAGAGGGGGGTGAAATCGTGTTTTTGATTCTTGAGGTTTTAGGCTTGTTTAATGGTTGGGAAATGATCTGGAGGATGTATGGAGATGATTGGTGAAGTTTGCTTGAAGTTTTGATGGCTGGTTTATGAGTTTCGAAGAAGGAAAGTTTCTTGAGGATTTTGTGAATCTGAGTATGTGGTATGATTCAAGCTCCAAGAAGTTATGAAATGTGATCATTAGGGCATGTATGGGAAGCTGTGATAGGTCAGAAGAGTTGTTGTGGGCTATGCTGATTGGTATGGTGTGAAATGCAAAAAGTCAAGATTTGTGTCCTTGGAGGTATGGGTCATGGCAGGTCTGGTTTCAAGGGGTGTATGGCCTCAGCTGAGTTCAAGGAGGACCATGGAAACAAATTTTGTGAGCTGGCACAAGTGGATGGAAAGATTTGCACCATTTTGCAATCTTGAGAAGTTTTGGCCCCTTTGGAATTTCTTGAAATCCAAGGCATGAAAATGCATAATTCTTGGCACAATTCTGATCTTTAGAGGTCACATAGACATATGGTGAAGTGTTTGTGCACTTTTGAAGCCCTTATAATGTCTTGGCAAGTGGTTTTGTAAAAATTCCTCTTTGGTGTATTCTTGAATATTATAGGATTTTTGCCAACTTTGAAGGATCATAACTTGAGTTCCATAATTAATTAGAACATGTTATTGTACTTTTTGAAAATGGAAAGACCTAATCTACAACTTTCATGACCAATAATTTTTCATTTGAAGCATTTTTGCTCAAGAAAGAGGAGGTTGAAGAACTTTCCCAAAATGGAAAGTTTCCATTACAAGTCATTTCCATTTTTGGCAACTTCTCAAATGGCTCAAATTTCTTCAATTTTGTGAACTTCCAAGCACTTAAATGATCAAATAAAGATCATAGAACTTCAATTTGATGAAAATACCCCTTTGGTTCCATTGTTGGGGGCCTCAGATGCCCTGATTTTGACTTAACTTGCTCAAGAAGTTATCCAGTGAACAAATGACTTCCACAATGAATTTCTTCATCAAAATTGGTATATATGATCCTTATAACATCTTAAAACAATAGAAATAAGAATGGTCCAAAAATTTGGAGTTAAGGCCTCTGAAACCAAAACCCTAATTTTGGTCATCTGTGTAGTGAAAACCCTAGCTCTACTTCCATGCCTTGCCAGTTCTTGTGATTTCTTGACTTCCATGAACTTTGAGGGATATAATATGATGATAGAACATAAATTGATCCCCATGGAAAGCTTTGAGGCCTTTGGGATGGCTCAGATGGAATCTTGGATTGCTCAGATCACAAACCCTAGATGCAGATGAACTTGAACTATGCAGATGAAACAAATATGTAATGTGAGGTGCAATGCTTATGCTTATGCAAATATGAAAGATAACAAGCCATGGTGTGATATGAGTGAGGGAAAATTTGGGGTGTTTACAGCTACCCCTATTCAAACATGAGTTAGCTGTGCCGGATGTAAGCGCCTGTCTTATCAGTCAAACAAGATAACTTGTGGTTGAATACCAAAGACAGTCCAAAATTTGCACTCACTGGGGAGAAGAAGAAAAAGGATATAAATTGTAAAGGGCAGTATAGCATGGTTATTAAATGCAGGTGATGGAGGACGACCATCGAGTAGAGGACGACTGCTGGGGATAAAGCAATGACGGGGACGACCGACAAGCTGGGGAAATAAAAATATCATTTTGGGGGACGGCCATCAGGTAAAGTAACAAGGTTCTCTGGGGATTAAGGCAAAGGCAATGATGGGGACGGCCATCAGGTTTTCAAAGTAAAGTAAACAATGATGGGGACGACCATCAGTTTAAAGAATAAATGAAATAATGATGAGGGACGGTCATCAGAGGTGAAGGACGATCACCTAGCAGGGGACGACTACTCTTTATCACGACATAGGACGAATGTCAGATAGAAAAGGTCGACGATGGGGATGGCCATCGGCTAAGAATGATGAAGGACGATCATCAAGAGGTGAAGGACGATCACCTAGCAGGGTACAACTGCTCTCGGGGATTATCGCGACATAGGACGAATGTCGGATAACAAAATTAACGATGGGGACGACCATCGGATAAACTGATGAGGGACGGTCATCAAAAGGTGAAGGAAGATCACCTAGTAGGGGACGGCTGCTCTTTATCACGACATAGGACGAATGTCGGATAGAAAAGGATTCCAATTATAGGGATTCCACTGGGGAAAGGATGAGGGACGTTCATCCAAAGGTGAAGGACGATCACCTGACAGGGTACGCTCAAGAGTAAAAGGTATAAGTGTTTGACGCTGTGTATAGATTAAGGATGAAGACGAGCATCCTTAGGACCATGATACGAACGAGTATCGGTAGAAACAAATGCTGACACGTGTTCAAAGATGATGTTACGGACGAGTACCAACTGGTTAACAAAGAACACGGACGAGTGTCGAATCTGTTGAGGAATGATATATACAAGATACAGACGAGTATCGGAGACTTCAATATAAGTATGAGTGAGTATTGTTTTATTGATGAAGTATGAGCAAGACACGGACGAGTGTTCGATTTGCTGGGGAATGTATGACACGGACGAGTGTCAAAAGAGAATGTATAGGTTATGAACAAACATTTGTATATGAGAGTGTAAAAGGTATTCTGGAGACCTGTGGGGATAAGATGGACACGGATGGGTGTCGAAAAGAGTGTGTTATAAACAAGTGTTTGGTTTGCAACAAGTGATTTGGCAACTGTGCTGGGGATGGATGACACGGACGAGCGTCAAAAGAGTATGTATAGGTATCTATATTTAAGAATGCAAAGGGAATGCTTTGGCTTTATACCTGTGGGGAATAATACGACACGAACGAGTGCCGAAAAGGGTATGTACGAACAGGTATTTGTGTTGGGGAGTGCAAAGGGGATGCTTTGGTTTTTTATTTGCAAGGGGCTGCGGGTTTTTATATATATTGCCGATGAAATACTTGATGGTGATTGCAGGTGACTGGCTCGAACCTGGCTTGTGATCATACAAATGTTTGATTTTGCCGTAATGCTCCGTATTATACGGAATGCTACGCTTATTTGGTGAATATGATGCAAATGCTATGATTATGCAAAGAGAAAACGATCCGGGATTCTGATCCTGCTGAAGATCTCTGGCTGATTTGCTTGGAAGAATATCCCAGCCGGGGAAGAGATCATTGGTAGATCAGGAGATATAGCTCTGCTTGGGGAAATAGATCAAGGGTTGATATACCCGTAAGGAGAACTCAGCTGGGTAGAAGAAAACTTTCATCACTTTGTTGTGTAAGAGTTTCAAACATTGCTCTCCTGGGGAGAGACTGGAAATTCTGTGGGGAGATTGGTTGGGGATGCTCCTGTTGAGTAGACCTATGCTGGAAATGAGGAGGCTTTGACAACTTCGCTGGGGAAAAGCATTTCAGATATTGCTCTTCTGGGAAGTAACCTGCTTAGGGACACAATGCTTGGCATGCCCCATATTGTGTATTGAATACCTGCAACCTATTAAGACAGAATAAACACACAAGTATCCCGAGGTATCCCTTACCGGATTCCGTCATAGGAGTTAGGCTTTCCTGAAAGTAAATTTATTTCATGCAAGCATTTATTAAAAATGGCTCATTTATTTTGTGCAAGTACTATATCATGGATACTGGACATTTTGCAAACGAAACAAAAATGTATAAAACGAGGTATGACTGAAAACTCTGATTTTATTAATCTAGGTGCCTTGAATTGGCAAATACAGTCAAAGGAACAAATCCCCTGGAATGAGGAGATTGTTATAAGTTAAGAAAAGTAAAAATGCTGGCAATGTTGATGACGCTTCGGTGAACTTCCTTTGCTATGACCTGTATGACCTTGACGTTCTTCTCATCTTGCTTTCTGAAGAAGGTTGATTCTGACTGATGCTTTATCCTTTCGAAGCTTGCCGCGTTGTGAGCGATACAGACGAATTCAGAATGCAGTTGTTCGCTTATTCCATGATTTTGCGTGGATCGCCCTTTCGAGTTTTCGATCCACCGGGATACCCATTTTTGCCTGAGCTGTCCAATGTGGCTTTTCAACTCAGCGGGTGTACATTTTTTTTTAATGTTCCCTTATTTTTTCCCGAGTCTTTTATTCTGTTTTTGACTCGCCGGGATGCTCTATTTTTGCCTGGACTTACATTCTGTTTTTATGTCCAGCGGGTCTTTTTATGCGAAGTATTTTTTATCTGCATCTGAATTCACATGGGACAAGAAATCTTCACCATCCATAGTAGTGAGCATCAGTGCCCCACCAGAGAAAACCTTCTTTACTATGAATGGACCATCGTAGTTTGGAGTCCACTTTCCCTTGTGATCTGTATGAGGAGGAAGGAGTCTTTTCAGCACAAGATCTCCAACTTGGTATTCCCGAAGCCTAACTTTCTGATCGAAGGCTTTCTTCATTCTTTTCTGATATAGTTTCCCATGACAGATAGCAGCTAATCTCTTTTCTTCGATCAGATTCAGTTGGTTGTACCGAGATCAGACCCATTCTGCTTCGTTCAGCTTTACATCCATCAGTACTCGTAAGGAGGGTAATTCAACTTCAATAGGTAGGACAACTTCCATACCATACACAAGCTGATAAGGTGTTGCCCCAGTGGACGTTCTAATTGAGGTTCGATACCCATGCAAAGCAAATGGTAGCATTTCATGCCAGTCTTTGTAAGTAACCACCATCTTCTGCACAATCTTCTTGATGTTTTTGTTAGCCACCTCAACAACGTCATTCATCTTTGGCATGTAAGGAGAAGAGTTGTGATGTTGAATTTTGAAGTCCCGGCACAGTTCTGCCATCATTTTGTTGTTCAAATTGGAACCATTATCAGTAATGATTCGCTCGGGTACTCCATATCGACAGATGATGTCTCTTTTCAGAAATCTGGCTACAACTTGTCTGGTGACGTTTGCATATGACGCTGCTTCAACCCATTTGGTGAAGTAATCAATGGCTACCAGGATGAATCTGTGCCATTTGAAGCAGTTGGTTCGATCTTTCCAATCATGTCAATTCCCCACATGGAAAAGGGCCAAGGTGAAGACATCACATTCAACGGATTTGGAGGCACATGCACCTTGTCTGCATAGATCTGGCATTTATGGCATTTTCTGGCGTAGGCACAACAGTCTGCGTCCATTGTGATCCAGTAGTAACCTAATCTTAGTAATTTCTTAGCCATTGCATGCCCTCCAACATGGGTACCGGAATATCCTTCATGCACCTCGTGCATTAGCAAGTCTGCTTCTTTCTTATCAACACATTTGAGTAGCACCATGTCAAAGTTTCGCTTGTATAGTGAACCATAAACATTAAGGAAGAAACTGTCGGCCAGTATTCTTAATGTCTTCTTATCATTGGATGATGCCCCAGGTGGGTATGTTTGATCCTCTAAGAAGTTTTTGATGTCATGGAACCAAGGCTTGTCATCTTTAGCAATGTCCACAGAGAAAACGTATGCTGGTCGGTCTAGTCTGGATACCGAAATCCGAGGCACATAATTGGCAGTTTAAACCTTGATCATGGAGGAAATGGTAGCTAAAGCATCTGCGAATTGATTTTCGTCTCGAGGGATATACTCAAGTTTGATTGTTGTGAAGAAAGTCAATAATCTCCTCGTGTAGTCACGGTATGGAATCAGATGCTCTTGGTGAGTGTACCATTTGCGTTGGTCTGATTGATTACCAAAGTTGAATCTCCGAATACATTCAATGTCTTGATCCTGAGGTCGATGGCTTCCTCAAGTCCCATGATACAGGCTTCGTATTCAGCTTCGTTGTTAGTGCATGCAAAGGTGAGTTTTGCCGAGAAAGGCATATGAACTCTTTTAGGTGTAATGAGCACTGCACCAACTCCACGACCATTAATATTGATAGCCCCGTCAAACATCATTGTCCATTCTTCTTCTGGGTCAGGCCCTTTAGTGTGAATAGGCTCTTCATGATCTTTTACTTTTAGAAACATGATGTCTTCATCAGGGAAGTCAAATCTCATGGGCCGGTAATCATCAATGGGTTGCTCAGCTAGATAGTCAGACAGTACACTGCCTTTGATGGCCTTTTGAGATGTGTACTGAATGTCATATTTTGTCAGAATCATTTTCCATCTTGCAACCCTTCCGGTAAGTGTTGGCTTCTCAAATATGTACTTGACGGGGTCCATCTTTGAGATCAACAAAGTAGTGTGGGTCAACATATACTGCCTTAGTCGGCGAGCAGCCCACGCTAAAGCACAACAATTTTTCTCGAGCAGTGAATAACGTTGTTCACAGTCGGTAAACTTTTTGCTTAGGTAGTATATTGCATACTCTTTTCGACCAGACTCGTCATGCTGGCCCAACACACACCCCATTGATCCTTCTAATACTGTCAGGTACATTATTAGAGGTCTTCCTTCAACTGGAGGCATAAGAATTGGAGGTTCTTGCAGGTACTCCTTGATTTTGTCAAAAGCCTTCTGACAATCTTCGTTCCACCTGACTGTCTGTTCCTTTCTTAAAAATTTGAACAGGGGCTCACAAGTTGCAGTGAGATGAGATATGAACCTCGATATGTAGTTCAATCTACCTAAGAACCCCCGAACTTCTTTTTCAGTCCTAGGTGCAGGCATTTCTTGAATGGCTTTGACTTTGTCGGGATCAACCTCAATTCCCTTTTCACTTACAATAAATCCCAGCAATTTACCAGACCGTACCCCGAATGTGCATTTGTTGGGGTTTAGCTTCAGCTGATACTTTCTCAGACGCTTGAATAACTTCAGTATATTTACCAGATGATCTTCTTCAGTGAGGGACTTGGCAATCATGTCATCCACGTAGCATTCAATTTCTTTGTGGATCATGTCGTGGAATAATGTTACCATAGCCCGTTGATAAGTCGCACCGACATTCTTTAGTCCAAATGGTATTACCTTGTAAAAAAATGTGCCTCAGGGTGTGATGAAAGTAGTCTTCTCCATGTCTTCGGGTGACATCCTGATCTGATTATACCCGGAAAAACAATCCATGAAGGAAAACACCGAGAACTGAGATGTGTTGTCGACCAATACATCAATGTGAGGTAATGGGAAGTCATCTTTTGGGCTAGCTCTGTTAGATCTCGGTAATCCACACACATTCGTACTTTTCCATCTTTCTTAGGCACGAGTACAATGTTAGCAACCCACGGCGGGTAACTAGTCACAGCAAGGAAACTGGCGTCCCACTGCTTTTGTACTTCTTCCTTTATCCTCATGGCCATATCTGGACGAGTACGGCGTAACTTTTGCTTCACTGGAGGGCAATCTTCTTTCAAAGGCAGCTTGTGCATAATAATATTCGTATCCAAACCTGGCATCTCCTGATAGGACCAAGCAAAGACGTCGACGTATTCTCGAAGCATGTCAATGCGCTATTCTTTTACTAAAGCCTGCAGACTGGCCCCAATCTTCACTTCTTTCAAATCCTCTTCGGTACTAAGATTAATTGTCTCAACCTCCTCTTGATGAGGAGTAATCACTTTCTCTTCTTGCCTCAACAACCTGGCTAACTCTTCAGGTAACTCATAGTCTTCTTCAACCCCTTCATCAGCTTGATTAATTGGATTGTCGAAGTCATACAAGGTCATAGCAGTGCTGTTGTCAGTGCAATCTAGAGGATATTCTCTACAAGGGTTGAGATTTGTTCGTTTTAGTGATCCATTTTAATCTTGTTTAGAAAAGTGAAAATGAAGTTGTTTATTTTGAAAAAATTTCCATTTTATTGTTTTATACAAAAGTGAAAAATGAAAAGACAGTGAGCGAAAAAGAGGCTCATTTGCAAAAGATGTCAGATAATCATTGATAATCCATTTGCACAAAATTACAATATGGCCCTATTACAAAATGAGTCCTGACACCTTGGGCAAGATGCAGGACTTGATGCATGCTAAAAGACATGAAATAATAATTACTCTGCAGGAGTAACCCTTATAATTTCTTGGGAAGACCAGTTAAAGACTTGGTGCCCCAAGATCCTCGGACGTATCCAGCTCTCCAGGTTGCGGTCGCTTTCCGCCTCGTCTTCCAGGTTGTTAACAGCATCTGGGGTGAGCATCCCCCCACTGATGAACTTGGGCTCCTTTGCAGCCTTTGATTGATCTTGTCGGAATTGTTTGTAACCCAAACCGAACCTGTCCTCCTTCTTCTCCATTGGCAGCAGCTTGCCCCAGCCTTGGGCATTTCCATCTTCAACAACCTTCTGGGCTTGCTGATAGGAGACAATTGAAGTACCCATCCTATTCTCCTGGGATGCAGCAAATACTTCAGTCGTCGCCTCATTGACATTCAGGGCCTCGAACCCCTGGCTCATAGTTTCATGGATTTCACCATCCATCTCAATGTATTTATATGTAGCCAGATGGCTAACAAATATGTCCTCTTCACCACAAATGGTGATAATCTGTCCTTCCCACTCATATTTCAATTTTTGGTGAAGGGTCGACGTTATTGTGCCTGCGGCGTGAATCCATGGTCGACCCAACAAACAGCTGTAGGCTGGCTGAATGTCCATCACATAGAAAGTAGTCTGAAAGACCTGCAGACCGATTATCATAGGCAGCTCCACCTCTCCAAGAACAGACCTCTTGGAGCCATCAAAAGCCCTGACCACCAGATTACTTGGTCGGAGAGCTATTCCATCATATTCGAGCTTGACAAGAGCTTTCTTGGGTAAGACATTAAGTGAGGACCCACTGTCTACAAGAACATGGGATAGTACAGCTCCTTTGCACTCCAGGGTTATGTGCAAAGCTTTGTTGTGGTGGCGTCCTTCTGTTGTCAGATCAGCGTTGGTGAAACTTAGCCCATGGCTAGTATTGACATTTGACACTACTGTCTCAAGCTGATTCACTGTGATCTCTTCTGGTATGTAGGCAGCATGCAGAACTTTGAGTAGTGCATCCCGATGGGCTTCGGAACACAACAGCAGGGATAATATAGAGATCTTAGAAGGAGTCTAATGGAGCTAATCCACAACTTTGTACTCACTTATTTTAATTATCCTCATAAATTCATCCACATCATGATCAAAGGATGATTTATGAGTTTCTTTCGATGCAGATTCTTCAGGTGCCACACTCGTCCCTTTGGCTTTGGTAGCTGCCTCTGCCTCAGTATTGGTTCTCGGAGCTTGTGACGCGAAGAGGCGTCCGCTTCGGGTGAAGCCTCCGCCTCCCCCGACATTATCCACTTGGGGAGTGTGAACAGAAGAATCAAGAAGGACTTTTTCTCCGTTGCAGTAAAGGTCAACACCATAATGCCATGGTACAACACTGTCTTTATCATATGGAATAGGCCCCGGCACCGTGATGGTGACTGGGCTCATTGCAGCAGAGGTTGGAACCGTTATTGTTTGCGAATCATAGAAAATGGTGACAGGACTTCTTGTGGATGTTGGAGGTGATGAATTGAAGCTTGATTGTTGATGACACTGTTGCTGAGATTGTTGAAAGTTGCTGGAGTTCGGGACCATTGTCGGGTCATAATAAATAGTAATTGTGGAGATGTCATTATTGGTGGTTGCTGTAGTTGTAGAAGAATCGGTTGGAACAATTGTTGTTGCAGTTGTAGAAGAATCACTTATTGTTGTAAAAGGAGTTGCTGGTGTTGTAGAAGTTGTTGTGGTTATTTGCACAATTCCTTCTTGGATCAAGTCATTGATGCCATTCCTCAAGCTTGCACACCCGTTCTCAGAAAGTTTGCATGATTCACAACAGGCCTCACAACCTGGAAACACTTGGCATTTCAAAAGTTGGGCTTTAACCTCTGCCAGAGGTGTCTGAATACTTGCAATATCTTCTATTAAACTCATGGGTGAGCCTTCCCCTATAGCATTAATCCTTGGCCCGCTGTGGCTTGGCATAGGATTTTTCATGACATTGGGAGGTGGTGCAAAGTTCAGGGCCTTTGAATCTACCAGATCCTGGACCTTCATATGCAGAGCTCTGCATTTTTCCGTAAAGTGACCAGGTGCATTAGAATGAAAAGCACACCTAGCTTTGACATCATAGTTTCTTGGAAGGTTCTGAGGATCAGGTGGAGCCAATGTCCTCAACTCAACAAGATTGAGCTTTAGGAGTTGTGGCAGCAGTGTAGCATATGGCATTGGAATGGGGTCAATCACCCTGTTGATCTGAGATGGCCGCTATTGAAAAGGGCGTTATTGTTGATTGTTGTTATTGTTGTTGTAGGATCTCTGTTGAGGAAACTGTGGCTGTTGCAGAAAGTGTTGTGGTTGTTGAGTATACTGAGGAGATGGAGTAGGAATAGTGACGACAGCAATTGATCTGGGTAGATATTGGGGTCTTCCTCTTCCCACATGCACAAAGTTTGTTTCACTAGATCTACGGGGCCCAGCAAATGGCTTCCTTGCACTGCTTGAACTAGCACCGTTGTCAGAGATCTTTCCCATCTTTAGTAAGCTCTCAATTCTTTCCCCAGCAATCACCACGTCTGCAAAGCTGGTAGAAGAAAATGCAGTCAATCTGTCAATATAGGTACTCTGGAGAGTGTTCATGAACATGTATGCCATCTCCCTCTCTGACATCGGGGGTTGAACGGCAGCAGCTAGTTGCCTCCACCTTTGGGCATACTCTCTAAAGCTTTCACGGGAAGACTGTGACATTCCCATCAGAAGGGTTCTATTTGGAGCCATGTCAAGATTATACTGATATTGACGGATGAAAGCTTCAGCCAAGTCTTTCCAATTTCTTACTGTGGCTCTGGTTAAGTGGGAGTACCATTCTCGGGATGCCCCTGTCAAGCTATCCTCGAAGTAAAACATCCACAGCTTCTCGCCCATGGTGTAGGCTTTCAATCTCCCCAGGAAAGACTGAAGGTGGGTACGTGGGCAGGATGTGCCATTATATCTTTCAAAACAAGGGGGTTTGAACTTGTGAGGAATTCTCACCCTTTCCACCAATCCCATGTCCATGACATCAAAACCTAGAGAGTTTTGGGATTCAAGAGACCTTAGCTTCTCTGCAATTTCATCTAACCGACGGTCGTAAACTTCGTCTCCATCCCCAACCACAGTAAACTGCTCTTCTTGAGGGTCTTCCTGCAAAACCCTTCCTCCAGTAGTGTTACCTTGTGTATTTCTTATGGCATTGATGTCTGGGTTCAAATGAGGTCCAAACTCTGGTGGGTCAGTGCGAGGCTGCACGTGATCATTGTTACTAGTACCCCATGTACCTGGATGGTGGTCCTCAGGAGTTTGTCGCTCAACCAACTCCCTTAGTCTTTCCTGGCTCTAAGCTAAACCAGTCATCACTGTCATAAATTGATTCATTTGGGCCCTCATCTATGTCATTTCATTGTCCATTTGGGCCCTCACTTCAGTCAAGTCTTGTTGAACCTGATCCATCTGTAGTCCCGGAAGGTTGTTTCTTGTCGGGTACCGGTGTATTCTGTTGACAGGGAACACTCTTCTGCGAGCAATGTTTCCTGAAACCACAACAAAGTGAGAAACAATAACAAAACAAAAACCTACAAAACAAAGAAAATATGTTAGTATGCAATGCAGGATGCCTATTTGACTTCCAAGGTATCCAGTTTGGTTCTTGGTTTTGACCTTTCCAGACCTCGAGGGAATGATGATGTTGAAGAGAGATTAAGCCCACAAAATAACACAAACCATATATTACAAAAAAGAGTGAAGATACATAGTTTGGTTACAATAACATTCCCATGGTGGGTCAAAATACAACAACAGCAACAAAATAAATACAATCAAAATGAAGTACAAACAAAAAGAGTCAAACATCTAATCCAAAGTCATCCTCCCTGACTTCCTTCAAGAGAGCCTCAGTCACCGGACCAACTGGGTGCTCTGTGATAGTCCTGATGAGGAGGTTCCTGGTGGCAATGGCACTGGTCAACTTCTTATGCTTATCCTGATCCTTTGACCTCTTCAACCCTGCCCGGAGTTTCAATTCAGAGATCTCCTTCTGTGCTGCTAATAATGCCTCCTGATGCTTCATCTCACTAGCCTCCAGTTGCTCTATCTTAGCTTGGGTTCTTTGATCTTCTTGCGCACGAGCCTCAGTGATCCTGATCCACCTAGCCTGACTCTCCTCTAAATAATGCTCTGCCCTAGCTTTCTGAGTCTTTGCTTCCTTGCAAGAATTCTTCAGTACTAATTCTCCTGCTCTAGCTTTTCTGATGTAGTCATCCGTCTTCTCAATCTTGGTCAAGTGCTCAATCTGGAGCTTCTCTAACCTCTCATTATCTAGACGGCTGTCATTCCTCTCCCAAAGGGTCTTCTTCAAAGCCTCAGAGAGCTGAGTATTTCTTTCCTTCAATTTCTCAAACTCCTCTAGGCTGACAGTAGCTGCAGGTTGCATTGTTGAAGGTCCAGGTACGGAATACGGGTGATCTGTGCCCTGGTACGAGACCAATCAAGATACTGTGCTGAGGCTATATTGTTGCACTTGCCAAGGATAGTTGTCCCCTTAGTCTGAATGTTGTCCCAAGCCCAGGCAACTTGTCTAACAACAGCTGAGTTATGCTGGATGTCACAATAGATGGTCTCTGTCAAGTCTTGCCCTCTTGGGGGATGAACCAAAGCATACCATAATTGCCTCTTAAAGAGCAAAGGGTTGTAGTTGATGCAGCCTTTTACTCCAATCAAGGGTACATTGGGATACTGCCCACAACTAGTGATGATATCCTTACCCTTGGTGCTCTGAGTGCACCATCTGATGTCTTCTGATGTAAGGGCAATCAATCTCTTAGCCCAATTCCTTGACTGATGAGGGTTCAGGAAAGTTTCAGACTTCGGCAAGTGTCTTAACAACCAACATTAATAGAGGGGTGCACAACATCTGACCAGTCTTCCTCTTTGCTTCTCATTCCTCTGATGCACTGAATAGTAGAAATCTCCAAGCAAGGTAGGAACTGGGTTCCTTAGCAAGAGCAAGTGAATGGCATTCTTGCTTACAAACTTTGGCTCGTCTGCAAACAAGATAACTCCATATATGCTGAGGGCTAGAAGTGCACAAACAACATCCCACTTCCCTGCTGCAGCATGCAGGGTGGCCTGGGAGATCAAGAAGTCCAAGTGAAGGCCTGGAATCCCAGGCTTGGTGGTCATTCTCTGATCAATGCGGGTAGGCTCCAAGTGCAAGGCCTTAGCTACATCTTCATTCTTGGGAGCAACCATCTCAGGGTTGAAAGGAATCCCCCTCCTGAATTCGACACCTAACAACATGGAGAATTCTTCTAGCAAAGGTCCCAACTGAAAATCAGGGAATGTAAAACATCTGAGAGGAGGATCATAAAACGGAAAGCAAGTGTGAATCATGCTCCTCTGGGATGCATCCAGGTCCATGATCATGTCCAATATGCCTCCATAATGTTCCCTGAATAATGGGACATGATCAAGAGTGATGAGAGACTGGATCTGTTTGAGGCCTGTCAGGCTGGGCTCAAAGAAGTGGTATGTGATGTTGCTCTTCCTGGAAGTGTCCATGCTGTTAATGGATGATGGTGAAGAAAACTAAGGAGAAACTCTAATGAAGGTAACTGCTGAAGACTGATGAAGATAACTGGAGAAAGTGTTGAAGAAGGGTCTCTGATGAAGACAACTGGAGGAGAGTCTCTGATGAAGACAAACTGATGAAGGTGCTGGTGCAGATAACTGAGGAAGTCTGAGCAGCAGAACAGGTCAAAACCAAACCAAAGATAAGAAGGTGGGTACCCTGTAAAACAAATAGGCAAATGTTAAATGATGTAAAATGATGTATGCAGAATGATATGCAAAGGGTTTGTGATCAAGTGTTGGATCTGTTATTTGCCTTGATAGGGTCCATGTGTATTCATAAGTCCGGATGGAGGCTTAGAAAACCAGTAACCAGGTGGGGGACTCAAATAAAGAGTCACAAGTCTAGGGTTTCACAAGAACTTTCCAAAGTGATGCATTCTTAAAACAAAACTGGTAACAGGGTATGATGAGGACAAGGGTTCCTGCAAACCTGTAAACATCCCAACCCCCTCACATGTATTGTTCTAGAACAAGGATCCTCAGACTTGGATCAGTTATGAGAAGTGTAAACACTTCTAACCCGGAGGTACAGTGTTTACAATAACCATAAAAGATCCTCCTCTAATTCACCTCAGATGCTAAAGGTCATAAAAAGGTCATGCACAAAGTTCTCAAGAAGAAACCCATGTCTGAACCGTGTTTCATATTCCCGTCCAGACCGAAATGGAATGGGAAAGAATATGAAGCCACTCTAGCCTATGTGTCACTCAAGCTCCCGGTATGGAACCTTAATCACTCAACAATCCCTCCCACCAAGGAAACAGCAGATCCAGCACAAATGATAATGACAATATGAAATGCATAAAACTGTAAATGAAAAGCAATAAATAAAGCTGTACAGAAAGCAATAAATAAAGCAATAAACAAATAAGCACAAGTAGCACATAACACCCCCGTAAACACAAATTAAACAAGCGCTAGGAGGAACCCACAAAAAGAACCAAAACCCTTGTTGCAATATAAGGGTCCCCAGCAGAGTCGCCAAGCTGTCGCTCCCGAAGATTTACATCCCGGTACAAGCGCGAACGGTTGGCAAAAGGAGAAGATGAAATGAACTGAATAGAGTCGCCAGCTAGGCATTTTTATCCCGAAGGAAAGGTAATACTGCATAAACCTAGGAAAAGATGGATAAGACAATCGCGAACCAGAGAAACTGAGAAAGGGGGTTGGTTACAACCTGGGAAGGTATTAGCACCCAGATTGTCCGTCGTACTCGACGGGATCCACGCTTAAAATATTGTGTTTAAAGGGGTAGTGTATGTGATATCTGTGTGCAAAAAGCTAAGAATGAATGTACAAGTGTCAGTGCAAAAGAGTGAATGCTCAGGAACTGAGGCTTTGAAAAGAATGCTGAAAGAGGGGGAAGGCATTGAGACTTTTGTTCGATAACTGTTAAGTTATGCCTACGTATCCTCTCATGCAATGAGGAAGTCAGAACACCGTAGTTCGACTCAAAGAGACTGAAAGATGAATTTGACTGTGAACTGCTTGCTTGTCTATGCTCAAGTGTATGACTCGTCTGGCTCGAGTGCTAATTGTCTTGCATTAGACGGGAGAAGCAAGTTCTCGTTTATGAGTGAGTGTGATGAGAAAAGAATCCCGAAGGAGACGATTATTGTTTGTTATTTGTGTTTTCAGTTTTGTTATTGTTTTTGGTGTTTGTCATAAGTTAATGAGCTTAAGCCTAAATCAAGGGGCTTGTAAACTCATTATATCCTCCCTGATTAGGGATAATGAGAATACTTTAAGTATGAGATAAGCATCTCAACTTAATTACCATGATGATGTAGGATTAAGATAATTAACCTACTTGTGATTATTAAGATGTTTTTGGGTTTTGTTTAGTGTTAAGTAATGAGTTTAATCTCTAATCACAAATTAATGAACTCATTACACCATCCTAATAGAAGGATGATAGATGAGAACACTTAAGCTAAGGAATACTCCTCAACTAAATCCATGGTTAGGGATTAAATTCATGACAAAACAAGCCTTTGTTAAATGTATTTTAATTAAAGGTGGGATTAAGAAGTGGGTTTTATGATTTGTAAGAAAACTTGAGGGGGACTTGTCCATTAAACACTAGGGTTAGTCCTTCTTAACCATAAAGGAAGAATTAGAACCCTAATGTAAGGCCCAAGTTACAAGTTGATGTCTTAGTGATTATTAAATGGATTGACTAAGAGGTTTAAAAAAGTTAAGGGTTTAACACTTAGGATTAAAGTTATATACTTCATCCTAAGAGAATGATGCAGGAATAACCTTAATTCCAAAGTCCTAAAACCTTAAAGGTTTAGTCTCTAATGATGAGATGAGAAAAGATACACAACGAAGACTCAAAGGAAAAAGTCTAAGGGAAACTAATAAGTCCTATAAAGTTATCATGCTTGGAAGTCCTAGGGTTTGTGAGGCTTAAGAAAAGAAGTCTTCAAGGAAGCCACCAAGGAGAAGCAAGATGAAAAGAGAAGGAAGCAGAAGAATAAGTTACTTACTTCCTAAGAAGATAAGTAACTTAGAGGAAGAAAATCACAAATGAGCAAGCTCACTCAAAGACAAATAAAAATTCAGCAAGGATTCAATATGAAGAGATGAGAAGTGGTGGGAGGTGAAGGCAAATCCACATCCTAAACAAACTTACCATTAACCTGAAAAGTTAGTACAAGATGCAATATGAAAAGAATGAAATGAAATGATGCATATGCAATGGCAAAGACCAAGACCAGAAGCATAAACATGATGTAAATGATGCCATGATATGATTCAAAGACATACAAGATGCATATGTGTGTTCATACAAGAGAATGAATGCAAATGAAGCATGTAGGAATCATGAAAATACATGGATGTTCATGAAATGTAATGGATGCAAAGCATAGAAAATGTATGAATAAATGATCAAGCAATGTTCAAGAAATGTCTTAAGATGTCTAAGATGGCATACAAATGCTTGGAATGGCATGGCAAGTTCATATGTTCATGCAATGCAATGTAAGATGCAAGTGAGGATGCAAAATTAGGGTTACATGAAAGGATGAGATGCAAATGGCAAAGACAGAAGCAAATGACATTATAAAAAATTGAAAATGCACTCAAAGGAACCCTAAACCTATACTAGGTTACCATCCTAAGGGGGAGGTCAGAAGCTAAACCTAGAAGAAGTTATGAATTTTCTAAGTTTCTAGGGTTTTTTGGGTGATCTTCAATGTAAAATGCCAAACAAATTGAAAATGCAAGATAAATTCATGCAAAAAATATCCTAGATACTACATGATATGTGTAAAACAATGCAAAAAGAACCATCTTCAAAACCTTCATGGTTAGGAAAAAAAGATTTTTCAAAGGTTAGGGTTTAAAATGTGATTTTATGAACCCTAAATTCAAAGAAAATTGTCAAGTTATGATCAAAACCAAAAAGAAATTTGTATGAAGGGTTTGAAGATGTTTCTAAATGTGTTAAGATGCAACATGATTCTTTTTGGTGATTTTTAGAAACTTAAATGCTATTTTAATTAATTAATTTTCATTAATTAATTAAAATATTTAAATATTTTTAAAATACTTTTTATATGCAAAAAATAAAATAAAAATCATTTTCTGATTAAGAAAAATATTTGAGACAAAAATGCAAAAGGAGATATTTTTGGGATTTTTCTAAGTATTTTAAATAAAATGAGAAAGAGAAATGAATTAAAAAAGAAAATAAAATGAATAAAAGAGGAAGTATGCGCATCTAGTGGTCCAGGTTTAAAAAAAAATTGGAGGGAGTTGACTGCGCGCCAGATCCAAGGGTGGAGATTCAAACTGAGCTAATCATCTTCTCCGGCCAGCCAAAACCCCTAACTTCTTCCCTAGGCCAAATTAGGAGCTCTAAATCTCCAGATCCACTCTCCTAATCATTCTAAACAAGATTCAATCATCAAACAACATTTATCATGCATCAAAATCCAGATACGAATCAAAACATAAAAACTGCAAAAATTTCAAAAGCACGATACAGGCTCAATACTCAACCATTTTCAAAAGTAAAAGGTGAAGTGTGATCAGTGAAGCATGAAGAACATTTCTATAACAAAAAATACAAGTTCTGGAAAATTTGTTCTTGATGATACCTGAGCTTGAACTTTCTCAATCTAAGCTATCTGGGCCTCTCCTTGGTGCCAATCAACTCCAATGGACCTCCTGAGGATACTTTGATGCTTGGAAGGAATTTATTTGGGTTGTTTTTGAAGTTTCAGTTCAAAGGGGGGTGAAATTGTGTTTTTGATTCTTGAGGTTTTAGGCTTGTTTAATGGTTGGGAAATGATTTGGAGGATGTATGGAGATGATTGGTGAAGTTTGCTTGAAGTTTTGATGGCTGGTTTATGAGTTTCGAAGAAAGAAAGCTTCTTGAGGATTTTGTGAATCTGAGTGTGTGGTATGATTCAAGCTCCAAGAAGTTATGAAATGTGATCATTAGGGCATGTATGTGGAGCTGTGATAGGTCAGAAGAGTTGTTGTGGGCTATGCTGATTGGTATGGTGTGAAATGCAAAAAGTCAAGATTTGTGTCCTTGGAGGTATGGCTCATGGCAGGTCTGGTTTCAAGGGGTGTCTGGCCTCAAATGAGTTCAAGGAGGACCGTGGAAACAAATTTTGTGAGCTGGCACAAGTGGATGGAAAGATTTGCACCATTTTGCAATCTTGAGAAGTTTTGGCCCCTTTGGAATTTCTTGAAATCCAAGGCATGAAAATGCCTAATTCTTGGCACAATTCTGATCTTTAGAGGTCACATAGGCATATGGTGAAGTGTTTGTTCACTTTTGAAGCCCTTATAATGTCTTGGCAAGTGGTTTTGCAAAAAATCCTCTTTGGTGTATTCTGTAAAATTATAGGATTTTTGCCAACGTTGATGGATCATAACTTGAGTTCCATAATGAATTAGAACATGTTATTGTACTTTTTTAAAAGGGAAATACCTAATCTACAACTTTCATGACCAAGATTTTTTCATTTGAAGCATTTTTTATCAAAAAAGAGGAGGTTGAAGAACTTTCCCAAAATGGAAAGTTTCCATTACAAGTCATTTCCATTTTTGGCAACTTTTCAAATGGCTCAAATTTCTTCAATTTTGTGAACTTACAAGCACTTCAATGATCAAATAAAGATCATAGAACTTCAATTTGATGAAAATACCCCTTTGGTTCCATTGTTGGGGGCCTCAGATGCCCTGATTTTTACTTAACTTGCTCAAGAAGTTACCTAGTGAACATATGACTTCCACAATGAATTTCTTCATCAAACTTGGTACATATGATCCTTATAGAATCTTAAGAACAATAGAAACAAGAATGGTCCAAAAATTTGGAGTTAAGGCCTCTGAAACCAAAACCCTAATTTTGTTCATCTGTGTAGTGAAAACCCTAGCTCTGCTTCCATGCCTTGCCAGTTCTTGTGATTTCTTGACTTCTATGAACTTTGAGGGATATAATATGATGATAGAACACACGGAAAGCTTTGAGGCCTTTGGGATGGCTCAGATGGAATCTTGGATTGCTCAGATCACAAACCCTAGATACAGATGAACTTGAAATATGCAGATGAAACAAATATGTAATGTGAGGTGCAATGCTTATGCTTATGCAAATATGAAAGATCACAAGCCATGGTGTGATATGAGTGAGGGCAAATTTGGGGTGTTTACACATGTCACTAAAAAGGAGGAGCTATTGTTTGCTAATGGCAACTGTAGAACCTTCTACACCTGGAAAAGAGCCGAAGATCCTCCAGAAATGGAAGAAGCCCCGTTGAAGAGGCAGAAGAAGGATCAACAAGAAGCTGAAGTCACAACAAAGAAAGCTTTATAGTTTTTAGTTTTCTTTCCCGCATTTTGAAGATTGTACTCTGAATGTAAACAGTTTCAGTTCAATAAAATATCTGTGATATTTTGCAACAGTTCTTTCAATAAGTTGCTTTCTTAAAACAAAGAAGAAAATTAACAATTTTTAATTAAAAACATTTGCATCATCATTCATCATCTGCATCATTTGCATTTTCTTTTTATCGAGTCTTATTCTCGCATGTCTTCTAGAGTCAAACTATCTCATTCGTACAATGATCGGGTTGGTCGTCAGAAAAGGATGGAGGATCTCGAGGAAAAGAATAGAGAACTCAAAGAGGAGATCTCTGACATGAAGCCCAAAATGGATAGACTCAAAGAAATGATCAAAGCTCTGACTGTAGCTCAGAATCTTCATCAAAGGATTGTGATCTCCAAAGTGGGTTCTACACCGATCGAAGAGATACCCTATGAAGATATGAGGTTTGCCATGCTAAAGGATCGACCTTGGGGCATGCCACCTGGTTTTATCCCGGAAGGATATGATTCACGACTTTCAAAAGAATTAAGAAATGCCACAGGACCATCTCAATTTGAAGGTTACAAATATCAAACTCTTGAAGATGAACTAGCAAGAATGGGAAATCCCGTACCTGGAGGTTACAAACTCCCAATCACTGAAGTTCCAACAGCAATAATGACTGTGCCACCTCCGCTGGTACACATAACCCCAAAAGTTTGAAAATACCCTCATACTCGAAATGAAGGGGGAGGAATCAATGAAAGGATAGAAAAATTCCAAGAATAGTTCGCAATAATGTAAAGGGAATTACAGTCTATTAGAGGACAAGAGTTATTTGGAAGCAATGCATCAGATCTCTTCTTAGTTCCTAAGGTTCAGATACCGCACAAGTTTAAGGTGCCTGACTTTGAAAAATACAAAGGGGATTCTTGACCTCAAAGTCATCTTACCTTGTACGCCCTAAAAATTTCCATTCAAACGAATAATCAACAGTTACCGATCCACTACTTTTAGGACAGTTTAACTGGGGTAGCGCTCCGTCGGTACATAAAGCTGAATCATACAAACATCGACAATTTCTAAGAGCTCAGAAAAGCTTTCAAATTTCTCCTCTCATGGAGAGAAAGAAATGACAAAAATCTTCCTCAAGACATTAATTCATTCTACTATGAACGGATGTTTGCAATCGCTCCCAATGATTTTACCGAGATGATAAACACGGGAGTACGTTTAGAAGAGCCAGTAAGAGAATGACGTTTAACAAAGGACGTTGAACCTTCAAGTTCCAACAAAAGATATGGGAGTTCCTTTCCGAAGAAGAAGGAACAAGACATAAGTAACATAACTCTGGGTAAACAGTAACAAATATTTGCACCTCATCAAGCAACGACGATATCTCCTGTTATTACCTTATCAGTAGCTCCGACGTATCAACCTCAGATCACTAGAAGCTCTTCTAATCAACAATAGTATCAACAAAGATAGCAACCTCTTCAACAGGCTCATCCACAATTCTACAACAATGGGTATCTCAGGGCTCCAACAATTGACCTTATACCTAACACATATGTTGATTTATTTCCACTCTTATTAAACAAGGGGCACATTCAGACAAGGACTATTGTCATGATTTCTACTGATCCTCCTCCATGGCATAAAGCTGATCAGTCATGTCCTTATCATCAAGGAGGGAATGTACATTACATTGAAAATTGTCTAGCTTTCAAGTACGACATCCAGAGACTCGTCAGGAACAAATCTTTATCTTTCAAACATATTAACCACAATGTTCAAACAAATCTAATACCGCAGCATGAGAAAGTGTCAGTCAAATGGATCCAAGATCAAAGAGCCCGATGAATTAAGTTGGTTTCTGCTCCTCCGGGAATTATTCAAAATTTCGACATCCGAGCAATGAATGTCAATCTGGTTGCAATCCATTTCAGAAAATGTCTACATCATGATTTACCATGACATGACTACAAAGGTTGCTCCATATGTTCAAAAAATGATCAAGGATGATCCTTTCTGTAACACCCCATTTCTACCCGGCAAATATTAACAAAATCAGAGTTACAAAATATCAACACATAGATAGGATGTTACACTTACAACTTATAGCAACCACATTTAATCGCATTTTTAACATAGATACATAACACTAAAAACTCGGTGGAAACGATAACAATATAATTTAGTCTTTGTAAACAAAACAACTTTTATAATTAAGCAGCGGAATCATAATCTCAACTTAAACGACATAACATCTTTGTACAAACTGGAAACAACTTCAAAACAACAAGGTATTTCAACGAATTCAACTTAAAATTCAGCAACGAAAATAAAATCAACAATAAAACTACAAGTGTTTATCCCTCATGAATGTTACTTATCAGAGCGACGACACCAACTCGAACTAATGAAGGTAGACAACCTTCACTCTAGATTACCTGCATGTTACCCACATAGAGGCAACATTCAAACATAAGGGATGAGATATCAAACAATATAATTGGATATATGATAAACAATATATTAGATCAAATTATATAAAATCATCACTTCACAACTTGCAACCAACATAATTCAACACAAGTCACAACATAATAACATGATTATGCAACCTGAAATGCGACTTATAAAATGCACATGCATGTGGTACCATTGGAGCAGACTCCCAACTTAAAAATCTGCCAATTAATAGAGGCGTCAATAAGGCATAAGCCTTTAACTTAATTTACCAATCCAGGCCAAATTAACGAGCAACGACTCCAACTTGATATGATATGTATACGAAACAACATAAATTTCAGAATAACAACAATAATAGTAACATAGCAACACAACAACAAATCAACATTGGCTAAAGGCCTAAAACTTATATTTTCCAATAAATAGAGGCAATCCAACTGGATACAATATGTCACTCCCTGGATTTCCATCCTGGTACAAATGCGAAAGTGGTGCGGAAAGAGGTAGAGTCGCCAGCCAGGCATATTTATCCCGAAGGAATGAGAATGGTAATGATGCACAAACCAGAAGAAAAGAAAAGGAAGGACACAGGTCCTGCGAACCAAAGTATCTGAGTTCGGGAGTCGGTTACGACCTGGGAAGGTATTAGCACCCCAGATCGTCTTCCGTACCCGACGGGATCCACGCTTGCAAAGAAAATGTTTCAAATGGTGTAAGAAATGAAAGCTACTGCAAAAAAGAAACTAGGTCTGGATAAAAGAAAAAGAAAGGGGAAAATGTAGGGAAAATAAAAGAGTGCTTGAACGGGCCCTACCCCGCTGCTTACGTACCTCATCTGGACAATGAGGATCAGAGTCGTCGTAGTTCCCCTAACTAGGGGTGGAAAGAATTGCTTTTGTTTTAAGCTTGAACTGCTTATGTAAATTCTCAGGTGTTGCAGGCTCGAACGACGAGTGCGTTACCGTCTTCGAAAATGACAATTAGGAGCAAGTTCGCGTTCAGAGTGAAGGTGATGAGAAAAGAATTCTCGAAGGAGAGACGCTTATTGTTTTTTTGTGTTTTTTTATGAGTTTTTTATTGGTGTGGCACAAGAGAATGAACTCAAGTCCGTTTCCATGAAATGTGTACTTGCTACTACATTCCAAGATGGAATAATAGAACAAGCACACCAAGTAATGAGGATTTATCCAAAACTTGTTTCCAAAGGCAAAGGCCTAAGTTCATTGACTTGTTGAATTTATTAAGTGTTTTAGTGATTAAAATGAAGAAGTATTTTTTATGTTTTTCTTGATGAAGATGACCTCATGATCAGACTTGTGCATCATGCTAGACAAATGCACTATTCCAAGATGGAATGAATACATATGCCCCATGGAATAAGGCTATTACACAAGAAGTCACTTCTTTCTTTATTAATGTTTTTTATACTTTTTTTTAGATGAGAAGAGAAAGAACCAAAGGAGCAAAAGGCAAAAGTCTAATGGGGAAAGACTAAACCTAAAGTTATCATGAAAAAAGTGATCTTAAGGTTAATGAGGTTTGAACTCTATCCTAAGAGAAGAAGACCAAAGGAGAAGAAAAAAGAGAGGAGAAGAAAGCTAGAGAGCAACTTACTCCTCTAAAGGAGATAAGTTGCTTCTAAGGGGGAGGATACAAAGTTTAATCACATGATGACATAAGGCACATCAAAAAACCATAAAGTAGAAAGCAACTTAAAAAGAAAAGATGAAGAGTTGAAATATGGATAAACATCCACACTTCTCTTACCATGAGCCCCTGAAATGTTAGCAAAATTCCAGCAAATATTCATCGACACAACTCATGGAATTAACATGCTCAAAGACAAGATCAACAAACATACCAAGCTTTGCAAATACATGAATTTACGTGTCGAGAACATGAAGGCATACATCAACCAGCAAGAAAATCACCCTAAACTAGCATGTTCAATGATCATACAATGATCCATGATGATTAAAGCAAGCAAGGGGATCAAACAAGCTCAAAATAGCTCAAAAAAGTCACTTTGCTTCAGTGTTAACCGGTTAACCAAAGCGTGAACTGGTTAACCAGTCCAAACCTACAGAAAACAGCACATAAAATAGGTGTGTTAACCGGTTAACCAAAGCGTTAACCGGTTAACACTGTGAAAACAACAACAATTCCTGCAGAAAATCAGCTCCAAACTAGCTTATCCAAATAATTTCACAACAGACCAGCAATCAATTATGCATGAAATAAATGGATCGATTCACATTAATCAATATCATTAAGTTCATGAATATCAACACATAGATCCGATTGCAAATCAATCAATCAATTCAAGCAAAACAAGCAAATACACAAGCACATGGTGGATCTAAGCACAAGCATTGCAAATAAGCTAAAAACAGAGTTAGACCTGAACTTGACTAACCTACAAAGCTGAGGTATGCTTTGGTAATTGTTGTTTGAGCTGGAAATGAGGAATCACGCGACAAACTTTGAAGATCCGGTGCTAATATTCACACTCCATGCAAAATAAATGCAAGCAAAGGATCTTGATGCAGAATTTTGGCTCCAAAAGCACTTCTAATCTCCAAACCAGATCTGAACCAAGTAGTGAAACCAACAAATTGATACAAAGAAGCTATGGATGAAGGTCTTGTTCCAAGATCTACATACTTTAATGCAAAGTTATGTGATCTTCAAAGAGTAACTTTGAGTGATTTGGAAAATTGGGAGAGAAAATGAGAGAATGGTGAGAGAGTAGAAAAATTCAGAAAATGAGAATTGAAAATTATGAGAGAGCCCCTCTTGGTTTGAAGGGAATGGAATAAATATGATTTAGGTTTGGGGCCCAAAATTTTGGTTTGGGATCCAAAAAATATGGTTTGGGATTAGCTTAGAAAGTGATTAGGATCTAGCCTTGGAATTAGGCTTGGTAAATGCTCTAGATCCTTCTCCATAATTCAAAATGAATAAAAAATCAGAAAATTGAAAATTGGAGCCAAAAGCACATGCTGAAAATGCTGCTGGAATTCAAAATTCGCAGCTGCTAACCGGTTAACCAAAGTGTTAACCGGTTAACGCAAGCAAATTTTGAATTCTCCCTCTTTTTGGTGGGAAACTTCAAGAATAACTCAGCGCCAACCGTTCTGATCTAATTTTGATCCCCAATCTTTTTTAGGGCTTTGACCATGATTCCAAGCTTGTACAAAAGGTATTGTGAGCTTCTTGCCAGGTCACCATGCTCTTGATTTTGACTTGTAAGATCAAGAGCTCTCAGATGATTGATCATATGCCTTAAGCTAGAACATGCGAGTGTTATGCTTCATTTTTCTATACAAAATGCTAAGGCTATGATATGCTGATGATGATTACGATATGATGATGATGCTAAAAAGAAGAGGGCAAATTTTGGGGTGTTACAGCTGCCCCTATTCAAGCAACTATTAATCTGAAAAGGACGGTAGCACGGCTATCGACCGTTCAAGATAAACTGTGGTTGAATACCAAGAAAACCTGAAATTTGCACTCCACTAGAGAATGCAAGAAATGGGAAATAAACCCAACCAAATGACGCTTTGGATGACGAAAGTGAGAACGAAGTAGACGAGCTCCTTCCGAATTGAACTGTTACGCCGGATAAGAAAAACCTAGATAGACGAGTCTTTTATTCATGCAAACCTGTTATGCCAGGAATTGGACATATGAGCCCTCTTCAGACAACCCTGTTACGCCAGGAAATGGACATACGAGCCTTCTTCATGCATACCTGTTGCGCCAGAAAATGGACATACGAGCCCTCTTCATACATTTTGCAATATATGATTTGAGACAGACGAACCTCCTTCGGAAAGACCTGTTACGCCAGGACCAGTGATGCACTTAAGTATGTGGGATAGACATGCATAATCAGGATATATGAACCATCTTCATATATTATCCATGGATATATGGTCTAAGACAAACGAGCCTTCATTAGCAAACCTGTTACACCGGGTGCAACATTAGGATTTGATGAAACCTCTTCACAAATCTTGCATAGATAAGTGGTCTCTGAGACAGACGAACCTCCTTCGGATATCCTGTTACGCCAGGACTGGTAACCATTTTGACGTTTAATCCCACCGTCAGGACTTCAAAACTCTTCAATACAGACGAATATTCGATGATCATCAAGAGAACACAGACGAGTGCCATAAGTCAATGATACAAACGAATATCAGACGATGATCTAAGAAACACAGACGAGCGCTTCAGGCAATGATACAGACGAATATCAGCCACTGATACAGATGAGTACCATAGATCCAACACAGACGAGCACTTAGAGTAGTAATACAGACGAGTACCAGAAATCCAACACAGACGAGCACTTAAAGTAGTAATACAGACGAGTACTAGAAATCCAACACAGACGAGCACTTGGAGTAGTAATACAGACGAGTATCAGAAATCCAACATAGACGAGCACTTGGAGTAGTAATACAGACGAGTATCAGGATGATCATCAAATCAGTACATATGGATATAAACTAACACAGACAAGTGTGAAGGACGACACAAACGTGTATCCAAGCAATGCCAACGAGCTTCGAACGGATAACAAACACCAGAAGAGTTCTTGGGAAATACAGACGAGCAACCAACAGAATCAAACACATACGAGTGCCAGGGAATGTAGACGAGCATCAAACGGAATCAAACACAGATGAGTGCCCGGGAATGAAGACGAGCGTCAAGAAAATGTCAAACACAGACGAGTGCCAGGGAACGCAGACGATTATCAATAAAATTTCAAACACAGACGAGTGTTGAAGAGTTCATACAAGCAAAAATAGATTTCAAACACAGATGAGCGCTAGAGAAATGCATACGAGCAACAAACGAAGTCAAACATAGACGAGTGCTGGGAAGTGCGGACGGGCATTAAACAGATTTCAAACACAAACGAGTTCCAGGGAAGTGCGGACGAGCATTAAACAGATTTCTAACACAAATGAGTGCCAGGGAAGTGCGGACGAGCATTAAACAGATATCAAGCACAGGCGAGTGATGGGGTGTGCATACGAGCATCAAACAAATATTAAGCACGGGTGAGTGATGGGGCGTGCATACGAGCATAAAACATCTATCATACACAGGCAATCGTTGGGGAAAGTATACGAGCATCACAGACGAGTGCGAGCAAAAACAACTAGCACACAGACGAGTTGGGGGATGCAGACAAGCAACTATCAAACAGATATCAAACACAGAAGAGTGTTGGAGAATACAGACGAGCACCAAAAGAAATCAAACACAGATGAGTGTCAGGGAATGCATGCGATCATTAAACATATATCAGACACTGACAAGTGCTGAGAAGTGCGGACGAACTAGGTCAAGAGGCTTTGACGATGCTTGACTCTGGATGGGGAGATGAATAATTGTCTGTATCATTTATTGGCCGAAAATAAATTGGCGACTTCTCTGGGAATATTTCCACGATGGGAGTGAATCCCGAACATGAACTCTGCGGGGACTAACCGTCTTCAGACTTGGCTGGGGAAGACACTTGGTCAAGACTCTAGCTGGGGAGAGAATTCTGAAAATTCTGACTCTGTGGGGAAATCAGGTGCACAACTGCTTGCTGGGGATATTTCAATGATGGTTGCGTACCAATCATGAACTCTGTTGGGAATACCATCTTCTGACCCGGTTGGGGAATACTTGGTCAAATAACCTTTGCTAGGGAAAGAGTTCTGACAATTATAACTCTGTGGGGAAACCAGGTGCACAGCTGCTCGCTGGGGGTAGCCCATTCTGACAAAAAGACTCTGCTCGGAGGCGAGAACTGTTCAACTAGATTTGAAGTTCTGCTGGGGATACCACCCTACTCTGACTCAGCTGGGGAGCATTCTCTGCTTGGGGAAATCATGTCTTTCTGTGAAGGACAACCTCCGCTTGGGGAAAGATGACACCATCCTGCAAAACCTACAACAATAGTATGCACACATGTGCCCCGAGGATTTACATGGTATGATATGTTCATCCATTGTCGCCCGAAATTCAAAGATAGTTTTAAATGTTTCCCTGCAATGTCAATTTTCTTAGAAAAATCAACATTTTTCAAATGCAATGTTCTTTTTGCCAAAAATTCAGGACATTTTTGCAAACAAAATAAACAAAACACAACACGGTTTTTGACTGAATATTCATTTATTGAATGGCCTCTGAATGTGCAAAGTTTTACATCAGGAAGCAACTACCTGGAAAGAGGTAGCTACCATAAAATTGAGAAAAGAAACTATCCTAAAGGCAATGTACACGACATTCCAATGAGTTTCTTTCCTGCTATGACCAGCATGTCTTCAAGAATTTATGTTCTTGCCTTTGCTTTATGAAGAAGATGAGGTGACTGATTCCTACCCTTCTGATATTGCCAGATTGTTTGAAACGATGATTTTCCTGAGTTGTCCGATGTGGCTTTTCAACTCAGCGGGTGTACATTTTTTTATTTGCTTTCCCTAACTTTTGCCCGAGCTTTTTATTCTGTTTTTAGCTCGCTGGGATGCCCTTTTCTTTCCTGGACCTTAATTCTATTTTTGTGTCTAGCGGGTCTTTTTATGCGAAGTATTTTTTAACTGCGTCTGAGTTAACAGGAGACTGGAAATCTTTTCCATCCATAGTAGTGAGCATCAGCGCCCCACCTGAGAAAACATTCTTTACTATGAATGGGCCTTCGTAGTTTAGGTTCCACTTGCCCCTGTGATCTGAACCTGGAGAAATGATCCTCTTGAGCACAAGCTCGCCTACTTGATACTCCCGAGTACGTACTCGTTGGTCGAATGCTCGCTTCATTCTCCTCTGATAAAGCTGACCATGACAGATAGCCGCTAATTTATTTTCCTCCATTAGACACAACTGATTATATCGAGCACGTATCCATTCAGCCTCATCAAGATTCACATCCATCATTACACGTAAAGAAGGAATTTCTACCTCAACAGGCAAGACTGCCTCCATGCCATACATCAAGGAGAATGGAGTTTCCCCAGTTGACGTCCTGACTGATGTTCGGTACCCATGCAGTGTGAATGGCAACATCTCATGCCAATCTTCGTAAGTGACGACCATCTTCTGCACAATCTTCTTAATATTCTTGTTAGTTGCCTCTACCGCGCCATTCATCTTTGGCCGGTAAGGAGAAGAATTGTGATGCTGAATCTTGAAGTCCCGGCACAGTTCTGCCATCATCTTGTTGTTTAAGTTGGAACCATTATCAGTAATGATTCACTCGGGCACTCCGTATCTGCAAATGATGTCTCTCTTCAGAAACCTGGCTACCACCTGGCGAGTGAAATTGGCATAAGAGGCTGCTTCAACCCATTTGGTGAAATAATTGATCGCAACCAAGATGAAACGATGACCATTTGAAGTAGTAGGCTTTATCTTCCCAATCATGTCAATGCCCCACATAGAAAAGGGCCAAGGAGATGACATGACATTGAGCGGACTAGGAGGAACATGCACCTTGTCTGCATATATCTGGCATTTGTGGCACTTACGGGCGTACGAACAACAGTTTGCATTCATTGTTAGCCAATAGTACCCCGATCTCAATAACTTCTTAGCCATAGCATGTCCTCCTGCATGAGTACCAAAGGATACCTCGTGGACTTCATACGTTAAGAGGTCTGCTTTATGTCTATCCATGCATCTGAGCAAGACCATGTCAAAGTTCCTCTTATACAAAACCCCGTCTGCGTTCAAGAAGAAACTAGCAGCAAGTCGTCTCAAGGTATTCTTGTCGTTGGATGATGCACCAGCTGGGTATTCTTTTTTTCCCAGAAAAAGCTTGATATCAAAGTACCAAGGTTTCTCATCAGACACTATGTCTACAGAGAAAGCGTAAGCTGGTGCGTCAAGCCTGGAAATGTCAATCCTGGGCACATAGTTCCAACACAAGACTTTGATGGACGAAGAAAGCGTAGCCAATGCATCGGAAAATTGATTCTCATCTCGTGGTATATATTGAAGCTTAACCGTTGTGAAGAACGTCAACAGTCTTCTGGCATAATCCCTATAAGGAATTAAGCATTCTTGACGTGTATACCACTTGCCGGTAATCTGGTTGATAACTAGGGCTGAATCTCAGAATATATCGAGGGTCTTAATCCGAAGGTTAATAGCCTCTTCTATTCCCATTATGCATGCCTCATACTCCGCTTCATTGTTAGTGCAGCCAAAAGTAATTCTAGCAGCGAAGGTAAAATGAACACCTTCAGGAGTGATAAGAACAGCCCCAACTCCGCGTCCATTGATATTGACTGCCCCATCTAACATCAACTTCCATTTGGATTCAGGGTCAGGCCCCTCCTCCTGAAGTTGTTCCTCGCAATCTCTTGCCTTGAGGTACACGACGTCCTCTTCAGGGAAATCAAACTTCATTGGCTGATAGTCATCTTCAAGCGCTTGTGTGCAAGATAATCTGACAATACACTTCCTTTGATGGCCTTCTGGGAAGTATATTGTATGTCGTACTCTGTTAGTATCATTTGCCACCTTGCAACCCTTCCAGCTAATGCTGGTTTCTCGAAAATATACTTGACAGGGTCCATTTTTGAGATTAGCAATGTGGTGTGGGTCAACATGTATTGTCTCAGTCGGTGAGCAGCCCGTGCCAAAGCGCAACAAGTTTTCTCGAGCAGCGAATAACGGGATTCACAGTCAGTAAACTTTTTGCTAAGGTAATAAATATCATGCTCTTTTCGACCAGACTCGTCATGTTGGCCTATTACACACCCCATCGACCCTTCTAACACATTCAAGTACATGATAAGTGGTTGTCCTAGACCTAGAGGCATTAGGATCGGAGGTTCCTGCAAATACTCTTTTATCTTTTCAAAGGCTCTTTGACAGTCCTCATTCCACCTGACCGTTTGTTCTTTTCTTAACAATTTGAAAATTGGCTCGCATGTGGACGTTAGATGAGATATAAACCGTGAAATGTAGTTTAATCTCCCTAAAAACTCACGCACTTCTTTTTCTATTTTCGGTGCAGGCATGTCTTGTATTGCTTTTACTTTTGCGGGATCTACGTCAATACCCCTTTGGCTAACAATGAAACCCAGTAATTTACCGGAACGCACTCCAAAAGTGCACTTGTTTGGATTCAACCTTAATTTGTACTTTATCAATCTATCAAACAGCTTTTTGAGATTGACTAGATGCTCTTCTTCGTCCCGGGACCTGACAATCATATCGTCCACATAGCACTCAATTTCCTTGTGTATCGTGTCGTGGAACAAAGTTACCATATCCCGCTGATACGTTGCCCCAGCATTCTTCAAACCAAAGGGCATAACTTTATAACAGAATATACCTCGCGGGGTAATGAATGTCGTTTTCTCCATGTCTTCCGGTGCCATTTTAATCTGATTGTACCCGGAGAAGCCATCCGTGAAAGAAAATACCGAGAACTGAGTGATGTTATCTACCAGCACATCAATGTGAGGTAATGGAAAGTCATCCTTTGGACTTGCTCTGTTTAGATCCCGATAATCGACACACATCTGGACCTTGCCATCTTTCTTTGGTACAGGCACAATGTTGGCTACCCAAGGTGGGTAACTAGTCACAGCAAGGAACCCGGCATCCCACTGCTTTTGAACTTCCTCCTTAATCTTCATAGCCATATCATGGCTAGTTCTTCTCAGCTTTTGTTTTTACCGGAGGACAGTCTTCCTTTAGTGGAAGCTTGTTGTCGCTCCCTGGGTTTCCATCCTGGTACAAACGCGAAAGTGGCGCGAAAAGAGGTAGAGTCACCAGCCAGGCATTTTTATCCCGAAGGAACGGGAATGGTAATGCTGCACAAACCAAGGAAAAGCAGAGGAAGGACAAAGGTCCTGCGAACCAAAGAAATTGGGTTCGAGAGTCGATTACGACCTAGGAAGGTATTAGCACTCCAGATCGTCCTCCGTACCCGACGGGATCCACGCTTGCAAAGAAACTGTTTCAAAAGGTGTAAGAATGAAAGCTGCTGCAAAACTGAAACTGAAACTAGATAAGAAAAGAAAAGAAAGGGGAAAATGTAGGGAAAATAAAAGAGTGTGCTCGAACGGGCCTTACCCCGCTGCCTACATACCTCATCTGGACAATGAGGATCAGAGACGCCGTAGTTCCCCTAACTAGGGGTGGAAAAGATTGCTTGTGTCTTAAGGTTTGAACTGCCTATGTCAAAGCTCAGGTGTTGCAGGCTCGGACGACGAGTGCGTTACCGTCTTGCAAAATGATAAGTAGTAGCAAGTTCGTACGTAAGGAGTGAGTGGGATGAGAAAAGAAGTCCCGAAGGAGAGACGCTTATTGTTTGTCCAGTGTTTTTTTATGAGTTTTCTATGAGTGTGGCACAAGGAATTGAACCCAAGCTCTTTTCCATGGAATGTGTACTTGCTACTACATTCCAAGATGGAATAATAGAACAAGCACACTCAAGTAAGGAGAAGATCCCCAAAACTTGGTTCCAGAGATTAGGGCCTAAGCTCACTAACTCGTTGAATTTATTAAGTGTTTTTGTAATTTTTGTGAAGAAGTCTTTTTTATGATTTTCTTTGTGAAAGTAGTCTCATGATTAGACTTGTACATCATGCTGGACAAGCTTGTACTATCCCAAGATGGGAAGACTACAAGTGACCCATGGAATAAGTCCATACACACAAGGCTACCTCAACCATTATTAAGTGTTTTTTAGGTTTTGGTTTTGAGATGAGAAGAGAAAGAAACAAAAAGGATCTTAAAGATAAAATCTAATGGGGAAAGTCTAATCCTAAAGTTATCATGCAAAGATGGTCCTAAGGTTAGTGTGGTTTGAATTTTATCCTAATGAAGAAGAAGGAAAGAAGAAAGAAGAACTAGAATACAACTTACTCCTCTAAAGGAGATAAGTTGTTTCTAAAGGGGGAAAAGATGAGGTTAAGCAAACAAAGCACAATGCTAAAGCAATCATAACTTGAAAGCATAAAGAGATGAAGGAAGAAGTTGTATGTGGGATACCCTCTCACACACATGACTTACCATAACCCCTTACAAAACAAAGATTAGCTAAACAATTGAACATTGAAAGCATATGGAAAGCAAAAGCAAAGTAATGGTCAAGGAAAGGGAAAATAACGTAGGGAAAAGAAAGTGTTATGCTCGAATGGGCCCTACCCCACTGCCTATGTATCCCTTTTGAGGAATCAGAGTTAACATAGTTCGACTAACTACTTTTGTTTGTTTTGGATTTTTTAGTTGAATAATGTTAAATTCACGTTCTACTGGCTGCTCGACCTTTGGAGACTTATGCACCTGGAGTAGAAGGAATTAACATGTTCTTATGAAAAGAAAACAAAGAGTTTGATTTGTGTTTTAGGAATGCTCATGCAAAAAAGGTAGTCCTAGACGAAGGAATCGTGCTACCTAAGTTAACATGCAAACGAGAGACTATACAAAGCCTAACAATCATATGGGAAAACGATTGCATCACACAAATAAGCAAACAAGCTCGAGGAGTATCCACGTCCTTCGATTAGAAAACATCCACCTGTGGATTATGTCTTCACAGTGGCAAAGAGAGGGCCTAGCAATGATATGGAGGATCGAAGTAGGACAAAAGTAGGGGTGACACCTAACCACGATATCGAGGATCGGGCATGATGGGTACACGAAGCAAGGAGATCTCCTCGAGCTCGTGACTGTGGGAAAAGAGTGTGTCTATACATGGTATCATGTCACCAAGTAAGAACAGAATTGGGGAAATATCATGTGCATACGAGCACAAAGCGTCAACGTCAACGGACGTGAGCTACACAAAGCGTGGGGATCCAGAAAGTGAGATCCTCTTCCATAAACTGACCGAACAAGAGCAGGATGGACTTTATCCAAAAGCATCAACATGAAGTGCGAGCTAATGAAAGACTCAATGATAGTGCGGGGCTGATTACGAGCCCTTTTCGCTTGCCTTCTTCGAGGTTTTATCAAGGGGAATGGGGATGGGGCGCCTCTTTTGAGGTCTTTACACAAATGTAAACAAACACATACAGAGCCTCTGAAGGAGGACTTCCAGAAAATGCCCACCAAAAAGAAACGGTCGGGACTCCATCCTATGTAAGCGATAAAGTGCAGAAATAGTAAATCGGATAAGAAATTATACCGTGCGGATGTAAATCCGAAGTACCAACAAGCTAAATAGAAAATAGAAACCCAGAGGTCCGCTCGAACAAGCTAGGATCCACAAACAAAGCAAGTCAAACATCGCATTTCCCATATAAGCTCAAGTCATCGGAGTGAAAATAAATCACTCAAGATGTGAAAATCGAATGTGACCGCACAAATGCCCGGCATACAACACAATCCAGACAAAACAACGACATAAAATATCATTTGAAACCAAACGGTATCCCACAAATAAAGTGGAATATCAATCAAGCGACAGTCGTCAAGATCCTTGCGAGAACCTTACATGAACTCAACAAACGCATTAGAAACCAAAAAGAGGTGCAACTGGAAGTTGCACCTATGCCTCACAACTTAAAATCAAGTAGAAAGATGAGCATACGAGTCATGGACATGCATTGAAATGTATGCTTCAAAACGGGGCAGCACCTATGCACTAACATAAAAAACATGCAAACTCAAACCGAAATCAAGAAAATTTACATGCAATGAATGACAAATGATTAACAAACATAAGTACAAGTCAAATAAAGATCAATGCATCAAAATCGCACCAAATCGGACTTTAAAAGCCTTCAAACAGGAAAAATGCGTCAAAAATAACTGAGTCGGAATTGAACGAAAATCACATGGTAACTTGCAAACGTGCCAACGAATTCAAATATGCAATCGGTTTTTGAAAATTCCGCTCAGAAGTGGTACTTTTTGGCCGATTTCATCGGCTGGCAGTAGCGAAATAGTCGGGAAAAAATTGTCCAAAATCAACTAAAAAGTTCACCAATGGTTCCGAAATCATCAACAAAGTCAATTTACACTATTCACATTCGCGAAAACGCGCTACGGTTAGGAAGTTATGACCAAAACAATTTCTCGACACGCGACACATGAACAACATCAACAATTAAGCCTCAACCTATCCTATTTCGAATTTACACATTGAAACAAGCATGAATTCAAAAGTCAAGCACTTCAATCAATATCAAGTCACAACAATTAGCTCTCCTAAGAATTTTGTCAAACACCTTACATGCACCGATTATTCTATGTCAATTTTAACAAGCATTTCCACTTATGCACCACAACAATTATTATGATCAATTAACCAAGCATCAATCAACTATCAAATCAAGAATAAATGCACGTAATCTTCACAAGATTAAATCAACTTGACAATTCAATTCAAGAAACAATTCAACTATTATTCATGAATTAAAGTTTAAGAAGCTTACCGAATGAAGAATCGACGGAGAAATTGTGAATCCGGAGGAAGTGAGACGCGGTCGTGAACGGAGGATAGAGGGAGAGGCCATGTGGCTGCCAGAGGCGGAAAATGGTGGTCGCGCGGTGGCGGAGTTAACCGGAGGTGGTGGTTCGCGGTGGTTCGGCTACCGGAATATTGATCGGAATTGTTGTGTTCTTGAGTTTTTGATGAAGTTGTTGTTGTGTTATTGAGAAAGAGTTGAGAGAATGAACTTTGATTATTTAGAGAGAGTTTTTGAGAGTTTTTGGTGTTTGTAAATTGTGATTGAAGTTATGAAACAAATTGTGGGTTAAAAGAATATATAGTGGAGTGTAAAATGAAAGGTAAAAGGTAGAATTCCGGCTTAAGTGAAAATAACATTGTCTTCGACAAACGTTTTTGACTCAGAGCCTTCTACAACATCGTCTGCCTATGAATTACGGTTGCAACGAAAAAATAACGGATGTCATACGATCAAAATCGAGTGCGATCGATACATTTAAGCTGCAAGTCCCCACTAAATAAGTTGTTTTTTTTGGCTTATTTGGTGTCGCTACTTGAATATGTGACGAGGTCAACCTTTTCGGAGCATAATCTCGACTTGCCCTTGTCAGCAAAGTTGTAGATCTATGAGTTAGTGACCTCGTGTTAAAATGGGAGCTCAACCAGACAAACGAAGAGGGAGATATAAATTTTCTCGTGAAACCACTTTCAGCCTTTTTCTTCGGTTCAGCACTTCAGTTTTGCGAAATAAACCAAAACGACAATCTTCGGGGCATCGTTCGAACTCGAGCTTTTCTTGAAACTTTAAGATGATAAATTTTTTTAACCAACGCTTCGAGAACGGACGCAATCTAATGAAAATTGACCGAGTTATGAATTTTACAAAATCTGACAGACAGTGCACTGCATCAAAGAACCCCACTGGTAATTCGCATTTTCGGGATCCTTCCGCTTGGACCTAACCCAAACTGAATTTGAGGAATGAAGATAACATCTAAACGGAATTTTAGGCATCGGAACGACATCAATCCCATGAATGAGCTGAGAGTTATGAATTTTTTAGTGTCTAAAACTCACTGGTTCAGCACTGTTTTTCACTATATCGACTCTGAAAACTCGCACATTCGGAGATCTTCTTCAATGAATTAGTTCTCAGCCAAAACCCAAAAGTTGGAAAGGATATCAAGATGGAACTTTTGGAATATGAATCTCTCAAAAATCTTGATCCAATCAGAAATTACAAACTCTTGAATACCGCTAGCACAATTAATCGGCGAAACCGAAATTTCAGAAACAATTAATTCCCGCCACTTTCCTTGATGAATTGGTCTCCGAGCCGAACACAAAAGTTTTAGAGAATACCGAAACGGTCTAAGATATTGAGTTTCTAGCCAAAATGAGTTTTCGGGCATGAGTTACAACTTTTTCAAACTGCACCATAAAACTGATATTCTGCTTAAACTCCTTTGAATCCACCGAGAACTTTTGGCTTCTTCTGAGATTCATGTCCACGTGCCGCATGAAGAAATAAAGGTATGTCGCAACCTATGAAAGCTCAATGGAGATGTATGCTCATGTAGGCCCAATCCAAATAACACTCTGGGTAACTGAAGTGAAGACAAAGCATACGAGCTCCTTCCAAATTGAATCGTTACGCCGGATAAGGAAAACTTTGACAGACGAGTCTTCTTCAAGCAAACCTGTTACGTTTGAAACTGGACATACAAGCCCTTTTCAAGTAAACCTGTTACGCCAGGAATGGACAGACGAGTCCGCTTCATACATTTTACAAAAATATATGATTTGAGACAGACGAACCTCCTTCGGATAACCCGTTACGCCAGGACCGGTGATGCACTTAAGTCTGTGGGATAGACATGCATAATCAGGATAGACGAACCCTCTTCATATATCCTTCGTAGATATATGGTCTAAGACAAACGAGTCTTATTCAGATAACCTGTTACGATAGGTGCGATATTAGGATTGGACGAACCCTCTTCACATATCTTGTGTAGATAAGTGGTGTCTGAGACAGACGAACCTCCTTCGGATAACCTGTTACGCCAGGACCGGTAACCATTTTGACATTTTAATCCCACCGTCAGTACTTCAAACCTCTTCAACACAGACGAGTATTGGATGATCATCAATGATACAAACGAATATCAGACGATGATCTAAGAAACGCAGACGAGCGCTTCAGGCGATGATACAGACGAATATCAGCCACTGATACAGACGAATACCAGAAACCCAACATAGACGAGCATTTGGAGTAGCAATATAGACGAGTACCAGAAATCCAACACAAACGAGCATTTGGAGTAGCAATACAAACAAGTACCAGAAATCCAACACAGACGAGCAATTAGAGTAGCAATATAGACGAGTACCAGAGTGATTATCAGATCAACACATATGGATATAAGCTAACACAGACGAGTGTGAGGGATGATACAAACGAGTATCCAAACAATGCAAACGAGCTTCAAACAGATAACAAACACAGACGAGCGTTGGGGAATGCAGACGAGCAACAAGCAAATATCAAACACAAATGAGTGATGGGGAGTGCATATGAGCAAAATCAACTATCAAACACCGACGAGTGCTGGGGAGTGCATACGAGCAAAAACAACTATCAAACACCGACGAGTGCTGGGGAGTGCATACGAGCAAAAGCAACTATCAAACACAGACGAGTGCTGGGGGGTGCATACGAGCATCAAACAAATTCCTGATTGACAACAAGAATCACAAGTCTGTAGGGGAGAACCAGGTCAAGAGGCTTTGACACTTAACTCTGGTTAGGGGGATGAATAAATGTTTATATCATCACATTGACCAAAAATAAATTGGCGACTTCTCTAGGGAATATTTCAATGATTAGAGTGAAACCCAAACATGAGCTCTGTGGGGAAATCAGGCATTCAGCTGCCTGCTGGGCATACTTTACTTGTGGAAAGATAATCCGCTTGGGGATGAAAGCTCTTCAATTAGCCTTGGAGTTCTGTTGGGGATTCAACCTTCTCTAACTTAGTTGGGGAACATCCTTTCTGCTGGAGATAGGAATTGCAAAGTGTCTCTCGATGAGGAGAAAAAATCTACTTGGGGAATGTCACCTTGTAACATCCTTCTTCTCCAACTAACTTCTTGAAGATCAATTCAAGAGGATTTTACAGAAGAAATGACATCCAAAATGCCCCACATCTTCAAACTCTTGGAGATTCGTCGAATCTTGACATAATTGCCCCATATTGCATGGATTGTGAAAGAATTCGTCTCACGAGGATTCATGAAAAACCTCGTATCACTTCAAAATACCGTTCCTGGTATTATGAACCATATATAGGTCTATCAATTATCAAGATGGAAGGATGTCTCATAACCCCAAAGAAACTTCAATCTCGCTTTTGAGCTCAGCTGTAGACTGTTACCTGTAAGCAAAAGTATATACACACATGCCCCGGGCAGAAATGAACCAAGTATGGTTGAGCCAGTACGAACCTTGCTTTGGAGAAAACACCCATGCTAACTGCTCTGTGAGAAATTTAAATCTCGAAGTGATTGCCCCAGTTTGGCTGGAATTTGAAGAGATTGATCGATGTTATTGCCCCGGATTGGCTGCATTTAACCCAACTGGTTGGAAAAGTCCCTATTCAATGGAGTTTCTTGGAAAAAGGCCCCTTGACATGAATGTCCTTCTCAACTTGGCAAGATTAAGCTTCTATACTGAGGTTCCATATGGGAACTTCTTTGATGCCAAACAAATGTATGCAAGCAAAAAATGTTTTATTCTGAGAATGATTATTCTAATGCAACACACATGTTAATCTTGCATTTTTTTATTGAAAAGATGTCACAAACCTTTGTGAGCGACTCCCTGGTTAAGATACGACATGGATTTTTTTTAAAGAAAACATGCACATGCAATACCGACAAAGATCTTTTAGCATAACTCATAGGAGTCAGGAACGCTATCTTGTGGTAGTACGCTCTCGAATTAACCTTGTTTCAGTTAGAACTTTTTAAGGGTTGTATCGTGGCCTGTTTCACAGTTATAGAAACAAATATTAAGGCTCAAAGTTTATTTTGTGCCCACCCATCTTCGTGATGTCCTTCCATTCCTATTTTCAGCTAGTTTTCACAAGTGCTCACCTCTCAAAAAGGTTTTGTGATGGTTGAGGAACCAATGACTCTAACAGTTTAATCACCATTGCGGTTGTCGGAGTAACAGTCACCCCTATTGTCTTTGTCTTTTGTGCTTGTATCTCACGACTTTGTTTTTTGCTTAAGGATTTTTCTTGTGCAATCCTTTTCGTCTTTCGTTTTTTCATTCTTTTTCTTATCCCTAACTTTTTCCTAGACTGATTCTCTTGAATCTTTGATTTTGAAGTCCAGCGGGATGCCCTAAATTTTGCCTAAGTTGCTTTTTTTCAAGTTTCGACTTAGCGGGCTTTTTATTTCTTCTTTTTTTTTTCTTCTTTTTTTTGAACAAATCGTGTAACACTGTTTGTCTTGATTGTTTTGCAAGGGTTTGTGACTGTCTCACTCTTCAGTTGATGAAGGATAATCGTTGTGGTTTCTGGTCTTTAGGCCTCTTGATTTGGTACACTGAAAGGTAATGGATCCTCAAATGCACACTCCTTTGTGAAAGTCTGAACGCTTGGTCCAACTAGCTGACAGCTACCCTGCCCCGGGTTAAATGTTATGGTTTTTTATGTGAAAAGAAAGTCCTACTTCAAGGCTCAAAGGGGTTAACGATGGTTTATGTCCCTTATATCTCCAGTGTTTGGGAATTTGAAACAAAGTCTGTACATCGTCAACAGGGTCTTATTCAAGAGCACATAATTGGAAATTTTTGCATTTTCATTTCGTCATCCTCCATCACAGAGTTTAAGAACAACAGTTGGTATTGCAATGCACATTCACAAATTTATAAGTAAAACGAATGAATTACTTCAAGAAAAACATGTGCATTTCATTAATTAACATTCAAGAACAGACAAACTTCATGCATGCATACAAATGTTCAAACAAACATATAAATGCTACACATGAAAATGCAGTAAAGAAAACTGAGCAATGCCATTGTTGAGGAGAATTGACTCCGTCTGGACTCGTTGGTCTTGAATACTTTCAGTAGTCAGCGACCTTTTCCTTATGGAATTTGCAGACTTCAATCAAATGACCACGTGCCAGCACCATACTTCATTCCCAATTATTCTGACCTGAAGCTTTCGACGTTCAAACATTGACACGAGACGTCTGAAGAAAAGTAACACTGAGAGAAGTTGTCACACGAGGTTGACACCTATGGTTTCTCGCAAAGACCTAACGATCTTCTGCCTACGTATCTCCATTGACCAAAGACCAATGAAGAATCAGAGCGACGTAGTTCCTCTCAACAGGGATGAAAATGCAGTACATAAACTAACCATCCTCATATCCGCTCTTCAAAATCAATCTGAGAATCACCTTCACACTTATCCTCAATAACAATGAGCTGACGAACTCACATGACCAAGTGAATAATTGTTGACTTGAATGCCCTGAGGCGTCTCTTAAATCAACCCAACCTCAATCAAATCAAGAACCTTATCTCTGAGTGGTTTGCATTCTTCAGCTGAATGTCCTGGTGCGTTGCCATGGAATCCACATTGAACATTGGGATCAAAACTTGGTGGGTATGGAAAAGGCACTGGACCCGGTTTCTTCGGAACTATCAATCCACTATTGATCAGGCATGGAAGCATTTGACTGTATGGCACTGGAAATGGATCAAAATACCGTTTTGGTCTCTTAGTGTAATAACGATGCCTTTGCGGAGTATTCTTTTGTTGGCATGGTTGCTGTTGATACTAAGGAGGTTCACTATTAACGGACATCTGACACGTAAATTCAGAAGGTTGCTGACTCTGAGCAGTTGAGATGCATGGGTACTGTTGATAAGTCAATGGGGTTTGTGGAGCTTCCCAAATTGCATCAATCACATCCTCTTCTTATAAACTAACAACAGATTCATTCTCATCAGTTGAACCATCTGAAATGCCTTAGATATTTCCCATCTTGATAAAACTCTCAATGCGTTCTCCAACTATCACCAAGTCCGAGAAACTCGAAGTTCCACTGCCACTCAACCTCTCCAAGTACGGCCCCTGCAAGGTTTCTATGAAAAGATCAACCAATTCTCTATCTGATAGCGGGGGTTGTACCCGAGCAGCTACTTCTCTCCACCTCTAGGCATACTCTATGAAAGATTCACCATCTTCTTGGGATAAACCTTGCAAATCCATGCAGCTAAGAGCCCTGTCAAGATTGTAATCATACTGCTTCGCAAAGGCATTGGCTAGGTATGACCATGATTAGATACGACTGCTCTCTAACTGCATGTACCAACTCGATGATGCCTCACTCAGACTGTATTGAAAGCAATGAATCATAAATTTTTCATTATCCTCATATGAAGTCATCCTTATGCAAAACCTCACCAAATGCTGCCTTGGACAACTATCCCCTTGGTACTCTTCAAACTTCGGTACTTTGAACTCTGGAGGTATTACAAGGCCGTGTACCAGAAACATGTTCGCAGCACTCAGATCAACAACATTACGACCTTGAAGGGCTTTAATTTCTTCCTCCAACACACAAAATATTTCCTCCCTCTCCACAACTCGTAGATCTTGGATTCTCACAACAGGGATTGCCTCTTGGGAACCTGGCATAGTGAAAGCAAAACTGTGATAATCTACAGCATCAACAGAAGAAGAATGTCCATTTCGGGTGACCTGACGCTCTTGAACATCTAGGTTCTCAATAGGGATCTGTGCAGGTTAAGCTTGAGCAGAATTGCGGCCATCTTGCCTTGCCAAAGTTGTCATAGCCTCCAAAAGTTGGTCCCACTGATCTCTTGTCAACCCAACACTTGCAAAGTGGCCTTGCTCTCCAGGGTCCATGATCTTTCCAAAAAGTTGCTTCAAGTCTGATACAAGAGCTGGAATCTCAACTGTAGATGGTGAACAAAGAACGGATGAGCCCTGCCTGCGGAACAAAAATGCAATGTAAATGCTATGAGATGCCATGTTCGGTTATTTCCGAGGAATCTACCTACTTTGATTCACATTTTGGTACAGAAGAAATCCAACAGCATAATTCAGATATGAGATTCTCGGAATAACTAAACATGTATGCTAAAATGCTATGATGGCATGTATGCAGCTAGCAAGTGATAGCGAACTGGTGTCTGTCCGGATGCAGGATACTGAGCCAGTGTCTGAAACCACAATCTCTCTGAGTAATAACTCTCAGATAAGAACTTAGAACCAAAGATCAAGAACTCCAAAACCATAATAATCGGATCAAAATATAAGATCACACTGATGATGAAGGGTATGTTGAGGTCAAGGGTTCCTGCAAACCTGTAAACCCCTCCCAATATCACTGGTGTGCTTCGGGTCAAACATCACGGACTCTCAATGCCGAATAGCAATAATACGTTCACCATCCCCGAGAAATGGCTGATGACCAGATCAGGGAATCAGTTTGGCATTATGTACTACTCAGGAAGGCCTCAGCGTGAGTCTGGGAAAAACAAGCATCCCTTATAAGTCCCCAGCTTCGAGCACTGAAATCGAGAAACGATAGTACATTCAGCCCATAGGATACAGTACTATTGTCATACGACCATATGCTTTGACTGAGTTCCTATAAGAGAACCAAGCCATCCTATGCGAATTCCCAGTGGACCTTCGGGTGCGAATGGGTTTTCCACAGAATGTGGTCTGCCACTGTCACCATTAGAGAGGGATGTTTCCACAAAGGTCCTCAATGATCGGTCCCCAGCTGCACATAACTATCAAGGTCGTGAAATGAGAAGGGAAGATCCCTAAATCAAGACATTTCCAAGACGGTCGCAAATCTGGGCGTGGAACTCACTACTACCCCCATGACAATATCTCATGAGGCCAAAGTGGAACCACTCTAAGTCCTAAGGTGCACTCGAGCCTGGGTAATGAGCTCATCTCACAGTAACAGTATCACCCAAGTCCCACCAAACAGAAAAATCCATTCCAGACAATCCAGTATAATATATGATTGTAAGCACCCCAAATTTGCCCTCACTAAGTTCACACCATGGCTTGTGATCTTTCATCTTTGCATAAGTTTAAGCATATCATCTCATATTGCATTTTTTGTTTCACTGCATTAGTTCAAGTTCATCTGCATCTAGGGTTTGTGATCTGAGCAATCCAAGGATCCATCTGAGCCACTCCAAAGGTCTCCAATCATTCCAAGAGGGTCCATGTGTGTTCTATAATCATATTATATCCCTCAAAGATCAAGGAAGTCAAAAAAATCACAAGAACTTGGAAAGCATGGAAGTAGAGCTAGGGTTTCACTCCATAGATGACATGAAATTAGGGTTTTGGTTTCAGAGGCCATAACTCCAAATTTTTTGGCCATTCTTTTTCTAATAGTCTCAATATGTTATAAGGATCATATGTACCAAGTTTGATGAAGAAATTCATTGTGGAAGTCATTTGTTCATTGGGTAACTTCTTTAGCAAGTCAGAGCAAAATCAGGGCATATGAGGCCCCCAACAATGGAACCAAAGTGGATTTTTCATCAAATTGAAGTCATATGATCTTTATTTGATCATTGAAGTGCTTGGAAGTTCACAAAATTGGAGAAATTTGAGCTAAACCAAAAGTTGCCAAAAATGGAAATGACTTGTAATGGAAACTTTCCATTTTGGGAAAGTTTTTCAACCTCCTCTTTCTCAACCAAAAATGCTTCAAATGAAAAATTGTTGGTCATGAAAGTTGTAGATTGGATCATTCCCTTTTCAAAAAGTACAATAACAAGTTCTAATTCATTATGGAACTCAAGTTATGGCATTGCAAAGTTGGCAAAAATCCTATAATTTTCACTTTCACACCAAAGAGGATTTTTTGCAATTTCACAAACCAAGTCATTTTGTGACCTCTAATCACTCTCTAAGCATCATACAAACATAATACATTGCATTATGACCAAAATTTCCCAAGGAATCACAAGTTTCCATGCCTTGCACTTCAAGATTTCTCAAAGGGGGGAAATCACATAACATTTGCAAAACCTATGAGATCTTTGCTTCTAAGCCATCCAGCTGCATAATCTCAATCCCATGGCTCTCCTTGATCAATGCTGAGGCCAGACATGCCCTTGAATAACCCTTGCCATAGCCCATACCTCAAGTACACATTATGTTGACATTTTAGGAACTTGCCCATACCAATCACCACAGGCCACCACCCACTTTCTGACCTATCAAACAATGTTATGTGGACTCAAAGCAAGCTACTTCACATAACATTGGAGCTCAGATCATCTCATAGGCCAAGTTTCTCAAAATCACACCAAAACTTCAAGCTTTCGATTCTCTCTGTCCAGTCACAAAAACTTCAAACAATCTTCACCATTCAACTCACCATCATCATTAGAACATTTCCCAACCATCAAACAAGCCCAAAAGCCAGCCAAACAAAAACACGATTTCAGACCAGTTGGAGTGTAACCTCTCAATCCAGCCATTCTAAACTCCATCAAAGCATTGCAACATCATCAGGAGGTCAAGTGAGGTGGATTTGCACAAAAGAAGAGGTCCAAAAGCTCCAGAAGTGAAAGCTTCAGCTCAGGTAGCCACCCTCAAACTTTTTTCCAGAACTTGCATTTCTTGTTTCTAAATGAATCTATGAGCTCTCATGATCACCATGATGTAGTTTGTTTTGAAAATGGTTGAGTTTTAGGCATTTCACAAGCTTTTGAAATTTTTGGTTGATTTTCCGTTTTGCTTCGATTCATGATGTTCATGTGAAATAAATGAATTTTGTTGGTTGATTCTTGTTTAGAGTGATGTGAGGATCATTTCTGGAGAGTTTGAGAGCTTGGGGTTGCGTTTTGAATGAGATAGCATGTTTGGCTAGCCGGAGAAGATGATTGGAGCTAGCTCCGGTCACCTGAAAATGATTAGAACCCTAATTAGGGTTTAGTGGCTCAGTTTGAATGTCAGCCCTTGGATTTGGTTTCGCGCGCGTGTGTACGGTTCAGATCACTTCACTTAAGTTTAAATTTTAATTAATTAGGTTAATCAGTTAATTAACCCAGAATCAATCCAGGCCCTCCATCTGTGCGCGCAGTCTTCCCCCATTCAAACCTCATCCATCAGATTAGTTGACTTTCTTTTATTTTGCATTTTATTCATTTTATTTTTATTTCTTTTGTTCATTTTATTAAAAATAGTAAAAATCATCAAAAAAATATTTCCTTCTGCATTTTAATTTCAAATATTTTTCTCCACCCAAAAACATTTTTATTTTTATTTTTTGCATTTAAAAATCATTTTAAAAATATTTAAATGTTTATTTTAATTAATTAATGGAAATACCATTTAGGTTTCCAAAAATTCCAAAAAAAATCACATTGCATCTTAGGGCATTTAGAAACATTGTCAAACCATTCATACAAATTTCTTTTTGGTTTTGATTCCATTTTGACATTTTTCTTGAATTTAGGGTTCATAAAATTCCCTTTTTAGAACCCTAACTTTGAAATTTCTTTTCTGCCTAACCATGAAGGGTTTGACAATGATTCTTTTTGCATTGTTTTCCATATAGCATGTAGTTTCTAGGATATTTTTGTCATGAATTTATCTTGCATTTTCAAATTGATTTGAATTTTTCTTCCTAAAGTACCCAAAAACCCTAGTTAACTTAGAAAAATCATAACTTCCTTTAGGTTAAGAGTTAGACCTTCTCCTTTGGGGTGTGATATCATATGGGGTTAGGGTTCCTTTGAGTTCATTTGAAAATTTGTATCATGTGAATTGTTTCTGTTTTGGTCATTTGCATCTCATCCTTTCATGTAACCCTAATTTTGCATCCACACTTGCATCTTACATTGCATTGCATGAATATGTGAACTTGTCATGACATTCTAAGCACTTATATGCCATCTTAGACATCTTAAGACATTGCTTGAACATTTCTTGGTCATTTCTTCATACATTTGCTATGCTTTGCATCTATTTCATTTCATAAACATACATGTGTTTTCATACTTCAAAGCATGCCTCATTTGCATCCAATCTCTCTTGTGAACATTCATAACACTTGGTATGCCTTTGAATCATCTCATAGCATCATTTGAATCATGTGTTTGCTTCTGGTTTTGGTTTTTACCTTTGCATATTCTTCATTTCATTTCTTTTCTTTCCATATGCTAACATTTTCAGGTGGTAAGTTAACTTGAGAAGTGAATTTGCCTTCACTTCTCATTTCTCTTCATCTTCTTCATATGCATCCTTGCTGCATCTTCATTTATCTTAGAGTGAGATTGCTCATTCATTTTCATCTCTCACTTTATTTCTCTAAGTCACTTATCTTCTTCAATGAAGTAAGTAACTTATTCTTCTGCTTCTCCTCCTTTCATCTGATTCTTCCATTGGTGGCTTTTCTGAAGATCTTTCTCAAGCCTTGAAAACCATAGGAACATCCAAGCATGACAATAATTAGGGTTGTGATTAGTCCCCCTTTAGCTTTTACCTTTGTGTCTTCTTTGTGTCTCTCTTATCACCTCATCATTAGAGACTAAACCTTTAAGGTTGTAAGACTTTGTAATTAGGGTTATGCCTGCATCCTTCTCTTAGGATGAAGTGTATAACTTTAATCCTAAGTGTTAAACCCTTAATTTGTTTAAACCTCTTAATCAATCCATCTTAATAATCACCAAGACATTAACTTGTAACTTGGGCCTTACATTAGGGTTCTAATTCTTCCATTGTTGGTTAAGAAGGACTAACCCTAGTGTTTAATGGACAAGTCCCCTCAAGTTGTCTTACAAACTTAAAACTCACTTCTTAATCTCATCTCTAATTAAAATCCATGTAATAAAGGTTTGTTTTGTCATGAGGTTAATCCCTAATCATGGATTAAGTTGAGGTATCTTCCTCAGCTTAAGTGTGCTCATCTATTATCCTTCTATTAGGATGGTGTAATGGGTTCACTAATCCTTGATTATGGCTTAAACTCATTACTTAACACTAAACAAAAACTCAAAAACATCTAAATAATCACAAGTAGGTTAATGATCTTAATCCTACATCATCGTGGTAATTAAGTTGAGATGTTTATCTCATACTTAAGGTATTCTCATTATCCCTAATCAAAGGGAGGATATGATGAGTTTAATAACCCTTGGTTTAGGCTTAAGCTCATTAACTTATGGCAAATTCAAAAACAATAAAAGATTGAAAACACAAAAACAAACAATAATCGTCTCCTCCGGGATTGTTTTCTCATTATCTTCACTCACAAACGAGAACTTGCTTCTTCCGTCTAATGCAAGACAGTTAGCACTTGAGCCAGACAAGTCATACACTTGAGCATAGACAAGCAAGCAGTTCATCAGTCAATTTATCTTTCAGTCTCTTTGAGTCGAACTACGGTGTTCTGACTTCCTCATTGCACGAGAGGATACGTAGGCATAACTTAACTGTTATCGAACAAAAGTCTCTGTGTCTTCCCCCTCTTTCAGCATTCTTTTTAAGCCTCATTCTTGAGCACCTCACTTCATTTTCTTGCACTGACACTTGTATATTCTTTTCCAGCCTTTGCACACAGATAGCACAGACACTACCCCTTTAAACACAAACTTTCAAGCGTGGATCCCGTCGAGTACAACGAACAATCTGGGTGCTAATACCTTCCCATGTTGTAACCAACCCCCTTTCTCAGTTTCTCTGGTTCGCAACCGTCGTATCCATCTTTTTTCTAGGTTTATGCAACATTACCTTTCCTTCGGGTTAAAAATTCCTAGCTGGCGACTCTTTTCAGTTCACCTTCATTTCTCCTTTCACCGACCGTTCGCGCTTGTACCGGGATGCAAATCTTCGGGAGCGACAATGATCAATGAAAATAAATACTGAAAACTGTAAATAAAGCTGTAAATAAAATTGTAAATAAACAACGGTAAAATAAACACGCAACGACAAACAATCAACACACAAAGAAATAGAAACATGCAAGCGCTACGAGAGACTCTCAAGGGAACCAGAGATACTCTGGTTAGGAACTCCCTAACAGAGTCGCCAACTGTCGCTCCCTGGATTTCCATCCTGGTACAAACGCAAAAGTGGCGCGAAAAGAGGTAGAGTCGCCAGCCAGACATTTTTATCCCGAAGGAACGGTAATGGTAATGCTGCACAAACCAAGGAAAAGCAGAGGAAGGACAAAGGTCCTGCGAACCAAAGAAATTGGGTTCGGGAGTCGATTACGACCTGGGAAGGTATTAGCACCCCAGATCATCCGCTGTACCAAACGGGATCCACGCTTGCAAAGAAATTGTTTCAAAAGGTGTAAGAATGAAAGCTGCTGCAAAACTGAAACTGAAACTGGATAAGAAAAGAAAAGAAAGGGGAAATGTAGGGAAAATAAAATAGTATGCTCGAACGGGCCTTACCCCGCTGCCTACGTACCTCATCTGGACAATGAGGATCAGAGACGTCGTAGTTCCCCTAACTAGGGGTGGAAAAGATTGCTTGTGTCTTAAGGCTTGAACTGCCTATGTCAATGCTCAGGTGTTGCAGGCTCGGACGACGAGTGCGTTACCGTCTTGCAAAATGACAAGTAGTAGCAAGTTCGTACGTAAGGAGTGAGTGGGATGAGAAAAGAAGTCCCGAATGAGAGACGCTTATTGTTTGTCCAGTGTTTTTTTATGAGTTTTCTATGAGTGTGGCACAAGTAATTGAACCTAAGCTCTCTTCCATGGAATGTGTACTTGCTACTACATTCCAAGATGGAATAATAGAACAAACACACTCAAGTAAGGAGAAGATCCCCAAAACTTGGTTCCAGAGATTAGGGCCTAAGCTCACTAACTCGTTGAATTTATTAAGTGTTTTTGTAATTTTTGTGAAGAAGTCTTTTTTATGATTTTCTTTGTGAAAGTAGTCTCATGATTAGACTTGTTAATCATGCTAGACAAGCTTGTACTATCCCAAGATGGGAAGACTACAAGTGCCCCATGGAATAAGTCCATATACACAAGGCTACCTCAACCATTATTAAGTGTTTTTTATGTTTTGGTTTTGAGATGAGAAGAGAAAGAAACAAAAAGGATCTTAAAGATAAAATCTAATGGGGAAAGGATAATCCTAAAGTTATCATGCAAAGGTGGTCCTAAGGTTAGTGTGGTTTGAATTCTATTCTAATGAAGAAGAAGGAAAGAAGAAAGAAGAACTAGAATACAACTTACTCCTCTAAAGGAGATAAGTTGTTTCTAAAGGGGGAAAGATGAGGTTAATTAAACAAAGCACAATGCTAAAGCAATCATAACTTGAAAGCATAAAGAGATGAAGGAAGAAGTTGTATGTGGGATACCCTCTCACACACATGACTTACCATAACCCCCTACAAAAAAAATATTAGCTAAACAATTGAACATTGAAAGCATATGGAAAGCAAAAGCAAAGTAATGGTCAAGGAAAGGGAAAATAACGTAGGGAAAAGAAAGTGTTATGCTCGGATGGGCCCTACCCCACTGCCTACTGATAACACTAAATTTCACCGTATTTCTGACTCTGATTTCTCATGCATTCTTAGGTTTTATTGTTATTTTGTTATGTTATTACTTTGTTTTTATTTATTTTCAGGTTTTCTATGTAATCGGGGCTTAAATCGAGAAGAGGAGCGAAAAAGGAGTGGAAACGGACGAAAACCAAGAAATTCAGCTTTTAACACTTACGGCATCCGCCATGGCTGGCGCCATGGAGTCTGTCATGACGTGGCCACGTCTCAAGACCACTCACCAACTGCCAATACCCAAGATCCCCACTTTCTTCTTCCATTTGCTCTCATGGCGGGCGCCATGGCCTTGTGGCGGGCGCCACAAGGCAAAAGTGGTTCCCTCCACTTTTTAGTGGATGAGGGCATCCTAGTCATTTCCCATTTAAGATTTTCCAATAAATAGGACTTTAGAATTTCGTTTTCTTCATCCAAACTTAGTATCTCTTAGGCATATATCAGTTTTAAAGCAGTTATCATTCCACATCGGGGTGTTATTGCAATCGAGTGATCGAGTCTGTATATGTCTGTGTGATCGAGTTTTGGAGCACTCTGGGAGGAAGTTAATCATTACGCCATTTTAATTCCAGTTCGTATTTTATTTTTTCGCATTGCTTAACTTTTATTTATTTTCCGCATCGCTTTACTTTATTTATTTCTCGCACTCGCACTACATTCGTTTATTTTCCGCACTCGCTTTAAATACCTTTATTTCTCGCACTCGCACTACTTTTATTTACTTTCCGCACTCACACTACTTTTATTTACTTTCCGCACTCGCACTAATTACTTTTTTGAAAAATTATAAAAAGAACTTTTACTTTACCATGTCTAACTAAATCCATAAAGGTTAGAATGTAAGGATCGTAATTGAACTAGTAATCCGTACAACTGTTCGTAGAAACACTTAAGGGCTATTTTATCTTTCAATTTAAGTAATTGTTTTTAACTATTTTAAAAACAGCCAAAAGCGTTTTGTCTAGTTCATTAGGAGTTTTTAGATTAAAAAGAAAAGAGATTTTAAAACGATTTTCGGACGCGTTAAGAAGTTTAGAGTCTGGTTCGTGAGAACCTCTTTTTTCTAAGAAATACAGGTTAAAGTACTTTTCAACTTAGTTAAGATACTATATTTCTTAAAAATAAGTTTACTACTCTAACGCAGTACGCACCTTTTTATCCGTGACAATAGGAGGGGTTGATTAGAGGGTACAACTCGGTTCTGAATACGCGAAAGCGACAGTTCCCGTTAAATTAGTTCTTTTCAAATTAGAAAACATTGCCCATAAGTAGTTCTATTAACAAGTACCGGATTATCAATTGATTACGTGAATTACATTTAAGCCTGTCTTTATTAATTGTTTAAAATTATTACTTTATTTACCATTGCGCACTCCTTAAAACCCTTATATTCAGTTGCCTTAGATACACACCATAACAACAGGTACGATAGATTGACACTTGGTCTCTGTGGATTCGACAATCTTTTATATTACTCTGACGTGTTCGTACACTTGCGAAAAACACGCATCACCTACATATCCCTTTTGAGGAATCAGAGTTAACGTAGTTCGACTAACTACTTTTGTTTGTTTTGGATTTTTTAGTTGAATAATGTTAAATTCACGTTCTACCGGATGCTCGACCTTTGGAGACTTATGCACCTGGAGTAGAAGGAATTAACATGTTCTTATGAAAAGAAAACAAAGAGTTTGATTTGTGTTTTAGGAATGCTCATGCAAAAAAGGTAGTCCTAGACGAAGGAATCGTGCTACCTAAGTTAACATGCAAAGGAGAGACTATACAAAGCCTAGAAATCCTATGGGAAAACGATCGCATCACACAAATAAGCAAACAAGCTCGAGGAGTATCCACGTCACTTGATTAGAAAACATCCACCTGTGGATTATGTCTTCACAATGGCAAAGAGAGGGCCTAGCAATGATATGGAGGATCGAAGCAGGACAAAAGTAGGGGTGACACCTAACCATGATATCGAGGATCGGGCAGGATGGGTACACGAAGCAAGGAGATCTCCTCGAGCTCGTGACTGTGGGAAAAGAGTGTGTCTATACATGGTATCATATCACCAAGTAAGAACAGAATTGGGGAAATATCATGTGCGTACGAGCACAAAGCGTCAACGTCAACGGACGTGAGCTATACAAAGCGTGGGGATCCAGAAAGTGAGATCCTCTTCCACAGACTGACCGAACAAGAGCAGGATGGACTTTATTCAAAAGCATCAACACGAAGTGCTAGCTAATGAAAGAATCAATGATAGTGCGGGGCTGATTACGATCCCTTTTCGCTTGCCTTCTTCGAGGTCTTATCAAGGGGAATGGGGATGGGGCGCCTCTTTTGAGGTCTTTACACAAATGTAAACAAACACATACAAAGCCTCTGAAGGAGGACTTCCAGAAAATGCCCACCAAAAAGAAACGGTCGGGACTCCAGCCTATGTAAGCAATAAAGTGCAGAAATAGTAAATCAGATAAGAAATTATACCGTGCGGATGTAAATCCGAAGTACCAACAAGCTAAACAGAAAATAGAAACCCAGAGGTCCGCTCGAACGAGCTAGGATCCACAAACAAAGCAAGTCGGACATCGCATTTCCCATATAAGCTCAAGTCATCGGAGTGAAAATAAATCACTCAAGATGTAAAAATCGAATGCGACCGCACAAATGCCCTGCATACAACACAATCCAGACTAAACAACGACACAAAATATCATTTGAAACCAAACGGTATCCCACAAATAAAGTGGAATACCAATCAAGCGACCGTCGTCAAGATCCTTGCGAGAACCTTACATGAACTCAACAAACGCATTAGAAACCAAAAAGAGGTGCAACTAGAAGTTGCACTTATGCCTCACAATTCAAAATCAAGTAGAAAGATGAGCATATGAGTCATGGACATGCATTGAAATGTATGCTTCAAAACGGGACATCACCTATGCACTAACATAAAAAACATGCAAACTCAAACCGAAATCAAGCAAATTTACATGCAATGAATGACAAATGATTAACAAAAATAAGTACAAGTCAAATAAAGATCAATGCATCAAAACCGCACCAAACCGGACTTAAAAAGCCTTAAAACGGGAAAAATGCGTCAAAAATCACCGACTCGGAATTGAACGAAAATCACATGGTAACTTGCAAACGTGCCAACGGATTCAAATGTGCAATCGGTTTTTGAAAATTCTGCTCGGAAGTGGTACTTTTGACCGATTTCGTCGGCTGGCAGTAGTGAAATAGTTGGGAAAAAATTGTCCAAAATCAACTAAAAAGTTCACCAATGGTTCCGGAATCATCAAAAAAGTCAATTTACACTATTCACATTCGCGAAAACGCGCTACGGTTAGGAAGTTATGACCAAAACAATTTCTCGACACGCGACACATGAACAACATCAACAATTAAGCCTCAACCTATCCTATTTCGAATTTACACATTGAAACAAGCATGAATTCAAAAGTCAAGATCTTCAATCAATATCAAGTCACAACAATTAGCTCTCCTAAGAATTTTGTCACACACCTTACATGCACCGATTATTCTACGTCAATTTTAACAAGCATTTCCACTTATGCACCACAACAATTATTATGATCAATTAATCAAGCATCAATCAACAATCAAATCAAGAATAAATGCACATAATCTTCACAAGATTAAATTAACTTGACAATTCAATTCAAGAAACAATTCAACAATTATTCATGATTAAAGTTTAAGAAGCTTACCGAATGAAGAATCGACGGAGAAATTGTGAATCCGGAGGAAGTGAGACGCGGTCATGAACGGAGGATAGAGGGAGAGGCCGTGTGGCTTCCGGTGGCGGAAAATGGTGTTCGCACGGTGGCGGAGTTGACCGAAGGTGGTGGTTCGCGGTGGTTCGGCTACCGGAAGCTTGATCGGAATTGTTGTGTTCTTGAGTTTTTGATGAAGTTGTTGTTGTGTTCTTGAGAAAGAGTTGAGAGAATGAACTTTGATTATTTAGAGAGAGTTTTTGAGAGTTTTTAGTGTTTGTAAATTGTGATTGAAGTTATGAGACAAATTGTGGGTTACAAGAATATATAGTGGAGTGTAAAATGAAAGGCAAAAGGTAGAATTCCGGCTTAAGTGAAAATAACATTGTCTTCGACAAACTTTTTTGACTCTGAGCCTTCTACAACATCGTCCGCCTCTGAATCACGGTTGCAACGCAAAAAGAACGGATGCCATACGATCAAAATCGAGTGCGATCGATACGTTTACGCTGCAAGACCTCACTGAATAAGTTGTTTTTTTGGCTTATTTGGTGTCCGCTACTTGAAAATGTGACAAGGTCAACCTTTTCGGAGCATAATCTCGACTCAACTTTGTCAGAAAAGTTGTAAATCTATGAGTCACTGACCTCGTGTTAAAATGGGAGCTCAACCGGACAAACGACGAGGGAGATATGAATTTTCTCGTGAAACCACTTTCAGCCTTTTTCTTCGGTTCAACACTTTAGTTTTGCGAAATAAACCAAAACGACAATCTTCGGGGCATCGTTCGAACTCGAGCATGTCTTGGAACTTTAAAATGATAAAATTTGTGAACCAACGCTTCGAGAAAGGACGCAATCCGATGAAAATTGACCGAGTTATGAATTTTACAAAATCTGACAGACAGTGCACTGCATCAAAGAACCCCACTGGTAATTCGCATTTTCGGGATCCTTCCGTTTGGACCTAACCCAAACTGAATTTGAGGAATGAAGATAACATCTAAACGGAATTTTAGGCGTCGTAACGACATCAATCCGATGAACGAGCTAAGAGTTATGAATTTTTTAGTGTCTAAAACTCACTGATTCAGCACTATTTTTCACTATATCGACTCTGAAAACTCGCACATTCGGAGATCTTCTTCAAAGAATTAGTTCTCAGCCAAAACTTGAAAGTTGGAAAGGATATCAAGACGAAACTTTTGGAATATTAATCTCTCAAAAATCTTGATCCAATAAGAAGTTACGAACTCTTGAATACCGCTAGCACAATTAATCGGCGAAACCGAAATTTCAGAAACAATTAATTCCCGCCACTTTCCTTGATGAATTGGTCTCCGAGCCGAACACAAAAGTTGTAGAGAATACCGAAACGGTCTAAGGTATTGAGTTTCTAGCCAAAATGAGTTTTCGGGCATGAGTTACAACTTTTGCAAACTGCACCATAAAACTGATATTCTGCTTAAACTCCTCTGAATCCACCAAGAACTTTTGGCTTCTTCTGAGATTCATGTGCACCTGCCGGATGAAGAAATAAAGGTATGTCGCAACCTATGAAATCTCAATGGAGATGTATGTGTTGGTGTAAGCCCTAGAGGCCAATACTTTTTGGTACTTGTATCGGATTATTCGTTTAATAATAAAAGGCATTTCTTTATTATGTTTGTCTTTCAGAATAATAAAGTCCCTAGAATAGTTAGTCTGTTTAATGAAATGTTAAGTGTGACTTAATCATGAGATCCCATTAAACATAAAGACATTATTCTTAAAATATCCGTAGTCAAGCTTTATTGCAAAGTGGGATAACATTAAAGCATTGAGACTATTATGAAGATAGACTGATGATCACATCTCATGGATCATGGATAAAGAGTTATCAAGTCTTGACATAGGTATAAATATTAGGAGTAATATTTATACCGGATTGACCCGCTATGAGAATACTACATAGTATGTTATGCAAAGTGTCATAAGTTATTCTCATGGTGATAATGGTGTATTACCACCCTTCGACCTGAAACCACTATGGACCCTAGATGTAGAGTCGGGTGCTTTATTGCTGATCAAACATTATCCGTAACTGGATGATCATAAAGACAGTTTATGGGCACTCCACGAAGCATGCTGAGGGACATGAGTGTCCTAGATGGAATTTGCCAATCCTGCATAACAGGAGAAATGTCTAAGGGCCCAATATTGAACTGGACAAGGATGACACAGTGTATGCCTTGTGTTCAATATAGACATAGGGGCAAAAGGGTAATTGTACAAACATATATTATCACGAAAAAGGTTTTGTCAGATCACATGACATTTTCGTGACTTGGGTAGCAGTGATGTGTTGCTAGATACCGCTCACTGTTTATTATGTTAAATATATAATTTAATATAATTACCAACGTTACGAAATCCTACAGGGTCACACACATAAGGACAGTTTGATGAGAGATAGAGAAATCAAAGGAACACCGTAAGGTACGGTGCACTTAAGTGAAAATAGAAATTCGGATAATATAATAATAATTATTGTTATTTTATAATGGTTATAAAATAATAATAAAATAAATATATTTATTATAATAATAGTTATTATAATAATATATAATATTATTATGGATCATGTGAATTGGGCTTTTAGCCCGCAACCCACAAGAGAGTCTATAAAAGGAACCCTTGTGATGAAGCTTTCACTTGATGCAATTTCGTTTTTGATTCTCTTTTCTCACTCAAATAATTCCGTTCGTAAGCAGCTAGCACTGTGACCGGAAGCTGTTCGTGTGGACTGAGTAGAGGCGTTGCACTTCATCAACGCTTGTGATCGCTACATCAAAGATCTGAATCGCCACAAAGAGGTAACGATTCTATCACTGACCATGCTCATTCGTAAGGATCACTAAAGGAAATTTTTGTTTTCCGCTGCGTTTAGATCGCAATTTTCCTTCAGTGGTATCAGAGCCACTTACGAAACCATGGATCTGATAGCTGTTAAATTTCCGTCTTTTCTGTATTTGATTCGATTAAAACACAGAATGAATTTAACAATAAACGATTAATTAAATTTGGCATCTGTTGTGTACGATTTGGATGATTGATGTTGATTATGCTTCAGAAACCGACATTAGTATGGTGAAGTTGTGCGATACATTGATCATCCATAGGTTACACAATTAGATCGATCACTTTTATATAAGATATAAGAAATTCTGATGCAAAGATGGTATATGGGATATACTGTTTTGATTTCATCCATTCAATCACATAAGGATTGTAATTCTTTTGAAAGATCATCATTTTCATTCGCTTCGGAATCCGACGTTAGTATTGTGAAGCAATGACATGTTGATCTATCATATTGAGTTATCAATCGAGTTGTGTTTGACGGCATGAAATTGTTGCATTAGGATTAATGGCAGTACAAGTGTTGTATTGCCGCAGACTTTTCCGGTTGGGGTTGTAAATGCACAAAAGTTGTGCAGGAAACGACGTGAAATACAATGAAGTGTTCATAAAATTTTTCGTCGGGGCGCTGCCCCTAACAACCCCGCAAGGAGGCGCTGCCCCTAACATCATGGATTTTCCTTCAGTATGCTCATGTATTTTTATGATACAATTATGATCTAAATGCAATGTAATGTATGCAAGGATATGCTAACCGACATGAAAAGAGAGGGGAAATTTTGGGGTGTTACACTTGTGTATAACGATGTCAGTATCCAACCCTGGCATATCTTGATACGACCAGGCGAATATATCCACATATTCACGTAGCATACCAATCAACTCCTTCTTTACCTCGGCCTACAGACTGGCCTCAATCTTTATCTCTTTCCTTACATCCTTAGACCCGATGTTGATGATCTCTATTTCTTCCTGATGAGGCTGAATGACCCTTTCCTCTTGTTTCAACAACCTAGCTAATTCTCCTAGGAGTTCACAATCTTCCTCGACCCCTGCATTAGCTTGGTAGATAGGATTGCCGAAGTCATGCATAGTCATAGCAGGAACGTTATCACAGGAGTCCGAATGATCAACACTGCACAAATGATGTGCTTATTTCAGAATCTGTTCTATCAAAGGAGACGCAAACACACAAAAACACTGGAAAAGAAAAACATTGCCATTTTATCTGTTTTTTGTGAAAAACTTTAAAACGAAAGAAAGAGAACACAATTTTCGTGAAAAATGTCCTTCATTTCATGGAAAAAGTAAATGCATTAAAACATGGTGGCCTTACAAATGGACCCATGGACCTTGGGCAGAGTGCAAGATTTGACATGCAGTATGATAAAAATGGAAACAAGAAAATTAATTTGACTGCCAAGTAACTTGAACAAAATCTTCAACAGACCAGTTTCGGAGCTCCTCCCCAGGTACGCATGGGTGAATCCAGTTATCCAAGTCGCAGTCACTATCCCCGTCTTCATATGTAGCACAAACGTGGTCGTAGTCGAGCATCCCAGCGCTAGTGAACGCTATGGGCTTATTGCCTTGAGACCGGCTGGACTGACCAGGTTGATATCCGAGACCAAACTTGTCATCCTTCTTTTCCACTTCTAACAACTTGCCCCATCCCTGGGCGTTTCCGGATTGGACTACTTCCTTAGCCTGATTGTAGGAGTAAATAGGAGTCCCTTCCTTCTCATGGCTTTGAACTGCAGCAACCAGAGACAAAGTACTAACATTAACTTTCTCAAAAGCTTGGCAAAGTGTCTCATGGATCTCCCCGTCCATTTCCACATATTTGAAGGTCGACAGATGGCTTACGAAAATATTTCTTCTCCGCATACAGTAACAACCTGGCCTTCTACCACATACTTCAACTTCTGATGCAACGTGGATGTTACTGCGCCAGCAGCATGAATCCAAGGACGTCCCAGCAGACAGCTATAAGCGGGTTGGATATCCATAACATAGAACATACTCTTGAATATTTGAGACCCAATCTTTACCGGTAGCTCCACCTCCCCAAACACAGACCTCTGTGACCCATCAAAGGCTTTTACAATCAAATCACTGGGTCGCAAAACAATGCCATCAACATTCGGCTTCATTAAGGCCTTCTTAGGGAGCACATTGAGAGAAGAGCCTGTATCTACCAAGACGTGTGATAGAACATCTCCCTTACACTCCATGGTGATGTGTAAGGCCTTGTTGTGATTATGCCCCTTAGAAGTGAGATCTCTATCTGTGAATCCCAACCCATGGCTAGCGTTCACATTGCCTACCACAACCTCCAACGGGTTGATAGTTATCTCGTGTGGTACGTATGCCATTTGCAAAAAATTTAGCAAAGCCTCCCGGTGGGCTTGAGAACACATTAACAATGACAGAATGGATATCTTGGACGGGGTCTGATTTAGCTGTTCAACCACCTTGTAGTCACTTTTCTTAATTATTCTCATGAATTCTTCGACTTCTTTTTCAAAGGTTCCTTGACTAGCAATAAGAGTTGTCACCTCTTCAGTTGATATCTGCTTACCCTTAGCCTTTGTAGCAACCTCAGCTTCGGGATCACCTCTAAGAGCTTGAGAAGCAAAGAGACGCCCACTTTGTGTAAATCCGCCAACTCCTCCGACATTCACAACAGTCGGGTCAATTGTCACTGCTTTATTTTCCACTTTCTGGCCTTCTACGTACACGTCTGAGCCATAGTGCCAAAGGATGGCCTTGTCATCAACATAGGGAATAGGTCCCGGAATAGTAATGGTCATTGGACTCACTTCTGGAACATAGATAGTCACAGGCTCTCTCCGAGCAGGAACCTCATCAGGATCAAAGTAAATTGTTACTGTAGACACACAATCACTTCTATTGTCAACCCTGTCAAAATGTAGAGACCCCTCATCAATCAAACACTGTAGCCCAGTTTTCAAACCCTCACAACCATTAACTGAATTCGAACAACCCTCACAGTCAAAATCGCAACCTGGGAAAACCTGCCATTTCAGCAATCTGTCTTTCACCACCAGCAATGAAGTCTTCACTTCTTCTACGTTCAAAATCAATTTTAACCTCTCACCACCATCAACAGCATTTATCCGGGGCCCTCCATGATTTAGAATGGGGTTTGATGTAACATTTGGAGGCGGTGCGAAGTTAATTGCTTTCGAATCAATCAAGTCTTGGACCTTATGCTATAATGCCCTACACTTCTCTGTTGAGTTCCCGGGAGCTCCTGAATGAAATGCGCATCTTGCATTAGCATCATACCCCACTGGAAGCTCTCCAGGTGGCGGTGGTGCTAATGTCCTCAACTGAACTAGGTTTAAGTCTAACAGTCTCTGGAGTAGTGTTGTGTATGTCATTGGGATGGCTTCAAGCACCCTGTTAGCTGGACGAGCTTGTCTCTGCTAATAAGGTCTTTGTTGATAGTTATTGCGCTGCGGTTGTGTCGCTCCCACTAAAAGACAACCCGGCCAGATAGGGGTATAGACGCAAACGGTCGGCGAAGGAGAACATGAAGATGAACTGAAAAGAGTCGCCAGCTAGGAATTTTTATCCCGAAGGAAAGGTAATGCTGCATAAACCTAAGAAAATATGGATAAGACGATCGCGAACCAGAGAAACTAAGAAAGGGGGTTGGTTACAACCTGGGAAGGTATTAGCACCCAGATTGTCCGTCGTACTCGACGGGATCCACGCTTGAAAGTTTGTGTTTAAAGGGGTAGTGTCAATGCTATTCTGTGTGCAAAAGCTGGAAAAGAATGTACAGGTGTCAGTGCAAAAGAGATGTGAAATGAATTGCTCAGGAATGAGGCTTAAAGAATAATGCTGGAAGAGGGGGGATATACAGAGACTTTTGTTCGATAACTGTTAAGTTATGCCTATGTATCCTCTCGTGCAATGAGGAAGTCAGAACACCGTAGTTCGACTCAAAGAGACTGGAAAAGATGAATTGACTGATGAGCTGCTTACTTGTCTATGCTCAAGTGTATGACCTGTCTGGCTCAGGTGCAAATTGTCTTGCATTAGACGGAAGAAGCAAGTTCTCGTTTGTGAGTGAAGGTGATGAGAAAAGAATCCCGAAGGAGACGATTATTGTTTGTTTTTGATTTTTTCAATCTTTTATTGCTTTTTGGAGTTTGTCATAAGAAAATAAGCTTAAGCTTAAACCAAGAGTTAGTAAACTCATCACATCCTCCCTCTGATTAGGGGTAATGAGAATACCTTAAGTGTGAAATAAGCACCTCACATTTAATCACCATGATGTAGGATTAAGATCATTAACCTACTTGTAATTATTTTGATGTTTTTGGAGTTTTTATTTAGTGTTAAGTAATGAGTTTAAGCCATAATCAAGGATTTAATCGACCCATTACACCATCCTAATAGAAGGATAATAGATGAGAACATTTAAGCTGAGAAAGGCTCCTCAACTTAATCCATGATTAGGGATTAACCTCATGACAAAACAAAGCCTTTATTAAAGTGGATTTTAATTAATGGTAAGATTAAGAAGTGGATTTTATGGTTTGTAAGACAACTTGAGGGGGACTTGTCCATTAACACTAGGGTTAGTCCTTCTTAAACAATTAAGGAAGAATTATAACCCTAATGCAAGACCCAAGTTACAAGCTTGATGTCTTAATGATTATTAGAGTGAATTGATTGAAGGATTTAAACACATTAAGGGTTTAACAATTAGGATTAAAGTTATACACTCCATCCTAAGAGAAGGATGCAGGCATAATCATAATCACAAAGCCTTAAAACCTTTAAGGTTTAGTCCTGGATTAAGAGGTGAGAAGAGAAGACACAAAGATGACACAAAAGGTAAAACTAAAGGGGGACTAATCAAACCCTAATTATGATCATGTTTGGGTATTCCTAGGGTTTATGAAGCTTGCAAGAGATCTTCAAGAAGAGCCACCAAGGAGAAAGCAAGATGGAAGGAGGAGAAGTAGAAGAAGCAAGTCAACTTACTTCACTTAAGAAGATAAGTTGCTTGAAGAAAGAAAGTGAGGAAGGAACATGAATGAGCAAGCTCACTTTAATACACATACAAAATGAAGCAATGAATGCATAAGAGAGATGAGGAGAGATCATGAGAAGTGAAGGCAAATTCACTTCTCAAGATAACTTACCACCTGAAAAGTTAGTAAATGAAAAGTATGCAATGATGCAAACCAAAACCAGAAACATGTTCAAGATGAAAATGGTGCTAAGAGATGATGCAAATATATGTCATGAGATGTGAATGATCATACAACGGATGAAGATGCAAATGAAGCATGAAAGGAGGCATGAAAGTTCATGAATGCACATGAAATGAAATGAATGCATAACATGGCAAATGAATGATGCAATGATCAAACATGATTTTAATGTGTCCTAGGATGTCTTATACGTCATTTGAATGCACAAAAAGTCATGGCAAGTTCATGGATGCAAGCATATGTGAGATGAATGCAAGTGAAGATGCAAAATTAGGGTTATATGAACATGTGAGATGTAAAACTCAAAAACAGAAGCAAATGACAAGATAAAAAAAATGAAAATGGACTTAAAGGAACCCTAAACTTATACTAAGTTACCATCCAATGGGAGAGGTCAGAAGCTTAACCTAGGAGTAGTTATGAATTTCCTAAGTTTCTAGGGTTTTAAGGGTGATCCTCAAGGTAAAATGCCAAACAAATTGAAAATGAAAGATTAAAATGAAACAAAAATGTTTTTAGAAACTAGAAGTCATGCATTGAACAATTCAAAAAGAATCATTCACAAACTCAACTTGGTTTAAAAGTTATGAATTTTTGAAGTTAGGGTTAGAAAATGAACAATTTAAGAACCCTAATTCAAATGAAAAATGTCAAAGCATGATCAAAACCAAAAAGAAATTTGTGTGATGAGTTTGTAAATGCTTCTAAATGTTCAAAGATGTTCTCTGATTTTTTTTGTGATTTTTAAATACTTAAGTGTATTTTTAATTAATTAAAATCATTTAACTAATTAAAAATAACATTTAAATTATTTAAAAATATTTTTTTAATGCAAAAAATAAAAATAAAAATATTTTTGGGTTCTGAAAATTAATAAAAGGTTTGATAAAAAATTTCAGAATTTTTTAATATTTTTTACTATTTTTAAAAATTCGTACAAATGAAATTAGAAAAAACGAAATAAAAATTAAATAAATTGAAAGTATGTAGGATGGATGGCTTGGATTGGTTCTGGGCTTTGAATGGATTGACTGGGCGCGCATCTGGACGACCCACATTTAAACTGAGCTAATCTCAATTAAAATATTAATTAAACCTGATTAAATATTATTGACATCATCCTAGCCCTACACTGCACGCGGGAAAGCTTAATCTAACGGTCCAGATTTAAAAATTGCCCTAACCCTAATTAATTAACTTAATTACTCTCAGGTGGCCGGAAATGACCTCCGGTCATCTTCTCCAGCCACACCTCCCCTGAAAATTTTCTATCTCACTCCCTAGGCCATAAAAACGTGCCAAAATCTCCAGAACCCAACCTCTAACATCAAACAACAAGAATCCAGCAACATAAAAAATTTATTTCACTCACACAAAGAGAATCGAAGAAGAACACGTTTAGGGCAAAAGTTTCAGAGCAACATAAAATGCTTGTTTCTGGCTCATTTTCGAAAATAAACACATCCCCATAATCAGGGCAACACATAGAACAACATTTTAACAAGAAAACAAGGTTCTTGAAAAATTGTTCATCATGTTACCTGAGGTTGAGCTTTCGAATTCTGGGCTTTCTGGGCTTCTTCCTTGTGCTTTTCCACTTCAATGAACCCCATTGATGCTTCTGGTAAGCTTGAAACAAGTTTGTATGGGGTGTTTTGAAGGTTTCAGTTCAGAGGTGGTGAAAATTGTATTTTGGTTTGAGGTGGTTTCAGGCTGTTTTGATGGGTGGGAAATGATCAGTGATGAATTTGGAGATGAATGGTGGAAGAAGTTTGAAGTTTTGATGTTTGTGCTGAGTGTTTCGAAGGAAAATGCAAGAGAGGGAGTTTTTGTGAACTATGGCAATGCTGAAGTGTTAGGCTTGGTTCTTGTGTGAAATGGCTTGCATAAAGCATGTATGTGAAGCTGTGATAGGTCAAAATAGTTGGTGTGGGCTATGCTGATTGGTATGGTGCAAAATGCAAAAAGTCAACATTGGTTGTACTTTGAGGTATGGGCTGGTTCAGGCCAAGTACAAAGGGGTATCTGGTGCAGCAAGATTCAAGGATAGCCATGGAAATCTCTTTGAGTCAAATCAGCAAGTTGTGACAATGTTGTGGGAGGTTTTGCAAATTCATGAACCTTTGGCCCTTTTGAGATTTCTTTATGTGCAAGTCATGGAATTTGGAAATTCTTGGGCCAATTCTGAGTTTTAGGCCATGTGTTATGTTTGTATGATTATTAGAAGTCAATTTGAGGTCACAAAATGGCTTGGCAAGAGGTTTTGCAAAAATCCCTCTTTGGCATGAAACATGAAATTATGTGATTTTTGCCAACTTTGGAAAGCCATAACTTGAGTTCTAAAATGAATTACATCTTGTTCTTTCACTTTTTGAAAAGGGAATGATCCAATCTACAGCTTTCATGACCAAAATTTTTTCATTTGAAGCATTTTTGGTTAAGAAAGAGGAGGTTGAAAAACTTTCCCAAAATGGAAAGTTTACATTACAAGTCATTTCCATTTTTGGCAACTTTTGGTTTTGCTCACTTTTCTTCAAATTTGTGAACTTATAAACACTTCAATGATCAAATAAAGACCAAATAACTTCAATTTGATGAAAAATACACTTTGGGTCCATTGATGGGGGGCTCAGATGCCCTGATTTTGCTCTGACTTGCTCAAGAAGCTACCCAATGATCAGATGACTTCCACAATGAATTTTTCCATCAAACTTGGTATGTATGATACTTATGACATATTAAGACCAATAGAAACAAGAATGACAAAAAAATTTGGAGTTATGGCCTCTGAAACCAAAACCCTAATTTTAGGTCATCTGTGTAGTTAAACCTGGCTCTGCTTCCATGCTTTGCCAGTTCTTGTGATTTCTTGACTTCCTTGATCTTTGAGGGATATAATATGATGATTGAACATACATGGACCCTCTTGGAATGATTGGGGACCTTTGGAGTGGCTCAGATGGCTCATGGATTGCTCAGATCACAAACCCTAGATGCAGATGACTTTGAACCAATGCAGTGAAGCAAAAATGCAATATGAGATGATATGATTGAACTAATGCAAATGAAAAGATCACAAGCCATGGTGTGAACTTAGTGATGGCAAATTTGGGGTGTTTACAGGTTGTTGTTGTTGTTGTTGTGGTTGTGGTACAGGACTTGTTGGAATAGTGACAACTGCCACCTGCTCGTAAGATCCCCTGTATCCACGGCCCCGACCTCGACCATACACAGCATTAACTTCTCCTTCCCTTCTTCTTGGAGGTCCATTGAAATTTTTTCGAACATCGCTTGAGCTACTTGCACCATTGTCTTGGATCTTCCCCATTTTCAGTAGAGTTTCAACCCTCTCTCCAGCTATCACAATATCATTAAACTTTGTTGCTGAACAAGACGCCAATCTCTCAATAAATACCCCCTGTAGTGTTACCATAAACATGTCTGCCATTTCATTCTCCAACAAGGGAGGTTGCACTCGAGTAGCAAACTGACGCCACCTCTGGGCGTACTCTTTGAACCCTTCTTTAGCACTCTGAGACATTGTCTGCAACTGGGTACGATTTGGAGCCATATCCAAATTATACTGATACTGCTTCACAAATGCCTCAGCTAAATCCTTACAGCTCCGAATATTGACCCTGCTCAGTTTCATGTACCATTCCAAGGAAGCTCCTACAAGACTATCCTGGAAGTAATACATCCACAACTTCTCATCGTCTGTATGTGCATCAATCCTTCCCACAAAAGACTGAAGGTGAGTTTTCGGGCAAGCTGTTCCGTTGTACTTTTCAAAAGTAGGGACCTTGAACTTGTAGGGAATTCTCACCCCTGGCACTAAGCCCAGATCAGTGATGTCAAACCCTAGAGAACTCTGAGATTGAATGGCGCGAATTTGCTCAGCCATTTCTTCAAACCTCTTATTCATGTCAACCCCTTGGCCTTCTGCCTCATCCAGCAAAGTGAATTGCTCGTCCTACCCATCCATCTGCATGTTATTCACTCCATCATTGATGATATTGACCCCTGGTTGCACCACATGGATTTCAACGTGACGGGCGCCAACCCCATTGCGATTTCCTCCATTTGTTGTCCCATTGTTCTTGGCTTTATTATTCTCCACCATTTCGCTCAAACGCTCTTGAGTTTGACCCATCCCATCCATGAGGGTCATAAAGTTGTCCATTCTTGTCTTTAAATCAGCCAGATTTGCTTGCATCTGATCCATTGCTCTCTCTCTGTTCACCTTTGTAGGGTATCTGTGCACAGTTGACTGTCTCTGAACCTTCTTGGGAGCTATAGTGCCTGAAAGCGACATAAACATTAAAAACCTGGAGAAATACCTACAAAACAACAAACACGTTATATGCATGCAATGTAACTATTCATGTTTCCACATTCAGGCATTAATATGCCCCAGTTCTGGTATTTTGGATAGAAAATACTCCAGATGTCTAGTTTTTCAAACTCTTTTGAGGAGTATTCAGACCCTGATGGCTTCGCACAAGTAAACCATTCAGAAACGATAACTAGAAAGTAGCATTGCATAACATGAACAAACTACCAACAACCAGAGTCATAGACATACACAGAATTCCCAAAGGGTTACAATTCAATACAAAAACAAAAAGATAAGGCAAGACTCCTACAACAAGCCTGTAGGTAGTCTGGATGCAAACAATAGTAAACTAAAACCCTAGGCTAAAGGAAGATTCAGGCTCCTCTTCTGCAGTCACCACCTCTTTCTGGTTCTTCTTGGCGCATGCTCTCAGTTTAAGATCTGCAATCTCCTTCGTTGCTTCCTCCAATGCTAGTTGGCTCTGTACCAATTGCTGAGTCTTTTCCCATCGTATTTTGTGAACTTGTTCTAACTCTTCTTTCTTGAATGCCATCTACACCTCGAAGAACTCTTCCTTTTCCTTATACTTCTTCTGCTCCTGTTCTCTTTGGCCCTGTAACCAAGTAATGGATTGACGAGCTTCTCTAAGAGTCTTCAAAATCTTCTTATGCTCCGCTTCTCTTTTTGACTCTATTAAACCCAATCTCTGAAAATGAGCTTCTCTTCCAGCAAACTCCTTTTCTTTAGCCTCTAAGGTAGCCTACATCCTCTATAGCTTTTCCTCTGCTTCTTGCTTAACATGATTGGCACGGTGATACAAGCTAGCCATTTCAGAACTCTCTACCCTAACCTTGTGCAACTGAGCTTCCAATTTCTTGTAATCTTCAAGAGAAATAGTGGTTTGTACTGGTACTTCTTTTGGATACAGTGGAGCTTCAACCAAAAATGGAAGGAAGAAGCTATCAACCATACCTTGTATCCAAGTAGCAAAAGAGGGATAAGTCTTAGGGTCCACCTTTCCAAATTATTTCTTACCCTCCCTAACCTTTGTTTCCCAAGCCTGAGATACTTGGATAACCAACTGCTCATTATCTTCAGCCGAAAAATACAGAGTCTTAGCTATTTCTTCATCTGATGGAGGATCCTTCAGTGGATAACCAAATTGTTTTCTAGACAGCACGGGGTTATGACTTATCACTCCTTTCCAACCTAACAAAGGCACATAGGGAAATTCACCACACCTTGTAATGAACTCCTTCCCTACTAAGCTTCTGCTACATCCCCAAGCTATATCATCAGATATTAACCCCATCAATCTTCTAGCCCACTTCCAATCTTGCTTAAGATCTTTGAACGGTCCTGACTTTGGAAGTTTCTTGGCAAACCATTCAGCAAACAACGGAGCACAACAATTCACGTACCCCTTTCTCTTCTCATTTCTGTGATGGACTCCAAAGTAAAAGTCTCCCAACAACGTAGGCACCGGGTTTCATTTAATGAAAAAGGTGATATCCTCCAAGCTTACCCATACTTTCTCTCCTGGGAACAGACTTATCCCATAGACCATTAATGCTAACAGCGCACTGAACTCTAACCACTTCCCTCCCAAAGCAAACACATGAGCTTCTGTGATAAGAAAATCCAGGGTAAATCCTTTCCCCTTACTAGCTTCCAACTCCATCTTCACTCTAGGCATGCCCAAATGACAAGCACATGCTATATCCTTGTACGGGGGACACTTCTCTGCAGCATAATAGGGAACACCGTTCTTGATAGGAATCTTCAGGATGTCAGGAAATCTCTTCCATAGTGGGAGCCAAGACATAGTCAGTAAACACAAAAATTCTCAACCGAGGGTCATAAAACTGCAACAAAGAATGAAGACTATCTCTCTGATCAACAGTATGTTTGTTCATGTAACCCAAGATCTTCTCGTACCGGCTTCTGAAATCATCTGAAACCTTGTCACTCATCAAGCCCACCAGTTTCTGAATACCCTCAGTTTCTGGTTGCGGGAAAGTGTAATGAGCATTCCTTTTTCTGGGTATCTCTTGGACTTCTGTCATCTGGAGGAACAATGAATACCAGAACTGGGTACAAAGAAAAATGATAACCTGAAATGGAAACACAAATAATTAATGCAAGTATGATGCGATGCAAATGCAATGCAGGCATATGATCAACAACTGGGACTGTCTGGAATACAGAACACTGGACCCAAGTGACCAAGAACCAAGATCCTCTGAATAAAGCCCCATGATCAAGAATTCAATCTCAAATAAGCCCCAAATCAGATATCAGATGACTTAAGAACTTCAAAATCCATGTAGCTATATCAAATTATAGAACTGTACTGGCGATGAGGTATGATGTGGTCAAGGGTTCCTGCAAACCTGTAAACCCCTCCCAATATCGCGGGTGTGCTCCGGGTCAAACATCATGGATTTTCAAAGCCGAATAGCAATAATACATTCACCATTTCCGAGAAATGGCTCATGACCAAATCAGGGAATCAGTTTGGCATTATGTACTACTCAGGGAGGTCTCAACGTGAGTCCGGGAAAACAAGCTTCCTTTATAAGTTCCCAGCTTCAAGTGTTGAAATCGAGAAACAATAGTACATTCATCCCGAAGGTTACAATACTATCGTCATACGACCAGATGCTTTGACTGAGTTCCTATAAAAGAACCATGCCATCCTATGCGAGTTCCCAGTGGGCCCTCGGGTGCGAATGGGTTTGCCACAGAATGTGGTATGCCACTGTCACCACTGGAGAGGGATGTTTCCACAAAGATCCTCAATGATCGGTCCCCAGATGCACATAACTATCAAGGTTGTGTATTACCCCAGAAAGATTCCGGCATTAATACACTTCTAATACGGTCGCAAGTCTGGGTGTGGAACTCACTACTACCAACATAGCAAGATGCCATGAAGCCAAAGTGACTGTTCACTCTAAGTCCTAGGGTGCACTCGAGCCCCGATTACGAGCTCATCTCTCAATAACAGTTCCCAGTCCCACAGAAAAAAGGAAACTAGCACAGCCAAACAGTCCAGTAATATCATGATGCATGAATAAAAATACTGAAAACAGTAAATAATGCTGTAAATAAAATAACAGTAAAATAAACATGCAACAACAAACAATCAACACTCAATGAAACAGAAACAAACAAGTGTTAGGATAGACTCTCAAGGGGAACCAGGGATACTCTGGTTATGCATTCCCCAACAGAGTCGCCAGCTGTCGCTCCCTGGATTTCCATCCTGGTACAAACACGAAAGTGGCGCGGAAAGAGGTAGAGTCGTCAGCCAGTCATTTTTATCCCGAAGGAACGGGAATGGTAATGTTGCAAAAACCAGAAGAAAAGAAAAGGAAGGACACAGGTCCTGCAAACCAAAGAATCTGAGTTCGGGAGTCGGTTACGACATGGGAAGGTATTAGCACCCCAGATCATCTGCCATACCCGACGGGATCCACACTTGCAAAGAAAATGTTTCAAAGCGTGTAAGAAATGAAAGCTGCTACAAAAAAGAAACTAGGTCTAGATAAAAGAAAAAGAAAGGGGGAAAATGTAGGGAAAATAAAAGAGTGCTCGAACGGGCCCTACCCCGCTGCCTATGTACCTCATCTGGACAATGAGGATCATAGTCGTCGTAGTTCCCCTAACTAGGGGTGGAAAGAGTTGCTTTTGTTTTAAGCTTAAACTACTTATGTCAATGCTCAGGTGTTGCAGGCTCGAACAACGAGTGTGTTACCGTCTTGCAAAATGACAATTAGAAGCAAGTTCGCGTTCAGAGTGAAGGTGATGAGAAAAGAACACTACTAAAAAAAAGACATTTGGTTAAATGATTTTACATCAGGTATTTATTAAAAATGATGTAAAAAATAACGCGGTGGCAGTTTCGTAAATAATAACATAAATTGTTATAAGGGATTTTACATCGGGTATATAAAAAAACCGATGTAAAAAGTAATGCGGTGGCATTTTTGTAAATAACAAAAAAATTGATCTAAAGCCTTTTACATCGGTTTTTCCAAAACCGATGTAAAAACCATATTAAAAAACGAATAAAAAAATTTAAAAAAAAATTAAAAAAAAAACAAATATCTATTACATCGGTTATTAGGAAACCCGATGTAATATGTTTCTTCAAAATAATTAAAAAAAAATTAAAACAACTTATTACATCGGTGGGGAAAGAACCCGATGTAATAAATATATAAAAAATAAAATTAAAAAAAAAACATATTAAATCGGTTTCTGTTTAAACCGATGTAATAAATATATTTAAAAAAAAAAAGCAAACTTATTACATCGGTGGAGAAAGACCCGATGTAATAAATCTATAAAAAATAAAATTAAAAAAAAAACTAAAAACATATTAAATCGGTTTCAATTTAAACCGATGTAATAAATATATTAAAAAAAAAACATAACCCTATTAAATCGGTGGGTATGTAAACCGATGTAATAGAGTTGTTTTAAATTTTTTTAACCCTAAACATAAAACTATTCATTTCATTTACTGTAGCTCATTTACTCTTCTTCTTCCCGAAACCCTTTCCTCTCTTCAGCCGCCGCCGCCGTATCTCCTTTCCTCTCTTCACGCCGTCACCACCTCACGCCGCCACCACCCCTCGTCGTCACCACCCCACGCCGTCACCACCCGTCACGTCCTTCCGCCGTTCGCCGCGACACGTCCTTCCGCCGTTCGCCGCGTCACGTTCTCCGCCGTTCGCACACCTCACGTCGTCACCTTCCTTCGCGTCCTTCCGCCGTCCCCGTTGATCTGGTTCAGGCCGCCGCCGTCTCCCTCCTCCGTCCCCGCCGCCCTCCACTGCTAGGTAATACTGTTTTCTTTAATATATATATATATATATATATATATATATATATATATATATATATTTATATAGTTTTGTGTATATATATATAACTATATATATATATATAACTATATAACTATATATATATATATATAGTTTTGTGTATATATATATATATATATATTATATATATATAATTTTATATACATTACTTTATTATAGGTGTCTAAATAATTTATTTGATCTGTATGCATTAATTTCGGAACATAGGTATGAATCGTAGTTGGATAAAAGCTAATCGATTAAGTGTTGAGTACGAACATGGAGTGAAGGAATTTCTACAGTTTGCTGAAAGCAATGCTAAAAAGAATCTTCCTCCTCCTAAAAGTAATGGTGAAAAAAGTGTTGATGTGCTTTTTCTCTGTCCATGTGTTCGTTGCGCAAATCGGGAACCAAAACTTAATAAGAAGGCAATCATGGATCATCTAATTTGTGTTGGGATTTGTCAAAGTTATACACAATGGATATGGCACGGTGAGGTAGTAGAAAAGTCAAATGTGTCCCAAAAAGATAATATTGGTGTAGAAATGGATGATGATCGTCTGGAAGATATGATGCGTGATATTGGACAAGATTCGTTTAAAAAGGCACATGCGTATGATACTTTATGCAGTGACAAGGATCAACCTTTGTACCCGGGATGCACGAATTTTACACGTTTGTCAGCCGTGTTAAAATTGTTTAATTTGAAGGCAAATAATGGGTGGAGTGACAAAAGTTTTACCGAATTGCTTGAATTGTTGACTCAGATGCTTCCAGAAGGTAACGTATTGCCAAATCGTTATTACGAGGCAAAAAAGATATTGTGTCCAATGGGTTTGGAGTATGAAAAGATACATGCATGTCCTAATGATTGCATATTATACAGAAAAGAGTATGTAAACTATAATCATTGTCCGAAGTGCAAGGCGTCACGCTACAAAAAGAAAGATGGTGATTCTAGTGATGATGAGGTTGTCAAAAAGGGTCCTCCCGCGAAAGTGGTATGGTACCTACCAATAATTCCAAGGTTCAAGAGACTCTTCGCAAATGCAAATGACGCAAGGAACTTAATCAAACCATGACGAAACTTGTTACAACGTAAGTTTATCTTTTATGTTCACTATATCTTATATACATAATTTGTTACAAAAGTAATTCCATATTTTATGTGGCTTTATATGGTTTTTTTGCCTTCTTTATTAGTGCTTTAGGGGTTCATCAAGCGGCACATGGCATTAGAAGAAAGCCTACATGGCTTCGACCCATAGTAAGTGGTGTAAATTATAAGTATAAATTTAATTTTATCATATAAGTATTGGAAAATGATGTCATATATTCATTTGTAGACAAGGAACCAAAATAACTCTGATGATTGTGGGTACTATGTGATGAAAAATATGTTGGATATTGTCTCTGCAAAGATAACCGATAATTGGATGACGGTAATAAATATAACTTTACTTTGTTATTTACTTTTCATTTTGCAACTTAATGTGAATTTTCCAAAATAACTCTATATTGTTATTTATGTGTTGTAGGTATTTAATGACCCAACATAATTAAAAGAAGATGATTTGTATGATTTGCGACTCCGTTGGGCAACATGTTTCTTTGAGTTGTATAAAAGTTAAGCTTTATCTGGTAAGATATATAGAATTCTCTATTTGAAGATATTGACTTTGGTGTTGTCTTTTGGTTGATTGGTGTTATTATTTATTTTCAGGAAATTTGATTTTTGTGTTTTCTACCGAAGTTACAACTCATATTCTTGTGGATATTGTAAGTTGATATTCAAGTGGGGGAAATATTGGTTGAATGTGTATTTTTTGTTGTTGTTGTTGTAGTAGTAAATTTTAGTATAAACCTCCTATATATTGAGATGATTATATGTGTATACTAGTACATTTGGAAGAATATATGTGTACTTGTACATTTGGAAGAATATACATGTACTAGATATTTGGTTTATTGAATATTGGTGAGAAATATATGAAAATAGCGACCTAAATATGGTCTATGTGAAGGAAATATTAGGTACCAAAAAAATTTACAGGAATTGCTAAATAATTAGGTACCAAAAAAATTACAGGAACTGCTAAAAAATAGAAAAATTATATAAATTTTCTACAGTACTTTTTACATCGGGAGAAAGGGGAACCGATGTAAAAAGAACCATGTATGGCACACTTTTTACATCAGGCTAAAGGGGAACCGATGTAAAAAGTACCATGTATGGCACACTTTTTATATCGGTTATTTTAAAGCACCGATGTAAACGCCAACCTATTACATCGGTTTTATCTTCCAACCGATTTAAAAAGTCCTTTTTACATTAGAAAAAAAAATTATATTTTTTTTTTAACATCAGACTTAAAAATTAACCGATGTGGTTGATATATTTTTTACATCGGTCCTAAAACCGATGTAAAATGTCTATGACTTATTACATCGGTTGCCTTTACATCGGACTCGGAACCGATGTAAAAAGTCATTTTCGCCCGATGTAAAAAGTCATTTCTGCACTAGTGATACTATGGTTTTTGACCGAAACTTGCATTTCGGAAAGTTTCATAGAATCAAATTTTCAGATGATTTTTTGCATGGATTTCCATCATAAGCTTCCCTCTTAAAATATAAAAATTATCTGAAAAGTTTCGTATCATTTTGAGCAGTCATTGATTTAATTTGAATCTTTGACCAAAATTAATATAAACTAGTGTATAATATACTATAGTTTTTTTTATCGAAACTTGCATTTCGAAAAGTTTTATAGAAGCTAATTTTCTGATGATTTTTTGCATGGACTTCCGCCATAACCTTCCTTTCTAACATTTATAAATAATCTGAAAACTTTCGTATTACTTGGAACAGTCCTCGATTTAATTTGACTTTTTGACCAAAACTAGTGTATAATATACTAAGGTTATTTGACCGAAACTTCCATTTCGGAAAGTTTTATAGATACGAATTTTCAGATGATTTTTTGCATAGACCTCCATCATAACCTTCCCTAGTAAAATATAAAAAATTATCTGAAACGTTTCGTAACATTTCGAGCATTCCTCGATTTAATTTGATTCTTTGACTGAAATTAGTATAAACTAGTGTATAATATACTATGGTTTTTTGACCGAAACTTGCATATCGAAAAGTTTTATAGAAGCTAATTTTCAGATGATTTTTTGCATGGACTTCTATCATAACATTCCTTTGTAACATATATAAATGATCTGAATAGTTTCGTATCATTTAGAACAATCCTCGATTTAATTTGACTTTTTGATCGAAACTAGTGTATAATATACTATAGTTTTTGACCGAAACCTTCATTTTGAAAAGTTTCATAGAATCAAATTTTCAGATGATTTTTTGCATGGACTTCCATCATAAGCTTCCCTCTTAAAATATAAAAATTATCTGAAAAGTTTCGTATCATTTCGAGCAGTCATTGATTTAATTTGATTCTTTGACTGAAATTAGTATAAACTAGTGTATAATATACTATAATTTTTTGACCGAAACTTGCATTTCGAAAAGTTTTATAGAAGCTAATTTTCATATGATTTTTTGCATGGACTTCCGCCATAACCTTCCTTTCTAACATTTATAAATAATCTGAAAAGTTCTGTATCACTTGGAACAGTCCTCGATTTAATTTGACTTTTTGACCAAAACTAGTGTATAATATACTATGGTTTTTTGACCGAAACTTGCATTTCGAAAAGTTTTATAGATACGAATTTTCAGATAATTTTTTGCATAGACCTCCATCATAACCTTCCCTAGTAAAATATAAAAATTATCTGAAACGTTTCGTAACAATTCGAGCATTCCTCGATTTAATTTGATTCTTTGAATGAAATTAGTATAAACTAGTGTATAATATACTATAGTTTTTTGACCGAAACTTGCATTTTGAAAAGTTTTATTTCAGCTAATTTTCAGATGATTTTTTGCATGGACTTCTATCATAACATTCCTTTGTAACATATATAAATGATCTGAAAAGTTTCGTATCACTTGGAACAATACTCGATTTAATTTGACTTTTTGACCAAAACTAGTGTATAATATACTAAGGTTTTTTGACCAAAACTTCCATTTCAGAAAGTTTTATAGATATGAATTTTTAGATGATTTTTTGCATAGACCTCCATCATAACCCTCCCTAGTAAAATATAAAAATTATTTGAAACGTTTCGTAACATTTCGAGCATTTCTCGATTTAATTTGATTCTTTGACTGAAATTAGTATAAACTAGTGTATAATATACTATGGTCTTTTGACCGATACTTGCATTTCGAAAAGTTTTGTAGAAGCTAATTTTCAGATGATTTTTTGCATGGACTTCTATCATAACATTCCTTTGTAACATATATAAATGATCTGAATAGTTTCGTATCATTTAGAACAATCCTCGATTTAATTTTACTTTTTGATAGAAACTAGTGTATAATATACTATGGTTTTTGACCGAAACTTGCATTTCGAAAAGTTTCATAGAATCAAATTTTTAGATGATTTTTTGCATGGACTTCCATCATAAGCTTCCCTCTTAAAATATAAAAATTATCTGAAAAGTTTCGTATCATTTTGAGCAGTTATTGATTTAATTTGAATCTTTGACAAAAATTAGTATAAACTAGTGTATAATATACTATAGTTTTTTTTATCGAAACTAGCATTTCGAAAAGTTTAATAGAAGCTAATTTTCAATTGATTTTTTGCATGGACTTCCGCCATAACCTTCCTTTCTAACATTTATAAATAATCTGAAAACTTTCGTATCACTTGGAATAGTCCTCGATTTAATTTGACTTTTTGACCAAAACTAGTGTATAATATACTAAGGTTTTTTGACCGAAACTTCAATTTCGGAAAGTTTTATAGATACAAATTTTCAGATGATTTTTTACATAGACCTCCATCATAACCCTCCCTAGTAAAATATAAAAATTATCTGAAAGGTTTCGTAACATTTCGAGCATTCCTCGATTTAATTTGATTCTTTGACTGAAATTAGTATAAACTAGTGTATAATATACTATGGTTTTTTGACCGATACTTGCATTTCGAAAAGTTTTATAGAAGCTAATTTTCAGATGATTTTTTGCATGGACTTCTATCATAACATTCCTTTGTAACATATATAAATGATCTTAATAGGTTCGTATCATTTAGAACAATCCTCGATTTAATTTGACTTTTTGATCGAAACTAGTGTATAATATACTATGGTTTTTTACCGAAACTTGCATTTCGAAAAGTTTCATAGAATCAAATTTTCAGATGATTTTTTGCATGGACTTCCATCATAAGCTTCCCTCTTAAATTAAAAATATTATCTAAAAAGTTTCATATCATTTCGAGCAGTCATCGAATTAATTTGATTCTTTGACTGAAATTAGTATAAACTAGTGTATAATATACTATAATTTTTTGACCGAAACTTGCATTTGAAAAGTTGTTTAGAAGCTAATTTTCAGATGATTTTTTGCATGGACTTCCGCCATAACCTTCCTTTCTAACATTTATAAATAATCTGAAAACTTTCGTATCACTTGGAACAGTCCTCGATTTAATTTGACTTTTTGACCAAAACTAGTGTATAATATACTAAGGTTTTTTGACCAAAACTTCCATTTCAGAAAGTTTTATAGATACGAATTTTTAGATGATTTTTTGCATAGACCTCCATCATAACCCTCCCTAGTAAAATATAAAAATTATCTGAAACGTTTCGTAACATTTCGAGCATTCCTCGATTTAATTTGATTCTTTGACTGAAATTAGTATAAACTAGTGTATAATATACTATGGTTTTTTGACCGATACTTGCATTTCGAAAAGTTTTGTAGAAGCTAATTTTCAGATGATTTTTTGCATGGACTTCTATCATAACATTCATTTGTAACATATATAAATGATCTGAATAGTTTCGTATCATTTAGAACAATCCTCGATTTAATTTGACTTTTTGATCGAAACTAGTGTATAATATACTATGGTTTTTGACCGAAACTTGCATTTCGAAAAGTTTCATAGAATCAAATTTTCAGATGATTTTTTGCATGGACTTCCATCATAAGCTTCCCTCTTAAAATATAAAAATTATCTGAAAAGTTTCGTATCATTTTGAGCAGTCATTGATTTAATTTAAATCTTTGACCAAAATTAGTATAAACTAGTGTATAATATACTATAGTTTTTTTTATCGAAACTTGCATTTCGAAAAGTTTAATAGAAGCTAATTTTCAGATGATTTTTTGCATGGACTTCCGCCATAACCTTCCTTTCTAACATTTATAAATAATCTGAAAACTTTCGTATCACTTGGAACATTCCTCGATTTAATTTGACTTTTTGACCAAAACTAGTGTATAATATACTAAGGTTTTTTGACCGAAACTTCAATTTTGGAAAGTTTTATAGATACGAATTTTCAGATGATTTTTTGCATAGACCTCCATCATAACCCTCCCTAGTAAAATATAAAAACTATCTGAAACGTTTCGTAACATTTCGAGCATTCCTCGATTTAATTTGATTCTTTGACTGAAATTAGTATAAACTAGTGTATTACTATGGTTTTTTGACCGATACTTGCATTTCGAAAAGTTTTATAGAAGCTAATTTTCAGATGATTTTTTGCATGGACTTCTATCATAACATTCCTTTGTAACATATATAAATGATCTTAATAGTTTCGTATCATTTAGAACAATCCTCGATTTAATTTGACTTTTTGATCGAAACTAGTGTATAATATACTATGGTTTTTGACCGAAACTTGCATTTCGAAAAGTTTCATAGAATCAAATTTTCAGATGATTTTTTGCATGGACTTCCATCATAAGCTTCCCTCTTAAAATATAAAAATTATCTGAAAAGTTTCGTATCATTTTGAGCAGTCATTGATTTAATTTGAATCTTTGACCAAAATTAGTATAAACTAGTGTATAATATACTATAGTTTTTTTATCGAAACTTGCATTTCAAAAAGTTTTATAGAAGCTAATTTTCAGATGATTTTTTGCATGGACTTCCGCCATAACCTTCCTTTCTAACATTTATAAATAATCTGAAAACTTTCGTATCACTTGGAACAGTCCTCGATTTAATTTGACTTTTTGACCAAAACTAGTGTATAATATACTAAGGTTTTTTGACCGAAACTTCCATTTCGGAAAGTTTTATAGATACGAATTTTCAGATGATTTTTTGCATAGACCTCCATCATAACCTTCCCTCTTAAAATATGAAAATTATCTGAAAAGTTTCGTATCATTTCGAGCAGTCATCGATTTAATTTGAATCTTTGACTGAAATTAGTATAAACTAGTGTATAATATACTATAATTTTTTGACCGAAACTTGCATTTCGAAAAGTTTTATAGAAGCTAATTTTCAGATGATTTTTTGCATGGACTTCCGCCATAACCTTCCTTTCTAACATTTATAAATAATCTGAAAAGTTCTGTATCACTTGGAACAGTCCTCGATTTAATTTGATTTTTTGACCAAAACTAGTGTATAATATACTATGGTTTTTTGACCGAAACTTGCATTTCGAAAAGTTTTATAGAAGCTAATTTTCAGATGATTTTTTGCATGGACTTTGATCATAACCTTCCTTTCTAACATATATAAATGATCTGAAAAGCTTCATATCACTTGGAACAGTCCTCGAATTAATTTGACTTTTTGATCGAAACTAGTGTATAATATACTATGTTTTTTGACCGAAACTTGGATTTCGAAAAGTTTCATAGAATCAAATTTTCAGATGATTTTTTGCATGGACTTCCATCATAAGCTTCCCTCTTAAAATATAAAAATTATCTGAAAAGTTTTGTATCATTTTGAGCAGTCATTGATTTAATTTGAATCTTTGACTGAAATTAGTATAAACTAGTGTATAATATACTATAGTTTTTTTTATCGAAACTTGCATTTCGAAAAGTTTAATAGAAGCTAATTTTCAGATGATTTTTTGCATGGACTTCCGCCATAACCTTCCTTTCTAACATTTATAAATAATCTGAAAACTTTCGTATCACTTGGAACAGTCCTCGATTTAATTTGACTTTTTGACCAAAACTAGTGTATAATATACTAAGGTTTTTTGACCGAAACTTCCATTTCGGAAAGTTTTATAGATACGAATTTTCAGATGATTTTTTGCATAGACCTCCATCATAACCTTCCCTAGTAAAATATAAAAATTATCTGAAACGTTTCGTAACATTTCGAGCATTCCTCGATTTAATTTGATTCTTTGACTGAAATTAGTATAAACTAGTGTATAATATACTATGGTTTTTTGACCGATACTTGCATTTCGAAAAGTTTTATAGAAGCTAATTTTCAGATGATTTTTTGCATGGACTTCTATCATAAAATTCCTTTGTAACATATATAAATGATCTTAATAGTTTCGTATCATTTAGAACAATCCTCGATTTAATTTGACTTTTTGATCGAAACTAGTGTATAATATACTATGGTTTTTGACCGAAACTTGCATTTCGAAAAGTTTCATAGAATCAAATTTTCAGATGATTTTTTGCATGGACTTCCATCATAAGCTTCCCTCTTAAAATATAAAAATTATCTGAAAAGTTTCGTATCATTTTGAGCAGTCATTGATTTAATTTGAATCTTTGACCAAAATTAGTATAAACTAGTGTATAATATACTATAGTGTTTTTATCGAAACTTGCATTTCGAAAAGTTTTATAGAAGCTAATTTTCAGATGATTTTTTGCATGGACTTCCGCCATAACCTTCCTTTCTAACATTTATAAATAATCTGAAAACTTTCGTATCACTTGGAACAGTCCTCGATTTAATATGACTTTTTGACCAAAACTAGTGTATAATATACTAAGGTTTTTTGACCGAAACTTCCATTTCGGAAAGTTTTATAGATACGAATTTTCAGATGATTTTTTGCATAGACCTCCATCATAACCTTCCCTCTTAAAATATAAAAATTATCTGAAAAGTTTCGTATCATTTCGAGCAGTCATCGATTTAATTTGAATCTTTGACTGAAATTAGTATAAACTAGTGTATAATATACTATAATTTTTTGACCGAAACTTGCATTTCGAAAAGTTTTATAGAAGCTAATTTTCAGATGATTTTTTGCATGGACTTCCGCCATAACCTTCCTTTCTAACATTTATAAATAATCTGAAAAGTTCTGTATCACTTGGAACAGTCCTCGATTTAATTTGATTTTTTGACCAAAACTAGTGTATAATATACTATGGTTTTTTGACCGAAACTTGCATTTCGAAAAGTTTTATAGAAGCTAATTTTCAGATGATTTTTTGCATGGACTTTGATCATAACCTTCCTTTCTAACATATATAAATGATCTGAAAAGCTTCATATCACTTGGAACAGTCCTCGAATTAATTTGACTTTTTGATCGAAACTAGTGTATAATATACTATGTTTTTTGACCGAAACTTGGATTTCGAAAAGTTTCATAGAATCAAATTTTCAGATGATTTTTTGCATGGACTTCCATCATAAGCTTCCCAATTAAAATATAAAAATTATCTGAAAAGTTTTGTATCATTTTGAGCAGTCATTGATTTAATTTGAATCTTTGACTGAAATTAGTATAAACTAGTGTATAATATACTATAGTTTTTTTTATCGAAACTTGCATTTCGAAAAGTTTAATAGAAGCTAATTTTCAGATGATTTTTTGCATGGACTTCCGCCATAACCTTCCTTTCTAACATTTATAAATAATCTGAAAACTTTCGTATCACTTGGAACAGTCCTCGATTTAATTTGACTTTTTGACCAAAACTAGTGTATAATATACTAAGGTTTTTTGACCGAAACTTCCATTTCGGAAAGTTTTATAGATACGAAGTTTCAGATGATTTTTTGCATAGACCTCCATCATAACCTTCCCTAGTAAAATATAAAAATTATCTGAAACGTTTCGTAACATTTCGAGCATTCCTCGATTTAATTTGATTCTTTGACTGAAATTAGTATAAACTAGTGTATAATATACTATGGTTTTTTGACCGATACTTGCATTTCGAAAAGTTTTATAGAAGCTAATTTTCAGATGATTTTTTGCATGGACTTCTATCATAAAATTCCTTTGTAACATATATAAATGATCTTAATAGTTTCGTATCATTTAGAACAATCCTCGATTTAATTTGACTTTTTGATCGAAACTAGTGTATAATATACTATGGTTTTTGACCGAAACTTGCATTTCGAAAAGTTTCATAGAATCAAATTTTCAGATGATTTTTTGCATGGACTTCCATCATAAGCTTCCCTCTTAAAATATAAAAATTATCTGAAAAGTTTCGTATCATTTTGAGCAGTCATTGATTTAATTTGAATCTTTGACCAAAATTAGTATAAACTAGTGTATAATATACTATAGTGTTTTTATCGAAACTTGCATTTCGAAAAGTTTTATAGAAGCTAATTTTCAGATGATTTTTTGCATGGACTTCCGCCATAACCTTCCTTTCTAACATTTATAAATAATCTGAAAACTTTCGTATCACTTGGAACAGTCCTCGATTTAATATGACTTTTTGACCAAAACTAGTGTATAATATACTAAGGTTTTTTGACCGAAACTTCCATTTCGGAAAGTTTTATAGATACGAATTTTCAGATGATTTTTTGCATAGACCTCCATCATAACCTTCCCTCTTAAAATATAAAAATTATCTGAAAAGTTTCGTATCATTTCGAGCAGTCATCGATTTAATTTGAATCTTTGACTGAAATTAGTATAAACTAGTGTATAATATACTATAATTTTTTGACCGAAACTTGCATTTCGAAAAGTTTTATAGAAGCTAATTTTCAGATGATTTTTTGCATGGACTTCCGCCATAACCTTCCTTTCTAACATTTATAAATAATCTGAAAAGTTCTGTATCACTTGGAACAGTCCTCGATTTAATTTGATTTTTTGACCAAAACTAGTGTATAATATACTATGGTTTTTTGACCGAAACTTGCATTTCGAAAAGTTTTATAGAAGCTAATTTTCAGATGATTTTTTGCATGGACTTTGATCATAACCTTCCTTTCTAACATATATAAATGATCTGAAAAGCTTCATATCACTTGGAACAGTCCTCGAATTAATTTGACTTTTTGATCGAAACTAGTGTATAATATACTATGTTTTTTGACCGAAACTTGGATTTCGAAAAGTTTCATAGAATCAAATTTTCAGATGATTTTTTGCATGGACTTCCATCATAAGCTTCCCAATTAAAATATAAAAATTATCTGAAAAGTTTTGTATCATTTTGAGCAGTCATTGATTTAATTTGAATCTTTGACTGAAATTAGTATAAACTAGTGTATAATATACTATAGTTTTTTTATCGAAACTTGCATTTCGAAAAGTTTAATAGAAGCTAATTTTCAGATGATTTTTTGCATGGACTTCCGCCATAACCTTCCTTTCTAACATTTATAAATAATCTGAAAACTTTCGTATCACTTGGAACAGTCCTCGATTTAATTTGACTTTTTGACCAAAACTAGTGTATAATATACTAAGGTTTTTTGACCGAAACTTCCATTTCGGAAAGTTTTATAGATACGAATTTTCAGATGATTTTTTGCATAGACCTCCATCATAACCTTCCCTAGTAAAATATAAAAATTATCTGAAACGTTTCGTAACATTTCGAGCATTCCTCGATTTAATTTGATTCTTTGACTGAAATTAGTATAAACTAGTGTATAATATACTATGGTTTTTTGACCGATACTTGCATTTCGAAAAGTTTTATAGAAGCTAATTTTCAGATGATTTTTTGCATGGACTTCTATCATAACATTCCTTTGTAACATATATAAATGATCTTAATAGTTTCGTATCATTTAGAACAATCCTCGATTTAATTTGACTTTTTGATCGAAACTAGTGTATAATATACTATGGTTTTTGACCGAAACTTGCATTTCGAAAAGTTTCATAGAATCAAATTTTCAGATGATTTTTTGCATGGACTTCCATCATAAGCTTCCCTCTTAAAATATAAAAATTATCTGAAAAGTTTCGTATCATTTTGAGCAGTCATTGATTTAATTTGAATCTTTGACCAAAATTAGTATAAACTAGTGTATAATATACTATAGTTTTTTTATCGAAACTTGCATTTCGAAAAGTTTTATAGAAGCTAATTTTCAGATGATTTTTTGCATGGACTTCCGCCATAACCTTCCTTTCTAACATTTATAAATAATCTGAAAACTTTCGTATCACTTGGAACAGTCCTCGATTTAATTTGACTTTTTGACCAAAACTAGTGTATAATATACTAAGGTTTTTTGACCGAAACTTCCATTTCGGAAAGTTTTATAGATACGAATTTTCAGATGATTTTTTGCATAGACCTCCATCATAACCTTCCCTCTTAAAATATAAAAATTATCTGAAAAGTTTCGTATCATTTCGAGCAGTCATCGATTTAATTTGAATCTTTGACTGAAATTAGTATAAACTAGTGTATAATATACTATAATTTTTTGACCGAAACTTGCATTTCGAAAAGTTTTATAGAAGCTAATTTTCAGATGATTTTTTGCATGGACTTCCGCCATAACCTTCCTTTCTAACATTTATAAATAATCTGAAAAGTTCTGTATCACTTGGAACAGTCCTCGATTTAATTTGATTTTTTGACCAAAACTAGTGTATAATATACTATGGTTTTTTGACCGAAACTTGCATTTCGAAAAGTTTTATAGAAGCTAATTTTCAGATGATTTTTTGCATGGACTTTGATCATAACCTTCCTTTCTAACATATATAAATGATCTGAAAAGCTTCATATCACTTGGAACAGTCCTCGAATTAATTTGACTTTTTGATCGAAACTAGTGTATAATATACTATGTTTTTTGACCGAAACTTGGATTTCGAAAAGTTTCATAGAATCAAATTTTCAGATGATTTTTTGCATGGACTTCCATCATAAGCTTCCCTCTTAAAATATAAAAATTATCTGAAAAGTTTTGTATCATTTTGATCAGTCATTGATTTAATTTGAATCTTTGACTGAAATTAGTATAAACTAGTGTATAATATACTATAGTTTTTTTATCGAAACTTGCATTTCGAAAAGTTTAATAGAAGCTAATTTTCAGATGATTTTTTGCATGGACTTCCGCCATAACCTTCCTTTCTAACATTTATAAATAATCTGAAAACTTTCGTATCACTTGGAACAGTCCTCGATTTAATTTGACTTTTTGACCAAAACTAGTGTATAATATACTAAGGTTTTTTGACCGAAACTTCCATTTCGGAAAGTTTTATAGATACGAATTTTCAGATGATTTTTTGCATAGATCTCCATCATAACCTTCCCTAGTAAAATATAAAAATTATCTGAAACGTTTCGTAACATTTCGAGCATTCCTCGATTTAATTTGATTCTTTGACTGAAATTAGTATAAACTAGTGTATAATATACTATGGTTTTTTGACCGATACTTGCATTTCGAAAAGTTTTATAGAAGCTAATTTTCAGATGATTTTTTGCATGGACTTCTATCATAACATTCCTTTGTAACATATATAAATGATCTTAATAGTTTCGTATCATTTAGAACAATCCTCGATTTAATTTGACTTTTTGATCGAAACTAGTGTATAATATACTATGGTTTTTGACCGAAACTTGCATTTCGAAAAGTTTCATAGAATCAAATTTTCAGATGATTTTTTGCATGGACTTCCATCATAAGCTTCCCTCTTAAAATATAAAAATTATCTGAAAAGTTTCGTATCATTTTGAGCAGTCATTGATTTAATTTGAATCTTTGACCAAAATTAGTATAAACTAGTGTATAATATACTATAGTTTTTTTATCGAAACTTGCATTTCGAAAAGTTTTATAGAAGCTAATTTTCAGATGATTTTTTGCATGGACTTCCGCCATAACCTTCCTTTCTAACATTTATAAATAATCTGAAAACTTTCGTATCACTTGGAACAGTCCTCGATTTAATTTGACTTTTTGACCAAAACTAGTGTATAATATACTAAGGTTTTTTGACCGAAACTTCCATTTCGGAAAGTTTTATAGATACGAATTTTCAGATGATTTTTTGCATAGACCTCCATCATAACCTTCCCTCTTAAAATATAAAAATTATCTGAAAAGTTTCGTATCATTTCGAGCAGTCATCGATTTAATTTGAATCTTTGACTGAAATTAGTATAAACTAGTGTATAATATACTATAATTTTTTGACCGAAACTTGCATTTCGAAAAGTTTTATAGAAGCTAATTTTCAGATGATTTTTTGCATGGACTTCCGCCATAACCTTCCTTTCTAACATTTATAAATAATCTGAAAAGTTCTGTATCACTTGGAACAGTCCTCGATTTAATTTGATTTTTTGACCAAAACTAGTGTATAATATACTATGGTTTTTTGACCGAAACTTGCATTTCGAAAAGTTTTATAGAAGCTAATTTTCAGATGATTTTTTGCATGGACTTTGATCATAACCTTCCTTTCTAACATATATAAATGATCTGAAAAGCTTCATATCACTTGGAACAGTCCTCGAATTAATTTGACTTTTTGATCGAAACTAGTGTATAATATACTATGTTTTTTGACCGAAACTTGGATTTCGAAAAGTTTCATAGAATCAAATTTTCAGATGATTTTTTGCATGGACTTCCATCATAAGCTTCCCTCTTAAAATATAAAAATTATCTGAAAAGTTTTGTATCATTTTGAGCAGTCATTGATTTAATTTGAATCTTTGACTGAAATTAGTATAAACTAGTGTATAATATACTATAGTTTTTTTATCGAAACTTGCATTTCGAAAAGTTTAATAGAAGCTAATTTTCAGATGATTTTTGCATGGACTTCCGCCATAACCTTCCTTTCTAACATTTATAAATAATCTGAAAACTTTCGTATCACTTGGAACAGTCCTCGATTTAATTTGACTTTTTGACCAAAACTAGTGTATAATATACTAAGGTTTTTTGACCGAAACTTCCATTTCGGAAAGTTTTATAGATACGAATTTTCAGATGATTTTTTGCATAGACCTCCATCATAACCTTCCCTAGTAAAATATAAAAATTATCTGAAACGTTTCGTAACATTTCGAGCATTCCTCGATTTAATTTGATTCTTTGACTGAAATTAGTATAAACTAGTGTATAATATACTATGGTTTTTTGACCGATACTTGCATTTCGAAAAGTTTTATAGAAGCTAATTTTCAGATGATTTTTTGCATGGACTTCTATCATAACATTCCTTTGTAACATATATAAATGATCTTAATAGTTTCGTATCATTTAGAACAATCCTCGATTTAATTTGACTTTTTGATCGAAACTAGTGTATAATATACTATGGTTTTTGACCGAAACTTGCATTTCGAAAAGTTTCATAGAATCAAATTTTCAGATGATTTTTTGCATGGACTTCCATCATAAGCCTCCCTCTTAAAATATAAAAATTATCTGAAAAGTTTCGTATCATTTTGAGCAGTCATTGATTTAATTTGAATCTTTGACCAAAATTAGTATAAACTAGTGTATAATATACTATAGTTTTTTTATCGAAACTTGCATTTCGAAAAGTTTTATAGAAGCTAATTTTCAGATGATTTTTTGCATGGACTTCCGCCATAACCTTCCTTTCTAACATTTATAAATAATCTGAAAACTTTCGTATCACTTGGAACAGTCCTCGATTTAATTTGACTTTTTGACCAAAACTAGTGTATAATATACTAAGGTTTTTTGACCGAAACTTCCATTTCGGAAAGTTTTATAGATATGAATTTTCAGATGATTTTTTGCATAGACCTCCATCATAACCTTCCCTCTTAAAATATAAAAATTATCTGAAAAGTTTCGTATCATTTCGAGCAGTCATCGATTTAATTTGAATCTTTGACTGAAATTAGTATAAACTAGTATATAATATACTATAATTTTTTGACCGAAACTTGCATTTCGAAAAGTTTTATAGAAGCTAATTTTCAGATGATTTTTTGCATGGACTTCCGCCATAACCTTCCTTTCTAACATTTATAAATAATCTGAAAAGTTCTGTATCACTTGGAACAGTCCTCGATTTAATTTGACTTTTTGACCAAAACTAGTGTATAATATACTATGGTTTTTTGACCGAAACTTGCATTTCGAAAAGTTTTATAGATACGAATTTTCAGATAATTTTTTGCATAGACCTCCATCATAACCTTCCCTAGTAAAATATAAAAATTATCTGAAACGTTTCGTAACAATTCGAGCATTCCTCGATTTAATTTGATTCTTTGACTGAAATTAGTATAAACTAGTGTATAATATACTATAGTTTTTTGACCGAAACTTGCATTTCGAAAAGTTTTATTTCAGCTAATTTTCAGATGATTTTTTGCATGGACTTCTATCATAACATTCCTTTGTAACATATATAAATGATCTGAAAAGTTTCGTATCACTTGGAACAATACTCGATTTAATTTGACTTTTTGACCAAAACTAGTGTATAATATACTAAGGTTTTTTGACCAAAACTTCCATTTCAGAAAGTTTTATAGATATGAATTTTCAGATGATTTTTTGCATAGACCTCCATCATAACCTTCCCTAGTAAAATATAAAAATTATCTGAAACGTTTCGTAACATTTCGAGCATTCCTCGATTTAATTTGATTCTTTGACTGAAATTAGTATAAACTAGTGTATAATATACTATGGTTTTTTGACCGATACTTGCATTTCGAAAAGTTTTATAGAAGCTAATTTTCAGATGATTTTTTGCATGGACTTCTATCATAACATTCCTTTGTAACATATATAAATGATCTGAATAGTTTCGTATCATTTAGAACAATCCTCGATTTAATTTTACTTTTTGATAGAAACTAGTGTATAATATACTATGGTTTTTGACCGAAACTTGCATTTCGAAAAGTTTCATAGAATCAAATTTTCAGATGATTTTTTGCATGGACTTCCATCATAAGCTTCCCTCTTAAAATATAAAAATTATCTGAAAAGTTTCGTATCATTTTGAGCAGTCATTGATTTAATTTGAATCTTTGACAAAAATTAGTATAAACTAGTGTATAATATACTATAGTTTTTTTATCGAAACTTGCATTTCGAAAAGTTTTATAGAAGCTAATTTTCAGATGATTTTTTGCATGGACTTCCGCCATAACCTTCCTTTCTAACATTTATAAATAATCTGAAAACTTTCGTATCACTTGGAACAGTCCTCGATTTAATTTGACTTTTTGACCAAAACTAGTGTATAATATACTAAGGTTTTTTGACCGAAACTTCCATTTCGGAAAGTTTTATAGATATGAATTTTCAGATGATTTTTTGCATAGACCTCCATCATAACCTTCCCTCTTAAAATATAAAAATTATCTGAAAAGTTTCGTATCATTTCGAGCAGTCATCGATTTAATTTGAATCTTTGACTGAAATTAGTATAAACTAGTATATAATATACTATAATTTTTTGACCGAAACTTGCATTTCGAAAAGTTTTATAGAAGCTAATTTCCAGATGATTTTTTGCATGGACTTCCGCCATAACCTTCCTTTCTAACATTTATAAATAATCTGAAAAGTTCTGTATCACTTGGAACAGTCCTCGATTTAATTTGACTTTTTGACCAAAACTAGTGTATAATATACTATGGTTTTTTGACCGAAACTTGCATTTCGAAAAGTTTTATAGATACGAATTTTCAGATAATTTTTTGCATAGACCTCCATCATAACCTTCCCTAGTAAAATATAAAAATTATCTGAAACGTTTCGTAACAATTCGAGCATTCCTCGATTTAATTTGATTCTTTGACTGAAATTAGTATAAACTAGTGTATAATATACTATAGTTTTTTGACCGAAACTTGCATTTCGAAAAGTTTTATTTCAGCTAATTTTCAGATGATTTTTTGCATGGACTTCTATCATAACATTCCTTTGTAACATATATAAATGATCTGAAAAGTTTCGTATCACTTGGAACAATACTCGATTTAATTTGACTTTTTGACCAAAACTAGTGTATAATATACTAAGGTTTTTTGACCAAAACTTCCATTTCAGAAAGTTTTATAGATATGAATTTTTAGATGATTTTTTGCATAGACCTCCATCATAACCCTCCCTAGTAAAATATAAAAATTATTTGAAACGTTTCGTAACATTTCGAGCATTTCTCGATTTAATTTGATTCTTTGACTGAAATTAGTATAAACTAGTGTATAATATACTATGGTTTTTTGACCGATACTTGCATTTCGAAAAGTTTTGTAGAAGCTAATTTTCAGATGATTTTTTGCATGGACTTCTATCATAACATTCCTTTGTAACATATATAAATGATCTGAATAGTTTCGTATCATTTAGAACAATCCTCGATTTAATTTTACTTTTTGATAGAAACTAGTGTATAATATACTATGGTTTTTGACCGAAACTTGCATTTCGAAAAGTTTCATAGAATCAAATTTTCAGATGATTTTTTGCATGGACTTCCATCATAAGCTTCCCTCTTAAAATATAAAAATTATCTGAAAAGTTTCGTATCATTTTGAGCAGTCATTGATTTAATTTGAATCTTTGACAAAAATTAGTATAAACTAGTGTATAATATACTATAGTTTTTTTATCGAAACTAGCATTTCGAAAAGTTTAATAGAAGCTAATTTTCAATTGATTTTTTGCATGGACTTCCGCCATAACCTTCCTTTCTAACATTTATAAATAATCTGAAAACTTTCGTATCACTTGGAATAGTCCTCGATTTAATTTGACTTTTTGACCAAAACTAGTGTATAATATACTAAGGTTTTTTGACCGAAACTTCAATTTCGGAAAGTTTTATAGATACAAATTTTCAGATGATTTTTTACATAGACCTCCATCATAACCCTCCCTAGTAAAATATAAAAATTATCTGAAAGGTTTCGTAACATTTCGAGCATTCCTCGATTTAATTTGATTCCTTGACTGAAATTAGTATAAACTAGTGTATAATATACTATGGTGTTTTGACCGATACTTGCATTTCGAAAAGTTTTATAGAAGCTAATTTTCAGATGATTTTTTGCATGGACTTCTATCATAACATTCCTTTGTAACATATATAAATGATCTTAATAGGTTCGTATCATTTAGAACAATCCTCGATTTAATTTGACTTTTTGATCGAAACTAGTGTATAATATACTATGGTTTTTGACCGAAACTTGCATTTCGAAAAGTTTCATAGAATCAAATTTTCAGATGATTTTTTGCATGGACTTCCATCATAAGCTTCCCTCTTAAATTAAAAATATTATCTAAAAAGTTTCATATCATTTCGAGCAGTCATCGAATTAATTTGATTCTTTGACTGAAATTAGTATAAACTAGTGTATAATATACTATAATTTTTTGACCGAAACTTGCATTTGAAAAGTTGTTTAGAAGCTAATTTTCAGATGATTTTTTGCATGGACTTCCGCCATAACCTTCCTTTCTAACATTTATAAATAATCTGAAAACTTTCGTATCACTTGGAACAGTCCTCGATTTAATTTGACTTTTTGACCAAAACTAGTGTATAATATACTAAGGTTTTTTGACCAAAACTTCCATTTCAGAAAGTTTTATAGATACGAATTTTTAGATGATTTTTTGCATAGACCTCCATCATAACCCTCCCTAGTAAAATATAAAAATTATCTGAAACGTTTCGTAACATTTCGAGCATTCCTCGATTTAATTTGATTCTTTGACTGAAATTAGTATAAACTAGTGTATAATATACTATGGTTTTTTGACCGATACTTGCATTTCGAAAAGTTTTGTAGAAGCTAATTTTCAGATGATTTTTTGCATGGACTTCTATCATAACATTCATTTGTAACATATATAAATGATCTGAATAGTTTCGTATCATTTAGAACAATCCTCGATTTAATTTGACTTTTTGATCGAAACTAGTGTATAATATACTATGGTTTTTGACCGAAACTTGCATTTCGAAAAGTTTCATAGAATCAAATTTTCAGATGATTTTTTGCATGGACTTCCATCATAAGCTTCCCTCTTAAAATATAAAAATTATCTGAAAAGTTTCGTATCATTTTGAGCAGTCATTGATTTAATTTAAATCTTTGACCAAAATTAGTATAAACTAGTGTATAATATACTATAGTTTTTTTTATCGAAACTTGCATTTCGAAAAGTTTAATAGAAGCTAATTTTCAGATGATTTTTTGCATGGACTTCCGCCATAACCTTCCTTTCTAACATTTATAAATAATCTGAAAACTTTCGTATCACTTGGAACATTCCTCGATTTAATTTGACTTTTTGACCAAAACTAGTGTATAATATACTATGGTTTTTTGACCGAAACTTCAATTTTGGAAAGTTTTATAGATACGAATTTTCAGATGATTTTTTGCATAGACCTCCATCATAACCCTCCCTAGTAAAATATAAAAACTATCTGAAACGTTTCGTAACATTTCGAGCATTCCTCGATTTAATTTGATTCTTTGACTGAAATTAGTATAAACTAGTGTATTACTATGGTTTTTTGACCGATACTTGCATTTCGAAAAGTTTTATAGAAGCTAATTTTCAGATGATTTTTTGCATGGACTTCTATCATAACATTCCTTTGTAACATATATAAATGATCTTAATAGTTTCGTATCATTTAGAACAATCCTCGATTTAATTTGACTTTTTGATCGAAACTAGTGTATAATATACTATGGTTTTTGACCGAAACTTGCATTTCGAAAAGTTTCATAGAATCAAATTTTCAGATGATTTTTTGCATGGACTTCCATCATAAGCTTCCCTCTTAAAATATAAAAATTATCTGAAAAGTTTCGTATCATTTTGAGCAGTCATTGATTTAATTTGAATCTTTGACCAAAATTAGTATAAACTAGTGTATAATATACTATAGTTTTTTTATCGAAACTTGCATTTCGAAAAGTTTTATAGAAGCTAATTTTCAGATGATTTTTTGCATGGACTTCCGCCATAACCTTCCTTTCTAACATTTATAAATAATCTGAAAACTTTCGTATCACTTGGAACAGTCCTCGATTTAATTTGACTTTTTGACCAAAACTAGTGTATAATATACTAAGGTTTTTTGACCGAAACTTCCATTTCGGAAAGTTTTATAGATACGAATTTTCAGATGATTTTTTGCATAGACCTCCATCATAACCTTCCCTCTTAAAATATAAAAATTATCTGAAAAGTTTCGTATCATTTCGAGCAGTCATCGATTTAATTTGAATCTTTGACTGAAATTAGTATAAACTAGTGTATAATATACTATAATTTTTTGACCGAAACTTGCATTTCGAAAAGTTTTATAGAAGCTAATTTTCAGATGATTTTTTGCATGGACTTCCGCCATAACCTTCCTTTCTAACATTTATAAATAATCTGAAAAGTTCTGTATCACTTGGAACAGTCCTCGATTTAATTTGATTTTTTGACCAAAACTAGTGTATAATATACTATGGTTTTTTGACCGAAACTTGCATTTCGAAAAGTTTTATAGAAGCTAATTTTCAGATGATTTTTTGCATGGACTTTGATCATAGCCTTCCTTTCTAACATATATAAATGATCTGAAAAGCTTCATATCACTTGGAACAGTCCTCGAATTAATTTGACTTTTTGATCGAAACTAGTGTATAATATACTATGTTTTTTAACCGAAACTTGGATTTCGAAAAGTTTCATAGAATCAAATTTTCAGATGATTTTTTGCATGGACTTCCATCATAAGCTTCCCTCTTAAAATATAAAAATTATCTGAAAAGTTTTGTATCATTTTGAGCAGTCATTGATTTAATTTGAATCTTTGACTGAAATTAGTATAAACTAGTGTATAATATACTATAGTTTTTTTATCGAAACTTGCATTTCGAAAAGTTTAATAGAAGCTAATTTTCAGATGATTTTTTGCATGGACTTCCGCCATAACCTTCCTTTCTAACATTTATAAATAATCTGAAAACTTTCGTATCACTTGGAACAGTCCTCGATTTAATTTGACTTTTTGACCAAAACTAGTGTATAATATACTAAGGTTTTTTGACCGAAACTTCCATTTCGGAAAGTTTTATAGATACGAATTTTCAGATGATTTTTTGCATAGACCTCCATCATAACCTTCCCTAGTAAAATATAAAAATTATCTGAAACGTTTCGTAACATTTCGAGCATTCCTCGATTTAATTTGATTCTTTGACTGAAATTAGTATAAACTAGTGTATAATATACTATGGTTTTTTGACCGATACTTGCATTTCGAAAAGTTTTATAGAAGCTAATTTTCAGATGATTTTTTGCATGGACTTCTATCATAACATTCCTTTGTAACATATATAAATGATCTTAATAGTTTCGTATCATTTAGAACAATCCTCGATTTAATTTGACTTTTTGATCGAAACTAGTGTATAATATACTATGGTTTTTGACCGAAACTTGCATTTCGAAAAGTTTCATAGAATCAAATTTTCAGATGATTTTTTGCATGGACTTCCATCATAAGCTTCCCTCTTAAAATATAAAAATTATCTGAAAAGTTTCGTATCATTTTGAGCAGTCATTGATTTAATTTGAATCTTTGACCAAAATTAGTATAAACTAGTGTATAATATACTATAGTTTTTTTATCGAAACTTGCATTTCGAAAAGTTTTATAGAAGCTAATTTTCAGATGATTTTTTGCATGGACTTCTGCCATAACCTTCCTTTCTAACATTTATAAATAATCTGAAAACTTTCGTATCACTTGGAACAGTCCTCGATTTAATTTGACTTTTTGACCAAAACTAGTGTATAATATACTAAGGTTTTTTGACCGAAACTTCCATTTCGGAAAGTTTTATAGATACGAATTTTCAGATGATTTTTTGCATAGACCTCCATCATAACCTTCCCTCTTAAAATATAAAAATTATCTGAAAAGTTTCGTATCATTTCGAGCAGTCATCGATTTAATTTGAATCTTTGACTGAAATTAGTATAAACTAGTATATAATATACTATAATTTTTTGACCGAAACTTGCATTTCGAAAAGTTTTATAGAAGCTAATTTTCAGATGATTTTTTGCATGGACTTCCGCCATAACCTTCCTTTCTAACATTTATAAATAATCTGAAAAGTTCTGTATCACTTGGAACAGTCCTCGATTTAATTTGATTTTTTGACCAAAACTAGTGTATAATATACTATGGTTTTTTGACCGAAACTTGCATTTCGAAAAGTTTTATAGAAGCTAATTTTCAGATGATTTTTTGCATGGACTTTGATCATAACCTTCCTTTCTAACATATATAAATGATCTGAAAAGCTTCATATCACTTGGAACAGTCCTCGAATTAATTTGACTTTTTGATCGAAACTAGTGTATAATATACTATGTTTTTTGACCGAAACTTTTATTTCGAAAAGTTTCATAGAATCAAATTTTCAGATGATTTTTTGCATGGACTTCCATCATAAGCTTCCCTCTTAAAATATAAAAATTATCTGAAAAGTTTTGTATCATTTTGAGCAGTCATTGATTTAATTTGAATCTTTGACTGAAATTAGTATAAACTAGTGTATAATATACTATAGTTTTTTTATCGAAACTTGCATTTCGAAAAGTTTAATAGAAGCTAATTTTCAGATGATTTTTTGCATGGACTTCCGCCATAACCTTCCTTTCTAACATTTATAAATAATCTGAAAACTTTCGTATCACTTGGAACAGTCCTCGATTTAATTTGACTTTTTGACCAAAACTAGTGTATAATATACTAAGGTTTTTTGACCGAAACTTCCATTTCGGAAAGTTTTATAGATACGAATTTTCAGATGATTTTTTGCATAGACCTCCATCATAACCTTCCCTAGTAAAATATAAAAATTATCTGAAACGTTTCGTAACATTTCGAGCATTCCTTGATTTAGTTTGATTCTTTGACTGAAATTAGTATAAACTAGTGTATAATATACTATGGTTTTTTGACCGATACTTGCATTTCGAAAAGTTTTATAGAAGCCAATTTTCAGATGATTTTTTGCATGGACTTCTATCATAACATTCCTTTGTAACATATATAAATGATCTGAATAGTTTTGTATCATTTAGAACAATCCTCGATTTAATTTGACTTTTTGATCGAAACTAGTGTATAATATATTATGGTTTTTGACCGAAACTTGCATTTCGAAAAGTTTCATAGAATCAAATTTTCAGATGATTTTTTGCATGGACTTCCATCATAAGCTTCCCTCTTAAAATATAAAAATTATCTGAAAAGTTTCGTATCATTTTGAGCAGTCATTGATTTAATTTGAATCTTTGACCAAAATTAGTATAAACTAGTGTATAATATACTATAGTTTTTTTATCGAAACTTGCATTTCGAAAAGTTTTATAGAAGCTAATTTTCAGATGATTTTTTGCATGGACTTCCGCCATAACCTTCCTTTCTAACATTTATAAATAATCTGAAAACTTTCGTATCACTTGGAACAATCCTCGATTTAATTTGACTTTTTGACCAAAACTAGTGTATAATATACTAAGGTTTTTTGACCGAAACTTCCATTTCGGAAAGTTTTATAGATACGAATTTTCAGATGATTTTTTGCATAGACCTCCACCATAACCTTCCCTAGTAAAATATAAAAATTATCTGAAACGTTTCGTAACATTTCGAGCATTCCTTGATTTAGTTTGATTCTTTGACTGAAATTAGTATAAACTAGTGTATAATATACTATGGTTTTTTGACCGATACTTGCATTTCGAAAAGTTTTATAGAAGCTAATTTTCAGATGATTTTTTGCATGGACTTTTAACATTCCTTTGTAACATATATAAAAGATCTGAATAGTTTCGTATCATTTAGAACAATCCTCGATTTAATTTGACTTTTTGATCGAAACTAGTGTATAATATACTATGGTTTTTGACCGAAACTTGCATTTCGAAAAGTTTCATAGAATCAAATTTTCAGATATTTTTTGCATGGACTTCCATCATAAGATTCCCTCTTAAAATATAAAAATTATCTGAAAAGTTTCGTATCATTTTTAGCAGTCATTGATTTAATTTGTATCTTTGACCAAAATTAGTATAAACTAGTGTATAATATACTATAGTTTTTTTTATCGAAACTTGCATTTCGAAAAGTTTTATAGAAGCTAATTTTCAGATGATTTTTTGCATGGACTTCCGCCATAACCTTCCTTTCTAACATTTATAAATAATCTGAAAACTTTCGTATCACTTGGAACAGTCCTCGATTTAATTTGACTTTTTGACCAAAACTAGTGTATAATATACTATAAGGTTTTTTGACCGAAACTTCCATTTCGGAAAGTTTTATAGATACGAATTTTCAGATGATTTTTTGCATAGACCTCCATCATAACCTTCCCTAGTAAAATATAAAAATTATCTGAAACGTTTCGTAACATTTCGAGCATTCCTCGATTTAATTTGATTCTTTGACTGAAATTAGTATAAACTAGTGTATAATATACTATGGTTTTTTGACCGATACTTGCATTTCGAAAAGTTTTATAGAAGCTAATTTTCAGATGATTTTTTGCATGGACTTCTATCATAACATTCCTTTGTAACATATATAAATGATCTTAATAGTTTCGTATCATTTAGAACAATCCTCGATTTAATTTGACTTTTTGATCGAAACTAGTGTATAATATACTATGGTTTTTGACCGAAACTTGCATTTCGAAAAGTTTCATAGAATCAAATTTTCAGATGATTTTTTGCATGGACTTCCATCATAAGCTTCCCTCTTAAAATATAAAAATTATCTGAAAAGTTTCGTATCATTTTGAGCAGTCATTGATTTAATTTGAATCTTTGACAAAAATTAGTATAAACTAGTGTATAATATACTATAGTTTTTTTTATCGAAACTAGCATTTCGAAAAGTTTAATAGAAGCTAATTTTCAGATGATTTTTTGCATGGACTTCCGCCATAACCTTCCTTTCTAACATTTATAAATAATCTGAAAACTTTCATATCACTTGGAACAGTCATCGATTTAATTTGACTTTTTGACCAAAACTAGTGTATAATATACTAAGGTTTTTTGACCGAAACTTCCATTTCGGAAAGTTTTATAGATACGAATTTTCAGATGATTTTTTGCATAGACCTCCATCATAACCTTCCCTAGTAAAATATAAAAATTATCTGAAATGTTTCGTAACATTTCGAGCATTCCTCGATTTAATTTGATTCTTTGACTGAAATTAGTATAAACTAGTGTATAATATACTATGGTTTTTTGACCGATACTTGCATTTCGAAAAGTTTTATAGAAGCTAATTTTCAGATGAATTTTTGCATGGACTTTTAACATTCCTTTGTAACATATATAAAAGATCTGAATAGTTTCGTATCATTTAGAACAATCCTCGATTTAATTTGACTTTTTGATCGAAACTAGTGTATAATATACTATGGTTTTTGACCGAAACTTGCATTTCGAAAAGTTTCATAGAATCAAATTTTCAGATATTTTTTGCATGGACTTCCATCATAAGCTTCCCTCTTAAAATATAAAAATTATCTGAAAAGTTTCGTATCATTTTTAGCAGTCATTGATTTAATTTGTATCTTTGACCAAAATTAGTATAAACTAGTGTATAATATACTATAGTTTTTTTTATCGAAACTTGCATTTCGAAAAGTTTTATAGAAGCTAATTTTCAGATGATTTTTTGCATGGACTTCCGCCATAACCTTCCTTTCTAACATTTATAAATAATCTGAAAACTTTCGTATCACTTGGAACAGTCCTCGATTTAATTTGACTTTTTGACCAAAACTAGTGTATAATATACTATAAGGTTTTTTGACCGAAACTTCCATTTCGGAAAGTTTTATAGATACGAATTTTCAGATGATTTTTTGCATAGACCTCCATCATAACCTTCCCTAGTAAAATATAAAAATTATCTGAAACGTTTCGTAACATTTCGAGCATTCCTCGATTTAATTTGATTCTTTGACTGAAATTAGTATAAACTAGTGTATAATATACTATGGTTTTTTGACCGATACTTGCATTTCGAAAAGTTTTATAGAAGCTAATTTTCAGATGATTTTTTGCATGGACTTCTATCATAACATTCCTTTGTAACATATATAAATGATCTTAATAGTTTCGTATCATTTAGAACAATCCTCGATTTAATTTGACTTTTTGATCGAAACTAGTGTATAATATACTATGGTTTTTGACCGAAACTTGCATTTCGAAAAGTTTCATAGAATCAAATTTTCAGATGATTTTTTGCATGGACTTCCATCATAAGCTTCCCTCTTAAAATATAAAAATTATCTGAAAAGTTTCGTATCATTTTGAGCAGTCATTGATTTAATTTGAATCTTTGACAAAAATTAGTATAAACTAGTGTATAATATACTATAGTTTTTTTTATCGAAACTAGCATTTCGAAAAGTTTAATAGAAGCTAATTTTCAGATGATTTTTTGCATGGACTTCCGCCATAACCTTCCTTTCTAACATTTATAAATAATCTGAAAACTTTCATATCACTTGGAACAGTCATCGATTTAATTTGACTTTTTGACCAAAACTAGTGTATAATATACTAAGGTTTTTTGACCGAAACTTCCATTTCGGAAAGTTTTATAGATACGAATTTTCAGATGATTTTTTGCATAGACCTCCATCATAACCTTCCCTAGTAAAATATAAAAATTATCTGAAATGTTTCGTAACATTTCGAGCATTCCTCGATTTAATTTGATTCTTTGACTGAAATTAGTATAAACTAGTGTATAATATACTATGGTTTTTTGACCGATACTTGCATTTCGAAAAGTTTTATAGAAGCTAATTTTCAGATGATTTTTTGCATGGACTTCTATCATAACATTCCTTTGTAACATATATAAATGATCTGAATAGTTTCGTATCATTTAGAACAATCCTCGATTTAATTTGACTTTTTGATCGAAACTAGTGTATAATATACTATGGTTTTTGACCGAAACTTGCATTTCGAAAAGTTTCATAGAATCAAATTTTCAGATGATTTTTTGCATGGACTTCCATCATAAGCTTCTCTCTTAAAATATAAAAATTATCTGAAAAGTTTCGTATCATTTTTAGCAGTCATTGATTTAATTTGAATCTTTGACCAAAATTAGTATAAACTAGTGTATAATATACTATAGTTTTTTTTATCGAAACTAGCATTTCGAAAAGTTTAATAGAAGCTAATTTTCATATGATTTTTTGCATGGACTTCCTCCATAACCTTCCTTTCTAACATTTATAAATAATCTGAAAACTTTCGTATCACTTGGAACAGTCCTCGATTTAATTTGACTTTTTGACCAAAACTAGTGTATAATATACTAAGGTTTTTTGACCGAAACTTCCATTTCGGAAAGTTTTATAGATACGAATTTTCAGATGATTTTTTGCATAGACCTCCATCATAACCTTCCCTAGTAAAATATAAAAATTATCTGAAACGTTTCGTAACATTTCGCGCATTCCTCGATTTAATTTGATTCTTTGACTGAAATTAGTATAAACTAGTGTATAATATACTATGGTTTTTTAACCGATACTTGCATTTCGAAAAGTTTTATAGAAGCTAATTTTCAGATGATTTTTTGCATGGACTTCTATCATAACATTCCTTTGTAACATATATAAATGATCTGAATAGTTTCGTATCATTTAGAACAATCCTCGATTTAATTTGACTTTTTGATCGAAACTAGTGTATAATATACTATGGTTTTTGACCGAAACTTGCATTTCGAAAAGTTTCATAGAATCAAATTTTCAGATGATTTTTTGCATGGACTTCCATCATAAGCTTCCCTCTTAAAATATAAAAATTATCTGAAAAGTTTCGTATCATTTTTAGCAGTCATTGATTTAATTTGAATCTTTGACCAAAATTAGTATAAACTAGTGTATAATATACTATAGTTTTTTTATCGAAACTTGCATTTCGAAAAGTTTTATAGAAGCTAATTTTCAGATGATTTTTTGCATGGACTTCCGCCATAACCTTCCTTTCTAACATTTATAAATAATCTGAAAACTTTCGTATCACTTGGAACAGTCCTCGATTTAATTTGACTTTTTGACCAAAACTAGTGTATAATATACTAAGGTTTTTTGACCGAAACTTCCATTTCGGAAAGTTTTATAGATACGAATTTTCAGATGATTTTTTGCATAGACCTCCATCATAACCTTCCCTAGTAAAATATAAAAAATTATCTGAAACGTTTCGTAACATTTCGAGCATTCCTCGATTTAATTTGATTCTTTGACTGAAATTAGTATAAACTAGTGTATAATATACTATGGTTTTTTGACCGAAACTTGCATTTCGAAAAGTTTTATAGAAGCTAATTTTCAGATGATTTTTTGCATGTACTTCTATCATAACATTCCTTTGTAACATATATAAATGATCTTAATAGTTTCGTATCATTTAGAACAATCCTCGATTTAATTTGACTTTTTGATCGAAACTAGTGTATAATATACACTACTAAAAAAAAGACATTTGGTTAAATGATTTTACATCAGGTATTTATTAAAAATGATGTAAAAAATAACGCGGTGGCAGTTTCGTAAATAATAACATAAATTGTTATAAGGGATTTTACATCGGGTATATAAAAAAACCGATGTAAAAAGTAATGCGGTGGCATTTTTGTAAATAACAAAAAAATTGATCTAAAGCCTTTTACATCGGTTTTTCCAAAACCGATGTAAAAACCATATTAAAAAACAAATAAAAAAAAATTTAAAAAAAAACAAAAAAAAAACAAATATCTATTACATCGGTTATTAGGAAACCCGATATAATATGTTTCTTCAAAATAATTAAAAAAAAATTAAAACAACTTATTACATCGGTGGGGAAAGAACCCGATGTAATAAATATATAAAAAATAAAATTAAAAAAAAAATAAAACCATATTAAATCGGTTTCTGTTTAAACCGATGTAATAAATATATTAAAAAAAAAACAAACTTATTACATCGGTGGAGAAAGACCCGATGTAATAAATCTATAAAAAATAAAATTAAAAAAAAAACTAAAAACATATTAAATCGGTTTCAATTTAAACCGATGTAATAAATATATTAAAAAAAAACATAACCCTATTAAATCGGTGGGTATGTAAACCGATGTAATAGAGTTGTTTTAAATTTTTTTAACCCTAAACATAAAACTATTCATTTCATTTACTATAGCTCATTTACTCTTCTTCTTCCCGAAACCCTTTCCTCTCTTCAGCCGCCGCCGTCGTATCTCCTTTCCTCTCTTCACGCCGTCACCACCTCACGCCGCCACCACCCCTCGCCGTCACCACCCCACGCCGTTCGCCCTCCGTCACGTCCTTCCGCCGTTCTCCGCGACACGTCCTTCCGCCGTTCGCCGCGTCACGTTCTCCGCCGTTCACACACCTCACGTCGTCACCTTCCTTCGCGTCCTTCCGCCGTCCCCGTTGATCTGGTTCAGGCCGCCGTCGTCTTCCTCCTCCGTCCCCGCCGCCCTCCACTGCTAGGTAATACTGTTTTCTCTAATATATATATATATATATATATATATATATATATATACTGTTTGCCTGCTTGAATATATATATATATATATATATATATATATATATATATATATTTATATATATATATATATAGTTATATATATTTATATATTTTTGTGTATATATATATATATAACTATATATATATATAACTATATAACTATATAACTATATATACATATATATATATATATATATATATATATATATATATAGTTTTGTGTATATACATATATATATATATATATATATATCTATATATATATATATATATATATATATATATATAACTATATAACTATATATATATATATATATATATATTATATATATAGTTTTATATACATTACTTTATTATAGGTGTCTAAATAATTTATTTGATCTGTATGCATTAATTCCGGAACATAGGTATGAATCGTAGTTGGATAAAAGCTAATCAATTAAGTGTTCAGTACGAACATGGAGTGAAGGAATTTCTACAGTTTGCTGAAAGCAATGCTAAAAAGAATCTTCCTCCTCCTAAAAGTAATGGTGAAAAAAGTGTTGATGTGCTTTTTCTCTGTCCATGTGTTCGTTGCGCAAATCGGGAACCAAAACTTAATAAGAAGGCAATCATGGATCATCTAATTTGTGTTGGGATTTGTCAAAGTTATACACAATGGATATGGCACGGTGAGGTAGTAGAAAAGTCAAATGTGTCCCAAAAAGATAATATTGGTGTAGAAATGGATGATGATCGTCTGGAAGATATGATGCGTGATATTGGACAAGATTCGTTTAAAAAGGCACATGCGTATGATACTTTATGCAGTGACAAGGATCAACCTTTGTACCCGGGATGCACGAATTTTACACGTTTGTCAGCCGTGTTAAAATTGTTTAATTTGAAGGCAAATAATGGGTGGAGTGACAAAAGTTTTACCTAATTGCTTGAATTGTTGACTCAGATGCTTCCAGAAGGTAACGTATTGCCAAATCGTTATTACGAGGCAAAAAAGATATTGTGTCCAATGGGTTTGGAGTATGAAAAGATACATGCATGTCCTAATGATTGCATATTATACAGAAAAGAGTATGTAAACTATAATCATTGTCCGAAGTGCAAGGCGTCACGCTACAAAATGAAAGATGGTGATTCTAGTGATGATGAGGTTGTCAAAAAGGGTCCTCCCGCGAAAGTGGTATGGTACCTACCAATAATTCCAAGGTTCAAGAGACTCTTCGCAAATGCAAATCACGCAAGGAACTTAATCAAACCATGACGAAACTTGTTACAACGTAAGTTTATCTTTTATGTTCACTATATCTTATATACATAATTTGTTACAAAAGTAATTCCATATTTTATGTGGCTTTATATGGTTTTTTTGCCTTCTTTATTAGTGCTTTAGGGGTTCATCAAGCGGCACATGGCATTAGAAGAAAGCCTACATGGCTTCGACCCATAGTAAGTGGTGTAAATTATAAGTATAAATTTAATTTTATCATATAAGTATTGGAAAATGATGTCATATATTCATTTGTAGACAAGGAAACAAAATAACTCTGATGATTGTGGGTACTATGTGATGAAAAATATGTTGGATATTGTCTCTGCAAAGATAACCGATAATTGGATGACGGTAATAAATATAACTTTACTTTGTTATTTACTTTGCATTTTGCAACTTAATGTGAATTTTCCAAAATAACTCTATATTGTTATTTATGTGTTGTAGGTATTTAATGACCCAACAGAATTAAAAGAAGATGATTTGTATGATTTGCGACTCCGTTGGGCAACATGTTTCTTTGAGTTGTATAAAAGTTAAGCTTTATCTAGTAAGATATATAGAATTCTCTATTTGAAGATATTGACTTTGGTGTTGTCTTTTGGTTAATTGGTGTTATTATTTATTTTCAGGAAATTTGATTTTTGTGTTTTCTACCGAAGTTACAACTCATATTCTTGTGGATATTGTAAGTTGATATTCAAGTGCGGGAAATATTGGTTGAATCTGTATTTTTTGTTGTTGTTGTTGTAGTAGTAAATTTTAGTATAAACCTCCTATATATTGAGATGATTATATGTGTATACTAGTACATTTGGAAGAATATATGTGTACTTGTACATTTGGAAGAATATATATGTACTAGATATTTGGTTTATTGAATATTGGTGAGAAATATATGAAAATAGCGACCTAAATATGGTCTATGTGAAGGAAATATTAGGTACCAAAAAAATTTACAGGAATTGCTAAATAATTAGGTACCAAAAAAATTACAGGAACTGCTAAAAAATAGTAAAATTATATAAATTTTCTACAGTACTTTTTACATCGGGCGAAAGGGGAACCGATGTAAAGAGTACTATATGGCACACTTTTTACATCGGGCGTAAGGAGAACCGATGTAAAAAGTACCCTGTATGGCACACTTTTTACATCGGGCTAAAGGGGAACCGATGTAAAAAGTACCATGTATGGCACACTTTTTACATCGGGCTAAAGGGGAACCGATGTAAAAAGTACCATGTATGGCACACTTTTTACATCGGTTATTTGAAAGCACCGATGTAAACGCCAACCTATTACATCGGTTTTATCTTCCAACCGATGTAAAAAGTCCTTTTTACATTAGAAAAAAAAATTATATTTTTTTTTACATCAGACTTAAAAATTAACCGATGTGGTTGATATATTTTTTACATCGGTCCTAAAACCGATGTAAAATGTCTATGACTTATTACATCGGCTGCCTTTACATCGGACTCGGAACCGATGTAAAAAGTCATTTCCGCCCGATGTAAAAAGTCATTTCTGCACTAGTGGAATTCTCAAAGGAGACACGCTTATTGTTTTTCTGTGTTTTTTATGAGTTTTTTATTGGTGTGGCACAAGAGAATGAACTCAAATCCGTTTGCATGGAAGGTGTACTTGTTATTACATTCCAAGATGGAATAATAGAATAAGCACACAAAGTAAGGAGGATTTATCCAAAACTTGTTTCCAAAGGCAATGGCCTAAGTTCATTGACTTGTTGAATTTATTAAGTGTTTTAGTGATTAAAATGAAGAAGTATTTTTTATGTTTTTCTTGATGAAGATGACCTCATATTTCGACTTGTGCATCATGCTAGACAAATGCACTATTCCAAGATGGAATGAATACATATGCCCCATGGAATAAGGCTATTACACAAGAAGTCACTTCTTTCTTTATTAATGTTTTTTATACTTTGTTTTTGAGATGAGAAGAGAAAGAACCAAAGGAGCAAAAGGCAAAATTCTAATGGGGAAAGACTAAACCTAAAGTTATCATACAAAAAGTGATCTTAAGGTTAATGAGGTTTGAACTCTATCCTAAGAGAAGAAGACCAAAGGAGAAGAAAAAAGAGAGGAGAATAAAGCTAGAGAGCAACTTACTCCTCTAAAGGAGATAAGTTGCTTCTAAGGGGGAGGATACAAAGTTTACTCACATGATGGCATAAGGCACATCAAAACACCACAAAGTAGAATGCAACTTAAAAAGAAAAGATGAAGAGTTGAAATGTAGATAAACATCCACACTTCTCTTACCATGAGCCCCTGAAATGTTAGTAAAATTCCAGCAAATATTCATCGACACAACTCATGGAATTAACATGCTCAAAGAAAAGATCAACAAACATGCCAAGCTTTGCAAATACATGAATTTATGTGTCGAGAATATGAAGGCATACATCAACCAGCAAGCAAATCACCCTAAAGTAGCATGTTCAATGATCATACAATGATCCATGATGATTAAAGCAAGCAAGGGGATCAAACAAGCTCAAAATAGCTCAAAAAAGTCACTCTGCTTCAGTGTTAACCGGTTAACCAAAGCGTTAACTGGTTAACCAGTCCAAACCTGCAGAAAACAACACAAAAAACAGGTGCGTTAACCGGTTAACCAAAGCGTTAACCGGTTAACACTGTGAAAACATCAACAATTCCTGCAGAAAATCAGCTCCAAACTAGCTTATCCAAATAATTTCACAACAGGCCAACAATCAATTATGCATGAAATAAATGGATCGATTCACATTAATCAATATCATTAAGTTCATGAACATCAACACATAGATCTGATTGCAAATCAATCAATCAATTCAAGCAAAACAAGCAAATACACAAGCACACGGTGGATCTAAGCACAAACATTGCAAATAAGTTAAAAACAGAGTTATATCTGAACTTGACCAACCTACAAAGCTTAGGTATGCTTTGGTAATTATTGTTTGAGCTGGAAATGAGGAATTGCGTGGCAAACTTCGAAGATCCCGTGCTAATCTTCACACTCCATGCAAAATAAATGCAAGCAAAGGATCTTGATGCAGAATTTTGGCTCCAAAAGCACTTCTAATCTCCAAACCAGATCTGAACCAAGTAGTGAAACCAGCAAATTGATGCAAAGAAGCTATGGATGGAGGTCTAGTTCCAAGATCTACACACTTTAATGCAAAGTTATGTGATCTTCAAAGAGGAACTTTGAGTGATTTGGAAAATTGGGAGAGAAAATGAGAGAATGGTGAGAGAGTAGAAAAATTCAGAAAATGAGAATTGAAAATTATGAGAGAGCCCCTCTTGGTTTGGAGGGAAATGGAATAAATATGATTTAGGTTTAGGGCCCAAAATTTTGGTTTGGGATCCAAAAAATATGGTTTGGGATTAGCTTAGAAAGTGATTAGGATCTAGCCTTGGAATTAGGCTTGGTAAATGCTCTAGATCCTTCTCCATAATTCAAAATGAATAAAAAAATCAGAAAATTGTTAATTGGAGCCAAAAGCACATGCTGAAAATGCTGCTGGAATTCAAAATTCACAACCGTTAACCGGTTAACCCAAGCGTTAACCAGTTAACGCAAGAAAATTTTGAATTCTCCCTCTTTTTTGGTGGGAAACTTCAAGAATAACTCGGCGCCAACCGTTCTGATCTGATTTTGATCCCCAATCTTTTTTAGGGCTTTGACCATGATTCCAAGCTTGTACAAAAGGTCCTGTGAGCTTCTTTCCAGGTCATCATGCTCTTGATTTTGACTTGTAAGATCACGAGCTCTCAGATGATTGATCATATGCCTTATGCTAGAACATGCGAGTGTTATGCTTCATTTTTCTATGCAAAATGTTAAGGATATGATATGCTGATGATGATTACGATATGATGATGATGCTAAAAAGAAGAGGGCACATTTTGGGGTGTTACACAATACTACTGTCGCTCCCAATAGATGAGACTGGCTCAAATAAGGTACAAACGCGAGCGGTCGGCGAAAGGATGAAGTGAAAAGAGTCGCCAGCTAGGCATTTTTATCCCGAAGGAAAGGTAATGCTGCATAGACCTAGAAAGATATGGATAGGACGGTTGTGAACCAGAGAGACTGAGAAAGGGGGTTGGTTACAACCTGGGAAGGTATTAGCACCCAGATTGTCCGTCGTACTCGACGGGATCCACGCTTAAAAGATTTGTGTTTAAAGGGGTAGTGGCAGTGCAATTTGTGTATCAAAGCTAGAAAGAATGCAAGTGTCAGTGTAAAAGAAGGTGAAGTGTATAAATGTACAGTGTCAGTGTAAGAAAAGGAATAAGATGCTCGAGATCATGAGGTTAAAAGAATAATGCTGGAAAGAGGGGGGATATACAGAGACTTTTGTTCGATAACTGTTAAGTTATGCCTACGTATCCTCTCGTGCAATGAGGAAGTCAGAACACCGTAGTTCGACCCAAAGAGACTGAAAGATGAATTGACTGTGAACTACCTGCTTGTCTATGCTCAAGTGTATGACCTGTCTGGCTCAGGTGCCAACTGTCTTGCATTAGACGGAAGAAGCAAGTTCTCGTTTGTGAGTGAAGATGATGAGAAAAGAATCCCGGAGGAGACGATTATTGTTTGTTTTTGGGTTTTAAGTCTTTTATTGCTTTTGAAAGTTTGTCATAAGTTAATGAGCTTAAGCCTAAACCAATGGATTTAGTAAACACATCACATCTTCCCTCTGATTAGGGGTAATGAGAATACCTTAAGTGTGAAGTCAGCATCTCACACTTAATCACCATGGTGTAGGGTTAAGATCATTAACCTACTTGTGATTAATTAGATGTTTTTGTTTCTTTTGTTTAGTGTTAAGTAATGAGATTAAGCCATAATCAGGGATTAAACAGACTCATTACACCATCCTAATAGAAGGATAATAGATGAGAGCATTTAAGCTGAGGAAGACTCCTCAACTTAATCCATGATTAAAGATTAACCTCATGACAAAAACAAAGCCTTTATTAAGTGGATTTTAGTTAATGATAAGATGATGAAGTGAGTTTTAGGGTTTGTAAGACAACTTGAGGGGGACTTGTCCATTAACACTAGGGTTAGTCCTTCTTAACCAGTTAAGGAAGAATTAGAACCCTAATGCAAGGCCCAAGTTACAAGCTTGATGTCTTGATGATTATTAGATGGATTGATTAAAGGATTTAAACACATTAAGGGTTTAAAACTTAGGATTAAAGTTATACACTCCATCCTAATAGAAGGATGCAGGCATAAGCTTAATCACAAAGCCTTAAAACCTTTAGGGTTTAGTCCTTGATTATGAGGTGAGGAGAGAGGACTCAATGAGACACAAAGGTAAAAACTAAATGGGGGACTAATCAAAACCCTAATTATTGTCATGCTTGGTTGTTCCTAAGGTTGGTGAGGTTTACAAGAGAAATCTTCAAAGAAACCACCGGGAAGTAGATGAAAGGAGCAAGGAGAAGCAAAGTAACTTGCTTCATTTAAGAAGGCAAGTCACTTGAAGAAAGAAAGTAAGATGAAGAAGAATGAGGAAGCTCAATCTCAAGCACAAGACAAAATGCAGCAATGATGCATAAGAGGAGATGAAAAGAAATTGTGAGAAGTGAAGGCAAATTCACTTCTCAAAGTTACTTACCACCTGAAAAGTTAGTGAAAGAAATGCAATGCCAAACAAAATGAGATGAAATGACATGACATGATGCAAACCAAAACCAGAAGCATGTATGTGATGTCAATGATGCTATGAGATGATGCAAGCATGAAACAAGGCATGAGGATGATCATACAAACATATGGATGCAAGAGAAGCATGCTTAGAACCATGAACATACATGAAAAGTTATGAAATGCAAATGACATACAACATGGCAAATGAAAGATGCAATGATCAAATATGATTCTAATATGTCTTAAGATGTATTATGAATCAAATGGATGCACAAAATGTCATGGCAAGTCATGGTATGCAAGCAAATGCAAGATGAATGCAAAAGAAAGCCCAAATTAGGGTTTATGATCAATGCACAAAACAAAAATCAAAACCAGAAGCAAACATCATGATAAAAAATTGAAAATGCATTCAAAGGAACCCTAAACCTACACAAGCTCACTGCCCAAAGGAGGGGTTCTAACTCTTAACCTAATGAGGGTTATGAATTTCCTAAGATTGCTAGGGTTTTAAGGTACCTTGTCAAGAAAAATGTCAAACAAATAGGAAATTCAAGATCAATTCATGCTAATTTAATCCTATAAACTACATGCTATACTAGATGCAATGCAAAAAGAATCAAAGTCCAACTCTTAAAGGCTAGGCAGAAATGAATTTTTGAAGATTGGATCAAAATAATGCCTTGAAATGAAATTAATTCCATGGAAAATTGTCAAAAGACATCAAGATCAAAAAAGAAATTTGGTTTGAGAGTTGGACAATGTTTTTAAATGATTTTAAATGTTTCATGAATTTTTTTGTGATTTTTAAATACCTAAAAGTATTTTTAATTAATTAATCCTCATTAATTAATTAAAAATAATCTTTTAAATGATTTAAAAATATTTTTAATGCAAAAAATAAAAATAAAAATGTTTTTGGTTTCTGAAAATTAATAAAAGCTTGAATAAAAATTTTCAGAATTTTTCAATGATTTTTACTATTTTAAATAAATTGTAGAAAACAAATGGAATTAAATGAAAAAGAAAATGAATTTAAACTGAAAATAGGAAAGTATGCAAATCAAAGGGCCAACATTCAAACTTGGAAACGCGCGAATTGACTTGGCGCTCATCTGGATGGCCAGAATTCAAATTCACGTAATTAAGACTAAACCCTAATTAATTAACCCTAATGACTTTCAGATGACCGGAACAGTGTTCCGGTCATCTTCTCCGGCCAAACCCCTTCCCTGAATCCCTCAAAACACCATGAAACTTCACCAAAAGCTCCAGAAACATTCAATGATCAACAACAAAACATAACCCAGCAACAAATCCCATTTATTCCAACTCAAAATCAAGATACGAATCAAACATCAAAAACTGCAAAAATTTCAGAAACACGATACAAGCTCATTTCTCAATCTTTTTCAAAAGTAAAAGGCCCAGTGAACTCAGGGAAGCATGCTTTATCATTTAGAAACAAGAAATGAAGGTTCTGGAAAAATGAATTTCCATGGCTACCTGAATCGAAGCTTTGATTTCTGGAGCTTTCTGGCTGGCCCTTTGATCCAAAACACCTCTAATGGATCCCCTGAGAAGCTTGCAACACTTGTTTGGAGTTTAAAATGGCTGGTTTGAAAGATTGCTGAAGTTCTGTTTAAAGAGGGGTAGAAATCGTATTTTGCTTTCAGTGAGTTTCAGGCTATGGTGATGGGTGGTTTTTGATCAGTGAAGCATGCTGAGTTTGTTTGTGAAGTTTGTTTGTGTGTTTGAGGCTTGTGCTGAATGTTTCGAAGAGTTTTGCAAATGGGGTGGAAAATGAGAGTGTTGTGTTCTTGGTGCTTTCAGGCTTGTGTGTTGGGTGAAATGGCTTGCTTTTGGTTTGTATAAACAAGTGTGATAGGTCAGATGAGTTGATGTGCACTACTGTGATTGGTATGGCTCAAGTTGCCAAAATGTCAAATTTGTGTAAGAGAGGTGTGGGCTCATAGCTAGCCAAGGACAAGTGGGGTGTCCTGCGCAGCAAGAAGTGTGGAGAGCCCTAGGATTAGTTCTGATGTCAGCAAGCAAGTGGATTAGAACTTGAGTGAGGTTTTGCAACTTGCTTCACTTTTGCTCCTTTTGAAATTTCTTGCTCCATAAGTCATGAAAATGAGTGATCCTTTGGCCCATTCTGAATTTTAGAGGTCATGTGATCATGTTGTGAAGAATTTGTACACATTTGAGACCCTTAGAACACTTGATCATAGCATTTTGCAAAATGTCTCTTTGGTAGAAGACTTCAAATTTTGTGATTTTAGCCAACTTTGACAAGCCATAACTTTTGATCCAAAATGAATTAGGTCATGTTCTTGTACTTTTTGAAAAGGGAATGATCCATTCTACAAATTTCATGACCAAAGTTTTTTTATTTGAAGCATTTTTGAATCAAAAAGCAAGGGTTGAGAAAGTTTCCCAAAATGACAATTTTCATTATAAGTCAACTTTCCCAAAAAGTCAACTTTGCAAATGACTTGAGATTCTTCAATTTTGTGAACTTCCAACATCTTTTATGATCAAATAAAGATCATACACAATCAAAATGATGAATAACACCCTTTGGTTGGGTCATTGGGGGCCTTAGATGCCCTGATTTTACACTGGCTTGCTCAAAAAGTCAACTCTTGATCAGATGACTTCCCCATGGAATTTCTTCATGAAAATTGATATGCATGATCCCTATACCACATAGAGACCAATAGAAACAAGAATGACCAAAAAATTTGGAGTTATGGCCTCTGAAACCAAAACCCTAATTTTAGGTCATCTGTGCAGTTAAACCTGGCTCTGCTTCCATGCCATTCTCAGTTCTTGTGATTCTTTGACATTCTTGACTTTGAGGAGATATAATATGATGCTTGAACATACATGGACCCCTTTAAAGTGATTGATGACCTTTGGAGTGGCTCAAGAAGCTCTTGGATTGCTCAGATCACAAACCCTAGATGCAGATGACTTAGCACCAATGCAATGAACAAAAAATGTGGTATGAGATGCTATGGTTGGATTTATGCATATGAAAAGATCACAAGCCATGGTGTGAATGGGTGAGGGAAAATTTGGGGTGTTTACAGCTGCCCCTATTCAAACATGAGTTAGCTGTGCAGGATGTAAGCGACGGCTTATCAGGCGAACAAGATAACTTGTGGTTGAATATCAAAGACAGTCCAAATTTTGCACTCACAGAATGAAGAAGAAAAGGGATATAGATTGTAAAGGAAAATAAAGTATATTATAAAATGCGGGCGATGGAGGACTAATTCTGGGGATAAAGCAATGACGGGGACGGCCGACATGCTGGGAAAAGAGCGATGACGGGGACGGCCGACATGCTGGAAAAATGCGGGAAGTAAAGCAATGACGGGGACGGCCGACAAGCTGGGGACGGCCATCAAGTAAAGCTATACGACTTTCTAGGGATTAATGAAAAATGATGGGGACGGCCATCAAGTTCATAAAGTAATGTAAACGACGATGGGGACGGCCATCGGGCTAAACTGACGAAGGACGATCATCAGGAAAGGGAAAAGGGACCACGACGGGGACGGCCATCGGGTTAAAGAATTAATGAAATAATGATGAGGGACGATCATCAAGGGTGAAGGACGATCACCTAGCAGGGGACGGCTGCTCTGAAAGGGTTAAGATGAGGGACGGTCATCTAAGGTGAAGGACGATCACCTGGCAGGGTACGACTGCCGAAAATATCGCGACATAGGACGAATGCCGGATAAAAGGTCGACGATGGGGACGACCATCGGACGAGCATGATGAAGGACGATCATCAAGAGGTGAAGGACGATCACCTAGCAGGGGACGGCTGCTCTCAAGGTTTATCATGACATAGGACGAATGCCAGATAACAAGATCAACAACGGGGACGGCCATCGGATAAAAATGATGAAGGATGATCATCAAGAGGTGAAGGACGATCACCTAGCAGGGGACGGCTGCTAAATATCACGACATAGGACGAATGTCGGATAGAAAAGGTCAACGATGGGGACGTCCATCGGATGAGCATGATGAAGGACGATCATCAAGAGGTGAAGGACGATCACCTAGCAGGGTACGGCTGCTCTCAGGGTTTATCATGACATAGGACGAATGTCAGATAGAAAAGAAAATTTTGTCTTGCGGGCGACCTACTGGGGAATGTAAACACGGACGAGTGTTTACATCCAAGAAATAAAGGGTATAAGTGTTTTGACGTGGTGTATAGATTAAAGATGCGGACGAGCATCCCTAAGACTACGATACGGACGAGTATCGGGTAGAAACAAATACTGAAACGTGTTCAGAGATGATGATACGGACGAGTATCAACTGGTTAACAAGGAACACGGACGAGTGTCGAATCTGAGGGGACTCTTCTGGGGAATAGCAGACACAGACGAGTGTCTATATTCAAGAAGACATGAGTGTTTGACACGTGTATGGATTAAAGATGCGGACGAGCATCCCTAAAACTATGATACGGACGAGTATCAGGTAGAAACAAACGCTTGACGCATGTTCTGAGATGATGGTACGAACGAGTACCAACTGGTTAACAAAGAACACAGACGAGTGTCGAATCTGAGAGGATATAAGTGGTGTATACAAGATACGGACGAGTATCTGTATAAGTGAAATAAGTATGAGTGGTGTATAATTGGGTGTTCAACCTGCTGGGGAGAGTGACACGGACGAGTGTCAAAAGAGGAAAGTATAGTATAAACAAATATCTGATATACAAAGTGTTTAAGTTACTGTGCTGGGGAAGGTGACACGGACGAGTGTCAAGGAATTGTGTATATATAAGTATCTGTGAGTGCAAAGGGGACGCTTTGGTTTTCTGCTGGGGATATGACACGGACGGGTGCCACAAGGAGTATGTATTGATGTTTGTGAGTGTAAGGCAACTGCTTTAGCTTTAACTCTCCGCTGGGGAATCTGGGGAGCATATTGTTGATGGATTGTCATTATTCACAAGTATTTGGTTCAGAACATGGCTTATGATTATGCAATATGTTTGATTTTTGCCGTAATGCTCCGTATTAGACGGAATGCTACGCTTTGTGGGGTGTATATGATGCGAATGCTTTGCTTATGCAAAAGATAAACATCCGGGATTCGGATCCCATTGCCACGAAGATCTCTGGTCGATCCGTTTGAAGTGGACATCCCAGTCGGGGATGAGATCATTGGTAGATCTGATGAGAGGTATCTGCTTGGGGAAATAGGTCACTGATAGACCCGTCCTTGGTAATGAGGGACCCAGCTGGGGTTTGCAGAAGCTTTTGTCACTCTGTTGTGATTCCTTCGCGGGCCGTTCTTCCGGGTAGAGGTTGACACCCTGTGGGGAGATGGTTCCCTGGCCTTTGTACTTGGTTGAGGTGGAAGAATAGACGGCAACTCGGCTGGGGAGAAATAACAAGTGGCAACTTAGCTGGGGAGAAAACACTTCGGGTGCTAAGACTGAGTAAGGTTGATTTGCCAGCTTGCTGGGATGAAGCTTACATGCCCCATGTTGCGTTTTGAATACCTGCAATCCTGCAAAGACAGAGGGACGCACAAGTAATCCCGAGGTATCCTTTACTGGATTCCGTCGTAAGAGTTCAGACACTCCCGGGAGTAAATATATTTCCTGCAAGCACGTTCTTTAGAAGCATTTGTGTTCATGCAATCAGTATCTTAAAGACATCGGACATTTTGCAAATGAAAATAAAGTGTACGAGACAAGACATGACTAAAAATCTGATTTTATTAATTCATATGCCCTAAATTGGCAAGGTACAGTCAAAGAAACATATCCCTTGAAATGAGGAGATTGTTACAAATTGAGAAACAAAATATCGACAATGTTGATGATGCTTCATGGAGCTTCCCTTTTGCTATGACTCGTATGACATTTGACGCTCTTCTCGTCTTGCTTTCTGAATAAGGCTGATTCTGAAAGAGGCTTGATTCTTTCGAATCTTACCAAGTTGTGAGTGATACAGACGAATTCAGAATGCAGTTGTTCGCTTATTCCCTTATTTTGCATGGATCGCCCTTTTCGGGTTTTCGATCCATCGGGATACCCATTTTTGCCTGAGCCGTCCAATGCGGCTTTTCAACTCAGCGGGTGCACATTTTTTATTGTTTTCCCTTATTTTTGCCCGAGTCTTTTATTCTGTTTTTGACTCGCCGGGATGCCCTATTTTTGCCTGGACTTACATTCTGTTTTTATGTCCAGCGGGTCATTTTTTATGCGAAGTATTTTTTAACTACATCTGAATTCACAGGGGACGGGAAGTCTTCACCATCCATAGTGCTGAGCATGAGTGCTCCGCCAGAGAAAACTTTCTTTACTACGAATGGCCCTTCATAGTTCGGAGTCCACTTGCCCCTATGGTCTGTATGAGGAGGGAGAAGTCTTTTCAACACAAGATCTCCTACTTGGTACTCTCGGAGTCTGACTTTCTGATCGAAGGCTTTCTTCATTCTTTTCTGATACAGCTGCCCATGACAGATTGCAGCTAATCTCTTTTCTTCAATCAGACTCGGTTGTTCGTATCGGGACCGGACCCATTCTGCTTCGTTCAGCTTAACATCCATTAGCACCCGCAAGGAGGGTAACTCAACTTCAACAGGTAGGACTGCCTCCATACCATACACAAGCTGATACGGTGTTGCCCCAGTGGACGTTCTGATTGACGTACGGTACCCATGCAAGGCAAACGGTAGCATTTCATGCCAGTCCTTGTAAGTGACTACCATCTTCTGTACAATCTTTTTGATATTCTTATTAGCTGCCTCAACATCGCCGTTCATCTTTGGCCTGTAAGGAGAAGAATTGTGGTGTTGGATCTTGAAGTCCCGGCATAGCTCTGCCATCATTTTGTTGTTCAAGTTGGAACCATTGTCAGTAATGATTCGCTCGGGAATTCTGTATCGACAGATGATATCTCTCTTCAGAAATCTGGCTACCACTTGTCTTGTGACGTTCGCATAGGAAGCTGCTTCAACCCACTTGGTAAAATAGTCAATGGCTACCAGGATGAATCTGTGGCCGTTTGAAGCAGCCGGTTCAATCTTGCCAATCATATCAATGCCCCACATGGCAAAGGGCCAAGGTGAAGACATCACATTCAGAGGATTGGGAGGCACATGCACCTTATCCGCATAAATCTGGCATTTATGGCATTTTCTGGCATAAGCACAACAGTCTGCATCCATGGTGATCCAGTAATAACCTGATCTTAGCAATTTCTTTACCATGGCATGCCCTCCCGCATGGGTATCAAAGGATCCTTCGTGCACCTCGTGCATCAACAAGCCTGCTTCTGTTTTATCAACGCATCTGAGGTGTACCATATCAAAGTTTCTCTTGTAGAGGGAACCATCAGTATTCAGGAAGAAACTACCAGCAAGCCTTCTCAAAGTTTTCTTATCATTGGAAGATGCCCCAGGTGGGTATGTCTGATCCTCCAAGAAACACTTAATGTCATGGAACCAAGGCTTATCATCCTTAACAACATCTGCTGAGAATACGTATGCTGGTCTGTCAAGTCTGGACACTGCAATTTGAGGTACAAAGTTGGCAGCTTGAACTTTGATCATGGATGAAATGGTGGCAAGAGCATCTGCAAATTGATTCTCGTCCCGAGGGATATACTCAAGCTTGACCATTGTAAAGAAAGTCAATAACCTCCTTGTATAATACCTGTAAGGTATCAGATGATCCTGGTGGGTGTACCATTTGCCGTTGGTTTGATTAACCACTAGAGCTGAATCTCCGAATACAGTCAATGTCTTGATCCTGAGGTCAATGGCTTCCTCAAGGCCCATAATGCAAGCTTCGTATTCAGCTTCGTTGTTAGTGCAGTTGAAAGTGAGTTTTGCCGAGAAAGGCATGTGGACTCCCTTAGGTGTAATGAGTACTGCACCAACACCACGACCATTCATATTAACAGCCCCATCGAACATCATAGTCCATCCTTCTTCTGGGTCAGGCCCTTCAGTGTGAACAGGCTCTTCATGATCTTTTGCTTTTATGAACATGATATCTTCATCAGGGAAGTCAAATCTCATAGGTTGGTAATCGTCAATAGGTTGCTCAGCAAGGTAATCAGACAGTACACTGCCCTTGATGGCTTTCTGAGATGTGTACTGAATGTCATATTCTGTGAGGATCATTTTCCATCTTGCAACCCGCCCGGTAAGTGCTGGCTTCTCAAAAATGTACTTGACTGGGTCCATCTTTGATATCAATAAGGTAGTGTGGGTCAACATATACTGTCTCAGTCGGCGAGCAGCCCACGCTAAAGCACATCAAGTTTTCTCGAGCAGTGAATAACGTTGTTCACAGTCGGTAAACTTTTTTCTTAGGTAGTAAATTGCATACTCTTTTCGACCAGACTCGTCATGCTGGCCCAACACACACCCCATTGACTCTTCTAAAACTGTTAAGTACATTATCAGAGGTCTTCCTTCAACTGGAGGCATAAGGATTGGAGGCTCTTGTAAGTATTCCTTGATCTTGTCAAAAGCCTTCTGGCAGTCTTCGTTCCACCTGACTGTCTGTTCTTTTCTCAATAGCTTGAACAAAGGTTCACAGGTTGCTGTAAGGTGAGATATGAACCTTGAAATGTAGTTCAATCTACCTAGAAACCCTCGAACTTCTTTTTCAGACTTTGGTGCAGGCATTTCTTGAATGGCTTTGACTTTATCAGGGTCAACTTCAATCCCTTTCTCGCTTACAATAAATCCCAGCAGCTTACCAGATCGCACCCCGAATGTGCACTTGTTGGGGTTCAATTTCAGTTGGTATTTCCTCAGACGCTTGAATAACTTCAACAGATTCACCAGGTGGTCTTCTTCTGTGAGGGACTTGGCAATCATGTCATCCACATAACATTCAATTTCTTTATGGATCATATCGTGGAATAATGTTACTATAGCCCGTTGATAAGTTGCACCAGCGTTCTTTAGTCCGAATGGCATCACCTTATAACAGAACGTGCCCCAGGGTGTGATGAAAGTTGTCTTCTCCATGTCTTCAGGTGACATTTTGATCTGATTGTATCCTGAAAATCCGTCCATGAAGGAGAATACCGAGAACTGAGCCGTATTATCGACCAATACATCAATGTGAGGTAACGGGAAATCATCTTTTGGGTTGGCTCTGTTCAGGTCCCGGTAGTCCACACACATTCTCACCTTGCCGTCTTTCTTAGGCACAGGCACAATATTAGCGACCCACGGTGGATAGCTAGTCACAGCAAGGAACCCTGCGTCCCACTGCTTTTGTACCTCTTCTTTGATCTTCATTGCCATGTCAGGGCGAGTACGGCGCAAATTCTGTTTAACCGGTGGGCAATCTTCCTTTAAAGGCAGCTTGTGCATGACGATATCGGTGTCCAACCCTGGCATATCCTGATAAGACCAAGCAAACACATCCACATATTCACGAAGCATGTCAATCAGTTGCTCTTTCACTGAGCCTTGTAGGCAGGCCCCGATCTTAACTTCTTTCACATCCTCTTCCGTACCAAGATTAACCGTTTCAATCTCCTCCTGATGAGGAGTGATAACCTTCTCCTCTTGCCTTAACAACCTGGCTAGATCTTCAGGAAGCTTATAATCTTCTTCAACCCCTTCATCAGCTTGATTGATCGGATTGTCAAAGTCATACGAAGCCATAGCTGTGTTGTTGTCGGTGCAGTCTGAGAGGCACTCTTTGCATGGGTTTAGATTGTTCATTTTAGTGATTGATTTTAATCTTTGTTTAGAAAAAGTGAAGTAAAGTTATCATTTTGAAAACATTGCCATTTTATTTTTGTACAAAAAGAAAAATGAAAAACAGTGAGCGGAAAAGAAAAAAAAGACTCATTTGCAAAAGACGTCCGATATTCATTGATTGATCTGTTTGCACAAAATTACAGATGGCCCGATTACAAAATGAGTCTTATCATCTTGGGCAAGATGCAAGACTTGATGCATGCTTAAAATATACAGGAAATAATAATTACTCTGCAGGAGTAACCCTTATAATTTCCTGGGAAGACCAGTTTGAGATACGGCTCCCCGGGATCCTTGGACGTATCCAGCTCTCCAGGTTGCGCTCATCTTCCGACTCATCTTCCAAGTTGTTTACTGCATCAGGGGTGAGCATCCCCCCACTGACAAAACTGGGCTTCTTAGCAGCCTCTGATTGATCTTGTTGAGTTGGTTTGTAACTCAACCCAAATCTGTCCTCTTTCTTCTCTACGGGCAGCAACTTGCCCCAGCCTTGGGCAGTCCCTTCTTCAACAACCTTCCTGGCTTGCTGATAAGATGCCATGGAGGTTCCAAGTACAGCAGATGCTTCATTTATGTTCAGGGCTTCAAATCCCTGGCTCATGGTTTCATGGATCTCTCCATCCATCTCAATATATTTGTACGTAGCCAGATGGCTAACAAAAATATCTTCTTCACCACAGATGGTGATGATCTGGCCCTCCCACTCGAATTTCAACTTCTGGTGAAGGGTAGAGGTAACTGCGCCAGCGGCATGGATCCAAGGTCTACCCAACAGACAGCCGTAGGCGGGCTGAATGTCCATCACGCAGAAGGTAATTTTAAAAGTCTGCGGGCCAATCATCACAGGCAGATCAATTTCACCTAGCACTGATCTCTTAGAGCCGTCAAATGCTCTCACTACCAAGTTACTTGGACGTAATGCCAAGCCATCATATTCCAGCTTCACCAAGGCTTTCTTTGGTAAAACATTGAGTGAAGACCCAGTGTCTACCAGTACATGTGATAGGACAGCACCCTTGCATTCTAGGGTGATGTGTAAAGCCTTGTTGTGGTTGCATCCCCCAGTTGTTAAATCAGCATTGGTAAAACCCAATCCATGGCTGGTATTGACATTTGCTACCACGGTCTCCAGCTGATTAACGGTGATCTCCTCTGGCACATATGCTGCGTGCAAGACTTTTAGTAATGCATTTCGGTGAGCTTCGGAACACATCAACAGGGATAGAATGGAGATTTTTGAGGGGGTTTGGTGAAGTTGATCCACCACCTTGTAATCACTCCTCTTGATGATTCTCATAAACTCGTCTACATCTTGTTCAAAAGATGTCTCCTGTGTTTCTTTGAGAATGGGTTCTTCAGCTATTACACTCTTTCCCTTTGCTTTGGCAGCAGCTTCTGCTTCGGCATTAGGTTTTTGTGATTGCGAGGCAAAGAGGCGTCCGCTTCTGGTGAAGCCTCCGCCTCCCCCGACATTATCAATCTGTGGAGAAGAGGTTGAAGAGTCAAGAGTGATTTTCTTCCCATTGCAGTAAAGGTCAGAGCCATAATGCCAAGGGATGGCATTACTGCTTTCATATGGAACTGGTCCAGGTACCGTGATGGTAACCGGACTGACTGCAGCAGAGGGTGTTGAAATGGTGTGTGGATCATAGTAGATGGTGATTGGTGGCCTGGCAGGAGATGCCACTATTTGTTGTTGAAAATTGTTGTTAGGAGGAACATATGATGGATCATAATAGATGGTGACTGCTGAAATATCTGTTGGTGTTGTAGAAGATTCTGTTGATTGGATGGGTGTTGCTGTTGTAGAAGATTCTGAATAAAGGGGTGCTGATGTTGTAGAAGAGATGTTTGTTGATATTTGGTTTGTTGAAGTGATAAATGAAGCATTTGTTGATGAGAACGAAGAATTGTTTGGAATAATTGTTGTTGCAGTTGTAGGAGACTCAGGAATTGTTGTCAGAGAATTTGCTGGATTTGAAGGTGTTGATGTTGTGATTTGAAGTAGGCCACTCTGGATAAGACCATCTATGCCGCTTCTCAAGTTATCACACCCATTCACCGAAATGTTGCAATAACCTCACCCGAGCTCACACCCCGGGAACACCTGGCATTCAAGGAGTTGAGCTTTAATCTCTACCAGGGGTGTCCGAATCTTCCCCACACTGGTTATTAAGAAAGACGGCTTATCTTCCTCAATAGCATTAATTCTGGGTCCTCCGTGGTTGGGCATGGGGTTCTTGTTGACATTTGGCGGGGGTGCAAAGTTTAGAGCTTTAGAATCCACCAGGTCTTGCACCTTCATTTGTAAGGCCCTGCATTTCTCTGTACTGTGGCCAGGTGCATTGGAGTGAAAGGCACATCTGGCGTTGGCGTTGTAATTTCTGGGCAGACTGGAAGGATCTGGTGGTGCCAACGTCCTTAACTCAACCAAGTTGAGCTTCAGGAGCCGTGGCAATAAAACGGCGTAAGGCATAGGGATTGGATCAATCACCCTATTGGCCTGAGACGGTCTCTGTTGAAATGGTCTCTATTGATTGTTGTTGTTGTTGTTGTTGTTGTTGTAGTTTCTCTGAGGCGGATACTGAGTTTGTTGCTGGTAGTGGGGTTGTTGCTGTGGTTGATATGCTGGTTGCTGAGGAATTGGAGCGGGAATAGTGACAGCTGCCACTGACCTATGAACATACTGAGGTCTGCCCCTGTTGGTATGAATAGCATTAGTCTCCCCTGTTCTTCTTGGGCCTACAAAAGGTTTTCTGGGGTTGCTGGACGAGCTCACACCATCTTTAATAGGCTTTCAATTCTTTCTCCAGCTATGACTACATCAGAGAAGCTGGTGGAAGAAAAGGCAGCTAGCCTGTCAATGTATGTCCCTTGGAGGGTGTTCATAAACATGTCGGCCATTTCCCTTTCCGACATGGGTGGCTGGACAGCAGCAGCAAGCTGTCTCCACCTCCGGGCGTATTCCCGGAAGCTTTCCCTGGATGATTGAGACATTCCCATCAGGAGGGTCCTGTTAGGAGCCATATCCAAGTTGTACTGGTATTGTCTAATGAAGGCCTCAGCCAGGTCCTTCCAGCATCTGATGGTTGCTCTAGTCAAATGGGAGTACCATTCCCTTGAAGCTCCTGTTAAACTGTCTTCGAAATAAAACATCCACAGTTTTTCATCCATGGTGTATGCCTTCAGCCTCCCCAGAAAGGATTGCAAATGGGTTCGCGGACAGGAAGTCCCGTTGTACTTCTCGAAGCACGGAGGTTTAAACTTGTGGGGAATCCTTACCCCGTCCACTAATCCCATGTCCATAACATCAAAGCCCAGGGAATTTTGAGACTCCAGAGATCTCAACTTTTCAGCAATTTCATCTAGCCTTCTGTCATAGGCTTCATCCCCAGCTCCCATCACAGTGAATTGATCCTCTTGGGGGTCTTCTTGTAATACTCTGCCTGTAGTAGCATTCCCTTGTACATTAGCAGGGATGTTGATCTCTGGGTGAAGATGAGGCCCATACACAGGTGGGTTGACATGAGGTTGAACCCTCTCATTGTTGCTCGTTCCTCCGGTCCCTAGATGTGGTTCTTCCTGGGTCTGCCATTCTACCAATGCCCTTAATCTCTATTGGCTTTGAGCCAAGCCATTCATCACCTCCATGAACTGGGTCATCTGGTTTCTCATTTCTAGCCTCTCATTGGCCATTTGAGCCCTGACCTCTGTAAGGTCCTGCTGTACTTGGTCCATCTGTATACCCGGAAGGTTGTTGCGAGTGGGATACCTGTGCGGACGGTTGAGAGGGAATACCCGTCGTCGAGCAATAGTTCCTGAACCACAACAGAGTTAGTAACAAACAAAACAAAAACCTACAAAACAAGACAAAGGTTAGTATGCAATGCAATATGCTTATTTGTTTCCAAGGTATCCGACTTGGCATTTGGTTTTGACCTTTCCAGACCCCTGAGGAAGGTGCTTTGATGTTGCTTGAAAGAACTCAGATGAAACAAACTAATGAATATATTACAAAAGATGAATCATACATAGTTTGTTTTTTACAATACATGCCCCTGAGGGGTCAAAACCAAGCCAAATGTAATATGGATACCCTGAAAATCAAATAAGCAAATGTTAAATGATGCAATGATGATGTATGCAAATGATATGCAAGGGTTTGTGACCAAGCTGGATCTGATTACTGCTTTGGTATAAGTCCATGTATGTCTAAGAAGTCCAGATGGAGGTCCATAAGTCCAGTAACCAAGGTGGGGGACTCAAATAAAGAGTCACATATCCAGGGTTAAATCACAAGAACTGTCCCAAAATGGAGTACTCTTAATCAAAACAAAGTAACAGGGTATGCTGAGGTCAAGGGTACCTGCAAACCTGTAAACAGCCCAACCCCCTCACAGGTAGTGTTCTAAAACAAGGATCCTCAGACTTGGATCAGTTATGAGAAGTGTAAACACTTCTAACCCGGAGGTACAGTGTTTACAATAACCATAAAATATCCTCCTCTAATTCACCTCAGTTTCTGAAGGTCAATACTAAAGGTCATCCAGACTTAGCAGGCTTCCCAGATAGCCCTAGCACTACAGGAAATCTGTAGCACAGAGTTCTCAAGAAGAAACCCATATCTGAACCGTGTTTCATATTCCCGCACTAGACCGAAATGGAATGGGAAAGAACATGAACCACTCTAGCCTAGGTGTCTCTCAGGTCCCAGGTATAGGACCTCAACTCTCAATAGAACCCCACCCACCAAAGCAAAAAACCAGATCCAGCCAAAACAGTATGACAGTATGATGTATATAAAGCTGTAAAGAAAGCAATAAAACAACTGTACATAAAGCAATAAACAAAGTAAATATACAAACACAAATAGCACATAACACCCCAGTAAACACAAATCAAACAAGCGCTAGGAGGAACCCACAAAGAGAACCAGAAGCCCTGGTTGCAGTATAAGGGTCCCCAGCAGAGTCGCCAAGCTGTCGCTCCCAAAAGATGAGACTGGCTCAAATAAGGTACAGACGCGAGCGGTCGGCGAAAGGATGAAGTGAAAAGAGTCGCCAGCTAGGCATATTTATCCCGAAGGAAAGGTAATGCTGCATAGACCTAGAAAGATATGGATAAGACGGTTGCGAACCAGAGAGACTGAGAAAGGGGGTTGGTTACAACCTGGGAAGGTATTAGCACCCAGATTGTCCGTCGTACTCGACGGGATCCACGCTTAAAAGATTTGTGTTTAAAGGGGTAGTGTCAGTGCAATTTGTGTATCAAAGCTAGAAAGAATGCAAGTGTCAGTGTAAAAGAAGGTGAAGTGTATAAATGTACAGTGTCAGTGTAAGAAAAGGAATAAGATGCTCGAGATCATGAGGTTAAAAGAATAATGCTGGAAAGAGGGGGGATATACAGAGACTTTTGTTCGATAACTGTTAAATTATGCCTACGTATCCTCTCGTGCAATGAGGAAGTCAGAACACCGTAGTTCGACCCAAAGAGACTGAAAGATGAATTGACTGTGTACTGCCTGCTTGTCTATGCTCAAGTGTATGACCTGTCTGGCTCAGGTGCCAACTGTCTTGCATTAGACGGAAGAAGCAAGTTCTCGTTTGTGAGTGAAGATGATGAGAAAAGAATCCCGGAGGAGACGATTATTGTTTGTTTTTGGGTTTTCAGTCTTTTATTGCTTTTGAAAGTTTGTCATAAGTTAATGAGCTTAAGCCTAAACCAATGGATTTAGTAAACACATCACATCTTCCCTCTGATTAGGGGTAATGAGAATACCTTAAGTGTGAAGTCAGCATCTCACACTTAATCACCATGGTGTAGGGTTAAGATCATTAACCTACTTGTGATTAATTAGATGTTTTTGTTGCTTTTGTTTAGTGTTAAGTAATGAGATTAAGCCATAATCAGGGATTAAACAGACTCATTACACCATCCTAATAGAAGGATAATAGATGAGAGCATTTAAGCTGAGGAAGACTCCTCAACTTAATCCATGATTAGGGATTAACCTCATGACAAAAACAAAGCCTTTATTAAGTGGATTTTAGTTAATGATAAGATGATGAAGTGAGTTTTAGGGTTTGTAAGACAACTTGAGGGGGACTTGTCCATTAACACTAGGGTTAGTCCTTCTTAACCAGTTAAGGAAGAATTAGAACCCTAATGCAAGGCCCAAGTTACAAGCTTGATGTCTTGATGATTATTAGATGGATTTATTAAAGGATTTAAACACATTAAGGTTTTAACTCTTAGGATTAAAGTTATACACTCCATCCTAATAGAAGGATGCAGGCATAAGCTTAATCACAAAGCCTTAAAACCTTTAGGGTTTAGTCCTTGATTATGAGGTGAGGAGAGAGGACTCAATGAGACACAAAGGTAAAAACTAAATGGGGGACTAATCAAAACCCTAATTATTGTCATGCTTGGTTGTTCCTAAGGTTGGTGAGGTTTACAAGAGAAATCTTCAAAGAAACCACCAGGAAGCAGATGAAAGGAGCAAGGAGAAGCAAAGTAACTTGCTTCATTTAAGAAGGCAAGTCACTTGAATAAAGAAAGTAAGATGAAGAAGAATGAGCAAGCTCAATCTCAAGCACAAGACAAAATGCAGCAATGATGCATAAGAGGAGATGAAAAGAAATTGTGAGAAGTGAAGGCAAATTCACTTCTCAAAGTTACTTACCACCTGAAAAGTTAGTGAAAGAAATGCAATGCCATACAAAATGAGATGAAATGACATGATGCAAACCAAAACCAGAAGCATGTATGTGATGTCAATGATGCTATGAGATGATGCAAGCATGAAACAAGGCATGAGGATGATCATACAAACATGTGGATGCAAGAGAAGCATGCTTAGAACCATGAACATACATGAAAAGTTATGAAATTCAAATGACATACAACATGGCAAATGAAAGATGCAATGATCAAATATGATTCTAATATGTCTTAAGATGTATTATGAATCAAATGGATGCACAAAATGTCATGGCAAGTCATGGCATGCAAGCAAATGCAAGATGAATGCAAAAGAAAGCCCAAATTAGGGTTTATGATCAATGCACAAAACAAAAATCAAAACCAGAAGCAAACATCATGATAAAAAATTGAAAATGCATTCAAAGGAACCTTAAACCTACACAAGCTCACTGCCCAAAGGAGGGGTTCTAACTCTTAACCTAATGAGGGTTATGAATTTCCTAAGATTGCTAGGGTTTTAAGGTACCTTGTCAAGAAAAATGTCAAACAAATAGGAAATGCAAGATCAATTCATGCTAATTTAATCCTATAAACTACATGCTATACAAGATGCAATGCAAAAAGAATCAAAGTCCAACTCTTAAAGGCTAGGCAGAAATGAATTTTTGAAGATTGGATCAAAATAATGCCTTGAAATGAAATTAATTCCATGTAAAATTGTCAAAAGACATCAAGATCAAAAAAGAAATTTGGTTTGAGAGTTGGACAATGTTTCTAAATGATTTTAAATGTTTCATGAATTTTTTTGTGATTTTTAAATACCTAAAAGTATTTTTAATTAATTAATCCTCATTAATTAATTAAAAATAATCTTTTAAATGATTTAAAAATAATTTTAATGCAAAAAATAAAAATAAAAATGTTTTTGGTTTCTGAAAATTAATAAAAGCTTGAATAAAAATTTTCAGAATTTTTCAATGATTTTTACTATTTTAAATAAATTGTAGAAAACAAATGGAATTAAATGAAAAAGAAAATGAATTTAAACTGAAAATAGGAAAGTATGCAAATCAAAGGGCCAGCATTCAAACTTGGAAACGTGCGAATTGACTTGGCGCTCATCTGGATGGCCAGAATTCAAATTCACGTAATTAAGACTAAACCCTAATTAATTAACCCTAATGACTTTCAGATGACCGGAACAGTGTTCCGGTCATCTTCTCCGGCCAAACCCCTTCCCTGAATCCCTCAAAACGCCATGAAACTTCACCGAAAGCTCCAGAAACATTCAATGATCAACAACAAAACATAACCCAGCAACAAATCCCATTTATTCCAACTCAAAATCAAGATACGAATCAAACATCAAAAACTGCAAAAATTTCAGAAACACGATACAAGCTCATTTCTCAATCTTTTTCAAAAGTAAAAGGCCCAGTGAACTCAGGGAAGCATGCTTTATCATTTAGAAACAAGAAATGAAGGTTCTGGAAAAATGAATTTCCATGGCTACCTGAATCGAAGCTTTGATTTCTGGAGCTTTCTGGCTGGCCCTTTGATCCAAAACACCTCTAATGGATCCCCTGAGAAGCTTGCAACACTTGTTTGGAGTTTAAAATGGCTGGTTTGAAAGATTGCTGAAGTTCTGTTCAAAGAGGGGCAGAAATCGTATTTTGCTTTCAGTGAGTTTCAGGCTATGGTGATGGGTGGTTTTTGATCAGTGAAGCATGCTGAGTTTGTTTGTGAAGTTTGTTTGTGTGTTTGAGGCTTGTGCTAAATGTTTCGAAGAGTTTTTCAAATGGGGTGGAAAATGAGAGTGCTGTGTTCTTGGTGCTTTCAGGCTTATGTGTTGGGTGAAATGGCTTGCTTTTGGTTTGTATAAACAAGTGTGATAGGTCAGATGAGTTGATGTGCACTGTTGTGATTGGTATGGCTCAAGTTGCCAAAATGTCAAATTTGTGTAAGAGAGGTGTGGGCTCATAGCTAGCCAAGGACAAGTGGGGTGTCCTGCGCCGCAAGAAGTGTGGAGAGCCCTAGGATTAGTTCTGATGTCAGCAAGCAAGTGGATTAGAACTTGAGTGAGGTTTTGCAACTTGCTTCACTTTTGCTCCTTTTGAAATTTCTTGCTCCATAAGTCATGAAAATGAGTGATCCTTTGGCCCATTCTGAATTTTAGAGGTCATGTGATCATGTTGTGAAGAATTTGTACACATTTGAGACCCTTAAAACACTTGATCATAGCATTTTGCAAAATGCCTCTTTGGTAGAAGACTTCAAATTTTGTGATTTTAGCCAACTTTGACAAGCCATAACTTTTGATCCAAAATGAATTAGGTCATGTTCTTATACTTTTTGAAAAGGGAATGATCCATTATACAACTTTCATGACCAAAGTTTTTTTATTTGAAGCATTTTTGAATCAAAAAGCAAGGGTTGAAAAAGTTTCCCAAAATGGCAATTTTCATTATAAGTCAACTTTCCCAAAAAGTCAACTTTGCAAATGACTTGAGATTCTTCAATTTTTTGAACTTCCAACATCTTTTATGATCAAATAAAGATCATACACAATCAAAATGATGAAGAACACCCTTCGGTTGGGTCATTGGGGGCCTCAGATGCCCTGATTTTACACTGGCTTGCTCAAAAAGTCAACTCTTGATCAGATGACTTCCCCATTGAATTTCTTCATGAAAATTGATATGCATGATCCCTATACCACATAGAGACCAATAGAAACTAGAATGACCAAAAAATTTGGAGTTATGGGCTCTGAAACCAAAACCCTAATTTTAGGTCATCTGTGCAGTTAAACTTGGCTCTGCTTCCATGCCATTCTCAGTTCTTGTGATTCTTTGACATTCTTGACTTTGAGGAGATATAATATGATGCTTGAACATACATGGACCCCTTTGAAGTGATTGATGACCTTTGGAGTGGCTCAAGAAGCTCTTGGATTGCTCAGATCACAAACCCTAGATGCAGATGACTTAGCACCAATGCAATGAACAAAAAATGTGGTATGAGATGCTATGATTGGATTTATGCATATGAAAAGATCACAAGCCATGGTGTGAATGGGTGAGGGCAAATTTGGGGTGTTTACAACTACTTGCAAAATTCACAATTTCAACCAAAGGACACAATGCAACAAATATACCAAATTATACCGCGACCAAGCCAATCATTATTCGAACAGTTTTCGACTAAAAGAGGTTACTTAATTATCGGCTAAAAAATCTATTATTTCTACTTCATGCTAAGGTTCTTAATCTGGCTCTGTGAAAATAATATTGTATTGTCACTAAATCAATTTCCAAACCTGTTACTACTAATCATATACCAATTCTATTCAAATTTCTACTAGGTCTCTCTGTCAAATTATTACCTCTCTAATTAAATTATACATTTCAATTATTACTGGTGCTGCTACTAATTTATCATTGTTACCGCTATTCAAATGATTCCTGCCACATAACTATTATTACTACTGCTACTTCAATTCTTAACAAAAGTTCTCAATTTAATTATGTTTCTGGAAAACAAAAGTATGGGTGTATAATCAGCAGACAACAAAAAGCCACAACGTAGCAGGTCAGTGTGACGCTCGTCACACTATCATGACCCTCGCCACACTATGTGGCAGTAGTAACACAGGGGTTACAGTCGTAACATGCATGCCACTCGTGTGTGTTGCACCCTAACATTTTCCCTCCACAAGACAAGTCATTGTGTACTAAGAGGCTCACAAGGTTCACAAGGTTCACAAGATATCTCATGAGGTTCACAAGGTTCACAAAGTTCACAATTAGTCAGAAGATTTGACATTTCCCTCAGACAATGCATCCTCCTAAGCAATGCATCCTAAACTAGGGTTTTGACTTTAATCAGGCTAAATGGACTTCCAAGACTTCAAGTGAGCTTCATAACATCTTATATGTGTTTAATAATCCCCATGACAAGTTTCAAGACTTTTCCCAAAGGGTTGCTCAGTCAGATGATCAGATAGGTTAAAATCAGTCAAAGTAGTTAAAAAGTCAAATTGAGGTCAACTGTGGTCAAACCAAAGTCAAACTTCATGATTTTTTGCCAACATCAAGTATATGAAGTAAAATTCATCATTTGATCAAGGGTTGATCATGATTCATCAAGGAGATTTCAGATCATCAAGAATCAGGAGTTTCTAAATTAGGGTTTCCTTAGGAAAAGTCAACTGAACTTTGACCAGCCATAACTTTCACATGCGTCATCAAGAATTTTCCATCCAAAGCTCATTTAGAAGGAAATTGAATTCTCTACAACTTTGTGTCTCACAAGCCAAGCCAAAAAATGCTTCATTTGGAAGGTATGAGCTAAGACATTATAGGTCCTTTTGAAAGTCAACAAAAAGTCAACAACTTCAAAAGAGCATAACTTGAGAATGGTAAAAGATATGGACGTGAAACCAATGAGGTTGGTTAGAGGACTCTTTAAGCTTTCCAAAATGTCCAAGAACACCCTCATAGCATTAAATTTGAAGGATTTGTGCCCTTGCAAAGTTGGGAAATTTTAGGGAAGTTTATGAAGCAAATAAGGCCTTAAATCAAATTTTTGCTAAATGAGCCCACCAAATTGCTATCACCCAACCCATCTATTTTCTGATATTTTATTTTTTATTTCATATTTATTTGAATTTTATTCATTAAAATACCATTTAAATTGAAATAAAATATAAAATCATATATTTGGAAAAGGATTTTGCTTCTAGAATGTTATAAATGATATTTGGATCAGATTGATACACAAGTTATGAGGATTGTCCCAAAATAGCAATGTTAGATCAAATAAAAATCAAATTTCATGACATATCTTTTTCAATATTCAAGTGATCCAAAAGTCCAAAGAATCATACAATTTTTTGACCTAATCTCATTCACATATATACATAGAACATATCACAACCTCAAGCACGAATTTTTGCAGCCTCTAAAACCACTTTCAAACTTTCAAAATTCATCATATTTTTGAAATTCGGATTCTAACATTTGGTAGTTTTTCAGGTGAATGGAGCATGCTAATCTCTTCCCTATACATCACTGAACATATACCAATGATCATATGCATCTAAAAGCCCATGAATTGGCCAAACCGAATCAATTTTTTTTGACATTCATGAGTTTTTCGTTTTCATACATTGGTGTAAAATAAATTGTATTTGACTGTTGATTCTTGTTTGTGATGAACTAACAATCGTTTCTGGATGCTTTGATTTGAGTTTTGATACAGAATGAGTGATCCACCATTGTTAGGGTTCTTCGGCTGTTTTAGTGTTTCACGATTTATCAATTATAAATGAAATCTAAAACCATAGATCAATTCTAATTAACCTATGGAACATATTGGTATGTTTAATTTGAGGAAATTTTACTGTTTTGATGATGATTGAGATTCGTAGGTTTTGCTGCAAACAAGAATTCGCAGGAAAGTTTGTAATAAAATTCGCAGCAAAGTTCACAGGTCTGGAGGAAGAAGAAGATGAAGCTGGCGCGAAAACCTGATTTAAAAAACATGTTTATTTTATTATCTTTTGTTTGTAGATATATTTCAAAACGAATGTTTGGCTCAGTTGGTTAAGGCGTGCGCATGTGAGGCAAGGGTCAAGGGTTCAAATCCCAGCTTCACCAATTTTTTGCGTTTTATCCATTTATTTCACAGGTTTAAAATATAAAGATTCATGCCCATTCACTATCACCAAACGCAGCGCAACCTGGTGGAGAGCTTGTTGGTCCAGGGGATGCAAAGCCTAGGGCCTGGGTTCGAATCCCAGCCACAGGTAAGTTCTTTTTCTCATTGTTTTTGTTCATTTATTTTATTTATATTATATTTGGTTAATTTAATTAATAATAAATATTAAAAATAAAATAGTTATATTATTTTCTTATATATAATTCAAAACTTATATTTTTTAAAGATTCAAACTTTATTAATAAAAGTTATTTATATTTATTTTATTGTATATATTTAATATTTGTATGCATTTTTTTTGTATAAATAATTTAATTATATTTAGATTAATTTATAAACCCTAATATTTTTATATGTAAAACCTAATTTTCTTTATAAACTCTAATTATGTTATAAATCTTAATTTATTTGTTTGTAAATTTTAATTATATATATTTATTTTATAATTTGTTTATATCATTATTATATGTATTTTTTTTATATAAATAATTTAATTGAGTTTAGATTAAGTAATTAACCCTAATTTATTTTTTCTAAACAATTAAAAACCCTAATTTTATTTTATGATTTTTATTTCTTATGCCTATTTAATTATAATATGTATATAAAATTAAATTATTAGAACTATTACACATATTTATTAGTATATAATTATTATTATTTATTTCTTTTATTAAAATTCTTAAAAATAATTATTTATTTAAATTTTGAACTTTTAACTTGTTTCTACATTATATTGTTATACTAACCTTCTTATATTTATTTTTGTTTGTTATTACTAACCAATTTATTTATTTATTATATGCTTACTTATTTAAATTATTTTTATAATGTAATTGTGCCAATCATGTAATAGTTGTAGAATTATTCTTATTATTTATTTTTAATTGCCATGGTTAGTAAAATAGGGAGTGTAAACATGTTCGTATTTAAAATTGAATTTAGATCACTAATTTGTAAGAGAAATACTTGAATTTGTACACGCACACACGTAAGTCGATCTTGGATCGCCATCTCACATTCTTAAGGATACCTCTCATGTTGCCTAAAGAAAAAGGTCAAGTAAGGTGTAAAGCAAAGTCCCTTCTCTCATATCATCTAGTCCCTTAAAAGATAATAAGATCAAGTCCCTTCATGGTTGCCTTCGTAAATGATCTTGTCCCTTTCGAATAAAGATGATAAGTCCCTTCGAATTGCTAAATACACCTTACAGTTGCCTAATCACAGTTGTCCCTTTACTTGTCCCTCATACATCCAAGGTAATGACTACCTATTCCTTAATAATAGGGATAGTCTTACAACTTAAAGGATATTTAAGAACAAAAAAGATTTAACTTAGGGTAGGTTCCTCTTATGTACTTGCTAACCTTTTCAAAACATTTCAAAAACACTTCACATTTTTCAAGCAATTTTCAAAACAAAGGCTCTATATATATCCGTACATGGATCATTATAAAGTACTTAAGAAAATTTCTAAACACACACTACACTTCTCAAAACATTTTAAAGTGAGCTAAGTAACTAAGAGCCCATGGATAACCATGGATGTAAAGGGTGCTAATACCTTCCCTTTACATAACCTACCCCCCGAATCCAAAAATCTTTTAAGGTATTTCCTGTTCTTTTATACCCTTTCCTTTGGATAAAATAAAAGTCGGTGGCGACTCTTGCTATCCGCAACATTTAACTAAACTCAGTTCTCCCACCGTGTTACAGAACTGGCGACTCTGCTGGGGATTTAATAAAAGGGGGGTACCCTTAGGAATTAGATCACTTGAATTGTTTGCCTTGTTTGCTTTATATTACTTGTTGGGGCTCTTATGTGTAAAAGATCCTAACCCGGATCTAGTGTACCTTAGGTAAATGACAATAGACCAAGGAAACTGTACGGCGTATACCGATATGGTTGATCTGGTGGCCATAGTTAGTGTGACTTCTTGGTTGGTGCTTATGTTCCTTAAGTAAAGTTGAGGATAATATGAGGCTGCCATATGTTGTCAATACACTAACTGACTTTTAGAGCCCTAGTCATCCCATCTTAGCCTTTAGAAAGTAGTGAGATAACCGGCTTAGATGAAGACTGAAGTTGGTTGATACTCGATACTACACTCATTGAGATCCTAAACTTGGAGGGTTTTGGTTGGAAAGTAAGTTGCCTACTGAACAACCACCCTTGTGAAGGATCAATGATATTGAGATCCCTTAGAACCTGGTTACTTTATAGGACAGGATGAACCAACTAAACTTCAGGGGAGGGTACTTACCTTTAAACCTCATGCAAGCTTTCAAACCTAGGGCTATTGTGTGACTTGTTTGTGTGTGCCACATGTCTGTGATTGAGCATAACATCATAGCATCATCATGCATCATAAGCATAGCATTTTCACTAACCATTTCAAGGACCAAAGGATTTATCTTTGTTCTTTGTTGCAGGTCATGGCTTCTGCTCATAGGAACACTATCAGGATCAACTTTGTAGGAATACCTCCTAAGCTTAAGGAATTGTTTTCTCAGGTTTCTGAAAATTCCCAGTTCATCAAGAGACATGGTCACCTACTGGATCTAGTCACTTCAGGGTTCAATGAAGACATGATGAGTGTTTTGTTTCAGTTCTTTGATCCTAAGCATCATTGCTTCACATTCCCCGATTACCAACTGGTTCCTACAATGGAAGAGTTCTCTAAACTACTGGGTATACCTATCCTTGATCAGAGACCCGTCACAGGCTTAGAGAAAGAATCTAAACCTGAAGTCATTGCTGCAGCCCTACATTTAAAGAAATCAGACATTGTCCTGGAAACAAGGAGTGGAGTTAAGGGTATTCTTGCTAAGGTATTAATGGAGAAAGCTCAAGTGTTCCTGAAGGCTATGAGTTATGATGCTTTTGAGGAGATCTTAGCCCTATTGATTTATGGCTTAGTGTTGTTCCCCAATCCAGACCAGTTCATAGACATTCATGCCATCAACATATTTCTGAGCCACAATCCAGTGCCTACATTGCTTGGAGACATTTTGCACTCTCTTCATACTCGTACTACAAAGGCACGAGGAACTCTGATGTGTTGCATACCTTTACTATCTATGTGGTTTATTTCTCACCTTCCTCGATCAGTGATGAAGAATGAACAAGGGTTCAGGTGGTCCAAGAGGATTATGTCACTCTCTCATTCAGATATCCATTGGTGCTCCAGATCTATGGAGAATGTTACTATCATTGACCGTTGTGGGGAGTTTCCTAATGTGCCACTTCTAGGCATAAGAGGAGGCATTACTTACAACCCTTCTTTAGCTCTACGTCAGTTTGGTTACGCTCGGAGTGATGGTCCTCATGACATGTTGATTCAGGGTTTATGTTCGACTATGACAACGATCTTCAAGGTTACCGTCAAAGGTTCATACGAGCATGGGGAAAAGTGAACAAGGTTGATAGCAAGACTCTTGAGCCCAAGTACACTATTCCTATGGAAGCTTACCTCAGATGGGTGCGTGTAAACACCCCAAATTTGCCCTCACCCATTCACACCATGGCTTGTAATCATTACATATGCATAAACTCAATCATGGCATCTCATACCACATTTTTGATCCATTGCATTGGTTCTAAGGCATCTGCATCTAGGGTTTGTGATCTGAGCAATCCAAGAGCTTCTTGAGCCACTCCAAAGGTCATCAATCACTTCAAAGGGGTCCATGTATGTGCAAGAATCATATTATATCCTCTCAAAGTCAAGAGTGTCAAAGAATCACAAGAACTGAGATTGGCATGGAAGCAGAGCCAAGTTTGACTGCACAGATGACCTAGAATTAGGGTTTTGGTTTCAGAGGCCATAACTCCAAATTTTTTGGTCATTCTTGTTTCTATTGGTCTCTATATCGTATAGGGAGTATGCATATCAATTTTCATGAAGAAATTCCATGGGGAAGTCATCTGATCAAGAGTTGACTTTTCAAGCAAGTCAGTTCAAAATCAGGGCATCTGAGGCCCCCAATGACCCAACCAAAGGGTGTTCTTCATCATTTTGATTGTATATGATCTTTATTTGATCATGGAGGATGTTATAAGTTCACAAAATTGAAGAATTTCAAGTCATTTGCAAAGTTGACTTTTTGGGAAAGTTTGACTTTTAATGAAATTGCCATTTTTGGAAACTTTTTCAACCCTTACTTTTTGATTCAAAAATGCTTCAAATGGAAAAACTTTGGTCATGAAAGTTGTAGAATGGATCATTCCCTTTTCAAAAAGTACAAGAACATGACCTAATTCATTTTGGATCAAAAGTTATGGCCTTGCAAAGTTGAGCAAAATCATTAAAAATCCACTTTTGCACCAAATGGAAAACTTGCAATTTCTCATGGCAAGCCTTTATGTGACTTAAACATGACCTCTAATCATCATACCAATGCTATACATGACCTAAAATCAGAATTGGCCCAAGGGATTTCTCATTTTTGTGCCTTGATCTTCACATTTTCATAAGTCATTTTACATGGAAATGCAAAGAGGGATTTTTGGCAAAATCATTCTCAAAGGAGTTATGTGATCACTAGTTAGTTTCTATGCATTGTCATGATCTAATGAGGCATTCCACATCAAAAATCCAGCAAGAGTTCTCACATTCACATGGCCAAAAATCATGAGATAACACAAGTGGGCAAGTTGCAAAAACCTCTCTAGCTCATGATCCAGATGCAGCAGCCTTTCATAAGCCATCCAAGGGCCATCCTTGACTCAAGCTGAGGCAAGACAAGCCTCTAGACTGCTGCTGCCATAGCCCATGCTGCAAGTACAAATCAACTTGACTTTTTGGAAAAATCTCCCATACCAATCCCACAGTGTACACCTGCCCCCCTAGATTGCTGGGATTGTTTGTGGATTGTCTAAGAGTCATAAGGCAAGAGAAGAGCAAGCCTGAAACATACACATTGCAGCATACCACAAAATCTGTCAAAAAACTCCTCTTCTTCGAATCTCTCTATACAACCTTCAAACCTTCATTTTTCCTTCACCAATTAATCATACACCTTCCATGGAACAAGAATCAATCATTAAAAGAGCCTGAAACATCACATACACAAACCTCAAACTCTGCTACACCAGAACTGGAACCTTCAAACTAGCCACTATCAAAGTTTTCCAAGCATCCCACTAGCTTCAGAAGGGCCAAGAGAGTTCATTTGCACATGTGGGAGGTTCTGGAAGCTCACCATTGAAGCTTTCCAGCTCAGGTATGGCCAAGAACACTTTTTCACAAAGCTTTGATTTCTTGTTATAAACTGAAAGTACATGCTTTAAGGATCATCGTGATATGTTTAGAATTGAAAATGGTGAAAAAATGAGTATTTTATGAATGTCTGAAAGTTTGGCCCTAATTTTGTTTTGTTTCGATTCAGCCTGTTCTTGCTAGATAAATGTTGTTTGATTGTTGATTTGAGTTGCTAGAGGTGTGGGGATTGTTTCTGGGCAGGTTTGAGGGCTTAAAATTGCATAGGGGAGGTTTTAGGTTTTTGTCCCGCCGGAGAAGATGACCGGAGCTTCCCTCCGGTCACCTGAAAATGTTTAACCCTAATCCCTAATTAATTTTCCAGTTTGATTCGTAGCCCTTGGATGATGATTAGGTTAAGATGTGCACGACCCAGATTAATTCACTTAGCCCTAATCCATTTTTATTAAATTAATTAAGATTAATTAGTTTAATTAAATCAGAATCCATCCTGGCCATTAAAAGACGCGCCAGTCAACACTCAACTCCCAACTTTGAATCTGGAGCATTGGATGTGATTACCTTTCCATTTATTTAATTTTTATTGCATTTTCCTTATTTATTTTTGTACGAATTTTTAAAAATAGCAAAACAATTTCAAAAATTCTGAAAATTTTTATACAAACTTTTATTAATTTTTCAGAAACCAAAAACATTTTTATTTTTATTTTTTGCATAAAAAAATTATTTTTAAATCATTTAAAAGTTTATTTTTAATTAATTAATGAGAATTAATTAATAAAAAATACTTTTAGGTATTTAAAAATCACCAAAAAATTCATGAAATTAATTCATTATTTTGATCCATGGAATTAATTCATTTCAAAGCATTATTTTGATCCAATCTTTGAAAATTCATTTCTGCCTAGTCTTTGAGAGTTGGACTTTGATTCTTTTTGCATTGTGTCTTGCATATCATGTAGTTTGTAAGATTAAATTGGCATGAATTGATCTTGCATTTCCCATTTGTTTGACATTTTTCTTGTCAGGGTACCTTAAAACCCTAGAAAACTTAGGAAATTCATAACCCTAATTAGGTTAAGAGTTAGAACCCCTCCTTTGGGCAGTGAGTTGATATAGGTTTAGGGTCCCCTTTGTTGCATTTTCAATTTTTTATCTTGATGTTTGCTTCTGGTTTTGGTTTTTGTTTGGTGCATTGATCATAAACCCTAATTTGGGCTTCCTTTTGCATTCACCTTGCATTTGCTTGCATACCATGACTTGCCATAGCATTTTGTGCATCCATTTGATTCATTAGACATCTTAAGACATATTAGAAGCATGTTTGATCTTTGCATCTTTCATTTGCCATGTTGTATGTCATTTGCATTTCATAACTTTTCATGTATGTTCATGTTTCTAAGCATGCTTCTCTTGTATCCATATGTTCATGTGATCATCCTCATGCCTTGATTCATGTTTGCATCATCTCATAGCATCATTTTCATCACTCACATGCTTCTGATTTTGATTTGCATCATGCCATTTCATCTCATTTTGCATTACATTTCATTCCTTTTGCTAACTTTTCAGGTGGTAAGTTCTTTGAGAAGTGGATTTGCCTTCACTTCTCACAATTTCTTTTCATCTCTCTTATGTATCATTGCTGAATTTGGTCTTGTGTTTGAGATTGAGCTTGCTCTTTCTTCTCTTCTTACTTTCTTTCCTCAAGTGACTTGCCTTCTTAAATGAAGCAAGTTACTTTGCTTCTCTCTGCTCCTTTCATCTGCTTCCTGGTGGTTCCTTTGAAGATCTTTCCTGTAAACTTCACAAACCTTAGGAACAACCAAGCATGACAATGATTAGGGTTTTGATTAGTCCCCCACTTAGTTTTTACCTTTGTGTCTCTTTTGAGTCTTCTCTTCTCACCTCATAATCAGGGACTAAACCTTAAAGGCTTTAAGGCTTTGTGATTAAGCTTATGCCTGCATCCTTCTATTAGGATGGAGTGTATAACTTTAATCCTAAGTGTTAAACCCTTAATGTGTTTAACTCCTTTAATCAATTCACCTAATAATCATCAAGACATCAAGCTTATAACTTGGGCCTTGCATTAGGGTTCTAATTCTTCCTTAATTGGTTAAGAAGGACTAACCCTAGTGTTAATGGACAAGTCCTCCTCAAGTTGTCCTACAAACCATAAAAATCACTTCATCATCATACCATTAACTAAAATCCACTTAATAAAGGCTTTATTTTGTCATGAGGTTAATCCCTAATCATGGATTAAGTTGAGAAGCTTTCCTCAGCTTAAACATTCTCATCTATTATCCTTCTATTAGGATAGTGTAATGAGTCTGTTTAATCCCTGACTGTGGCTTAATCTCATTACTCAACACTAAACAAAAACAACAAAAACATCTAAATAATCACAAGTAGGTTAATGATCTTAATCCTACATCATGGTGATTAAGTGTGAGATGCTGACTTTACACTTAAGGTATTCTCATTACCCCTAATCAGAGGGAAGATGTGATGAGTTTACTAAATCCATTGGTTTAGACTTAAGCTCATTAATTTATGACAAACTTTCAAAAACAATAAAAGACTGAAAACTCAAAAACAAACAATAATCGTCTCCTCCGGGATTCTTTTCTCATCTCATTCACTCACAAACGAGAACTCGCTTCTTCCGTCTAATGCAAGACAGTTTGCACCTGAGCCAGACAGGTCATACACTTGAGCATAGACAAGTAAGCAGTTCACAAGTCAATTCACCTTTCAGTCTCTTTGGGTCGAACTACGGTGTTCTGACTTCCTCATTGCACGAGAGGATACGTAGGCATAACTTAACAGTTATCGAACAAAAGTCTCTGTATATCCCCCCCCTTTCCAGTTTTATCCTTTGAGCCTCATTATCATGAGCATTTCATCTTTGTTCTTACACTGACACATCATTTGTACACTTCACACTTCTTTTACACTGACACCTGTACATCTTTCTCCAGCTCTCTTTATACACAAATTGCACTGACACTACCCCTTTAAAACAAAAATCTTTTAAGCGTGGATCCCGTCGAGTACGACGGACAATCTGGGTGCTAATACCTTCCCAGGTTGTAACCAACCCCCTTTCTCAGTCTCTCTGGTTCGCAACCGTCTTATCCATCTCTTTCTAGGTCTATGCAGCATTGCCTTTCCTCCGGGATAAAAATGCCTAGCTGGCGACTCTTTTCATTTCCTGTGAGTTCACTCCTGTGTGTTCTCACATCTCCTCTCGCCGACCGTTCGCGTCTGTACCCCTTCTGACCCGGTGTCATTTGGTGGGAGCGACAGCTTGGCGACTCTGCTGGGGATGCTTATATTGTAACCAGGGCTTCTGGTTCTTTTTGTGGGTTCCTCCTAGCGCTTGTTTGATTTGTGTTTACTGGGGTGTTATGTGCTATCTGTGTTTGTATATTTTTTTTGTTTATTGCTTTATGTACAGTTTTGTTTATTGCTTTCTTTACAGCTTTACATATATCATATTGTCATACTGTGCTGGCTGGATCTGGTTTTGTTGTTTTGGTGGGTGGGTGTTCTATTGAGAGTTAAGGTCCTATACCTGGGACCTGAGTGACACCTAGGCTAGAGTGGTTCATGTTCTTTCCCATTCCATTTCGGTCTGGTGCGGGAATATGAAACACGGTTCAGATATGGGTTTCTTCTTGAGAACTCTGTGCTACAGATTTCCTGTAGTGCTAGGGCTATCTGGGAAGCCTGCTAAGTCTGGATGACCTTTAGTATTGACCTTCAGAAACTGAGGTGAATTAGAGGAGGATCTTTTATGGTTATTGTAAACACTGTACCTCCGGGTTAGAAGTGTTTACACTTCTCATAATTGATCCGAGTCTGAGGATCTTTGTTCTAGAACACCACCTGTGAGGGGGTTGGGCTATTTACAGGTTTGCAGGTACCTTTGACCTCAGCATACCCTGTTACTTTGTTTTGATTAAGAGTACTCCATTTGTGAACAGTTCTTGTGATTTTAACCCTAGACGTGTGACTCTTTATTTGAGTCCCCCACCTTGGTTACTGGACTTTTGAACCTCCATCTAGATTTCTTAGACATACATGGACTTATATCAAGGCAGTTAATCAGATCTAGCCTGATCACAAACCCTTTGCATATCATTTGCATACATCATCATTGCATCATTTAACATTTGCTTATTTGTTTTTCAGGGTATCCATACTATATTTTGGCTTGGTTTTGACCCCTTCATCTGCATTGACCTACCTGCTTCAGCTACTGTTATCACCAGCATCTGCCTGTCAGTGGCCCATCTTCAGTGTTATTCTCCATCATCAGCATCTGTCTCAGTTCTTCTTCAGCAGTATGGCACCTAAGAAGAGCAATATCTCCTACCATTTCTTTGAGCCTGAGTTAGCTGGCATCAGGAAGATCCAGGCCCTGATTACTCCATACCATATACCACTATTCAGAGAACATTATGGAGGCATCCTTGATGTGATTATGGATTTGGACCCTTCCCAGAGGAGCTTGATTCATACTTGCCTGCAGTTCTATGATCCCCCTATGAGGTGCTTCACCTTTCAGGATTTTCAGTTGGGGCCTTTGTTAGAGGAGTATTCATCATTGGTTGGTGTACCTATCAGGGGTGGAGTCCCCTTCAACCCTGAGATGGCCTTTCCTAGTAATGAAGAGTTGGCAAGAGCATTGTACTTGGAACCCTCTCTGATTGGACAGAACATGACTACAAAAGCTGGAATTCCTGGCCTACACTTGGATTTCTTGACTTCTCAGGCTATCCTGAAGGCCTCCTCAGGAGAATGGAAGGCAGTCTGTGCTTTGTTAGCCCTCAACATATATGGGGTTATACTTTTTGCAGATGAGCCTAAGTTTGTTAGCAAGAGTGCCATTCACCTTTTCATTCTGAGGAACCCAGTGCCCACCTTACTGGGAGACTTCTACTACTCTGTTCACCAAAGGAATGAAAAGCAAAGGGGAAGATTGGTGAGGTGTTGTGCTCCCCTGTTCCATACCTGGCTGCTCAAGCACTTGCCCAAGACTGATACATTCTTGAATCCTCATCAGCAAAAGAATTGGGCTAGGAGACTCATTGCTCTGACCTCAGCTGACATCGGGTGGTGCACTCAGAGCACCAAGGGTAGGGACATCATTACTAGTTGTGGGCAGTTCCCCAATGTACCCCTGATAGGAGTGAAGGGTTGCATCAACTACAACCCTCTGCTTTTCAAAAGACAATTGGGCTATGCATTGGTCCACCCTCCTAAAGCACAAGATTTAGCTGAGACACTCTATTGTGAGATTAAGCCTAATCTGGCCATTGTCAGGCAAGCATCCTGGGCTTGGGACAATGTCCAGACCAAGGAAATGGTTGTTCTTGGAAGATGCAACAATGTGGCCTCAGCTCAGTACTATGAGTGGTCTCATGCCAGGGCTCAAATTTCTGGGATGCCCTTTACCATTGAGGATGCACCAGGGCCATCCACAACACCACCTCCAGCTACTGTCATCTTAGAGGAATTTGAGAAACTGAAAGAGAGGAATGAGAATCTGACTCAGGCTCTACAGAAGACCCTCTGGGAGAGGAGTGACGGTCGTCTGGACATTGAGAGGTTAGAAAAGCTTAAGGTGGAGCATCTAGCCAAGATTGAAAAGTCAGAGGATTACAGCAAGAAGTCAAGGGCTGGAGAACAGATTTTGAAAAATGCCTGTAAAGAGGCTCAGTTTCAGAAGGCCAAGACTGATTTGTATCTGAAAGAGAGTCAAGCTAGGTGGGTCAGGATCACCGAAGCTCGTACTCTGGAAGATAAGAGGACTCAGGACAAGATTGAGCAGTTGGAGGCTAGTGCAAAAGAGCAACAGGAAGCCCTGCTAGCAGCCCAGAGAGAGATCTCAGAGCTGAAGATTAGAGCTGGTGTGAAGAGGTCAAAGGACCAGAGCAAACTCAAGAAGCTGACTGCAGCTGTTACTACCAGGAATCTTCTCATCAGAAACCTCACAGAGCGTCCAGCTGATCCTGTGACTGAAGCACTTCTAAAGGAAGTTCAGGAGGATGAGTTTGGTCTTGGAGTCTGACTTTTGTTTGTTGTTGCTTTCATTTCATTGTACCTTTCCCTTTTACGTTGTACTTTGACCCCTCAGGGGAATGTATTGTAAAAGAAACAAACTATGTATCATTTACCTTTTGTAATATATGTGTTAGTTTCTTTCAAGCAACATCAAAAGCATCTTCCTCAGGGGTCTGGAAAGGTCAAAACCAAGTGCCAAGCCGGATACCTTGGAAACAAATAAGCATACTGCATTGCATACTAACCTTTGTTTTGTTTTGTAGGTTTTTGTTTTGTTTGTTACTAACTCTGTTGTGGCTCAGGAACTATTGCTCGACGTCGGGTGTTCCCACTCAACCGTCCACACAGATATCCAACCCGCAACAACCTTCCGGGTATACAGATGGACCAGGTACAACAGGACCTTACAGAGGTCAGGGCTCAAATGGCCAATGAAAGACTAGAAATGAGGAATCAGATGACTCAGTTTATGGAGGTGATGAATGGATTGGCACAGAGCCAAGAAAGATTAAGAGCCTTGGTAGAAAGGCAGACTCAGGAAGACCCTCATCTAGGGACTGGTGGGACAAGCAACAATGAGAGGGTTCAGCCTCATATCAACCCACCTGTATTTGGACCCCACCTTCACCCAGAGATCAACATCCCTGCTAATGTACAAGGGAATGCTACTACAGGCAGAGTATTACAAGAAGACCCCCAGGAAGATCAGTTCACTGTGATGGGAGCTGGGGATGAGGCCTATGACAGAAGGCTAGATGAAATTGCTGAGAAGTTAAGGTCCTTGGAGTCTCAAAATTCCCTGGGTTTTGATGTTATGGACATGGGATTAGTGGACGGGGTCAGGATTCCCCACAAGTTTAAACCTCCATGTTTTGAAAAATACAACGGAACCTCCTGTCCGCGAACCCATTTGCAATCCTTTCTGGGGAGATTAAAGGCATATACCATGGATGAAAAGCTATGGATGTTTTATTTTGAGGATAGCTTAACCGGAGCTTCGAGGGAATGGTACTCTCATCTAACCAGAGCAACCATCAGGTGCTGGAAGGACCTGGCTGAGGCCTTCATTAGACAATACCAGTACAACTTGGATATGGCTCCCAACAGGACTCTCCTGATGGGAATGTCACAATCATCCAGAGAAAGCTTCCGGGAGTACGCCCAGAGGTGGAGACAGCTTGCTGCTGCTGTCCAGCCACCTATGTCAGAAAGGGAAATGGCTGACATGTTTATGAACACCCTCCAAGGGACATACATTGACAGGCTAGCTGCATTTTCTTCTACCAGCTTTGCGGATGTAGTTATAGCTGGAGAAAGAATTGAGAGCCTATTGAAGATGGGCAAAATTTCTGACAACGGTGCTAGCTCTTCCAGCAACTCAAGAAAGCCTTTTGTGGGCCCAAGAAGAACTGGTGAGACTAATGCTATCCATACCAGCAGGGGCAGACCCCAATATGTTCATAGGTCTGTGGCAGCTGTCACCATTCCCGCTCCAATTCATCCACAACCGGCATACTAACCTCAGCAACAATCCCACTACCAGCAACAAGCTCAATATCCACCTCAGAGAAATTATAACAACAACAACAACAACAACAACAATCAGCAAAGACCGTATCAACAGAGACCATCTCAGGCCAATAGGGTGATTGATCCGATCCCTATGCCTTATGCCACATTATTGCCACAACTCCTGAAACTCAACCTAGTTGAGCTAAGGACTTTGGCACCTCCAGATCCTGCTAGTCTGCCCAGAAATTATGACGCCAGCGCCAGATGTGCTTTTCACTCAAATGCACCCGGCCACAGTACAGAGAAGTGCAGAGCTTTGCACATGAAAGTGCAGGATCTAGTGGATTCCAAAGCTCTAAACTTTTCACCCCCACCGAATGTAAACAAGAACCCTATGCCCAACCACGGAGGACCCATAATCAATGCTATTGAGGAAGATAGGCCGTCTTACTTGATAACCAGTGTGGGGCAGATCCGAACACCCTTGGTAGAGATTAAAGCTCAACTCCTTGAATGTCAAATGTTCCCCGGATGTGAGCTAGGATGTGCTTATTGCAACATTTCGGTGAATGGGTGTGATAACTTGAGAGATGGCATAGATGGTCTCATCCAGAGTGGCTTGCTTCAAATCACAACATCAATACCTACCAACCCAGCAATCTCCTTAACAACAATTCCCGAGTCTCCTACAACTGCAACAACAATTATTCCAAACAATTCTTCAGTTTCATCAACAAATGCTTTGTTTGTCACTTCAACGGACCAAATGTCAACAAACATCCCTTCTACAACTTCAGCACCCCTCCATTCAGAACCTCCTACAACAACAACACTCATCCAGTCAACAGTGTCTCCTACAACATCAACAACAAACAATGAAAGTGTCTCAACGGTTACAATTTATTATGATCCTGCAAATGATTCTGCCTACAACTCACAAAGTACCACTCCTATCAGAGCACCGGTTACAATATACTATGATCCACATACTATCATGGTCCCTTCTGCAGCTGCTATTAGTCCAGTCACTATCACAGTGCCTGGACCAGTACCTTATGAAAGCAATAATGCCATCCCTTGGCATTACGGCTCCGATCTATACTGCGAAGGACAGAAAATCACTTTGGAATCATCAACTTCTTCATCACAAATAGAAAATGTGGGGGGAGGCGGAGGCTTCACTCGAAGCGGACGTCTCTTTGCCCCGCAAATTCCAAGGCCCAGTGCCGAAGCAGAAGCTGCTGCCAAGGCAAAAGGGAAGAGTATGGTGCAAGAAGAACAAGTTGTTAAAGAAGCTTTGAAAACGCCTTTTGATAAAGAGGTTGATGAATTACAAAATAGTGGACCAGCTCCACCAGACACCTTCCAAGGTCTCCATTTTATCATTGTTAATATGCTCCGAGGCTCATCAGAACGCACTACTAAAAGTCTTGCACGCAGCTTATGTGCCAGAGGAGATTACAGTCAATCAGTTGGAAGCTGTGGTTGGGAATGTTAACGCTAGTCATGGACTAGGATTTACCAACACTGATTTGACTACGGAAGGCCGCAATCACAACAAGGCTTTGCACATTACATTGGAGTGTAAGGGTGCAGTTCTTTCCCATGTACTGGTAGACACAGGGTCATCCCTCAATGTCTTACCTAAAAAAGCCCTTGTGAAGCTGGAGTATGAAGGATTGGCATTACGCCCCAGCAACTTGGTAGTAAGAGCCTTTGACGGCTCTAAGAGATCAGTTATGGGAGAAATTGAGTTGCCTATAACGATTGACCCACAGACTTTCAAAACGACCTTCTACGTGATGGACATTCAGCCGGCCTACAGCTGTTTGTTGGGTAGACCTTGGATTCATACCGCTGGCGCAGTTACGTCTACCCTTCACCAGAAGTTAAAATTCGAGTGGGAGGGCCAAGTCGTTACCATTTGTGGAGAGGAAGATATCTTTGTTAGCCATCTGGCTACATACAAATACATTGAGATGGACGGGGAGATCCACGAAACTATGAGTCAAGGGTTTGAAGCCTTGAACATAAATGAAGCATCCGCTGTACCTGGAACTTCAATGACATCCTATCAGCAAGCCCGGAAGGTTGTTGAAGAGGGGACTGCCCAAGGTTGGGGCAAGTTGCTGCCCGTAGAGAAGAAAGAGGATATATTTGGGTTGGGTTACAAACCAACTCAACAAGATCAAGCAGAGGCTGCTAAGAAGCCCAGTTTTGTCAGTAGGGGGATGCTCACCCCCGATGCAGTAAACAACTTGGAAGACAAGGATGAAAGCGACCGCAACCTGGAGAGTTGGATACGTCCAAAGATCCCGGGGAGCAGTATCTCAAACTGGTCTTCCCAGGAAATTATAAGAGTTACTCCTGCAGAGTAATTATTATTTCCTGTATATTTTTAAGCATGCATCAAGTCTTGCATCTTGCCCAAGATGACAAGACTCATTTTGTAATCGGGCCATCTGTAATTTTGTGCAACAAGATTAATCAATGAAATATCAGACATCTTTTGCAAATGAGTCTTTTTCTTTTCCGCTCACTGTTTTTCCATTTTTCTTTTTGTACAAAAAATAAATGGCAATGTTTTCAAAATGTTAACTTCATTTCACTCTTTTTAAACAAGATTAAAATCAATCACTAAAATGAACAAACTGAACCCTTGCAGAGAGTGCCTTCCAGACCGCAGCGACAACAGCACGGCTATGACTTCGTATGACTTTGAAAATCCGATCAATCAAGCTGATGAAGGGGTTGAAGAAGAGTATGAGCTTCCTGAAGAGCTAGCCAGGTTGTTGAGACAAGAGGAAAGGATTATCACTCCTCATCAGGAGGAGATCGAAACGATTAATCTTGGTACAGATGAAGATGTGAAAGAGGTTAAAATCGGGGCCTGTTTACAAGACTCAGTGAAGAGACAACTGATTGACCTGCTTCAGGAGTATGTGGATGTGTTCGCTTGGTCTTATCAGGATATGCCAGGGTTGGACACCGATATCGTCATGCACAAGCTGCCTTTAAGAGAAGATTGCCCGCCGGTTAAGCAGAAACTGCGCCGTACTCGCCCTGATATGGCAATGAAGATCAAAGAAGAGGTACATAAGCAGTGGGACGTCGGGTTCCTTGCTGTAACTAGCTATCCGCCGTGGGTTGCTAATATAGTACCTGTGCCTAAGAAGGACGGCAAAGTAAGAATGTGTGTTGACTACCGGGATCTGAACAGAGCCAGCCCGAAAGATGATTTCCCATTACCTCACATCGATGTATTGGTAGATAACACGGCTCAGTTCTCGGTATTCTCCTTCATGGATGGATTTTCAGGATATAATCAGATCAAGATGTCACCTGAAGACATGGAGAAGACAACCTTCATCACACCCTGGGGCATGTTCTGTTACAAGGTGATGCCATTCGGACTGAAGAATGCTGGTGCTACATATCAACGGGCTATGGTGACATTATTCCACGATATGATCCACAAAGAAATCGACTGTTATGTGGATGATATGATTGCCAAGTCCCTCACCGAAGAAGACCACCTGGTAAATCTGCTGAAACTATTCAAGCGTCTGAGGAAGTACCAACTGAAGTTGAACCCCAACAAGTGTACATTCGAGGTGCGATCCGGTAAGCTGTTGGGATTTATTGTAAGCGAGAAAGGGATTGAAGTTGACCCTGATAAAGTCAAAGCTATTCAAGAGATGCCTGCACCAAAGACTGAGAAAGAAGTTCGGGGGTTCTTAGGACGATTGAACTACATTTCACGGTTCATATCTCACCTTACAACAACGTGTGAACCTCTGTTCAAGCTGTTAAGAAAAGAACAAACGGTCAGGTGGAACGAAGACTGCCAGAAGGCTTTTGACAAGATCAAGGAATACTTGCAAGAACCTCCAATCCTTATGCCTCCAGTTGAAGGAAGACCTCTAATCATGTACTTGACAGTATTAGAAGAGTCAATGGGGTGTGTGTTGGGCCAGCATGACGAGTCTGGTCGAAAAAAGTATGCAATATACTACCTAAGCAAAAAGTTTACCGACTGTGAACAACGTTATTCACTGCTCGAGAAAACTTGCTGTGCTTTAGCGTGGGCTGCTCGCCGACTAAGGCATTATATGTTGACCCACACTACCTTATTGATCTCAAAGATGGACCCACTTAAGTACATATTTGAGAAGCCAGCACTTACCGGACGGGTTGCAAGATGGCAAATGATCCTAACAGAATATGACATCCAGTACACATCTCAGAAAGCCATCAAGGGCAGTGTATTGTCTGAATATCTTGCTGAGCAACCTATTGATGATTACCAGCCTATGAGATTTGACTTCCCTGATGAAGACATCATGTTCATAAAAGCAAAAGATCATGAAGAGCCTGTTCACACTGAAGGGCCTGACCCGGAAGAAGAATGGACTATGATGTATGATGGGGCTGTTAATATGAATGGTCGTGGTGTTGGTGCAGTACTCATTACACCTAAGGGAGTTCACATGCCTTTCTCGGCAAAACTCACCTTTAACTGCACTAACAACGAAGCTGAATACGAAGCTTGCATTATGGGTCTTGAGGAAGCCATTGACCTCAGGATCAAGACTTTGACTGTGTTCGGAGATTCAACTCTGGTAGTTAATCAAACCAACGGCAAATGGTACACGCACCAAGATCATCTGATACCTTACAGGGATTATACAAGGAGGTTATTGACTTTCTTTACAATAGTCAAGCTTGAGTATATCCCCCGGGACAAGAATCAGTTTGCGGATGCTCTGGCTACCATTTCATCCATGATCAAAGTACAGGCTGCCAACTTTGTACCTCAGATTTCGGTGTCCAGACTTGACAGACCAGTATATGTGTTCGCAGCAAATGTTGTCAAAGATGATAAGCCTTGGTTCCATGACATTAAGTGCTTCTTAGAGGATCAAACATACCCACCTGGGGCATCTTCCAATGATAAGAAGACTTTGAGAAGGCTTGCTGGTAGTTTCTTCCTGAACACTGACGGTTCCCTGTACAAAAGAAACTTTGTATTATACTCCTCAAATGCGTTGACAGAACAGAAGCAGACTTGTTAATGCATGAAGTGCACGAAGGATCCTTTGGTACCCATGCAGGAGGGCATGCCATGGCTAAGAAATTACTAAGATCAGGATATTACTGGATCACAATGGATGCCGACTGTTGTGCCTACGCCAGAAAATGCCATAAATGCCAGATTTATGCGGATAAGGTGCATGTGCCTCCCAATCCTTTGAATGTGATGTCTTCACCTTGGCCCTTTGCTATGTGGGGCATCGATATGATTGGCAAGATCGAACCAACTGCTTCAAATGGCCACAGATTCATCCTGGTTGCCATTGACTATTTCACCAAGTGGGTCGAAGCAGCTTCTTATGCGAACGTTACAAGGCAGGTGGTAGCCAGATTTCTGAAGAGAGATATCATCTGTCGATACGGAGTTCCCGAGCGAATCATTACTGATAATGGTTCCAACTTAAACAACAAAATGATGGCTGAGCTGTGCCGGGACTTCAAGATCCAACACCACAATTCTTCTCCTTACAGGCCAAAGATGAATGGCGTTGTTGAAGCAGCTAATAAGAATATCAAGAAGATTGTGCAAAAGATGGTAGTCACCTATAAAGACTGGCATGAAATGCTACCGTTTGCCTTGCATGGGTACCGCACGTCAATCAGAACATCCACTGGGGCAACACCGTATCAGCTTGTGTATGGTATGGAAGCAGTCCTACCTGTTGAAATTGAATTACCCTCCCTACGGGTACTGATGGATGTTAAGATGAACGAAGCAGAGTGGGTCCGGTCCTGATACGAACAACTGAGTCTGATTGAAGAGAAAAGATTGGCTGCAATCTGTCATGGGCAGCTGTATCAGAAAAGAATGAAGAAAGCCTTCGATCAGAAAGTCAGGCTCCGGGAATACCAAGTAGGAGATCTTGTGCTGAAAAGACTCCTCCCTCCTCATACAGACCACAGGGGCAAATGGACTCCGAACTATGAAGGACCATTCGTAGTAAAGAAAGTTTTCTCAGGAGGAGCACTGATGCTCAGCACTATGGATGGTGAAGACTTCCCGTCCCCTGTGAATTCAGATGCAGTTAAAAAATACTTCGCATAAAAAATGACCCGCTGGACATAAAAACAGAATGTAAGTCCAGGCAAAAATAGGGCATCCCGGCGAGTCAAAAACAGAATAAAAGACTCGGGCAAAAATAAGGGAAATAAACAAAAAATGTACACCCGCTGAGTTGAAAAGCCGCATTGGACAACTCAGGCAAAAATGGGTATCCAGATGGATTGAAAACCCGAAAGGGCGATCCATGCAAAATAAGGGAATAAGCGAACAACTGCATTCTGAATTCGTCTGTATCGCTTACAACTTGGTAAGTTTCAAAAGGATCAAGCTTCTTTCAGAATCAGCCTTCTTCAGAAAGCAAGACGAGAAGAGCGTCAAAATACGGGTCATAGCAAAAGGGGAAGCTCCTTGAAGCGTCGTCAACATTGCCAGCACCTTTTGTTTCTCAATTTGTAACAATCTTCTCATTTCAGGAGATATGTTTCTTCGACTGTATCTTGCCAATTCAGGGCACATGAATTAATAAAACCAGATTTTCAGTCACGTCTCGTCTTGTACATTTTTATTTGCAAAGAATGTCTGATGTCTTTAAAAAATGATTGCATAAATACAGATGTTTTTCTTCTAAAAATACGTGCCTGCAGGAAATATACTTACTCCAGGGAGTGTCTAAATTCCTATGACGAAATCTGGTAAGGGATACCTCGGGATCACTTGTGCGTTTCTCTGTCTTTTCAGGATTGCAGGTATTCAAAAGCGCAACATGGGGCATGTAAGCTTCATCCCAGCAAGCCGGCAAATCAACACTCAGTCTTAGCACCCAAAGTGTTTTCTCCCCAGCTGAGTTGCCACTTGTGTTTCTCCCCAGCCGAGGTGTCAATCTTTCTTTCTCCTCAGCTAAGTACAATAGCCAGGGAATCGTCTCCCCACAGAACTTCAGCCTCTATCCAGAAGAGCAACGCATGGAGGGATCACAACAGAGCGACGAAAGCTTCTACAAACCCCAGCTGGGCCTCTCATTTACCGGAATAGGTCTATCATTGACCTATTTCCCCAAGCATATCATCAGATCTACCAATGATCTCATCCCCAGCTGGGATGTCCACTTCAAACAGATCGACCAGAGATCTTCGCAGCACGGGATCCAAATCCCGGATCAGTATCCTTGCATAATCATGGCATTCGCATCATATTCACCCCACAAAGCGTAGCATGCCGTCTAATACGGAGCATTACGGCAAAAATCAAACATATTGCATAATCATAAGTCATGTTCTGAACCAAACACTTGTGAATATTGACAACCCATCAACAAACATACAGATTGCTCCCTAAATTCCCCACTAGAGAGCCAAAAGCATTTTCCCTACACTTGTAAATACAAATACACACTCCTTTTGGCACCCGTCCGTGTCATCATTCCCCAGTAAAGTCGCCCGAGCACCCTTTACAAACAGACCACCCGTATTACAGATACTTCTTGACACCTGCCTGTGGCATATCCCCAACAGAAAGCCGAAGCGTCCCCTTTGCACTCACGGATACTCATATGTACAAATTCCTTGACACTCGTCCGTGTCACCTCCCCGGCACAGTTACCTAAACACTTTGTATATCAGATACTTGTTTATACTATACTTTTCTCCTTTTGACACTCGTCCGTGTCACCCTCCCCAGCAAGTTAAACACTCATCTATACACCGCTCATACTTGTTACTCTTATACAGGTACTCGTCCGTATCTTGTGTACACCATTTATATCCCCGCAGATTCAACACTGGTCCATGTTCTTTGTTAACCAGTTGGTACTCGTCCGTATCATCATCTCAGAACATGCGTCAAGCGTTTGTTTCTACCTGATACTCGTCCGTATCATAGTCTTAAAGATGCTCGTCCGCATCTTTAATCCATACACTGTGTCAAATACATTTGAATATAGACACTCGCTTGTGTCTACTATCCCCCAGAAGAGTCCCTTCAGATTCAACACTCGTCCGTGTTCCTTGTTAACAGGTTGATACTCGTCCGTATCATCATCTCCGAACACGTGTCAGAATTTGTTTCTACCCGATACACATCTGTATCGCAGTCTTAGGGATGCTCGTCCGCATCTTTAATCTATACACAACATCTAAACACTTATACTTTTATTTCTTGGATGTAAACACTCGTTCGTGTTTACTATTCCCCAGTAGATCGCCAACAAAGCAAAATTTCTTTTGTTATCTGACATTCGTCCTATGTCATGATAAACCTCGAGAGCAGCCGTCCCCTGCTAGGTGATCGTCCTTCACCTCTTGATGATCGTCCTTCATCATGCTCATCCGATGGCCGTCCCCATCGTTGACCCTTTATCCGACATTCGTCCTATGTCATGATTTTTAGCAGCCGTACCCTGCTAGGTGATCGTCCTTCACCTTTTTGATGGCCGTCCCCATCATAACCTTTTTATCCGATGGCCGTCCCCATCATTGATATTGTTATCTGAAATTCGTCCTATGTCATGATAAACCTTGAGAGCAGCCGTCCCCTGCTAGGTGATCGTCCTTCACCTCTTGATGATCGTCCTTCATCATGCTCGTCCGATGGCCGTCCCCATCGTTGACCTTTTATCCGGCATTCGTCATTTGTCGCGATATTTTTGGCAGCCGTACCCTGCCAGGTGATCGTTCTTCACCTTAGATGACCGTCCCTCATCTTATCCCCAACAGAGCAGCCGTCCCCTACTAGGTGATCGTCCTTCACCTTTGATGACCGTCCCTCATCATTATTTCATTTATTCTTTAACCCGATGGTCGTCCCCGTCGTGGTCCCTTTTCCTTTTCCTGATGATCGTCCTTCATCAGTTTAGCCCGATGGCCGTCCCCATCGTTGGTTACCTTACTTTATGAACTTGATGGCCGTCCCCATCATTTTTCATTAATCCCCAGAGAATCTTATAGCTTTATATGGTGGCCGTCCCCATCATAATCCCTTTTATCCCCAGCATGTCGGCCGTCCCCGTCATTGCTTTATTTTCCGCACTTTTCCAGCATGTCGGCCGTCCCCGTCATTGCTCCTTCCCCAGCAGTCGTCCTCTGCTCGACGGTCGTCCTCCGTCGCCCACACTTTACAATATACTTTATTTTCTTTTACAATCTATATCCCTTTTCTTCTTCATTCTGTGAGTGCAAATTTTGGACTGTCTTTGGTATTCAACCACAAGTTATCTTGTTTGCCTAATAAGCCGTTGCTTACATCCTGCACAGCTAACTCATGTTTGAATAGGGGCAGATGTAAACACCCCAAATTTGCCCTCACCCATTCACACCATGGCTTGTAATCATTACATATTCATAAACTCAATCATGGCATCTCATACCACATTTTTGATCCATTGCATTGGTTCTAAGGCATCTGCATCTAGGGTTTGTGATCTGAGCAATCCAAGAGCTTCTTGAGCCACTCCAAAGGTCATCAATCACTTAAAAGGGGTCCATGTATGTGCAAGCATCATATTATATCCTCTCAAAGTCAAGAGTGTCAAAGAATCACAAGAATTGAGATTGGCATGGAAGCAGAGCCAGGTTTGACTGCACAGATGACCTAGAATTAGGGTTTTGGTTTCAGAGGCCATAACTCCAAATTTTTTGGTCATTCTTGTTTCTATTGGTCTCTATATCGTATAGGGAGTATGCATATCAATTTTCATGAAGAAATTCCATGGGGAAGTCATCTGATCAAGAGTTGACTTTTCAAGCAAGTCAGTGCAAAATCAGGGCATCTGAGGCCCCCAATGACCCAACCAAAGGGTGTTCTTCATCATTTTGATTGTATATGATCTTTATTTGATCATGGAGGATGTTAGAAGTTCACAAAATTGAAGAATTTCAAGTCATTTGCAAAGTTGACTTTTTGGGAAAGTTTGACTTTTAATGAAATTGCCATTTTTGGAAACTTTTTCAACCCTTACTTTTTGATTCAAAAATGCTTCAAATGGAAAAACTTTGGTCATGAAAGTTGTAGAATGGATCATTCCCTTTTCAAAAAGTACAAGAACATGACCTAATTCATTTTGGATCAAAAGTTATGGCCTTGCAAAGTTGAGCAAAATCATTAAAAATCCACTTTTGCACCAAATGGAAAACTTGCAATTTCTCATGGCAAGCCTTTATGTGACTTAAACATGACCTCTAATCATCATACCAATGCTATACATGACCTAAAATCAGAATTGGCCCAAGGGATTTCTCATTTTTGTGCCTTGATCTTCACATTTTCATAAGTCATTTTACATGGAAATGCAAAGAGGGATTTTTTGCAAAATCATTCTCAAAGGAGTTATGTGATCACTAGTTGGTTTCTATGCATTGTCATGATCTAATGAGGCATTCCACATCAAAAATCCAGCAAGAGTTCTCACATTCACATGGCCAAAAATCATGAGATAACACAAGTGGGCAAGTTGCAAAAACCTCTCTAGCTCATGATCCAGATGCAGCAGCCTTTCATAAGCCATCCAAGGGCCATCCTTGACTCAAGCTGAGGCAAGACAAGCCTCTAGACTGCTGCTGCCATAGCCCATGATGCAAGTACAAATCAACTTGACTTTTTGGCAAAATCTCCCATACCAATCCCACAGTGTACACCTGCCCCCCTAGATTGCTGGGATTGTTTGTGGATTGTCTAAGAGTCATAAAGCAAGAGAAGAGCAAGCCTGAAACACACACATTGCAGCATACCACAAAATCTGTCAAAAAACTCCTCTTCTTCGAATCTCTCTATACAGCCTTCAAACCTTCATTTTTCCTTCACCAATGAATCATACACCTTCCATGGAACAAGAATCAATCATTAAAAGAGCCTGAAACATCACATACACAAACCTCAAACTCTGCTACACCAGAACTGGAACCTTCAAACTAGCCACTATCAAAGTTTTCCAAGCATCCCACTAGCTTCAGAAGGGCCAAGAGAGTTCATTTGCACAAGTGGGAGGTTCTGGAAGCTCACCATTGAAGCTTTCCAGCTCAGGTATGGCCAAGAACACTTTTTCACAAAGCTTTGATTTCTTGTTATAAACTGAAAGTACATGCTTTAAGGATCATCGTGATATGTTTAGAATTGAAAATGGTGAAAAAATGAGTATTTTATGAATGTCTGAAAGTTTGGCCCTAATTTTGTTTTGTTTCGATTCAGCCTGTTCTTGCTAGATAAATGCTGTTTGATTGTTGATTTGAGTTGCTAGAGGTGTGGGGATTGTTTCTGGGCAGGTTTGAGGGCTTAAAATTGCATAGGGGAGGTTTTAGGTTTTTGTCCCGCCGGAGAAGATGACCGGAGCTTCCCTCCGGTCACCTGAAAATGTTTAACCCTAATCCCTAATTAATTTGCCAGTTTGATTCGTAGCCCTTGGATGATGATTAGGTTAAGATGTGCACGACCCAGATTAATTCACTTAGCCCTAATCCATTTTTATTAAATTAATTAAGATTAATTAGTTTAATTAAATCAGAATCCATCCTGGCCATTAAAAGACGCGCCAGTCAACACTCAACTCCCAACTTTGAATCTGGAGCATTGGATGTGATTACCTTTCCATTTATTTAATTTTTATTGCATTTTCCTTATTTATTTTTGTACGAATTTTTAAAAATAGCAAAACAATTTCAAAAATTCTGAAAATTTTTATACAAACTTTTATTAATTTTGAGAAACCAAAACATTTTTATTTTTATTTTTTGCATAAAAAAATTATTTTTAAATCATTTAAAAGTTTATTTTTAATTAATTAATGAGAATTAATTAATAAAAAATACTTTTAGGTATTTAAAAATCACCAAAAAATTCATGAAACCTTTAAAATCATTTAGAAACATTGTCCAACCCTCAAACCAAATTTCTTTTTTGATCTTGATGCATTTTGACAATTTTCCATGGAATTAATTCATTTCAAAGCATTATTTTGATCCAATCTTTGAAAATTCATTTCTGCCTAGTCTTTGAGAGTTGGACTTTGATTCTTTTTGAATTGTGTCTTGCATATCATGTAGTTTTTAAGGTTAAATTGGCATGAATTGATCTTGCATTTCCCATTTGTTTGACATTTTTCTTGTCAGGGTACCTTAAAACCCTAGAAAACTTAGGAAATTCATAACCCTAATTAGGTTAAGAGTTAGAACCCCTCCTTTGGGCAGTGAGTTGATATAGGTTTAGGGTCCCCTTTGTTTCATTTTCAATTTTTTATCTTGATGTTTGCTTCTGGTTTTGGTTTTTGTTTGGTGCATTGATCATAAACCCTAATTTGGGCTTCCTTTTGCATTCACCTTGCATTTGCTTGCATACCATGACTTGCCATAGAATTTTGTGCATCCATTTGATTCATTAGACATCTTAAGACATATTAGAAGCATTTTTGATCTTTGCATCTTTCATTTGCCATGTTGTATGTCATTTGCATTTCATAACTTTTCATGTATGTTCATGTTTCTAAGCATGCTTATCTTGTATCCATATGTTCATGTGATCATCCTCATGCCTTGATTCATGTTTGCATCATCTCATAGCATCATTTTCATCACTCACATGCTTCTGATTTTGATTTGCATCATGCCATTTCATCTCATTTTGCATTACATTTCATTCCTTTTGCTAACTTTTCAGGTGGTAAGTTCTTTGAGAAGTGGATTTGCCTTCACTTCTCACAATTTCTTTTCATCTCTCTTATGCATCATTGCTGCATTTTGTCTTGTGTTTGAGATTGAGCTTGCTCTTTCTTCTCTTCTTACTTTCTTTCCTCAAGTGACTTGCCTTCTTAAATGAAGCAAGTTACTTTGCTTCTCTCTGCTCCTTTCATCTGCTTCCTGGTGGTTCCTTTGAAGATCTTTCATGTAAACTTCACAAACCTTAGGAACAACCAAGCATGACAATGATTAGGGTTTTGATTAGTCCCCCACTTAGTTTTTACCTTTGTGTCTCTTTTGAGTCTTCTCTTCTCACCTCATAATCAGGGACTAAACCCTAAAGGCTTTAAGGCTTTGTGATTAAGCTTATGCCTGCATCCTTCTATTAGGATGGAGTGTATAACTTTAATCCTAAGTGTTAAACCCTTAATGTGTTTAACTCCTTTAATCAATTCACCTAATAATCATCAAGACATCAAGCTTATAACTTGGGCCTTGCATTAGGGTTCTAATTCTTCCTTAATTGGTTAAGAAGGACTAACCCTAGTGTTAATGGACAAGTCCTCCTCAAGTTGTCCTACAAACCATAAAAATCACTTCATCATCATACCATTAACTAAAATCCACTTAATAAAGGCTTTGTTTTGTCATGAGGTTAATCCCTAATCATGGATTAAGTTGAGGAGCTTTCCTCAGCTTAAACATTCTCATCTATTATCCTTCTATTAGGATAGTGTAATGAGTCTGTTTAATCCCTGACTGTGGCTTAGTCTCATTACTTAACACTAAACAAAAACAACAAAAACATCTAAATAATCACAAGTAGGTTAATGATCTTAATCCTACATCATGGTGATTAAGTGTGAGATGCTGACTTTACACTTAAGGTATTCTCATTACCCCTAATCAAAGGGAAGATGTGATGAGTTTACTAAATCCATTGGTTTAGACTTAAGCTCATTAATTTATGACAAACTTTCAAAAACAATAAAAGACTGAAAACTCAAAAACAAACAATAATCGTCTCCTCCGGGATTCTTTTCTCATCTCATTCACTCACAAACGAGAACTCGCTTCTTCCGTCTAATGCAAGACAGTTTGCACCTGAGCCAGACAGGTCATACACTTGAGCATAGACAAGTAAGCAGTTCACAAGTCAATTCACCTTTCAGTCTCTTTGGGTCGAACTACGGTGTTCTGACTTCCTCATTGCACGAGAGGATACGTAGGCATAACTTAACAGTTATCGAACAAAAGTCTCTGTATATCCCCCCCCTTTCCAGTTTTATCCTTTGAGCCTCATTATCATGAGCATTTCATCTTTGTTCTTACACTGACACATCATTTGTACACTTCACACTTCTTTTACACTGACACCTGTACATCTTTCTCCAGCTCTCTTTATACACAAATTGCACTGACACTTCCCCTTTAAAACACAAATCTTTTAAGCGTGGATCCCGTCGAGTACGACGGACAATCTGGGTGCTAATACCTTCCCAGGTTGTAACCAACCCCCTTTCTCAGTCTCTCTGGTTCGCAACCGTCTTATCCATCTCTTTCTAGGTCTATGCAGCATTGCCTTTCCTCCGGGATAAAAATGCCTAGCTGGCGACTCTTTTCATTTCCTGTGAGTTCACTCCTGTGTGTTCTCACATCTCCTCTCGCCGACCGTTCGCGTCTGTACCCCTTCTGACCCGGTGTCATTTGGTGGGAGCGACAGTGCGATCACGAGCTCAGACTCTCATGATGCCATATCCTGCCATCCTGCTAGTTACTATGGAGCCTGTTGCTGAAGGAGATACTTCTTATACCATCCTTCACCCAGACATGCCCACTGACATGGAAGACTTACATAGGTCCTGGATCCAGTTGAAGGAGAAAAGGGATACTTTCGAGGCTCATTACAAAGCAAGTCAAGAAAGAATCCTAGAGCTAACAAGGTAACTTCACGAGGAGCGGAATCTCAACTCATACCTCAACACAAAGAGGAAACGTCCATGGGAAACTTAAAACCCCATCTTTTGTATTTATTTCATTTCATTTTGTAAGCCCAAAAGGCAAACAAATTTATTACTAATAAAAGTTTACTTTCTTGATTGTTTAAGCAAATTTAAATCTTGCGGTCCTTGAAAACATTGCATACGCATTTATACACCATATCATTGCATCACAGGTTTCTTGTGCACAGGTTTCTTATCTTCTCGCTGTTTATTTCAGCAATGGCTCTTGAACAAACAGTTAAAGATCTCCAGGCACAAAATGCACAGTTCCAAGAGCTGATCCTAAACTTGTCCAAGGGGCAAGATGAATTGAAGACACTACTGGCCAAGAAGACTAAGAAGACTAGAAGGTCAGGAGGCCTAATCAACATGGGAAGAAGGTTCAGAGGTCCTGTCAAGACCAAAGAACAGGTTGAAGATTATGAGTCTGAAGAGTCTGAGAAAGAGGGAGGCAGTCTCCATAATACAATGGGGGACTCTGATTCTGAAGCTAACTACTATCATGATCCTAATGAAGATAAGTTCAAAATGCTGGTGGATAGAATGGATTCTATGGAATTGCAAAAGTCTTCTGGGCTGGATTTTGAAGACCTGAGTTTGATATCTGGGGTAGTCATACCCATTGGTTTTAAGGTTCCTGCTTTTGTAGTGTATGATGGTGTCTCTTGTCCCAAGCTGCATCTGAGGTCTTATGTCCGGAGAATCCAACCCCATACTACTGATAAGAAGTTGTGGATCCATTTCTTCCAAGAGAGCTTATCTGGAGCTCAATTGGAATGGTACTATCAGTTGGAGAGTGTCAACATCCGTGATTGGAATGATCTTGCTGAGGCTTTTTATAAGCAATATCAATACAATGCTGACCTAGCACCAACTCGCATGCAACTCCAAAGCATGTCTATCGGTGCTAAAGAAAATTTCAAGGAGTATGCCCAGAAGTGGAGAGATTTGGCTGGTAGAGTGCAACCCCCTCTAACTGACAGGGAGTTAGTGGATATGTTCATGTGTATGTTGAATGGTCCCTTTTACATTCATCTCATTGGAAGCTCATCATCTGGCTTCACTGAGTTGATAATGACAGGAGAGCGCGTAGAAAGTGGTATAAGGAGTGGCAAGATCCAAGTGGGTGCTTCTTCATCCAGTACTACAAAGAAGCCCCCTAGTGGGAAGAAAGAGTCGAATGTTGTTTATGGTCAACCTGATCGTAATAGGAGGCATCAGTCTGTGAGTGCAGTTCATATCTCCAATCCAACTCCTACAACACCAGAGCTGCCACAGGGCAATCAACAGAGGCCTAGAAGACAGTTTACCAAGCTCAACATGTCAATGGCCCAAGCCTTGCAACACTTGTTGAAGGGTGAGCTCATCACTTTGAAAGACCCTCCTCAGAACCCCAATGTTACCTCTCCCAGGTACAATCCTAATGCACGATGTGCATACCATTCTAATTGTCAGGGACATGATACCAATAATTGCTGGATATTGAAGAATAAAATTCAAGATATGATTGATGCGGGAGAGATTGAGTTTGACCCTCCGGGTACTCCAAATGTGATTACTACTCCCATGCCAAATCATGAAAAGACTGTTAATGCCATTGATGAAGTTTCACATATTTCCTCAGTTGCAGACGTGACTACATCATTATCTGTTATCAAGAAGAAGTTGGTACAAGCTGGGTTCTTTCCAGGTTGTAATGAAGATTGTTTCTATTGTGCTTATAAACCGGATAGTTGCTGGAAGTTGAAGGACGGAATTTAACGCCTCATGGACAATTACACAATATTGTTTGAGAGGACACCTTCTGTAGAGAGCATGGTTGAACATATAACTAAAGGTGCGAAGGTTGAAGAGGTGGATATGGTTGATAAAGTTCCGGTAAGGATTACTTCCAAGGGAACTGTAAAAATCACTCGTAAGGGCCCAATTAAAATTACTGCTGAAGGCCCTGTGAAGATTGTTGCTGAAGCTAGAGTGGCTCCTATGATCATTACCACTCCTGGTCCTATTCCATATACTTCTGATAAAGCTGTGCCTTGGCATTATGGGTCCGATGTTTATATTCATGGTGTTAAGCAGGAATCCTTAGCTGAGACACCTGTTGTTGATGAAAACCTTGATGTTGATAATATTGCTGGATCTAGTAAGATCACACGAAGTGGAAGAGTTTTCTCTCCTCCAGTTACCTCCAAGAATACAGTTACTCCAACTATTACCTCCACTGCTGATGCTCGGGGCAAAGGTCCCTCTATTGAACCTATACAAACTGATGTACTAGCTGCTGATGATCTTTCTAAGCAGATGGAAGAAGTATTGAAAATCATTCGCAAGAGTGATTATGACATTGTTGATCAATTAGGGCATACTCCCTCCAAGATTTCTATGTTGTCTTTATTGTTGTGTTCTGAGGCTCATGCCAAAGCCTTGATTAAATTTTTGAAGACTGCTCACGTACCAAATGAGATTTTTGTAGACCAGTTTGAAAATTGTGTTGCACACTTGACCTATGATAATGGGTTAGGTTTCTCCGACGCTGATTTGACTCCTGCCAAGAGGGGTCATAATAGGGCTCTACATATCTCTATTGAATGTAGGGGCACTACCCTGTCACATGTGTTAATAGACAATGGTTCCTCGCAGAATGTGTTGCCCAAAGAAGTTCTGAATAAGCTTAGTCCGGAAGATGCTGTGTTGAGGCCCAGTAATATAGTGGTGAAAGCTTTTGATGGTTCAAGAAGAGTGGTGCACGGAGAAATAGATCTCCCAATCAAAGTAGGTTCTCAGGTCTTCAATGCTACCTTTTATGTAATGGATATTCGTCCGTTGTATTCTTGTTTGCTTGGGCGCCCTTGGATCCATGGGGCAGGTGCTGTGACTTCTACTTTACATCAGAAGCTGAGATATCCAGTAGAGGGAAAGGTTGTTACTGTTTACGGAGAGGAAGGATATATGATTAGCCATGTGAACACATTTAAATATCTCGAAGTGGAAGGTGAATATGTTGAAACTCCGTGCCAGACATTCGAAGTAGTTCCTTGGGTTGTTGATAATTACGAAGCTCCTCCTGTTGTCAAGAAAGTTCCTGTGGTCACCAGAATACCTCCTACAATGGCTTCCCTTAAAGATGCTAGAGTTATGGTGGATGAAGGTGGTTGTACTATTTGGGGTCAGCTTCCTGACATCCCTTACAAGTCTGACAAATTTGGTTTGGGTTTCACTGCAGAGTCCCAGAAGGCTGTCCGTCGTGCTCGTGCTGTTCGTATCACCAATCAGGGGATTATGAAGGATCAGATCAATGCTGTGGGTGACTATGATGAAGATTATAACCTGGATGCTTGGATTTTTCCTACTGTGGGTGCTGGGCTCAATAACTGGAAGGCTGAAGATGTTATTCCTATCTCCTTTAGTCAGGAGTAAATACTATTACTGTGTTGTTACTTTTAAAGTTTGTAATTTTTGAACAATTAAACTCTTAAGCCTTGTGCCTTACCCGGGGCACAATGGTATGCTTGTTTCGGGATGTCATTTCATTTGCATACTTCATTCAATAAAAATCAGTGGATGTTTCGTTTCATAAATATTGTGTTCCTTGTCTTTCTTTTCTTTTATTTTTTTTTATCAGCTATGTGTTCTTACACACACCCACATCACTAAAATGCAGATCCTCATCCACTCTGGATCCTATTGACAACAGTTCTACTATTGCCAATTATAATTTCGAGAATCCGATCTATCAAGCTGAAGATGGAAAGGAGGACGATTGTGAAGTACCTGTAGAGCTTGCTAGGTTGTTACAACAAGAAGAGAAAGCTATACAGCCACATGAAGAGCTAGTCGAAGTTGTGAATCTGGGAACTGAAGAAAATAGGAAAGAGGTCAAGATAGGGGATGAATTAGAGGATGGTGTCAAGAGCAGATTGATTCAGATGTTACATGATTATGTGGAGATCTTTGCTTGGTCTTATGAAGATATGCCAGGGTTGGATACAGACATTGTGGTTCACCGTTTACCAGTAAAAGAAGATTGTCGTCCAAAGAAGCAGAAGGTTCGTCGCATGCGTCCTGAAATGTCATAGAAGATTAAAGCAGAGGTGATGAAACAATTTGATGCAGGGTTCTTAGCTGTGACTTCTTATCCATAATGGGTTGCAAATGTGGTGCCGGTACCTAAGAAAGATGGTAAGGTACGTATGTGTGTAGACTACAGGGATTTGAACAAGGCCATCCCCAAAGATGACTTTCCACTTCCTCATATTGATGTTCTGGTAGACAACACCGCTCATCACAAAGTATTCTCTTTCATGGATGGTTTCTCTGGTTACAATCAAATCAAGATGGCACCCGAAGACATGGAGAAGACAACATTTGTTACACAGTGGGGCACCTTTTGCTATAAAGTGATGCCATTTGGTTTGAAGAATGCAGGGGCAACATATCAGCATGCTATGGTGGCTTTGTTTCATGATATGATTCATCATGAGATAGAGGTGTATGTAGATGATATGATAGCTAGGTCCCAGAATGAAGAGCAACATCTTGATCATCTGCATAAGTTGTTTGAGAGGTTGAAGAAATACAAGTTGAGATTGAACCCAAACAAGTGTACTTTTGGAGTTAGGTCTGGTAAACTCCTAGGTTTCATTGTCAGTGGAAAAGGTATTGAAGTAGACCCAGCAAAAGTAAAAGCTATACAAGAGATGCCAGCTCCCCGTACTGAGAAGGAGGTTAGAGGTTTCTTGGGACGATTGAATTACATTGCAAGATTTATTTCCCAATTAACTGCCACCTGTGAGCCAATCTTCAAGTTGTTAAAGAAAGATCAGGTGATGGAATGGAATGATGAGTGCCAGACTGCCTTTGATGAAATCAAGAAATATCTGCTAGAACCTCCAATTTTGATGCCACCAGTTGATGGAAGACCCTTGATCATGTACTTAACAGTGTTAGACAACTCAATAGGGTGTGTGTTGGGGCAACATGACGAGTCTGGTCGAAAAGAGCAGGCAATATACTACCTTAGCAAAAAGTTTACCGACTGTGAAAAAAGATACTCACTACTCGAGAAAACTTGCTGCGCTTTGGCATGGGCTGCTCGCCGACTAAGACAGTATATGTTGACTCATACTACCTTGTTAATTTCAAAGATGGATCCAATCAAGTACATATTTGAGAAACCTGCTCTCTCCGGAAGAATAGCAAGATGGCAAATGATCTTAACAGAATATGATATACAATATACTACTCAGAAGGCCATTAAAGGAAGTGTTGTAGCTGATCATTTGGCTCATCAAGCAGTGGATGATTATCAGTCAATGAGTTTTGAGTTCCCTGATGAAGACATTATGATTATTACCAAAGAACCTGGACAATATGACGGACCTGAACAAGGATCCCGATGGACTATGGTTTTTGATGGAGCTTCTAATGCACTTGGTAATGGTGTTGGTGTTGTGATCAGTTCCCCTGAAGGTTGTCATACCCCGATTACTGCAAGACTTTGTTTCTATTGTACTAATAACATGGCTGAATATGAGGCATGTATCCTAGGTATCAAAGCTGCCATTGATATGAAGATTCAGTTCCTTGACGTGTATGGAGATTCAGCCATGGTAGTGAGTCAGATCAAAGGAGATTGGGATACCAAGCATGATAATCTCATTCCATACAGAGAGCATGTGTTGTTTTTAATCCCGCATTTCAAAGAGATTACCTTTGGACATATCCCACGAAGAGAGAATCAGTTGGCAGATGCATTAGCTACCATGGCATCCATGTTTGAGATCAGTTGGGATGATGAAGCTCCTAAGATTACTATTGACAGATTTGAGAAGCCTGCATACTGCAATGAGATTGACACTGAAGAAGCAGAGGAGAAGCCTTGGTTCTATGAAGTGAAAAGATATCTTGAAGCTCAGGAGTTCCCTGAAGGGGCATCTGTCTAAGATAAGAAGTTTCTGAGGAGGTTTTCTGCTAAGTTCCTTTTGAGTAATGGAATTTTGTACAAGCGCAATCATGATTCAACTTTGCTTCGTTGTGTGGAAAAGAAGGAAGCAACAGAGATTATGGAAGATATGCATGATGGGATCTTTGGCACTCATTCTAGTGGTCATACTATGGCAAAGAAGATATTGAGAGCAGGTTACTATTGGTCTACCATGGAAGCTGACTGCTATCAACGTTCCAGAACATGTCATAAGTGTCAAATTTATGCTGATAAAGTACATATACCTCCATCACCATTGAATGTGTTGACTGCTCCTTGGCCTTTTGCCATGTGTGGCATTGATATGATTGGTGAGATCAAGCCTACTGCTTCTAATGGGCATCGTTTCATCCTGGTCGCTATTGATTACTTTACTAAGTGGGTGGAGGCAGCTTCATTTGCATCTGTTACTAAGAATGTGGTGGCTCGATTCATTAAGAATAATCTCATATGTAGGTATGGCATCCCTGAAAGGATTATTACTGACAATGGCTCTAATCTGAACAACACTATGATTACTGATCTCTGCACGCAGTTCAGGATTAAGCATCACAACTCTTCTCCGTATCGTCCAAAGATGAATGGGGCCGTAGAAGCTGCTAATAAGAACATTAAGAAGATTCTACAGAAGATGACTATCACTTATAAGGATTGGCATGAGATGTTACCATTTGCTCTTCATGGTTATCGTACTACAATACGTACTTCAACAGGGGCAACCCCATTCTCCTTAGTCTATGGTATGGAAGCAGTTCTACCCATCGAAGTTCAGATTCCCTCCTTAAGAATTATGAAGGATGCAGGCTTGGATGAAGATGAGTGGATTCAGACTCGACTTAACCAGATAAATTTGATTGATGAGAAGAGGTTGGCAGCTGTTTGTCACGGTCAGATGTACCAGAAACGGATGATCAAAGCTTTTAATAAGAAGGTTAAGCCAAAGGTATATCAGGCTGGTGACTTGGTAATCAAGCGTATCATATTACCACAGGGTGATCCTAGGGGCAAGTGGACTCCTACATATGAAGGACCATTTGTATTCAAAACAGTATTCTCAGGAGGTGCCATGATACTTACTACTATGGACGGTGAAGACTTCCCACAGCCTGTAAACGCAGACATAGTTAAAAAAATACTACGCATAAAAAAAGACCCGCTAGGTTGACTGGCCTAGGCAAAAATAAGGGCATCCCGGCGAACCAAAAGGGTTCGGGAAAAAATTAGGGATATATATAAAAAATGTACACCCGACAAGTCGAAAACCTGAAAAGGCGGCTTGGGCAAAAAAGGGTATCCCGGTGGATTGAAAACCTGAAAGGGCAATCCAGGCAAAAGTTAGGGATTAAAGCGTATGACTATGTCTCGTTTGGATCACCCATGTAAACTCCAACCAGTTGTGCTACTTAGTTCAGACTCTAACAAATAAAGCTCAATCCAATCGTTTCCGTCTCGACAGCATAAGATGAGATACTTGAAGATAACGGCAATAGTAGAATTGAAACTCAATAGGATTATTTCCCACATAGCTGATTTTCTTTGTTTTGTAAAAAATTTTACGACGAATTCCTCTTACTAGGATTTTTGTCTCCTTGTACAAACTTACCTATGTATAGGTCACTTTGTGATATAAATAAAATTTCATCTTTGAATCCAGATTTACTTTTACACTATTTACATAAGTGAAACGTCCATTGGTTGTGTTTGAATGTATGTATGCTTTTGAATATGATTGATGTTTACCAGAAATGCATAAAATGCTTAATATGATTGATGTTTACCAGAAATGCATGAAAATGCAGTAATAGTATTTACTAAGGACGAACGAGGGAAGGAATTCAACGAAGCTTCGCCGGTTCATCCCCACCAGACAGCTACAAACCCCCAGTAGGGAAAATCCATCTTCATAAATACTTCGAGTTACATCTCCCCTGGAATTTATGTCCATCTCTTTTATCCTCAGTCGGGATACTCAGGAAATTACTCCTTCAACAGGAGTACGACAAACGAAGACGGGAGGTTATGGATACCATACTATCGAACGAAGACGGGAGGTTATGGATACCATACTATCGAACGAAGATGGGAGGTTATGGATACCATACTATCGAACGAAGATGGGAGGTTATGAATACTATATTATCAAACGAGACGGGAACGAGTTCCTCATATTCTTCAACAATAAATCGAGATTTATTTTCCCTGGCCAGCAGTTGTTATACGAAGATATCCAGATGCTTCAGGCTGCATGATGCATACATACATCATTTACATCATACCATAACATACATATCCATAAGTACATAATACATTACTTAAGTGCATCATACTATGCATGCATACATAATGCATAAACTAATATTTTCCTTGTAGGATAGTTATATGCGGGTAAAACAATATCAACAACTTACAACAGGTCAGAAATGATCCATACATTTGCTCAATTTAGCAGGCAAACGGTCTGTAAAAAGATCCATTCCCTGGTTCAAGATATTTATTCAGAAGAACAAATCCTGACGTTCTTTTGACTCTTAAGAACAAATCCTGACGTTCTTTCGGCCCTTGAATAATAGGCAAACGGTCTGTAAAAAGATCCATTCCCTGGTTCAAGACATTTTATTCAGAAGAACAAATCCTGACGTTCTTTTGACCCTTAAGAACAAATCCTGACGTTCTTTTGGCCCCTTGAATAGCAGGAAAACGGTTTGTAAAAAGATCCATTCCCTGGTTCAAGACATTTTATTCAGAAGAACAAATCCTGACGTTCTTTTGACCCTTAAGAACAAATCCTGACGTTCTTTTGGCCCCTTGAATAGCAGGCAAACGATCTGTAAAAAGATCCATTCCCTGGTTCAAGACATTTTATTCAGAAGAACAAATCCTGACATTCTTTTGACCCTAAAGAACAAATCCTGACGTTCTTTTGGCCCCTTGAATAGCAGGCAAACGGTCTGTAAAAAGATCCATTCCCTGGTTCAAGATATTATTCAGAAGGACAAATCCTGACGTTCTTTTGACCTTGGAGAGTAGGCAAACGATCTATACAAAGATCCATTCCCTAATCCAAGATACTGCTAGAAAAGATAATCATCATAAGATTTATTTCTACTGGTCCATCCAACAATTCAAACCAGGTTGCATAAACGATTCAGAGACGGCCTATACGAAGACATAGTACTGATATCCAGTATCAACATAAAGATATTATCACTTCCTGATATTTTAGATGGCATCTTTAAGCCCATCTCCAATTCATCCTGATGGCATCTCTAAGCCCATCCCTAGTTCTTCCAAGTGGCATCTTCAAGCCCACTCAAGCATACACAGCTAATCATCAGTATTACTCTATGCATTGGTGAGTGCAAATTTTTGGGCTTTTATGTTCAATCCCCTTCAACCTTCCAGGTCATGACTGGCACATATACCAATCTAACCCCTCAGGTTTCACAAAATTGAACAGGGGCAGCTGTTGCACCCCAAAATTTGCCCTCCACAAGACAAGTAATTGTGTACTAAGAGGCTCACAAGGTTCACAATATATCTCATGAGGTTCACAAGGTTCACAAAGTTCACAATTAGTCAGAAGATTTGACATTTCCCTCAAACAATGCATCCTCCTAAGCAAGGCATCCTAAACTAGGGTTTTGACTTTAATCAGGATAAATGGACTTCCAAGACTTCAAGTGAGCTTCATAACATCTTATATGTGTTTAAGAATCCCTATGACAAGTTTCAAGACTTTTCGCAAAGGTTTGCTCAGTCAGATGATCAGATAGGTTAAAATCAGTCAAAGCAGTTAAAAAGTCAAACTGAGGTCAACTGTGGTCAAACCAAAGTCAAACTTCATGATTTTTTGCCAACATCAAGTATATTAATTAAAATTCATCATTTGATCAAGGGTTGATCATGATTCATCAAGGGGATTTCAGATCATCAAGAATTAGGAGTTTCTAAATTAGGGTTTCCTTAGGAAAAGTCAACTGAACTTTGACCAGCCATAACTTTCACATGCTTCATCAAGAATTTTCCATCCAAAGCTCATTTTGAAGGAAATTTAATTCTCTACAACTTTGTGTCTCACAAGTCAAGCCCAAAAATGCTTCATTTGGAAGGTATGAGCTAAGACATTATAGGTCCTTTTGAAAGTCAACAAAAAGTCAACAACTTCAAAAGAGCATAACTTGAGAATGGTAAAAGATATGGACATGAAACCAATGAGGTTGGTTAGAGGACTCTTTAAGCTTTCCAAAATGTCCAAGAACACCCTCATAGCATTAAAATTGAAGGATTTGTGCCCTTGCAAAGTTGGGAAATTTTAGGGAAGTTTATGAAGCAAATAAGGCCTTAAATCAAATTTTTGCTAAATGAGCCCACCAAATTGCTATCCCATCTTTACAAAAACACCAAGCACAACCCAACCCACCTATTTTCTGATTTTTTATTTTTTATTTCATATTTATTTGAATTTTATTCATTAAAATACCATTTAAATTGAAATAAAATATAAAATCATATATTTGGAAAAGGATTTTGCTTCTAGAATGTTATAAATGATATTTGGATCAGATTGATACACAAGTTATGAGGATTGTCCCAAAATAGCAATGTTAGATCAAATAAAAATCAAATTTCATGACATATCTTTTTCAATATTCAAGTGATCCAAAAGTCCAAAGAATCATACAATTTTTTGACCTAATCTCATTCACATATATACATAGAACGTATCACAACCTCAAGCACGAATTTTTGCAGCCTCTAAAACCACTTTCAAACTTTCAAAATTCATCATATTTTTGAAATTTGGATTCTAACATTTGGTAGTTTTTCAGGTGAATGGAGCATGCTAATCTCTTCCCTATACATCACTGAACATATACCAATGATCATATGCATCTAAAAGCCCATGAATTGGCCAAACCGAATCAAATTTTTTTGACATTCATGAGTTTTTCGTTTTCATACATTGGTGTAAAATAAATTGTATTTGACTGTTGATTCTTGTTTGTGATGAACTAACAATCGTTTCTGGATGCTTTGATTTGAGTTTTGATACAGAATGAGTGATCCACCATTGTTAGGGTTCTTCGGCCGTTTTAGGGTTTCACGATTTATCAATTATAAATGAAATCTAAAACCATAGATCAATTCTAATTAACCTATGGAACATATTGGTATGTTTAATTTGAGGAAATTTTACTGTTTTGATGATTATTGAGATTCGTAGGTTTTGCTGCAAACAAGAATTCGCAGGAAAGTTTGTAATAAAATTCGCAGCAAAGTTCACAGGTCTGGAGGAAGAAGAAGATGAAGCTGGCGCGAAAACCTGATTTAAAAAACATGTTTATTTTATTATCTTTTGTTTGTAGATATATTTCAAAACGAATGCTTGGCTCAGTTGGTTAAGGCATGCGCATGTGAGGCAAGGGTCAAGGGTTCAAATCCCAGCTTCACCAATTTTTTGCGTTTTATCCATTTATTTCACAGGTTTAAAATATAAAGATTCATGCCTATTCACTATCACCAAACGCAGCGCAGCCTGGTGGAGAGCTTGTTGGTCCCTAGGATGCAAAGCCTAGGGCCTGGGTTCGAATCCCAGCCCCAGGTAAGTTCTTTTTCTCATTGTTTTTGTTCATTTATTTTATTTATATTATATTTGGTTAATTTAATTAATTATAAATATTAAAAATAAAATAGTTATATTATTTTCTTATATATAATTCAAAACTTATATTTTTTAAAGATTCAAACTTTATTAATAAAAATTATTTATATTTATTTTATTGTATATATTTAATATTTGTATGTATTTTTTTTGTATAAATAATTTAATTATATTTAGATTAATTTATAAACCCTAATATTTTTATATGTAAAACCTAATTTTCTTTATAAACTCTAATTATGTTATAAATCTTAATTTATTTGTTTGTAAATTTTAATTATATATATTTATTTTATAATTTGTTTATATCATTATTATATGTATTTTTTTTATATAAATAATTAAATTGAGTTTAGATTAAGTAATTAACCCTAATTTATTTTTTCTAAACAATTAAAAACCCTAATTTTATTTTATGATTTTTATTTCTTATGCCTATTTAATTATAATATGTATATAAAATTAAATTATTAGAACTATTAGTCATATTTATTAGTATATAATTATTATTATTTATTTCTTTTATTAAAATTCTTAAAAATAATTATTTATTTAAATTTTGAACTTTTAATTTGTTTCTACATTATATTGTTATACTAACCTTATATTTATTTTTGTTTGTTATTACTAACCAATTTATTTATTTATTATATGCTTACTTATTTAAATTATTTTTATAATGTAATTGTGCCAATCATGTAATAGTTGTAGAATTATTCTTATTATTTATTTTTAATTGCCATGGTTAGTAAAATAGGGAGTGTAAACATGTTCGTATTTAAAATTGAATTTAGATCACTAATTTGTAAGATAAATACTTGAATTTGTACACGCACACACGTAAGTCGATCTTGGATCGCCATCTCACATTCTTCAGGATACCTCTCATGTTGCCTAAAGAAAAAGGTCAAGTAAGGTGTAAAGCAAAGTCCCTTCTCTCATATCATCTAGTCCCTTAAAAGATAATAAGATCAAGTCCTTTCATGGTTGCCTTCGTAAATGATCTTGTCCCTTTCGAATAAAGATGATAAGTCCCTTCGAATTGCTAAATACACCTTACAGTTGCCTAATCACAGTTGTCCCTTTACTTGTCCCTCATACATCCAAGGTAATGACTACCTATTCCTTAATAATAGGGATAGTCTTACCACTTAAAGGATATTTAAGAACAGAAAAGATTTAACTTAGGGTAGGTTCCTCTTATGTACTTGCTCACCTTTTCAAAACATTTCAAAAACACTTCACATTTTTCAAGCAATTTTCAAAACAAAGGCTCTATATATATCCGTACATGGATCATTATAAAGTACTTAAGAAAATTTCTAAACACACACTACACTTCTCAAAACATTTTAAAGTGAGCTAAGTAACTAAGAGCCCATGGATAACCATGGATGTAAAGGGTGCTAATACCTTCCCTTTACATAACCTATCCCCCGAATCCAAAAATCTTTTAAGGTCTTTCCTGTTCTTTTATACCCTTTCCTTTGGATAAAATAAAAGTCGGTGGCGACTCTTGCTTTCCGCAACATTTAACTAAAGTCAGTTCTCCCACCGTGTTACAGTGTGACGCTCATCACGCTCCCTGACGATCGTCTTCCTCTTAAAACTCTGTTAGTCTTTGCTTCCTTATTCTTCCAGATTTTTCCTTCTTGTTCGATCTCAAACCAACATCCCAACCATCTCAGTACACAGTAATTATAGGAATACTTATACCCAAATCAACCTAAATCAATTTTCTACAACCAAATAATTAACATCAATTAATTTTCGGTATCAATTATAACAATCAAACATACACAGAATAGTCATCACAACATCAAAGTAATCAACATATAAGCCAACCCAGAATTACCCCAAAGATTAATCTGACATTTTCCTAAATTTAATACTGGAAAAATAATTAATCTTACTAATTTTATTTTACCAAATTAAAGTTCATAATATCAGCTTTCCAACACTTCAAACGGCACGTCAAATGGATACACAGTTTGAAAGTTATGAATTTTCCAAGTTTTCCAAAAACCTCAAAATTTTCCATACGGATTCAATTCTATACAGCCCCAAAACCCCATCAATTCATCATGAAATCATATACAAGCACAACATATCAATTTATGAAACACATACAACATTCCAAATAAAAAATACGCCTTAATTTCATAGCTTTCTACCTAATTCATATTGAACTCATCATAAATCCCTAAAACCTCTTAAACCCCAAACTATTCCACATACTATATATCATTAACCTAATTATAGAGTCAGAACCCCACCCTTCTCTTAGATTGAAGGTTACTCTATAACTCTCCGATTGAACCTAGCTTTGCCTTTCTTTTTCCTCTTTTTCTCTTCTCTGCAACTTTACGTAACTTCTCCCAAAACCTTATTTCCTTCTTACTCATAAAACCTAAATTCTCTTATATATTCTAATTAATTAACTTATAATTTTATTATTTTTAATAATTCCATTGGACCTAATTTTTACACCCCACCCTTACTACTTCTAACCATAAGTAAGCCCCTAATAATAATAATAATAGTATTATTCTAATATTATTTCTTCAACTTAATAAAATAAATTAATTCAATTAACAACACAACTTAAATCAACATTCTACAAATTTGACCATTAAATCAACATAAAAATAATACGAAGATATGTAATTAATTAATTAAATAAATAAGGCGTTACAACTCTCCCCTACTTAGAATATTTTCGTCCTCGAAAATTTACTCAATATAAACTACTCTAGATACGTCCTCGCATCCAACTAATCAACGCTCATGCCATAAATGACAACACCACGAATAACACAATACAATAATACACCTTATCAATGACAACGACAACAAGATAAAATGCTCACGCAATACACTCGGCGACCAACTCAAAACATAAAGAATAATCAAGTTAAGAACATACAAATTCACTATGAACCAGAACACAACACGATCGTTACCATCACCATAGGCAACACTCCCCTAATTCCCCATCATAGGAATTAGCTACTCGCACTCGAATCATCACCATAAGTAACGAGGAAACAACAAAGATAATAACACAAAAGCCCATAACACTACATCAATGTAACCAAACTACCAACATCGTTAGTACCCACATAAGAACAAATTGCGATACACCATGCTTTCCTTGCGCACTCTGAGTACTCGCAACTATCAAATCAGCCATGTTCCCATCCAACTTTCGACCATCAAAGCAGACATAAGAAAAGACCTTCGACTTAACTCACCGGAAATTATGACCAACATGTATTCTACACTCTTGTGATTACTGAATACTTCTAACCAAGTTCCATAAAATAATACCTCCGAATATCCAACACAACTACAACCGCAACCAATTCCAAATCTTGAATAGGATAGATACTTTCATGAATCCCCAATTATCATAAAACATAAGCTAACCCCTTACCATCTTGTATTAATACATTGTCTAAACTCATCTTAAATACATAACAACATTATAACAGCATAAGGATACATGTGTCCAATTAATTTCAATAAGAAAAAATCATCTTTTTCACTCCCAGATCGCGCTAAGCGGGTTCTAGCTCGTGATAAGCGCGTTCGACGGTGCTAAGATCCCTTCGCGATTTATGCTACAAAACTCTGTGATAATAACCAACTAAGTCAAAGAATACTATACTCCCATTAACCCACTTCAGAGCTTCCTCATTGTAGAGCTACCTCTAATTTGGATGGATCCACCATAATACCCTCATCTGAATTACCACAAAAAAGTAAACTCATCTCTACTAATCAAAAATCACACTTTGATAACTTAACATATAACTTCACTTTTTCAATACTTATAACTCAATTATCAAATACTCTAAGCACCCTCCTGCTGATTTTATAACAAATCAGAACATCCACAACGAACACTAGTTCTAACTTATCCAAACAAGTATGGTAGATACAATTCATACTCCCCATATACACTTTAAGGCATACTAGCTACTACCATTCTCTATCCGACATCCTTGGTCAAATCATTGTCTTACATTTCCATTTACTTCCTCCTTGGACCATCTCTATAATGTTTCAAGTCTCATGTCAATCGGATTCTCGATCCATCACAAATCAAAACCCAAGTAATCTAGAACACAACTGTGAATTTCCATACTATGCACCGATCAACTTGCAACCTCATACTAACATCCTCGAGCCTGCTTCATCTTCCTATATAGGAATCTCCATAGACTAGTCAAAACAATCCTTAAGCACCTGGCTCAACTCCAAAGAATTCACTGTACATACAATCTCAGTTGGCAAGACACGTATATTCCATCCAACATGATTTTATCTACTATCAACAAGAGATCAAGGGTGATCAGTTCCTCAATTTATCAATAGACAACCGACAACCATAACGGTGGCATACATCATCATTACCTAACTACAATAACATCCTTTACCTTGTGCTCAAAGTTACCTAAGCATACTGCTCCACCATCTGTCTAAGGCTTACAAACGTTTTCTTAATTCTTTATTTCCAACCTTGTCAATGATACAAAAATTCCCAAAATACAATACATATTCTCCTATACACGCTAGTCTTACAACACAATTATTAAATATCCTTCTAATACTGGAATCATTATTACATCAAGTACAATTTAAATCGGTCTACTTCAATCGAAACATTTATCCAAGTTGTGAGCTTTAACAACACTAACAAATCTTCCATCTTTCTTTTTAATCTCATAAGTTTGATGATCCATATAGTTTTACACTTGATTCTCATTCCAATCACAATCTCAACAGTACCATCTCATCATCTGGTTGGTGATAGAAACTTCCAAAATTTTCCCGACAAATATTGTTAATAACACACAATCCTCTTTACTATTTAACCTTCCTCAAAGATTTCTATACTCTAATCATTCTCAACTGGCAAATGCCGCACTTCCATATGCTCCTCCGATACTCTTACCTTCTTATTATTACTAAACATTTTACACTTGATCTTATCTTACTCATTTCTAGCATGAATTGTTCAACTTTAAACACAATTATCTCCTTCAATACAAACCTCCAAAACACAAAATTATATTCCAAAATGAAAGAGATTTCATGTAGATTCCATAAATTCAAGAATCGCTTAAATTCGAGTTACGAGTAGAATGTTATCACCCGTGCAATGACGATTGATAAAAAAATCCTATATACATACTTCTACCAAAATTAGCATCAGACCCAAATATTCAAATGTGTTTTTCTCCATCTTCAAAAACACGCCAATGACAAATTTTATATGCAAACTATAGGGAATTTCGTAAGCTTTCCAAAAAGTTCAGAATCGCTTCCATCAGAGTTACCAGTGAAATATTATGCCCCTTTTTCCGTAGGATGTTCCATAATTGCGAAAATAAAAATTGAAATTGATGAACATGAGTTCTACCTCTCTCTCTCTTGCTTCCAAGATCTTCCAACTATCCTTGCTTTTCACACAACTCGGAAAATCATCTGACTTCAATCTAATTATACTCAAGACATACTAGTCTACTAATTGATTCATCAAATTGTCAATTTGTTTGGAGTAGATCTTTAATCTCAATCATCTTCTTAATCCACCGTCAATAATCCGCGCACATCTCATATAACCGTCATCATACACATGCACTCATATAATCTAAGAGTTATGTTACGTGATTAGCAGATAAAAACACCACTTCTCAACTGTCTCCAAACTCAGATCTACACTCTAGAGGCAAGTCGCAACTATCGGCCCGTCCTCCCTCAAAGGCATCTCAAACTTGATCGACAGATAAGATTCATTAATCTGCACTCTTGTTGGTTCACAACAATACAGTTCCAACAACACTTGCACTCTTGCAATCAATATCATTTTGGATCAAATCCTCATACCATAAACATCTCTATGAAGCAAACTTCTCCCCCACTTATTTCAAACCAACTCCTGGAGACAAATAGTTAGAAAACTAATAAGCAAATACCAACTGTGTTTCACACACATGTCACATACTAAGGAATAAACACCATTAGACAACTTGGTTGGACGGACCGACCTCCTCTGATACCACTATTGTAACACCCCATTTCTACCTGACAAATATTAACAAAATCAGAGTTACAAAATTTCAACACATGAATAGGATGTTACACTTACAACTTATAGAAACGACATTTAATCGCATTTATAACATAGATACATAACACTAAAAGCTTTCTGGAAACGATAACAACATAATTTAGTCTTTGTAAACAAAACAACTTTTATAATTAAGCAGCGGAATCATAATCTCAACTTAAACGACATAACATCTTTGTACAAACTGGAAACAACTTCAAAAAAAAGAAGGTATTTCAGCAAGTGCAACTTAAAATTTAGCAATGGAAATAAAAGCAACAATAAAACAACAAGTGTTTATCCTCACCAAGTGTTACGTATCAGAGAAACGACACCGACTCGAACTAATGAAGGTAGACAAACTTCACTCTGGATTACCTGCTTGTTACCCACGTAGAGGCATCATTCAAATAGAAGGGGTAAGATATCGAACAATATAATTGGATATATGATCAACAATATATTAGATCAAATTATATAAAATCACCACTTCACAACTAGAAACCAACATCAAACAACACAAGTCACAATACAACAACGTAATTATGCAACCTGAAATGCGACTTATAAAATGCACATGCATGTGGTACCATTGGAGCAGAACTCCCAACTTAAAAATCTGCCAATTAATAGAGGCGTCAACAAGGCATAAGCCTTCAACTTAATTTGCCAATCCAGGTCAACTTACCGAGCAACGACTCCAACTTGATATGCTATGTATGCGACACAAAATAAATGTCAGAATAAAAACAATAATAGTCACATAGCAACACAACAACAAATAAACATTGGCCAAAGGCCTACAAGTTATATTTACCTATAAATAGAGGCAATCTAACCGGATATAATACTACCTGGAAAATTCGCAATTTCCAACAAAGGACACAACACAATGAATATACCAAATTATACCGCAACCAAACCAATAATTATTCGGACAGTTTTTCACTAAAAAAGGTTAATTAATTATCGGCTAAAAATTCTATTATTTCTACTTCATGCTAAGGTTCTTAATCTGCCTCTGTTAAACTAATATTGCACTGTCACTAAATCAATTTCCAAATAGGCTACTAATAAGCATATACCAATTCTATTCCAATTTCTACTAGGTGTCTTTGTTAAATTATTACCACATTGTCATTAAATTACACATTTTAATTATTATTGGTGTTGCTACTAATTTATCATTGTTCATGCTATTCAAATAATTTCGGCCACATAACTATTATTACTACTGCTACTTCAATTATTAACAAAAGTTCTCAATTTAATTATGTTTCTGGAAAACAAAAGTTGTTAGACGGTGTGGCTAGTGATCGAGAGGGGGGGGTGAATAGATCACCTCCTTGAATTCAAGGATTTAAAAATACTTATCAGAGTTATTGAAAATTAGCGGAAAAATACGATCCCGAATCGACTTTCGTCTATTCTGGATCAGCTACTAGAAAATCGGACACGCGAATTAATGCTGGATTTATATTAGGATGACAAAGATTTATTAACACCAGATTAATATTGAATCAAATGCACTTATCATAAAATTCTATTTCCAATGAACAAAACTCAGCTGACAGTTTTGTCAAACATTTGGCGTGTATGTGTTCAATGATTAACAATAATGGTGATTAGATAAAAGTTTTCTTACCACTATTGTATCATGAAATGTAAAGACACAATACACCAACTGAATCACAAAATATTTGAAAACGTAAAGAGAGATAAAGAAAGAATACGATACGCAGAGATTTGGTAAGGAAGTTCCCCACTTTCGTCCTCGCGTGTGGGTACGTCTCCCTCCCAATTTCAAACTGAAATTGAGACTTGTTATATCAATAATGCTGATTTTGTTGTTTACAAGGTTACAATACAAAACCAGAAATCTAAACCCCAAGATCTTCCTCTTGTATGAACCTTCACTTGATTTGAGCTTAATCAAGAATTTTCCTGCAAGAAATACAAACAATTCACAGGTTCCACAACATGTTTGCGAAATAACCAAATTTCCAAACCCTACGCTGCGACTGAATATGTTCTGCAAACATGACTAACAAACCCTCAAGAACAAGCCCGTTCTTGAAGGACAAACTACATGGTTTTTCCTCGAAACCCCCTTCAAACCTTCAACTCAGCTAGATCCTTGATCGTTCCGCTGAATGTTGTCTCGTTGATCCTTTAATCCAAAGAACAAGAATGATTGTGTGTTGATGTTCTTGAATCAAAGTGATTGAGAAGATGATGAAGATGAAGTATCTTTTAGGTCTCTAAAACTACTCACAAAATTGATGCACACCAAACTACTTTGACTGTGTTTTCCAATTTTCACTCAGTAAATCGGTCACACATGAAAACTGAACTGACAACCCTTTTATATGTCAAAACAGAAAGTGTTAGAAGTAAAAACAGAATTATGTATTGATCCCAAACTCGTATGAGTCGATACATGTTAGTTATATAACATGTATGAGTCGATACACAGATGTATGCATCGATGCATACTGAAGCTTTGATTAATTTCAGAAAATTAATTCAATCATGCATTGATACATATCACGAATGAATCGGTACATATCTTATTTCCAGAAACATAAAAGAAGCATGTATCGATGCAACACATGTATGGATCGATACATAACATATTTTTCAGAAAAATAAAAGAAGCATGTATCGATGCAAAGTTCGTATAGATCGATACATACATAAGCAAAAATGTTTTTGTGATTATAACAAAGAATTGTGTCGATGCAAAACAAGAATGTATCGATACATACATAAGCAAAATTGTTTTTATGATTTCTTTTAAGGTATGTGTCAATACAAGTCTCTTTGTATTGACTTGAAAATATAGTAGGATCACAAATATGTACAAACTTAACATGTAAACTAATGCACAATAAACACATAGACATATATCACACAATTTGCTATCATTCAAAACTTATCCAAAGTAAAGGGTTGCTCACAAACTCCCCCTTTTTGATGATGGTAAATTATTGCAAGATGTGTGATAAAGCACTCCCCCTGAGTTTGTGCATAGTTGTCAACATCTTCATTTCTTTCTTCTCCCCCTTTGTCAACATCAAAAAGAAGAAAAAAATTGTCTCTTCTAAGCAGCATGGTTAAAGAGTCACAAAGCAAGAATGGTGTAGCAATAAACAGAAAAAAAGATATAGAAGCTAACAATCACAAAGAAAGAAGCTTAACAGAAAATAATCACTCACAAAGAATGACAAATAAGGGCAAAAACAACACAAGTAAACAAAAAGGAAATAAGCATTGAACTGTTAAGAAAGTATTTAGAATTACATAAGCAAAACCAAAACATATGAAGTTTGAACAATATACCAAAGAAACGTAAGCAACATGATTATGAAATGGAATGCAAAGAAATGATATGATGATGGCTTAAAAGGGGTTATGGCCCTCACAGGACTTCTCATCATCTCTATTAGGATCTCTGAAGCTTTGTGGAGGCGGTGGATGAGGCATCTCATCTGGATTGTGGCCCATGAAACTATATTGCCAAAATCGATTCTGAACTCCAACACTTCTGAACTTGTCCATGATACCAGGATTGGCACGACAATCATCCATAAAACCAGACATTTCATTGTAAAAGACTTAATGCCACTTAACCAAGTCTGTGTGCCATGAATGTTGGTTATGGTACATTCGTGTATGCTCATCATTCCACTCACGATGCTCGTTGTGCCACTCATTTTCTTGGACATGCCAAGCATGCACCTCATCATGACGGGCTTTATTGGCTATCTCCAAGTGTTGAAACATTAAGTAAGGTACTCATGAAGTATTGAAGATGATGCAGCACCAGATAACGGAGGAGTCGTTGGGCCATGTTCATAATTGGTTGGAGACCACCTTTGTGGCACCCAATCACCCCAACCAGCATTTGCATTAGCTTAAAGTGCATTTTCTTCGTTCACATCCTGCATTTATTCATCTCTTTGGTCTTCAGCCACAAAAACGTTTTCAGAGGGCACATCAAAGTTATACACCCTTGTTTTGGATCCTCTTTCCAAAAAGTAAAAACATTTACACTTCGTGTCCTATCGGTATCCCATATGAGATAAAGTGGCAGTGTTAAACTCTTGAGCAGAAGAAGGAGATATGAGAGGTACTAAAGGTATGGCTATATTCCAGGATTTAATAATTCTCATAATTTGAGCAGCATATCCAAGGGTAATATTCTTTGAACTGTTACGCGTAAGAAAGATGCGTTTCACAAAGTAGTTTGGCCAATTCAATGAAACCTTATTTTGAAGAAGATACAAGAGATGAATATCTGGCCTGTCTAATTTAGAATGTCCACCGGATCTTGGATGCCAAATGTGCGAGACAATCCAATGAAGTATCCTAGGTATGCTTTTAATCATACCAGATGTTACTTGTTCATCCTCACCTAGAGGTCTGTCCAATTTCAATATCGATGCAACATACTCCTTTATTTTAAAATCAGTATCAAACTTCTGGTCATGCCAATTCTTCAACCCAGGCGACCAAAACGGAATTTGAAACACTTTTTCCCAATCAGCAGCTTCAAATGAATAAGTTTTAGTTCCAATAGAACACTTGAACATATAACCTCTACAAGATTGTAGGCCAGCGTAAAATGCACGGATAAAATCCTCATGGTAATCATCATTTATGTTCAAAAAAGAACCAAGTGTTTGCGCATTTAACTGATCAACAACATCATTGAGATGTAGAGAGAGAGAGAGAGCTTCATTTTTATTAAAGACATGGGGTTTCATAACTAACCTTGTCTTGAATGAATCCTCAAACTCATCAGCAATGGCAGGATGAAGAAAAATTAAGGAACTAGGAGGTATTTCTGGAGGAGGTGGAGCTTGATGAGAAGTACCAACAGGTTCCTTTACTTTTCCTTTTCCTCTTGGCCTAGCAGGAATAGTTCTTGGAGGCATGGTGATGATTTTAGGGTTTAGGAGATGAAGATGTTTGAATAATTTAGGGTTAGCCGCTTGGGTATGAGAGGAAGAAGGAGTTATAAATGATGTTGATGTGTCGATCCAAAACATAATTAAAATGCATTTAAGACAAAATCAATCAGTATGCATCGATACGAGTGGTAATGGATCGATTCATTTCACGAATTTATTGTTTTTAAAAGGTCCTATGTGTCGACACAAAGCACGAATGTATCGACACATACTGAAACAAGTTTGAAAAATATGAAATAATAAAAACATGAATCGACTCATAACACGAATGTATCGACCGAAACCTTAAATGTATCGACACATACACCTGTTACATCGATACATACTGATTCCAAACCAAGTTTTAATTAATTTTTGAACAAACCAGTTGAGTATAAGACTTATTAATAGCTCTAAGTCTATGCAATATGAATAATGTCATGCTAATTATGCCTAAGTATAATTCACAAATCAAATATTAATGTTCAAACAACATATGCAAAGGAATACATATAAACGATCTTAAAGAATTTGTTCTAACATACACTAATCACACAGTTCCAAGAGATATAGAAAGGAATGATATTACCTCTGTTGATGTAACCTTATGAAGTATGAGTGAAGTCTAAAAACAAATCTCAACAAACAAGGTGAGACATATATAAATAAGAACAAACATGCTTAAGACATCAATGAAGAGAGATCTAAACTCCCTAATTCACGACGAATGTTGAAGAATGGTTCTGTTGCTAAAGGTTTAGTGAAAATGTCAGCAAGTTGGTTTTTAGTGTCAACATGCTCAAATACAACGTCTTCTTTTTCAACATGATCGCGAAGAAAGTGATGTCCAATCTATATGTTTTTAGTGCGTGAGTGTAAAACAAGATTCTTAGTAAGATTTATGGCACTAGTGTTATCACATTTTATTGGAATACGTTTGAGTTGTATATCAAAGTCTTGTAGTTGTTGCTTTAGCCACAAAATTTGAGCGCAACAACTACCAGTTGCAACGTACTCAACCTCTGCAGTTGACAATGCCACAGATACCTGCTTTTTGCTATTCCAACTTACCAAAGAGTTTGAAAACAAGTGACATGTACCATTAGTGATTTTCCTATCTAATTTGCAGCCAGCAAAATCAGAATCAGAGTAACCTACTAAGCTACAATCACTTCCTTTGAAATACCAAAGCCCATATTTAGATGTTCCATGAAGATATCTAAATATGCGCTTAACAGCTTTCAAGTGTGAATCCTTAGGATTTGATTGATATCATGCAGACATACAAACACTAAACATGATGTCAGGCCTAGAAGCAGTACGATACAAGAGAGACCCAATCATACCTCTATACTTTTTGACATCTACACTCTTACCGTGTTCATCTTTATCTAGGTTCCCGTTGGTAGGCATAGGGGTATCGATTGATTTTGAGTCGTTCATTCCAAAGCGCTTGAGCAGTTCTCTGCAGTATTTTGTTTGACACACTGTTGTACCCTCATCAAGCTACTTTATTTGGAGACCTAGGAAGTAATTTAGCTCCCCCATAAGACTCATCTCAAATTCACCCTGCATAATGTTAGAAAACTCTTCGACCAAGTGTATGTTAGTTGAACAAAAAATTATATCGTCTACATAAACTTGAACTAAAAGAATGTGTTTTCCCTTGTGTTTAATGAAGAGAGTATTATCCACTTTACCTCTTGAATATCCATTATCAAGTAGAAATTTTCTAAGTCTTTCATACCAAACTCGAAGGGCTTGCTTAAGACCATACAAAGCTCGTTTTAATTTGTAAACATAATTTAGATTTTCAGCATTCTCAAAACCAGGAGGTTGTGAGACATATACCTCTTCATTTATGACACCATTTAGAAATGCACTTTTTATGTCCATTTGGTAAAGTTTAAAATTCTTAGAACACGCATAAGCAAGCAAGAGACGTATAGCTTCAAGGCGAGCAACTGGAGCATAAGTTTCCTCAGAGTCTATGCCCTCCTCTTGGTTATACCCTTGTGCTACTAAACGTGCCTTGTTCCTAGTTATCACTCTGTTTTCATCAAGCTTATTTCTAAAAACCCATTTAGTACCTATGATATGATGATCTCGCGGACGAGGAACAAGTTCCCAAACGTCATTTCTTTTAAATTGATTAAGCTATTCTTGCATGGCCATTAGCCAAAATTCATCAATCAAGTTCTCTTTGGCATTTTTAGGTTCTACTTGTGAAACAAAAGCGAAGTGAGAACATAAATTACTTATCCTAGAACGAGTCATTACTCCCTTTGAAATGCCTCCCAAAATGTTGTCAATGGGATGGTATTTTGAAGATTTCCAAGCTGGTAGAAGGTCATTCACTTCAGTTGTCCCTTCTTCCTTATCTTTTTCATGACTAGTATCTTCCTCCTTCTCATTGGCAACTGTTCTGGATTGATCAATTTCCGTAACAACTTCCTTGAGTATGTCTTCTGTAGATACACCTACGTCATCAAAAGAAATACCTTTTCCGACACTTTTCGGATAAGAGTCATCAAAAGAAACATGGATAGATTCTTCAACAGAAAGTAAACGCTTATTATATACTATATATGCTCTACTTGATTATGAGTATCCAAGAAAGATACCTTCATCCGTTTTTGCATCAAACTTCCCAATATTTTCCTTACCATTATTCAAAACAAAACATTTACAATCGAATACGTGAAGATGAGACAAGTTTGGCTTTCTTCCTTTTAAAAGCTCATAATGGGTTTAATTTAAAATAGGACGAATTAAAATCCTGTTTAAAACATAGCAGGTTGTGTTAATTGCATCAGCCCAAACATATTTTGGTAATTCACCCTCATTTAGCATTGTTCTTGCCAACTCCTCTAAAACGCGATTTTTGCGCTCCACAACGCCATTCTGTTGGGGAGTTTGAGGAGCTAAAAAGTTATGCTTAATACCATTCTTATCACAATACTTATCAAAGAGATAGTTTTGAAATTCACCTCCATGATCGCTTCGAATTGTAACTATTTTGGAATTCATTTTGTTTTGGGACAGTTTTGCCAAATGGAAATTATTATGGTTTCATAATCGTTGATGACTATTCTAGATTTACTTGTACTATATTCCTTCATAGTAAAGATGAAACTTTTTCTGCTTTTAAGAGTGAAAACTCTTTGTCCTAGAAGGTCCAAAGAAATCCATATGGAGAAGCTCAAGGGGTCGTGAAGTTGAAATTATATTTTTAGATTTAAAAGAGACCCTTGTTTGTTTTCCCATTTGGCACGCATCACATAGGTGGTCTTTTGAAAATTTTATTTTTGGAAGACCGACTATTAGATCCTTAGATACAACCTTATTGAGCAAATCGAAATTAACATGCGCTAAACGTCTATGCCAAAGCCAAGAGTCATCATTCAAGGTAACTAGACATTTAGTACTTGCTAAATATACATCAAAAAGATCAAGCATATAGATATTGTTTACTCTTACACCCTTAAACACAACATTATGTTCAGTATGTTCAATTATGCAGCAAGTTTTTGTGAAAGAAACCTTGTAACCCTTGTTGCACAATTGACTAATGCTTAACAAATTGTGTTTAAGCCCCTCTACAAGACGGACATCAGAAATAGTAGTGGTAGAGGGATTACCTACACTACCTTTTCCAAGTATAGCTCATTTGTTATTGTCTCCATAAGTAACATATCCTTTCTTCTTTGATTTGAAGTCTATAAAAAGCGATATGTCACCCGTCATATGCCTTAAGCACCCGATGTCTAGAAACCATCTTCTATCTAAGGATTCAAGACATTCATCCTACAATATCAAAAGAGAGAAATAGGTACCCAATTTTCATTGGGTCCATGTGGGTAAGTGGTAACATGGTTGCCTTTAGGCTTCCATTGATAAATACCTTTAGGAACAATATATGTCCTAAACTTGCATTTCTCAATGGTATGGCCAGCACGACAACAATAATGACATAAGCCATGATGATGTGTTTGTTTAGTTTTGTTCATTAAATCCTTTGGAATAAAAGAGTATTTTGCATATGGTGGATTTAATGACTAATTAAACAACCTAGAATCAATGGCATAAGTAACCTTAGGTTGTAAAGCTTTTTCCAACTTGACCTTAAGAGTGTTAACCTCTTGTTTCCAAATATGACAAGCTTCACAATACCTAACTTTACTACATCCATTAATATTAATATCTTTTGAATTTTCTGCAATACTGTTGCACCCCAAAATTTGCCCTCACCAAGACAAGACATTGTGTACTAAGGTATCCCTAGAGGTTCACAAGGTTCACATGGTATCTCAAGAGGTTCACAGGGTATCTCAAGAGGTTCACAAGGTTCACAATTAGTCAGAAAGTTTGACAATTCCCTCAGACAATGCATCCTCCTAAGCAAGGCATCCTAAACTAGGGTTTTGACTTTCATCAGGCTAAATGGGCTTCCAAGACTTCAAGTGAGCTCCATAGCATCCTATATGTGTTCAATAATCCCCATGTCAAGTTTCAAGACTTTCCCAAAAGATTTGCTCAGTCAGATGATCAGATAGGCTAAAATCAATCAAAGTAGTCAAAAAGTCAAACTGAGGTCAACTGTGGTCAAACCAAAGTCAAACTTCATGATTTTTTGCCAACATCAAGTATATGAATTAAAATTCATCATTTGATCAAGTGTTGATCATGATTCATCAAGGAGATTTCAGTTCATCAAGAATCAGGAGTTTCTAAATTAGGGTTTTCATAGGAAAAGTCAACTGAACTTTGACCATCCATAACTTTCACATGCTTCATCAAAAATTTCCCATCTAAATCTCATTTTGAAGGAAATTGAATTCTCTACAACTTTGGGTCTCACAAGCCAAGCCCAAAAATGCTTCATTTGGAAGGTATGAGCTAAGACATTATAGGTCACTTTAAAAGTCAACAAAAAGTCAACAACTTCCAAAGAGCATAACTTGAGAATGGTAAAAGATATGGACATGAGACCAAAGAGGTTGGTTAGAGGACTCTTTAAGCTTTCCAAAATGTCCAATAACACCTTCATAGCATTAAAATTGAGGGATTTATGCTCTTGCAAAGTTGGGAAATTTTTGAGAGGTTTGTGAAGCAAATGGGGTCTTAGAACCAAATTTCACCAAATGGGCTTGCATTTTTTTGATCCAAAGACTTCCATGATATCATGCACGACCAAACTACAGATATTTATGATTTTTATAATTTATTTATTTTTTATTTTGATTTTATTCATCAAAATTCAATTTAAATCAAAATAAAATATGAAAACTCAAATATTTGATTTGATTCTTCTTCTAGAATCTCATAAACATCATTTAAGTTGATTGGATGCTCTCAAATTTCATGCAAAGTCTTAAGAGTATGAAAATATTTGATTTTTTATCATAATTATGGATGACATTTCTTCACAACCAAGTAACAAAAATCCACAAAGACCAAGCCCAAATTATGACCTAATTTGGTTCTACTATAAGTACATAACATGACCAAGGCAAATGGACGAAATTTTCTGCAAGTGAAGCCTTTGTTACAAATTTCCAAAATTCTTCAAAATAGTGGAATTCGGATTTTGAGATTAAGACAATTTCAAAGCCTTACAAAGGTTGCAAATTAATCCTGGGTGATTCTTGAATATATTTGCAGCATCATAAACACTAAAACCATGTAAATTGCACTAACCGAATTCATGTTTCTTGAAAAAATTTTGAATTTCGTTTTCATGCTTTCACGCATTATAAATTGTTTTTATGAATCTAATCTTGTTTGTTGATGTGTAAGGATTAATTCTGGGCAAAAACATTGGAGTTTCATGGCCGAATGTACAAGATACCATTGTTAGGGTTTCGGATCCGATTTTGGGGACTATCGATTTAGGCCATTTAAAAGTGTTTGAATGCTTGGGATGAATCATATATGTTATGGGTAATCGATTGGGATGAATATCTTGGATTAATTTCATGTATTTTCCATGTTTGAATTTTACAGGTCTTTAGCTACGCAAAAAAACCTTAGCTAATTGTGCAGAAAAAAATTGTAGCTAAAAACTGTATCCCAAGGTTGAAGATGAAGTTGGCGGGTTTTTTCAGTTTTTGAATTTTCAATATCGTTTATATTAACTTTGTTTTGTAGGATTATCACAATGCGCACTTGGCGCAGCTGGTGAGGAGTGATATCCTGGAAGGTATAGGGCCTGGGTTCGAATCCCAGGTCCCTTTGTTTTTCTTGTTTTTTTTTCTTCTTTATTAACTTCACTTTGTTTTTTTCAATTAAATCAAAAATTATTTTTCTTAAAGCAATTGTTATAAATTGAATAATAATCTAGTTAATACTTTTCACAATTTTATTCTAATTAAAAAAATTCTTATCATTTCTTTAATAATAATCTTGCACATAATTAGTCCTTTATATTTTGTAAATTAATTAATTAATTAGTAAATAAGCCATTTTTTAAAGTAAATTTATTTATCATTCTAATTTTCCTTAATTAAATCCTCAACCCTAATTTCTCTAACCCTAAATTTTAATTTATTTTTCTTAACCTAAACTTAAACTTTTTTTTTATTAAAACTTTAATTTAATTTTTTTCTTAAATCTTAAATTTATTTTATTTCTGAAATTCTGTGATCAGGTATGAGATGTCGAATGAGATGTTCCAACACTTGACAGATTTAACCAAAACTTAAAGTGCAAGAAAATTAAACAACACAGTAGTTTGTTAACCCAGTTCAGTGTATAACCACACTTACATCTGGAGGCTACCAAGCCAAGAGGAAATCCACTATAAGTAATATTAATTCTAGACTTAAACCACCCAGTTTAATCTTTCACTTAATATCTACCCAATGCAATTTCTACCTAAGACACAACTTAGATATGAGTACCAACTCACTCCCCCTCAATCACACAGTGATCTTGTTTACAAGTTTAATAAAATTGAAGTCATACTTCAAACAAAACAGCTTGATCTTACTTCAAAGTTTCAATCAAGACACAAATACACTTTTGCTTAAAAGCTCATAAAGTGGTACAATTAAAAACAACCTGCTATTAAAACACACAACACCCTATTTTGTCTTCTGGAATTCGTGCTCAATTCTGAGATATTCTGTTGCTTAAATAGGTGTATGGATTTTGGGCTTTCTGTAGGTTAATCCAGTCCTAAAACGCATGCAACTTCCACCTAGAATTAGGGTTTGTTACTTCCTAGATTCTAGGTGATTTAGTTCTTCTGATTATGCTGAAGTCTCATAACAATACTCCCTACAGATGCGCCTTATTCTGTTTTTGTCCATCCATAAATAATTCCAGATAACTTTCCTTAAATTACTTTGAACAGTTAGTCATTAATTAATTCTGGTAGCAGGTTTGAGATGTCACAACATCTGTTGGGACATCCTGAAAAACTGAACTTAACTCATTAACACAATGTCCCAACATCTGGTGTGACATCCTGAATTAAGTTCTTATACTCTGTTTGATAATGTCCCAACATCTGATAGGACATCCTGAACTGAATTCAACATTTCTTGTTGGTCAAAAATTCTGCCAATTCTAAACATCTACAAACTCCCCCTTTGGCTAATTTTTGGCTAAAATTCTTTTCTGATTTTCAGAGTGCAGCAGAAGTACTTTTATCAGAGTATAGCAGTTCTTTTCTGTTGAGTCATGTGTGAGTTTACTCCCCCTCAAACATACATGTATTCAGATTTGTTGCAACAAAAATTTTCATTAAAACACACTGATTCAGTTCAGAAGCAAACAGAAGTTTTTCATTAATAGCTAAACAGCATCATACATTGTTGTTGTTATTGTTCTCCCCCTTGTTAGACATAAATTTGGGGCCAAAGATACTAAGTCAAAATTACAATGCAGCAGTCATTACATTTTTCCTCACATACAGTTTTTCACTCAGACTCCTCACAGTCAGTTTCTTCCTCTTCCTCAGTCTCCTCATCAGAAGTAGCAGCTTTCTGAGCACTTTCTTCAATCTCCAGCCTTTGGATAATCTCCTCAAGCTTCTGCTTCCTTGCATTCAGTTCTTTGCAAGTGCTTTTCAGTTCAGCAATTAATGCAGCTTTGGAGATTGGAGACTTTGCCTTTGAAGGACCAGCAGATGTCCCAGAGGGTGCTTCAACATCAGCTGCATGATGACTCAGGAACAGCTTGTAGTGGAAGGCCAGAGGGCTTTCTCTTTTGTAGATTGTGTCCTTCTCAGTGAGGATTCCAGGATACTGACTCAACATTATTCCACACAGCAAGGAAGGGAAGGCAATTGGCAGCTTTGTTGCAGAGGATCCAGCATGCTTCAAAGTCTGATCAAAGATATAAGCTCCATAATCCAGCTTTGTTTGAGTGCCCACAGCATATATGAACCTGCCCAACCCAGTTGATATTGAGGATGTATGGTTGGTAGGTACCCAGTTTGCTGTACCAATCCTATTCAGCATGGCATATTTCCTTGTCAGCATGCTAACTGAGAGCTTCCCTTTAACTGGCCAAGCCTTGACCTGGTTAGCAGTAATAACCTTGCATACCTGGTTATCAGTCTTCCCTAACTCATTTGGGCCATCAGATTCTCTTCCAAGGTAGTGGTTGATAACCCTAGGAGAGAATTCTACACACCTTCCTCTTACATATACTTTTCTAAAGTCACCAGACTTACCATTAGCACAATCTTCTTGGAGGTTGACTATGAATTCCTTGACCAGCAGCTCATAGCAAGGAGAGAAGTTGGAGACAGTTTTGAAAAGGCCAGCAGAAGAAATGAGATCAATTAGCTCTGTGCACTCAAGTGCATTACTACTCAGCTCTCTTTCAAGTGCTACCCTTCTTTGATAGACAAACTTCCATCTATTCACACTTGAAACATGATGAAAGGAGATGTTGTCCAAAGGAGCTTCTGGAACAGCAGTTGATGACCTTGAGGGTGCTGGTTTCTTCTTTGGAGGAGAAGTTGGGACATCTTCTTCAACATCTGAATCTGGAGGAGTGACAACTTTCCTCTTTTGTGTTTGCACCTTGCTCCATTGTTTTGTAGGACCAAAGACAACTTTAGCTTTGTCCTTCTTTGGTGTAGCTTGCTTCTTCTCAGGAATTGCATGTCCTGCATGCATCTTTTCTTTCCTAGTCCTAAGCCTTTTGGCTATGCTAGGGTTTACAGAAGCAATGATTTCTGTATCAGAATCATGCTCTAGGTTCACAACAGGAGGAGGTTGAGCAGTTTCCTCTTCAGCTGGTGGTTCAACAGAGATTTGATCTTCAGTGGAGGCCTTGTGCTGGTCCTCAGATATTTCTTCTTCACTATCAGTAGAGGCCTTTTTCTCGTCCTCAGATGATTCAACAGCAGCATCAGATGAGGTCTTTTGCTGGTCCTCAGATGTTTCAACATCTATTGGGACATCCTGTTGAGCAGGAGTGTCCTTTTCAGCCTGAGTTTGTTGATCTTCTTGTGGAGCTGGCATGGTGTTCAGAGGGATAGATATGCCACTTACCACTCTTTGCTCAGATAGGATCCTGTTTACCATCTCCTTTATGGAATTATCCACGTATTCAGAAGCTTTTGGAGTGGTGTTTAATGGTGAAGGTATGCCTTTGGTCTTGCTGAAAACTTGATCTTTTGTTCTTTTTGGAGTTCTTGGCTTTTTAGCAAGAGGAACACTTCCTCTGATTTCGTCCATTGGAGTTGAATCCATGGGTACCACAGAAATGGGGGTTGCATGCACCACATCTTCCTTGTTGAGGATTTCTTCAGGAATGTTAGGGTTTTGAGACATTTTCGAAGGAGGTGGATGAAGAGTTTTAGGTTTGATGAGTTCTGAAAAACAGTTAGAGAATGCAATTCGTTTTTGAGAGTATGATGAGAAGATGGAAAGCTGAAAGCAAGCTGATATTTTATAAGTAGCCGTTACTTTGAGAATTTTTAGGAGTGGAATACACAGGGTGCTTGACCAGACTGGTGTTGCCATCTGGTGATCATGCCACACAATGTCATATGACATGTTGGCACATCTCCATAATTGCTAAATTTCACATAAGCAGATTCCCAATTTACCCCTTAGATTTTCAAATTGAGTAGCATCCAAGGCTTTGGTAAATATATCAGCCAACTGCAGATTTGTAGCTACATGTTCCAGTGAAATCACTTTCTCTTCTACAAGATCTCTGATGAAATGATGTCTGATATCAATATGCTTGGTCCTGCTATGTTGGATAGGATTCTTTGATATGTTAATTGCACTTAAGTTGTCACAGTACAATGTCATGACATCTTGTGGGACATTGTACTCAGTGAGCATTTGCTTCATCCAAACCAACTGTGAACAACTGCTTCCAGCTGCTATATATTCAGCTTCAGCAGTAGATAAGGATACACAATTTTGTTTCTTACTGAACCAAGAAATCAAATTGTTTCCTAGAAAGAAGCATCCTCCTGAAGTGCTTTTTCTGTCACCAGCACTTCCAGCCCAATCAGCATCACAAAAGCCAGTGAGAATTGGTTTGCATCCATGAAAGTACATTATGCCATAGTCACAAGTACCATTAACATATTTCAGAATTCTCTTGACTTGGTTAAGATGACTAACTTTTGGATCAGCTTGATATCTTGCACATACACCTACTGCAAATGCTATGTCTGGTCTGCTAGCAGTCAGATATAACAAGCTTCCAATCATACTTCTGTATAGACTTTGATCTACATTCTCACCCTTGTCATCTTTAGTTAGCTTTAAATGTGTGGGGGCAGGAGTTCTCTTATGAGCAGCACTGTCCATCCCAAATTTCTTGACTATGTTCTTAGCATACTTACTTTGGGAAATGAACATGGAGTCCTCCATTTGCTTTATTTGCAGTCCAAGAAAGTAGGTTAATTCTCCTACTAGGCTCATTTCAAATTCAGATTCCATCTGGTTGACAAAATGTTTGACCATCCTGTCTGACATCCCACCAAAGACAATGTCATCTACATATATTTGAGCAATCATGACATTTCCTTCTTCATCTTTAACAAACAAGGTTTTGTCAATTCCACCTTTCCTGTACCCTTGCTTGATAAGAAAAGTAGTCAGCCTTTCATACCATGCTCTTGGAGCTTGCTTCAGACCATAAAGAGCCTTCTTTAGTTTGTATACATGATTTGGACAGCTTGGATCAACAAATCCTTTAGGCTGTTCTACATATACCTCTTCATTAAGATAACCATTTAAAAAAGCACTTTTCACATCCATTTGAAATAGCTTGAACTTTAAGATACAAGCAATTCCCAAAAGTAGTCTGATTGATTCAAGCCTTGCTACTGGTGCAAAGGTTTCATCAAAGTCTACTCCTTCAATTTGTGTGTATCCTTGAGCTACAAGTCTAGCTTTGTTCTTTGTAACAACTCCTTGCTCATTTGACTTGTTCTTATATACCCATTTAGTTCCAATCACATTTATGTCATCAGGTCTAGGAACAAGATTCCATACTTCATTTCCTGTGAATTGACCTAATTCCTCTTGCATAGCACAAATCCAATATTCATCAGTAAGAGCTTCCTTGATGTTTTTAGGTTCTATTTTAGAAACAAAACAGGAACCTGAAATCACTTCTCTTGATCTAGTGCTTACACCTCTGTTGGGATCACCAATTATCAAATCTTTGGGATGATCCTTCTGGATTCTGATGGAGGGAGGTTTGCTGGATTGATCTGTCCTTGCATCAGTTTGAGTGAAGTCATAATGATCACTCTTTTCTTCAGCTTCAGTCTTGATATCAGCAGATGTTCCAACATCTTCTGGAACATCTGTAGGAGCATCATCAATTATCACATTTATGGATTCCATGATAACCTTGGTTCTAGAATTAAATACTCTATATGCTCTGCTGTTTATAGAGTATCCAAGAAAAATCCCTTCATCACTTTTAGGATCCATTTTTCTTTTTTGCTCCCTATCTGCCAGAATATAACAGTTACTTCCAAACACATGGAAGTACTTAACTGTGGGTTTTCTGCCCTTCCAGACATCATAGATTGTGGACAAAGTTCCTTTCCTTAGAGTAACTCTATTATGAATGTAACAAGCTGTGTTCATAGCTTCAGCCCAGAAGTACAAAGGTAACTTTTTAGCATGGATCATAGCTCTTGCTGATTCTTGAATAGTTCTATTCTTCCTCTCAACAATCCCATTCTGTTGAGGAGTGATTGGTGAAGAGTATTCATGATTGATTCCTTCTGAATAACAGAAATCTAAGAATTTTTGGTTCTCAAATTCTTTTCCATGATCACTTCTTATTCTGATCACACAACTGGCTTTTTCCCTTTGTATTCTTTGGCATAAGTCTTTGAATACATCAAATACATCAGACTTTTCTTTGATGAAATTTATCCATGTATACCTTGAAAAGTCATCAACCACCACATAGGCATACCTCTTACCACCAAGGCTCTCAACCTGCATAGGTCTCATAAGATCCATATGTAATAGTTCCAAAACTTTGGAAGTTGTCAGATGTTGAAGCTTTGGATGGGACATCTTGGTTTGCTTGCCTATTTGACACTCACCACATATTTTGCCATCATCAATCTTCAGTTTAGGAATACCTCTCACAGCATCCATAGATATGATTTTCTTTATGCCTCTGAAATGAAGATGACCTAGTCTTTGGTGCCATAGTTTCACTTCTTCTTCTTTAGCCAAAGAGCAAGTTGAAGTGAGACTGAAGTCTTGGGGTTCCCACGTGTAACAGTTGTCTTTAGATCTGGCTCCTCTCATGACAACCTTTTGTTCTTTGTTAGACACTATGCATTCAGTTTTGGTAAAGTTTACACTGTACCCTTGATCACATAATTGACTTATGCTGATCAGGTTAGTAGTTAAACCTTTAACTAGCAGCACATCATCTAGTCTTGGTACATCTAGACAGTCCAAGGTTCCAACTCCCTTGATTTCTCCTTTAGCTCCATCTCCAAAGGTTACATATCTGGATGAATGTGACTTTAAGTCCACTAGCAGATTCTTCAATCCAGTCATGTGTCTTGAACATCCACTGTCAAAGTACCAGTCTTCTTTAGCTGATACTCTTAGAGATGTATGAGCTATATATGCAACACCTTTCTTTGACCATTTGAGTTGAGATTTCTTTTGATATCTCTTCCCTGTGTATTGTTCATCAGTAGAGCTCCAAGATTGTTTGTTGATCTTGTTCTTGGGTATGTAGCTTTGATCAGCATGAAGACTAGCTTTTGGTTTCCATACCTTCTTGATGACCTTTGTCTTCTGCTTAGGGGGTTGCTGATCTCTTTGATGTCTATGCAGCACTTTCTGGGTAACTTCTATCTTCTGCTTAGGGGGTTGCTGATACATCTGATTTGGATATCCATGCAACTTATAGCAATGAGGTTTGATATGTCCAAACCTTCCACAATGATGACATCTCCATCTTTGATACTTATTCTTCATTATGTTCTTTTCAGGATGTTGAGACATCTGTTGGAACATTATGTTTGACTTTGTGTTCTTTTCATGATGTTGAAGCATCTGTTGGGACATCTTGTTTGACTGTATGGACTTTGAAGTAGTTTTGCTTGAGCTAGCTTCATCCTTATGAACTTTGTTAAATCCCAGTACACTTTTATCCCCTGAATGCTTATTATTGTTGAGAATAACATCCAGTGTGCTTGAGCTACTGTTCATCATTCTAACAGATTTGGACATATGTTCCAACTTGGAGTTGAGAAGACTTACTTCACTTTTCAAGGTGTCAATGATCTCTAGATCACTTGCTTTTTCATCCTTTAGTGCCTCATTCTGCTTCTTTAGCTTGATAATCTCACTGCATATTTCAGTGCTTCTTTTGAATAGTTCTCTGTATGCTTGCTCAAGTTCTTCAAAAGTAAGCTCCCCATCACTGGATTCACTTTCAGATTCACATAATCCAGCTAGAGCAGTGATATGCTTAGCTGATTCTTCTTCTGAATCACCTCCTGAGTCTTCATCAGACCAGGTTACAGAGAGTCCTTTCTTTTTCCTTTTTAAGTAGGTAGGACATTCATTCCTGATGTGTCCATATCTTTCACATCCATGGCATTTAATTCATTTTTCTTGACTGGTCTTTTCATCATAATTTGACCTTCTATTAGCATCATAAGGTCTTTTGTTCTCAGAAGAGTTTGTGTATCTTCCACTGGGTTTGGATTTGTCTTCCATCTTTCTGAGAATCTTTTTGAATTGTCTTCCAAGCATAGCAATGTTGTCTGATAAGCTTTCACCAGTTTCTGATTCATCATCTTCTTCTACATCAGTATTTGTCACCAAGGCTATGCTTTTGTTCTTCTTTACATTTGTGTCATTCATTCCCATCTCAAATGTTTGAAGGGAACCAATGAGCTCTTCAACTTTCATTTTGCATATGTCTTGAGCTTCTTCTATTGCTGTGAATTTCATGTCAAATCTTTTTGGCAAAGATCTGAGAATCTTTCTAACAAGCTTTTCATCAGTCATCTTTTCTCCCAAGGCTCCAGAAGTATTGGCTATTTCTAAGATGTTCATGTAGAATTCATGAATTGTCTCATCTTCCTTCATTCTCAAGTTTTCAAACTTGGTGGTGAGAAGTTGAAGTCTTGACATCTTTACCTTTGATGTTCCTTCATGAGTTGTTTTGAGAGTGTCCCAAACATCTTTGGCCAGCTCACAATGATGCACAAGTCTAAAGATGTTCCTATCAATGCCATTGAATAAAGCATTTAAGGCCTTGGAGTTGCCTAGTGCTGAATCTTCTTCCTCCTTACTCCATTCTTCTTCAGGTTTCAACATTTTTGCTCCATCTTTGGTGTCTTGGACAGGATGTTCCCATCCAATGTTGACTGCTCTCCAGGCCCTGTTGTCAAGTGATCTTAAGAATGCAATCATTCTTGGCTTCCAGTAGTCATAATTAGATCCATCCAGTATAGGTGGTCTATTTACTGATCCTATATCTCTGTCCATGTTTCCAGAATTTGTATTCCCTAGATCTCACCCAGTATAAACAGGCAGGGTGTCTGCTCTGATGCCAATTGAAATTCTGTGATCAGGTATGAGATGTCGAATGAGATGTTCCAACACTTGACAGATTTAACCAAAACTTAAAGTGCAAGAAAATTAAACAACACAGTAGTTTGTTAACCCAGTTCAGTGTATAACCACACTTACATCTGGAGGCTACCAAGCCAGGAGGAAATCCACTATAAGTAATATTAATTCTAGACTTAAACCACCCAGTTTAATCTTTCACTTAATATCTACCCAATGCAATTTCTACCTAAGACACAACTTAGATATGAGTACCAACTCACTCCCCCTCAATCACACAGTGATCTTGTTTACAAGTTTAATAAAATTGAAGTCATACTTCAAACAAAACAGCTTGATCTTACTTCAAAGTTTCAATCAAGACACAAATACACTTTTGCTTAAAAGCTCATAAAGTGGTACAATTAAAAACAACCTGCTATTAAAACACACAACACCCTATTTTGTCTTCTGGAATTCGTGCTCAATTCTGAGATATTCTGTTGCTTAAATAGGTGTATGGATTTTGGGCTTTCTGTAGGTTAATCCAGTCCTAAAACGCATGCAGCTTCCACCTAGAATTAGGGTTTGTTACTTCCTAGATTCTAGGTGATTTAGTTCTTCTGATTATGCTGAAGTCTCATAACAATACTCCCTACAGATGCGCCTTATTCTGTTTTTGTCCATCCATAAATAATTCCAGATAACTTTCCTTAAATTACTCAGAACAGTTAGTCATTAATTAATTCTGGTAGCAGGTTTGAGATGTCACAACATCTGTTGGGACATCCTGAAAAACTGAACTTAACTCATTAACACAATGTCCCAACATCTGGTGTGACATCCTGAATTAAGTTCTTATACTCTGTTTGATAATGTCCCAACATCTGATAGGACATCCTGAACTGAATTCAACATTTCTTGTTGGTCAAAAATTCTGCCAATTCTAAACATCTACAATTTCATTTATTTTGCTTTATTATTTATATAGTATTGTTTATTTTTATTAGGGAAAAATGTATATGTTAAATTTATTTGTAATTTATTTCTCGCTGATTATTTTGTAACTGCCCATAAGCCATGTAATAGCGTAGATTTTATATTTCCGTATTTTATTTAATTTATTTAATTGCTTGGTTAATAAATAGGGAGTGATAATTTAATTGAAATTAATCTAATTTAGATAATTAATTAAATAAGATAAATATTTGAAAATAAACACTCACACACGTAAGTCGATCTTTGATCGCCATCTCGCACTTTCTAGGGTTACTCCTCAGGTTGCCTAATTATAAGGTCAAGTAAGGTGTCTTAAAGCAAAGTCCCTTCATAAAATATCATCTAGTCCCTTCAGTTTAAAAGATTAAGTCCCTTCGAGGTTGCCTACGATAAATGATCTTGTCCCTTCGAATAAAAGATGATAAGTCCCTACGAAATGCTAAAGACACCTTACAGTTGCCTAAATACAGATGTCCCTTCAGATGTCCCTTATCACATCCAAGGTAATGACTACCTATTCCTTAATAATGGGGATAGTCTTACCATTGAAAGAACACATAAGAACAGTAAAGATTTAACATAGGGTAGGTTCCTCTTAAGTACTTGCTCACTTTTCTTCAAAATACTTCATTACACTTCACATTTCAAACAAATTTTCAAAACAAAGTCTTTATATACATCCATACGAGGATCATTATAAAGTACTTAGAAAATTTTCAATCACACACTACACTTTCTCAAAAAAATTTAAAGTGAGCTAAGTAACTAAGAGCCCATGGATAACCATGGATATAAATGGTGCTAATACCTTCCCTTTATATAACCTACCCCCCGAACTCAAAATCTTTTTAAGGTCTTTCCTGTTCTTTTATGTCCTTTCCTTTTTGGATAAAATAAAAGTCGGTGGCGACTCTTGCTATCTGCAACATTTAACTAAAAGTCAGTTCTCTCACCGTGTTACAGAACTCGCGACTCTGCTGGGGATTTAATAAAAGAGGGGTGCCCTTAGGAATTAGATCACTTTAAACTTGTTTGCTTTGTTTGCTTTACTTTACTGGTTGGGTGCTCTTATGTGTGAAAGATCCTAACCCGGATCTAGTGTACCTTAGGTAAATGGCAATAGACCAAGGAAACAGTACGACGTATACCGATATGGTTGATCTGGTGGCCATAGTTAGTGTGACTTCTTGGTTGGTGCTTATGTTCCTTAAGAAAGTTGACGATAATATGAGGCTGCCATATGTTGTCAATACACTAACTGACTTTTAGAACCCTAGTCATCCCATCTTGGCCTTTAGAAAGTAGTGAGATAACCGACTTTGGTGAAGACTGAAGTTGGTTGATACTCGATGCTACACTCATTGAGATTCTAAACTTGGGGGGTTTTGGTTGGAAAGTAAGTTGCCTACTGAACAACCACCCTTGTGAAGGATCAATGATATTGAGATCCCTTAGAACCTGGTTACTTTATAGGACATGATGAACCAACTAAACTTCAGGGGAGGGTACTTACCTTTAAACCTCATGCAAGCCTTCAAACCTATGGCTATTGTGTGACTTGTTTGTGTGTGTCACATGTTTGTGATTGAGCATAACATCATAGCATCATCATGCATCATAAGCATAGCATTTTCACTAACCATTTCAAGGACCCAAGGATTTATCTTTGTTCTTTGTTGCAGGTCATGGCTTCTGCTCGTAGGAATACTATCCAGATCAACTTTGTAGGGATACCTCATAAGCTTAAGGAATTGGTCTCTCAAGTTTCTGAAAACTCCCAATTCATCAAGAGACATGGTTACCTACTGGATCTAGTCACTTCAGGGTTCAATGAAGACATGATGAGTGTTCTGTTTCAGTTCTTTGACCCTAAACATCACTGTTTCACATTCCCCGACTATCAGCTGGTTCCTACAATGGAAGAGTTCTCCAAACTTCTGGGTATACCTATCCTAGAGTAGAAACCTTTCACAGGCTTGGAAAAAGAGCTTAAACTCGAAGTCATTGCTGCAGCCCTACATTTGAAGAAATCAGACATTATCCTGGAAACAAGAAGTGGAGTTAAGGGTATCCTTGCTAAGGTATTGATGGAGAAAGCTCAAGTGTTCCTGAAGGCTATGAGTTATGATGCTTTTAAGGAGATCTTAGCCCTATTGATCTATGGCTTAGTATTGTTTCCCAATCCAGACCAGTTCATAGACGTACACGCCATCAACATATTTCTGACTCGCAATCCAGTGCCTACATTACTCGGAGACATCTTACACTCTCTTCATACCCGTAAAGGCACGAGGAACTCTGATGTGTTGTATACTTCTATTGTCTAGGTGGTTTATTTCTCACCTTCCTCGATCAGTGATGAAGAACGAACAAGGGTTCAGGTGGTCTAAAAGGATCATGTCGCTTTCTCATTCAGACATTCATTGGTGTTCTAGATCTATGGAGAATGTTACTATCATTGACCGTTGTGGGGAGTTCCCTAATGTGCCACTCCTTGGCATAAGAGGGGGCATTACCTACAATCCTTCCTTAGCTCTGCATCAGTTTGGTTATGCTCGGAGTAATGGTCCTCATGACATGCTTATTCAGGGTATTGTGTTCGACTACGACAACGATCTGCAAGGTTACCGTCAAAAGTTCATACGAGCTTGGGGCAAGGTGAACAGGGTTGACAGCAAGACTTTGGAACCCAAGTACACCATTCCTATGGAACCTTATTTCAGATGGGTGCGATCTCGTGCTCAGACTCTTATGATGCCATATCCTGCTATCCTGCCAGTTACCATGGAGCCTGTTGCTGAAGGAGATACTTCTTATGTCATTCTTCACCCAGATATGCCCACTGACATGGAGGAGTTACAAAGGTCCTGGATCCAGTTGAAGGAGCAAAGAGATACTTTTGAGACTCATTACAAAGCAAGTCAAGAAAGAATCATGGAGCTAACAAAACCACTTCACAAGGAGCGGAATCACAACTCATACCTCAACACAAAGAGGAAACGTCCATGGGAGACTTAAAACCCCATTTTTTGTATTCATTTCATTTTTATTGTAAGCCCAAGGGGCAAACAAGTTTATTACTAATAAAATTTTACTTTTTGGTTGTCTAAACAAATTTAAATCCCGCGGTCCTTGAAAACATTGCATACGCATCTACACACCATATCATTGCATCACAGGTTTCTTATGAACAGGTATCTTATCTTCTCGCTGTTTATTTCAGCAGAAATGGCTCTTGAACAGACTGTCAAAGATCTCCAGGCTCAGAATGCACAATTCCAAGAGTTGATTCTAAACTTGTCCAAGGGGTAAGATAAGTTGAAGACACTGCTGGCTAAGAAGAAGAAGAAGACTAGAAGATCAGGAGGCCTTATTAATCTGGGAAGAAGGTTCAGAGGTCCTGTCAAGACAAAGGAACAGATTGATGATTCTGAGTCTGAAAATTCTGAGAAAGAGGGAGACAGTCTCCATGATACTGTGGGAGATTCTGATTCTGAAGCAAATTATTATCATGATCCTGCTAGTGAGGATAAGTACAAGATGCTGGTAGATAGAATGAATGCCATGGAGTTACAAAAATCTTCTGGGCTGGATTTTGAGGATCTGAGTTTAGTATCTGCAGTGGTTATACCTATTGGCTTCAAGGTTCCTACTTTTGTGGTGTACGATGGTGTCTCATGTCCCAAGCTGCATCTAAGGTCCTATGTCTGGAGGATTCAACCACATACTGCTGATAAGAAGTTATGGATTCATTTCTTCCAAGAGAGCTTGTCTGGAACTCAATTGGAATGGTATTACCAATTGGAGAGTGTCAGTATTCATGATTGGAATGATCTTGCTGAGGCCTTCTATAGGCAATACCAATACAATGCTGATTTAGCACCTACTCGCATGCAGCTTCAAAGCATGTCAATGGGTGCTAAGGAGAATTTCAAGGAGTATGCCCAAAAATGGAGAGACCTGGCTGGCAGAGTTCAACCTCCTCTGACTGACAGGGAGCTAGTGGATATGTTTATGAGTACGTTGAATGGTCCTTTCTATAGTCACCTCATTGGAAGCTCATCATCAGGTTTCACCGAGTTGATAATGACTGGAGAACGTGTGGAGAGTGGTATAAGAAGTGGTAAGATACAGGTGGGGGCCTCTTCATCAAGCACTGCTAAGAAGCCCCCTAGTGGAAAGAAGGAGTCTAATGTTGTGTATAGTCAACATAGTCGTAACAGGAGTCACCAATCTGTGGGAGCAATCCACATTTCCAATCCTACTCCTGCAGCACCAGAGCTACCACAAAACAATCAACAGAAGCCTAGAAGACAATTCACCAAGATCAACATGTCACTGGCCCAAGCCTTGCAACACATGTTGAAAGGGGAACTCATTACTTTGAAGGATCCTCCTCAGAATCCTAATACTTCCTCTCCTCGATACAATCCTAATGCACGAAGTGCCTATCATTCTAATTGTCCGGGACACGACACCAACAACTGCTGGGTGTTGAAAAACAAGATTCAAGATATGATTGAAGCTGGGGAGATTGAATTTGACCCTCCTGGGACTCCAAATGTGATCACTGCTCCTATGCCCAACCATGAGAATACTGTTAATGTTGTTGATGAAGTTTCATATGTTTCCTCAGTAGCAGATGTGACTACTCCATTATCCATCATCAAGAAGAAGTTCGTACAGGCTGGATTCTTTCCAGGTTGTAATGAAGACTGTTTTTATTGTGCCTACAAACCTGACAGTTGTTGGAAGTTGAAGGACGGTATTCAACGCCTCATGGACAATTATACTATATTGTTTGAGAGAACTTCTTCTGTGGAAAGTATGTGTGAACATCTAACTCGAGGTACGAAGGTTGAAGATGTGGACATGGTTGATAAAGTGCCAGTGAAAATTACCTCCAAGGGTCCTGTCAAGATCACTCATAAAGGACTTATCAAGATTACTGCTGAAGGCCTAGTGAAGACTGTTGCTGAAGTCAGAGTGCCTCCCATGATTATTACCACTCCTGGCCCTGTTCCTTATACTTCTGATAAGGCTATACCCTGGAATTACGGTTCTGATGTTTACATCCATGGTGTTAAACAGGAACCTTTGACTGAGACACCTGTTACTGATGTTGATAATATTGCTGGATCTAGTGAGATCACCAGAAGTGGAAGAATTTTCTCTCCTCCGGTTACCTCAAAAAGTGCAGTTACTCCAACTACTACCTCCACTTCTGAACCAAGTACTGATGCTCAGGGCAAAGCTCCTATGGTTGAACCTGTGCAAGCTGAGGCACCAACTGCTGAAAATCTTTCTAAACAGATGGAAGAAGCGCTGAAGATCATTCGCAAGAGTGATTATGATATTGTTGACCAGTTGGGGCATACTCCCTCCAAAATCTCCATGTTATCTTTGTTGCTGTGTTCTGAGGCTCATTCTAAATCCTTAATCAAGTTCTTGAAGACTGCTCACGTACCAAATGAAATTTCTGTAGATCAATTTGAGAATTGTGTGGCACATCTGACTTATGATAATGGGTTAGACTTTTCTGATGCTGACTTGACTCCTGCCAAGAGAAACCATAACAGAGCTCTGCATATCTCCATTGAATGTAGGGGCACTACCTTGTCTCATGTGTTGGTGGATAATGGTTCTTCATTGAATGTACTTCCCAAAGAGGTTATGAGCAAGCTCAGTCCTGAAGATGTTGTGTTAAGACCAAGTAATGTAGTGGTAAGGGCCTTTGATGGCTCAAGAAGAGTGGTACATGGAGAAATAGATCTCCCAATCAAAGTAGGCTCTCAAGTCTTCGACTCTACTTTCTATGTAATGGATATTCGTCCTGAGTACTCCTGTTTGCTTGGGCGCCCCTGGATCCATGGGGCAGGTGCTGTGACCTCCACTCTACATCAGAAGTTGAAATATCTGGTGAAGGGAAAGATCGTCACTGTTTATGGAAAGGAATAATATATGATCAGTCATGTGAATACTTTTAAGTATGTTGAAGTGGAAGGTGAATATGTTGAGACTCCTTGCCAGACATTTGAGGTAGTTCCTTGGATCGTTCCTGCTATTGAAGCTCCTCCTGTTGTTAAAAGAGTTCTTGTGGTTAACAAAGTACCTCCTACAATGGACTCTCTCAAAGATGCTAGAGTTGTGGTTGAAGAAGGTGGTTGTACTATTTGGGGTCAACTTCCTGACATTCCTTACAAGACTGACAAATTCGGTTTTGGTTTCACTGCAGAGTCCCAGAAGGCTATTCGTCGTGCTCGTGCTGTTTGTATCACCAATCAAGGGGTCATGAGAGATCAAATCAATGATGTGGGTGACTATAGTGAAGACTACAACCTGGATGATTGGATCTTTCCTACTGTGGGTGATGGGCTCAACAACTGGAAGACCGAAGACATTATTCCTATCTCCTTTAGTCAGGAGTAAATACTATTACTGTGTTTTTATTTTAAGTTTGTAATTTCGAACAATTAAACTTTTAAGCCTTGTGTCTTGCCCGGGGCACAATGGTATGTTTGTTTCGGGATGTCATTTCATTTGCATACTTCATTCAATAAAAATCAATGGACGTTTCGTTTTCGTAAATATTGTGCTCCTTGTCTTTCTTTTATTTTTTATTTTTGTTTTATCAGCTATGTGTTCTTACACACACCCACATCACTAAAATGCAGATCCTCATCCACTCTGGATCCTGTTGATAATAGTTCTACTATTGCCAATTATAATTTCGAGAATCCGATCTATCAAGCTGAAGATGGAAAGGAGGAAGATTATGAAGTACCTGTAGAGCTTGATAGGTTGTTACAACAAGAAGAGAAAGCTATACAGCCACATGAAGAGCCAATCGAAGTTGTGAATCTGGGAACTGAAGAAAGCAGGAAAGAGGTCAAGATAGGGGCTGAATTAGAGGATGGTGTTAAGAGCAGATTAATTAAGATGTTATGTGATTATATGGAAATCTTCGTTTGGTCCTATGAAGATATGCCAGGGTTGGATATAGACATTGTGGTTCACCGTTTACCGGTAAAAGAAGATTGTCGTCCAAAGAAACAGAAGGTTCGTCGCATGCGTCCTAAAATGTCAGAAAAGATTAAAGCAGAGAAGATGAAACAGTTTGATGCGGGGTTCTTATCTGTGACTTCTTATCCTCAATGGGTTTCAAATGTGGTACCAGTACCTAAGAAAGATGGTAAGGTACGCATGTGTGTGGATTACCGAGATTGAATAAGGCCAGCCCTAAAGATGACTTTCCACTCCCTCATATTGATGTTCTGGTAGATAACACTGCTCAACACAAGGTATTCTCCTTCATGGATGGTTTCTCTGGTTACAATCAAATCAAGATGGCACCTGAAGATATGGAGAAGACTACGTTTGTTACACAGTGGGGCACCTTTTATTATAAAGTGATGCCATTTGGTTTAAAGAATGCCGGGGCAACATATCAGCGTGCTATGGCGGCTTTGTTTCACGATATGATTCATCATGAGATAGAGGTATATGTGGATGATATGATAGCCAGGTCCCAGAATGAAGAACAACACCTTGATCATCTGCATAAACTGTTTGAAAGGTTGAAGAAATACAAGTTGAGACTGAACCCAAACAAATGTACTTTTGGAGTTAGATCTGGTAAACTCCTGGGCTTCATTGTCAGTGGAAAAGGTATTGAAGTGGATCGTGCAAAAGTGAAAGCCATACAAGAGATGCCAACTCCCCGTACTGAGAAGGAAGTTAGAGGTTTCTTGGGACGACTGAATTACATTGCAAGATTTATTTCCCAGTTAACTGCCACCTGTGAGCCAATCTTCAAGTTGTTGAAGAAAGATCAGGTGATGGAATGGAATGACGAGTGCCAGACAGCCTTTGATGAAATCAAGAGATATCTTCTAGAACCTCCAATTTTGATGCCACCAGTTGATGGAAGACCCTTGATTATGTACTTAACAGTGTTAGACAACTCAATGGGGTGTGTGTTAGGGCAACATGACGAGTCTGGTCGAAAAGAGCAGGCAATATACTACCTTAGCAAAAAGTTTATCGACTGTGAAACAAGATACTCACTGCTCGAGAAAACTTGTTGCGCTTTGGCATGGGCTGCTCGCCAACTAAGACAGTATATGTTGACTCATACCACCTTATTGATTTCAAAGATGGATCCAATCAAGTACATATTCGAGAAACCTGCTCTCTCCAGACGAATAGCAAGATGGCAAATGATCTTAACAGAATATGACATACAGTACACTACTCAGAAGGCCATTAAGGGTAGTGTGGTAGCTGATCATTTGGCTCATCAAGTAGTGGATGATTATCAGTCAATGAGTTTTGAGTTCCCTGATGAAGACATTATGATTATTACCAAAGAACCTGGACAATATGACGGACCTGAACAAGGATCCCGATGGACTATGGTTTTTGATGGAGCTTCTAATGCACTTGGTAATGGTGTTGGTGTTGTGATCATTTCCCCTGAAGGTTGTCATACCCCGATTACTGCAAGACTTTGTTTCTATTGTACCAATAACATGGCTGAGTATGAGGCATGTATCATGGGTATCAAAGCTGCCATTGAGATGAAGATTCAGTTCCTGGACGTATATGGAGATTCAGCCCTGGTAGTTAGTCAGATTAAAGGAGATTGGGATACCAAGCATGAAAATCTTATTCCTTACAGAGAGCATGTGTTGTCCTTGATCCCATATTTTGAAGAGATTGCCTTTGGACATATTCCACGAGGAGAGAATCAGTTGGCAGATGCATTAGCCACCATGGCATCTATGTTTGAGATTAGCTGGGATGATGAAGCTCCCAAGATTACTATTGATAGATTTGAGAAGCCTGCATACTGCAATGAGATTGACACTGAAGAAGCAGAGGGGGAACCTTGGTTCTATGAAGTGAAAAGATAGCTTGAAGCTCAAGAGTTTCCTGAAGGGGCATCAGTCAAAGATAAGAAGTTTTTGAGGAGGTTTTCCGCTAAGTTCTTCTTGAGTAATGGAATTTTGTACAAGCGCAATCATGATTCAACTTTGCTTCGTTGTGTGGATAATAAGGAAGCAACAGAGATTATGGAAGACATGCATGATGGGATTTTTGGCACTCATTCTAGTGGTCATACCATGGCAAAGAAAATATTAAGAGCAGGTTACTATTGGTCTACCATGGAAGCTGACTGCTATCAACATTCCAGAACATGTCACAGTGTCAAATCTATGCTGATAAAGTGCATATACCTCCAACTCCATTGAATGTGTTGACTGCTCCCTGGCCCTTTGCCATGTGGGGCATTGATATGATTGGTGAGATCAAGCCTATTGCTTCTAATAGGCACCGTTTCATCCTGGTTGCTATTGTTTACTTCACAAAGTGGGTGGAGGCAGCTTCATTTGCATCTGTTACTAAGAATGTGGTGGCTCGATTCTTTAAGAATAGTCTCATATGTAGGTATGGCATCCCTGAAAGAATTATCACAGACAATTGCTCTAATCTGAACAATACCATGATCACTGATCTCTGCACGCAGTTCAAGATTAAGCATCACAACTCTTCTCCGTATCGTCCGAAAATGAATGGGGCAGTAGAAGCTGCTAACAAGAACATTAAGAAGATTCTATAGAAGATGATTGTTACTTACAAAGATTGGCACGAGATGTTACCATTTGCTCTTCATGGTTATCGTACTACAATAGGCACTTCAACAGGGGCAACCCCGTTCTCCTTAGTCTATGGTATGGAAGCAGTTCTGCCCATTGAAGTTCAGATCCCCTCCTTAAGAATCATGAAGGATGCAGGCTTGGATGAAGATGAGTGGATTCAGACTCTACTGGACCAGATATATTTGATTGATGAGAAAAGGCTAGCAGCTGTTTGTCATGGCCAGATGTACCAGAAACGGATGATCAAAGCTTTTAATAAGAAGGTTAAGCAAAAGGTATATCAGGCTGGTGATTTGGTAATCAAGCGTATCATATTACCACAGGGTGATCCTAGAGGAAAGTGGACTCCTACATACGAAGGACCATTTGTAGTCAAGAGGGTATTCTCAGGAGGTGCCATGATGCTTACTACTATGGATGGCGAAGACTTCCCACAACCTGTAAACGTAGACATAGTTAAAAAATACTATGCATAAAAAGAGACCCGCTAGGTTGACTGGCCTAGGCAAAAATAAGGGTATCCCGGCGAACCAAAAGGGTTCGGGCAAAAATTAGGGATATATATATAAAAAAAAAGTGTACACCCGGCAAGTCGAAAACCTGAAAAGGCGGCTTGGGCAAAAAAGGGTATCCCGGTGGATTGAAAACCTGAAAGGGCAATCCAGGCAAAAGTTAAGGATTAAAGCGTATGACTATGTCTCGTTTGGATCACTCATATAGCCCCAACTAGTTGTGCTACCTAAATCAAGTTCAAACAAATAAAGATCAATCCAATCGTTTCCGTCTCAACAGCAGAAGATGAGATACTTGAAGATAATGGCAATAGTAGAATTGAAACTCAATAGGATTATATCTCACATAGTTGTTTTCTTTGTAAAAATTTTACGACAAATTCCTCTTACTAGGACTTCTGTCTCCTTGTACAAACTTGCCTATGTATAGGTCACTTTATAATATAAATAAAATTTCGTCTTTGAATCCAGATTTACTTTTACCCTATTTACATAAATGAAAATGTCCATTGGTTGTGTTTGAATGTATGTATGCTTTTGAATATGATTGATGTTTACCAGAAATGCATAAAATGCAGTAATAGTATTTACTAAGGACGAACGAAGGTAGGAATTCAACGAAGCTTCGCTGGTTCATCCCACAAGACAACTACAAATCCCCAGTAGAGCAAATTTATCTTTATAGTTACTTCGAGTTACATCTCCCCTTGAATTTATGTCCATCTCTTTTATCCTCAGTCGGGATACTCAGGAACTTATTCCTTCAATAGAAGTACGACGAACGAAGACGGGAAGTTATGAATACTATACTATCAAAACAAGACGGGAACGAGGTTCTCATATTCTTCAGCAATGAATCGGGATTTATTTTCCCTAGCCAGCAGTTGTTATACAAAGATATCCAGACGCTTCAAGCTGCATGATTCATACATACATCATTTATATCATACCATAACATATCCATAAATGCATAATACATTTACTTAGATGCACCATGCCATGCATGCATACATATTGCATAAACTAACTTTTTCCCTGCAGGATGGTTATATGCAGATAAAATACTATCAACAATTCACAACAGGTCAGAAACGATCTATACGAAGGTCTAGTGCTGATACTTAATCATTACTCAAGATGTCCTTGGATAGTAGGCAAACGATCTATACGAAGATCTATTCCCTAATCCAGGATATTTTCAAGGGATATAATCGCCACGAAGATTTAATCCTGATATTCTTTTGTCCTTGGATAGTAGGCAAACAGTTTGTACGAAGATCTATTCCCTAGTCCAGGATATTTTCAGAAGATTTAATCCTGATATTCTTTTGTCCTTAGATAATAGGCAAACGGTCTATACGAATATCTATTCCCTAGTCCAGGATATTTTCAGGGGATTTAATCCTGATATTCTTTTTGGATAGTAGGCAAATGGTCTATACGAAGATCTATTCCCTAATCCAGGATATTTCCAGAAGAGATAATCGTCACGAAGATTTATTTCTACTGGTCTATTCAGCAATTCAAAACAGTTCAGAGACGATCTATACGAAGGTCTAAGTACTGATACTTAATTCAGAAAGAAATCGCCAAGAAGATTTGGTTCTGACACTTAAATTAAAGCATGTTCTTAGATATGGTTTAGAGACGATCTATACGAAGATCTAAGCCCTAACACTTAATGAAGGATATTCTTGTTCTCCAGAGATAATGTAGAGACGATCTATACGAAGATCTAGTGCTAGCATTCAACTCAAACCATGTTGCATAAACGATTCAGAGACGGCCTATACGAAGACCTAATACTGATATCCAGTATCAACATCAAGATATTATCACCTCCTGATATTATGGATGGCATCTATAAGCCCATTTCCAGTTCTTCCGAGTGGCATCTTCAAGCCCACTTAAGCATATACAACTAATCATCAATGTTACTTTACGCACCGGCGAGTGCAAATTTTTGGGCTTTTGTGTTCAATCCCCTTCAACCTTCCAGGTCACGACTGGTACATATACCAATCTAACCCCTCAGGTTTCAAAGAATTGAACAGGGGCAATTGTTGCACCCCAAAATTTGCCCTCACCAAGACAAGAAATTGTGTACTAAGGTATCCCTAGAGGTTCACAAGGTTCACAAGGTTCACATGGTATCTCAAGAGGTTCATAGGGTATCTCAAGAGGTTCACAAGGTTCACAATTAGTCAGAAAGTTTGACAATTCCCTCAAACAATGCATCCTCCTAAGCAAGGCATCCTAAACTAGGGTTTTGACTTTCATCAGGCTAAATGGGCTTCCAAGAATTCAAGTGAGCTTCATAGCATCCTATATGTGTTCAAGAATCCCCATGTCAAGTTTCAAGACTTTCCCAAAAGATTTGCTCAGTCAGATGATCAGATAGGCTAAAATCAGTCAAAGCAGTCAAAAAGTCAAACTGAGGTCAACTGTGGTCAAACCAAAGTCAAACTTCATGATTTTTTGCCAACATCAAGTATATGAATTAAAATTAATCATTTGATCAAGGTTTGATCATGATTCATCAAGGAGATTTCAGATCATCAAGAATCAGGAGTTTCTAAATTAGGGTTTTCATAGGAAAAGTCAACTGAACTTTGACCAGCCATAAATTTCACATGCTTCATCAACAATTTCCCATCCAAAGCTCATTTTGAAGGAAATTGAATTCTCTACAACTTTGTGTCTCTCAAACCAAGCCAAAAAATGCTTCATTTGGAAGGTATGAGCTAAGACATTATAGGTCTCTTTAAAAGTCAACAAAAAGTCAACAACTTCCAAAGAGCATAACTTGAGAATGGTAAAAGATATGGACATCAGACCAAAGAGGTTGGTTATAGGACTCTTTAAGCTTTCTAAAATGTCCAAGAACACCTTCATAGCATAAAAATTGAGGGATTTGTGCCCTTGCAAAGTTGGGAAATTTTTAAGAGGTTTGTGAAGCAAATGGGGTCTTAGAACCAAATTTCACCAAATGGGCTTGCATTTTTTTGATCCAAACACTTCCATGACATCATGCACAACCAAACTACAGATATTTATGATTTTTATAATTTATTTATTTTTTATTTTGATTTTATTCATCAAAATTCAATTTAAATCAAAATAAAATATGAAAACTCAAATATTTGATTTGATTCTTCTTCTAGAATCTCATAAACATCATTTAAGTTGATTGGATGCTCTCAAATTTCATGCAAAGTCTTAAGATTATGAAAAGATTTGATTTTTTATCATAATTATGGATGAAATTTCTTCACAACCAAGTAACAAAAATCCACAAAGACCAAGCCCAAATTATGACCTAATTTGGTTCTACTATAAGTACACAACATGACCAAGGCAAATGGACGAAATTTTCTGCAAGTGAAGCCTTTGTTACAAATTTCAAAAATTCTTCAAAATAGTGGAATTCGGATTTTGAGATTAAGATAATTTCAAAGCCTTACAAAGGTTGCAAATTAATCCTAGGTGATTCTTGAATATATTTGCAGCATCATAAACACTAAAACCATGTCAAATTGCACTAAACAAATTTATGTTTCTTGAAAAAATTTCGAATTTCGTTTTCATGCTTTCACGCATTATAAATTATTTTTATGCATCTAATCTTGTTTGTTGATGTGTAAGGATTAATTCTGGGCAAAAACATTGGAGTTTCATGGCCGAATGTACAAGATACCATTGTTAGAATTTCGGATCCGATTTTGGGGACTATCAATTTAGGCCATTTAAAAGAGTTTGAATGCTTGGGATGAATCATATATGTTATGGGTAATCGATTGGGATGAATATCTTGGATTAATTTCATGTATTTTCCATGTTTGAATTTTACAGGTCTTTAGCTACGCAAAAAAACTGTAGCTAATTGTGCAGAAAAAAACTGTAGCTAAAAACTGTATCCCAAGGTTGAAGATGAAGTTGGCGGGTTTTTTCAGTTTTTGAATTTTCAATATCGTTTATATTAACTTTGTTTTGTAGGATTATCACAACGCGCACTTGGCGCAGCTGGTGAGGAGTGATATCCTGGAAGGTATAGGGCCTGTGTTCGAATCCCAGGTCCCTTTGTTTTTCTTGTTTTTTTTTCTTCTTTATTAACTTCACTTTGTTTTTTTCAATTAAATCAAAAATTATTTTTCTTAAAGCAATTGTTATAAATAGAATAATAATCTAGTTAATACTTTTCACAATTTTATTCTAATTAAAAAAATTCTTATCATTTCTTTAATAATAATCTTGCACATAATTAGTCCTTTATATTTTGTAAATTAATTAATTAATTAGTAATTAAGCCATTTTTTAAAGTAAATTTATTTATCATTCTAATTTTCCTTAATTAAATACTCAACCCTAATTTCTCTAACCCTAAATTTTAATTTATTTTTCTTAACCTAAACTTAAACTTTTTTTTTATTAAAACTTTAATTTAATTTTTTTCTTAAATCTTAAATTTATTTTATTTCATTTATTTTGCTTTATTATTTATATAGTATTGTTTATTTTTATTAGGGAAAAATGTATAGGTTAAATTTATTTGTAATTTATTTCTCGCTCGATTATTTTGTAACTGCCCATAAGCCATGTAATAGCGTAGATTTTATATTTCCGTATTTTATTTAATTTATTTAATTGCTTGGTTAATAAATAGGGAGTGATAATTTAATTGAAATTAATCGGATTTAGATAATTAATTAAATAAGATAAATATTTGAAAATAAACACTCACACACGTAAGTCGATCTTTGATCGCCATCTCGCACTTTCTAGGGTTACTCCTCAGGTTTCCTAATTATAAGGTCAAGTAAGGTGTCTTAAAGCAAAGTCCCTTCATAAATTATCATCTAGTCCCTTCAGTTTAAAAGATCAAGTCCCTTCGAGGTTTCCTACGATAAATGATCTTGTCCCTTCGAATAAAAGATGATAAGTTCCTACGAAATGCTAAAGACACCTTACAGTTGCCTAAATACAGATGTCCCTTCACATGTCCCTTATCACATCCAAGGTAATGACTACCTATTCCTTAATAATGGGGATAGTCTTACCATTGAAAGAACACATAAGAACAGTAAAGATTTAACATAGGGTATGTTCCTCTTAAGTACTTGCTCACTTTTCTTCAAAATACTTCATTACACTTCACATTTCAAACAAATTTCAAAACAAAGTATTTATATACATCCATACGAGGATCATTATAAAGTACTTAGAAAATTTTTAATCACACACTACACTTTCTCAAAACAATTTAAAGTGAGCTAAGTAACTAAGAGCCCATGGATAACCATGGATATAAATGGTGCTAATACCTTCCCTTTATATAACCTACCCCCCGAACTCAAAATCTTTTTAAGGTCTTTCCTGTTCTTTTATGTCCTTTCCTTTTTGGATAAAATAAAAGTCGGTGGCGACTCTTGCTATCTGCAACATTTAACTAAAAGTCAGTTCTCCCACCGTGTTACAAATACTAGCTTTCAAACTTTCTAAATCTTTTTAAGCTTTGTATACTTTACCTTCCAAAAATGAAAAAATTTGTTTATCGGAAGATAATCTTTTAAAACCATCTACAACTTCGTTATACAGTTTTTCAAAAGCTATTTTCAGTTCAGAAAAAAGACATAGAAGGAAAATTATTATAGTAGGCTTGTTTTACCTTTTTATCATTGATTTTCTTCTTGTGGTGGGACTGGTTTTTGGTGTGATCCATAAGACACAGATTTGCGGTTTCATCACTATCACATGAACTTTGTATGCTTGATGAATCACTATCACTTTCCCATGCAATATAATATCTTCTTTGTTTGTTGTACCTTTTTGGTGGAGCTTTTGCTTTATCCATTTTCCCCATAGGACAATCTGTCTTATAATGTCCAGATTTACCACAATTAAAACAAGATCCTTTTCCTCTATTCTTCTTATTCTTTTCCTGTTTTGAATCTATAGATTGTCTTCGAAACTTTATGAGATTTTTTTCGGAATGCTTGATTCCATTCTTTCGAATGAATCTATTATATCTCCTAACAAAAAGTCCCCTTTCCTCATCACCCGAATCTTCATCACTACTTGAATCATTGTCACTTTGCTCTTTTTGTGAGGACTTTGAGCTAGAGGCCACAAGAGCTATTGGCTTCTTCTCATCATATTTGTCTCTATTCTTCTCCTTTTCCTTTTTACTCTTGTTCTCAAATTTTTCAAGAGTTTCTAGTTCTTGCTGATGTTCTTCCAGCTTTCCAAATAAAGTTGTAATCGTAAGTGTCGTTAGATCGTTGGTTTCCTTAATAGCTGTTACTTTAGGTTGTCATTCCCTGCTAAGACATCTCAAAATTTTATTAGTGGCTATTTAATTGGAAACAGGTTTTCCAAGTGCATTCAAACGATTGATGAGATGAACGAATCTCTTTTGCATGTCAGAGATAGATTCTCTTTGTTTCATGTGAAAGAGCTCGAAATCTTGATTAAGTGTGTTAATACAGGACTGTTTAACTTCAGTAGTACCCTCATGGGAAATTTCTAACGCATCCCACATTTCGTTAGCTGTCGAGTAATGGGATACCCGAGAATACTCATCAACACCAAGTGCTGAAATTAGCATATTTCGAGCTCTCCAATCACTCAACCACTTTTTCTCATCCTTCTCATCCTATTCAGCATTTGTCATAGTAATTTGAAAAGGACCATTTTGAATGGCAATCCATACGAGCCTATCAACATAAATTATGTGAAATCGCATGCAGTATTTCCAGTAGACATAATTTTCACCGTTGAAAACAGGCACTCTATTATACGCCCCCTTTGGTTTAGAATCCATATCGTTACAGGCAGCCACAAAGCACCAGCAAACTGGTGCTCTGATACCACTTGTTAGACGGTGTGGCTAGTGATCGAGAGGGGGGGTGAATAGATCACCTCCTTGAATTCAAGGATTTAAAAATACTTATCAGAGTTATTGAAAATTAGCGGAAAAATACGATCCCGAATCAACTTTCGTCTATTCTTGACCAACTACTAGAAAACCGGACACGCAAATTAATGTTGGATTTATATTAGGATGACAAAGATTTATTAACACTAGATTAATATTGAATCAAATGCACTTATCATAAAATTCTATTTCCAATGAACAAAACTCAGCTGACAGTTTTGTCAAACATTTGGCGTGTATGTGTTTAATGATTAACAATAATGGTGATTAGATAAAAGTTTTCTTACCATTATTGTATCATGAAATGTAAAGACACAATACACCAACTGAATCACAAAATTGTTGAAAACGTAAAGAGAGATAAAGAAAGAATATGATACGTAGATATTTGGTAAGGAAGTTCCCCACTTTCGTCCACGCATGTGAGTGCGTCTCCCTCTCAATTTCAAACTGAAATTGAGACTTGTTATATCAATAATGCTGAATTCGTTGTTTACAAGGTTACAATACAAAACCAGAAATCTAAACCCCAAGATCTTCCTCTTGTATGAACCTTCACTCATCTGAGCTTAATCAAGAATTTTCCTACAAGAAATACAAACAATTCATCGGTTCTACGACCTATTTGTGAAAAAACCAAATTTCCAAACCCTACGATGCGGATGAATATGTTCTACAAACGTGAGTAACAAACCCTCAAGAACACGCCCGTTCTTGAAGGATAAACCAGATGGTTTTTCCTCAAAACCCCCTTCAAACCTTCAACTCAGCTAGATCCTTGATCGTTCCACTGAACGTTGTCTCGTTGATCCTTTAATCCAAAGAACAAGAATGATTGTGTGTTGATGTTCTTGAATCAAAGTGATTGAGGAGATGATAAAGATGAAGTATCTTTCAAGTCTCTAAAACGGCTCACGAAATTGATGCACACCAAACTACTTTGACTGTGTTTTCCAATTTTCACTCAGTAAATCGATCACACATGAAAACTGGACTAACAAACCTTTTATATGTCAAAACAGAAACTGTTAGAAGTAAAAACAGAATTATGTATCGATCCCAAACTCGTATGAGTCGATACACAGATGTATGCATCAATGCATACTGAAGCTTTGATTAATTTCAGAAAATTAATTCAATCATGCATCGATACATATCACGAATGAATCGATACATAGCTTATTTCCATAAACATAAAAGAAGCATGTATCGATGCAACACACATATGGATCAATACATAACATATTTTTCAGAAACATAAAAGAAGCATGTATCGATGCAAAATTCGTATGGATCGATACATACACAAGAAAAAATGTTTTTGTGATTATAACAAAGAATTGTGTCGATGCAAAACAAGAATGTATTGATACATACATAAGCAAAATTGTTTTTATGATTTCTTTTAAGGTATGTATCAATGCAAGTCTCTTTGTATTGACTTGAAAATATAGTATGATCATAAATATGTACAAACTTAACATGTAAACTAATGCACAACAAACACATAGACATATAATACACAATTTGCTATCATTCAAAACTTATCCAAAGTAAAGGGTTACTCACAAAAGTATGGGTGTATCATCAACAGACAACAGAAAACCACAACGCAGCAAGTCAGTGTGACGCTCGTCACACTATCATGACCCTCATTACATTGTGTGATGGTCATAACACTGGGGTTATGGTCGTAACATGTGTGCCACTTGCGTGACGCTCATCACGCCCCCTGACGGTCGTCATCCTCTCAAAACTGTGTTCGTCTCTGTCTCCTTATTCTTCCAGATTTTTCCTTCTTGTTCGATCTCACACCAACATCCCAACCATCTCAGTACACAATAATTATAGGAATACGTATACCCAAATAAACCTAAATCAATTTTATAAAACCAAATCAATAACATCAACAAATTTTCGTTATCAACTATAACAATCAAACATACACAGAACAGTCATCACAGCATTAAAGTAATCAACATATAAGCCAACCCAGAAATACCCCAAAGATTAATCTGACGTTTACTTAAATTCAATATTCGAAAAATAATTAATATTACTAATTTTATTTTACCAAATTAAAGTTCATAATATCACCTTTCCCACACTTTAAACGACGCATCAAACAGGTACATGGTTTGAAAGTTATGAATTTTCCAAGTTTTCCAAAAACCTCAATTTTTTTCCTACGGGTTCAATTATATACAGCCCCAAAACCCCATCAATTCATCATGAAATCATATACAACCACAACACATTAATTTATGCAACACATACATCATTCCAAATAAAAAAATACGCCTTAATTTCATCACTTTCTACCTAATTCATCAAGAACTCATCATAAATCCCTAAAACCTCTTAAACCCCAAACTATTCCACATACTATTTATCATTAACCCAATTATAGAGTAAAAACCCCACCCTTACCTTGGATTGAAGGTTTCTCTATAACTCTCCGCTTGAACCTAACTTTGCCTTTCTTTTTCCTCATTTCCTCTTCTCTGCAACTTTACGTAACTTCTCCAAAAACCTTATTTCCTTCTTACTGATAAAACCTAACTTCTCTTATATATTCTAATTAACTTATAATTCTATTATTTTTAATAATTCCATACTAATAATATTCTAATACTATTTCTACAACTTAATCAAATAAATTAATTCAATTAACAATACAAATTAAATCAACATTCCACAACTTCGACCATTAAATTAATAGAAAAATAATACGGAGATATTTAATTAAATAAATAAGGTGTTACACTTTGTACAGGAAGCCCTTCAACGAAAAATGTATTTAGGATGGATTCAAGATTACCGTGAAATGAATGATCATTTAATCAACATGATACAAGATGTTTCAGCAATCGAACCTATGGACTATGAATCCGAAAAAAGGATTTTCAATATAATCCCTTTGATCGAAGGAAAGAAATGCTTGGAAGTTCCCTTTGACAACAAAATGATCCCCAAGCCATTATTGATAAAGGTTACTTACGACAACTGAAAGGCTCGCCTAACCCCTTTGGCCATCTACTTTACAAGCTCAGTACCTTACGCTTCAGAGAAAGAAATTTCATACAAATACATATCTAAAATAATAGAGGACGGGAAGGATGTTCCTTTACCATCCATCGTCAGCGTCGTTGATATCAGTTGAGTCACTCGAAGTGGACGAGTCTTTAACAGAGGAGTTGGAGAACCAACACAAGAAAAGGGACCTCGAGCTGAAGTTATTGACCCACCCGTTGGTCAATCAAGTAACTCAGAGCCCGCAATAAAGGATAATGGTGAAATCCTTAGGCTCATCCAAAGAAGCGAGTACAACATCGAAGATTAATTACTACAAAATCCTTCTAGAATCTCAATATTTTCTCCCATGCTCAGTTCAAAAGCTCACCGAGAAGCATTACATAAAGTTTTGGAATAAGCTTTCATAGAACCAGACATAACAGTGAATCAATTCGAAGGTATTGTCTTCAGCCTTACGGATTTCAACAATCAGGGATTCGACAATGAAGATCCTCCTAAAGAAGGAAGGAATCATAACATGGCATCAAACATTACAATCAACTACGGTGACGTTGCTTTAGCCAGCGTACTCGTAGATACCAGTTCATCATTGCACGTAATGCCAAAGTCAACTCTCACACGATTGACTTTTCAAGGTCTTCCCATGAGGAACAACAAGATCATAGTCAAAGCTTTTGACGGATCTAGAAAAGCAGTTATCGGCAAAGTAGATCTTCCCATAACTATTGGACCACATGCATTTCAAATCAACTTCCAAGTCATGGATATTCGTGCAAAATAAAATTGTTTGCTTGGTCGACCTTGTATCTATGAAGCAAGAGCGATAACTTCCACATTTCATCAGAAATTGAGATTTATGAAGAATAAAAAATTGGTGACTGTATACGGAGAAAGAGCTCTAATCGTCATGAATTTATCATCATTCTCGTATTTGAAACCAGAAGAAGCCATTAGAACAAAATTCCAAGCTCTCTCTATAAGCAACGAAAAACAACCTAAAATAGGAATGTCAATCACTTCCTACAAAGATTCTTTCCAAGCCTTGGAAAGCAAAGAAATCAAAGACTGGGGGCAAGTTGTAATCCCCATCAACAATGAAACCAGAAAAGGTCTTGGTTGTTCCTCAGCAGTAACCAAACCTACAGAAAAGGACGAAACCTTTGCTCCTATCAAAAATTTCTTCCACAGTGGAGGCTTCCTCCACCAGATCTCTCAAGAGGTCCATACCATCGAAGAAAAGAACTCGGATAACTACGACGATTCAAATGATGAATGGAAGAATTATTTCAACGAAGAAGGATATGTGTCTCAAGACGAAATGCGCAAGCTGTTTGACTTTCCAATTTCCAGTCTAAGATATATTCCTAAATTAGAAGTTAGAGAAACTTACAAAGGACATCATGATCCTCACATCTCATTGGAAGATACTAAGATGATTTACAACTTTGACTATACTTCCTATAATCTCATAGACGATTTATCATTTTGGGAGGATAAACAACACCACCTCGATAAATTTGTAAGGATTGTTGGACAATACTTCCTCAACTTTGCATTTCCAGAAGTAAACGTCATTACTGAAGATGACTCATCAATTTCCACAGAGAATTGGGATACCTTGGGACAACCAAGCGGAAAGTACGACTTCCTAGTGAAGTACACTGCTCCTGAAATTTCTTGAATCAACATCAAGGACATCCAACCCACTGGATGTGAAAACTCTCTTGAAGATACCAATGAAGAAATGAAGGATAATTTCTCATATGGTCAAACTGCTTAGAAGGAAGATTTTACGGATCCTCCTCCACAAATAAATGTTATTACAATGGATACTCCGGGAAGACAAGTTCCATACTTCTGCATCTCCAACGGAGTTCGTTATGATTGGGTCGTTGTTGATGTCACGAACACTGTTCACATTCCAAAGTAATTGCCTAGTTTTTATTTTGACCTTTCATCTCACCCAGATGATAAGGAATGTTTTATAGGGCTTACTTGTTGTATATGTCCTCTTCACTTAGCCCAAAGTGACAAAGTTTTGTTTTATAGGGTTGTGTGTTTCAAGAATCGACAAATTATAAATAAAATGTCATTTTGTACTTCCGCATCAATTGCTATTTTCCCTTTTTGCTTTTTCAGAAAATAGTAATCCCTAAAAACAACAAAAATAACTTTTTTCAAAATTAATCTGCATAAACTTCTTTTGCATTCTCTAAATTTGTTTTCCGAATATCATCAATAAGGGCATATTAACTACTTTAAACCCCGTTGAAATACGTGATCCAATCTTCTCCCAACTTTGAGTTCTTGGTACTCGGAGCTAAAGAGGAAGATGACTGAGAAATTCCATAAGAGATCTCCAGACTGCTCAGACACGAGGAGAATTCTATTCAACCTTACAAAGAACCGTTGGAAACGGTTAACTTGGGTTTAGAAGAGGAAAGAAAAGACGATAGGATCGGCCTACTACTCAGTTCGGTTGAAAGGAAAAGCCTTATCTCATTACTTAAAGAATTTCCAGATGTGTTCGCTTGGTCCTACCAGGACATGCCAGGGTTGGATACCGACATCGTGGAACATCATTTGCCATTAAAACTAGAATATTCTCCAGTCAAGAAGAGGTTGAGAAGAACTCATCAGGATATGGCTATCAAAATCAAGAAGAATAGAAAAGTTAGAATGTGTGTAGACTATAGAAGATCCTCAGTGGTTGGCAAACATTGTGCCAGTACTAAAGAAGAATAGAAAAGTTAGAATGTGTGTAGACTATAGGGATCTCAACAAAGAAAGTCCAAAGGGTGACTTCCCCTTACTACACATCGACATGATAGTAGACAGCACTGCAAAATATAAGGTATTTTCTTTCATGGATGGAATTTCGGGCTACAACCAGATCAAAATGGAACCCGAAGACATGGAGAAAATTTCCTTCATCACGCCATGGGGCACCTTCTGGTATAAAGTAATGAATTTAGAATAAATAATAATGGTGCTACCAATCAAAGGGAAATGACAAATCTCTCTTATGACATGATAGATAAAGAGATCGAAGTATACGTCGACGACATGATCGTCAAGTCGAAGACCGAAGAGGAACACGTTGAACACCTGCAGAAATTGTTGCAATGTTTGAGAAAATATAAACTACGACTGAATCCTAACAAGTGCACATTTGGTGTTCGATCAGGAAAACTCCTAGGATTCATCGTCAGTCAGAAAGGAATCAAAGTCGACCATGACAAAGTCAAGGCTATTCAAGAAATGCCTGCTTCAAAAATGGAGAAACATGTACGAGGATTCTTGGGACGTCTGAATTACATCTCCAAGTTCATATTTCTTATGACTGCGACATGCGCGCCAATATTCAAACTTCTATGGAAAAATCAAAGTCCTGACTGGACAAAAGATTTCTAGGAAGCTTTTGAGAAAATCAAGGAATACTTGTTGAAGCCACCAATTTTGTCTCCTCCAGTCAAAGGCAGACCTTTAATCATGTACCTCCTAGTTTAGGAAGATTCCATGGGATGTGTACTTGGCCAACAAGACAAAACAAAAAGAAAAGAATATGTTATTTATTATCTGAGCAAGAAATTCACTGATTATGAAACTCGGTACACAATGTTTGAGAAAACTTGATGCGCTTTAGCTTGGGCAGCTAAACGTCTTCGCCAATATATGATATGTCATACTACTTGGCTCATTTCGGAAATGGATCTGATCAAATATATGTTCGAGAAACCTACATTGATAGGAAATCTACGACATCGAGTATCACACTCAGAAAGCTGTCAAAGGAAATATCTTGGCTGATCATTTGGCTCACCAGCCCATCAGTAATCAGGAATCAGTCACATTTGACTTCCCAAACGAAGATGTCATGTATCTTAAGACGAAAGATTGTGAAGAACCACTGATAGACGAAGGACCAGAGCCATGATCCCATTGGAGACTCATCTTCGACGGAGCAAACTCCGGAACTATAATAACCAGATCAGAACATAAGATTACACTGATAACAAATGGTATGATGAGGCCATGGGTTCCTGCAAAACTTGTAAACCCCTCCCAATCTCACAGGTGTGCTCCAGGTCAAACATCACAAACTCTCAAAGCTGAATAGAATTAATACGTTCACCATCTTCGAGAAATGGCTCATGACCAAATTAGGGAATCGGTTAAGCATTATGTACTACTCGGGGAGGCCTCAGCGTGAGTCCGAGAAAAAAAAGAATCCCCCATAAGTTCCCAACTTCAAGCGCTGAAATCGAGAAACAATAGTACATTCAGCCCGTGGGATACAATACTATCGTCATACGACCAAATGTTTAACTGAGTTCCTATAAGAGAACTAGGCCATCCTATTCGAGTTCCTAGTGGACCCTCGGGTGCGAATGGGTTTGCTACAGAATATGGTCTGCCACTGTCACCACTGGAGAGGGTTGTTTCCACAAAGGTTCTCAATGATCGGTCCCTAGATGTACATAACTATCAAGGTCCTATCCTGAAGTGGAGGAAATCCCCACACAAAATATTTCCAAGATGGTCGCAGTTTGGGTGTGGAACACATCGCCACACATCATGGTGAAATACCATAGAAGTACAATGTCTTCCCATGCTATATCCTAGGGTGCACTCGAGCCTTGGTATTGGACTCATCTCATAGTAACAAATCCCCAACCCACCAAAAGAAAGCCAATACAGTCCAGACAGTCCAGTATATACATATGATGCATGAAAATAAATACTAAAAGAGATAAATAAAGCTGTAAATAAAGCTGTAAATAAATATCAATTAAATAAACACACAACAACAAACATAAAACACCCAATGAAATAGAAACAAACAAGCGCTAGGAGAGACTTTCAAAGAGGAAACCAGATATTCTGGTTTCGATCCCCACTAGAGTCGCCAATTGTCGCTCTCTGGATTTCCATCCTGGTACAAATGCGAAAGTGGCGCGGAGAAGGGTAGAGTCGCCAGCCATACATTTTTATTCCGAGGGAACGGAAAAGGTAATGTTGCACAAACCGGAAGAAGAAAAGAAAGGACAAAGGTCCTACAAACCAAAGAAACTAGGTTCGGGAGTCGGTTATGAACTGGGAAGGTATTAGCACCCCAGATCGTCCGTCGTACCCGACGAGATCCACGCTTGCAAAGAAACTGTTTCAAAGGGTGAAGAAATGAAAGATGCTTCAAATAAAAGACTAAAACTAGATAAGAAAAGAAACGAAAGGGGGGAATGTAGGGAAAATAAAAGAGTGCTCGAACGGGCCCTATCCCGTTGCCTACGTACCTCATCTGGACATGAGGATCAGAGATGTCGTAGTTCCCCTAACTAGGGAGGAAAATGGCTTGTGCTTTGAAGCTTGAACTACTTATGTCAATGCTCATGTGTTGCAGGCTCGTCTGACACGAGTGTGTTACCGTCTTGCAAAGAGACAAGTAGGAGCAATTTCTTACGTTATGAGTGAAGGTGATGAGAAAAGAATTCTCGAAGGAAAGACGATTATTCTTTGTTTGTGGCTTTTAGAAGCTTTTTTGCTTTGAGGTTTACATAGGTGAGTGTACCTAAGTCTTACTCAATGGGACGTCTACTTCTTACATCATCCCGAAATGGAATGGATAAGAGGCACACCTAGCTATGGAGGAAATCCCCAAATCTAGTCCCACAGATAAAGGGTTAGACACTCTAGCCTGCTGAACTTTATTAAGTGTTTTTGTGATTTTTTATTAAGAAGTGTTTTTTTTATCTTTTCTTTGTGATGTAATCTCATGCTAAGACCTATTCATCATGATAGATATTCTACACCATACCCCGAAATGGGATGTGTGCAAGTACCCCATGGAAAAGTATCTTGGCACATGAGAAGACTTATTAGTTATTAAGTTTCTTGAAGTTGAGTTTGAAGATGAGAAGAGAGAGCACCAAAAGGATCTCAGATGTAAAAGACTAAAGGGGGACTAACAATCCTAAATGTTATCATGCATAGAATTCCTAGGTTAGTGTGGCTTGAATTTTATCCTAATGAAGAAGAAGGAAAGAAGAAAAGAAAAAAGAAGAAGGAGAAAGGATCAGAAGGATTCAACTTACTTCTTAAGAGAAGTTAAGTTGATCCTAGGGGGAGTAAAGAAAAAGTTAAACATTGATGACCTAAGAACATCACAAACACAAGTTAAGAAAGCATAAAAGAAGTGAAGGAAGAATATTGAGATGTGGAAACATCAACCACACCTCTCACACTTACCATAGCCCCTGAAAAGGTTAGAAGTATTCACACAAAGAAACAGAAGTTCAAACAAGTTCAAGTTATGGAAGAACAAAGTTCTAAACATCAAAGCACACACAAGTCAGAACCTGATGATCATAGAAGACCTCTAATTCTATTCATGCAAGTTCACACCAAAAGGAATGGGAGTAGTCCCACAAACAACAATCAAAGCACCAAGGAGGAAGTGAGATGAAAGTAAGTGATTAAGTGAAGCATAAAAGAAAAAATTCAACAAGTAAAGGTCAAATTCAGAACCTAAACATCCTAATATTGTGCCTAAAAAGAAGATTCAATCACCAAATAAAGCATATATGCACATACTAAGGCAAATGGAGAAGATAGGAAGAAATGTGAAGTGAAGTGAATCATGGTTCATACTTGTGAAAAGATGTGACTTGGCGCACAAGGTAAGCATAAGACATGAAAGAATGGGGTTCAAAAATCATGTTATCAAGCCTCAAACAAATTCTTATATGATGGCACAAGGGCATCCATAAGCAAACAAGCAAAGCATGGCCAAAACATTCACAAATCAGGCAATTTGAAGTTGAAACCTCAAACAAATAGGAAGCATGCTTCAAAAATTATGACATTAAGTATCAAAGCACCTCAAACATGTACAAACATCAAGTCAAAGTCACAAGCCAAGAATCAGAATCAAAGTCATTCAATTAATTAGGCAAAACAAGGTTAGGGTTCCACTTACTTAAGCATAAAGCAACAATTCAAAAATCAACCAAACAAGGCCTAAATATCAGCACAAAAATAATCAAGGGACCTAAACATTTTAGGGACACAAGGCAAAAAAAACCAGGTCCAAAACCATTCTAAAACTCAAGATATAAAATCAGGAAGTTAAGGTGTTCATGGTATGAGACAATTAAAAGAAAATTAATTAGGAAATTAATTCAAGGCATAAAAATAAAATAAAAACAGAAAATAAAATTTTGAAAATTTCCTAAAATGTCAAAGTACACTTATGAATTTTTTGATATTTTCTTAGAGTAATGACACTATTTTTAAAAATTAAATTTGGAATAGAAAGAAATAAAAGAAATACAAAGAAAATAAAAGGCCATGGGGTGAGATTAGCAATCCAGATACGTTCAAAACGAAAGTTGGGCCTAAGGAGGGAGTGTGAAAAGCAAATAAAATCTAGGCCCAAACGCAAGTCAGCAAGCCTAGTCAAGGGAAAAGTCAAAGTACTCAACATCAATGGTCCAGAATGAAAGTCACAAAGTAAGCGCGTCCTAGGGTTGTCACGCAGGTCAACAAAATCAAAAGTCAAGGCAATCAATGCATGAGAGAAAGTCAAGTGAAACTGGTAAACAAATCCTGTGGTTCATAAAAGTTATGACAAAGTAATACTGATCAACGTGCCACAATGAAAGTCAATCAATTGTACGCTTCAGATCTGTGGATCACCAGCCCTATCATGCACTAACACACAAAAATAATTAAATGAAATAATACACACACATGCCAAATACGTGAATCATTAATGAAGTGTTGCAATCAGAATCATTGGATTCAGACAGATCAAGGGCTCACATTTAAACTGGGTGATACAATAGTGTTACCGACCAGAGAAGAATCCAAGCATCTTCTCCGACCAAGCTCCGGTGAAAGCTTAACAAAATTTTCCAGAAATATGCAAACTATACATCAAAATAAGTTGACATTATAAAGATCATGAATCTCACATCACATTTCACAAACACACAACAAGCTGAGAGAATCGAACAAAATAAGATCAGAACTCAAAACTGAAATTCAAGATATAAGGCATCACAAGGTTTCTATATACTTAATACAACTCATATCAAGAACACTCAAGCCAAAACAAGAAAAAAATGGAGCAAATCCGAAGCAACTAAGTTGAAAATAAAAACCTGAGTGATGCTTGTTTTGATGTTTTGAAGAAAACCATAGGCAATTGGACCTTCCTTGAGCTTATACTTGGCCAAATAAAGGCTGAGGAAGCTTGGTTGATGCACAAACAAAAGAAACCGAAGGTATGTTGATTCTTCTTCTATGCCATTCTCCAGCTTTGGATCAAGATGGTGATGTGAGAAGCAAATGTACCTTCACTGAATGCAGAAGAATGCTTTGTTGAATGATGATGAGAAAGCTCAGATTTGAGTTTTTTAGTGAGAATGAAAATTGCAGAGAGAATAATGCAGTGAGGAATGGTTTATGTGTGTATGAAAATAATGCTCTCCCTTATCCAAAATTGTGACCTAGCTCCTTTTGTATCAAGGGTGTGTGATTCAATTGAAGGGTGTGAGCTGCAAGGTCGTTATTCATAAAATGCAGAGTCACCCTCGTTCACTTCTTTCTTCTTTTTTTGTTTTGAATTTAATCACATGTAGGTGGGTGTATGGTTGTTGTCATGAGGCTTATTATGTTGTCATGATCTTTGATGATGAGAAAGAAGGATGATCAAATGGTGGTGTAAGGGTGTTATTGGATGGTGTAGGTGTGCATGGTATCACAAATTCACGTAATACTTTTCTTTAGGGTGCAAGAAGTGTGTGTGTGTGTGGTAGAAAAATGTGAGTGGAGAGAATAAAGAGAGAAGGGTGTGTGGTGGTGTGTGCTTTGTACCAACTTTTCACCAAAAAAAATGCACTAAAAAGAAACAAATAAAAAAGTGGTACACAACCAAACTTGGCCACGTATGGGGATGGCCCCATTGAAATAAGTGACATAAAATGTGACACAAGAGAAAAAAAAAATATAGCAAAAATAATAAACCAATGAGGAATTGACAAGTGTGCTCCCAAAAACCCTAAAAAAGCATTAAACTTCAAAAAATCATATCTTGAGTTCTAGGAAGGCTATGGAGGTGTTGTTGTACTTTTTAGAAAGGGAAAATCAAGATCTTCAACTTTCATGTTCAAGGAAAAATCATTTGAAGCATTTTTGAACATGAAAAATAAGTTGAAGGTCTAGGGCAAATATTTCCTAAAATAGCAACTTCTCACATGAAAAATTCCAAATTTAGCAACTTCTTGCAAGCCTCTGATCCTTGACAATTGAGACCAATAATGATATTCCTTGTCCAAATAAAGGTCCATTAAGTAGATAATCATGATTAAACCCTAGAATTCCAATGTTTGACTTTTTCTTCTACACAGTTGATTTTTTTTCTTCATTCACAAGCAACTGGACCATTGCCTGACTTCCTTGATGAACTTTTGCACCAAATTTCATCTCTAGGCCTTGTATACTATATGAAATCCTTTGACCAAAAGAATTGGTCAAATCTATGAGAATATCTTGCTCTGGGCCAAAACCCTAATTAGGGTTTCCCTATGTAGGAGGAAATTACACTGATGGACTTCTGATGAACCACACCCATTAGCTTTGAGGACAAGTTTGAGCTTGTATAATGTATGAGGGTCACTTTTATGCTTCTTGAAATACAACTTGGCTCTTATCTTGACTTTGAAGAATCCTAGCTTGATAGATGACTGATCACATGCCCTATGCTTCTAACTATGGATGGTATGCCTCATCTTTCTATGCAAAGATGGTGGGATATGTATAATATGCTTCTAACTATGGATGTTATGCCTCCTCTTTCTATGCAAAGATGTTGGGATATGTATACTATATGCTATGCTATATGATATAAAAATCAGAGGGAAAATTTTTGGGGTGTTACAGGCTACATAAGATTTCCCACGATGCATCTGTTGCTTTCCTCTCCTTTCAGACAAAATCTTGAAATTATCAGATCGAGTCTTTCTATCTTCTTCAAAGATTCTACAGAAATCCACCAAATCTGGAAATATTCGGATCCTCTGATAACCAATCGCCTGCTTAATCTCATCCCTCAAACCATTCTCGAACTTGACACATTTTGAGTACTCAACAGTTACCTCACTATAGTGCGGATAAAACTTTGCTAGATCAGTAAACTTGGAAGCATACTCGGTAACTGACATACTCCCTTACTTTAGTTCCATGAATTCAATCTCTTTCTTACCCCGAACATCTTTGTAACACCCCAAAATTTTCCCTCTCATTCATGACCGTAATTGGTTTTTTACTTCACAATCATGCAACTTTTTAGTGTGATTTATTCCCTTAATTAAGTGGTTTGTAAGGACTCTTCTGATGTAGACTGTTTATTGTGAAATATGGGATTAGGGTTGTGAAACATGTTCACGGTATATTTCTTATTCCTCGAGCTACCAAGGTCATTTTTCTCCAAGACTCATCAAGGTTTGAATCAAGGTTTGTTTCTCTGTATTTCTCAGAAGGCCTGGGTTCCAACGAAGGATGATAATTCTTGCATTGGGCTATGATTGTGTTGATTCTTATTGTCTCAAGCCTTTTGGCCCCATATTTTAAATTAACAACCATTCTTCCCTGAGATTATGTTCAATTCAAGTGTCCATGTTCGGAGGTCAATCTCCAATTCAAGGCCCAAATAATTTTTATTATGAACCCATGTTACATCATTCAATTTCAAGTAGCAATTTCATCCAATTAATCCAATTTTACTATCTAGCCAAGTTCATGTCCATATCCATTGTGCTTAGAATTCAAATTGAAATACCATTCTTTCATTAACACATTCATTTCCCAAAGCGCCCAAACTCTTTCATACCAATTCTTAAAGGCCAAGTTCAATGTCCAAATCATTTCCAACCACATTGTACTGATTGTTTACTTGACTTTTTACTTTTTACCTAAAGTGAGGTCCAAGTTTTAGAAGTTTTTCTTTCAGATGACACAACATACACATTGCCATCAATAACCCACATAAAACCATAACACCACTGGCTTTAAAAGAAAAAAGGAAAAACAAAGCTACTTGCATCTAGTATTTCTAAATTAGTATACAACAAAAGTCTAAAGGAGATGATATCAAAAGAGGATTCATGTTCGACTTATGGGGCCAAGGCATCAATAATGGGCCATCTGATACTTCCTATCACCATATATACAGAGCAAACACATAGTCTAAACATTATGTTGAACCATTCGAAACGAAAACGAAAAAAGCAATGTAAGGAAAATACACAGGGAAATTCAGTAAAGTAGAAAAAAACTGTAACAGAAAATTCTCATAAAAAATGTCTTTAGTACTTATAATAGAGTTACACCAGGAGAAAAATCAATAACCAAATCTCAATTACAATTCTAACCGAAATCCTAACAAACTTCTAAACTAACTTCCAACTGAATCCAACTGAATTCAACTGGAAATCCCCATTGAGTCCTTCAGTTTATCTACTATAAGAACACATTTCCATCATCGACAAGCTCTCGAATTTTTTTCTGTAAATCTTCTTCTTCAATCCCTATTTGACTCCTCACCATTTCCTCCATTTTTCTTCTGATTCATTCTCTTCCTTATTCATCAATCTTCTTCAAATATTCATACTCATCATGTCATAACCCGCATGATCTCCACCTCAGAACCTCTCAGAAAACTCAAACCCTCTGCAACAATTCAGAAATTGAAACTTTTGGACCTTCCTACATACAAATCAACAAACAACATCTATCAAGAGTTCTCTGTTGCGGTTTCGCGGACTCGGAGCAATGTTCCACGCAAGACTGGTATGCATCGAAGCCCTGCAAAACCAACGACACAGTCAAGAAGAAGAAGAAAATCGCAGGGCAATAGGTGCAGAAACAATAATGACATACCAGGGGTTTTGAATCTAATTCGCAAGTCTTGTATCGCTGAGGCTGAACCACGAGGATTTCAGAAGAGCATTACCAAAGCTTATCCAAAATCACCTGCAATGTCATAACAAAAGACCCTGAATCTTTCATCAACATCGATCTGCGCCTTCAAACAACTCTCTTCATCAATCTTTCAACCTGCATCAGCAATGATTTTCATCAAGCGATATCAACAAAAATGATTCTACGGAATTCACAAACATCACAACTTCCAGGGCAACGAATCATCCAAAAACGAATCCACAATTATCGATTCTCGCTGAAAACAAATTTGATTCGCTCAGGGACTCGAGGCAACACTCGCATAGCAAGAAATAAGAAGAGGCGTAAGAATATTTCGTTACGCAATTGGTACCTGGATAACATGAATCCTTAACCGTTACAGACATGGAGATGATGAAGCCAGAGACGGAGGTTCACTGTGAAGCTCTTGCTTTTGGTAACAACGTCGAGGTCATGATATGGAGGTGACGAGTTGATAGGAGTGAGCGAAGCGTCGACGAAGAACTCAACTGGTTTGAGAGGTACCGACGGTGGATGCGCGCCTGAGAACGGGTCGGAAGATTGGAGACGGGGTCGTGTTCACCGATTGAAGAAGAAGAGTGAGGCGTCGGAGCAAGGCGTCGAAGGGAGGCATCAGTGTGAGGCAAAACGGATGGAGGTGATAGAGCGCCGACAAGGTTGTCATTCATTGAGGATGGGAGAACCAGACGGCGGCGGAAGGTGAACTCATTCTTAGGGTTTCAGAGGTTCTTTGTTCCCCTTTTACGTTCTTCTTCTCTCTCTTTTCTTCTTTTTCTTTATAACTTTAATTGTTAAAATGTTTAACTTAATAAAGGAATATTAAGAGTAAATATATGAATTAAGAGTGATTATTGGAAAGATTAATGGAAATTAATATTAGTAATGGCTCATGAAACCTATAATCAAGCACCAATAAAGATTAATAAAAATCATTAATCCTGGGCTTCATAACTTCTATTCGAACCCCCCATTTGGGCCCAGATTTTGCATTTTAACTCAAGAATATTTATATTTCTACCCCCCCCCCCCCCCAAAGCCTGCATTCTGGGCCTCATAGTCGCTTTTCGCACCCCCTGAGAATCAAGCCCGTTTGTCTTTTAAACTTAAATACATTTCTATTGTCACCCCCTCCAATTTCTCTTTCTTTTAAATTCTATTTCTATATAGTTTCCAAATTAATTCAAAATAAATAGTAAAATGCTTGATAAAAATCCCAAAAAATTATATTAGGATTTTAGGCAATTTTAGAACCATGCCCAATTTTTATTTTCTGAAATTAATCATTTTTCAATTTTAATTCGATTTTTCATTTTAATTGATCCATATTGATTTCCTTCATAAACACATAAATTTGTACAATTTATTTCTGCCACTTCCCATAACATTTTTGATCCATTCTTTTTGCTATGATTAGAGGACAAAATAAAGTACCTAGAATATTGTTTGTGTATTTTTTAGGGCATTTTTTCTACTGTTTTGGTAGTGTGGATTGTACAAAATTGTGATTAAACCTTAGTTAGATTTAGAGGGCCATTTACCATAGTTAAGATTAGAATTTTTAAGAGATTTTTTAACATAGTGTTGTAATCAGGTTTAAGACCTTTGGAATTTAATTTCACATTTTTCCCATGACTTTTGATATTTTTGTCATTTTAATTCACTTCCATCATATTATGCATATTCATGGTTCATATCATTCACTAACTATTTGTTTTTGTGCAAGGTATTTTTCAAGGTTTGGCTTATGGACTTGGATATTATTTTATGCCTAGATTATACTCTTGTGATTTGTGCTTCGTGATGTAATAGCTTAGAACTTGTATGCTTGTATAGTTCTTTAATTAGGTTAGAAAAGATAAAATGAATCGTTAGAAAACAAAATCTCAAAAAATGAAACAAATAAGATACTCGATCCAACATCGAGTAAATTTTCAAATAAATAAATAAAGTTGCATGTGACATTAGGGTTCCTCGATTACCATCGTTCCACTCCATTCAATCAAAAGAAAGCCTTGTATGTTTCACACCATAAGTCGTGCGTCTTAGCACCACGCAATCGACCCACCCGATCCATTGTTTCATCCCATTTACATTTCATTCACGTTTTTACCCACCATGACTTAGGAGGACCATATTGTTTACTATTAATTCTCTTGTACTTGCATTTGTAGTTCAATATCTCTTAGGTAGATTTAATTTCAAACCTCACTAACCATAGGTCATCATTAAATTCCACTGATTTAAGGTAAGTCTAGTTTCCCTTAGAATTTCTCCTTTGACAATTTGAGTCTCTCTTCTCATCTTAAAATAAAATCAAAAACACTTAATAAAGGAAAAGGTGTACAATGCGCCACGAGCCTTAAGCTATACGGGAAATGATTAGTGGAGGTCTCCTTCACTCTTCTAGGATGCTTTACAAACGTTCCATTGGGGGCGATCTTGGAAAGTATTCGCTCCTGTATCATAGTCTTTAGTGTTGTACATTCAATAAATACAATCTCAAAACACTTCTTATAAAAGACAACAAACCAAGAAGTCACGTCTTCTCATCTCATCTCATACTCTTTGCGGACGAACATGACTTGTCTCGACAGTTCAAACAGCGACACGGTAAACACCCTCGAGTGAGAGCCGGTAACACCTGAGCTAGAGCTATGGCAACGTCATCCTAAAAACCACAAACGAGTGTAAGCCTTAGTTAGACGAACTACGGCGTCTCTGATCCTCATTTATCCCAATGAGGTACGTAGGCAGTGGGGTAGGGCCCATTCGAGCACAATCTTTCTTTTTCCCTACATTTTCCCCTTTATTCCCATTTATCAATTCCATTTCTTTTCTCATTCCCATTTCATTCCAGATAGTCATTCTTTCCTTTGAACAACATATTACTTCTCACCCTTTGAAAACAGACTTATAAGCGTGGATCCCGTCGGGTACGGCGGACGGATTGGGGTGCTAATACCTTCTCAATTCGTAACCGACTTCCGGACCCAGATCTTTGGTTCGCAAGGCCTCGTCCTTCCCCTTCTTCCTCAGGTTTGTGCAACATTACCTTTCCCATTCCTTCGGGATAAAAATGTCTGGCTGGCGACTCTAACTTTTCCGCGCCACTTTCGCATTTGTACTAGGATGAAAATCCCGGGAGCGACAATCTTCAGGAAAATACTTCATAAAAAATTCTCTTCTAAACACAACTCAGGTGGCTGCATCACCAGATGTATCCAACCGCTGACGAGTACCAACCCACCACTCATCAGCTTCCACCACCAACCTGTGAGCATCCAACCGCACCTTGCTTCCTTCTGAACACTCCATCACTCTGAATATCCTCCCGATCTCCTTGAGTCAATCTTGTGTTCCATCAGGGTCATACTTCCCCTTGAATGTAGGTGGATCATTCTTCCAGAAGTCATTGTAAACACCCCAAATTTTCCCTCACTAAGTTCACACCATGGCTTGTGATCTTTTCATTTTCATTAGTTCAATCATATGATCCCATGTTGCATTTTGCTTCACTGCATTGGTTCAAAGTCATCTGCATCTATGGTTTGTGATCTGAGCAATCCATGAGCCATCTGAGCCACTCCAAAGGGCTTCCATCATTCAAATAAGGTCCATGTATGTTCAAACATCATATTACATCCTCCCAATATCAAGAAAGTCAGAAAATCACAAGAACTGGCAAAGCATGGAAGCAGAGCCAGGTTTAACTACACAGATGACCTAAAATTAGGGTTATGGTTTCAGAGGCCATAACTCCAAATTTATTGGTCATTCTTGTTTCTATTGGTCTCAATATGTTATAAGGATCATGCATACCAAGTTTGATGGAAAAATTCATTGTGGAAGTCATCTGATCACTGGGTAACTTCTTGAGCAAGTCAGAGCAAAATCAGGGCATCTGAGGCCCCCTAACATGGAACCAAAATGGATTTTTCATCAAAATGAAGTTATATGGTCTTTATTTGATCATTTAAGTGCTTGGAAGTTCATAAATTTGAAGAAAAGTGGGCTAAACCAAAAGTTGCTAAATATGGAAATGACTTGTAATGTAAACTTTCCATTTTGGGAAAGTTTTTCAACCTCCTTTTTCTCTACCAAAAATGCTTCAAATGAAAAATTATTGGTCATGAAAGTTGTAGATTGGATCATTCACTTTTCAAAAAGTACAAGAACAAGATCTAATTCATTTCGAAACTCAAGTTATGGCTTTCCAAAGTTGGCAAAAATCACATAATTTCAAGTTTCATGCCTAAGAGGGATTTTTGCAAAACCTCATGCCAAGCAAATTTGTGACTTCAAATTGACTTCTAATCACCATATAAACTTTGTGTAATTCCTAAAGATCAGATTTGGCCCAAGAATCATTCCATTCCATGACTTGTACATGAAGAAATCAAGAAAGGGCCAAACTTCATGAAATTTGCAAAACCCCCCACAAACTTCAATCCACTTGCTGATTTGCCTCAATCTGAATTCCATGGTTGCCCATGAATCAAGCTGTGCAGGACATGCCCTTGTCCTTGGCCTGAACTTGCCCATACCTCAAAGGGCACCTAACCTTGACTTTGTGCATTTTCACCCATACCAATCACATTATGCCACAACCACTTTCTGAACCAATCCCATTTGTTTATACAAAGAAAAAGCAAGCCAAAGATAACAAGAACACAACCTGAATCCTCCCACAAGTCAGCATTCACCAAAACTCCCCTCTTTGCATTTTCCTTCGAAACTCATCACACAAGCTACAAACCTTCAAACAAACTCCATAGAACAACTCACCATCAACCACTGATCATTTCCCACCCATCATCTTGCCCTAAAAGCAGCCATATCAAAAACATGATTTCCTTCCTCCTTTGAACTGAACTTCATCATACTTCCAAGGAGCTCACAAAAGCTTCAGCCAAGCATTCCAGAAGCAAGAGGGAGTCAAAAGGAGGGGAATAGCACCAAAGAAAGGTCCAGATAGTGCCATTTTCGAAAGCTCCATTTCAGGTAACTTCAAGAACAAATTTTCCAAAAATGTAATTTCTTGTTATAGAAATGTTCTGTTTGCTTTGTTGATCATCATGATCTATTTGGTTTTGAAAATGAGTAAGAAACAAGCATGTATGAAGCTTCTGAAATTTTTGCGTGTTTTCCGTTTGCCTTTGATTCTAGATCCTGAGTGAAAATAAATGATTTTGGTTGCTGGATTCTTGTTTAGAGTTGTCTAATGATTGATTCTGGAGAGTTTAGTGAGGTTTCATGGCGTATTGAGAGATATTGAGTGAAAGAGCCGCCGGAGAAGATGACCGGAACACTGTTCCGGTCATCTGAAAGTCATTAGGGTTCAGATTAGGGCTTTAATCATAATTAGCGTAGTTTGAATATCAGCGGTCCAGATGCGCGCGGGGTCAATTCCCTCCAACCCAACTTTGTATCTCAGCCTCAGGATTAGATGACTTTCCCCTTTTTCTCATTTATTTAATTTTTAATTCATTTGTTTCTATTTAATTTGCACGAATTTTAAAAAATAGTAAAACACATCAAAAAATTCTGAAATTTTTTATTAAACATTTTATAAATTTTCAGAACCCAAAAATATTTTTATTTTTATTTTTTGCATTAAAAAATATTTTTAAATCTTTAAATGATTATTTTTAATTAGTTAATGAGAATTAATTAATTAAAAATACATTTAAGTATTTAAAAATCCCAAACAAATTCAAAGAGCATTTTCAAACATTTAGAAACATTTACAAACTCACAACACAAATTTCTTTTTGGTTTTGATCACACTTTGACAATTTTCATTTGAATTAGGGTTCTTAAATTTGAATATTTTTAACCCTAACTTCAAAAATTCATAACTTTTGAACCAAAGTGAGTTTATGAATGATTCTTTTTACATTGTGTTATACATGGTTTCAAGCATCCAAAAGCCTTTTTGTTTCATTTTTATCTTTCATTTTCAATTTATTTGACATTTTACCTTTAGGATCACCCTTAAAACCTTAGAAATTTAAGAAATTCATAAATCCCTTAGGGTTTAGTTTCTGACCTTCCCCTTTGGGCAGTGAACTTGTATAGGTTTAGGGTCCCTTTGATTCCATTTTCAATTTTTTATCTTGCCATTTGCTTCTGATTTTGAAAATTTGCATCTCATGTTGTGCATAAACCCTAATTTGCATCCTAATTTGCATCCATCTTGTATAAGCTTGCATACATGAACTTGCCATGACATTTTGTGCATCCACATGACATATAAGACATCTTAGGACATATTGAAATCATGTTTGATCATTGCATCATCCATTTGCCTTGTTTTGCTTTCATTTCATTTCATATGCATTCATGAACTTTCATGCTTCTTACATGTCTCATTTGCATTCCCATCCTTTGTATGATCATCCCCATCTCATGACATACCTTTGCATCATCTCTTTTCATCATTAGCATCATGAACATGCTTCTGATTTTGGTTTGCCTCTTTGCATTTCATTTCATTTCATTTCCTTTTGCTAACTTTTCAGGTGGTAAGTGTTTGAGAAGTGAATTTGCCTTCACTTCTCATAATCTCTTCTCATCTCTCTTATGCATTCATTGCTGCATTTTACTTTTGTATTAGAGTGAGCTTGCTCATTCATGTTCCCTCCTCACTTTCTTTCTTCAAGCAACTTATCTTCTTAAGTGAAGTAAGTTGTCTTGCTTCCTTCTGTTTCTTTTCCTTCCATCTTTCTTCTTCCTTGGTGGCTTTTCCTTGAAGATCTTCTTGCAAACCTCATAAACCCTAGGAATACCCAAGCATGATCACAATTAGGGTTTGATTAGTCCCCCATTAGTTTTACCTTTGTGTCATCTTTTGTGTCCTCTCTTCTCACCTCTTAATCAAGGACTAAACCTTAAAGGTTTTAAGGCTTTGTGATTAAGCTTATGCCTGCATCCTTCTATTAGGATGGAGTGTATAACTTTAATCCTAAGTGTTAAACCCTTAATGTGTTTAATTCCTTTAATCAATCCACTTTAATAATCACTAAGACATCAAGCTTGTAACTTGTGCCTTGCATTAGGGTTCTAATTCTTCCTTAATTGGTTAAGAAGGATTAACCCTAGTGTTAATGGACAAGTCCCCCTCAAGTTGTCTTACAAACCATAAAATCCATTTCTTAATCTTACCTTTAACTAAAATCCACTTTAATAAAGGCTTTGTTTGGTCATGAGGTTAATCCCTAATCATAGATTAAGTTGAGGAGCCTTTCTCAGCTTAAATATTCTCATCTATCATCCTTCAATTAGGATGGTGTAATGGGTCCATTAAATCCTTTATTATGGCTTAAACTCATTACTTAACACTAAACAAAAAACTCCAAAAACATCTAAATAAATGCAAGTAGGTTAATGATCTTAATCCTACATCATGGTGATTAAGTGTGAGGTGCTTACTTCATACTTAAGGTATTCTCATTACCCCTAATCAGAGGGAGGATGTGATGAGTTTACTAACCCTTGGTTTAGGCTTAAGCTCATTAACTTATGACAAACACAAAAAAAGCAATAAAAGATTGAAAATACCAAAAACAACCAATAATCGTCTCCTCCGGGATTCTTTTCTCACCTCATTCACTCACAAACGAGAACTTGCTTCTTCCGTCTAATGCAAGACAGTTTGCACCTGAGCCAGACAGGTCATACACTTGAGCATAGACAAGTAAGCAGTTCATCAATCAATTCACCTTTCAGTCTCTTTGAGTCAAACTACGGTGTTCTGACTTCCTCATTGCACGAGAGGATACGTAGGCATAACTTAACAGTTATCGAACAAAAGTCTCTGTATATTCCCCCTCTTCCAGCTTTATTCTTTTAAGCCTCATGGTCTTGAGCTTCACACTCCTTTCTTGCACTGACACTTTTTCATTTCACCTCACATTTCTTTCGCACTGACACTTGCATTCTTTTCCATCTTTTGTACACAAATAGCACTGACACTACCCCTTTAAGCACAAACTTTCAAGCGTGGATCCCGTCGAGTACGGCGGATAATCTGGGTGCTAATACCTTCCCAGGTTGTAACCAACCCCCTTTCTCAGTATCCCTGGTTCACAACCGTCTTATCCATCTTTTCTTAGGTTTATGCAGCATTACCTTTCCTTCGGGATAAAAATGCCTAGTTGGTGACTCTTTTCGGTTCATCTTCTTGTCCTCTTTCGCCGACCGTTCGCGCCTGTACCAGGATGCAAATCTTTGGGAGCGACAGCTTGGCGACTCTGTTGGGGACCCTTATACTGCAACCAGGGCTTCTGGTTCTTTTTGTGGGTTCCTCCTAGCGCTTGTTTGATTTGTGTTTACTGGGGTGTTATGTGCTATGTGTGTTTATTTTATTTTTGCTTTATTTATTGCTTTATGTACAGCTTTATTTATTGCTTTCCTTATAGTTGTCTGCATATTTCATACTGTCATTGCTGGATCTGGTTTTCTATTTTGGTGGGCAGGGTTCCATTGAGAGATTAAGGTCCTATACCTGGGACCTGAGTGACACCTAGGCTAGAGTGGTTCTTGTTCTTTCCCATTCCATTTCGGTCTGGTGCGGGAATATGAAACACGGTTCAGATGTAGGTTTCTTCTTGAGAACTCTGTGCTACAGATTTCCTGTAGTGCTAGAGCTATCTGGGAAGCCTGTTAAGTCTGGACGACCTTTAGTTATGACCTTCAGAAACTGAGGTGAATTAGAGGAGGATCTCTTATGGTTATTGTAAACACTGTACCTCCGGGTTAGAAGTGTTTACACCTCTCATAACTGATCCAAGTCTGAGGATCCTTGTTCTAGAACATTTCATGTGAGGGGGGTTGGGTTGTTTACAGGTTTGCAGGAACCCTTGGCCACATCATACCCTGTTACTGTTTTGTTTAAGAATACTCCACTTTGGACAGTTCTTGTGATTAACCCTGGACATGTGACTCTTTATTTGAGTCCCCCCCTGGTTACTGGATTTCTGAACCTCCATCTGGACTGTTGAACCTACATGGGCCTTATACCAAGACAGATAATCAGATCCAGCTCTTAATCACAAACCCTTGCATATCATTTGCATATATCATCATTGCATCATTTGACATTTGTTTATTTGCTTTTCAGGGTATCCACCTTATTGTATCTTGGTTATTGGTTTTGACCCCTTCTTCTGCATAGACCTCTGCTTCAGCTGTCTTCATCAACTATCTGCTTCAGCCACCTCCATCACCACCAGCATCAACCTGTCAGAGATTTATTTCCAGCCTTAGTTTGTGATCTTCATCAGTACTTATCTTCAGCTTCTTCAGCAGCACTCATGGCTACTCCCAGGAAGAGCAACATATCTTATCACTTTTTTGAGCCTGTATTAACTGGTATCAGGCAGGTCCAGTCACTCATCACACCTGACCATATCCCACTATTTAGAGAGCACTATGGGGGTATTTTGGATGTGGTTATGGATCTTGATCCTTCTCAGAGAAGCATGATCCACACATGTTTGCAGTTCTATGACCCTCCACTAAGATGTTTCACCTTTCCTGACTTTTAGATTGGGCCTCTATTAGAGGAGTTTTCTTTGTTGATTGGAGTGCCTATCAGGGGGGGGATACCCTTCAACCCAGAGATGACTGCTCCCAGAAGTGAAGAGATAGCAAGGGCATTGTACTTGGAGCCTGCCCTCATTGAGCAAAGCATGACAACAAAAGCTGGGATTCCTGGTCTACATTTGGACTTCTTGATTTCTCAGGCCATCCTGAAAGCTTCATTGGGAGAATGGAAGGCAGTCTATGCATTATTAGCCCTCAACATATATGGGACTATACTGTTTGCAGATGAGCCTAAATTTGTCAGTAAGAATGCCATCCATTTGTTTCTTCTAAAGTGTCCAGGGTTAATCACAAGAACTGTCCAAAGTGGAGTATTCTTAAACAAAACAGTAACAAGGTATGATGTGGACAAGAAAGCATCAGATTACCAGAATTCCTTTCACCTTGGAAGACATACCTGGACCATCTACAGTACAGCCTGCAGCAATAGTTAGCCTGGAGGAATTTGAAAAGTTGAAGGAAAGGAATGAGCAGTTGTCCCAGGCCTTGAAGAAGACTCTTTGGGAAAGAAGTGATGGTCACCTGGACATTGAGAGATTGTAAAAGCTTAAGGTTGAACACCTTGCCAAAATTGAAAATACAGAAGACTACATAAGGAAAGCAAGGGCTGAGGAACAGATATTGAAGAATGCCTGCAAAGAGGCCAAGATTCAGAAAGCTATGGCTGAGCACTATCTGCAAGAGAGCCAGGCTAGGTGGGTCAGGATCACCGAAGCCCGTGCACAAGAAGACCAGAAGACTCAAGCTAAGATTGAACAGTTGGAGGCCAATGAGAAGAAGCAGCAGGAAGCTTTGTTGGCAGCTCAGAAGGAGATATCAGAATTGAAGCTCAGAGCAGGGTTGAAGAGATCAAAAGACCAAGACAGACATAAGAAGCTGACTACTGCCATTGCTACTGGGAACCTCCTCATTAGGACCATTACAGAGCATCCATCTGGTCCAGTGACTGAGGCACTCCTGAAGGAGGTTAGGGAAGATGATTATGGATTGGATGTCTGATTCTTCTTTGCTTGTTGTTCTTTCTTTCTGATGTACTTTTCCTTTTGTTGTATTTTGACCCTCCATGGGCATGTATTGTAAAACAGACTATGTATGTTTCATCATTTGTAATGTATTTTAGTTTGTTCAACAACATCAAGCATCTTCCTCGAGGTCTGGAAAGGTCAAAACCAAGAACCAAACCGGATACCTTGGAAAACAAATAAGCATATTGCATTGCATACTGACTTTTTCTTTGTTTTGTAGGTTTTGATTATTATTATTGTTTCTAACTTTGTTGTGATCTCAGGAAACATTGCTCGTCGCCGAGTGTTCCCTGTCAACCGCACACACCGGTACCCTACTCGTAACAACCTTCCCGGCATTCAAATGGAGCAGGTACAACAGGACCTGAATGAGGTCAGAAATCAGATGGCAAACGAAAGGGTCGAGATGAGAAACCAGATGTCTCAGTTTATGGCTGTCATGACTGGCTTAGCCCAGATCCAAGAAAGACTGAGAGAGCTGGTGGAAAGACAAACACCTGAGGAGCCCCATCATGGAACAAGGGGAACTAGCAACAATGAACAGGGGCAACCTCGTATTGACCCACCAGAGTATGGGCCCCACTTGAATCCAAAAATTAACATCCCGAGGAATGTTCAAGGTAATACTGCTGGGGGCAGAATCCTGCAAGAGGATCCCCAAGAAGAACAGATTACTGTTATAGGGGCTGGAGATGAGGTATATGACAGAAGATTGGATGAGATTTTTGAAAAGTTAAGATCTTTGGAATCTCATAATTCTTTGGGCTTCGACGTGATGAACATGGGACTAGTAGATGGGGTGAGAATTCCCCACAAATTCAAACCCCCATGCTTTGAGAAGTATAATGGTACCTCCTGTCCGCGTACTCATCTGCAATCTTTCTTGGGAAGGCTCAAGGCTTATACCATGGATGAGAAGTTATGGATGTTCTACTTTGAGGACAGTCTGACTGGAGCTTCGAGAGAATGGTATTCGCATTTGACTAGGGCCACCGTAAGATGTTGGAAGGACTTGGCCGAGGCTTTCATCCGGCAATATCAGTACAACCTAGACATGGCTCCCAATAGAACTCTTCTAATGGGCATGTCTCAGTCTTCTAGAGAGAGCTTCCGGGATTATGCTCATAGATGGAGACAGCTTGCTACTGCTTTCCAACCACCCATGTCAGAAAGAGAAATGGCTGACATGTTCATGAACACATTGCAAGGGACTTATATTGATAGACTTCCTGCTTTCTCCTCTACCAGTTTTGCTGATGTGGTTATAGCTGGTGAGAGAATTGAGAGTCTCTTGAAGATGGGAAAATTCTCCGACAATGGTGCAAGCTCCTCCAGCAACCCCAGAAAACCCTTTGCAGGACCCCGAAGGACGGGTGAAACTAATGCCATCCATGCAGGTAGGGGCAGGCCCCAATATTCTCACAGGTCAGTAGCAGCTGTTACCATCCCAGCTCCAGTTCCACAACAACCATTATATCCTAAACAACAACAACAACATCACTATCAGCAACCATCTCATTTTCCGCAACAAAGAACCTACAACAACAACAATAGCAACCAACAACAGCATCCCTTCCAGCAGAGGCCATCTCAGGCAAATAAGGTGATTGACCCTATCCATATGCCTTATGCTACTTTATTGCCACAAATCCTGAAGCTCAACCTGGTTGAGTTAAGGACGTTGGCACCACCAGATCCTCTCAATCTCCCAAAGAATTATGATATCAACGCCAGGTGTGCCTTTCACTCCAACGCACCTGGTCACAACACTGAGAAATGCAGAGCATTACAGATGAAGGTTCAGGATTTGGTTGATTCTAAAGCCCTCAACTTCGCACCTCCTCCGAACGTCAACATAAATCCTATGCCTAATCATGGTGGGCCTAGGATTAATGCCATTGAAGAGGACCAACCATCTACATTGATTGATAATGTTGCACAGATTCAAACACCACTGGCTGAAGTCAAAGTTCAACTTTTAAGATTCCAAGTGTTCCCAGGTTGTGGGGCCTGCTGTGAATTGTGTAAGACAGCTAGTAATGGTTGTGAGAAGCTAAGGATTGGCATAGATGGCCTTATCCAAGATGGGATTTTGCAAATTACTTCAACAGCTCCTGCAGCAACTCTTGTCTCCACAACAATGGAATCTCCTACAACACCAACAATCCTTCTTTCAACAGATTCTCCTACAACAACAACAACAATCATTCCTACTGATTCATCAACATCACCAGCAATTACTCCGTCTATCACTTCAACAAGTCAAATTTCAACAACTGTTTCTTCTACAACATCAGCATCCATTTTATCAACAGAATCTTCTACAACACCGACAAAAATTAACGAAGATGTCTCAACAGTTAAAATCTACTATGACCCAGCTAATGTTCACAACAGCAGCAATTCCCAACAACAAAATGTGGCACCTCCTGCCAGACCACCAGTCACGATTTACTATGATCCGCACACCATTACAGTACCTTCCTCTGCAGCAATCAACCCAGTTACTATTACGGTACCTGGGTCTGTTCCTTATGAAAGCAGTAATGCCATACCCTGGCACTACGGCTCTGATCACTACTGTAATGGGGAGAAAATCACTCTGGATTCATCAACCTCTTCACTACAAATTGACAATGTTGGGGGAGGCGGAGGCTTCACTAGAAGCGGACGCCTTTTTTCCTCACAAACACAAAGACCTAATGTTGAAGCAGAAGCTGCTGCCAAGGCAAAAGGAAAGAATGTGGTATCTGAAGAGCCAACTGCCAAAGACACTCAGAAGACATCTTTTGAACAAGATGTAGATGAGTTCATTAGAATCATAAAAAGGAGTGATTACAAGGTGGTGGACCAGCTTCACCAAACGCCCTCCAAAATCTCCATATTATCACTGTTGATGTGTTCTGAAGCTCACAGGAACGCATTGTTGAGGGTCCTGCACGCAACATACGTGCCGGAGGAGATTACTGTTAATCAGTTAGAAACTGTGGTTGCAAATTTCAATACCAGTCATGGACTAGGCTTTACAAACGCTGATTTAACAACAAAGGGGCATAACCATAACAAGGTTTTGCATATCACCTTGGAATGCAAGGGTGATGTTCTGTCTCATGTACTGGTGGACACTGGGTCGTCACTCAATGTTCTACCAAAGAAAGCCTTAGTGAAGCTGGAGTATGATGGCTTGGCATTGCGCCCGAGTAATTTGGTGGTGAGAGAATTTGATGGCTCTAAAAGATCAGTGCTTGGGGAGATTGATCTGCCTGTGTTGATTGGCCCGCAGACCTTCAAAATTACCTTCTTTGTGATGGACATACAGCCGGCCTACAATTGTCTGTTGGGTAGACCCTGGATCCACGCTGCTGGTGCTGTTACGTCTACCCTTCACCAGAAGTTAAAATTCGAGTGGGAAGGCCAAATCATCACCATCTGTGGGGAGGAGGACATCTTTGTTAGCCAGTTGGCTACGTATAAGTACATAGAAATGGATGGGGAGATCCATGAGACCATGAGTCAAGGGTTTGAAGCCCTTAATATTAATTAAGCATCTGCTGTGTCTGGGACTTCCATCACATCATATCAACAGGCCCGAAAGGTTGTTGAAGAGGGTACCGCTCAAGGCTGGGGCAAGCTGCTGCCAGTTGAAAAGAAAGAAGACCGATACGGGTTGGGTTACAGACCAACTCGACAAGATGAACCAGAGGCTGCAACGGAGCCCAAGTTGTCAGCGGGGGGAAGCTCACCCCAGATGTTGTGAACAGTTTGGAAGATGAGGCAGAAGACGAACGCAACCTGGAAAACTGGATACGTCCAAGGATCCCGGGGAACCAAGTCTCAAACTGGTCTTCCCAGGAAATTATAAGAGTTACTCCTACAGAGTAATTATTATTTCCTGTCTTTAAGCATGCATCAAGTCCTGCATCTTGCCCAAGATGTCAGGGCTCATTTTGTAATCGGGCCATCTTATATTTTGTGCAAACGATCAATTAATGAATATCAGGACATCTTTTGCAAATGAGTCTTTTCTTTTCCGCTCGCTGTTTTTCATTTTTCATTTTTTGTACAAAAATAAAATGGCAATGTTTTTCAAAATAATAACTTCATCTTTCACTTTTTCTAATCAAGATAAAACTGATCACTAAAATGAACAAATCTAAACCCTTGCAGAGAGTGCCCTCCAGACTGCACCGACAACGACACCGCTATGACTTGACAATCCGATTAATCAAGCCGATGAAGGGGTTGAAGAAGATTTTGAGTTACCTGAAGAACTAGCCAGGTTGTTGAGACAAGAGGAGAAGGTTATTACTCCTCATCAGGAGGAAGTTGAGATGGTTAATCTTGGTACAGAAGAAGACTTGAAAGAGGTCAAAATCGGGGCCCGTCTGCAAGATTCAGTGAAAGAGAAACTTATTGACATGCTTTTGGAGTATGTGGATGTTTTTGCTTGGTCTTATCAGGACATGCCAGGACTAGATACCGACATTGTTATGCACAAACTGCCTTTGAAAGAAGACTGTCCCCCAGTAAAACAGAAGTTGCGTCGTACTCGTCCGGATATGGCCATGAAGATAAAAGAAGAGGTACAAAAACAGTGGGACGCCGGTTTCCTTGCTGTGACTAGTTACCCGCCGTGGGTTGCTAACATTGTACCCGTGCCTAAGAAGGATGGCAAAGTACGGATGTGCGTGGACTACCGGGATCTGAACAGAGCCAGCCCGAAATATGACTTCCCATTACCTCACATTGATGTATTGGTCGACAATACGGCTCAGTTCTCGGTATTCTCCTTCATGGATGGATTTTCAGGATATAATCAGATCAAGATGTCACCTGAAGACATGGAGAAGACAACTTTCATCACACCCTGGGGCATATTCTGTTATAAGGTAATGCCATTCGGACTGAAGAATGCGGGTGCCACCTATCAACGGGCTATGGTAACATTATTCCACGACATGATCCACAAAGAAATTGAATGTTATGTGGATGACATGATTGCCAAGTCCCTCACAGAAGAAGACCACCTAGTGAATCTATTGAAACTATTCAAGCGTCTGAGGAAGTACCAGTTGAAGTTAAACCCCAACAAATGCACATTCGGGGTGCGATCCGGTAAGCTGCTAGGATTTATTGTAAGTGAGAAAGGGATTGAAGTTGACCCTGATAAAGTCAAAGCCATCCAAGAGATGCCTGCACCGAAAACAGAAAAAGAAGTTTGGGGGTTTCTAGGTAGATTGAACTACATTTCAAGGTTCATATCTCACCTTACTGCAACCTGTGAGCCCTTGTTCAAGTTGTTGAGAAAAGAACAAACGGTCAGGTGGAATGAAGACTGCCAAAGACCTCTAATAATGTACTTGACAATATTAGAAGAGTCAATGGGGTGTGTGCTGGGCCAGCATGACGAGTTTGGTCGAAAAGAGTATGCAATATACTACCTAAGCAAAAAGTTTACCGACTGTGAACAACGTTATTCACTGCTCGAGAAAACTTGTTGTGCTTTAGCGTGGGCTGCTCGCCGACTAAGGCAGTATATGTTGACCCACACTACTTTGCTGATCTCAAAGATGGATCCAGTCAAGTACATATTTGAGAAGCCAGCACTTACCGGACGGGTTGCAAGATGGCAAATGATTCTGACAGAATATGACATTCAGTACTCATCTCAAAAGGCCATCAAAGGCAGTGTGTTGTCTGATTATCTTGCTGAGCAACCCATTGATGATTACCAGACTATGAGATTTGACTTCCCTGATGAGGACATCATGTTCATAAAAGCAAAAGATCATGAAGAGCCTATTCACACCGAAGGGCCTGACCCAGAAGAAGAGTGGACAATTATGTTCGATGGGGCTGTTAATATGAATGGTCGTGGTGTTGGTGCAGTACTTATTACACCTAAAGGAGTTCACATGCCTTTCTAGGCAAAACTCACCTTTAACTGCACTAACAACAAAGCTGAATACGAAGCCTGCATTATGGGTCTTGAGGAAGCCATTGACCTCAGGATCAAAACTTTAACTGTATTCGGAGATTCAGCTTTGGTAATCAATCAAACCAACGACAAATGGTACACTCACCAGGAGCATCTGATACCTTACCGGGATTATACGAGGAGGTTACTCACATTATTCACAACAGTCAAGCTTGAGTATATCCCTCGAGATGAAAATCAGTTTGCAGATGCTCTGGCTACCATTTCATCCATGATCAAAGTTCAAGCTGCCAACTTTGTGCCTCGGATTTCAGTGTCCAGACTTGACAGACCAGCATACTTATTCTCAGCAGACCTTGCTAAAGATGAAAAGCCTTGGTTCTATGACATCAAATGCTTTTTAGAGGATCAAACATACCCACCTGGGGCATCTTCCAATGATAAGAAGACATTAAGAAGGCTGACTGGTAGTTTCTTCCTGAATGCTGATGATTCGTTGTACAAAAGAAACTTTGATATGGTACTTCTCAGGTGTGTGGATAAGACAGAGGCATACTTGTTGATGCACGAGGTGCACGAAGGATCTTTTGGTACCCATGCTGGAGGGCATGCAATGGCTAAAAAGTTGTTAAGATCAGGTTACTACTGGATCATAATGGATGCAGACTGTTGTGCCTATGCCAGGAAGTGCCATAAATGCCAGATTTATGCGGATAAAGTGCATGTGCCTCCGAATCCTTTAAATGTGATGTCTTCACCTTGGTCATTTGCCATGTGGGGCATTGATATGATTGGCAAGATCGAGCCGACTGCTTCAAATGGCCACTGATTCATCATGGTAGCCATTGATTATTTTACCAAGTAGGTTGAAGCAGTTTCGTATGCAAATGTCACCAGGAAAGTGGTAGCCCGATTCTTGAAGAGAGACATCATTTGTCGGTATGGAGTTCCCGAATGAATCATTGCCGATAATGGTTCCAAATTGAACAACAAAATGATGGCAGAACTGTGCCAGGACTTCAAGATTCAACATCACAACTCTTCTCCTTACAGGCCAAAGATGAATGGCGCTGTTGAGGCAGCTAATAAGAATATCAAGAAGATTGTGCAAAAGATGGTGGTAACATACAAAGACTGGCATGAGATGCTACCATTTGCCTTGCATGGGTACCGCACCTCAATCAGAACATCCACTGGGGCAACACTGTATCAGCTTGTGTATGGTATGGAGACAGTCCTACCTGTTGAAGTTGAACTACCCTCCTTGCGGGTACTAATGGATGTCAAATTGAATGAAGCAGAATGGGTCCGATCCCGGTACGAACAACTGAATCTGATCGAAGAGAAGAGATTAGCTGCAATTTGTCATGGGCAGCTGTATCAGAAAAGAATGGAGAAAGCCTTCGATCAGAAAGTCAGGCTTCGGGAATACCAAGTAGGAGATCTTGTGCTGAAAAGACTCTTTCCTCCTCATACAGACCACAGGGGCAAGTGGACTCCGAATTACGATGGTCCGTTCATAGTAAATAATTTTTTCTCTGGTGGAGCACTGATGCTCAGTACTATGGATGGTGAAGACTTCCTGTCCCCTGTGAATTCAGATGCAGTTAAAATATACTTCGCATAAATGACCCGCTGGACATAAAAACAGAATGTAAGTCCAGGCAAATATAGGGCATCCCGGCGAGTCAAAAACAGAATAAAAGACTCGGGCAAAAATAAGGGAAAATAATCAAAAAATGTACACCCGCTGAGTTGAAAAGCCGCATTGGAAGGCTCGGGCAAAAATGGGTATCCCGGTGGATTGAAAACCCGAAAGGGCGATCCATGCAAAATAAGGGAATAAGCGAACAACTGCATTCTGAATTCGTCTGTATCACTTACAACATGGCCAGTTTCGAAGGGTCCAAGCATCGGTCAGAATCAGCCTTCTTCGGAAAGCAAGATGAGAAGAGCGTCAATGTCATACGAGTCATAGCAAAAGGGAAGCTCACTAAAGCGTCGTCAGCATTGCCAGCACCTTTTTGTTTCTCAATTTGTAACAATCTCCTCATTTCAGGAGATCTGTTTCTTTGACTGTATTTGCTGATTCAGGGCACACGAATTAATAAAATCATATTTTCAGTCACATTTCGTCTTGTACATTTTATTTCATTTGCAAAAATGTTCGATATCCTTGATATAATGGTTGCATAAAAATAGATGTGCCTCCTTAATCGCATGCTTGCAGGAAATTTATTACTTACTCTCAGGAGTGTCTAAACTCCTATGATGGAATCCGGTAAGGGATGCCTCGGGGAACTTGTACGTTTCTTTGTCATAACAGGATTGCAGGTATTCAACGCGCAACATGGGGCATGAAAGCTTCTCCCCAGCAAGCTGCCAAATCATTATTTCCTCAGCACATCTTCCAAGCAGCACCGGGGATGCTTTATCCCCATCAGAGCTGCTAGGCATCACTTCTCCAGCACTTTCTCCAGAGCAGCATCAGAGGGGGCTCATTTCCCCAGCTAAGTTCATCATCCTCAGCCGGAGTCCCCACAGAAATCTCTAGGGAGATCATTCAGTGATTGGTCCTCCCCAGCCGAGTGCTAGACAAGGAACCATCTCCCCACCGAGCTCCAGCCTCTATCTAGGAGAGAAATGTCTAAATTTCCCGCACAACAAAGTGATGAAAGCATCCACAGCCCCAGCTGGGCTCCTCAATGTAGTAGGTTCATCATTGACCTATCTCCCCAAGTAGAATCATATATCAGATCTACCAATGATCTCATGCCCAACTAGGATTTTCCTTCAAGCAAGATCAATCAGAGATCTCCACAGCAACAGGATCCGAATCCCGGATCGGTATCTTTTGCATAATCATAGCATTTACATCATATTTCCCCTCAGAGCCTAGCATTCCATCTAATACGGATCATTACGGCAAAAATCAAACATGTTGCATAATCACAAGTCATGTTTTGAACTAAACACCTGTATATACCAACATTCCATCTGCAATACATACGAAGACTCACAGTCCCCGCGGAAAGCCAAAGTGTCCCCTTTGCACTCTCAAAATACAGATACATGCTCCTTTTGGCACTCGTCCGTGTCATCATTCCCCAGTAAAGTCGCCCGAACGTTCTCTATAGACAGATGCATCTATATACGCTCCATTGACACCCGTCTGTGTCACCACTCCCCAGCATGATTGCCTAAACACTTATTGTAAACCAAACACTTATTTATAATACACTTCTTCCGACACCCGTCCGTGTCATCTTATCCCCACAGAACTCCAGAATATCTTTTATACTCATAAGTTCATAACTTATACATTTTCTCTTATGATACTCGTCTATATCATACTCTCCCCAGCAAGTTGAACACTCGTCTGCGTCTCACTCATGCTTATTTTTCACTCATACAGATACTCGTCCGTATCTTGTATACACCACTTATCTCTCCTCAAATTCAAAAACCGTCCGCGTTCTTTGTTAACTAGTTGATACTCGTCCGTATCATCATCTCTGAACACGCGTCAAGTGTTTGTTTCTACCGATACTCGTCCGTATCATAGTTTTAAGGATGCTCGTCCGCATCTTTTATCTATACATAGTGTCAAACACTTATACCTTTCCTTTCTTGAATGTAGACACTCGTCTGTATCTACCATTCCCCAGAAGAGTTCCCAGCAAATCCCTAGCAAAATTTCTTTTCTATCTGACATTCGTCCTATGTCATGATACTTTCGGCAGCCGTACCCTACCAGGTGATCGTCCTTCACCTTTGGATGACCGTCCCTCATCCTTCGCCCAGCGGAGTCTCCATTATTGGACCCCTTTCATATCCGACATTCGTCCTATGTCGTGATATTTTAGCAGCCGTCCCCTGCTAGGTGATCGTCCTTCATCATTTAATCCGATGGCCGTCCCCATCGTTGATCTTGTTATCTGACATTCGTCCTATGTCACGATAAACCTTGACAGCAGTCGTACCCTGCTAGGTGATCGTCCTTCACCTCTTGATGACCGTCCTTCATCATGCTTATCCGATGGCCGTCCCCATCGTCGACCTTTTTCTATCCGGCATTCATCCTATGTCGTGATACTTCCGGCAGCCGTACCCTGCCAGGTGATTGTCCTTCACCTTGGATGACTGTCCCTCATCCTTATCCCCAACAGGGCAGCCGTCCCCTGCTAGGTGACCATCCTTCACCTTTGCTGACCGTACCTCATCATTTATTTCATTAACCTGATGGTCGTCCCCATCATTACCTTTATCCTTAAACCCCAGAGAATTTTGTTTCTTTTCCCGATGGCCGTCCCCATCATGATCTCTTTATTTCCCCAGCATGTCGGTCGTCCCCGTCATTGCTTTATCCCCAGCAGTCGTCCTCTGCTCGACGATCGTCCTCCGTCGCCCGCACTTTATAATCATACTTTAATTCCTTTTACAATCTATATCCCTTTTCTTCTTCATCCAGTGAGTGCAAATTTTGGACTGTCTTTGGTATTCAACCACAAGTTATCTTGTTTGCCTGTTAAGTTGTCGCTTACATCCTGCACAACTAACTCATGCTTGAATAGGGGCAACTGTAAACACCCCAAATTTTCCCTCACTAATTTCACACCATGGCTTGTGATCTTTTCATTTTCATTAGTTCAATCATATGATCCCATGTTGCATTTTGCTTCACTGCATTGGTTCAAAGTCATCTACATCTAGGGTTTGTGATCTGAGCAATCCATGAGCCATCTGAGCCACTCCAAAGGGCTTCCATCATTCAAATAGGGTCCATGTATGTTCAAACATCATATTACATCCTCCCAAGATCAAGAAAGTCAGAAAATCACAAGAACTGGCAAGGCATGGAAGCAGAGCCAGGTTTAACTACACATATGACCTAAAATTAGGGTTTTGGTTTCAGAGGCTATAACTCCAAATGTTTTGGTCATTTTTTTTCTATTGGTCTCAATATGTTATAAGGATCATTCATACCAAGTTTGATGGAAAAATTCATTGTGGAAGTCATCTGATCACTGGGTAACTTCTTGAGCAAGTTAGAGCAAAATCAGGGCATCTGAGGCCCCCTAACATGGAACCAAAATGGATTTTTCATCAAAATGAAGTTATATGGTATTTATTTGATCATTTAAGTGCTTGGAAGTTCATAAATTTGAAGAAAAGTGGGCTAAACCAAAAGTTGCCAAATATGGAAATGACTTGTAATGTAAACTTTCCATTTTGGGAAAGTTTTTCAACCTCCTTTTTCTCAACCAAAAATGCTTCAAATGAAAAATTCTTGGTCATGAAAGTTGCATATTGGATCATTCCCTTTTCAAAAAGTACAAGAACAAGATCTAATTCATTTCGGAACTCAAGTTATGGCTTTCCAAAGTTGGCAAAAATCACATAATTTCAAGTTTCATGCCTAAGAGGGATTTTTGCAAAACCTCATGCCAAGCAAATTTGTGACTTCAAATTGACTTCTAATCACCATATAAACTTTGTGTAATTCCTAAACATCATATTTGGCCCAAAAATCATTCCATTCCATGACTTGTACATGAAGAAATCAAGAAAGGGCCAAACTTCATGAAATTTGCAAAACCTCCCACAAACTTCAATCCACTTGCTGATTTGCCTCAATCTGAATTCCATGGTTGCCCATGAATCAAGCTGCGTAGGACATGCCCTTGTCCTTGGCCTAAACTTGCCCATACCTCAAAGGAAACCTAACCTTGACTTTGTGCATTTTCACCCATACCAATCACATTATGCCACAACCACTTTCTGAACCAATCCCATTTGTTTATACAAAGCAAAAGCAAGCCAAAGATAACAAGAACACAACCTGAATCCTCCCACAAGTCAGCATTCACCAAAACTCCCCTCTTTTCATTTTCCTTCGAAACTCATCACACAAGCTACAAACCTTCAAACAAACTCCATAGAATAACTCACCATCAACCACTGATCATTTCCCACCCATCATTTTGCCCAAAAAGCAGCCATATCAAAAACACGATTTCCTTCCTCCTTTGAACTGAACTTCATCAAACTTCCAAAGGAGCTCACAAAAGCTTCAGCCAAGCATTCCAGAAGCAAGAGGGAGTCAAAAGGAGGGGAAAAGCACCAAAGAAAGGTCCAGATAGTGCCATTTTCGAAAGCTCCATTTCAGGTAACTTCAAGAACAAATTTTCCAAAAATGTAATTTCTTGTTATAGAAATGTTCTGTTTGCTTTGCTGATCATCATGATCTATTTGGTTTTGAAAATGAGTAAGAAACAAGCATGTATGAAGATTCTGAAATTTTTGCGTGTTTTCCGTTTTCCTTTGATTCTTGATCCTGAGTGAAAATAAATGACTTTGTTTGCTGGATTCTTGTTTAGAGTTGTCTAATGATTAATTCTGGAGATTTTAGTGAGGTTTCATGGCGTATTGAGAGAGATTGAGTGAGAGAGCCGCCGGAGAAGATGACCGGAACAATGTTCCGGTCATCTGAAAGTCATTAGGGTTCAGATTAGGGCTTTAATCATAATTAGCGTAGTTTGAATGTCAGCCGTCCAGATGCGTGCGGGGTCAATTCCCTCCAACCCAACTTTGAATCTCAGCCTCAGGATTAGATGACTTTTCCCTTTTTCTCATTTATTTAATTTTTAATTCATTTGTTTCTATTTAATTTGCACGAATTTTAAAAAATAGTAAAACACATAAAAAAATTCTGAAATTTTTTATTAAACATTTTATAAATTTTCAGAACCCAAAAATATTTTTATTTTTATTTTTTGCATTAAAAAATATTTTTAAATCATTTAAATGATTATTTTTAATTAGTTAATGAGAATTAATTAATTAAAAATACATTTAAGTATTTAAAAATCCCAAAAAAATTCAAAGAGCATTTTCAAACATTTAGAAGCATTTACAAACTCACAACACAAATTTATTTTTGGTTTTGATCACACTTTGACAATTTTCATTTGAATTAGGGTTCTTAAATTTGAATATTTTTAACCCTAACTTCAAAAATTCATAACTTTTGAACCAAAGTGAGTTTGTGAATGATTCTTTTTGCATTGTGTTATACATGGTTTCAAGCATCCAAAAGCATTTTTGTTTCATTTTTATCTTGCATTTTCAATTTATTTGACATTTTACCTTTAGGATCACCCTTAAAACCTTAGAAATTTAAGAAATTCATAAATCCCTTAGGGTTTAGTTTCTGACCTTCCCCTTTGGGCAGTGAACTTGTATAGGTTTAGGGTCCCTTTAATTCCATTTTCAATTTTTTATCTTGCCATTTGCTTCTGATTTTGAAATTTTGCATCTCATGTTGTGCATAAACCCTAATTTGCAACCTAATTTGCATCCATCTTGTATAAGCTTGCATACATGAACTTGTCATGACATTTTGTGCATCCATATGACATATAAGACATATTAGGACATATTGAAATCATGTTTGATCATTGCATCATCCATTTTCCTTGTTTTGCTTTCATTTCATTTCATATGCATTCATGAACTTTCATGCTTCTTACATGTCTCATTTACATTCCCATCCTTTGTATGATTATCCCCATATCATGACATACCTTTGCATCATCTCTTTGCATCATTAGCATCATTAACATGCTTCTGATTTTGGTTTGCCTCTTTGCATTTCATTTCATTTCATTTCCTTTTGCTAACTTTTCAGGTGGTAAGTGTTTGAGAAGTGAATTTGCCTTCACTTCTCATAATCTCTTCTCATCTCTCTTATGCATTCATTGCTGCATTTTACTTTTGTATTAGAGTGAGCTTGCTCATTCATATTCCCTCTTCACTTTCTTTCTTCAAGCAACTTATCTTCTTAAGTGAAGTAAGTTGTATTGCTTCCTTCTGCTTCTTTTCCTTCCATCTTTCTTCTTCCTTGGTGGCTTTTCCTTGAAGATCTTCTTGCAAACATCATAAACCCTAGGAATACCCAAGCATGATCACAATTAGGGTTTGATTAGTCCCCCATTAGTTTTACCTTTGTGTCATCTTTTGTTTCCTCTCTTCTCACCTCTTAATCAAGGACTAAACCTTAAAGGTTTTAAGGCTTTGTGATTAAGCTTATGCCTGCATCCTTCTATTAGGATGGAGTGTATAACTTTAATCCTAAGTGTTAAACCCTTAATGTGTTTAATTCCTTTAATCAATCCACTTTAATAATCACTAAGACATCAAGCTTGTAACTTGGGCCTTGCATTATGGTTCTAATTCTTCCTTAATTGGTTAAGAAGGATTAACTCTAGTGTTAATGGACAAGTCCCCCTCAAGTTGTCTTACAAACCATAAAATCCATTTCTTAATCTTACCTTTAACTAAAATCCACTTTAATAAAGGCTTTGTTTGGTCATGAGGTTAATCCCTAATCATAGATTAAGTTGAGGAGCCTTTCTCAGCTTAAATGTTCTCATCTATCATCCTTCTATTAGGATGGTGTAATGGGTCCATTAAATCCTTGATTATGGCTTAAACTCATTACTTAACACTAAACAAAAAACTCCAAAAACATCTAAATAAATGCAAGTAGGTTAATGATCTTAATCCTACATCATGGTGATTAAGTGTGAGGTGCTTACTTCATACTTAAGGTATTCTCATTACCCCTAACCAGAGGGAGGATGTGATGAGTTTACTAACCCTTGGTTTAGGCTTAAGCTCATTAACTTATGATAAACACAAAAAAGCAATAAAAGATTGAAAATACCAAAAACAAACAATAATCGTCTCCTCTGGGATTCGTTTCTCACCTCATTCACTCACAAACGAGAACTTGCTTCTTCCGTCTAATGCAAGACAGTTTGCACCTGAGCCAGACAGGTCATACACTTGAGCATAGACAAGTAAGCAGTTCATCAGTCAATTCACCTTTCAGTCTCTTTGAGTCGAACTACGGTGTTCTGACTTCCTCATTGCACGAGAGGATACGTAGGCATAACTTAACAGTTATCGAACAAAAGTCTTTGTATATTCCCCCTCTTTCAGCTTTATTCTTTTAAGCCTCATAGTCTTGAGCTTCACACTCCTTTCTTGCACTGACACTTTTTCATTTCACCTCACATTTCTTTCGCACTGACACTTGCATTCTTTTCCAGCTTTTGTACACAAATAGCACTGACACTACCCCTTTAAGCACAAACTTTCAAGCGTGGATCCCGTCGAGTACGGCGGACAATTTGGGTGCTAATACCTTCCCAGGTTGTAACCAACCCCCTTTCTCGGTATCTCTGGTTTGCAACCGTCTTATCCATCTTTTCTTAGGTTTATGCAGCATTACCTTTCCTTCGGGATAAAAATGCCTAGTTGGCGACTCTTTTCAGTTCATCTTCATGTCCTCTTTCACCGACCGTTCGCGCCTGTACCGGGTTGCAAATCTTTGGGAGCGACAGTCATCACTCTCACGATCCCCATCATTCATCGGGTTTTGCACAACCTGAGTCATCGCATGTGTAGCAGTGGTAAATGTAACATCATTTCTCCCAGCCGTTCTAAATCTATCACACACAACAACAACCCAAATAATGATTTATAAATCTATAACAACACTCACTACTCAACAACTCAACACTGAACAACGACTCAACGACTCACTTCTTGGTCGGACAAACCGACCTACTCTAATACCACTTTGTAACACCCAAAATACTCCACAGATTTATAATTGAAAATCAGAGTAATTAAAATACACCAAAATATTTGAGTGTCACTTTCAACTAAAACCACACTGCTCAAATGATATGTTTTTCAAAAATAGTTCAACTTGCAGCGGAAATTACTCAGTAGCATTTTTCTTTAGATTCTTCTCTCCAGTTCTTTCCTAGACAGGACGTTAGTACTCAAGCTTTGATAACTTGAACCTCTAGAGCGATGCAACAACCTAACATCTTCGAATCAAAATTTCGGGTATTCTAGATATTTAATCCTCTTGTACCCCGAATCTTTTAATGATTTCACAATTCTTATCTTAGGGTCCAAGAAGATTAAATAGGGGCATCTGTTATATCCTAAATTTTTACCATAAGATACCCACATACCCATTAGTTCAATGAACAATGTTGAAGTTTACCAGGTCACATCCTCGCAATGACTCGGGATTCCTGAGTCCCTCAGAGGATTCAGGCAAAGGTCCAATCATAATTCTCAAGATTTTAAACCTTTAAAACATCCTCAAAGGATTATTGAATCTCAAATGGTGGGAATTCTTGCAAAGATTCACAAATTTTCAGTGATCTGAGCCTTGAGGCCCCAGTATGACAAATTAGGGTTTTTAGTCGACTGTGTCCTCTAGAAGGATATTTTCATGGGAGAATGAGCCAAGACATCCACATGTCATCTAAGGAGCTTAACATAACCCTAATAAATCATCTACAAGTTTGAATCAAAATCAAAGGATGCAGAGATAAGGAAGCCCCAAATTAGGGTTTCATATTGCCCAATTAGGGATTTTGACTGACCAAGGAACCCAAAGTTAAAATTTTCAAGTGGAAATGAGCCAATACTATAGGGAATGGTTCAAATATCTCATATACATCATTGAATTCCATTCACAAGTTCAAAATACCTCAGAGGATGCTCAGTAAAAAAATCAAAAATTAGGGGTATCTAGTGTAATTTTCATCTGGACCAAAAAGTCAAACTTTGACTTTTTGACCAAAAATGATCCCCATGACCTATATTACAAGAATATATGGTCCATAAATTCATTTTATCACAAAAAATCAGGAATTTGAAGATAACTTGTAAAAGGGGCTAACTTAGAAAATTTGGAAAATTTTCTAAGTTATGGAAAAAAGTGTGCATGTACCCTACGTTCAAGTATTTTAAGTTGTGATCCAAGCATCAGATTTTTGTGAACCAAAGCTCAAATGAAATATTTTTCTACAAACTACAAAAGATTCAACTACATCAAACTCCAATTCATCATGGATTTTAAATTGAAGATTGATCAAAATCAAGAAAAAATTGGAAATTTCAACACTTAGACAAAATCTACCTAAGTACAAAATCAGTCAAAGCATCAAAACTTGGAGGCTTTTTTCACATAGTTCCAAGCCGATTCAGATCCTTGTGAAAACATCAATGTTATCACAAATGTTACAAACAATTTAAAGAACCAATTGGCATGAAAAGATCTTGCTTGAGCATTAACGAATCTCTTATCAAACACACCATGCCACAATTGTTTTCAAAAATAGATTTTGGACCAAGACTTAAAATTGAGATTTTATGAGTCAAGGATAAGATTAGTTGGTGAAGAGCATTAAAGAAATCATTACAAACTTGATCAACCTGTAAATTCATGATTGCACCAAGGAATTTCCATTTATGGCATTCATGAATTTCAACACCTAAGCACTTAATCCAAGGGTCATAATCCTCCAAAAAGGCATATCCTAGAATATCTTGATCAACAAGCAACATGTGCTCAAAAACAACAATAATAATATCTGAAGAATGTGAATTTAGCTACTGCATAGCTGAGCTATTTGGAAATTTCATCATTCATAGTGTAAGAGATATTATGGCGAGCAATGATAAATAATTTATGAACTCATCTCTTCAACATGTAGAGGCTAAGTAATCTCAACATTTCTGCCTATAAATAGAGACCTCAATTGATCATAAAAATCACTCTAAAGCCTCTGAATCCTAAGCTTTCTCTTCTTCACTCTCTAAGACTCAAAACTTGACATTTTGAGCAACCACTATCAGGTTTTGAGTTGTGGCCACTATCAACTCAATCTAATTTCCCAAACACATCACATATGATGTATCTGAGGTGTTCAAACACTTGAACCAACCCAGAAACACCTCCAACCCAAAATCACTCTTCAAAACCTCAAAGAAGCTTTCTTTTTGCAACTTGAAGACCATAACTTGATCCAGCCACTTGCCATCAAGTACAAGTGATCAAACACACTCCATATGGTGTAGGGAAGTTGTTCAAATCATCACAACTCTTCTGTAACACCTTCAGCTCAAAGATACAATTTCTGCTTCAGCTCCAAGCTCAAGTCAGCCTAAAACTTGGTCATCTCATAATCCAAGCATATTTTGTCACAATATCTTTTTACTATGTGTGTGTAATTATGTTTTAAGTCTTTTTCCTCAATCAATTACATAGAAACATCATCATGTAGACTTTCATGAGGCTTAGGCCAAATTATGGTTCTTCAGTGTTCATCACTGATTTCTCTCACCACACTTAAAATAAATGAAACTAATCACCACCATCATGTTTTTGGGTTAAAATCCAACAACTTTGGGCTTTATTTCATCTCAAATGGATGCTTGTTCCATGAGATACAATTGAAAAGGCAAATCTGGGCAATATGCCTATGGCGCATGTTCTTGAGTTTGTTCTTGGCGTCATTTTTCATTATTTGAATTATTTGAATTTCCAAAGTTATTTTAATTGATTCCAAAATTAATAACTTTCTGATCGTTTTGAGTTTTTAATTGATTCTTTTTTCATTAATTCTCAAAATCATTTAAATATTTTATTCCATAAAAAAATCACAAAAAATATATTTTTAATATATTTTATATTTTTGTAAAGAATTTATTTTTAATTGTTTTTAAATATTTTAAAAATATTTATTCTCTTGATTTTTCAAACATAAATGAATCTCAAGTCATTTTATGGATAAAAATATGAATTTTCAAACATTGATCCAAGAATTTCTCTTGTTTTTCACTTATGTTTGAAATTTATCAAATGTTTTAATCATTTTATTCAAAAAATAAATGTTTTAAATATCAAAATTAGGGTTTTGATCTTATCACCCCTTATTCTTCAAATATTACAATTTTAGGCCTCTATTAGAGTGTAAGACCCATCCCTTTTTGAAATATAAACCATTAGGGTTTATCTGAGCCATTTACAAAAACTCGGCGCAATCGTCTTTTTCACTACATTGTATTTTCATCTGTGAATCTCTTTCTGTGAATTTCTTTACACATACTATTTGTTTTCTAAAATGAATTGTCAAAATGTGTCATGGGGAATCCTTTGTGTTTAGGACCCATTTTTTTCTGTTTTAATCTTTCTCCGGTCTGTTTTAAAACTCCGTCAGGCTTTCGTATTAGTCTTGACCTCCCCAACTGTTTTCTTAAACAATTTCTCAATCTCTTAAACAGAGAATATGGGCCACTTGCTTACAAGTCCCATCTCTTTTTTTTTATCTTTTTCAAACTAGAGATCAAATACACCTGCTACTAGACTTAGCTTCACTCCGGTGAACTACTTTCTAGGCAGTAGGCAGCTTTTCAGCACCCAAGTCCTACCTTGTGTATGAAATCACAAGATAATAAAATACAAAACAAATTACATATGCATCCTTATGTATAGGCCCTGTTATTGGCTTTGAGCCATCTCTTCTCCCTCTAACTTCTCGTTGTTTTCTTAAACTGTTGTTTGCTTGTTAGATTAGGGTTTTTGTTTAAATCTATCTTTCTTTATCTCATACTAAAGAAAGATAATAAAACACTTATTAATCATCAAAGAGGATACAATATAAAATATATATGTAATCTTCCTCCCTCGGGATTTTGGGCCTCTGCTTCCCAGTGTAACTCCCAACATCATTCTTAAAAATCACTTAAGAATATCCAAACCATAACAATGACATACTAAAAAATGTTCAACACATTCACTGCATATTTATTTGTTTGCATGCATCTTATCTGTATATATTTGCTTTTTGCTAGAATCTCTAAGTAGTTAGGTTATCTTCATCTAAACAAATACATCTTTCAAACTCAACTTAGGATTTTTCTTTACAACTTACTAGGGGTTTACAGAGATAATAAGTTTCCCGATGAAATGATTCTTTGTAAACCATCCCCAACCTCCTCTTGGGCTTAAACATAAACCCTTAAAGGCTTCCTAAAAGCACTAGAACATATCCTTAGAATCAAACACATACAATAGTCTCCCTCTCTCCGATGGATGGCCAAGATAGCCTCATCTTGGGATTTGTATAATTGAAGCTCCCAGACAAAGGAATGTATGATGACCTCAAAAATTTTATCAAACAAAATAGATAAAACGCTCTTCCCTACAAGAGTCAGTCTCCCATCAAAAGTCAGCGTACCATCCTGGGCTGCATACAGGATACAAGTGAATCAAGAGTCAGTCTCTCACCAAATAAGCTTCATACCTGGGCTTCCAAATCAGGACACAGATAAAACTTTCCCCATATAGTCAATTTTCTTTGTTTAGCTTCAACCTTGGGCTTCAATCAAGGCACATATAAATCAACCTTTCCCTCTTTAGAGATGACAAATTCTCTCTATTGAGTCTCTTTTAGCTTCAACCTTGGGCTTCAATCAAGGTACAAAAGTCAAACACTTTACAGTCAATTTCATTACAGTCATAGTCTTGGACTTTAACTAAAATAATCACATTATAGTCATAGACTTGGACTTTAACTAAGTTAATCTCATTATAGTCATAGTCTTGGACTTTAACTAAGCTAATCCCCAACAGTCATAATCTTGGACTCTAATTAAGCTAATATTTTCAATCATACACTTGGACTATAACTAAGATCACTTTCCACCTGTCATATCTCCACCCAAATTCAGATTTCCTGAGCTATATAATCCAGGACAACCATTCAGTCCTCCTTGAGCTATGTAATTCATGGTACACATTCAACCTTTCTTGAGCTATGCAAATCAAGATATTATATTCAACTTATGGCTTGAGCTATGTAATTCAAGCCCCCTATTAGTTACAACAAACCTTTTCAGCTTCAATCTAGGGATTTGATCAAGACACAAATATAAACCATTTGAGCATCATCACCATGTGCTTTAACAAGGATACAAATCAGCCCTCCTCATAGCCTTAGCCTTAGCCTTAATTCTCTTTTTTGGGGGTACGTAGGAAAAAGGTCGTAAAATCTTTGCAAGTGCACCAAACAAAAAACAACAATTAGGTTCTCAGACCTATCTCAAAACATTATAAATCCTCAAAACACCAAAAACACAAAATTCACTTATCTCACTCATCTCAGCAGACTCTCAATCCCAAATTCAAGACCCCACCACCAGATATCAAAAAGAACAATTATTTTATAAACTTAAAGGTGAAATAAATCTAAAGAGGACCCTGATCTCTAGGTAGCATCTAAAACCTAACAGTCGTCTATTTAAACTCAGTTTGAAAGTAATGTTAGTTGGAGACTTCTATTAGCCTTCCTTAAGCTTCATATGATATAAAATGAATTGAATTGTTGACAGTTGATAGTGATTCACAACCACATTGTATATCAAACGAGTTTAGTGATAACAGGTCACCAAAACCATGCAACAAAAGTGATGATGAATGTCAATATATTTTGTCCTACTATGCTAAATAATATTTTTGGATATGTTGATAGCATTCAAGTTGTCACAATACAATGTCATGACATCTTGCTTGATATTGTACTACTTCAGGATCTTCTTCATCCAAAGTAGCTGAAAACAACTGCTTCTTGTTGCAATATACTCAACCTCAATAAAAGGACAATTTTGCTTTTTACTAAACCAAAAGATCAAGTTATTTCCAAGAAGAAACATCCACCATAGGTGCTTTTCCTATCATCAGCAATACCTACCAAATCAACATCACAATATCCAACCAACATGGCATCAGAACCATGTGATTACTACATTCCATAGTCACTAGTACCATTCACATACTTTAAAATCCTTTTTACTTGATTAATGTGTCGAGTTTTGGGTTCAACTTGATATTTAGCACAAACCCTAACAACAAATGTGATATCATGTCTGTTAGCAGTCAAATATAAAAGGCTTCCTATTATACTTCTATAGAGCCTTTGATCCACACTAACCCCATTTTCATCTTTGGAAATTTTCAAATGAGTAGGTGCAGGAGTCCTTTTATGACTGACATTCTCCATACCAAACTTTTTTACTATGTTCTTGGCATACTTGCTTTGAGATATGAAAATATAATCTTCCATATGTTTAACTTGAAGTCCAAGAAAATAAGTCAATTCCCCTACTAGACTCATCTCAAATTCAGATTGCATTTGTTGGACAAAATGTAGGACCATTTGGTATGACATTCCACCAAAGATAGTTTCATCTACATATATATGAGCAATCATGAGATTTCCATCCATTTCTTTAACAAACAAAGTCTTTTCTATTCCTCCTTTCATGTACCCATTTCTGACCAGGAATTCTGTCATCCTTTCCTACCAAGACCTAGGGCCTTTTTTTAGACCATGGATAGCCTTTTTCAGTTTGTACACATGATTTGGAAAGGTGGAATCCATAAATCCTTTTGGTTATTCAACATATACCTCCTTTTGTAAGAACCCATTCAAGAAAGCACTCTTTACATCCATCTGAAACAACTTGAATCTCAGCAAACACGCCACCCCTAGTATGAGTCTTATAGATTCAAGATGAGCAACTAGAGCAAAGGTCTCATCAAAGTCAACACCCTCTATTTGAATGTACCCTTGAGACACAAGTTTGGCCTTGTTCATGGTAACCACTTGTCGCTCCCGGGATTTTCATCCTAGTACAAACGCGAAAGTGGCGCGGAAAGAGTTAGAGTCGCCAGCCAGGCATTTTTATCCCGAAGAAAGGGAATGGTAATGCTGCACAAACCAGAAGAAAAGAAAAGGAAGAACACGGGTCCTGCGAACCAAAGAGACTGGGCTCGGGAGTCGGTTATGACCTGGGAAGGTATTAGCACCCCAGATCATCCGCCGTACCCGACGGGATCCACGCTTGCAAAAGAAACTGTTTCAAAGGGTGAGGGTATGAAAGATGCAGCAACAGAAATGAGACGGACTGGAAAATGAACTGATAAAAGAAAATGAAAAAGGAAACAAAGAGAAAAATGTAGGGAAAATAAAGATTGTGCTCGAACGGGCCCTACCCCGCTGCCTACGTACCTCATCGGGATAATGAGGATCAGAGACGCCGTAGTTCCCCTAACTAGGGGTAACAAGGAAATTGCTTGTGAATTAAAGGGGCTTGAACTGCCTATGCCATTGCTCAGGTGTTGCAGACTCGGACGACGAGTGCGTAACCGTCTTGCAAAGTGACAAGTAGGAGCAAGTTCGCGTACGGAGCGAAGGAGATGAGAAAAGAATTCCCGAAGGAAAGACGCTTATTGTTTGTTTGAGATTTTTATGAGGCTTTTATTTGTGAAGGTTTGCATAGGCAAGTGTACCTAAGTCTTACTCAATGGGATGTGTACGTCTCACATCATCCCGAAATGGAATGCGCAAGAGGCACACCTATCTATGGAGGAAATCCCCAAAGCTAGTCCCACAAGTGAAGGCTCAAGCACACTGGCCTATTACCATTATTAAGTATTTTGTGGTTTTTTTGGTTAAGAAGTGTTTTCTAGCTTTTCTTTGTGAGGTACTCATGCTAAGACCTATCCACCACGAGTGATGACTCACACCTCGCCCCGAAATGGAACGCATGCAAGCATCTCATAGCAAAGTCTCATGTCACATGAAAGTACTCAACCTTTATTAAGTGAATTAAAATTAAGTTTGAAGATGAGAAGAGAATAAGAACCAAAAGGAGCAAAGGAAAAAAAACTAGAGGGAAGTTTCTATCCTAAGTTAGCATGCATGGGGTTCCTAGGGTTTGTGGGGTGTCTATCCTACTGAAGAAGAAAAAGAAAAGGAGAAGATAGAAGAGGGGATGAGAAAGGCCTAAGCCCAACAAAAAGATGTTAGTCCATATAAACAAAAATGAGAAAAGATGAGAGATGGAGATGTGGAACTCAATTCCCACATCTCACACTTACCATAGCTCCTGCAAAGTTAGTGTAACAACATACAATCAAGGCATGAACCAACAAGTCAGAAGCTACACAAGCATATAGACATGGCAAAGAGTTCACAAAATGATATACAAAGCAATACAAGATCATATCAAGATGATTGGGAGTGAAACAAATGCAAAGAAAGCATGCATAACACTTAAGGATGTAATACACAAAGAAAGGAATCAAAACCAAAGCTCAAGCAAAATCAAACCCTATCCTAAGACCAGGAACAACTCTAGACCTTTAAAGGATCCCAAAAGATGAGGAAAAGTTGGCATAAGTCTTCTTCCAAACTTAAAAGAAACCAAAAGATTCAAAGGGTGCAAAACAAGGCAAAGTGAGGAAGAAAATACCTAAGAAATAAATCCAAGCACATGAAAAATCTATCCAACCAGCAAAGTACTCTTCACATACTAGGAAATGAGAATCCAAAAGGGTTTGCAAAGAATCAGCCCCAAACTAGGTCAATGAAACCCAAAAATGCAAGGTATCACCATCTAGGGTTTAGAAAATTGATGCACAAGTAACATAAACAAAATCCAGCAAGGAAATTTGTGAAAAATCTAAGATAAATCATGAAGATAGAAGGATGTCTTAAGATTTGAATGCAAAAAGAATGAGGTTCATAGCTTAAAGGATGAAGAAGATGGAAATTGGACAAGGCAGATTGGTCCAAGAGAGCCTACCATAAAACAAAACCTAGTGTTGAATTAATTTAGCCACGTGGAAATAAAAATAAAAATGTGAAAAAAAATATGATAAAATACTAGATGAACTAAAGAGTGCACATGAATTTTTATGGATTTTTTATAAGTTTGGAAATATTTTAAAATGAACAAAATGCAAGAAGAAAAAAGAAAGGAATAAAAGGACTATGAAACATGGTGGAAGGGTGCAAAACAAAACTGGCCAGCACATGCCAAATGCCTGGGCCCAGCATGGGGGGCGCGCCTAGCATGTTGGCCTCAGGCCCATGCAGCAATGCAAGACAAAAATACTCAGGCACGCATGAACTTAGGGCATACTCCACAAGACAAACCAAATGCACAAAAACATGTAACATTGTATCAACCGGTCATGCTAGGGTTTTAAAACAGAAAAGACAAAACATGGATCCATCCAATCCCTGCGTTCCACTTCATCATCTTCAACCTCACAACATGAAAACAAAGCTGCAAAACACGAATGAAACAGGACCAAGCAGTGGCAAGGCAACAAATATCAAAGGAACATATCTCCTCCATTTCTTCATGAAATCACATGAACCAAACACCAAAAATGATTCTCGGATCAAGCACAATATGAATCAACTATCACAAACATGTAAAACAAAACACACAGCATGAACAGCATCAAAACAAATTGGATCTAGAAACTTTAAAACCCTAGCCCGACCTCATTTCAACATCATTTTCAAAAACAAAAAGCTCCACATGCTCAGTGTGACATGTAAATTGCAATGCACATCACAAAAATCATTTACAAACTTATGGATTTGAGGCATACCTGAGATTGCACAGCTTCAAATTTCTCCAAGAAAACCAAAATCCAGCCTGGGATGATCTTCTAGCAACCTCCTTTCACAAAATAAATGTGAAAGAAACTTCAAATTCACTTGAACCTTGCTCTTTGGTGGAATCTGGTTTGAGCTGGACTGGTACAAGAACCCTTCTCTAGCTTGAAATGGAGCTTGATCTATGTCCTATGGAGCTTCATGATCAAGAATATGGGGTCTGCTTTGAGAATGGAGCAGTGGATGATGAGCTATGGAGGAAAATGCAACAGGAGCAAAAACTGAGGAATGGGAGAATGGTGGCGATTTTTTGCCAAGCTAAAACCCTAGCTGGTCCTTTTATGATGCCCTAAATCAGTCCAAGGAATGAGAAAAGGAATGCACGTGAGAGGAGTGTGCATGAGGTGATTTTGCAAAACTTGCATGAGGTGAGTGGTGGAATCATTCACTCGTGCTCTTCCCACTCCCTTTGCACATGCTGACCTCTAATGATCCCTTAATTCATAAGTGGAAGAAAACTGGCCCTTGGATCAGTGTATAATGCTATTCTTATCATTTCGCTAAAATGCTCCTTATGAGATATCTCACATTCCACTCATGCTTTCTGCACCCCTTTTGGGCCAAAACCTCTTCATACCATGCATTGTGGAATAGTGTCTCCAAATGGTATACAAATGGCTGGCAACCTCATTCCATAACAACTTGCTCTTTGGTGAAAAATTGACATCTCATGTGCCACCAAAATCTCATATGCCCATGTATTTGCACTTTGTGAAATATGTCAAACTCCTTGCTTGGACCCTCCAATTTCTCTTGAGCTAACAACTTAATATGGCATGAATAAAAAGATAGTGGCCTCACCTTGCACTTGGAATGGGAATAAATGAGCCTTTTTTGAGATTTTGCATCATTTGAAAAAGTGTGAGATAAGTTCACATACCTCACTCTTTGCTTGGCCTTTTGGTACATGTATAAGCCTTTTCCAATCCTTGGTCAGAACAACAACAACTTTGGCCCTTAGAACTAGCCAATACATACTTCTCATGATTTGGCTAAATTTGCACTTTTGAGGCCATTTCCATGCTTGGCATCAAAATGCAAGTTTCTCTTGAGCAAAACCATCTAAATACATTGCATTGTAACTTAGTAACCTCACTTGATCCATTCCAGCACTTAAAAATGAGTTTTGGACCCTCTTGCATTTGGTGTGTGCATGGAAATGTGATTTTGCCCTAAAATGCATGAGATTTTCGAGGGCCTTATCTCTCAAACCATAAATCCCATGAAAATGTACTTGTACTTTTTGAAAATGGCAGGCCTTAGTCTTCAACTTTCATGTTTGGGTTGGGTTCATTTGAAGAATTTTTGACCATGCTAAGCTCACTTGAAAATTAGGGCAAAAGTTGCTAAATTTGGAAAATCTCAAAAACCAACTTTATACCATTTTTGCAAAAACCTCCAAATAGCCATGATTCTTGATCTCCAACCCTTCCAAACATCTTATAACATTGTAAAGACCTCCCTTGGCAAGAAAAAGTGACTTGGACCTCTTGAAATCAGACAGTTGACTTTTTACAGGCACAGTTGACCAATTACTTCATCTGCAAGCAACTAAGGCAATGACTGACTTCCATTTGGAACTTTCTCATGAAAATTGACATGTAAGGACCTCTTATCATATGGAAAACATTGCCCAAAAGAGTTGGCCAAAATTATGAGCCTAAAGCCCTTGAAGCCAAAACCCTAATTTGGCTGCATTGCTTAGGAGCCTTGCCTTGTCTTAAAACTTGTGATGATTAAGCAATCTTCTGAGCTTTTGTAGGTGAACTTGGCCTTGCCAAAAGAATCTAGACTCATCATAGGTCTCCCACAAATCCATTAGAACCCATGTCTTAGCTTAAATGACCCCCAACACCTCCCCAGATGGCCATATGCATCATGCTAGGGTTTGATGCTTGTCATGCTTTAATTTTCCCATGCTATAATGTTATACATATGATATGCTTATGATGCAAATGATGTATTATGATGCCTAAAATAAAGAGGGCAAATTTGAGGTTCTACAGCTGCCCCTATTCAAGCAACTGTTGATCTGAAAAGGACGATTGCTTCCGCTTTCGACCGTTCAAGATAAACTGTGGTTGAATACCCAAGAAACGGAAATTTGCGCTCTGATGCCGAAAACAAGAAATGGGAAATAAACCCAATCCAAAGACGTTGCAACTGAGATGAGAAATGAGCAGACGAGCTCCTTAAGAATCTTCAAAGTAACTTGAGATAGACGAATCTCCCTCACTAACCTTTACGCAGATAAGTGGAATAAGACGGACGAGCCTTCTTCGGATGATCCTTATGCAGGTTCCGGGTATGCATATAAGTCTGTGGGATAGACATGCGATCAAGGCAGACGAACCTTCTTCATATATTATCCGCGGATATATGGTATAAGACAGACGAGTCTTCTGAGCAAACCTGTTACGTCAGGTGCAGCAACCATAACTGGTGCTTGAGTCAGACGAGCCTCCTTCGGATATTCCTGTTACGCCAGGACCGGTAACCATTTCGACACTCGATTCCCACTGTCAGGATTTGAAACCTCTTCAATACAGACGAGTATTGGATGATCATCAAGATAACACAGACGAGTGTCCTGAGTCAATGATACAGACGAGTATCAGACGATGATCTGAGAAACACAGACGAGCGTTTCAGGCAATGATACAGACGAGCATCAGCCACTGGTATAGACGAATACCAGGAATTCAAACACAGACGAGCATTTGAAGTGATCACAGAAATTAGAGTAAATAGCAAATCTTCACATTCAGGTGCAGGCTAGCACAGACGAGTGCCGAGGATGATACAGACGAGTATCCGAGCTTCAGAACACAAAGGAATTATGGGGAATAAAAGCAGACGAGCTTCAAACAAACACAGACGAGTGTTGGATAGTTGCACACGAGCAACAGCAGAGAACACATATCGAGGCACAAACGAGTGCAGCGAAGGACCCAATACCAAACACAGACGAGCGTTGGGGAGGTTGCAGACGAGCAATGACAAAGGTATCCTAACACAGACGAGCGTTGAGGAGTTGCGGACGAGCAACTATCATAACCAATCACAGGCGAGTGTTGAGGAGTTGCGGACGAGCAATTATCATAACCAATCACAGACGAGTGTTGAGGAGTTGCGGACGAGCAATTATCATAACCAATCACAGACGAGTGTTGAGGAGTTGCGGACGAGCAATTATCATAACCAATCACAGACGAGTGTTGAGGAGTCGCGGACGAGCAATTATCATAACCAATCACAGACGAGTGTTGGAACTTACAGACGAGCAATAAACGGAAACCTGATCGGCAACAAGTGATACAGCTCTGCAGGGGGAGACAAGTCAAGAGGTCTGGATATCCACTCTGACTGAAGTGACGAATACCTGGCTGTGTCATCAAATGCTCAAAAGTATGACAACTTGGCTGAGAAATATTTCACGGATAGAGGTGAAAATCAAATATGAACTCTGTGAGGACAGATCATCTTCAGACTTGGCTGGGGAAACTTCTCGGGCAAATACTCTGGCTGGGGAGAGCATCTGATGATTCAAGACTCTGAGGGGATATCAGGCTTTCAGGTACCTGATAGGTAAAAATTCTTGCTGGGGATAGAATACTGTTAACTCCATCTCTGATGACATCAGGTCTTCAGGCACCTGCTGGGTATACTCCACTGGGGAAGAATAGACTGCTACTTTACTGGGAAGAAGTTGGGCTGCTGCCAAGGCTTGGTTGGAGGAAAATCTCTGTTTAGACAGGTCAGGCTTTCAAATACCTGCTGGAAGAAGAAATCCCTGCTTGGGGAAATACTCTACTGGGAAAGAGTACATTGCTTGAGAGAATGTAAAACCATCCTGCAACCTGTAACAACATAAAACACACGTGTGTCCCGAGGATTTGCATGGAATGATCGGTTCATCCATCGTCACCCGACACTCAAAGAGGATTACAGTTTCCCTGCATGTCAGTTTTCTTTTCAAGATTATCACCATGTTTAGATGCAATGCTATTTTTACCAAAAAAATTCAGGACATTTTGCAAACAAAAATAAACGCACACAGCTTTTTGACTGAATATTATTTTTATTGGATGGCCTCTGAATAGGCAAAGATTTACATTAGGAAGCAACCACCTGGAAAGAGGTAGCCACTATAGAAATTGAGAAAAGAAACTATCCTAATGGCAAAGTACATGGCATTCCAAGGAGTTCCATTTCCGCTATGACCTGCATGTCTTTAAGACTCTCCATTCTGCTTTGGCTTTCTGAGAGGACAAGGGGACTATTTCCTATCCTTCCGATATTGTCAAACCGTACGAAACGATGACGTGGTTCAGATAACTCGGATCGCAGTCGTTCGCTTATTTCCCTTATTTTGCGTGGATCGCCCTCTCGGGTTTTCAATCCACCGGGATACCCTTTTTTGCCTGAGCTGTCCAATGTGGCTTTTCAACTCAGCGGGTGTACACATTTTTTTAATATTTATTTCCCTAATTTTTGCCCGAGCTTTTTATTCTGTTTTTAGCTCGCCGGGATGCCCTTTTCTTGCCTGGACTTACATTCTGTTTTTGCGTCCAGCGGGTCTCTTTATGCGAAGTATTTTTTAACTGCGTCCGAGTTAACAGGGGATGGGAAGTCTTCTCCATCCATAGTGGTGAGCATCAGTGCCCCTCCTGAGAATACTTTCTTCACTATGAATGGTCCTTCGTAATTCGGGGTCCATTTGCCCCTGTTATCTGAACCTGGAGGAACGATTCTCTTCAATACAAGCTCTCCCACTTGATACCCTCGAGTACGTACTCGTTGGTCGAATGCCCGCTTCATTCTCCTCTGATAAAGCTGACCATGACAGATAGCCGCTAATCTCTTTTCCTCAATTAGACATAGCTGATTGTAACGAGCACGCACCCATTCAGCCTCATCCAACTTGACATCCATCATCACGCGCAGTGAAGGAATCTCTACTTCAACAGGCAAGACTGCTTCCATGCCATACACTAGAGAGAAAGGAGTTGCCCCTGTTGACGTCCTGACCGACGTTCGGTACCCATGCAAAGCAAATGGTAACATCTCATGCCAATCCTTGTAGGTGACAACCATTTTCTGCACAATCTTCTTGATATTCTTGTTAGCTGCCTCTACCGCACCATTCATCTTTGGTCGGTAAGGAGAAGAATTGTGATGCTGTATTTTGAAGTCCCGACATAAATCTGCCATCATCTTATTGTTGAGATTGGAACCATTATCAGTAATGATCCTTTCGGGCACTCCATATCTGCATATGATATCTCTTTTCAGAAATCTTGCCACCACTTGACGAGTGACATTGGCATAAGACGCTGCTTCTACCCATTTGGTAAAGTAATCAATCGCGACCAGGATGAAGCGATGACCATTCGAAGCAGTTGGCTCGATCTTCCCGATCATGTCAATGCCCCACATAGAGAAAGGCCAAGGAGATGACATGACGTTGAGCGGGTTAGGAGGAACATGCACTTTATCTGCGTATATTTGGCACTTATGGCATTTACGAGCGAATGAACAACAGTCTGCATCCATTGTCATCCAGTAATACCCTGATCTCAGTAGTTTCTTTGCCATAGCATGCCCTCCTGCATGGGTACCAAAAGATCCTTCATGGACTTCCTGCATCAACAGGCTTGCTTCGTGTCTATCCACGCATCTGAGCAAGACCATGTCGAAGTTCCTCTTGTACAAAACCCCGTCTGTGTTCAAGAAGAAACTAGCAGCAAGTCGTCTCAAGGTCTTTTTGTCTTTAGAAGATGCCCCTGTTGGGTATTCTTGCTTCTCCAGGAATAACTTGATATCAAAATACCAAGGTTTCTCGTCAGACACGGCGTCTACAGAGAAAGCATAAGCTGGAGAGTCGAGCCTGGAGATGTCAATTCTGGGCACAAAATTCCAACACAGAACTTTAATCGACGAAGAAAGAGTGGCCAGAGCATCGGCAAATTGGTTTTCATCACGTGGTATGTATTTGAGCTCAACCGTCGTGAAGAATGTCAACAGTTTTCTAGCATAATCCCTGTATGGAACTAGATGCTCTTGATGTGTATACCACTTGCCGGTAACTTGGTTAATGACGAGGGCTGAATCTCCGAATATATCGAGGTTCTTAATCCGAAGATCAATTGCCTCCTCTATTCCCATTATACACGCCTCGTATTCCGCTTCATTGTTGGTGCAGCCAAAAGTAATTTTGGCAGCGAAGGGTAAATGGACACCTTCAGGAGTAATAAGTACGGCACCAACTCCACGACCATTGATATTGACAGCCCCATCAAACATCAACTTCCATTTGGATTCAGGATCAGGTCCCTCCTCCGGAAGTGGCTCCTCATAATCGTTTGTTCTGAGGTACATGATGTCCTCATCAGGGAAATCAAATCTCATCGGCTGATAGTCATCCTCAAGAGGTTGCTGAGCAAGGTATTCCGACAATACACTTCCTTTGATGGCTTTCTGAGAAGTGTACTGGATGTCGTATTCAGTTAAAATCATCTGCCACCTAGCAACCCTTCCGGTCAATGCTGGTTTCTCAAAGATGTACTTGACAGGGTCCATCTTGGAAATGAGAAATGTAGTATGGGTCAACATGTACTGCCTCAGTCGGCGAGCAGCCCATACCAAAGCGCAGCAAGTTTTCTCGAGCAGTGAGTATCGGGATTCACAGTCGGTAAACTTTTTGCTAAGGTAATAAATGGCATACTCTTTTCGACCAGACTCGTCATGTTGGCCGAGCACACACCCCATCGACCCCTCTAGCACGGTCAGGTACATGATTAATGGTCTCCCCTCCACCGGAGGCATCAAAATTGGAGGTTCCTGCAAATATTCCTTTATTTTGTCGAAAGCTCTTTGGCAATCATCATTCCACCTGACTGTTTGCTCTTTTCTTAGCAGTTTGAATATCGGTTCGCACGTGGCAGTTAGATGAGATATGAACCGAGAAATATAGTTCAATCTACCTAAGAACCCACGCACTTCTTTTTCTGTCTTTGGTGCAGGCATATCTTGAATAGCTTTCACTTTAGCAGGATCTACCTCAATTCCTCTTTGACTTACAATGAAACCCAGCAATTTTCCGGAACGCACTCCGAAAGTGCACTTGTTCGGATTCAACCTCAGTTTATACTTGATCAATCTATCAAATAACTTCTTCAGGTTAACCAAATGCTCCTCTTCGTCTTTGGACTTTGCAATCATATCATCCACATAACATTCGATCTCTTTGTGGATCATGTCATGGAACAACGTGACCATCGCCCGTTGATAAGTTGCCCCTGCGTTCTTCAGACCGAAGGGCATGACCTTATAGCAGAACGTTCCCCACGGGGTAATGAACGTTGTCTTCTCCATGTCTTCCGGCGCCATTTTTATCTGATTATAACCGGAGAATCCATCCATGAAGGAGAACACTGAGAATTGAGCAGTATTGTCGACCAACACATCGATGTGTGGCAACGGAAAATCATCCTTCGGGCTTGCTCTGTTCAAATCTCTATAGTCAACGCACATCCGGACCTTGCCGTCCTTCTTAGGTACTGGTACGATGTTAGCTACCCAAGGTGGGTAGCTAGTCACGGCAAGGAACCCGGCATCCCACTGCTTCTGCACTTCCTCTTTAATCTTCATCGCCATATCTGGGCGAGTTCTTCTCAACTTTTGCTTCACAGGAGGACGGTCTTCTCTCAGGGGTAGCTTATGCATCACAATATCGGTATCTAGACCTGGCATATCCTGATATGACCAAGCGAAAATACTCACATACTCTCTCAACATACTGATCAGCTCTTGTTTGACATCGGCCTGCAGATTGGCCCCTATCTTGATTTCTTTCCTTGCATCTTCGCTACCAAGGTTGACAGTCTCAATCTCTTCTTGATGAGGTTGAATAACTCGTTCCTCTTGTTTCAGCAGTCTGACCAATTCTTCAGGCAGGTCACAGTCTTCCTCAACCCCTTCATCAGCTTGGTAGACTGGATTATCAAAGTCATGCATAGTCATAGCAGGAACGTTATCTGTGGAATCCGGATGATCAGCACTGCACAAATGATGTGCTTATTCAGAATCTGCTTACTCTTTGAAAAGAGACGCTAACACAAAACAAAATGAAAACACATTGCCATTTTTATATATTTTTTTGTGAAAAAAGTTTAAAAACAAAGACAGGGAACACAGTTTGTCTGAAAATGTCCCTTTATTTCATAGCAAAATAACAATGCGATACAAAACATGGTGGCCCAATACAATGGATCCAAGCATCTTGGGCAGAATGCTGGATTTGACAATGCAGTATGCTAAATAAAAGGAAACAAAACAATTACTTTGAGAGCCAGGTAACTTGGACGATGTCTTCAGCAGACCAGTTTCCTAGCTCCTCACCGGGTGCGCACGGGCGGATCCAATTGTTGTCCCAATCTCTGTCACTATCCCCGCCTTGGCTTGCCATACAGATTTGATCGCGGTCGAGCAGACCAGCACTTGTGAATGAGATAGCCTTACCACTCTGAGCAGACCCCCCAGGCTGATACCCTAAGCCGAATTTATCATCCTTCTTTTCCATCTCCAACAACTTGCCCCAGCCCTGGGCCTTGCCTGATTGGACGACCTCCTTTGCTTCCTGGTAGGAGTGAATTGACGTGCCTTCGTTGTTTTTCTTCACCGGAGTCAAGATACTAACATCTGCTTCAAATGCTTGGCACAAAGTCTCGTGAATTTCTCCGTCCATTTCCACATATTTGAATGTCGACAGGTGGCTGACGAATATATCTTCTTCCCCGCAGACTGTGATGACTTGACCGTCCACCACATACTTAAGCTTTTGGTGTAGAGTTGAGGTGACAGCTCCAGCTGCGTGTATCCACGGTCTGCCCAACAAGCAACTGTACGCAGGCTGGATATCCATGACATAGAAGACACTCTTGAAGACTTGAGAGCCTATCTTGACAGGCAACTCAACCTCTCCGAAAACTGATCTTCTTGACCCATCGAAAGCTTTAACCACCAAATCACTCGGCGTCAGGATAACCCCATCAATGTCAAGCTTCATCAATGCCTTTTTCGGGAGCACGTTCAAAGAAGAGCCTGTGTCCACCAGAACATGGGATAACACAGCGCCCCTGCATTCCATCGTGATATGCAGCGCTTTATTGTGATTTCTTCCCTCCAACGTGAGATCTCTATCAGTGAAGCCCAAGCCATGGCTAGCATTGACACTTCCGACAACAGCTTCAAGTTGATTGACCGTAATCTCTTGAGGAACGTAAGCCATTTGAAGTACTTTCAGCAAGGCTTCTCGGTGTGCAGGAGAACACATCAACAGCGACAAAATAGAAATCTTTGAAGGCGTCTGATTCAGCTGGTCAACCACCTTATAGTCACTCCTTTTGATGATCTTCATAAATTCCTCTACCTCCTTTTCAAAAGTCCCCTGTCCAGCTACAGGAGTATTCGACTCATCATTCACAATCTGCTTTCCTTTGTCTTTTGATGAAGCTTCGACCTCAGGATCCTTTCTCAGTGCAGGGGGAGCAAACAAACGGCCACTTCGAGTAAAACCTCCAACACCTCCCACATTCTCAATAGTCAAGTCAGCAACAGGTCTACTTTCCATCTTCTGTCCCGCCACATAGACGTCGGAACCATAATGCCACGGAATGGCTCTATCATCATTATACGGCATTGGCCCAGGTACAGTTATAGTCACAGGACTAATCTGAGGAGCGTAAACGGTAACCGGCCTTTGTCTGACGGGCATATCAGCTTCATCGTAGAAGATAGTAATGGTTGACACATCATCAGCCTTTTCATTACTAATCTTGCTAAATTGCAGAGATCCATCATCAATCAGCCCTTGCAGACCCATCTTCAATTTTTCGCAGCCATTCACAGCACTTGCACAGTCTTCACAGTCGAGAGAACAACCAGGAAATACTTGACCTTTCAACAGTCTTTCTTTCACCACCTTCAACGGCGTCTTGACCTCGTCAATACTCAGTACCAAGCTCAACTTGTCATCACGCTCAACAGCATTAACCCTTGCCCCTCCATGATCAGGTATAGGGTTCGAGTTGATATTCGGTGGTGGCGCAAAGTTGATTGCCTTTGAATCCACGAGATCTTGAACTTTGTGATGTAGCGCCCTGCACTTCTCGGTTGAGTGCCCGGGTGCCCCTGAATGAAAAGCGCATCGCGCGTTGACGTCATAACCAGCTGGAAGCTCTCCAGGAGGTGGTGGTGCCAAAGTCCTTAATTGAATAAGGTTCAAGTCTAGTAGTCTTGGCAACAAAGCAGTATATGTCATCGGAATAGCTTCAATCACCCTGTTAGCAGGACGAGCCTGCCTCGGCTGATAAGGCCTTTGCTGGTAGTTGGCTCTAGGTTGTTGTTGTTGTTGTTGTTGTTGTTGTGGTGGAGGTAGCATCTGTTGTATGGGAGCTGCAGGAATGGTGACAGCAGCCATATGCTCATAAGGTCTTCTGTAACTACGGCCCTGGCTTCGGCCGAATACAGCATTGGTCTCGCCTTCTCGTCTTCTTGGAGGTCCGCTAAAAGCTTTCCTCGCTCCATTTGAACTACTAGCACCGGGGTCTTGTATCTTCCCCATCTTCAACAGTGTTTCAACCCTTTCTCCTGCAATGACAATATCGTTGAACTTTGTAGCAGAACTCGACGCCAATCTTTCAAGAAATACTCCCTGGAGGGTACCCATAAACATATCGGCCATTTCATTCTCTAACAAGGGTGGCTGCACCCTGGCAGCTAGCTGACGCCACCTCTGGGCGTACTCTTTAAAGCCTTCTTTCGCCGTCTGAGCCATATGTTGCAACTGGGTGCGATTTGGAGCCATATCCATGTTATATTGGTATTGCTTCACGAAGGCCTCAGCGAGATCTTTCCAGCTCTTAACATTGACCCTGCTGAGCTTCATGTACCACTCAAGGGAAGCTCCCACTAAGCTGTCCTGAAAGTAATACATCCATAGCTTTTCATCGTCCGTATGCGCAGCAATTCTCCCAACATACGATTGCAGATGGGTCCTTGGGCAAGCAGTGCCGTTATACTTCTCGAAAGTAGGAACTTTGAATTTATATGGAATCCTGACTCCCGGAACCAAACCCAAGTCCGTTACGTCGAATCCCAAAGAACTCTGGGACTGAATAGCCTTGATTTGCTCGGCCATCTCTTCGAATCTCTTGTTCATTTCGACCCCTTGACCCTCGGTCTCATCAAGCAAAGTGAACTGGTCCTCCTGGTGGTCCACATGAATGTTATGCATCTCGTCGTTGACTGTTGTCGCCCCTGGTCGTGTAGCAGGAATTCCACCTTGATGTGCGCCCGCACCAGCATGATTATCAGCATTTGCAGCAGCAGCAGCATTCCGGTTCTGATTCTCAACCAACTCTCGCAGCCGTTCTTGATTCTGCCCCATACCGGCCATTAACGTCATGAAATTATCCATTCTCTGCCTTAGGTCTGCCAGATCTGCCTGCATTTGATCCATGACTCTCTCCCTGTTAATCTTGGTTGGGTACCTGTGTACTGTTGGCTGCCCCCGAGCTTTTCGAGGAGCTATAGTGCCTGAAACACAAAATACGTTAGTAAACCGAGACACTACCTGCAAAACAACAAACAGGTTATATGGATGCAATGCAGTTGTTTATGTTTCCAATCACAAGTCACTTATGCTCCGGTCCCGGTATTTCAGCAAGGAGAACCAGATGGGCATTGATCCTCGACTTCCAGGAACCTTCTCGAGAGACCACATTCAAACCACACAGTAAACGAACCAGGAAATAATGGAAGAAAAACCAAAACATAAATCAACCTATCAGACAAATAACACAGAATTCCCCGTAGGGTACAAGTCTTTACAAAGGAGAAACAAACAACTAGGACTCCTACAACATGCCTGTAGGTAGTCCAGATACAAGAAAAATAAACTAAGAAGCAGAATCAAAACCTAAAGGCCCTGAAACTTCATCACTAAAAACCCCATCAGATCTGACCTTCTTGACTCCCGCCATCAACTTTAGATCTTCAACCTCCTTAAGCGCTGCTTCGAGGGCTTGTTGATTGTCTGCGAGCTGTTGGGTCTTCTCTCTGCGAATCCTGTGAGCCTGCTCCACCTCTTCTTTCTTGTAAGCCATCTGAAATTCAAAGAACTCTTCTTTTTCTTTATATTGCTTCAACTCCTGATCTCTTTGCCCCTTCAACCAGACAATAGACTGCCGAGCCTCTCTGAGGGTCTTTGACTTCTTCTTGCGCTCAACTTCTCTTTGGGCCTCCATCATCCCCAACCTACGGAAATGTGCTTCTTTTCCTGCAAAGTCCTTCTCCTTAGCCTCCAAGGTCGTCTGTATCTTCAGCAACTTCTCCTCAGCTTCCTTCTTGGCCCTGTTAGCTTGGTGATACAAACTTACCATCTCAGTATTCTCAACTCTAACTGCATGTAGCTGGGCTTCTAATTTCTTGAAGTCTTCCAAAGGCACAGTATCAATGGGCTCAGCAACTGGGGGAACTGGTGCTGAGAACGGTAACAAAACTCTTCTAGCTCTATCTTTCAACCAAGCCTCATACTCTGGGAATGTCTGATTGTTGCACTTCCCGAAACTAGCCATTCCTTCTCTTTTAATGCATTTCCAAGCTCCCGTAACCTTCCTCACTAAGGGTATATTATTTTCCACTGGGAAGTAGAAAATAGGGGTCAGCTTCAGATCTTCTGGCACATCTCTCAAAGCGTATCCTAATTGTCTTCTTAACAAGGTTGGATTGTAATTAATCCCTCCAGCTATTCCCAACAAAGGCACACTATGATAACTTCCGCAGCTAGTGATGAAACGTGCACCTTGCAGCCTCTGAGTGAACCATCTAACATCCTTGGCGAGCAACTTTTCCAGCTTCTGAGCCCATATCAAGCTATGGTCACTAAACACTCCCGTACTAGGCAAATGCCTCATGAACCACATGTGAAACAACGGAGCACAGCAACGAACCAAACCTCCCCTCTTCTTTTCAGTTTTGTAATGAACTGAGTAATACAAATCCCCGAGTAAGGTAGGCACCGGGTTCTTCAGCAAAAAGAGGTGTATGGCATTTATATCGATGAACTTCTCCATATCAGCAAACAAAATGATGCCATAGATAGACAGAGCCAAAATAGCACACACAGCATCCCATTCTTCTTCAACAGCCAATTCTCCCGCTTTCTTCACCAAAGCCTCCAAAGAAAACCCAGACACTCCTCCTTTGATAATGGTCAAAGACTTCACAGTAGAAGGACTCAAATAAAGAGCCTTTGCAATAGCCTCCGGTGCTGGTCTACTCATCTCAGAGTTGAAAGGAATCTGATCTTGAACTGGCACACCCAGGATCAAAGCATACTCCTCCAGCATAGGGCCCAATTGGAAATCAGGAAAGGTGAAGCAACGGAGCTGAGGATCATAATACTGAAGCAATGTATGAATGGCACTCCTCTCTGATGGATTTAGCTCTATCACCACATCAAGAATACTTCCATAAGCTTTTCTGAATCTCTCTACCTGGTTGGGTGTAATCAATTTTGCCATCTTCTTCAGCAAACCAATCTTGACATCAAAGAACTTGAAGTGAATATTCTGCTTGCGAGGATCTTCCATCTTTGAAAGGAATACCGGAACCGGGAGCAGATATATGAACCTGTGAATGAAAACAAAAACAATGATTAATGATGTAATGATGCAATGCAGATGCAAATGCAAAGACAAATGGCCATCTGAGACTGTCTGGAATCTGGCCACTGACAAGGCCCCTCTGAATAACTGACAAACCAAAAGTCCAATGAGTCACACTCTCTGAAAATCACAACCCTCTGAAGAGAATCTCTGGACCACAGTACCAAGAATATCAGAATCAGAATACCAGAACTTCGGAACCAAAGTAACTGTATCATAGCATGAACTGTACTGATAACAAAGGGTATGATGAAGTCAAGGGTCCCTGCAAACCTGTAAACCCATCCCCAACCTCACGGGGGTGCTCCGGGTCAAACATCACAGACTCTCAAAGCCGAATAGCAATAATACTTTCACCATTTCCGAGAAATGGCTCATGACCAAATCGGGGAATCGGTTAGGCATTATGTACTACGCAGGGAGGCCTCAGCTGAGTCCGGGAAAAACAAGCATCCCTTATAGGTTCCCAGCTTCAAGCGCTGAAATCGAGAAACAATAGTACATTCAGCCCGTAGGATACAGTACTAATGTCATACGACCAGATGCTTTGACTGAGTTCCTATAAGAGAACCAGGCCATCCTATGCGAGTTCCCAGTGGACCCTCGGGTGCGAATGGGTTTGCCACAAAATGTGGTCTGCCACTGCCACCACTGGAGAGGGTTGTTTCCACAAAGGTCCTCAATGATCGGTCCCCAGATGCACATAACTTATCAAGGTCTTATCCCGAAGTGGGGGAAATCCCCACACAAGATATTTCCAAGACAGTCGCAATCTGGGCGTGAAGCACATCGCCACTCATCATGCCACATGCGAGTACAATATGTCCACTCTAATCCTAGGGTGCACTCAAGCCGGGTACTTGGCTTATCTCTCAGAAGCAGTATCACCCCTCCCACCAAACAGAAAACCAGTCCAGACAGTCCAGTATGATATACATGATGCATAAAATAAATACTGAAAACTGTAAATAAAGCTGTAAATAAAGCTGTAAACAAACGACAATACAACAAGCCACATCAAATAAACATCACCCAATGAAACAGCAACAAACAAGCGCTAGGAGAGACTCACAGGGGAACCAGAGATTATCTGGTGTGCAAGTCCCCAGCAGAGTCGCCAGCTGTCGCTCCCGGGATTTTCATCCTAGTACAAACGCGAAAGTGGCGCGGAAAGAGTTAGAGTCGCCAGCCAGGCATTTTTATCCCGAAGAAAGGGAATGGTAATGCTGCACAAACCAGAAGAAAAGAAAAGGAAGAACACGGGTCCTGCGAACCAAAGAGACTGGGCTCGGGAGTCGGTTATGACCTGGGAAGGTATTAGCACCCCAGATCATCCGCCGTACCCGACGGGATCCACGCTTGCAAAAGAAACTGTTTCAAAGGGTGAGGGTATGAAAGATGCAGCAACAGAAATGAGACGGACTGGAAAATGAACTGATAAAAGAAAATGAAAAAGGAAACAAAGAGAAAAATGTAGGGAAAATAAAGATTGTGCTCGAACGGGCCCTACCCCGCTGCCTACGTACCTCATCGGGATAATGAGGATCAGAGACGCCGTAGTTCCCCTAACTAGGGGTAACAAGGAAATTGCTTGTGAATTAAAGGGGCTTGAACTGCCTATGCCATTGCTCAGGTGTTGCAGACTCGGACGACGAGTGCGTAACCGTCTTGCAAAGTGACAAGTAGGAGCAAGTTCGCGTACGGAGCGAAGGAGATGAGAAAAGAATTCCCGAAGGAAAGACGCTTATTGTTTGTTTGAGATTTTTATGAGGCTTTTATTTGTGAAGGTTTGCATAGGCAAGTGTACCTAAGTCTTACTCAATGGGATGTGTACGTCTCACATCATCCCGAAATGGAATGCGCAAGAGGCACACCTATCTATGGAGGAAATCCCCAAAGCTAGTCCCACAAGTGAAGGCTCAAGCACACTGGCCTATTACCATTATTAAGTATTTTGTGGTTTTTTTGGTTAAGAAGTGTTTTCTAGCTTTTCTTTGTGAGGTACTCATGCTAAGACCTATCCACCACGAGTGATGACTCACACCTCGCCCCGAAATGGAACGCATGCAAGCATCTCATAGCAAAGTCTCATGTCACATGAAAGTACTCAACCTTTATTAAGTGAATTAAAATTAAGTTTGAAGATGAGAAGAGAATAAGAACCAAAAGGAGCAAAGGAAAAAAAACTAGAGGGAAGTTTCTATCCTAAGTTAGCATGCATGGGGTTCCTAGGGTTTGTGGGGTGTCTATCCTACTGAAGAAGAAAAAGAAAAGGAGAAGATAGAAGAGGGGATGAGAAAGGCCTAAGCCCAACAAAAAGATGTTAGTCCATATAAACAAAAATGAGAAAAGATGAGAGATGGAGATGTGGAACTCAATTCCCACATCTCACACTTACCATAGCTCCTGCAAAGTTAGTGTAACAACATACAATCAAGGCATGAACCAACAAGTCAGAAGCTACACAAGCATATAGACATGGCAAAGAGTTCACAAAATGATATACAAAGCAATACAAGATCATATCAAGATGATTGGGAGTGAAACAAATGCAAAGAAAGCATGCATAACACTTAAGGATGTAATACACAAAGAAAGGAATCAAAACCAAAGCTCAAGCAAAATCAAACCCTATCCTAAGACCAGGAACAACTCTAGACCTTTAAAGGATCCCAAAAGATGAGGAAAAGTTGGCATAAGTCTTCTTCCAAACTTAAAAGAAACCAAAAGATTCAAAGGGTGCAAAACAAGGCAAAGTGAGGAAGAAAATACCTAAGAAATAAATCCAAGCACATGAAAAATCTATCCAACCAGAAAAGTACTCTTCACATACTAGGAAATGAGAATCCAAAAGGGTTTGCAAAGAATCAGCCCCAAACTAGGTCAATGAAACCCAAAAATGCAAGGTATCACCATCTAGGGTTTAGAAAATTGATGCACAAGTAACATAAACAAAATCCAGCAAGGAAATTTGTGAAAAATCTAAGATAAATCATGAAGATAGAAGGATGTATTAAGATTTGAATGCAAAAAGAATGAGGTTCATAGCTTAAAGGATGAAGAAGATGGAAATTGGACAAGGCAGATTGGTCCAAGAGAGCCTACCATAAAACAAAACCTAGTGTTGAATTAATTTAGCCACGTGGAAATAAAAATAAAAATGTGAAAAAAAATATGATAAAATACTAGATGAACTAAAGAGTGCACATGAATTTTTATGGATTTTTTATAAGTTTGGAAATATTTTAAAATGAACAAAATGCAAGAAGAAAAAAGAAAGGAATAAAAGGACTATGAAACATGGTGGAAGGGTGCAAAACAAAACTGGCCAGCACATGCCAAATGCCTGGGCCCAGCATGGGGGGCGCGCCTAGCATGTTGGCCTCAGGCCCATGCAGCAATGCAAGACAAAAATACTCAGGCACGCATGAACTTAGGGCATACTCCACAAGACAAACCAAATGCACAAAAACATGTAACATTGTATCAACCGGTCATGCTAGGGTTTTAAAACAGAAAAGACAAAACATGGATCCATCCAATCCCTGCGTTCCACTTCATCATCTTCAACCTCACAACATGAAAACAAAGCTGCAAAACACGAATGAAACAGGACCAAGCAGTGGCAAGGCAACAAATATCAAAGGAACATATCTCCTCCATTTCTTCATGAAATCACATGAACCAAACACCAAAAATGATTCTCGGATCAAGCACAATATGAATCAACTATCACAAACATGTAAAACAAAACACACAGCATGAACAGCATCAAAACAAATTGGATCTAGAAACTTTAAAACCCTAGCCCGACCTCATTTCAACATCATTTTCAAAAACAAAAAGCTCCACATGCTCAGTGTGACATGTAAATTGCAATGCACATCACAAAAATCATTTACAAACTTATGGATTTGAGGCATACCTGAGATTGCACAGCTTCAAATTTCTCCAAGAAAACCAAAATCCAGCCTGGGATGATCTTCTAGCAACCTCCTTTCACAAAATAAATGTGAAAGAAACTTCAAATTCACTTGAACCTTGCTCTTTGGTGGAATCTGGTTTGAGCTGGACTGGTACAAGAACCCTTCTCTAGCTTGAAATGGAGCTTGATCTATGTCCTATGGAGCTTCATGATCAAGAATATGGGGTCTGCTTTGAGAATGGAGCAGTGGATGATGAGCTATGGAGGAAAATGCAACAGGAGCAAAAACTGAGGAATGGGAGAATGGTGGCGATTTTTTGCCAAGCTAAAACCCTAGCTGGTCCTTTTATGATGCCCTAAATCAGTCCAAGGAATGAGAAAAGGAATGCACGTGAGAGGAGTGTGCATGAGGTGATTTTGCAAAACTTGCATGAGGTGAGTGGTGGAATCATTCACTCGTGCTCTTCCCACTCCCTTTGCACATGCTGACCTCTAATGATCCCTTAATTCATAAGTGGAAGAAAACTGGCCCTTGGATCAGTGTATAATGCTATTCTTATCATTTCGCTAAAATGCTCCTTATGAGATATCTCACATTCCACTCATGCTTTCTGCACCCCTTTTGGGCCAAAACCTCTTCATACCATGCATTGTGGAATAGTGTCTCCAAATGGTATACAAATGGCTGGCAACCTCATTCCATAACAACTTGCTCTTTGGTGAAAAATTGACATCTCATGTGCCACCAAAATCTCATATGCCCATGTATTTGCACTTTGTGAAATATGTCAAACTCCTTGCTTGGACCCTCCAATTTCTCTTGAGCTAACAACTTAATATGGCATGAATAAAAAGATAGTGGCCTCACCTTGCACTTGGAATGGGAATAAATGAGCCTTTTTTGAGATTTTGCATCATTTGAAAAAGTGTGAGATAAGTTCACATACCTCACTCTTTGCTTGGCCTTTTGGTACATGTATAAGCCTTTTCCAATCCTTGGTCAGAACAACAACAACTTTGGCCCTTAGAACTAGCCAATACATACTTCTCATGATTTGGCTAAATTTGCACTTTTGAGGCCATTTCCATGCTTGGCATCAAAATGCAAGTTTCTCTTGAGCAAAACCATCTAAATACATTGCATTGTAACTTAGTAACCTCACTTGATCCATTCCAGCACTTAAAAATGAGTTTTGGACCCTCTTGCATTTGGTGTGTGCATGGAAATGTGATTTTGCCCTAAAATGCATGAGATTTTCGAGGGCCTTATCTCTCAAACCATAAATCCCATGAAAATGTACTTGTACTTTTTGAAAATGGCAGGCCTTAGTCTTCAACTTTCATGTTTGGGTTGGGTTCATTTGAAGAATTTTTGACCATGCTAAGCTCACTTGAAAATTAGGGCAAAAGTTGCTAAATTTGGAAAATCTCAAAAACCAACTTTATACCATTTTTGCAAAAACCTCCAAATAGCCATGATTCTTGATCTCCAACCCTTCCAAACATCTTATAACATTGTAAAGACCTCCCTTGGCAAGAAAAGGTGACTTGGACCTCTTGAAATCAGACAGTTGACTTTTTACAGGCACAGTTGACCAATTACTTCATCTGCAAGCAACTAAGGCAATGACTGACTTCCATTTGGAACTTTCTCATGAAAATTGACATGTAAGGACCTCTTATCATATGGAAAACATTGCCCAAAAGAGTTGGCCAAAATTATGAGCCTAAAGCCCTTGAAGCCAAAACCCTAATTTGGTTGCATTGCTTAGGAGCCTTGCCTTGTCTTAAAACTTGTGATGATTAAGCAATCTTCTGAGCTTTTGTAGGTGAACTTGGCCTTGCCAAAAGAATCTAGACTCATCATAGGTCTCCCACAAATCCATTAGAACCCATGTCTTAGCTTAAATGACCCCCAACACCTCCCCAGATGGCCATATGCATCATGCTAGGGTTTGATGCTTGTCATGCTTTAATTTTCCCATGCTATAATGTTATACATATGATATGCTTATGATGCAAATGATGTATTATGATGCCTAAAATAAAGAGGGCAAATTTGAGGTTCTACACCACTCCATGTTCATCAATTTATTCTTAAAGACCCACTTTGTGCCAATGATATTTGATACCCTAGGTCTAGGAAATAAATCCCAAACTTTAATCCTTTTGAAATGCTCCTATTATTCTTGCATGACATTAATCCAAAACTCACCGGTTAGAGCTTCTTTCACATTATTGGGTTCAATCTTTGAAACAAAACAAGCATTTGATGTAACTTCCATTGATCTTGTAATAATCCATTCATTACAATTTCCTATTATGAGCTATTTGGGACTATCCTTATGAATTTTGATAGAGGGGCCTTTATTTGCCGGATTTTCATCATCTTCCACAATGACAGGTTCATTGTGTCATACCCCATATTTTGACCAGGCATTTTTAACATTTTCATTCATATGACTGTATTTTCACTTTGCGTCATCTGCATAGCATATCGTGTCGTTTATCATGCATAAAGCCCGGATTATCAACCTGAATAAATCTGTCGAATTTACAGTCAAATCGGTCAAACTAAAGGCCAACTGTGCATAAAATCAATTGACAAAGAGTTTTAAAATCGAGCTTGTAGACTTTAGTATTCTTGATCTACATTTCGCGTAGCTTAACCTGGCGTCCTCATTTTAATTTTTCGGCAGCTTTTTTTGTCGCATTATGATCAGCTAAGCCTTTTAACCGGGTAAAATTTATTTCAAAATCTGACCAAACACTGTATTTTTCCTATTGGTATTTTTCGTGCTGATCATTTTGGTGCATTCATTTTCACTTTTCGTATATTTCATTACCCGAGAGACAGTTTATTCGTTTATCGTTCATTTTATTTTTAATCTTTTGTTAACTAATTATTTTAGTTTATTTATAATTAGTTTTAGTTTAATTAGTCTAAAGTTATTTTAATTAATTTATTTCATTTCTTTTTTTAATAATATATAAAATATTTTTTTTATTCTTTTTTAGAATACTTGTGCATTAGGTGTTAGAAAGAGGATATTTATTTTGTTTCATATAGTAAACCCTAGTATAAAGTATTGCATTGCATGAGAAAGTTGGAGAGCAATTGAATCCACACAAGAGCAAACACGCGGCGAATTCCAAATAAGGTTTCACTTTCATTTTTTGACTAAAAATGGGAAAGTAGAGACTTTGATTTCTTTGATCAGATTATTTTAGGGAATTCTTCAAGAAATATATGATATCACTTGTCTTTATATGCAGTCACATAACAATAAAGAGGGAAAGTCATCACACTATAAACGGAAAACAACAACTTTTCCATTTTTTTGTCAAAGAAACCCTCACCGAAGAATAATACGGGGAGTTCCACACTCCACCATAGTTAAAAAACTCTCATTTTTAAAACACCAAGTTTCTACTTTTATTATACTTCCACCACACAATATTAAACATTCTTCATCTTTCTCATGTTTACAAAGACACTGACCATAAAACCGGCCCAATAAATCCAGAGACTTCGTTTTATTTTAAAAAATATATCTAATTTTTTTATATGAAAAAATCAATTAAATAATTAAAAATGATAGAAAAATATAATTAAATATTAATTAAAAATAAATTTAATTATAACGATGTTAATATTTTATCCATCTCATTTTTTTTATGTATTAAGCTTTATAATACTTTTCATTTTATTGAATTTTTATATAATATTTTTTATATATTTATTAATATTAATGAAAAAATTTGTACCTTTTAAAAACTTTGGACCCTCTATTATTTGGGGCCCTGTGTGATAGCGCTTGTTGCTCTTGCATAGGGCCGGTAAACATATAACAAAACTCCACCTCCAATCACTCCATTAAAAACAACCAAACATAAACCTCCATTCCACGTTTCATCTTCAAACAACAAGTTTCCGGAAAGCCACCATGTAGATGCATCCTCCTCGTTTCTTGATGTCATAACATCGTCAACAACAACATGATAGCAAATTTGTTCAACAAACTCATCTCTCCACCCTTCAACCAATGTTCCTTTCTACACAACAACTTTCATCAAACTTCCAAACACCAACTATTCAAAATCTTCTTCACTCATCAGCTTCACTACTACCGAACCACCACATTCTCACCATAACAACCACCTTCGTTTAACATACAACAACCAAATTTCACTTCTCTCACGCATACGCCAACAAAATACCACAAAACTCCCACCAACTGAAACACAACCATTTGAACCTTTCCTCCAATAACTCACCAACCATAATAAATAATATTCTCACCATCAGATCTTCATCCCAAAACCGACCTGCACAATAATAATAACCACACCCATTTCTAATTTCCCAGCGAACCACACAAACTAACATCCGCAAACCACACGTAACACCCATGCTCATGAGGTCTCCAAGTTTTCATATGGACATTACCAATAACAAATGAAACCGCCTCAACATCTCAACCAACTCCCACCTAACCGTAACACAAGAGAAACAAGACCGAGGGAGAGGGTTATGAAAAGAGAAAGCACACGAGTTTGTGGAGCGAAAGAGCATATGGATTCGAAACAGGGAGAACGAGAAGCACGAGAGAGATGAGGAAAAGGAGCATGAAGTTAGAAGAAGATTTTTTTTCTGTATGATTTTTCTTAACATGCGGACCAGGTATTTCCTTGTTTCATTTTCTTTTGGGGAAGACTTCGTTACCCTACTAAAATTGTTGGGTAACTTTACCCACTTGAGTTGAGTTGTATGATGTATATTGGTTGAAAAATATATCACCTATCCTACATTAATAACCTTAATAACAATAATTTTTCATAGTTGTATATTTAATCCCTTATTTTATTTTGTTTTTAAGTAAAATTATTACGTTTCCAAGAAAAATGTATAGTTCATTTCATTAAATTGTATCGAAAGAAGAAGAGACAATTGTAAAAAAACATAAATTATAAACTATGTTATTTAATTTAATTAAGAGATACCTTTAAGAAATGGTGCTTTTATTTTTTATTTAATAGTAACTAATATAAGAAACAGAATAATAAATTTAATGTAAGAAGCAGAATAATAAATTTAATATAAGAAGTAGAAATTAAAACATACACTTTTTTTTACAAGAGAAATCTTAATTCATTTCATTTATAATAAGAGTTTGAATACATGTTGGAATATCAGTAAAATTGTGAAACTAACATAAAATGGAGCCACCTGTACCAGAGCATGAGCAACTTGATTGGCTTGTCTTCTAGTGAACTTAACATGCGAGTTCGTGAATAAACGGGAAAACAGATGGTTACATTCCTTAATGATAGAGCCAAAATCTGTAGAATTTGGATGATGACTATTTACACTATCGACGATAATTTTTGCATCCATCTCGAAATCCATATTCTTGTATCCGAGTTCATGCGCCCACTTTATAGCGGCTAATAACCATAGGGCCTCCCCTGTCGCAATTTCCGTGATGGGTGAGAATCATTCTGTACGGGCTACAATAAAGGAGTCAGTGTCACTTCTTATGCAAGCTCCAATATCAACCTTGTCATTAGAGAAAGAAACATCAATGTTACACTTATATTATATTAATTTTAAATTTATTTCTGATATTCAAATAACAAATTATGATTTATTTTATTAATAAATAAAAACACAGTGAGTATTAGATTTATAAATATTAGGTTTGATGTTATATATTAAACTAATAAGAGGTATTAAAAATTTATTGTTAAAAACTTACAAGTTATATATATATATATATATATATATATATATATATTTGCACGAGAACAAGATGATGATCGAAGAAGTTAATTTGAGCTTTATGTTGTAACGAGACTTCGTTTCCGATGCGGTGAATGATGCTAACTGTACATAAATGTTTCAGATCCTCATGGCCTTCAACGGGAGCAGTAACAACAGTTGTAGGAGAGATGGTGGGGTACCTGCAAGGTACACCGACACTCAAGTAAATTTCAATGTGAAGATGAAAGCAAGACAATGGCGTTAGAAAAGTATACAATTGTGTGAGATAGAATTGAATAATTGACCTTCCAAGGGAGAAGGGTATTTATAAGTACATGTGGCCGAGATATGTGGGCGCGTGGTCCGCAACTGGGTCCAACTATCTCGTGAGTTTCAAAGGGGTAGTTGGTTGCATGATAACAGTCTAGCACGTGAGGGGAGATCCCACTGGCTATAATTCTAACGTCTATATTCCTTATATATTAGGTTGTGCCCAAATCTAGACTGGGTTGGGCTTTGCCCAATGGCTGGGCATCTGCCAGTCCAGTCCAGAACAAGAGCCCCTAAGTAGTTGTTCTTGGTTTTAGGGTAATGACTTAGGATGGTTTGATAGTATCTTGCGGAGATGTTCAAATGTGGTCGACAGAAGAGGTGCTAAAAGTTTGCAATCACGAGGCTGCTTTAAATGGAGCTTTCAGATGTCGGGCATGAGTGCTTGGGGGAAGTCAAAGAGTTGCCTTTGGAATACTCAGTTTAGCCTTGGGAAGATGAAATGGTTGGTATCCAGTAGACACGTGTGATGATGTTACGCCTTGATTATTTAATTAAATATTGTCATATGCTTGGTGTTGGTTTTTGTTGAAGTTGCTAAGTTGGGCTGAATTAAGTTGAGTAAGTCGATTTAAGTTGATTTAAGTTGCATTGTTGTTATTTGGACTAAGTTGGATTAATTACGTTGATGGTTAAGTCGTGGTTGGGTTGGTCGAGTTAGTTAAGTAGAAATAATAATAGAATTATTAAAGAGATAATAATATTAGTAAGTAGGCTTGGTTATGGTGTGAGAGTAGAAAAGGTGGGGGTGTTATTTTAGGCACATTAGTAAGTTGGTTAATTAGTGAAATAATGATATTAATTAATTTGAAAACCTAATTAGAAGGTTACCAATAAGAAGAATTGAAGTTGTAAAAGAGGCAGTTACGTGAAGTGCATAGGAGAGGCAGAAGCTAGGATCCGATCGAAAAGTATTAGAATTGCCTTCAATTCAAAGGTAAGGGTGGGGTTCTAATCGTATAATCGGGTTATGTGATGAATGCGTATGGAATTGTGTATTAGAAATTGTTTCTGTTAATTGTTGTGATTGTTGTGAATTGATGTTTTGAGTGGAAGAATAGGTTGTTCTGATAATTGAGTTGCTTTTGGTTAATAAGTTGTTTGAATAATAAGTTGTTTGTGATGAATAAGTCGTGTAGATGATTAAGAGGATTGTGATTGTGTTAATTCATTATGAATCGTGTGATGGAGTAATTGGAATTTGGTCTGAGGTGAAATAGTGAATATGTTGCAAAACAAGAACGAGCGAAACAGAGAAGAAGTTGCAAGTTTTGATGTGGGACGACTGTGTGTGACAATGGTTACACGAGTCTGGGAGGATTTTGTTATTCTGGTTTCTGTGTTATAACTCTAGGATGTCTGCTAACTTATACTATTTGATCTTACCTGATCAGGAGGGCCTTCCAGCAATTGGGTGCAAACAGCAAATGGATGGAATGGAGTGGGTGTACCTGCAAGGCGCTCTGATGCCAAAGTCAATAGAGGTACAGAAAGTGGTAAGTTATAAGAGTTAAATCAGAATACCTGACCCTTTAGTGAAAAAGGGTATTTACAGTGAGCCCCCAGCGCTGGGCCAAGGTCCTTCTTTGGGTTGGATCAGTTAGGCCCAAGGAAGAACTACCAAGGAACGCGTGAGAAACGTGAAGACCTAGCTAAGTGGTCTGGTCCTTGGTCCAACTGCCCCTATCTTTCAGGAGGTAATGGGGGACAGTTGGGTGACGTGGCAAGTTAATTGGAAGACGTGTTCTTTGCCCTTTATGATTGTGTGCCCGAAACATGGAACATATGCCCGACCGTTAAGCAACTACGCCCGTCTACAAGTGTACTTTCCCGAGCGTATGGGCTTCTGCTCGACGTATTCGGCTGTAGCCCAATACAGTCTGGAGGCCCAGTCCGGAACATGAGCCCCCCAAGTCGAGTCTCCGAGCCGGAGCGATGAATTATAAAATAGTAGGGCGTAGATACGTCAAGGAAGGTGTCGGGCATATACCCGTGTCAAACGTGGTATTTGTCAAACCGCTGCAGGCGTTGTTTAGGACGTCGGGCATGTGGCGTTCACGGAGGTCGAGGATGCCTCTTTGTAGTCAGGGAGATTTGCAGTCGCTCGACGTCGTTCTGGATTCTCTTAAACTGACGTGTCTCAGCATTAATGGTTCGTCGCTTCGTATCTCGTGCTAGCGCCGACATAGGTTCTAGGTAATGATTACATAGGCACTGAGAAGAAATCTTCCTCCGCCCGTCTCCGCCGCCTGCACCACCGCTTTTTGCCTGCGTGCAACCGACTTCTCCCCGTCTTTATCATGTCAGGTAACATCCCACAACCTCTCTTCTTACGTATTTTTTCGTTTGATAAGTAGTGAAATGCATGATTTTCCTGTTTAGAGTAAGTAAATCTTCGTTTAGAGTAGGCAAATATTCGTTTAGAGTTAGTTTTTAGGTTTTGGGTATAAATGTCCTGGGCAGGATTAGCATGTCACGGGCGTAATATTCATACATGTATGAATGCATCAGCCAAAATCTTCATACGGCCGATGAAGACCGCTGGCGTTTGATGCGTTCGCCGGGAAAAATCTCTTGGTTTTCTAGGGGTTTTGCACGCGCTCGAGTGGACGTGAGGATTGAGATTTCGGGCGTTCAGCCTTTCGCCCTTTCACTTGAATTGCGGTGGAAGGGTGGATTTGATGCGATGTCGAATTCACTTTTCCTGTCTGCCTTTCAGGTACGGTCGAGCATCGACAAGTCGAGGAAGGAGAGGTCGATGAGGGAAACGAGCATGTCTCCTCGTCTGGGCGTAACGACCTATCATGGGTCGCGAATGAACCGTTAGAAGAAGAGTCATAGTTTACTGACGAGACGAGCACCGCATACGCTATGGTGAAGGACATTGGCCCTGAAGATCTCGCAAACTAGCAATGTCTTGCTCCTCGGGAGACGGATCAGATATGTCATCGTTTCCCGGGGAAGCAATTCGCCATGTACGAATTCGCCTTCCGAGAAGCAAGGGTTAGGCTCCCCTTCAACGATTTCAAGATGGGGGTCTTCAGGTGGCTCAGGTTGACGCCCTCGCAGCTGCATCTGAATGCCATCACTTTCGTCCGGGCGTTCGAACTAGTTTGTCGGTTCCTTGTCATCGGGTTCACTCTGCCCCTTTTCTTCCATATCTTCCACCTGCAGCGGTCGGGTGCTCGGGGACGTCATAGTTGGGTGTCTCTAAAACAACTAATTAGGTTATTCAAGACGTATGTCGATTCTTCCCGACATTTTATGGGGCGGTGGTATACGGTGAAGCCGCTCGCTCGATTTGCCCTCAACTCCCTTTATTATTACAAGCGCGACGCTGATGGTGAGGAAAAACTCATGTCGAGGATCCCCTTGAGATGGCAGCCCGACCATTTCAACCTATCGACTAGCCACTACTGGGTCAAATTTTCGAGCATGGGGGTCGAGGATAGACTGGCCTACAAGAGGCTGGTGGAGTATGTTCAGAGCTTCAACTTGGCGATCTGGGTGGACTGGCAAAACAAACCCTATGTCGACGATGTTGGGATGCCTATCCACGAAACTCGCCTCATAAACACCAGGGCTCTGCTCGCGTGTGATACAGACGAGGAGGCCGTGGAGTTGTTGCGTAGGTATTTCTTGCCTATTTTCTTTTCTTGGTTTCATGCCCGTTTAGCTGATGTTTTACCTTTTTTTGTTTAGCAGGAACTATGACCGCCCATCGTGAACGAGTCTTAAAGCTGGCCAACCAAGCTAGGGCCTCGGACAGAGTCCCAAAAAAGAAAAAGAAAGTGGCGCCCTATGTCCAAGAGGTAGCTACGAAGCTCGGGGTCGGCAGTTTTGGTACCCCCAGCTCGGCCACCAACTCCCATTAAGCCGTTGTTCAACAAACTTCCCCGATACAGATACAGGATAGTCCTCCGGCCTCCACCTCTCCTCTTCTGAAACGCAAGCGTCTGGACGGGGTTCTTGTCCGATCTATTGCTGTAGGAGGCAACGAATCTGGTGCCCCTAGGAGTTATTTGTTGCCTCCTTGCTATTTGGAGCGGGACTTCTTTCAGTCCGAGGGTTCTGTCGTTGTGGCAGCGCACGAGGCGAGGGCCATTCTTAATTAAGATATGGTCGCTAGGCAGAAAGACCTGGCCGAGGATTTAGCTGTCGTCATCCGAGTGATGGAAACTGCCAAGGTCTTGTCCGAGACTACTGTATCTACAGCTACATTGGAGGATGCCCTCGTGGCTGCCCGGGCTGAGAAGGATAAATTGTCCAAGGATTTATCTGACTACAAGGAGGAGCACAAGCTTCAAATAGGCCTGAAGTCGAAGCTAAAGGAGGTGAAGCTCGAGCGGGAAACCTTGAAGGCTGAGAAGCAAAGTTTGGAAGATCAAGCCGTCGAGCTCAAGAAGACGGCCGAGGAAAATGTGCAACTTCGTGCCCGAGTTGCGTTGCTTGAAGGCACAGTCCGTCCTCGGGATGATGAGACTGGAGAGGAGCTTGTCCTTCGCACCCGGGGTGAATTGGTCGGTCACATCCGTGAACGTAACAAGGAATTACTTGTGATGTTCAAGGATGGGTTCGACAACGCTACCGGGCAGCTCAAGGTATTGAACCCGGGGCTTATGACGGATGGGTCAGCTCATAATTACTATGTGGCCGACGGGGAGATCGTGTGTCCTTTTGAAGCTGAGGAGGAATTAGAGGAGGAGAATGAAGGTGGTGAGGAGTAGCTCCGGGCGGAGACTTTGTTAGATTTTTTGTTGGACCTGCGTACCCGTATTTTTGTAATGGCCTTTGTGCCTGTTCTTTTGTAATGGCCTTTGTGCCTGTTTGGATATTGGCCTTCGTGCCCCCTTGTAATGATGTTTTATTGGCCGGTTTTGGCCGTTTCTATTTAATTTTTCATTTTCATCGTGTTTGATTGTTTTCGTTATTCATTTTTGAACTGTTTTTGCTCGACCTAGTTGGGCTCGTCGGTTTAGGGAACCGACGAGGTGGTGGGTTTTGTGCTCACCCTGAATCGAGGTAGGGTTTGAGATTGGAAACTCTAACCTCGGGGCTTGGGCCTTCCCATCGCGAGCTGGGTGCCCTGTCGGTGTGGTACTGCGGCGCTGGGTCTTGTTTTGAGGTTCCCGACGTCGGGGAGGGTTGTGTTCGCCTTTGAGGGGCGTTATCCTCCTTTTCGTTTAGCGGTGAAGAGTGTGGTCGGACCTTCCATGTCTCCCCGGGTTGCCTTTAGTTATAGTATTGTCTAAGTTTTTATGCATTCCATGGTCGAGCAAGTTCTTCGTCTTGTAGGTTTTCCAGATAATAGGCTCTGTTGTCCGTCTTGTCCCGGACACGGTACGAGCCTTCCCAATTGGCGGCCAGTTTGCCCTCTCGTGGGTTTTTCTGGTTTTGTCTGAGGACCAGGCTACCCACCTGGAACTCTCTTTTTACGACTTTTGCGTCATGATACAAAGCTATTTTTTGCTTGAGGGAGGTTTCCCTAAGGGCTGTTTCGAAGCGGATTTCGTCAACGAGATCCAGCTCGGCTCGAAGTGCTTCGTCGTTCATCTCCTTGTCGAGGGGTGCTTCTACGCGTCTCGTCGGTTCTCGAATTTCCACCGGGATGACCGCTTCGGTGTCGTACATTAATCTGAACGGAGTCTCCCCGGTCGTGGATTTTGGCGTTGTGCGGTATGCCCAAAGGACGCTGTGTAGTTCCCCGACCCATGCCCTTTTTGCCTCTCCGAGTCGGTGTTTCAGTCTGTGTAGGATTACTCTGTTGGTTGCCTCAGCCTGTCCGTTGGTTTGAGCGTGCTCGACAGACGTGAAATGTTTTTTGGTGCCTAAGCTGGCGACGAAGTCCTGAAATCCTCCGTCCGTAAACTGTGTGTCGTTGTCGGTGATGAGGACTTGGGGAATGCCGAAGCGCGCGAGGATGTTTCGTTTGAAAAATCGAAGAATGTTCTGCGCCGTTATTTTGGCCAGGGCTTCTGCTTCGATCCACTTGGTGAAGTATTCTACCCCTACAATGAGGTATTTGTTTTGATAAGAACCAGTCACGAATGGGCCAAGGATGTCCATTCCCCACCAGGCAAAGGGCCAAGGGGAGGAGATCATTTTTAGTTCGTTGGGAGGCGCGAGATGCATGTCGGCGTGTCTTTGGCACTTGTCGCATATTTTGACGTGCTCCTTTGAGTCGTGCTGCATCGTCGACCAATAGTAACCTGCTCATAAGGCCTTGCGCGCCAGTGACCTTCTGCTGGGATGCTGGGCATTGATTCCCCGATGTATTTCCCCTAATATGTCGGGGACATTTTCCTCCTCAACGCATTTGAGTAACGGGATGGAGAGTCCCCTTCGGTAGAGTTTTCCCTCGAGGAGGACGTACGAGCACGCCCTCCTCTTGGTCGCAGCAGCCTCTTTGGGGTCTGCGGGGAGTTCGTCTTTCGTGAGATAGTTGTAGATGGGTGTCATACAACAATGATTGTCACCGATCACGTTTACCTCGAGCGGAGGTGGTGGCCGTTCGGTACTCGGTCGAGGAAGGATTTTTTGGATTACTGACTTGTTTCCGCCCTTCTTCCCCGTGCTCGCGAGTTTTGACAGGACGTCAGCACGCGTGTTATGTTCGCGTGGCACATGTTGGACCTCCCAATTCTCGAATTTTTCGAGCCTTTCTATTACCAAGGCTAAGTATTCGATGAGGTTTTCGTTCTTGGACTGGTATTCTCCTCGTACCTGTGATGCTAAAAGTTGAGAGTCTGTTGATATCTTTACTTCCTTTGCCCCTAGGTCTTCGGCTAATATTAGACCTGCGAGGAAAGCTTCATACTCAACTTGGTTGTTAGAAGTTGGGAAGGCTAATGCCAATGAGACCTCGATCAGGATATCGTCCTCGTTTTCGAGGATGATCCCTGCGCTGCTTCCCGCCGGGCTGGAGGCACCGTCGACGAAGATCGTCCATTTTTTGGCGTCGTTCGCTGTGTTCGGGTTGTGCGTCATTTCTGAGACGAAGTCGGCCAGGACCTGAGCTTTCCTATTCTCATAATAAATGTCGAATTCAGAGAGTTCCAACAACCACTTCAGTATTCGACCGACCATATCTGGTTGACCAAGGAGTTGTTTTATCGGTTGGTCAGTTCTCACTTTGATTGTATGGGCGAGGAAATAGTGTCGTAGTCTCCTTGCGGTATTAATAAGGGCTAACGCGACCTTCTCGATTTATTGGTATCTAAGCTCGGGGCCTTGGAGCGCTTCGCTCGTGAAGTATATAGGCTTTTGTCCTTCATCGGTTTCTCTGATGAGAACGGTGTTAACGGCCTCGGTTGCTACGGACAGGTATAGGTACAGGGTCTCCTTTTCCAGTGGTTGGGATAGGACCGGGGACTCGGAGAGTGCTTTCTTTAGGTGGAACAGTGCCTACTCGCATTCTTCGGTCCACTCGAAGGTGGCTTCTTTCCAAAGTAATTTGAATAAAGGTAAGGCGTGCTGGGCAGACTTGGCGACGAAGCGGGAAAGTGAGGTGAGCACTCCGTTGAGGGATTGAATGGATTTTTTTGACTTCGGGGTCAGGAATTCCGAGAATGCCCGACATTTGTCGGGGTTGGCCTCGATCCCTCACTCGGTGAGATAGAAGTCGAGGAATTTTCCTGCCCGGACGCCGAACATGCACTTTTCAGGGTTAAACCTCATTTTGCATTGTCTCGCTTGCTCGAAAACCTTGCAGAGGTGTCGCGCGTGGTAGATCTCCTCGTGCGATTTTACGATCATGTTAGCCATGTATACTTCGAGCATATCCCCGATTTCTCCTTGGAAGACTTTGTTCATCATGCGTTGGTACGTGGCCCCGACGTTCTTTAGCTCGAAGGGCATTATGTTGTAATAGTAGTTGCGCGTCAGGGTCATGAACACCGTATGTCTCTTGTCCATGTCCGACATAGGGATTTGGTTGTACCCACTATATGCGTCCATGAAGGATAAGATTTTGAAACATGCAGAGTTGTCGGCCAGTTTATCTATGTTAGGAAGAGGAAAAGCATCTTTGGGACAAGTCCTATTAAGATCGGTATAGTCAACACACATATGCTATTTTCCATTATTTTTCTTAACAAGGACTATATTAGAGAGTCAGGTTGTATATTGGGCTTCAGAAATAAAATTCTCCTCTAAGAGGTCTTTTACAACTCGCTCAGCAGCCTCCGCTTTCTCGGGAGACTGTTTGCGCCTATGTTGTGCTACGTGCTTGACCGCCCAGTCTAAAGCTAACTGATGACAGGCGACCTCAGGGTCGAGGCCGGGCATCTCCGCAACGTTCCATGCGAAAAGGTCAGCGTTCTCCTTGAGGCAAATTGTGAGCTGCTTCCTCGTTTCATCGGGCAGACCCGTACCTATCTTCACTGCTCTGTCGGGGTCATCGCCCAGTGGGACGAGCTCGAAATCTCTGTCCAGGACCGGGAGGAATGGGTGCGTGAGGGCTTTCTCGTTGATGGGTCCCTGCTCTTCAGCTTCATCCTCGCCGATGCGGAAGTCGAGATCGATGGCGTTGATTCCCTGGGGGGAGGCTCTTCGACCCTGGGTTTCTTGTTATTCTTGGTGTTGATTGTGGCTTGTCCTTTTACTGCAGCATCATAACATCTCCGAGCGGCCTCGATGTCGCCGTGGATTGTGACCACTTAGCCCAGTTTGGTGTAGTACTTCATATTCAAGTGAACGGTGGAAGGGACCGCTGTCGATTCAGCCAGGGTTGGGCGACCGAGGATGCAATTGTAAAGGGAGGGGCACTCTATTACTAGGAATTGGATCTTGACTTCTCTGGCTATTTCTTGATCTCTGAAGGTGACGAGGAGCTCGACGTAACCCCACGACTTTGTTGTGGCCCCCATTTAACCCTTGGAGGTTGGACCCGACGTATGGAGATAGATTGGTCTTGTCCAGCTTTAGGGTCTTGAATAGGTGGACGTACATAATGTCCACCGAACTGCCTTGGTCGACCAGGATCCGTTGAACGTCAAAGTGCACCATCTTGGCTCTTACCAGTAGAGGGATGCCCGAGTTGGGGGAACCTCCCGGAAGCTCCTCTAGGAAAAAAGCTATTGGATTGGACTTGCCTCGGTACTTTGTCAATATCACCTTTTGCTCGGGGGAAGTCAGTAGGAGTTCTTCGAACTTGCGTTTTACTGAAAGGGCAACATTTTTGTTGTTCATCCATCCCCCTAATATGACAAGAACGGTTGGGAAGTCTTCCTAGGGACTGAGGGTTGTGATTCTCCCTTCTGGTGATGAGTCAGGGAGGATGAAGTCCTCCAGGCATGATATGCACATGAACACTTGATAAGAAGAGTCGTCGGGCGGTGTGTCCTCGTGAGGCCTCTTCTTTTCTTGCTCTTCGTGCCTGGGAGTTTCGTTCTTCTTAGTGTACTATTTGAGATGGCCCTATTGGATCAAGATCTTTATTGCATCCTTCAGGTGGACGCAGTCTTCAGTCATGTGCCTGTGGCTTCTGTGAAACCTGCAGTATTTGGATTTGTCCGTGTGAGGTTTGGGCGCAGAAAGTTTGGGGAACCTCACCCTGCCTTGTTTGAAGTCGGAGTTGATGCACTCGGCGAGGATGCGCTCGCGGGGAGTCGTCAGCAATGTATACTCGTTATAGCGGTCCGCTGGTCCTCTTCCTTCGCGAGACTCGCGGGGCTTCTCCTCCCTCCGCCTATCTCGTTGCGGCGGGGAATGTTGGGGTCCTCGCGCTTGGGATGGTCGGTCTCCCCAGTGTTGCGACTGCTTTGAGCGTTGTGGGCGACCTGTTTTTCCTCATATCTAATGTAAGTTTGGGCTTTGTGCAGGAGGTCATTCAGGGTGCGGGGAAGTTCTATCCCGACTTCCCTACTGAGTTCACTTCCGAGAAGGAGTCCTCTCTCGAGGAGGTATTTCTTCATGTGTTCCGTAGTGTCCACCTCGACAGCCTCTTGGTTGAACCGCTCGATATATGAGCGCAGCGTTTCATTCTTCCTCTGCACTATGGCTCCGAGGGTCGCCTCAGTCTTGGGATGGCGTCAGGAGGCTGTGAAATGTCTAGTGAACATGGATTTCATGACCCTCCAGGATGTGATGGACTCTGGGGCCAGACTTTTGTAACAGGCCCAGGCTCCTTTCCTGAGAGTTGTTGAGAACAGCCTGCACTTGAGATGCTCGGTGATGTGGTTGCGATAGTCGAGCATTGCATTAATGTTGTCAACGTGATCGTCGGGGTCAGTGGTCCCGTCGTAGATGGCCAGATTCAGGGGCTTCTCCATGCCCTTGGGGAGTGGAGCCTCCATAATTGCCCGTGAGAGGGGGCAATGTGGGTCCTCCTCGTCGCTCCTCAATGGGGAGAGTTCATCATTACCAGGGCTTTGGTCGTGTCTCAGTGAGACCCCTGATCGGTCAGTCTCACGGTGCGCCCTCGACCTACTTTGTTGGGTTCTGGGGAACGTCGTCCTCGACGCGGAGGGGAGCATCCTCGCTTCTTCGTAGCTTCTGGATGTTGCAGCGTCCTTCGTTCTTGCTGAGGTCGGTTCTCCTATCGGTCAGCCTCCAGGGCCATGATCCTTTCGTGCTGCTGGTAGAGCATAGAGCTAGCCTGATTGAGGGTGTTCACCATAGCAATCATGGTGGTGTTTCCTTCGACGGGCACGGGGATGGGCTGGAACGTGGTGACCGGTGGGTTTTGAGGCTAAGGTTGGTTCCCATTGTTTTTGGGTTCAGGAGACGAGGTGGAGGGATTCCCATCTCGGGCGTCAGCTTCATGGTAGTTCAAATTATCCTTCATCGTGTAGTCGACAAGGGGACGGTTACGGTCGTTGGGCTATTCTCCGGCCATACTGGAAGGATGGAGTAGTTTTGAGCTTTCATCTTCTGCTGTGAAAGAAGGGGAAGCTAGATTCCAACAGACGGTGCCACAGATCTTACCTGACCAGGAGGGTCTTCCAGTAATTGGGTGCGAACAACAAATGGATGGAATGGAGGGGGTATACCTGCAAAGTGCTCTGATGCCAAAGTCAATAGAGGTACATAAAGTGGTAAGTTAGAAGATTTAAATCAGAATACCTGACCCTTTAGTGAAAAAGGGTATTTATAGTGAGCCCCCAGCACTGGGCCAAGGTCCTTCTTTGGGATGGATCAGCTAGGCCCAAGGAAGAACTGCCAAGGAACGCGTGAGAAGCGTGAAGACCTAGCTAAGTGGTCTGGTCCTTGGTCCAACTGCCCCTATCTTTTAGGAGATAATGGGGGACAGTTGGGTGATGTGGCAAGTGAACTGGTAGACCTGTTCTTTTCCCTTTCTGAGTGTGTGCCCGACACATGGAACGTATGCCCGACCGTTAAGCAACTCCGCCCGTCTACAAGTGTACTTGCCCAAGCGTATGGGCTTCTGCCCGACGTATTGGGTTGTAGCCCAATATAGTCTGGAGGCCCGGTCCGGAACACTATTGTTAATTAATTCTAGAAGCATAGTTTAGTTGGATAATATTACTATCAATACCATAGGTCCTAATAATCAATTAATAAAGAATTAATGAGTAATAATAAGATGAATCAATAGGAGGTAATTAGATGACAATGGGATATTACTAGTGGCATGTTTGGTATAATTGGATGCTATCATGGAATGAATAAGAACAAGTAATAAACTAGGAATAATTAGTAATAACATAACGTATTACTTAGTTTAATTAATCGGTTTTAGTCAGAACTTGGGTGCATAGGAGTGTAGTTGATTTGATCGTTTTTGTTAAGTTGTTTGGTTATAAGTTGTGAAGTTATTGTTGTTGTTCATGTTGCAGTGCCTTGTGTCGCTCCCCGGATTCTCATCCCGGTGCAAACACGAACCGTCGGTGAAGAGAAAGGGTTGAGGTTGAATAGAGTCACCAACTAGGCATTTTTATCCTGAGGGAAAGGTAATGCTGCATAAACCTGGAAAGAGATAGATAAGACGGTTGCGAACCAGAGAAACTGAGAAAGGGGGTTGGTTACGACCTGGGAAGGTATTAGCACCCAAATCGTCCGTCGTACTCGACGGGATCCATGCTTACTTGATTGTGTTTAAAAGGGGTAGGTGTATGTGATATCTGTGTTCAAAATCTAGGGGAAGAAAGTACAAGTGTCAGTGCAAAAGGTGTGAATTGCTCAGGAACTGAGGCTTAAAAAGAAGGCTGAAAGAGGGGGAAGACACAAAGACTTTTGTTCGATAACTGTTAAGTTATGCCTACGTATCCTCTTATGCAATGAGGAAGTCAGAACACCGTAGTTCGACTCAAAGAGACTTAGATATTTTTGTTGTGAACTGCTTGTTTGTCTATGCTCAAGTGTGTGACTCGTTTGGCTCGAGTGCTAACTGTCTTGCATTGGACGGGAGAAGCGAGTTCTCGTTTATAGAATGAGTGTGATGAGAAAAGAATCCCGGAGGAGACAATTATTGTTTGTTTTTGCGTTTTAAGTTTTTTATTGTTTTTGGTGTTTTGCATAGGATTATGAGCTTAAGCCTAAATCAAGGGTTTGTAAACTCATTATATCACCCATGATTAGGGATAATGAGCCTACTTAAGTGGGATATAAGCATCTCAACTTAATTACCATGATGATGTAGGATTAAGATCATTAACCTACTTGTGATTATTTAGATGTTTTTGGTTTTTGTTTAGTGTTAAGTAATGAGTTTAATCTCCAATCACAGATTAGTGAACTCATTACACCATCCTAATAGAAGGATGATAGATGAGAGCACTTAAGCTGAGGAAGATACCTCAACTTAATCCATGGTTAGGGATTAAATTCATTATATAACAAACCTTTATTAAATGGATTTTAATTAAAGGATGAGATTAAGAAAATGGATTTTAAGTTTGTAAAACAACTTGAGGGGGACTTGTCCATTAAACACTAGGGTTAGTCCCTCTTAACCATATGGAAGAGATAGAACCCTAATGTAAGGCCCAAGTTACAAGATAAAGTCTTAGTGATTATTATTGTGTTTCGATTAAGAAGTGTAAACAAATTAAAGGTTTAACACTAAGGATTAAAGGTATACACTCCATCCTAAGATAAGGATGCAGGCATAACCCTAATTCAAAGTCCTAAAGCTTTAAGAGTTTAGCCTCTGATTATTGAGATGAGAAGAGAGACTCAAGGAGACTCAAAGGTAAAAAGCTAGGGGAGACTATATACAGCCCTAAAAATTATCATGCTTGGATATTCTATGGTTTGTGAGGCTTAAGATAAGATCTTCATGAAGGCCACCATGGAAGAAGCAGATGAGAAGAGAAGAAGAAAGAAGAATAAGTTACTTACTTCCTGAAGAAGATAAGTAACTTAAAAGAAAGAAAGTAATAAGGAGGGAGCATAAGTGAAGCAAATTCACTTCAAATACAAATAAGAATGCATATGAAGATATGATAATGGGTGGGATGTGAAGGCAAATCCACATCCCAGACAACTTACCATAAGCCCCTGAAATATTAGTATGAATGCATAAGATGCAAAGCAAAAGGAAATGAGATGAATAAGGATGCAAAGACCAAAACCATAAGTGTAAACATGATGCAAATGTGTTATGAGATGATTCAAAGTCATACAAGATGCATATGAATGATCATACAAGGATGAGATGCAATGGAAGCATATTTAGAAGCATGAAAACACATGGATGTTCATGAAATGTAATGGATGCAAAGTATATCAAAATGATGCAACAATGATCAAGCAATGTTTCAAACATATCCTAAGATGTCTAAGATGACATAAAAAAGAATGGGATGACATGACAAGATCACAAGTTCATGAAATGCAAAGAAGAATGCAAATGGAGATGCAAAATTAAGATTTTATGAACAAGCATGATGCATATGACCAAGGCAGAAGCATACATCATTATAAAAATTTGAAATTGAACTCAAACAAACCCTAATCATATATAAGATCACACCCCAAAGGAGAAAGACAGAAACTTAACCTAGGCAAAGTTATGAAATTTCTAAGTTAGTTAGGGTTTTTGGGTGATTCTAAAGGAAAAATTCAAATCAAATTAAAAATGCAATGCAAAAATATGAGATAAATAACCTAGAAACTAGATGTAATATGTGAAACAATGCAAAAAGAATCAAGTTCAAACTCATCATGGATAGGAAGAAATGAAATTTTCAATTTAGGGTTAAAAAATGTGAAATTTAAGAACCCTAATTAAAAGAAAATTGTGAAAAGTAATTAAACCTAAAAAGAAATTTGTATGGTGAGTTTGAAAATGTTTCTAAATGTTTAAGAATGCTTCATGATTTTTTGGTGATTTTTAAAAACCTAAATGCATATTTAATTAATTAAAATCTATTAATCAATTAAATAAAACATTTACATATTTTAAAAATACTTTTTTAATGCAAATGCAAAGTTTGAGATTTTTTGAAAGTCTTTTGCTATTTTAAAATAAATATGGAAAAGAAATGAAAGAAAATGAAATAAAAATCAATTAAATGAGAAGTAATCTGATCCAAAGGCCCAGGTTTAAATTCAGTTGATTGTGCGCGTAGATGGAGGGTCAGGATCTGATCTGGCAAAATTAATTTATTAAACCTAATTAATCTAATTAATCAGATTTAGGGTTTTAATGACCTAATCCTAGCCATCCAACACACGCGGGAAACACTCATCCTACGGCCTACATTCAAACTGGCAAGATTAACCCTAATTACAACCCTAAACATTTTCAGGTGACCGGAGCAAGCTCCGGTCATCTTCTCCGTTGACACCCTCAACCCAACTTCCACCATAGGCCATGAAACCTCACCAAAATCTCCAGAAATGATCTATGAACATCAATAAACAAGAATCCAACACCAAAAATCATTTATTTTCATAAACCAACATGAATCGAAGCAAACTTCTTTTAGGTCAAAAATTTCAGAGATACGGTTCATACTCATTTCTTCACCATTTTTAAAAACAACAAGTGCAGTGTGATCAGGGGAGCATGGGGAACATTTCTAAAACATAAAACAAAGCTTCTGAAAAAAGTTTGAGATGACTACCTGAGCTGAAGCTTTCACTCCTTGAGCTTTTTGGCCTTTTTCTTTGTTCAATCCACCTCCAATGAACTCCCTGATGATGTTGTAATGCTTAGAACAAGTTTATGTGACTTAGTTTGAGAGATACAGTTCCTCTGCACCAGGAATAGTATTTTTTTTGCTATGTCTCAAGGCTTTTTAAAGGGTGCTTTGTGTTCTATGGACCATTTGGAGATGATTGGTGAAGTTTGTTTTGAGGTTTGTGGCTTGTGTAATCAGATTGGAAGAAAAAATATTCTTGGGGATTTTTGGCAATCTCAGCTTGTGGGATGATTCAGGCTTGTGTCTCACATGAAATGAGGTCCTTAGGGTTAGTATAAGCCAATAGGATTGATCAGAAAATGGGTGGTGGCTTAGTGTGATTGGTATGGGCCAAGTTGCAAAAAGGTCAATGGATGTGTACTTAAGGCATGGCACGAGTCAGAGTTGTTTCAAAGGGTGTCTTGGCCTCAGCTGAGTTCATGGATGGCCCTTGGATTGAAACATGTGAGTTGTAACAAGTGGATGAAGAGTTTCAAGGCATTTTGCAAATTTCCCTCTTTGGAATTTCTTGAAATGCAAGGCATAGAAGCTTGTGATTTTTTGTGCAATCTTGATCAAAATGTGTTGCATTATGTTGGTATGATGTTTAGAAGTTGATTAGAGGTCATGAAATGGCTTGGCAAGTGAAATTGCAAAAATCCCTCTTTGGTGCACATTTGAAAATTATAGGATTTTTGTCAACTTTGAAAGGCCATATCTTGAGTTCTAGGATGAATCAAGACATGTTCTTGTACTTTTTGAAAATGGGAAGACATAATCTACAACTTTCATGTCCAAGGATTTTTCATTTGAAACATTTTTGGTCATGAAATAATAGGTTGAATATCTTTCCCAAAATGGAAAGTTTCCATTACAAGTCATTTCCAAAAATAGCAAGTTTGCATTTGGCTCAAAATTCTTCAACTTTGTGAACTTCCAACCACTTCAATGATCAAATAAAGATCATAGAGACTCAAAATGATGATGATGACCCTTTGGTACCCTTGATGGAGGCCTCAGATGCCCTGATTTTGACTTTACTTGCTCAAGAAGTTACCCAATGATCAGATGACTTTCACAGTGATTTTCTTCATCAAACTTGGTACACATGATCCTTATAACATATTAAGACCATTAGAAACAAGAATGAACAAAAAATTTGGGATTAAGGCCTCTGAAACCAAAACCCTAATTTTAGGTCATCTGTGCAGGAAATCTTCAGTCTACCTCTATGCCTTTGCCATGCTTTGTGATCCCTTAACTTTTATGCACTTTGGGGAGCATGTTTTGATCATGGAACACACATGGACCCTCTTGGAAAGATTCAATACCATTGGGATGGCTCAGATCACTTCTTGGATTGCTCATATCACAAACCCTAGATGTAGATGAAATGAACTATGCAGTGGGATATGATATGCTTATGCTAATGTAAAAAATGAAAGATCACAAGCCATAGTGTGAGAAAAAGTGAGGGAAAATTTGGGGTGTTTACAGCTGCCCCTATTCAAGCATGAGTTAGCTGTGAAGGATGTAAGCGTCTGGCTTAACAGACAAACAAGATAACTTGTGGTTGAATACCAAAGACAATCCGAAATTTTCACTCGCCGGAGAGAAGAAGAAAAGGGATATAAATTGTAAAAGATAATATAATATGTTTATTAAGTGAAAGCGATGGAGGACGACCATCGAGCAGAGGACGACTGCTGGGGGTAAAATGATAAGTAAAGCAATGACGGGGACGGCCATCATGCTGGGGAATAAAGAAACCGCGACGGGGACGGACATCGGGTAAAGTGATGAAGGACAATCATCAAAAAGAGAAAAGACCAAAATGGGGACGACCATCGGGTAAAGAAATAAGACTCTCTGGGGATTTGAATAAGTGAGAAAAGCACTGATGGGGATGACCATCAGGCTGGAAAGTAAATAAACCGCGACGGGGACGGCCATCGGGTAACAGAATAAATGAAACAATGATGAGGGACAGTCATCAAAAGGTGAAGGACGATCACGTAGCAGAGGACGACCTGCTCTTTATCACGACATAGGACGAATGCCAGATAGAAAAGATCAACGATGGGGACGACCATCGGATAAGCATGATGAAGGACGATCATCAAGAGGTGAAGGACGATCACCTAGTAGGGTACGACTGCTCTTTGGGGATTACCTCGACATAGGATGAATGTCGGATAACAAAAATCAACGATGGGGATGGCCATCGGATAAATGATGATGGACGGTCTTCATAAGGTGAAGGACGATCACCTAGTAGGGGATGACTGCTGAAAATGTCACGGCATAGGACGAATGCTAGATAGAAAGTTCCAACAATGGGGATTCCACTGGGGAAAGGATGAGGGACGGTCATCCAAAGGTGAAGGACGATCACCTGGCAGGGGACGGCTGCCGAAAAAATATCACGACATAGGACGAATGTCAGATAGAAAAAGTTGTTTTGTTTCTGTGGGGATGAAAACACAGACGAGTGCTTACGCCTTAAAATAAAAGGTATAAGTGTTTGACGGTGTGTATAGACTAAAAATGCGGACGAGCATCCTTAGGACCACAATACAGACGAGTATCGATAGAAGCAAACGCTAACACGTCTTTAAGGGTGATGATACGGACGAGTATCAATCGGTTAAGCAAGGAACATAGACGAGTGTTGATCTGCTGAGGAGGTGATATATACAAGATACATATGAGTATCAAAGACTTCTATATAAGTATGTACAAGTATTGATCTGCTGGTGAAGTATGTGCAAGACACGGACGAGTGTCAAAAAGGGATTGAGCAAGGGACACAGACGAGTGTTTGACTTGCTGGGGAAGCATGACACGGGTGAGTGTCAAAAAGGAATATGTACAAGTTATGAACAAGTGTTTGAGAATTATGTATAAGTAAGATACAGACGAATAGCATTCCGTGCCAGTCTTTGTAGGTGACTACCATCTTCTGCACAATATTCTTGATGTTCTTGTTAGTGGCCTCAACAACGCCATTCATCTTTGGCCTGTAAGGAGAAGAGTTGTGATGTTGAATTTTGAAGTCCCGGCAAAGCTCTGCCATCATCTTGTTGTTCAAATTGGAACCATTATCAGTAATGATTCGCTCGGGAACCCCATATCGACAGATGATATCCCTTTTCAAAAATCGAGCCACCACTTGCCTGGTGACATTGGCATACGAAGCTGCTTCCACCCATTTGGTGAAGTAATCAATGGCTACCAGGATGAATCTATGACCATTTAAAGTAGTTGGTTCAATATTTCCAATCATATCAATGCCCCACATGGAGAAGGGCCAAGGTGAATACATTACATTCAAAGGATTCGGAGGCACATGGACTTTATCTGCATAGATCTGGCATTTGTGGAATTTGTGGCATTTTCTGGCATAGGCACAATAGTCTGCATCCATTATGATCCAATAGTAACCCGGTCTTAACAACTTATTTGCCATTGCATGTCCTCCGGCATGGGTACCGAAAGAACCTTCATGTACTTCATGCATTAGTAGGTCTGCTTCCTTCTTGTCAACACATCTGAGCAGGACCATGTCGAAGTTTCGCTTGTACAAAGAACCATCAGTATTGAGGAAGAAACTTCCGGCTAGCCTTCTTAATGTCTTCTTATCATTCGATGATGCCCCGAGTGGGTATGTCTGATTCTCCAAGAAGCATTTGATGTCATGGTACCAAGGCTTATTATCTATGACAATGTCCACAGAGAATACATATGTCGGTCTGTCCAGTCTAAATACCAAAATCCGAGGCACATAATTAGCAGTCTGTACTTTGATCATGGATGAAATGGTAGCCAAAGCGTCTGAAGACTAATTCTCATCTCAAAGGATGTATTCAAGCTTAACTGTTGTGAAGAAGGTCAACAATCTCCTCATATAGTCACGGTAGGGAATCAGATGCTCCTGATGAGTGTACCATTTGTCGTTGGTTTGGTTGATTACCAAAGCTGAATCTTCGAATACATTCAAGGTTTTGATCCTGAGGTCAATGGCTTCCTCAAGACCCATGATACAAGCTTCCTATTCTGCTTCATTGTTAGTGCAAGCAAAGGTGAGTTTTGCTGAGAAAGGCATATGGACTCCCTTGGGCGTGATAAGTACTGCATCAACCCCACAACCGTTGCAATTAACTGCCCCATCGAACATCATAGTCCATGCTTCTTCTGGGTCAGGCCCTTCAGTATAAACTGGCTCTTCAAAATCTTTTGCTTTTAAGAACATGATGTCTTCGTCAGGGAAGTCAAATCTCATAGGCTAGTAATCATCAATGGGTTGCTCAGCCAGATAGTCAAACAATAAACTACCTTTGATGGCCTTTTGAGAGGTGTATTGAATGTCATATTCTATTAGAATCATTTTCCACCTTGCAACCCTTCCGGTAAGTGCTGGCTTCTCAAATATGTACTTGACTGGATCCATCTTTGAGATCAATAAGGTAGTATGAGTCAACATATATTGTCTTAATCGGCGAGCAGCCCACACTAAAGCACAACAAGTTTTCTCGAGCAGTGAATAACGTTGTTCACAGTAGGTAAACATTTTGCTTAGGTAGTATATTGCATACTCTTTTCAACCAGACTCGTCATGCTGGCCTAACACACACCCCATCGACTCTTCTAATACTGTTAGATACATGATTAAAGGTCTTCCTTCGATTGGAGGCATGAGAATTGGAGGTTCTTGCAGATATTCTTTGATCCTGTCAAAAGCTCTCTGACAGTCATCGTTCCACCTGACTGTCTGTTCCTTTCTTAATAGCTTGAACAAGGGTTCGCAGGTTGTAGTGAGATGAGATATGAACCTTGAGATGTAGTTCAATCTACCTAGGAACCCTCGAACTTCTTTCTCAGTCTTAGGTGCAGGCATCTCCTGAATGGCTTTCACTTTGTCGGGATCAACCTCAATTCCTTTTTCACTTACAATAAAACCCAACAGCTTACCGGAACGTACCCCGAATGTGCATTTGTTGGGGTTCAACTTTAACTGATACTTTCTCAGACGCTTGAATAGCTTCAACAGATTTACCAAATGCTCTTCCTCTATGAGGGACTTGGAAATCATATCATCCACATAGCACTCAATTTCTTTATGGATCATATCGTGGAATAATGTTACCATAGCCCGCTGATATGTTGCACCGGCGTTCTTCAGACCGAACGACATTACTTTGTAGCAGAATGTGCCCCAGGGTGTGATGAAAGTTGTTTCTCCATGTCTTCAGGTGACATCTTAATCTGATTATATCCAGAAAATTTGTCCATGAAAGAAAATACCGAGAATTGAGCCGTGTTATCCACCAATACATCAATGTGAGGTAATGGGAAATCATCTTTCGGGCTTGCTCTGTTCAAATCCTGGTAATCGACATACATACGCACATTGCCATCCTTCTTAGGTACGGGTACAATGTTAGCAACCCATGGCGGGTAACTAGTTACAGCAAGAAAACCAACGTCTCACTGCTTTTGTACTTCTTCTTTGATTTTCATGGCCATATCTGGGCGAGTACGGCGTAATTTCTGTTTAACTGGCGGGCAATCTTCTTTTAATGGCAACCTGTGTATGATGATGTTTGTATCCATACCTGGCATATCTTGATAAGACCAAGCAAAGACGTCGACATATTCTCGAAGCATACTAATGAGTTGTTCTTTCACTGGAGCTTGCAGACTGGCCCCGATCTTCACCTCTTTCACATCTTCCTCGATACCAAGATTGACGGTTTCAACCTCCTCCTGATGAGGAGTAATCACCTTTTCCTCTTATCTCAACAACCTGGCCAGCTCTTCAGGAAAATCATAGTCTTCATCAACCCCTTCATTTGCTTGATTAATCGGATTGTCGAAGTCATACGAGGTCATAGCAGTGTCGTTGTCGATGCAATCTGGAGGATTATCTCTGCAAGGGTTGAGTTTGTTCATTTTAGTGATTGATTTTATCTTGTTTAGGAAAAAGTGAATGAAGTTACTTATTTGAGAAAAACATTGTCATTTATTGTTTTGTGCGAAAATAACAAAAATGAAAGACAGTGAGCGAAAAAAAGATCGTTTGCAGAAGATGTCCATTGTTCATTAATTTCCATTTGCACAAAATACATATATGGCCCTATTACAAAATGAGTCCTGACACCTTGGGCAAGATGCAGGACTTGATGCATGCTTAAATAGGAAATAATAATTACTCTGTATCAGTAATCCTTATAATTTCCTGGGAAGACCAGTTGAGGACTTGCTGGCCTGGGACCCTTGGACGAATCCAGCTTTCCAGGTTGAAGTCGCTTTCATCCTCGTCTTCCACATTGTTGATTGCCTTCGGGGTCATCATTCCCCCACTGATAAACTTGGGAGCTTTAACAGCCTCCTCTTGGACCTGTCGGGATGGTTTATAACCCAACTCGAACTTGTCTTCCTTGATCTGAACTTGCAGCAGCTTGCCCCAGCCCTGGGCATTCCCGTCTTCAACAACCTTCCGAGCTTGCTTGTAAGAAGAGATTGAAGTTCCAGATACTTCAGTTGTTGCTTCATTGACATTGAGGGCCTTGAACCCTTGGCTCATTGTCTCATGGATCTCTCCGTCCATCTCAATATACTTCTAAGTATCTAGATGATTGACGAAGATATCCTCCTCCCCACAGATTATGATAACTTGGCCCTCCCATTCGTATTTTAACTTCTGATGAAGGGTCGACGTTACGGCGCCAGCGGCGTGAATCCAAGGTCGACCCAACAGACAGCTATAGGCAGGCTAAATGTCCATCACGTAGAAGATAGTTTTGAAGATCTATGGGCCAATCACCACAGGCAGCCCAATTTCCCCAAGAATCGATCTTTTAGAACCGTCAAAGGCTCTCACCACCAGGTTACTTAGACGCAGTGCAAGACCATCATATTCCATCTTGACCAAGCCTTTCTTTGGAAGAACATTGAGTGAGGACCCAATGTCAACCAAGACATGAGAAAGAACAACACCTTTACACTCCAAGGTGATATGCAAATCCTTATTATGGTTACGGCCCTCCGTAGTTAGATCAACATCGGTGAACCCTAGTCCATGACTAGTATTGACATTAGAAACCACTGTTTCTAGCTGATTGACTGTAATCTCTTCTGGCACGTAAGCTGCGTGCAGGACTTTGAGAAGTGCATTCCTGTAGGCTTCGGAACACATTAGCAGTGATAGAATAGAGATTTTGGAGGGTGTCTGATGGAGCTGGTCCACAACCTTATAGTCACTCTTCTTGATTATTCTCATGAACTCATCCACATCCTGGTCAAAGGATGTCTTCTAAGTTTCTTTGGCAATAGGCTATTCAGGCACCACACTCTTGCCCTTAGCCTTGGCAGCAGCTTCTGCTTCAGCATTAGTTCTTGGGAATTGTGAGGCGAAGAGACGTCCGCTTCAAGTGAAGCCTCCGCCTCCCCCCACATTATCAATATGTGGTGTAGAAGTGTCAATAGTGACTTTCTTTCCGTCGCAATATAAATCTGAGCCGTAGTGCCAAGGCACGACACTACTGCTATCATATGGAACTGGTCCAGGTACCGTGATAGTAACCGGAATGATTACTGCGGAAGAAGGAGTTGAGACAGTCTGGGGTTCATAATAAATTATAACAGAAGGTCTGACCGGAGATGGTGCATGTGATGAAGGTTGCTGATGTTGATGGAGATGTTAATGTGAGTTGTTGAAAGGATCTGGAACGTGGGTTGTTCTCGGATCATAGTAAATGGTAACTGTGGAAATGTCTTCATTGATGGTTGTTGTTGTCGTAGAAGGATGTGTTGAACTGATATCTATTGAAGTTGAAGAAGGGATGGTTGTTGAGGTTGTAGAAGAATCTGTTGGAATGATTGTTGTTGAAGTTGTAGGAGTGATATCTGTTACATCTGATGGAATGACATGTGTTGGAGTTGTAGGAGGAATGGTTGTTGATGTTTTAGGAGCTAGAACTGTTGAAGTGATCTGTAAAATTCCTTTTTTGATAAGATTGTTGATACCAGTCTTCAAATTCGCACAACCGTTGATATAAATCTTGCAAGCTTTGCAATGGGCCTCACAACCCAGGAACACTTGGTATTTCAAAAGCTGGGCTTTAACCTCGACCAAAGGTGTTTGAATACTTGCAACACTATCAATTTGGTTCACTAGTTGATCCTCCTCAATGGCATTTATCCTAGGCCCACCATGGCTAGGCATAGGATTCTTGGTAACACTTGGAGGGGGTGCAAAGTTGACTGCCTTAGAATCAATCAAATATTGAACCTTCATGTGTAAGGCTCTACACTTCTCTGTTGTATGGCCAGGTGAATTGGAGTGGAAGGCACACCTGACATTGATATCATAGTTTCTTGGGAGATTCTGGGGATCTGGTGGGGCCAGAGTCCTCAATTCGATCAGGTTGAGCTTTAATAATTGTGGAAGTAAGGCAGCATAGGGCATCAGAATTGGATCGATAACCCTGTTGATTTGTGAAGTCCTTTGTTGAAACGGACGTTGTTGCTGATTGTTATTGTTGTAAGATCTCTGTTAAGGAAATTGTTGTTGCGGTGGGAAGTGTTGTGGTTGTGGAGGATACTGTTGTTGAGGTACTGGAGCTGGAATGGTGACAACAGCCACTGATCTTGGTATGTATTGAGGCCTACCTCTGCCCATGTGTACTGAGTTGGTCTCACCTGTCCTTCGAGGTCCCGAGAAGGGTTTCCTAGCATTGCTGGAACTAGCACCGTTGTTTGAAATTTTGCCAATCTTCAAAAGACTCTTAATTCTCTCACCATCTATAACTACATCAGCAAAGCTAGTGGAAGAGAAAGCAGCAAGTTTGTCGATGTATGTTCCTTAAAATGTGTTCATAAACATGTCAGTCATTTCTCTTTCCGACATCGGAGGCTGGACAGCAGCAGCGAGCTGTCTCCACCTTTGGGCATATTCCCTGAAGCTTTCTCTTGAAGACTGAGACATACCCATTAGGAGAGTCCTGTTGGGAGCCATGTCCAAGTTATATTGATACTGGCGTATGAAAGCTTCGGCGAAATCCTTCCAATTTCTGACTGTTGCTCTGGACAGGTGAGAATACCATTCACGGGATGCCCCGGTCAGAATGTCTTCGAAGTAGAACATCCACAACTTTTCGTCCATGGTATAAGCTTTCAGTCTCCCCAGAAAGGATTGCAGGTGAGTACATGGATAAGAGGTACCATTATATTTCTCAAAGCAAGGAGGCTTGAATTTGTGAGGAATCCTGACTCCCTCAACTAAACCCATGTCCATTACATCAAATCCCGAAGAGTTTTGAGACTCCAAAGATCTCAGCTTCTCCGCTATTTCGTCTAGATGACGATCATAGGCTTCATCCCCATCACCAATTACTGTAAACTGTTCCTCTTGAGGGTCCTCTTGCAAGGCACGACCTCTAGTGTTTCTTGAGTATTTCTGATAACATTGACTTCAGGATTGAGGTGGGGCCCAAACTCTGGCGGATCTGTTCGTGGCTGTCCGTGATCATTGCTACTAGTACCTCATGTACCTGGATGATTCTCTTCTGGAGTTTGTCGCTCGACTAACTCTCTTAATATTTCTTGGCTCTGAGCCAACCCAATCATCACTACCATGAACTGGTTCATCTGAGCCCTCATCTCAGTTCTCTCATTAGCCATCTGAGTACTCACGTCAGTCAGATCTTGTTGAACTTGGTCCATCTGTAAGCTCAGAAGGTTGTTTCTGGGTGGATACCGGTGAACTCTGTTGATGGGGAAAACCCTCCTACGAGCAATGTTTCCTGAATTAACAGCAAAGTGAGAAAACAACAAAAAAAAACCTATAAAACAAATAATGAGGTTAGTATGCAATGCAATATGTCTATTTGTCTTCTAAGGGTATCCGGTTTGGTTCTTTGGTTTTGACCTTCCGGACCTCGGGGAATGAAGATGTTGAAGGGAAACGAAGCCTATCAAAAAAATCCAAGTAATACATAAACCATACATTACAAAAAGGTCAAAATACATAGTTTATGATTACAACAAGTCCCAATGGTGGGTCGAAATACAATTAAGTCGAGAAATACAACAAAATCATCATGAGAAATAAAGTACAACCAAAAATAAAGTACAAGTAAAAAGGAATCAAACATCCAGCCCAAAGTCATCCTCCTTGACTTCCTTCAGGAGAGCATCAGTCACTGGTCCAACTGGATGCTCTGTGATGGTCATGATAAGAAGGTTCCTGGTGGCAATGGCACTTGTCAACTTCTGGTACTTGTCTTGGTCTTTTGATCTCTTCAACCCCTCCCGGAGTTTCAACTCGGAGATTTCCTGTTGTGCTGCTAACAAGGCTTCCTGACTCTTCTTCTCATTAGTGTTGCACCCCAAAATTTGCCCTCCACAAGACAAGACATTGTGTACTAAGAGGTTCATAAGGTTCACAAGGTTCACAAGACATCTCATGAGGTTCATAAGGTTCACAAGGTTCACAATAAGTCATAAAGTTTGACAATTCCCTCAGACAATGCATCATCCTAAGCAATGCATCCTAAACTAGGGTTTAGACTTTCATCAGGCTAAATGGACTTCCAAGACTTCAAGTGAGCTTCATAGCATCCTATATGTGTTCAATAATCCCCATGTCAAGTTTCAAGACTTTCCCAAAGGATTTGCTCAGTTAGATGATCAGATAGGTTAAAATCAGTCAAAGTAGTTAAAAAGTCAAACTGAGGTCAACTGTGGTCAAACCAAAGTCAAACTTCATGATTTTTTGCCAACATCAAGTATATGAAGTAAAATTCATCATTTTATCAAGGGTTGATCATGATTCATCAAGGAGATTTCAGATCATCAAGAATCAGGAGTTTCTAAATTAGGGTTTTCATAGGAAAAGTCAACTAAACTTTGACCAGCCATAACTCTCACATGCTTCATCAAAATTTTTCCATCCAAAGCTCATTTTGAAGGAAATTGAATTCTCTACAACTTTGTGTCTCACAAGCCAAGCCCAAAAATGCTTCATTTGGAAAGTATGAGCTAAGACATTATAGGTCCTTTTAAAAGTCAACAAAAAGTCAACAACTTCCAAAGAGCATAACTTGAGAATGGTAAAAGATATGGACATGAGACCAAAGAGGTTGGTTAGAGGACTCTTTAAGATTTCCAAAATGTCCAAAAACACCTTCATAGCATTAAAATTGAAGAATTTGTGCCCTTGCAAAGTTGGGAAATTTTTGAGAGGTTTATGAAGTAAATGGGGTCTTAAAACCATAATTCTTCAAATGGGCTGACCTTTTTGTGATCCAATTGGTTCCATGACATCATGCACGAAATTAAATTAATATTTTCATAATTTTCATAATTTTATTTTTATTTATTATGATTTTTTATATTAAAAATCATTTTAAATTCAAATAAAATATTAAATAATGAAGATTTAAATTTATTTTGTTTCTAGAATGTCATAAAGTTTATTTGGACTTGATTGATACAAGAGTTATGAAAATCATCTTAAAATAGCAAGCTTATATCAAGAATATTCAAAATTTAAAGGCTAATCTTTTTCAATCTCAAACTATCCAAATATCCAAAGTGTGATGCAATTTTCTGACCTAATTCAATTGTATCATATATATACAACCTTTAGCAAGCAAGAGAACACGAATTGGCAACCTCAAAAGTCATCTTCAAACTTCACAAATTTCATCCAAAACACAAATTCGGTTTCTTTATTACAAAGGGTTTTAAGGTATTTTAAACACACAAGAAGGATCCTTGGACTTCACTGAGTCGAAACCAACTCTTAACCACATCCAATTCATGCTCATATGATCAACCCGAATGCATATTGCTCATGTTTTAATTTTTTCGATTTGAATGATTTATGCATTGATAATGAAAACTAACTATGGATTTGTGTTTGTTATGAGGTTTAGAAGCTTTCTGGATGGTTTAATTTGACTCTTATGGACTATAGCAAAATCCACCATTGTTAAGGTTTGAGTTTAAAATTCGGGAACTTAGCATTTAGGGCATCTAAATGAGTTCTAAGAACATGGCCATGATGTATAAGCTTTATGTAATTGATCTGGGCTTCGAATTTGTATTAATATTATGGTCTGCTTGATGATTGAAAAACGTAGGTTTCTGGTTTAAGAATATGCAGGAAAATTCGCAGGAATTTTTGAAGAAGAATTCGCAGGAAATTTGAATGAGGAAGACGAAGCTGCGTGCCAAATCCAGTTTCAAATTCTAACATATATTTTATTTCATTGATGTTGTATATATTTCAGATAAGTAAGCTGGCTCAGTTGGCAAGGACGCGCGCATGTGAGGATCAGGGCAGGGGTTCGAACCCCAGCTTCAACGTTTTTTTGTTTATTTTCTTTATATTTTCAGGCTTAAAATATAATGAACAATAGTCATTCATTGTTCAGCCAGCGCGCGCAGCCCAGTGGTAGCTTGGTTCGTCCAGAGGGAGGCAAGGCCTAGGGCATGGGTTCAATCCCTGCCCCAGGTAATTTTTTTTAATTCTGGTTTTGCTTATTTGTTTTATTAATTGTTTTATTATTAAATATGATTATGTTAATATATATAATTTAAATAATTCTAGGAACTTAATATGTAAATATTTTATTTTCTAAAAAAATTCCTAAAAATATTTTTTTAAATTCTAAACCTATTTATTTATTTATGTATTTGAATATGTATATATTTATTTAACTATTAGATTAATATTGTAAATTAAAATTAGAAACCCTAATATTTTTATATATAAAACCTTAATTACTTTTAAACCCTAATTTATTTTCTAATTACTCAAAACCCTATTTTTTTTAAACTTTAATTTCTTATTTTTATGTTTGCTTAATTATACTTAATAAATGCTTCTAAATCATGTTTATTTTTTGTAAATAACTATTATTCTTATTTTATTCTCATCTTAAAAATCTTTAAAAATTGTTTATTTAGATCTAAAATCTTAATTGATTTCTACATTGTATATTATTGTGCTAACCTCTTTTTCTCTTATATTTATTTTTATTGCTAATCTTTTATTTATTTATTTATATGCTTATTATCTAAATTATTTTCTTATAATGTAACTGTACAAGCTATGTAATAGTTGTAGTATTTTTATTGTTTATTTATTTAAATTGCTATGGTTAGTAAATTAGGGAGTGAAAACATGTTTGTGTTTAAAAATCAATTTAGATCACTAATTTTAAGATAAATATGTGAACTTGTACACGCACACATGTAAGTCGATCTTGGATCGCCATCTCACTTTCTAAGGTTACCTGTCATGTTGCCTAAACCAAATGGTCAAGTAAGGTGTCTAAAAGCAAAGTCCCTTCTCCATTAATATCATCTTGTCCCTTTACGATTATAAGATCAAGTCCCTTCGAATGTTTCCTTCGTGAATGATCTTGTCCCTTTCGAATAAAAGATGATAAGTCCCTTCAAAATTGCTAAGACACCTTACAGTTGCCTAATCACAGATGACCCTTCACATGTCCCTTACAACATCCAAGGTAATGACTACCTATTCCTTAATAATATGGATAGTCTTACCATTGAAAGAACATATAAGAACAGTAAAGATTTAACATAGGGTAGGTTCCTCTTAAGTACTTGCTCATTCTTTCAAAAACATTTCATTACACTTCCCATTTTCAAACAATTTTCAAAACAAAGTCTTTATATATATCCGTACAAGGATCATTATAAAGTACTTAAGAAAATTTTTAATCACACACTATACTTCTCAAAACAGTTTAAAGTGAGCTAAGTAACTAAGAGCCCATGGATAACCATGGATGTAAAGGGTGCTAACACCTTCCCTTTACATAACCTACCCCCCGAACCCAAAAATCTTTTAAGGTCTTTCCTGTTCTTTTATGCCCTTTCCTTTTGGATAAAATAAAAGTCGGTGGCGACTCTTGCTATCCACAACATTTAACTAAAGTCATTTCTCCCACCGTGTTACAATTAGCTTCCAACTGCTCAATCTTAGTTTGTGTCTTCTGATCTTCTTGCAAACGAGCTTCAGTGATCCTGATTCATCTAGCCTGACTCTCCTCTAGGTAATGCTCATCTCTGGCTTTCTGAATCTTAACTTCTTTGCAAGCATTCTTCAATACCAACTCCCCTACTCGGGCTTTTATGATGAAGTCCTCTGTGTAGCGGTAAAATCGTGAGTGTAAGCTATTGATTAACTTAACTCGATTAACACAGAGTCGCCACCGCGCTTTTCTTTATTTCCGAATGGAAAAAGGTAAAAGAACGAATAAAAACCTAGGATTCTAAAAGCAAAGGCTAAAAGAAATAAACAGAGATTGGGTAAGGGGATTGGTTATGAACCGGGAAGGTTTTAGGCACCCGACTCATCCGTGGTACTCCACGGGAGCCCTTTGAAATATTTATTGCTTTTTGGTCTGAAATTGGTTTGTTTAAAATGATGGAAGAGATGAGAAGAAGAATATTTTTTAATGATTTTGTGTTTGATAAGGTTTTAACACCTTATGCCTACGTACCCACAAAGTGCAATGCGAGATCAAAACCTCGTAGTTCGTGGTACAAAGTTTGAAAAGAATAAGTGGGTTGAATTGATTTTAAGATGTAGAGATAAGTCGTCATCCCTTAGCGAATAATTCCGTTAGAAGGGATGAATCATATCTAAACATGTGAGAAAAGAAAAAGTGCACAAAGCACAAAAACAATGGAGTGGGTTTGCATTTTTTTAAAGTATATGAGAAAATGGTTTTGATATATTTACATGAATTGACATTGATTAAGAAACAAAATGAAAAGTTTAAAAATCGCTTGACCGAAGTCAAGGTTTATTATGAAAGTGTTTGAAGTTTAGAAAACAAGAAGGTTTTGAAATAGGAAGAAGTTTTGAAAATTAAAGAATGGGAGGAGATGAAGAGACTAATCCTAATGCTTGAATTAAAAGATAAGGAAGGAATTTACCAAACTATAATATGCACAATTCTTCAAAGATCGGAGTTTCCATCTTCAAAAGACTAAGGACGTAACTTGAGGCCGAGGTTTCTAATCCATTCCAACTTGAGCAAAGGGAGATCCTAGGAGTCTAAGTCCATTCTCCAAAAGCAAAGGGATAGTAACCATAGTCCAACAATTAGAAGTCACAAATCTTTTAAGAGTTTAATCCTTTATTAAGTGTTTTGATATCCAAATGGACAAAATAAAAACAAGCACAATATGAATATAAACAATGATATATGATATTATATGGTAAAGCATAATAAAGAGATAAGGGAGCAAGAGATTAAAATAAAAGGATAAGGTGCGAGAGATTAAATTTAAACAATTATATTCACAATATTAATATTTACAATATAAAGTGGTATGATGAACTTAATCAAGCACAACCACAACAAGGAAAATAAAATCGAGGCAACCGGATCCAAGTGGATCTTTAATCGAATCGGGACAACTGTAGGTCTATGTTAAGCAATCGCCGAGTAATTTACGGAGTAATTACCCTACAAATGAGGCCGGCCACCACTAATTAAAGTGGAATATATTCGTGTTAATACATGTTAGAGAAACGATATAATGGATCGTTCTCCGAAAACATGCCACACTAAAAGAAAAGGAAGGTCTAATCTTAATCGAGATTATCGTTGAATTTCTCGAAAAAGCAACCTATCACGATCTCAAAGTATGGAGAATTATCCAAATGATCATTCATCCATAGATTTGAAATAATGAAGATTAAGCTTAATCGGAAATCAACAATCCCGAATCGGAAGATTGTCATCGACCAAAATTAAAAAAAAGAGATGAAGAATAATGAATCCAAAATTAGATCCAATAAAAGAATTAGAAATATTTTTTGAAATTCTTTTCTAAAGATTCTTTTCCAAATACTTTTTCTAAATTGTTTTTCTAAACACTTTTCTAAACTTCTTTTTTTCAAATTTCTTTTTTAAAATAAAATTCTAAAGATATTTTTTCTAAATTTCTCTTAAAGAATTACTTAATAATATTATTAAAGTAATTCTTTTCTAAAAAAAACTTTAACAAAGCTTTAAACAATAACAAGAGAAAATAAAATAAACAAGAGGGAGGGGGGATGATGAGAATCCGCGGGTCAGGTGGTAGCAAACGGATCTCCACAGATCCAGGTCCAAGCTCCATCACATTATTCAATTTTTTATTAGAAAAAATAAATAAACATAATAACATAACAAATGAAAAAAATAAAAGCCAAAGTGAGCTTCTTCTTCCTTCTCGCAAGAATGGCGGTGAAACAGGGGAAAAGCACAACCAAATCGCGGCGGCAAAAACGAATCCAAGCTCACCTTCAAGAAATCAAGCAACGCACAGCAACGATCCTTCCTCCTTCTTCTTCTTTATCCTTTTCGCAAATTCTTTCTCTCTCAATTCTGCTTTTGATTTAGAAAGATTTGGGAATTAGGGATTTGAGAGGTTGAAGATGGAAAAGGATTTGGGCAGGGATTTGAGGATGAATTCGGCAGAACTTCGGGAGGCTAATTGAAGCTTCGATTGAGAATGAGAGAGGAGCTGTTCTTATAGGAGAAGAGTGAAAGAAATTGATGCCGTTTTGAATGTGAAGGATTGCGTTTCGAAGGTCATGAGATTTTCGTGCTTCATTTGCGTTTTCATTTCATGCTTGCTGCGTTTTAATTCTTTTGCTTTTGCGTTTTGATGAGTGTTTTACTCGTGCTAGCTGCTGGAAATTTTCTATGCGTTTTATCTGCTTCTGTGTTGCGTTTTGATATTGGTTTCAGGTGTGAATCTCGTGACGAATGTGTGCATTTTGGAAGCTGGCTTGCGGGATACGGATGCGGCGTGAAGCTGTTAGTATGTGACGTCTGGAGTGATTAGGAAATTAAGGGTGGGCCAATGGGCCTTGTCTCCCTTGTACATTTAGATTTGTTTTGTAAAAAAAATGGACTTTCCTTTTTTATGCTTTTGTGATATATATAATAAAAAAATAAGAATGGATTAGAAAAAGAATTATATTGAGAAATGACTAATGGTTTTTTTTTGTCTTAATATGATAATGGGAATATTGGGATTATAAAAAAAACGGAGAAAAAATGAAATTGATTAAAATGAATATTTGGATAAAAATTGAGGATGGATAGAAATTGAACACTTTGGATATTGAATTAAAAATATGGGAAAATGATAATAGAATTTCTAGAAAAGATGGATAATAGAAAAAAAAAATCGGAATATGGATAAGGTAAAAACAAATGGTAACTAAGAAATGTATGAATAAAAGGAGAAATGATGATTGACAAGGAATATGGATGAACAAATGGATACAAAAAATGGTTTAATCGGAAAGAAAAAATGGATAATGGATGAAGTTTGGTTTTCGAGCCCACAACCAGATCTCGAATTTCTTCTTGCACAAGCCTCTGATGAAATGAGTACAGCCGATCACAGAACCACTGAACAACTGAATAAATTGCAATTCGAACCACAACTGTCATCTGAAAACTGTCTGATTCATGCCCTGATGATTTGAAATCAAACTGAGGAAAATAAATCCTCAGATGAATCGCTGATGAATTAATGAACCAATGAACGAATAAACACTGAAGATTCAAACCAAGCTTCGCACAACACACTGCCTGATAACTGATGAACAAACCAAAACTTCGCATAAGAAACACTGTCACACAATCCAACTTATACTTGGAAAACGCATTGCCTGATGAATGAATTACTGGCATACACAACTTGTAGTTAACACAATCTTTTAATAGTTTGACCAGATTAGGTCAAACATCCACTTGAAATCGAATTGTGACTGAACAAACGCATCTGAATGGAATTACCGTCTCATCCTCGCAAACCTGCAAAACAGAGAAGAAGAAGAAGAACACTGCAACATATTTTTTTGTATTTTGGTTAGAAGTCAGTAAATATAAACAAATATAAAACAGTAAAAATAATGGTGATCCCCTGCGAAGCATAGACCCATATCTGAGAAGAAACTCGAAACCAGTGCGATCTTGTTTGATATGTGAAATGCAGATGATATGCGAAACAATCTTAGGGCAAAAATTAGGGTGTTACAGCTGCCCCTATTTAAGTTTCTTCAATCCGGAGATATGAAGATTGACATCTTCGTCTCTACAAGATGGGAGAGACTTAAATACAGAATACCCAATTTTTGTCCTAAGAGAACAAATGATATGATATGAATATGATATGCAAGCCCAAGATCTCTATGGGGAAAATATGATCACCAGAGAACAACAAAAACTTGGCGACACAAAAGAAAATCCAGCTGGGGAAACAACAGACAACTAAACGAGTTACCAGGAAAATAAATCACTGGATAACAGACTCCACCTGGGAAAAAATATGATATAATCAAGAAACAGATTCAACAAGGGCAAATTAAACACCCTGCCAGAAATATCAATCAAACACCGTACTTGAATCCAAGAAATGGAGAAATACTGTGTTGGAAAAGAAATCATCAACTACCTGATTTACTGGGTAGGAAATATAACAGACTCGACTATCGATTTACTGGATAGGAGCAAAATGCGGAAGGATAACCTCAATTACCTTTTTACTGGGCAAGAAATATTCTCAACTACCTGATTTACTGGGTAGAAAGATATGAAGGACTCGACTATCGATTTACTGGATAGGAGTAAAATACGGAGGAATAACCTCAATTACCTTTTTACTGGGTAAGAAATATTCTCAACTACCTGATTTACTGGGTAGAAAGATATAAAGGACTCGACTATCGATTTACTGGATATGAGTAAAATACGGAGGAATAACCTCAATTACCTTTTTACTGGGTAAGAAATATTCTCAAACTACCTGATTTACTGGGCAGGAGTATAAGGGACTCGACTATCGATTTACTGGATAGGAGTATGATCATCTACCTGATTTACTGGGTAGGAACTCAATCAAATGGAAACAGTTTCTATTACCTTTTTACTGGGTAAGAAGAAAGAAATATCGGCTACCGGATTTACTGGGTAGAAACTCAATCAGATTACCTTTTTACTGGGTAGATGAAAATATCTGATTCTATTACCTTTTACTGGGTAAAAGAAAATAACTTGACTACCGGATTTACTGGGTAGAACAATTCTCGACTAGCGAATTTACTGGGTAGGAGCTCAAGCAGATGAAAACCAAACTCTATTACCTTTTTACTGGGTAAGAGGATAAAATCTCGACTACCGGATTTACTGGGTAGGAGTACAAGTAAAAGAACTTGATCAATTTGGTAATATTACCCACTATCGATTTACTGATAGCTAAATTCCAGAGCAATATACTCAAGCTGGAGAAAATGTTGCCCACTATCAATAATGATAGCTTAATTCCAAAGCAAATATATCCACAAAAGGGAACCAAAATTCAATCCAAGAACAAATTGGAAAGAAACGGTCAAACAAGACTCATCCCAAGGAGGAAATATCTCAACTGGGGAAAATTCCATCCAGATAATAAACTGGGGAGGAAACTGAATCAACATCATCCACGAGAAACAAACTCAGTGGGGAATTAGAAAGGATTAACACTTTCTGCTTAATGGTCGACACTCTAAACTTGAGAGGAACACGACACACACACTCTGTGGGGAAAATCCACACCAAAGAGCAGATAACAATGATAAACGCAAGAATGCAAGCAAACAATGATATGCTTATGCGTATGAATATGCTTATGAATATGCTGACAAAACAGACATAAAGATAAGAAATAAGTGACATAAACACCACAACAACTGGATACTCGGATAATCCCAAGGCAACAATGCAGGGAACACCTGAAGATTCAATCTTGAAATCTACAGGGGAATATCATAAGCCATCAAAGGAATAAAATCCTACTACAAGGCTCAAATCAAAGATAAAACAGCATCTGCTAGGAATATCATCCTGCTGAGAAAAGGTAATAATCTGCTGAGGATGGAAATATCTTGATAAAAATCAAACTTCACGAGGAATAACTGTCATATCACTTCTGCTCCACCTGGGAATAGAGTGCCATACCTGCTAAAAAATCACATAGGAACCTGCTGGAAATCAACACATGCAGACCTACTGGGGATCCATAAGGATATCAGAAGTTAACATCAAAGCCAAAATACAGCTACGAGGGATTTTAAATCAGTACCCAACATCGGGTAAAAGAAAACCTCTAAACTGACTGCTATATCAATACTTCTATATTCAAAGATGCAAACAAATCGAGCTGAGGAACAAGAGCTCAGTTGGGGATTCCCAATACTTCTTAATTCAAAGATAACATGCTGAGGAAGAGATCAAAACTCAGCTAGGGATTCTCAAGAACATCCCTTCCAACAACTCTTCTGGGGAATACATACAATCTCCGTTCAACATCATGGTTAGGGAACAAAACATCATTAACATCAACCTGTCAAGACTATCTAGGAATTTTGCATGGACACAAACGAATCAAACCCTGCTTTGGGAAAGACGAGTTACACACATCCAGACTTTACCATTCTTGGAATCACTATCGACATCCTTTATTTGTTCAGATATCAAAAGAAAAATGTTTTTAAAATCTTCAAAAATTAAATTTATTAAATTTGTTTCAAAAATCATCATCAACAATAAATTGAAATTTTGTAAACAGAAACAATATAAAGAATTGCAAACAATTGGATAAAAGCTCAAATTCATTGATAGAATGGTAGTCAGCAAATGGCATGACTCCATGGATCATTACAAGTTTGAAAAATGGTAAATATATGGAAAGGGCTACATTGAGATACAATGATCACTATTCTCCCTATCAACTTTGAACTCCACTGTGTCCGAAACTTCAGTCAAGGATGAGTGAATTAGAATCTTTGATGAATAATTCTTCTGAGGGATAGAATCTGAAATCCTCGGTTACTACAAGTGATTCAGTCTGTCGACGCAGTTACTTGCCATGATCCCTAATTTTTGCCTAGATTGCCCTTTCGGGTTTTCAATCTACCGGGATAATTATTTCTGTTTTTGTCTCTAATTTTTGCCTGGACCGCCCTTTCGGGTTTTCAATCCACCGAGACGCTCATTTTTGCCTAAGCCGCCCTTTCGGGTTTTCAACTTAGCGAGCTGTTCTTTTATTTTTTTAGGCGAAGTATTTCTTGACTGCATCCGCATTCACAGGGCGAGTGATCTCCTCACCATCCATAGTTGCAAGAATTAATGAACCGCCAGAGAAGGCTTTCTTAACAATATATGGGCCATCATAGTTCGGAGTCCACTTGCCCCGAGAATCTTTAAGGAAAGACTGAATCTTTTTGAGCACGAGGTCGCCTTCTCTGAATACACGAGATTTGACCTTCTTATCAAAAGCTTTCTTCATTCTTTGCTGGTACAACCGACCATGACACAAAGCTGTTATTCTCTTTTCTTCAATCAAATTCAACTGATCAAATCTACTTTGACACCATTCAGCCTCAGTCAACTTGGCTTCCATCAGAACTCTCATTGATGGAATCTCAACTTCGACGGGGAGCACTGCTTCCATACCATAAACAAGTGAGAAAGGGGTTGCCCCTATTGAAGTGCGGACAGATGTATGATACCCATGCAAAGCAAACGGGAGCATCTCATGCCAGTCCTTGTACGTCACAACCATCTTCTGAATGATCTTCTTAATGTTCTTGTTCGCAGCTTCAACAGCCCCATTCATCTTCAGTCTATAAGGAGAGGAATTATGGTGTTGAATCTTGAAATCTTCACAAAGCTCTTTCATCATCTTATTTTTCAAGTTCGAACCATTATCAGTAATGATTCTATTTGGAACACCATATCTGCAGATAAGATTATTCTTGATAAACCGAACCACAACTTGCTTGGTCACATTAGCATACGATGCCGCTTCAACCCACTTGGTGAAGTAGTCAATTGCCACGAGAATAAAACGATGTCCATTCGAAGCCTTAGGTTCAATCATGCCAATCATATCAATTCCCCACATAGAGAAAGGCCATGGGGAAGAAATCACATTGAGATAAGCTGGTGGCACATGAATCTTATCAGCATACACCTGACACTTATGGCACTTTTTCACATATTTGCAACAATCAGATTCCATTGTCATCCAATAGTAACCTGCTCTCAACATCTTTTTAGCCATTGCATGCCCATTGTCATGAGTGCCAAAAGATCCTTCATGAATTTCTTTCATCAACATGTCTGCTTCGTGTCTATCCACGCATCTGAGCAAGATCATGTCAAAATTTCTTTTGTAAAGCACATTTCCATTCAAGAAGAAATTGCCTGCCAATCTCCTCAAAGTTCTCTTATCTTTACCAGATGCCCCAAGCGGGTATTCTTGACTCTGGAGAAAACATTTAATATCGTGATACCAAGGCTTGTCATCATGGACCTCTTCAACTGCAAACACATGAGCTGGTCTTTCAAGTCGATTCACACTGATCATGGGAACATCATTCCACTGGTGTACTTTTATCATGGAAGCTATGGCCGCTAAAGCATCAGCCATCTGATTCTCATCACGAGGAATATAATGGAACTCAACTTCAGTGAAGAAAGTTGATATCTTCCTGGCATAATATCTATAAGGGATCAAGTGAGGTTGATGAGTTACCCACGTGCCCTGAATCTGATTAACTACCAAGGCAGAATCTCCATATACATCAAGATGTTTAATTCTCAAATCAATAGCTTCTTCAAGACCCATAATGCAGGCTTCATACTCAGCTTCATTGTTGGTACAAGGAAAAGTCAATCTTGCGGCAAAAGGAATATGTGAACCATGGGGAGTGATGATCATTGCTCCAATTCCTCTTCCGCGTGCATTCACAGCACCATCAAAAACTAAACCCCATCGAGATCCAGGCTCCGGCCCTTCCTCAATCAAAGGTTCATCATTATCTTTCACTTTCAAAAACATCACATCTTCATCTGGAAAGTCAAACTTGACAGGTTGGTAATCATCAATCGGTTGATGTGCCAAATAGTCAGCCAAGATACTACTTTTTATAGCTTTTTGAGTTCGGTATTCGATATCATATTCTGATAATAACATTTGCCAACGAGCAATCCTCCCAGTCAAAGCAGGCTTTTCAAAGATATACTTGCTTGGATCCATTTTAGAGATCAACCAAGTCGTATGATTCAGCATATACTGGCGAAGACGCTTTGCAGCCCAAGCTAAGGCACAACAAGTTTTTTCGAGCATGGAGTACCGAGACTCACAATCAGTGAATTTCTTACTCAAGTAGTAAATTGCATGTTCTTTTCTTCCAGTTTCATCTTGCTGACCAAGCACACAACCCATGGAATCTTCCAACATAGTCAAGTACATGATCATCGGCCTACCTTCCACCAGAGGAGACAAAATAGGAGGTTCAAGCAGATATTCTTTAATACTTTCAAACGCCTTCTGGCAATCATCTGTCCAGACACAACCTTTATCTTTTCGAAGCAACTTGAAAATCGGAGCACATGTGGCAGTCATGTGAGATATAAACCTCGAAATATAATTCAATCGGCCCAAGAATCCTCTAACTTGCTTTTCGGTTCTTGGAGCAGGCATTTCCTGAATAGCTTTCACTTTATCAGGATCAACTTCAATACCTCTTTGGCTAACAATGAAACCTAGCAACTTTCTAGAACGTACACCAAATGTGCACTTGTTCGGATTCAAACGAAGCTTATACTTCCTTAATCTCTGAAACAACTTCAGCAAATGTTCCACATGATCTTCTTCCGTCTTCGACTTGGCGATTATATCATCAACATATACCTCGATTTCTTTGTGCATCATATCATGGAAAAGTGTAGTCATAGCTCTTTGATACGTCGCACCAGCATTCTTCAATCCAAAGGGCATCACTCTATAGCAGAATGTTCCCCATGGTGTAATAAATGTGGTCTTTTCCATATCTTCGGGTGCCATCTTTATTTGATTATAACCGGAAAATCCGTCCATAAAAGAGAACACATCAAACTTAGCTGTATTATCTACCAACATATCAATGTGTGGCAATGGGAAATCATCTTTCGGACTAGCTTTGTTCAAATCTCTGTAATCTACGCACATTCGGACTTTTCCGTCTTTCTTCGGAACTGGAACAATATTGGCCACCCATTCAGGATAAGTTGACGTCACAAGAAAACCGGCATCAATCTGCTTTTGAACCTCCTCTTTGATTTTTACTGCCATGTCTGGATGAGTTCTTCTGAGCTTCTGCTTCACAGGTGGACATTCAGGCTTCAGCGGCAATCTATGCTCCACAATATTAGTATCAAGACCTGGCATGTCTTGATAAGACCAAGCAAATACATCAACATATTCTCTGAGAAGCTCAATAATCCTCTTCTTAACATCAGGATCAAGCAATGCTCCAACTTTGACTTCTTTCTTTTCATCTTCAGAACCCAAGTTGACCATCTCTATAGACTCTCCATGAGGCTGAATAATCTTTTCCTCGTGCTCAAGCAACCGAGAAATTTCATCTGGAATTTCTTCATCATCCTCTTCCTCAGCTTCAAACACAGGGAATTCAAAGTTGGGAGAGGGCATAGGATCATTGTTTTCAATGGGTTTATCAATCAATCTGCACAATGATTTTATTTTTATTTTAGAGCATGAACAAAAGTGCAAACAATATGCAGATAAACAATCATTATTATTTTTTGGGTTTTTTATGTTACCATTTTTCAGAATAAAGCAAAAAGGAAAAAACACATATGGAAATATCAAAATAACATTTTATTGATGATGATAAAATTTGAAACAAAGCCCGACAAACATCACTTTCACCTTGGGCAGAGTGAAAGTATTTTTTGAAAGAAAATAAAAACAATTACTTTGAAGAATGAACGATAAAAGGAACATCAACAGCGATCCAATTCTGGCAAATCTTTCCATGTGTAACGAAGTCAAGCATTTCTTCGTCTTCTTCATCATCGATGATAGCAGCAGCGGAATGATCGTTGATAAATCCAACACTTCTGAAACCTTCTTGAATAGTCTTTGGATCTTTGATAACTGTACCAGGTGCAAAGCCGATACCGAAACCTTCCTTGTTATCGACAACATCAATAATTCTTCCCCAACCATCAGACTGACCAGCTTCAATCACTCGCAGAGCATCCTTGAAAGAGGACATAGGCATGGCATTCTTCTTAGCAACATTATCCACAACAGAAAGAGCTTGAAACGACGTTCCTACCTCTTCCTCGGCATCAATATAAGAGAAAGAAGACAAATTACTCACAAGCATGGCCCTCTCACCTTCAATGGTCACCAGTTTACCTTCTCTCACAAACTTCAATTTCTGATGAAGAGTGGATGTTACAGCTCCTGCCTCGTGGATCCATGGTCTTCCGAGGAGACAACTGTATGCGGGACGTATATCCATTACTTGAAAAGTAATCTTGAATATAAACGGTCCAATAAGAATAGGAAGATCCACCTCTCCAATCACTGTCTTCTTCGACCCATCGAAAGCTTTTACAATTATCCCACTGTGCCTCATGGGAGCACCTTGAAACGCGAGCTTTGACAATGTCGACTTCGGCATAACATTCAGGGACGAGCCGGTATCAACTAGCACTTTGGACAAAGCATCTTCTTGACAATTCACCGAAATATGCAACGCCAAGTTATGATTTATTCCTTCTTCAGGAAGATCGTCATCGCAGAAACTCAAATTGTTACATGACGTGATATTTGCTACAATACTATCAAATTGATCAACAGTCACATCATGGTCAACATAAGCTTGATCCAGAATCTTCTACAACTACTGCCTATGAGCTTCAGAACTCATCAAGAGAGACAACACTGATATCTTTGAGGGAGTCTGCAATAACTGCTCAGAAATGTTATATTCACTCTTCTTTATCAACTTTAGCACTTCATCATCACTATTACCATATTGGCTCGATTGGACAACAGCATCCATAATCTGCTTACTTGCACTTGTATCTTCAACTCTTTTTGGAGGGTCTGAAGCATACAATCTACCACTTCGGGTAACTTTCGTCACATCAGCAATGCTAACCACAAACTTTGGAGTAGGAAGAGGAACTTCTCTACCATTTTCTATCATCGTAGCATTATATCGGTACGGAACAGCTTTATCAGACTCATATGGCATTGGACCAGGTACATTAATCACCAATGGAGTAACAGCAGTCTGGCGACTATCAAAAGAAAACACCACCCTTTCAGGAGCAACCCTTTCAGGAAGATTGAACTGAGGCATAATGACATTCACTTCATTTTCATATTCATCTCTTTTTGCTGTTACTTCAATCAACTTATCATCCATCATCTTTTGAATATCTCTTTTAACAATCACGCAACCACGAGGATTCACCGAGCAGATACAACATCCAGCATAGTCGTGATCAATATCGTGATATTCACTCAAGAAAGCATGCATCTCCACCAAAGATCTTCTGATATGACTGACTTCATAAATCTTGAACAACCCTGGACAACCAGCAACCATATTCACAGACGCATTACCATGCTTTGGCAACGGATTCTTCTGCACATTTGGATTAACATCATTGAAATACAGAACATTGTTCCTCATCAATTTCTGTACTTCAAACTTCAATGGATAACAATTCTCGACATCATTCCCCGGGGCACCTTGATGAAAAGCACAACGAGCCTCTGGCTTATACCACCATGGAATGGTCTTTGGAACTGGAGGTGGAGGACGAGTTTGTACAAGATTCTTTGCAATTAAAGACGGAAGCAAGTCCGCATACGGCACAGGAATAGGATCAAAACTTGGTTTAACTCGAGTTTTTTGATTACCACCTTGTTGCACAGAAGGTTGCTGATAATGAGGTTGAAACTTTGGAACAGCTGGCACAGTTGGAGCCATGTTAATCATCGGTGTAACAGAAGCCACATGCTGCGAATGGTGATTCACACGACTGTGAGGTCTTCTATAACTTTCACGGGATACTGCATTGGTCTCATTTTCTTTCTTTTTCCCGAAGTTGAACCTTCTAGAGCTTGAACCATTACTGTTCTCTTGAGTCAACCGTCCCTCACGGACACCTTCTTCTAAACGCATCCCCATACTTACCATTTCGGTGAAATCGGAAGGAGCGCTTGCTATCATTCTCTCATAATAAAAAGAACCCAACGTCTTCAAGAAGATCTTCGTCATTTCTTTTTCTTCCAATGGAGGAACAATCTGGGCTGCCAGCTCTCTCCATCTCTGCGCATATTCTTTAAAAGTCTCTTTGTCCTTCTGGGACATAGCACGAAGTTGATCTCTATCAGGCGCCATATCAACATTGTACTTGTACTGCTTCACAAAAGCTTCTCCCAAATCATTGAAGGTCTTGATTTGGCTATTATCCAGACTCATATACCACCTCATAGGTGCACCGGTCAAACTGTCCTGGAAATAGTGAATCAGCAGCTTATCATTATCAGTCTGAGCCGACATCTTCCTTGCATACATCGTCAGATGGCTCAACGGACAAGTGTTGCCTTTGTACTTCTCAAACTCGGGAAACTTGAATTTGTAAGGAACTTTAACATTCGGGACCAGACAAAGGTCATAAGCATCTTTTCCGAACAAATCCTTATGCTTCAAAGCTCTCATCTCCCTCTGGATCTCAACAAAGCGTCCCTGGAAGTCATCAAGTCTTTCAGCAACTCCAGCGCCTTCACTAGACTCAGCATGGTAAATCATTTCATCATGATGCGGAACATTGTGCACCACAGGCGGTCCAGTAGTCACAATTGGAGGAAGAGTAGTCCAAACTGGTGGTTGGAGAGTATTAAATGCAGCATTCTCCGGACGATGAGGAGGACGATAACCAGCAGGAAAAAAGTCAACAGGCCTGCCCCAGGGCGTGCTAGCAGGTATACGGTGGCGAGGAGAAATAACAGTTTCAACAGGAATGGATGCGGTAACAACCTCTGAGATGACAGTATTCTGAGCAGGAGGACTAGGAGGTGGCTGATTCTGAGCAGCCATCAAATTTTCCATCATAGCAGTCACTCTTTCCAAGCTTTCCCTCAAATAAGTAACCTCTTCGCGCAGCTCGCGATTCTCTTGTTGCAAAGTATCCATCACTCTTTTCCGATTAGCTCGAGTATCGAATCGATGAGTCAGCTTGACAGGAACACTGAATGAAGACCAGAAAACAACAATAAGACCCCTAGAGAACACTCAAAAAGCAAGACAAAATGCGGGTATGATGCATGGTATGCGTATGCAAATGCAAAGATTTCAAAGGATTATAAGATAACTTGCAATATTTAATAAAGAAACATTTTTGAAATATTTTAAAAAAAACTCATTCTTATTATGATCTGAAATTTTGCAAAAGTTCCTTATAAGTCCCTTGAAATCTTAAACACAATGCTTATGAATGTTATGATGGCATGTATGCAACAAACACAAACAAGATCACACAAGGCACACGGGCTTAGGTTCCGAGTCACGAGCATGAAGTCAAGGTAACAGAACACCAACCCAAACAGGTAAGTACTAAGGTTTTGTCTTCATTGTACCTGCAAGAAACCAAAAGGGTGCTAACAGAGGTGCCCGGAGTTAACAGCCATCTTTAGAATATCATCGGTACGTTGGATTACTCCCCAACCGATAACATTCTTAAAATAGACCTCGTCCGAGTGTAGTATCGCGTGACAACCGCCTTAGATTTACATCCAGACAGCTTCCGCACTACGTTCCTAAATTGGCTTAGATGGGTTAAGGGTTCTAAGGTCCTCAGTATGATCAGCTCAAGGTCGGAAAATAATGCCACGTACGATTACTCGTCATGACATTGATAGTCCAAGAGAGCCTAACCGAGTGGAGATTATCAAATTGATATTGCTTTGGACTACTCCATCACATATCGCTTCGAATATCGCCGTCCTATCATAAGTGTCACTCAGATCCGGGTTAGAATCTATCTCACACAGAGGATCACCAAAACCAAAACGGAACAAACAAATAACAAACAATTCAAACCAAAGCAATAAATAAATCAAAGTAGGCTAAATCCGCTTAGAGATTACTCCCCAGCAGAGTCGCCACTTTTCTGTAGCGGTAAAATCGTGAGTGTAAGCTATTGATTAACTTAACTCGATTAACACAGAGTCGCCACCGCGCTTTTCTTTATTTCCGAATGGAAAAAGGTAAAAGAACGAATAAAAACCTAGGATTCTAAAAGCAAAGGCTAAAAGAAATAAACAGAGATTGGGTAAGGGGATTGGTTATGAACCGGGAAGGTTTTAGGCACCCGACTCATCCGTGGTACTCCACGGGAGCCCTTTGAAATACTTATTGCTTTTTGGTCTGAAATTGGTTTGTTTAAAATGATGGAAGAGATGAGAAGAAGAATATTTTTTAATGATTTTGTGTTTGATAAGGTTTTAACACCTTATGCCTACGTACCCACAAAGTGCAATGCGAGATCAAAACCTCGTAGTTCGTGGTACAAAGTTTGAAAAGAATAAGTGGGTTGAATTGATTTTAAGATGTAGAGATAAGTCGTCATCCCTTAGCGAATAATTCCGCTAGAAGGGATGAATCATATCTAAACATGTGAGAAAAGAAAAAGTGCACAAAGCACAAAAACAATGGAGTGGGTTTGACTTTTTTTAAAGTATATGAGAAAATGGTTTTGATATATTTACATGAATTGACATTGATTAAGAAACAAAATGAAAAGTTTAAAAATCGCTTGACCGAAGTCAAGGTTTATTATGAAAGTGTTTGAAGTTTAGAAAACAAGAAGGTTTTGAAATAGGAAGAAGTTTTGAAAATTAAAGAATGGGAGGAGATGAAGAGACTAATCCTAATGCTTGAATTAAAAGATAAGGAAGGAATTTACCAAACTATAATATGCACAATTCTTCAAAGATCAGAGTTTCCATCTTCAAAAGACTAAGGACGTAACTTGAGGCCGAGGTTTCTAATCCATTCCAACTTGAGCAAAGGGAGATCCTAGGAGTCTAAGTCCATTCTCCAAAAGCAAAGGGATAGTAACCATAGTCCAACAATTAGAAGTCACAAATCTTGTAAGAGTTTAATCCTTTATTAAGTGTTTTGATATCCAAATGGACAAAATAAAAACAAGCACAATATGAATATAAACAATGATATATGATATTATATGGTAAAGCATAATAAAGAGATAAGGGAGCAAGAGATTAAAATAAAAGGATAAGGTGCGAGAGATTAAATTTAAACAATTATATTCACAATATTAATATTTACAATATAAAGTGGTATGATGAACTTAATCAAGCACAACCACAACAAGGAAAATAAAATCGAGGCAACCGGATCCAAGTGGATCTTTAATCGAATCGGGACAACTGTAGGTCTATGTTAAGCAATCGCCGAGTAATTTACGGAGTAATTACCCTACAAATGAGGCCGGCCACCACTAATTAAAGTGGAATATATTCGTGTTAATACATGTTAGAGAAACGATATAATGGATCGTTCTCCGAAAACATGCCACACTAAAAGAAAAGGAAGGTCTAATCTTAATCGAGATTATCGTTGAATTTCTCGAAAAAGCAACCTATCACGATCTCAAAGTATGGAGAATGATCCAAATGATCATTCATCCATAGATTTGAAATAATGAAGATTAAGCTTAATCGGAAATCAACAATCCCGAATCAGGAAGATTGTCATCGACCAAAATTAAAAAAAAGAGATGAAGAATAATGAATCCAAAATTAGATCCAATAAAAGAATTAGAAATATTTTTTGAAATTCTTTTCTAAAGATTCTTTTCCAAATACTTTTTCTAAATTGTTTTTCTAAACACTTTTCTAAACTTCTTTTTTTCAAATTTCTTTTTTAAAATAAAATTCTAAAGATATTTTTTCTAAATTTCTCTTAAAGAATTACTTAATAATATTCTAATAATATTATTAAAGTAATTCTTTTCTAAAAAAACTTTAACAAAGCTTTAAACAATAACAAGAGAAAATAAAATAAACAAGAGGGAGGGGGGATGATGAGAATCCGCGGGTCAGGTGGTAGCAAACGGATCTCCACAGATCCAGGTCCAAGCTCCATCACATTATTCAATTTTTTATTAGAAAAAATAAATAAACATAATAACATAACAAATGAAAAAAAATAAAAGCCAAAGTGAGCTTCTTCTTCCTTCTCGCAAGAATGGCGGTGAAACAGGGGAAAAGCACAACCAAATCGCGGCGGCAAAAACGAATCCAAGCTTACCTTCAAGAAATCAAGCAACGCACAGCAACGATCCTTCCTCCTTCTTCTTCTTTATCCTTTTCGCAAATTCTTTCTCTCTCAATTCTGCTTTTGATTTAGAAAGATTTGGGAATTAGGGATTTGAGAGGTTGAAGATGGAAAAGGATTTGGGCAGGGATTTGAGGATGAATTCGGCAGAACTTCGGGAGGCTAATTGAAGCTTCGATTGAGAATGAGAGAGGAGTTGTTCTTATAGGAGAAGAGTGAAAGAAATTGATGCCGTTTTGAATGTGAAGGATTGCGTTTCGAAGGTCATGAGATTTTCGTGCTTCATTTGCGTTTTCATTTCATGCTTGCTGCGTTTTAATTCTTTTGCTTTTGCGTTTTGATGAGTGTTTTACTCGTGCTAGCTGCTGGAAATTTTCTATGCGTTTTATCTGCTTCTGTGTTGCATTTTGATATTGGTTTCAGGTGTGAATCTCGTGACGAATGCGTGCATTTTGGAAGCTGGCTTGCGGGATACGGATGCGGCGTGAAGCTGTTAGTATGTGACGTCTGGCTGCAAGTTGGGTGTGTTGAAGTCATGTGCGGGACGTCGTGCGGATTGAGTGTGATTTCTGCGTTTGGCTTGGCAATGCTTGCTGGCTTGAGAAACTGAGCTGGTATTTTTTGTTTTGTGGGCCAGGCAAGCTTGGCTAGCGCGTGACGTTTGGGCAAGGCTGTGAAGAGTGGATGCTGCTGTGTTTGTACGGCTTGTAGTTGATGAGTCTGGCTTGAGGTCAGCGGGCCAGTGGGAATTGCAATGAGGCTGGTAGCTTGGATGCATTGGCTTACGAATTAGGCTTGCTGTGGGCCTTGGAGCTTGCAAGGCTTGTTGTTGGTGGTGCTTTCACGTGCGTGAGCTGAAGATGTTGCCTCTTGCTGTGCGGGAGTATTTTTATTGTGGGCCAGCTTGTTGAGAAAAGGCTTTGGCAGGCAGGGGAAAGCTGAGGCTGAAGTGATTAGGAAATTAAGGGTGGGCCAATGGGCCTTGTCTCCCTTGTACATTTAGATTTGTTTTGTAAAAAAAATGGACTTTCCTTTTTTATATTTTTGTGATATATATAATAAAAAAATAAGAATGGATTAGAAAAAGAATTATATTGAGAAATGACTAATGGTTTTTTTTTGTCTTAATATGATAATGGGAATATTGGGATTATAAAAAAAACGGAGAAAAAATGAAATTGATTAAAATGAATATTTGGATAAAAATTGAGGATGGATAGAAATTGAACACTTTGGATATTGAATTAAAAATATGGGAAAATGATAATAGAATTTCTAGAAAAGATGGATAATAGAAAAAAAAAAATCGGAATATGGATAAGGTAAAAACAAATGGTAACTAAGAAATGTATGAATAAAAGGCGAAATGATGATTGACAAGGAATATGGATGAACAAATGGATACAAAAAATGGTTTAATCGAAAAGAAAAAATGGATAATGGATGAAGTTTGGTTTTCGAGCCCACAACCAGATCTCGAATTTCTTCTTGCACAAGCCTCTGATGAAATGAGTACAGCCGATCACAGAACCACTGAACAACTGAATAAATTGCAATTCGAACCACAACTGTCATCTGAAAACTGTCTGATTCATGCCCTGATGATTTGAAATCAAACTGAGGAAAATAAATCCTCAGATGAATCACTGATGAATTAATGAACCAATGAATGAATAAACACTGAAGATTCAAACCAAGCTTCGCACAACACACTGCCTGATAACTGATGAACAAACCAAAACTTCGCATAAGAAACACTGTCACACAATCCAACTTATACTTGGAAAACGCATTGCCCGATGAATGAATTACTGGCATACACAACTTGCAGTTAACACAATCTTTTAATAGTTTGACCAGATTAGGTCAAACATCCACTTGAAATCGAATTGTGACTGAACAAACGCATCTGAATGGAATTACCGTCTCATCCTCGCAAACCTGCAAAACAGAGAAGAAGAAGAACACTGCAACATATTTTTTTGTATTTTGGTTAGAAGTCAGTAAATATAAACAAATATAAAACAGTAAAAATAATGGTGATCCCCTGCGAAGCATAGACCCATATATGAGAAGAAACTCGAAACCAGTGCGATCTTGTTTGATATGCGAAATGCAGATGATATGCGAAACAATCTTAGGGAAAAAATTAGGGTGTTACACTCTGTCTTTTCTATCTTGGTCATATGCTCGATCCGGAGCTTCTCTAACCTCTCAATATCCAGACGACCATCATTCCTTTCCCAAAGGGTCTTCTTCAGAGCTTCAGAAAGTTGGGTATTCCTCTCTTTCAGCTTATCAAATTCCTCTAAACTCATTGTAGCTATGGGCTCTACTAATGATGGCCCTGGCACATCTTCTAGGGTGAATGGCATGCGGGTGATATGTCCTCTGATGCGAGACCAATCAATGTACTGAGCTGAAGCTATGTTGTTGCACTTGCTAAGAATAGCAGTCCCTTTTGTCTGTATGTTATCCCATGCCCAGGCTGCTTGTTGGATGATGGCATGATTATTCTGAACATCACAGTAAAGGGTCTCTGCTAAATCCTACTCTCTTGATGGATGTACTAAGGCATACCCTAGTTGCCTTTTGAAAAGCAAAGGATTGTAGTTGATGCAACCCTTCACTCCAATAAGAGGTACATTGGGATACTGCCCACAACTTGTAATCATGTCCCTGCCCTTGGTGCTCTGAGTACACCATCTGATGTCTTCTGAAGTGAGAGCAATCATTCTCTTAGCCCAATTTCTTGACTGATGAGGATTCAGGAAAGCTTCTGTCTTTGGTAGGTGTCTCAATAACCAATAGTAGAAGAGAGGTGCACAACATCTGACTAGTCTTCCCCTCAGTTTCTCATTTCTCTGATGCATTGAGTAGTAGAAATCCCCTAGCAAGGTAGGAACTGGATTCTTCAGCGGGAATATATGGACAACATTCTTGCTTACAAACTTAGGCTCGTCTGCAAACAAGATGATTCCATATACACTAAGAGCCAGGAGAGCACAAACAGTTTCCCACTTCCCAACTGCAGCATGACTGGTGGCCTGAGTGATCAAGAAGTCCAAATGGAGGCCTGTGATTCCAGCCTTGGTGGTCATATGCTGATCAATGATGGTGGCTTCAAAGTGCAGAGCCTTAGCTATATCTTCATTCCTAGAAGCAGTCATCTCAGGGTTGAAAGGGATTCTTCTTCTGATGGGGACACCCAACAACATGGAAAACTCTTCCAACAAAGGACCCATTTGAAAGTCTGGGTACGTGAAACATCTGAGAGGAGGGTCATAAAACTGAAGGCAAGTGTGAATCATGCTCCTCTGTGATGCATCCAAGTCTATGATCATGTCCATAAGACCACCATAATGTTCCCTGAATAAAGGGACATGATCAGGAGTGATAAGTGTCTGAATCTGTCTGATGCCTGCTAGAGAGGGCTCAAAGAAATGGTAAGTGATGTTGCTCTTCCTAGATGAATCCAAACTGATAATGGGTGCTGATGAAGATAACTGAAGGAAATAACTGATGAAGACAACTGGAGGAGATATCAGCTGAAGAAGATCTCTGATGAAGATAACTGATGAGGATGCCTGAGCAGAAAACAGTCAAAACCAAACCAAAGAAGATGTGGATACCCTGTAAAACAAATAGACAAATGTTAAATGATGCAAAATGATGTATGCAGAATGATATGCAAGGGTTTGTGATTAGGTGCTGGATTTGTCATTTGCTTTGATAGGGTCCATGAGTGTTCAGAAATCCAAATGAAGGCTAGAGAACCAGTAACCAGGTGGGGGACTCAAATAAAGAGTCGCAAGTCCAGGCTTTCATAAGATCAATATAAAGTAGTGTAACCTTAAACAAAATCCAGTAACAGGGTATGTTGAGGCCAAGGGTTCCTGCAAACCTGTAAACATCCCAACCCACTCACAGGTATTGTTCTAGAACAAGGATCCTTAGATTCAGATTTATTATGAGAAGTGTAAACACTTCTAACCCGGAGGTACATTATTTACCCTAATCATAAAGAATCATCCTCTAATTCACCTCAAATGTTGAATGTCATCTAAAAAGTTCATCCAGACTTAGCAGGCTTCCCAGATAGCCCTAGCACTACAGGAAATTCGTAGCACAGAGTTCTCAAAAAGAAACCCACGTCTAAACCTTGTTTTCATATTCCTGCACCAGACCGAAATGGAATGGGAAAGAATATGAATCCACTCTAATCCTATGTGTCACTCAGGCTCCCGATGTGGAACCTTTCTCACTGAGGTACCCCTCCCACCATGGCAGACCAACAAATTCAGCACATGATATGATGATAATAATTTGAAATGCATAAAAATAGTAAATGAAAGCGATAAATAAAGCTATACAGAAAGCAATAAACAAAAATCACACATAGCACATAACACCCCCCATAAACACAAATCAACCAAGCGCGAGGAGAAACCCACGAAAAGAACAAGAAGCCCTATTTGCAAAGGTTTCCCCAGCAGAGTCGCCAAGTTGTCGCTCCCCGGATTCTCATCTCGGTGCAAACGCGAACCGTTGGGGAAGAGAAAGGATTGAGATTGAATAGAGTCGCCATCTAGGCATTTTTATCCCGAGGGAAAGGTAATGTTGCATAAACCTGGAAAAAGATAGATAAGACGGTTGTGAACTAGAGAAACTGAGAAAGGGGGTTGGTTACGACCTGAGAAGGTATTAGTACCCAGATCGTCTATCGTACTCGACGGGATCCACGCTTACTTGATTATGTTTAAAAGGGGTAGGTGTATGTGATATCTGTGTGCAAAAGCTAGGGGAAGAAAGTACATGTGTCAGTGCAAAAGGTGTGAATTGGTCAGGAACTGAGGCTTAAAAAGAAGGCTGAAAGAGGGGGAAGATGAAGGAAAATTGCGATCTAAACGTATCGGAAAACAAAAATTTTCCTTTAGTGATCCTTACAAATGAGCATGGTCAGTGATAGAATCGTTACCTCTTTGTGGCGATACAGATCTTTGATGCAGCGATCACAAGCGTTGATGAAGTGCAACGCCTCTACTTAGTCCACACGAACAGCTTCCGGTCACAGTGCTAGCTGCTTACGAACGGAATCATTTGGGTGAGAAAAGAGAATCAAAAACGAAATTGCATCAAGTGAAAGCTTCATCACAAGGGTTCCTTTTATAGACTCTCTTGTGGGCTGCGGGCTAAAAGCCCAATTCACATGATCCATAATAATATTATATATATTATTATAATAACTATTATTATAATAAATATATTTATTTTATTATTATTTTATAACCATTATAAAATAACAATAATTATTATTATATTATCCGAATTTCTATTTTCACTTAAGTGCACCGTACCTTACGGTGTTCCTTTGATTTCTCTATCTCTCATCAAACTGTCCTTATGTGTGTGACCCTGTAGGATTTCGTAACGTTGGTAATTATATTAAATTATATATTTAACATAATAAACAGTGAGTGGTATCTAGCAACACATCACTGCTACCTAAGTCACGAAAATGTCATGTGATCTGACAAAACCTTTTTCGTGATAATATATGTTTGTACAATTACCCTTTTGCCCCTATGTCTATATTGAACACAAGGCATACACTGTGTCATCCTTGTCCAGTTCAATATTGGGCCCTTAGACATTTCTCCTGTTATGCAGGATTGGCAAATTCCATCTAGGACACTCATGTCCCTCAACATGCTTCATGGAGTGCCCATCAACTGTCTTTATGATCATCCAGTTACGGATAATGTTTGTTCAGCAATAAAGCACCCGACTCTACATCTAGGGTCCATAGTGGTTTCAGGTCGAAGGGTGGTAATACACCATTATCACCATGAGAATAACTTATGACACTTTGCATAACATACTATGTAGTATTCTCATAGCGGGTCAATCCGGTATAAATATTACTCCTAATATTTATACCTATGTCAAGACTTGATAACTCTTTATCCATGATCCATGAGATGTGATCATCAGTCTATCTTCATAATAGTCTCAATGCTTTAATGTTATCCCACTTTGCAATAAAGCTTGACTACGGATATTTTAAGAATAATGTCTTTATGTTTAATGGGATCTCATGATTAAGTCACACTTAACATTTCATTAAACAGACTAACTATTCTAGGGACTTTATTATTCTGAAAGACAAACATAATAAAGAAATGCCTTTTATTATTAAACGAATAATCCGATACAAGTACCAAAAAGTATTGGCCTCTAGGGCTTTACACCAACAGAAGACACATAGACTTTTGTTTGATAACTGTTAAGTTATGCCTATGTATCCTCTTGTGCAATGAGGAAGTCAGAACACCGAAGTTCGACTCAAAGAGACTTAGATATTTTTGTTGTGAACTGCTTGTTTGTTTATGCTCAAGTGTGTGACTCGTCTGGCTCGAATGCTAACTGTCTTGCATTGGATGGGAGAAGTGAGTTCTCGTTTATAGAATGAGTGTGATGAGAAAAGAATCCCGGAGGAGACGATTATTGTTTGTTTTTGCGTTTTTAGTTTTTTATTGTTTTTGATGTTTTACATAGGATTATGAGCTTAAGCCTAAATCAAGGGTTTGTAAACTCATTATATCACCCCTGATTAGGGATAATGGGCCTACTTAAGTGGGAGATAAGCATCTCAACTTAATTACCATGATGATGTAGGATTAAGATCATTAACCTACTTGTGATTATTTAGATGTTTTTGGTTTTTTTTTAGTGTTAAGTAATGAGTTTAATCTCCAATCACAGATTAGTGAACTCATTACACCATCCTAATAGAAGGATGATAAATGAGAGCACTTAAGCTGAGGAAGATACCTCAACTTAATCCATGGTTAGGGATTAAATTCATTATACAACAAACCTTTATTAAATGGATTTTAATTAAAGGATGAGATTAAGAAAATGGATTTTAAGTTTGTAAGACAACTTGAGGGGGACTTGTCCATTAAACACTAGGGTTAGTCCCTCTTAACCATATGGAAGAGATAGAACCCTAATGTAAGGCCCAAGTTACAAGATAAAGTCTTAGTGATTATTATTGTGTTTCGATTAAGAGGTGTAAACAAATTAAAGGTTTGACACTAAGGATTAAAGTTATACACTCCATCCTAAGATAAAGATGCAGACATAACCCTAATTCAAAGTCCTAAAGCTTTAAGAGTTTAGCCTCTGATTATTGAGATGAGAAGCGAGACTCAAGGAGACTCAAAGGTAAAAAGCTATGGGAGACTATATACAACCCTAAAAATTATCATGCTTGGATATCCTATGGTTTATGAGGCTTAAGATAAGATCTTCATGAAGGCCACCATGGAAGAAGCAGATGAGAAGAGAAGAAGAAAGAAGAATAAGTTACTTACTTCCTGAAGAAGATAAGTAACTTAAAAGAAAGAAAGTAATAAGGAGGGAGCATAAGTGAAGCAAATTCACTTCAAAGACAAATAAGAATGCATATGAAGAGATGATAATAGGTGGAATGTGAAGGCAAATCCACATCCCAGACAACTTACCATAAGCCCCTGAAATGTTAGTATGAATGCATAAGATGCAAAGCAAAAGGAAATGAGATGAATAAGGATGCAAAGACCAAAACCAGAAGTGTAAACATGATGCAAATGTGTTATGAGATGATTCAAAGTCATACAAGATGCATATGAATGATCATACAAGGATGAGATGCAATGGAAGCATATTTAGAAGCATGAAAACACATGGATGTTCATGAAATGTAATGGATGAAAAGTATATCAAAATGATGCAACAATGATCAAGCAATGTTTCAAACATATCCTAAGATGTCTAAGATGACATACAAAAGAATGGGATGGCATGACAAGATCACAAGTTCATGAAATGCAAAGAAGAATGCAAATGGAGATGCAAAATTAGGATTTTATGAACAAACATGATGCATATGACCAAGACAGAAGCATACATCATGATAAAAATTTGAAATTGAACTCAAACAAACCCTAATCATATATAAGATCACACCCCAAAGGAGAAAGACAGAAACTTAACCTAGGCAAAGTTATGAAATTTCTATGTTAGCTAGGGTTTTTGGGTGATTCTAAAGGAAAAATTCAAATCAAATTGAAAATGCAATGCAAAAATATGAGATAAATAACCTAGAAACAAGATGCAATATGTGAAACAATGCAAAAAGAATCAAGTTCAAACTCATCAAGGTTAGGCAGAAATGAATTTTAAAGTTAGGGTTAAAAATGTGAAATTTAAGAACCCTAATTAAAAGAAAATTGTGAAAAAGTAATCAAACCTAAAAAGAAATTCGTATGGTGAGTTTGAAAATGTTTCTAAATGTTTAAAAATGCTTCGTGATTTTTTGGTGATTTTTAGAAACCTAAATGCATATTTAAATAATTAAAATCTATTAATCAATTAAATAAAACATTTAAATATTTTAAAAATACTTTTTTAATGCAAAAATTAAAATACAAAATGTTTTTGAGTAAAGAAAATTATTTGAAATGAAAATGCAAAGTTTGAGATTTTTTGAAAGTCTTTTGCTATTTTAAAATAAATATGGAAAAGAAATGCAAGAAAATGAAATAAAAATCAATTAAATGAGAAGTAATATGATCCAAAGGCCAAGGTTTAAATTCAAGTTGACTGCGCGCGCAGATGGAGGGTCAGGATCTGATCTGGCAAAATTAATTTATTAAACCTAATTAATCTAATTAATCAGATTTAGGGTTTTAATGACCTAATCCTAGCCATCCAACACACGCGGGAAACACTCATCTTACGACCTACATTCAAACTGGAAAGATTAACCATAATTACAACCCTAAACATTTTCAGGTGACCAGAGCAAGCTCCGGTCATCTTCTCCGTTGACACCCTCAATCGAACTTCCACCATAGGCCAATAAACCTCACCAAAATCTCCAGAAATGATCTATGAACATCAATAAACAAGAATCCAACACCAAAAATCATTTATTTTTATAAACCAGCATGAATCGAAGCAAACTTCTTTTAGGTCAAAAATTTCAGAGATACGGTTCATACTCATTTCTTCACCATTTTTAAAAACAACAAGTGCAGTGTGATCAGGGGAGCATGGGGAACATTTCTAAAACATAAAATAAAGCTTCTGGAAAAAAAGTTTGAGATGACTACCTGAGTTGAAGCTTTCACTCCTTGAGCTTTCTGGCCTCTTTCTTTTTTCAATCCACCTCCAATGAACTCCCTGATGATGTTGCAATGTTTAGAATAAGTTTATGTGACTTGGTTTGAGAGATACAGTTCCTCTGCACCAGGAATCATATTTTTGTTTGGCTATGTTTCAAGGCTTTTTAAAGGGTGCTTTGTGTTCTATGGACCATTTGGAGATGATTGGTGAAGTTTGTTTTGAGGTTTGTGGCTTGTGTAATAAGATTCGAAGAATTTTTATTTTTGGGGATTTTTGGCAATCTCAGCTTGTGGGATGATTCAGGCTTGTGTCTCACATGAAATAAGGTCCTTAGGGTTAGTATAAGCCTATAGGATTGATTAGAAAGTGGGTGGTGGCATAGTGTGATTGGTATGGGTCATGTTTCAAAAAGGTCAATGGATGTGTACTTGAGGCATGGCATGAGTCAGAGCTGTTTCAAAGGGTGTCTTGGCCTCAGCTGAGTTCATGGATGGCCTTTGGATTGAAACATGTGAGTTGTAACAAGTGGATGAAGAGTTTCAAGGCATTTTGCAAATTTCCCTCTTTGGAATTTCTTTAAATGCAAGGCATATAATATTGTGATTTTTTGTGCAATCTTGATCAAAATGTGTTGCATTATGTTGGTATGATGTTTAGAAGTTGATTAGAGGTCATGAAATGGCTTGTCAAGTGAAATTGAAAAAATCCCTCTTTGGTGCACATTTGAAAATTATAGGATTTTTGCCAACTTTGAAAGGCCATATCTTGAGTTCTAGGATGAATCAAGACATGTTCTTGTACTTTTTGAAAACGGGAAGACATAATCTACAACTTTCATGTCCAAGGATTTTTCATTTGAAACATTTTTGGTCATGAAAGAATAGGTTGAATATCTTTCCCAAAATGGAAAGTTTCCATTACAATTCATTTCCAAAAATAGCAAGTTTGCATTTGGCTCAAAATTCTTCAACTATGTGAACTTCCAACCACTTCAATGATAAAATAAATATCATAGAGACTCAAAATGATGATGGTGACCCTTTGGTACCCTTGATGGAGGCCTCAGATACCCTGATTTTGACTTTACTTGCTCAAGGAGTTACCCAATGATCAGATGACTTTCACTGTGATTTTCTTCATCAAACTTGGTACACATTCTCCTTATATCATATTAAGACCATTAGAAATAATAATGACCAAAAAATTTTGGATTAAGGCCTCTGAAACCAAAACCCTAATTTTAGGTCATCTGTGCAGGAAATCTTTAGTCTGCCTCTATGCCTTTGCCATGCTTTGTGATCCCTTAACTTTTATGAACTTTGGGGAGCATATTATGATCATGGAACACACATGGACCCTCTTGGCAAGCTTCAAGACCATTGGGATGGCTCAGATCACTTCTTGGATTACTCATATCACAAACCCTAGATGCAGATGAAATGAACTATGCAGTGGGATATGATATGCTTATGCTAATGTAAAAAATGAAAGATCACAAGCCATGGTGTGAGAAAAAGTGAGGGCAAATTTGGGGTGTTTACACCTTGTAAATGGAAAGGATTATGAGTTTTAGGCCTTTGGCCAAATTTGAACGTTGTTATGTTGTTGTATTTGTTGTTAGTTGATAATCATGTTGAGTCGCATGGTATATCATTATTCAAGTTAGAGATGATTGCTCGGTAAGTTGTTCTGGATTTGGCAATATAAAGTTGAAGGCTTATGCCTTGTGTTTATGCCTCTATTAATTTGAATGATCCTAAGTTGGGAGTTTTTCTCCGCTGGTACCACATGCATCACATTAGCCTAAGTTTCATATCAGGTCGTATGTTATGTTGTTGCGTTGTATTTTGCGTTGGTTATTAAGTCGTTTGTAAAGTTGTGAAGTGTTGTTTTTGGTAATCTAATTTAATATGTCATTTATCATATTCTTGATTATAATTTTATATATCTCACCCCTTTTGTTTGAATGTTTCATTTTGTTGCTAACATGCAGGTAACCAAGAGTCGAGTAACTAGTAGCTTCGAGTTGGTGTTTGTCGCTCTGATACATAGCACTTCGGGGGGATAAACGCATGACTTGTTTTATGTTGGATTTTTATTTAGTTGATAAACTTATGTCAGTTGTTTCTATTTGAAAACCATGTTGAAGTATTCGATGTTGAAAATACTCGAAATTGTTTTAAAGTTGTAATTTTGTTGAATCTGCTGCATTGTTTTCGATGCTTTATTATTAAAGAAGTTTATGTTATTTGGTTTTAAGTTTAAAATGTGATATCCCATTTATGTTGAGGAATTTTATACTCTGATTTTCGTTAATAATTATCGGGAAGAAATGGGGTGTTACAGATGGCGCATCAGTTACCTAGTTAGGGCCTAGAGAATCTAGGCTAAGGTAATAATAATTGTCTTTTGCGTCGGGGTCAGTAGTCCCATCGTACACAACCAAGGGAGGTGGTTTCTCTAACCCGCGTGGAATACAAGTGTCCATGATCTCATGACACAAGGGGTCGTAGTTGTTTTAGGAGATGGCAAGAAAGTGTCCATTTGGAACATCAGATAGTTGGACGGATCCTCCTTGAATGAGTGATATCTTATCTTGTTTAACTTGTCTTCAAGCCAAAATTGTTCTATATCTGATGTTATTTTCCACATTGGTTTTCCTACATAAGACGCTACTGTTTTATTCAAGAATCATAAACGAAAAAGGTAGATGACAATGATGGCGAATCACGACTTTCGAATTGCAGGTCGAAATTGGTATGGTCGGTATAATCATTTGGGTCCATATGGTGGTCCAAAACAATATCTTAGTCAATCATCTCAATTCATTCACAATTCTTGTTTCACAATGAAACAATTATTATTCAAAAAAGAAATTATGATAAATTACATACAATATATTTGTATGAAAAACAATTTTGACCAATTTTTCATTTAATATTTTAAAGTCTTTTCTAAAAATATTATTAAAAACAAAAATTTAAAATTAGAATAAACATGTATTTAATTAACTTTATAATAATTTTTTTAGTAGTATAGAAAGTGAGAAAGAATGTGAAAAAGTGGATGAAGTGAAAATGAAAATGAAAAATAGTATTTCTTACAATGTATTTCTTAATTGATAATTTTCTCAAAAAATATTTCAAAAATATCACTTTTTGAATAAAAATATTAGTTTTAAAGGAATTTCATTTTTAAAATATAAATTATAATACATCATTTAATTTAAAACATTTTTTATTTATTAAAATCACACTAATTATTTCAACTCCAATGACAAAATGTCTAAAAAATATAATATAAGTGAATTACAAATATTAGTTAATTTTAAAAGGTATTTAACTTATAAAGATCAATAAATATAAAATAAAAATTTATAATTAATAAAAAACTAAATTTAATAATACTCAAATTTGTGATACTCAACAAAATGTAATATAAAATTCTTACAATATAATTGCACAATAAAAAAAAACTATAATTCAATTTATTTAATTGAGAACTATATAATACTTTACATAAATAAATTAATTCATAATTTAACATTCATTTAGAAGTTTTAATTAGAGACATTTTATACGTTTTATTTAAAGATGGTCCTAAGAGGTACTATAAACTATAAAGTGTCTCGGAAACATTTCATCATAAAACTAAAAATTATTCTATAATTAATTAAAGTTATTCTACTTTTTAGTGATATATTAGTAGAAAATTAGATACAAATATAGGTTTATAATTGGAAAATTCTATAATTAATTAAAGTTATTCTACTTTTTAGTGATATATTAGTAGAAAATTAGATACAAATGTAGGTTTATAATTGGGACATGTAAGTTGGATAAAGTTATCCAACTTTTAATGATGGGCAAATAAGAATTTATCTTTTTTTTTTAGTTTTTTTTTTCTTTCATTTTTCTATTCAGCGCAGCCATGAGTCAGATAACTACTCGTTGCTTTTCAAATTTGAATTTTCACTTGCACTATCCAAGGTATGATGCGCCCTTCATATTTTTCAACATGAGTTCCTTTTCTTTTTTATACTTATTTTTAATATTTTTGTTATATTTTTATGATTGTGTTTAGTTTTTTGGGCTTAGCCCATTTGAAATTCATGTGCATTATATGTTTACACCCTATATCCATTCTTACACCCCTTTTATTTTTTATTCTTATATTCTAGTCTTTTAATTTTATTTTGTTATTCATATTATTATTTTTTTGAATTTGTTATTTATTTTAGAAATATTAGAATTTTCTTTGATTAGATTTGATTAATTATAGTTCATTTGATTATATTTTTTCTTTAATTGTTAACTGGATTAATTGTTTTCAATGTGTGTGTAGTCATTTAATCAGTTCATATCTTTATCCATGTTCATGTCCTCATGTAAATAATTTCACTAACATTTCCATTAATTCAAATAATTTTTAACTATCTTCAAAAACCTTGGTCCAGTGCAGAGTCTTTTCAAAACCTTTTTCACAACAAATCAAATGAGACGGAGTGGAGTTTACGTACTTGTGCACCACATTTTTTCGAGTACTTGGTTTGTTGGCATGTTTAGCTAGGGACCCGCTAGTTGTCTTCCTAAATAAAACACTTAATAATAACAAGAGTTTAGTTCGGTCCTATTATGACGAAAAGTAGTGGTAGGGATACCATTGTCCCCTCAACTCTCGAGTATTTGATTGTGGTCGTACTTAGCTTATGGTTGGATACTCGTCTCCCTCTAAGTACCAACGATTAGACTCGCCTCACATATTTCAAAATAAAATCCTTCTTAAACTTTAAAATTAATCAATCAAATTCACCTTCCACCTTAGAGAATCAAACCTTCCCCCAAAAGGCATATTACCTCTGTTCTACCGGAAACAAGTAACACATAAGTTTCCACGTGACGAGCGGCAAACACTTAACCACCACAACGTGAATGTTAACCTTGCCCAACAAACCCACAACCCGTATTCCCAAAAACTATGGACGCTCTGACTCTTCATTGCTTAATGGAGATACGTAGGCACAAGATGATAGAGTTTTGGCGAGCATAATTGCCACAATTCCCGTAGTCCTCCGAACTAGGTTGATTCTAATTTCTCATTCCATATGAGAATACGTAGGCATATGATTGTGAGATCCGATCGAGTCCTCTTTTGTTTTTATCCTTTTCTGTTTCTTTTTCCCTTAGATAGTTGGTTTTAGATATACATAACCTTTGATTAGAACAACAAGCGTGGATCCCTTTTAGTACAACGGATGCGAGGGGGTGCAAATACCTTCCTCTCGCATAATCGACTCCTGAACCTTGGATTTGGTTGTGATGACCATGTCTTTCCCTTTTGAGGTTTCTTCGATCGTTTCCTTTTCCCGTTGGGATAAATAATGTTTGGTGGTGACTCTATTTTTTGCGTCGATTGTTTTCTGCGTTGCGATTGCTGACGACTCTACTGGGGATATGGTTTCCCCTATTTGAGTCAATCATAGCGCTTGTTTTTTTCTCTATTTCATTGGGTGTTTATCTTTATGATTTTACTTTCTTTATGTGCTTTATTTACTTGCTTTATTGCATTTAGTTATTGCTGTCATATTATTATGTATTGTTGTTGTGTTGTTGGGTGGGTTGTTATGAGAGATAAGCCCAATACCTAGGCTTGAGTATACACACATGATTAGTGTGGACTCTTGTTGGTATGCGTTGCGTCTGACACGTATTGTTGGCTTGAGCCATCATTCGAACGAGGTTTTCTTGAGGATACTCTAAAATGCATGTTTATGTAGTAATTGGGGTGGTCCGATAGAGGTTTGTAGACTCTAGAGACTATTCCTAGGAACTTAGTGGAGGAACCTCTCATGGGATAATAATGTCAAACCATAAATGGTGAATGTATTATTACATCTCGACCTCAATTCTTGAGAAGCTGTGAACTTGTGTTAGGAGACCCTTTTTGAGGGAAATTAGTGGAGGTCTCATCGATTGGTATTAATGCCAAACTAGAAATGGTGAAAGTATTATTGCTTCTCGACCTGAGAGTCATAGAAGACGAGGAACCTCAGTTCTAGAATCCACATGTGAGAATAGATGGATTTTTTGCAGGAAACTTTGACCTTCAACCTACCCGGTTGTCTAGTTTTCTCAATAAGGTGGACTTCTTATCCGATTATGTTCAGTCTGTTCCGTTATCAGCACATCAATTACCTAGGATTTATGGAAGCTTTGATCCCATGTCTTTACATTTATAGCATCATAATATTTTATTTGCATTCATTAGCATATCATTTTCCAGAAAACTCATTCCTCCTTCGTTCATGACCAACTAGTTGATTCCCCGATACCTGTTCTGAACAAGTGGTGATTGTTAAAAGACGACAAAGTGTTTAAAGCAAGATCAACCAGTGGTAAGAGGTCAGGTAGACACCTTAAGAGGCCAAGTTGGAAGCAGTTGGTAGTTATGTCAAGGAACAACCTTCAGAATGTTAATCTTCCACCTAGATTTACTGCGAAAACCAATCTTCTATACGGTCTTCTGCTTGATAAGGATCCTCCACAAGTGAATAACCTTACTAAATCTCATTCTGCGCAAATCCTTGTTGAGATCAGTGTATACTTGAAGAGCCTTTTGTCCGAGGTGGACATTGCTCATCTCCTGATGCTACGGACTATCAGATTTTTTCTTTCTCTATGTTAAATATCCAAGGGGTTGTCCCAATGATTACAACCAAGGACTCGAGAGCTATTGAGTCTGCTGAAATATATCGTGTTAGAAGAGAGTCTTGAAGCCATAGAGGGCCGTAATGATTTTGGTCCCAATGCTTTAAACATGTGTTTGGTACCCGAACTTGTAATACTTCCAAAGTTCAAAGCATTGAAGTTCAAGAAGTATGCTGGCCTCAGTTGCCCAAAGCGTCAATTGGTGATGTTTTGTCGAAAGATGACTTCCTATTCCCACAACGATAAGTTGATGATTCATTGTTTTCAAGACAGTTTGAGTGGGGGATCTTTGAGTTGGTATATGGATTTGGAAAGAATCTGTATCCAGTCATGGAGGGATTTCTCCAGCGCTTTCTTAAAGAAATAATAGTACAATTTGGATATGGTTCCCAATCACACGGAGTTGCAAAGCCTATCTCAAAAGAGTACTGAATCTTAAATAAAAATACACCTCGGTGGAGAGAATTGGCATCCAAAGTGCAACCTCCACTCTTAGACAGAGAGTTATTTGATTTATTCATGGATACCTTGCAGAGCCCATACTTTGAAAGGATGGTTGACAATACATCATCAAGTTTCTCTAACCTTGTGATAATAGGAGAATTATCGAGAGTGGCCTCAAGAGCAGACAAATCCAAGATGCCTCAAAAAGCTAGACTAGTGAGATTGAATCCCTCAGTAACTCCCGAGAGGAAGAAGGATAAAACCAATGCAATCATGGAAGATGTCGAGTATTCTCATGGTGTACCGGAAAGACCTTGTGGTCCCTTATTTTCTCAACGGTCATCATTTCTGATGTCATGCCATCCTTATGGGCAACCCACAATTCCTAAAATGTCATACCAGAATGGATTGCTCCGCATGTAAATCAACGAGCTCATGGTTGAGGACATCCTAATCAACGTCAGAATCAACATAGGCCTCACAACAATCTAGAAAGAAGGAATGCTCCTCTTCATCCAATTCCCATGTCATACAGTCAACTCTTGCTACATCTAATTCAAAGCTCATTGGTGGTTCCCAAGTCTCTCAAGCCATTTTAAGTTAGTTGTTCAGACAAGAAGACATCCTCAGAGCTAACAATCATTGGGAATTTTTATCATTTGAATTATAGTTTATTTCCTATTAATTGCTTCTTATTTGTTAAACATTATTGTTTTGAATGACAATACTAATGAAGTGATCTTGCATTTTATGAATCAATTATGTCGCATTCACTCAGTTTTCTTCACTTATATCGAAAAACAAAAAAAATATGCATCCATATTTCTCATATTCACTTCACTTTATCAAACAAATGTTTAGCAACAAAATTGAGGGAGGATGATGAATATGAAATACCCATAACTGCTGACAGTATGCTTTCGGATAAAATCATGTCGATGATGTAAAAATATTGTTTCAAATCCCCAAACACTGGAGAGATAAGGAGTCAATCCCTAGTTAATCATTTTGATCCTAGAAGTAGGAGTTTCCTTTGGATCTATAAACCCTTACGCTTAACCTGGGGCATGGTCGTGTTTAGTTAATCTGATTATGCACTCAAATTACAAGATGAAACATCCCATATGGGGATCCACGATAACCAATGACTTGATAGTCATAATCCTTCAGCAAAATAAAAGAAAAGGAAAATGAAAAGCCCTCTAAGTTAAACACCTCGAAAAGGAGACTTAGGCAAAAGTTAGGACAATCCCAGTGGACTAAACTTCAAAAAATGGTCCAGGAAAAATTAGGGATCAAAAGAAAGAAAAATCAGAAGAGTTCTTCAAATCCTTACCAAGAACAAAACAAAATTCAATGACCATCATATCAAAATCAAAGGGTCACTGAAATCCTTGACAAAAACAAAATAAGGTGATTGTCATTTCAAGAAAATCTTGTATCACCATTTTCACTCTCACACCGTTAGACTCTTAGAAGACGAATATATGTTAAAATTAACTGAATGTAGGACTGGAGATCGTCGTGTAAAAGGGGTGGGTACACATCAAATTTGAGACCTTATATCCTTTGTTTCCCAAACCGTGAACTAGGCCACGTTAGAACCCTCAAAAGATCTAATTGAAGCATGGTCCATTCTGAAAGCATACTACAGTAAGGTTACATAAACTGACTCGTAGAGATTTGTTAATCTTCTTCTTGCTATATATTTCACACTAGCTAAATCAGAACTACGCTTGGACTAATAGTCCATTCGTCACACACTATCACGTCATTCCACTAAATGACTTTTCATAAACCTACACGAGCATCGTATTAAAAATACCATTTGTGAATAAACAATTTTAATTGTAAGTCAGTACCTAACATCAAGGAAATTCCAACAAAGAACAATCAAAGAGAACTTAATCATTCAACGGTTGACCATAGTTAAGATCACCTTATAACCCTATGGATCAGGGGCATGTCATCCAATGGTTATGTTAACCAAGGAATCAGTCGGCCTAAAGCCAGTCCCCAAGCATCAGTTGATTGAGGGGAGAATCATTCGAGAATCAGTTGACCAAAAGTGAATCCTTTCAAGATTCTACCAAACAAGGGCATGCCACCCATATGTTCTTTTGATTAAAGGAAAATCCTTCCAAAGTTCAGCCAAAACGAGTTAAGTCGGTTCAATGCTCCTATTGGGGCATGTCACCTCAAGAGCACATTCTAAGAATTGGATAATCAGGGGCTGACCATTTTAAATTTCAAAATATTGGGGCAGGCCATTCCAAAGTCATGGTAATTTGTTTCCAATTTCCTTTTAAGGTGAACCTTCTCCCAAGGATTCAGATTGGGGCAAGATGTGCTATAAAGGGATAAGTCCTCTCCACACCTTCAGGCTGCTCAAGCAAAATTTGTCAACAACCTTTGAGTTCAAGACGATTTTCGGTTTTAAATAATATTTCATTTTCATTTTTTTGGCTACAAAAATGGAAAGTAGAGACATATATTTATTTGATCAGTTTTTTAGGGAATTCATAAAGAAATGTAAGTTATCACTTGACTCACATAATAATAAAGATGGGAAGTCATCACACTGTGAACGAAAAACAACAACAACTTTTTCCACTTTTTTTCAAAGAAACTCTCATTAAAGAATAATATGGGGAGGACCATAATCCACCATAATTAAAAACCTCTCATTTTTTAAACACCAATCTCTACATTCACGATACTTCCACCATATAACATTAAATATTCTTTATCTTTCTCATGTTTACAAAGACATTCACCATAAACATATAACAAACCTCCACCTCTAGTCACTCCATTAAAAACCACCAAACATAAACCTTCATTCCATGTTTATTTTCCATCCACCAATAAACAACTAGCATCTTCAAACAACAAGTTTCTGGCCAGCTATCATGTAGTTGCATTCTCCTTGTTTCTTGATGTCATAACATCATCGACAACAACATGATTCAACTCTGCAACTTTGTTCAACAAACTCATCTCTCCACCCTTCAACATGTGTTCCCTTCTACACAACAACTTTCATCAAAATTCCAAACACCAACTATTCAACACCGTTTTCACTCATCAGCTTCACTATCGAACCACCACATTCTCACCATAATAACCGCCTTCGTTTAACACAAGACAACCTAATTTCACTCATGTCACGTATACGCCAAAGAAATACCATAAAACTCCCACCAACTGAAACAACACAACCATTCGAACCTTTCCTCCAATAACTCACCAACCATAACAAACAATATCCTCACCATCATATCTTATCCCAAACCTGACTTGCACAACAACAACCACAATCGTTTCTAGTTTTCCCAGCGAACCACACAAACCAACATCCGCAAACCACACGTAACCTTCATGCTCATGAGGTCTCCACATTTTCAGATGGAGATTATAACAAACAAATACAACCGCCTTAACACCTCAACCAACTACCGCCTAACCGTAACACAATAGAAACAAGACCGATGGAGATTGTTGCAAAAAGAGAAATCACAACAAGTTTGTGGAGCGAAAGAGCAGAAGGATTCGAAATAGGGAGAATGAGATGCGCGAGAGAGATGAGGAAAATGAGCATGAAGTTAAAAGAAGATCTTTGTTTTTTTTGTTTGATTTTTCTTAACATATGAACCATGTATTTCCTGGTTTCATTTTCTTTTAGTTTTTTTTTTCCTTTTTACTATTAAGCCAAGCCATGTGTCAGATAACTACTTGTGGCTTTTTCAAATTTGAATTTTCACTTGCACTATCCAAGGTATGATGCGCCCTTCATATTTTTCAGTATGAGTTGCTTTTCTTTTTTATACTTATTTTTAATATTTTTGTTATATTTTTATGATTACGTTTAGTGTTTTGGGCTTAGCCCATTTGAAATTAATGTACATTCTATGTTCACACCATATATCCATTCTTACACCCCTTTTATTTCTTTATTCTTATTTTCTAGTCTTTTAATTTTATTTCTCTATCCATGTTCATGTCTTCACGGAAATAATTTCCCAAACATTTTCATTCATTCAAATAATTTCTAACAATTTTTAAAACATTGGTCCAGTGTCAAGTCTTTTCAAAACCTTTTTCACAACAAATCAGATGAAACAGAGTGGAGTGTATGTACTTGTGCACCTTGTAACGCCCCGATTCAATATTTTCCAATTTTGTTGAGTCTTTTATTTTATTTATGTGATAGTTATTTCATTTGTGAAATTGACATGATAATACGATATGTTGATATGTTAATGTGGTGTGTTGATATGGTTTGTGATTTTACCGTTTTGTGAATTTTCGGGTAAATTTAGATTGGAGGGTATCTTAGACTTTTGCTAATTAATGATAAGTTAGAATTTGTGTAGAATTATATTTTGTGAGAAAAATGATATTTAGTGGAAAAGAGAAGAAAATGAGTTAAGTGTAGAAATAGTTAGTAAGAGAGAAATAAAAGAAAGATAGGAAGAAAAGATATAAGTGTGAGAAATAGAAAGAAAGGGAGATAGAAAGAAAAAGAGGAGAAAGAAAAGGAAGAGAAGAGAAAAGAAGAGAAAAGAGGAAAAGTTGGAAATTCATCAAGATTGCTCCTAGGAATCGGAATAATCGGGTAAGGGTGATAAACATTGTTATCTTAATCTTGTATATGATCATGTATGTATGTGAATAATTGAGTTTTGATTTTGATGAAGTTTAGAGAAGATGAATATTTAGGGTTTTGATGAAATTGTGAGAAAATGATGGATTAATCGGTTAGAAGTTGTTATAATCGAAGTAGGATGGTAGATATATGTTGTTGATCACGTTTAATGACGTTTTGGTTGAGTTTTTAGTGGAATGAGTTGACTGTACGCAGCTGAGAAATTCTGGAATTCGCTGTTGTTGCTCAGCGAGCTGTCCTCGCTCAGCGAGAGTTCTAGGGATTCCCTCGCTCAACGAGCAAGAAGGCGCTCAGCGAGCCTGTAAGTTTTTTAGAGGTTTTGTGTTTTAAATCGTAGCTTTAGTTTCAGTTATCCGTTTTAGGCGTTCTTTGTATCGATTCGAAGCTAGAAACGTGTAGAAACTAGTGATGCTAAGAAATGTAATTCTTAGCCGACTTTCACCTGACTTTTCCGATAAAATGTAAATGAGTTAATTATGGAAATGTGGGTTTGATGTGATGTTGTGGTCGTTTGGCAAATGAATACATTGCTTGAATTGAATGTCAATGTATGCTAATTGAATGAGTTGAGTGCATAATTATGTTGTGAATAATGTATGCATTTTCAAGAATCTTGTGTGTCATTTTGCATGTGAAGCATAATGTATGCATTATTATGTTATGAGGTTCTTTGTGAATCCGTTGTAGCATCGTGTGCTCATGTGGAGTGTGAGCGATAACTACAACACGATCGTGTGCCCATGTGGGGTGTGAGCGATCAGATTGTTTGCCCATGTGGGGTGTGAGCAATCCATAAATATTGTGTGCTCATGTGGGGTGTGAGCAATGGGTGATTTATTCACATTGATTGTGTGCCCGTGTGGGGTGTGGGGTGTGAGCAATCAGATTGTGTGCCCGTGTGGGGTGTGAGAAATCCATAAACATTGTGTGCCCATGTGGGGTGTGAGCAATGGGTGAACATTGTATGCCCGACGGGGAGTTACTTTAGGTAACGAGCGATGGTTCCAATTAGTTCCTGAGTGAACTTGATGATGATTGAGTCAGTACCGCATTTGCACCTGCATAGAGTCGTGTGCCGGTCTCTGTGATTTGCATTTATCATCCAAATTGTGAAATTATGAAAATAAACATGAATATATATATATATATATATATATATATATATATATATATATATATATATATATATATGTTTATATGGAGATGAAAGTATGTATTGATGAAAACATGCTTGCTTATATATATAAACATATATATATATATATATATATATATATATATATATATATATATATATATATATATATACATTATGGTGTATATATGTATATATTGTGATGTACATAGGTGATGAGAAGTGATTGTGGTGAGAACATGTTTTATGTGTATTTTATATGTTGAAATATATAATTATATGCAATGTTATTATGATAATATTTCTCACCCTTCTGTTGTTTTATGATGCTCTATGAGGCATTACAGAGTAGGTTGCTGGAGGTCTTTTGTGAAGCTTGTCTTCATTTTTTTGGTCGGTCGCCTCTGATATGTAGCACCGGGTAGCTAGGGTCAGCTTGATGCCTTTTGTGATACATTTTGTATATGTATTTTGATGATGAATGTTTTATGTAAACATGAAATATTTGGTGAATCAAACTTGTGGATATATTTATGAGAAGTATATAATTTGAAAATGTTATGTTTGTTTCTGCTGTTATTTGAATTTAATGGATACGGGTGTAAGTATGAAATCCTTCTATTGCAAGTTACCCCGTTTGTTGCATATCTATAATGAGTAGGTGTTGTATGTTTTAATTTCAAGTATAATGTGGCATGATCATTTTATACCATATTTCAAATACACTCTGATGAAATTATTAATATGTGCCTAAATGATTTAATTGTTTATTTGGGGGTATAGAAAGGGGGTGTTACATTATGTGGTATCAGAGCCAGTGTTCGAGTCAATTGTGTATGTCTTGTTGTTGTGATGATTGAACTTTTGTTTAATCTTGTTGTCTTTGGGAATGATCATAATATGGCTGGTAGAAATGACAATGTGATGGCTGCTGCTTTGGAAGCAATGGCTAGGGCGGTACAGGGAGCGCCAAATGTGAATGCTAATGATGAGTTCAGGAAGAATCAACCGCCGGTCTTCAAAGGTAGATTTGATCCCGAAGGTGCTCAGAATTGGTTGAAGGAGATCGAAAGAATCTTCAGAGTCATGGATTGTGCTGAAGAGAGTAAGGTGAGGCTTGGTTCTCACATGCTGAAGGAAGAAGTCGGTGATTGGTGGGTCGGTAAAAGTCAAGCTCTTGAGGAGGATGATGAAGAGATAACTTGGGAAGTTTTTCGTGCTGATTTCTTAGGGAAGTACTACCCTGGGAGTGTGAAGGGAAAGAAGGAAATGGAATTCCTTGAGCTGAAGTAAAGTAGTATGTCAGTGATTGACTACACTGCTAAGTTTGTAGAGTTGGTTCAGTTTCATCCTCATTATGCTGCTGCTACTGCTGAGTTTCCAAAGTGTATTAAGTATGAGAATGGTTTGCGTCCTGAGATTAAGCAAGCTGTGGGATATCAAAGAATTAGAAGGTTTTCGGATTTGACAGAATGTTGTATAATTTTTTAGGAAGATAGCAAATCTCGTTCTACACATTACAAGAGTTTGAATGAGAGGAAAGGAAAACAACAGGCTAGAAATGGACCTTATGTGACACCCGCTGATAAGGGCAAGCATATGGGAAAATTTGATAAGAGATCTGGTGGAGGGAGTTCTGGTCCCGTTAAGTGTTACAAGTGTGGCGATTTGGGCCATAAGTCTTTTGAGTGTGGGAAGAATATTATGAAATGTTCAAACTGTGGAGGCCTTGGACATGCTACTACCGAGTGTAGAAGGAATGTTGTGAAGTGCTTCAATTGTGGAGAAGTTGGTCACATTAGTACTAAGTGTACTAAGCCGAAGCAAGCTCAGGCAGGTGGAAAGGTGTTTGCATTAGCAGGGAAGGGTACTACTAGTGCAGAGCGTTTGATTAAAGGTGCATGCTTTATTAATAGTACGCCTTTAGTTACTATTATTGATACGAGAGCGACTCATTCGTTCATTTCTCTTGAGTGCGCTAAGAGTTTGAATTTGTTTATGACTTCTTGGGGTGGTGAGATGGTTATTGATACTCCTGCTTCATGGTCGGTAACTACTTCTTTGGTGTGTGTAAGTTGTTCTTTGACCATGTATGGTAAAGATTTTGTTATGGATTTAGTTTTTTTGTCATTGGAGGGTTTGGACGTGATCTTGGGTATGAACTGGTTGCAATTTAATCGAGTTCATATAGATTGTTATCATAAGTTAGTAAGGTTTCCATCTTTGGATGATGGTGAAGATGAGAGTTTCCTATCCACAAAAGAGTTGAAGAAACTTTTAGTGGAAGAAGCTCAATTGTTTGGTTTGTTTGCATCGTTGTCGGTGGAGAGCGAAGTGGAGCTCAGTAGATTTTCAGTGGTATGTGATTTTCCAGAAGTGTTTCCGGAAGATATTGAGGATGTACCGCCGAAAAGAGAAGTTGAGTTTTCTATTGATCTAGTTCCGGGTACTAGACCGATTTCGATGGCACCATATTATATGTTAGCTTCAAAGTTGGTAGAGTTGAAGAAGCAAATGAATGACTTGTTGGACAAGAGGTTTGTTAGGTCGAGTGTTTCTCCTTGGGGTGCACCGGTGTTATTGGTAAAGAAGAAGGATGGGAGTAATGCGGTTGTGTATTGATTATCGACAGATGAACAAGGTGACAATTAAGAATAAGTATCCACTTCCGAGGATCGATGATTTGATGGACCAATTGGTTGGTGCGCGTGTTTTTAGTAAGATTTATTTGAGATCAGGATATCACCAAATTTGTGTGAAGGAAGAAAGACGACTTTTAGGACATGCTATGGTCATTACGAGTATTCCGTGATGTCATTCGGAGTTTCTAATGCGTTGGGTGTGTTTATGGAATATATGAATCGTATTTTTCATGAACAGTTGGATCGTTTTGTGGTTGTGTTCATCGACGACATTTTGATTTATTCTATGTCCCATGAAGAGCATGAAGAGCACTTAAGGATTGTGTTACAGATTTTGAAAGAGAAGCAATTGTATCCTAAGTTATCAAAGTGCGAGTTTTGGTTGTCGAAGGTAAGTTTTCTTGGACATGTTATTTTCGATGGGGGTATTAGTGTGGGTCCATCCAAGATTGATGCGGGAATGCAATGGGAAGTTCCTAGATTAGTTACGGAGATTCAAAGCTTTTTAGGCTTGGCGGGTTATTATCGGAGATTTATTAAAGGATTTTCAAAGTTGGCACTTCCGTTAACGCAATTGACTTGTAAGGGAAAGACTTTCATTTGGGATATTCATTGTGAAGAAAGTTTTATGGAACTTAAGAGAAGGTTAACAACGGCTCCGATCTTGATTTTCCGAATTCGACGGAACCATTTGTGGTGTTTTGTGATGCTTCATTATTTGGGTTAGGTGGTGTTTTGATGCAAGATGGAAAAGTTATAGCTTATGCTTCAAGACAATTGAGGGTGCATGAAAAGAATTATCCTATGCATGATTTGGAATTAGCGACTGTGGTGTTTGTTTTGAAAATTTGGAGGCATTATCTTTACGGTGCGAGATTCGAAGTTTTTAGTGATCACAAGAGTTTGAAGTATTTATTTGATCAAAAGGAATTGAACATGAGACAAAGGAGGTGGTTAGAACTTTTGAAGGATTGTGATTTTGGTTTGAATTACCATCTGGGTAAGGCGAACGTGTTGGCCGATGCTTTAAGTCGTAAGTTGCTGCATATGTCCGCATTGATGATAAGAGAATGGGAACTTTTAGAGAATTTTAGAGACCTGAGTTTGGTTTGCGAGATGACACCGAGAAGTGTGAGACTTGGTATGCTACATGTTACGAATGATTTTCTTGTAACCGTTTGTAAAAAGCAAAATTTGGATTTGAAATTTGTCAATTTGATGATGAATGAGAATGAGAATTTCAAGGTTGATAATTTTGGAGTTTTGAGATTCCGTGGTTGTATTTGTATTCCCGATGATGTGGAGTTGAAAAATATGATATTGGAAGAGGGACACCGAAGTAATTTAAGTATTCTTCCGGGAGCGAATAAGATGTATCAAGATTTGAAGAAGATCTTTTGGTGGTCCGTATTGAAGAGAGATGTAGCTCATTTTGTGTATGCGTGTTTGACTTGTCAGAAGTCTAAGGTGGAACATCAGAAGTCTAGTGGTTTGATGCAACCGTTAGATATTTCGGAATGGAAATGGGATAGTATATGGATGGATTTTGTTACGGGATTTCCGAATACGCAAAGAGGTCATAATGCTATTTGGGTGGTTGTGGATAGGTGTAGATGTTTAAGAATTGGCAGAATTTTTGACCAACAAGAAATGTTGAATTCAGTTCAGAATGTCCTATCAAATGTTGGGACATTATCAAACAGAGTATATGAACTTATTTCAGGATGTCTCACCAGATGTTGGGACATTGTGTAAATAACTTAAGTTCAGTTTTTCAGGATGTCCCAACAGATGTTGAGACATCTCAAACCTGCTACCAGAATTAATTAATGAGTAACTGATCAGAGATATTTAAGGAAAGTTATCTGGAATTAATTAATGATGGATAAAAACAGAACAAGGCGCATATGTAGGGAGATTTATATTGAAGATTCAGATTAAAACAGAAGACCTAAATCACCTAGAATCTAGGAGGTAACAAACCCTAATTCAAGGTGGAAGCTGCATGCGCATTAGGGCTGGATCATTCTACAGAAAGCCCAAATTACAGACACCTATTTAATCAACAGAAAATCACAGAATTGAGCACGAATTTCAGAAGACCAAATAGGGTGTCTAGAGTTTTAATAGCAGGTTGTTTTATTGTAGCACTTTATGAGCTTTTAAGCAAAAGTGCATTTGTGACTTGATTGAAACTGTGAAGTAAGATCAAGCTGTTTTGTTTGAAGTATGACTTCAATTTCATTAAACTTGTAAACAAAATCACTGTGTGATTGAGGGGGAGTGAGTAGGGTACTCTTATCTAAGGTGTGTCTTAGGTAGAAATTGCATTGGGTAGTTATTAAGTGATAGATTAAACAGGGTGGTTTAAGTCTAGAATTAATATTACTTATAGTGGATTTCCTCCTGGCTTGGTAGCCTCCAAATGTAGGTGTGGTTATACACTGAACTGGGTTAACAAACTTCTGTGTTGTTTACTTTTCTTGCTATTTAAGTTTTGGTTAAAACTGTCAAGTGTTGGGACATCTCTTAGGACATCTCATACCTGATCACAGAATTTCAATTGGCATCAGAGCAGGCACCCTGCCTGTTTATACTGGGTGAGATCTAGGGAATACAAATTCTGTAACATGGACAGAGATATAGGGTCAGTAAATAGACCACCTATACTGGATGGATCTAATTATGACTACTGGAAGCCAAGAATGATTGCATTCTTAAGATCACTTGACAACAAGGCATGGAGAGCAGTCAATATTGGATGGGATCATCCTGTCCAAGACACCAAAGATGGATCAAAAGTGCTGAAACCTGAAGAAGAATGGAGTAAGGAGGAAGAAGATTCAGCACTAGGCAACTCAAAAGCCTTAAATGCTTTATTCAATGGCATTGATAGGAACATCTTCAGACTTGTGCATCATTGTGAACTGGCCAAAGATGTTTGGGACACTCTCAAAACAACTCATGAAGGAACATCAAAAGTAAAAATGTCAAGACTTCAACTTCTCACCACCAAGTTTGAAAACTTGAGAATGAAGGAAGATGAATCAATTCATGAGTTCTACATGAACATCTTGGATATAGCCAATACTTCTGGAGCTTTGTGAGAAAAGATGACTGATGAAAAGCTTGTAAGAAAGATTCTCAGATCTTTGCCAAAAAGATTTGACATGAAAGTCACAGCAATAGAAGAAGCTCAAGACATATGCACAATGAAAGTTGAAGAGCTCATTGGTTCCCTTCAAACATTTGAGATGGGAATGAATGACACAAATGGAAAGAAAAACAAAAGCATAGCCTTGGTGACAAATACTGATGAAGAAGAAGATGATAAATCAGAAACTGGTGAAAGCTTATCAGACAACCTTGCTATGCTTGGAAGACAATTCAAAAAGATTCTCAGAGGAATGGAAGGCAAATCCAAATCCAGTGGAAGATACACAAGCTCTTCTGAGAACAAAAGGTCTTATGATGCTAACAGGAGATCAAATTATGATGAAAAGACCAGTCAAGATAAAGGAATTAAATGCCATGGATGTGAAGGATATGGACACATCAAGAATGAATGTCCTACTTTCTTGAAAAGGCAAAAGAAAGGACTCTCTGTAACCTGGTCTGATGAAGACTCAGGAGGTGATTCAGAAGAAGAATCAGCTAAGCATATCACTGCTCTAGCTGGATTATGTGAATCTGACAGTGAATCCAGTGATGGGGAGCTTACTGTTGAAGAACTTGAGCAAGCATACAAAGATCTATACAAAAGAAGCACTGAAATATGTGGTGAAGTTATAAAGTTAAAGAAGCAGAATGAGGCACTAAAAGAGGAAAAAGCAAGTGATCTAGAGATCATTGACACCTTAAAAAGTGAAGTAAGTCTTCTTAACTCCAAGTTGGAACACATGTCCAAGTCTGTTAGAATGCTGAACAGTAGCTCAAGTACACTGGATGTTATTCTCAGCAACAATAAGCATTCAGGGGACAAAAGTGGACTGGGATATAACAGAGATCATAAGGATGAAGCCAGCTCTAGCAAAACTACTTCAAAATCCACACAGTCAAACAAGATGTCCCAACAGATGCTTCAACATCAGGAAAAGAACACAAAGTCAAACATAATGTTCCAACAGATGTCTCAACATTCTGGAAAGAACAAAATGAAGAAGAAGTATCAAAGATGGAGATGCCATCACTGTGGAAGATTTGGGCATATCAAACCTCATTGTTATAAGCTACATGGATATCCAAATCAGATGTATCAGCAACCTTCTAAGCAGAAAATAGAAGGTACCAAGAAAGTGCTGCATAGACATCAAAGAAATCAGCAACCTCCTAAGCAAAAGACAGAGGTCATCAAGAAGGTATGGAGACCAAAAGCTAGCATTCAGACTGATTAAAGCCACATACCCAAGAACAAGATCAACAATCAATCTTGGAGATCTAATAGTGAACAACACACAGGGCAGAGGCATCAAAAGAAATCTCAACTCAAATGGGCAAAGAAAAATGTTGCATATATAGCACATACATCACTAAGAGTATCAACTAAAGAAGACTGGTACTTTGACAGTGGATGTTCAAGACACATGACTGGATTGAAGAACCTGCTAGTAAACTTAAAGTCACATTCATCCAGGTATGTAACCTTTGGAGATGGAGCTAAAGGAGAAATCAAGGGAGTTGGGACCTTGGACTGTCAAGATGTTCCAAGACTAGATGATGTGCTGCTAGTTAAAGGTTTAACTGCTAACCTGATCAGTATAAGTCAATTATGTGATCAAGGGTACAGTGTAAACTTTACCAAAACTGAATGCATAGTGACTAACAAAGAACAAGAGGTTGTCATGAAAGGAGCCAGATCTAAAGACAACTGTTACATGTGGGAACCACAAGACTTCAGTCTCACTTCAACTTGCTCTCTAGCTAAAGAAGAAGAAGTGAAACTATGGCACCAAAGACTAGGTCATCTTCATTTCAGAGGCATAAAGAAGATCATATCTATGGATGCTGTAAGAGGTATTCCTAAACTGAAGATTGATGATGGAAAAATATGTGGTGAATGTCAAATAGGCAAGCAAACCAAGATGTCCCATCCAAAGCTCCAACATCTAACAACTTCCAAAGTTTTGGAACTTTTGCATATGGATCTTATGGGACCTATGCAGGTTGAAAGCCTTGGTGGTAAGAGGTATGCCTATGTGGTGGTTGATGACTTTTCAAGATATACATGGATAAACTTCATCAAAGAAAAGTCTGATGTATTTGATGTATTCAAAGAATTATGCCAAAGAATACAAAGGGAAAAATCCAGCTGTGTGATCAGAATAAGAAGTGATCATGGAAAAGAATTTGAGAACCAAAAGTTCTTAGATTTCTGCTCTTCAAAAGGAATCAATCATGAATATTCTTCACCAATCACTCCTCAACAGAATGGGATTGTTGAGAGGAAGAATAGAACTATTCAAGAATCAGCAAGAGCTATGATCCATGCTAAAAAGTTACCTTTGTACTTCTGGGCTGAAGCTATGAACACTGCTTGTTACATCCATAACAGAGTTACTTTAAGGAAAGGAACTTTGTCCACAATATATGAAGTCTGGAAGGGCAGAAAACCCACAGTTAAGTACTTCCATGTGTTTGGAAGTAACTGTTATATTCTGGCAGATAGGGAGCAAAGGAGAAAAATGGATCCTAAAAGTGATGAAGGGATTTTTCTTGGTTACTCTATAAACAGCAGAGCTTATAGAGTATTTAATTCTAGAACAAAGGTTATCATGGAGTCTATAAATGTGATAATTGATGATGCTCCTACAGATGTCCCAGAAGATGTTGGAACATCTGTTGATATCAAGACTGAAGCTGAAGAAAAGAGTGATCATTATGACTTCACTCAAACTGATGCAAGGACAGAACAATCCAGCAAACCTCCCTCCATCAGAATACAGAAGGATCATCCCAAAGATTTGATAATTGGTGATCCCAACAGAGGTGTGAGCACTAGATCAAGAGAGGTGATTTCAGGTTCATGTTTTGTTTCTAAAATAGAACCTAAAAACATCAAGGAAGCTCTTACTGATGAATACTGGATTTGTGCTATGCAAGAGGAATTAGGCCAATTCACAAGGAATGAAGTATGGAACCTTGTTCCTAGACCTGATGACATAAATGTGATTGGAACTAAATGGGTGTATAAGAGCAAGTCAAATGAGCAAGGAGTTGTTACAAAGAACAAAGCTAGACTTGTAGCTCAAGGATACACACAAATTGAAGGAGTAGACTTTGATGAAACCTTTGCACCAGTAGCAAGGCTTGAATCAATCAGACTACTTTTGGGAATTGCTTGTATCTTAAAGTTCAAGCTATTTCAAATGGATGTGAAAAGTGCCTTTCTTAATGGTTATCTTAATGAAGAAGTATATGTAGAACAACCTAAAGGATTTGTTGATCTAAGCTGTCCAAATCATGTATACAAACTAAAGAAAGCTCTTTATGGTCTGAAGCAAGCTCCAAGGGCATGGTATGAAAGACTGACTACATTTCTTATCAAGCAAGGATACAGAAAAGGTGGAATTGACAAAACCCTATTTGTTAAAGATGAAGAAGGAAATGTCATGATTGCTCAAATATATGTTGATGACATTGTCTTTGGTGGGATGTATGAAAGGATGGTCAAACATTTTGTCAAGCAGATGGAATCTGAATTTGAAATGAGCCTAGTAGGAGAATTAACCTACTTTCTTGGTCTGCAAATAAAGCAAATGGAAGACTCAATGTTCATTTCCCAAAGCAAATATACCAAGAACATAGTCAAGAAATTTGGAATGGAAAATGCTACACATAAGAGAACTCCTGCCCCCACACATTTAAAGCTGACTAAAGATGAAAAGGGTGAGAATGTAGATCAAAGCATATACAGAAGCATGATTGGAAGCTTGTTATACTTGACTGCTAGCAGACCAGACATAGCATTTGCAGTAGGAGTTTGTGCAAGATATCAAGCTGATCCAAAAGTCAGTCATCTCAATCAAGTCAATAGAATTCTTAAATATGTTAATGGTACTTGTGACTATGGCATAATGTACTTTCATGGATGCAAACCAATTCTCACTGGCTTCTGTGATGCTGATTGGGCTGGAAGTGCTGATGACAGAAAAAGCACTTCAGGAGGATGCTTCTTTCTAGGAAACAATTTGATTTCTTGGTTCAGTAAGAAACAAAATTTTGTATCCTTATCTACAGCTGAAGCTGAATATATAGCAGCTGGAAGCAGTTGTTCTCAGTTGGTTTGGATGAAGCAAATGCTCACTGAGTACAATGTCCCACGGGATGTCATGACATTGTATTGTGACAACTTAAGTGCAATCAACATATCAAAGAATCCTATCCAACATAGAAGGACCAAGCATATTGATATCAGACATCATTTCATCAGAGATCTTGTAGAAGAAAAGGTGATTTCATTGGAACATGTAGCTACAAATCTGCAGTTGGCTGATATCTTTACCAAAGCATTGGATGCTACACAATTTGAGAACTTAAGGGGCAAACTAGGAATCTGTTTATGTGAGATTTAGCAGTTAATGAAATGTGCCAACATGTCATATGACATTGTATGGCATAAGTTCCAGATGGCAACCCCAGTCTGGTCAAGAACCTTGGGTATTCCATTCCTAATAATTTGCAATGTAACAGCTATTTTTTTAGTAACAGCTTATAATCAGCTATCAAGGTTCTCATCATACTATCAAAAGCGAATCATATTATCTAGCTGTTCTTCAGAAATCATCAACCCTAAAGCTCTTCATCCATCTTCCTTGACAATGTCTCAAAACCCTAGCACTCCTGAAGAAATTCTCAACAAAGAAGATGTAGTTCACGCAACTCCCATCTTTGTGGTACCAATGAAATCAACCCATTGGACGAAATCAGAGGTAGTGCTTCTCATGCTAAAAAGCCAAGAACTCCAAAAAGAGCTAAAGATCAAGTCTGCAGCAAATCCAAAGGAGGCATTCCTTCTCCAGCAAACATGCCTCCAAAATCTTCTGACTATGTGGATGCTTCCATCAAGGAGATAGTCAACAAGATTCTTTTTGAATAGAGAGTGGTTAGTGGGATTTCTATTCCTCTGAACACCATGCCTGCCCCTCAAGAAGAACAAGCTCAAGCTGCAGAGGACACTCCTGCTCAACAAGATGTTCCAATAGATGTTGGAACATCTGAGGATGAGAAAAAGAACTCATCTGATGCTGATATTGAACAAACTGAGGACCAGAAAAAGGCCTCAAATGAAAGTGATGAAGAAGACTCTGAGGATCAGACCAAAGCCTCAACTGAAGATCACATCTCTGCTGATCAACCAGCTGAAGAGGAGACTGCTCAATCTCCTCCTGTGGTGAACCTGGAGCAGGATTCTGATACAGAGATCATAGCCTCTGTTAGACCTAGCATAGCCAAAAGGCTCAGGTCCAGGAAAGGAAAGATGCAAGTTGAACCTGAAATTCCTGAGAAGAAGAAAGCTACCCCAAAGAAAGGCAAAGCTAAAGCTGCCTTTGGTCCAACAAAACAATGGAGTAAAGTCCAAACCCAGAAGAGGAAAGCTGTCACTCCATCAGACTCAGATGTTGAATCAGATGTCCCAACATCTCCTCCCAAGAAGAAACCAGCACCATCTAGGGCTTCAACTGCTGTTCCAGAAGCTCCCTTGGACAACATCTCATTCCATCATGTCTCTAGTGTTAACAGATGGAAGTTTGTGTACCAAAGAAGGGTTGCTCTTGAAAGAGAACTGAGCAGTAATGCACTTGAGTGAACTGAACTGATTGATCTCATCTCTGCTGCAGGCCTCTTCAAAACAGTCTCAGATCTCTCTCCCTGCTATGAACTTCTTGTCAAAGAATTCATTGTTAATCTTCAGGAGGATTGTGCCAATGGTAAGTCCTCTGAATTTAGAAAAGTCTTTGTTAGAGGTAGGTGTGTAGAGTTCTCTCCTCAGATCATCAATCAATACCTAGGAAGAGAAACAGATGGACCAAATGAGCTAGGTAAGACAGATAACCAAGTCTGCAAGGTTATCACTACAAACCAGGTCAAGGCATGGCCTGTTAAAGGAAAGCTCTCAGTGAGCATGCTAACAAGAAAATATGCCATGCTGAACAGGATAGGTACAGCAAACTGGGTACCTACTAACCACACATCTTCAATATCCACTGGCCTGGCCAGGTTTATCTATGCTGTGGGAACTCAGACTAAGCTGGATTATGGTGCTTACATTTTTGATCAGACCTTGAAGCATGCCAGCTCTTCTGCAACAAAGCTGCCAATAGCTTTTCCCTCCTTGCTGTGTGGTATAGTGCTCAATCAATACCCTGGAATCCTCACTGAAAAGGACACAGTCTGCAAAAGAGAAAGCCCCCTGGCTTTTCACTACAAATTGTTCCTTAGTCATCATGCAGCAGATGTTGAAGCACCTTCTGGGACATCTGCAGGTCCTTCAACTGCCAAGACTCCTATCTCCAAGGCTGCATTAATTGCTGAACTAAAAAGCACCTGCAAAGAACTTGAAGCAAGGAAGCTGAAACTTGAAGAAATCATCCAAAGGCTGGAGAGTGAAGGAGATCAAAAAGCTGCCTCTGATGAAGAAACTGAAGCTGATGAAGAAACTGAAAGTGAGGAGTCTGAGTGATCATTGTATGTGAGGAAAATGTAATGACAACACTGCATTGTATTTCTGGATTAGTGTCTTTGGCCCCAAAATTTGTGTCTAACAAGGGGGAGAACAACAACAACAAATTGTATTGCTGTTTAATTATGAATGAAAAATCTGTTTGTTTGTGTCTGAACTGAATCAGTGTGTTTTGATAAATATTTCTGTTGCAACAAGACTGGATACATATATGTTTGAGGGGGAGTAATCTCAAATATGAATCAACAGAAAGGAATTCTATACTCTGATAAAAAGAACTTCTGCTGCACTCTGATAACCAGAAAAGATGTTAGCCAAAAATTAGCCAAAGGGGGAGTTTGTAGATGTTTAAGAATTGGCAGAATTTTTGACCAACAAGAAATGTTGAATTCAGTTCAGAATGTCCTATCAAATGTTGGGACATTATCAAACAGAGTATATGAACTTATTTCAGGATGTCTCACCAGATGTTGGGACATTGTGTAAATAACTTAAGTTCAGTTTTTCAGGATGTCCCAACAGATGTTGAGACATCTCAAACCTGCTACCAGAATTAATTAATGAGTAACTGATCAGAGATATTTAAGGAAAGTTATCTGGAATTAATTAATGATGGATAAAAACAGAACAAGGCGCATATGTAGGGAGATTTATATTGAAGATTCAGATTAAAACAGAAGACCTAAATCACCTAGAATCTAGGAGGTAACAAACCCTAATTCAAGGTGGAAGCTGCATGCGCATTAGGGCTGGATCATTCTACAGAAAGCCCAAATTACAGACACCTATTTAATCAACAGAAAATCACAGAATTGAGCACGAATTTCAGAAGACCAAATAGGGTGTCTAGAGTTTTAATAGCAGGTTGTTTTATTGTAGCACTTTATGAGCTTTTAAGCAAAAGTGCATTTGTGACTTGATTGAAACTGTGAAGTAAGATCAAGCTGTTTTGTTTGAAGTATGACTTCAATTTCATTAAACTTGTAAACAAAATCACTGTGTGATTGAGGGGGAGTGAGTAGGGTACTCTTATCTAAGGTGTGTCTTAGGTAGAAATTGCATTGGGTAGTTATTAAGTGATAGATTAAACAGGGTGGTTTAAGTCTAGAATTAATATTACTTATAGTGGATTTCCTCCTGGCTTGGTAGCCTCCAGATGTAGGTGTGGTTATACACTGAATTGGGTTAACAAACTTCTGTGTTGTTTACTTTTCTTGCTATTTAAGTTTTGGTTAAAACTGTCAAGTGTTGGGACATCTCTTAGGACATCTCATACCTGATCACAGAATTTCAATAGGGTTACAAAATCTGCTCACTTTATTCCGATTGATATTAGTTATCCTTTGGAGAAGCTAGCCGAGATTTATGTTTCTGTGATTGTGAAGTTACATGGAGTTCCTAAGAGTATTGTATTGGTTAGAGATCCTAAATTTACATCGAGGTTTTGGGAAAGTTTGCAAAAGGCTTTGGGTTCTAAGCTAAGATTGAGTTCAACTTACCATCCGCAAACGGACGGTCAAACCGAGAGGACAATTCAATCGTTGGAGGATTTGTTGCGTGCTTGTGTACTAAAGCAATGTTATGTTTGGGATAGTTGTTTAGCGTTGATTGAGTTCACCTACAATAATTCGAGTATTGGTATGGAACCGTTTGAGGCTTTATATGGTCGGAGATGTCGAACACCTTTGTGTTGGCATGAAACCGGAGAGAGAACGGTAGTGGGAGCGAATATGGTACAACAAACGACGAAAAAAGTGATGTTTATCCGGGAGAAGATACGAGCTTCTCAAAGTAGACAAAAGAGTTATCATGACAAGAGGAGAAAGGATCTTGAGTTTCAAGAAGGCGACCATGTGTTTTTGAGAGTTACACAGGTTACGGGTGTGGGTCGTGCCTTGAAGTCGAAGAAGTTGACTTCTCATTTTATTGGACCGTATCAGATTACTGCACGAGTTGGTGTTGTGGCTTATCGTGTGGCATTGCCTCCGAATCTTTCGAATTTGCATGATGTGTTCCATGTTTCGCAACTTCGGAAGTATGTTCCGGATCCATCACATGTTATTCCTATGGACGAAGTTGAAGTAAGAGATAACCTTATGGTGGAAGCTTTGCCAGTTAGGATTTTGGATCGTGAGATCAAAAAGCTAAGAGACAAGGATATTGTGCTTGTGAAAGTGGCGTAGGGAGGCGCCGCAGAAAGCAATATGACTTGGGAATTAGAGAGTGGGATGCGCGAGTCGTATCCGGAGTTGTTTGAATCAGGTAATATTTTCGAGGATGAAAATTTCTAAAGTGGGGAAGAGTTGTAACACCCTGATTCGATATTTCCCAATTTTGTTGAGTCTTTTATTTTATTTGTGTGATAGTTATTTAATTTGTGAAATTGACATGATAATATGATATGTTGATGTGTTAATGTGGTATGTTGATATGGTTTGTGATTTTACCGTTTTGTGAATTTTCGGGTAAATTTAGATTGGTGGGTATTTTAGACTTTTGCTAATTAAGGATAAGTTAGAATTTGTGTAGAATTATATTTTGTGAGAAAAATGATATTTAGTGGAAAAGAGAAGAAAATGAGTTAAGTGTAGAAATAGTTAGTAAGAGAGAAAGAATAGAAAGATAGGAAGAAAAGATATAAGTGTGAGAAATAGAAAGAAAGGGAGATAGAAAGAAAAAGAGGAGAAAGAAAAGGAAGAGAAGAGAAAAGAAGAGAAAAGAGGAAAAGTTGGAAATTCATCAAGATTGCTCCTAGGAATCGGAATAATCGGGTAAGGGTGATAAACATTTTTATCTTAATCTTGTATATGATCATGTATGTATGTGAATAATTGGGTTTTGATTTTGATGAAGTTTAGAGAAGATGAATAGTTAGGGTTTTGATAAAATTGTGAGAAAATGGTGGATTAATCGGTTAAAATTTGTTATAATCGAAGTTGGATGGTAGATATATGTTGTTGATCATTTTTAATAAAGTTTTGGTTGAGTTTTGAGTGGAATGATTTGACTGTATGCAGCTGAGAAATTCTGGAATTCACTATTGTCGCTCAGCGAGCTATCCTCGCTCAGCGAGAGTTCCAGGGATTCCCTCGCTCAGCGAGCGAGAAGGTGCTCAACGAGCCTGTAATTTTTTTAGAGTTTTTTTTAACTCGTAGCTTTAGTTTCGGTTATCCGTTTTAGACATTCTTTTTATCGATTCGAAGCTAGAAACGTGTAGAAACTAATGATGCTAAGAAATGTAATTTTTAGCCGACTTTCACCCGAATTTTCCGATAAAACGTAAATGAGTTAATTATTGAAATGTGGGTTTGATGTGATGTTGTGGCCATTTGGCAAATGAATACATTGCTTGAATTGAATGTCAATGTATGCTAATTGAATGAGTTGAGTGCATAATTATGTTGGGAATAATGTATGCATTTTCAAGAATGTTGCGTGTCATTTTGCATGTGAAGCATAATGTATGCATTCTTGTGTTGTGGGGTTCTTTGTGAATCCGTTGTAGCATCATGTGCTCATGTGGAGTATGAGCGATGACTACAACACGATTGTGTGCCCATGTGGGGTGTGAGCGATCGGATTTTGTGCCCGTGTGGGGTGTGAGCAATCCATAAACATTGTGTGCCCATGTGGGGTGTGAGCAATGGGTGATTTATTCACATTGATTGTGTGCCCGTGTGGGGTGTGAGCAATCGAATTGTGTGCCCGTGTGGGGTGTGAGCAATCCATAAAAATTGTGTGCCCATGTGGGATGTGAGCAATGGGTGAACATTGTATGCCCAACGGGGAGTTACTTTAGGTAACGAGTGATGGTTCCAATTAGTTCCTGAGTGAACTTGATGATGATTGAGTCGGTACCGCATTTGCATCTACATAGAGTCGTGTGTCGGTCTCTATGATTTACATTTATCATCCAAATTGTGATATGATGAAAATAAACATGAATATATATATATATATATATATATATATATATATATATATATATATGTATATATATATATGTGTGTGTGTGTGTGTGTGTGTTTATATGGAGATGAAAGTATGTATTGATGAAAACATGCTTGCTTATATATATATATATATATATATACATATATATATATATATATATATATATATATATATATATATATATATATATATATATATATATATGGATGTGTGAATACATATATATGTGTATATATATATATATATACATTGTGGTGTATATGTGTGAATTGTGCATAATGAATGTGCTAGTATGAATATGTATATATGTATACATTATGATGTACATAGGTGATGAGAAGTGATTGTAGCGAGAACATGTTTTATGTGTATTTTATATGTTGAGATATATAATTATATGCAATGTTATTATGATAATGTTTCTCACCCTTCTGTGATACATTTTGTGATATATAATTATATGCAATGTTATTATATGCAATGTATATGTATTTTGATGATGAATGTTTTATGTAAACATGAAATATTTGGTGAATCAAACTTGTGGATATATTTATGAGAAGTATATAAGTTTGAAAATGTTATGTTTGTTTCCGCTGTTATTTGAATTTAATGGATACGGGTGTAAGGATGAAATCCTTCTATTGCAAGTTACCTCGTTTGTTGCATATCTATAATGAGCAGGTGTTGTATGTTTTAATTTCAAGTATAATGTGATATGCTCCTTTTATACCATATTTCAAATATACTCTGATGAAATTATTAATATGTGTCTAAATGATTTAATTGTTTATTTAGGGGTATAGAAAGGGGGTGTTACACACCTCATATTTTTTAGTACTTGGGTTGTTGGCTCTGGACTCAATACTTGTATTCCTAAAAAACACTTAATAATAACAAGAGTTTAGTTCGGTCCTATTAGGGTGAAAATGAGTGGTTGGGATACCATTGTCCCATCTATGCTCGAGTATTTGATGGTGGGTTGTACTTAGACTATGGTTGGATACTCGTCTCCTTCTAAGTACCAATGACTAAACTCGCCTCACATATTTCAAAACAAAATCCTTTCAAACTCTAAAATCAATCATTCAACTTTATCTTCTACATTAGGGCATCAAACCTTCCCCCAAATGGCACATTACCTCCTTTCTACCGTAAACAAGTAACACATAAGTCTTCATGCAACGAGTGGTAAACACTTAACTACTAGAGCACGAACGTTAACCTCTCCCAACAAACCCATAATACATAGTCCCACGAACTACGAACACTCTGATTCCTCATTGGTTAATGGAGATACGTAGGCACAAGACGACAAAGTTTTGGCAAGCATAATTCACATAATTCTTGTAGTTCTCTGAACTACGTTAACTCTTATTTCTCATTCCAGATGAGAATATGTAGGCATAGGATTGCGAGATCCTATCGAGTCCTCTTTTGTTTTTTCTTTTCCCGTTTCTTTTTCCTTTAGCAAGTAGGCTTTAGATATACACACCCTTTGATTAGAAAAACAAGCGTGGATCCCGTTGAGTACAACTATTGCGACAGGTGCGAATAACTTTCTCACGCATAATCGACTCTTGAACCTTGGATTTGGTTGCGATGAACATATCTTTCCCTTTTGAGGTTTCTTCGATCGTTTCCTTTCTCTGTTAGGATAAATAACGTTTAGTGGCGACTCTGTTTTTTGTTCCGGTTGTTTTTCGCATTGTGACGCATTGTTGATTTCATTATTAACACCATTTTCTTCAATGATAGTCACTTGAGGTAATGTTTCAACATCTTCTTCAACATCTATATGCTTCTCTAGAGTTGAGTCATCTATCACAACATTAATGGATTCCATCACTGTCTTGGTTCTTATTTTGAATACTCTATAGGCTTTGCTGTTTGTGGAGTGTCAAAGGAATATCCCTTCATCACTTTTGGGATTCATTTTCCTTCTTTGTTCATGATCAGTTAGAATATAACACTTGCTTCCAAAGATATGGAAGTACTTGACAATAGGCTTTCTTACCTTCCATAATTCATAAAGAGTAGTTGAAGTACTAGTTCTCAAGGCAACTCTATTATGAATATAACATGCAATATTCATTCCTTCGGCCCAAAAATGATAAACTAAATGATTAGCATGGAGCATGACCCTAGCAGACTCTTGAAGAGTCATATTATTTCTCTTAACTACTTCATTCTGTTGAGGAGTGATGGGAGAAGAAAACCCATGATTGATTCCTTCAGAAGAGAAAAAATTAGCAAAATTGCTATTTTTAAATTCCTTTCCATGTTCATTTCTAATTTTGACAATTTTTTTTTCCTTTTCTCTTTGAAGCTTTTGGCTAATCCCTCAAATACTTCAAAGACATCTGATTTTTCTCTGATGAAATGCACCCAGGTAAATCTTGAAAATCATCAACAATAACATAGGCATACCTATTTCCACCAAGGCTCTCAACCTACATGGGACCCATTAAATCCATGTGAAGAAGTTCCAACACTCTTGAAGTAGTCAAATATTGAACCTTTGGATTGGACATCTTGGTTTGTTTTCCAATTTGACACTCACCACAAATTTTCCTTCATCTATCATGAGCTTAGGAATTCCTCTGATATCTTCTGCTGATACAATCTTCTTCATACCTATCAAATGTAAATGACCAAGTTTTTGGTGCCATAATTGAACTTCATCTTCTTTAGACAACATGCATGTAGATGAACTCTTTGTTGATTAGGGTGTCCATAAGTAACAATTGTCCTTAGATTTGACTCCCCTCATCAGGACTTCATCCTTCTCGTTAGTAACCACACATTCAAACTTAATGAAGTTGACTTTCAACCCTTGATCACACAACTGACTTATGCTTATCAAGTTGGCAGTCAGTCCTTTTACTAGAAGCACATTTTCAAGACTAGGAGATCCTGCACATGCTAGATTTCCAACACCTTGAATTTCTCCTTTTGCACCATCTCCAAAAATAACATAGCTAGTAGAGTGTGACCTAATGTTTACTAGGAAGTTCTATATACCAGTCATATGTCTAGAACACCCACTATAAAAGTACCAGTCTTTTCTAACAAAAGCTCTGAAAGAAGTATGAGCAATAAAAAATTTGATAGTTTCTTTGGGAACCCACTTCTTTGTACTCTTAAACACTTTATTATTAAACTTGGGATGGACAAAAGACCTTGGATATCCATACAGTCTGAAACATAAAGGCTTGATATGGGAAAATCTACCACAATAATGACATCTCCATTGTAGAGTTTTATATCCTTAGAGTCTCCTTTCAATGTTTGATTATTGAACCATATGTCTTTCAAGTCACCAACCCTTTTCCAACTTGAATAATTTCGTCTAACATGTTTGAACCATTATTTAACATTCTTATAGACTTGTTCATATTTTCAAGTTTGGAGGTCAACATGGTAACCTCATCTTGTAGTCTATAGATGTTGGGTAAATACTCTTCCTTCTCATACTGGAGTTGAAAAATAGTTTCATGTTGCTTTTCACTTTTGATGCACAGGTCTTGGTAGGAAACAATTAGTTCAACATAAGGAGTTTCTTCATTGATGGACTCTACGTCATTTGCCTATCTTCCAGTTAAAGCAGTTACACATTTGGATGTTTCATCATCACTTTCATTTTCCTCTTCAGACCACAAAGTAGTCAACCCTTTAGGTTGTTCACTACAACAAAAATGACATTTAACAGCGCACCTTAGACAACGCTTTCTTTAGGAAGTGCTGTCTAAGGTTAAAATTAATAGCAAACACAGAAACTGTTCAAAAAAATTAAAAAAGCGTTGTTAAAAGTCCTACCTTAGACAGCGCTTTTGAAAAAGCGCTTTCTAAGGTAGGCCTTAGATAGCGCTTTTAGAAAGCGCTTTTAAAGGTAGGCCTTAGAAAGCGCTTTGTCAAAAGCGTTGTCTAAGGTCTTTCAATTTTAAAAAAAATTAAAACCAAAAGCGCTGTCTAAGGGGGGGCTTAGACAACGCTTTTCAAAAGCGTTGTCTAAGGCCTACCTTAGAAAGTGCTATTATCAAAAGCACTGTCTAAGGTCTAATACAGTTCTATTTTCATTTCTTCCTTTCCCTCTCTTCTACGAATGACGAACAGAAATCGCCATTTTCGCCCTAACGAGCTTCAACAGTCTTACCTCCACCGTCGTCCACCACATTCTACCTCCGTGAAGTCCACCGCCGTCCTCCGTCGTCTTCCGTTCAAAAAGGTACGTGTTCTTCGTTCATGGTACTGTTCTTGTTCATGGTACTGTTCTTGTTCTTGTTCTTGCTTGTTTTATTGCTGAAAAGTTGCATAACCATGTATATAAACTAAGTTAGTTACTATGTATATACAGTATGAACCATAAGATTCATTGATGGATAATGTTCTTGTTCTTGTTCTTGTTCTTTTGTAGTTACTATGTATATACACTGAGTTTATATAAATATTAACACTGAGTTATTGGCTTCATTACCTGAGAAGTTTTTTGTTGAATCTGTAGACTGAGTTCGAAAAGCAACCAAGTTCGTCCATTTTCTTGACTGAGTTCGTCCGAGTTCATCCTCTACTGAGTTCTCATAAGGTACATTGTTGTTGTTATGTTCGATAAGTCATAATTTTTTTGTTATTTTCTTGACTGAGTTTTTGGTTATAATCTATGAAGCATGGATAAAACATTTAGGATACGGAGATACGTTAGTCATTAAAACATTTAGGATACGATACGATTAAAATATGTATATAAAAAATTAAAATTAAACATTAGTGTTATGTTTGATAAGTCTAATATTGTTGTTATGTTCGATAAGTCTAATATTGTTGTTATATTGTTATAATGAAAGTGAACTTGAAAGTCTAATATTAGTGTTATGTTCGATAAGTCTAATATTAGTGTTATGTGCAATAAGTCTAAATTAAAATTAAACATTTAGAATACGGAGTTTTTGTTTAAAACATTTAGGATACGGAGATACGTTAGTCATTAGTGTTATATTCGATAAGTCTAATATTGTTGTTATTATATGAAACTCTATTTTCAACTTCAATGATGTAAATATCTGTTAAATGTGAGAAAATGAAGTGAACTTGAAAGTTGTTAGAATATTCGAAGATACTACTTTAGTTATGTATTTTCGTCTGGATTTAACTGGGTTATTGTCGTTTGGAGAAACATTGGTTATGTATACGTTATTGAAGTTGATATTGATTGTTTACCTTAATAAGTTGGAAAACCATGGATAAAACATGGATCTGTGTCGATCGAGTGACCAAAGAGTACGGGAATGCGTTTGCGGAATTCGTTAAGTTTGTTGTTTAACACACTGAAAACCCCAGACGAATGCATTGTCCTTACTTGCGTTGTTGTTATATTGGTAAGGTTGACGCAGATGGATTGAAATCGTATTTACTGAGGCATGGAATTGATCAAAGTTATCAGTGTTGGATATTTCATGGTGAGAAAATTAACGAGAATGTTGAACCGAGTGGAAAAAGTAATACGACCTATACTTCATACAACAAAGACACGGAAACATACGATTGTGATCGAGTTAAAGAGATTGTAGAAGCACTTTAAGAAGATCTTCATGATTGTCCTGAAATGTTTAAGAGGATGGTAAGCGATACAGAGAAAACGATGTACAAAGGTTGCACTAAATTCTCAAGACTATCTGCGGTATTAAAGTTGTACAACTTAAAGGCGGGAAATGGATGGTCGGATAAAAGTTTCACAAAGTTGTTGGCCCTTATGAGAGAAATGCTACCGGATGGTTGGCAAGGGAAAAGTGCATAACATTAGCGGAGTATTACTTCACACCAGAGAGCTCCCTGCTGGATGTTTGAAAGTATCGGTTGATATTGCAGTTGAGCCGAATGCATCATTACCATATCCTAACGATGGTTCGGATGCAACAACGGTGGATGAAGCAGTAGGTTCGTTTGTTGCATAGCCGAAAAACCTCATTAGCGTAGGATATGAGGTATGCCTAAAAACTTTGTTAACCTTAATGTGTATATTCAAAGTTTTTGTGTGCATTTTACGTACATTTTTTACTTGGTTATGTTAAATAGACTCCCACAAGATCCAAATCAAAAGATAATGTTATTCTGCGGCATACCGAGTCCGTGGTTTCAAAAAAATAGGTACAATACAATTATATGACATATATGTATGGAAGTTGTTAAATTCTTAATTTCATCTAACTATTTATATGATATGTAGCTTCAAGAAAATGAGGTTAGCAACGTCTTTGCACAATAACAAAAAGAGGTTAGCAAAGCCTCTGCACAACAAAAAAGGAGGTTAGCAACACCTCCGCACAACAAAAAAAGGCTGGTGCTAAGAAGACCGTAGCTAAGAAAAACCTACCACCAAGTATAGGTCATGCCTCCATACATTTCTAAGATGACAGATATTCTGACCGAAGGTGTTCGTCTTGTGCATATGGAGGAAGGTATTTTCAGCTTTGATTACGAACAAATGATTGGTAATGAAGACTTCATGCAAGTTTTTGGTCGTGAAGAAATTGGCGTCAGTGTTGTCAATACATATATCAGGTAAATCCGGTCTACTTTGTTATATTAATTGAACAACTTATTTACTTTATGTTTCAAATGAGGCGTCTAATGTTAATGATGTTTTTATTTAAGGTTTTTGTATGACAAATTGATGCGCCCCAATGGATTGGACGTAACATTTGGATTTTAGCACCCGCGTCCGTCAACTTAAGTTTAATCATAAGTAGACCAGATACCGTGACAGAGTATGTTCTCAGGATCCTCATGGCCAACAAAGATGCGGAGAAGTTGTTATTTATACCGTTTAATACCGGGTTAGAATTTTATTCTAAATTCATCTATTATAATTATTTTGTATTTTTACGTCGTGTAGAAAATTTACATCTAACATTTGTTTAATCATACAGTGAACATTGGTTGTTGCTTGCAATCAATCCTATCAGAGAAATTGTTTATTATCTTGACTCGTTAGGAAATGATTGGACAACATACCCTGATATGAAGGACACAATTGACACGTAAGTGAGATTGTTCTAAATTTTCTTGTATGTATTTATTAATTTATGTGAAATGTTCTAATTACTTCATTTTTATTTTATTAGCATCCTACAAGCTTTTCGAGTCCAACGAGATATCCAAACATCAAAGAGGAGAGCCAACTACATTACATGGATAAAAGTGGCGGTATATTATTAATTATCACATTTTTTATTATATTAGTGATGATACTTTATAAAACTTAGGATTTATCCATATTTTCTTTTCATCTGTAGTGTCCTCAGCAACGTAATCAAATAGATTACGGATATTTCATGTTGAGGTTTATGCGAGATGCTCTTGTTTTGGGCGGATTAGAGATTCTCACCGATGTATGTATTTCTAACTTATGAGTTATTTTAATATTTACTCATATCTCTCATATAATTAAATAGTTGAAATTAAATCAAACTATGTTATATTATTATGTAGTACTTTGATGAATTCAAGTGTGCATATTATACAAAAGATCAAGTGGACGAAATCAAAGAGGAATGATATCAATTCATTATAGAGCTAGGTGTTATGTGAGGTATAATATTGTACTCTTACTTTAATTGATGAGAATTTAAATATGTGTAACGTTGTAATTTCTATAATATTGTTTATTAATTGAATTACAATCTTTGTGTTGTTTCAGGACCTATGTATATTTGAAGCAATGCTTTGGATGGATTAGATATGTGTAATTATAATATGTACATTTGTAGTAAAATGCAATGACTTGTAATTATAATAGGCCAAAATGGTTTGAATTGGTATATATATATACATATACATATATATATATATATATATATATATATATATATATATATATATATATATATATATATATATATATATATATTGGTTTGAATTGCCAATTTTGGATTTATAATTTTGGTGCATAAATTGATATATAATTTGTGATATTTGTCTACCAAAAATTGGTTGAAAACAGGTCCAAATTCTGGTTTAAAAACCTGGTAAAAAAAGTGGTTTCAAAAAAATTATTCAAAAATTTTCGTATACCTTAGACAGCGCTTTACACAAAAAGCGTTGTTTAAGGGGGGCTTAGACGGCGCTTTCCAAAAGCGTTGTCTAAGGTATACCTAAAAGAATTAAAATAGGAGGGGATTAGACAGTGCTTTCACTAAAAGCACTGTCTAAGGTATACCTAAAAAAATTAAAATAGGAGGGGATTAGACAGCGCTTACACCAAATGCATTGTCTAAGGTATTCCTAAAAGAGTTGTCTAAGGGTACCTTAGACAGAGCTTTTAAGATTTAAAAAAGCGTTGTTTAAACCTTTAGCAGCGGAGGTTTAGACAGCGCTTTAAAGCGCTGTCTAAGTGAAAAAAAAAACGTTGTCTAAGGTCTTGTTTGTTGTAGTGGTTTCTTCAGATAGGTGGGACATTATGCTCTAATGTGTCCAAACCCTTCACATTCATGATGTAACGCCCCGATTTTATTTAATCATTTTATTCAGAATGTTGTGTTGTGGTGTGTGAAGAATAATATATATTATCTAATATAATTGTGATATTAAATTATATTTTTGGTGGATAATTGTATTATTAGAGGTTAAATAAAATAAATGGAATAAATAAGAGATAAGGACAAAGTGGTCAATTGATGAAAGTAGAAAGGGTAAAATGGGAAGATCATAAGTTGGGCCTTAGGGGTTATGTTGGAATTAAGGAAAAAGGGAAAACATAATCGTAATTGGGAGAGAACAAGAACGACCGTGAAAAGGTGTGAAGAGGAGAAGATGAGGAAAAGGGTTTATTCGTGAAGAGTTCGTAAAGAACAAGAATTTCTCAAGAAAACCTAAGGTAAGGGTGGGATTCTTCCATCTTAAGGGTTCTATAATGCGAATTGGGTAGGTTGAGAATTAAATATTGATATTGTGATGAACAGTTGTAGAATTTTGTTGAATTAAGAGTTGTTTGTTGATGTTAGTTGATTATTGCATGAATTAGAGAATAGAATTGGTAATTGCTAAGAATTCTGGCTGGTTTTGGTGTTGTGGAAAACTGTTCTCATAACAGGTTTTGAGAGTAGAGGGTGACTGGGCAATTTGCAAAATTGCAGAGCTCGCTTAACGAGAAGAGTCAGGAATTTTAGCACTTAGCGAGCTATGACCCTCGCTTAGCGAGCTCTGGAGCATGAAAGTTAATTTTTAAATTCTGAAAAATTATTTAATGCTTAGTAATGCATAGGAACTGATGGGGTATAGTTGGAGGTAGTGAAAGATGAGCTATACACTTAATTGTAGGGATAATTAATGTGATTTGAATTTAAACATGATTGATGTGTTTGTTGTGGTTGTTGTTGTTGTGATGTTGTGTTTCATATGCTTATTAATGATATATGAGTATATGATATGTTGTGTTGCATTGTTATGATATGAGTTGAATTATATGATTACATGTTATGAAATGCATGATAATCGTGATGATGATAATTAGTAGTATATTGATTGATATTGTGATATGTGGTCGTTGTTGTTGATGTTGTATGATTTAGTTGTTGTGAGTATCCATGTATTCCATTGATGTTGCATGACATGTTGCATATGTTATTTAACATACCAAGGTGGGGTATGTCGTTGTTGTGATGTTAGTGAGGTCATGAAATAGGGATCGTACGTGGTCATGAAATAGGGGCTGAGGGTCTGATCATGAAATAGAGATCATATTGGACCATGAAAGAGGGGTCGAGAGTTTCGAAGGGAACTGGATCTTGAAATAGAGATCGGATTATGGTACCACATGCATAGAATCAAGTTGAGTCTCATTGCATAATTGTTGTGGTCATTGTATATGATGTTGTGGTTTATGTGTCGTTGTTGTATGTGATGTTGTTGAATAATCGTTGTCGAGAAGCAGTGTAATTTTATGATACTTGCTTAATTCTTATTATATTATCTTTATGATGTAAGTATCTCACCCCTTCTGTTTGAATGTTACCTTCCCGTTGGTAACGTGCAGGTGAGCAAGATAAGTCGAGTGGTGGTCAATGAAGTCGGTGTACTTCTCGTCTTTAAGATGTCGCTCTGATACTTCGCTTTGGGAGTAGGGTTGATGATGCTTTTATTTGTTATTTCTTTTATAAAACACTTTTTGTAATTGGAGTTAAATAATGTTGGTTTAAAATTTATTTCCGCTGCATGTTGAACAAATGTTTCTGAAAATGTATCAATGAGTCATTTATGAAGTTGATTGTGACACTCAAATAGAACTGAAAATTTTACTCTGATTTTATTAATATTTCCGTGAGGTGATTTGGGTGTTACAAAGTGGTATCAGAGCAGGTCGGTCCGTCCGACCAAGTAGTTGAATCGTCGAGTTGTTGAGTCGTTGCGTTGTTGTTGAGTGTTGGGCATTGTTGACGTGCTATAGTTGTGTTATTATTGTTGTTGATTCTAAATCATTGTTGGATTGTGTTCTGTTATGTGACAAATTTAGAATGGCTGGGAGAAACGATGTTGCACTTGCCGCTGCTATGCAAGTGATGGCACAAGCTGTGCAAAATCCGATGAATGTTGGGGATCACAAAAGCAACGAGTTCAGGAAGAATAATCCGCCAGCATTCAAGGGGAAGTAGGATCCTGATGGAGCATAGGATTGGCTCAAGGAGATTGAGAGGATCTTCAGAGTTATGGAATGTTCAAAGGGAAGTAAGGTGCGATTGGGTGCGCATAGAATGGTATTTGAGGCTGATGATTGGTGGGTTGGCACTTACCAACGATTAGATGCATTTGGTGAGGCATTCACCTGGGTTGTGTTCAAGAGAGAATTCCTGAGGAAATACTTTCCTAAAGATGTTCAGGGAAAGAAGGAAATAGAGTTTTTGGAGCTGAAGCAGAGCAGCATGTCGGTGACTGGGTACGCTGCGAAGTTCACTGATTTGGCGAAGTTCTATCTGTATTACAGTGAAGCAACTGCTGAGTTCTCGAAGTGTGTTAAATTCGAGAATGGATTGAGGCCTGAGATTAAGCAAGCGATTAGTTATCAGAGGATCCGTAGGTTTCCTGATCTGGTGGACTGTTGTAGAATCTTTGAAGAAGACAGTAAGGCTCAATCTGAGCACTTTAAAGGTTTAGCTGAGATAAGAGGTAAGCAGCAAGTGAGACGTGGAAAACCTTATGCAGCTCCTGCTAATAAGGGTAAGCAGAAGTAGAATTAGGGAAAAAGGCCAAGTGGGGGAGGTTCTCCTACTTCTCTTAAGTGCTATAGGTGTGGTGAGATGGGTCATCGTGTCAGTGAGTGCACGAGTGACATGAAGAAGTTTTTCAAGTATGGTCAGCCTAGACACATGATTTTTGAGTGCAAGGCAAATCTGGTTATTTGCCATAACTGTGGGGAGCAAGGTCATATCAGTACGCATTGTCAGAAGCCCAAGAAAGCTGCAACTGGAGGAAAGGTGTTCGCTTTGACAGGGACACAGACTTCCAGTGAGGATCGTTTGCTAAGAGGTATTTGTCACATTAATAATATTCCTTTTATTGCTATGATTGGCACTGGTGCGACACATTGTTTTATTTCTCTTGACAGTGTGAGGAAATTTTGACTTATTGTGTCTCTGATTCAAGGAGAGATGGTTATCGAGACTCCTGCTAATATGTCGTTAACTACTTCTCTCGTATGTCTGAATTGTCTATTATCGATCTATGGTAAAGACTTTGGTGTAGATTTGATTTGTTTGCCGTTGAGAGGTATGGATGTGATTTTAGGTATGAATTGGTTGGAGTACAACCATTCTCATATTAATTGCTTTAGTAAGTCGGTTTGGTTTCTTACTCTTGGTGAAGAGGCAGAAGAAGCTGGTTATTTGTCTGCTCGAGAGTTGAGATAGCATTTGGATGATGAAGCGCAAGTTTTGGCTTTGTTTGCTTCGTTGTCGGTGGAGAATGATATGGAAATTAGTGAATTGCAAGTGGTGAGGGATTTCCAGGAAGTGTTTCTGGATGATGTTGTGGATGTGTCGCCAGAGCGGGAAATGGAATTTAATATCAATCTTGTGCCAAGAACGAGACCTATTTCGATGGCATCGTATCGTATGTCAGCTTCAGAGTTATCTGAGTTGAAGAAACAATTAGAAGAAATGTTAGAAAAGAAATTTGTGAGACCGAGTGTATCGCCATGGGGAGCACCGGTATTGTTGGTGAAGAAGAAGGATGGTAGCATGAGGTTGCATATTGATTACAGACAACTGAATAAGGTGACGATTAAGAATGTATCCACTTCCAAGGATAGATTATCTGATGGATCAGTTGGTTGGTGCTTGTGTGTTCAGTAAGATCGATTTGCGATCGGGTTATCACCAGATAAATGTGAAGGATGAGGATATTCAGAAGACTGCTTTTAGGACTCGGTATGGACACTATGAATATGCATTGATGCCATTTGGAGTTACTAATTCACCTGGTGTATTCATGGAATATATGAATCAGATTTTCCATGAGTATTTAGATCGATTCATTGTTGTGTTTATAAATAACATTCGGATTTACTCTAAGTCAGAAGAAGAGCATGTTGAACATTTGTGAATTGTGTTGCAAGTGTTGAAAGAGAAAAAGCTCTATCCAAAATTGTCGAAGTGTGAATTCTGGTCGAAAGAGGTGAGTTTTCTGGGTCATGTGATTTCAGAACAAGTGATTGTTGTGGATCCGTCCAAAGTAGATGCAGTGCTACAATGGGAGACTCTGAAGTCAGTGACAGAGATTATAAGTTTCTTGGGATTGGCCGGTTATAATCGGAGGTTTATTGAGGGGTTTTCAAAGTTGACACTTCTGTTGACCCAATTAACTTATAAGAACAAGGCGTTTGTGTGGGATTCTCAGTGTGAGAAGAGTTTTATTGAGCTGAAAAAGAAGTTGACTACTGCACGCGTTTTGATTTTGCTGAAAGAAGATGAACCATTTGTGGTTTATTGTGATGCTTCCTTGACGGGTTTAGGTGGAGTGTTGATGCAAGATGGTTAGGTTGTGGCGTATGCTTCACGTCAGTTAAGAGTTCATGAGAGGAATTACCCTACTCACGATTTGGAGTTGGAAGCTGTGGTTTTTGTCTTGAATATTTTAAGACATTACTTGTATGGTTTGAGGTTTGAAGTTTATAGTTATCATAAGAGTTTAAAATACCTATTTGATCAGAAAAAGCTGAATATGAGACAGAGATGTTGGTTAGAATTTCTGAAAGACTATGACTTTAGTTTGAATTATCATCCATGTAAGGCTAATGTTATAGCTGATGCTTTGAGTCGGAAGACATTGCACATGTCGGCTATGATGGCTAGAGAGTTAGAGTTGATTGAACAATTCAGAGATATAATTTTGGTTTGTGAACATACATCTCATAGTGTGATGTTGGGAAAGCTGAAGGTTAATAATGATTTTCTTGATCGTGTCCGAGAGAGTCATAAGTCGGATGTGAAACTAGTGGACCTGATGGTTAGTGATGAACAAGTTGGGAATAATGAGTTTCGAGTTGATGATCAGGGAGTACTGAGATTTCGAGATTGCATTTGTATTCCTATTGATGTTTATTTAAAGAGAATGATTCTTGAAGAAGGGCATAAGAGTGGATTGAATATTCATCCAGGAGCGACAAAAATGTATCAGGATTTGAAGAAGATATTTTGGTGGCCTGGTATGAAACAAGATGTGGCTCAATTTGTGTATGCGTGTTTGACTTGTCAGAAGTCGAAAGTGGAACATCAGAAACATGCTGGGTTGATGCAACCGTTGGATATACCAGAGTGGAAATGAGATAGTATATCGATGGATTTTGTTACAAGATTACCTATTACTCCAAGAGGACATGATGCCATTTGGGTGATTGTGGATAGGTTGACGAAGTTAGCACATCTTATTCTGATTGGTATCACTTATTCTTTGCTGAGATCGACAAAGATATATGTGAGTATAATTGTGAAGTTGCATGGAATACATTTGAATATTGTGTCAGATAGAGATCTGAGGTTCACTTCGAGGTTTTGGGAGTGTTTGCAAGCGGCATTAGGTTCGAAGTTGAATTTGAGTTCAACTTATCATCCTCAGACTGATGGACAGACAGAAAGGACGATACAATCTTTGGAGGATTTGTTGAGGGCTTGTGTGCTTGAACAAGGAGGTGCTTGGGATAGTCACTTATCGTTGATTACATTTACGCATAACAATAGTTATCATTCCAGTATCGGAACAACACCATTTGAAGATTTTTATGGTCGGAGATGTAGAACACATCTGTGTTAGCATGAGTCGGGTGAGAATGTGGTACTTGGACCTGATATTGTACAACAAACTACTGAGATGGTAAAGTTGATTCGAGATAAGATGAAGACTTCACAGGGTAGGAAAAAGAGTTACCATGATAAGAGAAGAAAGGATCTTGAATTTCAAGAAGGAGACCATGTGTTTTTTAGGGTTACTCCGGTGACCAGTGTTGGAAGCACTTTGAAGTCGAGGAAACTTAATCCTAAGTTTATTTGGCCGTATCAGATTTCGGCAAGAGTTGGACTTGTTGCTTATAGAGTGGCGTTGCCACCAATATTATCCAATTTGCATGATATGTTCCATGTGTCACAACTTCGGAAGTATGTTCCAGATCCGTCACATGTGATACCTGTAGATGTTTAAGGATTGGCAGAATTTTTGACCAAACAAGAAATGTTAAATTCAGTTCAGAATGTCCTATCAGATGTTGGGACATTAGCAAACAGAGTATGTGAACTTATTTCAGGATGTCCTACCAGATGTTGGGACATTGTATAAATGACTAAGTTCAGTTTTGTCAGGATGTCCCAACAGATGTTGAGACATCTCAGACCTGCTACCAGAATTAATTATTGATTAACAGATCAGAGATATTTAAGGAGAACTATCTGGAATTAATTAATGCTGGATAAAAACAGAACAAGGCGCATCTGTAGGGAGTTTTAAATTGAAGATTCAGATTAAAACAGAAGACCTAATGCACCTAGAATATAGGAGGTAACAAACCCTAAATTCAAGGTGACAGTTGCTGCACATTAGGGCTGGATCATTCTACAGAAAGCCCAAAATTCAGATACCTATTTAAACAACAGAAACTCATAGAATTGAGTACGAATTTCAGAAGACTAAATAGGGTGTCTAGTGTTTTAATAGCAGGTTGTTTTTATGTACCACTTTATGAGCTTTTAAGCAAAAGTGCATTTGTGACTTGATTGAAACTGTGAAGTAAGATCAAGCTGTTTTTTGTTTGAAGTGTGACTTCAATTTAATTAAACTTGTAAACAAAATCACTGTGTGATTGAGGGGGAGTGAGTAGGGTACTCTTATCTAAGTGAGTCTTAGGTAGAAATGGCATTGGGTAAGTATTAAGTGATAGATTAAACAGGGTGGTTTAAGTCTAGAATTAATATTACTAATAGTGGATTTCCTCCTGGCTTGGTAGCCTCCAGATGTAGGTGTGGTTATACACTGAACTGGGTTAACAAACTTCTGTGTTGTTTATTTTTCCTGCTGTTTAAGTTTTGGTTAAATTTGTCAAATGTCCTATTAAGTGTTGGAACATCTCTTAGGACATCTCATTACAGAATTTCAATTGGCATCAGAGCAGGCACCCTGCCTGTTTATACTGGGTGAGATCTAGGGAAAACAAATTCTGTAACATGGACAGAGATATAGGGTCAGTAAATAGACCACCTATACTGGATGGGTCTAATTATGACTACTGGAAGCCAAGAATGATTGCATTCTTAAAGTCACTTGACAACAGGGCATGGAGAGCAGTAAATGTTGGATGGAAACATCCTGTTCAAAACACCAAAGATGGATCAATAGTTCTGAAACCTGAAGAAGAATGGAGTAAAGAGGAAGAAGATTCAGAACTAGGCAACTCAAAAGCCCTAAATGCTTTATTCAATGGCATTGATAGAAATATTTTCAGACTGGTGCATCATTGTGAGCTGGCCAAAGATGTGTGGGATACCCTCAAGACAACTCATGAAGGAACATCAAAAGTAAAAATGTCAAGACTTCAACTTCTCACCACCAAGTTTGAAAACTTGAGAATGAAGGAAGATGAATCAATTCATGAGTTCTACATGAACATCTTGGATATAGCCAATACTTCTGGAGCCTTGGGAGAAAAGATGACTGATGAAAAGCTTGTAAGGAAGATTCTCAGATCTTTGCCAAAAAGATTTGACATGAAAGTCACAGCAATAGAAGAGGCACAAGACATATGCTCCATGAAAGCTGAAGAACTCATTGGTTCCCTTCAAACTTTTGAGATGGGAATGAATGACACACATGCTAAAAAGAACAAAAGCATTGCCTTGGTTTCAAATACAGATGAAGAAGAAGATGATGAACCAGCAAATGATAAAAGCTTATCAGAAAACCTTGCATTGATTGGAAGACAATTCAAACAGATTCTCAGAGGAATGGAAGGAAAATCCAAACCTAGTGGAAGAAACATAAACTCTGAGAACAGAAGACCTTATGATGCTAACAAAAGAGTAAAGTATGCTGAAAAGACCAGTCAAGATAAAGGAGTCAAATGCCATGAATGTGAAGGATATGGACATATCAAGTTTGAATGTCCTACCTACTTAAAGAGGCAAAAGAAAGGACTCTCTGTGACCTGGTCTGATGAAGACTCAGGAGATTCAGAAGAAGAATCAGCTAAGCACATTGCTGCTTTAGCTGGACTGTGTGAATATGACAGTGATTCCAGCTGTGAAGAGCTTACTTATGCAGATCTTGAGCAAGCCTTCAAGGATCTGTACAAGAGAAGTACTGAAGTATGCAGTGAGGTCATAAAGCTAAAGAAGCAGAATGAAGTACTAGAAGAAGAAAAAGCAAGTGATCAAGTAATCATTGATACCTTAAAAAGTGAAGTAACTCTTCTCAATTCTAAGCTGGAACATATGTCCAAATCTGTTAGAATGATGAACAACAGCTCAAATACACTGGATGCTATTCTCTGCAATAATAAACATTCAGGGGACAAAAGTGGACTGGGATATAACAGAGATGAAGCAAGCTCTAGCAAAACTACTTCAAAAACTATACAGTCAAACAAGATGTCTCAACAGATGCTCCAACATCAGAACACAAAGACAAACATAATGTTCCAACAGATGTCTCAACATTCTGGAAAGAACAAAATGAAGAAAAAATATCAAAGATGGAGATGTCATCACTGTGGAAGGTTTGGGCATATCAAACCTCACTGTTATAAGCTACATGGATATCCAAATCAGATGTGTCAGCAACCTTCCAAGCAGAAAGTAGAAGGTACCAAGAAAGTGCTGCATAGAAATCAGCAACCTCCTAAGCAAAAGACAGAAGTAATCAAGACAGTTTGGAGACCAAAAGCTGACATTCAGACTGATCAAAGCCACATACACAAGAACAAGATCAACAATCAAGCTTGGAGATCAGCTGAACAACACTCAGAGCAGAGGCATCAAAAGAAATCTCAACTCATCTGGTCAAAGAAAGGTACTGCATACATAGCACATACATCATTGAAAGTATCAGCTAAAGAAGACTGGTACTTTGACAGTGGATGCTCAAGACACATGACTGGATTGAAGAATTTGCTAGTAAACTTAAAGTCACATTCATCCAGGTATGTTACCTTTGGAGATGGAGCTAAAGGAGAGATCAAGGGAGTTGGAACCTTGGATTGTCAAGATGTTCCAAGACTAGATGATGTGCTGCTTGTTAAAGGTTTAACTGCTAACCTGATCAGCATAAGTCAACTATGTGATCAAGGATACAGTGTAAACTTTACAAAAACTGAATGCATAGTGACTAACAAAGAGCAAAAAGTTATCATGAAAGGTGCAAGGTCTAAAGACAACTGTTACATGTGGGAGCCACTAGACTTCAGCCCCACTTGTTCTCTAGCTAGAGAAGAAGAAGTAAAACTATGGCACCAAAGGCTAGGTCATCTTCATTTCAGAGGCATAAAGAAGATCATATCTATGGATGCTGTAAGAGGTATCCCTAAACTGAAGATTGATGATGGCAAAATCTGTGGTGACTGTCAAATAGGCAAACAAACCAAGATGTCCCATCCAAAGCTCCAACATCTGACAACTTCCAAAGTTTTGGAATTGTTACATATGGATCTCATGGGACCTATGCAAGTTGAAAGCCTTGGTGGTAAGAGGTATGCATATGTGGTGGTTGATGACTTTTCAAGATATACATGGATAAATTTCATTAAAGAAAAGTCAGATGTCTTTGATGTATTCAAGGAATTATGTCAAAGATTACAAAGGGAAAAATCCAGCTGTGTGATCAGAATTAGAAGTGATCATGGAAAGGAATTTGAGAATCAAAAATTCTTAGATTTCTGCTCTTCAGAAGGAATCAATCATGAATACTCTTCTCCTATCACTCCTCAACAGAATGGGATTGTTGAGAGAAAAAATAGAACTATTCAAGAATCTGCAAGAGCTATGATACATGCTAAAAAGCTACCTCTGTATTTCTGGGCTGAAGCCATGAACACTGCCTGCTATATCCATAACAGAGTTACCTTGAGAAAAGGAACTTTGTCCACAATATATGAAGTCTGGAAGGGCAGAAAACCCACTGTTAAGTATTTTCATGTATTTGGAAGTAAATGCTATATTCTGGCAGATAGGGAGCAAAGGAGAAAAATGGATCCTAAAAGTGATGAAGGAATTTTCCTTGGATACTCTATAAACAGCAGAGCATATAGAGTATTTAACTACAGAACAAATGTTATCATGGAGTCCATAAATGTGATAATTGATGATGCTCCTACAGATGTCCCAGAAGATGTTGGAACATCTGCTGATATCAAGGTTGAAGCTGAAGAAAAGAATGATCAATATAACTTCACTCAAAATGATACAAGGTCAGAAGATTCAAGCAAACCTCCCTCCATCAGAATACAGAAGGATCATCCCAAAGATTTAATAATTGGTGATCCCAACAGAGGTGTGAGCACTAGATCAAGAGAAGTGATTTCAGGTTCTTGTTTTGTTTCCAAAATAGAACCTAAAAATGTCAAGGAAGCTCTCACTGATGAATACTGGATTTGTGCTATGCAAGAGGAATTAGGTCAATTCACAAGGAATGAAGTGTGGAATCTTGTACCTAGACCTGATGACATAAATGTGATTGGTACAAAATGGGTGTATAAGAACAAGTCAAATGAACAAGGAATTGTTACAAAGAACAAAGCTAGACTTGTGGCTCAAGGATACACTCAAATTGAAGGAGTAGACTTTGATGAAACCTTTGCACCAGTAGCAAGGCTTGAATCAATAAGACTACTGTTGGGAATTGCTTGTATCTTAAAGTTCAAGCTATTTCAAATGGATGTGAAAAGTGCCTTTCTTAATGGTTATCTTAATGAGGAGGTATATGTAGAACAGCCTAAAGGATTTGTTGATCCAAGCTGTCCAAATCATGTATACAAACTCAAGAAAGCACTTTATGGTCTGAAGCAAGCTCCAAGGGCATGGTATGAAAGACTTACCACATTTCTTATCAAGCAAGGATACAGAAAAGGTGGGATTGATAAAACCCTGTTTGTTAAAGATGAAGAAGGTAATGTCATGATTGCACAAATATATGTGGATGACATTGTGTTTGGTGGGATGTCTGATAAGATGGTCAAACATTTTGTCAAGCAGATGGAAGCTGAATTTGAAATGAGTCTAGTAGGTGAATTAACCTATTTTCTTGGTCTGCAAGTTAAGCAAATGGAAGACTCAATGTTCATCTCACAAAGCAAGTACTCCAAGAACATAGTGAAGAAATTTGGAATGGAAAATGCTTCTCATAAAAGAACTCCTGCTCCTACACATTTAAAGCTGACTAAAGATGAGAAGGGTGAGAATGTAGATCATAGTTTATATAGAAGCATGATTGGGAGCTTGTTATACTTGACTGCTAGCAGACCAGACATTGCATTTGCAGTAGGAGTTTGTGCAAGATATCAAGCTGATCCAAAAGTCAGTCATCTCAATCAAGTCAAGAGAATCCTTAAATATGTTAATGGTACTTGTGACTATGGCATAATGTACTTTCATGGTTGCAAACCTATTCTCACTGGCTTCTGTGATGCTGATTGGGCAGGAAGTGCTGATGACAGAAAAAGCACTTCAGGAGGATGCTTCTTTCTAGGAAACAATCTGATTTCTTGGTTCAGTAAGAAACAGAATTGTGTATCTTTATCTACAGCTGAAGCTGAATACATAGCAGCAGGTAGCAGTTGTTCTCAGTTGGTTTGGATGAAGCAGATGCTCACTGAGTACAATGTCCCACAGGATGTCATGACATTGTACTGTGACAACTTAAGTGCAATCAACATATCAAAGAATTCCATTCAACATAGCAGGACAAAGCATATTGATATCAGACATCATTTCATCAGAGATCTTGTAGAAGAGAAGGTGATTTCATTGGATCATGTTGCTACAGATCTGCAATTAGCTGATATCTTTACCAAAGCATTGGATGCTACACAATTTGAGAACTTAAGGGGCAAACTTGGAATCTGTGTATGTGATATCTAGCAGTTAATGAGATGTGCCAACATGTCATATGACATTGCATGGCATAAGTTCCAGATGGCAAAGCTAGTCTGGACTAGATCCTTGGGAATTTCATTCCTAATCATTTGGACTGTAACGGCTACTTATTTGGTAATTCCTTATAAGCAGCTATCAAGAGTCTCATCACATCATCACAAGCGAATCACATTAACTAGTAATCCTTCAGAAATCTTAAACCCTAAAGCTGCACATTCATCTTCCTCAACAATGTCTCAAAACCCTAAAACAGCTGAAGAAGTTCTCAACCAGGAAGACGTGGTTCATGCCACTCCTATTTCTATGGTGCCAATGCAATCAACACCATTAGATGAACTCAGGGGAAATGCCTCTCACACTAAGAAGGCAAGAACACCAAAAAGAGGTAAAGATCAAATCAGAAGCAAAGCTAAAGAAATTCCTTCACATGTTAAATACTCCAAATATGTTGATGATTCCATCAAGGAGATTGTCAACCAAGTTTTCTCTGAACAAAGAGTAGTGAAAGGAATCTCTGTTCCCTTGAACACCATTCCTGCACCTCAAGAAGAACCTGCTCAAGATACAAAGAACACTGCTGCAGAACAAGATGTCCCAACGGATGTTGGAACATATGCAGATGAGAAAGCAAACTCATCTAATGCTGATACTGAACAGACTGAGGACAAGAAAGAGGTCTCAAGTGAAAGTGATAAAGAAGTTTCTATGGAACAGGCTAAAGACTCAAATGAAGATCAATCTTCTACTGATCAACAAGCTGATGAGGAGACTGCTCAATCCCCTCCAATAGTCAATCTGGAACAGGATTCTGATGCAGAGATCATATCATCTGTGAATCCCAGCATTGCCAAAAGGCTAAGGTCCAGGAAAGGAAAGATGCAAGATGAACCTGTCATTCCTGAGAAGAAGAAGGCTAGTCCAAAGAAAGGCAAGGCTAAAGCCACTTTTGGTCCAGCAAAACCATGGAGCAAGGTTCAAACTCAGAAGAGAAAAGCTGCAACACCATCAGATTCAGATGTTGGATCAGATGTCCCAACATCTCCTCCCAAGAAAAGACCAACATCAGCAAGAGCTTCAACTGCTGTTCCAGAAGCTCCATTGGACAACATATCATTTCATCGTGTATCTAGTGTCAACAGATGGAAGTATGTGTTCCAAAGAAGGGTTGCCCTGGAAAGAGAACTGAGCAGCAATGCACTTGAGTGCACAGAACTCATTGACCTAATCTCTGCTGCAGGACTATTCAAGACAGTCTCAGAGTTCTCTCCCTGCTATGAACTTCTTGTCAAAGAGTTCATTGTGAATCTTCAGGAGGATTGCTCAAATGGTAAGTCCTCAGAGTTCAGAAAGGTGTTTGTAAGAGGTAAGTGTGTTGAGTTCTCTCCCCAAATCATTAATCAGTATCTAGGAAGGGACACAGATGGACCCAATGAGCTAGGGAAAACAGATAATCAAATCTGTAAGGTGATCACTGCAAATCAGGTCAAAGCTTGGCCTGTGAAGGGAAAGCTCTCTGTGAGCATGCTTACTAGAAAGTATGCCATGCTTAACAGGATTGGAACTGCAAACTGGGTGCCTACCAACCACTCTTCATCAATCTCCACTGGTCTGGCCAGATTCATCTTTGCTGTGGGGACTCAAACCAAGATGGACTATGGAGCTTTCATCTTTGATCAAACCATGAAGCATTCCAGCTCTTCTGCAACAAAGCTGCCAATAGCTTTTCCATCATTGCTGTGTGGTATTGTACTCAATCAATATCCTGGGATTTTAACTGACAAGGATACTGCCTGCAAGAGAGGGAGCCCCCTGGCTTTTCACTACAAGTTATTCCTCAGTCATCATGCTGCAGATGTTGAAGCTCCTTCTGGGACATCTGCTGGTCCCTCCTCTGCTAAGAATCCAATCTCCAAGAAAGAATTAATTGCTGAGCTAAAGTGCACCTGCAAAGAGCTTGAAGCTAGAAAGAAGAAGCTGGAGGAAATAATTAAGAGGTTGGAAAGTGAAGAAGATCAGACAGCTGCATCTGATGAAGACAGTGAAGCTGCAAGTGAAGCTGATAAAGATGAAGACACTGAAGTGGAGGAAGCTACTGAGAGTGCTGAATCTGAGTGATCAAATGTAATGACAGCAATGTAATGACAGTAATAGTGTCTTTGGCCCCTAATTTTGTGTCTACCAAGGGGGAGAACAACATCAAATAACATCAAATGTAATTGCTGTTTAAATGAATGAAATCTGTTTGTTTCTGCCTGAACTGAATAAGTGTGAATATTTCTGTTGAAACAAGACTGGACTCATATATGTTTGAGGGGGAGTAAAACTCAAATATGAATCAACAGAAAAGTAATGATATACTCTGATAAAAAGAACTTCTGCTGCACTCTGAAAACCAGGAAAGATGTTAGCCAAAAATTAGCCAAAGGGGGAGTTTGTAGATGTTTAAGGATTGGCAGAATTTTTGACCAAACAAGAAATGTTAAATTCAGTTCAGAATGTCCTATCAGATGTTGGGACATTAGCAAACAGAGTATGTGAACTTATTTCAGGATGTCCTACCAGATGTTGGGACATTGTATAAATGACTAAGTTCAGTTTTGTCAGGATGTCCCAACAGATGTTGAGACATCTCAGACCTGCTACCAGAATTAATTATTGATTAACAGATCAGAGATATTTAAGGAGAACTATCTGGAATTAATTAATGCTGGATAAAAACAGAACAAGGCGCATCTGTAGGGAGTTTTAAATTGAAGATTCAGATTAAAACAGAAGACCTAATGCACCTAGAATATAGGAGGTAACAAACCCTAAATTCAAGGTGACAGTTGCTGCACATTAGGGCTGGATCATTCTACAGAAAGCCCAAAATTCAGATACCTATTTAAACAACAGAAACTCATAGAATTGAGTACGAATTTCAGAAGACTAAATAGGGTGTCTAGTGTTTTAATAGCAGGTTGTTTTTATGTACCACTTTATGAGCTTTTAAGCAAAAGTGCATTTGTGACTTGATTGAAACTGTGAAGTAAGATCAAGCTGTTTTTTGTTTGAAGTGTGACTTCAATTTAATTAAACTTGTAAACAAAATCACTGTGTGATTGAGGGGGAGTGAGTAGGGTACTCTTATCTAAGTGAGTCTTAGGTAGAAATTGCATTGGGTAAGTATTAAGTGATAGATTAAACAGGGTGGTTTAAGTCTAGAATTAATATTACTAATAGTGGATTTCCTCCTGGCTTGGTAGCCTCCAGATGTAGGTGTGGTTATACACTGAACTGGGTTAACAAACTTCTGTGTTGTTTATTTTTCCTGCTGTTTAAGTTTTGGTTAAATTTGTCAAATGTCCTATTAAGTGTTGGAACATCTCTTAGGACATCTCATTACAGAATTTCAATACCGATGGATGATGTTGAGCTAAGAGATAATCTTATGGTTGAAGCATTACCAGAACGAATCAATGATCGGGAGGTAAAGTAGTTGAGAGGTAAGGAGATTGTCCTTGTGAGAGTAGTTTGGGGAGGAGCTGTCGGTGGGAATATGACTTAGGAATTGGAAGGCATGATGCGAGAGTCGTATTCAAATCTTTTTTCTTGAGGTAAGTTTTTAGGACGAAAACCTTCTAAGTGGGGGAGAGTTGTAACCCCCAATTTTATTTAATTATTTTATTCAGAATGTTATGTTGTGGTGTGTGAAGAATAATATATATTATCTAATATAATTGTGATATTAAATTATAAGTTGGGTCTTAGGGTAAAAGGGGAAGATCATAAGTTGGGTCTTAGGGGTTATGTTGGAATTAAGGAAAAGGTGAAAACATAATCGTAATTGGGAGAGAACAAGAACAACCATGAAAAGGTGTGAAGAGGAGAAGATGAGGAAAAGGGTTTATTCGTGAAGAGTTCGTAAAGAAGAAGAAGAATTTCTCAACGAAACCTAAGGTAAGGGTGGGATTCTTCCATCTTAAGGGTTCTATAATGGGAATTGGGTAGGTTAAGAATTAGGGATTGAGATTGTGATGAACAATTGAAGAATTTCGTTGAATTAAGAGTTGTTTGTTTATGTTGGTTGATTATTGCATGAATTGGAGAAGATAATTAGTAATTGCTAAGAATTATTGCTGGTTTTGGTGTTTTGGAAAATTGTTTCTTAGCATGTTTTGAGAGCAAAGGGAGGCTGAGCGATTTGCGAAATCACAGAGCTCGCTTAGTGTCGCTCCCCGGATTTTCATCCCGGTACAAACGCGAACCGTTAGTGAAAGAGAAAGAGGTTGAATTGAATAGATTCGCCAGCTAGGCATTTTTATCCCGAAGGAAAGGTAATGCTGCATAAACCTGGAAAGAGATGGATAAGACGGTTACGAACCATAAAAACTGAGAAAGGGGGTTGGTTACGACCTGGGAAGGTATTAGCACCCAAATCGTCTATCGTACTCGACGGGATCCACGCTTACAAGATTGTGTTTAAAAGGGGTAAGTGTATGCGCTATCTGTGTGCAAAAGCTAGGGAAAGAAAATACAGGTGTCAGTGCAAAAGGTGAATTGCTCAGGAACTGAGGCTTTAGAAAGAGAGCTGAAAGAAGGGGAAGACAAAGAGACTTTTGTTCGATAACCGTTAAGTTATGCCTACGTATCCTCTTGTGCAATGAGGAAGTCAGAACATCGTAGTTCGACTCAAAGAGACTGAAAAGAAAATTGACTGTGAACTGCTTGCTTGTCTATGCTCAAGTGTATGACTCATCTGGCTCGAGTGCTAACTGTCTTGCATTAGACGGAAGAAACAAGTTCTCGTTTGTGAATGAGTGTGATGAGAAATGAATCCCGAAGGAGACGATTATTGTTTGTTTTTGATGTTTTCAGTTTTTTATTGTTTTTGGTGTTTTGCATAAGTTAATGAGCTTAAGCCTAAATCAAGGGTTGTAAACTCATTATATCCTCCATGATTAGGGATAATGAGCATACTTAAGTATGAGATAAGCATCTCAACTTAATTACCATGATGATGTAGGATTAAGATCATTGACCTACTTGTGATTATTTAGATGTTCTTGGGTTTTTGTTTAGTGTTAAGTAATGAGTTTAATCTCTAATCAGGGATTAGTGAACTCATTACACCATCCTAATAGAAGGATGATAGATGAGGACACTTAAGATGAGGAAGACTCCTTAACTTAATCCATGGTTAGGGATTAAAATCATTATATAGCAAGCCTTTATTAAAGTGGATTTTAATTAAAGTGGGATTAAGAAATGAATTTTATGTTTGTAAGACTAAACTTGAGGGGGACTTGTCCATTGAACACTAGGGTTAGTCCCTCTGAACCAACAGGCAGAGATGTAACCCTAATATAAGGCCCAAGTTACAAGCTTAAGTCTTAATGATTATTAGGTATTTTGATTAGGAGGTGTAAACAACTTAAGGGTTTAACACTTAAGATTAAAGTTATACACTCCATCCTAAGATAAGGATGCAGGCATAACCCTAATTCCAAAGTTCTAAAGCTTTAAGAGTTTAGCCTCTGATTAAGAGATGAGAAGAGAGACTCAAGGAGACTCCAAGGTAAAAAAGTTAGGGGGAACTATATAATACCCTAAAAGTTATCATGCTTGGATATCCTATGGCTTGTGAGGCTTAAGAGAAAGGATCTTCAAGGCCACCAAGGAAGAAGCAAATGAAAAGAGAAGGAGAAAGAATAATAGGTTACTTACTTCCTGAAGAAGATAAGAAACCTAAAAGGAAGAAAGTAAGAAGGAGAGAACATAAGTGAAGCAAGTCCACTTCAAAGACAAGTAAGAATGCATATGAATGAGATGAGAAGAGGTGGGAGGTAAAGGAAAATCCACCTCCCAGATAACTTACCAAAAGTTCCTGAAATGTTAATATGAATGCATAAGACATAAAGCAATAGGAAATGAGATGAAATGAGATGCAAAGACCAAAACCATAAGTTATTATGCAATTCAAATGTGTTATGAGATGATGCAAAGTCATACAAGATGCATATGAATGATCATACAAAGATGAGATGCCATGGAAGCATGTTTAGAAGTATGAAAACACATGGATGTTCATGAAATGTAATGGATGCAAAGCATAGCAAATGAATTAAGAAATGATCAAGCAATGTTTCAAACATGTCCTACGATGTCTAAGATGACATACAAAAGAATGGAATGGCATGACAAGTTCACAAGTTCATGAAATGCAAAGGTGAATGCAAATGAAGATGCAAAATTAGGGTTTTAAGACAACATGAGATGCATATGGCCAAAACAGAAGCATTCAACATGATAAAAAATTGAAATTGAGCTTAAACAAACCCTAATCCCATACAAGATCACACCCCAAAGGAGAAAGTCAGAAACTAATCCTAGTGAAAGTTATGAAATTTCTAAGTTAACTATGGTTTTTGGGTGTTTCTGAAAGGAAAATGCAAATCAAATTGAAAATGCAAGATAAAAATATGAGATAAATAATCTAGAACTATATGCAATATGTGAAACAATGCAAGAAGAACCAAGTTCAAACTCATCATAGTTAGGCAGAAATGAATTTTTCAATTCAGGGTTAAAAAATAAGAAATTTAAGAACCCTAATTCAAAGAAAATTATGAAAATGTAATCAAACCTAAAACGAAATTTGTATGGTGAGTTTGAAAATGTTTCTAAATGTCTAAGGATGCTTCATGATTTTTTTGGTGATTTTTAGAAACCTAAATGCATATTTAATTAATTAAAGTCAATTAATTAATTAAATAAAACATTTAAATATTTTAAAAATACTTTTTTAATGCAAAAAATAAAAATAATAATGTTTTTAGGTTAAGAAAAATATTTAAAACAGAAATGCAAAGTTTGAGATTTTTTTGATTATTTTTGCTATTTTAAATAAAATGGACAAAAGGAATGAAAAGAAAATGAATTTAAAATGAATTTAGATGAAAGTATGATGATCTGAAGGCCAGGATTTGAACTGGGGAGATATTAGTTGACTGCGCGCGCAATCCAAGGGTCAGGATTCAAACTGGCTAATTAAACTGATTAATTTAATTAATTAAAATTAGGGTTTAAGTGAAATGATCATGGTCACTAAAAAACGCGCTAAGAAAGATCCAAGGGCCTACGTTTAAACTGGGGAGATTAACCCTAATTCTAACCCTAATTAATTTCAGGTGACCGGAGCAAGCTTCGGTCATCTTCTTCGGCCACACCTTCATGATATCTTCTTTCCTAGGCTACCCCAAACCCCCAAACTCTCCAGAATCAACCCCCACACCATCCTAAACAAGAATCAGGCCACAAACCACATTTATTTTGCATCAAACTCATGAATCAAAGAAAAACATTTTCAGATCAAAAAGTTTCAGAACATCAATACATCCTGGTTTCTCAACCATTTTCAAAAATAATCATATTAGCATGATCAGGGAAATATGTAGAATCATTTAAGAACTTAAAATAAAGGTTTTGGAAAAATTGTTCTTGATGGTTACCTGAGATGTAGCTTTCTGATTCTGAGCTTTCTGGACCTCTCCTTGGTGCAAATCAACTCCAATGGACCCCCTGAGGATGATGTGATGCTTAGAACAAGTTTATGGTGGCTGGTTTTAGTGTTTCAGTTCTGAATATGCATAAATCGTGTTTGTGTTTAGGCTTGTTTCAGGCCATGGCAAGGGGTGGGAAATGATCCTTAGGTTATGTGGAGTTGAATGGTGAAAGAAATTTTGAGTTTGAGTGGCTGAGGAGTGAGTTTCGAAAGCTTGAAGGTTTTGGGGATTTTTGGTGATTCTGAGTTGTGGGATGATTTGGGCTCCAAGATAATGTGAAATGAGGTCCATGATGCTTGTATGTGATGTCTTGATTGGTCAGAAGGTTGGTGGTGGCATAGTGTGATTGGTATGGGCAAGTTGCAAAAAAGTCAAAAGTTTTGTACAATAAGAACGGGCCATGGCAGAAGCTGTTTCAAGGGGTGTCTGGCCTCAGCTGAGTTCATGGATGGTGCTTGGATTGAAACATGTGAGCTGTAACAAGTGGATGAAGAGTTTCAATAGGTTTTGCAAATTTCCAACTTTGAGAATTTTGTGAAAATGGCTTAATGAAACTTGCAATCCAAGGCACAATTCTGGTCCAAATGTGTTGCACTATGTTTGTATGATGTTTAGAAGTCAGTTAGAGGTCATGAAATGGCTTAAAACTTGAATTTGCAAAAATCCCTCTTTGGTGCATACTTGAAAATTATAGGATTTTTGCCAACTTTGAAAGGCCATATATTGAGTTCTAGGATGAATCAAGACATGTTCTTGTACTTTTTGAAAATGGGAAGATATAATCTACAACTTTCATGCCCAATAATTTTTCATTTGAAGCATTTTTGGTCATGAAAGAATAGGTTGAATATCTTTCCCAAAATGGAAAGTTTCCATTACAAGTCATTTCCAAAAATAGCAAGTTTGCATTTGGCTCAAAATTCTTCAATATTGTGAACTTCCAACAACTTATAAGATGAAATAAAGATCATAGAGAATCAAAATGATGATGATGACCCTTTGGTGCCCTTGATAGAGGCCTCAGATGCCCTGATTTTGACTTTACTTGCTCAAGAAGTTACCCAATGATCAGATGACTTCCACAGTGAATTTCTTCATCAAATTTGGTACACATGATCCTTATAAGATATTAAGACCATTAGAAACAAGAATGACCAAATAATTTGGGATTAAGGCCTCTGAAACCAAAACCCTAATTTTAGGTCATCTGTGCAGGAAATCTTCAGTCTACCTCTATGCCTTTACCATGCTTTGGGATCCCTTGAATTTTATAAACTTTGGGGAGCATATTATGATCATGGAATACACATGGACCCTCTTGACAAGCTTCAAGACGGATGGCTTAGATCACTTCTTGGATTGACCAGATGACAAACCCTAGATGCAGATGAAATGAACTATGTAGATGAAACAAATATGCAATATGAGATGGTATACTTATGCAATGCCATATGAAAGATCACAAGCCATGGTGTGAGAAAAAGTGAGGGCAAATTTGGGGTGTTTACAGCTGCCCCTATTCAAGCATGAGTTAGCTATGCAGGGTGTAAGCGCCTGGCTTAACAGACAAACAAGATAACTTGTGGTTGAATACCAAAGACAGTCTGAAATTAGCACTCACTGGGGAGAAGCAGAAAAGGGATATAAATTGTAAAAGATAGTATAATATGTTTGTCAAGTGAAAGCGATGGAGGACGACCATCGATAAGAGGACGACCGCTGGGGGGTAAAACGGTAAGTAAAGCAATGACGGGGACGATCATCATGCTGGGAAATAAAGAAACCGCGACGGGGACGACCATCGGGTAAAGGAAATAAAATTCTCTGGGAATCGAGAAAAGCATTGATGGGGACGGCCATCAAGTTTGGAAAATAAAGTAAACAATGATGGGGATGGCCATCGGGCTAAACTGATGAAGGACAATCATCAGGAAAAGGAGAAGGGACCACGACGGGGGCGACCATCGGGTTAAAGAATAAATGAAATATTTGATGAGGGACGGTCATCAAAGGTGAAAGACGATCACCTAATAGGGGACGGCTGCTCTTTATCTCGACATAGGACGAATGCCGGATAGAAAAGGTCAACAATGGGGACGGCCATCGGATAAGCATGATGAAGGACGATCATCAAGAGGTGAAGGACGATCACCTAGCAGGGTACGACTGCTCTTGGGGATTATCGTGACATAGGATGAATGCCGGATAAAAAGATCAACGATGGGGACGGCCATCGGATAAATGATGAGGGACAATCATCAAAAGGTGAAGAATGATCACCTAGCAGGGGATGACTGCTGAAAATGTCACGACATAGGACGAATGCCGGATAGAAAGTTCCAACAATGGGGATTCCACTCGGGAAAGGATACGGGACGGTCATCCAAAGGTGAAGGACGATCACCTAGCAGGGGACGGCTTCCGAAAGTATCACGACATAGGACGAATGTCGGATAGAAAAATTTGTTTTGTTTCTGTGGGGATGTAAACACGGACGAGTGCTTACGCTTTAAAAATATAAGGTATAAGTGTTGATGGTGTGTATAGATCAAAAATACGGACGAGCATCCTTAGTACCATGATACAGACGAGTATCGGTAGAAAAAAACGCTGACATGTGTTTAAGGATGATGATACGGACGAGTATCAATCGGTTAAGCAGGAACACGGACGAGTGTTGAATCTGCTGAGGGGTGATATATACAAGATACAGACGAGTATCGAAGACTTCTGGATAAGTATGTACAAGTATGATCTGCTGGAGAAATATGTGCAAGACACGGATGAGTGTCAAACGATTGAGCAATGGACACATACGAGTGTTTTGACTTGCCGGGGAAGTATGACATGGACGAGTGTCAACAAAGAATATGTATAGGTATGAACAAGTATCGGTATTGAGAATGCAGAAGGTATTCAGATGACTTTACTGGGGAAAGATGACACTGACGAGTGTTGAAAAGAGCTTGTATAAATATGAACAAGCATCTGTGTTTGAGAGTGCCAAGGTGATGTCTTGTCTTTTATCTGCAGGGGATATGAGTTTTGTATATTGCTGATGAATTGACGATGGTGTTTACAGGTGACTGGCTCGAACCTGGCTCATGATCATGCAAATGTTTGATTTTTGCCGTAATGCTCCGTTTTAGACGGAATGCTATGCTTATTTTGGGAAAAATGATGCGAATGCTATGATTATTTAAATGAGAAAACCGATCCGAGATCCAGATCCTGTGGGGAGAAAGATCTCTGGGCGATCTGTCTGGAGGGAGAACTGAGCTGGGGAAAGAGATCATTGGCTGATCTGTCCGGAGGGAGAACTCCGTTGGGGATGAGGAAGTTTCAGCAACTCCGCTAGGGACGTGTTTCAGGCATTGCTCTACTGGGAAGAGAATGGCAACTCTGTGGGGAAGCAATTCCACCGACTCTGCTGAGGATGAAGAAAATCCTGGCAACTCTGGTGGGGAATAGAAAGTTCCCGATCACTTTGCTGGGGAAAAGAGGTCAGACATTGCTCGGGAGATCCTGCTTGGGAAGGAGATAACTTCTGGGGAGTAACCTGCTGGGGATTGATGAATTCCTCAAGGGATCCCCTGGGGGGATAAAAACTTCGTAAGGAAATCCTGCTGATGACGTGATTGCTGACTTGGCTAGGGAACAATGCTTGGTATGCCCCATGCTGTGAAAGATTGTCTGCCTTGAGTACCTGCAACCTGTTAAACAAAGGAAACGCACAAGTGTCCAGAGGTATCCTCAACCGGATTCCGTCAGATTTGTCTGAAAGCAACATATTTCCTGTAAGCATTTATTAAAATGGCTCATATGTTTTATGCAAGTGTTGTATCATGAACTTTTGGACATTTTGCAAATGAAACAAAAATGTACAAAACAAAGTGTGACTGAAGACTCTGATTTTATTAATTTGTGTGCCCTGAATAAGCAAGTACAATCAAAGAAGCGAATCCCCTGAAAGGAGGAGATTGTTGTAAATTGAGAAAATAAAGTGTTGGCAATGTTCAAGATGACGCTCCAGTGAGCTTCCTTTGCTATGACCCGTATGACCTTGACGTTCTTCTTATCTTGCTTTCTGAAGAAGGTTGATTCTGACCGACGCTTTTTCCTTTCGAAGCTTGCCATGTTGTGAGTGATACAGACGAATTCAGAATGCAGTTGTTCGCTTTTTCCCTGATTTTGCGTGGATCGCCCTTTCGGGTTTTCAATCCACCGGGATACCCATTTTTTCCTGAGTTGTCCGATGTGGATTTTCAACTCAGCGGGTGTACATTTTTTTTCAATTTTCCCCTTATTTTTTCCCGAGTCTTTTATTCTGTTTTTGACTCGCCAAGATGCCCTATTTTTGCCTGGACTTACATTCTATTTTTATGTCCAGCGGGCCATTTTATGCGAAGTATTTTTTAACAGCATCTGAATTCACAGGAGATAAGAAATCCTCGCCATCCATAGTAGTGAGCATCAGTTCTCCACCAGAGAAAATTTTCTTTACTATGAATGGGCCTTCGTAGTTTGGCGTCCATTTGCCCCTGTGGTCTGTATGAGGAGGAAGAATTCTTTTTAGAACAAGCTCTCCTACTTGGTATTCTCGAGGTCTGACTTTCTGACCGAAGGCTCTCTTCATTCGCTTCTGATACAACTGCCCATAACAGATGGCTGCTAATCTCTTCTCTTCAATCAGATTCAGTTGATTGTACCGAGACCGGACCCATTCTGCTTCATCCAGTTTCACATCCATCATTACCCGTAAGGAGGGTAGTTCAAGTTCAACAGGTAGGATAGCTTCCATACCATATACAAGCTGATAAGGTGTTGCCCCAGTAGATGTTCTGATAGAGGTTCGGTACCCATGCAAGGCAAATGGTAGCATTTCATGCCAGTCTTTGTAGGTGACTACCGTCTTTTGCACAATCTTCTTAATATTCTTGTTAGCGGCCTCAACAACGTCATTCATCTTTGGCCTGTAAGGAGAAGAGTTGTGATGTTGAATTTTGAAGTCCCAGCAAAGTTCTGCCATCATCTTGTTGTTCAAATTGGAACCATTATCAGTAGTGATTTGCTCGGGAACTCCATATCGACAAATGATATCCCTTTTCAGAAATCTAGCTATTACTTGTCTGGTAACGTTTGCATATGAAGCTGCTTCAACCCATTTGGTGAAGTAATCAATGGCTACCAGGATGAATCTGTGACCATTTGAAGCAGTCAGTTCAATCTTTCCAATCATATCAATGCCCCACATGGCGAAGGGCCAAGGAGAAGACATTACATTCAAAGGATTTGGAGGCACATGCACTTTATCTGCGTAGATGTGTCACTTGTGGCATTTCCTGGCATAGGCACAACAGTCTACATCCATTGTGATCCAGTAGTAACCTGATCTCAACAATTTCTTCGCCATTGCATGTCCTCCGGCATGGGTACCGAAAGAGCCCTCATGTACTTCGTGCATTAGGAGGTCTGCTTCCTTCTTGTCAACACATATGAGCAAGACCATGTCGAAGTTTCGCTTGTACAAAGAACCATCAGTATTGAGGAAGAAACTACCGGCTAGCCTTCTTAATATCTTCTTATCATTTGACGATGCCCCCGGTGGATACGTCTGAGTTTCCAAGAAGCATTTGATGTCATGATACCAAGGCTTGTCATCAGTGACAGTGTCCACAGAGAATACATATGCTGGTCTGTCTAGTCTGGATACCAAAATACGAGGCACATAATTGGAAACTTGTACTTTGATCATAGATAAAATGGTAGCAAAAGCGTCTACAAATTGATTCTCATCTCGAGGGATGTATTCAAGCTTAACTGTCGTGAAGAAGGTCAACAATCTCCTCGTATAGTCACGGCAGAGAATCAGCTGCTCCTGATGAGTGTACCACTTGTCGTTGGTCTGGTTGATTACCAAAGCTGAATCTCCGAATACATATAATGTTTTGATCCTGAGGTCAATGGCTTCCTCAAGACCCATGATACAAGCTTCGTATTCTGCTTCGTTGTTAGTTCAAGCAAAGGTGAGTTTTGCTAAGAAAGGCATATGGACTCCCTTGGGTGTGATAAGTACTACACCAACCCCACAACCGTTGCAATTAACTGCCCCATCGAACGTCATAGTCCATGCTTCTTCTGGGTCAGGCCCTTCAGTGTGAACTGGCTCTTCACAATATTTTGCTTTCAAGAACATGATGTCTTCATTGGGGAAGTCAAATCTCATAGGCTGGTAATCATCAATGGGTTGCTCAGCCAGATAATCAGACAATACACTGCCCTTGATGGCTTTTTGAGAGGTGTACTGAATGTCATATTCTGTTAGAATCATTTGCCATCTTGCAACCCTTCCGGTAAGTGCTGGCTTCTCAAATATGTACTTGACTGGATCCATCTTTGAGATCAACAAGGTAGTATGAGTCAACATATACTGTCTTAGTCGGCGAGCAGCCCACGCTAAAGCACAACAAGTTTTCTTGAGCAGTCAATAACGTTGTTCACAGTCGGTAAACTTTTTGCTTAGGTATTATATTGCATACTCTTTTCGACCAAACTCGTCATGCGGCCCAACACACATCCCATGGACTCTTCTAGTACTGTCAGATACATGATTAGAGGTCTTCCTTCGATTGGAGGCATGAGAATTGGAGGTTCTTGTAGATACCCTTTGATCTTGTCAAAAGCCCGCTGACAATCATCATTCCACCTGATTGTTTGCTCTTTTCTTAACAACTTGAACAAGGGTTCCCAAGTTGCAGTAAGATGAGATATTAACCTTGAGATGTAGTTCAATCTACCTAGGAACCCTCGAACTTCTTTCTTAGTCTTAGGTGCAAGCATTTCCTGAATAGCTTTGACTTTGTCGGGATCAACCTCAATTCCTTTTTCACTTACAATAAAACCCAGCAGCTTACCGGAACGTACCCCGAATGTGCATTTGTTGGGGTTCAACTTTAACTGATACTTCCTCAGACGTTTGAACAATTTCATAAGATTCACCAGATGATCTTCCTCTGTGAGGGACTTGTCGCTCCCGATAAATGGGACATGGCCCAAATAAAGGTACAGACGCGAACGGTCGGCGAAAGGGACAATGAGAACACACAGCCGTGAACTCACTGGAGATGAATAGAGTCGCCAGCTAGGCATTTTTATCCCGGAGGAAAGGTAATGCTGCATAGACCTAGAAAAAGATGGATAAGACGGTTGCGAACCAGAGAGACTGAGAAAGGGGGTTGGTTACAACCTGGGAAGGTATTAGCACCCAGATTGTCCGCTGTACTCGACGGGATCCACGCTTAAAATATTTGTGTTTTAAAGGGGTAGTGTCAGTGCAATTTGTGTGTAAAATAGCTGGAAAAAGATGTACAGGTGTCAGTGTAAAAGCAGTGTGAAGTGTGTAAAAGAAGTGTCAGTGTGAGGAAAGAGTATGCTCATGATCATGAGGCTTAAAGAATAATTGTTGGAAGGAGGGGGAATATACAGAGACTTTTGTTCGATAACTGTTAAGTTATGCCTACGTATCCTCTCGTGCAATGAGGAAGTCAGAACACCGTAGTTCGACCCAAAGAGACTGAAAGGTAAATTGACTTGTGAACTGCTTGCTTGTCTATGCTCAAGTGTATGACCTGTCTGGCTTAGGTGCTAACTGTCTTGCATTAGACGGAAGAAGCGAGTTCTCGTTTGTGAGTGAGGATGATGAGAAAAGAATCCCGAAGGAGACGATTATTGTTTGTTTTTGAGTTTTCAGTCTTTTATTGCTTTTGAAAGTTTGTCATAAGTTAATGAGCTTAAGCCTAAACCAATGGGTTAGTAAACTCATCACATCCTCCCTCTGATTAGGGGTAATGAGAATACCTTAAGTGTGAAGTCAGATTCTCACACTTAATCACCTTTGATGTAGGATTAAGATCATTAACCTACTTGTGATTATTTAGATGTTTTTGTGTTTTTTTGTTTAGTGTTGAGTAATGAGGTTAAGCCATAATCAAGGATTAAACAGACTCATTACACCATCCTAATAGAAGGATAATAGATGAGAATGTTTAAGCTGAGGAAAACTCCTCAACTTAATCCATGATTAGGGATTAAACTCATGACAGAACAAACCTTTGATTAAGTGAATTTTATTTAATAGATATGATGATGAAGTGAATTTTAGGGTTTGTAAGACAACTTGAGGGGGACTTGTCCATTAACACTAGGGTTAGTCCTTCTTAACCAATTAAGGAAGAATTAGAACCCTAATGCAAGGCCCAAGTTACAAGCTTGATGTCTTGATGATTATTAGATGAATTGATTAAAAGAGTTAAACACATTAAGGGTTCAACACTTAGGATTAAAGTTATACACTCCATCCTAATAGAAGGATGCAGGCACAAGCTTAATCACAAAGCCTTAAAGCCTTTAGGGTTTAGTCCCTGATTATGAGATGAGAAGAGAAGACTCAAAAGAGACACAAAGGTAAAATCTAAATGGGGGACTAATAAAAACCCTAATTATTGTCATGCTTGGTTGTTCCTAAGGTTTGTGAGGTTAACAAGAGAAATCTTCAATGGAACCACCAGGAAGCAGATGAAAGGATCAAGAGAAGCAAAGCAACTTGCTTCATTCAAGAAGTCAAGTCACTTGAAGAAAGAAAGTAAGAAGAAGAAGGATGAGCAAGCTCAAACTCAAGCACATACAAAAATGCAGCATGGATGCATAAAAGAGATGAAAAGAAGTTATGAGAAGTGAAGGCAAATTCACTTCTCAAAGTCACTTACCCCCTGAAAGGTTAGAAGAGAAATGCAATGTAATGCAAAATGGGATGGAATGACATGATGCATATCAAAACCAAAAGCATAAGTATGATGTTAATGATGCTATGAGATGCTACAAACATGAGACAACAAATGGGGATGATCATACAAGCTCATGGATGCAAATGAAGCAAGTTAGGAAACATGAACATACATGGAAAGTTATGAGATGCATATGGCATACAACATGGCAAATGCAAGATGCAATGATCAAACATGCTTTCAAGATGTCTTAAGATGTCATATGAACCAAATGGATGCACAAAATACTATGGCAAGTCATGTCATGCAAGCAAATGCAAGATGGATGCATATGGAAGCCCAAATTAGGGTTTATGATCAAAGCATCAAACACAAACCAAAATCAGAAGCAAACATCAATACAAAAAATTGAAAATTCACTCAAAGGATCCCTAATCCTATACTAACTCACTGCCCAAAGGAGAGGTCTCAACTCTTAACCTAATTCAAGATATGATTTTCCTAAGTTTTCTAGGGTTTTAGGGTTCCTTAACAAGAAAATTACCAAACAAATGGAAAATGAAAGATCAAATCATGGCCATTTAATCTCACAAACTATATGTTGAACACAATGCAATGCAAAAAGAATCAAGGTCCAACTCTTCATGGTTTGGCAGAAATGATTTTTGGAATTTTGGATCAAAATAATGCATTAAAATGATTTTAATTCAATGAAAAATTCTCAAAATGCATCAAGATCAAAAAATAAATTTGGTTTGAAGGTTGGACAATGTTTCTAAATGTCTTAGAACATTCCATGAATTTTTTGGTGATTTTTAAATACCTAAAAGTATTTTTAATAAATTAATTTTCATTAATCAATTAAAAATAAACTTTTAAATATTTAAAAATACTTTTTTAATGCTAAAAATAAAAATGAAAATATTTTTTTGTTCTGAAATTAAATAATAACTTGTATAAAAAATTTCAGATTTTTTAAAGCATTTTTGCTATTTTAAATAAATTGTAGAAATCAAATGAAATGAAAGGAAAATAAAATGAATTTAAATGCTGGAAAAGAAAAGTCAACAGATCTGATGGCTCTCATTCAAACTCACACGTGCGCGTTTTGACTTGGCGCCACATCCAAGGGCCAGAATTCAAACTTGCTAATTACACTGATTAAGCCCTAATTTTGCCCTAATGACTTTCAGATGACCGGAACAGTGGTTCCGGTCATCTTCTCCGGCGAGCTCAAATGCTAAATCATTCTACAAGCTATGAAAATGAAAACTAACTATCCAGAAATCATCCCCACCTTAAAACGATTCAAACCCCTCACTCAAACATCATTTATCATTCACAATCAGAGAGAATCGAATCAAAATAGTTTCTAGGGCAAAAATTTCAGAACACGATTAAACTCTCATCTCTCCACCATTTTCAAAACCAATGACATCAGAGTGATCAGGAGAACATATAGAATCTATTTAGAACTTAAAAAAGGATTTCTGGAAAAAATGTTCTTGAGCTACCTGAGTTTTGAAGCTTTCAGTTCACAGCTTTCTGGGTGCTTTCCTTTGTGCTATCCACTCCTCTTGTGCTCCTGATGAAACCTTGATGCTTAGGAAAGATTTATGTTGGCTGGTTTGAGAGTTTGAACAGGTTCTATTCAAGCTTAGGTGAGAATCGTGTTTGGCTTATGTGGTGTTTCAAAGGTGAATGAAGGCAGGGAAATGATCGGGAGGATGTGGTGATGAGTTCTATGAAGTGTGTTTGTGAGTTGGTGGCTTGTTTTCTGAGTTTCGAAGGTTTTTGCTCCAAGGGTGGAAAATGGGAAAGTGATGCTCTTGCTGGTTTCAGGCTCTTGTGTTATGTTGCTTGGCTTGCCAATTGTTTGTATAAACTAATGGGATTGGTCAGAGGATGTGACCTGTGCTTTTGTGATAGGTGTGCTAGCTTTTGCCAAAATGTCAATTCTTGTGTAAGAGAAGCATGGGTCATGTTCTATCTTGGTACAAGGGTGTGGGCTGCGCAGCATGGTGTGAGGGAAAGGCTAGTGTGATTCAGCAGGCTAGGCAACAAGTGGATGAAGTGTGATCATTGGTTTTGCAACTTGCTTGCTTTTGCTTTCCATGAAAATATCTTACCTCACAAGCCATGAAACATGAGAAACTCTTGGTCCATTCTGATCTTTAGGTCATATGTGATGTTTGTGTAATGGTTTGACATGAATTAGAAGTCACAAATTCCTTTGGTACAAGATTTTGCAATTTTCTCATTTGGTGCATAACTTGAAATTTAATGATTTTAGCCAACTTTGATGCACCATAACTTTTGATCCAAAATGAATTAGGTCATGTTGTTGTACTTTTTGAAAAGGGAAAGATCTAATCTACAACTTTCATGACCAAAGTTTTTTCATTTGAAGCATTTTTGGATCAAAAAGTAAGGGTTGAAAAAGTTGCATAAAATGGCATTTCATTAAAAGTCAACCATGCCCAAAAAAGTCAACTTTGCAAAAACTTAAAATTCTTGAATTTTGTGAACTTCAAACCTCTTCCATGATCAAATAAAGATCAAATACACTCAAAATTATGAAGATCACCCCTTGGTTGGGTCATTGGGGGCCTCAGATGCCCTGATTTTGCACTGACTTGTCCAGAAAGTCAACTCTTGATCAGATGACTTCCCCATGGAATTTCTTCATGAAAATTGATATGCATACTCCCTATACCATATAGAGACCAATAGAAACAAGAATGACCAAAAAATTTGGAGTTATGGCCTCTGAAACCAAAACCCTAATTTTAGGTCATCTGCAGTCAATCCTGGCTCTGCTTCCATACCAATCCCAGTTCTTGTGATTCTTTGGCACTCTTGACTTTGAGGGGATATAATATGATGTTTGAACACACATAGACCTATTTGAAGTGATTGGTGACCTTTGGAGTGGCTCAAGGAGCTCTTGGATTGCTCAGATCACAAACCCTAGATGCAGATGACTTAGAATCTATGCAGTGAATCAAAAATGTGGTATGAGGTGTTATGATTGTGTTTATGCATATGAAATGATCACAAGCCATGGTGTGAATGGGTGAGGGAAAATTTGGGGTGTTTACAGCTGCCCCTATTCAAACATGAGTTAGCTGTGCAGGATGTAAGCAACGGCTTAACAGGCAAACAAGATAACTTGTGGTTGAATACCAAAGACAGTCCAAAATTTGCACTCACAGAATGAAGAAGAAAAGGGATATAGACTGTAAAGGAAAATAAAGTATATTGTAAAGTGTGGGCGACGGAGGACGACCGTTGGGCAGAGGACGACTGCTGGGTAAAGAGCAATGACGGGGACGGCCGACATGCTGGAAAAGTGCGGAAAATAAAGCAATGACGGGGACGGCCGACATGCTGGGGATAAAAGATATTATGATGGGGACGGCCATCAAGTAAAGCTGTAAGATTCTCTGGGGATAAATGACAAATGATGGGGACGGCCATCAGATTCATAAAGTAAAACAACCAACGATGGGGACGGCCATCGGGCTAAAAAGAAAAGGGACCACGACGGGGACGGCCATCGGGTTAAAGAATAAATGAAATAACAGGTGACGAGGTACGGTCATCAAAGGTGAAGGACGATCACCTAGCAGGGGACGGCTGCTCTGTTGGGTATAAGATGAGGGACGGTCATCTAAGGTGGAGGACGACCACCTGGCAGGGTACGGCTGCCGAAAATATCGCGACACAGGACGAATGTCGGATAAAAGGTCAACGATGGGGACTGCCATCGGACGAGCATGATGGAGGACGACCATCAAGAGGTGGAGGACGACCACCTAGCAGGGGACGGCTGCTCTCGGGGTTTATCATGACATAGGACGAATGTCAGATAACCAAAGATCAACAATGGGGACGGCCATTGGATAAAATGATGAAGGACGATCATCAAGAGGTGGAGGACGACCACCTAGCAGGGGACGGCTGCTAAATATCACGACACAGGACGAGTGTCGGATAGAAAATCAACGATGGGGACGGCCATCGGATGAGCATGTTGGAGGACGACCATCAAGAGGTGGAGGACGACCACCTAGCAGGGTACGGCTGCTCTCAGGGTTTATCATGACATAGGACGAATGTCAGATAAAAAAGAAACTTGCTTTGTTGGTGATCTACTGGGGAATAGTAAACACGGACGAGTGTTTATATCCAAGAAACAAAAAGGTATAAGTGTTTAGATGTTGTGTATAGATTAAAGATGCGGACGAGCATCCTTAAGACTATGATACGGACGAGTATCAGGTAGAAACAAATACTGACACGTGTTCAAAGATGATGATACAGACGAGTATCAACTGGTTAGCAGTGAACACGGACGAGTGTTGAATCTGAAGGGACTCTTCTGGGGAATAATAGACACAAACGAGTGTTTATTTTCAAGAAGACAAGAGTATTTGACACAGTGCATAGATTAAAGACGCGGACGAGCATCTTTAAGGCTAAGATACGGGCGAGTATCTGGTAGAAACAAACGCTTGACGCATGTTCTGAGATGATGATACGGACGAGTACCAACGGGTTAACAAAGAACACGGACTAGTGTCGAATCTGTGGGGATATGTAAATGGTATACACAAGATACGGACGAGTATTTGTATAAGAGTAACATGAGTAGTGTATAGCTGAGTGTCTATCTGCTGGGGAGAGCGACACGGACGAGTATCAAAAAGGAGTACAGTATGGTATGAACAAGTATATGGGTTACAAAAGTGTAGGCGACTGAGCTGGGGATATGACACGGACGGATGTCAAGGAAATGTTTATAAGTATATGTGAGTGCAAAGAGGATGTCTTTGGCTTTCTGCTGGGGATATGACACGGACGGGTGTCAAAAAGTATTTGTAATGTGAGTGATCTTGTTTGTAAAGAGTGTTCAGGCGACTTTACTGGGGAAGAATGACACGGACGGGTGTCAAAAGGAGTATATACTGGTGAATGTGAGGCAACTGCTTTTTGCTGGTGAATCCGCTGGGGGAAATTTTTGTGTATTGTTGATGGATGGTCAATATTTACAAGTATTTGATTCAAATCATGGCTTATGATTATGCTATATGTTTGATTTTTACCGTAATGCTCCGTATTAAACGGAATGCTACGCTTCGTAGGTGAATATGATGCGAATGCTATGATTATGCAAAGGTACCAAGCCGGGATTCGGATCCCGTTGCCGTGAAGATCTCTGGTCGATCTTCTTGAAGCGGACATCCCAGCTGGGGATGAGATCATTGATAAATCTGATGAGATGCATTTGCTTGGGGATAATGGTCACTGATAGACATATCCTTGTAGTGAGGGACCCAGCTGGGGTTTGTAGAAGCTTTCTTCACTCTGTTGTGATTCCTTCAAGCGTTGCTCTCCTGGATAGAGGCTGGAGTTCTGTGGGGAGATGGTCCCCTGGCTTTTGTATTCTGCTGAGGAAGAATGTTTGGCAAACTCGGTTGGGAGCAGTAGCAAGTGGCAGCTCAGCTAGGGGGAAGTCATGAGAGGCAACTCAGTTGGGGAGAGAGCACTTCAGGTGCTAAGATTGAGTGTTGATTTGCCAGCTCGCTGGGATGATACCTACATGCCCCAAGTTGTGTTTCGGATACCTGCAATCCTGCAAAGATAGAGAAACGTACAAATGATCCCGAGGTATCCCTTACTGGATTCTGCCATAGGAATTTAGACACCTCCGAGAGTAAGTATATTTCCTGCAAGCATGTAGCTTTTATTTTTGAAGATAAGCATCTGTATTTATGCAATCAAATTCTTTAGAGACATCAGACATTTTTTGCAAATAAAAATGTACAATACGAGACATGACTGAAAATCTGATTTTATTAATTCAAGTGCCCTGAATTGGTAAGATACAGTCAAAGAAACATATCTCCTAAATGAGGAGATTGTTACAAATTGAGAAACAAAATGCTGGCAATGTTGATGACGCTTTAAGGAGCTTCCCCTTTTGCTATGACTTGTATGACTTTTGACGTTCTTCTCGTCTTGCTTTCTGAAGAAGGCTGATTCTGATTGGAGCTTGATCCTTTCGAGGTTTTCCAAGTTGTAGGTGGTACAGACGAATTCAGAATGCAGTTGTTCGCTTATTCCCTTATTTTGCATGGATCGCCCTTTCGGGTTTTCAATCCATCGGGATACCCATTTTTGCCTGAGCTGTCCAATGTGACTTTTCAACTCAGCGGGTGTACATTTTTTCATTTTCCCTTACTTTTGCCCGAGTCTTTTATTCTGTTTTTGACTCGCCGGGATGCCCTATTTTTGCCTAGACTTACATTCTGTTTTTTATGTCCAGCGGGTCATTTTTATGCGAAGTATTTTTTAACTGCATCTGAATTCACAGGGGACGGGAAGTCTTCACCATCCATAGTGCTAAACATCAGTGCTCCACCAGAGAAAACTTTCTTTACTACAAACGGCCTTTCATAATTCGGAGTCCACTTGCCCCTGTGGTCTGTATGAGGAGGGAGGATTCTTTTCAGCACAAGATCTCCTACTTGGTACTCTCGGTGCCTGACTTTCTGATCGAAGGCTTTCTTCATCCTTCTCTGATATAACTGCCCATGACAGATTGCAGCCAATCTTTTCTCTTCGACCAGACTCAGTTGTTCGTATCGGGACCGGACCCATTCTGCTTTGTTCAGCTTAACATCCATCAACACCCGTAGGGAGGGTAATTCAACTTCAACAGGTAGGACTGCTTCCATACCATACACAAGTTGATACGGTGTTGCCCCAGTGGATGTTCTGATTGACGTGCGGTACCCATGCAAGGCAAACGGTAGCATTTCATGCCAGTCCTTATAGGTGACTACCATCTTTTGCACAATCTTCTTGATATTTTTATTAGCTGCCTCAACAGCGCCATTCATCTTTGGCCTGTAAGGAGAAGAATTGTGGTGTTGGATCTTGAAGTCCCGGCATAACTCCGCCATCATTTTGTTATTCAAGTTGGAACCATTATCAGTAATGATTCGCTCGGGAACTCCGTACCGACAGATGATATCTCTCTTCAGAAATCTGGCTACCACTTGCCTGGTAACGTTTGCATAGGAAGCTCTTCGACCCACTTGGTGAAGTAGTCAATGGCAACCAAGATGAATCTGTGGCCATTCGAAGCAGTTGGTTCAATCTTGCCAATCATATCAATGCCCCACATAGCAAAGGGCCAGGGTGAAGACATCACATTCAAAGGATTGGGAGGCACATGCACCTTATCCGCATAAATCTGGCATTTATGGCATTTTCTGGCGTAGGCACAACAGTCTGCATCCATTGTGATCCAGTAATAGCCTGATCTTAGCAATTTCTTGGCCATTGCATGCCCTCCGGCATGGGTACCAAAGGATCCTTCGTGCACCTCGTGCATTAACAAGTCTGCTTCTGTTCTATCAACGCATCTGAGGAGTACCATGTCAAAGTTTCTTTTGTACAGGGAACCATCAGTGTTCAGAAAGAAACTACCAGCAAGCCTTCTCAAAGTCTTCTTATCATTGGAAGATGCCCCAGGTGAGTATGTTTGATCCTCCAAGAAGCACTTAATGTCATGGAACCAAGGCTTATCATCTTTGACAATGTCTGCTGCGAACACATATGCTGGTCTGTCAAGCCTGGACACTGAAATCTGAGGTACGAAGTTGGCAGCTTGAACTTTGATCATGGATGAAATGGTAGCAAGAGCATCTGCAAACTGATTCTCGTCCCGAGGGATATACTCAAGCTTGACTGTTGTAAAGAAAGTCAATAACCTTCTTGTATAATCCCTGTAAGGTATCAGATGATCTTGGTGTGTGTACCATTTGCCGTTGGTTTGATTAACTACCAGAGCTGAATCTCTGAATACAGTCAATGTCTTGATCCTGAGGTCGATGGCTTCCTCAAGACCCATAATGCAAGCTTCGTATTCAGCTTCGTTGTTAGTGCAGTTGAAAGTGAGTTTTGCCGAGAAAGGCATGTGAACTCCCTTAGGTGTAATGAGTACTGCACCAACACCACGACCATTCATATTAACAGCCCCATCAAACATCATAGTCCATTCTTCTTCCGGGTCAGGCCCTTCAGTGTGAACAGGCTCTTCATGATCTTTTGCTTTTATGAACATGATGTCTTCATCAGGGAAGTCAAATCTCATAGGCTGGTAATCATCAATAGGTTGCTCAGCAAGATATTCAGACAATACACTGCCCTTGATGGCTTTCTGAGATGTGTACTGGATGTCATATTCTGTAAGGATCATTTGCCATCTTGCAACCCGTCCGGTAAGTGCTGGCTTCTCAAATATGTACTTAACCGGGTCCATCTTTGAGATCAATAAGGTAGTGTGGGTCAACATATACTGTCTCAGTCGGCGAGCAGCCCACGCTAAAGCACAGCAAGTTTTCTCGAGCAGTGAATAACGTTGTTCACAGTCGGTAAACTTTTTGCTCAGGTAGTAAATTGCATACTCTTTTCGACCAGACTCGTCATGCTGGCCTAGCACACACCCCATTGACTCCTCCAATACTGTCAAGTACATTATTAGAGGTCTTCCTTCGACTGGAGGCATAAGGATTGGAGGCTCTTGTAAGTACTCCTTGATCTTGTCAAAAGCCTTTTGGCAGTCTTCGTTCCACCTGACCGTCTGCTCTTTTCTCAATAGTTTGAACAAGGGTTCACAGGTTGCTGTAAGGTGAGATATGAACCTTGAAATGTAGTTCAATCGACCTAAGAACCCTCGAATTTCTTTTTCTGACTTTGGTGCAGGCATCTCTTGAATAGCTTTGACTTTATCAGGGTCAACTTCAATCCCTTTCTCGCTTACAATAAAACCCAGCAGCTTACCAGATCGCACCCCGAATGTGCACTTGTTGGGGTTCAACTTCAGTTGGTACTTCCTCAGACGCCTGAATAGCTTCAACAAATTTACCAGGTGATCTTCTTCAGTAAGGGACTTGGCAATCATGTCATCCACGTAACATTCTATTTCTTTATGGATCATATCGTGGAATAATGTTACCATAGCCCGTTGGTATGTTGCACCAGCATTCTTCAGTCCGAATGGCATCACCTTGTAACAGAATGTGCCCCAAGGTGTGATGAAGGTTGTTTTCTCCATGTCTTCAGGTGACATCTTGATCTGATTGTACCCTGAAAATCCGTCCATGAAGGAGAATACCGAGAACTGAGCCGTATTATCCACCAATACATCAATGTGAGGTAATGGGAAGTCATCTTTCGGGCTAGCTCTATTCAGGTCCCGGTAGTCAACACACATTATTACTTTGCCGTCTTTCTTAGGCACAGGTACTATGTTAGCAACCCACGGTGGATAGCTAGTTACAGCAAGGAACCCGGCGTCCCACTACTTTTGTACCTCTTCCTTGATCTTCATTGCCATGTCTGGGCGAGTACGGCGCAGTTTCTGTTTGACCGGCGGGCATTCTTCCCTTAAAGGCAGCTTGTGCATGACGATATCGGTGTCCAACCCTGGCATATCTTGATAAGACCAAGCAAACACGTCCACATATTCTTGAAGCAGATCAATTAGTTGTCTCTTCACTGAGTCTTGTAAGCAGGCCCCGATTTTAACTTCTTTCACGTCTTCATCTGTACCAAGATTAATTGTCTCCACCTCCTCCTGATGAGGAGTGATAATCCTTTCCTCTTGTCTCAACAACCTGGCTAACTCTTTAGGAAGCTCATATTCTTCTTCAACCCCTTCATCGGCTTGATTGATTGGATTGTCAAAGTCATACGAAGTCATAGCCGTGCTGTTGTCGGTGCGGTCTGGAAGGCACTCTCTGCAAGGGTTCAGTTTGTTCATTTTAGTGATTTGATTTTAATCTTGTTTTGGAAAAGTGAAATAAAGTTGTCATTTTGAAAACATTGCCATTTTATTTTTTGTACAAAAAGAAAAACGGAAAAACAGTGAGCGGAAAAGAAAAAGACTCATTTGCAAAAGATGTCTGATATTTCATTGATTAATCTTGTTGCACAAAAAGTACAGATGGCCCTATTACAAAATGAGTCTTGTCATCTTGGGCAAGACACAAGACCTGATGCATGCTTAAAATATACAGGAAATAATAATTACTCTGCAGGAGTAACTCTTATAATTTCCTGGGAAGACCAGTTTGAGATACTGCTCCCCGGGATCTTTGGACGAATCCAACTTTCCAGGTTGCGTTCTTCTTCCAACTCATCTTCCAAGTTGTTGACAGCATCGGGGGTAAGCATCCCCCCACTAACAAAGTTGGGCTTCTTGACAGCCTCTGTTTGATCTTCTTGAGTTGGTTTGTAACCCAACCCAAATCTATCTTCTTTCTTCTCCACAGGCAACAGTTTGCCCCAGCCTTGAGCGTTTCCTTCTTCCACCACCTTCCGGGCTTGCTGGTAGGATGTCATAGAAGTCCCAAGTACAGCAGAGGTTTCATTAATATTCAGGGCCTCAAACCCTTGACTCATCGTCTCGTGGATCTCCCCATCCATCTCAATATATTTGTAAGTAGCTAGATGGCTGACAAAAATATCCTCCTCTCCACAGATAGTAACGACCTGACCTTCCCACTCAAATTTTAACTTCTGGTGAAGGGTAGACGTTACTGCGCCAGCGGCATGAATCCATGGTCTACCCAACAAACAGCTGTAGGCAGGCTGAATGTCCATCACGTAGAAGGTCGTTTTGAAAGTTTGTAGGCCAATCGTTACAGGCAACTCAATTTCCCCCAGAACTGATCTCTTAGAGCCGTCAAAAGCTCTTACCACTAAGTTACTGGGTCGTAATGCCAATCCTTCATATTCCAGCTTCACAAGAGCCTTTTTGGGTAAGACGTTGAGGGATGACCCAGTGTCCACCAGCACATGGGAAAGGACTGCACCTTTACATTCCATGGTAATGTGCAAGGCTTTGTTATGATTGCGGCCTTCCGAAGTCAAATCAGTGTTGGTGAATCCTAGTCCATTACTAGCATTAACATTTCCAACTACAGCTTCCAACTGATTGACGGTGATCTCTTCAGGCACGTAAGTTGCGTGCAAGACTTTGAGTAGTGCATCCCGATGGGCTTCGGAGCACATAAGCAATGATAGAATAGAGATCTTGGAAGGCGTCTGGTGAAGCTGGTCCACTATCTTGTAATCACTCTTCTTGATTATTCTCATAAACTCATCAACTTCTTGATCAAAGGGTGTTTTCACAGCTTCTTTAACAGCTTGATCTTCCTGCACCAAGCTCTTCCCTTTTGCCTTGGCAGCAGCTTCTGTTTCGGCAGTGGGTCTTTGAACTTGTGGAGCAAAGAGACGTCCTCTTCGAGTGAAGCCTCCGCCTCCCCCCACATTATCTATTTGTGGTGCAGGGGTTGTTGATTCAAGAGTGATTCTTTGTCCTTTGCAGTATAGATCAGAGCCGTAATGCCAGGGGATAGCATTACTGCTTTCATAAGGCACTGGCCCAGGCACCGTGATAGTGACTGGACTGATGGCAGCTGCAGAAGGGACCAAGATGGTTTGTGGGTCATAATAGATTGTGACTGGTGCCCTGATAGGAATGGCACTTTGTGAGTTATAGGCAGAGTTATTTTCAGGGTCATAATAAATCGTAACTGTGGAGACATTTGCTGCTGATGTTGTAGGAGACATTGTTGTAAAGATGGGTGTTGTTGTAGGAGATTAAAAATGAAGTGGTGCTGAAGTTGTAGAAGGAATGCCTGTTGATATCTGGTCAGTTGAAATGACAGGTGAAGCATTTGTTGACGAAGCTGAAAAGTTGTCAGGAACAATGGTTGTTGCAGTTGTAGGAGATACTGGAATTATTGCTGATGAGATTGCTGGGTTTGTTGGAATTGATGTCGTGATTTGAAGCAAGCCACTCTGAATGAGACCATTTATGCCATCTCTCAAGTTATCGCAACCATTCACCGAAATGTTGCAGTAAGCACACCCTAGCTCGCATCCCGAGAATATTTGACATTCGAGGAGTTGAGCTTTGATCTCTACCAACAGTGTCCGAATCTGACCCACACTGGTTATCAAGTAAGACGGTTTGTCTTCTTCAATAGCATTGATTCTGGGACCTCCGTGGTTTGGCATAGGATTTTTGTTAACGTTTGGCGGTGGCGCAAAATTCAGAGCTTTAGAGTCTACCAAATCTTGTACCTTCATGTGCAAGGCTCTGCACTTCTCTGTACTATGGCCAGGTGCATTTGAATGAAAAGCACATCTGGCGTTGGAATCGTAGTTTCTGGGTAGACTATTAGGGTCTGGAGGTGCCAACGTCCTTAGCTCAACTAGGTTGAGTTTCAAGAGTTGTGGCAGTAATGTTGCATATGGCATAGGGATCGGATCGATCACCCTATTGGCCTGAGATGGCCTCTGCTGAAATGGCCTCTGCTGATTGTTGTTGTTGGTGTTGTTGTAATTTCTTGGGGGATACTGAGTTTGTTGCTGATACTGAGGTTGTTGCTGATAATTCTGTTGCGGTGGTTGATAAGATGGTTGTGGATGAGCTGGAGCGGGAATGGTGACTGCTGCCACAGATCTATGAACATATTGGGGCCTGCCCCTGCTGGTGTGGATAGCATTGGTCTCACCAGTTCTTCTTGGGCCCACAAAAGGCTTCCTTGTATTGCTGGATGAGCTGGCACCGTTGTCAGAAATTTTGCCCATCTTTAACAGGCTCTCAATTCTCTCCCCGACTATGACAACATCTGCAAAGCTGGTTGAGGAGAAGGCAGCTAGCCTGTCAATGTAGGTTCCTTGGAGGGTGTTCATAAACATATCTGCCATCTCCCTCTCAGACATAGGTGGCTGAACAGCAGCAGCCAATTGCCTCCACCTCTGGGCATACTCTCGGAAACTTTCTCTAGACGACTGTGACATTCCCATTAGGAGGGTCCTGTTGGGTGCCATATCCAAATTGTACTGATATTGTCTAATGAAGGCCTCTGCCAAATCCTTCCAACACTTGATGGTTTCTCTAGTCAGGTGGGAGTACCATTCCCTTGACGCCCCAGTTAAGTTATCCTCAAAATAAAACATCCATAGCTTCTCGTCCATGGTATATGCTTTCAACCTCCCCAGAAAGGATTGTAAGTGGGTCCGTGGGCAGGAAGTCCCGTTGTACTTTTCAAAACACGGAGGCTTAAACTTATGGGGAATCCTGACCCCGTCCACTAAGCCCATGTCCATAACATCAAAGCCTAGGGAATTTTGAGATTCCAAGGACCTTAATTTTTCAGCTATCTCATCCAGCCTTCTGTCATAGGCCTCATCCCCAGCTCCCATCACTGTGAACTGATCTTCCTGGGGGTCTTCTTGCAGCACTCTGCCTGCAGTGGCAGTCCCTTGTACATTAACAGGAATGTTAATCTCTGGATGAAGGTGGGGTCCAAATACAGGGGGGTTGACATGAGGTTGGACCCTCTCATTGTTGCTTATCCCAGCAGTCCCTGGATGGGGGTCTTCCTGATTCTGCCTTTCTACCAAGGCTCTCAATCTTTCCTGGCTTTGAGCCATATTGTTCATCACCTCCATGAACTGTGTCATTTGAGTCCTCATTTCTAGCCTTTCATTGGCCATTTGGTTCCTGACCTCTGCAAGGTCCTGCTGTACCTGGTCCATTTGTATGCCCGGAAGATTGTTACGGGTTGGATATCTGTGTGGACGGTTGAGTGGAAAAACCCTACGTCGAGCAATAGTTCCTGAGATCACAACAGAGTTAGCAACAGACAAAACAAACCTACAAAACAAACAAAAGGTTAGTATGCAATGCAGTATGCCTATTTGTTTCCAAGGTATCCGGGCTTGGCATTTGGTTTTGACCCTTCCAGACCCTTGAAGATGTTGCTGATGTTGCTTGAAAGAAATTCAGATAAAACAAACTGATACATATATTACAAAAGCAAATGATACATAGTCTGTTTCTCTTTACAGTCCAAGCCCTCTGAGGGGTCAAAATACAATGAAATGAAAACAGCAACAAGCAAAAGTCAAACACCAAGACCAAACTCATCCTCCTGAACTTCCTTGAGAAGTGCTTCAGTCACAGGATCAGCCGGACGCTCTGTAAGATTCCTGATAAGGAGATTCCTGGTAGTAACAGCTGTAGTTAGCTTCTTGTGTTGACTTTGGTCCTTTGACCTCTTCACACCAGCTCTAATTTTCAGTTCTGAGATCTCCCTCTGGGCTGCTGCCAGGGCTTCTTGTTGCTCTTTTGCACCCGCTTCCAGTTGCTCGATCTTATCCTGAGTCCTTTTATCTTCCAGAGTACGAGCTTCGGTGATTCTGACCCACCTAGCTTGACTCTCCTTCAGGTACAAATCAGTCCTGGCTTTCTGGAACTGAGCTTCCTTGCAGGCATTCTTCAAAATCTGCTCTCCAGCCCTAGACTTCTTGATGTAATCTTCAGACTTCTCAATTCTGGCCAGATGCTCTATCTTCAACTTCTCCAACCTTTCAATATCCAATCTACCATCACTCCTCTCATAGAGGGTCTTCTGCAAAGCTTGAGTCAACTTCTCATTTCTCTCTTTTAATTTCTCAAACTCCTCTAAACTGATAGTGGCTGGAGGGGGTGCTGATGATGGTCCAGGCATATCTTCAACAGTGAAGGGCATTCCTGTAATTTGAGCCCTGGTATGGGACCACTCATAGTACTGTGCTGATGCCACATTGTTGCACTTCCCCAGGACGGTTATCCCCTTAGTCTGCACATTGTCCCAGGCCCAAACTGCTTGCCTGACAGCAGCCAAGTTAGGCTTGATTTCACAATAAAGGGTCTCAGTCAGATCCTGTGCCCTAGGAGGATGAACTAATGCATAGCCCAGCTGTCTTTTGAATAGCAGAGGATTATAATTGATGCACCCTTTCACTCCAATCAGAGGCACATTGGGAAATTGCCCACAACTTGTAATGATGTCTCTGCCCTTGGTACTCTGAGTACACCATCTGATGTCATCTGAGGTTAGAGCAACAAGCCTTCTAGCCCAGTTCTTCTCACTAATCTTCCCCTCTGCTTCTCATTCCTCTGGTGGGCTGAGTAGTAAAGATCTCCCAGTAAGGTGGGTACTGGGTTTTGCAGGATGAAAAGATGGATTGCACTCTTGCTAACAAACCTAGGCTCGTCAGCAAATAAGATGACCCCATATATGCTAAGGGCCAGCAGAGCACAGACTGCTTTCCACTCCCCCAGGGAGGCCTTCAGACTAGCTTGAGAAGTCAAGAAATCCAGATGAAAACCAGAGATTCCAGCTTTAGATGTCAAATTCTGCCCAATCAGAACTGGTTCTAGATGTAGTGCTTTTGCTATCTCCTCATTACTTGGGAAAGCCATTTCAGGGTTGAAGGGGATTCCACTCCTGATGGGTACACCAACCAATGATGAGTATTCCTCCAACAAGGGTCCCAACTGAAAATTCTGAAATGTGAAGCACCTCAGGGGGGGATCATAGAATTGCAGGCAAGTATGAATCAAACTCGTCTGTGAAGGGTCCAAATCCATAACCACATCAAGTATTCCTCCATAATGTTCTCTAAAAAGTGGTATATGGTCTGGAGTGATCAGGGTCTGAATCCTCCTGATGCTGGCTAGCTCAGGTTCAAAGAAGTGGTAGGAGATGTTACTTTTCTTTGGTGCCATGTTGATGAAGAAAAGCTGAGACAGATGATGATGATGATACTGAAAATGGGCCTCTGACAGGCTGAGACTGATGATGCAGATAGCAAATAGCTGAAGTAGATGCTGACGAAGACAGGTCTAAGCTGATGATGGGGTCAAAACCAAGCCAAAATGATAGGATGGATACCCTGAAAAACAAATAAACACATGTTAAAATGATGCAATGATGATGTATGCAAATGATATGCAAGGGTTTGTGACTGAGCTGGATCTGATCAAATGCTCTGATGTAAGTCCATGTGTGTCAAGAAATCCAGATAGAGGTCTATAAGTCCAGTAACCAAGGTGGGGGACTCAAATAAAGAGTCACATGTCCAGGGTTTAGAATCACAAGAACTGTTCCAACATGGAGTACTCTTATCAATAAAGTAACAGGGTACTCTGAGGTCAAGTGTACCTGCAAACCTGTAAACAGCCCAACCCCCTCACAGGTGATGTTCTAAAACAAGGATCCTCAGACTTGGATCAGTTATGAGAAGTGTAAACACTTCTAACCCGGAGGTACAGTGTTTACAATAACCATAAAAATTCCTCCTCTAATTCACCTCAGTTTCTGAAGGTCAATACTAAAGGTCATCCAGACTTAGCAGGCTTCCCAGATAGCCCTAGCATTGCAGGAGATCTGCAACACAGAGTTCTCAAGAAGAAACCCATGTCTGAATCGTGTTTCATATTCCCGCACCAGACCGAGATGGAATGGGAAAGAATATGAACCACTCTAGCCTAGGTGTCACTCAGGTCCCAGGTATAGGACCTTAACTCTCAATAGAACCCCACCCACCAAAGCAAAACCAGATCCAGCCAGACAGCACGACAGTATGATATATGCATAAAGCTTATATAAATAAAGCTATAAACAAAACTGTACACAAAGCAGTAAATAAAACAAAAACACAAATAGCAAATAACACCCCAGTAAACGCAAATCAAACAAGCGCTAGGAGGAACCCACAAAAAGAACCAGAAGCCCTGGTTACAATATAAGGGTCCCCAGCAGAGTCGCCAAGCTGTCGCTCCCGATAAATGGGACATGGCCCAAATAAAGGTACAGACGCGAACGGTCGGCGAAAGGGACAATGAGAACACACAGCCGTGAACTCACTGGAGATGAATAGAGTCGCCAGCTAGGCATTTTTATCCCGGAGGAAAGGTAATGCTGCATAGACCTAGAAAAAGATGGATAAGACGGTTGCGAACCAGAGAGACTGAGAAAGGGGGTTGGTTACAACCTGGGAAGGTATTAGCACCCAGATTGTCCTCCGTACTCGACGGGATCCACGCTTAAAATATTTGTGTTTTAAAGGGGTAGTGTCAGTGCAATTTGTGTGTAAAATAGCTGGAAAAAGATGTACAGGTGTCAGTGTAAAAGCAATGTGAAGTGTGTAAAAGAAGTGTCAGTGTGAGGAAAGAGTATGCTCATGATCATGAGGCTTAAAGAATAATTGCTGGAAGGAGGGGGAATATACAGAGACTTTTGTTCGATAACTGTTAAGTTATGCCTACGTATCCTCTCGTGCAATGAGGAAGTCAGAACACCGTAGTTCAACCCAAAGAGACTGAAAGGTAAATTGACTTGTGAACTGCTTGCTTGTCTATGCTCAAGTGTATGACCTGTCTGGCTCAGGTGCTAACTGTCTTGCATTAGACGGAAGAAGCGAGTTCTCGTTTGTGAGTGAGGATGATGAGAAAAGAATCCCGAAGGAGACGATTATTGTTTGTTTTTGAGTTTTCAGTCTTTTATTGCTTTTGAAATTTTGTCATAAGTTAATGAGCTTAAGCCTAAACCAATGGGTTAGTAAACTCATCACATCCTCCCTCTGCTTAGGGGTAATGAGAATACCTTAAGTGTGAAGTCAGATTCTCACACTTAATCACCTTTGATGTAGGATTAAGATCATTAACCTACTTGTGATTATTTAGATGTTTTTTTGTTTTTTTGTTTAGTGTTGAGTAATGATGTTAAGCCATAATCAAGGATTAAACAGACTCATTACACCATCCTAATAGAAGGATAATAGATGAGAATGTTTAAGCTGAGGAAAACTCCTCAACTTAATCCATGATTAGGGATTAAACTCATGACAGAACGAACCTTTGATTAAGTGAATTTTATTTAATAGATATGATGATGAAGTGAATTTTAGGGTTTGTAAGACAACTTGAGGGGGACTTGTCCATTAACACTAGGGTTAGTCCTTCTTAACCAATTAAGGAAGAATTAGAACCCTAATGCAAGGCCCAAGTTACAAGCTTGACGTCTTGATGATTATTAGATGAATTGATTAAAAGAGTTAAACACATTAAGGGTTCAACACTTAGGATTAAAGTTATACACTCCATCCTAATAGAAGGATGCAGGCACAAGCTTAATCACAAAGCCTTAAAGCCTTTAGGGTTTAGTCCCTGATTATGAGATGAGAAGAGAAGACTCAAAAGAGACACAAAGGTAAAATCTAAATGGGGGACTAATCAAAACCCTAATTATTGTCATGCTTGGTTGTTCCTAAGGTTTGTGAGGTTAACAAGAGAAATCTTCAATGGAACCACCAGGAAGCAGATGAAAGGATCAAGAGAAGCAAAGCAACTTGCTTCATTCAAGAAGTCAAGTCACTTGAAGAAAGAAAGTAAGAAGAAGAAGGATGAGCAAGCTCAAACTCAAGCACATACAAAAATGCAGCATGGATGCATAAAAGAGATGAAAAGAAGTTATGAGAAGTGAAGGCAAATTCACTTCTCAAAGTCACTTACCCCCTGAAAGGTTAGAAGAGAAATGCAATGTAATGCAAAATGGGATGGAATGACATGATGCATATCAAAACCAAAAGCATAAGTATGATGTTAATGATGCTATGAGATGCTACAAACATGAGACAACAAATGGGGATGATCATACAAGCTCATGGATGCAAATGAAGCAAGTTAGGAAACATGAACATACATGGAAAGGTATGAGATGCATATGGCATACAACATGGCAAATGCAAGATGCAATGATCAAACATGCTTTCAAGATGTCTTAAGATGTCATATGAACCAAATGGATGCACAAAATACTATGGCAAGTCATGTCATGCAAGCAAATGCAAGATGGATGCATATGGAAGCCCAAATTAGGGTTTATGATCAAAGCATCAAACACAAACCAAAATCAGAAGCAAACATCAATACAAAAAATTGAAAATGCACTCAAAGGATCCCTAATCCTATACTAACTCACTGCCCAAAGGAGAGGTCTCAACTCTTAACCTAATTCAAGATATGATTTTCCTAAGTTTTCTAGGGTTTTAGGGTTCCTTAACAAGAAAATTACCAAACAAATGGAAAATGAAAGATCAAATCATGGCCATTTAATCTCACAAACTATATGTTGAACACAATGCAATGCAAAAAGAATCAAGGTCCAACTCTTCATGGTTTGGCAGAAATGATTTTTGGAATTTTGGATCAAAATAATGCATTAAAATGATTTTAATTCAATGAAAAATTCTCAAAATGCATCAAGATCAAAAAAGAAATTTGGTTTGAAGGTTGGACAATGTTTCTAAATGTCTTAGAACATTCCATGAATTTTTTGGTGATTTTTAAATACCTAAAAGTATTTTTAATAAATTAATTTTCATTAATCAATTAAAAATAAACTTTTAAATATTTAAAAATACTTTTTTAATGCTAAAAATAAAAATGAAAATATTTTTGTGTTCTGAAATTAAATAATAACTTGTATAAAAAATTTCAGATTTTTTAAAGCATTTTTGCTATTTTAAATAAATTGTAGAAATCAAATGAAATGAAAGGAAAATAAAATGAATTTAAATGCTGGAAAAGAAAAGTCAACAGATCTGATGGCTCTCATTCAAACTCACACGCGCGCGTTTTGACTTGGCGCCACATCCAAGGGCCAGAATTCAAACTTGCTAATTACACTGATTAAGCCCTAATTTTGCCCTAATGACTTTCAGATGACCGGAACAGTGGTTCCGGTCATCTTCTCCGGCGAGCTCAAATGCTAAATCATTCTACAAGCTATGAAAATGAAAACTAACTATCCAGAAATCATCCCCACCTTAAAACGATTCAAACCCCTCACTCAAACATCATTTATCATTCACAATCAGAGAGAATCGAATCAAAATAGTTTCTAGGGCAAAAATTTCAGAACACGATTAAACTCTCATCTCTCCACCATTTTCAAAACCAATGACATCAGAGTGATCAGGAGAACATATAGAATCTATTTAGAACTTAAAAAAGGATTTCTGGAAAAAATGTTCTTGAGCTACCTGAGTTTTGAAGCTTTCAGTTCACAGCTTTCTGGGTGCTTTCCTTTGTGCTATCCACTCCTCTTGTGCTCCTGATGAAACCTTGATGCTTAGGAAAGATTTATGTTGGCTGGTTTGAGGGTTTGAACAGGTTCTGTTCAAGCTCAGGTGAGAATCGTGTTTGGCTTATGTGGTGTTTCAAAGGTGAATGAAGGCAGGGAAATGATCAGGAGGATGTGGTGATGAGTTCTATGAAGTGTGTTTGTGAGTTGGTGGCTTGTTTTCTGAGTTTCGAAGGTTTTTGCTCCAAGGGTGGAAAATGGGAAAGTGATGCTCTTGCTGGTTTCAGGCTCTTGTGTTATGTTGCTTGGATTGCCAATTGTTTGTATAAACTAATGGGATTGGTCAGAGGATGTGACCTGTGCTTTTGTGATAGGTGTGCTAGCTTTTGCCAAAATGTCAATTCTTGTGTAAGAGAAGCATGGGTCATGTTCTAGCTTGGTACAAGGGTGTGGGCTGCGCAACATGGTGTGAGGGAAAGGCTAGTGTGATTCAGCAGGCTAGGCAACAAGTGGATGAAGTGTGATCATTGGTTTTGCAACTTGCTTGCTTTTGCTTTCCATGAAAATATCTTGCCTCACAAGCCATGAAACATGAGAAACTCTTGGTCCATTTTGATCTTTAGGTCATATTTGATGTTTGTGTAATGGTTTGACATGAATTAGAAGTCACAAATGCCTTTGGTACAAGATTTTGCAATTTTCTCATTTGGTGCATAACTTGAAATTTAATGATTTTAGCCAACTTTGATGCACCATAACTTTTGATCCAAAATGAATTAGGTCATGTTCTTGTACTTTTTGAAAAGGGAAAGATCTAATCTACAACTTTCATGACCAAAGTTTTTTCATTTGAAGCATTTTTGGATCAAAAAGTAAGGGTTGAAAAAGTTGCATAAAATGGCATTTCATTAAAAGTCAACCATGCCCAAAAAAGTCAACTTTGCAAAAACTTCAAATTCTTGAATTTTGTGAACTTCAAACCTCTTCCATGATCAAATAAAGATCAAATACACTCAAAATGATGAAGATCACCCCTTGGTTGGGTCATTGGAGGCCTCAGATGCCCTGATTTTGCACTGACTTGTCCAGAAAGTCAACTCTTGATCAGATGACTTCCCCATGGAATTTCTTCATGAAAATTGATATGCATACTCCCTATACAATATAGAGACCAATAGAAACAAGAATGACCAAAAAATTTGGAGTTATGGCCTCTGAAACCAAAACCCTAATTTTAGGTCATCTGCAGTCAATCCTGGCTCTGCTTCCATACCAATCCCAGTTCTTGTGATTCTTTGGCACTCTTGACTTTGAGGGGATATAATATGATGTTTGAACACACATAGACCTCTTTGAAGTGATTGGTGACCTTTGGAGTGGCTCAAGGAGCTCTTGGATTGCTCAGATCACAAACCCTAGATGCAGATGACTTAGAATCTATGCAGTGAATCAAAAATGTGGTATGAGGTGTTATGATTGTGTTTATGCATATGAAATGATCACAAGCCATGGTGTGAATGGGTGAGGGCAAATTTGGGGTGTTTACAGGACTTGGCAATCATATCATCCACATAGCACTCGATTTCCTTATGGATCATATCGTGGAATAATGTTACCATAGCCCGTTGATATGTTGCACCGATGTTCTTCAGACCAAACGGCATTACCTTGTAGCAGAACGTGCCCCAAGGTGTGATGAAAGTTGTCTTCTCCATGTCTTCAGGTGACATCTTAATCTGATTGTATCCAGAAAATCCATCCATGAAAGAGAATACTGAGAACTGAGTTGTGTTGTCTACCAATACATCAATGTGAGGTAAAGGGAAGTCATCCTTCAGGCTGGCTCTGTTCAGATCCTGGTAATCCACACACATACGTACCTTTCCATCCTTCTTAGGTACAGGTACAATGTTAGCAACCCACGGCGGGTAACTAGTTACAGCGAGAAAACTGGTGTCCCACTACTTTTGTACTTCTTCTTTGATCTTTATGGCCATATCTGGGCGAGTACGACGTAGCTTCTGTTTGACCGGTGGACAATCTTCTTTCAATGGAAATTTGTGCATGACAATATATGTATATAGACATGGCATATCTTGATAGGACCAAGAAAAGACGTCAACATACTCTCGAAGCATACTTATGAGCTGTTCTTTCATTGAAGTTTGCAGACTGGTCCCGATCTTCACTTCCTTACATCTTCCTCGGTACCAAGATTGATAGTTTCAACCTCCTCCTGATGAGGAGCGATCACTTTTTCCTCTTGTCTCAACAACCTAGCAAGTTCCTCAGGCAAATCATAGTCTTCATCAACCCCTTTATCTGCTTGATTAATCAGATTGTTGAAGTCATACAAGGTCATAGCAGTGTCGTTGTCGGTGCAATCTGGAGGATTATATCTGCAAGGGTTGAGATTTGTTCATTTTAGTGATTGATTTTATTTTATTTATAAAAAAGTGTGAATGGAGTTATTATTGAAAAACATTGCCATTTATTGTTTTGTGCGAAAATTAAAAAAAATGAAAGACAGTGAGCGACAAAAAAGATCGTTTGCAAAAGATGTCCATTTGTTCATTAATCATTCATTTGCACAAAATACAAATATGGCCCTATTACAAAATGAGTCCTGACACCTTGGGCAAGATGCAGGACTTGATGCATGCTTAAACAGGAAATAATAATTACTCTGTAGAAGTAATCCTTATAATTTCCTGGGAAGACCAGTTAAGGTCTTGCTGGCCTGGGACCCTTGGACGAACTTGTCTTCCTTGATCTGAACTTGCAGCAACTTGCCCCAGCCCTGGTCATTCCCATCTTCAACAACCATCTGAGCTTGCTTATAAGAGGATATTGAAGTACCAGACACTTCAGTTATTGCTTCATTGACATTGAGGGCTTCAAACCCTTGGCTCATTGTCTCATGGATCTCTCTGTCCATCTCAATATACTTGTAAGTAGCTAGATGACTAACAAAGATATCCTCCTCCCCACAGATTGTGATAACTTGTCCCTCCCATTCGTATTTTAACTTCTGGTGAAGGGTCGAAGTTACAGCGCCAACGGCGTGAATCCATGGCCGACCCAACAAACAGCTATAGACAGGCTGAATGTTCATCACGTAGAAGATAGTTTTGAAGATCTGTGGGCCAATCACCACAGGCAGCTCAATTTCCCCAAGAATCGATCTTTTAGAACCGTCAAAGGCTCTCACTACCAGGTTACTTGGACGCAATGCAATACCATCATATTCCATCTAGACCAAGGCTTTCTTTGGAAGAACATTGAGTGAGGACCCAGTGTCAACCAAGACATGAGAGAGAACAACACCTTTACACTCCAAGGTGATATGCAGAGTTTTATTATGGTTACGGCCCTCCGTAGTTAGATCAACATCAGTAAAACCTAGCCCATGGCTAGTATTGACATTAGAAACCACCATTTCTAGCTGATTAACTGTAATATCTTCTGGCACGTAAGCTGCGTGCAGGACTTTGAGAAGTGCATTCATGTGAGCTTCGGAACACATTAGCAGTGATATAATAGAGATTTTGGAGGGTGTCTAATGGAGATAGTCCATAACCTTATAGTCACTCTTCTTGATTATTCTCATGAACTCGTCTTCATCCTGGTCAAAGGATGTCTTCTGAGTCTCCTTGGTAATAGGCTTTTCAGGCACCACACTTTTGCCCTTAGCCTTGGCAGCAGCTTCTGCTTCAGCATTAGTTCTTTGGAATTGTGAGGCAAAGAGACGTCCGCTTCGAGTGAAGCCTCCGCCTCCCCCCACATTATCAATCTGTGGTGTAGAAGTGTCAAGAGGGACTTTCTTTCCGCCGCAATACAAATTTGAGCCGTAGTGCCAAGGTAATGCACTGCTGCTGTCATATGGAACTGGTCATGGTACCGTGATAGTAACCAGACTGATTGCTGCAGAAGAAGGAGTTGAGACAGTCTGAGGTTCATAATAAATCGTGACAGGAGGTCTGACCGGAGATGGTGTTGGTGATGAAGGTTACTGATGTTGATGGAGATGTTGATGTGAGTTGTTGAAAGAATCTGGAACGTGGATTATTGCCGGATCATAGTAATTGGTAATTGTGGAAATGTCTTCATTAATGGTTGTTGTTGTTGTAGAAGGATGTGTTGAATTGATATCAATTGAAGCTGAAGAAGGGATGGTTGTTGATGTTGTAGAAGAATTTGTTGGAATGATGACTGTTGAAGTTGTGGGAGGAATGGTTGTTGATGTTGTAGTTGTTGATGTTGTAGGAGTTGGGACTGTTGAAGTGATCTGTAAAGTGCCTTCTTTGATAAGATTGTTGATACCAGTCTTCAAATTTGCACAACCGTTGATAGAGATCTTGCAAGCTTCGCAATGGGCCTCACAACCCGGGAACACTTGGCATTTCAAAAGCTGGGCTTTAACCTCGGCCAGAGGTTTTTGAATACTTGCAACACTATCAATTTGGTTCATCGGTTGATCCTCTTCAATGGCATTTATCCTAGGCCCACCATGGCTAGGCATAGGATTCTTGGTAACACTTGGAGGGGGTGCAAAGTTAACTGCCTTAGAATCAATCAAATCTTGAACCTTCATCTGTAAGGCTCTGCACTTTTCTATTGTATGGCCAGGTGCATTGGAGTGGACGACACACCGGGCATTAACATCATAATTTCCTGGAAGATTTTGGGGATCTGGTGGGGCCAGAGTCCTTAATTCGATCAGGTTGAGCTTTAATAACTATGGAAGTAAGGCATCATAGGACATTGGAATGGGATCGATAACCCTGTTGATTTGTGAAGTCCTCTGTTGAAACGGACGATGTTGCTGATTGTTATTGTTATAAGATCTCTGTTGAGGAAATTGTTGTTGATGTGGGAAGTGTTGTGGTTGTGGGGGATACTGTTGTTGAGGTGCTGGAGCTGGAATGGTGACAACAGCTGTTGTTCTTGGCATGTATTGAGGCCTACCTCTGCCCATGTGAACTGAATTGGTCTTACCTGTCCTACAAGGTCCTGCAAAATATTTCCTGGCATTATTGGAACTAGCTCCATTATCTGAAATTTTGCCCATCTTCAAAAGACTCTCAATTCTCTCACCAGCTATAACTACATTCGCAAAGCTGGTGGACGAGAAAGCAGCAAGTCTGTCAATGTATGTCCCCTGTAGGGTGTTCATAAACATGTCGGCCATTTCTCTCTCAGACACTGGAGGCTGGACAGCAGCAGCAAGCTGTCTCCATCTTTGGGCATATTCCCTGAAGCTTTCTCTTGAAGACTGTGACATACCCATCAGGAGGGTCCTGTTAGGAGCCATGTCCATGTTATATTGATACTGGCGTATGATAGCTTCAGCCAAATCCTTCCAGTTTCTGACTGTTGCTCTGGACAGGTGAGAATACCATTCACGAGATGCCCCGGTCAGACTATCTTCGAAGTAGAACATCCATAACTTTTCGTCCATGGTATAAGCTTTCAGTCTCCCTAGAAAGGACTGCAGGTGAGTACGTGGACAAGAGGTACCATTATATCTCTCAAAGCAAGGAGGCTTGAACTTGTAAGGAATCCTGACTCCCTCAACTAGACCCATGTCCATTACATCAAATCCCAAAGAGTTTTGGGACTCCAAAGATCTCAGCTTCTCCGCTATTTCGTCCAGACGACGATCATAGGCTTCATCCCCAGCACCAATTACTGTAAATTGTTCCTCTTGAGGGTCCTCTTGCAAGGCACGACCTCCAGTGTTTCCTTGGGTATTTCTGATAGCATTGACTTTAGGGTTGAGGTGAGGCCCAAACTCTGGCGCATCTATTCATGGTTGCCCGTGATCATTGTTACCAGTACCTCCTATACCTGGATGATTCTCTTCTGGAGTTTTCCGCTCGACTAACTCTCTTAATCTTTCTTGGCTTTGGGCCAACCCAGTCATTACTGCCATGAACTGGTTCATATGAGCCCTCATCTCAGTCCTCTCATTAGCCATCTGAGTTCTCACGTCAGTCAAATCTTGCTGAACTTGGTCCATCTGTAAGCTCGGAAGGTTGTTTCTTGTAGGATACCGGTGAACTCTGTTGATGGGGAAAACTCTCCTTCGAGCAATGTTTCCTGAAACAACAGCAAAGTGAGAAAACAACAACAAAAACACCTACAAAACAAAGAATGAGGTTAGTATGCAATGCAGTATGTCTATTTGTCTTCTAAGGGTATCCGATTTGGTTCTTTGGTTTTGACCTTCCAGACCTCTGGGAATGAAGATGTTGAAGAGAAAAGAAGCCCACCAGAAAATCCAAGTAATACATAAACCATACATTTCAAATGCAAAAGATACATAGTTTATGATTACAACAAGCTTCCATGGTGGGTCAAAATACAATTAAGTCGAGAAATACAACAAAATCAACATGAGAAATAAAGTACAACCAAAGTAAAATACAAGTACAAAGAAATCAAACATCCAGCCCAAAGTCATCCTCCTTGACTTCCTTCAGGAGAGCATCAGTCACTGGTCCAACTGGATGCTCTGTGATGGTCCTGATAAGAAGGTTCCTGGTGGAAATGGCACTTGTCAACTTCTGTTACTTGTCTTGGTCTTTTGATCTCTTCAACCCCGCCCGGAGTTTCAACTCGGAGATTTCCTTTTGTGCTGCTAACAAGGCTTCCTAACTCTTCTTCTCATTAGCTTCCAACTGCTCAATCTTAGCCTGTGTCTCCTGATCTTCTTGCAAACGAGCCTCAGTGATCCTGATCACCTAGCCTGACTTTTCTCTAGGTAATGCTCAGCTCTGGCTTTCTGAATCTTAGCTTCTTTGCAAGCATTCTTCAGTACCAATTCCCCTGCTCGGGCTTTTCTGATGTAATCGTCAGTGTCATACCCTAAATTTTGACCATTTATTTTAAATTTCATTTGTCTAACGCATTTTATCGATTTATTTGATAGTCAATCATTTTCGCATTTTTAGTCCATTAATCATAAATTATGCATTTTCCCATTTAAATTGTGTAATCTTAGGTTTTGTTCCTTTTTTAGATTTTTGTCTCACTTTTATAATCTAGTTCTAATTTTATTTAATTACGTAATTAGACTATTTAAAATTAATTGGTTTATTTTACTAATTTAAATTTGTTACATTTCATTTAGTTAATTAGGTTTCTATTAGTCCGTCTAATTTAATTAGGATCTATTTCTAGTCTGATATATTTAGTATATAGTTTAATTCCAATTGTTGGTTTAAGTTTCTTTTAAATTTTAACTTTCGGAAATTAAGTTTGTTTTCTTCTTAAAATCATTTAAATATTTAGTTTAATTTTCATTTAAGTCTATATCAATTTCTTTTTATTTTATTTTTGTTATTTTATTTTTTTCAATTTATTTTATCAGTTTATATCATTTTTATTTTATGATTATTTATTTATTTATTAGTTTTATTTTAACTAGGTCTAATTTTCTATTTAGTTGGGTTGGAAGTATTTTAGTTAGTTGTAAAGTCTACACTCTTGGTCCAAGTCAAGGTACAACCTGTTCACACTTTTTTTTGTCATCTACAAAGCCCCACAGTATCCTACCTCTCCTACTATATCACCAAAATAGGAGAATCTCAAACCGACATCTAAAAAAAAGCATAAAAAGGACAAGTCAAATAAATATAATTAAAAAACACAAAAAAAGGAAAACTCTCTGCTAAAGAGCTGAAACAGGGAGGACTTCAGAGAAAAAAGACAGCAAGCAGGAGGGGGGTTTCGAAAAATCCTTCAAAAAGAACACAAAAACCTTGTTGGAGGATCCTCATCCACGGGACTTCACACGAAAACTACACAACTTTAAAAACTCAGTAGCACAAAAAGGAACTAAAAAAAAACCTGCATAACAAAAAGAAACCAATCAACTTAAAACCACATCCAAGAAACAACAACCTGGACACCATAACCAAACCCGCAAAAACAGAATCCATCCATAAGCAAGCAAAAACATTACAAAAACTCCTTCAACGAATACCGAACAAGAAGTTTCAACAACATCCAACACAAACTCACCGTCACTCACCCATTCACTAGAATCCACCGGAAAACCTTTGGGAGGAGAACTCCTGACAAAAACGACATCTCTATATCCCTCGAACCTTCAACTTCCGTATAAAACCTATGACCACCGAACTTGCCACCCAGACCCCGTCCAACACTCTCCTTTCGCACAACCGTCACCAACAACAACGAACCTCCGCACCCTTCAACCCGCGACGGAAACAACCATTGCAAAAGCCCCATAAAATCTTCAAACCAAAAGCCGTTTTTAAAGCCGTCGTTCCCTCCCTTGCGCCGCCGCCGACCCACTCAACCATCTTCTTCTCCCTTCGGACCACCACACCGACCCCTCTCGAACCGCCATCAACTTTCATCAGCGCCACCTCTAAACCTTCACCTTCATCAACTCATCGCAACAACAACTCAACTACGACCACCACTTTCATGACCATCCTCACCGCGAGAGAACCAAACCGAACCAATCGTAAAACCTCCCTTCAAGTAGAAAACAGAACAGATCGAGTGAGAGAGAGAAGCTATCTTGAGTTGAAATCGTCGCCGATTTTTGTTTCGTTTTCCTTTCTCGTTTTTTCCATTGTTTGGTTGTGTTTCTCTCTTTTTTAGGGTGAAGGTGCGTGAAGAAGAGGGCCACTGACTTTTTTATCAAACTCTTTTTATTATTTTTGTTTTATTACTTTACATATTTATTGTTTATTTATTTTCTTACCTTGTGTTTTCTTTATTCTTTTGTTGTTTGGACTGTTTATGATCTTAAGCCCACATGTTCCTTCTCATCCCACCACCAGGATATGTTGTCTACACACTAAGACAACCTTTTGTTCATTAATTAATTTTATTAGCAATTATGTGTTTGTTAATTTTTTTTTTGTTTATGATTAATCTTTGTCTATTTTCTCTTAATTATATTTTGTTTAATTCTTTATTTATACATGTAAACATTTTCTTGATTATTTAGACAATTGTTGACATTAAAGCTTGTTATTATTTCAATTTACACTAGATTAAAATTTTGGATATACTATTTAGAATTCTAGTTAGATTTAATTGTTGTCCTTTAGATTTTTTTTTACGTGGATCTTTTGGTAAATATAACCTTGTTGACCCTTGGTTGAAGTTTTGACTTATTCTTGGAGCTTTAAGTTTGATGTGAGGAATACCCTTGTCAATTGATATAATCCTGATAGACGCCGTGAGCTTGAATACGTCGTCATGATTTGGATTTGATATTATTTTTTGTTTTGCTTGAGTTTCTTTTGCACGTATTGAAGAGGCAACGGACCTTCTCCGTTAGGTACCATTAAAACTCGATTTTATCTCTTTTCGCGTATCTAATTTAACAAGGAATAGAGCTCCGGAGTTTAGCACTCCGCACGTTCTAGAACGAACTACAACTGGGCTAGCCCCACGCGTATTGTTCCGTTCATTCCTTCGTTAATTGCATTAATTCTAAAACATCTAAAAGCAATTATCTAATCTTTTTAAATTTAAATACGGAAACAGAACTCCGGAGTCTAGCATTCTGCACGTTCTAGTTTGGACCGCTACTGGGCTAGCCCCACGCAACGTGGTCCATTCGCTCTTTTATATCTTAAAACAATTTAAAACTTACCAACCAATTTAAATTATTTTCATAATTAATCAGCGAAAGACGGAACTCCGGTGTCTAGCACTCCGCACGTTCTGGAATGCAATCACTCCTGGGCTAGCCCCACGCGACGTGATTCATTCGCCCTTTCGTCTAAAACACTTTAACCAAAGTCAAACACTTTTCTCTAAAACGAACATTGTTTAAATCATTCTATCTCGAAAACAAGCTAGCGCTTCAGCCTCCACCGCGAGTATAAGCCAACGCTTAGGAGATTAGAAAGCGTTTTAAACAATCGTTCAATTTTAAAAAAACCACAAACCGTAGTCGCACGAACTACGAAGCTCTGAATTTCCCATTGCACAAGGGAATACGTAGGCACGGGGATTTTAATCCTTCGCGAGCACCCTAATAAAAAATTTAACTATTTCTCTGTTTAAAAACATTTAATCTTTTCTCCGTCTTATTAATAATAATTTAAAACTTTAAAAAACATATTAACAGACATTAAGAAGGCAAAAACTTAAGATCAAACATTTAATCGCATAATTAGCTAAGAGGTTCCCGTTGAGTACAACGGACGTGAGGGGTGCTAATACCTTCCCCTTGCGTAACCGACTCCCGAACTTAGAATTTGGTTTTGTAAACCATTTCTTATCCTTTATTAGGTTGTATCTATATCTCCCTTTTCTTTAATTAGAATAAATAGAATTAGGTGGCGGCTCAGTTCTTTGTTTTAGGATCGTATTTTTCGAGGTACGATAGCCAGTCTTCTCGATCTTAGTCATATGCTCGATACAGAGCTTCTCTAACCTCTCATTGTCCAGACGACTATCATTCCTCTCCCAGAGGGTCTTCTTCAGAGCTTCAGACAGCTGGGCATTCCTCTCTTTCAACTTCTCAAACTCCTCTAAACTGACTGTAGCCACAGGCTCTACTGATGATGGTCCTGGCACATCTCCCAGGGTAAATGGCATGCGAGTGATCTGTCCTCTGATGCGAGACCAATAAATGTACTGAGCTGAAGCTATGTTGTTACACATGCCAAGAATAGCAGTCCCTTTTGTTTGTATGTTATCCCAAGCCTAGGCTGCTTGTCGAATGATGGCATGATTATTCTGAACATCACAGTAAAGGGTCTCTGCTAAATCCTGCTCTCTGGGTGAATGTACTAAGGCATACCCTAGCTACCTTTTGAAAAGCAAATGATTGTAATTGATGCAACCTTTCACTCCCATAAGAGGTACATTAGGATATTGTCCACAACTTGTAATTATGTCCCTGCCCTTGGTGCTCTGAGTACACCACCTGATGTCTTCTGAAGTGAGGGCAATCATTCTCTTAGCCCAATTCCTTAACTGATGAGGATTCAGGAAAGCTTCTGTCTTTGGTAAGTGTCTCAATAACCAACAGTAGAAAAGAGGTGCACAACATATGACTAATCTTCCCCTCTGTTTTTCATTTCTTTGATGCACCGAGTAGTAAAAATCCCCTAGCAAGATGGGAACTGGATTCTTCAGCAGGAAGATATGAATAGCATTCTTGCTTACAAACTTAGGCTCGTCTGCAAACAAGATGATTCCATATATACTAAGGGCCAAGAGGGCACAAACAGTTTCCCACTTCCTCGCTGCAGCATGACTGGTGGCCTGAGTGATCAAGAAGTCCAAATGGAGGCCTGGGATTCCAGCCTTGGTGTTCATATGCTGATCAATGATGGTGTTTTCCAAATACAAAGCCTTAGCTATGTCTTCATTCCTGGGAGCAGTCATCTCAGGGTTGAAAGGGATTCCCCTCCTGATAGGGACATCTAACAACATAGAAATCTCTTCCAACAAAGGACACATCTGAAAGTCTGGGAAAGTGAAACATCTGAGACGAGGATCATAAAAATGAAGGAAAGTGTGAATCATGCTCCTCTGTGATGCATCCAAGTCCATGATCATGTCCATAATACCACCATATTGTTCCCTGAATAAAGAGACATGATCAGGAGTGATAAGTGCCTGTATCTGCCTGATGCCTGCTAGGGAGGGATCAAAGAAATGATAAGTGATGTTGCTCTTCCTGGATGAGTCCATACTGACAATGGATGTTGATGAAGATAACTGAGGAGAAATACTGATGAAGACAACTGGAGAAGATATCAGCTGAAGAAGATCTCTGATGAAGATAACTGAGGAAGGTGGCTGAGCAGAAGAACAGTCAAAAACAAACCAAAGATGAAGTGGATACCCTATAAAACAAATAGAAAAATGTTAAATGATGCAAAATGATGTATGCAGAATGATATGCAAGGGTTTGTGGTCAGGTGTTGGATTTTCCATTTGCTTTGATAGGGTCCATGAGTGTTCAGAAATCCAGATGAAGGCTAGAGAACCAGTAACTAGGTGTGGGACTCAAATAAAGAGTCACAAGTCCAGGTTTTCATAGAATCAGTCCAAAATAGTGTAACCTTAACAATATCAGTAACAGGGTATGTTGAGGACAAGGGTTCCTGCAAACCTGTAAACATCCCAACCCACTCACAGGTATTGTTCTATAACAAGGATCCTCAGACTTGGATCTATTATGAGAAGTGTAAACACTTTTAACCCAGAGGTACAATGTTTACATTGATCATAAAGGATCCTCCTCTAATTCATCTCAGATGCTGAAGGTCATCTAAAAAGGTCGTCCAGACTTAGCAGGCTTCTCAGATAGCCCTAGCACTACAGGAAATATGTAGCACAAAGTTCTCAAGAAGAAACCCATGTCTGAACCGTGTTTCATATTCCCGCACCAGAACGAAATGGAATGGGAAAGAATATGAAGCCACTCTAATCCTATGTGTCACTCAGGCTCCCGGTGTGGAACCTTGCTCACTGAAATATCCCTTCCACCAAGGTAAACCAACAAATCCAGCACATGATATGATGACAATAATATGAAATGCATAAACAGTAAATGAAAGTAATAAATAAAGTTGTGCAGAAAGCAATAAATAAAGCAATAAACAAAAAGCGCACATAACACCCCCATAAACACAAATCAAACAAGCGCTAGGAGGAACCCACAAAAATAACCAGAAGCCCTGGTTGCAAGATAAGAATTCCCCAGCAGAGTCGCCAAGCTGTCGCTACCCGGATTTTCATCCCGGTACAAATGCGAACCGTCGGCGAAAGAGAAAGAGGTTGAATTGAATAGAGTCGCCAACTAGGCATTTTTATCCCAAAGGAAATGTAATGCTGCATAAACCTGGAAAGAGATGGATAAGACAGTTACGAACCAGAGAAAATGAGAAAGGGGGTTGATTACGACCTGGGAAGGTATTAGCACCCAAATCGTCTGTCGTACTCGACAGGATCCACGCTTACAAGATTGTGTTTAAAAGGGGTAAGTGTATGTGCTTTCTGTGTACAAAAGCTAGGGAAAGAAAATACAGGTGTTAGTGCAAAAGGTGAATTGCTCAGAAACTGAGGCTTTAGAAAGAGAGCTGAAAGAGGGGGAAGACAAAGAGACTTTTGTTCGATAACCGTTAAGTTATGCCTATGTATCCTCTCGTGCAATGAGGAAGTCAGAACACCCTAGTTCGACTCAAAGAGACTGAATAGAAAATTGATTGTGAACTGCTTGCTTGTCTATGCTCAAGTGTATGACTCATTTGGCTCAAGTGCTAACTGTTTTGCATTAGACGGAAGAAACAAGTTCTCGTTTGTGAATGAGTGTGATGAGAAAAGAATCCCGAAGGAGACGATTACTGTTTGTTTTTGATGTTTTCAGTTTTTTATTGTTTTTGTTGTTTTGCATAAGTTAATAAGCTTAAGCCTAAATCAAGGGTTGTAAACTCATTATATCCTCCCTGATTAGAGATAATGAGCATACTTAAGTATGAGATAAGCATCTCAACTTAATTACCATGATGATGTAGGATTAAGATCATTGACCTACTTGTGATTATTTAGATGTTCTTGGGTTTTTGTTTAGTTTTAAGTAATGAGTTTAATCTATAATCAGGGATTAGTGAACTCATTACACAATCCTAATAGAAGGATGATAGATGAGGACACTTAAGATGAGGAAGACTCCTCAATTTAATCCATGGTTAGGGATTAAAATCATTATATAATAAGCCTTTATTAAATTGGATTTAAATTAAAGGTGGGATTAAGAAATGGATTTTATGTTTGTAAGACTAAACCTGAGAGGGACTTGTCCATTGAACACTAGGGTTAGTCCCTCTGAACCAACATGCAGAGATGTAACCCTAATATAAGGCCCAAGTTACAAGCTTAAGTCTTAATGATTATTAGGTATTTTTATTAGGAGGTGTAAACAACTTAAGGGTTTAACACTTAGGATTAAAGTTATACACTCAATCCTAAGATAATGATGCAGGCATAACTCTAATTCCAAAGTCCTAAAGCTTTAAGAGTTTAGCCTCTGATTAAGAGATGAGAAGAGAGACTCAAGGAGACTCCAAGGTAAAAATTTAGGGGGAACTATATACAACCCTAAAAGTTATCGTGCTTGGATATCCTATGGTTTGTGTGGCTCAAAAGAAAGGATCTTCAAGGCCACCAAGGAAGAAGCAAATGAAAAGAGAAGGAGAAAGAAGAATAGGTTACTTACTTCCTGAAGAAGATAAGTAACCTAAAAGGAAGAAAGTAAGAAGGAGAGAACATAAGTGAAGCAAGTTCACTTCAAAGACAAGTAAGAATGCATATGAATGAGAAGAGAATAGGTGGGAGGTGAAGGCAAATCCACCTCCAAGATAACTTACCAAAAGTTCCTGAAATGTTAGTATGAATGCATAAGACATAAAGCAATAGGAAATGAGATGAAATGAGATGCAAAGACCAAAACCATAAGTGATTATGCAATGCAAATGTGTCATGAGATGATGAAAAGTCATACAAGATGCATATGAATGATCATACAAAGATGAGATGCCATGGAAGCATGTTTAGAAGTATGAAAACACATGGATGTTCATGAAATGTAATGGATGAAAAGCATAGCAAATGAATTAAGAAATGTTTCAAACATGTCCTAAGATGTCTAAGATGACATACAAAAGAATGGAATGGCATGACAAATTCACAAGTTCATGAAATGCAAAGGAGAATGCAAATGAAGATGCAAAATTAGGGTTTTAAGATAACATGATATGCATATGGCCAAAACAGAAGCATTCAACATGATAACAAATTGAAATTGAGCTCAAACAAACCCTAATCCCATACAATATCACACCCCAAAGGAGAAGGTCAGAAACTAATCCTAGTGAAAGTTATAAAATTTCTAAGTTAACTAGGGTTTTTGGGTGTTTCTAAAAGGAAAATGCAAATCAAATTGAAAATGCAAGATAAAAATATGAGATAAATAACCTAGAAACTATATGCAATATATGAAACAATGCAAGAAGAACCAAGTTTAAACTCATCATAGTTAGGCAGAAATGAATTTTTCAAGTTAGGGTTATAAAATAAGAAGTTTAAGAACCCTAATTCAAAAAAAATTGTGAAAATGTAATCAAACCTAAAAATAAATTTGTATGGTGAGTTTGAAAATGTTTCTAAATGTTTAAGGATGCTTCATGATTTTTTTGGTGATTTTTAGAAACCTAAATGCATATTTAATTAATTAAAATCAATTAATTAATTAAATAAAACATTTAAATATTTTAAAAATACTTTTTTAATGCAAAAAATAAAAATTAAAATGTTTTTAGGTTAATAAAAATATTTAAAACAGAAATGCAAAGTTTGAGATTTTTTTGATGAATTTTGCTATTTTAAATAAAATGGACAAAAGGAATGAAAAGAAAATGAAATTAAAATGAATTTAAATGAAAGTATGATGATCTGAAGGCCAGGATTTGAACTGGGGAGATATTGGTTGACTGCGCGTGCAATCCAAGGTCCAGGATTCAAACTGGCTAATTAAACTGATTAATTTAATTAATTAAAATTAGGGTTTAAGTGAAATGATCCTGGCCACTAAAAAACACGCTAAGCAAGATCCAAGGGCCTACGTTTAAACTGGGGGTTTAAACCTTAATCCTAACCCTAATTAATTTCAGGTGACCGGAGCAAGCTCCGTTCATCTTCTCCGGCCACAACTTCATGCTATCTTCTTCCCTATGCTATCCCAAACCCCCAGACTCTCCAGAATCAACCCCCACACCATCCTAAACAAGAATCAGGCCACAAACAACATTTATTTTGCATCAAACTCATGAATCGAAGAAAAACATTTTCAGATCAAAAAGTTTCAGAACATCAATACATCCCTGTTTCTCAACCATTTTCAAAAATAATCATATCAGCGTGATCAGGGAAGCATGTAGAATCATTTAAGAACTTAAAAGAAAGGTTCTGGAAAAATTGTTCTTGATGGTTACCTGAGATGGAGCTTTCTCATTCTGAGCTTTCTGGACCTCTCCTTGGTGCAAATCAACTCCAATGGACCCCCTGAGGATGTTGTGATGCTTAGAACAAGTTTATGGTGGTTGGTTTTAGTGTTTAAGTTCTGAATATGCAGAAATCGTGTTTGTGTTTGGGCTTGTTTCAGGCCATGGCAAGGGGTGGGAAATGATCCTTAGGTTATGTGGAGTTGAATGGTGAAAGAAATTTTGAGTTTGAGTGGCTGAGGAGTGAGTTTCGAAAGCTTGAAGGTTTTGGGGATTTTTGGTGATTCTGAGTTGTGGGATGATTCAGGCTCCAAGATAATGTGAAATGAGGTCCATGATGCTTGTATGTGATGTCTTGATTGGTCAGAAGGTTGGTGGTGGCATAGTGTGATTGGTATGGGCAAATTGCAAAAAAGTAAAAACTTTTGTACCACAAGCATGGGCCATGGCAGAAGCTGTTTCAAGGGGTGTCTGGCCTCAGCTGAGTTCATGGGTGGTGCTTGGATTGAAACATTTGAGCTGTAACAAGTGGATGAAGAGTTTCAATAGGTTTTGCAAATTTCCAACTTTGAGAATTTTGTGAAAATGGCTTAATGAAACTTGCAATCCAAGGCACAATTATGGTCCAAATGTGTTGCACTATGTTTGTATGATGTTTAGAAGTCAATTAGAGGTCATGAAATGGCTTAGAACTTGAATTTGCAAAAATCCCTCTTTGGTGCATACTTGAAAATTATAGGATTTTTGCCAACTTTGAAAGGCTATATTGAGTTCTAGGATGAATCAATACATGTTCTTGTACTTTTTGAAAATGGGAAGACATAATCTACAACTTTCATGCCCAATAGTTTTTCATTTGAAGCATTTTTGGTCATGAAAGAATAGGTTGAATATCTTTCCCAAAATGGAAAGTTTCCATTACAAGTCATTTCCAAAAATAGCAAGTTTGCATTTGGCTCAAAATTCTTCAATATTGTGAACTTCCAACAACTTATAAGATGAAATAAAGATCATAGAGACTCAAAATGATGATGATGACCCTTTGGTGCCCTTGATAGAGGCCTCAGATGCCCTGATTTTGACTTTACTTGCTCAAGAAGTTACCCAATGATCAGATGACTTCCACAGTGAATTTCTTCATCAAATTTGGTACACATGATCCTTATAAGATATTAAGACCATTAGAAACAAGAATGACCAAAAAATTTGGGATTAAGGCCTCTGAAACCAAAACCCTAATTTTAGGTCATTTATGTAGGAAATCATCAGTCTGCCTCTATGCCTTTGCCATGCTTTGGGATCCCTTGACTTTTATGAAAATTGGGGAGAATATTATGATCATGGAAAACACATGGACCCTCTTTACAAGCTTCAAGACCATTGGGATGGCTCAGATCACTTCTTGGATTGACCAGATCACAAACCCTAGATGCAGATGAAATGAACTATGCAGATGAAACAAATATGCAATATGAGATGGTATACTTATGAAATGCCATATGAAAGATCACAAGCCATGGTTTGAGAAAGAGTGAGGGAAAATTTTGGGTGTTTACACTTAGCGAGAAGAGTCAGGGAGTTCGGAGCTTAGCGAGCTATGGCCCTCGCTTAGCGAGCCTTGGAGCGTGAAAATTAATTTTTAAATTCTGAAAAATTACTGAAAAATTATTTAATGCTTTGTAATGACTAGGAGCTGATGGGGGTATAGTTGGAGGTAGTGAAAGATGATTTATACACTTAATTGTAGGGATAATTAATGTGATTTGAATTTAAGCATGATTGATGTGTTCGTTGTTGTTGTTGTGATGTTGTGTTTCATATGCTTATTAATGATATATGAGTATATGATATGTTGTGTTACGTTGTTATGGTATGAGTTGAATTATATGATTATATGTTATGAAATGCATAAAAATTGTGATGATGATAATTAGTAGTATATTGATTGATGTTGCGATATGTGGTCGTTATTGTTGATGTTATATGATGTAGTTGTTGTGGGATTATGCATGTATGTCATTGATGTTGCATGACATGTTGCATATGTTGTTTAACATACCAAGGTGGGGTATGCCGTTGTTGTGATGTTGGTGTGGTCATGAAATAGGGATCGTACGTGGTCATGAAATTGGGGCCGAGGGTGTGTCATGAAATAGGGATCATACTGGACCATGAAAGAGGTGTCGAGAGTTCCGATGGGAACTGGATCTTGAAATAGAGATCAGATTATGGTACCGCATGCATATAGTTAAGTTGAGTCTCATTGCTAATTGTTGTGGTCGTTGTATATGATGTTGTGGTTTATGTGTCGTTGTTGTATGTGATGTTGTTGAATAGTCGTTGTCGAGAAGCGGTGTAATTTTATGATACTTGCTTACTTCTTATTATATTATCTTTATGATGTAAGTATTTCACGCCTTTTGTTTGAATGTTACCCTCCCGTTGGTAACATGCAGGTGAGCAGGATAAGTCGAGTGGTGGTCAGTGAAGTCATCGTACTTCTCGTCTTTAGGGTGTCGGCTTTGATATTTCGCTTTGGGAGTAGGGTCGACGTTGCTTTTATTTTTTATTTCTTTTGAAAAACACTTTTTGTAATTGGAGTTAAATCATGTTGGTTTAAAATTTATTTTCGCTGCATGTTGAACAAATGTTTTTGAAAACGTATCAATGAGTCGTTTATGAAGTTGATTGTGACACTCGAATAGAACTGGAAATTTTACTCTGGTTTTATTAATATTTTCGTGGGGTGATTTGGGTGTTACACATGACATTGAACCCCTCTATTCTAATTGGTCCTTTCTTTTTCTCTTGTTCTTCTTTGAGAATCATAGTTCTTGCTAGAGTCAGAGCTGATGTTTGGGAGATTAGGTCTTGACTTCCTCTCTATTCTCTTCAACACTTGATTGAAATGTCTCCCGAGTAAAACAATGTAATTGGACACCCCCTCATTAGTATCAAGATCACTATCTCCATATTCATCTCATGTGTTAGAAACAAAAGCAATGATTTTGTTCTTCTTTTCATTTCTTTCATTAATGGTCAATTCATAGGTTTGAAGTGACCTTACAAGCTCATCAAATCTCATATTGTTGATGTTTTTAGCTTCTTCAATGGTTGTGACCTTCATCTCAAATTTCTTAGGGAGAGACCTAAGAATCTTCCTAACTAACTTTTCTTCTGATATTATTTCTCCCAAGGCACTAAAGACATTATATATTTCAAGAAAATTCATGTGAAAGTCATGAATAATTTCGTCTTCATTCATCTTTAGATTTTCAAATTTGGTAGTGAGCGGCTGAAGTCTAGACATCTTTACCTTAGATGTGCCTTCATGAGTTGTCTTGAGAATTTCCCAAGCATCCTTAGCCACAGTTCAAGTGTTGGTCAACCTAAACATGTTCTTGTCGACTCCATTGAATAAAGCATTCAAGGCTTTGGAGTTTCTAAGAGCAGTCTCATCTTCTTCCTTGGCCCAATCCTCTCCAGGTTTCAAAGTTTCCATCCCATATTTATCTTTAACCATAAGATGTTCCCAACCCTATATAATAACTTTCCAAGTTTTGCTATCCATGGATTTTAAGAAGGTCACCATGCGTGCCTTACAATAGTCATAGTTTGTTCCATCCAAGATGGGTGGTCTATTCACATTCACTTCTCCTTCCTTGTCCATAGTGCTAGAAAAAGCTCCCTGAAGCTCACCCTAAAACAGAATAGGGTGACCTGCTCTGATGCCAATTGAAATGCAGGCACACAGATACCAGATGTTGAGATAGATGTCACAACACTGGAATCAAAACGTAATGAACACAACACAAACAATTATAAACTACTAAAAGTAAATAACATAATAAGTTCTTAATCCAGTTTGGTGCAACTCACCTAGATCTGGGGGCTACTAAGCCAGGAATGAAATCCACTATAATAGTATTTGTACATACCAAATATATTTCAAGCCGAATTGTATAATCAGCTAAGACCGAGTAATGGAAATAAGTGATATAAAATGCTAGATAGAGAACCCTCATAGCCCGGACCGGTTAAGGAAGTCAGAGCTAAAGATACATTGGTCAGGAATGCCTCAGTCGGGAATGCATAAGGTCGGTAAGAGACTTTGGACAAGCATAATAGTTATGCCGAGTATAAAGCTCGCCCAGTATTCCAAAAGTTGTAATGGTTAGCGACACATCAATGCAGAAGTTACAAGATCAATGAAGAGAAGTTACAGACAATGATGGCCATGTAATGGTAGAAGGCCAATGGGCTTCTATTAATGGCATATCTTTAATGAAGAAAGGGGTGAAGAATATAAAAGGGGCTCTCAATTGAGGGATAAGCAAGACACTCTTATCTTGGGACAATATACATCATATTAAGTATAGTCTTCCTTGTCAAAGAAGGGAAGTCTATCACTTCTGGTGTTCTATACATTTTTGGGAGGAACATTTGACACCTACCGTGGGACCATGGTAAAATTTCTTGTGCCATTGTAAACACCCCAAATTTTCCCTCACTAAGTTCACACCATGACTTGTGATCTTTCATCTTTGCATAAGTTTGAGCATATCATCTCATATTGCATTTTTGTTTCATTGCATTAGTTCAAATTCATCTGCATCTAGGGTTTGTGATCTGAGCAATCCAAGGATCCATCTGAGCTACTCCAAAGGTCTCCAATCATTACAAGAGGGTCCATGTGTGTTCAATCATCATATTATATCCCTTAAAGATCAAGGAAGTCAAGAAATCACAAGAACTTGGAAAGCATGGAAGCAGAGCTAGGGTTTGACTGCACAAATGACCTGAAATTAGGGTTTTGGTTTCAGAGGCCATAACTCCAAAAAAATTTGTCATTCTTGTTTCTATTGGTCTCAATATGTTATAAGGATCATGTGTACCAAGTTTGATGAATAAATTCATTGTGGAAGTCATCTGATCACTAGGTAACTTCTTGAGCAAGTCAGAGCAAAATCAGGGCATCTGAGGCCCCCAACAATGGAACCAAAGTGTATTTTTCATCAAATTTAAGTTATATGATCTTTATTTGATCATTGAAGTGCTTGGAAGTTCACAAAATTGAAGAAAAGTGAGCTAAACCAAAAGTTGCCAAAAATGGAAATGACTTGTAATGGAAACTTTCCATTTTGGGAAAGTATTTCAACCTCCTCTTTCTCAACCAAAAATGCTTCAAATAAAAAATTATTGGTCATGAAAGTTGTAGATTGGATCATTCCCTTTTCAAAAAGTACAAGAACAAGTTCTAATTCATTATGGAACTCAAGGATACACCAAAGAGGATTTTTTGCAAAACCACTTGCCAAGTCATTTTGTGACCTCTAATACACTTCTATGCATCATACCAACATAGTGCATTGCCTAAAAATCAGAATTGCCCAAAGAACCATGCTATTTCATGTCTTGCACTTCAAGAAATCACAAAGGGGCCAAACTTCCTCAAATTTGTAAAAGGGCACAAAACCTCTCACAAACTTGCTGAATCACCACAAAACCAATTCCATGGCTCTCCTTGATCTTTGTTGAGCCATGACAAGCCAAAAGCCAACTGCAATACCAGCTCATACCTCAAGTACAAGTCATGTTGACATTTTGGCAACTTGCCCATACCAATCACCACATTCCACAACAACTCTTCTGACCTATCAAACATTGTTATGTGGATCAAATGCAAGCCATAACACAACACAAGCCAGCCTGAATGCTCAGAATCATCAAGTTTCACAAAAACCACCCTAAAGCAAAAACCTTCGAAACTCTTTGTCCAGCCATCAAACTCCCAAACAAACTTCACCATTCATTCAGAAATGATCCATAGAGTATAAACCAACCATCAAACAAGCCTCAAAGCACCCTTACACAAAATACGATTTCTGGCAAGTTGAAGTGCAACCACATAATCCAGCCATTCTAAGCTCCTTCCAAGCATTGCAGCTTCATAAGGAGGTAAAGGGGAGTGAGTTTGCACAAGAGAAGAGGTCCAGAAGCTTCAAACTAGCAAAGATTCATCTCAGGTAACCTCAAGAACTTTTTTTCCAAAAATGCTTTTTTAAGTTCCTAAATGATTCTCCATGATTCACTGAAGATCATGATGTGTTTAGTTTTGAAAATGATCAAGTATTGAGCATGTATTGAACTTCTGAAAGTTTTGCATAATTTTCCGTTTTGCTTCGAATCTTGATCTTGAGTGAAAATAAATGGATTTTGTTGTTGGATTCGTGTTTAGGGTTGTTAGTTGAGTGTTTTTGGAGAATTAGGGGGTCTGGGGTGGCCTAGGGTGGAAGTTAGGGTGAAGAGCTGGCCGGAGAAGATGGTCGGAGGTCTTCTCCGGCCACCTGAAAGTCATTAATAGGTTAATTAGGGTTTAGGGCTAGTTTGAATGATAGACGTAAGATCTTGCTTACCCGCGTGTTTGGATGGCTCAGATTGCCTCATTAAACCCTAATTCTCATTTAATTAGTTAATTAGAATTAATTAAATAAAATTAACTCAGAGTGAATCTCAGCCACTCATTTGCACGCTGGTCAACATTTTCCTTTCCAGTTTAAATCATGTCCCTTGGATCAGCCTACTTTCCATTAATTCAATTTTTATGTCATTTTTTATCATTTGTTTTGTACAATTTATTTAAAATACTTAAAAATTTCCAAAAAATATTTTCCTTCTACATTTTTAATTCAAATATTTTTCTTCACCCAAAAACATTTTTATTTTTATTTTTTGCATTAAAAAACCATTTTAAAAATATTTAAATGTTTATTTAAATTAATTAATGGAAATTAATTAATTAAAATATCATTTAGGTTTCTAAAAATTCCAAAAAAAAATCACATTGCATCTTAGGACATTTAGAAACATTGTCAAACTGTTCATACAAATTTCTTTTTGGTTTTGATTCAACTTTGACATTTTTCTTGAATTTAGGGTTCATAAAAATCCCATTTTTGAACCCTAACTTCAAGAATTATTTTCTGCCTAACCATGAAGGGTTTGGCATTGGTTCTTTTTGCATTGATCTTCATATAGCATGTAGTTTATAGCATATTTTTGTCACAAATCTATCTTGCATTTTCCATTTGATTTGCATTTTTCCTCTTGAGGTACCTTAAAACCCTAAATAACTTAGAAAAATCACAACTTTCTTTAGGTTAAGAGTTAGGCCTCCTCCTTTGGGGTGTGATATCATATTGGATTAGGGTTCCTTTGAGTTCATTTGCAATTTTTTATCATATGATTTGCTTCTGTTTATGACTTTTGCATCTCATGTTGCCTAAAAACCCTAATTTCTCATGTTCATTTGCACTCATCTTGCATATGCACCCATACATGAACTTGCCATGACATTTCATGCATTCACATGTCATCTTAGACATATTAAGACATATTAGAATCATGCTTGATCATTTATTTATTCATTTGCCATGATGTGCATTCATTTCATTCCATGAACTTTCATGCTTCCTACATGCTTCATTTGCATTCTCATCTCTTGTATGAACATTCATAACACTTGGCATGCCTTTGCATCATCTCATAGCATCATTTACATCATGTGTTTGCTTCTGGTTTTGTCTTAACCTTTGCATTTGTTTCATTTTCATTTCATTTCTTTCCTTTATGCTAACATTTTCAGGTGGTAAGTAATTTGAGAAGTGAATTTGCCTTCACTTCTCATTTCTCTTCTCATTCTTCTTATGCATTATTGCTGCATTTTCATTTGCTTTAGAGTGAGCTTTCTCATTCATGTTCATCATTCACTTTCTTCCTCCAAGTTACTTATCTTCTTCAGTGAAGTAAGTAACTTGTTTCTTCTGCTTCTCCTCCTTTCTTCTGCTTCTTCCATTGGTGGCTTCTCTGAAGATCTCTTGCAAGCCTTACAAACCATAGGAGCATCCAAGAATGACAATAATTAGGGTTTTGATTAGTCCCCCTTTAGTTTTTAACTTTGTGTCTTCTTTGTGTCTCTCTCCTCATCTCATAATCAGAGAATAAACCTTTAAGGTTTTAAGGCTTTGTGATTAGGGTTATGCCTGCATCCTTCTCTTAGGATGAAGTGTATAACTTTAATCCTAAGTGTTAAACCCTTAATCTGTTTAAACCTCTTAATCAATCCATCTTAATAATCACTAAGACATTAACTTGTAACTTGGGCCTTGCATTAGGGTTCTAATTCTTCCTTAATTGGTTAAGAAGGACTAACCTTAGTGTTAATGGACAAGTCCCCCTCAAGTTGTCTTACAAACCATAAAATTCACTTCTTAATCTTACCCTTAATTAAAATCCACTTTAATAAAGGTTTGTTTTGTCATGAGGTTAATCCCTAATCATGGATTAAGTTGAGGTATCTTCCACAGCTTAAGTGTGCTCATCTATTATCCTTCTATTAGGATGGTGTAATGGGTTCACTAATCCTTGATTATGGCTTAAACTCATTACTTAACACTAAACAAAAACTAAAAAACATTTAAATAATCACAAGTAGGTTAATGATCTTAACCCTACATCATGGTAATTAAGTTTGAGGTGTTTACCTCATACTTAAGGTATTCTCATTATCCCTAATCAAAGGGAGGATATGATGAGTTTACTAACCCTTGGTTTAGGCTTAAGCTCATTAACTTATGACAAACACAAAAAAGCAATAAAAGATTGAAAACACAAAAGCAAACAATAATCGTCTCCTTCTGGATTCTTTTCTCATCATCTTCACTCACAAACGGGAACTTGCTTCTTCCGTCTAGTGCAAGACAGTTAGCACTCGAGCCAGACGAGTCATACACTTGAGCATAGACAAGCAAGCAGTTCACATTCAATTCATTTTTCAGTCTCTTTGAGTCGAACTACGGTTTTCTGACTTCCTCATTGCACGAGAGGATACGTAGGCATAACTTAACAGTTATCGAACAAAAGTCTCTGTGTCTCCCCCCTTTTCCAGCATTATTCTCTTAAGCCTCATTCCTGAGTAATTCACTTCACTTTCCTGCACTGACACTTGTATATTCCTTTCTCAGCTTTTGCACACAGATAGCACTGACACTACCCCTTTAAACACAAATCTTTCAAGCGTGGATCCCGTCGAGTACGACGGACAATCTGGGTGCTAATACCTTCCCAGGTTGTAACCAACCCCATTTCTCAGTTTCTCTGGTTCGCGACCGTCTTATCCATCTTTTCTTAGGTTTATGTAGCATTACCTTTCCTTCGCGATAAAAATGCCTAGCTGGTGACTCTATTCTTTTCGTTTCATTTCTCCTCTCGCCGACCGTTCGCGCTTGTACCGGGATGAAAATCTTTGGGAGCGACATCCACATATCACATTTTCAATCATGTCCACTGAAGGGGACCCTCTAGATATGGCACAGCTACTAGCCATGGTGGATGCCCTTCGTCGGCAAAATGAGACATTGCACGATAGTGTACAAGTCTTACAACAACAAAGTCAGGCAGATGGTGACCAAGAAGAAGAGGTTCTCGAACCACAACCCCTCTCTCAGGAGATATGGGAAGACCAGGTTCCCGAGAACTTTAAGGCGCCGTCGTTGGTATCTTATGATGGAAAGTCGTGTCATACCCTAAATTTTGACTAGGTTTTTCTTTTGTGATCTAAAAAGTCAAAGAGGGGCTCTTTTGACTTTCTAGACATATTTCTTAGTTTTCGATTTTTTTTATAATATATATATATATATATATATATATATATATATATATATATATATATATATTATAAATGGGTGAGATTATTTTATTTCTTATTTTAATTTTTTTAGAAATAATATTATCAAGTGTTTTATTAATTGGGATTTTAATAAATACTTTTTTGTCATTTTTATTACCAAAATAAAATTGAGTTTAAAAATCAAAAGTATTTTGTTGTAGAAAATTATTTTAAAATCTAACAACTACTTAATTAGATAATAAAAAAAAACTATTTGTTTAGGGTGGTAAAAAAAGAGTTTTTATTTATTGGTTTAAAAAATATATATTAAAAAGGGGTGTATGATTTTTTTTATCTATTTTTATTGTTTATTGGATTTTTTGGTTTTATTTAAGTTTTTATTATTAAAAAAAGGTATAAATGCTATAAGTGTAATAGGTTGTGAGTTTGAATCCCACATTACTAACTTTTTAATGTTTTATTTATTTTTTCTTTACTACTAACTTTTTCTATTTTTATTTTTCATAAAAAGTCACAAAAATGATTTTTTTTATCATCTACATATTAATTTTTCATATATTTATTCAATGCATTTTTAAAAATATATGACTTTTCATTAAAATCATCATTTTATGCAAAAAAAAAATCTCAAAATCATAAAAATAAAAAATATCAAATTTTTTCTTATTATCATTATTAGACTATTTTTATTATTTAAAATTTTTTTTTTTATCACCAAGCCATGAATCCATCCAGATTCATTGACTTGGTCCTTAAGAGATAGAGGAAATCAGGTCAGATTATATCCTTCTTAAATTAGATAATCGCACTCAATTTTTGACTTAATTCTATCCTATAAATAAGACCTCATGTCTCTCCTATTTTCTCACTCACTATTAACATATTAAAATCCTAAAAATTGTTGTTCTTCTCATCAAAGAACAACAACAAATAAACCATAAAAAGCCTCCATCATCAAGCTGATCAACCAAGATCAAAAGGGAGCAACAAATAATACACAAAGAACGCAAAAGGAGGAGGGAGAAAAGCACAAAAACATAAGGGAAAGAAAGGAAACGGGTGAGCAACTTAAATCGGTCACGACACTCCAGATTGGTATCCCTTTACTATTTTGGTTATGAAATCAGTTTGATATTTTATGTATGATTTCTTTGCTTGATGTCAGAATAGTGGGTGTGTTTGTTCTTGATTGATTCTAAATAGTTTGTTTATTCATAATCATGGGGTTTGTTTGTTTTCTAAAATCAATTTATGTATTTTTTACTAACTATTTGAAAAGGAAAAAAAAAACAATACATAAGTTTTGTTGAAAAATTGTTATAAGCCCAGATATAAGGATTAGGAGAAAATTAAAACATGATTATGAATTATCTTTAAATTAAATAATCAAAATGTGCTTTAAATTGGGCCATGATTATAATTTGGTTTAAACCAAAAACAATTACTAAAAATACAAAAAACAATTACAATATAAGAAAACATTTATGCGATTAAAAGGTATTCAATTCTTTAGGATTGATTTCATTAGGGATCATTAAGCTTGTTTAGGTTTTTAGGAATTAACTTTACAAATGAATCAATAAAAAAATAATTACTTCGATTTATTACTAAAATACAAAACTATATAATAAGGAATTAATTTTTGTAAATGGTTTATATAAAACGTTAACAGTGGAATAAAAAAAGATAATCAAATAATTAAAAGTTTGTTTAATTTATTTAACTCAATAATTAGGGTTAGTAAGAAAATAAATCATTAATAATTTTTTGGAAATAAAAAAAGGAATTAATATATTAAAAAATTTTAAATAAGGAATAATTTTTTATATTTTTATATATTTGTTAGGATTTTGTCACAAAACTATTTTGAAGTTTATGCGTTCACAATGGATCATATTTTTGCGATTTTAAGAGACGGGAATAATATTTCTAAAATATGATTTTAATTTTTGAAATTTGGGGGTTTTAAATTAAGGGTTTATTTTATTAGGTAAAATGATCATTATGATTAATTTTTATAAATAATTGAATTAACTTACTTTTCTTTGGGATTGATTTTTATCAAATATTTTATAAAACATTTAAAGGAGTTTTCTTTCGAGGGATAATATAAGGGGTTTTAAGGAGTTAAATTTGGGATATAAACATGGGATAAAACTCTAGTATCCGAGAGCATAAATAAATGATTAGGATTAGGATTAAGGGATAAGGGATAAGGTTTAATTACAAATTAAACATAAAAAGGGATAAAAAAAACACCAACCACTTAGGGGATGGGGGTATACGAATTACGAAGCTCTGATCCTTCAAATTGAGGGTATGTAGACATAGGGTTGTAAAATCGTAGAGAGTATATTAATAAATAATTTGAGATTTAATTTTAAATAAAATAAATAAATAACTATTTTCAAAACAAACAAAGATACCCTTAGAAAACCTAAAGAAGATCCTATTTAGTACAATAGAGGCGGAGGGTGTCTAACACCTTCCTCCCGCTTAACCGACTTCTTACCTAGTTTTCTCTTATTTTGGGATTTAGGATTTATCACTTATTTTCCTTAAAAAAAGTGATGGAGACTCTTAATTTTTAAGTCGGGCGCGACAGCTGGCGACTCTGTTTGGGATATAGGGTAGTCAATCCTAACTTTATAATTCTAGGATTTTTGTTTGTGGGATATTATTTTTGTTATTTGTTTTATTATTTGTTATTTTGTTATTTTTGTTATTTGTTTATCTATTTATTTCATTATTATAATTATCATATATTATATCATGTTTATATCTTTTCATTAATATTGGAATTGGAAATGTATTGTGTGAAGCTAAAACCCAAGCTTGGAGAAAAACCCTAGAATTAGGATGTGGAACATAAATGTTTTGTTAGGATGTACTTCCTAGAAATTCACGGAGGCCGCACTTGGAATAGATCCTCCAAACTTTTGTCATTCTTAGAGGGGCTATCCCCCGTCGTGGTGATGATTTGGTTGTGGTCCGTGACTCCAAGAACCTAGATACCCAACCAACTTTCGGTCACCTTGTGTATTCAACCCCAAAGGGTCGTTACCAAATTCCTGCCTAGATTATGACTTATCCCGAAGGATTACCGTAGGAAGACTTACGCCTTCTTATGGTAAAATAAGGGTATAGTCCTTATTGTATGGCTTATCAACACCGTATATCCTACATATGAGGGGATTGGATAGAAAACACCTAGAACTAACCTATTATAGGGAACTAACCTCAAGCTAGGTCATACTTACATGTTACCTTACCCAAATAAATAAATAAACAAAAAAACATTCATCATGTCATCATTCATGAAAATTTTGCATGATTTTCATAAGGGATCTTAAATATTTTTGTAGGAAAAATGCAAAGTTAAGGGAATATGGAAACCAACAAGAAGAAAACCATTACAGTTAGGGTGAGGACTTCTAACATTGAAAGGTTAAGGGTTTATGCTTCAAGGGTAGCTCAAGAAAGAAGGAAATCCATCATTTGCATGTATGGGGAGATTATGGATCTTACAACTACTCCGGTCCAAGAAGAAGGATTAACTACCTTGGCCCAACACTTGGATCCCGAACTAAGGTGCTTCCAATTTCAAAACTTTCAATTGGATCCTACACTTGAAGAATTCTATTGTTTAAAGAAAACGAAGGATATGGCAATAATCTTAAAGCCTAAGGAAGAGATCACAAATTTTCTCAAGCTATGTCGCCACATGGTTGAAGAGTTTAGGAAGAGGATTAAGAAGAGCTCTTAGAATTATAATGGATTTTCTTTGGTTTGTTTTTATTTTTTAAATGTTTGAATAAAGGGCTACAACCCTAGTTTGGAATTTTAATATGTAATGAATAGGGATTTGACCCTTGTACTTTCTTTTTACAAGTTCGATAAAGCATTTTGGGTTTCTATTTATTCTTGGCTTTACTTATAACTAATGAATGTTTAAGATCTCGACCAAAATAAACATTTTTTCTTTTGCATACTCATACATACATTAACATGCATATGACATACATCAATAAAACATTTTTTAAAGGGTTAAAACGAAAAATCATTTTTTCAAAATATCATCTCAGAATCATCGAGCTTGACAAGATGACTTCCTGACCTCCCCCTCGAGGATATAATCCCAATACCAGATGTGACTACTATGCTGGTTCATTGGGGCATACTACAGAAAACTACATAGCTCTCAAATTCAAGGTGCAAGAACTACTTGACCAAAAAGTTATCAACTTCACGCTTGAATGTCCAAACATAGGCGATAATCCATTATCAGGGCACGTTGGGGCAACTGTCAATGCCATTGAAGGGACAGAAGATGACTTCCTAATCAAGAGGGGAGACATAACAAACTAGGGCAAACTATTGGGGGTTCCTGAGAAGAAGGACGAGTTTGGGCTGGGTTACAAACCGACTAATAAAGGGGTTCAAAAAGGTTACAAGCAAGGGAAGTTTCCTCCTTTCAATGAAACTTTCCATAGTGCTAGATTTGGAGGTCAAGATCAAGTGGTTTTCGTATAAGAGGACGGAAAATGGATATTAAACTTGGTGTGTCATTGCTCACCGGATACAGTCCTCGACAATTGGAAAGCTATTGAGATTCCTAAGATGATTTATGTTTCAAAGTAATTTTATTTTTATAATAATAATAAGTACCTTGCCATGCCCAAGGCAAGTTGAACGAAGCTTTGTAAGGTCACCCTTTGTTTCTTTGGATTATTTTTATCAATAAAATCGAATTTTATTTTCAATCAAGATCTTGTTTCTTTCATTTGCACTTCTTTCAAAAAAAAATGGCAAGACATTTTTCAATATTTTCATCTCAAACACTTCTTATCATAAAAGGATATAAAAAAATCTTCTGCATGCAGATTTAAAAATAAACCTATTGAAAATAACACTGATATAATCCCTTAGGACTCTAGATTACTGATGAACCAAGCGGAAAAGAGTGATGAGGATAATTGTGAGCTTCCAGAAGAATTAACCAGCCTGTTAAGGCAAGAGGACAAGGAAATAAAACCTTACCAAGAACCAGTGGATGTGATCAATCTGGGAATGGAAAAGGAAAAGAAAGAGGTCAAAGTCAGCACTCTGTGAAACGGGGATATAAAGGAAAAATTAATCAAGTTATTATAAGGGAATATAGATGTGTTAACTTGGTCATATCAATACATGCCTAGACTCGACATCAAGCAATTTCCCCTGGACCAGGAATACCTTACAAATGCTTCAAACGAGGAGGAAAAGACACTTAAAAGATTGGTCGCCCAATTCTTCCTCAATGGGGATGTACTCTACAAAAGGAATCATGACCTGGTGTTACTTAGGTATCTAGATGGATATGAAGCTAATATGCTTATAAAGGAGATACACAAGGGACCATTTGACACACATGCCAATGGACATGAAATGGCTAAGAATATTCTTAGATTGAGATATTACTGGTTGACCATGTGATCAGATTGTTTTAAATATGTCAAGAAGTGCCATAAGTGTCAGATCTATGCAGACAAAGTTCATGTGCCACCAACTCACTTGAATTTCATAACTGCTCTGTGGCCTTTCTCTATGCGGGGGATATATATTATTGGGATGATTGAACCGAACACATCTAATGGGCATTGTTTCATCTTAGTTTCCATCGACTTCTTCACCAAATGGATGGAAACGACCTCCTATAAAAATGTGACAAGGCAAGTGGTAGCCAGATTCATCAAAAAAAGAAATAATTTGTCGCTATAAGGTTCCTAAGAAGATCATCGCAGATAATGGGTTGAATCTAAACAACAAAGTCATGGATGAGCTATGTCAAAAATTCAAGATCGAACACCATAACTCTTCACACTATCGACCAAAGATGAATGGCGCCGTAGAAATGGCTAATAAAAATATTAAGAAGAGTATCCTGAAAATGGTGAGGACCTACAAGGATTGGTACGAGATGCTCTCGTTCATACTCCATGGTTATATAACCTCAGTTCACACGTCAATCAGAGCTACACCTTTCTATATGGTGTAACACCCAAATTATCCCTAAGGAATTAATTGTAATTATCAGAGTAAAATTTTAATTTAAAACTATTTGAGTGCCATAATTCATCATAAAACAACTCGGCTCAATAATATGTTTTCCAAATAAGTATTCAACATTGCAGCGGAAATATTTTTAAATCAACATCAATAAACTTCAATTACAAAAAAAATGTTTTCTTAAAGAAATAAATCAATAATAACAACGTCGTCCTGACACCCAAAGCGACATAACAGAGCCGACACCCTAATAACGTGAAGTACACCGACTTCACTGACCACCACTCGTCTTATCCTGCTCACCTGCATGTTACCAATATAAGGGTAACATTCAAACAGAAAGGGTGAGATACTTACATCATAAAAGAGTAATATAACAAGAATTAGCAAGTATCAGAAACAAAACACCACTTCTCAACAACTGTTATTAAACTAAATTACATACACAACAACCTCTTAAACACCGACAACATACTTACAACAACAACATCGTATATAATAACAACATCATATACCACAACAAAATCGTATACCACAATAACATCATATACCATGACAACATCATATACAACAACAACAACAACAATCATGCAATGAGACCCTACATAACTCTATGCATGCAGGACCATGTATCGATCTCTATTTCAAGATCAAGTTCCCGTCGGAACTCTCGACCCCTCTTTCATGGTCCAGTATGATCCCTATTTCATGATCACACCCATCGACCCATATTTCATGGTCCAATATGATTCATATTTCATGATCACACCCTCGTACGATCCCTATTTCATGATCGCACCAACATCACAACAACTAACACACCCCACCTTGGTATGTTATTCAACTATGCAACATGTCATGCAACACCAATAACATACATGCATACTTACAATAATAACATCATACAACATCAACAACAACAATGATCTATCCCAACATCGATCAATATACAACAATTCTTTACCATCACGATTATCATGCATTCTTAACATATAATCACATAACTCAACTTAGACCACGACAACGCAACACAACACATAACATACTCATGTATCAATAACAAACATATGAAACACAATCATCACAACAACTACTCATAACAACAACAATCATCAACTCCAACAAACATATCAATTATGTTTATAGTCAAGTTACACTAATTACCCCTACAATTATGTGTATAACTCTTCTTTCACTCCCTTCAGCTACACCACATCAATTCCTAAGCATTACTAAAATAATTAGGTAATTTTCAGTAAATTTTTGGAATTAAAAATCAATTTTTTCATGCTTCAGGTCTCACTTAGCAAGGGTCATTGCTCCCTAAGCGAGCAACTCACTGACTCTTTAATTTTCCACAAACTGACTCGCTTGCTAAGCGAGCTCTGCGATTCCGCAGTTCTCCTCTCTGCGTTCTACACTCAAACCTGCACAGATTTGCATCCCAAAAACACCAATTCACTGCCATAATTCATAGTAATTACTCATTTAACACTTAATTCATAACATTATCAACCAAAAACAAAAAACTAACAACAACTTAACCAAAACCTACTCAACCACAACAACCCCAACATCTCATCTTCAACCTACCCAATCCCCATTATAAAACCCTTAGAGATGGAAGAATCCCACCATTACCTTTGTTTTGTCTAGAATTTCTCTTCCTCGCGGATTCTTCTTCACGATCAAGCCCTTTCCTCTTCTTCTCCTCTTCACAACTTTCACGATCGTTCTTCCTTTTTCTCCAAAATACATTCCTTTTCTCTTTTTACAACTTAATTCCTTAGACCAACTTAGGGACTTCCACTCTTACCCTCACTAAACCCACCAAATGACCACCTTGCCCTCTACCTCATATTTTATTCCATTTATTTTATTACTTAATAATACAATTATCCACCACAATATAATTTTCATTTTAATATTATATACGATAATCTATTATTTTATACACACCAACACACAATATTCTAAATAAAATATAAATAAAATTTGGGGCGTTACAACTCTCCCCCACTTAAAAAGGTTTTCGTCCTCGAAAACGTACCTCAAGCAAAAGATTCAAATACGACTCTTGCATCCTGCTTTCTAATTCCCAAGTCATATGCCCATCGACAGCTCCTCCCTAAACCACTCTCACAAGGACAATCTCCTTGTCTCTCAACTGCTTTACCTGTCGATCATCAATTCATTCTGGTAATGCTTCAACCGTAAGATTATCCCTTGCCTCAACTTCATCCATCAGTATCATATGCGACGGATCCGAAACATGCTTTCGAAGTTGCGACACATGAAACACGTCATGCAAATAGGACAATGCCACCATATTAGCAACAGGTCCAACTCTCGCTGAAATCTGATACGGTCCAATACACTTAGGAGTAAGCTTTCTCGACTTCAAAGCTCGTCCTACACCGGTCACCGGAGTAACCCTAAAAAACACGTGATCCCCTTCTTGGAACTCAAGATCTTTTATTCTCTTGTCATGATAACGTTTCTGCCTACTATGTAAAGTTTTCATCTTATCTCGAATCAACTTCACCATCTCAGTAGTCTATTATACTATATCATGTCCAAGTACAACACTCTCACCTGAATCATGCCAACACAAAGGTGTCCAACATCTTCGGCCATACAAAGCTTCAAATGGTGTCGTTCCGATACTGGAATGATAACTGTTGTTATACGTAAACTCAATCAACAACAAGTGACTATCCCAAGCACCTCATTGTTCAAGCACACAAGCCCTCAACAAATCTTCCAAAGATTGTATCGTCCTCACTATCTGTCCATCAGTCTGAGGATGATAAGCTGAACTCAACTTCAACTTCGAACCTAATGCCTCTTGCAAGCTCTCCCAAAACCTCAAAGTAAACCTCAGATCTCTATCTGACACAATATTCAAAGGTATCCCATGCAACTTCATAATTACACCCACATATATCTCTGCCAATCTCTGTAAAGAATAAGCAATTCCAATCGGAATGAAATGTGTTGACTTAGTCAACCTATCAACAATTACCCAAATGGCATCATGCCCTCTTGGAGTAGTAGGTAATCCCATAACAAAATCCATTGATATACTATCCCATTTTCACTCGGGGATATCCAACAGTTACATCAAACTAGCAGGTTTCTGATGTTCCACTTTTGCCTTCTGATAAGTCAAGCATGCATATAAAAACTGAGCCATATCTCATTTCATACTAGGCCACTAAAATATCTTCTTTAAATCCTGATACATTTTTGTCGCTCCTGGATGAATTCTCAAACCACTTCTATGCCCTTCTTCAAGAATCATTCTCTTTAATTCAAGATCTTCAGGAATACAAATATGAACCCTAAATCTAAGTACTCCCTGCTCATCAACCTGAAACTCATTATTTCCAACACGTTCATCATTAACCATCAAGTCCACCAGTTTCACATCTGACTTCTGACTTTCCCGAACACGATCAAGAAAATCATTATTAACCTTCAACATTCCCAACATCACACTATGAGGTATTTGTTCACAAACCAAACTCATATCTCTAAATTGCTCAATCAACTCCAACTATCTAGCCATCATAGCCGACATATGCAATGTTTTCCGACTCAAGGCGTCATCCACAACATTAGCCTTACCTGGATGATAATTCAAACTGAAGTCGTAATCCTTCAGAAATTCTAACCAACATCTATGCCTCATATTCATCTCTTTCTGATCAAACAAGTATTTAAAACTCTTATGATCATTATAAACTTCAAACCTCGAACCATACAAGTAATGTCTCCATATCTTCAAGACAAAAACCACAACTGCTAACTCTAAATCGTGAGTAGGGTAATTCCTCTCATGAATTCTTAACTGATGCGAAGCATACGCCACAACTTGACCATCTTGCATCAATAATCCACCTAGATCCATCAAAGAAGCATCGCAATAAACCACAAATGGTTCATCTGCTTTTGGCAAAATTAAAACTGACGCAGTAGTCAACTTCTTCTTCATCTCAATAAAACTCTTCTCGCACTGAGAATCCCACACGAACACTTTGTTCTTACAAGTCAATGGGGTCAATGGAAGTGCCAACTTCGAAAACCCTTCAATAAACCTCCGGTAATAACCAACGAATCCCAAGAAACTTCTAATATTTGTCATTGACTTCAGAGTCTCCCATTGTAGCACTACATCTACTTTGGACGGGTTCACAACAATGCCTCTTTCCGAAATCACATGACCAAGGAAACTCATCTCTTTTAACAAAAATTCACACTTCGATAATTTCACATATATCTTCTTCTCTTTCAACACTTGAAACACAATTCTCAAATGTTCCGCATGTTCTTCCTCTGACTTAGAGTAAATCAGAATTTCATCTACAAACACAATAATAAATTGGTCCAAATACTCATAGAAAATTCGATTCATGTATTCCAAGAATACACCAGGTGCATTAGTAACTCTGAATGGCATCACTACATATTTATAATCTCCATATTGAGTCCTAAAAGCAATCTTCTGAATATCTTCATCCTTCACTCTTATCTGATGATAACTCGAAAGCAAATCGATCTTACTAAACACCCGAGCACCAACCAACTGATCCATCATATCATCTATCCTTGGAAGAGGATACTTATTCTTGATTGTCACCTTATTTAGTTTCCTGTAATCAATACACAACCTTATACTACCATCCTTCTTCTTCACTAACAATATCGGTGCACCCCATGACGACACACTCAGTCTCACAAATATTTCTTTTCTAAAAGTTCCTCTAACTGTTTCTTTAACTCAGATAACTTGGAAGCCGACATACGATACAATACTATCAAAATAGGTCTCGTTCCTGGAACAAGATCAATACTAAACTCCACCTCTCTCTCGGGCGGCACATCCACAACATCATCTGGAAACACTTCCGGGAAATCCTTCACCACTTGCAATTCACTAATTGTCGTATCCTTTTCCACAAACAGTGATGCAAACAATGCCAAAACTTGTGCTTCTTCATTCATAAGATCTTTCAACTCTCAAGCAGACAAACCAAATCTACACCAAAGTCCTTACCATAAATTGATAACGGATAATTCAGACATACAAGAGAAGTAGTAAACGACCAATCATCCAGAGTCTCGATAACCATCTCTCATTGCATTGGAGACACAACAAGTCCTAATTTCCTCACATAATCAAGAGAAATAAAATAGTGTGCCGCACTAGTATCAATCATATAAATCAACAAAATACAATTAATATGACAAATACTTTTGATCAAACGATCCTCGTTGGAAGTCTGTGTCCCTGTCAAAGCGAACATCTTTCCTCCAGTTGCAGCTTTCTTAGGCTTCTGACAACGCTTATTGATATGACCTTGCTCCCCACAGTTGTAGCAAGTAACCAGATTAGCTTTGCACTCAGCAATCAAGTGTCAAGGATGACCACACTTGAAACATTTCTTCACATCACTCGTGCACTCACTGACACGATGACCCCTCTCACCACACCTATATCACTTAAGAGAAGTAGGAGCACTTCCCCCACTTGGCCTTTTTCCTTCATTCTGTTTCTGATTACCCTTATCACTGGGAGCTGAATAAGGTTTTCCACGATTCACTTGTTGTTTACCTCTTCTCTCAGCTAAACCTTTGAAGTGCTCGGATTTAGCCTTACTGTCTTCTTCAAAGATCCTACAATAATCCACCAGATCCGGAAACCTACAGATTCCTTGCTATCCAATCGCATACTTAATCTCAGGCCTCAAACCATTCTCGAATTTGACACACTTCGAGAACTCAGTAGTTGCCTCACTATAATGAGGATATAACTTAGCCAAATCAGTGAACTTCGCAGCGTATTCAGTCACATACATGGTGCCTTGTTTCAACTCCAGAAACTCAATTTCCTTCTATCTCCAAACATCTTCAGGAAAATAATTCCTCAATAATACTCTCTTGAATACAACCCAGGTGACTACTTCACCAGATGCATCCAACCGTTGACGAGTGCCAACCCACCAATCATCAGCCTCAGCTACCAGTCTATGCGCACCCAACCGCGCCTAAATATCCTCTTGATCTCCTTGATCCAATCCTCTGCTCCATTAGGGTCATACTTCCCCTTGAATGTAGGCGGATCATTCTTCTGGAACTCATCACTTTCGCAATCTCTAGTATTCATCAGATTTTGCAGGGCCTGTGCCATCGCTTGCATAGCAGCGGCAACCATTCTCCCAACCATTCTAAATCTGCGACACAACAACAATCCAACAACAATTTAGAATCAATCAACAACACAACACAGTGCAACAATAATGCTCATCACTCAACAACAACAATGACACAACAACTCAACAACTCAACTACTTGGTTGCACAGGCTGACCTGCTATGATACCACTTTGTAACACACAAATTATCCCACATAATTAATTGTAATTATCAGAGTAAAATTTTCATTTAAAACTATTTGAGTGCCATAATTCATCATAAAACAAATCGGCTCGATAATACATTTTCCAACTTCGATTAAAAAAAAAAATTCTAAAAAATAAATCAATAAAAGCAACGTCGTCCCGACACTCAAAGCGACGTATCAGAGTCGGCATCCTAATAATGTGAAGTACATCGACTTCACTGACCACCACTCATCTTATCCTGCTCACCTACAGGTTACCAACATAAGGGTAACATTCAAATAGAAGGGGTGAGATACTTACATCACAAAAGAGTAATATAACAAAAATTAGCAAGTATCAGAAACAAGACACCATTTCTCAACAACAGTTATTCAACTACATTACATACACAACAACCTCTTACACACCGACAACATCACATACAACAACAACATCGATACAACAACAACATCATATACCACAACAACATCATATACCACAACAACGACAATCATGCAATGATACCCTGCTTGACTCTATGCATGCAGTACCATGTATCCATCTCTATTTCAAGATCCAGTTCCCGTCGAAACTCTTGATCCCTCTTTCATGGTCCAGTATGATCCCTATTTCATGATCACACCCATTGACTCCTATTTCATGGTCCAGTATGATCCGTATTTCATGATCACACCCTCGTACGATCCATATTTCATGATTGCACCAACATCACAACAACTAAGACACCCCACCTTGGTATGTTATTCAACTATGCAACATGTCAAGCAACACCAATGACATACATGCATACTTACAATGATTATATCATACAACATCAACAACAACAATGATCTATCACAACATCGATCAATATACAACGATTCTTTACCATCACAATTATTATATATATTTAACATATAATCACTTAACTCAACTTTGACTACGACAACGCAACACAACACATGCTACAACACATCACATACTCATGTATCAATAACAAACATATGAAACACAATCATCACAACAACTACTCATAACAACAACAATCATCAACGCCAACAAACATATCAATTATGTTTATAGTCAAGTTACACTAATTATCCCTACAATTATGTGTATAACTCTTCTTTCACTACCTCCAGCTACACCACATCAATTCCTAAGCATTACTAAAATAATTAGGTAATTTTCAGTAATTTTTCGGAATTAAAAATCAATTTTTTCACGCTCCAGGTCTCGCTCAACGAGGGTCATTGCTCGCTAAGCAAGCAACTCACTGACTCTTTACTTTCCACAAACTGACTCGCTCGCTAAGCGAGCTCTGCGATTTCGTAATTCTTCTCTCTACGTTCTATACTCAAACCTGCACAGATTTTCATCCCCAAAACACCAATTCACAGGTAAAATTCATAGTAATTACTCATTTAACACCTAATTCATAACAATATCAACCTACAATAACAAATTAACAATAACTTAACCAAAACCTACTCAACCACCACAACCCCAATATCTCATTTTCAACCTACCTAATTCCCATTATAAAACCCTTAGAGATGGAAGAATCCCACCCTTACCTTTGGTTTTGTCGAGAATTTCTCTTCCTCGCAGATTCTTCTTCACGATCAAGCCCTTTCCTCTTCTTCTCCTCTTCACAACTTTCACGATTGTTCTTCATTTTCTCCAAAATATGATCCTTTTCTCTGTTTACAACTTAATCCCTTAGACCAACTTAGGGACTTCCGCTCTTACCCTCACTAAACCCACCAAATGACCATTTTGCCCTCTACCTCATATTTTATTCCATTTATTTTATTACTTAATAATACAATTATCCACCACAATATAATTTTCAATTTATTATTATATTCGATAATATATTATTTTATACACACCAAAACACAATATTCCGAATAAAATATTTAAATAAAATTCGGGGTGTTACATCTGGTATATGAAATGGAAGTTGTACTCCCAATCGAAGAGTAAATTCTGTCACTAAGGGTTATAATGGAAGCAAAATTGGATGAAGCAGAGTGGGTGCAATCCAGATATGATCAGGTGAACCTCATAGAAGAGAAGCACATGGATGCCATATGTCACATGAATTATATAAGAGGAGAATCAAGCGGGCATTCGACAATAGATTTTGTCTTAGCCTATTCAAAGAGGGAGACTTGGTGTTAAGAAAAATATTACCCATCCATAAGGATCCACGCAGAAAATAGACCCCAAACTATGAAGGGCCATATGTCGTGAAGAGTGCCTTCTCTGGCGGAGCACTAATGTTAACAACTATGGATGGAACATATTTACCATGGCCAATGAATTTCGATTCAATCAAAAAATACTATGCCTAAAAAAACAGGATTAAAGCCTACTAAATTGAAAACCCTAAAGGGAGACTTAGGCAAAAATTAGGGTGTCTCGGTAGATTGAAAACACTAAAGAGCAATCCAGACAAATATTAGGGACTTATAAAAAAGTGAAACCTGGTAAACCAAAAACCCGAAAGGGAGGCTTATGAAAAAATGGGTATATCATCCCGGTGGACTAAGACTCTACAAGAGTGGTCCAGGCAAAAGTTAGGGATATCCAAAAGGCATATGACTGAAAACACTCAAGTCACCCATAACAAGAATTCATAAGGGAGTGATCATTCCAACTGTGATCTTGAAGACTTGGGGATTATAGTTGGTGTTTAATTTAATGGGGATATTAATAAATTTGCATTGTTGCCATTTTTACATCTCTCTAGATTTACGGTAATCTCTCCTTATGGGAATTACCTCACTCATGTACTTTTGCCCATTTTCAGGCCTATTATCAATGAAATTTGCTTTTTCAAATCTTTTTCTTTGCTCCTTAATTATTTTCCGCTTGATTACAAAGTGTTAATTAATTGTGAAATAAGGCATTGAAGCATTGGGTATAAATAAAAAGCTTTTTAAAGGAAAATGAATTTTACTTTGATTTCGAAATTGTTGAAGGGATCATACATTTCCAAATTAAAAACAAGGCTTATAAAATAGCAGTTACAATGATGACCAATACGGGAGTTTTCTCTAAACATTACACATTCTCATGAATTAAGGATATAAGGATTGTTACAACTCAGCAATCAAGGATGATATGGATTATTACAAATTACCAAAGATTCAAAGGTTAGGGAGTCAGGATATTAATTTTTTTTATAATTAAACAAGGATATACATTGCATAGCATAAAAGAGGTGTTAGCCCAAACAATGCATCATACATAAAAAAAATGCATCACACACACATACATGTAGTCATAAACATGAACATGCATGCATGCATAAGGGTTTGAAAATGAATTCAATAAAGGGTATAAGAGGTTTTCATCAACCATCAGGGCTTTATCAAAGGGTTCACCAGAATTTCCCGTCAAAGGGCTTTATCAATGGAGTTTATCAAAAGGGTTTACCGGGATTGTCATCAATAGGTTTTATCAAAAGGGGTTCCATCAATGGAATTTATCAAAAGGATTTCATCAAAATGAATTTTATCAGGGAATTTTACCAAAGGGAGTTTATCAATGGGATTTGTAAAATGGGGTTTTAACAAGGGTTTGTCAAGGGTTTTATCAAGGAATTCAACCAAGGAATGTTATCAAGTGATTTCATCAAGAAGGTCTTATCAAAGAGGTTTCATAAAAGAATGTTATTAAGGGGTTTCGCCAAGGTTTTATCATCAAGGGCTTTTATAAAAGAGGTTTTATCATGAGTGTCATCAAGGGACTCATTAAGGGATTCTACAAAAAAAATATCTAGGGGTTTTACCAGATTTTTATCCAAATAAGGGGTTCTATCAAGAGATTTTCACCAATGGGATTTCGTCAGAATTGTATCAAGGGTTCTACCAGATTCTTATCTAAAAGATTTATCAAGGAGTTTTAATCATGATTTTTAAAGGGGTTCTGCCAGATTATTTCCATCAAAGGGTTTACCAAAATTTTATTAAAGGATTTTCATTAGATATTCCATCGAGGGATTTTATTGAGGAATTTTATCAAAGGGGGTTTATCAATGGGGTTCAATAAATAGGGATTTCATTAAAGGATTTATCAAAAGGATTTCATCCGGTTTTTTTCTTCAAGGGGTTTTACTAAAGGATTTATCAAAAGGGGATTTACCTAAGGGTTTTCATCAGGGGTTGTATCAATGTATTTATATCAAAGGGGTTTTACCGGACTTTTATCCAATGGGTTCTATCGGAATATTGTCAAGGGGGTTCTATCGGATATATATTAAATGGGTTTTATCAAGGGATTTTAATCCAAAAGGAGTTATACCAGAATTGCATCGAGGGGATCCAATGGGAGAGGTATACAAGGGAGTTTTGCCGAAGTGGTTTCACAAAAGGGGTTTTACCGGATTTTTCATCCAAGGGGTTATATCGGAATTTTATACCAGAGATTTTTACCACAGGGGGTTTACCGTAAGTCTATTCAAAGGAGGTTATATCAAGGTTTTATCAACGGATTCGAGGAAAATTTTATCGGTTTTTATGAAAAGGATTTATGGGGTTCTACAAAAGGGGTTCTATTGGATGTTTTTGTCAGGGGGTGAATATGGGGTTCTAATCGGGAGTTAAGGGGTTCCATCAAGGGATTTTGTATCCAGAGTGATTGAGGTATCACTAAAGTCATATCATATTCCAGCAGTATGATCAGAGGATTACAGGAATCATAGGCAATGATCACCCAGAGGGGTTAGAGGGGATTAAGGGTTCTATCAGAGATTGATATGGGGTTCCATTGGGGTTGTACTTAGTCATGAATTGACGTCAAGGGGTTCCATCTGGTTTTTATAAAAAAACAATTAGTTAGGAATTATCATAGGGGGTTCTATTGGGGTTTTATAGAAGCAATTATCGTCTGGGGTTCCACCGGGGTTTTAGTTAGATAGAATCGGGTTTGCAAAAGTTCTATTTGACTTTTGTAATCAAGAGCATCATATATAGGGATATGGGAGTAATTGAAGCATCAAGGTTTGGTCTTCTCTAGAACCATGGGGTTTGTTGTCGTCAAAATTAGGGGTCCTATTATAGTTAATCGTCTCCTCCTCAGAAGGAGAAAGGCTCGTCGACACATCTGTCTGATTTGAAGCTGGATAAATAGGGGCATCTATCATACCCTAAATTTTGACCCGAGTTTTTTTGTGTGATCTAAAAAGTCAAAGAGGGGTTTTGACTTTTTAGACATATTTCTTAGTTTTTCGGGTTTTTTTTATTATAAAATTAATATATATTTATAAGGGGGTGGGATTATTTTATTTCTTATTTTAATTTATTATAGAAATAATATTATCAAGTGTTTTATTAATTGAGATTTTTATAAAGACATTTTAGTCATTTTTATTACCAAAATAAAATTGAATTTAAAAAATAAAAGTATTTTGTTGTAGAAAATTATTTTAAAATCTAATAACTACTTATTAGATTAACAAAATTAAAAAATATTTGTTTAGGGTGGTAAAAAAAGGTTTTTATTTATTGGTTTAAAAGATATATATTAAAAAGGGGTATAGGGTTTATTTATTTATTTTTATTATTTATTGGGTTTTTTGGTTTTATTTAAGTTTTTTATTATTAAAAAAAGGTACAAGATCTATAAGTGTACAAGGTTGTAAGTTCGAATCCCACATTTCCCACTTTTTAATATTTTATTTATTTTTTCTTTACTACTAACTTTTTCTATTTTCATTTTTCATAAAAAAATCACAAAAATAGTATTTTATTTTATAATATAAATATTAATTTTCATATATTTATTTAATTCATTTTTAAAAAATATGATTTTTCATTAAAATCATCATTTTATGCAAACAAATCTCTAAAAATCATAAAAATAAAAAATATCAAAATCTTTTCTTAAATTATTAGGCTATTTTTATTATTTAAATGAATTTTTTTTATCACCAAGCCATGAATCCATCCAGATTCATTTACTTTGGCCTTAAGAGATGGAGGAAATCACGTCAGATTATATCCTTCTTAAATTAGATAATCACACTCATTTTTTTGACCTAATTCTACCCTATAAATAAGACCTCGTGTCTCTCCTATTTTCTCACCCACTATTCACATATTAAAACCCTAAAAGTTGTTGTTCTTCACATCAAAGAACAATAAGAAATAAACCCTAAAAATCCTCCATCATCAAGTTGATCAAGTAAGATCAAAAGGGAGCAACAAATGATACGCGAACAATGCAAAATGATGAGGGAGAGAAGCACAAAAACATAAGGGAAAGAAAAGGAACGAGAGAGCAACTTAAATCGGTTTGATATTTTATGTATGATTTCTTTGATTGGTGTCAGAATAGTGGGTGTGTATGTTCTTTATTGATTCTAATTAGTTTGTTTATTCATAAGCATGGGTTTGTTTGTTTTCTAAAATCAATTTGTGTTTTTTTACTAACTATTTAAAAAGGAAAAAACGATACATAAGTTGATCGTACCTGGAGATCAGGATCCGATACGGTTGGACTCGAGAGCGGGCGAAAGTGGTCGTTGAGGAGAAAAGGGGTGTACCTGCAATGCACTCCGATGCCAAAGTAAGTATCCGAGCAAGAATGAGCAAGTATTAGTATTAGGGTTGAGAATTGAATACCTGCCCCTCTCAAATGAGAGGGTTTTTATAAGGGTCTAGCTAGAATTCTATTGGTTAATTAGGTGAAGAGCGGATCGAGGGGTCCGTGAAGATAGGAAACGGTCAATATTAGCCGTTAGAGCATCTCCTTAAACCCGGACCGTTGGTGGTCGACTGAGGATCACTTTTCCTGATTGTGCTCGACGTCGAGCGAGGTGAATGGATCAATCTTTCTGGCCCAATAAGTTGGATTGGGCCGGGCCGGAACAGGAGCCCCCCAAGTCATTGCTCAAGCTGTCGAGCGATGACTTAAGAGAAACTATGCAGTGATCGACAGAGTGTGATGTCATGGTCGAGGATCTATGTTGTCGGTCTTTCGGGCAAGCGATACGTCGCTCGGTAGGGGAATGTGAAACGAAAAGCTGGAATATCTGGATATTCGCGCCTATTGATGATGTGACGGCTAGCCTAGGGGCTAGCGTATAGGGATCACGCGCGCGCGCACGTGTCTTCTTTCCTATAAATAGGATTCTGAGGGCCCATTTTGACCTTTTCATTTCATCTTCTCTCTCAAGACCCTGCTCGTTCAGTCGCCGTTGCCTCAGCCGTCGACCACCGTTATCTCTTGCCGACCACCCTTCGCAGAAGCTTATTCTCTTCTGAAATGTCTTCTCAGGCTCAAGGTACCGTTCTTTTCTTCTCTTTTAAGTGTATATAGCATAGTTTTCGTAGAATGCATGCGGTTTAGGGTGATTCCACCGGTAGTTTTTAGGATTAGGATTAGTAAACCTTAAAGTTCTTGCCACCGTCGCTGGTCGGCTGTGAACCCTAACTTTAGGGTCGACGGAAATCCTGGTCGACTTAGACTTTAGATTTTTGGATAGGTTTTTGCCATTTATACTGTTGGGCGTCAGCCGTTGCCTTGAGCAATGGTTAGCCAGGGCTACAGCTCGGAACGCAATTTCTGAGCTGAGGCGCGCCCTTTCACTTGTCGAGCGGTGGAAGGGTGGATTTGATATTCTTAATCGAATTCACTGATGCCTTTCCTCTGCTTTTCAGGTGAAAATTCGTTCGGGAATCCGCTGGACGTGCTTTCCGAGGATACATCCTCGGGAACTACGGAATCGTCTGCGTCCATACCCTCGAACTCAGGAAACTCTTCAGATAGTTCAGATACAAGTTCCACGGGGCAGTCGACGGAATCGCCTCAGTGTCCTGCCCAGTCGAGGGTCTCGCCCGAAGAGTGGGTGATGGAAGATTTGCTGGATAAAGTGTCTTCCTTCTCAAGACCTCGCTCGGAGCCGCTGCCCGTTGTTGGGAACCCTGCTGACTGGGTCGTGACTTGCCCGGGAAACGACGACCGCATCTTCTCAGACTTTCGTGGTCGGGCGTTTTCCATGTATGAATACGCCACTTCGGTTCTAGGGGTGACGCTGCCCTTCAGCGACTTCGTGGGTGCCGTGCTCGGGCACCTCTGCATAGCTCCTTCCCAGCTGCACCCCAACTCATACGCATTCATGAGGGCGTTTGAGATGACGTGCGCTTTTCTCGGCGTAGGGGCCACACTTCCTCTCTTCTTCCGTATCTTTTCTTTACAGCGCCAGGTCGGGCGGGGAACCGACCGGAAGGGGTTCGTATCTTTTAAGCAGAGGACCAAGATCTTCAAGGCCCACTCAGAATCCATCCGGGCTTTCAAGACCGACTACTTCTTGGTAAAACCTGCGAGTGATGCTGCCGTGAGGGCTATGAGTTTTCTCGGAATTGATACTGATGAGAACGATGAGCCCAGGCTGGACGACCAAGGTGAAGTGATTCCGAGGAGATTATGGATGTTTCCCTTCTCTTGGAGTCATGTGCACTATGAGCGACCAGTGGGAGAGTTTGTCCAGGTGGGGGACACCTTGAATGAAGATGACGCGGCCAGCTTTGAAGCCTTTAGAAGATTGATAGCTTCTTTTACTCCGACCCCGCTATTGGACGGGGAAGGGAAGGTTATGGTCGACCAAGATGGGGGAGAAGCTTTGGAACGTCCCCTGATCAGTGTTACTGACCTGCTGGCTTGTAATAACGGGCAGGAGATAGCTGACTTTTTTGGTATCTGTTTATTTATGCTCGTTAAGTTTTTGATTTGACTTTATTGCTCGTAGCTAATTTTGGTTTTGTTCTTCTTCGCAGGTTCTTTGACAAATCCTCGGGACAAGATTCACGAGCGCTTGGTCCAGCAGCAGCGGAAGCGGTCGAGGGTCGTGCAGACCAGACTGACTGAAGCGAGCGGTTCAGGCTCGGGTCCTTTGGTCCAGGGCTCTCCAGGGGTCTCTACCGGCTCTCTGATGAAGAAACATAAAGCGACGGCTACCGTGGACTTGACGGCCGGTGCTCCTCCGAAGCCAAGGCATGGGATACCCCCGTGTTTCGTTGTTCGGAACTTTTTCGAGGGGAATACGATGGATGTGGATCGGGCGGACTCTCTGTTCCTGGAGGGGATGGATCGTCCTGCTCGGCGACTTTCTTTGGCCCAGGACGCGAGCGCGGTGATGCGGGTCCTGACCATGGCTTGGATGACGGCCGAGGGGTCTCCTGTGCTGGAGCGGGAGAACAGCAAACTCAAAGAGCAGTTGGCTGCTTCCGAGGCCAAGCTGGTGGCGTCCACGGAGGAGGTAAAGAAGGTTACCGCTGAATCGGCTGAGCGAGCAACGGTCATCGCCAAACTAGAAGTCGACAAGAGGAGGTTGCTCGAACAGAATAAAAAATTAAAAATTGCCTTCTGCCCCAAGGAGGATGAGGACGAGGACACCAAGAATTTGGTGATGAGGGCTCATTTTCTCGCTCGGATCGACCAAGACATGGAAGATCTGAACGCGTCTACCGAGTTCGGTTTCCAGAATGTGGTGGACCAAGTAAAAGCTCTCCACCCTGACCTAGCTTTGGATGTTGACCGGATGAATTATTTGTACAAGGTGGTGGATGGTCAGATTGAGGTTCCTGCCGACTTGGTGGTGGCCGACTCCCAGCCGGGGACGATTGCCCAGCCCAATCAGCCAGTGGAGCAGCCGGACCAGGAGGAAGCCCGTGCAGAGGAAGACCGCCCGGTGGGTGAAGAGAATTAATTTATGGCCTGCGTGCCTTGTAATTTTATAATGTATTTTGTTTTGGGGGGCGTGGCCCCTTTATTTGTAATTCCGAACAAGTCGGCCTTTGGTGCCGCATTTATTTTGAATGTCAAGTGTTAGGCCCTGAGGGTCGGTTGCATATATTGTTCATGATAATGCGTCTGTCGGAGGACATAGTTTATTTATTATTTTTACTAAGTGTTTGGCGCTCGTGTTTGCATTAGTTAGAAGCGATTGGATAGATACGGGGGAGTATGGACGGTCTGTTGGTTAGGGGAACCAATCAGTGTTGGGGGTTTTACCCTCGATCGGTGCTCGAGCCAAGATAAAGGCTCGGGCTCCGTGGCGTGAACGTCCCATCGCGAGCTGGGGTTCTACCTGGTCGTGGTACTTAGGCGACGTCGGACTCGTTTGAGTATCCGTTCGTGCAACAAGTTTTCTTTTTGTTCGAAAAGAGATCTTGCTTTATTTGTGATATTTGGACTGACGTGCTCGTACCTAGGCACGCAGTTGGTCTCTCTTTCTCTTCCCCTGGGAGTTGAGCAAGGTGACTAGCTTAACTATAATATTGTTTAAGTTTCTCGGCGTTCCACGGCCGAGCGAGTTCTTCCCCGTGTAGATTTTCTAGGTAATAGGCGCCGTTCTCGGTTTTTGCTCGAACACGATATGGGCCTTCCCAGTTGGGCGTTAGTTTTCCCTCGCGGGGATCCCTGTGGTTTCTTCTAAGGACGAGGCTACCTACTTCGAACGTCCGCCTGATGACCTTGGAATCATACCGAGCGGCTATTTTTTGTTTGAGAATGGTTTCTCGAAGAGCGGCTTCCGATCGAATTTCTTCGACCATGTCGAGCTCATCTCTCAAAGCTTCATCATTAATATCTTGCTCCATGGGGAATTTCGTGCGTCTTGATCGAACGTGCATTTCTATTGGAATTACTGCTTCGGTCCCATATGCTAATCGAAATGGGGATTCTCCGGTCGTTGAGTGGGGAGTGGTCCTATATGCCCATAGTACGCTGTGTAACTCCTCGACCCAGTGTTTTTTATGCTCGTCCAACCTCCGTTTCAGACCTCTCAGGATTACCCTGTTTGCGGCCTCTGCTTGCCCGTTAGTCTGAGGGTGCTCGACTGAAGCGAAATGTTGTTTTGTCCCCATCAACGCGACGAATTCTTTGAAATGTTTATCCGTGAATTACGTCCCGTTGTCGGTCACAATAGCGAAGGGCACTCCAAACCGGGCGAGGATGTTTCTTTTGAAGAATCGAAGTATATTGAGTGCAGTGATTTTGGCCAGGGCCTCAGCTTCTATCCATTTGGTGAAATAGTCGACACCCACAATTAAGTATTTGTTCTGACCAGACCCAACGACGAAGGGTCCTAGAATGTCCATTCCCCACCATGCGAATGGCCAGGGTGATGACAACGATTTTAGCTCGGATGGGGGTGCTACGTGCACGTCTCCATGTCGTTGGCATTTGTAGCATCTTCTTACATGCTCCTTTGCATCGTGCTGTAGGGTGGGCCAGTAGTATCCTGCCCTCAAAATTTTACGAGCTAACGAACGTCCGCTAGGATGTTGCGCATTGATTCCCTCGTGAACTTCCCTTAGAACGTGTGGAATGTTTTCCTCTTCTACGCACCTGAGGAGGGGTGTAGAGAATCCTCGACGATACATACGTCCGCCCACTAAAGAGTATGAGCATGCCCTCCGTCGTATGGTACTAGCCTCTTTCGGGTCGGTTGGTAATTCTCCTTTAGTTAGATAGTTGAATACTGGGGTCATCCAGCAACTCGTGTCGCCCACTAGGTTAACGTGTATGCAGGGCGATGAGTGCCCGATACTTGGTTGGGGGAGCAGTTTTTGTATGACGGACTTGTTGTTTCCTTTCCTTTTAGTGCTCGCCAGTTTGGACAGGATATCTGCGCGAGCGTTATTTTCTCGAGGAACGTGTTTAACTTCCACATTCTTAAACCGTTTTATCTCGTCTTTTACGAGGGCTAGATACTCGGCCATGTTGTCACTTCTAGCCTGGAAATCCCCTCGGACTTGGCTTGCAACCAATTGGGAATCCGTGCAAATGGTGATCTCTTCTGCTTCTAGGTCGGTTGCGAGCCGTATGCCCGCCAGGAAGGCTTCATATTCTGCTTGGTTGTTAGAAGTGGGGAAAGATAAAGTCAAGGATACTTCGATGACGTTCCCTTCTTCGTTCTCCAAAATGATACCGGCCCCGCTGCCCGTCGGGCCAGATGCGCCGTCCACGAAAATAACCCACTTGGATGAAGCTTTCGGGTCTTGCCCGGTGAAGGCGAGTTCAGCCACGAAGTCGGCCAGCGCTTGAGCTTTGAGGGCCTGTCTTCCTTCAAATTTGATGTCGAACTCAGATAGTTCTAGTGACCATTTTAACATTCGGCCGGCCATGTCTGGTCGACCGAGCAACTGTCTAATGGGTTGGTCGGTCCTTACGATGATGGTGTGAGCCAGGAAGTAGTGGCGTAGTCTTCTTGCTGCGAGAAGGAGGGCCAATGCGACCTTTTCTATCTGAAGGTACCGAATATCTGGGCCGTGGAGAGCTTTGCTCGTGAAGTACACGGGCTTTTGCCCATCTGGTCGTTCGCGCACAAGGGCTGCACTCACCGCTTCGCTTGCGACCGCGAGGTAGAGATACAGAGTTTCCCCCTCTTCTGGTCTGGATAAGACCGGAGGTTCACTTAATGCTTTTTTCAGATGGGATAGTGCTAACTCGCATTCTGCTGTCCATTCAAAAGTAGCTTATTTACGGAGGAGCTTGTAAAAGGGGAGAGCGTGTTGAGCTGATTTCGCTACGAATCGAGCAAGGGAGGTAATGACCCCGTTTAGAGATTGTATGGACTTCTTGGATGTGGGGGTTGGAAATTCCGCGAATGCTCGACACTTATCGGGATTTGCCTCGATGCCTCGCTCAGTCAAATAGAATCCAAGGAATTTTCCTGCTCGGACACCAAAGGTGCATTTCTCAGGGTTGAAACGCATTTTGCATTTTCGTGCCTGGTCGAACACTTTGCGCAAATGGGACGCGTGGTCTGTTTCTTGTTGAGATTTGACGATCATGTCGTCCATGTATACCTCGAGCATGTCCCCGATTTCGGTTTGGAAAACTTTATTCATCATGCGCTGATACGTCGCTCCTGCGTTTTTTAGGCCGAAGGGCATAACGTTATAAAAATAATTGCCCGACTCGGTCATAAAGGCCGTGTATTTTTTGTCAGACACGGCCATGGGTATTTGATTGTACCCCGAATATGCGTCCATGAAGGATAATAATTTGTATCCAGACGAATTGTCGACCAACTTGTCGATGTTAGGCAAAGGGTATGCGTCTTTCGGGCATGCCCGATTGAGATCGGTATAATCAACACACATCCTCCATTTTCCACTAGATTTTTTCATAAGTACAATGTTTGAGAGCCAGGTCGTATACCTGGCCTCGGTTACAAATTTAGCCTCTAAGAGGTCTTTAACAGCAGATTCGGCAGCATCAGTCTTCTCGCTCGACTGTTTCCTCCTGCGTTGAGCGACCGCTTTATGTGTTGGGTCGATAGAGAGGTGGTGACAAGCTGTTTCTGGGTCGAGCCCTGGCATTTTTGCGGCGCTCCATGCAAACAAGTCTGCGTTCCCTTTGAGGCAAGCTTCTAATTGTCGTTTCACTAATTCGGGCATATGTGCCCCGATCTTGACGCACCGGGCGGGGTCTTCTCCTAAGGGAATTAGCTCGAAATCTCCGTCCGGTATTGGTCGGGCTAAGGCCTCTGCTGGTCCCTGGACGCTCTCGCTATTATCTGAAAACCTGCAGTCTAGATCGATCGAATCGACTTGAGGGAAAGCCTTGGGTATATCTGGCAAGTCCAATGTCGGAGGACTTGGTTGGTATGATATCGAACTGAGGCCTTTTGATGCTGCCTCGAAACATCTGCGGGCAGCATCGACGTCTCCGTGCAATGTGGCAACTCTGCCCGAAGTGGTGTAGTACTTCATCTTCAAGTGGACGGTGGACGACACGGCTATCAACTCGGCTAGAGTTGGTCGTCCTAATATGCATTGGTATAGTGACGGGCAATCCACGACAAGGAATTGGACCCTAACCGTTCTGGCTGTCTCGCCCGCTCCGAAAGTGACAAACAGGTCAACATAACCCCATGGTCGGGATACTGCTCCGTTGAAACCTTGCAGGTCAGATCCGACGTATGGAGTCAGATGTGTTTCGTTCAGTTGGAGTGTTGAAAACAGTTGGGAGTACATGATGTCACATGAACTTCCTTGGTCCACCAATATCCTCCTTACATCGAAGTTCGCCATGCGTGCTCGGATGAGTAAAGGAATGCTGGCGTTGGGTGCTCCTCCTAGGAGCTCTTCTCGATAGAATGCAAGGGGTATGGAACCTTCCCTCGGTGGATCTAAAGTGGCGTTTTGTGCGGGCCCTTTGGCGATTAACTGGTCGAATTTTCTCTTCACGGAACTGACCGTGATTTTATTGAAGCCTCCTCCTGATATGACCATCGCCGAAGGGAAAGCCTCCCATGGACTGTGGGAGGAGAGGTATCCCGCGCCCTTGGTGTGGTCTGGTAAGAAGAAATCTTCCGGGCGATAAATGCTCAGGGCGACTTGCATGTTAGCGTCCGCAGGGATGGGCACGGCCTCTTCGATTTTCTGGGTCTCTTGCGTATCCTGTCGAGGATTATCTCTGGACTTTGTGAACTGCTTCAGGTGCCCGTCTTTGATGAGGATTTCGATCGCGTCCTTGAGGTGGATGCAATCCTCTGTGTTATGCCCATGACTCTTGTGGAATCTGCAGTATTTCGTTTTATCCGTGTCGGGCTTGCTAGGTTGTTGCCTCGGAAAACGTACTCCTGCCTGTTTGAATTCTGAATTAGCGCATTCAGACAAAATTTTCTCCCAGGAGGCTAGGAGGGCCGTGTATTCGTGGAAACGGCCGATAGGTCCCCGATGCTCCCGCGGTTCACGGGAACGTTCGTCCTTTCTTTTGTCTCCTCCCCGACGAGATGTCGAGGGTTCATCGACTCGGTGTGGTTTGGCGTCTTCACGACGTCGGGCGTCTCTCACTGAACTGGCCGCCTGCTTTTCTTCATATTGGATGTAAGCTTGGGCTTTTAACAAGAACGCGTCGAGGGTGGCCGGGGTTTCAATACCGACCGCCCGATGGAAATCGGTCGAGGGGCGCAACCCTCGTTCCAGCAGATACTTTTTCATGTCGTCGGTCGTGGATACTTGAACCGCCTCTTTATTGAACCTTTCGATGTAAGTTCGTAAAGGCTCGTCCCTCCCTTGGATTATTGCTTCGAGCGAAGCCTCTGTCTTAGGGTGTCGTCTTGATGCAGTAAAGTGCCTAGAGAACGTGCGCCCAAGTTGTTTCCATGACGTGATGGATTCAGCCTCAAGGCTTTTGTACCAGGTCATTGCCCCTTTCCTCAGCGTCGTGGGAAAGAGCCGACATTTAATTGCTCCCCGAACACCCCGATAGTCGAGCAAGGCATCGATGTTTTCGATGTGTTCGTCTGGGTCGGTGGTCCCGTCGTATGAGCCTAAAGGAGGAGGTTTCTCCAAGCCTCTTGGGAGCTTGGCTGCCATGATTTCAGAAGACAGGGGGCCCCGAGCGTCTTCGTCGTCACTGGAAACAAGTGATGATCTGTGATCGCGTTTCTTTGTTCTTCGAGGGGAAGCGGATCTTGATCTGCTCTTTCTTGATTTTCTTCTAGGAGAGGGTGGTGGAGACGAGTGACGAAAGCGTTTGTTGCCTGTTGACTCGTCGGTGTTTCCTCTTCTTTTCTTCGGAGGAGACGGAGAGCGCTCCCCTTGGGGTCTCTTGGGAGACAGAGGTCGACGAGAATTATCTTCAAGCCGGGCGATCTTTTCACCATGAGCGAGGAGTAACAAGTTTGTTTGGTTTAGGATTTCGGCCAACGCTGCGAAATCTGACCCCGAAGGAGTCGAAGGAACAAGAGTTTCCGGGCGACTCTCCAAGGGTTGGTCACGGTCGGGCGAAGGTGATTCTGCCTTCCCTTCTGGTTGGTTGTGTACAGTATCATCCTGTAGGGGAGGCTGGACGTTGCTCTCATGTTGCGTGAGAATCATGCCATCATTCGATCGATTTTCCTGGTTGTCCCGAGCAGCCATGGATCTTGTTAAAACTTTTGTTCTTTGAGGATCTTGACAGAAGAACGGGGAAGTTAGCTTTCCCACAGACGGCGCCACCTGATCGTACCTGGAGATCAGGATCCGATACGGCTGGACTCGAGAGCGGGCGAAAGTGGTCGTTGAGGAGAAAAGGGGTGTACCTGCAATGCACTCCGATGCCAAAGTAAGTATCCGAGCAAGAGTGAGCAAGTATTAGTATTAGGGTTGAGAATTGAATACCTGCCCCTCTCAAATGAGAGGGTTTTTATAAGGGTCTAGCTAGAATTCTATTGGTTAATTAGGTGAAGAGCGGATCGAGGGGTCCGTGAAGATAGGAAACGGTCAATATTAGCCGTTAGAGCATCTTCTTAAACCCGGACCGTTGGTGGTCGACTGAGGATCACTTTTCCTGATTGTGCTCGACGTCGAGCGAGGTGAATGGATCAATCTTTCTGCCCCAATAAGTTGGATTGGGCCGGGCCGGAACATAAGTTATATTGAAAATTTGTTATAAAGCCCAGATATAAGGATTATGAGAAAATTAAAACATGATTATAAATTATCTTTAAATTAATAAATAATCAAAGTGTGCTTTGAATTGGGCCATGGTTATAATTTGGTTTAAACCGAAAACAATTACAATATAAAAAAATATTTATGTGATTAAGGTATTCAATTCTTTAGGATTGATTTCATTAGAGAAAATTAAGCTTGTTTAGGTTTTTAGGAATTAACTTTACAAATGAATCAATAAAAAAATAATTACTTCGATAATTATTACTGAAATACAAAACTATAGTTAGGAATTAATTTTTGTAAATGGGTTTATATTAAACGTTAACATTGGAATTAAAAAGATAATCAAATAATTAAAAGTTTGTTTAATTTATCTAACTCAATAATTAGGGTTAATTAGAAATAACTTATTAATAATTTTTTTGGGAATAATAAAAGGGATTATTATATTCAAAAAATTTAAATAAGGAATAATTTCTAATATTTTTATATATTTGTTAGGATTTTGTCACAAAACTATTTTGAAGTTTATGCATTCACAATGAATCATATTTTTGCGATTTTAAAAGATGAGAATAATATTTCTAAAATTTGAGTTTAATTTTTGGAGTTTGGGGGGTTTTTAGTTAAGGGTTTATTTTATTAGGTAAAATAATCATTATGATTAATTTTTATAAATAATTGAATTAACTTACTTTTTTTTTGGGATTGATTTTTATCAAATAATTTATAAAATATTTAAAGGAGTTTTTTTTTTAAGGGATAATATAAGGGGTTCTAAGGAGTTAAATTTGGGATAGAGCTCTAGTATCCAAGAGCATAAATAAAAGATTAGGATTATGATTAAGGGATAGGGCTTAATTACAACTTAAATGTAAAAAGGGATAAAAAAACACCAACCACTTAGGGGATATGGGGGATATACGAACTATAGAGCTCTGATCCTTCAAATTGAGGGTACGTAGGCATATGGTTGTAAAATCCTAGAGAGTACATTAATAAATAATCTGAGATTTATTTTTAAATAAAATAAATAAATAACTATTTTCAAAACAAACAATGATACCCTTAAAAAACCTAAAGAATATCTTATTGAGTACAATAGAGGCGAGGGGTGCCTAACACCTTCCTCCTGCTTAATCGACTTCTTACCTATTTTTCTCTTATTTTGGGATTTAGGGTTTATCACTTATTTTCCTTAAAAAATGTGATGGCGACTATTAATTTTTAAGCCGCCCCCGACAAGTCGGATCCCCATGAACACGTCATAGCCATTAATAATCAGATGGAAATAATCACACATACCGACTCCTCGAAATGTAAGCTCACAGCGGGCACATTTAAAGACATAACTTTAAGACGGTGCATGAGCCTTCCTCGGATCTCCATTATAAGCTATCAAGATTTAACAGAAAAGTTGGTGTAGCACTTCTTGGCAAACAGACGTTGGAAGGTTTCTACTACAACTTTCTTCAATGTACGACGAAAACAATATGAATAATTGCGAGAGTACTTAGCAAGGTTCAATGAAGAAACCCTTAAAGTCTCTCACCCTAATCAGGAGTTGTTTGTTGGGGCTTTCCAACATGGATTACGAGTCGGACAGTTCGAAAAATCACTTGCACAGAAGCCGTCAATCAGTATGGACTAGATCACAACTCGGGCCGAGTATTATATCAAAGGAGATGAAAGTAACCAAGAAAATAGGAGTCAAGACAGTAATGAAAAAACCATGAACAAAGAAGACGAATCAAACATGAGAAAGGATCACTCGTGTTCTGCCTTGCGACATGTTCCCAGACCATATAGATGGCCATAAGACTCTGATAGAGACTTCACTCCGTCGAATACACAGATGGGGGGACATACTCAGAGAAGTGGGTCATTTAAATCTTTTACCATAACCAAATCGATCTAAAAGAGTATATGTTATCATGGGAAAACAACCTGAAGCATGGTGTAATTATCATTAAATTCATGGTCATCATACTAATGATTGCCAATAATTATAAAGAGATATTAAGGCCTTGATTCAGAGAGGTCACCTGTTGGCATATGTGAAAGACTCCCGGTCCCAAAGAAACAAAAGAAGTCCTCGACGAGAAGGTCAAAGTTCAAATAAGTAAATCAAGAAGAAATCCAATGTTGAAGAGGGTCATGAAACAAAAATTGCTCGTCACACACTGAATACCATTGTTGAGCTTTTGCCGGAGGGGGAGAAACTAGCTCAGCAAGAAAGAGGTATGCCTAGACAATAATGAACATCGATCAGAAGTCACGGGATGAAGCCGAGGAAGATACCGACGTGGTTAGCTTTTCAAAACAATAGATTGTAGGAGTTCTAGCCCATGATAAAGATCCCATGGTTATAAAAGTTCACATAAGAGACTGGAGCGTAAAGAGTGTATTGATTGATCCAGGAAGCTCAGATGATGTCCTCTACTGGGATTCTTTCACAGGAATGGGACTCGATTCATCCAAGCTATTTCCATTCAAAGGAAGTCTAGTATGGTTCTTAGGAGAAAAAATGCATGTGATGGGACATTTATCATTGCCGACCACTTTTGGCAACTCGGCCAATGCAAAGACAATCTGATTTTAAGTACCTAATAGTCAATGTCGTTTCACCTTACAATATCATCATTGGCAGGCCATCCTTCAACACCTTGGAAGCAATGCTCTCTACTTTGTATATCACTATGAAGTTCCCACTTGAAAATAACCAAGTTGGAATTGTCAAAGGTGATCAGGGCTTAGCAAGGAAGTGCTATAAGGATAGCCTGAAGATGAAGAAGAAGAGTCAGGGCGAGAACACTGAGCCTAATAGCAACTTCAAAGTTAATCTGGTTGACATTGATCCCCGAGAAGATCCGTCTGAAGACAGTCTAATTCCCAATGAAGAAACCAAGCAGGTTCAGATCGGACGATTTCCCTCTGAAGTCACACACACCGGGGTCAACCTGTCTCCTGATGAAGAGGAAGATCATTTAAACATTGAAAGACAATGTGGATCTGTTCACTTGGAAACCCTCAGATATTCTAGGGATTGATCCAAATTTCATGTGTCACCACTTAGAAATAGGTCCTGATGTCAAACCGGTTTCCCAGAGGAAAAGAAAGGGAGGAGACGAAAAGAAGAAGCTGATTACAGAAGAGGTTCAAAAGCTCCTCCAAGTCGGGTTCATCAAGGAAATCAAATACCCGACTTGGCTATCCAACGTGGTGATGGTAAATAGGAAGTCTGGAAAATGGCGAATGTGTGTGAACTTTACAGATCTTAAGAAGGCTTGTCCAAAATATCCATATCCATTGCCAAACATTGATCACTTGATTGATGCAACGTCCAGGTTCCGGTTACCCAGTCTTATGGATGCATACTCGGGATATAATCAATGTTTAAGCGCAATTGGAGAAAATTGTTGAGAGTATTCGCAGGGAGATTTGAGGCCATTGAGAGAGAAAGCTCCCTGCGAGAAGCTTTACTTGTTGCTGAGTTTTGGGAAAGGGATTGTGGCCACCTGCGTGTTTTAGGTTTTTTTTCTTTTTTATTAATGTGTAGATCCGAATCGGGCTCGGGTCAGGCCCGACCCGGCCGCCATCAGCCCAATGGCTGGTTCACCCCTATGGATTCTTCGTACCCCAGTTTTATTTGACAGTCCTAGCCCATTTTGTTTTTCTTTATTTCATTTTATACTTTATTCCATCCCTTTTATTTTATTTCTTTTATCTATTGTTTTATTAGGTGCTCTAAAAATATAACAAAAAAACATTTTTATGTTATTTAGTTATTTAAAATAATTTTATTTAATTAGTCGAGTTATTAATTAATTTTATTGGATAATCCTATTCTATTTTAGTTAGTTACTTATCTTTTAATCGATTGTTGTTTGTGTGGTGTACACCTATATCTCTTACTCATTAATTGGTTACATGATGATGATGATGTATGTTTTGTCTGGGTTTGAGTGATATTTTTGTATTTCAACTAAATCTTCAAAAAAAAAAATAATAAACGCGGTCACTAGGAATAATCATTTATAAGGTTAATTCGAATTCTTGGTCCAATGCCAAGTAAGTCCTTATCCGTACGTATCCATTTTGCACACACGTAAGTCGGTCACTAAGTGATTTCCATCTGCACGACCTTATGCGTCTAAATTAATTAACGAGGAACCGAACTTCAGAATCTAGCATTTCGTGGGTTCTTTAATGAACCACTCTTGAGGCTAGCCTTCGAGTTGTTTTTCATTTACTCCTTCGTTCCTAACACGTTAAAACCTAAATCATTTTAAAAAACAAATATTCAAACAAAGCACGATGCTTAATACACATAATTAATTGATGTAAGTACTAAACTCAGGAATCTAGCATTCCTCGTTTTTTTGAATTGAATTATTGTTGGGGATAGCCCTTGATTTGTAATTCCTTCACTCTTTCGTTTCAAAAAATGTAAATTTTAAATCGAAATCGTGGAAGAACTAAGTTCAGGAATCTAGCATTCCTCAGATTTTTGAATTGAATTGCTGTTGGGGCTAGCACTCAATTTGCAATTCATTCGCCCCTTCACAATAAGAATACAACTTAAAATTCATCAACAAACGCAAATCACTTTACAATTAATCAACGAATAACTGAACTCTGGAGTCCAGCACTCCACAGGTCCTTGAATGCAATCACTCTTGAGGCTAGCCTCGAGCTGTGCTTCATTCGCCTTTCGTTTTAAAACACTTAACAAAGGTCAAATACCTTTTCTTTAAACGAACATTGTTTAAATCTTTCTATCTCGCAAACAAGCTAGTGCTTCAGTCTCCCATCGCGAGTATAAGCCAACGCTTGGCAGTAGAAAGATTTTTTAAACAATCGTTCAATAAAAACCACAAACCGTAGTTGCACGAACTACGAAGCTCTGACTTTCCCATTGCACAAGGGGATACGTAGGCACGGGGATTTTAATCCTTCGCGAGCACAATAATAAAAAATATTAACCTTTCCCCATAACAAATAATAACTAAAATATTTCCTTAAAAGCAATCTTAACAAAAAGAAGACAATAATAATGTAAGTTAATATTTTAAGCGCAAATTAGACTAAGAGGTTCCCGTTGAGTACAACGGACGTGAGGGGTGCTTAACACCTTCCCTTTGCGTAACTGACTCCTGAACTTAGATTAGTGGTTTCGTTGACCATTTCTTATCCCATTTAGGTTGTGTCTATATCTCCCTTTTCTTTAGTTAGAATAAATAGAATTAGGTGGCGACTCTGTTGTTTATTTTAGGATCGTATTTTTTGAGGTACGACAGCTGGCGACTCTTCTGGGGATTATTGCCTTGAGCATAAGAGAGTCGAGCCTAGCTTAGGATAGTTTGCGTTTGTTTGCTATTTTGTTTTGATTGTCTTCCTTATTTACTTTATTTTATATGCTTATTTATTGCTTTCCCTTTAATTATATTGCTCATTATTATATTCGCCTGTTGGATCTTGGAGTTACGTCACGGGTGAAACTTTGTACTTGAGCGTTTGGAAAAAGAAGAGGGAACACCTAAGTTAGAATTGGTAGTTATTAGTGTTAGTCTCAAAGGACTCGCTCATTGCCAGCCTAACATGAAAGCTCCCTCAGATAGTTAGACTTTTCGTGGATCTTGTCACAACACAGCTAGCCTGTCGCGTGACCTGGTTCACGAGAGGGCTGTGATTCTGGGACCCACTTTAAGGACCAATTACCATTTTGGTCGTTGTGTAGTGTTAGTCTCCAAGGGCTCGCCTCTTGAGGGCCTAACATGAGAATGCCACCCGAGGTAGATCTTATCGTTATTATCGTCGCAATACAGCTAGCCTGTGGCGGGGCGATAATACGATTAGCATCCATGACCTCGGGTTTCTTTAAAAGTCATCACTATAGAAACTATCATGTGAGGGGACTTTGTGGGTAATGAACATAGACCCGTCTTTTAGAGGCCACATATTAAGAGGTTTCGTAATATCCTGGATCTAACTTTCGTGCATTCATATGGCATATGCATCATAACTTACACATTCTATATTTCAAGGAGAACACATTCATTGTATCCTGCATTCAAATATCCATGGGGTCAAAAAAAAGGAAAACTTTGCCACTAAGGGCTTCCATGCCCAACACAGTTGTCCTTATGGAATGCTTAGGAAAGATGCCAGATTCTTACAAAAGAGCTATAGAAGCAAGATTTAGTCAGGTGCTCTATCTTCTTGAGGTTGACGTACAGACTCCTGCCCTCACGGCCCTAGCACAGTTTTATGATCCCCCAATGCGGAGTTTCCTTTTCCAGGATTTCCAGTTAACACTATCTTTAGGAAAATTTGAAGCTCTTTTGGGTTTCTCCATGAAAGGGAGAGCACCTTATGCTATGGTTACTCAGAATCACAAGGTAGAAGAATTCGCAGAAGCCCTACGACTCCTTGTCCCGATCGCCAAAGCAAATTGGAAGAAGAGAGAAGAATTTTGGGGTTTTCCGAGGTCTTATCTAGAAAAGGAGAGTAAGAGGTTGACAAAAGAATGCCAATGGGCTGATTTGGTGAATGTATTGGCTCTCTTGATATATGGTTTGGTTTTGTTCCCAACTCTCGAAGAATTTATTGACGTCGCCGTAATCAACATATTCTGGGCAGTTTGGAAAGGGGGTCAAAGCCCGGTGTATCCATTACTGGCAGATGTATTCCATAATCTTCACCTTCGCCATGAAAGGAAGGGCAGTGCTTTAACCTTCTGCTTCCTTTTGCTCTATAAATGGCTTACCTTTCACGTCTTCAAGCGTCACTCATTGATTCCCAAGATGATGGGAGGGGAATGGTCCCAAATGCTAGTTTCACTCACAGAAAGGAATATCATTTGGTATCCCAAGAAGTTAGATGTTGATCAAATCATTATGAGTTGTGGGAACTTCCTAAATGTGGCGTTGATGGGATCAAAAGGTTGCATCAGTTATAACCCCATCTTGGCTATACGACAATACGAGTACCCCATGCTAGGAAAACCAGAAGATGCAGAGTTAGAAGAAATGATCCTCCATGACAGGGGTATAGGGAACCCAACATTACTTCACCGAATTTGTCGGTCCTGGGAAAAGGTTCACACGAGAGGCACTGATTTGAGAAAAAGAGATGGTGTAGTTAGAATGCCATATCGACAATAGGTTCTTGAAAGGGTTAAGATTGTCAAGTTACCCTTTTCAGTAGAAGCGCCCTCTAGGCCCCCTACCCCTGAACAGGCGCTGATTTCTTTCGAGGAGGTAGAGGAACTTAGAGCCAGGATAGCCCGCCTTGGGAAGGAAAATGAAGAGCTTAGTACGAAATTACACCAGGTTACTTATGAGAAGAATGAACTGAAATATGACCTTACCCGTAAAACTGCCCAGTTTGAAGCAATTCAAGAAAAAGTTGACGAAGAGGAACGAAAGAAAAACAATGTCAAAGGGTGTTTGGATCAGACTTATGGCCGGTTTGTTCACCTAAAAGAAGATTTAAACTGAGTTTGCCGAAGGAACGCAAACAATGAAGATTGGTACATCCGAGCGACTAAGAAAGCGAAGAATGAAAAGGCTAAATTTGAGAAAAAATTGAAGAACTCACCGTAGCTCTCGATCAGGCAGTGAAAAACTCGAATCAAGAATATGAACTTAGAATTCAAGCCATGAGTGTCTCAAAATTTACTCTGGAAGATTGGGACTACAAATGCCAAGAGGTAAATCGTGCTGAAGGAAATGCCCGATATTGGAAGGAACAGTATGAGGCTTTACTTAAGGATCGCAATATCTGGGAGTCAGTAAGAGATGAGGTGCAAGGTCATTTCCATGGATACGAGCAAGCTATACAGGTTCGGATTAAAGAAAGAGATATGTATCGTGATAAGCTTAATCGACTTATTGAATGGTGCAACCTGCAGATAGAGGAATTACCTTTCCGGCTTTCTATGGCAAGAGGAGAATTTGAAGATGACGGATCCTACCCGGCCGTGAGTTACTTTCTGTCAATCTGCCAGACTATGTTGAAGACTTTCAAAGAAGAAGTGAAAGAGTGTGATGCCCGAAGATCAAAGAATTAGTCCTATTGTTGTAATCGTTCCTTTATTTTTTTGTCTATTTAAGAAAGATTTGTTGATGTACTGTTGTAATAGTTAATGAACAAGGATCTTTGTATTTTATGTTTTAAAACTTTGATGAATGAGAATGATTGAAACTTGAAGTTTTCCTTCAATCCTTGACCTCTGTGATGTTCTGAATGCTGCAAATTTTGATACTTATGAACGTTCTCCTGAAAATAATTTATTTTGTGACATTGCATCCATACATTTCCATCATTTGTCGCGTTCGTCAAAAACTTAAAGCTCACACGTGTCTTTTTACCCAGTCGTCAAATTGTTTCGTCCGTATAAAACCGAAGCAGACCGTCGAAGGATGACGGAGAGACTCGAGCAGGAGAATCAAGAGCTTAGGGGAGAGGTGACCGCTTTGAAGGACAGTTTGGAGAGGCTCACTAATATGATGGAAACAATGGCAGCTGCTCAGAATCAAACATCACAAAACTCTCTGGAGACTGGACAGAGGACTGAGGCCATGGCTATCCCAATGACCGCAACACCTAGCAACGATTCCCAACACGTTGTGTCCACTGGTTTCCCTTGGGGCATCCCTCGTGATTTCATGCCGGAAGTTCATCAACCTCACGTTTCACATGCCACGGCCGTGATGACCACTTGTCAGCCTATAGTACACACCACTCATTACAATGATGAACCCCTCTTCCATACTGCACCGAGAGATTGGATGAGTTCCAAGGTCGCATTTTGGAGATGCAAAACGAGATTAGGGCTCTTCGAGGCCAGGATTTGTTTGGAAGAAAGGCTTCTGACCTTTGTCCGGTCCTTAATGTCAGGGTCCCCCACAAGTTCAGGGTGCCTGAATTTGAAAAGTACAGGGGAAATTCTTTCCCTCAAAGCCACTTAATAATGTATGCTCAGAAGATGTCCACCCAGCAGGACAATGACCCATTATTGATTCACTACTTCCAAGACAGCTTGACGGGCGCCGCTCTGAAATGGTACATGAGTTTAGACAGTGCAAAGATTCGAACCTTCAATGATATTGGAGAAGCTTTCGTTAGACAGTACAAGTACAATCTTGACATGGCTCCGAACAAGGATCAACTCCGAAGCATGTCTCAGAAGGACAAGGAAAGTTTTAAGGAGTACGCTCAAAGATGGTGTGAGTTTGCAGCTCAAATATGCCCCCCTCTGGAGGAAAAGGAGATGACCAAGATTTATTTGAAGACTTTGAGCACGTTCTATTATGACCGCATGATTGCAAGCGCGTCCAGTGATTTTACTGAAATGGTAAATACGGGGATGCGGCTTGAAGAAGCCGTCAGAGAAGGACGCTTAGTAAAAGAAGCGGGTGCATCCAGCAGTATCAAAAAGTTCGGAAACAGTTTCCATAAGAAGAAAGAGCAAGACGTCAGCGCCATTTATCAGAGAAGAAATTATCAGCAACAGGTAGCTGCAGTTACCCCGGTTGATAATCCAGCTTCAGGCCCCACTTATCGACCCCATTTTCATCATAATCAACAGACCGCTGCACAACATCAACCCCCACAACAGGCTCGCCCTCAGTACAACAATGACCGTGTTCCAAGAACATACATTTATGATCCCATACCAATGACCTATGCAGAGTTGTTCCCAACTCTGCTATAGAAGGGGCACATTCAAACAAAATATCCCCTTCCTCCTCCCAGGAATCCTACTTATGGGTTCAAAGCCGACCAATTATGCGCTTATCACCAAGGTGGACCCGGCCACAATATTGAGAACTGTTATAGCTTTAAGGCTGATGTCCAGAGGCTGATCAAGAACGGTGTCTTGACTTTCAAAGATACCAATCTGAATATTCAAGCAAATCCTTTGCCTCCACATGGAGGAGCTTCAGTAAATATGGTGCACGGTTGTCCGGGAGAATATGTTGTTTATGTTGTCAGATTAATTAGGGGTTCCTTAGTACAAAAGCATGCAGAATTGGCAGAACTCGTCTACTTTGATAGCAGGATACATGATTATGATGCATGTAGAATCTGTTCCGTTAATCCGCGGGGGTGTCGCATGGTACGAGAAGATCTCCAGAAGATGTTGGATCAGAGGTCTATTAGAATAATGTATCCCAGAAACCCTAATGATGCTGAAATTGATGAGAGGTGTTTGTCATAATACCACAATTCAATGAACCAGGACCCATAGAGATCACCTACGATAGTAGAAGGACCACTACAACTCCATTGGTCATTTCCATACCAGGGCCAATGCCATACAAGTCTGAGAAGGTTGTACCATACAAATATAGCGCGACCATGATTGAAAATGGAAAGAAGGTTCCATTGCCATCCATTGTCAACATTGCTGATGTCATTCGAGTTACTAGAAGCGGGAGGGTATTCCCTAACAAAGCTAAAGAAACTGTGACACATAAAGAAACCCCGATGGAGAATACTTTTAAGCAGACAGGCCAGTCGAGTAATGCAAATCAAAGCAAGGGCGATGATGAAGTGCTAAAGTTGATCAGGAAAAGTGAGTACAATGTAGTGGATCAACTTCTGAACACGCCCTCAAGAATTTCAATTCTATCTCTTCTGATGAGCTCTGAGGCACATCGGGAAGCTTTGCAGAAGGTCTTAGAGCAAGCATTCGTGGACCACGATGTCACCATCGGCCAATTTGACAACATTGTTGCAAACATAACTGTTTGTAACAATCTTAGCTTTTGTGACGAAGAGCTCCCGGAGCAAGGAAGAAATCATAACATAGCACTGAATATCTTTGTCAACTGCAAGACCGATGCTTTGTCCAGTGTACTGATAGACACTGGCTCTTCACTAAATGTCATGCCAAAGTCAACTCTCTCGATGTTAGCTTTTCAAGGCACTCCTATGAGAGTCAGTGGGGTTATTGTCAAAGCCTTTGATGGGTCCCGGAAAACTGTTATTGGGGAAGTGGATTTGCCTATAACGATTGGACCTCATACCTTCCAGATCACGTTTCAAGTGATGGATATCAAGGCCGCATATAGTTGTTTATTGGGTCGCCCTTGGATCCACGAAGCAAAGGCCGTAACTTTAACTCTCCATCAGAAACTCAAGTTTGTAAAGCAAGGAAAGTTGATAACAATATTTGGGGGAATAGGCTATGATTGTGAGCCGTCTTTCCTCTTTCTCGTATGTGGAACCAGAAGATGCTATTGGAACTCGTTTCCAGACCCTAACCATTACTGATAAAGGAATAAAGAAAAGAGGAGCGTCCATTTCTTCTTTCAAAGATGCTAAGCAAGTTGTTGAGAGTGGTTCGACCGAAGGATGGGGAAAGGTCGTGGTTCTAAGTGAGAATAAAGCCCGTGAAGGAGTTGGTTTTTCGCCTGTATCTACAAGATTTGCAAGGGATGAAGTGGTCATTTGCCCAATACAGAAAAGTTTCCGCAGTGGAGGATTCACGAGTCCAACTCCACCAGAAGTCGACGCAATTACTGAAGATAATCCTAAAGAGGATTTACCAGACTTTGTTGTGCATGGAGCGTTGTGCCAGAATTGGACTGCTGTTGACGTCCCATCTATTGTTCATCTTTCTAAGTAATGCCTTTGTGTTAACCTCTCGCTCTGCCCAAGGCGAGAGAGTATTTTGTAGGGCCTTTTCTTTATGCATTTTAAGGAATTTTTGTCTCCTTTTTGCTCTGCCCAAAGCAAGGGAGTTAATTGTTGGGCCATTTTGTTTCGAAAATTAAACGATCATCAATGAAAGTGTTATTTTTCGACTTCCTTTATCTTTTTTACTTTTTGCTTTTCGGAAAAATGGTAATCCTAAAAAACCCATCTACATATTTACATAAAAAAATAATAAATAATAAAAATATTCACTTTCAAATATCTGCATACACTCTTCATTTGTCTATTTCTGAAATTAAAACATTAATCATATGTGCAGATTAATCATAAAAAACCTCATTGAAAAACATGACCCGTTCCCTACTCCCAACTTTGAGTTCCCAGTATTCGAGGCCGAAGAAGATGATGACGAAGAGGTCCCTGATGAGATTTCATAGTGTCGCTCCCACTAAATGACACCTGGTCAGATAGGGTACATACGCGAACGGTCGGCGAAAGGAGAAATGAAAAGAGTCGCCAGCTAGGCATTTTTATCCCGAAGGAAAGGTAATGCTGCATGAACCTAAGAAAAGATGGATAAGATGGTCGCGAACCATAGAGACTGAGAAAGGGGGTTGGTTACAACCTGGGAAGGTATTAGCACCCAGATTGTTCGCCGTACTCGACGAGATCCACGCTTAAAAGATTTGTGTTTAAAGGGGTAGTGTCTGTGCAATTTTGTGTACAAAAGCTGGAAAAGAATGCAAGTGTCAGTGTAAAAGAAGTGTGAAATGTGAAGTGTCAGTGTAAGAACAGGAGTGCAAAGCTCAAGATAATGAGGTTAAAAGAATAATGCTGGAAGAGGGGGAATATACAGAGACTTTTGTTCGATAACTGTTAAGTTATGCCTACGTATCCTCTCGTGCAATGAGGAAGTCAGAACATCATAGTTCGACTCAAAGAGACTGAAAGATAAATTAACTGATGAACTGCTTACTTGTCTATGCTCAAGTGTGTGACCTGTCTGGCTCAGGTGCTAACTGTCTCGCATCAGACGGAAGAAGCAAGTTCTCGTTTGTGAGTGAATAGGATGAGAAAAGAATCCCAAAGGAGACGATTATTATTTGTTTTTTTGTGTTTTCAATCTTTTATTGCTTTTTTATATTTGTCATAAGAAAATGAGCTTAAGCCTAAACCAAGGGTTAGTAAACTCATCACATCTTCCCTCTGATTAGGGGTAATGAGAATACCTTAAGTATGAAGTAAACACCCCACACTTAATCACCATGATGTAGGATTAAGATCATTAACCTACTTGCAATTATTTAGATGTTTTTAAGCCATAATCAAGGATTTAATGGACCCATTACACCATCCTAATAGAAGGATAATATATGAGAACATTTAAGCTGAGGAAGGCTCCTCAACTTAATCCATGATTAGGGATTAACCTCATGACAAAACAAAGCCTTTATAAAAATGGATTTTAGTTAATGGTAAGATTAAGAAGTGAATTTTATGGTTTGTAAGACAACTTGAGGAGGACTTGTCCATTAACACTAGGGTTAGTCCTTCTTAACCAATTAAGGAAGAATTAGAACCCTAATGCAAGGCCCAAGTTACAAGCTTGATATCTTAGTGATTATTAGATGGATTGATTAAAGGATTTAAACACATTAAGGGTTTAACACTTAGGATTAAAGTTATACACTCCACCCTAATAGAAAGATACAGGCATAACCCTAATCACAAAGCCTTAAAGCCTTAAGGGTTTAGTCCTTGATTAAGAGATGAGAAGAGAAGACACAAAGATGACACAAAGGAAAAACTAATGGGGGATTAATAAAACCCTAATTGTGATCATGCTTGGATGTTCCTAGGGTTCATGTGGCTTGCAAAAGATCTCCAAGAGAAAATCCACCAAGGAAGAAGCAGATGAAAGGAGGAAAAGCAGAAGAGGCAAGACAACTTACTTCACTTAAGAAGATAAGTTGCTTGAAGAGAGACAGAGAGGAGGGAGCATGAATGAGCAAGCTCACTCTAATCCACAAATAAAATGCAGCAATGAATGCATAAGAGAGATGAGAAGAGATTATGAGAAGTGAAGGCAAATTCACTTCCCAAACACTTACCACCTGAAAAGTTATCAACAAGGAATGAAGTGAAATGAAAATGAGATGAGATGCAAGGATGCCAACCAAAATCAGAAGCACATCATGAGGCAAATGATGTTATGGTATGGTATGAAAGCATGTCATGTGATGTGTATGATTATGCAAACAAGGAGGATGCAAATGAAACATGTAAGAACCATGAAAGTTCATGAAAACTTATGACATCAAATGAAAGCAAAAGCATGGAAAATGAATGATGCAATGATCAAACATGATTCTAATATGTCCTAAGAGGTCTTATATGTCATGTGGATGCACAAAATGTTATGGCAAGTTCATGTATGCAAGCATATAAAGGATGAATGCAAATGAAGGCAAAAATTAGGGTTTATGCACAAGATACAAAGTGAAATTCAAAATCAGAAGCAAATGACAAAATACAAAATTGAAAATGGGATCAAAGGTACCCTAAACCTATACAAGTTCACTGTCCAAAGGGGAAGACCTAACTCTTAACCCTAAAGAAGTTATGATTTTTCCAAGTTTGCTAGGGTTTTAAGATACCTCTCAATGATAAATGCAAAACAAATTGAAAATGAAGAATAAATTCAAACCAATTTTATCCTAGAAACTACATGACAAGAGGAATACAATGCAAAAAGAACCATCATCAAACTCTTCTTGGTTAGACAGAAAGGATTTTTCTAAGTTAAGGCAAAAATATTGATTTTTTAGAACCTTAAATCCAAAGAAAAATGTCAAAACAAGTCAAGAAACAAAAAGAAATTTGTGTGAAGGGTTTGATAATGTCTCTAAATGTATCAAGATGCAATATGATTTTTTTGGTGATTTTTAGAAACTTAAATGGTATTTTAATTAATTAATTCTCATTAATTAATTAAAATAAAAATTTAAATATTTTAAAAATACGAAATTTATGCAAACAATAAAATAAAAATTATTTTCAGAATGAGAAAAATATTTGAAAGGGAAATGCAAAAGATAAAAAAAATTTAAAGTGTTTTGCTATTTTAATAAAATGTACAAAGAAATGCAATTAAAATGAAATTAAAATGAGAAATAATGGAAGTATGTTGATCCAGTGGCCCAGATTCAAATGGAAAAGGGAAGGAATTGACTTCACGCGCTATCCAAGGGCCAGAATTCAAACTACGCTAATTACACAATTAAACCCTAATCACTTTCAGGTGACCGGAACAGTGTTCCGGTCATCTTCTCCGGCTATCCCCTCACGCTATCTCACTCTATACGCAACCCCAAACCCTTAAACTCTCCAGAAATGATCCCCACCCCATTTTAAACAATAATCAACCATCAAACAGAATTTATTTCACATGAACAGAGAGATTCGAAGCAAAACGGAAAATTTCTCAGAAATTTCAGAAGCTTCATACATGCTTAAAACTGAATCATTTTCAAAACTAAAAGGTGAAGTGTGATCAGTGAAGCAAGGAGAACAATCTAAGAACTTAAGAAATCATTTCTGGAAAAAATGTTCTTGATGATACCTGAACTGAAGCTTTCGAAAATGGCACTGGTTGGCTGCTTCTTTACTTCAAATCAGCTCCAATGATCCTCCTGAAGAGTTTGTGATGCTTGGTTGGAGTTTATATGGGCTCTAAATGAAGTTGGCAGAAGTTCAGTTCAAGCAATGTCAAAATCGTGTTTTTGATTCAGGGTGTTTTAGGGCAAAATGAAGGGTGGGAAATGATCAGTGAGGATTATGGAGTTGAATGGTGGAATTTGTTTTGAGGTTTGATGGCTGAGCTATGAGTTTCGAAGACTTTTGCATAAGAGGGAGTTTTTGGGATTGCTGAGTTCTTGGAGGTTTCAGCTTGTGTTATGTTATGGAATGGCTTGCTTTTGGTACACATATCATGTTGGGATAGGTCAGAGGGTGGGTGATGGCCTATGTTGATTGGTATGAGGCAAAATGCATAAAGTCAAGAGTTGGTGTACTTGGGGTATGGGCAAGTGGCAGGCTGAGACAGGGGCATGGCTATGCGCAACAAGGATCAAGGAATGTTATGAAATCAGATTTGATGAGCTGTGGCAAGTGGATGAAAGGTTTTGATCCATTTTACAAATTCATGAAGTTTTGGCCCCTTTTGGATTTTGTAAAGTTCAAGGCATGAAACTTGGAATTTCTTTGGGCAATTCTGAATTTTATATCATGTATGATGTTTGTGTAATGGTTAGAAGTCAAATTGAGGTCACAAAATGCTTTGGCAAGTGTTTCTGCAAACTTCCCTCTTTGTTGCATAAGTGAAATTTTGTGATTTTTCCCAACTTTGCAAGGCCATAACTTGAGTTCTATGATGAATTAGATCAAGTTATTGTACTTTTTGAAAAGGGAATGATCCAATCTACAACTTTCATGACCAAGAATTTTTCATTTGAAGCATTTTTGAATCAAAAAGAGGAGGTTGAAAAACTTTCCCAAAATGGCAATTTTGCATTACAAGTCACTTTCCCAAAATGGCAACTTTGCAAATGGCTTGAAATTCTTCAATTTTGTGAACTTCTAACCTCTTTTAAGATCAAATAAAGATCACATACACCCAAAATTATGGAGAAGACCCTTTGGTTGGATGATTGGGGGCCTCAGATGCCCTGATTTTGCACTGACTTGCTCAAGAAGTCATTTATTGATCAGATGCCTTCCTCATTGAATTTCTTCATGAAAATTGGTATGCATGATCCTCATATCATATAGATACCAATATAAACAAGAATGACCAAAAAATTTGGAGTTATGGCCTCTGAAACCAAAACCCTAATTCTAGGTCATCTGTGCAGTTAAGCCTGGCTCTGCTTCCATGCCTTCCTCAGTTCTTGTGATTCTTTGACTTCTATGATCTTGGGAGGATATAATATGATGCTTGAGCATACATGGACCTTCTTGAGATGATTGATGACCTTTGGAGTGGCTCAGATGGCTCAGGGATTGCTCAGATCACAAACCCTAGATGCAAATGACTTTGAACTAATGCAGTGAAGCAAAAATGCAATGTGAGATGCTATGATTGAACTTATGCAAATGAAAAGATCACAAGCCATGGTGAAATGAGTGAGGGCAAATTTGGGGTGTTTACAGCTGCCCCTATTCAAACATGAGTTAGTTGTGTAGGATGTAAGCGACGGCTTAACAGGCGAACAAGATAACTTGTGGTTGAATACCAAAGACAGTCCAAAATTTGCACTCACTGAATGAAGAAGAAAAGGGATATAGATTGTAAAAGGGAGTAAAGTATGATTATAAATTGAGGGCGATGGAGGACGACCGTCGAGCAGAGGACGACTGCTGGGGATCAAGCAATGACGGGGGCGGCCGACATGCTGGGGAAATAAAGGGATCATGATAGGGACGGCCATCAAGTAAAGAAACAAGACTCTCTGGGGATTTAAATAAAGGAAATGATAGGGACGACCATCAGGTTCAAAGCACAAATGAAATAACTGATGAGGGACGGTCATCAAAGGTGAAGGACGATCACCTAGCAGGGGACGGCTGCTCTGTTGGGGATAAGGATGAGGGATGGTCATCTAAGGTGAAGGACGATCACCTGGCAAGGTACGGTTGCCGAAAGTATTCACGGCATAGGACGAATGTCGGATAGAAAAGGTCGACGATGGGGATGGCCATCGGGTAAGCATGATGAAGGACGATCATCAAGAGGTGAAGGACGATCACCTAGCAGGGTACGGCTGCTCTCGGGGTTTATCATGACATAGGACGAATGTCAGATAACAAGATCAACGATGGGGACGGCCATCGGATAAAATGATGAAGGACGATCATCAAGAGGTGAAGGACGATCACCTGGCAGGGGATGACTACTAAAAATATCATGACATAGGGCGAACGTCGGATAGAAAAGGATTCCAATAATGGAGACTCCGTTGGGGAAACGATGAAGGACGATCATTGAAAAGGTGAAGGACGATCACCTGGCAGGGTACGGCTGCCGGAAGTATCATGACATAGGACGAATGTCAGGTAGAAAGGAAAATTTGCCAAGAATTTGCTGGGAGCCCTTATGGGGAATAATAGATACAGACGAGTGTCTACATTCAATGCAAGAAAGGTACAAGTGTTTTGACTCTTTGTATAGATTAAAGATGCGGACGAGCATCCTTAGGACCATGATACGGACGTGTATCTGTTATGAGTAAACGGTATGATTGAGACACAGATGAGTGGCTCAACTTACTTGGGATAGGACGATACGAACGAGTATCACAAAGGGAAGTGTACAAGTTATAAGAGATATTCCGAAGATCTGAGGGGATAGGATGGCACGGACGGGTGTCGGAAGAAGTGTATTATAAACAAGTGTTTAGGCAACTGTGCTGGGGATAGGTGACACTGACGGGTGTCCGGAGAGTGTATTAATATGTTTTTGTGAGTGCAAAAGGGACGCTTTGGCTTTCTGCTGGGGATACGACACAGACGAGTGTCGAGGATTATTTGTCATGTATAAGTATCTGTTTGTGGAAAGTGTTCCGGCGACTTTCTGGGGAAAGATGACACGGACAAGTGCCAAAAGGAGCGTGTATCTGTATCTGGGAAATGCAAAGAGAATGCTTTGGCATTCTGTCGGGAATTTTAAGAGGTGTCTTGTATATTGTTGATGGGATATCAATATTCACAGGTGACTGTTTCAAAACATGGCTTGTGATTATGCCATATGTTTGATTTTTGCCGTAATGCTCCGTATTAAACGGAATGCTACGCTTTGGGTGAAAATATGATGCGAATGCTATGATTATGCAAAAGATACCGATCCGGGATTCGGATCCCGTTGCTGCGAAGATCTCTGGCTGACTTGCTTGCAGTGATATCCCAGCTGAGGATAGGATCATTGGTGGATCTGCTAAGATGTATGACTGCTTGGGGATACAGGTCACTGATAGACCTATCTTTGATGATGAGTGGCCCAGCTGGGGTTGCGGAAGCTTTCGTCACCTTGTTGTGAGATCCTCAGACATTGCTCTTTTGGATAGAGGCTGAAACTCTGCGGGAAGATGGTTCTCTGTCTTTGCACTTGGCTGGGGAGGAACGATCACTGAACGACCTTCCTAGAGGCTTCTGTAGAGATCCTGTTGAGGATGGTGAAATTTGCTGGGGAAAGGAGCCCCTTCTGATGCTGTTTGGTTTGGGGAGGAGCTTTCATGCCCCCCGTTGTGCTTTGCATACCTGCAATCCTGTTATGACAAAGAAAACATGCAAGTACCTCGAGGTGTCTCTTACCGGATTCCATCATAGGAATTTAGATACTCCCGGGAGCAAATACATTTCCTACTAGCATGTAATTCAGAAAAGACGCATCTGTATTTATGCAATCATTATATTAAAGACATCGGACATTTTTGCAAATAAAAATAAAATATACGCGATAGCATGTGACTGAAAATCTGATTTTATTAATTTGCGTGCCCTGAATTGGCAAATACAATCAAAGAAACAAATCCCCTGAAATGAGGAGATTGTTACAAATTGAGAAACAAAAAGGTGCTGGCAATGTTGATGACGCTTCAGTGTGCTTCCTTTTTGCTATGACTCGTATGACATTGACGTTCTTCTCATCTTGCTTTTGAAGAGGCTGATTCCGACCGATGCTTGAATCCTTCGAAGCTTGCCATGTCACAAGTGATACATACGAATTCAGAATGTAGTTGTTCGCTTATTCCCTAATTTTGCGTGGATCGCCCTTTCGGGTTCTCAATCCACCGGGATACCCATTTTTGCCTGAGCTGTCCAATGCGGCTTTTCAACTCAGCGGGTGTACATTTTTTATTTATTTTCCCTTATTTCTGCCCGAGTCTTTTATTCTGTTTTTGACTCGCCGGGATGCCCTATTTTTGCCTGGACTCACATTCTGTTTTTATGTCCAGCGGGTCATCTTATGCGAAGTATTTTTTAACTGCATCTGAATTCACAGGGGACTAGAAGTCTTCACCATCCATAGTACTGAGCATTAGTGCTCCCCCCGAGAAAACTTTCTTTACTATGAACGGACAATCGTAGTTCGGAGTCCACTTGCCCTTGTGGTCTGTATGAGGAGGAAGGAGTCTTTTCAGCACAAGATCTCCTACTTGTTATTCCTGCAGCCTGACTTTCTGATCGAAGGCTTTCTTCATTCTCTTCTGATACAGCTGCCCATGACAGATTGCAGCTAACCTCTTCTCTTCGATCAGACTCAGTTGTTCGTATCGGGATCGGACCCATTCTGCTTCATTCAGTTTGACATCCATTAATACCCGCAAGGAGGGTAATTCAACTTCAACAAGTAGGACTGCCTCCAAACCATAAACAAGCTGGTACGGTGTTGCCCTAGTGGATGTTCTGATTGATGTACGGTACCCATGCAAGGCAAATGGTAGCATTTCATGCCAGTCTTTGTATGTGACCACCATCTTCTGCACAATCTTCTTGATATTCTTGTTAGCTGCCTCAACAGCGCCATTCATCTTTGGCCTGTAAGGAGAAGAGTTGTGGTGTTGGATTTTGAAGTCCCGGCACAGTTTTGCCATCATTTTGTTGTTCAAGTTGGAACCATTATCAGTAATGATTCGCTCGGGCACTCCATACCGACAGATAATGTCTCTTTTCAAGAATCGGGCTACCACTTGCCTGGTAACATTTGCATACGAGGCTGCTTCAACCCATTTGGTAAAATAGTCAATGGCTACCAGGATGAATCCGTGACCATTTGAAGCAGTCGAATCAATCTTTCCTATCATGTCAATGCCCCACATGGCAAAGGGCCAAGGTGAAGACATCACATTCAGAGGATTCGAGGCACATGCACTTTATCTGCATAGATCTGGCATTTATGGCATTTCCTAGCATAAGTACAACAGTCTGCATCCATTGTGATCCAGTAATAGCCTGGTCTTAACAACTTTTTAGCCATAGCATGCCCTCCAGCATGGGTACCAAAAGATCCCTTGTGCACCTCGTGCATTAGCAAGTCTGCTTCTGTCTTATTAACACATCTGAGAAGTACCATATCAAAGTTTCTTTTGTACAAGGAACCATCAGCATTCAAAAAGAAACTACCAGCTAGCCTTCTTAATGTCTTCTTGTCATTGGATGATGCCCCAGGTGGGTATGTTTGATCCTCCAAGAAGCATTTGATGTCATAGAACCAAGGCTTATCATCTTTAACAAGGTCCGAAGAGAATACATATGCTGGTCTATCAAGTCTGGATACTGAAATCCGAGGCACAAAGTTGGCAGCTTGAACTTTGATCATGGATGAAATGGTGGCCAGAGCATCTGCGAACTGATTTTCATCTCGAGGGATATACTCAAGCTTGACTGTAGTGAATAAAGTAAGCAACCTTCTTGTATAGTCCCGGTAAGGTATTAGATGATCCTGGTGAGTATACCATTTGTCGTTGGTTTGATTGATTACCAAAGCTAAATCTCCGAATACAGTTAAAGTCTTGATCCTGAGGTCAATGGCTTCCTCAAGACCCATAATGCAAGCTTCGTATTCAGCTTCGTTGTTAGTGCAGTTAAAGGTGAGTTTTGCCGAGAAAGGCATGTGAACTCCCTTAGGTGTAATGAGTACTGCACCAACACCACGACCATTCATATTAACAGCCCCATCAAACATCATAGTCCATTCTTCTTCTGGGTCAGGCCCTTCAGTGTGAATAGGTTCTTCATGATCTTTTGCTTTTATGAACATGATGTCTTCATCAGGGAAGTCAAATCTCATAGGCTGGTAATCATCAATGGGTTGCTCAGCTAGATAATCAGACAATACACTGCCTTTGATAGCTTTTTGGGATGTGTACTGAATGTCATACTCTGTGAGAATCATTTGCCATCTTGAAACCCGTCCGGTAAGTGCAAGCTTCTCAAATATGTACTTAACTGGGTCCATCTTTGAGATCAATAAGGTAGTGTGAGTCAACATATACTGCCTTAGTCGGCGAGCAGCCCACGCTAAAGCACAGCAAGTTTTCTCGAGCAGTGAATAACGTTGTTCACAGTCAGTAAACTTTTTGCTTAGGTAGTATATTGGATAATCTTTTCGACCAGACTCGTCATGCTGGCCCAGCACACACCCCATTGACTCTTCTAATACTGTCAAGTACATTATTAGAGGTCTTCCTTCAACTGGATGCATAAGGATTGGAGGCTCTTGTAGGTATTCCTTGATTTTGTCAAAAGCCCTCTGGCAGTCTTCGTTCCACCTGACCGTTTGTTCTTTTCTTAACAATTTGAACAAGGGTTCACAGGTTTCTGTAAGGTGAGATATGAACCGTGAAATGTAGTTCAATTTACCTAGAAACCCCCGAACTTCTTTTTCGGTCTTCGGTGCAGGCATTTCTTGAATGGCTTTAACTTTATCAGGGTCGACTTAAATCCCTTTCTCACTCACAATAAATCCCAGCAGCTTACCGGATCGCACCCCGAACGTGCATTTTTTGGGGTTTAGCTTTAGTTGGTACTTCCTCAGACGTTTGAATAGCTTCAATAGATTCACTAGGTGGTCTTCTTCTGTGAGGGACTTGGCAATCATGTCATCCACATAACATTCAATTTCTTTATGGATAATGTCGTGGAATAATGTTACCATAGCCCGTTGATAAGTGGCACCAGCATTCTTCAGTCCGAATGGCATCACCTTATAACAGAATATGCCCCAGGGTGTGATGAAAGTTGTCTTTTCCATGTCTTCAGGTGACATTTTGATCTGATTATATCCTGAAAAACCATCCATGAAGGAGAATGCCGAGAACTGAGCCGTATTGTCGACCAATACATCAATGTGAGTAAATGGGAAGTCATCTTTCGAGCTGGCTCTGTTCAGGTCCCGGTAGTCCACACACATCCTCACCTTGCCATCCTTCTTAGGCACAGGTACAATGTTAGCAACCCACGGCGGGTAACTAGTCACACCAAGGAAACCGGCGTCCCACTGTTTTTGTACCTCTTCTTTTATCTTCATTGCCATATTTGGGCGAGTACGGTGCAACTTCTGTTTTACTGGCGGACAGTCTTCTTTCAGAGGCAACTTGTGCATTACGATGTCGGTGTCCAACCCTGGCATATCCTGATAAGACCAAGAAAAAACATCCACATACTCCCGAAGCATGTCAATAAGTTTCTCTTTTACTGAATCTTGCAGACGGGCCCCGATTTTAACTTCTTTCAAGTCTTCTTCTGTACCAAGATTGACTGTTTCGACCTCCTCCTAATGAGGAGTTATAACCTTCTCCTCTTGTCTCAATAACCTGGCTAGCTCTTCAGGTAGCTCATAATCTTCTTCAGCCCCTTCATTGGATTGATTAATCGGATTGTCAAAGTCATACGAAGTCATAACGGTGTTGTTGTCGGTGCAGTCTAGAGGGCACTCTCTGCAAGGGTTCAGATTTGTTCATTTTAGTGATCAGTTTTATCTTGTTTTAGAAAAAGTGAAAATGAAGTTATTATTTTGAAAAACATTGCCATTTTATTTTTGTACAAAAAATAAAGAATGAAAAACAGTGAGCGGAAAAAGAAAAGACTCATTTGCAAAAGATGTCCTGATATTCATTAATTGATCGTTTGCACAAAATACAAGATGGCCCGATTACAAAATGAGCCCTGACATCTTGGGCAAGATGCAGGACTTGATGCATGCTTTAAAGACAGGAAATAATAATTACTCTGCGGGAGTAACTCTTATAATTTCCTGGGAAGACCAGTTCGAGACGTGGTTCCCCGGGATCCTTTGACGTATCCAGCTTTCCAGGTTGCGCTTGTCTTCTGACTCATCTTCCAAACTGTTCACAGCATCCGGGGTGGGCATTCCCCCGCTGACAAACTTGGGCTCCGTTGCAGCCTCTGGTTGATCTTGTCGAGTTGGTCTGTAACCCAACCCGAATCGGTCCTCTTTCTTCTCCACGGGCAGCAGCTTGCCCCAGCCTAGGGCGGTACCTTCCTCAACAACCTTCCTGGCTTGTTGATATGACGTGATGGAGGTCCCAAGCACAACAGACGTTTCATTAATATTAAGGGCCTCAAACCCTTGACTCATGGTTTCATGGATCTCCCCATCCATTTCAATGTATTTGAAAGTAGCCAGCTGGCTAACGAAAATATCCTCCTCCCCACAAATGGTAATGACTTGGCCCTCCCAATCGAATTTTAACTTCTGGTGAAGGGTTGACGTCACGGCGCCAGCGGTGTGTATCCATGGTCTACCCAATAGACAGCTATAGGCAGGCTGTATATCCATCACGAAGAAGGTCGTTTTGAAAACTTGTGGGCCAATCATTATAGGCAACTTTATCTCTCCCAGAACCGATCTCTTAGAACCGTCAAAGGCTCTCACTACCAAGTTGCTTGGGCGTAGTGCCAATCCATCATGTTCCAGCTTCACAAGGGCTTTCTTAGGTAGGACATTGAGTGATGACCCTGTGTCTACCAGTACGTGAGAAAGAACTGCACCCTTACACTCCAAGGTAATGTGCAAAGCCTTGTTGTGATTGTGACCTTCCACTGTCAAATCAGTGTTGGTAAATCCTAGTCCATGACTAGAATTGACATTTCCAACCACAGCCTCTAACTGGTTGACGGTAATCTCCTCCGGCACATAAGCTGCATGCAGGACCTTTAATAGTGCGTTCCGATGAGCCTCGGAGCACATTAGCAATGATAGTATGGAGATTTTGGAAGGTGTTTGGTGAAGCTGGTCCACCACCTTGTAATCACTCTTCTTGATGATCCTCATGAATTCATCAACCTCTTGATCAAAAGGAGTCTTCAAAGCTTCTCCAGCAATTGGTTCTTCTTGCACCATGCTCTTCCCTTTTGCCTTAGCAGCAGCTTCTGCTTCAGCAATGGGTCTTGGTATTTGCGAGGCAAAGAGACGTCCACTTCTAGTGAAGCCTCCGCCTCCCCCCACATTGTCTATCTGAGGTGAAGAATTTGATGACTCTAAAGTGATTTTCTGCCCCTCGCAGTATAGATCTGAGCCATAATGCCAAGGGATGGCATTACTGCTTTCGTAAGGAACTGGCCCAGGTACTGTGATAGTAACTGGACTGATAGCAACTGCAGAGGGGACCACAATGGTGTGCGGATCATAATATATGGTAACCGGAGTTCTGACAGGAGTAGTAATTTGTTGTGAGTTGTTGGAAGGAACATTTGCAGGATCGTAGTATATCGTAACCGTTGAGACGCTTTCATTAACTGTTGCTGATGTTGTAGAAGGTGTTGAAGTTGTAGCAGGAACTGATGGAATAATGGGTGTTGTCATTGTAGAAGGAATGGTGACTGAACTTATATCCGTTGAAGTGATTGATTGAGCAGTTGTTGGAGTTGTAGTAGAATCTGTTGGAACAATGGTTGTTGACGTTGTAGGAGTATCTGTGATTGTTGATGAAGGAATCGTTGGAGTTGTAGTTATTGTTGTCGTAATCTGAAGAATACCATCCTTAATAAGACCATCTATGCCGTTTCTCAGTCTCTCACATCCATTAACATCAATGTTGCAATATCCACAGCCGAGCTCACATCCGGGGAATACTTGGCATTCTAACAGTTGGGCTTTGATTTCAACCAAGGGTGTTCGGATTTGTGCAACACTGTTGATTAAAGTGGATGGTTTGCCCTCTTCAATAGCATTAATCCGCAGCCCATTGTGACTAGGCATTGGATTTCTTGTGACGATCGGGGGAGGTGCAAAATTGAGAGCTTTTGAGTCCACCAGATCTTGGACTTTCATCTGTAGGGCCCTGCATTTTTCAGTATTATGCCCCAGTGCGTTTGAGTGGAAAGCACACTTGGAATTTGCATCATAGTTCTTTGGCATATTAAGAGGATTTGGAGGTGCCAATGTCCTTAACTCAACTAGGTTGAGCTTCAGGAGTTGTGGCAAGAGTGCAACATACGGCATCGGAATTGGGTCAATCACCCTGTTTGCTTGTGATGGCCTTTGTTGGAAAGGACGCTGTTGTTGGTTGTTGTTACTGTTGTTGTAGGTTCTCTGTTGCGGAAAATGAGATTGTTGCTGATAGTGAGATTGTTGTTGATACTGTGGTTGTTGTTGTTGAGGATATGATGGTTGTTGTGGAACCGGAGCTGGAATGGTAACAGCTGCTACTGACCGGTGAGCATATTGAGGCCTGCCCCTGCTTGTATGAATAGAATTAGTTTCACCTGCCCTTCGGGGCCCTGCAAAAGGTTTTCTTGGATTGTTGGAGGAACTTGCACCACTGTCGGAGATTTTGCCCATTTTCAAGAGACTTTCAATCCTTTCACTAGCTATGACCACATCAGCAAAACTTGTAGAGGAGAAAGCAGTCAGCCTATCAATATAAGTCCCTTGCAATGTATTCATAAACATGTCAGCCATTTCCCTCTCTGACATGGGTGGTTGGACAGCATCAGCAAGCTGTCTCCATCTTTGAGCATACTCCCGGAAGCTCTCTCTAGAAGATTGAGACATTCCCATTAGGAGGGTCCTATTGGGAGCCATGTCTAGGTTGTACTGATATTGACGGATGAAAGCCTCAACCAAATCCTTCCAACATCTTATGGTGGCCCTAGACAAATGCGAATACCATTCTCTCGAAGCTCCAGTCAGACTGTCCTCAAAGTAGAACATCCATAACTTTTCATCCATAGTATAAGCTTTGAGCCTTCCCATGAAAGACTGCAGATGAGTGCGAGGACAGGAGGTACCATTGTACTTCTCAAAGCATGAGGGTTTGAACTTGTGGGGAATCCTCACCCCATCCACTAGGCCCATGTTCATCACATCGAAGCCCAAAGAATTCTGAGATTCCAAAGATCTTAACTTTTCAGCAAGCTCATCCAATCTCATGTCATACACCTCATCTCCAGCCCCAATGACAGTGAACTGTTCCTCCTAGGGATCCTCCTGTAGGATTCTGCCCCCGATAGCATTACCTCGGACATTCCTCGGGATGTTGACCTCTGGATCCAGATGAGGTCCATATACTGGTGGGTCAATACGAGGCTGGCCCCGTTCAATGTTGCTAGTTCCTCCTGTCCCAAGATGAGGCTCTTCAGGAGTTTGTCTTTCCACCAGCTCCCTTAACCTTTCTTGACTCTAGGCTAAGCTAGTCATTACTTCCATAAACTGAGACATCTGATTTCTCATCTCCACTCTCTCATTGGCCATCTGGTTTCTGACCTCAGACAAGTCCTGTTGTACTTGTTCCATTTGAATGCCGAGAAGGTTGTTACAAGTCGGGTACCGGTGCGCGCGGTTGACAGTGAACACTCGGCGACGAGCAATGTTTCCTGAGATCACAACAAAGTTAGAAACAATAATAACAAAACCTACAAAACAAAAACAAAGTTAGTATGCAATGCAGTATGCTTATTTGTTTTCCAAGGTATCCGGTTTGGTTCTTGGTTTTGACCTTTCCAGACCTCGAGGAAGATGCTTGATATTGTTGAGAGAAAAGCCCAAATGGAAACAAACTAAAATATATTACAAATGGTGAGCAATACATAGTTTATTTTTACAACACATGCCCATGGAGGGTCAAAATACAATAAAAGGAAAAGTACATCAAATGGAAACAACAACAAACAAAGAATCAGACATCCAGTCCAAACTCATCCTCTTTGACCTCCTTCAGGAGTGCTTCAGTCACTGGACCAGTTGGGTGCTCTGTAATGGTCCTAATGAGGAGGTTCCGTAGCAATGGCAGTAGTCAGCTTCTTATGCCTGTCCTGGTCCTTTGACCTCTTCAATCCTGCTCTGAGCTTCAACTCTGAAATCTCCTTTTGTGCTGCCAACAAAGCTTCCTGATGCTTCTTCTCACTGGCCTCTAGCTGTTCAATCTTGGCTTGAGTCTTTTGGTCTTCTTGTGTACGGGCTTCGGTAATCCTGACCCACCTAGTCTGGCTCTCTTGCAGATAGTGTTCAGCCCTAGCTTTCTGAATCTTGGCCTCCTTACAAGCATTCTTCAATATCTGTTCCCCAACCCTTGCTTTCCTTATGTAGTCCTCTGTCTTCTCAATTTTGGCCAGATGCTCAACCTTGAGTTTCTCCAATCTCTCAATGTCCAAACGACCATCACTTCTTTCCCAAAGAGTCTTCTTCAAGGCTTGAGACAGCTGCTCATTCCTTTCCTTCAGCTTCTCAAATTCTTCTAGGCTGACAGTTGCTGCTGGCTGTACAGTAGATGGTCCAGGCATGTCTTCCAATGTGAAAGGCATCCTGGTAATCTGAGCTCTAGCACGGGACCAGTCATAATACTGAGCTGAAGCAACATTGTTACATCTTCCAAGAATAACAACCCCTTTTGTCTGGATGTTGTCCCAAGCCCAGGATGATTGTCTGACAACAGTTGAATTAGGTTGCACTTCATAATATAGGGTCTCAGCTAAATCATGTCCTCTAGGAGGGTGAACTAAGGCATAACCCAGTTGTCTCTTAAACAGTAAAGGATTGTAGTTTATGCAACCCTTTACTCCTATCAGAGGCACATTTGGGTACTGTCCACAGCTGGTGATAATGTCTTTGCCTTTGGTGCTCTGGGTGCACCATCTGATATCATCTGAAGTCAAAGCAATGAGCCTTTTGGCCCAATTCTTCTGTTGGTGTGGGTTCAAGAAGGAATCTGATTTAGGCAGGTGTCTGAGCAGCCAGGTGTAAAACAAAGGAGCACAACATCTTACCAACGTCCCCCTTTGTTTCTCATTCCTCTGATGAATGGAGTAGTAAAAATCTCCCAGTAATGTAGGTACTGGGTTCTTCAGGAGAAACAAATGGATAGCATTCCTGCTGACAAATTTGGGCTCATCTGCAAACAATATAGCCCAATATATGCTGAGGGCTAACAGTGCACAAACTGCCCTCCATTCTCCCAATGAAGCCTTCAAGATAGCTTGAGAAATCAAGAAGTCCAAGTGCAAACCAGGGATCCCAGCCTTTGTGGTCATACTTTGCTCAATCAGGGCAGGCTCCAAGTACAGTGCCCTTGCTATCTCTTCATTCTTGGGAGAAGTCATTTCTGGGTTGAAGGGGATTCCACCTCTGACAGGCATTCAAATCAACAAAGAGAATTCTTCCAGTAGAGGCCCTAACTGGAAGTCTGGAAAGGTGAAACATCTCAAAGGAGGGTCATAAAACTGTAAGCATGTGTGGATCATGCTCCTCTGAGAAGGATCAAGGTCCATAACCATATCCAAGATACCCCCATAGTGCTCTCTAAATAGTGGGATGTGGTCAGGGGTGATGAGTGACTGGACCTGCCTGATACCGGTCAACACGAGCTCAAAAAAGTGGTAGGATATGTTGCTCTTCCTGGGAGTAGTCATGAGTGTTGCTGAAGAAGCTGAAGATAAGTGCTGATGCAGATCACAGACTGAGGAGAAATAAGTCTCTGATAGACTGATGCTGGTAAGGATGGAGATGACTGAAGCAGAGGTCTATGCTGAAGAAGGGGTCAAAACCAAAACCTAGATACAATGAAATGGATACCCTGAAAAGCAAATAAACAAATGTTAAATGATGCAATGATGATATATGCAAATGATATGGAAGGGTTTGTGATCAAGCTGGATCTGATTATCTGTCTTGATATAAGGCCCATGTATGTTCAAAGAGTTCAGATGAAGGCTTAAGAGTCCAGTAACCAGGGTGGGGGACTCAAATAAAGAGTCACATGTCCAGGTTTAATCACAAGAACTGTCCAAAGTGAGGTATTCTTAAACAAAATAGTAACAAGGTGTGATGTGGCCAAGGGTTCCTGCAAACCTGTAAACAACCCATCCCCCTCACAGGTAATGCTCTAGAACAAAGATCCTCAGACTTGGATCAGTTATGAAAAGTGTAAACACTTCTAACCCAGAGGTACAGTGTTTACAATAACCATAAAAGATCCTCCTCTAATTCTCCTCAGTTTCTGAAGGTCATAATAAAAGGTCATCCAGACTTAGCAGGCTTCCCAGATAGCCCTAGCACCACAGGAAATCTGTAGCACAGAGTTCTCAATATGAAACCCACATCTGAACCGTGTTTCATATTCCCACACCAGACTGAAATGGAATGGGAAAGAACATGAACCACTCTAGCCTAGGTGTCACTCAGGTCCCAGGTATAGGACCTTAAACTCTCAATGGAACCCCACCCATCAAAATAACAAACCAGATCCAGCAATGACAGTATGACAGTATAATGCATAAAACTGTAAAGAAAGTAGTAAATAAGATTGTACATAAAGCAATAAATAAGGCAAATACACAAACACAATTAGCACATAACATCCCAATAAACACAAATCAAACAAGCGCTAGGAGGAACCCACAAAAAGAACCAGAAGCATTGGTTGCAGTATAAGCTTCCCCAGCAGAGTCGCCAAGCTGTCGCTCCCACTAAATGACACCTGGTCAGATAGGGTACATACGCGAACGGTCGGCGAAAGGAGAAATGAAAAGAGTCGCCAGCTAGGCATTTTTATCCCGAAGGAAAGGTAATGCTGCATGAACCTAAGAAAAGATGGATAAGACGGTCGCGAACCAGAGAGACTGAGAAAGGGGGTTGGTTACAACCTGGGAAGGTATTAGCACCCAGATTGTCCCCCGTACTCGACGGGATCCACGCTTAAAATATTTGTGTTTAAAGGGGTAGTGTCTGTGCTATTTTGTGTACAAAAGCTGGAAAAGAATGCAAGTGTCAGTGTAAAAGAAGTGTGAAGTGTGAAGTGTCAGTGTAAGAACAGGAGTGTAAAGCTCAAGATAATGAGGTTAAAAGAATAATTCTGGAAGAGGGGGGAATATACAGAGACTTTTGTTCGATAACTGTTAAGTTATGCCTAAGTATCCTCTCGTGCAATGAGGAAGTCAGAACACCGTAGTTCGACTCAAAGAGACTGAAAGATAAATTAACTGATGAACTGCTTACTTGTCTATGCTCAAGTGTGTGACCTGTCTAGCTCAGGTGCTAACTGTCTCGCATCAGACGGAAGAAGCAAGTTCTCGTTTGTGAGTGAATAGGATGAGAAAAGAATCCCAAAGGAGACGATTATTATTTGTTTTTTTGTGTTTTCAATCTTTTATTGCTTTTTTGGATTTGTCATAAGAAAATGAGCTTAAGCCTAAACCAAGGGTTAGTAAACTCATCACATCTTCCCTCTGATTAAGGGTAATGAGAATACCTTAAGTATGAAGTAAACACCCCACACTTAATCACCATGATGTAGGATTAAGATCATTAACCTACTTGCAATTATTTAGATGTTTTTTTTTGGAGTTTTTGTTTAGTGTTAAGTAATGAGTTTAAGCCATAATCAAGGATTTAATGGACCCATTACACCATCCTAATAGAAGGATAATATATGAGAACATTTAAGTTGAGGAAGGCTCCTCAACTTAATCCATGATTAGGGATTAACCTCATGACAAAACAAAGCCTTTATAAAAATGGATTTTAGTTAATGGTAAGATTAAGAAGTGAATTTTATGGTTTGTAAGACAACTTGAGGAGGACTTGTCCATTAACACTAGGGTTAGTCCTTCTTAACCAATTAAGGAAGAATTATAACCCTAATGCAAGGCCCAAGTTACAAGCTTGATATCTTAGTGATTATTAGATGGATTGATTAAAGGATTTAAACACATTAAGGGTTTAACACTTAGGATTAAAGTTATACACTCCACCCTAATAGAAAGATACATGCATAACCCTAATCACAAAGCCTTAAAGCCTTAAGGGTTTAGTCCTTGATTAAGAGATGAGAAGAGAAGACACAAAGATGACACAAAGGAAAAACTAATGGGGGACTAATCAAACCCTAATTGTGATAATTCTTGGATGTTCCTAGGGTTCATGAGGCTTGCAAAAGATCTCCAAGAGAAAAGCCACCAAGGAAGAAGCAGATGAAAAGAGGAAAAGCAGAAGAGGCAAGACAACTTACTTCACTTAAGAATATAAGTTGCTTGAAGAGAGAAAGAGGAGGGAGCATGAATGAGCAAGCTCACTCTAATCCACAAATAAAATGCAGCAATGAATGCATAAGAGAGATGAGAAGAGATTATGAGAAGTGAAGGCAAATTCACTTCCTAAACACTTACCACCTGAAAAGTTATCAACAAGGAATGAAGTGAAATGAAAATGAGATGAGATGCAAGGATGCCAACCAAAATCAGAAGCACATCATGAGGAAAATGATGTTATGGGATGGTATGAAAGCATGTCATGTGATGTGGATGATTATGCAAACAAGGAGGATGCAAATGAAACATGTAAGAACCATGAAAGTTCATGAAAACTTATGACATCAAATGAAAGCAAAAGCATGGAAAATGAATGATGCAATGATCAAACATGATTCTAATATGTCCTAAGAGGTCTTATATGTCATGTGGATGCACAAAATGTTATGGCAAGTTCATGTATGCAAGCATATAAAGGATGAATGCAAATGAAGGCAAAAATTAGGGTTTATGCACAAGATACAAAGTGAAATTCAAAATCAGAAGCAAATGCCAAGATAAAAAATTGAAAATGGGATAAAAGGTACCCTAAACCTATACAAGTTCACTGTCCAAAGGGTAAGACCTAACTCTTAACCCTAAAGAAGTTATGATTTTTCCAAGTTTGCTAGGGTTTTAAGATACCTCTCAATGATAAATTCAAAACAAATTGAAAATGAAGAATAAATTCAAACTAATTTTATCCTAGAAACTACATGACAAGAGGAATACAATGCAAAATGAACGATCATCAAACTCTTCATGGTTAGACAGAAAGGATTTTTCTAAGTTAAGGCAAAAATATTGATTTTTTAGAACCTTAAATCCAAAGAAAAATGTCAAAACAAGTCAAGAAACAAAAAGAAATTTGTGTGAAGGGTTTGATAATGTCTCTAAATGTATCAAGATGCAATATGATTTTTTTGGTGATTTTTAAAAACTTAAATGGTATTTTAATTAATTAATTCTCATTAATTAATTAAAATAAACATTTTAATATTTTAAAAATACGAAATTTATGCAAACAATAAAATAAAAATTATTTTCAGAATGAGAAAAATATTTGAAAGGGAAATGCAAAAGATAAAAAAATTTTAAAGCGTTTTGCTATTTTTAATAAAATGTACAAAGAAATGCAATTAAAATGAAATTAAAATGAGAATTAATGGAAGTATGCTGATCCAGTGGCCCAGATTCAAATGGAAAAGGGAGGGAATTGACTTCGCGCGCTATCCAAGGGCCAGAATTCAAACTACGCTAATTACACAATTAAACCCTAATCTGAACCCTAATCACTTTCAGGTGACCGGAACAGTGTTTCGGTCATCTTCTCCGGCTATCCCCTCACGCTATCTCACTCTATACGCAACCCCAAACCCTTAAACTCTCCAGAAATGATCCCAACCCCATTCTAAACAAGAATCAACCATCAAACAGAATTTATTTCACATGAACAGAGAGATTCAAAGCAAAACGGAAAATTTCTCAGAAATTTCAGAAGCTTCATACATGCTTAAAACTGAATCATTTTCAAAACTAAAAGGTGCAGTGTGATCAGTGAAGCAAGGAGAAAAATCTAAGAACTTAAGAAATCATTTCTGGAAAATATGTTCTTGATGATACCTGAACTAAAGCTTTCGAAAATGGCACTAGCTGGCTGCTTCTTTGCTTCAAAGCACCTCCAATGATCCTCCTGAAGAGTTTGTGATGCTTGGTTGGAGTTTATATGGGCTCTAAATGAAGTTGGCAGAAGTTCAGTTCAAGCAATGTCAAAATCGTTTTTTTGATTCAGGGTGTTTTAGGGCAAAATGAAGGGTGGGAAATGATCAGTGAGGATTATGGAGTTGAATGGTGGAATTTGTTTTGAGGTTTGATGGCTGAGCTATGAGTTTCGAAGACTTTTGCATAAGAGGGAGTTTTTGGGATTGCTGAGTTCTTAGAGGTTTCAGCTTGTGTTATGTTATGGAATGTCTTGCTTTTGGTACACATATCATGTTGGGATAGGTCAGAGGGTGGGTGATGGCCTATGTTGATTGGTATGGGGTAAAATGCATAAAGTCAAAAGTTGGTGTACTTGGGGTATGGGCAAGTGGAAGGCTGAGACATGGGCATGGCTATGCGCAGCAAGGATCAAGGAATGTTATGAAATCAGATTTGATGAGCTGTGGCATGTGGATGAAAGGTTTTGATCCATTTTGCAAATTCATGAAGTTTTGGCCCCTTTTGGATTTTGTAAAGTTCAAGGCATGAAACTTGGAATTTCTTTGGGAAATTCTGAATTTTATGTCATGTATGATGTTTGTGTAATGTTTAGAAGTCAAATTGAGGTCACAAAATGCTTTGGCAAGTGTTTTTGCAAACTTCCCTCTTTGTTGCATAAGTGAAATTTTGTGATTTTTCCCAACTTTGCAAGGCCATAACTTGAGTTCTATGATGAATTAGATCAAGTTCTTGTACTTTTTGAAAAGGGAATGATCCAATCTACAACTTTCAGGACCAAGAATTTTTCATTTGAAGCATTTTTGAATCAAAAAGAGGAGGTTGAAAAACTTTCCCAAAATGGCAATTTTGCATTACAAGTCACTTTCCCAAAATGGCAACTTTGTAAATGGCTTGAAATTCTTCAATTTTGTGAACTTTTAACCTCTTTTAAGATCAAATAAAGATCACATACACCCAAAATGATGGAGAAGACCCTTTGGTTGGATGATTGGGGGCCTCAGATGCCCTGATTTTGCACTGACTTGCTCAAGAAGTCATCTATTGATCAGATGCCTTCCTCATTGAATTTCTTCATGAAAATTGGTATGAATGATACTCATATCATATAGAGACCAATAGAAACAAGAATGACCAAAAAATTTGGAGTTATGGCCTCCGAAACCAAAACCCTAATTCTAGGTCATCTGTGCAGTTAAGCCTGGCTCTGCTTCCATGCCTTCCTCGGTTCTTGTGATTCTTTGACTTCTCTGATCTTGGGAGGATATAATATGATGCTTGAGCATACATGAACCTTCTTGAGATGATTGATGACCTTTGGAGTGGCTCAGATGGCTCAAGGATTGCTCAGATCACAAACCCTAGATGCATATGACTTTGAACTAATGCAGTGAAGCAAAAATGCAATGTGAGATGCTATGATTGAACTTATGCAAATGAAAAGATCACAAGCCATGGTGAAATGAGTGAGGGAAAATTTGGGGTGTTTACACACGACTACTGGAGAATGAGGAAGAGACTATCCAGCCATATAAAGAGACGGTGGAGGTAATTAATCTGGGAACAAAAGAAGATAAGAAGGAAGTCAAAATTGGCGCACTGCTCATCCCCGACATCAAGAGAAGAATGATAGAACTTTTAAAAGAATATGCGGATGTGTTCGCTTGGTCTTACCGAGATATGCCGGGATTGGATACCCGTATCATGGAACATCGCCTTCCTTTGGAACCAGAATGTCTGCCGGTCAAATAGAAATTGAGAAGATCACGCCCAGACATTGCTATCAAGATTAAGGAGGAAGTTCAAAAGAAGATTGACGCAGGGTTCCTTGTCACCTTAGAGTATCCCCAATGGTTAGACAATATAGTATCAGTGCCGAAGAAGGATGGGAAAGTCAGAATGTGTGTCGATTATATAGATCTGAACAAAGCCAGTCCTAAGGACGACTTCCCGCTACCACACATCGACATGTTGGTCGACAGTACAGCTAAGTTTAAGGTTTTCTCCTTCATGGATGGTTTCTCTGGATATAATCAGATTCGAATGGCCCCAGAGGATAGGGAAAAGACCTCATTCATTACACCTTGGGGAACATTTTGCTACCAGGTGATGCCCTTCGGTTTGAAAAATGCAGGTGCAACTTATCAGAGAGCAATGATAACACTTTTCCATGACATGATGCACAAAGAAATCGAAGTATATGTCGATGACATGATTGCTAAATCCAGGACTGAGGAAGAGCATGTGGAATACCTTTTGAAGTTGTTCCAGCGTTTGAGGAGGTACAAGCTTCGCCTGAACCCCAGCAAATGCACCTTTGGTGTTCGTTCAGGGAAGCTATTGGGTTTCATTGTTAGCCAAAAAGGTATCGAAGTAGATTCTGACAAAGTCAAAACCATCCAAGAGATGCCTGCACCAAAGACAGAAAAGCAAGTGAGGGGATTTTTAGGTCGTTTGAATTACATCTCTAGATTTATTTCTAATATGACTGCTACTTGTGGGCCGATATTCAAACTCCTGCAAAAAAAATCAAAGCTGCAAGTGGACTGAAGATTTCCAAAGAGCTTTTGATAGCATCAAAGATTACTTACTTGAGCCACCTATCTTAATTCCGCCAATCGAAGGAAGACCTTTGATCATGTACTTGACAATACTAGAAGATTCCATGGGCTGTGTGCTCGGGCAACAAGACGAAACAGGATGGAAGGAGCATGCCATTTATTACTTAAGCAAGAAATTTACGGATTGTGAGTCTCGATACTCCATGCTTGAGAAGACCTGTTGTGCTTTAGCTTGGGCAGCCCTTCGTCTCCGACAATATATGATTAATCACACTACTTGGTTGATTTCGAGGATGGATCCGATTAAGTATATTTTTGAGAAGCCTGCCCTGACGGGAAGAATTGCTCGTTGGCAAATGTTACTATCAGAATATGATATTGAATATCACACTCAGAAAGCAATCAAAGGGAGTGTTTTAGCCGACCACCTGGCTCACCAACCCATTGAAGATTATGAACCCGTAAAGTTCGATTTTCCAGACGAAGATGTCATGTATTTGAAGATGAAGGATTGTGACGAGCCTCCGCTTGACGAAGGGCCAGAGCCAGGATCCCGTTGGGGATTAATTTTTGATGGAGCTGTAAATTTATATGGAAAAGGAATTAGAGCAATGATTATAACTCCCCAAGGTTCTCATATTCCTTTCGCTGCGAGAGTGACATTCAATTGTACCAATAATGAGGCTGAATACGAAGCTTGCATCATGGGCTTAGAGGAAGCTGTTGATTTAAGAATCAAGAACCTAGATGTATATGGAGACTCAGCTCTAGTAATCAATCAGATCAATGGGAAGTGGGAAGTTCTACAACCTCATTTGATCCCATACAGGGACTATGCAAGAAGGATCTCGACGTTCTTTGACAAAATTGAGTTTCACCAAGTACCCCGCAATGAGAACAGAATGGTCGATGCTTTGGCTACCATATCCTCCATGATTGCTGTAAATCGGCAGAACGATGTGCCGAAGATTGAAATCATGCGCCTTGATAGACTTGCTTATGTGTTCACCCTAGAAGAAGTTGTAGATGATAAACCATGGTACTATGACATCGAGTGTTTCTTACGACGTCAAAAATATCCGCCCGGGGCGTCAAACAAGGATATAAAGACTTTAAGAAGGTTGGCCGGTAACTTCTTTCTGAATCATGATGTGTTGCACAAGAGGAATTTCAATATGATCTTACTCAGATGCGTGGGTAAACATGAAGCAGAGATGCTAATGAGAGAAATTCATGAAGGTTAACTCGGCACTCACGCTAATGGACATGCTATGGCTAGAAAGATGCTAAGAGCAAGTTATTATTGGTTGACGATGGAATCCGTCTGTTGCAAGTATGTGAAGAAATGTCATAAATGTAAGGTTTACGCTGATAAAGTTCATATCCCTCCGACGCTTCTCAACATTCTTTCTTCTCCATGGCCTTTTTCCATGTGGGGCATCGATATGATTGACATGATTGAGCCAAAAGCTTCCAATGGACACCACTTCATCCTAGTGGCCATTGACGACTTCACAAAATGGGTAGATGCAGCTTCCTACGCTAATGTGACTAGACAAGTGGTAGTCTGATTCATCAAGAACAACCTCATTTGCCGGTACGGTATCCCGAATAGGATCATTACTGACAACAGATCAAACCTGAACAATAAAATGATGAAGGAAATGTGCGCAAAATTCAAGGTTGAACACCATAACTCCTCTCCCTACAGGCCCAAGATGAATGGTGCAGTGGAAGACGCCAACAAAAATATCAAGAAGATCATTCAGAAGATGGTTGTTACTTATAAGGATTGGCACGAAATGCTTCCCTTTGCCTTACACAGATATCGCACTTTGGTCCGTACATCGACTGGGGCAACTCCTTTCTCGCTCGTATATGGTATGGAGGCAGTGCTCCCTGTGGAGGTTGAAATCCCGTCAATGAGAGTTTTGATGGAAGCCAAGTTAACAGAGGTTGAATGGTGTCAAAGCAGGTATGATGATTTGAATCTGATCGAAGAAAGGAGGATGGCAGATTTATGTCATGGGCAGTTATATCAACAAAGAATGAAGAAGGCTTTTGATAAGAAGGTTCATCCTCGTGTGTTCAGGGAAGGCGACCTCGTGATTAAGAAACTCCAGTATTTTATATCAGATTCCATGGGCAAGTGGGTTCCTAATTATGATGGCCCGTATGTTGTCAAGAGAGTTTTTTCAGGCGGTGCATTAATCCTTGCAACAATGGATGGCGAGGAATTCACCCGTCCTACAAATGCAGATACAGTCAAGAAATACTTCGCCTAATAGAAATAAAAGAACAGCTCGGTAAGTTGAAAACCCGAAAGGGCGACTTAGGCAAAAAAGAGCGTCTCGGTGGGTCGAAAACCCGAAAGGGCGACTCAGGCAAAGGTTAGAGACATAAACAGAAAGTAATCATCCCACTAGATTGAAAACCTGAAAGGGCGATCTAGGAAAAAGTTAGGGATAACGGAAAGTAACTGTACTGGACTGTGATGACAACATCGTGTGCCAAGAATTCCTCAAATCTGATTCGAGCTCGAGAATACTAGGAATTCAAAGTTGTTAGAAAAAGTAATGATCATTGTAATTTTAATGTAGCCTTTTCCATTTAATTACCATTTATTCCAATTTTTGTAAAGATCTATGGAATCCCGCTATGGCAGATTACCATTCTTTTAATGAAATTCGAGCCTTTGCCTTTGCTTGCAGTTCTTATTCTATCTTCATTTTGAAAATGGCATTGTTATTAATGATAATGATTTTCGAAACAAATTTTTTTTTACTATATTTGTTTTAGTGTGCGCGTGTGCTTACTGATTGGGCAAACCAAAAGATGGACGTTGATGGTTGTTCCAAGAATGGTTAGGCTACAGAATGTGAAATAATTATCTCGTTGAGTGCGGTATACTCATGATTCTCTAATATGGGTCGCTGAAGTGTTATGTGCATGACTCGTTATTCTACGATAGAGTTCTGTTATTATTCAGCGCCTTTGGTAAAATGCTAAGCATGATATTCCCAGTTGAGCCTGGATTCAAGTAGCTTCAGTGGACTGCGGTCATCTTCCCCGACAGAGAACAAGCTATTTCATCCATGACAAAGCAAGTTGTGTTACAATTAAAAAATTATTTGGGTATATTTCCCAATTGAGGTTTTTTTTCTCTCCGCAAAAAAAGATGCAAGCTTTTGTAACAGGACTTTTTCTCCTTGGATGGCTCTTTACCCTGTTAGTCACTCACACCTTGTTGAGATTGGTCGGGTATCCGGTTGTTGTATTTTTCCTCACCAATTCATCTTGTGTTTGTTTTGTCTGTTTGTCAGCATAAACATAACGCATATACATACATGTACATCATATTTGAATCCATATTCATATTCATGTTGCATTCTTTAATGCACACTTCGTCCACCTTAGTCGTGTTTATCCCCGAGTGATGTGTCGCTCTCAAAATAGAGTTGTTAGCTTTAGGCAGAAAGTGTACGATCTTTCTAATTCCCCACTGAGTTTTTACCCTCGTGGAAGATTTTCACTTTAGTTCTCCTTTCCACACTTGGATAGGATGAATCCCCAGTTGAGTTCATTCCTCATGGGTTGATATCTTGCTTGACAGTTTCTTTCCAGCTCGTTCCTGGATTGAATTTGGTCTTTGACAATTTTGATGATTGGATTTCCAAATGGGAAGTGCATTTATTTTTCACCCTTGAATACTTAGTCTCCTAGAAAGAATTTGTTGAAGGTTCCCCCAGTGAAGACAAATTTTGCTCTCCAGCAGTGTGGTTTCAATATTATCTTGGAATAATTATACCTGACAACAAGTGGCAGTCTCTTTATTCAAGAAGCTTGTTTCGTCCTTGAACTTCTAAGTGGAATCAACAAGTGGCAGTCTCTTTATTGGAGAAGCTTGTTCTTATCCCCGAACCTCTAAGTGAATCAACGGATGACAGTCTCTTCTCGAGCAGTTGATTCATCCCCAGCAAGGTTATTTCTCCAACAAATGGCATCTCATCCAGACAAGGTGAGAAGTTTGTTGTGATTTTTCAATTTCCGTCAAATGGCATCTCTTCTAGACAAGTTGAGAAGTTTGAGCGTGAAGTTGTTTTCCATCATATGGCATCTCTTTCAGAAGAAGGCAAGTATGATGAGGGTTCTATCAAATGGCATTTCTCCAATACACGTTGAGAAGTTTGATATGAATCTCTTTCGTTCTCCAACAAATGGCATCTCATCCAGACAAGGTGGGAAGTTTGTTGTGAACTTTTCAATTTCCAACAAATGGCATCTCATCCAGACAAGGTGGGAAGTTTTTTGTGAACTTTTCAATTTCTGTCAAATGGCATCTCTTCCAGACAAGTTGAGAAGTTTGAGCGTGAAGTTGTTCTCCATCATATGGCGTCTCTTTCAGAAGAAGGGAAGTATGGTGAGGGTTCTATCAAATGGCATCTCTCCAATAAACGTTGAGAAGTTTGATATGAATCTCTTTCGTTCTCCAACAAATGGAATCTCATCCAGACAAGGTGGGAAGTTTGTTGTGAACTTTTCAATTTCCGTCAAATGGCATCTCTCCTAGACAAGTTGAGAAGTTTGAGCGTGAAGATTGTTCCCCATCATATGGCGTCTCTTTCAAATAAAAGAGAAGTATGATGAGATTTTAACAAATGACATTTCCCCGATGCACATTGTCATCTATTAATCAGTTGTCGTCTGGTTATGCTTCAAAAATTTCTCGTGTGGATTTGTGTCACAGCTCTGTGCGTCTCATCCCCAGTAGATTCATCTTTCCTCTCCCAGTGGAGCTTTGGCTTTATAGTCAGCTATCAAGCACTCCCACCATGTTTTCTTTTACTCCGAAGAGTGCAAATTTTCTGGCTCTTTTAGTATTCAAACCCCTTTCGCATTTAAGGTTTAAGTTGTTTGAATAGGGGCAGCTGTTGCACCCCAAAATTTGCCCTTTTTTTTTTAATTTTTCGGTTTGTGTCCCACGCATACGCATTGCATTTAAGTCATGCCCATATCATACATATCTTTGGTTTTCTCTTTGGAAGCATGAAATCAGGAGGTTCTCTAGGGCAGATCTTTTGAATTTGCAAGTTTCTTCCATTCAAGTTTGGAGCTGGAATGTGAGTTTCTTATCATCACAAATATATGTATCATGCTCCACCAAGTGCTCAGGCGAGTATTTGTTTTTGAATATCGGGATGATAACCTGGTCATCAAATTAAGGGTTTATGGTTCGATGTGCTGAAAGGATGGATTGTGATATAAGACATGTTTTAAACGCGATCGAGGCTATTATTTCTTTTGATACTGGACATACAAGTTTGGTTTTGGGATGGAGATTTAAATCGAAGTTAAGGTGCACAAATTTGAGAATTTATTTTGAAGATCTTCAAAGTGTCAATTTCTACTTCTGAATCCAGACTATTTTGGATAGGTGCGGTTAAGTCACCCGAATGTTTTATTGCTTTTGGGCCATTATGAGGAATAATGAGAAGATCTGTTTATTCGAGTTTTTTTATTTATGATTTTTATCGTCATATGGTGGATAAGACTCCAAGATGTTAGAATTAGTTATCCGTTTCCAATTGAGTTTGAGCCTTATTCTAAGATTATATTGCCAAGGAGGTGATTTTCTTAAATCAAGATCCCTTAATTGATTGTTGTCGTGATCAAGGAGTGATCCCAAAAATATGCAAGGGCACAATTTTTAAGTCTCATTTGTAAGCTTTTTCAAGTAGGTTCAAATCTACAAAATTATTCAAAAGATGGATAGTAATTATCCAAGTACTGTACTTTATCTACTTTTCATAAGTCTTAATAACTTCTAACAGATTTTATTCCAAAATGGGAATTCTGAATGTTATTGGATTCAAATTTACACAAAAATGTATCACAATGTGTATGGAAAAATGATACATCATACAAGGGTTTCCAACATTACAAACGGAAAGAATCTAAAGTGGAACGATTTCGGTTATAGAAAAAGCTTTGAATCAGTCTCATTCCAAAGCTGCTCACACACGAAACACACATGAACTGAATCAGATTCTGGCAAGGGTATAAAGGTGTTTTGTTCAGACTTTCAAAAGCTGCAATCAATTCTATTCATTGCCATGGATAGTATCCAGAAGGAGGCGAAACAGCGTAAGAACAATCAATCAAAATTAAACTCTAATCCAGAAGAAACAGGTGATGAATCCCGCTGTCATATCTGTATGAAGAACAACAGTTGTCAAACAGTCAATTCAAGAACAAAACTGATGAATTCTTTAATTCGAAAATGGAAACCGAACCATGATAATGTAGTACCTGGTGGGTTTGCATCCGGTTACAAACATGGATTCTAAAAGGTTGTTGATGAAAGGTATGAACAATCGATCAAGCTCGGGATCAACCTTGTCTAACTCAGGAAGTTGTGCCCAATTTGATGAAACAAATGCTAATGATCTAACAGGACATGGTCAGTTAGTGATATGGGATGCCACGGTGCCTTCAAAAAGGGGACATGCGTTGGCGTACAAACCATTTTTCTGTTGAAGAGTTCACAAAAAAGTTGTGTTATTCTTCATAAACAACAATCATATTTTCTGCATCTTCTGAAGACGATCTTATTTACGGAAATGAGAGCCATTTGATCAGCCGACACAACCTGAAATCCTGCCTCACGATCAACAACACCAAGTCCCGAGCAAAAGATGCAATATGGCCTGACAAGAGAACATTATGTTAATTCAAGCATTGACAATCAATTACAATTTGCGACAAACAGGCTCATAGTAGTAAAATCAACAATGCCAATAACAATTAAATCCTTGTTTTAGGCAATCAAAATCCATTCAACTTCATAAAGAGGACTCATGCTCAAGTGATATGAGAACAATCTCCGGCATGTAACAACTACAATATTTCCTACTTACAATCTATTCAAGGCATATACCAACAATAGGATATTATTAGATACATAAATAGATTTCATGAAATGACCAAAATTACCGCAGTAAAAGGAGGAAGACAAAAGAACTTCATGACAGTAAAAAAAATAACAAGACCAAGTTAGTTGAAAATGGGAATTTAGTTCAGTCCAACTGTAACTATTCAATTTATCTCAAACCAAGCAGGTCAAGTTAAAATGGCACAGTAACAAAAGTAAGCAGAAAATGTCAGCAGAGTCAAAGCAAGGTACAGAGAAAAGAATTTTCACAAATTAAGCAAAAAGCTTCTATGACACAAAGAAGCACAACAGACAGTATCACAAAAATGAGAAGAAATTTATGACTCTTCAAAAAGGGATCAATCCCATCACTTTTGACCCTGGCAAAATTCAGACTATGACCTTTGGGCTGAATCTGTTTTCACACGCAAGCCAGAGCAGTTTGAGACTCAAGAAAAGACCTAATTCATGACTATATAAAGGATTTTGGTTCACATTGAAGAAAAGGAATCAGAGGCGACAACCACAGAAAACCCTAACTCACTAAAAGAAAAAGAAAGGGCCAAGGCATTTTGGAACCTCTCGTGGAGGCTCTGGATGTTGTGAGCTCAAGCCATCATCTACGAAAACAGAAACAACGAAGACGAAACAAAGACGAAGCAAAGAGCAAGAAAGAAGCTGAAAGACCGTAGAAGGAAGAACAAGCACTTACCGGACCTATCAGCGAAAATCGAAGCCCTTCCGATCAGGTATCTTTCTTCTCCATTTGTATGTAGTATCAATTCGTGCAGCGTTTCTCATACTTAATTTCGTCCGCCATAGGCATCCAGAGTGAGGGGTAGGGTTTGCAATTTGGATTTAAAAAACTCAGATGTTAGGCTTTGTTTCAATTTGTTTGGTGACGAAAATTAGGGTTTTGTTATGTGAGTTTTGTTGAGAGATTTGGAGAAAATTGTTGAGAGTATTCGGAGGGAGATTTGAGGCCATTGAGAGAGAAAGCTCTTTGCGAGAAGCTTTACTTGTTGCTGAGTTTTGGGAAAGGGATTGCGGCCACCTACGTGTTTTAGGTTTTTTTTATTTTTTATTAATGTGTAGATCCGAATCGGGCTCGGGTCAGGCCCGACCCGGCCGCCATCATCCCAATGGCTGGTTCACCCCTATGGATTCTTCGTACCTCAGTTTTATTTGACAGTCCTAGCCCATTTTGTTTTTCTTTATTTCATTTTATACTTTATTCCATCCCTTTTATTTTATTTATTTTATCTATTGTTTTATTAGGTGCTCTAAAAATATAACAAAAAAAACATTTTTATGTTATTTAGTTATTTAAAATAATTTTATTTAATTAGTCGAGTTATTAATTAATTTTATTGGATAATCCTATTCTATTTTAGTTAGTTACTTATCTTTTAATCGATTGTTGTTTGTGTGGTGTACGCCTATATCTCTTACTCATTAATTGGTTACATGATGATGATTATGTATGTTTTGTCTGGGTTTAAGTGATATTTTTGTATTTCAACTAAATCTTCAAAAAAAAAAACGCGGTCACTAGGAATAATCATTTCAAAGGTTAATTCAAATTCTTGGTCCAATGCCAAGTAAGTCCTTATCCGTACGTATCCATTTCGCACACACGTAAGTCGGTCACTAAGTGATTGCCATCTGCACGACCTTACGCGTCTAAATTAATTAACGAGGAACTGAACTTCGGAATCTAGCATTCCGCGGGTTTTTTAATGAACCACTCTTGAGGCTAGCCTTCGAGTTGTTTTTCATTTACTCCTTCGTTCCTAAAACGTTAAAACCTAAATCATTTTAAAAAACAAATATTCAAACAAAGCACGATGCTTAATACGCATAATTAATTGATGTAAGTACTAAACTCAGGAATCTAGCATTCCTCGTTTTTTTGAATTGAATTATTGTTGGGGCTAGCCCTTGATTTGTAATTCCTTCACTCTTTCGTTTCAAAAAATGTAAAATTTAAATCGAAATCGTGGAAGAACTAAGTTCAGGAATCTAGCATTCCTCGGATTTTTGAATTGAATTGCTGTTGGGGCTAACACTCGATTTGCAATTCATTCGCCCCTTCACAATAAGAATGCAACTTAAAATTCATCAACAAACACAAATCACTTTACAATTAATCAATGAATAACTGAACTCTAGAGTCCAGCACTCCACGGGTCCTTGAATGCAATCACTCTTGAGGCTAGCCCTCGAGCTGTGCTTCATTTGCCTTTCGTTTTAAAACACTTAACAAAGGTCAAACACTTTTTCTTTAAACGAACATTGTTTAAATCTTTCTATCTCGCAAACAAGCTAGCGCTTCAGTCTCCCATCGCGAGTATAAGCCAACGCTTGGCAGTAGAAAGATTTATTAAACGATCGTTCAATAAATACCACAAACCGTAGTTGCACGAACTACGAAGCTCTGACTTTCCCATTGCACAGGGGAATACGTAGGCACGAGGATTTTAATCCTTCGCGAGCACAATAATAAAAAATATTAACCTTTCCCCATAACAAATAATAACTAAAATATTTCCTTAAAAGCAATCTTAACAAAAAGAAGACAATAATAATGCAAGTTAACATTTTAAGCGCAAATTAGACTAAGAGGTTCTCGTTGAGTACAACGGACGTGAGGGGTGCTTAACATCTTCCCTTTGCGTAACTGACTTCCGAACTTAGATTAGTGGTTTCGTTGACCATTTCTTATCCCATTTAGGTTGTGTATATATCTCCCTTTTCCTTAGTTAGAATAAATAGAATTAGGTGGCGACTCTGTTGTTTATTTTAGGATCGTATTTTTCGAGGTACGACAATTGGATTCTACTAATCTCAAAGTCATCAATGAAGTTGTTTTAATGGCTTAAGACTTCAAGATCAAAAAGATCAGCACTCACCATCAATATTTCTATAGTACCCGAGGAAGAAGAGTCAGAGTTAAAATCACTTTCAAAAGTGAGAACTTCATTATAAACTTTGTCCATGACTCGTCTATACACTTCTACCCCCTAAGGCGTTCTCCATCTCACACATGCATTCTTCCCACAGTTCTTTCCTCTCCTCATTACTTTTGTGTTTAACGTTTCCATCATCATCACATTCCCAAATATCTACCATTTTTCCTAAAAAAAACATAATAGAAAGAAAAAGGGAAAAGAGTGGTAAGGAGAAATACCTGAGTATGAGGTGCTTGAAGAATAAATGGTCTTGATGTTAAAAAGGCAAATGCAAGAATGATGAGAAAAGGAAAGAAAAAGGACTTTAATAGGGATCCAACATTCAAGAGAATAGCTAGGGTCAACCATTAATAGGGATCCATCATTACACTAGAGAAGATTAAGGGACACGACTTTTCAGAACTTTTGTGCCACGTAAAGTCCTTGAATGAATGTTGGATTATAACACGGCGTTTGCGAAATATACTCGAAACTTTTTAGTGGCTGAATACTAAGTTTTGACATCAAAAAAAGAATTGGGGGGTTATGTACATACCTAATATATTTCAAGCCTAATTGTATAATCGGCTAAGACCGAGTAATAGAAATAAGTGATATAAAAGGCTACACGAAAAACCCTCATAGCCCGGACCAGTTAAGGAAGTCGGAGCTAATGATACATTAGTTGGGATTACCTCAGTTGGAAATGCATAAGGCCAGTAAGAGACTTTGGACAAACACGATATCTATGTCGAGTATAAAGCTCGCAAGATATTCTAATAGTTGTAACAGTTAGCAGCGCATCAATGCAGAAGTTGCAAGATCATAAAGGGACACGCTCATGAAGAGAAATTAAAGACAATGATGGCCATGTAATGGTAGAAGGCCAATGGGATTCTATTAATAACATATCTTTAATGAATAAAGGGGTGAGGACTATCAAAGGCGCTCCTGATTAAGGGATAAGCAAGATACACTCATCTTGGGACAATATACAAAGATCATATTGCTCCCAAATCCCTAAAGCTTACTCATACAACATCTTAAGTATAGTCTTCCTTGTCAAATAAAGGAAGTCTAACACTTCTGGTGTTCTAACCATTTTTGGGAGGAACAATATTAGTTCAAATCTAAACTTCACAGTTTACAACTTATCACCTAATCAATACCTGTGTTAACTTCTACCTAGGAACTCCTAGATATGAGAACCTCATTTCACTTCCTATCAGTCACATAATAGTGACAATTCAACCACAACTCAAAAATAAAAGAACACTCTTCCAAGACAATACTAAGTTTTGCTTAAAAGATTTAAACTAAGAACAATACATTTTTTTCTTAAAAGCTAATGAGTGAACAATTAACAATGAATAATCAATCAACTCAACACATCAAAACTATACAAGAGGACGCCAGAGCTAATGATACATTGGTTGGGATTACCTCAGTTGGGAATGCATAAGGCCAGTAAGAGACTTTGGACAAACACGGTATCTATGTCGAGTATAAAGCTCGCCAGATGTTCCAATACTTGTAACGGTTAGTAGCGCATCAATGCAGAAGTTGCAAGATCATAAAGGGACACGCTCATGAAGAGAAATTAAAGACAATGATGGCCATGTAATGGTAGAAGGCCAATGGGATTCTATTAATAACATATCTTTAATGAATAAAGGGGTGAGGACTATCAAAGGCGCTCCTGATTAAGGGATAAGTGTCGCTCCCGATAAATGGGAATGGCCCAAATAAAGGTACAGACGCGAACGGTCGGCGAGAGGGACAGTGAGAACACACAGCCGTGAACTCACTGGAGATGAATAGAGTCGCCAGCTAGGCATTTTTATCCCGGAGGAAAGGCAATGCTGCATAGGCCTAGAAAAAGATGGATAAGACGGTTTGCGAACCAGAGAGACTGAGAAAGGGGGTTGGTTACAACCTGGGAAGGTATTAGCACCCAGATTGTCCGTCGTACTCGACGGGATCCACGCTTAAAAAGATTTGTGTTTTAAAGGGGTAGTGTCAGTGCAATTTGTGTGTAAAAGAGCTGGAAAGATGTACAGGTGTCAGTGTAAAAGAAAGTGATGTGTATAAATGTACAGTGTCAGTGTAAGAAAGAGTATGCTCATGATTATGAGGCTTAAAGAATAATGCTGGAAGGAGGGGGAATATACAGAGACTTTTGTTCGATAACTGTTAAGTTATGCCTACGTATCCTCTCGTGCAATGAGGAAGTCAGAACACCGTAGTTCGACCCAAAGAGACTGAAAGATGAATTGACTTGTGAACTGCTTACTTGTCAATGCTCAAGTGTATGACCCGTCTGGCTCAGGTGCAAACTGTCTTGCATTAGACGGAAGAAGCAAGTTCTCGTTTGTGAGTGAAGATGATGAGAAAAGAATCCCGGAGGAGACGATTATTGTTTGTTTTTGAGTTTTCAGTCTTTTATTGCTTTTTGAAGTTTGTCATGGATTAATGAGCTTAAGCCTAAACCAATGGGTTAGTAAACTCATCACATCTTCCCTCTGATTAGGGGTAATGAGAATTACCTTAAGTGTGAAGTCAGATTCTCACACTTAATCACCTTTGGTATAGGATTAAGATCATTAACCTATTTGTGATTATTTAGATGTTTTTGTGTTTTTTTGTTTAGTGTCGAGTAATGAGGTTAAGCCATAATCAAGGATTAAACAGACCCATTACACCATCCTAAAAGAAGGATGATAGATGAGAGTGTTTAAGTTGAGGAAAACTCCTCAACTTAATCCATGATTAGGGATTAAACCCATGACAAAACAAGCCTTTGATTAAGTGGATTTTAGATTAATGATGATGATGAAGTGTTTTTTTTTATGATTTGTAAGACAACTTGAGGAGGACTTGTCCATTAACACTAGGGTTAGTCCTTCTTAACCACTTAAGGAAGAATTAGAACCCTAATGCAAGGCCCAAGTTACAAGTGTAATGTCTTGATGTTTATTAAGTGAATTGATTAAGAGATTTAAACACCTTAAGGGTTTAATACTTAGGATTAAAGTTATACACTCCATCCTAAGAGAAGGATGTAGGCATAAGCTAAATCACAAAGTCTTAAAGCCTTTAGGGTTTAGTCCCTGATTATGAGATGAGAAGAGAAGACTCAAAGAGAGACCCAAAGGTAAAAACTATGAGGGGAAACTAATCAAAACCCTAATTCATTGTCATGCTTGGTTGTTCCTAAGGTTTGTGAGGCTTCACCAAGAAGATCTTCAATGGAACCAACAGGAAGCAGATGAATAAGATCAAAAGAAGCAAAATGACTTGCTTCATTCAAGAAGTCAAGTCACTTGAAGAAAGAAAGTGGGAGGAAGAAGAATGAGCAAGCTCAATCTCAAACACAAATAGAAATGCAGCAATGGATGCGAGAGAGATGAAAAGAAAAGGTATGAGAAGTGAAGGCAAATCCACTTCTCAAGTTTGCTTACCACCTGCAATGTTAGAAAGAAAATGCAATGCAATGCAAGATGAGATGAAATGATATGATGCTAAGCAAAACCAGAAGCATGTTGATGATGATAATGATGTTATGAGGTGCTGCAAACATGAGGCAAAGCAATGGGGATGTTCATACAAGATTATGAATGCAAATGATGCAAGCTAAGGAGCATGAACAAACATGGAAAGTTATGAATCATACAAGACAAATGACATGGCAAATATGAGATGCAATGATCAAAGATGCTTCCTATATGTCTTAAGATGTCAAATGAATCACAAGAATGCACAAAATGCAAAGACAAGTCATGTTATGCAAGAGAATGCAAGAAGGATGCAAAAGAAAGCCCAAATTAGGGTTCATGGATCAAACATCAAACAAAAGTCCAAAACAGAAACAAAACCCTAAGATAAAAATGGAAAATGGCACTCAAAGAAACCCTAATCCTATGCTAAAGCAAGGTTCAAAGGGGAGGTTCCAACTCTTAACCAAACTCAAGATATGAATTTTCTAAGTTATTAGGGTTTTTTAGGGTTCTTAACAAAAGAAATGCCAAACAATTAGAAAATGAGGAAACAAATCATGGCCATTTTATCTTTGAAAATACATGCTAAACACAACACAATGCAAGAAGAATCAATGTCTCAACCTTCTCCAATAGGCAGAAATGAATTTTTGAATTTAGTATCAAATTCATGCATAAAAAATGATTTAATTCAATGAAAAATTCTTAAAATGCATCAAGATCAAAAAAGAAATTTGGTTTGAAGGTTGGACAATGTTTCTAAATGTCTTAGAACATTTCATGAATTTTTTTGTAATTTTTAAATACCTAAAGGTATTTTTAATTAATTAATTCCCATTAATCAATTAAAAATAATCTTTTAAATATTTAAAAATACCTTTTTTATGATGAAAAATAAAATAAAAATATTTTTGGGTCTTAAAAATTATTAAAACTTTAAGGAAAAAGTTTCATAATTTTTAAGATTTTTTTGCTATTTTAAATTAATTATGCAATTTAAATGAAAGAAAATGAATTAAAAATTAAATAAAATAAAAGTCAGAGGAAAGGAGGGCCAGGATGAGCCTAGGATTTGAATTGGTTGACTGGCGCGTGATCTTGTGGCCAGGATTGGTTCTGAGTTAATTACATTTAATTAAAACTAATAATAAAATTAAGGCTAATCAAAGAGATCCTGACCTTTCCCTTGCGCGCGCAGTCAACAAGTCAATGGCAATCAATGGTCCAAATTCAAACTAGCATTAATGACTGTAATTAGGGCAAATCACTCTCAGGTGGCCGGAGAAGACCTCCGGTCGTCTTCTCCGGCCAGCACCTCACCTGAAAAATCTCCAAACCTCTCAAAACGTACCAAAAATGAAAACCAAGAACATGGAAATGATCCTCATCCTCTCACGAACCAAACCCCTCTCTCAAAACAAATTTATATTTCCTAAATCAACTGAATCGAAGAGAAAAAGTTCTAGGTCACGCAAGCTTCAGAAACAAATTAAATGCTCAAATCACAACCATTTTCAAAACCAATGGTACCAGAATGATCAGTGAAACAAATAGAACAAGTTTGTAACAAGCAAAATCATTTCTGGAAAAATAAATTTCAGGCTACCTGAGATTTGAAGCTTTCCACTTGAGGACTTTCTAGCCTTCTCTTTATGTGCAAACCACTCCTTAGGACCCCTTGATGATGTTTGAATGCCTTAGAACAATTTATGTAGGCTGGCTGATTAGTTTCGAAAGCTCCTGCTTCAAGCTCAGTCAACAATGGCTATGGTGATTCTGACTGATTCAGGCCACTGTGAATGATGGTTTATGGTCCAGATGATGTATGGAGAAGCTTTGCAAGGTTTGTTTGGCTGTTTGTGGGCTAGGGAGGGAGATTCGAATGAATCTGCAGAATGAGGGTGAAGAATGGCAGTGGGGTGCTTTGGCTGTTTCAGGCTTATGCTTTGGGTGGTTTCTACTCAATGATGCATGGTGAGTTGAATGGAGGAAAAGGTTTTTGTGTTTGCAAGCTGTGGAGAGGAATTCGAAGCAAGTTGCAAATGGGAGTGTTTTTGTGAATGTCTCTAGTGTGATGGTTTCAGCCTTGCTTCTTCTTATGGCTAGCTTGCAAATTGATAACATAAACAAATCTGATTGGCTGGATGATGTGACTTGTGCTTTTGTGATTGGTAAGTTTGCTTTTGCCAAAAGTCAAAAATCTTGTAAGAGAAGCATGGGCTTGATACTAGGCAAGTACAAGGGCTAGGGCTGGCGCAGCATGGTGAGTGTGTGAGGCTGGCTTGATTCAAGGACCAATGCAGCAAGTTGGTGAAGCATGATCATGAGTTTTGCAACTTGGTTACTTTATGGATTTTCATGAAAAATGCCTTGTTACATGAACTAAGCACATGTGATCTTTGGTTCAAATCTGATTTTTGGGACTTAGAGAATGTTTGTGTGCTGGTTTGAGAGGAATTAGAAGTCACATAATGCATTGGTTCATGACTTTGCAAAATTTCACACTTGGTGCATCTCTTGAAAATAAGTGATTTTTGCCAACTTTAACAAACCATAACTTTTGATCCAAGATGAATTAGATCATGTTCTTGTACTTTTTGGAAAGGGAAAGATGAGATATACAACTTTCATGACCAAAGTTTTTCCATTTGAAGCATTTTTGGATCCAAAATCATGGCTTGAAAAATGACCTAAAATGAAGCATTCTTGAAAAGTCAACTATGCCCAAAAAGTCAACATTTGCAAAAACCCTAAATTCTTGATTTCTATGAACTTCAACCTTCTTCCATGATCAAATAAAGATCATATACACTCAAAATGATGAAGATCACCCATTGGTTGGGTCATTGGGGGCCTCAGATGCCCTGATTTTACACTGACTTGTCTGAAAAGTCAACTCTTGATCAGATGACTTCCCCATGGAATTTCTTCATGAAAATTGATATGCATACTCCCTATACCATATAGAGATCAATGGAAACAAGAATGACCAAAAAATTTGGAGTTATGGCCTCTGAAACCAAAACCCTAATTTTAGGTCAACTGTGCAGTTCATCCTGGCTCTGCATCCACTCAAACCCTAGTTCTTGTGATTCCTCTGCATTTTTGACTTTGAGGAGATGGAATATGATGTAAGAACACACATGGACCCCTTTGAAGTGATTGGTGGCCTTTGGAATGGCTCAAGATGCCCTGAGGTTGCTCAGATCACAAACCCTAGGTGCAAATGCCTTAGAAACTATGCAGTGAATCAAAAAATGTACTATGAGATGATATGATTGTGTTTATGCATATGAGAATGATCACAAGCCATGGTGTGAATGGGTGAGGGCAAATTTGGGGTGTTTACAGCTGCCCCTATTCAAACATGAGTTAGCTGTGCAGGTTGCAAGCGACGGCTTAACAGGCCAAACAAGATAACTTGTGGTTGAATACCAAAGACAGTCCAAAATTTGCACTCACAGAATGAAGAAGAAAAGGGATATAGATTGTAAATGAAAAATAAAGTATATTGTAAAGTGTGGGCGACGGAGGACGACCGTCGAGCAGAGAACGACTGCTGGGTAAATAGCAATGACGGGGACGGCCGACATGCTGGGAAAGTGTAGGAAATAAAGCAATGACGGGGACGGCCGCCATGCTGGGGGTAAAAGGTAAAGCTAAGACGGGGACGGCCGACTAGCTGGGAAAAATAAAATATCATGATGGGGACGGCCATCAAGATAAAGTTGTAAAATTCTCTGGGGGTTAATGAAACATGACGGGGACGGCCATCAAGTTCATAAAGGTAAAGTAACCAACGATGGGGACGGCCATCGGGTTAAAAAGGAAAAGGGACCACGACGGGGACGGCCATCGGGTTAAAGAATAAATGAAATAAACAGATGATGGGGTACGGCCATCAAAGGTGAAGGACGATCACCTAGCAGGGGACGGCTGCTCTGTTGGGAATAAAAGAAATATGATGGGGACGGCCATCAAAGGTGGAGGACGACCACCTGGCAGGGTACGGCTGCCGAAAGTATCACGACACAGGACGAGTGCCGGATAGAAAGGGTCAACGATGGGGGCGGCCATCGGATGAGCACGATGGAGGACGACCATCAAGAAGTGGAGGACGACCACTCAGCAGGGTACGGCTGCTCTCGAGGTTGGTCATGACATAGGACGAATGTCAGATAACCAAAATCAACAATGGGGACGGCCATTGGATAAAGTGATGAAGGACGATCATCAAAAGGTGGAGGACGACCACCTAGCAGGGGACGGCTGCTAAAATCAACGATGGGGACGGCCATCGGATGAGCATGATGGAGGACAACCATCAAGAAGTGGAGGACGACCACTCAGCAGGGTACGGCTGCTCTCAAAGGTATCATAACACAGGACGAGTGTTAGATAAAAAGAAAATTTGTTGGCGATCTACTGGGGATAATGTAAACACGGACGAGTGTTTATAACCAAGAAAGGAAAGGTATAAGTGTTTGGGTATTGTGTATAGATTAAAGATGCGGACGAGCATCCTTAAGACTATGATACGGACGAGTATCATGTAGAAACAAACTGACACATGTTCAGAGATGATGATACGGGCGAGTATCAACTGGTTAACAAAGAACACGGACGAGTGTTGCATCTGAAAGGACTCTTCTGGGGAATAGTAGACACATACGAGTATCTATATTCAAGAAGACATAAGTGTTTGACACGGTGTATGGATTAAAGATGCGGACGAGCATCCCTAAGACTATGATACGGACGAGTATCACGTAGAAACAAACATTAGACGCAATGTTCTGAGATGATGGTACGGACGAGTACCAACTGGTTAACAAAGAACAAAGACTACTGTCGAATCTGTGGGGATAGTGATGATGTATACAAGATACGGACGAGTATCTGTATAAGCGTACCATGAGTAGTAAGTGTTGTATTGTATAGATGAGCGTTTTAACTGCTGGGGAGAGTGACACGGACGAGTGTCAAGAGAGAAAAGTATAATATTAACAAGTGTGTGGGTTGATGAAAGTGTAAGCGACTGCGCTGGGGATATGACACGGACGGGCGTCAAGAAAAGTGTATATATATAAGTATATGTGAGTGCAAAGAGGATGTCTTTGGCTTTCTGCTGGTGATGTGACACGGACGGGTGTCATGAAGTATCTATAATACGGGTGATCTTGTTCGTAAAGAGTGTTCAGGCGACTTTACTGGGGAGTGATGATACGGACGGGTATCAAAGGGTGCATATGGTAGTGTTTGTGATTATGAGGCAACTGCCTTTGCTGGGACTCTGGTGGGGACTCCGGGGGAAAGTAATCTATATTCTGACGAATGGTCACTAGTCACAAGCGTTCAATTCACAACATGACTTATGATTATGCTATGTATTTGATTTTTGCCGTAATGCTCCGTATTAGACGGAATGCTACGCTCTGAGGGTGAATATGATGTGAATGCTATGATTATGCAAAGAGGCGTAGATTCGGGACTCGAATCCCGTTGCTGCGAAGATCTCTGGTCGATCTGCTTGAAATGGACCTCCCAGCTGGGGATGAGATCACTGGTAGATCTAATGATGTATCTGCTCGGGGATATATGTCACTGGTTGACATATCCTTGTAATACGGGACCCAGCTGGGGTTTGTAGAAGCTTTCTTCACTCTGTTGTGATCTCTTCATGCGTTGCTCTTCTGGATAGAGGCTAAGGATTCTGTGGGGAGATGATTCCCTGATTTCTGTATTCAGCTGAGGATGACACGGCAACTCGGCTGGGGAATTGTGAGAGGCAACTCAGCTGGGGAGAGCAACAAGAGGCAACTCAGCTGGGGATAGAGCATTTCCGATGCTGAGATTGAGTGCATGTCGATTTGGCAACTTTGCTGGGGAAGTGGGCACTCTCCGGTGCCATGCGGAAGATAGACCGAGTTGATAATGATTTGCCGGCTTGCTGAAACGTAACTTGCATGCCCCAGGTTGCGTTCTGGATACCTGCAATCCTGCAAAGGTAAGGAAACATACAAAAGGTACCGAGGTATCCCTCACTGGATTCCGTCATAGGAGATAAGTACTTTCGAGAGTAATCATATTCCCTGTAAGCATGTGCTTATTATTACTTTTTTAGAGAAAGGCATCTGTACTCATGCAATTGTATTTTTAGAGATATCAGACAACTCTTTGCAAAACATAAATGTAAAAGACGAAACATGACCGAAAATCTGATTTTATTAATTCATGTGCCCTGAATTGGCAAGATACAGTCAAAGAAACATATTTCCTGGAATGAGGAGATTGTTACAAATTGAGAAATAAAGTGCTGGCGATGCTGACGACGCTTTCGAAGAGCTTCCTCTTCTGCTATGACTCGTATGACAATGACGTTCTTCTCGTCTTGCTTTCTGGAGAAAGTTGATTCTAATCGAAGCTTGATCCTTTGTAGCTTACCAAGTTGCAGATAATGCAGACGAATTCAGAATGCAGTTGTTCGCTTATTCCCTTATTTTGCATGGATCGCCCTTTCGGGTTTTCAATCCATCGGGATACCCATTTTTGCCTGAGCTGTCCAATGCAGCTTTTCAGCTCAGCGGGTGTACGTTTTTTCATTTATTTCCCTTATTTTTGCCCGAATCTTTTATTCTGTTTTTGACTCGCCGGGATGCCCTATTTTTGCCTGGACTTACATTCTGTTTTTGTGTCCAGCGGGTCATTTTATGCGAAGTATTTTTTAACTGCATCTGAATTCACAGGGGACGGGAAATCTTCACCATCCATGGTGCTGAGCATCAGTGCTCCACCAGAGAAAACTTTCTTTATGACGAATGGTCCTTCATAATTTGGAGTCCATTTGCCCCTGTGGTCTGTATGAGGAGGGAGGATTCTTTTCAGCACAAGATCTCCCACTTGGTACTCTCGGTGCCTGACTTTCTGATCGAAGGCTCTCTTCATTCTCTTTTGATATAGCTGCCCATGACAGATCGCAGCCAATCTTTTCTCTTCGATCAGACCCAGTTGTTCGTATCGGGACCGAACCCATTCTGCTTCACTCAGTTTAACATCCATTAGTACCCGTAGGGAGGGTAATTCAACTTCAACAGGTAGGACTGCTTCCATACCATACACAAGCTGATACGGTGTTGCCCCAGTGGATGTTCTGATTGACGTGCGGTACCCATGCAAGGCAAACGGTAGCATTTCATGCCAGTCTTTGTATGTGACTACCATCTTCTGCACAATCTTCTTAATATTTTTATTTGCTGCCTCAACAGCGCCGTTCATCTTTGGCCTGTAAGGAGAAGAATTGTGATGTTGAATTTTGAAGTCCCGGCACAGTTCTGCCATCATTTTATTGTTTAGATTGGAACCATTATCAGTAATGATTCGCTCGGGAACTCCATATCGACAGATGATATCTCTTTTCAGAAATCTGGCTACCACTTGCCTTGTGACGTTTGCATATGAGGCTGCTTCAACCCACTTGGTAAAATAGTCAATGGCGACCAGGATGAATCGGTGGCCGTTCGAAGCAGTTGGCTCAATCTTGCCAATCATATCAATGCCCCACATGGCAAAGGGCCAGGGTGAAGACATGATGTTCAAAGGATTGGGAGGCACATGCACCTTATCTGCGTAGATCTGGCATTTATGGCATTTTCTGGCGTAAGCACAACAGTCTGCATCCATCGTGATCCAGTAATAGCCTGATCTTAACAACTTCTTAGCCATGGCATGCCCTCCAGCATGGGTACCAAAAGAGCCTTCATGCACTTCATGCATCAGTAAATCTGCTTCCGTCTTATCAACACATCTGAGGAGTACCATGTCAAAGTTCCTCTTGTATAAAGACCCATCAGTGTTCAGGAAGAAACTACCAGCAAGCCTTCTTAAAGTCTTCTTATCATTGGAAGATGCCCCAGGTGGGTATGTTTGATCCTCCAAGAAGCTTTTAATGTCATGGTACCAAGGCTTATCATCTTTTACAACATCCGCTGCGAACACATATGCTGGTCTATCGAGTCTGGACACTGAGATCTGAGGTACAAAGTTAGCAGCTTGAACTTTGATCATGGATGAAATGGTAGCAAGAGCATCTGCAAACTGATTCTCGTCCCGAGGGATATACTCAAGTTTGACCGTTGTGAAGAAAGTCAATAACCTCCTTGTGTAATCCCTGTAAGGTATCAGGTGATCTTGATGGGTGTACCATTTTCCGTTGGTTTGATTAACTACCAGAGCTGAATCTCCGAATACCGTTAAAGTCTTGATCCTGAGGTCAATGGCTTCCTCAAGACCCATAATGCAAGCTTCGTATTCAGCTTCGTTGTTAGTGCAGTTGAAAGTGAGTTTTGCCGAGAAAGGCATGTGAACTCCCTTAGGTGAAACGAGTACCGCACCAACACCACGACCATTCATGTTAACAGCCCCATCAAACATCATAGTCCATTCTTCCTCCGGGTCAGGCCCTTCAGTGTGAATAGGCTCTTCGTGATCTTTTGCTTTAATGAACATGATGTCCTCATCAGGGAAGTCAAACCTCATAGGCTGGTAGTCATCAATGGGTTGCTCAGCAAGATATTCGGACAATACACTGCCCTTGATGGCTTTCTGAGAAGTGTACTGAATGTCGTATTCTGTAAGAATCATTTGCCATCTTGCAACCCGTCCGGTAAGCGCCGGCTTCTCAAATATGTACTTGACTGGGTCCATCTTTGAGATCAGTAAGGTAGTGTGGGTCAACATATACTGCCTTAGTCGGCGAGCAGCCCACGCTAAAGCACAGCAAGTTTTCTCGAGCAGTGAATAACGCTGTTCACAGTCGGTAAACTTTTTGCTTAGGTAGTATATTGCATACTCTTTTCGACCAGACTCGTCATGCTGACCTAGTACACACCCCATTGACTCTTCTAATACTGTCAAGTACATAATCAGAGGTCTTCCTTCTACTGGAGGCATGAGGATTGGAGGTTCTTGCAGATATTCCTTGATCTTGTCAAAAGCCTTCTGGCAGTCTTCGTTCCACCTGACCGTTTGTTCTTTTCTTAACAGCTTGAACAAGGGTTCACAGGTTGCTGTAAGGTGAGATATGAACCGTGAAATGTAGTTCAATCGACCTAAGAACCCTCGAACTTCTTTCTCAGTTTTCGGTGCAGGCATCTCTTGGATGGCTTTGACTTTATCAGGGTCAACTTCAATCCCTTTCTCACTTACAATAAAGCCCAGCAGCTTACCAGACCGCACCCCGAATGTGCATTTGTTGGGGTTAAACTTCAACTGGTACTTCCTCAGACGCTTGAACAACTTGAGCAGATTCACCAGATGATCTTCTTCAGTAAGGGACTTGGCAATCATGTCATCCACATAACACTCTATTTCTTTATGGATCATATCGTGGAATAATGTTACCATAGCCCGTTGATACGTTGCACCAGCATTCTTGAGCCCAAATGGCATTACCTTGTAGCAGAACGTGCCCCAGGGTGTGATGAAAGTTGTCTTCTCCATGTCTTCAGGTGACATTTTGATCTGATTGTATCCTGAAAATCCGTCCATGAAGGAGAATACCGAGAACTGAGCCGTATTATCTACCAATACGTCAATGTGAGGTAATGGAAAATCATCTTTCGGGCTGGCTCTGTTCAGATCCCGGTAATCAACACACATTCTTACTTTGCCGTCCTTCTTAGGCACAGGTACTATGTTAGCAACCCACGGCGGATAGCTAGTTACAGCAAGGAACCCGGCGTCCCATTGCTTTTGTACCTCCTCCTTGATTTTCATAGCCATGTCTGGACGAGTACGGCGCAGCTTTTGTTTAACCGGCGGGCACTCTTCTCTCAAAGGCAGCTTGTGCACCACAATGTCGGTATCCAACCCTGGCATGTCTTGATACGACCAAGCAAACACATCCACATACTCTTGAAGTAGATCGACCAGTTGCTTCTTCACTGAGTCTTGCAGGCAGGCCCCGATTTTAACCTCTTTCACGTCTTCCTCTGTACCAAGATTAATCACTTCAACCTCCTCCTGGTGAGGAGTAATAACCTTTTCCTCTTGTCTTAACAACCTGGCTAGCTCTTCAGGAAGCTCATATTCTTCGTCAACCCCTTCATCAGCTTGCTTGATTGGATTGTCAAAGTCATACGATGTCATAGCCGTGCTGTTGTCGGTGCTGTCTGGAAGGCACTCTCTGCAAGGGTTAAGTTGGTTCATTTTAGTGATTGATTTTAATCTTGCTTTAGAAAAAAGTGAAATGAAGTTATCATTTTGAAAACACCGCCATTTATTTTTTTGTACAAAAAGAAAAATGGAAAAACAGTGAGCAGAAAAGAAAAAGACTCGTTTGCAAAAAGATGTCTGATATTTCATTAATTTAATCTTGTTTGCACAAAAGTACAGATGGCCCTGATTACAAAATGAGTCTTGTCATCTTGGGCAAGATGCAAGACTTTGATGCATGCTATAAAAATACAGGAAATAATAATTACTCTGCTTGAGTAACCCTTATAATTTCCTGGGAAGACCAGTTCGAGACACTGCTCCCCGGGATCTTTGGACGAATCCAATTCTCCAGATTGCGCTCCTCTTCCAGCTCGTCTTCCAAACAATTGATAGCATCGGGGGTAAGCATCCCCCCACTGACAAAACCAGGCTCTGCAGCAGCCTTTGCTTGATGTTGAGTTGGTCTGTAACCCAACCCAAACTTGTCCTTCTTCTCCTCCACAGCCAATACCTTGCCCCAGCCTAGGGCAGTTCCTTCTTCAACAACCTTCCGGGCTTGTTGGTAAGATGACATGGAGATACCTGACACAGCAGATGCTTCATTGACGTTCAAGGCTTCAAAACCTTGGCTCATTGTTTCATGGATCTCCCCATCCATTTCAATGTATTTATAGGTAGCCAGATGGCTAACAAAGATATCCTCTTCCCCACAGATTGTGACAACTTGGCCTTCCCACTCAAATTTTAACTTTTGGTGAAGGGTAGACGTTATTGCGCCGGCGGCGTGAATCCAGGGTCTACCCAACAAACAGCTGTAGGCGGGCTGAATGTCCATCACATAAAAGATAGTTTTAAAGGTCTGCGGGCCAATTGTCACGGGCAGCTCAATCTCTCCCAGAACCGATCTCTTAGAACCATCAAAGGCTCTTACTACCAGGTTGCTGGGTCTCAATGCCAATCCATCATATTCAAGCTTCACCAGAGCCTTCTTTGGTAAGACATTCAGGGAAGAACCTGTGTCCACCAGCACATGAGAAAGGACAGCTCCTTTGCATTCCATAGTTATGTGCAAGGCTTTGTTGTGGTTGCGGCCATCCGCTGTCAAGTCAGAATTGGTAAACCCTAGCCCATTGCTAGCAGTAACATTTCCAACCACGGTTTCCAATTGGTTGACAGTAATCTCCTCAGGCACGTAAGCTGCGTGCAAGACTTTAAGTAGTGCATTCCGATGGGCCTCGGAGCACATAAGCAGTGAGAGGATAGAGATTTTGGATGGCGTCTGGTGAAGCTGATCCACAATTTTATAATCACTCTTTTTGATGATTCGCATAAACTCATCAACTTCCTGATCGAATGGAGTCTTCAGGGTTTCTTTGGCAGCTGAATCTTCCTGCACCGGGCCTTTTCCTTTTGCCTTGGCAGCAGCTTCTGCCTCGGCAGTAGGTCTTTGAACTTGTGAAGCAAAAAGACGTCCGCTTCGGGTGAAGCCTCCGCCTCCCCCCACATTATCTACTTGTGGTGCAGGTGTTGATGTTTCAAGAGTGATTCTTTTCCCTTCATAGTACACGTCAGAGCCATAGTGCCAAGGGATGGCCCTATTGCTTTCATATGGTACTGGTCCAGGCACCGTGACAGTGACTGGACTGATTGCTGCTGCTGAAGGGACTGTAATTGTTTGTGGATCATAAAAGATTGTAACTGGTGCTCTGGTGGGAGCAGCACCTTCTGAATGGTAGGCGGAGTTATTTTCAGGATCGTAGAATATGGTAACAGTGGAGACATCTTCGTGATTGATTGCTGGTGTTGTAGGAGGTACTGTTGGAAGGACTGTTGTTGTTGTTGATGGAGAGTCGAAATGGAATGAAGCTGAAGTTGTAGCAGGAGAAACTGTTGAAAACTGATCATTTGGGAGAACTGATGAAGTACTTGTTGATGGTGCTGATGAATTGTCGGGAACAATAGTTGCTGCAGTTGTAGGAGGTTCTGAAACCGTTGTTGATGAAGTTGTCGGATTTGCCGGAAACGATGTAGTGATCTGTAGCAAGCCACTCTGAATAAGGCTGTTGATACCATTCCTCAGGTCCTCACACCCATTCCATGAAATATTGCAGTAGGGACACCCTAGTTCACACCCCGGAAATATTTGGTTTTCGCGGAGTTGAGCCTTGATTTCCACCAATGGTGTCCTGATCTGATCCACACTAGTTATCAAATAAGACGGTTGGTCTTCTTCAATAGCATTAATTCGGGGACCACCATGGTTTGGCATAGGGTTTTTATTGACATTGGGCGGCGGTGCAAAATTCAGAGCCTTGGAGTCTACCAAGTCTTGTACCTTCATATGCAGAGCCCTGCATTTTTCTGTACTGTGACCAGGTGCGTTTGAATGGAAAGCACACCTAGCATTGGAGTCATAGTTCCTTGGTAGACTGTTGGGATCCGGAGGTGCCAACGTTCTTAGCTCAACTAGGTTGAGTTTTAGAAGTTGTGGCAGCAAGGCAGCATACGGCATTGGGATCGGGTCGATCACTCTGTTAGCTTGGGATGGCCTTTGTTGGAATGGCCTCTGTTGATTGTTGTTACTGTTGAAGTTTCTTGGAGGGTACTGATTCTGATGATACTGAGGTTGTTGTTGGAAGTTTTGTTGAGGAGGTTGATAGACTGGCTGAGGATGAGCTGGAGCAGGGATAGTGACTGCTGCTATTGTCCTTGGAACATATTGGGGCCTACCCCTGCTGGTGTGAATGGCATTGGTCTCGCCAGTTCTTCTCGTGCCTGCAAAAGGCTTTCTTGTACCACTGGACGAACTAGCACCATTATCAGAAATTTTACCCATTTTCAATAGGCTTTCAATTCTCTCCCCCGCTATGACAACATCTGCAAAGCTGGTGGAGGAGAAGGCAGCTAGCCTATCAATATAGGTTCCCTGAAGGGTATTCATGAACATATCAGCCATTTCTCTTTCAGACATAGGTGGCTGGACGGCAGCAGCAAGCTGTCTCCATCTTTGAGCATATTCTCTGAAGCTCTCCCTTGATGATTGTGACATCCCCATTAGGAGGGTCCTATTGGGTGCCATATCCAGATTATACTGATACTGTCTGATGAAGGCCTCTGCCAGGTCCTTCCAGCATCTTACAGTTGCTCTTGTCAGATGGGAATACCACTCCCTCGATGCTCCAGTCAAACTATCTTCGAAATAGAACATCCACAATTTCTCATCCATGGTATAAGCTTTTAATCTCCCGAGGAAAGATTGCAGATGGGTTCGGGGACAGGAAGTCCCATTATACTTTTCAAAACATGGAGGCTTGAACTTGTGGGGAATCCTAACCCCGTCTACCAAACCCATGTCCATGACGTCGAAGCCCAAAGAGTTTTGAGATTCTAAGGACCTCAACTTCTCAGCTATTTCTTCCAACCGTCTATCGTAAGTTTCCTCTCCGGCACCCATTACTGTATACTGGTCTTCCTGAGGATCTTCTTGAAGTACTCTGGCTGCAGTGGCTGTTCCTTGAACATTTGCAGGAATGTTAATCTCAGGATGTAGATGTGGGCCAAACACAGGAGGATTAACATGGGGTTGCACCCGTTCATTGTTACTTGTGCCAGCAGTCCCCACATGGGGGTCATCTTGATTTCTCCCTTCTACCAAAGTTCTGAGCCTCTCCTGGCTTTGAGCTAGGTTATTCATCACTTCCATGAATTGTGTTATCTGAGTTCTCATCTCCAACCTTTCGTTGGCCATCTGGTTTCTGACCTCTGTAAGGTCCTGCTGCATCTGATCCATCTGAATTCCCGGAAGGTTGTTTCTAGTTGGGTACCTGTGTGGCCTGTTGAGGGGAAATGCCCGGCGGCGAGCAATAATTCCTGAATATCACAACAGAGGTTAGCAACAACAAAACAAACAAACGGGTTAGCATGCAATGCAGTTATGCTTATTTGTTCTCAAGGTATCCGGTTTGGCCTTCAGTTTTGACCCTTCCAGACCCTTGAAGATGCTGCTGTTGAAGTTGCTTTTGAAGTAACCCAGATGGAAACTAACACAAATATATTACAAAAATGTGAAATAATACAATTTGTCCATTTTACAACACAAGCCCTCAAAGGGGTCAAAACACATCACAAAAAGCAAAAGTACATGGAATAGGAATAGCAACAAGCAAATGATCAAACTCCAAGGCCAAACTCATCCTCACGAACTTCCTTGAGAAGTGCTTCGGTCACAGGATCAGCCGGATGCTCCGTGAGACTTCTGATGAGAAGGTTTCTTGTTGCAACAGCTGCAGTCAACTTCTTATTCTGACTTTGGTCCTTAGACCTCTTCACTCCAGCTCTGATTTCTAGCTCTGATATTTCCTTCTGGGCTGCTGCCAGGGCTTTTTCCATCTGCTCCATCTTGTCCTGAACTCTCTTGTCTTCTAGAGTACGGGCCTCAGTGATCCGGACCCACCTGGCCTGACTCTCTTTCAAATACAAGTCTGTCCTTGCTCTCTGGAACTGGGCTTCTTTACAAGCATTCTTCAGAATCTGTTCACCAGCTTTGGATTTGTTGATATAATCTCCAGACTTCTCAATCTTGGTCAAGTGTTCCACCCTCAACTTCTCCAATCTCTCAATCTCCCTCACACCTTCACTCCTCTCTCTGAGGGTCTTCTGCAAGGCTTGGGTTAACTTCTCATTTCTTTCCTTCAAGCTCTCAAACTCCTCCAAACTGATAGTGGCAGGGGGTGGTGCTGAAGATGACTCAGGCATGTCTTCTATGGTAAAGGGCATTCCAGAGAATTGGGCCCTAGCATGGGACCACTCATAATATTGGACTGATGCCACATTATTGCACTTCCCCAGAATGGTGATTCCCTTGGTTTGAACATGATCCCAGGCCCAGGCAGCCTGCCTAACAGTTGCCAGACTAATCTTGTTCTCACAGTAGAGGGTCTCAACCAAGTCTTGCTCCCTGGGAGTATGGACCAGTGCATAGCCTAATTGCCTCCTGAACAGCAGAGGGTTGTAATTGATACTTCCCTTAACTCCTATTAAGGGCACATTGGGAAAGTGCCCACAGCTTGTGATTATATCTCTGCCCTTGGTGCTTTGAGTACACCATCTGATGTCTGCTGAAGTGAGAGTAGCGAGCCTCTTAGCCCAGTTGCTTTGCTGATGAGGATTTAGAAATGCATCTGTCCTGGGTAGATGCCTGAGAAGCCAAGCATGGAATAATGGAGCACAAATCCTCACTAATCTTCCCCTCTGCTTCTCATTTCTCTGATGGACTGAGTAATAGAGATCACCCAGTAAAGTTGGCACTGGGTTCTTCAGGATGAACAAATGGATTGCATTCTTGCTGATGAATCGAGGCTCATCTGCAAACAACACAATTCCATATACACTTAAGGCCAACAGAGCACAAACAGCTTTCCACTCCCCCAAGGAGGCCTTCAGACTAGCTTGAAAAATCAGGAAGTCCAGATGAAATCCAGGGATCCCAGCCTTAGAGGTCATGTGTTGTTCAATCAAAACAGGCTCCAGATACAAAGCTTTTGCTATCTCTCCATTGCTGGGAAAGACCATTTCAGGGTTGAAAGGGACTTCCCTCTTGATAGGCAAACCAACCAAAGATGAGTATTCTTCTAACAGAGGGCCCAACTGAAAGTCTTGAAAGGTGAAACATCTCAATGGGGGGTCATAAAACTGAATACAGGTATGGATCAAACTTCTCTGAGATGGGTCCAGATCCATAACCAAGTCAAGTATATCCCCACAATGCTCTCTGAACAGAGGTATGTGATCTGGAGTGATCAGGGTTTGGATCCTCCTGATGTCTGATAAGTTGGATTGGAAGAAATGATAGGTGATGTTGCTTTTCTTTGGAGCCATAAGTGCTGAGTAGAATAAGTGCTGGTGAAGATGCTGAGGAGTGGGCCACAGGCTGGCTAGTGCAAGTAACTGAAGTATATGGCTGACAAGCTGAAGCAAGTGCTGGTGGAGACAGGTCAATACTGCAGATGGGGTCAAAACCAAAACCAGATGAAAATGGATACCCTGAAACACAAATAAGCAAATGTTAATATGATGCAATGGTTACGTATGCAAATGATATGCAAGGGTTTGTGACTGAGCTGGATCTGATCAAAATGTCCTGGTATAAGTCCATGTGTGTTCAAGAATTCCAGATGGAGGTCTATAAATCCAGTAACCAGGGTGGGGGCTCAAATAAAGAGCCACATGTCCAGGGTTTTAGAATCACAAGAACTATCCAACATGGAGCATTCTTAACAAAGTCAAAGTAACAGGGTAATCTGAGGTCAAGGTACCTGCAAACCTGTAAACAGCCCAACCCCCTCACAGGTGGTGATCTAGAACAAGGATCCTCAGACTTGGATCAGTTATGAGAAGTGTAAACACTTCTAACCCGGAGGTACAGTGTTTACAATAACCATAACAATTCCTCCTCTAATTCACCTCAGTTTCTGAAGGTCAATACTAAAAGGTCATCCAGACTTAGCAGGCTTCCCAGATAGCCCTAGCATTGCAGGAAATCTGCAACACAGAGTTCTCAAGAAGAAACCCATATCTGAACCGTGTTTCATATTCCCGCACCAGACCGAAATGGAATGGGAAAGAATATGATTCACTCTAGCCTAGGTGTCACTCAGGTCCCAGGTATAGGACCTTAACTCTCAATGAAATACCCACCCACCAAGGCAAACAACAGATCCAGCCAGCAATAATGACAGTATGATATAAATGCAATAAAGAAAGCAGTAAAAGTAAATGTACATAAAGCAATAAACAAAAATAAATACAAGCACAAACAAGCACATAACACCCCAGTAAACACAAATCAAACAAGCGATAGGAGGAACCCACAAAAAGAACCAGAAGCCCTGGTTGCAGTATAAGGTTCCCCAGCAGAGTCGCCAAGCTGTCGCTCCCGATAAATGGGAATGGCCCAAATAAAGGTACAGACGCGAACGGTCGGCGAGAGGGACAGTGAGAACACACAGCCGTGAACTCACTGGAGATGAATAGAGTCGCCAGCTAGGCATTTTTATCCCGGAGGAAAGGCAATGCTGCATAGGCCTAGAAAAAGATGGATAAGACGGTTTGCGAACCAGAGAGACTGAGAAAGGGGGTTGGTTACAACCTGGGAAGGTATTAGCACCCAGATTGTCCGTCGTACTCGACGGGATCCACGCTTAAAAAGATTTGTGTTTTAAAGGGGTAGTGTCAGTGCAATTTGTGTGTAAAAGAGCTGGAAAGATGTACAGGTGTCAGTGTAAAAGAAAGTGATGTGTATAAATGTACAGTGTCAGTGTAAGAAAGAGTATGCTCATGATTATGAGGCTTAAAGAATAATGCTGGAAGGAGGGGGAATATACAGAGACTTTTGTTCGATAACTGTTAAGTTATGCCTACGTATCCTCTCGTGCAATGAGGAAGTCAGAACACCGTAGTTCGACCCAAAGAGACTGAAAGATGAATTGACTTGTGAACTGCTTACTTGTCAATGCTCAAGTGTATGACCCGTCTGGCTCAGGTGCAAACTGTCTTGCATTAGACGGAAGAAGCAAGTTCTCGTTTGTGAGTGAAGATGATGAGAAAAGAATCCCGGAGGAGACGATTATTGTTTGTTTTTGAGTTTTCAGTCTTTTATTGCTTTTTGAAGTTTGTCATGGATTAATGAGCTTAAGCCTAAACCAATGGGTTAGTAAACTCATCACATCTTCCCTCTGATTAGGGGTAATGAGAATTACCTTAAGTGTGAAGTCAGATTCTCACACTTAATCACCTTTGGTATAGGATTAAGATCATTAACCTATTTGTGATTATTTAGATGTTTTTGTGTTTTTTTGTTTAGTGTCGAGTAATGAGGTTAAGCCATAATCAAGGATTAAACAGACCCATTACACCATCCTAAAAGAAGGATGATAGATGAGAGTGTTTAAGTTGAGGAAAACTCCTCAACTTAATCCATGATTAGGGATTAAACCCATGACAAAACAAGCCTTTGATTAAGTGGATTTTAGATTAATGATGATGATGAAGTGTTTTTTTTTTATGATTTGTAAGACAACTTGAGGAGGACTTGTCCATTAACACTAGGGTTAGTCCTTCTTAACCACTTAAGGAAGAATTAGAACCCTAATGCAAGGCCCAAGTTACAAGTGTAATGTCTTGATGTTTATTAAGTGAATTGATTAAGAGATTTAAACACCTTAAGGGTTTAATACTTAGGATTAAAGTTATACACTCCATCCTAAGAGAAGGATGTAGGCATAAGCTAAATCACAAAGTCTTAAAGCCTTTAGGGTTTAGTCCCTGATTATGAGATGAGAAGAGAAGACTCAAAGAGAGACCCAAAGGTAAAAACTATGAGGGGAAACTAATCAAAACCCTAATTCATTGTCATGCTTGGTTGTTCCTAAGGTTTGTGAGGTTTCACCAAGAAGATCTTCAATGGAACCAACAGGAAGCAGATGAATAAGATCAAGAGAAGCAAAATGACTTGCTTCATTCAAGAAGTCAAGTCACTTGAAGAAAGAAAGTGGGAGGAAGAAGAATGAGCAAGCTCAATCTCAAACACAAATAGAAATGCAGCAATGGATGCGAGAGAGATGAAAAGAAAAGGTATGAGAAGTGAAGGCAAATCCACTTCTCAAGTTTGCTTACCACCTGCAATGTTAGAAAGAAAATGCAATGCAATGCAAGATGAGATGAAATGATATGATGCTAAGCAAAACCAGAAGCATGTTGATGATGATAATGATGTTATGAGGTGCTGCAAACATGAGGCAAAGCAATGGGGATGTTCATACAAGATTATGAATGCAAATGATGCAAGCTAAGGAGCATGAACAAACATGGAAAGTTATGAATCATACAAGACAAATGACATGGCAAATATGAGATGCAATGATCAAAGATGCTTCCTATATGTCTTAAGATGTCAAATGAATCACAAGAATGCACAAAATGCAAAGACAAGTCATGTTATGCAAGAGAATGCAAGAAGGATGCAAAAGAAAGCCCAAATTAGGGTTCATGGATCAAACATCAAACAAAAGTCCAAAACAGAAACAAAACCCTAAGATAAAAATGGAAAATGGCACTCAAAGAAACCCTAATCCTATGCTAAAGCAAGGTTCAAAGGGGAGGTTCCAACTCTTAACCAAACTCAAGATATGAATTTTCTAAGTTATTAGGGTTTTTTAGGGTTCTTAACAAAAGAAATGCCAAACAATTAGAAAATGAGGAAACAAATCATGGCCATTTTATCTTTGAAAATACATGCTAAACACAACACAATGCAAGAAGAATCAATGTCTCAACCTTCTCCAATAGGCAGAAATGAATTTTTGAATTTAGTATCAAATTCATGCATAAAAAATGATTTAATTCAATGAAAAATTCTTAAAATGCATCAAGATCAAAAAAGAAATTTGGTTTGAAGGTTGGACAATGTTTCTAAATGTCTTAGAACATTTCATGAATTTTTTTGTAATTTTTAAATACCTAAAGGTATTTTTAATTAATTAATTCCCATTAATCAATTAAAAATAATCTTTTAAATATTTAAAAATACCTTTTTTATGATGAAAAATAAAATAAAAATATTTTTGGGTCTTAAAAATTATTAAAACTTTAAGGAAAAAGTTTCATAATTTTTAAGATTTTTTTGCTATTTTAAATTAATTATGCAATTTAAATGAAAGAAAATGAATTAAAAATTAAATAAAATAAAAGTCAGAGGAAAGGAGGGCCAGGATGAGCCTAGGATTTGAATTGGTTGACTGGCGCGTGATCTTGTGGCCAGGATTGGTTCTGAGTTAATTACATTTAATTAAAACTAATAATAAAATTAGGGCTAATCAAAGAGATCCTGGCCTTTCCCTTGCGCGCGCAGTCAACAAGTCAATGGCAATCAATGGTCCAAATTCAAACTAGCATTAATGACTGTAATTAGGGCAAATCACTCTCAGGTGGCCGGAGAAGACCTCCGGTCGTCTTCTCCGGCCAGCACCTCACCTGAAAAATCTCCAAACCTCTCAAAACGTACCAAAAATGAAAACCAAGAACATGGAAATGATCCTCATCCTCTCACGAACCAAACCCCTCTCTCAAAACAAATTTATATTTCCTAAATCAACTGAATCGAAGAGAAAAAGTTCTAGGTCACGCAAGCTTCAGAAACAAATTAAATGCTCAAATCACAACCATTTTCAAAACCAATGGTACCAGAATGATCAGTGAAACAAATAGAACAAGTTTGTAACAAGCAAAATCATTTCTGGAAAAATAAATTTCAGGCTACCTGAGATTTGAAGCTTTCCACTTGAGGACTTTCTGGCCTTCTCTTTATGTGCAAACCACTCCTTAGGACCCCTTGATGATGTTTGAATGCCTTAGAACAATTTATGTAGGCTGGCTGATGAGTTTCGAAAGCTCCTGCTTCAAGCTCAGTCAACAATGGCTATGGTGATTCTGACTGATTCAGGCCACTGTGAATGATGGTTTATGGTCCAGATGATGTATGGAGAAGCTTTGCAAGGTTTGTTTGGCTGTTTGTGGGCTAGGGAGGGAGATTCGAATGAATCTGCAGAATGAGGGTGAAGAATGGCAGTGGGGTGCTTTGGCTGTTTCAGGCTTATGCTTTGGGTGGTTTCTACTCAATGATGCATGGTGAGTTGAATGGAGGAAAAGGTTTTTGTGTTTGCAAGCTGTGGAGAGGAATTCGAAGCAAGTTGCAAATGGGAGTGTTTTTGTGAATGTCTCTAGTGTGATGGTTTCAGCCTTGCTTCTTCTTATGGCTAGCTTGCAAATTGATAACATAAACAAATCTGATTGGCTGGATGATGTGACTTGTGCTTTTGTGATTGGTAAGTTTGCTTTTGCCAAAAGTCAAAAATCTTGTAAGAGAAGCATGGGCTTGATACTAGGCAAGTACAAGGGCTAGGGCTGGCGCAGCATGGTGAGTGTGTGAGGCTGGCTTGATTCAAGGACCAATGCAGCAAGTTGGTGAAGCATGATCATGAGTTTTGCAACTTGGTTACTTTATGGATTTTCATGAAAAATGCCTTGTTACATGAACTAAGCACATGTGATCTTTGGTTCAAATCTGATTTTTGGGACTTAGAGAATGTTTGTGTGCTGGTTTGAGAGGAATTAGAAGTCACATAATGCATTGGTTCATGACTTTGCAAAATTTCACACTTGGTGCATCTCTTGAAAATAAGTGATTTTTGCCAACTTTAACAAACCATAACTTTTGATCCAAGATGAATTAGATCATGTTCTTGTACTTTTTGGAAAGGGAAAGATGAGATCTACAACTTTCATGACCAAAGTTTTTCCATTTGAAGCATTTTTGGATCCAAAATCATGGCTTGAAAAATGACCTAAAATGAAGCATTCTTGAAAAGTCAACTATGCCCAAAAAGTCAACATTTGCAAAAACCCTAAATTCTTGATTTCTATGAACTTCAACCTTCTTCCATGATCAAATAAAGATCATATACACTCAAAATGATGAAGATCACCCATTGGTTGGGTCATTGGGGGCCTCAGATGCCCTGATTTTACACTGACTTGTCTGAAAAGTCAACTCTTGATCAGATGACTTCCCCATGGAATTTCTTCATGAAAATTGATATGCATACTCCCTATACCATATAGAGATCAATGGAAACAAGAATGACCAAAAAATTTGGAGTTATGGCCTCTGAAACCAAAACCCTAATTTTAGGTCAACTGTGCAGTTCATCCTGGCTCTGCATCCACTCAAACCCTAGTTCTTGTGATTCCTCTGCATTTTTGACTTTGAGGAGATGGAATATGATGTAAGAACACACATGGACCCCTTTGAAGTGATTGGTGGCCTTTGGAATGGCTCAAGATGCCCTGAGGTTGCTCAGATCACAAACCCTAGGTGCAAATGCCTTAGAAACTATGCAGTGAATCAAAAAATGTACTATGAGATGATATGATTGTGTTTATGCATATGAGAATGATCACAAGCCATGGTGTGAATGGGTGAGGGCAAATTTGGGGTGTTTACAGTAAGCAAGACATACTCATCTTGGGACAATATACAAAGATCATATTGCTCCCAAATCCCTAAAGCTTACTCATACAACATCTTAAGTATAGTCTTCCTTGTCAAATAAGGGAAGTCTAACACTTCTGGTGTTCTAACCATTTTTGGGAGGAACAATATTAGTTCAAATCTAAACTTCACTGTTTACAACTTATCACCTAATCACTACCTGTGTTAACTTCTACCTAGGAACTCCTAGATATGAGAACCCCATTTCACTTCCTATCAGTCACATAATAGTGACAATTCAACCACAACTCAAAAATAAAATAACACTCTTCCAAGACAATACTAAGTTTTGCTTAAAAGATTTAAACTAAGAACAATACAATTTTTTCTTAAAAGCTAATGAGTGAACAATTAACAATGAATAATCAATCAACTCAACTCATCAAAACTAATACAAGAGTAACATACAAAGAAAACACACTAAACCCTAAAGAACCACCAAGACACGACAAATCCTAATTTTAAATCTCTTAATCTCCAAGGCCCTCTATTTAAATAGCCTTCAGAACTCGTGGGCTTGGGCTCTTTAGGCACAAATCAGCTTCAAATCTTCTTCAAGATTTTATGCACACAAATAGGAACAAAATACAAACTTTCCTAAAAAGGTTCAAAGATCCTTTTTACGAAATACAATCAAATTTGTCAAGACAGAAGTTCCCAAAATATCCTTCCTAGGATAGCAGCAATGTGTGAATTAAAACACACTAAAAAATCATACTAAAAATACCAAAACAGACATGCCCTAACTAGTATAACATGTCCTGAAACATATCACAATATCATGTTGAACATGATGTTTGACTCTCATGGAAGAACATTTGGCTTAACATCTTGTTGTCAACATGTTTTACCAAAATGTTGCAACAAAAAATCACAGAAATTACACAAAGGTTCAAGTATGGGAGAGTTTGATAACCATGAAACGTATCACTTTTCCGACTTGATACACATGTCATTTTAGTTTGTTTTATCTCCTTTTTATGGTTTTGTGTTTGTGTATTGTCTTTGTTTCAGGTGCTTTATAAGTAGGAGTTGGTACATGAGAAAATGGAGCAAAAATGGCCAAAAACAGAGAAAAAAATGAAGAAAATGCACTAGTGGCGATCTCCATGGCGTTCACCATGACATAGCACCCATGGAGTGCCACCCACCTTAAAGAACAACCCAAAAAACTACTTCTGAGGTTCACGGAGTTTGCAATAGGGGCATGACGCTCGCCATGACCCCTCCACCAACCATGTTCACCATTTTGCACTCATGGCGTTTGCCATGTGCTTCGTAAGTTGAAAAATCGCAACAGAGTTTCCCAATCTTCTCCCAATTCAGCATTATTTTATCCACGCTCCCACACGAATTCATCATATTTTTAGATCCAGAAGCACTATATATAATCGTATTTTCTATATTTCAATATCCAAGTTTTTACAATTGAAGTAGGCAAAAAAAGTACTCATTGAAAATTACTTATTTGCTCACGTCGAGTGATAAGTGCACCATAGAGTTAGAATTTGAATAATTTTTTATTATACTTGGATTGTTTGTTTTGTAATTGTGTTGTGACATTTATTTCAGAATTTTATTTGCAAGTTTTTCTGTTTCAAATTTTCGCAATTGTCTTACTTAGTAGTACATATTCCCTTACTACTTTCTTTCTGCACTTTATTGTTTTAGACCTTAATATTATTGTTAGTGTTAATTGTTCTACTCTTTTAATTGCTACTATTTTGATCACAAGTATCATATGCATTACTGTTAGATTGTCTACTAGTATCATCTACCCAATCAAATTAAAATCTAAATGTACTGTATTGAAAATATTACATGTGCATGTTAGTTACTACTCACTATCATCATTATGTTTGGAATTTTATTTGGTATGCATTGCATGAGTATTATCTAAAATATGTTCGATTAAACCATTTAGGACCCGAAATGTTAAAACCGTCATTTCGACGATGCTCACCTCTAAGTTGGAAACTATTGATTTTGAGACTCGTTTTTGGAGCTGATTTTTATGATATTTTAATTTGAAATTAATTATCGCGGAAGCGTTAAACTTAGAGATATCGTTTCTGTTTCGAAAGAGAGGAACTCGTATCTGATTTAGAAAATAAAAATTATATTTTAAATTAAATCAATTGCGACAACAAAGAATATTTCAATTTGCAAAAATAATCATTTTCTAAAATAGAGTTTAAAAGAACAAATGTGTGGCGACAATAGGAATTTTTAAGTTTGAACTCTAATGCTACACGAGAGACATCTGATATCACCTTTAAACTTGTTTTTCACCCAAAGTAACTTTTTAATTAATTAGAAGCTCTTTATTTTCAAAAACACGAGTTTTATATTTTAACACGCTGAACCGTGACATCGACAATATAGATTTTAGAATAAAGTTATGTTCCGATTTAGCGAATGCAAACAGTTCATTTAAATAAAGTTTATTCTTATTAAAGAAAAATATTGTCCCAAATTAATTAACTAATTCGACTTAGTTGTGAGTATTGTTGATCGATGTGAATCATATTTTGGTCTCCTTTTTATTAATTGTTTTATATACCAACTTATTTTAATTCTCATTATAAATTCACTTATCATTTAGATCCATCGTCTTAGATTTACATATCAATAGTAGGTATCGGTAGATTGACTATTGGTCTCTATGAATTTAACAACCTTTTGTATTACTCTGATATACTTCATACACTTGTGGAGGCATCCCATCATATATATATATATATATATATATATATATATATATATATATATATATATATATATATATAAACTTAGAGAGAGAGAGAGATTTATAAGAAAAAAATTCACACTAGGTGATGCAAAACACGTTTGTGAAAAAGGGAGAGAACACAAAAAAAACACAAAGTTCATCCTTTACTTTCATCAACAATGGCAACATTTGAAGAAGAAAAAGAAAAATAAGAATAAGAAGAAGATGGTGATGATGGTCTTTGAAACTCACCTTAAACCTTTCCTTTTACTTTTAAGACTCAAACTCAAGTACCATATTCACTCCCTTTCCCCAATTTCATTTCAATCCCTTTAAACATCATTCCCTTTTTTGTCATAATGAGATGACCTTTTGAGAGAGCTAGTTTTTTCCTCAAGGTTAATGAGGGGCAAGTGAAGCATCAAGTGAGGATGCATATGGCTCGGAGGGAGAGGAGATTCATCATCATCCTCATCTCTAATATCTGGAAAAAGTGATTTTTCCATGCCTTAAGTTGTGAATTTCCATATTTTATGAACCCTAACCTATTAATTGTTAAATGCATGTTATACTCCTAGAATCTTGGTTGTTGATTGATGCGTGAATTGAAAATTAATGTGTAATGAAGCCATGATTGTGTCTAGTATGTTAGATGAGGGTTAGGATTGTGAATGAGATGTTGAGAGTTGAGTTCTATTGTAAAAAATTGAATAAAAACGATGAGTGCTACTGAGCTTGCTCGGGCCGTAACGTTGTCTACTACGACCAAACCATAATAGTTTTTGGTGTTTATACTAGGATATAAGTGTTGCCTATCTTGGAGCTTGTGTCTACTACAACCGTAATGTACACTACAAACAAGCTTTATTACACCATTACCATGATTAAAACCTATCTCTTTAGGTTATAAACCATATACCATGATGGTCTTTGATCCCTTAAGTTGTTAGGGTAAATCATTGGCATATATGTCATAAGGATTGAGTTAGAAACCTAAGAACGCACATGTTTGGAAAGTGAAGTAATCAAGAGGGTACTCATGTTAAGATGAAAAAGGGATATGTTTGGATCCATTAGGAACTATGTACTTAGGATTTGTCTAAGTGACCGAGTGCAAACCATACACTTAGGAATGAGACTAAGTGTTGGCCAATCGATTGGAATATGTTACATAAGGCATGCAGATTACTTAGGTTCTAATTGAATTGAGATACCTAGGTAATGGCACAAATGAATCCTAATTATCGTTATAGGATTGAACTTAGCATTGGCTAAGGATTTTTGAATATCCTCCAACAGGATGGAATATCCTAGTCGGCTAGCATCACTAGATAGTAATATAATCGGAAAGATTATGGTTACATGATACTAGGAGTATTTGGGGAAAACTTGTACATATTGTCCAATATAAGAGGTTATCCTAAATACTTGGCACCCTTATGAGATGTTAAATCCAAAAGGAGTGTGGCTAGAGGCTTCACGGGGTAATGACCTCAATGAAACCTATCTAGATGACAAGATGTTGTTCATGTATATGATGAATGGGTCATACAAGGCATAATGTTGGGTGGTTCGGTTGGATATCATGGCCTTAGAGTTGGACCCCTTTTTGAGTGTTACCACTTATGCAACACCACAACATCTCTGTAGGGAACAAGATCTTTAAGTTATATCATTTGGCAGTAGGGGGATTTGTGATGATAGCGATCACAATATATAATTCCCAATGATGTATGGATAAAATGGGACATAAGTACTCATGAGATAGAGTAGGAAGGTCAATGGTCTATACGCCACGCTTGATAGTTGAGTACTACATGTGTAGTTTGTGGCCTACGGGCTAAAATGGACGATTACACTCCCTGCTTACTTTCAGATGTAGGGGAATATGCACAACTTAGATCTTGTGGGTGGTGTAACATCCTAAATTCAATTAAATTATTTAATTGAATTTAGCTGCATTTTATTTTATTATTTAAGTGATTAAATATGTTGTTTATTATTTTTTGATGAATATAGGTGGTATGTGGCATTAATGGGTATGCTCGTGGGAGTTAGGAAGAGTGGTAGAAATTAATTAGAACTTTTAATTAATTTTAAAATGAGTAGAAATATAGAATAATTAATAAAATAATATAAATTGTGATATTTTGGTGGAAATTAGATTTTTTAGAAAAATAAGAGAAATTAGAGATGTGAAGGGTAAAATTGGAATAACCAAAATAGGAGAATTAGGTTTTCATTTAAAAAGAAAAGTGTGAGGGTTAAGAGAGTTTAGTGATATGTAGAAATTCAATTGAGAAAAAGAGGCAGGAGGAAAAATGAGAAAAAGGAAGAAGAATGGCTTGGAGAATGAGATCACCATAGCTAGAGCTTGAGCAATTGCTAGAAACTTTGGTAGAGGTGGATTACTCTAATATATGTGTCAATTTCATGAAGGGCGAAGAGAGGTCCTCACCCTCCTCTAGGTTTTTCTCTTTTTCTCCATTGTTTAGTTTGTGTGTTTTGGAGAAGGTTTGTATAAAATCTACCTTGAATTATTGTGATAAACAAGAATTAGTATTTGATTCTTACCGTTGAAATTCATGTAACAACATATATGAAATTTGGATTGTCGATGTTCATATAGTATGTAGTATGTGTTAATATGATGAATGTGTTGTTGAATTGTGAATGAATTGATGAGAAAAATTGTGACATGTAAATTCTATCGTACAATTATGTTTTTATGATAATTATTTTATTTTAACTAAAATCAAATATTAGGGGATGGAAACATTTTGGAACTTTAAGGTTATAAATAAACTAACATGAGGGGCTTGAGAGTTGGCATGGGAGAAATTGAAATTTGAGAAAAAAGACAGATCTGAAGGGGAAAGAGAACACTTTAGAACGATCATGAGAGAAAGGGAAAGTATTCCATCAACCTTCAACTTTGAGGTAAGGGGGATTTCTTTACTCATGAGTGACTTTTAGCAGTCAGGATGGTGATGGGTCCTTACCCTCCTATCTCTATATTTCACTTTGCACGGTTTATGGCCTTGTTAGTTGTCGCTCCCACTAAAAGACACCTGGTCAGATAGGGTACAGACGCGAACGGTCGGTGAGAGGAGGAATGAAGATGAAGGGAATAGAGTCGCCAGCTAGGCATTTTTATCCCGAAGGAAAGGTAATGCTGCATAAACCTAGAAGAAGATATGGATAAGACGGTTGTGAACCAGAGAAACTGAGAAAAGGGGGTTGGTTACAACCTGGGAAGGTATTAGCACCCAGATTGTCCGTCGTACTCGACGGGATCCACACTTGAAAGTTTGTGTTTAAAGGGGTAGTGTCTGTGCTATCTGTGTGCAAAAGCTGAAAAAGAATGTACAAGTGTCAGTGCAGGAAAATGAAGTGAGGTGCTCAGGAATGAAGCTTGAAAATAATGCTGAAAGAGGGGGAAGACACATAGACTTTTGTTCGATAACTATTAAGTTATGTCTACGTATCCTCTCGTGCAATGAGGAAGTCAGAACACCGTAGTTCGACTCAAAGAGACTGAAAGAGTAAATTGACTGGTGAACTGCTTGCTTGTCTATGCTCAAGTGTATGACTTGTCTGGCCCAAGTGCTAACTGTCTTGCATTAGACGGAAAAAGCGAGTTCTCGTTTGTGAGTGAATATGATGAGGAAAGAATCCCGAAGGAGACGATTATTGTTTGTTTTTGTGTTTTCAATCTTTTATTGCTTTTGGTGTTTGTCGTAAGTTAATGAGCTTAAGCCTAAACCAAGGGTAGGTAAACTCATCATATCCTCCCTTTGATTAGGGATAATGAGAATACTTTAAGTATGAGATAAACACCTCAAACTTAATTACCATGATGTAGGATTAAGATCATTAACCTACTTGTGATTATTTAGATGTTTTTGAGTTTTTGTTTAGTGTTAAGTAATGAATTTAAGCCATAATCAAGGATTTAGTGGACCCATTACACCATCCTAATAGAAGGATAATAGATGAGTACACTTAAGCTGAGGAAGATACCTCAACTTAATTCATGATTAGGGATTAACCTCATGACAAAACAAACCTTTATTAAATGGAGTTTAATTAAGGATGGGATCAATAAGTGAACTTTATGGTTTGTAAGACAACTTGAGGGGGACTTGTCCATTAACACTAGGGTTAGTCCTTCTTAACCAACAATGGAAGAATTAGAACCCTAATGCAAGGCCCATGTTACAAGCTATTGTCTTAGTGATTATTAAGATGGATTGATTAAGAGGTTTAAACACATTAAGGGTTCAACACTTAGGATTAAAGTTATACACTCCATCCTAAGAGAAGGATGCAGGCATAACCCTACCCTAATCACAAAGTCTTAAAACCTTAAAGGTTTAGTCTCTGATTATGAGATGAGAAGAGAGACACAAAGAAGTATCAAAGGTAAAAACTAAGGGGGACTAATTCACAACCCTAATTATTATCATGCTTGGATGTTCCTATGGTTTGTAAGGCTTGCAAGAGATCTTTAGAGAAGCCACCAATGGAAGAAGCAGATGAAAGGAGGAGAAGCAGAAGAAACAAGTTACTTACTTCACTGAAGAAGATAAGTAACTTGGAGAAAGAAAGTGAATGATGAACATGAATGAACAATCTCACTCTAAGGCAAATGAAAATGCAACAAGGATGCATAAGAAGAATGAGAAGAGAAATAAGAAGTGAAGGCAAATTCACTTCTCAAGTTACTTACCACCTGAAAATGTTAGCATAAGGAAAGGAATGAAATGAAAATGGAATGTATGCAAAGGTAGAACCAAAACCAGAAGCATAAAAATGATGCAAATGATGCTACAAGATGATGTAAAGACATGTCAAGTGCTATGAATGTTCATACAAGAGATGGAATGCAAAGGATGCATGCTTTGAAGTTTGAAAGTTCATGCAAGTTTATGAAATGAAATGAATGCACATCATGGAAAATGAATGAATAAATGATCAAGCATGATTCTAATATGTCCTAAGATGTCTTAGATGTCATATGAATGCAAGAAATGTCATGGAAAGTTCATGTATGGATGCATATGCAAGCTGAATGCAAATGAACATGAGAAAATAGGGTTTTAAGGCAACATGAGATGCAAAAGTCAAAAACAGAAGCAAATCATAAGATAAAAAATTGCAAATGAAATCAAAGGAACCCTAACCCCATATGATATCACACCCCAAAGGAGGAGGTCTAACTCTTAACCTAAAGAAAGTTGTGAATTTTCTAAGTTTGATAGGGTTTTAAGGTACCTTAAGAGGGAAAATGCAAATCAAATGGAAAATGCAAGATAAATTTGTGACAAAAATATGCTAGATACTACATGCCATATGAAGATTAATGCAAAAAGAACCAATGTCAAACCCTTCATGGTTAGGCAGAAAAGAATTCTTGAAGTTAGGGTTCCAAAATGGGATTTTTATGAACCCTAAATTCAAGAAAAATGTCAAGATTGAATCAAAACCAAAATTAAATTTGTATGAATGGTTTGACAATGTTTCTAAATGTCCTAAGATGCAATGTGAATTTTTTTGGAATATTTAGAAACCTAAATGATATTTTAATTAATTAATTTCCATTAATTAATTAAAATAAACATTTAAATATTTTTAAAATGGTTTTTTAATGCAAAAAATAAAAATAAAAATGTTTTTGGGTGGAGAAAAATATTTGAATTAAAAATGCAGAAGGAAAATATTTTTGGAAATTTTTAAGTATTTTAAATAAATTATACAAAACAAATGATAAAAAATGAAATAAAAATTGAATTAATGGGCTGGTCAACTGATCCGAGGGATCAAATTTAAACCTGGGGTTGGAGGAAAGACCACGCGCGCATCTCAACGGCCACAATTCAAACTGAATAAATCCTAATTAATTAATTAATTAATCCTGATTTAAACTTAATGAGCTAATCTGGACCATCCACTGCCTAACCCTAATCACCATCCAACGACCCAAATTCAAACTTAGCCCTAAACACATCATTAACCCTAATCTTTTTCAGGTGGCCAGAGAAGGCTTCCGGTCGTCTTCTTCGGCGAGACCTTCAACCCAACTTCTTCCATAGGCCATTTCTGGAGCTCTAAAGCTCCAAATCAACTCCTCTCCACTCCCTAAACATGAATCCACCCTCAAAACTAATTTCCCAAGGCTGAAACTCAAGATTCCAGGAAGAACTCAAAAATGGTGAAACTTTCAGACAGTCAGTACATGCTCATTTCGCAACCATTTTCAAAAATAAACATATCATGGTGATCAACAAAGCATAAAGAACAATCTAAGAACTTAAAATTGCATTTCTGGAAAAAAGTTTGAAGAGGTTACCTGAGCTTGAGCTTTCTCAGTTTGGAGCTTTTGGACCTCCTCTCTTGTGCAAAACCACTCCTCTTGACCTCCTGATGAAGCTTTGATGCTTGGAAGAAGTTTGTAATGGTTGGTTTGAGAGCTTGCACTCTTGCTGGCCAGAAATCATGTTTTGTGTAGGGGGCTTTGAAGCTTGTTTGATGGTTGGTTTATGCTCTATGGATCATTTCTAAATGAATGATGAAGTTTGTTTTGGAGTTTGATGGCTGGACAGAAAGTTCCGAAGGTTTTTGCTCTTGGGGTGATTTTGTGGAACTTGATGATTCTGAAGTGTTAGGCTTGTGTAATATGTGTTATGAGTTGTGTTTGATCCACATAACAAGCTTTGATAGGTCAGAGAAGTTGTTGTGGCCTATGGTGATTGGTATGGGCTCTCTTGCAAAAAGTCAACAAAACTTGTACTTGAGGTATGGGCTCATGTTGCAGCTGGCTTTTGGCTTGTCCTGGCTCAGCAAAGATCAAGGAGAGCCATGTAATTGGTTTTGTGGTGATTCAGCAAGTGGAAGCATGGTTGTGTATCATTTTGCAATTTTGAGGAAGTTTGGCCCTTTTATGATTTCTTGAAGTTCAAGGCATGAAATGAGATGGTTCTTTGGGTAATTCTGATTTTTAGGCAATGAACTATGTTTGTATGATGCATAGAAGTGTATTAGAGGTCACAAAATGGCTTGGTATGTGAATTTGCACAAAATCCTCTTTGGCATGAAAGTGAAAATTATGTGATTTTTGCCAACTTTGCCAAGCCATATCTTGAGTTCCATAATGAATTAGGACTTGTTCTTGTACTTTTTTAAAAGGGAATGATCCAATCTACAACTTTCATGACCAACAATTTTTCATTTGAAGCATTTTTGGTTGAGAAAGAGGAGGTTGAAGAACTTTCCCAAAATGGAAAGTTTCCATTACAAGTCATTTCCATTTTTGGCAACTTTTGGTTTAGCTCAATTTCCTTCAATTTTGTGAACTTCCAAGCACTTCAATGATCAAATAAAGATCATATAACTTCAATTTGATGAAAAATCCACTTTGGTTCCATTGTTGGGGGCCTTAGATGCCCTGATTTTGCTCTGACTTGCTCAAGAAGTTACCCAGTGAACAAATGACTTCTACAATGAATTTTTTCATCAAACTTGGTACATGTGATCCTTATAACATATTGAGACTATTAGAAACAGTAATGAACAAAAAAATTGGAGTTATGGCCTCTGAAACCAAAACCCTAATTTCAGGTCATCTGTGCAATGAAACCCTAGCTCTGCTTCCATGCTTTCCAAGTTCTTGTGATTTTTTTGACTTCCTTGATCTTTGAGGGACATAATATGATGGTAGAACACACATGGACCCTCTTGGAGTGATTTTAGACCCTTGGAGTGGCTCAAATGGATCCTTGGATTGCTCAGATCACAAACCCTGAATGCAGATGAACTTGAACTATGCAGATGAAACAAAAATGCAATATGAAATGATATGCTTAAACTAATGCAAATATGAAAGATCACAAGCCATGGTTATAAATTAGTGAGGGAAAATTTGGGGTGTTTACATTAGTGACCAAAGGGGTTTGGCCAAAACACATAAGGTTATCGATTGATTTGTTATTCTGTATTTTGTTACTGTAATAAAAATATGTATAAATGTAATTTATGTGTTTTTGCCAAAAAGGGTTTGGGAAAAACCCTTTGAGGCGATCAATTGTTGGATTGCTCTATTTGTGATGAATATGATATGAAAATCTATAATGTTATAGATTGTTGTCAAATCTTCTTGATACGCGTTTGTCCCTTTTGAGATTTTTGTGATGTATGTTAATGTTAATATTAATGTGTTTCAATGATTTTTGTGAAAAATTTTTTTTTGTCTGTTTTCCCAAATATTGTAAAATGTCAGAAAACAAAATATCGTAAAACTGGAATTCTTATAAGAAACTAAAAATACTCAAAAAAGTTGAAAACAATTCAAAAGAGTCGAAAAATAAGGTCGGCGGTGGTTTCTACATTTTTTGCGTTCGGGGGTCAGTTCAGAGAATTATGATTAATTTTAGTGTTTGTGGCTTTTTTGCTACTATTGTGTTATTTTTAAATAGTTTTGAGCCAAAATGCTACCCTTTAGAGTTCAGTAGAGTTATCATCTGTGAAAAATTGCCAATAGAGCATGTTTGAGCAATTTAGAGTACTTTAGAGTATTTTTCACTATTTTTGAGTATTCTAGAGTCATTTGTTAGGTTTAAGAGTTGTTTGTAAAGCTGTTTAGAGTTCCTTGGGAACTTTATTGAGTTATATATATGAATTTTGATAACCTTTGATGAGCTATGAGTATATATTAAAATACTCAGTTGAGATGTTTTATGTATGTTGGTGAATTTTCGAGTCGATGAGTAATAATACGCCTATACTCAGTTGCTTATAATAATTGAGTTATAATATAATTATTAAGAATTGATTTTATATATATATATATATATATATATATATATATATATATATATATATATATATATATATATATATATAAGGCTTGATAATTGGTAGACTTATGGTTCAAGAGAAGAACCTGTTTGAGTAAGACTTTTGAGAATGATTTTGGTGATTATTTGAGTTGCATTGTTGTTTTCTTCCATAATCACGCAATACACACACATATGTGTGTGTGTGTGTGTGTGTCTATATATATATATATATATATATATATATATATATATATATTGGAGATAGGTAGGACTTCATTCCAATGAGGTCAGATTCAGAGAGGAACCATGATGATCTTGTGTCTAGAGAGGGACAAGGTTCAGAGAGGAACAAAAGACAAGGATGAATTAGTAACACACCTCTGATGCCTAAAACTTGATACCACATGTGTCTCTCCCTGGATTTCCATCCTGGTACAAACGCGAAAGTGGCGCAGAAAAAAGGTAGAGTCGCCAGCCAGGCATTTTTATCACTAAGGAACGGGAATGGTAATGTTGCACAAACCAGAAGAAAAGAAAAGGAAGAATACAGGTCCTGCGAACCAAAGAATCTGGGTTCGGGAGTCGGTTACGACCTGGAAAGGTATTAGCACCCCAGATCGTCCGCCGTACCCGACGGGATCCACACTTGCAAAGAAACTGTTTCAAAGGGTGTAAGAAATGAAAGTTGCTGCAAAAAGAAAAGGAACTTGAACTGGAGAAAAGAAAAAAAGGGGGAAATGTAGGGAAAATAAAAGAGTGTGCTCGAACGGGCCCTACCCCGCTGCCTACATACCTCATCGGGACAATGAGGATCAGAGTCGCCATAGTTCCCCTAACTAGGGGTGGAAAAGATTGCTTGTGTCTTAAGGCTTGAACTGCCTATGTCAATGCTCAGGTGTTGCAGGCTCAGACGACGAGTGTGTTACCGTCTTGCAAAATGACAAGTAGGAGCAAGTTCGTACGATGAGAGTGAAGGTGATGAGAAAAGAAGTCCTGAAGGAGAGACGCTTATTGTTTGTCTAGTGCTTTTTATGAGTTTTTTATGAGTGTGGCACAAGGAAGTGAACTCAAGCTCTTTTCCATGGAATGTGTACTTGTTACTACATTCCAATATGGAATAATAGAACAAGCACACCCAAGTAAGGAGAAGATCCCCAAACATTGGCTCCCAAGATTAGGGCATAAGCTCACAAGCTTGTTGAACTTATTAGGTGTTTTAATGATTAAAATGAAGAAGTGTTTTTTAAGTTTTCTTTATGAAGATGGTCTCATGATCAAACTTGTGCATCATTCTAGACAAACTTGTACTATCCTAAGATGGGAAGACTACAAATGCCCCATGGAATAAGGCTATTGCACAGGAGACCACTTCAATCCTTATTAAGTTTTTTCCAGGGTTTTTTGTATGAAGATGAGAAAAGAAGAAAACGAAAGGAGAAAAAGGTAAAAGTATAATGGGGAATGACTAATCATAATATTAACATGCTTGGATGATCCTAGGTTAGTGTGGCTTAAACTATCCTAAGAAAGAAGAAGAAAAGAAAAGAAGAAGAGAGGAAGAAAGCTAGAGAACAACTTACTCCTATAAAAGAGATAAGTTGCTTCTAAAGAGAGAAATTGAATCACAAGATGGAATAAGGCATATCAATAATCATAAAATAGATAGCAAAATAAAAGAGGAGATGAAGAGTTGAAATGTGGATAACATCCACACTTCACTTACCATGAGCCCATGAAATGGTTAGAGATAAACACATATGACAAGACACAACCAAACAAGATCAAGTGAAGCCTAAACAAGAAAAGGATCAACTCCACACACCACAACCATAAGTGATTCACTTTATTTACATGCCAAAATACCTCAAACAAAACCAAAGAGAAAGTAGAACAAACATGGCATCTCAAGGCAACATGAACTACTTATGAAAGAGGAAAGCATACATGAGATTAAACACATCATTCAAGCCTAAAAAGCATCAAATATCTCAAGACCAGAATCACATTACCACAAGAATGTGCACAAAAAACACAAAATACCAAGGAAGAGATTATACAAGTTCAAACATAATCATCACAAGAATGAGAAGTGAAGTGAACATGTGCACAAGTGTAAGGACAAACAAATGCAAATGCAAATCAAAGCATAAGCACCATCTAAAAACCAGGGACCTAATCATGTTAAAGTGTGCCTAAGAAGCATGAACAATCATGGGGAAGAAGCATACAAACTCAAGCATAAACATCATAGAAGGCAAAATGAACAAAGAAGATAAGGTGAACATGCATACATTTGTGAAAGACTTCAAAGACAAGTAACACAAAACTTTTCAAAGCACAAACACCAATCAAGGACCAGGGATCTATCCTCATACAAAAAGAGCTCTAACCATCCTATAGAAGTTGGCACAAGTGCCCTCCTAGCCTAAGAACTAATCAAGTGACAAGAAAAGGCAAAAACTAGGGCAAGCACATATGAAAGTTCAAATTAAATCAGAACTTCATTCAAAAATTCTACAATTAAGCACAAGTGTTCATTGATCATGTGATAACATCATACCAAAAGAGAAAAGTCAGAATCAAAAGCAAACTAGGTAAAAGGACCTCATGAACACAAACTAGGGTTTTGAAACTACACACACAAGTAACATATCAAGCATATTCATGCAAGCTTCTAAAAATCAGAGGAAAAATCAACAATAAACTAAATCTCAATATGAACCATATGCAAAAAGAACTACATCAAAACTCAAATTAATGATCAAGATAGAAAATCCACAAGTCAGCATGTAATTAAAGTGAATAAAAAAACAAATAATAAAAGTGAAAATAAATTTCTACGTGGAAAATAAAAAATAAATGAAAATTAAAAATGTCAAAAATTAGAGAAAATTAAAAGAATCAGTCATGAATTTTTTTAGAATTTTATGAAACATATTGCTATTTTTAAAAATTAGAAATCAAACTGAAAATAAAATGAAATAAAAAATTAAAAGGAAATGGCCAGGGGTGCATTAAGCAAGGGGGTTCAGTTCAATTACAATAGGCCTGGTAAAGAGGGGGTGCGTATAGCACATTAAGCCCAATGAATCAGCGTAGGTTCACAAGCATTACCATGGAAATTCAAAGGAAATTAGGAGAAATAACAAGCCATCAGATCAATCCAATGCATGCAATCAGGTCAATGGATCCACCAAGTCAACAAATCAATAAACCTCAGCATGCGCACATCATAACTAGAGTGGACTAGCACACATCATGCATTATTCAGAAAAAACAAAATGAGAGAAATGACGTGAGAGAGAGGGGGTCATTTTAATGTGTTGGCAAGACCAGAAACGTCCAAATCAAACAATCGCACGGTTGTGGCATCTTCTTCTTCAAATTCAAATTAAAATAAATTTCCAGAAACCGGCGACTAGAGCCCTAGCTCCGGCGCCGGAAAACTCATCCACATGAACAAAACTCTACAGAAATTAAAACAAACCTCCAGATCAAACAAACCAAACACGCTGAGTTCAAATATCCACTTAGATTTTCAAATAGATCAAGGAGAAAAGCAAATTGAAGCTAAACATATTCACATGTTAAACTGAAATTCAATCATACAGTCTCAATTCTCACTCATTTTCAAAAATAAATAGATCAACATCATCAATGAAGCATACATATCAAATACCACACAAGAAAACACAAATCCAGGTCTATGAATTTGACACTCACCTGAAATTTGCAGAGCACAAATTAGCTTGAGAAAAGCCTTCAGATGGTGCAGATCTTCCTCTTTTAACTCCTCCTTGCAAAATAAATGCAAGAGAATGCCTGAAATTGCTTGGATCTTGAGTTTCAACCTCAGTTGCACTTGAACTGCACCTTGTGAAATCCTCATATTCAGCTTGAATTAATTGTTAATCTATGATCCTTAGAGCTTAAGGATGAAGACTGTGTAGTTAGTTTTGGCAATGAGTGAGGGAGATGAGAGATACGAAGCAAATTACAGAAATGCAAGAAAGTTGAATTTGAGAAAATGAGAGAAGCCCCTGGTGCATTCAAGGCATGTTTAGCTTATATATCATGTGCATACCATGCTGATTAGGGTTTGTAAGAAATGTCACGTGAGAAGAGAGTGTGTGGGATGAATTTGCATTATGGCATGAATGGTGTGATCTTCTCTTTTACTCGTGCATTCCTCCCATCCTTGGCACATGATGACTTCATTTTGATTCACTCATTCACACTGACTTAATCCTGGCCCATTGATGCTTCCATCATGCTTTTAGAATGTTTTTGCACTTTTTTCATTTCATGAAATATCATTCACCCATGCACGAATTTGGTGAGCTTTCTTGGGAAAAAATGTCCTTTTGGAAATGCATTATGGTATTGTGACTTCTTTTTGTCATTAAATCATCTTGGAAATGAGTTACTACACATTTTGCAACTTGGTAGAAAGTGATATTTCATGTGAAATCCTAGAAACAAGCCAAATTTAAATGATCATAACTTCTTAACCACAAATACTATGGTGATGTTCTTGTACTTTTTGAAAATGGGAGAGCATACCCTACAACTTTCATGTTTGAAGAAAATTCATTTGGATCCATCTTAATCATGAAATAGGCCTTTGAATATTAGGGCAAAACTTGCCAAAAATAGTAACTTTCATTACAAGTCACATGCCAAAAATGGAAAGTCCTTCAAAACCTCTTGACTCTTAATTTTTGCCACCACCAAAGCCCTTATTTGACCTTAAGGATATCCCTTGACTTGAAAAATGGGATTGGACCCCTTGCATTGTCACAATTGACTTTTCAAATACTCAGTTTGACCCATTTCTTCTTATGCAAGCAACTGATGAAATGACTGCCTTCCTCAATGAGTTGTCTCACCAAATTTCATCCATAACATTCACATATCATATGGATGACTTTGCCCACATGAAATAGCCAAAGTCACAAAGGATCCTTGCTTGAAAATGAAACCCTAATTTGAATGCCATTTGTGTAGGAGCTTGCCCTTTCTTGGATCATCTGCTAATTTCCGAACCTTCAGGGCTCTTGTAAAGGATATTGAGCTTGTATATGACATGTAGATACTTCATAGGACTTGGACAAGGTCACTTGTCTTCTTGCTTTGACTTGTAAGGCTTCAAATACACCAATGATTGATCATATGCCCAATGCTAGAACATGAGAATATTATGCTTCATTTTTCTATGCAAAAATGCTAAGGACATGACATGCTTATGGTGCTTATGATATGATGATGATGCTAGCAAGAAGAGGGAAAATTTGGGGTGTTACAACATGCATATTTAAAGAGAAGTTATTGCATTTCGTATTTCATTATAAATTATGTTGTTGTTGTTGTCGTCTGAGAATGATCAATGTGTTTTAATAATTGTCTTGATGTTTACTTTCACCGAATTTGTGGAGGGTTAGTTCGACATGTCGTTGATAGAATATCTGCTCAATGGCACCATACAAAAGGTTTGCGTCAGAATTGTGTGAACTGAAGATTCAGTTAGAATATATGCTTAAGAAGGAGTTTATTATACCTAGTGTATCACAGTGGGGAGCTCAAGTGTTGTTAGTAAAGAAGAAAAATGGTATTATGAGGCTATGTGGTGACTATCGAAAATTGAATAAGGTTACAATTAAGAAAAAATATTATCTTCGTAGGATTGATTACCTTATAGATAAATTGGTTGGGGCATGTGTGTTTAGTAAGATTGACTTGATATCCCAAAGATTGCATTTAGTAAATGATACATCACTATGAGTATTCGATGAAGTTGTTTGGTGTGCTTATGAAGTATATGAACATGATCTTCCATGAAGGATCAAACCTTAGATAGCTTTTCCTTTTACTCAATTGACTCGAAAAGGATCTTCCAATGACTTGATATCCCAAAAGGTTTTCCTTAGATAGCTTTTCCTTTTACTCAGTTGACTCGAAAAGGATCAAACCTTTGTGTGGGATGTCTAACATGAAGAAACTTTTCAAGAAATGAAGAAGAAATTAATGGCGAATCCAATTCTAATTTTACCAGATGCAAATGAACCTTTTATGGTGTATTGTGATGTGTCCAAGATAGGCTTAGGTGGTGTATTTATGCAAGATAGAAAGTGGTGGCTTATGCTTCGTGATAGCTGAAGATTCATGAAAAGGAACTATCTTACCCATGATTTAAAGTTGGCAGCAATGATGTTTGTGTTGAAAGTGTGGAGGCAATATTTGTTTGGTTCGAGGTTTGAGGTGTTCAACGATCACAAGATTTTGAAATGCTTGTTTGATCAGAAGGAACTCAATATGAGGCAGAGGAGATGGTTAGAATTTTGAAGAACTATGCTTTTGGTTTGAATTACCATCATGGTAAAGCTAATGTTGTAGTAGATGCTTTGAGTTGGAAGTCATTGCTCATGTCGACATTAATGGTTAGAGAATTGGATTTGAGAAATTTAGAGATCTAAGCTTAGTATGTGAGGGGACTCCAAATAGTGTGAGGTTAGGTATGCTGAAGTTGACTAGAGGTTTTCTTCATGATATCAGAGAAGGTCAAAAGTTAGATGTAGGCGTAGTTGATCGTTTGTCATTAGTTGACCATAATGGAGATGATGACTTTAGAGTTGATGAGATTGGAATATTAAAGTTCCAAAAATAGAGTTTGTGTGCCTGATGTGTTGGAGCTTAAGATAATGATTTTAGAGGAAAGTCACAAAAGCAATTTGAGTTTTCATCTCGGGGATACTAAAATGTACCAAGATCTTAAGAAAATGGTTTGGTCCTTAGGAATGAAAAGAGACATTACACAGTTTGTTTACGCTTGTTTGACTTGTTAGAAGTCGAAGATTGAGTATCAGAAGTTGTTTGGACTAATGCAACCATTGGATATACCTGAATTGAAATGAGACAAGATCTCTATAGATTTTGTGATTGGATTGCCAAATACTCCTACGGTATTTGGCGTGATTTGGATTGTTGTGGATAGACTGACTAGGTCATCTTACTTTACTCACGTTATTTCCTTTATTTCAATGATTGTTGAGTTGTTTTTTTTGCAACTGATGTTTTAATTGAGTAATTTTGTTTATGAGACTATGTGATGGTGTTGTTTAATGTTTCACATTTCTGCTACAATCTGTTTAATTTAATAACAGATGTTTTATTCGAGAATGTGTGACACCCTTGGGTGAAAATATACTTGAATTATTGTATTATTTTGTGAGTCGGGAAATAGCATGTTACAAAATATGCATATAAGTATCTGAATGTAATGTTTTTCTTATGGTGTTTATGGATGAGTTTTACTGAATTATATAATTGATTTTTATGTTGAGTTGTGAATCGATGATTATGATTGCAGACTGTGAATGTGATTATAATTATTTATGTTGAGGTACGTAGTTCGAAGTAAGGACTATTGTGAATGATATATTGCATGTTGTTATGGTTAGAAGTGGAACGATAATTGTTATTATTGCATTATTTGTATTCCTTGCATCATATTGTGTCGGTGTATTGAAAAAGACGAGTCATGGATTCAGAAGTGGGGCCCCAATGCTCATCTAGGGTTTAAAATTGGGGACCCGGGGTTTAAATGTGGGGACCCGATTCAAATGAGGAATCATTATTGAGCGGAAGAGATCAGTGACAAACCTCTGATGTCAAAACTAGTTCCACAAGCATTGAGTCGAGATTGTTGGTTGTATTGCATACATAAATGCATTGTGATTATTTTATTCTTGTGAATAAAGTGTGTGAATGATGGTTATGTTGAATATGCTACCATTGCTATGTTTTGCACCATTAATATGTTTGAGTGTATTTTCACCCTTTTCTTGTTTTATTTTGTGTTGCTCTATACGTGGTTGTACAAATTCCCTAGAGGAGTAAGTGGTGTTGTGAGTTGGATGATGACCTTAGAGCTTTTCATCGTTTATTTTATTATTTTACCTCTATTTAGTTGGTTTAATGCTCTGACCTGTAACATCGGGAACACGACATTTTATTTATTTCGAGTTAATCGTTGGATTATGTTACTTTAATTGAGTATTTCAATTTGATGAGATAATTGATGTTTTATGTTAATTGTTTTGTGCTCCGCAACGAGTTTTGAAATTATTTGGAAAATATGCATGTCTTGTTTGAGTAGCATCCTAAAATGTGAATTTTATTCTTTAATTTATGATTCAGGGTTTTAGGGTGTTACATTAGTGGTATCAGAGCAGGTCGGTCCATCTGGCCAGGTTTTGTGATGTTATTTATTCCCTAGTATATGACTTGTGTATAAACAATGTCAATCCAATGTTTCTTCTAATGGTTATTTATTTGTGTGAAGAGAATTGGTTGGAAGAAATGATCATGCAATCACTGATGCTTTAAAGGTTATGGCTCATGTGGTGGGTTAGGAAAATCAGGCGTTATAAAATCATAATGGGGTAGCAGGCGAGTTTAGAGGGTTTGGAAAGTTCGAGAGGAACAATCCACCAAATTTTAAGGGGATGTACGACCCAAAAGGTGTTCAGGTTTGGTTGGAAGAGATTGAAAAGATCTTTAGGGCAATGGATTATTCAGATGTGCAAAAGGTCCTATTTAGTACTCATATGCTAGTACGGGAAGTAGAGTATTGGTGGGACAATGCTCATCATAGGCTTGAAGCTATATGTACGAGATCACATGGGAAAATTTCAAGAATGAGTTCCTTCAGAAGTACTTTCCTAATAATGTTCATAACAAGAAGGAGATCGAGTTCCTTGAGCTGAAACAAGGAAACATGATTGTTTCTGACTATGGTGCGAAGTTTGAGGAGTTGTATAGGTTATGTATGTATTACAATGGTGTAGGAGCTCAGGGATTCAAGTGTATTATATTTGAAAGTAGCTTGCATCCAGAGATCAAGCAATTCATCTGGTACTAGGAGATTTGTTAGTTCTCTATGTCTATTAACAAGTGTAGGATCAACAATGAAGATTGTCATGCTAGTTCTTCTCACTATAAGAGTGTTAGTGAGAATAAAAGTGGAAATCAAAACTGTGGAAAATCTTATGGGGATCTAGTTGATAAACGAAAGCGGAAGGCTAAAAGAGGGAAAGAGAGAAATGGGGGAGGCACTCCTGCTTCTATCAGATGTTTTAGTTGTGGAGGTATGGGTCATCATGCTAATGAATGCAAGAGTTCTATTTAGAAAATTTTCAAGTGTGGGAAGCCAGGACACCATTTTGCTGATTGTAAGAGTAATGTGCTGACTTGCTTCAATTGTGGGGAGCCAGGTCACATTAGTACTCAGTGCTAGAAACCAAATAAAGCTCATTCTATAGTGAAAGTTTTTGCTTTGAGTGGAACATAGACTACTAGATATGATAACTTGATTCGAGGTACGTGATTTATTAATGGTGTTTTTTTCATTGCTATGATTGACACAAGTGTGACACATTTATTCATATCTCTTGATCGTGCTAGAAGGTTGAATCTTTAAATGTGTTTTATTGAGGGCTTTTCGAAGTTGACTTTGCCTTTGATCTAGTTGACTGGAAAGGGTCAATCTTATATGTTGAATGTTTAATATGAAGAGAGTTTTCAAGAACTCGAGAGGAAATTGAGGCCAACGTCAGTTTTAATTTTTTCGAGTCTAAGTGAATTGTTTGTGGTTTAATGTGATGTGTCGGAGATGTGTTTAGGTGGTGTTCTTATGAAGAATGGTCATGTTATGGCTTATGCTTTAGGATAACTGAAGGTTCGTAAGAGGAATTATCCTACCCATGATTTGGAGTTAGTAGTTATTTTGTGTTCAAAGTTTGGAGACATTATTTGTTTGGCTCTATATTTGAAGTGTCCAATGATCACAGGAGTTTGAAGTATTTGTACGATCATAAGAAACTAAATATGAGGCAGAGGAGATGGTTTGAATTCTCGTCCAGTGTGCAGAACTGGGGGACTCGGTTCGAATCAGGAACCATTGTTGAGTGGTGGACATCAATAACAAACCTCTGATGTCCAAATTGGTACCACATGCATTGAGTCAAGATTGTTGGTCGCATTGCATACATAAATGCACTGTGATTATTTTATTATTGTGAATAAATTGTGTGAATGATGATTGTGTTGAATATGCTACCCTTGCTATGTTTTGCACCATTAATATATTTGAGCGTATTCTCACCTCTTTCTTGTTTGGTTTGTTTTGCTATGTACGTGGTTATATAGACATTCAGAAGGAGTAAGTGGTGTTGTGACTTAGAAGATGACCTTGGATCTTTTCTTCATTTAATTTATTGTTTTACAGATATTTAGTTGGTTTAATACTCTGATATGTAACATTGAGAATATGGATTTTTTATTTTATTTTGCATTAATCGTTGGTTTATGTTAATTATTTTGAGTTCCGCTGTGAGTTTTGGAATCATCTGGAAAGTATGCATGTCATGTTTGAGTAGCATCCTAGATTGTTAATTTTATTCTTTAATTTATGAGTCAGGGTTTTAGGGTGTTACAGGTGGCAATGGATATACCAGACCAAATGTTTTGTTAATGGGAGGGCCTTAAGTGGTCATTTTCACGCGGGGTAATATATGAAATATATGGTTGTTGACATCTCTTTATGTTTGTAGAGGATAAGAGGGTCACAATGCATGATTGCTTGAATCACGATTCATGTAGCATCGCGACTCCTTCGTTAATTCTTGGATATGTGATTATTAGTCTATTTGGATATATGGTTATCCTATTTGGTTGGGAGTGAGAGTTACCTGTGGATCATAAAAATTTAGCCTTGACCTGGGTATAAGGGTAATGTGAGATTCAATGGTTTAGATTGGGAACCTAGTGAGATTATTATCTCATACCAAATATTTGTATTATTTTTCAAGTAAGCAGGTATTTAGATTAAGCTCGTAGTTGTGAACTTGTCCCTGAGGACTCAAAGAAGCATGTTTTCGATGTGTTGAAGATTTTATTTGATTGATGATTTATCAGTTAGATTAGTTGTTATATTATAAAATTTAATCTCGTCCACTTTCAAATATGTACATGTATCCAATACCAAAATATTAATACCACTAATTATTTTAGATATGTAAATTTGGGGGTATTACAATCATTTTCGTGAAAGTGCAAGGTGGTGGATTGTTGTTTAGTACGACAACAAAATGCCTTGTGCTTTCTTAATTAGTCCTCACAAAAACACTTTTGACTGCATTTTGGCTGAAGATATTTTTCTCACCCTGTACGATGATCAACATTAGAATAGACTTACTGGTACTCTAGATGGTTGACTTGCAATACTCGATATATGTACCCACAACTACCTGAATAAGTATCAAGACAATTTAAATATTTATATGGTATCCCTAGGGATCCCATATCAATCGCGCCTCCCACATTATACCATAGAGATGTTGATGGGATATTTGAAAAGTACCTTGTGCATTTTGTACTATAGGTTGCACAAAATGAGCTAACTTCTAGGCCATGAAGTATAATATACAACTTCAGTGATATTACACATTTTGCATTCCTTTAATCAATAAATATACTCTTTTATAACCCTTTTGCATTCCTTTAATTTTGAGTTGTAATTTATGACATTGGCCATAAGGATTGTTGATTATCTGTCGAATTATATGATAACTTGTTTTATGCATTACATCTTGTTTTTTTTGTGTTTAAAACAAAATTTGATTGTTCCCCTACTCATTTGAATCTATTGGTGTTAATAGAATAAAAAAAATTCATGTTGAACAAGTCACTCCAAACACAAGAGGGGGGTGATTTGTGTTATTTAATAATCAATATTATTTTAGTTTTTTAAAATTAAAAATAGTTTATGTTAGTTCAACATAGATATGACAGAGAAGAAGAAGAAGAAGAAGAAAATAGTAGATGTTAGAAATTAAATAGATATAGTTAGAGAGAGCCCACCAATGATTCGTACAGGTTCGACATACCACTTATCATACTCTTATCCTCAAGAGTTTCATCTTGATAACTCCACTAATAACGAGTCTTGATATTTTAAGGATATTCCCACAAACCTTTTACAACAATGAGAAATTTATACATAATGAACCCAAACCAAACAAAGTTTTTAACAGGCTAAGCTCACCAACCAAATAGAGATTTTAATCGGATGATCTCAAGAACCAAACATAAATTTTAACAAGTTAATCTCAAGAACCAAGAAAGAATATTTCTCAAGAGAGTAGCACCCTTGAAAAAGAACAAATGCATCATCCCACAAATGAAGAATAAGAAAATAAAGAAAAAAAGAGTAGAAAATACTATATTATAGTTAAATTTTGAAATATGGTTTAAAATAAGAATGATGATAAGGTTTCTATTCATAGGAAAATAAATAACTCAAAATGAAAAAGATCTAAGGACTTTTTAAATTATCTAATCAATTAATCCTAGGTGTTAATCAATTAGATAAGCTAAAGACGAATAAGGTTTTCAAAACCACCTTCAATAATATTAAAGGTCTCCTTAAAAAATTGAGAGGCGTTACAAAAGATTTGATCAATTAACCCTAATGTGTTAAGCGATTAATTTGTCTAAAAATCACCCATAATTGTTTAAGCAATCCAATAGTCACTTATGTACATGTATAAAAACATTTTCAGATATTTTATCGAGAGAGAGAGAGAGAGAGAGAGAGAGAGAGAGAGAGAGAGAGAGAGATACACACATATATGTGAGCTGCCTTAATATCTTAATAGTTACTTGTATGACTTTGCAATACATTGATGTCCCAGACACAATACCATACGAGCTTTCACAGTTCCTCTCTTTCACAAAAGCTTCAAGATCCCTTTCTTCTTTCATCATTGGTTTATTACTTATATGAGACTCGAGTCTTCTAACTATGGAGTTGTAATATAATTCTTTGATAGACACCATCATAGGAGGTTGTTGGACTTGATATAATCAGGGACTTCACTGAATATTGTTTGACATTAGATATCTTCAAAACCACCAAGATCATCTGACATGTCAGATAGTTATATGTGCAAGCACATAAATTCATGTCCTCCTTCCTTTTTATAATGACAAATAGATAGGTAAAAGATTGGAGTGGTTAAACTTCCACATACAAATATAGAGAGTATACTATACTCCTCATGAGAGTATACTTCTCCCTCTTTTCCAAAATTAAAAAGGTAAGCAAAAAATCACATATATTATGTAAAACACATAGAGAAAGGGAAGAAAAATGAGACAAATCATCTAGAAAATTCCAATCCATACATGATTGATTTAGTATTTCTAATTTGGTTTATATAAAAAAGAAATTTTCCTTAGGAAAAGGTTTAGTAAAAATATTTGTCAGTTGATTAGATGAAGACATATGCTCAATCACACAATCCCCTTTTATTGACACGATCCCTATTGAAATGGTTTCTAACCTCAATATATTTAGTCTAACAGTGAAGTATCATATTTTTTGTGAGGTTTATGGCGCTAGTGTTGTCGCATTTCATTGGGATAATTGCGAGATCAACTTCATAATCACTTAGCCAATGTTTCCTCCAAATAACTTGCATATAACAACTATCCACAATAATATATTCTTCCTTAACACCCCACTTTTCCCATTTTAGAAAATAACGATTTAATAAGAAAAATTAGAGTTTTAAAGAAAGTGGAATGCCACATCAACAATAATAATCAACAAAATTGTATATTAAAACAACGGAAAATATTATTTCATTCATCTTACGTAAATTTACCAAACATCAACAACATTCCATAACATCACTTGATGTATAAGGTTTTCAAACAAAAATAAGATACGTAACGAATAATGATAATAGGTAAATATAAATAAAATCTCCGAGTCCCGTGTTATGTATCAGACCACTCCTATGACTCGATCAAGCAACTTGTAATCCAAGCATACTCAAACACCTAAATCATCTGTACTTCCAATGAAGCCCAGACACCACAAGCAATAAAGGGGTGAGAAACAAATTCAAATATTAACGGTGCAAATAACATCTTTAAGGTAGTTTCTCATGCACAACCATAAATACAACAAGTTCACCAATAATCCATCCATAACAGGTACAACAATAATTATGTAACAACAATCAACAATAATTATGCAATGTGACTCAATATGACACAATGCATGTGGTATCGGGTTTTATTCATTCAATCGAACACAGATAATCACATACACCCATCCATCAATGATTATCTCAACACTCTCCATAATGGAGTACGAATGATCGTATTCGCCCATCCGACACGATCATCCCAACAATAATTCAACAAATGTATGCATGATAATGAAAGAGCATACAACGTGTATAATTCACCATATTATACATCTACACAATCCATCCGATCACAAACACAACAATAATTCCACACAAATCACTAATATTCACCTCACGCGATTTAATAGATTATTCAACTAATTAAATCCATCTAAAATTTCATCATTAACTTATTCTCGATGTTAATCCTCGATTAAACATGCCTCGAGGTCCATCTCAATATCTCACACCAAAAGAGTCGACTCCGCACGCGAAATAGGGACATAAATCGCAAAAAATCACATTTTGGCCTAAGCCCTCTGGTCATACGCGTAATGGCAAGGCCATACGCGTATTGACCCAGCCCAATACGCATTATACGTCTGTCAAACCTCTGCATCCCTGCAATAAGGAACTCATTCACACCTGTTATTCCTATTCTCTCACTGTTACTAATTTTGTTCTTCTACTATCTCATCACCAATAATGTTTATTAACCTCCTGTCACTTAATTAACAAGTCCAATCCACTATAATGAGTATCCCTTAGCTTAAATTATGCTACTGGAAATGATCAATTCTCTCAGACACGGGAACCGAACCAAAACAAACAAGGTTCATGCCTCAATCACATGTGACGGTCGTCACACTAAATGGGACGTTCGACACTTGTTACTTGATTTTCTTTTTACCAAATCGTCACCAAAATTATTTGCTAATTATCTGTCACTGAATTAATGAGCCTACATCGTTTTACTTGGTTCTCCTCAACTTAAATTATGCTACTGTAAATCAAAACATCACAAACACAGGAACCAGGCCCAAAGCCACTAAAATCCTTCTTCAGACATATGTGACGGGCGTCTCATCCCTCAGACAGTCGTCTCATCCCTCAGACAATCGTCTCATTTTTCAGAAGGGCGTCTCATCCCTCAGACGGTCGTCTGGTTGCAGGTATGGTCGTCCCACAGATAACTACGTCCTCCATTTCGCCTCTTCTTCATTCGCTTCTTTAACTTCCTCTCGATTCCAGGATTGTTTCTACCTAATTTTACACTCTTAATTTTGTCCTTCATTCATCCAATTTACTAAACCAGTTTTATCATCTTTCTGTGTTTAGGTTCATGTATAGCAACAACAACAATTTTCATCATGTGTTCACATAACAGGCAACCACAAAAATATATACCAATAATCCACAAAAATTATGCAAGTATAATCACAGATTCATAACAATAATTATATACACAAACATTCATCATGAAATTATCAAAACAACAGAAATTCCTATGAGGGAAGGAAACCCTCACTACCCATCATGTTAAATCACCTAATTAAGAATCCTTTCTCCCCCTTACCTGAATTATTGATAAAATTCTGCGAGAATTGATGATGGAGATTTTTCCTAGCCTCCCTCTTGTTCTTCCTCTCGGTCGTTCTTACGTGATAAAATTTTTGTCTTCCCTTTTCTTTTTGTTAACCTCCCACTAATTCCACCTAAAAATTATTTATTCCTTATTTATCTCCACTAACTCCTTATTTATCTCCCACTAATAATATTATTAATAAACTTTTATTTTTACCTAATAATAATCTTAATAATAATAATGATACTCATGATAATACCACTTTTCTAATATTATTAGTTACACCCTCCAATTATTCACTATTTTAATTATCCACCCAATATTATTTAAATTAATATCCTCCTAATATTATAATTAAATATATATTAACTAACGTAGTCTAATTAGTTTTGCTCAATACACCACCAATCTCTACACTTTTGGTCACACACCCCTACTACCTATAGTCTTCTTCTTAAGGCTACTATACTTACCATTGATACATAATTAGAACGAATACACACCAAAACACAAAATCAATTACATCGATTCCTAGTTAATTCATAAATAATAATCAAAGTAAAAACGGAGTGTTACAACTCTCCCCCACTTAGAATTTTTTCGTCCTCGAAAATTTACCGGATACGAACTACTCCGGACACACCCTCACAACTAATCAGTCATCTCCCATGCCAAGAAAGGAAACACCACGAATAACACAAAACAACAAACTTTCTTATCAAAGACAACGATAACAAGATGCAATGCCTATGCAATGCACTTGACGACTAACTTAAGATACAAAGAATAACCCAGTTAAGAACACACAAGTTCACTATGAACCAGAACACAACACAATCATTACCATCACCATAGGCAACACTCCCCTAATTCCCCATTCTAGGAATTAGCTACTCGCAATCGAACCATTACCATAGGTAACGAGGCAACCACAAAGATAAGAACACAAAAGCCCATAACATAACATCAATGTAACCAAACTATTAACACCGCGGTTACCTACGTATAAACAACTGCGGTACACCACGCTTCCGCTGCGCACTCTGATTACTAGCAACCATCAGTCTACCAAGTTCACATCAAACTTTCGACCATCAAGGTCATCGGAAATTCCGACCAAACATGTATTATACACTTTTGCGATTATAAAACGCTTCGAACCCAGATCCATAAAAATAATACCTACGAAATATTCAACACAATTACAACCGCAAAAATTCCGAATCTTGAATAGGATAGATACTTTCACGAATTCTAGATTATCACTAAACATAAGCTACAACTTTACCATCTTGTATTAACATACTGCCCAAACTCATCTTAAACACATAATAACATTACAACAGCATAAGGATACATGTGTCCAAATAATTTCAACAAGAAAATCATCTTTTCACTGACAGACCACCCTAAGCGACGACCATCCCTGGCTAAGAGGAAACTTCGAATTCTACAGAAAACCCAGCGATAAAATCCATCCCTTGCTGAGATTTAACACTTTTCAAATAATTTTTATCCCCAATTAACCACAACTTTTGCATAAATACTCCACACCTAACCTATGCACATTAACCAAACCAATCCAACAACCATATCATCAATTCCTACTCATAATAAAACAATTTCTTCATAAAACCTCTTATGAATTAACATAACCAAGCAAACTCATCTTTACTAACCAAAAATCACACTTTAGTAACTTAACATATAACTTCACCTCTTTCAATAATTGTAACTAAATTTCAAATGTTCGACTCGCTCTCCTTCTGATTTTATAACAGATAATAATATCCATAACGAACACCAGTTTTAACTTATCCAAACAAGTATGGAAGATACGATTCATACTCCCTGTATACACTTTAAGGCATACTGGCCCCCACTATTCTCTATCTGACATCCTTGGTCAAATCGTGGTCTTACATTTCCATTCACTTCCTCCTTGGATCATCTCCATAATGCTTCAAGTCTCATTTCATTCGGATTCTCGATCCATCACAAATCAAAGCTCGAGTTATCCCGAACACCACTGTGAGTTTCCACACCATTCACCGATCAACTCACAATCTCATACTAATATCCTCGAGTCTTCCTCATCTTCCTATATAGGAATCTGCATCGACTAATTAAAATAATCCTTTAGCCCTTGGCTCACTCCAAACAATTAATTATACATACATTTCTAGTTGGCAAGACACGTTTATATCATCCAACATGATTCCGTCTACTATCAACAAGAGATTAAGGGTGATCAGTTCCTCAATTTGTCAATAGATAGACGACAACCATAATGGTGGCATAAATCATCATTACCCAACTACAACAACGTCCTTTATCTTGTGCTCAAGGTTACCTCAGCATACTGCTCTACCAACTCTCTACGGCTTGCAACCGTCTCTTGAATCTAATTATTTCCAACCTCGCCATTTATACACAACGTCCGAGATCCAATGCATATTCTCTTATACAACTTTTCGCACAACATAATCACTAAATATCCTTCTAATACCGGAATCACTACCACGTCAAAAACCATCCAAATCGGTCCACTTTACTCGAAACATCTATTCCAAGTTAAGAATTTTAGCAACACTAGCCAATCCTTCGTCTTTCTTTTAATCTCAGAAACTCTATAAATCATATAGTTCCACACTTGGTTCTCATTCTAATCGCAACCTCAGCGGTACCATCTCAACATCTAATTGGCGATAGAATTCCAAATTTCTCCGGCATATATCGACACCATCTCCTCAATAACACACCATCTACTTTACTATTTAACATTTCCCAACAATATCCTTAATCTAATCATTCTCATTCAACATAAGTTTCATCTCTATGAATTTCTCCGACACTGACACATTCTCTTTAATACCAACATTTTCCTTTTCACGTTTAGCAAGAATTGCTCAACTTCAAACACAATTATCTCTTTCAATACACACCTCCCAAACACAAAATTATACTCCAAAATGAAGGGAATTTCATGTAGATTCCATAACTTCAAGAATCTCTTAAATCCGTGTTATGAGTAAAATTTTATCATCCTTGCAATAGGAATGCTCAAGAAATACTGTATGCAGAATTCTGCAAAAGTTAGTACCAGACTCAAACATTCAAACAAGTTTTTCTCCCTCTTCAAAATCTTGTTGAAGGCATAATTTATATGCAAACTATAGGGAATATCATAAGCTTTCCAAAAAGTCCAGAATCACTCTCGTCCGATTAACGAGTAAAATGATATGCCCATTATACTGAAGGTTGTTCCTTAACTATGAAAATCAGAATCGAAATTGGTGAACATAAGTTCTACTTCTTTCTTTTTCTCTTAATTTCAAGATTCTTCCAACTATCCTTTCTCTTCACTCAACTCTATAAATCATCCGTCTTCGATCCAATTATACTCAAAACATACAAGTCTACTAGTTGATTCACCATATTTCATACAACCGTCATCATACATGTGCACTCACATAAGCTTCACTCTTAATGAACCATCTTACTTGCTTCGCGGATAAAACACCATTCCTCAGTCGACCCCAACTACAATTTATACTCAAGAGGAAAATCGTAATCATTTTCAAAAGACCCCAAGAATTATATCCCACTTTCAACTTACCTTTCATCACATTGTCTTTCCTCATATGAGAAGCACACATTAACCATACTCCCGTGTCGATTCCGCAATAACACAAATCCGACAATGCTTGTCCTACCACAATAAACATCACTTTGAACCAACTTCACATACCGCAATCATCCTGGAGAAATAATCTTCTCCCCCACTTATTCCGAACCAACTCCTGGAGAAAAACAGTTATAAAACCTACAATAAATACCGATAGCATTTCACACACATGTCGCATACTAAGGAATAAACAACATCTGACAACCTGGCCGAACGGACCGACCTGCTCTGATACCAATTGTAACCCCCCACTTTTCCCATTTGATAAAATAACGATTTAATAAGAAAAAACAGAGTTTTAAAGAAAGTGGAATGCCACATCAACAATAATAATCAACAAAATTGTTTTATTAAAACAACAGAAAATATTATTTCATTCATCTTACGGCAATTTACCAAACATCAACAATATTCCATAACATCACTTGATGTACAAGGTTTTCAAACAAAAATAAGATACGTAACGAATAATAATAATAGGTAAACATAAAACAAAATCCTTGAGTCCCGTGTTACGTATCAGAGCGACTCCTATGACTCGATCAAGCAATTTGTACTCCAAGCATACTCAAGCACATGAATCATATGTATTTCCAACGAAGCACAAACACCACAAACAATAAAGGGGTGAGAAACAAATTCAAATATTAACGGTGCAAATAATATTTTTAAGGTAGTTTCTCATGCACAACCACAAATACAACAAGTTCACCAATAATCCAACCACAACAAGTACAACAATAATAATGTAACAACAATCAACAATAATTATGCAATATGACTCAACACAACATAATGCATGTAGTACCAGGTCTTGTTCATTCAATCGAACACAGATAATCACATACACCCATCTGGCAATGATTATCTCAACACTCTCCATAACGGAGTATGAATGATCTTATTCGCCCATCCGACACAATCATCCCAACAATAATTCAACAAATGCATGCATGATAATGAAAGAGCATACAACATGTATAATTCACCATATTATACATCTACGCGATCCATCTGATCACAAGAACAATAATGATTCCATAGAAATCACCAATATTCACCTCATGCGATTTAATTGATTATTCAACTAATTAAATCCATCTAAAATTTCATCATTAATTCATTCTCGATGTTAATCCTCGATTAAACATGCCTCGAGGTGCATCTCAATATCTCACACCAAAAGAGACGGTCACGCACACGAAATCGGGACAGAAATCGCAAAATATCACATTTTGGACAAAGCCCTTTAGTCATACGCGTAATGGAAAGGCCATACGCGTATTGACCCAGCCCAATACGTACCATAAGTCGCTCCCAAGATTTTCATCCTAGTACAAACACGAAAGTGGCGTGGAAAAGGTAGAGTCGCCAGCCAGGCATTTTTATCCCGAATGAATGAGAAAGGTAATGTTGCACAAACTAAAGGAAGAAGGAAAGGACGAGGCCTTGCGAACCAAATATCTGGGTTCGGGAGTCGGTTACAACCTGGGAAGGTTTAGCACCCCAGACCGTCCGTCGTACCAAACGGGATCCACGCTTGTAATTTTGTTTCAAAGGGTAAAAGAATATGAGTGCTGCTGAATAAAACTGCTGACTGGAGTGGAAAATGAAATGAGAAAGGAAATGGAAAAGAGAATGAAAGGAAAGAGGGGGAAAATGTAGGGAAAATAAAGAATGTACTCGAACGGGCCCTACCCCGCTGCCTACGTACCTCATCGGGAAAATGAGGATCAGAGTCGACGTAGTTCGCCTAACTAAGGCGGGAACTTTGTTTGTGTTTTTTTATAGCTGGAACTGTGTATGTCTATGCTCAGGTGTTGCGGGCTCGTCTGGTACGAGTGTGTTTACCGTCTTGCATACGAGACAATCCGTCGCAAGTTCATGTTGAGAGTGCATGAGATGAGAGGAGAAGTTCCCGCAGGAAAGCCGCTTATTATTTGTTATTTTGTCTTTTATGAGAAGTGTTTTGAATTTGTTTGTGAACATTCTCATACTAAGACATATCCATTGTGGTAAATACTTACACCTCGCCCCGAAACAGGACGCGTATAAGTACTCCGCAACAAAGTCTCATGGCGTATAAGAATATTCAACCTTTATTAAGTATTTTATTATTTTCTTCATGAGGTGAGAAAGAAAGACTCAACTTGAACAAAGGAAAAAAAACTAAGGGAACTAAGATGCAACCCTAATTTATTTATTATATTCAAAAAGTGATCCTAATGGCTGGTGAGGTTTTCTCTATTCCTAAGGAAGAAAGGAAATAAGAAAAGAACTAGAACTCAACTTACTTCCTAAGGAAGTTAAGTTGGTTCTAAAAATGGAGAAGCCTATACAAGTAGAATACAAATATTAAGGCAACCAAAACATAAAAATAAAATTAAGAAGTATTAGTTCAAAATGCATATTAAAGCACATAAAACAAAAATAAAAGCTACACCTCATGTAAACACAACTTGAACGGTTTCTAAGCGTAAGTCCTAAAATTAAAGGATCTTACATGATATCCACATTCTAAAATCAGTAGCTAAACCACACTAAGGCCTTCTAATATCCTAAGACCAAGCCTAATTAATATATGTCCTAATGCACCATAAAATCCTAAGCTAAACTAGATGGATTTACAATGGAACAATTGACTAAAATCAATGCACTAAAAATAGCAAAAGTCCTGGAAAAAATATGAAATTAATTCCCTAAGGTCCCAAACCTGAATCTAATATTGTGTTAAAAAATTTCCTAAAAATTCATAACCTAACTATGTCAAATGGTCACTTAAATCTAACTAAGATCTAACCACAAATTTTCACAAGCAACACTATTAAAACAGTGGATAAAAATGGCCTAAAAATATAACAAAAATTATTCCAGGTTCTAATACTAGTCCTCTAATCATAGCAAAAAGGATGGGACAAAAATCAAACAGGAAGTGGGAGAAATAAAATGTACAAAATGAAGTGTTCATGAAAGAATTCAATATAAAACTAATTAAAAAAGAAAATCGAAATTAAATTGAAAAAAGGCAAAAAAAAAAACAGAAAGTAAAAATGTAGAAAAGCTCTAAAATGAATTAGGACCTTACAGTAATTTTTATGGAATTTTATTATGTGTTTTCATATTTATTATGGATTAAAATTGAACTAAACTAAAATAGAAATTAAAAAAAAGAAATAAGAAGAGGGGGCGCAGAAAGTAGATTTTATTAGTTAAATGGAACAAATGGGCCTAACATGGGGTTGCAAAAAGTAACAAGAAGATGACCCACTAGCACAGGCTCTTGGAGGAGTATCCTATGGAACTTCAGTCAACCTTTTAACTCAATCTGGACCACTAGATCTAGTCTTCCTAATGGCATTCTGATCAAACGTTTCACAAATGCATGCCCATGAAAATCTATGGTGTACCACACACGCGTGAGCAACCGCTGGCACAACCTACCGAACAGTGACAAGTGTCACCGCCGGTGTGGCTAGGGGATTCAAAACATCTTAATCTTATCTCATTGAAACATATAAATGGTGGATTAATGGCATAACGGTGGATTAACTCCTTTTAATGATTCTTAATTTCCTAATATTCTCATTAACTCTTCAATATTCTTCTAATCCTTCTATCAATTAAATTAATAACCAAAAAAATATCAAGACAAAGCAACGAAACAAAGGGGTTGAAGAATACCAAACGAAACCCTAGACCTCCTTCCTTCTCTCTTTCGCCACCGCCCTCATCATCTTCCTCTCCTCTCCGCCACCACAAAAAAAAAGCGCCGATGAACCTAAATCTCATCCTTCATCAATATCCTACATTATGATCGAACACGACCTAACTTCTCCCTCAAATGTGAAACGAATCAAAACGATAGCCTAATCTCTCATCTACCTCAAACTCACAAGCGATTCACCAATCCTCCTAAATCCAGAAATAAAATCACTTCAGAAGCGAGATAAGAGGATAGTATCAAGGATTCGTACCTTCGATCGAAACAGTGTGCGTCGGTGTTCGAAGATTCGAATGGAAAGGCCGTTTACGACGAGGTCGATGATGATGAACGAAGGCACAAAGCTACGTATTCCCTTCCTTAACGTCAGGTCCTCCTTGTTGCGATTCGGATTCTATGATTTGTTTGTTGTCTGACTAGGCTTGCGTGACCTCTGCAGGTAGATTTCTGATGCCGCGCGACGAAGACGAGCGTGATGCCATGAAGATTAGTGGTCGGAAGCACCGTTTTCGTGGTATATCACTCTTTGATCCTTCGCGTGATCCGTAGTCGTAATTTCGTTGTTTGATATTTATTCACACTCTTGAGCACATCCCAATCCTTTTTTTTTAGTTTTCAATTTTTGAAACAGTTGTGGTTTTTGCTTGTGTGACTTGTAGGTTGTTGATGAAGCTGATGCAATAGCATTGAGATGCTAATGATTAAGGTAGGTTGAAGCATGGTGATGAAGATGATGAAGATCGAAAATGCTGTGCAGATATGGAGACTGAATCAAAAATCCAAAAATGGAGGAGAATGAAGAGGATGGAGTTCAGAATGAGGGTGAAGAAGAAGTTGAAGGAGAACATGGTTTAGAATGAAGGTGAATGAAGAAGAAAAAAGCTCAGAATGGTGAAGTAATATGGTTGAAGAAGAATGTTCTGATTTATAGAGCATGGATCAGAGATTGTTCTGGAACATTTTCAGGTGAATTCAGTTAGCTTTTCAGTTATGAAATCAGTTAGGATTCGGTTATGATTCTGTTAGTCGGTTAGTTTGAATTTTATTAGAGTTTCTAAGTTCTGACTTTTATTGGTTGTATTAATGTTCAGAAGAATGGAGGGTGGAGCTGATTGAAGAATGGTTCGTGCTGACGCGGTTTTATTTGCAGGTTACTTGGTGACTTGATGAAAAGTATTGGATCAGTTGAAATATAGAATCCAAACAAAGACGATGGTGCGGTTTGCAATTGTTGATAAGTTTCACGAATCTTCGATCAAGGTATGCACACTATCACAGTTCTGTTTTGAATTTCTTTCTCCTCTTCAGATCTACTACCTTCTGATTTGCGCTGACGTAAACCCCTTCGACGTGTATCAATGAACGTGTTATTGTTCTTTGCCCTTTTTTTTTGGTTTTTTTGCAGGATCGAATTTTGATGCAGGATGATGAAGATTGCAATGTTAGTGATTCAACCTGCTGCAATTCGAGAATCATGCCTTACTTCCTGAAATATTAGGCACGGCGGAGTTATCAAGAGCAACAAGCAAGCTGCTTTTCTCTTGGTGAGCTGATGGAAGACATTGTCGAATCATTTCTCTTGAATCAGTACTCTTGCACTCCCATTCAACCTTTGAGCTGATGGAACGTAGCTCAATTGATGAAGTCCTAAGGTTTTGGAAACTTTGCGCATGGAGGAAACGAAGCGGCTCCTTAGAATGTATTCAAAAAAACTGCATTTCTTAGGAATTACAATCCTCAATTTTTGGCCTTTGTAACTTGGTAGAATATAGGATTTGGTTCTCATGTAACAACACTATATTTAACCTTGGAATTGGAAATGTAACTGTGTTATTCTAGACTATCTTCACAAATCGTCCCATAATTGTTATCTTCAATAAGCTCCTAGTTTTGAGCGAATTCTCAGTGCAGGTTATGTTGTGAGCTTGTCGCTCCCACCTGATGACACATGGCCAGAAGGGGTACAGACGCGAACGGTCGACGAAGGAGAGAACATGAAGATGAACTGAAAAGAGTCGCCAACTAGGCATTTTAATCCTAAAGGAAAGGTAATGCTGCATAAACCTGGGAAGAGATGGATAAGACGGTCGCGAACCAAAGAAACTGAGAAAGGGGGTTGGTTACAACCTGGGAAGGTATTAGCACCCAGATTGTCCGTCGTACTCGATGGGATCCACGCTTAAAAGATTTGTGTTTAAAGGGGTAGTGTCTGTGCTATCTGTGTGCAAAAGCTGGAAAAGAATGTACAAGTGTCAGTGCAAGAAAATGAAGTGAGGTGCTCAGGGATGAGGCTTAAAAGAATAAGGCTGGAAAGAGGGGGAATAGAAAGAGACTTTTGTTCGATAACAGTTAAGTTATGCCTACGTATCCTCTCGTGCAATCAGGAAGTCAGAACACCGTAGTTCGACTCAAAGTGACTGAAAGATAAATTGATTGATGAACTGCTGGCTTGCCTATGCTCAAGTGTATGACCTGTCTGGCCCAAGTGAAAACTGTCTTGCATTAGACGGAAGAAGCAAGTTCTCGCTTATGAGTGAATGATATGAGAAAAGAATCCCAGAGGAGACAATTATTGTTTGTTTTTTGTTTTCAATCTTTTATTGCTTTTTGTGGTTTGTCATAAAAAAATGAGCTTAAGCCTAAACCAAGGGTTAGTAAACTCATCACATCCTCCCTCTGATTAGGGGTAATGAGAATACCTTAAGCATGAAGTAAGCACCTCACACTTAATCACCATGATGTCGGATTAAGATCATTAACCTACTTGTAATTATTTAGATTTTTTGGAGTTTTTGTTTAGTGTTAAGTAATGAGTTTAAGCCACAATCAATGATTTAATGGACCCACTACACCATCCTAATAGAAGGATGATAGATGAGAACATTTAAGCTGAGGAAGGCTCCTCAACTTAATCCATGATGAGGGATTAACCTCATGACAAAACAAAGCCTGTATTAAAGTGGATTTTAGTTAATGATAAGATTAAGAAGTGGATTTTATTGTTTGTAAGACAACTTGAGGGGGACTTTTCCATTAACACTAGGGTTAGTCCTTCTTAACCAATTAAGGAAGAATTAGAACCCTAATGCAAGGCCCAAGTTACAAGCTTGATGTCTTAGTGATTATTAGATGGATTGAATAAAGGATTTAAACACATTAAGGGTTTAACACTTAGGATTAAAGTTATACACTCCATCCTAAGAGAAGGATGCAGGCATAACCTTAATCACAAAGCCTTAAAACCTTTAAGGTTTAGTCCCTGATTATGAGATGAGAAGAGAAGACACAAAGATGACACAAAGGTAAAACTAATGGGGGACTAATCAAACCCTAATTCTTATCATGCTTGGGTATTCCTAGGGTTTGTGAGGCTTGCAAGAGATCTTCAGGAAAAGCCATCAAGGAAGAAGAAAAATGGAAGGAGGAGAAGCAGAAGAAACAAGTCAACTTACTTCACTTAAGAAGATAAGTTGTTTGAAGAAAGAAGGTGAAGAAGGAACATGAGTGAGCCATCTCACTCTAATACAAATATAAAATGCAACAAGGATGCATAAGAGAGATGAGAAGAGATTGTGAGAAGTGAAGGAAAATTCACTTCTCAAAGTTCTTACCACCTGAAAAGTTAGCAAAAGGAAATGAAATGAAATGAAAATGAAATGAATTCAAGGATGCAAACCAAAACCAGAAGCACATTTATGATGCAAATTATGCTAAGATATGATATGAAAGCATGTCAAGAGATGTGGATGATCATACAAGCAATGAAGATGCAAATGAAGCATGAAAGGAACATGGAAGTTCATGAATGCATATGAAATGAAATGGATTCACAACATGGCAAATGGATGATTCAATGATCAAACATGATTCTAATGTGTCCTAATATGTCTTATATGTCATGTGAATGCACAAAATGTCATAGCAAGTTCTTATATGAAAGCTTATGCAAGATGAATGCAAATGAAGATGAGAAATTAGGGTTATATGAACATGTGAGATGCAAAACTCAAAAAAAGAAGCAAATCATAAGATAAAAAATTGAAAAGGCACTCAAACGAACCCTAAACCTATACTAGGTTACCATCCAAAGGGGGAGGTCAGAAGCTAAACCTAGAAGGAGTTATGAATTTTCTAAGTTTCTAGGGTTTTAAGGGTGATTCTCAATGTAAAATGCCAAAAAAATTAAAAATGAAAGATAAAAATGAAACAAAAATGTTTTTGGATGCTAGAAGCCATGCATAGAACAATGCAAAAAGAATCATTCACAAACTCAACTTGGTTTAAAGGTTATGAATTTTTGAAGTTAGGGTTAAAAACGAACAAATTTAAGAACCCTAATTCATTGAAAAAATGTCAAAGCATGATCAAAACCAAAAAGAAATTTGTATGGTGAGTTTGTAAATGTTTCTAAATGTCCAAGAATGTTCTCTGAATTTTTTTGTGATTTTTAAATACTTAAATGTATTTTTAATTAATTAAAATCAATTAACTAATTAAATAAAACATTTAAATGATTTAAAAATACTTTTTTAATGCAAAAAATAAAAAATAAAAAATTTTTGGTTTCTGAAAATTAATAAAATGTTTGATAAAAATTTTCAGAATTTTTTTTTATGATTTTTACTATTTTTAAAAATTCGTATAAAATAAAATAAGAAAAATGAATTAAAAATATGAATTAATGAAAGTAAGCTGAATGGATGGACATGATGGATTCTGGGTTTAGACCTGTTGACCACGCGCGCTATCCTACGGCTCAAATTCAAACTGAGCTAAACCTAATTAAAATATTAATTAATCCTAAATTAAAACTAATGATCTAATCCTAGCCATCCAGAACACGCGCCAAACTCAAATCCAACGGTCCAGATTCAAAAAGTTCCCTAACCCTAATTAATCAAATTCTCTCAGGTGGCCGGAGAAGACCTCCGGTCATCTTCTCCGGCCAACCTCTCCCCTGTAAATTCCCAAATCACTCCCTAGGTCATGATAAACTCCTCAAATCTCCAGAAATGATCCCCAAACCCCATAGAACAAGAATCCAGCAACATAATTCATTTATTTTGCATCATGATCAAGATTCGAACAAAAACATAAAAATGGACAAAATTTCAGAATACGCATACACAGTCAATACTCAACCATTCTTCAAAAATAAATGTTCATTGTAATCAGGAGAGCAAACTCTATCATCTCATAACTAAAGAAATGATTTATGGAAAAATGTTTCAAGAAGATACCTGAGATGAAGCTTTGCCAATGGAGCTGCCTGTGCCTTCTTCTTGATGCAAACACTCTTCTCTAATCACCCTTGAGCTTCTTTGATGTTTTGCTGAACTGTATGTGACCTCTTTTTGAAGTTCAGTGAAGTTCAATTTAGGGGGTGGAAAATCGTATTTTGTGTATGGTGACTTTCAGGGCAAAGTGAAAGGTGGTTTTTGTTCCCTATGATGTGTAGAGATGATTGGTGGAAAAAGATTTGAGGTTTGATGCTTATGCTGAGTGTTTCGAAGGAAAATTCAAGAGAGGGAGTTTTTGTGAACTAGGGAAATGTTGAGGATTCATGCTTGGTTCTTGTTATGTTTGGCTTGTTTTAGGTTAGTATAAACAAATGCAATTGGTTCAGAGAGTGGTTGTGGCATAGTGTGATTGGTATGTGTGAAAATGCAAAAAGTCAAGATTATGTGTACTTGAGGTATGGGCAAGTGGCAGGCTTAGTACAAAGGGGTGTCTGGTGCAGCAAGGATCAAGGATGGCCATGGAAATCACTTTGAGGCAATTCAGCATGTGGGGAATAAGTTATGGGAGGTTTTGCAAATTTGACAAAGTTTGGCCCTTTTAAGATTTCTTCATGTGCAAGTCATGAAAGTTTGAAATTCTTGGGCCAATTCTGAGTTTTAGGCATTGCATAATGTTTTTATGATGCTTAGAAGTCAATTAGAAGTCACAAAATGGCTTGGTACGTGGTTTTGCAAAAATTCCTCTTCGGTCCATTCTTGAAAATTATGTGATTTTTGCCAACTTTGACAAGCCATAACTTGAGTTCCAAAATGAATTAGATCTTGTTCTTGTACTTTTTGAAAAGGGAATGATCCAATCTACAACTTTAATGACCAAATTTTTTTCATTTGAAGCATTTTTGGTTGAGAAAGAGGAGGTTGAAAAACTTTTCCAAAATGGAAAGTTTACGTTACAAGTCATTTCCATTTTTGGCAACTTTTGGTTTTGCTCACTTTACTTCAAATTTGTGAACTTATAAGCACTCCAATGATCAAATAAAGACCATATAACTTCAATTTGATGAAAAATCCACTTTGGGTCCATTGATGGGGACCTCAGATGCCCTGATTTGGCTCTGACTTGCTCAAGAAGTTACCCAGTGATCAAATGACTTCCACAATGAATTTCTTCATCAAACTTGGTATGTATGATCCTTATGACATATTAAGACCAATAGAAACAAGAATGAACAAAAAATTGGAGTTATGGCCTCTGAAACCAAAACCCTAATTTCAGGTCATCTGTGCAGTTAAACCTGGCTCTGCTTCCATGCTTTGCAAGTTCTTGTGATTCTTTGAATTACTTGATCTTTGGAGGATAAAATATGATGATTGAACATACATGGACCCTCTTGAGATGATTGATGACCTTTGGAGTAGCTCAGATGAATCCTGGATTGCTCAGGTCACAAACCCTAGATGCAGATGGACTTAAACTAATGTAGTGAAGCAAAAATGCAACATGATATGATATGATTAAGCTAATGCAAATATGAAAGATCACAAGCCATGGTGTGAACTTAGTGAGGGAAAATTTGGGGTGTTTACAGCTGCCCCTATTCAAACATGAGTTAGCTGTGTAGGATGTAAACGACGGGCTTAACAGACAAACAAGATAACTTGTGGTTGAACACCAAAGACAGTCCAAAATTTGCACTCACTGGTGAGAAGAAGAAAAGGGATATAGATTGTAAAAGGAAGTATAGTATGATTATAAAATACGGGCGATGGAGGACGACCATCGAGCAAAGGACGACTGCTGGGGATAAAGCGGTGACGGGGACGGCCGACATGCTGGGGAAATAGAGGGATCATGATGGGGACGGCCATCAAAAATAAAGTAACAAGGTTCTCTGAGGATTAGGGTAAAGGCAATGATAGGGACGACCACCAGGTTTAAAGAAATAAATGATGAGGGACGGTCATCAAAGGTGAAGGACGATCACCTAGCAGGGGACGGCTGCTCTGTTGTGGAGAAAGATGAGGGACAATCATCTAAGGTGAAGGACGATCACCTGGCAGGGTACGACTGCCGCAAATATCGCGACATAGAACGAATGTCGGATAGAAAAGGTTGACGATGGGGACGACCATCAGATAAGCATGATGAAGGACGATCATCAAGAGGTGAAGGACGATCACCTAGCAGGGTACGGCTGCTTCGAGGTTTACCATGACATAGGATGAATGTCAGATAACGAGATCAACGATGGGGACGACCATCGGATAAAATGATGAAGGACGATCATCAAAAAGGTGAAGGACGATCACCTAGCAGGGGACGGCTGCTAAATATCACGACATAGGACGAATGCCGGATAACAAAGGGGTTCCAATAATGGAGACTCCACTGGGGGGAATGATGAGGGACGGTCATCCAAAGGTGAAGGACGATCACCTGGCAGGGGACGGCTGCCGAAAATATCATGACATAGGACGAATGTCAGATAGAAAAGAAATTTTTGCTAGGGACTTGCTGGGGAATAGCAAACACGGACGAGTGTTTACATCCAAGAAGTAAAAGGTATAAGTGTTTGACACTGTGTATAGATTAAAGATGTGGACGAGCATCCTTAGGACTATGATACAGACGAGTATCGGTAGAAACAACGTTGACGCATGTTCAGAGATGATGATACGGACGAGTATCAACTGGTTAACAAAGAACACGGACGAGTGTTGAATCTGAAGGGAAATAAGTGGTGTATACAAGATACGGACGAGTATCTGTATGAGTAATGATTAATATTGGTGATACACAGACAAGTGTTCGATCTGCTGGGGAGAGTATGACACGGACAAGTGTCATAAGAGGAAAAGTATAAGTTATGATCCTGAGTGTAAAAGGTAATCTGGTGATCTGTGAGGATAAGATGACACGGACGGGTGTCAACAGAAGTGTATTATAAACAAGTGTTTGGTTTACAATAAGTGTTTAGGCAATCATGCTGGGGAGTGGCGACACGGACGAGTGTCAAGAGAGTGTATAGACATATCTGCAGGGGATGATATGACACGGACGAGTGTCGAGTGAGTGTATATATAAACATCTATTTGTGTTAGAGAGTGCAAAGGGGACGCTTTGGCTTTCTACTGGGGAAATATGAGATGACACGGACGAGTGTCGGGACAAACAAGTTATGTATAAGTATCTATTTGTAGAGAGTGTCCTAGAGACTTTACTGGAGGAAGATGACACGGACGAGTGCCAAAAGGAGTATGTATCTGTTTTTGAGTGTGCAAAGGGACGCTTTGGCTTTCTGCGGGGACTGTGAGTCTTTATATACATTGCTGACGGAATGTTGGTATTTACAGGCGACTGATTTAAAACCTGACTTGTGATTATGCAATATGTTTGATTTTTGCCGTAATGCTCCGTATTAGACGGAATGCCACGCTCTGAGGGGAAATATGATGTGAATGCCATGATTATGCAAAAGATACTGATCTGGGATCCGGATCCTGCTGTTGTGAAGATCTCCGATTGATCTGCTTGAAAGAAAATTCCAGCTGGGGATGGGATCATTGGTAGATCTGATATATGGCTCTGCTTGGGGAAATAGGTCACTGGTAGACTTGTCTTTGTAATGAGGAGCCCAGCTGGGAATGTGGAAGCTTCCGTCACTTTGTTGTGTGAGAATTTTCAGACATTGCTCATCTGGGAGAGGCTGGAGCTCTGTAGGGAGATGGTTCCCTGTCTAGCACTCGGCTGGGGATGAAAAAAAAGACCATTGAACGATCTTCCTAGAGATTTCTATGGGGATCCTGCTGAGGATGATATGACAACTCAGTTGGGGATATGAGCACATTCTGGTATTGCTCTGATAAATGTGCTGGAGAAGTGATGCCTGGCAGCTCTGATGGGGAGAGAGAGCTTCTCTGGTGCTGTTTGGAAGATGTGTTGAGGAAATAATGATTTGGCAACTTTGTTGGGGAAAACCTTGCATGCCCCGTGTTGCGCTCTAAGTACCTGCAATCCTGTTATGACAAAGAAACACACAAGTATCCCGAGGTATCCCTTACCGGATTCCGTCATAGGAATTTAGACACTCCCGGGAGTAAGAAATATATTTCCTGCAAGCATGTGATTAGAAAGGCACATCTGTTTTTATGCAAACATTATATCAGAGATATCGGACATTTTTTCAAATGAGATAAAAATGTACAAGACGAGATATGACTGAAAATCTGATTTTATTAATTCGGGTGCCCTGAATTGGCAAGTACAGTCGAAGAAACAGATCCCCTGAAATGAGAAGATTGTTATAAAATTGAGAAACAAAAAGGTGCTGGCAATGTTGAAGATGCTTCAGTGCTTCCCTTTTGCTATGACTCGTATGACCTTGACGTTCTTCTTATCCTGCTTTCTAAAGAAGGTTAATTCTGACCAATGCTTTGACCTTTCGAAACTTGCCGTGTTATGAATGATACAGACGAATTCAGAATACAGTTGTTCGGTTATTCCCTTATTTTGCGTGGGTCGCCCTTTCGGGTTTTCAATCCACCGGGATACCCATTTTTGCCTGAGCTGTCCAATGCGGCTTTTCAACTCAGCGGGTGTACATTTTTCTTTATTTCCCTTATTTTTGCCCGAGTCTTTTATTCTGTTTTTGACTCGCCGGGATGCCCTATTTTTTCCTGAACTTACATTCTGTTTTTATGTCTAGCGGGTCATTTTATGCGAAGTATTTTTTAACTGCATCTGAATTCACAGGGGACAGGAAACCTTCACCATCCATAGTGGTGAGCATCAGTGCTCCACCAGAGAAAACTTTCTTTACTATGAACGGACCATCGTAATTCGGAGTCCACTTGCCCCTGTGATCTGTATAAGGAGGGAGGAGTCTTTTCAGCACAAGATCTCCCACTTGGTATTCTCGAAGCCTGACTTTCTGATCGAAGGCCTTCTTCATCCTTTTCTGGTATAACTGCCCATGACAGATTGCAGCTAATCTCTTTTCTTCGATCAGACTCAGTTGATTGTACCGAGAACGGACCCACTATGCTTCGTTCAGCTTGACATCCATCAGTACCCGTAACAAAAACTTCAACAGGCAGGACAACTTCCATACCATACACAAGTTGATACAGTGTTGCCCCAGTGGATGTTCTGATCGAGGTACGGTACCCATGCAAAGCAAATGGTAGCATTTCATGCCAGTCTTTGTAGGTGACCACCATCTTTTGCATAATCTTCTTAATGTTCTTGTTAGTTGCCTCAACAGCGCCATTCATCTTTGGCCTGTAAGGAGAAGAATTGTGATGTTGAATCTTGAAGTCCCGACACAGTTCTGCCACCATTTTGTTGTTCAACTTGGAACCATTATCAGTAATTATTCGCTCGGGCACTCCATACCAACAGATGATATCTCTTTTCAGGAATCTGGCTACCACTTGCTTGGTGACATTTGCATACGAAGCTGCTTCAACCCACTTGGTGAAGTAATCAATAGCTACCAGGATGAATATGTGGCCATTTGAAGCAGTCGGCTCGATCTTTCCAATCATGTCAATGCCCACATGGCGAAGGGCCAGGGTGAAGACATCACATTCAAAGGATTTGGAGGCACATGTACTTTATCCGCATAAATCTGGATTTTGTGGCACTTTCTGGCATAGGCACAACAATCTGCATCCATTGTGATCCAGTAGTAACCTGATCTTAGTCATTTCTTAGCCATGGCATGTCCTCCAGCATGGGTACCAAAAGATCCTTCATGCACCTCGTGCATCAGCAACTCTGCCTCTGCCTTATCAACACATATGAGAAGTACCATGTCAAAGTTTCGCTTGTATAAGGAACCATCAGTATTCAGGAAGAAACTACCAGCTAGCCTTCTTAAAGTTTTCTTGTCATTGGATGATGCCCCAGGTGGGTATGTTTGGTCCTCTAAGAAGCATTTGATTTCATAGAACCAAGGCTTATCATCTTTAGCAACATCTACTGAGAATACGTATGCTGGTCGGTCAAGTCTGGATACTGAAATCTGAGGCACAAAGTTGGCAGCTTGAACTTTGATCATGGAGGAAATGGTAGCCAGAGCATCTACAAACTGATTTTCATCTCGAGGGATATACTCAAGTTTGACTGTGGTGAAGAAGGTCAGTAATCTCCTTGTGTAGTCTCGGTATGGAATCAGATGCTCCTGGTGAGTGTACCATTTGTCGTTGGTCTGATTGATTACCAGAGCTGAATCTCTGAATACAATTAACGTCTTGATCCTGAGGTCAATGGCTTCCTCAAGACCCATAATACAGGCTTCGTATTCAGCTTCGTTGCTAGTGTAGTTAAAGGTGAGTTTTTCCGAGAAAGGCATGTGAACTCCTTTAGGTGTAATGAGTACTGCACCAACTCCACGACCATTCATATTAACAGCCCCATCAAACATCATCGTCCATTCTTCTTCAGGGTTAGGCCCTTCAGTGTGAATAGGCTCTTCATGATCTTTTGTTTCTAGGAACATGATGTCTTCATCGGGGAAGTCAAATCTCATATGCTGGTAATCATCAATGGGTTGCTCAGCCAGATAGTCAGACAACACACTGCCCTTGATGGCCTTTTTAGATGTGTACTGAATGTCATATTCTGTGAGAATCATTTGCCATCTTGCAACCCGTCCGGTAAGTGCTGGCTTCTAAAAAATGTACTTGACTGGATCCATCTTGGAGATCAACAAGGTAGTGTGGGTCAACATATACTGCCTTAATCGGCGAGCAGCCCACGCTAAAGCACATCAAGTTTTCTCGAGCAGTGAATAACGTTGTTCACAGTCGGTAAACCTTTTGCTTAGGTAGTATATTGCATACTCTTTTCGATCAGACTCGTCATGCTGGCCCAGCACACACCCCATTGACTCTTCTAATACTGTCAAGTACATTATTAGAGGTCTTCCTTCAACTGGAGGCATAAGAATTGGAGGCTCTTGTAAGTACTCCTTGATTTTGTCAAAAGCCTTCTGGCAGTCTTCATTCCACCTGACCGTTTGTTCTTTTCTTAATAACTTGAATAAAGGCTCACAGGTTGCAGTAAGGTGAGATATGAACCGTGAAATGTAGTTCAATCTACCTAGAAAACCCCGAACTTCTTTTTCTGTCTTTGGTGCAGGCATTTCTTGAATGGATTTGACTTTGTCAGGGTCAACTTCAATTCCCTTTTCACTTATAATAAATCCCAGCAACTTACCGGACCGCACCCCAAATGTGCCTTGTTGGGGTTTAGCTTCAGCTGATACTTTCTCAGACGCTTGAACAACTTCCACAGATTTACCAGGTGGTCTTCTTCTGTGAGGGACTTGGCAATCATGTCATCCACATAACATTCAATTTCTTTGTGTATCATGTCGTGGAATAATGTTACCATAGCCCGTTGATAAGTGGCACCCGCATTCTTCAGTCCGAATGGCATTACCTTATAACAAAATGTGCCCCAGGGTGTGATGAAAGTTGTCTTCTCCATGTCTTCAGGTGACATCTTGATCTGATTATATCCTGAAAATCCATCCATGAAGGAGAACACCAAGAAATGAGCCGTGTTGTCGACCAATACATCAATGTGAGGTAATGGGAAAGCATCTTTTGGGCTAGCTCTATTCAGATCCCGGTAATCTACACACGTCCGTACTTTGCCATACTTCTTGGGCACTGGTACAATGTTAGCAACCCACGGCGGGTAGCTAGTTACAATAAGGAAACCGGCGTCCCACTGTTTTTGTACCTCTTCTTTAATCTTCATGGCCATATCCGGACGTGTACGACGAAGCTTCTGTTTTACTGGAGGACAGTCTTCCTTTAGAGGCAGCTTGTGCATAACAATGTCGGTATCCAAACCTGGCATATCTTGATAAGACCAAGCAAAGACATCCACATACTCCCGAAGCATGTCAATAAGTTGTTCTTTCACTGAATCTTGCAGACGGCCCCGATTTTCACTTCTTTCAAGTCTTCTTCGGTACCAAGATTGACCGTCTCAACTTCCTCCTGGTGAGGATTGATAACCTTCTCCTCTTGCCTTAACAACCTGGCTAGTTCTTCAGGTAGCTCATACTCTTCTTCAACCCCTTCATCGGCTTGGTTAATCGGATTGTCAAAGTCATACGAAGTCATAGCAGTGTCGTTTTCAGTGCAGTCTGGAGGGCACTCTTTGCAAGGGTTTAGATTTGTTCATTTTAGTGATCAGTTTTATCTTGTTTAGAAAAAGTGAAAATGAAGTTATTATTTTGAAAAACATTGCCATTTTATTTTTGTACAAAAAATGAAAAATGAAAGACAGTGAGCGGGAAAAAAGAGACTCATTTGCAAAAGATGTCTTGATATTCATTAATTGATCGTTTGCACAAAATACAAGATGACCCGATTACAAAATGAGCCCTGACATCTTGGGCAAGATGTAGGACTTGATGCATGCTTAAATACAGGAAATAATAATTACTCTGCAGGAGTAACTCTTATAATTTCCTGGGAAGACTAGTTTGAGACGTATCCAGTTTTCCAGGTTGCGTTCGTCTTCTTCCTTGTCTTCCAGACTGTTCACAACATCTGGGGTAAGCATTCCCCCGCTGACAAATTTGGGCTCCATTGCAGCCTCTGGTTGATCTTGTCGAGTTGGTCTGTAACCCAACCCGAATTTGTCTTCTTTCTTTTCTACTGGCAGCAGCTTGCCCCAGCCTTGAGCGGTACCCTCCTTAACAACCTTCTAGGCTTGTTGATATAAAGTGATAGAAGTTCCAGACACAACAGATGCTTCATTGATGTTAAGGGCCTCAAACCCCTGACTCATAGTCTCATGGATCTTCCCATCCATCTCTATGTACTTGTAAGTAGCCAGCTGGCTAACAAAGATATCTTCCTCTCCGCAGATTGTGATGATCTGGCTTTCCCACTCAAATTTTAACTTCTGGTGAATGGTAGATGTAACAGCGCTAGCGGCGTGAATCCAGGGTCTACCCAACAAACAGCTGTAGGCCGACTGTATGTCCATCACGAAAAAGGTAGTTTTAAAGGTCTGTGGGCCAATCAACACAGGTAGATCAATCTCTCCAAGCACTGATCTCTTAGAGCCATCAAATGCTCTCACCACCAAGTTACTTGGACGCAATGCCAAACCATCATACTCTAGCTTCACCAAGGCTTTCTTTAGGAGGACATTGAGTGAAGACCCAGTGTCCACCAGCACATGAGAAAGAACAGCACCTTTGTATTCCAAGGTCATGTGCAAAGCCTTGTTATGGTTGCGCCCCTCCGTTGTTAAATCAACATTTGTAAAGCCCAGTCCATGATTGGTGTTGACATTTGCAACCATAGTTTCTAACTGATTAACATTAATCTCTTCCGGCACGTATGCTGCGTGCAGGACTTTCAACAATGTATTCCTGTGGGCTTCGGAACACATCAACAGTGATAATATAGAGATTTTGGAGGGTGTCTGGTGAAGTTGGTCCACCACTTTGTAATTACTCTTTTTGATTATTCTCATGAACTCGTCTACCTCTTGCTCAAAAGACGTCTTCGGAATTTCCTTAACAGCTGGCTCTTCCAGTACCACACTCTTCCCTTTTGTCTTAGCAGCAGCTTCTGCTTCAGCATTGGGTCTTGACGTTTGTGAGGAAAAGAGGCGTCCGCTTCTGGTGAAGCCTCTGCCTCCCCCAACATTGTCAACTTGTGGTGAAGAGGTTGATGAATCTAGAGTGATATTCTTTCCATCGCAGTAGAGATTAGAACCGTAGTGCCAAGGTATGGCATTACTGCTTTCATAAGGAACAGGTCCAGGCACCGTAATGGTGACCGGACTGATTGCTGCAGCGGAAGGAACCGTGATGGTATGCGGGTCGTAGTAGATTGTGACTAGAGATATGACAGGAGGTGTTGCAGTTTGTTGTTGGAAATTGCTGTTGGGAGGAACATTTGTCGGGTCATAATAGATCGTGACCGTTGAGACATCTTCATTAGTGTTTGCTGGTGTTGTAGGCGATTCCGTTGATAAAAGGGGTACTGATGTTATAGAAGTAAATGTTGCTGAGCTCTGATCTGTTGAAATAATGGATGGAGTAATGGTCGGAGTTGTTGATGAATCAGTGGGAATGATAGTTGTTGCTATTTTAGGAGGATTCATTGTTGAAGGAAGAACTGTTGATGTTGTAGGAGAATCCGTTGTTGCTGAAGAAAGAGTTGTTGAAGGAGCTGCTGTAGTGATCTGTAAAATTCCATCTTTGATGAGGCCATCTATGCCAAATTTTAGCTTCTCACAACCATTGATAGCAGTTTTGCACGATTCGCAGCAGGCCCCACAGCCCGAGAACACTTGGCATCTTAAGAGTTGAACTTTGACTTCTGCCAATGGTGTTTGTATCTGTGCAACATTGTCAATCAGTGCAGATGGTTGGTCCTCTTCTATGGCATTAATCCTGGGCCTACCATGATTAGGCATAGGATTCCTGTTAACATTCGGAGGAGGTGTGAAATTGAGAGCTTTAGAATCGACCAGATCTTGAACCTTCATTTGCAAGGCTCTACACTTCTCAGTATTGTGACCAGGTACGTTGGAGTGAAAGGCACACCTAGCATTGGCATCATAATTCTTCGGGAGATTGAGAGGATCTGGTGGAGCCAACGTCCTTAACTCAACCAGGTTGAGCTTCAGGAGTTGTGGCAGTAAAGTAGCATAAGGCATAGGGATGGGGTCAATCACCCTATTTGCTTGACATGGTCTCTGTTGAAAGGGACGCTGCGGTTGGTTGTTGTTGTTGCTGTAAGTACTTTATTGCGGAAAATGAGATTGTTGCTGATAATGTTGTTGTTGTTGTGGATATAATGGTTGTTATGGAACTGGAGCCAGAATGGTAACAACTGCTATGGATCTGTGAGAAAACTGGGGTCCGCCCCTGCTTGCATGGATAGCATTTGTTTCACCTGCCCTCCGAGGTCCTGAAAAAGGTTTTCTGGGGTTGCTGGAGGAACTTGCACCATTGTCAGAGATTTTTCCCATCTTTAAAAGACTCTCAATTCTCTCACCAACTATAACTACATCGTCAAAACTGGTGGAAGAGAAAGCAGCAAGTCTATCAATGTAAGTTCCCTACAATGTGTTCATAAACATGTCAGCCATCTCTCTTTCTGACATGGGTGGCTGGACAGCAGCAGCAAGCTGTCTCCACCTCTGAGCATAATCCCGAAAGCTTTCCCTTGAAGACTGAGACATGCCCATTAGAAGAGTTCTATTGGGAGTCATGTCTAGGTTGTATTGATACTGACGGATGAAGGCCTCGGCCAAGTCTTTCCAACATCTTATAGTGGCCCTTGTCAGATGTGAATACCATTCTCTTGACGCTCCAGTCAGGCTGTCCTTAAAATAGAACATCCATGACTTCTCATCCATGGTATAAGCCTTGAGTCTCCCTACAAAGGATTGCAGATGAGTACGCGGGCATGAGGTACCATTATATTTCTCAAAGCAAGGGGGTTTGAATTTGTGGGGAATCCTCACCCCATCTACCAGCTCCATATCCATTACGTCGAAGCCTAAAGAGTTCTGAGATTCCAAAGACCTTAGCTTTTCAGCAATCTCATCCAGTCTTCTATCATACACTTCATCCCCAGCTCCAATAACAGTGAACTGTTCTTCTTGGGGATCCTCTTGTAGGATTCTTCCCCCAGCAATATTACCTTGAACATTTCTTGGGATATTAACATCTGGATTCAAATGGGGCCCATACTCTGGTGGGTCGATACGAGGCTGCCCCCGTTCATTATTGCTGGTTCCTCCTGTCCCAAGGTGGGGCTCTTCAAGTGTCTGTCTTTCTACCAGCTCTCTCAGCCTCTCTTAGCTCTAGGCTAAGCCAGTCATCACAGCCATAAACTGAGACATTTGGTTTTGTCGCTCCCACCAAATGACACATAGGGCCAAGAGGGGTACAGACGCGAACGGTCGGCAAAAGGAGAAAGAAATGAATAGAGTCGTCAGCTAGGCATTTTTATCCCGAAGGAAAGGTAATGCTGCATAGACCTAGGAAAAGATGGATAAGACGGTCGCGAACCAGAGAGACTGAGAAAGGGGGTTGGTTACAATCTGGGAACGTATTAGCACCCAGATTGTCCGCCGTACTCGATGGGATCCACGCTTGAAAGATTTGTGTTTTAAAGGGGTAGTGTCAGTGCAATTTGTGTATCAAAGCTGGAAAGAATGCAAGTGTCAGTGTAAAAGAGATGTGAAGTGAAATAAAGGAAGTGTCAGTGTAAAAGAAATGTGAAGTGAAATAAAGGAAGTGTCAGTGTGAGAGCAGGAGTGCAAAGCTCAAGATAATGAGGCAAAAAGAATAAGGCTCGAAAGAGGGGGAATATACAGAGACTTTTGTTCGATAACCGTTATGTTATGCCTACGTATCATCTCGTGCAATGAGGAAGTCAGAACACCGTAGTTCGACCCAAAGAGACTGAAAGATAAATTGACTTGTGAACTGCCTACTTGCCTATGCTCAAGTGTATGACCTGTCTGGCTCAGGTGCAAACTGTCTTGCATTAGACGGAAGAAGCAAATTCTCGGTTAAGAGTGAATGAGATGAGAAAAGAATCCCGGAGGAGACGATTATGGTTTGTTTTTGTAGTTTCAATCTTTTATTGCTTTTTGTGTTTGTCATAGGAAAATGAGCTTAAGCCTAAACCAAGGGTTAGTAAACTCATCACATCCTCCCTCTGGTTAGGGGTAATGAGAATACCTTAAGTATGAAGTAAACACCTCACACTTAATCACCATGATGTAGGATTAAGATCATTAACCTACTTGTATTTATTTAGATGTTTTTGGTGTTTTTGTTTAGTGTTAAGTAATGAGTTTAAGCCATAATCAAGGATTTAATGGACCCATTACACCATCCTAATAGAAGGATAATAGATGAGAACATTTAAGCTGAGAAAGACTCCTCAACTTAATCCATGATTAGGGATTAACCTCATGACAAAACAAACCCTTTATTAAAGTGGATTTTAGTTAATGATAAGATTAAGAAGTGGATTTTATGATTTGTAAGACAACTTGAGGGGGACTTGTCCATTAATACCAGGGTTAGTCCTTCTTAACCAATTAAGGAAGAATTAGAACCCTAATGCAAGGCCCAAGTTACAAGCTTGATGTCTTGATGATTATTAAGTGGATTGATTAAAGGATTTAAACACATTAAGGGTTTAACACTTAGGATTAAAGTTATACACTCCATCCTAATGGAAGGATGCAGGCATAAGCTTAATCACAAAGCCTTGAAGCCTTTAGGGTTTAGTCCCTGATTATGAGATGAGAAAAGAGACACAAAGAAGACACAAAGGTAAAAATTAAAGGGGGACTAAATCAAAACCCTAATTATTGTCATGCTTGGTTATTCCTAGGGTTAATGAAGTTTAGAAGAAGATCTTCAGAGAAATCACCAGGAAGGAAGCAGATGAAAGGAGCAAGAAGCAAAGAGAAGCATAACAACTTGCTTCACTTAAGAAGACAAGTTGCTTGAAGAAAGAAGGTAGGAGATGAACATGAATGAGCAAGCTCACTCTAATACAAATACAAAATTCAGTAAAGATGCAAGAGAGATGAGAAGAGATTATGAGAAGTGAAGGCAAATTCACTCCTCAAAACAACTTACCACCTGAAAAGTTAGCCAAAAGAAATGAAATGCAATGTAAATGAGATGAAATGTCATGATGCAAACAAGAGTCAGAAGCAATTACATGATGTTAGTGATGCCAAGAGATGATGCAATCATGAGGCAAGACATGAGAATGATCAAACAAGCACAAGGATGCAAATGAAGCATGCATTGAACCATGAAAGTACATGAAAGGTTATGAGATGCAATGGACATATAACATGGCAAAGGAATGATGCAATGATCAGTCATGGTTGTAATATGTCCTAAGATGTATTATGAATCATGTGGATGCACAAAATGTCATGGCAAGTCATGGTATGCAAGCAAATGGAAGATGGATGCAAGGAAGGCACAAATTAGGGTTACATGCATCATGCAAAGCAAAAATCCAAAACCAGAAGCAAATGACATGATAAAAATTTGAAAATGCAAACAAAGATACCCTAAACCTATACAAGATCACTGCCCAAAGAAGGGGATCCAACTCTTAACCTAGTGAAAGTTATGAATTTCCTAAGATTACTAGGGTTTTGGGGTATCTCATCAAGAAAAATACCAAACAAATTGAAAATGCAAGATCAATTCAAACCAAAATTATCCTATAAACTACATGCTATGAAGAGTGCAATGCAAGAAGAATCATCATCCAACTCTCAATGGTTAGGCAGAATGAAATTTTTAAAGTTTGAAACAAAATATTGCCTTAAAATGAATTTAATTTCAATGAAAATGATCAAAAGGCATCAAGAACAAAAAAGAAATTTGGTTTGAGGGTTGGATAATGTTTCTAAATGCAATGTGAATTGTTTTGTGATTTTTAAATACCTAAATGCATTTTTAATTAATTAATTTTCATTAACTAATTAAAAATAAACATTTAAATGATTTAAAAATAATTTTCAGTGCAAAAAATAAAAATAAAAATATTTTTGGGTTTTAAAAATTAATGAAATCTTTGACAAAAAATTTCATAATTTTTAAATGATTTTAGCTATTTTTAATAATTCGTGCAAATAAAATGAAAAGAAAATGAATTTAAAATGAAAATAATGAAAAGTAATCCAGAAGAAGGGCCAGGATTTGATCTGGGTTTGGACTGGTTGACTGCGCGCCAGATCCAAAGGCCCAGATTCAAACCTGACTAATTTTGTTTTAATATTTAATTAATCCTAGGTTAGTTTAATAAATGACTGATTAGGGTTTTAATGACAAATCCTGGCAACACACACGCGCGGGAGTCAATGGAGGTCAACATCATCTAAGGTCCAGATTCAAAGTCTCATTAATGACACAATTAGGGTTAAACAAATTCAGGCGACCGGAACAGTGTTCCGGTCGTCTTCTCCGGCGAAACCAAAAACCTAGCTTTCACTACAGGCCACCCCAACCCAAATTAATTGCCTAGAAACATTCTCCTATCCAAACTAAACTCAAATCCATCATCAAACATCATTTATCAAGCATGAACACAGAGAATCGAAGCAAAACATTTTCACGGGTAAAATTTCAGAGCTTGCATACATAGTGGTTTCTCAACCATTTTCGAAAATAAACATATCCCCATGACCAGGGGAACTCAAGGAATCATAAATGAACTAAAAAACAAGCTTTTGAGAAAAAAGTTCATGGAGTATACCTGAGATTGAACTTTCTATTCCTGAGCTTTCTGGACTTTCCTTTGCTGCAAATCCCCTCCTATGAACCTCTGGATGATGAAATGAGGCTTGGAATGAGTTTGTATGGCCTGGTTTGAAGGTTTTGGTTCTGGTGTAGCAGATTTGGAGAGTTGGATATGTGATGATTCAGGCAATTTCAGAGGGTGGATTTTGTTCTATGAATGATTTATGGTTTGTGGGTGAAGAAATTTTGGTTGTTTGAAGGTTGTGTTGAGTGATTCGAAGAGGGAAGATTTTTTGACAGTTTTTGTGTATGCTGCAATGTGGGAGGATTCAGCTTGTGTATGGTGTGTTTTTGGATTGCTTGATGTCCACATATCATACTTTGGTTGGGCAGAGAGTTGATGTGGCACTATGGGATTGGTATGGGCAAAATGCAAGAAAGTCAAGATATTGTGTACTCTAAGCATGGCTCGGGTCAGAGGCAATCTTGAGGCTTGTCCTACCTCAGCTTGAGTCAAGGAAGGCCCTAGGATCAAGAGAAGACAGTTGGGTGCAATGGATCACATGTTTGAAGTGTTTTTGCAATATGGCAACTTGTTACATTTCATGATTTTTGGCCATGTATATGTGAGAATTCTTGCTGAATTTTTGGTGTGGGATGCTTCATTAGGTCATGGAAATGTCTTGAGACCAGCTAGAGGTCATACAATCCCTTTGAGGAATCATTTTGCAAGAAATCCCTCTTTGCACTTTCATGAAGAATGGCTTATGGTTACTTGAAAATCAAGGCATAGAAATGGGAAGTCCCTTGGGCCAAACTGATTTTTAGGTCATGCATTGTATTTGTATGATGATTAGAGGTCACATTGAAGTCACATAAAGGCTGGCCATGAGAATTTGCAAGTTTTCCATTTTGTGCAAAAGTGAAATTTCAATGATTTTATCCAACTCTGCAAAGCCATAACTTTTGATCCAAAATGAATTAGAATGAGTTCTTGTACTTTTTGAAAATGGAATGATCCATTCTACAACTTTCATGACCAAATTTTTCTCATTTGAGGCATTTTTGAATCAATTTGAGGAGGTTGAAAAACTTTCCCAAAATGGCAAGTTTCCATTACAAGTCACTTTCCCAAAAAGGCAACTTTGCAAATGGCTTGAAATTCTTCAATTTTGTGAACTTCTAACATCTTCTATGATCAAATAAAGATCATACACATTCAAAATGATGAGGAACACCCTTTGGTTGGGTCATTGGGGGCCTCAGATGCCCTGATTTTACACTGACTTGCTCAAGAAGTCAACTCTTGATCAGATGCCTTCCCCATGGAATTTCTTCATGAAAATTGATATGCATGATCCCTATGACATATAGAGACCAATAGAAATAAGAATGACCAAAAAAATTGGGGTTATGGCCTCTGAAACCAAAACCCTAATTCTAGGTCATCTGTGCAGTCAAGCTTGGCTCTGCTTCCATGCCATTCTCAGTTCTTGTGATTCTTTGACTTTCTTGACTTTGTGGGGATACAATATGATGCTTAAACATACATGGACCCCTTTGAAGTGATTGATGAGCTTTGGAGTGGCTCAGGATGGCTCAGATCACAAACCCTAGATGCAGATAACTTAGAAGCAATGCAGTGAAGCAAAAATGCAATATGAGATGCTATGATTGAACTTATGCATATGAAAAGATCACAAGCCATGGTGTGAATGGGTGAGGGCAAATTTGGGGTGTTTACAGCTGCCCCTATTCAAGCATGAGTTAGCTGTGCAGGATGTAAGCAACGACTTAACAGGCAAACAAGATAACTTGTGGTTGAATACCAAAGACAATCCAAAATTTGCACTCACAGAATGAAGAAGAAAAGGGATATAGATTGTAAAAGAAAATAAAGTGTGATTATAAAGTGCGGGCAACGGAGAACGACCGCCGAGCAGAGGACGACTGCTGGGGATGAAGCAATGACGGGGACGGCCGACATGCTGGGGAAAATGCGGGAAATGAAGCAGTGACGGGGACGACCGACAATCTGGGGATATAAGAGATTATGATGGGGACGGCCATCAAATAGAGATATAAGACTCTCTGGGGATTTAAAGGTAAATGATGGGGACGACCATCGGGCTGAAGAGGTAAATGATGAGGTACGGTCATCAAAGGTGAAGGACGATCACCTGGCAGGGGAAGGCTGCTCTGTTGGGGAATAAGATGAGGGACGGTCATCTAAGGTGAAGGTCGATCACCTGGCAAGGTACGGTTGCCGAAAGTATCACGACATAGGACGAATGCCAGATAGAAAGAGTCGACGATGGGGACGACCATCGGATAAGCATGATGAAGGACGATCATCAAGAGGTGAAGGACGATACCCTAGCAGGGTACGGCTGCTCTCGGGGTTTATCTTGACATAGGACAAATGTCAGATAACAAGATCAACGATGGGGACGACCATCAGATAAAATGATGAAGGACGATCATCAGGAGGTGAATGATGATCACCTAGCAGGGGACGGCTGCTAAAAGCATCACGACATAGGACGAATGTCGGATGAAAAGGGGTTCTAATGAATAGAGACTCCACTGGGGTGATGAAGGACGATCATCAGGAAGGTGAAGGACGATCACCTGGAAGGGTACGGCTGCCGAAAAGGTATCATGACATAGGACGAATGTCAGATAGAAAGGAAATGATTTAATGGGATTTGCTGGGACCCTTCTGGGGAATGGTAGACACAGACGAGTGTCTAAATTCAAGAAGACGTAAGTGTTTGGCACGGTGTATAGATTTAAGATGCAGACGAGCATCCTTAAGACCATGATACGGACGAGTATCAGTAGAAACAAACGCTTGACGCATGTTCAGAGATGATGATACGGACGAGTACCAACTGGTTAACAAAGAACACGGACGAGTGTCAAATCTGAGAGGATTTAAGGGGTGTAAACAAGATACGGACGAGTATCTGTATGAGTAAAAGGTATGTATGAGACACAGACGAGTGTTCAACTTGCTGGGGAGAGCACAATACGGACGGGTGTTAGAAGAAGTGTATTATAAACAAGTATTTAGGTAACTATGCTGGGGAGGTAACACGGACGGGTGTTAGAAAGAAGTGTATAGATATATGTAAACATGTGTTTGTGAGTGCAAAGGGGACGCTTTGGCTTTCTGCTGGGGATATGACACAGACGAGTGTCAAGAAGCATTTGCAATGTATAAGTATCTGTTTGCTCGGGCAATTTTATTGGGGAATGATGACACGGACGAGTGCCAAAAGGAGCACGTTTCTGTATTTGTGAGTGTAAAGGAAATGCTTTGACATTCTGCCGGGGAGTTTGAGAGGTATTTTTATATTGTTGATGGGAGGTCAGTATTTACAAGTGTTTGGTTTGACACATGGCTCATGATTATGCAATATGTTTGATGTTTGCCGCAATGCTCCGTATTAGACGGAATGCTACGCTTTGGGGGAAAATATGATACGAATGCTATGATTATGCAAAGATACCGATCCGGCATTCGGATCCCGTTGCCGTGAAGATCTCTGGTTGATCTGCTTGAAGTGGATATCCCAGCTGGGGATAAGATCATTGGTAGTTTTGACATACATGACTCTGCATGGGGAAGTAGGTCATTGATAAACCTATCTTGGTAATGAGGGACCCAGCTGGGGTATGTAAAAGCTTTCGTCACTCTGTTTGTGAGATCTTCAGGCATTGCTCTTCCGGATAGAGGCTGAAACTGTGCGGGGAGATGGTTCCCCGTCTAGCACTCGGCTGGGGAAGAAGAAAGATCACTGAAAGATCCTCCTAGAGATCTCTGTGGGGATCCTGCTGAGGATGATACTTGACAACTCAGCTGGGGTATGAACACCCCCTGGTGCTGCCCTTTGAAGGAAGTGTTGAAGAAGTGATGCCTGGCAACTCTGATGGGGAGATGGCATCTCTGGTTCTGTTTGGAAGGTGTGCTGATGAAATGATGATTTGGCAGCTTACTGGGGAGAAGCTTTCATGCCCCATGTTGTGCTTTGAACACCTGCAATCCTGTATGACAAAGAAACGTACAAGTTCCCCGAGGTATCCCTTACTGGATTCCGTCATAGGAGTTTAGACACTCCCGGGAGAAAATATATTTCCTGTAAGCACGTATTTTTAGAAGGGAAGCATCTGTATTTATGCAATCAATATCTTAAGGACATCGGACATTTTGCAAGTGAAAAATAAAATGTACGAGACAAGATATGACTGAAAATCTGATTTTATTAATTTATGCGCCCTGAATTGGCAAGATACAGTCAAAGAAACGGATCCCCTGAAATGAGGAGATCGTTACAAATCGAGAAACAAAAGATGTTGGCAATGTTGATGACGCTTCAAGGAGCTTCCCTCTGGCTATGACTCGTATGACATTTGACATTCTTCTCGCCTTGCTTTCTGATGAAGGCTTATTCTGACCGACACTCGAACCTTTCGGAGCTTACCATATTGTAAGTGATACAGATGAATTCAAAATGTAGTTGTTCGCTTATTCTCTTATTTTGCGTGGATCGCCCTTTCGGGTTTTCAATCCACTGGGATACCCATTTTTGCCTGAGTTGTCCAATGAGGCTTTTCAACTCAGCGGGTGTACATCTTTTATTTATTTTCCCTTATTTTTGCCAGAGTCTTTTATTCTGTTTTTGACTCGCCAGGATGCCCTATTTTTGCCTGGACTTACATTCTGTTTTTATGTCCAGCGGGTCATTTATGCGAAGTATTTTTTAACTGCATCTGAATTCACAGGGGATAGAAAGTCTTCACCATCCATAGTACTGAGCATCAGTGCTCCACCAGAGAAAACTTTCTTTACTACGAATGGCCCTTCATAGTTCGGAGTCCACTTGCCCTTGTGGTCTGTATGAGGAGGAAGGAGTCTTTTCAGCACAAGATCTCCTACTTGGTATTCTCGAAGCCTGACTTTCTGATCGAAGGCTTTCTTCATTCTCTTCTGATACAGCTGCCCATGACAAATTGCAGCTAACCTTTTTTCTTCAATCAGATTCAGCTGCTCGTATCGGGATCAGACCCATTCTGCTTCGTTCAGCTTAACATCCATCAGTACCCGCAGGGAGGGTAATTCAACTTCAACAGGTAGGACTGCCTCCATACCATAAACAAGCTGATACGGTGTTGCCCCAGTGGATGTTCTGATTGACGTGCGGTACCTATGCAAGGCAAACGGTAGCATTTCATGCCAGTCTTTATAGGTAACCACCATCTTTTGCACAATCTTCTTGATATTCTTATTAGCTGCCTCAACAACGCCATTCATCTTTGGCCTGTAAGGAGAAGAATTGTGATGTTGGATCTTGAAGTCCCGGCACAGTTCTGCCATCATTTTGTTATTCAAGTTGGAACCATTATCAGTAATGATTCGTTCGGGCACTCCATACCGACAAATGATATCTCTTTTCAGAAATCGGGCTACCACCTGCCTTGTAACATTTGCATAAGAAGCCGCTTCAACCCACTTGGTAAAATAGTCAATAGCAACCAGGATGAATCTGTGGCCGTTTGAAGCAGTTGGTTGAATCTTGCCAATCATATCAATGCCCCACATGGCAAAGGTCCAGGGTGAAGACATTATATTCAAAGGATTGGGAGGCACATGCACTTTATCCGCATAAATCTGGCATTTATGGCATTTTCTGGCATAAGCACAACAGTCTGCATCCATTGTGATCCAATAATAGCCTGATCTTAGCAACTTTTTAGCCATTGCATGCCCTCCTGCATGGGTACCAAAGGTTCCTTCGTGCACCTCGTGCATCAACAAGTCTGCTTCTGCCCTATCAACGCATCTGAGAAGTACCATATCAAAGTTTCTCTTGTACAAGGAACCGTCAGTATTCAGGAAGAAACTACCAGCTAGCCTTCTTAATGTCTTCTTATCATTGGAAGATGCCCCAGGTGGGTATGTTTGATCCTCCAAGAAGCATTTGATGTCGTGGAACCAAGGCTTATCATCTTTAACAACATCTGCTGCAAATACATATGCTGGTCTGTCGAGTCTGGATACTGAGATCCGAGGCACAAATTTGGCAGCTTGAACTTTGATCATGGACGAAATGGTAGCAAGAGCATCCGCAAACTGATTTTCGTCTCGAGGGATATACTCAAGCTTGAGTGTTGTGAAGAAAGTCAGCAACCTCCTTGTATAATCCCGGTAAGGTATCAGATGATCTTGGTGGGTGTACCATTTGCCGTTGGTTTGATTGATTACCAGAGCTGAATCTCCGAACACAGTCAAAGTCTTGATCCTGAGGTCAATGGCTTCCTCAAGACCCATAATACAAGCTTCGTATTCAGCTTCGTTGTTGGTGCAGTTAAAGGTGATTTTTGCTGAAAAAGGCATGTGAACTTGTTTAGGTGTAATGAGTACTGCACCGACACCACGACCATTCATATTAACAACCCCGTCAAACATCATAGTCCATTCTTCTTCCGGGTCAGGCCCTTCAGTGTGAGCAGGCTCTTCATGATCCTTTGCTTTTAAAAACATGATGTCTTCATCAGGGAAGTCAAATCTCATTGGCTGATAATCATTAATGGGTTGCTCAGCTAGATAGTCAGACAATACACTGCCCTTGATGGCCTTTTGAGATGTATATTGAATGTCATACTCTGTCAGAATCATTTGCCATCTTGCAACCCTTCCGGTAAGTGCTGGCTTCTCAAATATGTACTTGAATGGATCCATCTTTGAGATCAACAAGGTAGTGTGAGTCAACATATACTGTCTTAGTCGGCGAGCAGCCCACGCTAAAGCACAACAAGTTTTCTCGAGCAGTGAATAACGTTGTTCACAATCGGTAAACTTTTTGCTTAGGTAGTATATTGCATACTCTTTTCGACCAGACTCGTCATGCTGGCCCAGCACACACCCTATTGACTCTTCTAATACTGTCAGGTACATGATTAGAGGTCTTCCTTCAACTGGAGGCATGAGGATTGGAGGCTCTTGTAAGTATTCCTTGATTTTGTCAAAAGCCTTCTGTCAGTCTTCATTCCACCTGACCGTTTGTTCTTTTCTTAACAGCTTGAACAGAGGTTCACAGGTCGCAGTAAGGTGGGATATGAACCGTGAAATGTAGTTCAATCTACCTAGAAGCCCCCGAACTTCTTTTTCAGTCTTCGGTGCAGGCATTTCTTGAATGGCTTTGACTTTGTCAGGGTCAACTTCAATCCCTTTTTCACTTACAATAAATCCCAGCAGCTTACCGGATCGCACCCCGAATGTGCATTTGTTGGGGTTCAGCTTTAGTTGGTACTTCCTCAGACGCTTGAATAACTTCAACAGATTCACCAGGTGGTCTTCCTCTGTAAGGGACTTGGCAATCATGTCATCCACATAAAATTCAATTTCTTTGTGGATCATGTCATGGAATAATGTTACCATGGCCCGTTGATAAGTAGCACCAGCATTCTTCAGTCCGAATGGCATCACCTTGTAACAGAACATGCCCCAGGGTGTGATGAAAGTGGTCTTCTCCATGTATTCAGGTGACATCTTGATCTGATTGTATCCTGAGAATCCATCCATGAAGGAGAATACCGAGAACTGAGCCGTATTATCAACCAATACATCAATGTGAGGTAAAGGGAAGTCATCTTTCGGACTGGCTCTGTTCAGATCCCGGTAGTCCACACACATCCTCACCTTGCCGTCTTTCTTAGGCACAGGTATAATATTAGCAACCCACGGTGGGTAGCTAGTTACAGCAAGGAAACCGGCGTCCCACTGCTTTTGTACCTCTTCTTTGATCTTCATGGCCATATCTGGGCGAGTACGGCGCAGTTTCTGTTTCACCGGTGGGCAGTCTTCTTTTAAAGGCAGCTTGTGCATGACAATATCGGTGTCCAACCCTGGCATATCCTGATAAGACCAAGCAAAGACATCCACATACTCCCGAAGCATATCAATCAGTTGTTCCTTTACTGAATCTTGTAAGCAGGCTCCGATCTTAACCTCCTTCACATCATCTTCCATACCAAGATTAACCGTTTAGACCTCCTCCTGATGAGGAGTGATAACCTTCTCCTCTTGCCTTAACAACCTGGCTAGCTCTTCAGGAAGCTCATAATCTTCTTCGACCCCTTCATCAGCTTGATTGATTGGATTGTCAAAGTCATACAGAGTCATAGCTGTGTTGTTGTCGGTGCAGTCTGAAAGGCACTCTCTGCAAGGGTTTAGATTGTTCATTTTAGTGATCGATTTTAATCTTGTTTAGAAAAGGTGAAAAGAAGTTATCATTTTGGAAAACATTGCCATTTTATTTTTGTACAAAAAGAAAAATGGAAAACAGTGAGCGGAAAAGGAAAAGACTCATTTGCAAAAGATGTCCGATATTCATTGATTGATCTGTTTGCACAAAATTACAAGATGGCCCGATTACAAAATGAGTCTTGACATCTTGGGCAAGATGCCAGACTTGATGCATGCTTAAAAATATACAGGAAATAATAATTACTCTGCAGGAGTAACCCTTATAATTTCCTGGGAAGACCAGTTTGAGACATGGCTCCCCGGGGTCCTTGGACGTATCCAACTCTCCAGGTTGCGCTCATCTTCCGACTCATCTCCCAAGTTGTTCACAGCATCCGGGGTGAGCATTCCCCCGCTGACAAAGTTGGGCTTCTTGGCAGCCTCCGATTGATCTTGTTGAGTTGGTTTGTAACCCAACCCAAATCTGTCTTCCTTCTTTTCCACGGGCATCAGCTTGCCCCAGCCTTGGGCAGTACCCTCCTCAACAACCTTCCTGGCTTGCTGATAAGACGTCATGGAAGTTCCCAGTACAGCAGATGCTTCATTTATGTTCAGGGCCTCAAACCCTTGGCTCATAGTTTCATGGATTTCTCCATCCATCTCTATGTATTTGTACGTAGCCAGATGGCTAACAAAGATGTCCTCTTCCCCACAGATGGTGATGATCTGACCTTCCCACTCGAATTTCAGCTTCTGGTGAAGGGTAGACGTAACAGCGCCAGCGGCATGGATCCAAGGTCTACCCAACAAACAGCTGTAGGCCGGCTGAATGTCCATCACATAGAAGGTAATCTTAAAAGTCTGCGGGCCAATCATCACAGGCAGATCAATCTCCCCAAGCACTGATCTTTTAGAGCCATCGAATTCTCTCACTACCAAATTACTCGGACGCAATGCCAAGCCATCATATTCCAGCTTCACCAAGGCTTTCTTCGGTAGAACATTGAGTGACGACCCAGTGTCCACCAGTACATGAGATAAAACAGCACCCTTGCATTCCAGGGTAATATGTAAAGCCTTGTTGTGGTTACGTCCCTCAGTTGTTAAGTCAGCATTGGTAAAACCCAGTCCATGACTGGTATTGACATTTGCTACCACAGTTTCTAGCTGATTAATAGTGATCTCCTCTGGCACGTATGCTGCGTGCAGGACTTTCAGTAATGCATTCCTGTGAGCTTCAGAACACATCAACAGGGATAATATGGAGATCTTTGAGGGAGTTTGGTGAAGCTGATCCACCACCTTGTAGTCACTTCTCTTTATGATTCTCATAAAATCGTCCACATCCTGTTCAAAAGATGTCTTCTGAGTTTCTTTGACAACCGGCTCTTCAAATACCACACTCTTTCCGTTTGCTTTGGCAGCAGCTTCTGCTTCGGCATTAGGTCTTTGCACTTGTGAGGCAAAAAGGCGTCCGCTTCTGGTGAAGCCTCCGCCTCCCCCAACATTACCAATTTGTGGAGAAGAGGTTGAAGAATCCAAAGCGATTTTCTCCCTGTTGCAGTAGAGGTCAGAGCCATAATGCCAAGGTATGACATTGTTGCTTTCATATGGAACTGTTCCAGGCACCGTAATGGTAACTGGACTGACTGCTGCAGAGGAGGGTATTGAAATGGTGTGCGGATTGTAGTAAATGGTGACTGGTGACCAGGCAGGAGATGCCACTGTTTGTTGTTGAAAGTTGTTGTTTGGAGGAACATTTGACGGATCATAGTATATGGTGACTGCTGAGATATCTTCATTAATTTCTGCTGGCGTTGTAGAAGATTCTGCCGAATAAATGGATGCTGATGTTGTAGAAGAAAGGGTTGTTGACATTTGATTTGTCGAAGTGATGGGTGGAGCCATTGTTGATGATATTGATGAATCGGTCGGAATGATTGTTGCTGCTGTTGTAGGAGACTCAGAAATTATTGTCAAAGGAATTGCTGGATTTGTAGGCGCCGTTGTTGAGATCTGAAGGATACCACTTCTGATAAGACCATCTATGCCGCTTCTTAAATTATCACACCCATTGACTACAATGTTGCAATACCCACAACCGAGCTCACACCTGGGGAACATCTGGCACTCTAGAAGCTGAGCTTTAATTTCGACCAGAGGTGTCTGAATCTGTCCAACACTGGTTATCAAGAAAGATGGCTTGTTTTCCTCAATGGAATTAATTCTTGGCCCTCCATGATTGGGCATGGGATTCTTGGTGACACTTGGAGGAGGTGCAAAGTTGAGGGCTTTGGAATCCACCAGATCTTGTACTTTCATTTGTAAAGCCCTGCATTTCTCAGTATTGTGGCCAGGTGCATTGGAGTGGAAAGCACACCTGGCGTTGGCATCATAATTTCTTGGAAGGTTGGAGGGATCTGGTGGTGCCAATGTCCTTAATTCAACCAAGTTGAGTTTCAGGAGTTGTGGCAATAAGGCAGCATAAGGCATAGGGATAGGGTCAATCACCCTATTTACCTGTGACGGTCTTTGCTGAAAAGGTCTTTGTTGTTGATTGCTGTTGTTGTTGTTGTTGTAGGCTCTCTGTGGCAGATACTGAACTTGCTGTTGATAATGCGGTTGTTGTTGTGGTTGATATGCTGGTTGCTGAGGAATCGGAGCTGGAATAGTGACAGCTGCTACTGATCTGTGGACATACTGAGGTCTGCCCCTGGTGGAATGAATGGCATTTGTCTCACCGGTTCTTCTAGGTCCCACAAAAGGCTTCCTGGGATTACTGGACAAACTTGCACCATTATCAGAAATCTTACCCATCTTCAAAAGGCTTTCAATTCTTTCCCCAGCTATGACTACGTCAGCGAAACTGGTGGAAGAAAAGGCAGCTAGCCTATCAATATATGTTCCTTGCAGAGTATTCATGAACATGTCGGCCATTTCTCTTTCCGACATGGGTGGTTGGACAGCAGCAGCAAGCTGTCTCCACCTTTGGGCATACTCCCTGAAGCTTTCCCTGGAGGATTGAGACATTCCCATCAAGAGGGTTCTGTTAGGAGCCATGTCCAGGTTGTATTGGTACTGCCTGATGAAAGCTTCATCTAAGTCCTTCCAACATCTGATAGTAGCTCTGGTTAAGTGTGAGTACCACTCCCTTGAAGCCCCAGTCAAGCTATCTTCAAAGTAGAACATCCACAGTTTCTCATCCATTGTGTATGCCTTAAGTCTCCCCAGAAAGGACTGTAAGTGAGTTCGTGGACAGGAAGTTCCATTGTACTTCTCGAAGCACGGGGGCTTAAACTTGTGGGGAATCCTTACCCCATTCACTAACCCCATATCCATAACATCGAAGCCTAAGGAATTTTGAGACTCCAGAGATCTCAACTTCTCAGCAATTTCATCAAACCTCATATCATAAACTTCATACCCAGCTCCCATTACAGTAAACTGCTCCTCTTGAGGATCTTCTTGCAAGATCCTGCCCGCAGCAGTGTTTCCTGGTACATTCCTTGGGATGTTGACCTCTGGATCTAGATGAGGTCCAAACACGGGTGGGTTAACATGAGGCTGACCTCCCTCATTATTACTAGTTCCTCCAGTCCCAGGATGAGGTTCCTCGGGGTTTTGTCTTTCTACCAATGCCCTTAACCTCTCTTGACTTTGGGCCAAGTTAGTCATTACAGTCATGAATTGGGCCATTTGGTTCCTCATCTCCACTCTTTCGTTAGCCATCTGAGTTCTGACCTCTGTCAGGTCCTGCTGTACTTGATCCATTTGGATACCAGGAAGGTTGTTGCGAGTAGGATACCGGTGCGGACGGTTGAGAGGGAACACCTGGCGGCGAGCAATAGTTCCTGAACCACAACAGAGTTAGTAACAAACAGACTAAAAACAAAAACCTACAAAACAAAACAAAAGTTAGTATGCAATGCAGTATGCTTATTTGTTTTCCAAGGTATCCGGCTTGGCTCTTGGTTTTGACCTTTCCAGACCCCGAGGAAGATGCTTTGATGTTGCTTGAGAAAAGAAACTCATTGAAACAAACTAACAAATACATTACAAATGGTGGATCATACATAGTTTGTTTTTACAACATATGCCCCTGAAGGGTCAAAATACAATATAAAAATAAAAATACATCAAGTGGAAATAACAACAAGCAAAGAAGTCAAACATCTAATCCAAACTCATCCTCCTTAACCTCCATCAAAAGTGCTTCAGTTACAGGACCAGCCGGATGCTCTGTGATGTTTCTGATGAGGAGGTTTCTGGTGGCAATAGCAGTGGTCAACCTCTTGTGCCTATCTTGGTCCTTTGACCTCTTCAAACCAGCCCTAAGCTTTAACTCTGAAATCTCCTTCTGGGCTGCCAGCAAAGCTTCCTGTTGTTTCTTTTCATTGGCCTCCAACTGCTCAATCCTGGCCTGAGTTTTCTGATCTTCTTGAGTACGAGCTTCAGTGATCCTGACCCACCTAGCTTGACTTTCTTGCAGATAGAGATCAGTCCTAGCTTTCTGAAACTGGGCCTCTTTGCAGGCATTCTTCAATATTTGCTCCCCAGCTTTTGATTTCTTGATGTAGTCCTCTGCTTTCTCAATCTTGGCTAGATGCTCCACTTTAAGCTTCTCCAACCTCTCAATGTCTAGACGACCATCACTCCTCTCCCATAGGGTCTTCTTCAGAGCTTGAGACAGATTCTCATTCCTTTCCTTCAGTTTCTCAAATTCTTCCAGGCTGACAGTGGCTGGTGGCTGTGTTGTGGATGGTCCAGGCATGTCTTAAATGGTGAAAGGCATCCCAGAAATCTGAGCTCTAGCATGAAACCATTCATAATACTGAGCTGAGGCCACATTATTGCATCTCCCAAGAATGGCCATCCCTTTTGTCTAGATGTTGTCCCAAGCCCAGGATGCTTGTCTGACAATAGCTAGATTAGGTTTTATCTCACAATACAGGGTTTCAGCTAAATCTTGCACTCTAGGGGGGTGGACCAAAGCATAGCCCAATTGTCTCTTAAACAACAAAGGATTGTAGTTGATACAACCCTTCACTCCTACTAGAGGTACATTGGGGTACTGCCCACAGCTAGTTATTATGTCCCTACCTTTGGTGCTCTGGGTACACCATCTGATGTCATCTGAAGTCAGAGCAATAAGTCTCTTAGCCCAATTTTTCTGTTGGTGAGGATTCAGGAAGGCATCAGTCCTAGGTAAGTGTTTGAGCAGCCAGGTATGGAATAGAGGAGCACAACATCTCACCAACTTTCCTCTTTGCTTCTCATTCCTCTGATGAATGGAATAATAGAAATCTCCCAGCAAGGTGGGTACTGGGTTCCTCAGAAGGAAAAGATGAATGGCATTCTTGCTGATAAACTTGGGCTCATATGCAAATAGTATAACCCCATATATACTGAGGGCTAACAATGCACAAACTGCCCTCCATTCTCCCAAGGAGGCCTTCAGGATAGCCTGAGAAGTCAGAAAGTCTAAGTGCAAACCAGGGATCCCAACCTTTGTGGTTATGTTCTGCTCAATCAATATAGGCTCTAGGTATAGTGCTTTTTCCACTTCTCCATTGCTGGGATAAGTCATCTCTGGGTTGAAGGGGATCCCACCCCTGACAGGTACTCCAATCAATGATGAGAACTCCTCCAGCAGAGGTCCTAACTGAAAGTTCTGGAAAGTGAAGCATCTTAGAGGAGGGTCATAAAACTGCAGGCAAGTGTGGATCATGCTCCTCTGGGAAGGGTCCAAGTCCATAACCATATCCAGGATACCTCCATAATGCTCTCTGAATAATGGGATATGGTATGGAGTGATAAGTGACTGGACCTGCCTGATGCCAGTCAGCACAGGCTCAAAGAAATGGTATGAAATGTTGCTCTTCCTGGGTGCCATGACTGCTGATGAAGAACTGAAAACAAGTGCTGATGAGGATCAAGACTGGTAATGGAGATGAGCCACTGATAGGCTGATGCTGGTGATGATGAAGATGACTGAAGTAGACAACTGATGACGATAGCTGAAGCAGATAGCTGATGAACAGAGGTCTATGCAGATGAAGGGGTCAAAACCAAGCCAGATGTAATGTGGATACCCTGAAAAACAAATAAACAAATATCAAAATGATGCAATGATGATGTATGCAAATGATATGCAAGGGTTTGTGATCAAGCTGGATCTTATTAACTGTCTTGATATAAGTCCATGTATGTTCAAGAAGTCCAGATGGAGGTTCAGAAATCCAGTAACCAAGGTGGGGGGCTCAAAAAAGAGCCACATGTCAAGGGTTAAATCACAAGAACTGTCCAAAATGAAGCATTCTTAAATAAAACAGATATCAGGGTATGATGTGGCCAAAGGTACCTGCAAACCTATAAACAGCCCAACCCCCTCACAGGTGGTGTTCTAAAACAAGGATCTTCAGACTTGGATCAGTTATGAGAAGTGTAAACACTTCTAACCCGGAGGTACAGTGTTTACAATAACCATAAAAGATCCTCCTCTAATTCACCTCAGTTTCTGAAGGTCATAATAAAGGTCATCCAGACTTAGCAGGCTTCCCAGATAGCCCTAGCACTACAGGAAATCTGTAGCACAGAGTTCTCAAGAAGAAACCCACATCTGAACCGTGTTTCATATTCCCGCACCAGACCGAAATGGAATGGGAAAGAACATGAACCACTCTAGCCTAGGTGTCACTCAGGTCCCAGGTATAGGACCTTAAATTCTCAGTAGAACCCCACCCAACAAAACAGAAACCAGATCCAGCAATGATAATGGCAGTATGAAATATGAAAAAACTGTAAAGAAAGCAATAAATAAGGTTGTACATAAAGCAATAAATAAAGCAACCATATAAACACAATTAGCACATAACACCCCAGTAAACACAAATCAAACAAGCGCTAGGAGGAACCCACAAAAAGAACCAGAAGCCCTGGTTACAATATAAGGGTCCCCAGCAGAGTCGCCAAGCTGTCGCTCCCACCAAATGACACATAGGGCCAAGAGGGGTACAGACGCGAACGGTCGGCGAAAGGAGAAAGAAATGAATAGAGTCGCCAGCTAGGCATTTTTATCCCGAAGGAAAGGTAATGCTGCATAGACCTAGGAAAAGATGGATAAGACGGTCACGAACCAGAGAGACTGAGAAAGGGGGTTGGTTACAATCTTGGAAGGTATTAGCACCCAGATTGTCCACCGTACTCGACGGGATCCACGCTTGAAAGATTTGTGTTTTAAAGGGGTAGTGTCAGTGCAATTTGTGTATCAAAGCTGGAAAGAATGCAAGTGCCAGTGTAAAAGAGATGTGAAGTGAAATAAAGGAAGTGTCAGTGTAAAAGAAATGTGAAGTGAAATAAAGGAAGTGTCAGTGTGAGAATAGGAGTGAAAACCTCAAGATAATGAGGCTAAAAGAATAAGGCTGGAAAGAGGGGGAATATACATAGACTTTTGTTCGATAACCATTAAGTTATGCCTACGTATCCTCTCGTGCAATGAGGAAGTCAGAACACCGTAGTTCGACCCAAAGAGACTGAAAGATAAATTGACTTGTGAACTGCCTACTTGCCTATGCTCAAGTGTATGACCTGTCTGGCTCAGGTGCAAACTGTCTTGCATTAGACGGAAGAAGCAAATTCTCGGTTAAGAGTGAATGAGATGAGAAAAGAATCCCGGAGGAGACGATTATGGTTTGTTTTTGTAGTTTCAATCTTTTATTACTTTTTATGTTTGTCATATGAAAATGAGCTTAAGCCTAAACCAAGGGTTAGTAAACTCATCACATCCTCCCTCTGGTTAGGGGTAATGAGAATACCTTAAGTATGAAGTAAACACCTCACACTTAATCACCATGATGTAGGATTAAGATCATTAACCTACTTGTATTTATTTAGATGTTTTTGGTGTTTTTGTTTAGTGTTAAGTAATGAGTTTAAGCCATAATCAAGGATTTAATGGACCCATTACACCATCCTAATAGAAGGATAATAGATGAGAACATTTAAGCTGAGAAAGACTCCTCAACTTAATCCATGATTAGGGATTAACCTCATGACAAAACAAACCCTTTATTAAAGTGGATTTTAGTTAATGATAAGATTAAGAAGTGGATTTTATGATTTGTAAGACAACTTGAGGGGGACTTGTCCATTAATATCAGGGTTAGTCCTTCTTAACCAATTAAGGAAGAATTAGAACCCTAATGCAAGGCCCAAGTTACAAGCTTGATGTCTTGATGATTATTAAGTGGATTGATTAAAGGATTTAAACACATTAAGGGTTTAACACTTAGGATTAAAGTTATACACTCCATCCTAATGGAAGGATGCAGGCATAAGCTTAATCACAAAGCCTTGAAGCCTTTAGGGTTTAGTCCCTGATTATGAGATGAGAAAAGAGACACAAAGAAGACACAAAGGTAAAAATTAAAGGGGGACTAAATCAAAACCCTAATTATTGTCATGCTTGGTTATTCCTAGGGTTAATGAAGTTTAGAAGAAGATCTTCAGAGAAATCACCAGGAAGGAAGCAGATGAAAAGAGCAAGAAGCAAAGAGAAGCATAACAACTTGCTTCACTTAAGAAGACAAGTTGCTTGAAGAAAGAAGGTAGGAGATGAACATGAATGAGCAAGCTCACTCTAATACAAATACAAAATTCAGTAAAGATGCAAGAGAGATGAGAAGAGATTATGAGAAGTGAAGGCAAATTCACTCCTCAAAACAACTTAACACCTGAAAAGTTAGCCAAAAGAAATGAAATGCAATGTAAATGAGATGAAATGTCATGATGCAAACAAAAGTCAGAAGCAATTACATGATGTTAGTGATGCCAAGAGATGATGCAATCATGAGGCAAGACATGAGAATGATCAAACAAGCACAAGGATGCAAATGAAGCATGCATTGAACCATGAAAGTACATGAAAGGTTATGAGATGCAATGGACATATAACATGGCAAAGTAATGATGCAATGATCAGTCATGGTTCTAATATGTCCTAAGATGTATTATGAATAATTTGGATGCATAAAATGTCATGGCAAGTCATGGTATGCAAGCAAATGGAAGATGGATGCAAGGAAGGCACAAATTAGGGTTACATGCATCATGCAAAGCAAAAATCCAAAACCAGAAGCAAATGACATGATAAAAATTTGAAAATGCAAACAAAGATACCCTAAACCTATACAAGCTCACTGCCCAAAGAAGGGGATCCAACTCTTAATCTAGTGAAAGTTATGAATTTCCTAAGATTACTAGGGTTTTGGGGTATCTCATCAAGAAAAATACCAAACAAATTGAAAATGCAAGATCAATTCAAACCAAAATTATCCTATAAACTACATGCTATGAAGAGTGAAATGCAAGAAGAATCATCATCCAACTCTCAATGGTTAGGCAGAATGAAATTTTTAAAGTTTGAAACAAAATATTGCCTTAAAATGAATTTAATTTCAATGAAAATGATCAAAAGGCATCAAGAACAAAAAAGAAATTTGGTTTGAGGGTTGGATAATGTTTTTAAATGTTTCTAAATGCAATGTGAATTGTTTTGTAATTTTTAAATACCTAAATGCATTTTTAATTAATTAATTTTCATTAACTAATTAAAAATAAACATTTAAATGATTTAAAAATAATTTTCAGTGCAAAAAATAAAAATAAAAATATTTTTGGGTTTTAAAAATTAATGAAATCTTTGACAAAAAATTTCATAATTTTTAAATGATTTTAGCTATTTTTAATAATTCGTGCAAATAAAATGAAAAGAAAATGAATTTATAATGAAAATAATGAAAAGTAATCCAGAAGAAGGGCCAGGATTTGATCTGGGTTTGGACTGGTTGACTGCGCGCCAGATCCAAAGGCCCAGATTCAAACCTGGCTAATTTTGTTTTAATATTTAATTAATCCTAGGTTAGTTTAATAAATGACTGATTAGGGTTTTAATGACAAATCCTGGCAACACACACGCGCGGGAGTCAATGGAGGTCAACAGCATCTAAGGTCCAGATTCAAAGTCTCATTAATGACACAATTAGGGTTAAACAAATTCAGGCGACCGGAACAGTGTTCCGGTCGTCTTCTCCGGCGAAACCAAAAACCTAGCTTTCACTACAGGCCACCCCAACCCAAATTAATTGCCCAGAAACATTCTCCTATCCAAACTAAACTCAAATCCATCATCAAACATCATTTATCAAGCATGAACACAGAGAATCGAAGCAAAACATTTTCACGGGTAAAATTTCAGAGCTTGCATACATAGTGGTTTCTCAACCATTTTCGAAAATAAACATATCCCCATGACCAGGGGAACTCAAGGAATCATAAATGAACTAAAAAACAAGCTTCTGAGAAAAAAGTTCATGGAGTATACCTGAGATTGAACTTTCTATTCCTGAGCTTTCTGGACTTTCCTTTGCTGCAAATCCCCTCCTATGAACCTCTGGATGATGAAATGAGGCTTGGAATGAGTTTGTATGGCCTGGTTTGAAGGTTTTGGTTTTGGTGTAGCAGATTTGGAGAGTTGGATATGTGATGATTCAGGCAATTTCAGAGGGTGGATTTTGTTCTATGAATGATTTGTGGTTTGTGGGTGAAGAAATTTTGGTTGTTTGAAGGTTGTGTTGAGTGATTCGAAGAGGGAAGAGTTTTTGACAGTTTTTGTGTATGCTGCAATGTGGGAGGATTCAGCTTGTGTATGGTGTGTTTTTGGATTGCTTGATGTCCACATATCATACTCTGGTTGGGCAGAGAGTTGGTGTGGCACTGTGGGATTGGTATGGGCAAAATGCAAGAAAGTCAAGATATTGTGTACTCTAAGCATGGCTCAGGTCAGAGGCAATCTTGAGGCTTGTCCTGCCTCAGCTTGAGTCAAGGAAGGCCCTAGGATCAAGAGAAGACAGCTGGGTGCAATGGATCACATGTTTGAAGTGTTTTTGCAATATGGCAACTTGTTACATTTCATGATTTTTGGCCATGTATATGTGAGAATTATTGCTGAATTTTTGGTGTGGGATGCTTCATTAGGTCATGGCAATGTCTTGAGACCAGCTAGAGGTCATACTATCCCTTTGAGAATCATTTTGCAAGAAATCCCTCTTTGCACTTTCATGAAGAATGGCTTATGGTTACTTGAAAATCAAGGCATAGAAATGGGAAGTCCCTTGGGCCAAACTGATTTTTAGGTCATGCATTGTATTTGTATGATGATTAGAGGTCACATTGAAGTCACATAAAGGCTGGCCATGAGAATTTGCAAGTTTTCCATTTTGTGCAAAAGTGAAATTTCAATGATTTTATCCAACTTTGCAAAGCCATAACTTTTGATCCAAAATGAATTAGAATGAGTTCTTGTACTTTTTGAAAAGGTAATGATCCATTCTACAACTTTCATGACCAACGTTTTCTCATTTGAGGCATTTTTGAATCAATTTGAGGAGGTTGAAAAACTTTCCCAAAATGGCAAGTTTCCATTACAAGTCACTTTCCCAAAAAGGCAACTTTGCAAATGGCTTGAAATTCTTCAATTTTGTGAACTTCTAACATCTTCTATGATCAAATAAAGATCATACACATTTAAAATGATGAGGAACACCCTTTGGTTGGGTCATTGGGGGCCTCAGATGCCCTGATTTTACACTAACTTGCTCAAGAAGTCAACTCTTGATCAGATGCCTTCCCCATGGAATTTCTTCATGAAAATTGATATGCATGATCCCTATGACATATAGAGACCAATAGAAATAAGAATGACCAAAAAAATTGGGGTTATGGCCTCTGAAACCAAAACCCTAATTCTAGGTCATCTGTGCAGTCAAGCCTGGCTCTGCTTCCATGCCATTCTCAGTTCTTGTGATTCTTTGACTTTCTAGACTTTGTGGGGATATAATATGATGCTTAAACATACATGGACCCCTTTGAAGTGATTGATGACCTTTGGAGTGGCTCAAATGGCTCAGGATGGCTCAGATCACAAACCCTAGATGCAGATGACTTAGAAGCAATGCAGTGAAGCAAAAATGCAATATGAGATGCTATGATTGAACTTATGCATATGAAAAGATCACAAGCCATGGTGTGAATGGGTGAGGGAAAATTTGGGGTGTTTACAGGTTTCTCATTTCGACTCTTTCATTTACCATCTGATTTCTCACTTCATTCAGGTCCTGATGTACCTGCTCCATCTGAATGCATGGAAGGTTGTTACGCGTTGTGTATCGGTGTGTGCGGTTGACAGGGAACACTCGGCGACGAGCAATGTTTCTTGAAACCACAACAAAGTGAGAAACAAATAATAAACAAAAACCTACAAAACAAAGAAAGTAACGTATGCAATGCAGTATGCTTATTTGTTTCCCAAGGTATCCGGTTTGGTTCTTGGTTTTGACCTTTCTAGACCTTGAGGAGATGCTTGATGATGTTGAGAAAAGAAACCCAATGAAACAAACTAAATATATTACAAATGATGAAAAATACATAGTCTGTTTACAATACATGCCCATGGTGGGTCAAAAATACAACAAAAAGAAAAAGTACATCAAAAGAAAGGAAATACAAGCAAAAGGAAATCAGACATCCAGTCCATAGTCATCCTCCCTGACTTCCTTCAGGAGTGCCTCAGTCACCGGACCAGCTGGGTGCTCTGTAATGGTCCTAATGAGGAGGTTCCTGGTAGCAATGGCATTAGTCAGCTTCTTATGCCTGTCTTGATCCTTTGATCTCTTTAATCCCGCCCGGAGCTTCAGTTCTGATATCTCCTTCTGAGCTGCCAACAGAGCTTCCTACTGCTTCTTTTCATTGGCCTCCAGCTGCTTAATCTTGGCCTGAGTCCTCTGGTCTTCTTGTGCACGGGCTTCGGTGATCCTGATCCACCTAGCCTGGCTTTCCTCCATGTAATGCTCAGCCCTAGCTTTCTGAATCTTGGCCTCCTTGCAGACATTCTTCAATATCTATTCCCCGGCTCTTGCTTTCCTTATGTAGTCATTTTTCCTTTCAATCTTGGTCAGATGCTCAGTCTTGAGTCTTTCCAATCTTTCAATGTCCAGACGACCGTCATTTCTTTCCCAAAGAGTCTTCTTCAGGGCCTTAGATAGCTGATTATTCCTCTCTTTCAGCTTTTCAAATTCCTCCAAGCTAACAGTTGTTGCAGGCTGTACTGTAGATGGTCTAGGTGTGTCTTCCAAGGTGAAAGGCATTTTGGTGATCTGAGCTCTAGTACGGGACCAGTCAGAGTACTGAGCTGAAGCAACATTGTTACACCTTCCAAGTATGGCTGTCCCTTTGGTCTGGATGTTGTCCCAAGCCCAGGCTACTTGCCTGACAACAGTTGAATTAGGTTGCACTTCACAGTATAGGGTCTCAGCTAAATCCTGTCCTCTGGGAGGGTGAACTAAAGCATATCCCAATTGTCTCTTAAACAGTAAAGGGTTGTAGTTGATACAACCTTTTACTCCTATCAGAGGTTCATTAGGGTACTGCCCACAGCTGGTGATAATGTCCTTGCCTTTGGTGCTCTGGGTACACCACCTGATGTCATCTGATGTTAAGGCAATGAACCTCTTGGCCCAATTCTTCTACTGGTGTGGGTTCAAGAAAGCATCTGATTTAGGCAGGTGTCTGAGTAGCCAAGAGTAGAACAAGGGAGCACAACATCTGACCAACTTCCCCCTTTGTTTTTCATTTCTCTGATGGACGAAGTAGTAAAAATCCCCTAGCAATGTAGGCATTGGGTTCCTCAGCAGAAACAAGTGGATGGCATTCTTGGTCATGAAAGTTGTAGATTGAAAAACTTTCCCAAAATGGAAAGTTTACATTACAAGTCATTTCCATATTTGGCAACTTTTGGTTTTGCCCACTTTTCTTCAAATTTGTGAACTTATAAGCACTTCAATGATCAAATAAAGACCATATAACTTCATTTTGATGAAAAATCCATTTTGGTTCAATGTTGGGGGGCCTCAGATGCCCTGATTTTGCTCTGACTTGCCCAGGAAGTTACCAGTGATCAGATGACTTACACAATGAATTTTTCCATAAAACTTCGTATGTATGATCCTTATAACATATTGAGACCAATAGAAACAAGAATAACCAAAAACTTTGGGGTTATGGCCTCTGAAACCAAAACCTTAATTTTAGGTCATCTGTGCAGTTAAACCTTGGCTCTGCTTCCATGCTTTGCCAGTTCTTGTGATTTTCTGACTTTCTTGATCTTGGGAAAATATAATATGATGTTTGAACATACATGGACCCTCTTGAGATGATTGAAGACCTTTGGAGTGGCTCAGATAGCTCATGGATTGCTCAGATCACAAACCCTAGATGCAGATGACTTTGAACCAATGCAGTGAAGCAAAAATGCAACATGATATGATATGATTAAACTTATGCAAATGAAAGGATCACAAGCCATGGTGTGAACTTAGTGAGGGCAAATTTGGGGTGTTTACACATTCTTACTTACAAATTTAGGCTCATCTGCAAACAATATAGCCCCATATATGCTGAGGGCTAATAGTGCACAGACTGCCCTCCACTCTCCCAATGTAGCCTTCAGGATGGCCTGAGAAATTAAGAAGTCCAGATGTAAACCAGGAATCCCAGCTTTTGTTGTCATATTTTTCTCAATAAAGGCAGGCTCCAAGTACAATGCCCTTGCTATCTCTTCACTTCTGGGAGCAGTCATCTCTTGGTTAAAGGGGATCCCTCCTCTGATAGGTACTCTAATCAATAAAGAAAACTCTTCCAATAGAGGCCCCATCTGGAAGTCTGGGAAAGTGAAGCATCTAAGTGGAGGGTCATAGAACTGCAAGCATGTGTGGATCATGCTTCTCTGAGAAGAATCAAGATCCATGACCATGTTTAAGATACCCCCATAGTGCTCTCTAAACAGTGGGATGTGATCAGGTGTGATGAGTGACTGGACCTGCCTGATACCAGTCAATATGGGCTCAAAGAAGTGATAAGATATGTTTCTCTTCCTTGGAACATCCATGAGTGCTGCTGAAGAAGCTAAAGAGAAATGCTGGTGAAGATCACAGACTGAGAAGCTGGAGGTAAATCTCTGACAGACTGATGCAGGTGATGAAGGAGATAGCTGAAGCAGATGCTGAAGAAGATGACTGAAGCAGAGGTCTAAGCAGTAGAAGGGGTCAAAACCAAAACCAAGATATAATGAGGTGGATACCATGAAAAAAAAATAAACAAATGTTAAATGATGCAATGATGATATATGCAAATGATATGCAAGGGTTTGTGATCAAGAGCTGGATCTGATTATCTATCTTGATATAAGGTCCATGTATGTTCAAAGGTCCGGATGGAGGCTCAGAAATCCAGTAACCAGGGTGGGAGACTCAAATAAAGAGTCACATGTCCAGGGTTAATCACAAGAACTGTCCAAAGTGGGGTATTCTTAAACAAAACAAGTAACAGGGTATGATGTGGCCAAGGGTTCCTGCAAACCTTTAAACAACCCAACCTCCTCACATGTAATGTTCTAGAACAAGGATCCTCAGACTTGATCAGTTATTAGAAGTGTAAACACTTCTAACCCGGAGGTACAGTGTTTACAATAACCATAAAAGATCCTCCTCTAATTCACCCCAGATTCTGAAGGTCAAAATAAAGGTCATCCAGACTTAGCAGGCTTCCCAGATAGCCCTAGCACTACAGGAAATCTGTAGCACAGAGTTCTCAAGAAGAAACCCACATCTGAACCGTGTTTCATATTCCCGCACCAAACCGAAATGGAATGGGAAAGAACATGAACCACTCTAGCCTAGGTGTCACTCAGGTCCCAGGTATAGGACCTTAATCTCTCAATGGAACCCCACCCACCAAAACAGAAAACCAGCTCCAGCAATGATAATGACAATATGATGTATAAAAAATGTAAAGAAAGCAATAAATAAAGATGTACATAAGGCAATAAATAAAGCAAATAAATAAACACAATTAGCACATAACACCCCAGTAAACACAAATCAAACAAGCGCTAGGAGGATCCCACAAAAAGAACCACAAGCCCTGGTTGCAGTATAAGGGTCCCCAGCAGAGTCGCCAAGTTGTCGCTCCCACCTGATGACACATGGCCAGAAGGGGTACAGGCGCGAACGGTCGGCGAAGGAGAGAACATGGACTGAAAAGAGTCGCCAACTAGGAATTTTTATCCCGAAGGAAATGTAATGCTGCATAAACCTGGGAAGAGATGGATAAGACGGTCGCGAACCAGAGAAACTGAGAAAGGGGGTTGGTTACAACCTAGGAAGGTATTAGCACCCAGATTGTCCATCATACTCGAAGGGATCCACGCTTAAACGATTTGTGTTTAAAGGGGTAATGTCTGTGCTATCTGTATGCAAAAGTTGGAAAAGAATGTACAAGTGTCAGTGCAAGAAAATGAAGTGAGGTGCTCAGGGATGAGGCTTAAAAGAATAAGGCTGGAAAGAGGGGGAATAGACAGAGACTTTTGTTCGATAATAGTTAAGTTATGCCTACGTATCCTCTCGTGCAATGAGGAAGTCAGAACACCGTAGTTCGACTCAAAGAGACTGAAAGATAAATTGACTGATGAATTGCTTGCTTGCCTATGCTCAAGTGTATGACCTGTCTGGCCCAGGTGCAAACTGTCTTGCATTAGACGGAAGAAGCAAGTTCTCGCTTATGAGTGAATGAGATGAGAAAAGAATCCCGGAGGAGACGATTATTGTTTGTTTTTTTGTTTTCAATCTTTTATTTCTTTTTGTGGTTTGTCATAAGAAAATGAGCTTAAGCCTAAACCAAGGGTTAGTAAACTCATCACATCCTCCCTCTGATTAGGGGTAATGAGAATACCTTAAGCATGAAGTAAGCACCTCACACTTAATCACCATGATGTAGGATTAAGATCATTAACCTACTTGTAATTATTTAGATTTTTGGAGTTTTTGTTTAGTGTTAAGTAATGAGTTTAAGCCACAATCAAGGATTTAATGGACCCATTACACCATCCTAATAGAAGGATGAAAGATGATAACATTTAAGCTGAGGAAGTCTCCTCAACGTAATCCATGATTAGTCATTAACCTCATGACAAAACAAAGCCTTTATTATAGTGGATTTTAGTTAATGATAAGATTAAGAAGTGGATTTTATTGTTTGTAAGACAACTTGAGGGGTACTTGTCCATTAACACTAGGGTTAGTCCTTCTTAACCAATTAAGGAAGAATTAGAACCCTAATGCAAGGCCCAAGTTACAAGCTTGATGTCTTAGTGATTATTATATGGATTGATTAAAGGATTTAAACACATTAAGGTGTTAACACTTAGGATTAAAGTTATACACTCCATCCTAAGAGAAGGATGCAGGCATAACCTTAATCACAAAGCCTTAAAACCTTTAAGGTTTAGTCCCTGATTATGAGATGAGAAGAGAAGACACAAAGGTAAAACTAATGGGGGACTAATCAAACCCTAATTGTTATCATGCTTGGGTATTCCTAGGGTTTGTGAGGCTTGCAAGAGATCTTCAAGAAAAGCCATCAAGGAAGAAGAAATATGGAAGGAGGAGAAGCAGAAGAAACAAGTCAACTTACTTCACTTAAGAAGATAAGTTTCTTGAAGAAAGAAGGTGAAAAAGGAACATGAGTGAGCCAGCTCACTCTAATACAAATATAAAATGCAGCAAGTATGCATAAGAGAGATGAGAAGAGATTGTGAGAAGTGAAGGCAAATTCACTTCTCAAAGTTCTTACCACCTGAAAAGTTAGCAAAAGGAAATGAAATGAAATGAATGCAAGGATGCAAACCAAAACCAGAAGCACATTTATGATGCAAATGATGCTAAGAGATGATATGAAAGCATGTCAAGAGATGTGGATGATCATACAAGCAATGAAGATGCAAATGAAGCATGAAAGGAACATGGAAGTTCATGAAAGCATATGAAATGAAATGGATTCACAACATGGCAAATGGATGATGCAATGATCAAACATGATTCTAATGTGTCCTAAGATGTCTTATATATCATGTGAATGCACAAAATGTCATGGCAAGTTCTTATATGAAAGCTTATGCAAGATGAATGCAAATGAAGATGAGAAATTAGGGTTATATGAACATGTGAGATGCAAAACTCAAAAACAGAAGCAAATCATAAGATAAAAAATTGAAAATTCACTCAAAGGAACCTTAAACCTATACTAGGTTACCATCCAAAGGGAGAGGTCAAAAGCTAAACCTAGAAGGAGTTATGAATTTCCTAAGTGTCTAGGGTTTTAAGGGTGATTCTCAATATAAAATTCCAAACAAATTAAAAATGAAAGATAAAAATGAAACAAAAATGTTTTTGGATGCTAGAAGCCATGCATAGAACAATGCAAAAAGAATCATTCACAAACTCAACATGGTTTAAAGGTTATGAATTTTTGAAGTTAGGGTTAAATATGAACAAATTTAAGAACCCTAATTCATTGAAAAAATGTCAAAGCATGATCAAAAATAAAAATAAAATTGTACGGTGAGTTTGTAAATGTTTCTAAATGTCCAAGAATGTTCTCTGAATTTTTTTGTGATTTTTAAATACTTAAATGTATTTTTAATTAATTAAAATCAATTAACTAATAAAATAAAACATTTAAATGATTTAAAAAATACTTTTTTAATGCAAAAAATAAAAAATAAAATATTTTTGGTTTCTGAAAATTAATAAAATGTTTGATAAAAAATTTCAGAATTTTTTTATGATTTTTACTATTTTTAAAAATTCGTATAAAATAAAATAAAAAAATGAATTAAAAATATGAATTAATGAAAGTAAGCTGAATGGATGGACAGGATGGATTCTGGGTTTAAACCTGTTGACCACGCGCGCTATCCTACGGCTCAAATTCAAACTGAGCTAAACCTAATTAAAATATTAATTAATCCTAAATTAAAACTAATGATCTAATCCTAGCCATCCAGAACACGCGCCAAACTCAAATCCAACGGTCCAGATTCAAAAAGTGCCCTAACCCTAATTAATCAAATTAATGACTCTCAGGTGGACGGAGAAGACCTCCGGTCATCTTCTCCAGCCAACCTCTCCCCTGTAAATTCCCAAATCACTCCCTAGGTCATGATAAACTCCCCAAATCTCCAGAAATGATCCCCAAACCCCATAGAACAAGAATCCAGCAACATAGTTCATTTATTTTGCATCATGATCAAGATTCGAACAAAAACATAAAAATGGACAAAATTTCAGAACACGCATACACAGTCAATACTCAACCATTCTTCAAAAATAAATGTTCATTGTAATCAGGAGAGAAAACTCTATCATCTCATAACTAAAGAAATGATTTCTGGAAAAATGTTTCAAGAAGATACCTGAGATGAAGCTTTGCCAATGGAGTTGCCTGGGCCTTCTTCTTGATGCAAACACTCTTCTCTAATCACCCTTGAGCTTCTTTGATGTTTTGCTGAAGTGTATGTGACCTCTTTTTGAAGTTCAGTGAAGTTCAGTTTAGGGGGGTGGAAAATCGTATTTTGTGTATGGTGACTTTCAGGGCAAAGTGAAGGGTGGTTTTTGTTCCCTATGATGTGTAGAGATGATTGGTGGAAAAAGATTTGAGGTTTGATGCTTATGCTGAGTGTTTCGAAGGAAAATGCAAGAGAGGGAGTTTTTGTGAACTAGGGAAATATTGAGGATTCAGGCTTGGTTCTTGTTATGTTTGGCTTGCTTTAGGTTAGTATAAACAAATGCAATTGGTTTAGAGAGTGGTTGTGGCATAGTGTGATTGGTATGGGTGAAAATGCAAAAAGTCAAGATTATGTGTACTTGAGGTATGGGCAAGTGGCAGGCTTAGTACAAAGGGGTGTCTGGTGCAGCAAGGATCAAGGATGGTCATGGAAATCACTTTGAGGCAATTCAGCATGTGGGGAATAAGTTATGGGAGGTTTTGCAAATTTGACAAAGTTTGGCCCTTTTAAGATTTCTTCATGTGCAAGTCATGAAAGTTTGAAATTCTTGGGCCAATTCTGAGTTTTAGGCATTGCATATGTTTTTATGATGCTTAGAAGTCAATTAGAAGTCACAAAATGGCTTGGTACGTGGTTTTGCAAAAATCCCTCTTCGGTCCATTCTTGAAAATTATGTGATTTTTGCCAACTTTGACAAGCCATAACTTGAGTTCCAAAATGAATTAGATCTTGTTCTTGTACTTTTTGAAAAGGGAATGATCCAATCTACAACTTTAATGACCAAAATTTTTTCATTTGAAGCATTTTTGGTTGAGAAAGAGGAGGTTGAAAAACTTTCCCAAAATGGAAAGTTTACGTTACAAGTCATTTCCATTTTTGGCAACTTTTGGTTTTGCTCACTTTCCTTTAAATTTGTGAACTTCTAAGCACTCCAATGATCAAATAAAGACCATATAACTTCAATTTGATGAAAAATCCACTTTGGGTCCATTGATGGGGGCCTCAGATGCCCTGATTTGGCTCTGACTTGCTCAAGAAGTTACCCAGTGATCAGATGACTTCCACAATGAATTTCTTCATCAAACTTGGTATGTATGATCCGTATGACATATTAAGACCAATAGAAACAAGAATTACCAAAAAATTTGGAGTTATGGCCTCTGAAACCAAAACCCTAATTGCAGGTCATCTGTGTAGTTAAACCTGGCTCTGCTTCCATGCTTTGCAAGTTCTTGTGATTCTTTGACTTCCTTGATCTTTGGAGGATAAAATATGATGATTGAACATACATGGACCCTCTTGAGATGATTGATGACCTTTGGAGTAGCTCAGATGAATCCTGGATTGCTCAGGTCACAAACCCTAGATGCAAATGGACTTAAACGAATGCAGTGAAGCAAAAATGCAACATGATATGATATGATTAAGCTAATGCAAAGATGAAAGATCACAAGCCATGGTGTGAACTTATTGAGGGCAAATTTGGGGTGTTTACAGAGCTATTCGTAACACTAGAACCGGTAATCGTGATAGCTCCACAAGTATAATGTTTAATTAAGACCGGTATAATGTTTTTCTCCGTATGTTCACATACATATACACCTCTCAACTTCCATGTAGTTTCTCATACTTTCCATACAATTATTGTGAAGTTTTGTATTTTGCATTTTAGTGATGACCATGTAAGATTTTCCAGTAACGTTTTGGAATAAATTACGTTGTATCAGTTTGTGTGTGGATATTACATGCGAATACATAAGTCCAAACTAGGTGTATCCTAGGAAGATCACATTGGTTTGTCACTTTCAACTGCAATGCTTCTCCTGCAATTGCATTTCCTCTTCTATACCTAGTTTGTATGCATATGAAGGCTTACCCACACTATATCACAGCAACTACCAAGGACCCCTTTTTCCTTTTCTACTTCACATGGCCTTTAGTAAAAAAACAAAGTTATGGACAAGGATCTAGAAAACATATGACTCAACTCTTGGAAAAAAATGGTCTAGAGGTGTGAAAGAGATGGCCACGGGCCTAAAATAAGTAGAAAAAATGTTTATTTTTTATGAAGGATATTGGATTTTGAAAATGGATAGGGACATCGGTTTGGAATTGAATTAAGACGGATATGGATGCTAGTGTGGAATAATGAACACCAACTTTTTAGAAGGTGATTCTGACAACAAATGGACTTGAAGTTATGAATGTAAATTTGATGTGAAGTCTTAGAACTTGGAACTTTCGAACATGGACTTAAATTTGAGTTATAGTCTCCTTGGTAATGATAATGAATCGGGCAACCCGATGGGACTAACTCGTATCTGAATAATATCTCAATTCAAATACCCTTTGAAACTGATCGTTATGAAATCCTTTTGACTATTTGAACAAACCAAATTGATCATTTCTTGAGAATTATGGACCATCATGTGCCAATCCATAAATCATACTGAAACCAAATGCTAACAAATCTAGGTCGAGAACCATCACCAGATCTATGAACTTCCACACTTCGTACAAAATTTAATTTTTGATGAAGGATAGAGGATACAGCCTCTGATGATTATCGTATATCACTAACTAAAGAATAAACCTTAGCCTATGATCAGTCTCAAATAACCAAAATGAAACCACTTGTTGCTCTTGAGGAACCTCGCAGTAAATGATATTGATACTGAATAGACTCTGATAAGAAGATTCTCATAATATTGGGAACTCAAACTCTTGTCTCAATCTTAAGTGTAATAGCTAGGTAGATCCCCTCTGAATGATAGCTCTAACCACAAGGAAATGCTTCAATCCCATGCCAATGAAATGCATGATTATGACGCTAATGACCTAGTGGGAGAATGCAGATGAAATGTGAAGCGATAAACCAGTTAGTTGGTAAATATGAGGGAAACTTTTGAGGTATTACACCATACGCCTGTCCAACCCCTGCATCCCTGCAATAAGGAACTCAATCACACCTGTTATTCTTATCCTCTTACTGTTACTAATTTTTTTCTTCTACTTTCTCATCACCAACAATGTTTATTAGCCTCTTGTCACTTAATTAACAAGTTCAGTCCACTATAATGAGTATCCCTTAGCTTAAATTATGCTACTGGAAATGATCAATTCTCTCAGACATGGGAACATAACTAAAACAAACAAGGTTCATGCCTCAATCACATGTGATGGTCGTCACACTAAATGGGACGATCATCACTTGTTACTTAATTTTCTTTTTATCAAATCGTCACCAAAATTATTTGCTAATTCTCTGTCACTGAATTAATGAGCCTACTGCGTTTTACTTGGTTCTCCTCAACTTAAATTATGCTACTGTAAATCAAAACATCCCAGACACAGGATCCAGGCCCTAAATCACTAAAATCCTTCTTCAGACATTTGTGACGGGCGTCTCATTCCTCAGACGGTCGTCTAATTCCTCAGACGGTCGTCTCAATTTTCAGATGGGCGTCTCATCCCTCAGACGATCGTCTGGTTGCAGGGACGGTCGTCCCACAGATAACTACGTCCTCTGTTTCACCTCTTCTTCATTCACTTCTTTAACTTCCTATCGATTCCAGGATTGTTTCTACCTAATTTTACACTCTTAATTTTTTCCTTCATTCATCAATTTACTAAACCATTTTTATCATCTTTCTGTGTTTAGGTTAATGTATAGCAACAAAAACAATTTTCATCCCGTGTTCACACAACTGGAAACCACAACAATATATCACCAATAATCCACAAAAAATAGGCAAGTATAATCACAGATTCACAATAATAATCATATACACAAACATTCATCATGAAATCATCAAAACAACAGAAATTCCTATGAGGGAAGGAAACTCTCACTACCCATCATGTTAAATCACCTAATTTAGAATTCTTTCTCCCCCTTACCTGAATTCCTGATAAAATTATGCGAGAGTTGATGATGGATATTTTTCCTAGCCTCCCTCTTGTTCTTCCTCTCAGCCGTTCTTACGTGATATAAATTATGTTTTCCCTTTTCTTTTTGTTAACCTCCCACTAATTCCACCTAAAACCAATTTATTCCTTATTTCTTTCCACTAACTCTTTATTTATGTCTCACTAACAATATTATTAATAAACTCTTATTTTTACCTAATAATAATCTTAATAATAATAATAATGATACTCATAATAATACCACTTTTACTAATATTATTAGTTACACCCTCCAATTATCCACTATTTTAATTATCCACCCAATATTATTTAAATTAATATCCTCCTAATATTATAATTAAATATATATTAACTAACATAGTCTAATTAGTTTTGCTCATCACACCACCAATCTCTACACTTTTGGTCACACACCCCTACTACCTTAAAGTCTTCTTTTTAAGGCTACTATCCCTTACCATGGATACATAATTACAACGAATACACACCAAAACACACAATCAATTACATTGATTCCTAGTTTATTCACAAATAATAATCAAAATAAAAACGGAGTGTTACAACTCTCTCCCACTTAGAATATTTTCTTCCTCGAAAATTTACCGGATACGAACTACTCCGGACACATCCTCACAACCAATCAGTCATCTCCCATGCCATGAAACGCAACACCACGAATAACACAAAACAACAAAATTTCTTATCAACGACAACGACAACAAGATGCAATGCCTATGTAATGCACTCGACGACTAACTCAAGATACAAAGAATAACCAAGTTAAGAACACACAAGTTCACTATGAACCAGAACACAACATGATCGTTACCATCACCATAGGAAACACTCCCCTAATTCCCCATTCTAGGAATTAGCTACTTGCACTCGAACCATCGCCATAGGTAATGAGGCAACCACAAAGATAAGAACACAAAAGCCCATAACATAACATCAACGTAACCAAACTATTAACATCGCAGTTACCTACATATGAACAACTGCAATACATCACGCTTCCGTTGTGCACTATGATTACTAGAAACCATCAGTCTACCAAGTTCACATCAAACTTTCGACCATCAAGGTCATCGGAAATTCCGACCAAACAGGTATTCTACACTTTTGCGATTATTAAACGCTTCGAACCCAGACCCATAAAAATAATACCTCAGAATATTCAACTCAATTACAACCGCAACAATTCTGAATCTTGAATAGGATAGATACTTTCACGAATTCTCGATTATCACCAAACATAAGCTACAACTTTACCATCTTGTATTAACATACTGCCCAAACTCATCTTAAAGACATAACAACATTATAACAGCATAAGGATACATGTGTCTAAATAATTTCAACAAGAAAATCATCTTTTACTTACAGACCACCCTAAGCGACGACCATCCCTCGCTAAGAGGAAACTCCGAATTTTGCAGAAAACCCAACGATAAAATCCATCCCCTGCTGAGATTTAACACTTTCCAAATAGTTTTTAACACCAATTAACCACAACTTCTGCATCAATACTCCACACCTAACCTACGCACATTAACCAAACCAATCCAACTACCAACTCATCAATTCCTACTCATAATAAAACAATTTCTTCATAAACCCTCTTTTGAATTAACATAACCAAGTAAACTCATCTTTACTAACCAAAAATCACACTTTGATAACTTAACATATAACTTCACCTCTTTCAATAATTGTAACTTAATTTTCAAATATTCTACTCGATCTCCTTTTGATTTTATAACAGATCAGAATATCCACAATGAATACCAGTTTTAATCTATCCAAACAAGTATGGAAGATACGATTCATACTCTCTATATACACTTTAAGGCATACTGGCCCCCACTATTCTCTATCTGACATCCTTGGTCAAATCGTGGTCTTACATTTCCATTCACTTCCTCCTTGGATCATATCCATAATGCTTCAAGTATCATTTCAATCGGATTCTTGATCCATCAAAAATCAAAACTTGAGTTATCCCGAACACCACTTTGAGTTTTCATACTATTCAACGATCAACTCACAATCTCATACTAACATCCTCGAGTCTGCCTAATCTTCCTATTTAGGAATCTGCATTGACTAATTAAAATAACCCTTTAGCCTTGGCTCACTCCAAACAATTCATTATACATACAATTCTAGTTGGCAAGACACGTCTATTCCATCCAACATGATTTTGTCTACTATCAACAAGAGATTAAGGGTGATCAGTTCCTCAATTTGTCAATAGATAGCCGGCAACCATAATGGTGGCATAAATCATCATTACCCAACTACAACAGCGTCCTTTACCTTGTGCTCAAGGTTACCTCAGCATACTGCTCTACCAACTCTCTACGGCTTGCAACCGTCTCTTGAATCTAATTATTTCCAACCTCGCCATTTATACACAACCTTCGAGATCCAATGCATATTCTCTTATACAACTAGTTGCACAACATAATCACTAAATATCCTTCTAATACCGGAATCACTACCACGTCAAGTATCATCCAAATCGGTCCACTTTACTCGAAACATTTATTCCAAGTTAAGAGTTTTAGCAACACTAGTCAATCCTTCGTCTTTCTTTTAATCTCAGAATCTCTATAATTCATAGTTCCACACTTGGTTCTCATTCTAATCGCAACCTCAACAGTACCATCTCAGCATCTAATTGGCGATAGAATTCCAAATTTCTCCGGCATATATCGACACCATCTCCTCAATAACACACCATCTACTTTACTATTTAACATTTCCCAACAATATCCATAATCTAATCATAGCCATCTGCGAGAATTGATGATGGAGATTTTTCCTAGCCTCCCTCTTCTTCCTCTCAGTCGTTCATATGTGATAAAAAATTTGTCTTCCATTTTCTTTTTGTTAACCTCCCACTAATTCCACCTAAAACCTATTTATTCATTATTTCTCTCCATTAACTCCTTATTTATCTCCCACTAACAATATTATTAATAAACTCTTATTTTTACCTAATAATAATCTTAATAATAATCTTAATAATAATAATAATGATACTCATAATAATACCACTTTTACTAATATTATTAGTTACACCCTCCAATTATCCACTATTTTAATTATCCACCTAATATTATATAAATTAATATCCTCCTAATATTATAATTAAATATATATTAACCATAGTCTAATTAGTTTTACTCACCACACCACCAATCTCTACACTTTTGGTCACACACTCATACTACCTTAAAGTCTTCTTCTTAAGGCCATTATCCCTTACCATGGATACATAATTACAATGAATACACACCAAAACACACAATCAATTACATTGATTCCTAGTTAATTCACAAATAATAATCAAAATAAAAACGGAGTGTTACAAGTAATACTGCACTTGTGTCGCTCCCACCAAATAACACCTGGTCAGAAGGGGTACAGACGCGAACGGTCGGCGAAAGAGAGAGAACATGAAGATGAACTGAAAAGAGTCGCCAGCTAGGCATATTTATCCCGAAGGAAAGGTAATGCTGCATAAACCTGGGAAAGAAATGGATAAGACGGTCGCGAACCAGAGAAACTGAGAAAGGGGGTTGGTTACAACCTGGGAAGGTATTAGCACCCAGATTGTCCTTCATACTTGACGGGATCCACGCTTGAAAGTTTGTGTTTAAACGGGTAGTGTCAGTGCCATTCTGTGTGCAAAAGCTGGAAAAGAATACAAGTGTCAGTGCAAAAGAAGTGTGAAGTGAATAAAAGGAGTGTCAGTGCAAGAAAAGAGTGCAGTGCTCAAGACAATGAGGCTTAAAGAATAATGCTGGAAGAGGGGGGAGAGACAAAGACTTTTGTTCGATAACACTTAAGTTATGCCTACGTATCCTCTCGTGCAATGAGGAAGTCAGAACACCGTAGTTCGACTCAAACAGACTCTAAGATAAATTGACTTGTGAACTGCTTACTTGTCTATGCTCAAGTGTATGACCTGTCTGGCTCAGGTGCAAACTGTCTTGCATTAGACGGAAGAAGCAAGTTCTCGTTTGTGAGTGAATGAGGTGAGAAAAGAATCCCGGAGGAGACGATTATTGTTTATTTTTTGGCTTTCAATCTTTTATTGCTTTTTGGTATTTGTCATAAGAAAATAAGCTTAAGCCTAAACCAAGGGTTAGTAAACTCATCACATCTTCCCTCTAATTAGGTGTAATGAGAATACCTTAAGTATGAAGTAAGCACCTCACACTTAATCACCATGATGTAGGGTTAAGATCATTAACCTACTTGTGATTATTTAGATGTTTTTGGTATTTTGTTTAGTGTTAAGTAATGAGTTTAAGCCATAATCAAGGATTTAATGGACCCATTACACCATCCTAATAGAAGGATAATAGATGAGAACATTTAAGCTGAGGAAGATACCTCAACTTAATCCATAATTAGGGATTAACCTCATGACAAAACAAAGCCTTTATAAGAGTGTATTTTAGTTAATGGTAAGATTAAGAAGTGGATTTTATGGTGTGTAAGACAACTTGAGGGGGACTTGTCCATTAACACTAGGGTTAGTCCTTCTTAACCAATTAAGGAAGAATTAGAACCCTAATGCAAGGCCCAAGTTACAAGCTTAATGTCTTAGTGATTATTAGATGGATTGATTAAGAGATTTAAACACATTAAGGGTTTAACACTTAGGATTAAAATTATGCACTCCATCCTAAGAGAAGGATGCAGGCATAATCTTAATCACAAAGCCTTAAAACCTTAAAGGTTTAGTCCCTGATTATGAGATGAGAAGAGAGACACAAAAGATGACACAAAGGTAAAACTAATGGGGGGACTAATCAAACCCTAATTGTGATCATGCTTGGGTGTTCCTAGGGTTTATGAGGCTTGCAAGAAATCTTCAAGAAGAGCCACCAAGGAAGAAGCAAAATGAAAGAAGGAGAAGCAGAAGAAGCAAGTCAACTTACTTCACTTAAGAAGATAAGTTGCTTGAAGAAAGAAAGTGAAGAAGGAACATGAATGAGCAAGCTAACTCTAAGACAAAAGCAAAATGCAGAAATGGGTGCATAAGAGAGATGAGAAGAGAATGTGAGAAGTGAAGGCAAATTCACTTCTCAAAGTACTTACCACCTGAAAAGTTAGCAAAAGGAAATGAAGATGAAATGAAAATGCAAAGTATGCAAGGATGCAAACCAAAACCAGAAGCATGTTCATGATGCAAATGATGCTAATAGATGATGCAAATGTATGTCAAGAGTTGTGAAAGATCATACAAGTAATGAGGATGCAAATGAAGCATGAAAGAAGCATGAAAGTTCACGAATGCTCATGGAATGTAATGAATGCATAACATGGTAAATGGATTAAGGAATGATCAAGTATGGTTCTAATGTGTCCCAAGATGTCTTATAAGTCATGTGAATGTCTAAAATGTCATGGCAAGTTCATGAATGCAAGCATGTGCAAGATGTATGCAAAGAAAGATGATAAATTAGGGTTTTCATGCAACATGAGATGCAAAACTAAACAGAAGCAAATGACAAGATAAAAAATTGAAAATTCAATCAAGAGAACCCTAACCCCGTATGATTTCATACCCCAAAGGAGAAGACCTAACTCCTAACCCTAAGGAAGTTATGATTTTCCTAAGTTTTCTAGGGTTTTAAGGCATCTAAAGGGAAAAAAAATGCAAATCAATTGAAAAAGGCAGAAGAAATTTGTAACAAAACTATGCTAAAAACTACATGTCAAATGAAGATCAATGCAAAAAGAATCATTGTCATACCATTCTTGGTTAGGCAGAAAATAATTCTTGAAGTTAGGGTTCCAAAATGTGAATTTTATGAACCCTAAATTCAAGAAAATTATCAAAAATGGTTCAAAACCAAAAAGAAATTTGTGTGGATGGTATGACAATATCTCTAAATGTTTAAAGATGCAATATGATTTTTTAGAAACCTAAATGATATTTTAATTAATTAATTTTCATTAATTAATTAAAATAAACATTTAAATGTTTAAAAAATGATTTTTTAATGTGAAAAATAAAAATAAAAATATTTTTGGGTTAAGAAAATTATTTGAAATCAAAATGCAGAATACAAATATTTTTGGGAATTTCTATCTATTTTAAATAAATCATGCAAAATAAATAAGAAAAATTGAATTAAAATCTGAATTAAATGGAAGTATGCGCATCCAGTGGTTCACAATGATTATGGGGAAATTTAGGTTGACTTGGCGCGTGATCCTACGGCCTGAATTCAAATCCAGCTAATCTCAATTAAATATTTATTTAATCCTAATTAATAACTAATGAAATGATCTGGTCCATTCATCTCACGCGGGAACTGAAGATCCAAGGGCCCTCATTCAAACTCAGCCTAATTACTCAGCTAACCCTAATTATGCCCAAAACACTTTCAGGTGACCGAAACAGTGTTCCGGTCATCTTCTTCGGCCACTCAAACTTGCTAACTCTCTCAATTCGTAAAATAAACTCACCAAACTCTCCAGAAATGATCCCTAACTCATTCTAAACAAGATTCAGCCAGCAAAAATCATTTATTTCACATGAACATCAAGATTCGGAGTAAAACGGAAAATTACTCAGAAATATCAGAAGCTTCATACATGCTTAATATTCAATCATTTTCAAAACCAAAAGGTGCAGTGTGATCAGTGAAGCATGGAGAACAATCTAAGAACTTAAAATTTCATTTCTTAAAAATTTGTTCTTGAGGTTACCTGAAGTGAAGCTTTCTCAGTTTGAAGTTTCTGAACCTCCTCTCTTGTGCAAAATTACTCCAATGATCCTTCTGATGATGCTTTGATGCTTGGAGGAAGTTTTTAATGGCTGATTTGAGAGCTGGAACTCTTGCTGGTCAGAATTCGTGTTTTGTGTATGGGGTGTTTTTGGCTGTTTTGATGGTTGGTTTGTGATCAGTGAGTGATTTAGAGATGAATGGTGGAATTTGTTTGAAGATTGAGTGGCTGAGTTATGAAATTCGAAAGCTTTTGCAAGAGGGAGAGTTTTTGGCAATGCTGAGTTCTTGGAGAGTTAGGCTTGTGTGTCTTATGAAAAATGATCTTTGAGGCATGCTTGTAGTGTCTGGATTGGGCAGAGAGTGGGTGGTGGACTGTTGTGATTGGTATGGGTGAATTTGCATAAAGTCAACATTTCTTGTACTTGAGGTATGGGCAAGAATGCAGCTGGCCTTTGGGCATGTCCATGCGCAGCTGACTTCATGGATGTCCATAAATTCAATCTTGAGGCAATTCAGCACGTGGGAATAAAGTAATGGGGTGTTTTGCAATTATGTGAAGTTTTGGCCTCTTTGAGAAATCTTGATGTTCAAGGCATGTAATCTTGCAATTCCTTGGGCAATTCTGATCTAGAGGAAATGCACTATGATGTTATGATGTATTGAAGTGTGTTTGAAGTCACAAAAAGCCTTGGCAAATGGTTTTGCAAAGAATCCCTTTTGGTGCATTCTTGAAAATTATGTGATTTTTGCCAACTTTGACAAGCCATAACTTGAGTTCCAAAAATGAATTAGATCTTGTTCTTGTAAATTTTGAAAAGGGAATGATCCAATCTAAAACTTTCATGACCAACAATGTTTCATTTGAAGCATTGTTGGTTGAGAAAGAGGAGGTTGAAAAACTTTCCCAAAATGGAAAGTTTACATTACAAGTCATTTCCATTTTTGGCAACTTTTGGTTTAGCTCACTTTTCTTCAATTTTGTGAACTAATAAGCACTTCAATGATCAAATAAAGATCATATAACTTCATTTTGATGAAAAATCCACTTTGGTTCCATGTTGGGGGACCTCAGATGCCCTGATTTTTCCCTGACTTGCTCAAGAAGTTACCCAATGAACATATGACTTCCACAATGAATTTCTTCATCAAACTTGGTATACATGATCCTTATAACATATTGAGACCATTAGAAACAAGAATGACCAAAAAATTTGGAGTTATGGCCTCTGAAACCAAAACCCTAATTTCAGGTCATATGTGTAGTGAAACCCTAGCTCAGCTTCCATGCTTTCTCAGTTCTTGTGATTTTTTGACTTTCTTGACCTTTGGAGGATAAAATATGATGATTTAACATACATGGACCCTCTTAGAATGATTGGAGACCTTTGGAGTGGCTCAGATGGATCTTGGATTGCTCAGATCACAAACCCTAGATGCAGATGAATTTGAACTAATGCAGTGAAGCAAAATGCAATATGAAATGGTATGATTAAAATTATGCAAAGATGAAAGATCACAAGCTATTGTGTGAACTTAGTGAGGGAAAATTTGGGGTGTTTACAACTTGTTTCTTGCTATACTAGGAGACAAATGAGTTAGCAAGTTGTTGGTACTTTTATGATCTAATTTGCATCCAAAGAAATCAATGTTGTAGTACCCAACTAAGACACAATTAGTTCTTTAGGGTACCATATTTCCATTTGTGATGTGCTAGTGAGATATCTCATGATGAGTTTAACCGTATACAGATGTGATTATTGGGCGTTTACTTGAAAATTGGCACAAAGATACCCAACAAACATGATAATAAGACGAAATGTAGTAAGATAAAGAAGATAGACGATCATACTTCGATACTTACTTTCTATGTCTATTTTCCATGCCTCGTCTTTCTCCAAGCTATAAGAAGTGCTCATCGGAGTTGAAATTGACTTGACTTTATCCATGTTGAATCTTTTGAGTAACTCTTTACAATACTCGTCTTACTTTCTACGTCTAGTTTCCCTGCCTCGTCTTTCTCAAAGCTATAAGAAGTGCTCATCAGAGTTGAAATTGACTTGACTTTATCCATGTTGAATCTTTTTAGTAACTCTTTACAATACTCGTCTTTCTCAAATTCATTCTGCATCATCTCAGAAAAAATCTTACACAAGGATTTGGTTATATAACCGAAAATAATGTTATCAACATAAATTTGAAATAATAAAATGGCATGCTCATATTTCTTGATGAAAAGAATTTTGTTAACCTTTCTTCTTCCTAAATTGCTTTCAAATAGAAACTTGTTTAAATGATCGTACCAATCTCTATGGACTTATTTCATACCATAGACAATTTGAAAACATGATTTTGAAAATAAGGTTTATAAAGTCAGGAGGTTGATCAATAAAAAATTTCTCTTTGATGTAATTGTTCTAAAACACATTTTTTACATCCATTTGAAAGAGTTTAAAATTCATTATGCATAAGAAAGCAAAAAAAAATTCCTTATGGCTTCTAATCGAGCCACATGGGCATAGGTTTCACTGAAATTTATGCCTCCTTGGTGATTGTATCTTTTCATAATGATTCTTGATTAATTTCTTAAAATATTTTCTTCTTCATCAAGCTTGTTGTGAAAGACCCATCGAATACTAATCACTTGATTAGCTGAAACTTTGAGAACAAGTTCCCAAACACTTTTTCTATCAAATTGCTTTTAACTTTTCTTGCATAGCAAGAGACCAGTGTTTATCAACAAAATTTTCATTAATTTCATTTAGATCAATTGGGAAACATAAGTCATAAGATTGCATACCTTGCTAGATTTCATAACTTGCTAATAGTAACAACCCAAGCTACAATCCATAGTAGTCATGAAGAACCTTTGAAAGTACATTCTGTCATTTAACCCAAAACAAAATTCTACCCCTGTCAAAGTATAAATTTTCATGTTTTTCTATTTTATAATGCTAAATAAACTGCTGCAATGTTTGGCCAAGTAGCCTTTCACATTGTATGATATATATGATGACTAGAAATCCAGTAACTACAAAGTGGAAATAAAATCATTTTAAAAATGTACCAATAAAATAACAATGATTTTGATGATAAAAAAATTTAAAAATACAAAATAAGTTACAAGTCATGAATGTTTAAAGAATTATAGTAATGATTAATTATAAATTATATACTTTCTATAGATATTCATCAAAAATGGTATTCAACATGCTTTGATAGAGTAGGAAGTAGAGTGTAATTGCTTTCGGATGTTGGCACTCCGGGGACTAAGAATATTCTAGAATGTTTTGTTTGTGGACCGCAAAATGATCTTGATGAATGAATTGTTGAAATTGAATACTGGTATAAAGTTTTGGAGAGAATTACTTATTCAATTCAAAGCAAATTGTTGGCTATATAGCCTTACAAATTGAAAATAGAAACACATTTGCAACTATTCCATGTTTACATGCCTATAACGTGGAATGAGTCACTGAGAAAAATTCTAATCCCACTTCCTAAAGAATAGGACATTATATAACAAACTGATAAACATTAAAAAATTAAATATTAAATAATAAATAATTGTAAATCTAACATTCCCTACCTTAAACTATATTCAACAAGCATTTAGTTTACCATTGAAGCTTCAACCATTCCCAACATCTTTCGAAGTTTCAGAAATTGTGCTAATTTGAGAGGTTTGGTCATGATATCTGCAACTTGTTCTTGAGACTTACAGTAGCTCAACTCCACAACATTATCTCTTGTCAAGTCTCTAAGGAAATTAAATCTTATGTCAATGTGCTTGCTTCTACCATGAAAGGCTGGATTCTTTGACAGCTTTATAGTAGAGTTATTGTCACACTGAATCAGAGTACTTTTCTCCTCTTTGTGACCAAGTTTCTCTAACACCCTTCTCATCCAAACACACTGACAAGCACAAGATGCAGCCGCAATGTACTCCGCCTCTGTAGTAGACTTTGTCACAACAGGCTGTTTTTTAGAAGACCACGAAAATGCACCTGAACCAAGTAAGAAAACAAAGCCCGAAGTACTTCTCTGATCATCTAAATCACCAGCAAAATCACTATCAGCATAAGTCACCAAATCTGTGCAACCTTCCTTCTTGTAGAAAATTCCAAGCTCAATGGTACCTTTCAAATACCTTAGTATTCTTTTTGCTGCAAGCCAATGAGATTCAGTTGGACAAGACATGAATCTACTAATAAGACTCACACCATACATCAAATCAGGTCGTGTAGCAGTCAAGTACATTAGACTGCCAATAACTTATTTGAACAAAGTTTCATCAAATTTGGTTCCAGCTTCATCTTTTGACAACTTTGTGCCTGGAACTATAGGATTCTTTACTGAATTACTCTCTTCCATTCCAAACCTTGATAAAATTTCACGAGAATACTTTCTTTGACAAATAAAATTTCCACGAGAACTCTGCAGCACCTCACCGAGAAAGTATCTCATCTTCCCCAAAACAGGCATGTCAAATTCCATCATCATCGAATTCTTAAATTCTTCACACATACTCTTATCATTTCAGGTATATATTAAATCGTCAACATAAAGGCTTACTATTAGAAGTTTACCTCTGTCTTTTGACTTTATGGACAATGTATGTTCATAAAAACACCTTTCAAAGCCTTCTCGAACAAAATAAGCCTATATCTTGCTATACCATGCTCTTGGTGCTTGCTTCAAGCCATATAACGCCCTTTTTAACTTGTAGACTTTGTCTTCTTCTCCTTTTTTCTCATATCCCAACGGTTGTTGCACAAACACTTCTTCATTTAGTTCACCGTGAAGGAACGCACTTTTTACATCAAGCTGGAAAACATTCCAACTATTATGAGATGCCAAAGCGAGTATCAACCGAATAGTGTCAAGTCTGGCCACCAGAGCAAAAACTTTAGTATAATCAACTCCATATTGTTGTTCATATCCCTTTTCCACTAGCCTTGCTTTGTATTTATCTATTTCACCATTCTCATTAAGTTTAGTCTTGAAAACCCATTTAACTCTAATGGGATTTACTCCTTGGGGCAGAACTGTTAGTTCCCATGTCTTGTTCTTTTATATCGATTCAATCTCTGTTGTCATTGCGTCCCTCCACTTCTTGCTCTTGACAACCTCTTCAAATGTAAGTGGGTCATCTTCAATGAGCATTATCATTGCATTCAGACCATCTTCATCTGACAAACCTTCACCAGTTTCATAATCTTCCATCCAAAATGGAGGTTTTCTTACCCTCCCTTCATTAGTAATAGGTGATTCATCCTCATTTGATTCACTAGATGATGAACCAGATTCACTTGAGTTTCTTGAATTAGCAACAACAACAGTGCCATCATCTTCATCTTCATTGCTCTCTACTCGTTCAGTGTCATTCTCAAAATCATCTTTGCACTCTAAGACATCCAGCTTGCACTCATCTTTGCTTATGTCCCAATTCCAGCATTCATCTTCCTCAAAAACCACGTCCTTGCTAATGATTATCTTCTTCGAAACTGGATCATACAATCTGTAGGCCTTTGATTCATCATTTACTCCTAACAAAACACATTTCTTACTCTTGTCATCTAGTTTACCTCTTTTTTGGCCTGGAACATATGCATGAGCTACACACCCAAACACTCGAAAGTAACCAATTGTTGGCTTCACACCACTTCATGCCTCTTCTGGACTTTTGTTTTGCACTGCCACAGTAGGGCATCTATTGAGGATATGCACACTCCATTTTACAGCCTCCGGCCAGAACATTTTAGGAAGTTATTTCTCTGCTAACATAGAGCGCACCATGTTTATGATCGTCCTATTTTTTCTCTTAGCAACTTCGTTTTGCTGAGGAGTATAGGTCGCTGTCAATTATCGGGATATGCCTTGAACTTTGCAAAATTCGTCAAACTTGTCGCTCCCTGGATTTCCATCCTGGTACAAACGCGAAAGTGGTGCAGAAAGAGGTAGAGTCTCCAGCCAGGCATTTTTATCCCGAAGGAACGGGAATGGTAATGCTGCACAAACCATAAGAAAAGAAAAGGAAGGACAAAGGTCCTACGAACCAAAGAAACTGAATTCGGGAGTCGGTTACGACCTGGGAATGTATTAGCACCCCAGATCATCCGCCGTACCCGACGGGATCCACGCTTGCAAAGAAATCTGTTTCAAAGGATGAAGGAATGAAAGCTGTTGCGAAGAAAAGGAAATGAACTGGATAAAAAACAAATAAATGGGAACTAAAAAAGAAATGAAAAGGAAAAATGTAGGGAAAATAAAGATTGTGCTCGAACGGGCCCTACCCCGCTGCCTACGTACCTCATCTGAACAATGAGGATCAGAGTCGCTGTAGTTCCCTTAACTAGGGGTGGAAAAGGATTGCTTGTGTATTAAGGCTTGAACTGCCTATGCCAATGCTTAGGTGTTGCAGACTCGGACGGCGAGTGCGTGACCGTCTTGCATAATGACAAGAAGAAGCAAGTTCGCGGACGGAGCGAATGAGATGAGAAAAGAATTCCCGAAGGAAAGACGCTTATAGTTTGTTTGAGTTTTTTATAAGTCTTTTATTGGTGTGGCACAAGAGAATGAACTCAAGCTCTTTTCCATGGAATGTGTACTTGCTACTACATTCCAAGATGGAATAATAGAACAAGCATACCAAGTAAGGAGAACTTATCCAAGACTTGTTTCCAAAGGCAAGGGTCTAATTTCATTGACATGTTGAATTTATTAAGTGTTTTAGTGATTAAAAATGAAGAAGTGTTTTTTAGGGTTTTTCTTGATGAAGATGACTTCATGATCCGACTTGTGCATCATGCTAGACAAATGCACCATTCCAAGATGGAATGAATACATACGCCCCATGGAATAAGTCTATTACAGAAGAAGTCACTCCTTTCTTTATTAATGTTTTTTAGGTTTTGTTTTGGGATGAGAAGAGAAAGAACCCAAAGGAGCAAAAAGGCAAAAAGTCTAAAATGGGGAAAGACTAAACCTAAAGTTGTCATGCAAAAGGTGGTCCTAAGGTTAGTGAGGTTTCAACTATCCTAAGAGAAAAGAAGAACCAAAGGAGCAAGAAGAAGAGGAGGAAAGCTAGCAAGCAACTTACTCCTCTAAAGGAGATAAGTTGCTCCTAAAAGGGGAAGAAAAGAGTTGCAACACATGATGGCATAAGGCACATCAAAACACAAAGAGAAAGCAACTTAAAAGGAAAAGGATGAAGAGTTGAAATGTGGATGAACATCCACAATTCTCTTACCATAAGCCCCTGCGAGTGTTAGCAAAATCCAGAACATGTTCATCAACAAGACTCATGGAAGTGGCATGCTCAAAGTTCTAGAAAACCAAGTTAAACAAACACGACAAACTTTGCACATACAAGCATTTACGCGTCGAGAACATGGAAGCATGCATTAACCAGCAAGAAAATCACCTTAACAAACATATTCAATGATCATACGATGATCCATGGCATTTAAAACAAGTAAGGGGATCAAACATGCTAAAAAAGGCACAAAAATGGCACACTGCTTCAGTGTTAACCGGTTAACGCAGCGTTAACCGGTTAACCAATCCGTTAACCGGTTAACACTGAAGAAATAGCAGCAATTCCTGCAGAAAATCAGCTCACCACCAGCTTATTCAAATAATCTCACACCAGACCAACAATCAATTGAGCATGAAATAAGAGGATCAATTCACATTAAATGGCATCATCAAGCTCATGGACATTAATACATAGATCCGGTTACAAGTCAATCAATCAATTCAAGCAACATAAACAAATACGCAAGCACATGGCAGATCTAAAGCACAAGCATGCAAATAAGCTAAAACAGAGCTAGATCTGAAATTAACCAACCTACAAAGTTGAGGTATGCTTTGGTAGTTGTTGATTGAGCTGGAAATGAGAGATCTCGCAGAGAAATTTGAAGATCCGGTGCTAAGCTTCACACTCCATGCAAAATAAATACAAGAACAAGGTCTTGATGCAGAATTTTGGATCCAAAGGACTTCTAGATTCCAAACTAGATCTGAATCACCAATTAAACCAGCAAAATGATGCAAGGAAGCTATGGATGGAGGTCTAGTTCCAAGATCTACACACCTTAAGGCAAGGTTATGTGATCTTCAAAGAGGAACTTTGAGTGAATTTGGAAAATGTGGGAGAGAAAATGAGAGAAAAGTGAGAGAGAAGAGTGAAAATTCAGAATGAGAATGAAAATTGTGTGAGAGCTCCCTTGGTTTGGAGAAAAATGGATTAAATATGGTTTAGGTTTGGGGCCCAAAAATTAGGGTTGGGATCCAAAAAATGTGGTTTGGCAATGTGATTAGGATTTAGCAATGGAATGAGGCTTGGATAAATGCTCTAGATCCTTCTCTTTAATTCAAAATGAATAAAAATCAGAAATTTGGAAATTTGGAGCCAAAGCACATGTTGAAAATGCTGGTGGAATTCAAAATTCGCAACCGTTAACCGGTTAACCAAAGCGTTAACCAGTTAACGCCAGTGAATTTTGAATTTTCCCTCCTTTTGGTGGGAAACCTCAAGAATAACCCGGTGCCAACCGTTTTGACCTGATTTTGATCCTCAATCCTTTTTAAGACCTTGACCATGATATCAAACCTGCAACATGCCTTGGGAGCTTTGAATTTTCCTGATGATTGATCATATGCCTTATGCTGGAACATGCAAGTGCTATGCTTCATTTTTCTATGCAATATGCTAAGGACATGACATGCTTATGATGATTATGATATGATGATGATGCTAAACAGGAGAGGGAAAATTTGGGGTATTACAGTTGCCCCTATTCAAGCAACTGTTAATCTGAAGAGGACGGTAGCACGACTATCGACCGTTCAAGATGAACTATGGTTGAATACCAAGAAGACCTGAAATTTGCAATCTGCTAGAGAATGCAAGCAACGGGAAATAAACCTAACCAAAATGACGCTTTAGCGACTGGAGTGGGGAGAAAGAAGACGAGCTCCTTCCAACCTGAATTGTTACTTCGGATAGAAAAACTTAGACAAACGAGTCTTCTTCGAAAAAAACTGTTACGCCAGGTGCTGGACATACGAGCCCTCTTCAAACGAACTTGTTACGCCAAGAACTGGACATACAAGCCCTCTTCAAACGAACCTGTTACGCCAAGAACTGGACATACGAGCTCTCTTCATACATTTTGCAATATATGATCTGAGACAAATGAATCTCCTTCGGATAAACCTGTTATGGAAGAACCGGTGATGCACTTAAGTCTGTGGGATAGACATGCATAATCAGGATAGACGAACCCTTTTCATATGTTATCCACATACATATGGTCTAAGACAGACAAGTCTTCTTGGGGGAAACCTGTTACGCCAGGCTGCAGCCTTAGGATTTGACGAACCCTCTTCACAGATCTTACGTAGACAAGTGGTGCCTGAGACAGACGAACCCCCTTTGGACATACCTGTTACGCCAAGACCGGTAACCATTTTGACGTTTAATCCCACCATCAGGACTTCAAACCTCTTCAATACATATGAGTATTGGACGATCATCAAGAGAACACAGACGAGTGCCATAGGTCAATGATACAAAAGAATATCAGACGATGATCCAAGAAACACAGACGAGCGCTTCAAGCAATGATACAAATGAATATCAACTACTGGTACAGACGAATACCAGAAATCCAACACATACGAGAATTTGGAAGCAATACAGACGAGTACCAGAATGATACAGACGAGTATCCAACAATGCAGACAGGCTTCAAATAAAAACAAACACAGACGAGCATCAAACAAGTTCAAACACAGATGAGTGTCGAGCATCAAACGAATGTTGCACACAGACGAATGTTGGGGAGCATCGGTAGATTTCGAACACAGACGAGTGATGGGAAGTGCGGACGAGCATCGGCATCTACCAACCATAGGCGACTGCTGGGGAAATCAAACGAGCAATCAACAAAGTGCGAACACAGACGAGTGTCGGGGAGATGCACACAAGCAATAAACAGATGTCAAACACGAACGAGCGCTTGGGGAGTGCAGACGAGCAATCAAACATTCAACACGGATGGGTGCTGGGGGAAGCGGGCGAGCATCAAATGCCTGGTGAGAAACAACTCTGTCGGGGAGAAAATTCACGACCAAGCGAGTGCTGGGAATGCAGACGAACATCCAACAAATACCAAACACAGATGAGTGCCAGTAAATGCAAACAAGCACCAAACGGATACCTAACACAGACGAGCTCCATGAAATGCAGACGAGCAACAAATGAAATGCCCTGATTGGCAACAATAATCCCGTCTCTACAGGGGATACGGGTCATGAGGCTTTGACGATGCTTAACTCTCACTGGGGAGATGAATGACGGTTTATCATCACATGGCCAAAATAGATTGGCTACTTCTCTGGGGAATACTCCAACGGTGGGAGTGAATCTCGATCACGACTCTGCGGGGAATAGCCATCTTCCGACTTGGCTGGGGATGATGCTTGGTCAGACACTAGTTGGGGAAGGAATTCTGAACATCTCAACTTTGTGGGGAAACAGGCATTCAGTTGCTCGCTGGGGATAGCCCATAAAGACTCCGGTTAGGGACAAACCTCTTCGATCGGGTTTTGAAGTTCTGCTGAGGATCCCACTTGCTTTGACTCAGCTGGGGAAGGTTCCATCTGAACTCTACTGGGATACCCACATCTTTCTTGTGAAGAACTTGGGGATAACACCTCTTCGATTAGGTTTGAAACTCCGCTGAGGATCTCACTTGCTATAGATTAGCTGGGGAGCATTCTCTGCTTGGGGAGGTACAACATCGCCCTGCAAAACCTGCAACAACAGTATACACACAGGTGCCCCGGGGATTTGCATGGTATGATCGGTTTATTCATTGTCACCCGACACCCAAAGATAATTTTAACTGTTTCCCTGCCATGTCAATTTTCTTTAGAAAAATCAATATGTTTTGTTAATGCTATTATTTTATGATTGGCATTATGTTTGGTAAAACTAATATGGCTGGAAAATGTTGAATAAGAAGTTCCATATTAACATGGTATAGACTCTGGAAGAAGATATCAAACATGATGTCCTGACATGGTGGCACAGATAAATGTGGAAGTTGTCAAAGAAGATGTTGAATTCAGTTCAGAATGTCCTATCAGATGTTGGGACATTATTAAACAGAGTAGAAGAACTTAATTCAGGATGTCCCAACAGATGTTGTCATATATTACAGTCAGATGTCAAAGAAGATGTTGAAACATCTACAAATGTCATGACAGAATTACTGTCATATGTTACAGACAGATGTCAAAGAAGATGTTGAAACATCTGCAAATGTCATGACATAATTACTGTCATATGCTACAGACAGATGTCAAAGAAGATGTTGAAACATCTGCAAATGTCATGACAGATGTCAAAGAGAATGTTGAAACATCTGCAACTGTCACATCTGCAAATGTCATGACAGATGTCAAAGAGAATGTTGAAACATCTGCAACTGTCATGACAACATTAGTGACATATGTTACATATAGATATCAAACAAGAAGTGTTGAACTTAGTTCAGGATGTCACACCAGATGTTGTGACACTGTCAAACAGAGTAACAGCTAATGAACTTAAGTCAAGATATCAGGATGTCACACCAGATGTTAGGACATTGTATCAGTAAATGAAGTAAGTTCAGTTTTTCAGGATGTCCCAACAGATGTTGTGACATCTCAGACCTGCTACCGGAATTAATTAATAACTAACTGATCTGAGATATTTAAGGAGAGTTATCTGGAATTAATTATGGATGGATAAAAACAGAACAAGGCGCATCTGTAGGGAGAGTTGTTATGAAACTTCAGCATAATCAGAAGAACTAAATCACCTAGAATCTAGGAAGTAACAAACCCTAATTCAAGGTGATGACATTGGATTTATCAGAACTGAATTATGCAGAATATTCTGGAGATATTATGCAATCATATGTGGTGCTGATTTAGAAGATCTTAAAGACTCAATTTAAATTGAAGACAAATATTGAAAAATATAGGTTTCTATATTTAGAGATATTTTAGGAGTTGAAGATCTTTTGGAATATTTGTAGCAGATTTTTTCTGCATATTTGTAGCAGCTATTGTTGTGATTGTTTAGGCCCAAATCCAGTTGGGAATAGGTTATAAAAGAAACCCTGTAACCTAGTTTAGAATTAACCCAATCAACCGAAAATGTAAACATTATTAGGGTTGTGTCCTTGTGTCAGCCGTGCATAACAAGTAACTCTATTGTGGCTGTTTCACTTGTGATTCTCGAAGCTTGTAAGCAAGAGAAGTTTTGTGACTTGATTGAAACTGTGAAGTAAGATCAAGCTGTTTTGTTTGAAGTATGACTTCAATTTTATTAAACTTGTAAACAAGATCACTGTGTGATTGAGGGGGAGTGAGTAGGGTACTCATATCTAAGTTGTGTCTTAGGTAGAAATTGCATTGGGTAGTTATTAAGTGATAGATTAAACAGGGTGGTTTAAGTCTAGAATTAATATTACTTATAGTGGATTTCCTCCTGGCTTGGTAGCCTCCAGATGTAAGTGTGGTTATACACTGAACTGGGTTAACAAACTTCTGTGTTCTTTATATCTTTTAATGTTTTATGCAGTACCTGAACTGAATGTCCTATCAGATGTCCCAACATCCTGAAGCATGTTTGACTCTGATATATCAGAATTATTTAAGTACTGATATGTATGCCTTACCATGTTTATAAGTAACAGATAAGATGTCTCAACATCATATTAGACATCTGAGTCTGTCATACCAGAATTTCATGTTTCAAATGCAATGTTCTTTTTTTGCCAAAAATTCAGGACATTTTTGCAAACAAAGTAAACACAACACAACACGACTTTTGACTGAATATTCATTTATTGAGTGGCCTCTGAATAGGCAAAGTTTTACATCAGGAAGTAACTACCTGGAAAGAGGTAGCTACCATAAAAATTGAGAAATGAAATTATCCTAATGGCAATGTTCACGACATTCCAATGAGTTTCCTTATTGCTATGACCAGCATGTCTTCAAGACTTTCTATTCTTGCCTTTGCTTTTTGAAGAAGATGAGGGGATTGATTCCTATCCTTCTGATATTGTCATACTGCATGAAACGGTGATTTGGTTCAGATTACCCGGATCACAATTGTTCGCTTATTCCTTTGTTTTGCATGGACCGCCCTTTCGGGTTTTCAATCCATCGGGATACCCTTTTTTGCCTGAGCTGTCCGATGTGGCTTTTCAACTCAGCGGGTATACATTTTTTATTTGTTTTCCCTCATTTTTTCCCGAGCTTTTTATTTTGTTTTTAGCTCGCCGGGATGCCCTTTTCTTGCCTAGACTTTAGTTCTGTTTTTGTGTCCAGCGGGTCTTTTTATGCAAATTATTTTTTAACTGTGTCCGAGTTAACAGGAGACTGGAAATCTTCTCCATCCATAGTAGTGAGCATCAGCGCCCCACCTGAGAAAACTTTCTTCACTATGAATGAGCCTTCGTAATTTGGGGTCCACTTGCCCCTGTGATCTGAACCTGGAGGAATGATCCTCTTGAGCACAAGCTCGCCTACTTGATACTCCCGAGTACGTACTCGTTGGTCGAATGCTCGCTTCATTCTCCTCTAATAAAGCTGACCATGACAGATAGCCGCTAATCTCTTTTCCTCAATTAGGCACAACTGATTATATCGGGCACGTACCCACTCAGCCTCATCGAGCTTCACATCCATCATCATACACAATGAAGGAATTTCTACCTCAACCGGCAAGACAACTTCAATGCCATACACCAATGAGAAAGGAGTTGCCCCAGTTGACGTCATGACTAACGTTCGGTACCCATGCAACACAAATGGTAATATCTCATGCCAATCTTCATAAGTGACAACCATCTTCTGCACAATCTTCTTAATATTCTTGTTAGCTGCCTCTACCGCGCCATTCATCTTTGGCCGGTAGGGAGAAGAATTGTGATGTTGAATCTTGAAGTCCCGACACAGTTCTGCCATCATCTTGTTGTTTAAGTTGGAACCATTATCAGTAATGATTCGCTCGGGCACTCCGTATCTGCAAATGATGTCTCTTTTCAGAAATCTAGCTACCACTTGACGAGTGACATTGGCATAAGATGCTGCTTCAACCCATTTGGTGAAGTAATCAATCGCAACCAAGATGAAACGATGTTCGTTTGAAGCAGTAGGCTCTATCTTCCCGATCATGTCAATGCCCCACATAGAAAATGGCCAAGGAGATGACATGACGTTGAGCGGGCTAGGAGGAACATGCAGCTTGTCTTCATATATCTGTCACTTGTGGCACTTACGGGCATACGAACAACAGTCTGCATCCATTGTTAGCCAATAGTACCCTGATCTCAACAACTTCTTAGCCATTGCATGTCCTCCTGCATGAGTACCGAAAGATCCCTCGTGGACTTCTTGCATTAATAAGCCTGATTCGTGTCTATCCACGCATCTGAGCAAAACCATGTCAAAATTTATCTTATACAAAACCCCATATGCATTCAAGAAAAAACTAGCAGCAAGTCGTTGCAAGGTCTTCTTGTCATTGGATGATGCCCCCGCTGGGTATTCTCGTTTTTCTAGGAAAAGCTTGATATCGAAATACCAAGGTTTCTCATCAGACATTGCGTCTACAGAGAAAGCATAGGTTGGTGCGTCAAGCCTGAAAACGTCAATCCTGGGCTCATAGTTCCAACACAAGACTTTGATGGACAAAGAAAGAGTAGCCAATGCATCGGCAAATTGATTATCATCTCGTGGTATGTACTGAAGCTTAACCGCTGTGAAGAATGTCAACAGTCTTCTGGCATAATCCCTATAAGGAACTAAGTGTTCTTGATGTGTATACCACTTGCCGGTAATCTGGTTGATGACGAGGGTTGAATCTCTGAATATGTCGAGAGTCTTAATCCGAAGATTATTAGCCTCCTCTATTCCCATTATGCACGCCTCGTACTCCGCTTCATTGTTGGTGCAACCAAAAGTTATTCTGGCAGCGAAGGGAAAATGAAAACCTTCAGGAGTGATAAGAACAACACCAACTCCACGTCCGTTGATATTGACTGCCCCATCAAACATCAACTTCCATTTGGATTCAGGGTCTGGCCCCTCCTCTGGAAGTGGTTCCTCGCAAATTCTTGCCTGGAGGTACACGATGTCCTCATCAGGGAAATCAAACTTCATCGGCTGATGGTCGTCCTCAAGTGGTTGTTGTGCAAGATAATCCGACAATACACTTCCTTTGATGGCTTTCTAGGAAGTATATTGTATGTCATACTCTGTTAAGATCATTTGCCACCTTGCAACCCTTCCGATTAATGCTGGTTTCTCGAAAATGTACTTGACGGGGTCCATTTTTGAAATTAGCAATGTGGTATGAGACAACATGTACTGTCTCAATCGGCGAGCAGCCCATACCAAAGCGCAACAAGTTTTCTCGAGCAGTGAGTAACGGGATTCACAGTCGGTAAACTTTTTGCTAAGGTAGTAAATAGCATGATCTTTTTGACCAGACTCGTCATGTTGGCCTAGAACACACCCCATCGACCTTTCTAACACAGTCAAGTACATGATAAGTGGTCGTCCCGGAACTAGAGGCATTAGAATCAGAGGCTCCTGCAAATATTCTTTTATCTTTTCAAAGGCTCTTTGACAGTCCTCATTCCACCTGACCGTTTGCTCTTTTCTTAACAATTTGAATATTGGCTCGCATGTGGCAGTTAGATGAGATATAAACTGAGAAATGTAGTTCAATCTCCCTAAAAACCCACGCACTTCTTTTTCTGTTTTCGATGCAGGCATATCTTGTATTGCTTTTACTTTTGCAGGATCTACCTCGATTCCTCTTTGACTAACAATGAAACCCAACAACTTACCAGAACGCACTCCGAATGTGCACTTGTTTGGATTCAACCTCAATCTGTACTTTATCAATCTGTCAAACAGCTTTCTGAGATTGACCAGATGCCCTTCTTCGTCCTGGGACTTGGCAATCATGTCGTCCACATAGCATTCAATTTCTTTGTGTATCATTTCGTGGAACAAAGTTACCATAGCCCGTTAATACGTTGCTCCGGTGTTCTTCAATCCAAAGGGCATAACCTTGTAACAGAATGTACCCCACGGGGTAATGAACGTCGTTTTCTCCATGTCTTTCGGTGCCATCTTGATTTGGTTATACCCGGAAAAGCCATCCATGAAAGAAAATACCGAGAATTGGGTGGTGTTATCTACCAACACATCAATGTGAGGTAATGTAAAGTCATCTTTTGGACTTGCTATGTTTAGATCCCGATAATCGACGCACATCCGGACCTTGCCATCTTTCTTCGGTACAGGCACAATGTTAGCTACCCAAGGTGGGTAACTGGTCACAACAAGGAACCCGGCACCCCACTACTTCTGAACTTCCTCCTTGATCTTCATAGCCATATCAGGGCTAGTTCTTCTTAGCTTTTGTTTTACGGGAGGACAGTCTTCCTTTAGCGGCCGCCTGTGTACAACAATGTCAGTATCCAACCCTAGCATATCCTGATACGACCAGGCGAAGATATCTACATATTCACGTAGCATACCAATCAAATCCTTCTTTACCTCGGCCTGCAGACTGGCCCCAATCATTATCTCTCTCTTTACATCTTCATTCCCGATGTTGAAAATCTCTATTTCTTCCTGATGAGGTTGAATGGCCCTTTCTTCTTGTTTCAACAACCTAACCAATTCTTCCGGGAGTTCACAGTCTTTCTCAACCCCTTCATCAGCTTGGTAGATAAGGTTGTCGAAGTCATGCATAGTCATAGCAGGAACGTTGTCACAGGAATCCGAATGATCAACACTGCACAAATGATGTGCTTATTTCAGAATCTGTAGGAGACGCAAACACACAAAAACACTGGAAAGAAAAACATTGCCATTTTATTGGTTTTTTGTGAAAAATTAAAGCGAAAGAAAGAGAACGCACTTTGCTTAAAAAAATGTCCTTTATTTCATGGAAAAAGTAAATGCATTAAAAACATGGTGGCCCTACATATGGATCCGTGCACCTTGGGCAGAGTGCAGGATTTTGACATGCAGTATGATAAAAATGGAAACAAGGAAAATTACTTTGACTTCCAAGTAACTTGAAAAAAAATTTCAGCAGACCAATTTCGGAGCTCCTCCCCAGGTACGCATGGGTGAATCCAGTTATCCAAGTCGCAGTCACTATCCCTGTCTGCATTTGTTGCACAAACATGGTTATAGTCGAGCATTCCAGCGCTTGTGAATGCTATGGGCTTACCGCCATGAGACCAACTGGACTGACCAGGTTGATATTCGAGACCGAACTTGTCATCCTTCTTTTCCATTTCCAACAGCTTGCCCCAGCCCTGGGCGTTTCCGGATTGAACTACCTCCTTAGCTTACTTGTAGGAGTAGATAGGAGTCCATTCCTTCTTGCTGCTCTGAACCGCAGCAACTGGAGACAAAGTACTGACATTGACCGTCTCAAAAGCTTGGCAAAGTGTCTCATGGATCTCCCCGTCCATTTCCACATACTTGAAGGTTGACAGATGGCTTACGAAAATATCCTCTTCTCCGCATACAGTAACAACTTGGCCGTCTACCACATACTTCAATTTCTGATGCAACATGGATGTTACTACGCCAACAACGTGAATCCAGGGACGCCCCAGTAAGCAGCTATAAGCGGGTTGAATATCCATAACGTAGAATGTACTCTTGAATATCTGAGACCCAATATTCACTGGTAGCTCCACCTCCCCAAACATAGATCTTCGGGACCCATCAAAGGCTTTCAAAATCAAATCACTGGGTCGCGAGATGATGCCATCAACGTTCAGCTTCATTAGGGCCTTCTTAGGGAGCACATTGAGAGAAGATCATGTATCTACTAGGACGTGTGATAGAACAGCACCCTTACAGTCCATGGTGATATACAAGGCTTTGTTGTGATTGCGTCCTTCAGAAGTGAGATCTCTATCTGTGAATCCCAACCCATGACTGGCGTTTACGCTGCCTACCACAGCCTCCAACTGGTCGACGGTTATCTCTTGTAGTACATACGCCATTTGCAGGACTTTCAGCAAAGCCTCTCGGTGAGCTTGAGAACACATCAGCAATGACAGAATAGATATCTTGGACGGGGTCTGATTTAGCTGTTCAACCACCTTATAGTCGTTTTTCTTAATTATTCTCATGAATTCCTCGACTTCCTTTTCAAAAGTATCCTGACCGGTAGCAAAAGTCGTCACCTCTTCAGTTGTTATCTGTTTACCCTTAGCCTTTGTAGCCGCTTCAACTTCAGGATCACCTCTAAGAGCTTGAGGAGTGTAAATCCACCAACTCCTCTGACGTTAGCAACAGTCGGGTCAATTGTTACTGCTTGACTTTCCACTTTCTGGCCTTCTACGTACACGTCCGAGCCATAATGCCAAGGAATGGCCTTGTCATCAGCATAAGGGACTGGTCCAAGAACAGTAATGGTCACTGGACTCACTTCTGGAACATAGATAGTCACAGGCTCTCTCAGGACAGGAACCTCAGTAGGATCAAAATAGATTGTTATGGTAGACACACAATCACTTCTATTGTCGACTCTATCAAACTGTAGCGACCCCTCGTCAATCAAACACTGCAGCCCAACTCTCAAATCCCCACAACCGTTAACAGAATTCATGCAACTTTCACAGTCAGCATCGCAACCTGGAAAAACCTGTCCTTTCAACAATTTGTCTTTCACGACTAACAAGGAAGTCTTCACTTTACTCACGTCCGAGATCAGGTTCAACCTCTCGACATCGTTGATAGCGTTTATCCTGGGCCCTCCATGATTTGGAATGGGGTTTGATGTGACATTTGAAAGTGGTGAGAAATTAATTTCCTTTGACTCAATCAAGTCCTGGACCTTATGCTGCAATGCCCTGCACTTCTTTATTGAGTTCCAGGGAGCTCCTAAATGAAATGTGCATCTTGCATTAGCATCATACCCCACTGGAAGCTCTCTAGGTGGAGGTGGTGCTAGTGTCCTCAACTGAACCAAGTTCAATTCCAACAATCTCTGGAGTAGAGTCGTGTACGTCATTTGGATAGCTTCGAGCACCCTGTTAGCTGGACGAGCTTGTCTTTGTTGATAAGGCCTTTGCTGATAATTATTACGTTGCGACTGTTGCTGTTATTGCTGCACAGGACCTGTGGGGATGGTGACAGCTGCCACCTGCTCATAAGATCCTTTGTATCCTCGGCCTCGACCTCGACCGTTCACAACATTAGTCTCTCCCTCCCTTCTTCTTGGAGGTCCACTAAAAGCCTTTCTCACACCGCTTGAGCTACTTGCACCAGTGTCTTGAATCTTCCCTATTTTCAACAGAGTTTCAACCCTCTCTCCAGCTATCATGATGTCATTGAACTTTGTTGCCGAACAAGACGCCGGTCTTTCAATAAACACCCCTTGCAGCGTTCCCATGAACATATCTGTCATTTCATTCTCCAACAAGGGAGGTTGCACTCGAGCAGCAAGTTGACGCCACCTCTAGGCGTACTCTTTGAACCCTTCCTTAGCACTCTGAGACAGTGTCTGCAACTGGGTACGATTTAGAGCCATATCCAAATTATACTGATAATGCTTCACATATGCCTCGGCTAAATCCTTCCAGCTTCGAATATTGACCCTGCTCAACTTCATGTACCACTCCAAAGAAGCTCCTACAAGACTATCTTGGAAGTAATACATCCACAGCTTCTCATCATCTGTATGCGCAGCAATCCTTCCCACAAAAGACTGAAGATGAGGTTTCGGGCAAGTTGTGCCGTTGTACTTATCAAAAGTAGGGACCTTGAATTTGTAGGGAATCCTCACCCCTGGCACCAAGCCCATATCAGTGATGTCAAACCCTAGAGAACTCTGAGATTGAATAGCACGAATCTGCTCAGCCATTTCTTCGAACCTTCTCTTCATGGCAACCCCTTGGCCTTCTGCCTCATCCAACAAAGTGAATTGTTCATCTTGCCCATCCATCTGCAGGTTATTCACTCCATCATTGACAACAGTGACCCCTGGTTGCACCACAGGGATTTCAATGTGACGGGCGCCAGCCCCATTGCGATTACCTCCATCTGTTGTCCCATTGTTCCTGACTTGATTGTTCTCTACCATATCACGCAAACACTCCTGAGTTTGACCCATCCCAGCCATGAGGGTCATGCAGTTGTCCATTATCGTCCTTAAGTCAGCCAGATCTGCTTGCATCTGTTCCATTGCCCTTTCTCTGTTCACCTTGGTAGGGTATCTGTGTACAGTTAGCTGTCTCTGAACCTTCTTGGGAGCTATAGTGCCTGAAAGTGACATGAACGTTAGAACACTGGAGAAATACCTGCAAAACAACAAACACGTTATATGCATGCAATGTAACTATTCATGTTTCCACGTCCAGGCATTAACATGCCCCAGTTATGGTATTTTGACGGAAAATACTCCAGATGACCTTTTGGAAACTGACTTTTCAAACTCTTTTGAGGAGTATTCAGACCCTGATGTCTTAGGACAAGCGGCTTTGCTCATTCAGAAACGGTAACTGGAAAGTATCATTGCATAGCATGAACAAACTACCAACAATCAGAGTTATAGACAAGAACAGAATTCCCCAAAGGGTTACAATACAGTGCAAAAGACAGCAAGATAAAGCAAAACTCCTACAACAAGCCTGTAGGTAGTCTGGATACAATCAACAATAAACGAAAACCCTAGACTAAAAGGAAAATCCAGGCTCCTCTTTTGTAGTCACCACCTCTGTCTGGTTCTTCTTGACGCCTGCTCTCAACTTAAGATCTGCAATCTCCTTCATTGCTTCCTTCAAGGCTAGTTGGCTCTGTTCCAATTGCTGAGTCTTTTCCCTTCGTATCTTGTAAACTTTTTTGAACTCTTCCTTCTTGAATGCCATCTGCGCTTCAAAGAACTCTTCCTTTTCTTTGTACTTCTGCTCTTGTTCTCTTTGGCCTTGTAACCAAGCAATGGATTGACAAGCTTCTCTGAGAGTCTTCACAATCCTCTTATGCTCCGCTTCTCTCTTTGACTCTGTTAAACCTAATCTCTGAAAATGAACTTCTCTCCCAGCAAACTCCTTTTCCTTAGCCTCTAAGGTAGCCTGCATCTTCTGTAGCTTTTCTTCCGCTTCTTGCTTAGCATGGTTGGAACGGTGATACAAACTAGCCATTTCAGAATTCTCTACCCGAACCTCGTGCAACTGAGCTTCCAATTTCTTGTAATCTTCAAGAGAAATAGTGGTTTGCACCGGAACCTCTTTGGATATAGCGGAGCCTCAACCGAAAACGGAAGGAAGAAGGTATTAACCCTCCCTTGTATCCAAGCAGCAAAAGAGGGATAGGTCTTAGGGTCTACCTTTCCAAATTCTTTCTTACCCTCTTTAACATTTGTTTCCCAAGCTTGGGATGCTTGAATAACCAACAGCTCATTATCCTCAGCTGGAAAAAACAAAGTCTTAGCTATTTCGTCATCTGATGGAGGATCCTTCAGTGGATAACCAAATTGCTTTCTGGACAACACAGGGTTATGACTTATCACTCCTTTTCTTCCTAACAGCGGCACATAGGGAAACTCACCACACTGTGTAATAAACTTTTTCCCTACCAAGTTTCTGCTACATCCCCAGGTTATGTCGTCAGATGTTAACTGTAACGCCCCAATTTTATAAAGTAATTTATAAAATAAATATCAAGAGTATGATGGTGTATTTTAAATAATAAGTGGATGAGGTATTTTATTTAAATAATGATAATATAATGAGGTGGTATTATTATTATAATATTGTTATTTAATAAATAAAATAAAATATAAGTTGGAGGTTTGAGGGGCAAGGTTGTAATTTGATTTTGTTATGAAAAGGGGAGAACACGATACATTTTCTCATTATCGTATTTTGACGAAGGAAAGAGGGCTCTGGAGAAAAAGGGAAAGGAGAAGGGAAATCAAGAATCGTAAAGCTTCAAGATCAAGGCTTTGCAAGGATTTTGTCAAATTTGAGGTAAGGGGGGAGAAAGGGTTCTTTATTGGTGACCTAACATGAAAGGGTAATTGGGAGTTCCTTACTCCCTAGGGATTGTCTAATGTTGTTGATTATGATGAAATTGTGATATGATGTATATATATGTTATGATGATTAATTATGGTTGTGTGAAATTATTATTGAGTTATATGCTTGATTGTTGTAATTGGAATGGTGGTGATTTGAGTTCTATGACAAGTTTGGTATAGAAGTAGTTATAGAGATAATGATGTTGTTGATGATGTAAATGGAGAATTGGAAACAAACCTAGGATCTTTCTTAATTTGATTAGTAATATTAGGTTGTGAAGATCATAAGGAATTAGAGGTATAAAATTAGTTTAAGAACAACAATTGGATTTTTTTGAGTGATAAAAGTGAGAGATAAGTGATAGAACTCGAACTGGTATGAAATTGGGAGAGAAAAGTGAGTTTTAGAAAAAGCTGAATTTTGGGGGTACAGGTGCCCATACACGGGCAGTGTTGTACAACACGGGCAGTGTTGTACAACACGGGCGGCCGTGTCATGCTACGGGCATTATGCTAAAAAGTGGAAATTTGGGAAGTTGGCTTCAGGAGGCCTGACACGGGCAGTGTTGTACAACACGGGCGGCCGTGTCAGCCTCCTGGAAAATGTGTTTTTGATGATTTGGAGGGCCGTGTCCCAGGCCACCTGACACGGGCCGTGTCATGGGACACGGGGGGCCGTGTCAAGCCTCTGTTTTGAGGAATTTTGCTGTATTTTAAGTGGTTTAATCCCGAGTTCTTGTTCGATACTTGTACCATTAGTCTAGGGCCTTGACGATGACATCCATGTTTAATTATAGGACCCGACGACCGATAATAAGCGTGTGCGTGTTATGTGATTATTGGGGATATTATAACTTTATTAATATGTCGATTAGAAGGTGTTGATGATGGAAATGTTTACTATAAGTCTTGCACAATTATATGAAGGAATAGTGATAAACGAAGAGGATCGTGATGATTGGTAACATAGTTGATTATATGTCTTGCTTAGACCCCATGATGTAAGTGTTGGTAGCGGTGAGGATCGGAAGGATCGTGTGGTATTAGAATATATGTATAGGGAATAAACGAGAGTGGAATTAATGAGGAATTCATAAGATATGACATTTGGTAATTAGCGTGTATGAATATATGTGCTTATGTTGATTTATATGACTCTTGATGATGAACTATACGAATTGTATTAATAATATGTGTGAACATTGTCTGATTATTTATGTGACCCATGTGATGGGATGTGTGGTAATTGATGAAGATCATGAGGATCGTGTTGGCATGATTGTATTCATGTGTGTTCGTGATATGGTATGTGTGTAATCGAGTTTGGCATACGCATACATGTTGATGGAATAATCATGTCGTGGATGTGATTATTCGGGATTCGTTGTGGTTGCAGGGATGATCGTGTCTTGTTGGAGACGTTAACGATGCATTCGGGGTTCTATTTGATGAACCGTTATTGTGAGTCGGTACCGCATTTGCATTGTGTCATTGAGTCACTTTGCATTGATTGAATTAATGATGTATGATATGTGTTGATGAACTATTTGAGATATTGATTAATTGTATGATGTATGATGTGTATTTGATGAATAGAGGTGAGACTACCCTGTAAGATGTTATTTGCACCGTTAATATATTGAATTGTTTTCTCACCCCTTTGTTGTTTGGTTGCGTCTGTGCTTCTTTGGAAGTACAGATGATTCAGGTACTTGAGTATGCTCGGAGTATAAGTTGTTTGGTCGAGTCCTAGGATTCGCTCTGATACGTAACACGGGAAATGGGGATATTTGTTATTTAATTATTCTTGTTAGTAATAGTTACGTATCATATTTTGTTGAAACTTATAAATTAAGTGAATTGATGAATTTGTGGATATTTGGCGAATTGCCGATTGTTGAATAAAAAGATATTTCCGCTGTTTTTAATAAATGATTATAATTTTGGTTGATTTTGAAAATGTAGCTACTCACTTGTTAATTAAACTCTGATTTATCTGAAAACTTATGTTATTTTAGAAAATGGGAAAAGTGGGTGTTACAATTGGTATCAGAGCAGGTCGGTCCGTCCGGCCAGGTTGTCGCGTGTCGTTTGTCCCGGAGTATACGATATGTGTGTGAAACACTATCGATACTTGCTTGTTTGCTAGCTGTTTGTTTGCAGATGTTTGTTGAATATAAGTGGGGGAGGAGTTATTGCTTCTCCTGAGAGTTGGCTTGTGGTGTGGCAGAGGTTGCTAAGGTTGACGTTGACTAAGGACTCGCTCGTGAAGCAACTTAGTTCGCAAGATGCAAGGAACGCTATTAAAGTTGGAAAATGTGACTTATGGCCATCATGATTGTCGGTTATCTGTTGGCAAATTGAGGAACTGATCACCCTCAATCCATTGCTAATAGTAGGCGGAATTGTGTTGGATGCTAAAGACATATCTTTCAGCCGAGATAGTATGTTCAGTAGACCATTTGGAGTTGAGCCAGAGCTATTAGTGGTATAAAGGAGTAGATGTAGATTCCGGTATCCGAAAAAGAGATGAATTTAAGGATTGATTATGTTGATTAGATATTACTAATGGTTACTCCTTGGTGAGTAGGAAGTGAATTGGGAATGGATAGTTATGAGAAGTTGAACGTTATATCTACTGGGTATGTAGCGGAACTTTTGAGAAAGGACTCCGATGTCTGATTTGGTTGCATAGATGGCATTGATTGGGAATAAGGTCACAACGATGGACCGTCTGTAGAGTACGAATATAATTATGTTTTGAAGGATATATTAGAGGTGTAGTTATAAGGAATCGTGGCAGCAAGGGTTCCTTCTGGGAAAACTTCGGTGTTATTGATATAAAAAGATGAGGATATGAAGTTATATGTCGATTAGTGAATAGTATGAGAATTCACAATTGCAATGGGAACAAATTGGATTTGATTGATAAAGGATCAATAGTGAGCTGAAATTCATCTATAGTATTGTTGTTGTTGTGAGTTGGATTGTCATGCCTACCAGGACCTTGAGTTAGTTGGGATTTTGCAAGCCTAGTGTAAGAGGAATGTGGTAATAAGAACTAGATGTTGATAGATCATGTTGGATGAATTTACTACGTTGAAGGATGTGGGATGGAGATTGAAGAAGTAAGTATTGAGTTGTATTTTGGCATAGTATGATAAGAGGTGGGTGAGTTTTTGAAACTACGAAGGTACAATTTTTGTGGGAATTAATTATAACTAGGTGTCTGCACAATGTAGTGCTGTTGAGCTATTGCCTTAGTAGTATGGTGTATGTTGATACAACAGAGTATGGATAGTTTCATAAGTGTTTGAAATGGTGAACCGTGAGTTATGGGATGCAACAATGGAAATATAAGTATCACAGTATGTGTTGGACTATTAAGACAAAAGTAAAATAATAAGTGTGCAATATTTATTTTTCTGGAATTTATGAATTCATGGTCTAATTAATGTGGAATTGGAATGTTGGAAGGATAATCCAACGAGAGAGTAGGCATAATGTGAAACTATGAGATAGTCATGAATATTGCTTAGAAGCTAGTAGTGACTGGTATGTATTAAGGTAAGTATGGAATATGAATGGTGCCTTTCAAGGTGGCTTGGATAATTTCGAGATGGTAACCTTTGGATGTTCTTGTCTATAATGAAAGTAGAGAAAAAGGATTTGGAGAATATTGGAAATTGAAATATGAGAATTAGAAAAGATGCAGTTATATACTAAGTTGTCGAGGACAATTTTTATGAACAGGTGTAGATTGAGTTGTTCAGAGAAAGGTATGAGAAAGAGTTTGTCCGAAGTAGATATGGATCTACAATGATGGAAAAGAGTGGGATATAAGAGAATAGGATGTATTTGGACTTAGTTGGTTGTTGTTAAGGTTTGTGAAAAGTTTTCCAAATTAGTATTCTATGGTTTCGGATAATTTGCGAAAGATAAGTTGTTCGTTGAGAAGGGGTGTGGTGAGGGAAGGTGCTAGAGAGTCGGAATAGGAGTTAGCTTCAGTTGTAGTATGATTTTGTTTGATTCTAACAAGTTGTGGATAGAATGTTGGATAATGATGTGATAAGTGGATAAGTTATTAGTACTGGATCGTAAAGTCATAGTTGGTATTATACGATGAGAGAGGAATTATGGAGGTATCTATCTTACCCATGAATTGAAAATGGATGAGAGTAAAATTGTGGGAATATCCGATAGTATTATTGTTATGATTGAAGATTGAAGTGTTTGGTAATCACATGAACACACAGTTCTTATTTGATCGAAAAGGGGGAGGATGGGACGACTAAGATAATTGGAAGGTTTGAGGTAGGAAGTCGATAATTTTTCCTATGTTTACACTAATGGTTAAAGAGTTGGAATTAAATTAACAATTAAGGGACTTGCATTCGGATTTTTGAAATATGCTAAGGGAATTATCACTGTAATTATGATGATGGTTGGAGATGATTAAAGTTAGAATGCGAATTTCATGGAATAGATAGCTGCGAGTAATCAGAGTGCGCAGCGGAAGAGTGAAGTGGTGTAATTGTTTATACATAAATGGTTAGTAAAGACTCGAGAGATTGAATAATAAGACCTGTTGAGATATTGAGACTATTGGACGTCCCGAAATGGATGGGTAGTGGTAAGAGGTTATCTACACATCGAGGATTGCGAGATATACAGAGATATTAATATATGTGATGTATGTCCTTCATTGATAGATTATAATCATGTTGTTTTGGTAGAGGAAACTAAAAGGTTAGTCTGTTATCAATGTTGTGGCATCTAGAGGATGTATATAGTGAAATTTTGAGTTTGTCTTGGTTGTCGCCTCGTTACCTACGGTAATGGTACGAGTGCGGTTGACTAATTCCTACGATGGGGAATTAGGAGAGTGTTACCTACAGTGATGGTAGCGACTTTCGTTGTATTCTTTTTCAGGTATATACCTGTGTGTTGAGCATTGATAATGGTGGTGCTTGTTGTTAGGGAGGTTGTCCTGGAATCAGTGTTGTTGTTTTGAGTTGGTTGCGGAGTTGTCGACTTTGGCAAGGGAGTGATTAGTCAGGTGCAAGAGTATATCTAAGTGATGCCATTGAGTACTATTTTCGAGGACGAAAATAAAATAAGTGGGGGAGAGTTGTAACGCCCCAATTTTATAAAGTATTTTTATAAAATAAATATCAAGAGTTTGATGGTGTATTTTGAATAATAAGTGGATGAGGTATTTTATTTAAATAATGATAATATAATAAGGTGGTATTATTATTATAATATTGTTATTTAATAAATAAAATAAAATATAAGTTGGAGGTTTGAGGGGCAAGGTTGTAATTTGATTTTGTTATGAAAAGGGGAGAACACGATACATTTTCTCATTATCGTATTTTGACGAAGGAAAGAGGGCTCTGGAGAAAAAGGGAAAGGAGAAGGGAAATCAAGAATCGTAAAGCTTCAAGATCAAGGCTTTGCAAGGATTTTGTCAAATTTGAGGTAAGGGGGGAGAAAGGGTTCTTTATTGGTGACCTAACATGAAAGGGTAATTGGGAGTTCCTTACTCCCTAGGGATTGTCTAATGTTGTTGATTATGATGAAATTGTGATATGATGTATATATATGTTATGATGATTAATTATGGTTGTGTGAAATTATTATTGAGTTATATGCTTGATTGTTGTAATTGGAATGGTGGTGATTTGAGTTCTATGACAAGTTTGGTATAGAAGTAGTTATAGAGATAATGATGTTGTTGATGATGTAAATGGAGAATTGGAAACAAACCTAGGATCTTTCTTAATTTGATTAGTAATATTAGGTTGTGAAGATCATAAGGAATTAGAGGTATAAAATTAGTTTAAGAACAACAATTGGATTTTTTTGAGTGATAAAAGTGAGAGATAAGTGATAGAACTCGAACTGGTATGAAATTGGGAGAGAAAAGTGAGTTTTAGAAAAAGCTGGATTTTGGGGGTACAGGTGCCCATACACGGGCAGTGTTGTACAACACGGGCAGTATTGTACAACACGGGCGGCCGTGTTAGGCTACGGGCATTATGCTAAAAAGGGGAAATTTGGGAAGTTGGCTTCAGGAGGCCTGACACGGGCAGTGTTGTACAACACGGGCGGCCGTGTCAGCCTCCTGGAAAATGTGTTTTTGATGATTTGGAGGGTCGTGTCCCAGGCCACCTGACACGGGCCGTGTCTTGGGACACGGGGGGCCGTGTCAAGCCTCTGTTTTGAGGAATTTTGCTGTATTTTAAGTGGTTTAATCCCGAGTTCTTGTTTGATACTTGTACCATTAGTCTAGGGCCTTGACGATGACATCCATTTTTAATTATAGGACCCGACGACCGATAATAAGCGTGTGCGTGTTATGTGATTATTGGGGATATTATAACTTTATTAATATGTCGATTAGAAGGTGTTGATGATGGAAATGTTTACTATAAGTCTTGCACAATTATATGAAGGAATAGTGATAAACGAAGAGGATCGTGATGATTGGTAACATAGTTGATTATATGTCTTGCTTAGACCCCATGATGTAAGTGTTGGTAGCGGTGAGGATCGGAAGGATCGTGTGGTATTAGAATATATGTATAGGGAATAAACTAGAGTGGAATTAATGAGGAATTCATAAGATATGACATTTGGTAATTAGCGTGTATGAATATATGTGCTTATGTTGATTTATATGACTCTTGATGATGAACTATACGAATTGTATTAATAATATGTGTGAACATTGTCTGATTATTTATGTGACCCATGTGATGGGATGTGTGGTAATTGATGAAGATCATGAGGATCGTGTTGGCATGATTGTATTCATGTGTGTTCGTGATATGGTATGTGTGTAATCGAGTTTGGCATACGCATACATGTTGATGGAATAATCATGTCGTGGATGTGATTATTCGGGATTCGTTGTGGTTGCAGGGATGATCGTGTCTTGTTGGAGACGTTAACGATGCATTCGGGGTTCTATTTTATGAACCGTTATTGTGAGTCGATACCGCATTTGCATTGTGTCATTGAGTCACTTTGCATTGATTGAATTAATGATGTATGATATGTGTTGATGAACTATTTGAGATATTGATTAATTGTATGATGTATGATGTGTATTTGATGAATAGAGGTGAGACTACCCTGTAAGATGTTATTTGCACCGTTAATATATTGAATTGTTTTCTCACCCCTTTGTTGTTTGGTTGCGTCTGTGCTTCTTCGAAAGTACAGATGATTCAGGTACTTGAGTATGCTCGGAGTACAAGTTGTTTGGTCGAATCCTAGGAGTCGCTCTGATACGTAACACGAGAAATGGGGATATTTGTTATTTAATTATTCTTGTTAGTAATAGTTACGTATCATATTTCGTTGAAACTTATAAATTAAGTGAATTGATGAATTTGTGGATATTTGGCGAATTGCCGATTGTTGAATAAAAAGATATTTCCGCTGTTTTTAATAAATGATTATACTTTTGGTTGATTTTGAAAATGTAGCTACTCACTTGTTAATTAAACTCTGATTTATCTGAAAACTTATGTTATTTTAGAAAATGGGAAAAGTGGGTGTTACATTAACTCCATCAATCTTCTAGCCCACTTTCAATCTTGCTTAAGATATTTGAACGATCCTGGCTTCGGAAGCTTCTTAGCAAACCACTCAGCGAACACTGGAGCACAACAATTTACGTACCCTTTTCTCTTCTCATTTATGTGATGGACGCCGAAGTAAAAGTCTCCTAACAACGTAGGTACCGGGTTTCCCTTAATGAAAACGGTGATAGCCTCCAAGCTTACCCATCCTTTCTCTCCTGGGAAAAGACTTATCCCGTAGACCATTAATGCTAACAGCGCCCTGAACTCAAACCATTTCCCTCCCAAAGCAAACACATGGGCTTCTGTGATAAGAAAATCCAGATTAAATTCCTTCCCTTTACTGGCTTCTAACTCCATCTTCACTCTAAGCATACTCAAATGACAAGCACCTGCAATAGCCTTATACGGGGGACACTTCTCCGCATCATAATAGGGAACACCATTCTTGACAGGAACCTTCAGGATGTCAGAAATCTCTTCCATAGTGGGAGCCAAGACGTAGTCAGCAAACACACAAATTCTCAACTGAGGGTCATAAAACTGCAACAAAGAATGAAGGCTATCTCTCTGATCGACAGTCGGTTTGTTCATGTAACCTAAGATCTTCCCATACCGGCTTCTGAAATCATCTGAAACCTTGTCACTCATCAAGTCTACCAGTTTCTGAATACTCTCAATTTCGGGTTGCGGGAAAGTGTAATGAACATTCCTTTTTCTGGGTATCTCTTGAACTTCTGTCATCTGGAAAAGATAATGAATACCAGAACTGGGTACTAAGATGAAGGATAACCTGTAATGAAAACACAAACAATTAATGTCAGTATGATGCGATGCAAATGCAATGCAGGCATATGATCAACAACCGGGACTGTTTGGATATGGAACACGGGACTCAAGTGACCAAGAACCAAGATCATCTGAATAAAACCTCATGAACAAGAATTCAGTCTCAAATAAGCCCCAAAATCACAGATCCAAATCCATGTAGCCTTATCAAATCATAGAACTGTACTGGCAATGAGGTATGATGAGGTCAAGGGTTCCTGCAAACCTGTAAACCCCTCCCAATCTCACGGGTGTGCTCCGGGTCAAACATCACGGACTTTCAAAGCCGAATAGCAATAATACGTTCACCATTTCCGAGAAATGGCTCATGACCAAATCAGGGAATCGGTTTGGCATTATGTACTACTCAGGGAGGCCTTAGCGTGAGTTCGGGAAAAACAAGCATCTTTTATAAGTTCCCAGCTTCAAGCGCCGGAATCGAGAAACAATAGTACATTCATCCCGAAGGCTACAATACTATTGTCATACGACCAGATGCTTTGACTGAGTTCCTATAAAAAAAACCAGGCCATCCTATGCGAGTTCCTAGTGGGCCCTCGGGTGCGAATGGGTTTGCCACAAAATGTGGTCTGCCACTGTCACCACTGGAGAGGGATGTTTCCACAAAGGTCCTCAATGATCGGTCCCCAGATGCACATAACTATCGAGGTTGTGTATTACCCCAGAAAGATTCTGGCATAATACATTTCCAAGACGGTCGCAAGTCTGGGTGTGGAACTCACTACTACCAACATAGCAAGATGCCATGAAGCCAAAGTGATTGTCCACTCTAAGTCCTAGGGTGCACTCGAGCCCCGGTTACGAGCTCATCTCTCAATAACAATTCCCAATCCCACAGAAAAAAGGAAACCAGCACAGCCAGACAGTCCAGTACAATGATGCAGGAATATAAATACTGAAAACTGTAATAAAGCTGTAAATAAAACTGTAAATAAACAACAGTAAAGTAAACACACAACAGCAAACAATCAACACCCAAAGAAACAGAAACACGCAAGCGTTCAGAGAGACTCTCAGGGGAACCAGAGATAACTCTGGTTAGGAGTCCCCAGCAGAGTCGCCAGCTGTCGCTCCCCGGATTTCCATCCTGGTACAAACGCGAAAGTGGCGCGGAAAGAGGTAGAGTCGCCAGCCAGGCATTTTTATCCTGAAGGAACGGGAATGGTAATGCTGCACAAACCAGAAGAAAAGAAAAGGAATGACAAAGGTCCTACGAACCAAAGAAACTGAATTCGGGAGTCGGTTACGACCTCAGAAGGTATTACCACCCCAGATCGTCCGCCGTACCCGACGGGATCCACGCTTGCAAAGAAATCTGTTTCAAAGGATGAAGGAATGAAAGCTGCTTCGAAGAAAAGGAAATGAACTGGATAAAAAGCAAATAAAAGGGAACTAAAAAAGAAATGAAAAGGAAAAATGTAGGGAAAATAAAGATTATGCTCGAACGGGCCCTACCCCGCTGCCAACGTACCTCATCTGAACAATGAGGATCAAAGTCACCGTAGTTCCCCTAACTAGGGGTGGAAAAGGATTGCTTGTGTCTTAAGGCTTGAACTGCCTATGCCAATGCTCAGGTGTTGTAGACTCGGACGACGAGTGCGTGACCGTCTTGCATAATGACAAGAAGAAGCAAGTTCGCGGACGGAGCGAAGGAGATGAGAAAAGAATTCCCGAAGGAAATACGCTTATTGTTTGTTTGAGTTTTTTATAAGTCTTTTATTGGTGTGGCACAAGAGAATGAACTCAAGCTCTTTTCCATGGAATGTGTACTTGCTACTACATTCTAAGATGGAATAATAGAACAAGCATACCAAGTAAGGAGAACTTATCTAAGACTTGTTTCCAAAGGCAAGGGCCTAATTTCATTGACATGTTGAATTTATTAAGTGTTTTAGTGATTAAAAATGAAGAAGTGTTTTTTAGGGTTTTTCTTGATGAAGATGACTTCATGATCCGACTTGTGCATCATGCTAGACAAATGCACTATTCCAAGATGGAACGAATACATATGCCTCATGGAATAAGTCTATTACACAAGAAGTCACTCCTTTCTTTATTAATGTTTTTTAGGTTTTGTTTTGAGATGAGAAGAGAAAGAACCCAAAGGAGCAAAAAGGCAAAAAGTCTAAAATGGGGAAAGACTAAACCTAAAGTTGTCATGCAAAAGGTGGTCCTAAGGTTAGTGAGGTTTCAACTATCCTAAGAGAAAAGAAGAACCAAAGGAGCAAGAAGAGGAGGAGGAAAACTAGCAAGCAACTTACTCCTCTAAAGGAGATAAGTTGCTCCTAAAAGGGGAAAAAAAGAGTTGCAACACATGATGGCATAAGGCACATCAAAACACAAAGAGAAAGCAACTTAAAAGAAAAAGGATGAAGAGTTGAAATGTGGATGAACATCCACACTTCTCTTACCATGAGCCCCTGCGAGTGTTAGCAAAATCCAGCACATGTTCATCAACAAGACTCATGGAAGTGGCATGCTCAAAGTTCTAGAAAACCAAGTTAAACAAACACGGTAAACTTTGCACATACAAGCATTTACGCGTCGAGAACATGGAAGCATGCATTAACCAGCAAGAAAATCACCTTAACAAACATATTCAATGATCATACGATGATCCATAGCATTTAAAACAAGTAAGGAGATCAAACATGCTTAAAAAAGGCTCAAAAATGGCACACTGCTTTAGTGTTAACCGGTTAACCAAAGCGTTAACCGGTTAACCAATCCAAACCTGCAGAAAACCAGTACAAAAACAGGTGCGTTAACCGGTTAACCAATCCGTTAACCGGTTAACACTGAAGAAACAACAGCAATTCCTGCAGAAAATCAACTCACAACCAGCTTATTCAAATAATCTCAAACCAGACCAGCAATCAATTGAGCATGAATTAAGAGGATCAATTCACATTAAATGGCATCATCAAGCTCATGAACATTAATACATAGATCCGGTTACAAGTCAATCAATCAATTCAAGCAACACAAACAAATACGCAAGCACATGGCGGATCTAAAGCACAAGCATGCAAATAAGCTAAAACAGAGCTAGATTTGAAATTAACCAACCTACAAAGCTGAGGTATGCTTTGGTAGTTGTTGATTGAGCTGGAAATGAGAGATCTCGCGGAGAACTTTGAAGATCCTGTGCTAAGCTTCACACTCCATGCAAAATAAATGCAAGAACAAGGTCTTGATGTAGAATTTTGGATCCAAAGCACTTCTAGATTCCAAACCAGATCTGAATCACCAATTAAACCAGCAAAATGATGCAAGGAAGTTATGGATGGAGGTCTAGTTCCAAGATCTACACACCTTAAGGCAAGGTTATGTGATCTTCAAAGAGGAACTTTGAGTGAATTTGGAAAATGTGGGAGAGAAAATGAGAGAAAAGTGAAAGAGAAGAGTAAAAATTCAGAATGAGAATGAAAATTGTGTGAGAGCTCCCTTTGGTTTGGAGAAAAATGGATTAAATATGGTTTAGGTTTGGGGCCCAAAAATTAGGCTTGGGATCCAAAAAATGTGGTTTGGCAATGTGATTAGGATTTAGCAATGGAATGAGGCTTGGATAAATGCTCTAGATCCATCACTTTAATTCAAAATGAATAAAAATCAGAAAATTGGAAATTTGGAGCCAAAGCACATGCTGAAAATGCTGCTGGAATTCAAAATTCGCAGTCGTTAACCGGTTAACCAAAGCGTTAACCGGTTAACGCCAGTGAATTTTGAATTTTCCCTCCTTTTGGTGGGAAACCTCAAGAATAACCCAGCGCCAACCATTTTGATCTGATTTTGATCCTCAATCCTTTTTAAGGCCTTGACCATGATATCAAACCTGCAACATGCCTTGTGAGCTTTGAATTTCCCTGATGATTGATCATATGTCTTATGCTGGAACATGCAAGTGTTATACTTCATTTTCTATGCAATATGATAAGGACATGACATGCTGATGATGATTATGATATGATGATGATGCTAAACAGGAGAGGGCAAATTTGGGGTATTACAAAACTCATTTGAGGTAAATTCACCACCTCTATTTGTTCTTAGAGAGGTGATATATTCACCAGACTCCTTTTCAACACAAGCTTTAAAATTCTTGAACATAGCAAAAGCCTCAAGTTTTTTATGTAAGAAGTAGATCCAAGTTTTACGAGTGAAATCATCAATAAAACTTAGAATGTACCTCTTGTTGCTATTTGAAATTGATTTAATGGGTCCACATATGTCTGCATGCACAAGTTGCAGCTTATTTGATGCTCTCCATAAACTCTTCTTGGGCATAGAGTATCTATGTTGTTTGCCGGTTAAACACTCTATGCATAGCCTTTTTGGAATCTTGAGTGAAGGCAGCCCATTAACCATCTTCTTATAAAAAAGTGTCATAAGTCCCTTGTAGCTCAAGTGACCATACCGACAATGCCAAAGATAAGATTCATTTTCTGACTCAGTTTTGAAACACATAGACTCCTTTCGTACCATACCAGCTAGCACGAAGAACATTCTATTTCCACTCATATTTGTCTGCATAATTAACCCTTTTGTAGGATGATATACCCAACACTTTTCATTTTGAATCAAAATAGCTAAGCCTTTTTCTTGAAGCTGCCCTATGCTGAATAGATTATTTTTCAACTCAGGAATGTAGTAAACATCAGAAATTACCTGAGTAACTCCATTAACTTGCATACGAACGCTTCCTTTTCCCATAACTGTCATTCTAGTATCATTTCCGAGTTTTACAGATTGCCTGAAGCTTTCATCCAAGTTTGTGAACCACTCATTGATTCCACTCATATGATTGCTACAACCGGAGTCGAGAAACCACACTTCTTCCTTTTTGGCATGTTTGAGTTCAACATAGGACATCAATAAAAGCTCTTCTTCTTTTTCCCCTTCCAATTCAACATAGTTGGCCCTTCTCTCCCGGTCTGGACACTCATATTGATAGTGTCCTAACCTGTGACATCTAAAACACTCAATGACAGCTTTGTTGATGGGTTGTCTTCTCCTTCCTCTACCTCGACCACCTCTAAATACACCTTTACCTCTTCCTCTTCCTGCTTTATCTTCATGTGATATTTTTAGAACTTGCTCTTCTTCTCCATGGTTTCTCATCCTCTGCTCATGAACGAGAAGACTGCTCCGTAACTCGTCAATTGTCATCGTGTCTAGGTTGTTGGATTCTTCAATTGAGCATACCACAATCGAATTTTGAGATCATTGATCTCAAAATTTTCCCAATAATGATTATTTCAATCATACTTTCACCAAGAGCTTTCATTGTGTTAGCAATGGTTAGAGTACGAGAGAAATAAGCATTCACTGTTTCTCCTTCTTTCATAGTATGAATATCAAAATCCCTTTGTAACGCTTGCAATTGTGCCCTTTTAACCCGGGTTGAGCCCTGGAATTTCTGCTTCATTGAATCCCATATACCCTTAGATGAATCTTTGTTAAGGATTGTTTCAAGCACATCACGAGGGATTGCTTGAAAGAGGTAATTATTTGCCTTCAAGTCCTTTAGTTTCTGCTATTCAATCAATTTGCATTGTGTCTCTGTCTGTTGTACTCCACCTGCCATGACCAATATTCCATTCTCAATGAGACCCCAATATTCTTTGGAACGGAGAAAATTTTCCATCAACATCGCCCAATGGTCATAGTGACCATCAAACTTGGGAATCACGGGCTGCATGAAACTACTGTTACCATTTTCTGTCATTCTTCTACTTGAAAGAAAATGGGAGTTTCTCTTCTACGTTCACTGTTTCTCTCACACTCACTGTATTTTCTCACACTCACAGTGTTTCTCTTACACTCACACACTAAGGATAAGGCCTCGATAATGGAGCTCTGATACCAATTGTTTAAACTGAACACTGATATAAAGTTTTGGAGAGAATTACTTATTCAATTCAAAGTAAATTGTTGGCTATATAGCCTTACAAATTGAAAACAGAAACACAGTTGCAACTACTCCACGTTTACATGCCTATAACGTGGAATGAGTCACAGAGAAAAATTCTAATTCCATTTCCTAAAGAATAGGACATTATATAACAAACTGATAAACATTAAACAATTAAATATTAAAGAATAAATAACTGTAAATCTAACATGAATGGTGAAATATAAGTGTCACACTCCACTACACTACACTTGAAGGTGATGCAAAGTCTGTTTATCATCTGCAGGATCGCTACCAGTATGTGGGGCTTTGGCTGCTTCTGTCTCCAGATATTGAAGGAAATCAATTACCAAAGGATCAGTCCAAGGGGCTCCAAGTGGAGCTTCATCACCAGCAACCCATCCCAGGTGACCACCTTTAGATGTCACTACTAACAAGCAGTTTGGATTTTCCTGACATAATAAGAAGGATTTTTCTTGAATATAGAATAATATAAATGAACAAAGACTTACTTTCAAGGTTGAATAGTTCGATTAGTTTGAACTAAGGGTTAGAGGAGATGATACTAACGTTTCAGAAAAAGATAAAAAAGACTAACCCTACTTAAATATAGATAAATACAGGAGAGAATTAGCAGAACCATAGCTTAGTTAATCAGCACACGTCAATAGTTAGTTCATCTTTGACAGAAGAAGAAACTGTTGGTAACTAAATATCTTCATATGATCACAATTGTTATATGAAGATCAGACAACTCACATTCTGACTCTTAAATCTGATTTTCTGATGTTGAATATGGGTTAGCTGATCTTTATCCAACAACAACTACACTGCATTATAACATGATTGCCATGAACCAAAACCTATCTTATTAACCGAGTGAGGTACCATAAAATAATCCACTGAATCAGTGGTCAGTGATGAAATCAAAATGTCCAGCTGTAAGAGTGCGCTTGGTACTAATTAAAATGCGATGGTTGAAAAAGTGTGATAACATGCTTGGTATTTTGTAATATAACAGAGGATTGCTTATAAGAAAATAGTAACAAAAATAGTGTTGTAAGCATTTCAATTTCAAAAATGGAAATTTTATTTTACAAGTTTCTAGAGAAGGATAAATATGATATCAATACACGTATCATCTTATCTATACCATGTCTCAATAAATTAAATAAAAATCATAATAATTAATATCTATCCTCCATCTCATTTACAGTTACGAGAACATTTTAGTCGAGAATGATAAGACTATATTCCTTGATTTAAAATATTGCGTACCTTGATATCTTCATGAGGAATTCCCCTAGAAGGAGCAATCGGATCATTGGCTGCCTGGAAAAAGGAAGTGTTAAGAGTAAATATTTTTTGTTTTTTATACAATATAAAGTGCAAAATTTTAACCAGTTCCATAGATTCGGGCTATTACCAGTTGGGTAACAAGTAATAACATAAATAATATTAGTCCCATCTGGAGATTTACTTCACATATAATTCAATACACTTTCTTCTTCCATTAGTCCATTTAAACTCACTCTCTTAAGCAGCAGAAATAGCATACGCGAGAATGAAATCATTGTGAATTCTTTTAAATGGCATAGGGCAACCATGTACAATTCGGGTATTTTGGTTTTATCATTATCATCACCTTTTGATTAAATTCATCTCAACAATTTATATACATCATCAAAATTGAAAAGATTCAGATAGACCTTAGCCAGATTAAAAGTCCTATTGCACTTTTCTCAAGTTTATGCAAGTAGATATGAAGAGAAACATTCTGTACCTGGATGCAGAGCAAAGGTGTTTGAACATGTTTAATGGAATCTGAACTGCTTGAATTAAAGTAGTATTCATCGACAGAGTTGAATCCAAAAGAAACTGCAAAGTCTCATACAAGAATCAATATATGAGGAGATAATAGGTGAAAATTAGGATGAATCTAGCTAGGACGGACAAGTTAGTATGAGGACGAACCACGGGTGAGTCCGTCATCAAATTCTCTAACAGACTTAGCATCGGCGACTTGTGGAATATTATATTGGCCACCAATATCTTGAAAGAGTAAAGCATGTTTGCGAAAAATGTCGCGGAGAGCCTTAGAAAGAGCCTTGTCATAGATTTTGTTAAAGCCCTTTTGAAAGTCTTGATCTGAGACAACCAAATTGAATGGATTGCACAAAGATACAGCGCCAGAAAGAGCAAAATTGTGTGATTCCTGACCCAAATAACGAACAAGAATATTTGCACCAAGTGACCAACCAACTGCATATAAATTAGCCTTGGGGTATCTTGCAGACACATGGGAAACAACTTGGCTCATATCTCCTAAAAAGGAAGCTGAATAGAACTGTAAAAACAAAACATATTAGCAAAAAGGAAGGTGAATAGACAAGTGCAGAAAGAAAACATATTAACAAGAAGAAAATGAATTGACCTGAGGAGTAGTGACGGGACTATCTCCACATCCACGACTATTGAAGACAACAACACGCCAGCCTTTACTTGCAGCTCTAACTAACATGTGTCTAACATAAGAATCCTCACTACCTCCGGTTAAGCCTGGCTGCTTGCTTGCGCATTCATTAGACAAACAAAATAAATAAATATTTTGCTGGTTTGTTTGCCCATCAATAATGGATGGACGGGACAACCCAGCAAAAAAAATGTAAACGAACCAGCAAAATGAATTTGACTAATAATAAGTTTAAACAAAGGAAGGAACGAACAGCAAAATGAATTTGACTAATAATAAGTTTAAACAAAGGAAGGAACGAACCAGCAAAATGACAAGTGGAGCGTGAGGAGGCAAGCGTCTGTCGTCACCAGAAACCCAATCAAGAGCGACGGATCCACCATCTTCAGTTCTGAGGCAATCACGGCGGAGCTTCACGTCTGGGGTTGATCTGAAAAACGCGGCGAAGATGGTTTCGACGTGGCAGTTCCAAGCGAGCAAGGGGAAAGGTTTGTATGGTCGAATGACTTGAGTGAGAAATGGGAGGAAACGGTCACGTGCGCCTCCCGTGATTTCTAGCGACGGATGCTCGGCGGACATATTGACGTGGACGGAGGAGTGAAAGGATTTGATTAGTGCATTATTGTATGGAGAGGAAACAAGAGGAAACTGTGTGGGTCCCACCAACGACCTTGCTGTAGCTACACTACTCATATTACACTAGTACTCAATACGGATATTCTTTTGTTAGGCCTTCTGTGTATTTAAATCTACATTCAACTTTTAAAACTTATTCGTTTCATGGTAAATGTTTTCTTTCATTTCTTCTGCTCAATACTTCTTAAAAAAATCACTATTAGTTTTAAGATTTAAACAAATTATGACAAGCAACATATTGAAATTTCTAATCTCCCTAAACCCTCTATGCCAACTTAAAACAACAAACTTGGAGAACAAAGTCGAGATAGGTAAGTGGCCAAGAGAGATTGGAGAAAGATGAATTTTGCTCATGACAAATGTGTTTCAAGCACGAAATATTCTAACATGAAATTGGTTCTAAAGACTTTGCATCTCACTAACCATAGGCAACAACAATGTTCGATACTTCTTGATTAATTGTTTGTTATGATTTGTCAACAGTATATGATTCTTATGTGAAACTGTCTGGAGAAGCGAGATCAAGATTTTAACGCATATGTAAAAAGTATGTGGATAAGCATTGTTCCAGTATCCTTGTGACTATGGAAACCAGATGTGATCCTAATAAACTCAAAAACAAAACAAAAATCAATTATTAGATTTTGATGGTTGACATTGCAATGAAGTTAGAAGTTATATGGGAGGTATCGTGGTTGCATGGAGGTGACATTAGCATGAGTTTATTTGAAGAAAAATCAATATGTGATTGCTTGCACTTCAAGATTATACTATATGTTATCCAGTTAGGTTGATTCAGATTAAATGGTCATCCATGCACACCTCTAGTCTATGCTAGTCCGCATGAAGAAAGTAGAAGTGGTTTGTGGGATGATTTTAAGATTTTTACAGCTCCTATGTAGAGTGTGTGGTTGGTTGTAACGTGCCGGACTTTTATCCGAAGTATCATTAAAAATTAGATTATTTAAAATTTACACCTATTTTCTTATAAAGAAATTGATTGTTATAAAATAACTAAAGAGAAGTGATAGCTCAAAAATTCCTAGCGGGTAAATCTGTATTTGCATTTATAAAACTAATTTTAAGTGCAAAAAGTTATTGAAATATAAATAATGTACCACCATTTTTCTTATTTATTACATAAAATACTAAAATTGTAAAAAAAAAATTGTTGTCCTCGTACGCGCTTTAAGCAACACATTCAATCACACATTTTTTCTGAAGCATCAAAATGTTAATTGTAAAGGGTCAATTTCTTTATCCATATGTTTGCTGTGATTTCTGACGAACAACCTCTGGTTAACCAATCTCTTAGAAAACTGGGTTACTTGCAGGACCAACCAAACAAGTCCTAGGACACATGTGCAATTGTTTGCCGAATTACTCTTAGTGTTGTTAATGATTTGTGGTTTGTTTCGTTAATAATGTCAAAGTGTTAAATGTTTTGAATGTGAAAGTAAAATAAAGTGAAAGTTTGAACAGAAGTAAGAAAATGGCGAAAAGATATAAAATTTGCAGGAAAGTAAATAGACTGAAAGTAAAGTAATTTGATGAAACAAAACTAATAATTTAAATAACTTGAAAGAAAAATGGTGTTCAACACATACATTGTTCCAAATATCAGACTCATTTCTCTCACACTGGGTACTTAGAGTATTTACAGGATTTTTGTATAAGTTTTCACACACGCATTCTAAATAAAAACTATCCTATTTATATACAAACAAAAATAACTGCCTAGAACGGGAAAATTCTAATTAAATGACAATTGTCAGCCTGCATGCAATTTTCTTCTCTGAAACTTCCATGTGTCCAACTGCCAAAGGTTGCAACTTTTGAATTTGAATTCTTCCCTTTGGTGACGAAGCATTGCATCTCTTCATTTTGTCGAAATGTCGAAGAAGAAGAAACCCTTCAAACTTTACCAACCAATGCTTCTGTCAAACACCTCCCCTTTGTCGAAGTGTCGAAAAATACACTTCTCTTGTCAAATGCCCAACTATAAACAGGTCTCCAAACTTTGTTTGCCAGACACTATTGGTACTCCTGTCGAAATATTTGAGTATCTAACCTTGTCAACATCTTCTGAATATCTTCACTTCTTCTTTCTCTTATCTGCTGATCATCCTCTTAGCAAAAGAAATAACTTCATGTCTCAAATTCAAAGTGTCGAAATTATGAGTTTACACCATATCATACTCAGCATCAAAAATATCATAAAACAATAATAAACACTTCACCGATCAAAATATAATTATTAATTTTTTCATTATATTATACGAGATGTAATGTGACCAAAATTACTATATAAGACACAAATTATCCGAATAAATAAAATATATTTTAATGGGGAAAAACAACCACACAGACTCTTTTCTTAAAGACTGAAAAACGTCAAACTTGCCATAAAGGCTCATGTCACAGAGGCCGAAAAGCATAAATCTTGTAATAATGGCTACTGTCACAAAGACTAGAAAAGCGTCAAACTTACCATAATGACATAACACAACAACTCTACTAAAACATCATATATTATGCATGTTCAAGGTTATAAAAAATCACCAAAAAAAACATATTTGCGACTAGTCTCACATATATTTCTTATCCATTTATATTTCTAAACCAAACAAATCCTAAGGAATCCATAAATTTTATTATTGGGACATCATGACCGTCATGACTATGTATATATTTATATACTTAGCAGTAACATAACATTTTTCCAAACTTATAACTAAGCATAACTGTCATCACTTCATTAGATTTTTATGTTTTGTTGATTCTTGTACGGAAGCGCTAATATGTTAGCATATTGGAAAATTATACGTGACAATTTATCCAATATATATGAACATACATACAATTGTAAACACATGTTATCTCATAAATGTTGAGAATGTAATTCGTTGTTTCAATGCAACAATTTCGACACACTCAGTTCTTGTCGAAATACAAAGTGTGTCGAATTGTAATAGGTATCAAAATGTCAAAATATCGAAAGAAGTGTGTCTTCGTCATATTCATTAGACTTAGCTTTATGTTGTGTTTTAAGATGAGTTAGTTTGTTAGAGATTACTTAAAGACCAAAAAAACGTCAAACTTGCCATAAAGGCTCATGTCACAGAGGCCGAAAAGCATAAATCTTGTAATAATGGCTACTGTCACAAAGACTAGAAAAGCGTCAAACTTACCATAATGACATAACACAACAATCTACTAAAACATCCTATATTATGCATGTTCAAAGTTATAAAAAATCACAAAAAAAAAAACATACTCGCGACTAGTCTCACATATATTTCTTATCCATTTATATTTTCAAACCAAACAAATCCTAAGGAATCCATTAATTTTATTATTGGGACATCATGACCATCATGACTATGTATATATTTATATACTTAGCAGTAACATAACATTTTTCCAAACTTATAACTAAGCATAATTGTCATCACTTCATTAGATTTTTATGTTTCGTTGATTCTTGTACGAGAGCGCTAATATGTTAGCATATTGGAAAATTATACGTGACAATTTATCCAATATATATGAACATACATACAGTTGTAACCACATGTTATCTCATAAATGTTGAGAATGTAATTTGTTGTGTCAATGTAACAATTTCGACACACTCAGTTCTTGTCGAAATACAAAGTGTGTTGAATTGTAATAGTTATCAAAATGTCAAAATATCGAAAGAAGTGTGTCTTCGACATATTCGTTAGACTTAGCTTTATGTTGTGTTTTAAAATGAGTTAGTTTGTTAGAGATTACTTGAAGTGCAAGTAATCTCAGTCTATAAATAGGGAGGTACCATATTATTGATTGTAACGCAACATAGAAGTGCAGTTGCATAGTTGAATAAAAATATTAGTTTGAGAGCACAGAGAAAGCTCTGCAGAAATAACTTATTCTCCATCCTTCTCTCGTTGAATTCCTAAACTTTTATTTCTCAAATTCAATTTTCTTTTTTCTTTCAATAATCATTATGTAGCAAAACCTTGCAACCAAATTGTGGTTGATTCATTCGAGTGAAGAGTGAATAACAAGAGGAGTAATCAATCTGAAAGATTGATTCTTGTTCATCAAGATTTGGTTCGGAATTCATCAAGTTTTGGTGAAATTCTTGAGCGGGGAAATTAGAAATTTTCCAATATCTGGTATCAAAGCATGGTTGTGTATTTCTGATAACGAGAAATCGTATCACTTTATTACTACGTTTTAAGTCTGTTTTATCGCACATTGATCCTATTAACTCCCGATTGTTCGAGTTTTTTATGTCACATTGCAGGTATAACATGTCTAGAGCCAAACTATGAGAAAAAGATCAAATGAACCAAATCTAGCATGAAAAGAAGATGAAGAGAAAAATTATGCTAAATCTGCATTTTTTGTTACACTCACGGTCTTCACAACCTTATCACGATCATGACACGCTACTTTGAGGTCTCACGATCGTCACAACCTTATCATGATCGTGACGCGCTTAAATTGAAGAATCTGACCGTTACGCCCATGTCACGAACGTGACAAGGAAAGTGTATTTAATTTATTTGAAGTTATTCATGAAGACGTGCAACGAGTCTTCGAGGACTCCTGTTTTTCCTCAACTGAAGCAACCCAGTACGCTACTGTTTTGCTGGATTTTCTCATTACGGAACGAAGCCCACGCTTACCAATTCAACTGCCAATTTCCACTGCTATAAATACCCAAGATGCAAATTAAAAACAACAGAGTATTTTATTGATTTTTTCGCGGAAGCTCTGCCGTATTTTTTTCTTGAACCCTTTTATTTTTCCAGCCTTGTTCTTGCTGTATTGTTCTTGTTGTATTGTTCTTGCTTTTTATATCCAACCCAATTAATAACAATTTCCAACATTAGGAAATTGTTATTTCAATTAATTTCTTTTTAGCCTCCGAATTTGTACTTGTATTTCGATTCCGATTCCGACACTCCGAGCTTGCCAATCTGTGGAAGAAGGAGTTTAAGAATTGAATTATCTAGGTTTTTTATTTTTGCATTTATATTAAGTTTATTTATTTATTTATGTTAAGATATTATTATTATTATATAATGTATGCTTTAATATTTATTTATTTATTTCTGCATCTGTCTGTTGGTATAATAAAAATGAGTAGCTAAATTAATTAGTCGGTATGTAATAAACTAAACCAAAACGGTTAAATCGAATCTAAGCTAAAAATAATTAAGAACTTATATTCTGGCTGTGGCTTTTTATAATTAAAATTAATCTTTTTGTTACGAGAGTAAGAAAAGTGTAATAGGTTAGGTCAAGACCACGAGAGTGTGAGATTTTAACCGGATAGCTAAAGTTAGGCATTTGATTTAAATACAACGAGAGCGCTTTAAAATGAATTAGACTTATTATGTTTTCAAAAATTATTTTCTAAACACTTATGGGCTAGCGAGAGCAGGCATAGGGCTTTAGAAGTAAGATCTGAGATAAGACCACGAGAGTGTGATTCGAGGGTATTTAAACTGGTAATCTCTACAGAATCATTTAAGTGAACCATCTTTATAAGCTTAGGTTAGATTGACCCGCATAGGTTAAATATAATTACATACCGACCGCCTTCTCATTATTTCCTTAAAACTAAATTTAATTCCCGTTTTTAATCCTTAAAACCATAATCGTGACAAATATCCGCCTTAGCTAAACTAGCAGACCTTTTAGCACTAGAGTGATTACAAAGTCCCTGTGGGTTCGACAATCTTTTATATTACTTCGATAGGCTGTGCGCTTGCAGTTCAGATACCGCTAGACACATATCGCGTCTTCGCCCCATCAAGTTTTTGGCGCCGTTGCCGGGGACCTTGATTTAGTCACTAGTGCATTAGTAGAGTAGCACTATCTAGACTAAGGTAACAACTTATTTTCCCTAATCTAATTTACCGAGTGTATGCCAAGTACTCGCTCTCAAGGCGAAGACTTGCAACCTCCAGTCCAAGAATTAGAACGCTTCTTACATTTAAGAAGACGAATATTCGAATACCAACGAAAATACAACATTCCAGATCTTCAAGTTGATCCACCTAAACCAGTTGGAACATTGAAGGACGCAGAGATGGCTGAAGAACCAAATCATCCACTAAAGTATTACGCTAGTCCTTCACAAGCTGAGCCGCATTCCAGCATTGCTGCGCCGGCTATCAACCGAAACGATTTCGAATTGAAACCTTCACTGATATCAGCCGTGCAACAAAACCAATTCGCCGGAAATCCTACCGAGGATCCGAACCTTCATCTTTCGATATTTGTGTAGTACGCAGATACTGTGAAAGCTAATGGAGTAACCCAAGAAGCTATTAGATTACGCCTTTTTCCTTTCTCACTTCAAGACAGAGCGAGAGCCTGGCTTCAATCTCTACCCTCGAATTCAGTAACTACGTGGGAGGAACTAAAGAGAGTCTTCTTGACAAGATATTTCCCACCTAGTAAGACAGCTATGCTAAGAGCTCAAATCAACGGATTTAAGCAAAAGGAAAACGAATCATTTTTCGAAGCTTGGGAACGCTACAAAGATATGCTGAGACTTTGTCCACATCACGGATTAGTAGAATGGATGGTCATCCATACTTTCTACAATGGACTCTTGTACAACACAAGAATAACGATTGACGCTGCCACAGGCGGCGCACTAATGGACAAAGAATATAATGATGCTTATGCACTTATCGAAAGTATGGCTTAAAATCATTACCAATGGGGAAGCGAGAGAGTCGCAACTGAGAAACCAACAAAAGGAGGTATGTACGAAGTGAGTAGTATGGACCAAGTCAATGCAAAGTTTGACCAACTTAACCAAAAGATCGACAACTTGGCCATAACACCAACAACCACCGTGGCTGCGGTAACACCTAACTGTGAGTTATGTGGAGTTCCAGGACATGCTGTCCCTGATTGTCAACTATTAGCAGGAATTCCCCCAGATCAAGTGAATTATGCTCAAGGAAACCCGTACTCGAACACATACAACCCAGGTTGGAAGAACCATCCGAACTTCTCTTATAAGAATAACAATGCTTTATACACACCAGGTCAAGCACCAGCTACACCACCAGGATATCAAAAGACTGCTCCTAATGTTCCTAGAAAATCAAACCTTGAGTTAATGATGGAGAACTTCATAGCTACTCAATCTCAAACAAACAAGGAATTCTTAAACCAAAACATACACACTAGTGAGCAGATTAAGCAATTAGTGAGCAAGGTAGATGCGTTAGCTACACATAACAAAATGCTTGAAACTCAGATTTCACAAGTGGCTCAACAACAAGCACCTACCGCTGCACCAGCTGGAGTATTCCCTGGACAACCCCAACCTAATCCAAAAGGCCAGGCCAATGCTGTGATACTAAGAAGTGGCAAGGAACTTGACGGACCTGCCGATCCAGGACTTGACAATCCAACCATGTACCAAAAGCAAGATAAGCCGACTGAAAAGGAGAATGAACCAGAAGAAAATGAAGATAATAATCAAGAGGCAGTGGAGAAAGAAAAGCCTTATGTGCCTCCACCACCTTATAAACCACCAATTCCGTACCCTTAGAGATTAACCAATTCCGAGACGATGAGCCAGTTTAAGAAATTTATTGAACTTCTGAAACAGTTGAATATTAATATTCCGTTTACAGAAGCTATCACTCAAATGCCCTCGTATGCTAAATTTCTAAAGGAAATCTTATCCAATAAGAAGAAGATAGAGGATAACAGAACCGTTACACTTACTGCTGAGTGTAGCACAATAATTCAAAATAATATGCCTCCTAAGTTAAAAGATCCAGGTAGTTTCTCTATACCCTGTGTAATTGGAAAATTCGTCATTGACAAAGCTCTATGCGATTTAGGAGCCAATATCAGTGTTATGCCCTTAACAATTTGAAAAAGGCTAGACATGGGAGACCTAAGACCAACTAAAATGTTTGTTCAACTAGCCGACCGCTCTATTAAATATCCTGTAGGCATACTAGAAAATGTCCCAGTACGTATATGACAATTCTACATTCCTACTGATTTTATAATCATGGACATCTCTGAAGACTCCACTACACCTATCATACTAGGAAGACCATTCTTAGCTACCGCCGGAGCTATTATAGACGTAAAGAAAGGAAAGCTAACCTTTGAAGTAGGTGAATAGAAAGTTGAATTTATTTTAACACAATTCTTACAATCACCAGCTATAGAGGACACATGCTATTTATTGGATGTCATTGACAAATGTGTAAGAGAGATGGAAATGAAAGAAACTACTTATTCTGAAATTATGAAAATTCAAATCCCTCCGATTTTCGAAGATGACAATTGGCGTGAACCGTATCAGGATGATAGTCTAAGCGAAAGTTTAGCACTTACACCGGATCCCATGCCAAGTAAGAAGAAACCTACATTAGAGTTAAAAACCTTACCTAAGAACCTAAGATACGAATTCCTAGACACTGAATGTACACGACCAGTTATAATCAATTCCAGTTTAGGAACAATTGAAACGAAGAAACTTTTAGATGTCTTAAAGAAATACCCAACTGCATTAGGATATAACATATCTGATCTCAAAGGAATATGCCCTTCAATCTGTATGCATCGTATTATGCTAGAAGAAGATTGTAAAACCTCCAGAGAATCTCAAAGAAGAATTAACCCAATCCTTAGCACTGTAGTAAAAGAAGAAGTTAAGAAACTACTAGACGCTGGAATAATATATCCAATCTCTGATAGTCAATGGGTTAGTCCAGTACATGTAGTACCAAAGAAAGGAGGTATCACTGTTGTGAATAACGCTAAAGGCGAATCGATATCACAAAGAGTAGTGACCGAACATAGAGTGTGCATCGACTATCGGAAACTAAACAAAGCCACTCGAAAAGATCATTTCCCACTACCTTTTATAGATCAAATGTTAGAACGATTAGCCAAACACTCGTACTTCTGTTATCTAGATGGTTACTCAGGTGTCTTCCAAATCCCGATTCACCCAGATGATCAAGAGAAGACTACATTCACATGCCCTTATGGAACGTTCGCTTATAGACGAATGCCCTTTGGATTGTGTAACGCTCCTACAACCTTTCAAAGATGTATGATGTCAATCTTCGCAGATTTCATAGACAACATCATGGAAGTGTTCATGGACGACTTCTCTGTATGCGGGCAAAGTTTTGAAGGATGTCTGTCGAATTTAGAAATGGTATTAGAAAGATGTGTAAAAGTAAACCTCGTGCTTAACTAGGAGAAATGCCATTTTATGGTCAGAGAAGGAATCGTACTAGGACACGTTATATCTAATAAGGGGATTGAAGTTGATAAAGCTAAGATAGAAGTCATAAAAGATCTTCAACCCCCTAAGACCGTTCGAGAAATACGAAGTTTTTTAGGACACGCCGGTTTCTACCGACGATTCATCAAAGATTTCTCGAAAATCACTAAACCTCTTACCGGTTTATTAATGAAAGACGCTGAGTTCATATTCAATAAAGATTGTCTTAAAGCATTTGAAACTCTAAAAACAGCCCTCATCACCGCACCAATCATGCAACCACCTGACTGGAGATTACCTTTCGAAATCATGTGCGATGCGAGTGACTATGTTGTAGGCGCAGTTCTAGGACAAAGGAAGGACAAGAAACTTCACGCAATTTACTATGCCAGTAGAACTTTAGATTCTGCTCAGATGAACTACGCCACTACTGAAAAAGAATTGTTAGCAGTTGTCTTTGAGCTTGATAAATTCCATTCCTACCTAGTGGGAGCAAAAATAATCATCTACACAGACCACGCTGCTATCAGATATCTATTAACCAAAAAAGATGCTAAACCAAGACTCTTGAGATGGATCTTACTCTTACAAGAGTTTGATCTCGAAATCAAAGATAAGAAAGGTACTGAAAACGTCGTAGCGGACCATTTATCTAGAATAGAAGGTATTAAACCCGAACAAGTGCCGATTAACGACGATTTTCTGTATGAACAGCTGATAGCACAAATAGGAAGCAACCCAGTTCAGTTAGACATAGATGAACCAAAAACCGTGGAAACAATCCAAACAACCGTAGGACTGCCATGGTACGCTGACATTGTCAACTACTTAGCTGCAGGAGCACTTCCACCAGACTTAACCTATCAGCAGAAAAAGAAATTTTTCCACAATCTCAAGCATTACTATTGGGACGAACCATTATTGTTTAAAAGAGGACCTGACGGAATCTTTCGTCGGTGTATTCCCGAAGAAGAAATAGAAGATGTCATTGCTCATTGTCATTCATCTCCTTATGGTGGACATGCAAGCACTTCCAAGACATGTGCAAAAATCTTACAAGCCGACCTATTTTGGCCTAATCTATGGAAAGATGTCCACATCGCTGTTATAAATTGCGATCGGTGTCAACACACCGGAAATATTTCAAGAAGAGATGAAATGCCTCAAAGAGGAATATTAGAAGTAGAAGTCTTTGACGTCTGGGGAATAGATTTCATGGGACCATTCCCATCATCTTTCGGTAATAAGTACATACTCGTAGTTGTCGATTATGTTTCTAAATGGATCGAGGCTATAACTTCTCCTACAAATGACACACGAGTAGTAATTAAGCTTTTCAAGAACATAATCTTTCCAAGATTTGGTGTGCCTAAACTTGTCATTAGTGACGGTGGCTCGCATTTCATTTCGAAAATATTTGACAAATTACTATCTAAGTATGGAGTCAGACATCGTGTAGCAACACCATATCATCCACAAACAAGTGGACAGGTCGAAGTCTCGAACAGAGAAATTAAACAAATCCTAGAAAAGACTGTCGCCATATCTAGGAAAGATTGGTCATCTAAACTTAATGAAGCTTTATGGGCTTATAGGACAGCCTACAAGACACCCATAGGAACTACACCCTTCAAACTAGTATATGGGAAGGCTTGTCATCTCCCGGTAGAACTAGAACACAAAGCATATTGGGCGATTAAAACACTCAATATAAACTACAATGCCGCTGGAGAAAAACGAATCCTCGACATTAATGAATTACAAGAATTAAGGTTAGACGTTTATGAGAATGCTAAGATATATAAAGAAAGAACCAAGCGATGACACGATAAACACCTATCTAGGAAAGAATTTAGTGTGGGAGACGTTGTACTCCTCTTTAATTCAAGACTTAGGCTCTTTCCTGGAAAACTAAAATCTAGATGGTCAGGACCCTTTGAAATAACTAGAGTGTTCCCGAGCGGAGCAATAGAAATTAAGGGTAGGAATAGTGAATCGTTCACAGTAAACGGACAACGATTAAAACATTACCATAATATTGAAAATAGAGATTATGCGAATAGTTTAAAACTTTTAGAGTTGTCCACTAACTTCCCTGATTAATATACTCCTAAGCACTACGTCAGGCTTATGACAATAAAAACAACGCTTAGTGGGAGGCAACCCATTTTATCATTTTATTGTTTTATTTCATTATTATTATTATTGACTTTATTTATGCTTTTATTTTCTTATTTTCTTTATTTTAATTTTCATTTTCTAAATCACTTTTAAATTTACTTTGCTACAATTTTCTAAGTCTTTTCTACCTTCCCTTTTTCCCCCTGATTTGTTTCCTCCACATTAACACTAACTATGGCTAACCAACCAAGAAATTTTATGGAAACCAAATTTAGAGGTAGAAACCAAAGAATGAAATTTGAGGAATTATCACAGAGACAAATGGATTTGACTCTGTACTATGATGAACAGACCATGGATACTTTAGGTATACATGATAACATCCTATACCTGTTTAACCAACTTGGATGGGAGAACGCTCTCATAAAACATAAGTTTGTAACTTACCGCGAGCTCACCCTTGAGTTTTTAAGCTCCTTAGTTTACTTACCCGAGCGCGGATTTGGATTAAGGAAAGGATTTATTAGTTTCCGACTATTCGGTATTGAATATGACTATAACCATAAGGAACTAGCTGACCTACTAGGATTCCCTAGTGGACCTTTTTCCTTTACTACCACCCAGGTAGAATTAATGGATATTGAGCTAGACTTCTTTTGGGGAACCTTAACCAGAAATTACCACCTTGAGCCGGATAACATGAACAATGATGAAATACACAACCCTGCTATCCGCTATTTTCATAAGATCCTTGCCCACACCTTCTTTGGAAAGGAAGAGAACCTCACTGGAGTATCTAAAGATGAGATATTCATAATGTCCTGTTTGACCGATGGAAAACCCGTTAATGCTGTACCCTTTATGATGTAAACCTTTACCCGCATCCAAGAGGAACCTGATCTACCAATATTGGTAGGAGGCCTGGTCACCATGATTGCTGATGCCCTCAGACTTAGATACCAATTACACAAGTGCAACCGTTTAGGTACCATCCTCCCTATGAATCTGAACTTCTGCTTTAACCGCCAAATTATAAGAAACTTAGGACAACCACCATGCGAGTACCTAATTAGAAATGAAACCGTAAACCTGTTCACATTACCGAACCATGCTAAAGTCAGTGTTCACAATAGAGATAATTGGCATTATGATCTTACCCCTCCTGACTATCCATCAACACCTGAAACACCACACTCCTACCAAATTAGGGATGACATAATGACTGATGTAGAAAGTGACCCCGAGACACCTCCTGGTTACCATGACATCGACCACACTGATGAAGTTATTGAAACCCTTGAAATCAACCAAGTAGGATACGCTGACAGCTTAAAGAAAATTCTGAACACTCTTGAAGTTTACCAAGCTGATATTAATGTTGTTAAGGATGAAGTTAAAAGCATGCGATTGGACGTTATAGGATTAACCGACATAACATGTGAACAATTCTATCATATAAACTCCGCACTTGAAGATTTGAAGAAGCAACTTTGATAATGCTGTAGTGATTTGATTTATCTTACTTTTCGCTTTTGTTTCTAGTTAGTTTTGATATTTTGCAACATTTAATAGCTTATTTTTATCACTGTAATTTCTTTCTATTATGTCAAAAGCAAAGTACTTCTATTTATGCAATTTTCCAATTTAATCAATTTACATGCTTTTCATTATTTACTGATACCTTTGAATTGCTGGATATTTTGTGAATTTTCGTGTGATGAAATCCACTGCTTATATATATATATTGATCCACTGTTATGTGTTATGTTGGAATTAAATATTCAAAGTGATAAGAATTAAAATTGAACTGAACTGAGGTAATCCATTCTGTGAAAATTCCATATTTTGTGATCATCACGGTCGTCACCATCCCCTCACGATCGTAACGAGCTATTCAGCGCGTCACGACCGTAAGACCCCCTCACGACCGTGACAACCCTAATTCACAAACTCTGAAGTTACAGGGGCCGTTCTTCTTCGCAACCCCCACTTCTATTTTCACAAAACTCTAACCTCCCATTACCTCTTCTTCTCCCGTAACCACCCATTACTCTCCAATCAATTCCATTAATCCGTTCCACCTTTTCATTTAATCACTCCACACATTCACTTCATTTCATTATAATCCGATCAATTTCTTCACACTTTCATCATCAAACCTCAAACACCTATCTCACATAAACCTCATTTGCATGCAATGGATAATATTCAGTTTAGAGATGGAGAACAAGGAGAAGCACAAAGAGAGAAGTTTGTAAGGTTTCAAAACCGAGGCATCCAACCTACTCGGTACGTTGACCTCGACTGCTTGAGGGAGTTAATATTTCTCGACGGAGTGAAGCTATTGCTTGAGCATGTTGGCTTGTGGGACTTATGCAGTCAACCACAACCGACATTTGAAAACCTCACCTTGGAGTTTCTAAGTTCGTTTCAATATATCACACCATCCGGATCAACGAGTCAACTCACCGGCATTGCAAAATTCCGAATGCTTGGAAGAGAGTTCCAAATCACTCAAACCAGAGTCACTGAACTGTTAGGCTTCAGTCACGGTGACGGTGCTCACCTTCGCGTGCACGACAACTTTAATGAAGCAGCTTTCACTTTGTGGCACAACATCACAAACAGCCGTGCTTCTGCCTACCAGAGTCTGAATGCCACTCATATCCATAATCCAGCAATACGGTATTTCCATCGTATCATATGCAACACAATCTTTGCAAGAGAGAGCAACCACAAGCTCAATTCCAAAGAGCTCTTATTCTTGCATTGTGCCTTGAATGAAGAACGCATCAATGCCGCTCCGTTCCTTTTGGCCCACATTCAGTCTGTAGCGCAAACAGGCGCCACTCCCTTCTACATTGGCGGGATTGTCACTACCCTTGCTATACAGCTGGAGCTTGGTGACCACCTCACTCATTTGCCTCATAGAGCACCGGAGCTGCTTACCAAGAACTACTGCAAGTCCGCTCTCATGATCTCGTAGAGAGAGGATGGCAGGTTCAACCCTGTGATCCAAGGCACCATCTATCATCATATCACTTTGCCTTGCAGGAACCGCATTGATCCATCGAACAGAGCCAATTGGCTATTTGATTTGCCGGATGCTGCAGGCCATGTTCCGATTATTGACGAGCAGTCTGATGCACCTGTGGACGAGATGCAGGATGAGATGGATGCTGCTGAGCCAGTTCAGGACATCCCTGAGTCCTCCACCAGGCAGCCACCTTCAACTGACATCACCCTTGAAGAAATCCTCCGTGCCATTCATCAGCAGAATCAAATGAATGTCGCACTTGAGCGTCGGCAGAAAGAGCAATACGATGCACTCCTTGCAACTGTTGTCAGTAACCAGAGGACAACAGATGAAAAGCTAGGAGAGATTTTCAGCGAGTTGGAAGCTTTGCGTATAGATGTCACCGCTCTCACCACCACTGGTTCTGATGAGGAAGCCACTCCTACCAGACGCTCCTGCACCAGAAGCCGAGGCCGTGGTCGTCAACAACATTAGTTTATCTTTTTTGTTTTTGCTTTCTGTTCTTGTATTGTATTTCCCCGCTATTATATCACAACATTGAGGACAATGTCTGATATATTGTGGGAGATATACCTTTCCCTTTCCGCATTTTCCATTTCATTGTATTTCCCTTTCCGCATTTTCAATTAAACAAAGTAATATTTATGCTATTTCTTCAGTTTCAATTCTTCCCAGCTTTATTTAGCCATACCGAATTTTTTTTACTTTATCTTCGCATTACTCGACTTACCTATGAAATCGTAGTTAGGAAGCTGAGAAAGATCCAACAAGATCAATACAGTCTTGACACCTTAGACTCCCTACTTAAGCATTCCATTTCGATAATTGTTACGACTACACCTTAAGTCTCAGTTCTAAAGTAACCCCTAGTAGTTTATACTAGCAGTCAACACCGTCTGAACACAAACCACGTGGGGAGCCGATGAACATAAGTGTTTGATGCCTAATCTATAAACGATCCTTCATATCTCGATGCCATATAAAAAGAAATTGCACCAAAGTACACGGTCGCATATAAGAGATGAGAAATATAAGAAGGAGTCTATTGCTGGTTGGTTCAGAGGTACCTGGTTCTGAACTTGGTAGGGCGTGCTACAGCTCGATCCCCCGCAACCTCCAATCTGGATAATATGTAAAGGGTTGCCACATTCGTGTACCAGACCCCGTGCTATAAAGGATCAAAGTCACTAACCGGCTACTCCACTACGTGCGTGCTAAGGCAAAGGGCTTAATGTGATTGCACTAGAACGAAACCGGGTGAAATAAGATCGAAAGACTCTAGGTAGAATCATAACGAAATTTCTGAATGTTTCGTTTAACGGGAAGTCGAAGACTTAGCTTGTTGCTTGTGTCATTAGTGTATCGTTAGTGTTCTATTCTAGTACCAGTTTATCTAACTAAATGACTTCTCGTACGGTTTGTTATGTGTATGCGTCTGATGAAAATTGTCCGATCATTTTTTAATCGACTATTTGCTTGAGGACAAGCAAAGGTTTAAGTTTGGGGGAGTTTGATAACGAGAAATCGTATCACTTTATTACTACGTTTTAAGTCCGTTTTATCGCACATTGATCCTATTAACTCCCGATTGTTCGAGTTTTTTAGGTCACATTGGAGGTATAACATGTCTAGAGCCAAACTATGAGAAAAAGATCAAATGAACCAAATCTAGCATGAAAAGAAGATGAAGAGAACAATTATGCTAAATCTGCATTTTTTGTTACACTCACGGTCGTCACAACCTTATCACGATCGTGATCCGCTACTTTGAGGTCTCACGATCGTCACAACCTTATCACGGTCGTGACGCGCTTAAATTGAAGAATCTGACCATTACGCCCATGTCACGAACGTGACAAGGAAAGTGTATTTAATTTATTTGAAGTTATTCATGAAGACGTGCAACGAGTCTTCGAGGACTCCTGTTTTTCCTAAACTGAAGCAACCCAGTACGCTACTTTTTTGCTGGATTTTCTCATTACAGAACGAAGCCCACACTTACCAATTCAACTGCCAATTTCCACTGCTATAAATACCCAAGATGCAAATTAAAAACGACAGAGTATTTTATTGATTTTTTCGCGGAAGCTCTGCCGTATTTTTTTCTTGAACCCTTTTATTTTTCCAGCCTTGTTCTTGCTGTATTGCTCTTGCTTTTTATATCCAACCCAATTAATAACAATTTCCAATATTAGGAAATTGTTATTTCAATTAATTTCTTTTTAGCCTCCGAATTTGTACTTGTATTTCGATTCCGATTCCGACACTCCGAGCTTGCCAATCTGTGGAAGAAGGAGTTTAAGAATTGAATTATCCAGGTTTTTATTTTTGCATTTATATTAAGTTTATTTATTTATTTATGTTAAGATATTATTATTATTATTATTATTATTATTATTATTATATAATGTATGCTTTAATATTTATTTATTTATTTCTGCATCTGTCTGTTGGTATAATAAAAATGAGTAGCTAAATTAATTAGTCGGTATGTAATAAACTAAACCAAAATGGTTAAATCGAATCTAAGCTAAAAATAATTAAGAACTTATATTCTGGCTGTGGCTTTTTATAATTAAAATTAATCTTTTTGTTACGAGAGTAAGAAAAGTGTAATAGGTTAGGTCAAGACCACGAGAGTGTGAGATTTTAACCGGATAGCTAAAGTTAGGCATTTGATTAAATACAGCGAGAGCGCTTTAAAATGAATTAGACTTATTATGTTTTCAAAAATTATTTTCTAAACACTTATGGGCTAGCGAGAGCAGGCATAGGGCTTTAGGAGTAAGATCTGAGATAAGACCACGAGAGTGTGAGTCGAGGGTATTTAAACTGGTAATCTCTACAGAATCATTTAAGTGAACCATCTTTATAAGCTTAGGTTAGATTGACCCGCATAGGTTAAAAATAATTACATACCGACCGCCTTCTCATTATTTCCTTAAAACTAAATTTAATTCCCGTTTTTAATCCTTAAAACCATAATCGTGACAAATATCCGCCTTAGCTAAACTAGCAGACCTTTTAGCACTAGAGTGATTACAAAGTCACTGTGGGTTCGACAATCTTTTATATTACTTTGATAGGCTGTGCGCTTGTAGTTCAGATACCGCTAGACACATATCGCGTCTTCGCCCCATCAGTTTCTTGGGAAACAAAATGCAATGAATCATATAAATGGACATTTTCCAGTGAGTCTCCCAATTTTGAAGAATCAAAATTACGGGAATTAGTGTGAGTAGATGAAGATAGTTTTTTGTTATCAAAATCTTAGGGATCTTGTGAAGGAAGGAGTAACATTGCTCGCAGAAAACACAATGAATGAAGAAATGATACACACAAAGAATTGAAGAAGAAAGACTATAAAGTTCTATTCATATTTCATCAATGTGTTGATCCAGATAATTTTGAAAAGGTAAGTGATGTGGAATCGGTGTAAGAAACATGTGAGATCTTGGAGAAATCGTTTGAAGGTGCTGAAAAGTTGAAGAGGTGAGGTTAAAAACTCACAAAAGAACATATGAATTGCTTCAGATGGAAGATAATGAAATCATAATTGGTTTTTTCACAATGGTTAGAAAATTGGTGAATCAAATAAAGGTATGTGGAGAAGTGTTGACATCAAGATCAGTAGTTGCAATGATCTTGAGGTCATTGACTCCAAAGTTCGACCATGTGGTAGTAGCCAAAGAAGAATCAAAATATTTGTTAACATTGACAAAAGAAGAGCTTTAAGGAACACTTTAATCTCATGAGCAAAGAATGGTTGAAATAGCTGTGGAAAAGTAATGTGGCTTTGCAAGCACAATCATCAAGAGAAAGGAAAGGAAAATGGAAGTGGTATGATAACAAAGTTAGAGGAGGCTACAAAAATTCGAATGGTCCAAATCAACAAGAATGAGGCTGGTCGAATCAGAAAAGTCCTCATACCAAAGCAACTAAAGAGGTGGTGTTGTAGGTATATGAAAAGATGGTGGTAAAAAATGTGATAAAAGTCACATTCAATGTTTCAATTGTCAGTAGTATGGCCACTACCCTAGTGATTGTCCTGAAAAACATAAGAACTAAGATAATGATGCAAAGTTTGTAAAGCATGAAGAAAAATATATGTTGTTGATGGTCACAACAAGAGATGAATAAATATTCTAAGACCAATGGTACTTGAACTTAGGATGCTCATCACACATGACTGGTAGGAAATATTGGTTTGTCAACATAAAACCCTCAATGAAGAACATGTGAAAATTTACAAATGACAATACTCTAGTAGTTGAAGGTATTATTGATGTTTTTATTACGAGAAAGATGACAAGAGGTCAGTAATTTCCAATGTATTATACATACCGGACATGATAAGATAACTTGCTCAACATAAGATAGTCGTACGAAAAGAACTACAAAGTGTCGATCAAAGACAAGATGATGAGATTTCTTTACTCAAGTGGAAGGTTAATCTTGAAGGCTCTCATGTATCAAAATAGAACCTTCAAGATTAAACTAATGTGATGGAGCACAAGTTCCTTGCAAATGCAGCTAGCATGGATGAATGGATATGGCACTATAAACTTGGCCATCTCAGTTTCAAAGACATCAAATATATGAACAAAAGAAATATGGTTTCAGGATAACCAGAAATTGACATTCCAAATGAAATGTGTGAGGAATGTGTGCAGGCAAAGCATCAAAATTACATCTTCAATAAAGATGCAGGAAGCAAGTGAAATGTAATTCTTGAAATCATATACTTTGATGTATGTGGTCATATCCAAGTGGATTCGATTAGAAATAACAGATACTTTGTCACATTCATAGATGATTTTAGTATATAAAAACTATGGACTTACCTAATAAGAAGAAAAGTGAAGTGACTATACACATGTATTTGTCTTCCAAAAGTGATTTGGCGGTGTAAAGGTGAAGATGAAGCTTCAAGGTTCGCTTTGAAATAGAAGTCATCTTATTTTGTTGTTGGTGGATGTTGGTGACCCTTTGATTTTGATTTGATGGTCGCATGATCCTTGTTTTGTCTTTGTTGAGGATTTGAGCCCCTCTTTTGATTTTTGTTTTTGATGAGGATTTGACTGGACTACTTTATGAAGCACTTGGTCCACTATGATGGCTAAGATTCTTTTTTTTACTAAGTCTCCCTTTGGGTGCAAAACTTAGCGAGCTTTTTGATTTTTTTTTTGTTGAAAGTCATTAGTTGATGGTTCCTCTGACGAGATATCTCATCTTGTGATTCTTTTTTCCTAAGTCTCCCTTTGGGTGCTCAACTTAGAGGGTTTTCTTTAATTTTCTTCTCTTTTTTATTTTGTTGAAAGTTGTGACTACCAAGTCATTTGTTGATGGTCCTCCAATAGGGTGTCTCATCTTGCGATTTGAAGGTGTAGTCAGGTCAATTGAACAACTACCCTGCCCCGGGTTAAGTGTAAGGGTTGTATCCGAAAGAAACTCCTACTTATAGGCTCAAAGTGGTTAACTAGGGATTAACTCCTTATCTCTCCAGTGTTTGTGGATTTGAAAAATGTATGTACATCATTGACGAGGTTTTATCCGAAAGAATACCACAACAATTATGGGTATTCAGTTTTCATCATCCTCCCTCCAATATTTGCTAAAAACACAACTTTATAAAGAAAGTAAGTGGAGATTTTTTTTTTGATTTCGTGATAAGTGAGAAATGATGAGAAAATACGAAAAGACTAATTCAAAACATGAATAAACATAAAATTAACATAACCTAATATGAATAACAATTTTCAAAGAAAACAGTACTTAAACAAATAAGACAAAATACAAGAATACAAAATGATAAAGGGCATATGATGGCCTTTATTTGAAGAATTGAACTTCTTTTGATTTGAGTGCTGGCTTTTTCAAAGTTGGAGACTATTCTGCTTGGTCTTCGGCAACCTCTTCAAAAGCATTCATTGACGGGCCACTTGTGGAGACATGGGATTTGTTAAATCTTGATCCATCATTTGTTTGGTGTTAGCTTGAGCAGCGTGGGAGTGTCGATGAATCAACTTGGTGATTTTTGTTGGAAGATGAAATGAGTTTTCAGGTTGGAATGAAATGCAAGATGCACAATTGATGCAAAATGGAATGATATGCATATGGATTCAATGTTAGAATCCAGGACCACAAGATCAAAGTCTCGAGTTGATCCAATTAATTGCTGAAATCTTTGATCACATGATTTCATAAGTTTGAGATACGAATGAAGGATAAGGATTGTTCTCCTCACAATGATCTCATCGGGTAGGCTCTAGAGTTAAAAGGAACCCCAAGGTTATAAACCCATATGGTTTTTCATCAGACACGCCATAAACATAATGGTTGATTGACTTCCTTATATGAATATCTTTTGGGTGAGGTCTTCGTATCGAACTACGCGAGAGAGAAAACCTCTTGGTTACCCATACTACACGACCATCAACACTGGTTTCAAACAAAGGACTCAGAGTTAAGGACTTTTCTCAACTGTTTGTTAGACGTGTCAGCCGTTTGACAGTCAGTCAATCCATTGAGAAAGTCTATTTTGAGTGAGATCTTTCTATCAAACTACGCGAGGGAAAACCCCTTGGTGCCCCATACTACGCGACCATTAATCTTAGTTTGGTTCAAATGGTTCAAGGTTCTAAAGGTCCTTAGAGTCGACAATCCCAATGAAAACATTAATCATCCACGCCATAATATGACGGTCGTCAGCATTCGTATTAGAATCTACTCCAAGCAAGGTTTTCGTATTGACCCACGAAGCTGTTTCTCGGGAGCCCCATACTACACAACTTCTCTTAATCTTATGTTTATACTCAAAAGCTCAGGTATAAAGCCTTTCCCTCAAGTTTATTTTGCAATCAAAGTATCGATCCAATATCATAGTACCAAGGAGCCATAAGATATATAATATGGAATGTGATAAAGAAAACAATAAAAATAAACAAATAAATCATAAAGGCAAACATCCAAACAAGCTGGAACAACCTAGACTAGGCTTGACTTGCATAGGGGTGAACCATTCCCCAACAGTGTTCCCAGCAGAGTCTCCAGTTGTCGCACCTCGAAAAATATGACCTTGCGACAAAATACCGCGAGTTGGGCTGACATAAAAAGGGAAAGGGAAAATATAGATAAAACCCGTCGAAAAGGGATAGAGATAAAGGTGGTCGCAACCATTGCCTGGGTTCGAAAGTTGGTTATGCAAGGGGAAGATATTAGCACCTATATATCCATCTTACTCGATGGTAACCATCTAAGTTGTCATGCGCGAAAGGATGTCTATGCCTAATGAGTTACTTGCTAAGGGAAAAGAGTTTCAATTAAAGTTTGATTGATCTTAAGGTGCTCATCAAGGATTGAAGGTCCTTGGGCCTACATATTCTCTCGTGAAATGGGAAAGTCAGAGCTTCATAGTTCTGCTCACTACAGGTGGTTAGTTTTTCATTTTATTACCTTTCTTTCAAAAAAGGATTTAGGAGTCGGATTATACTAAAGATTATGGGTAGAATATTTTGATTAACAAGCCAAACGTCTTGCATCAAAATAATTTGAGTGAGTAACATGATATCCATTATCCTCCTTTCTACCATTTAAGGCTCGTGGCATACAATTCTTCTCATATTATTAAAGTGTTTTATTACCTATAACCATTTGACGTTTGATCAAGGGTTTGGGCCTAAAAGAGATGTCTTGGTTTTTTTAAGTTTGATGGTGAGACACGATGCACTCGACTTACGAGGGTGAATGCAAATGGAGATTTATTGTTTAATTGGTTAGGTGGATTCGATTCTTAGTCCCTAAGAGTGCTCCTAGTGAACGAAACCATAACTGAATGGAAGTAAAAATGTGTGAGTGCAACCACTTGGCATTGGACCAAGGGTTCACGAACAAAGTGAAATCGATACTAGTCCCCAAGGGTGCTCCTAGCGAACAAAATCACAACGTGAAAAGTAAATGACGTACAATGGAATGGGGGGAGGGATACAAAATAAATACTCGGGATTGCATGAAATAAAAGGGTTCATTGTATGGGTATGTAGCTCGATTTTTATGGTCTTTAATCACTATCATATTTTTGCTACTTTCTGATTTATATTTTTCCTGATGATACTAGTTATGGAAGGGAAAAGATGTCTTAAAATAACCCCACTTTGCATACTGTTAATTGAGAAATGCTCACATGGTTTTGGATTATTTAATAGATTATTTCCCCTAGGTATAAGGCATATTTGTTCTTCTTGATATTGGTGAGTTTTCTTCAATTTGGGTCTGGGAATGAGGTGAGTGTTGGTAAGATAGGGTGATATTGATGTTTTTGGTATTTGGATATTTTTGATGTTTTTGATTTAGATCCAGGGACCTAATTTTATTTTTTATTTGGTGTGCTTGCAAAGATTTTACGACATTTTGCCTACATACTCCCAAAAAGATAATTGAGGGATCAGAGCATCGTAGTTCCTCCTAAGGCTAAGACTAGGAGGAAGGCTGATTTGTATCCTGATTAAAGCACATGATGATGATGCTTAAATGGTTTGTATTTGTGTCTTGATCAAAACCCAAGATTGAAGCTAAAATGGTTTCTTGTAACTGATAGGAGTGCTTGAATTGCATAGCTCAAGGCATAAGCTGAATCTAGTATCTTGATTTGCATAGCTCAAGAAAGGCTGAATGGGTACCCTGAATTTCATAGCTTAAGGATGATTAAATGGTTGACCTAAATTGCATAGATCAGGAAAGCTGAATTTGGGTGGAAAAATGACTGGTGGAAAAGTGATCTTAGTTATAGTCCAAGTGTATGACTGAATGAGATTAGCTTAGTTAAAGTCCAAGACTATGACTTTTAATTTGGGGATTAGCTTAGTTAAAGTCCAAGATTATGACTGTAATGTTATTAGCTTAGTTAAAGTCCAAGACTATGACTGTAATGAATTAGCTTAGTTAAAGTCCAAGACTATGATTATAATGAATTAGCTTAGTTTAAATTCAAGACTATGACTGTAATTGAATTAGCTTAGTTAAAGTCCAAGACTATGACTGTAATGAATTGACTAGTAAGTGTTTCATTTTTTTGCCTTTATTGAAGCCCAAGGTTGAAGCTAAACAAATAAAACTGACTCTATAGGGGAAATTTTCATCTGTGTCCTGATTTAGAAGCCCAAGTGTGAAGCTTATTTGTGAGAGACTGACTCTGATTTATGTGTATCAAGTATGAAGCCCAGGATGGTAGGCTGACTTTTGGTGGGAGACTGACTCTGTATGAAGAGTGTTTTGTCTGTTTTTTGATAAGTTTTTAGGTCATCAGACATTCCTTTGTCTGGGGAGGTTCAATTGTACAAAGCCCAAGAGGAGGCTATCTTGGTCATCCATTAGGGAGAGGGAGACTTTTGTATGTGTTTGATTCTAAAGGATCTATTCCTATGCTTTTAGGAAGCCTTTAAGGGTCCTTGTGTTTAATCTCAAGAGGAGGCTAGGCTACCTATAAGAGGCCAATGGGTCCTTGAATAAAGCCCAAGAGGAGGTTGGGGATGGTTTACAAAGAAGCATATCATTGTGAAAGTTCTTATCTCTGTAAACCCCTAGTAAAGTTTAAAGAAAAAATCCTAAGTTGAGTTTGAATGGTGTATCTGTTTAGATGAAGATAACCTAACTACTTAGAGATTCTAGCAGAGATGAAAATATATACAGATATGATGCATGCACACAAATAAATGTGTTGAACATTTTATAGTATGTCTTTGTTATGGTTTAAATATTCTTAAATGTTTTTTAAGAATGATGTTGGGAGTTACTGGGAAGCAGATGCCCAAAATCCTGAGGGAGAGAGAGAGAGAGATTACATATATGTTTTATATTGTATCCTATTTGATGATTAAGAAGTGTTTTATTATCTTTGATTTAGTATTAGATGAATAACGATATATTTAAACAAAAAACCCTAATCTAACAAGCAAACAATAGTTTAAGAAAACAACGAGAAGTTAGAGGGAGAAGAGATAGCTCAAAAGCCAATAATAGGGCTTATACATAAGGATGCCTATGTAATTTGTTTTGTATTTTATTATTTTGTGATTTCATACACAGGGTAGGGCTTTTAAAGAAAAGCTACCTACCGCCTATAAAATAGCTCTACCTATTTGTGAAGCTCAGTCTATTATAGGTGTATTAGATCTTTAATTTGAGAAGATGAAAATCGAAAGAGGATATGGGACTTATGAATAAGTGGCCCATAATCTCTGTTTAGGAGATTGAGAAACTGTTAAAAAAACATTTGGAGGGATCAGGACTTATACGAAAGTCTGGTAGAGTTTTAAAATAGACTAGAAAAAGTTTAACACAAAAATAATGGGTCCTAAACACAAAGGATTCCCCATGACACATTTTAACAATTCATTTTAGAAAATAAAGAGTTTTGTGAAAAGGACTTATACGAAAGTCTGGTAGAGTTTTAAAATAGACTAGAAAAAGTTTAACACAAAAATAATGGGTCCTAAACACAAAGGATTCCCCATGACACATTTTAACAATTCATTTTAGAAAATAAAGAGTTTTGTGAAAAGAAATTCACAGAAAAAGATTCACAGATGAAAATGCAATGCATTAAAAAAAGGCGATAGAGCCAGGTTTTTGAAAATGGCTCAGATAAACCCTAATGGTTTATTTTCAAAAAGGGATGGGTCTTTGTTGCACCCCAAAATTTGCCCTCACAATACAAGACTTTGTGTGCTAAGAAGGTTCACAAGGTTCACAAGATTCACAAGACCTTTCATGAGGTTCATGAAGTTTACAAAATACTTTATGAGGTTCACAAGGTTCACAAGACTTACAAGACCTTTCATGAAGTTCATGAAGTCTACAAGATACTTTATGAGGTTCACAAGGTTCATAAGATTCACAATACATACAAGACCTTTCATGAGGTTCATGAAGTCTACAAGACACTTTATGAGGTTCACAAGGTTCACAAGACCTCCCATGAGGTTCACAAGGTTCACAAGACATTTTATGATGGTTCACAAGGTTCACAAAGTTCACAAATAGTCAGAAGATTTGACAACTCCCTCAGACAATGCACCTCCTAAGCAGTGCATCCAAAACTAGGGTTTTGACTTTAATCAGGCTAAATGAATTTCCAAGACTTCAAGTGAGCTTCATAACATCTTATATGTGTGTAAGAACCCCCATGACAAGTTTCAAGACTTTTCTCAAAAGTTTGCTCAGTCAGATGATCAGATAAGTCAAAATCAGTCAAAGCAGTTAAAAAGTCAAACTGAGGTCAACTGTGGTCAAACCAAAGTCAAACTCCATGATTTTTTGCCAACATCAAGTATATGAATTAAAATTCATCATTTGATCAAGGGTTGATCATGATTCATCAAGGAGATTTCAGATCATCAAGAATCAGGAGTTTCTAAATTAGGGTTTCCTTAGTAAAAGTCAACTGAACTTTGACCAGCCATAACTTTCACATGCTTCATCATCAAGTCTCCATCCAAAGCTCATTTTGAAGGAAATTGAATTCTCTACAACTTTGTGTCTCACAAGCCAAGCCCAAAAATGCTTCATTTGGAAGGTATGGGCTAAGACATTATAGGTCCTTTTGAAAGTCAACAAAAAGTCAACAACTTCAAAAGGGCATAACTTGAGAATGGTAAATGATATGAACATGAAACCAGTGGGGTTGGTTATAGGACTCTTCAAGATTTCCAAAATGTCCAAGAACACCCTCATAGCATTAAAATTGAAGGATGTGTGCCCTTGCAAAGTTGGGAAATTTTTGGTTGGTTTATGAAGAAAATGGAGGTTTAAAACTAATTCTTTCTAAATGGGCTTGCCATATGATGACCCAATCCACACCAAGACCTCATGCACGACCCAAGTCTCTAAAAATCAGATTTTTTATCATTTTTATTTTATTTATTTTGATTTAATTCATTTAAAATCATTTTAAATTAAAATAAAATATAAAAGTCAAAGATTTAAAAGGGATTGAGCTTCTAGAAATTCATAAAGGTGATTGGTATCAAAGTGGTAAGAGAATCATGGTGATTGGCTTGAAATAGAAGATGTTCATACAAGAATATTTGATTTTTAAGGCCTAATCTTTTTGAATCTTTTCTAATCAAATCTCTCACACAATGACCAAGTTTTCTAACCTAAATTCATTATACTATAAGTATAGAACATAACCCTAATCATTAGACACGAATTCAGCCTCCAAAGAGTAAGTTTGCAATTTTCAAAAACCTCACAAAACTCAAATTCGGTTTCCCTTCTACAAGGCATTTGAAGGTATTTTAAGGACATGAGAGTGATCCCTGGACTTCCCTGATCATGTACCAATGTTCATATGCATCCATAACACCCTAAATCATTCAAACCGAATCCATGTTCTTCATCAACTTTCAATTTTTCGATTTCATCCATTTAACCATTATGAAGTGTTTTTATGTTGTTAATCTTGTTTATTATGATGCTTAGATGGATTCTGGACAAAAACATTGAAGAAATATGCCCTAAACCAAAAGACACCATTGTTAGGGTTTGAGTTCTCAAATTGGGAATTCATGATTTATTGGAGATAAATAACTTTTAAGAACATGGTTATGATGTATAAGTTTCGTATGTTTGATCTGGACTATCAATTTGTATTAATTTTGTTGTTTGCGTGATGATCCAAAAAACCTAGGATTTCTGGTTTATGAACACCCAGGAAATTTCGCAGGAAAATTCATATCAATTTTCGCAGGTAATTCAAGGAAGAAGACGAAGTGGGCTGCGCGCGAATTTCATATTCAAAATTTTGTTTTAATATATTATGTATTGTTTCTGTTTTATTTCACAAGCGTTGTGCTTGTCCCAGTGGTAGGAAGCGTATGTGTTGTGCCTGGAGGTCTTTGGTTCGAATCCTGGCTTCACCACCTTTTTCTTATTTTTTTCCAGATAATTAGCAACCTTAATATATTATGTATTGTAGTCACCACATTAACAGGTGCGCTCTCCCAGCTGGATTGGTTAAGGTGTTTGTGTGTATTGTGAAGGTCCTGGGTTCGATCCCCCCAGGCCTTTTGTTTTGTTTTATTTTTCTTTGATTTTCAGGAACAAGGCATAAAACAAATTCTTCTCCTTTCCTTGGCATCAGGCGCGCGTTGGCCCAGTGGCTGGTGTTGCTGGTTTGTGTTCTTGAAAGCCAGGGGTGCTGGGTTCAATTCCCAGCCAGGTAAGTTTTCTTTTTTGTTTTTCTTTCTATTTGTTTTGATTCTTATTAATATTAATTAATTAAAACTATAATTTTTAAAATCCTAATATGTTTCATAAATATAAATCCTAAAATATTTTCTAAAAACTATTTTTTTATTAATATGTATATATTATAATTTATTTGTATAATTAGATTAATACTTAATATTTAACATTTTGTATATAAAACCTAATTTATTTTTATAAACCCTAAAAAGCATATTTTTCTTAAAACCCTAATTTTTTCTTCTTCTATTTATTTAATATTATTATTTGTACATATTATGTTCATAATTTAATTAAAATTCTTAATCTAATTGTTATTAATTGTTTATAATTTAAATTTTTGTATGTATGTTTAAAAGTTAAAATTCTTAATATGATAATATGATATAATTTGTTTAGAATTTAATTTTGCATGTAAATAATTTCTATTATATGTTTTAAAATTATAATCTATTTTCACAATATGTTCATAATTAATTTTATAAGTTACATACAACTTAATACTCTATAATAATTCTTATAATTGTCAATATTTTCTTATTAACTTTAAATAATTGTTTATAAAAATTTGATCTCTTCTTTTAATTATTATGATATTTTTGTTTATTTCATTATTATTATTGTTAATTATGTTTATATGATTATTTCTAACCCCATTTATTATTATTATTTCACTAACCCAATTATAATTATTAATATTTTGCTTATTTATTTAAATTGCTTTTATTATTATTATGTAATTGCTCCTGGATGTAATATTTTATTTATAATGTTTATTATTTATTTTATGCTATGGTTAGTAAATAGGGAGTGTAACATGTATGTTTATTTAAAATTAATTTAGATCATTTAAATTTAAAGATAAATATTAAATTGAACACTCACACACGTAAGTCGATCTTTGATCGCCATCTCACTTCCTTAGGGATACCTCTCATGTTGCCTAATAAAAAAGGTCAAGTAGGGTGTATAAAGCAAAAGTCCCTCAAAATAAAGTCATCTAGCCCCTTAACAGATAAAAGATCAAGTCCCTTTCGGATGTTGCCTTCGTAATGATCTTGTCCCTTTCGAATAAAGATGATAAGTCCCTCCAAAATTGCTTATACACTCCACAGTTGCCTAAATAAACAGATGTCCCTTCACATGTCCCTCACATCCAAGGTAATGACTACCTATTCCTTAATAATAGGGATAGTCTTACCATTTAAAGGATTCAAGAACAGAAAAGATTTAAACTTAGGGTAGGTTCCTCATAGTTACTTGCTCACTCTTCAAAAACAATTTCAAACCCTTCACACATTTCAAACAATTTTCAAAACAAAGGTTTTTTACGCATCCGTACATGGATCATTATCAAACTCTTAAGAAAATTTCTATTCACACACTTCACATTTCAAAAAAACATTTTAAAGTGAGCTAAGTAACTAAGAGCCCATGGATAACCATGGATGTAAAGGGTGCTAACACCTTCCCTTTACATAACCTACCCCCCGGACCCAAAAATCTTTTAAAAGGTCTTTCCTGTTCTTTTATGCCTTTCCTTTGGATAAATAAAAGTCGGTGGCGACTCTTGCTATCCGCAACATAACTAAAGTCAGTTCTCCCATCGTGTTACAGAACTGGCGACTCTGCTGGGGATTTAATATTAAAGAGGGGTACCCTTAGGAATTAGATCACTTTAAAATTGTTTGCCTTGTTTGCTTTATACTTACTTGGGGTGCTCTTATGTGTGAAAGATCCTAACCCGGATCTAGTGTACCTTAGGTAAATGGCAATAGACCAAGGAAACTGTACGGCGTATACCGATATGGTTGATCTGGTGGACATAGTTAGTGTGACTTCTTGGTTGGTGCTTATGTTCCTTAAGTCAAGTTGAGGATAATATGAGGCTGCCATATGTTGTCAATGCACTAACTAACTTTTAGAACCCTAGTTATCCCATCTTGGCCTTTAGAAAGTAGTGAGATAACCGGCTTTGGTGAAGACTGAAGTTGGTTGATACTCGATACTACACTCATTGAGATCTTAAACTTGGAGGGTTTTGGTTGGCAAGTAAGTTGCCTACTGAACAACCACCCTTGTGAAGGATCAATGATATTGAGATCCCTTAGAACCTGGTTACTTTTGTAGGACAGGATGAACCAACTAACTTCAGGGGAGGGTACTTACATTTGAACCTCATGCAAGCCTTTAAACCTAGGGCTATTGTGTGACTTGTTTGTGTGTGCCACATGTTTGTGATTGAGCATAACATCATGACATCATCATGCATCATAAGCATAGCATTTTCACTAACCATTTCAAGGACCAAAGGATTTATCTTTGTTCTTTGTTGCAGGTCATGGCCTCTACTCATAGAAACACCATCAGGATCAACTTTGTGGGTGTACCTTCTAAGCTTAAAGAGTTGGTTTCTCAAGTGTCTGATCATTCCCAGTTTATCAAGAGACATGGTCACCTATTGGATCTAGTCACATCAGGATTCAATGAAGACATGATGAGTGTTCTGTTTCAGTTCTTTGATCCTAAGCACCATTGCTTCACATTCCCCGACTACCAGCTGGTTCCAACCATGGAAGAGTTCTCTAAACTTCTGGGCATACCTGTTCTTGATCAGAAACCATTCACAGGCTTGGAAAAAGAGCCTAAACCTGAGATTATTGCTGCAGCTCTACATCTGAAGAAGTCAGACATTGTTTTAGAAACGAGAAGCGGAGTTAAGGGTATTCTTGCTAAGGTATTGATAGAGAAGGCTCAAGTGTTCTTGAAGGCTATGAGCTATGATGCTTTTGAGGAGATCTTAGCCTTGTTGATATATGGCTTAGTGATGTTCCCCAATCCAGATCAGTTCATAGACGTTCATGCCATCAACATATTCCTGAGTCACAATCCAATGCCTACATTACTTGGAGATATCCTACATTCTCTTCACACCCGTACTACAAGGGCAAGAGGAACTTTGATGTGCTGCATACCTTTGCTTTCTAGGTGGTTTATTTCTCACCTTCCTCGCTCAGTAATGAAGAATGAGCAAGGGTTCAGGTGGTCCAAAAGGATCATGTCACTCTCGCATTCAGATATCCATTGGTGCTCCAGATCTATGGAGAATGTCACTATCATTGATAGTTGTAGGGCATCACTTCTAGGCATAAGAGGAGGCATCACTTACAACCCCTCTCTAGCTTTACGACAGTTTGGTTACGCTCAGAGTGATGGTCCACATGACATGTTGATTCAGGGCATTGTGTTTGACTACGACAATGATCTTCAAGGTTACCGTCAGAGATTCATACGAGCAAGGGGAAAAGTAAACAGGGTTGACAGCAAGACTCTGGAGCCTAAGTACACTATTCTTATGGAAGCTTATCTCAGATGGGTGCGATCTTGTGCTCAGACTCTGATGATGCCATATCCTGCTATCCTGCCAGTTACCATGGAACCTGTTGCTGAAGGAGATACTGCTTATACCATCCTTCACCCAGACATGCCTACTGACATGGAAGACTTGGAGAGATCCTGGATCCAACTGAAGGAGAAAAGGGATACTTTCGAGGCTCATTACAAAGCAAGCCAAGAAAGAATCCTGGAACTAACAAAGCAACTTCACGAGGAGCGGAACCTCAACTCATACCTCAACACAAAGAGGAAACGTCCATGGGAGACTTAAAACCCCATCTCTTGTATTTATTTCATTTCATTCTCTGTAAGCCCAAAAGGCAAAACAAATTTATTACTAATAAAAGTTTACCTTCTTGTTTGTTTAAGCAAATTTAAATCATGCGGTCTTTGAAAACATTGCATATACATTCGCATATCATTTCATTGCATCACAGGTTTATAAATTGTACACAGGTTTCTCATCTTCTCGCTGTTTATTTCAGCAATGGCTCTTGAACAAACAGTTAAGGATCTCCAGGCACAAAATGCACAGTTCCAAGAGCTGATCCTGAACTTGTCCAAGGGGCAGGATGAATTGAAGACACTGCTGGCCAAGAAGACTAAGAAGACTAGAAGGTCAGGTGGTCTGATCAACATGGGAAGAAGGTTCAAAGGTCTTGCCAAGACCAAAGAACCAGTTGAAGACTATGAGTCTGAAGAGTCTGAAAAAGAAGGAGGCAGTCTCCACAACACTATGGGGGACTCTGATTCTGAGGCTAATTACTACCATGAGCCTAATGAAGACAAATTCAAGATGCTGGTGGATAGGATGGATGCTATGGAGTTGCATAAATCTTCTGGGCTGGATTTTGAAGATTTGAGTCTGATATCTGGGGTAGTCATACCCATTGGTTTCAAGGTTCCTACCTTTGTTGTTTATGATGGGGTCTCTTGTCCCAAGCTGCATCTGAGGTCTTATGTCAGAATAATTCAACCCCACACTGCTGATAAGAAGTTGTGGATCCATTTCTTCCAAGAGAGCTTATCTGGAGCTCAATTGGAATGGTATTATCAGTTGGAGAGTGTCAACATCAAGGATTGGAATGATCTTGCTGAAGCTTTCTATAAGTAGTATCAATACAACGCTGATTTAGCTCCCACTCACATGCAGTTGCAAAGCATGTCCATGGGTGCCAAAGAAAGTTTCAAGGAGTATGCTCAGAAGTGGAGAGATTTAGCTGGAAGGGTATAACCCCCTTTAACTGACAGGGAATTGGTTGATATGTTCATGTGTACGCTGAATGGTCCTTTTTACAGTCATCTCATTGGAAGCTCATCATTTGGCTTCACTGAGTTGATAATGACAGGAGAGCGTGTGGAAAATGGTATAAAGAGTGGCAAGATTCAAGTGGGTACTTCTTCATCAGGTGCTGCAAAGAAGCCTCCCACTGGGAAGAAAGAATCCAATGCTGTTTATGGTCAACCTGATCATAATAGAGACATCAGACTGTGAGTGCAGTCCATATTTCAAATCCAACTCCTACAACAACAGAGCAGCCACAGGGCAACCAACAGAGGGCTAGAAGACAGTTCACTAAGATCAACATGTCAATGGCTCAGGCATTGCAACACTTGTTGAAGGCTGAACTTATCACTCTGAAAGAGGCTCCTCAGAATCCTAATGTTACCTCTCCCAGGTACAATCCAAATGCACGATGTGCATATCATTCGAACTGTCAGGGACATGATACTAATAGCTGCTGGGTCTTGAAGAACAAAATTCAAGATATGATTGAGGCTGGAGAGATTGAGTTTGACCCTCCGGATACTCCAAATGTGATTACTGCTCCAATGCCAAATCATGAGAAGACTGTCAATGCCATTGATGAAGATTCACATATCTCCTCAGTTGCAGATTTGGTTACACCATTATCTGTTATCAAGAAGAAGTTAGTACAAGCTGGGTTCTTTCCGGGTTGTCGTGAAGATTGTGTCTATTGTGAGTATAATCCAGATAGTTGTTGGAGGTTGAAGGACGGGATTCATCGCCTCATGAATAATTACACCATAGTATTCGAGAGGACACCACCTTCTGTGGAGAGTATGGTGGGTCATATTACTAAAGGTAGGAAGACTGAAGAGGTTGATATGGTTGACAAAGTGCCGGTGAGGATCACTTCCAAAGGTCCTATTAAAATCACTCATAAGGGTCCCATTAAAATTACTGCTGAAGGCCCTGTAAAGATTGTTGTTGAAGCTAGAGTGGCTCCTATAGTCATTACCACTCCTGGTCCTATTCCGTATACTTCTGACAAAGCTGTGCCTTGGCATTATGGGTCTGATGTTTATATCCATGGTGTTAAGCAAGAACCCTTAGCTGATGTGCCTGTTGATGTTGATAATATTGCTGGGTCTAGTAAGATCACACGAAGCGGAAGAGTTTTCTCTCCTCCGGTTATTTCCAAGAATGCAGTTACTCCAGCTGCTACCTCCACCACCGATGCTCGGGGCAAAGGTCCTGTTATTGAACCTGTACCTACTGATGTGCCAGCTGCTGATGATCTCTCTAAGCAGATGGAAGAAGTATTGAAAATCATTCGCAAGAGTGATTATGACATTGTTGATCAGTTGGGGCATACTCCCTCCAAGATTTCTATGCTGTCTTTGTTGTTATGTTCTGAAGCTCATGCCAAAGCTTTGATCAAGTTTCTGAAGACTGCTCACGTGCCCAATGCAATTTCTGTTGACCAGTTTGAGAATTGTGTTGCCCACCTGACTTATGATAATGGGTTAGGTTTCTCTGATGCTGACTTGACTCCTGCCAAGAGGGATCATAACAGGGCTCTGCATATCTCAAATGAATACAGGGGCACTACCCTGTCACATGTATTGATAGACAATGGTTCCTCTCTGAATGTGTTGCCCAAAGAAGTCCTGAATAAGCTGAGTCCTGAAGATGCTGTGCTAAAACCCAGTAATATAGTGGTGAAGGCTTTTGATGGTTCAAGAAGAGTGGTGCATGGAGAAATTGATCTCCCAATCAAAGTGGGTTCTCAGGTGTTTAATGCTACATTTTATGTGATGGATATTCGTCCTTCGTACTCTTGTTTGCTTGGTCGTCCCTGGATCCATGGGGCAGGTGTTGTAACCTCTACATTACATCAGAAGCTGAGATATCCGGTAGAAGGAAAAGTTGTTACTGTCTATGGAGAGGAAGAGTATTTTGTTAGCCATGTGAACACCTTCAAGTATCTGGAAGTGGAAGGTGAATATGTTGAAACTCCGTGTCAGACATTTGAAGTGGTTCCTTGGATTGTTAATGATTATGAAGCTCCTCCTGTTGTCAAGAAAGTTCCTGTGGTCACCAGAGTACCTCCAACAATGGCTTCCCTCAAAGATGCTAGAGCTGTAGTGGATGAAGGTGGTTGTACTATTTGGGGTCAGCTTCCTGATATCCCATACAAGTCTGACAAATTTGGTTTGGGTTTCACCGCAGAGTCCCAGAAGGCTGTTCGTCGTGCTCGTGATGTTCGTATCACCAATCAAGGGGCTATGAAGAACCAGATCAATGTTGTGGGTGACTATGATGAAGACTACAACTTGGATGCTTGGATTTTTCCTACTGTGGGTGCTGGACTCAATAATTGGAAAGCTGAAGATGTTATTCCTATCTCCTTTAGTCAGGAGTAAATACTATTACTGTGTTGTTGCTTTTTAAGTTTGTAATTTCTTGAACAATTAAAACTCTTAAGCCTTGTGCCTTACCCGGGGCACAATGGTATGCTTGTTACGGGCTGTCATTTCATTTGCATACTTCATTCAATAAAAATCAGTGGACGTTTCGTTTTCGTAAAATACTGTGTTCCTTGTCTTTCTTTTCTTTTATTTTTGTTTTATCAGCTATGTGTTCTTACACACACCCACATCACTAAAATGCAGATCCTCATCCACTCTGGATCCTGTTGATAATAGTTCTACTATTGCCAATTATAATTTCGAGAATCCGATCTATCAAACTGAAGACGGAAATGAGGACAATTGTGAAGTACCTGTAGAGCTTGCTAGGTTGTTACAACAAGAAGAGAAAGCTATACAGCCACATGAAGAGCCAGTCGAAGTTGTGAATCTAGGAACTGAAGAAGACAGGAAAGAAGTCAAGATAGGGGCTGAATTAGAGGATAGTGTCAAGAGCAGATTGATTCAGATGCTACGTGACTATGTGGAGATCTTTGCCTGGTCCTACGAAGATATGCCAGGGTTGGATACAGACATTGTGGTTCACCGTCTACCAGTAAAAGAGGATTGTCGTCCAAAGAAGCAGAAGGTTCGTCATATGCGGCCTGAAATGTCAGAAAAGATTAAAGCAAAGGTAATGAAACAGTTCAATGCAGGGTTCTTAGCTGTGACTTCTTACCCTCAGTGGGTTGCAAATGTGGTACCGGTACCTAAGAAAGATGGCAAGGTACGTATGTGTGTAGACTACAGGGATTTGAACAAAGCCAGCCCCAAAGATGACTTTCCACTTCCTCATATTGATGTTCTGGTAGATAACACTGCTCAGCATAAGGTATTCTCTTTCATGGATGGTTTCTCTGGTTACAATCAAATCAAGATGGCACCTGAAGATATGGAGAAGACAACATTTGTTACACAGTGGGGCACTTTTTGCTATAAGGTGATGACATTTGGTTTGAAGAATGCAGGGGCAACATATCAGCGTGCTATGGTGGCTTTGTTTCATGATATGATACATCATGAGATAGAGGTATATGTGGATGATATGATAGCCAGGTCCCAGAATGAAGAGCAACATCTTGATCATCTGCATAAGTTGTTTGAGAGGTTTAAGAAATACAAGTTGAGATTGAACCCAAACAAGTGTACTTTTGGAGTTAGATCTGGTAAGCTCCTGGGTTTCATTGTCAGTGGAAAAGGTATTGAAGTGGATCCTGCAAAAGTGAAAGCTATACGAGAGATGCCAGCTCCCCGTACTGAGAAGGAGGTTAGAGGTTTCTTAGGAAGATTGAATTACATTGCAAGATTTATTTCCCAATTAACAGCTACCTGTGAGCCAATCTTCAAGTTGTTGAAGAAGGATCAGGTAATGGAGTGGAGTGATGAGTGCCAGACAGCATTTGATGAAATCAAGAAATATCTACTAGAACCTCCAATTTTAATGCCACCAGTTGATGGAAGACCCTTGATTATGTACTTAACAGTGTTAGACAACTCAATGGGGTGTGTCTTGGGGCAACATGACGAGTCTGGTCGAAAAGAGCAGGCACTATACTACCTTAGCAAAAAGTTTACCGACTGTGAAACAAGATACTCACTGCTCGAGAAAACTTGCTGCGCTTTGGCATGGGCTGCTCGCTGACTAAGACAGTATATGTTGACCCATACTACCTTGTTGATTTCGAAGATGGATCCAATCAAGTACATATTTGAGAAACCTGCTCTCTCTGGAAGAATCGCAAGATGGCAAATGATCTTGACAGAATATGATATACAGTATACTACTCAGAAGGCTATTAAAGGAAGTGTTGTTGCTGATCATTTGGCTCATCAAGCAGTGGATGATTACCAGTCAATGAGTTTTGAGTTCCCTGATGAAGACATTATGATTATTACCAAAGAACCTGGACAATATGACGGACCTGAACAAGGATCCCGATGGACTATGGTTTTTGATGGTGCCTCTAATACACTTGGTAATGGTGTTGGTGTTGTGATTAGTTCCCCTGAAGGTTGTCATACCCCGATTACTGCCAGACTTTGTCTCTATTGCACCAATAACATGGCTGAGTACGAGGCATGTATCCTGGGTATTAAAGCTGCTATTGATATGAAGATTCAGATCCTTGATGTGTATGGAGATTCAGCCCTGGTAGTAAGTCAGATTAAAGGAGATTGGGATACCAAGCATGATAACCTCATTCCTTACAGAGAGCATGTGTTGTCTTTAATCCCACACTTCAAAGAGATTACCTTTGGACATATTCCACGAAGAGAGAATCAGTTGGCAGATGCATTAGCTACCATGGCATCTATGTTTGAGATCAGTTGGGATGATGAAGCTCCCAAGATTACTATTGATAGATTTGAAAAGCCTGCATACTGCAATGAGATTGACATAGAAGGGGCAGAGGAGAAACCTTGGTTCTATGAAGTAAAAAGATATCTTGAAGCTCAGGAGTTCCCTGAAGGGGCATCTGTCAAAGATAGGAAGTTTCTGAGAAGGTTTTCTGCTAAGTTCTTTTTGAGTAATGGCATTTTGTACAAGCGCAATCATGATTCAACTTTGCTTCGTTGTGTGGATAAGAAGGAAGCAATTGAGATTATGGAAGATATGCATGATGGGATCTTTGGCGCTCATTATAGTGGTCATACTATGGCAAAGAAGATATTGAGAGCAGGTTACTATTGGTCTACCATGGAAGCTGATTGCTATCAACACTCCAGAACATGTCATAAGTGTCAAATTTATGCTGATAAAGCCCATATACCTCCATCTCCATTGAATGTGTTGACTTCTCCTTGGCCTTTTGCCATGTGGGGCATTGATATGATTGGTGAGGTCAAACCTACTGCTTCTAATGGGCATCGTTTTATCCTGGTTGCTATTGATTACTTCACGAAGTGGGTGGAGGCAGCTTCATTTGCATCTGTTACCAAGAATGTTGTGGCTCGATTCATTAAGAATAATCTCATATGTAGGTATGGCATCCCTGAAAGGATTATTACTAACAATGGCTCTAATCTAAACAACACTATGATTACTGATCTCTGCACGCAGTTCAAGATTAAGCATCACAACTCTTCTCCGTATCGTCCGAAGATGAATGGGGCAGTTGAAGTTGCTAATAAGAACATTAAGAAGATTGTACAAAAGATGACTGTTACTTACAAAGATTGGCATGAGATGTTGCCATTTGCTCTTCATGGTTATCGTACCACAATACGTACTTCAACAGGGGCAACCCCATTCTCCTTAGTCTATGGTATAGAAGCAGTTCTGCCTATCAAAGTTTAGATTCCCTCCTTAAGAATTATGAAGGATGCAGGTTTGGATGAAGATGAGTGGATTCAGACTCGACTTGACCAGATAAATTTGATTGATGAGAAAAGGTTAGCAGCAGTTTGTCATGGTCAGATGTACCAGAAACGAATGATCAAAGCTTTTAACAAGAAGGTTAAGCCAAAGGTATATCAGGCTGGTGATTTGGTAATCAAGCGTATCATATTACCACAGGGTGATCCTAGAGACAAGTGGACTCCAACATATGAAGGACCATTTGTGGTCAAAACAATGTTTTCAGGAGGTGCCATGATACTTACTACTATGGATGGTGAAGACTTCCCACAGCCTTTAAACGCAGACATAGTTAAAAAATACTACGCATAAAAAGAGACCCGCTAGGTTGACAGGCCTAGGCAAAAAATAAGGGCATCCCGGCAAACCAAAAGGGTTTGGGCAAAAATTAGGGATATATATATATAAAAGATGTACACCCGGCAAGTCGAAAACCTGAAAAGGCGGCTTGGGCAAAAAAGGGTATCCCGGTGGATTGAAAACCTGAAAGGGCAATCCAGGCAAAAATTAGGGATTAAAGCGTATGACTATGTCTCGTTTGGATCACCCATGAAACTGCAACCAGTTGTGTTACCTACTCAAGTTTGAACAGATAAAGCTCAATCCAATCATTTCCGTCTCAACAGCAGAAGATGAGATACTTGAAGATAATGGCAATAGTAGAATTGGAACTCAATAGGATTACTTCCCACATAGCTGATTTTCTTTGTTTTGTAAAATTTTTATGACAAAGTCCTCTTACTAGGGTTTATGTCTCCTTGTACAAACTTACCCATGTATGGGTCATTTTTTTTGATATGAATAAAATTCCATCTTTGAATCCAGATTTACTTTTACCCTATTTACATAAGCGAAACGTCCATTGGTTGTGTTTGAATGTATTATGCTTTTGAATATGATTAATGTTTACCAGAAATGCATGTGTGCTTAATATGATCGATGTTTACCAGAAATGCATGAAAAAACAGTAATAGTATTTACTAAGGACGAACGAGGGAAGGATTTCAACGAAGCTTCGCCAGTTCATCTCTACAAAACAGTTACAAAACCTTCAGTAGGACAAATCCATCTTCAAAAAGTCACATCTCCCCTGGAATTTATATCCATCTCTTTTATCCTCATACGGATATTCAGGAATTTACTTTCCAATAAGAGTACGACGAACGAAGACGGGAGGTTATATATACCTTACTATCCCCAGCAGACGGGAAGTTATATATACCTTACTATCCCCAGCAGACGGAAGGTTATGTATACCCTACTATCAAACGAAGACGGGAGGTTATGAATGCTATATTATCAAACGGGAACAAGTTCCTCATATCCTTCAGCAACGAATCGGGATTTATTTTCCCTGGCTAGCAGTTGTTATACGAAGATATCCAAACGCTTCAGGCAGCATCATAACATACATACATCATTTACATCATACCATAACATACATATACATAGATACATAATACATCACTTAAGTGCATCATATTATACATGCATGCATAATGCATAAACTAATATTATCATACAAAATGCTACCTTGTTTTCAGGTTAATTCTCCAGCAGACAATTTTCATCAACAAATTGTGACTATTGGGCCGTTGTTTATCTTCCCAAAAGTCATCATTTCCTCAGGACTGCTTTATCCTCCTGAAAGCTTCTTATACCTCAGAACGTTGTTTATCTTTCTGAAAGCATATTATCTCCTTGGGACGTTGTTTATCTTCCTGAAAGCTATTATCATTACCTCAGGACTGCTTTATCCTCCTGAAAGCATATTATTACCTTGGGCCGTTGTTTATCTTCCCAAAGGTTATATCATTACCTCAGGACTGCTTTATCCTCCTGAAAGCATATTATCTCCTCGGGACGTTGTTTATCTTCCTGAAAGCTATTATCATTACCTCAGGACTGCTTTATCCTCCTGAAAGCATATTATTACCTTGGGCCGTTGTTACCTTCCCAAAGGTTACCACTTCCTCAGGACGTTGTTTACCTTCCTGAAAGCTATCACCCCCTTCCTCAGGACGTTGTTATCCTCCTGAAAGCATATTATTACCTCAGGACTACTTTATCCTCCTGAAAGCATACTATTACCTCAGGACTGCTTTATCCTCCTGAAAGCATATTATTACCTCAGAACGTCGTTTATCTTTCTGAAAGCATATCATTCCCTCAGGACTGCTTTATCCTCCTGAAAGCATATTATTACCTCAGAACGTTGTTTATCTTTCTGAAAGCATATCACTCCCTCAGGACTACTTTATCTTCCTGAAAGCATATTATTACCTCAGGACTGCTTTATCCTCCTGAAAGCATATTACTACCTCAGGACTGCTTTATCCTCCTGAAAGCATATTATTTTGGGCCGTTGTTTATCTTCCCAAAGGTTATATCATTCCCTCAGGACTGCTTTATCCTCCTGAAAGCTTTTTATACCTCAGAACGTTGTTCATCTTTCTGAAAGCATATCATCACCTCAGGATGTTGTTTATCCTCCTGAAAGCATATTATCAACCCCTCAGGACTGCTTTATCCTCCTGAAAGCATATTATTACCTCAGGACTGCTTTATCCTCCTGAAAGCATACTATTACCTCAAAACGTTGTTATCTTCCTGAAAGCATATTATTACCTCAGGACTGCTTTATCCTCCTGAAAGCATATTATTACCTCAGAACGTTGTTTATCCTTCTGAAAGCTTATCACTACGTCAGGACTGCTTTATCCTCCTGAAAGCATATCATTACCTCGGGACGTTGTTTATCTTCCTGAAAGCTATCATTTTATCTTCATATTTTGGACTTCTTTATCCTCCAAGAAATGTACCCGAAGAATGTTTCTCCAAGTGGCATCTTTAAGCCCACTCAAGCATATTCAACTAGTCATCAATACCACTCTACGCACCGGCGAGTGCAAATTTTTGGGCTTTTGTGTTCAATCCCCTTCAACCTTCCAGGTCACGAATAGCACATATACCAATCTAACCCCTCAGGTTTCATAAAATTGAACAGGGGCAGCTGTTGCACCCCAAAATTTGCCCTCACAATACAAGACTTTGTGTGCTAAGAAGGTTCACAAGGTTCACAAGATTCACAAGACCTTTCATCAGGTTCATGAAGTTTACAAAATACTTTATGAGGTTCACAAGGTTCACAAGACTTACAAGACCTTTCATGAAGTTCATAAAGTCTACAAGATACTTTATGAGGTTCACAAGGTTCATAAGATTCACAATACATACAAGACCTTTCATGAGGTTCATGAAGTCTACAAGACACTTTATGAGGTTCACAAGGTTCACAAGACCTCCCATGAGGTTCACAAGGTTCACAAGACATTTTATGATGGTTCACAAGGTTCACAAAGTTCACAAATAGTCAGAAGATTTGACAACTCCCTCAGACAATGCACCTCCTAAGCAGTGCATCCAAAACTAGGGTTTTGACTTTAATCAGGCTAAATGAATTTCCAAGACTTCAAGTGAGATTCATAACATCTTATATGTGTGTAAGAACCCCCATGACAAGTTTCAAGACTTTTCTCAAAAGTTTGCTCAGTCAGATGATCAGATAAGTCAAAATCAGTCAAAGCAGTTAAAAAGTCAAACTGAGGTCAACTGTGGTCAAACCAAAGTCAAACTCCATGATTTTTTGCCAACATCAAGTATATGAAGTAAAATTAATCATTTGATCAAGGGTTGATCATGATTCATCAAGGAGATTTCAGATCATCAAGAATCAGGAGTTTCTAAATTAGGGTTTCCTTAGTAAAAGTCAACTGAACTTTGACCAGCCATAACTTTCACATGCTTCATCATCAAGTCTCCATCCAAAGCTCATTTTGAAGGAAATTGAATTCTATACAACTTTGTGTCTCACAAGCCAAGCCCAAAAATGCTTCATTTGGAAGGTATGGGCTAAGACATTATAGGTCCTTTTGAAAGTCAACAAAAAGTCAACAACTTCAAAAGGGCATAACTTGAGAATGGTAAATGATATGAACATGAAACCAGTGGGGTTGGTTAGAGGACTCTTCATGCTTTCCAAAATGTCCAAGAACACCCTCATAGCATTAAAATTGAAGGATGTGTGCCCTTGCAAAGTTGGGAAATTTTTGGTTGGTTTATGAAGAAAATGGAGGTTTAAAACTAATTCTTTCTAAATGGGCTTGCCATATGATGACCCAATCCACACCAAGACCTCATGCACGACCCAAGTCTCTAAAAATTAGATTTTTTATCATTTTTATTTTATTTATTTTGATTTAATTCATTTAAAATCATTTTAAATTAAAATAAAATATAAAAGTCAAAGATTTAAAAGGGATTGAGCTTCTAGAAATTCATAAAGGTGATTGGTATCAAAGTGGTAAGAGAATCATGGTGATTGGCTTGAAATAGAAGATGTTCATACAAGAATATTTGATTTTTAAGGCCTAATCTTTTTTAATCTTTTCTAATCAAATCTCTCACACAATGACCAAGTTTTCTAACCTAAATTCATTGTACTATAAGTATAGAACATAACCCTAATCATTAGACACGAATTCAGCCTCCAAAGAGTAAGTTTGCAATTTTCAAAAACCTCACAAAACTCAAATTCGGTTTCCCTTCTACAAAGCATTTGAAGGTATTTTAAGGACATGAGAGTGATCCATGGACTTCCCTGATCATGTACCAATGTTCATATGCATCCATAACACCCTAAATCATTCAAACCGAATCCATGTTCTTCATCAACTTTCAATTTTTCGATTTCATCCATTTAACCATTATGAAGTGTTTTTATGTTGTTAATCTTGTTTATTATGATGCTTAGATGGATTCTGGACAAAAACATTGAAGAAATATGCCCTAAACCAAAAGACACCATTGTTAGGGTTTGAGTTCTCAAATTGGGAATTCATGATTTATTGGAGATAAATAACTTTTAAGAACATGGTTATGATGTATAAGTTTCGTATGTTTGATCTGGACTGTCAATTTGTATTAATTTTGTTGTTTGCGTGATGATCCAAAAAACCTAGGATTTCTGGTTTATGAACACCCAGGAAATTTCGCAGGAAAATTCATATCAATTTTCGCAGGTAATTCAAGGAAGAAGACGAAGTGGGCTGCGCGCGAATTTCACATTCAAAATTTTGTTTTAATATATTATGTATTGTTTCTGTTTTATTTCACAAGCGTTGACCTTCTCCTTTCCTTGGCATCAGGCGCGCGTTGGCCCAGTGGCTGGTGTTGCTGGTTTGTGTTCTTGAAAGCCAGGGGTGCTGGGTTCAATTCCCAGCCAGGTAAGTTTTCTTTTTTCTTTTTCTTTCTATTTGTTTTGATTCTTATTAATATTAATTAATTAAAACTATAATTTTTAAAATCCTAATATGTTTCATAAATATAAATCCTAAAATATTTTCTAAAAACTATTTTTTTTATTAATATGTATATATTATAATTTATTTGTATAATTAGATTAATACTTAATATTTAACATTTTGTATATAAAACCTAATTTATTTTTATAAACCCTAAAAAGCATATTTTTCTTAAAACCCTAATTTTTTCTTCTTCTATTTATTTAATATTATTATTTGTACATATTATGTTCATAATTTAATTAAAATTCTTAATCTAATTGTTATTAATTGTTTATAATTTAAATTTTTGTATGTATGTTTAAAAGTTAAAATTCTTAATATGATAATATGATATAATTTGTTTAGAATTTAATTTTGCATGTAAATAATTTCTATTATATGTTTTAAAATTATAATCTATTTTCACAATATGTTCATAATTAATTTTATAATTTACATACAACTTAATACTCTATAATAATTCTTATAATTGTCAATATTTTCTTATTAACTTTAAATAATTGTTTATAAAAATTTGATCTCTTCTTTTAATTATTATGATATTTTTGTTTATTTCATTATTATTATTGTTAATTATGTTTATATGATTATTTCTAACCCCATTTATTATTATTATTTCACTAACCCAATTATAATTATTAATATTTTGCTTATTTATTTAAATTGCTTTTATTATTATTATGTAATTGCTCTTGGATGTAATATTTTATTTATAATGTTTATTATTTATTTTATGCTATGGTTAGTAAATAGGGAGTGTAACATGTATGTTTATTTAAAATTAATTTAGATCATTTAAATTTAAAGATAAATATTAAATTGAACACTCACACACGTAAGTCGATCTTTGATCGCCATCTCACTTTCTTAGGGATACCTCTCATGTTGCCTAATCAAAAAGGTCAAGTAGGGTGTATAAAGCAAAAGTCCCTCAAAATAAAGTCATCTAGCCCCTTAACAGATAAAAGATCAAGTCCCTTTAGGATGTTGCCTTCGTAATGATCTTGTCCCTTTCGAATAAAGATGATAAGTCCCTCCAAAATTGCTTATACACTCCACAGTTGCCTAAATAAACAGATGTCCCTTCACATGTCCCTCACATCCAAGGTAATGACTACCTATTCCTTAATAATAGGGATAGTCTTACCATTTAAAGGATTCAAGAACAGAAAAGATTTAAACTTAGGGTAGGTTCCTCATAGTTACTTGCTCACTCTTCAAAAACAATTTCAAATCCTTCACACATTTCAAACAATTTTCAAAACAAAGGTTTTTTACGCATCCGTACATGGATCATTATCAAACTCTTAAGAAAATTTCTATTCACACACTTCACATTTCAAAAAAACATTTTAAAGTGAGCTAAGTAACTAAGAGCCCATGGATAACCATGGATGTAAAGGGTGCTAACACCTTCCCTTTACATAACCTACCCCCCGGACCCAAAAATCTTTTAAAAGGTCTTTCCTGTTCTTTTATGCCTTTTCTTTGGATAAAATAAAAGTCGGTGGCGACTCTTGCTATCCGCAACATAACTAAAGTCAGTTCTCCCACCGTGTTACAGTCTTACACTCTAATAGAGGTCCTAAAGTGTAAGATTTGTATAATTAGGGGTAATAAGATCAAAACCCTAACTTTGATATTTATAACATTTATTTTTGAATAAAATGATTAAAACATTTGATAAATTTCAAACATAAGTGAAAAAACAAGAAAAATTCTTGGATCAATGTTTGAAAATTCATGTTTTATCCATAGAATATCTTGAGATTCATTTATGTTTAAAAAATCAAGAGAAATAATATTTTAAAATGTTTAAAAACAATAAAAAAATAAATTCTTTATAAAAATACAAAATATATTAAAAATATAATTTTTATGATTTTTTTATGGAATAAAATATTTATACATTTTTTAGAATTAATGAAAAAAGAATCAATTAAAAACTAAAAGAATAAAAAATTTATTAATTTTTGAATCAATTAAACAAAATGAATAAAATTCAAAAATTCAAATATTTGAGAAAAGGCACCAAGAACATCTCAAGAACACGCGCCATGGTTCAGTTTGCCCTGATTTGCAAAATTCATAATATCTCATTCAAATCTTAATGAAAATTCATGAAACCATCCCCAAATTGTGGCAAATTCACTCACGAATTCAAACATGGCAATTAATTTCATTTATTTTAAGTGTGGTGAGAGAAATCAGTGATGAACACTAAAGAACCCTAATTTGGCCTAAGCCTCGTGAAATTCTACATGATGATGATTTTGTGATATTGATTGAGGGGAAATTTTTTATATATGATTATGCACACATGGCAAAAAGATAGTGCAAGGAAATATGCATGAATTTAGAGATGACCAAGTTTGAGGCTTACCTACACTTGGAATTGCACAAGAAGATGTGATTTTGAGCTGGAGGTGTTACATAGATGTTGTGATGATCTGGAAAACTTCCCTACACCATATAGAGTGTGTTTAAACACTTGGACTTGATTACAAATGGTTGGATCAAGTTATGGCCCTCAAGTTGCAGAAACATGGTTTCTTTGAGGTTTTGAAGGCTGGTTTTGGGTTGAAGGTGTTTCTGGGTTGTTTCAAGTGTTTGAACACCTCATATACATCATATTTGATGTGGTTGAGCAATTAGTTTGAGCTTGTTGTGGCTCAAACTCAAAACTCGATAGTGTTTGCTCAAAATATTAAGTTTTGAATCTTTGAGAGTGAAGAAGAGAAAGCTTAGTATTCATAGGATTTGGTGTGATTTTTATGATCAATTTAGGTCTCTATTTATAGGCAAACATGTTGAGATTTCTTAGCCTCCAAGTCTTGAAGAAATGAGATCATAAATTGTTGATCATTGTTTGTGAAATATCTTCTTACACAAGGCATGATGAGACGATTTCATAGAGTATCCAGTTGTAGCTAAATTCACATTCCTCTGTCCTTTTAATCTTTGTTTATGAAGCCAAGTGGGCTGAAGATCATAGGATTCCAGTATGTGTGTTTTTGAATCAAAATGACCTTTGGATCAAATGCATAGGTATTGATTCTCATAAATGCCATAAATGGAAATTCCTTGGTGCAATCATGAATTTGCAGGTTGATCAGGTTTATATTGATTTCTTTGATGCTCTTAATCACCCGATATTATCCCTTGACTCACCTAAATTCAAATCTCAAGTTTTATGAAAATCTGTTTTTTTGGAAAACAATTGTGTTATGGTGCGTTTGACAAGAGATTTCTTTATGCTCAAGCAAGATCTTTTCATGCCAATTGGTTCTTTGAATTGTTGGTAACATTTGTTATAAAATTGGTGTTTTCAAAAGGATTTAAATTAGCTTGGAACTATGTGAAAAAAGCCTCCAAGTTTTGATGTTTTGATTGATTTTGTACTTAGACAAATTTTGTCTAAGTGTTGAAATTTCCAATTTTTTCTTGATTTTGAACAATCTTCAACTTAAAATCCATGATGAATTGGAGTTTATTGTAGTTGAATCATTTGTAGTATGTAGCAAGAGCTTTCAATCAAGCTTGGAACCACAAATTTTTGATACTTGGATCACAAGATATGATGCTTGGAAGTAGGGTACTTGCACATTTTTTCTTATAACTTAAAAAAAATTCTAAGTTTCAAAGATTGCCCATTTTGCAAGTTATCTTCAAATTCTTTATTTTTTGTGATCAAATGAATCAATGGACCATATATTCATGTAATATAGGTCATGAGGAAAATTTTGGGTTTAAAAAGTCAAACTTTGACTTTTTGGTCCATATGAAATTACACTAGATACCCCTGGTTTTTTGATTTTTTTGACTGGACATCCTTTGAGGTATTTCAAACCTATGAATGGACTTCCAAGGTGTATATGAGATATTTAAATGATTCCATATGGTATTGGCTCATGTCTTGATGAAAAACTCAACTTTAGGTTCCCCGATCAGTTAGAAACCCTAATTTGGGCGCTGTGAAACCCTAGTCTTGTGATTGATGATCACTGCATTTTTTGAGATTGTAGATGGTATTTCAAAGTCATGTCAAACTTTCTTGATGACATGTGGAGGCCTTGGATCCTTTTTTCCATGAATAGTTTCATTTGGAGGGCTCAGTTGACTGAAACCCTAATTGGTGATACTAATGACTCGGGGTCCAAATCATTGAAATTTCTGTATAATCTTTAAATGATTCTTCATCATTTGAAATTCCTTGGTCCATTTAGAATGATTGAAAGGTTAAAAATCTTAGATATCAATGATTGGTCATTTGCCTGAATCCTCTGAGGGACTCAGGAATCCTGATTCATTGCGGGGATATTGTCCAGACTAGTCTGACACAGTCCTTAGGTCAGTGAATTTCCTCTGATGAGGTATATATCTTAATGTCAAAATTTAAGGTATGACAAATGCCCCTATTTAATCTTCTTGGACCCGAAGATGTGAATGGTGAAATCATTGGGAAATTCTAGGTTCAAGAGGATTAAATACCTTAGAATACCCGAAATTTTAATCCTAAGATGCCAAGTCATTCATCTTGTCGCCGATCTTGAGGTTACAAAGGCTTGGTTACAGTGTTGCTATAGAGGTTCAAGTTGTCAAAACTTGATAACTAACGTTCTATCCGGTAAATAACTGGAGAGAAGACTCTTTATCACGTGGGATGAATGCGAGTATAATTATGCGAATATAAATGCAAGCATAATTATGAATGTATGAATGAATGTGTATGCTAACAAGACAAACACGACACACAAGTTGACAAGACAGAGAATATCGGGCTGATCCGGAGATGGAATATCATTGTGGCTTAGCTGGAAAGCTTATTTTATAGGGGAGTTTCTACTATTGTTGATTTCTGGAGACCTGTCTCTGCAGGGAGAGTCAAGCTTATCCCCGTGGGATATTTCTAAAGTTTGTTGTTTTTTGAGCAACTAAATAATTTTTTTTTACGTTCACAGACCAGGGAAAATTTCAAGTTTAATTTTGAAAAATAAAATTGAAGTAAATTCATTTTAATTTCAAGAAAAAGACAAATCAGTTTTGAAAATGTCATTTTGTAAAGCAGATAAAAAATAAGAGTCGCAAGCAAATGCGTAAAGGCTCAAATTATCATATAAAGGGTGGTAATTAGCCGAAGGCATGATTCCACAAATTATTTACAAAGTAGAAAATAGTAATTTATAGGGAAAAAGGCTACGTTGAAACATAATGATCCTTATCCTTCTACCAATTCTGAGTTCGGAGTCTTCAGAGCTTCCGTTGATGATGACTCGATAAACGACTTTCTTCTAATGATCCAATCTGGTTGGATGCAGTTACTTGCAATGAATCACTAACATTTTGCCTAGATTTTTTCCTAGTGGGATATGCCTCTAATTTTTGCCTGGACCGCTCTTTCGGGTTTTCAATCCACCAAGACTGTTTATATATATATATATATATATATATATATATATATATATATATATATATATATATATATATATATATATATATATATATATTGTTATCTCCAAATTTCGACGCTAGCATTAATAAGGTCCTTTGGCTTAGAAAAGAGTTTTTGTTATAAAGCTAAAAGTGAGGTTTTCGACCTTACTCATTAAGAGGATGAAAGTCGAAGGAATTAACCTACATGTTCTGTACTTAGAGAAATTCTGAGTTGAAATATTTTCTAAGTGTTGGTAGGGTTTGACCATGCATGCATTCGACGGAGATGTCAGTTACATAAGTCTTGCACGTTCAAGTGTGGAGGGAAAATGTGTAATTCTCAATTTAAATACAGGGACAAGTGGAGCAAGATGAAACTTCTTCAACATACAGTGGGATAAATGTCATCATCTTAGAATATTCTTAAGAGAAAACCTTCGAAAAGAAGTTACTTTGTAATATCTATAAATAGCTTAGTATAATGTTAGAATAAGTGTGTGGAAATCATATTGTACTAGTAACTCTGTAACACTCGAAGTATCCGCGTGTAGAGAAAAGAGTGCAGTGAGAATGTACGTGATGTAAACACTGCCAATTTATCTTCAATGTCAATTTATCTCCAAGTAATTTATCTTTGAAGCCATTTAATTTACAAGTCTTTTATGATAAAGCATTTATTTTTCAAAGTCATTTACTTTTCAAGCAATTTATTGCATTTCATTTACAATTCTTGCCTTGCACTTACCTTTCCTTTACATTTTCAGTCATTTAAACTTCCTTGCTTTGCCTTTTATGTTCATTTACTCTTTCTTCATTTACTTTGAAACCTTTCTTTCTTCTTTTACTTTATTTCTTTGTTTTCAACACCTTCTGAGTCCTGTCGAAGGATTCAAGACCCTTTTTCCCAAAAACATTACAAATTACAAACTATTAGCACATGTCCTAGGATCAATATGGTCGATCATGTGAGTAACTGAGGGTATTTTGGTATCTTCAGAGGACCAGTGTTTTTTTTTACCAATTTTGAGGTAAACAAATTGGCACGCCCAATGGGCTGTGCTAAAACAGTTTTTGGAAGTTGTATAACTTCTCGTTTTTATAACTTCTTTGTTTGTATAACTTCTTTTTACGTGGGCATACTGGTCGAAAAAACTGTTACTTTTGTTGCGTGCATTTGAGAAGTGGGAAAGTAGCCAACACAGATCATTATATACCAAGAAGAAGAAATACAAGGAAAATTGCGTCTAGCCAACGAAACCCAAGTGATTCAATCCCCGTAACAAGTGGGTTGAATCCCCAAGTGAGCAGTTCAAATGTTCATAGTGTGAATACAGAAGATGTGCCTAGGAGTAAGGCTATTCTAGTCTACCCTTCGACGGGGGCGTCAACAATACCAAGCTTGGTGTCAGAACCTACTCATTTGACAGGGTCAGGAGCAATAATTAATAGATACTATAATCAGCCAGTGTTGGAGTACATTGGGCCAAACCCTCAAACTCCACCACCAAATTTGTTTGCATTCAGAACCTTCACACCTCCCGAATTTCCCAACATTTGACTAGAAATCCACCTTATGGTATGCCAACAACCATGATGACGGGCCTAAGGAATGCACCTCAAGTTTTTTCAGATAATGTGGTTCCTTTATCTTTACAGGAATCTGGATCTAGAAAAAACATGGGAAGGAATAGCCAAACTATTGGTTTAGGACATTCGACTCAGAGTCATGCTCTAACAAATGAGTCTGCAACATACTTAAGACAACATATGGATGTGAGCAATATGAAAATGGTTCACACTTTATCCCAAACCATGGGAGAGATTTTCCAGCCCTTGATTCAGAATACAACTCAGACGAATCAATATATGGTGTCTCAAATGGCGCGTATAGCAGAATTCATGGGAGTCCCAACACCAGTTCGACAACCCAATCACATAGTGAATTTAGGAGATGCTATGCAGCCACCAAATAGAGGAAATCAGGAAGTAGTCGAACCATTAGAAGTCGAAGCCATCAGGAAACAAAGGCCAGTAGAGGAGGAACCAAGAGTAATGGTGGTAAATAGGCATGAGGATGAAGACCATGTGGTTCAACAAGTTCGACAAAATAATTTGGCAGCAGAAAATAACTTGGCAGCCCTTGTCGAACGAATAATGGCTCGAAGTGGGATAAATACAAGTTTCGCTAGGCCAAATTTCACTTCACCAATAGTGGAATATATACTCCAGTCAAAGTTGCCTCCTAGGGCAAAGGTTCTAAAGTTCACTAAGTTCTCAGGAGATACGACTGAATCTACGGTCGAACATGTGGCACAATACATGAAAGAAGTTGGGGAAATTGCTAATGATGAAAGTCTAAGGATCAAACATTTCCCTAGCTCTCTCACCAAGAATGCTTTTAATTGGTTTACTACGTTGCCACCTGGTTCAATTTGTAATTAGACTTAATTAGAGCGTTTGTTTCATGAGAAATTCTACATGGGCCAGACCAAGATCAATTTGAAATAATTGGCTAGCATTAAAAGAAAGTTCAATGAGTCCATTGATGATTACTTGAACAGATTTCAACTGCTCAAAGCCAGATGTTTCACTCAAGTACCTGAACGTGAACTAGTCGAAATGGCTGCTAGTGGCCTTGACTATTCTATCAGGAAGAAGCTGGATACCTAGTACTTGATAGACATAGCCCAATTAGCAGATAGAGTTCGACAGCTTGAACGTCTGAAGGACGAAAAAGCCAGGGGAACAAGCATAAGAAAATAGCTTACGTCGAATATCAGGATGAGGTCGAAAATGTCTACGACAAAACTCTACCTCTAGATGATAATGAGATAGACCTAGCTGAACTTAAGTAAGGTCCTCCTTATTCCTTTACACTTCTAGTTCCCTCAAACGGAAAGAATCCTGTCGAAACTGAAAAGAGTGACAAATTTCCAAAGAAAACATACACTTTCTATGTCACCAAATGTGACAAATTTTTGATTTATTAGTTAAGGATGGCCAAATACTTGTGCCTCCTAGCGCTAAAATGCCACCCTTAGATCAAAGAAAGAAAATAGTTTTTTTTAAATACCATAATTATCTTGGTCATAAAACTTCTCAATGTTTTCTTTTCAGGGATTTGGTGCAAAATGCAATTCAGGAGGGAAGACTCAAATTTGGAGACAAGCCCAAAGCATAGATGAAGATTGGCACTGATCCTCTTTAGGTGGCTGAGGAAAACTATACTGAACCATCTATAGTGAACTGGATTGAAGTTGCTGAGCAATATGTTGATGACAATAGCAGTCTTGATTCAATCTAAACCACGGTGAATCCTGTGGTGGTTGAAATTACTGAAAACTTCGACAATGATGTTATGCTGATTAAGGCTAATGAAGAGGTAACTAACAAGCAATAGGAAAATTTGGTATGCATGAAAATTGAAGGTTTCTTTAAGACATCACCTGATGTCGAAAGGTTCAATGCGGGAGTTACCATCATCCCACATGAGGAGGTCAAAGGATCGAATCTCCCACTACTCACAAAGGAAACTACTAAGAGTTTCGTTAAGATGGACGAGGCTGCTGATGTTCTTGAATTAAACTTCTCCAAGATGGAGCTAAGGGATGAAGTTAACGTCAATATGGTCGAAGTGACAAATGACCAAGTTATGGAGGTGGATGACTCTGCACCTCAGGAGGATCACTACAAGAAGGCTTATCCTAAAGAGGACGAGATAATTGTTGACTTCTTGCATAGAGGCCAGAGTAAGAAGTCAAAAGTAATAATTTGTCCAAGATGCAGTTCTATCTTCGACAGAGAAGCTGCCAAAGGTCTTCAACAGGTGAATAAGGCTAATGGAGGGCAGAAGCTAAAGGTTTCCCAAAAACAAGATCACTTCGACCCAAGGCGTGCTAACCCCTATCAACAAAGTAACAAGCCTCAGGCCCTCAAATCGAGATAACCCACATTCAAACCAAGTGGGGAAGTCCTTAATGACAAATAGGTTAATCCTAATAAGTCATGCAAAAGGGGAATCCATAAATGGAATAAGTTCGATGCTTAAAGAGGACCTTCATTGGGATACAAAAAGGAGGTCGGGACATCAAACAAAGTTGTGTATGTGTCTGAAAACTACAAGCGTAAAAACCCTATGTCTAGGTCACAATGGCACAAAGAACAACGCATGAGGAAGGCTCAGAGAGAAGCCTCCATAGGTGATTGTGCTGAATCAAGCACAAATGTGCTTAATGAAGGTGGAGACAAGTTTAAGACAAAAGTAACATACAAGGTGCCTATAGGGCACAAAGGATTTTTGACCAGAAACAAAGATGTTGAGATCAAGGCAGAGATAAAGGCTGAATTGAGAGCTGTCGAAGATGAGGGGGCATCTAAAGCCCTTAAATACCACTAGAAAAGTGGAGATCGTGGACTTCAATAAAAGTTTGGTTGATTGTGGCGCAACAATGAACATAATGCCACACTTCTTGCTGGCCAGAATTGGCAAGTTCGACACAGACCTCAAACCTCATAACCTGGTCCTGTCAAACTATGAGGGAAATATTGGACCCACTATGGGGGGTATTACAAGTTGATTTGACTGTAGGAACAGTCGCAAGGCCCACTGTCTTTATGGTGGTCGAAAGTAAGGCTAATTATAACCTTCTGCTGGGAAGGGAGTGGATACATGGCAAAGGTGCAGTGCCATCTTCAATGCATCAAAGGGTCACCATTTGGAGGCCAAATGGCATTGTGGAAAACATTGAAGCTGATCAAGGGTACTTCAAGGTGCCGGTAAATCATGTGGAAAGTGTAGAGTTTGACAAGAACTTAGCACACATTGGCCCATGTGCATCGACAGAATTTGAGTTCACACCTGATGATCATGCATTCTGCTCATTACAACTTCATCATGTCGAAGGTTTCTGCTGGGATATGGAGGTTGTAGAAGAAGCAGGCAATTACCCACATTACTTTGGGGAGCCTGTAATTCAGCCCACAGGATGGGGAAGCGAAGGCAGTAACAATGACTGACTTCGACGCATTGAAAAGAATTTCGGCATATGTGGCTAAAACAAGAATAAAGCGGCCTTAGATGCTGCAAGAAATTATATGGTTGTTGAGGCAATTACAGAGTTTGCTGAGGAAAATCCTGTGAAGGATTTCGACCTGGAACCTCTAGATAAGGCTCAAGAAGACTCAGACCAAAGGCTTGATGCAATATATGATAATGAGCCTTTGGAATTTGAAAAGGACCCTTTGTTAGAAAGCACCAAAATGCTGGCTCAGGATCCTTTAGAAGAAATTGACTTGGGAGAAGGGGAGTTGAAAAGGCCTACTTACATCAGTGCCAACCTCGACCCAAAACTCAAGGTCAAAGTGGTCCACTTGCTAAAGGAATTTAAAGATTACTTTGCTCGGGACTATGATGAAATGTCTGGTTTGAAAAGAGAGCTTGTCAAACATAAGTTGCCAATCAAGTTTAGGAAGAAGCCTGTCAAACAAAATCCAAGACGGTTCGCTCCAGCAACCCTCGCCAAAATCAAAGAGGAGATTGAGAGGCTGCTTCGATGCAAGTTCATCCGCACAGCTATGTACGTTGAATGGTTAACAAACATTGTACCAGTGATTAAAAAGAATGGCTCTTTAAGGGTGTGCATAGATTTTAGAGATCTGAATTCAACAACCCCTAAAGATGAGTATTCAATTCCTGTAGCAGAAATGTTAATTGATTCTGTTGCATGACATGAGTATCTAAGTATGCTAGATGGCTACTCAAGATACAATGAAATATTCATTGCTGAGGAAGATGTTCCTAAAACTGCTTTTGGATGCCTGGGGCCCTTGGGTACCTATGAATGGGTAGTAATGCCTTTTGGCTTGAAAAATGCAGGGGCAACTTACCAAAGGGAAATGAATTCAATTTTTCATGATTTCATAGATACGTTTATGCAAATTTATATTGATGACATAGTAGTAAAGTCTATTGCAAGACTAGACCATGTCAATCATCTTCGACGATCTTTTGAAAGAATGAGAAAACATGGTCTTAAAATGAATCCTCTTAAATGTGCTTTTTGTGTGCAGGCATGGGACTTTTTGGGATTTGTGGTCCACAAAAAAAGGATCAAAATCAATCAAAATAATACTAAAGCTATCATGGAGGATAAAGTGCCTTCGACAAAGAAAGAGTTGCAATCACTCTTAGGCAAAATAAACTTCCTAAGGAGGTTCATATCAAACCTAAGTGGCAAGACGCAAGACTTCTCACCTTTGTTTCGGATGGGGAAATAATGATTTCAATGAGGGCAAGCTCAACAAGAATCCTTCGACAAAATTAAGGAGTACTTGAGTTATCCTCCAATTCTTTCTCCACCTTGTAGGAAGAAAAGTATGAGATTGTACATAGCTGCTTCAGATGGAAATTTAGGGAGTATGTTAGCCCAAGAGGCTGATAGTGGTGTCAAAATAGCCATTTATTACCTCAGTAGAGTCGTAAATGAAGCAGAAACTAGGTATAGCATGATAGAGAAATTATGCCTATGTTTGTATTACTCTTGTACTAAATTGAAGCAATATATAAAACTAGTTGATGTTTATGTTTCTTATTGTTTTGATGTTATTAAACATATGTTGTCCAAACCTATTTTTCATAGTCGAATTGGAAAATGGGCATTAGCATTAATTGAGTATTCGTTGACTTATAAACCCTTAAAAGTGGTTAAAGGGAAAGTGGTTGCAGATTTTATAGTCAACCACTCTATAAATGAAAGTCCTTTAAATTATCTGGAGATTGAGCCCTGGAAGTTATACTTCGATGGGTCTAGTCATAAAGATGGGATTGGAATAAGGATACTTGTTATTTCTCCTAATAAAATTCCAACAACACTTAAGTATAAAATTGATGGCCATTGTTCTAACAATGAAGCTGAATATGAGGCTTTAATAGTTGGACTTGAAGTATTGTTGGAATTGGGGGCAACTCATGTCGAAATAATGGGAGACCCAGAGTTGGTAATCAAACAAGTCACCAAAGAATATAAATGCATAAGAGAAAACTTAATTATGTATTTCGTAGTGGTAAACAGACTGCTGAAAAAATTCGAAGCAGTTACCTTTCGACACATTCCTAGACTAGAAAATCAAGTTTCAAATGACTTGGCTCAAATTGCATCAGGGTATAAAATCTCAAAGGAGAAATTATAAAGTGCAATTAAGGTCAGAGGAAAATTTGTGCCAGTAGGATTAGCTCCATCATATTTAGAAGAAACTAAGCTTGGGTATGCTGATGAAGAAAGTTTTGCAATATTGATGGTCGATAGCATAAGTGACAAGGATTGGAGAAAGCCCATAGTGGACTATTTGGAAAATCCAACAACTTCGACAGAAAGGGAGATTAGATACCAAGCCTTAAGTTATGTTCTCTTGGGGAATGAATTATATAAAAAGACTCCTAAATGAGTATTGCTCAAATGCCTTTGTGAGGTTGAAGCATACTTAGCTCTTTCAACTGTCCATAGTGGGGCATGTGGAGCACACCAAGTAGGCCACAAAATGAAGTGGCTTTTATTTCAACAAGGTGTCTATTGGCCCACTATGCTGAAATATTATATTGAATTTGCTAAAGGATGTCAAGAATGTCAAGTACATGTTGGCATCCAACATGCTCATGCAAGTGAGTTGCACTCTATAGTAAACTTTGGCCTTTCAGGGGATGGGCTTTGGACCTGGTTGGAGAAATTCGACCAACATCTTCAAAGAATCATAAATACATTTTGGTAGGAATTGACTATTTTTATAAATGGGTCAAAGTTATTCCATTGCCAAATGTTGATCAAGAAGATCTAATTGAGTTCATTCAGAAGCATATCATATATAGTTATGGCATTCCATAAACAATTACTATAGATCAAGGATATGTGTTTACTGGTCGAAAGATGCAAGAGTTTGCCACATAAATGGGTTTTAAACTCTTGACATCCACTCCTTACTATGCCCAGGCTAATGGTCAGGTAGAAGCGGCAAATAAGGTTGTCATTGGTTTGATCAAGAAAAATGTGGGTAAGAAGCCAAGAAATTGGTACAAGACATTGGACCAAATCCTTTGGGTATGTCGAACTTCACCTAAAGAGGCAACCAATACTACCCCGTTTTGACTCACTTATGGGCATGATGTAGTTTTTCCCCTTGAAATCTACCTTCAGTCCACAAGAATTCAAAGGCACGATGAGATTCCATCTGAAATCTATTGGAATATGATGCTAGATGAATTGCTGGGTTTGGACGAAGAGAGACTTCATGCCTTAGAATTACTAGAAAGGCAGAAGAAAAGGGTAGAGAAATCCTATAACAAGAAGGTTAAGTTAAAGACCTTATCAATTGGTAAATTAGTGTGGAAAGTAATCTTGCCCATGGATCGAAAAAGTAGATCTCTAGGGAAATAGTCACCCAAATGGGAAGGTCCCTTTCAAGTTGCTAAGGTATTTAATAACAATGCTTATGAGATACATGAGATTAAAGTTGATTTAAGAACCTTGAAAGTAAATGGTAAATATTTAAAAAGATATAGGCCAATGCTTCAAGAGATTCAAATACAAACATAAAATTTCATTAATCATTAGGGGGCCACAAATGGCCTACAAATACAGAAATTCAAAACATTGTTTAACAACCAGAAAAGAAAGAAAAAAAACTACACAACTTAAATATCCTCCCAGTTAAGGGAGTTGAGATAAGTGATCCAATATTCATCAGCTTCACCATCTAGGTCTTGAATTTTTGGAGGTTCCTTCTTGGGAGATTGTGACCTCCCTTCTTTAGTTTTGGAACGAGTGACCACCCCAATGGAAGTACTAGATGAAGGAGTACTCTTATTTTTGGTGCTCTCTAATTGTTTGGGTGGTTCAACATTATCCACTTTCTTCATGGGACTACTCATTTTGTTGTTTGTGAAGAAGATGGATTTAGTTAAGCGTTATTTATAGAGGAAGCTCATGTGCGCTGATTGGTAAGCCAAAAGGCAACTAAAAAGCACGTGAATTCTTCCTTGGAAATAACACCCTAAAGGTGCATTGTAGGTATATCCTTTAAATGGTAACTTGTGCCATGAAATTATACAAGGCATTAAAACCTACAACGTTGCCACAATAACCAAGGTCAAAGCAACATTGCTTTTGACCCAAATTTAAGTTGGGGTTTTGATTTAAAGGCTGTTCGATGGTCATTTGAATTTTACTTATGCAGAGAAATAAATTGCAATTCGAAGAATAATAAAAAACGTTTGATGCATAAAGTAAAGAGGGGAAAAAGAACGCCCAAAATATCATTACATAAAAAGGCCTTATTAGGGCCAAAGGATTAATAAAGAAGAGAAAATACAAAATCCTAAATATTACAAAAAGCTAGTGAAATCAGAAAGGGAGTCTCCCTTGCAGTTAGAGAAAGCTAAACTTATGAATTTGGAGATGATTCTCACATAGAGCCTTGTCAAGCTTGGCTGTCGAAAGCTCTTTGTCAAGAACTTCAGCAGCATCAATGAGGTCAATGGTGCACTTTAGCTCAGCCTCCAATTTTGTACTATCAGACTAACTCAACTCAAGGTTGTGTTCTTTAGCTGCAGAGATTTTGTTTTGAAGCTCCTGAATCTCTTTCTCCCACACTACAATGGCAATGTCATTAGCAACCCTTTCCTTTCTCCCATTTTCCTTATTGCACTCTAGTCTTACGAATTGAACCTTAGCTTCCAGAGCTTGATCCCAGGCTGAATAGTTCTTTGTACTAGTTGCCTCAATGATTTTTTCAACCTTTGGAATAAATTTAAAATCATCAGACATCTGGTTCACTAGAGTAGTCAGTTCAATGAGGGATCTGGATATTTTAGGATCAAGTGTCGAAAGATCCAGCTTTTGCAGAGTATCATTTAGGAAAAGAGGGGCAGTTGGGTATGCATTCAAGGTAATGAGGATATCCCTTTTGAAGAACTTGTCCTTGATCTTTTTGAGGATAGGACCAACAAAGTCATCTGAAGGTGAGCCCCCAGGAGCAGTTGAAGTACTACTCCCAAAAGAGCCAAAACTCTTCCCAAGCTTCCTTATGGCCTACTCCTTAGGGTCTGACCACTTTAAAGCCAACAGTTGGTCCCTGATTATATCTTCTTTTGGGGATGAAAGTTGAAAGGTAGAAGGGTGTTAGAGATTTTCGTCAGGCAAGGTTTGTTAAGTCTTTTCAGGCTCTTTTTCTTTATCAACTTCACCCTTGTCCTGTTGATAATCTTCCTCTTCTTCCTCCTCTTCTTCCTCTTCTTTTTCCTCCTCCTATGGATTATCCATAACATAATCTTGAGCATTAGCTTGGGGCTCTCCCACATTCTTTGGCTCTTTAATTTTTTATTAGAGGGGGTAAGGTCCTGATTTTCTTAGTTTCTTCTTCTTCTACAGCGAAGGATACACTTATTTCCCTGGAAATTTTTCTTGCTTGTCCAAGGAAATCCTTGATAGAAACATCATCATACTCACGCTCAGAATCCTCAGTGTGGGATTGTTGAGTAGCAATCTTAGCAGGCGATTTTCTGGTGGCTTCGACCACTGGGGAAGGAGAAGCTACTGTAGTAATGGGTTCGTTAATCTCACTTACAGAGCTATAACCAGAGCCAAAATTAGAAGTTAGGTAATAAGTTGACTCACCTCTGCCGTTTAGAAGAACTATGGGTGTAGGAGTGGCAGTCGAAAGAGGTTAAGAAACACCTACTCCAACTTGTTATAAAGAAAGGTTAGGTCGAAGTTGTGAAAAGAGATTTAAAAGATAAGAGACAAAAGTCTACATACCTCTTTATCTCCACATGGGCTAGAGTTTTCACTCTCAAGAGGGCCACCAGTGGGTTTCACCACAGGGGTTGGAGGTTCAGCTTCGACCCCACCTGCAACAGGTGCCTTTTTGACAACTTTAACCACCTTAAAAGAAGGTTGGCCAGCATATTTGGAGATTATGCAGTCTTCCTTTTTCTTTTGAGGGGCTTCTTCTCAGGGGATTGATCATCATCTGATTCGATGATGACGTTGGAAACCTTTTTACCCTTCTTCTAGGGTGACGAAGGCTTTTTGGTTGTCTGAAAGGAGAATCAAAACATTAAAAGGCAAGCATGTAAAAAATGCATGAGTAAAGATTGTGAAGTACCTTGGTGCCTTCGTTGTTCTCAGACTTTATCACCATTCCTCTGTTGGCAGTGGGTTTTCTAAAAATTGCTGGAAATGGCAAAGATAATTGTTATGAGTTAATAATTAATTAGTCAATAGGAGGTAAATGAAGACCTCAAACCTTCATATATGTCAGATTAGACATGGACGCCTTTGATCCCTATATGAAGGTGCCCTTTGAAACTATCCAGTGTGTGCTTAGTCGCAACCACCTTTTTGGCTTTCGGATGAGAGACAAACCAGTCTGGAAATACAGGGGCAAGTGCCACTCCAAAATCAGCACTAGGCAGTCAAGGAAATATTGGAGGAAAGATTTGGAAAGCCACCTCATAACGCCTCTCAGGAGGAACGTTTGAAGGGATTTTCAACTTATCCATCTTTTGCAAAAATTTATTCTTCAAAGTGACAATAACCTCACGAACAGTTTGACTAAGATCATCTGGTCGATCGATAGTTTCAAAGTATTTTTTAAAAACTTGTATCTCTTTGATATGAGTGAACTTACTCTTCTTGACTCTTTCCTGCACGTCAACGAAAGCTTGGTCATGTAAAGTGGAAAATCAATAGCAGTGAGAAAATTGTCACTGTAATACTTGCGCCACCAATCATTAAAGGGGTGGGTGCACAAGGTAGTAGGTTGAAAGAATACTGGAGATATGACTACTTTTTGGGCATCTCATATGTCGAAGATGTCGGTAAGGGTGTCCTCGTCGAAGAGGTTGTTATGAAAAATTATTTGGCCCTTCTTTTCATAAAGACACCCGGGAAAACTTTGGCCTAGTCCAAGCTGCCTAGAAACCAAGTTTGGTTTATAAGCAATAAGGACTGTATCTAATTTCCCACCATTCAGTCCGTGAACGATGAATCTGGGAATTAGAAAAGCCTCCCAAACCGAAACGGAGTCCAGAAAAAGCTTCTTTGAAGATGAATTTGGGAACGCCCTAGTAAACCACTTAGGGCCACACTTCCTTTCAGCAAAAGGAGACACGAATGGTGTAAATTTGTACTGATCTGCAAACATCATTATGAAGCTAGAGAAGGCCCCTTTCAGGGTTTCTCCTTCATCATTGGGAGTAAGTTTATCCAGTCGAACACCTTCAATGCGTCTGTTCCTTATTTCCTCCGAGTCTTCATCAGCTTCCCCTTTTCTGGGAAGGATAGGTTCAAAAGTGGCATTTAGCCAAAGTTGAAGAATCCAAAGAGGGCCATTTAGACTCATGGCACCAGAAGTTGTTGTTGGGTTCCTCAGTCTAGACACCCCCTAACTTATAGATTCATAGAGGCTGGCCAAGATTATCTCACTCAAGCAAACCCCTCTATTATTGTGAAGCTGGTTTGCCAAAGGCATGTATTTCTTTTCCACCTGCAAGGACTTGGTGCAGAAGACATATCTTCATAACCAGAGAGTGAGGAAGGTAATGTGCTCCTTGTTAGAGACCTTCTCATCATTTGGTTTGGGGTGGTGTTTGATGAAGTGAGTGTATGTTAGCTTGGACTCGTTAAATCCAATAGTATCCTCATCATCAACAAAGGGGTCATACGTTGCACCATCAGGTTGAAGCCCTGTGATAGCGACTATATCAAAGAAAGTGGGGGTAACCATCCCACAAGGAAGATGGAAAGTGTAATGGGTGTAATACCAGAAGTATAGTGAAGCAACCAAAAGGTTTAAGCAATAGGGAATGTTTGTCTTCGACAACATTAACAAATCATAAATCCCTATGGCCTTCCAGTGTTCAGCCTTAACTTTTTCCATCCTAGCCATCTAAAGATCAAATTCATTGAATTAGCTAACAACCCTAACCAATCTAGTACCACCATAGAGGTACTTTAAGTCCAGTTGATTGGAAGGAGGTGGGTTAGGTGAAGGATCATCAGCTTTGGGGAGATTTTTGTGCCCTAAGGGCTGGGATTTACGGTAGCAAGGAAAGAACTCGCTTAACCTTCCATCTGTGTTCGCAACTTTGGCCAAAGGGCCAGACAAAGCATAAGGATATTCATTAACAGTGAAAGGGATCATTACCCGGGAGTTGTACAAACTCCTTATTTCAGCATCCCTGGGTTCTGGTATAAACTGACGGCTTTTGACCGTCTTAGGTTCAGTGAGGTTGTTGAATGATGGAAGAGCTTGTTCGAAAATGAAAGCCTTTTCTTTCTGACTTTTCTTCTAGGAAGTGTTAGCCATTGAGGTCGCCATTGTTGGAAATGAAAATGGAGGTTTTCTAGGGTTTCTGGTAAGAAAAGAGGAAGATTTTAGCAAGAAGGAGATGAAGTTTGCAAGAGATTGGAAAAGTTTATTTTGTTGCTAAAGGACGTATTTATAGGCGTAGGCAATGAGAAGTTGGGAAGTCTAGCCACTTAATGCAGATGTGAAGTGGTGGGACACGTGGAACTTGGAATCAGATATGTTGAGGTAGCAGTTAAGACAAGACATATTGGCGCATTGTTTCAAGAAAACGCTCATGATCAGGAAACATTAGATACGGCTGATGTGACTTTTGTTATTTTTTTCCATTATAACATGACGTCATGCGCGTGGGTGGAGAATCACAACAGTTTATAGAACGTGGGTTAGGTGATTCCAACCATACTTTCGTCTGACCAAAGTTGGCGTCGAAATAATGAATATCAAAAAATGATCTTTTCATCTACATGGTCGAAAAGAACATTTTTTTGGGGGGGGGGGGGGCAATTTGTTATCTCCAAATTTCGGCGCTAGCATTAATAAGGTCATTTGACTAGAAAAGAGATTTTGTTATCAAGCCAAAAGTGAGGTTTTTGACCTTACTCATTAAAAGTATGAGAGTCAAAGGAATTCACCTACAGGTTCTGTACTTAGAGAAATTATGAGTTGAAATATTTTCTAAGTGTTGGTAGGGTTTGACCATGCATGCATTCTATGAAGATGGCAGTTACATAAGTCTTGCACATTCAAGTGTGGAGGGAAAATGTGTAATTCTCAATTCAAATACAGGGACAAGTGGCACAAGATGAAGCTTCTTCAACATACAGTGGGACAAGTGTCATCATCTTAGAATAGTCTTAAGGGAAAACCGTCGAAAAGAGGTTACTTTGTAATATATATAAATAACTTAGTCTAGTGTTAGAATTAGTGTGTGGAAATCATATTGTACTAGTAACTTTGTAACACTCGAAGTATCCGCGTGTAGAGAAAAGAGTGCAGTGAGAATGTACGTGATGTAAACACCACCAATTTATCTTCAATGTCAATTTATCTTCAAGTTATTTATCTTTGAAGTCATTTAATTTACAAATCTTTTATGATAAAGTATTTATTTTTCAAATTCATTTACTTTTCAAGCAATTTATTGCATTTCATTTACAATTCCTATCTTGCACTTACCTTTCCTTTACATTTTAAGTCATTTAAACTTCTTTGCTTTGTCTTTTACTTTCATTTACTCTTTTTTCATTTACTTTGAAACCTTTTTTTCTCCTTTTACTTCATTTCTTTGTTTTCAAGACCTTTTGAGTCCTGTTGAAGGATTCAAGACCCTTTTTCCCAAAAACATTACAAATTACAAACTATTAGCATATGTCCTGGGATCAATCTTGTCAATCCTATGAGTAACTGAGGATATTTTGGTATCTTTAGAGGACCAACGGTTGTTTACCGATTTTGGGGGTAAACATATATATATATATATATTGTCTCTAATTTTCTCTTGGACCGCCCTTTCGGGTTTTCAATCCACCGAGACTACTCTGTTTTTTTAAGCAAAGTATTTCTTGATTGCATCAACGTTTGTAGGATAAGTGAATTCCTCACTGTCCATTGTTTCGAGTATCAGGGCACCACCTGAGAAAGCTTTCTTGACCACATAGGGACCGTCATAATTCAGAGTCCATTTGCCCCGAGAATCGGTCAAAAAAGATTGGATTTTCTTGAGTACGATATCTTTTTCTTTGACAACACGAGGTCAAACTTTCTTGTTGAATGCTTTCTTCATCCATTACCGATATAACTGACCATGACATTGGGAAGTCATTTGCTTTTATTCTATCAGATTGAGCTCGTCAAATCTGCTTTGGCACCATACAACTTCAGTGAGTTTGGCTTCCATCAATATCCTTAATGATGAAATTTCAACTTCTATGGGGAGGACTGCTTCCATGCCATATACTAGTGAGAAAGGGGTTGCCCCTATTAAAGTGCGAACAAAAGTTCAATATCCATGAAGCATGTAAGGGAGCATATCGTGTCGGTCCTTGTATGTCACGATAATCTTCTGGACAATTTTCTTTATATTTTTGTTAGCGGCTTCCACCGCATCGTTCATCTTTGGCCGATAAGGAGAATAGTTATGGTTTTCAATCTTGAACTCTGCGCATAATTATTTCATCATTTTGTTGTTCAAGTTGGACCCATTTTCAATAACGAGTTGACTTGGAACACCATAACGGCAGATGATATTGTTTTTGATAAATCGGACGACCACTTGTCGGGTTACATTGGCGTATGATGCTGCTTCGACCCATTTGGTGAAGTAATCAATGGATAACAGAATGAACCGATGTTCGTTTGAAGCTTTGGGTTTGATCATTCAAATCATGTCGATTCCCCATTTTGAAAATGGCCATGGTGAAGAGAGAACCTTGAGAAGTGTCGAAGGCGTATGAATTTTATCGGCATAAATTTGGCATTTATGACATCTCTTCGCATGCTTGGGGCAATTTGCCTCCATTGTGAGCCATTAGTATCATACTCGAAGTATTTTTCTTGACATCGCATTTCCGTTGGTATGAGTACCAAAAGATCCTTCATGAACTTCTATCATAAGTATTTCTGCTTCTTGCTCATCTACACATCTGAGTAGAACCATGTCGAAGTTTCTTTTGTAGAGTAAATCTTGGTTGAGGAAGAAGTTGCTTTCCAATCTTCAGAGGGTCTTCCTGTCTTTTCTCGACGATCCAAATGGATATTCCCTTTTTGGTAGGAATTATTGAATGTCGTAATACCAAGGTTTGATATGAGTGGCAGTTTCAATTGTGAAGACGTATGTTTGTCTGTCTAGGCGCATAATATATATTCTGGGTATGTCATTCCATGGATTAACTGTAATCATGGAAGGGAGAGTAGAAAGTGCGCAAGCCATGTGATTTTCCTCATGAGGGATGTGATGGAATTCAACTTTGTTGAAGAATGGCAGCAATATCCTTGCGTAATCTCTGTAAGGGATTCGTCCCTGTTGGCGTATTTCCCATTCTCCTTTGATCTGATTAATCAATAAGGAAGAATTTCCATACACGTGTAAATTCTTGATCCAGAGATCAATTACTTCTTTGAGACCCACGATGCAAGCTTCATACTCGGCCTCATTGTTTGTAGATTTGAATGTCAATCTGGCAGTGAATGGAACGTGGGTTCCGTTTGGAGTGGCAATGATTTCCCCAATCTCATTTCCATAAGCATTGACTGCTCCGTTGAACATGAGACCCCAAAGCGATCCTGGTTCTATTCCGTCGTCTAGCAGTGGTTCGTGATAATATTTCATCTTAAGATACATGACGTCTTCGTCTGTGAAGTCAAATGTGACTGGTTCCTGATTACTGATGGGCTAATGAGCCAAATGATCAGCAAGGATACTTCCTTTGACGGATTTCTGCGTGTGATACTCAATGTCGTATTCTGATAACAACATTTGCCAATGAGCGATTCGTCCAGTTAATGCAGGTTTCTCGAACATATGTAATCGTATCCATTTCCAAAATGAGCCAAGTAGTATGACAGATCATATACTGGTGAAGATGTTCAACTGCCCAAGCTAAAGCACAACAACTGTTTTCGAGTATTATGTACCGAGTTTCACAATCAGTGAATTTCTTGCTCAGATAATAAATGGCATATTCTTTTATTTTCGTTTCGTCTTGCTGGCCAAGTTCACATCCCACGGAGTATTCCAAAACTGTGAGGTACATGATTAATGGTTTTCCTTCAACTGGAGGAGACAAGATTGGTGACTTCAACAAGTATTCCTTGATTTTCTCAAAAGCTTCCTGGTAATCTTCTGTCCAGCCATGACTTTGATTCTTCTGTAGAAGGTTGAATATTGGCGTGCATGTCGCGGTCATGAGGAATATTAGGTTAAGAGTTAGGTATCCTCCTTTGGGGTGTGATATCATATGGGGTTAGGGTTCCTTTGATTGCATTTTCAATTTTTTATCTTGTCATTTGCTTCTATTTTTGACTTTTGCATCCCATGTTGCATGAAAACCCTAATTTCTCATCTTCATTTGCATACATCTTGCATAAGCATTCATACAAGAACTTTCCATGATATTCCTTGCATCCACATGACTTCTAAGACATCATAGGACACATTAGAATCATGTTTGATCATTTCTTCATCCATTTAACATGTTATGCATTCATTACATTCCATGAACATTCATGAACTTTCATGCTTCCTCCATGCTTCATTTGCATTCTCATCTCTTGTATGATCATCCATTGCACTTGTTATACATTTGCATCTTCTTTTATTATCATTAACATCATGTTTATGCTTCTGGTTTTGGTTTGCATCCTTGCATACATCTCCTTTTCATTTCATTCTTTCTTATATGCTAACCTTTTCAGGTGGTAAGTGCTTTGAGAAGTGAATTTGCCTTCACTTCTCACATTCTCTTCTCATCTCTCTTATGCATTCATTTTTGCATTTTGCATTTGTTTTAGAGTGAGCTTGCTCATTCATGTTCCTCCTTCACTTTCTTTCTTCAAGTAACTTATCTTCTTAAGTGAAGTAAGTTAGCTTGTTTCTTCTGCTTCTCTTCCTTCCATCCGCTTCTTCCTTGGTGGCTATTCTTGAAGATCTCTTGCAAGCCTCATAAACCCTAGGAACACCCAAGCATGATAAAAATTAGGATTTTGATTAGTCCCCCATTAGTTTTACCTTTGTGTCATCTTTTGTGTCTCTCTTCTCATCTCATAATCAGAGACTAAACCATTAAGGTTTTAAGGCTTTGTGATTAAGATTATGCCTGCATCCTTCTCTTAGTATGGAGTGTATAACTTTAATCCTAAGTATTAAACCCTTAATGTGTTTAAATCTCTTAATCAATCCATCTAATAATCATTAAGACAATAGCTTGTAACTTGGGCCTTGCATTAGGGTTCTAATTCTTCCTTAATTGGTTAAGAAGGACTAACCCTAGTGTTAATGGACAAGTCTCCCTCGAGTTGTCTTACAAACTATAAAATTCACTTCTTAACCTTACCATTAACTAAAATCCACTTTAATAAAGGCTTTGTTTTGTCATGAGGTTAATCCCTAATCATGGATTAAGTTGGGGTATCTTCCTCAGCTTAAATGCTCTCATCTATTATCCTTCTATTAGGATGGTGTAATGAGTCCATTAAATCTTTGATTATGACTTAAACTCATTACTCAACACTAAACAAAAACTCCAAAAAAAAAACATCTAAATAATCACAAGTAGGTTAATGATCTTAATCCTACATCATGTTGATTAAGTGTGAGGTTCTTACTTCATACTTAAGGTATTCTCGTTACCCCTAATCAGAGGGAGGATGTGATGAGTTTACTAACCCTTGGTTTAGGCTTAAGCTCATTATCTTATGACAAACACAAAAAAGCAATAAAAGATTGAAAACACCAAAAACAAGCAATAATCGTCTCCTCCGGGATTCTTTTGTCACCTCATTCACTCACAAACGAGAACTTGCTTCTTCCGTCTAATGCAAGACAGTTAGCACCTAAGCCAGACAGGTCATAAACTTGAGCATAGACAAGTAAGCAGTTCATCAGTCAATTCATCTTTCAGTCTCTTTGAGTCGAACTACGGTGTTCTGACTTCCTCATTGCACGAGAGGATACGTAGGCATAACTTAACTGTTATCGAACAAAAGTCTCTGTCTATTCCCCCTCTTCCAGCATCATTCTTTAAGCCTCATTCTTGAGCATTTCACTTTCACATACCTTTTGCACTGACACCTGTACATTCTTTCCCAGCTTTCGCACATAGATAGCACTGACACTACCCCTTTAAACACCAATCTTTTAAGCATGGATCCCGTCGAGTACGGCGGACAATCTGGGTGCTAAAACCTTCCCAGGTTGTAACCAACCCCCTTTCTCAGTTTCTCTGGTTCGCGACCGTCTTATCCATCTTTTCTAGATTTATGCAGCATTACCTTTCCTTCGGGATAAAAATGCCTAGCTGGCGACTCTTTTCATTTCATTTCCTCTTTCGCCGACCGTTTGCGTCTGTACCCTATCTGACCTTGGTGTCATTTGGTGGGAGCGACAACTTGGCGACTCTGCTGGGGACCCTTATACTGCAACAAGGGATTCTGGTTCTTTTTGTGGGTTCCTCCTAGCGCTTGTTTGATTTGTGTTTACGGGGGTGTTACATGCTAATTGTGCTTTATTTTTTTGCCTTATTTATTGCTTTATGTACAGCTTTATCTACTGCTTTCTTTACAGTCTTTTATACATCATATTGTCATTATCATTGCTGGATCTGGCTTCTGTTTTGGTGGGTGGGGTTTTCATTGAGTGAATAAGGTCCTATACCTGGGACTTGAGTGACACCTAGGCTAGAGTGGTTCATATTCTTTCCAATTCCATTTCGGTCTGGTGCGGGAATATGAAACACAGTTCAGATGTGGGTTTCTTCTTGAGAACTCTGTGCTACAGATTTCCTGTAGTGCTAGGGCTATCTGGGAAGCCTGCTAAGTCTGGATGACCTTTATTTTGACCTTCAGAATCTGGGGTGAATTAGAGGAGGAACTTTTATGGTTATTGTAAACACTGTACCTCCGGGTTAGAAGTGTTTACACTTCTCATAACTGATCCAAGTCTGAGGATCCTATTCTAGAACATTACATGTGAGGGGGTTGGGTTGTTTATAGATTTTGCAGGAACCCTTGACCACATCATACCCTGTTACTGTTTTGTTTTAAGAATGCACCACTTTAGACAGTTCTTGTGATTACCCCGGACATGTGACTCTTTATTTGAGTCCCCCACCTTGGTTACTGGACTTCTAAGCCTCCATCCGGACCTTTGAACATACATGGACCTATACCAAGGCAGATAATCAGATCCAGCTCTTGATCACAAACCCTTGCACATCATTTGCATATATCATCATTGCATCATTTAACATTTGCTTATTTGTTTTTCAGGGTATCCATCATGTCCTATTTGGTTTGGTTTTGACCCCTTCTGTTGCTTAGACCTCTGCTTCAGTTATCTTCTTCAGCATCTGCTTCAAATTTTCTTCTCCAGCAACCTTCATCATTTTATCAGTGGTTCTTCTCCAGCACCTGCATCAGTCTGTCAGAGATTTACCTCCAGCTTTTAAGTCTGTAATATTCATCAGCATTTGTCTTCAACTTCTTTATCAGCACTCATGGATAATCCAAGGAAAAGCAACATATCTTATCACTTCTTTGAGCCCTCCTTGACTGGTATCAGGCAGGTCCAATCCCTTATCACACCTGAACACATCCCACTATTTAGAGAGCACTATGGGGGTATTTTGGACATGGTCATGGATCTTGATTCATATCAGAGGAGCATGATCCACACATGCTTGCAGTTTTATGATCCTCCACTCAGGTTCTTCACCTTTCCTGATTTCCAGATGGGACCACTGCTAGAAGAGTTTTCCTTGTTGATTGGAGTTCCCATCAGGAGAGGGATCCCCTTCAACCCAGAGATGACTGCTCCCAGAAATGCAGAGATAGCAAGGGCATTGCATTTGGAGCCTGCCCTTATTGAGCAAAACATGACAACAAAAGCTGGGATTCCTGGCTTACAACTGGACTTCTTGATTTCTCAGGCCAGCCTGAAAGCTGCAGTAGGAGAATGGAAGGCAGTCTGGGCACTTTTAGCCCTCAGTATATATGGGGTTATTTTGTTTGCAGATGAGCCCAAGTTTGTGAGTAAGAATGCCATCCACTTGTTCCTGCTGAGGAACCCAGTGCCTACATTGCTGGGAGACTTCTACTACTCCATCCATCAGAGAAATGAAAAGCAAAGAGGGAAGCTGGTCATATGTTGTGCTCCTCTTTACTACTCTTGGCTGCTCAGACACTTACCAAGATCATATGGCTTCTTGAATCTGTAAACACCCCAAATTTTCCCTCACTAAGTTCACATCATGGCTTGTGATCTTTCATCTTGGCATAAGTTTAAACATATCATCTCACATTGCATTTTTGCTTCATCTGCATAGTTCAAGTTCTGCATCTAGGGTTTGTGATCTGAGCAATCCAAGATTCATCTGAGCCATTCCAAAGGCCATCAATCATTCCAAGAGGGTCCATGTATGTTCAATCATCATATTATATCCTCCAAAGATCAAGGAAGTCAAGGAATCACAAGAACTTGCAAAGCATGGAAGCAGAGCCAATGTTTAACTACACAGATGACCTGAAATTAGGGTTTTGGTTTCAGAGGTCATAACTCCAAATTTTTTGGTCATTCTTGTTTCTAATGGTCTCAATATGTTATAAAGATCATGTGTACCAAGTTTGATGAAGAAATTCATTGTGGAAGTCATCTGATCATTGGGTAACTTTTTGAGCAAGTTAGAGCAAAATCAGGGCATCTGAGGCCCCCCAACATGGAACCAAAGTGGATTTTTCATCAAATTGAAGTTATATGATCATTATTTGATCATTTAAGTGCTTATAAGTTCATAAAATTGAAGAAAAGTGAGCTAAACCAAAAGTTGCCAAAAATGGAAATGACTTGTAATGTAAACTTTCCATTTTGGGAAAGTTTTTCAACCTCCTCTTTCTCAACCAAAAATGCTTCAAATGAAAAATTGTTGGTCATGAAAGTTGTAGATTGGATCATTCCCTTTCCAAAAAGTATAAGAACAAGATCTAATTCACTTTGGAACTCAAGATATGGCTTGTCAAAGTTGGCAAAAATCCCATAATTTTCAAGAATGCACCAAAAGGGATTCTTTGCAAAACCACTTGCCAAGGCTTTTTTGTGACTTCAAACACACTTCTATGTATCATAACATCATTGTACATTTCCTAAAACGCAGAATTTCCCAAAGAATTTCAAGATTTCATGTCTTGAACATCAAGAATTCTCAAAGGGGCCAAAACTTCACATAATTGCAAAACACCACATAACTTTGCTCCCACTTGCTGAATTGCCTCAAGATTGATTTTGTGGACATCCTTGAACTCAGTTGCGCATGGACACTCCAATGAGAAAGCTACACCATTGCCCATACCTCAAGTACACAAGTTGGTGACTTTTTGCAAGAATGCCATACCAATCACCATAGGCCACAACCACTTCTCTGACCTATCACAACTTGTTATGTGGACCAAATGCAGATCATAACACACAACATTGCAAGCTGAAACATCAGAATCCTCAAGTTCCAAAAATCTCTCCCTCTTGCATTTTCCTTCGAATCTCTCAGCTCACTTACTTAAACTCAAAACCAATTCCACCATTCATCTCAAAATCACTCACTGATCACAAAGCAACCACAAAAACAGCCAAGAACACACCATACACAAAATACGATTCTTGGCCAGTTCAGTTGCTACAACATAAACCAACCATTCTCAAAGCCTTTGAAGCATTCCATTAGCCTCAGGAGATCAAAGGGAAGCTTTTTGCACCAAGGAAGTGGCCAGAAAGTTCAAGTTTGGAAAGCTCCATCTCAGGTAGTCATCTGATTTCATTTTTCCAGAACTCCTTTTTTATGTTACAATATGAAAAAGCATGCTTCACTGATCACTCTGAGCTTTGAATTTTTGAAAATGGTGTAGAATTGAGTATGTACTGAACCTCTGAAATTTTTGCCATTTTTATGTTTCTCTTCGAATCTTGTTGTTCAGCCATTATAAATTTGATTTGAGTGTGGATTTGAGCATAGGAGAGTGAGAGGGTTTGATCTGGAGCTTTAGAGCTCCAGAAATGGCCTAGGGAGAGAGTTTGAAGTTTTCAGGGGAGGGTGTCACCGGAGAAGACGACCGGAGCTCTTCTCCGGTGACCTGAAAGTCATTAAATGTTTTAATTAGGTTTAGGGTTTTGTTTGAACGTAGGCCGTTGATTTGAGTTTCCCGCGTGAGATGAGTGGCTAGGATTGTGTCATTAACCTTTAATATGGATTTATTTAATAATTAATTAGGATTAATGAAATTTGAATTCTGGCCATCAGATCTGGCGCGCAGTCAACCCTAGAAATCCCCAGAACCAGCCTGAACCATTATATGTGATTACTTCTGTTTATTTCATTTTTTATTTCAATTTTTCTCATTTATTTTGTACCATTTATTTAAAATAGCTAAAAAATTCCAAAAAATAATTGTATTCTGCATTTTTATTTCAAATAATTTTCTTAACCCAAAAATATTTTTATTTTTTATTTTTCACATTAAAAAATCATTTTTAAAACATTTAAATGTTTATTTTAATTAATTAATGAGATTTAATTAATTAAAATATCATTTAGGTTTCTAAAAATCCCAAAAACATTCACATTGCATCTTTAAACATTTAGAAACATTGTCATACCATCCACACAAATTTCTTTTTGGTTTTGAACCATCTTTGATAATTTTCTTGAATTTAGGGTTCACAAAATTCACATTTTAGAACCCTAACTTCAAGAATTATTTTCTTCCTAACCAAGAATGGTATGACAATGGTTCTTTTTGCATTGATCTTCATTTAACATGTAGTTTCTAGCATAATTTTGTCACAAATTTCTTCTTCATTTTTGATTTGATTTGTATTTTTTCCCTTTAGGTGCCTTAAAACCCTAGATAACTTAGAAAAATCATAACTTTCATTAGGTTAAGAGTTAGGTCTTATCCTTTGGGGTGTGGTATCATATGGGGTAAGGGATCCTTTGATTGCATTTTCAATTTTTTATCTTGTCATTTGCTTCTGTTTTTGAGTTTTGCATCTCATGTTGCATGAAAACCCTAATTTCCCATCTTCCTTTGCATACATCTTGCATAAGCATTCATATAAAAACTTGCCATGACATTTTATGAATTCATATGACATATAAGACATCTTGGGACACATTAGAATCATGCTTGATCATTTCTCCATCCATTTTCCATGTTATGCATTCATTACATTCCATGAACATTCCATGAACATTCATGCTTCTTTCATGCTTCATTTGCATTCTCATCACTTGTATGATCATCCATTACACTATACATTTGCATCACCTCTTAGCATCATTTACATCATGAATATGCTTCTGGTTTTGGTTTGCATCCTTGCATACATTCCAATTTCAATTCATTTCATTTCCTTATGCTAACTTTCCAGGTGGTAAGTACTTTGAGAAGTGAATTTGCCTTCACTTCTCACTTCTCTTCTCATCTCTTCTTTTATGCATCCTTGCTTCATTTTGTATTTGTCTTAGAGTGAGCTTGCTCATTCATGTTCTCCATTCACTTTCTTTCTTCAAGTAACTTATCTTCTTAAGTGAAGTAAGTTAACTTACTTCTTCTGCTTCTTCTCCTTCCATCTTGCTTTCTCTTTGGTGGCTTCCTTGAAGATCTCTTGCAAGCCTCATAAACCCTAGGAACATCCAAGCATGATAACAATTAGGGTTTTGATTAGTCCCCCCTTAGTTTTACCTTTGTGTCTTCTTTTGTGTCTCTCTTCTCATCACTTAATTAGGGACTAAACCTTAAAGGTTTTAAGGCTTTTTTATTAAGGTTATGCCTATATCTTTCTCTTAGGATGGAGTGTATAACTTTAATCCTAAGTGTTGAACCCTTAATGTGTTTAAATCTCTTAATCAATCCATCTTAATAATCACTAAGACAATAAGCTTGTAACTTGGGCCTTGCATTAGGGTTCTAATTCTTCCTTAATTGGTTAAGAAGGACTAACCCTAGTGTTAATGGACAAGTCCCCCTCAAGTTGTCTTACAAACCATGAAATCCACTTCTTAATCTTATCATTAACTAAAATCAACTTTAATAAAGGCTTTGTTTTGTCATGAGGTTAATCCCTAATCATGGATTAAGTTGGGGTATCTTCCTTAGCTTAAATGCTCTCATCTATTATCCTTCTATTAGGATGGTGTAATGAGTCCATTATTTCTTTGATTATGGCTTAAACTCATTACTTAACACTAAACAAAAACTCTAAAAACATCTAAATAATCACAAGTAGGTTAATGATCTTAATCCTACAGCATGGTGATTAAGTGTGAGGTGCTTACTTCATACTTAAGGTATTCTCATTACCCCTAATCAGAGGGAGGATGTGGTGAGTTTACTAACCCATGGTTTAGGCTTAAGCTCATTATCTTATGACAAACACAAAAAGCAATAAAAGATTGAAAATACCAAAAAAACAAACAATAATCGTCTCCTTCGGGATTCTTTCCTCATCATCTTCACTCACAAACGAGAACTCGCTTCTTCCGTCTAATGCAAGACAGTTTGCACCTGAGCCAGACAGGTCATACACTTGAGCATAGACAAGTAAGCAGTTCATCAGTCAATTTATCTTTCAGTATCTTTGAGTCGAACTACGGTGTTCTGACTTCCTCATTGCACGAGAGGATACGTAGGCATAACTTAATTGTTATCGAACAAAAGTCTCTGTATATTCCCCTTCTTCTAGCACCATTCTTTTAAGCCTCATTTTCTTGGGCATTGCACTCTTTTCCTACATTGACACTCCTTTTCTTCACTTCACTTTCCAGCACTGACACCTATACATTCTTTTTTCCAGCTTTTTGCACGCAGCTTGCACTGACACTACCCCTTTAAACACAAACTTTCAAGCGTGGATCCCGTCGAGTACGACGGACAATCTGGGTGCTAATACCTTCCCAGATTGTAACCAACCCCCTTTCTCAATTTCTCTGGTTCGCGAACGTCTTATCCATATCTTTCTAGGTTTATGCGGCATTACCTTTCCTTTGGGATAAAAATACCTACCTGGCGACTATTTTCAGTTCATCTTTATGTTCTCCCTTTCGCCGACCGTTCGCGTCTGTACCCCTTCTGGCCCTGTGTCATTTGGTGGGAGCGACAGCTTGGCAACTCTGCTTGGGACCCTTATACTGCAACCAGGGCTTCTGGTTCTTTTTGTGGGTTCCTCCTAGTGCTTGTTTGATTTGTGTTTACGGGGGTGTTATGTGCTAATTGTGTTTATTTATTTGCTTTATGTACAACTTTATTTACTGCTTTCTTTACATTTTTTATATACATCATACTGTCATTATCATTGCTGGATCTGACTTCTGTTTTGATGGGTGGGGTCTCATTGAGAGATTAAGGTCCTATACCTGGGACCTGAGTGACACCTAGGCTAGAGTGGCTTCATATTCCTTCCCATTCCATTTCGGTCTGGTGCGGGAATATGAAACACGGTTCAGATGTGGGTTTCTTCTTGAGAACTCTGTGCTACAGATTTCCTGTAGTGCTAGGGCTATCTGGGAAGCCTGCTAAGTCTGGATGACCTTTATTATGACCTTCAGAACCTGGGGAGAATTAGAGGAGGATCTTTTATGGTTATTGTAAACACTGTACCTCCAGGTTAGAAGTGTTTACACTTCTCATAACTGATCCAAGTCTGAGGATCTTTGTTCTAGAACATTACCTGTGAGGGGGTTGGGATATTTGCAGGTTTGCAGGAACCCTTTGGCCACATCATACCCTATTACTGTTTTGTTTAAGAAAGCATCACTTTGGACAGTTCTTGTGATTAACCCTGGACATGTGGCTCTTTATTTGAGTCTCCCACCCTGGTTATTGGATTTCTGAACCTCCATCCGGACCTTTGAACATACATGGACCTTATACCAAGACAGATAATCGGATCCAACTCTTGATCACAAACCTTTGCATATCATTTGCATATATCATCATTGCATCATTTAACATTTGTTTATTTGTTTTTCAGGGTATCCATCATATCATTTTTGGTTTGGTTTTGACCCCTTCTGTTTCTTAGAGATCTGCTTCAGTTATCTCCCTCAGCACCTGCATCAGTCTGTCAGAGACTTACCTTCAGCTTCTCAGTCTGTGATCTTCATCAGCTTATTCTCAGTTTCTTCATCAACACTCATGGTATCAGACAAGTCCAGTCCCTTATCACACCTGACCACATCCCACTGTTTAGAGAGCACTATGTGGGTATTTTGGACATGGTTATGGATCTTGATTCATCTCAGAGGAGCATGATCCACACATGCTTGCAGTTTTATGACCCCCCACTCAGATGCTTCACCTTTCCTGATTTCCAGATGGGGCCTCTGTTGGAAGAGTTTTCCTTGTTGATTGGAGTGCCTATCAGAGGAGGGATCCCCTTCAACCCAGGGATGACTGCTCCCAGAAATGAAGATATAGCAAGGGCATTGCATTTGGAGACTTCCCTCATTGAGCAAAACATGACAACAAAAGCTGGGATTCCTGGCTTACATCTGGACTTTTTGATTTCTCAGACCACCCTGAAGGCTGCAGTGGGAGAATGCCATCCACTTGTTCCTGCTGAGGAACCCAGTGCCTACATTGCTAGGGGATTTTTACTACTCCATCCTTCAGAGAAATGAAAAGCAAAGGGGGAAGTTGGTCAGATGCTGTGCCCCTCTGTTCTACTCTTGGCTGCTCAAACACTTGCCTAAATCAGATGCCTTCTTGAATCCCCATCAGCAGAAAAATTGGGCCAAGAGGTTCATTGCCTTAACATCAGATGATATCAGATGGTGCACCCAGAGCACCAAAGGCAAGGATATTATTACCAATTGTGGGCAATACCCTAATGTGCCTCTAATAGGAGTAAAAGGTTGCATCAATTACAACCCTTTACTGTTTAAGAGACAATTGGGGTATGCTTTGGTTCATCCTCCCAGAGGACATGATTTAGCTGAGACTCTATACTGTGAAGTTCAACCTAACTCTGCTATTGTCAAACAGGCTTCCTGGGCTTGGGACAACATCCATACCAAAGGGAAAACCATCCTTGGAAGGTGCAACAATATTTCCTCAGCCCAGTACTCTGACTGGTCCTGTACTAGAGCTCAGATCACTAGGATGCCTTTCACCTTGGAAAACACACCTGGACCTTCTACAGTACAACCTGTAGCAACTGTTAGCCTGGAGGAATTTGAAAAGCTGAGAGAGAGGAATAAGCAGTTGTCTGAAGCCCTTAAGAAGACTCTCTGGGAGAGAAATGACAGTCGTTTGGACATTGAGAGATTGGAAAGACTCAAGACTAAGCATCTGACCAAGATTGAAAAGACAGATGACTACATAAGGAAAGCAAGAGCAAGAGAGTTGGTTTTGAAGAATGCCTGCAAGGAGGCCAAGATTCAGAAGGCTAGGGCTGAGCATTATCTGGAGGAAAGCCAGGCTAGGTGGATCAGGATCACCGAGGCTCATGCACAAGAAGACCAGATGACTCAAGCCAAGATTGAGCAGCTATAGGCCAATGAGAAGAAGCAGCAGGAAGCTTTGCTGGCAGCTCAGAAGGAGATATCTGAACTGAAGCTCCGGGCGGGGTTAAAGAGATCAAAGGATCAGGACAGGCATAAAAAGATGACTAATGCCATTGCTACCAGGAACCTCCTCATTAGGACTATTACAGAGCACCCAGCTGGTCCAGTGACGGAGGCCCTCTTAAAGGAAGTCAGGGAGGATGACTTTGGATTGGATGTCTGATCCCTTTTTACTTGTATTTCTTTTGATATACTTTTTGCTTTTGATTGTTGTATTTTTGACCCACCATGGGAATGTATTGTAAACAAACTATGTATTTTCATTATTTGTAATATATCAGTTTGTCTTATTTATTGATGGGCTTTATCTCTCAACATTATCAAGCATTTCCTCGAGGTCTGGAAAGGTCAAAACCAAAGAACCAAACCGGATACCTTGGAAGACAAATAAGCATATTGCATTGCATACTAACATTTTCTTTGTTTTGTAGGTTTTTGTTTGTTATTTGTTTCTCACTTTGTTGTGGTTTCAGGAAACATTACTCGTCGCAGAGTGTTCCCTGTCAACCAAACACACTGGTACCCAACGCGAAACAACCTTCCAGGCATTCAGATGGATCAGGTATAGCAGGACCTGAATGAGGTAAGAAATCAAATGGCAAACGAAAGGGTTGAGATGAGAAATCAAATGACCCAGTTTATGGCTGTGATGACTGGCTTAGCTCAGAGCCAGGAAAGGCTTAGAGAGCTGGTGGAAAGGCAGACTCCTGAAGAGCCCCACCCTGGAACAGGAGGAACCAACAATAATGAACGCGGGCAGCCTCACATCGACCCACCAGAGTTTGGGCCCCATTTGAACCCTGATGTTAATGTCCCAAGGAATATTCAAGGAAACACTGCAGGAGGCAGGATCTTGCAAGAAGATCCTCAGGAAGAGCAGTTCACAGTTATTGGGGCTGGGGATGAGGTGTATGACCGAAGGTTGGATGAGATTGCTGAAAAGTTGAGGTCTTTGGAATCCTAGAATTCTCTAGGCTTTGACGTAATGGATATGAGGCTGGTAGATGGGGTGAGGATTCCCCACAAATTCAAACCCCCATGCTTTGAAAAATATAATGGTACCTCTTGCCCGCGTACTCATCTTCAATCTTTCTTAGGGAGACTCAAAGCTTATACCATGGACGAGAAATTATGGATGTTCTATTTTGAGGACAGCCTGACTGGAGCATCAAGAGAATGGTATTCGCACCTGACCAGGGCCACTATAAGATGTTGGAAAGACTTGGCCGAAGCCTTCATCCGGCAATACCAGTACAACCTAGACATGGCTCCCAATAGAACCCTTCTAATGGGCATGTATCAGTCATCACGGGAAAGCTTTTGGGATTATGCTCAGAGGTGGAGACAGCTTGCTGCTGCTGTCCAACCACCCATGTCTGAAAGAGAAATGGCTGACATGTTTATGAACACCTTGCAGGAAACTTATATTGACCGACTTGCTGCATTCTCTTCCACCAGTTTCGCTGATGTAGTTATAGCTGGTGAAAGAATTGAAAGTCTTTTGAAGATGGGCAAAATCTTTGACAATGGTGCAAGTTCCTCCAACAACCCCAGAAAACCTTTTTCAGGACCCCGAAGGGCAGGTGAAACAAATGCTATTCATGCAGGCATGGGCAGGCCTCAGTACTCTCACAAATCAATAGCAGCCGTTATTATCGCAGCTCCAGTTCCACAACAACCACTTTTTCCTCAACAACAACAACATCACTATCAACAACAATCTCATTTTCCGCAACAAATAACGTACATCAATAACAACAACAACCAACAACAGCGCCCCTTTCAACATAGGCCATCTCAGGAAAATAGGGTGATTGACCCTATTCCTATGCCTTATGCCGCTCTACTGCCACAAGTCCTGAAGCTCAACCTGGTTGAGTTAAGGACGCTGGCTCCACCAGATCCTCTCAACCTCCCGAAGAATTATGATGCTAGTGCCAGGTGTGCTTTTCACTCCAACGCACCTGGTCACAAAACCGAGAAATGTAGAGCCTTGCAAATGAAGGTTCAAGATCTGGTCGATTCCAAAGCTCTCAATTTCGCACCTCCTCCAAATGTTAACAAAAATCCTATGCCTAATCATGGTGGGCCCATGATTAATGCCATAGAAGAAGACCAACCATCTGCACTGATTGACAATGTGGCACTGATTCAAACACCGCTAGCAGAAGTCAAGGCTCAACTCTTAAGATGCCAGATGTTCCCGGGCTGTGAGGCCTGCTGCGAATCGTGCAGAACTGCTATTAATGGTTGTGAGAGGCTAAGGTTTGGCATAGACGGCCTTATCAGAGATGGAATTTTGCAAATTACCACAACGGCGTCTACAACATCAACAACTCTTTCTTCAGCAACAATAGATCCTCCTACAACATCAACAATTCTTTCTTCAACGATATCAGATCCTCCTACAACTGCAACAACTATCATTCCCACTGATTCATCCACAATTCCAGCAATCACTCCATCCATTATTTCAACAAACCAAAGTTCAGCAACACTTACTTCTACAACATCAACACCCATCTTATCAACGGAAACACCTACATCACCAGCAAACACTAACGAAGATGTCTCAACGGTCACAATCTATTATGACCCGACAACTATTCATCCCAACAACAATTTTCAACAACAAACTGCAACACCTACTGTCAGATCTCCAATCACAATCTACTATGACCCGCATACCATCACAGTTCCTCCATTGCAGCAATCAGTCCGGTCACCATTACGGTGCCTGGACCTGTTCCTTATGAAAGTAGTAATGCCATACCTTGGCACTACGACTCTGATCTCTACTGCGACAGGAAGAAAATCACTCTAGATTCATCAACCTCGTCACCACAAGTTGACAATGTTGGGGGAGGCGGAGGCTTCACCAGAAGCGGACGCCTTTTTGCCTCACAAATACCGAAACCCAATGCTGAAGCAGAAGCTGCTGCTAAGGCAAAAGGGAAGAATATGGTACTTGAAGAGCCAACTGTTAAAGAAACTCCGAAGACGTCTTTTGAGCAAGAGGTGGACGAGTTCATGAGAATAATAAAAAAGAGTGTTTACAAAGTGGTGGACCAGCTTCATCAGACACCCTCCAAAATCTCTATATTATCATTGTTAATGTGTTCCGAAGCCCATAGGAATGCACTGTTGAGGGTCATGCATGCAGCCTACATGCCGGAAGAGATTACGGTTAATCAGCTGGAAACAGTGGTTGCAAATGTTAACACCTATCATGGACTGGGCTTCACAGATGCTGATTTAACAACAGAGGGACACAATCATAACAAGGCTTTACACATCACCTTAGAGTGCAAAGGTGCTGTTATTTTTTATGTGCTGGTAGACACTAGGTCCTCGCTCAATGTCCTCCTAAAGAAAGCCTTGGTGAAGCTGGAATACGATGGTTTGGCATTGCGTCCAAGTAACTTGGTGGTGAGAGCATTTGATGGCTCTAAGAGATTAGTGCTTGGAGAGATTGATTTACCTGTGATGATTGGTCCACAAATCTTTAAAACTACTTTCTTTGTGATGGACATACAGCCGACCTACAGTTGTTTGTTGGGTAGACCCTAGATTCACGCTGATGGCGCTGTTACATCTACCCTTCACTAGAAATTAAAATTTGAGTGGGAAGGCCAGATCACCACAATCTGCGGGGAGGAAGACATTTTTGTTAGCTAGCTGACTACTTACAAGTATATAGAGATGGATGGGGAGATCCATGAGACTATGAGTCAGGGATTTGAGGCCCTTAACATCAATGAAGCAACTGCTGTGTCTGGAACTTCCATCACTTCATATCAACAAGCCCGGAAGGTTGTTGAGGAGGGTACCGCTCAGGGCTGGGGCAAGCTACTGCCAGTAGAAAAGAAAGAAGACAGATTCAGGTTGGGTTACAGACCAACTCGACAAGATCAACCAGAGGCTGCAACGAAGCCCAAATTTTGTCAATGGGGGACTGCTTACCCTGGATGCTGTGAACAGTCTGGAAGACGAGGAAGAAGACGAACGCAACCTGGAAAACTGGATACATCCAAGGATCCCGGGGAACCAAGTCTCTAACTGGTCTTCCCAGGAAATTATAAGAGTTACTCCTGCAGAGTAATTATTATTTCCTGTCTTTTAAGCATGCATCAAGTCCTGCATCTTGCCCAAGGTGTCAGGACTCATTTTGTAATAGGGCCATCTTGTATTTTGTGCAAATGATTAATTAATGAATATCAGGACATCTTTTGCAAACGAGTCTCTCTTTTTTTTCGCTCACTGTTTTTCATTTTTCATTTTTTGTACAAAACAATAAAATGGCAATGTTTTCAAAATAACAATTTAATTTTCACTTTTTCTAAAACAAGATAAAACTGATCACTAAAATAAACCAATCTAAACCTTTGCAGAGAGTGCCCTCCAGATTGCACCGACAACAACACTGCTATGACTTTGCATGACTTCGACAATCCGATTAATCAAGCCGATGAAGGGGTTAAAGAGGATTATGAGCTACCTGAAGAACTAGCCAGATTGCTAAGACAAGAGGAGAAGGTTATCACTCCTCATCAGGAGGAAGTTGAGACAATTAATCTTGGTACCGAAGAAGACTTGAAAGAAGTGAAGATCGGGGCACGTCTGCAAGATTCAGTGAAGGAAAAAATTATTGACATGCTTCGAGAGTACGTTGATGTCTTTGCTTGGTCTTATCAAGATATGCTAGGTCTGGATACCGGCATTGTTATGCACAAGCTGTCACTAAAAGAAGACTGTCCTCCCGTGAAACAGAAGCTACGCCGCACTCGTCCGGATATGGCCATGAAGATAAAAGAAGAGGTACAAAAACAGTGGGACGCCGGTTTCCTTGCTTTAACTAGTTACCCGCCGTGGGTTGCTAACATCATACCAGTGCCTAAGAAGGATGGCAAAGTACGGATGTGTGTGGATTACCAGGATCTAAAAAGAGCTAGCCCGAAGGATGATTTCCCTTTACCTTACATTGATGTATTGGTCGACAACACGGCTCAATTCTCGGTGTTTTCCTTCATGGACGGATTCTCCGGGTATAATCAGATCAAGATGTCACCTGAAGACATGGAGAAAACTACTTTCATTACGCCCTGGGGCACATTCTGTTATAAGGTAATGCCATTTGGACTGAAGAATGTCGGGGCAACATATCAACGGGCTATGGTAACATTATTCCACGACATGATCCACAAAGAAATTGAATGTTATGTGGATGACATGATTGCCAAGTCCCTCACAGAAGAAGAAAATCTGGTAAATTTGTTGAAGCTGTTCAAGCGTCTAAGGAAGTACCAGCTAAAGTTAAACCCCAACAAATGCACATTCGGGGTACGTTCCGGTAAGCTGATGTGATTTATTGTAAGTGAAAAAGGAATTGAAGTTGACCCTGACAAAGTCAAAGCCATTCAAGAGATGCCTGCACCAAAGACTGAAAAAGAAGTTCGGGGGTTTCTAGGTAGATTGAACTACATATCAAGGTTCATATCTCATCTTACTTTAACCTGTGAGCCCCTGTTCAAGCTATTAAGAAAGGAACAAACGGTCAGGTGGAATGAACACTGCCAGAAGGCTTTTGACAAAATCAAGGAGTACTTATAAGAACCTCCAATTCTTATGCCTCCAGTTGAAGGAAGACTTCTAATAATGTACCTGACAGTATTAGAAGAATCAATGGGGTGTGTGCTAGGCCAGCATGATGAGTCTGGTCGAAAAGAGTATGCAATTTACTACCTAAGCAAAAAGTTTACCGACTGTGATCAACGTTATTCACTGCTCGAGAAAACTTGTTGTGCTTTAGCGTGGGCTGCTCGCCGACTAAGACAATATATGTTGACCCACACTACCTTGTTGATCTCAAAGATGGACCCAGTCAAGTACATATTTGAGAAGCCAGCGCTTACCAGAAGAGGTGCAAGATGGCAAATGATTCTGACAGAATATGACATTCAGTACACATCTCAAAAAGCCATCAAAGGTAGTGTACTGTCTGACTATCTAGCTGAGCAACCCATTGATGATTACCAACCAATGAGATTCGACTTCCCTGACGAAGACATCATGTTCCTGAAAGAAAAAGATCATGAAGAGCCTGTTCACACTGAAGGGCCTGATCTAGAAGAAAAATGGACAATGATGTTCGATGGGGCTGTCAACATGAATGGTCGTGGAGTTGGTGCAGTGCTTATTACACCTAAAGGAGTTCACATGCCTTTCTCGGCAAAACTCACCTTTAACTGCACTAACAACGAAGCTGAATATGAAGCTTGTATCATGGGTCTTAAGGAAGCCATTGACCTCAGGATCAAGACTTTAACTGTATTCAGAGATTCAACTTTGGTAATCAATCAGACCAACGGCAAATGGTACACCCACCAAGAGCATCTGATCCCATACTGAGACTACACGAGGAGGTTAATGACTTTCTTCACAATAGTCATGCTTGAGTACATCCCTCGAGACGAAAATCAGTTTGCAGATGCTCTGGCTACCATTTCCTCTATGATCAAAGTTCAAGCTGCCAACTTTGTGCCTCGGATTTCAGTATCCAGACTTGACCGACCAGCATACGTTTCTCTGTGGACATTGTTGAAGATGACAAGCCTTGGTTCCATGACATCAAATGCTTCTTAGAGGATCAAACATACCCACCTGGGGCATCATCCAATGATAAGAAGACATTAAGAAGGTTGGCTGGTAGTTTCTTCCTGAATGCTGATGGCTCCTTGTACAAGAGAAACTTAGACATGGTGCTTCTCAGATGTGTTGATAAGAAAGAGGCAAACTTGTTGATGCACGAGGTGCATGAAGGATCTTTGGTACCCATGCTGGAGGACATGCAATGGCTAAGAAATTGCTGAGATCAGGTTACTACTAGATCACAATGGATGCACACTGTTGTGCCTATGCCAGAAAGTGCCATAAATGCCAGATCTACGCAGACAAAGTGCATGTGCCTCCAAATCCTTTGAACGTGATGTCTTCACCTTGGCCCTTTGCCATGTGGGGCATTGACATGATTGCAAAGATCAAACCAACTACTTCAAATGGCCACAAATTCATCCTGGTAGCCATTGATTACTTCACCAAATGGGTTGAAGCAGTTTTGTATGCTAACGTCACCAGGCAGGTGGTAGCCAGATTCCTAAAGAGAGACATCATCTGTCGATATGGAGTGCCCGAGCGAATCATTACTGATAATGGTTCCAACTTGAATAATAAAATGATGGCAGAACTGTGTCGGGACTTCAAGATCCAACATCACAACACTTCTCCTTACAGGCCAAAGATGAATGGCGATGTTGAGGCAGCTAACAAAAACATTAAGAAGATTGTGCAAAAGATGGTGGTTACTTATAGAGACTGTCATGAGATACTACCATTTGCCTTGCATGGGTATCGTACCTCAATCAGAACGTCCACTGGGGCAACACCATATCAGCTTATGTATGGTATGGAAGCAGTCCTACCTATTGAAGTTGAATTACCCTCCTTACGGGTACTAATGGATGTCAAGTTGAATGAAGCAGAATGGGTCCGATCTCGGTACAATCAACTGAATCTGATCAAAGAAAAGAGATTAGCTGCAATCTGTCATGGGCAGTTATACCAGAGAAGAATGAAGAAAGCCTTCGATCAGAAAGTCAGGCTTCGGGAATACCAAATGGAGATCTTGTGCTGAAATGACTCCTTCCTCCTCATACAGACCACAGGGGCAAGTGGACTCCGAATTACGATGGTCCATTCATAGTAAAGAAAGTTTTCTCGGGTGGAGCACTGATGCTCTCTACTATGGATGGTGAAGATTTCTTATCCCCTGTGAATTCAGATGCAGTTAAAAAATACTTCGCATAAAATGACTCGCTGGACACAAAAATAGAATGTAAGTCCAGGCAAAAATAGGGCATCCTGGCGAGTCAAAAACAGAATAAAAGACTCGAGCAAAAATAAGGGAAAAATAAATTGTGTACACCCACTGAGTTGAAAAGCCATATTGGACGGCTCAGGCAAAAATGGGTATCCCGGTGGATTGAAAACCTGATAGGGCGATCCACGCAAAATAAGAGAATAAGCGAACAACTGCATTCTGAATTCGTCTGTATCACTTACAACACGACAAGCTTCGAAAGGATAAAGCATTAGTCAAAATTAACCTTCCTCAGAAAGCAAGATAATAATAACGTCAAGGTCATACAGGTCATAGCAAAGGGAAGCTCACTAAAGCGTCGTCAACATTGCCAGCACCTTTATTTTTCTCAATTTGTAACAATCTCCTCATTTCAGGGATTTGTTTCTTTGACTGTATTTTGCCGATTCAGGGTGCCCAAATTAATAAAATCAGAGTTTTCAGTCACACTTCATCTTGTACATTTTGGTGTTTCGTTTGCAAAATGTCCAAATATCCATGATATAATACTTGCATAAAACAAATGTTCCTTTCTAAATAACATGCTTGCAGGAAATGTATTTACTTCCAGGAATATCTAACTCCTATGACGGAATCCGGTAAGGGATACCTCAGGATACTGGTATGTTTCTTTGTCTTGACAGGATAGCAGTATCTGGAATGCTTTTCCCCAACGAAGTTGCCAAGGCGTCACTTCCCTAACACATTTTCTTTAAGTAACATCTGAAAATGTTTTTCCCAGCTGAGTTGCCCAGCCTCTTCAACAGGATCCCCACAAATATCTCTAGGAAGATCGTTCGATGATCTCTTCTCCCCCAAACAGAGTACCAGGTCTCCCAAAGATAAGGGAACCATCTCCCCACAGAGTTCCAGCCTCTACCCGGAAGAGCAATGCCTGAAATTCTCACACAACAAAGTGACAGAAACTTCTTCATCCCCAGCTGGGTTATCTCCTTGCCAAATAGATATATCAGTGATCCACTTTTCCAAGTAGAGCCATACTTTTTATCAGATCTACTAGTGATCTCATCCCTAGCTGGGATACTCTTTCAAGCAGATCATCCAGAGATCTTCAGATTAGCAGGATCCGAATCCCGGATCGGTTTCTTTTGTATAATCATAGCATTCGCATCATAAATCACCGAAATATGCGCAACATTCCGTCTAATACGGAGCATTACAGCAAAAATCAAACATTTGCATGATCACAAGTCAGGTTCGAACCAGTCACCTGTAAATACCAATAATACCTCATCAGCAATATACAAAATACCTCTCAATTTCCCCAACAGAAAGCCAAAGCGTCCCCTTTGCACTCTCCAACACAAATACATGTTTATATATACTCATTCGACACTCGTCCGTGTCATATCATCTCCCTGCACATATAAGCCACAAATATCCTTTTTGAATACAGAAACTTACATACTCTTTTGACACCCGTCCGTGTCACCATTCCCCAGCTTGGTTACCTAAACACTTATTGCAAACCAAACACTTATTATAATACACTCTTATTGACACCCGTCCGTGTCATCCTGTCCCCGCAAATTGCCCGAATACCTTTTACACTCATAAGTTCATAACTTATACACTTTCTCTTCTGACACTCGTCCGTGTCACCTTTCCAGCAAGTTGAACACTCGTTAGTGTCTTGCTCATACTTCACAATGCTTGTTTTTACTCATACATATACTCATCCGTATCTTGTATATACACTTATTCCCCACAGATTCGACACTTTTCCGTGTTCTTTGTTAACTAGTTGGTACTCGTCCGTACCATCATCTCTGAACATGTGTCGGTGTTTGTTTCTACCGATACTCGTCCGTATCACGATCTTAAGGATGCTCGTCCGCATCTTTAATCTATACACGTTGTCAAACACTGATACCTTTATTTCTTAAGCATAAGCACTCGTTCGTGTTTACCATTCCCCAGTGAAGTAACTTTTCTTCTATCTGACATTCGTCCTATGTCATGATACTTTCGGCAGCCGTACCCTGCCAGGTGATCGTCCTTCACCTATGGATGACTGTCCCTCATCCTTTCCCCAGTGGAGTCCCCTTTATTGGAACCCCTTTCTATCCGGCATTCGTCCTATGTTGTAATATTTAGCAGCCGTCCCCTGCTAGGTGATCGTCCTTCACCTCTTGATGATCGTCCTTCATCATTTTATCCGATGGCCGTCCCCATCGTTGATCTTGTTATCTGACATTCGTCCTATGTCATGATAAACCCCGAGAGCAGTCGTACCCTGCTAGGTGATCGTCCTTCACCTCTTGATGATCGTCCTTCATCATGCTTATCCGATGGCCGTCCCCATCGTCGACCTTTTCTATCCGACATTCGTCCTATGTCGTGATAAAGAGCAGTCATCCCCTGCTAGGTGATCGTCCTTCACCTTTGATGACCGTACCTCATCATTATTTCATTTATTCTTTGAACCGATGGCCGTCCCCATCGTTGTTTACCTTACTTTATGAACCTGACGGCCGTCCCCATCATTTCCTTTATCTTTAATCTCCAGAAAATCTTACCTTGCTACTTGATGGCCGTCCCCATCATGATCTCTTTATTTCCCCAGCATGTCAGCCGTCCCCGTCATTTCTTTACCCCCAGCAGTCGTCCTCTGCTCGATGGTCGTCCTTCATCGCCCGCACTATAATCATACTATACTTTCTTTTACAATTTATATCCCTTTTCTTCTTAGCCCTAGTGAGTGCAAATTTTGGATTGTCTTTGGTATTCAACCACAAGTTATCTTGTTCGTCTGTTAAGCCCGTCGCTTACATCTTGCACAGCTAACTCATGTTTGAATAGGGGCAGCTGTAAACACCCCAAATTTTCCCTCACTAAGTTCACATCATGGCTTGTGATCTTTCATCTTGGCATAAGTTTAAACATATCATCTCACATTGCATTTTTGCTTCATCTGCATAGTTCAAGTTCATCTGCATCTAGGGTTTGTGATCTGAGCAATCCAAGATTCATCTGAGCCATTCCAAAGGCCATCAATCATTCCAAGAGGGTCCATGTATGTTCAATTATCATATTATATCACCCAAAGATCAAGGAAGTCAAGGAATCACAAGAACTTGCAAAGCATGGAAGCAGAGCCAGGGTTTAACTACACAGATGACCTGAAGTTAGGGTTTTGGTTTCAGAGGCCATAACTCCAAATTTTTTGGTCATTCTTGTTTCTAATGGTCACAATTGTTATAAAGATCATGTGTACCAAGTTTGATGAAGAAATTCATTATGGAAGTCATCTGATTATTGGGTAACTTTTTGAGCAAGTCAGAGCAAAATCAGGGCATCTGAGGCCCCCCAACATGGAACCAAAGTGGATTTTTCATCAAATTGAAGTTATATGATCTTTATTTGATCATTTAAGTACTTAGAAGTTCATAAAATTGTAGAAAAGTGAGCTAAACCAAAAGTTGCCAAAAATGGAAATGACTTGTAATGTAAACTTTCCATTTTGGGAAAGTTTTTCAACCTCCTCTTTCTCAACCAAAAATGCTTCAAATGAAAAATTGTTGGTCATGAAAGTTGTAGATTGGATCATTCCCTTTCCAAAAATTACAAGAAAAAGATCTAATTCATTTTGGAACTCAAGATATGGCTTGTCAAAGTTGGCAAAAATACCATAATTTTCAAGAATGCACCAAAAGGGATTCTTTGCAAAACCACTTGCCAAGGCTTTTTTGTGACTTCAAACACACTTCTATGTATCATAACATCATTGTACATTGCCTAAAACTCAGAATTGCCCAAAGAATTTCAAGATTTCATGCCTTGAACATCAAGAATTCTCAAAGGGGCCAAAACTTCACATAATTGCAAAACACCACATAACTTTGCTCCCACTTGCTGAATTGCTTCAAGATTGATTTTGTGGACATCCTTGAACTCAGCTGCGCATGGACAAGCCAATGAGCCAGCTACACCATTGCCCGTACCTCAAGTACACAAGTTGGTGACTTTTTGCAAGAAGCCCATACCAATAACCATAGGCCACAACCACTTCTCTGACCTATCACAACTTGTTATGTGGACCAAATGCAGATCATAACACACAACATTGCAAGCTGAAACATCAGAATCCTCAAGTTCCAAAAATCTCTCCCTCTTGCATTTTCCTTCGAATCTCTCAGCTCACTTACTCAAACTCAAAACCAATTCCACCATTCATCTTAAAATCACTCACTGATCATAAAGCAACCACAAAAACAGCCAAGAACACACCATACACAAAACACGATTCTTGGCCAGTTCAGTTGCTACAACACAAACCAGCCATTCTCAAAGCCTTTGAAGCATTCCATTAGCCTCAAGAGATCAAAGGGAAGCTTTTTGTACCAAGGAAGTGGCCAGAAAGTTCAAGTTTGAAAAGCTCCATCTCAGGTAGTCATTTGAATTCATTTTTCCAGAACTCCTTTTTTATGTTACAATATGAAAAAGCATGCTTCACTGATCACTCTGAGCTTTGAATTTTCGAAAATGGTGTAGAATCGAGTATGTACTGAACCTCTGAAATTTTTGCCATTTTTATGTTTCTCTTCGAATCTTGTTGTTCAGCCATTATAAATTTGATTTGAGTGTGGATTTGAGCTTAGGAGAGTGAGAGGATTTGATCTGGAGCTTTAGAGCTCCAGAAATGACCTAGGGAGAGAGTTTGAAGTTTTTAGGGGAGGGTGTCACCGGAGAAGACGACCGGAGCTCTTCTCCGGTGACCTGAAAGTCATTAAATGTTTTAATTAGGTTTAGGGTTTTGTTTGAACGTAGGCCGTTGATTTGAGTTTCCCGCGTGAGATGAGTGGCTAGGATTGTGTCATTAACCTTTAATCTGGATTTATTAAATAACTAATTAGGATTAATGGAATTTGAATACTGGCCATCAGATCTGGCGCGCAGTCAACCCTAGAAATCCCCAGAACCAGCCTGAACCATTGGATGTGATTACTTCTGTTTATTTCATTTTTTATTTCAATTTTTCTCATTTATTTTGTACCATTTATTTAAAATAGCTAAAAAATTCCAAAAAATAATTTTATTCTGCATTTTTATTTCAAATAATTTTCTTAACCCAAAAATATTTTTATTTTTTATTTTTCACATTAAACAATCATTTTTAAAACATTTAAATGTTTATTTAATTAATTAATGAGAATTAATTAATTAGAATATCATTTAGGTTTCTAAAAATCCCAAAAAAATTCACATTGTATATTTAAACATTTAGAAACATTGTCATACCATCCACACAAATTTCTTTTTGGTTTTGAACCATCTTTGATAATTTTCTTGAATTTAGGGTTCACAAAATTCACATTTTAGAACCCTAACTTCAAGAATTATTTTCTGCCTAACCAAGAATGGTATGACAATGGTTCTTTTTGCATTGATCTTAATTTAATATGTTGTTCTCAGCATAATTTTGTCACAAATTTCTTCTGCATTTTTGATTTGATTTGTATTTTTTCCCTTTAGGTGCCTTAAAACCCTAGATAACTTAGAAAAATCATAACTTTCATTAGGTTAAGAGTTAGGTCTTCTCCTTTGGGGTGTGGTATCATATGGGGTTAGGGATCCTTTGATTGCATTTTTAATTTTTTATCTTGTCATTTGCTTCTGTTTTTGAGTTTTGCATCTCATGTTTGTCGCTCCCGCCAAATGACACAAGGCCAGAAGGCGTACAGACGCGAACGGTCGGCGAAAGAGAGAACATGAAGATGAACTGAAAAGAGTCGCCAGCTAGGCATTTTTATCCCAAAGGAAAGGTAATGCTGCATAAACCTAAGAAAGAAATGCACAAGACGATCGCGAACCAGAGAAATTGAGAAAGGGGGTTGGTTACAACCTAGGAAGGTATTAGCACCCAGATTGTCTGTCGTACTCGACGGGATCCATGCTTGAAAGTTTGTGTTTAAAGGGGTAGTGTCAGTGCTATTCTGTGTGCAAAATAATGGAAAAGAATGCAAGTGTCAGTGCAAAAGAAGTGTGAAAAGAAGTGTCAGTGCAAGGAAAGAGTGCAATGCTCAAGACAATGAGGCTTAAAAGAATAAGGCTGGAAGAGGGGGAATATACAAAGACTTTTGTTCGATAACAGTTAAGTTATGCCTACGTATCCTCTCGTGCAATGAGGAAGTCAGAACACCGTAGTTCGACTCAATGAGACTGAAAGAAAGAATTGACTGGTGAACTGCTTACTTGTCTATGCTCAAGTGTATGACCTGTCTGGCTCAGGTGCTAACTGTCTTGCATTAGATGGAAGAAGCAAGTTCTCGTTTATGAGTGAATGAGGTGAGAAAAGAATCCCGGAGGAGACGATTATTGTTTGTTTTTGTGTTTTCAATCTTTTATTGCTTTTTGTATTTGTCATAAGTTAATGAGCTTAAGCCTAAACCAAGGTTAGTAAACTCATCACATCCTCCCTCTGATTAGGGGTAATGAGAATACCTTAAATGTGAAGTAAACACCTCACACTTAATCACCATGATGTAGGATTAAGATCATTAACCTACTTGCATTTATTTAGATGTTTTTGGAGTTTTTGTTTAGTGTTAAGTAATGAGTTTAAGCCATAATCAAGGATTTAATGGACCCATTACACCATCCTAATAGAAGGATAATAGATGAGAACATTTAAGCTGAGGAAGGCTCCTCAACTTAATCCATGATTAGGGATTAACCTCATGACAAAACAAAGCCTTTATTAAAGTGGATTTTAGTTAATGTTAAGATTAAGAAGTGAATTTTATGGTTTGTAAGACAACTTAAGGGGCACTTGTCCATTAACACTAGGGTTAGTCCTTCTTAACCAATTAAGGAAGAATTAGAACCCTAATGCAAGGCCCAAGTTACAAGCTTGATGTCTTAGTGATTATTAAGTGAATTGATTAAATGATTTAAACACTTTAAGGGTTTAACACTTGGGATTAAAGTTATATACTCCATCCTAATAGAAGGATACGGGCATAACCCTAATCACAAAGCCTTAAAACCTTTAAGGTTTAGTCCTTGATTAAGAGATGAGAAGAGAAGACACAAAGATGACACAAAGGTAAAACTAATGGGGGGACTAATCAAACCCTAATTGTGATCATGCTTGGGTATTCCTAGGTTTTATGAGGCTTGCAAGAGATCTTCAAGGAAAAACCACCAAGGAAGAAGCAGGATGGAAGGAGGAGAAGCAGAAAGAAGCAAGACAACTTACTTCACTCAAGAAGATAAGTTGCTTGAAGAAAGAAGGTGATGAGGGAACATGAATGAGCAAGCCCACTCTAATACAAAATTAAAATGCAGAAATGATGCATAAGAGAGATGAGAAGAGATTGTGAGAAGTGAAGGCAAATTCACTTCTCAAACACTTACCACCTGAAAAGTTAGCAAAAGGAAATGAAATGAAATGAGGATGAAATGAAATGCAAGGATGGAAACCAAACCAGAAGCATGTTCATGATGCTAATGATGCAAAGAGATGATATAAATGTATGTCATGAGATGAAGATGATCATACAAAGGATGGGAATGCAAATGAAGCATTAAGGAAGCATGAAAGTTCATGAATGCATATGAAATGAAATGAAAGCATAACACGGCAAATGGATGATGCAATGATCAAACAGGATTTCAATGTGTTCTAAGATGTCTTATATGTCATTTGGATGCACAAAATGTCATGGCAAGTGTCGCTCCCGACAAATGAAAATGGATCAGATGAAGGTACAGACGCGAACGGTCGGCGAGAGGGGCAATGAGAACACACAGCCGTGAACTCACTGGAGGTGAATAGAGTCGCCAGCTAGGCATTTTTATCCCGGAGGAAAGGCAATGCTGCATAGACCTAGAAAAAGATGGATAAGACGGTTTGCGAACCAGAGAGACTGAGAAAGGGGGTTGGTTACAACCTGGGAAGGTGTTAGCACCCAGATTGTCCGCCGTACTCGACGGGATCCACGCTTAAAAGATTTGTGTTTTAAAGGGGTAGTGTCAGTGCAATCTGTGTATGAAATAGCTGGAAGAGATGTACAGGTGTCAGTGTAAAAGAGAGTGAAGTGTATAAATGAAGTGTCAGTGTAAGGAAAAGAGTATGCTCAAGATCATGAGGCTTAAGAGAATGAAACTGAAAGGAGGGGGAATATACAGAGACTTTTGTTCGATAACTGTTAAGTTATGCCTACGTATCCTCTCGTGCAATGAGGAAGTCAGAACACCGTAGTTCGACCCAAAGAGACTGAAAGATGAATTGACTTGTGAACTGCTTACTTGTCTATGCTCAAGTGTATGACCTGTCTGGCTCAGGTGCTAACTGTCTTGCATTAGACGGAAGAAGCGAGTTCTCGGTTGTGAGTGAATGAGATGAGAAAAGAATCCCGGAGGAGACGATTATTGTTTGTTTTTGGTGTTTTCAGTCTTTTATTGCTTTTGAAAGTTTGTCATAAGTTAATGAGTTTAAGCCTAAACCAATTGGTTAGTAAACTCATCACATCTTCCCTCTGATTAGGGGTAATGAGAGTACCTTAAGTGTGAAGTCAGATTCTCACACTTAATCACCTTTGGTGTAGGATTAAGATCATTAACCTACTTATGATTATTTAGATGTTTTTGTGATTTTTGTTTAGTGTTGAGTAATGAGGTTAAGCCATAATCAGGGATTAAACAGACCCATTACACCATCCTAAAAGAAGGATGATAGATGAGAATGTTTAAGTTGAGAAAAACTCCTCAACTTAATCCATGATTAGGGATTAAACCCATGACAAAACAAACCTTTGATTAAGTGGATTTTAGATTAATGGTATGATGATGAAGTGAGTTTTATGATTTGTAAGACAAACTTGAGGGGGACTTGTCCATTAACACTAGGGTTAGTCCTTCTTAACCACTTAAGGAAGAATTAGAACCCTAATGCAAGGCCCAAGTTACAAATGTGATGTCTTGATATTTATTAAGTGAATTGATTAAGAGATTTAAACACATTAAGGGTTTAACACTTAGGATTAAAGTTATACACTCCATCCTAAAAGAAGGATGCAGGCATAAGCTTAATCACAAAGTCTTAAAGCCTTTAGGGTTTAAACCCTGATTATGAGGTGAGAAGAGAGGACTCAAAGAGATGACACAAAGGTAAAAACTATGGGGGGACTAATCAAAACCCTAATTCATTGTCATGCTTGGATGATCCTAAGGTTTGTGAGGTTTTCAAGAGCAATCTTCAGAAGATCCACCAGGATGCAGATGAACAGGATCAAGAGAAGCAAAATGACTTGCTTCATTCAAGAAGTCAAGTCACTTGAAGGAAGAAAGTAAGAAGAAGAAGAATGAGCAAGCTCAAACTCAAACACATATAAGAATGCAGCAATGGATGCAAGAGAGATGAAAAGAAAAGTTATGAGAAGTGAAGGCAAATTCACTTCTCAAAGTCACTTACCACCTGAAATGTTAGAAAGAAATGCAATGCAATGCAAGATGAGATGAAATGGTATGATGCTAGACCATACCAGAAGCATGTTGATGATGAAAATGATGCTATGAGATGCTACAAACATGAGGCAAGGCATGGAGATGTTCATACAAGATTATGAATGCAAATGATGCAAGCTAAGGAGCATGAACAAGCATGGAAAGTTATGAAACATACAAGGCAAATGGCATGGCAAATATGTGATGCAATGATCAAACATGCTTCCTACATGTCTTAAGATGTCAAATGAATCACAAGAATGCACAAAAGGCAAAGACAAGTCATGTTATGCAAGAGGATGCAAGAAGGATGCAAAAGAAAGCCCAAATTAGGGTTCATGAATCAAACATCAAACAAAAATCCAAAACAGAAACAAAACCTAATATAAAAAATGGAAAATGCCACCCAAAGAAACCCTAAACCTATAATGATAAAAAAATAAAATAAAAATATTTTTGGGTCTTAAAAATTAATAAAACTTTAAGGAAAAAGTTTCATAATTTTTAAGATATTTTTGCTATTTTTAAATAATTATGCAAGTTTAATGAAATAAAAAGAATTAAAAATCAAATAAAATAAAAGTAAACAGAAAGGATGGCTGAGATTGATTCTGGCAGTGGATGGGTTGACTGCGCGCGCAGATCAAAGGCCCACATTCAAACTTCTAAAACTCAATTAATTAAATTAATTAATCCTGATTATCACTTAATGAAATGATCCTGACCCTTCGTACACGCGCGGGAGATGAAATCCAGTGGCTCACATTCAAACTTTGCCCTAACCCTAATTAACCCCACTAATTACTTTCAGGCTGCCGGAGAAGACTTCCGGTCGTCTTCTCCGGCCAGCTCTCACCTGAGAAACCTCAAAACCCCTCAAAACGTAACAAAAACAAAATCTATGAATTGGGAAATGATCTCCAGCCTCTCACGAATCAAACCCCTCTCTCAAAACAAATTTATTCTTCCTAAACAAGCTGAATCGAAAGAAAGAAAAACTAGGGCACGCAAGCTTCAGAGACAAATTAAACTCTCAAATCAAAGCCATTTTCAAAACCAACGATACCAGGATGATCAGTGAAGCACATAGAACAAGTTTGTAACAAGAAAACTGATTTCTGGAAAAATAATTTTCAAGCTACCTAAGATTTGAAGCTTTCAGTTTGAAGACTTTTTGGTCACTTCTTTCAGTGCAAACTCATCCACTTGGTCCCCAGAAGATGTTTGAATGCTCAAAGAGGATTTAAGTTGGCTGGATAGTGAGTTTCGAAAGCTTCTGCTCAAGCTCAGTCAAAAATGGCAATGGAGTTTTAGGCAGTTTCAGGTCATGGTGATGGGTTCTATGTGATCAGGACAATGAGTAGAGAAGATCTGAGGTGTTTGTTTTGGTGTTTGAGAGCTGTGGTGAGAGATTCGAATGAATCTGCAGCTTGAGGGGAGAAATGGCAATGGAGTGTTCTTGCTGTTTCAGGCTTGGTTCTTGGTTGCTGGGTGGTCTATGGAGCAAGGTGAGATGATTGGTGAAGGTGGTTGAAGTGTTTTCAGGCTGTGGAGAGAAATTCGAAGGCTTATGCAATGTGGTGTGTTTTTTTGTGAATGTTGTGAATGTGTGAGCTTCAGCCTTGCTTGGAGTGTGTTATGGCCAGCAAATTGTCCACATAACTCTCTCTCATTGGTCAGTTGACAAGACATGTGCTTTTTTGATTGGTATGGCCACTTTTGCAATTTGTCAACTCTTGTGTAAGAGAAAGCATGGGCAGCTTCTAGGCTAGTACATGGGCTGGTTCTGGCGCAGCAAGATGAGGGGAAAGGGCTAGCTTGGTTCAACAGCCAATGCATCAAGTGGGTGAAGCATGATCATGAGTTTTGCAACTTGTTGTACTTTGGTTCACATGTGAAGAAAGTCTTGTTACATAAACCAAACTATGTAAAAACTTGATCCAATTCTGATTTTTTAGGCTCATAGAATGTTTATGTAATGGTTTGAAATGAATTAGAGGTCACAATATGCATTGGTACAAGACTTTGCAAAATTCTCACTTAAGGCATGTCTTGAAAATCAATGATTTTAGCCAACTTTGCATTGCCATAACTTTTGATCCAAGAAGAGTTTGATCATGTTCTTGTACTTTTTGAAAAGGGAAAGATGAGATCTACAACTTTCATGACCAAAGTTTTTTCATTTGAAGCTTTTTTGGATCAAGAATCAAGGCTTGAAAAATGACCTAAAATGATGCATTCTTGAAAAGTCAACTATGCTCCAAAAGTCAACATTTGCAAAAACCCTAAATTCTTGATTTTTATGAACTTCAACCTTCTTCCATGATAAAATAAAGATCATATACACTCAAAATGATGAAGATCACCCATTGGTTGGGTCATTGGGGGCCTCAGATGCCCTTATTTTACACTGACTTGTCTGAAAAGTCAACCCTTGATCAGATGACTTCCCCATGGAATTTCTTCATGAAAATTGATATGCATACTCCCTATACCATATAGAGATCAATGGAAACAAGAATGACCAAAAAATTTGGAGTTATGGCCTCTGAAACCAAAACCCTAATTTTCAGTCAACTGTGCAGTTCAAACTGGCTCTGCATCACCTCAAACCCTAGTTCTTGTGATTCCTCTGCAATTTTGACTTTGAGGAGATGAAATATGATATAAGAACACACATGGACCCCTTTGAGTTGATTGGTGGCCTTTGGAGTGGCTCAAGATGCCCTGAGGTTGCTCAGATCACAAACCCTAGGTGCAGATGCCTTAGAAACTATCCAGTGAATCAAAAAATGAGATGTGAGATGATATGATTGTATTTATGCATATGAGGATGATCACAGGCCATGGTGTGAATGGGTGAGGGCAAATTTGGGGTGTTTACAGCAAGTTCATGTATGCAAGCTTATACAAGATGAATGCAAAGGAAGATACAAATTAGGGTTATATGATCATGTGAAATGCAAAACTCAAAAATAGAAGCAAAACATAAGATAAAAAATTGAAAATGAACTCAAAGGAACCCTAATCCTATACTAGTTCACCATCCAAAAGGGGAAGTCAGAAGCTAAACCCTAAGGGAGTTATGAATTTCCTAAGTTTCTAGGGTTTTAAGGGTGATCCTAAAGGTAAAATGCTAAACAAATTGAAAATGCATTATAGAAAATAAAAAAAATGTTTTTAGATGCTTGAAACCATGCATAGCACAATGCAAAAAGAATCATTCACAAACTCACTTTGGTTCAAAAGTTATGAATTTTTGAAGTTAGGGTTAAAAATATTCAAGTTTAAGAACCCTAATTCAATTGAAAAATGTCAAAGTATGATCAAAACCAAAAAGAAATTTGTGTGGTGAGTTTGTAAATGCTTCTAAATGTTTGAAAATGTTCTCTGAATTTTTTTGGGATTTTTAAATACCTAAATGTATTTTTAATTAATTAATTCTCATTAACTAATTAAAAATAACATTTAAATGATTTAAAAATATATTTTTAATGAAAAAAATAAAAATAAAAATATTTTTGAGTTCTGAAAATTAATTAAAGGTTGGATAAAAAATTTCAGAATTTTTAGACTATTTTTGCTATTTTTAAAAATTCGTGCAAATTAAAAGGAAACAAATGAAATAAAAATTAAATAAATGAGAAAAAAAGGGAAAGTCAGCTAATCCTAGGGCTGAGGTTTAAAGCTGGTATGGAGGGAATTGACCCTGCGTGCATCTGGACGGCTGAAATTCAAACTACGCTAATTATGATTAAGGCCCTAATCTGAACCCTAATGACTTTCAGATGACCAGAACAGTGTTCCGGTCATCTTCTCCGGCAGCTCTCTCACTCAATCTCTCAAAACGCCATAAAAACTCACTAAACTCTCCAAAATCAACCCTTAACTCATTCTAAACAAGATTCAGCCAGCAAAAATCATTTATTTCCCATGAACATCAAGATTCGAAGCAAAATGGAAAATTATTCAGAAATTTCAGAAGCCTCATACATGCTTTATACTCAATCATTTTCAAAACCAAAAGGTGCAGTATGATCAGTGAAGCATGGAGAACCATCTAAGTACTTAAAAAATCATTTCTGGAAAATTTGTTCTTGAAGTTAGCTGAAATGGAGCTTTCGAAAATGGCACTATCTAGGCTCTTCTTTGGTGCTTTCCCACTCCTCTTGACTCCCTCTTGCTTCTGGAATGCTTGGCTGAAGTGTTTGTGAACTCCTTTTGAAGTTTGATGAAGTTCAGTTCAATGGGGGCCAAAATCGTGTTTTGTGTGTGATGGCTTTTTGGGCAAAATGGAGGGTGGGAAATGATCAGTGATTGATGCTGAGATGAATGGTGGTGTTGGTTTGAAGAATGGGTGGCTGAGTTGTGTGTTTCGATAGAAAATGCCAAGAGGTAGGTTTTTGTGTATGCTGAGTTATGGGAGAGTTCAAGCCTTCTTCTTGTTATGTTTGGCTTGCTTTTGATTAGTATAAGGTAATGTGATTGGTCAGAAAGTTGGTAATGGCATAGTGTGATTGGTATGTCTTGTTTTGCAAAAAAGTCAACAAAGTTGTCCTTTGGGGTATGGGTTGTTTCAGGCCAAGGACAAGGGCATGTCTGGCGCAGCATGATTCATGGACAACCATGGAAATCAGTTTGAGGCAATTTGGCAAGTTTGTGGGAAGTTGTGGGAGGTTTTGCAATTTTGGCAAAGTTTGGCCCTTTCTTGATTTCTTCATGTACAAGTCATGGAAATGTAAAATTCTTTGGGCAATTCTGAGTTTTAGGCATTGTACTATGATGTTATGATGTGTAGAAGTCCATTTGAAGTCATAAAATAGCTTGGCATGAGGTTTTGCAAAAATCCCTCTTTGGCATGAAACATGAAATTATGTGATTTTTGCCAACTTTGAAAAGCCATAACTAGAGTTCAAAAATGAATTAGACTTTGTTCTTGTACTTTTTGAAAAGGGAATGATCCAATCTACAACTTTCATGACCAATAATTTTTCATTTGAAGCATTTTTGGTTAAGAAAGAGGAGGTTGAAAAACTTTCCCAAAATGGAAAGTTTACATTACAAGTCATTTCCATATTTGGCAACTTTTGGTTTAGCCCACTTTTCTTCAAATATTTGAACTTCTAAACACTTCAATGATCAAATAAAGACCATATAAATTCAATTTGATGAAAAATCCACTTTGGTTCCATGTTGGGGGGCCTCAGATGCCCTGATTTGGCTCTAACTTGCTCAAGAAGCTACCCAGTGATCAGATGACTTCCACAATGAATTTTTCCATCAAACTTGGTATGCATGATCCTTATATCATACTGAGACCAATAGAAACAAGAATGACAAAAAAATGGAGTTATGGCCTCTGAAACCAAAACCCTAATTTTAGGTCATCTGTGTAGTTAAAGCTGGCTCTGCTTCCATGCCTTGCCAGTTCTTGTGATTTTCTGACTTCCTTGATCTTGGGAGGATAAAATATGATGATTGAACATACATGGACCCTCTTGAGATGATTGAAGACCTTTGGAGTGACCCAGATGGCTCATGGATTGCTCAGATCACAAACCCTAGATGCAGATGACTTTGAACCAATGCAATGAAGTAAAAAGGCAATATGAGATGATATGATTGAACTTATGCAAATGAAAAGATCACAAGCCATTGTGTGAACTTAGTGAGGGAAAATTTGGGGTGTTTACAGTGGCCCCTATTCAAACATGAGTTAGTTGTGCAGGATGTAAGCGACGGGCTTATCATACAAACAGGATAACTTGTAGTTGAATACCAAAGACAGTACGAAATTTGCACTTACTGGGTGAAGAAGAAAAGGGATATAGATTGTAAAAGGAAATAAAGTATGATTATAAAGTGCGGGCGACGGAGGACGACCGTCGAGCAGAGGACGACTGCTGGGGATACAGCAATGACGGGGACAGCCGACATGCTGAGGAAATAAAGGGATCATGATGGGGACGACCATCAGTTTAAAGAAATAAATGATGAGGGACGGTCATCAAAGGTGAAGGACGATCACCTAGCAGGGGACGGCTGCTCTGTTGAGGAGTAAGGATGAAGGACGATCATCCAAGGTGAAGGACGATCACCTGGCAGGGTACAACTGCCGAAAATATCACGACATAGGACGAATACCAGATAGAAAAGGTCGACGATGGGGATGGCCATCGGAATAAGCATGATGAAGGACGATCATCAAGAGGTGAAGGACGATCACCAAGCAGGGTATGGCTGCTCTCGGGGTTTATCATGACATAGGACGAATGTCAGATAACAAGATCAACGATGGGGACGGCAATCGGATAAAATGATGAAGGACGATCATCAAAAGGTGAAGGACGATCACCTAGCCGGGTACGGCTGCTAAAATATCACGACATAGGACGAATTCCGAATAGAAAAGGATTCCAATAATGGAGACTCCGCTGGGGGAATGATGAGGGACGGTCATCAAAGGGTGAAAGACGATCACCTGGCAGGGTACGGATGCCGAAAGTATCATGACATAGGACGAATGTCAGATAGAGAAGAAGTAATTTACTGGGATTTGCTGGGGACTCTTCTGGGGAATGGTAGACATAGACGAGTGTCTATACTCAAGAAAGGAAAGGTATAAGTGTTTGATGCTGTGTATAGATTAAAGATGCGGACGAGCATCCTTAAGACTATGATACGGACGAGTATCAGTATAAACAAACGCTGACGCATGTTCAGAGATGATGATTCGGACGAGTATCAACTGGTTAACAAAGAACACAGACGAGTGTTGAATCTGAGGAGAGATAATTGGTGTATACAAGATACAGACGAGTATCTGTATGAGTGAAAAATAAGCATGAGTGAGACACAGATGAGTGTTCAACTTGTTGGGGAAAGTACGACACGGACGAGTATCATAAGTTATGAACTTATAAGTGTAAAAAATATTCTGACGATCTGTGGGGATAGGATGACACGGACGGGTGTCGAAAGAAACGCATTATAAATAAGTGTTTTGGTTTACAATAAGTGTTTAGGCAACCATGCTGGGGGAATGGTGACACAGACGGGTGTTGATGGAGTGTATATAAGTATATCTGTTTGTAGTTTATATTTGCAGGGGAATGATATGACGTGGACAAGTGTCGGGTAAGTATACATTAATATGTATTAGTGAGTGCAAAGGGGACGCTTCGGCTTTCTGCTGGGACTGTGAGTCCTTGTATACATTGCTGACGGAATGTTGGTATATACAGGTGTTTGATTCAAAACATGACTTGTGATTATGCAATATGTATGATTTTTGCCGTAATGCTCCGTATTAGACGGAATGCTACGCTCTGAGGAGAAATATGATGTAAATGCTATGATTATGCAAAAGATACCGATCTGGGATTCGGATCCCGTTGCCTGTGGAGATCTTTGACCGATCTTCTTGAAAGAATATCCCAGTTGGGGATGAGACCGTTGGTAGATCTGATACAGATGATTCTGCTTGGGAAGATAAGCCACTGATAGACCAACCTTGGTAATGAGGGGCCCAGCTGGGGGCTGTGGAAGCTTTCGTCACTTTGTTGTGAGATTTTCAGACATTGCTCTTCTGGAGAGGCTGAAGCTCTATGGGGAAATGATTCCCTGTCTATCACTCGGCTGGGGAGGCACAATCACTGAATAATCTTCCTAGAGATTTCTGTATGGATCCTGCTGAGGATGATAACATATGACAACTCAGCTGGGGAAAAGAACACCTTCTGGCGCTGCTCTGAAGGAAATGTTGGAGAAGTGATCTCTGGCTGCTCTGATGGGGAGAAAGCAGCTCTGGTGCTGTTTGGAAGATGTGCTGAGGAAATAAGGATTTGGCAGCTTGCTGGGGAGAAGCTTTCATGCCCCATGTTGCGCTTTGAATACCTGCAACCCTGTTATGACAAAGAAACGCACAAGTATCCCGAGGTATCCCTTACTGGATTCGATCATAGGAGTTTAGACACTCCCGGGAGCAAGTAATATATTTCCTGCAAGCATGTGATCAGAAAGGCGCATCTGTATCTATGCAACCATTATATCAAGGATATCAGACATTTTTGCAAATGAAATAAAAATGTACAAGGCGAAGTGTGACTGAAAATCTGATTTTATTAATTTGGGTGCCCCGAATTAGAAAATACAGTCAAAGAAACAAATCCCCTGAAATGAGGAGATTGTTACAAAATTGAGAAACAAAAAGGTGCTGGCAATGTTGATGACGCTTTAATGCTTCCTTTAGCTATGACTCGTACGACATTGACGTTCTTCTCATCTTGCCTTTTGAAGGAGGTTGATTCTGACCGATGCTTTAATCCTTCGAAACCTTCCAAGTCGTAAGTGATATAGACGAATTCAGAATGCAGTTGCTCGCTTATTCCCTTATTTTTTGGTGGATCGCCCTTTCGGGTTTTCAATCCACCGGGATACCCATTTTTGCCTGAGCTGTCCAATGCGGCTTTTCAACTCAGCGGGTGCACATTTTTTTATTATTTTCCCTTATTTTTGCCCGAGTCTTTTATTCTGTTTTTGACTCGCCGGGATGCCCTATTTTTTGCCTGAACTTACATTCTGTTTTTATGTCCAGCGGGTCATTTTATGCGAAGTATTTTTTAACTGCATCTGAATTCACAGGGGACAGGAAGTCTTCACCATCCATAGTAGTGAGCATCAGTGCTCCACCAGAGAAAACCTTCTTTACTATGAATGGACCATCATAATTTGGAGTCCATTTGCCCCTGTGATCTGTATGAGGAGGGAGGAGTCTTTTCAGCACAAGATCTCCCACTTGGTATTCTCTAAGCCTGACTTTCTGATCAAAGGCTTTCTTCATTCTCTTCTGATACAGCTGCCCATGACAGATTGCAGCTAATCTCTTCTCTTCGATCAGATTCAGTTGTTCGTACCGAGAACGGACCCATTCTGCTTCATTTAGCTTGACATCCATCAGCACTCGTAAAGAGGGTAATTCAACTTCAACAGGTAGGACTACCTCCATACCATACACAAGCTGATACGGTGTTGCCCTAGTGGATGTTCTGATTGATGTACGGTACCCATGCAAGGCGAATGGTAGCATCTCATGCCAGTCTTTGTAGGTGACCACCATCCTTTGCACAATCTTCTTGATATTCTTGTTAGTTGCCTCAACAGCGCCATTCATCTTTGGCCTGTAAGGAGAAGAGTCGTGATGTTGAATCTTGAAGTCCCGGCACAGCTCTGCCATCATTTTGTTGTTTAAGTTGGAACCATTATCAGTAATGATTCGCTCGGGCACTCCATACCGACAGATGATGTCTCTCTTCAGGAATCGGGCTACCACTTGCCTGGTGACATTTGCATACGAAGCTGCTTCAACCCACTTGGTAAAATAGTCAATGGCTACCAGGATGAACCTGTGGCCATTTGAAGCAGTCGGCTCAATCTTTCCAATCATGTCAATGCCCAACATGGCAAAGGGCCAATGTGAAGACATCACATTCAAAGGATTCGGAGGCACATGCACTTTGTCTGCATAAATCTGGCATTTATGGCACTTCCTGGCATAAGCACAACAGTCTGCATCCATTGTGATCCAGTAGTAACTTGATCTTAATAATTTTCTAGCCATTGCATGTCCCCTAGCATGGGTACCGAAAGATCTTTCATGCACCTCGTGCATCAGCAAGTCTGCCTTTGTCTTATTAACACATCTGAGAAGTACCATGTCAAAGTTTCTCTTGTACAATGAACCATCAATATTCAGGAAGAAAGTCATAGAACCAAGGCTTTCATCTTTAGCAATGTCTATTGAGAACACGTATGCTGGACGATGCCCCAGGTGGGTATGTTTGATCCTCCAAGAAGCATTTGATGTCATAGAACCAAGGCTTGTCATCTTTAGCAATGTCTATTGAGAACACGTATGCTGGTTTGTCGAGTCTAGATACTGAAATCCGAGGCACAAAGTTGGCAGCTTGAACTTTGATCATGGAGGAAATGGTAGCCAGAGCATCTGCAAACTGATTTTCATCTCGAGGGATATACTCAAGTTTGACTGTGGTGAAGAAAGTCATTAATCTCCTCGTATAATCCTGGTATGGAATCAAATGATCTTGGTGGGTGTACCAAATGTCGTTGGTTTGATTGATTACCAGAGCTGAATCTCCGAACACAGTTAAAGTCTTGATCCTGAGGTCAATGGCTTCCTCAAGACCCATGATACAGGCTTCGTATTCAGCTTCGTTGTTAGTGCAGTTAAAGGTGAGTTTTGCCGAGAAAGGCATGTGAACTCCTTTAGGTGTAATAAGTACTGCACCAATTCCACGACCATTCATATTAATAGCCCCATCAAACATCATAGTCCATTCTTCTTCTGGGTCAGGCCCTTCAGTGTGAATAGGCTCTTCATGTTCTTTTGCTTTTATGAACATGATGTCTTCACCGGGGAAGCCAAATCTCATAGGCTGGTAATCATCAATGGGTTGCTCATCCAGATAGTCAGACTGTACACTACCTTTGATGGCTTTATGAGATGTGTACTGAATGTCATATTTTGTGAGAATCATTTTCCATATTGCAACCCATCCGGTAAGTGCTGGCTTCTCGAATATATACTTGACTGGATCCATCTTTGAGATCAACAAGGTAGTGTGAGTCAACATATACTGCCTTAGTCGGCGAGCAGCCCACGCTAAAGCACAACAAGTTTTCTCGAGCAGTGAATAACATTGTTCACAGTCGGTAAACTTTTTTCTTAGGTAGTATATTGCATACTCTTTTCGACCAGACTCGTCATGATGGCCCAGCACACACCCATTGACTCTTCTAATACGATCAAGTACATTATTAGAGGTCTTCCTTCAACTGGATGCAAAAGGATTGGAGGCTCTTATAAGTATTCCTTGATTTTGTCAAAAGCCCTTTGGCAGTCTTCATTCCATCTGACCGTCTGTTCTTTTCTTAACAGCTTGAACAAAGGCTCACAGGTTACTGTAAGGTGAGATATGAACCTTGAAATGTAGTTCAATCTACCTAGAAACCCCCAAATTTCTTTTTCAGTCTTCGGTGCAGGCATCTCTTGAATGGCTTTGACTTTGTCAGGGTCAACTTCAATTCCCTTTTCACTTACAATAAAACCCAGCAGTTTACCGGACCGTACCCCGAATGTGCATTTGTTGGGGTTCAACTTCAATTGGTATTTCCTCAGACGCTTGAATAGTTTCAACAGATTCACCAGGTGGTCTTCTTCTGTGAGGGACTTGGCAATCATGTCATCCACATAACATTCAATTTCTTTATGGATCATGTCATGGAATAATGTTACCATAGCCCGTTGATAAGTGGCACCAGCATTCTTCAGTCCGAATGGCATTACTTTATAACAGAATGTGCCCTAGGGTGTGATGAAAGTTGTCTTCTCCATGTCTTCTGGTGACATCTTGATCTGATTATATCCTGAAAATCCATCCATGAAGGAGAACACCGAGAACTGATCCGTGTTGTCGACCAATACATCAATGTGAGGTAATGGGAAGTCATCTTTCGAGCTAGCTCTGTTCAAGTCCCGGTAGTCCACACACATCCGTACTTTGCCATCTTTCTTAGGCACAGGTACAATGTTAGCAACCCACGGCAGGTAACTAGTCACAGCAAGGAAACCGGCGTCCCACTATTTTTGTACCTCTTCTTTTATTTTCATGGCCATATCCGGGCGAGTACGGCGCAACTTCTGTTTTACCGGAGGACAGTCTTCTTTTAGAGGCAGCTTGTGCATAAAAATGTCGGTATCCAGACCTGGCATGTCCTGATAAGACCAAGAAAAAACATCCACATACTCCCGAAGCATGTCGATAAGTTGCTCTTTCACCGAATCTTGCAGACGGGCCCCGATTTTAACTTCTTTCAAGTATTCTTCCGTACCAAGATTAACCGTCTCAACCTCCTCCTGATGAGGAGTGATAACCTTCTCCTCTTGTCTCAACAACCTGGCTAATTCTTCAGGTAGCTCATAATCTTCTTCAACCCCTTCATCGGCTTGATTAATCGGATTGTCAAAGTCATACGAAGTCATAGCGGTGTTGTTGTCGGTGCAGTCTGGAGGGCATTCTCTGCAAGGGTTTAGATTTGTTCATTTTAGTGATCGATTTTATCTTGCTTAGAAAAAGTGAAAATGAAGTTATTATTTTGAAAAACATTGCCATTTTATTTTTGTACAAAAAATGAAAAATGAAAAACAGTGAGCAGAAAAAGAAAAAGATTCATTTGCAAAAGATGTCCTGATATTCATTAATTTGTCGTTTGCACAAAATACAAGATGGCCCGATTACAAAATGAGCCCTGACATCTTGGGCAAGATGCAGGACTTGATGCATGCTTAAAGACAGGGAATAATAATTACTCTGCTGGAGTAACTCTTATAATTTCCTGGGAAGACCAGTTTGAGACTTGGTTCCCCGGGATCCTTGGACGTATCCAGTTTTCCAGGTTGCATTTGTCTTCTTCCTCGTCTTCCAAACTATTCACAGCATCCGGGGTTAGCATTCCCCCGCTGACAAATTTGGGCTCCAATGCAACCTCTGATTGATCCTGTCGAGTTGGTCTGTAATACAACCCGAATCTGTGTTCTTTCTTTTCAACTGGCAGCAGCTTGCCCCAGCCTTGAGCGGTACTCTCCTCAACAACCTTCCGGGCCTGTTGATATGACGCGATGGAAGTCCCAGACACAGCAGATGCTTCATTGATGTTAAGGGCCTCAAACCCCTGACTCATGGTCTCATGGATCTCCCCATCCATCTTGTAACACGGTGGGAGAACTGACTTTAGTTAAATGTTGCGGATAGCAAGAGTCGCCACCGACTTTTATTTTATCCAAAAGGAAAGGGCATAAAAGAACAGGAAAGACCTTAAAAAGATTTTGAGTTCGGGGTTTAGGTTATATAAAGGGAAGGTATTATCACCCTTTATATCCATGGTTATCCATGGGCTCTTAGTTACTTAACTCACTTTAAATTGGTTTGAGAAAGTGTAATGTGTGATTAAAAATTTTCTAAGCACTTTATAATGATCCTCGTATGGATGTATATAAAGACTTTGTTTTGAAAATTTGTTTGAAATGTGAAGTGTAAGAGAGTATTTTGAAAAGGTGAGCAAGTACTTAAGAGGAACCTACCCTATGTTAAATCTTTACTGTTCTTATATATTCTTTCAATGGTAAGACTATCCCTATTATTAAGGAATAGGTAGTCATTACCTTGGATGTGATTAAGGGACATTTGTAGGGTCATCTGGATATAGGCAACTGTAGGGTGTCTTTAGCAATTCGTAGGGACTTATCATCTTTTATTCGAAGGGACAAGATCATTTATCGTAGGCAACCTCGAAGGGACTTGATCATTAAAACTATAGGGACTTGATGATATTTATGAAGGGACTTTGCTTAAAACACCCCACTTGGCCTTTTGTATAAGCAACTTGAGAGGCAAACCTAGGAAGTGCAAGATGGCGATCAAAGATCGACTTACGTGTGTGCGTGTTCATATTCAAATATTTATCTTATTAAATTAATTTTTCTAAATTAATTTTAATTTACAAACATATTATCACTCCCTATAGTTACTAACCATGGCAATATAAATATTTATGAATAATAAAATAAAGACAAAAATAAACCTACGACTATTACAGGGCTTTTGCAGTTACATTATAATATAAACAATAAATAAATATAATAAAGAAATTATAATTAAAATGGTTAGTTAATAGAATAATTATAAGAAGAAGAGGTTAGCAAGAATATACAAGAAATATATACAATTTAATTAAATATTTTTAGATTAAATAAACATTTTTAAAGAATGTTTAAAAGAAAATAATATAATGAGAATAATAATAAGAAACCATAGAATAAATATTTACAAAAAACACATGATTAACTATTTAATTATATATATTAGAAAAATTAATTAAGTTTAATATTTAAAATTGAATAAGAACTAGGGTTAGAGATTTAAAAATAAAATTAGGGTTTGCATATTGAATTAAAATATTAATTTGATTATTTACAAAAATATAAATACATAAATAAATAAAACAAATTTATTTACAAAATATTTTTAGAAACATAAAATGTGAATTATCAATATTCTTTTTATAAAGAAAATAATTAATTTTTACATATTAAAGAAAAGTTTAAATAATATTAGTAATTTTAATTATATAAATATATAAAAAATAATGAAATAAATAAAAGAGATAAAAAAAAATTACCTGCTGGAGCCTGGGGTCGAACGCAGGTCTCCCAGCCTCCATCAACACCAGCCAACCAATTGAGCTGCGTGTGCAGCGTGTCCATAGGATGAGCCTTAGTAATAATATGGAAAACCTGTTAAAATGAAAGAATTTTGAACAAAAAAAGGATAACCTAGGGATCGAACCCTGGTTATTGGCTTTACAGGCGCTTCTCCAAAACCAGCTGAGCTACGCGCTCTAAATGATAATATGATAACAAATACTTATCATAAAAACAGTCCGAATTTTGAATTCGGATTTCGCGCCAGCCTTCATCTTCCTCACTTATCCGTCCAGTTAGCTTATGGCTACGGTTTGTCCGTAGTAAAAAGTTTTAGTGACAGTTTTCTTTCGCCACTACAGAACCTGCAAGTTAGAACATTCATAATACCTCAAATAAATTCATTCTAATCATATAATTCAACTTATTATGGTCCAATTGGTTCAATTAAACCCTTAATTTCACGTGGAATCACTCCTATGCCGAATCCCTAATTCATGAGTTCAAGAACCCTAAACATGGTGTAATTCGATTCAGTCCATGAAACTCAAATTTAGTTGCCCAGAAAGCTTCAGTACAATGAAACAAGCAAGGTTAGACAATCAAAATCAATTAAAAACCAGTAAACTCATGAAACCGAAAAAATGCAAACATGACATGAACATGAATTCGGTTTATGCAAATGGTGGTGTTTTATGTGTTGTTGATGATCGAAACATGTCCAGTGAGTCTCAATGAAGCTAAAGCAACCTTTAAATTGCCTTGAAAGTGTCTCTAGCCAAGAATCCGAGTATGAGTTTTTGGATGAAATTTTGAAGTTTGAGAATGCTCTTGGAGGCTGAGAATTCGTGGCTTTGTGATTGCTTAATGTTGTATATATATCATGTAGTGAAATTAGGTCAAGAAACTAGTCCATCCTTTGGACTTTTTGATCCATAGAGATTGAAAAAGATATGATCTTAAAAACATTGAAAACTTTGATATCTAATTGCTAGTTTTGGATGATCTGAAATTATATGGTATCAATCAAGTTTAAATGAATATTAAGACCTTCTAGAACCACAATCCCTTCCAAATATATGATTTTCATATTTTATTTTAATTTAATTTGTATTTTAATGAATAAAATTCAAATAAATATTAAATAAAATGTAAAAAATCAGGAAAGGTGTTGGTTGGGTCGTTCCTGATGATATTATAAGGATTGGATGGCAATTTGGTGGGCTCATTTAGCAAAAATTGGTTTTAAGGCCTCATTTGCTTCATAAACTTCCCAAAAATTTCCCAACTTTGCAAGGGCACAAATCCTTCAATTTTAATGCTATGAAGGTGTTCTTTGACATTTTGGAAAGCTTAAAGAGTCCTATAACCAACCTCTTTGGTCTCATGTCCATATCTTTTACCATTCTCAAGTTATGCTCTTTGGAAGTTGTTGACTTTTTGTTGACTTTTAAAATGACCTATAATGTCCTAGCTCATACCTTCCAAATGAAGCATTTTTGGGCTTGGCTTGTGAGACACAAAGTTGTAGAGAATTCAATTTCCTTCAAAATGAGCTTTGGATGGAAAATTTTTGATGAAGTATGTGAAAGTTATGGCTGGTCAAAGTTCAGTTGACTTTTCCTGTGAAAACCCTAATTTAGAAACTCCTGATTCTTGATGATCTGAAATGTCCTTGATGAATCATGATCAACCATTGATCAAATGATGAATTTTACTTCATAAACTTGATGTTGGCAAAAAATCATGAAGTTTGACTTTGGTTTGACCACAGTTGACCTCAGTTTGACTTTTTAACTACTTTGATTGATTTTAACCTATCTGATCATCTGATTGAGCAAATCTTTTGGGAAAGTCTTGAAACTTGTCATGGGGATTCTTGAACACATATAGGATGCTATGAAGCTCACTTGAAGTCTTGGAAGTCTATTTAGCCTGATGAAAGTCAAAACCCGAGTTTAAGATGCATTGCTTAGGAGGATGCATTGTCTGAGGGAATTGTCAAACTTTCTGACTAATTGTGAACCTTGTGAACCTCATGAGATGTCTTGTGAACTTTGTGAACCTTGTGAACCTCTTAATACACAATGTCTTGTCTTGATGAGGGCAAATTTTGGGGTGCAACAGCTGCCCCTGTTCAATTTTCTAAAACCTGGTGGGTTAGATTGGTATATGTGCCATTCGTGACCTGGAAGGTTGAAGGGGATTGAACACAAAAGCCCAAAAATCTACACTCGCCGGTGCGTAAAGTAACACTGATGATTAATTGTATATGCTTGAGTGGGCTTGAAGATGCCATTTGGAAGAACTGGGGATGGGCTTATAGATGCCATCCATAATATAAGGAGGTGATAATATCTTGGTATTGATACGGGATATCAGCACTAGGTCTTCGTATAGGCCGTCTCTGAATCGTTTATGAAACATAATTTGAATTGTTGAATAGACTAGTAGAAATAAATCTTCGTGACGATTATCTCTTCTGGAAATATCCTGGATTAGGGAATGGATCTTCGTATAGACCGTTTGCCTACTCTCCAAGGACGAAAGAATATCAGGATTAATTCTTTCCGGAAATATCTTGAACTAGGGAATGGATCTTTGTACAGACCGTTTGCCTACTATTCAAGAACAAATAGATTAAATCTTCTGAAAATATCTTGGACTAGGGAATGAATCTTTGTACAGACCGTTTGCCTAATATCCAAAGACAAAAAGAGTATCAGGATCAAGTCTCCTGAAGATATCCTGGACTAGGGAATGGATCTTTGTACAGACCGTTTGCCTAATATCCAAGGACAAATAAGAGTGTCAGGATCAAGTCTCCTGAATATATCCTGGACTAAGGAATGGATCTTTGTATAGATCGTTTGCCTACTCTCCGAGGACAAAAGAGTGTCAGGATTAAATCTCCTGAAAATATCCTGGATTAGGGAATGGATCTTTGTACAGACCGTTTGCCTACTCTCCGAGGACAAAAGAGTGTCAGGATTAAATCTCTTGGAAATATCCTGGATTAGGGAATGGATCTTTGTACAGACCATTTTCCTAATATCCGAGGACATCTTGAGTAATGTATAGATCATTTCTGACCTGTCGTGGATTGTTGATGTTGTTTTATCTGCATATAACTATCCTGCAAAGAAAAGGTTAGTTTATGCAATGTGCATGCATGTACGTATGGCATGGTGCATCTATGTAAATGTATTATGCATTTATGAATATGCTATGGTATGATGTAAATGATATATGTATGAATCATGTAGCCTGAAGCGTCTTGATATCTTTGCATAACAACTGCTGGCTAGGGAAAATAAATCTCGATTCGTTGCTGAAGAATACGAAGACCTCGTTCCCGTATTGTTTGATAGTATAGTATTTATATCCTCCCGTCCTCGTTCGTCGTACTTCTATTGAAGGAATAAGTTCCTGAGTATCCCAACTGAGGATAAAAGAGATGGACATAAATTCAAGGGGAGATGTAACTCGAAGTATCTATAGATTTGCCCTGCTGGGGATTTGTAGTTGCCTTGTGGGGATAAACCGGCGAAGCTTCTTTGAATTCCTACCTTCGTTCGTCCTTAGTAAACACTATTACTGCATTTTCATGCATTTATAGTAAACATCAATCATATTCAAAAGCATACATACATTCAAACACAACCAATGGACGTTTTCGCTTATGTAAATAGGGTAAAAGTAAATCTGGGTTCAAAGATGAAACTTTATTTATATCACAAAGTGACCTATACATAGGCAATTTTGTACAAGGAGACAGAAATCCTAGTAAGAGGAATTCGTCGTGAAACTTTTTTTTTTTTTACAAAACAAAGAAAATCAGCTATGTGAGAAATAATCCTATTGAGTTTCAATTCTACTATTGCCATTATCTTCAAGTATCTCATCTTATGCTGTTGAGACGGAAATGATTGGATTGATCCTTATATGTTCAAGCTTGGGTGAAGTAGTACAACTAGTTGGGGCTACATGAGTGATCCAAATGAGACATAGTCATACGCTTTAATCCCTAACTTTTGCCTGGATTTCCCTTTAAGGTTTTCAATCCACCGGGATACCCTTTTTTGCCCAAGCCGCCTTTTCAGGTTTTCGACTTGCCGGGTGTACATTTTTTTATATATATCCCTAATTTTTGCCCGAACCCTTTTGGTTCGCCGAGATGCCCTTATTTTTGCCTAGGCCAGTCAACCTAGCGGGTCTTTTTTTATGCGTAGTATTTTTTAACTATGTCTGCGTTTACAGGTTGTGGGAAGTCTTCACCATCCATAGTAGTAAGCATCATGGCACCTCCTGAGAATACTGTTTTAACTACAAATGGTCCTTCATATGTAGGAGTCCATTTTCCCCTAGGATCACCCTGTGGTAATAAGATACGCTTGATTACCAAGTCATCAGCCTGATATACCTTTGGCTTAACTTTCTTTTTGAAAGCCTTGATCATCCGTTTCTGGTACATCTGGCCATGACAAACAGCTGCCAACCTCTTCTCATCAATCAAATTTATCTGGTCAAGTCGAGTCTGAATCCACTCATCTTCATCCAAGCCTGCATCCTTCATGATTCTTTAGGAGGGGATCTGAACTTCAATGGGCAGAACTGCTTCCATACCATAGACTAAGGAGAATGGGGTTGCCCCTGTTGAAGTACGTATTGTAGTACGATAACCATGAAGAGCAAATGGTAACATCTCATGCCAATCCTTGTAAGTAACAATCATCTTCTGTAGAATCTTCTTAATGTTCTTATTAGCAGCTTCTACTGCCCCATTCATCTTCGGACGATACAGAGAAGAGTTGTGATGCTTAATCTTGAACTGCGTGCAGAGATCAGTAATCATAGTGTTATTCAGATTAGAGCCATTGTCAGTGATAATCCTTTCAGGGATGCCATACCTACATATGATATTGTTCTTAATGAATCGAGCCACCACGTTCTTAATCAATAGCAACCAGGATGAAACGATGCCCATTAGAAGCAGTAGGTTTGATTTCACCAATCATATCAATGCCCCACATGGCAAAAGGCCAAGGAGCAGTAAACACATTCAATAGAGCTGGAGGTATATGTACTTTATCAGCATAGATTTGACACTTGTGACATGTTCTGGAGTGTTGATAGCAGTCAGCTTCCATGGTAGACCAATAATAACCTGCTCTCAATATTTTCTCTGCCATAATATGGCCACTAGAATGAGTGCCAAAGATCCCATCATGCATGTCTTCCATAATCTCTGTTGCTTCCTTCTTATCCACACAACGAAGCAAAGTTTAATCATGATTGAGCTTGTACAAAATTCCATTACTTAAGAAGAACTTAGCAGAAAACCTCCTCAAAAACTTCTTATCTTTGACAGATGCCCCTTCAGGGAATTCCTGAGCTTCAAGATATCTTTTCACTTCATAGAACCAAGGCTTCCCCTCTGCTTCTTCAGTATCAATCTCATTGCAGTATGCAGGCTTCTCAAATCTATCAATAGTAATCTTAGGAGCTTCATCATCCCATCTAATGTCAAACATAGATGCCATGGTGGCTAATGCATCTGCCAACTGATTCTCTCCTCGTGGAATATGTCCAAAGGTAATCTCTTCAAAATGTGGGATCAAGGATAACACATGTTCTCTGTAAGGAATGAGATTTTCATGCTTGGTATCCCAATCTCCTTTAATCTGACTTACTACCAGGGATGAATCTCCATATACCTCCAGGAACTGAATCTTCATATTGATGGCAGCTTTGATGCCCAGAATACATGCCTCATACTCAGCCATGTTATTGGTACAATAGAAACAAAGTCTTGCAGTAATCGGGGTATGACAACCTTCAGGAGAAATGATTACAACACCAACACCATTACCAAGTGCATTAGAAGCTCCATCAAAAACCATAGTCCATCGGGATCCTTGTTCAGGTCCGTCATATTGTCTAGGTTCTTTGGTTATAATCATAATGTCTTCATAAGGGAACTCAAAACTCATTGATTGATAATCATCCACTGCTTGATGAGCCAAATGATCAGCTACAACACTTCCCTTAATGGCCTTTTAAGTAGTATACTGTATATCATATTCTGTTAAGATCATTTTCCATCTTGCTATTCGTCCGGAGAGAGCAGGTTTCTCGAATATGTACTTGATTGGATCCATCTTTGAAATCAACAAGGTAGTATGAGTCAACATATACTGTCTTAGTCGGCGAGCAGCCCGTGCCAAAGCACGGCAAGTTTTCTCGAGCAGTGAGTATCTTGTTTCACAGTCGGTAAACTTTTTGCTAAGGTAGTATATTGCCTTCTCTTTTCGACCAGACTCATCATGTTGCCCCAAAACACACCCCATTGAGTTGTCTAACACTGTTAAGTACATAATCAAGGGTCATCCATCAACTGGTGGCATCAAGATTGGAGGTTCTAGAAGATATCTCTTAATTTCATCAAAGGTTGTCTGGCATTCATCATTCCACTCCATTACCTGATCTTTCTTCAACAACTTGAAGATTGGCTCACAGGTAGTAGTTAATTGGGAAATAAATCTTGCAATGTAATTCAATCGTCCCAAGAAACCTCTAACTTCCTTCCCAGTACGGGGAGCTGGCATCTCTTGTATGGCTTTCACTTTTGCGGGATCTACTTCAATACCTTTTCCACTGACAATGAAACCCAGGAGTTTACCAGATCTAACTCCAAAAGTACATTTGTTTGGGTTCAATCTCAACTTGTACTTCTTCAATCTTTCAAACAGCTTATGCAGATGATCAAGATGTTGCTCTTCATTCTGGGACTTGGCTATCATATCATCCACATATACCTCTATCTCATGATGAATCATATCGTGAAACAAAGCCACCATAGCACGCTGATATGTGGACCCGGCATTCTTCAAACCAAATGGCGTTACTTTATAACAAAAAGTGCCCCACTGTGTAACAAATGTAGTCTTCTCCATATCTTCAGGTGCCATCTTGATTTGATTGTAACCAGAGAAACCATCCATGAAAGAGAATACCTTATGCTGAGCAGTGTTGTCTACCAGAACGTTAATATGAGGAAGTGGAAAGTCATCTTTGGGGCTGGCCTTATTCAAATCCCTGTAATCCACACACATACGTACCTTACCATCTTTTTTAGGTACCGGTACCACATTTGCAACCCACTGTGGATAAGAAGTCACAGCTAAAAACCCTGCATCAAACTGTTTCATCACCTCTGCTTTAATCTTTTCTGACATTTCAGGACGCATGCGACGAACCTTCTGCTTCTTTGGACGACAATCTTCTTTTACCGGTAAACGGTGAACCACAATGTTTGTATCCAACCCTGGCATATCTTCATAGGACCAAGCAAAGATTTCCACATAATCATGTAACATCTGAATTAATCTGCTCTTAACACCATCCTCTAATTCAGCCCCTATCTTGACCTCTTTCCTGTTCTCTTCAGTTCCCAGATTTACAACTTCGATTGGCTCTTCATGTGGCTGTATAGCTTTCTCTTCTTGTTGTAATAACCTAGCAAGCTCTACAGGTACTTCACAATCTTCCTCCTTTCCATCTTCAGCTTGATAGATCGGATTCTCGAAATTATAATTGGCAATAGTAGAACTGTTATCAACAGGATCCAGAGTGGATGAGGATCTGCATTTTAGTGATGTGGGTGTGTGTAAGAACACATAGCTGATAAAAAAAATAGAAATAAAAGAAAGACAAGGAGCACAATATTTACGAAAACGAAACATCCATTGATTTTTATTGAATGAAGTATGCAAATGAAATGACATCCCGTAACAAGCATACCATTGTGCCCCGGGTAAAACACAAGGCTTAAAAGTTTAATTGTTCGAAATTACAAATTTAAAAATAACAACACATTAATAGTATTTACTCCTGACTAAAGGAGATAGGAATAACGTCTTCAGTCTTCCAATTGTTGAGCCCATCACCCACAGTAGGAAAAATCCAGTTATCCAGATTGTAGTCTTCATTATAGTCACCCACAACATTGATTTGATCTCTCATGACCCCTTGATTGGTGATGCGAACAGCACGAGCACGACGAACAACCTTCTGGGACTCTGCAGTGAAACCCAAACCAAACTTGTCAGACTTGTAAGGGATATCAGGAAGCTGACCCCAAATAGTACAACCACCTTCTTCAACCACAGCTCTAGCATCTTTGAGGGAGGCCATTGTAGGAGGTACTCTGGTAACCACATGAACTTTTTTAACCATAGGAGGAGCTTCAGCAGCAGGAACAACCCAAGGAACTACTTCAAATGTCTGGCAAGGATTCTCAACATATTCACCTTCCACTTCAACATACTTAAATGTATTCACATGACTGATCATATATTCTTCCTCTCTGTAAACAGTGACGATCTTTCCCTTCACTGGATATCTCAACTTCTGATGTAGAGTGGAAGTCACAGCACCTGTCCCGTGGATCCAGGGGCGCCCAAGCAAACAGGAGTACTCAGGACAAATATCCATTACATAAAAGGTAGAGTTGAAGATTTGAGAGCCTACTTTGATCGGGAGATCTATTTCTCCATGCACCACTCTTCTTGAACCATCAAAGGCCCTCACCACTATATTACTTGGCCTTAACACAGCATCTTCAGGACTAAGCTTGTTCAGAACCTCTTTGGGAAGTACATTCAATGAAGAGCCATTGTCTATCAACACATGAGACAAGGTAGTGCCCCTACATTCAATGGAAATATGCAAAGCCCTGTTATGATTTCTCTTGGCTGGAGTCAAATCAGCATCAAAAAAACCTAACCCATTATCATAAGTCAAATGTGCCACACAATTCTCGAACTGGTCTACATAAATCTCATTTGACACATGAGCAGTCTTCAAGAACTTGATTAAGGCTTTAGCATGAGCCTCAGAACATAGCAACAAAGATAACATGGAAATTTTGGAGGGAGTATGCCCTAACTGGTCAACAATATCATAATCACTCTTGCGAATGATCTTCAGCACTTCTTCCATCTGTTTAGAGAGATTTTCTGCAGTCGGTGCTTCAGCTTGCACAGGTTCAACCACAGGACCTTTGGCCCGAGCATCAGTACTTGGCTCAGAAGTGGAGGTAGTAGCCAGAGTAACTGCACTTTTTGAGGTAGTCGGAGGAGAGAAAATTCTTCCACTTCTGGTGATCTTACTAGATCCGGCAATATTATCAACATCAAGGTTATCATCAGTAACAGGTGCTAAAGGTTCCTGCTTAACACCATGGATATAAACATCAGAACCGTAATTCCAGGGTATGGCTTTATCAGAAGTATACGGAATAGGGCCAGGAGTAGTAATAATCATAGGAGGCACTCTAACTTCAGCAACAGTCTTCACCAAACCTTCAGCAGTAATTTTGATAGGACCCTTGGAAGGGATCTTGACGGGGCCTTTGGAGGTAATCTTCACTGGCACTTTATCAACCATGTCCACCTCTTCAACCTTCGTACCTTGAGTTAGATGTTCAACCGTACCTTCCATAGAAGGTGTCCTCTCAAACAATATGGTGTAATTGTCCATGAGGCGTTGAATATCATCCTTCAACTTCCAGCAGCTATCACGTTTGTAAGCACAATAAAAACAGTCTTCATTACAACTTGGAAAGAACCCAGCTTGTACCAACCTCTTCTTAATAACAGATAGAGGAGTAGTCACATCTGCTACTGAGGAAACATAGGAAACTTCATCAACAACATTAACAGTCTTCTCATGATTGGGCATGGGAGCAGTAATCACATTTGGAGTCCCAGGAGGGTCAAATTCAACCTCTCCAGCTTCAATCATATCTTGAATCTTGTTTTTCAATATCCAGTAGTTGTTGGTATCATGTCTCGGACAATTAGAATGATAGGCACATCGTGCATTAGGATTGTACCGAGGAGAGGAAGTATTAGGATTCTGAGGAGGGTCCTTCAAAGTAATGAGTTCCCCTTTCAACATGTGTTGCAAGGCTTGGGCCAGTGACATGTTGATCTTAGTGAACTGTCTTCTAGGCTTCTGTTGATTGCTCTGTGGTAGCTCTGGTGCTGCTGGAGCAGGATTGGAAATGTGAACTGCTCCCACAGATTGGTGACTTCTGTTATGACTGGGTTGACCATACACAACATTAGACTCCTTCTTTCCAATAGGGGGCTTCTTAGTGGTGCTTGATGAAGAGGCACCCACCTGTATCTTTCCACTTCTTATACCACTCTCCACACGTTCTCCAGTCATTATCAGCTCGGTGAAACCAGATGATGAGCTTCCAATGAGGTGACTATAGAATGGACCATTCAGCGTACTCATGAACATATCCACCATCTCCCTGTCAGTCAGAGGAGGTTGAACTCTGCCAGCCAGGTCTCTCCATTTTTGGGCATACTCCTTGAAATTCTCCTTAGCACCCATTGACATGATTTGGAGCTGCATGCGAGTAGGTGCTAAATCAGCATTATATTGGTATTGCCTGTAGAAGGCCTTAGCAAGATCATTCCAATCACGAATATTGGCACTCTCCAATTGGTAATACCATTCCAATTGAGCTCTAGACAAGCTCTCTTGGAAGAAATGAATCCACAATTTCTTATCAGCAGAATGTGGTTGAATCCTCCGGACATAGGACCTTAGATGCAGCTTGGGACATGAGACACCATCATACACCACAAAAGTTGGAACCTTGAAACCAATAGGTATAACCACTCTAGATATTAAGCTCAGATCTTCAAAATCAAGCCCAGAAGATTTTTGTAACTCCATGGCATTCATCCTGTCTACGAGCATCTTGTACTTATCTTCATTAGGATCATGATAATAATTCGCTTCAGAATCAGAATCTCCCATAGTATCATGGAGACTGCCTCCCTCTTTCTCAAAATTTTCAGACTCATAATCATCAACCTGTTCCTTTGTCTTGACAGGACCTCTGAACTTTCTTCCAAGATTAATAAAGCCTCCTGGTCTTCTATTCTTCTTATTCTTCTTAGCCAGCAGTTTCTTCAGCGCATCTTGTCCCTTGGACAAGTTCAGAATCAACTCTTGGAGTTGTGCATTCTGAGCCTGGAGATCTTTGACAGTCTGTTCAAGAGCCATTTCTGCTGAAATAAACAGCGAGAAGATAAGATACCTGTACATAAGAAACTTGTGATGCAGTGATATGGTATGTAAATGCGTATGCAATGTTTTCAAGGACCGCAAGATTTAAATTTGTTTAAACAATCAAAAAGGTAAACTTTTATTAGTAATAAACTTGTTTGCCCCTTGGGCTTACAATAAAAATGAAATGAATACAAAAATGGGGTTTTAAGTCTCCCATGGACGTTTCCTCTTTGTGTTGAGGTATGATTTGAGATTTCGTTCCTCGTGAAGTTGTTTTGTTAGCTCCAGGATTCTTTCTTGACTTGCTTTGTAATGAGTCTCAAAAGTATCTCTTTGCTCCTTCAACTGGATCCAGGACCTCTGTAACTCTTCCATGTCAGTGGGCATGTCTGGGTGAAGAATGACATAAGAAGTATCTCCTTCAGCAACAGGCTCCATAGTAACTGACAGGATAGCAGGATATGGAATCATAAGAGTCTGAGCACGAGATCGCACCCATCTGAGGTAATCTTCCATAGGAATATTGTACTTGGGTTCCAGAGTCTTGTTGTCAACCTTGTTCACTTTACCCCATGCTCGTATGAACTTTTGACGATAACCTTGCAGATCGTTGTCGTAGTCGAACACAATACCCTGAATCAACATGTCATGAGGACCATCACTTCGAGCGTAACCAAACTAACGTAGAGCTAAAGAAGGGTTATAGGTAATGCCCCCTCTTATGCCAAAGAGTGGCACATTAGGGAACTCCCCACAACGGTCAATGATAGTAACATTCTCCATAGATCTAGAGCACCAATGGATATCTGAATGAGAGAGTGACATGATTCTTTTAGACTACCTGAACCCTTGTTCATTCTTCATCACTGATCGAGGAAGGTGAGAAATAAACCACCTAGACAAGAGAGGTATGCAGCACATCAGAGTTCCTCGCGCCTTCGTAGTACGGGTATGAAGAAAGTGTAAGATGTCTCCAAGTAAAGTGGGCACTGGATTATGAGTCAGAAATATGTTGATGGCGTGTACGTCTATGAACTGGTCTAGATTGGGGAACAATACTAAGCATTAGATCAATAGGGCTAAGATCTCCTCAAAAGCATCATAACTCATAGCCTTTAGGAATACTTGAGCTTTCTCCATCAATACTTTAGCAAGAATGCCCTTAACTCCACTTCTTGTTTCCAGGACAATGTCTGATTTCTTCAGATGTAGGGCTGCAACAATGACTTCAGGTTTAGGCTCTTTTTCCAAGCCTGTGAAAGGTTTCTGATCAAGGATAGGTATACCCAGAAGCTTGGAGAACTCTTCCATTGTAGGAACCAGCTGATAGTCGGGGAATGTGAAATAATTATGTTTAGGGTCAAAGAACTGAAACAGAACACTCATCATGTCTTCATTGAACCCTGAAGTGACTAGATCCAGCAGGTGACCATGCCTCTTGATGAACTGGGAGTTTTCAGAAACTTGAGAGACCAATTCCTTAAGCTTAGGAGGTATTCCTACAAATTTGATCCGAATAGTATTCCTACGAGCAGAAGCCATGACCTGCAACAAAGAACAAAGATAAATCCTTTGGTCCTTGAAATGGTTAGTGAAAATGCTATGCTTATGATGCATGATGATGCTATGATGTTATGCTTAATCACAAACATGTGGCACACACAAACAAATCACACAATAGCCCTAGGTTTGAAGGCTTGCATGAGGTTTAAAGGTAAGTACCCTCCCCTGAAGTTTAGATGGTTCATCCTGTCCTATAAAGTAACCAGGTTCTAAGGGATCTCAATATCATTGATCCTTCACAAGGGTGGTTGTTCAGTAGGCAACTTACTTGCCAACCAAAACCCTCCAAGTTTAGAATCTCAATGAGTGTAGCATCGAGTATCAACCAACTTCAGTCTTCACCAAAGTCGGTTATCTCACTACTTTCTAAAGGCCAAGATGGGATGACTAGGGTTCTAAAAGTTAGTTAGTGTATTGACAACATATGGCAGCCTCATATTATCCTCAACTTTCTTAAGGAACATAAGCACCAACCAAGAAGTCACACTAACTATGGCCACCAGATCAACCATATCGGTATACGCCGTACAGTTTCCTTGGTCTATTGCCATTTACCTAAGGTACACTAGATCCGGGTTAGGATATTTCACACATAAGATCCCAACAGATAAATATAAAGCAAACAAAACAAACAATTTAAAGTGATCTAATTCCTAAGGGCACCCCTCTTTTATTAATCCCCAGCAGAGTCGCCAATTCTGTAACACGGTGGGAGAAATGACTTTAGTTAAATGTTACGGATAGCAAGAGTCGCCACCGACTTTTATTTTATCCAAAAGGAAAGGGCATAAAAGAACAGGAAAGACCTTAAAAAGATTTTGAGTTCGGGGGGTAGGTTATATAAAGGGAAGGTATTAGCACCCTTTATATCCATGGTTATCCATGGGCTCTTAGTTACTTAGCTCACTTTAAATTGTTTTGAGAAAGTGTAGTGTGTGATTAAAAATTTTTTAAGCACTTTATAATGATCCTCGTATGGATGTATATAAAGACTTTGTTTTGAAAATTTGTTTGAAATGTGAAGTGTAAGAGAGTATTTTGAAAAGGTGAGCAAGTACTTAAGAGGAACCTACCCTATGTTAAATCTTTACTGTTCTTATATATTCTTTCAATGGTAAGACTATCCCTATTATTAAGGAATAAGTAGTCATTACCTTGGATGTGATTAAGGGACATTTATAGGGTCATCTGGATATAGGCAACTGTAGGGTGTCTTTATCAATTCGTAGGGACTTATCATCTTTTATTCGAAGGGACAAGATCATTTATCGTAGGCAACCTCGAAGGGACTTGATCTTTAAAACTATAGGGACTTGATGATATTTATGAAGGGACTTTGCTTAAAACACCCCACTTGGCCTTTTGTATAAGCAACTTGAGAGGCAAACCTAGGAAGTGCAAGATGGCGATCAAAGATCGACTTACGTGTGTGCGTGTTCATATTCAAATATTTATCTTATTAAATTAATTTTTCTAAATTAATTTTAATTTACAAACATACTATCACTCCCTATAGTTACTAACCATGGCAATATAAATATTTATGAATAATAAAATAAAGACAAAAATAAACCTACGACTATTACAGGGCTTTTGCAGTTACATTATAATATAAACAATAAATAAATATAATAAAGAAATTATAATTAAAATGGTTAGTTAATAGAATAATTATAAGAAGAAGAGGTTAGCAAGAATATACAAGAAATATATACAATTTAATTAAATATTTTTAGATTAAATAAACATTTTTAAAGAATGTTTAAAAGAAAATAATATAATGAGAATAATAATAAGAAACCATAGAATAAATATTTACAAAAAAAACATGATTAACTATTTAATTATATATTAGAAAAATTAATTAAGTTTAATATTTAAAATTGAATAAGAACTAGGGTTAGAGATTTAAAAATAAAATTAGGGTTTGCATATTGAATTAAAATATTAATTTGATTATTTACAAAAATATTAATACATAAATAAATAAAACAAATTTATTTACAAAATATTTTTAGAAACATAAAATGTGAATTATCAATATTCTTTTCATAAAAAAAATCATTAATTTTTACATATTAAAGAAAAGTTTAAATAATATTAGTAATTTTAATTATATAAATATATAAAAAATAATGAAATAAATAAAAGAGATAAAAAAAAAACTTACCTGCTGGAGCCTGGGGTCGAACCCAGGTCTCCTAGCCTCCATCAACACCAGCCAACCAACTGAGCTGCGTGTGCAGCGTGTCCATAGGATGAGCCTTAGTAATAATATGGAAAACCTATTAAAATGAAAGAATTTTGAACAAAAAAAGGATAACCTAGGGATCGAACCCTGGTTATTGGCTTTACAGGCGCTTCTCCAAAACCAGCTGAGCTACGTGCTCTAATTGATAATATGATAACAAATACTTATCATAAAAACAGTCCGAATTTTGAATTCGGATTTTGCGCCATCCTTCATCTTCCTCACTCATCTGTCCAGTTAGCTTATGGCTACGGTTTGTCCATAGCAAAAAGCTTTAGTGACAGTTTTCTTTCGGCACTACAGAACCTGCAAGTTAGAACATTCATAATACCTCAAATAAATTCATTCTAATCATATAATTCAACTTATTATGGTCCAATTGGTTCAATTAAACCCTTAATTTCACGTGGAATCACTCCTATGCCGAATCCCTAATTCATGAGTTCAAGAACCCTAAACATGGTGTAATTCGATTCAGTCCACGAAACTCAAATTTAGTTGCCCAGAAAGCTTCAGTACAATGAAACAAGCAAGGTTAGACAATCAAAATCAATTAAAAACCAGTAAACTCATGAAACCGAAAAAATGCAAACATGACATGAACATGAATACGGTTTATGCAAATGGTGGTGTTTTATGTGTTGTTGATGATCGAAACATGTCCAGTGAGTCTCAATGAAGCTAAAGCAACCTTTAAATTGCCTTGAAAGTGTCTCTAGCCAAGAATCTGAGTATGAGTTTTCAGATGAAATTTTGAAGTTTGAGAATGCTCTTGGAGGCTGAGAATTTGTGGCTTTGTGATTGCTTAATGTTGTATATATATCATGTAGTGAAATTAGGTCAAGAAACTAGTCCATCCTTTGGACTTTTTGATCCATAGAGATTGAAAAAGATATGATCTTAAAAACATTGAAAACTTGGATATCTCATTTCTATTTTTGGATGATCTGAAATTATATGGTATCAATCAAGTTTAAATGAATATTAAGACCTTCTAGAACCACAATCCCTTCCAAATATATGATTTTCATATTTTATTTTAATTTAATTTGTATTTTAATGAATAAAATTCAAATAAATATTAAATAAAATGTAAAAAATCAGAAAAGGTGTGGGTTGGGTCGTGCTTGATGATATTATAAGGATTGGATGGCAATTTGGTGGGCTCATTTAGCAAAAATTGGTTTTAAGGCCTCATTTGCTTCATAAACTTCCCAAAAATTTCCCAACATTGCAAGGGCACAAATCCTTCAATTTTAATGATATGAAGGTGTTATTGGACATTTTGGAAAGCTTAAAGAGTCCTATAACCAACCTCTTTGGTATCATGTCCATATCTTTTACCTATGCTCTTTGGAAGTTGTTGACTTTTTTTTGACTTTTAAAATGACCTATAATGTCCTAGCTCATACCTTCCAAATGAAGCATTTTTGGGCTTGGCTTGTGAGAAACAAAGTTGTAGAGAATTCAATTTCCTTCAAAATTAGCTTTGGATGGAAATTTTTTGATGAAGTATGTGAAAGTTATGGCTGGTCAAAGTTCAGTTGACTTTTCCTATGAAAACCCTAGTTTAGAAACTCCTGATTCTTGATGATCTGAAATCTCCTTGATGAATCATGATCAACCATTGATCAAATGATGAATTTTACTTTATAAACTTGATGTTGGCAAAAAATCATGAAGTTTGACTTTGGTTTGACCACAGTTGACCTAAGTTTGACTTTTTAACTGCTTTGATTGATTTTAACCTATCTGATCATCTGACTGAGGAAATCTTTTGGGAAAGTCTTGAAACTTGTCATGGGGATTCTTGAACACATATAGGATGCTATGAAGCTCACTTGAAGTCTTGGAAGTCTATTTAGCCTGATGAAAGTAAAAACCCTAGTTTAAGATGCATTGCTTAGGAGGATGCATTGTCTGAGGGAATTGTCAAACTTTCTGACTAATTGTGAACCTTGTGAACCTTGTGAACCTCATGAGATGTCTTGTGAACTTTGTGAAATTTGTGAACCTTGTGAACCTCTTAATACACAATGTATTGTCTTGGTGAGGGCAAATTTTGGGGTGCAACACATCTCTATGTACTTGTACGTAGCCAGCTGGCTAACAAGGATATCTTCTTCCCCGCAGATGGTAATGATTTGGCCCTCCCACTCGAATTTTAACTTCTGGTGAAGGGTAGACGTAACAGCGCCAGCGGCATGGATCCAAGGTCTACCCAACAGACAGCTATAGGCCGGCTGTATGTCCATCACAAAGAAGGTAGTTTTAAAGGTCTGCGGGCCAATCAACACAGGTAAATCGATCTCTCCAAGCATCGATCTCTTAGAGCCATCAAATGCTCTCACCACCAAATTACTCAGGCGCAATGCCAAGCCATCATACTCCAACTTCACCAGGGCTTTCTTTGGGAGGACATTGAGTGAAAACCCAGTGTCCACCAGTACGTGAGAAAGGACAGCACCCTTGCATTCCAAGGTGATGTGCAAAGCCTTATTATGGTTGCGCCCCTCCGTTGTTAAATCAACATTTGTAAAGCCCAGTCCATGACTGGTGTTGACATTTGCAACCACAGTTTCTAACTGATTGACAATAATCTCCTCCAGCACGTATGCTGCATGCAGGACATTCAACAATGCATTCCTGTGAGCTTCGAAACACATTAACAGTGATAATATGGAGATTTTGGAGGGTGTTTGGTGAAGCTGGTCCACCACCTTGTAATCAATCCTTTTTATTATTCTCATGAACTCGTCTACATCTTGTTCAAAAGATGTCTTATGAGTGTCTTTGGCAGTTGGCTCTTCGGATACCACATTCTTTCCTTTTGCCTTAGCAGCAGCTTCTGCTTCAGCATTGGGTCTTTGTTCTTGTGAGGCAAAAAGGCGTCCGCTTCTGGTGAAGCCTCCGCCTCCCCCAACATTGTCAATTTGTGGTGAAGAGGTTGATGAATCCAGAGTGATTTTCTCCCCATTGCAGTAGAGATCAGAGCCGTAGTGCCAAGGTATGGCATTACTTCTTTCATAAGGAACGGGGGCCCAGGTACCGTAATGGTAACTGGACTGATCGCTGCAGCGGAAGAAACTGTGATGGTGTGCGGATCGTAGTAGATCGTGACTGGAGATCCGACAGGAGGTGTTGCAGTTTGTTGTTGAAAATTGTTGTTGTTGTGAACATTTTCTGGGTCATAGTAGATTGCGACCGTTGAAACATCTTCATTAATGTTTGTTGGCGTTGTAGAAGATTCCGTTGATAAAACGGGTGCTGATGTTGTAGAAGAAAAAGTCGTTGAACTCTGATCTGTTGAAATAATGGATGGAAGAACTTCTAGAGTTGTTGAAGAATCGGTAGGAATGATAGTTGTTACGGTTGTAGGAGAAACTGTTGAAGGAAGAATTGTTGGTGTTGTAGGAGAATCCATTGTTGTTGAAACAAGAGTTGCTGAAGGAGCTGTTGAAGTAATCTGCAAGATTACATCTTTGATGAGGCCATCTATGCTAAACCTTAGCTTCTCACAACCATTACTAGCTGTCGTGCACAATTCGTAGCAGGCCCCACAGCCCGGGAACACTTGGCATCTCAAAAGTTGAACTTTAACTTCAGCCAGTGGTGTTTGAATCTGTGCAACATTATCAATTAGTGTAGATGGTTGGCCCTCCTCAATGGCATTAATCCTAGGCCCACCATGATTAGGCATAAGATTTTTGTTAACGTTCGGAGGAGGTGCGAAATTGAGAGCTTTGGAGTCGACCAAATCCTGAACCTTCATCTGTAAGGCTCTGCATTTCTCAGTATTGTGACCAGGTGCATTGGAGTGAAAGGCACACCTGGCATTAATATCATAATTCTTCAGGAGATTAAGAGGATCCGGTGGTGCCAACGTCCTTAACTCAACCAGGTTAAGCTTCAGGAGTTGTGGTAATAAGGAAGCATAAGGCATAGGGATAGGGTCAATCACCCTATTTCCCTGAGATGGCCTCTATTGAAAGGGACGCGGCTGTTGGTTGCTATTGTTTTTGTTGTAGGTTCTTTGTTGCGGAAAATGAGAAGGTTGCTGATAGTGATGTTGTTGTTGTTGTTGTTGAGGATATAATGATTGTTGTGGAACCGGAGCTGGGATGGTAACAACTGCTACTGATCTGTGAGGATATTGGGGTCTGCCCCTGCTTGTATGAATAGCATTTGTTTCGCCCGCCCTCCGGGGTCCTGCAAAAGGTTTTCCGGGGTTGCTGGAGGAACTTGCACCATTGTCAGAGATTTTTCCCATCTTCATAAGACTTTCAATTCTCTCACCAGCTATAACTACATCAGCGAAACTGGTAGAGGAGAAAGCAGCAAGTCTATCAATATAAGTTCCTTGCAAGGTGTTCATGAACATGCCAGCAATCTCCCTTTCTGACATGGGTGGCTGGACAGCAGCAGCAAGCTGTCTCCACCTCTGAGCATAATCCCGGAAGGTCTCCCTCAAAGACTGAGACATGCCCATTAGAAGAGTTCTATTGGGGGCCATGTCTAGGTTGTACTGGTATTGCCGGACGAAAGCCTCGGCCAAGTCTTTCCAACACCTTATAGTGGCCCTTGTCAAGTGAGAATACCATTGTCTTGAAGCTCCAGTCAGACTGTCCTCAAAATAGAACATCCATAACTTCTCATCCATAGTATAAGCCTTGAGTATTCCTAGGAAAGATTGCAGATAAGTACGCGGGCAGGAGGTACCATTATACTTCTCAAAGCAAGGGGGTTTGAATTTGTGGGGAATCCTCACCCCATCTACCAGCCCCATATCCATTACATCGAAGCCCAAAGAATTCTGAGATTCCAAAGATCTTAACTTTTCAGCGATCTCGTCCAATCTTCTATCATATACCTCATCTCCAGCCCCTATAACAATAAACTGTTCTTCTTGGGGATCCTCTTGTAGGATTCTGCCCCCAGCAGTATTACCTTGAACATTCCTCGGGATGTTAACATCTGGATTCAGATGGGGTCCATACTCTGGAGGGTCAATACGAGGCTGCCCCTGTTCATTATTGCTGGTTCCCCCTATTCCAAGATGGGGCTCCTCAGGTGTCTGTCACTCTACCAGCTCTCTCAATCTTTCTTGGCTCTGGGCTAAGCCAGTCATGACAGCCATAAACTGAGACATTTGGTTTCTCATCTCGACCCTTTCGTTTTCCATCTGATTTTTGACCTCATTCAGGTCCTGCTGTACCTGCTCCATCTGAATGCCTGGAAGGTTGTTGCGGGTTAGGTACCAGTGTGTTCGGTTGATAGGGAACACTCAGTGACGAGCAATGTTTCCTGAGATCACAACAAAGTTAGACACAAAAATAATGACCAAAAAAACTGCCAAACAAAGACAAAGTTAGTATGCAATGCAGTATGCTTATTTATTTTCCAAGGTATCCGGTTTGGTTCTTGGTTTTGACCTTTCCAGACCTCGAGGAAGATGCTTGATGTTGTTGAGAAAAGAAGCCCAATGAAAACAAACTAAATATATTACAAATGATGAAAAACACATTGTTTGTTTACAATACATGCCCATGGAGGGTCAAAAATACAACAAAAGGGAAAATTACATCAAAAGGAAAGAACAACAAGCAAAGAGGAATCAGACATCCAATCCATGATCATCTTCCCTGACCTCCTTCAAGAGTGCCTCATTCACCGGACCAGCTGGGTGCTCTGTAATGGTCCTAATGAGGAGGTTCCTAGTAGCAATGGCATTAGTCAGCTTCTTATGCCTGTCCTAGTCTTTTGATCTCTTTAACCCTGCTCAAAGCTTCAATTCTGAAATCTCCTTCTGTGCAGCCAACAAAGCCTCCTGCTGCTTCTTCTCATTGGCCTCCAGCTGCTCAATCTTGGCTTGAGTCTTCTGGTCTTCTTGTGCACGAGCTTCGGTGATCCTAACCTACCTAGCCTGGCTCTCTTGCAGATAGTGCTCAGCCATAGCTCTCTGAATCTTGGCCTCCTTGCAGGCATTCTTCAATATCAGTTCCCTGGCTCTTGCTTTCCTTATGTAGTCCTCTGTCTTTTCAATCTTGGTCAGATGCTCAGTCTTGAGCTTTTACAATCTCTCAATGTCCAGACGGCCTTCACTTCTTTCCCAAAGAGTCTTCTTCAGGGCTTGAGATAGCTGCTCATTCCTTTCCTTCAACTTTTCAAATTCCTCCAGGCTAACAGTTGCTGTAGGCTGTACTGTAGATGGTCCAGGTGTGTCTTCCAAGGTGAAAGGAATTCTGGTGATCTGAGCTCTAATACGGGACCAGTCATAGTACTAGCTGAAGCAACATTGTTACATTTTCCAAGAATAGCTATCCCTTTTGTCTGGATGTTGTCCCAAGCCCAAGCAGTTTGCCTGACAACAGCTGAATTAGGTTGAACTTTACAGTACAGGGTCTCAGCTAGATCCTGTCCTCTGGGAGGGTGAACTAAGGCATAGCCCAATTGTCTATTAAACAGCAAAGGGTTGTAGTTGATGCAACCTTTTACTCCTATTAGAGGCACATTTGGGTATTGTCCACAACTGGTGATAATGTCCCTGCCTTTGGTGCCTTGGGTACACCATCTGATATCATCTGAAGTCAAGGCAATGAACATCTTGGCCCAATTCTTCTGCTGGTGTGGGTTCAAGAAAGCATCTGATTTAGGCAGGTGTCTGAGTAACCAAGAGTAGAACAAGGGAGCACAACATCTGACCAACTTCCCCCTTTGTTTTTCATTCCTCTGATGGATGAAGTAGTAAAAATACCCTAGCAATGTAGGCACTGGGTTCCTTAGCAGAAACAAGTGGATGGCATTCTTACTAACAAATTTAGGCTCATCTGCAAACAATTTAGCCCCATATATGCTGAGGGCTAAAAATGCACAGACTGCCCTCCATTCTCCCAAGGTAGCCTTCAGGATGGCCTGAGAAATCAAGAAGTCCAGATGTAAACCAGGAATCCCAGCTTTTGTTGTCATGCTTTGCTCAATAAGGGCATGCTCCAAGTACAATGCCCTTGCTATCTCCTCACTTCCGGGAGCAGTCATCTCTGGATTGAAAGGGATCCCTCCTCTGATAGGTACTCCAATCAATAAAGAAAACTCTTACAATAGAGGCCCCATCTGAAAGTCAGGAAAGGTGAAGCACCTGAGTGGAGGGTCATAGAACTGCAAGCATGTATGGATCATACTTCTCTAGGAATAATCAAGGTCCATAACCATGTCTAAAATACCTCCATGATGCTCTCTGAACAGTTCGATTTGGCCAGGTGTGATAAGTGACTGGACCTGCCTGATACCAGTCAAAACAGGCTCAAAAAAGTGATAAGATATGTTGCTCTTCCTGGGTGTAGCCATGAGTGCTGCTGAAGAATCTGAAGACAAATCCTGATGAAGATCACAAACTGAGAAGCTGGAAGTAGGTCTCTGACAGACTGATACTGGTGAGGATGGAGATAACTGAAGCAGATAACTGAAGAAGACAGTTGAAGCAGAGGTCTAAACTGAAGAAGGGGTCAAAACCAAAACCAAGATATAATGAGGTGGATACCCTGAAAAACAAATAAACAAATGTTAAATGATGCAATGATGATATATGCAAATGATATGCAAGGGTTTGTGATCAAGAGCTGGATCTGATTATCTGTCTTGATATAAAGTCCATGTAGGTTCAAAAGTCCAGATGAAGGCTCCGAAATCCAGTAACCAGGGTGGGGGACTCAAATAAAGAGTCACATGTCCAGGATTAATCACAAGAACTATCCAAAGTGGAGTACTCTTAAACAAAACAGTAATAGGGTATGATGTGGCCAAGGGTTCCTGCAAACCTGTAAACAACCCAACCCCCTCGCATGTGATGTTCTAGAACAAGGATCCTCAGACTTGGATCAGTTATGAGAAGTGTAAACACTTCTAACCCAGAGGTACAGTGTTTACAATAACCATAAAAGATCCTCCTCTAATTCACCTCAGATTCTGAAGGTCATAATAAAGGTCATCCAGACTTAGCAGGCTTCCCAGATAGCCCTAGCACTACAGGAAATCTGTAGCACAGAGTTCTCAAGAAGAAACCTGTAAACACCCCAAATTTGCCCTCACCCATTTCACCATGGCTTGTGATCTTTTCATTTGCATAAGTTCAATTATATCACATCATGTTGCATTTTTGCTTCACTGCATTGGTTCAAAGTCATCTGCACCTAGGGTTTGTGATCTGAGCAATCCATGAGCTATCTGAGCCACTCCAAAGGTCTTCAATCATCTCAAGAGGGGACATGTATGTTCAATCATCATATTATATCCTCCCAAGATCAAGAAAGTCAGAAAATCACAAGAACTTGCAAGGCATGGAAGCAGAGCCAGGTTTAACTACACAGATGACCTAAAATTAGGGTTTTGGTTTCAGAGGCCATAACTCCAAATTTTTTGGTCATTCTTGTTTCTATGGGTCTCTATTTTTTATAAGGATCATGCATACCAAGTTTGATGGAAAAATTCATTGTGGAAGTCATCTGGTCACTGGGTAACTTCTTGAGCAAGTCAGAGCCAAATCAGGGCATCTGAGACCCCCCAACATGGAACCAAAATGGATTTTTCATCAAAATGAAGTTATTTGGTCTTTATTTGATCATTGAAGTGTTTGGAAGTTCACAAATTTGAAGAAAAGTGGGCTAAACCAAAAATTGCCAAATATGGAAATGACTTGTAATGTAAACTTTCCATTTTGGGAAAGTTTTTCAACCTCCTCTTTCTCAACCAAAAATGCTTCAAATGAAAATTCTTGGTCATGAAAGTTGTAGATTGGATCATTCCCTTTTCAAAAAGTACAAGAACAAGACCTAATTCATTTTGGAACTCAAGTTATGGCTTTCCAAAGTTGGCAAAAATCACATAATTTCAAGTTTCATGTCAAAGAGGGATTTTTGCAAAACCTCATGCCAAGAAAATTTGTGACCTCAAAGTGACTTCTAACCATCATACAAACTTTGTGCAATGCCTGAAAGTCAGATTTGTGCCAAGAATTCCCAAGTTTCATGACTTGTGCATGAAGAAATCAAGAAAGGGCCAAACTTCATGAAATTTGCAAAACCCCCCACAAACTTCAATCCACTTGCTAATTGGCCTCAATCTGAATTCCATGGCTGCCCTTGAAACAAGCTGCGCAGGACATGCCTTTGTCCTTGGCCTGAGTTTGCCCATACCTCAAAGGACACCTAACCTTGACGTTTTGCAAAATGAACCATACCAATCAGCATAGGCCACCAACAATTCTCTGACCTATCAAGACTTGATACATGGACCAAATACAAGCCATTACACACAACAAGCAAGGCAGAATCCTCCCACAACTCAGCAACCACAAAAACTCCCTCTTATGCATTTTTCTTCGAAACTGATCCCACAAGCTACAAACATCAAAACAAACTTCATAGAACAACTCACCATGAACCACTGATCATTTCCCAACCCTCATCTTGCCCTGAAAGCTCCCATATCAAAAACACGATTTATCTCCCCCGTTGAACTGAACTGCATCAATCTCACAAACCAGCCACAAAAAACTCCAACCAAGCATCAAAGCTTCTTCAGGAAGATCATTGGAGGGGTTTTGAAGCCAAGAAGCTGCCTGAAAGCTCTAGGGTTGAAAGCTCCATCTCAGGTAGCTCTCTCAAACTTTTTTTTCCAGAAATCCTTTTTTAAGTTATAGAATTGTTCCTTATGATCTCCTAATTACTCTGATCTTTGTGGTTTTGAAAATGGTGTAGAAATAAGGTTGTATGGTTGTTATGAAATTTCTGCCATTTTTGCTTTTTGTTTCGAATCTTGCTAGTGAGTGAAAATAAATGAGGTTTGAGGTTAGGGATGAGTTTAGGAAGGTGAGAGGACCAAATCTGGAGCTTTAGAGCTCCAGAAATGGCATGGGGAGAGAGTTGAGATTTTTCAGGGGAGAATGTCACCGGAGAAGACGACCGGAGCTCTTCTCCGGTGACCTGAAAGTGATTAGGGTTTCTAATTAGGTTTAGGGCTTTGTTTAAATCTGGACCCTTGGATGAAGCTTTCCCGCGTGTGATAAAGGGTCTGGATCATTTCATTAACTATTAATTGTGGATTAAATATTAATTAATTAAAATTAGTCAGGTTTAAATATGGGCCTTAGGATAGCGCGCCAAGTCAAACTTCCCCAGCCCAGAATGAATCTCAGCCCTCCTTTCAGCTTACTTTCTTTTTATTTAATTTTTATTGTATTTTCTTTATTAAATTTTGTACGAATTTTTAAAAATAGGAAAATTAGTCAAACAATTCTGAATATTTTTATCAAGCATTTTATTAATTTTCAGAACCCAAAAATATTTTTATTTTTATTTTTTGCATTAAAAAATATTTTTAAATCATTTAAATGATTATTTTTAATTAGTTAATGAGAATTAATTAATTAAAAATACATTTAGGTATTTAAAAATCCCCAAAAAAATCAGAGAGCATTTTAAAACATTTACAAACATTTACAAACTCACAACACAAATTTCTTTTTGGTTTTGATCACACTTTGAAAATTTTCAAATGAATTAGGGTTCTTAAATTTGAGTATTTTTAACCCTAACTTCAAAAATTCATAACTTTTGAACCAAAGTGAGTTTGTGAATGGTTATTTTTGCACTGTGTTATACATGACTTCAAGTTTCTAAAAACATTTTAGTTCCATTTTTATCTTGCATTTTTAATTTGTTTGGCATTTTACTTTTAGGATCAACCTTAAAACCCTAGAAATTTAGGAAAATCATAAGCCTCTTAGGGTTTAGCTTCTGACCTTCCCCTTTGGGCAGTGAACTTGTATAGGTTTAGGATTCCTTTGGTTTCATTTTCAATTTTTTATCTTACCATTTGCTTCTGATTTTGAATTTTGCATCTTATTTTATCATATAACCCTAATTTTGCACCTCATTTGCATCCATCTTGCATAAGCTTGCATACATAAACTTGCCATGACATTTTGTGCATCCACATGGCATATAAGACATCTTAGGACATATTAGAATCATGTTTGATCATTGCATCATTCATTTGCCATGTTTTTGCTTTCATTTGATGTCATGTACATTCATGAACTTTCATGCTTCTTACATGTCTCATTTGCATTCTTATCTCTTGTATGAACATTCATATCACTTAACATGCTTTCATACCATCTCATAATGTCATTTGCATCATGAATATGCTTCTGACTTTGGCTTTCATCTTTGCATTCATTTCATTTTCATTTCATTTCATTTTCTTTTTGCTAACTTTTCAGGTGGTAAGTGTTTGAGAAATGAATTTACCTTCACTTCTCATAATCTCTTATCATCTCTCTTATGCATCATTGCTGCATTTTACTTGTGAATTAGAGTGAGCTTTCTCATTCATGCTCCTTCCTCTCTTTCTTTCTTCAAGTAACTTAACTTCTTAAGTGAAGTAAGTTGTCTTGCTTCTTTCTGATTCTCCTTCCTTCATCATGTTTCTCCCTTGGTGGCTTTTCTCTTGAAGATCTTCTTGCAAGCCTCATAAACCCTAGTAACACCCAAGCAAGATCACAATTAGGGTTTGATTAGTCCCCCATTAGTTTTACCTTTGTGTCATCTTTGAGTCTTCTCTTCTCATCTCTTAATCAAGGACTAAACCTTCAAGGTTTTAAGGCTTTGTGATTAAGCTTATGCCTACATCCTTCTATTAGGATGGAGTGTATAACTTTAATCCTAAGTGTTAAAACCTTAATGTGTTTAAATCCTTTAATTAATTCACCTAATAATCATCAATACATCAAGCTTGTAACTTGGGCCTTGCATTGGGGTTCTAATTCTTCCTTAATTGGTTAAGGAGGACTAACCCTAGTGTTAATGGACAAGTCCCCCTCAAGTTGTCTTACAAACCATAAAATCCATTTCTTAATCTTACCATTAACTAAAATTCACTTTAATAAAGGTTTTGTTTTGTCACGAGGTTAATCCCTAATCATGGATTAAGTTGAGGAGCCTTTCTCAGCTTAAATGTTCTCATATATTATCCTTCTATTAGGATGGTGTAATGGGTCCATTAAATCCCTGATTATGGCTTAAGCTCATTACTTAACACTAAACAAAAATACCAAAAACATCTAAATAAATGCAAGTAGGTTAATGATCTTAATCCTACATCATGGTGATTAAGTGTGAGGTGTTTACTTCACACTTAAGGTATTCTCGTTACCCCTAATCAAATGGAAGATGTGATGAGTTTACTAACCCTTGGTTTAAGCTTAAGTTCATTTTCTTATGACAAACTCCAAAAAGCAATAAACGATTGAAAACACAAAAACAAACAATAATCGTCTCCTTCGGGATTCTCTTCTCATCTCATTCACTCACAAATGAGAACTTGCTTCTTCCGTTTAATGCAAGACAGTTTGCACCTGAGCCAGACAGGTCATACACTTGAGCATAGACAAGTAAGCAGTTCATCAGTCAATTTATTCTTCAGTCTCTTTGAGTCGAACTACGGTGTTCTGACTTCCTCATTGCACGAGAGGATACGTAGGCATAACTTAACTGTTATCGAACAAAAGTCTCTGTTTATTCCCCCCTCTTCCAGCATTATTCTTTAAGCCTCATAGTCTTGAGCTTCACATTCTTTCCTTACACTGACACTCTTTTATTTCACTTCACATTTCTTTTGCACCGACACTTGCATTCTTTTCCAGCTTTTGCACACAAGATAGCACTGACACTACCCCTTTGGACACTAATCTTTCAAGCGTGGATCCCGTCGAGTACGGCGGACAATCTGGGTGCTAATACCTTCCCAGGTTGTAACCAACCCCTTTTCTCAGTTTCTCTGGTTCGCAACCGTCTTATCCATCTTCTTTCTAGGTCTATGCAGCATTACCTTTCCTTCAGGATAAAAATGCCTAGCTGGCGACTCTTTTCAGTTCACCCTTGTGTTCTCCTTTCACCGACCGTTCGCGTCTGTACCCTATCTGACCTGGTGTCTTTTAGTGAGAGAGACAGCTTGGCGACTCTGCTGGGGAAAATTATATTGCAACCAGGGCTTCTGGTTCTTTTTTGTGGGTTCCTCCTAGCGCTTGTTTGATTTGTGTTTACTGGGGTGTTATGTGTTAATTGTGTGTTTATTTATATTGCTTTATTTAGTGCTTTAGGTACAGTTCTATTTATTGCTTTCTTTTACAGTCTTATGCATATTTCATAATGTCATTGCTGGATCTGGTTTTCTTTTTTGGTGGGTGGGGTTCCATTGAGAGTTTAAGGTCCTATACCTGGGACCTGAGTGACACCTAGGCTAGAGTGGTTCATGTTTTTTCCCATTCCATTTCGGTCTGGTGCGGGAATATGAAACACGGTTCAGATGTGGGTTTCTTCTTGAGAACTCTGTGCTACAGATTTCCTGTAGTGCTAGGGCTATCTGGGAAGCCTGCTAAGTCTGAATGACCTTTATTATGACCTTCAGAAGCTCAGGTGAATTAGAGGAGGATCTTTTATGGTTATTCTAAACAATGTACCTCCGGGTTAGAAGTGTTTACACTTCTAATAACTGATCCAAGTCTGAGGATCCTTGTTCTAGAACATTACATGTGAGGGGGTTGGGTTGTTTACAGGTTTGCAGGAACCCTTGGCCGCATCATACCTTGTTGCTGTATTGTTTAAGAATACTCCACTTTGGACAGTTCTTGTGATTAACCCTGGACATGTGACTCTTTATTTGAGTCCCCCACCCTGGTTATTGGATTTCTGAACCTCTATCTGAACTTTTGAACTTACATGGACCTTATATCAAGACAGATAATCAGATCCGGCTCTTGATCACAAACCCTTGCATATCATTTGCATATATCATCGTTGCATCATTTGAAATTTGTTTATTTGCTTTTCAGGGTATCCACCTCATTATATCTTGGTTTTGGTTTTGAACCCTTCTTCTGCATAGACCTCTACTTCAGCTGTCTTCATCAGTTACTTGCTTTAGTCATCTCCATCCTCACCAGCATCAGTCTGTCAGTGTTTCACTTCCAGCATCAGTCTGTAATCTTTATCAACATTTGTCTCCAGCTTCTTCAACAGCACTCATGGCAACTCCCAGGAAGAGCAACATATCTTACCACTTTTTTGAGCCTGTATTGACTGGTATCAGACAGGTCTAGTCACTTATCACACCTGACCACATCCCTCTGTTCAGAGAGCACTATGGGGGTATCTTGGATATGGTCATGGATCTTGATCCTTCTCATAGAAGCATGATCCACACATGCCTGCAGTTCTATGACCCTCCACTGAGATGCTTCACCTTTCCAGACTTTCAGATGGGACCTTTATTAGAAGAGTTCTGTTTGTTGATTGGAGTACCTATCAGAGGGGGAATCCCCTTTAACCCAGAGATGACTGCTCCCAAAAGTGAAGAGATAGCAAGGGCATTATACTTAGAGCCCACCCTTATTGAGCAAAGTATGACAACAAAAGCTGGGATCCTTGGTTTACATGTAGACTTCTTGATTTCTCAGGCCATCCTGAAGGCTTCATTGGGAGAGTGGAGGGCAGTCTATGAATTATTAGCCCTCAGCATATATGGGGCTATACTGTTTGCAGATGAGCCCAAATTTGTCAGTAAGAATGCCATCCATTTGTTTCTTCTGAAGAACCCAGTGCCTACATTGCTAGGGGATTTTTACTATTCCATTCATCAGAGGAATGAAAAACAAAGGGGGAAGTTGGTAAGATGTTGTGCTCCTTTGTTTTACATCTGGCTGCTCAGACACCTGCCTAAATCAGATGCTTTCTTGAACCCACACTAGCAGAAGAACTGGGCCAAGAGGTTCATTGCCTTAACTTCAGATGATATCAGATGGTGCACCCAGAGCACCAAAGGCAAGGACATTATTACCAGTTGTGGACAATACCCAAATGTGCCTCTGATAGGAGTAAAGGGTTGCATCAACTACAACTCCTTACTGTTTAAGAGACAATTGGGTTATGCCTTAGTTCACCCTCCCAGAGGACAGGATTTAGCTGAGACCCTGTATTGTGAAGTGCAACCTAATTCAGCTGTCATCAGACAAGCATCCTGGACTTGGGACAACATCCAGACAAAAGGAGTAGCTATTCTTGGAAAATGTAACAATGTTGCTTCAGCCCAGTGCTATGACTGGTCCCGTACTAGAGCTCAGATTACCAGAATGCCTTTCACCTTGGAAGACATACCTGGACCATCCACAGTACAACCTGCAGCAACAGTTAGCTTGGAGGAATTTGAAAAGCTGAAGGAAAGGAATGAACAGCTATCTCAGGCCTTGAAGAAGACTCTTTGGGAAAGAAGTGATGGTCGCCTGGACATTGAGAGATTGGAAAAGCTCAGGGTTGAGCACCTTGCCAAAATTGAAAAGACAGAAGACTACATAAGGAAAGCAAGGGCTGGGGAACAGATATTGAAGAATGCCTGTAAGGAGGCCAAGATCCAGAAAGCTAGGGCTGAACACTATCTGCAAGAGAGCCAGGCTAGGTGGGTCAGGATCACCGAAGCCCGTGCACAAGAAGACCAGAAGAATCAAGCCAAGATTGATCAGTTGGAGGCCAATGAGAAGAAGCAGCAGGAAGCTTTATTAGCAGCTCAGAGGGAGATATCAGAATTGAAGCTTAGAGCAGGATTGAAGAGATCAAAAGACCAGGACAGGGATAAGAAGCTGACTACTGCCATTGCTACTAGGAACCTCCTCATTAGGACCATTACAGAGCATCCAGCTGGTCCAGTGACTGAGGCACTCCTGAAGGAGGTTAGGGAAGATGATTATGGATTGGATGTTTGATTCCTCTTTGCTTGTTTTTTCTTTCCTTTTGATGTACTTTTCCCTTTTGTTGTTGTATTTTTGACCCTCCATGGGCATGTGTTGTAAAACAGACTATGTATTGTTCATCATTTGTAATATATTTTAGTTTGTTTTCATTTGGGCTTCTTTTCTCAACAACATCAAGCATCTTCCTCGAGGTCTGGAAAGGTCAAAACCAAGAACCAAACCGGATACCTTGGAAAACAAATAAGCATACTACATTGCATACTAACTTTGTTTTTGTTTTGTAGGTTTTTGTTACCATTATTGTTTCTAACTTTGTTGTGATCTCAGGAAACATTGCTCGTCGCTGAGTGCTCCCTGTCAACCGCACACACCGGTACCCGACTCGTAATAACCTTCCCGACATACAGATGGAGCAGGTACAATAGGACCTGAATGAGGTCAGAAATCAGATGGCAAACGAAAGAGTAGAGATAAGGAACCAGATGGCTCAATTCATGGCTGTCATGACTGGCTTAGCCCAGAGCCAAGAAAGACTGAGAGAGCTGGTGGAAAGACAAACACCTGAGGAACCTCATCTTGGAACAGGGGGAACTAGCAACAATGAACGGGGGAAACCCCGTATTGACCCACCAGAATATGGACCCCATCTGAATCCAGAAGTTAACATCCCGAGGAATGTTCAAGGTAATACTGATGGGGGCAGAATCCTGTAAGAGGATCCCCAAGAAGAACAGTTTACTGTTATAGGGGCTGAGAAGGCCAAAGATGAGCATTACCTAGAGGAGAGTCAGGCTGGGTGGATCAGGATCACTGAGGCTCGTTTGCAAGAATATCAGAAGACACAGGCTAAGATAGAGCAGTTGGAAGCTAATGAGAAGAAGAGTTAGGAAGCTTTGTTAGCAGCATAGAAGGAAATCTCCGAGTTTAAACTCCGGGCATGGGTTGAAGAGATCAAGGGACCAAGACAAGTACCAGAAGTTGACCAGTGCCATTTCCACCAGGAACCTTCTTATCAGGACCATCACAGAGCATCCAGTGGGACTAGTGACTGATGCTCTCCTGAAGGAAGTCAAGGAGGATGACTTTGGGCTGGATGTTTGATTTCTTTGTACTTGTATTTTATTTGTACTTTATTTCTCATGGTGATTTTGTTGTATTTCTCGACTTGATTGTATTTTGACCCACCAAGGGAACTTGTTGTAATCATAAACTATGTATCTTTTGCATTTGTAATATATGGTTTATGTATTACTTGGATTTTCTGATGGGCTTCATTTCTCTTCAACATCTTCATTCCCAGAGGTCTGGAAGGTCAAAACAAAAGAACCAAACCGGATACCCTTGGAAGACAAATAGACATACAACATTTTCTACTAACCTCATTCTCTATTTTGTAGGTGTTTTTGTTGTTTGTTTTCTCACTTTGTTGTTGTTTCAGGAAACATTGCTCGTAGGAGGGTTTTCCCTATTAACAGAGTTCAGCAATCCGCCAGAGTTTGGGCCTCACCTCAATCCTGAAGTCAATGCTATCAGAAATACCCAAGGAAACACTGGAGGTCGTGCCTTGCAAGAGGACCCTCAAAAAGAACAATTTACAGTAATTAGTGTTGGGGATGAAGCCTATGATCGTCGTTTGGACGAAATAGTGGAGAAGCTGAGGTCTTTGGAGTCCCAAAAATCTTTGGGATTTGATGTAATGCACATGGGTTTAGTTGAGGGAGTAAGGATTCCTCACAAATTCAAACCTCCTTGCTTTGAGAAATATAATGGTACCTCTTGTCCACGTACTCACCTGCAGTCCTTTCTGGGGAGACTGGAAGCTTATACCATGGACGAAAAGTTGTGGATGTTCTACTTCGAAGACAGTTTGACCGGGGCATCCCGTGAATGGTATTATCATCTGTCCAGAGCAATAGTTAGATACTGGAAGGATTTGGCCGAAGCTTTCATACGCCAATATCAATATAACTTGGACATGGCTCCCAATAGAACCCTCCTGATGGATATGTCACAATCTTCAAAAGAAAGTTTTCGGGAATATGCCCAAAGATGGAGACAGCTTGCTGCTGCTGTCCAGTCTCCGATGTCTGATAGAGAAATGGCTGACATGTTTATGAACACATTACAAGAAACTTACATTGACAGACTTGCTGCTTTCTCGTCCACCAGCTTTGCGGATGTAGTTATAGCTGGAGTGAGAATTGAGAGACTTTTGAAGATGGGCAAAATTTCAGACAACGGTGCCAGTTCTAGCAATGCCAGGAAACCTTTCTCAGGACCTCGCAGGACAGGTGAGACCAACTCAGTACACATGGGCAAAGGTAGGCCTCAGTACATGCCAAGAACAGCAGCTGCTGTCACCATTCCAGCTCCAGCACCTCAACAACAGTATCCCCCACAACCACAACACTTCCCACCGCAACAACAATTTCCTCAATAGAGATCTTACAACAATAACAATCAGCAACAACGTCCGTTTCAACAAAGGACTTCACAAATCAACAGGGTTATCGATCCCATTCTGATTCCCTATACTGCCTTACTTCCATAGTTATTAAATCTCAACCTGATTGAATTGAGGACTCTGGCCCCACCAGATCCTCAGAATCTCCCGAGAAACTATGATGTTAATGCCAGATGTTCCTTCCACTCCAATGCACCTGGCCATACAACAGAAAAGTGCAGAGCCTTACACATGAAGGTTCAAGATTTGATTGATTCTTAGGCAGTCAACTTTGCACCCCCTCCAAGTGTTACCAAGAATCCTATGCCTAGCCATGGTGGGCCTAGGATAAATGCCATTGAGGAGGATCAACCAATGAACCAAATTGATAATGTCGCAGGTATTCAAACACCTCTGGCCGAGGTTAAAGCCCGGGTTTTGAGGCCCATTGCGAAGCTTGCAAGACTTCTATCAATGGTTGTGCAAAATTGAAGACTGGTATCAACAATCTTATCAAAGAAGGCACTTTACAAATCACTTCAACAATCCCAACTCCTACAACATCAACAACTATTCCTCCTACAACTTCAACAAAAATCATTCCAACAGATTCTTCTACAACATCAACAACCATCCATTCTTCAACTTCAACAAACATCAGTTCAACACATCCTTCTACAACAACAACAACCATCAATGAAGACATTTCCACAGTTACTATTTACTATGATCCGACAATAATCCACGTTCCAAATTCTTTCAACAACTCACCTCAACATCAGCAACCTTCATCACCAACACCATCTCTGGTCAGACCTCCTGTCACAATTTATTACGAAACTCAGACTGTCTCAATTCCTTCTTCCGCAACAATCAGCCCAGTTACTATCACGGTACTAGGACCAGTTCCATATGACAACAATAGTGTCGTGCCTTGGCACTATGGCTCAGACTTATATTGCAACAGAAAGAAAGTCACTCTTGACACTTCTACACCACAGATTGATAATGTGGGGGGAGGATGAGGCTTCCCTCAAAGCGGACGTCTCTTCGCCTCACAATTTCCAAGAACTAATGCTGAAGCAGAAGCTGCTGCCAAGGCTAAGGGAAAGAGTGTGGTGCCTGAAGAGCCTATTACCAAGGAAACTCAGAAGACGTCCTTTGACCAGGATGTGGACGAGTTCATGAGAATAACCAAGAAAAGTGACTATAAGGTTGTGGACCAGCTCCATCAGACACCCTCCAAAATCTCTATTTTATCACTGCTAATGTGTTCTGAAGCTCACAGGAATGCACTTCTCAAAGTCTTGCACGCAACTTACGTGCCAGAAGAGATTACAGTTAATCAGCTAGAAACGGTGGTTTCTAATGTCAATACTAGTCATGGACTAGGGTTCGCCGATGCTGATCTAACTACGGAGGGCCGTAACCATAATAAGGCTTTGTATATCACCTTAGAGTGTAAAGGTGTTGTTCTCTCCCACGTCTTGGTTGACATTGGGTCCTCGCTCAATGTTCTTCCAAAGAAAGACTTGGTCAAGATGGAATATGATGGTCTTGCATTGAGTCCAAGTAACCTGGTAGTGAGAGCCTTTGACAGTTCTAAAAGATCGGTTCTTGGGGAAATTGAGCTTCCTGTGCTGATTGGCCCACAGATCTTCAAAACTATCTTGTACGTGATGGACATTCAGCTTGCCTATAGCTGTCTGTTGGGTCGGCCTTGGATTCACGCCGCTGGCACCGTAACGTCGACCCTTCACCAAAAGTTAAAATACGAATGGGAGGGCCAAGTTATCACAATCTGTGGGGACGAGGATATCTTCGTCAGTCATCTAGCTACTTACAAGTATATTGAGATGGACAGAGAAATCCATGAGACAATGAGCCAAGGGTTTTAGGCCCTCAATGTCAATGAAGCAACAACTGAAGTGTCTGGTACTTCGATCTCCTCTTATAAGCAAGCTCGAAAGGTTGTTGAAGACGGGAATGCCCAGGGCTGGGGCAAGCTGCTGCAAGTTTAGGACAAGGAAGACAAGTTCGGGTTGGGTTACAAACCATCCCGACAGGTCCAAGAGGAGGCTGCTAAAGCTCCCAAGTTTATCAGTGGGGGTATGCTGACCCCGGATGCAATCAACAATGTGGAAGACGAGGTTGAAAGTGACTTCAACCTAGAAATCTGGATTCGTCCAAGGGTCTCAGGCCAATAAGTCCTCAACTGGTCTTCCCAGGAAATTATAAGGATTACTTCTGCAGAGTAATTATTATTTCCTGTTTAAGCATGCATCAAGTCCTGCATCTTGTCCAAGGTGTCAGAAATTATTTTGTAATAGGGCCATATTTGTATTTTACGCAAATGAATGATTAATGAACAAACGAACATCTTTTGCAAACGATCTTTTTTCGCTCACTATCTTTCATTTTTGTTATTTTCGTACAAAACAATAAATGGCAATGTTTTTCAATAATAACTTCATTCACGTTTTCCTAAAAAAGATAAAATCAATCACTAAAATTAACAAATCTCAACCCTTGCAGAGATAATCCTCCAGTTTGCACCAACAACGACACTGCTATGACCTTGTATGACTTCGACAATCCGATTAATCAAGCAGATGAAGGGATTGATGAAGACTATGATTTGCCTGAAGAGTTGGCCAGGTTGTTGAGGCAAGAGGAAAAAGTGATTGTTCCTCATCAGGAGGAGGTTGAGACTGTCAATCTTGGTACCGAGGAAGATGTGAAAGAGGTGAAAATCGGAGCCAGTCTGCAAGCTCCAGTAAAAGAACAACTCATCAATATGCTTCGGGAATATGTCGATATGTTTGCTTGGTCCTATCAAGACATGTCAGGTCTGGATACAAACATCGTCATGCACAGACTTCCACTGAAAGAAGATTGTCCGCCAGTCAAACAGAAGCTACGCCGTACTCGCCCAGACATGGCCATGAAGATCAAGGAAGAAGTACAAAAGCAGTGAGATGCCGGTTTTCTTGATGTAACTAGTTACCCGCCGTGGGTTGCTAACATTGTACCCGTACCTAAGAAGGATGGCAAGGTGCGTATGTGTGTGGATTACCGGGATCTGAACAGAGCCAGTCCGAAAGATGATTTCCCATTACCTCACATTGATGTATTGGTGGATAACACGGCTCAGTTCTCGGTATTTTCCTTTATGGACGGATTTTCAGGATATATTCAGATTAAGATGTCACCTGAAGACATGGAGAAAACAACCTTCATCACACCCTGGGGCACGTTCTGTTACAAGGTAATGTCGTTCGGTCTGAAGAACGTCGGTGCAACATATCAACGGGCTATGGTAACATTATTTCGTGAAATGATCCATAAGGAAATTGAGTGCTATGTGGATGATATGATTGCCAAGTCCCTTACAGAAGAAGATCATTTGGTAAATTTGCTGAAACTGTTCAAGCGTCTGAGGAAGTATCAGTTGAAGTTGAACCCCAACAAATGCACATTCATTGTACGTTCCAGTAAGCTGATGGGTTTTATTGTAAGTGAAAAAGGAATTGAGGTTGATCCCGATAAAGTCAAAGCTATTCAGGAAATGCCTACACCTAAGACTGAGAAGGAAGTTCGAGGGTTCTTAGGTAGATTGAACTACATCTCAAGGTTCATATCTCATCTTACTGCAACCTGCGAACCCTTGTTAGTATTCATTTCGACTATCTCAAGAACAAGTATCATCAAGCTGCCTAAGCTCTGACCTGCCAAGTATTCAACTCTTAACACCAGGTCTCCATATCCATTCCAATGCAACTGTCTCATGTCGTAAGCGCGCACATGAAATAAAATGAAACATATGGTCAGCATATTATCAGAGCAAGCAATGGAAAATTACAGCAGTAAAAACGGAGACTCTAACAGTAAAAGTCAGGTAGAAGCAAATTCTTCAGAAAAATAACAAATTACACTACAGACAAAAAAAAAAGCAAATGAATATCCTTTGGTCCCCACAAATTGGATAGGGAATTCCTTCTCACGGAATGAAAGCAACATTTCCCACATGGGAAGGAATATTCCTTTGAAAATCTTTCAAAACTCGCACGTATCAGAAGCTACAAAGGGCTCACTATAAAATTTTCCAATCATTGGCAATCAGGGACTACCAACACACAGACTTACCTACACTTGAAAAACCCTAAAAATAACGGTCGTGAGAATGATCAGAAGAAAATCGTGAATCTTCTTATAACTTCACATTGAATTTATAAGCAAGATGAGCTAAGACCTCCATTCCTATTTTCACAACAAAAACAACAAAATTATCAGAAAAGAGTTAGAGAAGAAGAGTAAGAAAGAATAGAAAAGCAACGAAGAACGAAGAAAGCGAACAAAAGCTTACTTTTAACTGGGAAGTTCGTCCGCACAAGCATTTTCAAAAGGTTCTTCAAGAGGTATACCACCCCCTTCATTTTCTTCTTCGCTTCGTGTTCAGTCATTTGTTACTGCTGTTGGACTTGCTTTTGCTTTTGTTTTGTGTTTGTGCTTGCTCCTTGCTTGATTCGTGAAATAAGGTTTGTTTTCCATTTAGTTTTGATTTGAGTTTGTGGTGAAGTTTTTTTAAAATAAATTGATCCCTAATTTGAAAAGAGATCGAAATTTTGAGGGGGGTTTGTGTCTGTGTTTTGAGTATTGAGGTGGTGAGTCGCCGGAGAAGACGGTGGCGCCGCCGTCAGCCACCGGCTTTCTCCGGCCAAGGGTTTCGAAAGAGAGGCATATGGAGAGAGAGATGCGAGGTGAGAGAGGCTAAGAGTTTTGTTTTTTTGTTTGAAAAATGTTTCTGCATTTCCATCTTTTATCGTATTTTTTGTTGTTGTTGCTGATGGTTGGGTGGCTGAAGCGGTTGATGATAAGTGTCCCACCCTTAGACACTTGTCACAGGTAGACAAACTCAGGTGACCTAGTCCTCTAAATCCCATACATTCTTCCTGGATTTCCCTATCATGGTCTTCTCTTGTATCCGTTGATGGGGTCAACATCTTGACCCTGTGCTGATCGTGCGAACCAGATTTTTTTTATAGTCAACTTCGGTTGACTGAGCTACCATGAACCCTATTTCGTGGGCCTCTCATTTGTCTGGGCCTTGTTTTTTTTTGCTGTCTGCACACATCCATTTACCACAAAACCAACCCAATTCTATTTATTTTTATTTGATTTTCTTTTATAAAAATCTAAAAAACAGAAAAAACATTTTTATTAATTAGTTATTTTAAATGATTTAGTTTAATCTAATTAATTAATTAACTAATTAATTTTATTAAATATTTTAATTTAGTTTAATTAATTGATTATTTCTTTTTAAACTTTCATAAAAAATTCAAAAAAAAAACTTTTCTTAACTTTATTTTCAAATTTAAATTTCTTTCTTTTCTTAGGATTAATTTATCTATTTTGGATAACAAAAAAACAAAAAAACATTCATTAACTAATTTGATTAAATAATCTTATTTAATTTGATTAATTAATTCGTTAATTAATCTAATTAAATATTTCTATTTAATTTGATTAATTAATCTTTTAACCTTTGCTCGATTATGTGTGCGATGAATGTTTGCGTATGCTCGATCCTCTTTGCTTGTGATATAATAACATGTTTACTTGTGTGATTTACTTTTTCATTTTGACGATAAATTGCTAAGTAAAAAAAACGGACATACACTAAGATTAATCATTTCAAAGATAAACGAAATCTTTGGTCCAACGCCAAGTAAATATCCGTACACACTTCACTTCATACACACACGTAAGTCGATCATTCCTTGATCGCCATCTGCGCGAACTTTGCACCTTACACCTTTATTTGCATTTTCCAAATGAATCAATGCATTGCGCTTGTTTTCCATAGCTAGTCTTTAGCTTAGTTCCTCAATCTCGCGAACCGAGCATCTCATGTCTCGCTAACAAACCAATAAATAAACTTCCATTCGCATTCACCTCAAACTTCAAAAAACCAAAATGTTACCTTTTTTTTAGATCCAAACCCTTGATCCAACATCAAGCGGTCTTAGGAAATAAAATACTTCAATAATACGAGGAAAATTGCACGCCACGAGCCTTAAGCGGTAGAAAGGAGGATAACGAGCTCTCATTACTCACTCCGATTATTTCGACGCAAGACGTTCGTCTTGTTGGACGAAATAAACTATCCATAGTCTTTAGTGAAAATCGACTCCTAAATCCTTTCATCGAAGAAAGTTAATAAAATCAACAACCAATTACCCATTCTAGGCCGAACTACGAAGCTCTGACTTTCCCATTGCACAAGGGAATACGTAGGCACGATGATCTCAATCCTTGTCGAGCCCCTAGGATCAATAAACCCCTTAATTCAACAAGTAATCATAAGTATAGACATCCCTTCATGCGTAACAACCTAGATGGTTCCCATCGAGTACGATGGATGTAGGAGGTGCTAATACCTTCCTCCTACATAATCGACTTCCGAACCCTGACAATGGTTTGCGATGACCTTGTTTTATCCCTTCTTGGTGGTTTTATCTATATTTACCATTTCCCTCTTCGGAAATAAATAAAATTAGGTGGCGACTCTCATGTCAGCCCAGCCGCGACCGCGTTCGCGAGGATCGTATTTTTCGAGGTACGACACATCACATGATGGCATAAGGCACATCAAAACACAAAGAGAATGCAACTTAAAAAGGAAATATGAAGAGTTGAAATGTGGATTAACATCCACACTTCTCTTACCATGATCCCCTGCAAGTGTTAGCAAAATCCAACATATATTCATCAATATAATCATGGGATTGGCATGCTCAAAATTCTAGAAAACCAAGTTAAACAAACATGCCAAACTTTGCACATACAAGAATTTACGTGTCGAGAACATGGAAGACATGCATCAACTAGCAAGAAAATCACCCTAAACAATCATATTCAATGATCATATAATGATACATGGCATTTAAAACAAGTAAGGGGATCAAACAAGCCCAAAACAACTCCAAAATGGGATTCTGCTTCAGCGTTAACCAGTTAACCAAAGCGTTAACCAGTTAACCAGTTCGAACCTGCAAAAAACAGCAAAGAAAAAGGATGCGTTAACCGGTTAACCAAAGCGTTAACCGGTTAACACTGTCAAAACAACAACAATTGCTGCAGAAAATCAACTCAAAACCAGCTTATCCAAATAATCACACACCAGACCAGCAATCAATTATGCATGAAATAAATGGATCAATTCACATTAATTAGCATTATCAAGCTCATGAACAATAGCACACGGATCCGGTTACAAATCAACCAATCAATTCAAGCAACACAAGCAAATACGCAAGCACATGGTGGATCTAAAACACAAGCATGCAAATAAGCTAAAACAGAGCTAGATCTGAAATTAACCAACCTACAAAGCTGAGGTATGCTTTGGTAGTTATTGATTGAACCAGAAATGAGAGATCTCGCGGAGAACTTTGAAGATCCGGTGCTAAACTTCATACTCCATGCAAAATAAATGCAAGCAAAAGGTCTTGATGCAGAATTTTGGATCCAAAAGCACTTCTAATTCCCAAACCAGATCTGAATCACCAATTAAACCAGCAAAATGATGCAAAGGAACTATGGATGGAGGTCTAGTTCCAAGATCTACACACTTTAATGCAAAGTTATGTGATCTTCAAAGAGGAACTCTTAGTGATTTGGAAAATTGAGAGAGAAAAGTGAGAGAGAAGAGTGAAAATTCAGAATGAGAAGTGAAAAAATGAGAGAAGCTCCCTCTTGGTTTGGAGAGAAATGGATTAAATATGGTTTAGGTTTGGGGCCCAAAATTTAGGCTTGGGATCCAAAAAATATGGTTTGGTAAAGTGATTAGGATTTAGCAATGGAATTAGGCTTGGATAAATGATCTAGATCCTTCTCCCTAATTCAAATGAATAAAAAAAATCAGAAAATTGGAAATTTGGAGCCAAAGCACATGCTGAATTTGCTGTTGGAATTCAAAATTCGCAGCCGTTAACCGGTTAACCAAAGCGTTAACCGGTTAACGCCAGTGAATTTTGAATTTTCCCTCCCTTTGGTGGGAAACCTCAGGAATAACCCGGCGCCAACCGTTCTGACCTGATTTTGATCCTCAATCCCTTTTAAGGCTTTGACCATGATATCAAACTTGTAACATGCCCTTTGAGCTTTGAATTTCCCTGATGATTGATTATATGCCTTATGCTGGAACATGCGAGTACTATGCTTCATTTTTCTATGCAATATGCTAAGGGTATGACATGCTGATGATGATTATTATATGATGACAATGCTAAACAAGAGAGGGCAAATTTGGGGTGTTATAGCTGCCCCTATTCAAACAACTGTTAATCTGAAAAGGACGAAAGCGTCGGCTTTCGACCGTTCGAGATGAACTGTGGTTGAATACCAAGAAGACCGGAAATTTGCACTCTGCTGGAGAATGAAGGCAATGGGAAATAAACCCAACCAAGAGAAGAAAGCAACCCAAAATTTTGTGTAGGTTGCTGTAAAACAGAGCAGACGAGCTCTCTCCAAGTTAAACTGTTACACCAGATGGAGAGATGACTTAGACAGACGAGTCCTCCTCAAATAAGCTTGTTACGCCAGGTGAGAAATAATTGGGACGGACGAGCCCTCTTCACAAACCTTGCGTAGATATGTGATGCTTGAGACAAACGAGTCTTCTCCAGGAAAACTGTTACGCCAGGACCAGTAAACATTTTGACGTTTAATTCCACCGTCAGGACTTCAAACCTCTTCAACATGACCGAGTGTTGGATAAGATCAAGTGATCTGCTAAGGAAATGGCATCAAGCGATCCATAACCGGGAAGAAAAGAACGCAACATCAAGCGATTTACGACTCAAACCACAATGAGTAACATCAAGCGATTTACAACACGGACAAGATCAAACGATCTGCTAAGGAAATGGTATCGAGCGATCCATAACCAGGAACATGAGCACAACCCAGACAACGAGGAGTAATATCAAGCGATTTACAACTCGGACAAGATCAAGCGATCTGCTAAGGAAATGGTATCGAGCGATCCATAACCAGGGAGACGAGAACGCAATATCAAGCGATTTACGACTCAACAAATGAGGAGTAATATCAAGCGATTTACAACTCGGACATGTCTTTTGGTACTACACCAGACGACTATTGGCTGGCCACAGCGACGATGGACTTTAATGGCGTTGCAATATCGAGCGATTTGCAAACCAAACAAGATCGAGCAATCTGAAAGGAGAATAGTATCAAGCGTTCCATCCACAATAGGTCCGTTGACACGGGACGACGCGATCAATACAATATTAGTTGATTTGAGAAGAGAGTAACAACTCTGCAAAGGAGAATACCATTTGTAACTTCGCTGGGTATGAGAACATTCTGACCAACATTCTGTTGAGGAAATGACCAATATATCCTGGAAATACTTGGTTGAGGAATGAAATGTGAATAAATGTCTGCATTAATTTGTCACACTGGCCAAAAATAAATTGGCGACCTCCCTGGGGATATTTCAATGATGATTGCGGACCAATCCTGAAACTCTGTGGGGAAATGACGATCTTCCGACCCGACTGGGAGAATACTTGGTCAAATAACCTTTTCTAGGGAAAGAGTTCTGACAATTATAGCTCTGTGGGGAATTAGGCATTCGGCTGCTTGCTGGGAATATCCCATTCTGACATAAAGTCCGCTCGGAGATGAGAACTGTTCGACTGGATTTGAAGTTCTGTTGGGGATACCACCCTACTCTGACTCAGCTGGGGAAGATTCCACTGAGACTTTACTGGGGATGCTAAGGATCACCCCTCTGCTGGAGATAGGAATTGCAAAGTGTCTCTTGCTAGGGAGACTAAGATGCTTGGGGAATATGTTATGGTGACGCCTTTCTTCCTGTACTAGCTGACTGTTCAGACATCAACTCAAGAGGATTTTACAGAAGACCTGGCGCCCGCAATTCCTTGGTGTCTTCAAACTCTTGGGGAGATTTATTGAATCTTGAAATGATTGCCTAGACCTTCTGGTCTACAAAGGGATTTGATTGGAGAAGGCTCACGGACAAGCCTTCATCATCGTGAGTTATTCTGCCCCAGTGTCCTGCATCAAGGATAAGCTGGATAATGGCTTGCATAGACCGACTTCATCTGTCTTGAGAATGATCCACTCCAGTATGAGCCTTAAAATAACTTCCTTTGATTAACTGCACAGACTAAATGCTTTTTAAGAGACTTAAATCTCGAAAGCATTGCCCAGACTTGCTGAACCGTGAGATATTTTCTCAATATGATTGCCCCAGATTGGATGCATCTGATCCAACTAGTTAGAAGAATCTTTATCTCATAGGAGTTTCTCAGAAAAAGTGCAATTTTCCATGATTGTCCTTCAGAAGTTTCAGACTCCTCCACCTGGCAAGATTTAAGTTTCTGGACTAAAATTCCTCATGCGAACTTCTGTGATTGCCGAACTAATGTATGCAAGTAGAAAATGTTTTATTCATAGAATGAAGATTCTAATGCAACACAAGTTTGTGAACGAACCACTATTTAAGATATAACACAAGTTTTCCTGAAATAAAACATGCATATGCAATACCAACAACGGTCTTTTAGCACAACTCATAGGAGTCAGGAACGCTATCTCATGGTGGAACGCTCTCGAATTAACCCTGTTTCAATTAGTACTTTTGAGGGTTGTATCGTGTCCTGGTTCACGGTTATAGAAACAAAGGATATATGCTCGAAGTTTATTTGTGCTCACCCCCTTCGTGATGTTCTTCCACTCCTATGTTCAACTAGCTTTCGCAAGCGCTCACCTTTCCTAAGGGTTTCGAGATGATTGAGGAACCAATGCTAATAACTGTTTAAGCGCCACTGAGGTTATTGTTGGGAGTCAATCACCCCTATTGTCTTGTGTGTCTGTATCACACGACTTTGTTCTTGTTTGAGGATCTTTCTTGTGTAATCCTTTTCGTCTTTCGTTTTTTTTTCATTCTTTTGCTTATCCCTAACTTTTGCCTGGACTAATTCTTGTGAATATTTTGCAATTGTAGTCCGGCGGGATGCCCTAATTTTTGCCTAATTCGCTTGTTTTCAAGTTTCGACTTAGCGGGCTATTTATTTCTCCTTTTTTTTTCCCGAACAAATCGTGTGACACAGGTTTGTCTTGATTGTTTTGTAAGGGTTGTGATTGTCTCACTTTTTGGTCGATGATGGATAACCGTTGTGGTTTCCGGTCTTTGGACCTCTTGATTGGTATAACCATTGTGGTTTCTGGTCTTTGGACCTCTTAATGTGCTGGAAGGAAAGGTAATGGATCCTCAAATACACTCCTTTGTGAAAGTCTGAACGCTCGGTCCAACTAGCTGACACCTACCCTGCCCCGGGTTAAATGTTATCGTTTTTTTTCATGTGAAAAGAAACTCCTACTTCAAGGCTAAAAGGGGTTAACGAAGGTTTATCTCCCTTATATCTCCGGTGTTTGGGAATTTGAAACAAAGCCTGTACATCATCAACATGGTTTTATTCAAGAGCACACAATTGGAGATTTTTGCGTTTTCATTTCGTCATCCTCCATCATAGAGTTTAAGAACAACAATTGGTATTACAATGCACACACAAAATTATACGAATGAATTACTTCAAGAAAAACATGTGCATTTCATTAATTAACATTCAAGAACAAACAAAATTCATGCATGCATACAAATGTTCAAACAAACATATAAGAGCTACACATGAAAATGCAGTAAAGAAATTGAGCAATGCCATCGTTGAGGAGACTTGACTCCGTCTAGACCTGTTGATCTTGAATACTTTCAGTAGTCAACAACTTTTTCCCTGAACTTGCAATCTTCTAACAAATGGCCACATGTCCAGAGCCGAACTTCATTACCAATTGTTATGACCTTAATCTTTCGACGTTCAAACATTAACACGAGACGTCTGAAGAAAAGAGTGACACAAAAATGAAATTGTCACATACATTTGCTCGGAAAGACCTGACGATCTTCTGCCTACGTATCTCTATTGACCGAAGACCAATGAAGAATCAGAGCGACGTAGTTCCCCTCAGTAGGGAGGAAATGCACTGAAGAAAACAACTGACTGCCATTATTGATGCTTCTGGCTTGGTTGCTTTAATTCTTCTCTGACACACTCTAACCAAGACAAAATCCTCTACTTCATCTGTACGAAGCGAAATTAACAGCTTTCGAATCAATCAAATCTTGTACCTTGCGGTGAAAAGCTTTACATCCATCAATATGGTGTCCTGGTGCCCCAGAATGGAAGTCACAATGGGCATTGGCATCCCATCCCTCTGGAAATGGATAAGGAGGTGGAGACAACTTGTGAAGCTCAATCAGTTTCAACTGAAGCAGATGCTGAAGTACATCAGTATAAGACAATGGTAGAGGGTCAAGAAATAATTCTCTCCTTTGCTGACGTTGACCCTGTTGAGGGTTCCTTTGTCTTGTCTGACGCCTCAGATGATTATTCGGGGTCGTAGCCACATAAGCTACTTACTGACTACGTGGATGATATCCTCTACCTTTTCCACATTGATGAGATGTTTCCCCAAATTCCCCTTCATTCTTGCTCTGACCATTGACGAAGGGCTTCTAGGTGCCTGAACCTGACACGCTGTAGTCTTGAATCTTCCCGAGTTTTAGCAAACTCTTAACCCGCTCGCCGCCGATCACAATATCAGCAAATCCAGTAGATGGACAAGCAGCTAGACGTTCCAGAAATACACCCTGTAAAGTGCTCATGAATATGTCAGCCATCTCCCTCTCAAACAGTGGGGGTTGCACTCGGGTGGCCATCTCTCGCCATCTCTGAGCATACTCTTTGAAACTTTCAGACTTCTTCTGAGAAAGACTCTGGAGTTGAATGTGGTTAGGCACCATGTCAAGATTAAACTGGTATTGTTTCACAAAAGCTTCAGCCAAGTCCTTCCAGCTTCAGACAATATTCTTGTTCAGACCCATATACCAGTCCAAAGATTCCCCAGATAGGTTGTCTTGGAAGTAAAACATCCATAACTTTTCATCATCTGTATGGGCAGAAATCTTCCCGAAGTAAGACTGGATGTGCATTTTCGGACAAGAATTGACGTTATACTTTTCAAAAGTAGGGGGCTTGAATTTGTGAGGAATCTTCACTCCAAGAACTAACCCCAAATCCGCAACATCAAAACCTATAGAGTTCTGAGATTTAATGGCCTCTATCTTCTCAGCAAGCTCGTCGAAACGACGATCCACATCAACATTAGGTTGATCCATCTCATCATCAATCAAAGTAAACTGATCTTCTTGTCTGTCCAGGTAGCCAACATTACGGTCATTGTCTCCGCCTGGAGCTCCGTTAGGGTTTTTCTGATTGCCATCTTCAGGAATCTCATTCTCTGGCCGCTCGACCATAAACCTTAGTTGTTCTTGCCTCTGGGCCATCCCCGTCATCAGGGTCATGAACTGCTCCTTACGAGCCTTCAATTCTACGAGCTCAGCTTGTACCTGATCTTCCATTCCGGTTCTGCTTTGCTAACACTGTTGCCTGAAATGGAATAAAGATGAGAAACTGCCAGGGTACCTGAAAAACAAAGATAGAATGATATGCTATGCAATATGCTATGCTACGCAAATGCTCCGCAACACAACCAATGAGAGAACACTATCAAAAGAAACTTTGCAAACAAGATCCAACATAAGGACCCTCCTGCGACCGAGTGTCAGTGCATGGATAAGGAACCACTGCTTCAGAAATCCAAACACATAATCATAGAAAATCCCACAAGAGCAAATTCATACAAGGTACTTAAAACCAACACAAATAAGTACATAAACAAAGATTCCCTCAACAAGCCTGAGGGTAATCAGATACATGAAAGAGCTAAAGCCTACAAGCATCAATTCTAATCCATGAGTCTTTGCCTCCCTAGCTGACCATCTGGTGTGATGACCTTTAAGTCAATCAGATCTTGAACATTCCATTGTAAAGCCCTGCATTCTTCTGTTGCATGCCCCGGGGAACCTGAGTGAAACTCGCAACGCGCATTTTCATCGTATCATTTCCTACTGGTGGTGCCAAAGTCCACAACTGGATTAGATCAAACCTCAACAGTTGACACAACATGGCAGTGTAGGATATTGAGATGGGGTCAAGAATACGATCAGCTTGTGAAACTCTCGGAGGATAAGGCCTTCGTTGTGGTTGAGCAGTCTATTGTTGATGCTGCTTCGAACGCCTAGCAGGCCATTGCACTTTCTTACCCAGATTTGGACGAGGAACCAAAGAAGATCATTATTGTAGCCTTTTAGAAGATTCACCCTGAGTGATAACTTCGGAAGAATGAAACTCGGCTACCTATGCAGTGCTTACTTGTGACACTTTCACGTCAGTTGGCTGAAAGTTAATTACCCCATCATCAACCAAGTCTTGCACCTGATGCATGAATGCCCTGCAATCATTGATATCATGTCCTTGAGCCCCAGAGTGAAAGACATAGTAGGCATAGGGATTCCAACCTTGGGGGAGTTCACCAGTAGGAGGAAATAATTCACGACATTCAATCAATCCTATTTGGAGCAACTGTGGGCACAACTCAGCATAAGACATGGGCACCTGATCAATAACTCTCTCTTGCTTCTGTCGGGAACGGGTTGCCACCACGGGAGGAGATACACCTGACATCTGCTGAAATCCTTCTTTGGGAAACCAAGGTGTATGAGCTAAGGAAGTTCCTTGATACGGAAAGAAAATGCTCACTTCTTTGGCCGCAACTGGCATATGATCATTCACCTCATTTGGATCAGGAAAGGAGTGATTAATCTCTGCTCTGGGCTCTTTTGGAAAGCCAGTTGGTGACTCCTGGTGAGGAAATTCATGTTATGGAGAAAATCCACCTGGCAACTCTGGGTTCAGTGGAAATCTCAAAGAGATGGGAGAAATGAGACCTTCTGGTGAAGAAACGGACGCTTGACCATTTTCTTTCTTTAGCAAGGCATTCATGATCCCTGTCAACAACTTCGTTTGAGTTTTCATCATGTCAAACTCTTCCTTCAAGAATATCTGGCCCTGTGACAAAGCTTGTACTTCTGCCCTGAATTGCCCCATTTGGGCCTTCATTTCAGCTACTTCTGCCCGGAGTTGTTCAAAGTTCATGTTCTGGGAATTCTGACTCAAGTTGGCCATTCTGTCAAGAAATCTGACCAAGATAAGAACCTGTCCTTGAGTGCCTACAACAGAAAGGACATTAGGAACCTGTGGTTATACCTGCAAAAGAAGAAGAACTGTGATATGTATGCAATGCAATTGTTTGTGCTTTCAATCTCAAGGTCATTCATGCCCCGGTTCCGGTATTTAGCAAAGAAATCCAGACGGCTTTTGACCCCCGACCTTAAGAAAAACTTGAAATGAATGTTCTGTTTCCGAGGATCTTCCATCTCTAAACAGTATACCAGAACCGGAAACAGTGAGATGAACTTGTGAATGAAAACAAAACATGATTAATGATGGAATGATGCAATGCACATGCAAGGACATATGATTAATCCGGAACTATATGGAAACTGTACGTCAGAGCTAAGTGATCAGAAACCCGAATCCTCTGAATAATAACCCATAAGCACTCATATAATCTCAGTTAAACCAGATCAAGGACCAGATAAACTCAAGAACTCTGGGATCAAAGTAACCGTATCAGAACATAAGCCTGTACAGGTAATGAAGGTATGATGAGGTCAAGGGTTCCTGCCAACCTGTAAACCCCTCCCAATCTCACGGGTGTGCTACAGGTCAAACATCACAGACTCTCAAAGCCGAATAGCAATAATACGTTCACCATTTCCGAGAAAGGGCTCATGACCAAATTGGGGAATCAATTTGGCATTATGTACTACTCAGGGAGGCCTCAACGTGAGTCCGGGAAAAACAAGCATCCTTTATAAGTTCCCAATTTCAAGCGCTGGAATCGAGAAACAATAGTACATTCACCCTGAAGGGTACAATACTATCGTCATACGACCAGATGCTATGACTGAGTTACTATAAAAGAACCATGCCATCCTATGCGAGTTCCCAGTGGGCCCTCGGGTGCGAATGGGTTTGCCACAAAATATGGTCTGCCACTGTCACCACTGGAGAGGGATGTTTCCACAAAAGTCCTAAATGATCGGTCCCCAGATGCACATAATTATCAAGGTTGTGTATGACCCCAGAAAGATTCCGGCATCAATACATTTCCAAGACGGTCGCAAGTCTGGGTGTGGAACTCACTACTACCAACATAGCAAGATGCCATGAAGCCAAAGTGACTGTCCACTCTAAGTCCTAGGGTGCACTCGAGCCCTGGTTACAAGCTCATCTCTCAGTAACAGTTCCCAAATCCACAGAAAAAAGGAAACCAGCACAGCCAGACAGTCCAATATAATATATGATGCATGAATATAAATACTGAAAGCAATAAATAAAGCTGTAAATAAAACTGTAAATAAACAACAGTAAAATAAACACACAACAACAAACAATCAACACCCAATGAAACGGAAACACGCAAGCGCTAGGAGAGACTCTCAAGGGGAACCGAAGATACTCTGGTTAGGACTTCCCCAGCAGAGTCGCCAGCTGTCGCTCCCTGGATTTCCGTCCTACTACAAACGCGAAAGTGGCGCAGAAAGAGGTTAGAGTCGCCAGCCAGGCATTTTTATCCCAAAGGAACGAGAATGGTAATGCTGCACAAACCAGAAGAAAAGAAAAGAAGGACACGGGTCCTGCGAACCAAAGAAACTGAGCTCGGGAGTCGGTTATGACCTGGGAAGGTATTAGCACCCTAAATCCTCCGTTGTACCCGACAGGATCCATGCTTGCAAAGAAAAATCTTCAAAGGGTGAAGGAATGAAGGCTGTTACGAAGAAAAGGAACTGAAAAAGAAATGAAAAGGAAAAATGTAGGGAAAATAAAGATTGTGCTCGAACGGGCCCTACCCCGCAGCCTACGTACCTCATCTGGACATGAGGATCAGAGAGGCCGTAGTTCCCCTAACTAGGGGTGGAAAAGGTTGCTTGTGAATTAAGGCTTGAACTGCCTATGCCAATGCTCAGGTGTTGCAGGCTCGGACGACGAGTGTGCAACCGTCTTGCATAATGACAAGAAGAAGCAAGTTCGTGGACGGTGCGAAGGAGATGAGAAAAGAATTCCCGAAGGAAAGAAGCTTATTGTTTGTTTGTGTTTTTTAGAAGTCTTTCATTGGTGTGGACAAGAGAATGAACTCAAGCTCGTTTCTATGGAATGTGTACTTGCTACTACATTCCAAGATGGAATAATAGAACAAGCACACCAAGTAAGGAGAATTTATCCAAGACTTGTTTCCAAGGGCAAGGGCCTAAATTCATTGACTTGTTGAATTTATTAAGTATCTTAGTGATTAAAAATGAAGAAGTATTTTTTAGGGTTTTTTCTTGATGAAGATGACTTCATGATCCGACTTGTGCATCATGTTAGAAAAATGCACTATTCCAAGATGGAATGAATACATATGCCCCATGGAATAAGGATACTACACAAGAAGTCACTTCTTTCTTTATTAATGTTATTTTTTAGGTTTTGTTTTGAGATGAGAAGAGAAAAAACCAAAGGGAGCAAAAAGGTAAAAGTCTAAAATGGGGAAAGACTAAACCTAAAGTTATCATGCAAAAGTGGTCCTAAGGTTAGTGAGGTTTCAACTATCCTAAGAGAAAAGAAGAACCAAAGAGGAGCAAGAAGAAGAGGAGGAAATCTAGCAAGCAACTTACTCCTCTAAAGGAGATAAGTTGCTCCTAAAGGGGGAAGAAAAGAGTTGCATCACATGATGGCATAAGGCACATAAAAACACAAAGAGAATGCAACTTAAAAAGGAAAGATGAAGAGTTAAAATGTGGATGAACATCCACACTTCTCTTACCATGAGCCCCTGCAAGTGTTAGCAAAATCCAACATATGTTCATCAATATAATCATGGGATTGGCATGCTAAAAATTCTAGAAAACCAAGTTAAACAAACATGCCAAACTTTGCACATACAAGCTTTTACGTGTCGAGAACATGGAAGACATGCATCAACTAGCAAGAAAATCACCCTAAACAATCATATTCAATGATCATATAATGATCCATGGCATTTAAAACAAGTAAGGGGATCAAACAAGCCCAAAACAGCTCCAAAATGGCATTCTGCTTCAGTGTTAACCGGTTAACCAAAGCGTTAACCAGTTAACCAATTCGAACCTGTAGAAAACAAAAAAAGAAAAAGGATGCGTTAACCGGTTAACCAAAGCGTTAACCGATTAACACTGTCAAAACAGCAACAATTCCTGCAGAAAATCAGCTCAAAACCAGCTTATCCAAATAATCACACACCAGACCAGCAATCAATTATGCATGAAATAAATGGATCAATTCACATTAATTAGCATCATCAAGCTCATGAACAATAACACACGGATCCGGTTACAAATCAACCAATCAATTCAAGCAACACAAGTAAATATGCAAGCACATGGTGGATCTAAAACACAAGCATGCAAATAAGCTAAAACAGAACTAGATCTGAAATTAACCAACCTACAAAGCTGAGGTATGCTTTGGTAGTTGTTGATTGAGCCGGAAATGAGAGATCTCGCGGAGAACTTTGAAGATCCGGTGCTAAGCTTCACACTCCATGCAAAATAAATGCAAGCAAAAGGTCTTGATGCAGAATTTTGGATCCAAAAGCACTTCTAATTCCCAAACCAGATATGGATCACCAATTAAACCAGCAAAATGATGCAAAGGAGCTATGGATGGAGGTCTAGTTCCAAGATCTACACACTTTAATGCAAATTTATGTGATCTTCAAAGAGAACTCTTAGTGATTTGGAAAATTGAGAGAGAAAAGTGAGAGAGAAGAGTGAAAATTCAGAATGAGAAGTGAAGAAATGAGAGAAACCCCCTCTTAGTTTGGAGAGAAATGCATTAAATATCTGTCGCTCCCACCTGATGACACGTGGGCCAAGAGGGGTACAGACGCGAACGATCGGCGAGAGAAGAGAACACAGAAGGGTGAACTCAAAAGAAAAACAGCTAGGCATTTTTATCCCGAAGGAAAGGTAATGCTGCATAAACCTGAGGAAAGATGGATAAGACGGCCGCGAACCAGAGAAACTGAGAAAGGGGGTTGGTTACAACCTGGGAAGGTATTAGCACCCAGATTGTCCGTTGTACTCGACGGGATCCATGATTGAAAGATTTGTGTTTTAAAGGGGTAGTGTCAGTTCAATTTGTGTATCAAAGCTGGAAAGAATGCAAATGTCAGTGCTGGAAGAAAGTGAAGTGAAATATATGGAGTGTCAGTGTAAGGAAAGAGTGAAGCTCAAGACTATGAGGCTTAAAGAATAAAGCTGGAAGAGGGGGGATGTACGGAGACTTTTGTTCGATAACTATTAAGTTATGCCTACGTATCCTCTCGTGTAATGAGGAAGTCAGAACACCGTAGTTCGACTCAAAGAGACTGAAAGATAAATTGACTGATGAACTGCTTACTTGCCCATGCTCAAGTGTATGACCTGTCTGGCTCAGGTGCAAACTGTCTTGCATTAGACGGAAGAAGCGAGTTCTCGTTTGTGAGTGAATGAGGTGAGAAAAGAATCCCGGAGGAGACTGTTATTGTTTTTTTTTTGTGTTTTCAGTCTTTTATTGCTTTTTGGAGTTTGTCATAAGAAAATGAGCTTAAGCCTAAATCAAGGGTTAGTAAACTCATCACATCATCCCTCTGATTAAGGGTAATGAGAATACCTTAAGTGTGAAATAAGCATCTAACACTTAATCACCATGATGTAGGATTAAGATTATTAACCTACTTGCAATTATTTAGATGTTTTTGGAGTTTTTGTTTAGTGTAAAGTAATGAGTTTAAGCCATAATCAAGGTTTTAATGGACCCATTACACCATCCTAATAGAAGGATAATAGATGAGAACATTTAAGCTGAGGAAAGCTCCTCAACTTAATCCATGATTAGGGATTAACCTCATGACAAAACAAATCCTTTATTAAGATGGGTTTTAGTTAATGGTAAGATTAAGAAGTGAATTTTATGGTTTGTAAGACAACTTGAGGGGGACTTGTCCATTAACACTAGGGTTAGTCCTTCTTAACCAATTAAGGAAGAATTAGAACCCTAATGCAAGGCCCAAGTTACAAGCTTGATGTCTTAGTGATTATTAGGTGAATTGATCAAAGGATTTAAACACATTAAGGGTTTAACACTTAGGATTAAAGTTATACACTCCATCCTAATAGAAGGATGCAGGCATAAGCTTAATCACAAAGCCTTAAACCTTTAAGGTTTAGTCCTTGATTATGAGGTGAGAAGAGAAGACACAAAGATGACACAAAGGTAAAACTAATGGGGGACTAATCAAACCCTAATTGTGATCATGCTTGGTTGTTCCTAAGGTTTATGAGGCTTGCAAAAGATCTTCTGGAGAGAAGCCACCAGGAGAGAAGCAGATGAAGGGAGGAAGAAGCAGAGAGAAGCAAAACAACTTGCTTCACTTAAGAAGACAAGTTGCTTGAAGAAAGAAAGTGAGAAGGAGGCATGAATGAGCAAGCTCACTCTAATACACATACAAAATGCAGCAAAGAAGGCATAAAAGAAATGAGAAGAGATTGTGAGAAGTGAAGGCAAATTCACTTCTCAAAACAATTTACCACCTGAAAAGTTAGCAAAAGAAATGAAATGAAATGAAAATGAAATGAATGTAAAGATGGAAGTCAAAACCAGAAGCATGAATATGATGTCAATGATGCTAAGAGATGATGCAAACACATATCAAGAGTTGTGGATGATCATACAAGGATGAGGATGCAAATGAAGCATGCTTTGAACCATAAAAGTTCATGAAAGTTTATGAAATGGAATGAATGCATAACATGGAAAATGAATGATGCAATGATCAAACATGATCCTAATATGTCCTAAGATGTCTTATATGTCATGTTGATGCATAAAATGTCATGGCAAGTTCTTGAATGCAAGCATATGAAAGGTGGATGCAAATGAAGGCAAAAATTAGGGTTTACATACAATATGCAATGCAAAATTCAAAATCAGAGGCAAATGAAAAGATATAAAATTGAAAATGGGATCAAAGGAACCCTAATCCTACATAAGTTCACTGCCCAAAGGAAGAGACCCAACTTTTAACCTAATAGGAGTTATGATTTTTTCAAGCTTGCTAGGGTTTTAAGGCACCTCAAAAGGAAAAATACACATCAATTTGAAAATGAAAGATAAATTCAAACCAATTTTACCCTAGAAACTACATGATAAGAAGAATGCAATGCAAAAAGAAATAACATCAAACTCTTCATGGTTAGGCAGAATGAATTTTCCTAAGTTAGAACAAAGATATTGCCTTTTAAGAACTTTAATTCCAAAGAAAAATGTCAAAATATGTCAAGAACCAAAAAGAAATTTGTTTGGAGAGTTTGATAATGTTTCTAAATGTATCAAAATGCAATGTGAATTTTTTTTGTGATTTTTAAAAACTTAAATGTATTTTTAATTAATTAATTCTCATTAACTAATTAAAAATAATCATTTAAATGTTTTAAAAATAATTTTTAATGCAAAAATAAAAATAAAAATACTTTTGGGTTCTGAAAATTAATAAAAGATTTGATAAAAATTTTCAGAATTTTTTGATGCATTTTACTATTTTTAAAAATTCGTGGAATTAAAATAGAAATAAAATGAAATAAAACAAATAAAATGGAAAAGTATGAGGATCCTGAGGCTGAGATTCAAAGATTTTTGGAGGGAGTTGACCCCCGCGCGTTTTAACGGTTGGGATTGATTCTGGCAAATTCCAATTTTAAACCTAATTAATTAAACTAATTAATCTGAATTAGGGTTTAATGACAAATCTGGTCCGCTCATTCGCGCGCGGGAAACCAAATCAAAGGCCCACATTCAAACTAGACTTAATTACAGGATTAGGGCTAAATCACTCTCAGGCGACCGGAACAGTGTTCCGGTCGTCTTCTCCGGCGAGCATAAACCCTAGGTTCTTCTACAGGTCACCAAACTCCAAATTTCTTTCACAAAAATGATCCTCTAACAACCCTAAACCTAAACCCCCAACTAAAACTCATTTATTTCACACCATGAACATGAATCGAAGGAAAATGTAAAAACGGGCAAAAGTTTCAGAGATCATATACATAGTGGTTTCTCCACCATTTTCAAAAGTAATCACATCCCCATGATCAGAGAAGCATATAGAATCATAAAAGAACTTAAAAGCTAGCTTCTGGGAAAAAAGTTCATCATGTTACCTGAGATGGAACTTTCTGGTTCTGGGATTTCTGACCTTTCCTTTGCTGCAAATCCACTTCTTTGAACCCCTTGATGATGAAATGAAGCTTAGAAAGATTTAAGAATGGCTGGTTTGAATGCTTCAGTTCTGGTATAGCAGAAATGGAGGTTTGTGTGTGTGATGTTTCAGGCTGTTTTGAGGGTTGATTCTTGTTCTATGGATGATATGTAATTTGTTGGTGAAAGAAAAATGGAAGTTTGATGGCTAGTTTGAGAGAATCGAAGAAGGGAAGGATTTTGCATGTTTTGTGAATGCTGGTGGTGTGTGTGTTCTGAGCCTTCTTCCTTCTTGTTTTATGACCCTTAGGTAATCCATAAGCAATCCCAACAATTCTGGAGGGCAGGTATGCACTGTGGGAATGGTATGGGATGATTAGCCAAAAAGTCAAAAATTGTGTACTATAGGTATGGGCCATGGCAGAGAAGATTTCTGTGTTTGGATTGCCTCAACTAGCTTCAAGGAAGGCCCTTGGATGTTCTGATGTGATCTGAAATGGATGAAGGGTGAGATGTCACGTGTTTTGCAATTTTGCAACTTGTTGCATTTTGTGATTTTTGGTCATGGACATGTGACATTCCTTGCTGAATTCTTGTTGTGAAATGCTACATGATGTTATGGTAATGCTTTGAGATCAGTTAGAGACCACACAAACCCTTAGGAATCATTTTTGCAAGAATTCATCCTTTTGAACTTTATGGAAAATGGCTTATGATAACTTGGAATTCAAAGCATGAAAGTGAGAAATTTCTTAGGAAAATCTGAATTATGGACCATGAATGATGTTTGTGTGATGACTAGAACTAGGTTTGAAGTCACATTTGGCTTTGGCAAGTGTTTTTGCAAGTTTCCTCTTTGGCACAAAAGTGAAAATTTAGTGATTTTGTCCAACTTTGCAAGGCCATAACTTTTGTTCTAAAATGAATTAAAATGAGTTCTTGTACTTTTTGAAAATGGGAGGATCCAACCTACAACTTTCATGACCAAAGATTTTTCATTTGAAGCATTTTTGAATCAAAAAGAGGAGGTTGAAAAACTTTCCCAAAATGGCAAGTTTTCATTACAAGTCACTTTCCCAAAATGGAAACTTTGCAAATGGCTTGAAATTCTTCAACTTTGTGAACTTCTAACTTCTTCTAAGATCAAATAAAGATCATACACATTCAAAATGATGAAGAATACCCTTTGGTTGGATGATTGGGGTCCTCAGATGCCCTGATTTTGCACTGACTTGCTCAAAAAGTCATATTGTGATCAGATGCCTTCCCCATTGAATTTCTTCATGAAAATTGGTATGCATGATCCTCATAACATACAGAGAGCAATAGAAACAAGAATAGCCAAAAAATTTGGAGTTATGGCCTCTGAAACCAAAACCCTAATTTTAGGTCATCTGTGCAGTTAAAGTTGGCTCTGCTTCCATGCCTTTCCTTAGTTCTTATGATTCTTTGACTTCCTTGATCTTTGGAGGATAGAATATGATGATTGAACATACATGGGCCCTCTTGAGATGATTGAAGGCCTTTGGAGTGGCTTAGATGGCTCAGGGATTGCTCAGATCACAAACCCTAGATGCAGATGACTTAGAACCAATACAGTGAAGCAAAAATGCAATATGAGATGCTATGATTGAACTTATGCAAATGAAAAGATCATAAGACATGGTGTGAACTGGGTGAGGGAAAATTTGGGGTGTTTACAGCTGCCCCTATTCAAACATAAGTTAGCTGTGCAGGATGTAAGCAACGACTTAACAGGAAAACAAGATAACTTGTGGTTGAATACCAAAGACAGTCCAAAATTTGTACTCACTGAATGAAGAAGAAAAGGGATATGATTATGAAGTGCGAGCGACGGAGGACGACCGTCGAGCAGAGGACGACTGCTGGGGATAAAGCGATGACGGGGACGGCCGACATGCTGGGGAAATAAAGCGAACATGATGGGGACGACCATCAAGAAAAGAAACAAGACTTTTTGGGGATTAGAGGTAAATGATGGGGACCACCATCGGGCTGAAGAAATAAATGATGAGGAGCGGTCATCAAAGGTGAAGGACGATCACCTAGCAGGGGACGGCTGCTTTAGTTGGGGATAAGATGAGGGACGGTCATCTAAGGTGAAGGACGATCACCTGGCAAGGTACGGTTGCCGAAAGTATCTCGACATAGGACGAATGCCGGATAGAAAAGGTCGACGATGGGGACGGCCATCGGATAAGCATGATGAAGGACGAACATCAAGAGGTGAAGGACGATCACCTAGCAGGGTACGGCTGCTCTCGGGGTTTATCGCGACATAGGACGAATGTCGGATAAAAAGATCAACGATGGGGACGACCATCGGATAAAATGATGAAGGACGATCATCAGAAAGGTGAAGGACGATCACCTAGCAGGGGACGGCTGCTCAAATATCACGACATAGGACGAATGTCGGATAGAAAGGGGTTCTAGTGAATAGAGACTCCGCTGGGGATGATGAAGGACGATCATCAAAAAGGTGAAGGACGATCACCTGGTAGGGTACGGCTGCCGAAAGTATCATGACACAGGACGAATGCCAGATAAAAGGAGATAATTTATCAAGATTTGCCGGGAATTCTTCTGGGAAATGGTAGACACAGACGAGTGTCTAATTCAAGAAAGCAAAGGCATAAGTGTCTGACACGGTGTATAGATTAAAGATGCAGACGAGCATCCTTAAGACTATGATACGGACGAGTATCAGTAGAAACAAACGCTTGACATATGTTCAGAGATGATGATACAGACGAGTACCAACTAGTTAACAAAGAACACAGACGAGTGTCGACTTTGAGGGGATTTAAGTGGCATGTACAAGATACGGACGGGTATCTGTATGAATAAAAAGTGAGACAAATGCGGGTGTTCATCTTGCCGGGGCATGACACGGACGGGTGTCGGAAGGAGTGTATTATAAACAAGTATTTGGTTTACAAAGTGTTTAGACAACTATGCTGGGGATGGTGACACGGACGGGTGCCAGGGAATTGTATATAAATGTGTATCTATCTGTAGAGAATGCTCGGGTGACCTTACCGAGGAATGACGACACAGACGAGTGCCAAAAGGTGCATGTATCTGTATTTGTGGATGTGAAGAGGATGCTTCGGCTTTCTGCCGGGGAATTTAAGAGGCATTTTGTATATTTGCAAACGGAGTGTCGGTATACACAGCTGTTTGATTCAGAACACGGCTTATGATTATGCAATATGTTTGTTTTTTGCCGTAATGCTCCGTATTAGACGGAATGCTATGCTCTGGGGAAAATATGATGCAAATGCTATGATTATGCAAAGATACCGATCCGGGATTCGGATCCCGTTGCGATGAAGATCTCTGGCTGATCTGCTTGAGGTGCATATCCCAGCCGGGGATGAGACCATTGGTAGATCTGATATATATGACTTTGCTTGGGGAAAATAGGTCACTGATAGACCCATCCTTGGTGATGAGGTACCCGGCTGGGGTCCGTAGAAGCTTTCATCACTTTGTTGTGAGATCCTCAGGTATTGCTCTTTTGGATAGAGGTTGGGACTCTGTGGGGAGATGCTTCCCCGCCTGACACTTGGCTAAGGAGGAATGACGACCGGCAACTCAACTAGGGATAAAGCATCTCTGGTGCTAGATGGGAGATGGTCTGAGTAAATAGTGATTTGGAAACTTGCTGGGGAGAAGCTTTCATGCCCCTGGTCGTACTTTGAACACCTGCAATCCTGTATGACAAAGAAACACACAAGTACCCCGAGGTATCCCTTACTGGATTCCGTCATAGGAGTTTAGACACTCCCGAGAGTAAATCCATTTCCTGTAAGCATGTAATTTAGAAAAGACGCATTTGTACTTAGGCCATCAATATTATAAGGACATCAGACATTTTTTGCAAACGAAAATAAAATGTACGAGACAAAGTGTAATAAAAATCTGACTTTATTAATTTGCGTGCCTCTGGACGGGAGAATACAGTCAAAGAAACAGATCCACTGAAATGAGGAGATTGTTACAAATTGAGAAACAAAAAGATGCTGGCAATGTTGATGATGCTTCAAGGAGCTTTCTTTTTGCTATGACTTGTATGACATTGACGTTCTTCTTATCCTGCTTTTGAAGAAGGCTGATTCTGACCGAAGCTTGAACCTTTCGGAGCTTACCACATTGTAAATGATACAGACGAATTCAGAACGCAATTGTTCGCTTATTCCCCTATTTTGCGCGGATCGCCCTTTCGGGTTTTCAATCCACCGGGATACCCATTTTTGCCTGAGTTGTCCAATGTGGCTTTTCAGCTCAGCGGGTGTACATTTTTTATTTATTTTCCCTTATTTTTTCCCGAGTCTTTTATTCTGTTTTTGACTCGCCGGGATGCCCTAGGTTTGCCTGGACTTACATTCTGTTTTTATGTCCAGCGGGTCATTTATGCGAAGTATTTTTTAACTGCATCTGAATTCACGGGGGACGGGAAATCTTAACCATCCATAGTACTGAGCATTAGCGCTCCACCAGAGAAAACTTTCTTTACTACGAATGGACCATCATAATTCGGAGTCCACTTGCCCCTGTGGTCTGTATGAGGAGGGAGGAGTCTTTTCAGCACAAGATCTCCTACTTGGTATTCTCGGAGCCTGACTTTATGATCGAAGGCTTTCTTCATTCTTTTCTGATACAGCTGCCCATGGCAGATTGCAGCTAATCTTTTCTCTTCAATCAGACTCAGTTGTTCATACCGGGATCGGACCCATTCTGCTTCATTCAATTTGACATCCATCAGTACCCGTAAAGATGGTAATTTGACTTCAACAGGTAGGACTGCCTCCATACCATACATCAGCTTATACGGTGTTGCCCCAGTGGACGTCCTGATTGACGTTTGGTACCCATTCAAAGCAAATGGTAGCATTTTATGCCAGTCTTTGTAGGTGACCACCATCTTCTGCACAATCTTCTTGATATTCTTGTTAGCTGCCTCTACAGCGCCATTCATCTTTGGCCTGTAAGGAGAAGAATTGTGGTGTTGGATCTTGAAGTCCCGACACAGTTCTGCCATCATTTTGTTATTCAAGTTGGAACCATTATCATTAATGATTCGCTCGGGCACTCCATACCGACAGATGATGTCTCTCTTTAGAAATCGGGCTACCACTTGCCTGGTGACATTTGCATAAGAAGCTGCTTCAACCCACTTGGTAAAATAGTCAATGGCTACCAAGATGAATCTATGACCATTTGAAGCAGTCGGTTCAATCTTGCCAATCATATCAATGCCCCACATGACAAAGGGCCAGGGTGAAGACATCACATTCAGAGGATTTGGAGGCACATGCACTTTATCTGCATAAATCTGGCATTTGTGGCATTTTCTGGCATAGGCACAACAGTCTGCATCCATTGTGATCCAGTAATAGCCCGATCTCAGCAACTTTTTAGCCATTGCATGCCCTCCTGCATGAGTACCAAAAGATCCTTCGTACACCTCATGCATCAACAAGTCTGCCTCTTCCCTATCAACACATCTGAGGAGTACCATATCAAAGTTTCTCTTATACAGGGAACCATCAGTATTCAGGAAGAAACTACCAGCTAGCCTTCTTAATGTCTTCTTATCATTGGAAGATGCCCCAGGTGGGTATGTTTGATCTTCCAAGAAGCACTTAATGTCATGGAACTAAGACTCATCATCTTTAGTGAGGTCTGCTGAGAACACATATGCTGGTCTGTCAAGTCTGGATACTGAAATCCGAGGCACAAAGTTGGCAGCTTGAACTTTGATTATGGATGAAATGGTAGCCAGAGCATCTGCAAACTGATTTTTATCTCGAGGGATATACTCCAGCTTGACTGTTGTGAAGAAAGTCAATAACCTCCTTGTATAATCCCGATACGGTATCAGATGATCTTGGTGAGTGTACCATTTGCCGTTGGTTTGGTTAATTACCAGAGCTGAATCTCCGAACACAGTCAAAGTCTTGATCCTGAGGTCAATGGCTTCCATAAGACCCATAATACAAGCTTCGTATTCAGCTTCGTTGTTAGTGCAGTTAAAGGTGAGTTTTGCCGAGAAAGGCATGTGAACTCCCTTAGGTGTAATGAGTACTGCACCAACACCACGACCATTCATATTAACAGCCCCATCAAACATCATAGTCCATTCTTCTTCCGGGTCAGGCCCTTCAGTGTGAATAGGCTCTTCATGATCTTTTGGTTTTATAAACATGATGTCTTCATCAGGGAAGTCAAATCTCATAGGTTGGTAATCATCAATGGGTTGCTCAACAAGATAATCAGATAGTACACTGCCTTTGATGGCCTTCAGAGAGGTGCACTAAATATCATACTCTGTGAGGATCATTTTCCATCTTGCAACCCGTCCGGTAAGTGCTGGTTTCTTAAAAATGTACTTAACTGGGTCCATCTTGGATATCAATAAAGTAGTGTGGGTCAACATATACTGTCTCAGTCGGCGAGCAGCCCACGCTAAAGCACAGCAAGTTTTCTCGAGCAGTGAATAACGTTGTTCACAGTCGGTAAACTTTTTGCTTAGGTAGTATATTGCATACTCTTTTCGACCAGACTCATCAGGCTGGCCCAGCACACACCCCATTGACTCTTCTAATACTGTCAAGTACATGATTAGAGGTCTTCCTTCAACTGGAGGCATAAGGATTGAAGGCTCTTGTAAATATTCCTTGATTTTGTCAAAATCCCTCTGGCAGTCTTCGTTCCACTTGACCGTTTGTTCTTTTCTTAACAGCTTGAACAAAGGCTCACAGGTTGCTGTAAGGTGAGATATGAACCGTGAAATGTAGTTAAATCTACCTAAGAAACCCTGAACTTCTTTTTCAGTCTTCGGTGCGGGTATTTCTTGAATGGCTTTGACTTTGTCAGGGTCAACTTCAATCCCTTTCTCACTTACAATAAATCCCAGCAACTTACCGGATCGCACCCCGAATGTGCATTTGTTGGGGTTTAACTTCAACTGGTACTTCCTCAGACGCTTGAATAACTTCAACAGATTCACCAGGTGGTCTTCTTCTGTGAGGGACTTGTCAATCATGTCATCCACATAACATTCAATTTCTTTGTGGATCATGTCATGGAATAATGTTACCATAGCCCGTTGATAAGTGGCACCAGCATTCTTCAGTCCGAATGGCATCACCTTATAACAGAACGTGTCCCAGGGTGTGATGAAAGTTGTCTTCTCCATGTCTTCAGGTGACATTTTGATCTGATTATATCCTGAAAATCCATCCATGAAGGAGAACACCGAGAACTGAGTTGTATTGTCGACCAATACATCAATGTGAGGTAAAGGGAAGTCATCTTTCGGGATAGCTCTGTTCAGATCCCGGTAATCCACACACATCCTCACCTTGCCATCCTTCTTAGGCACAGGTACAATATTAGAAACCCATGGCGGATAGCTAGTCACAGCAAGGAAACCGGCGTCCCACTGCTTTTGTACCTCTTCTTTTATCTTCATTGCCATATCTGGGCGAGTACGGCGCAACTTCTGTTTTACTGGTGGGCAGTCTTCTTTCAGAGGTAACTTGTGCATGACAATGTCGGTGTCCAACCCTGGCATATCCTGATAAGACCAAGCAAAAACATCCACGTATTCCCGAAGCATGTCAATCAGTTGCCCTTTCACTGAATCTTGCAGGCAGGCCCCAATCCTAACTTCTTTCAAGTCTTCCTCTGTACCAAGATTAACCGTTTCGACCTCCTCCTGATGAGGAGTGATAACCTTCTCCTCTTGCCTTAACAACCTGGCTAGCTCTTCAGGTAGCTCATAATCTTCTTCAACCCCTTCATCAGCTTGATTGATTGGATTGTCAAAGTCATACGAAGTCATAGCAGTGTTGTTGTCGGTGCGGTCTGAAGGGCACTTTCTGCAAGGGTTTAGATTGGTTTATTTTAGTGATCAGTTTTATCTTATTTGGAAAAAGTGAAAATGAAGTTATTTATTCTGAAAAACATTGCCATTTTATTTTTGTACAAAAAGAAAAATGAAAAACAATGAGCGGAAAAGAAAAGACTCATTTGCAAAAGATGTCCTGATATTCATTAATTGATATTTGCACAAAATACAAGATGGCCTGATTACAAAATGAGTCTTGACATCTTGGGCAATATGCAAGACTTGATGCATGCTTTAAAATACAGGAAATAATAATTACTCTGCAGGAGTAACCCTTATAATTTCCTGGGAAGACCAGTTTGAGACATGGCTCCCCGGGGTCTTTGGACGTATCCAGCTTTCCAGGTTGCGCTCGTCTTCCGACTCATCTTCCAAGCTATTCACAGCATCCGGGGTGAGCATCCCCCCGCTGACAAACTTGGGCTCCTTTGCAGCCTCTGGTTGATCTTGTCGAGTTGGTCTGTAACCCAACCCGAATCGGTCTTCTTTCTTTTCCACGGGCGGCAGCTTGCCCCAACCTTGGGCGGTACCTTCCTCAACAACCTTCTGGGCTTGCTGATATGATGTAATGGAAGTCCCAAGCACAACAGATGCTTTATTAATATTAAGGGCCTCAAACCCTTGGCTCATGGTTTCATGGATCTCCCCATCCATTTCTATGTACTTATACGTAGCCAGCTGGCTAACAAAGATGTCCTCCTCCCCATAGATGGTGATGGTTTGACCTTCCCACTCGAATTTTAACTTCTGGTGAAGGGTAGACGTAACAGCGCCAATGGCGTGGATCCAGGGTCTACCCAACAGACAGCTGTAGGACGGCTGTATGTCCATCACAAATAAGGTAGTTTTGAAGGTCTGCGGGCCAATCAACACAGGCAGATCAATCTCCCCAAGCACTGATCTTTTAGAGCCATCAAATGCTCTCACCACCAAATTACTCGGACGTAATGCCAAGCCATCATTCTCCAGCTTCACTAAGGCTTTCTTTGGTAGAACATTGAGTGATGACCCAGTGTCCACCAGTACATGAGACAAAATAGCACCCTTGCATTCCAAGGTGATATGCAAAGCCTTGTTATGGTTGCGTCCCTCTGTTGTTAAGTCAGCATTGGTAAAGCCCAGTCCATGACTGGTGTTGACATTTGCAACCACAGTTTCTAGCTGATTAACAGTAATCTCCTCCGGCACGTATGCTGCGTGCAAGACTTTCAATAATGCGTTCCTGTGAGCTTCGGAACACATCAACAATGATAATATGGAGATTTTGGAGGGTGTTTGGTGAAGCTGGTTGACCGGAAAATAGCAAGTGTACTATTTTTACCGATGTAGTAATAGAAGGGATTAACCCGAAATATCGATCACAAGGACTGCGTACTAAAGTAAGTTCTTCGAGATTAAATTCAATTGGACAAAACTCATGGTTTGAGATTAAATTAAATAAATTGAACAGAATAAAATATAAAAACAAATAATTTCACTTATATAAAAGTAATGCCAGATAGGGTGTATGATTCGCACTGCAATGACTTATAGGTTCCTTAATTTTAGAGATGTGTTTTAGAACGTGTCTTTCCTAAGCCTACAATGTTTTTTCCAAAATTCCTTTAAAGAAAAACCTTTGATATTCTTCATAGACCATGATTCCTCAAAGGTCATAGAAGAACATCAAGCAATAATTCTGACATAAAAAGGTTCTCATAAAAATATCCCAATTCCTCAGTAATATTTTTACGATAAAATTATGCAACAAGGTTAGAATGGTTGGTCAGACCAAATCCTAACCACGATCAATTATCTTATTTTCCAATATCGATAAAGCATTAAGAACGTTGCGATAAAATAAAGAAACGAAACTAAAACATAAATCCAAATTGAAGAATTCACAAAGTCATTACAAAATGCAAATCAGGGACACCCCCCTGGCATTGGGGGGTTTAGCCACTCATGTTCAAACTGAAAATAAAAACAGAGTAAACAAATTTAGACATTACAATTAACTTTGGATTAGTCGGATCGTCAATTGCTTCCGCTCTTGATCAATCTTTCTTCTCCCGTCTTTCTTCTCTCTAAAGAGCCCCCATTCAAAATATCCTCTTCACAGTCATCGTGGGCAATTATAAATCAGTCTCCAAACAGCATCGCGAAATGTCCGGAATACCCTCGAAGCAGCAAAACACAAAATTTACTCTGGTCTTCACAACACGGGCCGTGTTGTGCAACACGGGTGGCCGTGTTGTGACTCTGGATTGCACCCAAAAAAACATCCTTTCCCAGTTGCCATGACACGGGCCGTGTTGTACAACACGGGGGCCCGTGTCATACCCCTGTCTTCTAATTTTCTGAGCTGAATTCTTTCTTCTTCTGGTCTTTACAACACGGGCCGTGTTGTGCAACACTGGTGCCCGTGTTGTGTCTCTGAACTCTGATTTTCTAGCTGTTTTTAAAAACTCGGACCCTCTTTCGGACACCTCGAACAACCAATTACATATTTACCTGAAACACCACAAAGAAACAACCACATAACCCAATCCACAGATAAAAACAAAGTAAAGAAGATAAATATTAACTTGCACGCAATAATGAGAAAACTAAAGCAAAACATGAACAAGACACTACAAACAAACTAATAATAGACTCGAAAGACACTGAAAACTGGCTTGAATATTACCACTAAATATCACTGATCAAACTCCCCCAAACTTGAATTCTTGCTTGCCCTCAAGCGAAAATCCTGCATTTACATCTTCAAAACTAGCAATATGAATCATGATACTCATACGTGGATCCTTCGTTCCAATTCACCCAATGAGTTCTTTTTGTACTTTTCTCTCAATATAGATAACACACAAACACTACACCGTGGAAAACCACGGATCCGAATCTCCCTTTTCGGTAACCTCTCCGACTATGCTTCGTGCTTAGGTCTTATTTTTCCGATTTTCAACCCTTTTCATTCGGACAATCACTTTTAAGGCTTTTAATGATTTTCACTATGTGTGCAAGATTGATTCCTTTTCTCTTTTTTTTTTCTTTGGCACCGATTTTTCTGTCCCTTCGGGAAACATTTATGTTCAACCGCCGTTAGGTTGAATAACCTTGTGAGGGTTACCCAACTTAGAAGGATCGATCGTTCTAATGTTTTTATTCATTCATTTTTTTTTTCTCGGTGCCTTGAAGCCCCTTTTTTTTCGGGTCATCTTTGCACACATAATTAATATAGATAAAGCCAGATATATCAATATAAACTACTTCGGGTTTACTTCTCAAATCAAAGCACCATGGCACGAATCTACATGTCGAACTCGTTCCTAATTCCGAAGACTCAGTGTGCTTATGTAGTACCTATACATCAAAATTTTCCATATTTTCTCATCGGGATTCTTTTTCACTCGCATCCTATATACTTTTTCATAATTCACATGCAACGCACAACAGGATAACTTAGGGGTGTTTTTACAGATAACATAAAGCTATAATCTTCAAGCCGACACTACGACACTTATTAAAATAAACAAAGATTAACATAAAATAAACGAAAACATAAAAACTAAACCCCCCCACACTTGAACTCAACAGTGTCCTCACTGTTGAAGAACCAATGTCGGAGGGAACTCACAACTATCACTGTTCGGGAGGGAATCCATGAAGCTTCATCTGCTGCATCCATGCATGCAGCTCATCAATTAAATCCCCTTGCCGGGTCTGCTCCCTGATCATTTCGTCCCACTGGTCCTTGGAAACATTCCACTGACCAGTTGCTTGGCTAGAAGAACCACCAGCAGCTTGCACCGGGACCTCTTCAGGTTGGTTCCCTGCATCCTCCTCATCTGAAAAATACTCATCAAACTGATCGGAACCACCCAGCATGGGGTCCTCATACAGCCAGTTAGCTCTATTATCTATGGTAATCATGTTAGGTGCAGGCAACGAAATCAAATGCTTGTTACGAGACATCACAGCATAATAATTGTGAGCAGTTTTAATCATACCTTGGTTGACCAATGTTTCAAGGTCAATTTTTGTCTTACCTGCCACTGCAGGCACTTCAAGCAACCTGTCACTATACCCCAGATGATGAGCAATCTGTGTAATCATCCCTCCAACAGAAATCTCACCCGAGGCAGCATTGGCTACCCGCTTCAGGTGGTCTGCTGCGAAGGCCGCAACATTAATCAGCTCATTGTTCGCCATTCCATATAGGAAGTATAACTCCCGCAGAGTTGCGACTCCGGTACTGTCACCTCGGCAGAAAAGGGTATATGCTAACCCTTTTTGAGCGTACCGGAACGACGGGTTATGAATGCATGAGGCCTTTGCAGCAGATGCGGCATACTCGGTGTTGCCGGTGATATCCTTCCAGAATGATCCTGCATCGAATGTACTTGGCGGTGCACCCGGCCCAAACACTGGGAGATCTAAAATCTGCCCCAGATCAGCCACCGACATGACATGATCATTGTCATAAAGGCGGAACTTCAGCGTACCGAAATACTCAGTGTCGGATCCCGTCCAGGTATGCTTGAGCTGAAACTGTAAAGAACTCAAAAATTCCAAGGTTATGCGCTCAAAAGTTGGCGCTTCATACTGCATGAAATTTAACATCCCGATACTGTGAAACATTCTATGGACTTCAAATTTGAGCCCTAGATTTTCAAGAGTTTCGTTGCACATGTACCGGGCCGGTATCAACTTACGTCTTACCAACTTTGCATACTTAGCTTGATGCTCCGGGTCCTCGAATAAGATGCCATGAGCATTCGGCATCCGGTGTGCTCTCTTGCGAGGACGAGAAGATTCAGCAACATTTTTCCCTGTATCCCTTCTAGGAGGCATTTTCAGTCCTGCACAAATGAAACACACGAAATTTTTTTCAAAGATTAGAGGAAACAGCCACCGTAGAAGTGACGAACAAGTGATGGGGACCAAATTTCGTGAATGGAGAAGTGGGTTTTGGTAAGTGGGTGCTTGAGAAAATGGAGGTTTTAAGAGGTAGAACAATGGTGTTAGGGTTTTAGAAAGAAAAGAGGTTGGAGAAGATGAAAGAAAAGTGATAAATGGTAGGTTAATGAGCCTTAAATTGAAAATTAAAAAATTAAACACGCGGGGCCCACAGGACATAATTGGGAAACTCAAAAGAATTTGAAATATAGGGTTCCCGCATGAGCAACACGGGCCGTGTTGCACAACACGGGCACCCGTGTTGCACCCCTGGAAAGTCCAAAATAATCAGTTTGAAATTCATCCAAACAGCACTTGCAACACGGGCCGTGTTGCACAACACGGGTGACCGTGTTGCATCCCTGGAATCCATCCCAAAGTGCCCTGAATCCAACACATCTCCAGACATTGCAACACGGGCCGTGTTGCACAACACGGGTGGCCGTGTTGCACCTCTGATTTTCCGTTTTTCTGGCTTTTTGATCTTCCTATTATGACTTCAAACCTCATTCATTCCTTCTTGAAATCAGTGATAAACAAAACCTACAAAACAGAAACACACAAAAGTCAGACTGAAAAACTCGTGGGTTGCCTCCCACGAAGCGCTGCGTTTAACGTCGCATGGCTCGACGGTCCGTCATACTACTAGGTAAGACGGATGACATGCACATCACCAGTGGGCTGGCCTTTGAAATAATGCTTTAATCTCTGCCCGTTCACTTTGAAAATATCTCCGTTGATCTGATTTTTAATCTCAACAGCTCCGTGAGGAAATACCTTGTGAACAACAAAAGGTCCCGACCATTTTGACCTTAATTTTCCTGGGAATAGCTTCAGCCTTGAATTGTACAGAAGGACCAGTTGTCCTTCCCAAAACTCTTTTCTTTGAATCCTTTTATCATGCCATTTTTTCGTTTGCTCTTTGTATACCTTGGCATTCTCATACGCCCGATTCCTGAATTCTTCTAACTCATGCAGTTGAAGAATCCGTGAACTTCCAGCTTTTGACAGATACATATTAAGATACTTAGATGCCCAAAAAGCTTTATGCTCAAGTTCCAAAGGTAAGTGACATGCCTTTCCATAAATCAACTGATATGGTGACATACCGATAGGCGTTTTGAAGGCCGTCCGGTACGCCCATAAAGCGTCATCCAGCTTAAGAGACCAATCCTTCCTGGATGAATTCACTGTCTTTTCTAAGATTTGTTTCAGTTGTCTATTGGATACCTCGACTTGACCGCTCGTTTGGGGGTGGTACGGAGTAGCTATCCGGTGTTTCACATTGTACTTTTGCAGCAGCTTCTCCATAAGGTGATTCAAAAAATGTGTCCCTTCGTCGCTTATCAACGCCCTCGGAACACCGAACCTAGCGAAGATGTTTTCTTTTAGGAATCTTACCACTACCTTAGCATCATTGGTGGGTAATGCCACGGCTTCTACCCATTTGGACACATAATCCACAGCCACCAAAATATAGTTTTTTCCAAACGATGGTGGAAATGGCCCCATAAAGTCTATCCCCCATACATCAAACAACTCAACCTCGAGCATAGAATTTTGGGGCATCTGATTTCTTTTTGATATATTCCCAGTCCTCTGACATCTGTCACACTCTTTCACAACCTCTTGCGCATCCTTAAATAAAGATGGCCAATAAAGTCCTGATTGTAGGACTTTAGCAGCTGTTCGATCACCACTGAAGTGTCCCCCGTACTCAGAGTCGTGACATGCTTTCAGCACATCTTTTTGTTCTTCTTCAGGTACGCATCTTCTCACCAGGCCGTCCACCCCTCTTTTGTAGAGGAACGGATCATCCCATAAATAAAACCTGCAATCATGAACAAACTTTTTTTTCTTGTTAGAATCAAAATCGTCGGGTATAATACCGCCCACGAGATAGTTTGCATAATCTGCAAACCAAGGCACCCCTATAACAGCTAGGATGTGTTCATCAGCGAACTCATCCTTTATAGGGCGTTGCTCTTCCGTCTCCTCAATTGGTGACATTCGAGAAAGATGATCTGCAACAGTGTTTTCACATCCTTTCTTGTCACGGATCTCCACATCAAATTCCTGGAGGAGTAAAATCCACCTCAACAACCTGGGCTTGGAATCCTGCTTAGCAAAAAGATATTTCAAAGCAGCATGGTCAGTATAAACAATCACTTTTGAACCCAACAGATATTGCCTGAATTTATCGAAGGCATACACAACAGCTAACAACTCCTTCTCGGTAGTTGCATAGTTTATCTGTGCAGGGTTCAGAACATGACTAGCATAGTAAATCACATGAAGAAATTTTCCTCTCCGCTGTCCAAGAACAGCCCCCACCGCAATGTCACTAGCATCGCACATAATCTCAAAGGGTAGGGACCAATCAGGGGCGATAACAATAGGTGCAGACACTAATTCTTTTTTAAGTGTTTCAAAAGCGTCGCTGCATTCCTTATTGAAAACAAAAGCCTTATCTTTAACCAATAGAGTAGTTAAAGGTTTGGCTATCTTTGAGAAATCTCTTATGAACCTGCGGTAAAATCCCGCATGTCCCAAAAAACTTCTTATGCCCTTTTCGTTGATTGGCGGAGGTAACTTAGAGATCACTTCCACTTTGGCTTGATCAACTTCGATCCCTTTTTGTGAGATCTTGTGACCAAGAACAATGCCCTCTTTCACCATGAAATGGCATTTTTCCCAGTTCAATATTAAGTTGCTTTCTTGACATCGCTGCAAAACAAGTGAAAGGTTAGATAGACAATTATCAAATGAGGATCCGAACACGGAAAAATCGTCCATGAACACCTCCATGTGTTTTTCTAGCATATCCGCAAAAATGGAAGTCATGCATCTTTGGAATGTAGCGGGGGCATTACATAGCCCAAATGGCATCCTTCTATAAGCAAAAATGCCATAGGGGCATGTAAACGCCGTTTTCTCTTGGTCTTCCGGTGCAACAGCGATTTGATTGTACCCGGAGTATCCATCAAGAAAACAATAATACTCATGTCCCGCTAGTCTTTCCAGCATTTGGTCAATGAATGGCAACGGAAAATGGTCCTTTCTCGTAGCCAAATTCAATCTTCTATAATCAATGCACACTCTCCACCCAGTAACGGTTCTAGTAGGAATCAACTCATTTTTTTCATTTGTTATAACAGTTGTTCCCCCTTTTTTGGGCACCACATGAACAGGACTCACCCAAGCACTATCGGATATGGGGTAAATCAATCCCGCATCTAATAGCTTAACAACTTCCTTTCGCACAACTTCCTTCATCACCGGATTCAATCTCCTTTGAGGTTGAACAACCGGTTTGTGATCTTCTTCCATCAGAATTTTATGCATACACACTGTGGGACTTATACCTTTTAGGTCTTCAATCTTCCACCCAATAGCTCCCTTGAATTTTTTAAGAACTTCAATTAACTTGCCCTCTTGCATGTCTTTCAAATTAGCGCTAATAATAGCGGGACATTTTTCTTCCGTGTCAAGAAAGACATATTTGAGATTCTCGGGAAGTTGCTTCAATTCAGATATTTTTGGTTTCTCTTTGCCTTCATCAACAGTTGTAGGCTGTCGCAACTCTTCCCACCGGTGCATTCTACTTCTCTTAAAGATAGGTTGATCTTCAAGCATAGCAACCACTTCCATATCCTTATCTCCAACTTCCTTATCACCTTCAAAAATGGACATACTCAACACCTTCTCTAGAGGTAACTTGGACACACTTTCTAAATGCTCACTAGCTTCCATTTGGTCTAGCACTTGTATGTTGCTACTAGTGCCCACATCATCTTTGTACTTTAGAGTGTTCCTAACATCAATTTTTAACTCTTCATCATACACCTTCATTGTTAGTGTTCCACCCTCCATGTCTATCATAACTCTCCCGGTTTCTAGAAAAGGTCTTCCCAAAATCAAGGGAATTTCTTCATCTTCTGGCATTTCAAGGATCACAAAGTCAACCGGGAACACAAATTTGTCCACTCTAACCAAAACATCATGGACAACTCCATAAGGTCGCTTCACCGAATGGTCCGCGAATTGGAGAGTCATCCTAGTGTCTTGTACAGCACCAATACCTAACTTTTTGTAGATAGACAAAGGCATTAAACTGATGCTCGCTCCCAAGTCAATGAGAGCTCTTTTGAATGATCGGTCACCAATAGTGCATGGAATGGTGACAGCTCCTCTATCTTTTTTCTTCACCGGAATCTTCAATCCCTGCAAAATAGCACTACAAGTTTCGGTTAGAATAATAGGTTCAGCTCCCATAGTCCTCTTTTTAGCAATTATATCCTTCATGAACTTGGCATAAGTGGGCATTTGTTCAAGAGCTTCAAGCAATGGAATATTCAATTCCAGCTTTTTGAACAAGTCAAGAAATTTTTCAAAATTCTTCTCTTGCTGCCCTTTCTTCGTGTTTCTTGTAGGATACGGAAGTTTGACCACCGGTTTAGGATCAGCCGCTTTTTCTTTGATGACCGGTGTTTGGGTAACTTCTTTGTTGTTGTCAACTTCTTCATTTTCTTTGATCTCAAGCTCAACTTCAATCAGTTGACTTTCAACTTCAGCATTTTCTTGGACCTCTTCACTAACTTTACCTCTTCGCGTTGTGACTGCATTTACTTTATGATTATCTCTAGGATTTGTTACAGTAGCACTAGGAAGAGTCCCAGGAGCGTTTGGGATCGCAAGGTGTTGAGCAATTTGGCTCATTTGCACCTCAAGATTCTTTATGGATGCTCCAGTGTTTTTGAAATTACTTCTGGTTTCCTCTTGAAATTGACAATTGTGAGCTGCCATCTTTTCAATGGCAATCTCCCAATCAGCTTTTCTTGACACTGGAGGCTGATAAGGTTGTTGCTGGGGCTGATACTGCTGTTGGCCTTGAACCGGTTTCTGAATGTTCCCTTGATGATCTTTCCAAGAGAAATTCGGGTGGTTTTTCCACCCCGGATTATATGTGTTGGCATAAGGATTGTTCTGCCTCAACATATTAATCTGTTCAACCTGCTCTTGAGTTGCCAAACAATGCATGGCAAAGTGTGGACCACAACATATCTCGCAAATCACCGCTTGAACGGGTTCAACCTGAGCAACTGTGTGAGTTCCCAGATTCATCTTCTTTAACCTTCTTTCAACTTCTGCGGCAATTTGATCTTCCATTTTTACCACCTGTTCTGTTAGCTTAAGATCGATTTTCCCGTCTGGTTGACTCACGGTGCGATCATATAACTCAAGGTGTTCATTGGCAGCAATAGCTTCTATGATTCTTTTAATACCTGTGGCTGTTGAAAAGTTTGTTGAGCCACCTGCAGCAGTATCAATCAGTTGCTTTGTCTTGAGTCGCAACCCATTCACAAAGTTTTGCATTTGCTCTGTTGCGTCCATATTGTGAGTAGGACACGAAGTCAAACACCTTTTGAATCTTTTATAAGCATCTCCAAGTGATTCACCCTCTTTTTGTTTAAAATTAACTATATCATATCTTTTACGGATGAACACTGAAGCAGGAAAGTATTCGTTGAGGAAGGCGGTTTCCATCTCTTGCCAAGTTGTGATACTTGCTGCGGGAAGAGAATAGAACCACTCTTCAGCATCGTCAGTAAGAGTAAATGGAAACATCACCAGTCGTTTTGCCTCCTCTGAATGACCTTCAATCTTCAAAGAAGTGGTAGTAGTAAGAAATCTCTGAAGATGCTTATTTGCATCCTCATTAATTCTCCCGGAGAAAGGCTTGCTCTCTAACTGGCGGATAGTAGATGGATGTAACTGGAAGTGTGCTACATTCACCGGTTGATTAACAATTGTCATCCTGTTAGGTTGAGCATTTGCCCCTCCGTAATCTCCTAAGAGCCTCTCTGCAGCAGGTTGATTTCCTGCCATGTCGTTGAATTCAGGGTCAGTTTCTCTGTTTGAATCAGAGTCACTGTGCTCCGAGTGAACGGAAATATAGTCCTCAGTTTCCTGATAAGGGACACTTGAACCAGTCTTAGCCAGACTATCAATTCTTGCCTTGCGGCGTCTCTCGTGCAAAGCTCTTTCTGGTTCTGTGTCAAAAGAAAATTTCCCCGGCAACGGCGCCAAAAACTTGACCGGAAAATAGCAAGTGTACTATTTTTACCGATGTAGTAATAGAAGGGATTAACCCGAAATATCGATCACAAGGACTGCGTACTAAAGTAAGTTCTTCGAGATTAAATTCAATTGGACAAAACTCATGGTTTGAGATTAAATTAAATAAATTGAACAGAATAAAATATAAAAACAAATAATTTCACTTATATAAAAGTAATGCCAGATAGGGTGTATGATTCGCACTGCAATGACTTATAGGTTCCTTAATTTTAGAGATGTGTTTTAGAACGTGTCTTTCCTAAGCCTACAATGTTTTTTCCAAAATTCCTTTAAAGAAAAACCTTTGATATTCTTCATAGACCATGATTCCTCAAAGGTCATAGAAGAACATCAAGCAATAATTCTGACATAAAAAGGTTCTCATAAAAATATCCCAATTCCTCAGTAATATTTTTACGATAAAATTATGCAACAAGGTTAGAATGGTTGGTCAGACCAAATCCTAACCACGATCAATTATCTTATTTTCCAATATCGATAAAGCATTAAGAACGTTGCGATAAAATAAAGAAACGAAACTAAAACATAAATCCAAATTGAAGAATTCACAAAGTCATTACAAAATGCAAATCAGGGACACCCCCCTGGCATTGGGGGGTTTAGCCACTCATGTTCAAACTGAAAATAAAAACAGAGTAAACAAATTTAGACATTACAATTAACTTTGGATTAGTCGGATCGTCAATTGCTTCCGCTCTTGATCAATCTTTCTTCTCCCGTCTTTCTTCTCTCTAAAGAGCCCCCATTCAAAATATCCTCTTCACAGTCATCGTGGGCAATTATAAATCAGTCTCCAAACAGCATCGCGAAATGTCCGGAATACCCTCGAAGCAGCAAAACACAAAATTTACTCTGGTCTTCACAACACGGGCCGTGTTGTGCAACACGGGTGGCCGTGTTGTGACTCTGGATTGCACCCAAAAAAACATCCTTTCCCAGTTGCCATGACACGGGCCGTGTTGTACAACACGGGGGCCCGTGTCATACCCCTGTCTTCTAATTTTCTGAGCTGAATTCTTTCTTCTTCTGGTCTTTACAACACGGGCCGTGTTGTGCAACACTGGTGCCCGTGTTGTGTCTCTGAACTCTGATTTTCTAGCTGTTTTTAAAAACTCGGACCCTCTTTCGGACACCTCGAACAACCAATTACATATTTACCTGAAACACCACAAAGAAACAACCACATAACCCAATCCACAGATAAAAACAAAGTAAAGAAGATAAATATTAACTTGCACGCAATAATGAGAAAACTAAAGCAAAACATGAACAAGACACTACAAACAAACTAATAATAGACTCGAAAGACACTGAAAACTGGCTTGAATATTACCACTAAATATCACTGATCACTGGTCCACCACCTTGTAATCACTCCTTTTTATGATTCTCATGAACTCGTCTACATCTTGTTCAAAAGATGTCTTCTGAGTGTCTTTGGTAGTCGGCACTTCAGATACCACACTCTTTCCTATTGCTTTGGCAGCAGGTTCTGCTTCAACATTAGGTCTTTGTGTTTGTGAGGCAAAAAAGCGTCCGCTTCTGGTGAAGCCTCCGCCTCCCCCAACATTATCAACTTGTGGAGAAGAGGTCGATGAATCCAGAGTGATTTTCTCCCCGTTGCAGTAGAGATCAAAGCCATAATGCCAAGGTATGGCATTGCTGCTTTCATAAGGAACGGGTCCAGGCACCGTAATGGTGACCGGACTGATTGCTGCAGAGGAAGGTACTGTAATGGTGTGCGGATCATAGTAAATTGTGACTGGTGGTCTGGCAGGAGGTGCCACGGTTTGTTGTTGGAAATTGTTGCTGGGAGGAACACTTGATGGGTCATAGTAGATTGTAACTGTTGAAACATCTTCATTAATTTTTGCTGGCGTTGTAGAAGATTCTATTTACTGAATGGGTGTTGAAGTTGTAGCAGGAATGGTAACCGAAATTGTATTCGCTGAAGTAATTGATTGAGCAGTTGTTGGAGTTGTAGTGGAATTCGTTGGAACAATGGTTGCTGACGTTGTAGGAGTATCTGTGATTGCCGGTGGAGGAATTGTTGGATTTGTAGGCGCCGTTGTTGAAATCTTAAGGATACCATCCTTAATAAGACCATCTATGCCGCTTCTCAGCCTTTCACACCCATTGACTGCAATGTTGCAATACCCACAGCCGAGCTCACACCCGGGGAACACTTGGCATTCTAAAAGTTGAGCTTTAATTTCAACCAAAGGCGTTCGAATTTGTGCAACACTGGTGATTAAGGTGGATGGTTTGTCTTCCTCATTGGCATTGATCCTCGGTCCGTTGTGACTAGGCATTGGATTCCTCGTGACATTCGGAGGAGGTGCAAAGTTGAGAATTTTTTAGTCCACCAGGTCTTGGACTTTCATCTGTAAGACCCTACATTTCTCAGTATTATGCCCTGGTGCGTTTGAGTGGAATGCACACCTAGCATTGACATCATAGTTCTTTGGGAGATTGAGGGGATCTGGAGGTGCCAATGTCCTTAACTCAACCAGGTTGAGGTTCAGGAGTTGTGGCAAAAGTGCAGCATACGGCATTGGAATTGGGTCAATTACCCTGTTTGCCTGTGATGGTCTTTGTTGGAAAGGACGTTGTTGTTGGTTGTTGTTGCTATTGTAGGTTCTCTGTTGCGGATACTGAACTTGTTGCTGATACTGTGGTTGTTGTTGTTGGGGATATGCTGATTGTTGAGGAATCGGAGCTGGAAGGGTAACAACTGCTACTGACCGATGAAAATATTGTGGTCTGCCCCTGCTTGCATGAATAGAATTGGTCTCACCGGCTCTTCGGGGTCCCACAAAAGGCTTTCTGGGATTGCTGGACGAACTTGCACCACTGTCGGAAATCTTACCCATCTTCAAAAGGCTTTCAATCCTTTCACCAGCTATGACCACATCAGCAAAACTGGTAGAGGAGAAGGAAGCCAATCTATCAATATAGGTCCCTTGTAATGTATTCATGAACATGTCAGCCATTTCCCTCTCTGACATGGGTGGTTGGACAGCAGCAGCAAGCTGTCTCCACCTTTGGGCATATTCCCTGAAGCTCTCTCGGGAAGATTGAGATATTCCCATCAGAAGGGTCCTGTTAGGAGCCATGTCCAGATTGTATTGATATTGACGGATGAAAGCTTCAGCTAAGTCTTTCCAGCATCTGATAGTAGCTCTAGTCAAATGTGAATACCACTCTCTTGAAGCCCCGGTCAGACTTTCTTCAAAGTAGAACATCCACAGCTTCTCATCCATAGTATAAGCTTTAAGTCTCCCCAGGAAAGACTGTAAATGAGTGCGAGGACAGGAGGTACCATTGTACTTTTCAAAGCACGGGGGTTTGAATTTGTGGGGAATTCTCACTCCATCTACTAGCCCCATGTCCATTACATCGAAGCCCAAAGAATTCTGAGACTCCAAAGATCTCAACTTCTCAGCAATTTCGTCCAATCTCCTGTCATAAACTTCATCTCCAGCTCCCATAACAGTAAACTGCTCTTCTTGGGGATCCTCTTGCAAGATTCTCCCTCCAGTAGTATTACCTTGCCCATTCCTCGGGATGTTAGCTTCTGGATCCAGGTGAGGTCCAAATACTAGTGGGTCAATACGAGGCTGGCCCCGCTCATTGTTACTATTTCCTCCTGTTCCAAGGTGAGGTTCCTCAGGAGTTTGTCTTTCCACCAGTTCTCTTAACCTTTCTTGACTCTGGGCCAAGCCAGTCATTACAGCCATGAATTGAGACATCTGGTTTCTCATCTCCACTCTCTCATTAGCCATCTGATTCCCGACCTCAGTCAGATCCTGCTGTACTTGTTCCATTTGAATACCGGGAAGGTTGTTGCGAGTCGGGTACCGGTGCGTGCGGTTGATAGGGAACACTCGGTGACGAGCAATGTTTCCTGAGATCACAACAAAGTTAGAAACAACAATAATAAAACCTACAAAACAAAACAAAAGTTAGTATGCAATGCAGTATGCTTATTTGTTTTCCAAGGTATCCGGTTTGATTCTCGGTTTTGACCTTTCTAGACCTCGAGGAAGATGCTTGATGTTGCTGAGAAAAGAGACCTCAAATGACCACAAACTAAAATATATTACAAATGGTGAACAATACATAGTTTTTTTTACAACACATGCCCATGGAGGGTCAAAATACATCAAAAAGGAAAAGTACATCAAATGGAAACAACAACAAACAAAGAGTCAAACATCCAGTCCAAACTCATCCTCTCTGACCTCCTTCAGAAGTGCCTCAGTCACTGGACCAGCTGGATGCTCTGTAATGGTCCTAATGAGGAGGTTCCTGGTAGCAATAGCAGTGGTCAGCTTCTTGTGCCTGTCCTGGTCCTTTGATCTCTTCAATCCTGCCCTGAGCCTCAACTCTGAAATCTCCTTTTGGGCTGCCAACAAAGCTTCCTGCTGCTTCTTCTCATTGGCTCCTAACTGTTCAATCTTGGCTTGATTCTTCCGGTCTTCCTGTGTACGGGCCTCAGTGATCCTGACCCACCTAGCCTGACTCTCTTGCAGATAGAGCTCAGTCCTAGCCTTCTGAATTTTGGCCTCTTTACAGGCATTCTTCAATATTTGTTCCCCAACTCTTGCTTTCCTGATGTAGTCCTCTGTCTTCTCAATTTTGGCAAGATGTTCCACCCTGAGCTTCTCCAATCTCTCAATGTCCAGACGACCATCACTCCTTTCCCAAAGAGTCTTCTTTAAAGCTTGAGATAAGTTCTCATTTCTTTCCTTCAGCTTTTCAAATTCTTCCAGGCTGACCGTTGCTGGTGGCTGTATTGTTGAGGGTCCAGGTATGTCTTCCAAGGTGAAAGGCATTACAGTAATCTGAGCTCTAGTACGGGACCAGTCATAGTACTGAGCTGAAGCGACATTATTACACCTTCCAAGAATAGCCATCCCTTTTGTCTGGATGTTGTCCCAAGCCCAGGATGCTTGTCTGACAGCAGCTGAATTAGGTTTTACTTCACAATACAGGGTCTCAGCTAAATCTTGCACTCTAGGAGGGTGAACCAGAGCATAGCCTAGTTGCCTTTTAAATAGCAAAGGATTGTAGTTGATGCAACCCTTTACTCCTATCAGAGGCACATTTGGGTATTGTCCACAGCTGGTGATAATGTCCTTGCCCTTGGTGCTCTGGGTGCACCATTTAATATCCTCTGAAGTCAAAGCAATGAGTCTCTTGGCCCAATTCTTCTGTTGGTGAAGGTTCAGGAAGGCATCTGACTTAGGCAGGTGTCTAAGCAGCCAGGTGTAAAACAAAGGAGCACAACATCTTACTAACTTCCCCCTCTGTTTCTCATTCCTCTGATGGATGGAATAATAGAAATCTCCCAGCAATGCGGGTACTGGGTTCTTCAGGAGAAACAGATGGATGGCATTATTGCTGACAAATTTGGGCTCATCAGCAAACAGTATAACCCCATATATGTTGAGGGATAACAGCGCACAGACTGCCCTTCATTCCCCCATTGAGGCCTTCAGGATGGCCTGAGAAATCAGAAAGTCCAAGTGCAAACCAGGGATCCCAGCTTTTGTTGTCATACTTTGCTCAATCAAGGCAGGCTCCAGGTACAGTGTTTTTGCTACTTATCCATTTCTGGGAGCTGGCATCTCTGGGTTGAAAGGGATTCCACCCCTGATAGGTACTCCAATCAATGAGGAAAACTCTTCTAGCAGAGGCCCTAGCCGAAAGTCTGGAAAGGTGAAGCATCTCAAAGGTGGGTCATAAAACTGTAGGCAGGTGTGGATCATGCTCCACTGAGAACCATATCCAGGATACCTCCATAATGCTCTCTAAACAATGGGATGTGGTCAGGTGTGATAAGTGACTGGACCTGCCTGATACCAGCCAACACAGGGTCAAAGAAATGGTAGGATATGTTGCTCTTCTTGGGAGTAGTCATGAATGCTGCTGAAGAAACTGAAGATTGGTACTGATGAAGGTTACAGACTGGTGTTGGGAATGAGCCACTGACAGGCTGATGCTGGTGATGAAGATAGCCGAAGCAGACAATTGATGAAGCAGAGGTCTATGCAGAAGAAGGGGTCAAAACCAAACCAGATATGCTATGGATACCCTGAAAAACAAATAAACAAATGTTAAATGATGCAAATGATGACATATGCAAATGATATGCAAGGGTTTGTGATCAAGAACTGGATTTGATTATCTGTCTTGATGTAAGTCCATGTATGTTCAAAGTAGGTCCAGATGGAGGTTTAGAAATCCAAGTAACCAGGGTGGGGGACTCAAATAAAGAGTCATATGTCCCGGGTTAATCACAAGAACTGTCCAAAGTGGAGTACTCTTAAACAAAACAAAAACAGGGTATGATGTGGCCAAGGGTACCTGTAAACCTGTAAACAGCCCAACCCCCTCACATGTAGTGTTCTAAAACAAGGATCCTCAAACTTGGATCAGTTATGAGAAGTGTAAACACTTCTAACCCGGAGGTACAGTGTTTATAATAACCATAAAAGATCCTCCTCTAATTCACCTCAGTTTCTGAAGGTCATAATAAAGGTCATCCAGACTTAGCAGGCTTCCCAGATAACCCTAGAACTACAGGAAATCTGTAGCACAGAGTTCTCAAGAAGAAACCCACATCTGAACCGTGTTTCATATTCCCGCACCAGACCGAAATGGAATGGGAAAGAACATGAACCACTCTAGCCTAGGTGTCACTCAGGTCCCAGGTATAGGACCTCAAACTCTCAATGGAAACCCACCCACCAAAACAGAAGCCAGATCCAGCAATGATAATGACAGTATGAAATATGAAAAGCTATAAAGGAAAGTAATAAATAAAGTTGTACATAAAGCAGTAAATAAAGCAAATAAATAAACACAATTAGCACATAACACCCCAGTAAACACAAATCAAACAAGCGCTATGGGGAACCCACAAAAAGAACCAGAAGCCCTGGTTGCAATATAAGGATTCTCAGCAGAGTCGCCAAGCTGTCGCTCCCACCTGATGACACGGGGGCCAAGAGGGGTACAGACGCGAACGGTCGGCGAGAGAAGAGAACACACAAGGGTGAACTCAAAAGAAAAAGAGTCTCCAGCTAGGCATTTTTATCCCGAAGGAAAGGTAATGCTGCATAAACCTGAGGAAAAATGGATAAGACGGTCGCGAACCAGAGAAACTGAGAAAGGGGGTTGGTTACAACCTGGGAAGGTATTAGCACCCAGATTGTCCTTCGTACTCGACAGGATCCACGCTTGAAAGATTTGTGTTTTAAAGGGGTAGTGTCAGTGCAATTTGTGTATCAAAGCTAGAAAGAATGCAAGTGTCAGTGCTAGAAGAAAGTGAAGTGAAATATATGGAGTGTCAGTGTAAGGAAAGAGTGAAGCTCAAGACTATGAGGCTTAAAGAATAAAGCTGGAAGAGGGGGGACGTACAGAGACTTTTGTTCGATAACTGTTAAGTTATGCCTATGTATCCTCTCGTGCAATGAGGAAGTCAGAACACCGTAGTTCGACTCAAAGAGACTAAAAGATAAATTGACTGATGAAATGCTTACTTGCCCATGCTCAAGTGTATGACCTGTCTGGCTCAGGTGCAAACTGTCTTGCATTAGACGGAAGAAGCGAGTTCTCGTTTGTGAGTGAATGAGGTGAGAAAAGAATCCCGGAGGAGACTGTTATTGTTTTTTTTTTGTGTGTTTTCAGTCTTTTATTGCTTTTTGGAGTTTGTCATAAGAAAATGAGCTTAATCCTAAATCAAGGGTTAGTAAACTCATCACATCATCCCTCTGATTAAGGGTAATGAGAATACCTTAAGTGTGAAATAAGCATCTCACAATTAATCACCATGATGTAGGATTAAGATTATTAACCTACTTGCAATTATTTAGATGTTTTTGGAGTTTTTGTTTAGTGTAAAGTAATGAGTTTAAGCCATAATCAAGGATTTAATGGACCCATTACACCATCCTAATAGAAGGATAATAGATGAGAACATTTAAGCTGAGGAAAGCTCCTCAACTTAATCCATGATTAGGGATTAACCTCATGACAAAACAAAGCCTTTATTAAGATGGGTTTTAGTTAATGGTAAGATTAAGAAGTGAATTTTATTGTTTGTAAGACAACTTGAGGGGGACTTGTCCATTAACACTAGGGTTAGTCCTTCTTAACCAATTAAGGAAGAATTAGAACCCTAATGCAAGGCCCAAGTTACAAGCTTGATGTCTTAGTGATTATTAGGTGAATTGATCAAAGGATTTAAACACATTAAGGGTTTAACACTTAGGATTAAAGTTATACACTCCATCCTAATAGAAGGATGCAGGCATAAGCTTAATCACAAAGCCTTAAACCTTTAAGGTTTAGTCCTTGATTATGAGGTGAGAAGAGAAGACACAAAGATGACACAAAGGTAAAACTAATGGGGGACTAATCAAACCCTAATTGTGATCATGCTTGGTTGTTCCTAAGGTTTATGAGGCTTGCAAAAGATCTTCTGGAGAGAAGCCACTAGGAGAGAAGCAGATGAAGGGAGGAAGAAGCAGAGAGAAGCAAAACAACTTGCTTCACTTAAGAAGACAAGTTGCTTGAAGAAAGAAAGTGAGACGGAGGCATGAATGAGCAAGCTCACTCTAATACACATACAAAATTCAGCAAAGAAGACATAAAAGAAATGAGAAGAGATTGTGAGAAGTGAAGGCAAATTCACTTCTCAAAACAATTTACCACCTGAAAAGTTAGCAAAAGAAATGAAATGAAATGAAAATGAAATGAATGAAAAGATGGAAGTCAAAACCAGAAGCATGAACATTATGTCAATGATGCTAAGAGATGATGCAAATACATATCAAGAGTTGTGGATGATCATACAAGGATGAGGATGCAAATGAAGCATGCTTTGAACCATAAAAGTTCATGAAAGTTTATGAAATGGAATGAATGCATAACATGGAAAATGAATGATGCAATGATCAAACATGATCCTAATATGTCCTAAGATGTCTTATATGTCATGTTGATGCATAAAATGTCATGGCAAGTTCTTTAATGCAAGCATATGAAAGGTGGATGCAAATGAAGGCAAAAATTAGGGTTTACATACAATATGCAATGCAAAATTCAAAATCAGTGGCAAATGAAAAGATAAAAAATTGAAAATGGGATCAAAGGAACCCTAATCCTACATAAGTTCACTGCCCAAAGGAAGAGACCCAACTTTTAACCTAATAGGAGTTATGATTATTTCAAGCTTGCTAGGGTTTTAAGGCACCTCAAAAGGAAAAATACACATCAATTTGAAAATGAAAGATAAATTCAAACCAATTTTACCCTAGAAACTACATGATAAGAAGAATGCAATGCAAAAAGAAATAACATCAAACTCTTCATGGTTAGGCAGAATGAATTTTCCTAAGTTAGAACAAAGATATTGCCTTTTAAGAACTTTAATTCCAAAGAAAAATGTCAAAATATGTCAAGAACCAAAAAGAAATTTGTTTGGAGAGTTTGATAATGTTTCTAAATGTATCAAAATGCAATGTGAATTTTTTTTGTGATTTTTAAAAACTTAAATGTATTTTTAATTAATTAATTATCATTAACTAATTAAAAATAATCATTTAAATGTTTTAAAAATAATTTTTAATGCAAAAATAAAAATAAAAATATTTTTGGGTTCTGTAAATTAATAAAAGATTTGATAAAAATTTTCAGAATTTTTTGATGCATTTTACTATTTTTAAAAATTCGTGGAATTAAAATAGAAATAAAATGAAATAAAACAAATAAAATGGAAAAGTATGAGGATCCTGAGGCTGAGATTCAAAGATTTTTGGAGGGAGTTGACCCGCGCGCGTTTTAACGGTTGGGATTGATTCTGGCAAATTCCAATTTTAAACCTAATTAATTAAACTAATTAATCTGAATTAGGGTTTAATGACAAATCTGGTTCGTTCATTCGCGCGCGGGAAACCAAATCAAAGGCCCACATTCAAACTAGACTTAATTACAGGATTAGGGCTAAATCATTCTCAGGCGACCGGAACAGTGTTCCGGTCGTCTTCTCCGGCGAGCATAAACCCTAGGTTCTTCTACAGGTCACCAAACTCCAAATTTCTTTCACAAAAATGATCCTCTAACAACCCTAAACCTAAACCCCCAACTAAAACTCATTTATTTCACACCATGAACATGAATCGAAGGAAAATGTAAAAACGGGCAAAAGTTTCAGAGATCACATACATAGTGGTTTCTCCACCATTTTCAAAAGTAATCACATCCCCATGATCAGAGAAGCATATAGAATCATAAAAGAACTTAAAAGCTAGCTTCTGGGAAAAAAGTTCATCATGTTACTTGAGATGGAACTTTCTGGTTCTGGGATTTCTGACCTTTCCTTTGCTGCAAATCCACTTCTTTGAACCCCCTGATGATGAAATGAAGCTTAGAAAGATTTAAGAATGGCTGGTTTGAATGCTTCAGTTCTGGTATAGCAGAAATGGAGGTTTGTGTGTGTGATGTTTCAGGCTGTTTTGAGGGTTGATTCTTGTTCTATGGATGATATGTGATTTGTTGGTGAAAGAAAAATGGAAGTTTGATGGCTAGTTTGAGAGAATCGAAGAAGGGAAGGATTTTGCATGTTTTCTGAATGCTGGTGGTGTGTGTGTTCTGAGCCTTCTTCCTTCTTGTTTTATGACCCTTAGGTAATCCATAAGCAATCCCAACAATTCTGGAGGGCAGGTATGCACTATGGGAATGGTATGGGATGATTAGCCAAAAAGTCAAAAATTGTGTACTATAGGTATGGGCCATGGCAGAGAAGATTTCTGTGTTTGGATTGCCTCAACCAGCTTCAAGGAAGGCCCTTGGATGTTCTGATGTGATCTGAAATGGATGAAGGGTGAGATGTCACGTGTTTTGCAATTTTGCAACTTGTTGCATTTTGTGATTTTTGGTCATGGACATGTGACATTCCTTGCTGAATTCTTGTTGTGAAATGCTACATGATGTTATGGTAATGCTTTGAGATCATTTAGAGACCACACAAACCCTTGGGAATCATTTTTGCAAGAATTCATCCTTTTGAACTTTATGGAAAATGGCTTATGATAACTTGGAATTCAAAGCATGAAAGTGAGAAATTTCTTAGGCAAATCTGAATTATGGACCATGAATGATGTTTCTGTGATGACTAGAAGTTGGTTTGAAGTCACATTTGGCTTTGGCAAGTGTTTTTGCAAGTTTCCTCTTTGGCACAAAAGTGAAAATTTAGTGATTTTGTCCAACTTTGCAAGGCCATAACTTTTGTTCTAAAATGTATTAAAATGAGTTCTTGTACTTTTTGAAAATGGGAGGATCCAACCAACAACTTTCATGACCAAAGATTTTTCATTTGAAGCATTTTTGAATCAAAAAGAGGAGGTTGAAAAACTTTCCCAAAATGGCAAGTTTTCATTACAAGTCACTTTCCCAAAATGGCAACTTTGCAAATGGCTTGAAATTCTTCAACTTTGTGAACTTATAACTTCTTCTAAGATCAAATAAAGATCATACACATTCAAAATGATGAAGAATACCCTTTGGTTGGATGATTGGGGGCCTCAGATGCCCTGATTTTGCACTGACTTGCTCAAAAAGTCATATTGTGATCAGATGCCTTCCCCATTGAATTTCTTCATGAAAATTGGTATGCATGATCCTCATAACATATAGAGAGCAATAGAAACAAGAATAGCCAAAAAATTTGGAGTTATGGCCTCTGAAACCAAAACCCTAATTTTAGGTCATCTGTGCAGTTAAACTTGGCTCTGCTTCCATGCCTTTCCTTAGTTCCTATGATTCTTTGACTTCCTTGATCTTTGGAGGATAGAATATGATGATTGAACATACATGGGCCCTCTTGAGATGATTGAAGGCCTTTGGAGTGGCTTAGATGGCTCAGGGATTGCTCAGATCACAAACCCTAGATGCAGATGACTTAGAACCAATGCAGTGAAGCGAAAATGCAATATGAGATGCTATGATTGAACTTATGCAAATGAAAAGATTATAAGACATGGTGTGAACTGGGTGAGGAAAAATTTGGGGTGTTTACAGCTGCCCCTATTCAAACATAAGTTAGCTGTGCAGGATGTAAGCAACGACTTAACAGGAAAACAAGATAACTTGTGGTTGAATACCAAAGACAGTCCAAAATTTGCACTCACTGAATGAAGAAGAAAAGGGATATAGATTGTAAGAGAAAATAAAGTATGATTATGAAGTGAGAGCGACGGAGGACGACCGTCGAGCAGAGGACGACTGTTGGGGATAAAGCGATGACGGGGACGGCCGACATGCTGGGGAAATAAAGCGAACATGATGGGGACGACCATCAAGCAAAGAAACAAGACTTTTTGGGGATTAGAGGTAAATGATGGGGACCACCATCGGGCTGAAGAAATAAATGATGAGGAGCGGTCATCAAAGGTGAAGGACGATCACCTAGCAGGGGACGGCTGCTTTAGTTGGGGATAAGATGAGGGACGGTCATCTAAGGTGAAGGACGATCACCTGGCAAGGTACGGTTGCCGAAAGTATCTCGACATAGGACGAATGCCGGATAGAAAAGGTCGACGATGGGGACGGCCATCGGATAAGCATGATGAAGGACGAACATCAAGAGGTGAAGGACGATCACCTAGCAGGGTACGACTGCTCTCGGGGTTTATCGCGACATAGGACGAATGTCGGATAAAAAGATCAACGATGGGGACGACCATCGGATAAAATGATGAAGGACGATCATCAGAAAGGTGAAGGACGATCACCTAGCAGGGGACGGCTGCTCAAATATCACGACATAGGACGAATGTCGGATAGAAAGGGGTTCTAGTGAATAGAGACTCCGCTGGGGATGATGAAGGACGATCATCAAAAAGGTGAAGGACGATCACCTGGTAGGGTACGGCTGCCGAAAGTATCATGACACAGGACGAATGCCAGATAAAAGGAGATAATTTATCAAGATTTGCCGGGAATTCTTCTGGGAAATGGTAGACACAGACGAGTGTCTAATTCAAGAAAGCAAAGGCATAAGTGTCTGACACGGTGTATAGATTAAAGATGCGGACGAGCATCCTTAAGACTATGATACGGACGAGTATCAGTAGAAACAAACGATTGACACATGTTCAGAGATGATGATACGGACGAGTACCAACTAGTTAACAAAGAACACAGACGAGTGTCGACTTTGAGGGGATTTAAGTGGCGTGTACAAGATACGGACGAGTATCTGTATGAATAAAAAGTGAGACAAATGCGGGTGTTCATCTTGCCGGGGCATGACACGGACGGGTGTCGGAAGGAGTGTATTATAAATAAGTATTTGGTTTACAAAGTGTTTAGACAACTATGCTGGGGATGGTGACACGGACGGGTGCCAGGGAATTGTATATAAATGTGTATCTATCTGTAGAGAATGCTCGGGTGACCTTACCGAGGAATGACGACACAGACGAGTGCCAAAAGGTGCATGTATCTGTATTTGTGGATGTGAAGAGGATGCTTCGGCTTTCTGCCGGGGAATTTGAGAGGCATTTTGTATATTTGCAAACGGAGTGTCGGTATACACAGTTGTTTGATTCAGAACACGGCTTATGATTATGCAATATGTTTGTTTTTTGCCATAATGCTCCGTATTAGACGGAATGCTATGCTCTGGGGAAAATATGATGCAAATGCTATGATTATGCAAAGATACCGATCCGGGATTCGGATCCCGTTGCGATGAAGATCTCTGGTTGATCTGCTTGAAGTGCATATCCCAGCCGGGGATGAGACCATTGGTAGATCTGATATATATGACTTTGCTTGGGGAAAATAGGTCACTGATAGACCCATCCTTGGTGATGAGGTACCCGGATGGGGTCCGTAGAAGCTTTCGTCACTTTTTTGTGAGATCCTCAGGTATTGCTCTTTTGGATAGAGGTTGGGACTCTGTGGGGAGATGCTTCCCCGCCTGACACTTGGCTAAGGAGGAATGACGACCGGCAACTCAGCTGGGGATAAAGCATCTCTGGTGCTAGATGGGAGATGGGCTGAGTAAATAGTGATTTGGAAACTTGCTGGGGAGAAGCTTTCATGCCCCTGGTCGTACTTTGAACACCTGCAATCCTGTATGACAAAGAAACACACAAGTACCCCGAGGTATCCCTTACTGGATTCCGTCATAGGAGTTTAGACACTCCCGAGAGTAAATCCATTTCCTGTAAGCATGTAATTTAGAAAAGATGCATCTGTACTTAGGCCATCAATATTATAAGGACATCAGACATTTTTTGCAAACGAAAATAAAATGTACGAGACAAAGTGTAATAAAAATCTGACTTTATTAATTTGCGTGCCTCTGGACGGGCGAATACAGTCAAAGAAACAGATCCCCTGAAATGAGGAGATTGTTACAAATTGAGAAACAAAAAGATGCTGGCAATGTTGATGATGCTTCAAGGAGCTTTCTTTTTGCTATGACTTGTATGACATTGACGTTCTTCTTATCCTGCTTTTGAAGAAGGCTGATTCTGACCGAAGCTTGAACCTTTCGGAGCTTACCACGTTGTAAATGATACAGACGAATTCAGAACGCAGTTGTTCGCTTATTCCCCTATTTTGTGCGGATCGCCCTTTCGGGTTTTCAATCCACCGGGATACCCATTTTTGCCTGAGTTGTCCAATGTGGCTTTTCAACTCAGCGGGTGTACATTTTTTATTTATTTTCCCTTATTTTTTCCCGAGTCTTTTATTCTGTTTTTGACTCGCCGGGATGCCCTAGGTTTGCCTGGACTTACATTCTGTTTTTATGTCCAGCGGGTCATTTATGCGAAGTATTTTTTAACTGCATCTGAATTCACGGGGGACGGGAAATCTTCACCATCTATAGTACTGAGCATTAGCGCTCCACCAGAGAAAACTTTCTTTACTACGAATGGACCATCATAATTCGGAGTCCACTTGCCCCTGTGGTCTGTATGAGGAGGGAGGAGTCTTTTCAGCACAAGATCTCCTACTTGGTATTCTCGGAGCCTGACTTTCTGATCGAAGGCTTTCTTCATTCTTTTCTGATACAGCTGCCCATGGCAGATTGCAGCTAATCTTTTCTCTTCAATCAGACTCAGTTGTTCATACCGGGATCGGACCCATTCTGCTTCATTCAATTTGACATCCATCAGTACCCGTAAAGATGGTAATTTGACTTCAACAGGTAGGACTGCCTCCATACCATACATCAGCTGATACGGTGTTGCCCTAGTGGACGTCCTGATTGACGTTCGGTACCCATTCAAAGCAAATGGTAGCATTTTATGCCAGTCTTTGTAGGTGACCACCATCTTCTGCACAATCTTCTTGATATTCTTGTTAGCTGCCTCTACAGCGCCATTCATCTTTGGCCTGTAAGGAGAAGAATTGTGGTGTTGGATCTTGAAGTCCCGGCACAGTTCTGCCATCATTTTGTTATTCAAGTTGGAACCATTATCAGTAATGATTCGCTCGGGCACTCCATACCGACAAATGATGTCTCTCTTTAGAAATCGGGCTACCACTTGCCTGGTGACATTTGCATAAGAAGCTGCTTCAACCCACTTAGTAAAATAGTCAATGTCTACCAAGATGAATCTATGGCCATTTGAAGCAGTCGGTTCAATCTTGCCAATCATATCAATGTCCCACATGACAAAGGGCCAGGGTGAAGACATCACATTCAGAGGATTTGGAGGCACATGCACTTTATCTGCATAAATCTGGCATTTGTGGCATTTTCTGGCATAGGCACAACAGTCTGCATCCATTGTGATCCAGTAATAGCCCGATCTCAGCAACTTTTTAGCCATTGCATGCCCTCCTGCATGAGTACCAAAAGATCCTTCGTACACCTCATGCATCAACAAGTCTGCCTCTGCCCTATCAACACATCTGAGGAGTACCATATCAAAGTTTCTCTTATACAGGGAACCATCAGTATTCAGGAAGAAACTACCAGCTAGCCTTCTTAATGTCTTCTTATCATTGGAAGATGCCCCAGGTGGGTATGTTTGATCTTCCAAGAAGCACTTAATGTCATGGAACTAAGGCTCATCATCTTTAGTGAGGTCTGCTGAGAACACATATGCTGGTCTGTCAAGTCTGGATACTGAAATCCGAGGCACAAAGTTGGCAGCTTGAACTTTGATTATGGATGAAATGGTAGCCAGAGCATCGGCAAACTGATTTTTATCTCGAGGGATATACTCCAGCTTGACTGTTGTGAAGAAAGTCAATAACCTCCTTGTATAATCCCGATACGGTATCAGATGATCTTGGTGAGTGTACCATTTGCCGTTGGTTTGGTTAATTACCAGAGCTGAATCTCCGAACACAGTCAAAGTCTTGATCCTGAGGTCAATGGCTTCCTCAAGACCCATAATACAAGCTTCGTATTCAGCTTCGTTGTTAGTGCAGTTAAAGGTGAGTTTTGCCGAGAAAGGCATGTGAACTCCCTTAGGTGTAATGAGTACTGCACCAACACCACGACCATTCATATTAACAGCCCCATCAAACATCATAGTCCATTCTTCTTCCGGGTCAGGCCCTTCAGTGTGAATAGGCTCTTCATGATCTTTTGCTTTTATAAACATGATGTCTTCATCAGGGAAGTCAAATCTCATAGGTTGGTAATCATCAATGGGTTGCTCAACAAGATAATCAGATAGTACACTGCCTTTGATGGCCTTCAGAGAGGTGCACTAAATATCATACTCTGTGAGGATCATTTGCCATCTTGCAACCCGTCCGGTAAGTGCTGGTTTCTTAAAAATGTACTTATCTGGGTCCATCTTGGATATCAATAAAGTAGTGTGGGTCAACATATACTGTCTCAGTCGGCGAGCAGCCCACGCTAAAGCACAGCAAGTTTTCTCGAGCAGTGAATAACGTTGTTCACAGTCGGTAAACTTTTTGCTTAGGTAGTATATTGCATACTCTTTTCGACCAGACTCATCAGGCTGGCCCAGCACACACCCCATTGACTCTTCTAATACTGTCAAGTACATGATTAGAGGTCTTCCTTCAACTGGAGGCATAAGGATTGAAGGCTCTTGTAAATATTCCTTGATTTTGTCAAAAGCCCTCTGGCAGTCTTCGTTCCACTTGACCGTTTGTTCTTTTCTTAACAGCTTGAACAAAGGCTCACAGGTTGTTGTAAGGTGAGATATGAACCGTGAAATGTAGTTAAATCTACCTAAGAAACCCTGAACTTCTTTTTCAGTCTTCGGTGCGGGCATTTCTTGAATGGCTTTGACTTTGTCAGGGTCAACTTCAATCCCTTTCTCACTTACAATAAATCCCAGCAACTTACCGAATCGCACCCCGAATGTGCATTTGTTGGGGTTTAACTTCAACTGGTACTTCCTCAGACGCTTGAATAACTTCAACAGATTCACCAGGTGGTCTTCTTCTGTGAGGGACTTGGCAATCATGTCATCCACATAACATTCAATTTCTTTGTGGATCATGTCATGGAATAATGTTACCATAGCCCGTTGATAAGTGGCACCAACATTCTTCAGTCCGAATGGCATCACCTTATAACAGAACGTGCCCCAGGGTGTGATGAAAGTTGTCTTCTCCATGTCTTCAGGTGACATTTTGATCTGATTATATCCTGAAAATCCATCCATGAAGGAGAACACCGAGAACTGAGCCGTATTGTCGACCAATACATCAATGTGAGGTAAAGGGAAGTCATCTTTCGGGCTAGCTCTGTTCAGATCCCGGTAATCCACACACATCCTCACCTTGCCATCCTTCTTAGGCACAGGTACAATATTAGCAACCCACGGCGGATAGCTAGTCACAGCAAGGAAACCGGCGTCCCACTGCTTTTGTACCTCTTCTTTTATCTTCATTGCCATATCTGGGCGAGTACGGCGCAACTTCTGTTTTACTGGTGGGCAGTCTTCTTTCAGAGGTAACTTGTGCATGACAATGTCGGTGTCCAACCCTGGCATATCCTGATAAGACCAAGCAAAAACATCCACGTATTCCCGAAGCATGTCAATCAGTTGCCCTTTCACTGAATCTTGCAGGCAGGCCCCAATCCTAACTTCTTTCAAGTCTTCCTCTGTACCAAGATTAACCGTTTCGACCTCCTCCTGATGAGGAGTGATAACCTTCTCCTCTTGCCTTAACAACCTGGCTAGCTCTTCAGGTAGCTCATAATCTTCTTCAACCCCTTCATCAGCTTGATTGATTGGATTGTCAAAGTCATACGAAGTCATAGCAGTGTTGTTGTCGGTGCGGTCTGAAGGGCACTTTCTGCAAGGGTTTAGATTGGTTTATTTTAGTGATCAGTTTTATCTTATTTGGAAAAAGTGAAAATGAAGTTATTTATTCTGAAAAACATTGCCATTTTATTTTTGTACAAAAAGAAAAATGAAAAACAATGAGCGGAAAAGAAAAGACTCATTTGCAAAAGATGTCCTGATATTCATTAATTGATCTTTGCACAAAATACAAGATGGCCTGATTACAAAATGAGTCTTAACATCTTGGGCAAGATGCAAGACTTGATGCATGCTTTAAAATACAGGAAATAATAATTACTCTGCAGGAGTAACCCTTATAATTTCCTGGGAAGACCAGTTTGAGACATGGCTCCCCGGGGTCTTTGGACGTATCCAGCTTTCCAGGTTGCGCTCGTCTTCTGACTCATCTTCCAAGCTATTCACAGCATCCGGGGTGAGCATCCCCCCGCTGACAAACTTGGGCTCCTTTGCAGCCTCTGGGTTATCTTGTCGAGTTGGTCTGTAACCCAACCCGAATCGGTCTTCTATCTTTTCCACGGGCAGCAGCTTGCCCCAGCCTTGGGCGGTACCTTCCTCAACAACCTTCCAGGCTTGCTGATATGATGTAATGGAAGTCCCAAGCACAGCAGATGCTTCATTAATATTAAGGGCCTCAAACCCTTGGCTCATGGTTTCATGGATCTCCCCATCCATTTCTATGTACTTATACGTAGCCAGCTGGCTAACAAAGATGTCCTCCTCCCCACAGATGGTGATGATTTGACCTTCCCACTCGAATTTTAACTTCTGGTGAAGGGTAGACGTAACAGCGCCAGCGGCGTGGATCCAGGGTCTACCCAACAGACAACTGTAGGCCGGCTGTATGTCCATCACAAATAAGGTAGTTTTGAAGGTCTGCGGGCCAATCAACACAGGCAGATCAATCTCCCCAAGCACTGATCTTTTAGAGCCATCAAATGCTCTCACCACCAAATTACTCGGACATAATGCCAAGCCATCATTCTCCAGCTTCACTAAGGCTTTCTTTGGTAGAACATTGAGTGATGACCCAGTGTCCACCAGTACATGAGACAAAATAGCACCCTTTCATTCCAAGGTGATATGCAAAGCCTTGTTATGGTTGCGTCCCTCTGTTGTTAAGTCAGCATTGGTAAAGCCCAGTCCATGACTGGTGTTGACATTTGCAACCATAGTTTCTAGCTGATTAACAGTAATCTCCTCCGGCACGTATGCTGCGTGCAGGACTTTCAATAATGCGTTTCTGTGAGCTTCGGAACACATCAACAATGATAATATGGAGATTTTGGAGGGTGTTTGGTGAAGCTGGTCCACCACCTTGTAATCACTCCTTTTTATGATTCTCATGAACTCGTCTACATCTTGTTCAAAAGATGTCTTCTGAGTGTCTTTGGTAGTCGGCTCTTCAGATACCACACTCTTTCCTATTGCTTAGGCAGCAGCTTCTGCTTCAACATTAGGTCTTTATGTTTGTGAGGCAAAAAAGCGTCCGCTTCTGGTGAAGCCTCCGCCTCCCCCAACATTATCAATTCGTGGAGAAGAGGTCGATGAATCCAGAGTGATTTTCTCCCCGTTGCAGTTGAGATCAGAGCCATAATGCCAAGGTATGGCATTGCTGCTTTCATAAGGAACGGGTCCAGGCACCGTAATGGTGACCGGACTGATTGCTGCAGAGGAAGGTACTGTAATGGTGTGCGGATCATAGTAAATTGTGACTGGTGGTCTGGAAGGAGGTTCCACGGTTTGTTGTTGGAAATTGTTGCTGGGAGGAACACTTGATGGGTCATAGTAGATTGTAACTGTTGAAACATCTTCATTAATTTTTGCTGGCGTTGTAGAAGATTCTATTTACTGAATGGGTGTTGAAGTTGTAGCAGGAATGGTAACCGAAATTGTATTCGCTGAAGTAATTGATTGAGCAGTTGTTGGAGTTGTAGTGGAATTCGTTGGAACAATGGTTGCTGACGTTGTAGGAGTATCTGTGATTTCCGGTGGAGGAATTGTTGGATTTGTAGGCGCCTTTGTTGAAATCTGAAGGATACCATCCTTAATAAGACCATCTATGTCGCTTCTCAGCCTTTCACACCCATTGACTGCAATGTTGCAATACCCACAGCCGAGCTCACACCCGGGGAACACTTGGCATTCTAAAAGTTGAGCTTTAATTTCAACCAAAGGCGTTCGAATTTGTGCAACACTGGTGATTAAGGTGGATAGTTTGTCTTCCTCATTGGCATTGATCCTCGGTCCGTTTTGACTAGGCATTGGATTCCTCGTGACATTCGGAGGAGGTGCAAAGTTGAGAATTTTTGAGTCCACCAGGTCTTGGACTTTCATCTGTAAGGCCCTACATTTCTCAGTATTATGCCCTGGTGCGTTTGAGTGGAATGCACACCTAGCATTGACATCATAGTTCTTTGGGAGATTGAGGGGATCTGGAGGTGCCAATGTCCTTAACTCAACCAGGTTGAGCTTCAGGAGTTGTGGCAAAAGTGCAGCATACGACATTGGAATTGGGTCAATTACCCTGTTTGCCTGTGATGGTCTTTGTTGGAAAGGACGTTGTTGTTGGTTGTTGTTGCTATTGTAGGTTCTCTGTTGCGAATACTGAACTTGTTGCTGATACTGTTGTTGTTGTTGTTGGAGATATGCTGATTGTTGAGGAATCGGAGCTGGAATGGTAACAGTTGCTACTGACCGATGAAAATACTGTGGTCTGCCCCTGCTTGCATGAATAGAATTGGTCTCACCGGCTCTTCGGGGTCCCACAAAAGGCTTTCTAGGATTGCTGGACGAACTTGCACCACTGTCGGAAATCTTACCCATCTTCAAAAGGCTTTCAATCCTTTCACCAGCTATGACCACATCAGCAAAACTGGTAGAGGAGAAGGAAGCCAATCTATCAATATAGGTCCCTTGTAATGTATTCATGAACATGTCAGCCATTTCCCTCTCTGACATGGGTGGTTGGACAGCAGCAGCAAGCTGTCTCCACCTTTGGGCATATTCCCTGAAGCTCTCTCGGGAAGATTGAGACATTCCCATCAGAAGGGTCCTGTTAGGAGCCATGTCCAGATTGTATTGATATTGACGGATGAAAGCTTCAGCTAAGTCTTTCCAGCATCTGATAGTAGCTCTAGTCAAATGTGAATACCACTCTCTTGAAGCCCCGGTCAGACTTTCTTCAAAGTAGAACATCCACAGCTTCTCATCCATAGTATAAGCTTTAAGTCTCCCCAGGAAAGACTGTAAATGAGTGCGAGGACAGGAGGTACCATTGTACTTTTCAAAGCACGGGGGTTTGAATTTGTGGGGAATTCTCACTCCATCTACTAGCCCCATGTCCATTACATCGAAGCCCAAAGAATTCTGAGACTCCAAAGATCTCAACTTCTCAGCAATTTCGTCCAATCTCCTGTCATAAACTTCATCTCCAGCTCCCATAACAGTAAACTGCTCTTCTTGGGGATCCTCTTGCAAGATTCTCCCTCCAGTAGTATTACCTTGCCCATTCCTCGGGATGTTAGCTTCTGGATCCAGGTGAGGTCCAAATACTGGTGGGTCAATACGAGGCTGGCCCCGCTCATTGTTACTATTTCCTCCTGTTCCAAGGTGAGGTTCCTCAGGAGTTTGTCTTTCCACCAGTTCTCTTAACCTTTCTTGACTCTGGGCCAAGCCAGTCATTACAGCCATGAATTGAGACATCTGGTTTCTCATCTCCACTCTCTCATTAGCCATCCGGGTCCTTTGATCTCTTCAATCCTGCCCTGAGCCTCAACTCTGAAATCTCCTTTTGGGCTGCCAACAAAGCTTCCTGCTGCTTCTTCTCATTGGCTCCTAACTGTTCAATCTTGGCTTGAGTCTTCCGGTCTTCCTGTGTACGGGCCTCAGTGATCCTGAACCACCTAGCCTGACTCTCTTGCAGATAGAGCTCAGTCCTAGCCTTCTGAATTTTGGCCTCTTTACAGGCGTTCTTCAATATTTGTTCCCCAGCTCTTGCTTTCCTGATGTAGTCCTCTGTCTTCTCAATTTTGGCAAGATGTTCCACCCTGAGCTTCTCCAATCTCTCAATGTCCAGACGACCATCACTCCTTTCCCAAAGAGTCTTCTTTAAAGCTTGAGATAAGTTCTCATTTCTTTCCTTCAGCTTTTCAAATTCTTCCAGGCTGACCGTTGCTGGTGGCTGTACTGTTGAGGGTCCAGGTATGTCTTCCAAGGTGAAAGGCATTACAGTAATCTGAGCTCTAGTACGGGACCAGTCATAGTACTGAGCTGAAGCGACATTATTACACCTTCCAAGAATAGCCATCCCTTTTGTCTGGATGTTGTCCCAAGCCCAGGATGCTTGTCTGACAGCAGCTGAATTAGGTTTTACTTCACAATACAGGGTCTCAGCTAAATCTTGCACTCTAGGAGGGTGAACCAGAGCATAGCCCAGTTGCCTTTTAAACAGCAAAGGATTGTAGTTGATGCAACCCTTTACTCCTATCAGAGGCACATTTGGGTATTGTCCACAGCTGGTGATAATGTCCTTGCCCTTGGTGCTCTGGGTGCACCATCTAATATCCTCTGAAGTCAAAGCAATGAGTCTCTTGGCCCAATTATTCTGTTGGTGAAGGTTCAGGAAGGCATCTGACTTAGGCAGGTGTCTGAGCAGCCAGGTGTAAAACAAAGGAGCACAACATCTTACTAACTTCCCCCTCTGTTTCTCATTCCTCTGATGGATGGAATAATAGAAATCTCCCAGCAATGTGGGTACAGGGTTCTTCAGGAGAAACAGATGGATGGCATTCTTGCTGACAAATTTGGTCTCATCAACAAACAGTATAACCCCATATATGTTGAGGGATAACAGCGCACAGACTGCCCTCCATTCCCCCATTGAGGCCTTCAGGATGGCCTGAGAAATCAGAAAGTCCAAGTGTAAACCAGGGATCCCAGCTTTTGTTGTCATACTTTGCTCAATCAAGGCAGGCTCCAGGTACAGTGTTTTTGCTACTTCTCCATTGCTGGGAGCTGGCATTTCTGGGTTGAAGGGGATTCCACCTCTGATAGGTACTCCAATCAGTGAAGAAAACTCTTCCAGCAGAGGCCCTAGCCGAAAGTCTAGAAAGGTGAAGCATCTCAAAGGTGGGTCATAAAACTGTAGGCAGGTGTGGATCATGCTCCTCTGAGAACCATATCCAGGATACCTCCATAATGCTCTCTAAACAATGGGATGTGGTCAGGTGTGATAAGTGACTGGACCTGCCTGATACCAGCCAACACAGGCTCAAAGAAATGGTAGGATATGTTGCTCTTCCTGGGAGTAGTCATGAATGCTGCTGAAGAAACTGAAGATTGGTACTGATGAAGGTTACAGACTGGTGCTGGGAATGAGCCACTGACAGGCTGATGCTGGTGATGAAGATAGCCGAAGCAGACAATTGATGAAGCAGAGGTCTATGCAGAAGAAGGGGTCAAAACCAAACCAGATATGCTATGGATACCCTGAAAAACAAATAAACAAATGTTAAATGATGCAAATGATGACATATGCAAATGATATGCAAGGGTTTGTGATCAAGAACTGGATTTGATTATCTGTCTTGATGTAAGTCAATGTATGTTCAAAGTAGGTACAGATGGAGGTTTAGAAATCCAAGTAACCAGGGTGGGGGACTCAAATAAAGAGTCACATGTCCCGGGTTAATCACAAGAACTGTCCAAAGTGGAGTACTCTTAAACAAAACAAAAACAGGGTATGATGTGGCCAAGGGTACCTGTAAACCTGTAAACAGCCCAACCCCCTCACATGTAGTGTTCTAAAACAAGGATCCTCAAACTTGGATCAGTTATGAGAAGTGTAAACACTTCTAACCCGGAGGTACAATGTTTATAATAACCATAAAAGATCCTCCTCTAATTCACCTCAGTTTCTGAAGGTCATAATAAAGGTCATCCAGACTTAGCAGGCTTCCCAGATAGCCCTAGAACTACAGGAAATCTGTAGCACAAAGTTCTCAAGAAGAAACCCACATCTGAACCGTGTTTCATATTCCCGCACCAGACCGAAATGGAATGGGAAAGAACATGAACCACTCTAGCCTAGGTGTCACTCAGGTCCCAGATATAGGACCTCAAACTCTCAATGGAACCCCACCCACCAAAACAGAAGCCAAATCCAGCAATGATAATGACAGTATGAAATATGAAAAGCTATAAAGGAAAGTAATAAATAAAGTTGTACATAAAGCAGTAAATAAAGCAAATAAATAAACACAATTAGCACATAACACCCCAGTAAACACAAATCAAACAAGCGCTATGGGGAACCCACAAAAAGAACCAGAAGCCCTGGTTGCAATATAAGGATCCTCAGCAGAGTCGCCAAGCTGTCGCTCCCACCTGATGACACGGGGGCCAAGAGGGGTACAGACGCGAACGGTCGGCGAGAGAAGAGAACACACAAGGGTGAACTCAAAAGAAAAAGAGTCTCCAGCTAGGCATTTTTATCCCGAAGGAAAGGTAATGCTGCATAAACCTGAGGAAAAATGGATAAGACAGTCGCGAACCAGAGAAACTGAGAAAGGGGGTTGGTTACAACCTGGGAAGGTATTAGCACCCAGATTGTCCTTCGTACTCGACAGGATCCACGCTTGAAAGATTTTTGTTTTAAAGGGGTAGTGCCAGTGCAATTTGTGTATCAAAGCTAGAAAGAATGCAAGTGTCAGTGCTGGAAGAAAGTGAAGTGAAATATATGGAGTGTCAGTGTAAGGAAAGAGTGAAGCTCAAGACTATGAGGCTTAAAGAATAAAGCTGGAAGAGGGGGGACGTACAGAGACTTTTGTTCGATAATTGTTAAGTTATGCCTACGTATCCTCTCGTGCAATGAGGAAGTCAGAACACCGTAGTTCGACTCAAAGAGACTGAAAGATAAATTGACTGATGAACTGCTTACTTTCCCATGCTCAAGTGTATGACCTGTTTGGCTCAGGTGCAAACTGTCTTGCATTAGACGGAAGAAGCGAGTTCTCATTTGTGAGTGAATGAGGTGAGAAAAGAATCCCGGAGGAGAATGTTATTGTTTGTTTTTTTGTGTTTTCAGTCTTTAATTGCTTTTTGGAGTTTGTCATAAGAAAATGAGCTTAAGCCTAAATCAAGGGTTAGTAAACTCATCACATCCTCCCTCTGATTAAGGGTAATGAGAATACCTTAAGTGTGAAATAAGCATCTTACACTTAATCACCATGATGTAGGATTAAGATTATTAACCTACTTGCAATTATTTAGATGTTTTTGGAGTTTTTGTTTAGTGTTAAGTAATGAGTTTAAGCCATAATCAAGGATTTAATTGACCCATTACACCATCCTAATAGAAGGATAATAGATGAGAACATTTAAGCTGAGGAAGGCTCCTCAACTTAATCCATGATTAGGGATTAACCTCATGACAAAACAAAGCCTTTATTAAGATGGGTTTTAGTTAATGGTAAGATTAAGAAGTGAATTTTATGGTTTGTAAGACAACTTGAGGGGGACTTGTCCATTAACACTAGGGTTAGTCCTTCTTAACCAATTAAGGAAGAATTAGAACCCTAATGCAAGGCCCAAGTTACAAGTTTTATGTCTTAGTGATTATTAGGTGAATTGATCAAAGGATTTAAACACATTAAGGGTTTAACACTTAGGATTAAAGTTATACACTCCATCCTAATAGAAGGATGCAGGCATAAGCTTTATCACAAAGCCTTAAACCTTTAAGGTTTAGTCCTTGATTATGAGGTGAGAAGAGAAAACACAAATATGACACAAAGGTAAAACTAATGGGGGACTAATCAAACCCTAATTGTGATCATGCATGGTTGTTCCTAGGGTTTATGAGGCTTGCAAAAGATCTTCAGGAGAGAAGCAACTAGGAGAGAAGCAGATGAAGGGAGGAAGAAGCAGAGAGAAGAAAAACAACTTGCTTCACTTAAGAAGACAAGTTGCTTGAAGAAAGAAAGTGAGAAGGAGGCATGAATGAGCAAGCTCACTCTAATACACATACAAAATGCAGCAAAGAAGGCATAAAAGAAATGAGAAGAGATTGTGAGAAGTGAAGGCAAATTCACTTCTCAAAACAACTTACCACCTAAAAAGTTAGCAAAAGAAATGAAATGAAATGAAAATGAAATGAATGTAAAGATGGAAGTCAAAACCAGAAGCATGAACATGATGTCAATGATGCTAAGAGATGATGCAAACACATATCAAGAGTTGTGGATGATCATACAACGATGAGGATGCAAATGAATCATGCTTTGAACCATAAAAGTTCATGAAAGTTTATGAAATGGAATGAATGCATAACATGGAAAATGAATGATGCAATGATCAAACATGATCCTAATATGTCCTAAGATATCTTATATGTCATGTTGATGCATAAAATGTCATGGCAAGTTCTTGAATGCAAGCATATGAAAGGTGGATATAAATGAAGGCAAAAATTAGGGTTTACATACAATATGCAATGCAAAATTCAAAATCAGAGGCAAATGAAAAGATAAAAAATTGAAAATGGGATCAAAGGAACCCTAGTCCTACATAAGTTCACTGCCCAAAGGAGGAGACCGAACTCTTAACCTAATAGGAGTTATGATTTTTTCAAGCTTGCTAGGGTTTTAAGGCACCTCAAAAGGAAAAATGCACATCAATTTGAAAATGAAAGATAAATTCAAACCAATTTTACCCTAGAAACTACATGATATGTAGAATGCAATGCAAAAAGAAACAACATCAAACTCTTCATGGTTAGGCAGAATGAATTTTCCTAAGTTAGAACAAAGATATTGCCTTTTAAGAACTTTAATTCCAAAGAAAAATGTCAAAATATGTCAAGAACCAAAAAGAAATTTGTTTGGAGAGTTTGATAATGTTTTTAAATGTATCAAAATGCAATGTGAATTTTTTTGTGATATTTAGAAACTTAAATGTATTTTTAATTAATTAATTCTCATTAACTAATTAAAAATAATCATTTAAATGTTTTAAAAATAATTTTTAATGCAAAAATAAAAATAAAAATATTTTTGGGTTCTGTAAATTAATAAAAGATTTGATAAAAATTTTCAGAATTTTTTGATGCATTTTACTACTTTTAAAAATTCGTGGAATTAAAATAGAAATAAAATGAAATAAAACAAATAAAATGGAAAAGTATGAGGATCCTGAGGCTGAGATTCAAAGATTTTTGGAGGGAGTTGACCCGCGCGCGTTTTATCGGTTGGGATTGATTCTGGCAAATTCAAATTTTAAACCTGGTTCGTTCATTCGCGCGCGGGAAACCAAATCAAAGACCCGCATTCAAACTATACTTAATTACAGGATTAGGGCTAAATCACTCTCAGGCGACCGGAACAGTGTTCCGGTCGTCTTCTCCGGCGAGCATAAACCCTAGGTTCTTCTACAGGTCACCAAACTCCAAATTTCTTTCACAAAAATGATCCTCTAACAACCCTAAACCTAAACCCCCAACTAAAACTCATTTATTTCACACCATGAACATGAATCGAAGGAAAATGTAAAAACGGGAAAAAGTTTCAGAGATCACATACATAGTGGTTTCTCCACCATTTTCAAAAGTAATCACATCCCCATGATCAGGGAAGCATATAGAATCATAAAAGAACTTAAAAGCTAGCTTCTGGGAAAAAAGTTCATCATGTTACCTGAGATGGAACTTTCTGGTTCTGGGATTTCTGACCTTTCCTTTGCTGCAAATCCACTTCTTTAAACCCTCTGATGATGAAATGAAGCTTAGAAAGCTTTAAGAATGGCTGGTTTGAATGCTTCAGTTCTGGTATAGCAGAAATGGAGGTTTGTGTGTGTGATGTTTCAGGCTGTTTTGAGGGTTGATTCTTGTTCTATAGATGATATGTGATTTGTTGGTGAAAGAAAAATGGAAGTTTGATGGATGGTTTGAGAGAATCGAAGAAGGCAAGGATTTTGCAGGTTTTGTGAATGCTGGTGGTGTGTGTGTTCTGAGCCTTCTTCCTTCTTGTTTTATGACCCTTAGGTAATCCATAAGCAATCCCAACAATTCTGGAGGGCAGGTATGCACTGTGGGAATGGTATGGGATGATTGGCCAAAAAGTAAAAAATTGTGTACTATAGGTATGGGCCATGGCAGAGAATATTTCTGTGTTTGGATTGCCTCAGCCAGCTTCAAGGAAGGCCCTTGGATGTTCTGATGTGATCTGAAATGGATGAAGGGTGAGATGTCACATGTTTTACAATTTTGCAACTTGTTGCATTTTGTGATTTTTGGTCATGGACATGTGACATTCCTTGCTGAATTCTTGTTGTGAAATGCTACATGATGTTATGGTAATGCTTTGAGATCAGTTTGAGACCACACAAATCCTTGGGAATCATTTTTGCAAGAATTCCTCCTTTTGAACTTTATGGAAAATGGCTTATGATAACTTGGAATTCAAAGCATGAAAGTGAGAAATTTCTTAGGCAAATCTGAATTATGGACCATGAATGATGTTTGTGTGATGACTAGAAGTTGGTTTGAAGTCACATTTGGCTTTGGCAAGTGTTTTTGCAAGTTTCCTCTTTGGCACAAAAGTGAAAATTTAGTGATTTTGTCCAACTTTGCAAGGCCATAACTTTTGTTCTAAAATGAATTAAAATGAGTTCTTGTACTTTTTGAAAATGGGAGGATCCAACCTAAAACTTTCATGACCAAAGATTTTTCATTTGAAGCATTTTTGAATCAAAAAGAGGAGGTTGAAAAACTTTCCCAAAATGGCAAGTTTTCATTACAAGTCACTTTCCCAAAATGGAAACTTTGCAAATGGCTTGAAATTCTTCAACTTTGTGAACTTATAACTTCTTCTAAGATCAAATAAAGATCATACACATTCAAAATGATGAAGAATACCCTTTGGTTGGATGATTGGGGGCCTCAGATGCCCTATTTTGCACTGACTTGCTCAAAAAGTCATCTTGTGATCAGATGCCTTCCCCATTGAATTTCTTCATGAAAATTGGTATGCATGATCCTCATAACATATAGAGAGCAATATAAACAAGTATGGCCAAAAAATTTGGAGTTATGGCCTCTGAAACCAAAACCCTAATTTTAGGTCATCTGTGTAGTTAAACCTGGCTCTGCTTCCATGCCTTTCCTTAGTTCCTGTGATTCTTTGACTTCCTTGATCTTTGGAGGATAGAATATGATGATTGAACATACATGGGCCCTCTTGAGATGATTGAAGGCCTTTGGAGTGGCTTAGATGGCTCAGGGATTGCTCAGATCACAAACCCTAGATGCATATGACTTAGAACCAATGCAGTGAAGCAAAAATGCAATATGAGATGCTATGATTGAACTTATGCAAATGAAAAGATCATAAGCCATGGTGTGAACTGGGTGAGGGCAAATTTGGGGTGTTTACAATATGGTTTAGGTTTGGGGCCCAAAATTTAGGCTTGGGATCCAAAAAATATGGTTTGGTAAAGTGATTAGGATTTAGCAATGGAATTAGGCTTGGATAAATGATCTAGATCCTTCTCCCCAATTCAAATGAATAAAAAAAATCAGAAATTTGGAAATTTGGAGCCAGAGTACATGCTAAATTTGCTGCTGGAATTCAAAATTCGCAGCCGTTAACCGGTTAACCAAAGCGTTAACCGGTTAATAGCAATGAATTTTGAATTTTCCCTCCCTTTGGTGGGAAGCCTCAGGAATAACCCGATGCTAACCGTTCTGGCCTGATTTTGATCCTCAATCCCTTTTAAGGCTTTGACCATGATATCAAACTTGTAACATGCCATGTGAGCTTTGAATTTCCATGATGATTGATCATATGCCTTATGTTGGAACATGCGAGTACTATGCTTCATTTTTATATGCAATATGCTAAGGATATGACATGCTGCTGATGATTATTATATGATGACGATGCTAAACAGAGAGGTCAAATTTGGGGTGTTACACCTTGGTAATCAATCAGATCAAGGGTAAGTGGGTAACTCATCAACCTCACTTGATCCCTTATAGAGATTATGTCAGGAGGATATAAACTTTCTTCACTAAATTTGAGTTTCATTATGTGCCTCGCAATGAAAATCAGATGGCAGATGCTTTGGCAACTATAACTTCTATGATAAAGGTGCACCAATGGAATGACGTTCCCATGATCAGAATGATGCGGCTTGAAAGACCAACTCATGTGTTTGTGGTTGAAGAGGTCCATGACAACAAACCTTGGTATCATGATATTAAATGTTTTCTCCAGAGTCAGGAATATCCACTTGGGGAATCCGATAATGATAAGATGACTTTGAGAAGATTGGTAGGCAATTTCTTCCTGAATGGAAATGTGTTTTATAAGAGGAATTTCGACATGGTCTTGCTCAAATGCGTGGATAGACACGAAGCAGACCTGATAATGAAAGAAATTCATGAAGGATATTTTGGTCCTCATGTTAATGGGCATACAATGGCTAAAAATATGTTGAGAGCAGGTTACTATTGGATGACAATGGAATCTGACTCTTGCAAGTATGTGAAAAAGTGCCATAAGTGCCAAGTGTATATTGATAAGATTCATGTGCCGCCAACTCATCTCAATGTAATCTCTTCCCCGTGGCCTTTCTCTATGTGGGGAATTGATATGATTGGTATGATTGAACCCAAGGCTTCGAATGGACATTGTTTTATTCTTGTGGCAATTGACTACTTCACCAAGTGGGTGGAAGAAGCATCATATGCTAATGTGACCAAGCAAGTTGTGGTTCGGTTTATCAAGAATAACATTATCTGCAGATATGGTGTTCCGAATAGAATCATTACTGATAATGGTTCGAACTTGAATAATAAGATGATGAAAGAGCTTTGTGAAGAATTCAAGATTCAACACCATAACTCCTCTCTTTATAGACAGAAGATGAATCGGGCTATTGAAGTTGTGAATACGAACATTAAGAAGATCATTCAGAAGATGGTTATGACGTATAGGACTGGCATGAGATGCTCCCTTTTGCTTTGCATAGGTATTGTACATCGGTCCACACTTCAATAGGGGAACCCCTTTCTCACTTGTTATGGTACAAAAGCAGTGCTCCCCGTCGAGGTTGAGATCCCATCAATGAGAGTTCTGATGGAAGCTAAGTTGACTGAGACTGAATGGTGTCATAGTAGATTTGATCAGTTGAATTTGATTGAGGAAAAGAGAATAACAGTTTTGTTTCATGGTCGGTTGTACCGGCAAAGAATGAAGAAAGATTTTGACATGAAGGTCAAACCTCGTGTATTCAGAGAAGGCGATCTCGTGCTAAAAAAGATTCAGTCCTTCATTACAGATTCTCGGGGCAGTGGACTCCGAACTATGATGGACCATATGTTGTTAAGAAAGCCTTCACTGGAGGTTCATTATTTCTTGCAACTATGGATGGTTAGGAGACCACTCGTCCTGTGAATGCGGATGCAGTCAATAAATACTTCGCCTAAAAAATAAAAGAACAACTCGCTAAGTTGAAAACCCGAAAGGGTGGCTTAGGAAAAAATGAGCGTCTCGGTGGATTGAAAACCCGAAAGGGAGGTCCAGGAAAAAATTAGAGACATAAACAGAAATAATTATCTCGGTAGATTGAAAACCTGAAAGGAAAATCTAGGCAAAAGTTAGGGTTCATGGAAAGTAACTGCGTCAACAGACTAGATCACTTGTAGTGACCGAGGATTTCAGACTCTATCCCTAATAAGATTTCCCATCAAAGAATCTTATTCACTCATACTTGACTAAAGTTTCAGACACAGTGGAGTTCAAAGTTGATAGGGAGAATAGTGTTCATTGTATTCCAATGTATCCCTTTTCTATGTATTTACCATTTTTCAAACTTGTAATGATCCATGGAGTCATTCCATTTGTTGACTACCATTCTATCAATGAATTTGAGCTTTTATCCAATTGTTTGCAATTCTTTATACTGTTTATGTTTACAAAATTTCTGTTGATGATGATTTTTGAAACAAATTTAATAAATTTAATCTTTGAAGATTATAAAAGAATTTTCTTTTGATAAAAGAACAAAAAGAGGATATCGATAGTGATTCCAGGGATGGTGAAGTCTGAATGTGTGTAACGTGTCTCTCCCAAAGCAGAGATGGATCTGATTGTGTCCTTATGGAATTCCTGAATGGTCCTGGCATGTTGATGTTAATGATGTTTTGGACCCCACCAGCATGAAAGGAGATTGTGAATGCTCATAGTTCTGATTCCTTCCCCAGAAGAGTTGTTGGAAGGGATATTCTTGAAAATCCCCAGCTGAATTTTGATCTCTTCCTCAGTAGTTTATCTTTGACTTGAGAAGCATTGGGAATCTTCAACCGAGTTCTTGTTCCTCAGCTTGAGTTAGTTTCATCCCTTAGCAGAAGTATTGGTATAACAATTAGTTTAGAGGTTTTCTTTCACCTCTTGGTGGGTATTGATTTAAAATCCCTCGTAACTGTGGTTTGATATGATGTTAACTTCTGGTAACCCCACATGGGTTGAAAAGTCCAAATTTTCAGTGATGAATGAACTCCATAGATCCCTAGTAGGTCTGCATGTGATGGTTTCCAGCAGATTTCTATTTGATCTTCAACAAGTTTTACACTATTTCCCCAAGCAGAGCAAGAGTGGCATAACTCCTTCCCCAAGCAAAGCAAGAGTGGCATGACTCTTTTCTCGAGTGGAGCAGGAAAAGTATGATGATTATTCCCTGAATGAGTTTGATTAAGAACACTTCTATCCCCAACAAGGATCGTGGAAGCTTTCCCCATCCCCGACAGATTATTACTTTTCCTCAACAAGGTGGTATCTGTAACACCCCCTTTCTATACCCCAAATAAGCAATTAAATCATTTAGACTTATATTAAGAATTTCATCAGAGTATATTTGAAACATGGTATAAAAGAGCAATGCCACATTATATTTGAAAATAAAATCATACAATACATGCTCAATAAAGATATGAAACAAACGGGGTAACTCGCACACACAAGGATTTCATCCCTACACTCGTATTTATTTAATTCAAATAACAACGGAAACCACATAACAATTTCAAACTTATATACTTATCATAAATATATCCACAAGTCTGAATCACCAAAATGATGCCATGTTTACATAAAACATCTATCATAAAAATACATATACAAATGAATTCACAAAAAGGCATATAGCCAACCCTAGCTACCCGATGCTACATATCAGAGTCAACCGACCAAAATATGAAGACGAGCTTCACAAAAATACCATCCAGCAACCTACTCTGCAATGCCTCGTAGAGCATCATAAAACAACAGAAGGGTGAGAAACATTATCATAATAACATTGCTTATAATTATATATCTCAACATATAAAATGCACATAAAGCGTATTCTCACCACAAATCATTCCTTATCACCTATACACATCGCAATATGTACATACACAAAATCCAGCATATTCATCATGCACCAATTCACTAATTCACATAAACTTACATTATTTATGTTTATTCATCAACTCTATTCATTTTGCATAAACATACATCTAGCTATGTTTAGTCACACATATACATTACAAATGTATAAATCACATACATAAACACATATCAAACATGCATATATACAAAAAAGTATGTTTCATCACACATACTATCATCTCCAAAATACTCCAAATAAACATATGCACATTCATGTTTATTTATGAATATCATAATTAAAATGATAAAATGAAACTCATAGAGATCGATACATGACTCTATGCAGATGCAAATGCGGTACCGACTCAACATTTCAGCAGGTTCACTCAGGAACCAAATGGAATCATCGCTTTTTACCTAAAGTAACTCCCCGTCGGGCACACGATGTTCCCCATTGCTCACACCCCACATGGGCACACAATATTTATGGATTGCTCACACCCCACACGGGCACATAATCTGATTGCGCACACCCCACACGGGCACACAATCAATGTGAATAAATCACCCATCGTTCACACCTCACACGGGCACACTATGTTTCTGGATTGCTCACACCCCACACGGGCACACAATCCAATCGCTCACACCCCACATGGGCACATAATCTTGTTGTAGTCATCGCTCACACTCCATATGAGCACACGATGCTACAACGGATTCACAAGGAATCTCAAAACATAAGAATGCATACATTATACTTACATGCAAAATGACACACAACATTCTTGAAAATGTATACATATTCACAATATTGTTATGCATTCATCTCATTCAATTAACATACATTGACATTCAATTCAAACAATGTATTCATTTTCCAAACGGCCACAACATCACATCAACCCACATTTCCAGAATCAATTCATTTACGTTTTATCGGAAAATTCGGGTCAAAGTCGGCTAAACATTTCATTTCTTAGCATCATTATTTTCTACACGTTTCTAGCTTCGAATCGATATAAGGATCACTAAAAACGGATACCCGAAACTAAAGCTACGGATTAAAACACATAACCCCTCAAAAACCTACAGGCTCGCTGAGCGCCCTCTCGATCGCTGAGTGAGGAAAACCCTGGAACATTCGCTGAGCGAGGGATAGCTCGCTGAGCGACCACTGCGATTTCCAGAATTTCCAGTTGCGTAACAGACCTACCAAAACCTTCCCAATCCCGATAATACTTCCATAAACATGATCTAAAGCATATATCTAACATCATACTTTGATTACAACGATTTCTAACCGATTAATCTACCAATTTCTCACATTTTCTATCAAACCCTAACTATTCATCTTCTCTAAACTTCCATCAAAACCAAAACTCAACCAACCAAACACATACATAATCATACACAGTATTAAGATAACAATGCTTATCACCCTTACCCGATTATACCGATTCCTAGGAGCAATCTTGAAGCTTTTCCAACTTTCCCTCTTTTCTCTTCTTTTTCTCTTCTCTCCTTTTCTTTCTCTTCTATTTTCTTTCTATCTTTTCTTTTCTTTCTCTTTCTCACAACTTATAACTTTCTATTTCTATTTTTCTACTCTTTCCAACCAAATATCATTCTCTCACAAAATTACCAATTCTACTAATTTCTAAATTATCACTAATTAACAAATACCTAAAATACCCTCCAAACCACTTTTACCCGAAAATTCACAAATCGGTAAAATTACACAACATAACATATTATCACATTAATTCCTCAACATATCATATCATCATGATAATTTCACAAATAAAACAATTATCATACAAATAAAATAAAAGACTCCACAAAAATTGGGAAAATCGAATCGGGGCATTACAACTCTCCCCCACTTTAGAAATTTTTGTCCTCGAAAATATTACCTGATCCAAACAACTCCGGATACGACTCGGGCATCCTACTCTCTAATTCCCAAGTCATATTTCCTTCCGCAGCGCCTCCCCACACCACTTTCACAAGCGCAATATCCTTGCCTCTTAGCTTCTTAATTTTACGATCCAAAATCCTAACCGGCAAAGCTTCCAACATACGATTATCTCTTACTTCAACCTCGTCCATGGGGATAACATGCGACGGATCCGGAACATACTTCTGAAGTTGCGAAACATGGAACACATCATGCAAATTCGAAAGTTTCAGAGGAAACGCCACACGATAAGCCACAACACCTACTCGTGCAGTAATCTGATACGGTCCAATAAAACGAGAAGTCAACTTCTTCGATTTCAAAGCACGACCCACACCCGTAACCGGTGTAACTCTCAAGAACACATGGTCGCCTTCCTGAAAATCAAGATCCTTCCTTGTCTTGTCATGATAACTCTTTTGTCTACTTTGAGAAGCTCCCATCTTCTCCCGAATAAACTTTACTTTTTCCTTTGTTTGTTGTACCATCTCCGGTCCAACTACCGTTCTCTCTCCGGTTTCATGCCAACACAAAGGTGTTCGACATCTCCGACCATACAAAGCCTCAAATGGTTCCATACCAATACTCGAATGAAAATTGTTATTATAGGTGAACTCAATCAACATTAAATAACTATCCCAAACACCACCTTGTTCTAGCACACAAGCATGCAACAAATCCTCCAACGATTGAATTGTCCTCTCGGTTTGACCGCCCATTTGCGGATGGTAAGCCGAACTCAATCTTAGCTCAGAACCCAAAGCCTTTTGCAAACTTTCCCAAAACCTCGATGTAAATCTAGGATCTCTATCTGATACAATACTCTTAGGAACTCCATGTAACTTCACAATCACAAATACATAAATCTCGGCTAGCTTCTCCAAAGAATAACTAATATCAATCGGAATAAAGTGAGAAGATTTAGTAAGTCTATTGACAATTACCCAAATAGCATTATGACCTCTTTGCGTATTCGGAAATCCCGTAGCAAAATCCATCGATATACTATCCCATTTCCAATCTGGAATATCCATAGGTTGCATCAAACCACTAGGCTTCTGATGTTCCACCTTAGACTTCTGACAAGTCAAACACGCATACACAAAATGAGCCACATGTCTCTTCAATCCGGACCACCAAAAGATATTTTTCAAATCTTGGTACATCTTATTCTCTCCCGGATGTATACTTAAATTACTCCGGTGCCCCTCTTCCAATATCATCTTTTTCAACTCCTCATCATCGGGAATACAAATACGACCACAGAATCTCAAAACTCCAAAATTATCAACCTTGAAATCCTCAGTCTCATTCATCATCAAATCAACAAATTTCAAATCCAACTTTTGCTTTTCACAAACGGTTGCAAGAAAATCATTCATAACACGTAGCATACCAAGTCTCACGCTTCTCGGCGTCATCTCGCAAACCAAACTCAAGTCTCTAAAATTCTCCAAAAGTTCCCATTCTCTTATCATCAATGCGAACATATGTAACAACTTACGACTCAAGGCATCGACCACCACATTCGCCTTACCCAGATGGTAATTCAAACCAAAATCATAATCCTTCAAAAGTTCTAACCATCTCCTTTGTCTCATGTTCAATTCCTTTTGATCGAATAAATACTTCAAACTTTTGTGATCACTAAAAACTTCAAATCCTGCACCATAAAGATAATGCCTCCAAATTTTTAGAGCAAAAACCACAGCCGCTAATTCCAAATCATGCTTAGGATAATTCTTTCCATGCACCCTCAATTGTCTTGAAGCATAAGCTACAACTTTTCCATCTTGCATTAAAACACCACCTAACCCAAACAATGAAGCATCACAAAACACCACATGGTTCCGTCGGATTCGGCAAAATCAAGATCGGAGCCGTTGTTAACCTTCTCTTAAGTTCCATGAAACTCTCTTCACACTAAATATCCCAAATAAAAGTCTTTCCTTTATAAGTCAACTGCGTTAACGGAAGTGCCAACTTCGAAAATCCTTCAACCAACCTTCGATAATAACCCGCCAAGCCTAAAAAGCTTCGAATCTCCGTAACCGATCTAGGAACTTCCCATTGCATTACTGCATCAATCTTGGATGTATCAACACTAATACCACCATCAGAAATAACATGCCCAAGAAAACTTACCTTCGACAACCAAAACTCGCACTTTGACAACTTAGAATACAATGGTTTCTCTTTCAAAATCTGTAACACAATCCTTAAATGCTCTTCATGCTCTCCTTGAGACTTAGAATAAATCAAAATGTCGTCGATGAATACAACCACAAAACGATCTAACTGTTCATGAAAAATAAGATTCATGTATTCCATAAACACACCTGGCGCATTAGAAACTCCGAATGGCATCACGAAATACTCGTAATGACCATACCGTGTCCTAAAAGCCGTCTGTTGAATATCCTCCTCTTTCACACGAATCTGGTGATATCCTGATCTCAAATCAATCTTACTAAAAACACGCGCACCAACCAATTAGTCCATCAAATCATCGATCCTCGGAAGCGGATACTTGTTCTTAATTGTCACCTAGTTCAACTGTCGATAATCAATACATAACCACATACTTCCATCATTCTTCTTTATCAACAATACCGGTTCACCCCAAAGAGAAACACTCGGCCTAACAAACCTCTTATCCAACAATTCATTCAACTGTTTCTTCAATTCTACCAACACTGAAACTGGCATACGATACGGTGCCATCGAAATCGGTCTAGTACCCGGAACTAGATCAATAGAAAACTCAACTTCTCTTTCCGGCGGTACATCCTTAATATCATCCGGAAACACTTCTGGAAAATCACACACCACTGGAAACCTACTTATCTCCACTTCTCTTTCCACTGACAACGATGCAAACAAACCAAACAATTGAGCTTCATCCACTAAAAGTTTCTTCAACTCTTTCGTGGATAGGAAACTCTCTTCTTCATCATCGTCCAAAGAAGGAAACCTTACTAACTTATGATAACAATCTATTTGAACTCGATTAAATTGCAACCAGTTCATACCTAAGATCACGTCCAAACCTTCTAATGGCAAACAAACTAAATCCATAACAAAATCTTTACCATGCATGGTCCAAGAACAACTTACACACACCAAATAAGTAGTTACCGACCCTGAAGCAGGAGTCTCAATAACCATCTCACCACCCCAAGAAGACATAAACAAATTCAAACGCTTAGCGCACCCAAGAGAAATGAACGAATGATTCGCTCCCGTATCAATAATAGTAACTAAAGGCGTACTATTAATAAATCATGTACCTTTAATCAAACGGCCTGCATTAATAGTGTCCTTCCCTGATAATGCAAACACCTTTCCGCCCGCCTGAGCTTGCTTCGGCTTAGTACACTTCGTACTAATGTGACCAACTTCTCCATAATTGAAGCACTTCACAACATTTCTCCTACACTCGGTAGTAGCATGTCAAAGACCTCCACAGTTGGAACATTTTACAATATTCTTCCCGCACTCAAAAGACTTGTGGCCTAGATCGCCACACTTGTAACACTTAACGGGACCAGAACTCCCTCCACCAGATCTCTTATCAAAGTTTCCTCTATGTTTGCCCTTATCAGCGGGTGTCACATAAGGCCCACTTCTAGCTTGATGCTTACTTTACCTCTCATTCACACTCTTGTAATGCGTAGAATGAGCTTTGCTATCTTCTTCAAAGATTCTGCAACATTCAGTCAAATCTGAAAACATTCTAATCTCTGATATCCCACAGCTTGCTTAATCTCAGGACGCAAGCCATTCTCATTCTTAATACACTTAGAAAACTCAGTAGTAGCAGCAGCATAATGAGGATGAAACTGAACCAATTCCACAAACTTAGCAGTATATTCAACTATCGACATACTACCTTGCTTCAACTCAAGGAATTCCATCTCTTTCTTTCCCTTCACACTCTCAGGGTAGTACTTCCCTAAGAACTAAGTACGAAAAACATCCCAAGTTATCTCTTCATCCTCCTCCTCAAGAGCTTGACTTCTACCGACCCACCAATCATCGGCTTCTTCCTCCAGCTTGTGAGAACCAAGCCTCACCTTACTCTCTTCAGCATAGTCCATGACTCTGAAGATTCTTTCAATCTCCTTCAACCAATTCTGAGCACCATCAGGATCGAATCTTCCTTTGAAGACCGGCGATTGATTCTTTCTGAACTCATCATTAGCATTCACATTCGGCGCTCCCTACACTGCCCTAGCCATTGCTTCCAAAGCAGCGGTCATAGCATTGTCATTTCTACCAGCCATATTCTGATTGTTCCCAAGGACAACAACAAGATTAAACAAAAGTTCAATCATAACAACATCAAGACAGACACAACTGACTCGAACACTGGCTCTGATACCACTTAATGTAACACCCCCTTTCTATACCCCAAATAAGCAATTAAATCATTTAGACACATATTAAGAATTTCATCAGAGTATATTTGAAACATGGTATAAAATAGCAATGCCACATTATACTTGAAAATAAAATCATACAACACCTGCAAAATAAAGATATGAAACAAACGGGGTAACTCGCACACACAAGGATTTCATCCTTACACCCGTATTCATTTAATTCAAATAACAGCGGAAACCACATAACAATTTAAAACTTATATACTTATCATAAATATATCCACAAGTATGAATCACCAAAATGATGCCATGTTTACATAAAACATCTATCATAAAAATACATATACAAATGCATTCACAAAAAGCCATCTAGCCAACCCTAGCTACCCGGTGCTACATATCAGAGTCGACGAACCAAAAGATGAAGACGAGCTTCACAAAAATACCATCGAGCAACCTACTCTGCAATGCCTCGTAGACAATCATAAAACAGTAGAAGGGTGAGAAACATTATCATAATAACATTGCTTATAATTATATATCTCAACATATAAAATGCACATAAAGCGTATTCTCACCACAAATCATTCCTTATCACCTATACACATCGCAACGTGTACATACACAAAATCAAGCATATTCATCATGCACCAATTCACTAACTCACATAAACTTACATTATTTATGTTTATTCATCAACTCTATTCATTCCGCATAAACATATGTCTAGCTATGTATAGTCACACATATACATTACAAATGTATAAATCACATACATATACACATATCAAACATGCATATATACAAACAAGTATGTTTAATCACACATACTATCATTTCCACATTACTCCAAATAAACATATGCACATTCATGTTTATTTCTGCATATCATAATTAAAATGATAAAATGCAACTCATAGAGACCGACACATGATTCTATGTAGATGCAAATGCGGTACCGACTCAACATTTCAGCAGGTTCACTCAGGAACCAAATGAAAGCATCGCTTGTTACCTAAAGTAACTCCCCGTCGGGCATAAGATGTTCCTCATTGCTCACACCCCACATGGGCACACAATGTTTATGGATTTCTCACACCCCACACGGGTACACAATCCGATTGCTCACTCCCCACACGGGAACACAATCAATGTGAATAAATCACCCATCGCTAACACCCCACATGGGAACACGATGTTTCTGGATTGCTCACACCCCACACGGGCACACAATCCGATCGCTCACACCCCACATGGGCACACGATCTTGTTGTAGTCATCGCTCACACTCCACATGAGCACACGATGCTACAACAAATTCACAAGGAATCCCACAGCACAAGAATGCATACATTATGCTTACATGCAAAATGACACACAACATTCTTGAAAATGTATACATATTCACAATATTGTTATGCATTCATCTCATTCAATTAACATACATTGACATTCAATTCAAACAATGTATTCATTTGCCAAACGGCCACAACATCACACCAACCCACATTTCCAAAATTAATTCATTTACGTTTTATTGGAAAAGTCAGGTCAAAGTCGGCTAAACATTTCATTTCTTAGCATCATTATTTTCTACACGTTTCTAGCTTCGAATCGATATAAGGATCACTAAAAACGGATACCCGAAACTAAAGCTACAGATTAAAACACATAACCCCTCAAAAATCTACAGGCTCGCTGAGCGCCCTCTCGCTCGCTGAGCGAGGAAAACCCTGGAACTTTCACTGAGCGAGGGATAGCTCGCTGAGCGACCACTGCGATTTCTAGAATTTCCAGCTACGTAACAGACCTATCAAAACCTTCTCAATCTCCATAATACTTCTATAAACATGATCTAAAGCATATATCTAACATCATACTTTGATTACAACGATTTCTAACCGATTAATCTACCAATTTCTCACATTTTCTCTCAAACCCTACTATTCATCTTCTCTAAACTTCCATCAAAACCAAAACTCAACCAACCAAACACATACATAATCATACACAATATTAAGATAACAATGCTTATCACCCTTACCCGATTATACCGATTCCTAGGAGCAATCTTGAAGTTTTTCCAACTTTCCCTCTTTTCTCTTCTCTCCTTTTCTTTCTCTTCTATTTTCTTTCTATCTTTTCTTTTCTTTCTCTTTCTCACAACTTATAACTTTCTATTTGTATTTTTCTACTTTCCAACCAAATATCATTCTCTCACAAAATTACCAATTCTACTAATTTCTAACTTATCACTAATTAACAAATACCTAAAATACCCTCCAAACCAATTTTACCCGAAAATTCACAAATCGGTAAAATTACACAACATAACATATTATCACATTAATTCCTCAACATATCATATCATCATGATAATTTCACAAATAAAACAATTATCATACAAATAAAATAAAAAACTCCACAAAAATTGGGAAAATCGAATCGGGGCGTTACAGTATCCCTATGCAGAGTTGATGTTTCAAACTCCAGTAGGCTATGCTTTATTGGCATCAATGGTAGATCTTTATATTGTTTCCCCAAACAAAGTTATGAAGATATTTGTCCCCACCAGAGTTTAATAGGGACTTTTCCCTCCTTCCCCAAAGTGTGGAAGATTTTGTGTTGTTGAGGTGTCTCCGACATGTTGTCCTCTTAGAGTGGAATTTCTGATATCATCCTTCACAGATTTTTGAATATTTCTTTGAGGGTTGGATCCTTAGCAAATGTTTCCTCAGTATTGAGTTAAGCCTTGTAGTAGGATTTTATTCCTTTAATGGCTTTTGACGTTCCCCTGCAGGATTTCGATTTAAATCTCCAGCATGATCCCCTGCCTTGTTGCCCTGATTAGTCGAGTATATGGTTGTTGTGGTGTTTATGTCACCCTTTGCTTATCTTTATGTCTATTTTGTCATCATATTCATACGCATATACATACGCATAAGCATATCATCGTTTGCTTGCATTCTTGCATTTATCATTATTCCCCGCTCTTTGGTGTGATATTCCCCACAAAGTGTGTGTGTTGTCTTCCTCTCAAGTTTATAGTGTCGACCATTAAGCAGAAAGTGTTGATCCTTTTTGTCGCTCCCCGGATTTTCATCCCGGTACAAACGCAAACTGACGAGGCGATGTTGAAGGTTGAGGTTGAATAGATTCGCCAGCTAGGCATTTTTATCCCGAAGGAAAGGTAATGCTGCATAAACCTAGAAAGATATGGATAAGATTGTTGCGAACCAAAGAGACTGAGAAAGGGGGTAAGTTACGACCTGGGAAGTGTAAACACCCCAAATTTTCCCTCACTAATTTCACACCATGGCTTGTGATCTTTCCATATTTGCATTAGTTTAAGCATACCATATCATATTGCATTTTTTGTTTCACTGCATTAGTTCAAGTTCATCTGCATCTAGGGTTTGTGATCTGAGCAATCCAAGATCCATCTGAGCCACTCCAAAGGAAATTGATCATCTCAAGAGGGTACATGTATGTTCAATCATCATATTATATCCTTTAAAGATCAAGTAAGTCAAAGAATCACAAGGACTTGCAAAGCATGGAAGCATAGCCAGGGTTTAACTACACAGATGACCTGAAATTAGGGTTTTGGTTTCAGAGGCCATAACTCCAAATTTTTTGGTCATTCTTGTTTCTATTGGTCTCAATATGTTATAAGGATCATGTGTACCATGTTTGATGAAGAAATTCATTGTGGAAGCCATCTGATCACTGGGTAACTTCTTGAGCAAGTCAGAGCAAAATCAGGGCATCTGAGGCCCTCATCAATGGAACCAAAGTGGATTTTTCATCAAATTGAAGTTATATGATATTTATTTGATCATTTAAGTGCTTGGAAGTTCACAAAATTGAAGGAAAGTGAGCTAAACCAAAAGTTGCCAAAAATGGAAATGACTTGTAATGTAAACTTTCCATTTTGGGAAAGTTTGTCAACCTCCTCTTTCTCAACCAAAAATGCTTCAAATGAAAAATTGTTGGTCATGAAAGTTGTAGATTGGATCATTACCTTTTCAAAAATTACAAGAACAAGTCCTAATTCATTATGGAACTCAAGTTATGGCTTGTCAAAGTTGGCAAAAATCACATGATTTTCAAAGATGCACCAAAGTGGATTCTTTGCAAAACCACTTGCCAATTCATTTTGTGACTTCAAACACACTTCTAATCATCATACCAACATTGTACATTGCATAAAACTCAGAATTTCCCAAAGAATTTCAAGATTTCAAACTCAAAACCAATTTCACCATTGATCTCAAAATCACTCACTGACCACAAAGCAACCATTAAACCAGCCAAGAACACGCCATACACAAAACACGATTCTTGGCCAGTTGAAGTGTAATCTTATAAACCAGCCCCTCTCAAGGTCTTCCAAGCATCAAAGCTTCATCAGGAGGTCAAAGGGAGTCATTTTGCACAAAGAAAGTGGCCAGAAAGCTCAAGTTTGAAAAGCTTCATCTCAGGTAGTCATCTCAAATCATTTTTCCAGAACTCTTTTTTTATGTTACAATGTGAAAGAGAATGCTTCACTGATCACTCTGAGCTTTGTATTTTCGAAAATGGTTAAGAAATGAGTTTGTATGAATGTTCTGAAATTTTTGCCATTTTTAATCTTTCCTTCGAATCTTGTTCATGAGCAATTATAAATCTGTTTTAGGGGTGGATTTGAGTTTAAGAGAGTGAGAAGGTTTGATCTGGAGCTTTAGAGCTCCAGAAATGACCTAGGGTGAAAGTTGGGGATTTTTAGGGGAGAGGGCAGCCGGAGAAGACGACCGGAGCTCTTCTCCGGTGGCCTGAAAGTGATTAAATGTTCTAATTAGGGTTAGGGCTTTGTTTGAATGTAGGCCGTTTGATTTTACTTTCCAGCGTGTGATGGACGCCTAGGATCATTTCATTGTTTTAATTATGGATTAATTAATTAATTAAGTGAGATTAGATCAGTTTGAATTATAGCCACAGGATCTGGCGCGTGGTCAACATAAAATCCTCAGTTTTAAATCCAGACCATCAGATGTAATTACTTCTGTTTTATTCAATTTTTATTTCAATTTTTTCATATATTTTGCAGCATTTATTTAAAATAGCAAGAAAATTCTAAAAAATATTTTATTCTGCATTTTCACTTCAAATAATTTTCTTAACCCAAAAATATTTTTATTTCTATTTTTTGCATTTAAAAATCATTTTTAAAACATTTAAATGTTTATTTTAATTAATTAATGGAAATTAATTAATTAAAATATCATTTAGGTTTCTAAAAATCCCAAAAGAACTCACATTGCATATTTGGACATTTAGAAACATTATCATACCATTCACACAAATTTGTTTTTTGGTTTTGAACAATCTTTGACAATTTTCTTGAATTTAGGGTTCATAAAATTCACATTTTAGAACCCTAATTTCAAGAATTCTTTTCCGCCTAACAAAGAATGGTATGACAATGGTTCTTTTTGCATTGATCTTCATTTGACATGTAGTATCTAGCATAAATTTGTCACAAATTTCTTCTGCATTTTTGATTTGATTTGTATTTTTCCCCTTTAGGTACCTTAAAACTCTAGATAACTTAGAAAAATCATAACTTTCATTAGGTTAAGAGTTAGGTATCCTCCTTTGGGGTGTGATATCATATGGGGTTAGGGTTCCTTTGATTGCATTTTCAATTTTTTATCTTGTCATTTGCTTCTGTTTTTGACTTTTGCATCCCATGTTGCATGAAAACCCTAATTTCTCATCTTCATTTGCATACATCTTGCATAAGCATTCATACAAGAACTTGCCATGATATTCCTTGCATCCACATGACTTCTAAGACATCATAGGACACATTAGAATCATGTTTGATCATTTCTTCATCCATTTAACATGTTATGCATTCATTACATTCCATGAACATTCATGAACTTTCATGCTTCCGCCATGCTTCATTTGCATTCTCATCTCTTGTATGATCATCCATTGCACTTGTTATACATTTGCATCTTCTTTTAGCATCATTAACATCATGTTTATGCTTCTGGTTTTGGTTTGCATCCTTGCATACATCTCCTTTTCATTTCATTCTTTCTTATATGCTAACCTTTTCAGGTGGTAAGTGCTTTGAGAAGTGAATTTGCTTTCACTTCTCACATTCTCTTCTCATCTCTCTTATGCATTCATTGTTGCATTTTGCTTTTGTTTTAGAGTGAGCTTTCTCATTCATGTTCCTCCTTCACTTTCTTTCTTCAAGTAACTTATCTTCTTAAGTGAAGTAAGTTAGCTTGTTTCTTCTGCTTCTTCCTTGGTGGCTATTCTTGAAGATCTCTTGCAAGCCTCATAAAACCTAGGAACACCTAAGCATGATAACAATTAGGATTTGGATTAGTCCCCCATTAGTTTTACCTTTGTGTCATCTTTTATGTCTCTCTTCTCATCTCATAATCAGAGACTAAACCATTAAGGTTTTAAGGCTTTGTGATTAAGATTATGCCTACATCCTTCTCTTAGGATGGAGTGTATAACTTTAATCCTAAGTATTAAACTCTTAATGTGTTTAAATCTCTTAATCAATCCATCTAATAATCATTAAGACAATAGCTTGTAACTTGGGCCTTGCATTAGGGTTCTAATTCTTCCTTAATTGGTTAAGAAGGACTAACCCTAGTGTTAATGGACAAGCCCCCCTCAAGTTGTCTTACAAACTATAAAATTCACTTCTTAACCTTACCATTAACTAAAATCCACTTTAATAAAGGCTTTGTTTTGTCACGAGGTTAATCCCTAATCATGGATTAAGTTGGGGTATCTTCCTCAGCTTAAATGCTCTCATCTATTATCCTTCTATTAGGATGGTGTAATGAGTCCATTAAATCTTTGATTAAGACTTAAACTCATTACTCAACACTAAACAAAAACTCCAAAAAAAACATCTAAATAATCACAATTAGGTTAATGATCTTAATCCTACATCATGGTGATTAAGTGTGAGGTGCTTACTTCATACTTAAGGTATTCTTGTTACCCCTAATCAGAGGGAGGATGTGATGAGTTTACTAACCCTTGGTTTAGGCTTAAGCTCATTATCTTATGACAAACACAAAAAAGCAATAAAAGATTGAAAACACCAAAAACAAGAAATAATCGTCTCCTCTGGGATTCTTTTGTCACCTCATTCTTCACTCACAAACGAGAACTTGCTTCTTCCGTCTAATGCAAGACAGTTAGCACCTAAGCCATACAGGTCATAAACTTGAGCATAGACAAGTAAGCAGTTCATCAGTCAATTCATCTTTCAGTCTCTTTGAGTCGAACTACGGTGTTCTGACTTCCTCATTGCACGAGAGGATACGTAGGCATAACTTAACTGTTATCGAACAAAAGTCTCTGTCTATTCCCCCTCTTCCAGCATCATTCTTTAAGCCTCATTCTTGAGCATTTCACTTTCACATACCTTTTGCACTGACACCTGTACATTCTTTCCCAGCTTTTGCACACAGATAGCACTGACACTACCCCTTTAAACACCAATCTTTTAAGCGTGGATCCCGTCGAGTACGGCGGACAATCTGGGTGCTAATACCTTCCCAGGTTGTAACCAACCCCCTTTCTCAGTTTCTCTGGTTCGCGACCGTCTTATCCATCTTTTCTAGATTTATGCAGCATTACCTTTCCTTCGGGATAAAAATGCCTAGCTGGCGACTCTTTTCATTTCATTTCCTCTTTCGCCGACCGTTCGCGCTGTACCCTATTTGACCTTGGTGTCATTTGTTGGGAGCGACAACTTGGCGACTCTGCTGGGGACCCTTATACTGCAACAAGGGCTTCTGGTTCTTTTTTTGGGTTCCTCCTAGCGCTTGTTTGATTTGTGTTTACGGGGGTGTTACATGCTAATTGTGCATTATTTATTTTCCTTATTTATTGCTTTATGTACAGCTTTATCTACTGCTTTCTTTACAGTCTTTTATACATCATATTGTCATTATCATTGCTGGATCTGGCTTCTGTTTTGGTGGGTGGGGTTTCCATTGAGTGAATAAGGTCCTATACCTGGGACCTGAGTGACACCAAGGCTAAAGAGGTTCATATTCTTTCCCATTCCATTTCGGTCTGGTGCGGGAATATGAAACACGGTTCAGATGTGGGTTTCTTCTTGAGAACTCTGTGCTACAGATTTCCTGTAGTGCTAGGGCTATCTGGGAAGCCTGCTAAGTCTGGATGACCTTTATTTTGACCTTCAGAATCTGGGGTGAATTAGAGGAGGAACTTTTATGGTTATTGTAAACACTGTACCTCCGGGTTAGAAGTGTTTACACTTCTCATAACTGATCCAAGTCTGAGGATCCTATTCTAGAACATTACATATGAGGGGGTTGGGTTGTTTATAGATTTTGCAGGAACCCTTGACCACATCATACCCTGTTACTGTTTTGTTTTAAGAATGCACCACTTTGGACAGTTCTTGTGATTACCCCGGACATGTGACTCTTTATTTGAGTCCCCCACCCTGGTTACTGGACTTTTAAGCCTCCATCCGGACCTTTGAACATACATGGACCTATACCAAGGCAGATAATTAGATCCAGCTCTTGATCACAAACCCTTGCATATCATTTGCATATATCATCATTGCATCATTTAACATTTGCTTATTTGTTTTTCAGGGTATCCATCATATCCTATTTGGTTTGGTTTTGACCCCTTCTGTTGCTTAGACCTCTGCTTCAGTTATCTTCTTCAGCATCTGCTTTAAATTTTCTTCTCCAACAACCTTCATCATTTTATCAGTGGTTCTTCTCCAGCACCTGCATCAGTCTATTAGAGATTTACCTCCAGCTTTTCAGTCTGTGATATTCATCAGCATTTGTCTTCAACTTCTTTATCAGCACTCATGGATAATCCAAGGAAAAGCAACATATCTTATCACTTCTTTGAGCCCTCCTTGACTGGTATCAGGCAGGTCCAATCCCTTATCACACCTGACCACATCCCACTATTTAGAGAGCACTATGGGGGTATTTTGGACATGGTCATGGATCTTGATTCATTTCAGAGGAGCATGATCCACACATGCTTGCAGTTTTATGATCCTCCACTCAGGTTCTTCACCTTTCCTGATTTCCAGATGGGACCACTACTAGAAGAGTTTTCCTTATTGATTGGAGTTCCCATCAGGAGAGGGATCCCCTTCAACCCAGAGATGACTGCTCCCAGAAATGCAGAGATAGCAAGGGCATTGCATTTGGAGCCTGCCCTCATTGAGCAAAACATGACAACAAAAGCTGGGATTCCTGGCTTACAACTGGACTTCTTGATTTCTCAGGCCACCCTGAAAGCTGCAGTAGGAGAATGGAAGGCAGTCTGGGCACTTTTAGCCCTCAGTATATATGGGGTTATTTTGTTTGCAGATGATCCCAACTTTGTGAGTAAGAATGCCATCCACTTGTTCCTGCTGAGGAACCCAGTGCCTACATTGCTGGGAGACTTCTACTACTCCATCCATCAGAGAAATGAAAAGCAAAGAGGGAAGCTGGACAGATGTTATGCTCCTCTTTACTACTCTTGGCTGCTCAGATACTTACCAAGATCAGATGGCTTCTTAAATCTGTAAACACCCCAAATTTGCCCTCACTAAGTTCACATCATGGTTTGTGATCTTTCATCTTGGCATAAGTTTAAACATATCATCTCACATTGCATTTTTGCTTCATCTACATAGTTCAAGTTCATCTGCATCTAGGGTTTGTGATCTGAGCAATCCAAGATTCATCTGAGCCATTCCAAAGGCCATCAATCATTCCAAGAGGGTCCATGTATGTTCAATCATCATATTATATCCTCCAAAGATCAAGGAAGTCAAAGAATCACAAGAACTTGCAAAGCATGGAAGCAGAGCCAATGTTTAACTACACAGATGACCTGAAATTAGGGTTTTGGTTTCAGAGGTCATAACTCCAAATTTTTTGGTCATTCTTGTTTCTAATGGTCTCAATATGTTATAAAGATCATATGTACCAAGTTTGATGAAGAAATTCATTGTGGAAGTCATCTGATTATTGGGTAACTTTTTGAGCAAGTCAGAGCAAATCAGGGCATCTGAGGCCCCCCAACATGGAACCAAAGTGGATTTTTCATCAAATTGAAGTTATATGATCATTATTTGATCATTTAAGTTCTTAGAAGTTCATAAAATTGAAGAAAAGTGAGCTATACCAAAAGTTGCCAAAAATGGAAATGACTTGTAATGTAAACTTTCCATTTTGGGAAAGTTTTTCAACCTCCTCTTTCTCAACCAAAAATGCTTCAAATGAAAAATTGTTGGTCATGAAAGTTGTAGATTGGATCATTCCCTTTCCAAAAAGTACAAGAACAAGATCTAATTCATTTTGGAACTCAAGATATGGCTTGTCAAAGTTGGCAAAAATCCCATAATTTTCAAGAATGCACCAAAAGGGATTCTTTGCAAAACCACTTGCCAAGGCTTTTTTGTGACTTCAAAAACACTTCTATGTATCATAACATCATTGTACATTGCCTAAAACTCAGAATTGCCCAAAGAATTTCAAGATTTCATGTCTTGAACATCAAGAATTCTCAAAGGGGCCCAAACTTCACATAATTGCAAAACACCACATAACTTTGCTCCCACTTGCTGAATTGCCTCAAGATTGATTTTGTGGACATCCTTGAACTCAGTTGCGCATGGACAAGCCAATGAGAAAGCTACACCATTTCACATACCTCAAGTACACAAGTTGGTGACTTTTTGCAAGAAGGCCATACCAATCACCATAGGCCACAACCACTTCTCTGACCTATCACAACTTGTTATGTGGACCAAATGCAGATCATAACACACAACATTGCAAGCTGAAACATCAGAATCCTCAAGTTCCAAAAATCTCTCCCTCTTGCATTTTCCTTCGAATCTCTCAGCTCACTTACTTAAACTCAAAACCAATTCCACCATTCATCTCAAAATCACTCACTGATCACAAAGCAACCACAAAAACAGCCAAGAACACACCATACACAAAATACGATTCTTGGCCAGTTCAGTTGCTACAACACAAACCAACCATTCTCAAAGCCTTTGAAGCATTCCATTAGCCTCAAGAGGTCAAAGGGAAGCTTTTTGCACCAAGGAAGTGGCCAGAAAGTTCAAGTTTGGAAAGCTCCATCTCAGGTAGTCATCTGAATTCATTTTTCCAAAACTCCTTTTTTATGTTACAATATGAAAAAGCATGCTTCACTGATCACTCTGAGCTTTGAATTTTCGAAAATGGTGTAGAATTGAGTATGTACTGAACCTCTGAAATTTTTGCCATTTTTATGTTTCTCTTCGAATCTTGTTGTTCAGCCATTATAAATTTAATTTGAGTGTGGATTTGAGCTTAGGAGAGTGAGAGGGTTTGATCTGGAGCTTTAGAGCTCCAGAAATGGCCTAGGGAGAGAGTTTGAAGTTTTCAGGGGAGGGTGTCACCGGAGAAGACGACCGAAGCTCTTCTCCGGTGACCTGAAAGTCATTAAATGTTTTAATTAGGTTTAGGGTTTTGTTTAAACGTATGCCGTTGATTTGAGTTTCCCACGTGAGATGAGTGGCTAGGATTGTGTCATTAACCTTTAATCTGGATTTATTTAATAATTAATTAGGATTAATGAAATTTGAATTCTGGCCATCAGATTTGGCGTGCAGTCAACCCTAGAAATCCCCAGAACCAGCCTGAACCATTAAATGTGATTACTTCTGTTTATTTCAGTTTTTATTTCAGTTTTTCTCATTTATTTTGTACCATTTATTTAAAATAGCTAAAAAATTCCAAAAAATAATTGTATTCTGCATTTTTATTTCAAATAATTTTCTTAACCCAAAAATATTTTTATTTTTTATTTTTCACATTAAAAAATCATTTTTAAAACATTTAAATGTTTATTTTAATTAATTAATAAGATTTAATTAATTAAAATATCATTTAGGTTTCTAAAAATCCCAAAAACATTCACATTATCATACCATCCACACAAATTTCTTTTTGGTTTTGAACCATCTTTGATAATTTTCTTGAATTTAGGGTTCACAAAATTCACATTTTAGAACCCTAACTTCAAGAATTATTTTATTCCTAACCAAGAATGGTATGACAATGGTTCTTTTTGCGTTGATCTTCATTTAACATGTAGTTTCTAGCATAATTTTGTCACAAATTTCTTCTTCATTTTTGATTTGATTTGTATTTTTTCCTTTTAGGTGCCTTAAAACCCTAGATAACTTAGAAAAATCATAACTTTCATTAGGTTAAGAGTTAGGTCTTCTCCTTTGGGGTGTGGTATCATATGGGGTAAGGGATCCTTTGATTGCATTTTCAATTTTTTATCTTGTCATTTGCTTCTGTTTTTGAGTTTTGCATCTCATGTTGCATGAAAACCCTAATTTTCCATCTTCCTTTGCATACATCTTGCATAAGCATTCATATAAAAACTTGCCATGACATTTTATGAATTCATATGACATATAAGACATCTTGGGACACATTAGAATCATGCTTGATCATTTCTCCATCCATTTTCCATGTTATGCATTCATTACATTCCATGAACATTCCATGAACATTCATGCTTCTTTCATGCTTCATTTGCATTCTCATCACTTGTATGATCATCCATTGCACTTGACATACATTTGAATCACCTCTTAGCATCATTTACATCATGAATATGCTTCTGGTTTTGGTTTGCATCCTTGCATACATTCTAATTTCATTTCATTTCATTTCATTTCATTTCCTTATGCTAACTTTTCATTTGGTAAGTACTTTGAGAAGTGAATTTGCCTTAACTTCTCACTTATCTTCTCATCTCTTCTTTTATGCATCCTTGCTGCATTTTGTAATTGTCTTAGAGTGAGCTTGCTCATTCATGTTCTCCATTCACTTTCTTTCTTCAAGTAACTTATCTTCTTAAGTGAAGTAAGTTAACTTACTTCTTCTGCTTCTTCTCCTTCCATCTTGCTTTCTCCTTGGTGGCTTCCTTGAAGATCTTTTGCAAGCCTCATAAACCCTAGGAACACCCAAGCATGATAACAATTAGGGTTTTGATTAGTCCCCCCTTAGTTTTACCTTTGTGTCTTCTTTTGTGTCTCTCTTCTCATCACTTAATTAGGGACTAAACCTTAAAGGTTTTAAGGCTTTGTGATTAAGGTTATGCCTGCATCCTTCTCTTAGGATGGAGTGTATAACTTTAATCCTAAGTGTAGAACCCTTAATGTGTTTAAATATCTTAATCAATCCATCTTAATAATCACTAAGACAATATGCTTGTAACTTGGGCCTTGCATTAGGGTTCTAATTCTTCCTTAATTGGTTAAGAAGGACTAACCCTAGTGTTAATGGACAAGTCCCCCTCAAGTTGTCTTACAAACCATGAAATCCACTTCTTAATCTTATCATTAACTAAAATCCACTTTAATAAAGGCTTTGTTTTGTCATGAGGTTAATCCCTAATCATGGATTAAGTTGGGGTATCTTCCTCAGCTTAAATGCTCTCATATATTATCCTTCTATTAGGATGGTGTAATGAGTCCATTAAATCTTTGATTATGGCTTAAACTCATTACTTAACACTAAACAAAAACTCTAAAAACATCTAAATAATCACAAGTAGGTTAATGATCTTAATCCTACAGCATGGTGATTAAGTGTGAGGTGCTTACTTCATACTTAAGGTATTCTCATTACCCCTAATCAGAGGGAGGATGTGGTGAGTTTACTAACCCATGGTTTAGGCTTAAGCTCATTATCTCATGACAAACACAAAAAGCAATAAAAGATTGAAAATTCCAAAAAAACAAACAATAATCGTCTCCTTCGTTGATGTATTGGTCGACAACACGGCTCAGTTCTCGGTGTTTTCCTTCATGGACGGATTCTCTGGGTATAATTAGATCAAGATGTCACCTGAAGACATGGAGATGACTACTTTCATTACGCCCTGGGGCACATTCAGTTATAAGGTAATGCCATTTGGACTGAAGAATGTCGGGGCAACATATCAACGGGCTATGGTAACATTATTCCACGACATGATCCACAAAGATATTGAATGTTATGTGGATGACATGATTGCCAAGTCCCTCACAGAAGAAGAAAATCTGGTAAATTTGTTGAAGCTGTTCAAGCGTCTGAGGAAGTACCAGCTGAAGTTAAACCCCAACAAATGCACATTTGGGGTACGTTCCGGTAAGCTGCTGGGATTTATTGTAAGTGAAAAAGGAATTGAAGTTGACCCTGACAAAGTCAAAGCCATTCAAGAGATGCCTGCACCAAAGACTGAAAAAGAAGTTCGGGGGTTTCTAGGTAGATTGAACTACATATCAAGGTTCATATCTCATCTTACTGCAACCTGTGAGCCCCTGTTCAAGCTATTAAGAAAGGAACAAACGGTCAGGTGGAATGAACACTGCCAGAAGGCTTTTGACAAAATCAAGGAGTACTTATAAGAACCTCCAATTCTTATGCCTCCAGTTGAAGGAAGACTTATAATAATGTACCTGACAGTATTAGAAGAATCAATGGGGTGTGTGCTAGGCCAGCATGATGAGTCTGGTCGAAAAGAGTATGCAATTTACTACCTAAGCAAAAAGTTTACCGACCGTGATCAACGTTATTCACTGCTCGAGAAAACTTGTTGTGCTTTAGCGTGGGCTGCTCGCCGACTAAGACAATATATGTTGACCCACACTACCTTATTGATCTCAAAGATGGACCCAGTCAAGTACATATTTGAGAAGCCAGCGCTTACCAGAAGGGTTGCAAAATGGCAAATGATTTTGACAGAATATGACATTCAGTACACATCTCAAAAAGCCATCAAAGGTAGTGTACTGTCTGACTATCTAGCTGAGCAACCCATTGATGATTACCAACCAATGAGATTCGACTTCCCTGACGAAGACATCATGTTCCTGAAAGAAAAAGATCATGAAGAGCCTGTTCACACTGAAGGGCCTGATCCAGAAGAAAAATGGACAATGATGTTCAATGGGGCTGTCAACATGAATGGTCGTGGAGTTGGTGCAGTGCTTATTACACCTAAAGGAGTACACATGCCTTTCTCGGCAAAACTCACCTTTAACTGCACTAACAACGAAGCTGAATATGAAGCTTGTATCATGGGTCTTAAGGAAGCCATTGACCTCAGGATCAAGACTTTAACTGTATTCGGAGATTCAACTTTGGTAATCAATCAGACCAACGGCAAATGGTACACCCACCAAGAGCATCTGATCCCATACCGAGACTACACGAGGAGGTTAATGACTTTCTTCACAACAGTCAAGCTTGAGTACATCCCTCAAGATGAAAATCAGTTTGCAGATGCTCTGGCTACCATTTCCTCTATGATCAAAGTTCAAGCTGCCATCTTTGTGCCTCGGATTTCAGTATCCAGACATGACCGACCAGCATACGTTTCTCTGTGGACATTGTTGAAGATGACAAGCCTTGGTTCCACGACATCAAATGCTTCTTAGAGGATCAAACATACCCACTTGGGGCATCATCCAATGATAAGAAGACATTAAGAAGGTTGGTTGGTAGTTTCTTCCTGAATGTTGATGGCTCCTTGTACAAGAGAAACTTTGACATGGTGCTTCTCAGATGTGTTGATAAGAAAGAGGCAAACTTGTTGATGCACGAGGTGCATGAAGGATCCTTCGGTACCCATGCTGGAGGACATTCAATGGCTAAGAAATTGCTGAGATCAGGTTACTACTGGATCACAATGGATGCAGACTGTTGTGCCTATGCCAGAAAGTGCCATAAATGCCAGATCTACGCAGACAAAGTGCATGTGCCTCCAAATCCTTTGAACGTGATGTCTTCACCTTGGCCCTTTGCCATGTGGGGCATTGACATGATTGCAAAGATCGAACCAACTGCTTCAAATGGCCACAGATTCATCCTGGTAGCCATTGATTACTTCACCAAATGGGTTGAAGCAGTTTCGTATGCTAACATCACCAGGAAGGTGGTAGCCAGATTCCTAAAGAGAGACATCATCTGTCGATATGGAGTTCCCGAGAGAATCATTACTGATAATGGTTCCAACTTGAACAACAAAATGATGGCAGAACTGTGCCGGGACTTCAAGATCCAACATCACAACTCTTCTCCTTACAGGCCAAAGATGAATGGCGATGTTGAGGCAGCTAACAAAAACATTAAGAAGATTGTGCAAAAGATGGTGGTTACTTATAGAGACTGGCATGAGATGCTACCATTTTCCTTGCATGGGTATCGTACCTCAATCAGAACGTCCACTGGGGCAACACCGTATCAGCTTGTGTATGGTATGGAAGCAATCCTACCTGTTGAAGTTGAATTACCCTCCTTACGGGTACTAATGGATGTCAAGTTGACAAGAACCCTATGCCCAACCACGGAGGACCCAGAATCAATGCTATTGAGGAAGACAAACCGTCTTACTTAATAACCAGTGTGGGTCAGATTCGGACACCCTTGGTAGAGATTAAAGCTCAACTCCTTGAATGTCAAATGTTCCCGGGATGTGAGCTAGGATGTGCTTATTGCAACATTTCAGTAAATGGGTGTGATAACCTGAGAGATGGCATAGATGGTCTCATCCAGAGTGGCTTGCTTCAAATCACAACATCAATACCTTCAAATCCAACAAATTCCCTGACAACAATTCCCGAGTCTTCTACAACTGCAACAACCATTGTTCCAAACAACTCTTCAATCTCATCAATAAATGCTTCATCTGTTACTTCAACGGACCAAATATCAGCAAACATCCCTTCTACAACTTCAGCACCCCTTCATTCAGACTCTTCTACAACAGCAACATCCATCCAATCAACAGTATCTCCTATAACATCAACAACAAACAATGAGAGCGTCTCAACGGTTACAATTTATTATGATCCTGCAAATGATTCTGCTTACAACACAAAATGCCACTCCTATCAGAGCACCAGTCACAATATACTATGATCCACATACTATCATGGTCCCTTCTGCAGCTGCTATCAGTCCAGTCACTATCACAGTGCCTGGGCCAGTACCTTATGAAAGCAGTAATGCCATCCCTTGGCATTACGGCTCCGATCTATACTGCAAAGGACAGAAAATCACTCTTGAATCATCAACTTCTTCACCACAAATAGACAATGTGGGAGGAGGCGGAGGCTTCACTCGAAGCGGACGTCTCTTTGCCCCACAAATTCCAAGACTCAGTGCCGAAGCAGAAGCTGCTGCCAAGGCAAAAGGGAAGAGCATGGTGCAAGAAGAACAAGTTGCTAGAGAAGCTTTAAAAACCCCTTTTGATCAAGAAGTTGATGAATTCATGAGAATCATCAAGAAAAGTGATTACAAGATAGTGGACCAGCTTCACCAGACACCTTCCAAGATCTCCATTTTATCACTGCTAATGTGCTCCGAGGCTCATCGGAACGCACTACTAAAAGTCTTGCACGCAGCTTATGTGCCAGAGGAGATTACTGTCAATCAGTTGGAAGTTGTGGTTGGAAATGTTAATGCTAGTCATGGACTAGGATTTACCAACACTGATTTGACTACGGAAGGTCGCAATCACAATAAGGCTTTGCACATTACCATGGAGTGTAAGGGTGCAGTTCTTTCCCATGTACTGGTAGACACAGGGTCATCCCTCAACGTCTTACCTAAAAAAGCCCTTGTGAAGCTGGAATATGAAGGATTGGCATTACGCCCCAGCAACTTGGTAGTGAGAGCCTTCGACGGTTCTAAGAGATCAGTCCTGGGAGAAATCGAGTTGCCTATAACGATTGGCCCACAAACTTTCAAAACGACCTTCTACGTGATGGACATTCAGCCGGCCTACAGCTGTTTGTTGGGTAGACCATGGATTCATGCCGCTGGCGCAGTTACGTCTACCCTTCACCAGAAGTTAAAATTCGAGTGGGAGGGCCAAGTCGTTACTATTTGTGGAGAGGAAGATATCTTTGTTAGCCACCTGGCTACATACAAATACATTGAGATGGATGGGGAGATCCACGAGACTATGAGTCAAGGGTTTGAGGCCTTGAACATAAATGAAACATCTGCTGTACCTGGAACCTCAATGACATCTTACCAACAAGCCCGGAAGGTTGTTGAAGAAGGGACTGCCCAAGGCTGGGGCAAGTTGCTGCCCGTAGAAAAGAAAGAGGACAGATTTGGGTTGGGTTACAAACCAACTCAACAAAATCAAGCAGAGGCTGCTAAGGAGCCCAATTTTGTCAGTGGGGGGATGCTCACCCCCGATGCAGTAAACAACTTGGAAAATGAGTCAGAAGATGAACGCAACCTGGAAAGCTGGATACGTCCAAGGATCCCGGGGAGCAGTATCTCAAACTGGTCTTCCCAGGAAATTATAAGGGTTACTCCTGCAGAATAATTATTATTTCCTGTATATTTTAGCATGCATCAAGTCTTGCATCTTGCCCAAGATGACAAGACTCATTTTGTAATCGGGCCATCTATAATTTTGTGCAACAAGATTAATCAATGAAATATCAGACATCTTTTGCAAATGAGTCTTTTTCTTTTCCGCTCACTGTTTTTCCATTTTTCTTTTTGTACAAAAATAAAATGGCAATGTTTTCAAAATGACAACTTTATTTCACCTTTTTTAAACAAGAGTAAAATCAATCACTAAAATGAACAAACTGAACCCTTGCAGAGAGTGCCTTTCAGATTGCACCGACAACAACACAGCTATGACTTCGTATGACTTTGACAATCCAATCAATCAAGCCGATGAAGGGGTTGAAGAAGATTATGAGCTACCTGAAGAGCTAGCCAGGTTGTTGAGACAAGAGGAAAAGGTTATCACTCCTCATCAGGAGGAGGTCGAAACGGTTAATCTTGGTACAGAAGAAGAAGTGAAAGAAGTCAAGATCGGGGCCTGGTTACAGGATTCAGTGAAAGAACAACTGATTGATATGCTCCGGGAATATGTGGATGTCTTTGCTTGGTCTTATCAGGATATGCCAGGGTTGGACACCGATATCGTCATGCACAAGCTGCCTTTAAGAGAAGAATGCCCGCCGGTTAAACAGAAACTGCGCCGTACTCGCCCAAACATGGCAATGAAAATCAAAGAAGAGGTACAAAAGCAGTGGGACGCCGGGTTCCTTGCTGTGACTAGCTATCCACCGTGGGTTGCTAATATAGTACCTGTGCCTAAGAAAGACGGCAAAGTGAGAATGTGTGTTGACTACCGGGATCTGAACAGAGCCAGCCCGAAAGATGACTTCCCTTTACCTCACATTGATGTATTGGTTGATAATACGGCTCAGTTCTCGGTGTTTTCCTTCATGGACGGATTTTCAGGATACAATCAGATCAAGATGTCACCTGAAGACATGGAGAAGACAACCTTCATCACACCCTGGGGCACGTTCTGTTACAAGGTGATGCCATTCGGACTGAAGAATGCTGGTGCAACCTATCAACGGGCTATGGTGACATTATTCCACGATATGATCCATAAAGAAATCGAATGCTATGTGGATGACATGATTGCCAAGTCCCTTACTGAAGAAGATCACCTGGTGAATCTACTGAAACTATTCAGGCGTCTGAGGAAGTACCAACTAAAGTTGAACCCCAACAAGTGCACGTTCGGGGTGCGATCTGGTAAGCTGCTGGGATTTATTGTGAGTGAGAAAGGGATTGAAGTTGACCCTGATAAAGTCAAAGCCATTCAAGAGATGCCTGCACCAAAGTCAGAAAAAGAAGTTCGAGGTTTCTTGGGACGATTGAACTACATTTCACGGTTCATATCTCACCTTACAGCAACCTGTGAACCTTTGTTCAAACTACTAAGAAAAGAACAAACGGTCAGGTGGAATGAAGACTGCCAAAGAGCTTTTGACAAGATCAAGGAGTACTTACAAGAGCCTCCAATCCTTATGCCTCCAGTTGAAGGAAGACCTCTAATAATGTACTTGACAGTATTAGATGAGTCAATGGGGTGTGTGTTGGGCCAGCATGACGAGTCTGGTCGAAAAGAGTATGCAATATACTACCTAAGCAAAAAGTTTACCGACTGTGAACAACGTTATTCACTGCTCGAGAAAACTTGCTGTGCTTTAGCGTGGGCTGCTCGCCGACTAAGGCAGTATATGTTGACCCACACCACTTTGTTGATCTCAAAGATGGACCCGGTCAAATACATTTTTGAGAAGCCAGCACTTACCGGACGGGTTGCAAGATGGCAAATGATCCTCACAGAATATGACATCCAATACACCTCTCAGAAAGCCATCAAGGGCAGTGTAGTGTCTGAATACCTTGCTGAGCAACCTATTGATGATTACCAGCCTATGAGATTTGACTTCCCTGATGAAGACATCTTGTTCATAAAGGCGAAAGATCATGAAGAGCCTATTCACACTGAAGGGCCTGACCCGGAAGAAGAATGGACTATGATGTTCGATGGGGCTGTTAATATGAATGGTCGTGGTGTTGGTGCAGTACTCGTTACACCTAAGGGAGTTCACATGCCTTTCTCGGCAAAACTCACCTTTAACTGCACTAACAACGAAGCTGAATACGAAGCTTGCATTATGGGTCTTGAGGAAGCCATTGACCTCAGAATCAAGACATTGACTGTATTCGGAGATTCAGCTTTGGTAGTCAATCAAACCAACGACAAATGGTACACCCACCAGGATCACCTGATACCTTACAGTGATTATACAAGGAGGTTGTTGACTTTCTTTACAGCAGTCAAGCTTGAGTATATTCCTCGGGACGAGAATCAGTTTGCAGATGCTCTGGCTACCATTTCATCCATGATCAAAGTTCAAGCTGCCAACTTTGTACCTCAGATTTCGGTGTCCAGACTTGACAGACCAACATATGTGTTCGCAGCGGATGTTGTCAAAGATGATAAGCCTTGGTTCCATGACATTAAGTGCTTCTTGGAGGATCAAACATACCCACCTGGGGAATCTTCCAATGATAAGAAGACTTTGAGAAGGCTTGCTGGTAGTTTCTTCTTGAATACTAATGGTTCCCTGTACAAGAGAAACTTCGATATGGTACTCCTCAGATGCGTTGATAGAACAGAAGCAGACTTGTTAATGCACGAGGTGCACGCAGGATCCTTTGGTACCCATGCAGGAGGACATGCAATGGCCAAGAAGTTGCTAAGATCAGGTTATTACTGGATCACAATGGATGCCGACTGTTGTGCCTACGCCAGAAAATGCCATAATGCCAGATTTATGCGGATAAGGTGCATGTGCCTCCCAATCCTTTGAATGTGATGTCGTCACCCTGGCCCTTTGCTATGTGGGGCATTGACATGATTGGCAAGATTGAGCCAACTGCTTCAAACGGCCACAGATTCATCCTGGTTGCCATTGACTATTTCACCAAGTGGGTCGAAGCAGCTTCATATGCAAACGTTACAAGGCAAGTGGTAGCCAGATTTCTGAAGAGAGATATCATCTGCCGATACGGAGTTCCCGAGCGAATCATTACTGATAATGGTTCAAACTTGAACAATAAAATGATGGCAGAACTGTGCCGGGACTTCAAGATCCAACACCACAATTCTTCTCCTTACAGGCCAAAGATGAATGGCGCTGTTGAGGCAGCTAATAAGAATATCAAGAAGATTGTGCAGAAGATGGTAGTCACCTACAACGACTGGCATGAAATGCTACCGTTTGCCTTACATGGGTATCGTACATCAATCAGAACATCCACCGGGGCAACACCGTATCATCTTGTGTACGGTATGGAAGCAGTCCTACCGATTGAAGTTGAATTACCCTCCCTACGGGTATTGATGGATGTTAAGCTGAACGAAGCAGAGTGGGTCCGGTCCCGATACGAACAACTAAGTCTGATTGAAGAGAAGAGATTGGCTACAATCTGTCATGGGCAGCTATATCAAAAAAGAATGAAGAAAGCCTTCGATCAGAAAGTCAGGCTCCGAGAGTACCAAGTAGGAGATCTTGTGCTGAAAAGACTCCTCCCTCCTCATACAGACCACAGGGGCAAGTGGACTCCGAACTATGAAGGACCATTCGTGGTAAAGAAGGTTTTCTCCGGTGGAGCACTCATGCTCAGCACCATGGATGGTGAAGACTTCCCGTCCCCTGTGAATTCAGATGCAGTTAAAAAATACTTCGCATGAAAATGACCCGCCGGACATAAAAACAGAATGTAAGTCCAGGCAAAAATAGGGCATCCCGGCGAGTCAAAAACAGAATAAAGGACTCGGGCAAAAATAAGGGAAATAAACAAAAAAAAATGTGTGCACCCGCTGAGTTGAAAAGCCGCATTGGACAACTCAGGCAAAAATGGGTATCCCGATGGATTGAAAACCCGGAAGGGCGATCCATGCAAAATAAGGGAATAAGCGAACAACTCCATTCTGAATTCGTCTGTAACACCTACAACTTGGTAAACCCCGAAAGGATCAAGCTTCACTCAGAATCAGCCTTTTTCAGAAAGCAAGACGAGAAGAACGTCAAATGTCATACGAATCATAGCAGAAGGAGAAGCTCCTCAAAGCGTCGACAACATTGCCAGCATTTTGTTTCCCAATTTGTAACAATCTCCTCATTTCAGGGGATATGTTTCTTTGACTGTATCTTGCCAATTCAGGGCACATGAATTAATAAAACCAGATTTTCAGTCACGTCTCGTCTTGTACATTTTTATTTGCAAAGAATGTCTGATGTCTTTAGAAAACTGATTGCATGAATACAGATGCTTATCTTCAAAAAATAAAACGACGTGCTTGCAGGATATATACTTACTCTCGGGAGTGTTTAAACTCCTACGACGGAATCCAGTAAGGGACACCTCGGGATTACTTGTGCGTCTCTTGTCTTTGCAGGATTGCAGGTATTCAAAGCGCAACATGGGGCATGTGAGCTTCATCCCAGCAAGCTGGCAAATCAATACTCAGTCTTAAAGAGTTCTCTCCCCAGCTGAGTTGCCACTTATTACTTCTCCCAGTCGAGCTGCCGATCATTCTTCCTCCTCAGCCAAGTACAAAAGCCAGGGAACCATTTCCCCACAGAGTTTCAGCCTCTATCCAGAAGAGCAACGCATGAAGGAATCACAACAGAGTGAAGAAAGCTTCTACAAACCCCAGCTGGGTCTCTCATTTACCAAGATGGGTCTATCAGTGACCCATTTCCCCAGGCAGATACATCTGGTCAGGTCTACCAATGATCTCATCCCCAGCTGGGATGTTCACTTCAAGCAGATCGACCAGAGATCTTCACGGCAACGGGATCCGGATCCCGGTTTGGTATCTTTGCATAAACATAACATTCGCATCATATTCACCCACAAAGCGTAGCATTCCGTCCAAAACGGAGCATTACGGCAAAAATCAAACATATTGCATAATCATAAGTCATGGCCTGAATCAAACACTTGTGAATATTGACAATCCATCAATATACAGAATACTCCCCAAAATTCCCCACCAGAGAGCCAAAAACAGTTGCCTCACTTTCATAAACATCAATATACACCCGTATTATAGATACTTCTTGACACCCGTCCGTGTCATATCCCCAGTAGAAGACCAAAGCATCCTCTTTACACTCACAGATACTCATATATATATTTCCTCGACACTCGTCCGTGTCATTTTCCCCAGCACAGTAACATAAACACTCTGTATATCATATACTTGTTTATACTTTTCTCCTTTCGACACTTGTCCGTGTCACTCTCCCCAGCAGATAAACACTCATCTATACACCACTCATACTCACACTTATACAGATACTCGTCCGTATCTTGTATATATTACTTAAATCCCCACAGATTCAACACTAGTCCGTGTTCTTTGTTAACCAGTTGGTACTCGTCCGTATCATCATCTCAGAGCATGCGTCAAGCGTTTGTTTCTACCTGATACTCGTCTGTATCATAGTCTTAAGGATGCTCGTCCGCATCTTTAATCCATACACTGTGTCAAACATTCTTGTCTTCTTGAATTTAGACGCTCGTCTGTGTCTACTTTTCCCCAGAAGAGTCCCCTCAGAATCAACGCTCGTCCGTGTTCATTGTTAACCAGTTGATACTCGTCCGTATCATCATCTCTGAACATGTGTCGGTATTTGTTTCTACCCGATACTCGTCCGTATCGTAGTCTTAAGGATGCTCGTCCGCATCTTTAATCTATACACAAAGTCTAGACACTTATATCTTTTGTTTCTTGGATGTAAACACTCGTTCGTGTTTACTATTCCCCAGTAGAGTAAAATTTTCTTTTCTATCTGACATTCGTCCTATGTCATGATAAACCTTGAGAGCATCCGTACCCTGCTAGGTGATCGTCCTTCACCTCTTGATGATCGTCCTTCATCATGCTCATCCGATGGCCGTCCCCATCGTTGACCTTTTCTATCCAACATTCGTCCTATGTCGTGATATTTAGCAGCCATCCCCTGCTAAGGTGACCGTCCCTCACCTTTTGATGATCGTCCTTCATCATTTTATCCAATGGCCGTCCCCATTGTTGATTTTTTGGTTATCTGACATTCGTCCTATGTCATGATAAACCTTGAGAGCAGCCGTCCCCTGCTAGGTGGTCATCCTCCGCCTCTTGATGATCGTCCTTCATCATGCTCGTCCGATGGCCGTCCCCATCGTTGACCTTTTATCCGGCATTCGCCCTATGTCGCGATATTTTCGGCAGCCGTACCCTGCCAGGTGATCGTCCTTCACCTTAGATGACCGTCCCTCATCTTATCCCCAACAGAGCAGCCGTCCCCTGCTAGGTGATCGTCCTTCACCTTTGATGACCGTACCTCATCATCTGTTTATTTCATTTATTCTTTAACCCGATGGCCGTCCCCGTCGTGGTCCCTTTTCCTTTTCCTGATGATCGTCCTTCATCAGTTTAGCCCGATGGCCGTCCCCGTCGTGGTTTACTTTACTTTATGAATCTGATGGTCGTCCCCATCACTTTTCATTAATCCCCAGAGAATATTATAACTTTACTTGATGGCCGTCCCCATCATATACCTTTTATCCCCAGCATGTCGGCCGTCCCCGACATTGCTTTATTTTCCGCACTTTTCCAGCATGTCGGCCGTCCCCGTCATAGCTCTTTACCCAGCAGTCGTCCTCTGCTCGACGGTCGTCCTCCGTCGCCCACACTTTATACTATACTTTATTTTCTTTTACAATCTATATCCCTTTTCTTCTTCATTTTGTGAGTGCAAATTTTGGACTGTCTTTGGTATTCAACCACAAGTTATCTTGTTTGCCCGTTAAGCCGTCGCTTACATCCTGCACAGCTAACTCATGTTTGAATAGGGGCAGCTGTAAACACCCCAAATTGGCCCTCACCCATTCACACATGGCTTGTGATCATTTCATATGCATAAACTCAATCATACCATCCCATGTCACATTTTTGATTCACTGCATTGGTTCTAAGTCATCTGCATCTAGGGTTTGTGATCTGAGCAATCCAAGAGCTTCTTGAGCCACTCCAAAGGTCATAAATCACTTCAAAGAGGTCCATGTGTGCTCAAGCATCATATTATATCCTCTCAAAGTCAAGAATGTCAAAGAATCACAAGAACTGGGAATGGCATGGAGGCAGAGCCAGGTTTGACTACACAGTTGACCTAGAATTAGGGTTTTGGTTTCAGAGGCCATAACCCCAAAAATTTTGGTCATTCTTGTTTCTATTGGTCTCTATATGGTATAGGGAGTATGCATATCAATTTTCATGAAGAAATTCCATGGGGAAGTCATCTGATCAAGAGTTGACTTTTCAAGCAAGTCAGTGCAAAAACAGGGCATCTGAGACCCCCAATGACCCAACCAAAGGGTGTTCTTCATCATTTTGATTGTATATGATCTTTATTTGATCATAGAAGAAGTTGGAAGTTCACAAAATTCAAGAATTTCAAGTCTTTTGCAAAGTTGACTTTTTGGGCAAGTTTGACTTTTAATGAAATGGCCATTTTAGGCAACTTTTTCAACCCTTACTTTTTGATCCAAAAATGCTTCAAATGAAAAAACTTTGGTCATGAAAGTTGTAGAATAGATCTTTCCCTTTTCAAAAAGTACAAGAATATGACCTAATTCATTTTGGATCAAAAGTTATGGCTTGTCAAAGTTGGCAAAAATCACTAAAATTCAAGTTATGCACCAAAGAGGCAAAGTTGCAAATTCACTTCTCAAGGCAAATCAAGTCATCAAATGGACTTCTGAACTTCACAATATGATCACACAACACTTAAAAAATCAGAATGGGCCAAGAAATTTCTCACTTTTGTGGCCTATGGATCAAGATATTTCATAAAGATCAAAAGCAAGGCAAGTTGCAAAACTCATCATAGTTTATCATCCACTTGCTGGCTAGCCTGCTGAGCCACCCTAGGCATCTCCCCTCATCATGCTGCGCAGGACACACCCTTTGTCCTTGGCTAGAAAGTAGCCCATACTTCTCTTACACCAACTTTGACATTTTGGCAAAAGGACCCATACCAATCAATAAAGCACACATCACTTCATCTGACCAATGGCAATTGTTTATACAAAGAAAATGCAAGCCAAACATAACAAGAAGCAAGCCTGAAACACTCCATAGCACAACATTCTCATTTTCACACCATCTTGCAAGAGCATTCGAAACTCTCAGCACAAGCCTCAAACACTAAAACAAACTTCACAAATCAACTCAACACACTTCCCTGATCACAAAGCACCCTTCACCACAGCCTGAAAGCCACTGAATAAAAAACACGATCACCACACCACCTTGAACAGAACTTCTGCCATCTCTCAAACTAGCCAAAATAAACTTGCTCTAAGCCTTTCAGAAGCACAAGGGAGATCATAGGAGTGGTTTTGCACAAGAGAAGAGGTCAGAAAGCTCCAAACTGAGAAGCTTCAACTCAGGTAGCTTCATGAACTTTTTTTCCAGAACTTGCATTTTAAGTTTCTAAATGAATCTACATGCCTCACTGATCATCCTGATATGTTTACTTTTGAAAATGATTAAGAAATGAGCATGTATTGAACTTCTGAAAGTTTTGTTCAGTTTCACGATTTGCTTCGAATCTTGTTTTTGGTGAATGATAAAAGTGTTTTGTTTGGTGATTCATGATGTATGATGCTTGGGGATCATTTCTGGGTAAGAAATTTGGGGTTTAGTGACCTAGGGAAGAAGTTAGATGTTTTGGTTGGCCGGAGAAGACGACCGGAACAGTGTTCCGGTCGCCTGAAAGTCATTAGGGTTTGATTAATTAGGGCTAATCATAATTATGCCAGTTTGAATTCCCACCCTTGGATATGGCGCCAGGTCAATTCGCGCGCGTGCATATTTGAATCTGGACCCTTAGATTTGCATACTTTTCTTTTTTCAGTTTATTTCATTTTTATTTTTCATTTAATTACATTGTTTTCTCCATTTTATTTAAAATAGCAAAACAATTTTAAAAATTATGAAACTTTTTGTACAAACTTTTATTAATTTTCAGAAACCAAAAACATTTTTATTTTTATTTTTTGCATTAAAAATTATTTTTAAATCATTTAAAAGTTTATTTTTAATTAATTAATGAGAATTAATTAATTAAAAATACTTTTAGGTATTTAAAAATCACCAAAAAATTCATGAAACCTTAAAAATCATTTAGAAACATTGTCCAACCCTCAAACCAAATTTCTTTTTTGATCTTGATGTCTTTTGAGAATTTTTCATGGAATTAAAATCATTTCAAGGCATTATTTTGATCCAAACTTCAAAAAATCATTTCTGCCTAACCATTGAGAGTTGGACCTTGATTCTTTTTGCATTGCATTTTGTTTAGCATGTAGTTTGTGAGATTAAATTGGCTTGAATTGATCTTTCATTTTCAAATTGTTTGACCTTTTTCTTGTTAAGGTACCCTAAAACCCTAATAAACTTAGGAAATTCATAGCCCTAATTAGGTTAAGAGTTAGAACCCCTCCTTTGGGCAGTGGCTTTGTGTAGGGTTAAGGTTCCTTTGAATGCATTTTCAATTTTTTATCTTGATGTTTGCTTCTGATTTTGATTTTTGTTTGATGCATTGATCATAAACCCTAATTTGGGCTTCCTTTTGCATTCATCTTGCATTTGCTTGCATACCTTGACTTGCCATGACATTTTATGCATTCATTTGATTCATTAGACATCTTAAGACATATTAGAAGCATGTTGGATCATTGCATCATGTATTTGCCATGTTGTATGTCATTTGCATTGCATAATTTTTCATGCATGTTCATGGTTCTAAGCATGCTTCATTTGCATTCATTTGTTTGTATGATCATCCTCATGCCTTGATTCATGTTTGCAGCATCTCATAGCATCAATATCATCTCATGTATGCTTCTGACTTTGATTAGCATCATGTCATTTCATTCCATTTGCATTGCATTTCATTCCTTTTGCTAACTTTTCAGGTGGTAAGTTCTTTGAGAAGTGAATTTGCCTTCACTTCTCACAATTTCTTTTCATCTCCCTTATGCATCATTGCTGCATTTTGTTATGTGTTTGAGATTGAGCTTGCTCTTTCTTCTTCATCTTACTTTCTTTCCTCAAGTGGCTTGTCTTCTTAAATGAAGCAAGTTACTTTGCTTCTCTTTGCTCCTTTCATCTGCTTCCTGGTGGTTCCTTTGAAGATTCTTCTTGCAAACCTCACAAGCCTTAGGAACAACCAAGCATGACAATGATTAGGGTTTTGATTAGTCCCCCACTTAGTTTTACCTTTGTGTCTCTTTGAGTCTTCTCTTCTCATCTCACAATCAAGGACTAAACCCTAAAGGCTCTAAGGCTTTGTGATTAAGTTTATGCCTGCATCCTTCTATTAGGATGGAGTGTATAGCTTTAATCCTAAGTGTTAAACCCTTAATGTGTTTAATTCCTTTAATCAATTCACTTAATAATCATCAAGACATCAAGCTTGTAACTTGGGCCTTGCATTAGGGTTCTAATTCTTCCTTAATTGGTTAAGAAGGACTAACCCTAGTGTTAATGGACAAGTCCTCCTCAAGTTGTCTTACAAATCATAAAAATCACTTCTTCATCATATCATTAATTAAAATCCACTTAATAAAGGCTTTGTTTTGTCATGAGTTTAATCCCTAATCATGGATTAAGTTGAGGAGCTTTCCTCAGCTTAAACATTCTCATCTATTATCCTTCTATTAGGATGGTGTAATGAGTCTGTTTAATCCCTGATTATGGCTTAACCTCATTACTCAACACTAAACAAAAACACCAAAAACATTCAAATAATCACAAGTAGGTTAATGATCTTAATCCTGCATCAAAGGTGATTAAGTGTGAGAAGCGGACTTCACACTTAAGGTATTCTCATTACCCCTAATCAGAGGGAAGATGTGATGAGTTTACTAAATCCATTGGTTTAGGCTTAAGCTCATTAACTTATGACAAACTCTCAAAAGCAATAAAAGACTGAAAACTCAAAAACAAACAATAATCTTCTCCTCCGGGATTCTTTTCTCATCTCATTCACTCACAAACGAGAACTTGCTTCTTCCGTCTAATGCAAGACAGTTTGCACCTGAGCCAGACAGGTCATACACTTGAGCATAGACAAGCAAGCAGTTCATTAGTCAATTCATCTTTCAGTCTCTTTGGGTCGAACTACGGTGTTCTGACTTCCTCATTGCACGAGAGGATACGTAGGCATAACTTAACAGTTATCGAACAAAAGTCTCTGTATATTCCCCCTCTTTCCAGCCTTATTCTTTAAGCCTCATGGTCATGGGCATTTCATTCTTGTCCTTACACTGACATTGTATATTACACTTCACTTCTCTTACACTGACACCTGTACATCCTTTCCCAGCTCTTTTGCACACAAAATTGCACTGACACTACCCCTTTAAAACACAAATCTTTTAAGCGTGGATCCCGTCGAGTACGACGGACAATCTGGGTGCTAATACCTTCCCAGGTTGTAACCAACCCCCTTTCTCAGTCTCTCTGGTTCGCAACCGTCTTATCCATTCTTTCTAGGTCTATGCAGCATTGCCTTTCCTCCAGGATAAAAATGCCTAGCTGGCGACTCTATTCATTCCCTGTGAGTTCACTCCTGTGTGTTCTCGCACCCTCCTCTCGCCGACCGTTCGCGTCTGTACCATATTTGAGCCAGTCTCATCTTTTGGGAGCGACACTTGTGCATAACAATTTCGGTATCCAGACCTGGCATGTCCTGATAAGACCAAGCAAAAACATCCACATACTCCCGAAGCATGTCGATAAGTTGCTCTTTCACCGAATCTTGCAGACGGGCCTCGATTTTAACTTCTTTCAAGTATTCTTCCGTACCATGATTAACCGTCTCAACCTCCTCCTGATGAGGAGTGCTAACCTTCTCCTCTTGTCTCAACAACCTGGCTAATTCCTCAGGTAGCTCATAATCTTCTTCAACCCCTTCATCGGCTTGATTAATCTGATTGTCAAAGTCATACGAAGTCATAGCGGTGTTGTTGTCGGTGCAGTCTGGAGGGCATTCTCTACAAGGGTTTAGATTTGTTCATTTTAGTGATCGATTTTATCTTGCTTAGAAAAAGTGAAAATGAAGTTATTATTTTGAAAAACATTGCCATTTTATTTTTGTACAAAAAATGAAAAATGAAAAACAGTGAGCGGAAAAAGAAAAAGATTCATTTGCAAAAGATGTCCTGATATTCATTAATTGATCGTTTGCACAAAATACAAGATGGCCCGATTACAAAATGAGCCCTGACATCTTGGGCAAGATGCAGGACTTGATGCATGCTTAAAGACAGGAAATAATAATTACTCTGCTGGAGTAACTCTTATAATTTCCTGGGAAGACTAGTTTGAGACTTGGTTCCCCGGGATCCTTGGACGTATCCAGTTTTCCAGGTTGCGTTTGTCTTCTTCCTCGCATTCCCCCGCTGACAAATTTGGGCTCCAATGCAGCCTCTGATTGATCCTGTCGAGTTGGTCTGTAACACAACCCGAATCTGTGTTCTTTCTTTTCAACTGGCAGCAGCTTGCCCCAGCCTTGAGCGGTACCCTCCTCAACAACCTTCTGGGCCTGTTGATATGACGCGATGGAAGTCCCAGACACAATAGATGCTTCATTGATGTTAAGGGCCTCAAACCCCGGACTCATGGTCTCATTGATCTCCCCATCCATCTTGTAACACGGTGGGAGAACTGACTTTAGTTAAATGTTACGGATAGCAAGAGTCACCACCGACGTTTATTTTATCCAAAAGGAAAGGGCATAAAAGAACAGGAAAGACCTTAAAAAGATTTTGAGTTCGGGGGGTAGGTTATATAAAGGGAAGGTATTAGCACCCTTTATATCCATGGTTATCCATGGGCTCTTAGTTACTTTGCTCACTTTAAATTGTTTTGAGAAAGTGTAGTGTGTGATTAAAAACTTTCTAAGCACTTTATAATGATCCTCGTATGGATGTATATAAAGACTTTGTTTTGAAAATTTGTTTGAAATGTGAAGTGTAAGAGAGTATTTTGAAAAGGTGAGCAAGTACTTAAGAGGAACCTACCATATGTTAAATCTTTACTGTTCTTATATATTCTTTCAATGGTAAGACTATCCCTATTATTAAGGAATAGGTAGTCATTACCTTGGATGTGATTAAGGGACATTTATAGGGTCATCTGGATATAGGCAACTGTAGGGTGTCTTTAGCAATTCGTAGGGACTTATCATCTTTTATTCGAAGGGACAAGATCATTTATCGTAGGCAACCTCAAAGGGACTTGATCTTTAAAACTATAGGGACTTGATGATATTTATGAAGGGACTTTGCTTAAAACACCCCACTTGGCCTTTTGTATAAGCAACTTGAGAGGCAAACCTAGGAAGTGCAAGATGGCGATCAAAGATCGACTTACGTGTGTGCGTGTTCATATTCAAATATTTATCTTATTAAATTAATTTTTCTAAATTAATTTTAATTTACAAACGTATTATCACTCCCTATAGTTACTAACCATGGCAATATAAATATTTATGAATAATAAAATAAAGACAAAAATAAACCTACGACTATTACAGGGCTTTTGCAGTTACATTATAATATAAACAATAAATAAATATAATAAAGAAATTATAATTAAAATGGTTAGTTAATAGAATAATTATAAGAAGAAGAGGTTAGCAAGAATATACAAGAAATATATACAATTTAATTAAATATTTTTAGATTAAATAAACATTTTTAAAGAATGTTTAAAAGAAAATAATATAATGAGAATAATAATAAGAAACCATAGAATAAATATTTACAAAAAAACATGATTAACTATTTAATTATATATATTAGAAAAATTAATTAAGTTTAATATTTAAAATTGAATAAGAACTAGGGTTAGAGATTTAAAAATAAAATTAGGGTTTGCATATTGAATTAAAATATTAATTTGATTATTTACAAAAATATAAATACATAAATAAATAAAACAAATTTATTTACAAAATATTTTTAGAAACATAAAATGTGAATTATCAATATTCTTTTTATAAAGAAAATCATTAATTTTTACATATTAAAGAAAAGTTTAAATAATATTAGTAATTTTAATTATATAAATATATAAAAAATAATGAAATAAATAAAAGAGATAAAAAAAAAACTTACCTGCTGGAGCCTGGGGTCGAACCCAGGTCTCCCAGCCTCCATCAACACCAGCCAACCAACTGAGCTGCGTGTGCAGCGTGTCCATAGGATGAGCCTTAGTAATAATATGGAAAACCTCTTAAAATGAAAGAATTTTGAACAAAAAAAGGATAACCTAGGGATCGAACCCTGGTTATTGGCTTTACAGGCGCTTCTCCAAAACCAGCTGAGCTACGCGCTCTAATTGATAATATGATAACAAATACTTATCATAAAAACATTCCGAATTTTGAATTCGGATTTCGCGCCAGCCTTCATCTTCCTCACTCATCCGTCCAATTAGCTTATGGCTACGGTTTGTCCGTAGCAAAAAGCTTTAGTGACAGTTTTCTTTCGTCACTACAGAACCTGCAAGTTAGAACATTCATAATACCTCAAATAAATTCATTCTAATCATATAAGACCTTCTAGAACCACAATCCCTTCCAAATATATGATTTTCATATTTTATTTTAATTTAATTTGTATTTTAATGAATAAAATTCAAATAAATATTAAATAAAATGTAAAAAATAAGAAAATGTGTGGGTTGGGTCGTTCTTGATGATATTATAAGGATTGGATGGCAATTTGGTGGGCTCATTTAGCAAAAATTGGTTTTAAGGCCTCATTTGCTTCATAAACTTCCCAAAAATTTCCCAACTTTGCAAGGGCACAAATCCTTCAATTTTAATGCTATGAAGGTGTTCTTGGACATTTTAGAAAGCTTAAAGATACCTCTAACCAACCTCTTTGGTCTCATGTCCATATCTTTTACCATTCTCAAGTTATGCTCTTTGGAAGTTGTTGACTTTTTGTTGACTTTTAAAATGACCTATAATGTCCTAGCTCATACCTTCCAAATGAAGCATTTTTGGGCTTGGCTTGTGAGACACAAAGTTGTAGAGAATTCAATTTCCTTCAAAATGAGCTTTGGATGGAAAAATTTTGATGAAGTATGTGAAAGTTATGGCTGGTCAAAGTTCAGTTGACTTTTCCTATGAAAACCCTAATTTAGAAACTCCTGATTCTTGATGATCTGAAATGTCCTTGATGAAGCTTGATCAACCATTGATCAAATGATGAATTTTAATTCATAAACTTGATGTTGGCAAAAAAATCATGAAGTTTTACTTTGGTTTGGCCACAGTTGGCCTCAGTTTGACTTTTTAACTACTTTGACTGATTTTAACCTATCTGATCATCTGACTGAGCAAATCTTTTGGGAAAGTCTTGAAACTTGTCATGGGGATTCTTGAATACATATAGGATGCTATGAAGCTCACTTTAAGTCTTGTAAGTCTATTTAGCCTGATGAAAGTCAAAACCCTAGTTTAAGATGCATTGCTTAGGAGGATGCATTGTCTGAGGGAATTGTCAAACTTTCTGACTAATTGTGAACCTTGTGAACCTTGTGAACCTTGTGAACCTCATGAGATGTATTGTGAACTTTGTGAACCTTGTGAACCTCTTAATACACAATGTCTTGTCTTGATGAGGGCAAAGTTTGGGGTGCAACAGCTTCCCCTATTCAATTTTCTGAAACCTGAGGGGTTAGATTGGTATATGTGTCATTCGTGACCTGGAAGGTTGAAGGGGATTGAACACAAAAGCCCAAAAATTTGCACTCGCCGGTGCGTAAAGTAACACTGATGATTAATTGTATATGCTTGAGTGGGCTTGAAGATGCCATTTGGAAGAACTGGGGATGGGCTTATAGATGCCATCCATAATATCAGGAGGTGATAATATCTTGGTATTGATACAGGATATCAGCACTAGGTCTTCGTATAGGCCGTCTCTGAATCGTTTATGCAACATAATTTGAATTGTTGAATAAACCAGTAGAAATAAATCTTCATGACGATTATCTCTTCTGGAAATATCCTGGATTAGGGAATGGATCTTCGTATAGACCGTTTGCCTACTCTCAAAGGACGAAAGAATATCAGGATTAATTCTTTCCGGAAATATCTTGAACTAGGGAATGGATCTTTGTACAGACTGTTTGCCTACTATTCAAGAACAAATAGATTAAATCTTCTGAAAATATCTTGGACTAGGGAATGGATCTTTGTACAGACCGTTTGCCTAATATCCAAAGATAGAAAGAGTATCAGGATCAAGTCTCCTGAAGATATCCTGGACTAGGGAATGGATCTTTGTACAGACCGTTTGCCTAATATCCAAGGACAAAAAAGAGTGTCAGGATCAAGTCTCCTGAAAATATCCTGGACTAGGGAATGGATCTTTTTATAGACCGTTTGCCTACTCTCCGAGGACAAAAGAGTGTCAGGATTAAATCTCCTGAAAATATCCTGGATTAGGGAATGGATCTTTGTACAGACTGTTTGCCTACTCTCCGAGGACAAAAGAGTGTCAGGATTAAATCTCCTGAAAATATCCTGGATTAGGGAATGGATCTTTGTACAGACCGTTTGCCTACTATCCGAGGACATCTTGAGTAATGTATAGATCATTTCTGACCTGTCGTGGATTGTTGATGTTGTTTTATCTGCATATAACTATCCTGCAAAGAAAAGGTTAGTTTATGAAATGTGCATGCATGTACGTATGGCATGGTGCATCTATGTAAATGTATTATGCATTTAGGAATATGCTATGGTATGATGTAAATGATATATGTATGAATCATGTAGCCTGAAGCGTCTTGATATCTTTGCATAACAACTGCTGGCTAGGGAAAATAAATCTCGATTCGTTGCTGAAGAATACGAAGACCTCGTTCCCGTATTGTTTGATAGTATAGTATTTATATCCTCCCGTCCTCGTTCGTCGTACTTCTATTGAAGGAATAAGTTCCTGAGTATCCCAACTGAGGATAAAAGAGATGGACATAAATTCAAGGGGAGATGTAACTCGAAGTATCTATAGATTTGCCCTACTGGGGATTTGTAGTTGCCTTGTGGGGATAAACCGGCGAAGCTTCGTTGAATTCCTACCTTCTTTCGTCCTTAGTAAACACTATTACTGCATTTTCATGCATTTATAGTAAACATCAATCAAATTCAAAAGTATACATACATTCAAACACAACCAATGGACGTTTTCGCTTATGTAAATAGGGTAAAAGTAAATCTGGGTTCAAAGATGAAACTTTATTTATATCACAAAGTGACCTATACATAGGTAATTTTGTACAAGGAGACAAAAATCGTAGTAAGAGGAATTCGTCGTGAAACTTTTTTTTTTTACAAAACAAAGAAAATCAGCTATGTGAGAAATAATCCTATTGAGTTTCAATTCTACTATTGCCATTATCTTCAAGTATCTCATCTTCTGCTGTTGAGACGGAAAGGATTGGATTGATCCTTATATGTTCAAGCTTGGGTGAAGTAGTACAACTAGTTGGGGCTACATGAGTGATCCAAACGAGACATAGTCATACGCTTTAATCCCTAACTTTTTCCTGGATTTCCCTTTCAGGTTTTCAATCCACCGGGATACCCTTTTTTGCCCAAGCCACCTTTTCAGGTTTTCGACTTGCCGGGTGTACATTTTTTTATATATATCCCTAATTTTTGCCCGAACCCTTTTGGTTCGCCGGGATGCCCTTATTTTTTCCTAGGCCAGTCAACCTAGCGGGTCTCTTTTTATGCGTAGTATTTTTTAACTATGTCTGCGTTTACAGGCTGTGGGAAGTCTTCACTATCCATAGTAGTAAGCATCATGGCACCTCCTGAGAATACTGTTTTAACTACAAATGGTCCTTCATATGTAGGAGTCCATTTGCCCCTAGGATCACCCTGTGGTAATATGATACGCTTGATTACCAAGTCACCATCCTGATATACCTTTGGCTTAACTTTCTTATTGAAAGCCTTGATCATCCGTTTCTGGTACATCTGGCCATGACAAACAGCTGCCAACCTCTTCTCATCAATCAAATTTATTTGGTCAAGTCGAGTCTGAATCCACTCATCTTCATCCAAGCCTGCATCCTTCATGATTCTTAAGGAGGGGATCTGAACTTCAATGGGCAGAACTGCTTCCATACCATAGACTAAGGAGAATGGGGTTGCCCCTGTTGAAGTACGTATTGTAGTACGATAACCATGAAGAGCAAATGGTAACATCTCATGCCAATCCTTGTAAGTAACAGTCATCTTCTATAGAATCTTCTTAATGTTCTTATTAGCAGCTTCTACTGCCCCATTCATCTTCGGACGATACGGAGAAGAGTTGTGATGCTTAATCTTGAACTGCATGCAGAGATCAGTAATCATAGTGTTATTCAGATTAGAGCCATTGTCAGTGATAATCCTTTCAGGGATGCCATACCTACATATGAGATTGTTCTTAATGAATCGAGCCACCACATTCTTAGTAACAGATGCAAATGAAGCTGCCTCCACCCACTTAGTGAAGTAATCAATAGCAACCAGGATGAAACAATGCCCATTAGAAGCAGTAGGTTTGATTTCACCAATCATATCAATGCCCCACATGGCAAAAGGCCAAGGAGCAGTCAACACATTCAATGGAGCTGGAGGTATATGTACTTTATCAGCATAGATTTGACACTTGTGACATGTTCTGGAGTGTTGATAGCAGTCAGCTTCCATGGTAGACCAATAGTAACCTGCTCTCAATATTTTCTCTGCCATAGTATGGCCACTAAAATGAGTGCCAAAGATCCCATCGTGCATGTCTTCCATAATCTCTGTTGCTTCCTTCTTATCCACACAATGAAGCAAAGTTGAATCATGATTGCGCTTGTACAAAATTCCATTACTTAAGAAGAACTTAGCAGAAAACCTCCTCAGAAACTTCTTATCTTTGACAGATGCCCCTTCAGGGAATTCCTGAGCTTCAAGATATCTTTTCACTTCATAGAACCAATGCTTCCCCTAAGCTTCTTCAATATCAATCTCATTGCAGTATGCAGGCTTCTCAAATCTATCAATAGTAATCTTAGGAGCTTCATCATCCCAGCTAATCTCAAACATAGATGCCATGGTGGCTAATGCATCTGCCAACTGATTCTCTCCTCGTGGAATATGTCCAAAGGTAATCTCTTCAAAATGTGGGATCAAGGATAACACATGTTCTCTGTAAGGAATGAGATTTTCATGCTTGGTATCCCAATCTCCTTTAATCTGACTTACTACCAGGGCTGAATCTCCATATACCTCCAGGAACTGAATCTTCATATCGATGGCAGCTTTGATGCCCAGAATACATGCCTCATACTCAGCCATGTTATTGGTATAATAGAAACAAAGTCTTGCAGTAATCGGTGTATGACAACCTTCAGGAGAAATGATCACAACACCAACACCATTACCAAGTGCATTAGAAGCCCCATCAAAAACCATAGTCCATCGGGATCCTTGTTCAGGTCCGTCATATTGTCTAGGTTCTTTGGTTATAATCATAATGTCTTCATCAGGGAACTCAAAACTCATTGATTAATAATCATCCACTGCTTGATGAGCCAAATGATCAGCTACAACACTTCCCTTAATGGCCTTCTGAGTAGTATACTATATATCATATTCTGTTAAGATCATTTTCCATCTTGCTATTCGTCCGGAGAGAGCAGGTTTCTTGAATATGTACTTGATTGGATCCATCTTTGAAATCAACCAGGTAGTATGAGTCAACATATACGGTCTTAGTCGGCGAGCAGCCCATGCCAAAGCGCATCAAGTTTTCTCGAGCAGTGAGTATCTTGTTTCACAGTCGGTAAACTTTTTGCTAAGGTAGTATATTGCCTTCTCTTTTCGACCAGACTCGTCATGTTGCCCCAACACACACCCCATTGAGTTGTCTAACACTGTTAATTACATAATCAAGGGTCTTCCATTAACTGGTGGCATCAAGATTGGAGGTTCTAGAAGATATCTCTTAATTTCATCAAAGGCTGTCTGGCATTCATCATTCCACTCCATTACCTGATCTTTCTTCAACAACTTGAAGATTGGCTCACAGGTAGCAGTTAATTGGGAAATAAATCTTGCAATGTAATTCAATCGTCCCAAGAAACCTCTAACTTCCTTCTCAGTACGGGGAGTTGGCATCTCTTGTATGGCTTTCACTGACAATGAAACCCAGGAGTTGGCTTTCAATACCTTTTCCACTGACAATGAAACCCAGGAGTTTACCAGATCTAACTCCAAAAGTACATTTTTTTGGGTTCAATCTCAACTTGTACTTCTTCAATCTTTCAAACAGCTTATGCAGATGATCAAGATGTTGCTCTTCATTCTGGGACCTGGCTATCATATCATCCACATATACCTCTATCTCATGATGAATCATATCGTGAAACAAAGCCACCATAGCACGCTGATATGTGGCCCCGGCATTCTTCAAACTAAATGGCATTACTTTATAACAAAAAGTGCCCCACTGTGTAACAAATGTAGTCTTCTCCATATCTTCAGGTGCCATCTTGATTTGATTGTAACCAGAGAAACCATCCATGAAAGAGAATACCTTATGCTGAGCAGTGTTGTCTACCAGAACGTCAATATGAGGAAGTGGAAAGTCATCTTTGGGGCCGGCCTTATTCAAATCCCGGTAATCCACACACATACGTACCTTACCATCTTTTTTAGGTACCGGTACCACATTTGCAACCCACTGGGGATAATAAGACACAGCTAAAAACCCTGCATCAAACTGTTTCATCACCTCTGCTTTAATCTTTTCTGACATTTCAGGACGCATGCGACGAACCTTCTGCTTCTTTGGACGACAATCTTCTTTTACCGGTAAACGGTGAACCACAATGTCTGTATCCAACCCTGGCATATCTTCATAGGACCAAGCAAAGATTTCCACATAATCATGTAACATCTGAATTAATCTGCTCTTAACACCATCCTCTAATTCAGCCCCTATCTTGACCTCTTTCCTGTTCTCTTCAGTTCCCAGATTTACAACTTCGATTGGCTCTTCATGTGGCTGTATAGCTTTCTCTTCTTGTTGTAATAACCTAGCAAGCTCTACAGGTACTTCACAATCTTCCTCCTTTCCATCTTCAGCTTGATAGATCGGATTCTCGAAATTATAATTGGCAATAGTAGAACTGTTATCAACAGAATCCAGAGTGGATGAGGATCTGCATTTTAGTGATGTGGGTGTGTGTAAGAACACATAGCTGATAATCAAAAATAGAAATAAAAGAAAGACAAGGAGCACAATATTTACGAAAACGAAACGTCCATTGATTTTTATTGAATGAAGTATGCAAATGAAATGACATCCCGTAACAAGCATACCATTGTGCCCCGGGTAAAACACAAGGCTTAAAAGTTTAATTGTTCGAAATTACAAATTTAAAAATAACAACACAGTAATAGTATTTACTCCTGACTAAAGGAGATAGGAATAACATCTTCAGTCTTCCAATTGTTGAGCCCATCACCCACAGTAGGAAAAATCCAGTTATCCAGATTGTAGTCTTCATTATAGTCACCCACAGCATTGATTTGATCTCTCATGACCCCTTGATTGGTGATGCGAATAGCACGAGCACGACGAACAACCTTCTGGGACTCTGTAGTGAAACCCAAACCAAACTTGTCAGACTTGTAAGGAATATCAGGAAGCTGACCCCAAATAGTACAACCACCTTCTTCAACCACAGCTCTAGCATCTTTGAGGGAGGCCATTGTAGGAGGTACTCTGGTAACCATAGGAACTTTTTTAACCATAGGAGGAGCTTCAGCAGCAGGAACAACCCAAGGAACTACTTCAAATGTATGGCAAGGATTCTCAACATATTCACCTTCCACTTTAACATACTTAAATGTATTCACATGACTGATCATATATTCTTCCTCTCTGTAAACAGTGACGATCTTTCCCTTCACTGGATATCTCAACTTCTGATGTAGAGTGGAAGTCACAACACCTGTCCCGTGGATCCAGGGGTGCCCAAGCAAACAAGAGTACTCAGGACGAATATCCATTACATAAAAGGTAAAGTTGAAGATTTGAGAGCCTACTTTGATCGGGAGATCTATTTCTCCATGCACCACTCTTCTTGAACCATCAAAGGCCCTCACCACTATATTACTTGGCCTTAACACAGCATCTTCAGGACTAAGCTTGTTCAGAACCTCTTTGGGAAGTACATTCAATGAAGAGCCATTCTCTATCAACACATGAGACAAGGTAGTGCCCCTACATTCAATGGAAATATGCAAAGCCCTGTTATGATTTCTCTTGGCAGGAATCAAATCAGCATCAGAAAAACCTAACCCATTATCATAAGTCAAATGTGCCACACAATTCTCGAACTGATCTACAGAAATATCATTTGACACATGAGCAGTCTTCAAGAACTTGATTAAGGCTTTAGCATGAGCCTCAGAACATAGAAACAAAGACAACATGGAAATTTTGGAGGGAGTATTCCCTAACTGGTCAACAATATCATAATCACTCTTGCGAATGATCTTCAGCACTTCTTCCATCTATTTAGAGAGATTTTCTGCAGTCGGTGCTTTAGCTTGCACAGGTTCAACCACAGGACCTTTGCCCCGAGCATCAGTACTTGGCTCAGAAGTGGAGGTAGTAGCCGGAGTAACTGCACTTTTTGAGGTAGTCAGAGGAGAGAAAATTCTTCCACTTCTGGTGATCTTACTAGATCCGGCAATATTATCAACATCAAGGTTATCATCAGTAACAGGTGCTAAAGGTTCCTGCTTAACACCATGGATATAAACATCAGAACCGTAATTCCAGGGTATGGCTTTATCAGAAGTATACGGAATAGGGCCAGGAGTTGTAATAATCATGGGAGGCACTCTAACTTCAGCAACAGTCTTCACCAAACCTTCAGCAGTAATTTTGATAGGACCCTTGGAAGGGATCTTGACGGGGCCTTTGGAGGTAATCTTCACTGGCACTTTATCAACCATGTCCACCTCTTCAACCTTCGTACCTTGAGTTAGATGTTCAACCATACCTTCCATAGAAGGTGTCCTCTCAAACAATATGGTATAATTGTCCATGAGGCGTTGAATACCATCCTTCAACTTCCAGCAGCTATCACGTTTGTAAGCACAATAAAAACAGTCTTCATTACAACCTGGAAAGAACCCAGCTTGTACCAACCTCTTCTTAATAACAGATAGAGGAGTAGTCACATCTACTACTAAGGAAACATAGGAAACTTCATCAACAACATTAACAGTCTTCTCATGATTGGGCATGGGAGCAGTAATCACATTTGGAGTCCCAGGAGGGTCAAATTCAATCTCTCCAGCTTCAATCATATCTTGAATCTTGTTTTTCAATATCCAGCAGTTGTTGGTATCATGTCCCGGACAATTAGAATGATAGGCACATCGTGCATTAGGATTGTACCGAGGAGAGGAAGTATTAGGATTCTGAGGAGGGTCCTTCAAAGTAATGAGTTCCCCTTTCAACATGTGTTGCAAGGCTTGGTCCAGTGACATGTTGATCTTAGTGAACTGTCTTCTAGGCTTCTGTTGATTGCTCTGTGGTAGCTCTGGTGCTGCAGGAGCAGGATTGGAAATGTGAACTGCTCCCACAGATTGGTGACTTCTGTTACGACTGGGTTGACCATACACAACATTAGACTCCTTCTTTCCACTAGGTGGCTTCTTAGCGGTGCTTGATGAAGAGGCACCCACCTGTATCTTTCCACTTCTTATACCACTCTCCACACGTTCTCCAGTCATTATCAGCTCGGTGAAACTAGATGATGAGCTTCCAATGAGGTGACTATAGAATGGACCATTCAGCGTACTCATGAACATATCATCTAGCTCCCTGTCAGTCAGAGGAGGTTGAACTCTTCCAGCCAGGTCTCTCCATTTTTGGGCATACTCCTTGAAATTCTCCTTAGCACCCATTGACATGCTTTGGAGCTGCATGCGATTAGGTGCTAAATCAACATTATATTGGTATTGCCTGTAGAAGGCCTCAGCAAGATCATTCCAATCATGAATATTGGCACTCTCCAATTGGTAATACCATTCCAATTGAGCTCCAGACAAGCTCTCTTGGAAGAAATGAATCCACAATTTCTTATCAGCAGAATGTGGTTGAATCCTCCGAACATAGGACCTTAGATGCAGCTTGGGACATGAGACACCATCATACACCACAAAAGTAGGAACCTTGAAACCAATAGGTATAACCACTCCAGATATTAAGCTCAGATCTTCAAAATCAAGCCCAGAAGATTTTTGTAACTCCATGGCATTCATCCTGTCTACCAGCATCTTATACTTATCTTCATTAGGATCATGATAATAATTCACTTCAGAATCAGAATCTCCCATAGTATCATGGAGACTGCCTCCCTCTTTCTCAGAATTTTCAGACTCATAATCATCAACCTGTTCCTTTGTCTTGACAGGACCTCTGAACCTTCTTCCAAGATTAATAAAGCCTCCTGGTCTTCTATTCTTCTTATTCTTCTTAGCCAGCAGTGTCTTCAGCACATCTTGTCCCTTTGACAAGTTCAGAATCAACTCTTGGAATTGTGCATTCTGAGCCTGGAGATCTTTGACAGTCTGTTCAAGAGCCATTTCTGCTGAAATAAACAGCGAGAAGATAAGATACTTGTACATAAGAAACTTGTGATGCAGTGATATGGTATGTAAATGCGTATGCAATGTTTTCAAGGACCGCAGGATTTAAATTTGTTTAAACAATCAAAAAGGTAAACTTTTATTAGTAATAAACTTTTTTGCCCCTTGGGCTTACAATAAAATGAATACAAAAATGGGTTTTTAAGTCTCCCATGGACGTTTCCTCTTTGTGTTGAGGTATGAGTTGAGATTCCGTTCCTCGTGAAGTTGTTTTGTTAGCTCCAGGATTCTTTCTTGACTTGCTTTGTAATGAGTCTCAAAAGTATCTCTTTGCTCCTTCAACTGGATCCAGGACCTCTGTAACTCTTCCATGTCAGTGGGCATGTCTGGGTGAAGAATGACATAAGAAGTATCTCCTTCAGCAACAGGCTCCATAGTAACTGGCAGGATAGCAGGATATGGCATCATAAGAGTCTGAGCACGAGATCGCAACCATCTGAGGTAAGCTTCCATAGGAATAGTGTACTTGGGTTCCAGAGTCTTGTTGTCAACCTTGTTCACTTTACCCCATGCTCGTATGAACTTTTGACAATAACCTTGTAGATCGTTGTCGTAGTCGAACACAATACCCTGAATCAACATGTCATGAGGACCATCACTTCGAGCGTAACCAAACTGACGTAGAGCTAAAGAAGGGTTATAGGTAATGTCCCCTCTTATGCCAAAGAGTGGCACATTAGGGAACTCCCCATAACGGTCAATGATAGTAACATTCTCCATAGATCTAGAGCACCAATGGATATCTGAATGAGAGAGTGACATGATTCTTTTAGACTACCTGAACCCTTGTTCATTATTCATCACTGATCGAGGAAGGTGAGAAATAAACCACCTAGACAAGAGAGGTATGCAGCACATCAGAGTTCCTCGCGCCTTCGTAGTACGGGTATGAAGAGAGTGTAAGATGTCTCCAAGTAAAGTGGGCACTGGATTATGAGTCAGAAATATGTTGATGGCATGTACGTCTATGAACTGGTCTGGATTGGGGAACAATACTAAGCCATAGATCAATAGGGCTAAGATCTCCTCAAAAGCATCATAACTCATAGCCTTCAGGAATACTTGAGCTTTCTCCATCAATACTTTAGCAAGAATGCCCTTAACTCCACTTCTTGTTTCCAGGACAATGTCTGATTTCTTCAGATGTAGGGCTGCAACAATGACTTCAGGTTTAGGCTCTTTTTCCAAGCCTGTGAAAGGTTTCTGATCAAGGATAGGTATACCCAGAAGCTCGGAGAACTCTTCCATTGTAGGAACCAGCTGATAGTCGGGGAATGTGAAATAATGATGTTTAGGGTCAAAGAACTGAAACAGAACACTCATCATGTCTTCATTGAACCCTGAAATGACTAGATCCAGCAGGTGACCATGCCTCTTGATGAACTGGGAGTTTTCAGAAACTTGAGAGACCAATTCCTTAAGCTTAGGAGGTATTCCTACAAAGTTGATCCGGATAGTATTCCTACGAGCAGAAGCCATGACCTGCAACAAAGAACAAAGATAAATCCTTTGGTCCTTGAAATGGTTAGTGAAAATGCTATGCTTATGATGCATGATGATGCTATGATGTTATGTTCAATCACAAACATGTGGCACACACAAACAAATCACACAATAGCCCTAGGTTTGAAGGCTTGCATGAGGTTTAAAGGTAAGTACCCTCCCCTGAAGTTTAGATGGTTCATCCTGTCCTATAAAGTAACCAGGTTCTAAGGGATCTCAATATCATTGATCCTTCACAAGGGTGGTTCAGTAGGCAACTTACTTGCCAACCAAAACCCTCCAAGTTTAGAATCTCAATGAGTGTAGCATCGAGTATCAACCAACTTCAGTCTTCACCAAAGTCGGTTATCTCACTACTTTCTAAAGGCCAAGATGGGATGACTAGGGTTCTAAAAGTTAGTTAGTGTAATGACAACATATGGCAGCCTCATATTATCCTCAACTTTCTTAAGGAACATAAGCACCAACCAAGAAGTCACACTAACTATGGCCACCAGATCAACCATATCGGTATACGCCGTACAGTTTCCTTGGTCTATTGCCATTTACCTAAGGTACACTAGATCTGGGTTAGGATCTTTCACACATAAGAGCCCAACAGATAAATATAAAGCAAACAAAACAAACAATTTAAAGTGATCTAATTCCTAAGGGTACCCCTCTTTTATTAATCCCTAGCAGAGTCGCCAGTTCTGTAACACGGTGGGAGAACTGACTTTAGTTAAATGTTACAGATAGCAAGAGTCGCCACCGACTTTTATTTTATCCAAAAGGAAAGGGCATAAAAGAACAGGAAAGACCTTAAAAAGATTTTGAGTTCGGGGGGTAGGTTATATAAAGGGAAGGTATTAGCACCCTTTATATCCATGGTTATCCATGGGCTCTTAGTTACTTAGCTCACTTTAAATTGTTTTGAGAAAGTGTAGTGTGTGATTAAAAATTTTCTAAGCACTTTATAATGATCCTCGTATGGATGTATATAAAGACTTTGTTTTGAAAATTTGTTTGAAATGTGAAGTGTAAGAGAGTATTTTGAAAAGGTGAGCAAGTACTTAAGAGGAACCTACCCTATGTTAAATCTTTACTGTTTTTATATATTCTTTCAATGGTAAGACTATCCTTATTATTAAGGAATAGGTAGTCATTACCTTGGATGTGATTAAGGGACATTTGTAGGGTCATCTGGATATAGGCAACTGTAGGGTGTCTTTAGCAATTCGTAGGGACTTATCATCTTTTATTCGAAGGGACAAGATCATTTATCGTAGGCAACCTCGAAGGGACTTGATCTTTAAAACTATAGGGACTTGATGATATTTATGAAGGGACTTTGCTTAAAACACCCCACTTGGCCTTTTGTATAAGCAACTTGAGAGGCAAACCTAGGAAGTGCAAGATGGCGATCAAAGATCGACTTACGTCTGTGCGTGTTCATATTCAAATATTTATCTTTTTAAATTAATTTTTCTAAATTAATTTTAATTTACAAACATATTATCACTCCCTATAGTTACTAACCATGGCAATATAAATATTTATGAATAATAAAATAAAGACAAAAATAAACCTACGACTATTACAGGGCTTTTGCAGTTACATTATAATATAAACAATAAATAAATATAATAAAGAAATTATAATTAAAATGGTTAGTTAATAGAATAATTATAAGAAGAAGAGGTTAGAAGGAATATACAAGAAATATATACAATTTAATTAAATATTTTTAGATTAAATAAACATTTTTAAAGAATGTTTAAAAGAAAATAATATAATGAGAATAATAATAAGAAACCATAAAATAAATATTTACAAAAAAAAACATGATTAACTATTTAATTATATATATTAGAAAAATTAATTAAGTTTAATATTTAAAATTGAATAAGAACTAGGGTTAGAGATTTAAAAATAAAATTAGAGTTTGCATATTGAATTAAAATATTAATTTGATTATTTACAAAAATATAAATACATAAATAAATAAAACAAATTTATTTACAAAATATTTTTAGAAACATAAAATGTGAATTATCAATATTCTTTTTATAAAGAAAATCATTAATTTTTACATATTAAAGAAAAGTTTAAATAATATTAGTAATTTTAATTATATAAATATATAAAAAATAATGAAATAAATAAAAGAGATAAAAAAAAACTTACCTGCTGGAGCCTGGGGTCGAACCCAGGTCTCCCAGCCTCCATCAACACCAGACAACCAACTGAGCTGCGTGTGCAGCGTGTCCATAGGATGAGCCTTAGTAATAATATGGAATACCTGTTAAAATGAAAGAATTCTGAACAAAAAAAGGATAACCTAGGGATCGAACCCTGGTTATTGGCTTTACAGGCGCTTCTCCAAAACCAGCTGAGCTACGCGCTCTAATTGATAATATGATAACAAATACTTATCATAAAAACAGTCCGAATTTTGAATTCGGATTTCGCGCCAGCCTTCATCTTCCTCACTCATCCGTCCAGTTAGCTTATGGCTACGGTTTGTCCGTAGCAAAAAGCTTTAGTGACAGTTTTCTTTCGTCACTACAGAACCTGCAAGTTAGAACATTCATAATACCTCAAATAAATTCATTCTAATCATATAATTCAACTTATTATGGTCCAATTGGTTCAATTAAACCCTTAATTTCACGTGGAATCACTCCTATGCCGAATCCCTAATTCATGAGTTCAAGAACCCTAAACATGGTGTAATTCGATTCAGTCCACGAAACTCAAATTTAGTTGCCCAGAAAGCTTCAGTACAATGAAACAAGCAAGGTTAGACTATCAAAACCAATTAAAAACCAGTAAACTCATGAAACCGAAAAAATGCAAACATGACATGAACATGAATTCGGTTTATGCAAATGGTGGTGTTTTATGTGTTGTTGATGATCGAAACATGTCTAGTGAGTCTCAATGAAGCTAAAGCAACCTTTAAATTGCCTTGAAAGTGTCTCTAGCCAAGAATCCGAGTATGAGTTTTTGGATGAAATTTTGAAGTTTGAGAATGCTCTTGGAAGCTGAGAATTCGTGGCTTTGTGATTGCTTAATGTTGTATATATATCATGTAGTGAAATTAGGTCAAGAAACTAGTCCATCCATTGGACTTTTTGATCCATAGAGATTGAAAAAGATATGATCTTAAAAACATTGAAAACTTGGATATATTACTATTTTTGGATGATCTGAAATTATATGGTATCAATCAAGTTTAAATGAATATTAAGACCTTCTAGAACCACAATCCCTTCGAAATATATGATTTTCATATTTTATTTTAATTTAATTTGTATTTTAATGAATAAAATTCAAATAAATATTAAAAAAAATGTAAAAAATAAGAAAAGGTGTGGGTTGGGTCGTTCTTGATGATATTATAAGGATTGGATGGCAATTTGGTGGGCTCATTTAGCAAAAATTGGTTTTAAGGCCTCATTTGCTTCATAAACTTCCCAAAAATTTCCCAACTTTGCAAGGGCACAAATCCTTCAATTTTATTTCTATGAAGGTGTCCTTGGACATTTTAGAAAGCTTAAAGAGTCCTCTAACCAACCTCTTTGGTCTCATGTCCATATCTTTTACCATTCTCAAGTTATGCTCTTTGGAAGTTGTTGACTTTTTGTTGATTTTTAAAATGACCTATAATGTCCTAGCTCATACCTTCCAAATGAAGCATTTTTGGGCTTGGCTTGTGAGACACAAAGTTGTAGAGAATTAAATTTCCTTCAAAATGATCTTTGGATGGAAAATTTTTGATGAAGTATGTGAAAGTTATGGCTGGTCAAAGTTCAGTTGACTTTTCCTATGAAAACCCTAATTTAGAAACTCCTGATTCTTGATGATCTGAAATCTCCTTGATGAATCATGATCAACCATTGATCAAATGAAGAATTTTAATTCATAAACTTGATGTTGGCAAAAAATCATGAAGTTTGACTTTGGTTTGACCACAGTTGACCTCAGTTTGACTTTTTAACTACTTTGACTGATTTTAACCTATTTGATCATCTGACTGAGCAAATCTTTTGGGAAAGTCTTGAAACTTGTCATGGGGATTATTGAACACATATAGGATGCTGTAAAGCTCACTTGAAGTCTTGGAAGTCTATTTAGCCTGATGAAAGTCAAAACCCTAGTTTAAGATGCATTGCTTATGAGGATGCATTGTCTGAGGGAATTGTCAAACTTTCTGACTAATTGTGAACCTTGTGAACCTCATGAGATGTCTTGTGAACTTTGTGAACCTTGTGAACCTCTTAATACACAATGTCTTGTCTTGGTGAGGGCAAATTTTGGGGTGCAACACATCTCTATGTACTTGTACGTAGCCAGTTGGCTAACAAGGATATCTTCTTCCCCGCAGATGGTGATGATTTGGCCCTCCCACTCGAATTTTAACTTCTGGTGAAGGGTAGAGGTAACAGCGCCAGCGGCGTGGATCCAAGGTCTACCCAACAGACAGCTATAGGCCGGCTGTATGTTCATCACAAAGAAGGTAGTTTTAAAGGTTTGCGGGCCAATCAACACAGGTAAATCGATCTCTCCAAGCACCGATCTCTTAGAGCCATCAAATGCTCTCACCACCAAATTACTCGGGCGCAATGCCAAGCTATCATACTCCAACTTCACCAGGGCTTTCTTTGGGAGGACATTGAGTGAAGACCCAGTGTCCACCAGTACGTGAGAAAGGACAGCACCCTTGCATTCCAAGGTGATGTGCAAAGCCTTATTATGGTTGCGCCCCTCCGTTGTTAAATCAGCATTTGTAAAGCCCAGTCCATGATTGGTGTTGACATTTTCAACCACAGTTTCTAACTGATTGACAGTAATCTCCTCCAGCACGTATGCTGCATGCAAGACTTTCAACAATGCATTCCTGTGAGCTTCGGAACACATTAACAGTGATAATATGGAGATTTTGGAGGGTGTTTGGTGAAGCTGGTCCACCACCTTGTAATCACTCCTTTTTATTATTCTCATGAACTCGTCTACATCTTGTTCAAAAGATGTCTTATGAGTGTCTTTGGAAGTTGGCTCTTCGGATACCACATTCTTTCCTTTTGCCTTAGCAGCAGCTTCTGCTTCAACATTGGGTCTTTGTGCTTGTGAGGCAAAAAGGCGTCCGCTTCTGGTGAAGCCTCCGCCTCCCCCAACATTTTAAATTTCTGGTGAAGAGGTTGATGAATCCAGAGTGATTTTCTCCCCATTGCAGTAGAGATCAGAGCCGTAGTGCCAAGGTATGGCATTACTGCTTTCATAAGGAACAGGCCCAGGTACCGTAATGGTAACTGGACTGATCGCTGCAGCGGAAGAAACTGTGATGGTGTGTGGATCGTAGTAGATCGTGACTGGAGATCTGGCAGGAGGTGTTGTAGTTTGTTGTTGAAAATTGTTGTTGTTGTGAACATTTGCTGGGTCATAGTAGATTGCGACTGTTGAAACATCTTCATTAATGTTTGTTGGCGTTGTAGAAGATTCCGTTGATAAAACGGGTGCTGATGTTGTAGAAGAAAAAGTCGTTGAACTCTGATCTGTTGAAATAATGGATGGAAGAACTTCTAGAGTTGTTGAAGAATCGGTAGGAATGATAGTTGTTACGGTTGTAGAAGAAACTGTTGAAGGAAGAATTGTTGGTGTTGTAGGAGAATCCATTGTTGTTGAAACAAGAGTTGCTGAAGGAGCTGTTGAAGTAATCTGCAAGATTCCATCTTTGATGAGGCCATCTATGCCAAACCTTAGCTTCTCACAACCATTACTAGCTGTCGTGCATAATTCACAGCATGCCCCACAGCCCGGGAACACTTGGCATCTCAAAAGTTGAACTTTAACTTCAGCCAGTGGTGTTTGAATCTGTGCAACATTATCAATTAGTGTAGATGGTTGGCCCTCCTCAATGGTATTAATCCTAGGCCCACCATGATTAGGCATAAGATGTTTGTTAACGTTCGGAGGAGGTGCGAAATTGAGAGCTTTGGAGTCGACCAAATCCTGAACCTTCATCTGTAAGGCTCTGCATTTCTCTGTATTGTGACCAGGTGCATTGGAGTGAAAGGAACACCTGGCATTAACATCATAATTCTTCATGAGATTAAGAGGATCCGGTGGTGCCAACGTCCTTAACTCAACCAGGTTAAGCTTCAGGAGTTGTGGTAATAAGGCAGCATAAGGCATAGGGATAGGGTCAATCACCCTATTTGCCTGAGATGGCCTCTGTTGAAAGGGACACGGCTGTTGGTTGCTATTGTTGTTGTTGTAGGTTCTTTGTTGCGGAAAATGAGAAGGTTGCTGATAGTGATGTTATTGTTGTTGTTGTTGAGGATATAATGATTGTTGCGGAACCGGAGCTGGGATGGTAACAGCTGCTACTGATCTGTGAGGATATTGGGGTCTGCCCCTACTTGTATGAATAACATTTGTTTCGCCCGCCCTCCGGGGTCCTGCAAAAGGTTTTCCGGGGTTGCTGGAGGAACTTGCACCATTGTCAGAGATTTTTCCCATCTTTAGAAGACTTTCAATTCTCTCACCAGCTATAACTACATCAGCGAAACTGGTAGAGGAGAAAGCAGCAAGTCTATCAATATAAGTTCCTTGCAAGGTGTTCATGAACATGCCAGCCATCTCCCTTTCTGACATGGGTGGCTGGACAGCAGCAGCAAGCTGTCTCCACCTCTGAGCATAATCCCGGAAGGTATCCCTCGAAGACTGAGACATACCCATTAGAAGAGTTCTATTGGGGGCCATGTCTAGGTTGTACTGGTATTGCCGGACGAAATCCTCGGCCAAGTCTTTCCAACACATTATAGTGGCCCTTGTCAAGTGCGAATACCATTCTCTTGAAGCTCCAGTCAGATTGTCCTCAAAATAGAACATCCATAATTCTCATCCATAGTATAAGCCTTGAGTCTTCCTAGGAAAGATTGCAGAAGAGTACGTGGGCAGGAGGTACCATTATACTTCTCAAAGCAAGGGGGTTTGAATTTGTGGGGAATCCTCACACCATCTACCATATACTTCTCAAGGCAATTTCTGAGATTCCAAAGATCTTAACTTTTCAGCGATCTCGTCCAATCTTCTATCATATACCTCATCTCCAGCCCCTATAACAGTAAACTGTTCTTCTTGGGGATCCTCTTGCAGGATTCTGCCCCCAGCAGTATTACCTTGAACATTCCTCGGGATGTTAACATCTGGATTCAGATGGGGTCCATACTCTAGAGGGTCAATACGAGGCTGCCCCTGTTCATTATTGCTGGTTCCCCCTATTCTAAGATGGGGCTCCTCAGGTGCCTGTCACTCTACCAGCTCTCTCAATCTTTCTTGGCTCTGGGCTAAGCCAGTCATGACAGCCATAAATTGAGACATTTGGTTTCTCATCTCGACCCTTTCGTTTTCCATCTGATTTCCGACCTCATTCAGGTCCTGTTGTACCTGCTCCATCTGAATGCCTGGAAGGTTGTTGCGGGTTAGGTACCGGTGTGTGCGGTTGACAAGGAACACTCGGTGACGAGCAATGTTTCCTGAGATCACAACAAAGTTAGACACAAAAATAATGACAAAAAAAACTGCAAAACAAAGACAAAGTTAGTATGCAATGCAATATGCTTATTTATTTTCCAAGGTATCCGGTTTGGTTCTTGGTTTTGATCTTTCCAGACCTCGAGGAAGATGCTTGATGTTGTTGAGAAAAGAAGCCCAATGAAAACAAACTAAATATATTACAAATGATGAAAAATACATAGTTTGTTTACAATACATGCCCATGGAGGGTCAAAAATACAACAAAAGGGAAAATTACATCAAAAGGAAAGAACAACAAGCAAAGAGGAACCAGACATCCAATCCATGATCATCTTCCCTGACCTCCTTCAAGAGTGCCTCATTCACCGGACCAGCTGGGTGCTCTGTAATGGTCCTAATGAGGAGGTTCCTAGTAGCAATGGCATTAGTCATCTTCTTATGCCTGTCCTGGTCTTTTGATCTCTTTAACCCTGCTCGAAGCTTCAATTCTGAAATCACCTTCTGTGCATCCAACAAAGCCTCCTCCTGCTTCTTCTCATTGGCCTCCAGCTGCTCAATCTTGGCTTGAGTCTTCTGGTCTTCTTGTGCACGGGCTTCGGTGATCCTAAACCACATAGCCTGGCTCTTTTGCAGATAGTGCTCAGCCCTAGCTCTCTGAATCTTGGCCTCCTTGCAGGCATTCTTCAATATCTGTTCCCCTGCTCTTGCTTTCCTTATGTAGTCCTCTGTCTTTTCAATCTTGGTCAGATGCTCAGTCTTGAGCTTTTCCAATCTCTCAATGTCCAGACGACCTTCACTTCTTTCCCAAAGAGTCTTCTTCAGGGCTTGAGATAGCTGCTCATTCCTTTCCTTCAACTTTTCAAATTCCTCCAGGCTAACAGTTGCTGCAGGCTGTACTGTAGATGGTCCAGGTGTGTCTTCCAAGGTGAAAGACATTCTGGTGATCTGAGCTCTAATACGGGACCAATCATAGTACTAAGCTGAAGCAACATTGTTACATTTTCCAAGAATAGCTATCCCTTTTATCTGGATGTTGTCCCAAGCCCAAGCAATTTTCCTGACAACAGCTGAATTAGGTTGAACTTTACAGTATAGTGTCTCAGCTAGATCCTATCCTCTGGGAGGGTGAACTAAGGCATAGCCCAATTGTCTATTAAACAGCAAAGGGTTGTAGTTGATGCAACCTTTTACTCCTATTAGAGGCACATTTGGGTATTGTCCACAGCCGGTGATAATGAACCTGCCTTTGGTGCCTTGGGTACACCATCTGATATCATCTGAAGTCAAGGAAATGAACCTTTTGGCCCAATTCTTCTGTTGGTGTGGGTTCAAGAAAGCATCTGATTTAGGCAGGTGTCTGAGTAACCAAGAGTAGAACAAGGGAGCACAACATCTGACCAACTTCCCCCTTTGTTTTTCATTCCTCTGATGGATGGAGTAGTAAAAATCCCATAGCAATGTAGGCACTGGGTTCCTTAGCAAAAACAAGTGGATGGCATTCTTACTAACAAATTTAGGCTCATCTGCAAACAATTTAGCCCCATATATGTTGAGGGCTAAAAATGCACAGACTGCCCTCCATTCTCCCAAGGTAGCCTTCAGGATAGCCTGAGAAATCAAGAAGTCCAGATGTAAACCAGGAATCCCAAGTTTTGTTGTCATGCTTTGCTCAATAAGGGCATGCTCCAAGTACAATGCCCTTGCTATCTCCTCACTACCGGGAGCAGTCATCTCTAGATTGAAAGGGATCCCTCCTCTGATAGGTACTCCAATCAATAAAGAAAACTCTTACAATAGAGGCCCCATCTGAAAGTCAGGAAAGGTGAAGCACCTGAGTGGAGGGTCATAGAACTGCAAGCATGTGTGGATCATGCTTCTCTAGGAAGAATCAAGGTCCATAACCATGTCTAAAATACCTCCATGATGCTCTCTGAACAGTGAGATGTGGCCAGGTGTGATAAGTGACTGGACCTGCCTGATACCAGTCAAAACAGGCTCAAAAAAGTGATAAGATATGTTGCTCTTCCTGGGTGTAGCCATGAGTGCTGCTGAAGAATCTGAAGAAAAATGCTGATGAAGATCATAAACTGAGAAGCTGGAAGTAGGTCTCTGACAGACTGATGCTGGTGAGGATGGAGATAACTGAAGCAGATAACTGAAGAAGACAGTTGAAGCAGAGGTCTAAACTGAAGAAGGGGTCAAAACCAAAACCAAGATATAATGAGGTGGATACCCTGAAAAACAAATAAAAAAATGTTAAATGATGCAATGATGATATATGAAAATGATATGCAAGGGTTTGTGATCAAGAGCTGGATCTGATTATCTGTCTTGATATAAAGTCCATGTAGGTTCAAAAGTCCAGATGAAGGCTCCAAAATCCAGTAACCAGGGTGGGGGACTCAAATAAAGAGTCACATGTCCAGGGTTAATCACAAGAACTGTCCAAAGTGGAGTACTCTTAAACAAAACAGTAACAGGGTATGATGTGGCCAAGGCTTCCTGCAAACCTGTAAACAACCCAACCCCCTCGCATGTGATGTTCTAGAACACGGATCCTCAGACTTGGATCAGTTATGAGAAGTGTAAACACTTCTAACCCAGAGGTACAATGTTTACAATAACCATAAAAGATCCTCCTCTAATTCACCTCAGATTCTGAAGGTCATAATAAAGGTCATCCAGACTTAGCAGGCTTCCCAGATAGCCCTAGCACTACAGGAAATCTGTAGCACAGAGTTCTCAAGAAGAAACCTGTAAACATCCCAAATTTGCCCTCACCCATTTCACCATGGCTTGTGATCTTTTCATTTGCATAAGTTCAATTATATCACATCATGTTGCATTTTTGCTTCACTGCATTGGTTCAAAGTCATCTGCACCTAGGGTTTGTGATCTGAGCAATCCATGAGCTATCTGAGCCACTCCAAAGGTCTTCAATCATCTCAAGAGGGCCCATGTATGTTCAATCATCATATTATATCCTCCCAAGATCAAGAAAGTCAGAAAATCACAAGAACTTGCAAGGCATGGAAGCAGAGCCAGGTTTAACTGCACAGATGACCTAAAATTAGGGTTTTGGTTTCAAAGGACATAACTCCAAATTTTTTGGTCATTCTTGTTTCTATGGGTCTCTATTTTTTATAAGGATCATGCATACCAAGTTTGATGGAAAAATTCATTGTGGAAGTCATCTGGTCACTGGGTAACTTCTTGAGCAAGTCAGAGCCAAATCAGGGCATCTGAGACCCCCCAACATGGAACCAAAATGGATTTTTCATCAAAATGAAGTTATTTGGTCTTTATTTGATCATTGAAGTGTTTGGAAGTTCACAAATTTGAAGAAAAGTGGGCTAAACCAAAAGTTGCCAAATATGGAAATGACTTGTAATGTAAACTTTCTATTTTGGGAAAGTTTTTCAACCTCCTCTTTCTCAACCAAAAATGCTTCAAATGAAAATTCTTGGTCATGAAAGTTGTATATTGGATCATTCCCTTTTCAAAAAGTACAAGAACAAGACCTAATTCATTTTGGAACTCAAGTTATGGCTTTCCAAAGATGGCAAAAATCACATAATTTCAAGTTTCATGTCAAAGAGGGATTTTTGCAAAACCTCATGCCAAGCAAATTTGTGACCTCAAAGTGACTTCTAACCATCATACAAACTTTGTGCAATGCCTGAAAGTCAGATTTGTGCCAAGAATTCCCAAGTTTCATGACTTGTGCATGAAGAAATCAAGAAAGGGCCAAACTTCATGAAATTTGCAAAACCCCCCACAAACTTCAATCCACTTGCTAATTGGCCTCAATCTGAATTCCATGGCTGCCCTTGAAACAAGCTGCACAGGACATGCCTTTGTCCTTGGCCTGAATTTGCCCATACCTCAAAGGACACCTAACCTTGACGTTTTGCAAAATGAACCATACCAATCAGCATAGGCCACCAACAACTCTCTGACCTATCAAGACTTGATACATGGACCAAATACAAGCCATTACACACAACAAGCAAGGCAGAATCCTCCCACAACTCAGCAACCACAAAAACTCCCTCTTATGCATTTTTCTTCGAAACTGATCCCACAAGCTACAAACATCAAAACAAACTTCATAGAACAACTCACCATGAACCACTGATCATTTCCCAACCCTCATCTTGCCCTGAAAGCTCCCATATCAAAAACACGATTTATCTCCCCCTTTGAACTGAACTGCATCAATCTCACAAACCAGCCACAAAAAACTCCAACCAAGCATCAAAGCTTCTTCAGGAAGATCATTGGAGGGGTTTTGAAGCCAAGAAGCTGCCTGAAAGCTCTAGGGTTGAAAGCTCCATCTCATGTAGCTCTCTCAAACGTTTTTTTTCCAGAAATCCTTTTTTAAGTTATAGAATTGTTCCTTATGATCTCCTGATTACTCTAATCTTTGTGGTTTTGAAAATGGTGTAGAAATAAGGTTGTATGGTTGTTCTGAAATTTCTGCCATTTTTGCTTTTTGTTTCGAATCTTGCTGGTGAGTGAAAATAAATGAGGTTTGAGGTTAGGGATGAGTTTAGGAAGGTGAGAGGACCAAATCTGGAGCTTTAGAGCTCCAGAAATGGCATGGGGAGAGAGTTGAGATTTTTCAGGGGAGAATGTCACCGGAGAAGACGACCGGAGCTCTTCTCCGGTGACCTGAAAGTGATTAGGGTTTCTAATTAGGTTTAGGGCTTTGTTTAAATCTGGACCCTTGGATGAAGCTTTCCCACGTGTGATAAAGGGTCTGGATCATTTCATTAACTATTAATTGTAGATTAAATATTAATTAATTAAAATTAGTCAGGTTTAAATATGGGCCTTAGGATAGCGCACCAAGTCAAACTTCCCCAGCCCAGAATGAATCTCAGCCCTCCTTTCAGCTTACTTTCTTTTTATTTAATTTTTATTGTATTTTCTTTATTAAATTTTGTACGAATTTTTAAAAATAGGAAAATTAGTCAAAAAATTCTGAATTTTTTTATCAAGCATTTTATTAATTTTCAGAACCCAAAAATATTTTTATTTTTATTTTTTGCATTAAAAAATATTTTTAAATCATTTAAATGATTATTTTTAATTAGTTAATGAGAATTAATTAATTAAAAATACATTTAGGTATTTAAAAATCCCAAAAAAAATCAGAGAGCATTTTAAAACATTTACAAACTCACAACACAAATTTCTTTTTGGTTTTGATCACACTTTGACAATTTTCAAATGAATTAGGGTTCTTAAATTTGATTATTTTTAACCCTAACTTCAAAAATTCATAACTTTTGAACCAAAGTGAGTTTGTGAATGGTTATTTTTGCATTGTGTTATGCATGACTTAAAGTTTCTAAAAACATTTTTGTTCCATTTTTATCTTGCATTTTAAATTTGTTTGGCATTTTACTTTTAGGATCACCCTTAAAACCCTAGAAATTTAGGAAAATCATAAGCCTCTTAGGGTTTAGCTTCTGACCTTCCCCTTTGGGCAGTGAACTTGTATAGGTTTAGGGTTCCTTTGGTTTCATTTTCAATTTTTTATCTTACCATTTGCTTTTGATTTCGAATTTTGCATCTTATTTGATCATATAACCCTAATTTTGCACCTCATTTGCATCCATCTTGCATAAGCTTGCATACATAAACTTGCCATGACATTTTGTGCATCCACATGGCATATAAGACACCTTAGGACATATTAGAATCATGTTTGGTCATTGCATCATTCATTTGCCATGTTTTTGCTTTCATTTGATGTCATGTACATTCATGAACTTTCATGCTTCTTACATGTCTCATTTGCATTCTCATCTCTTGTATGAACATTCATATCACTTGACATGCTTTCATACCATCTCATAATGTCATTTGCATAATGAATATGCTTCTGAATTTGGCTTTCATCTTTGCATTCATTTCATTTTCATTTCATTTCATTTTCTTTTTGCTAACTTTTCAGGTGGTAAATGTTTGAGAAGTGAATTTACCTTCACTTCTCATAATCTCTTATCATCTCTCTTATGCATCATTGCTGCATTTTACTTGTGAATAAGAGTGAGCTTGCTCATTCATGCTCCTTCCTCTCTTTCTTTCTTCAAGTAACTTAACTTCTTAAGTGAAGTAAGTTGTCTTGCTTCTTTCTGATTCTCCTTCCTTCATCCTGTTTCTCCCTTGGTGGCTTTTCTCTTGAAGATCTTCTTGCAAGCCTCATAAACCCTAGGAACACCTAACCATGATCACAATTAGGGTTTGATTAGTCCCCCATTAGTTTTACCTTTGTGTCATCTTTGAGTCTTCTCTTCTCATCTCTTAATCAAGGACTAAACCTTCAAGGTTTTAAGGCTTTGTGATTAAGCTTATGCCTACATCCTTCTATTAGGATGGAGTGTATAACTTTAATCCTAATTTTTAAAACCTTAATGTGTTTAAATCCTTTAATTAATTCACCTAATAATCATCAATACATCAAGCTTGTAACTTGAGCCTTGCATCGGGGTTCTAATTCTTCCTTAATTGGTTAAGGAGGACTAACCCTAGTGTTAATGGACAAGTCCCCCTCAAGTTGTCTTACAAACCATAAAGTTCATTTCTTAATCTTACCATTAACTAAAATTCACTTTAGTAAAGGTTTTGTTTTGTCACGAGGTTAATTCCTAATCATGGATTAAGTTGAGGAGCCTTTCTCAGCTTAAATGTTCTCATCTATTATCCTTCTATTAGGATGGTGTAATGGGTCCATTAAATCCCTGATTATGGCTTAAACTCATTACTTAACACTAAACAAAAATACCAAAAACATCTAAATAAATGCAAGTAGGTTATTGATCTTAATCCTACATCATGGTGATTAAGTGTGAGGTGTTTACTTCACACTTAAGGTATTCTCGTTACCCCTAATCAAAGGGAAGATGTGATGAGTTTACTAACCCTTGGTTTAGGCTTAAGCTCATTTTCTTATGACAAACTCCAAAAAGCAATAGAAGATTGAAAACACAAAAACAAACAATAATCGTCTCCTTCGGGATTCTCTTCTCATCTCATTCACTCACAAACGAGAACTTGCTTCTTCCGTCTAATGCAAGACAGTTTGCACCTGAGTCAGATAGGTCATACACTTGAGCATAGACAAGTAAGCAGTTCATCAGTCAATTTATTCTTCAGTCTCTTTGAGTCGAACTACGGTGTTCTGACTTCCTCATTGCACGAGAGGATACGTAGGCATAACTTAACTGTTATCGAACAAAAGTCTCTGTTTATTCCCCCCTCTTCCAGCATTATTCTTTAAGCCTCATAGTCTTGAGCTTCACATTCTTTCCTTACACTGACACTCTTTTATTTCACTTCACATTTCTTTTGCATCGACACTTGCATTCTTTTCCAGCTTTTGCACACAAGATAGCACTGACACTACCCCTTTGGACACTAATCTTTCAAGCGTGGATCCCGTCGAGTACGGCGGACAATCTGGGTGCTAATACCTTCCCAGGTTGTAACCAACCCCCTTTCTCAGTTTCTCTGGTTCGCGACCGTCTTATCCATCTTCTTTCTAGGTCTATGCAGCATTACCATTCCTTCGGGATAAAAATGCCTAGCTGGCGACTCTTTTCAGTTCACCCTTGTGTTCTCCATTTGCCGACCGTTCGGGTCTGTACCCTATCTGACCAGGTGTCTTTTAGTGGGAGCGATAGCTTGGCGACTCTGCTGGGGAAAATTATATTGCAACCAGGGATTCTGGTTCTTTTTTGTGGGTTCCTCCTAGCACTTGTTTGATTTGTGTTTACTGGGGTGTTATGTGCTAATTGTGTGTTTATTTATATTGCTTTATTTAGTGCTTTAGGTACAGTTCTATTTATTGCTTTCTTTTACAGTCTTATGCATATTTCATACTGTCATTGCTGGATATGGTTTTTTGTTTTGGTGGGTGGGGTTCCATTGAGAGTTTAAGGTCCTATACCTGGGACCTGAGTGACACCTAGGCTAGAGTGGTTCATGTTTTTTCCCATTCCATTTCGGTCTGGTGCAGGAATATGAAAAACGGTTCAGATGTGGGTTTCTTCTTGAGAACTCTATGCTAAAGATTTCCTGTAGTGCTAGGGCTATCTGGGAAGCCTGCTAAGTCTGAATGACCTTTATTATGACCTTCAGAAGCTGAGGTGAATTAGAGGAGGATCTTTTATGGTTATTGTAAACAATGTACCCTCCGGGTTAGAAGTGTTTACACTTCTCATAACTAATCCAAGTCTGAGGATCCTTGTTCTAGAACATTACATGTGAGGGGGTTGGGTTGTTTACAGGTTTGCAGGAACCCTTGGCCGCATCATACCTTGTTGCTGTATTGTTTAAGAATACTCCACTTTGGACAGTTCTTGTGATTAACCCTGGACATGTGACTCTTTATTTGAGTCCCCCACCCTGGTTATTGGATTTCTGAACCTCCATCTGAACTTTTGAACTTACATGGACCTTATATCAAGACAGATAATTAGATCCGGCTCTTGATCACAAACCCTTGCATATCATTTGCATATATCATCGTTGCATCATTTGACATTTGTTTATTTGTTTTTCAGGGTATCCACCTCATTATATCTTGGTTTTGGTTTTGACCCCTTCTTCTGCATAGACCTCTGCTTCAGCTGTCTTCATCAGTTACTTGCTTTAGTCATCTCCATCCTCACCAGCATCAGTCTGTCAGTGTTTCACTTCCAGCATCAGTCTGTAATCTTTATCCACATTTGTCTCTAGCTTCTTCAACAACACTCATGGCCACTCCCAGGAAGAGCAACCTATCTTACCACTTTTTTGAGCCTGTATTGACTGGTATCAGACAGGTCCAGTCACTTATCACACCTGACCACATCCCTCTGTTCAGAGAGCACTATGGGGGTATCTTGGATATGGTCATGGATCTTGATCCTTCTCATAGAAGCATGATCCACACATGCCTGCAGTTCTATGACCCTCCACTGAGATGCTTCACCTTTCTAGACTTTCAGATGGGACCTTTATTGGAAGAGTTCTCTTTGTTGATTGGAGTACCTATCAGAGGGGGAATCCCCTTCAACCCAGAGATGACTGCTCCCAAAAGTGAAGAGATAGCAAGGGCATTATACTTAGAGCCTACCCTTATTGAGAAAAGTATGACAACAAAAGCTGGGATCCCTGGTTTACATGTAGACTTCTTGATTTCTCAGGCCATCCTGAAGGCTTCATTGGGAGAGTGGAGGGCAGTCTATGCATTATTAGCCCTCAGCATATATGGGGCTATACAGTTTGCAGATGAGCCCAAATTTGTCAGTAAGAATGCCATCCATTTGTTTCTTCTGAAGAACCCAGTGCCAACATTACTAGGGGATTTTTACTATTCCATTCATCAGAGGAATGAAAAACAAAGGGGGATGTTGGTAAGATGTTGTGCTCCTTTGTTTTACATCTGGCTGCTCAGACACCTGCCTAAATCAGATGCTTTCTTGAACCCACACCAGCAGAAGAACTGGGCCAAGAGGTTCATTGCCTTAACTTCAGATGATATCAGATGGTGCACCCAGAGCACCAAAGGCAAGGACATTATTACCAGTTGTGGACAATACCCAAATGTGCCTCTGATAGGAGTAAAGGGTTGCATCAACTACAACCCCTTACTGTTTAAGAGACAATTGGGTTATGCCTTAGTTCACCCTCCCAGAGGACATGATTTAGCTAAGACCCTGTATTATGAAGTGCAACCTAATTCAGCTGTCATCAGACAAGCATCCTGGGCTTGGGACAACATCCAGACAAAAGGAGTAGCTATTCTTGGAAAATGTAACAATGTTGCTTCAGCCCAGTGCTATGACTGGTCCCGTACTAGAGCTCAGATTACCAGAATGCCTTTCACCTTGGAAGACATACCTGGACCATCCACAGTACAGCCTGCAGCAACAGTTAGCTTGGAGGAATTTGAAAAGCTGAAGGAAAGGAATGAACAGCTATCTCAGGCCTTGAAGAAGACTCTTTGGGAAAGAAGTGATGGTCGCCTGGACATTGAGAGATTGGAAAAGCTCAGGGTTGAGCACCTTGCCAAAATTGAAAAGACAGAAGACTACATAAGGAAAGCAAGGGCTGGGGAACAGATATTGAAGAATGCCTGCAAGGAGGCCATGATATAGAAAGCTAGGGCTGAGCACTATCTGCAAGAGAGCCAGGCTAGGTGGGTCAGGATCACCGAAGCCCGTGCACAAGAAGACTAGAAGACTCAAGCCAAGATTGATCAGTTGGAAGCCAATGAGAAGAAGCAGCAGGAAGCTTTGTTGGCAGCTCAGAGGGAGATATTAGAATTGAAGCTTAGAGCAGGATTGAAGAGATCAAAAGACCAGGACAGGCATAAGAAGCTGACTACTGCATTTCTTTTAGGAACCTCCTCATTAGGACCATTACAGAGCTTCCAGCTGGTCCAGTGACTGAGGAACTCCTGAAGGAGGTCAGGGAAGATGATTATGGATTGGATGTTTGATTCCTCTTTGCTTGTTTTTTCTTTCCTTTTGATGTACTTTTCCCTTTTGTTGTTGTATTTTTGACCCTCCATGGGCATGTGTTGTAAAACAGACTATGTATTGTTCATCATTTGTAATATATTTTAGTTTGTTTTCATTTGGGCTTCTTTTCTCAACAACATCAAGCATCTTCCTCGAGGTCTGGAAAGGTCAAAACCAAGAACCAAACCGGATACCTTGGAAAACAAATAAGCATACTGCATTGCATACTAACTTTGTTTTTGTTTTATAGGTTTTTGTTACCATTATTGTTTCTAACTTTGTTGTGATCTCAGGAAACATTGCTCGTCACCGAGTGTTCCCTGTCAACCGCACACACCGGTACCCGACTCGTAATAACCTTCCCGGCATATAGATGGAGCAGGTACAGTAGGACCTAAATGAGGTCAGAAATCAGATGGCAAACGAAAGAGTAGAGATAAGGAACCAGATGGCTCAATTCATGGCTGTCATGACTGGCTTAGCCCAGAGCCAAGAAAGACTGAGAGAGCTGGTGGAAAGACAAACACCTGAGGAACCTCATCTTGGAACAGGGGGAACTAGCAACAATGAACTGGGGCAACCCCGTATTGACCCACCAGAATATGGACCCCATCTGAATCCAGAAGTTAACATCCCGAGGAATGTTCAAGGTAATACTGATGGGGGCAGAATCCTGTAAGAGGATCCCCAAGAAGAACAGTTTACTGTTATAGGGGCTGGAGATGAGGTATATGATAGAAGGTTGGATAAGATCGCTGAAAAGTTAAGATCTTTGGAATCTCAGAATTCTTTGGGCTTCGACGTGATGGATATGGGAATAGTAGATGGGGTGAGGATTCTCCACAAATTCAAACCCCCATGCTTTGAGAAGTATAATGGTACCTCCTGTCCGCGTACTCATTTGCAATCTTTCTTGGGAAGGCTAAAACCTTATACCATGGATGAGAAGTTATGGATGTTCTACTTTGAGGACAGTCTGACTGGAGCTTCGAGAGAATGGTATTCGCATTTGACTAGGGCCACCATAAGATGTTGGAAGGACTTGGCCGAGGCTTTCATCCGGCAATATCAGTACAACCTGGACAAGGCTCCCAATAGAACTCTTCTAATGGGCATGTCTCAATCTTCTAGAGAGAGCTTCCGGGATTATGCTCAGAGATGGAGACAGCTTGCTGCTGCTGTCCAACCACCCATGTCAGAGAGAGAAATGGCTGACATGTTCATGAACACATTGCAAGGGACTTATATTTATAGACTTGCTGCTTTCTCCTCTACCAGTTTTGCTGATGTGGTCATAATTGGAGAGAGAATTGAAAGTCTCTTAAAGATGGGCAAAATCTCCGACAATGGTGCAAGTTCCTCCAGCAACCCCAGAAAACCCTTTGCAGGACCCCGAAGGACAGGTGAAACTAATGCCATCCATGCAGGCAGGGGCAGGCCCCAATATTCTCACAAGTCAGTAGCAGTTGTCACCATCCCAGCTCCAGTTCCACAACAACCATTATATCCCCAACAACAACAACATCACTATCAGCAACCATCTCATTTTCTGCAACAAAGAACCTACAACAACAACAATAGTAACCAACAGCAGCATCCCTTCCAACAGAGGCCATCTCAGGCAAATAGGGTAATTGACCCTATCCCCATGCCTTATGCTGCTTTATTGCCACAACTCCGGAAGCTCAACCTGGTTGAGTTAAGGACGTTGGCACCACCAGATCCTCTAAATCTCCCAAAGAATTATGATGTCAACGCCAGGTGTGCCTTTCACTCCAACGCACCTGGTCACAATACTGAGAAGTGCAGAGCATTACAAATGAAGGTGCAGGATCTGATCGATTCTAAAGCTCTCAACTTCGCGCCTCCTCCGAATGTTAACATAAATCCTATGCCTAATCATGGTGGGCCTAGGATTAATGCTATTGAAGAGGATCAACCATCTACATTTATTGATAATGTTACACAGATTCAAACACCACTGGCTGAAGTCAAAGTTCAACTTTTGAGGTGCCAAGTGTTCCCAGGCTGTGGGGCCTGCTGTGAATTGTGTAAGACAGCTAGTAATGGTTGTGGGAAGCTAAGGATTGGCATATATGGTCTTATCCAAGATGGGATTTTGCAAATTACTTCAACAACTCCTGCAGCAACTTTTGTCTCCACCACAAGGGAATCGCCTACAACATCAACAAACATTCCTTCAACAACAACAGATTCTCCTACAATATCAACAATCATTCCTTCAGCAACAAATTCTCCTACAACAGCAACAACAATCATTCCTACTGATTCATCAACATCACCAGCAACCATCACTTCAACAAGTCAAAATTCAACAATTGTTTCTTCTACAACATCAGCATCTATGTTATCAACAGAATCTTCTACAACGCCAGTAAAAATTAACGAAGATGTCTTAATAGTTACAATCTACTATGGTCCAGCTGATGTTCACAACAACAACAATTTCTAACAACAAACTGTGGCACCTCCTTCCAGATCTCCGGTCACCATTTACTATGATCTGCACACCATTACAGTACCTTCCTCTGCAGCAATCAGCCCAGTTACCATTATGGTACCAGGGCCCGTTCCTTATGAAAGCAGCAATGCCATACCTTGGCACTACGGCTCTGATCTCTACTGCAATGGGGAGAAAATCACTCTGGATTCATCAACCTCTTCACCACAAATTGATAATGTTGGGGGAGGCGGAGGCTTCACCAGAAGCGGACGCCTTTTTGCCTCACAAACACAAAGACCTAATGCTGAAGCAGAAGCTGCTGCCAAGGTAAAAGGAAAGAGTGTGGTATCTGAAGAGCCGACTGCCAAAGACACTCAGAAGACATCTTTTGAACAAGATGTAGACGAGTTCATGAGAATCATAAAAAGAAGTGATTACAAGGTAGTAGACCAGCTTCACCAAACACCCTCCAAAATCTCCATATTATCACTGCTAATGTGTTCCGAAGCTCACAGGAATGCATTGTTGAAAGTCCTGCACGCAGCATACGTGCTGGAGGAGATTACTGTTAATCAGTTGGAGACCGTGGTTGCAAATGTCAACACCAGTCATGGACTGGGCTTTACAAACACTGATTTAACAACGAAGGGGCGTAACCATAACAAGGCTTTACATATCACCTTGGAATGCAAAGGTGCCATTCTGTCTCATGTGCTGGTGGACACGGGGTCTTCCCTCAATGTCCTACCAAAGAAAGCCTTAGTGAAGCTGGAGTATGATGGCTTGGTGTTGCGCCTGAGTAATTTGGTGGTAAGAGCATTTGATGGCTCTAAAAGATTAGTGCTTGGGGAGATTGATCTGCCCGTGTTGATTGGCCCGCAAACCTTCAAAACTACCTTCTTTGTGATGGACATACAGCCGGCCTACAGATGTCTGTTGAGTAGACCCTGGATTCACGCCACTGGCGCCGTTACGTCTACCATTCACCAGAAGTTAAAATTCGAGTGGGAAGGACAAATCATCACCATCTGTGGGGAGGAGGACATCTTTGTTAGCCAGCTGGCTACGTATAAGTACATAGAGATGGATGGGGAGATCCATGAGACCATGAGTCAAGGGTTTGAGGCCCTTAATATTAACGAAGCATCTGCTGTGTCTGGGACTTCCATCACATCATATCAACAGGCCCAAAAGGTTATTAAGGAGGGTACAACTCAAGGCTGGGGCAAGCTGCTGCCAGTTGAAAAGAAAGAAGACCGATTCGGGTTGGGTTACAGACCAACTCGACAAGATCAACCAGAGGCTGCAACGGAGCCCAGGTTTGTCAGTGGGGGGATGCTTACCCCGGATGCTGTGAATAGTTTGGAAGATAAGTCAGAAGACGAACGCAACCTGGAAAGTTGGATACGTCCAAGGATCCCGGGGAACCAAGTCTCAAACTGGTCTTCCCAGGAAATTATAAGAGTTACTCCTGCAGAGTAATTATTATTTCCTGTCTTTAAGCATGCATCAAGTCCTACATTTTGCCCAAGATGTCAGGGCTCATTTTGTAATCGGGCCATCTTGTATTTTGTGCAAACGATCAATTAATGAATATCAGGACATCTTTTGCAAATGAGTCTTTTCTTTTCCGCTCACTGTTTTTCATTCTTTATTTTTTGTACAAAAATAAAATGGCAATGTTTTTCAAAATAATAACTTCATTTTTCACTTTTTCTAAACAAGATAAAACTGATCACTAAAATGAACAAATCTAAACCCTTGCAGAGAGTGCCCTCCAGACTGCACCGACAACAACACCGCTATGACTTCGTATGACTTTGACAATCCGATTAATCAAGCCGATGAAGGGGTTGAAGAAGATTATGAGCTACCTGAAGAATTAGCTAGGTTGTTGAGACAAGAGGAGAAGGTTATTACTCCTCATCAGGAGGAAGTTGAGACGGTTAATCTTGGTACAGAGGAAGACTTGAAAGAGGTTAAAATCGGGGCCCGTCTGCAAGATTCAGTGAAAGAGCAAATTATTGACATGCTTCGGGAGTATGTGGATGTTTTTGCTTGGTCTTATCAGGACATGCCAGGTCTGGATACTGACATTGTTATGCACAAGTTGCCTCTAAAGGAAGACTGTCCTCCAGTAAAACAGAAGCTGCGCCGTACTCGTCCGGATATGGCCATGAAGATAAAAGGATAGGTAAAAAAGCAGTGGGACGCCGGTTTCCTTGCTGTAACTAGTTACCCGCCGTGGGTTGCTAACATTGTACCTGTGCCTAAGAAGGATGGAAAAGTACGGATGTGTGTGGATTACCGGGATCTGAATAGAGCCAGCCCAAAAGATGACCTCCCATTACCTCACATTGATGTATTGGTCGACAACACGGCTCAGTTCTCTGTATTCTCCTTCATGGATGGATTTTCAGGATATAATCAGATCAAGATGTCACCTGAAGACATGGAGAAGACAACTTTCATCACACCCTGGGGCACGTTCTGTTATAAGGTAATGCCATTCGGACTGAAGAATGCTGGTGCCACTTATCAACGGCCTATGGTAACATTATTACACGACATGATCCACAAATAAATTGAATGTTATGTGGATGACATGATTGCCAAGTCCCTCACAGAAGGAGACCACCTGGTAAATCTGTTGAAACTATTCAAGCGTCTGAGGAAGTACCAATTGAAGCTGAACCCCAACAAATGCACATTTGGGGTGCGATCCGGTAAGCTGCTGGGATTTATTGTGAGTGAAAAGGGAATTGAAGTTAACCCTGACAAAGTCAAAGCCATCTAGGAAATGCCTGCACCAAAGACTGAAAAAGAAGTTCGAGGGTTCCTAGGTAGATTGAACTACATTTCACGGTTCATATCTCACTTGACAGCAACCTGTGAGCCTTTGTTCAAGTTGTTAAGGAAAGAACAAACGGTCAAGTGGAATGAAGACTGCCAAAGGGCTTTTGACAAAATCAAGGAATACTTACAAGAGCCTCCAATCCTTATGCCTCCAGTTGAAGGAAGACCTCTAATAATGTACTTAATAGTATTAGAAGAGTCAATGGGGTGTGTGTTGGGCCAGCATGACGAGTCTGGTCGAAAAGAGTATGCAATATACTACCTAAGCAAAAAGTTTACCGACTGTGAACAACGTTATTCACTGCTCAAGAAAACTTGCTGTGCTTTAGCGTGGGCTGCTCGCCGACTAAGGCAGTATATGTTGACCTACACTACCTTATTGATCTCAAAGATGGATCCAATCAAGTATATATTTGAGAAGCCAACACTTACCGGACGGGTTGCAAGATGGAAAATGATTCTCACAGAATATGACATTCAGTACACATCTCAGAAAGCCATCAAAGGCAGTGTATTGTCTGATTATCTTGCTGAGCAACCCATTGATGATTACCAGCCTATGAGATTTGACTTCCCCGATGAAGACATCATGTTCATCAGAGCAAAAAATCATGAAGAGCCTATTCACACTGAAGGGCCTGACCCAGAAAAAGAGTGGACAATGATGTTCGATGGGGCTGTTAATATGAATGGTCGTGGTGTTGGTGCAATACTCATTACACCTAAGGGAGTTCACATGCCTTTCTCGGCAAAACTCACTTTTAACTGCACTAACAACGAAGCTGAATGCGAAGCTTGTATCATGGGTCTTGAAGAAGCCATTGGCCTCAGGATCAAGACTTTAATTGTATTCAGAGATTCAGCTTTGGTAATCAATCAAACCAACGACAAATGGTACACTCACCAGGAGCATCTGATACCTTACCGGGATTATACAAGGAGGTTACTCACATTCTTCACCACAGTCAAACTTGAGTATATCCCTCGAGATGAAAATCAGTTTACAGATGCTCTGGCTACCATTTCATCCATGATCAAGGTTCAAGCTGCCAACTTTGTGCCTCGTATTTCAGTGTCCAGACTTGACAGACCAGCATACGTATTCTCAGCAGACCTTGCTAAAAAGGAAAAGCCTTGGTTCTATGACATCAAATGCTTCTTGGAGGATCAAACATACCCACCTGGGGCATCTTCCAATGATAAGAAGACATTAAGAAGGCTCGCTGGTAGTTTCTTCCTGAATGCTGATGGTTCCTTATACAAGAGAAACTTTGATATGGTACTTCTCAGATGTGTGGATAAGACAGAGGCAGACTTGCTGATGCACGAAGTGCATGAAGGATCTTTTGGTACCCATGCTAGAGGGCATGCAATGGGCAAGAAATTGTTAAGCTCGGGTTACTACTGGATCACAATGGATGCAGACTGTTGTGCCTATGCCAGAAAGTGCCACAAATGCCAGATTTATGCGGATAAAGTGCATGTACCTCCAAATCCTTTGAACGTGATGTCTTCACCTTGGCCCTTTTCCATGTGGGGCATTGATATGATTGGCAAGATTGAACCGACCGCTTCAAATGGCCACAGATTCATCCTGGTAGCCATTGACTATTTTACCAAGTGGGTTGAAGCAACTTCATATACAAATGTCACCAGGCAAGTGGTAGCCCGATTTCTGAAAAGAGACATCATCTGTCGGTATGGAGTGCCCGAACGAATCATTACTGATAATGGTTCCAATTTGAACAACAAAATGATGGCAGAACTGTGTCGGGACTTCAAAATTCGACATCACAACTCTTCTCCTTACAGGCCAAAGATGAATGGCGCTGTTGAGGCAGCTAATAAGAATATCAAGAAGATTGTGCAAAAGATGGTGGTCACATACAAATACTGGCATGAAATGCTACCATTTGCCTTGCATGGGTACCGCACCTCAATCAGAACATCCACTGGGGAAACACCGTATCAGCTTGTGTATGGTATGGAGGCAGTCCTACCTGTTGAAGTTGAACTACCCTCCTTGCGGGTACTAATGGATGTCAAATTGAATGAAGTAGAATGGGTCCGATCCCGGTACGAACAACTGAATCTGATCGAAGAGAAGAGATTTGCTGCAATTTGTCATAGGCAGCTGTATCAGAATAGAATGAAGAAAGCCTTCGATCAGAAAGTCAGGCTTCGGGAATAACAAGTAGGAGATCTTGTGCTGAAAAGACTCCTTCCTCCTCATACAGACCACAGGGGCAAGTGGACTCCGAATTACGATGGTCCGTTCATAGTAAAGAAGGTTTTCTCTGGTGGAGCACTGATGCTCAGTACTATGGATGGTGAAGACTTCCTGTCCCCTGTGAATTCAGATGCAGTTAAAAAATACTTCGCATAAAATGACCCGCTGGACATAGAAACAGAATGTAAGTCCAGGCAAAAATAGGGCATCCCGGCGAGTCAAAAACAGAATAAAAGACTCGGGCAAAAATAAGGGAAAAAACAAAATGTGTGTACACCCGCTGAGTTAAAAAGCCGCATTGGACAGCTCAGGCAAAAATGGGTATCCCAGTGGATTGAAAACCCGAAAGGGCGATCCATGCAAAATAAGGGAATAAGCGAACAACTGCATTCTGAATTCGTCTGTATCACCCACGATACGAAAAGCTTCTAAAGTTTCAAGCGTCGATCAGAATCATCCTTCTTTAGAAAGCGAGATGGGAAGAACGTCAATGTCATACGGGTCATAGCAAAAGGGAAGCTCACTAAAGCGTCATCAACATTGCCAGCACCTTTTTTGTTTCTCAATTTGTAACAATCTCCTCATTTCAGGGGATTTGTTTCTTTGACTGTACTTACCAGTTCAGGCACACAAATCAATAAAATCAGATTTTCAGTCACACTTTGTCTTGTACATTTTTCGTTTTATTTGCAAAAATGTCCGATATCCTTGATATAATGGTTGCATAAATACAAATGCGCCTTTTCTAAATCACATGCTTACAGGAAATATATTTGCTCCCGGGAGTGTCTGAACTCTTATGGAATCCAGTAAGGGATACCTCGGAGTACTTGTACGTTTCTTTGTTGCGGGTATTCAAAGCGCAACATGGGGGCATGAAAGCTTTTCCCCAACAAGCTTCCAAATCGTTACTTCCTCAGCACATCTTCCAAATAACACCAGAGATGCTTTCTCCCCATCAGAGTTGCTAGGCATTTCTCCAGCACTTTCTCCAGGGCAGCATCAGAAGGGACTCATTTCCCCAGTTAAGTTCATCATCCTCAACAGGGTTCTTACAGAAATCTCTAGGAAGATCGCTCAGTGATCATTCATCCTCAGCCAAGTGCTAGACATGGAGCTATCTCCCTAGAGCTCCAGCCTCTATCCAGAAGAGCAATGTCTGAAGATCTCACGACAAGGTGACGAAAGCTTCCACAGCCCCATCCGGGCTCCTCATCACCAAGAATAGGTTTATCAATGACTTATTTCCCCAGAACAGAATCATATACATCGGATCCACCAATGAGAGATCTCCACAGCAACGGGATCCGAATCCCGGATCAATATCTTTTGCATAATCATAGCATTCGCATCATATTCACCCTCAGAGCGTAGCATTCCGTCTAAATACGGAGCATTACGGCAAAAATCAAACATATTTCATAGTCACAAGTCACGTTTTGAATCAAAACACCTGTATATACCCAACATTCCGTCTGCAACATATACGAGGATTCACAGTCCCTGCAGAAAGCCAAAGCATCCCCTTTGCACTCACTAGTATACTTGTTAATATACTCTTTTCGACACCCGTCCGTGTCATATCATTTCCCTGCAGATATAAACCACAAATAGATATCTATACACTCTTTGGACACTCGTCCGTGTCACCTTCTCACAACATGGTTACCTAAACACTTATTGTAAACCAAGCACTTGTTCATAATACATAGCTTCTGGCACCCGTCCGTGTCATTTTATCCCCACAGATCTTCAGAATATCTTTTACACTCATAAGTGTAAACACCCCAAATTTGCCCTCACCCATTCACACCATGGCTTGTGATCATTTCATATGCATAAACTCAATCATACCATCTCATATCACATTTTTGATCCAGCATAGATTCAAAGTCATCTGCATCTAGGGTTTGTGATCTGAGCAATCCAAAGAGCTTCTTGAGCCACTCCAAAGGTCATCAATCACTTCAAAGGGGTCCATGTATGTTCAAGTATCATATTATATCCTCTCAAAGTAAAGAATGCCAAAATATCACAAGAACTGGGATTGGTATGGAAGCAGAGCCAGGCTTGACTGCACAGATAACCTAAAATTAGGGTTTTGGTTTCAGAGGCCATAACTTCAAATTTTTTGGTCATTCTTGTTTCTATTGGTCTCTATATGGTATAGGGAGTATGCATATCAATTTTCATGAAGAAATTCCATGGGGAAGTCATCTGATCAAGAGTTGACTTTTCAAGCAAGTCAGTGCAAAATCAGGGCATCTGAGGCCCCAAATGACCCAACCAAAGGGTGTTCTTCATCATTTTGATTGTATATGATCTTTATTTGATCATAGAAAAGTTTGGAAGTTTACAAAATTCAAGAATTTCAAGTCTTTTGCAAAGTTGACTTTTTGGGCAAGTTTGACTTTTAATGGAAATGTCATTTTAGGCAACTTTTTCAACCCTTACTTTTTGATTCAAGAAAGCTTCAAATGGAAAAACTTTGGTCATGAAAGTTGTAGAATAGATATTTCCCTTTTCAAAAAGTACAAGAACATGTCCTAATTCATTTTTGATCAAAAGTTATGGTTTGGCAAAGTTGGCAAAAATCACTAAATTTCAAGTCATGCACCAAAGAGGCAAAGTTGCAAATTCACTTCTCAAGGCCAATTAAGTCATCAAATGCACTTCTAATTCACACAACATGTAAAGTTCAGAATGCACCCAAGGAATCACATGTTTCATGGCCCATGGATCATGTTTCTTTCATAAGAACCAAAGGCAAGGCAAGTTGCAAAAGTCATGATAGCTTCTCATCCACTTGCTGGCTAGTTTGCTGAACCATCCTAGGCCTTTTCCCTCATCATGCTGTGCAACACACCCTCCTTGTACTAGGCTAGCAAGTGACCCATGGTTCTCTTACACAAAAGTTGACATTTTGCAAAAGCACCCATACCAATCAATAAAGCACACATCATGTCATCTGACCAATCCCAATTGTTTATGTTAATCAAATGCAAGCCAAACATAAGGAGAAGCAAGCCTGAAACCAGCCATAACACAACATTCTCATTTTCACCCTCTTGAGCAAAAGCCTTCGAAACTCATCACACAACTCACAAACACACAAACTAACTTCATAGATCAACTCAACACATCTTCCTGGTCACAAAGCACCCATCACCATTGTCTTAAACCCCCAGAACCAGAAACACGATTCTCACACCACCTTGAACAGAACTGCTGCAAACTCTCAAACCAGCCATCACAAACTCTTTCTAAGCATCCAGACTTCATCAAGGGCCCAAAAGGAGTGGATTGCACAAAGAGAAGAGGTCAGAAAGTTGTAAACTGAAAAGCTTCAAACTCAGGTAGCTTCATGAACTTTTTTTCCAGAAGCATGATTTTAAGTTCTTAATAGCTTCTATACACTTCCCTGATCATGAATATGTGATTATTTTTGAAAATGGTTGAGAAACCAGGATGTATGCTTTGTCTGAAACTTTTGCCCTAAAAACATGTTTGATTCGATTCTCCCTGTTTCTGAATGATAAATGTTGTTTGATTGAGGGGTTTAATTCGTTTTTGGGTGGGGAAGAGTTCTGGGCATTTAGATTTCGTTTTAGATGCGTGTAGAGAGAGTTTGTGTTTTTGGTTGATCGGAGAAGACGACCGGAACAGTGTTCCGGTCGCCTGAAAGTCATTAGGGCACGGATTAGGGCTTAATCAGTTAATTAGCCAAGTTTGAATTCCCACCCTTGGATGTGGCGCCAAGTCTCTTCCCGCTCGCGTATGTTTGAATCTGGATCCTTGGATGTGCATACTTTTCTATTTTCAGTTTAATTTCATTTTTATTTTTCATTTAATTACTTTGTTTTGTCCAATTTATTAAAAATAGTAAAATCATTTTAAAAATTCTGAAATTTTTTGTACAAACTTTTATTTAATTTCAGAAACCAAAAATATTTTTATTTTTATTTTTAGCATTAAAAAATATTTTTAAATCATTTAAAAGTTTATTTTTAATTAATTAATGAGAATTAATTAATTAAAAATACTTTTAAGTATTTAAAAATCACCAAAAAATTCATGAAACCTTCATAATCATTTAGAAACATTGTCCAACCCTCAAACCAAATTTCTTTTTTGATCTTGATGCATTTTGAGAATTTTTCATGGAATTAAAATCATTTTAAGCCATTATTTTGATCCAAGCTTCCAAAAATCATTTCTGCCTAACCATTGAGAGTTGGACCTTGATTCTTTTTGCGATGCATTGTGTTTAGCATGTAGTTTGTGAGATTAAATTGGCATGATTTGATCTTTCATTTTCCATTTGTTTGGCATTTTTCTTGTTAAGGAACCCTAAAACCCTAGAAAACTTAGGAAAATCATAACCCTAATTAGGTTGAGAGTTGGAACTTTTCCTCTGGGCAGTGAGTTAGTATAGGATTAGGGATCCTTTAAGTGCATTTTCAATTTTTTATCTTGATGTTTGCTTCTGATTTTGGTTTTTGTTTGATGCATTTATCATAAACCCTAATTTAAGCTTCCATATGCATCCATCTTGCATTTGCTTGCATACCTTGACTTGCCATAGCATTTTGTGCATCCATTTGATTCATGTAACATCTTAAGACATATTGAAAGCATATTTGATCATTACATCTTGCATTTTCCATATTGTATGCCATTTGCATTTCATAACTTTTCATGTTTGTTCATGGTTCTTATCTTGCTCCATTTGCATCCATAAGTTTGTATGATCATCCTCATGTCTTGATTCATGTTTGCACCATCTCATAGCATCATTATCATCTCATATGTGCTTCTGGTTTTGGTTTGCATCATGTCATTTCATCTCATTTTGCATTGCATTGCATCTCATATGTGTTTGAGATTGAGCTTGCTCATTTTTCTCCTTCTCACTTTCTTTCCTCAAGTGACTTGTCTTCTTAAATGAAGCAAGTTACTTTGCTTCTCCTGATCCTTTCATCTGCTTCCTGGTGTTTCCATTGAAGATCTTTCTTGTTAAACCTCACAAACCTTAGGAACAACAAGGCATGACAATGATTAGGGTTTTGATTAGTCCCCCATTTAGCTTTTACCTTTGTGTCTCTTTGAGTCTTCTTTTCTCACCTCATAATCAGGGACTAAACCCTAAAGGCTTTAAGGCTTTGTGATTAAGCTTATGCCTGCATCCTTCTATTAGGATGGAGTGCATAACTTTAATCCTAAGTGTTAAACCCTTAATGTGTTTACATCTCTTAATCAATCCACTTAATAATCATCAAGACATCAAGCTTGTAACTTGGGCCTTGCATCAGGGTTCTAATTCTTCCTTAATTGGTTAAGAAGGACTAACCCTAGTGTTAATGGACAAGTCCCCCTCAAGTTGTCTTACAAACCATAAAACTCACTTCATCATCTTATCATTAACTAAAATCCACTTAATAAAGGCTTTGTTTTGTCATGAGTTTAATCCCTAATCATGGATTAAGTTGAGGAGCTTTCCTCAGCTTAAACATTCTCATCTATTATCCTTCTATTAGGATGGTGTAATGAGTTTGTTTAATCCCTGATTATGGCTTAATCTCATTACTCTACACTAAACAAAAACACCAAAAACATCTAAATAATCACAAGTAGGTTAATGATCTTAATCCTACATCATGGTGATTAAGTGTGAGATGCTGACTTCACACTTAAGGTATTCTCATTACCCCTAATCAGAGGGAAGATGTGATGAGTTTACTAACCCTTGGTTTAGGCTTAAGCTCATTAACTTATGACAAATTCTCAAAAGTAATAAAAGACTGAAAACTCAAAAACAAAGCAATAATCGTCTCCTCCGGGATTCTTTTCTCATCTCACTCACTCACAAACGAGAACTTGCTTCTTCCGTCTAATGCAAGACAGTTTACACCTGAGCCAGACAGGTCATACACTTGAGCATAGGCAAGCAAGCAGTTCACAAGTCAATTCATCTTTCAGTCTCTTTGGGTCGAACTACGGTGTTCTAACTTCCTCATTGCACGAGAGGATACGTAGGCATAACTTAACAGTTATCGAACAAAAGTCTCTGTATATTCCCCCTCTTTCCAGCTTTATTCTTTTAGCCTCATATTCTTGAGCATTTCATTCTTGTCCCCACACTGACACTTACATACTTCACATCATTTACACACTTCACACTTCTTTTACACTGACACCTGTACATCCTTTTCCAGCTCTTTTTATACACAGATTGCACTGACACTACCCCTTTAAAACACAAATATTTTAAGCGTGGATCCCTTCGAGTACGACGGACAATCTGGGTGTTAATACCTTCCCAGGTTGTAACCAACCCCCTTTCTCAGTCTCTCTGGTTCGCAACCGTCTTGTCTATCTTTTCTAGGTCTATGCAGCATTGCCTTTCCTCTGGGATAAAAATGCCTAGCTGGCGACTCTTTTCATCTCCTGTGAGTTCACTCCCGTGTGTTCTCGCATCTCTTTTCGCCGACCGTTCGCGTCTGTTCCACATTTGAGCCAGTCTCATCTTTTGGGAGCGATAGCTTGGCGACTCTGCTGGGGACCCTTATACTGTAACCAGGGCTTCTGGTTCTTTTTGTGGGTTCCTCCTAGCGCTTGATTGATTTGTGTTTACTGGGGTGTTATGTGCTATCTGTGTTTGTATATTTGTTTTGTTTATTGCTTTATGTACAGTTTTGTTTATTGCTTTCTTTACAGCTTTACATATACCATACTGTCATACTGTGCTGGCTGGATCTGTTTTGTTGCTTTGGTGGGTGGGGTTCTATTGAGAGTTAAGGTCCTATACCTGGGACCTGAGTGACACCTAGGCTAGAGTGGTTCATGTTCTTTCCCATTCCATTTCGGTTTGGTGCGGGAATATGAAACACAGTTTAGATATGGGTTTCTTCTTGAGAACTCTGTGCTGCAGATTTCCTGTAGTACTAGGGCTATCTGGGAAGCCTGCTAAGTCTGGATTGTAAACACCCCAAATTTGCCCTCACCCATTCACCATGGCTTGTGATCATTCTCATATGCATAAACACCATCATATCATCTCATAGTACATTTTTGATTCACTGCATAGCTTCTAAGTCATCTGCACTTAGGGTTTGTGATCTGAGCAATCCCAATGCTTCTTGAGCCATTCCAAAGGCCACCAATCAACTCAAAGAGGTCCATGTGTGTTCTTGTATCATGTTACATCCGCACAAAGTCCAAATTGCAGAGGAATCACAAGAACTAGGGTTTGAGTGGATGCAGAGCCAGGATGAACTGCACAGTTGACTGAAAATTAGGGTTTTGGTTTCAGAGGCCATAACTCCAAATTTTTTGGTCATTCTTGTTTCCATTGATCTCTATATGGTATAGGGAGTGTGCATATCAATTTTCATGAAGAATTTCCATGGGGAAGTCATCTGATCAAGAGTTGACTTTTCAGACAAGTCAGTGCAAAATCAGGGCATCTGAGGCCCCCAATGACCCAACCAATGGGTGATCTTCATCATTTTGAGTGTATATGATCTTTATTTGATCATGGAAGAAGGTTGAAGTTCATAAAAATCAAGAATTTGGAGTTTTTGCAAATGTTGACTTTTTGGGCATAGTTGACTTTTCAAGAATGCACCATTTTAGGTCAATTTTCAAGCCTTGATTCATGATCCAAAAAGGCTTCAAATGGAAAAACTTTGGTCATGAAAGTTGTAGATCTCATCTTTCCCTTTTCAAAAAGTACAAGAACATGATCAAATTCTTCTTGGATCAAAAGTTATGACCATGCAAAGTTGCCAAAAATCACTTATTTTCAAGTTATGCACCAAGTGGAAATTTTGCAAAGTCTTGGATCAAAACACATTGCAGCCTCTAGTTCACTACAAACCATTACACAAACATTTCCCTAAGTCATAAAATCAGATTTTTGATCAAGTTTGCCCATGGTTTAGTTCATGTAACTTGAATTTTTCACATGTGAACCAAAAGCTAGCCAACTTGCAAAAACCACTCATTTCACTTCCTACAACTTATGACATTGGAAGCTGACTTTGGCTAGCCTCTCCCTCACCTTTTGCTGCGCCAGCCATGCTTTGTCCTTGCCTAGATTTGGAGCCATGCCCTATCTTACACAAAAGTGGTTTTTGAGCAAAAAGTGATCTACCAATCCATAAAGCACAAGTCACATCAGCCAGCCAATCAGAATTGTTTATGATTTCAATTTGCAAGTTGAACATAACACAAGCCAAGGCTGAAACACACACACTCATCACATTCACAAAAACTCACCTCATTGCAAGTTCCTTCAAAATTCTGTCCACAGCCATAAAACACTCAAGCTCTCATCATCATTAAACTCACCACATCTCATAGACAAGAAACCACCAAAGCTCAAGCCTAAATCAAGCCTGAAAACTCCATTGCCATTATTCACCTCAAGCTGCAGATTCTATCGAATCTCTCTCCACAAGCCACAAACACACCAACCAACACCACAAACTTTCTCAACACACTTCATAGATCACAAACAACTCCTTTTCACAGCCTGAAAGTGCCAAAATCATCATGGCCATTGTTGACTGAACTGAAGCAGTTCCATTCGAATCTCCTTCTCCAGCCAACACAAACTCATTTTGAGCATTCAAACACATTTGGGGGATCAAGTAGAGCAGCTTGCATCAAAGGAAGTGGCCAGAAAGTTCCTAAACTGAAAGCTCCAAATCTCAGGTAGCTCGAAATTAATTTTTCCAGAAATGGTTTTTTATGTTACAAACTTGTTCCTCATGATGCACTGATCATTCTGGTACCTTTAGTTTTTGAAATGGTTTTGTTTTGAGCATTTAATTTGTGTTTGAAGCTCACGAACCCTAGAAATTGTTTGCTTCGATTCAGTTGATTTAGGAACTTTAAATTTGTTTTGAGAGAGGGGTTTGGTTCGTGAGAGGATAAGGATCATTTCCCTGGTCTTAGATTTCATTTTTGTAACGTTTTGAGGAAGTTGGGTGATTCTCAGGTGAGAGCTGGCCGGAGAAGACGACCGGAAGTCTTCTCCGGCCACCTGAATGTATTTAGGGCTTAATCCCATAATTAATGCTCGTTTGAATTTTGGCTGTTGATGCGCGTTGAATGTTTGACTTCCCACCCTTTTTGATGGCCAGGATCTGTTCATTAGCCCTAATCACTTTAATTAATTTATTTAATTAAGATTAATTCAGCTTTGAATCACAGCCACAGGATTACGCGCCAGTCAACACATTTAAACCCTGGAGCAATCCTGGCCATCCAATCTGTTTACTTTCATTTTCTTTTAATTTTTATTCATATTTATTTCATTTAAATTGCACAATTTATTTAAAATAGTTAAAAAATCATAAAAATTATGAAACTTTTTCTTTAAGGTTTTATTAATTTTTATGACACAAAAATATTTTTATTTTATTTTTTATCATTAAAAAAAGTATTTTTAAATATTTAAAAGATCATTTTTAATTGATTAATGAGAATTAATTAATTAAAAATACTTTTAGGTATTTAAAAATTACAAAAAAATTCATGAAATGCTCTAAGACATTTAGAAACATTGTCCAACCTTCAAACCAAATTTCTTTTTTGATCTTGATGCACTTTGAGAATTTTTCATTGAATTAAATCATTTTTTATGCATTATTTTGATCACATGTTTGAAAATTCATTTCTGCCTTTTGGTGAAGGTTGAGACATTGATTCTTTTGCATTGTTTTCCATTTGATATGTATTTTCAAAGATAAAAAGGCCATGATTTGATCTTGCATTTTCTAATTGATGGGCATTTGTTTTGATAAGAACCCTAAAAAACCCTAATAACTTGCAAAAATCATATCTTGAGATTGGTAAAGAGTTGGGAGCTCCCCTTTGGGCAGTGGTTTGTTATAGGTCTAGGGTTTCTTTGAGTGCCATTTTCCATTTTTTATCTTAGGGTTTGCTTCTGTTTTTGGTTTGTGTTTGATTGTTTGTTTCATAAACCCCAATTTGGGCTTTCTCTTGCATCCTTCTTGCATTCTTTTGCATAAGTAGACTTGCCATTGCATTTTGTGCATTCATATGATTCATTTGACATCTTAAGACATGTATGAAGCATCATTGATCATTGCATTACATCTTTGCCATGCCATTTGCCTTGTATGCTTCATAACATTTCATGCTTGTTCATGTTCCTTAGCTTGCATCATTTGCATTCATAATCTTGTATGAACATCTCCATGTCTTGCCTCATGTTTGCAGCACTTCATAACATCATAATCATCATGTAATTGCTTCTGGTTTGGTCTAGCATCATACCATTTCATCTCATCTTGCCTTGCATTGCATTTCTTTCTAACATTTCAGGTGGTAAGTAAACTTGGGAAGTGAATTTGCCTTCACTTCTCATAACTTTTCTTTTCATCTCTCTTGCATACCTTGCTGCATTCTTACATGTGTTTGAGTTTGAGCTTGCTCATTCTTGCTTCTCCCACTTTCTTTCTTCAAGTGACTTGACTTCTTGAATGAAGCAAGTTGCTTTGTTTCTCTTGATCTTGTTCATCTGCTTCCTGGTGGCTCCTGTGAAGATTGTTCTTGAAAACCTCACAAACCATAGGAACAACCAAGCATGTCAATGAATTAGGGTTTTGATTAGTCTCCCCCATAGTTTTTTACCTTTGTGTCTCCCTTTGAGTCTTCTCTTCTCATCTCATAATCAGGGACTAAACCCTAAAGGCTTTAAGACTTTGTGATTAAGCTTATGCCTGCATCCTTCTCTTAGGATGGAGTGTATAACTTTAATCCTAAGTATTAAACCCTTAATGTGTTTAAATCTCTTAATCAATTCACTTAATAAATATCAAGACACCACACTTGTAACTTGGGCCTTGCATTAGGGTTCTAATTCTTCCTTAAGTGGTTAAGAAGGACTAACCCTAGTGATAATGGACAAGTCCCCCTCAAGTTGTCTTACAAATCATAAAAAACACTTCATCATCATACCATTAAATAAAATCCACTTAATCAAAGGCTTGTTTTGTTATGAGTTTAATCCCTAATCATGGATTAAGTTGAGGAGCTTTCCTCAGCTTAAACACTCTCATCTATTATCCTTCTTTTAGGATGGTGTAATGAGTCTGTTTAATCCTTGATTATGGCTTAACCTCATTACTCAACACTAAACAAAAACACCAAAAAACATCTAAATAATCACAAGTAGGTTAATGATCTTAACCCTACATCAAAGGTGATTAAGTGTGAGAATCTGACTTCACACTTAAGGTAATTCTCATTACCCCTAATCGGAGGGAAGATGTGGTGAGTTTACCAACCCATTGGTTTAGGCTTAAGCTCATTATCTTATGACAAACTCCAAAAAGAAATAAAAGACTGAAAACATCAAAAACAAACAATAATCGTCTCCTCCGGGATTCTTTTCTCATCACCTTCACTCACAATCGAGAACTTGCTTCTTCCGTCTAATGCAAGACAGTTTGCACCTGAGCCAGACAGGTCATACACTTGAGCATAGGCAAATAAGCAGTTCACAAGTCAATTTATCTTTCAGTCTCTTTGGGTCGAACTACGGTGTTCTGACTTCCTCATTGCACGAGAGGATACGTAGGCATAACTTAACAGTTATCGAACAAAAGTCTCTGTATATTCCCCCTTTTTCTAGCCTTATTCTTTTAAGCCTCATGATCTTGAGCATTCCATTCACTTCTTACACTGACACTTCATTTATACACTTCACTCTCTTTTACACTGACACCTGTACATCTTTTCCAGCTATTTCGTACACAGATTGCACTGACACTACCCCTTTAAAACACAAATCTTTTAAGCGTGGATCCCGTCGAGTACGGCGGACAATCTGGGTGCTAATACCTTCCCAGGTTGTAACCAACCCCCTTTCTCAGTCTCTCTGGTTCGCAAACCGTCTTATCCATCTCTTTCTAGGTTTATGCAGCATTACCTTTCCTCCGGGATAAAAATGCCTAGCTGGCGACTCTTTTCATTCTCCAGTGAGTTCACGGCTGTGTGTTCTCACTGTTCCCTTCGCCGACAGTTCGCGCTTGTACCGGGATGCAAATCTTTGGGAGCGACAGCTTGGCGACTCTGCTGGGGACCCTTATACTGCAACCAGGGCTTCTGGTTCTTTTTGTGGGTTCCTCCTAGCGCTTGTTTGATTTGTGTTTACTGGGGTGTTATGTGCTATCTGTGCTTGTATATTTGTTTTGTTTATTGCTTTATGTACAGTTGATTTATTGCTTTCTTTATAGCTTTATATTTTTCATACTGTCATACTGTGCTGGCTGGATCTGGTTTTTTCTTTGGTGGGTGGGTGTTTCATTGAGAGTTAAGGTCCTATACCTGGGACCTGAGTGACACCTAGGCTAGAGTGAATCATATTCTTTCCCATTCCATTTCGGTCTGGTGCGGGAATATGAAACACGGTTCAGATATGGGTTTCTTCTTGAGAACTCTGTGTTGCGGATTTCCTGCAATGCTAGGGCTATCTGGGAAGCCTGCTAAGTCTGGATGACCTTTTAGTATTGACCTTCAGAAACTAAGGTGAATTAGAGGAGGAACTGTTATGGTTATTGTAAACACTGTACCTCCGGGTTAGAAGTGTTTACACTTCTCATAACTGATCCAAGTCTGAGGATCCTTGTTCTAGATCACCACCTGTGAGGGGGTTGGGCTGTTTACAGGTTTGCAGGTACCTTGATCTCAGAATACCCTGTTATTTTGACTTTGTTAAGAGTGCTCCATGTTGGACAGTTCTTGTGATTCTAAAACCCTGGACATGTGGCTCTTTATTTGAGTCCCCTACCCTGGTTACTGGATCTATAGACCTCCAACTGGAATTCTTGAACACACATGGATCTATACCAAGGCAGTTAATCAGATCCGGCTCAGTCACAAACCCTTTGCATATCATCTGCATACATACTCATTGCATCATATTAACATGTGCTTATTTGTGTTTCAGGGTATCCACATTCATCTGGTTTTGGTTTTGACCCCATCTGCAGTTTTGACCTGTTTCCACCAGTACTTGCTTCAGCTTGTCAGCTATACTTCAGTTACCTGTACTAGCCAGCCAGTGGCCCACTTCTCAGCATCTTCATCAGCACTTATTCTACTCAGTCTTCTGTACTCATGGCTCCAAAGAAAAGCAATATCACCTATCATTTCTTCCAACCAGACTTATCAGACATCAGGAGGATCCAAACCCTGATCACCCCAGGTCACATACCTTTGTTCAGGGAGCATTATGGAGATATACTTGACTTGGTTAGGGACATGGACCCATCTCAGAGGAGTTTGATCCACACCTGCATTCAGTTCTATGACCCCCCATTGAGATGTTTCACCTTTCAAGACTTTCAGTTGGGGCCTCTTTTAGAAGAATACTCATCTCTGATTGGTTTACCTATCAAGAGGGAAATTCCTTTCAATCCTGAAATGGTCTTTCCCAGCAATGGAGAGATAGCAAAAGCTTTACACCTGGAGCCTGCCTTGATAGAGCAGCATATGACCTCTAAAGCTGGGATCCCTGGTTTTCATCTTGATTTCCTGATTTCCCAAGCTAGTCTGAAGGCTTCCCTGGGGGAGTGGAGAGCTGTTTGTGCTCTGTTGGCCTTAAGTGTATATGGAATTGTGTTGTTTGCAGATGAGCCCCGATTCATCAGCAAGAATGCCATCCATTTGTTCATCCTGAGGAACCCAGTGCCAACCTTGTTAGGAGATCTCTACTACTCAGTGCACCAGAGGAATGAGAAGCAGAGGGGTAAGTTAGTGAGGTGTTGTGCTCCATTATTCCATGCTTGGCTTCTCAAGCATCTACCCAGAACAGATGCATTCCTGAATCCTCATCAGCAGAGCAACTGGGCTAAGAGGCTCACTACTCTCACTTCAGCAGACATCAGATGGTGCACTCATAGCACCAAGGGCAGAGATATCATCACAAGCTGTGGGCACTTTCCCAATGTGCCTTTAATAGGAGTCAAGGGAAGTATTAATTACAACCCTCTGCTGTTCAGGAGACAGCTGGGATATGCTCTAGTCCATACTCCCAAAGCACAGGACTTGGTGGAAACTCTCTATTGTGAGAACAAGATCAGTTTGACTGTTGTTAGGCAGGCTGCCTGGGCCTGGGATCATGTTCAAACCAAGGGAATCACCATTCTGGGGAAGTGCAATAATGTGGCATCAGCCCAATATCATGAGTGGTCTTATGCTAGAGCCCAATTCTCTGGATTGCCTTTCACCATAGAAGACATGCCTGAGTCATCATCAGCACCACCCCCTGCTGCTATCAGTCTGGAGGAGTTTGAAAGCCTGAAGGAAGGGAATGAGAAGTTATCCCAAGCCTTGCAGAAGACCCTCCGGGAGAGGAGTGAAGGTGTGAGGGAGATTGAAAGATTGGAGAAGCTGAGGGTGGAACACTTGACTAAAATTGAGAAGTCTGGAGATTATATCAACAAGTCTAAAGCTGGTGAGCAGATTCTGAAGAATGCTTGTAAAGAAGCCCAGTTCCAGAGAGCAAGAACAGACTTGTATTTGAAAGAGAGTCAGGCCAGGTGGGTCCGGATCACTGAGGCCCGTACTCTAGAAGACAAGAGAGTTCAGGACAAGACGGAGCAGATGGAAAAAGCCCTGGCAGCAGCCCAGAAGGAAATATCAGAGCTAGAAATCAGAGCTGGAGTGAAGAGGTCTAAAGACCAAGGTCAGAACAAGAAGTTGACTGCAGCTGTTGCAACAAGAAACCTTCTCATCAGAAATCTTACGGAGCATCCGGCTGATCCTGTGACCGAAGCACTTCTCAAGGAAGTTCGTGAGGATGAGTTTGGCCTTGGAGTTTGATCATTTGCTTGTTGTTGTTCCTTTTCCATGTACTTTTGCTTTTTGTAATGTATTTTGGCCCCTTTGAGGGTTTGTGTTGTAAAATGAACAAATTGTGTTATTTCACCTTTGTAATATATTTGTGTTGGTTTCTATCTGGGTTCACATCAAAAGCAACTTCAACAGCAGCATCTTCAAGGGTCTGGAAGGGTCAAAACTGAAGGCCAAACCGGATACCTTGAGAACAAATAAGCATAACTGCATTGCATGCTAACCCCTTTTGTTTGTTTTGTAGGTTTTTTGTTTTGTTGTTGCTAACCTCTGTTGTGATGCTCAGGAATTATTGCTCGCCGCCGGGTATTTCCTCTCAACAGGCCTCACAGGTACCCAACTAGAAACAACCTTCCGGGAATTCAGATGGATCAGATGCAGCAAGACCTTACGGAGGTCAGAAACCAGATGGCCAACGAAAGGTTGGAGATGAGAACTCAGATAACACAGTTCATGGAAGTAATGAACAATTTAGCTCAAAGCCAGGAGAGGCTCAGGGTTTTGGTAGAAGGAAGGAATCAAGAGGAGCCCCATGTGGGAACTGCTGGCACAAGTAACAACGAACGGGTACAACCTCATGTCAATCCCCCAGTTTTTGGACCCCATCTCCATCCAGAGGCCAACATCCCAGTCAACATTCAAGGGATAGCCACAGCAGCCAGAGTACTTCAAGAAGATCCTCAGGAGGACCAGTATACAGTAATGGGTGCCGGAGAGGAAACTTATGATAGACGGTTGGAAGAAATAGCTGAGAAGTTGAGGTCCTTAGAATCTCAAAATTCTTTGGGCTTCGACGTCATGGACATGGGTTTGGTAGAAGGGGTCAGGATTCCTCACAAGTTCAAGCCTCCATGTTTCGAAAAGTATAATGGGACTTCATGCCCCCGGACTCATTTGCAATCATTTCTGGGAAGGCTGAAGGCCTATACAATGGATGAGAAACTTTGGATGTTTTACTTCGAAGATAGCTTGACTGGAGCTTCTAGGGAATGGTATTCCCATTTGACAAGGGCAACTGTGAGATGCTGGAAGGACCGGGCAGAAGCCTTCGTCAGACAGTATTAGTATAATCTAGATATGGCACCCAACAGGACCCTCCTAATGGGAATGTCACAGTCTTCGAGGGAGAGTTTCCGAGAGTATGCCCAAAGGTGGAGGCAACTGGCTGCTGCTGTTCAACCACCAATGTCTGAGAGAGAAATGGCAGACATGTTTATGAACACTCTTCAGGGAACGTATATTGACAGGTTAGATGCTTTCTCTTCCACCAGCTTCGCAGATGTTGTCATAGCTGGGGAGAGAATTGAAAGCCTGTTAAAAATGGGTAAAATTTCTGATAATGGTGCTAGTTCGTCCAGTGGTGCAAGGAAGCCTTTTGCAGGCCCGAGAAGAACTGGCGAGACCAATGCCATTCACACCAGCAGGGGTAGGCCCCAATATGTCCCAAGAACAATAGCAGCAGTCACTATCCCTGCTCCAGCTCATCCTCAGCCCGTCTATCAACCTCCTCAACAAAGCTTCCAACAACAACCTCAGTATCCTCAGAATCAATATCCTCCAAGGAACTTCAACAACAACACCAACAACAATCAACAGAGGCCATTCCAACAAAGGCCATCCCAAGCTAACCGAGTGATCGACCCGATCCCAATGCCGTATGCTGCCTTGCTGCCACAACTTCTGAAACTCAACCTAGTTGAGCTAAGAACGTTGGCACCTCCGGATCCCAACAGTCTACCAAGAAACTATGACTCCAATGCTAGGTGTGCTTTCCATTCAAACGCACCTGGTCACAGTACGGAAAAATGCAGGGCTCTGCATATGAAGGTACAAGACTTGGTAGACTCCAAGGCTCTGAATTTTGCACCTCCGCCCAATGTCAATAAAAATCCAATGCCACACCATGGTGGTCCCCGAATTAATGCTATTGAAGAAGACCAACCGTCTTATTTGATAACTAGTGTGGATCAGATTAGGACACCATTGGTGGAAATCAAAGCTCAGCTCCGTGAAAGCAATATATTTCCAGGGTGTGAGCTAGGGTGCCCATATTGCAATATTTCTTGGAATGGGTGTGAAGACTTGAGGAATGGCATTGAAAGCCTTATTCAGAGTGGCCTACTCCAGATCACTACATCATTTCCTGCAAATCCGACAACGTCATCAACAACGGTTTCAGACCCTCCTACAACTGCAGCAACTATTGTTCCCGACAATTCATCAGCACCATCAACAAGTACTTCACCGGTCCTTCCAAATGATCAGTTTTCAACAGTTTCTCCTGCTACAACTTCAGCTTCATTCCATTTCGACTCTCCATCAACAACAACAACAGTTCTTCCAACAGAACCTCCTACAACACCAGCAATCAATCATGAAGATGTCTCCACTGTTACCATATTCTACGATCCCGAGAATAATTCTGCTTATCATTCAGAAGGTGCTGCTCCCACCAGAGCACCAGTTACAATCTTTTATGATCCATAAACAATTACAGTCCCTTCAGCAGCAGCAATCAGTCCAGTCACTGTCACGGTGCCTGGACCAGTACCATATGAAAGCAATAGGGCCATCCCTTGGCACTATGGCTCTGACGTGTACTGTGAAGGGAAAAGAATCACTCTTGAAACATCAACACCTGCACCACAAATTGATAATGTGGGCGGAGGCGGAGGCTTCACCCGAAGCGGACGTCTCTTTGCTTCACAAGTTCAAAGACCCACAGCTGAAGCAGAAGTTGCTGCCAAGGCAAAAGGAAAAAGCCCGGTGCAGGAAGATCCAGCTGCCAAAGAAACCCTGAAGACTCCATTTGATCAGGAGGTTGATGAGTTTATGCGGATCATCAAAAAGAGTGATTACAAAGTTGTGGATCAGCTTCACCAGACGCCATCCAAAATCTCCATCCTCTCACTGCTTATGTGCTCCGAAGCCCATCGGAATGCACTACTTAAAGTCTTGCACGCGGCTTACGTGCCTGAGGAGATTACTGTCAACCAATTGGAAACCGTGGTTGGAAATGTCACTGCTAGCAATGGGCTAGTGTTTACCAATTCTGACCTGACAGTGGATGGCCGCAATCACAACAAAGCCTTGCACATAACCGTGGAATGCAAAGGAGCTGTCCTTTCTCATGTGCTGGTGGACACAGGTTCTTCCCTGAATGTCTTACCAAAGAAGGCTCTGGTGAAGCTTGAATATGATGGACTGGCATTGAGACCCAGCAACCTGGTGGTACGAGCCTTTGACGGTTCGAAGAGATCGGTTCTGGGAGAGATTGAGCTGCCCGTGACAATTGGCCCGCAGACCTTTAAAACTATCTTTTATGTGATGGACATTCAGCCCGCCTACAGCTGTTTGTTGGGTAGACCCTGGATTCACGCCGCCGGCGCAATAACGTCTACCCTTCACCAAAAGTTAAAATTTGAGTGGGAAGGTCAAGTTGTCACTATCTGTGGAGAGGAGGACATCTTTGTCAGCCACCTGGCAACCTATAAGTACATTGAAATGGATGGAGAAATCCATGAAACAATGAGCCAGGGGTTTGAAGCTTTGAATGTGAATGAAGCATCTGCTATATCTGGTACTCCAATGTCATCTTACCAACAAGCCCGGAAGGTTGTTGAGGAAGGAACTGCCCTAGGCTGGGGCAAGGTCTTAGCTGTGGAGGAGAAGAAGGACAAATTTGGGTTGGGTTACAGACCAACTCAACATCAAGCAAAGGCTGCTGCAGAGCCTGGTTTTGTCAGTGGGGGGATGCTTACCCCCAATGCTATCAACTGTCTGGAAGACGAGCTGGAAGAGGAGCGCAATCTGGAGAATTGGATTCGTCCGAAGGTTCCAGGGAGCAGTGTCTCGAACTGGTCTTCCCAGGGAATTATAAGTGTTACTCGAGCAGAGTAATTATTATTTCCTGTATTCTTTATAAGCATGCATCAAAGTCTTGCATCTTGCCCAAGATGACAAGACTCATTTTGTAATCAGGGCCATCTGTACTTTTGTGCAAACAAGATTAAAGTAATGAAATATCAGACATCTTTTTGCAAACAAGTCTTTTTTCTTTTCTGCTCACTGTTTTTTCCATTTTTCTTTTTGTACAAAAATAAATGGCGGTGTTTTCAAAATGATAACTTCATTTCACTTTTTTCTAAAGCAAGATTAAAATCAATCACTAAAATGAACCAACTTAACCCTTGCAGAGAGTGCCTTCCTGACAGCACCGACAACAGCACGGCTATGACATCGTATGACTTTGACAATCCGATCAATCAAGCTGATGAAGGGGTTGATGAAGAATATGAGCTTCCTGAAGAGCTAGCCAGGTTGTTAAGACAAGAGGAAAAGGTCATTACTCCTCACCAGGAGGAGGTTGAAGTGATTAATCTTGGTACAGAGGAAAACGTGAAAGAAGTTAGAATCGGGGCCTGCCTGCAAGACTCAGTGAAGAGACAGCTGATAAATCTGCTTCAAGAGTATGTTGATGTGTTTGCTTGGTCGTATCAAGATATGCCAGGGTTGGATACTGATATAGTTGTGCACAAACTGCCTTTGAGGGAAGAATGCCCACCGGTCAAGCAGAAGCTGCGCCGTACTCGTCCAGACATGGCTATGAAAATCAAGGAAGAGGTACAAAAGCAATGGGACGCCGGGTTCCTCGCTGTAACTAGCTACCCGCCGTGGGTTGCTAACATAGTACCTGTGCCTAAGAAGGACGGCAAAGTAAGAATGTGTGTTGATTACCGGGATCTGAACAGAGCCAGCCCAAAAGATGATTTCCCATTACCTCACATTGATGTATTGGTGGATAACACGGCTCAGTTCTCGGTATTTTCCTTCATGGATGGATTTTCAGGATATAATCAGATCAAGATGTCACCTGAAGACATGGAGAAGACAACATTCATCACACCCTGGGGCACGTTCTGCTACAAGGTAATGCCATTCGGACTGAAGAATGCTGGTGCCACATATCAACGGGCTATGGTGACGTTATTCCACGATATGATCCACAAGGAAATAGAGTGTTATGTGGATGACATGATTGCCAAGTCCCTTACAGAGGAGGATCATCTGGTGAATCTGCTCAAGTTATTCAAGCGTCTGAGAAAATACCAACTGAAGTTGAACCCCAACAAATGCACATTCGGGGTGCGATCCGGTAAGCTGCTGGGATTTATTGTAAGCGAGAAAGGGATTGAAGTTGACCCTGATAAAGTCAAAGCCATCCAAGAGATGCCTGCACCGAAAACTGAGAAAGAGGTTCGAGGGTTCTTAGGTCGATTGAACTACATCTCACGGTTCATATCTCACCTCACGGCAACCTGTGAACCCTTGTTCAAGCTGTTAAGAAAGGAACAAACGGTCAGGTGGAACGAAGATTGCCAGAAGGCTTTTGACAAGATCAAAGAGTATTTACAAGAACCTCCAATCCTCATGCCGCCAGTTGAAGGAAGACCTCTGATAATGTACTTAACAGTATTAGAAGAGTCAATGGGGTGTGTGTTGGGCCAGCATGACGAGTCTGGTCGAAAAGAGTATGCAATATACTACCTAAGCAAAAAGTTTACCGACTGTGAACAGCGTTATTCACTGCTCGAGAAAACTTGCTGTGCTTTAGCGTGGGCTGCTCGCCGACTGAGGCAGTATATGTTGACTCACACTACTTTATTGATATCCAAGATGGATCCAGTTAAGTACATTTTCGAGAAGCCAGCTCTTACCGGACGGGTTGCAAGATGGCAGATGATTCTCACAGAGTACGACATACAGTACACATCTCAGAAAGCCATCAAGGGCAGTGTACTATCTGAATATCTTGCTGAGCAACCCATTGACGACTACCAGCCAATGAGGTTTGACTTCCCTGATGAGGACATCATGTTCATTAAAGCAAAAGATCACGAAGAGCCTGTTCACACTGAAGGGCCTGACCCAAAAGAAGAATGGACTATGATGTTTGATGGGGCTGTTAACATGAATGGCCGTGGTGTTGGTGCAGTACTTATTACACCCAAAGGAGTTCACATGCCTTTTTCGGCAAAACTCACTTTCAACTGCACTAACAACGAAGCTGAATATGAAGCCTGCATTATGGGTCTTGAGGAAGCCATTGACCTCAGGATCAAGACATTGACCGTGTTCGGAGATTCAGCTTTGGTAGTCAATCAGACCAATGGGAAATGGTACACCCACCAAGATCATCTAATACCTTACAGGGATTATACAAGGAGGTTATTGACTTTCTTCACAACAGTCAAGCTTGAGTATATCCCTCGGGACGAGAATCAGTTTGCAGATGCTCTTGCTACCATTTCGTCCATGATCAAAGTTCAAACTGCCAACTTTGTACCTCAGATTTCAGTATCGAGACTTGATAAACCAGCATATGTATTTGCAACAGATATTGTCAAAGATGATAAGCCTTGGTTCCATGACATCAAGTGCTTCTTGGAGGATCAAACATACCCACCTGGGGCATCTTCCAATGATAAGAAGACTTTAAGAAGGCTTGCTGGTAGTTTCTTTCTGAACGCTGATGGATCTTTATACAAAAGGAACTTTGATATGGTACTCCTCAGATGTGTTGACAAGACAGAAGCAGATTTGTTGATGCATGAAGTGCATGAAGGCTCTTTTGGTACCCATGCCGGAGGACATGCAATGGCTAAGAAATTGTTAAGATCAGGCTATTACTGGATCACAATGGATGCAGACTGTTGTGCCTACGCCAGAAAATGTCATAAATGCCAGATTTACGCAGATAAGGTGCATGTACCTCCCAATCCTTTGAACATCATGTCTTCACCTTGGCCCTTTGCTATGTGGGGCATTGATATGATTGGAAAAATTGAGCCAACTGCTTCAAACGGCCACAGATTCATCCTGGTCGCCATTGATTATTTCACAAAGTGGGTTGAAGCAGCCTCATATGCAAACGTCACAAGGCAAGTGGTAGCCCGATTCCTGAAGAGAGACATCATCTGTCGGTATGGAGTGCCCGAGCGAATCATTACTGATAATGGTTCAAATCTCAACAACAAAATGATGGCAGAGCTATGCCGGGACTTCAAGATCCAACATCACAATTCTTCTCCTTACAGGCCAAAGATGAACGGCGCTGTTGAGGCAGCAAATAAGAACATTAAGAAGATTGTGCAGAAGATGGTAGTCACCTACAAAGACTGGCATGAAATGCTACCGTTTGCCTTGCATGGGTACCGCACATCAATCAGAACATCCACTGGGGCAACACCGTATCAGCTTGTGTATGGTATGGAAGCAGTCCTACCAGTTGAAGTTGAATTGCCCTCCTTACGGGTATTGATGGATGTTAAACTGAGTGAAGCAGAGTGGGTTCGGTCCCGATTCGAACAACTGAGTCTGATCGAAGAGAAGAGATTGGCTGCAATCTGTCATGGGCAGTTATATCAGAAGAGAATGAAGAAAGCCTTCGATCAGAAAGTCAGGCGCCGAGAGTACCAAGTGGGAGATCTTGTGCTGAAAAGAATCCTCCCTCCTCATACAGACCACAGGGGCAAATGGACTCCAAACTATGAAGGACCATTCGTTGTAAAGAAAGTTTTCTCTGGTGGAGCGCTGATGCTCAGCACCATGGATGGTGGAGATTTCCCGTCCCCTGTGAATTCAGATGCAGTTAAAAAATACTTCGCATAAAAATGACCCGCTGGACATAAAAACAGAATGTAAGTCCAGGCAAAAATAGGGCATCCCGGCGAGTCAAAAACAGAATAAAAGACTCGGGCAAAAATAAGGGAAATAAATAAAAAATGTACACCCGCTGAGTTGAAAAGCCGCATTGGACGACTCAGGCAAAAATGGGTATCCCGATGGATTGAAAACCCGGAAGGGCGATCCATGCAAAATAAGGGAATAAGCGAACAACTGCATTCTGAATTCGTCTGTATCACCTACAACTTGGTAAGCCCCAAAGGATCAAGCTTCAATCAGAATCAACTCTCTCCAGAAAGCAAGACGAGAGGAACGCCATTGTCATACGAGTCATAGCAGAAGAGGAAGCTCCTTAAAGCGTCGTCAACACCGCCAGCACTTTGTTTCTCAATTTGTAACAATCTCCTCATTTCAGGAGATATGTTTCTTTGACTGTATCTCGCCAATTCAGGGCACAGGAATTAATAAAATCAGATTTTCAGTCATGTTTCGTTTTACATTTATGTTTTGCAAAGAGTTGTCTGATATCTCTAAAAATACAGTTGCATGAGTACAGATGCTTTTCTCTAAAAATAAAACACATGCTTACAGGGAATGTGATTACTCTCGAAAGTACTTAACTCCTATGACGGAATCCAGTAAAGGATACCTCGGGACCCTTTTGTGCGTTTCCTTATCTTTGCAGGATTGCAGGTATCTAGAACGCAACCCGGGGCATGCAAGTTACGTCTCAGCAAACTGGCGAATCGTTATCCACTCACATGGCACTGGGGGGTGCCCACTTCCCCAGCAAGGTTGCCAAATCAAGATATCAGCATCCGAAATGCTCTATCCCCAGCTGATTTGCTTCTTGTTGCTATCCCCAGCTGAGTTGCATCTCATGGTTCCCCAGCTAAGTTGGCCACTCATTACTTATCCCCATCAGAATGGGCAGATATCACAGAAGATGCCCATATCCCTGGCTGAGTCAAGAAGCCACCGTAACAGAATTTCTAGGGAGGTCTTTCAGTGATGCCTCTCTCTTTCCCCAGCCGAGTTGCCATTTCATCCTCAGCTGAGTACAGAAGTCGGGGAATCATCTCCCCACAGAGCTTCAAGCCTCTATTCAGAAGAGCGGCGCATAGAAGATCACAACAGAGTACAGAAAGCTTCTACAAACCCTAGCTGGGTCCCATTATAAAGATATGTCGATCAGTGGCCTATGTCCCCAAGCAGATACATCTTTAGATCTACCAATGATCTCATCCCCAGCTGGGATGTCTTCCTCAGCAGATCACCCAGAGATCTTCACGGCAACGGGATCCGAATCCCGGATCTATGCCCTTTTGCATAATCATAGCATTCGCATCATATTATACCCTCAAAGCGTAGCATTCCGTCTAATACGGAGCATTACGGCAAAAATCAAACGCATAGCATAATCATAAGTCATGTTGTTGAACACTTGTAAATGTTGATAACCATTCATCAGAATACAGGATACTTCCTCCAAAATCCCCCAGAGTCCCAGCAAAAAACAGTTGCCTCTCAAATCACAAACACTACCATATGCACCCTTTGATACCCGTCCGTATCATTATTCCCCTGTAAAGTCGCCTGAACACTCTTTGCAAACAAAACCACCCGTATTACAGATACTTCCTGACACCCGTCCGTGTCAAATCGCCAGCAGAAAGCCAAAGACACCCTCTTTGCACTCACATATACTTATATACACTTTCCTGACCCCCGTCCGTGTCATATCCCCAGCGCAGTCGCCTAGACTTTGTATAGCAGATACTTGTTCATATTACACTCTTCTCTCTTGGCACCCGTCCGTGTCATTATCCCCAGCAGTTGAAATACTCATCTATACATACTCACTACTCACGATACACTTATACAGATACTCGTCCGTATCTTGTATACATCATCACTCATATCCCCACAGATTCGACAGTAGTCCTTGTTCTTTGTTAACCAGTTGGTACTCGTCCGTACCATCATCTCAGAACATCGCGTCTAGTGTTTGTTTCTACATGATACTCGTCCGTATCATAGTCCTAAGGATGCTTGTCCGCATCTTTAATCCGTACACTGTGTTAAACACCTTTGTCTTCTTGAACATAGATACTTGCCTGTGTCTACTATTCCCCAGAAGAGTCCCTTCAGATGCAACACTCGTCCGTGTTCTTTGTTAACCAGTTGATACTCGTCCGTATCATCATCTCTGAACATGTGTCAGTTTGTTTCTACATGATACTCGTCCGTATCATAGTCTTAAGGGTGCTCGTCCGCATCTTTAATCTATACACAATACCAAACACTTATACCTTTTGTTTCTTGGATGTAAACGCTCGTCCGTGTTTACTATCTCCCCAGTAGATCACCAACAAATTTCCTTTTTATCTAACACTCGTCCTGTGTTATGATAACCTTGAGAGCAGCCGTCCCCTGCTAAGTGGTCGTCCTCCACTTCTTGATGGTCGTCCTCCATCATGCTCATCCGATGGCCGTCCCCATCGTTGATTTTTAGCAGCCGTCCCCTGCTAGGTGGTCGTCCTCCACCTTTTGATGATCGTCCTCCATCACTTTATCCAATGGCCGTCCCCATTGTTGATTCTGGTTATCTAACACTCGTCCTGTGTTATGATAAACCCCGAGAGCAGCCGTACCCTGCTGAGTGGTCGTCCTCCACTTCCTGATGGTCGTCCTCCATCATGCTCGTCCGATGGCCGTCCCCATCGTCGACCTTTTTTATCCGATGGCCGTCCCCATCGTTGATATTTTCGGCAGCCGTACCCTGCCAGGTGGTCGTCCTCCACCTTTGATGGCCGTCCCCATCATATTTCTTTTATTCCCCACAGAGCAGCCGTCCCCTGCTAGGTGATCGTCCTTCACCTTTGATGGCCGTCCCCCATCATCTGTTTATTTCATTTATTCTTTAACCCGATGGCCGTCCCCGTCGTGGTCCCTTTTCCTTTTTAGCCCGATGGCCGTCCCCATCGTTGATTACGTTACCTTTATGAACTTGATGGCCGTCCCCGTCATGTTTCATTAATTTCCAGAGAATTTTACGACTTTATCTTGATGGCCGTCCCCATCATAATATCCTATTTTCCCCAGCTAGCCGGCCGTCCCCGTCTTAGCTTTTACCTTTTATACCCAGCATGTCGGCCGTCCCCGTCATCGCTTTACTTCACACATCACTTTACCCAGCAGTCATCCTCTGCTCGACGGTCGTCCTCCGTCGCCTACACTTTACAATATACTTTATTTGCTTTTACAATCTATATCCTTTTTCTTCTTCATTTTGTGAGTGCAAATTTTGGACTGTCTTTGGTATTCAACCACAAGTTATCTTGTTTGCCTGTTAAGCCGTCGCTTACATCCTGCACAGCTAACTCATGTTTGAATAGGGGCAGCTGTAAACACCCCAAATTTTCCCTCACCCATTCACCATGGCTTGTGATCATTCTCATATGCATAAACACCATCATATCATCTCATAGTACATTTTTGATTCACTGCATAGCTTCTAAGTCATCTGCACTTAGGGTTTGTGATCTGAGCAATCCCAATGCTTCTTGAGCCATTCCAAAGGCCACCAATCAACTCAAAGAGGTCCATGTGTGTTCTTGTATCATGTTACATCCGCACAAAGTCCAAATTGCAGAGGAATCACAAGAACTAGGGTTTGAGTGGATGCAGAGCCAGGATGAACTGCACAGTTGACTGAAAATTAGGGTTTTGGTTTCAGAGGCCATAACTCCAAATTTTTTGGTCATTCTTGTTTCCATTGATCTCTATATGGTATAGGGAGTGTGCATATCAATTTTCATGAAGAATTTCCATGGGGAAGTCATCTGATCAAGAGTTGACTTTTCAGACAAGTCAGTGCAAAATCAGGGCATCTGAGGCCCCCAATGACCCAACCAATGGGTGATCTTCATCATTTTGAGTGTATATGATCTTTATTTGATCATGGAAGAAGGTTGAAGTTCATAAAAATCAAGAATTTGGAGTTTTTGCAAATGTTGACTTTTTGGGCATAGTTGACTTTTCAAGAATGCACCATTTTAGGTCAATTTTCAAGCCTTGATTCATGATCCAAAAAGGCTTCAAATGGAAAAACTTTGGTCATGAAAGTTGTAGATCTCATCTTTCCCTTTTCAAAAAGTACAAGAACATGATCAAATTCTTCTTGGATCAAAAGTTATGACCATGCAAAGTTGCCAAAAATCACTTATTTTCAAGTTATGCACCAAGTGGAAATTTTGCAAAGTCTTGGATCAAAACACATTGCAGCCTCTAGTTCACTACAAACCATTACACAAACATTTCCCTAAGTCATAAAATCAGATTTTTGATCAAGTTTGCCCATGGTTTAGTTCATGTAACTTGAATTTTTCACATGTGAACCAAAAGCAAGCCAACTTGCAAAAACCACTCATTTCACTTCCTACAACTTATGACATTGGAAGCTGACTTTGGCTAGCCTCTCCCTCACCTTTTGCTGCGCCAGCCATGCTTTGTCCTTGCCTATATTTGGAGCCATGCCCTATCTTACACAAAAGTGGTTTTTGAGCAAAAAGTGATCTACCAATCCATAAAGCACAAGTCACATCAGCCAGCCAATCAGAATTGTTTATGATTTCAATTTGCAAGTTGAACATAACACAAGCCAAGGCTGAAACACACACACTCATCACATTCACAAAAACTCACCTCATTGCAAGTTCCTTCAAAATTCTGTCCACAGCCATAAAACACTCAAGCTCTCATCATCATTAAACTCACCACATCTCATAGACAAGAAACCACCAAAGCTCAAGCCTAAATCAAGCCTGAAAACTCCATTGCCATTATTCACCTCAAGTTGCAGATTCTATCGAATCTCTCTCCACAAGCCACAAACACACCAACCAACACCACAAACTTTCTCAACACACTTCATAGATCACAAACAACTCCTTTTCACAGCCTGAAAGTGCCAAAATCATCATGGCCATTGTTGACTGAACTGAAGCAGTTCCATTCGAATCTCCTTCTCCAGCCAACACAAACTCATTTTGAGCATTCAAACACATTTGGGGGATCAAGTAGAGCAGCTTGCATCAAAGGAAGTGGCCAGAAAGTTCCTAAACTGAAAGCTCCAAATCTCAGGTAGCTCGAAATTAATTTTTCCAGAAATGGTTTTTTATGTTACAAACTTGTTCCTCATGATGCACTGATCATTCTGGTACCTTTAGTTTTTGAAATGGTTTTGTTTTGAGCATTTAATTTGTGTTTGAAGCTCACGAACCCTAGAAATTGTTTGCTTCGATTCAGTTGATTTAGGAACTTTAAATTTGTTTTGAGAGAGGGGTTTGGTTCGTGAGAGGATAAGGATCATTTCCCTGGTCTTAGATTTCATTTTTGTAACGTTTTGAGGAAGTTGGGTGATTCTCAGGTGAGAGCTGGCCGGAGAAGATGACCGGAAGTCTTCTCCGGCCACCTGAATGTATTTAGGGCTTAATCCCATAATTAATGCTCGTTTGAATTTTGGCCGTTGATGCGCGTTGAATGTTTGACTTCCCACCCTTTTTGATGGCCAGGATCTGTTCATTAGCCCTAATCACTTTAATTAATTTATTTAATTAAGATTAATTCAGCTTTGAATCACAGCCACAGGATTACGCGCCAGTCAACACATTTAAACCCTGGAGCAATCCTGGCCATCCAATCTGTTTACTTTCATTTTCTTTTAATTTTTATTCATATTTATTTCATTTAAATTGCACAATTTATTTAAAATAGTTAAAAAATCATAAAAATTATGAAACTTTTTCTTTAAGGTTTTATTAATTTTTATGACACAAAAATATTTTTATTTTATTTTTTATCATTAAAAAAAGTATTTTTAAATATTTAAAAGATCATTTTTAATTGATTAATGAGAATTAATTAATTAAAAATACTTTTAGGTATTTAAAAATTACAAAAAAATTCATGAAATGCTCTAAGACATTTAGAAACATTGTCCTACCTTCAAACCAAATTTCTTTTTTGATCTTGATGCACTTTGAGAATTTTTCATTGAATTAAATCATTTTTTATGCATTATTTTGATCACATGTTTGAAAATTCATTTCTGCCTTTTGGTGAAGGTTGAGACATTGATTCTTTTGCATTGTTTTCCATTTGATATGTATTTTCAAAGATAAAAAGGCCATGATTTGATCTTGCATTTTCTAATTGATGGGCATTTGTTTTGATAAGAACCCTAAAAAACCCTAATAACTTGCAAAAATCATATCTTGAGATTGGTAAAGAGTTGGGAGCTCCCCTTTGGGCAGTGGTTTGTTATAGGTCTAGGGTTTCTTTTAGTGCCATTTTCCATTTTTTATCTTAGGGTTTGCTTCTGTTTTTGGTTTGTGTTTGATTGTTTGTTTCATAAACCCCAATTTGGGCTTTCTCTTGCATCCTTCTTGCATTCTTTTGCATAAGTAGACTTGCCATTGCATTTTGTGCATTCATATGATTCATTTGACATCTTAAGACATGTATGAAGCATCATTGATCATTGCATTACATCTTTGCCATGCCATTTGCCTTGTATGCTTCATAACATTTCATGCTTGTTCATGTTCCTTAGCTTGCATCATTTGCATTCATAATCTTGTATGAACATCTCCATGTCTTGCCTCATGTTTGCAGCACTTCATAACATCATAATCATCATGTAATTGCTTCTGGTTTGGTCTAGCATCATACCATTTCATCTCATCTTGCCTTGCATTGCATTTCTTTCTAACATTTCAGGTGGTAAGTAAACTTGGGAAGTGAATTTGCCTTCACTTCTCATAACTTTTCTTTTCATCTCTCTTGCATACCTTGCTGCATTCTTACATGTGTTTGAGTTTGAGCTTGCTCATTCTTGCTTCTCCCACTTTCTTTCTTCAAGTGACTTGACTTCTTGAATGAAGCAAGTTGCTTTGTTTCTCTTGATCTTGTTCATCTGCTTCCTGGTGGCTCCTGTGAAGATTGTTCTTGAAAACCTCACAAACCATAGGAACAACCAAGCATGTCAATGAATTAGGGTTTTGATTAGTCTCCCCCATAGTTTTTTACCTTTGTGTCTCCCTTTGAGTCTTCTCTTCTCATCTCATAATCAGGGACTAAACCCTAAAGGCTTTAAGACTTTGTGATTAAGCTTATGCCTGCATCCTTCTCTTAGGATGGAGTGTATAACTTTAATCCTAAGTATTAAACCCTTAATGTGTTTAAATCTCTTAATCAATTCACTTAATAAATATCAAGACACCACACTTGTAACTTGGGCCTTGCATTAGGGTTCTAATTCTTCCTTAAGTGGTTAAGAAGGACTAACCCTAGTGATAATGGACAAGTCCCCCTCAAGTTTTCTTACAAATCATAAAAAACACTTCATCATCATACCATTAAATAAAATCCACTTAATCAAAGGCTTGTTTTGTTATGAGTTTAATCCCTAATCATGGATTAAGTTGAGGAGCTTTCCTCAGCTTAAACACTCTCATCTATTATCCTTCTTTTAGGATGGTGTAATGAGTCTGTTTAATCCTTGATTATGGCTTAACCTCATTACTCAACACTAAACAAAAACACCAAAAAACATCTAAATAATCACAAGTAGGTTAATGATCTTAACCCTACATCAAAGGTGATTAAGTGTGAGAATCTGACTTCACACTTAAGGTAATTCTCATTACCCCTAATCGGAGGGAAGATGTGGTGAGTTTACCAACCCATTGGTTTAGGCTTAAGCTCATTATCTTATGACAAACTCCAAAAAGAAATAAAAGACTGAAAACATCAAAAACAAACAATAATCGTCTCCTCCGGGATTCTTTTCTCATCACCTTCACTCACAATCGAGAACTTGCTTCTTCCGTCTAATGCAAGACAGTTTGCACCTGAGCCAGACAGGTCATACACTTGAGCATAGGCAAATAAGCAGTTCACAAGTCAATTTATCTTTCAGTCTCTTTGGGTCGTACTACGGTGTTCTGACTTCCTCATTGCACGAGAGGATACGTAGGCATAACTTAACAGTTATCGAACAAAAGTCTCTGTATATTCCCCCTTTTTCTAGCCTTATTCTTTTAAGCCTCATGATCTTGAGCATTCCATTCACTTCTTACACTGACACTTCATTTATACACTTCACTCTCTTTTACACTGACACCTGTACATCTTTTCCAGCTATTTCGTACACAGATTGCACTGACACTACCCCTTTAAAACACAAATCTTTTAAGCGTGGATCCCGTCGAGTACGGCGGACAATCTGGGTGCTAATACCTTCCCAGGTTGTAACCAACCCCCTTTCTCAGTCTCTCTGGTTCGCAAACCGTCTTATCCATCTCTTTCTAGGTTTATGCAGCATTACCTTTCCTCCGGGATAAAAATGCCTAGCTGGCGACTCTTTTCATTCTCCAGTGAGTTCACGGCTGTGTGTTCTCACTGTTCCCTTCGCCGACAGTTCGCGCTTGTACCGGGATGCAAATCTTTGGGAGCGACATGGATGACCTTTAGTATTGACCTTCAGAAACTGAGGTGAATTAGAGGAGGAACTTTTATGGTTATTGTAAACACTGTACCTCCGGGTTAGAAGTGTTTACACTTCTCATAACTGATCCAAGTCTGAGGATCCTTGTTTTAGAACACCACCTGTGAGGGGGTTGGGCTGTTTACAGGTTTGCAGGTACACTTGACCTCAGAATACCCTGTTACTTTATTTGATTAAGAGTACTCCATTTTGGGAACAGTTCTTGTGATTTTTAACCCTGGACATGTGACTCTTTATTTGAGTCCCCCACCTTGGTTATTGGACTTATGAACCTCCAGCTGGATTTCTTGACATACATAGACTTATATCAGAGCACTTGATCAGATCCAGCTCAGTCACAAACCCTTGCATATCATTTGCATACATCATCATTGCATCATTTTAACATTTGCTTATTTGTTTTTCAGGGTATCCATACTTTATTTTGGCTTGGTTTTGACCCCATCATCAGCATAGACCTACCTTCATCAGTATCTACTTCAGTTATCAGCTACCTGCATCTCCAGACTCAGCCTGTCAGTGGCCCACCATCAGTGTTTTTTCACCATCATCAGCATCTGTCTCAGCAACATGGCACCTAAGAAGAGTAACATCTCCTATCATTTCTTTCAGCCTGAGCTAGCTGACATCAGGAGGATTCAGACCCTGATTACTCCAGACCATATACCACTATTTAGAGAACACTATGGGGGCATACTTGATGTGGTTATGGATTTGGACCCTTCACAGAGTAGCTTGATTCATACTTGCCTGCAGTTCTATGATCCTCCTCTGAGGTGCTTTACCTTTCAGGATTTTCAGTTGGGGCATTTATTAGAAGAGTACTCATCATTGGTTGGCATACCTGTCAGGGGTGGAGTCCCCTTCAACCCTGAGATGGTTTTTCCTAGTAATAAAGAGGTGGCAAAGGCCTTGCATCTAGAACCAGTTCTGATTTGGCAGAATATGACTACCAAGGCTGGAGTCTCTGGTTTACATCTGGATTTTCTGATCTCTCAGGCTACCATGAAGGCTTCTTTGGAAGAGTGGAAGGCAGTCTGTGCCTTATTGGCCCTTGGCATATATGGGGCCATACTTTTTGCATATGAGCCTAGATTCATCAGTAAGAATGCCATCCATCTTTTCATCCTGAGGAACCTAGTGCCCACCTTGCTGGGGGATTTCTACTACTCTGTTCACCAAAGGAATGAAAAGCAAAGAGGGAGATTGGTGAGGTGCTGTGCTCCCCTGTTCCATACCTGGCTGCTCAAACATTTGCCTAAGACTGATGCCTTTCTGAATCCTCATCAGCAAAAGAATTGGGCTAGAAGACTCACTGCTCTGACCTCAGCTGATATCAGGTGGTGCACTCAGAGCACCAAGGGCAGGGACATCATTACCAGTTGTGGGCAGTTCCCCAATGTACCCTTGATGGGAGTAAAGGGTTGCATCAACTATAACCCTCTGCTATTCAAAAGACAACTGGGCTATGCATTGGTCCACACTCCTAAGGCACAAGACTTGGCTGAGACTCTTTACTGTGAGAATAAGCCTAATCTGGCTATTGTCAGGCAAGCATCCTGGGCTTGGGACAATTTCCAGACTAAAGGAGTAACCATTCTTTGGAAGTGCAACAATGTGGCCTCAGCACAGTACTATGAGTGGTCCCATGCCAGGGCTCAATTTTCTGGGATGCCCTTTACCATGGAAGATATACCTGGACCATCCTCAGCACCACCTCCTGTCACTGTCAGTTTAGAGGAGTTTGAGAAGCTGAAAGAGAGAAATGAGAAACTGACTCAGGCTCTGCAGAAGACCCTCTGGGAGAGGAGTGATGGTAGGTTGGATATTGAAAGGTTGGAAAAGTTGAAGGTGGAGCATTTGGCTAGGATTGAGAAATCTGAGGATTACATTAAGAAGTCAAGGGATGGAGAACAGATCTTGAAGAATGCCTGCAAGGAGGCTCAGTTCCAGAAGGCCAGGACTGATTTATATCTAAAGGAGAGTCAAGCTAGGTGGGTCAGGATCACCGAAGCTCGTACTATGGAAGATAAGAGGACTCAGGACAAGATTGAGCAGTTGGAGGCTAGTGCAAAAGAGCAACAGGAAGCCCTGCTAGCAGCCCAGAGAGAGATCTCAGAGTTGAAGATTAGAGCTTGTGTGAAGAGGACAAAAGACCAGAGTAAGCACAAGAAGCTAACTACAGCTGTTACTACCAGGAATCTTCTCATCAGGAGCCTTACAGAGCGTCCAGCTGATCCTGTGACTGAAGCACTTCTAAAGGAAGTTCAGGAGGATGAGTTTGGTCTTGGTGTCTGACTTTTGCTTGTTGTTGCTTTCATTTCATTGTACTTTTCTTTTCTTATGTTGTATTTTGACCCCCCCCCCTCAGAGGGCATGTATTGTAAAAAAAAGACAAACTATGTATCATTCACTTTTTGTAATATATGTATCAGTTTGTTTTATCTGAGTTCTTCAAGCAACATCAACAGCATCTTCAAGGCTCTGGAAGGGTCAAAACCAAGTGCCAAGCCGGATACCTTGGAAACAAATAAGCATACTGCATTGCATACTAACCTTTGTTTGTTTTGTAGGTTTGTTTTGTTGTTGTTACTAACTCTGTTGTGATCTCAGGAACTATTGCTCGACGACGGGTGTTCCCACTCAACCGTCCACACAGATATCCAACCCGCAACAACCTTCCGGGTATACAGATGGACCAGGTACAACAGGACCTTACGGAGGTCAGGGCTCAAATGGCCAATGAGAGGCTAGAAATGAGGAATCAAATGACTCAGTTTATGGAGGTGATGAACAATATGGCTCAAAGCCAAGAGAGATTAAGGGCTTTGGTAGAGAGGCAGAATCAGGAAGACCCTCATCCAGGGACTGCTGGGACAAGCAACAATGAGAGGGTTCAGCCTCATGTCAACCCACCTGTATTTGGACCCCACCTTCATCCAGAGATCAACATTCCTGCTAATGTGCAAGGGACTGCCACTGCAGGCAGAGTGCTGCAAGAAGACCCCCAGGAAGATCAGTTCACAGTGATGGGAGCTGGGGATGAGGCCTATGACAGAAGGCTAGATGAAATTGCTGAAAAGTTAAGATCCTTGGAGTCTCAAAACTCTTTGGGTTTTGATGTTATGGACATGGGCTTAGTGGACGGGGTCAGGATTCCCCATAAATTTAAACCACCGTGCTTTGAAAAGTACAACGGGACTTCCTGCCCACGGACCCACTTGCAATCCTTTTTGGGGAGGTTGAAGGCATATACCATGGACGAGAAGCTATGGATGTTTTATTTTGAGGATAGCTTAACCGGAGCTTCAAGGGAATGGTACTCTCATCTGACTAGAGCAACCATCAGGTGCTGGAAGGACCTGGCTGAGGCCTTCATTAGACAATACCAGTATAACTTGGATATGGCTCCCAACAGGACCCTCCTAATGGGAATGTCACAATCATCTAGAGAAAGCTTCCGGGAGTACGCCCAGAGATGGAGACAGTTGGCTGCTGCTGTCCAGCCACCCATGTCAGAGAGGGAGATGGCTGATATGTTTATGAACACCCTCCAAGGGACATACATTGACAGGCTAGCTGCCTTTTCTTCAACCAGCTTTGCAGATGTCGTTATAGCTGGAGAAAGAATTGAGAGCTTATTAAAGATGGGCAAAATTTCTGACAATGGTGCCAGCTCTTCCAGCAACACAAGAAAGCCTTTTGTGGGCCCGAGAAGAACTGGTGAGACTAATGCTATCCATACCAACAGGGGCAGGCCCCAATATGTTCAAAGGTCAGTAGCAGCAGTCTCCATTCCTTCTCCACTACCTCAGCAATCAGTGTATCAACCACAGCAACAACCCCAGTACCAGCAACAAACTCAGTATCCTCCTCAGAGAAACTACAACAACACCAACAACAACAATCAGCAAAGACCATATCAACAGAGACCATCTCAGGCCAATAGGGTGATTGATCCGATCCCTATGCCCTATGCCACATTACTGCCACAACTCCTGAAACTCAACCTGGTTGAGCTAAGGACGTTGGCACCTCCAGATCCTACCAGTCTACCCAGAAATTACGACGCCAGCGCCAGATGTGCTTTTCATTCGAATGCACCTGGTCATAGTACAGAGAAGTGCAGAGCTTTGCACATGAAGGTACAATACCTGGTTGACTCTAAGGCTCTAAACTTTGCACCACCACCAAATGTTAACAAGAACCCTATGCCAAACCACGGAGGTCCCAGAATCAATGCTATTGAAGAAGACAGGCCGTCTTACTTGATAACCAGTGTGGGTCAGATTCGGACACCGTTGGTAGAGATTAAAGCTCAACTCCTCGAATGTCAAATATTCCCAGGATGTGAGCTAGGGTGTGCTTATTGCAACATTTCAGTGAATGGTTGTGATAACTTGAGAGATGGCATAGATGGTCTCATCCAGAGTGGCCTGCTTCAAATCACAACATCAATTCCTACCAATCCAGCAATCTCATCAGCAACAATTCCCGTGTCTTCTACAACTGCAACAACCATTGTTCCGAACAACTCTTCAATCTCATCAACGAATGCTTCATCTGTCATTTCAACTGACCAGATATCAACAAACATCCCTTCTACAACTTCAGCACCACTTCACTTAGAATCTCCTACAACAACAACACCCATCCATCCAACAATGTCTCCTACAACTTCAACAGCAAATGTCTCAACAGTTACGATTTATTATGATCCTGAAAATGATTCTGCCTACAACTCACAAAATGCCACTCCTATCAGAGCACCGGTCACAATATAATATGATCCACATACTATCATGGTCCCTTCTACAGCTGCAATCAGTCCAGTCACTATCACAGTGCCTGGACCAGTACCTTATGAAAGCAGTAATGCCATCCCTTGGCATTACGGATCCGATCTATACTGCGAAGGACAGAAAATCACTCTTGAATCACCAACTTCTTCACCACAAATAGACAATGTGGGAGGAGGCGGAGGCTTCACTCGAAGCGGACGTCTCTTTGCTCCACAAATTCAAAGACCCACTGCCGAAGCAGAAGCTGCTGCCAAGGCAAAAGGGAAGAGCATGGTGCAAGAAGAGCAAGTTGTTAAAGAAGCTTTGAAAACACCCTTTGATCAAGAGGTTGATGAATTCATGAGAATCATCAAGAAAAGTGATTACAAGATAGTGGACCAGCTTCACCAGACGCCTTCCAAGATCTCTATTCTATCATTGCTTATGTGCTCCGAGGCTCACCGGAACACACTACTAAAAGTCTTGCACGCAGCTTATGTGCCAGAAGAGATCACCGTCAATCAGTTGGAAGCTGTGGTTGGAAATGTTAATGCTGGTAATGGACTAGGATTTACCAACACTGATTTGACCACGGAAGGCCGCAATCACAACAAGGCTTTGCACATTACCATGGAGTGTAAGGGTGCAGTTCTTTCCCATGTGCTGGTAGACACAGGATCATCCCTCAATGTCTTACCTAAAAAAGCCCTTGTGAAGCTGGAGTATGAAGGATTGGCATTACGTCCCAGCAACTTAGTAGTGAGAGCCTTTGACGGTTCTAAGAGATCAGTTCTGGGGGAAATTGAGTTGCCTATAATGATTGGCCCACAAACTTTCAAAACGACCTTCTACGTGATGGATATACAGCCTTCCTACAGCTGTCTATTGGGTAGACCATGGATTCACGCCGCTGGCGCCGTGACCTCAACCCTTCACCAGAAGTTAAAATTCGAGTGGGAGGGCCAAGTCGTTACTATCTGTGGAGAGGAGGATATTTTTGTTAGCCACCTGGCTACCTACAAATACATTGAGATGGATGGGGAGATCCACGAAACTATGAGCCAGGGATTTGAGGCCCTGAATGTAAATGAAGCATCTGCTGTGCTTGGAATCTCCATGGCATCTTATCAACAAGCCCGGAAGGTTGTTGAGGAGGGAACTGCCCAAGGCTGGGGCAAGGTTTTATCTGTGGAGAAGAAGAAGGACAAATTTGGGTTGGGTTACAAACCAACTCAACAGAATCAAGCAGAGGCTGCTGAGAAGCCCGGTTTTGTCAGTGGGGGGATGCTCACCCCTGATGCTGTCAACAATTTGGAAGACGAGTCGGAAGAGGAACGCAATCTGGAGAATTGGATACGTCCAAAGATCCCGGGGAGCAGTATCTCAAACTGGTCTTCCCAGAAAATTATAAGGGTTACTCCTGCAGAGTAATTATTATTTCCTGTATTATTTTAAGCATGCATCAAGTCTTGCATCTTGCCCAAGATGACAAGACTCATTTTGTAATCGGGCCATCTGTAATTTTTGTGCAACAAGATTAATCAATGAAATATCAGACATCTTTTGCAAATGAGTCTTTTTCTTTTCCGCTCATTGTTTTTCCATTTTTCTTTTTGTACAAAAATAAATGGCAATGTTTTCAAAATGACAACCTTATTTCACTTTTCTTAACAAGACTAAAATCAAATCACTAAAATGAACAAACTGAACCCTTGCAGAGAGTGCCTCCCAGACCGCACCGACAACAGCACGGCTATGACTTTGTATGACTTTGACAATCCAATCAATCAAGCTGATGAAGGGGTTGAAGAAGAGTATGAGCTTCCTGAAGAGCTAGCTAGTTTGTTGAGACAAGAGGAAAAGGTTATCACTCCTCACCAGGAGGAGGTTGAAACGATTAATCTTGGTACAGATGAAGACGTGAAAGAAGTTAAAATCGCGGCCTGCTTACAAGACTCAGTGAAGAGACAACTGATTGACCTGCTTCAAGAGTATGTGGATGTGTTTGCGTGGTCTTATCAGGATATGCCAGGGTTGGACACCGACATTGTTATGCACAAGCTGCCTTTAAGAGAAGATTGCCTGCCGGTTAAACAGAAATTGCGCCGTACTCGCCCAGACATGGCAATGAAGATCAAAGAAGAGGTACAAAAGCAGTGGGACGCCGGGTTCCTTGCTGTGACTAGCTATCCACCGTGGGTTGCTAATATAGTACATGTGCATAAGAAAGACGGCAAAGTAAGAATGTGTGTTGACTACCGGGATCTGAACAGAGCCAGCCCGAAAGATGATTTCCCATTACCTCACATTGATGTATTGGTTGATAATACGGCTCAGTTCTCGGTATTCTCCTTCATGGATGGATTTTCAGGATACAACCAGATCAAAATGTCACCTGAAGACATGGAGAAGACAACCTTCATCACACCCTGGGGCACGTTCTGTTACAAGGTAATGCCATTCGGTCTGAAGAATGCTGGTGCAACGTATCAACGGGCTATGGTGACGTTATTCCACGATATGATCCATAAAGAAATCGAGTGCTATGTGGATGACATGATTGCCAAGTCCCTTACTGAAGAAGATCACCTGGTAAATCTGCTGAAGCTGTTCAAGCGTTTTAGGAAGTACCAACTGAAGTTGAACCCCAACAAATGCACATTCGGGGTGCGATCTGGTAAGCTGCTGGGATTCATTGTAAGCGAGAAGGGGATTGAAGTTGACCCAGATAAAGTCAAAGCTATTCAAGAGATGCCTGCACCGAAGACCGAAAAAGAAGTTCGAGGGTTCTTAGGATGATTGAACTACATTTCAAGGTTCATATCTCACCTTACAGCAACCTGTGAACCCTTGTTCAAACTGTTGAGAAAAGAACAAACGGTCAGGTGGAACGAAGACTGCCAGAAGGCTTTTGACAAGATCAAGGAATACTTACAAGAGCCTCCAATCCTTATGCCTCCAGTTGAAGGAAGACCTCTAATCATGTATTTGACAGTTTTAGAAGAGTCAATGGGGTGTGTGTTGGGCCAGCATGACGAGTCTGGTCGAAAAGAGTATGCAATATACTACCTAAGCAAAAAGTTTACCGACTGTGAACAATGTTATTCACTGCTCGAGAAAACTTGCTGTGCTTTAGCGTGGGCTGCTCGCCGATTGAGACAGTATATGTTGACCCACACTACCTTATTGATCTCAAAGATGGACCCAGTCAAGTACATATTTGAAAAGCCAGCGCTTACAGGACGGGTTGCAAGATGGCAAATGATTCTTACAGAGTATGACATCTAATACACATCTCAGAAAGCCATCAAGGGCAGTGTATTGTCTGAATATCTTGCTGAGCAACCCATTGATGATTACCAGCCTATGAGATTTGACTTCCCTGATGAAGACATCATGTTCATAAAAGCAAAAGATCACGAACAGCCTGTTCACACTGAAGGGCCCGACCCGGAAGAAGAATGGACTATGATGTTTGATGGGGCTGTTAACATGAATGGTCGCGGTGTTGGTGCAGTACTCATTACACCTAAAGGAGTTCACATGCCTTTCTCGGCAAAACTCACCTTTAACTGCACTAACAACGAAGCTGAATACGAAGCTTGCATTCTGGGTCTTGAGGAAGCCATTGACCTCAGGATCAAGACGTTGACTGTATTCGGAGATTCAGCTCTGGTAGTTAATCAAACCAACGACAAATGGTACACCCACCAGGATCATCTAATACCTTACAGGGATTATACAAGGAGGTTATTGACTTTCTTTACAACAGTCAAGCTCGAGTATATCCCTCGGGACGAGAATCAGTTTGCAGATGCTCTTGCCACCATTTCATCCATGATCAAAGTTCAAGCTGCCAACTTTGTACCTCAGATTTCAGTATCCAGACTTGACAGACCGGCATATGTATTTGCAGCAGATGTTGTCAAGGATGATATGCCTTGGTTCCATGACATTAAGTGTTTCTTGGAGGATCAAACATACCCACCTGGGGCATCTTCCAATGATAAGAAGACATTAAGGAGGCTTGCTGGTAGTTTCTTCCTGAATACTGATGGTTCCCTATACAAGAGAAACTTTGATATGGTACTCCTCAGATGTGTTGATAGAACAGAAGCAGACTTGTTGATGCACGAGGTGCACGAAGGATCCTTTGGTACCCACGCTAGGGGGCATGCAATGGCCAAGAAATTGTTAAGATCAGGCTATTACTGGATTACAATGGATGCAGACTGTTGTGCCTACGCCAGAAAATGCCATAAATGCCAGATTTACGCGGATAAGGTGCATGTGCCTCCCAATCCTTTGATTGTGATGTCTTCACCCTGGCCCTTTGCTATGTGGGGCATTGATATGATTGGCAAGATTGAACCGACTGCTTCAAATGGCCACAGATTTATCCTGGTTGCCATTGACTATTTCACCAAATGGGTCGAAGCAGCTTCCTATGCAAACGTTACAAGGCAAGTGGTAGCCAGATTTCTGAAGAGAGATATCATCTGTCGATACGGAGTTCCCGAGCGAATCATTATTGATAATGGTTCCAACTTAAACAACAAAATGATGGCAGATTTATGCCGGGACTTCAAGATTCAACACCACAACTCTTCTCCTTACAGGCCAAAGATGAACGGCGCTGTTGAGGCAGCTAATAAGAATATCAAGAAGATTGTGCAGAAGATGGTAGTTACATACAAAGACTGGCATGAAATGCTACCATTCGCCTTGCATGGGTACCGCACGTCAATCAGAACATCCACTGGGGCAACACCGTATCAGCTTGTGTATGGTATGAAAGCAGTCCTGCCTGTTGAAGTTGAATTACCCTCCCTGCGGGTACTGATGGATGTTAAGCTGAACGAAGCAGAATGGGTCCGGTCCCGATACGAACAACTGAGTCTGATTGAAGAGAAGAGATTGGCTGCAATCTGTCACGGGCAGCTGTATCAGAAAAGAATGAAGAAAGCCTTCGATCAGAAAGTCAGGCACCGAGAGTACCAAGTGGGAGATCTTGTGTTGAAAAGAATCCTCCCTCCTCATACAGACCACAGGGGCAAATGGACTCCGAACTATGAAGGACCATTTGTGGTAAAGAAAGTTTTCTCTGGTGGGGCACTCATGCTCAGTACCATGGATGGTGAAGACTTCCTGTCCCTGTGAATTCAGATGCAGTTAAAAAATACTTCGCATAAAATGACCCGCTGGACACAAAAACAGAATGTAAGTCCAGGAAAAAATAGGGCATCCCGGCGAGTCAAAAACAGAATAAAAGACTCGGACAAAAATAAGGGAAAATAAACAAAAATGTACACCCGCTGAGTTGAAAAGCCGCATCGGACAACTCAGGCAAAAATGGGTATCCCGATGGATTGAAAACCCGAAAGGGCGATCCATGCAAAATAAGGAAATAAGCGAACAACTGCATCCTGAATTCGTCTGTATCACCTACAACTTGGTAAGCCTCGAAAGGATCAAGCTTCTGTCAGAATCAGCCTTCTTCAGAAAGCAAGACGAGAAGAATGTCAAATGTCATACGAGTCATAGCAAAGGGAAGCTCCTTGAAGCGTCGTCAACATTGCCAGCATTTTGTTTCTCAATTTGTAACAATCTCCTCAGTCTAGGAGATTTGTTTGCTTGATTGTATCTCGCCGATTCAGGGCACATGAATTAATAAAATCAGTTTTTCAGTCATGTTTCGTCTTGTACATTTTTATTTGCAAAAAATGTCTGATGTCTTTAAAATACTGATTGCATAAATACAGATGTTTTTCTTCTAAAAAATACGTGCTTACAGGGAATATGCTTACTCTCAGAAGTATCTGAACTCCTATGACGGAATCCAGTAAAGGATACCTCGGGATTACTTGTGCGTTTCTCTATCTTTGCAGGATTACAGGTATCCAAAGCGCAACATGGGGCATGTAAGCTTCATCCCAGCAAGCTGGCAAACCAACACTCAGTCTTAGCACCCGATGTGTTTTCTCCCCAGCTGAGTTGCCACTTGTTACTTCTCCCAGCCGAGGTGCCAATCATTCTTCCTCAGCCAAGTACAGGAGCCAGGGAACTATCTCCCCACAGAGTTTCAGCCTCTATCCAGAAGAGCAACGCATGAAGGAATCACAACAGAGTGACGAAAGCTTCTACAAACCCCGGCTGGGTCTCTCATTTACTGGAATAGGTCTATCATTGATCTATCTCCCCAAGCAGATACACCTCATCAGATCTACCAATGATCTCATCCCCAGCTGGGATGTCCACTTCAAACAGATCGGCCAGAGATCTTCGCAGCAACGGGATCCGAATCCCGGTTCGGTACCTTTGCATAATCATGGCATTCACATCATATTCACCCACAAAGCGTAGCATTCCGTCTAATACGGAGCATTACGGCAAAAATCCAACATATTGCATAATCATAAGCCGTGATCCGAATCGAACACTTGTGAATATCGACAATACGTCAACAGTATACAGAAAACTCCCACAGATTCCCCAGCAAAAGCAGTTGCCTCACATTCACAAACACCAGTACATACTCCTTTTGACACCCGTCCGTGTCATCATTCCCCAGCAAAATCGCCCGAGCACTTTTTACAAGCGGACCACCCGTATTACAGATACTTTTTGACACCCGTCCGTGTCATACCCCCAGCAGAAAGCCAAAGCGTCCCGTTTGCACTCACAGATACTCATATATATATTTCCTCGACACTCACCCGTGTCATATTCCCCAGCACAGCAACATAAACACGTTGTATATCAGATACTTGTTTATACTATACTTTCCTCTTCTCGACACTCGTCTGTGCCACTCTCCCCAGCAGATAAACACTCATCTATACACCACTCATACCTTTCACTTATGCAGATACTCGTCCGTATCTTTTATACCCTATTTATATCCCCACAGATTCGACACTCGTCCGTGTTCTCTGTTAACCAGTTGGTACTCGTCTATATCATCATCTTAGAGCATGCGTCAAGCGTTTGTTTCTACCTGATACTCGTCCGTATCATAGTCTTAAGGATGCTCGCCCGCATCTTTAATCCATACACCGTGTCAAACACTTTTGTCTTCTTGAATTTAGACACTCGTCTGTGTCTATCATTCCCCAGAAGAGTCCCTTCAGATTCAACACTCGTCTGTGTTCTCTGTTAACCAGTTGATACTCGTCCGTATCATCATTTCTGAACGCGTGTCAGTATTTGTTTCTACCCGATACTCGTCCGTATCGTAGTCTTAGGGATGCTCGTCCGCATCTTCAATCTATACACACCATCTAAACACTTATACCTTTGCTTGTTGGATATAAACACTCGTCCGTGTTTACTATTCCCCAGTAAGACCGCCAACAAAGCAAATTTTCCTTTTATCTGACTTGATAAACCCTGAGAGCAGCCGTACCCTGCTAGGTGGTCGTCCTCCACCTCTTGATGGTCGTCCTCCATCATGCTCATCCGATGGCCGTCCCCATCGTTGATTTTCTATCCGACATTCGTCCTATGTCGTGATATTTAGCAGTCGTCCCCTGCTAGGTGGTCGTCCTCCACCTCTTGATGATCGTCCTTCATCATTTTATCCAATGGCCGTCCCCATTGTTGATATTTGGTTATCAGACATTCGTCCTATGTCATGATAAACCTCGAGAGCAGCCGTCCCCTGCTAGGTGGTCATCCTCCACCTCTTGATGGTCGTCCTCCATCATGCTCGTCCGATGGCCGTTCCCATCGTTGACCTTTTGTCCGGCATTCGTCCTATGTCGCGATATTTTCGGCAGCCGTACCCTGCCAGGTGGTCGTCCTCCACCTTAGATGACCGTCCCTCATCTTAACCCAACAGAGCAACCGTCCCCTGCTAGGTGATCGTCCTTCACCTTTGATGACCGTACCTCATCATCTGTTTATTTCATTTATTCTTTAACCCGATGGCCGTCACCGTCGTGGTCCCTTTTCTTTTTTAAGCCCGATGGCCGTCCCCATCGTTGATTACTTTACTTTATGAACTTGATGGCCGTACCTGTCATGTTTCATTAATCCCCAGAGAATCTTATAGCTTTACTTGATGGCCGTCCCCATCACAATACCTTTTATCCCCAGCATGTCGGCCGTCCCCGTCATTGCTTCATTTTCCGCACTTTTCCAGCATATCGGCTGTCCCCGTCATTGCTCTTTACCCAGCAGTCGTCCTCTGCTCGACGGTCGTCCTCCGTCGCCCACACTTTACAATATACTTTATTATCCTTTACAATCTATATCCCTTTTCTTCTTCATTCTGTGAGTGCAAATTTTTGACTGTCTTTGGTATTCAACCACAAGTTATCTTGTTTGCCTGTAAACACCCCAAATTTGCCCTCACCCATTCACACCATGGCTTGTGATCATTTCATATGCATAAACTCAATCATATCATCTCATATCACATTTTTGATCCACTGCATAGATTCAAAGTCATCTGCATCTAGGGTTTGTGATCTGAGCAATCCAAAGAGCTTCTTGAGCCACTCCAAAGGTCATCAATCACTTCAAAGGGGTCCATGTATGTTCAAGTATCATATTATATCCTCTCAAAGTCAATAATGCCAAAATATCACAAGAACTGGGATTGGTATGGAAGTAGAGCCAGGCTTGACTGCACAGATGACCTAAAATTAGGGTTTTGGTTTCAGAGGCCATAACTTCAAATTTTTTGGTCATTCTTATTTCTATTGGTCTCTATATGGTATAGGGAGTATGCATATCAATTTTCATGAAGAAATTCCATGGGGAAGTCATCTGATCAAGAGTTGACTTTTCAAGCAAGTCAGTGCAAAATCAGGGCATCTGAGGCCCCAAATGACCCAACCAAAGGGTGTTCTTCATCATTTTGATTGTATATGATCTTTATTTGATCATAGAAAAGTTTGGAAGTTAACAAAATTCAAGAATTTCAAGTCTTTTGCAAAGTTGACTTTTGGGGCAAGTTTGACTTTTAATGGAAATGTCATTTTAGGCAACTTTTTCAACCCTTACTTTTTGATTCAAGAAAGATTCAAATGGAAAAACTTTGGTCATGAAAGTTGTAGAATAGATCTTTCCCTTTTCAAAAAGTACAAGAACATGACCTTATTCATTTTTGATCAAAAGTTATGGTTTGGCAAAGTTGGCAAAAATCACTAAATTTCAAGTCATGCACCAAAGAGGCAAAGTTGCAAATTCACTTCTCAAGGCCAATTAAGTCATCAAATGCACTTATAATTCACACAACATGATCACACAACATGTAAAGTTCAGAATGCACCCAAGGAATCACATGTTTCATGGCCCATGGATCAAGTTTCTTTCATAAGAACCAAAGGCAAGGCAAGTTGCAAAAGTCATGATAGCTTCTCATCCACTTGCTGGCTAGTTTGCTGAACCATCCTAGGCCTTTTCCCTCATCATGCTGCGCAGCACACCCTCCTTGTACTAGGCTAGCAAGTGACCCATGCTTCTCTTACACAAAAGTTGACATTTTGCAAAAGCACCCATACCAATCAATAAAGCACACATCATATCATCTGACCAATCCCAATTGTTTATGTTAATCAAATGCAAGCCAAACATAAGGAGAAGCAAGCCTGAAACCAGCCATAACACAACATTCTCATTTTCACCCTCTTGAGCAAAAGCCTTCGAAACTCATCACACAACTCACAAACACACAAACTAACTTCATAGATCAACTCAACACATCTTCCTGGTCACAAAGCACCCATCACCATTGTTTTAAACCCCAAAACCAGAAACACGATTCTCACACCACCTTGAACAGAACTGCTGCAAACTCTCAAACCAGCCATCACAAACTCTTTCTAAGCATCCAGACTTCATCAAGGGCCCAAAAGGAGTGGATTGCACAAAGAGAAGAGGTCAGAAAGTTGTAAACTGAAAAGCTTCAAACTCAGGTAGCTTCATGAACTTTTTTTCCAGAAGCATGATTTTAAGTTCTTAATAGCTTCTATACACTTCCCTGATCATGAATATGTGATTATTTTTGAAAATGGTTGAGAAACCAGGATGTATGCTTTGTCTGAAACTTTTGCCCTAAAAACATGTTTGATTCGATTCTCCCTGTTTCTGAATGATAAATGTTGTTTGATTGAGGGGTTTAATTCGTTTTTGGGTGGGGAAGAGTTCTGGGCATTTAGATTTCGTTTTAGATGCGTGTAGAGAGAGTTTGTGTTTTTGGTTGATCGGAGAAGACGATCGGAACAGTGTTCCGGTCGCCTGAAAGTCATTAGGGCACGGATTAGGGCTTAATCAGTTAATTAGCCAAGTTTGAATTCCCACCCTTGGATGTGGCGCCAAGTCTCTTCCCGCGCGCGTATGTTTGAATCTGGATCCTTGGTTGTGCATACTTTTCTATTTTCAGTTTTATTTCATTTTTATTTTTCATTTAATTACTTTGTTTTGTCCAATTTATTAAAAATAGTAAAATCATTTTAAAAATTCTGAAATATTTTGTACAAACTTTTATTTAATTTCAGAAACCAAAAATATTTTTATTTTTATTTTTAGCATTAAAAAATATTTTTAAATCATTTAAAAGTTTATTTTTAATTAATTAATGAGAATTAATTAATTAAAAATACTTTTAAGTATTTAAAAATCACCAAAAAATTCATGAAACCTTCATAATCATTTAGAAACATTGTCCAACCCTCAAACCAAATTTCTTTTTTGATCTTGATGCATTTTGAGAATTTTTCATGGAATTAAAATCATTTTAAGGCATTATTTTGATCCAAGCTTCCAAAAATCATTTCTGCCTAACCATTGAGAGTTGGACCTTGATTCTTTTTGCATTGCATTGTGTTTAGCATGTAGTTTGTGAGATTAAATTGGCATGATTTGATCTTTCATTTTCCATTTGTTTGGCATTTTTCTTGTTAAGGAACCCTAAAACCCTAGAAAACTTAGGAAAATCATAACCCTAATTTGGTTGAGAGTTGGAACTTCTCCTTTGGGCAGTGAGTTAGTATAGGATTAGGGATCCTTTAAGTGCATTTTCAATTTTTTATCTTGATGTTTGCTTCTGATTTTGGTTTTTGTTTGATGCATTGATCATAAACCCTAATTTAAGCTTCCATATGCATCCATCTTGCATTTGCTTGCATACCTTGACTTGCCATAGCATTTTGTGCATCCATTTGATTCATGTAACATCTTAAGACATATTGAAAGCATATTTGATCATTACATCTTGCATTTGCCATATTGTATGCCATTTGCATTTCATAACTTTTCATGTTTGTTCATGGTTCTTATCTTGCTCCATTTGCATCCATAAGTTTGTATGATCATCCTCATGTCTTGATTCATGTTTGCACCATCTCATAGAATCATTATCATCTCATATGTGCTTCTGGTTTTGGTTTGCATCATGTCATTTCATCTCATTTTGCATTGCATTGCATTCCTTTATTAACTTTTCAGGTGGTAAGTAATTTTGAGAAGTGGATTTGCCTTCACTTCTCACATTTTCTTTTCATCTCTCTCATGCATCCATGCTGCATTTTGTTATGTGTTTGAGATTGAGCTTGCTCATTTTTCTCCTTCTCACTTTCTTTCCTCAAGTGACTTGTCTTCTTAAATGAAGCAAGTTACTTTGCTTCTCCTGATCCTTTCATCTGCTTCCTGGTGTTTCCATTGAAGATCTTTCTTGTTAAACCTCACAAACCTTAGGAACAACCAAGCATGACAATGATTAGGGTTTTGATTAGTCCCCCATTTAGCTTTTACCTTTGTGTCTCTTTGAGTCTTCTTTTCTCACCTCATAATCAGGGACTAAACCCTAAAGGCTTTAAGGCTTTGTGATTAAGCTTATGCCTGCATCCTTCTATTAGGATGGAGTGCATAACTTTAATTCTAAGTGTTAAACCCTTAATGTGTTTACATCTCTTAATCAATCCACTTAATAATCATCAAGACATCAAGCTTGTAACTTGGGCCTTGCATCAGGGTTCTAATTCTTCCTTAATTGGTTAAGAAGGACTAACCCTAGTGTTAATGGACAAGTCCCCCTCAAGTTGTCTTACAAACCATAAAACTCACTTCATCATCTTATCATTAACTAAAATCCACTTAATAAAGGCTTTGTTTTGTCATGAGTTTAATCCCTAATCATGGATTAAGTTGAGGAGCTTTCCTCAGCTTAAACATTCTCATCTATTATCCTTCTATTAGGATGGTGTAATGAGTCTGTTTAATCCCTGATTATGGCTTAATCTCATTACTCTACACTAAACAAAAACACCAAAAACATCTAAATAATCACAAGTAGGTTAATGATCTTAATCCTACATCATGGTGATTAAGTGTGAGATGCTGACTTCACACTTAAGGTATTCTCATTACCCCTAATCAGAGGGAAGATGTGATGAGTTTACTAACCCTTGGTTTAGGCTTAAGCTCATTAACTTATGACAAATTCTCAAAAGTAATAAAAGACTGAAAACTCAAAAACAAAGCAATAATCGTCTCCTCCGGGATTCTTTTCTCATCTCACTCACTCACAAACGAGAACTTGCTTCTTCCGTCTAATGCAAGACAGTTTGCACCTGAGCCAGACAGGTCATACACTTGAGCATAGGCAAGCAAGCAGTTCACAAGTCAATTCATCTTTCAGTCTCTTTGGGTCGAACTACGGTGTTCTGACTTCCTCATTGCACGAGAGGATACGTAGGCATAACTTAACAGTTATCGAACAAAAGTCTCTGTATATTCCCCCTCTTTCCAGCTTTATTCTTTTAGCCTCATATTCTTGAGCATTTCATTCTTGTCCCCACACTGACACTTACATACTTCACATCATTTACACACTTCACACTTCTTTTACACTGACACCTGTACATCCTTTTCCAGCTCTTTTTATACACAGATTTCACTGACACTACCCCTTTAAAACACAAATCTTTTAAGCGTGGATCCCGTCGAGTACGACGGACAATCTGGGTGCTAATACCTTCCCAGGTTGTAACCAACCCCCTTTCTCAGTCTCTCTGGTTCGCAACCGTCTTGTCTATCTTTTCTAGGTCTATGCAGCATTGCCTTTCCTCCGGGATAAAAATGCCTAGCTGGCGACTCTTTTCATCTCCTGTGAGTTCACTCCCGTGTGTTCTCGCATCTCTTTTCGCCGACCGTTCGCGTCTGTACCACATTTGAGCCAGTCTCATCTTTTGGGAGCGACAATAAGTTCATAACTTATACATTTTCTCTCATGATACTCGTCCGTATCATACTCTCCCCAGCAAGTTGAACACTCGTCTGTGTCTCACTCATACTTTTTACTCATACAGATAATCGCCCGTATTTTGTATACACCACTTATCTTTTCCTAGATTCAACACTCACTCGTGTTCTTTGTTAACCAGTTGGTACTCGTCCGTATCATCATCTTTGAACATGCGTCAGTGTTTGTTTCTACCGATACTTGTCTGTATCATAGTCTTAAGGATGCTCGTCCGCATCTTTAATCTATACACCGCGTCAAACACCTATACCTTTCTTTTCTTGAATGTAGACACTCGTCTGTATCTACCATTCCCCAGAAGAGTTCCCAGCAAATCCCCAGTAAAAAGCAAAATTTCTTTTCTATCTGACATTCGTCCTATGTCATGATACTTTCGGCAGCCGTACCCTGCCAGGTGATCGTCTTTCACCCTTTGATGACCGTCCCTCATCATTTTCCCCAGCAGAGTCTCCATTACTGGAACCCTCTTTTATCCGACATTCATCCTATGTCGTGATATTTTAGCAGCCGACCCCTGCTAGGTGATCGTCCTTCGCCTCTTGATGATCGTCCTTCATCATTCTATCTGATGGTCGTCCCCATCGTCGATCTTGTTATCTGACATTCGTCCTATGTCATGATAGAACCCGAGAGCGGTCGTACCCTGCTAGGTGATCGTCCTTCACCTCTTGATGATCGTCCTTCATCATGCTTATCCGATGGTCGTCCCCATCGTCGACTCTTTCTATTCGGCATTCGTCCTATGTCGTGATGCTTTCGGCAACCGTACCCTGCCAGGTGATCGTCCTTCACCTTTGATGACCGTCCCTCATCCTTATCCCCAACAGAGCACCCGTCCCCTGCTAGGTGATCGTCCTTCACCCTTTGATGACCGTCCCTCGTCATTTTATTAACCTGATGGTCGTCCCCATCATTGACTTTACCTCTTAATCCCCAGAGAATCTTGTTACTTTCCCTAATGGCCGTCCCCATCATGATACCGCCACTTCCCCAGCATGTTGGTCGTCCCCGTCATTGCTTTATCTCCAGCAGTCGTCCTCTGCTCGACGGTCGTCCTCCGTCGCCCACACTTTATAATCATACTTTACTACCTTTTACAATCTATATCCCTTTTCTTCTTCATAACCAGCGAGTGCAAATTTCGGATTGTCCTTGGTATTCAACCACAAGTTATCTTGTTTGAATGATAAGCCGTCGCTTACATCCTGCACAGCTAACTCATGTTTGAATAGGGGCAGCTGTAAACACCCCAAATTTGCCCTCACCCATTTCACCATGGCTTGTGATCTTTTCATTTGCATAAGTTCAATTATATCACATCATGTTGCATTTTTGCTTCACTACATTGGTTCAAAGTCATCTGCACCTAGGGTTTGTGATCTGAGCAATCCATGAGCTATCTAAGCCACTCCAAAGGTCTCCAATCATCTCAAGAGGGCCCATGTATGTTCAATCATCATATTATATCCTCCCAAGATCAAGAAAGTCAGAAAATCACAAGAACTTGCAAGGCATGGAAGCAGAGCCAGGTTTAACTACACAGATGACCTAAAATTAGGGTTTTGGTTTCAGAGGCCATAACTCCAAATTTTTTGGTCATTCTTGTTTCTATGGGTCTCTATTTGTTATAAGGATCATGCATACCAAGTTTGATGGAAAAATTCATTGTGGAAGTCATCTGATCACTGGGTAACTTCTTGAGCAAGTTAGAGCCAAATCAGGGCATCTGAGGCCCCCCAACATGGAACCAAAATGGATTTTTCATCAAAATGAAGTTATTTGGTCTTTATTTGATCATTGAAGTGTTTGTAAGTTCACAAATTTGAAGAAAAGTGGGCTAAACCAAAAGTTGCCAAATATGGAAATGACTTGTAATGTAAACTTTCCATTTTGGGAAAGTTTTTCAACCTCCTCTTTCTCAACCAAAAATGCTTCAAATGAAAATTCTTGGTCATGAAAGTTGTAGATTGGATCATTCCCTTTTCAAAAAGTACAAGAACAAAACCTAATTGATTTTGGAACTCAAGTTATGGCTTTCCAAAGTTGGCAAAAATCACATAATTTCAAGTTTCATGTCAAAGAGGGATTTTTGCAAAACCTCATGCCAAGCAAATTTGTGACCTCAAAGTGGCTTCTAACCATCATACAAACTTTGTGCAATGCATGAAAGTCAGATTTGTGCCAAGAATTCCCAAGTTTCATGACTTGTGCATGAAGAAATCAAGAAAGTGTCAAACTTCATGAAATTTGCAAACCCCCCACAAACTTCAATCCACTTGCTAATTGGCCTCAATCTGAATTCCATGGCTGCCCTTGAAACAAGCTGCGCAGGACATGCCTTTGTCCTTGGCCTGAATTTGCCCATACCTCAAAGGACACCTAACCTTGACTTTTTGAAAAATGAACCATACCGATCAGCATAGGCCACCAACAACTCTCTGACCTATCAAGACTTGATACATGGACCAAATACAAGCCATTACACACAACAAGCAAGGCAGAATCCTCCCACAACTCAACAACCACAAAAACTCCCTCTTATGCATTTTTCTTTGAAACTGATCCCACAAGCTACAAACATCAAAACAAACTTCATAGAACAACTCACCATGAACCACTGATCATTTCCCAACCCTCATCTTGCGCTGAAAGCTCCCATATCAAAAACACGATTTATCTCCCCCTTTGAACTGAACTGCATCAATCTCACAAACCAGCCACAAAAAACTCCAACCAAGCATCAAAGCTTCTTCAGGAAGATCATTGGAGGGGTTTTGAAGCCAAGAAGCTGCCTGAAAGCTCTAGGGTTGAAAGCTCCATCTCAGGTAGCTCTCTCAAACTTTTTTTTCCAAAAATCCTTTTTTAAGTTATAGAATTGTTCCTTATGATCTCCTGATTACTCTGATCTTTGTGGTTTTGAAAATGGTGTAGAAATAAGGTTGTGTGGTTGTTCTGAAATTTCTGCCATTTTTGCTTTTTGTTTCGAATCTTGCTGGTGAGTGAAAATAAATGAGGTTTGAGGTTAGGGATGAGTTTAGGAAGGTAAGAGGACCAAATCTGGAGCTTTAGAGCTCCAGAAATGGCATGGGGAGAGAGTTGAGATTTTTCAGGGGAAAATGTCACCGGAGAAGACGACCGGAGCTCTTCTCCGGTGACCTGAAAGTGATTAGGGTTTCTAATTAGGTTTAGGGCTTTGTTCAAATCTGGACCCTTGGATGAAGCTTTCCCGCGTGTGATAAAGGGTCTGGATCATTTCATTAACTATTAATTGTGGATTAAATATTAATTAATTAAAATTAGTCAGGTTTAAATATAGGCCTTAGGATAGCGCGCCAAGTCAAACTTTCCCAGCCCATAATGAATCTCAGCCCTCCTTTCAACTTACTTTCTTTTTATTTAATTTTTGTTGTATTTTCTTTATTAAATTTTGTACGAATTTTTAAAAATAGGAAAATTAGTCAAAAAATTCTGAAATTTTTTATCAAGCATTTTATTAATTTTCAGAACCCAAAAATATTTTTATTTTTATTTTTGCATTAAAAAATATTTTTAAATCATTTAAATGATTATTTTTAATTAGTTAATGAGAATTAATTAATTAAAAATACATTTAGGTATTTAAAAATCCCAAAAAAAATCAGAGAGCATTTTAAAACATTTACAAAAATTTACAAACTCACAACACAAATTTCTTTTTGGTTTTGATCACACTTTGACAATTTTCAAATGAATTAGGGTTCTTAAATTTGAGTATTTTTAACCCTAACTTCAAAAATTCATAACTTTTGAACCAAAGTGAGTTTGTGAATGGTTATTTTTGCATTGTGTTATGCATGACTTCAAGTTTCTAAAAACATTTTTGTTCCATTTTTATCTTGCATTTTCAATTTGTTTGGCATTTTACTTTTAGGATCACCCTTAAAACCCTAGAAATTTAGGAAAATCATAAGCCTCTTAGGGTTTAGCTTCTGACCTTCCCCTTTGGGCAGTGAACTTGTATAGGTTTAGGGTTCCTTTGGTTTCATTTTCAAATTTTTATCTTACCATTTGCTTCTGATTTTGAATTTTGCATCTTATTTGATCATATAACCCTAATTTTGCACCTCATTTGCATCCATCTTGCATATGCTTGCATACATAAACTTGCCATGACATTTTGTGCATCCACATGGCATATAAGACATCTTAGGACATATTCAAATCATGTTTGATCATTGCATCATTCATTTTCCATGTTTTTGCTTTCATTTGATGTCATGTACATTCATGAACTTTCATGCTTCTTACATGTCTCATTTGCATTCTCACCTCTTGTATGAACATTCATATCACTTGACATGCTTTCATACCATCTCATAATTTCATTTGCATCATGAATATGCTTCTGACTTTGGCTTTCATCTTTGCATTCATTTCATTTTTATTTCATTTCATTTTCGTTTTGCTAACTTTTCAGGTGGTAAATGTTTGAGAAGTGAATTTGCCTTCACTTCTCATAATCTCTTCTCATATCTCTTATGCATCATTGCTGCATTTTACTTGTGAATTAGAGTGAGCTTGCTCATTCATGCTCCTTCCTCTCTTTCTTTCTTCAAGTAACTTATCTTCTTAAGTGAAGTAAGTTGTCTTGCTTCTTTCTGATTCTCCTTCCTTCATCCTGTTTCTCCCTTGGTGGCTTTTCTCTTGAAGATCTTCTTGCAAGCCTCATAAACCCTAGGAACACCCAAGCATGATCACAATTAGGGTTTGATTAGTCCCCCATTAGTTTTACCTTTGTTTCATCTTTGAGTCTTCTCTTCTCATCTCTTAATCAAGGACTAAACCTTCAAGGTTTTAAGGCTTTGTGATTAAGCTTATGCCTGCATCCTTCTATTAGGATGGAGTGTATAAATTTAATCCTAAGTGTTAAACCCTTAATGTGTTTAAATCCTTTAATTAATTCCCCTAATAATCATCAAGACATCAAGCTTGTAACTTGAGCCTTGCATTGGGGTTCTAATTCTTCCTTAATTGGTTAAGGAGGACTAACCCTAGTGTTAATGGACAAGTCCCCCTCAAGTTGTCTTACAAACCATAAAATTCATTTCTTAATCTTACCATTAACAAAAATGCACTTTAATAAAGGTTTTGTTTTGTCACGAGGTTAATCCCTAATCATGGATTAAGTTGAGGAGCCTTTCTCAGCTTAAATGTTCTCATCTATTATCCTTCTATTAGGATGGTGTAATGGGTCCATTAAATCCCTGAGTATGGCTTAAACTCATTACTTAACACTAAACAAAAATACCAAAAACATCTAAATAAATGCAAGTAGGTTAATGATCTTAATCCTATATCATGGTGATTAAGTGTGAGGTGTTTACTTCACACTTAAGGTATTCTCGTTACCCCTAATCAAAGGGAAGATGTGATGAGTTTACTAACCCTTGGATTAGGCTTAAGCTCATTTTCTTATGACAAACTCCAAAAAGCAATAGAAGATTGAAAACACAAAAACAAACAATAATCGTCTCCTTCGGGATTCTCTTCTCATCTCATTCACTCACAAACGAGATCTTGCTTCTTCCGTCTAATGTAAGACAGTTTGCACCTGAGCCAGACAGGTCATACACTTGAGCATAGACAAGTAAGAAGTTCATCAGTCAATTTATTCTTCAGTCTCTTTGAGTCGAACTACGGTGTTCTGACTTCCTCATTGCACGAGAGGATATGCATAACTTAATTGTTATCGAACAAAAGTCTCTGTTAATTCCCCCCTCTTCCAGCATTATTCTTTAAGCCTCATAGTCTTGAGCTTCACATTCTTTCCTTACACTGACACTCTTTTATTTCACTTCACATTTCTTTTGCACCGACACTTGCATTCTTTTCCAGTTTTTGCACACAAGATAGCACTGACACTACCCCTTTGGACACTAATCTTTCAAGCGTGGATCCCGTCGAGTACGGCGGACAATCTGGGTGCTAATACCTTCCCAGGTTGTAACTAACCCCCTTCTCAGTTTCTCTGGTTCGCGACCGTCTTATCCATCTTCTTTCTATGTCTATGCAGCATTACCTTTCCTTCGGGATAAAAATGCCTAGCTGGAGACTCTTTTCAGTTCAACCTTGTGTTCTCCTTTCGCCGACCGTTCGCGTCTGTACCCTATCTGACCAGGTGTCTTTTAGTGGGAGCGACAAAACCCACATCTGAACCGTGTTTCATATTCCCGCACCAGACCGAAATGGAATGGGAAAGAACATGAACCACCCTAGCCTAGGTGTCACTCAGGTCTTAGGTATAGGACCTTAATCTCTCAGTGGAACCCCACCCACCAAAACAGAAACCAGATCCAGCAATGACAGTATGAAATATGTAAAAAAGTTGTAAAGAAAGCAATAAATAAAGCTGTACATAAAGCAATAAATAAAGCAAATAGATAGACACACATAGCACATGGCACCCTAGTAAACACAAATCAAACAAGCGCTAGGAGGAACCCACAAAAAGAACCAGAAGCCCTGGTTACAGTATAAGGGTCCCCAGTAGAGTCGTCAAGCTGTCGCTCCTACCAAATGACACAAGGCCAGAAGGGGTACAGACGTAAACGGTCGGCGAAAGAGAGAACATGAAGATGAACTGAAAAGAGTCGCCAACTAGTCATTTTTATCCCGAAGGAAAGGTAATGCTGCATAAACCTAAGAAAGAAATGGACAAGACGGTCACGAACCAGAGAAACTGAGAAAGGGGGTTGGTTACAACCTGGGAAGGTATTAACACCCAGATTGTCCGTCATACTCGACGGGATCCACGCTTGAAAGTTTGTATTTAAAGGGGTAGTGTCAGTGTTATTCTGTGTGCAAAAAGCTGGAAAAGAATGCAAGTGTCAGTGCAAAAGAAGTGTGAAAAGAAGTGTCAGTGCAAGGAAAGAGTGCAATGCTCAAGACAATGAGGCTTAAAAGAATAAGGCTGGAAGAGGGGGAATATACAGAGACTTTTGTTAGATAACAGTTAAGTTATGCCTACGTATCCTCTTGTGCAATGAGGAAGTCAGAACACCGTAGTTCGACTCAATGAGACTGAAAGAAAGAATTGACTGGTGAACTGCTTACTTGTCTATGCTCAAGTGTATGACCTGTCTGGCTCAGGTGCTAACTGTCTTGCATTAGACGGAAGAAGCAAGTTCTCGTTTATGAGTGAATGAGGTGATAAAAGAATCCCGGAGGAGACGATTATTGTTTTTTTTTGTGTTTTCAATCTTTTATTGCTTTTTGTATTTGTCATAAGTTAATGAGCTTAAGCCTAAACCAAGGGTTAGTAAACTCATCACATCCTCCCTCTGATTAGGGGTAATGAGAATACCTTAAATGTGAAGTAAACACCTCACACTTAATCACCATGATGTAGGATTAAGATCATTAACCTACTTGCATTTACACCATCCTAATAGAAGGATAATAGATGAGAACATTTAAGCTGAGGAAGGCTCCTCAACTTAATCCATGATTAGGGATTAACCTCATGCCAAAACAAAGCCTTTATTAAAGTGGATTTTAGTTAATGGTAAGATTAAGAAGTGAATTTTATGGTTTTTAAGACAACATGAGGGGGACTTGTCCATTAACACTAGGGTTAGTCCTTCTTAACCAATAAAGGAAGAATTAGAACCCTAATGCAAGGCCCAAGTTACAAGCTTGATGTCTTAGTGATTATTAAGTGAATTGATTAAAGGATTTAAACACTTTAAGGGTTTAACACTTGGGATTAAATTTATATACTCCATCCTAATAGAAGGATACAGGCATAACCATAATCACAAAGCCTTAAAACCTTTAAGGTTTAGTCCTTGATTAAGAGATTAGAAGAGAAGACACAAAGATGACACAAAGGTAAAACTAATGGGGGACTAATCAAACCCTAATTGTGATCATGCTTGGGTATTCCTAGGGTTTATGAGGCTTGCAAGAGATCTTCAAGAAAAAGCCACCAAGGAAGAAGCAGGATGGAAGGAGGAGAAGCTGAAAGAAGCAAGACAACTTACTTCACTCAAGAAGATAAATTGCTTGAAGAAAGAAGGTGAGGAGGGAACATGAATGAGCAAGCCCAATCTAATACAAAAGTAAAATGCAGCAATGATGCATAAGAGAGATGAGAAGAGATTGTGAGAAATGAAGGCAAATTCACTTCTCAAACACTTACCACCTGAAAAGTTAGCAAAAGGAAATGAAATGAAATGAGGATGAAATGAAATGCAAGGATGGAAACCAAACCAAAAGCATGTTCATGATGCTAATGATGCAAAGATATGATATAAATGTATGTCATGAGATGAAGATGATCATACAAAGGATGGGAATGCAAATGAAGCATTAAGGAAGCATGAAAGTTCATGAATGCATATGAAATGAAATGAAAGCATAACATGGCAAATGGATGATGCAAAGATCAAACAGGATTTCAATGTGTTCTAAGATGTCTTATATGTTATGTGGATGCACAAAATGTCATGGCAAGTTCATGTACGCAAGCTTATACAAGATGAATGCAAAGGAAGATGCAAATTAGGGTTATATGATCATGTGAAATGAAAAACTCAAAAACAGAAGCAAAACATAAGATAAAAAATTGAAAATGAACTCAAAGGAACCCTAATCCTATACTAGTTCAGCATCCAAAGGGGGAAGTCAGAAGCTAAACCCTAAGGGAGTTATGAATTTCCTAAGTTTCTAGGGTTTTAAGGGTGATCCTAAAGGTAAAATGCCAAACAAATTGAAAATGCATTATAGAAAATGAAACAAAAATGTTTTTAGATGCTTGAAACCATTCATAGCACAATGCAAAAAGAATCATTCACAAACTCATTTTGGTTCAAAATTTATGAATTTTTGAAGTTAGGGTTAAAAATATTCAAGTTTAAGAACCCTAATTCAATTGAAAAATGTCAAAGTATGATCAAAACCATAAAGAAATTTGTGTGGTGAGTTTGTAAATGCTTCTAAATGTTTGAAAATGTTCTCTGATTTTTTTTGGGATTTTTAAATACCTAAATGTATTTTTAATTAATTAATTCTCATTAACTAATTAAAAATAACATTTAATTAAAGGTTGGATAAAATATTTTTGGGTTCTGAAAATTAATTAAAGGTTGGATAAAAAATTTCAGAATTTTTAGACTATTTTTGCTATTTTTAAAAATTCGTGCAAATTAAAAAGCAACAAATGAAATAAAAATTAAATAAATGAGAAAAAAAGGGAAAGTCAGCTAATCCTAGGGCTGAGGTTTAAAGCTGGTTTGGAGGGTATTGACCCCGCGCGCATCTGGACGGCTGAAATTCAAACTACGCTAATTATGATTAAAGCCCTAATCTGAACCCTAATGACTTTCAGATGACCGGAACAGTGTTCCGGTCATCTTCTCCGGCAGCTCTCTCACTCAATCTCTCTCAAAACGCCATAAAAACTCACTAAACTCTCCAGAATCAACCCTTAACTCATTCTAAACAAGATTCAGCCAGCAAAAATCATTTATTTCCCATGAACATCAAGATTCGAAGCAAAACGGAAAATTATTCAGAAATTTCAGAAGCCTCATACATGCTTAATACTCAATCATTTTCAAAACCAAAAGGTGTAGTGTGATCAGTGAAGCATGGAGAACCATCTAAGAACTTAAAAAATCATTTCTGGAAAATTTGTTCTTGAAGTTACCTGAAATGGAGCTTTCGAAAATGGCACTATCTGGGCTCTTCTTTGGTGCTTTCCCACTCCTCTTGACTCCCTCTTGCTTCTGGAATGCTTGGCTGAAGTGTTTGTGAACTCCTTTTGAAGTTTGATGAAGTTCAGTTCAAAGGGGGCCAAAATCATGTTTTGTGTGTGATGGCTTTTAGGGCAAAATGGAGGGTGGGAAATGATCAGTGATTGATGCTGAGATGAATGGTGGTGTTGGTTTGAAGAATGGGTGGCTTAGTTGTGTGTTTCGATAGAAAATGCCAAGAGGGAGGTTTTTGTGTATGCTGAGTTATGGGAGAGTTCAAGCCTTCTTCTTGTTATGTTTGGCTTGCTTTTGATTAGTATAAGGTAATGTGATTGGTCAGAAAGTTGGTAATGGCATAGTGTGATTGGTATGGCTTGTTTTGCAAAAAAGTCAACAAAGTTGTCCTTTGGGGTATGGGCTGTTTCAGGCCAAGGACAAGGGCATGTCTAGCGCAGCATGATTCATGGACAACCATGGAAATCAGTTTGAGGCAATTTGGCAAGTTTGTGGGAAGTTAGGAGGTTTTGCAATTTTGGCAAAGTTTGGCCCTTTCTTGATTTCTTCATGTACAAGTCATGGAAATGTGAAATTCTTTGGGCAATTCTGAGTTTCAGGCATTGTACTATGATGTTATGATGTGTAGAAGTCCATTTGAAGTCATAAAATAGCTTGGCATGAGGTTTTGCAAAAATCCCTCTTTGGCATGAAACATGAAATTATTTGATTTTTGCCAACTTTGAAAAGCCATAATTTGAGTTCAAAAATGAATTAGACCATGTTCTTTTACTTTTTGAAAATGGAATGATCCAATCTACAACTTTTATGACCAATAATTTTTCATTTGAAGCATTTTTGGTTAAGAAAGAGGAGGTTGAAAAACTTTCCCAAAATGGAAAGTTTACATTACAAGTCTTTTCCATATTTGGCAACTTTTGGTTTAGCCCACTTTTCTTCAAATTTGTGAACTTATAAACACTTCAATGATCAAATAAAGACCATATAACTTCAATTTGATGAAAAATCCACTTTGGTTCCATGTTGGGGGGCCTCAGATGCCCTGATTTGGCTCTGACTTGCTCAAGAAGCTACCCAGTGATCAGATGACTTCCACAATGAATTTTTCCATCAAACTTGGTATGCATGATCCTTATATCATATTGAGACCAATAGAAACAAGAATAACCAAAAAAATTGGAGTTATGGCCTCTGAAACCAAAACCCTAATTTTAGGTCATCTGTGTAGTTAAAGCTGGCTCTGCTTCCATGCCTTGCCAGTTCTTGTGATTTTCTGACTTCCTTGATCTTGGGAGGATAAAATATGATGATTTAACATACATGGACCCTCTTGAGATGATTTAAGATCTTTGGAGTGGCCCAGATGGCTCATGGATTTCTCAGATCACAAACCCTAGATGCAGATGACTTTGAACCAATGCAGTGAAGTAAAAATGCAATATGAGATGATATGATTGAACTTATGCAAATGAAAAGATCCCAAGCCATGGTGTGAACTTAGTGAGGGAAAATTCGGGGTGTTTACAATGTTGCATGAAAACCTTAATTTCCCATCTTCCTTTGCATACATCTTGCATAAGCATTCATATAAAAACTTGAAATGACATTTTATGAATTCACATGACATATAAGATATCTTGGAACACATTAGAATCATGCTTGAGCATTTCTCCATCCCTTTGCCATGTTATGCATTCATTACATTCCATGAACATTCATGCTTCTTTCATGCTTCATTTGCATTCTCATCACTTGTATGATCATCCATTGCACTTGACATACATTTGCATCACCTCTTAGCATCATTTACATCATGAATATGCTTCTAGTTTTTGTTTGCATCCTTGCATACATTCCATTTTCATTTCATTTCATTTCCTTATGCTAACTTTTCAGGTGGTAAGTACTTTGAGAAGTGAATTTTCCTTCACTTCTCACTTCTCTTCTTTTATGCATCCTTGATGCATTTTGTATTAGTCTTAGAGTGATATTGCTCATTCATGTTCTCCATTCATTTTCTTTCTTCAAGTAACTTATCTTCTTAAGTGAAGTAAGTTAACTTGCTTCTTCTGCTTCTCCTCCTTCCATCTTGCTTTCTCCTTGGTGGCTTCCTTGAAGATCTCTTGCAAGCCTCATAAACCCTAGGAACACCCAAGCATGATAAAAATTAGAGTTTTGATTAGTCCCCCCTTAGTTTTACCTTTGTGTCTTCTTTTGTGTCTCTCTTCTCATCACTTAATCAAGGACTAAACCTTAAAGGTTTTAAGGCTTTGTGATTAAGGTTATGTCTGCATCCTTCTCTTAGGATGGAGTCTATAACTTTAATCCTAAGTGTTGAACCCTTAATGTGTTTAAATATCTTAATCAATCCATCTTAATAATCACTAAGACAATAAGCTTGTAACTTGGGCCTTGCATTAGGGTTCTAATTCTTCCTTAATTGGTTAAGAAGGACTAACCCTAGTGTTAATGGACAATTCCCCCTCAAGTTGTCTTACAAACCATAAAATCCACTTCTTAATCTTATCATTAACTAAAATCCACTTTAATAAAGGCTTTGTTTTGTCACGAGGTTAATCCCTAATCATGGATTAAGTTGGGGTATCTTCCTCAGCTTAAATGCTCTCATCTATTATCCTTCTATTAGGATGGTGTAATGAGTCCATTAAATCTTTGATTATGGCTTAAACTCATTACTTAGCACTAAACAAAAACTCCAAAAACATATAAATAATCACAAGTAGGTTAATCATCTTAATCCTACACCATGGTGATTAAGTGTGAGGTGCTTACTTCATACTTAAGGTATTCTCATTACCCCTAATCAGAGGGAGGATGTGGTGAGTTTACTAACCCATGGTTTAGGCTTAAGCTCATTATCTTATGACAAACACAAAAAGCAATAAAAGATTGAAAATACCAAAAAAACAAACAATAATCGTCTCCTTCGGGATTCTTTCCTCATCATCTTCACTCACAAACGAGAACTCTCTTCTTCCGTCTAATGCAAGACAGTTTGCACCTGAGCCAGACAGGTCATACACTTGAGCATATACAAGTATGTAGTTCATTAGTCAATTTATCTTTCAGTCTCTTTGAGTCGAACTACGGTGTTCTGACTTCCTCATTGCACGAGAGGATACGTAGGCATAACTTAATTGTTATCGAACAAAAGTCTCTGTATATTCCCCTTCTTCCAGCACCATTCTTTTAAGCCTCATTGTCTTGGGCATTGCACTCTTTTCCTACACTGACACTCCTTTTCTTCACTTCACTTTCCAGCACTGACACCTATACATTCTTTTTTCCAGCTTTTGCACGCAGCTTGCACAGACACTACCCTTTTAAACACAAACTTTCAAGCGTGGATCCCGTCGAGTACGACGGACAATCTGGGTGCTAATACCTTCCCAGATTGTAACCAACCCCCTTTCTCAGTTTCTCTGGTTCGTGATCGTCTTATCCATATCTTTCTAGGTTTATGCGGCATTACCTTTCCTTCGGGATAAAAATGCCTAGCTGGCGACTCTTTTTAGTTCATCTTCATGTTCTCCCTTTCGCCGACCGTTCGCGTCTGTACCCCTTCTGGCCCTGTGTCATTTGGTGGGAGCGACATAATCCCCATGAGCAGAAGAATTGGGCTAAGAGGTTCATTGCCTTGACATCAGATGACATTAGGTGGTGCACCCAGAGCACCAAAGGCAAGGACATTATTACCAGCTGTGGGCAGTACCCTAATGTGCCTCTAATAGGAGTAAAAGGTTGCATCAACTACAACCCTTTACTGTTTAAGAGACAATTGGGATATGCCTTGGTTCATCCTCCCAGAGGACAAGATTTGGCTGAGACTCTCTACTGTGAAGTTCAACCTAACTCTGCTGTTGTCATACAAGCTGCCTGGGTTTGGGACAACATTCAGACCAAAGGGACATCCATCCTTTGAAGGTGAAACAATATTGCTTCAGCCCAGTACTCTCACTGGTCCCGTACTAGAGCTCAAATCACCAGGATGCCTTTCACCTTGGAAGACACACTTGGACCTTCTACAGTACAGCCTGCAACAACTGTTGGCCTGGAAGAGTTTGAAAAGCTGAAAGAAAGGAATAATCAGCTATCTGAAGCCCTGAAGAAGACTCTCTGGGAGAGAAATGACAGTCGTCTGGACATTGAGAGATTGGAAAGACTCAAGACTGAGCATCTGACCAAGATTGAAAGGACAAATGACTACATAAGGAAGGCATGAGCAGGGGAGTTGGTTCTGAAGAATGCTTGCAAGGAAGCAAAGATTCAGAAGGCTAGGGCAGAGCATTATCTGGAGGAAAGCCAGGCTAGGTGGATCAGGATCACTGAAGCCCATGCACAAGAAGACCAAAGGACTCAGGCTAAGATAGAACAACTGGAGGCTAGTGAGAAGAAGCATCAGGAGGCATTATTAGCAGCTCAGAAGGAAATATCTGAATTAAAAACTCCGGGCGAGGTTGAAGAAATCAAAGGATCAAGACAGGCATAAGAAGCTAACTAATGCCATTTCTACAAGGAACCTCCTCATTAGGACTATTACAGAGCACCCAACTGATCCAGTGACTGAGGCCCTCCTGAAGGAAGTCAGGGAGGATGACTTTGGATTGGATGTCTGATTCCTTTTGCTTGTATTTCTTTTCTTTTGATGTACTTTTTCTTTTGATTGTTGTATTTTGACCCACCACGGGCATGTATTGTAAACAAACTATGTATTTTCATCATTTGTAATATATCAGTTTGTTTTATTTATTGGTGGGCTTTATCTCTCAACATCATCAAGCATTTCCTCGAGGTCTGGAAAGGTCAAAACCAAAGAACTAAACCGGATACCCTTGGAAGACAAATAAGCATATTGCATTGCATACTAACATTTTCTTTGTTTTGTAGGTTTTTGTTTGTTATTTGTTTCTCACTTTGTTGTGGATTTCAGGAAACATTGCTCGAAGACGAGTGTTCCTTGTCAACCAAACACACCGGTACCCAACGCGAAACAACCTTCCGGGCATTAAGATGGATCAGGTACAACAAAACCTGAATGAAGTAAGAAACCAAATGGCAAACGAAAGGGTTGAGATGAGAAATCAAATGACCCAGTTTATGGCTGTGATGACTGGCTTAGCTCAGAGCCAGGAAAGGCTGAGGGAACTGGTGGAAAGGCAGACTCCTGAAGAGCCCCACCCTGGTACAGGAGGAACCAGCAATAATGAATGCGGGAAGCCTCGCATCGACCCACCAGAGTTTGGGCCCCTTTTGAACCTAGATGCTAATGTCCTAAGGAATGCTCAAGTAAACACTGTTGGAGGCAGGATCTTGCAAGAAGATCCTCAGGAAGAGAAGTTCACAGTTATTGGGGTTGGGGATGAGGTGTATGACCGAAGGTTGGATGAGATTGCTGAGAAACTGAGGTCTCTAGAATCCCAGAATTCCCTAGGCTTTGACGTAATGGACATGGGGCTGGTAGATGGAGTGAGAATCCCTCACAAATTTAAACCCCCGTGCTTTGAAAAATATAATGGTACCTCCTGCCCACGTACTCATCTGCAGTCTTTCTTGGGGAGACTCAAAGCTTATACCATGGACGAGAAGTTATGGATGTTTTATTTTGAGGACAGCCTGACTGGAGCATCAAGAGAATGGTATTCGCATCTGACCAGGACCACTATAAGATGTTGGAAAGACTTGGCCGAAGCCTTCATCCGTCAGTACCGGTACAACCTAGACATGGCTCCCAATAGAACCCTTTTAATGGGCATGTCTCAGTCTTCAAGGGAAAGCTTTCGGGATTATGCTCAGAGGTGGAGACAGCTTGCTGTTGCTGTCCAGCCACCCATGTCTGAACGGGAAATGGCGGACATGTTTATGAACACTCTTCAAGGAACTTATATTGACCGACTTGCTGCTTTCTCTTCCACCAGTTTTGCTGATGTAGTTATAGCTGGTGAAAGAATTGAGAGTCTTTTGAAGATGGGAAAAATCTCTGACAACGGTGCAAGTTCCTCCAACAATACCAGAAAACCTTTTTCAGGACCCCGAAGGGCGGGTGAAACAAATGCTATTCATGCAAGCAGGGGCAGACCCCAGTATTCTCACAGGTCAGTAGCAGCCGTTACTATCCGGGCTCCAGCTCCACAACAACGACTTTTTCCTCAACAACAACAACAACAACAACATCACTATCAGTAACAACCGCACTTTCCGCAACAAAGATCGTACAACAACCAACAACAACGCCCCTTTCAACAGAGGCCATCTCAAGAAAATAGGGTGATTGACCCCATTCCTATGCCTTATGCCACTCTACTTCCACAACTCCTGAAGCTCAACCTGGTTGAGTTAAGGACGTTGGCTCCACCAGATCCCCTCAACCTCCTAAAGAATTATGATGCCAATACCAGGTGTGCCTTTCATTCCAACGCACCTAGTCACAATACTGAGAAGTGTAGAGCCTTGCAAATGAAGGTTCAGGATTTGGTCGATTCCAAAGCTCTCAATTTAGCACCTCCTCCAAATGTTAACAGAAATCCTATGCCTAATCATGGTGGGCCCAGGATTAATGCCATAGAGGAGGACCAACCATCTGCACTGATTGATAATGTTGCACTGATTCGAACACCGCTGGCAGAAGTCAAAGCTCAACTCTTAAGATGCCAGGTGTTCCTGGGCTGTGAGGCCTGCTGCGAATCGTGCAAAACTGCTATTAATGGTTTTGAGAGGCTAAGGCTTGGCATAGATGGCCTTATCAGAGATGGAATTTTGCAAATTACCACAACGGTTCCTACAACATCAACAACTCTTTCTTCAGCAATAGATCCTCCTACAACATCAACAATTCTTTCTTCAGCAACAATAAATTCTCCTACAACTGCAACAACTATCATTCCCATTGATTCATCCACAACTCCAGCAATCACTCCATCCATTATTTCAACAAACCATAGTTCAGTTACACTTGCTTCTACAACATCAACACCCATCTTATCAACTGAATCGCCTACAACACCAACAAACACTAACGAAGATGTCTCAACGGTCACGATCTATTATGACCCGACAACTGTTCATCCCAACAACAAGTTTCAACAACAAACTGCAACACCTACTATCAGATCTCCAGTCACAATCTATTATGACCCGCATACCATCACAGTTCCTTCCGCTGCAGCAATCATTTCAGTCACTATTACGGTACCTGGACCCGTTCCTTATGAAAGCAGTAATGCCATACCTTGGCACTACGGCTCTGATCTCTACTGCAACGGAAAGAAGATCACTCTAGATTCATCAACCTCTTCACCCCAAGTTGACAATGTTGGGGGAGGCGGAGGCTTCACCAGAAGCGGACACCTTTTTGCCTCACAAATACCGAGACCCAATGTTGAAGCAAAGGCTGCTGCTAAAGCAAGAGGGAAGAATGTGGTCCTTGAAGAACCAGCTGTTAAAGAAACTCCGAAGACATCTTTTGAACAAGAGGTGGACGAGTTCATGAGAATAATAAAAAAGAGTGATTACAAAGTGATGGACCAGCTTCATCAGATGCCCTCTAAAATCTCTATATTGTCATTGTTAATGTGTTCCGAAGCCCACAGGAATTCACTTTTGAGGGTCCTGCACGCATCATATGTGCCGGAAGAGATTACTGTTAATCAGCTGGAAACCGTGGTTGCAAATGTTAACACCAGTCATGGACTGGGCTTTACAGATGCTGATTTAACGACAGAGGGATGCAATCATAACAAGGCTTTACACATCACCTTAGAATGCAAAGGTACTGCTCTTTCTCATGTGCTGGTAGACACTGGGTCCTCGCTCAATGTCCTCCCAAAGAAAGCCTTGGTGAAGCTGGAGTATGATGGTTTGGCATTGCGTCCAAGTAACTTGGTGGTGAGAGAGTTTGATGGCTCTAAGAGATCAGTGCTTGGAGAGATTGAATTACCTGTGATGATTGGCCCACAAATCTTTAAAACTACTTTCTTCGTGATGGACATACAGCCGGCCTACAGCTGTTTGTTGGGTAGACCCTGGATTCATGCCGCTGGCGCTGTTACATCTACCCTTCACCAGAAATTAAAATTTGAGTGAGAAGGCCAGATCATCACAATCTGCGGGGAGGAAGACATTTTCGTTAGCCATCTGGCTACTTTTAAGTATATAGAGATGGATGGGGAGATCCACGAGACTATGAGCTAAGGGTTTGAGGCCCTTAACATCAATGAAGCAACTGTTGTGTCTGGAACTTCCATCACTTCATATCAACAAGCCCGAAAGGTTGTTGAAGAAGGTACCGCTCAGGGCTGGGGCAAGCTGCTGCCAGTAGAAAAGAAAGAAGACAAATTCGGGTTGGGTTACAGACCAATCCGACAAGATCAACCAGAGGCTGCAACGGAGCCCAAATTTGTCAGTGGGGGAATGCTTACCCCGGATGCTGTGAACAGTATGGAAGACGAGGAAGAAGACGACCGCAACCTGGAAAACTGGATACGTCCAAAGATCCCGGGGAACCAAGTCTCTAACTGGTATTCCCAAGAAATTATAAGAGTTACTCCTGCAGAGTAATTATTATTTCCTGTCTTTTAGCATGAATCAAGTCCTGCATCTTGCCTAAGGTGTCAGGACTCATTTTGTAATAGGGCCATCTTGTATTTTGTGCAAATGATTAATTAATGAATATCAGGACATCTTTTGCAAATGAGTCTCTTTTTCGCTCACTGTCTTTTTTTCATTTTTCACTTTTGTACAAAACAATAAAATGGCAATTTTTTCAAAATAACAACTTCATTTTCACTTTTTCTAAATAAGATAAAACTGATCACTAAAATGAACCAATCTCAACCCTTGCAGAGAGTGCCCTCCAGATTGCACCGACAACAACACATCTATGACTTCGTATGACTTCGACAATCCGATTAATCAAGCCGATGAAGGGGTTGAAGAATACTTTGAGTTGCCTGAAGAGTTAGCTAGGTTGTTAAGGCAAGAGGAGAAAGTTATCACCCCTCATCAGGAGGAGGTTGAGACGGTTAATCTTGGTACCGAAGAAGACTTAAAAGAAGTGAAGATCGGGGCTCGTCTGCAAGATTCAGTGAAGGAACAACTTATTGACATGCTTCGAGAGTACGTTGATGTCTTTGCTTGGTCCTATCAAGACATGCCAGGTCTGGATACTGACATCGTTGTGCACAAGCTGCCTCTAAAGGAAAACTGTCCTCCAGTAAAGCAGAAGCTACGCTGTACTCGTCCGAATATGGCTATAAAGATAAAAGAAGAAGTACAAAAACAGTGGGACACCGGTTTCCTTACTGTAACTAGTTACCCGCTGTGGGTCGCTAACATTGTACCAGTGCCTAAGAAGGATGGAAAAGTACGGATGTGTGTGGATTACCAGGATCTGAATAGAGTTATCCCAAAGGATGATTTCCCATTACCTCACATTGATGTATTGGTCGACAACACGGCTCAGTTCTCGGTATTTTCCTTCATGGATGGATTTTCAGGATATAATCAGATCAAGATGTCACCATAAGACATGGAGAAAACAACTTTCATCACACCATGGGGCACATTCTGTTATAAGGTAATGCCATTTGGATTGAAGAATGACGGGGTAACTTATCAATGGGCTATGGTGACATTATTCCACGACATGATCCACAAAGAAATTGAATGTTATGTGGATGACATGATTGCCAAGTCCCTCACTGAAGAAGATCATCTGGTAAATCTACTGAAGTTGTTCAAGCGTCTGAGAAAATATCAGCTGAAGCTAAACCCCAACAAATGCACATTAGGGGTACGGTCCGGTAAACTGCTGGGGTTCAATGTAAGTGAAAAGGGAATTGAAGTTGACCCTGACAAAGTCAAATCTAATCAAGAGATGCCTGCACCAAGGACTGAAAAGGAAGTTAGAGGGTTCTTAGATAGATTGAACTACATATCAAGGTTCATATCTCACCTTACTGCAAGCTGCGAACCCCTGTTCAAATTGTTAAGAAAGGAATAGTCAGTCAGGTGGAATGAAGACTTCCAGAGGGCTTTTGACAAAATCAAGGAGTACCTACAAGAACCTCCAATCCTTATGCCTCTAGTTGAAGGAAAACCTCAAATAATAAACCTGACAGTATTAGAAGGATCAATGGGGTGTGTGCTGGGCCAACATGACGAGTCTGGTCGAAAAGAGTATGAAATATACTACCTAAGCAAAAAGTTTACCTACTGTGAACAACATTATTCATTGCTCGAGAAAACTTATTATGCTTTAGCGTGGGCTGCTCGCCGACTAAGGCATTTTGCTTTTGTTTTAGAGTGAGCTTGCTCATTCATGTTCCTCCTTCACTTTCTTTCTTCAAGTAACTTATCTTCTTAAGTGAAGTAAGTTAGCTTGTTTCTTCTGCTTCTCTTCCTTCCATCTGCTTCTTCCTTGGTGGCTATTCTTGAAGATCTCTTGAAAGCCTCATAAACCCTAGGAACACCCAAGCATGATAACAATTAGGATTTGGATTAGTCCCCCATTAGTTTTACCTTTGTGTCATCTTTTGTGTCTCTCTTCTCATCTCATAATCAGAGACTAAACCATTAAGGTTTTAAGGCTTTCTGATTAAGATTATGCCTGCATCCCTCTCTTAGGATGGAGTGTATAACTTTAATCATAAGTGTTAAACCCTTAATGTGTTTAAATCTCTTAATCAATCCATCTAATAATCACTAAGACAAGAGCTTGTAACTTGGGCCTTGCATTAGGGTTCTAATTCTTCCTTAATTGGTTAAGAAGGAATAACCCTAGTGTTAATGGACAAGTCCCCCTCAAGTTGTCTTACAAACTATAAAATTCACTTCTTAACCTTACCATTAACTAAAATCCACTTTAATAAAGGCTTTGTTTTGTCATGAGGTTAATCCCTAATCATGGATTAAGTTGGGGTATCTTCCTTAGCTTAAATGCTCTCATCTATTATCCTTCTATTAGGATGGTGTAATGAGTCCATTAAATCTTTGATTATGGCTTAAACTCATTACTCAACACTAAACAAAAACTCCAAAAAAAAACATCTAAATAATCACAAGTAGGTTAATGATCTTAATCCTACATCATGGTGATTAAGTGTGAGGTGCTTACTTCATACTTAAGGTATTCTCATTACCCCTAATCAGAGGGAGGATGTGATGAGTTTACTAACCCTTGGTTTAGGCTTAAGCTCATTATCTTATGACAAACACAAAAAAGCAATAAAAGATTGAAAACATCAAAAACAAGCAATAATCGTCTCCTCCGGGATTCTTTTCTCACCTCATTCACTCACAAACGAGAACTTGCTTATTCCGTCTAATGCAAGACAGTTAGCACCTGAGCCAGATATGTCATACATTTGAGCATAGATAAGTAAGCAGTTCATCAGTCAATTCATCTTTCAGTCTCTTTGAGTCGAACTACGGTGTTCTGACTTCCTCATTACACGAGAGGATACGTAGGCATAACTTAATTGTTATCGAACAAAAGTATATGTCTATTCCCCCACTTCCAGCATCATTCTTTAAGCCTCATTCCTGAGCATTTCACTTTCACATACCTTTTGCACTGACACTTGTACATTCTTTCCCAACTTTTGCACACAGATAGCACTGACACTACCCCTTTAAACACCAAAATTTTAAGCGTGGATCCCGTCGAATACGGCGGACAATCTGGGTGCTAATACCTTCCCAGGTTGTAACCAACCCCCTTTCTCAGTTTCTCTGGTTCGTGACCGTCTTATCCATCTTTTCTAGGTTTATGCAGCATTACCTTTCCTTCGGGATAAAAATGCCTAGCTGGTGACTCTTTTCATTTCATTTCCTCTTTCGCCAACCGTTCGCGTCTATACACTATCTGACCTTGGTGTCATTTGGTGGGAGCGATAGGAAGGTATTAGCACCCAGACCGTCCGTCATACTCGACGGGATCCACGCATACCTGATTGTGTTTAAAAGGGAATAATGTATGTGCTAAACTGCGTATAAAAAGCTAGGGAGGAAAGGATGTATATAGTGTCAGTGCAACGTGAGTGCTCAAAACTGAGGCTGAGGAAAGAGAGAGGGGGGAGACAAAGATAATTTTGTTTGATAACCGTTAAGTTATACCTGCGTATCCTCTCGTGCAATGAGGAAGTAAGAACATCGTAGTTCGACTCAAAGAGACTTGGATGCTTATATGTGAACTGCTTGCTTGTCTATGCTCAAGTGTGTGACTCGTCTGGCCCGAGTGCTAACTGTCTTGCATTAGACGGAAGAAGCGAGTTCTCGTTTTCAGAGTGAATGTGATGAGAAAATAATCCCGGAGGAGACGTTTATTGTTTGTTTTTGTGTTTTCAGTTTTTTATTGTTTTTGATGTTTTGCATAAGATAATGAGCTTAAGCCTTAATCAAGGATTTGCAAACTCATTATATCACCCCTGATTAGGGATAATGAGTCTACTTAAGTATGAGATGAAAATCTCAACTTAATTACCCAAATGATGCAGGATTAAGATCATTAACTTACTTGTGATTATTAAGTGTTTTTGGATTTTTGTTTTATGTTAAGTAATGAGTTTAATCCCTAATCAGGGATTAGTGAACTCATTACACCATCCTAAGAGAAGAATGATAGACGAGGACACTTAAGATAAGGAAGACTCCTCAACTTAATCCATGGTTAGGGATTAAAATCATTATATAACAAGCCTTTATTAAAGTGGATTTTAATTAAAGGTCGGATTAAGAAATGGATTTTATGTTTGTAAGACTAAACCTGAGAGGGACTTGTCCATTAAACACTAGGGTTAGTCCCTCTGAACCATCAAGCATAGATGTAACCCTAGTATAAGGCCTAAGTTACAAGCTTAAGTCTTAATGATTATTAGGTGTTTTGATTAGGAGGTGTAAACAACTTAAAGGTTTAACACTAAGTATTAAAGTTATACACTCCCTCCCGTAAACACCCCAAATTTGCCCTCACTTTTTCTCACACCATGGCTTGTGACCTTTCATTTTTGCATTAGCATAAGCATATCATATCCCACTGCATATTTCATTTCATCTGCATCTAGGGTTTGTGATCTGAGCAATCCAAGAAGTGATCTGAGCCATCCCAATGGTCTTGAAGCTTGCCAAGAGGGTCCATGTATGTTCCATGATCATAATATGCTCCCCAAAGTTCATAAAAGTCAAGAGATCACAAAGCATGGCAAAGGCATAGAGGCAGACTGAAAATTTCCTGCACAGATGACCTAAAATTAGGGTTTTGGTTTCAGAGGCCTTAATCCCCTTTTTTTGTCATTCTTGTTTCTAATGGTATCAATATGTTATAAGGATCATGTGTATCAAATTTGATGAAGAAATTCATTGTGGAAGTCATATGATCATTGGGTAACTTCTTGAGCAAGTAAAGTCAAAATCAGGGCATCTGAGGCCTCCCTCAAGGGTACCAAAGGGTCATCATCATTTTAAGTCTCTATGATCTTTATTTGATCTTAGAAGTGGTTAGAAGTTCACAAGATTGAAGAATTTCAAGCCAAATGCAAACTTGCTATTTTTGGAAAGGACTTGTAATGGAGAGGGACTTGTCCATTAAACACTAGGGTTAGTCCCTATGAACCATCAAGCAGAGATGTAACCCTAGTATAAGGCCTAAGTTACAAGCTTAAGTCTTAATTATTATTAGGTGTTTTGATTAGGAGGTGTAAACAACTTAAAGGACCTGTAATGGAAAGTTTCCATTTTGGGAAAGATATTCAACCTATTCTTTCATGACCAAAAATGCTTCAAATGAAAAATTCTTGGACATGAAAGTTGTAGATCATGTCTTCCCATTTTAAAAAAGTACAAGAACATGTCTTGATTCATCCTAGAACTCAAGATAAGGCCTTTCAAAGTTGGCAAAAATCCTATAATTTTCAAGTGTGCACCAAAGAGGGAATTTTGCAAATTCACTTGCAAATTCACTTCTCAAGAAATTTCAAAGTTGTCAAAATGCATAAAGCTTGCAAACACTTGATCAAGGCCATCCAACTGCACTCTAATGATCCAAAGGCTCTCCATGAACCATGCTGAGGCCAGACACCCCTTCAAGCTAGCTCTGAACCATGTCCATACCTCAAGTACACAATGTTGACATTTTTGCAACTTGGCCCATACCAATCACACTAGGCCACCATCCACTTCCTGATCACTTTCATTGGCCTATACTAACCTTATGCAAGCCATTTCATAACACACACAAGCCTGAAACATCACACAACTCAGATTTCTCAAAAATCCCCAAAACCTTCAAGCTTTCGAAACTCACTCCTCAGCCACTCAAACTCAAAACTTTCACCACCAATCATCTCCACACATCATAAGGATCATTTCCCATCCCTTGCCATGGCCTGAAACCTCACAAAACAAAAACACGATTTCTGCCTTAGCAGAACTGAATCTCAAAAACCAAGCCATACAAACTTGTTTCAAGCCTTTCAGAAGCACAAGGGGGATCATTGGATTGGTTTTGCACCAAGGAGAGGTCCAGAAAGCTCAGATTGAGAAAGCTTCATCTTAGGTATAATCAACTTTTGTCTATTTGTTTTATAAGGTATAATCAACTTTTGCATATCATTCTACATATATCATTTTGCATCATTTAACATTTGTCTATTTGTTTTACAGGGTATCCACATTATCTTTGGTTTGGTTTTGACTGTTCTTCTGCCCAACCATCTTCATCAGTTATCTTCATCAGAGATCTTCTTCAGCTGATATCTTCTCCAGTTTTCTTCATCAGTATTTCTCCTCAGTTATCTTCATCAGCATCCATTGTCAGTATGGACCCATCCAGGAAGAGCAACATCACTTATCATTTCTTGGAACCCTCCCTAGCAGGCATCAGGAAGATTCAGGCACTTATCACTCCTGATCATGTCCCTCTATTCAGGGGACACTATGGTAGTATCATGGACATGATCATGGACTTAAATGCATTATAGAGGAGCATGATTCACACTTTCCTTCATTTCTATGACCCTCCTCTCAGATGTTTCACATTCCCAGACTTTCAGATGGGTCCTTTGTTGGAAGAGTTTTCCATGATGTTGGATGTCCCTATTAGGAAGGGAATCCCTTTCAACCCTGAGATGACTGCTCCTAGGAATGAAGACATAGCTAAGGCTCTATATTTGGAAAACACCATTATTGATCAACATATGACCACTAAGGCTAGAATCCCAGGCCTCCATTTGGACTTCTTGATCACTCAGGCCACCAGTCATGCTGCAGCAAGGAAGTGGGAAACTGTTTGTGCTCTCCTGGCTCTTAGTGTATATGGAATCATCTTGTTTGCAGACGAGCCTAAGTTTGTAAGCAAGAATGTTATCCATATCTTCTTGCTGAAGAATTCAGTTCCTACCTTGCTAGGGGATTTCTACTACTCAGTGCATTAGAGAAATGAGAAGCATAGGGGAAGACTGGTCTGATGTTGTGCACCTCTCTTCTACTATTGGTTATTGAGACACCTGCCAAAGACAGAAGCTTTCCTGAATCCTCATCAGTCAAGAAATTGGGCTAAGAGAATGATTTATCTCACTTCAGAAGACATTAGGTGGTGTACTCAAAGCACCAAGGGCAGGGACATAATCACAAGCTGTGGGCAGTCTAATGTACCTCTTATTGGAGTGAAGGGTTGCATCAATTACAATCCTTTGCTTTTCAAAAGGCAGTTAGGGTATGCTTTAGTACATCCACCAAGAGAGCAGGATTTAGTAGAGACCCTTTACTGTGATGTTCATAATAATCATGCCATCGTCCGACAAGCAGCCTGGGCTTGGGATAACATACAGACAAAAGGGACTGCTATTCTTGGCAAGTGCAATAACATAGCTTCAGCTCAAAACATTTATTGATCTTGCATCAGAGGACAGATAACCCGCATGCCATTCACCCTGGAAGATGTGCCAGGGCCATCAGCAGTAGAGCCTGTAGCTACAGTCAGTTTAGAAGAGTTTGAGAAGTTGAAAGAGAGGAATACCCAGCTTTCTGAAGCTCTAAGGAAGACGCTATGGAAAAGGAATGATGGTCGTTTAGATATTGAGAGGTTAGAGAAGCTCCGGATCGAGCATATGACCAAGATAGAAAAGACAAAGGACTTCATCAGAAAAGCCCGAGCAGGGGAGTTGGTATTAAAGAATGCTTGCAAAGAAGCTAAGATTCAGAAGGCCAAAGATGAGCATTACCTAGAGGATAGTCAGGCTAGGTGGATCAGGATCACTGAGGCTCGTTTAAAAGAATATCAGAAGACACAGGCTAAGATAGATCAGTTGGAAGCTAATGAGAAAAAGAGTCAGGAAGCTTTGTTAGCAGCACAGAAGGAAATCTCCGAGTTTAAACTCCGGGCATGGGTTGAAGAGATTAAGGGACCAAGACAAGTACCAGAAGTTGACCAGTGCCATTTCCACCAGGAACCTTCTTATCAGGACCATCACAGAGCATCCAGTGGGACTAGTGACTGATGCTCTCCTGAAGGAAGTCAAAGAGGATGACTTTGGGATGGATGTTTGATTTCTTTGTACTTGTATTTTATTTGTACTTTATTTCTCATGGTGATTTTGTTGTATTTCTCGACTTGATTGTATTTTGACCCACCAAGGGAACTTGTTGTAATCATAAACTATGTATCTTTTGCATTTTTAATATATGGTTTATGTATTACTTGGATTTTCTGATGGGCTTCATTTCTCTTCAACATCTTCATTCCTAGAGGTCTGGAAGGTCAAAACAAAAGAACCAAATCGGATACCCTTGGAAGACAAATAGACATACAACATTTTCTACTAACCTCATTCTCTATTTTGTAGGTGTTTTTGTTGTTTGTTTTCTCACTTTGTTGTTGTTTCAGGAAACATTGCTCGTAGGAGGGTTTTCCCTATTAACAGAGTTCACCAATCCGCCAGAGTTTGGGCCTCACCTCAATCCTGAAGTCAATGCTATCAGAAATACCCAAGGAAACACTGGAGGCCGTGCCTTGCAAGAGGACCCTCAAAAAGAGCAATTTACAGTAATTAGTGCTGGGGATGAAGCCTATGATCGTCGTTTGGACGAAATAGTGGAGAAGCTGAGGTCTTTGGAGTCCCAAAAATCTTTGGGATTTGATGTAATGGACATGGGTTTAGTTGAGGGAGTAAGGATTCCTCACAAATTCAAACCTCCTTGCTTTGAGAAATATAATGGTACCTCTTGTCCACGTACTCACCTGCAGTCCTTTCTGGGGAGACTGAAAGCTTATACCATGGACGAAAAGTTGTGGATGTTCTACTTCGAAGACAGTTTGACCGGGGCATCCCGTGAATGGTATTCTCACCTTTCCAGAGCAACAGTTAGAAACTGGAAGGATTTGGCCGAAGCTTTCATACACCAATATCAATATAACTTGGACATGGCTCCCAATAGAACCCTCCTGATGGATATGTCACAATCTTCAAAAGAAAGTTTTCGGGAATATGCCCAAAGATGGAGACAGCTTGCTACTGCTGTCCAGTCTCCGATGTCTAATAGAGAAATGGCTGACATGTTTATGAACACATTACAAGAAACTTACATTGACAGACTTGCTGCTTTCTTGTCCACCAGCTTTGCGGATGTAGTTATAGATGGAGAGAGAATTGAGAGTCTTTTGAAGATGGGCAAAATTTCAGACAACGGTGCCAGTTCCCGCAATGCCAGGAAACCTTTCTCAGGACCTCGCAGGACAGGTGAGACCAACTCAGTACACATGGGCAAAGGTAGACCTCAGTACATGCCAAGAACAGCAGCTGCTGTCACCATTCCAGCTCCAGCACCTCAACAACAGTATCCCCCAGAACCACAACACTTCCCACCGCAACAAAAATTTCCTCAACAGAGATCTTACAACAATAACAATCAGCAACAACGTCCGTTTCAACAAAGGACTTCACAAATCAACAGGGTTATCGATCCCATTCTGATGCCCTATACTGCCTTACTTTCACAGTTATTAAATCTCAACCTGATTGAATTGAGGACTCTGGCCCCACCAGATCCTCAGAATCTCCCGAGAAACTATGGTGTTAATGCCAGATGTTCCTTCCACTCCAATGCACCTGGCCATACAACAGAAAAGTGCAGAGCCTTACACATGAAGGTTCAAGATTTGATTGATTCTAAGGCAGTCAACTTTGCACCCCCTCCAAGTGTTACCAAGAATCCTATGCCTAGCCATGGTGGGCCTAGGATAAATGCAATTGAGGAGGATTAACCAATGAACCAAATTGATAATGTCGCAGGTATTCAAACACCTCTGGCCGAGGTTAAAGCCCAACTTTTGAAATGCCAAGTGTTCCCGGGTTTTGAGGCCCATTGCGAAGCTTACAAGACTTCTATCAATGGTTGTGCAAAATTGAAGACTAGTATCAACAATCTTATCAAAGAAGGAACTTTACAAATCACTTCAACAATCCCAACTCCTACAACATCAACAACTATTCCTCCTACAACTTCAACAACAATCATTCCAACAGATTCTTCTACAACATCAACAACCATCCATTCTTCAACTTCAACAAACATCAGTTCAACACATCCTTCTACAACAACAACAACCATCAATGAAGACATTTCCACGGTTACTATTTACTAGGATCCGACAATAATCCACGTTCCAGATTCTTTCAACAACTCACCTCAACATCAGCAACCTTCATCGCCAGCACCATCTCCGGTCAGACCTCTTGTCACAATTTATTACGAAACTCAGACTGTCTCAATTCCTTCTTCCGCAACAATCAGTCCGGTTACTATCACGGTACTAGGACCAGTTCCATATGACAACAATAGTGCCGTGCCTTGGCACTATGACTCAGACTTATATTGCAACGGAAAGAAAGTCACTCTTGACACTTCTACACCATAGATTGATAATGTGGGGGGAGGCTGAGGCTTCCCTCAAAGCGGACGTCTCTTCGCCTCACAATTTCCAAGAACTAATGTTGAAGCAGAAGCTACTGCCAAGGCTAAGGGCAAGAGTGTGGTGCCTGAAGAGCCTATTACCAAGGAAACTCAGAAGACGTCCTTTGACCAGGATGTGGACGAGTTCATGCGAATAACCAAGAAGAGTGACTATAAGGTTGTGGACCACCTCCATCAGACACCCTCCAAAATCTCTATTTTATCACTGCTAATGTGTTCTGAAGCTCACAGGAATGCACTTCTCAAAGTCCTGCACGCAACTTACGTGCCAGAAGAGATTACAGTTAATCAGCTAGAAATGGTGGTTTCTAATGTCAATACTAGTCATGGACTAGGGTTCGCCGATGCTGATCTAACTACGGAGGGTCGTAACCATAATAAGGCTTTGTATATCACCTTGGAGTGTAAAGGTGTTGTTCTCTCCCACGTCTTGGTTGACATTGGGTCCTCGCTCAATGTTCTTCCAAAGAAAGCCTTGGTCAAGATGGAATATGATGGTCTTGCATTGCGTCCAAGTAACCTGGTAGTGAGAGCCTTTGACGGTTCTAAAAGATCGGTTCTTGGGGAAATTGAGCTGCCTGTGCTGATTGGCCCACAGATCTTCAAAACTATCTTTACGTGATGGACATTCAGCTTGCCTATAGCTGTCTGTTGGGTCGGCCTTGGATTCACGCCGCTGGAGCCGTAACGTCGACCCTTCACCAAAAGTTAAAATACGAATGGGAGGGCCAAGTTATCACAATCTGTGGGGACGAGGATATCTTCGTCAGTCATCTAGCTACTTACAAGTATATTGAGATGGACAGAGAAATCCATGAGACAATGAGCCAAGGGTTTTAGGCCCTCAATGTCAATGAAGCAACAACTGAAGTGTCTGGTACTTTGATCTCCTCTTATAAGCAAGCTCGAAAGGTTGTTGAAGACGGGAATGCCCAGGGCTGGGGCACGCTGCTGCAAGTTTAGGACAAGGAAGACAAGTTCGGGTTGGGTTACAAACCATCCCGACAGGTCCAAGAGGAGGCTGCTAAAGCTCCCAAGTTTATCAGTGGGGGTATGCTGACCCCGGATGCAATCAACAATGTGGAAGACGAGGTTGGAAGTGACTTCAACCTGGAAATCTGGATTCGTCCAAGGGTCTCAGGCCAATAAGTCCTCAAATGGTCTTCCCAGGAAATTATAAGGATTACTTCTGCAGAGTAATTATTATTTCCTATTTAAGCATGCATCAAGTCCTGCATCTTGTCCAAGGTGTCAGAACTTATTTTGTAATAGGGCCATATTTGTATTTTACGCAAATGAATGATTAATGAACAAACGAACATCTTTTGCAAACGATCTTTTTTCGCTCACTATCTTTCATTTTTGTTATTTTCGTACAAAACAATAAATGGCAATGTTTTTCAATAATAATTTCATTCACGTTTTCCTAAAAAAGATAAAATCAATCACTAAAATTAACAAATATCAACCCTTGCAGAGATAATCCTCCAGTTTGCACCAACAACGACACTGCTATGACCTTGTATGACTTCAACAATCCGATTAATCAAGCAGATGAAGGGATTGATGAAGACTATGATTTGCCTGAAGAGTTGGCCAGGTTGTTGAGGCAAGAGGAAAAAGTGATTGTTCCTCATCAGGAGGAGGTTGAGACTGTCAATCTTGGTACCGAGGAAGATGTGAAAGAGGTGAAAATCGGGGCCAGTCTGCAAGCTCCAGTAAAAGAACAACTCATCAATATGCTTCGGGAATATGTCGATATGTTTGCTTGGTCCTATCAAGACATGCCAGGTCTGGATACAGACATCGTCATGCACAGACTTCCACTGAAAGAAGATTGTCCGCCAGTCAAACAGAAGCTACACCGTACTCGCCCAGACATGGCCATGAAGATCAAGGAAGAAGTACAAAAGCAGTGGGATGTCGGTTTTCTTGTTGTAACTAGTTACCCGCCGTGGGTTGCTAACATTGTACCCGTACCTAAGAAGGATGGAAAGGTGCGTATGTGTGTGGATTACCGGGATCTGAATAGAGCCAGCCTGAAAGATGATTTCCCATCACCTCACATTGATGTATTGGTGGATAACACGGCTCAGTTCTCGGTATTTTCCTTTATGGATGGATTTTCGGGATATATTCAGATTAAGATGTCACCTGAAGACATGGAGAAAACAACCTTCATCACACCCTGGGGCACGTTCTGTTACAAGGTAATACCGTTCGGTCTGAAGAACGTCGGTGCAACATATCAACGGGCTATGGTAACATTATTCCGTGATATGATCCATAAGGAAATCGAGTGCTATGTGGATGATATGATTGCTAAGTCCCTTACAGAAGAAGATCATTTGGTAAATTTGCTGAAACTGTTCAAGCGTCTGAGGAAGTATCAGTTGAAGTTGAACCCCAACAAATGCACATTCAGTGTACGTTCCAGTAAGCTGTTGGGTTTTATTGTAAGTGAAAAAGGAATTGAGGTTGATCCCGATAAAGTCAAAGCTATTCAGGAAATTCCTACACCTAAGACTGAGAAGGAAGTTTGAGGGTTCTTAGGTAGATTGAACTACATCTCAAGGTTCATATCTCATCTCGCTGCAACCTGCGAACCCTTGTTCAAGCTGCTAAGAAAGGAACAAACAGTCAGGTGGAACGACGATTGTCAGAGAGCTTTTGACAAGATCAAAGAATATCTACAAGAACCTCCAATTCGCATGCCTCCAATCGAAGGAAGACCTCTAATCATGTATCTGACAGTATTAGAAAAGTCAATGGGGTGTATGTTGGGCCAGCATGACGAGTCTGGTCGAAAAGAGTATGCAATATACTACCTAAGCAAAAAGTTTACCGACTATGAACAACGTTACTCACTGCTCGAGAAAACTTGTTGTGCTTTAGCGTGGGCTGCTCTCCGACTAAGACATTATATGTTGACTCATACTACCTTATTGATCTCAATGATGGATCCGGCCAAGTACATATTTGAGAAGCCAACACTTACCGGAAGGGTTGCAAGGTGGAAAATGATTCTAACGGAACATGACATTTAGTACACCTCTTAAAAAGCCATCAAAGGCAGTGTATTGTCTAAATATCTGGCTGAGTAACCCATTGATGATTACCAGCCTATGAGATTTGATTTCCCTGATGAAGACATCATGTTCTTAAAGGCAAAAGATTGTGAAGAGCCTATTCATACTGAAGGGCCTGACCCAGAAGAAGCATGGACTATGATGTTCGATGGGGCAGTTAATTGCAACGGTCGTGGGGTTGGCGCAGTGCTTATTACACCTAAAGGAGTCCATATGCCTTTCTCAGCAAAACTCACCTTTGCTTGCACTAACAATGAAGCAGAATACGAAGCTTGTATTATGGTGTAGAACCCCAAATTTGCCCTCTTCATTTTAAGCATCATAATACACCATTTGCATCATAAGCATATCATATATATAGCATTATAGCATAGAAAAATAAAGCATGACAAGCATCAAGCCCTAGCATGAGGCATATGGCCATATGGGGAGGTGTTGAAGTCCATTTAAGCCAAGACAAGGGTTCCAATGGATTTGTGAGAGGCCTATGATGAGTCTAGACTCCTTTGGCAAAGCCAAGTTCACTTGCAAAAGCTCAGAAGATTGCTTAATCATCACAAGTTTCAAGACAATGCAAGGCTCCTAGGCAGTGCGACCAAATTAGGGTTTTGGTTTCAAGAGCCTTAACCTCATAATTTTGGCCAACTCTTTTGGGAAATGTCTTCTATATGATAATAGGTTCCTACATGTCAATTTTCATGGAAAAATTCCAAGTGGAAGTCAGTCTTTGCCTCAGTTACTTACAGATGAAGAAGAAAGTCAACTGGGCCCAGAAAAAGTCAACTGTGCCATTCCAAGGGGTCCAACCCAATTTTTTTGGCCAAATGAGGACTATTCAATGTTATAAGATGTTTGGTGAGCTTAAAGTCCAAGAATTTTGGTGGTTTGAGGGGTTTTGGCAAAAGTGCACAAATTTGGTTATGGAAAAGTTACTATTTTTGGCTATTTTGACCTAAAACTTCACAAGGCCTTAACTTGATCAAAAAATCTTCAAATGGACCAAAGGTAAACATGAAAGTTGGAGAGTAAGGGCTGCCATTTTTAAAAAGTACAAGAGCATTTTCTGGAGATTCCTAGATTTTCCTATAGGTCCCTCGAAAAAATGGGCATTCTAGGGCAAATTTCAAATTTTCAAGGCCAAGCCATTTGCACAAAGGCTCAAAAGTGGATAGTTTGCTATGCTATGTCCAAAGTAAGTTTACACAATCAAAATGCATCTCATTTAGGTCATTTGGCTCAAAGAAAAGTGGCAAAATTCGTGCACATGAAAAAGTTCCATAAAACTTGCATTTTACACTTGAATTTGCATAAGACATGACAATTGTGTGATAGCTTACATCCAAGGGCTGAAGTTATTTGCTGGGAATCATTGGTGGGATGGTGAATGCACATGCAAGAGAGGCCAGCAAATCATGAGCTTGGCATGCTTATGGCACACTTGGGCCAAATTTGCATTTTCACAAAAATCAGCTCTCTCACACGTGCATTTGATCTAACCCTTTTGCATTGCCTTATATATTCCATAACAATCAGAATTAGGGTGGGAGGCAGCCAGAATACACACTCATTCTCTCATTCTCATCTCTTATGCACAATTGCTCATTCTCCACAAACTCTTGCTACAAGAATCCATTCACAAAACTCTTGCTGGATTCTTGATCCTCATCACTCATAGATCATTTCCATACCATTTGTTTGGATTATTCTTCAAGAATCATTCATTTCCCATTTCTTGTGCACATTTGCATTTTGTGCCATAACTTTTGATCTAGGCAAGCTTTCTTCACTCCAAGACCATATTCATACTCCTCTCATCTCAAAGATCATTAAGCACCCATGGATCTAGATTTATAGTGAAGTTTGTTCAAGTGGCCATTTGAGGAGCTTTGAAGCACAAGGAAGCACATTGCTGGATTCACAAGCTTGCAAAGCCTTAGATGCATTTATTTTGCATCTAAGGGGATAAGGAGATCATTTTCCATCATTTTATACCACTCTTGACTTCAAATTTTGAACAACACCTCAGGTATGCTCAAATTTCGAATCTCATAGAAATGTGTTTGGTTGGGTGTTTTGGAATCCTCATGTTGTGCTGGTTACAATGCTCTTTGTAGTTTTTGAAATGGTTGAGTATTTACAAAGTTATGTTGATTTAAAGTTTGATGGACAATTTTATTTTCATTCATATCTTGAGATTCTTTGAGTTTTAATTCAATCCAAGCATGGATTCGTGTTTAGGGGTGTTAGATTATGCATTCTGGAAAGTTTCATGGCCGGCCGTGGCTTAGTTTGGATTTTCGTGAAGCTAGGGTTAGGGTTAGGGTTTTGCTTCATTAATGGTGGTGAGAGCTTAGGGTTTTTCATGAAGAAGAAGGTGCAGCAGCCCCCCAGTGCTATCTGCACCCCCCCATGCGCGGCCCATTGATTTTTCCAACTAGCATGTTTACTCCTTGCACCCCCTTGGCCCATTTGCTTTATTTTCATTTTTTTTCTTTACCAATTTATCTCATTTTGCTTTTAATTCATTTAAAATATTTCTTTATCTCTAAAAAATCCAAAAAAATTCATATACACTCCTTGATTCATCTAGTTTTTTATCATAATTTTTCCAGATTTTTATTTTCATCCCACATGGCTAAATAAATTCAGCATTGAGCATTGCTTTCTTGTGAACTCTCATAGACCAATATGCCTTGTCCAATTTCTATTTTTCTCATCCTTTAAGATATGAATCCCATTCTTTTTGCATTCAAATCCTAAGACACTCTACTATCTTCATGATTTATCTTGGATTTTTCACAAACTTCCTTGCTGGATTTTGCTTGAGTTACTTGTGCCTTAATTTTCAAAACCCTAAATGGTGATACCTTGCATCCTTGAGCTTCATTGACCTAGTTTGGTGCTGTATTTTTGCAAACCCTTTTGGATTCTCATTTCTTTGTGTTTGGAGAGTACTTTGATTGTTGGGTAGAATTTTTAAGTGCTTGGATCTTTTTCTTGGGTATTTTCTTCCTCACCTTGCCTTGTTTTGCATTCTTTGAGTCTTCTAGTCTCTTTTAAGTTTAGAGGGGCACTTGTGCCTACTTCTATTCATCTTTTGGGGTCCTTTAGAGGTTTATTGTTTCTCCTGGACTTAGGATAGGGTTTGAATCTCTTTGAGTCTTGGTGTTGGGTCCCTTTTATTTGCTTTATTTCTTTAATTGTTAAGCATTCCTTCATTGCACTTGTTTCACTTCCAATCATCTCAATATGATCTTGTGTTGCTTTGCTTATCATCTTGTGAACTCTTTGCCATTCCTATATGATTGTGTAGCTTCTGACTTGTTGGTTCATGCCTTGGTTTTATGTTGTGACACTAACCTTGCAGGGGCTATGGTAAGTTTGAGATGTGGGAATTGAGTTCCACATCTCCATTTCTCATTCTCTTCTCATATTGTTTATATGGAATAACATCTTCTTGTTGGGCTTAGGCCTTTATCATCTCTCCTTTTATCTTCTTCTTCTCTTGAGATCCTTTTTAGGTTAGAAAGACCTCACAAACCCAAGGAACTCCATGCATGCTAACTTAGGATAGAAACTTCCCCCTAGTTTTTCCTTTTTGCTCCTTTGGTTCTCTTTCTCTTCTCATCTCATAATCATAAAAAACACTTTAATAACTTTGAAGTGATGCATTGATTCATAGCCTTATTCCATGAGGTATGCTTGTAGTCTTCCCATCTTGGGATAGTACAAGTTTACCTTGTGACGCACAAGTCTGATCAAGGTATCTTCTTCATAAAAGAAAAGTCTAAAAAATACTTCTTCATCTGTAAATAACCAAAAGCACTTAATAATTAAGCAAGTTAGTGAGCTTAGGCCCTAATCTTTGGGTTCAAGTTTTGGGGATCTTCTCCTTACTTGAGTGTGCTTGTTCTATTATTCCATCTTGGAATGTAGTGACAAGTGCACATTCCATGGAAAAGAGCTTGAGTTCACTTCCTTGTGACACACTCATAAAAGCCTCATAAAAAACACAAACAAACAATAAGCGTCTTTCCTTCGGGAATTATTTTCTCACCTCATTCGCTCCGTACGCGGACTTGCTCCTACTTGTCACTTTGCAAGACGGTAACGCACTCGTCGTCCGAGCCTGTAACACCTGAGCATTGACATAGGCAGTTCAAGCCTTTAATTCACAAGCAATTTCCTTTTAGTACCCCTAGTGAGGGGAACTACGGCGTCTCTGATCCTCATTATCCCGATGAGGTACGTAGGCAGCAGGGTAGGGCCCGTTCGAGCACAATATTTATTTTCCCTACATTTTTCCTTTTCATTTATTATTCAGCCCTTTTCCATTTCCAGTTTCTTTTCCTTTTCATTTCTTTTGCTGCAGTTTTCATACCCTCACCCTTTGAAACAGTTATCTTTGCAAGCGTGGATCCCGTCGGGTACGGCGGACGATCTGGGTGCTAATACCTTCCCAGGTTGTAACCGACTCCCGAACTCAGTCTCTTCGGTTCGTAGGACCTGTGTCCTTCCTCTTCTTTCTTCTGGTTTGTGCAGCATTACCATTCCCTCTCTTTGGGATAAAAATGCCTGGCTGGAGACTCTACCTCTTTCCGCGCCACTTTCGCGTTTGTACAAGGATGGAAATCCGGGGAGCGACAGCTTGGCGACTCTGCTGGGGACGACACACCAGAGATCTCTGGTTCCCCTGTGAGTCTCTCCTAGCGCTTGTTTGTTTCTGTTTCATTGGGTGATGTTTGTTTGTTGTGGCTTATTGTATGTTATTGTTGTTTATTTACAACTTTATTTACAGCATTATTTACAGTTTCCAGTCTTTATTTACTGCATCATGTATATATACTGGACTGTCTGGACTGGGGATTTTCTGTTTGGTGGGATGGGTGTTACTTGTTCTTGAGAGATGAGCCACGTACCCGGCTCGAGTGCACCATAGGACTTAGAGTGGTTCCACTTTGGCCTCATGAGATCTTGTCATGGGGGTAGTAGCGAGTTCCACACCCAGGTTGCGATTGTCTTGGAAATGTATTGATTTGGGGATCTTCCTCTCTCATTACATAGCCCTGACAGTTATGTGCAGCTGGGGACCGATCATTGAGAACCTTGTGGAAACATCCCTCGTTAGTGATGACAGTGGCAGCCCACATTTTGTGACAAACCCATTCGCATCCGAGGGCCCACCTGGGGATCGCATAGGATGACCTTGTTTCCCGTACTCAGCTGAGGCCTCCCTGCGTAGTATATAATGCCAAACCGATTCCCTGATTTGGTCATGAGCCATTTCTCGGAGATGGTGACAGTATTATTGCTATGTGGCTTTGAGAGTCCGTGATGTCTGACCCGGAGCCTTTTACCCGTGAGATTGGGGGGTTGTTTACAGGTGTGCAGGAACCCATGACCTCAACATACACTCATCTGTTCAGTGGTTCTTGTTATGATCTTTGGTCCTGTGATTATGATCCATGGTCCTATGATTCTATGGTTCCGGAGTTATGGTTCTGGAATTCTGGATTTCTTGATACTGTGATTCTGAGATCTTCTATCAGAGAGTTGTGATTATCAGAGGGTGTGACTCAGTAAACTTTTGGGTTTGCCAGTTATTCAGAGGGGCCCTTGTCAGTGTTCCAGTTCAGATGGTCCCAGTTTGTCATATGCTTGCATTGCATTACACTTGCATCATTCTTTGCATTAACTGTTTATGTTTCCCATTTTTCAGGTCATTGCTCACATCTGTTCCCAGTTCTGGTATTCTTATCTCTATGGCAGAAATCAGAAGAGATCCGAGGAAAAAGAATGTGCATTATACCTTTCTTCAGCCGGAAGTTAAAAGTGTTCAGAGGTTAGCAGGTTTGATGAACGATCAAGTCTTAGGTAATTTTAAGAAAAGATATGGCCAGATACTGAATTTTGTGGACAAGCCTACTGCAGACCAAAAGGACAGCTTGCATACCTTGTTGCAATTTTATGATGCCTTGCTGCGTTGCTTTATTTTTCCAGGTTATATCTTAGCTCCGACATTAGAAGAGATCTCCAGCATGCTGAGTGTTCCGATCAGAGAGACATTGCCGTTCTACGGGTCAGAGGTTGTGCTCAAAGATGAAGATATCGCCAAGGTTTGTAGGTTGCCAGTTGTTTCAGTCAGAAAGGCTCTGCAGGAGAGTGAAGGCAGAGGTCTACCCTGGAGTGTGCTTATCCCAGAGGCTGAGAAGTATGCTACAGAGGCTAAGTGGAATGACTTTGGAGCTTTGCTTGCATTGATGGTATATGGGTCTAGCCTGTTTCCTGGAGAGAAAGAGTTTGTCAGCTTAGAGGTGATCTCAATCTTTGCAAAAGGCAATCCAGTGCCTACTTTATTGGGTGACTTTTATTTTAGTGTCCATTACAGAAACGAGAAAGGTAGAGGTGGCCTAGTGGTCTGCTGTGCTCCTTTGTTTGCTGAATGGTTTGCTAGACAGTTGCCTAAGTCAGGTGCCTTCAAGGATATACGAGACGAATGGAGATGGTCCAGAAGACTGATGGGATTGACTGAAGAAGACATTGCTTGGGGTTATGACAGGGATTTGCTAGGAAAGGAGTTAATGGTTAGTTGCGGAAGGTTTGCTGGAGTACCTTTGCTGGGAAGGAAAGGCGTCATCAGTTACTACCCAACATTATCCAGAAAGTAGTTTGGCTATCCTTTGAAAGATCCTCCTCAGATGGAAATGTTTGCTGAATCTTTGTATTTTCCTGCTGACGGAAACAGAGAGTTAGTTCAACAAGCAGTCCAATCCTGGGCTCACGGGATAAAAAAAAGGGAAGAAAGACTTCGGCCGAGTTGATCCCAAGACATATCCACTATATGCTGAATGGTTGCAAAGACATATCGAGTCAGTTATCATGCCTTTTTCAGTCGAGGCTCCACTTTATCCCCGAGAGGTACCAAGTCCGAGCAATACGGTTTCCTTGGAGGAGTACAAGAAGATAGAAGCTCAGCTGCATGAGGTCAGGGTAGAGAATATTGAGATGGTAAGCTTATACCACCAGGCCAATAGAGCCAAGAAGGAAGCTGAAGACAAGCTGCAGAAGCTCCAAGCCTCTCTAGAAGACAAAGAGAAGGATTTTGCCGATAGAGAAGCCCATTTCCAATGATTGGGTATGATGGAAGCTCAAAGAGAAGCTAAGCGCAAGGAGACTTTAAAGACTCTCAAAAGTGCTCGTCAGTCCATTGTTTGGCTGCAAGGCCAAAGAGATGAAGAGCAAAAGAAATTCAAAGAGAAGGAAGAGTTCTTTGAGGTTCAGATGGCTTTCAAGAAGGAGGAAGTGGTGCAAGTCCATGCCATCCGGAGGGAGAAGACCCAACAGCTAGCCCAAAGCCAATTAGCTCTGGAGGAAGCAAGGAAAGAGATCGAAGAGCTCAAGCTGAGAGCGGGTGTCAAGAAAAGCAGGGAAGAGTGTCGCTCCCGATAAGTGGGACTAGGCCCAGATAAGGGTACAGACGCGAACGGTCGGCGAAGGGAGACAATGAGAACACACAGTAGTGAACTCACTGGAGATGAATAGAGTCGCCAGCTAGGCATTTTTATCCCGGAGGAAAGGCAATGCTGCATAGGCCTAGAAAGACATGGATAAGACGGTTGCGAACCAGAGAGACTGAGAAAGGGGGTTGGTTACAACCTGGGAAGGTATTAGCACCCAGATTGTCCGTCGTACTCGACGGGATCCAAGCTTAAAAGATTTGTGTTTTAAAGGGGTAGTGTCAGTGCATTTTGTGTATCATAACTGGAAAAGGATGTACAGGTGTCAGTGTAAAAGAAGTGTGAAGTGTAATGTATGAAGTGTCAGTGTAAGGATGAGAGTGAAATGCTCATGATAATGAGGCTTAAAGAATAAAGCTGGAAGGAGGGGGAATATACAGAGACTTTTGTTCGATAACTGTTAAGTTATGCCTACGTATCCTCTCGTGCAATGAGGAAGTCAGAACACCGTAGTTAGACCCAAAGAGACTGAAAGATGAATTGACTTGTGAACTGCTTGCTTGTCTATGCTCAAGTGTATGACCTGTCTGGCTCAGGTGCAAACTGTCTTGCATTAGACGGAAGAAGCAAGTTCTCGTTTGTGAGTGAATGAGGTGAGAAAAGAATCCCGGAGGAGACGATTAATGTTTGTTTTTGAGTTTTCAGTCTTTTATTGCTTTTGAAAGTTTGTCATAAGTTAATGAGCTTAAGCCTAAACCAATGGATTTGGTAAACTCATCACATCTTCCCTCTGATTAGGGGTAATGAGTATACCTTAAGTGTGAAGTCAGATTCTCACACTTAATCACCTTTGATGTAGGATTAAGATCATTAACCTACTTGTGATTATTTAGATGTTTTTGTGGTTTTTGTTTAGTGTTGAGTAATGAGATTAAGCCATAATCAGGGATTAAACAGACTCATTACACCATCCTAATAGAAGGATAATAGATGAGAATGTTTAAGCTGAGGAAAGCTCCTCAACTTAATCCATGATTAGGGATTAAACTCATGACAAAACAAAGCCATTATTAAGTGGATTTTATTTAATGATATGATGATGAAGTGATTTTTATGGTTTGTAAGACAACTTGAGGAGGACTTGTCCATTAACACTAGGGTTAGTCCTTCTTAACCAGTTAAGGAAGAATTAGAACCCTAATGCAAGGCCCAAGTTACAAGTGTGATGTCTTAGTGATTATTAGATGGATTGATTAAAGGATTTAAACACATTGAGGGTTTAACACTTAGGATTAAAGTTATACACTCCATCCTAATAGAAGGATGCAGGCATAAGCTTAGTCACAAAGCCTTAAAGCCTTTATGGTTTAGTCCTTGATTAGGAGGTGAGAAGAGAAGACTCAAAGAGACACAAAGGTAAAACTAAGTGGGGAGACTAATCCAAACCCTAATCATTGTCATGCATGGTTGTTCCTAAGGTTTGTGAGGTTTAACAAGAAAGATCTTCAAAGGAGCCACCAGGAAGCAGATGAAAGGATCAGGAGAAGCAAAGCAACTTGCTTCAATTAAGAAGACAAGTCACTTGAGGAAAGAAAGTGGGAAGAGAAAGAATGAGCAAGCTCAATATCAAACATATACAAAAATGCAGCAAGGAATGCATAAAAGAGATGAAGAGAAGCTATGAGAAGTGAAGGCAAATTCACTTCTCAAATCCACTTACCACCTGAAAAGTTAGAAAAGGAATGTAATGCAATGCAAGATGAGATGAAATGACATGATGAGAAACAAAACCAGAAGCACATACATGATGTTAATGATGCTATGAGATGCTACAAACATGAAACAACACATGGGGGTGATCATACAAGCTTATGGGTGCAAATGAGACAAGTTAAGAAACATAAACACATATGAAAAGTTATGGAATGCAAATGGCATACAACATGGAAAATGCAAAAATGAAATGATCAAACATGCTTCTAATATGTCTTATGATGTTAAATGAATCACATGGATGCATAAAATATCATGGCAAGTCAAGGTATGAATGCAAATGCAAGATGGATGCATATGGAAGCCCAAATTAGGGTTTATGATCAAAGCATTAAACACAAACCAAAATCAGAAGCAAACAACATTATAAAAAATTGAAAATGCACTCAAAGGACCCCTAATTCTATACTAACCCACTGCCCAAATGAGAGGTTTCAACTCTTAACCTAGTTCAAGTTATGATTTTCCTAAGTTTTCTAGGGTTTTAGGGTTCCTTAACAAGAAAAATTACCAAACAAATAGAAAATGAAAGATCAAATCATGGCCATTTAATCTCACAAACTACATGCTAAACACAATGAAATGCAAAAAGAATCAAGGTCCAACTCTTTAGGGTTAGGCAGAAATGATTTTTGGAAGTTTGGATCAAAATAATGCATCGAAATGATTTTAATTCAATGAAAAATTCTCAAAATGAATCAAGATCAAAAATTAAATTTGGTTTGAGGGTTGGACAATGTTTCTAAATGTTTTTAAATGTTTCATGAATTTTTTGGTGATTTTTAAATACCTAGAAGTATTTTTAATTAATTAATTCTCATTAATTAATTAAAAAGAAACTTTTAAATATTTAAAAATACTTTTTTAATGCTAAAAATAAAAATGAAAATATTTTTGTGTTCTGAAAATTAATGAAACTCTTGACAAAAAATTTCATAATTTTTAAATGGTTTTTACTATTTTTTATAAAATGTACAAATCAAATGAGAAAAAATGAAATAAAAATTAAAATAAATGGAAGTATGCTGAATGAGAGGCTGAGATTGAATCTGGCAAGGAAGCTGTTGACTGCACGCCAGATCTAGTGGTTGGTATTCAAACTGAGTTAAACATAATTAATTAATTTTTAAATCCTAATTTACAACTAATGATCTAATCTGGACCACACAACACGCGCAGGAGAGACAGATCCAATGGTCCACGTTTAAAGTTTGCCCTAACCCTAATTAAGTTGCTAATGACTTTCAGGTCACCGGAGACGAGCTCCGGTCGTCTTCTCCGGTGACCTCCCTCCCTGAGAATTTCCAAATCATTCCCTAGGTCATTTCTGGAGCTCTAAAGCTCCAGATTTGTTCCTTTCACTCTCCTAAACTCAACCCTAACCTCATTTCTCATTTATTTCCAGCCATTATCAAGAATCGAAGCTAAGAACAAAAACTGCCAAAATTTCAGACAAGCAATACAGTCTCATTTCTCAATCATTTTCAATAATTTCAAGCTCAATGTGATCAGTGAAGCATGCTTAATCATTTTGTAACAAAAAATAGAGGTCCTGGAAAAGTTAATTCGAAAGGCTACCTGAGATGGAGCTTTCACCCTTTGATCTTTCTGGCTGCTTTCTTGGTGCAAAAAGCCTCTAATGACCTTCTTGAAGAGTTTGCAATGCTTGGAAAGAGTTTGTGATGGCTGGTTTGAAGGTTTGAACAAGTTCTGTTCAATGGGGGGCAGAAATCGTATTTGTGATTCTGGGGGTTTTAGGCTATGGTCATGGATGCTTTGTGATCAGAGGAACATGTTGAGTTGATCTATGAAGTGGGTTTGTATGTTTGTGAGTTGTGTGACAAGATTCGAAGGTTTTTGCTCAAGGGAGTGAAAATGAGGATGCTGAGTTCTAGTGTGCTTCAGGCTTGCCTCTTGTGTGGTTTGGCTTGCATTTTCTTTGTATAAACAAATGCCATTGGTCAGAGGATGTGACTTGTGCTTTTGTGATAGGTGTGGTAGCTTTTGCCAAAATTTCAACTTCTTGTAAGAGAGGCATGGGTCATGTTCCAGCCAAGTACAAAGGGTGTGGGCTGCGCAGCAAGGTGAGGGAGAAAGGCTAGGATTGGTCAGCAGGCTAGGCAACAAGTGGATGGGATGTTATCATTGGTTTTGCAACTTGCTTGCCTTTGGTTCCCATGTAAAAAACTTGCCTTACAAACCATGAAACATGTGATCTCTTTGGTCCAATCTGAACTTTAGGACTTATATGATGCTTGTGTAATGGTTTGATATCAACTAGAAGTCATAAATTGCCTTGGTACAAGATTTTGCAAATTTCTCATTTGGTGCATAACTTGAAATTTAGTGATTTTTGCCAACTTTGGTGCACCATAACTTTTGATTCAAAATGAATTAGATCATGTTCTTGTACTTTTTGAAAAGGGAAAGATGTATTCTACAACTTTCATGACCAGAGTTTTCTCATTTGAAGCATTTTTGGATCAAAAAGTAAGGGTTGAAAAAGTTGCATAAAATGACATTTCATTAAAAGTCAACCTTGCCCAAAAAAGTCAACTTTGCAAAAACTTGTAATTCTTGAATTTTGTGAACTTCAAACTTCTTCCATGATCAAATAAAGATCAAATACACTCAAAATGATGAAGATCACCCCTTGGTTGGGTCATTGGGGGCCTCAGATGCCCTGATTTTGCACTGACTTGCCTGAAAAGTCAACTCTTGATCAGATGACTTCCCCATGGAATTTCTTCATGAAAATTGATATGCACACTCCCTATACCATATAGAGACCAATAGAAACAAGAATGACCAAAAAATTGGGAGTTATAGCCTCTGAAACCAAAACCCTAATTTCAGGTCACCTGTGCAGTCAAACTTAGCTCTGCTTCCATACCAATCCTAGTTCTTGTGATTCTTTGGCATTTTTGACTTTGAGAGGATATAATATGATACTTGAACACATATGGATCCCTTGGAAGTGATTGATGACCTTTGGAGTGGCTCAGGAAACTCTTGGATTGCTCAGATCACAAACCCTAGATGCAGATGACTTTGAACCTATGCAGTGAATCAAAAATGTGGTATGAGGTGTTATGATTGTGTTTATGCATATGTAATGATCACAAGCCAAGGTGTGAATGGGTGAGGGAAAATTTGGGGTGTTTACAGCAGCCTCTATTCAAACATGAGTTAGCTGTGCAGGATGTAAGCAAAGGCTTATCAGGCAAACAAGATAACTTGTGGTTGAATACCAAAGACAGTCCAAAATTTGCACTCACAGAATGAAGAAGAAAAGGGATATAGATTGTAAAGGAAAATAAAGTATATTGTAAAGTGCGGGCGACGGAGGACGACCATCGAGCAGAGGACGACTGCTGGTTAAAAAGTAATGACGGGGACGGCCGACATGCTAAAAAGTGCGGAAAATAAAGCAATGACGGGGATGGCCGACATGCTGGGGATAAATAAAAAAAAAAAGGGTTATGATGGGGATGGCCATCAAGTAAAGCTGTAATATTCTCTGGGGATCAATGAAAAATGATGGGGACGGCCATCAAGTTCATAAAGTAAGGTAACCAACGATGGGGACGGCCATCGGGCTTAAAAGAAAAGGGACCACGACGGGGACGGCCATCGGGTTAAAGAATAAATGAAATAAACAGATGATGAGGTACGGTCATCAAAGGTGAAGGACGATCACCTAGCAGGGGACGGCTGCTCTGTGGGGTAAGATGAGGGACGATCATCTAATGGTAGAGGACGACTACCTGGCAGGGTACGGCTGCCAAAAATATCGCGACATAGGACGAATGCCGGATAAAAGATCAACGATGGGGACGGCCATCGGACGAGCATGATGGAGGACGACCATCAAGAGGTGGAGGACGACCACCCAGCAGGGGACGGCTGCTCTCGAGGTTTATCATGACATAGGACGAATGTCAGATAACCAAAAATCAACAATGGGGACGGCCATTGGATAAAATGATGAAGGACGATCATCAAAGGTGGAGGACAACCACCTAGCAGGGTACGGCTGCTAAAAATCAATGATGGGGACGACCATCGGATGAGCATGATGGAGGACGACCACCTAGCAGGGTACGGCTGCTCTCAGGGTTTATCATGACACAGGACGACCACCTAGCAGGGTACGGCTGCTCTCAGGGTTTATCATGACACAGGACGAGTGTCAGATAAAAGGAAAATTTGTTTTGTTGGCGATCTACTGGGGAATAGTAAACACGGACGAGTGTTTATATCCAAGAAACAAAAGGTATAAGTGTTTAGATGTTATATATAGATTGAAGATGCGGACGAGCATCCCTGAGGCTACGATACAGACGAGTATCGGGTAGAAACAAATACTGACACGTGTTCAGAGATGTTGATACGGACGAGTATCAACTGGTTAACAAAGAACACGGACGAGTGTTGAATCTGAAGGGACTCTTCTGGGGAATAGTAGACACAGACGAGTGTCTAATATTCAAGAAGACGAGAGTGTTTGACACGGTGTATGGATTAAAGATGCGGACGAGCATCCTTAAGACTATGATACAGACGAGTATCAGGTAGAAACAAACGCTTGACGCATGCTCTGAGATGATGGTACGGACGAGTACCAACTGGTTAACAAAGAACACGGACGAGTGTCGAATCTGTGGGGATATAAAAGGTATATACAAGATACGGACGAGTATTTGTATAAGAGCAACATGAGTAGTAAGTATGAGTGTCTATCTGCTGGGGAGAGTGACACAGACGAGTGTCAAAAAGGAGAAAAGTTTAGTATAAGTAAGTACGTGGGTTGCAAAAGTGTAGGCGACTGCGCTGGGGATATGACACGGACGAGTGTCAAGGAATTGTATATACAAGAATATTTGTGAGTGAAAAGAGAATGTCTTGGTTTTCTGCTGGGGGTATGACAGGGACGGGTGTCAAAAAGTATTTGTAATGTGAGTGATCTTGTTTGAAAAGAGTGTTCAGGCGACTTTACTGGGGGAAAATGACACGGACGGGTGTCAAAAGGAGTATATACTGGTGAATGTGAGGCAACTGCTTTTGCTGGTGAATCCGCTGGGGGAAATTTGTGTATTGTTGACGGATGGTCAATATTTACAAGTATTGGATTCAAATCATGGCTTATGATTATGCTATATGTTTGATTTTTAACGTAATGCTCCGTATTAAACGGAATGCTACGCTTTGCGGGTGAATATGATGCGAATGCTATGATTACGCTATGATACCAAACCGGGATTCGGATCCCGTTGTTGCGAAGGTCTTTGGTCGATCTGCTTGAAATGGACATCCCAGCTGGGGATGAGATCATTGATAGATCTAACAAGACGTATTTACTTGGGGAATTGAGTCACGGATAGACATATCTTTGCAAATGAGAGACCCAGCTGGGGTTTGTAGAAGCTTTCGTCACTCTGTTGTGATTCCTTTATGCATTGCTCTTCTGGACCGAGGCTGAAGCTCTGTGGGGAGATGGTTCCCTGGCTTTTGTATTCTGCTGAGGAAGAACGATTGGCAAACTCGGTTGGGAATAGTAGCAAGTGGCAGCTCAGCTGGGGGGAAGTCATGAGAGGCAACTCAGCTGAAGTCATGAGAGGCAACTCAGCTGGGGAGAGTACCGAGAGGCAACTCAGCTGGGGAGAAAGCACTTCGGGTGCTAAGACTGAGTGTTGATTTGCCAGCATGCTGGGATGAAGCTTACATGCCCCAAGTTGTGTTTTGGATACCTGCAATCCTGCAAAGATAGAGAAACGCACAAGTAATCCCGAGATATCCCTTACTGGATTCCGTCATAGGAGTTTTAGACACTTCTGAGAGTAAGTATATTCCCTGCAAGCATGTATTTTTTATTTTTGAAGGTAAACATCTGTACTTATGCAATCAAATTCTTTAGAGACATCAGACACTTTGCAAATGAAAATAAAATGGACGAGACAAGACGTGACTGAAAAATCTGATTTTATTAATCCATGTGCCCTGAATTGGCAATATACAGTCAAGGAAACATGTCCCCTGGAATGAGGAGATTGTTATAAATTGAGAAACAAAATGTTGGCAATGTTGGTGATGCTTCAAGGAGCTTCCCCTTTTGCTATGACTTGTATGACTTTTGACATTCTTCTCGTCTTGCTTTCTGAAGAAGGCTGGTTCTGATTGTAACTTGATCCTTTCGAGGTTTACCAAATTGTAGGTGATACAGACGAATTCAGAATACAGTTATTCGCTTATTCCCTTATTTTGCATGGATCTCCCTTTCGGGTTTTCAATCCATCGGGATACCCATTTTTGCCTGAGTCGTCCAATGTGGCTTTTCAACTCAGCGGGTGTACATTTTTATTTATTTCCCTTGTTTTTGCCCGAGTCTTTTATTCTGTTTTTGACTCGCCGGGATGCCCTATTTTTGCCTGGACTTACATTCTGTTTTTGTGTCCAGCGGGTCATTTTATGCGAAGTATTTTTTAACTGCATCTGAATTCACAGGGGACGGGAAGTCTTCACCATCCATAGTGCTGAGCATCAGTGCTCCACCAGAGAAAACTTTCTTCACTACAAATGGTCCTTCATAATTCGGAGTCCACTTGCCCCTGTGGTCTGTATGAGGAGGGAGGATTCTTTTCAGCACAAGATCTCCCACTTGGTATTCTCGGTGCCTGACTTTCTGATCGAAGGCTTTCTTCATTCTTCTCTGATACAACTGCCCGTGACAGATTGCAGCCAATCTTTTCTCTTCGATCAGACTCAGTTGTTCATATCGGGACCGAACCCATTCTGTTTCATTCAGCTTAACATCCATCAGTACCCGTAGGGAGGGTAATTCAACTTCAACAGGTAGGACTGCTTCCATACCATACACAAGCTGATACGGTGTTGCCCCAGTGGATGTCCTGATTGACGTGCGGTACCCATGCAAGGCAAACGGTAACATTTCATGCCAGTATTTGTAAGTGACTACCATCTTCTGCACAATCTTCTTGATATTCTTATTGGCGGCCTCAACAGCGGCATTCATCTTTGGCCTGTAAGGAGAAGAATTGTGGTGTTGGATCTTGAAGTCCCGACATAGCTCTGCCATCATTTTGTTGTTTAAGTTGGAACCATTATCAGTAATGATTCGCTCGGGAACTCCGTATCGACAGATGATATCTCTCTTCAGAAATCTGGCTACCACTTGCCTTGTAACATTTGCATATGAAGCTGCTTCGACCCATTTGGTGAAGTAATCAATGGCAACCAAGATGAATCTGTGGCCATTTGAAGCAGTCGGTTCAATCTTGCCAATCATGTCGATGCCCCACATAGCAAAGGGCCAGGGTGAAGACATTATATTCAAAGGATTGGGAGGCACATGCACCTTATCTGCATAAATCTGGCATTTATGACATTTTCTGGCGTAGGCACAACAGTCTGCATCCATTGTGATCCAGTAATAACCTGATCTTAGTAATTTCTTGGCCATTGCATGCCCTCCAGCATGGGTACCAAAGGATCCTTCGTGCACTTCATGCATTAACAAGTCCGCTTCTGTTCTATCAACACATCTGAGGAGTACCATGTCAAAGTTTCTCTTGTACAAAGAGCCATCAGTATTCAAAAAGAAACTACCAGCAAGCCTTCTTAATGTCTTCTTATCATTGGAAGATGTCCCAGGTGGGTATGTTTGATCCTCCAAGAAGCGCTTAATGTCGTGGAACCAAGGCTTATCATCTTTGACAACATCTGCTGCGAATACATATGCTGGCCTGTTAAGTCTGGATACTGAAATCTGAGGTACAAAATTGGTAGCTTGAACTTTGATCATGGACGAAATGGTGGCAAGAGCATCTGCAAACTGATTCTCGTCCCTAGGGATATACTCAAGCTTGACTGTTGTAAAGAAAGTTAACAACCTCCTTGTATAATCCCTGTAAGGTATCAGATGATCCTGGTGTGTGTACCATTTGCTGTTGGTCTGATTAACTACCAGAGCCGAATCTCCGAATACAGTCAATGTCTTGATCCTGAGGTCAATGGCTTCCTCAAGACCCATAATGCAGGCTTCGTATTCAGCTTCGTTGTTAGTGCAGTTGAAAGTGAGTTTTGCCGAGAAAGGCATGTGAACTCCTTTAGGTGTAATGAGTACTGCACCAACACCACGACCATTCATATTAACATCCCCATCAAACATCATAGTCCATTCTTCCTCCAGGTCGGGCCCTTCAGTGTGAACAGGCTCTTCATGATCTTTTGCTTTTATGAACATGATGTCTTCATCAGGGAAGTCAAATCTCATAGGCTGGTAATCATCAATCGGTTGCTCAGCAAGATATTCAGACAACACACTGCCCTTGATGGCTTTCTGAGAGGTGTATTGGATGTCGTATTCTGTAAGAATCATTTGCCATCTTGCAACTCGTCCGGTGAGTGCTGGCTTCTCAAATATGTACTTAACTGGGTCCATCTTTGAAATCAGCAAGGTAGTGTGGGTCAACATATACTGTCTCAGTCGGCGAGCAGCCCACGCTAAAGCACAGCAAGTTTTCTCGAGCAGTGAATAACGTTGTTCACAGTCGGTAAACTTTTTGCTCAGGTAGTAAATTGCATACTCTTTTCGACCAGACTCGTCATGCTGGCCCAGCAAACACCCCATTGACTCTTCTAATAATGTCAAGTACATTATCAGAGGTCTTCCTTCAACTGGAGGCATAAGGATTGGAGGTTCTTGCAAGTACTCCTTGATCTTGTCAAAAGCCTTCTGGCAGTCTTCATTCCACCTGACCGTTTGTTCCTTTCTTAGCAGCTTGAACAAAGGTTCGCAGGTTGCCGTAAGGTGAGAGATGAACCTTGAAATGTAGTTCAATCGGCCTAAGAACCCTCGAACTTCTTTTTCGGTTTTCGGTGCAGGCATCTCTTGAATAGCTTTGACTTTATCAGGGTCAACTTCAATCCCTTTCTCGCTTACAATAAAACCCAGCAGCTTACCAGATCGCACCCCAAATGTGCATTTGTTGGGGTTCAACTTCAGTTGGTACTTCCTCAGACGCTTGAACAGTTTCAGCAGATTTACCAGGTGATCTTCTTCAGTAAGGGACTTGGCAATCATGTCATCCACGTAACACTCGATTTCTTTATGGATCATATCGTGGAATAATGTCACCATAGCCCGTTGATATGTTGCACCAGCATTCTTCAGTCCGAATGGCATTACCTTGTAACAGAACGTGCCCCAGGGTGTGATGAAGGTTGTCTTCTCCATGTCTTCAGGTGACATTTTGATCTGATTGTATCCTGAAAATCCGTCCATGAAGGAGAATACCGAGAACTGAGTCGTGTTATCCACCAATACATCAATGTGAGGTAATGGGAAGTCATCTTTAGGGCTAGCTCTATTCAGATCCCGGTAGTCAACACACATTCTTACTTTGCCATCTTTCTTAGGCACAGGTACTATATTAGCAACCCACGGTGGGTAGCTAGTTACAGCAAGGAAACCAGCGTCCCATTGCTTTTGTACCTCTTCCTTGATTTTCATTGCCATGTCTGGGCGAGTACGGCGCAGCTTCTGTTTAACTGGTGGGCATTCTTCTCTTAAAGGCAGCTTGTGCATGACGATATCGGTGTCCAACCCTGGCATATCTTGATAAGACCAAGCAAACACGTCCACATATTCTTGAAGCAGATCAATCAGTTGTCTCTTCACTGAGTCTTGTAGGCAGGCCCCGATTTTAACTTCTTTCACGTCTTCATCTGTACCAAGATTAATCGTCTCGACCTCCTCCTGATGAGGAGTGATGACCTTTTCCTCTTGTCTCAACAACCTGGCTAGCTCTTCAGGAAGCTCATATTCTTCTTCAACCCCTTCATCGGCTTGATTGATCGGATTGTCAAAGTCACACGAAGTCATAGCCGTGCTGTTGTCGGTGCGGTCTGGAAGGCATTCTCTGCAAGGGTTCAGTTTGTTCATTTTAGTTATTGATTTTAATCTTGTTTAGAAAAGTGAAATAAAGTTGTCATTTTGAAAACATCGCCATTTATTTTTTGTACAAAAAGAAAAATGGAAAAACAGTGAACGGAAAAGAGAAAGACTCATTTGCAAAAAGATGTCTGATATTTCATTGATTAATCTTGTTGCACAAAAAGTACAGATGGCCCGATTACAAAATAAGTCTTGTCATCTTGGGCAAGATGCAAGACTTGATGCATGCTATAAAAACTACAGGAAATAATAATTACTCTGCGTGAGTAACTCTTATAATTTCCTGGGAAGACCAGTTTGAGATACTGCTCCCCGGGATCTTTGGACGTATCCAATTCTCCAGATTGCGCTCCTCTTCCAACTCGTCTTCCAAATTGTTGATAGCATCAGGGGTGAGCATCCCCCCACTGACAAAACCGGGCTTCTCAGCAGCCTCTGCTTGATTTTGCTGAGTTGGTTTGTAACTCAACCCAGATTTGTCCTTCTTCTTCTCCACAGATAAAACCTTGCCCCAGCCTTGGGTAGTTCCCTCCTCAACAACCTTTCGGGCTTGTTGATAAGATGCCATGGAGATTCCAGGCACAGCAGATGCTTCATTCACATTCAGGGCCTCAAACCCTTGACTCATCGTTTCGTGGATCTCCCCATCCATCTCAATATATTTGTAGGTAGCCAGGTGGCTAACAAAAATATCCTCCTCTCCACAGATAGTAACGACTTGACCCTCCCACTCGAATTTTAACTTCTGGTGAAGGGTTGAGGTCACGGCGCCAGCGGCGTGAATCCATGGCCTACCCAATAGACAGCTGTAGGCAGGCTGTATATCCATCACGTAGAAGGTCGTTTTGAAAGTTTGTGGGCCAATCGTTACAGGCAACTCAATTTCTCCCAGAACCGATCTCTTAGAACCGTCAAAGGCTCTCACTACTAGGTTACTGGGGCGCAATGCCAATCCTTCATCCTCTAGCTTCACAAGGGCCTTTTTAGGTAAGACATTGAGGGATGATCCTGTGTCTACCAGCACATGGGAAAGGACTGCACCTTTACATTCCATGGTGATGTGCAAGGCTTTGTTATGATTGCGGCCTTTTGTAGTCAAATCAGTGTTGGTGAACCCTAGCCCATTGCTAGCAGTAACATTTCCAACCACTGCTTCCAACTGATTGACTGTGATCTCTTCAGGCACGTAAGCTGCGTGCAATACTTTGAGTAGTGCGTTCCGATGGGCTTCGGAGCACATAAGCAGTGATAGAATAAAGATCTTGGAAGGCGTCTGGTGAAGCTGGTCCACTATCTTGTAATCACTCTTCTTGATGATTCTCATGAACTCATCAACTTCTTGATCAAAAGGTGTTTTTACAGCTTCTTTAACAATTTGCTCTTCCTGCACCGTGCTCTTCCCTTTTGCCTTGGCAGCAGCTTCTGCTTCGGCAGTGGGTCTTTGAATTTGTGGAGCAAAGAGACGTCCGCTTTGAGTGAAGCCTCCGCCTCCTCCCACATTGTCTATTTGTGGTGCAGGTGTTGATGATTCAAGAGTGATTTTCTGTCCTCCGCAGTATAGATCAGAGCCGTAATGCCAAGGGATGGCATTACTGCTTTCATAAGGTACTGGCCCAGGTACTGTGATAGTGACTGGACTGATGGCAGCTGCAGAAGGGACCATGACAGTCTGTGGATCATAATATATTGTGACTGGTGCTCTGATGAGAGTAGCACTTTGTGAGTCGTAGGCAGAATTGTTCTCAGGATCATAATAAATTGTAACGGTCGAGACATCTTCATTGTTTGCTGCTGATGTTGTAGGAGACACTGTTGGAAAGATGGGTGTTGTTGTTGTAGGAGACTCAAAATGAAGTGGTGTTGAAGTTGTAGAAGGAATTCCTGTTGATATCTGGTCAGTTGAAATGACAGATGAAGCATTTGTTGATGAAGCTGAAGAGTTGTCTGGAACAATGGTTGTTGCATTTGTAGAAGACACGGGAACTGTTGCTGATGAGATTGCTGGATTTGTAGGAAATGATGTTGTAATCTGAAGCAGGCTACTCCGGATGAGGCCATCTATGCCATCCCTCAAGTTATCACAACCATTCACTGAAATGTTGCAATAAGCACACCCTAGCTCACATCCCGGGAACATTTGACATTCGAGGAGTTGTGCTTTAATTTCTACCAACGGTGTCCGAATCTGACCCACACTGGTTATTAAATAAGACGGCTTGTCTTCTTCAATAGCATTGATTCGGGGACCTCCGTGGTGTGGCATAGGGTTTTTGTTAACATTTGGTGGTGGTGTAAAATTCAGAGCCTTGGAGTCTACCAAATCCTGTACCTTCATGTGCAAAGCTCTGCACTTCTCTGTACTGTGGCCAGGTGCATTTGAATGGAAAGCACATCTGGCGTTGGAATCTTAGTTTCTGGGTAGACTATTAGGATCTGGAGGTGCCAATGTCCTTAGCTCAACTAGGTTGAGTTTCAAAAGTTGTGGCAGTAAAGCGGCATATGGCATAGGGATCGGATCAATCACCCTATTGGCCTGAGATGGCCTCTGCTGAAATGGCCTTTGCTGATTGTTGTTGTTGGTGTTGTTATAGTTTCTTGGAGGATACTGAGTTTGTTGCTGGTACTGAGGTTGTTGCTGATAATTTTGTTGCGGTGGTTGATAAGCTGGTTGTGGATGAGTTGGAGCGGGAATGGTGACTGCTGCCACAGATCTGTGACCATATTGGGGCCTGCCCCTGTTGGTGTGGATAGCATTGGTCTCACCAGTTCTTCTTGGGCCCACAAAAGGCTTTCTTGTGTTGCCGGATGAGCTTGCACCGTTGTCAGAAATCTTGCCCATTTTTAACAGGCTCTCAATTCTTTCCCCAGCTATGACAACATCTGCAAAGCTGGTTGAAGAGAAGGCAGCTAGCCTGTCAATGTACGTTCCTTGGAGGGTGTTCATAAACATATCTGCCATCTCCCTCTCTGACATAGGTGGCTGAACAGCAGCAGCCAATTGCCTCCATCTCTGGGCATACTCTCGGAAACTTTCTCTAGACGACTGTGACATTCCCATTAGGAGGGTCCTGTTGGGTGCCATATCCAAATTGTACTGGTACTGTCTAATGAAGGCCTCAGCCAGGTCCTTCCAACACCTGGCGGTTGCTCTAGTCAGATGAGAGTACCATTCCCTTGAAGCTCCGGTTAAGCTATCCTCGAAATAAAACATCCATAGCTTCTCGTCCATGGTATATGCCTTCAACCTCCCCAGAAAGGATTGCAAGTGGGTCCGTGGGCAGGAAGTCCCGTTGTACTTTTCAAAACAAGGAGGCTTAAACTTATGGGGAATCCTGACCCCGTCCACTAAGCCCATGTCCATAACATCAAAACCCAAAGAGTTTTGAGACTCTAAGGATCTTAATTTCTCAGCTATCTCATCCAGCCTTCTGTCATAAGCTTCCTCCCCAGCTCCCATCACTGTGAACTGATCTTCCTGGGGGTCTTCTTGCAGCACTCTGCCAGCAGTGGCAGTCCTTTGAACATTTGCAGGGATGTTGATTTCTGGATGGAGGTGGGGTCCAAATACAGGGGGATTGACATGAGGTTGGACCCTCTCATTGTTGCTTGTTCCAGCAGTCCCTACATGGGGTTCTTCCTGATTCTGTCTTTCCACCATTGCTCTCAATCTTTCTTGGCTCTGAGCCATATTGTTCATCACCTCCATGAACTGTGTCATTTGATTCCTCATTTCTAGCCTTTCATTGGCCATTTGGTTCCTGACCTCTGTAAGGTCCTGCTGTACCTGGTCCATTTGTATCCCCGGAAGATTGTTGCGGGTTGGATATCTATGTGGACGGTTGAGTGGAAACACCCTACGCCGAGCAATAGTTCCTGAAATCACAACAGAGTTAGCAACAACAACAAGATAAAACCTGCAAAACAAGCAACAGGATTAGTATGCAATGCAGTATGCCTATTTGTTTCCAAGGTATCTGGGCTTGGCATTTGGTTTTGACCCTTCCAGACCCTTGAAGATGTTGCTGATGTTGCTTGAAAGAAACTCAGATAAAACAAACTGATACATATATTACAAAAGCAAATGATACACAGTTTGTTTCTTTTTACAGTCCAAGCCCTCTGAGGGGTCAAAATACAACATAAGAAAACAAAAGTACATGAAATGAAAACAACAACAAGCAAAAGTCAAACACCAAGACCAAACTCATCCTCCTGAACTTCCTTGAGAAGTGCCTCAGTCACAGGATCAGCCGGACGCTCTGTAAGATTCCTGATAAGGAGATTCCTGGTAGTAACAGCTGCAGTTAGCTTCTTGTGTTGACTCTGGTCTTTTGACCTCTTCACTCCAGCTCTGATCTTCAGCTCTGAAATCTCTCTCTGGGCTGCTGCCAGGGCTTCCTGTTGCTCCTTTGCACTAGCTTCCAGCTGCTCAATCTTATCCTGAGTCCTTTTATCTTCCAGAGTACGAGCTTCGGTGATTCTGACCCACCTAGCTTGACTTTCCTTCAGATACAAATCAGTCCTGGCCTTCTGGAACTGGGCTTCCTTGCAGGCATTCTTCAAGATCTGTTCTCCAGCCCTAGACTTCTTAATGTAATCTTCAGACTTCTCAATCCTAGCCAGATGCTCTATCTTCAATTTTTCCAACCTTTCAATATCCAATCTACCATCACTCCTCTCCCAGAGGGTCTTCTGTAGAGCCTGAGTCAACTTCTCATTTCTCTCTTTCAATTTCTCAAACTCCTCTAAACTGACAGTTGCTGGAGGTGGTGTTGTGGAAGGTCCAGGCATATCTTCAACAGTGAAGGGCATTCCTGTAATTTGAGCTCTGGTATGGGACCACTCATAGTACTGTGCTGATGCCACATTGTTGCACTTCCCCAGGATGGTTACTCCTTTAGTCTGAACATTATCCCAGGCCCAGGCTACTTGTCTGACAACAGCCAAGTTAGGCTTGATTTCACAATAAAGGGTCTCAGTCAGATCTTGTGCCCTAGGAGGATGGACTAATGCATAGCCCAGCTGTCTTTTGAATAGCAGAGGATTATAATTGATGCACCCTTTCACTCCAATCAGAGGCACATTGGGAAATTGCCCACAACTTGTAATAATGTCTCTGCCCTTGGTGCTCTGAGTGCACCACCTGATATCATCTGAGGTTAGAGCAACAAGCCTCCTAGCCCAGTCCTAGCATCAGTCTTTGGCAAATGCTTGAGCAGCCAGGTATGGAACAAAGGAGCACAGCATCTCACTAATCTTCCCCTTTGCTTTTCATTCCTTTGATGAACGGAGTAGTAAAGATCTCCCAGTAAGGTGGGTACTGGGTTTCTTAGGATGAAAAGATGGATTGCACTCTTGCTAACAAACCTAGGCTCATCTGCAAAAAGTATGACCCCATATATGCTAAGGGCCAACAGAGCACAAACTGCCTTCCACTCCCCCAGGGAGGCCTTCAGACTAGCCTGAGAAGTCAAGAAATCCAGATGAAAACCAGAGATTCCAGCCTTAGATGTCAAATTCTGCCCAATCAGAACTGGTTCTAGATGTAGTGCTCTTGCTATCTCCTCATTACTTGGGAAAGCCATCTCAGGGTTGAAGGGGATTCCACCCCTGATGGGTACACCAACCAATGATGAATATTCCTCCAACAAGGGTCCCAACTGAAAATTCTGAAATGTGAAGCACCTCAGAGGGGGATCATAGAACTGCAGGCAAGTATGTATCAAGCTCCTCTGTGAAGAGTCCAAATCCATAACCACATCAAGGATTCCTCCATAATGCTCTCTAAAAAGTGGTATATGGTCTGGAGTGATCAGGGTCTGAATCCTCCTGATGCTAGCTAGCTCAGGTTTAAAAAAGTGGTAGGAGATGTTACTTTTCTTAGGTGCCATGTTGATGAAGAAAAGCTGAGACTGATGCTGATGATGATACTGAAAATGGGCCTCTGACAGGCTGAGACTGATGATGCAGATAGCAGATAGCTGAAGTAGACACTGGTGAAGATAGGCCTAAGCTGATGATGGGGTCAAAACCAAGCCAAAATGATAGGATGGATACCCTGAAAAACAAATAAACACATGTTAAAATGATGCAATGAGGATGTATGCAAATGATATGCAAGGGTTTGTGACTGAGCTGGATCTGATCAAATGCTCTGATATAGGTCCATGTATGTTCAAGAAATCTAGATGGAGGTCTATAAGCCCAGTAACCAAGGTGGGGGACTCAAATAAAGAGTCACATGTCCAGGGTTTAGAATCACAAGAACTGTTCCAAGATGGAGTACTCTTAATCAAACAAAGTAACAGGGTATTCTGAGGTCAAGTGTACCTGCAAACCTGTAAACAGCCCAACCCCCTCACAGGTAGTGTTCTAAAACAAGGATCCTCAGATTTGGATCAGTTATGAGAAGTGTAAACACTTCTAACCCGGAGGTACAGTGTTTACAATAACCATAAAAGTTCCTCCTCTAATTCACCTCAGTTTCTGAAGGTCAATACTAAAGGTCATCCAGACTTAGCAGGCTTCCCAGATAGCCCTAGTACTGCAGGAAATCTGCAACACAGAGTTCTCAAGAAGAAACCCATATCTGAACCGTGTTTCATATTCCCGCACCAGACTGAGATGGAATGGGAAAGAATATGAACCACTCTATCCTAGGTATCACTCAGGTCCCAGGTATAGGACCTTAAACTCTCAATAGAACACCCACCTACCAAAACAACAAAACCAGATCCAGCCAGCAGAGTATGACAGTATGAAAAATATAAAGCTATAAAGAAAGCAATAAATCAACTGTACATAAAGCAATAAACAAAACAAATATACAAGCACAGATAACACATAACACCCCAGTAAACACAAATCAAACAAGCGCTAGGAGGAACCCACAAAAAGAACCAGAAGCCCTGGTTGCAGTATAAGGGTCCCCAGCAGAGTCGCCAAGCTGTCGCTCCCGATAAGTGGGACTAAGCCCAGATAAGGGTACAGACGCGAACGGTCGGCGAAGGGAGACAATGAGAACACACAGCAGTGAACTCACTGGAGATGAATAGAGTCGCCAGCTAGGCATTTTTATCCCGGAGGAAAGGCAATGCTACATAGGCCTAGAAAGACATGGATAAGACGGTTGCGAACCAGAGAGACTGAGAAAGGGGGTTGGTTACAACCTGGGAAGGTATTAGCACCCAGATTGTCCGTCGTACTCGACGGGATCCACGCTTAAAAGATTTGTGTTTTAAAGGGGTAGTGTCAGTGCATTTTGTGTATCATAACTGGAAAAGGATGTACAGGTGTCAGTGTAAAAGAAGTGTGAAGTGTAATGTATGAAGTGTCAGTGTAAGGATGAGAGTGAAATGCTCATGATAATGAGGCTTAAAGAATAAAGCTGGAAGGAGGGGGAATATACAGAGACTTTTGTTCGATAACTGTTAAGTTATGCCTACGTATCCTCTCGTGCAATGAGGAAGTCAGAACACCGTAGTTAGACCCAAAGAGACTGAAAGATGAATTGACTTGTGAACTGCTTGCTTGTCTATGCTCAAGTGTATGACCTGTCTGGCTCAGGTGCAAACTGTCTTGCATTAGACGGAAGAAGCAAGTTCTCGTTTGTGAGTGAATGAGGTGAGAAAAGAATCCCGGAGGAGACGATTATTGTTTGTTTTTGAGTTTTCAGTCTTTTATTGCTTTTGAAAGTTTGTCATAAGTTAATGAGCTTAAGCCTAAACCAATGGATTTGGTAAACTCATCACATCTTCCCTCTGATTAGGGGTAATGAGTATACCTTAAGTGTGAAGTCAGATTCTCACACTTAATCACCTTTGATGTAGGATTAAGATCATTAACCTACTTGTGATTATTTAGATGTTTTTGTGGTTTTTGTTTAGTGTTGAGTAATGAGATTAAGCCATAATCAGGGATTAAACAGACTCATTACACCATCCTAATAGAAGGATAATAGATGAGAATGTTTAAGCTGAGGAAAGCTCCTCAACTTAATCCATGATTAGGGATTAAACTCATGACAAAACAAAGCCATTATTAAGTGGATTTTATTTAATGATATGATGATGAAGTGATTTTTATGGTTTGTAAGACAACTTGAGGAGGACTTGTCCATTAACACTAGGGTTAGTCCTTCTTAACCAGTTAAGGAAGAATTAGAACCCTAATGCAAGGCCCAAGTTACAAGTGTGATGTCTTAGTGATTATTAGATGGATTGATTAAAGGATTTAAACACATTGAGGGTTTAACACTTAGGATTAAAGTTATACACTCCATCCTAATAGAAGGATGCAGGCATAAGCTTAGTCACAAAGCCTTAAAGCCTTTATGGTTTAGTCCTTGATTAGGAGGTGAGAAGAGAAGACTCAAAGAGACACAAAGGTAAAACTAAGTGGGGAGACTAATCCAAAAACTAATCATTGTCATGCATGGTTGTTCCTAAGGTTTGTGAGGTTTAACAAGAAAGATCTTCAAAGGAGCCACCAGGAAGCAGATGAAAGGATCAGGAGAAGCAAAGCAACTTGCTTCAATTAAGAAGACAAGTCACTTGAGGAAAGAAAGTGGGAAGAGAAAGAATGAGCAAGCTCAATCTCAAACATATACAAAAATGCAGCAAGGAATGCATAAAAGAGATGAAGAGAAGCTATGAGAAGTGAAGGCAAATTCACTTCTCAAATCCACTTACCACCTGAAAAGTTAGAAAAGGAATGTAATGCAATGCAAGATGAGATGAAATGACATGATGAGAAACAAAACCAGAAGCACATACATGATGTTAATGATGCTATGAGATGCTACAAACATGAAACAACACATGGGGGTGATCATACAAGCTTATGGGTGCAAATGAGACAAGTTAAGAAACATAAACACACATGAAAAGTTATGGAATGCAAATGGCATACAACATGGCAAATGCAAAAATGCAATGATCAAACATGCTTATAATATGTCTTATGATGTTAAATGAATCACATGGATGCATAAAATGTCATGGCAAGTCAAGGTATGAATGCAAATGCAAGATGGATGCATATGGAAGCCCAAATTAGGGTTTATGATCAAAGCATTAAACACAAACCAAAATCAGAAGCAAACAACATTATAAAAAATTGAAAATGCACTCAAAGGACCCCTAATTCTATACTAACCCACTGCCCAAATGAGAGGTTTCAACTCTTAACCTAGTTCAAGTTATGATTTTCCTAAGTTTTCTAGGGTTTTAGGGTTCCTTAACAAGAAAAATTACCAAACAAATAGAAAATGAAAGATCAAATCATGGCCATTTAATCTCACAAACTACATGCCAAACACAATGAAATGCAAAAATAATCAAGGTCCAACTCTTTAGGGTTAGGCAGAAATGATTTTTGGAAGTTTGGATCAAAATAATGCATCGAAATGATTTTAATTCAATGAAAAATTCTCAAAATGCATCAAGATCAAAAATTAAATTTGGTTTGAGGGTTGGACAATGTTTCTAAATGTTTTTAAATGTTTCATGAATTTTTTGGTGATTTTTAAATACCTAGAAGTATTTTTAATTAATTAATTCTCATTAATTAATTAAAAAGAAACTTTTAAATATTTAAAAATACTTTTTTAATGCTAAAAATAAAAATGAAAATATTTTTGTGTTCTGAAAATTAATGAAACTCTTGACAAAAAATTTCATAATTTTTAAATGGTTTTTACTATTTTTTATAAAATTTACAAATCAAATGAGAAAAAATGAAATAAAAATTAAAATAAATGGAAGTATGCTGAATGAGAGGCTGAGATTGAATCTGGCAAGGAAGCTGTTGACTGCGCGCCAGATCTAGTGGTTGGTATTCAAACTGAGTTAAACATAATTAATTAATTTTTAAATCCTAATTTACAACTAATGATCTAATCTGGACCACACAACACGCGCGGGAGAGACAGATCCAATGGTCCACGTTTAAAGTTTGCCCTAACCCTAATTAAGTTGCTAATGACTTTCAGGTCACCGGAGACGAGCTCCGGTCGTCTTCTCCGGTGACCTCCCTCCCTGAGAATTTCCAAATCATTCCCTAGGTCATTTCTGGAGCTCTAAAGCTCCAGATTTGTTCCTTTCACTCTCCTAAACTCAACCCTAACCTCATTTCTCATTTATTTCCAGCCATTATTAAGAATCGAAGCTAAGAACAAAAACTGCCAAAATTTCAGACAAGCAATACAGTCTCATTTCTCAATCATTTTCAATAATTTCAAGCTCAATGTGATCAGTGAAGCATGCTTAATCATTTTGTAACAAAAAATAGAGGTCCTGGAAAAGTTAATTCGAAAGGCTACCTGAGATGGAGCTTTCACCCTTTGAGCTTTCTGGCTGCTTTCTTGGTGCAAAAAGCCTCTAATGACCTTCTTGAAGAGTTTGCAATGCTTGGAAAGATTTTGTGATGGATGGTTTGAAGGTTTGAACAAGTTCTGTTCAATGGGGGGCAGAAATCGTATTTGTGATTCTGGGGGTTTTAGGCTATGGTGATGGATGCTTTGTGATCAGAGGAACATGTTGAGTTGATCTATGAAGTGGGTTTGTATGTTTGTGAGTTGTGTGACAAGATTCGAAGGTTTTTGCTCAAGGGAGTGAAAATGAGGATGCTGAGTTCTAGTGTGCTTCAGGCTTGCCTCTTGTGTGGTTTGGCTTGCATTTTCTTTGTATAAACAAATGCCATTGGTCAGAGGATGTGACTTGTGCTTTTGTGATAGGTGTGGTAGCTTTTGCCAAAATGTCAACTTCTTGTAAGAGAGGCATGGGTCATGTTCCAGCCAAGTACAAAGGGTGTGGGCTGCGCAGCAAGGTGAGGGAGAAAGGCTAGGATTGGTCAGCAGGCTAGGCAACAAGTGGATGGGATGTTATCATTGGTTTTGCAACTTGCTTGCCTTTGGTTCCCATGTAAAAAACTTGCCTTACAAACCATGAAACATGTGATCTCTTTGGTCCAATCTGAACTTTAGGACTTATATGATGCTTGTGTAATGGTTTGATATCAACTAGAAGTCATAAATTGCCTTGGTACAAGATTTTGCAAATTTCTCATTTGGTGCATAACTTGAAATTTAGTGATTTTTGCCAACTTTGGTGCACCATAACTTTTGATTCAAAATGAATTAGGTCATGTTCTTGTACTTTTTGAAAAGGGAAAGATGTATTCTACAACTTTCATGACCAAAGTTTTCTCATTTAAAGCATTTTTGGATCAAAAAGTAAGGGTTGAAAAAGTTGCATAAAATGACATTTCATTAAAAGTCAACCTTGCCCAAAAAAGTCAACTTTGCAAAAACTTGTAATTCTTGAATTTTGTGAACTTCAAACTTCTTCCATGATCAAATAAAGATTAAATACACTCAAAATGATGAAGATCACCCCTTGGTTGGGTCATTGGGGGCCTCAGATGCCCTGATTTTGCACTGACTTGCCTGAAAAGTCAACTCTTGATCAGATGACTTCCCCATGGAATTTCTTCATGAAAATTGATATGCACACTCACTATACCATATAGAGACCAATAGAAACAAGAATGACCAAAAAATTTGGAGTTATGGCCTCTGAAACCAAAACCCTAATTTCAGGTCACCTGTGCAGTCAAACTTAGCTCTGCTTCCATACCAATCCCAGTTCTTGTGATTCTTTGGCATTTTTGACTTTGAGAGGATATAATATGATACTTGAACACATATGGATCCCTTGGAAGTGATTGATGACCTTTGGAGTGGCTCAGGAAGCTCTTGGATTGCTCAGATCACAAACCCTAGATGCAGATGACTTTGAACCTATGCAGTGAATCAAAAATGTGGTATGAGGTGTTATGATTGTGTTTATGCATATGTAATGATCACAAGCCAAGGTGTGAATGGGTGAGGGCAAATTTGGGGTGTTTACAAAGAGGTGGCAGATCCTGGGTCCTTGGCTTAGTTGTTTATTGTTCAGGCTACCTACAGGCTTGTTGTAGGAGTCTTGCTTGTATTTCTTTTATCTTTATGTACTGACATGTAACCCTTCAGGGAATATTTCTGGTTGTATTCTGACTTTTAGCCTACAGTGGTTTGTTCACGTTCAGTATTAATGTGAAAATTACCGTTTTGAATGTGCAAGACTCGTTTGTCTGGATACTGCTAATGTCTGAACACTTATCAAAGAGAAAGTTTGAAAGCTAAGCACTGAAAGTGATTGTCTGAGATAGATACCAGAACTGGGGCATGCCAAATGCTTAAGACTGGGAACATGAATAGTTACATTGCATTGCATATAACCTGTTTGTTTGTTTTGCAGGTGTTGTCTCAGTTACTAACGTGTTTTGTGATCTCAGGCACTATAGCTCCTCGTAAAGTTCGGGGACAACCAGCAGTACACAGATATCCAACCAAGATTAACAGAGAATGAGTCATGGACTAGTTGCAAGCGGATTTGACAGATCTGAGACAAAGGATGGATAATTTTATGACACTAATGGCTAGCATGGGGCAGAACCAAGAGCGTCTGCGGGAGATGGTTGAGAATCAGAACAGGAACATTGCGGCTGCTGCTACTGCTGACAATCGTACCGGTGCGGGCGCACGTCAGGTTGAACCTCCTGTTACACAGCCAGGAGTGACAATAATCAACGATGGGTTGCACAACATTCAGATGGACAATCATGACGACCAGTTCACTCTACTTGATGAAACTGAAGGTTAAGGAGCAGAGATGAACAAGAGGTTCGAAGAGATGGCTGAGCAAATCAAAGTTATTCAGTCCCAAAGCTCTTTGGGATTTGACATAAACGACTTGGGCTTGGTTCCTGGGGTCAGGATCCCGTATAAGTTCAAAGTTCCAACCTTTGAAAAGTATGATGGCACTACTTGCCCGAAGACCCACCTGCAATCATTTGTCGGGAGAATTGCCGCTCACACAGATGATGAGAAACTTTGGATGTATTATTTTCAGGATAGCTTGGTGGGAGCTTCTCTTGAATGGTACATGAAGCTCAATAGGGTCAATATCAAGAGTTGGAAGGATTTAGCTGAAGCCTTTGTGAGGCAGTATCAATATAACATGGACATGGCTCCGAAACGCACACAGTTGAAGCACATGGCCCAGGCGGCAAAAGAAAGTTTCAAAGAATATGCCCAGAGGTGGCGCCAGCTAGCTGCCAGGGTGCAACCAACTCTCTTAGAGGATGAAATGGCCGACATGTTTATGGGCACTCTCCAAGGTGTTTTTCTAGAGAGGTTGGCATCTAGCTCGGCCACCAAGTTCAATGATATAGTGATTGCTGGAAAGAGAGTTGAGACTCTGTTAAAGACGGGGAAGATTCAGGACCCTAATACTGCTGGTAGCTCTGGAGGAGCGAGGAAAGCCTTTGGCGGACCTCCTAGAAGAAGAGAAGGGGAAGCTAACGCAATATATGGCCGAGGCAGAGGCAGAGGTTATAGACGAGAATACAATCAGATAGCTGCAGTCACAATTCCCACTACACCAATTCAACTAGCTCAACAGGCTCTACAACAGCCTCAGCAACAACAGCAGCGCAACTAACAACAGAGACCGTATCAACAGAGGCAGTCACGCCAAGCTGATAGGGTTTTTGATGTGATCCCAATGACTTACACAGCTTTACTCCAGGTTACGACGCCAATGTTCGATGTGCTTTCCATTCTGGGGCACCCGGGCACTCAACAGAGAAGTGCAGGGCTTTGCACTATAAAGTTCAGGAATTGATCGACTCCAAAGCAATCAATTTTGCGCCGCCTCCGAATGTCACGACTAACCCTATCCCTAATCATGGGGGAGCCAGGGTTAATGCTATTGAGATGGAGGAGAGGTTGAACTTGGTAGAGAGGGTTGAAGAAGTGAAGACCTCCTTGTTGCTGGTCAAGGAGAGGTTGTTGAAGGGTCAGGTTTTCCCGGGTTGTGGGTTTGATTGCGAAGACTGTGTTGAGTCGAAGAATGGTTGTGACAGATTGAAGACTGGTTTACAGAGACTGATGGATGATGGGCTGTTACAGTTCGACAGGGCTGTTAAGAGGACTGATGAAGTGTCAACGGTGACCATATACTATGATCCTGCTGAAATGCCAGCGCAAAGAGAGCCGGTTACTATTTATGTCCCGGAAGTAAGTCCCGTCACCATCACGGTGCTTGGGCCTATTCCGTATTCAGATGAGAAGGCTATTCCGTGGCATTACGGATCAGAAGTGTATGTCGGAGGACAGAAAGTGGAAAATAAGACAGTAACCATGGACCCAGCTGTGGTGAATGTTGGGGGAAGTGGAGGTTTCACGAGGAGTGGTCGCTTATTCACTCCCCAGACTTTGAGGGGAGACACTGATGCTGAGGTTTCTGCTAAAGCCAAAGGGAAGCAAATAGCAACTGACAATAATGCCACTCCCGCTACTGGTCAAAGTACTTTTGAGAAGGAAATGGAGGAGTTCATGAGGATTATTAAGAGGAGCGACTACAAGGTAGTCGAGCAGCTAAATCAAACTCCCTCCAAAATCTCTATCATGTCGCTACTGATGTGCTCACCAGCTCATAGAGAAGCCCTTCTGAAGGTGTTGCAGATGGCGTATGTTCCTCAGGAGATTACCGTGAATCAGTTAGAAGCTGTGGTGGGAAGTGTAAATGCGAGCCATGGCCTGGGCTTTACTGATATGGACCTTACTACTGAAGGGAGGAATCATAACAAGGCTCTCCACATCACAATTGAATGCAAAGGGGCTGTGCTGTCTCATGCCCTGGTTGATACTGGGTCATCTCTTAATGTCTTGCCGAAGAAGGCATTAATGAAACTCAATGTGGAAGGGGTTGTTTTGAGGCCAAGTGATTTGGTGGTAAAGGCTTTCGACGGTTCTCGGAGGTCTGTCTTTGGAGAGGTTGAGTTGCCAATCAAGGTTGGGTCGCAAGTGTTTAAGAGCACGTTCTACGTGATGGACATCCAACCTGCTTATAGCTGTCTGCTTGGTCGACCCTGGATTCATGCCGCAGGGGCTGTGACGTCAACCTTGCACCAGAAGCTCAAGTACGTAGCGGATGGTCAAGTTGTGACTGTGTGTGGTGAAGAGGACATATTTGTGAGCCATCTATCTACATTCAAATATGTGGAGATGGATGGTGAAATTCATGAAACCCTGTGTCAGGCATTCGAAGCAGTGAATGTTAGTTCCTTGTCTCCTCTGAGTAGAGCTGAAGATAAAGAGGGTACGTCTATTACCTCCTACAAGCAGGCCAAGGTGGTTGTGCAATCAGGCAGTGCCCAGGGCTGGCGCAGATTACTGGAGCTGGAAAAGAAGGAAGACAAGTTTGGGCTTGGGTATCAGCCTGATGGGCTCGTCCGTTCATCAGACAACAAGACCATTACCTTTACTAGTGCTGGGTTGCTGGACCGCAACCATATCTGTGCTACCAGTGAAAACGGAGATAGCAAGTGCGATCTGGACAATTGGATTCTCCCGTGTGCACCGGGAGAGGAGCTGCCTAATTGGTCTACGGAAGACATCGTCGAAGTCACCTGGATCACAAAGTAATTGTTTATTTGTCATTTTTTTTACATACTGCATGTCAAATCTTGTACTCTGCCCAAGGTACAAGGATCCATTGTATGGGCCTCCATGTTTTGAAAGCATTTATTTGTCATAAATAAAGGACATTTTTCAATCAGATCGTTCCTTTTCTTTCAATTTTAATTTTTTGCACGAATAAAGAAAATGGCAATGTGTTTTTTCTTTCCTGCTTTTGGTGTGCGTTTTCTCTAAGCAGATTCTGAATGAGCACATCACTTGTGCAGTGTCGATCAACCAGATTCCGTTGACAACTCTCCTGCTATGACTGAGCATAACTTCGACAATCCAATCTACCAAGCTGATGAAGAGGTTGAGGAAGATTATGAACTCCCTGAAGAACTGGTCAGGTTGTTGAAGCAAGAGGAAAGAGTTATTCAGCCTCATCGGGAGGAAATCGAGGTTATCAACATCGGCACAGAAGAGGTTAAGAAGGAAATCAAGATAGGTTCCAGCCTGCAGACTGAAGTTAAGAAGGGGTTGATTGAAATGTTGCGTGAATATGTTGACATCTTTGCCTGGTCATATCAGGACATGCCAGGGTTGGATACAGACATAGTTGTGCATCGACTACCGTTAAAAGAAGACTGTCCTCCTGTTAAGCAAAAACTGAGAAGAACTCGCCCTGACATGGCGATGAAGATCAAAGAGGAGGTACAGAAACAGTGGGACGCCGGGTTCCTTGCCGTGACTAGTTACCCACCTTGGGTAGCTAACATCGTTCCAGTGCCAAAGAAAGATGGCAAGGTGAGGATGTGTGTAGATTACCGGGACCTGAACAGAGCCAGCCCGAAAGATGATTTCCCTTTACCTCACATTGATGTATTGGTCGACAATACGGCTCAGTTCTCGGTGTTCTCCTTCATGGATGGATTTTCAGGATACAATCAGATCAAAATGTCACCTGAAGACATGGAGAAGACAACTTTCATCACACCTTGGGGCACATTCTGTTATAAGGTGATGCCATTCGGCCTGAAGAATGCTGGTGCTACTTATCAGCGGGCTATGGTAACATTATTCCATGACATGATCCATAAAGAAATCGAATGTTATGTGGATGACATGATTGCCAAGTCCCTCACAGAAGAAGACCACCTGGTAAATCTGTTGAAGTTATTGAAGCGTTTGAGGAAGTACCAATTGAGGCTAAACCCCAACAAATGCACATTCGGGGTACGATCTGGTAAGCTACTGGGATTTATTGTAAGTGAGAAAGGGATTGAAGTTGACCCTGACAAAGTTAAAGCCATTCAAGAAATGCCTGCACCAAAAACTGAGAAAGAAGTTTGAGGGTTCCTAGGTAGATTGAACTACATTTCAAGGTTCATATCTCATCTTACAGCAACCTGCGAGCCCTTGTTCAAGCTATTAAGAAAAGAACAAACGGTCAGGTGGAATGAAGACTGCCAGAGGGCTTTTGACAAAATCAAGGAATACTTACAGGAGCCTCCGATCCTTATGCCTCCAGTTGAAGGAAGACCTCTGATCATGTACTTGACGGTATTAGAAGGGTCAATGGGGTGTGTGCTGGGCCAACATGACGAGTCTGGTCGAAAAGAGTACGCAATATACTACCTAAGCAAAAAGTTTACCGACTGTGAACAACGTTATTCACTGCTCGAGAAAACTTGATGTGCTTTAGCGTGGGCTGCTCGCCGACTGAGGCAGTATATGTTGACCCACACTACCTTATTGATCTCAAAGATGGACCCGGTTAAATACATTTTTGAGAAGCCAGCACTTACCGGACGGGTTGCAAGATGGCAAATGATTCTCACCGAATATGACATTCAGTACACATCCCAAAAAGCTATCAAAGGCAGTGTATTGTCTGTTTATCTAGCTGAGCAACCCATTGATGATTACCAGCCTATGAGATTTGACTTCCCTGATGAAGGCATCATGTTCATAAAAGCAAAAGATCATAAAGAGCCTATTCACACTAATGGGCCTGACCCAAAAGAAGAATGGACTATGATGTTCGATGGGGCTGTTAATATGAATGGTCATGGTGTTGGTGCAGTACTCATTATGCCTAAGGGAGTTCACTTGCCTTTCTCGGCAAAACTCACCTTTAACTGCACTAACAACGAAGCTGAATACGAAGCTTGTATTATGGGTCTTGAGGAAGCCATTGACCTCAGGATCAAGACTTTGACTGTGTTCAGAGATTTAGCTCTGGTAATTAATCAAACCAACGGCAAATGGTACACGCACCAAGATCATCTGATACCTTATCGGGACTACATAAGGAGGTTGTTGACTTTCTTCACAACAGTCAAGCTTGAGTATATCCCTCAAGACGAAAATCAGTTTGCAGATGCCTTGGCTACCATTTCATCCATGATCAAAGTTCAAGCTGCCAACTTTGTGCCTCAAATTGCAGTATCCAGACTTGACAGACCAGCATATGTATTTGCAGCAGACGTTGTTAAAGATGATAAGAATTGGTTCCATGATATCAAATGCTTCTTGGAGGATCAAACATACCCACCTGGGGCATCTTCCAATGATAAGAAGACATTAAGAAGGCTAGCTGATAGTTTCTTCCTGAACACTGATGGTTCCCTGTATAAGAGAAATTTGATATGATACTTCTCAGATGCGTTGATAGGGCAGAAGCAGACTTGCTGATGCACGAGGTGCACGAAGGATCCTTTGGTACCCATGCTGGAGGGCTTGCGATGGCTAAAAGGTTGCTAAGATCAGGCTATTACTGGATCACAATGGATGCAGACTGTTGTACCTATGCCAGAAAATGTCATAAATGCCAGATTTATGCGGATAAAGTGCATGTGCCTCCAAATCCTCTGAATGTGATGTCTTCACCCTGGCCCTTTGCCATGTGGGGCATTGATATGATTGGCAAGATTGAACCAACTGCTTCAAACGGCCACAGATTCATCCTGGTCACTATTGACTATTTTACCAAGTGGGTTGAAGCGGCATCTTATGCCAATGTTACTCGCCAGGTGGTAGCAAAATTCCTGAAAAGAGATATCATATGCAGATATGGAGTGCCCGAGCGAATCATTACTGATAATGGTTCTAATCTGAACAACAAGATGATGGCAGAACTGTGCCGGGACTTCAAAATCCAGCATCACAATTCCTCTCCTTACCGACCAAAGATGAATGGTGCGGTAGAGGCAGCTAACAAGAATATCAAGAGGATTGTACAGAAAATGGTTATCACCTACAAAGATTGGCATGAGATGCTACCGTTTGCGTTGCATGGGTACCGAACGTCAGTCAGGACGTCAACTGGGGCAACCCCCTTCTCTTTAGTCTACGGCATGGAGGCAGTCTTGCCTGTTGAAGTGGAAATCCCTTCACTGCGGGTGCTGATGGATGTCAAGCTTGATGAGGCTGAGTGGGTACGTGCTCGATACGATCAACTATGCCTAATTGAGGAAAAGAGATTAGCAGCTATCTGTCATAGCCAGCTTTATCAAAGGAGAATGAAGAGAGCCTTCGATCAGCGAGTACGTACTCGGGAGTACCAAGTAGGCGAGCTTGTACTCAAGAGGATCATTCCTCCCAGTTCAGATCACAAGGGCAAGTGGACCCCAGATTATGAAGGACCATTCATAGTGAAGAAAGTATTCTCAGGCGGAGCACTGATGCTCACCACTCTGGATGGCGAAGACTTCCAATACCCTGTTAACTCGGACGCAGTTAAAAAATACTTCGCATAAAAGACCTGCTGGACGCAAAAACAGAATTATAGTCCAGGCAAAAAAAGGGCATCCCGGAGAGCTAAAAACATAATAAAAGCTCGGGAAAAAATTAGGGAGAATTAAAAAAAATGTACACCTGCTGAGTTGAAAAGCCACATCGGATAACTCAGGCAAAAAAGGGTAGCCCGGTGGATTGAAAACCCGAAAGGGCGATCCACGCAAAATCAGGGAATGAGCGAACAACTGCGCTCCGGTTTATCTGAACCACATCACCGCTTCAAACAGCTTGACCATATCAGAAGGGTAGAGATCAGCTCCCCTCATTCTCTTCAGAAGGCCGAAGACGGAACGGAAAGTCTTAAGGATATGCCAGTCATAGCAGGAAGGAAACTCTTTGGAATGCCGTGCCATTGCCATTAGGATAGTTTCTTTTCTCAATTTTACAGTAGCTACCTCTTTCTAGGTGGTTACTTCCTGATGTAAAATTTTGCCTATTCAGAGGCCAATCAATAAAAAGAATATTCAGTCAAACACCGTGTTATGTTTATTTTGTTTACAAAAATGTCCTGAATTTTTGACAAATAACATTGCATGCGAAACATGTTGCTTTTCAAACTGATAAAAATGACATTGCAAAGACACTTAACATCGCTTTGAGTGTCAGGTGACAGCAGATGAATAGATCAGGCCGTACCAATCTTGGTGCATATGTGTGTATTCTGTTATTGCAGGATTTGCAGGTTATCACCATATCCCCAAGCAGCAGAGGGTTATTCTCCAAGTAGAGGTATTTCCCCGGCAGAGCGCTTGTTTACAAGTGACTTATTCTCAGCAGGTATCTGAGCACCTGCACTCCCCAGAAGTCGGGTCAATCCCCAGCAGGAGTTAGTAGAAGTCTCCCATCCTCAATGGAGTTGTCAGATGTTTATTATCCGCAACAGAATCGCTAGAAATTCTCCTTGCCCGGCAGAATTGCAGGTAACTTCATTTCCCCACAGAGTCATCGGGGTTCTCATTTCCAAGGGATTTCCCCAGCAGAGCAAGAAGAAATTCTCCCCAGTAGAGTCAGAGCAGGGTGATCAGATCCTTAGCAGATGTTCAAAGCAGTTGAACGAAGTATACCTCACGCAGAGTCGTCTTTCTTCCAGTGAAAGCCTCTCCAGCAAGCATCAGGTTGCCAACACTTCGTTCCCATCAGAGTTAAAAGCTTTGAGTCCCCAGCAGGTTGCTGGAATCTTCTCCCACAGGTCGCCAGGACTTCATTCCCCAGCCAGAGTGGAATTGTCTACTTCCCCAACATGATCAGCCTTTGTCTGTGTTGATGCTATTCAGTGTTCGTTCGCACTCTTAGACACTTATCTGATGATGCAGTTTGCTCATCCGCAGTCTCCAGAAGAATTAACACCTGGTGGCACTCGTCCGTGCACTTTCCCCAGTAAAGTCTATATCTACTAGCACTCGTCTATGCTAGCATCTTTATTTGATGCTCATCCTCTTTCAGCACTCTTCCGTGCCTTTTCCTTAGCAGATCCCTCTTTATTTGAGGTATTCCTCAGCACTCGTCCATGCTAACATCTTTATTTGATGACCGTCTGTAGCTCTCAGCACTCGTCCGTGCTTATTAGTCCTTTGAAGATTGCTCGTCCGCATCCCTGCAACACTCGTCCGTGCATTTTTCGATTCCTCTTTATTTGAGGCATATCCCCAAGAAAGTCGCCAGTACTCGTCCGTACTCGCATCTTTATTTGATGCTCGACCTCATCTCTTAGAACTCGTACGTGCTTGTTACTCCTTTGAAGATTGCTCGTCCGCATCCTTCGACACTCGTCCGTATCATTATTAGAAGCACTCTTCCGTGTTTCTTGGATCATCGTCCGGTACTCGTCCGTATCGTCGACTTATAACACTCGTCTGTGTTTCTTTAATGATCATTCCAATGCTCATCCGCATTGAAGAGGTTGAAAATCCTGACGGTGGGATTAAAACGTCAAAACAATTCCCGGAACCTGCGTAAGGGTTATCCGAAGAAGACTCGTCCGTCTTATTCCACTTATCTGCGTAAGGATTCGTGAAGAGGTTGAAAATCCTGACGGTGGGATTAAAACGTCAAAACCATTTCCGGAACCTGCGTAAGGGTTATCCATAGAAGACTCGTCCGTCTTATTCCACTTATCTGCGTAAGGATTCGTGAAGAGGATTCGTCCATCCTAGTTGCATGTCTATCCCACAGACTTATATGCATTACCGGAACCTGGGTAAGGGTTATCCGAAGAAGACTCGTCCGTCTTATTCCACTTATCTGCGTAAGGATTCGTGAAGAGGATTCGTCCATCCTAGTTGCATGTATATCCCACAGACTTATATGCATTCCCGGAACCTGCGTAAGGGTTATCCGAAGAAGACTCGTCCGTCTTATTCCACTTATCTGCGTAAGGATTAGTGAAGGAGATTCGTCTATCTCAGGTTACTTTGAAGATTCTTAAAGGCTCGTCCGCTCTCTGCGCCTGGCGTCATAGGTCATTCGAAGACTCGTCTGTTTCATGTTTCATCAGAACCTTTGGTTTCGTTGGAAGGAGCTCGTCTGCTCATCTCTCAGCTCAGTGGCAACGTCATTGGATTGGGTTTATTTCCCATTTCTTGTTTTCTGCATCAGAGCGCAAATTTCCGTTTTTCTTGGGTATTCAACCACAATTTATCTTGAACGGCCGAAAGCGGAAGCAATCGTCCTTTTCAGATCAACAGTTGCTTGAATAGGGGCAGCTGTAGAACCCCAAATTTGCCCTCTTCATTTTAAGCATCATAATACACCATTTTCATCATAAGCATATCATATATATAGCATTATAGCATAGAAAAATAAAGCATGACAAGCATCAAGCCCTAGCATGAGGCATATGACCATCTGGGGAGGTGTTGAAGTCCATTTAAGCCAAGACAAGGGTTCCAATGGATTTGTGAGAGGCCTATGATGAGTCTATACTCCTTTGGCAAGGCCAAGTTCACTTGCAAAAGCTCAGAAGATTGCTTAATCATCACAAGTTTCAAGACAATGCAAGGCTCCTAGGCAGTGCGACCAAATTAGGGTTTTGGTTTCAAGGGCCTTAACCTCATAATTTTGGCCAACTCTTTTGGGAAATGTCTTCTATATTATAATAGGTTCCTACATGTCAATTTTCATGGAAAAATTCCAAGTGGAAGTCAGTCTTTGCCTCAGTTACTTACAAATGAAGCAGAAAGTCAACTGGGCCCAGAAAAAGTCAACTGTGCCATTCCAAGGGGTCCAACCCAATTTTTTTTTGGCCAAATGAGGTCTATTCAATGTTATAAGATGTTTGGTGAGCTTAAAGTCCAAGAATTTTGGTGGTTTGAGGGGTTTTGGCAAAAGTGCACAAATTTGGTTATGGAAAAGTTACTATTTTTGGCTATTTTGACCTAAAACTTCACAAGGCCTTAACTTGATCAAAAAATCTTCAAATGGACCAAAGGTAAACATGAAAGTTGGAGAGTAAGGGCTGCCATTTTTAAAAAGTACAAGAGCATTTTCTGGAGATTCCTAGATTTTCCTATAGGTCCCTCGAAAAAATGGGCATTCTAGGGCAAATTTCAAATTTTCAAGGCCAAGCCATTTGCACAAAGGCTCAAAAGTGGATAGTTTTCTATGCTATGTCCAAAGTAAGTTTACACAATCAAAATGCATCTCATTTAGGTTATTTGGCTAAAAGAAAAGTGGCAAAATTCGTGCACATGAAAAAGTTCCATAAAACTTGCATTTTACACTTGAATTTGCATAAGACATGACAATTTGTGTGATAGCTTACATCCAAGGGCTGAAGTTATTTGCTGGGAATCATTGGTGGGATGGTGAATGCACATGCAAGAGAGGCCAGCAAATCATGATCTTGGCATGCTTATGGCACACTTGGGCCAAATTTTCATTTTCACAAAAATCAGCTCTCTCTCACGTGCATTTGATCTAACCCTTTTGCATTGCCTTATATATTCCATAACAATCAAAATTAGGGTGGGAGGCAGCCAGAATACACACTCATTCTCTCATTCTCATCTCTTATGCAAAATTGCTCATTCTCCACAAACTCTTGCTACAAGAATCCATTCACAAAACACTTGCTGGATTCTTGATCCTCATCACTCATAGATCATTTCCATACCATTTGTTTTGATTATTCTTCAAGAATCATTCATTTCCCATTTCTTGTGCACATTTGCATTTTATGCCATAACTTTTGATCTAGGAAAGATTTCTTCAATCCAAGACCATATTCATACTCCTCTCATCTCAAAGATCATTAAGCACCAATGGATCTAGATTTATAGTGAAATTTGTTCAAGTGGCCATTTGAGGAGCTTTGAAGCACAAGGAAGCACATTGCTGGATTCACAAGCTTGCAAAGCCTTAGATGCATTTATTTTGCATCTAAGGGGATAAGGAGATCATTTGCCATCATTTTATACCACTCTTGACTTCAAATTTTGAACAACACCTCAGGTATGCTCAAATTTTGAATCTCATAGAAATGTGTTTGGTTGGGTGTTTTGGAATCCTCATGTTGTGCTGGTTACAATGCTCTTTGTAGTTTTTGAAATGGTTGAGTATTTACAAAGTTATGTTGATTTAAAGTTTGATGGACAATTTTATTTTCATTCATATCTTGAGATTATTTGAGTTTTAATTCAATCCAAGCATGGATTCGTGTTTAGGGGTGTTGGATTATGCATTCTGGAAAGTTTCATGGCCGACCGTGGCTTAGTTTGGATTTTCGTGAAGCTAGGGTTAGGGTTAGGGTTTTGCTTCATTAATGGTGGTGAGAGCTTAGGGTTTTTCATGAAGAAGAAGGTGCAACAGCCCCCCTGTGCTATCTGCACCCCCCATGCGCGGCCCATTGATTTTTCCAACTAGCATGTTTACTCCTTGCACCCCCTTGGCCCATTTGCTTTATTTTCATTTTTTTTTCTTTACCAATTTATCTCATTTTGCTTTTAATTCATTTAAAATATTTCTTTATCTCTAAAAAATCCAAAAAAATTCATATACACTCCTTGATTCATCTAGTTTTTTATCATAATTTTTCCAGATTTTTATTTTCATCCCATGTGGCTAAATAAATTCAGCATTGAGCATTGCTTTCTTGTGAACTCTCATAGACCAATCTGCCTTGTCCAATTTCTATTTTTCTCATCCTTTAAGCTATGAATCCCATTCTTTTTGCATTCAAATCCTAAGACACTCTACTATGTTCATGATTTATCTTGGAGTTTTCACAAACTTCCTTGCTGGATTTTGCTTGAGTTACTTGTGCCTTAATTTTCAAAACCCTAAATGGTGATACCTTGCATCCTTGAGCTTCATTGACCTAGTTTGGTGCTGTATTTTTGCAAACCCTTTTGGATTCTCATTTATTTGTGTTTGGAGAGTACTTTTCTGGTTGGGTAGAATTTTAAGTGCTTGGATCTTTTTCTTGGGTATTTTCTTCCTCACCTTGCCTTGTTTTGCATTCTTTGAGTCTTCTAGTCTCTTTTAAGTTTAGAGGGGCACTTGTGCCTACTTCTCTTCATCTTTTGGGGTCCTTTAGAGGTTTATGGTTGCTCCTGGACTTAGGATAGGGTTTGAATCTCTTTGAGTCTTGGTGTTGGGTCCCTTTTATGTGCTTTATTTCTTTAATTGTTAAGCATGCCTTCATTGCACTTGTTTCACTTCCAATCATCTCAATATGATCTTGTGTTGCTTTGCTTATCATCTTGTGAACTCTTTGCCATGCCTATATGGTTGTGTAGCTTCTGACTTGTTGGTTCATGCCTTGGTTTTATGTTGTGACACTAACCTTGCAGGGGCTATGGTAAGTTTGAGATGTGGGAATTGAGTTCCACATCTCCATTTCTCATTCTCTTCTCATATTGTTTATATGGACTAACATCTTCTTGTTGGGCTTAGGCCTTTATCATCTCTCCTTTTATCTTCTTCTTCTCTTGATATCCTTTTTAGGTTAGAAAGACCTCACAAACCCTAGGAACTCCATGCATGCTAACTTAGGATAGAAACTTCCCCCTAGTTTTTCCTTTTTGCTCCTTTGGTTCTCTTTATCTTCTCATCTCATAATCATAAAAAACACTTTAATAACTTTGAAGTGATGCATTGATTCATAGCCTTATTCCATGAGGTATGCTTGTAGTCTTCCCATCTTGGGATAGTACAAGTTTACCTTGTGACGCACAAGTCTGATCAAGGTATCTTCTTCATAAAAGAAAAGTCTAAAACATACTTCTTCATCTGTAAATAACCAAAAGCACTTAATAATTAAGCAAGTTAGTGAGCTTAGGCCCTAATCTTTGGGTTCAAGTTTTGGGGATCTTCTCCTTACTTGAGTGTGCTTGTTCTATTATTCCATCTTGGAATGTAGTGACAAGTGCACATTCCATGGAAAAGAGCTTGAGTTCACTTCCTTGTGACACACTCATAAAAGCCTCATAAAAAACACAAACAAACAATAAGCGTCTTTCCTTCGAGAATTCTTTTCTCACCTCATTCGCTCTGTACGCGAACTTGCTCCTACTTGTCACTTTGCAAGACGGTAACGCACTCGTCGTCCGAGCCTGCAACACCTGAGCATTGACATAGGCAGTTCAAGCCTTTAATTCACAAGCAATTTCCTTTTAGTACCCCTAGTGAGGGGAACTACGGCGTCTCTGATCCTCATTATCCCGATGAGGTATGTAGGCAGCGGGGTAGGGCCCGTTCAAGCACAATATTTATTTTCCCTACATTTTTCCTTTTCATTTATTATTCAGCCCTTTTCCATTTCCAGTTTCTTTTCCTTTTCATTTCTTTTGCTGCAGTTTTCATACCCTCACCTTTTGAAACAATTATATTTGCAAGCGTGGATCCCGTCGGGTACGGCGGACGATCTGGGTGCTAATACCTTCCTAAGTCGTAACCGACTCCCAAACTCAGTCTCTTTGGTTCGTAGGACCTGTGTCCTTCCTCTTCTTTCTTCTGGTTTGTGCAGCATTACCATTCCCTCTCTTTGGGATAAAAATGCCTGGCTGGCGACTCTACCTCTTTCCGCGCCACTTTCGCGTTTGTACAAGGATGGAAATCCGGGGAGTGACATATGGGCCTTGAGGAAGCCATTGACCTCAGGATCAAAACCTTAAATGTATTCGGAGATTCAGCTTTGGTAATCAACCAGGCCAACGGCAAGTGGTACACTCATCAGGAGCATCTGATTCCCTACCGTGACTATACGCAGAGATTTTTGACATTCTTCACAACAGTTAAGCTTGAATACATCCCTCGAGATGAGAATCAGTTTGCAGACGCTTTGGTTACCATTTCATCCATGATCAAAGTACAAACTGCTAATTATGTACCTCGGATTTTGGTATCCAGACTGGACAAACCGGCATATTTATTCTCTATGGACACTGTCACTGATAACAAGCCTTGGTACCATGACATCAAATGCTTCCTGGAGACTCAGACGTACTCACCTGGGGCATCGTCAAATGATAAAAAGATATTAAGAAGGCTAGCCGGTAGTTTCTTCCTCAATACTGATGGCTCATTATACAAGCGAAACTTCGACATGGTCTTTCTTAGATGTGTTGACAAGAAGGAAACATACCTCCTGATGCACGAAGCACATGAAGGTTCTTTCGGTACCCATGTCGGAGGACATGCAATGGCAAAGAAGTTGTTAAGATCGGGTTACTATTGGATCATAATGGATGCAAGCTGTTGCGCCTATGCCAGAAAATGCCACAAATGCCAGATCTACGCAGATAAAGTGCATGTGCCTCCGAATCCTTTGAATGTAATGTCTTCACCTTGTCCCTTCACCATGTGGGGCATTGATATGATTGGAAATATTGAACCGACTGCTTCAAATGGTCATAGATTCATCCTGGTAGCTATTGATTACTTCACCAAATGGGTTAAAGCAACTTCATATGCAAATGTTACCAGGCAAGTGGTAGCTAGATTTCTGAAAAGAGATATCATCTGTCGATATGGATTTCCCGAGCGAATCATTACTAATAATGGTTCCAATTTGAATAACAAGATGATGGCAGAACTTTGTCGGGACTTCAAAATTCAACATCACAACTTTTCTCCTTACAGGCCAAAGATGAATGGCGCTGTTGAGGCCGCTAATAAGAATATCAAGAAGATTGTGCAAAAGATGGTAGTCACCTACAAAGACTGGCATGAGATGCTACCATTTTCCTTGCATGGGTACCGAACCTCTATCAAAACATCTACCGGGGCAACACCTTATCAGCTTGTGTATGGTATGGAAGCAGTCCTACCTGTTGAAGTTGAACTACCCTCCTTACATGTAATGATGGATGTGAAACTAGATGAAGTAGAATGGGCCCGATCTCGATATAGTCAACTGAATATGATTGAAGAGAAAAGATTAGCAACTATTTGTCATGGGCAGTTGTATCAGAAGCGAATGAAGAAAGCCTTCGATCAGAAAGTAAGACCTCGGGAGTACCAAGTGGGAGAGCTTGTTCTGAAAAGACTTCTTCCTCCTCATACAGATCACAGGGGCAAATGGATGCAAAACTCCGAAGGCCCATTCATAGTAAAGAAAGTTTTCTCTGGTGGGGCACTGATGCTCACTACTATGGACAACGAGGATTTCTTATCTCCTGTGAATTTAAATGCAGTTAAAAAATACTTCGCATAAAAGACCCACTGGACATAAAAACAGAATGTAAGTCCAGGTAAAAATAAGGCATCCCGGTGAGTCTAACAGAATAAAAGGCTCGGGCAAAAATAAGGGAAAAATTGAAAAAAATGTACACTTACTGAGTTGAAAAGCCACACCGGACAGCTCAGGCAAAAATGGGTATCCCGGTGGATTGAAAACCCGAAAGGGAGATCCACGCAAAAATCAGGGAATAAGCGAACAACTGCATTCTAAAATCGTCTGTATCACTCACAACATGGCAAGCTTCGAAAGGATAAAGCATTGGTCAAAATCAACCTTCTTCAGAATAGCAAGATAAGAAGAACGTCAAGGTCATACAGGTCATAGCAAAGGAAGCTCACTGGAGTGTCATCTTCAACATTGCCAACACTTTTATTTTCTCAATTTACAGCAATCTCCTCCTTTCAGGGGATTCGCTTCTTTGACTGTACTTGCCTATTCAGGGCACATAAATCAATAAAATCAGAATTTTCAGTCACACTTTGTTTTGTACATTTTTGTTTCGTTTGCAAAATGTCCAAAATTCATAATACAATACTTGCATGAAAACATATGAGCCCTTTTAATAAATTCTTGCGGGAAATATGTTACTCTTAGGTAAATCTAACTCCTATGACGGAATCTGGTTGAGGATACCTTGGGACACTTGTGTGTTTCCTTTGTCTTAACAGGTTGCAGGTACTCAAGGCAGACTATTTCACAGCATGGGGCATATCAAGCATTGTTCCCCAGCCAAGCCAGCAATCACATCATCAGTAGGACTCTTTGACAAGAAGTATTTCCTTGCAAAGTTTTTATCCTCCCAGAGGATCCCTTGAGGAATTCATCAATCCCCAACGTATTACTTCCCAGAAGTTATCTCCTCCCCAAGCAGGGGTCTCCCGAGCAATGCCTGACGGCTTTTCCCCAGCAAAGTAGTCAGGAACTTTCTATTCCTCGTCAGAGTTGCCAGGATTCTCTCATCCTCAGCAAAGTCGGTGGAATCGCTTCCCCACAGAGTTGCCATTCTCTCCCCAGTAGAGCAATGCCTGAAATACATCCCCAGCGGAGTTGCTGAAACTTCCTCGCCCCCAGCGGAGTTCTCCCTCCGTACGGATAAACCAGAGATCTTTATCCCCGCAGGATTCGGATCTCGGATCGGGTTTCTCTTATTTGCATAATCATAGCATTCACATCATTTTCCCTCAAAATAAGCGTAGCATTCCGTCTAAAATGGAGCATTATGGCAAAAATCAAACATTTGCATCATTATAAGCCAGGTTCGAGCCAATCACCTACAAATACCATTGTCACTTCATCAACAATATACAAAACTCATATCCCCTGCAGATAAAATCCAAAGCGTCCCCTTTGCAACTCTCAAATACAGATGCCTGTTCATATTTATACATGCTCTTTTCGACACTCGTTCGTGTCATCTTTCCCCAGTAAAGTCACCATAAATCCTTCAGAATTCTCAAACATTTGTTCATACTTGTACATATTCTTTTGGCACTTGCCCGTGTCATACTTCCCCAGCAAGTCAAACACTCGTCCGTGTCCCTTGCCCAATCTTTCGACACTTGTCCGTATCTTGCACATATTCCCCCAACAGATCAATACTTGTACATACTTATACAGGAGTCTTCGATACTCGTCTGTATCTTGTATATATCACCCCTCAATAGATCAAACACTCGTCTGTGTTCCTTGCTTAACCGATTGATACTCGTCCGTGTCATCATCCTTAAACACAATTCAGCATTTGTTTCTACCGATACTCGTCCGTATCATGGTTCTAAGGATGCTCGTTCGCGTCTTTGGTCTATACACATTGTCAAACACTTATACCTTTTATTTTAAAGCATAAGCACTCGTCTGTGTTTACATCCCCACAGAAACAAAACAACTTTTTTCTATCCGATATTCGTCCTATGTCGTGATAAAGAGTAGGTCTTCCCCTGCTTGGTGATCGTCCTTCACCTTTGGATGACCGTCCCTCATCCCTTCCCCAATGGAGTCCCCATTGTTGGAACCTTCTATCCGGCATTCGTCCTATGTCGCGATATTTTTGGCAGCCGTCCCCTGCCAAGTGATTGTCCTTCACCTTTTGATGACCGTTCCTCATCATTTTATCCGATGGCCGTCCCTATCGTTGATCTTTGTTATCCGGCATTCGTCCTATGTCGAGATAATTCCCCAAGAGCAGCTGTCCCCTGCTGGGTGATCGTCCTTCATCATGCTTGTCCGATGGCCGTCCCCATCGTTGATCGTTTCTATCCGGAATTCGTCATATGTCGTGATAAAGAGCAAGTCGTCCCCTGCTAGGTGATCTTCCTTCACCTTTGATGACCGTCCCTCGTCAAATATTTCATTTATTCTTTGAACCCGATGGCCGTCCCCGCCGTGGTCCCTTTTCCTTTTCCTGGTGATCGTCTTTCATCAGTATTACCCGACGGCCGTCCCCATCGTTGATCTTTTCTATTTGACCCGATGGCCATCCCCGTCAGTATTTCCCTCATTCCTTTGATCCCCAGAGAATTTTATTTCCTTATCCGATGGCCGTCCCCGTCGCGGTTTCTTTATTTTTCAGCATGATGGCTGTAACAGCCCGGGCCCCTCGCAAGGCAATCCCGGCACTGCCACCTCACGATCTTCTCTACTCCCCTCACTAGTAGAGTTTTTGCCTTCCGTGGGAATTGAACCCTGTACCCTGGGGTTCAAGTACATGCTCAATCCATTCCCACTACCAATTGAGCTAGTAGCTCAAGTGGTAGTGGGAATGGATTGAGCATGTACCTGAACCCCATGGTATAGGGTTCGATTCCCACGGAAGGCAAAAACTCTACTAGTGAGGGGAGTAGAGAAGATCGTGAGGTGGCAGTGCCGGGATTGCCTTGCGAGGGGCCCAGGCTGTTACAAAAAAAGGCGCCTTTTTTTTGTAACAGCCCGGGCCACTCGCAAGGCAATCTCGGCACTGCCACCTCACGATCTTCTCTAACCCCCTCACTAGTAGTGTTTTTTCCTTCCGTGGGAATCGAACCCTGTACCCTGGGGTTCAAGTACATGTTCATTCCATTCCCACTACCTAGCTCAATTGGTAGTGGGAATGGATTGAACAAGTACTTGAACCCCATGGTACAGGGTTCGATTCCCACGGAAGGCAAAACCTCTACTAGTGAGGGGGGTAGAGAAGATCGTGAGGTGGCAGTCCCGGGATTGCCTTGCGAGGGGCCCGGGTTGTTACAATGGTCGTCCCCGTCATTGCTTTGCTTACCGGTTTACCTCCAGCAATCATCCTCTGCTCGATGGTAGTCCTCCATCGCTTTTACAATTTATATCCCTTTTCTTCTCCTCCCCAGCGAGTGCAAACTTCAGACTGTCTTTGGTATTCAACCACAAGTTATCTTGTTTGTCTGTTAAGCCAGGCGCTTACATCCTACACAGCTAACTCATGCTTGAATAGGGGCAGCTGTAAACACCCTAAATTTTCCCTCACTTTTTCTCACACCATGGTTTGTGACCTTTCATATTTGCATTATCATAAGCATATCATATCCCACTGCATATTTCATTTCATCTGCATCTAGGGTTTGTGATCTGAGCAATCCAAGAAGTGATCTGAGCCATCCCAATGGTCTTGAAGCTCTCCAAAGTTCATAAAAGTCAAGAGATCACAAAGCATGGCAAAGGCATAGAGGCAGACTCAAGATTTCCTGCACAGATGACCTAAAATTAGGGTTTTGGTTTTAGAGGCCTTACTCCCAATTTTTTGGTCATTCTTGTTTCTAATGGTCTCAATATGTTATAAGGATCATGTGTATCAAATTTGATGAAGAAATTCACTGTGGAAGTCATCTGATCATTGGGTAACTTCTTGAGCAAGTAAAGGCAAAATTAGGGCATCTGAGGCCTCCCTCAAGGGTACTAAAGGGTCATCATCATCATTTTAAGTCTGTATGATCTTTATTTGATCTTTGAAGTGGTTAGAAGTTCACAATATTGAAGAATTTAAAGCCAAATGCAAACTTGCTATTTTTGGAAAGGACTTGTAATGGAAACTTTCCATTTTGGGAAAGATATTCAACCTATTCTTTCATGACCAAAAATGCTTCAAATGAAAAATTCTTGGACATGAAAGTTATATATTATGTCTTCCCATTTTCAAAAAGTACAAGAACATGTCTTGATTCATCCTAGAACTCAAGATATGGCCTTTCAAAGTTTGCAAAACTCCTATAATTTTCAAGTGAGCACCAAAGAGGGAATTTTGCAAATTCACTTGCCAAGCCATTTCATGACCTCTAATCAACTTCTAAACATCATACAAACATAGTGCATCACATATGGATCATAATCATGCCTTGCATCACAAGTTTTCATGGCCAATTTCTCAAGAAATTTCAAAGTTGTCAAAATGCATAAAGCTTGCAAACACTTGATCAAGGCCATCCAACTGCACTTTAATGATCCAAAGGATCTCCATGAACCATGCTGAGGCCAGACACCCCTTCAATCCATCTCTGAACCATGCCAATACCTCAAATACATAATGTTGACATTTTTGCAACTTGGCCCATACTAGTCACACTAGGCCACCACCCACTTTTTGATCACTCTCATTGGCCTATACTAACCTTATGTAAGCCATTTCATAACACACACAAGCCTGAAACATCACACAGCTCAGATTGCTCAAAAATCCCCAAAACCTTCAAGCTTTCGAAACTCACTCCTCGGCCACTCAAACTCAAAACTTTCACCACCAATCATCTCCACACATCATAAGGATCATTTCCCACCCCTTGCCATGGCCTGAAACCTCACAAAACAAAAACACGATTTCTGCCTTAGCAGAATTGAATCTCAAAAACCAAGCCATACAAACTTGTTTCAAGCCTTTCAGTAGCACAAGGGGGATCATTGGAGTGGTTTTGCACCAAGGAAAGGTCCAGAAAGCTCAGATTGAGAAAGCTTCATCTCAGGTATCATCAAGAACAATTTTTCCAAAACTTGTTTTTTAAATTACAAATTGATTCTACATAATGTGCTGATCATTGTGATATGTTTACTTTTGAAAATGTTTGAGTATTAAGCATGTATTGATCCTCTGAAAGTTTGTCCGTAAAACACGTTCTTGCTTGATTCTCTTGATTGATGCAAAATAAATGTTGTTTGTTGGTGGATTCATGCTCAGTGATGTTTAGGGAGTGATTCTGGAGAGTTTGGGAGTTTCTCATAGCCTAGGGAGAGAGATAGCATTTTGGGGTCGTCGGAGAAAATGACTGGAGCTTGCTCCGGTCACCTGAAAGTGTTTAGGGTTAGGATTAGGGTTAATCTTGCCAGTTTGAATGTAGGCCATTAGATTGTGTTTACCGCGTGTTTGGAGGGCCATGATGCATACACTTAAACCCTAATTATAATTATTTAAATTAATCAGTTTAATTAGCCAGATTCAATCCGGGCCTTAGGATCACGCGCACAGTCTTCTCCCATTTGAATCCCAACCATCAGATCAGTTGACTTTGCATTTTATTTGTTTTTATATCATTTTCTTTTCATTTCTTTCCATATTTATTTTAAAATGGAAAAACATTTTATAAAAATCTCAAACTTTGCATTTCTGTTTCAAATATTTTCTTAACCTAAAAACACTTTTTATTTTATTTTTTGCATTTAAAAAGTATTTTTAAAATATTTAAATGTTTTATTTAATTAATTAATTGATTTTAATTAATTAAATATGCATTTAGGTTTCTAAAAATCACCCAAAAAATCATGAAGCATTCCAATACATTTAGAAACATTTTCAAACTCACCATAAAAATTTCTTTTTAGGTTTGATCACATTTCCACAATTTTCTTTGAATTAGGGTTCTTAAAAATCACATTTTTTAACCCTAACTTAAAAAATTCATTTATGCCTAACCATGATTAGTTTGAACTTGACTCTTTTTTCATTGTTTCACATATTGCATATATTTTATAGATTATTTACCTAATATTTTAATCTTACATTTTCAATTTGATTTGCATTTTCCCTCTAGAAGCACCCAAAAACCCTAGTTAACTTAGGAATTTCATAACTTTCACTAGGTTTGGCTTCTGACCTTCTCCTTTGGGGTGTGATCTTGTATAGGTTTAGGGTTTTTTGACCTCAATTTCAATCTTTTATCATGGTGATTGCTTCTATTTTGGTCATATGCATCTCATATTGTCTTAAAACCCTAATTTTGCATCTTCATTTGCATTCTTCTTTGCATTTCATGAACTTGTGAACTTGCCATGCCATTCCATTCTTTTGTATGTCATCTTAGACATCTTAGGACATGTTTGAAACATTGCTTGATCATTTTTGCATCATTTTGGTATGCTTTACATCCATTACATTTCATGAACATCCATGTGTTTTCATGCTTCTAAACATGCTTCCACTGCATCTCATCCTTGTATGATCATTCATATGCATCTTGTATGACTTTGCATAATCTCATATGCCATTTACATTGCATATTCACTTATGAATTTGGTCTTTTCACCTTCATTTGTCTTATTTATTTTCATTTCATTCCTTATGCATTCATACTAACATTTCAGGTACTTTTGGTAAGTTATCTGGGAGGTGGATTTGCCTTCACCTCCCACTCCTTCTTTCCTTTTCATATGCATTATTATTTGTATTTGAAGTGAAATTGTTTCACTTATGTCTCTCTTGCTCCTTTCTTTTCTCCTAAGTTACTTATCTTCTTCAGGAAGTAAGTAACTTATTCTTATTCCTCCTTCTCTTTTCATCTGCTTCTTCCATGGTGGCCTTCTTGAAGATACTTTCTCTTAAGCCTCACAAACCATAGGATATCTAAGTATGATAATTTTTAGGTTTGTTCATAGTCCGCTCAGTCTTTTACCTTTGAGTCTCCTTGAGTCTCTCTTCTCATCTCTTAATTAGAGGCTAATCTCTTAAAGCTTTAGGACTTTGGAATTAGGGTTATGCCTGCATCCTTATCTTAGGATGGAGTGTATAACTTTAATCCTTAGTGTTAAACCTTTAACTTATTTACACCTCTTAATCAAAACACATTAATAATCACTAAGACTTTATCTTGTAACTTGGGCCTTACATTAGGTTTCTATTTCTTCCTTATGGTTAAGAGGGACTAACCCTAGTGTTTAATGGACAAGTCCCCCTAAAGTTGTCTTACAAACCATAAAATCCACTTCTTAATCTCATCCTTTAATTAAAATCCATTTAATAAAGGCTTGTTATATAATGAATTTAATCCATAACCATGGATTAAGTTGAGGTATCTTCCTCAGCTTAAGTGTTCTCATCTATCATCCTTCTATTAGGATGGTGTAATGAGTTCACTAATCTGTGATTAGAGATTAAACTCATTACTTAACACTAAACAAAAACATCTAAATAATCACAAGTAGGTTAATGATCTTAATCCTAAATCATCATGGTAATTAAGTTAAGATGCTTATCTCATACTTAAGTAGGCTCATTATCCCTAATCAGGGAGGATATAATGAGTTTACAAACCTTTGATTTAGGCTTAAACTCATTAACTTATGCAAAACACCAAAAACAATAAAAAACCGAAAACACAAAAAACAAACAATAATCGTCTCCTTCGGGATTCTTTTCTCATCACACTCATTCACAAACAAGAACTCGCTTCTTCCGTCTAATACAAGACAGTTAGCACTCGAGTCAGACGAGTCATACACTTGAGCATAGACAAGTAAGTAGTTTACAGTCAATTTATATTCAGTCTCTTTGAGTCAAACTACGGTGTTCTGACTTCCTCATTGCATGCGAGGATACGTAGGCATAACTTAACAATTATCGAACAAAAGTCTCTTTGTCACCCCCCTCTTTCAGCATTCTTTTCTAAGCCTTAGTTCCTAAGAAATTCACCCTTTTGCACTGACACCTGTATTTTCTTTCATAGATTTTGCACACAGATAGCACGTAAACTTAACCCTTTTAAACACAATCTGGTAAGCATGGATCCCGTCGAGTACGTCGGACAATCTGGGTGCTAATACCTTCCCAGGTCGTAACCAACCCCCTTTCTCAGTTTCTCTGGTTCGCAACCGTCTTATCCATCTCTTTCCATGTTTATGCAACATTCCTTTTCCTTCGGGATAAAAATGCCTAGCTGGAGACTCTATTCAATTCAACCTCCTTCTCTTTCGCCGATGGTTCGCGTTTGCACCGTGGGACTTAATGTCTTTTTCGGGGAGCGACACATCCTAAGATAAAGATACATGCATAACCTTAATTCAGAGTCTTAAAACTTTAACTGTTTAGCCTTGATTATGATATGAGAAGCAGAGGAAAAAGAAGCAGATGAAAATAGAAGAGAAATGAGAATAGGTTACTTACTTCCTGAAGAAGTTAAGTAACCTAAGAGAAATAAAGGGAGCAAGAGAGAGCATAAGTGAGTCAAACTCACTTCAAAGACAAATAAAGAAGAAAATGAAGAGATACGAATAGGTTGGATGTGGAAGCAAATCCACATCCTAAACAACTTACCTGAAGCCCCTGAAAAGTTAGTATGAATGCATAAGATATGAAACAAAAGGAAATAAGGCAAGTGAAGATACAATGGTGTAAACCATAAGCGTAAACACAATGCAAATGTCTTATGAAATGATGCAAAGACAAGTACAATTTTTATGCATGATCATACAAGAGATGGGATGCAAAGGAAAGCATGTTAGAAGCTTGAAATCACATGGATACACATAAGAAGTAATGAATGCAAAACATACCAAATGGATGCAAAAATGATCAACCAATGTTCATACATGTCCTAAGGTATCTAAGATGACATACAAATGCATGAGATGTCATGACAAGTTCAGTATGATGAAGGTGTGCAAAGATGAATGCAAATGAATATGACAAATTAGGGTTTTAGGAAAGTATGAGATGCACATGTCCACAACAGAAGGATAACACATGTCAAAAATTTGAAAATGCAACCAAATGAACCCTAAACACACATAATATCACTCCCCAAAGATGGAGGTCAGGAGCTATACCAAAGTCAAGTTATGGTTTTTCTAAGTTAGGCTAGGGTTTTGGGTACTTTTTCATGAAAAATGCCAAACAAATGGAAAATGCAATGCAAAAATATGAGTTTGTAACTTGTTCTAAATCTTTATGGATGCTTCATGAATTTTTTGGTGATTTTTAAATACCTAAAAGTATTTTTAATTAATTAAAATGAATTAATTAATAAAATAATACAATTAAATGATTTAAAAATAGATTTTTAATGCAAAAATTAAAAATAAAAAAAATTTTGGTTTATGAAAATTATTTAAAGTGAAAGTGCAAAAGATTATATTTTTATAAAATGATTTGCTATTTTAAATAAATAAAGGAAAAAAAATGAAATAAATAAAATAAAAATGCAAAGTAATTACAAGGAATGGCTCAGATTGCGTTGGAACTAGATCAAGGGCTGAGATCTCAAGTCAACTTAACCTGGGGTGGGAGGATCTAAGGGTCCAGATTCAAATTTCCATTACGCGCGTGATCTAACGGCTGTGGTTCAATCTGATTAAATTAATTAGGATTAAATTAATTAATTAAGATTAGGGTTTTAATGACATATATGGACCGTTCGTGCGCTAACCTAATCAGGATCCCATGGCTCAGATTCAAACTGGAAACACTAACCCTAATTAATCTCAGATGACCAGAATAGTGCTCTGTCATCTTCTCCGGCCAACCCCAAGCCCTATCTTCTTCCCCAAGCCACCCCAAGCCCTCTAACCTGCCCAGAAACACTCCCCTAACTTCACTCAACTCAAATCAACAATCAAACAACATTTATCATACATGAATCAAGCAAATCAAAACAAAAATCAAAATGTAGATTCTAAACATACTCATAACATACTCATTTTCACTCATTTTCGATTCTAAACATATCATGATGATCAGGATAACATGTAGATTCAATTTATAACAAGAAAAATAAGTTCTGGAAAAAATGTTCTTGGAAGCTACCTAAACTGAAGTTCTTCAAACTGGAGCTTTCAAGGCCTTCCCTTTGTGCAAACCAAGTCCTTTGAACCTCCTGAAGCTATTGACATGCTTGGATGAAGTTTATAGTGGCTAGTTTGAGAGGTTCAGTTCTGATATGGCAGAAAATGAGGTTCTTGTGTGTTGTGTTTCAGGCCATTATGAGGGGTGTGATTTGTTCTATGGGTGATGTGTGGTTGATTGGTGAAGAAATTTTTGAAGTTTGATGGCTGGATTGGGAGAATCGAAGAGAGGAAGTTTGAGAGGATTTTTGTGAATCTGAACTTGTGGTCTTGTTCAAGGCTTGCTGTGATGTGTTTTATGATCCTTAGGAAATGCATAAACAATTGGGATTGATCAGAAGAATGGTTGTGCACTATGGGAATGGCATGGCTCAATTGACCAAAAAGTCAAAATTGGCCAAAAAGTCAAAAGTTTGTGTACTTGAGGTATGGGCCATGGCATAGCTTATTTTCTGGCTGGATTGTGTTCAGCTGGCTTCAAGGATGACCTTTGGATCAAATGTTGCGAGCTGTATGGCTTGGATCAAGAGTTTGTATGTGTTTTGCATTTTCATAACTTTGAGAATTCTTGAGATTCAAGTCATGAAAATCCTTGGTTCTTGGCACAATTCTGGTCTAAACAAGTTGCATTATGTTTCTATGATGTGTAGAAGTGCATTAGAGGTCATGAGAAGGCTTGGAAAGCAAAATTGCATATTTCCCTCTTTGGCATGAACTTGAAAATTATGTGATTTTTGCCAACTTTGATCCATCATAACTTGAGTTCTAGGATGAATCAAGAGGAGTTCTTGTACTTTTTGAAAATGGGAAGATCCAATCTACAACTTTCATGTTTGAAGAAAATTCATTTGAAACCTTTTTGATCAAGAAAGAGGAGGTTGAAATTCTTTCCCAAACTGGAAAGTTTTCATTACAAGTCATGTACAAAAATGGAAACTTTGCAAATGGCTCAAAATTCTTCAATCTTATGAACTTCCAAGCATTCCTAAGATCAAATAAAGATCATATGACCTCAAATTGATGATGATGACCCTTTGGAACCCTTGTTGGTGGCCTCAGATGCCCTGATTATGACCTTTCTTTCACAATAAGTTACCATTTGATCAGATGACTTCCACAATGAATTTTTGCTTCAAATTTGATACACATGCTCCTTATAACATATATAGACAAACAGAATCAAGAATGGCCAAAACTTTTGAGTGTAAGGGCCTCAAACCCAAAGGATAAATGAAATAATGACGAGGGACAATCATCAAAAAAAGGTGAAGAACGATCACCAAGCAGGGGAGGACTGCTGAAAAGATCACGACATAGGACGAATGTCGGATTGAAAGATCAAAGATGGGGATGGCCATCGGATAACATGATGAGGGACGGTCATCAAAATAATGACGAGGGACGGTCATCAAGAAGTGAAGGACGATCACCTAGCAGGGGACGACTGCTCTGTTGGGGATTATCTCAACCTAGGACGAATGCCGGATAAAAAGGTCGACGATGGGGATGGCTATCAGATGAATGATGAGGTACAATCATCAAAAGGTGAAGGACGATCACCTAGCAAGGTACGACTGCTGAGGATTATCGCGACATAGGACGAATGCAGGATAAAAATATCTACGATGGGGATGGCCATCGGATGAATGATGAGGTACGGTCATCAAAAGGTGAAGGACGATCACCTATCAGGGTACGGTTGCTGAGGATTATCGCGACATAGGACGGATGTTGGATAAAAAGATCGACGTTTGGGACGGCCATCGGATGAATGATGAGGTACGGTCATCAAAAGGTGAAGGACGATCACCTAGCAGGGTACGGCTGCTGAGGATTATCGCGACATAGGACGGATGTCGGATTGAAAGTTGTTTTGTTGGGGACTTCTTGGGATAGATAAACACGGACGAGCGTTTAAGCCCTAAAAAAATGGTATAAGTGTTTCGATAGTGTGTATAGACTAATGATACGGACGAGTATCCTTAGGACTACGATACGGACGCGTATCGATAGAAACAAACAACGACGCGTGTTTAAGGAGTGATGATACGGACGAGTATCAAGTGTTTGAACAAGGAGCACGGACGAGTGTCGATCTGTTGGGGAGATGCGTAAGATACGAACGAGTATCAAATAATTATGTATAAGTAGGATATAGACGAGTATCAGAAGGATTGTGTATAAGTATGTACAAGTATTTGTATTGAGAGTGCAAAAGGATATTTTGGATTTTATCTGCAGGGGATAAGTTTTTTTGCGTATTGCTGGAGGAGTGATTTTGGTATTTGCAAGTGACTGGCTCGAACCTGGCTTATGATCATGCAAATGTTTGATTTTTACCGTAATGCTCCGTATTAGACAGAATGCTACGCTCTGTTTGGGGAGGAATGATGTGAATGCTATGATTATGTAAATGAGAGAAACGAGATCCGAGATCTAAAATCTCTTGGGAGAATAGATCACTGGGCGATCTGTGGGTAGAAAGGATCATTGCACGATCTTTTTGGAGAACTCTGGGGGAAGAACTTTATGGGGATCCAAGCTGGGGATGAGAAAATCTGGAAACTCGCTGGGGAAAAGTGATTTAGGCATTGCTTTGGAGATCCTTCTTGGGGAGGAGAGAACTTCTGGGAGGTAATCTATCGGAGGATCAGCTTTGTAGGGGATACTCTGAGGGGATAAAAAGCTCCGCGGGGAATACTTTCGTCAAGTAGTCCTTCTGATGATGTGGTTGCCGGCTTGGCTAGGGATATAGTGCCTGATATGCCCCATGCTGTGAAAGGTTGTCCACCTTGAGTACCTACAACCTGTTAAACAAAGGAAACGCACAAGTGCCCTGAGGTATCCTCAACCGGATTCCGTCATAGGAGTTAGGTTCGCTTAAGAGCACATATTTCCTGCAAGCATTTATTGAAAAATGGCTTATATGTTTTCATGCAAATGTTGTATTACGAACTTTGGACATTTTGCAAGCAAAACAAAAAGGTACAAAACAAAGTGTGAATGAATATTTGACTTTATTGATTTGTGTGCCCTGAATAGGCGAGTACAGTGAGGAAGCTAATCCCTGAAATGTGGAGATTGCTATAAAATTGAGAAAATAAAAGTATTCTATTTGGAAATGCTGAAGTTGATGCTTCAATCTTCCTTTGGCTATGACATGTATGACTTTGAACACTCTTCTTATCTTGCTTTCTGAAGAAAGTTGATTCTGATCGACACTTTGTCCTTTCGAAGCTTGCCATGTTATGTGAAAGATACAGACGAATTCAGAATGCAGTTGTTCGCTCATTCCCTGATTTTGCGTGGATCGCCCTTTCGGGTTTTCAATCCACCGGGATACCCTTTTTTGCCCGAGCTGTCTGATGTGGCTTTTCAACTCAGCGGGTGTACACATTTTTTTCTTTCAATTTTTCCCTTATTTTTTCCCGAGTCTTTTATTATGTTTTTGACTCGCAGGGATGCCCTATTTTTCCCTGGACTTACATTTTGTTTTTATGTCCAGCGGGTCATTTATGCGAAGTATTTTTTAACTGCATCTGAATTCACAGGAGATGGAAAATCTTCACCATCCATGGTTGCGAGCATCAGTGCTCCTCCTGAGAAAACCTTAGTTATCACGTATGGGCCTTCATAGTTTGGTGTCCACTTTCCCCTGTGGTCTGTATGAGGAGGAAGGATCCTTTTCAGTACAAGCTCTCCCACTTGATATTCCCGAGGTCTGACTTTTTGGTCGAAGGCTTTATTCATCCGTTTCTGATATAACTGACCATGACAAATAACTGCTAATCTCTTTTCTTTAATCAGGCTTGGTTGATTATAATGAGATCGGATCCATTCTGCTTCGTCTAGTTTTACATCCATTATTACCCGCAAGGAGGGTAATTCAACTTCAACAGGTAGGACTGCTTCCATACCATACACAAGCTGATAAGGTGTTGCCCCGGTAGATGTTCTGATTGAAGTTCGGTACCCATGCAAGGCAAGTGGTAACATTTCATGCCAATCTTTGTATTTGACTACCATATTTTGCACAATCTTCTTAATGTTCTTGTTAGCCGCCTCAACAACGCCATTCATCTTTGGCCTGTAAGGAGAAGAGTTGTGATGTTGGATATTGAAATCCCGGCATAACTCTGTCATCATTTTGTTGTTAAGGTTTGAACCATTATCAGTAATGATTCGCTCGGGAACTCCATATCGACAAATGATATCCTTTTTCAGAAATCGGGCTACCATTTGCTTGGTGACATTTGCATACGAAACTGCTTCAACCCATCTGGTGAAGTAATCAATGGCTACACGGATGAATCTGTGACCATTTGAATCAGTTGGCTCGATCTTTCCAATCATATCAATGCCCCACATGGCGAATGGCTAGGGCGAAGACAATATATTCAAAGGATTGGGAGGCACATGCACTTTGTCTGCGTAGACTTGGTATTTATGGCACTTTCTGGCATAGGCGCAACATTCTGCATCCATTGTGATCCAGTAGTAACCTGATCTTAACAATTTCTTTGCCATTGCATATCCTCTGGCATGGGTACCGAAAGAACCTTCATGTACTTCGTGCATTAGTAGGTATGCTTCCTTATTGTCAACACATCCGAGCAAGACCATGTCGAAGTTCCGCTTGTATAAGGAGCCATCAGTATTGAGGAAGAAACTGCCGGCTAGCCTTCTCAATGTCTTCTTATCATTGGACGATGGCCCAAATGGGTATGTTTGAGTCTCTAAGAAGCATTTGATGTCGTGGAACCAAGGTTTGTTGTCAATGACAGTGTCCACAGAGAATACATACGCCGGTCGGTCCAGTCTGGATACTAAAATCTGAGGCACATAGTTAGCAGTCTGTACTTTGATCATAGATGAAATAGTGGTCAAGGCGTCCGCAAACGGATTCTCATCTCAAGCGATGTATTCAAGCTTGATTGTTGTGAAGAAAGTCAACAATCTCCTCGTATAGTCACGGTAGGGAACCAGATGCTCTTGATGAGTATACCACTTGCCATTAGTTTGGTTGATCACCAAAGCTGAATCTCCGAATACATTCAAGGTTTTGATCTTGAGGTCAATGGCTTCTTCAAGACCCATGATGCAAAGCTTCGTATTCTGCTCCATTGTTAGTGCAGGCAAAGGTGAGATTTGCTGAGAAAGGCAAATGGACTCCTTCAGGTGTAATAAGCATTGCACCAACCCCACGACCGTTGCAATTAACTGCCCCATCAAACATCATAGTCCATGCTTCTTCTGGATCAGGCCCTTCAGTGTGAATAGGCTATTCACAATCTTTTGACTTTAAGAACATGATGTCTTCATCAAGGAAATCAAATCTCATAGGCTGGTAATCATCAATGGGTTGCTCAGCCAGATAGTCAGATAATACACTGCCCTTGATGGCATTTTGAGAGGTGTACTGAATATCATATTCTATTAGAATCATTTGCCACCTTGCAACCCTTCCGGTAAGTGCTGGCTTCTCAAATATGTACTTGACAGGGTCCATCTTTGAGATCAACAAGGTAGTATGAGTCAACGTATACTTTCTAGGTCGGCGAGCAGCCCACGCTAAAGCACAACAAGTTTTCTCGAGCAGTGAATAACGTTGTTCACAGTCGGTAAACGTTTTTCTTAGGTAGTATATTGCATACTCTTTTCAACCAGACTCATCATGCTGACCCAACACACACCCCATTGATTCATTCAATACTGCCAGGTACATAATTAGAGGTCTTCCTTCAACTGGCGGCATGAGAATTGGAGGTTCTTGCAGATACTCTTTGATCTTGTCAAAAGCTTTCTGACAATCATCGTTCCACCTGACTGTTTGTTCCTTCCTTAGAAGTTTGAACAAGGGCTCGCAGGTTGCAGTGAGATGAGATATGAACCTTGAAATGTAGTTCAATCTACCTAAGAACCCTCAAACTTCTTTCTCGGTCTTAGGTGCAGACATTTCCTAAATTGCTTTGACTTTGTCGGGATCAACCTCAATCCCTTTTCCGCTTATAATAAAACCTAGTAGCTTACCAGAATGTACCACGAATGTGATTTATTGGGGTTCATACTTCCTCAGACGCTTGAACAATTTCAACAGGTTTACCAAATGGTCTTCTTCTGTGAGGGACTTGGCAATCATGTCATCCACATAGCACTCGATTTCTTTGTTGATCATATCATGGAATAATGTTACCATAGCCCGCTGATATGTTGCACTGGCGTTCTTCAGACCAAACAACATTACTTTGTAGCAGAACGTGCCCCATGGTGTGATGAAGGTTGTTTTCTCCATATCTTCGGGCGACATCTTGATCTGGTTGTATCCAGAAAATTTGTCCGTGAAGGAAAATACCGAGAACTGAGATGTGTTGTCCACCAATACATCAATGTGAGGTAATGGGAAATCATCTTTGGGCTTGCTCTGTTCAGATCCCGGTAATTAACACACATATGCACCTTTCCATCCTTCTTGGGTACGGGTACAATGTTAGCAACCCACGACGGGTAACTAGTTACATCAAGAAAACCGGCGTCCCACTGCTTTTGTACTTCTTCTTTGATTTTCATGGCCATGTATGGGCGAGTACGGCGCAACTTCTGTTTAACTAGCGGACAATCCGCTTTCAATGACAGCTTGTGCATGACAATATCTGTATCCAAACCCGACATATCTTGATAGGACCAAGTGAACACATCGACATATTCTTGCAGCATACTGATAAGTTGTTCTTTTACTGGAGCTTGCAGACTAGCTCTAATCTTCACCTCTTTCACATCTTTCTTGGTACCAAGATTGATAGTCTTAACCTCCTCCTGATGAGGAGCAATCACCTTTTCCTCTTGTCTTAATAACCTAGCTAGCTCTTCAGGTAAATCGTAGTCTTCTTCAACCCCTTCATCTGGTTGGTTAATCGGATTGTCGAAGTCATACGAGGTCATAGCAGTGTCGTTGTCGGTGCAATCTGGAGGGCTATCTCTGCAAGGGTTGAGATTTGGTTCATTTTAGTGATTGATTTTATCTTATTTAGAAAAGGTGGATGAAGTTATTATTGAGAAAAACATTGCCACTTATTGTTTTGTGCGAAAAATAACAAAAATGAAAAGACAGTGAGCGAAAAAGATTGTTTGCAAAAAGATGTCCATTGTTCATTAATATTCAATTTGCAGAAATACATATGGCCCTATTACAAAATGAGTCTCAATATCTTGGGAAAGATGCAGGACTTTGATGCATTCTTAAAACAGGAAATAATAACTACTCTGCAACAGTAACCCTTATAATTTCCTGGGAAGACCAGTTGAGGACTCGTTGGCCCCGGACTCTTGGACGAATCCAACTTTCCAGGTTGTAGTCACTCTCAGCCTCGTCTTCCAAAGTGTTGACAGCATTCGGGATCAGCATTCCCCCACTTATGAACTTGGGAGCTTCGGCAACCTCCTCTAGAACTTGTCGGGATGGTTTGTAACCCAAACCAAATTTATCTTCTTTCATCTGAACCTTCATCAAATTTCCCCAACCTTGGACATTCCCTTCTTCCACAACCTTCCCAGCTTGTTTGTAGGAAGCAATTGAGGTGCCCATCCTTTCCTCTTGGGATGTAGCAAACACCTCAGTTGTAGCTTCGTTGATGTTCAAGGCTTCAAAACCATGACTCGTGGTTTAATGAATCTCCCCATCCTTCTCTATGTACTTGTATGTACCCAGGTGACTGACAAAGATGTCTTCTTCTCCACAGATGGTGATAACTTGGCCGTCCCACTCATATTTTAACTTCTGGTGAAGGGTTAATGTTACCGCGCCAGCGGCATGAATCCACGGCCGACCCAACAAACAGTTGTAGGCAGGCTATATGTCCATCACATAGAAGGTAGTTTTGAAAACTTGTGGGCCAATTACCACAGGAAGCTCAATCTCTCCAAGAATCGATCTCTTAGAACCATCAAAAGCTTTGACAACTAGGTTGCTCGGACGGAGTGCAATCCCATCATGAGAAAGTATAACACCTATACATTCCAAAGTGATATGCAAAGCCTTGTTTTGGTTACGCCCCTCTGTAGTCAAGTCAACATTGGTGAAACATAGTCCATGACTAGTATTGACATTTGCAACCACCGTTTCTAACTGGTTGACCGTGATCTCTTCAGGCACATAAGATGTGTGCAAAACCTTGAGTAGCGAATTCCGGTGAGCCTCGGAACACATGAGTAGAGATAGTATGGAGATCTTGGAGGGTGTTTGGTGGAGCTGATCCACAACTTTGTAGTCACTTCTCTTCATAATACTCATGAACTCCTCCACATCCTGATCAAAGGAAGTCTTCTGAGTTTCTTTTGCAGTTGGTTCTTCTGGCACCACACTTTTGCCTTTTGCTTTGGCTGCAGTTTCTGCTTCAGCATTAATTCATGGAAACTGTGAAGCGAAGAGACTTCTGCTCTGAGTGAAGCCTCCGCCTCCCCCGACATTGTCAATTTGTGGTTTAGAAGTTGAAGAGTCAATGGTGACTTTCCTTCTGTGGCGGTAAAGAACTGAGCTGTAATGCCAAGGCACGACACTGTTGTTGTCATAGGGAATTGGCCCAGGCACCGTGATGGTCACCGGACTAATTGCAGTAGAAGAAGGAGTCATGATAGTCTGTGGATCATAGTAGATGGTGACAGGAGGTCTGATTGAAGATGGTGCAGGTGCAGGAAGTTGTTGATGTTTATGAGGGTGTTGTTGAAAGTTGTTGTTGAGAGAATCTGGAACATGGATGGTTGCTGGATCATAATAGATGGTAACTGTTGAGATGTCGTCACTGGTGTTTGTTGATGTTGTAGCCGATTCTGTTGAAATGACTTTTGCTGGAGTTGTAGAATATTCTGTTGGGATAATTTTTGCTGGTGTTGTAGGAGAGATTTTTGTTGCAGTTGTAGAAGATGGAACTGTTGATGTAATTTGCGGGATGCCTTCTCTGATAAGACTTCTAATACCCTTCTTCAGATTTGCACAACCATTGGTAGAAACTTTGCAAGCTTCATAACAGGCCCCACAACCCGGAAACACTTGGCACTTCAATAGATGAGCTTTTACTTCGGCCAGTGGTGTTTGAATATTTGCAATGTCATGAATCAGAATTGCTGGTTGGTCCTCCTCAATGGCATTGATCTTTGGCTTACCATGATTTGGTATTGGATTCCTTGTGACATTTGGTGGAGGTGCAAAATTCAAAGCTTTGGAATCAATCAAATCTTGGACTTTCATGTGCAGGGCCATACACTTCTCTATTGAATGACATGGCACATTGGAGTGAAAAGCACATATGGCATTAACATCATAGTTCCTTGGAAGATTCAGAGGATCTGGTGGAGCCAAAGTCCTCAGTTCATTCAGGTTAAGCTTCAATAGTTGCGGGAGTAAGACTGCATAGGGCATCGGGATGGGATTGATCACCCTATTAATCTGAGAAGGCCTTTGTTGGAAAGGGCGTTGTTGTTGGTTGTTGTTATTATAAGATCTTTGTTTTTGTTGAGGGAACTATTGTTGTTGAAGTGCTGGAGTAGGAATGGTGACAGCAGCCACTGACCTTTGCAAATAATGAGGCCTACCTCTACCAATATGCACTGAATTAGTCTCCCATGTCCTTCTAGGTCCGGAGAAGGGTTTCTTTGCATTGCTGGAGCTAGCACCATTATCAGAAATCTTGCCCATCTTCGGCAAACTTTCAATTCTCTCTCCCGCTATGACCACGTCAACAAAGCTAGTGGAAGAGAAAGCAACAAGTTTATCAATATAGGTCCCTTGCAAGGTATTCATAAACATATCAGCCATTTCCCTTTCAGACATAGGTGGCTGGACAGCAGCAGCGAGTTGTCTCCACCTTTGAACGTATTCGCAGAAATTTTCCCTCGAGGATTGAGACATTCCCATCAAGAGGGTCCTATTAGGTGCCATGTCCAAGTTGTATTGATACTGGTGCACAAAGGCTTCATCTAAGTCTTTCTAGTTCCTGACAGTAGCCCTTGATAGGTGTGGATACCACTCTCTAGATGCCCCGGTTAAGCTGTCCTCAAAGTAAAACATCCACAGCTTCTCATCCATGGTGTATGCCTTCAATCTTCCCAAAAAAGATTGCAAATGGGTACGAGTACAGGAGGTACCATTATACTTTTCAAAGCATGGAGGTTTGAACTTGTGAGGAATCCTCACTCCCTCAACTAGGCCCATATCCATCACATCGAATCCCAAAGAGTTATGGGATTCCAGGGATCTCAGCTTCTCAGATATCTCGTCCAAAAGACAGTCATAAGCTTCATCTTCCCCAGCACCTAACACCGTAAACTGCTCATCTTGAGGATCTTCCTGCAGAATACGATCTCAAGTGTTTCTTTGGCCATTCCCAAGGATATTAGCTTCAGGATTGTTGTCAGGTCCAAACACTACTGGAGTTGTTCGCGGCTGCCCGCGCTCATTGTTACTAGTACCTCAAGTGTCTGCATGGTTATCTTTCGGGGTTTGCGCTCGACCAACTCCCTCAATCTTTCATGGGTCTGTGCCAGTCCAATCATTACAACCATGAATTGATTCATTTGGGTCCTCACTTCTGTCCTCACATCTGTCATTTGAGTCCTCATATCTGTCAGTTCCTGCTATAGCTGATCCATTTGTAGACTCGGAAGGTTGTGTCGAGTTGGATATGAGGTTAGCATGCAATGCAATATGTCTATTTGTCTTCGAGGGTATCCATTTTGGTCCTTGGTTTTGACCTTCCAGACCTCTGGGAGATGAAGATGTTGAAGCAAACGAAGTCCATAAGAAAATCCAATACATAACCATAAAAATACAAATGGCAATGCCAAAATAAAAATAGTTCATGAATTATAACCAAACAAACTCCCATGGTGAATCAAAATATAATCAAATTCAAGAATACAACAAACAAAATCACCATGGTGAGCTAAAGTACAATCAAATAGATACAAGTAAAGAAAATCAGACATCCAGTCCAAAAGCATCCTCCCTGACTTCCTTCAGGAGAGCATCAGTCACGGGTCCAGTTGGGTGCTCTATTATAGTCCTGATGAGAAGGTTTCTAGTTGCAATGGCATTTGTCATCTTCTGATACTTTTCTTGTTCTTTGGATCTCTTTAACCCCTCCCGGAGTTTCAACTATGAGATTTCCTTCTGAACTGCTAGCAGTGCTTCTTGGCTTCTTTTCTGATTAGACTCTAACTGCTCTATCTTGGCTTGCATCTTCTGATCTTCTTGTAACTGAGCTTCAGTTATCCTGACCCATCTATCCTAACTTTCCTCCAGATAATGCTCATCTCTTGCCCTTTGAATCTTTGCTTCCTTACATGCATTCTTCAACACAAGTTCTCCTGCTCGGGCTTTCCCGATGAGGTCTTCAGTCTTCTCAATTTTGGTTACTGTCGCTCCCGAATTTTTGCATCCCGGTGCAGACGCGAACGATCGGCGAAAAGAGAAAAAGGGAAATGAATTGAATAGAGTCGCCAGCTAGGCATTTTTATCCCGAAGGAAAGGTAATGCTGCTTAAACCTGGAAAGAGATGGATAAGACGGTTGCGAACCAGAGAAACTAAGAAAGGTGGTTGGTTACAACCTGGGAAGGTATTAGCACCCAGATTGTCCGTCGTACTCGACGGGATCCACGCTTACAAGATTGTTTTTAACAAAAGGGTAAGTGTATGTGCTATCTGTGTGAAAAAGCTAAAGAATGAATGTACAGGTGTCAGTGCAAAAAGGTGAATTGCTCAGGAACTGAGGCTTTTAAGGAATGCTGAAAGAGGAGGAAGACAAGAGACTTTTGTTCGATAACTGTTAAGTTATTCCTACGTATCCTCTTGTGCAATGAGGAAGTCAAAACACCGTATTTCGACTCAAAGAGACTGAAAATGGATTGATTGTGAACTGCTTACTTGTCTATGCTCAAGTGTATGAATCGTCTGGCTCGAGTGCTAACTGTCTTGCATTAGACGGAAGAAGCAAGTTCTCGTTTGTGAATGAGTATGATGAGAAAAGAATCCCGAAGGAGACGATTATTGTTTGTTTTTGATGTTTTCAGTTTTTTATTGTTTTTGGTGTTTTGCATAAGTTAATGAGCTTAAACCTAGATCAAGGGCTTGTAAACTCATTATATCCTCCCTGATTAGGGATAATGAGCATACTTAAGTGTGAGATAAGCATCTCAACTTAGTTACCATGATGATGTAGGATTAAGATCATTAACCTACTTGTGATTAATTAGATGTTTTTTGGGTTTTTGTTTAGTGTTAAGTAATGAGTTTAATCTCTAATCACAGATTAGTGAACTCATTACACCATCCTAATAGAAGGATGATAGATGAGGACACTTAAGCTGAGGAAGATACCTCAACTTAATCCATGGTTAGGGATTAAATTCATTATATAACAAGCCTTTATTAAATGGATTTTAATTAAAGGGTAGGATTAAGAAGTGAGTTTTAAGTTTGTAAGACAACTTGAGGGGGACTTGTCCATTAAACACTAGGGTTAGTCTCTCTTAACCATAAGGAAAATATAGAACCCTAATGTAAGGCCCAAGTTACAAGATAAAGTCTAAATTGTATTGATATTGGCGTATGAAAGCCTCGGCCAAATCCTTCCAATTTCTGACTGTTGCCCTAGTCAGATGAGAGTACAACTCACGGGCAGCCCCGATCAAGCTATCCTCAAAATATCCACAACTTTTCATCCATAGTGTAAGCCTTTAATCTTCCCAGAAAGGATTGAAGATGGTTATGGGGACAAGAGGTTCCATTATATTGTTCAAAGAAGGGAGGTTTGAATTTGTGAGGAATTCTTACTCCGTTATCTAGGCCCATGTCCATAACATCAAACCCTAAGGTGTTTTGGGACTCCAAAGATCTTAGCTTTTCTGCTATCTCGTCCAGACGACGATCATAGGCTTCATCTCCAACACCAATGATAGTAAACTGTTCCTCTTGAGGGTCCTCTTGCAAGGCACGCCCTCTAGTATTACCTTGGGTATTCTTGATAACATTCACTTCAGGGTTGAGATGAGGCCCAAACTCCGGGGGTGAGTACGTGGCTGTACATGATCATTATTGCTGGTACCCCCTGTACCTGGGTGATTTTCTTCAGGAGTTTTCCACTCGACCAACTCTCTCAATCTTTCTTGGCTTTGGGCCAACCCAGTCATTACTGCCATGAACTGGTTCATCTGAGCCCTCATTTCGGTTCTTTCATTAGCCATCTGAGTTCTTACGTCAGTCAAATCTTGATGAACTTGGTCCATCTGTAAACTCGAAAGGTTGTTTCTTGTAGGATACCAATGAACTCTGTTGATGGGGAAGACCCTCATATGAGCAATGTTTCCTGAAACCACAACAAAGTGAGAAAACAACAACAAAAATACCTACAAAACAAAGAATGGGGTTAGTATGCAATGCAATATGTCTATTTGTCTTTCAAAGGTATCCGGTTTGGTTTTTTGGTTTTAACCTTCCAGACCTCGAGGAATGATGATGTTGAAGAGAAATGAAGCCCAAAGAATAGCACACAAACCATATATTACAAATGTAAAGATACATAGTTTATGATTACAAAAAGTTCCCATGATGGGTCAAAATACAACAAAATCAACAAAAGTACAAACAAAATGAAGTACAAATACAAAGAAATCAAACATCCAACCCAAAGTCATCCTCTTTGACTTCCTTCAGGAGAGCATCAGTCACTGGTCCAACTGGATGCTCTGTGATGGTCCTGATAAGAAGGTTCCTGGTGGAAATAGCATTTGTCAACTTCTTATAATTGTCTTGGTCTTTTGATCTCTTCAACCCCGCCCGGAGTTTCAACTCAGAGATTTCCTTTTATGCTGCCAACAAGGCTTCCTGACTCTTCTTCTCATTAGCTTCCAGCTGCTCTATCCTAGATTGGGTCCTCTGATCTTCCTGTGAACGAGCCTCAGTGATTCTGATCTATCTAGCCTGACTCTCTTCCAAGTAGTGCTCAGCTCTGGCCTTCTGGATCTCAGCTTCTTTGCAAGCATTCTTTAACACTAACTCCCCTGCCCAGGCTCTTCTGATGTAATCATCTGTCTTCTCAATCTTGGTCATATGCTCGATCCAGAGCTTTTCTAACCTTTCATTGTCCAGACGACTATCATTCCTCTCCCAGAGGGTCTTCTTTAGAGCTTCAGAAAGCGGAGTGTTCCTTTCCTTCAACTTCTCAAACTCCTCTAAACTGATTGTAGCTAAAGTCTCCACTGCTGATGGTCCTGGCACATCCTCCAGGGTGAATGTCATGCGGGTGATTTGTCCTCTGATACGAGAACAATCAATGTACCGAGCTAAAGGTATGTTATTACACTTGCCAAGAATAGCAGTCCCTTTTGTCTGAATGTTATCCCAAGCCCAGGCTGCTTGTCGGACGATAGCATGATTATTCTGGATGTCACAGTAAAGGGCTTCTGATAAGTCCTGCTCTCTTGGTGGATGTACTAAGGCATACCATAACTGCCTTTTGAACAACAAAGGATTGTAGTTGATGCAACCCTTCACTCCAATCAGAGGTACATTGGGATACTGCCCACAGCTGGTGATTATGTCTCTGCCCTTGGTGCTCTGAGTGCACCACCTGATGTCTTCTAAAGTGAGAGCAATCATTCTCTTAGCCCAATTTATTGACTGATGAGGATTCAAGAAAGTTTCTGACTTTGGCAAGTGTCTCAATAACTAGCAGTAGAAGAGAGGTGCACAACATCTGACTAATCTTCCCCTATGCTTCTCATTCCTTTGATGCACTGAGTAATAGAAATCCCCGAGCAAGGTAGGAACTGGATTCTTCAACAGGAAGAGATGGATTGCATTCTTGCTTACAAACTTAGGCTCGTCTGCAAACAGGATGACACCATATATGCTAAGGGCCAAAAGAGCACAAACAGTGTCCCAATTCCCTGCTGCAGCATGACTGGTGGCCTGAGTAATCAAGAAGTCCAAATGGAGGCATGGGATTCCAGCCTTGGTGGTCATATTCTGATCAATGATGATGGTTTCCAAATACAGATCCTTATTTATATCCTCATTCCTAGGATCAGTCATCTCAGGGTTGAAAGGAATCCATCTCCTGATGGGGACACCCAACAACATGGAAAATTCTTCTAACAAAGGACCCAACTGAAAGTCTGGGAAAGTGAAGCATCTGAAAGGAGGGTCATAGAACTGAAGGAAAGTGTGAATCATGCTCCTCTATGATGCATCCAAGTCCATGATCATGTCCATAATACTACCATAATGTTCCCTGAATAAAGGGACATGATCAGGAGTGATGAGTGTCTGAATCTACCTGATGCCTGCTAGGGAGGGCTCAAAGAAATGGTATGTGATGTTGCTCTTCCTGGATGGGTCCATATTGATAATGGATACTGATGAAGATGAATGAAGAAAAATACTGATGAAGACAACTGATGAAGGTGCTGAAGAGAATCTCTGATGAAGATAGCTGATGAAGATGGCTGATGCAGATGTCTGAGCAGAAGAACAATCAAAACCAAACCAAATAAGATGTGGATACCTTGTAAAACAAATAGGCAAATGTTAAAATGATGCAAAATGATGTATGAAAAATGATATGCAAGGGTTTGTGATCAAGTGTTGGATATGTTATCTTCCTTGATAAGGTCCATGTGTGTTCATAAGTCCAGATGAAGGCTTAGAGAACCAGTAACTAGGTGGGGGACTCAAATAAAGAGTCACAAGTCCAGGGTTTCATAGAATCAGTCCAAAATGATGTAACCATAAAACAAATTTAGTAACAGGGTATGATGAGGCCAATGGTTCCTGCAAACCTGTAAACATCCCAACCCCCTCACAGGTATTGTTCTAGAACAAGGATCCTCAGACTTGGATCAGTTATGAGAAGTGTAAACACCTCTAACCCGGAGGTACAATGTTTACATTAATCATAAAGGATCCTCCTCTAATTCACCTCAGATGCTGAAGGTCATCTAAAAAGGTCATCCATACTTAACAGGCTTCCCAGATAGCCCTAGTACTACAGGAAATCCGTAACACAGAGTTCTCAAGAAGAAACCCATGTCTGAACCGTGTTTCATTTTCCCACACCATACCGAAATGGAATGGGAAAGAATTGAACCACTATATCCTATGTGTCACTCAGGCCCCTGGTATGGAACCTTACTCACTGAATATCCCTCCCACCAAGGCAAACAATAGATCCAACACATGATATTATGACAATAGTATGAAATGCATAAAAACGGTAAATGAAAGCAATAAATAAAGCTGTACAGAAAGCAATAAATAAAGAAATAAACAAAAGCACATATAACACATAACACCACTATAAACACAAATCAAACAAACGCTAGGAGAAACCCACAAAAAGAACCAGAAGCCCTGGTTGCAAGAGATCGTCCCCAGCAGAGTCTCCAAGCTGTCGCTCCCGAAGATTTGCATCCCGGTGCAGACGCAGACGATCGACAAAAAGAGAAAAAGGGAAATGAATTGAATAGAGTCTCTAGCTAGGCATTTTTATCCCGAAGGAAAGGTAATGCTGCATAAACCTGAAAAGAGATGGATAAGACGGTTGCGAACCAGAGAAACTGAGAAAGGGGGTTGGTTACAACCTGGGAAGGTATTAGCACCTAGATTGTCCGTCGTACTCGACGGGATCCATGCTTACAAGATTTTGTTTAAAAAGGGTAAGTGTATGTGTTATCTGTGTGCAAAAGCTAAAGAATGAATGTACAGGTGTCAGTTCAAAAAGGTGAATTGCTCAGGAACTGAGGCTTTCAAGGAATGCTGAAAGAGGGGGAAGACACAGAGACTTTTGTTCGATAACTGTTAAGTTATGCCTACGTATCCTCTTGTTCAATGAGGAAGTCAGAACACCGTAGTTCGACTCAAAGAGACTGAAAATGGATTGATTGTGAACTGCTTACTTGTTTATGCTCAAGTGTATGACACGTCTGGCTCGAGTGCTAACTGTCTTGCATTTGAAGGAAGAAGAAAGTTCTCGTTTGTGAATGAGTATGATGAGAAAAGAATCCCGAAGGAGACAATTATTGTTTGTTTTTGATGTTTTCAGTTTTTTATTGTTTTTGGTGTTTTGCACAAGTTAATGAGCTTAAACCTAAATCAAGGGCTTGTAAACTCATTATATCCTCCCTCATTAGGGATAAGGAGCATACTTAAGTGTGAGATAAGCATCTCAACTTAGTTACCATGATGATGTAGGATTAAGATCATTAGCCTACTTGTGATTAATTAGATGTTTTTTGGGTTTTTGTTTAGTGTTAAGTAATGAGTTTAATCTCTAATCACAGATTAGTGAACTCACTACACCATCCTAATAGAAGGATGATAGATGAGGACACTTAAGCTGAGGAAGATACCTCAACTTAATCCATGGTTAGGGATTAAATTAATTATATAACAAGCCTTTATTAAATGGATTTTAATTAAAGGGTAGGATTAAGAAGTGAGTTTTAAGTTTGTAAGATAACTTGAGGGGGACTTGTCCATTAAACACTAGGGTTAGATGTCATACAAATGCTTGAAATGTCATGGCAAGTTCACATGATGATGATATGCAAAGGTGAATGCAAATGAACATGAGACATTAGGGTTTTATGAATGTATGAGATGCAAATGACCAAAACAGAAGCATACATCATGATAAAAAATGGAAATCAAACTCAGTAAAACCCTAATCCCATACAAGATCAAACCCCAAAGGAGAAGGTCAGAAGCTAATCCTATTGAATGTTATGAACTTTCTAAGTTTGCTAGGGTTTTTGGGTGATTCTCAAGGGAAAATGCAAATCAATTTGAAAATGCAAGATAAATTCATGAGAAAACTAACCTACAAACTACATGCAAAATGTGAAACAATGCAAAAAGAATCAAGTTCAAACTCATCATGGTTAGGCAGAAATGAATTTTTCAAGTTAGGGTTAGAAAATGTGATTTTTAAGAACCCTAATTCAAAGAAAATTGTGAAATTATGATCAATCCTAAAATGAAATTTGTATGATGAGTTTGAAAATGTTTCTAAATGTATTGGAATGGTTCGTGAATTTTTTGGTGATTTTTAGAATCCTAAGTGTATTTTTAATTAATTAAAAATATCATTTAAATATTTAAAAAATACTTTTTAAATGCAAAAAATATAATAAAAATCATTTTTGGGTTGAGAAAAATATTTGGATCAGAAATGCAAAAGATTATATTTTTGTGATGTTTTTAACTATTTTAAATAAAATATGCAAAAGAAATGAACAAAAATGAAATAAAAATAAAATAAATGGAAAGTAAGCGCATCCAAGGGCCAGGATTCAAATGAAAATGGAGGGAGTTTACTGACGCGTGTTTCAAAGACCCAGATCAAATCTGGATAATTAAATATTAAACCTAATTAATTAATCTAATTAAAATTAAGTAGACAAATCATGGCCCTCTAATTACGCGCTAATCACCATCCGACGACTCACATTCAAACTGGGAACTAAACCCTAATTAAGAACCCTAATTATTTTCAGGTGACCGGAGCTAGCTCCGGTCATCTTCTCTGGCACCCCCTCCCCTGAGTTCACTCAAACCTTCATAAAAACTCACCAAAATCTCCAGAATTAATCTTTAAACATCAACAAACTCAAATCCAGCAACAAAAACTCAAATCATGCATATACAGAGAGAATCAAAGAAGAACAAAATTTAGGTCAAAGTTTCAGAGATACGGTTCATGCTTATTTCTTCATCATTTTCAAAACCAAAAAGTGCAGTGTGATCAGGAGAGCATGTGGAACATTTCTAGAACATGAAATAAAGCTTCTGGAAAAAAAGTTCTAAAGAGCTACCTGAGATGAAGCTTTCACTCCCTGAGCTTTCTGGCCTTTTTCTTGGTTCAATCCACCTCCAATGAACCCCTGATGGTGTTGTAATGCTTAGAACAAGTTTGTGTGGCTTGGTTTGAGAGGTACAACTCCTCTGCACCAGGAACCGTGTTTTGGTTTGGCTGTGTTTTAGGGCTTTTCAGAGGGTGCCTTTGTGTTCTATGGACCATTTGAAGATGATTGGTGAATTTTTTTTTGAGGTTTGATGGCTGGTTTTTGAGAATCGAAGAAGGGAAGCTTTTTGGCAATTTTGTGAATGCTGAGTTCTTGGAGGTTTCAGGCTTGCTTCTTGTGTCAAATGAGCTCCATAATGTTTGTATGTAATGTCTTGATTGGTCAGAGAGTGGTTAGTGGCATGGTTTGATTGGTATGGGCAAGTTGCAAAAAGTCAAAAGTTTTTGTACATTAAGCATGGGCCATGGCAGAGCTGGCTTCAAGGGGTGTCTGGCCTCAGCTTGCATCAAGGGGGCCATAGAATTGGTTTTATGCAGCTGGCACAAGTGGATGGAAGGTTCCAAGGCATTTTGCAAAGTTTGTGTGTTTTGGCCCTTTTGAGATTTCTTAAAGATCAAGTCATGAAAACTATGCAATCTTGGGCCAATTCTGATCTTTGGAAGTTGCTTTGACATGTTATAATGTATAGAAGTTGATTATAGGTCATAAAAAGGCTTGGCAAGTGAAATTGCAAAATTCCCTCTTTGGCATGAACTTGAAAATTATAGGATTTTTGCAAACTTTGAAAGGCCATATCTTGAGTTCTAGGATGAATCAAGACATGTTCTAGTACTTTTTGAAAAGGGGAAGACATAATCTACAAATTTCATGCCCAAGAAATTTTCATTTGATGCATTTTTGGTCATGAAAGAATAGGTTGAAAATCTTTCCCAAAATGGAAAGTTTCCATTACAAGTCATTTCCAAAAATAGCAAGTTTGCATTTGGCTCAAAATTATTCAACTTTGTGAACTTACAACCACTTCTAAGATAAAATAAAGATCATAGAGACTCAAAATGATGACGATGACCCTTTGGTACCCTCGTTGGGGCCCTCAGATGTCCTGATTTTGACTTTACTTGCTCAAGAAGTTACCCAATGATCAAATGACTTCCACAATGAATTTCTTCATCAAACTTGGTACACATGATCCTTATAACATATTAAGAACATTAGAAACAAGAATAACCAAAAAATTTGGAGTTAAGGCCTCTGAAACCAAAACCCTAATTTTGGTCACCTGTGCAGGAAAACCCTAGCTCTGCTTCCATGCCTTTCCCATTCTTTGTCATTTTGACTTTCATGAACTTTGGGGAACATATTATGATCATGGAACACACATGTACCCTCTTGGAAAGCTTCAAAACCATTGAGATGGCTCAGATTGATTTCTTGGATTGCTCAGATCACAAACCCTAGATGCAGATGAAGATGAAACTATGTAGATGAAACAAGTATGCAATATGAGATGTAATGCTTATGTAAATGCAAAAAAATGAAAGATAACAAGCCATGGTGTGAGAAAAAGTGAGGGCAAATTTGGGGTGTTTACAGCTACATGCTCGATGCGCAGCTTCTCTAACCTCTCAATGTCTAGACGACCATCATTCCTTTCCCAAAGGTTCTTATTCAAAGCTTCATCCAGTTGGACATTCCTTTATTTCATCTTCTCAAATTCTTCCAGACTGATTGTAGCTATGGGCTTAACTGCTAATGGACATGGTACATCTTCCAAGGTAAATGGAATACGAGTAATTTGTCCTCTGATGCGGACCATTTGGTGTACTGAGCATAGGCTATGTTATTACACTTTCCCAGAATGGCAGTTCCTTTAGTCTGTATATTGTCCCAAGCCCAGGTTGCTTGTCGGACAATGGCATGATTGTTCTGAACATCACAATAAAGAGATTCTACTAAGTCCTGTTCCCTAGGTGGATGTATCAAAGTATATCCCAACCGTCTTTTGAAAAGTAAAGGATTGTAATTGATGCAAACCTTTACTCCAATAAGTGGCACATTTGGGTATTGCCCACAACTTGTTATTATGTCTCGACCCTTGGTGTTCTGAGTACAGCACCTGATATCTTCTGAAGTAAGGGAAATCATTCTCTTAGCCCAATTCCTTGACTGATGTGGGTTCAGGAAAGCTTCAGTCTTCGGCATATGCTTCATCAACCAACTGTAGAAGAGAGGGGCACAAAACCTTACCAGTCTTCCTCTCTGTTTCTCATTCCTCTGATGAACTGAGTAGTAAAAGTCTCCTAACAAGGTGGGAACCGGGTTTTTTAGCATGAAGATGTGGATAGCATTCTTACTTACAAACTTAGGCTCGTCTGCAAACAAAATGATACCATAAATGCTGAGAACCAGGAGAGCACACACAGTTTCCCAATTCCCTACTGCAGCTTGCCTTGTAGCCTGGATGATCAAGAAATCCAGATGAAGGTCTGGGATTCCTGCTTTGGAAGTCATGTTCTCATCAATGATATTTGCTTCCGGATGTAATTCTTTGGCTATGTCTTCATTCTTTGGAGGAGTCATTTCAAGATTGAAAGGAATTCCTCTTCTGATAGGGACACCCAATAACATAGAGTATTCTTCCAGCAAATGACCTATCTGAAAATCTGGAAAAGTGAAGCAACGTAGATGAGGGCCATAGAACTAAAGACAGGTGTGAATCATGCTCCTTTTGTGATCCATCCAGGTCCATGATCATATCCAGGATTCCACCATAAAGCTCTCTGAATAAGGGAACATGATCAGGGGTGATAAGGGCCTGTATCTGCCTGATGCCTGCTAGAGGATACTCAAAGAAGTGGTAGGTGATGTTGCTTTTCCTGGTTGAATCCATGTTGAAGATGTGTGCTGAAGGAGATAACTGAAGAGGATAACTGAAGAAGATAGCTGAAGAAGATAGCTGAAGAAGTGTTGAAGCAGATAAGCTGAGCAGAAGAACAGTCAAAACCAAACCAAGGGAAGATGAATACCCTTTAAAACAAATCGACAAATGTTAAATGATGCAATATGATGTATGCTTATGATATGCAAAGGTTTGTGATCATGTGTTGGATTATCAGTTGCCTCTGGTGGGATCCATGAGTGTTCAGAGTTTTAGATGAAGGCTTGAGAACCAGTAACCAGGTGGGGGACTCAAATAAAGAGTCAATAATCCAAGGTTCCAAAGAACTAGTAAAAAATAGTACAACCTTAAGAACAAATTCCAGTAGCAAGGTATGTTGAGGTAAAGGGTTCTTGCAAACCTGTAAACAACCCAACCCACTCACAGGTGTTTCTCTAGAACAAGGATCCAATGGTTCGAATCTATTATGAGAAGTGTAAACACTTCTAACCCGAAGGTAAAATGTTTACCTTAATCATAAATGATCCTCCTCTAATTCACCTAAGATGTTGAAGGTCATCTAAAAAGGTCATCCAGACTTAGCAGGCTTCCCAGATAGCCCTAGTGTAAACACCCCAAATTTTCCCTCACTCATTTCACCATGGCTTGTGATTCTTTCCATATTGCATAGTTTCAATCATATCATCTCACATTACATTTTTTACTTCACTGCATTGATTCAAAGTCATCTGCATCTAGGGTTTGTGATATGAGCAATCCCTGAGCTATCTGAGCCACTCCAAGGGTCTTCAATCATCTCAAGAGAGTCCATGAATGTTCAAGCATCATATTATATCTTCCCAAGATCAAGGAAGTCAGAGAATCACAAGAACTAAGAAAGGCATGGAAGCAGAGCCAAGCTTAACTGCACAGATGACCTAAAATTAGGGTTTTGGTTTCAGAGGCCATAACTCCAAAGTTTTTGGTCATTCTTTTTTATATTGGTTTCTATATGTTATAAGGATCATGCATATCAATTTTCATGGAAAAATTCAATGGGGAAGGCATCTGATCAATAGATGACTTCTTGAGCAAGTCAGTGCAAAATCAGGGCATCTGAGATCCCCAATCACCCAACCAAAAGGTTTTCTCCATCATTTTGAATGTGTATGATCTTAGAAGAAGTTAGAAGTTCACAAAATTGAATAATTTCAAGCCATTTGCAAAGTTGCCATTTTGGGAAAGTGACTTGTAATGTAAACTTGCCATTTTGGGAAAGTGACTTGTAATGTAAACTTGCCATTTTGGGAAAGTTTTTCAACCCCCTCTTTTTGATCCAAAAATGCTTCAAATGAAAAATTCTTGGTCATGAAAGTTGTAGATTGGATCCTACCATTTTCAAAAAGTACAAGAACTCATTCTAATTCATTTTAGAACAAAAGTTATGGCCTTGCAAAGTTGGACAAAATCATTTATTTTTCACTTTTGTGCCAAAGAGGAAACTTGCAAAAACACTTGCCAAAACCAAATTTGACTTCAAATCAACTTCTAATCATCACACAAACATAATTCATGGTCCATAATTCAGATTTGCCCAAAGAATTTCTCACTTTCATGCCTTGGATTCCAAGTATCATAAGCCATTTATCACAAAAGTCACAAAGAGGGAAATCTTGCAAGAATGGTTCTTAGGGTTTTGTTTGGTCTCTAATCAATCTCAAAGTGTCATAACAACATTATATGGTACATTTTGCTGCATATTGCCCAAGGGATGTCACATGTCCATGACAAAAATCACAAGATGCACAAAGTTGGAAATTGGCAAAACACATGCTATCTTGCAATCCAAGTGTTGCAGTCCATCATAAACCATCCAAGGGTCATCCTCAAACTCAGCTGAGGCAGATACACCCTTTAGATTTCCTCTGCCATGGCCCATACTCTCAAGGACACATATTTGACTTTTTGGCCAAAACTCCCATACTCTTGGAATAGTGTTTTGCAGCCATTCAGAACCTACCACATATTATATTCAAACAATATGAGAGAGATAAGTGCAAGCATTGGGGCCTAAAAACACACACAACCTCAGATTCACAAATTTGTGCACAAACTTGTTTTCTTCGAAACTCCCTCAAAACTTAACAAAATCCAGAAATTCCTTCACCAACAGATCACTCTCCCTCCATAGAACAAAACCCACCCCTTGAAACAGCCTGAAACATCACATACTCAACTCTCCAAATCTGCTACACCAGAGCTGGAACTTCAAAACCAGCCATCCTCAAAGCTTTCTAAGCTTCGTACCATCTTCAGGAGGTTCATAGGAGTGAGTTTGCAACAAGGGAGAGCCCAGAAAGCCCAGAACCAAAAGGTTCCATCTCAGGTATGGCTCAAGAACTTTTTTCTCAGAACCTTGTTTTTAAGTTCTTAATCGAATCCTTATGATGTGTTGATGATTCTGATATGTTTACTTTTCAAAATGGTGGAATATTGAGTATGTATGGGTTGTCTGGAAGTTTCTGACCTAAAATTGTTTTGCTTCGATTTTCCTTGTTGATGAATGAAAAATGGTTTTTGTTTGGGGATTTTGATTTAGTGATGTGTGGGGTTCATTTCTGGCCAGAGAGATTTTGTTTTAGATGCCTAGGGAGTGAGATAGAGTTTTTCAGGGGAGAGTGTGGCCGGAGAAGATGACCGGAGGTCATTTCCGGCCACCTGAAAGTAATTAAGTTAATTAATTAGGGTTAGGGTTTTATTTGAATTTGGGTCGTTAGATTAAGCTTCCCGCGCGTGATTGTGTGGTCTGGATCTTGTGTTTAGTTTTAATTATAGGATTAATATTTAATTAATTAAGTTTAGTCAGGTTTGAACTTGGGCCGTCCAGATGCGCGCCCAGTCAAACATCTTAAACCCAGAATCAATCTGAGCCTTCCATTGTGCATACTTTCCATTTTATTTATTTTTATTTCATTTGTTTTACATTTAATTTCTACGAATTTTTAAAAATAGTAAAATACATCAAAACATTCTGAAAATTTTTATCAAATCTTTTAATAATTGTCAGAACCCAAAAATATTTTTATTTTTTATTTTTTGCATCAAAAATTATTTTTAAATCATTTAAATTATTATTTTTAATTAGTTAATGAGAATTAATTAATTAAAAATACATTTAGGTATTTAAAAATTCCAAAAAAATTCACATTGCATTTTAATACATTTAGAAACATTATCAAACTCTTCAAACAAATTTCTTTTTGGTTCTTGACTTACTTTGATATTTTTCTTTGGAATTAAAGTTCTTAAAAGGCAATATTTTGGTCCTAACTTAGAAAAATTCATTCTGCCTAACCATGAAGAGTTTGATGTTGATTATTTTTGCATTGCATTCCTCATATCATGTAGTTTCTAGGGTAAAATTGGTTTGAATTTATCTTTCATTTTCAACTTGATGTGCATTTTTCCTTTTGAAGTGCCTTAAAACCCTAGAAAACTTGAAAAAATCATAACCCCTATTAGGTTAAGAGTTAGGTCCCCTCCTTTGGGCAGTGAACTTATGTAGGGTTAGGGTTCCTTAGATCCCATTTGCATTTTTTTATCTTGTCATTTGCTTATGATTTTAAATTTTGCTTTGTGTCTTATGCATAAACCCTAATTTTGGCTTTCATTTGCATTCATCTCTCATTTGCTTGCATACATGAACTTGCCACGAGATTTTGTGCATCCACATGACATATGAGACATCTTAGGACATATTAGGATCATGTTTGATTATTGCATCATTCATTTGCCATGCTATACTACCATTGCATTTCATAAACTTTCATGAACTTTTATGGTTCAAAGCATGCTTCATTTGCATTCTCATCCTTGTATGATCATTCACATCCCTTGATATGTGTTTGCTTTATCTCTTAACATCATTAACATCATGTTTATGATTCTGGTTTTGGTTTGCATCATTGCATTCATCTCATTTTCATTTCATATCACCTCTTGTCACTAACTTTTCAGGTGATAAGTCATTGAGAAGTGAATTTGCCTTCACTTCTCATAATCCCTTCTCATCTCTCTTATGCATCATTGCTGCATTTTACTTGTGTATTAGAGTGGGATTTCTCATTCATGTCTCCTTCTCACTTTCTTTCTTCAAGCAACTTATCTTCTTAAGTGAAGTAAGTTGACTTGCTTCTTTCTGCTTTTCCTCCTTCCATCTTTGCTTCTTCCTTGGTGGCTCATCTTGAAGATCTCTTGCAAGCCTCACAAACCCTAGGAATACCCAAACATGATCACAATTAGGGTTTGATTAGTCCCCCATTAGTTTTACCTTTGTGTCATCTTTTGAGTTTTCTCTCCTCATCTCTTAATCAGGGACTAAACCCTTAAGGTTTTAAGGCTTTGTGATTAAGCTTATGCTTGTATCCTTCTATTAGGATGGAGTGTATAACTTTAATCCTAAGTGTTAAACCCTTAATGTGTTTAAACCTTTTAATCAATCCATCTAATAATCACTAAGACATCAAGCTTGTAACTTGGGCCTTGCATTAGGGTTCTAATTCTTCCTTAATTGGTTAAGAAGGACTAACCCTAGTGTTAATGGACAAATCCCCCTCAAGTTGTCTTACAAACCATAAAAATCACTTCTTAATCTTATCATTAACTAAAATACACTTTAATAAAGGCCTTGTTTTGTCATGAGGTTAATCCCTAATCATGGATTAAGTTGAGGAGCCTTCCTCAGCTTAAATGTTCTCATCTATTATCCTTCTATTAGGATTGTGTAATGGGTCCATTAAATCCTTGATTATGGCTTAAAATCATTACTTAACACAAAACAAAAACTCCCAAAACATCTAAATAACTACAAGTAGGTTAATGATCTTAATCCTACATCATGGTGACTAAGTGTGAGGTGTTTACTTCATACTTAAGGTATTCTCATTACCCCTAATCAGAGGGAGGATGTGATGAGTTTACTAACCCTTGGTTTAGGCTTAAGCTCATTTTCTTATAACAAATTCAAAAAGCAATAAAAGATTGAAAATCCAAAAACAAACAATAATCGTCTCCTCCGGGATTCTTTTCTCACCTCATTCACTCACAAACGAGAACTTGCTTCTTCCGTCTAATGCAAGACAGTTTGCACCTGAGCCAGACAGGTCATACACTTGAGCATAGACAAGTAAGCAGTTCACAAGTCAATTTATCTTTCGGTCTCTTTGAGTCGAACTACGGTGTTCTGACTTCCTCATTGCACGAGAGGATACGTAGGCATAACTTAACAGTTATCGAACAAAAGTCTTTGTACATTCCCCCCTCCTCCAGTATTATTCTTTGAGCCTCATAGTCTTGAGTTTTTCACTCTTGTTCTTACACTAACACTTCTCTTATACACTTCACCTTTCTTTTTCACTGACACTTGCATTCTTTTCCAGCTTTGATACACAGATAGCACTGACACCACCCCTTTAAAACACAAATCTTTTAAGCGTGGATCCCGTCGAGTACGGCGGACAATCTGGGTGCTAATACCTTCCCAGGTTGTAACCAACCCCCTTTCTCATTTTCTCTGGTTCGCGACCGCCTTATCCATCTCTTTCTAGGTTTATGCAGTATTACCTTTCCTTCGGGATAAAAATGCCTAGCTGGCGACTCTTTTCATTCCTTCCCTTTCACTGACCGTTCGCGTCTATACCCCTCCTGACCAGGTGTCATTTGGTGGGAGCGACAGCTTGGCGACTCTGCTAGGGACCCTTATATTGTAACCAGGGCTTCTGGTTCTTTTTGTGGGTTCCTCCTAGCGCTTGTTTGATTTGTGTTTACTGGGGTGTTATGTTCTAATTGTGTTTGTTTATCTGCTTTATTTATTGCTTTATGTACTGCTTTATTTATTGCTTTCCTTTACAGTTTTGCATATTTCATATTGTCATTGTCACTGTGCTGGATCTGGTTTTCTTTGGTGGGTGGGGTTCCATTGAGAGTTTGAGGTCCTATACCTGGGACCTGAGTGGCACCTAGGCTAGAGTGGTTCATGTTCTTTGCCATTCCATTTCGGTCTGGTGCGGGAATATGAAACACGATTCAGATGTGGGTTTCTCCTTGAGAACTTTGTGCTACAGATTTCCTGTAGTGCTAGGGCTATCTGGGAAGCCTGCTAAGTCTGGATGACCTTTATTTTGACCTTCAGAAACTGAGGTGAATTAGAGGAGGATCTTTTATGGTTATTGTAAACACTGTACCTCCGGGTTAGAAGTGTTTACACTTCTCATAACTGATCCAAGTCTGAGGATCCTTGTTCTAGAACACTACCTGTTAGGGGGTTGGGCTGTTTACAGGTTTGCAGGAACCCTTAGCCACATCATACCCTGTTTTTGTTTTGTTTAAGAATACTCCACTTTGGATAGTTCTTGTGATTAACCCGTGACATGTGACTCTTTATTTGAGTCCCCCACCTTGGTTACTGGATTTCTGAGCCTCCATCTGGACCTTTTTGTTGAACATACATGGACTTATATCAAGACAGATAATCAGATCCAGCTTGATCACAAACCCTTGCATATCATTTGCATATATCATCATTGCATCATTTAACATTTGTTTATTTGCTTTTCAGGGTATCCATATCATATCTGGTTTGGTTTTGACCCCTTCTTCTGCATAGACCTTTGCTTCAGCTATCTTCATCAGTTATCTGCTTCAGTTAGCTCCAGCACCAGTCTGTCAGTGGCTCACTTCCAGCATCAGTCTGTGACCTTCATCAATATCAATCTTCAGTTTCTTCAGCAGCATTCATGGCTACTCCCAGGAAGAGCAACATATCTTACCATTTCTTTGAACCTGTGTTGACTGGCATCAGGCAGGTCCACTCACTTATCACAACTGACCACATCCCATTGTTTAGAGAGTATTATGGAGGTATCCTGGATATGGTTATGGACCTTGACCCTTCTCAGAGGAGCATGATCCACACCTGCTTGCAGTTTTATGACCCTCCTTTGAGATGCTTCACCTTCCCAGACTTTCAGTTAGGGCCTCTACTGGAAGAGTTTTCCTCATTGATTGGAGTACCTATCAGGGGTGGAATCCCTTTCAACCCAGAAATGCCAGCTCCCAGCAATGCAGAAGTAGCAAAGGCACTATACCTGGAGCCTGCCTTGATTGAGCAAAGTATGACAACAAAAGCTGGGATCCCTGGTTTGCACTTGGACTTTTTGATTTCTCAGGCCATCCTGAAGGCCTCATTGGGAGAATGGAGGGCAGTCTGTGCACTGTTAGCCCTCAGCATATATGGGGCTATACTGTTTGCAGATGAGCCCAAATTTGTCAGCAAGAATGCCATCCATCTGTTTCTTCTGAAGAACCCAGTACCCACATTGCTGGGAGACTTTTATTACTCCATTCATCAGAGGAATGAGAAAAAAAGGGGGAAGTTAGTGAGATGTTGTGCTCCTTTGTTTCACACCATGCTGCTCAGACACCTGCCTAAGTCATATGCCTTCCTAAACCCTCACCAACAGAAGAATTGGGCCAAGAGGCTCATTTCCTTGACTTCAGATGATATTAGATGGTGCACCCAGAGCACCAAAGGCAAGGACATTATCACCAGCTGTGGACAATACCAAAATGTACCTCTGATAGGAGTAAAGGGTTGCATCAACTACAATCCTTTGCTATTTAAGAGACAACTGGGATATGCTTTGGTTCACCCTCCCAGAGGACAAGATTTAGCTGAGACCCTGTATTGTGAAGTGAAGCCTAATTCAGCTGTTGTCAGGCAAGCATCCTGGGCTTGGGATAACATCCAAACAAAAGGGATGGCTATTCTTGGAAGGTGTAATAATGTTGCTTCAGCTCAGTACTATGACTGGTCCCGTACTAGAGCTCAGATTACTGGAATGCCTTTCACCCTGGAGGACATACCTGGACCATCTACAATACAGCCTGCAGCAACTGTCAGCCTAGAAGAATTTGAGAAACTGAAATAAAGGAATGAGAACCTATCTCAAGCTTTGAAGAAGACTCTTTGGGAAAGGAGTGATGGTCGTCTAGACATTGAGAGATTGGAAAAGCTCAAGGTGGAACATCTTGCCAAAATTGAGAAGACAGAGGATTACATCAGGAAAGCAAGAGTTGGGGAACAAATATTGAAGAATGCCTGTAAAGAAGCCAAGATTCAGAAGGCTAAGACTGAGCTCTATCTGCAAGAGAGTCAGGCTAGGTGGGTCAAAATCACTGAAGCCCGTACACAAGAAGACCAGAAAACTCAAGCAAAGATTGAACAATTAGAGGCCCATGAGAAGAAGCAGCAGGAAGCTTTGTTGGCAGCCCAGAAGGAGATTTCAGAGTTGAAGCTCAGAGCAGGATTGAAAAGATCAAAGGACCAGGACAGGCACAAGAAGCTGACCACTGCCATTGCCACCAGGAACCTCCTCATTAGGACCATTATAGACCACCCAGCTGGTCCAGTGACTGAGGCACTCCTGAAGGAGGTCAGAGAGGATGAATTTGGGCTGGATGTTTGATTCTTTGTTTGTTGTTGTTTCCATTTGATGTACTTTTCCTTTTATTGTATTTTGACCCTCCATGGGCACGTGTTGTAAAACAAACTATGTATTGTTCATCATTTGTAATATAGTTCAGTTTGTTTTCATTTGGGTTTTCTCTCAACAACATCAAGCATCTTCCTCGAGGTCTGGAAAGGTCAAAACCAAGAACCAAACCGGATACCTTGGAAAACAAATAAGCATACTGCATTGCATACTAACTTTTGTTTTGTTTTGTAGGTTTTATTATTATTGTTTCTAACTTTGTTGTGATCTCAGGAAACATTGCTCGTCGCCGAGTGTTCCCTGTCAACCGCGCACACCGGTACCCGACTTACAACAACCTTCCCGGTATTCAAATGGAACAAGTACAGCAGGATCTGGCTGAGGTCAGAAATCAGATGGCTAATGAGAGAGTGGAGATGAGAAATCAAATGTCTCAATTCATGAGTGTGATGATTGGCTTAGCCCAGAGTCAAGAAAGGTTAAGAGAGCTGGTGGAAAGACAAACTCCTGAGGAACCTCATCTTGGAACAGGAGGAACTAGTAACAATGAATGGGGCCAGCCTCGTATTGATCCACCAGTATTTGGACCTCATCTGGATCCAGAAGCTAACATCCCAAGGAATGTGTAAGGTAATACTGCTGGAGGGAGAATCTTGCAAGAGTATCCCTAGGAAGAGTAGTTTACTGTTATGGGAGCTGGAGATGAAGTATATGACAGGAGATTGGACGAAATTGCTGAGAAGTTGAGATCTTTGGAGTCTCAGAATTCTTTGGGCTTCGATGTGATGGATATGGGACTAGTGGATGGAGTGAGGATTCCCCACAAATTCAAACCCCCATGCTTTGAAAAGTACAATGGCACCTCCTGCCCTCGCACTCATCTGCAGTCTTTCCTAGGAAGGCTCAAAGCGTATACCATGGATGAAAAGTTGTGGATGTTCTACTTTGAAGATAGTCTGACTGGGGCTTCAAGAGAGTGGTATTCACATTTGTCTAGAGCCACCATAAGATGCTGGAAGGATTTGGCTGAGGCTTTCATCCGACAATATCAATACAACCTGGACATGGCTCCCAATAGGACCCTCCTGATGGGGATGTCTCAATCTTCCAGAGAAAGCTTCAGGGAATATGCCCAAAGGTGGAGACAGCTGGCTGCTGCTGTCCAACCACCCATGTCAGAAAGAGAAATGGCTGACATGTTCATGAATACATTGCAAGGGACCTATATTGATAGATTGGCTGCCTTCTCCTCTACCAGTTTTGCTGATGTGGTCATAGCTGGTGAAAGGATTGAAAGCCTTTTAAAGATGGGCAAAATTTCTGACAGTGGTGCAAGTTCATCCAATAATCCCAGGAAACCTTTTGTGGGACCCCGAAGAGCCGGTGAGACCAATTCCATTCATGCAAGTAGGGGCAGACCTCAGTATGTTCACCGGTCGGTAGCAGCTGTTACTATTCCAGCTTCGATTCCTCAACAATCAGCATATCCTCAACAACAACAACCACATTATCAACAACAAGTTCAGTATCCGCAACAGAGAACCTACAACAATAGCAACAACAACCAACAACAACGTCCTTTCCAGCAAAGACCATCACAAGCAAACAGGGTAATTGACCCAATCCCAATGTCGTATGCTGCACTCTTGCCACAACTCCTGAAGCTCAACCTGGTTGAGTTAAGGACATTGGCACCTCCAGATTCCCTCAATCTCCCAAAGAACTATGATGCCAATGCCAGGTGTGCATTCCACTCAAACGCACCGGGGCATAATACTGAAAAGTGCAGGGCCTTACAGATGAAAGTCCAAGACCTAGTGGACTCAAAAGCTCTCAACTTTGCACCTCCTCCGAATGTTACAAGAAATTTGATGCCTAGTCACAACGGGCCTAGGATTAATTCCATTGAGGAAGGCAAACCATCCACCTTAATCACCAGTGTTGCACAAATTCGAACACCTTTGGTTGAAATCAAAGCCTAGCTTTTAGAATGCCAAGTGTTCCCTGGATGTGAGCTCGGCTGTGGATATTGCAATATTGCAGTCAAAGGGTGTGAAAGGCTGAGAAACGGCTTAGATGGTCTTATTAAGGATGGTATCCTTCAGATTACGACAACAGCGCCTACAACCCCAACAATTCCTTCATCAACAATCACAGATACTCCTACAACGTCAGCAACCATTGTTCCAACGGATTCTACTACAACTCCAACAACTGCTCAATCAATTACTTCAACGGATGCAAGTTCAGTCACCATTCTTGCTACAACTTCAACATCCATCCAGTCAATAGTGTCTTCTACAACATCAGCAACAATTGATGAAAGCGTTTCAACGGTTACAATATACTACGATCCTGCAAATGTTCCTGTCAACAATTCACAAAATGCTACTCCTGTCAGAGCACCAGTTACCATATACTATGATCCACACACCATTGTGGTCCCTTCTGCAGCTGCTATCAGTCCAGTCATTATCACAGTGCCTGGGCCAGTTCCTTACGAAAGCAATAATGCCATCCATTGGCATTACGACTCAGATCTATACTGCGAGGGGAAGAAAATCACTTTGGACTCATCAACTTCTTCACCTCAGATTGACAATGTGGGGGGAGGCGGAGGCTTCACTAGAAGCGTACGTCTCTTTGCCTCGCAAATTCCAAGACCCATTGCCGAAGCAGAAGCTGCTGCTAAGGCAAAAGGGAAGAGAATGGTGCAAGAAGAACAAGTTGTCAAAGAACCTTTGAAAACTCCTTTTGATCAAGAGGTTGATGAATTCATGAGAATCATAAAGAAAAGTGATTACAAGGTGGTAGACCAGCTTCACCAAACACCTTCCAAAATCTCCATACTATCATTGCTAATGTGCTCCGAGGCTCATCAGAACGCACTATTAAAAGTCCTGCACGCAGCTTACGTGCCGGAGGAGATTACCGTCAATCAGTTAGAGGCTGTGGTTGGAAATGTCAACGCTAGTAATGGGCTAGGATTTACCAACACTGATTTGACAACGGAAGGTCGCAATCACAACAAGGCTTTGCACATTACCTTGGAGTGTAAGGGTGCAGTTCTTTCTCACATACTGGTGGACACAGGGTCATCCCTCAATGTCCTGCCCAAGAAAGCCCTCGTGAAGCTGGAGTATGATGGATTGGCACTACGCCCAAGTAACTTGGTAGTGAGAGCCTTTGACGGTTCTAAGATATCAGTTCTGGGAGAGATAGAGTTGCCTATAATGATTGGCCCACAAGTTTTTAAAACGACCTTCTTTGTGATGGATATACAGCCTGCCTACAGCTGTCTATTGGGTAGACCATGGATACACGCCGCTGGCGCCGTGACGTCAACTCTTCACCAGAAGTTAAAATTTGAGTGGGAAGGCCAAGTCATTACTATTTGTGGGGAGGAGGATATTTTTGTTAGCCAGCTGGCTACTTTCAAATACATTGAGATGGATGGGGAGATCCACGAAACCATGAGCCAAGGGTTTGAGGCCCTTAATATTAATGAAACATCTGCTGTGCTTGGGACTTCTATCACATCATATCAACAAGCCCGGAAGGTTGTTGAGGAAGGTACCGCCCAAGGCTGGGGCAAGTTGCTGCCCGTGGAGAAGAAAGAGGACCGATTCGGGTTGGGTTACAGACCAACTCGACAAGATCAATCGAAGGCTGCAATGGAGCCCAAGTTTATTAGTGGGGGGATGCTTACCCCAGATGATGTGAATAGCTTGGAAGATGAGTCAGAAGACGAGCGCAACCTGGAAAGTTGGATACGTCCAAAGACCCCGGGGAGCCATGTCTCAAACTGGTCTTCCCAGGAAATTATAAGAGTTACTCCTGCAGAGTAATTATTATTTCCTGTATTTTGAAGCATGCATCAAGTCCTGCATATTGCACAAGATGTCAGGACTCATTTTGTAATCGGGCCATCTTGTATTTTGTGCAAAGATCAATTAATGAATATCAGGACATCTTTTGCAAATGAGTCTTTTCTTTTCCGCTCACTGTTTTTCATTTTTCACTTTTTGTACAAAAATAAAATGGCAATTCTTTTCAAAATAAGTAACTTCATTTTCACTTTTTTCTAAATAAGATAAAACTGATCACTAAAATGAACAAATCTAAACCCTTGCAGAAAGTGCCCTCCAGACTGCACCGACAACAACACTGCTATGACTTTGTATGACTTTGACAATCCGATTAATCAAGCTGATGAAGGGATTGAAGAAGATTATGAGCTACCTAAAGAGCTAGCCAGATTGTTGAGACAAGAGGAGAAGGTTATCACTCCTCATCAGGAGGAGGTTGAGACGGTTAATCTTGGTACAGAAGAAGACTTGAAAGAAGTTAAGATCGGGGCTGCTTGCAAGATTCAGTAAAAGAGTAACTGATTGATATGCTTCAGGAATATGTGGATGTTTTTGCTTGGTCTTATCAGGATATGCCAGGGTTGGACACCGATATTGTTATGCACAAGCTGCCTCTGAAAGAAGACTGCCCACCAGTAAAACAGAAGTTGCGCCGTACTCGCCCAGATATGGCAATGAAGATAAAAGAAGAGGTACAAAAACAGTGGGACGCCGGTTTCCTCGCTGTGACTAGCTATCCGCCGTGGGTTGCTAATATTGTACCTGTGCCTAAGAAAGATGGCAAGGTGAGAATGTGCGTGGATTACCGGGACCTGAATAGAGCCAGCCCGAAAGATGACTTCCCTCTACCTCACATTGATGTGTTGGTGGATAATACGGCTCTGTTCTCGGTGTTCTCTTTCATCACACCCTGGGGAACATTCTGTTATAAGGTGATGCCATTCAGATTGAAGAATATTGGTGCCACTTATCAACGGGCTATGGTAACATTATTCCATGACATGATCCACAAAGAAATTGAATGTTATGTGGATGACATGATTGCCAAACCCCTCACAGAAGAAGCCCACCTGGTGAATCTGTTGAAGTTATTCAAGCGTCTGAGGAAGTACCAGTTGAAGTTAAACCCCAACAAATGCACATTCAGGGTGCGATCCGGTAAGCTGCTGGGATTTATTGTAAGTGAGAAAGGGATTGAAGTTGACCCTGATAAAGTAAAAGCCATTAAAGAAATGCCTGCGCCGAAGACTGAAAAGAAGTTCGGGGGTTCTTAGGAAGATTGAACTACATTTCAAGGTTCATATCTCACCTTACTGCAACCTGTGAACCCTTGTTCAAGTTGTTAAGAAAAGAACAAACGGTCAGGTGGAATGAAGACTGCCAGAGGGCTTTTGACAAAATCAAGGAATATTTACAAGAGCCTTCGATCCTTATGCCTCCAGTTGAAGGAAGACCTCTAATCATGTACTTGACAGTGTTAGAAGAGTCAATGGGGTGTGTGTTGGGCCAGCATGACGAGTCTGGTCGAAAAGAGTATGCAATTTACTACCTAAGCAAAAAGTTTACCGACTGTGAACAACGTTATTCACTGCTCGAGAAAACTTGTTGTGCTTTAGCGTGGGCTGCTCGCCGACTGAGACAGTATATGTTGACCCACACTACTTTATTGATCTCCAAGATGGACCCAGTTAAGTACATTTTTGAGAAACTAGCACTTACTGGACGGGTTGCAAGATGGCAAATGATCCTTACAGAATATGACATTCAATACACATCTCAGAAAGCCATCAAGGGCAGTGTGTTGTCTGATTATCTTGCTGAGCAACCCATTGATGGTTACCAGCCTATGAGATTTGACTTCCCTGATGAAGATATCATGTTCATAAAAGCAAAAGATCATAAAGAGCCTGTTCACACTGAAGGGCCTGACCCAGAAGAAGAATGGACTATGATGTTTGACGGGGTGGTTAATATGAATGGCCGTGGTGTTGGTGCGGTACTTATTACACCCAAAGGAGTTCACATGCCTTTTTCGGCAAAACTCACCTTTAACTACACTAACAACGAAGCTGAATACGAAGCTTGTATTATGGGTCTTGAGGAAGCCATTAACCTGAGGATCAAGACTTTGACTGTGTTCGGAGATTCAGCTCTGGTAATTAATCAAACCAATGGAAAATGGTACACCCACCAAGATCATCTGGTACCTTATCGGGATTATACAAGAAGGTTGTTGACTTTCTTCACTACGGTCAAACTTGAGTATATCCCTCGAGATGAAAATCAGTTTGCAGATGCTCTGGCTACCATTTCAGCCATGATCAAAGTTCAAGCTGCCAACTTTGTGCCTCGGATTTCGATGTCCAGACTTGACAGACCGGCATATGTATTCTCAGCAGACATTGCTAAGGATGATAAGCCTTGGTTCCACGACATCAAATGCTTCTTGGAGGACCAAACATACCCACCTGGGGCATCATCCAATGACAAGAAGACATTAAGAAGGCTAGCTGGTAGCTTCTTCCTGAATGCTGATGGTTCCTTGTATAAGAGAAACTTTGATATGGTACTTCTCATATGTGTTGATAGGGCAGAAGCAAACTTGTTGATGCACGAGGTGCACGAAGGATCTTTTGGTACCCATGCTGGAGGACATGCCATGGCTAAAAAGTTGTTGAGATCAGGCTATTACTGGATCACAATGGATGCAGACTGTTGTGCCTATGCTAGAAAATGCCATAAATGCCAGATTTATGCGGATAAAGTGCATGTGCCTCCAAATCCCCTAAATGTGATGTCTTCACCCTGGCCCTTTGCCATGTGGGGCATTGATATGATCGGTAAGATTGAACCGACTGCTTCAAATGGCCACAGATTCATCCTGGTAGCCATTGACTATTTTACCAAGTGGGTCGAAGCAGCTTCTTATGCAAATGTTACAAGGCAAGTGGTAGCCCGATTTCTGAAGATAGACATCATCTGTCGGTATGGAGTTCCCGAGCGAATCATTACTGATAATGGTTCGAACTTGAACAACAAAATGATGGCAGAACTGTGTCGGGACTTCAAGATCCAACACCACAATTCTTCTCCTTACAGGCCAAAGATGAATGGCGCTGTGGAAGCATCTAACAAGAATATCTAGAAGATTGTACAGAAGATGGTGGTCACCTACAAAGACTGGCACGAAATGCTACCATTCGCCTTGCATGGGTACCGAACCTCAATCAGAACATCCATTGGGGCAACACCGTATCAACTTGTTTATGGTATGGAGGCAGTCCTACCTGTTGAAGTTGAATTACCCTCCTTGCGGGTACTAATGGATGTTAAACTGAATGAAGCAGAATGGGTCCGATCCCGATACGAACAACTGAATCTGATTGAAGAGAAGAGACTAGCTGCAATCTGTCATGGGCAGTTATATCAGAAAAGAATGAAGAAAGCTTTCGATCAGAAAGTCAGGCTTCGAGAATACCAAGTAGGAGATCTTGTGCTGAAAAGACTCCTCCCTCCTTATACAGACCACAGGGGCAAGTGGACTCCGAATTATGATGGGCCATTCATAGTAAAGAAAGTTTTCTCTAGTGGAGCACTGATGCTCAGTACTATGGATGGTGAAAACTTCCTGTCCCCTGTGAATTCGGATGCAGTTAAAAAATACTTCGCATAAAAATGACCCGCTGGACATAAAAACAGAATGTAAGTCCAGGCAAAAATAGGGCATCCCGGCGAGTCAAAAACAGAATAAAAGACTCGGGCAAAAATAAGGGAAAATAAATAAAAGATGTACACCCGCTGAGTTGAAAAGCCGCATTGGACAGCTCAGGCAAAAATGGGTATCCCGGTGGATTGAAAACCCGAAAGGGCGATCCACGCAAAATAAGGGAATAAGCGAACAACTGCATTCTGAATTCGTCTGCATCACTTACAACGTGGTAAGCTTCGAAAGGTTCAAGCTTCGGTCAGAATCAGCCTTCTTCAAAAGCAGGATGAGAAGAACGTCAATGTCATACAAGTCATAGCAAAAGGGAAGCTCCTTGAAGCGTCATCAACATTGCCAGCATCTTTTTGTTTCTCAATTTGTAACAATCTCCTCATTTCAGGGGATCTGTTTCTTTGATTGTATTTACCCGTCCAGAGGCACGCAAATTAATAAAATCAGATTTTTCGTTACACTTTGTCTCGTACATTTTATTTTCGTTTGCAAAAATGTCCGATATCCTTAATATAATGGTTGCATAAATACAGATGTGTCTTTTCTAAAAAATTACGTGCTTACAGGAAATATATTCGCTCCAGGAGTGTCTAAATTCCTATGATGGAATCCAGTAAGGGATACCTCGGGGTACTTGTACGATTGCAGGCAGTCAAAGCGCGACATGGGGCATGAGAGCTTCTCCCCAGCAAGCTGCCAAATCATCACTTACTCGGCACGCCTTCCAAAATAGCACCAGAGATGCTTTATCCCCAGCTGAGTTGCCAGTCATCATTCCTCCTCAGCCAAGTGTCAGGAAGGGAACCATCTCCCCGCAGAGTCCCAGCCTCTATCCAGAAGAGCAACGCCTGAGGATCTCACAACAAAATGACGAAAGCTCCCACAGACCCCAGTTGGGCCCCTCCTTACCAAGATGGGTCTATCAGTGACCTATTTCCCCATACAGAGTCATATATATCAGATCTACCCATGATCTCATCCCCAACTGGGATATCCACTTCAAAGCAAGTCAGCCAGGAATCTTCTCTGCAACGGGATCCGAATCCCGGATTGGTATATTTGCATAAACATAGCATTCACATCATATTTTCCCCCAGAGCGTAGCATTCCGTCTAATACGGAGCATTACGGCAAAAATCAAACATATTGCATAATCATAAGCCATGTGTCGAACCAAACACTTGTAAATACTGACATTCCATCAACAATATACAAAATACTTCCCAAACCCCCCGGCAGAAAGCCAAACCATCCTCTTTGCACTCACAAATACAGATACATGCTCCTTTTTGCACTCGTCCGTGTCACCATTCCCCAGTAAAGTCGCCCGGACGTTCTCTACAGACAGATACATGTGTATACACTTCCCTGACACCCGTCTGTGTCGTCTTCCCCAGCATAGTTACCTAGACACTTTGGGAACCAAATACTTGTTTATAATACACTTCTTCCGACACCCATCCGTGTTGTGCTCTCCCCAGCAAGTTGAACACTCGTCGGCGTTTCACTCATGTTTACTTATCTCAGATACTCGTCCGTATCTCGTATATACCACTTAAATCCCCTTAGAGTCGACACTCGTATGTGTTCTTTGTTCACTAGTTGGTACTCGTCCGTACCATCATCTCTGGACATGCGTCAAAACGTTTGTTTCTACTGATACGCGTCCGTATCATAGTTCTAAGGATGTTCGTCCGCATCTTTAGTCCATACACAGTGTCAAACACTTATACCCTTTTCTGGAATTTAGACACTCGTCTGTGTCTACCCTTCCCAAGAAGAGTCCCCAGCAAATCCCGATAAATTATTTCCTTTCTCTCTGGCATTCGTCCTATGTCATGATATTTTCTGGTAGCCGTACCCTGCCAGGTGATCGTCCTTCACCTTTTGATGATCGTCCTCCATCATTCCTCCAGCGGAGTCTCCACTATTGGAACCCTTTCCTATGTCGTGGTATTTTAGTAGCCGTCCCCTGCTAGGTGATCGTCCTTCACCCTTTTGATGATCGTCCTTCATCATTTTATCCGATGGCCGCCCCCATCGTCAATCTTGTTATCCGACATTCGTCCTATGTTGTGATAAAACCCCGAGAGCAGCCGTACCCTGCTAGGTGATCGTCCTTCACCTCTTGATGATCGTCCTTCATCAGTGATTATCCGATGGCCGTCCCCATCGTCGACCTTTTCATCCGACATTCGTCCTATGTCGTGATACTTTCGACAATCGTACCTTGCCAGGCGATCGTCCTTTACCTTAGATGATCGTCCCCCATCTTATCCCCAACAGAGCAGCCGTACCCTGCTAGGTGATCGTCCTTCACCTTTGATGACCGTTCCTCATCATTTATTTCTTCAACCCGATGGTCGTCCCCATCATTTACCTTTAATACCCAGAGAGTCTTATTACTTTACCTGATGACCATCCCCATCATAATCCCTTTATTTCCCCAGCATGTCGGCCGTCCCCGTCAGTGCTTTAACCCCAGCAGTCATCCCCTGCTCGACGGTCGTCCTCCATCGCCCGCCCTTTATAATCATACTTCACTTCCTTTTGTAATCTATATCCCTTTTCTTTTTCATTCAGTGAGTGCAAATTTTGGACTGTCTTTGGTATTCAACCACAAGTTATCTTGTTTGCTTGTTAAGCCGTTGCTTACATCCTGCACAGCTAACTCATGTTTGAATAGGGGAAGCTGTAAACACCCCAAATTTGCCCTCACTCATTTCACCATGGCTTGTGATTCTTTCCATATTGCATAGTTTCTATCATATCATCTCACATTAAATTTTTTACTTCACTACATTGATTCAAAGTTATCTGCATCTAGGGTTTGTGATCTGAGCAATCCCTGAGCTATCTGAGCCACTCCAAGGGTCTTCAATCATCTCAAGAGAGTCCATGAATGTTCAAGCATCATATTATATCTTCCCAAGATCAAGGAAGTCAGAGAATCACAAGAACTGAGAAAGGCATGGAAGCAGAGCCAAGCTTAACTACACAGATGACCTAAAATTAGGGTTTTGGTTTCAGAGGCCATAACTCCAAATTTTTTGGTCATTCTTTTTCCTATTGGTTTCTATATGTTATAAGGATCATGCATACCAATTTTCATGGAAAAATTCAATGGGGAAGGCATCTGATCAATAGATGACTTCTTGAGCAAGTCAGTGCAAAATCAGGGCATCTGAGATCCCCAATCACCCAACCAAAAGGTTTTCTCCATCATTTTGAATGTGTATGATCTTTATTTGATCTTATAAGAAGTTAGAAGTTCACAAAATTGAAGAATTTCAAGCCATTTGCAAAGTTGTCATTTTGGGAAAGTGACTTGTAATGTAAACTTGCCATTTTGGGAAAGTTTTTCAACCCCCTCTTTTTGATCCAAAAATGCTTCAAATGAAAAATTCTTGGTCATGAAAGTTGTAGATTGGATCCTCCCATTTTCAAAAAGTACAAGAACTCATTCTAATTCATTTTAGAACAAAAGTTATGGCTTTGCAAAGTTGGACAAAATCATTTATTTTTCACTTTTGTGCCAAAGAGGAAACTTGCAAAAACACTTGCCAAAACCAAATGTGACTTCAAATCAACTTCTAATCATCACACAAACATAATTCATGGTCCATAATTCAGATTTGCCCAAAGAATTTCTCACTTTCATGCCTTGGATTCCAAGTATCATAAGCCATTTATCACAAAAGTCACAAAGAGGGAAATCTTGCAAGAATGGTTCTTAGGGTTTTGTTTGGTCTCTAATCAATCTCAAAGTGTCATAACAACATTATATGGTACATTTTGCTGCATATTGCCCATGGGATGTCACATGTCCATGACAAAAAATCACAAGATGCACAAAGTTGGAAATTGGCAAAACACATGCTATCTTGCAATCCAAGTGTTGCAGTCCATCATAAACTATCCAAGGGTCATCCTCAAACTCAGTTGAGGCAGATACACCCTTTAGATTTCCTCTGCCATGGCCCATACTCTCAAGGACACATATTTTACTTTTTGGCCAAAACTCCCATACTCTTGGAATAGTGTTTTGCAGCCATTCAGAACCTACCACATATTATATCCAAACAATATGGGAGAGATAAGTGCAAGCATTGGGGCCTAAAAACACACACAACCTCAGATTCACAAATTTGTGCACAAACTTGTTTTCTTCGAAACTCCCTCAAAACTTAACAAAATCCAGAAATTCCTTCACCAACAGATCACTCTCCCTCCATAGAACAAAACTCACCCCTTGAAACAGCCTGAAACATCACATACTCAACTCTCCAAATCTGCTACACCAGAGCTGGAACTTCAAAACCAGCCATCATCAAAGCTTTCTAAGCTTCGTATCATCTTCAGGAGGTTCATAGGAGTGGGTTTGCAACAAGGGAGAGCCTAGAAAGCCCAGAACCAGAAGGTTCCATCTCAGGTATGGCTCAAGAACTTTTTTCTCAGAACCTTGTTTTTAAGTTCTTAATCGAATCCTTATGATGTGTTGATGATTCTGATATGTTTACTTTTCAAAATGGTGGAATATTGAGTATGTATGGGTTGTCTGGAAGTTTCTGACCTAAAATTGTTTTGCTTCGATTTGCCTTGTTGATGAATGAAAAATGGTTTTTGTTTGGGGATTTTGATTCAGTGATGTGTGGGGTTCATTTCTGGCCAGAGAGATTTTGTTTTAGATGCCTAGGGAGTGAGATAGAGTTTTTCAGGGGAGAGTGTGGCCGGAGAAGATGACCGGAGGTCATTTCCGGCCACCTGAAAGTAATTAAGTTAATTAATTAGGGTTAGGGCTTTATTTGAATTTGGGTCGTTAGATTAAGCTTCCCGCGCGTGATTGTGTGGTCTGGATCTTGTGTTTAGTTTTAATTATAGGATTAATATTTAATTAATTAAGTTTAGTCAGGTTTGAACTTGGGCCGTCCAGATGCGCGCCCAGTCAAACATCTTAAACCCAGAATCAATCTGAGCCTTCCATTGTGCATACTTCCCATTTTATTTATTTTTATTTCATTTGTTTTACATTTAATTTCTACGAATTTTAAAAAATAGTAAAGCACATCAAAAAATTCTGAAATTTTTTATCAAATCTTTTAATAATTTTCAGAACCCAAAAATATTTTTATTTTAATTTTTTGCATCAAAAATTATTTTTAAATCATTTAAATGATTATTTTTAATTAGTTAATGAGAATTAATTAATTAAAAATACATTTATGTATTTAAAAATTCCAAAAAAATTCACATTGCATTTTAATACATTTAGAAACATTATCAAACTCTTCAAACAAATTTCTTTTTGGTTCTTGACCTACTTTGATATTTTTCTTTGGAATTAAAGTTCTTAAAAGGCAATATTTTGGTCCTAACTTAGAAAAATTCATTCTGCCTAACCATGAAGAGTTTGATGTTGATACTTTTTGCTTTGCATTCTTCATATCATGTATTTTCTAGGGTAAAATTGGTTTGAATTTATCTTTCATTTTCAATTTGATATGCATTTTTCCTTTTGAAGTGCCTTAAAACCCTAGCAAACTTGAGAAAATCATAACCCCTATTAGGTTAAGAGTTAGGTCCCCTCCTTTGGGAAGTGAACTTATGTAGGGTTAGGGTTCCTTAGATCCCATTTGCATTTTTTTATCTTGTCATTTGCTTCTGATTTTGAATTTTGCTTTGTGTCTTATGCATAAACCCTAATTTTGGCTTTCATTTGCATTCATCTCTCATTTGCTTGCATACATGAACTTGCCACAAGATTTTGTGCATCCACATGACATATGAGACATCTTAGGACATATTAGGATCATGTTTGATTATTGCATCATTCATTTGCCATGCTATACTACCATTGCATTTCATAAACTTTCATGAACTTTTATGGTTCAAAGCATGCTTCATTTGCATTCTCATCCTTGTATGATCATTCACATCCCTTGATATGTGTTTGCTTTATCTCTTAGCATCATTAACATCATGTTTATGCTTCTGGTTTTGGTTTGCATCATTGCATTCATCTCATTTTCATTTCATATCACCTCTTGTCACTAACTTTTCAGGTGGTAAGTCATTGAGAAGTGAATTTGCCTTCACTTCTCATAATCCCTTCGCATCTCTCTTATGCATCATTGCTGCATTTTACTTGTGTATTAGAGTGAGCTTTCTCATTCATGTCTCCTTCTCACTTTCTTTCTTCAAGCAACTTATCTTCTTAAGTGAAGTAAGTTGACTTGCTTCTTTCTGCTTTTCCTCCTTCCATCTTTGCTTCTTCCTTGGTGGCTCATCTTGAAGATCGCTTGTAAGCCTCACAAACCCTAGGAATACCCAAGCATGATCACAATTAGGGTTTGATTAGTCCCCCATTAGTTTTACCTTTGTGTCATCTTTTGAGTTTTCACTCCTCATCTCTTAATCAGGGACTAAACCCTTAAGGTTTTAAGGCTTTGTGATTAAGCTTATGCTTGTATCCTTCTATTAGGATGGAGTGTATAACTTTAATCCTAAGTGTTAAACTCTTAATGTGTTTAAACCTTTTAATCAATCCATCTAATAATCACTAAGACATCAAGCTTGTAACTTGGGCCTTGCATTAGGGTTCTAATTCTTCCTTAATTGGTTAAGAAGGACTAACCCTAGTGTTAATGGACAAGTCCCCCTCAAGTTGTCTTACAAACCATAAAAATCACTTCTTAATCTTATCATTAACTAAAATCCACTTTAATAAAGGCCTTGTTTTGTCATGAGGTTAATCCTTAATCATGGATTAAGTTGAGGAGCCTTCCTCAGCTTAAATGTTCTCATCTATTATCCTTCTATTAGGATGGTGTAATGGGTCCATTAAATCCTTTATTATGGCTTAAAATCATTACTTAACACTAAACAAAAACTCCAAAAACATCTAAATAACTACAGGTAGGTTAATGATCTTAATCCTACATCATGGTGACTAAGTGTGAGGTGTTTACTTCATAATTAAGGTATTCTCATTACCCCTAATCAGAGGGAGGATGTGATGAGTTTACTAACCCTTGGTTTAGGCTTAAGCTCATTTTCTTATAACAAATTCAAAAAGCAATAAAAGATTGAAAATCCAAAAAAAAACAATAATCGTCTCCTTCGGGATTCTTTTCTCACCTCATTCACTCACAAACGAGAACTTGCTTCTTCCGTCTAATGCAAGACAGTTTGCACCTGAGCCAGATAGGTCATACACTTGAGCATAGACAAGTAAGCAGTTCACAAGTCAATTTATCTTTCGGTCTCTTTGGGTCGAACTACGGCGTTCTGACTTCCTCATTGCACGAGAGGATACGTAGGCATAACTTAACAGTTATCGAACAAAAGTCTCTGTACATTCCCCCCTCCTCTAGTATTATTCTTTGAGCCTCATAGTCTTGAGCTTTTCACTCTTGTTCTTACACTGACACTTCTCTTATACACTTCACCTTTCTTTTTCACTGACACTTGCATTCTTTTCCATCTTTGATACACAGATAGCACTGACACCACCCCTTTAAAACACAAATCTTTCAAGCGTGGATCCCGTCGAGTACGGCGGACAATCTGGGTGCTAATACCTTCCCAGGTTGTAACCAACCCCCTTTCTCAGTTTCTCTGGTTCGCGACCGTCTTATCCATCTCTTTCTAGGTTTATGCAGCATTACCTTTCCTTCGGGATAAAAATGCCTAGCTGGCGACTCTTTTCATTCCTTCCCTTTCGCCGACCATTCGCGTCTGTACCCCTCCTGACCAGGTGTCATTTGGTGGGAGCGACACCTAGCACTACAGGAAATCCGTAGCACAAAGTTCTCAAAAGGAAACCCATGTCTGAACCATGTTTCATGTTGCTGCACCAGACCGAAATGGAATGGGAAAGAATACAAAACCACTCTAATCCTATGTGTCACTCAGGCCTTTGTGTTGGACCTTTCTCACTGGAATACCCCTCCCACCAAAGCAAACCAGAAATCCAGCACAATGATATGATTATAATAAATGAAATACAGAAAGCAATAAATGAAAGCGATAAAGTAAATACAATAAATAAAGATGTACAAGAAGCAGTAAATAAAGCAAAAACATAAACACAAATAACACATAACACACCTAATAAACACAAACAAACAAGCTATAGGAGAAACCCACAAGAGAACTAGAAGCCCTGGTTGCAAAGTCCCCAGCAGAGTCGCCAAGCTATCGCTCCCCGGATTTTCATCCTGGTGCAAACACGAACTGACGAGGCGATGTTGAAGGTTGAGGTTGAATAGAGTCGCCAGCTAGGCATTTTTATCCCGAAGGAAAGGTAATGCTGCATAAACCTAGAAAGATATGAATAAGATGGTTGTGAACCAAAAGAAACTGAGAATGGGGGTAGGTTACAAACTGGGAAGGTATTAGCACCCAGATCGTCCGTCGTACTCGACGGGATCCACGCATACTTGATTGTATTTAAAAGGGGATAGTGTATATGCTAAATTGCATATAAAAAGCTAGGGAGGAAAGGATGTATAGAGTGTCAGTGCAAGGTGAGTGCTCAAAACTGAGGCTGAGGAAAGAGAGAGGGGGTGTTGCACCCCAAAATTTGCCCTCACAATATAAGACTTTGTGTTCTAAGAAGGTTCACAAGGTTCACAAGTCCCACAACACTTGTATAACCTTTCATGAGGTTCATGAAGTCTACAAATTGCTTCTTGAAGGTTCACAAGGTTCACAAGTCCCACAACACTTGTATAACCTTTCATGAGGTTCATGAAGTCTACAAGTTGCTTCTTGAAGGTTCACAAGGTTCACAAGGTTCACAAGCTTCACAATACCTCCCATGAGTATCACAAGACATCTTATGAAGATTCACAAGGTTCACAAAGTTCACCATTGGTCAGAAGAGTTGACAATTCCCTCAGACAATGCACCTCCTAAGCAGTACATCCAAAACTAGGGTTTTGACTTTAATCAGGCTAAAAGGACTTCCAATACCTCAAGTGAGTTTCATAACATCTTATATATGTGTAAGAACCTCCATGACGAGTTTCAAGGCTTTTCTCAAAAGTTTACCCAGTCAGATGATCAGATAAGTCAAAATCAGTCAATGCAGTTAAAAAGTCAAACTGAGGTCAACTGGGGTCAAACCAAAGTCAAACTTCATGATTTTTTGCCAACATCAATTATATGAAGTAAAATTCATCATTTGATCAAGGGTTGATCATGATTCATCAAGGAGATTCCAGATCATCAATAATCAGGAGTTTCTAAATTAGGGTTTCCTCAGTAAAAGTCAACTGAACTTTGACCAGCCATAACTTTCACATACTTCATCACCAAGTCTCCATCCAAAGCTCATTTTGAAGGAAATTGAATTCTCTACAACTTTGATGTTGAGGATTAAGCCCAAAAATGCTTCATTTGAAAGATATGATCTAAGACATTATAGGTCATTTCAAAAGTCAACAAAAAGTCAACAACTTCAAAAGGGCATAACTTGAGATTGGTAAATGATATGGACCTGAAACCAATGGGGTTGTTTAGAGGACTCTTCAAGCTTTCTAAAAAGTCCAAGAACACCCTCATACCTTTAAAATTGAGGGAGATGTGACCTTGCAAAGTTGGGAAATTTTGTGATGGTTTATGTTGAAAATGGAGGCTTAAAAGTATTTCTTTCCAAATGGGCTGCCCAAGTCATGACCCAATCCATACACAAACACTATGCACGACCCAAACCACTTAAAATCTGATTTTTATTATTTTTATTTTTATTTATTTTGATTTAAATCATTAAAAATCATTTTAAATATAAATAAAATATAAAAATTAAAGATTTTATTTGGATAATGTTTCTAGAATTTCATAATTGGTGATTTGAATCAAAGAGGAATGAAATCATGTGATCTCTCCCAAAAAAGCAAGCATTCAAGAGCAAATATTTGACTTTTAACACTTGATCAATTTCAATCTTTTTTGGATCAAATATCCACACAACCCATCCATGTTTCTGACCTAAATCACTCCCACATATATACTAAGCATAACCCTAGTCCTCATTGACGAAATGGAGCAGCCTAAAGGTAAGATCAAAAACACAAAAATCCTTCCAAAAGTCACATTCGGGTTTTCAAATTCAGGGCATTGCAAGGTATTTTGAAGACATAGCAAGCTTCCTTGGACTCTTCTGATCATAAATCATCATCCATATGCATCTCATACGCACCCAATTGCTCAACCCGAATTCATCTTGACCTTGAATATATTTTTTTCGAATCCATTGATTTGTTATGTTTAAATTGTTTTTGATTGTCTAATGATGTTCATGATGTTGTGTGGATTGATTCTGGGCAGGAAAACTCAAGAACCAGTGCTTAATTCGTGAGATGCCATTTTTAGGGTTTTGACCTAGGTTTGGGGATCTTCGATTAGATGAACATAAATTAATTTTAAAGACATAGAATTGATCGTGTGAATGTTTGGATCATGATGCTGGTTTCAATTTTGCAAAATCTTACAGTTTGGTTGCTTGTTGATGATTATAGGTTCTGCTGGGAATATTTGTTTCGCAGGAAAACTTGTAACTATTTTCGCAGGAAAAACTGTAGGTTTCAAGGAAGAAGAAGGTCATCTCCCGCGCGTTCGCAAATTCAAATTATTGTTAATTTATTTTATTATTGTTCTGTTGTTTGTAATCACACGCGCATGTGTGTCCTGGTGGTTAGGCTGAAGCGTATTTGCTACAAAGGCCCTGGTTCGATTCTTGGCCATGGCATTGTTTTTTTGTTTTATTTTTCAGGATAAAGGAAGATTCAATATATTATGAATCATGGTCAACAAACTAACAGTTGGGCTCTTCCAGCCGGGTGGTGAGGTGCGCGTTTGTGAATATAAAGGTCCTGGGATCAAATCCCACCCCAGGCCTTTTGTTCATTTATTTTTCTGGATTTTCAAGGGCAAGGCACAAAAACAACTATGCACCAATCTTTATCACCTGCGTGTGGGCTAGCCTGATGGTCATTATTGTTGCTGGTAAACATGAGGTCTTGGGATCAAATCCCACCAGGTTCCTTTTCTTTTCCTTTCTTTTATTTTTCTTTTATTTTCTAGTTTAATTCAATTGGTTTAAATAATTAACATATTATTATTTATATTATAAAATATGTATATATATTATGTAGTCTAATTACTCTTAAAATAATTTTCTAAAAAAATATAAAACTCTTGATTTTTTTTTATTTTGTATAGTTTTATATTAATTAAGATAACTTTATATGATTATTAAAAAATAAATTTTTGTATATAAGTTAACCCTAATTTTCACAAATCCTAAAAAATAAAACCCTAATTTTATAAAACTCTAAAAATATTTTTTTTAAATACAAATCTAATTCTATTTCTTTGTAATTTTATTTTCTAATGTAATTATAATGTACATTTGTTTAGTATGATTCATGTAAATAATAAAAATATAATTAAAAATTGTTTCTATCATCTAAAATATAAATATATTCCATATTATTAAAAATTAAATTTTTGTAAATATACTTATAATTTATTTTTCTCTTTATATATTAAGTAAATACTTTTTATAACTTTTGTTTAGAAAATAATTGAATTCATAATAATTAAGTTTTGTGGTTATAATATATTTAAAAAAATAATTTAATAATTTGTAAATTAAAATAATTGTATGTTCATGTTTGTTTTATCTAAATATAATTTGTTCATATTAAAACTTGTTAATTCCTTATCCTTATAATATTTTAACTTTTATTATTCTTATTACTAACCATTTTATTTTACATTAATTATTATGCTTATTATTTTACTAACTTTATAATTTTTTATTATTTATTAACCCTTCTTATTTTATTACTAATTATTTTTATTGCTTATCATTAACCCCTTTATCTTTTATTATTTATTGCTTATTTATACTTTACTTATTTTTATTTAATTATTTTGCTTATTATTTTTATTATAATTTTGTAATTGTTTCCCGGTTGTAATGTTGTAATTATTTTAATTATTTTTGCTATGGTTAGTAATTAGGGAGTGCAAAACATGTATGTTTTTTTAAAATTAATTCTAGATCACTTTTTAATCAAAGATAATTAAAATAAATACTTCACACACGTAAGTCGATTTTAATCGCCGTCTCACTTTCTAAGGATATCCCTCAGGTTTCCTATGAATAATGGTTAAGTGGGGTGTATAAAGCAAGTCCTTCAAAAGATAAATCATCAAAGTCCCTTATGGTTGCCTATACGAATCGAGTCCCTTCGAAATAAATGATGATAGTCCCTTCCTTATGCTTATTACACCCCACAATGGCCTTCAAAAATCAAATTGTCCCTCACATGTCCCTTAACATCCAAAGTAAGGACTACCTACTCCATTATAGTAGGGATAGTCTTACTAAGGAAAGGAAAAAGAACAAGAAAGACTTTAAATTCTAGGGTAGGTTCCTCTTATGTACTTGCTCACTTCAAAAATTTTTCAAACTTAAACAAATTTCAAACAAATTTTCAAACAAGTTTCTTACACATCCGTACATGGATTATTATTAAACTATTCTGAAAATTTTTCTATTCACACACTACACTTTCAAAACAATTTAAAGTAAGCTTAAGTACCTAAGAGCCCATGGATAACCATGGATGAAAAGGATGCTAATACCTTCCCTTTTCATAACCTACCCCCCGGACCCAAAATATTCTCTAAGGTCTTTCCTGTTCTTTTATACCCTTTCCTTATGGATAAAATAAAAGTCGGTGGCGACTCTTGCTATCCGCAACATAACTTAAAGTCAGTTCTCCCACCGTGTTACAGAACTGGCGACTCTGCTGGGGAGCTATTTTAAGAGGGGTACCCTTAGGAATTAAGATCACTTTGAATTGCTTGCCTTGTTTGATTTATATTACTTGTTGGGATGCTCTTATGTGTGAAAGGTCCTAACCCGGATCTAGTGTACCTTAGGTAAATGGCAATAGACCAAGGAAACTGTACGACGTATATCGATACGGTTGATCTGGTGGCCATAGTTAGTGCGACTTCTTGGTTGGTGCTTATATTCCTTAAGTCAAGTTGAGGATAATATTGAGGCTGCCATATGTTGTCAATGCACTAACTAACTTTTAGAACCCTAGTTAACTCATCTTGGCCTTTAGAAAGTAGTGAGGTAACCGGCTTTGGTGCAGACTGAAGTTGGTTGACACTCGATACTACACTCATTGAGATCTTAAACTTGGAGGGTTTTGGTTGGCAAGTAAGTTGCCTTCTGATCAACCACCCTTGTGAAGGATCAATGATATTGAGATCCCTTAGAACCTGGTTACTTTTGTAGGACAGGATGAACCATCTAACTTCAGGGGAGGGTACTTACCTTTGAACCTCATGCAAGCCTTTAAACCTAGGGCTATGGTGTGACTTGTTTGTGTGTGCCACATGTTTGTGATTGAGCATAACATCATGACATCATCATGCATCATGAGCATGCCATTTTCCCTAACCATTTCAAGGACCAAGGGATTTATCTTTGTTCTTTGTTGCAGGTCATGGCTTCTGCTCGTAGAAACACCATCAGGATCAACTTTGTAGGGATACCTCCTAAGCTTAAAGAGTTGGTTTCTCAAATGCATGATCACTCCCGATTCAACAAGAGACATGGTCATCTATTGGATCTGGTCACTTCAGGGTTCAGTGAAGATATGATGAGTGTCCTGTTTCAGTTCTTTGACCCTAAGCACCACTGCTTTACATTCCCTGACTATCAGTTGGTCCCTACCATGGAGGAGTTCTCTAAGCTTCTGGGTATACCTGTTCTTGATCAAAGACCCTTCACAGGTTTGGAGAAGGAACTTAAACCTGAGGTTATTGCTGCAGCTCTACATCTGAAGAAGTCTGACATTGTTCTAGAAACGAGAAGTGGAGTCAAGGGTATTCTTGCTAAGGTATTAGTGGATAAAGCTCAAATGTTCTTGAAGGCCATGAGCTATGATGCTTTTGAGGAGATCTTAGCCTTACTGATATATGGCTTAGTATTGTTCCCCAATCCAGATCAGTTCATAGATGTTCATGCCATCAACATTTTCCTGAGTCACAATCCAGTACCTACATTGCTTGGAGACATCCTTCATTCTCTTCATACCCGTACTACAAGGGCAAGAGGAACTTTGATGTGCTGCATACCTTTACTTTCTAGGTGGTTTATTTCTCGCCTTCCTCGCTCAGTAATGAAGAATGAGCAAGGATTCAGATGGTCCAAGAGGATCATGTCACTTTCTCACTCAGATATTCATTGGTGCTCCAGATCTATGGAGAATGTCACTATCATTGACCGTTGTGGGGAGTTTCCTAATGTGCCACTTCTAGGCATAAGAGGAGGCATCACCTACAACCCTTCACTAGCTTTACGACAGTTTGGTTACGCTCGGAGTGATGGTCCACATGACATGTTAATCCAGGGCATTGTGTTTGACTACGACAACGATCTTCAAGGTTACCGTCAGAGATTCATACGAGCTTGGGGAAAAGTAAACAGGGTTGACAGCAAGACACTGGAGCCTAAGTACACTATTCCTATGGAGGCTTATCTCAGATGGGTACGATCTCGTGCTCAGACACTCATGATGCCATATCCTGCCATCCTACCAGTTACCATGGAACCTGTTGCTGAAGGAGACACAGCTTATACCATCCTTCACCCAGACATGCCTACTGATATGGAAGACTTGCAGAGATCATGGATCCAACTGAAGGAGCAAAGGGATACTTTCGAGGCTCATTACAAAGCAAGCCAAGCAAGAATCCTAGAGCTCACAAAGCAACTTCACGAGGAACGAAACCTCAACTCATACCTCAACACAAAGAGGAAACGTCCATGGGAGACTTAGAACCCCATCTTTTGTACTTATTTCACTTTCATTTTTGTAAGCCTAAAAGGCAAAACAAGTTATTACTAATAAAAAGTTACTTTCTTGTTTGTTTAAGCAAATTTAAATCCTGCGGTCCTTGAAAACATTGCATATGCATTCCCATATCATTTCATTGCATCACAGGTTTATAATTGTGCACAGGTTTCTCATCTTCTCGCTGTTTATTTCAGCAATGGCTCTTGAACAATCAGTTAAGGATCTTCAGGCACAGAATACACAGTTCCAAGAATTGATCCTGAACCTGACCAAGGGGCAGGATGAATTGAAGACACTGCTGGCTAAGAAGAAGAATCCTGAGGACAACAAGGATGATCAGCTACAAGCTGAGATGACAGGAATGAGGGCCCAGATGAATGACCAGGTGGCTCTTATTCAAAAATTAGCTCAGGGGCAAGAAGAGTTAAGAACCTTTCTCCACAAACTTCAAAGTAATGGAGTCAGGAATCTAATTGTCGGTCAACCTCCGTTAAAACAAGCTGATTTGGTTGAAAGGAGGATGAGGATAAAAGAGGGTAAGAGACAGGTTGCCATTGATTGTTCTTCCATTAAAGAAGAAAGATCTGATAAGGTTAATCCACCTCAACACCAGAAAGGTAGAAGGCAGTTTATCAAGTTCAGCACTCCAATGTCACAAGTTTTGCAATGTCTGTTGGAGATGAAGTTGATTTCCTTGGAAAATCCTCCTCAAAATCCTAAAACTTCCTCTCCTCGCTATAATCCCAAGGCAAGGTGTGAGTACCACTCCAACAGCCCTGGACATGATACTAATAGCTGTTGGGCATTGAAGGAAAAGATCCAAGACCTGATTGACGAAGGAATCCTAGAGGTTACTCCAGAGGGTCAAGTTGAGTTCTACTATCATCCAGCAAACACCGAAGCTGCAAGACAAGTTGCCCAAGTTTGCAAGAAAGAAAGCCTACCTGTCCCTGTTGAGATATGGGGCACCTTGGGACATCCAAGTGGAAAATTTGATTTCATGGTGAAGTATACCGCTCCTCAAAGTTCACAGATTGCAATTGAAGACATTCAGCCAACTGGATGGGACAACATTTGAAATTTCTTTTATTTGTTTGAACACTTACTATTATGTTAAACTTTTGTTTTCATTAATGCATTGCATATGTTTGTCTTGAATTAATCCATTCGTTCCACTATATTTTGAATTATGCTTCTTATTTCTATCTTGTGATATTTAACTCCTGATAAAGCTATAAGCCTGTAGAGGGAGGATGACGAAAACAATACCATAATCTTATGCAGTATGCTTTTGAACAGACTATGCTGACGATGTACAAGCATTGTTTCAATTCCTAAACAGTGGAGATATAAGGAAGTTAATCCCTAGTCAACCCTTTTTGAGCCTATGAAGTAGGAGTTTTTATTCTCGCACAAATTAAAACCCTTATTCATAACCTGGGGCAGGGTAGTTACTCAGTTAACTCAAAAATGCCAATTATCTGTGTTGTACACAACTAATGATGGTTCTCTGTAATCATGAAACCTGACAGTCAATATCCAGCAAAGGAACAATTCACTAGGTCAAAACCTATGAAGGAGACTTAGTAAAACATTAAGACATCCCACTGACTGTAATCTTGAAATAAGCAGTTCAGGCAAAAAGAAGGGATAATAAAGTCAAAAAAAAAAAAAAAAAGAGGTCACTATGAATCCTCAACAAAGAAAGATGACTGAAGGTTCAAATAAACTTTTGGTTGCCAAACCATCACAAAATATCAATGTTACAATACCACACTTCTGTGAAATCTCAATGCATAAGTTAACTGAGCATAGGACTGAAGAACATCATGGAGATTGGGTTGGGTACAAATAAAATTTGAGCCTTTATCCTTTGTTTCTTAAACCGTGAACCAGGCCACGTTATAACCCTTTAAAAGTCCTAACTGAAGCATGGTTAGTTCGAAAGCGTACTGCTACAAAAGGTATCCTGACTCCTTTAGGGCTTGTCATAAAATTTGAGTTAATATCGCAGTTTTCAAAAAAAAAAATAATAATAAAAAAAAAATAAACAGTTTTTCAAAAAAAATTGTTTTCAAGACAGACATAAGCATTGCATTTTTGAATATATATTGTTTGCATATACCTGAATGTTTGACAAATGGAGAAGCTTACAGGATGAATGTTCAAATGAACTAAGGTCCTTCCGATAAGCAAAGTTGCTTCCTGGATCAAAGTCCATGTATATAAAGGGGCATAGCCACTGTTTCCCAATCCATGGGCATTCCAAGTTACTGTTCAGATCATTCAGGGCAATCAGTTCCAGATCCAACAGTACTTAATGACCAGGGGCAGTTCTTCTCATATCTTTGAAGTGCCAAGGGTAACATTACAGAATTCATAATGCCAGGGGCATGGTCGTTGTTTCCTAATCAAGGGGGCATTCTAAGTTACTGTTCAGATCATTCAGGGCAATCAGTTCCAGATCCAACAGTGCTTAATGGCCAGGGGCAGTTTTTCTCATATATTTGAATTACCAAGTGTGACATTACAAAGTTCACAATGCCAGGGGCATATGCTTATGGGGCATTCTACTTGTTTCTTTTGAGATGACTCATTACAGATACTTCCATTATGGGACAATTCATCCTCAACCAAGGGGCAATACTTTCTTTTCAAATATAGTATCCGGAGAGCACATGGTCTATTACAACTTGAAGACCCAGTCCTCTACCTTGATTTGGGATTCTCAGCAGAAGCTATGGTGGAAATTAATTGTCTACGCCAGTAGTATCAGATGGTGTCAGTATCATGTCTTCAGATCCAGCTATGAGGATCTCTGGGAAGGTATTCAGGAAAGTTATGGGTTTCAGGAGCTCTAAATCCAATTAGTGATACACTCTCGAAGTTGAGACGATTCTGTTTTCAAGTTCAGCTTTACTTTTCCCTTCTGAATCCAGATTTACTTTTACCCTATTTTGCATAAGCGGAACGTCCATTGGTTATGTATGCTCTTAATATGATTAATGTTTACCAGAAATGCACGAAAATGCAGTAATAGTATTTACTAAGGACGAACGAGGGAAGGATTTCAACGAAGCTTCGCCGGTTCACCCTTACAAAACAGTTACAAATCCCTCAGTAGGGCAAATCCATCTTCATAAAGTTCCATCTCCCTTGGAATTTATATCCATCTCTTTTATCCTCATACGGATATACGGGAACTTACTTTCCTATAAGGGTACGAAGAACGAAGACGGGATGTTATACTTGTCCTATTATCAAACGAAGACGAAGGTTATATATACCTTTGCTATCCCCAGCATACGGGAAGTTATCTATATCTTGTTATCCCCAGCATACGGGAGGTTATCTATACCCTGTTATCCCCAGCAGACGGAGAGTTATATATTCCTCAGCAACGAATCGGGATTTATTTTCCCTGGCCAGCAGTTATTATACGAAGATATCCAGACGCTTCCGGCAGTATCATATCATACATACATCATTTACATCATACCATAACATACATATCCATATACATAATACATTACCTAAGTGCATCCTATCATACATGCATACATAAAGCATAAACTAATATCATTATACAAAAGCTACCTTGTTTCAGGTTAATTATCCAACAAACAAATTTATGAGCTCCAGGACTGCTTTATTGTCACCTCAGGGTTACTTTATCCTCCTGATAACTTCTCATTACTTCAAGACTGCTTTAGAGTTATCATTATTGATTGCTCTATCCTCCTGAAGCCATTACTTCAAGACTGCTTTAGAGTTATCATTATTGATTGCTCTATCCTCCTGAAGCCATTACTTCAAGACTGCTTTAGAGTTATCATTATTGATTGCTCTATCCTCCTGAAGCCATTACTTCAAGACTGCTTTAGAGTTATCATTATTGACTGCTCTATCCTCCTGAAGACGTATCACATTAGTATTTCAAGACTGCTTTAGAGCTATCCATTGCTCTATCCTCCTGAAATCATTACTTCAAGACTGCTTTAGAGTTATCATTATTGATTGCTCTATCCTCCTGAAGCCATTACTTCAAGACTGCTTTAGAGTTATCATTATTGATTGCTCTATCCTCCTGAAGACGTATCACATTAGTATTTCAAGACTGCTTTAGAGCTATCCATTGCTCTATCCTCCTGAAATCATTACTTCAAGACTGATTTAGAGTTATCGTTATTGATTGCTCTATCCTCCTGAAGACGTATCACATTAGTATTTCAAGACTGCTTTAGAGCTATCCATTGCTCTATCCTCCTGAAATCATTACTTCAAGACTGCTTTAGAGTTATCATTATTGATTGCTCTATCCTCCTGAAGCCATTACTTCAAGACTGCTTTAGAGTTATCATTATTGATTGCTCTATCCTCCTGAAGCCATTACTTCAAGACTGCTTTAGAGTTATCATTATTAATTGCTCTATCCTCCTGAAGCCATTACTTCAAGACTGCTTTAGAGTTATCATTATTGATTGCTCTATCCTCCTGAAGACGTATCACATTAGTATTTCAAGACTGCTTTAGAGCTATCCATTGCTCTATCCTCCTGAAATCATTACTTCAAGACTGCTTTAGAGTTATCATTATTGATTGCTCTATCCTCCTGAAGACGTATCACATTAGTATTTCAAGACTGCTTTAGAGCTATCCATTGCTCTATCCTCCTGAAATCATTACTTCAAGACTGCTTTAGAGTTATCATTATTGATTGCTCTATCCTCCTGAAGCCATTACTTCAAGACTGCTTTAGAGTTATCATTATTGATTGCTCTATCCTCCTGAAGCCATTACTTCAAGACTGCTTTAGAGTTATCATTATTAATTGCTCTATCCTCCTGAAGCCATTACTTCAAGACTGCTTTAGAGTTATCATTATTGATTGCTCTATCCTCCTGAAGACGTATCACATTAGTATTTCAAGACTGCTTTAGAGCTATCCATTGCTCTATCCTCCTGAAATCATTACTTCAAGACTGCTTTAGAGTTATCATTATTGATTGCTCTATCCTCCTGAAGACGTATCACATTAGTATTTCAAGACTGCTTTAGAGCTATACATTGCTCTATCCTCCTGAAATCATTACTTCAAGACTGCTTTAGAGTTATCATTGCTCTATCCTCCTGAAATCATATTATTACTTCAAGGCTGCTTTAGGGTTATCATTATTGATTGCTCTATCCTCGTGAAGACATGCTGTTACATCAGTATTACTCCAGTATCCTGAAAGCATATCATCAATACCTCAGGACTGCTCCAGACTCTTGACAGCTTTCATTATACCTCCATATTTTGGACTGCTTTATCTTCCAAGAAATATATCTGAAGAACTTTCCCCTAGTGGCATCTTTAAGCCCACTCAATCATGTTCAACCAACCATCAATATCACTCTATGCACTAGTGAGTGCAAATTTTTGGGCTTTTGTGTTCAATCCCCTTCAACCTTCCAGGTCACGACTGGCAAATATACCAATCTAACCCCTCAGGTTTCAGAAAATTGAACAGGGGCAGCTGTTGCACCCCAAAATTTGCCCTCACAATATAAGACTTTGTGTTCTAAGAAGGTTCAAAAGGTTCACAAGTCCCACAACACTTGTATAACCTTTCATGAGGTTCATGAAGTCTACAAATTGCTTCTTGAAGGTTCACAAGGTTCACAAGTCCCACAACACTTGTATAACCTTTCATGAGGTTCATGAAGTCTACAAGTTGCTTCTTGAAGGTTCACAAGGTTCACAAGGTTCACAAGCTTCACAATACCTCCCATGAGTATCACAAGACATCTTATGAAGATTCACAAGGTTCACAAAGTTCACCATTGGTCAGAAGAGTTGACAATTCCCTCAGACAATGCACCTCCTAAGCAGTACATCCAAAACTAGGGTTTTGACTTTAATCAGGCTAAAAGGACTTCCAATACCTCAAGTGAGTTTCATAACATCTTATATATGTGTAAGAACCTCCATGACGAGTTTCAAGGCTTTTCTCAAAAGTTTACCCAGTCAGATGATCAGATAAGTCAAAATCAGTCAATGCAGTTAAAAAGTCAAACTGAGGTCAACTGGGGTCAAACCAAAGTCAAACTTCATGATTTTTTGCCAACATCAATTATATGAAGTAAAATTCATCATTTGATCAAGGGTTGATCATGATTCATCAAGGAGATTCCAGATCATCAATAATCAGGAGTTTCTAAATTAGGGTTTCCTTAGTAAAAGTCAACTGAACTTTGACCAGCCATAACTTTCACATACTTCATCACCAAGTCTCCATCCAAAGCTCATTTTGAAGGAAATTGAATTCTATACAACTTTGATGTTGAGGATTAAGCCCAAAAATGCTTCATTTGAAAGATATGATCTAAGACATTATAGGTCATTTCAAAAGTCAACAAAAAGTCAACAACTTCAAAAGGGCATAACTTGAGATTGGTAAATGATATGGACCTGAAACCAATGGGGTTGTTTAGAGGACTCTTCAAGCTTTCTAAAAAGTCCAAGAACACCCTCATACCTTTAAAATTGAGGGAGATGTGACCTTGCAAAGTTGGGCAATTTTGTGATGGTTTATGTTGAAAATGGAGGCTTAAAAGTATTTCTTTCCAAATGGGCTGCCCAAGTCATGACCCAATCCATACACAAACACTATGCACGACCCAAACCACTTAAAATCTGATTTTTATTATTTTTATTTTTATTTATTTTGATTTAAATCATTAAAAATCATTTTAAATATAAATAAAATATAAAAATTAAAGATTTTATTTGGATAATGTTTCTAGAATTTCATAATTGGTGATTTGAATCAAAGAGGAATGAAATCATGTGATCTCTCCCAAAAAAGCAAGCATTCAAGAGCAAATATTTGACTTTTAACACTTGATCAATTTCAATCTTTTTTGGATCAAATATCCACACAACCCATCCATGTTTCTGACCTAAATCACTCCCACATATATACTAAGCATAACCCTAGTCCTCATTGACGAAATGGAGCAGCCTAAAGGTAAGATCAAAAACACAAAAATCCTTCCAAAAGTCACATTCGGGTTTTCAAATTCAGGGCATTGCAAGGTATTTTGAAGACATAGCAAGCTTCCTTGGACTCTTCTGATCATAAATCATCATCCATATGCATCTCATACGCACCCAATTGCTCAACCCGAATTCATCTTGACCTTGAATATATTTTTTTCGAATCCATTGATTTGTTATGTTTAAATTGTTTTTGATTGTCTAATGATGTTCATGATGTTGTGTGGATTGATTCTGGGCAGGAAAACTCAAGAACCAGTGCTTAATTCGTGAGATGCCATTTTTAGGGTTTTGACCTAGGTTTGGGGATCTTCGATTAGATGAACATAAATTAATTTTAAAGACATAGAATTGATCGTGTGAATGTTTGGATCATGATGCTGGTTTCAATTTTGCAAAATCTTACAGTTTGGTTGCTTGTTGATGATTATAGGTTCTGCTGGGAATATTTGTTTCGCAGGAAAACTTGTAACTATTTTCGCAGGAAAAACTGTAGGTTTCAAGGAAGAAGAAGGTCATCTCCCGCGCGTTCGCAAATTCAAATTATTGTTAATTTATTTTATTATTGTTCTGTTGTTTGTAATCACACGCGCATGTGTGTCCTGGTGGTTAGGCTGAAGCGTATTTGCTACAAAGGCCCTGGTTCGATTCTTGGCCATGGCATTGTTTTTTTGTTTTATTTTTCAGGATAAAGGAAGATTCAATATATTATGAATCATGGTCAACAAACTAACAGTTGGGCTCTTCCAGCCGGGTGGTGAGGTGCGCGTTTGTGAATATAAAGGTCCTGGGATCAAATCCCACCCCAGGCCTTTTGTTCATTTATTTTTCTGGATTTTCAAGGGCAAGGCACAAAAACAACTATGCACCAATCTTTATCACCTGCGTGTGGGCTAGCCTGATGGTCATTATTGTTGCTGGTAAACATGAGGTCTTGGGATCAAATCCCACCAGGTTCCTTTTCTTTTCCTTTCTTTTATTTTTCTTTTATTTTCTAGTTTAATTCAATTGGTTTAAATAATTAACATATTATTATTTATATTATAAAATATGTATATATATTATGTAGTCTAATTACTCTTAAAATAATTTTCTAAAAAAATATAAAACTCTTGATTTTTTTTTTATTTTGTATAGTTTTATATTAATTAAGATAACTTTATATGATTATTAAAAAATAAATTTTTGTATATAAGTTAACCCTAATTTTCACAAATCCTAAAAAATAAAACCCTAATTTTATAAAACTCTAAAAATATTTTTTTTAAATACAAATCTAATTCTATTTCTTTGTAATTTTATTTTCTAATGTAATTATAATGTACATTTGTTTAGTATGATTCATGTAAATAATAAAAATATAATTAAAAATTGTTTCTATCATCTAAAATATAAATATATTCCATATTATTAAAAATTAAATTTTTGTAAATATACTTATAATTTATTTTTCTCTTTATATATTAAGTAAATACTTTTTATAACTTTTGTTTAGAAAATAATTGAATTCATAATAATTAAGTTTTGTGGTTATAATATATTTAAAAAAATAATTTAATAATTTGTAAATTAAAATAATTGTATGTTCATGTTTGTTTTATCTAAATATAATTTGTTCATATTAAAACTTGTTAATTCCTTATCCTTATAATATTTTAACTTTTATTATTCTTATTACTAACCATTTTATTTTACATTAATTATTATGCTTATTATTTTACTAACTTTATAATTTTTTATTATTTATTAACCCTTCTTATTTTATTACTAATTATTTTTATTGCTTATCATTAACCCCTTTATCTTTTATTATTTATTGCTTATTTATACTTTACTTATTTTTATTTAATTATTTTGCTTATTATTTTTATTATAATTTTGTAATTGTTTCCCGGTTGTAATGTTGTAATTATTTTAATTATTTTTGCTATGGTTAGTAATTAGGGAGTGCAAAACATGTATGTTTTTTTAAAATTAATTCTAGATCACTTTTTAATCAAAGATAATTAAAATAAATACTTCACACACGTAAGTCGATTTTAATCGCCGTCTCACTTTCTAAGGATATCCCTCAGGTTGCCTATGAATAATGGTTAAGTGGGGTGTATAAAGCAAGTCCTTCAAAAGATAAATCATCAAAGTCCCTTATGGTTGCCTATACGAATCGAGTCCCTTCGAAATAAATGATGATAGTCCCTTCCTTATGCTTATTACACCCCACAATGGCCTTCAAAAATCAAATTGTCCCTCACATGTCCCTTAACATCCAAAGTAAGGACTACCTACTCCATTATAGTAGGGATAGTCTTACTAAGGAAAGGAAAAAGAACAAGAAAGACTTTAAATTCTAGGGTAGGTTCCTCTTATGTACTTGCTCACTTCAAAAATTTTTCAAACTTAAACAAATTTCAAACAAATTTTCAAACAAGTTTCTTACACATCCGTACATGGATTATTATTAAACTATTCTGAAAATTTTTCTATTCACACACTACACTTTCAAAACAATTTAAAGTAAGCTTAAGTACCTAAGAGCCCATGGATAACCATGGATGAAAAGGATGCTAATACCTTCCCTTTTCATAACCTACCCCCCGGACCCAAAATATTCTCTAAGGTCTTTCCTGTTCTTTTATACCCTTTCCTTATGGATAAAATAAAAGTCGGTGGCGACTCTTGCTATCCGTAACATAACTTAAAGTCAGTTCTCCCACCGTGTTACAGGGGGGAGACAAAGAGACTTTTGTTTGATAACCGTTAAGTTATGCATATGTATCCTCTCGTGCAATGAGGAAGTCAGAACACCATAGTTTAACTCAAAGAGACTTAGATGCTTTTATGTGAACTGCATACTTGTCTATGCTCAAGTGTGTGACTCGTCTGAACCGAGTGCTAACTGTCTTGCATTAGACGGAAGAAGCGAGTTCTCGTTTTCAGAGTGAATGTGATGAGAAAACAATCCCAAAGGAGACGTTTATTGTTTGTTTTTGTGTTTTCAGTTTTTTATTGTTTTTGATGTTTTGCATAAGATAATGAGCTTAAGCCTTAATCAAGGATTTGCAAACTCATTATATCACCCCTGATTAGGGATAATGAGTCTACTTAAGTATGAGATGAAAATCTCAACTTAATTACCATAATGATGCAGGATTAAGATCATTAACTTACTTTTGATTATTAAGTGTTTTTGGATTTTTGTTTTGTGTTAAGTAATGAGTTTAATCTCTAATCAGGGATTAGTGAACTCATTACACCATCCTAAGAGAAGGATGATAGATGAGGACACTTAAGATAAGGAAGACTCCTCAACATAATCCATGGTTAGGGATTAAAATCATTATATAACAAGCCTTTATTAAAGTGGATTTTAATTAAAGGTGGGATTAAGAAATGGATTTTATGTTTGTAAGACTAAACCTGAGAGGGACTTATCCATTAAACACTAGGGTTAGTCCCTCTGAACCAAAATGCAGAGATGTAACCCTAATATAAGGCCCAAGTTACAAGCTTAAATCTTAATGATTATTAGGTGTTTTGATTAGGATGTGTAAACAACTTAAAGGTTTAACACTAAGTATAAAAGTTATACATTCCATCCTAAGATAAGGATACAGGCATAACCCTAATTCAAAGTCTTAAAACTTTAACTGTTTAGCCTTGATTATGAGATGAGAAGCAGAGACTCAAGGAGACTCAAAGGTAAAAACTAGGGGAGACTATGTACATCCCTAAAGTTATCATGCTTAGATATTCCTATGGTTTGTGAGGCTTAGAGAAAGATCTTCATATGGCTACCAAGGAAGAAGAATCAGATGAAAAGAGAAGAGAAATGAGAATAGGTTACTTAATTCCTAAAGAAGTTGAGTAACCTAAGAGAAAGAAAGAGAGCAAGAGAGAGCATAAGTGAGTCAAACTCACTTCAAAGACAAATAAATATGCAAATGAAGAGATAAGAAGAGGTTGGATGTGGAGGCAAATCCACATCCTAAACAACTTACCTGAAGCCCCTGAAAAGTTAGTATGAATGCATAAGATATGAAACAAAAGGAAATAAGGCAAGTGAATATACAATGGTCAAAACCAGAAGCGTAAACATAATGCAAATGTGTTATGAAATGATGAAAAGACAAGTACAATGTTTATGCATGATCATACAAGAGATGGGATGAAAAGGAAAGCATGTTAGAAGTTTGAAATCACATGGATACACATAAGAAGTAATGAATGCAAAACATACCAAATGGATGCAACAATGATCAACCAATATTTGTACATGTCCTAAGGTATCTAAGATGACATACAAATGCATGAGATGTCATGACAAGTTCATTATGATGAAGCTATGCAAAGATGAATGCAAATGAACCTGACAAATTAGGGTTTTAAGAAAGTATGAGATGCACATGTCCACGACAGAAGGATAACACATGAAAAAAAATTGAAAATGCAACCAAATGAACGCTAAACACACATAAGATCACTCCCCAAATATGGAGGTCAGAAGCTATACCAAAGTCAAGTTATGGTTTTTCTAAGTTAGGCTAGGGTTTTGGGTACTTTTTCATGAAAAATACCAAACAAATGGAAAATGCAATGAAAAAATATGAGTTAAATACCCTAGATATTACATGCAAAGTATGAAAGGATGCAAAAGGAACCATGTGTGAACTCATCTTGGTTGATCAGAAATGGATTTTTGAAGTTAGGGTTAGAAAAATAGGAAATTTGGAAACCCTAATTCATGGTTAATTGTCAAAACATGATCAAACCCTAAAAGAAATTTGTAAGATGAGTTTGTAAATTATTATAAATGTTTATGGATGCTTCATGAATTTTTTGGTGATTTTTAAATACCTAAAAGTATTTTTAATTAATTAAAATGAATTAATTAATTAAATAATACAATTAAATGATTTAAAAATAGATTTTTAATGCAAAAATTAAAAATTAAAATATTTTTGGTTTCTGAAAATTATTTAAAGTGAAAGTGCAAAAGATTATATTTTTATAAAATGATTAGCTATTTTAAATAAATAAAGGAAAACAAAATGAAATAAATAAAATAAAAATGCAAAGTAATTACAAGGAATGACTCAGATTGCGTGGGAACTGGATCAAGGGCTGAGATCTCAAGTCAGCTTGACCTAGGGTGTGAGGATCTAAGGGTCTAGATTCAAATTTCCATTACGTGCGTGATCTTAGGGCTGTGGTTCAATCTGATTAAATTAATTAGGATTAAATTAATTAATTAAGATTAGGGTTTTAATGACATATCTGGACCGTTCGTGCACTAACCTAATCAGGATCCTATGGCTCAGATTCAAACTGGAAGCACTAATTCTAATTAATCTCAGATGACCGGAACAGTGCTCCGGTCATCTTCTCCGGCCAACCCCAAACCCTATCTTCTTTCCCAGGCCACCCCAAGCCCTCTAACCTGCCCAGAAACACTCCCCTAACTTCACTCAACTCAAATCAACAATCAAACAACATTTATCATACATGAATCAAGCAAATTGAAACAAAAATCAAAATACGGGCAAACTTTCAGAACATCATAACATACTAATTTTTCACTCATTTTCGATTCGAAACATATCATGATGATCAGGATAACATGTAGATTCAATTTATAACAAGAAAAAGAAGTTATGGAAAAAATGTTCTTGGAAGCTGCCTGAACTGAAGTTCTTCAAACCGGAGCTTTCAAGGCCTTCCCTTTGTGCAAACCAACTCCTTTGGACCTCCTTAAGCTATTGAGATGCTTGGATGAAGTTTATAGTGGCTAGTTTGAGAGGTTCAATTCTGATATGGCAGAAAATGAGGTTCTTGTGTATTGTGTTTCAGGCCATTATGAGGGGTGGGATTTGTTCTATGGGTGATGTGTGGTTGATTGGTGAAGAAATTTTTGAAGTTTGATGGCTGGATCGGGAGAATCGAAGAGAGGAAGTTTGAGAGGATTTTTGTGAATCTGAACTTGTGGTTGTGTTCAAGGCTTGTTGTGACGTGTTTTATGATCCTTAGGCAATGCATAAACAATTGGGATTGATCAGAAGAATGGTTGTGCACTGTGGGAATGGCATGGTTCAATTGGCTAAAAAGTCAAAAGTTTGTGTACTTGAGGTATGGGCCATGGCAAAGCTGATTTTCTGGCTGGATTGTGTTCAGCTGGCTTCAAGGATGACCTTTGGATCAAATGTTGTGAGCTGTATGGCTTGGATCAAGAGTTTGTATGTGTTTTGCATTTTCACAACTTTGAGAATTCTTGAGATGCAAGTCATGAAAATCCTTGGTTCTTGGCACAATTCTGGTCTAAAAAAATTGCATTATGTTTCTATGATGTGTAGAAGTGCATTAGAGGTCATGAGAAGGCTTGGAAAGCAAAATTGCATATTTCCCTCTTTGGCATGAACTTGAAAATTATGTGATTTTTTGCCATTTTTGATCCATCATAACTTGAGTTATAGGATGAATCAAGAGGAGTTCTTGTACTTTTTGAAAATGGGAAGATCCAATCTACAACTTTCATATTTGAAGACAATTCATTTGAAACATTTTTGATCATGAAAGAGGAGGTTGAAATTCTTTCCCAAAATGGAAAGTTTTCATTACAAGTCATGTCCAAAAATGGCAACTTTGCAAATGGCTCAAAATTCTTCAATATTGTGAACTTCCAAGCATTCCTAAGATCAAATAAAGATCATAGGACCTCAAATTGATGATGATGACACTTTGGAACCCTTGTTGGTGGCCTCAGATGCCCTGATTCTGACTTTTCTTGCACAACAAGTTACCATTTGATCATATGACTTTCACAATGAATTTTTTCTTTAAATTTGATACACATGCTCCTTATAACATATATAGACCAATATAATCAAGAATGGCCAAAAAATTTGAGTGTAAGGGCCTCAAACCCAAAACCCTAATTTCTGGTCATCTGTGTAGGAGCCCTGAGCCTGCCTGGGTGGCTTTGCAATCTCTTGTGATCTTTTGACTTTCAAGAACCCTTGGGGATATAATATGATCTTAGAGAACTCAAAGACCTTCTTGTCATGCTTCATGGTCATCTGGATGCCTCATACTCTTTTCAAGATTCATCTGATCACAAATCCTAGCTGTGCAACTTATGTAGTGAAATAACTATGCAGTGTGAGATGGTATGCTTATGCAATGCAATATGAAGGATCACAAGCCAAGGTGTGAAAAAAGAAAGGGAAAATTTGGGGTGTTTACACTTTCTATTTCACCACTGAGTTTGTTTCTTGTGGATGATTTTGATTCAGTTTCCTCCCCAGTTTATTATTTGGATGGAATTTCCCCAGTTGAGATATTTCCTCCTCGGGATGAGTCTTGTTTGACCGTTTCTCTCAAATTTGTTCTTGGATTGAACTTTGGTCCTTTTGGTGAATTTTTATTGCTCTGGAATTAAGCTATCATTATTTGATAGTGGGCAATACTTTCCCCAACTTGAGTATATCACTTTGGAATTAAGCTATCAATTATTTGATAGTGGGTAATATTACCAAATTAATCAAGCTCTTTTGCTTATACTCCTACCCAGTAAATCCGGTAGTTGAGAATTCTTTTAACCTCTACATATTTTTCTACCTAGTAAAAAGGTAGCAGAGGTTATCTCTCATTGCTTGTGCTCCTACCCAGTAAATCTGGTAGTCAAGAAGTTTTTTCTACCTAGTAAAAAGGTAATGGAGGCTATCCCTCTTTGTTTTGCTCCTATCTAGTAAATCGATAGTTGAATTCATTGTTTTCATATTTCCTACCCAGTAAACCGATAGTTGATGACTACGTTCCAACTCGGTATTCCTCCATTTTTGGGACTCGAATACTCTATTTGGTTATTATTCCCTGGTGTAAACACCACAAATTTGCCCTCACCCATTCACACTATGGCTTGAGATCTTTTCATATGCATAAGTTCAATCATAGCATCTCATATTGCATATTTGCTTCACTGCATTGATTCAAAGTCATCTACATCTAGGGTTTGTGATCCGAGCCATCCCTGAGCCATTTGAGCCACTCCAAAGGTCTTCAATCACTTCAAAGGGGTCCATGTATGTTCAAATATCATGTTATATCCTCACAAGGTCTAAGAAGTCAAATAATCACAAGAACTGAAAAAGGCATGGAAGCAGAGCCAGGCTTAACTGCACAGATGACCTAGAATTAGGGTTTTGGTTTCAGAGGCCATAACTCCAAATTTTTTGGTCATTCTTGTTTCTATTGGTCTATATATGGTATAAGGATCATGCATATCAATTTTCATGAAGAAATTCCATGGGGAAGGCATCTGATCAAGAGTTGACTTCTTGAGCAAGTCAGTGCAAATTCAGGGCATCTGAGGCCCCCAATGACCCAACCAAAGGGTGTTCTCCATCATTTTGAGTATGTATGATCTTTATTTGATCATAGAAGATGTTAAAAGTTCACAAAATTGAAGAATTCCAAGCCATTTGCAAAATTGCCTTTTTGGGAAAGTGACTTGTAATGTAAACTTGCTATTTTGGGAAAGTTTTTCAACATCCTCAAATTGATTCAAAAATGCTTCAAATGAGAAAACTTTGGTCATGAAAGTTGTATAATGGATCCTCCCATTTTCAAAAAGTACAAGAACTCATTCTAATTCATTTTGGATCAAAAGTTATGGCCTTGCAAAGTTGGATAAAATCATTGAAATTTCACTTTTCCACAAAAGGGAAAACTTGCAAATTCTTATGACAAGCCTTTATGTGACCTCTAATCATCATACAAACACAATGCATGACCTAAAATTCAGTTTGGCCCAAGAGATTTCCCATTTCCATGCCTTAATTTTCAAGTAACCATAAGCCATTTTCCTTAAAAATGCAAAAGAGGGAATTCTTGCAAAATGGTTCCCAAAGGTTTGTGTGATCTCTAGCTGGTCTCAAAACATTTCCATGACCTCATGAGACATCCCACACCACAAATGCAGCAATAAATATCACATGCTCATGACCAAAAAACCACAAAATGTAACAAGTTGCCAAAATGCAAAATCATCTCAAACTTATGATCCAAGCCATACAGCTCACCACAACTGATCCAAGAGTCATCCTTGAACTCAGCTGATGCAGTATAGGCCAAGAAACCATCTCTGCCACAGCCCATGCTTCAAGTACACCAAACCTTGACTTTTTGCAATTTCTCCCATACTCTTGGAATAGTGATCAGCAGCCTCTACTGACCTACTCCACAGCCTACTCACACATTATGGGAGTTATATAGAAATTCATTGGGCATTGAAACAAGACACATTCCAGCATCCACAAAATCTGCCAAGAACTTCCCTTCTTCGAATCTCCTCAAACAACCCTCAAACATCAAAAATTCCTTCACACACAAACCACAAATCACTCATAGAACCAAATCCACCCCCTGAAACTGCATGAATCATCACCCACAGAGACCTCCATTTCTGCTACACCAGAGTTGAATCACTCAAACCAACCACTCCCCAAGCTTTCTAAGCTCCATTCCATCATCAGGAGGTTCAAGGGAGAAGGATTGCACAAAGCTTGAGGCCAGAGAGCTCAGAATCAGGAAAGCTTCATCTCAGGTAAGAGGAAGAACTTTTTTCCCAGAAGTTGATTTTTAAGTTCATTTATGATGCTATGTGCTCCCCTGATCATGAATATGTATTTATTTTTTGAAATGGTGAAGAAACCAGCATGTATGGCATCTCTGAACATTTGCCCGTGTTTTATGATTTGCTTCGATTAAGGCTTGTGAGTGAAAATAAATGAATTTAAGGTGAGGGGTTTGGTTTAGATTGGTGAGAAGATCATTTTGGTGGAAGAAATTTCATGTTTGGTAACCTGTAGAAGATTCTAGGGTTTTTGTTTCGCCGGAGAAGACGACCGGAACACTGTTCCGGCCGTCTGAATTTGGGTAACCCTAATTAGGTTTAGCAGTGTAATTAATGAGAGTTTGAATTTGGACCGTGGATTCAGTTGACCAGGTTTGACTCTCGCGTGTTTGTGTGGCTCAGATCACACCATTAAACCCTAATCTGTCTTTATTAATTTAATAAATCACATTTAAGTTAATTAAGCCAGAAGAGATCCTGACCCTCAATTAGCGCGCGCAGTCAACCATTGACCCCCAAGTTTGAATCTCAACCATGGATTGTGCATACTTTCATATATTTTAATTTTAATTTCATTTATTTTGTATTTAATTTGCACGAATTATTTAAAATAGTAAAAAACATTTAAAAATTCTGAAAATTTTTGTCAAAGATTTCATTAATTTTTAGAACCCAAAAATATTTTTATTTTTATTTTTTGCATTAAAAATTATTTTTAAATCATTTAAATGTTTATTTTTAAATAGTTAATGAAAATTAATTAATTAAAAATACATTTAGGTATTTAAAAATCACAAAAAAATTCACATTGCATTTTAAAACATTTAGAAACATTATCAAACTCTCAAACCAAATTTCTTTTTTGTTCTTGATGCATTTTGGCAATTTTTGTTGGAATTAAATTCATTTTAAGGCAATATTTTGGTTCAAACTTTGAAAAATCCATTCTGCCTAACCTTTGAGAGTTTCATGATGGTTCTTCTTGCATTACATCCTTCATGGCATGTAGTTTATAGGATAAATTTGGTTTGAATTGATCTCTCATTTTCAATTTGTTTTGCATTTTCTATGATGAGGTACCTTAAAACCCTAATTGACTTGAGAAATTCATAACTTTCACTAGTTTAAGAGTTAGATCCCCTCCTTTGGGCAGTGAACTTGTATAGGTTTAGGGTATCTTTGATTGCATTTTCAATTTTTTATCATGTCATTTGCTTCTGATTTTGAATTTTGCTTTGTGTGTTGATCATAAACCCTAATTTGTGCCTTCCTTTGCATCCATCTTTCATTTGCTTGCATCCAACAACTTTCCATGACATTTTGTGCATCCATATGATTCATAATACATCTTAGGACATATTAGAATCATGTTTGATCATTGCATCTTTCATTTGCCATGTTATATGTCCATTGCATTTCATAAACTTTTCTTGAATTTCCATGGTTCAAGCATGCTTCATCTGCACCCATATCCTTGTATGATCATTCTCATGTCTTGCCTTGTGTTTTCATCCCCTTTTAGCATCATTAACATCATGTCTATGCTTTTGGTTTTGGTTTGTACCATGGCATTTCATCTCAGTTGCATTGCATCTCATTTCTTTTGCTAACTTTTCAGGTGGTAAGTTATTCTGAGAAGTGAATTTGCCTTCACTTCTCACAATCTCTTTTCATCCCTCTTGTGTATCATTACTTCATTTTATCTTGTGTATTTGAGTGAGCTTTCTCATTCATGTTCATCTTACTTTCTTTCTTCAAGCAACTTGTCTTCTTAAGTGAAGCAAGTTGTTTTGCTTCTCTTTGCTTCTTGCTCCTTTCATCTGCTTCCTTCCTGGTGGTTTCTCTGAAGATCTTCTTGCAAACCTCATTAACCCTAGGAATAACCAAGCATGATAATAATTAGGGTTTGATTAGTCCCCCATTTAGCTTTTACCTTTGTGTCATCTTTGAGTCTTCTCTTCTCATCTCTTAATCAAGGACTAAACCCTAAAGGTTTTAAGGCTTTATGATTAAGGTTATGCATGTATCCTTCTATTAGGATGGAGTGTATAACTTTAATTCTAAGTGTTAAACCCTTAATGTGTTTAAATCCTTTAATCAATTCACCTAATAATCACTAAGACATCAAGCTTGTAACTTGGGCCTTGCATTAGGGTTCTAATTCTTCCTTAATTGGTTAAGAAGGACTAACCCTAGTGTTAATGGACAAGTCCACCTCAAGTTGTCTTACAAACCTTAAAAATCACTTCTTCACCTTATCATTAATTAAAATCCATTTAACAAAGGCTTTGTTTTGTCATGAGGTTAATCCCTAATCATGGATTAAGTTGAGGAGCTTTCCTCAGCTTAAATGTTCTCATCTATTATCCTTCTATTAGGATGGTGTAATGGGTCCATTAAATCCTTGATTATGGCTTAATCTCATTACTCAACACTAAACAATAAACCACAAAAACATCTAAATAAATACAAGTAGGTTAATGATCTTAATCCTACATCATGGTGATTAAGTGTGAGGTGCTTACTTCACACTTAAGGTATTCTCATTACCCCTAATCAGAGGGAGGATGTGATGAGTTTACTAACCCTTGGCTTAGGCTTAAGCTCATTTTCTTATGACAAGCACAAAAATCAATAAAAGATTGAAAACACAAAAACAAACAATAATCGTCTCCTCCGGGATTCTTTTCTCATCTCACTCACTCACAAACGAGAACTTGCTTCTTCCGTCTAATGCAAGACAGTTTGCACCTGAGCCAGACAGGTCATACACTTGAGCATAGATAAGTAAGCAGTTCACAAGTCAAATCATCTTTCAGTCTCTTTGAGTCGAACTACGGTGTTCTGACTTCCTCATTGCACGAGAGGATACGTAGGCATAACTTAACAGTTATCGAACAAAAGTCTCTGTATATTCCCCCCTCTTCCAGTATTATTCTTTAAGCCTCATAATCTTGAGCTTCTTATTCTTGTTCTTACACTGACACTTCTACACTTCATACTTCTTTTACACTGACACTTGCATTCTTCCAACTTTAATACACAGATTTCACTGACACTACCCCTTTAAAACACAAATCTTTTAAGCGTGGATCCCGTCGAGTACGACGGACAATCTGGGTGCTAATACCTTCCCAGGTTGTAACCAACCCCCTTTCTCAGTTTCTCTGGTTTGCAACCGTCTTATCCATATCCTTTCTAGGTCTATGCAGCATTACCTTTCCTTCGGGATAAAAATGCCTAACTGGCGACTCTATTCAATTTCTTTCTCATTTCACCGACCGTTCGCGTCTGTACCCCTTCTGACCAGGTGTCATTTGGTGGGAGCGACAGCTTGGCGACTCTGCTGGGGACCCTTATACTGTAACCAGGGCTTCTGGTTCTTTTGTGGGTTCCTCCTAGCGCTTGTTTGATTTGTGTTTACTGGGGTGTTATGTGATAATTGTGTTTATATAGTTGTTTTATTTACTGCTTTATGTACAGTTATTTATTGCTTTCTTTACATTTTTATACATCATACTGTCATACTGTCATCTTGCTGGATCTGGTTTGTTGTTTTGGTGGGTGGGGTCCTATTGAGAGTTTGAAGTCCTATACCTGGGACCTGGGTGACACCTAGGCTAGAGTGGTTCATGTTCTTTCCCATTCCATTTCGGTCTGGTGCGGGAATATGAAACACGGTTCAGATGTGGGTTTCTTCTTGAGAACTCTGTGCTACAGATTTCCTGTAGTGCTAGGTGTAGACACCCCAAATTTGCCCTCTGGTTTTCTGGCTTTTCATTTTACATTCATACGCATTTTTGCATACCATTTGCATGTGCATAAGACATGGGATCGCTGTTTTCTGAGGATTAGGTTATCAGTCTTTTTGCATTTTTTATCTATTAATCATAAATCATGCATTTTCCTTTTTCCACCGTTCAACGTCTTTTTTTATTTTATTTTATAATTTGCAATTACTTTTGTTTACTTTATAAAATAATTTCATTTCAGATGATGTTAGAATTTGTTTAACCTTATTGGTAATCTTAGAACTTTAAGTTTAAAGTGTAGACTTGGAAATTTTATTTGTTTTAAACTTAGAATATTCTTTTAATTAGTTATTATTCCTTTAAATTTATTTATTTTTAATTTAAGTATGATTTTAATTTTGTTTTAAGTTTTTATTAGTCAGTTTAAATTTAATTTAAATTCATAATTTTATTAGTTAGTTTTGTTACTCTTTTACATATTTATTCAAATTTAAGGTATTAATTACTGTTTCTATTATTTTTGTTTAATTTTAACTGAATTTAGTATTTAATTGATTTAATCCAAACCCAACTTGCTTAGTTCATTTGGAACCAAGTCAAAGGTTAGTACAAAAATGCTAGCAGCAGAGGGAACAGAACTGAGAAGTTTCATAAAGTTGGCAAAAAGAGCTTTTTGATGCAGAAAAAGTACAGCAGGGTAGCCGCAAAAGAAAAAAACCTTCAGCCAAAATCCCTGAACAAAATCTGCTAGCACACACACAATCTTCAACCTGCAACCAAAAGAACTCTCAGCAAGAAAAAGTGATTCTTCATAAAAGTCACATACACAACAACCATAACCTCAACACGCCTTCATCACTCGAAAAAAAACCTCCGACCCTCCTCCAAAAATCTGAACTCACCCTGTTTTGTTTTAGCCAGAACATTCTTCCCTCTTCAACCTTGTTACAAACCTCCACCAACCGAACCACAACATCAACACTTCAACCAAACTCAGCAACAACATAAAATCCTAATCTCATTTTCGACTCTCACTTTTCCCAACTCACACACAACCAATAACAACCACCACCGCCATCTCTCATTTTCGCTCAACAGCACAACCCAAAAATCTTTCACCTGCAAAAAAACAAAAACGACAACATTCAATTTCTTTTTTCCCTGTTTCAACCTTCGTCACTTCACCGCCCAAACCCTTCAACCTTCTTCATAAACCTTCAACCCTCAACTTCTAACTCAGATATCTTCCTTCAATCTTCACCGCAACAACACAATCACCTTCTCTTGACCCTTAACAACAAGCCAACACCAACAACTCCAAATTAGAAACAGAATGCAGAGATGAAGTGAGAGAGGCGAGATCTAGAATGAAACGAGAAGGAAACCTTTCTTCCGGAAACATCGCGGCCGTCGACGCGATGGAGAAGCGCAGCGCCGAAGCATCGTAAACCGCCGAAGATCGGGTTTGCCGAGTTGTTGATGGTGTATCATTGAGTGATAAGCCGTCGCGGCAGAAATTTGGAGAAGGAAGAGCTAGCTGAGTTTTGAAGAGCCCTAATGTCACCCCTTCATTATCACCTTTTGAATTTATTTTATTAACGTTATTATTTTTGCTGTCTCACAAACCCTTTGCCTTGTGTTTATAATAGTCTAATTCTTAATTTTAATTTTTCTTTTTAATATTTCTATTTTACCTTATTTATGCTAAAAACTTTAATTTCTTTTTGTCATTTACATATATGTATATATGTAGAAATCTATTGTTGTTGGCAGACTCACGGTAAAGCCCATTGCAACTATCATACTCAGCCCAACATGTCACTGGTTGCACCCCATCCCAGCGACAAACCTCTTCCTCTTGATATTTCTTTTTGTTGATTCTTAGTTTTTATTTTATTAATTAAATTTAGTATTTTTTTTGTTAATTCTTGTCAAGGTTTGGGTTTAGAACTTGGGTAGAGATTTGATATAGATTTATTAGTTCTCTTAATTAATTATTAATTTGATTAAATTGTAGAATTTTATTTTTATAGCCTTTATTTTGTATCTTAGCATGGTTTAATCAAGATAATGTTTGTTTAATTTTGGTTTAGTCTTTGTCTGGTTTGGTGTAGATCTACTGTTCAATTTCTTGATGAAGGATGAAGCGTGGCGGTGACCTTGTGACTAATTGTTTTTCATAATCTTGTGTGGGCTAATGAGATTTCGTGATGCAGACTGTGCTTAATCCCTGTTATCGTTTGGATTTATTCTTGGTGTTAATTCTGTTTTTCTGTGTCGATTTGCCTCGATTGCTTTGAGCTTGTCTGAGACTTTGGATTGTGGTATTTGCTTGAGGTGTGCTTAGGCCACCATGGAGCTTCTCCTTTCATCCTTCTCTTTTTCTTTCTTTCTTCTTTAGGATAGTAAGCCTCACAAACCCTAGGAACAACCAAGCATGATAATAATTAGGGTTTTGATTAGTCCCCATTTATATTCTACCTTTGTGTCTCTTTGAGTCTTCTCTTCTCACCTCATAATCAAGGACTAAACCATAAAGGCTTTAAGGCTTTGTGATTAAGCTTATGCCTGCATCCTTCTCTTAGGATGGAGTGTATAACTTTAATCCTAAGTGTTAAACCCTTAATGTGTTTAACTCCTTTAATCAATTCACTTAATAATCATCAAGACATCAATCTTGTAACTTGGGCCTTGCATTAGGGTTCTATTTCTTCCTTAATTGGTTAAGAAGGACTAACCCTAGTGTTAATGGACAAGTCCCCCTCAAGTTGTCTTACAAATCATAAAACTCACTTCATCATCATACCATTTAATAAAATCCACTTAATCAAAGGCTTGTTTTGTCATGAGTTTAATCCCTAATCATGGATTAAGTTGAGGAGCTTTCCTCAGCTTAAACATTCTCATCTATTATCCTTCTATTAGGATGGTGTAATGAGTCTGTTTAATCCTTGATTGTGGCTTAACCTCATTACTTAACACTAAACAAAAACAACAAAAACATCTAAATAATCAACAAGTAGGTTAATGATCTTAATCCTACTCCATGGTGATTAAGTGTGAGAAGCTGACTTCACACTTAAGGTATTCTCATTACCCCTAATCAGAGGGAAGATGTGATGAGTTTACTAACCCATTGGTTTAGGCTTAAGCTCATTAATTTATGACAAACTTTCAAAAGCAATAAAAGACTGAAAACATAAAAAACAAACAATAATCGTCTCCTTCGGGATTCTTTTCTCATCTCATTCACTCACAAACGAGAACTTGCTTCTTCCGTCTAATGCAAGACAGTTAGCATCTGTGCCAGACAGATCATACACTTGAGCATAGGCAAGCAAGCAGTTCACAAGTCAATTCATCTTTCAGTCTCTTTGGGTCGAACTACGGTGTTCTGACTTCCTCATTGCACGAGAGGATACGTAGGCATAACTTAACAGTTATCGAACAAAAGTCTCTGTATATTCCCCCTCTTTCCAGCTTTATTCTTTAAGCCTCATATTCCTGAGCATTCCACTCGTGTTCTTACACTGACACTGTACATTTATACACTTCACACTTCCTTTACACTGACACCTGTACATTCCTTTCCAGCTCTTTATACACAGATTGCACTGACACTACCCCTTTAAAACAAAAATCTTGCAAGCGTGGATCCCGTCGAGTACGACGGACAATCTGGGTGCTAATACCTTCCCAGGTTGTAACCAATCCCCTTTCTCAGTCTCTCTGGTTCGCAACCGTCTTATCCATCTTTTTCTAGGTTTATGCAGCATTACCTTTCCTCCGGGATAAAAATGCCTAGCTGGCGACTCTTTTCATCTCCAGTGAGTTCACGGCTGTGTGTTCTCATTGTCCCTCTCGCCGACCGTTCGCGTCTGTACCTTTATTTGGGCCATTCCCATTTATCGGGAGCGACAGCTTGGCGACTCTGCTGGGGACCCTTATATTGCAACCAGGGCTTCTGGTTCTTTTTGTGGGTTCCTCCTAGGGCTTGATTGATTTGTGTTTACTGGGGTGTTATGTGTTTATTTGTGTTTATATATGTTTTATTTTTTGCTTTATGTACAGTTGTTTATCTGCTTTCTTTACTGCTTTACATATATCATACTGTCATGCTGTCTGGCTGGATCTGGTTTTGCTTTGGTGGGTGGGTTTTCCATTGAGAGTTAAGGTCCTATACCTGGGACCTGAGTGACACCTAGGCTAGAGTGGTTCATGTTCTTTCCCATTCCATTTCGGTCTGGTGCGGGAATATGAAACACGGTTCAGATATGGGTTTCTTCTTGAGAACTCTGTGTTGCAGATTTCCTGCAATACTAGGGCTATCTGGGAAGCCTGCTAAGTCTGGATGACCTTTAGTATTGACCTTCAAAAACTGAGGTGAATTAGAGGAGGATTTTTTATGGTTATTGTAAACACTGTACCTCCGGGTTAGAAGTGTTTACACTTCTCATAACTGATCCAAGTCTGAGGATCCTTGTTTTAGAACACTACCTGTGAGGGGATTGGGCTGTTTACAGGCTTGCAGGAACCCCTGACCTCAACATACCCTCATTACCAGTGCAATTGTTTGATCCAGTCACTATGATCCTGAAGTTATTGACCTCTGGTTTTCAGTTACTATTTCTGGTTACTATACAGAGATCTTGTGGTTACAGACACTTGATTCTTGGCAATATTCCAGATTCCAGGCAGTTTCCAGCTGTGATCCCATGTCTTTGCATCTTTTGCATCATCATATTGCATTTTGCATTTGCATCTGCATTGCATTCTCCTCCTCCAGAGAGCTCATCCTTCCTCTTTTGTCCATGACCAGCCAGCTGATTTCCCGGTACTCAGTTTGAACAAGCGGTAACTGTTGGAAGACGAAAAAGGTTGTTTGAAGCAAGACCGAGCAGTGTCAGGAGCTAAGGAAGGGTCAGTTTGAAAGCCGTCAGTAGCTATGTCAGAGAACAACCGTCAGAATGTTGGGTTTCCGCCTGGTTTCACTTCAATGACCAATCCTTTGTATGGTCTTTCTCCTGATGAAGATCTTCCACAAGTGAGAAATCTTGCTCAAACTCAACCTGTACAGACCCCGATCGTGAATCAGAATATACCTGAACCATCTGCTGTCCGAGGTGGACCTTCAACTTCGTCTGATTCTACGAATTATCAGAGTTTTGCCTTCCCTCTTATGAAAACCAAGGATCCACAAGTTATTGATCCTGCTGAAAGATTTCGTGTGTTGGACGAGCGACTCAAAGCCTTAGCGGATCCTGATGCCTTCGGTTTTGATGCTCTAACCCTGTGTTTGGCGCCTGGTCTTGTCATTCCTCCAGATTTCAAGACTCCGAAGTTTGAAAAATACACTGGTGTCAGTTGCCCGAAGCGTCATTTGGTGATGTTCTGTAGAAAAATGACTTCTTACGCCTGCAATGATAAGTTGATGATTCACTGTTTTCAGGACAGTTTAAGTGGGGCATCTTTAAGTTGGTACATGGATTTGGAAAGCAGTCATATCCGATCTTGGGATGATTTATCCAGAGCTTTCGTAAAGCAATACCAGTACAATATGGACGTGGCGCCCAATCGCACGCACTTGCAGAGCCTATCCCAGAGGAGTGGTGAATCTTTCAGAGAATATGCACAGCGGTGGAGAAAATTGGCAGCCCAAGTGCAACCACCACTTTTAGACAGAGAATTAATTGACCTGTTCGTGGGCACCTTGCAGGGTCCATACTTGGAAAGAATGAGTAGCATTGGGATGACAAGCTTCTCTGATTTGATGATAGTTGGAGTACGCATTGAGAGCCTGCTCAAAAGTGGAAAGATCCAGGACTTTTCGAATATCCCAGCTAGTGAAGGTGAGTCTTTTGTTAGCTCCCAAGAGGAAGAATGGAATGACGTCAGTGCAGTCATGGCAAATATCGAACGTTCTAGACCAATGTCTTCTCAGAGATCATCCGTTCCTAGGTCTGATTACTCTTACGGGCATTCGGCAATGCTCAGAGCACCGTATCAGAAACCCTGGGTTCCTCCTCGTCCAAATCTGCAATCTCATGGTCGAAGACATCAGAATCAACTTCAGAGCCATCCTAGGCCTCGTAACAATCTGGAAAGAAGGATTGCTCCTCTTCATCCAGTCCCCATGGCATACAATGAACTCTTGCCACATCTAATTCAGAGCTCATTTGTGGTTCCTAAGCTTCTCAAGCCGTTACTAGGGCCGTATCCTCCAGGGTACAATCCTCATGAGCAGTGCGGGTATCATGGTGGATCAATGGGGCATTCAACTGAAGATTGCAAAGCTTTTCAAGCCAAAGTACAACAATTGATCGACAAGGGCTACATCTCCTTTCCAGAAGGAAGCTTGGTTGTGCACGTCAACCTTTCACCTGATTGAGTTCAAAGACTTCGAAGGAGCGTATCTTGATTTCGGTGGCTCAGACAACAGTATGTCATCAGAGTTGGTGATCGTTGTATCCTTTTATCATTTGCATTGTAGTTTCTTTCCTGTTAGCAGCTACTTGTCTTTTAGGCAATGTTATTTTTTGAATGGTAATGTTAATGTAGTGATCTTGCATTTTTGAATCAATTATGTCGCATTCGCTCATTTTTCTTTACTTGCATTAAAAACAAAAAAAATTGCATCCATATACCTCCCATTTATTTCACTGTTGTTTAGCAGGTTTGAGGGAGGATGATGACAACTGAATACTCATAATTGTTGAAGGTATGCTTTCAGGGTAGAACCTGCTGACGATGTACAGGCATTGCTTCAATTCCCAAACACCGGAGATATAAGGGAGATAGACCCTCGTCAACCCGTTTGAGCCTTGAAGTAGGAGTTTCTTTTCTAAACGAAAAAACCCTCACATTCAACCCGGGGCAGGGTAGTTATCAGTTAATTTGACCGAGCGTTCAAATTTCCAAAGGAGTGTGCATCCGAGGATCCATTACCTTTATTCATTACACCTCAAGAGGTCAAGGGACGTGAAACCACAATGGTTATCCCTCACCAACAAAGGAATGAGGCAGTCAACCCTTTCAGCAAGTCATGACAAGCCAGTGTCACACGATTTGTTCAACAAAAATCAAAAAAAGAGAAATAAAGCCCGCTAAGTCGAAAAAATGTGTGAAAACATATGACTTAGGCAAAAGTTAGGGCATCCCGCTGGACTTCAAAATCGAAAAATTCAAAAAAAAAAGAGAACCAGTCCAGGCAAAAGTTAGGGAATAAAAAATCTGAAAAAATATTCCATAAGAACAAAGTCGTGTGACCAGACACAAGGTCAGAAGGGGTGACTGTTACTCCAAGAAACCTCATTGGTGTGTAAACCATCAACGTCATTGGTTCCTCAATCATTACAAAACCCTTGTGAGAAGCGAGCGCTTAAGTCGAATTAGTTGAATATAGGACCGGAGAACATCAAGGAGAATGGGTGGGCACAGATAAACTTTGAGCCATAAATCTTTCTTTCTAAAAACCGTGAACCAGACCGCGTTATAACCCTTGAAAGTCCTAATTGAATCAGGTTCAATTCTGAAAGCATACTACGACAAGGTTGCGTAAACTGACTCCTAACGATTTGCTAACTCAACACTACGTTTGGACTAATCATCCATTCGTCACACACTGTCACAGCATCAAAATAAATAAATTTTCAAAAACTTGCATGTGTACTGCATTAAAATTACCATTTGTGAATGTACAGTTTTAATTGCAAGTTAGTTTGTGACACCAGGGAAATTCCTACAAAGAGCAATCGCGAGGGAACTTGATCATTCAACAATGATGACCAGAATCAAGAGCATCTTGTCGGCCTATGAATCAGGGGCATGTTATCCAGTGGTTTGTCGACCAAGGAATCAGTCAGGGTAAAGCAAGTTCCCAAGCATCAGTTGATTGAGGAACATCATTCAAGAATCAGTTGATCAGAGTTGAATCTCCCAAGCAGGGGCAGGACACCCGAAGTTTCCGTTGACTAAGGGTCAATTCTTCCAATGCCCAGTCAGAGTGAGTCAAGTCGCTTCCACACTCATACCGGGGCAGAATAATTCCAGAGCTCACTAAGTTCAACTCTCCTCGAGAGGACATCCAAGTCCGCCATGCCAAGAATTGGATAATTAGTGATAGTCTGTTCAGAGACTTACCCAACAGGGGCAACTTTAGCTACGTAGAGCAAGTATATCAGTAATCTCAGAGTTCAAGACGAGTGTCGGGAAATCATGCTACCCACCGTCGCCTTTGTCACCCTTCTCAACCAGAAGCCTTGTCACCTATGACTTTCTTCCCACCTCGGGAGTTTTTCTGGCCTTTCATAATCATTGCATAAATCATTTGCATACGTTATTCATGACGCATATAGAGCATATGCATCATATGTGCATTGGTCACAACCCTTCAAACATCAATCTCACATCCAGGGCCTCGTAACCCCAACTTCTTGACCGTTCAAAGTCCAGTTCTCATCTGGAAAACCGTTTCAAAGTCCAGTTCTCGTCTGGCAAACCGTTCTAAGTCCAGTTCTCGTCTGGCAAAACTTTTCAAAGTCCAGTCCTCGTCTGGAAGACAAACCCAAAGTCCAGTTCTCGTCTGGCGAACCAATTTCAAATACCAGTTCTCGTCTGGTAGGCGAATCTTTTAACCAGTTCTCGTCTGGTCACCTTTTCATTTAATCCATTGAACGCCAGTTCTCGTCTGGTAGTCATTCTTTTTCAGAGTCAATTCTCGTTTGACAATGAACCCAAGGAGTCAGTTCTCGTCTGACGACTTATTCTTTGCCCATCAGTTCTCGTCTGTTGGCCTACCTTTAATAAACCAGTTCTCGTCTGGTAATTCACCTTCAAAGTCCAATTTCTTGGCAACCAAAATATATATCTATCAACCTGGCCCTAGCGCCCAACCATCCTTGTTTCATATCTTTGGTTATGAGCATACGTCTGCATTGTACATCATTTGCATTGCATCTTCATACCGCATGGTTTCTGTTTTAGCTCTGATGTGGGGCAAGAATCGTTTCAAGACGTAATCTGGGGCAGTTATCTCAAGACTTGTTGAATTTCTGCGAGTTTGAAGACACTGGGGCAATTCTGGATGCCAAGTCTTCTGTAAAATCCTCTGAAGACGATCTTTTTATGGATGATGCAGTATGGTATAATTAAGGAGTTAAGGGAATGATAGTTCACTTAGGATGATCAGTATTGCTTTTGTTGAGCTCAGAAGTTTGAAGCACTGTGTTAATTCTCAGGGAATGTCTGGTATTTATTTTACCAGCAGGGTATTGGAAGTTTATTTCTTCCCCGAGCATAAAGATTTTCTTTCAGCCGACAAGATTCCCTCATGAGGAGTTGGTTATTCGCATTCAGTCAAAGCCAATTTTCATTGGCATATCTTCCCAGGACAGTTGTCATGCTATACATGGGGCTTAATTTGACTTATTTCGATCCTCCAGCAAAGTCTCTCCTCAGCAGAGCATTGCCAAATCTTTTCTCAACCATGAAGGTTGACATCCCTAGCTGAGTTGGAACAGATGACATCCCCAACAGAATTTCAAGGCTAATTGAATCGTTCTCGTCCCCCAAGCGGACTTATCTTTCCACAGTGAAGTTTTCCCAACAGGAAGCTGAAGGCCCTGCTTCCCCACAAGTTAGAATTATCAGAATTCCCTCCAGGATTGTGTGATCAAGCATCTTCCCTAGCCAAGTCTAAAGATGATCTTTCCCCATAGAGTCATCGGGATTCTCATTTCCAAGGGATTTCCCAGCAGAGCAAGAAGAAATTCTCCCCAGTGGAGTCAGAGCAGGATGATCAGATCCTCAGCAGATGTTCAAAACAGTTAAACGAAGTATACCTCACGCAGAGTCGTTTTTTTCCTCCAGTGAAAACCTCTCCAACAAGCATCAGGTTGCCAACACTTCGTTCCCATCAGAGTTAAAAGCTTTCAACTCAGCAGTATACAGATTGCTCCCCAGATTCCCCAGCAAAGAGTTAAAGCTAAAGCGGTTGCCCCACATTCCCAAACATCAGTATATACTCCTTGTGGCACCCTTCCGTGTCATATCCCCACCAGAAAGCCAAAGTATCCCCTTTGCACTCACAGATATATATATACATACAATTCCTTGACATCCGTCTATGTCACTTTCCTCAGCATAATTACCTAAACACTTTGTACACCAGATACTTGTTTATACTATACTCTTCTCTTTTCGACACTCGTCCGTGTCACCCTCACCAGCAGGTTAAACACTCATCTATGCACCACTCATACTTATACAGATACTCGTCCGTATCTTGTATACACCATTTATATCCCCGCAGATGCAAACACTAGTCTTTGTTCTTTGTTAACCAGTTGGTACTCGTCCGTACCATCATCTCGGAACATGCGTCAAGCGTTTGTTTCTACCTGATACTCGTCCGTATCATAGTCTTAAGGATGCTCGTCCGCATCTTTAATCCATACACCGTGTCAAACACTTTTGTCTCCTTGAATATAGATACTCGTCTGTGTCTACTATTCCCCAGAAGAGTCCCCTTAGATTTAACACTCGTCCGTGTTCCTTGTTAACCAGTTGATACTCGTCCGTATCATCAGCTCTGAACATGTGTCAGTATTTGTGCTACCCGATACTCGTCCGTATCATAGTCTTAGGGATGCTCGTCCGCATCTTTAATCTATACACAGCGTCAAAACACTTATACCATTTATTTCTTGGATATAAACACTCGTCCGTGTTTACTACTCCCCAGTAGATTGCCAACAAAGCAAACTTCTTTTGTTATCTGACATTCGTCCTATGTCATGATAAACTTTGAGAGCAGCCGTACCCTGCTGGGTAGTCGTCCTCCACCTCTTGATGGTCGTCCTCCATCATGCTCATCCGATGGCCGTCCCCATCGTTGACCTTTTATCCGGCATTCGCCCTATGTCGCGATATTTTCGGCAGCCGTACCCTGCCTGGTGGTCGTCCTCCACTTTAGATGATCGTCCCTCATCTTAACCCTTACAGAGCAGCCGTCCCCTGCTAGGTGATCGTCCTTCACCTTTGATGACCGTACCTCATCATCTGTTTATTTCATTTATTCTTTAACCCGATGGCCGTCCCCGTCGTGGTCCCTTTTTCTTTTTAGCCCGATGGCCGTCCCCATCGTTGATTACTTTACTTTATGAACTTGATGGCCGTCCCCATCATTTTTCATTGATCCCCAGAGAATTTTACAGCTTTACTTGATGGCCGTCCCCATCATAATTCTTTTATCCCCAGCATGTCGGTCGTCCCCGTCGTTGCTTTATTTTCCGCACCTTTTCCCAGCATGTCGGCCGTCCCCGTCATTGCTCTTTCCCCAGCAGACGTCCTCTGCTCGACGGTCGTCCTCCGTCGCCCACACTTTACAATATACTTTATTTTCTTTTACAATCTATATCCCTTTTCTTCTTCATTCTGTGAGTGCAAATTTTGGACTGTCTTTGGTATTCAACCACAAGTTATCTTGTTCGCCTGTTAAGCCGTCGCTTACATCCTGCACAGCTAACTCGTGTCTGAATAGGGGCAGCTGTAGACACCCAAAATTTGCCCTCTGGTTTTCTGGCTTTTCATTTTATATTCATACGCATTTTTGCATACCATTTGCATGTGCATAAGACATGGGATCGCTGTTTTCTGAGGATTAGGTTATCAGTCTTTTTGCATTTTTTATCTATTAATCATAAATCATGCATTTTCCTTTTTCCACCGTTCAACGTCTTTTTTTATTTTATTTTATAATTTGCAATTACTTTTGTTTACTTTATAAAATAATTTCATTTCAGATGATGTTAGAATTTGTTTAACCTTATTGATAATCTTAGAACTTTAAGTTTAAAGTGTAGACTTGGAAATTTTATTTGTTTTAAACTTAGAATATTCTTTTAATTAGTTATTATTCATTTAAATTTATTTATTTTTAATTTAAGTATGATTTTAATTTTGTTTTAAGTTTTTATTAGTCAGTTTAAATTTAATTTAAATTCATAATTTTATTAGTTAGTTTTGTTACTCTTTTACATATTTATTCAAATTTAAGGTATTAATTACTGTTTCTATTATTTTTGTTTAATTTTAACTGAATTTAGTATTTAATTGATTTAATCCAAACCCAACTTTCTTAGTTCATTTAGAACCAAGTCAAAGGTTAGTACAAAAATGCTAGCAGTAGAGGGAACAGAACTGAGAAGTTTCATAAAGTTGGCAAAAAGAGCTTTTTGATGCAGAAAAAGTACAGCAGGGTAGCCGCAAAAGAAAAAAACCTTCAGCCAAAATCCCTGAACAAAATCTGCTAGCACACACACAATCTTCAACCTGCAACCAAAAGAACTCTTAGCAAGAAAAAGTGATTCTTCATAAAAGTCACATACACAACAACCATAACCTCAACACGCCTTCATCACTCGAAAAAAAACCTCCGACCCTCCTCCAAAAATCTGAACTCACCCTGTTTTGTTTTAGCCAGAACATTCTTCCCTCTTCAACCTTGTTACAAACCTCCACCAACCGAACCACAACATCAACACTTCAACCAAACTCAGCAACAACATAAAATCCTAATCTCATTTTCGACTCTCACTTTTCCCAACTCACACACAACCAATAACAACCACCACCGCCATCTCTCATTTTCGCTCAACAGCACAACCCAAAAATCTTTCACCTGCAAAAAAACAAAAACGACAACATTCAATTTCTTTTTTCCCTGTTTCAACCTTCGTCACTTCACCGCCCAAACCCTTCAACCTTCTTCATAAACCTTCAACCCTCAACTTCTAACTCAGATACCTTCCTTCAATCTTCACCGCAACAACACAATCACCTTCTTTTGACCCTTAACAACAAGCCAACACCAACAACTCCAAATTAGAAACAGAATGCAGAGATGAAGTGAGAGAGGCGAGATCTAGAATGAAACGAGAAGGAAACCTTTCTTCCGGAAACTTCGCGGCCGTCGACGCGATGGAGAAGCGCAGCGCCGAAGCATCGTAAACCGCCGAAGATCGGGTTTGCCGAGTTGTTGATGGTGTATCATTGAGTGATAAGCCGTCGCGGCAGAAATTTGGAGAAGGAAGAGCTAGATGAGTTTTGAAGAGCCCTAATGTCACCCCTTCATTATCACCTTTTGAATTTATTTTATTAACGTTATTATCTTTGCTGTCTCACAAACCCTTTGCCTTGTGTTTATAATAGTCTAATTCTTAATTTTAATTTTTCTTTTTAATATTTCTATTTTACCTTATTTATGCTAAAAACTTTAATTTCTTTTTGTCATTTACATATATGTATATATGTAGAAATCTATTGTTGTTGGCAGACTCACGGTAAAGCCCATTGCAACTATCATACTCAGCCCAACATGTCACTGGTTGCACCCCATCCCAGCGACAAACCTCTTCCTCTTGATATTTCTTTTTGTTGATTCTTAGTTTTTATTTTATTAATTAAATTTAGTATTTTTTTTGTTAATTCTTGTCAAGGTTTGGGTTTAGAACTTGGGTAGAGATTTGATATAGATTTATTAGTTCTTTTAATTAATTATTAATTTGATTAAATTGTAGAATTTTATTTTTATAGCCTTTATTTTGTATCTTAGCATGGTTTAATCAAGATAATGTTTGTTTAATTTTGGTTTAGTCTTTGTCTGGTTTGGTGTAGATCTACTGTTCAATTTCTTGATGAAGGATGAAGCGTGGCGGTGACCTTGTGACTAATTGTTTTTCATAATCTTGTGTGGGCTAATGAGATTTCGTGATGCAGACTGTGCTTAATCCCTGTTATCGTTTGGATCAATTCTTGGTGTTAATTCTGTTTTTCTGTGTCGATTTGCCTCGATTGCTTTGAGCTTGTCTGAGACTTTGGATTGTGGTATTTGCTTGAGGTGTGCTTAGGCCACCATGGAGCTTCTCCTTTCATCCTTCTCTTTTTCTTTCTTTCTTCTTTAGGATAGTAAGCCTCACAAACCCTAGGAACAACCAAGCATGATAATAATTAGGGTTTTGATTAGTCCCCATTTATATTCTACCTTTGTGTCTCTTTGAGTCTTCTCTTCTCACCTCATAATCTAGGACTAAACCATAAAGGCTTTAAGGCTTTGTGATTAAGCTTATGCCTGCATCCTTCTCTTAGGATGGAGTGTATAACTTTAATCCTAAGTGTTAAACCCTTAATGTGTTTAACTCCTTTAATCAATTCACTTAATAATCATCAAGACATCAAGCTTGTAACTTGGGCCTTGCATTAGGGTTCTATTTCTTCCTTAATTGGTTAAGAAGGACTAACCCTAGTGTTAATGGACAAGTCCCCCTCAAGTTGTCTTACAAATCATAAAACTCACTTCATCATCATACCATTTAATAAAATCCACTTAATCAAAGGCTTGTTTTGTCATGAGTTTAATCCCTAATCATGGATTAAGTTGAGGAGCTTTCCTCAGCTTAAACATTCTCATCTATTATCCTTCTATTAGGATGGTGTAATGAGTCTGTTTAATCCTTGATTGTGGCTTAACCTCATTACTTAACACTAAACAAAAACAACAAAAACATCTAAATAATCAACAAGTAGGTTAATGATCTTAATCCTACTCCATGGTGATTAAGTGTGAGAAGCTGACTTCACACTTAAGGTATTCTCATTACCCCTAATCAGAGGGAAGATGTGATGAGTTTACTAACCCATTGGTTTAGGCTTAAGCTCATTAATTTATGACAAACTTTCAAAAGCAATAAAAGACTGAAAACATAAAAAACAAACAATAATCGTCTCCTTCGGGATTCTTTTCTCATCTCATTCACTCACAAACGAGAACTTGCTTCTTCCGTCTAATGCAAGACAGTTAGCATCTGTGCCAGACAAATCATACACTTGAGCATAGGCAAGCAAGCAGTTCACAAGTCAATTCATCTTTCAGTCTCTTTGGGTCGAACTACGGTGTTCTGACTTCCTCATTGCACGAGAGGATACGTAGGCATAACTTAACAGTTATCGAACAAAAGTCTCTGTATATTCCCCCTCTTTCCAGCTTTATTCTTTAAGCCTCATATTCCTGAGCATTCCACTCGTGTTCTTACACTGACACTGTACATTTATACACTTCACACTTCCTTTACACTGACACCTGTACATTCCTTTCCAGCTCTTTATACACAGATTGCACTGACACTACCCCTTTAAAACACAAATCTTGCAAGCGTGGATCCCGTCGAGTACGACGGACAATCTGGGTGCTAATACCTTCCCAGGTTGTAACCAACCCCCTTTCTCAGTCTCTCTGGTTCGCAACCGTCTTATCCATCTTTTTCTAGGTTTATGCATCATTACCTTTCCTCCGGGATAAAAATGCCTAGCTGGCGACTCTTTTCATCTCCAGTGAGTTCACGGCTGTGTGTTCTCATTGTCCCTCTCGCCGACCGTTCGCGTCTGTACCTTTATTTGGGCCATTCCCATTTATCGGGAGCGACACTAGGGCTATCTTAGAAGCCTGCTAAGTCTGGATGATCTTTATTATGACCTTCAGAAACTGAGGTGAATCAGAGGAGGATCTTTTATGGTTATTGTAAATACTGCACCTCCGGGTTAGAAGTGTTTACACTTCTCATAACTGATCCAAGTCTGAGGATCCTTGTTCTAGAACACCACCTGTGAGGGGGTCGGGCTGTTTATAGGTTTGCAGGTACCATTGGCCACATCATACCCTGATACTTTTTTTGATTAAGAGTACTCCATTTTGGGACAGTTCTTGTGATTAACCCTGGACATGTTACTCTTTATTTGAGTCCCACACCTTGGTTACTGGATTTCTGAACCTCCATCTGGACTTCTTGAACATACATGGGCTTTATACCAAGACAGTAATCAGATCCAGCTTGATCATAAACCCTTGCATATCATTTGCATACATCATCATTGCATCATTTAACATTTGTTGATTTGTTTTTCAGGGTATCCACATTGTATCTGGCTTGGTTTTGACCCCTTCATCTGCATAGACCTCTGTTTCATCAGTTATCTACTTCAGCTATCTTCATGAGTTGTTTGCTTCAGTTACCTTCATCATTATCAGCTTATCAGTGGCTCATCTCCAGTACCAGTCTTGATTTTCATCAGCACTTGTCTTCAGCTCTTCATCAGCAGTCATGGCTCCTCCCAGGAAAAGCAACATTTCATACCATTTCTTTGAGCCTGTGTTGATTAGTATCAGGCAGGTCCAATCACTTATCACTCCAGACCACATCCCATTATTCAGAGAGCATTATGGAGGTATCCTTGACATGGTTATGGACCTGGATCCTTCTCAGAGGAGCATGATCCACACTTTCCTACAGTTTTATGACCCTCCTTTGAGATGCTTCACATTCCCAGACTTTCAGCTAGGACCTCTTTTGGAGGAGTTTTCTTCATTGATTGGGGTACCTGTCAGGGGTGGAGTCCCCTTCAACCCAGAGATGACTTCTCCCAGCAATGGAAAAGTGGCAAAAGCACTGTACCTGGAGCCTACTTTGATTGAGCAGAATATGACAACAAAGGCTGGGATCCCTGGTTTGCATTTGGATTTCTTGATTTCTCAGGCCATCCTGAAGGCCTCCTTGGGAGAATGGAGGGCAGTTTGTGCATTGCTAGCTCTCAGCATATATGGGGTCATACTATTTGCAGATGAGCCCAAATTTATCAGCAAGAATGCCATTCACCTATTTCTTCTGAAGATCCCAGTACCCACATTGCTGGGGGATTTCTATTACTCTATTCATCAGAGGAATGAGAAACAAAGGGGGAAGTTAGTGAGATGCTGTGCTCCTTTGTTTCACACTTGGCTGCTCAAACACTTACCTAAGACAGATGCCTTCCTGAATCCCCACCAACAGAAGAATTGGGACAAAAGGCTCATTGCCTTGACTTCAGATGACATCAGATGGTGCACCCAGAACACCAAAGGCAAAGACATCATCACTAGTTGTGGGCAATACCCAAATGTACCTCTGATAGGAGTAAAGGGTTGCATCAACTACAATCCTCTACTGTTTAAGAGACAACTGGGCTATGCTTTGGTTCACCCTCCTAGAGTGCAAGATTTAGCTGAGACCCTGTATTGTGAGATAAAGCCTAATCTAGCTGATGTCAGACAAGCATCCTGGGCTTGGGACAACATCCAGACAAAAGGGATGGCTATTCTTGGGAGGTGCAATAATGTTGCTTCAGCTCAGTACTATGACTGGTCTCATGCTAGAGCTCAGATTACTGGAATGCACTTCACCATTAAAGATATACCTGGACCATCTACAACTCAGCCAGCAGCCATTGTCAGCCTGGAAGAGTTTGAAAAGCTGAAGGAAAGGATTGAGAATCTGTCTCAAGCTCTGAAGAAGACTCTTTGGGAAAGAAGTGATGGTCGTCTGGACATTGAGAGGTTGGAGAAGCTTAAGGTGGAACATCTGGCCAAGATTGAGAAAACAGAGGACTACATCAAGAAAGCAAGAGCTGGGGAGCAAATATTGAAGAATGCCTGCAAAGAGGCCAAGTTTCAGAAGGCTAGGAATGATCTCTATCTACAAGAAAGTCAGGCTAGGTGGGTCAGGATCACTGAAGCCCGGACACAAGAAGATCAGAAAACTCAGGTCGGGATTGAACAGTTAGAGGCCAATGAAAAGAAGCAACATGAAGCTTTGCTGGCAGCCCAAAAGGAGATTTTAGAGTTGAAGCTCAGGGCTGGTTTGAAGAGGTCAAAGGACCAGGACAGGCACAAGAAGCTGACCGCTGCCATTGCCACCAGAAACCTCCTCATCAGAAACATCACAGAGCATCCAGCTGGTCCAGTGACTGAGGCACTTCTGAAGGAGGTTAAGGAGGATGAGTTTGGACTAGATGTCTGACTTTTTGATTGTTGTTGTTTTCATTTGATGTACTTTTCTTTTTGTGTTGTATTTTGACCCTTCAGGGGAATATGTTGTAAAACAAACTATGTATGATTTACCATTTGTAATATATTTTAGTTTGTTTCCCTTGCGGGGTTTCCTTTTTCTCGACAACATCAAAGCATCTTCCTCGGGGTCTGGAAAGGTCAAAACCAGGAACCAAGCCGGATACCTTGGAAAACAAATAAGCATATTGCATTGCATACTAACTTTTGTTTTGTAGGTTTTTCCTTTATTATGTTTGTTTCTAACTCTGTTGTGTCTCAGGAAATATTGCTCGCTGCCGGGTGTTCCCTCTCAACCGTACGCACCGGTATCCTACTCGCAACAACCTTCCTGGTATCCAAATGGATCAAGTACAGCAGGACCTGACTGAGGTCAGAACTCAGATGGCTAATGAAAGATGTAGATGAGAAACCAAATGGCCCAATTCATGACTGTAATGACTGGCTTGGCCCAGAGTCAGGAGAGGCTAAGGGCATTGGTGGAAAGACAAAACCCCGAGGAACCTCATCCTGGGACTGGAGGGACTAGTAATAATGAAGAAGGTTAGCCTCATGTTAACCCACCAGTATTTGGACCTCATCTAGATCCGGAAGTCAATATACCAAGGAATGTATAGGGCAACACTACTGCAGGCAGGATCTTGCAAGAAGATCCTCAAGAGGAGCAGTTTACTGTAATGGGAGCAGGGGATGAAGTCTATGATATGAGGTTTGATGAAATTGCTGAGAAGTTGAGATCTCTGGAGTCTCAAAATTCCTTAGGCTTCGATGTAATGGATATGGGGTTAGTGGATGGGGTAAGAATTCCCCACAAGTTTAAACCCTCGTGCTTCGAGAAATACAATGGAACTTCCTGTCCACGAACTCACCTACAATCCTTTCTGGGGAGACTTAAAGCATATACCATGGATGAGAAACTGTGGATGTTCTACTTCGAAGACAGCTTGACTGGGGCTTCAAGGGAGTGGTATTCACACCTGACCAGAGCTACTATCAGATGCTAGAAGGACTTAGCTGAAGCCTTCATCAGGCAGTACCAATACAATCTGGACATGGCTCCTAACAGGACCCTCTTGATGGGAATGTCTCAATCCTCCAGGGAAAGCTTCAGGGAATATCCCCAAAGGTGGAGACAGCTTGCTGCTGCTGTCCAACCACCCATTTCGGAAAGAGTAATGGCCGACATGTTCATGAATACTCTGCAAGGAACGTACATCGATAGATTGGCTGCCTTTTCTTCTACTAGCTTCGCAGACGTGGTTATAGCCGGTGAAAGAATTGAAAGTCTGCTAAAAATGGGCAAAATTTTTTATAATGGTGCAAGTTCGTCCAGTAATCCCAGGAAGCCTTTTGCGGGACCTAGAAGAACCGGTGAGACAAATGCCATTCATGCCAACAGGGGCAGACCTCAGTATGTCCACAGATCAATAACAGATGTCACTATTCCAGCTCCGATTCCTCAGCAACCAGCATATCAACAACCACAACAACCCCATTATCAACAGCAAGTTCAGTACCCGCCACAAAGAACCTACAACAACAACAACAGCAATCAACAACAAAGACCTTTTCAGCAAAGACCGTCACAGGCAAATAGGGTGATTAACCCTATCCCTATGCCTTATGCTGCCTTATTGCCACAACTCCTGAAACTCAACTTGGTTGCGTTAAGGACATTGGCACCACCAGATCCCTCCAATCTCCCAAGGGATTATGATGTCAACGCCAGATGTGCTTTCCACTCCAATGCACCTGGCCACAATACAGAAAAATGCAGGGCCTTACAAATGAAAGTCCAAAATCTGGTGGATTCTAAAGCCCTCAACTTTGCACCCCCTCCAAATGTCAACAAGAATCCTATGCCTAATCATGGCGGGCCAAGGATTAATGCCATTGAGGAAGACAGACCATCTACCTTGATCACCAGTGTTGCACAAATTCGGACACCTCTGGTCGAGATTAAAGCTCATCTTCTAGAATGCCAGATGTTCCCCGGGTGTGAGCTCGGTTGTGGGTATTGAAACATTGCAGTCAACGGGTGTGATAACTTGAGAAGCGGCATAGATGGTCTTATCAAAGATGGCATACTTCAGATCTAGACAACGGCGCCTACAAATCCAGCAATTCTTATGACAACAATTCCTGATTCTCCTACAACTGCAGCAACAATCATTCCTACCGATTCATCAATATCATCAGCAATGGCTCCATCCATCATTTCAACAAATCAAATGTCAACAACCCTTTCTTCTACAACATCAACATCCAGTTATTCAGCCGAATCTTCTACAACACCAGCAGAAATTAATGAAGATATCTCAGCAGTCACCATCTACTATGATCCATCAAATATACCTCCAAACAACAACTTTCAACAACAAACAGTGGCACCTCCTGCCAGTTCACCAGTCACAATTTACTACGATCCGCACACCATTTCAGTACCCTCCGCAGCAGCAGTCAGTCCAGTTACTATCACGGTGCCTGGACCAGTTCCCTATGAAAGCAGTAATGCCATACCTTGGCATTATAGCTCTGATCTCTACTGCAACAGGGAGAAAATCACTTTGGATTCTTCAACCTCTTCTCCACAAATTGATAATGTCGGGGGAGGCGGAGGCTTCACCAGAAGCGGACGCCTTTTTGCCTCGCAAGTGCAAAGACCTAATGCTGAAGCAGAAGCTGCTGCCAAAGCAAAAGGAAAGAGTGTGGTGCTTGAAGAGCCAACTGTCAAAGAAACTTATAGGACATCTTTTGAGCAAGATGTAAACGAGTTCATGAGAATCATAAAGAGAAGTGATTACAAAGTGGTGGACCAGCTTCACCAAACTCCCTCAAAAATCTCCATATTATCCCTGTTGATGTGTTCTGAAGCTCACAGGAATGCATTACTGAAAGTCCTGCACACAGCATACGTGCCAGAGGAGATTACCGTTAATCAGCTAGAAATTTTGGTAGCAAATGTCAACACCAGTCATGGACTCGGTTTTACCAATGCTGACTTAACAACTGAGGGACGTAACCACAACAAGGCTTTACATATCACCCTAGAGTGCAAGGGTGCCGTTCTATCTCATGTACTGGTGGACACTGGGTCATCACTCAACGTTCTACCAAAGAAAGCCTTAGTGAAGTTGGAGTATGATGGCTTGGCACTACGTCCGAGTAATTTAGTGGTGAGAGCATTTGATGGCTCTAAAAGATCAGTGCTTGGGGAGATTGATCTTCCGGTGATGATTGGCCCGTAGACTTTTAAAATTACCTTCTATGTGATGGACATTCAGCCGGCCTACAGCTGTTTGTTGGGTAGACCTTGGATCCATGCCGCTGGCACTGTTACGTCTACCCTTCACCAGAAGTTGAAATTCAAGTGGGAAGGCCAGATCATCACCATCTGTGGGGAAGAAGACATCTTTGTTAGCCATCTGGCTACGTACAAGTACATAGAGATGGACGGGGAGATCCATGAAACTATGAGCCAGGGGTTTGAGGCCCTGAACATTAATGAAGCATCTGCTGTACTGGGAACTTCATGATGTCTTATCAGCAAGCCAGGAAGGTTGTTGAAGAGGGTACGGCCCAAGGTTGGGGCAAGCTGCTGCCCGTAGAAAAGAAGGAAGACAGATTTGGGTTGGGTTACAAACCAACTCAACAAGATCAATCAGAGGCTGCAAAAGAGCCCAACTTTTTTAGCGGGGGGATGCTTACCCCGGATGTTGTAAACAACTTGGAAGACGAGGAGGAAAGCGACCGCAACCTGGAGAGCTGGATACGTCCAAGGATCCCGGGGAGCCAAGTCCTTAACTGGTCTTCCCAGGAAATTATAAGGGTTACTCCTGCAGAGTAATTATTATTTCCTGTATTTTTAAGCATGCATCAAGTCTTGCATCTTTCCCAAGATGACAAGACTCATTTTGTAATCGGGCCATCTTGTAATTTTGTGCAAATAGATCAATCAATGAATATCGGAAATCTTTTGCAAACAAGTCTCTTTTTTCGCTCACTGTCTTTTCATTTTTCTTTTTGTACAAAAAATAAAATGGCAATGTTTTTTTAAAATAAATAACTTCATTTTCAATTTTTCTAAACAAGATTAAAATTGATCACTAAAATAAACAATCTAAAACCCTTACAGAAAGTGCCCTCCAGACTGCACCGACAACAACACTGCTAGGACTTCGTATGACTTTGACAATCCAATCAATCAAGCAGATGAAGGGGTTGAAGAAGATTATGAGCTACCTGAAGAGCTAGCCAGGTTGTTGAGACAAGAGGAGAAGGTCATCACTCCTCATCAGGAGGAGGTTGAGACGGTTAATCTTGGTACAGAAGAAGATCTGAAAGAGGTTAAGATAGGGGCCTGCCTACAAGATTCAGTAAAGGAACAACTGATTGACATGCTTCGGGAGTATGCGGATGTTTTTGCTTGGTCTTATCAGGATATGCCAGGGTTGGACACCGACATTGTCATGCACAAGTTGCCTTTGAAAGAAGATTGTCCGCCGGTAAAATAGAAGTTGCGCCGTACTCGCCCAGATATGGCCATGAAGATTAAAGAAGAGGTACAAAAGCAGTGGGACACCGGGTTCCTTGCTGTAACTAGTTATCCGCCGTGGGTTGCTAATATTGTACCTGTGCCTAAGAAGGATGGTGTAAACACCCCAAATTTTCCCTCACCCATTCACACCATGGCTTGAGATCTCCTCATATGCATAAGCTCAAACATAGCATCTCATATTGCACTTTTGATTCACTGCATTGGTTCTAAGTCATCTGCATCTAGGGTTTGTGATCTGAGCAATCCAAGAGTCCTTTGAGCCTCTCCAAAGGTCATCAATCACTTCAAAGAGGTCCATGTATGTTCAAACATCATATTATATCCTCTCCAAGTCAAAAAATGTCAAAGAATCACAAGAACTGAGAATGGCATGGAAGCAGAGCCAGGTTTGACTGCACAGATGACCTAGAATTAGGGTTTTGGTTTCAAAGGCCATAACTCCAAATTTTTTGGTCATTCTTGTTTCTATTGGTCTCTATATGGTATAGGGAGTATGCATATCAATTTTCATGAAGAAATTCCATGGGGAAGTCATCTGATCAAGAGTTGACTTTTCAAGCAAGTCAGTGCAAAATCAGGGCATCTGAGGCCCTCCATGACCCAACCAAAGGGTGTTCTTCATCATTTTGATTGTGTATGATCTTTATTTGACCATAGAAGAAGTTGGAAGTTCACAAAATTGAAGAATTTCAAGTCTTTTGCAAAGTTGACTTTTTGGGAAAGTTTGACTTTTAATGAAATTGCCATTTTAGGAAACTTTTTCAACCTTTACTTTTTGATTAAAAAATGCTTCAAATGGAAAAACTTTGGTCATGAAAGTTGTAGAATGGATCATTCCATTTTCAAAAAGTACAAGAACATGACCTAATTAATTTTGGATCAAAAGTTATGGCTTGCCAAAGTTGGCAAAAATCACAAAATTTCAAAGTTTCTACCAAAGAGGCATTTTGCAAAATGACTTGATCAAGTGTTCTAAAGGCCTCAAATGTGTATCATTTCCACATAACATGATCATGTGACGTCTAAAAGTAAGAATGGGCCAAAGGATCTCTCATTTTTATGGCTTATGGAGCAAGATATCTCATAAGAATCAAAAGTGAACCAACTTGCAAAAACTCACTCAAGTGAAGATCCACTTGCTTGCTGACTTGCTGAACCATCCTATGGTTCTCCCCACATCATGCTGCGCAGGACATGCCTTTTGTACTTGGCTAGCAAGTAGCCCATACCTCTCTTACACAACTTTGACATTTTGGCAACTTGAGCCATACCTATCACAAAAGCACACATCACTTCTTCTGACCAATCCCAATTGTTTATACAAGCAAAAAGCAAGCCAAAGCAGCTAGAACACAAGCCTGAAACCATCCATAACACAGCATTCTCATTTTCACACCATCTTGCAAAAGCATTCGAAACTGCTTGCACAGGCCACAAACACAAAAACAAACATCACAAATCAACTCAACACACCTTCCTGGTCACAAAGCACCCTTCACCACAACCTGAAACTCAAAGAATCAAAAACACGATCACCACCTGCCATTGAACAGAACCTCGGCCATCTTCCAAACCAGCCACCATAAACTTCTCCTAAGCATCAGGACTTCATCAGGGGCCTAAGAGGAGTGGTTTGCGCAAAGAGAGAGGGTCAGAAAGTTGCAAACTAAGAAAGCTCAAAGCTCAGGTATACCAAGAACTTTTTTTCCAGAAATGAGTCTTTAAGTTTCTAATTTGTTCCTCATGCTTTGCTGATCACTCTGATGTTCTTAGTTTTGAAAATGGTTGAAAAATAAGCATTTAATCTTGTTCTGAAACTTTTCAGACCTAAAAATGTTTGGCTTCGATTCGCATGATTGATGAATGAAAAATGAGTTTTGGTTAGGGGTTTTGATTCAGTGATGTGTGGGGATGATTTCTGGGCTTTTAGTTTTCGTTTTTGTGAAGTTTTGAGGATTTTAGAGATTTTCAGGTGGGAGTCCCACCGGAGAAGACGACCGGAAGTCTTCTCCGGCCACCTGAAAATAATTAGGGCTAATCCCTGTAATTAATGAGAGTTTGAATTCTGAGCGTAGGATTAGATGACTTTGTTTGACTGGCGCGTGTTTGGAGGGTCCAGATCTTCCATTAAACCCTAATCCAGTCATTTGCGTAATTAATCAGGATTAATTAAATTCAAATTTTAGAGTGAATCTCATCCATCCAAACACGCGCCAGTCAACTCCCGCGCGTATCATTTGAACCCTGGCCATTGATCTGGTTGACTTCTCATTAAATCCAATTTTATTTTCATTTTTATTCATTTGTTTTCTCCATTTTATTTAAAATAGTAAAACAATTTTAAAAATTCTGAAAATTTTTGTATAAACTTTTATTAATTTTCAGAAACCAAAAACATTTTCATTTTTATTTTTTGCATTAAAACATATTTTTAAATCATTTAAAGGTTTATTTTTAATTAATTAATGAGAATTAATTAATTAAAAATACTTTTAGGTATTTAAAAATCACCAAAAAATTCATGAAACATTTAAAACCATTTAGAAGCATTGTCCAACCCTCAAACCAAATTTCTTTTTTGATCTTGATGCATTTTGACAATTTTCCATGGAATTAATTCAATTTCAAAGCATTATTTTGATCCAAACTTCAAAAAATCATTTCTGCCTAACCATTGAGAGTTGGACTTTGATTCTTTTTGAATTGTGTCTTGCATATCATGGAGTTTGTGGGATTAAATTGGCATGATTTGATCTTGCATTTTCCATTTGTTTGACATTTTTCTTGTTAAGGTACCCTAAAACCCTAGAAAACTTAGGAAATTCATAACTTCCACTAGGTTAAGAGTTAGATCCCCTCCTTTGGGAAGTGAGTTTGTGTAGGTTTAGGGCTCCCTTGAATGCATTTTCAATTTTTTATCTTGATGTTTGCTTCTGATTTTGGTTTTTGTTTGATGCATTGATCATAAACCCTAATTTGGGTTCTCTTTTGCATTCATCTTGCATTTGCATTCATACCTTGACTTGCCATAGCATTTTGTGCATCCATTTGATTCACTAGACATCTTAAGACATATTAGAAGCATGTTTGATCATTGCATCTTTCATTTTCCATGTTGTATGTCATTTGCATTGCATAACTTTTCATGTATGTTCATGGTCCTAAGCATGCTTCTCTTGCATTCATTTGTTCATGTGATCATCCTCATGCCTTGTTTCATGTTTGTATCATCTCATAGCATCAATATCATCTCATATATGCTTCTGGTTTTGATTGGCATCATGTCATTTCATTTCATTTTGCATTGCATTGCATTCCTTTCACTAACTTTTCAGGTGGTAAGTAACTTTGAGAAGTGAATTTGCCTTCACTTCTCACAACTTCTTTTCATCTCTTTTATGCATCATTGCTGCATTTTATTTTGTGTTTGAGATTGAGCTTGCTCTTTCTTCTTCTTCTTACTTTCTTTCTCCAAGTGACTTGTCTTCTTGAATGAAGCAGGTTACTTTGCTTCTCTCGGCTCCTTTCATCTGCTTCCTGGTGGTTCCTCTGAAGATTCTTCTAGAAAACCTCACAAACCTTAGGAACAACCAAGCATGACAATGATTAGGGTTTTGATTAGTCCCCCACTTAGTTTTTTACCTTTGTGTCTCATTGAGTCTTCTCTTCTCATCTCATAATCAAGGACCAAACCCTAAAGGCTTTAAGGCTTTGTGATTAAGCTTATGCCTGCATCCTTCTATTAGGATGGAGTGTATAACTTTAATCCTAAGTGTTAAACCCTTAATGTGTTTAAATCCTTTAATAAATTCGTCTAATAATCATCAAGACATCAAGCTTGTAACTTGGGCCTTGCATTAGGGTTCTAATTCTTCCTTAATTGGTTAAGAAGGACTAACCCTAGTGTTAATGGACAAGTCCCCCTCAAGTTGTCTTACAAATCATAAAATTCACTTCTTCATCATATCATTAACTAAAAACCACTTAATAAAGGCTTTGTTTTGTCATGAGTTTAATCCCTAGTCATGGATTAAGTTGAGGAGCTTTCCTCAGCTTAAACATTCTCATCTATTATCCTTCTATTAGGATGGTGTAATGAGTCTGTTTAATCCCTGATTATGGCTTAATCTCATTACTTAACACTAAACAAAAACACCAAAAACATCTAAATAATCACAAGTAGGTTAAAGATCTTAATCCTACATCAAAGGTGTTTAAGTGTGAGAAGCTGACTTCACACTTAAGGTATTCTCATTACCCCTAGCCAGAGGGAAGATGTGATGAGTTTACTAAATCCATTGGTTTAGGCTTAAGCTCATTAACTTATGACAAACTCCAAAAAGCAATAAAAGACTGAAAACACAAAAACAAACAATAATCGTCTCCTCCGGGATTCTTTTCTCATCACCTTCATTCATGAATAAGAACTCGCTTCTTCCGTCTAATGCAAGACAGTTTTCACCTGAGCCAGACAGGTCATACACTTGAGCATAGGCAAGTAAGCAGTTCACCAGTCAATTCACCTTTCAGTCTCTTTGGGTCGAACTACGGTGTTCTGACTTCCTCATTGCACGAGAGGATACGTAGGCATAACTTAACAGTTATCGAACAAAAGTCTCTGTATATTCCCCCCTCTTTCCAGCATCATTCTCTTAGCCTCATTATCATGAGCATTTCACTCTTGCCTTTACACTGACACTGTATATATTACACTTCACACTTCTTTTACACAGACACCTGTACATCTTTTTCCAGCTCTTTTATACACAAATTGCACTGACACTACCCCTTTAAAACACAAATCTTTTAAGCGTGGATCCCGTCGAGTACGGCGGACAATCTGGGTGCTAATACCTTCCCAGGTTGTAACCAACCCCCTTTCTCAATCTCTCTGGTTCGCAACCGTCTTATCCATATCTTTCTAGGTCTATGCAGCATTGCCTTTCCTCCGGGATAAAAATGCCTAGTTGGCGACTCTATTCATCTCCTGTGAGTTCACTCCTGTGTGTTCTCGCATCCTCCTTTCGCCGACCGTTCGCGTCTGTACCCCTTCTGACCCGGTGTCATTTGGTGGGAGCGACAGCTTGGCGACTCTGCTGGGGACCCTTATACTGTAACCAGGGCTTCTGGTTCTTTTTGTGGGTCCCTCCTAGCGCTTGATTGATTTGTGTTTACTGGGGTGTTATGTGCTATTTGTGTTTGTATTTGCATTTATTTTTGCTTTATGTATAGTTATTTTATTGCTTTCTTTATAGCTTTACATATATCATACTGTCATACCGTGCTGGCTGGATCTGTTTTGTTGCTTTGGTGGGTGGGTGTTCTATTGAGAGTTAAGGTCCTATACCTGGGACCTGAGTGACACCTAGGCTAGAGTGGTTCATGTTCTTTCCCATTCCATTTCGGTCTGGTGCGGGAATATGAAACACAATTCAGATATGGGTTTCTTCTTGAGAACTCTGTGCTGCAGATCTCCTGTAGTGCTAGGGCTATCTGGGAAGCCTGCTAAGTCCGGATGACCTTTAGTATTGACCTTCAGAAACTGAGGTGAATTAGAGGAGGATCTTTTATGGTTATTGTAAACACTGTACCTCCGGGATAGAAGTGTTTACACTTCTCATAACTGATCCAAGTCTGAGGATCCTTGTTTTAGAACACCACCTGTGAGGGGGATGGGCTGTTTACAGGTTTGCAGGTACCCTTGACCTCAGCATACCCTGTTACTTTGTTTTGATTAAGAGCACTCCATTTTGGGACAGTTCTTGTGATTTTTAACCCTGGACATGTGACTCTTTATTTGAGTCCCCCACCTTGGTTACTGGACTTATGAACCTCCATCTGGATTTCTTGAACGTACATGGGCTTATATCAGAACACTTGATCAGATCCAGCTTGATCACAAACCCTTGCATATCATTTGCATACATCATCATTGCATCATTCTAACATTTGCTTATTTATTTTTCAGGGTGTCCATACTATATTTTTGCTTGGTTTTGACCCCTTCATCTGCATAGACCTATCTGCTTCAGCTACCTCTATCAGCTACCTTGCTTCAGTCACCTGCATCACCAGCATCAGCCTGTCAGTGGCCCATCTTCAGTATTATTCTCAGCATCTGTCTCAGTTCTTCTTCAGCAACATGGCACCCAAGAAGAGCAATGTCTCCTACCATTTCTTTGAGCCTGAGTTAGCTGGCATCAGGAAGATCCAGACCCTGATTACTCCAGACCATATACCACTATTCAGAAAACATTATGGAGGCATACTTGATGTGGTTATGGATTTGGACCCTTCCCAGAGGAGCTTGATTCATACTTGCTTGCAGTTCTATGATCCCCCTCTGAGGTGCTTCACCTTCCAAGATTTTCAGTTGGGGCCTTTATTAGAGGAGTATTCATCATTGGTTGGTGTACCTATCAGGGGTGGAGTCCCCTTCAACCCTGAGATGGCTTTTCCTAGTAATGAAGAAGTGGCAAAGGCTTTGTATCTGGAACCAGTTCTGATTGGGCAGAATATGACTACCAAGGCTAGAATCTCTGGTCTACACTTGGATTTCTTGACTTCTCAGGCCATCCTAAAGGCCTCTTTGGGAGAGTGGAAGGCAGTCTGTGCTTTGTTGGCCCTTAGCATATATGGGGTCATACTTTTTGCAGATGAGCCTAAATTTATTAGCAAGAATGCTATTCACCTTTTCATTCTGAGGAACCCAGTACCCACCTTACTGGGAGATTTCTACTACTCTATTCATCAAAGGAATGAAAAGCAAAGAGGAAGATTGGTGAGGTGCTGTGCTCCCCTGTTCCATACCTGGCTACTCAGACATTTGCCTAAGACTGATGCATTTCTGAATCCTCATCAGCAAAAGAATTGGGCTAGAAGACTCACTGCTTTGACCTCAGCTGACATCAGGTGGTGCACTCAGAGCACCAAGGGCAGGGACATCATTACCAGTTGTGGGCAGTTTCCCAATGTACCCCTAATAGGAGTAAAGGGTTGCATCAACTACAACCCTCTGCTTTTCAAAAGACAATTGGGCTATGCATTGGTCCACCCTCCCAGAGCACAAGATTTGGCTGAGACCCTTTATTGTGAGATTAAGCCTAATTTGGCCATTGTCAGGCAAGCATCCTGGGCTTGGGACAATGTCTAGACCAAAGGGGTAACCATTCATGGAAGATGCAACAATGTGGCCTCAGCTCAGTACTATGAGTGGTCTCATGCCAGGGCTCAAATTTCTGGAATGCCCTTCACCATTGAGGACATCCCTGGGCCATCCACAGCACCACCTCCAGCCACTGTCAGCTTAGAGGAGTTTGAGAAACTAAAAGAGAGGAATGAGAATCTGACTCAGGCTCTACAGAAGACCCTCTAGGAGAGGAGTGATGGTCGGCTGGACATTGAGAGGTTAGAAAAGCTAAAGGTGGAGCATCTAGCTAGAATTGAGAAGTCAGAGGACTATATTAAGAAGTCAAGAGCTGAAGAGAAGATCTTGAAGAATGCCTGCAAGGAGGCTCAGTTCCAGAAGGCCAGGACTGATTTGTATCTGAAAGAGAGTCAAGCCAGGTGGGTCAGGATCACCGAAGCTCGTAATCTAGAGGATAAGAGGACTCAGGATAAGATTGAGCAGTTGGAGGCTAGTGCAAAGGAGCAACAGGAGGCTCTGCTAGCAGCCCAAAGAGAGATCTCAGAATTGAAGATTAGAGCTGGAGTGAAGATGTCAAAGGACCAGAGTCAACACAAGAAGCTAACTACAGCTGTTACTACCAGGAATCTTCTCATCAGGAACCTCACAGAGCGTCCAGCTGATCCTGTGACTGAAGCACTTCTAAAGGAAGTTCAGGAGGATGAGTTTGGTCTTGGTGTCTGACTTTTGCTTTTTGTTGCTTTCATTTCATTGTACTTTTCTTTTCTTATGTTGTATTTTGACCCCCAGGGGCATGTATTGTAAAAGACAAACTATGTATCATTCACTTTTTGTAATATATGTATTAGTTTGTTTTATCTGGGTTCTTTCTAAGCAACATCACAAGCATCTTCCTCAGGGGTCTGGAAAGGTCAAAACCAAGTGCCAAGCCGGATACCTTGGAGACAAATAAGCATACTGCATTGCATACTAATCTTTGTTTGTTTTGTAGGTTTGTTTTGTTTTTGTTACTAACTCTGTTGTGATCTCAGGAACTATTGCTCGACGTCGGGTGTTCCCACTCAACCATCCACACAGATATCCTACCCGCAACAACCTTCCGGGTATACTAATGGACCAGGTACAGCAGGACCTTACAGAGGTCAGGGCTCAAATGGCCAATGAGAGACTGGAAATGAGAAATCAGATGACCCAGTTTATGGAAGTGATGAATGGATTGGCACAGAGCCAAGAAAGATTAAGAGCATTGGTAGAGAGGCAGACTCAGGAAGACCCCCATCTAGGGACTGGTGGAACGAGCAACAATGAGAGGGTTCAGCCTCATGTCAACCCACCTGTGTATGGCCCTCATCTTCACCCAGAGATCAACATCCCTGCTAATGTGCAAGGGAATGCTACTACAGGCAGAGTACTACAAGAAGACCCCCAGGAAGATCAGTTCACTGTGATGGGGGCTGGGGATGAAGCCTATGACAGGAGGCTAGATGAAATTGCTGAGAAATTAAGATCCTTGGAGTCTCAAAACTCCTTGGGTTTTGATGTTATGGACATGGGCTTAGTGGACGGGGTAAGAATACCTCACAAGTTTAAACCTCCGTGCTTTGAGAAGTACAACGGAACTTCCTGTCCGCAGACCCACTTACAATCTTTTCTGGGGAGGTTGAAGGCGTACACCATGGATGAAAAACTGTGGATGTTTTATTTCGAGGACAGTTTGACAGGAGCTTCAAGGGAATGGTACTCTCACTTGACTAGAGCGACCATCAGATGCTGGAAGGACCTGGATGAGGCCTTCATCAGACAGTACCAGTACAACTTGGATATGGCTCCCAACAGGACCCTCCTGATGGGAATGTCTCAATCATCCAGAGAAAGCTTCCGGGAATACGCCCAGAGGTGGAGACAGCTTGCTGCTGCTGTCCAGCCACCCATGTCGGAAAGGGAAATGGCCGATATGTTTATGAACACCCTCCAAGGGACATACATTGACAGGCTAGCCGCCTTTTCTTCCACCAGCTTCGCTGACGTAGTCATAGCTGGAGAAAGAATTGAGAGCCTATTAAAGATGGGCAAAATTTCTGACAACGGTGCCAGCTCATCCAGCAACACAAGAAAGCCTTTTGTGGGCCCAAGAAGAACTGGTGAGACTAATTCTATCCATACCAGCAGGGGCAGACCCCAATATGTTCATAGGTCTGTGGCAGCAGTCACCATTCCCGCTCCAATTCATCCACAACCAGCTTATCAACCACAACAACCCCAGTACCAGCAACAAACTCAGTATCCTCCTCAGAGAAACTACAACAATACCAACAACAACAATCAGCAAAGACCATTCCAACAGAGACCATCTCAAGCCAATAGGGTGATTGATCCAATCCCTATGCCATATGCCGCTTTACTGCCACAGCTCTTGAAGCTCAACTTGGTTGAGTTAAGGACGTTGGCACCTCCAGATCCTGCCAGTCTACCCAGAAACTATGACGCCAACGCCAGATGTGCTTTTCATTCCAACGCACCTGGCCACAGTACAGAGAAGTGCAGAGCTTTGCACATGAAGGTACAAGACCTGGTAGATTCCAAAGCTCTAAACTTCGCACCCCCACCAAATGTTAACAAGAACCCTATGCCCAACCACGGAGGACCCAGAATCAATGCTATTGAGGAAGATAAGCCGTCTTACTTGATAACCAGTGTGGGTCAGATTCGGACACCCTTGGTGGAGATTAAAGCTCGACTCCTTGAATGTCAAATGTTCCCGGGATGTGAGCTAGGATGTGCTTATTGCAACATTTCAGTGAATGGGTGTGATAACTTGAGAGATGGCATAGATGGTCTCATCCAGAGTGGCCTGCTTCAAATCACAACATCAATACCTTCAAATCCAGCAATCTCCTTAACAGCAGTTCCCGAGTCTTCTACAACTGCAACAACCATTGTTCCGAACAACTCTTCAGTTTCATCAACAAATGCTTCATCTGTTACTTCAACAGACCAAATATCAACAAACATCCCTTCTACAACTTCAGCACCCCTTCATTCAGACTCTTCTACAACAGCAACACACATCCAATCAACAGTGTCTCCTACAACATCAACAGCAAACAATGAGAGTGTCTCAACGGTTACGATTTATTATGATCCTGCAAATGATTCTGCCTACAACTCACAAAATGCCACTCCTATCAGAGCACCAGTCACAATATACTATGATCCACATACTATCATGGTCCCTTCTGCAGCTGCTATCCGTCCAGTCACTATCACAGTGCCTGGGCCAGTTCCTTATGAAAGCAGTAATGCCATCCCTTGGCATTACGGCTCCGATCTATACTGCGAAGGACGGAAAATCACTTTGGAATCATCAACTTCTTCACCACAAATAGACAATGTGGGGGGAGGCGGAGGCTTCACTCGAAGCGGATGTCTCTTTGCCCCGCAAATTCAAAAACCCACTGCTGAAGCAGAAGCTGCTGCCAAGGCAAAAGGGAAGAGCATGGTGCAAGAAGAACAAGTTGTTAAAGAAGCTTTAAAAACCCCTTTTGATCAAGAGGTTGATGAATTCATGAGAATCATCAAGAAAAGTGATTACAAGATAGTGGACCAGCTTCACCAGACACCTTCCAAAATCTCCATTTTATCATTGCTAATGTGCTCCGAGGCTCACCGGAACGCATTATTAAAAGTCTTGCACGCAGCTTATGTGCCAGAAGAGATTACAGTCAATCAGTTGGAGGCAGTGGTTGGGAACATCAACGCTAGTCATGGACTAGGATTTACTAACACTGATTTGACTACGGAAGGTCGCAATCACAACAAGGCTTTGCACATTACCATGGAGTGTAAGGGTGCAGTTCTTTCCCATGTACTGGTAGACATAGGGTCATCCCTCAATGTCTTACCTAAGAAAGCCCTTGTGAAGCTGGAATATGAAGGATTGGCATTACGTCCCAGCAACTTGGTAGTAAGAGCCTTTGACGGTTCTAAGAGATCAGTTCTGGGAGAAATTGAGTTGCCTGTAACGATTGGCCCACAAACTTTCAAAACGACCTTCTACGTGATGGACATTCAGCCGGCCTACAGCTGTTTGTTGGGTAGACCATGGATTCATGCCGCTGGCGCAGTTACGTCTACCCTTCACCAGAAGTTAAAATTCGAGTGGGAGGGCCAAGTCGTTACTATTTGTGGAGAGGAAGATATCTTTGTCAGCCACCTGGCTACATACAAATACATTGAGATGGATGGGGAGATCCACGAAACTATGAGTCAAGGGTTTGAGGCCTTGAACATAAATGAAACATCTGCTGTACCTGGAACCTCAATGACATCTTACCAACAAGCCCGGAAGGTTGTTGAAGAAGGGACTGCCCAAGGCTGGGGCAAGTTGTTGCCCGTAGAGAAGAAGGAGGATAGATTTGGGTTGGGTTACAAACCAACTCGACAAGATCAAGCATTCTAAGGAGCCCAATTTTGTCAGTGGGATTATGCTCACCCCCGATGCAGTAAACAACTTGGAAGACGAGTCGGAGGATGAACGCAACCTGGAGAGCTGGATACGTCCAAAGATCCCGGGGAGCAGTATCTCAAACTGGTCTTCCCAGGAAATTATAAGGGTTACTCCTGCAGAGTCATTATTATTTCCTGTATATTTTTAGCATGCATCAAGTCTTGCATCTTGCCCAAGATGACAAGACTCATTTTGTAATCGGGCCATCTGTAATTTTGTGCAACAAGATTAATCAATGAAATATCAGACATCTTTTGCAAATGAGTCTTTTTCTTTTCCGCTCACTGTTTTTCCATTTTTCTTTTTGTACAAAAATAAAATGGCAATGTTTTCAAAATGACAACTTTATTTCACTTTTTTTAAACAAGAGTAAAATCAATCACTAAAATGAACAAACTGAACCCTTGCAGAGAGTGCCTTCCAGACCGCACCGACAACAGCACGGCTATGGCTTCGTATGACTTTGACAATCCAATCAATCAAGCTGATGAAGGGGTTGAAGAAGATTGCGAGCTTCCTGAAGAGCTAGCCAGGTTGTTAAGGCAGGAGGAGAGAGTTATTACTCCTCATCAGGAGGAGGTCGAAACAATTAATCTTGGTACGGATGAAGACGTGAAAGAGGTTAAGATCGGGGCCTGCTTACAAGACCCAGTAAAGAAACAACTGATTGACCTGCTTCAAGAATATGTGGACGTGTTTGCTTGGTCTTACCAAGATATGCCAGGGTTGGACACCGACATTGTTATGCACAAGCTGCCTTTGAGAGAAGATTGCCCGCCGGTTAAACAGAAACTGCGCCGCACTCGCCCTGACATGGCAATGAAAATCAAAGAAGAGGTACAAAAGCAGTGGGACGCTGGGTTCCTTGCTGTAACTAGCTATCCGCCGTGGGTTGCTAACATAGTACCTGTGCCTAAGAAAGACGGCAAAGTAAGAATGTGTGTTGACTACTGGGATCTGAACAGAGCCAGCCCGAAAGATGACTTCCCATTACCTCACATTGATGTATTGGTTGACAATACGGCTCAGTTCTCGGTATTCTCCTTCATGGACGGATTTTCAGGATATAATCAGATCAAGATGTCACCTGAAGACATGGAGAAGACAACCTTCATCACACCCTGGGGCACGTTCTGTTACAAGGTGATGCCCTTCGGACTGAAGAATGCTGGAGCAACATATCAACGGGCTATGGTGACATTATTCCACGATATGATCCATAAAGAAATCGAATGTTATGTGGATGACATGATTGCCAAGTCCCTCACTGAAGAAGACCACCTGGTAAATCTGCTGAAGCTATTCAAGCGTCTGAGGAAGTACCAGCTAAAGTTAAACCCCAACAAATGCACATTCGGGGTGCGATCTGGTAAGCTGCTGGGATTTATTGTAAGCGAGAAAGGGATTGAAGTTGACCCTAATAAAGTCAAAGCTATTCAAGAGATGCCTGCACCGAAGTCAGAAAAAGAAGTTCGAGGGTTCTTGGGACGATTGAACTACATTTCACGGTTCATATCTCACCTCACAGCAACCTGTGAACCTTTGTTCAAACTGCTAAGAAAAGAACAAACGGTCAGGTGGAACAAAGACTGCCAGAAGGCTTTTGACAAGATCAAGGAGTACTTACAAGAGCCTCCAATCCTTATGCCTCCAGTTGAAGGAAGACCTCTGATAATGTACTTGACAGTATTAGAAGAGTCGATGGGGTGTGTGTTGGGCCAGCATGACGAGTCTGGTCGAAAAGAGTATGCAATATACTACCTAAGCAAAAAGTTTACCGACTGTGAACAACGTTATTCACTACTCGAGAAAACTTGTTGTGCTTTAGCGTGGGCTGCTCGCCGACTGAGACAGTATATGTTGACCCACACTACTTTATTGATCTCAAAGATGGACCCAGTTAAGTACATTTTTGAGAAGCCAGCACTTACCGGACGGGTTGCAAGATGGCAAATGATCCTCACAGAATATGACATCCAATACACATCTCAGAAAGCCATCAAAGGCAGTGTATTGTCTGAATATCTTGCTGAGCAACCTATTGATGATTACCTGCCTATGAGATTTGACTTCCCTGATGAAGACATCATGTTCATAAAAGCAAAAGATCATGAAGAGCCTGTCCACACTGAAGGGCCTGACCCGGAAGAAGAATGGACTATGATGTTTGATGGGGTTGTTAACATGAATGGTCGTGGTGTTGGTGCAGTACTCATTACACCTAAGGGAGTTCACATGCCTTTCTCGGCAAAGCTCACCTTCAACTGCACTAACAACGAATCCGAATACGAAGCTTGCATTATGGGTCTTGAGGAAGCCATTGACCTCAGGATCAAGACATTGACTGTATTAGGAGATTCAGCTCTGGTAGTTAATCAAACCAACGGCAAATGGTACACACACCAAGATCATCTAATACCTTACAGGGATTATACAAGGAGGTTATTGACTTTCTTTACAACAGTCAAGCTTGAGTAAATCCCTCGGGACGAGAATCAGTTTGCAGATGCTCTTGCCACCATTTCATCCATGATCAAAGTTCAAGCTGCCAACTTTGTACCTCAGATTTCAGTGTCCAGACTTGACAGACCGGCTTATGTGTTCGCAGCAGATGTTGTCAAAGATGATAAACCTTGGTTCCACGATATTAAGTGCTTCTTGGAGGATCAATCATACCCACCTGGGGCATCTTCCAATGATAAGAAGAATTTGAGAAGGCTTGCTGGTAGTTTCTTCCTGAATACTGATGGTTCCCTGTACAAGAGAAACTTCGATATGGTACTCCTCAGATGCGTTGATAGAACAGAAGCAGACTTGTTAATGCACGAGGTGCACGCAGGATCCTTTGGTACCCATGCAGGAGGACATGCAATGGCCAAGAAGTTGCTAAGATCAGGTTATTACTGGATCACAATGGATGCCGACTGTTGTGCCTATGCCAGAAAATGCCATAAATGCCAGATTTATGCAGATAAGGTGCATGTACCTCCCAATCCTTTGAATGTGATGTCTTCACCTTGGCCCTTTGCTATGTGGGGCATTGATATGATTGGTAAGATTGAGCCTACTGCTTCGAATGGCCACAGATTCATCCTGGTTGCCATTGACTATTTCACCAAGTGGGTCGAAGCAGCTTCCTATGCAAACGTCACAAGGCAAGTGGTAGCCAGATTTCTGAAGAGAGATATCATCTGTCGATACGGAGTTCCCGAGCGAATCATTACTGATAATGGTTCCAACTTAAACAACAAAATGATGGCAGAGCTATGCCGGGACTTCAAGATTCAACACCACAATTCTTCTCCTTACAGGCCAAAGATGAACGGCGCTGTTGAGGCAGCTAATAAGAATATCAAGAAGATTGTGCAGAAGATGGTAGTCACATACAAAGATTGGCATGAGATGCTACCGTTTGCCTTGCATGGATACCGCACGTCAATCAGAACATCCACTGAGGCAACACCGTATCAACTTGTGTATGGTATGGAAGCAGTCCTACCAGTTGAAGTTGAATTACCCTCCCTACGGGTATTAATGGATGTTAAGTTGAGCGAAGCAGAGTGGGTCCGGTCCCGATACGAACAACTGAGTCTGATTGAAGAGAAAAGATTGGCTGCAATCTGTCATGGGCAGTTGTATCAGAAAAGAATGAAGAGAGCCTTCGATCAGAAAGTTAGGCACCGAGAGTACCAAGTAGGAGATCTTGTGCTGAAAAGAATCCTCCCTCCTCATACAGATCACAGGGGCAAATGGACTCCGAATTATGAAGGACCATTTGTAGTAAAGAAAGTTTTCTCAGGTGGAGCACTGATTCTCAGTACTATGGATGGTGAAGACTTCCCGTCCCTTGTGAATTCAGATGCAGTTAAAAAATACTTCGCATAAAAATGACCCGCTGGACATAAAAACAGAATGAAAGTCCAGGCAAAAATAGGGCATCCTGGCGAGTCAAAAACAGAATAAAAGACTCGGGCAAAAATAAGGGAAATAAATAAAAAAAAATGTACACCCGCTGAGTTGAAAAGCCACATTGGACAACTCAGGCAAAAATGGGTATCCCGATGGATTGAAAACCCGAAAGGGCGGTCCATGCAAAATAAGGGAATAAGCGAACAACTGCATTCTGAATTCGTCTGTATCACCTACAAATTGGTAAGCCTCGAAAGGATCAAGTTTCTGTCAAAATCAGCCTTCTTCAGAAAGCAAGACGAGAAGAATGTCAAATGTCATACGAGTCATAGCAAAGGGAAGCTCCTTGAAGCGTCGACAACATTGCCAGCATTTTGTTTCTCAATTTGTAACAATCTCCTCATTTCAGGGGATTTGTTTCTTTGACTGTATCTTGCCAACTCAGGGCACATGAATTAATAAAATCAGATTTTCAGTCACGATGTCTCGCACATTTTTATTTGCAAAGAATGTCTGATATCTTTAAAATACTGATTGCATAAATACGGATGCTTTTCTTCTAAAAACTACGAGCTTGCAGGGAATGTACTTACTCTCAGAAGTGACTAACTCCTATGACGGAATCCAGCAAAGGATACCTCGGGATTACTTGTGCGTTTCTCTATCTTTGCAGGATTGCAGGTATCCAAAACGCAACTCGGGGCATGAAAGCTTCACCCCAGCAAGCTGGCAAGTCAACCAACATTCAGGTTTAGCACTCCAAGTGTTTTCTCCCCAGCTGAGTTGCCACTTGTCACTTCTCCCAGCCGAGGTGCCAATCTTTCTTCCTCAACTAAGTATTAAAGTCAGGGAGCCATCTCCCCACAGAGTTTCAACCTCTATCCAGAAGGGCAAGGAATCACAACAGAGTGACGAAAGCTTCTACAAACCCCAGCTGGGTCCCTCATTACCAAGATGGGCCTATCAGTGACCTATTTCCCCAAGCAGATACATCTGGTCAGATCTACCAATGATCTCATCCCCAGCTAGGATGTTCACTTCAAGCAGATCGACCAGAGATCTTCACGGCAACGGGATCCGAATCCCGGTTTGGTATCTTTTCATAACCATAGCATTCGCATCATATTCACCCACAAAGCGTAGCATTCCGTCTAATACGGAGCATTACGGAAAAAATCCAACATATTGCATAATCATAAGCCATGTTCTGAATCGAACACTTGTGAATGTTGACAATCCATCAACAGTATACAGAATGCTTCCCAAATTCCCCAGCGGAAAGCTAAAGCTAAAGCAGTTGCCTTACACTCCCAAACATTAGTACATACTCCTTGTGGCACCCGTCCGTGTCACATCCCCAGCAGAAGACCAAAGCGTCCCCTTTGCACTCACAGATACTTGTATATATATAGTTCCTTGACATCCGTCCATGTCATTTTCCCCATCACAGTAACATAAACACTTTGTATATCAGATACTTGTTTATACTATACTTTTCTCCTTTTGACACTCGTCCGTGTCACTCTCCCCAGCAGGTTAAATACCCGTCTATACACTACTCATACTTATTAATCTTATCTCGCTTATACAGATACTCGTCTGTATCTTATATACACCATTTATATCCCCGCAGATTCAACACTAGTCCTTGTTCTTTGTTAACCAGTTGATACTCGTCCGTATCATCATCTCAGAACATGCGTCAAGCGTTTGTTTCTACCTGATACTCGTCCGTATCATAGTCTAAAGGATGCTCGTCCGTACCTTTAATCCATACACCGTGTCAAACACTTACGTCTTCTTGAATGTGGACACTCGTCCGTGTCTACTATTCCCCAGAAGAGTCCCCTCAGATTCAACACTCATCTGTGTTCTCTGTTAACCAGTTGATACTCGTCCGTATCATCATCTCTGAACACGTGTCAGTATTTGTTTCTACCCGATACTCGTCCGTATCATAGTCTTAAGGATGCTCGTCCGCATCTTTAATCTATACACAAACATCTAAACACTTATACCTTTTGTTTCTTGGATGTAAACACTCGTCCGTGTTTACTATTCCCCAGTAAAGTAAAATTTCTTCTTAATCTGACATTCGTCCTATGTCATGATAAACCTTGAGAGCAGCCGTACCCTGCTAGGTGATCGTCCTTCACCTCTTGATGATCGTCCTTCATCATGCTCATCCGATGGCCGTCCCCATCGTTGACCTTTTCTATCCGACTTTCGTCCTATGTCGTGATATTCAGCAGCCGTCCCCTGCTAGGTGATCGTACTTCACCTTTTTGATGATCGTCCTTCATCATTTTATCCAATGGCCGTCCCTATTGTTGATTTTTGGTTATCTGACATTCGTCCTATGTCATGATAAACCTTGAGAGCAGCCGTCCCCTTCTAGGTGGTCGTCCTCCACCTCTTGATGATCTTCCTTCATCATGCTCGTCCGATGGCCGTCCCCATCGTTGACCTTTTATCCGGCATTCGTCCTATGTCGCGATATTTTCGACAGCCGTACCCTGCCAGGTGATCGTCCTTCACATTAGATGACCGTCCCTCATCTTATCCCCAACAGAGCAGCCGTCCCCTGCCAGGTGATCTTCCTTCACCTTTGATGACCGTACCTCATCATCTGTTTATTTCATTTATTCTTTAACCCGATGGCCGTCCCCGTCGTGGTCCCTTTTCCTTTCAGTTTAGCCCGATGGCCGTCCCCATCGTTGGTTACTTTACTTTATGAATCTGATGGTCGTCCCCATCACTTTTCATTAACCCCCATAGAATCTTATAGCTTTATTTGATGGCCGTCCCCATCATAATCCTTTTTATCCCCAGCATGTCGGCCGTCCCCGTCATTGCTTTATTTCCCGCACTTTTCCAGCATGTCGGCCGTCCCCGTCATTGCTCTTTACCCAGCAGTCGTCCTCTGCTCGACGGTCGTCCTCCGTCGCCCACACTTTACAATATACTTTATTTTCTTTTACCAATCTATATCCCTTTTCTTCTTCATTCTGTGAGTGCAAATTTTGGACTGTCTTTGGTATTCAACCACAAGTTATCTTGTTCGCCTGTTAAGCCGTAGCTTACATCCTGCACATCTAACTCATGTTTGAATAGGGGCAGCTGTAAACACCCCAAATTTGCCCTAACCCATTCACACCATGGCTTGAGATCTCCTCATATGCATAAGCTCAAACATAGCATCTCATATTGCACTTTTGATTCACTGCATTGGTTCTAAGTCATCTGCATCTAGGGTTTGTGATCTGAGCAATCCAAGAGTCCTTTGAGCCTCTCCAAAGGTCATCAATCACTTCAAAGAGGTCCATGTATGTTCAAACATCATATTATATCCTCTCCAAGTCAAAAAATGTCAAAGAATCACAAGAACTGAGAATGGCATGGAAGTAGAGCCAGGTTTGACTACACAGATGACCTAGAATTAGGGTTTTGGTTTCAAAGGCCATAACTCCAAATTTTTGGGTCATTATTGTTTCTATTGGTCTCTATATGGTATAGGGAGTATGCATATCAATTTTCATGAAGAAATTCCATGGGGAAGTCATCTGATCAAGAGTTGACTTTTCAAGCAAGTCAGTGCAAAATCAGGGCATCTGAGGCCCTCCATGACCCAACCAAAGGGTGTTCTTCATCATTTTGATTGTGTATGATCTTTATTTGACCATAGAAGAAGTTGGAAGTTCACAAAATTGAAGAATTTCAAGTCTTTTGCAAAGTTGACTTTTTGGGAAAGTTTGCCTTTTAATGAAATTGCCATTTTAGGAAACTTTTTCAACCTTTACTTTTTGATTCAAAAATGCTTCAAATGGAAAAACTTTGGTCATGAAAGTTGTATAATGGATCATTCCCTTTTCAAAAAGTACAAGAACATGACCTAATTCATTTTGGATCAAAAGTTATGGCTTGCCAAAGTTGGCAAAAATCACAAAATTTCAAAGTTTCTACCAAAGAGGCATTTTGCAAAATGACTTGATCAAGTGTTCTAAAGGCCTCAAATGTGTATCATTTCCACATAACATGATCATGTGACGTCTAAAAGTCAGAATGGGCCAAAGGATCTCTCATTTTTATGGCTTATGGAGCAAGATATCTCATAAGAATCAAAAGTGAACCAACTTGCAAAAACTCACTTAAGTGAAGATCCACTTGCTTGCTGACTTGCTGAACCATCCTAGGGTTCTCCCCACATCATGCTGCGCAGGACATGCCTTTTGTACTTGGCTAGCAAGTAGCCCATACCTCTCTTACACAACTTTGACATTTTGGCAACTTGAGCCATACCTATCACAAAAGCACACATCACTTCTTCTGACCAATCCCAATTGTTTATACAAGCAAAAAGCAAGCCAAAGCAGCTAGAACACAAGCCTGAAACCATCCATAACACAGCATTCTCATTTTCACACCATCTTGCAAAAGCATTCGAAACTGCTTGCACAGGCCACAAACACAAAAACAAACTTCACAAATCAACTCAACACACCTTCCTGGTCACAAAGCACCCTTCACCATAGCCTGAAACTCAAAGAATCAAAAACATGATCACCACCTGCCATTGAACAGAACCTCTACCATCTTCCAAACCAGCCACCATAAACTTCTCCTAAGCATCGGGACTTCATCAGGGGCCTAAGAGGAGTGGTTTGCGCAAAGAGAGAGGGTCAGAAAGTTGCAAACTAAGAAAGCTCAAAGCTCAGGTATACCAAGAACTTTTTTTCCAGAAATGAGTCTTTAAATTTCTAATTTGTTCCTCATGCTTTGCTGATCACTCTGATGTTCTTAGTTTTGAAAATGGTTGAAAAATAAGCATTTAATCTTGTTCTGAAACTTTTCTGACCTAAAAATGTTTGGCTTCGATTCGCATGATTGATGAATGAAAAATGAGTTTTGGTTAGGGGTTTTGATTCAGTGATGTGTGGGGATGATTTCTGGGCTTTTAGTTTTCGTTTTTGTGAAGTTTTGAGGATTTTAGAGATTTTCAGGTGGGAGTCCCACCGGAGAAGACGACCGGAAGTCTTCTCCGGCCACCTGAAAATAATTAGGGCTAATCCCTGTAATTAATGAGAGTTTGAATTCTGAGCGTAGGATTAGATGACTTTGTTTGACTGGCGCGTGTTTGGAGGGTCCAGATCTTCCATTAAACCCTAATCCAGTCATTTGCGTAATTAATCAGGATTAATTAAATTCAAATTTTAGAGTGAATCTCAGCCATCCAAACACGCGCCAGTCAACTCCCGCGCGTATCATTTGAACCCTGGCCATTGATCTGGTTGACTTCTCATTAAATCCAATTTTATTTTCATTTTTATTCATTTGTTTTCTCCATTTTATTTAAAATAGTAAAACAATTTTAAAAATTCTGAAAATTTTTGTATAAACTTTTATTAATTTTCAGAAACCAAAAACATTTTCATTTTTATTTTTTGCATTAAAACATATTTTTAAATCATTTAAAGGTTTATTTTTAATTAATTAATGAGAATTAATTAATTAAAAATACTTTTATGTATTTAAAAATCACCAAAAAATTCATGAAACATTTAAAACCATTTAGAAGCATTGTCCAACCCTCAAACCAAATTTCTTTTTTGATCTTGATGCATTTTGACAATTTTCCATGGAATTAATCAATTTCAAAGCATTATTTTGATCCAAACTTCAAAAAATCATTTCTGCCTAACCATTGAGAGTTGGACTTTGATTCTTTTTGCATTGTGTCTTGCATATCATGGAGTTTGTGGGATTAAATTGGCATGATTTGATCTTGCATTTTCCATTTGTTTGACATTTTTCTTGTTAAGGTACCCTAAAACCCTAGAAAACTTAGGAAATTCATAACTTCCACTAGGTTAAGAGTTAGATCCCCTCCTTTGGGCAGTGAGTTTGTGTAGGTTTAGGGCTCCCTTGAATGCATTTTCAATTTTTTATCTTGATGTTTGCTTCTGATTTTGGTTTTTGTTTGATGCATTGATCATAAACCCTAATTTGGGTTCTCTTTTGCATTCATCTTGCATTTGCATTCATACCTTGACTTGCCATAGCATTTTGTGCATCCATTTGATTCACTAGACATCTTAAGACATATTAGAAGCATGTTTGATCATTGCATCTTTCATTTGCCATGTTGTATGTCATTTGCATTGCATAACTTTTCATGTATGTTCATGGTCCTAAGCATGCTTCTCTTGCATTCATTTGTTCATGTGATCATCCTCATGCCTTGTTTCATGTTTGTATCATCTCATAGCATCAATATCATCTCATATATGCTTCTGGTTTTGATTGGCATCATGTCATTTCATTTCATTTTGCATTGCATTGCATTCCTTTCACTAACTTTTCAGGTGGTAAGTAACTTTGAGAAGTGAACTTGCCTTCACTTCTCACAACTTCTTTTCATCTCTTTTATGCATCATTGCTGCATTTTATTTTGTGTTTGAGATTGAGCTTGCTCTTTCTTCTTCTTCTTACTTTCTTTCTCCAAGTGACTTGTCTTCTTGAATGAAGCAGGTTACTTTGCTTCTCTCGGCTCCTTTCATCTGCTTCCTGGTGGTTCCTCTGAAGATTCTTCTAGAAAACCTCACAAACCTTAGGAACAACCAAGCATGACAATGATTAGGGTTTTGATTAGTCCCCCACTTAGTTTTTTACCTTTGTGTCTCATTGAGTCTTCTCTTCTCATCTCATAATCAAGGACCAAACCCTAAAGGCTTTAAGGCTTTGTGATTAAGCTTATGCCTGCATCCTTCTATTAGGATGGAGTGTATAACTTTAATCCTAAGTGTTAAACCCTTAATGTGTTTAAATCCTTTAATAAATTCATCTAATAATCATTAAGACATCAAGCTTGTAACTTGGGCCTTGCATTAGGGTTCTAATTCTTCCTTAATTGGTTAAGAAGGACTAACCCTAGTGTTAATGGACAAGTCCCCCTCAAGTTGTCTTACAAATCATAAAATTCACTTCTTCATCATATCATTAAATAAAAACCACTTAATAAAGGCTTTGTTTTGTCATGAGTTTAATCCCTAGTCATGGATTAAGTTGAGGAGCTTTCCTCAGCTTAAACATTCTCATCTATTATCCTTCAATTAGGATGGTGTAATGAGTCTGTTTAATCCCTGATTATGGCTTAATCTAATTACTTAACACTAAACAAAAACACCAAAAACATCTAAATAATCACAAGTAGGTTAAAGATCTTAATCCTACATCAAAGGTGTTTAAGTGTGAGAAGCTGACTTCACACTTAAGGTATTCTCATTACCCCTAACCAGAGGGAAGATGTGATGAGTTTACTAAATCCATTGGTTTAGGCTTAAGCTCATTAACTTATGACAAACTCCAAAAAGCAATAAAAGACTGAAAACACAAAAACAAACAATAATCGTCTCCTCCGGGATTCTTTTTTCATCACCTTCATTCATGAACGAGAACTCGCTTCTTCCGTCTAATGCAAGACAGTTTGCACCTGAGCCAGACAGGTCATACACTTGAGCATAGGCAAGTAAGCAGTTCACCAGTCAATTCACCTTTCAGTCTCTTTGGGTCGAACTACTGTGTTCTGACTTCCTCATTGCACGAGAGGATACGTAGGCATAACTTAACAGTTATCGAACAAAAGTCTTTGTATATTCCCCCCTCTTTCCAGCATCATTCTCTTAGCCTCATTATCATGAGCATTTCACTCTTGCCTTTACACTGACACTGTATATATTACACTTCACACTTCTTTTACACAGACACTTGTACATCTTTTTCCAGCTCTTTTATACACAAATTGCACTAACACTACCCCTTTAAAACACAAATCTTTTAAGCGTGGATCCCGTCGAGTACGGCGGACAATCTGGGTGCTAATACCTTCCCAGGTTGTAACCAACCCCCTTTATCAGTCTCTCTGGTTCGCAACCGTCTTATCCATATCTTTCTAGGTCTATGCAGCATTGCCTTTCCTCCGGGATAAAAATGCCTAGCTGGCGACTCTATTCATCTCCTGTGAGTTCACTCCTGTGTGTTCTCGCATCCTCCTTTCGCCGACCGTTCGCGTCTGTACCCCTTCTGACTCGGTGTCATTTGGTGGGAGCGACAGATGGCAAGGTGAGGATGTGCGTGGATTACCGGGATCTGAACATAGCTAGCCCGAAGGATGACTTCCCTTTACCTCAAATTGATGTATTGGTTGATAATACGGCTCAGTTCTCGGTATTCTCCTTCATGGATGGATTTTCAGGATACAATCAGATCAAGATGTCACCTGAAGACATGGAGAAGACAACTTTCATCACACTCTGGGGCACGTTCTGTTATAAGGTGATGCCATTCGGACTGAAGAATGCTGCTGCCACCTATCAATGGGCTATGGTAACATTATTCCATGACATGATCCACAAAGAAATTGAATGTTATGTGGATGACATGATTGCCAAGTCCCTTACAGAAGAAGACCACCTGGTGAATCTGTTGAAGTTATTCAAGCGTCTGAGGAAATACCAACTGAAATTGAACCCCAACAAATGCACATTCGGGGTGCGATCCGGTAAGTTGCTGGGATTTATTGTAAGTGAAAAAGGGATTGAATTTGACCCTGATAAAGTCAGAGCCATTCAAGAAATGCCTGCGCCAAAGACTGAGAAAGAAGTTCGGGGGTTCCTAGGTATATTGAACTACATTTCAAGGTTCATATCTCACCTTACTGCAACCTGTGAACCCCTGTTCAAATTGTTAAGAAAGGAACAGACAGTCAGGTGGAATGAAGACTGTCAGAAGGCTTTTGACTAAATCAAGGAATACTTACAGGAGCCTCCAATCCTTATGCCTCCAGTTGAAGGAAAACCTCTAATCATGTACTTAACAGTGTTAGAAGAATCAATGGGGTGTGTGCTGGGCCAGCATGACGAGTCTGGTCGAAAAGAGTATGCAATATACTACCTAAGAAAAAAGTTTACCGACTGTGAACAACGTTATTCACTACTTGAGAAAACTTGCTGTGCTTTAGCGTGGGCTGCTCACCGACTAAGGCAGTATATGTTGACCCACACTACCTTGTTGATTTCAAAGATGGATCTAGTTAAGTACATCTTTTAGAAGCCATCACTTACCGGACGGGTTGCAAGATGGCAAATGATTCTCACAGAATATGACATTCAGTACACATCTCAGAAAGCCATCAAGGGCAGTGTATTGTCTGATTATCTTGCAGACCAACCCATTGATGATTACCAGCCTATGAGATTTGACTTCCCTGATGAAGACATCATGTTCATAAAAGCAAAAGATCATGAAGAGCCTGTTCACACTGAAGGGCCTGACCCAGAAGAAGAATGGACTATGATGTTTGATGGGGATGTTAATATGAATGGTCGTGGTGTTGGTGCAATACTCATTATACCTAAAGGAGTTCACATGCCTTTCTCGGCAAAGCTCATCTTTAACGGCACTAACAACGAAGCTGAATATGAAGCTTGCATTATGGGTCTTGAGGAAGCCATTGACCTCAGGATCAAGACTTTGACGGTATTCGGAGATTCAGCTCTGGTAATCAATCAAACCAACGGCAAATGGTACACTCACCAGGATCATCTGATACCTTACCGGGATTATACAAGGAGGTTGCTGACTTTCTTCACAACAGTCAAGCTTGAGTATATCCCTCGAGATGAAAATCAGTTTGCAGATGCTCTAGCTACCATTTCATCCAAGATCAAAGTTCAAGCTGCCAACTTTGTGCCCCAAATTGCAGTATCCAGACTTGACAGGCCGGCATACGTGTTCTCAGCAGATGTTGTTAAAGATGATAAGCCTTGGTTCCATGATATCAAACGCTTCTTGGAGAATCAAACATACCCACATGGGGCATCTTCCAATGATAAGAAGACTTTAAGAAGGCTAGCTGGTAGTTTCTTCTTGAATACTGATGGTTCCTTGTACAAGAGAAACTTTGATATGGTACTTCTCAGATGCGTTGATCGGACAGAGGCAGACTTGCTAATGCACGAGGTGCACGAAGGATCCTTTGGTACCCATGCTGGAGGGCATGCAATAGCTAAAAAGTTTCTAAGATCAGGCTATTACTGGATCACAATGGATGCAGACTGTTGTGCTTATGCCAGAAAGTGTCATCAATGCCAGATTTATGCGGATAAAGTGCATGTGCCTCCGAATCCTTTGAATGTGATGTCTTCACCCTGGCCCTTTGCCATGTGGGGTATTGATATAATTGGCAAGATTGAACCAACTGCTTCGAACGGCCACAGATTTATCCCGGTTGCTATTGACTATTTTACCAAGTGGGTCGAAGCAGCTTCTTATGCAAATGTTACAAGGCAGGTGGTAGCCCGATTTCTGAAGAGAGAGATCATCTGTCGGTATGGAGTTCCCGAACGAATCATTACTGATAATGGTTCCAACTTGAATAACAAAATGATGGCAGAACTGTGCCGGGACTTCAAGATCCAACACCACAATTCTTCTCCTTACAGGCCAAAGATGAATGGCGCTGTCGAGGCAGCTAATAAGAATATAAAGAAGATTGTGCAGAAGATGGTGGTTACCTATAAAGACTGGCATGAAATGCTACCGTTTGCCTTGCATGGGTACCGAACGTCAATCAGAACATCCACTGGGGGCAGTCCTACCTGTTGAAGTTGAATTACCCTCCTTGCGGGTACTAATGGATGTTAAACTGGATGAAGCAGAATGGGTCCGATCCCGATACGAGCAACTGAATCTGATTGAAGAGAAGAGATTAACTGCAATCTGTCATGGGCAGTTATATCAGAAGAGAATGAAGAAAGCCTTCGATCAGAAAGTCAGGCTCCGAGAGTACCAAGTAGGAGATCTTGTACTGAAAAGAATCCTCCCTCCTCATACAGACCACAGGGTAAGTGGACTCCAAACTATGAAGGGCCATTCGTAGTAAATAAAGTTTTCTCTGGTGGAGCACTGATGCTCAGTACTATGGATGGTGAAGACTTCCTGTCCCCTGTGAATTCAGATGCAGTTAAAAAATACTTCACATAAAAATGACCCGCTGGACATAAAAACAGAATGTAAGTCCAGGCAAAAATAGGACATCCCGGCAAGTCAAAAACAGAATAAAAGACTCGGGAAAAAATAAGGGAAAATAAATAAAAATGTGCACCCGCTGAGTTGAAAAGCCGCATTGGACAACTCAGGCAAAAATGGGTATCCCGGTGGATTGAAAACCTGAAAGGGCGATCCACGCAAAATAAGGGAATAAGCGAACAACTGCATTCTGAATTCATCTGTATCACCTACAACTTGGTAAGCTTCGAAGGGTCCGAGCGCCGGTCAGAATCAGCCTTCTTCAGAAAGCAAGACGAGAAGAACGTCAAAAGTCATACGAGTCATAGCAAAAGGGAAGCTCCTTGAAGCGTCATCAGCATTGCCAGCATCTTTTGTTTCTCAATTTGTAACAATCTCCTCATTTTAGGGGATTTGTTTCTATGACTGTATCTTGCCAATTCGGGGCACACAAATTAATAAGATCAGATTCTCAATCGTGTTTTGTCTCGTACATTTTATTTTCGTTTGAAAAATGTCCGATGTCTTTAAGATATTGATTGCATAAATACAGATGTTTCCCTTCTAAAAATACGTGCTTACAGGAAATATACTTACTCCCGGGAGTGTCTAAAATCCTATGACGGAATCCAGTAAGGGATACTTCGGGGTACTTGTGTGTTTCTTTGTCTTTTACAGGATTGCAGGTATCCAAAACGCAATATGGGGCGCGAAAGCTTCTCCCCATCAGAGTTGTCAGGCTCCCCTTCAAAGGGCAGCACCTGAAGGTGTTCATATCCCCAACTGAGTTATCAAGTATCATCCTCAGCAGGATCCCTACAGAAATCTCTAGGAAGATCTTCCAGTGATCTTTCTTCTTCCCCAGCCAAGTGCCAACCAGGGAACTACCTCCCCACATGGTTCAACCTCTATCCAGGAGAGCAACGCATGAGGAACTCACAACAAAGTTAAGAAAGCTTCTACAAACCCCAGCTGGTTCCCTCATTACCAAGATAGGTTTATCAATGACCTACTCCCCCATGCCGAGTCATATATATCAGATCTACCAATGATCTCATCCCCAGCTGGGATATCACTTCTATAAACACCCCAAATTTGCCCTCACCCATTCACACCATGGCTTGTGATATTTTCATATACATAAGTTCAATCATAGCATCTCATATTGCATATTTGCTTCACTGCATTGGTTCTAAGTCATTTGCATCTAGGGTTTGTGATCTGAGCAATCCAAGAGCTTCTTGAGCCACTCCAAAGGTCTTCAATCACTTCAAAGGGGTCCATGTGTGTTCAAGCATCATATTATATCCTCTCAAAGTCAAGAATGTCAAAAAATCACAAGAACTGAGATTGGCATGGAAGCAGAGCCAGGCTTAACTGCACAGATGACCTAGAATTAGGGTTTTGGTTTCAAGGGCCATAACTCCAAATTTTTTTGGTCATTCTTGTTTCTATTGGTCTCTATATGGTATAGGGATCATGCATATCAATTTTCATGAAGAAATTCAATGGGGAAGGCATCTGATCAAGAGTTGACTTTTTAAGCAAGTCAGTGCAAAATCAGGGCATCTGAGGCCCTCAATGACCCAACCAAAGGGTGTTCTTCATCATTTTGATTATGTATGATCTTTATTTGATCATAGAAGATGTTAGAAGTTCACAAAATTGAAGAATTTCAAGCCATTTGCAAAGTTGACTTTTTGGGAAAATGACTTGTAATGGAAACTTGCCATTTTGGGAAACTTTTTCAACCCTTGCTTTTTGATTCAAAAATGCTTCAAATGAGAAAACTTTGGTCATGAAAGTTGTAGAATGGACCATTCCCTTTTCAAAAAGTACAATAACTTGTCCTAATTCATTTTGGATCAAAGGTTATGGCTTGTCAAAGTTGGGGAAAATCACATGATTTCAAGTTTTCTACCAAAGAGGCAAAGTTGCAAAACAACTTGCCAAGACAAATTGTGCTATCAAATGGACTTCTAATCTTCATACAAACATGAACCAATGTCTAAAAGTCAGATTGCATCAAAAGTTTGCTCATTTTTATGACTTGTGGACCAAGAAACTTCAAAAGGGCCAAAGTTGATTAAAGTTGCAAAACCTCACTCAAACCTTAATCCATGTGCTGGCTGACTTCAAAATTGATCCTATGGTTCTCCTCACTTCTTGCTGCGCAGGACACCCCTCTTGTCTTTGTCTAGCCATGAGCCCATACCTCTCTTACACAAAGCTTGACTTTTTTGCAAAAGACCCATACCAATCACCATAGGCCACCAACAACTCTCTGACCTATTACCACTTGATACATGGACCAAAAGCAGCTCAACACACCACACACACAAGCCTGAAACTCTCTCTAAGCCAGCACTCTCATTTTTCACCTCTTATGCAACTTCCTTCGAAACTCATCATACAAGCATCAAACATTAAAACAAACTTCACAAAACATCTCAGCACACTCTCCTGATCATTTCCCTGCCCTCACTTTGCCCTAAAACCTCCTGAAATCAAAACACGATTTCTTCCCTTCACTGAACAGAACCTGCTCAATCTCACAAACCAGCCATTAAAAACTCCAACCAAGCATTGCAAGCTTCTCAGGAGGTTCATTAGAGGCATTTTGGATCAAAGGGCCAGCCAGAAAGTTCCAGAAATCAAAGCTTCAGTTCAGGTGAGCTCAAGAACATTTTTTCCAGAAACATGTTTTTAAGTTCCTAAATGATTCTCTATGCTTCACTGATCATGCTGATATGTTTTGTTTCGAAAATGATTGAGTATTGAGTATGTATGATGCTTCTGAAACTTTTCTGACCTAAATGCATTTTGCTTCGATTCAGCTTTGTTGTGAAAAATAAATGTGTTTTGATTGTTGATTCTTGCTCTATGATGTCTGGGGATGGATTATGGGCAGGGAGATTAAGCTTTAGTGGCCTAGGGAGGAAGATAGCAATTTTCAGGGAGGATTGTGGCCGGAGAAGATGACCGGAGGTCATTTCCGGCCACCTGAAAGTCATTAAACCCTAATTGTGTCATTAATTGTAGTTTGAATGTGGAGCGTAGATCAGGCTGACTAAGTCAATCCCCCGCGCGTTTCAATGGCCTGGATCCATCATTAAACCCTAATCTCATTTATTTAAATTAATTAATTAAGATTAGTCAGTTTGAATTTCAACCACTAGATCACGCGCGCAGTCAACTCCCGCATCCCAGCTTTGAATCCCAGCCACTGGATCTGTTGACTTTCATTTATTTACATTTTTATTTCATTTTTACTCATTTGTTTTGCATATTTATTTTAAAATAGCTAGAAAAATCCCAAAAATATTTCCTTTTGCATCTTTGTTTCAAATATTTTTCTCAATCAGAAAATATTTTTATTTTTATTTTTTGCATCAAAAATTATTTTTAAATCATTTAAAAGTTTATTTTTCAATTAATTAATGAAAATTAATTAATTAAAAATACTTTTAGGTATTTAAAAATCACAAAAAAATTCATATAGCATTTAGGAACATTTAGAAACATTGTCCAACTCTCAAAACAAGTTTATTTTTTGTTCTTGATGCCTTTTGATCATTTTCAATGGAAATAAATTCATTTTCAAGGAAATATTTTGTTTCAAACTTCAAAAATTCATTTCTGTCTAACCTTTGAGAGTTGGATCATGATTCTTTTTGCATTGCATCTTGTATGGCATGTAGTTCATGGGATAAAATTGGCTTGAATTGATCTTGCATTTTCATTTTGTTTTGCATTTTTCTTGACAAGGTACCTTAAAACCCTTGCAATCTTAGAAAATTCATAACTTTCAATAGGTTAAGAGTTGGATCCCCTCCTTTGGGAAGTGAGCTTGTATAGGTCTAGGGTTCCTTTGACTGAATTTTCAAATTTTTATCATGTCATATGCTTCTGATTTTGCATTTTGCTTTGAGTATTGATCATAAACCCTAATTTATGCCTTCCTTTGCATCCATCTTCCATTTGCTTGCATACCATAACTTGCCATGACATTTTGTGCATCCATTTGATTCATAATACATCTTAGGACATATTAGAATCATGTTTGATCATTTCATCTTTCATTTGTCATGTTATATGTCTTTTGCATTCCATAACTTTTCATGAACATTCATGGTTCAAAGCATGCTTCTCTTGCATCCATATGTTTGTATGATCATTCTAATGCCTTGCCTCATGATTGCATCATCTCTTATAATAATTAACATCATACTCATGCTTTTGGTTTTGGTTTGCATCATTACATTTCACCTCATTTGCATTGCATTTCATTTCTTTTGTTGACTTTTCAGGTGGTAAGTTGTTTAGAGAAGTGGATTTGCCTTCACTTCTCACAATCTATTTTCATCTCTTATGCATCATTGCTGAATTTTATCTTGTGCTTTGGATTGAGCTTGCTCAATCATGTTCATCTTACTTTCTTTCTTCAAGCAACTTGTCTTCTTAAGTGAAGCAAGTTGTTTTGCTTCTTCTTGATCCTTTCATCTGCTTCTCTCCTTGGTGGCTCTTTGAAGATTTCTTTCTCTCTTAAACCTCACAAACCCTAGGAATGACCAAGCATGACAACAATTAGGGTTTGATTAGTCCCCCATTTAGCTTTTGCCTTTGTGTCATCATTGGGTCCTCTCTTCTCATCTCATAATCAGGGACTAAACCCTAAAGGTTTTAAGGCTTTGTGATTAAGCTTATGCCTGCATCCTTCTATTAGGATGGAGTGTATAACTTTAATCCTAAGTGTTAAACCCTTAATGTGTTTAAATCCTTTAATCAATCCACTTAATAATCATCAAGACATCCAGCTTGTAACTTGGGCCTTGCATTAGGGTTCTAATTCTTCCTTAATTGGTCAAGAAGGACTAACCCTAGTGTTAATGGACAAGTCCCCCTCAAGTTGTCTTACAAACCATAAAAGTCATTTCTTCATCTTATCATTAACTAAAATCCATTTAATAAAGGCTTTGTTTTGTCATGCGGTTAATCCCTAATCATGGATTAAGTTGAGGAGCTTTCCTCAGCTTAAACATTCTCATCTATTATCCTTCTATTAGGACGGTGTAATGAGTCTGTTTAATCCCTGATTATGGCTTAAGCTCACTACTTAACACTAAACAAAAACAACAAAAACATCTAAATAATCACAAGTAGGTTAATGATCTTAATCCTACATCATGGTGATTAAGTGTGAGATACTGACTTCACACTTAAGGTATTCTCATTACCCCTAATCAGAGGGAGGATGTGATGAGTTTAATAACCCATTGGTTTAGGCTTAAGCTCATTAACTTATGACAAACTTCAAAAAGCAAAAAAGACTGAAAATACGAAAACAAACAATAATCGTCTCTTACGGGATTCTTTTCTCATCTCATTCATTCATAAACGAGAACTCGCTTCTTCCGTCTAATGCAAGACAGTTTGCACCTGAGCCAGACAGGTCATACACTTGAGCATAGGCAAGTAAGCAGTTCATCAGTCAATTCATTCTTCAGTCTCTTTGGGTCGAACTACGGTGTTCTAACTTCCTCATTGCACGAGAGGATACGTAGGCATAACTTAACAGTTATCGAACAAAAGTCTCTGTATATTCCCCCTCTTTCCAGCTTTATTCTTTTAGCCACATGATCTTAAGCATTTCATTCTTGTTCTCACACTGACACTTCTCTTACACTGACACCTGTACATCCTTTTCCAGCTCTTTTATACACAGATTGCACTGACACTACCCCTTTAAAACACAAATCTTTTAAGCGTGGATCCCGTCGAGTACGGCGGACAATCTGGGTGCTAATACCTTCCCAGGTTGTAACCAACCCCCTTTCTCAGTCTCTCTGGTTCGCAACCGTCTTATCCATATCTTTTCTTAGGTTTATGCAGCATTACCTTTCCTCCGGGATAAAAATGCCTAGCTGGAGACTCTTTTCTTTTCTCTTGAGCTCACTCCTGTGTGTTCTCATTCCTCTTTTCGCCGACCGTTCGCGTTTGTACCCCTTCTGACCCTGGGTGTCATTTTGGTGGGAGCGACAGCTTGGCGACTCTGTTGGGGACCCTTATACTGTAACCAGGCCCTCTGGTTCTTTTTGTGGGTTCCTCCTAGCGCTTGTTTGATTTGTGTTTACTGGGGTGTTATGTGCTAATTGTGTTTGTATATTTTCCTTATTTACTGCTTTATGTACAGTTATTTACTGCTTTCTTTACAGCTTTATATATCATACTGTCATACTGTTATCTGGCTGGATCTGGTTTATTGTTTTGATGGGTGGGGTTCACTGAGAGTTTGAGGTCCTATACCTGGGCCCTGAGTGACACCTAGGCTAGAGTGGTTCATGTTCTTTCCCATTCCATTTCGGTCTGGTGCGGGAATATGAAACACGGTTCAGATGTGAGTTTCTTCTTGAGAACTCTGTGCTACAGATTTCCTGTAGTGCTAGGGCTATCTGGGAAGCCTGCTAAGTCTGGATGACCTTTATTATGACCTTCAGAAACTGAGGTGAACTAGAGGAGGATCTTTTATGGTTATTGTAAACACTGTACCTCCGGGTTAGAAGTGTTTACCCTTCTCATAACTGATCCAAGTCTGAGGATCCTTGTTTTAGAACATCACCTGTGAGGGGGTTGGGCTGTTTACAGGTTTGCAGGAACCCTTGGCCATATCATACCCTGTTACCTATTGTGTTTAAGAATGCTTCACTTTGGAAAGTTCTTGTGATTTAACCCTGGACATGTGACTCTTTATTTGAGTCCCCCACCTTGGTTACTGGACTTCTGAACCTCCATCCGGACTTCTTGGACATACATGGACTTATATCAAGGCAGTAATCAGATCCAGCTTGATCACAAACCCTTGCATATCATTTGCATACTCATCATTTGCATCATTTAACATTTGTTTATTTGTTTTTCAGGGTATCCATATTCCATTTGGCTTGGTTTTGACCCCTTCATCTGCATAGACCTTTGTTCATCAGTTATCTACTTCAGCTATCTTCATCAGTGGTTTGCTTCAGTTACCTTCATCCTCAGCCTATCAGTGGCTCATCTCCAGTATCAGTATTCATCATCAGCATCTGTTTTCAGCTCTTCATCAGCAGTCATGGCACCCAAGAAGAGCAACATTTCATACCATTTCTTTGAGCCTGTGCTGACTGGCATCAGACAGGTCCAGGCACTTATTACTCCATACCACATCCCATTATTCAGAGAACATTATGGAGGCATCCTTGATATGGTTATGGACTTGGACCCTTCTCAGAGGAGTTTGATCCACACTTTCCTACAGTTTTATGACCCTCCTCTGAGATGCTTCACTTTCCAGAATTTTCAGTTGGGACCTCTGTTGGAGGAGTTTTCATCATTGATTGGAGTACCTGTCAGGGGTGGTATCCCCTTCAACCCAGAGATGGCTTCTCCCAGCAATGAAGAAGTGGAAAAAGCACTGTACCTAGAGCCTATTGTGATTGAGCAGAACATGACTACAAAGGCTGGAATCTCTGGTTTGCACTTAGACTTTCTGACTTCTCAGGCCATCCTGAAGGCCTCCTTGGGAGAATGGAAGGCAGTTTGTGCATTATTAGCCCTCAGTATATATGGGTTATACTTTTTGCAGATGAGCCCAAGTTTATCAGCAAGAATGCTATTCATCTCTTCCTTCTGAGGAACCCAGTGCCCACATTTTTGGGGGATTTCTATTATTCTGTTCATCAGAGGAATGAGAAGCAGAGAGGGAGATTGGTGAGGTGTTGTGCTCCTTTGTTTCATACCTGGCTGCTTAAGCACTTACCCAAGACTGATGCTTTCCTGAATCCTCACCAACAGAAGAATTGGGCTAAGAGACTTATTGCTTTGACTTCAGATGACATCAGATGGTGCACCCAGAGCACCAAAGGAAGGGACATAATCACTAGCTGTGGGAAATACCCCAATGTACCTCTAGTGGGAGTAAAGGGTTGCATCAATTACAATCCTTTGTTGTTCAAGAGGCAATTGGGCTATGCTTTGGTTCACCCTCCTAGAGTGCAGGACTTGGCTGAAACCCTGTATTGTGAGATAAAACCTAATCTAGCTGTTGTCAGACAAGCATCCTGGGCTTGGGACAACATCCAGACCAAAGGGATGGCCATTCTTGGGGGATGCAATAATGTGGCTTCAGCTCAGTATTATGAATGGTCTCATGCTAGGGCTCAGATTTCTGGGATGCCTTTCACCATTGAGGATGCACCTGGACCATCCACAGTACCACCTCCAGCCACTGTCAGCCTGGAAGAATTTGAGAAGCTGAAGGAAAGGAATGAGAATCTATCTCAAGCTCTGAAGAAGACCCTCTGGGAGAGGAGTGATGGTCGTTTAGACATTGAGAGGTCGGAGAAGCTTAAAGTAGAACATCTGACCAAGATTGAGAAAGCAGAAGACTACATCAAGAAATCAAGAGCTGGAGAGAAAATATTGAAGAATGCCTGTAAAGAGGCCCAGTTCCAGAAGGCTAGGACTGATCTTTATCTGGAGGAGAGTCAAGCTAGGTGGGTCAGGATCATTGAAGCTCGCACTCAGGAAGATAAGAGGACTCAAGCTAGGATTGAGCAGTTGGAGGCCAATGAAAAGAAGCAGCAGGAGGCTTTGCTGGCAGCCCAGAAGGAAATCTCAGAATTGAAGCTTAGGGCTGGTGTGAAGAGGTCAAAGGAACAAGACAGTTACAAGAAGCTGACTGCTGCTATTGCCACCAGGAACCTTCTTATCAGGAACATCACAGAGCATCTGGCTGGTCCTGTCACTGAAGCACTTTTGAAGGAGGTTAAGGAGGATGAATTTGGCCTAGATGTTTGATTACTTTGCTTGTTGTTATTTCCATTTCATGTACTTTTCTTTTTGTGTTGTATTTTGACCCTTCAGGGGCATATGTTGTAAAAACAAACTATGTATGATTCACCATTTGTAATATATTTGTTAGTTTGTTTCACTAAGTTCTCTTTCTCTCAAGCAAACATCAAAGTATCTTCCTCAGGGTCTGGAAAGGTCAAAACCAAGAACCAAGCCGGATACCTTGGAAAATAAATAAGCATACTGCATTGCATACTAACTTTTGTTTTGTTTTGTAGGCTTTTGTTTTTTTGTTTCTAACTCTGTTGTGGTTCAGGAATTATTGCTCGCCGTCGGGTGTTCCCTCTCAACCGTCCACACAGGTATCCTACTCGCAACAATCTTCCTGATATCCAAATGGATCAAGTACAGCAAGATCTGACAGAGGTCAGAACCCAGATGGTTAACGAAAGGCTGGAGATGAGAAACCAAATGACCCAGTTCATGGAAGTAATGAATGGCTTGGCTCAAAGTCAAGAAAGGCTAAGGGCATTGGTGGAAAGACAAACCCCGGAAGAACCTCCTCTGGGAACCGGAGCAACAAGTAACAATGAGAGGGGTCAGCCTCATGTTAACCCACCAGTATATGGGCCTCATCTACATCCGGAAGTTAACATCCCGGGTAATGTGCAAGGAAATACTACTGGAGGAAGAGTCTTACAAGAAGACCCCCAAGAAGAGCAGTTTACTGTGATGGGAGCTGGGGAAGAAGTTTATGATAGAAGGTTTGATGAAATTGCTGAGAAGTTGAGATCGCTGGAGTCTCAAAATTCCCTAGGGTTTGATGTTATGGATATGGGGTTAGTGGATGGGGTAAGGATTCCCCATAAGTTTAAACCCCCGTGCTTCGAGAAGTACAACGGAACTTCCTGTCCACGAACTCACTTACAGTCTTTTCTGGGAAGGCTTAAGGCATACACCATGGATGAGAAACTGTGGATGTTTTACTTTGAAGACAGTTTGACTGGGGCTTCAAGGGAGTGGTACTCACATTTGACCAGGGCTACTATCAGGTGCTGGAAGGACCTAGCTGAAGCTTTCATCAGGCAGTACCAATACAATCTAGACATGGCTCCTAACAGAACCCTTCTGATGGGAATGTCTCAATCCTCCAGAGAAAGCTTCAGGGAATATGCCCAGAGGTGGAGACAGCTTGCTGCTGCTGTTCAGCCACCCATGTCGGAAAGAGAAATGGCCGACATGTTCATGAATACTCTGCAAGGAACATATATTGATAGGCTAGCTGCCTTTTCTTCCACCAGCTTCGCTGACGTAGTCATAGCTGGAGAAAGAATTGAGAGCCTTCTGAAGATGGGTAAGATTTCTGATAATGGTGCAAGCTCGTCAAATAATCCCAGAAAGCCTTTTGTGGGACCTAGAAGGACCGGTGAGACAAATGCCATTCATGCTGGCAGGGGCAGACCTCAGTATGTCCACAGATCAGTAGCAGCTGTCACTATTCCAGCTCCAATTCCTCAGCAACCAGCATATCAACCACAACAACAACCACATTATCAGCAGCAAGTTCAGTATCCGCCACAAAGAACCTACAACAACAACAACAGCAATCAACAGCAAAGACCCTTTCAGCCAAGACCCTTTCAGCAAAGACCATCGCAGGCAAATAGGGTGATTGATCCCATCCCTATGCCCTATGCTGCCTTATTGCCGCAACTCCTGAAACTCAACTTGGTTGAATTAAGGACATTGGCACCACCAGATCCCTCCAATCTTCCAAGAAATTATGATGTCAACGCCAGATGTGCTTTCCACTCCAATGCACCTGGCCACAATACTGAGAAATGCAGGGCTTTACAAATGAAAGTGCAAGATCTGGTGGATTCTAAAGCCCTTAACTTTGCACCCCCGCCAAATGTCAACAAGAACCCCATGCCCAATCATGGAGGACCAAGAATTAATGCTATTGAGGAAGATAAGCCATCCTTCTTGATAACCAGTGTTGGACAAATTCGAACACCTCTGGTAGAAATTAAAGCTCAGCTCCTAGAATGCCAGATGTTCCCCGGGTGTGAGCTCGGTTGTGGTTATTGCAACATTTCAGTCAATGGGTGTGATAATTTGAGAAGCGGCATAGATGGTCTTATCAAAAGCGGTATACTTCAGATCACAACATCAGCACCTGCAAATCCAGCAATCCCTTTAACAACAATTCCTGACTCTTCTACAACTGCAACAACAATCATTCCAACCAATTCATCAATATCATCAACAATGGCTCCGTCCATCACTTCAACAAATCAGATGTCAACAACCATTTCTTCTACAACATCAACACCCCTTTATTCAGCAGAATCTTCTACAATGCCAACAGAAATTGATGAAGATATTTCAGTAGTCACCATTTACTATGACCCATCATATGTTCCTCCAAACAACAACTTTCAGCAACAAGCAGTGGCATCTCCTACCAGGTCACCGGTCACCATTTACTACGATCCGCACACCATTTCAGTACCCTCCTCTGCTGCAGTCAGTCCAGTTACCATCACGGTGCCTGGACCAGTTCCATATGAAAGCAGTAATGCCATCCCTTGGCATTATGGCTCTGACCTCTACTGCAATGGGGAGAAAATCACTTTGCATTCTTCAAACTCTTCTCCACAAATTGATAATGTTGGGGGAGGCGGAGGCTTCACTCGAAGCGGACGCCTTTTTGCCTCACAAGTGCAAAGACCTAATGCCAAAGCAGAAGCTGCTGCCAAAGCAAAGGGAAAAAGTGTGGTATTCGAAGAGCCGGCCGTCAAAGAAAATCAGAAGACATCTTTTGAACAAGATGTAGACGAGTTTATGAGAATTATAAAGAGAAGTGATTACAAGGTGGTGGATCAGCTTCACCAAACTCCCTCAAAGATCTCCATATTATCCCTGCTGATGTGTTCTGAAGCTCACAGGAATGCATTACTGAAAGTCTTGCATGCAACATACGTGCCAGAAGAGATCATTGTTAATCAGCTAGAAACTGTGGTAGCTAATGTCAACACCAGTCATGGACTGGGCTTTACCAATGCTGACTTAACAACTGTGGGACGTAACCACAACATGGCTTTACACATCACTCTAGAATGCACGGGTGCTGTTTTATCCCATGTACTGGTGGACACTGGGTCATCACTCAATGTTCTACCAAAGAAAGCCTTAGTGAAGCTGGAGTATGATGGCTTGGCACTATGTCCGAGTAATTTGGTAGTAAGAGCATTTGATGGCTCTAAAAGATCAGTGCTAGGGGAGATTGATCTGCCTGTGATGATTGGCCCGCAGACTTTTAAGATTACCTTCTACGTGATGGACATTCAGTCGGCCTACAGTTGTTTGTTGGGTAGACCTTGGATCCATGCCGCTGGCGCAGTTACGTCTACCCTTCACCAGAAGTTGAAATTCTAGTGGGAGGGCCAGATCATCACCATCTGTGGTGAAGAGGACATCTTTGTTAGCCATCTGGCTACATACAAGTACATTGAGATGGATGGAGAAATCCATGAAACCATGAGCCAGGGGTTTGAGGCCCTGAACATTAATGAAGCATCTGCTGTACTGGGAACCTCCATGACATCCTATCAGCAAGCCAGGAAGGTTGTTGAAGAGGGGACTACCCAAGGCTGGGGCAAGCTGTTGCCTGTGGAGAAGAAGGAGGACAGATTTGGGTTGGGTTACAAACCAACTCAACAAGATCAATCAGAGGCTGCTAAGAAGCCCAATTTTGTCAGCGGGGGAATACTCACCCCGGATGCAGTGAACAACTTGGAAGATGAGTCGGAAGATGAACGCAACCTGGAGAGCTGGATACGTCCAAGGATCCCGGGGAGCCGCGTCTCAAACTTGTCTTCCCAGGAAATTATAAGGGTTACTCCTGCAGAGTAATTATTATTTCCTGTACATTTTAAGCATGCATCAAATCTTGCATCTTGCCCAAGATGACAAGACTCATTTTGTAATCGGGCCATCTTGTAATTTTGTGCAAACAGATCAATCAATGAATATCGAACATCTTCTGCAAATGAGTCTTTTTCTTTTCCGCTCACTGTTTTTCATTTTTCTTTTTGTACAAAAATAAAATGGCAATGTTTTCCAAAATGACAACTTTATTTCACTTTTCTAAACAAGATTAAAATCAATCACTAAAATGAACAATCTAAACCCTTGCAGAGAGTGCCTTTCAGACTGCACCGACAACAGCACAGCTATGACTCTGTATGACTTTGACAATCCAATCAATCAAGCTGATGAAGGGTTTGAAGAAGATTATGAGCTTCCTGAAGAGCTAGCCAGGTTGATAAGGCAAGAGGAGAAGGTTATCACTCCTCATCAGGAGGAGGTCGAAACGGTTAATCTTGGTACGGATGAAGATATGAAAGAGGTTAAGATCGGGGCCTGCTTACAAGACTCAATGAAGGAACAACTGATTGACATGCTTCGGGAATATGTAGATGTCTTTTCTTGGTCTTATCAGGATATGCCAGGGTTGGACACCGATATTGTCATGCACAAGCTATCGTTGAAAGAAGACTACTCGCCAGTAAAACAGAAACTGCGCCGTACTCGCCCAGATATGGCAATGAAGATTAAAGAAGAGGTACAAAAGCAGTGGGACGCCGGTTTCCTCGCTGTAACTAGCTATCCGCCGTGGGTTGCTAATATTGTACCTGTGCCTAAGAAAGACGGCAAGGTAAGGATGTGTGTAGATTACCGGGACCTGAACAGAGCCAGCCCGAAAGATGATTTCCCTTTACCTCACATTGATGTATTGGTTGATAATACGGCTTAGTTCTCGGTGTTCTCCTTCATGGATGGATTTTCAGGATACAATCAGATCAAAATGTCACCTGAAGACATGGAGAAGACAACTTTCATCACACCCTGGGGAACATTCTATTATAAGGTGATGCCATTCGGACTGAAGAATGCTGGTGCAACATATCAACGGGCTATGGTAACATTATTCCATGACATGATCCATAAAGAAATAGAATGTTATGTGGATGATATGATTGCCAAGTCCCTTACAGAAGAAGACCACCTGGTAAATCTGTTGAAGTTATTCAAGCGTCTGAGAAGTACCAACTGAAGTTAAACCCCAACAAATGCACATTCGGAGTGAGATCTGGTAAGCTGCTGGGATTTATTGTAAGTGAGAAAGGGATTGAAGTTGACCCTGATAAAGTTAGAGCCATTCAAGAAATGCCTGCACCGATATCAGAAAAAGTAGTTCGAGGGTTCTTAGGTAGATTGAACTACATTTCGCGGTTCATATCTCACCTTACGGCAACATGTGAGCCTTTGTTCAAGCTGTTAAGAAAAGAACAAACGGTCAGGTGGAACGAAGACTACCAGAGGGCTTTTGACAAAATCAAGGAGTACTTGCAAGAACCTCCAATCCTCATGCCTCCAGTTGAAGGAAGACCTCTGATAATGTACTTAACAGTATTAGAAGAGTCAATGGGGTGTGTGCTGGGCCAGCATGACGAGTCTGGTCGAAAAGAGTATGCAATATACTACCTAAGCAAAAAGTTTACCGACTGTGAACAACGTTATTCACTGCTCGAGAAAACTTGTTGTGCTTTAGCGTGGGCTGCTTGCCGACTGAGACAGTATATGTTGACCCACACTACCTTATTGATCTCAAAGATGAACCCAGTTAAGTATATATTTGAGAAGCCAGCACTTACCGGACGGGTTGCAAGATGGCAAATGATCCTCACATAGTATGACATCCAATACACATCTCAAAAAGCCATCAAGGGCAGTGTATTGTCTGATTACCTTGCTGAGCAACCTATTGATGATTACCAGCCTATGAGATTTGACTTCCCTGATGAAGACATTATGTTCATAAAAGCAAAAGATCATGAAGAGCCTGTTCACACTGAAGGGCCTGACCCAGAAGAAGAATGGACTATGATGTTTGACGGGGCTGTTAATATGAATGGTCGTGGTGTTGGTGCAGTACTCATTACACCTAAGGGAGTTCACATGCCTTTCTCGGCAAAACTCACCTTTAACTGCACTAACAACGAAGCTGAATACGAAGCTTGCATTATGGGTCTCGAGGAAGCCATTGACCTCAGGATCAAGACTTTGACTGTGTTCGGAGATTCAGCTTTGGTAATCAATCAAACCAACGGTAAATAGTACACGCACCAGGATCACCTGATATCTTACAGGGATTATACAAGGAGGTTATTGACTTTCTTTACAGCAGTCAAGCTTGAGTATATCCCTCGGGACGAGAATCAGTTTGCAGATGCTCTTGCTACCATTTCATCCATGATCAAAGTTCAAGCTTCCAACTTTGTGCCTCGGATTTCAGTGTCCAGACTGGACAGACCAGCATATTTATTATCAGCAGAGATTGTTAAAGATGATAAGCCTTGGTTCCATGACATTAAGTGCTTCTTGGAGGATCAGACATACCCACCTGGGGCATCTTCCAATGATAAGAAGACATTGAGAAGGCTTGCTGGTAGTTTCTTCCTGAATACCGATGGTTCCCTTTATAAGAGAAACTTTGATATGGTACTCCTCAGATGCGTCGATAGAACAGAAGCATACTTGTTAATGCACGAGGTGCACGAAGGATCCTTTGGTACCCATGCTGGAGGGCATGCTATGGCCAAGAAGTTGCTAAGATCAGGTTACTACTGGATCACAATGGATGCAGACTGTTGTGCTTATGCCAGAAAATGCCATAAATGCCAGATTTATGCGGATAAGGTGCATGTGCCTCCCAATCCTCTGAATGTGATGTCTTCACCCTGGCCCTTTGCTATGTGGGGCATTGATATGATTGGAAAGATTGAACCGACTGCTTCAAATGGCCACAGATTCATCCTGGTTGCCATTGACTATTTCACCAAGTGGGTCGAAGCAGCTTCATATGCAAATGTTACAAGGCAAATGGTAGCCCGATTTCTGAAAAGAGATATCATTTGTCGATACGGAGTTCCCGAGCGAATCATTACTGATAATGGTTCCAATTTAAACAACAAAATGATGGCAGAACTGTGCCGGGACTTCAAGATCCAACACCACAATTCTTCTCCTTACAGGCCAAAGATGAATGGCGCTGTTGAGGCAGCTAATAAGAATATCAAGAAGATTGTGCAAAAGATGGTAGTTACCTACAGGGACTGGCATGAAATGCTACCGTTTGCCTTGCATGGGTACCGTACGTCAATCAGAACATCCACTGGGGCAACACCGTATCAGCTTATTTATGGTATGGAGGCAGTCCTACCTGTTGAAGTTGAATTACCCTTCTTGCGGGTACTAATGGATGTTAAGTTGAATGAAGCAGATTGGGTCCGATCCCGATACGAACAACTGAGTCTGATTGAAGAAAAGAGATTAACTGCAATCTGTCATGGGCAGTTATATCAGAAAAGAATGAAGAAAGCCTTCGATCAGAAAGTCAGGCTCCGAGAGTACCAAGTAGGGGATCTTGTGTTGAAAAGACTCCTCCCTCCTCATACAGACCACAGGGGCAAGTGGACTCCAAATTATGAAGGGCTATTCGTAGTAAAGAAAGTTTTCTCCGGTGGAGCACTCATGCTCAGTACTATGGATGGTGAAGATTTCCCGTCCCCTGTGAATTCAGATGCAGTTAAAAAATACTTCGCATAAAAATGACCCGCTGGACATAAAAACAGAATGTAAGTCCAGGCAAAAATAGGGCATCCTGGCGAGTCAAAAACAAAATAAAAGACTCGGGCAAAAGTAAGGGAAAATAAAAAAATGTACACCCGCTGAGTTGAAAAGCCGCATCGGACAACTCAGGCAAAAATGGGCATCCCGATGGATTGAAAACCCAAAAGGGCGATCCATGCAAGATAAGGGAATTAGCGAACAATTGTACTCTGAATTCATCTGTATCACTTACAACTTGGTAAGCTTCAAAAGGACCAAGCTTCCTTCAGAATCAGCCTTCTTCAGAAAGCAAGACGATAAGAACGTCGAAAGTCATACGAGTCATAGCAAAGGGAAGCTCCGTGAAGCGTCGTCAACATTTCCAAATACCTTTTATTTCTCAATTTGTAACAATCTCCTCATTTTAGGGGATTTGTTTCCTTGACTGTATTTGCCAATTCAGGGCACGTGAATTAATAAAATCAGATTTTTCAGTCATGTTTTGTCTCGTACATTTTATTTGCAAGAATGTCCGATGTCTTTAAGATACTGATTGCATAAATACAGATGCTTTTCTTCTAAAAATACGTGCGTGCAGGAAATATACTTACTCCCGGGAATGTTAAAACTCTTATGATGGAATCTGGTAAGGGATACCTCGGGATTACTTGTGCGTTTCTCTGACTTTTCAGGATTTACAGGTATTCAAAGCACAACATGGGGCATGTAAACTTCAGCCTAGCAACCAAGTACAAAAGCCAGGGAACCATCTCCCCACAGAGTCTCAACCTCTGCCCAGAAAGGCAACGCGCGAAGAAATCACAACAGAGTGAAGAAAGCTTCTACAAACCCCAGCTGGGTCCCTCATTACCAGAATAGGGCTATCAATGACCAATATCCCCAAGCGGAGTCCCGTGTATCATACTTACTAATGATCGCATCCCCAGCTGGGATGCCCACTTCAAATAGATCAACCGGAGATCTTCACAGCAGTTGGGATCCGAATCCCGGGTCGTTATCTTTGCATAATCATAGCATTCGCATCATATTTCCCCACAGAGCGTAGCATTCCGTCTAATACGGAGCATTACGGAAAAAATCAAACATATTGCATAATCACAAGTCAGGTTCGAACCAGTCACCTGCGAATCCCAAGTACCTCATCAACAATGCACCCAGTACATCCCTTTTCCTTTTTTTTTTTTTTAAAAAAAAAAAAAGAAGGGAGAGAGAGTATGAAACCCTAACCACACTTTTCATTCTTTCTTTTTCTTTCGTTTTCATCTCTCATTCACATTGTTAGGAAAAGCCATATCTTTCGCTTTCTCCAATGGCTTCCTTAGTTTCTTCAGGCTTAAACGCAGAAGCTCCCGAATTTCGCCCAAGCAACCAAGTGCATACACTTCACCCTCCATACCTCACTTTCGCTCCTCTCAGACATCATTATCCTTTTTTCTATTACTACCCCACTGCCACAAAACATCATTTTCACTCATCAACTTACTTTTCCTTCCGCATTCACCCAAACCTCACCACCGCAACTCCTACGTTTCAGCCATCTAGCGGTGTGGAAAAGGATATAGCGGTGGAGGCGGCATCCACAGAGGGAAATAGTGATGTAGAAATGAAAGGTCGTCGTTCTTACACATCGAGAATCCCGAGGTTTGAGTGGAGGAAGAAAGGATTAGATGTTGCTGAAAAAGACCTTAAACTTATGAATGAGAGTTTGAGAAAGAATCATCACAGTAAACATGAACGACACTCTAGGGCTTCCTTCCACCAGAAGAATAAAGGAATTGATTTTCCTGTTGTTCGAGTTCGCCCTGATGGAGATCAAACAACGGTTATGATCAAAAACATTCCTAGAAAATACAATCGAGACATGATAGTGAAGTTCTTGGAGAACCATTGCGTGGTTGAAAACGCTAAAGATCGAGAAAATGGAGTAGAGAACACTTTCTCCTTTGATCTTGTCTACTTACCGATAGATTTCCGAACTTGGCTGAACAAAGGATATGCCTTTGTAAATTTCACCAAGGCTAGTGCAGCTTGCTTAGAATGTCATCATTACTGCAGAAAATCTGAAGCCAGGCAGTCTTATGTTTCAGCAGGCAATTCTGATTCGCCTTCTAAGAGGCTTTGCGGCTGAAAAGGCCACGAAGGATTTGGGATACTATCATGCTGTGGCAACACTGGATAAAATAAAAGAGGAGATTTTATTCGGCTCATATTTCGCACTCTGATATGTAGTTATGTTTTCGCATAGCCAAACACTAGTATTGGGTATCATGATGAATGCAGACATTTTGTTGCAGAATTCCATGCACGTGCCATTGCGTCCCAAAAATGCACCGAAAGGCTTCCGCCCGAATCGTTATCAATAACATATCCTTCTTGACACCCGTCTGTGTCATATCCCCAGCAGGAAGCCAAAGCGTCCTCTTTGCACTCACAGATACATATGTCTATAGATTCCCTAACACCCGTCTGTGTCACCTTCCCCAGCATGGAAACCTAAAACATTCTGTAAACCATACACTTGTTTATATTACACTTTCCTCTTTTGACACTCGTCCGTGTCACTCTCCCCAGCAAGTTGAACACTCCTGAACACCACTCATACTTATTACCCCTGTTTCACTCATACCGACACTCGTCCGTATCTTGTATACACCACTCATACCTCTGCAGATTCAACAGTCGTCCGTGTTCTTTGTTAACCCGTTAGTACTCGTCCGTATCATCATCTCAGAACATGTGTCAAGCGTTTGTTTCTACCTGATACTCGTCCGTATCACAGTCTTAAGGATGCTCGTCCGCATCTTTAATCCATACACGTGTCAAACACTTATGTCTTCTTGAATTTAGACACTCGTCTGTGTCTACTATTCCCCAGAGGAGTCCCCACAGGATCAACACTCGTCCGTGTTCTTTGTTAACCAGTTGATACTCGTCCGTATCATCATCTCTGAACATGTGTCAACATTTGTTTCTACCTGATACTCGTCCGTATCATAGTCTTAGGGATGCTCGTCCGCATCTTTAATCTATACACCGTACACCAAACACTAATATCTCTCATTTCTTGGATATAGACACCCGTCCGTGTTTACTTGTCCCAGCAAATCCCTGTGAACTATTTCCTTTCTATCCGGCATTCGTCCTATGTCGTGATTTTTGGCAGTCGTACCCTGCCAGGTGATCGTCCTTCACATTTTGATGATCGTCCTTCATCATTTTATCTGATGGCCGTCCCCGTCATTGATCTTGTTATCTTACATTCGTCCTATGTCATGATAAACCTTGAGAGCAGCCGTACCCTGCTAGGTGATCGTCCTTCACCTCCTGATGATCGTCCTCCATCATGCTTAACCGATGGCCGTCCCCATCGTCGACCTTCTTTCCGGCATTCGTCCTATGTCGCGATATTTTTGGCAACCGTACCTTGCCAGGTGATCGCCCTTCACCCTTAGATGATCGTTCCTCATCTTATCCCCCAACAGAGCAGCCGTCCCCTGCTAGGTGACCGTCCTTCACCTTTGATGACCGTACCTCATCATTTATTTTATTCATACCTTGAACTTGATGGTCGTCCCCATCATTCACTATTACCTTTTATCCCCAGAGAATCGTTGTTGCTTCATCTTGATGGCCGTCCCCATCATAATCTCTCATATCCCCAGCATGTCGGTCGTCCCCGTCATTGCTCCTTCCCCAGCAGTCGTCCCCTGCTCGACGGTCGTCCTCCGTCGCCCGCACTTTATAATATACTTTATTTTCTTTTACAATCTATATCCCTTTTCTTCTTCATTCTGTGAGCGCAAATTTTGGACTGTCTTTGGTATTCAACCACAAGTTATCTTGTTTGCCTGTTAAGCCGTCGCTTACATTTTGCACAGCTAACTCATGATTGAATAGGGGCAGCTGTAAACACCCCAAATTTTCCCTCACCCATTCACACCATGGCTTGTGATATTTTCATATACATAAGTTCAATCATAGCATCTCATATTGCATATTTGCTTCACTGCATTGGTTCTAAGTCATTTGCATCTAGGGTTTGTGATCTGAGCAATCCAAGAGCTTCTTGAGCCACTCCAAAGGTCTTCAATCACTTCAAAGGGGTCCATGTGTGTTCAAGCATCATATTATATCCTCTCAAAGTCAAGAATGTCAAAAAATCACAAGAACTGAGATTGGCATGGAAGCAGAGCCAGGCTTAACTGCACAGATGACCTAGAATTAGGGTTTTGGTTTCAAAGGCCATAAATCCAAATTTTTTTGGTCATTCTTGTTTCTATTGGTCTCTATATGGTATAGGGATATTGCATATCAATTTTCATGAAGAAATTCAATGGGGAAGGCATCTGATCAAGAGTTGACTTTTTAAGCAAGTCAATGCAAAATCAGGGCATCTGAGGCCCTCAATGACCCAACCAAAGGGTGTTCTTCATCATTTTGATTATGTATGATCTTTATTTGATCATAAAAGATGTTAGAAGTTCACAAAATTGAAGAATTTCAAGCCATTTGCAAAGTTGACTTTTTGGGAAAATGACTTGTAATGGAAACTTGCCATTTTGGGAAACTTTTTCAACCCTTGCTTTTTGATTCAAAAATGCTTCAAATGAGAAAACTTTGGTCATGAAAGTTGTAGAATGGATCATTCCCTTTTGAAAAAGTACAATAACTTGTCCTAATTCATTTTGGATCAAAGGTTATGGCATGTCAAAGTTGGGAAAAATCACATGATTTCAAGTTTTCTACCAAAGAGGCAAAGTTGCAAAACCACTTGCCAAGACAAATTGTGCTATCAAATGGACTTCTAATCTTCATACAAACATGAACCAATGTCTAAAAGTCATATTGCATCAAAAGTTTGCTCATTTTTATGACTTGTGGACCAAGAAACTTCAAAAGGGCCAAAGTTGATTAAAGTTGCAAAACCTCACTCAAACCTTAATCCATGTGCTGGCTGACTTCAAAATTGATCATATGGTTCTCCTCACTTCTTGCTGCGCAGGACACCCCTCTTGTCTTTGGCTAGCCATGAGCCCATACCTCTCTTACACAAAGCTTGACTTTTTTGCAAAAGACCCATACCAATCACCATAGGCCACCAACAACTCTCTGACCTATTACCACTTGATACATGGACCAAAAGCAGCTCAACACACCACACACACAAGCCTGAAACTCTCTCTAAGCCAGCACTCTCATTTTTCACCTCTTATGCAACTTCCTTCGAAACTCATCATACAAGCATCAAACATTAAAACAAACTTCACAAAACATCTCAGCACACTCTCCTGATCATTTCCCTGCCCTCACTTTGCCCTAAAACCTCCTGAAATCAAAACACGATTTCTTCCCTTCACTGAACAGAACCTGTTCAATCTCACAAACCAGCCATTAAAAACTCCAACCAAGCATTGCAAGCTTCTCAGGAGGTTCATTAGAGGCATTTTGGATCAAAGGGCCAGCCAGAAAGTTCTAGAAATCAAAGCTTCAGTTCAGGTGAGCTCAAGAACATTTTTTCCAGAAACATGTTTTTAAGTTCCTAAATGATTCTCTATGCTTCACTGATCATGCTGATATGTTTTGTTTCGAAAATGATTGAGTATTGAGTATGTATGATGCTTCTGAAACTTTTCTGACCTAAATGCATTTTGCTTCGATTCAACTTTGTTGTGAAAAATAAATGTGTTTTGATTGTTGATTCTTGCTCTATGATGTCTGGGGATGGATTCTGGGCAGGGAGATTAAGCTTTAGTGGCCTAGGGAGGAAGATAGCAATTTTCAGGGAGGATTGTGGCCGGAGAAGATGACCGGAGGTCATTTCCGGCCACCTGAAAGTCATTAAACCCTAATTGTGTCATTAATTGTAGTTTGAATGTGGAGCGTAGATCAGGCTGACTAAGTCAATCCCCCGCGCGTTTCAATGGCCTGGATCCATCATTAAACCCTAATCTCATTTATTTAAATTAATTAATTAAGATTAGTCAGTTTGAATTTCAACCACTAGATCACGCGCAGAGTCAACTCCCGCGTCCCAGCTTTGAATCCCAGCCACTGGATTTGTTGACTTTCATTTATTTACATTTTTATTTCATTTTTACTCATTTGTTTTGCATATTTATTTTAAAATAGCTAGAAAAATCCCAAAAATATTTCCTTTTGCAACTTTGTTTCAAATATTTTTCTCAATCAGAAAATATTTTTATTTTTATTTTTTGCATCAAAAATTATTTTAAAATCATTTAAAAGTTTATTTTTCAATTAATTAATGAAAATTAATTAATTAAAAATACTTTTAGGTATTTAAAAATCACAAAAAAATTCATATAGCATTTAGGAACATTTAGAAAAATTGTCCAACTCTCAAACCAAGTTTATTTTTTGTTCTTGATGCCTTTTGATCATTTTCAATGGAATTAAATTCATTTTCAAGGAAATATTTTGTTTCAAACTTCAAAAATTCATTTCTGTCTAACCTTTGAGAGTTGGATCATGATTATTTTTGCATTGCATCTTGTATGGCATGTAGTTCATGGGATAAAATTGGCTTGAATTGATCTTGCATTTTCATTTTGTTTTTCATTTTTCTTGACAAGGTACCTTAAAACCCTTGCAATCTTAGAAAATTCATAACTTTCAATAGGTTAAGAGTTGGATCCCCTTCTTTGGGAAGTGAGCTTGTATAGGTCTAGGGTTCCTTTGATTGAATTTTCAAATTTTTATCATGTCATATGCTTCTGATTTTGCATTTTGCTTTGAGTATTGATCATAAACCCTAATTTATGCCTTCCTTTGCATCCATCTTCCATTTGCTTGCATACCATAACTTGCCATGACATTTTGTGCATCCATTTGATTCATAATACATCTTAGGACATATTAGAATCATGTTTGATCATTTCATCTTTCATTTGTCATGTTATATGTCTTTTGCATTCCATAACTTTTCATGAACATTCATGGTTCAAAGCATGCTTCTTTTGCATCCATATGTTTGTATGATCATTCTAATGCCTTGCCTCATGATTGCATCATCTCTTAGCATCATTAACATCATACTCATGCTTCTGGTTTTGGTTTGCATCATCACATTTCACCTCATTTGCATTGCATTTCATTTCTTTTGTTGACTTTTCAGGTGGTAAGTTGTTTTGAGAAGTGGATTTGCCTTCACTTCTCACAATCTCTTTTCATATCTTATGCATCATTGCTGCATTTTATCTTGTGCTTTGGATTGAGCTTGCTCAATCATGTTCATCTTACTTTCTTTCTTCAAGCAACTTGTCTTCTTAAGTGAAGCAAGTTGTTTTGCTTCTTCTTGATCCTTTCATCTGCTTCTCTCCTTGGTGGCTCTTTGAAGATTTCTTTCTCTCTTAAACCTCACAAACCCTAGGAATGACCAAGCATGACAACAATTAGGGTTTGATTAGTCCCCCATTTAGCTTTTGCCTTTGTGTTATCATTGGGTCCTCTCTTCTCATCTCATAATCAGGGACTAAACCCTAAAGGTTTTAAGGCTTTGTGATTAAGCTTATGCCTGCATCCTTCTATTAGGATGGAGTGTATAACTTTAATCCTAAGTGTTAAACCCTTAATGTGTTTAAATCCTTTAATCAATCCACTTAATAATCATCAAGACATCCAGCTTGTAACTTGGGCCTTGCATTAGGGTTCTAATTCTTCCTTAATTGGTCAAGAAGGACTAACCCTAGTGTTAATGGACAAGTCCCCCTCAAGTTGCCTTACAAACCATAAAAGTCATTTCTTCATCTTATCATTAACTAAAATCCATTTAATAAAGGCTTTGTTTTGTCATGAGGTTAATCCCTAATCATGGATTAAGTTGAGGAGCTTTCCTCAGCTTAAACATTCTCATCTATTATCCTTCTATTAGGACGGTGTAATGAGTCTGTTTAATCCCTGATTATGGCTTAAGCTCACTACTTAACACTAAACAAAAACAAAAAAAACATCTAAATAATCACAAGTAGGTTAATGATCTTAATCCTACATCATGGTGATTAAGTGTGAGATACTGACTTCACACTTAAGGTATTCTCATTACCCCTAATCAGAGGGAGGATGTGATGAGTTTACTAACCCATTGGTTTAGGCTTAAGCTCATTAACTTATGACAAACTTCAAAAAGCAATAAAAGACTGAAAATACGAAAACAAACAATAATCGTCTCTTCCGGGATTCTTTTCTCATCTCATTCATTCATAAACGAGAACTCGCTTCTTCTGTCTAATGCAAGACAGTTTGCACCTGAGCCAGACAGGTCATACACTTGAGCATAGGCAAGTAAGCAGTTCATCAGTCAATTCATCCTTCAGTCTCTTTGGGTCGAACTACGGTGTTCTGACTTCCTCATTGCACGAGAGGATACGTAGGCATAACTTAACAGTTATCGAACAAAAGTCTATGTATATTTCCCCTCTTTCCAGCTTTATTCTTTTAGCCTCATGATCTTGAGCATTTCATTCTTATTCTCACACTGACACTTCACTTATACACTTCACTTCTCTTACACTGACACCTGTACATCCTTTTCCAGCTCTTTTATACACAGATTGCACCGACACTACCCCTTTAAAACACAAATCTTTTAAGCGTGGATCCCGTCGAGTACGGCGGACAATCTGGGTGCTAATACCTTCCCAGGTTGTAACCAACCCCCTTTCTCAATCTCTCTGGTTCGCAACCGTCTTATCCATAACTTTTCTTAGGTTTATGTAGCATTACCTTTCCTCCGGGATAAAAATGCCTAGCTGGAGACTCTTTTCTTTTCTCTTGAGCTCACTCCTGTGTGTTCTCATTCCTCTTTTCGCCGACCGTTCGCGTCTGTACCCCTTCTGACCCTGGGTGTCATTTGGGTGGGAGCGACAACTTCAAGCAGATCGGTCGGAGATCTTCACCGAAACGGGATCTGAATCCCGGATCGGTATCTGTGCATAATCATAGCATTCGCATCATATTTTTCCCACAGAGCGTAGCATTCCGTCTAATACGGAGCATTACGGCAAAAATCAAACATACTGCATAATCATAAGCCATGTTCTGAAACAAACACTTGTAAATACTGACAATCCGTCAACAACATACAAAATATTTCCCCAATTCCTCACCAGCGGGCCAAAACATTTCCCTTACAGATGCACACTCCTTTTGGCACTCGTACGTGTCATCATTCCCCAGTAAAGTCGCCCGAGCATTCTTCCCGACACTCGTCTGTGTCATATCCCCAACAGAAAGCCAAAGCGTCCCCTTTGCACTCGCAACATATGTGTACATATATATATACAATTCCGTGATACTCTTCCGTGTCACCTTCCCCAGCACAGTAGCCTGAACATTTTGCAAACCAAATACTTGTTTATAATACACTTTTTTTGGTACTTGTCTGTATCTTGTATAAACCATTTATATCCCCTCAGATTCGACACTCGTCTGTTTTCTTTGTTAACCAATTGGTACTCGTCCGTATCATCATCTCTGAACATGTGTCAAGCGTTTGTTTCTACTGATACTCGTCTGTATCATAGTCTTGAGGATGCTCGTCCGCATATTTAGTCTATACACCGTGTCAAACACTTATACCTTCTCTTTCTTGAATATAGACACTCGTCTGTGTCTACCATTCCCCAGAAGAGTCCCCAGCAAACCCCGTTGATTTATTTTCTTTTTATCTGACATTCGTCCTATGTCATGATATTTTCGGTAGCCGTACCCTGCCAGGTGATCGTCCTTCACCTTTTTGATGATCGTTCTTCATCATTCCCCAGTGGAGTCTCTATTCATTAGAACCCCTTCTTATCCGACATTCGTCCTATGTCGTGATATTTTTAGCAGTCGTCCCCTGCTAGGTGATCGTCCTTCACCTCTTGATGATCGTCCTTCATCATTTTATCCGATGGCCGTCCCCATCGTTGATTCGGTTATCTGACATTCATCCTGTGTCAAGATAAATCCTGAGAGCAGCCGTACCCTGCTAGGAGATTGTCCTTCACCTCTTGATGATCGTCCTTCATCATGCTTATTCGATGGCCGTCCCCATCGTCAACCTTTTCATCCGACATTCGTCCTATGTCATGATACTTTCGGCAGTCGTACCCTGCCAGGTGATCGTCCTTCACCTTAGATAACCGTCCCTCATCTTATCCTTAACAGAGCAGCCGTCCCCTGCTAGGTGATCGTCCTTCACCTTTGATGACCGTACCTCATCATTTATTTCATTTACCTATAATCCCCAGAGAGTCTTATAGCTTTACTTGATGGTCGTCCCCATCAAAATCTCTTATATCCCCAGCAGTCGTCCTCTGCTTGACGGTCGTCCTCCGTCGCCCGCACTTTATAATTATACTTTATTTTCTTTTACAATCTATATCCCTTTTCTACTTCATTCTGTGAGTGCAAATTTTGGACTGTCTTTGGTATTCAACCACAAGTTATCTTGTTTGTCTGTTAAGCCGTTGCTTACATTCTACACAGCTAACTCATGTTTGAATAGGGGCAGCTGTAAACACCCCAAATTTGCCCTCACCCATTCACACCATGGCTTGAGATCTTTTCATATGCATAAGTTCAATCATAGCATCTCATATTGCATATTTGCTTCACTGCATTGATTCAAAGTCATTTGCATCTAGGGTTTGTGATCTGAGCCATCCCCGAGCCATTTGAGCCACTCCAAAGGTCTTCAATCACTTCAAAGGGGTCCATGTATGTTCCAATATCATGTTATATCCTCACAAGGTCTAAGAAGTCAAAGAATCACAAGAACTGAAAAAGGCATGGAAGCAGAGCCAGGCTTAACTGCACAGATGACCTAGAATTAGGGTTTTGGTTTCAGAGGCCATAACTCCAAATTTTTTGGTCATTCTTGTTTCTATTGGTCTCTATATGGTATAAGGATCATGCATATCAATTTTCATGAATAAATTCCATGGGGAAGGCATCTGATCAAGAGTTGACTTCTTGAGCAAGTCAGTGCAAATTCAGGGCATCTGAGGCCCCCAATGACCCAACCAAAGGGTGTTCTCCATCATTTTGAGTATGTATGATCTTTATTTAATCATAGAAGATGTTAAAAGTTCACAAAATTGAAGAATTCCAAGCCATTTTCAAAATTGCCTTTTTGGGAAAGTGACTTGTAATGTAAACTTGCTATTTTGGGAAAGTTTTTCAACCTCCTCAAATTGATTCAAAAATGCTTCAAATGAGAAAACTTTGGTCATGAAAATTGTAGAATGGATCCTCCCATTTTCAAAAAGTACAAGAACTCATTCTAATTCATTTTGGATCAAAAGTTATGGCCTTGCAAAGTTGGATAAAATCATTGAAATTTCACTTTTGCACAAAAGGGAAAACTTGCAAATTCTTATGACAAGCCTTTATGTGACTTCAATGTGACCTCTAGTCATCATACAAACACAATGCATGACCTAAAATTCAGTTTGGCCCAAGAGATTTCCCATTTCCATGCCTTAATTTTCAAGTAACCATAAGCCATTTTCCTTAAAAATGCAAAAGAGGGAATTCTTGCAAAATGGTTCCCAAAGGTTTGTGTGATCTCTAGCTGGTCTCAAAACATTTCCATGACCTCATGAGACATCCCACACCACAAATGCCGCAAGAAATATCACATGCTCATGACCAAAAAACCACAAAATGTAACAAGTTGCCAAAATGCAAAATCATCTCAATCTTATGATCCAAGCCATACAGCTCACCACAACTGATCCAAGAGTCATCCTTGAACTCAGCTGATGCAGTATAGGCCAAGAAACCATCTCTGCCACAACCATGCTTCAAGTACACCAAACCTTGACTTTTTGCAATTTCTCCCATACTCTTGGAATAGTGATCAGCAGTCTCTACTGACCTTCTCCACAGCCTACTCACACATTATGGGAGTGATATAGCAACTCATTGGGCATTGAAACAAGACACATTCCAGCATCCACAAAATCTGCCAAGAACTTCCCTTCTTTGAATCTCCTCACACAGCCCTCAAACATCAAAAATTCCTTCACACACAAACCACAAATCACTCATAGAACCAAATCCACCCCCTGAAACTGCTTGAATCATCACCCACAGAGACCTCCATTTTTGCTACACCAGAGTTGAATCACTCAAACCAGCCACTCCCCAAGCTTTCTAAGCTCCATTCCATCATCAGGAGGTTCAAGGGAGAAGGATTGCACAAAGCTTGAGGCCAGAGAGCTCAGAATCAGGAAAGCTTCATCTCAGGTAAGAGGAAGAACTTTTTTCCCAGAAGTTGATTTTTAAGTTCATTTATGATGCTATGTGCTCCCCTGATCATGAATACGTATTTATTTTTTTAAATGGTGAAGAAACCAGCATGTATGGCATCTCTGAACATTTGCCCGTGTTTTATGATTTGCTTCGATTAAGGCTTGTGAGTGAAAATAAATGAATTTAAGGTGAGGGGTTTGGTTTAGATTGGTGAGAAGATCATTTTGGTGGAAGAAATTTCATGTTTGGTAACTTGTAGAAGATTCTAGGATTTTTGTTTCGCCGGAGAAGACGACCGGAACACTGTTCTGACCGTCTGAATTTGATTAACCCTAATTAGGTTTAGCAGCGTAATTAATGAGAGTTTGAATTTGGACCGTGGATTCAGTTGACCAGGTTTGACTCCCGCGTGTTTGTGTGGCTCAGATCACACCATTAAACCCTAATCTGTCTTTATTAATTTAATAAATCACATTTAAGTTAATTAAGCCAAAAGAGATCCTGACCCTCAATTAGCGCGCGCAGTCAACCATTGACCCCCAAGTTTGAATCTCAGTCATGGATTGTGCATACTTTCATATATTTTAATTTTAATTTCATTTATTTTGTATTTAATTTGCACGAATTATTTAAAATAGTAAAAAACATTTAAAAATTCTGAAAATTTTTGTCAAAGATTTTATTAATTTTTAGAACCCAAAAATATTTTTATTTTTATTTTTTACATTAAAAATTATTTTTAAATCATTTAAATGTTTATTTTTAATTAGTTAATGAAAATTAATTAATTAAAAATACATTTAGGTATTTAAAAATCACAAAAAAATTCACATTGCATTTTAAAACATTTATAAACATTATAAAACTCTCAAACCAAATTTCTTTTTTGTTCTTGATGCATTTTGGCAATTTTTGTTGGAATTAAATTCATTTTAAGGAAATATTTTGGTTCAAATTTTGAAAAATCCATTTTGCCTAACCTTTGAGAGTTTGATGATGGTTCTTCTTGCATTGCATCCTTCATGGCATGTAGTTTATAGGATAAATTTGGTTTGAATTGATCTCCCATTTTCAATTTGTTTTGCATTTTCTATGATGAGGTACCTTAAAACCCTAATTGACTTGAGAAATTCATAACTTTCACTAGGTTAAGATTTAGATCCCCTCCTTTGGGCAGTGAACTTGTATAGGTTTAGGGTATCTTTGATTGCATTTTCAATTTTTTATCATGTCATTTGCTTCTGATTTTGAATTTTGCTTTGTGTGTTGATCATAAACTCTAATTTGTGCCTTCCTTTGCATCCATCTTTCATTTGCTTGCATCCAACAACTTGCCATGACATTTTGTGCATCCACATGATTCATAATACATCTTAGGACATATTAGAATCATGTTTGATCATTGCATCTTTCATTTGCCATGTTATATGTCCATTTCATTTCATAAACTTTTCTTGAATTTCCATGGTTCAAGCATGCTTCATCTGCACCCATATCCTTGTATGATCATTCTCATGTCTTGCCTTGTGTTTTCATCCCCTTTTAGAATCATAAACATCATGTCTATGCTTCTGGTTTTGGTTTGTACCATGGCATTTCATCTCATTTGCATTGCATCTCATTTCTTTTGCTAACTTTTCAGGTGGTAAGTTATTCTGAGAAGTGAATTTGCCTTCACTTCTCACAATCTCTTTTCATCCATCTTGTGTATCATTACTGCATTTTATCTTGTGTATTTTAGTGAGCTTGCTCATTCACGTTCATCTTACTTTCTTTCTTCAAGCAACTTGTCTTCTTAAGTGAAGCAAGTTGTTTTGCTTCTCTTTGCTTCTTGCTCCTTTCATCTGCTTCCTTACTGGTGGTTTCTCTGAAGATCTTCTTGCAAACCTCATTAACCCTAGTAATAACCAAGCATGATAATAATTAGGGTTTGATTAGTCCCCCATTTAGCTTTTACCTTTGTGTCATCTTTGAGTCTTCACTTCTCATCTCTTAATCAAGGACTAAACCCTAAAGGTTTTAAGGCTTTGTGATTAAGGTTATGCCTGTATCCTTCTATTAGGATGGAGTGTATAACTTTAATCCTAAGTGTTAAACCCTTAATGTGTTTAAATCCTTTAATCAATTCACCTAATAATCACTTAGACATCAAGCTTGTAACTTGGGCCTTGCATTAGGGTTCTAATTCTTCCTTAATTTGTTAAGAAGGACTAACCCTAGTGTTAATGGACAAGTCCCCCTCAAGTTGTCTTACAAACCTTAAAAATCACTTCTTCACCTTATCATTAATTAAAATCCATTTAACAAAGGCTTTGTTTTGTCATGAGGTTAATCCCTAATCATGGATTAAGTTGAGGAGCTTTCCTCAGCTTAAATGTTCTCATCTATTATCCTTCTATTAGGATGGTGTAATGGGTCCATTAAATCCTTGATTATGGCTTAATCTCATTACTCAACACTAAACAATAAACCACAAAAGCATCTAAATAAATACAAGTAGGTTAATGATCTTAATCCTACATCATGGTGATTAAGTGTGAGGTGCTTACTTCACACTTAAGGTATTCTCATTACCCCTAATCAGAGGGAGGATGTGATGAGTTTACTAACCCTTGGCTTAGGCTTAAGCTCATTTTCTTATGACAAGCACAAAAATCAATAAAAGATTGAAAACACAAAACCAAACAATAATCGTCTCCTCCGGGATTCTTTTCTCATCTCACTCACTCACAAACGAGAACTTGCTTCTTCCGTGTAATGCAAGACAGTTTGCACCTGAGCCAGACAGGTCATACACTTAAGCATAGATAAGTAAGCAGTTCACAAGTCAAATCATCTTTCAGTCTCTTTGAGTCGAACTACAGTGTTCTGACTTCCTCATTGCATGAGAGGATACGTAGGCATAACTTAACAGTTATCGAACAAAAGTCTCTGTATATTCCCCCCTCTTCCAGTATTATTCTTTAAGCCTCATAATCTTGAGCTTCTTATTCTTGTTCTTACACTGACACTTCTACACTTCATACTTCTTTTACACTGACACTTTCATTCTTCCAGCTTTAATACACAGATTGCACTGACACTACCCCTTTAAAACACAAATCTTTTAAGCGTGGATCCCGTTGAGTACGACGGACAATCTGGGTGCTAATACCTTCCCAGGTTGTAACCAACCCCCTTTCTCAGTTTCTCTGGTTCGCAACCGTCTTATCCATATCCTTTCTAGGTCTATGCAGCATTACCTTTCCTTCGGGATAAAAATGCCTAGCTGGCGACTCTATTCAATTTCTTTCTCATTTCGCCGACCGTTCGCGTCTGTACCCCTTCTGACCAGGTGTCATTTGGTGGGAGCGACACCTGGCAGAGTGTTTACTCTTCCTCGTTGAACCTTTTACTTTGATTATATCATTGAACTTTTCCCCCATGTAGAGTCAGCTATCCAGTGATTTTTTTTCCAGGTTAGTCTTTTGGTGTCTTTCATTTTCCCCAGCGGGATTTCCTTCCGTGTCCCCAAGATTTTGCTTCTCTCTGGTGGTCGTGTTTTCCCCACAGAGACCTTGGGTTTGCATATCATATCCATATCATATCATGTTCTCTTAGGAAAAAAATTTGGGTTTTCTGTATTTAAGTCTCTCCCATCTTGCAGAGACGAAGATGTCAATCTTCATATCTTCAGATTGAAGAAACTTAAATAGGGGCAGCTGTTTCACCCTAATTATTTCCCTAAGTTTTCTTCGCATTTCATCTGCATCTTGCATACAAACAAGATCGCACTAGTTGCTCGGTTCTTCTCGGGTAAGGTTTATGCCTCACAGGGGATCACCGTTGTCTTTAAATTACTTTATTTGTTTATGTTTAGTAACCATTAATCAAAATCCAAAAAAATATTTTGTTTCCTTTTACTAACCTTTTTTTGAGGAAGAGGAACCATTGAAAATGCCAAAAATAGCAGCCATGCAGCTCGAGTAAAATTTCACAGAACAAAAGTCGAAGTTGATCCATAAATAATTCAAAATTATCTGATCAAGGATTTCCCAAGTTAATTGATTCATTCAAGGAATTCCAAGGTTCATGTGTTTATTTTCATGCCTTCTTCGGTGTACATAAAGAATCGGGCCACAACAACCAAGCAACCTCATTTGAATAAAATATTCAAATTTTGGCTTGGTTAACCGGTTAACCATATGCGTTAACCGGTTAACCAGTGCGAAATTTGAATATTTTATTTAAATTCACCGTCCTTTAAATATTTTATTCCTCGCTCGATTTGTGGCTGTGTTTGCCCAACACGCGCTCCCGTTCTACAAACTCCTCCGCAAAGAATCAACTTTCGACTGGACTGACGAATGCGAGCAAGCCCTGACTCACTTGAAAAAAGCACTATACAAACCCGGTACTCTCCAGACCTAACGAAGGCGAAACACTATACCTTTACCTCGCTGTAGCAAACGAGGCGGTCGGCGCAACCCTTATTCCCGAGCTCCCCGATGGGAAGAAACCCATTTACTTTACGAGCAAGGCAATGAGCGGCCCTGAACTCAGGTACTTACGAATCAAAAAAGTAGCACTGGCCCACCTCTTCGCAGCAAGAAGGTCACGACACTACTTCTTGGCCTATATTATCATCGTCAGGATAGACTGGGTATCAGGCAGATGCTCGGAAGGCCAGATATGGTCGGACGGATGCTAAAATAGTAGCTAGAATTATCCGAGTTCAACATCAAATTCGATGGACAGCAGGCCCTCAAAGCTCAAGCATTGGCCGACTTTGTAGCAGAGCTTACCTTCACCGAGAAAACTGCGACATCTCCGTCTAAGTGGACCATCTTCTTTGATGGAGCGTCTAACTCGATAGGCAGCAAGATCCGATGTGGCCGTGTCGAACGTGGATGAGCACTGTTGATGATTGAGAAAAGGGGGTGTACCTACAAAGACACTCTGATGCTAAAGTCAAAGAGTGAGCAACGAGTTTGCAACGAGTGAGCAAGTACAAGATTTTTTGGGTCAAGATTTGAATACCCGACCCTCTCAAATGAGAGGGTTTATATATTGGTCCAAGTGGATGATAATTGGTCTAAATTGTTGGGCGCGGATCGTGGATCCTATAATAATCGTAGACGGTTAGGAACTATCCTTTGGGGTAAGAATGTGTCTGCTCGACTTGTCCTGGGTAGGATACCTTAATAACAAGCAAGGGATCCGTCGAGCAGTTGATCTTCAGGGTTCTGAGCGTCGCAGGGTCATTAGGTCGTTGGTTCGTGAAATAGATAGGGCCTATTCCTCAAAATCGGTCCAGTCTGGAACAGGAGCCCCCCAAGTCGTTGCTTATTGTCGAGGAAGTGATGACTTAAAGGTGGATTTTTGCTCGAAAACATCAGCGGACATCAGAGGATTGATCTTCCGAGCGTTCTGCTCGTTGGTCGGTGCAGAGGAAGTGGAAACGAAAAGGTGACATGTCTTGGGATTTGTGCCAATTAAATGTTCTGACGGCTAGCCTAGAGGCTATTGCGTAGGCCATTATTGCCTAGGGATAGGGGTCACGCTTCAGTTGCACGTGCCCCCTTCCTCTACAAGTACACGAATCATCTCATTTTTGTACTTTTTCGCTTCATCTTCTTCTCAACTTTTTGCTCGTGCCTCCCATAATCGTACTCCGCCGTCGCCCATCGTTTCCTTTCGCCGACCACCGTGTTTCTCAACTTCACTTCTTGAAATGGCATCTCAAGGTCAAGGTAACAACTTCATTTCTACTTTTAGACTTAGTTATTTTGAAATAGTGATGCATGCGGCTTAGGTTTTGATTTTACCGGTAGATTAGAGTAGTGTATATAGATTTTAGGTTTGAGTAGTAGCTGTAGCGCTTCCCATTCTGAACCATGATTCATGGTGGGCAGTGATCTTGGTCGACACTTGACCAAGGTTTAGGGTTTTGCGACGAGTCTACATTCGTTTCGAACCGCATGTTTTAGTAATTCCCTGTCGAGCATTGATCGCACGTTTTGGGCGTCGATCACCCGAGGGCTTTGGCCGAGACCTTGCTCTCGGACCGTTGCACGCCCTTTCACTTGATAGATAGTGGAAGGGTGGATTTGATATTCTGATCGAATTCACTGACGCCTTTCCTCTACTTTTCAAGTGAAAAAATGCTCGTTGATCCCTTCGACATATCCTCGGAGGAGAGCTCATCGAAGGATTCGGGATCCTCGACAACCGTTTCGTCGGGCTCTGAACGTTCCTTGGGGGACTCTGAGGCAACTGAAGCGAATGAAGCAAATGAAGTTGCACCCGTATCTGGGGAAGAGGTTGGTGCCCCTGAAGTTCTAGAAGAGGAGGATAGGGCACCCACGCCTGAGGCATGGGTTCTCGAAGACTTGCTGGATAAGGTCTCGTCCTATGACCGACCGCGTGGGGATCCTATGCTTGTGGTGGAGGACCCTGCTCACTGGAGGGTAACATGCCCGGGAAATAAGGATCTGATTTTCTCAGACTTTGGTGGGAGAAAGTTTTCAATGTACGAGTATGCCATCACGACCTTGGGGATAAGGTTGCCTTTCAGTGACCTGGTATGCTCGGTGCTCGGCTATCTGGGGGTAGCGCCCTCGCAACTGCTTCCAAATTCGTATGTCTTTATGAGGGCATTAGAGCTGACATATGCGCATCTAGGGACCGGGGCCACTATTCCTCTCTTTTTCGGTTGTTCTCTTTGCTGGAGGACATGCAATGGCTAAGAAATTATTACGATCAGGTTACTATTGGATCACAATAGATGCAGATTGTTGTGCCTATGCCAGGAAATGCCACAAATGCCAGATTTACGCAGATAAAGTGCATGTGCCTCCAAATCCTTTGAACGTGATGTCTTCACCTTGGCCCTTTTCCATGTGGGGCATTGACATGATTGGAAAGATCGAACCGACTGCTTCAAATGGCCACAGATTCATCCTAGTAGCCATTGATTACTTCACCAAATGGGTTGAAGCAGCTTCGTATGCAAACGTCACCAGATAAGTGGTAGCCAGATTCCTGAAAAGAGACATCATCTGTCGATATGGAGTACCCGAGCGAATCATTACTGATAATGGTTCCAATTTGAACAAAAAAATGATGGCAGAACTGTGTCGGGACTTCAAAATCCAACATCACAACTCTTCTCCCTACACGCCAATGATAACGGCGCTGTTGAGGCAGCTAACAAAAACATCAAGAAGATTGTGCAAAAGATGGTAGTTACTTATAAAGACTGGCATGAAGTGATACCATTCGCCTTGCATGGGTACCGAACCTCGATCAGAACATCTATTGGGGAAACGCCTTATCAGCTTGTGTACGGTATGGAAGTTGTCCTACCTGTTGAAGTTAAGTTACCCTCCTTATGGGTGATGATGGATGTGAAGTTGGACGAAGCAGAGTGGGTCCGGTCTCGGTATAATCAATTGAATCCGATCGAAGTAAAGAGATTAGCTACAATCTGTCATGGGCAGTTATATCAGAAAAGGATGAAGAAAGCCTTCGATCAGAAAGTTAGGCTTTGGGAATACCAAGTGGGAGATCTTGTGCTGAAAAGACTTCTTCCTCCTCATATAGATCACAGGGGCAAATGGACTCCAAATTACGATGGTCCATTCATAGTAAAGAACGTTTTCTCTGGCGGATCCCTAATGCTCACTACTATGGATGGTGAAGATTTCTTATCCCCTGTGAATTCAGATGCAGTTAAAAAATACTTCGCATAAAATGACCCGCTGGAAATAAAAACAGAATGTAAGTCCAGGAAAAAATAGGGCATCCCGGCGAGTCAAAAACAGAATAAAAGACTCGGGCAAAAATAAGGGAAAATTGAAAAAAATGTACACCCGCTGAGTTGAAAAGCCGCATTGGACAACTCAGGCAAAAATGGGTATCCCGGTGGATTGAAAACCCGAAAGGGCGATCCACGCAAAATCAGGGAATAAGCAAACAACTGCATTCTAAATTCGTCTGTATCATTTACAACATGACAAGCTTCGAAAGGATAAAGCATCAGTCAAAATCAGCCTTCTTCAGAAAGCAAGATGAGAAGAACGTCAAGGTCATACAGGTCATAGCAAAGGAAGCTCACCGGAGCATCATCAACATTGCCAACACATTTACTTTTCTCAATTTATAGCAATCTCCTCATTTAAGGGGATTTGTTTCTTTGACTGTATTTGCCAATTCAGGGCACCCAGATTAATAAAATCAGAGTTTTCAGTCACACCTAGTTTTGTACATTTTTGTTTCGTTTGCAAAATGTCCAATACTCATGATACAGTACTTGCAGAAAACAAATGAGCCGTTTTTAATAAATACTTGCAGGAAATAAATTTACTTTCAGGAAAGCCTAACTCCTAGGACGGAATCCGGTAAGGTATACCTCGGGATACTTGTGCATTTCTTTTGTCTTAACAGATTGCAGGTATTCAATACGCAACATGGGGCATATCAAGCATCGCATCCCCAGCATGCTAATTCCCGGAAGAGCAATGTCTGAAATTCTTTTCTCCAGCGAAGTTGTCAAAGCCTCCTCATCCACAACATAAGTCCACTCAACAAGAGCTTCCCCAGCCGAGATCCCCACCAGAGTGCCAGATCTCATCCTCAGCACGTTAAAAGAGTTGTCTCCCCACAGAGTTTCCATCCTCTCCCCAGAAGAGCAATGCCCGAAACTCTTACCCAACAAAGTGACAAAAGTTTCCTTCTCCCCAGCTGAGTTCTCCTTACGGGTAGATCTACCAAGGATCTATTTCCCCAAGCAGAGCTATATCTCCAGGAAGATCCAATAATCTCTTCCCCAGTGTCTCTCCCACCAAATGACACCTGGTCAGAAGGGGTACAGACGCGAACGGTCGGCGAAAAGAACAATGAGAACACACAGGAGTGAACTCACTGGAAAAGAAAAGAGTCGCCAGCTAGGCATTTTTATCCCGGAGGAAAGGCAATGCTGCATAGGCCTAGAAAGATATGGACAAGACGGTTGCGAACCAGAGAGACTGAGAAAGGGGGTTGGTTACAACCTGGGAAGGTATTAGCACCCAGATTGTCCGCCGTACTCGACGGGATCCACGCTTAAAAGATTTGTGTTTAAAGGGGTAGTGTCAGTGCAATCTGTGTATAAAAGAGAGCTGGAAAAGGATGTTCAGGTGTCAGTGTGAGAGAAGTGAAGTGTATAAGTGAAGTGTCAGTGTAAGAACAAAGATGAAATGCTCATGATAATGAGGCTAAAGGATAAGGCTGAAAGAGGGGGAATATACAGAGACTTTTGTTCGATAACCGTTAAGTTATGCCTACGTATCCTCTCGTGCAATGAGGAAGTCAGAACACCGTAGTTCGACCCAAAGAGACTGAAAGGTGAATTGACTTGTGAACTGCTTTCTTGTCAATGCTCAAGTGTATGACCTGTCTGGCTCAGGTGCAAACTGTCTTGCATTAGACGGAAGAAGCAAGTTCTCGTTTATGAGTGAATGAGATGAGAAAAGAATCCCGAAGGAGACGATTATTGTTTGTTTTTAAGTTTTCAGTCTTTTATTGCTTTTGAAATTTTGTCATAAGAAAATGAGCTTAAGCCTAAACCAATGGGTTAGCAAACTCATCACATCCTCCCTCTGATTAGGGGTAATGAGAATACCTTAAGTGTGAAGTCAGATTCTCACACTTAATCACCTTTGATGTAGGATTAAGATCATTAACCTACTTGTGATTATTTAGATGTTTTTGGTGTTTTTGTTTAGTGTTGAGTAATGAGGTTAAGCCATAATCGGGGATTAAACAGACTCATTACACCATCCTAATAGAAGGATAATAGATGAGGGTGTTTAAGCTGAGGAAGACTCCTCAACTTAATCCACGATTAGGGATTAAAATCATGACAAAACAAAGCCTTTATTAGATGGATTTTAATTAATGATATGATGATGAAGTGAATTTTATGATTTGTAAGACAACTTGAGGGGGACTTGTCCATTAACACTAGGGTTAGTCCTTCTTAACCAGTTAAGGAAGAATTAGAACCCTAATGCAAGGCCCAAGTTACAAGCTTGATGTCTTGATGATTATTAAATGAATTGATTAAGAGATTTAAACACATTAAGGGTTTAAAACTTAGGATTAAAGTTATACACTCCATCCTAATAGAAGGATGCAGGCATAAGCTTAATCACAAAGCCTTAAAGCCTTTATGGTTTAGTCCCTCATTATGAGGTGAGAAGAGAAGACTCAAAGAGACACAAAGGTAAAACTAAGTGGGGGACTAATCAAAACCCTAATCATTGACATGCTTGGTTGTTCCTAAGGTTTGTGAGGTTTACAAGAGAAGTCTTCAATGGAACCACCAGGAAGCAGATGAAAGGATCAGGAGAAGCAAAGCAACTTGCTTCATTTAAGAAGGCAAGTCACTTGAGGAAAGAAAGTGAGAAGAAGAAGAATGAGCAAGCTCAAACTCAAACACATAACAAGATGCAGCATGGATGCATAAGAGAGATGAAAAGAAAATGTGAGAAGTGAAGGCAAATTCACTTCTCAAAGAACTTACCTCCTGAAAAGTTAGCAAAAGGAGTGAAATGCAATGCAAGATGAGATGGAATGGCATGATGCAAACCAAAACCAGAAGCATATATGAGATGATAATGATGCTATGATATGCTACAAACATGAATCAGGGCATGCGGATGATCATATGAACAGATGGATGCAAATGGAGCAAGTTTAGGACCATGATCATACATGAAAAGTTATGAAATGCAAATGGCATACAATATGGCAAATGAAAGATGCAATGATCAAACATGCTTTCAATATGTCTTAAGATGTTAAATGAATCAAATGGATGCACAAAATGCTATGGCAAGTCAAGGTATGAATGCAAATGCAAGATGGATGCATATGGAAGTCCAAATTAGGGTTTATGATCAATGCATCAAACAAAAACCAAAATCAGAAGCAAACATCAATATAAAAAAATTGAAAATGCACTCAAAGGATCCCTAAACCTATACTAACTCACTGCCCAAAGGAGAGGTTCCAACTCTTAACCTAATTTAAGTTATGATTTTCCTAAGTTTTCTAGGGTTTTAGGGTTCCTTAACAAGAAAAATGCCAAACAAATGGAAAATGAAAGATCAAATCATGCCAATTTAATCTCACAAACTACATGCTAAACACAATGCAATACAAAAAGAATCAAGATCCAACTCTCAATGGTTAGGCAGAAATGATTTTTGGAAGTTTGGATCAAAATAATGCCTTAAAATGATTTTATTTCCATGAAAAATTCTCAAAAGACATCAAGATCAAAAAAGAAATTTGGTTTTAGGGTTGGACAATGTTTCTAAATGATTATGAAGGTTTCATGAATTTTTTGGTGATTTTTAAATACTTAAAAGTATTTTTAATTAATTAATTCTCATTAATTAATTAAAAATAAACTTTTAAATATTTAAAAATATTTTTTGAATACAAAAAATAAAAATAAAAATTTTTTTGGTTTCTGAAATTAAATAAAAGTTTGTACAAAAAATTTCAGAATTTTTAAAATGATTTTGCTATTTTTAATAAATTGGACAAAACAATGTAATTAAATGAAAAATAAAAATGAAATAAAACTGAAAATAGAAAAGTAATCAAATCTATGGGTCCAAGTTTAAACTGGCTGCGCGCGCGTTTGACCTGGCGCCATATCCTACGGTCCAAATTCAAATTCCACTAATTAATGATTAAGCCCTAATGACAGCCCTAATGACTTTCAGATGACCGGAACAGTGGTTCCGGTCATCTTCTCCGCGCGAGTCCAAAATACCAAATCACTCTACACGCAATGAAAATGAAAACTAACTGCCCAGAAATCTTCCCCATTCCAAAACGAATCAAACCCCTCACTCAAACATCATTTATCATTCATAAACAGAGAGAATCGAATCAAACAATTTCTAGGGCAAAAATTTCAGACAATGCATACATCCTGGTTTCTCAACCATTTTCAAAAGTAAGCACATATTCGTGACCAGGGGAGTGTATAGAAGCTATTTAGAACTTAAAATCATGCTTCTGGAAAAAAAGTTCATGAAGCTACCTGAGTTTGAAGCTTTTCAGTTTGCAACTTTCTGACCTCTTCTCTTTGTGCAATCAACTCCTTTTAGGCCCCTGATGAAGTCTTAATGCTTAGAAAGAGTTTGTGATGGCTGGTTTGAGAGTTTGCAGCAGTTCTGTTCAAGGTCAGGTGAGGATCGTGTTTGTGATTCTATGGCTTTCAGGCTGTTTTGAGGGTTGCTTTGTGTTCAGTGAAGCATGGTGAGAAGGTTTGTGAAGTTTGTTTATGAGTTTATGGCCTGTATGATGAGTTTCGAATGCTTTTGCTCTAGAGGATGAAAATGAGAATGTTGTGTTCTGGCTGGTTTCAGGCTTTATTCTTCTTATGTTTGGCTGGCATTTGATTAACATAAACAATTGGGATTGGTCAGATGACATGATGTGTGCTTTATTGATTGGTATGGGTGCTTTTGCAAAATGTCAACTTTTGTGTAAGAGAAGCATGGGTCACTTTCTAGCCTAGTACAAGGAGGGTGTGCTGCGCAGCATGATGAGGGAAAAGGCCTAGGAGGGTTCAACATACTAGCCAGCAAGTGGATGAGAAGCTATCATGACTTTTGCAACTTGCCTTGCCTTTGGTCCTTATGAAAATGTTTTGCTCCATAAGCCATAAAACATGTGATCCCTTGGGTGCATTATGAACTTTAAGTGTTGTGTGATCATGTTTATGTGAATTAGAAGTGCATTTGATGACTTAATTGGCCTTGAGAAGTGAATTTGCAACTTTGCCTCTTTGGTGCATGACTTGAAATTTAGTGATTTTTGCCAACTTTGACAAACCATAACTTTTGATCCAAAATGAATTAGGTCATGTTCTTGTACTTTTTGAAAAGCGAAAGATCTATTCTACAACTTTCATGACCAAAGTTTTTCCATTTGAAGCTTTCTTGAATCAAAAAGTAAGGGTTGAAAAAGTTGCCTAAAATGACATTTTCATTAAAAGTCAAACTTGCCCAAAAAGTCAACTTTGCAAAAGACTTGAAATTCTTCAATTTTGTGAACTTCCAACTTCTTCCATGATCAAATAAAGATCATATACAATCAAAATGATGAAGAACACCCTTTGGTTGGGTCATTGAGGGTCTCAGATGCCCTGATTTTGCACTGACTTGCTTGAAAAGTCAACTCTTGATCAGATGACTTCCCCATGGAATTTCTTCATGAAAATTGATATGCATACTCCCTATACCATATAGAGACCAATAGAAACAATAATGACCAAAAAATTTGAAGTTATGGCCTCTGAAACCAAAACCCTAATTTTAGGTCATCTGTGCAGTCAAGCCTGGCTCTGCTTCCATACCAATCCCAGTTCATGTGATATTTTGGCATCCTTGACTCTGAGAGGATATAATATGATACTTGAACACACATAGGCCTCTTTGAAGTTATTGATGGCCTTTGGAGTGGCTCAAGAATCTCTTGGATTGCTCAGATCACAAACCATAGATGCAGATGACTTTGAATCTATGCAGTGGATCAAAAATGTGATATGAAATGGTATGATTGTGTTTATGCATATGAAATGATCACAAGCCATGGTGTGAATGGGTGAGGGAAAATTTGGGGTGTTTACAGCTGCCCCTATTCAAACATGAGTTAGCTGTGCAGGATGTAAGCGACGGCTTAACAGGCAAACAAGATAACTTGTGGTTGAATACCAAAGACAGTCCAAAATTTGCACTCACAGAATGAAGAAGAAAAGGGATATAGATTGTAAAAGGAAAATAGAGTATATTGTAAAGTATGGGCGACGGAGGACGACCGTCGAGCAGAGGACGACTGCTGGGTAAAGAGCAATGACGGGGACGGCCGACATGCTGGGGATAAAAGGTATTATGATGGGGACGGCCATCAAGTAAAGCTGTAAGATTCTCTGGGGATTAATGAAACATGACGGGGACGGCCATCAAGTTCATAAAGTAAGGTAACCAACGATGGGGACGGCCATCGGGCTAAACTGAAAGGAAAAAGGGACCACGACGGGGACGGCCATCGGGTTAAAGAATAAATGAAATAAACAGATGATGAGGTACGGTCATCAAAGGTGAAGGACGATCACCTAGCAGGGGACGGCTGCTCTGTTGGGTTAAGATGAGGGACGGTCATCTAAGGTGGAGGACGACCACCTGGCAGGGTACGGCTGCCGAAAGTATCGCGACATAGGACGAATGCCGGATAAAAGGTCAACGATGGGGACGACCATCGGACGAGCATGATGGAGGACGACCATCAAGAGGTGGAGGACGACCACCTAGCAGGGGACGGCTGCTCTCAAGGTTTATCATAACATAGGACGAATGTCAGATAAAAAATAATCAACAATGGGGACGGCCATTGGATAAAATGATGAAGGACGATCATCAAGAGGTGGAGGACGACCACCTAGCAGGGGACGGCTGCTAAATATCACGACATAGGACGAATGTCGGATAGAAAATCAACGATGGGGACGGCCATCGGATGAGCATGATGGAGGACGACCATCAAGAGGTGGAGGACGACCACCTAGCAGGGTACGGCTGCTCTCAGGGTTTATCAAGTCAGATAAAAGGAAGATTTGCTTTGTTGGTGATCTACTGGGGAATAGTAAACACGGACGAGTGTTTATATCCAAGAAAAAAGGTATAAGTGTTTAGATGTTTGTGTATAGACTAAAGGTGCGGACGAGCATCCTTAAGACTACGATACGGACGAGTATCGGGTAGAAACAAATACTGACACGTGTTCAGAGATGATGATACGGACGAGTATCAACTGGTTAACAAAGAACACGGACGAGTGTTGAATCTGAAAGGACTCTTCTGGGGAATGATAGACACAGACGAGTGTCTAAATTCAAGAAGACAAAAGTGTTTGACACAGTGTATGGATTAAAGATGCGGACGGGCATCCTTAAGACTGCGATACGGACGAGTATCGGGTAGAAACGAACGCTTGAAGCATGTTCTGAGATAATGGTACGGACGAGTACCAACTGGTTAACAGAGAACGCGAACGAGTGTCGAATCTGTGGGGATATAAATGGTGTATACAAGATACGGACGAGTATCTGTATAAGAGTAACATGAGTAGTAAGTATGAGTGTTCAACCTGCTGGGGAGAGTGACACAGACGAGTGTCAAAAGGAGAAGAGTATAGTATAAACGAGTATTTGATGTACAAAGTGTTTATGTTACTGTGCTGGGAAAATGACATGGATGGATGTCAAGGAGATGTATATATATATATATATATATATATATATATATAGGTATCTGTGAGTGCAAAGAGGATGCTTTGGTTTTCTGTTGGGGTATGACACGGACGGGTGTCAAGAAAGTATCTGTAATACGGGTGGTCTGTTTGTAAAGAGTGCTCGGGCGACTTTACTGGGAAATGATGACACGAGTGGGTGTCAAAAGGAGTATATGCTGACGTTTTGTGAATGTGAGGCAGCTGCTTTAGCTTTAGCTCTTTGCTGGGGAATTTGTGGGAGTTTTCTGTATACTGTTGATGAGTGGTCATTATTCACAGGTGTTTGATTCAGACCATGGCTTACAATTATGCAATATGTTTGATTTTTTTGCCATAATGCTCCGTGTTCGACGGAATGCTACGCTTTGTGGGGATATATGATGCGAATGCTATGGTTATGCAAAGGTACCGAACCGGGATTCGGATCCCGTTGCCGCGAAGATCTCTGGTCGATCTGCTTGAAGTGGACAACCCAGCTGGGGATGAGATCTTTAGTAAATCTGATGAGGTGTATCTGCTTGGGGAAATAGGTCACTGATGGACATATCCTCGTAAATGAGAGACCCAGCTGGGGTTTGCAGAAGCTTTCGTCGCTCTGTTGTGATTCCTTCATGCGTTGCTCTTCTGGATGGAGGCTGAAGCTCTGTGGGGAGATGGTTCCCTAGTTTTTTGTACTCAGCTGAGGAGGAATGATTGGCACCTCGGCCGGGGAGAAACAACAAGTGGCAACTCAGCTGGGGAGAAGACACTTTGGGTGCTAAGACTGAGTGCTGATTTGTCAGTTTGCTGGGATGAAGCTTACATGCCCCATGTTGTGCTTTGAAATACTTGCAATCCTGCAAAGGTAGAGAAACGCACAAATAATCCCGAGGTATCCTTTACTGGATTCCGTCATAGGAGTTTAGACACTCCCGAGAGTAAGTATATTCCCTGTAAGCATGTATATTTTTATTTTTGAAGATAAGCATCTGTATTCATGCAATCATTTTTAAAGACATCAGACATTTTTTGCAAATAAAAATGTACAAGACGAGATGTGACTGAAAATCTGGTTTTTATTAATTCATGCGCCCTGAATTGGCAAGATACAGTCAAAGAAACATATCCCCTGAAATGAGGAGATTGTTACAAATTGAGAAACAAAATGCTGGCAATGTTGACGACGCTTCGAGGAGCTTCCCCTTTGCTATGACTCGTATGACTTTTGACGTTCTTCTCGTCCTGCTTTCTGAAGAAGGCTGATTCTGAAAGAAGCCTGATCCTTTTGAAACTTAACAAGTTGTAGGTGATACAGACGAATTCAGGATGCAGTTGTTCGCTTATTCCCTTATTTTGCATGGATCGCCCTTTCGGGTTTCCAATCCATCGGGATACCCATTTTTGCCTGAGTTGTCCAATGTGGCTTTTCAACTCAGCGGGTGTACATTTTTTTGTTTATTTTCCCTTATTTTTGCCCGAGTCTTTTATTCTGTTTTTGACTCGCCGGGATGCCCTATTTTTGCCTGGACTTACATTCTGTTTTTATGTCCAGCGGGTCATTTTATGCGAAGTATTTTTTAACTGCATCTGAATTCACAGGGGACGGGAAGTCTTCACCATCCATAGTGTTGAGCATCAGTGCTCCACCAGAGAAAACTTTCTTTACTACAAATGGTCCTTCATAATTCGGAGTCCACTTGCCCCTGTGGTCTGTATGAGGAGGGAGGATTCTCTTCAGCACAAGATCTCCTACTTGGTACTCTCGGTGCCTGACTTTCTGATCGAAGGCTTTCTTCATTCTTTTCTGATATAACTGCCCATGACAGATTGCAGCCAATCTCTTCTCTTCGATCAGACTCAGTTGTTCGTATCGGGACCGGACCCATTCTGCTTCGTTCAGCTTAACATCCATCAGTACCCGTAGGGAAGGTAATTCAACTTCCACTGGTAGGACTGCCTCCATACCATACACAAGCTGATACGGTGTTGCCCCAGTGGATGTTCTGATTGACGTGCGGTACCCATGCAAGGCAAATGGTAGCATTTCATGCCAGTCCTTATAAGTGACTACCATCTTCTGCACAATCTTTTTGATATTCTTATTAGCTGCCTCAACAGCGCCGTTCATCTTTGGCCTGTAAGGAGAAGAATTGTGGTGTTGGATCTTGAAGTCCCGACACAGTTCTGCCATCATTTTGTTGTTCAAGTTGGAACCATTATCAGTAATGATTCGCTCGGGAACTCCGTATCGACAGATGATATCTCTCTTTAGGAATCTGGCTACCACTTGCCTTGTAACATTTGCATAGGAAGCTGCTTCAACCCATTTGGTGAAATAGTCAATGGCAACCAGGATGAATCTGTGGCCATTTGAAGCAGTCGGTTCAATCTTGCCAATCATGTCAATGCCCCACATAGCAAAAGGCCAAGGTGAAGACATCACATTCAAAGGATTGGGAGGCACATGCACCTTATCCGCATAAATCTGGCATTTATGGCATTTTCTGGCGTAGGCACAACAGTCTGCATCCATTGTGATCCAGTAATATCCTGATCTTAGCAATTTCTTGGCCATTGCATGCCCTCCAGCATGGGTACCAAAGGATCCTTCGTGCACCTCGTGCATTAACAAGTCTGCTTCTGTTCTATCAACACAACTGAGGAGTACCATATCAAAGTTTCTTTTGTACAGGGAACCGTCAGTATTCAGAAAGAAACTACCAGCAAGCCTTCTCAAAGTCTTCTTATCATTGGAAGATGCCCCAGATGGGTATATTTGATCCTCCAAGAAGCACTTAATGTCATGGAACCAAGGCTTATCATCTTTGACAACATCTGCTGCGAACACATATGCTGGTCTGTCAAGTCTGGATACTGAAATCTGAGGTACAAAGTTCGCAACTTGAACTTTAATCATGGATGAAATGGTGGCCAAAGAATCTGCAAATTGATTCTCGTCCCGAGGGATATACTCAAGCTTGACCGTTGTGAAGAAAGTCAATAACCTCCTTGTATAATCCCTATAAGGTATTAGATGATCTTGGTGTATGTACCATTTGCCGTTGGTTTGATTAACTACCAGAGCTGAATCTCCGAATACAGTCAATGTCTTGATCCTGAGGTCAATGGCTTCCTCAAGACCCATAATGCAAGCTTCGTATTCAGCTTCGTTGTTAGTGCAGTTGAAAGTGAGTTTTGCCGAGAAAGGCATGTGAACTCCCTTAGGTGTAATGAGTACTGCACCAACACCACGGCCATTCATATTAACAGCCCCATCAAACATCATAGTCCATTCTTCTTCCGGGTCAGGCCCTTCAGTGTGAACAGGCTCTTCATGATCTTTTGCTTTAATGAACATGATGTCTTCATCGGGGAAGTCAAATCTCATAGGCTGGTAATCATCAATAGGTTGCTCAGCAAGGTATTCAGACAATACACTGCCCTTGATGGCTTTCTGAGATGTGTACTGAATGTCATATTCTGTAAGGATCATTTGCCATCTTGCAACCCGTCCGGTAAGTGTTGGCTTCTCAAATATGTACTTGACCGGGTCCATCTTCGAGATCAACAAGGTATTGTGAGTCAACATATACTGCCTTAGTCGGCGAGCAGCCCACGCTAAAGCACAGCAAGTTTTCTCGAGCAGTGAATAACGTTGTTCACAGTCGGTAAACTTTTTGCTTAGGTAGTATATTGCATACTCTTTTCGACCAGACTCGTCATGCTGGCCCAACACACACCCCATTGACTCTTCTAATACTGTCAAGTACATGATCAGAGGTCTTCCTTCAACTGGAGGCATAAGGATTGGAGGCTCTTGTAAGTATTCCTTGATCTTGTCAAAAGCCTTCTGGCAGTCTTCGTTCCACCTGACCGTTTGTTCTTTTCTTAGTAGTTTGAACAAGGGTTCACAGGTTGCTGTAAGGTGAGATATGAACCGTGAGATGTAGTTCAATCGACCTAAGAACCCTCGAACTTCCTTTTCTGTCTTTGGTGCAGGCATTTCTTGAATAGCTCTGACTTTATCAGGGTCAACTTCAATCCCCTTCTCGCTTACAATAAATCCCAGCAGCTTACCAGATCGCACCCCGAATGTGCATTTGTTGGGGTTCAACTTCAGTTGGTACTTCCTCAGACGTTTGAACAGCTTAAGCAGATTTACCAGGTGATATTCTTCAGTAAGGGACTTGGCAATCATGTCATCCACGTAACATTCGATTTCTTTATGGATCATATCGTGGAATAACGTCACCATAGCCCGTTGATATGTTGCACCAGCATTCTTCAGTCCGAATGGCATCACCTTGTAACAAAACGTGCCCCAGGGTGTGATGAAGGTTGTCTTCTCCATGTCTTCAGGTGACATTTTAATCTGATTCTATCCTGAAAATCCGTCCATGAAGGAGAATACCGAGAACTGAGCCGTATTATCCACCAATACATCAATGTGAGGTAATGGGAAGTCATCTTTTGGGATGGCTCTGTTCAGATCCCGGTATTCAACACACATTCTTACTTTGCCGTCTTTCTTAGGCACAGGTACTATGTTAGCAACCCACGGTGGATAGCTAGTCACAGCAAGGAACCCGGTGTCCCACTGCTTTTGTACCTCTTCTTTGATTTTCATGGCCATGTCTGGGCGAGTACGGCGTAGTTTCTGTTTAACTGGCGGGCATTCTTCTCTTAAAGGAAGCTTGTGCACAACAATGTCGGTGTCCAACCCTGGCATATCCTGGTAAGACCAAGCAAACACATCCACATATTCTTGAAGCAGATTAATCAGTTGTCTCTTCACTGAATCTTGTAAGCAGGCCCCGATTTTAACTTCTTTCACGTCTTCATCTGTACCAAGATTAATCGTTTCAACCTCCTCCTGGTGAGGAGTGATAACCTTTTCCTCTTGTCTCAACAATCTGGCTAGCTCTTCAGGAAGCTCATACTCTTCTTCAACCCCTTCATCAGCTTGATTGATTGGATTGTCAAAGTCATACAAAGTCATAGCCGTGCTGTTGTCGGTGCAGTCTTGAGGGCACTCTCTGCAAGGGTTCAGTTTGTTCATTTTAGTGATTTGATTTTAATCTTGTTTTAGAAAAGTGAAATAAAGTTGTCATTTTGAAAACATTGCCATTTATTTTTTGTACAAAAAGAAAAATGGAAAAGCAGTGAGCGGAAAAGAAAAAGACTCATTTGCAAAAAGATGTCTGATATTTCATTGATTAATATTGTTGCACAAAAATTACAGATGGCCCGATTACAAAATGAGTCTTGTCATCTTGGGCAAGATGCAAGACTTGATGCATGCTTAAAATAATACAGGAAATAATAATTACTCTGCAGGAGTAACCCTTATAATTTCCTGGGAAGACCAGTTTGAGATACTGCTCCCCGGGATCTTTGGACGTATCCAATTCTCCAGATTGCGTTCCTCTTCCGACTCGTCTTCCAAATTGTTGACAGCATCAGGGGCGAGCATCCCCCCACTGACAAAACCGGGCTTCTCAGCAGCCTCTGCTTGATTTTGTTGAGTTGGTTTGTAACCCAACCCAAATTTGTCCTTCTTCTTCTCCACAGATAAAAGCTTGCCCCAGCCTTGGGCAGTTCCCTCCTCAACAACCTTCCGGGCTTGTTGATAAGATGCCATGGAGATTCCAAGCACAGCAGATGCTTCATTTACATTCAGGGCCTCAAATCCCTGGCTCATAGTTTCGTGGATCTCCCCATCCATCTCAATGTATTTGTATGTAGCCAGATGGCTAACAAAAATATCCTCCTCTCCACAGATAGTAACAACTTGGCCCTCCCACTCGAATTTTAACTTCTGGTGAAGGGTTGAGGTTACGGCGCCAGCGGCGTGAATCCATGGCCTACCCAATAGACAACTGTAGGCAGGCTGTATATCCATCACGTAGAAGGTCGTTTTGAAAGTTTGTGGGCCAATCGTTACAGGCAACTCAATTTCTCCCAGAACTGATCTCTTAGAACCGTCAAAGGCTCTCACTACTAAGTTGCTGGGACGTAATGCCAATCCTTCATACTCCAACTTCACAAGGGCTTTTTTAGGCAAGACATTGAGGGATGATCCTGTGTCTACCAGCACATGGGAAAGAACTGCACCCTTACACTCCATGGTAATGTGCAAAGCCTTGTTATGATTGCGGCCTTCTGTAGTCAAATCAGTGTTGGTAAACCCTAGCCCATGACTAGCATTAACATTTCCAACCACAGCTTCCAACTGATTGACGATGATCTCTTCTGGCACATAAGCTGCGTGCAAGACTTTTAGTAGCGCGTTCCGATGAGCCTCGGAGCACATAAGCAATGATAGAATGGAGATCTTAGAAGGCGTCTGGTGAAGCTGGTCCACTATCTTGTAATCACTTTTCTTGATGATTCTCATGAATTCATCAACTTCTTGATCAAAAGGTGTTTTCAAAGCTTCTTTAACAATTTGCTCTTCTTGCACCATGCTCTTCTTGCACCATGCTCTTCCCTTTTGCCTTGGCAGCAGCTTCTGCTTCGGCAGTGGGTCTTTGAATTTGTGGAGCAAAGAGACGTCCGCTTCGAGTGAAGCCTCCGCCTCCTCCCACATTGTCTATTTGTGGTGAAGAAGTTGATGATTCAAGAGTGATCTTCTGTCCTTCGTAGTATAGATCAGAGCCGTAATGCCAAGGGATGGCATTACTGCTTTCATAAGGTATTGGCCCAGGCACTGTGATAGTGACTGGACTGATGGCAGCTGCATAAGGGACCAAGATAGTTTGTGGATCATAGTATATTGTGACCGGTGCTCTGATAGGAGTGGCACTTTGTGAGTTGTAGGCAGAATCATTTTCAGGATCATAGTAAATTGTAACTGTGGAGACATTTGCTGTTGAAGTTGTAGGAGACATTGTTGGATGGATGGGTGTTGTTGTTGTAGTAGATTCTGAATGAAGTGGTGCTGAAGTTGTAGAAGGGATGTTTGTTGATATCTGGTCAGTTGAAGTGACAGATGAAGCATTTGTTGATAAGATTGAAGATTTGTTCGGAACAATGGTTGTTGCAGTTGTAGGAGACACGGGAGCTGTTGCTAATGAGATTGCTGGATTGGTAGGAATTGATGTTGTGATTTGAAGCAAACCACTCTGGATGAGACCATCTATGCCATCTCTCAAGTTATCACAACCATTCACTGAAATGTTGCAATAAGCACACCCTAGCTCACATCCCGGGAATATTTGACATTCGAGGAGTTGAGCTTTAATCTCTACCAATGGTGTCCGAATCTGACCCACACTGGTTATCAAGTAAGACGGCTTGTCTTCTTCAATAGCATTGATTCTGGGACCTCCGTGGTTGGGCATAGGGTTCTTGTTAACATTTGGTGGTGGTGCAAAGTTTAGAGCCTTTGAGTCTACCAGGTCTTGTACCTTCATGTGCAAAGCTCTGCACTTCTCTGTACTATGGCCAGGTGCATTTGAATGGAAAGCACATATGGCGTTGGAGTCGTAATTTCTGGGTAGACTGGTAGGATCTGGAGGTGCCAACGTCCTTAGCTCAACCAAGTTGAGCTTCAAGAGCTGTGGCAGTAAAGCGGCATATGGCATAGGGATTGGATCAATCACCCTATTGACCTGAGATGGCCTCTGCTGAAATGGTCTTTGCTGATTGTTGTTGTTGGCATTGTTGTAGTTTCTCTGAGGAGGATACTGAGTTTGTTGCTGGTACTGGGGTTGTTGTTGTGGTTGATACACTGATTTCTGAGGAAGTGGAGAAGGGATGGTGACTGCTGCCACTGACCTTTGAACATACTGGGGTCTGCCCCTGCCGGTATGGATAGCATTAGTCTCACCAGTTCTTCTCGGGCCCACAAAAGGCTTTCTTGTGTTGCTGGAAGAGCTGGCACCATTGTCATAAATTTTGCCCATCTTTAATAGGCTCTCAATTCTTTCTCCAGCTATAACAACATCCGCAAAGCTGGTAGAAGAAAAGGCAGCTAGCCTGTCAATGTATGTCCCTTGGAGGGTGTTCATAAACATATCTGCCATCTCCCTCTCTGACATAGGTGGCTGGACAGCAGCAGCCAGCTGTCTCCATCTCTGGGCGTACTCCCGGAAGCTTTCTCTAGATGATTGTGACATTCCCATTAGGAGGGTCCTGTTGGGAGCCATATCCAAGTTATATTGGTATTGTCTAATGAAGGCCTCAGCAGGTCCTTCCAGCACCTGATGGTTGCTCTAGTCAGATGAGAGTACCATTCCCTCGAAGCTACGGTTAAGCTATCCTCAAAATAAAACATCCATAGCTTCTCGTCCATGGTATATGCCTTCAACCTCCCTAAAAAGGATTGCAAGTGGGTCCGTGGGCAGGAAGTCCCGTTGTACTTTTCAAAGCATGGTGGTTTAAACTTATGGGGAATCCTGACCCCGTCCACTAAGCCCATGTCCATAACATCAAAACCCAAAGAGTTTTGAGACTCCAAGGATCTTAACTTTTCAGCAATTTCATCTAGCCTTCTGTCATAGGCCTCATCCCCAGCTCCCATCACTGTGAACTGATATTCCTGGGGGTCTTCTTGTAGCACTCTACCTGTAGTAGCATTCCCTTGCACATTAGCAGGGATGTTGATCTATGGATGAAGGTGGGGTCCAAATACAGGTGGGTTGACATGAGGCTGAACCCTCTCATTGTTGCTTGTCCCAGCAGTCCCTGGATGGGGGTCTTCCTGAGTCTGCCTCTCCACCAAGGCTCTCAATCTCTCCTGGCTTTGAGCCATATTGTTCATCACCTCCATAAACTGTGTCATTTGATTCCTCATTTCTAGTCTTTCATTGGCCATTTGGGCCCTGACCTCTGTAAGGTCCTGTTGTACCTGGTCCATTTGTATACCCGGAAGGTTATTGCGGGTTGGATATATGTGTGGACGGTTGAGTGGGAACGCCCGACGTCGAGCAATAGCTCCTGAGATCACAACAGAGTTAGTAACAACAACAAAACAAACCTACAAAACAAACAAAGGTTAGTATGCAATGCAGTATGCTTATTTGTTTCCAAGGTATCCGGCTTGGCACTTGGTTTTGACCCTTCCAGACCCCTGGGGAAGATGCTGTTGATGTTGCTTGAAGAATTCAGATAAAACAAACTAATACATATATTACAAAAAGTGAAAGGTACATAGTTTGTCTTTTACAATACATGCCCCTGAGGGGTCAAAATGCAACATAAGAAAAGAAAAGTACAATGAAAAGAAAGCAACAACAAGCAAAAGTCAGACACCGAGACAAAACTCATCCTCCTGAACTTCCTTGAGAAGTGCTTCAGTCACAGGATCAGCTGGACGCTCTGTAAGGCTCCTGATGAGAAGATTCCTGGTAGTAACAGCTGTAGCTAGCTTCTTGTGCTGACTCTGGTCTTTTGTCCTCTTCACACCAGCTCTAATCTTTAACTCTGAGATCTCTCTTTGGGCTGCTAGCAGGGCTTCCTGTTGCTCTTTTGCACTAGCCTCCAACTGCTCAATCTTGTCCTGAGTCCTCTTATCTTCCATAGTACGAGCTTCGGTGATCCTGACCCACCTAGATTGACTCTCCTTCAGATACAAATCAGTTCTGGCCTTCTGGAACTGAGCCTCCTTGCAGGCATTCTTCAAGATCTGCTCTCCAGCCCTTGACTTCTTGATGTAATCCTCAGACTTCTCAATTCTAGCCAGATGCTCCACCTTCAACTTTTCCAACCTTTCAATGTCCAACCTACCATCACTTCTTTCCCAGAGGGTCTTCTGTAGAGCTTGAGTCAACTTCTCATTTCTCTCTTTCAGTTTCTCAAACTCCTCTAAACTGACAGTGACAGGATGTGGTGCTGAGGATGGTCCAGGTATATCTTCCATGGTAAAGGGCATTCCAGAAAATTGAGCCCTGGCATGGGACCACTCATAGTATTGTGCTGAGGCCACATTGTTGCACTTCCCAAGAATGGTTACTCCTTTAGTCTGGACATTGTCCCAAGCCCAGGATGCTTGCCTGACAATAGCCAGATTAGGCTTATTCTCACAGTAAAGAGTCTCAGCCAAGTCCTGTGCCTTAGGGGTGTGAACCAATGCATAACCCAGTTGTCTTTTGAATAGCAGAGGGTTATAGTTGATGCAACCCTTTACTCCTATCAAGGGCACATTGGGGAAATGCCCACAACTGGTAATGATGTCTCTGCCCTTGGTGCTCTAAGTGCACCACCTGAGGTCAGCTGAGGTCAAAGCAGTGAGTCTTTTAGCCCAATTCTGTTGCTGGTGAGGATTCAGAAATGCATCAGTCTTAGGTAAATGTCTGAGCAGCCAAGTATGGAACAAGGGAGCACAACACCTCACCAATCTTCCTCTTTGCTTTTCATTCCTTTGATGAATTGAGTAGTAGAAATCTCCTAGCAAGGTGGGCACTGGGTTCTTCAGGATGAAAAGGTGGATTGCATTCTTGCTAACAAACTTAGGCTCGTCTGCAAATAAAATGACCCCATATATGCTAAGGGCCAATAAAGCACAGATTGCCTTCCACTCTCCTGAGGAGGCCTTCAGGGTAGCTTGAGAGATCAAGAAATCCAGATGTAAACCAGAGACTCCAGCTTTGGTAGTCATATTCTGCCCAATCAGAACTGGTTCCAGATACAAGGCCCTTGCCACTTCTTCATTACTTGGAAAAGCCATCTCAGGGTTGAAGGGGACTCCACCCCTGATAGGTACACCAACCAATGATGAAAACTCCTCTAATAAAGGCCCCAACTGAAAATCCTGAAAAGTGAAGCACCTCAGAGGGGGATCATAGAACTGCAGGCAAGTATGAATCAAACTCCTCTGTGAAGGGTCCAAATCCATAACCATGTCAAGTATGCCTCCATAGTGTTCTCTGAATAGTGGTATATGGTCTGGAGTAATCAGGGTCTGAATCCTCCTGATGTCATCTAGCTCAGGCTGAAAGAAATGATAGGAGATGTTACTCTTCTTAGGGGCCATACTGCTGGAGGAAAACTGAGACAGATGCTGATGATGACACTGAAAATGGGCCACTGACAGGCTGAGACTGGAGGTGCAGGTGACTGAAGCAGGTAGCTGACAACTGAAGTAGATACTGATGAAGATAGGTCTATGCTGATGATGGGGTCAAAACCAAGCCAATAATAAAGAATGGATACCCTGAAAAACAAATAAGCAAATGTTAAAATGATGCAATGATGATGTATGCAAATGATATGCAAGGGTTTGTGACTGAGCTGGATCTAATCAAGTGCTCTGATATAAGTCTATGTATGTCAAGAAATCCAGCTGGAGGTCCATAAGTCCAATAACCAAGGTGGGGGACTCAAATAAAGAGTCACATGTCCAGGGTTAAAAATCACAAGAACTGTTCCAAGATGGAGTACTCTTAATCAAACAAAGTAACAGGGTATTCTGAGGTCAAGTGTACCTGCAAACCTGTAAACAGCCCAACCCCCTCACAGGTGGTGTTCTAAAACAAGGATCCTCAGACTTGGATCAGTTATGAGAAGTGTAAACACTTCTAACCCGGAGGTACAGTGTTTACAATAACCATAAAAGTTCCTCCTCTAATTCACCTCAGTTTCTGAAGGTCAATACTAAAGGTCATCCAGACTTAGCAGGCTTCCCAGATAGCCCTAGCACTACAGGAAATCTGCAGCACAGAGTTCTCAAGAAGAAACCCATATCTGAATCGTGTTTCATATTCCCGCACCAGACCGAAATGGAATGGGAAAGAACATGAACCACTCTAGCCTAGGTGTCACTCAGGTCCCAGGTATAGGACCTTAACTCTCAATAGAACACCCACCCACCAAAGCAACAAATAGATCCAGCCAGCACAGTATGATAGTATGTGTATGTAAAGCTATAAAGAAAGCAGTAAAGCAACTATACATAAAGCAATAATAAAAAAAAAATAACTATACAAGCACAGATAGCACATAACACCCCAGTAAACACAAATCAATCAAGCTCTAGGAGGAACCCACAAAAAGAACCAGAAGCCCTGGTTACAGTATAAGAATCCCCAACAGAGTCGCCAAGTTGTCGCTCCCACCAAATGACACCTGGTCAGAAGGGGTACAGACGCGAACGGTCGGCGAAAAGAACAATGAGAACACACCGGAGTGAACTCACTGGAAAAGAAAAGATTCGCCAGCTAGGCATTTTTATCCCGGAGGAAAGGCAATGCTGCATAGGCCTAGAAAGATATGGACAAGACGGTTGCGAACCAGAGAGACTGAGAAAGGGGGTTGGTTACAACCTAGGAAGGTATTAGCACCCAGATTATCCGCCGTACTCGACGGGATCCACGCTTAAAAGATTTATGTTTAAAGGGGTAGTGTCAGTGCAATCTGTGTATAAAAGAGAGCTGGAAAAGGATGTACAGGTGTCAGTGTGAGAGAAGTGAAGTGTATAAGTGAAGTGTCAGTGTAAGAACAAAGATGAAATGCTCATGATAAAGAGGCTAAAGGATAAGGCTGAAAGAGGGGGAATATACAGAGACTTTTGTTCGATAACCGTTAAGTTATGCCTACGTATCCTCTCGTACAATGAGGAAGTCAGAACACCGTAGTTCGACCCAAAGAGACTGAAAGGTGAATTGACTTGTGAACTGCTTGCTTGTCAATGCTCAAGTGTATGACATGTCTGGCTCAGGTGCAAACTGTCTTGCATTAGACGGAAGAAGCAAGTTCTCGTTTATGAGTGAATAAGATGAGAAAAGAATCCCGAAGGAGACGATTATTGTTTTTTTTTGAGTTTTCAGTCTTTTATTGCTTTTGAAATTTTGTCATAAGAAAATGAGCTTAAGCCTAAACCAATGGGTTAGCAAACTCATCACATCCTCCCTCTGATTAGGGGTAATGAGAATACCTTAAGTGTGAAGTCAGATTCTCACACTTAATCACCTTTGATGTAGGATTAAGATCATTAACCTACTTGTGATTATTTAGATGTTTTTGGTGTTTTTGTTTAGTGTTGAGTAATGAGGTTAAGCCATAATCGGGGATTAAACAGACTCATTACACCATCCTAATAGAAGGATAATAGATGAGGGTGTTTAAGCTGAGGAAGACTCCTCAACTTAATCCACGATTAGGGATTAAACTCATGACAAAACAAATCCTTTATTAGATGGATTTTAATTAATGATATGATGATGAAGTGAATTTTATGATTTGTAAGACAACTTGAGGGGGACTTGTCCATTAACACTAGGGTTAGTCCTTCTTAACCAGTTAAGGAAGAATTAGAACCCTAATGCAAGGCCCAAGTTACAAGCTTGATGTCTTGATGATTATTAAGTGAATTGATTAAGAGATTTAAACACATTAAGGGTTTAAAACTTATGATTAAAGTTATACACTCCATCCTAATAGAAGGATGCAGGCATAAGCTTAATCACAAAGCCTTAAAGCCTTTATGGTTTAGTCCCTCATTATGAGGTGAGAAGAGAAGACTCAAAGAGACACAAAGGTAAAACTAAGTGGGGGACTAATCAAAACCCTAATCATTGACATGCTTGGTTGTTCCTAAGGTTTGTGAGGTTTACAAGAGAAGTCTTCAATGGAACCACCAGGAAGCAGATGAAAGGATCAGGAGAAGCAAAGCAACTTGCTTCATTTAAAAAGGCAAGTCACTTGAGGAAAGAAAGTGAGAAGAAGAAGAATGAGAAAGCTCAAACTCAAACACATAACAAGATGCAGCATGGATGCATAAGAGAGATGAAAAGAAAATGTGAGAAGTGAAGGCAAATTCACTTCTCAAAGAACTTACCTCCTGAAAAGTTAGCAAAAGGACTGAAATGCAATGCAAGATGAGATGAAATGGCATGATGCAAACCAAAACCAGAAGCATATATGAGATGATAATGATGATATGAGATGCTACAAACATGAATCAGGGCATGAGGATGATCATATGAACAAATGGATACAAATGGAGCAAGTTTAGGACCATGATCATACATGAAAAGTTATGAAATGCAAATGGCATACAATATGGAAAATGCAAGATGCAATGATCAAACATGCTTTCAATATGTCTTAAGATGTTAAATGAATCAAATGGATGCACAAAATGCTATGGCAAGTCAAGGTATGAATGCAAATGCAAGATGGATGCATATGGAAGTCCAAATTAGGGTTTATGATCAATGCATCAAACAAAAACCAAAATCAGAAGCAAACATCAATATAAAAAAATTGAAAATGCACTCAAAGGATCCCTAAACCTATACTAACTCACTGCCCAAAGGAGAGGTTCCAACTCTTAACCTAATTTAAGTTATGATTTTCCTAAGTTTTCTAGGGTTTTAGGGTTCCTTAACAAGAAAAATGCCAAACAAATGGAAAATGAAAGATCAAATCATGCCAATTTAATCTCACAAACTACATGCTAAACAAAATGCAATACAAAACGAATCAAGATCCAACTCTCAATGGTTAGGCAGAAATGATTTTTGGAAGTTTGGATCAAAATAATGCCTTAAAATGATTTTATTTCCATGAAAAATTCTCAAAAGACATCAAGATGAAAAAAGAAATTTGGTTTGAGGGTTGGACAATGTTTCTAAATGATTATGAAGGTTTCATGAATTTTTTGGTGATTTTTAAATACTTAAAAGTATTTTTAATTAATTAATTCTCATTAATTAATTAAAAATAAACTTTTAAATATTTAAAAATATTTTTTGAATACAAAAAATAAAAATAAAAATGTTTTTGGTTTCTGAAATTAAATAAAAGTTTGTACAAAAAATTTCAGAATTTTTAAAATGATTTTGCTATTTTTAATAAATTGGACAAAACAATGTAATTAAATGAAAAATAAAAATGAAATAAAATTGAAAATAGAAAAGTAATCAAATCTAAGGGTCCAAGTTTAAACAGGTTGCGCGCGCGTTTGACCTGGCGCCATATCCTACGGTCCAAATTCAAATTCCACTAATTAATGATTAAGCCCTAATGACAGCCCTAATGACTTTCAGATGACCGGAACAGTGGTTCCGGTCATCTTCTCCGGCGAGTCCAAAGTACCAAATCACTCTACACGCAATGAAAATGAAAACTAACTGCCCAGAACTCTTTCCCATTCCAAAACGAATCAAACCCCTCACTCAAACATCATTTATCATTCATAAACAGAGAGAATCGAATCAAACAATTTCTAGGGCAAAAATTTCAGACAATGCATACATCCTGGTTTCTCAACCATTTTCAAAAGTAAGCACATATTCGTGACCAGGGGAGTGTATAGAAGCTATTTAGAACTTAAAATCATGCTTCTGGAAAAAAAGTTCATGAAGCTACCTGAGTTTGAAGCTTTTCAGTTTGCAACTTTCTGACCTCTTCTCTTTGTGCAATCCACTCCTTTTAGGCCCCTGATGAAGTCTTGATGCTTAGAAAGAGTTTGTGATGGCTGGTTTGAGAGTTTGCAGCAGTTCTGTTCAAGGTCAGGTGAGGATCGTGTTTGTGATTCTATGGCTTTCAGGCTGTTTTGAGGGTTGCTTTGTGTTCAGTGAAGCATGGTGAGAAGGTTTGTGAAGTTTGTTTATGAGTTTATGGCCTGTATGATGAGTTTCGAATGCTTTTGCTCTAGAGGATGAAAATGAGAATGTTGTGTTCTGGCTGGTTTCAGGCTTTCTTCTTCTTATGTTTGGCTGGCATTTGATTAACATAAACAATTGGGATTGGTCAGATGACATGATGTGTGCTTTATTGATTGGTATGGGTGCTTTTGCAAAATGTCAACTTTTGTGTAAGAGAAGCATGGGTCACTTGCTAGCCTAGTACAAGGAGGGTGTGCTGCGCAGCATGATGAGGGAAAAGGCCTAGGAGGGTTCAGCATACTAGCCAGCAAGTGGATGAGAAGCTATCATGACTTTTGCAACTTGCCTTGCCTTTGGTCCTTATGAAAAAGTTTTGCTCCATAAGCCATAAAACATGTGATCCCTTGGGTGCATTCTGAACTTTAAGTGTTGTGTGATCATGTTTATGTGAATTAGAAGTGCATTTGATGACTTAATTGGCCTTGAGAAGTGAATTTGCAACTTTGCCTCTTTGGTGCATGACTTGAAATTTAGTGATTTTTGCCAACTTTGACAAACCATAACTTTTGATCCAAAATGAATTAGGTCATGTTCTTGTACTTTTTGAAAAGGGAAAGATCTATTCTACAACTTTCATGACCAAAGTTTTTCCATTTGAAGCTTTCTTGAATCAAAAAGTAAGGGTTGAAAAAGTTGCCTAAAATGACATTTTCATTAAAAGTCAAACTTGCCCAAAAAGTCAACTTTGCAAAAGACTTGAAATTATTCAATTTTGTGAACTTACAACTTCTTCCATGATCAAATAAATATCATATACAATCAAAATGATGAAGAACACCCTTTGGTTGGGTCATTGAGGGTCTCAGATGCCCTGATTTTGCACTGACTTGCTTGAAAAGTCAACTCTTGATCAGATGACTTCCCCATGGAATTTCTTCATGAAAATTGATATGCATACTCCCTATACCATATAGAGACCAATAGAAACAAGAATGACCAAAAAATTTGAAGTTATGGCCTCTGAAACCAAAACCCTAATTTTAGGTCATCTGTGCAGTCAAGCCTGGCTCTGCTTCCATACCAATCCCAGTTCTTGTGATATTTTGGCATCCTTAACTCTGAGAGGATATAATATGATACTTGAACACACATAGGCCTATTTGAAGTGATTGATGGCCTTTGGAGTGGCTCAAGAAGCTCTTGGATTGCTCAGATCACAAACCCTAGATGTAGATGACTTTGAATCTATGCAGTGGATCAAAAATGTGATATGAAATGGTATGATTGTGTTTATGCATATGAAATGATCACAAGCCATGGTGTGAATGGGTGAGGGCAAATTTGGGGTGTTTACACCCAGCCGGGACAGTCTTCTAAGCAGATCAGCCAGAACTCTTTATCCCAGCGGGATCCGAATCCCGTATCGGTTCCTCTTTGCATAACCATAGCATTTGGATCATATTCACCAAATAAGTGTAGCATTCCGTCTAATACGTGGCATTACGGCAAAAATCAAACATTTGCATGATCACAAGCCAGGTTTAAGCCAATCACCTGCAATTGCCATCAGTATTTCACCAGCAATATATATAAAAAACTCATATCCCCTGCAGATGTAAGCCAAAGCATCCCCTTCGCACTCTCAAATACAAATATCTACTTATATAATACATAGTTGACACCCGTCCGTGTCATACTTCCCCAGCAAGTCAAACACTCGTCCGTGTCTTGTTCATACTTCACCAATAAACTGGTACCCATTCATACTTATACAAAAGTCTTTAATACTCTTCCGTATCTTATATATATATCACTCCTCAAACAGATTCGACACTCATCCGTGTTCTTTGTTAACCAGTTGATACTCGTCCATATCATCATCTCTAAACACGCGTCAGCGTTTGCTTCTATTGATACTCGTCCGTATCATGGTCCTAAGGATGCTCGTCTGCATCTTTAATCTATACACATAGTCAAACACTATTTATTCTTGAAAGCGTAAGCAATCGTCTGTGTTTACCATTCCCCAACAAAGCAACTTTTCTTCTATCCGACATTTGTCCTATGTCATGATACTTTCGGCAGCCGTCCCCTGCCAGGTGATCGTCCTTCACCTTTGGATAACCGTCCCTCATCCCTTTCCCCAACGGAGTCCCCATTAGTGGAACCTTTTTTCTATCCGACATTCGTCCTATGCCGTGATAAGGAGCAGTCGTACCCTGCTAGGTGATCGACCTTCACCTTTTGATGACCGTCCCTCATCATTTATCCAATGGTCGTCCCCATCATTGATCTTGTTATCCGGCATTCGTCCTATGTCGTGATAAACCTCGAGAGCAGTCGTACCCTGCTAGGTGATCGTCCTTCACCTCTTGATGATCGTCCTTCATCATGCTTACCCGATGGTCGTCCCCATCGTCGACCTTTTCTATCCGACATTCGTCCTATGTCGTGATAAAAAGCAGTCGTCCCCAGCTAGGTGATCGTCCTTCACCTCTGATGACCGTCCCTCATCATTATTTCATTTATTCTTTAGACCGATGGTCGTCCCCATCATTGTCTACTTTACTTTGCTTACCTGATGGCCATCCCCATCATTCCCTTTACTTTAACTGATGGCCGTCCCCATCATGATCTCTTTATTTCCCCAGCTTGTCGGTCGTCCCCGTCATTGCTTTACTCACCAATTTATCCCCAGCAGTCGTCCTCTACTCGATGGTCGTCCTCCATCGCCTTCATTTGATAATCATGCTATACTACCTTTTTACAATTTATATCCCTTTTCTTCTTCTATCTAGCGAGTGCAAATTTTGGACTATCTTTTGTATTCAACCACAAGTTATCTTGTTTGTCTATTAAGCCAGGCGCTTACATCCTGCACAGCTAACTCATGTTTGAATAGGGGCAGCTGTAAACACCCAAAATTTTCCCTCACTCATATCACACCATGGCTTGTGATCTTTCATTTTTGCATAAGCATAAGCATACCACCTCATATTGTATTTTGTTTCATCTGCATAGTTCAAGTTCATCTGCATCTAGGGTTTGTGATATGAGCAATCCAAGATTCCGTCTGAGCCATCCCAAAGGTCTAAAAGTTTTCCAAGAGGGCCCATGTGTGTTCGATCATCATATTATGTCCCTCAAAGTTCATGGAAGTCAAGAGATCACAAGAACTGGCAAGGCATGGAAGCAGAGCTAGGGTTTTCACTATACAGATGACCAAAATTAGGGTTTTGGTTTCAGAGGCCTTAACACCAAATTTTTGGGCCATTCTTGTTTCTAATGTTCTTAAGATGTTATAAGGATCATGTGTACCATGTTCGATGAAGAAATTCATTGTGGAAGTCATTTGTTCATTAGGTAACTTCTTGAACAAGTCAAGTCAAAATCAGGGCATCTGAGGCCCCCAACAATGGAACCAAAGGGGTATTTTCATCAAAATGAAGTTCTATGATCTTTATTTGATCTTAGAAGTGTTTGGAAGTTCACAAGATTGAAGAATTTTGAGCCATTTGCAAACTTGCCAAAAATGGAAATGACTTGTAATGGAAACTTTTCATTTTGGGAAAGTTTTTCAACCTCCTCTTTCTCAACCAAAAATGCTTCAAATGAAAAATTCTTGGTCATGAAAATTGTAGATTAGGTCTTTCCCTTTTCAAAAAGTACAATAACATGTCTTGATTCATCCTAGAACTCAAGATATGGCCTTTCAAAGTTGGCAAAAATCCTAAAATTTCAAGTTTCATGTCAAAGAGGGATTTTGCAAATTGGCATATTCAAGCATTCTAATGACTTCTAATAGGCACAAATACTTCACAATATGTCAAACAAACCTCAAAATATCAGAATTGGCCCATGGTTAGAGGCATTTCATGGCTTGTGATCCAAGAAACATCAAAGTTGGAATTTTGCAAAACATATCATATCTCTTCATGGACTTGTGCCAGCACATCAAAACCATTTCCATGGCTCTCCACAAAGCCAGTTGAGGCCAGAAACCCCAAGAAAGCAGACCTGCACCATGCCCATACCTCAAAGTACAAAATCTTTACTTTTTGCAAAAGCTCCCATACCAATCACACTATGCCACCACCTACTTTCTGAACACTCTCATTGGCCTATACTAACCTTATGGAACACATTTCATAACACACAAGCAGCTGAATCATCCTAGAACTCAGAATCCCCAAAACTTGTCAAAAACTTCCCTTCTTCGAAGCTCAAGAACCAACCACTGAAACTTCAATTTTCTTTCACCAATCATCTCCACATAACCTAAGGATCACAAAGCACCCATCACCATAGCCTGAAACATCCCCAAAATCAAACACGATTTCTGCAACCTCAGAACTGAAACTAACAAAGGAGGCCAAATAAACTTATTCCAAGCATCACAGTAGGCTCAGAGGGATCAAAGGAGTTGGTTTGCACAAAAGAAAGGGTCAGAAAGCTCAAGAACTGAAAGCTCAACCTCAGGTAGCTTCATGAACATTTTTTCCAGAACTCTCATTTTAAGTTTCTAAATGATTCCTTATGCTTTACTGATCACCATGATATGATTTGTTTTGAAAATGAGTAAAAAATGGCCATGTATGCTTGTTCTGAAATTTTGTCCGTGAAACTTGTTTGATTCGATTCTTGCTTTTGATGAAATATATATGATATATGATGATGGATTCTTGTTTGGGGAGGGTGTTAGATCATTTCTGGAGATTTAGAGGAGTTAATTTGACCTAGGGAAGAAGTTGGGATTTTTGGGTAGCCGGAGAAGATGATCGGAGCTAGCTCCGGTCACCTGAAAGTGATTAGGGTTCTAATTAGGGTTTAGTTTCCAGTTTGAATGGTGGCCCTTGGATCTGTTTTGCCCGCGTGCGTGGATGGTTGAGATTGAGTCATTAAACCCTAAATAGAATTAATTAAATTAATTAGGTTTAATTATTTAGGAGTGATCTGGACCACACAATCACGCGCGCAGTCAACCCTCCCCCCTTGAGTTTGAATCACAGCCCTCAGATGCGTTTACTTTGCATTTTATTCATTTTATTCTATTTCTTTTGCACGATTTATTTAAAATAGTTAAAAACATCCAAAAAATATTTTCTTTTGCATTTCTGTTTTAATTATTTTTCTTAACCTGAAAATGATTTTTATTTTATTTTTTGCATATAAAAAGTATTTTTAAATTATTTAAATGTTATTTTTAATTAATTAAAGTCTTTTAATTAATTAAAAATGCATTTAGGTTTCTAAAACTACAAAAAAAATCATGAATCATCCAATTACATTTAGAAACATTTCCAAACCCTTCACACAAATTTCTTTTTAGGTTTGATCATAGTTTGAGACTTTTCTTTGAATTAAGGGTCATTAAATTTCATTTTTTGAACCCTAACTTTAAAAAATAATTTCTGCCTAACAAAGAAGAGTTTGAAGATGATTCTTTTTGCATTGTGTTACATATTGCATGTAGTTTATAGGACATTTTCCTCATGAATTTATCTTGCATTTTCAAATTGATTTGCATTTTTCCCTTTGAATCACCCAAAAACCCTAGAAAACTTAGGAAATTCATAACTTTTGATTGGTTAGGCTTCTGACCTTCTCCTTTGAGGTGTGACCTAATATGGGATTTGGGTTTGTTTGAGTTTGATTTCAAATTTTTATCATGTCATATGCTTCTGTTTTGTTCATTTGCATCTCATACTTCCATACAACCCTAATTTCTCATGTTAATTTGCATTCACCTTGCATATGCATCATTACATGAACTTTCCATGACATTTCATGCATTCATATGTCATCTTAGACATCTTAAGACATGTTAAAACCTTTCTCAATCATTTATTCATTCATTTTCCATGTTTAGCATCCATTTTATTTCATAAACTTTCATGTGTTTTCAAACTTCAAAGCATGATTCCATAACATCTCATCTTTATATGATCACCCATATGCATATTGTATGACTTTGCATCATCTCACATGACATTAAAATTGCATACACACTTCTGAATTTGGTCATTTCATCTCATATCATCTCATTTCATTTCATTTCTTTATGCTTTGTACTTTATGCATTCATGCTAACATTTTCAGGTGGTAAGTTACTTTGAGAAGTGGATTTGCTTTCACTTCTCACTTCTCTTTATCTCTTTCATTTGCATTTTGTTTGTCTTTTAAGTGAACTTGTTCACTTGTATTCCATCTCTCTCACCTTCTTTCTTTAAGTTACCTATCTTCTTCAATGAAGTAAGTAACTTATTCTTCTGCTTCATTCTCCTTTCATCTGCTTCTTCCATTGGTGGCTTCCTTGAAGATCTTTCTTAAGCCTCACAAACCATAAGTAACATCCAAGCATGATAATAATTAGGGTTATGATTAGTCCCCCTTAGTTTTTACCTTTGAGTCTCCTTGAGTCTCTCTTCTCATCTTCATTATCAGAGACTAAACTCTTAAAGTTTTAGGACTTTGGAATTAGGGTTATGCCTGCATCCCTCTCTTAGGATGGAGTGTATAACTTTAATCCTAAGTGTTAAACATTTAATTTGTTTAAACCTCTTAATCAAATCATCTTAATTATCACTAAGACTTCATCTTGTAACTTGGGCCTTACATTAGGGTTCTAATTCTTCCTTTATGGTTAAGAAGGACTAACCCTAGTATTAATGGACAAGTCCCCCTCAAGTTGTCTTACAAACCATAAAATCCACTTCTTAATATCATCCCTTAATAAAAACCACTTAATAAAGACTTTGTTATATAAAGAATTTAATCCCTAACCATGAATTAAGTTGAGGTATCTTCCTCAGCTTAAGTGTTCTCATCTATTATTCTTCTATTATGATGGTGTAATGAGTTCACTAATCTGTGATTAGAGATTAAACTCATTACTTAACACTAAACAAAAACCCAAAAACATCTAAATAATCACAAGTAGGTTAATGATCTTAATCCTACATCATCATGTCAATTAAGTTGAGATGTTTATCTCATACTTAAGTATTCTCATTATCTCTAATCAGGGAGGATATAATGAGTTTACAAACCCTTGATTTAGGCTTAAGCTCATAATCCTATGCAAAACACCAAAAACAATAACAAAACTGAAAACACAAAAACAAACAATAATCGTCTCCTTCGGGATTCTTTTCTCATCACACTCATTCATAAACGGGAACTTGCTTCTTCCGTCTAATGCAAGACAATTAGCACTCGAGCCAGACGAGTCATACACTTGAGCATAGACAAGTAAGCAGTTCACAGTCAATTTATCTTTTCAGTCTCTTTGAGTCGAACTACGGTGTTCTGACTTCCTCATTGCACACGAGGATACGTAGGCATAACTTCACGGTTATCGAACAAAAGTCTCTTTGTCTTCCCCCTCTTTCAGCATTCTCTTTTTAGCCTTAGTTCCTGAGCAATTCATTTTCTTGCACTGACACTTGTATATCTCCCTTCCATCTTTTAGCACACAGATAGCACATACACCTACCCCCTTTAAACACAATCTTTTAAGCGTGGATCCCGTCGAGTACGACGGACAATCTGGGTGCTAATTCCTTCCCAGGTTGTAACCAACCCCCTTTCTCAGTTTCTCTGGTTCGCAACCGTCTTATCCATCTTTTCCTAGGTTTATGCAGGATTACCTTTCCTTCGAGATAAAAATGCCTAGCTGGCGACTCTTTTCATCTTCACCTTCATTTTCTCCTTTCGCCGACCGTTAACGCTTGTACCGGGATGCAAATCTTCGGGAGCGACACCATTCCCCAGTAAGTCACCAACAAAAACAAATTTCTTCTATCTGACATTCGTCCTATGTCGTGATACTTTCGGCAGTCGCCCCTGCCAGGTGATCGTCCTTCACCTTTGGATGACCGTCCCTCATCCTTTTCCCCAGTGGAATTCCCATTGTTGGAACCTTCTATCCGACATTCTTCCTATGTCGTGATATTTTTAGCAGCCGTACCCTACTAGGTGATCGTCCTTCACCTTTTGATGACCGTACCTCATCATTTATCTGATGGCCGTCCCCATCATTGATCTTGTTATCCGACATTCGTCCTATGTTGTTATAATCCCTAAGAGCAGCCGTACCCTGCTAGGTGATCGTCCTTCACCTCTTGATGATCGTCATTTATCATGTTTATCCGATGGTCGTCCCCATAGTTGACCTTATCAATCTGACATTCGTCCTATGTCGTGATATTTTCAGCAGTCGTCCCCTGCTAGGTGATCGACCTTCACCTTTGATGACTGTCCCTCATCATTATTTCATTTATTCTTTAATCCGATGGTCGTCCCCATCGTGGTCCTTTTTCCTTTTTCTGATGATCGTCTTTCATCAGTTTAGCCCGATGGTCGTCCCCATCATTGTTTACTTTACTTTCCAAACCTGATGGCCGTCCCCGTCAGTTGCTTTCCTCATTTCTTTAAACCCAAAAAAATTTTATTTTATTACCCGATGGCCATTCCCGTCGCGGTTTCTTTATTTATCCAGCTTGTCGGTCGTCCCCGTCATTGCTTTGCTTACCATTTTACCCCCCAGTAGTCGTCCTCTGCTCGATGGTCGTCCTCCGTCGCTCTTATTTAATAATCATACTATACTATCTTTTACAATTTATATCCCTTTTCTTCTTCTTCCCAGCGAGTGCAAATTTCAGATTGTCTTTGGTATTCAACCACAAGCTATCTTGTTTGTCTATTAAGCTAGGAGCTTACATCCAACACAGCTAACTCATGTTTGAATAGGGGCAGCTGTAAACACCCCAAATTTGCCCTCACTTTTTCTCACACCATGGCTTGTGATCTTTCATTTTTGCATTAGCATAAGCATACCATCTCATATTGCATATTTGTTTCACTGCATAGTTCAATTTCATCTGCATCTAGGGTTTGTGATCTGAGCAATCCAAGAATCAATATGAGCCATCCCAATGATCTTGAAGTTTTCCAAAAGGGTCCATGTGTGTTCTATAATCATATTTTGCTCCCCAAAGTTCATGGAAGTCAAGAAATCACAAAATTGGCAAAGGCATGGAAGCAGAGCTAGGGTTTTCACTACACAGATGACCAAAATTAGGGTTTTGGTTTCATAGGCCTTAACTCCAAAAATTTTGGTCATTCTTGTTTCTAATGTTCTTAATATGTTATAAGTATCGTGTGTACCAAGTTTGATGAAGAAATTCATTGTGGAAGTCATCTGATCATTGGGTAACTTCTTGAGCAAGTTAAGTCAAAATCAGGGCATTTGAGGCCCCCAACAATGGAACCAAAGGGTCATTTCCATCAAATTGAATTTCAATGATCTTTATTTGATCTTAGAAGTGGTTGGAAGTTCACAAGATTGAAAAATTTTGAGCCAATTGCAAACTTGCCATTTTTGGAAATGACTTGAAATGCAAACTTTCCATTTTGGGAAAGATTTTCAACCTCCTCTTTCATGACCAAAAATGCTTCAAATGAAAAATTCTTGGGCATGAAAAATGTGGATTAGGTCTTTCCCATTTCAAAAAGTACAAGAACATTTCTTGATTCATCCTAGAACTCAAGATATGGCCTTTCAAAGTTGGGAAAAATCACATAATTTCAAGTTTCATGCCAAAGAGGGATTCTTGCAAATTCAAGTTCTAAGCACTTTCATGACCTCTAATTCACATCTAAACTTCATTACATGACAATGCAACATTGCAAGCCCAAAATCATGCCTTGGAACACAAGTTTCTATGATCAATTTTCACCAAAAAAATCAAAGAAGGAAATTTGCAAAACCTCTTCAATCTCACCATTCAATCATCACAGCTCATGTAACCTAATCCAAGGGACCTCCACAAATGCAGCTGAGGCCAATCCACCCTTTAGATTTCCTCTGACCCCGAGCCCATGCTTGTGGTACAAACTTTTGACTTTTTTGCAAAACAAGCCATACCAATCAAGTTGTGCCACTACCAACTTTCTGACCAATCACAACACATTATACAAACCTCAAGCAACACAAAACACATAACACACAGGCCTGAATTTATCAACAAGCTCAGAATCACAAAAACCTCAAGAAACCTTCATCTCTTCGAAACCCACTGCCCAGCCATCAAAACTCAAAACTCTTTGCACCATTCATCTCAAAATCACTCAAAGATCATTTTCCACCCATTACAATGGCCTGAAACACCCCACAACACAAACACGATTTCTGAGTTATCAGAATCAAACATCAAAACCAGCCATCATAAACTTGTTCTAAGCCTTCCAGAAGCATCAAGGTGATCATTGGAGTAATTTTTCACAAAGGAGGAGGCCAGAAAGCTCAAACATAGAAAGCTCTATATCAGGTATCATCCAAGAACATTTTTTCCAGAACTTGTTTTTTAAGTTACAAATTGATTCTATATGATGTGTTGATCATGCTGATGTGTTTAGTTTTCAAAATAGTTGAGTATTAAGCATATATGAAGTTTCTGAAAGTTTGACCTAAAATATGTTCTTATTTGATTCTAGTTTTTGATGCGTGATAAATGAGTTTTGAGGCTGGATTCTTGTTTAGGAATGTTGGATGATTCATTCTTGAGATTTTGGGGGCTTGGGGTGGTGTTTTGAGTGAGCTCAGGTGAGAGACACGCCGGAGAAGACGACCGGAGTTCTTCTCCGGCCACCTGAGTTTAATTAGGGCTAATCCCATTAATTAGCCAGGTTTAAATTAGGACCCTTAGATTTGGTTTACCCGCGCGTGTGGACGACCCAGATTGACCCATTAACCCTAATTTTAATTAATTAGTTTTAATTAGGTTTAATTAATTTAAAAATCTCAGTTTGAACCTCAGCCTTTGGATTACGCGCCAGTCAACACTTATTTCCCCAGTTTGAATCTGGACCCCAGGATCTGATTACCTTTCATTTTAATTCATTTAATTTCATTTTTATTCTATTTCTTTTGCATAATTTATTTAAAATAGCTAAAAACATCAAAAAAATATGAAACTTTGCATTCTGATTTCAAATATTTTTCTCAATCCGAAAAAGATTTTTATTTTATTTTTTGCATATAAAAAGTATTTTTAAAATATTTAAATGTTAATTTTAATTAATTAAAGTATTTTAATTAATTAAAAATGCATTTAGGTTTCTAAAAATCACCAAAAAAATCATGAAGCATTCCAATGCATTTAGAAACATTTTCAAACTCCTCACACAAATTTCTTTTTAGGTTTGATCATAGTTTCCCAGTTTTCTTTGAATTAAGGGTCTTTAAAAATCACATTTTTTAACCCTAACTTTGAAAATTCATTTCTGCCTAACCAAGAAGAGTTTGAACTTGATTCTATTTGCATTGTTTCACATATTACATGTAGTTTATAGGTCATTTTCATAAGGAATTTATCTTGCCTTTTCAAATTGATTTGCATTTTTCCTTTTGAATCACCCAAAAACCCCAGGAAACTTAGGAAAATCATAACTTTCAATAGGTTAGGCTTCTGAACTTCTCCTTCGGGGTGTGACCTAATATGGGACTAGGGTTTGTTTGAGCTTGATTTCAAATTTTTATCATGTTGCATGCTTCTGGTTTGCTCATTTGCATCTCACATGTTCATAAAACCCTAATTTCTCATGTTCATTTGCATTCACCTTGCATATTCATCATCACATGAACTTTCCATGACATTTCAAGCATTCATATGTCATCTTAGACATCTTAGGACATGTTAGAACCTTGCTTGATCATTTCTTCATTAATTTTCCATGTGTTGCATTCATTTCATTTCATAAACATCCATGTGTTTTCAAGCTTCCAAGCATGCTTTCAGGACATCTCATCTTTGTATGATTATTCATATGCACATTGTATGACATTACATAATCTCATATGCCATTTGCATAGCATAATCACATCTGACTTTGGTCTTTGCATCTCATTTCGACTCATTTCTTCATGCTTTATGCCTTATGCATTCATACTAACACTTTCAGGTACTTTTGGTAAGTTATTTGGGAGGTGGATTGGCCTTCACCTCTCACTTCTTCTTATCTCATTCATATGCATCTTATTTGTCCTTGAAGTGAATATAATTCACTTATGTTCCATCCTTCTCACTTTCTTCCTTTAAGTTACTTATCTTCTTAGGAAGTAAGTAACTTATTCTTCTGCTTCTTCATCCTTCCATCTGCTTCTTCCATTGGTGGCTTCCTTGAAGATTCTTTTCTCCTAATCCCAACAAACCATATGATATCCAAGCATGATAATATTTAGGGTTGTGTTTAGTCCCCCTTAGCTTTTTACCTTTGAGTCTCCTTGAGTCTCTCTTCTCATCTCAATAATCAGAGACTAAACTCATAAAGCTTTAGGACTTTGGAATTAGGGTTATGCCTGCATCCTTCTCTTAGGATGGAATGTATAACTTTAATCCTAAGTGTTAAACCTTTAATTTGTTTAAAACTCTTAATCAAATCACCTTAATAATCACTAAGACTTTAACTTGTAACTTGGGCCTTACATTAGGGTTCTATCTCTTCCATATGGTTAAGAGGGACTAACCCTAGTGTTTAATGGACAAGTCCCCCTCAAGTTGTCTTAGAAACCATAAAATCCACTTCTTAATCTCATCCTTTAATTAAAATCCATTTAATAAAGGCTTGTTATATAATGAATTTAGTCCCTAACCATGGATTAAGTTGAGGTATCTTCCTCCGCTTAAGTGTTCTCATCTATCATCCTTATATTAGGATGGTGTAATGAGTTCATTAATCTGTGATTAGAGATTAAACTCATTACTTAACACTAAACAAAAACTCAAAAACATCTAAATAATCACAAGTAGGTTAATGATCTTAATCCTACATCATCATGGTAATTAAGTTGAGATGCTTATCTCATACTCAAGTAGGCTCATTATTCCTAATCAGGGAGGATATAATGAGTTTACAAGCCCTTGATTTAGGCTTAAGCTCATAATCCTATGCAAAAACACCAAAAACAATAACAAAACTGAAAACACAAAAACAAACAATAATCGTCTCCTTCGGGATTCTTTTCTCATCACACTCATTCACAAACGAGAACTTGCTTCTTCCGTCTAATGCAAGACAGTTAGCACTCGAGCCAGATGAGTCGTACACTTGAGCATAGACAAGCAAGCAGTTCACAGTCAATTCATTTTTCAGTCTCTTTGAGTCGAACTACGGTGTTCTGACTTCCTCATTGCACGAGAGGATACATAGGCATAACTTAACTGTTATCGAACAAAAGTCTGTTTGTCTTCCCCCTTTTTCAGCATTCTTTAAAAGCCTCAGTTCATGAGCATTCCCTCTTTTTGCACTGACATTTGTATATTCATTCCTAGATTTTGCACACAGACATCAAATACACTACCCCTTTAACCACAATCTTGTAAGCGTGGATCCCGTCGAGTACGATAGACAATCTGGGTGCTAATACCTTCCCAGGTTGTAACCAACCCCCTTTCTCAGTTTCCCTGGTTCGCAACCGTCTTATCCATCGTTTCTAGATTTATGCAGCATTATCCTTACCCTTTGTGGAACCGGAAGTACCTGTAAAATATAACAATAACATGGGGTGAGATAACAACATCTAAGTGAGTTCCCTATCTTAGAGTTCTCTTGGCTCTAAAGGTTCAATCTAAATATAGCTTGAGTCTTTAGTCACTACCTCACAAGAAACCAAAGCAAGATGGAACAAAATCCATACAACACTCTCGACGCTACACGAGTATGACATCTATCTCAAGCCTTTACGGAAGCTTCTTGTGGGACCAAGATCCACCCACCTCAAGACTTACATTAGACCTTACGGAGGACTCGATGTGATACTCACCTTAAGTCTTTACGGACGCTTCCCGTGGGACCAAGATCCACCCACCTCAAGACTAACACAAGACTAACACAAGAATTCCCAAATAACACCGTGTAGTTCTCACCTCAAGTATTTAAGGACGCTTCCCGTGGGACCCAGATCCACCCACCTCAAGACTTACTCAGACTTCCCGGAGGGATAATGTACATACACGTCTCAAGTCTTTACTGACGCTTCTTGTGGGACCAAGATCCGTCCACCTCAAGACTTACACGAGACTTATGGAGGCCCTCTCGTTAAATACACACCTCTAGCCTTTATGGACGCTTCCCGTGGGACCTATATCCACCTACCTCAAGACTTACTCAGGCTATTACGGAGGCCTAGTGTATAGCATGCTAACGGTTTCACAAAAACCTAGGGAAATTTTAATCATCTCACAAGTTATTGTAAACACCACAAATTTTCCCTCACCCATTCACACCATGGCTTGTGATCATTTCATATGCATAAACACAATCATAACATCCCATATCCCATTTTTTATTCACTGCATTGGTTCTAAGTCATCTGCATCTAGGGTTTGTGATCTGAGCAATCCAAGAGCTTCTTGAGCCACTCCAAAGGCCATCAATCACTTCAAAAGGGATCTATATGTGTTCAAGTATCATATTATATCCTCTCAAAGTCAATAATGCCAAAGAATCACAAGAACTAGGATTGGTATGGAAGCAGAGCCAGGTTTGACTGCACAGATGACCTGAAATTAGGGTTTTGGTTTCAGAGGCCATAACTCCAAATTTTTTGGTCATTCTTGTTTCTATTGGTCTCTATATGGTATAGGGAGTATGCATATCAATTTTCATGAAGAAATTCCATGGGGAAGTCATCTGATCAAGAGTTGACTTTTCAGACAAGTCAGTGCAAAATCAGGGCATCTGAGGCCCCCAATGACCCAACCAAGGGGTGATCTTCGTCATTTTGAGTGTATTTGATCTTTATTTGATCATGGAAGAAGTTAGAAGTTCACAAAATTCAAGAATTTGAAGTTTTTGCAAAGTTGACTTTTTTGGGCATGTTTGACTTTTAATGAAATGTCATTTTATGCAACTTTTTCAACCATTACTTTTTGATCCAAAAATGCTTCAAATGGAAAACCTTTGGTCATGAAAGTTGTAGAATAGATCTTTCCCTTTTCAAAAAGTACAAGAACATGACCTAATTCATTTTGGATCAAAAGTTATGGTGTGTCAAAGTTGGCAAAAATCACTAAATTTCAAAATATGCACCAAAAGGGAAACTTGCAAAATCATGTATCAAGGCAGTTTGTGACCTCTAATTGTTGTCAAACCACTACACAAACATCACATGTGACCTAAAAATCAGAATGGGCCAAGAGTTTCTCATTTTTTTGGCCTTTGGAGCAAAATCTTTTCATGAGAACCAAAGGGAACCAACTTGCAAAAACCATCATAACATTTCATCCACTTGCTGCCTATGTTGCTGAACCAGCCCTAGCCTTTCCCCTCACCTTGCTGCGCAGCCCACACCCCTTGTACCAAGCTAGAACATGACCCATGCTTTCTCTTACATAAAGTTGACAATTTGCAAAAAGCACCATACCAATCAATAAAGGGCAGGTCACATCATCTGACCAATAAGATTTGTTTATGTGGATCAAATGCTAGCTAAACATAACAAGAGGCAAGGCTGAAACTCACCAGAACTCGCCTTTCACAAAAACTCCCCCTCTTGCAAAAGCTTTCGATTCTCCCAACTCAATCACTCAACCTTCAAACAAACACCACCATTCATTTCTGGATCATCCACTGACCCAAAACCACCCATCAAAACAACCAAGAACCCACTACAAGCCAGATACGATTTCTGACCAGTTGAAGTGCAAACTCCCAAACCAGCCACATTCAAAGTTGTCCAAGCACTGCAAACTCATCAGGAAGGCCATTAGAAGCTTTTTGCACCAAGAAAGCAGCCAGCAAGCTCAAAGGGTGAAAGCTCCATCTCAGGTAGCCTTTCGAATTAACTTTTCCAGGACCTCTATTTTATGTTACAAAATGATTAAGCATGCTTCACTGATCGCATTGAACTTGAAATTATTGAAAATGGTTGAGAAATGAAACTGTATTGCTTGTCTGAAATTTTGGCAGTTTTTGTTCTTGGCTTCGATTCTTGATTATGGCTGGAAATAAATGAGAAATGAGGGTAGGGTTGAGTTTAGGAGAGTGAAAGGAACAAATCTGGAGCTTTAGAGCTCCAGAAATGACCTAGGGAGTGATTTGGAGATTCTCAGGGAGGGAGGTCACCGAAGAAGACGACCGGAGCTCGTCTCCGGTGACCTGAAAGTCATTAGCCACTTAATTAGGGTTTGGGAAAACTTTGAACGTGGACCCTTGGATCTGGCTTCCCGCTCGCGTTTGTGTGGTCTGGATCATGTCATTAGTTGATAATTAGGATTAATTTACTTAATTAATTAAAATTAGGAAGTTTGAATACCAACCATTAGATCTGGCGCGCAGTCAACAGCTTCTTTGCCAGATTCAATCCAGGCCTCTCATTCAGCATACTTCCATTTATTTCATTTTATTTTTCTTTTTATTCCATTTAACTTGTACATTTTATAAAAAATAGCAAAAATCATTTAAAAATTATGAAATTTTATGTCAAGAGTTTCATTAATTTTTAAAACACAAAAATATTTTTATTTTCATTTTTTGCATTTTAAAAGTATTTTTAAATATTTAAAAGTTTCTTTTTAATTAATTAATGAGAATTAATTAATTAAAAATACTTTTAGGTATTTAAAAATCACCAAAAAATTCATGAAACTTTTAAAAACATTTAGAAACATTGTCCAACTCTCAAACCAAATTTCGTTTTTGATCTTGATGCATTTTGAGAATTTTTCATGGAATTAAAATCATTTTGATGCATTATTTTGATCCAAACTTTAAAAAATCACTTCTGCCTAACCCTAAAGAGTTGGACCTTGATTCTTTTTGCATTGCATTGTGTTTAGCATGTAGTTTGTGAGATTAAATTGCCATGATTTGATCTTTCATTTTCCATTTGTTTGGTAATTTTCTTGTTGAGGAACCCTAAAACCCTAGAAAACTTAGGAAAATCACAACTTGGAATTGGTTAAGAGTTAGAGCCTCTCCTTTGGGAAGTGAGTTAGTATAGGATTAGGGGTCCTTTGAGTGCATTTTCAATTTTTTCTATTGATGTTTGCTTCTGATTTTGGTTTATGTTTGATGCCTTGATCATAAACCCTAATTTGGGCTTCCATATGCATCCATCTTGCATTTGCATTCATATCTTGATTTGCCATGACATTTTATGCATCCATGTGATTCATTTAACATCATAAGACACATTGAAAGCATGCTTGATCATTGCATCTTGCATTTGTCATGTTGTATGCCATTTGCATGTCATAACTTTTCATGTATGATCATGGTTCCTAACTTGCTTCATTTGCATTCATGAGCTTGTAGGATCATCCCCTTGCCTTGTCACATGTTTGTAGCATCTCATAGCATCTTTAACATCATGTATGTGCTTCTGGTTTTGTTTCTCATCATGTCATTGCATTTCATTTTTGCATTGCATTGCATCTCTTTCACTAACTTTTCAGGTGGTAAGTTATCTTGAGAGGTGAATTTGCCTTCACTTCTCATAACTTCTCTTCATCTCTTTTATGCATCCATGCTGCATTTTGTTATGTGTTTGAGATTGAGCTTGCTCTTTCTTTTTCTTCTTACTTTCTTTCCTCAAGTGACTTGTCTTCTTAAGTGAAGCAAGTTACTTTGCTTCTCCTGATCCTTTCATCTGCTTCCCGGAGGTTCCATTGAAGATTGCTCTTGTAAAACCTCACAAACCTTAGGAACAACCAAGCATGATAATGATTAGGGTTTTGATTAGTCTCCCCTCTTAGTTTTACCTTTGTGTCTCTTTTGAGTCTTCTCTTCTCATCTCATAATCAGGGACTAAACCCTAAAGGCTTTAAGGCTTTGTGATTAAGCTTATGCCTGCATCCTTCTATTAGGATGGAGTGTATAACTTTAATCCTAAGTGTTAAACCCTTAATGTGTTTAAATCTCTTAATCAATTCACTTAATAACCATCAAGACAGCAAGCTTGTAACTTGGGCCTTGCATTAGGGTTCTAATTCTTCCTTAATTGGTTAAGAAGGACTAACCCTAGTGTTAATGGACAAGTCCCCCTCAAGTTGTTTTACAAACCATAAGAATCATTTCTTCATCTTATCATTAACTAAAATCCATTTAATAAAGGCTTTGTTTTGTCATGAGGTTAATCCCTAATCATGGATTAAGTTGAGGAGCTTTCCTCAGCTTAAACATTCTCATCTATTATCCTTCTATTAGGATGGTGTAATGAGTCTGTTTAATCCCTGATTATGGCTTAATCTCATTACTCAACACTAAACAAAAACCCAAAAACATCTAATTAATCACAAGTAGGTTAATGATTTTAATCCTACATCATGGTGATTAAGTGTGAGATATTGACTTCACACTTAAAGTATTCTCATTACCCCTAATCAGAGGGAGGATGTGATGAGTTTACTAACCCATTTGTTTAGGCTTAAGCTCATTAACTTATGACAAATCTCAAAAATCAATAAAAGACTGAAAACACAAAAACAAACAATAATCATCTCCTCCGGGATTCTTTTCTCACCTCATTCACTCACAAACGGGAACTTGCTTCTCCCGTCTAATGCAAGACAGTTTGCACCTGAGCCAGACAGGTCATACACTTGAGCATAGACAAGTAAGCAGTTCACAAGTCAACTTACCTTTCAGTCTCCTTGGGTCGAACTACGGTGTTCTGACTTCCTCATTGCACGAGAGGATACGTAGGCATAACTTAACAGTTATCGAACAAAAGTCTCTGTATATCCCCCCTCTTTCCAGCTTTATTCTTTTAGCCTCATTATCATGAGCATTTCATCTTTGTTCTTACACTGACACTTCACTTATATACTACACTTCTTTTTACACTGACACCTGTACATCCTTTTCCAGCTCTTTTATACACAAATTGCACTGACACTACCCCTTTAAAACACAAATCTTCTAAGCGTGGATACCGTCGAGTACGACGGACAATATGGGTGCTAATACCTTCCCAGGTTGTAACCAACCCCCTTTCTCAGTCTCTCTGGTTCGCGACCGTCTTATCCATCTTTTCCAGGCCTATGCAGCATTACCTTTCCTCCGGGATAAAAATGCCTAGCTGGCGACTCTATTCATCTCCAGTGAGATCACTCCTGTGTGTTCTCATTGTCCTTTTCGCCGACCGTTCGCGTCTGTACCTTTATTTGGGCCAGTCCCACTTATCGGGAGCGACAGCTTGGCGACTCTGCTGGGGACCCTTATACTGTAACCAGGGCTTCTGGTTCTTTTTGTGGGTTCCTCCTAGCGCTTGTTTGATTTGTGTTTACTGGGGTGTTATGTGCTATCTGTGCTTGTGTATTTGTTTTATTTGCTGCTTTATGTACAGTTTTGTTTATAGCTTTCCTTATAGCTTTTGCATATATCATACTGTCATGCTGTCTGGCTGGATCTGTTTTTGCTTTGGTGGGTGGGTGTTCTATTGAGAGTTGAGGTCCTATACCTGGGACCTGAGTGACACCTAGGCTAGAGTGGTTCATGTTCTTTCCCATTCCATCTCGGTCTGGTGCGGGAATATGAAACACGGTTCAGATATGGGTTTCTTCTTGAGAACTCTGTGTTGCAGATTTTCTGCAGTGCTAGGGCTATCTGGGAAGCCTGCTAAGTCTGGATGACCTTTAGTATTGACCTTCATAAACTGAGGTGAATTAGAGGAGGAACTTTTATGGTTATTGTAAACACTGTACCTCCGGGTTAGAAGTGTTTACACTTCTCATAACTGATCCAAGTCTGAGGATCCTTGTTTTAGAACACCACCTGTAAGGGGGTTGGGCTGTTTGCAGGTTTGCAGGTACACTTGACCTCAGAATACCATGTTACTTTGTTTGATTAAGAGTACTCCACCTTGGAACAGTTCTTGTGATTCTAAACCCTGGACATGTGACTCTTTATTTGAGTCCCCCACCTTGGTTACTGGACTTATGAACCTCCATCTGGATTTCTTGAACACACATGGACTTATGTCAGGGCATTTGATCAGATCCAGCTCAGTCACAAACCCTTGCATATCATTTGCATACATCCTCATTGCATCATTTTAACATTTGCTTATTTGTTTTTTCAGGGTGTCCATACTTTATTTTGGCTTGGTTTTGACCCCATCATCAGCATAGACCTATCTCCATCAGCATCTACTTCAGCTATCTGCTATCTACACCATCAGTCTTAGCCTGTCAGAGGCCCATTTTCAGTATCACCATCAGCATCTGTCTCAGCTTTTCTCCAGCAACATGGCACCTAAGAAGAGTAACATCTCCTACCACTTATTTGAACCTGAGCTAGCTAGCATCAGGAGGATTCAGACCCTGATCACTCCAGACCATATACCACTTTTTAGAGAACACTATGGAGGAATCCTTGATGTGGTTATGGATTTGGACCCTTCATAGAGGAGCCTGATACATACTTGCCTGCAGTTCTATGATCCCCCTCTGAGGTGCTTCACATTTCAGAATTTCCAGTTGGGACCCTTGTTGGAGGAATATTCATCATTGGTTGGTGTACCCATCAGGGGTGGAATCCCCTTCAACCCTGAGATGGCTTTCCCAAGTAATGAGGAGATAGCAAGAGCATTACATCTGGAACCAGCTCTGATTGGGCAGAATTCGACATCTAAAGCTGGAATCTCTGGTTTTCATCTGGACTTCTTGACTTCTCATGCTAGTCTGAAGGCCTCCCTGGGGGAGTGGAAGGCAGTCTGTGCTCTGTTGGCCCTTAGCATATATGGGGTCATACTTTTTGCAGATGAGCCTAGGTTTGTTAGCAAGAGTGCAATCCATCTTTTCATCCTAAGAAACCCAGTACCCACCTTACTGGGAGACCTTTACTACTCTGTTCATCAAAGGAATGAAAAGCAAAGGGGAAGATTAGTGAGATGCTGTGCTCCTTTGTTCCATACCTGGCTGCTCAGGAATTTGCCAAAGACTGATGCATTCTTGAACCCTCATCAGCAGAAGAACTGGGCTAGGAGGCTTGTTGCCCTAACCTCAGATGACATCAGATGGTGTACTCAGAGTACTAAGGGCAGAGACATCATTACAAGTTGTGGGCAATTTCCCAATGTGCCTCTAATTGGAGTGAAGGGGTGCATCAATTATAATCCTTTGCTATTCAAAAGACAGCTGGGCTATGCACTAGTCCATCCTCCTAGGGCACAGGATCTGACTGAGACCCTTTATTGTGAAATCAAGCCTAACATGGTTATTGTCAGGCAAGCAGCTTGGGCCTGGGACAATGTGCAGACTAAGGGGGTAACCATCCTGGGGAAGTGCAACAATGTGGCATCAGCACAGTACTATGAGTGGTCCCATACCAGGGCTCAAATTACAGGAATGCCCTTCACTGTTGAAGATATGCCTGGACCTTCCACAACACCACCTCCAGCAACTGTCAGCTTAGAGGAGTTTGAGAAATTGAAAGAGAGAAATGAAAAACTGACTCAAGCTCTACTGAAAACCCTCTATGAGAGAAGTGATGGCAGGCTGGATATTGAAAGGTTGGAGAAGTTGAAGATAGAGCATCTGGATAGGATTGAGAAGTCTGAAGATTACATCAAGAAGTCTAGGGCTGGAGAACAGATCTTGAAGAATGCCTGCAAGGAAGCTCGGTTCCAGAAAGCCATGACTGATTTGTATCTGAAAGAGAGCCAAGCTAGGTGGGTCAGAATCACCGAAGCTCGTACTCTGGAAGATAAAAGGACTCAGGATAAGATTGAACAACTGGAAGCTAGTACAAAAGAGCAACAGGAAGCCCTAGCAGCAGCCCAGAGAGAGATTTCAGAGCTGAAAATCAGAGCTGGAGTGAAGAGGTCAAAAGACCAGAGTCAACACAAGAAGCTAACTGCAGCTGTTACTACCAGGAATCTCCTTATCAGGAATCTTACAGAGCGTCCGGCTGATCCTGTGACTGAAGCACTTCTCAAGGAAGTTCAGGAGGATGAGTTTGGTCTTGGTGTTTGACTTTTGCTTGTTGTTGTTTTCATTTCATGTACTTTTGTTTTCTTATGTTGTATTTTGACCCCTCAGAGGGCTTGGACTGTAAAAAGAAACAAACTATGTATCATTTGCTTTTGTAGTATATGTATCAGTTTGTTTTATCTGAGTTTCTTTCAAGCAACATCAGCAACATCTTCAAGGGTCTGGAAGGGTCAAAACCAAATGCCAAGCCCGGATACCTTGGAAACAAATAGGCATACTGCATTGCATACTAATCCTGTTGCTTGTTTTGCAGGTTTTATCTTGTTGTTGTTGCTAACTCTGTTGTGATTTCAGGAACTATTGCTCGACGTAGGGTGTTTCCACTCAACCGTCCACATAGATATCCAACCCGCAACAACCTTCCGGGGATACAAATGGACCAGGTACAACAAGACCTTACAGAGGTCAGGAACCAAATGGCCAATGAAAGGCTAGAAATGAGGAATCAAATGACACAGTTTATGGAAGTGATGAACAATATGGCTCAGAGCCAAGAAAGATTGAGAGCCATGGTAGAAAGGCAGAATCAGGAAGAACCCCACGTAGGGACTGCTGGAACTAGCAACAATGAGAGGGTCCAACCTCATGTCAATCCCCCTGTATTTGGACCCCACCTTCATCCGGAGATCAACATTCCTACAAATGTTCAAGGGACTGCCACTGCAGGCAGGGTGCTGCAAGAAGACCCCCAGGAAGATCAATTCACAGTGATGGGAGCTGGGGAGGAAGCTTATGACAGAAGGTTGGATGAGATAGCTGAGAAATTAAGATCCTTAGAGTCTCAAAACTCTTTGGGTTTTGATGTTATGGACATGGGCTTGGTAGACGGGGTCAGGATTCCCCATAAGTTTAAGCCTCCTTGTTTTGTAAAGTACAACGGGACTTCCTGCCCACGGACCCACTTACAATCCTTTCTGGGGAGATTAAAAGCCTATACCATGGACGAGAAGCTATGGATGTTTTATTTTGAGGATAGCTTAACTGGAGCATCAAGGGAATGGTACTCCCATCTGACTAGAGCAACCATCAGGTGTTGGAAGGATTTGGCAGAGGCTTTCATTAGACAATATCAGTACAATTTGGATATGGCACCCAACAGGACCCTCCTAATGGGAATGTCACAGTCGTCTAGAGAAAGTTTCCGAGAGTATGCCCAGAGATGGAGGCAATTGGCCGCTGCTGTTCAGCCACCTATGTCAGAGAGGGAGATGGCAGATATGTTTATGAACACCCTCCAAGGAACCTACATTGACAGATTGGCTGCTTTCTCTTCTACCAGCTTTGCAGATGTTGTCATAGCTGGAGAGAGAATTGAGAGCTTGTTAAAGATGGGCAAAATTTCTGACAACGGTGCCAGCTCATCCAGCAATACAAGGAAGCCTTTTGTGGGCCCAAGAAGAACTGGTGAGACCAATGCTATCCACACCAACAGGGGCAGGCCCCAATATGTTCATAGGTTTGTGGCAGCAGTCACCATTCCCGCTCCGGCTCATCCACAACCAGCTTATCAACCACCGCAACAAAATTATCAGCAACAACCTCAGTATCAGCAACAAACTCAGTATCCTCCAAGAAACTACAACAACACCAACAACAACAACCAGCAAAGGCCATTTCAGCAGAGGCCATCTCAGGCCAATAGGGTGATCGATTCGATCCCTATGCCATATGCCACATTACTGCCACAACTCTTGAAACTCAACCTAGTTGAGCTACGGACATTGGCACCTCCAGATCCCAATAGTCTACCCAGAAACTACGATTCCAACGCCAGATGTGCTTTTCATTCAAATGCACCTGGTCATAGTACAGAGAAGTGCAGAGCCTTGCACATGAAGGTACAAGACCTGGTAGACTCTAAGGCTCTGAATTTTGCACCACCACCTAATGTTAACAAAAACCCTATGCCACACCACGGAGGTCCCAGAATCAATGCTATTGAAGAAGACAAGCCGTCTTATTTGATAACCAGTGTGGGTCAGATTCGGACGCCGTTGGTAGAAATTAAAGCTCAACTCCTCGAATGTCAAATGTTCCCGGGGTGCGAGTTGGGGTGTGCTTATTGCAACATTTCAGTGAATGGTTGTGATAATTTGAGAGATGGTATAGATGGCCTCATCCGGAGTGGCCTGCTTCAGATTACAACATCATTTCCTACAAATCCAGCAATCTCATCAGCAACAGTTCCCATGTCTTCTACAAATGCAACAACCATTGTTCCGAACAACTCTTCAATCTTATCAACAAATGCTTCATCTGTCACTTCAGCTGACCAGATATCAACAGGCATTCCTTCTACAACTTCATCACCACTTCATTTTGAATCTCCTACAACAACAACACCCATCCTTCCAACAATGTCTCCTACAACATCAGCAGCAAACAATGAAGATGTCTCAACCGTTACAATTTATTATGATCCTGAGAACAATTCTGCCTACAACTCACAAAGTGCTACTCCCATCAGAGCACCAGTCACAATATATTATGATCCACAGACTATCATGGTCCCTTCTGCAGCTGCCATCAGTCCAGTCACTATCACAGTGCCTGGGCCAGTACCTTATGAAAGCAGTAATGCTATCCCCTGGCATTACGGCTCTGATCTATACTGCGGAGGACAGAAAATCACCCTTGAATCATCAACACCTGCACCACAAATAGACTGTGGGAGGAGGCGGTGGCTTCACTCGAAGCGGGCGTCTCTTTGCTCCACAAATTCAAAGACCCACTACTGAAGCAGAAGCTGCTGCCAAGGCAAAAGGGAAGAGCTTGGTGCAAGAAGATCAAGCTGTTAAGGAAGCTCTGAAAACACCATTTGATCAAGAAGTTGATGAGTTCATGAGAATCATCAAGAAGAGTGATTACAAAATAGTGGATCATCTTCATCAGACGCCTTCCAAGATCTCCATTCTATCATTACTTATGTGCTCCGAGGCCCATCGCGACGCACTACTCAAAGTATTGCACGCAGCTTACGTGCCTGAAGAGATCATCGTCAATCAGTTGGAAGCCGTGGTTGGAAATGTTACTGCTAGCAATGGGCTAGGGTTCACCAACACCGATTTAACTACGGAAGGCCGCAATCACAACAAGGCCTTACACATCACCATGGAATGTAAAGGTGCAGTCCTTTCCCATGTGTTGGTAGACACGGGATCATCCCTCAATGTCTTACCTAAAAAGGCCCTTGTGAAGCTAGAGTATGAAGGATTGGCATTACGTCCCAGCAACCTGGTGGTGAGAGCCTTTGATGGTTCTAAGAGATCGGTTCTGGGAGAAATTGAGTTGTCTATAACGATTGGCCCACAAACTTTCAAAACGACCTTCTACGTGATGGATATACAGCCTGCCTACAACTGTCTATTGGGTAGGCCATGGATTCACGCCGCTGGCGCCGTGACCTCAACCCTTCACCAGAAGTTAAAATTCGAGTGGGAGGGTCAAGTAGTTACTATCTGTGGTGAGGAGGATATTTTTGTCAGCCACCTGGCTACCTACAAATATATTGAGATGGATGGGGAGATCCATGAAACAATGAGTCAGGGATTTGAGGCCCTGAATGTAAATGAAGCATCCGCTGTATCTGGGATCTCCATGGCATCTTATCAACAAGCCCGGAAGGTTGTTGAGGAGGGAACTGCCCAAGGCTGGGGCAAGGTTCTATCTGTGGAGAAGAAGAAGGACAAATCTGGGTTGGGTTACAGACCAACTCAGCAAAATCAAGCAGAGGCTGCAGAGAAGCCCAGTTTTGTCAGTGGGGGGATGCTCACCCCTGATGCAATCAACAATTTGGAAGACGAGCTGGAAGAGGAGCGCAATCTGGAGAATTGGATTCGTCCAAAGATCCCGGGGAGCAGTATCTCAAACTGGTCTTCCCAGGAAATTATAAGAGTTACTCATGCAGAGTAATTATTATTTCCTGTATTTTATAGCATGCATCAAAGTCTTGCAACTTGCCCAAGATGACAAGACTCATTTTGTAATCGGGCCATCTGTACTTTTTGTGCAACAAGATTAATCAATGAAATATCAGACATCTTTTTGCAAATGAGTCTTTTTCTTTTCCGCTCACTGTTTTTCCATTTTTCTTTTTGTACAAAAAAAATAAATGGCAATGTTTTCAAAATAACGACTTTATTTCACTTTTCTAAACAAGATTAAAATCAAATCACTAAAATGAACAAACTGAACCCTTGCAGAGAGTGCCTTCCAGACAGCACCGACAACAGCACGGCTATGACTTCGTATGACTTTGACAATCCAATCAACCAAGCTGACGAAGGGGTTGAAGAAGAGTATGAGCTTCCTGAAGAGCTAGCCAGGTTGTTGAGACAAGAGGAAAGGGCCATCACTCCTCATCAGGAGGAGGTCGAAACAATTAATCTTGGTACAGACGAAGACGTGAAAGAAGTTAAAATCGGGGCCTGCCTACAAGACTCAGTGAAGAGACAACTGATTGACCTGCTTCAAGAGTATGTGGACGTGTTTGCTTGGTCTTATCAAGATATGCCAGGGTTGGACACCGACATTGTTGTGCATAAGCTGCCTTTAAGAGAAGAATGCCCACCAGTTAAACAGAAACTGCGCCGTACTCGCCCAGACATGGCCATGAAAATCAAAGAAGAGGTACAAAAGCAGTGGGACGCCGGGTTCCTTGCTGTGACTAGCTATCCGCCGTGGGTTGCTAACATAGTACCTGTGCCTAAGAAAGACGGCAAAGTAAGGATGTGTGTTGACTACCGGGATCTGAACAGAGCCAGCCCGAAAGATGATTTCCCATTACCTCACATTGATGTATTGGTTGATAACACGGCTCAGTTCTCGGTATTCTCCTTCATGGATGGATTTTCAGGATACAATCAGATTAAAATGTCACCTGAAGACATTGAGAAGACAACTTTCATCACACCTTGGGGCACGTTCTGTTACAAGGTGATGCCATTCGGATTGAAGAATGCCAATGCAACATATCAACGGGCTATGGTGACATTATTCCACGATATGATCCATAAAGAAATAGAATGTTACGTGGATGACATGATCGCCAAGTCCCTTACTGAAGAAGATCACTTGGTGAATCTGCTGAAACTGTTTAAGCGTCTGAGGAAGTACCAACTGAAGTTGAACCCCAACAAATGCACATTCGGGGTACGATCTGGTAAGCTGCTAGGATTTATTGTAAGCGAGAAAGGGATTGAAGTTGACCCTGATAAAGTCAGAGCTATTCAAGAGATGCCTGCACCGAGGACAGAAAAAGAAGTTCGAGGGTTCTTAGGTCGATTGAACTACATTTCAAGGTTCATATCTCACCTTACAGCAACCTGTGAACCCTTGTTCAAATTACTGAGAAAGGAACAAACGGTCAGGTGGAATGAAGACTGCCAGAAGGCTTTTGACAAGATCAAGGAGTACTTGCAAGAACCTCCAATCCTTATGCCTCCAGTTGAAGGAAGACCTCTGATAATGTACTTGACAGTATTAGAAGAGTCAATGGGGTGTGTGCTGGGCCAGCATGACGAGTCTGGTCGAAAAGAGTATGCAATTTACTACCTGAGCAAAAAGTTTACCGACTGTGAACAACGTTATTCACTGCTCGAGAAAACTTGCTGTGCTTTAGCGTGGGCTGCTCGCCGACTGAGACAGTATATGTTGACCCACACTACCTTGTTGATCTCAAAGATGGACCCGGTCAAGTACATATTTGAGAAGCCAGCGCTTACCGGATGGGTTGCAAGATGGCAAATGATTCTCACGGAATATGACATCCAATACACATCTCATAAAGCCATCAAGGGCAGTGTATTGTCTGAATATCTTGCTGAGCAACCTATCGATGATTACCAGCCTATGAGATTTGACTTCCCTGATGAGGACATCATGTTCATAAAAGCAAAAGATCATGAAGAGCCTGTTCACACTGAAGGGCCTGACCCAGAAGAAGAATGGACTATGATGTTTGATGGGGCTGTTAATATGAATGGTCGTGGTGTGGGTGCAGTACTCATTACACCTAAAGGAGTTCACATGCCTTTCTCGGCAAAGCTCACCTTTAACTGCACTAACAACGAAGCTGAATACGAAGCTTGCATTATGGGTCTTGAGGAAGCCATCGACCTCAGGATCAAGACATTGACCGTATTCGGAGATTCAGCTCTGGTAGTTAATCAGACCAACGGCAAATGGTACACACACCAAGATCATCTGATACCTTACAGGGATTATACAAGAAGGTTATTGACTTTCTTTACAACAGTCAAGCTTGAGTATATCCCTCGGGACGAGAACCAGTTTGCAGATGCTCTGGCTACCATTTCATCCATGATCAAAGTTCAAGCTGCCAACTTTGTACCTCAAATTTCAGTATCCAGACTCGACAGACCGGCATATGTGTTCGCAGCAGACATTGTCAGAGATGACAAGCCTTGGTTCCATGACATTAAGTGCTTCTTGGATGATCAAACATACCCACCCGGGGCATCTTCCAATGATAAGAAGACTTTGAGAAGGCTTGCTGGTAGTTTCTTTCTGAACACTGATGGCTCTTTGTACAAAAGGAACTTTGATATGGTACTCCTCAGATGCGTTGACAAGACGGAAGCAGATTTGTTGATGCATGAAGTTCACGAAGGATCCTTTGGTACCCATGCAGGAGGGCATGCCATGGCTAAGAAGTTGCTAAGATTAGGCTATTACTGGATCACAATGGATGTAGACTGTTGTGCCTACGCCAGAAAATGTCATAAGTGCCAGATTTATGCAGATAAGGTGCATGTGCCTCCCAATCCTTTGAATGTGATGTCTTCACCCTGGCCCTTTGCTATGTGGGGCATTGACATGATTGGCAAGATTGAACCAACTGCTTCAAATGGCCACAGATTCATCCTGGTCGCCATTGACTATTTCACCAAGTGGGTCGAAGCAGCTTCATATGCAAATGTTACAAGGCAGGTGGTAGCCAGATTTCTGAAGAGAGATATCATTTGTCGATACGGAGTTCCCGAACGAATCATTACTGATAATGGTTCCAACTTGAATAACAAAATGATGGCGGAGTTATGCCGGGACTTCAAGATCCAACACCACAATTCTTCTCCTTACAGGCCAAAGATGAATGGCGCTATTGAGGCAGCTAATAAGAATATCAAGAAGATTGTGCAGAAGATGGTAGTCACTTACAAAGACTGGCATGAGATGCTACCGTTTGCCTTGCACGGGTACCGCACGTCAGTCAGAACATCCACTGGGGCAACACCGTATCAGCTTGTGTATGGTATGGAAGCAGTCCTACCTATTGAAGTTGAATTACCCTCCCTACGGGTATTGATGGATGTTAAGCTGAACGAAGCAGAATGGGTCCGGGCCCGGTACGAACAGCTGAGTCTGATTGAAGAAAAGAGATTGACTGCAATCTGTCATGGGCAGTTGTATCAGAGAAGAATGAAGAAAGCCTTCGATCAGAAAGTCAGGCACCGAGAGTACCAAGTAGGGGATCTTGTGCTGAAAAGAATCCTCCCTCCTCATACAGACCACATGGGCAAGTGGACTCCGAATTATGAAGGACCATTTGTAGTAAAGAAAGTTTTCTCTGGTGGAGCACTGATGCTCAGCACTATGGATGGTGAAGACTTCCCATCCCCTGTGAATTCAGATGCAGTTAAAAAATACTTCGCATAAAATGACCCGCTGGACAAAAACAGAATGTAAGTCCAGGAAAAAATAGGGCATCCCGGCGAGTCAAAAACAGAATAAAAGACTCGGGCAAAAATAAGGGAAATAAACAAAAAATGTACACCCGCTGAGTTGAAAAGCCACATTGGACGACTCAGGCAAAAATGGGTATCCCGATGGATTGAAAACCCGAAAGGGCGATCCATGCAAAATAAGGGAATAAGTGAACAACTGCATTCTGAATTCGTACGTACCACCTACAACTTGGAAAACCTCGAAAGGATCAAGCTCCAATCTGAATCAGCCTCCTTCAGAAAGCAAGACGAGAAGAACGTCAAATGTCATACGAGTCATAGTGAAAGAGGAAGCTCCTTAAAGCGTCGTCAACATTGCCAGTATTTTGTTTCTCAATTTGTAACAATCTCCTCATTTCAGGAGATATGATTTCTTTGACTGTATCTTGCCAATTCAGGGCACATGAATTAATAAAATCAGATTTTCAGTCATGTTTCGTCTTGTACATTTTATTTGCAAAAATGTCTGATGTCTAAAAAACTGGTTGCATAAATACAGATGCTTATCTTCAAAAACAAAATACGTGCTTGCAGGAAATATGCTTACTCTCAGAAGTGTCTGAACTCCTATGACGGAATCCAGCAAGGGATCCCTCGGGAATGTTTGTGCGTTTTTATTTTACAGGATTGCAGGTATCTAAAACACAACTTGGGGCATGTAAGCTTCATGCTGGAAAATCAACATTCAGTCTTAGCACCCGAGGTTCTCTCTCCCCAGCTGAGTTGCCTCTCATGACTTCCCCCAGCTGAGTTGCCACTTGCTACTTCTCCCAACCGAGTCGCCGATCATTCTTCCTCAGCAGAATACAAAAGCCAGGGAACCATCTCCCCCCACAGAGCTCCAGCCTCTATCCAGAAGAGCAACGCATGAAGGAATCACAACAGAGCGACGAAAGCTTCTACAAACCCCAGCTGGGTCTCTCGTTTACAAAGATATGTCTATCAGTGACTTATTTCCCCAAGCAAGTACATCTCATCAGATCTACCAATGATCTCATCCCCAGCTGGGATGCCCACTTCAAGCAGATCGACCAGAAATCTTCACAGCAACGGGATCCGAATCCCGGTTTGATATCCTTCGCATAATCATAGCATACGCATCATATTCACCCACAAAGCGTAGCATTCCGTCTAAAAACGGAGCATTACGGCAGAAATCAAACGTATAGCATAATCATAAGCCATGTTTTGAATCAACACTTGTGAATAATGACCATCCAATCAGCAAATACACAAAATTCCCCAGCGGAGATTCCCCAGCAAAAACAGTTGCCTTACGTTCACAAAACACCAGTACATACTCACTTTGACACCCGTCCGTGTCATATCCCCAGCAGAAAACCAAGACTTTCTCTTTGCACTCACAGATACTTGCATACACAAATCCCTTGACACTCGTCCGTGTCATATCCCCAGCAGAAAACCAAGACTTTCTCTTTGCACTCACAGATACTTGCATACACAAATCCCTTGACACCCGTCCGTGTCATGTCCCCGGCACAGTCACCTGCACTTTTGCAACCCATATACTTACTTACTATATTTTTCTCCTTTTTGACACTCGTCCGTGTCACTCTCCCCAGCAGTTAAACACTCATCTATACACTACTCATGTTACTCTTATATAGATACTCGTCCGAATCTTGTATACACCATTTATATATCCCCACAGATTCGACACTCGTCCGTGTTCTCTGTTAACCAGTTGGTACTCGTCCGTACCATCATCTTAGAACATGCGTCAAGCGTTTGTTTCTACATGATACTCGTCCGTATCATAGTCTTAAGGATGCTCGTCCGCATCTTTAATCCATACACTGTGTCAAACACTCTTGTCTTCTTGAATATAAACACTCGTCTGTGTCTATTATTCCCCAGAAGAGTCCCTTCAGATTCAACACTCGTCCGTGTTCCTTGTTAACCAGTTGATACTCGTCTGTATCATCATTTCTGAACACGTGTCGGTACTTGTTTCTACCCGATACTCGTCCGTATCGTAGTCTTAGGGATGCTCATCCGCATCTTCAATCTATACACAGCATCTAAACACTTATACCTTTTATTTCCTGGATGTAAACACTCGTCCGTGTTTACTATTCCCCAGTAGATCGCTAACAAAGCAATTTTTCTTTTTTATCTGACATTCGTCCTATGTCATGATAAACCCTGAGAGCAGCCGTCCCCTGCTAGGTGGTCGTCCTCCACCTCTTGATGGTCGTCCTCCATCATGCTCATCCGATGGCCGTCCCCATCGTTGATATTTAGCAGCCGTCCCCTGCTAGGTGGTCGTCCTCCACCTTTTGATGATCGTCCTTCATCATTTTATCCAATGGCCGTCCCCATTGTTGATTTTTGGTTATCTGACATTCGTCCTATGTCATGATAAACCTCGAGAGCAGCCGTCCCCTGCTAGGTGGTCGTCCTCCACCTCTTGATGGTCGTCCTCCATCATGCTCGTCCGATGGCCGTCCCCATCGTTGACCTTTTATCCGGCATTCGTCCTATGTCGTGATATTTTCGGCAGCCGTACCCTGCCAGGTGGTCGCCCTCCACCTTAGATGACCGTCCTTCATCTTATCTCCAACAGAGCAGCCGTCCCCTGCTAGGTGATCGTCCTTCACCTTTGATGACCGTACCTCATCATCTGTTTATTTCATTTATTCTTTAACCCGATGGCCGTCCCCGTCGTGGTCCCTTTTCCTTTCAGTTTTAGCCCAATGGCCGTCCCCGTCGTGGTTTACTTTATGAACTTGATGGCCGTCCCCATCATAGTACCTTTTATCCCCAGCATGTCGGCCGTCCCCGTCATTGCTTTATGTTTTTCGCACTTTTCCAGCATGTCGGTCGTCCCCGTCATTGCCCTTTACCCAGCAGTCGTCCTCTGCTCGACGGTCGTTCTCCGTCGCCCATTTTACAATATACTTTATTTTCTTTTACAATTTATATGCCTTTTCTTCTTCATTCTGTGAGTGCAAATTTTGGACTGTCTTTGGTATTCAACCACAAGTTATCTTGTTTGCCTGTTAAGCCGTTGCTTACATCCTGCACAGCTAACTCATGTTTGAATAGGGGCAGCTGTAAACACCCCAAATTTGACCTCACCCATTCACACCATGGCTTGTGATCATTTCATATGCATAAACACAATCATAACATCCCATATCCCATTTTTGATTCACTGCATTGGTTCTAAGTCATCTGCATCTAGGGTTTGTGATCTGAGCAATCCAAGAGCTTCTTGAGCCACTCCAAAGGCCATCAATCACTTCAAAAGGGGTCTATATGTGTTCAAGTATCATATTATATCCTCTCAAAGTCAAGAATGCCAAAGAATCACAAGAACTAGGATTGGTATGGTAGCAGAGCCAGGTTTGACTGCACATATGGCCTGAAATTAGGGTTTTGGTTTCAGAGGCCATAACTCCAAATTTTTTGGTCATTCTTGTTTCTATTGGTCTCTATATGGTATAGGGAGTATGCATATCAATTTTCATGAAGAAATTCCATGGGGAAGTCATCTGATCAAGAGTTGACTTTTCAGACAAGTCAGTGCAAAATCAGGGCATCTGAGGCCCCCAATGACCCAACCAAGGGGTGATCTTCATCATTTTGAGTGTATTTGATCTTTATTTGATCATGGAAGAAGTTAGAAGTTCACAAAATTCAAGAATTTGAAGTTTTTGCAAAGTTGACTTTTTTGGGCATGTTTGACTTTTAATGAAATGTCATTTTATGCAACTTTTTCAACCATTACTTTTTGATCCAAAAATGCTTCAAATGGAAAAACTTTGGTCATGAAAGTTGTAGAATAGATCTTTCCCTTTTCAAAAAGTACAAGAACATGACCTAATTCATTTTGGATCAAAAGTTATGGTGTGTCAAAGTTGGCAAAAATCACTAAATTTCAAAATATGCACCAAATGGGAAACTTGCAAAATCATGTATCAAGGCAGTTTGTGACCTCTAATTGTTGTCAAACTACTACACAAACATCACATGTGACCTAAAAATCAGAATGGGCCAAGAGTTTCTCATTTGTTTGGCCTTTGGAGCAAAATCTTTTCATGAGAACCAAAGGGAACCAACTTGCAAAAACCATCATAACACTTCATCCACTTGCTGCCTATGTTGCTGAACCAGCCCTAGCCTTTCCCCTCACCTTGCTGCGCAGCCCACACCCCTTGTACCAAGCTAGAACATGACCCATGCTTTCTCTTACATAAAGTTGACAATTTGCAAAAAGCACCATACCAATCAATAAAGGGCAGGTCACATCATCTGACCAATAAGATTTGTTTATGTGGATCAAATGCTAGCTAAACATAACAAGAGGCAAGGCTGAAACTCACCAGAACTCACCTTTCACAAAAACTCTCCCTCTTGCAAAAGCTTTCGATTCTCCCAACTCAATCACTCAACCTTCAAACAAACACCACCATTCATCTCTGGATCATCCACTGACCCAAAACCACCCATCAAAACAACCAAGAACCCACCACAAGCCAGATACGATTTCTGACCAGTTGAAGTGCAAACTCCCAAACCAGCCACATTCAAAGTTGTCCAAGCACTGCAAACTCATCAGGAAGGCCATTAGAAGCTTTTTGCACCAAGAAAGCAGCCAGCAAGCTCAAAGGATGAAAGCTCCATCTCAGGTAGCCTTTCGAATTAACTTTTCCAGGACCTCTATTTTATGTTACAAAATGATTAAGCATGCTTCACTGATCGCATTGAACTTGAAATTATTGAAAATGGTTGAGAAATGAAACTGTATTGCTTGTCTGAAATTTTGGCAGTTTTTGTTCTTGGCTTCGATTCTTGATTATGGCTGGAAATAAATGAGAAATGAGGGTAGGGTTGAGTTTAGGAGAGTGAAAGAAACAAATCTGGAGCTTTAGAGCTCCAGAAATGACCTAGGGAGTGATTTGGAGATTCTCAGGGAGGGAGGTCACCGGAGAAGACGACCGGAGCTCGTCTCCGGTGACCTGAAAGTCATTAGCCACTTAATTAGGGTTAGGGCAAACTTTGAACGTGGACCCTTGGATCTGGCTTCCCGCGCGCGTTTGTGTGGTCTGGATCATGTCATTAGTTGATAATTAGGATTAATTTACTTAATTAATTAAAATTAGGAAGTTTGAATACCAACCATTAGATCTGGCGCGCAGTCAACAGCTTCTTTGCCAGATTCAATCCAGGCCTCTCATTCAGCATACTTCCATTTATTTCATTTTATTTTTCTTTTTATTCCATTTAACTTGTACATTTTATAAAAAATAGCAAAAATCATTTAAAAATTATGAAATTTTATGTCAAGAGTTTCATTAATTTTTAAAACATAAAAATATTTTTATTTTCATTTTTTGCATTTTAAAAGTATTTTTAAATATTTAAAAGTTTCTTTTTAATTAATTAATGAGAATTAATTAATTAAAAATACTTTTAGGTATTTAAAAATCACCAAAAAATTCATGAAACCTTTAAAAATATTTAGAAACATTGTCCAACTCTCAAACCAAATTTCTTTTTTGATCTTGATGCATTTTGAGAATTTTTCATGGAATTAAAATCATTTTGATGCATTATTTTGATCCAAACTTTAAAAAATCACTTCTGCCTAACCCTAAAGAGTTGGACCTTGATTCTTTTTGCATTGCATTGTGTTTAGCATGTAGTTTGTGATATTAAATGGCCATGATTTGATCTTTCATTTTCCATTTGTTTGGTAATTTTCTTGTTGAGGAACCCTAAAACCCTAGAAAACTTAGGAAAATCACAACTTGGAATTGGTTAAGAGTTAGAGCCTCTCCTTCGGGCAGTGAGTTAGTATAGGATTAGGGGTCCTTTGAGTGCATTTTCAATTTTTTCTATTGATGTTTGCTTCTGATTTTGGTTTATGTTTGATGCCTTGATCATAAACCCTAATTTGGGCTTCCATATGCATCCATCTTGCATTTGCATTCATATCTTGATTTGCCATGACATTTTATGCATCCATGTGATTCATTTAACATCATAATACACATTGAAAGCATGCTTGATCATTGCATCTTGCATTTGTCATGTTGTATGCCATTTGCATGTCATAACTTTTCATGTATGATCATGGTTCCTAACTTGCTTCATTTGCATTCATGAGCTTGTAGGATCATCCCCTTTCCTTGTCACATGTTTGTAGCATCTCATAGCATCTTTAACATCATGTATGTGCTTCTGGTTTTGTTTCTCATCATGTCATTGCATTTCATTTTTGCATTGCATTGCATCTCTTTCACTAACTTTTCAGGTGGTAAGTTATCTTGAGAGGTGAATTTGCCTTCACTTCTCATAACTTCTCTTCATCTCTTTTATGCATCCATGCTGCATTTTGTTATGTGTTTGAGATTGAGCTTGCTCTTTCTTTTTCTTCTTACTTTCTTTCCTCAAGTGACTTGTCTTCTTAAGTGAAGCAAGTTACTTTGCTTCTCCTGATCCTTTCATCTGCTTCCTGGAGGTTTCATTGAAGATTGCTCTTGTAAAACCTCACAAACCTTAGGAACAACCAAGCATGATAATGATTAGGGTTTTGATTAGTCTCCCCTCTTAGTTTTACCTTTGTGTCTCTTTTGAGTCTTCTCTTCTCATCTCATAATCAGGGACTAAACCCTAAAGGCTTTAAGGCTTTGTGATTAAGCTTATGCCTGCATCCTTCTATTAGGATGGAGTGTATAACTTTAATCCTAAGTGTTAAACCCTTAATGTGTTTAAATCTCTTAATCAATTCACTTAATAACCATCAAGACAGCAAGCTTGTAACTTGGGCCTTGCATTGGGGTTCTAATTCTTCCTTAATTGGTTAAGAAGGACTAACCCTAGTGTTAATGGACAAGTCCCCCTCAAGTTGTTTTACAAACCATAAGAATCATTTCTTCATCTTATCATTAACTAAAATCCATTTAATAAAGGCTTTGTTTTGTCATGAGGTTAATCCCTAATCATGGATTAAGTTGAGGAGCTTTCCTCAGCTTAAACATTCTCATCTATTATCCTTCTATTAGGATGGTGTAATGAGTCTGTTTAATCCCTGATTATGGCATAATCTCATTACTCAACACTAAACAAAAACCCAAAAACATCTAATTAATCACAAGTAGGTTAATGATTTTAATCCTACATCATGGTGATTAAGTGTGAGATACTGACTTCACACTTAAAGTATTCTCATTACCCCTAATCAGAGGGAGGATGTGATGAGTTTACTAACCCATTGGTTTAGGCTTAAGCTCATTAACTTATGACAAATCTCAAAAATCAATAAAAGACTGAAAACACAAAAATAAACAATAATCGTCTCCTCCGGGATTCTTTTCTCACCTCATTCACTCACAAACGGGAACTTGCTTCTCCCGTCTAATGCAAGACAGTTTGCACCTGAGCCAGACAGGTCATACACTTGAGCATAGACAAGTAAGCAGTTCACAAGTCAACTTACCTTTCAGTCTCCTTGGGTCGAACTACGGTGTTCTGACTTCCTCATTGCACGAGAGGATACGTAGGCATAACTTAACAGTTATCGAACAAAAGTCTCTGTATATCCCCCCTCTTTCCAGCTTTATTCTTTTAGCCTCATTATCATGAGCATTTCATCTTTGTTCTTACACTGACACTTCACTTATATACTACACTTCTTTTTACACTGACACCTGTACATCCTTTTCCAGCTCTTTTATACCCAAATTGCACTGACACTACCCCTTTAAAACACAAATCTTCTAAGCATGGATCCCGTCGAGTACGACGGACAATCTGGGTGCTAATACCTTCCCAGGTTGTAACCAACCCCCTTTCTCAGTCTCTCTGGTTCGCGACCGTCTTATCCATCTTTTCCAGGCCTATGCAGCATTGCCTTTCCTCCGGGATAAAAATGCCTAGCTGGCGACTCTATTCATCTCCAGTGAGATCACTCCTGTGTGTTCTCATTGTCCTTTTCGCCGACCGTTCGCGTCTGTACCTTTATTTGGGCCAGTCCCACTTATCGGGAGCGACAGTTATTTCTTTTTATTCCCAATAACTCACAATTCCCTAACTAACATAATTAGGTTAATTAGAAAAGTTGGGTAAAAATAATATTTCTTGGCATCATAAGATAGTACATATTTTTAGCTTCAAAACGATATAAAAAATGCATAAATCGGATAAGGGATGAAGAAGTTATGAATTTTTGAAAGTAGAACATAATTAATATTTTTCCAACACTTACAATGTTAACCGGTTAATGCCCTGGGTTAACCGGTTAACCACAACAGGTTTCAGAATCCAGTGGGTCAATACAGCTCCGTTAATCGAGTAACGCCCTGGGTTAACCGGTTAACCAACAGAGAGTGGCTGAAAACCAGCGTTTTTAGCATACACATTTTTTTCAAAACTCATCCAAAACATCATCAAATACCAGAACAATCAACAACAAGGTTACTACACCTATAGTCAGCATACTCATGCATTTTAATCCATATTTAACCGTTTAAACTCCCGATTCTATGATTTTCTAGCATTTTGCCCTAACCTCAAAAATCTACAAACTCTAAAAAATAAAAGTATCTAACTAGAAACCGCCTCTACCAAAGATGATTGAGAAGATTGAGAGATGAATGGATGATGAACTTCAAGAAATCAAGAGCTTCTTCTTCTTCTTCAAGATTCTCCACTTCCTCCCTTTTCTCTTCTTTCTCTTCCTTTTTCTTTCCTCTTACTATGTTTCTATGCTATGAAACATAATAAAAACAAACTTAGGTTTATACAGGAAAACCTATTTTCCCCCACAACGGGTCCAAATAGAGAGTGTCCAAAATGTCTCTTAATCCACAATTTAACAAATCCTCTGAGTCAGATAATATTAGTTAATATTAATTAATTCACTAATTGCTCCAATTATTTTTGGTTAAAACATTTCAAAGCAATCCAAAACCCTATTGATATCAATTAATATTATTCAGAGCATTAAAATAATTTACGGGGTATTACATCCCCCCCCCTTAAATAGAAATTTGTCCTCGAATTTAAAGCTTACCTGAATAGGTGAGGATCCAACTCCCGCATCTCTGATTCCAACTCCCACGTAGCATCTCCCGGATGCGTCACATCCCATTGTACCTTAACAAGTTGAATCTCTTTGTTTATTAACACCTTGGTTTCTCTTCCAACAATGCAACTCGATTGGGGTTCAAATGTCATGTCTGCTTCTATCTTGATAGAATTCGGAAGAATAGGCTGAAGAGGATCAGGAACAAACCTACAAAGTTGAGATACATGAAAAACATCATGCATTTCAGACAGAGAGGGTGGAAAGGCTAATCTGCAAGCAACTTCACCAATACTTTCTAAGATCTGATATGGTTCTACATATTTCGGAATTAACTTGAATGGTCCTTTCAATCTCAATCTCGGAGTAACTTTCAAATAAACACGGTACCTTCTTCAAATTTCAAAGGTCTCCTTCGATTTTCAGCATAACTCTTCTGACGATCTTGGGCTTGCTTAATTTTCTCTTGAATCATTCGAATCTTTTCCGTAGTCTGTTTAATTACCTCGGGTCCCAAAATTCTATCTTCACCCACTTCCGACCAACACAAAGGCGTCTTAAACTTTCTTCCATGTAAAGCCTCATAAGGAGCCATACCAAAGCTCTCATGGTAAATATTGTTGTAAGATAACTCGATCAAAGGTAGAAGTTCCTTCTAATCCCCTTTACTTTCCAACACACACGCTCTTAACATGTCTTCCATTGTTTGAATTGTATGCTCCGCTCTTAACATGTCTCCCATAGCTTGTTGGAACATTTTCCAAAACCTCGAAGTGAACTTTGGATCCCTATCAGACACAATGCTAGACAGAACACCATGCAACCTTACAATTTCAGTAATAAATAACCTCGCAAGATGACTTGCCTTGTACGTAGTCTTAACGGCTAAGAAATGCGCATATTTCGTTAGTCGATTGAGAATTATCCAAATAGAATCATAACCACCCTGAGTACTAGGTAAGCCCACCGCGAAATCCATAGCAATACTATCCCACTTCCAAATTGGAATATCTAAAGGTTGTAACAAACCACTTGGTCTTTGGTGCTCGATCTTCACTTGTTGACATACCGCACATTTAGACACAAACACTGCATTATCCCTTTTCATACCGGTCCACCAATACTCCTTTTTAAGTCTTGATACATCTTTGAAGAACCCAGATGTATCGTAAAAGTACCTTTATGGGCTTCCTCCAAAATCTTTCTCTTTAACACATCATCATTCGGAACACAAATCCTTTGGTTAAATAGGATAATCCCATCCAACGCTCTTACAAAACTCGGTTGGAGTAATATCTCTTGTAACTTCTCATCTAGAACTTGTGCTTGTTGAATTTCGCTCCTTAAGGTAGAATTGATATTCAAATTTCCCATAATCACACCATTCGAAGTCCATACAAATTGAAGATTAAGATCTCAAAACTTCTCCAATAATGCATATTCCAACACTATCAATTCGGCACCATGAACCAATTTCCGGCTTAAAGCATCCGCCACTTTATTCGGTTTTCCCGGAGGATACTTCAAACTCTTATGGTCGCTTAACATCTCAAAGCATACACCATACAGATAATGCTGCCACACTTTTAGAGTAAACACGATGACCGCTAATTCCAAATCATGAGTTGGATAATTCTTCTCATGAACTTTCATCTGTTGAGAAACATAAGCTACACATTGACCTTCCTGCATAAGAACACCACCTAATCCCATATTATAAGCATCGCAAAACACTTCGTAAGACTTGTTGGGATCGGGAATAATCAACACTGGAGCAGTTGTCAATCTTTCTTTCAAAACCATGAAACTTTGTTCGCAACCAGAATCCCATTCGTAAGCAAAGTCCTTTCTAGTAAGCTTAGTCAATGGTAACGTCAATTGAGAAAAACCTTTGATGAACCTTCTGTAGTAACTTGCCAACCTTAAGAAACTTCTCACTTCCGAAGAATTCCTCGGTCTCTCCCAATTTATCACAGCTTCAATCTTCGACGGGTCCACTGCTACACCTCTTTGAGATATAACATGTCCAAGAAATTTGACTTCTGAAATCCAAAACTCACACTTGCTAAAGTTAGAAAAAAGTTGCTTCTCTTGCAATATCGATAGAACAACCCTCAGATGCTCTCCACGCTCTTGTGGAGTACGAGAATAAATAATAATGTCATCAATAAAGATTACAACAAACTGATCCAAATAAGCTTGAAATATCTGGTTCATGTAATCCATAAAAACAGCTGGAGCATTCGTCACACCGAAAGGCATCACTAGAAATTCATAATGACCATAACGGGTTTTGAACGTAGTATTCGGTACATCAGAACTCTTTACACGAATCTAGTGATAGCCCGATCTCGTATCAGTCTTCGAGAATACTCATGCTCCTTTCAACTGATCCAAAAGGTCGTTTATACTCGGTAAGGGATACTTCTTCTTGATAGTAACCTTGTTCAACTTATGGTAATCAATACACAATCGCATACCACCGTCCTTCTTATTTACCAATAAAAGAGGAGCTCCCCATGGTGAAACACTTGGTCTAACAAAATGCTTCGCCATTAAATCCTCTAATTGATCCTTCAATTCTCTTAATTCAAGCGGTGCCATCCGATAAGGGGGAACAAATATAGGAGCCTTCCCCGGTATCAGGTCAATTGAGAATCAACTTCCTTCACCGGAGGTAAGGAAGTGACATCCTCGGGAAAGACTTCAGGAAATTCATAGAATATTGGAATATTCAGAACTTGATGACCATTACTCTCCTCTTTAGTAAGGACCAGTAAAACAGATTTCTCTTTTTCAAACAAAAAGTTTACCATTCCAACCGTACCTTCTAAGATTATTGTTAACACATCTTTCAGAGGAGCTTCCACAGATGGAATGAGGATCAATTTCTCTTCACACCCAATAAACACAAATTTAGCAGATAACCAATATATTCCCATGATAACATCAACCTTCTTAAAGGGTAGGAAAATAAGATCAATTTGGAAAACTCTACCATCCATTGACAAAGTACAATTTTCACACATAAGAGGTGTCTCAACAATTTCATCCATAGCGGTAGTAACCACCATAGGAGGAGACAAGGGAAAAACTTGTAACCCAAGTCGCTTCACACAACTAGTAGACACAAAAGAATGTGTTGCTCCACAATCAAATAAAAAAAGAAAAGGATGTTCATTAACAAGACATGTACCCACAATAAGAGAGTTGTCGGCTTTAGTCTTCCTTGCATTCATGGTATAAACCCTTCCTTGAACTTGGTCCTTTCTCAGTGGACATTCTTTCGCAAGATGTCCCTCCTTCGGGAAATTATAACAAACCACGCCACTTGGACTACACTTTCCATAATGGTTCCTACGACACCTAGAGCATGAAGGAGGAGTGTTAGGTCTAGAACTCAGCACTTCCCTTCCCTTGAAAGGTTGGGGCCTTGGCCTAAAAGGTTGATTGGTCCTTCCATGGTCACTTTGAACAACTTTTCCAATATTCACTTCAACTTGTACTTTCTTCAAACTATGCTCAGCAACATAGCATTGTCTCAACAATTCAGAATAAGTAGTGAACTCCCTCTAAGAGACACTATGAGAAATATCGGCCCTTAGTCCAAATAGAAATTGATCAATCTTCCACTTCTCATCCAAAGCATACATAGCTTGCCTAGAATAAGCCGCCATGTCTTCAAACTTTTCTGCATAACTGGCCACAGTCATGTTTCCTTGCCTAAGATGCTGAAACTCAAACTCTTTCTAGGTCCTTAAAGAACTTGGAAAATACTTCTCCATGAAAGTTGCCTTAAATTGTTCCCACACCTTCGGATCCCCTTGCAGAATCATGAGAGTAGAAGCACTCTCCCACCACCAAGAAGCATGACCCTTCAACAAGTGCGAGTCAAAAGTCACCTTTTTTTCTTCAATGCACAACACGACTTGAAAGATTCTCTCCATACCAGTTATCCATTCATGAGCTTTCACCGTATCTAATACAACATGAAATTCTTGAGGATTCATGCGGAAGAAATCACGGAAAGTTCCACCTTCTGTTTCAGGAACGACCACCTAAGGATGAAGATCCCAATTCATTTGGTGAATCATCTCCTACATAAAATGGTTTTGTTGATGCTGAATCTGCTTCATAAATTGAAATAGAGGAGTATTCCCATCGCCACCCGGCTGGTCGCCAACAGGAGGAGTGGCAATAGGCCGACCACGAGTCTACATCCACTAGCCATATCCCTAAATGTCATCAAAACAAGATTAAGTTTATCAGGCTCAATACCATAAACATAACATTTAGTTCTACAGCGAGATTACATATATGAACGGAAAGAAACACTTATAATATTCCAAGGCTAGGTCGAGGATACGACCTGCTCTGATACCAACTGTAATACCCATATATATAATACATACATCAGAGTATATTTTCCATATATAAGTTCAAGTTTGGTACTGAAATACAATAAGTTCTTAGTACAACACATTGTATAATTTTAGCCAACTAAATACATAAGGTACTACAACAAAAGGCTAACAATAATACAAGATGTCTGAAACAAAGAAAACTAAGAACTAGATCCGAAGATCTCAAAATATCCACAGCGAAAGAAAGCCATCGACAACTAAGGATAATCAAATTGCCTTATCCTTACCCTTCGCGAAACCTGAAGTACCTGTAAAATATAACAACAAGGGTGAGATAACAACATCTCAGTGAGTTCCCTATCTTAGAGTTCTCTCCGCTCTAAAGGTTCAATCTAAACATAGCTCGAGTCTTTAGTCACTACCTCACAAGAAACCAAAGCAAGATGGAACACAATCCATATAACACTCTGGACGCTACACGAGTATGACATCTACCTCAAGCCTTTACAGACATTTCCTGTGGGACCAAGATCCACCCACCTCAAGACTTACACTAGACCTTACGGAGGACTCGATGCAATACTCACCTTAAGTCTTTATGGATGCTTCCCGTGGGACCAAGATCCACCCATCTCAAGACTTACACAAGACTTCCCAAATAACCCTATGTAGTACTCACCTCAAGTCTTTACATACGCTTCCCTTGGGACCCATATCCATCAACCTCAAGACTTACTCAGACTTCCCAGAGGGATAATTTATATACACGCCTCAAGCCTTTACTGACGCTTCCCGTGGGACCAAGATCCACCCACCTCAAGAGTTACACAAGACTTACGGAGGCCCTCTCGTGAAATACACACCTCTAGCCTTTACAGACGCTTCCCGTGGGACCTAGATCCACCCACACAAGACTTACTCAGGCTATTACAGAGGCCTAGTGTATAGCATGTTAACGGTTTCGCAACAACCTAGGGTAATCCTAATCATCTCACAAGTTATTTCTTTTTATTCCCAATAGCTCATAATTCCTTAACTAACATAATTACAGTTAATTAAAAAAGTCGGGTAAAAATAATATTTCTTGGCATCATAAGATAGTACATATTTTTAGCTTCAAAACGGTATAAAGAATGCATAAATCAGATAAGGAATGAAGAAGTTATGAATTTTTGAAAGTAGAACAAAATTAATATTTTTTCAACACATACAGTGTAAACCGGTTAACGCCCTAGGTTAACCAGTTAACCACATCAGATTTCAGAATCCAATAGCTCAATACAACTCTGTTAACTGGTTAACGCCCTGGGTTAACCGGTTAACCAACAGACACTAGCTGAAAACCAGCAATTTTAACATACATAATTTTTCCAAAACATCATCAAATACCAAAACAATCAACAACAAGGTCCCTACACCTATAGTAAGCATACTCATGCATTTTAATCGATATTTAATCGTTTAAACTCCCGATTCTACGATTTTTTAGCATTTTGCCCTAACCTCAAAAATCTACAAACTCTAGAAAATAAAAGTATCTAACTAGAATCCACCTCTACCAAAGATGATTAAGAAGATTGAGAGATGAATGGATGATGAACTTCAAGAAATCAAGAGCTTCTTCTTCTTCTTCAAGATTTTCCTCTTCCTCCCTTTTCTCTTCTTTCTCTTCCTTTTTCATTTCCTCTTATTATGTTTCTATGTTATGAAACATAATAAAAACAAACTTAGGTTTATACGGGAAAACCTATTTTCCCCCACAACGAGTCTAAATAGAGAGTATCCAAAAATGTCTTTTAATCCACAATTTAACAAATCCTCTGAGTCAGATGATATTAGTTAATATTAATTAATTCACGGATTGCTCCAATTATTTTTGGTTAAAACATTTCAAAGAAATCCGGAACCCTACTGATATCAATTAATATTATTCAGAGCATTAAAATAATTTATGGGGTATTACAATAGGCCCATGAATATCACTTCCTATTTTGAAAGGGAAATGCTTTATGACCATGGACCGTATAATTTTAAACATCTGATCAACGATATAGTTGTTCCACATTTTACACTACCTGACCATGAGCGCACAAGTGTGCATAACCGTCATAATTGGTTGTATGTTTTGGACGAACCACTTTTTGAACCTGAGGATGCTTGGTCCGAAGTAGAAATTGATCCCAAAACACCTCCAAATTATTATGATTTTGATTATCCTGAGGACATGATTGAAGAATAAGAAAAACCCACTCATGTCGCCATTAGCGTTACTGCTTCCACTTATACACAATATACCATAGAGAACATCCGCACTGAAATGACAACAATTCACAACGAGCTTCACAACTTGCGTATCGACATCATTACTTTGAGAGATATGGTCATTGAACAATGTGACCACTTAAGCTAAGTCATTGAATCAATCCGCTAAAATCGTTCCTAGTCACTAACACTGACGTTTATCAGGATTTTTATAGCAATTCAGTTTTTTTTACTTTAATTTAAATTGTCAATGTTTCAAATTTTCAATTTTGTTTGAAATTTTTAAGCTACTGTGTTTACCTCTCAATTTTAAGAAATTTACCATTTTTCCTTTTACTAAAATTTTGTGTGCCTCTAATTTAATGTGTTTTCTTGCAGTACATTATTTTCCAGTATTATGATTGATGCACTTATGTTATGAATTGTTATTTAGTCTAGTGCACAAATATAATATTGTCTACCATTTATTTAACAATGTACTGCTATGCTACTGTTATTACAAAGTTATAAAAAATTATTATTATGTGATGCATACTATTTATGAGAACACTGTACTAATGCATGGAAGACACTTAGGCATCCATTCTGACTGTTGCATCGTCCCTGGATGCATGACACTCGTCACACATCATTAGAGCGTGATGTCCGTCTTGCTTTCAGGATGACCGTCCCATTAAACCAGACGACTATCAGGTTTGTGCAACTGTTGTCACAACGTAAACCTGTAACGTCTCTGTAACATTTACAAGACCTTTGCGCACCCCTTCTCCTTTCCTCTTCCAACGGTCCACACCCTCCACCACTATTTATTAACCGTCCACCCTTCCATTTTCTCACACCACCATTCCATTATCTCCCATTTTTCACACTTGCTCTATAAATTGCCATAGGTTTCACTCAAATTACATAATCTCCTTTTCTCCTTCTTTCTTCATGAAACCTTCAAACCTTGTGAAAATGGCCAACCCCGACCTTTCTACAATCATCTTCCATTACGGAGAGGCTGGTGACCTTCAACGAGTAAAGTACATTGCTTTTTACACCGACATAGAAGTCAACAACAGCCAGCAACTAATGGAAATATTCTTGTAGCAATTATCCAATGGAACGAGATGGATACCCAGAGGGAAAAACGACACCAGGCTCAGCATGATAAGACGATGGCTCTCATGGATCATATCCAGTTGGAACAAACTGTCCAAGGAGGAAAGATAACAGGCGCCATAGAAGGACTTGGTGTTGTGACTAGGCAGGTGCAGGAGCTGCATGATTATATCCATCATATTGGTATACCAGATCATGTTGCATAGTATGGGCACAAGAATCTTTGAGGCAGATCATGAGATAGTGTGGGAGAACGATAGTTAGTATTTCCATTTTTGTACTATTCATTCAAAACCAAGTTATTAATCAAAGTATTTTTGGTTACTTGACTCCCTCTATTATTTTTAGCTATAACAAAAAAAATAGATAGAATACATTCACTCGACATACCCTATGAGTATATAGGTTGATAGGCTATGTTAGAAAATCGGGAAAAGACTTAACAAGATTGATACAATCTTGACACCTTAGACCCTTAGATATGCGATATCAATTTGAATACCTTTTATACCGAATTTAAAGCTTTAGTTCTAAATATTCCCCGATTAGTTTATATTAGCAGTCAGCACCGCCTTAAGCATAAGCTACATGGAGAGCCGACGCGAATAAGTGATTGATACTTAAAATGCCAAAAAGAAAAAAAAATATTAAGAACTAAGCATGCCAATGATAAAATGATTAAGCTTGTACCAATTCCAAAGGATGAAAAAACATGCGAAAAAAGGCTAAGAAAATCTGATGTTAGTTGGTTCAGAGGTATCTGGTTCTGAACTCGGAAGGGAAAATTATGATTCGATCCCCCACAACATGCACTCAGTACATATAAAGGGTTACCACACTTGTGTTCTAGACCCCGTGTTCGAAAAGATCAAATTCACCAACAGGATACTCCACTATGCACGTGTAAAGGTAAAGGGCTTAATGTGACTACGTCTGAATGAAAATAGGTGAAATAGAAACGAGAGCATTAGGTTGAGCTATAATAGAATGATTCAGACTGGTTTGTATAAGGGGTTTGGATAAGCATTATGTTTCGTGTTTGTGTTTGACAGATATTTTCAAATTCTTATTGATTATTTGCTTGAGGACAAGCAAATATTCAACTCTAGGGGAGTTTGATAAAAAGATTTTATATCGATTATTTAGCTTGGTTTTCGATTAATTAAGTTATGGTTTTTTGTAATTTGAACGATATTATACGATTTATTTGTATGTTTTGCAGGTATTCTGATTTATATGACTTGAAGAAGAAATGGAGTTAAAATGAGGAAGAATTGAAGCTTATAGCAGAAGAAATGAGACAGATGATAGAAAACAAGTATTCTGCATTCTGAAGCCCAGATGGTCGTTACACAAGTGTGACGTCCGTCACACATTGCATAAGTGGGACGAACGTCATGGATACTAGAAGACCGTTGCAACACCCTTCTACCCCACAAACAATTTATATAAAATAATATCATAGTACATCAATAGAAATGTGTCACCCATTATTCAAAACATCAATTAACTCATTGTCCTGTCCTGTAACACGAGTTACACAATCAACATAAACATAAATATGCATTTGCACAACAGAATCATTCTTGGTAATTCAAAATAACTTTTCACTTCTTGAAATAAAAGTATTCATTCAAAATAGCTTCATAATTTGAAAGGTCTTTCGACATAACATAAAAAGGAAAACAAAATTCAACAACTAATCTCAACCTGGTATTACATGACCCAGAGCAGAACAAAACTCCAAACGACTCCTAAAATAATAAAAGATACACTCCAAGACTCTGCATCTTCTAATACTGCGAAGCTACTCTTGATCATCTGCAAGTTACCCATATAAGAGGCAACATTTCCAAGCAGGCAGGGTGAGAAATCAAAATTCATTATAATAATATAAGCACATGGAATTAAATAGAATAAGCATAACAACATCATAGAATTATGAACAAAATTTCACACATCGCAAACACAATCACTTCATGTATATGCAATATCATTTATAGTGAAATGCAAAGTATGCATGTGGTACCGATTTTCTCCATGCGATGGACACTGGCCATCAAGCCTCCTCAAGGAAGCACAACATAATCACCAAATCACTTAAATCCACACAATGGGATTGAAGCTACCAATAGGCCGAAGCCCCAACAAAATATGCTATGAAATACAATGATGTTATACTCCTCATAATCACCAAAAATCAACATGTGCATCATTTCCTTTCATATTCAGCATTTAATTATCATACAATCATGTTTTATCAACTATACGTCAACAACCAATTTGACTACACAAATCAGCACGAAAGAGCATAAAAAAACCATGAATCACCAAAACAGACACCTGACACGGCCTGCCGTGTCCTATGACCCGACCCGTGTTAGAGTCCTACGCCCCAGTCCTCAAAACTCAGCAAAATTGAAAAATACAGTGGTCTGACACGGCCCCTGTGTCAGCTGACATGGCCCGTGTCAGGTCCACTGTACAAAAAAAATTGTTTTATTATAACCAAAGAGCTGACACGACACTTCGTGTCAGCGTGCGACAAAACCCCATTTTTATAAAAAAAAACCTGCTGCAATTTTGCTCTCAAAAACCCAAAAAATCAGTTTTTCTACAACATCAAAATGCATCAATTGTTCACATATTTCACATACAATAACCCCTAACATTCTAAATCATTCTAATTCGTCAAACACGACAAATTATCAACATTCTACAAGCACCTAATATATTCCTAAACCAAACCCTATAAAACTATAATAAGTTATGAAAACTCCATATACCTTAGAGAATTATGTAGATTGACACTCTTCTCCAAGGTTCCTAGCAACTTCAAGACCTTATGCTTCTTCTCCTTCTGTTCCTTTCTTCAGAGCTCTTCTTCACCAAAAATACGAGAATGTGAGAAAACTGATCGTATTCTCCTTCTTTGGCAAATTATCCCAGTTTATGACTTTCCCAACCTATCCTTACTCTTTTCAATTAAAGACCACCTTGCCCTTTTCTTCAATATTTTTTTTTAATAATAATAAGAATAATAGTATGATTACACTAATTATTTATATTATCTAAAAATGCTCTTTCATTCCCAAAATTCTCCAAATTTACCAAAACCTCTAAATTCTTTCTAAATCAATAAATAATTAAATAAGTAATCAATTCATATTTTCGGGGTGTTACAATCGTCACATGTCAAAAATAGGGAATTTACAAACGCGCCTCAGTCAAAACAGAGAGTCGTTGTTGTGTTATTTCCTTAGACTCAATCCAAACCAGTCAAGCATCGTATTCAAAGCCCAGAAAGAATTTATCCTGCATTTTCTCAACAACTTAGTCTACAACATTAGTATAAATAGAAGCAAATTCAATTGCCAAAGGGAGCTTCGACCTAATCCTAATTTCTGACATTCTAATTTCGGCGCCCAATTTATTTCCTTGTTCAGAACATTATTTTTTTTTTCATTTAGCTTCCACTGCCATTACCTTACCAAACTAGTAATAACTTCCGACAACGGGGAGCTATTGCAATTTATCTTGTTTCAAGCCACTTCCGTTTTCTATATTTATTTTTCCGCAAGAATTTATTACGCCAAGATTGTACTGTTGTCTTGTACCTCGGTCCAGGTTTATTTTCTGATTTAATAGAATTGCTTTTATTTCCATTTGACATGCTTTATATTGTTTATTGTTCTTATTTATTATCAATTGTTTTAATTAATATGTCTGGCTAAAACGCTTTAATCAGTATGTAATTGATTATCTGGAATGAATTCAATAGATCTAGGCTAAAATCATCAAACACAACTTATTTTCTGGTTTTGATTTCTTAATTTAAAATTAGCTTTTATACGAAAGCAAAAAGGTAACAAGGTTAGAATTAAGACCACGGTAATGTGAGGTTTTAACTGGATAGCTGAAATTGGACATTAGTTTTAAATAGAGAGGAATGCTCTTTAAAGTTAATTATAATCTATAGGTTTTCAAAAGTGCTTTTAAATCAATTTGACACAGCAAGAGCGCTCAATTTGACTTAGGAGTAGAGTCATAGACAAGACCACGAGAGTGCGAGTTGACAACCATGCTGAAGAAAAAGTCAACTCCTGACTTTTTGAGATCAAAATCATGAAATTAGGGTTACAAGAGTCCTATGTTTCAAATTTGATCAATAAATGATGGAGGAATCAAGAGAAATCAAGAAAACCAAAACTTACGATTTTTGGAAAATTAGGGTTTCCAAAAATGGCAAGTTTTGGCTATTTTTGCAGCTACTTTGAATGAGGCTTTCTCCAAAAATATGAGGGCTATGAAAATTCTACTTGGAGCCAATTAAAGAGGGCATATTGAGCTTCAAATCCATAGGTGGAACTCTTCCATAGCATAAAAAATGAGAAAGTTATGATCATGTAAAGTTGAGGAAAATCAAGGCAAAACTAGGTCATGGGCAAGGCAGCTTGCAGGCCAGCGCGCGTGCCTGTCTGGAAATTCATCAAACAGGTGGTGGGTCATAAGGCAAGCCATTTTCTCCATGTTAGAGGCCTCAAATGAATTTTCTTTGAACTACAAAGTTGTTCATTGCCATGTATCCAACAACTTTGATGTTCAAAGATTTTTCATCTGATTAAAGGATTGAGAGTTATGGGAAGGCAAAGAGAGGGTGTTCAAACTGAAAGTGAACAGGGCATCTGGCCAGGCCAAGGGCAGGCCACGCAGGCCCATTTTGCAGCTTAATGACATGATATTCATTGGTATGTTTGAGATGTTTAGAGGTCATGTTTCATCTTGAACCAAACACCAAACATGTCCATTGCATCATTCTCTTCAATTTGATCACAAGAAGTCAGTGCTTTGATGCCTTGAGGAGGAAAAAACATCCTTTAGAAGATCACCATGAGCAAGATGGTTACTTGTATGCTAAGGAATTGTATCAAGGCTTGAATCCAAGTCAGTTCAATTGGTAGACATCATTCACTCTGCTATGATCACAAAGTATCCAATTGAAGGATCAAATTATTCCATGTATGCGCATACATCATAGCTGCCATGCACTATAGGGATGGTTCAAGTGAATGAGAAGTTCCCTGCATATACCAGCTGCATTGTTCTCAGCTTCATCACACCTCATTGAAACCTCATCATAAGGCATGAACCTCACCATATTCAATCAGGTTCGAGCCAAGCCAGATCAGCATTGTACACTTGTTGTACACCCTTGATGGAGTTCAAGCCAACTGAATAAGAGGGAACTTTCTGCAAGCATGATCAGAATAGTTTCACTTTCCTTCACTTTAGCTCATCATAAGTGCCATGTTCATCATTGCATGAGATCTCAACCATCATGGAGAATCCAGCTAAATGTGGAAGTTTCTAGAGAGTTTCAGTTGCATAACCAACTTGACTCACCTCTAACAAACTCAACTCAGTTAACCATGGTTGTAACCCTGGTTCTAACTGTTAATCAGAGGTCAAGGACCCTATAAAGGCAAGAGCTCAGTGCAGTTTAAAGCTCTCTCATCATTTTTTTGCTCAATTCACCATAGAAGTTCACACAAATCCTCTTTGTATTTTGCCTCGAGCAAGCATCATCATCTCCAATTCATCCTCATTCTTCATCAAGCTATCATCTTCATCATCTCAAGATCAATATACAAGCATGGAACAACATGATTCACCAAGGATTCAATACTGCACCATTGTTGATCTTCATTGCAACTTGGATTCATGTTCCTGAAATTGCCATAATCTTGCTCTGATTTACATCTATTCATCATCAGCGTCGGGCATAGCTTCATCTCCATGGGATGATCACCTCAAATCATCAAGGATTCAATACTGCACAATTGAAGAGTTTCACTGCATTTCCATCAATCTCTCAAGATCCACGCATCACAGAGTGTTTATTTCACTCTTGTTGATCAAGATCAAGATCAAGTAAGCTAAGGATCCTCATCTCTGGTCTTCTAGCAACATCTTTCCATCTCTGCAACTCAGGTATGCCATGAAACTCCACTTGCCCGAATTGAATATTTCCAACTGTTTTTATGTGGATTAAGGCATGATAGAGGTTATTGGATATTTGGCTAGTGGATAGACACCCTAGGTGTGTAGTTTCAGTTTCATAGGTCAAGTTGTTTGTCTTCGATTTGGCTATTCTAGGAACCTTAAATGGATTATGAGGGTAGATTCTTGATCAGTGATGAGAGGAGATTGCAATAGTGGTCTTGGAATTCATTTTCATGGAGGATTAGAGAAACCCTAGGTCAGGGGTGACCGGAGAAGATGAACGGAGGTCACTTCCAGTCACCTGAACAGTAACCCTAGGCCGGAGATGAAATTATAACGTGATTGTTAGATTAATTGGATCCAAGAGTCCACAGCGTGCCAGCACATAAATGAAACGCGTGCCATTCACATGACCAAGTCAACACAAAGTCAATCAGTTCATATTCACACCCCACACACATTTGACATGAGCCCAATTCAGTGTATTTCCTTGCTATTCTCACCCCCAAGGCCCAATGCAACTCAGTCCATTTCATTTTCTTTTTATTTCTTTTTCTCATTTAATTCATTTTTTGTTTTGGTTTATTAAAAATAGAGAAGCTCCACAAATAATTCCCAATTAATTAATGGACATTCCTCACATTTTTCTTTAATTTTCCATTATTTTAGATTTTATTTTGTTCATTTTTGAGATCAGAATTAATTTCTCATTGGAATTAATTCCATTTTTTCTCATATTTTGACCAATCACCTTGTACAATTTCTTCCTCTCAAACCATAAAACATAAATGACCCATTCTTTTTGCCTTCATTTAAGAGCTCATCAAACGTCCCCAAAATATTTTTCTCTGAATTTTTAGGTCTTTTGAGTCCATGGTTTCCACATTGATCATATAAACCCTAATGGTGTTCCAATGAGCCTTATATCACTCAAAAATAGGAATTTTTGTGAGATCTTTTGTATGTATGCTACTCTCTGGATTTTGTATTGAGTTGTCAACTTTCATAATTTTTTAAGGTCATTTAGTATTTTTTCAAGTTGTTTGGTTCACAAGTCATGTTTTTGATCCTTTTGTTCCCTTCCTTTGGTCCCATTAGCATAAGGCACTCATGCCATTAGTCTAAGGTCTTGTTTCTGGTTCTTGTGAGTCATATTATAGGTCTTATAACATTGAAAGCCACCCTTGGGTCCTTGCCTTTAATTTTTAGAGTTTACTTGAGTCCTAAGTGACACATGTCCCATTTTAACCTAATCTTCCTTCTCTTTCCATCTTAAGCACTTCAAAATCCTTTTGTACATGATTTAATTTCATCTTGTCATTGTTGTGAGTCTTATAAGTGTCTTGTGATCATCCATACTTGTTCATATCATTGTAGAACCATTTTCCCCCTTTTGAACCTCATTTGTCACTTAAAGGACTTTAGAAACCCTAATTTGAACACCTAGCCTTAGGATACTTCTTAACCCACCATTTGTGAACATTTTCCAAGTATAATCTCCATTTTATTTTGTTGTCAAGCCCCTGGTTTTTGTATGGGAAATTCAAATCACTTTGGTCATTTCTTGAATTTTTTTTCTAAGTCTTTTTGTTTCATCTTCATAACCATGTTTCTATGTGTTTTCTTCTCACTTTTCAATCTCTTATTTGAATACCTTTAACTTGAATATCTTCTTTCCCATTTGATCCTTTCATTTCCTTCACTTCCCTATAGTGTTAAGTTCTGACTTTTGCATTTACCTTTGAGTTTAAGGGATTTTAGCAATAGTAATCACTTAGGTTATCTTTCTAATCTCATCCTTAGGGTTCATTGGTGCTTTAGGACATAGTTTGACTTTAATTCACTTAATTCCTTTAGAAACCTTTGAATTGGTTTAGCTACTGACTTTTTAGGTATGTTATCTTATAAGATGCTTTAGGCTTAGGTATTGACCATAGGAGTTCATTAACATCTTTCCTAGGTTAGTGTGAGTTCTTGTGTGAAGTTTTCCATTTGTTTATGCTTTCAATATGAATTGTCATGATAACTCTTGTTTTTTAGGGGGGGGGGGGAAGATGAGGTAATCACTTCATTCTTTATCTCTTATGCATTTATTTGCCTTGCCTTGGCACTTTGTGCCTTGTTCATAGGTTCCCTCTTTCTCTCTTTAGATTCAACTTAACTTCCTTAGGAAGTAAGTTGAATTCTAACTTGTTCTTTCTTCTCATTAGATTAGAAAACCTCATTAACCATAGGATCACACTAGTACATAATAAGATGACTTAGGGTTGTGTCTTATTCCCCCATTACCTTTGACCTTTTCCTTTTGAGTATTCTCTCCTCATCTTCAAACAAATCTAAAAAGACTTAACAAATGCATGAAAGGATCCCTTGTGTATAGCCTTATTCCATGAGGCACTTGCACTCATTCCATCTTGGAGTGGTGTAAGCTTGTCTAGCATGATGCACAAGTCTTATCAAGGGGTTGTTTCACAAAGGAAAATCTAAGAGATACTTCTTCACAAAAGCCACAAAAACATGTAAATAAGTTCAACAAGCTAGTGAACTTAGACCCTAATCTGTGGAAACAAATCTTGGATAAATTCTCCTTGCTTGGTGTGATTGTTCTATTATTCCATCTTGGAATGTAGTGGCAAGTACACATTCCATGGGAAAGAGTTTGAATTCACTTCCTTGTTCCAAATTCATACAAAAATCTTAAAAGTCAAACAACAAACAATAAGCGACTATCTTGCAGGAACTTCTCTTCTCAGCTCATTCATTCACAACGCGAACTTGCAACGACTTGTCTCGCATGCAAGACAGAAAACGCACTCGTACCAGATGAGCCTGCAACACCTGAGCATAAACATAAGCAGTTCAAGCCATAAAAAACACAAACAAATAGTTCCCGCCTTAGTTAGGCGAACTACGTCAACTCTGATCCTCATGTTCCTGATGAGGTACGTAGGCAGCAGGGTAGGGCCCGTTCGAGCACATTCTATATTTTCCCTACATTTTCCCCATTCTTTCTCAGTTCCATTCCCTTTCTCACTCCCATTCCAGTTAGTAGTTCATTTGTTCAGCAGCAGCTATATTTTTCTCACCCTTTGAAACAAACAAGCAAGTGTGGATCCCGTCGGGTACGGCGGACGGTCTGGGGTGCTAATACCTTCCCAGGTCGTAACCGAATCCCGAACCCAGATCTTTGGTTCGCAGGACCTTGTCCTTTCCTTCTTCCTCAGGTTTGTGCAACATTACCTTTCCTATTCATTCGGGATAAAAATGCCTGGCTGGCGACTTTACCTTTTCCGTGCCACTTTCGCGTTTGTACTAGGATGAAAATCCCGGGAGCGACAGCTGGCGACTCTGCCGGGGAACGAACCCAGAATCTCTGGTTTTCCTCGTAGAGTCAATCCTAGCGCCTGTTTGTTTTTGTTTTCTTTGGGTGTTTATATGTGTGTTGTGTGATGTTGTGTTTATTTACTGTTTCATTTACGGTTTACTTTACAACTTTATTTACTGCTTTTAGTATTTATTTCAATTGCATCATACTGGACTGTGCTGGTTTCATTTTTTCTGTGTGATGGGTTTTGTTATTGTGAGATAAGCCAAATACCCGACTTGAATGCACCTAGGATTTAGAGTGGTTCCACTTTGGCTTCATGGCATCTTGCTATGTTGGTATTAGTGAGTTCCACGCCTTGACTTGCGACCTTCTCGAAAATGTATTGATGCCAGAATCTTTCTGGGGCAATACATTACCTTGATAGTTATGTGCAGTCAGGGGACCGATCATTGAGAACCTTTGTGGAAACATCTCTCTCCAGTGATGACAGTGACAGACCACATTTGTTGGCAAACCCACTCGCATACGAGGGCCCACTAGGAACTCGCATAGGATGGCCTGGTTCTCTCATAGGAATCCAGTTAAGGCAAACTGTTCGTATGACGATAGTATTGTACCCTTCAGGATGAATGTACTATTGTTTCTCGATTCAGTGCTTGAAGATGAGGACTTATGAGGGATGCTTGTTTCCTTGGACTCGGCTGAGACCTCCCTGAGTAGTACATAATGCTAAACAGATTCCCTGATTTGGTCATGAGCCATTTTTCAGAAATGGTGAACGTATTATTGCTATTCACCTTTGAGAGTCTGTGATGTTTGACCCGAGTAGCACACCCGTGAGATTGGGAGGGGTTTACAGGTTTGCAGGAGCCCGAAACTTCAACATACCCATGTATGCCAGTCCACATCAGTGATATGATCTTATTCTGTTAATTATGGAGTCTGAAATCATGAGCTCCTGATCAGAAAGATATTTGTGATGATGTTGTGGCCTTTCACAAACACTTGATTACTTGATTCACTACACAGACACATCAATGATCACATGCCTTGCCTTGCATAACATCATAACATCATTAATCATTTTGTGTTCTTCTTACTCTCAGGGTTCGTCACCTCCTATTCTGGTCATATTTGCTGCTTCAACATGGAGATTCCAAGGAAGAGAAATGTCCATTATACTTTCTCACATCCAGAGATAGATGATATTCAGAAGTTAATTGGCTTGATGGGTGACAAAGTGCTTGATGAGTTCATAAAAGAGTTTGGAAAGATCCTAGACTATGTGAATAAGCCAACCACTGATCAGAAGGATAGCTTGCATTCTCTACTGCAGTTCTATGATCCGCAATTGAGGGTTTTTGTTTTCCCTGACTATATCTTGGCTCCCACATTAGAAGCGATATCCAGCATCCTCAAAATCCCCATCAAAAATGGTGCTCCTTACTATGGCTTAGAGAAGATGCCTTCATCCAAAGATATAGCTGAGTCTTTTCTTCTGGATTTATCCAAAGTTAGCAGAGAAGTGGATGCCACAAAAGGTAAAGGACTTTTCTTAGATTTTTTTATCAACGAAGCTCAGGACCTGGCCTCTGAGAACAAATGGGCTAAGTTCAGCACCTTGCTTGCTTTGATAGTGTATGGGACTAGTTTGTTTCCAGGAGAGAAGGGTTTAATTAACATGGAAGCTATCACTATATTTTCCAGAAGAAATCCATTACCCACTTTGTTAGGTGACTTTTATTATGGGGTTCACCATAGGAATGAAAAGAGGAAGGGACATGTAAATTGTTGTGCTCCCCTATTTGCTGATTGGTTTGTAAGGCAACTCCCTAAATCAGGGCCTTTTCAGGATTTGAAACAATCTTGGAAGTGGTCCAAAAGATTAATGGGCTTAACCTCAACTGACATTTCATGGGGATGCAACAGAGACCTTGTGGGCAAAGAAATACTAGTCAGTTGTGGTAGTTTCCCAAGTGTTCCTTTGATAGGAAGGAAAGGTGGGATTAATTACAATCCTATCTTGTCCAAGAAGCAGTTTGGTTATCCATTAAGAGATGTGCCTTTGATTGAAGAGGCAAATGAATCTTTATACTTTCCAGCAGAAGGAAATCTCAAGAAGAGCATACTAGTATCCCAAGCTTGGGAGGTTAGAGTGATGAAAGGGAAGAAAGACTTTGGGAGAGTGGATCCCAACAGTTATGACCTTTTTTCCAGCTGGTTAGAGAAACACCTCTCTACCCTAAGGAGGTAGCACCCACAACTTCAGTGCCTCTTCAAGATTATCAAAAGTTGGAAGCCTTGGTTCAACAGCTCCGGTTGGAGAATCAAGAAGCTTACAATTCATGCCAGAAACTAAAGATGCAAAATCAAAAGTTGGAGGAAAGAGCTCACAAAGCTGAAGAGATGGTTAGGCTCAAGCAGCAATATTTTCAAGAGAGAGCTTTACTTCAAGAAAAGGGGATTAGCTAAAACTCACAAGGCGACCTAGCGTCGGAAGGAGAGGAAGGATTTGAATGAAGCCAATGAAGCTGTCACCTTATGGCAAGAGAAGTGGTAAGACAATTTGAGGAAGCAGAAGGAGTTGGAGATTAAGCACAAGCTAGAAGTCAAGAGTCTTCAAGATTCTTTGGATGGACAGAGGGAACTCCTTCAGAAGGCTTATCACCAAGAGAAGAGTCGTCTCAAAAGTTTAGCAGAAAGCCAACAAGCAGTAAAGGAAGCTCAGAAAGAAATAGAAGATTTGAAATTGAAAGCTGATGTCAAGAGGGCCAAGAATGACTCCATTACAAGCCAAGAAAGTGAAAAGGTGTTCCTACAACAAATCGAGGAATTGCATGCCTCCTTTGACCTTAGGAATATCCTAATTTAGAAGCTTGTACAGGAGCCTACGCATCCGGATATAACTCAGATGTTGCAAAATGTCAAGCGCCTCAGTTGGAGATTACAGGATGTAGATTTTCCTAAGCTTTAGTTGTATATGCATATGACTTGGATTACCCACAGACTTGTTGTGGGAATCCCCTCTTTCTTGATGTACTTTTTCTTTCTTGAGATATTGAATTTGTACCTTGTAAGGATCTTTGTTATTCCAATTGTCTTCCGATTTACCTGAAGTCTCTGGTTATATCTGTTGCACAAACACAAAATAAATGCCACCACTTCAAGTTTGAATGTCACACAGGATTTTCTTGCAAGGGATTTTTTTTCTTTCAGCACCAGAATGGGAAAGTAGTTTAAGCCTTGGGAATAAAAGGAACACATTGCATTGCATACACATCATTTGCATTTTTCTTTGTTTTGCAGATCTTTTATAGGTTGCTTAACTTATTTGCGTTACAGGTAAAGATTGCGAGGGCTGCCAAGACCCGTCATCCTCGACAGAATATCCCGCAATGTTACGCAACTCGCAACAACCAGAGGACAGTCATGGATGCTATACAAACTGAGCTTAATGAATTTCGCACCAGAATAGGAGAGTTCATGGTCATGATGCAAAGGATGGCTTAGGCACAACAAGAGTTAAGAAATGCAATTCAGGGGCTCAACCCTCCTCAGATTAATATCTTTGTAACTACTCCTGACGTCCAAGTGACTCCTCCTAACACCAACAATGGCCCAGGTGGACCTCAAGTTCCAGAACAGGGCGCAACAACTTTCATTCCAATACAAGACGGGCAGGAGGATCAGTTCCTTTCTTTCAACAATGACATGGGGTTCGGCGGAGAAGGAAATCTTCAAGACTTTTTGATACTTGCGGAGAAAGTCAAAGCCCTCAAGTGTAGAGATGCTTTGGGGATAGATGTGTCTGACATGGGTCTAGTCCCCGGGGTGGTTATTCCTCACAAATTCAGGCCACCTACTTTTGAAAAGTATAACGGTAGCTCCTTCCCCAAAACTCACTTGCAGGCATTCTACCGGAAGATTGCGGCCCATACAAGGGATGAAAAGATTTGGATGTACTACTTTCAGGATAGTCTCTCCGGAGGATTTTTGGAATGGTATATGAAGCTAGAGAGAAGCTCTGTGAGAAGCTGGAAGGAATTGGGAGAAGCATTCCTCAAGCAATATCAATATAATATCGACATGGCGCCCAATCGCACTCAACTTCAAAGTCTGACTCAGAAGAACTCTGAGAGCTTCAAAGATTACGCACAAAGGTGGCGTGAAGTGGCAGCTAGAGTGCAACCACCTTTGCTGGAGAGAGAAATGGTTGACCTGTTCCTGGATACCCTCCATGGGCATTTCATGGAAAGGCTAGCTGGATGTTCCTCAAGTGGATTCTTGGATATCATCTTGACGGGCGAAAGGGTAGAAAGTTGGATCAAGCAAGGGAAGATTCAGAATGGGGGCGCTTCGAGTTCTGGTGTCAAGAAGCCCTTCGTGAATAGGAGAGAAGGAGAGACTGGGGCAGTGTACGCGCAGAGGGGAGGAAACAACAGATGGTTTTATCAGCAAGTGGTCCCCATCACTATATAAGCTCAACCTGTTCAACACCAAGTCCAACCACCACAGCCGCCACGCCAACAAGGGTATCAACAAAGAACTCCTCATCCATATTACCCCCAGAAGACCAGAGAAAGACATTTCGAAACTCCGCCGATGTCCTATTCACAGCTTTTGAAGAATCTCCTACAGCTCTAGATGGTTCAACTCCGAACTCTACAACCCCCGAAGTCGGGCCAAATACCCGAGGGTTATGATAAAAACTCAAGATGAGAATTTCATTCCGGAGCTCCTGGGCATACCACAGAAAACTGCAATGCTCTGAAGCATGTTTTTCAGGACCTACTGGATTCTAAAGCGATTAATTTCGCTCCTACTCCTAATGTAATACAGAACCCCATGCCTTCTAACGGAGGTACGGTTGGGGCAATTGATGAAGGGGAGAATCTAAACTTGGTGCGACATGCAGACTCCGTTGAGTGTTGTTAAAGTTTGCTTGTCACAGATGGGTGTTTTTCCTGGGTGTGAAGTTGATTGTGCAGGGTGTGCTAAAGCCCCAGATGGTTGTGAGCAGTTGAAAGGGGGGATCCAGAGCATGATTAATGAAGGGGTTCTACAGTTTGACAAAGTTGTAAAAGAAAGAGAAGTCTCTACAGTAACCATCTTCTACGATCCATCTCAAGTTCCTCCACGGGCCAAAGTGGCACCGATAACCATCACCACTGCAGGACCAGTAATGTATCAGAGTGATAAAGCCATTCCCTGGAATTATGGTGGCGAAGTATATTGTAACGGCCACTAGCAAGAGTTGGCCACGTCTAGCACGACCCCAGCTCAAGTAGAAAATGTTGGAGTAGGGGGCTTTATTAGGAGGGGAAGATTATTTGCGCCGGAAACACTAAGAAGTAGTGTGATACCACCCAGAGACACCACAGAAGCCCAGGCTAAAGTAAGAGGGAAGCAGCCATTGGTTGTCAATGAGCCCGCACCAGTAACTGATCCAGACATTACCTTTGATAAAGAAGCTGAAGAATTTCTGAGAATTATCAAAAAGAGCGATTACAAGATTGTGGACCATCTGCAGCAGACTCCGTCGAAGATTTCCATCTTGTCTTTGCTAATGTATTCTGACTCCCACAGGAAAGCTCTTTTGAACATCCTGAACAATGCTTATGTGCCTCAGGACATTTCAATAAATCAGTTAGAAGCGGTGGTATCTAGTGTCAATGCCAGTCACAGATTAGGCTTTACAGACATGGATCTAACATCTGAAGCGCGTGCTCATAATCGGGCACTGCATATCTCTTTAGAATGTAAGGGTGCAGTAATTTCTCACGTGTTGTTAGATACTGGATCATCGTTGAATGTTCTTCCCAAGAAAGCATTGATGAAGTTGGATTATGATGGGTGATTCTAAAGCCTAGCGACCTGGTAGTTAGAGCATTTGATGAGTCGAGGAGATCGGTGTTCGGGGAGGTGGATTTACCAATTAAAGTAGGTCCACAAATCTTCAATACCACATTCTACGTAATGGATATACAGCCTGCATACAACTGTTTACTGGGAAGACCTTGGATACATTCAGCAGGAGCAATATCATCCACACTTCATCAAAAGCTAAAGTTCGTCTGGGAAGGCCAAATTGTAACTGTAAGTGGGGAAGAAGACATTTTTGTTAGTCATCTAGCTTCATTCAAGTATGTGGAGATGGATGGCGAAATAGTTGAAACTCCATGTCAAGCTTTTGAGCCCCTGAAAACTGAACAAGCATCTTCATTGGTAGCTTCTTCTGAAGAATCAAAGAAGGGGGTTTCCATAGCCTCTTATAAGCAAGCTCTTGAAGTGGTAGAATCTGGGATACGAGAGGGTTGGGGCAATCCAGTAGAAGTGCCAGAAAAGAAAGATATGTTTGGGATTGTGTCGCTCCCCCGAAAAGACACCAAGGTCAGATAGGGTACAGACGTGAATGGTCGACGAAAGGAGAAAATGAAGGTGAAGATGAATAGAGTCGCCAGCTAGGCATTTTTATCCCGAAGGAAAGGTAATGCTGCATAAACCTAGAAAAAGATGGATAAGACGGTTGCGAACCAGAGAAACTGAGAAAGGGGGTTGGTTACAACCTGGGAAGGTATTAGCACCCAGATTGTCCGTCGTACTCGACGGGATCCACGCTTACAAGATTGTGTTTTAAAGGGGTAGTGTTTGAGCTGTCTGTGTGCAGAAGCTGGAAAGAAATATACAAGTGTCAGTGCAAAAGGGAGAATTGCTCAGGAACTGAGACTTAAATGAGAATGCTGGAAGAGGGGGAAGACACAGAGACTTTTGTTCGATAACAATTAAGTTATGCCTATGTATCCTCTCGTGCAATGAGGAAGTCAGAACACCGTAGTTCGACTCAAAGAGAATGAAACATGAATTGCCTGTGAACTGCTTACTTGTCTATGCTCAAGTATATGACTCGTCTGGCTCGAGTGCTATCTGTCTTGCATTAGACGGAAGAAGCAAGTTCCCATTTATGAATGAGGGCAATGAGAAAAGAATCCCGAAGGAGACGATTATTGTTTGTTTTTGTGTTTTCAGTTTTGTTATTGTTGTTGTTGTTTTGCATAGGTTAATGAGCTTAAGCCTAAATCAAAGGCTTGTAAACTCATTATATCCTCCCTGATTAGGGATAATGAGAATACTTAAGAATGAGATATGCATCTCAACTTAATTACCATGATGATGTAGGATTAAGATCATTGACCTACTTGTGATTAATTAGATGTTTTTGGGTTTTTGTTTAGTGTTAAGTAATGAGTTTAATCTCTAATCACAGATTAGTGGGCTCATTAAACCATCCTAATAGAAGGATAATAGATGAGAACACTTAAGCTGAGGAAGATACCTCAACTTAATCCATGGTTAGGGAGTAAATTCATTATATAACAAAGTCTTTATTAAGTGGATTTTAATTAAATGGTGGGATTAAGAAATGGATTTTAAGTTTGTAAGACAACTTGAGGAGGACTTGTCCATTAAACACTAGGGTTAGTCCTTCTTAACCATAAAGGAAGAATTAGAACCCTAATGTAAGGCCCAAGTTAAAAGATAAAGTCTTAGTGATTATTAAGATGATTTGATTAAGAGGTTTAAACAAATTAAAGGTTTAATACTTAGGATTAAAGTTATACACTCCATCCTAAGAGAAGGATGCATGCATAACCCTAATTCCAAAGTCCTAAAATTTTAAGAGTTTAGTCTCTGATTATTGAGATGAGAAGAGAGACTCAAGGAGACTCAAAGGTAGAAGCTAAGGGGGACTAATCACAACCCTAATTATTATCATGCTTGGATGTTCCTATGGTTTATGAGGCTTAATAAAGATCTTCAAGGAAGCCACCAATGGAAGAAGCAGATGAAAGGAGGATGAAGCAGAAGAATAAGTTACTTACTTCATTGAAGAAGATAAGTAACTTAAAGAGAGAAAGTGAGAGAAATGGAACACAAGTGAACAAGTTCACTTAAAAGACAAACAATATGCAAATGAAAGAGATAAAGAGAAGTGAGAACTGAAGGCAAATCCACTTCTCAAAGTAACTTACCACCTGAAAATGTTAGCATGAATGCACTAAGTACAAAGCATAAAGAAATGAAATGAAATGAGATGCAATGAGATGAAATGACCAAAGTCAGAAGTGTTTATGCAATGTTAATGTCATATGAGATGATGCAAAGGCATACAAAGTGCATATGTATGATCATACAAGGATGAGATGCAAAGGAAGCATGCTTTGAAGTTTTGAAAACACATGAAAGTTAATGAAATGAAATGAATGCAAATCATGGCAAATGAATGAAGAAATGATCAATCATGGTTCTAACATGTCCTAAGATGTCTAAGATTACATATGAATGCAGGAAATGTCATGGAAAGCTCATGTAAGGATGCATATGCAAGATGAATGTGAATGAACATGGGAAATTAGGGTTACATGGAAGTATGAGAATGAAATGGACAAAACATAAGCATATGACATGATAAAAATTTGAAATTAAACTCAAACAAACCCTAATCCCATATTAGGTCACACCCAAAGGAGAAGGTCAGAAGCCTAACCTATTAAAAGTTATGATTTTCCTAAGTTTTCTAGGATTTTTGGGTGGTTCAAAGGGAAAAATGCAATATGCAATATGAGATAAATGACCAATAAACTACATGCAATATGCAAAACAATGCAAAAAGAATCAACTTCAAACTCTTCTTGGTTAGGCAGAAATGATTTTTTTCAAGTTAGGGTTAAAAATGTGATTTTAATGACCCTTAATTCAAAGAAAATTCACAAACTATGATCAAACCTAAAAAGAAATTTGTATGAAGAGTTTGAAAATGTTTCTAAATGCATTGGGATGATTCATGATTTTTTTGGTGATTTTTAGAAACCTAAATGTATTTTTAATTAATTAAAAGACTTTAATTAATTAAAAATAATATTTAAATATTTTAAAAATACTCTTTATATGCAAAAAATAAAACAAAAATTATTTTCAGGTTAAGAAAAATATTTGGATCAGAAATGCAAAAGATTATATTTTTTTGATGAGTTTTACTATTTTTAATAAAATGAACAAAAGAAATAAAAAGAAAATGAATAAAAATGCAAATAAATGAAAGTCAACTGATCTGATGGTTCAGGTTTGAATGGGGGAAGACTGCGCGCGCAGATGGAAGGCCTGGATTGAATCTGGGTTAATTAACTTATTAATCTAATTAATTAAAAATTAAACTTAAGTGAAATGATCTAAACCGTACACACACGCGCGAAACCAAATCCAATGGTTGATATTCAAACTGGGCCACTAAACCCTAATTAGGGTTCTAATCACTTTCAGGTGACCGGAGCAAGCTCCGGTCATCTTCTCCGGCTACACCTTCATGCTATCTCACTCCCTAGGCTATCCCAACCCCTCTAAAGCTCCAGAATCAATCCCCTAACATCCCTAAGCAAGAATCCATCATCAAAACACATTTATCATTCAACAAAAACAAGATTCGAAGCAAATCGTGAAAATGAACAAAACTTTCAGAAGTTCAATACATGCTCATTTCTCAATCATTTTCAAAATAAATCATATCAGGATGATCAGTGAGGCATGAGGAATCATTTAGAAACTTAAATAACAATTTCTGGAAAAAAAGTTCATGAAGCTACCTGAGTTGAAGCTTTGTGTTCTTGAGCTTTCTGGCCTCTCTCTTGGTTCAAATCCACTCCAATGATCTTCCTGATGATGAAGATGAGCTTAGAGCAAGCTTGTGATGGCTATTTTGAAGGTTTGGTTTTGAGGATGCAGGAATCGTATTTCTGGTTCAGTGGCTTTTTGCCTATGGTGAAGGGTGCTTTGTGTTCTATGGATGATTTTGAGATGAATGGTGAAAGAAGTTTTGATTTTTAGTGGCTGAGTGATGAGAATCGAAGAGGGAAAGTTTTTATGGCGATTTTGTGTAATCTTAGTTCTTTTATGATTCAGCTGTTTTTGTTATGTGAAATGGAGTCCATAATGTTTGTATATGATGTTCTGATTGGCCAGAGAGTTGTTGGTGGCATAGTGTGATTGGTATGGTTGTTTTTGCAAAAAGTCAACATTGGATGTACTATGGGCATGGGTCATGGCAGGAGTGGTTCTATGGCATGTCTTGCTTCAGCATAGTTCATGGTGAGCCATTGGATTGAAACAAGTGAGCTGTAACAAGTGGATGAAGAGTTTCATACCATTTTGCAATTCTTGAAAGTTTTGGCGCTTTTTGAATTCTTGAAGCTCAATTCATGAAAATTCATGGTTCAAAGCACAATTATGATGTTTAGAGGCCCCATTGACATTTTGTAAAGTGTTTGTGTCCATTTGAAGTCATTAGAATGCTTGAATATGGCAATTTGCAAAATCCCTCTTTGACATGAAACTTGAAATTTTAGGATTTTTTGCCAACTTTGAAAGGCCATGTCTTGAGTTCTATGATGAATCAAGACATGTTATTGTATGTTTTGAAAAGGGAAAGACCTAATCTACAACCTTCATGACCAATAAATTTTAATTTGAAGCATTTTTGGTTAAGAAAGAGGAGGTTAAAAAACTTTCCCAAAATGGAAAGTTTTCATTACAAGTCATTTCCATTTTTGGTAAGTTTGCAAATGGCTCAAAATTCTTCAATCTTGTGAACTTCCAACCTCTTCTAAGATCAAATAAAGATCATAAAACTTCAATTTGATTAAAATATCCCTTTGGTTCCATTGTTGGGGGGCTCATATGCCCTGATTTTGACTTAACTTGCTCAAGAAGTTACCTAGTGAACAAATGACTTCCACAACGAGTTTCTTCATCAAACTTGGTACATATTATCGTTATGACATATTAAGAACATTAGAAACAATAATGGCCCAAAAATTTGGAGTTAAGGCCTCTGAAACCAAAACCCTAATTTTGGTCATCTGTGTAGTGAAACCCTAGCTTTGCTTCCATGCCTTTGCCAGTTCTTGTGATTTCTTGACTTCCATGAACTTTGAGGAGCATAATATGATGATAGAACACACATGGACCCTCTTGGAAAGCTTTGAGACCTTTGGGATAGCTCAGGTGGAATCTTGGATTGCTCAGATCACAAACCCTAGATGCATATGAACTTGAACTATGCAGTGAAGCAAATATGCAAAATGAGATGTAATGTTTTATGTTAATGCAAACATGAAAGATCACAAGCCATGGTGTGATATGAGTGAGAGAAAATTTGGGGTGTTTACAGCATCCCCTATTCAAGCATGAGTTAGTTGTGTAGGATGTAAGCGCCTGGCTTAACAGACAAACAAGATAACTTGTGGTTGAATACAAAGACAGTCCGAAATTTGCACTCACTGGATAGAAGAAGAAAAGGGATATAAATTGTAAAAGGTAGTATAGTATGTTTATCAAATGAAGGCGATGGAGGACGACCATCGAGCAGAGGACGACTGCTGGGGATAAATTGGTAAGTAAAGCAATGACGGGGACGACCGACAAGCTGGGGAAGTAAAGATACCATAACGGGGACGACCATCAGGTAAGGAAATAAGATTCTCTAGGGATTAAAGTAAAGTCAATGATGGGGACGGCCATCAGGCTTGCAAATCAAAGTAAACAACGATGGGGATGGCCATCGGTTTAATGAATAAATGGAATAATGATGAGGGACAGTCATCAAAAGGTGAAGGACGATCACCTAGCAGGGGACGACTGCTCTTTATCACGACATAGGACGAATGTCGGGTAGAAAAGGTCGACGATGGGGACGGCCATCGGATAAGCTGGATGAAGGACGATCATCAAGAGGTGAAGGATGATCACCTAGCAGGGTACAACTGCTCTCAGGGTTTATCACGACATAGGACGAATGTCGGATAACAAGATCAACGATGGGGACGGTCATCAGATAAATGATGAGGGACGGTCATCAAAAGGTGAAGGATGATCACCTAGCAGGGGACGACTGCTCTTTATCACAACATAGGAAGAATGTCGGATAGACAAAGGTTCCACTAATGGGGACTCCGTTGTGGAAGGGGATGAGGGACGGTCATCCAAAGGTGAAGGACGATCACCTTGCAGGGGACGGCTGCCGATAGTATCACGACATAGGACGAATGTCGGATAGAAGAAAAGTTGTTTTGTTGGTGACTTACTGGGGAATGGTAAACACGGACGAGTGGTTACGCTTAAGAATAAAAGGTATAAGTGTTTGACGCTGTGTATAGATTAATGATGCGGAAGAGCATCCTCAGAACCATGATACAAACGAGTATCGGTAGAAACAAACGCTGATGCGTGTTCAGAGATGATGATACGGACGAGTACCAACTGGTTAACAAAGAACATGGACGAGTGTGGATCTGTTGAGGAGTGATATATAAACAAGATACAGACGAGTATCGGATAATTGTGTATACTTATGAGTGAGTATTGGTTTATTAGTGAAGTATGAGAAAGACACGGATGAGTATTTGATCTGCTGGGGAATGTATGACACGGACGAGTGTCAAATATGTACTATATAGACAGGCATTTGTTTTGATAATGATATGCTTTGGCTTTCTGCGGGGATAGGATGACACGGACGGGTGTCGAAAAGGGTGTGTTATAAACAAGTATTTGTTTGTAAAAGGTGTTCTGGAAACCTTGCTGGGGAAGTATGACACGAATGAGTGTAAAAAAAACATGTTTAGGTATTTGTATTTGAGAGTGCAAAGGGGACACTTTGGCTTACATCTGCAGGGGATGTGAATTTTTATATACATTGCTGATGAAATACTGATGGTAATTGCAGGTGACTGGCTCGAACCTGGCTTGTGATCATGCAAATGTTTGATTTTTTCCGTAATGCTCCGTATTAAACGGAATGCTACACTTATTTGGTGGATATGATGCAAATGCTATGATTATGCAAAAGAGAAACCAATCCGGGATTCGGATCCCGCCGAGGATCTCTGGATGATCTGCTTGGAGAGGTGTCCCGGCTGAGGAAGAGATCCTTGGATTTGTCTGGAGATATAGCTTTGCTTGGGGAAAAAGATCATTGGTCGATCTATCTGTAAGGAGAACTCAGTCGGGGAGAGGGAAGCTTTAATCACTTTGTTATGTAAGAGTTTCAGGCATTGCTCTTTTGGGGAAGAATGGAAACTTCTGTGGGGAGATAGTTCTTTTAACCTTGCTGAGAGATCTGGCACTCTGGTGGGGATCTTGGCTGGGGAAGCTCCTATTGAGTAGACTTGTTCTGGGGATGAGGAGGCTTTGGCAACTTCGCTGGGGAAAAGCATTTCAGATATTGCTCGGGAGATCCTGCTTGGGGAGGAGGTACCTTCCGGGAAGTAGCATGTTGGGGATGCGATGTTTGATATGCCCCATGTTGCGTATTTAATACCTGCAACCCGTTAAGACAAAAGAAACGCACCAGTATCCCGAGGTATCCCTTATCGAATTCTGTCATAGGAGTTAGGCTTTCCTGAAAGTAAACTTATTTCCTGCAAGCATTTATTAAAAATGGCTCATTTGTTTTGCGCAAGTATTGTACCATGAATATTGGACATTTTGCAAGCGAAACAAAAATGTACAAAACGAAGTGTGACTGGAAATTTCTGATTTTATTGATCTGGGTGTCCTGAATTGGCAAATACAATCAAAGAAACAAATCCCCTGAAATGAGGAGATTGTTGTAAATTGAGAAAAGTAAAAGTGTTGGCAATGTTGACGATGCTCTCGTAAGCTTCCTTTGCTATGACCTGTATGACCTTGACGTTCTTCTTATCTTGCTTTCTGAAGAAGGCTGATTCTGATCAATGCCTTATCCTTTCAAAGCTTGCCATGTTGTGAATGATACAGATGAGTTCAGAATGCAGTTGTTCACTTATTCCCTAATTTTGCGTGGATCGCCCTTTCGGGTTTTCAATCCACCGGGATACCCATTTTTGCTTGAGCTGTACAATGCGGATTTTCAACTCAGCGGGTATACATTTTTTGATTTTTCCCTTATTTTTACCCGAGTCTTTTATTCTGTTTTTGACTCGCCGAGATGCCCTATTTTTGCCTGGACTTACATTCTGTTTTTATGTCCAGCGGGTCATTTTATGCGAAGTATTTTTTAACTGCGTCTTAATTCACATGGGATAAGAAATCTTCACCATCCATAGTAGTGAGCATCAGTTCTCCACCAAAGAAGACCTTCTTTACTATGAATGTACCATCGTAATTTGGAGTCCACTTGCCCCTGTGGTCTGTATGAGGAGGAAGAAGTCTTTTCAGCACAAGATCTCCCACTTAGTATTCCCGAAGCCTGACCTTCTGATCGAAGGCTTTATTCATCCTTTTCGGATATAACTGCCCATGACAGATTGCAGCTAATCTCTTTTCTTCGATCATATTCAGTTGATTGTACCGAGATCGGACCCATTCTACTTCATTCAACTTCACATCCATCAGTACCCGTAAGGAGGGTAGCTCAACTTCTACAGGTAGGACTGCCTCCATACCATACACAAGCTTATAAGGTGTTTCCCCAGTGGACGTTCTGATTGAGGTTCGGTACCCATGCAAAGCAAATGGTAGCATTTTATGCCAGTTTTTATATGTAACCACCATCTTCTACACAATCTTCTTAATGTTTTTGTTAGCTGCCTCAACAGCGCCATTCATCTTTGGCCTGTAAGGAGAAGAGTTGTGATGTTTATATTTGAAGTCCCGGCACAATTCTTCCATCATTTTATTGTTCAAATTGGAACCATTATCAGTAATGATTCGCTCGGGAACTCCATATCGACAGATGATGTCTCTTTTCAAGAATCTGGCTACCACTTGTCTGGTGACGTTTGCATACAAAGCTGCTTCAACCCATTTGGTGAAGTAATCAATGGCTACCAGGATGAATTTGTGGCCATTTGAAGCAATCAGTTCGATCTTTCCAATCATGTCAATGCCCCACATGGCAAAGGGCCAAGGTGAAGACATCACGTTCAAAGGATTTGGAGGCACATGCACTTTATCTGCGTAGATCTGGCATTTGTGGCATTTCCTGGCATAGGCACAATAGTCTGCATCCATTGTGATCCAGTAGTAACCTGATCTTAACAATTTCTTAGCCATTTCAAGTCTTCCAGCATGGGTACCGAAAGATCCTTCATGCACCTCGTGCATCAACAAGTCTGCTTATTTCTTATCAACACATCTGAGCAGAACCATGTAAAAGTTTCGCTTGTATAATGAACCATCAATATTAAGGAAGAAACTACCGGCCAACCTTCTTAGTGTCTTCTTATCATTGGATGATGCCCCAGGTGGGTATGTTTGATCCTCTAAGAAGCTTTTGATTTCATGGAACCAAGGCTTGTCATCCGAGGCACATAATTGGCAGTCTGAACCTTGATCATGGAGGAAATGGTAGCTAGAGCATCTGTGAACTGATTTTCGTCTCGAGGGATGTACTCAAGTTTGACTGTTGTGAAGAAAGTCAACAATCTCCTCGTGTAGTCACGGTATGGGATCAGATGCTCTTGGTGAGTGTACCATTTGCCGTTGGTTTGATTGATTACCAAAGCCGAATCCCCGAATACATTCAATGTCTTCATCCTGAGGTCAATGGCTTCCTCAAGACCCATGATGCAGGCTTCGTATTCAGCTTCGTTGTTAGTGCAGGCAAAGGTGAGTTTTGCTGAGAAAGGCATGTGAACTCCTTTCGGTGTGATGAGCCCTGCACCAACCCCATGACCATTCATATTGACAGCCCCATCAGACATCATTGTCCATTCTTCTTCTGGGTCAGGCCCTTTAGTGTGAACAGGCTCTTCATGATCTTTTGTTTTAAAGTACATGATGTCTTCATCAGGGAAGTCAAATCTCATGGGATGGTAATCATCAATGGGTTGCTCAGCTAGATAGTCAGACAGTACACTGCCCTTGATGGCCTTTTGAGATGTGTATTGAATGTCATACTCTGTCAGAATCATTTGCCATCTTGCAACCCTTCCGGTAAGTGTTGGTTTCTCAAATATGTACTTGACGGGGTCCATTTTTGAGATCAACAAGGTAGTGTGAGTCAACATATACTGCCTTAGTCGGCGAGCAGCCCACGCTAAAGCACAACAAGTTTTCTCGAGCAGTGAATAACGTTGTTCACAGTCGGTAAACGTTTTGCTTAGATGGTATATTGCATACTCTTTTCGACTAGACTCGTCATGCTGCCCCAACACACACCCCATTGACCCTTCTAATACTATCAGGTACATTATCAAAGGTCTTCCTTTAATTGGAGGCATGAGAATTGGAGGTTCTTGCAAGTACTCCTTGTTCTTTTCAAAAGCCTTTTGACAATCTTCGTTCCACCTGACCGTTTGTTCCTTTCGTAACAACTTGAAAAGGGGCTCACAGGTTGCAGTAAGATGAGATATGAACCTTGATATGTAGTTCAATCTACCCAAGAACCCTCGAACTTCTTTTTCAGTCCTTGGTGCAGGCATCTCCAGAATGGCTTTGACTTTATCGGGATCAACTTCAATTCCCTTTTCACTTACGATAAATCCCAACAACTTACCAGAACGTACCCCGAATGTGCATTTGTTGGGGTTCAACTTCAGCTGATACTTTCTCAGACGCTTAAACAATTTCAGCAAATTTACCAGATGGTCTTCTTTAGTGAGGGATTTGGCAATCATGTCATCCACGTAGCATTCAATTTCTTTGTGGATCATATCATGGAATAACGTTACCATAGCCCGTTGATAAGTCGCACCATCATTCTTCAGTCCAAAAGGCATTATCTTGTAACAAAATGTGCCCCAAGGTGTGATGAAGGTTGTTTTCTCCATGTCTTCAGGTGACATCTTGATCTGATTATACCCAGAAAATCCATCCATGAAAGAAAATACTAAGAACTGAGATGTGTTGTCGACCAATACATCAATGTGAGGTAATGGGAAGTCATCCTTCGGGCTAGCTCTGTTCAGATCCCGGTAATCCACACACATACGTACTTTGCCATCCTTCTTAGGCACTAGTACAATGTTAGCCACCCACGGCGGGTAACTAGTTACAGCAAGGAAACCGATGTCCCGCTGTTTTTGTACCTCCTCTTTAATCTTCATGACCATATCTGGGCGAATACGGCGTAGCTTTTGCTTCACTGGAGGGAAATCTTCTTTCAAAGGTAGCTTGTGCATAACAATATCCGTATCTAGACCTGGCATGTCTTGATAGGACCAAGCAAAGACGTCGACGTATTCTCGAAGCATGTCGATGAGTTGTTCTTTTACTGAAGCTTGCAGACTGGCCCCAATCTTCACTTCTTTCAAATCCTCTTCGGTACCAAGATTAACTGTTTCAACCTCCACATGATGAGGAGTAATCACTTTCTCTTCTTGCCTCAACAACCTGGCTAACTCTTCAGGTAACTCATAGTCTTCTTCAACCCCTTCATCAACTTGATTAATTGGATTGTCGAAGTCATATAAGGTCATAGCAGTACTGTTGTCGGGGCAATCTAGAGGATAATCTCTTCAAGGGTTGAGATTTGTTCGTTTTAGTGATCAATTTTAATCTTGTTTAGAAAAAGTGAAAATGAAGTTATTATTTTGAAAACATTGCCATTTTATTGTTTTGTACAAAAGTAAAAAAAAATGAAAAGACAGTGAGCGAAAAATAGACTTGTTTGCAAAAGATGTCCGATATTCATTGATAATCCATTTTCATAAAATTACAATATGGCCCTATTACAAAATGAGTCCTGACACCTTGGGCAAGATGCAGGACTTGATGCATGCTGAAAAAAGCAGGAAATAATAATTACTCTGCAGGAGTAATCCTTATAATTTCCTGGGAAGACCAGTTAAGGACTTGGTGACCCGGGATCCTTGGACGTATCCAGCTCTCCAGGTTGAGGTTGCTTTCCGCCTCGTCTTCCAGGTTGTTAACAACATCTGGGGTGAGCATCCCCCCACTGATGAACTTGGGCTCTTTAGCAGCCTCTTCTTGATCTTGTCGGAATGGTTTGTAACCCAAACCGAATCTGTCCTCCTTCTTCTCCACCAGTAGCAGCTTGCCCCAGCCTTGGGCATTTCCATCTTCAACAACCTTTCGGGCTTGCTGATAGGAGATAATTGAAGTACCCATCCTATCCTCCTGGGATGCAACAAATATTTCAGTCATCGCCTCATTGACGTTCAGTGCTTCGAACCCCTGGCTCATGGTTTCATGGATTTCACCATCCATCTCAATGTATTTATATGTAGCCAGATGGCTAACAAAGATGTCCTCTTCACCAAAGATGGTGATAATCTGTCCTTCCCACTCATATTTCAATTTCTGGTGAAGGGTCGACGTAACTGCGCCAGTAGCGTGAATCCATGGTCGACCCAACAAACAGTTGTAGGCCGGCTGTATGTCCATCACATAGAAAGTAGTCTGAAAGACCTATGGACTGATTATCACAGGCAGCTCCACCTCTCCAAGAACAGACCTCTTGGAGCCATCAAAAGCCCTGACCACCAGATTTCTTGGTCAGAGAGTTATACCATCATATTCGAGCTTGACAAGAGCTTTCTTCAGCAGGACATTGAGTGAGGACCCAGTGTCAACAAGAACATGAGAGAGCACAACTCCTTTACACTCTAGGGTGATGTGTAAAGCTTTGTTGTAGTGACATCCTTCCGTTGTTAAGTCAGCGTTGGTGAAACCTATCCATGGCTAGTATTAACATTGGATACTACCATCTCAAGCTGATTCACTGTGATCTCCTCCGGCACGTAGGCAGCGTGCAGGACTTTAAGTAGTGCATCCTGATGAGCTTCGGAACACAACAACAGGGATAAGATGGAGATCTTAGAAGGAGACTGGTGGAGCTGATCCACAACCTTGTAGTCACTTCTTTTAATTATCCTTATAAATTCATCCACATCCTGATCAAAGGATGATTTATGAGTCTCTTTTGATGCAGATTCTTCAGGTATCACACTTTTTCATTTGGCTTTGACAGCAGCCTCTGCCTCAGTATTAGTTCTTTGAGCTTGTGACGCAAAGAGGCGTCCGCTTCAGGTGAAGCCTCTACCTCCCCCGACATTATCCACTTGGGGAGTATGAACCGAAGAATCAAGAAGGACTCTTTCTCCATTGCAGTAAAGGTCTGCCCCATAGTGCCATGGTACAACATTGTCTTTGTCATACGGAATAGGCCCTGGTACAGTGATGGTGACTGGGCTAACTGCGGAAGAGGTTGGAACCGTTATTGTCTGTGGGTCATAGAAAATGGTGACAAGACTTCTGGTGGATGTTGGTGGTGATTGATTGAAGCTTGGTTGTTGCTGAAACTGTTGCTAAGATTGTTGTTGAAAATTATTGGAAGCAGGGACCGTTGCGGGGTCATAATAGATAGTGACTGTGGAGACGTCATTGTTGGTGGTTGTTGTAGTTGTAGAAGTAGATGAGATGGAACGGTTGTTTGTTGAAGTGATGGAAGAGGTGGTTGCTGATTTTGTAGACGAGTCTGTAGGAACAATTGTCTTTGCAGTTGTAGTAGAATCATTTGTCTTTGAAAAAGGAGTTGTTGGTGTTGTAGAAGCTATTGTTGTTATTTGTAGAATGCCCTCTTTAATCAGACCATTGATGCCATTCCTCAAGCTTGCACACCCATTCACTGAAGCCTTGCAAGATTCACAACATGCCTCACAGCCTGGAAACACTTGGCCTTTTAGAAGTTGAGATTTAACCTCTGCCAGAGGTGTCTGAATACTTGCAGTATCTTCAATCGAACTCACGGGTGAGCCTTCCTCTATTGCATTAATCCTTGGCCCACCATGGCTGGGCATAGGATTCTTCATGACATTGGGAGGTGGTGCAAAATTCAGGGCCTTTGAATCTACCAGATCCTGGACCTTCATATGCAGAGCCCTGCACTTTTCTGTGGAGTGGCCAGATGCATTAGAATGAAAAGCACACCTGGCGTTGACGTCGTAATTTCTAGAAAGGTTCTGAGGATCCGGTGGAGCCAATGTCCTTAACTCGACAAGATTAAGCTTTAGGAGTTGTGACAGTAATATGGCATATGGAATTGGAATAGGGTCAATCACCTTGTTGATCTGAGATGGCCGCTGCTGAAAAGGGCGTTGTTATTGGTTGTTGTTATTATTGTTGTAAGATCTTTGTTGAGGAAAATATGGTTGTTGAGGAAAGTGTTGTGGTTGTTGAGTGTATTGAGGAGGTGGAGTTGGAATAGTGACGGCGGCAACTGATCTTGGCAGATACTAGGGTCTTCCTCTTCCCACATGTACAGAGTTTGTTTCACCGGATCTGCGGGGCCCTGCAAATGGCTTCCTTGCACTTCTTGAACTGGCACCGTTGTCGGAAATATTTCCCATCTTCAGTAAGCTCTCAATTCTTTCCTCGGCTATAACCACATCTGCAAATCTGGTAGAAGAAAATGCATCCAATCTGTTAATATAAGTACCCTGGAGAGTGTTCATGAACATATCTGCCATCTCCCTTTCTGACATCGGGGGTTGAACAGCAGCAGCCAATTGCCTCCACCTTTGGGCGTACTCTCTAAATCTTTCACAGGAAGACTGTGACATTCCCATCAGAAGGGTTCTGTTTGGATCTATGTCCAGATTATACTGATATTGACGAATGAAAGCTTCTTCCAAGTCTTTCCAATTCCTAACTGTGGCCCTGGTCAAGTGAGAGTACCATTCCCGGGATGCCCCTGTCAAGCTATCCTCAAAGTAAAACATCCACAGTTTCTCATCCATGGTGTAGGCTTTCAATCTCCCCAGGAAAGACTGAAGATGGGTACGTGGGCAGGATGTGCCATTGTATCTTTCAAAACAGGGAGGTTTGAACTTGTGAGGAGTTATAACCCCCTCCACCAATCCCATATCCATGACTTTAAAACCCAGAGAGTTTTGGGATTCAAGAGACCTTAGCTTTTCTGCTATTTCATCCAACCGACAATCATAGACTTTGTCCCCTTCCCCAACCACAGTAAATTGTTCTTCCTGAGGGTCCTCCTGCAAGGCCCACCCTCTAGTGTTACCTTGGGTGTTTCTTATAACATTGATGTCTGGGTTCATATGAGGTCCAAACTCTGGGGGATCCGTATGAGGCTATACGTGATCGTTGTTGCTGGTACCCCCTGTACCTGGGTGGTTTTCCTCGGGAGTTTGCCGCTCGACTAACTCTCTCAGTCTCTCCTGGCTCTGAGCCAAACCAGTCATCACTGCCATAATTTGATTCATTTGAGCCCTCATCTCTGTCCTTTCATTGGCCATTTGGGTCCTTATATCAGTCAAATCCTATTGAACATGATCCATTTGTAATCCCGGAAGGTTGTTTCTTGTCGGGTACCGGTGCACTTTATTGACGGGGAACACTCTTCTACGAGCAATGTTTCCTGAAATCACAACAAAGTGAGAAACAACAAAAACAAAAGCCTACAAAACAAAGAAATGATGTTAGTATGCAATGCAGGATGCCTATTTGTCTTCCAAGGGTATCCGGTTTGGTTCTTTGGTTTTGACCTTCCAAACCTCGAGGAAATGATGATGTTGCAGAGAGATAAAAAGCCATGAAATAATACAAACCATACATTACAAAAATGTGAAGATACATAGTTTGATTACAACAAAATTCCCATGGTGGGTCAAAATACAACAACAAAATCAAAAGCACAAACAAAAGGAAGTACAAATACAAAGAAATCAAACATCCAGACCAAAGTCATCCTCTCTGACTTCCTTCAGGAGAGCCTCAGTCATTGGACCTACTGGGTGCTCTGTAATGGTCCTGATAAGAAGGTTTCTGGTGGCAATGGCACTGGTCAACTTCTTGTGCTTATCCTGGTCTTTTGTTCTCTTTAACCCCTCCCGGAGTTTCAACTCAGAGATCTCCTTCTGTGCTACTAATAAGGCCTCCTGATTCTTCTTCTCACTAGCCTCCAGCAGCTCTATCCTAGCTTGGGTTCTCTGATCTTCCTGTACACGGGCCTCAGTGATCTTGATCCATCTGGCCTAACTCTCCTCTAAGTAATGCTCAGCTCTGGCCTTCTGAGTCTTAGCTTCCTTGCAAGCATTCTTCAGTACTAATTCTCCTGCTCTAGCCTTTCTGATGTAGTCATATGTCCTTTCAATCTTGGTTAAGTGCTCAATCCGGAGCTTCTCTAACCTTTCATTATCTAGAAGGTTGTCATTCCTCTCCCAGAGGGTCTTCTTCAAAGCTTCAGAGAGCTGAGTATTCCTTTCCTTAGATTTCTCAAACTCCTCTAAACTGACAGTAATTGCAGGCTCCACTGTTGATGGTCCAGGTACATCCTCTAAGGTGAATGGCATCTGGGTGATCTGTCCCCTGACACGAGACCAGTCAAGATACTGAGCTGAAGCTATATTTTGCACTTGCCAAGGATAGTTGTCCCCTTAGTCTGAATATTGTCCCAGGCCCAGGCAGCTTGTCTGACAATGGCAAGGTTGTGCTGGATGTCACAATAGAGGGTTTCTGTCAAATCTTGTCCTCTCGGGGGATGTACCAAAGCATACCCTAATTGCCTTTTGAAAATCAAATGGTTGTAGTTGATGCAACCTTTTACTCCAATCAAGGGTACATTGGTGTACTGCCGACAGCTAGTGATGATATCTTTACCCTTGGTGCTCTGAGTGCACCATCTAATGTCTTCTGATGTAAGGGCAATCATTCTCTTAGCCCAATTCCTTGGCTGATGAGGATTCAGGAAGGTGTCTGACTTTGGCAGGTGCCTTAACAACCAACAGTAGAAAAGGGGTGCACAACATCTGACCAATATCCCCCTTTGCTTCTCATTCCTTTGAATCACTGAGTAGTAAAAGTCTCCAAGCAAGGTAGGAACTGGGTTCCTCAGTAAGAACAGGTGAATAACACTCTTGCTTACAAATTTTGGCTCGTCTGCAAACAAGATAACTCCATATACGCTGAGGGCTAGGAGAGCACAAACAGTATCCCACTTCCCTGCTGCAGCATGCATGGTAGCCTAGGAGATCAAGAAATCCAAGTGAAGGCCTGGAGTCCCAGCCTTGGTGGTCATGCTCTGGTCAATGAGGGTGGGATCCAAGTGCAAAACCTTAGCTTTATCTTCATTGTTGGGAGCAACCATCTCAGGGTTGAAAGGAATCCCTCTCCTGATGGGGACACCTAACAACATAGAGAACTCTTCCATCAATGGTCCCAACTGAAAATCTGGAAAAGTGAAGCATCTGAGAGGAGGATCATAAAACTGGAGACAAGTGTGAATCATGCTCCTCTGGGAGGCATCCAGGTCCATGATCATGTCCAAAATGCCACCATAATGCTCCCTGAATAGAGGGACATGGTCGGGAGTGATGAGAGACTGGATCTGTCTGATGCCTGTCAGTGTGGGCTCAAAGAAATGATAGGTAATGTTGCTCTTCCTGGAGTGTCCATGCTGACAATGGATGCTGTTGAAGAAGACTGAGGAGAAACACTGATGAAGGCAATTGAAGAAGATGCTGAAGAAGAGTCTCTGATGGAGATAACTAGTGAAGAGAGCTGAAAAGAATCTCTGATGTAGCTGATGCAGATAGCTGAAGGAATCTGAGCAGCAGAACAGGTCAAAACCAAACCAAAGACAAGATGTGGATACCCTGTAAAACAAATAGACAAATGTTAAATGATGCAAAATGATGTATGCAGAATGATATGCAGAGGGTTTGTGATCAAGTGTTGGATCTATTATCTGCCTTGATAGGGTCCATGTGTGTTCATAAGTCTGGATGAAGGCTTAGAAAACCAGTAACCAGGTGGGGGACTCAAATAAAGAGTCACAAGTCCAGGGTTTCACAAGAACAGTCCAAAATGATGCACCCTTAAAACAAAACTAGTAACAAGGGTATGATGAGGCCATGGGTTCCTGCAAACCTATAAACATCCCAACCCCCTCACATGTATTGTTCTAGAACAAGGATCCTCAGACATGGATCAGTTAGAGAAGTGTAAACACTTCTAACCCGGAGATACAGTGTTTACAATAATCATAAAGGTTCCTCCTCTATTCACCTCAGATGTTGAAGGTCATAAAAGATCATCCAGACTTAACAGGCTTCCCAGATATCCCTAGTACTACAGGAAATCCGTAGCATAGAGTTCTTAAGAAGAAACCCATGTATGAACCGTGTTTCATATTCCCGCACCAGACCGAAATGGAATGGGAAAGAATATGAAGCCACTATATCCTATGTGTCACTCAGGTCCCTGGTATGGAACCTTAATCACTCAAAATCCCTCCCACCAAAGGAAACAACAGATCCAACACAAATGATGATAACAGTATGAAATGCATAAAACTGCAAATGAAAGCAATAAATAAAGTTGTACAGAAAGCAATAAATAAAGCAATAAACAATAAGCAGCAAGTAGCACATAACACCCCCATAAACACAAATCAAACAAGCGCTAGGAGAAACCCACAAAAGAGCCAGAAGCCTTGGTTGCAAGATAAGTTCCCCAGCAGAGTCGCCAAGCTGTCGCTCCCCCGAAAAGACACCAAGGTCAGATAGGGTACAGCCGCGAACAGTCGGCGAAAGGAGAAATGAAGGTGAATATGAATAGAGTCGCCAGCTAGGCATTTTTATCCCGAAGAAAAGGTAATGCTGCATAAACCTAGAAAAAGATGGATAAGACGGTTGCAAACCAGAGAAACTGAGAAAAGGGGTTGGTTACAACCTGGGAAGGTATTAGCACCCAGATTGTCCGTCGTACTCGACGGGATCCACGCTTACAAGATTGTTTTTTAAAGGGGGTAGTGTTTGTGTTGTCTGTGTGCAGAAGTTGGAAAAGAAATATACAAGTTTCATTGCAAAAGGGAGAATTGCTCAGGAACTGAGACTTAAAAGAGAATGCTGGAAGAGGGGGAAGACACAGAGACTTTTGTTCGATAATAGTTAAGTAATGCCTACGTATCCTCTCGTGCAATGAGGAAGTCAGAACACCTTAGTTCGACTCAAAGAGACTGAAAAATGAATTGACTGTGAACTGCTTACTTGTCTATGCTCAAGTATATGACTCGTCTAGCTCGAGTGCTATCTGTCTTGCATTAGACGGAAGAAGCATGTTCCCGTTTATGAATGAGTGTGATGATAAAAGAATCCCGAAGGAGATGATTATTGTTTGTTTTTGTGTTTTCAGTTTTGTTATTGTTTTTGGTGTTTTGCATAGGTTAATAAGCTTAAGCCTAAATCAAATGCTTGTAAACTCATTATATCCTCCCTGATTAGGGATAATGAGAATTCTTAAGTATGAGATAGGCATCTCAACTTAATTACCATGATGATGTAGGATTAAGATCATTAATATACTTGTGATTAATTAGATGTTTTTGGGTTTTTGTTTAGTGTTAAGTAATGAGTTTAATCTCTAATCACAGATTAGTGGGCTCATTACACCATCCTAATAGAAGGATAATAGATGAGAACACTTAAGCTAGGAAGATACCTCAACTTAATCCATGGTTAGGGAGTAAATTCATTATATAACAAAGCCTTTATTAAGTGGATTTTAATTAAATGGTGGGATTAAGAAATGGATTTTAAGTTTGTAAGACAACTTGAGGAGGACTTGTCCATTAAACACTAGGGTTAGTCCTTCTTAACCATAAAGGAAGAATTAGAACCCTAATGTAAGGCCCAAGTTACAAGATAAAGTCTTAGTGATTATTAAGATGATTTGATTAATAGGTTTAAACAAATTAAAGTTTTAATACTTAGGATTAAAGTCATACATTCCATCCTAAGAGAAGGATGTAGGTAAAACCCTAATTCCAAAGTCCTAAAACTTTAAGAGTTTAGTCTCTGATTATTGAGATGAGAAGAGAGACTCAAGGAGAATCAAAGGTAGAAGCTAAGGGGGACTAATCACAACCCTAATTATTATCATGCTTGGATGTTCCTATGGTTTGTGAGGCTTAATAAAGATCTTCAAGGAAGCCACCAATGGAAGAAGCAGATGAAAGGAGGATGAAGCAGAAGAATAAGTTACTTACTTCATTGAAGAAGATAAGTAACTTAAAGAGAGAAAGTGAGAGAAATGGAACACAAGTGAACAAGTTCACTTAAAAGACAAACAATATGCAAATGAAAGAGATAAAGAGAAGTGAGAACTGAAGGCAAATCCACTTCTCAAAGTAACTTACCACCTGAAAATGTTAGCATGAATGCACTAAGTACAAAGCATAAAGAAATGAAATGAAATGAGATGCAATGAGATAAAATGACCAAAGTCAGAAGTGTTTATGAAATGTTAATGTCATATGAGATGATGCAAAGGCATACAAAGTGCATATGTATGATCATACAAGGATGAGATGCAAAGGAAGCATGCTTTGAAGTTTTGAAAACACATGAAAGTTAATGAAATGAAATGAATGCAAATCATGGAAAATGAATGAAGAAATGATCAAGCATGGTTCTATCATGTCCTAAGATGTCTAAGATGACATATGAATGCAGGAAATGTCATGGCAAGTTCATGTAAGGATGCATATGCAAGATGAATGTGACTGAACATGGGAAATTAGGGTTACATGGAAGTATGAGATGCAAATGGACAAAACAGAAGCATATGACATGATAAAAATTTGAAATTAAACTCAAATAAACCCTAATCCCATATTTGGTCACACCCCAAAGGAAAAGGTCAGAAGCCTAACCTATCAAAAGTTATGATTTTCCTAAGTTGTCTAGGGTTTTTGGGTGGTACAAAGGGAAAAATGCAAATCAATTTGAAAATGCAAGATAAATTTATGAGATAAATGACCTATAAACTACATGCAATATGCAAAACAATGCAAAAAAAATCAACTTCAAACTCTTCTTGGTTAGGCAGAAATGATTTTTTTCAAGTTAGGGTTAAAAAATGTGATTTTAATGACCCTTAATTCAAAGAAAATTCACAAACTATGATCAAACCTAAAAAGAAATTTGTATGAAGAGTTTGAAAATGTTTTTAAATGCATTGGGATGATTCATGATTTTTTTGGTGATTTTTTGAAACCTAAATATATTTTTAATTAATTAAAAGTCTTTAATTAATTAAACATAACATTTAAATATTTTAAAAATACTTTTTATATGCAAAAAATAAAACAAAAATTATTTTCAGGTTAAGAAAAATATTTGGATCAGAAATGCAAAAGATTATATTTTTTTGATGAGTTTTACTATTTTTAATAAAATGAACAAAAGAAATAAAAAGAAAATGAATAAAAATGCAAATAAATGAAAGTCAACTGATTTTATAATTCAGGTTTGAATGGGGGAAGACTGCACGCGCAGATGGAATGCCTGGATTGAATCTGGGTTAATTAACTGATTAACCTAATTAATTAAAAATTAAACTTAAGTGAAATGATCTGAACCGTACACACGCGCGCGAAACCAAATCCAAGGGCTGATATTCAAACTGGGCCCTAAACCCTAATTAGGGTTCTAATCACTTTCAGGTGACTGGAGCAAGCTCCGGTCATCTTCTCCGGCTACACCTTCATGCTATCTCACTCCCTAGGCTACCCCAACCCCTCTAAAGCTCCCGAATCAATCCCCTAACATCCCTAAGCAAGAATCCATCATCAAAACACATTTATCATTCATCAAAAAAAAGATTCGAAGCAAATCGTGAAAATGAACAAAACTTTCAGAAGTTCAATACATGCTCATTTCTCAATCATTTTCAAAATAAATCATATCAGGATGATCAGTGAGACATGAGGAATCATTTAGAAACTTAAATAACAATTTCTGGAAAAAAAGTTCATGAAGCTACCTGAGTTGAAGCTTTGTGTTCTTGAGCTTTCTGGCCTCTCTCTTGGTTCAAATCCACTCCAATTATTTTCCTGATGATGAAGATGAGCTTAGAGAAGCTTGTGATGGCTATTTTGAAGGTTTAGTTCTGAGGATGCAGGAATCGTATTTCTGGTTCAGTGACTTTTTGGCTATGGTGAAGGGTGTTTTGTGTTCTATGGATGATTTTGAGATGAATGGTGAAAGAAGTTTTGATTTTTAGTGGCTGAGTGATGAGAATCGAAGAGGGAAAGTTTTTATGGCGATTTTGTGTAATCTGAGTTCTTTTATGATTCAGCTGTTTTTGTTATGTGTAATGGAGTCCATAATGTTTGTATATGATGTTCTGATTGGCCAGAGAGTTGTTGGTGGCATAGTGTGATTGGTATGGTTGTTTTTGCAAAAAGTCAACATTGGTTGTTCTATGGGCATGGTTCATGGCAGGAGTGGTTCTATGCCATGTCTTGCTTCAGAATGGTTCATGGTGAGCCGTTGGATTGAAACAAGTGAGTTGTAACAAGTGGATGAAGAGTTTCATTCCATTTTGCAATTCTTGAAAGTTTTGGCGCTTTTTGAATTCTTGAAGCTCAAGTCATGAAAATGCATGGTTCAAAGCACAATTCTGATGTTTAGAGGCCCCATTGACATTTTGTGAAGTGTTTGTGTCCATTTGAAGTCATTAGAATGCTTGAATATGCCAATTTGCAAAATCCCTCTTTGACATGTAACTTGAAATTTTAGGATTTTTGCCAACTTTGAAAGGGCATATCTTGAGTTCTATGATGAATCAAGACATGTTCTTGTACTTTTTGTAAAGGGAAAGACCTAATCTAAAACTTTCATGAACAAGAATTTTTCATTTGAAGCATTTTTGGTTAAGAAAGAGGAGGTTAAAAAACTTTCCCAAAATGGAAAATTTTCATTACAAGTCATTTCCATTTTTGGAAAGTTTTCAAATTGCTCAAAATTCTTCAATATTGTGAACTTCCAACCTCTTCTAAGATCAAATAAAGATCATAAAACTTCAATTTGATTAAAATACCCCTTTGGTTCAATTGTTGGGGGCCTCATATGCCCTGATTTTGACTTAACTTGCTCAAGAAGTTACCTAGTGAACAAATGACTTCCACAATGAGTTTCTTCATCAAACTTGGTACATATGATCCTTATGACATATTAAGAACATTAGAAACAAGAATGACCCAAAAATTTGGAGTTAAGGCCTCTGAAACAAAAACCCTAATTTTGGTCATCTGTGTAGTGAAACCCTAGCTCTGCTTCCATGCCTTTGTCAGTTCTTGTGATTTCTTGACTTCCATGAACTTTGAGGAGCATAATATGATGATAGAACACACATGGACCCTCTTGGAAAGCTTTGAGACCTTTGGGATGGCTCAGGTGGAATCTTGGATTACTCAGATCACAAACCCTAGATGCAGATGAACTTGAACTATGAAGTGAAGCAAATATGCAAAATGAGATGTAATGTTTTATGTTAATGAAAACATGAAAGATCACAAGCCATGGTGTGATATGAGTGAGGGAAAATTTGGGGTGTTTACAGATTGGTTACCATCCTGGGCAGTCATCATCTGGACCGAGTGCAAGAGGTCGTCAAGGCCCGATTACTTTCACGAGTGCGGGATTGGTGGATTATGGAAGCATCACTTCCGTGCAAGACGATATAGTTGATAGTGACTGTGACTTAGATGAGTGGATCAGGCCTGTTGTTCCAGGGACTCAACTTAGCTACTGGTCGTCTGAAAGGCTTATCTCAGTCACTTCCTTTGAAGAGTAATAATCTTTGTTTTTGTCTTTCCTGTACTCAAGCACTATGTCTTGCCTGGGGCATATTAGCTTTTTGTAAGGGTTCTTTTGTTCCTAACACAATTCTTAATCATAAATAAAGTTGACGTTTCACATTCATCCATGTTGTTCTTTGCCTTTCATTTTTGTTTTTGTTTTTCAAAAAAAGAAAGAAAAGTTTTAAAATGGCAGTGTTTCTCATTTTCTCAAGTTTTTTCTAAAGCCTTGCATGAATCACCATTCATGTAGGTGCTCGTCACCGGATCTTATCAATGACGACCCTGTTATGGCTAAGTATGACTTTGACAATCCAATTTATCAAGTCGATGAGGAAGGTGAAGAAGATTGCGAACTACCTGAAGAATTGGCCAGACTGCTTAAACAGGAGGAGAAAATGATGCAGCCGCATGAAGAGGCCGTCGAAGTGATAAACCTGGGTACCGAAGAAGACAAGAAAGAAGTTAATATCGGGGCCGCATTAGAAGAATCTATTAATACGCGTCTAATTTCCATGCTTCGAGAGTATGTTGATGTCTTTGCATGGTCTTACCTGGATATGCCTGGTTTAGACACTGACATTGTGGTACACAAGCTGCCTCTGAAAGAAGACAGCCAGCCAGTGAAGCAAAAGTTAAGACGCACACACCCTGATATGGCAATCAAGATAAAAGAGGAAGTACAAAATAAATTTGATGTTGGTTTCTTGGCCGTGACTAGTTACCCTCCGTGGGTTGCCAATATTGTGTCGGTCCCTAAGAAAGACGATAAGGTCAGGATGTGTGTAGACTACATGGATTTGAACAGGGCCAGCCCTAAAGATGACTTCCCTCTGCCTCACATAGATGTTCTTGTTTATAATACTGCTCAATTTTCCGTGTTTTCTTTCATGGACGGGTTCTCAGGTTATAACCAGATTAAGATGTCTCCCGATGATATGGAAAAGACAACCTTTATCACACCTTGGGGCACTTTCTATTACAAGGTTATGTCGTTTGGTCTGAAGAATGCTGGGGCCACTTACCAACGGGCGATGGTGACGCCAGTTCACGACATGATTCATCATGAAATTGAGGTTTATGTTGATGATATGATAGCAAAATCCCAAACAGAAGAAGAGCACTTGGTCAATCTAGCAATGTTGTTTGACAGACTCTGGAAGTTCAGATTGAGGTTGAATCCAAACAAGTGCACCTTTGGGGTCCGTTCCGGTAAGCTACTTGGTTTCATTGTTAGTGAGCGGGGAATTGAGGTTAATCCAGGCAAAGTAAAAGCCATCCAAGAAATGCCTGAGCCGAAGACTGAAAAGCAAATGCGTGGTTTCTTAGGGATATTAAATTACATTGCACAGTTTATCACTCACCTAACGGCCACATGTGAGCCTATCTTTAAGTTTCTGAGGAAAAATCAGGAAATTAAATGGAATGAAGACTGTCAGCAAGTTTTTGACCGAATCAAAGAATACCTGCTAGAAATTCCAATTCTCATGCCTCTAGTACCAGGGAGACCTTTGATCATGTATCTTACTGTGCTCGAAGGATCAATGGGATGTGTGTTGGGTCAGCAAGACGAGTCTGGTTGAAAAGAGCATGCCATTTGTTACCTTAGCAAAAAGTTTACCGATTGTGAGACACGCTACTCACTACTAGAGAAAACTTGTTGCACTTTGGCATGGGCTGCTCACCAACTAAGATAGTACATGTTGACTCACACCACTCTCTTAATTTCTAAGATGGATCCTGTGAAATACATTTTCGATAAGCCGGCTCTTACAGGAAGGGTAGCCCGATGGCAGATGATACTAACAGAGTATGATATCCATTACACTTTGCAAAAAGCAATTAAAGGAAGTGTATTTTCAGAATACTTGGCTCAATAGTCAATCGATGATTATCAACCCATGAAATTCGAGTTTCCGGATGAGGACATCATGTTCCTCAAGTTGAAAGACTGTGAAGAACCATTTCCGGAGGAAGGGCCAGACCCTGAATCCAAATGGAAGTTGATGTTTGAAGGAGCTGTAAACATGAATGGAAGCGGAGTAGGTGCTGTTATCATCTCACCAGAAGGGGTCCATACACCTTTAGCTGCTCGGTTGACTTTTGAATGCACTAACAATGAGGCAGAGTATGAAGCTTGCATCATGGGGGTTGAAGAGGCAATCAACTTGCGAGTCAAGAACCTCGAGATCTTCGTAGATTCTGCCCTGGTGGTGAACTAAGTCAATGGAAAATGATTAGTTCATCAACCTCACTTGGTTCCTTACAGGGATTATGTCAGGAGGCTGTCGCTCCTGAAGATTTTCATCTCGGTACAAGCGCGAACGGTCGGCGAAAGAGGACATGAAGATAAACTGAAAAGAGTCGCCAGCTAGGCATTTTTATCCCGAAGGAAAGGTAATGCTGCATAAACCTAGAAAGAGATGGATAAGACGGTCGCGAACCAGAGAAACTGAGAAAGGGGGTTGGTTACAACCTGGGAAGGTATTAGCACCCAGATTGTCCATCGTACTCGACGGGATCCATGCTTGAATGTTTGTTCTTAAAGGGGTAGTGTCAGTGCTATTTTTTGTGCAAGAAAGTGGAAAAGAAAGCAAGTTTCAGTGCAAAGGAAATGTGAAGTGAATAAAAGGAGTGTCAGTGTAAGAAAAGAATGTGAAGCTCAAGACAATGAGGCTTAAAGAATAATGCTGGCAGAGGGAGGGGATATACAGAGACTTTGTTCGATAACTGTTAAGTTATGCCTACGTATCCTCTCGTGCAATGAGGAAGTCAGAACACCGTAGTTCGACTCAAATAGACTGAAAGATAAATTGACTAATGAACTGCTTACTTGTCTATGCTCAAGTGTATGACCTGTCTGGCTCAGGTGTAAACTGTCTTGCATTAGACGGAAGAAGCGAGTTCTCGTTTTTTAGTGAATGAGATGGGAAGAGAATCCCAGAGGAGACGATTATTGTTTGTTTTTGGTGTTTTCAATCTTTTATTGCTTTTTGGAGTTTGTCATAAGAAAATGAGCTTAAGCTTAAACCAAGGGTTAGTAAACTCATCACATCCTCCCTCTGATTAGGGGTAATGAGAATACTTTAAGTATGAAGTAAACACCTCACACTTAATCACCATGATGTAGGATTAAGATCATTAACCTACTTACATTTATTTATATGTTTTTTGGAGCTTTTGTTTAGTGTTAAGTAATGAGTTTAAGCCATAATCAAGGATTTAATGGACCCATTACACCATCCTAATAGAAGGATAATTGATGAGAACATTTAAGCTGAGAAAGGCTCCTCAACTTAATCCATGATTAGGGATTAACCTTATGACAAAACAAAACCTTTATTAAAGTGGATTTTAGTTAATGGTAAGATTAAGAAGTGAATTTTATGGTTTGTAAGACAACTTGAGCGGGACTTGTCCATTAACACTAGGGTTAGTCCTTCTTAACCAATTAAGGAAGAATTAGAACCCTAATGATGGGACCAAGTTACAAGCTTGATGTCTTAGTGATTATTAAGTGGATTGGTTAAAGGCTTTAATACACATTAAGGGTTTAACACTTAGGATTAAGGTTATACATTCCATCCTAATAGAGGGATACAGGCATAACCCTAATCACAAAGCCTTAAAACCTTTAAGGTTTAGTCCTTGATTATGAGATGAGAGGAGATGACACAAAGGTAAAACTAATGGGGGACTAATCAAACCCTAATTGTGATCATGCTTGGTGATTCCTAAGGTTTATGAGGTTTGCAAGAGACCTTCAAGAGAGCCACCAAGGAAGAAGCGGGAAAGGAGGATAAACAGAAGAAATAAGTCAACTTACTTCACTTAAGAAGATAAGTTGCTTGAAGAAATAAGGTGAGGAAGGAACATGAATGAGCAATCTCACTCTAATACAAAAGTATAATGCAGCAATGAATGCATAAGAGAGATGAGAAGAGATTGTGAGAAGTGAAGGCAAATTCACTTCTCAAACACTTACCACCTGAAAAGTTAGCAAAAGGAAATGAAATGAAATGAAAATGAAATGAAATGCAAAGATGAAAACCAAAACCAGAAGTATGTTCATGATGCTAATGATGCAAAGAGATGACATAAATTTATGTCATGAGATGAAGATGATCATACAAAGGATGGGAATGCAAATGAAGCATATAAGAGGCATGAAAGTTTAAGAATGCACATGAAATGAAATATAGGCAAAACAAGGCAAATGGATGATGCAATAATCAAACATGATTTCAATGTGTCCTAAGATGTCTTATATGTTATGTGGATGCACAAAATGTCATGGAAAGTTCATGTATGCAAGCTTATACAAGATGGATGCAAATGAAGATGCAAATTAGGGTTATATGATCATGTGAGATGCACAATTCAAAAATAGAAGCAAAACAATAGATAAAAAATTGAAAGTGGACTCAAATAAACCCTAAAACTATACTAGGTTACCATCCAAAGGGGGAGGTCAGAAGCTTAACCTAGAAGGACTTATGATTTTTCTAAGTTTCTAGGGTTTTAAGGGTGATCCTAAAGGTAAAATGCCAAACAAATTGAAAATGCATTATAAAAATGAAACAAAAATATTTTTAGATGCTTGAAACCATGCATAACACAATGCAAAAATAATCATTCACAAACTCACTTTGGTTCAAAAGTTATGAATTTTTGAAGTCAGGGTTAAAAATATTCAAGTTTAAGAACCCTAATTCAATTGAAAAATATCAAAGTATGATCAAAACCAAAAAGAAATTTGTGTGGTGAGTTTGTAAATGTTTGAAAATGTTCTCTGAATTTTTTTGGGATTTTTAAATACCTAAATGTATTTTTAAATAATTAATTCTCATTAACTAATTAAAAATAACATTTAAATGATTTAAAAATAATTTTTTAATGCTAAAAATAAAAATATTTTTGGGTTCTGAAAATTAATTAAAGGTTGGATAAAAAATTTCAGAATTTTAAGACTATTTTTGCTATTTTTAATAAAATGTAGAAAGAAATACAAAGAAAAATAAAATAAAAATAATAAAAATGAAAAGTATGAAGATCCTAAGGTCCAGATTTGAAGCTGAGACTCCAGGGTTGACTGGCGCGTTTTTGAATGGTTGGGATTTGTCCTGACTAATTAATCATAATTAATTAATTAAATGGTGGATTAGGGTTTAAGCATGTGATCTGGGACGTCCATACGCGCGGTAAACCTAGGATCTAAGGGCCATTATTCAAAATCAGCTTAATTAATGGGATTAGGGCAAATTACTTTTAGGTGACCGGAACAGTGTTCCGGTCATCTTCTCCGGTGAGCACAAACCCTAGATTCTTCCCTAAGCCTCTAATCTCCAAATTTCTTGCCCAGAAATGATCCCCGAACATCCCTGACCTAAACCCCCAATCAAAAATCATTTATTTTGCATCATGAACAAGATTCGAACCAAAACGTGAAAACGGGAAAAATTTCAGAACACGCATACATCATGGTTTCTCAACCATTCTAAAAAATAATTACATCCCCATGACCAGGGGAACACAGAGAATCATTCAAGAACTTAAAAACATGTTTCTGGGAAAAAAGTTCTTGAGCTATACCTGAGATTGAACCTCCTGATTCTGGGCTTTCTGGATCCTTCTTTGGTGCAAATCCACTCCTATGAACCTCCTGATGATGAAATGAAGCTTTGAAAGCTTTGAGAATGACTGGTTTTGAAATTCCAGCTCTGGTGTAGCAGATTTTGAGGTTTTGGTATGTGATGTTTCAGGTTGTTTTGATGGTTGATTATGGTTCTATAGATGATGTGTGACTTGTTGGTGAAGAAAAATTTGAAGTTTGATGGCTGTGGAAGGAATTTCGAAGATATGAAAGTTTTGACAATTTTTGTGAATCCTAGCTTATGGGATAGTTCAGGCTTGTGTGTGTGGTTGTTTCAAGTCCTTGAGGTCCACATAACATATGCTGATTGGCCAGAGGGTTGGTAATGTCACAGCTTGATTGGTATGGGCAAAAAATGCAAAATTCAAGATTTTGTGTACCATAGGTATGGCTCGGGTCAGAGAAGATCTTAGGGCTTGTCCTGCTTCAACTTGGGTCAAGGAAGGCCTTTGGATCAGATTTTGTGAGCTGGATGGCCTTGATCAAGAGTTCCCAATGTTCTTGCATATTTCCCTCTTTGGAATTTCTTGTGAACCAAGGCAAGGAACCTTATGAATTCTTGGACAATTTGCAGCAAAATGAATCATATGATGTTGTTATGATGCTTTGAGATCAATTAGCAACCAAACCAATCATTAGAAGTCCTTCTTGCAAAAATCCCTTTCTTGAAAATTTATGAAAAATGCCTTATGGAAGGTTGTGATCCAAGGCATGAAACTTTGTGAATTTGTGAAATTTCTGATTTTGGCAAGTTGTAATGATGCATATAAGTCATTTATAAGTCACAAAATGGTTTGGCATGAGGTTTTGCAAAAAATCCCTTTTGGCATGAAACATGAACTTATGTGATTTTTGCCAACTTTGGAAAGCCATAACTTGAGTTCAAAAATGAATTAGATCTTGTTCTTGTACTTTTTGAAAAGGGAATGATCCAATCTACAACTTTAATGACCAAGAATTTTTCATTTGAAGCATTTTTGGTTAAGAAAGAGGAGGTTGAAAAACTTTCCCAAAATGGAAAGTTTACATTACAAGTCATTTCCATATTTGGCAACTTTTGGTTTTGCCCACTTTTCTTTATATTTGTGAACTTCTAAGCACTTCAATGATCAAATAAAGACCATATAACTTCATTTTGATGAAAAATCCATTTTGGTTCCATGTTAGGGGGCCTCAGATGCCCTGATTTGGCTCTGACTTGCTCAAGAAGTTACCCAGTGATCAGATGGCTTCCACAATGAATTTTTCCATCAAACTTGGTATGAATGATCCTTATAACATATTGAGACCAATAGAAACAAGAATGAACAAAAAATTTGAAGTTATAGCCTCTGAAACCAAAACCCTAATTTTAGGTCATCTGTGCAGTTAAACTTGGCTCTGCTTCCATGCCTTGCCAGCTCTTGTGATTTTCTGAATATCTTGATCTTTGGAAGATATAATATGATGTTTGAACATACATAGACCCTCTTGAGATGATTGAAGACCTTTGGAGTGGCTCAGATAGCTCATGGATTGCTCAGATCACAAACCCTAGATGCAGATGACTTTGAACCAATGCAGTGAAGCAAAAATGCAACATGATATGATATGATTGAACTTATGCAAATGAAAAGATCACAAGCCATGGTGTGAACTTGGTGAGGGAAAATTTGGAGTGTTTACAGAGGCTGTTAACTTTCTTCACCAAGGTCAAGTTGAATTATATTCCTCAAGATGAAAACCAGTTCGCCGATGCTCTAGCAACTTTGTCGTCTATGATTAAAGTTTGTCAAGAGAATTTTGTGCCTCGAATCATGGTCTCCCATCTTGAAAGACCTGCTTATGTCTTTGTAGTTGACAGTGGTGAAGATAACAAACCTTGGTATCATGATATCAAGCAATTCTTGAAGGCTTAAGAATACATGGCTGGGGCATCCAGTAAGGACAAGAAGACCCTTAGAAGACTAGCAGGCAGTTTCTTCTTGAATCAAGATGGTGTGCTATACAAGCGAAACTTCGACATGGTTCTGCTCAGATGCGCAGATAGACACGAAGAAGACCTGTTGATGCAAGAGGTTCATGAAGGCTCCTTTGGTACCCATGCTGGAGGACATGCTATGGCCAAGAAATTGTTGAGATCGGGGTATTATTGGATCACCATGGAATCCGATTGTTGTAAATACTCCCGTAAATGTCACAAGTGTGATATTTATGCCGATAAGGTCCATGTGCCTCCGAATCCATTGAGTGTCATGTCTTCACCGTGGCCGTTCGCCATGTGGGGCATTGATATGATTGGAAAGATCGAGCCGACAACTTCCAACAGTCACTGTTTCATCCTGGTTGCTATAGACTATTTTACGAAGTGGGTCGAAGCGGAGTCTTATGCCAATGTTACTAGACAAGTGGTCGCCCGGTTTATTAAAAGAGACATCATTTGCCGGTACGGAATTCTCGAAAGAATCATTACTGATAATGGTTATAATCTCAACAACAAGATGATGGCTGACTTGTGTCGGGATTTCAAAATAGAACATCACAACTCTTCTCCATATTGCACGAAGATGAATGGCGCCGTCGAGACGGCCAACAAGAACATCAAGAAGATCGTGCAGAAGATGGTTGTAACATACAAAGACTGGCACGAGATGCTACCATTCGCTTTACATGGGTACAGAACGTCAGTGCGTACCTCAACAGGGGCAACCCCATTCTCACTGGTGTATGGTATAGCAGTTGTATGCCATGGACAGTTGTATCAGCGGCGGATGAAGCAGGCTTTTGACAAGAAGGTACGACCATAGAGGTACATACCAGGTGACTTGGTGCTGAAAAGGATTCTTCCTCCTCTTAACGATCACAGGGGCAAATGGAAACCTAATTATGAAGGACCGTTCGTGGTTAAAAAGGTTTTCTCAGGTGGAGCCTTGATGCTGACAACCATGGATGGAGAAGACTTCCAGTCCCCTGTCAACACAGACGCAGTAAGAAAATACTTCGTGTAAAAAAGGACCCGCTGGATAAAAATAGAATGAAGATCCAAGCAAAAAATGAGCATCCCGGCGAGCCAAAAACAGAATAAAAGGCTCGGGCAAAAATTAGGGAAATTTCTTTAAACAAAATGTACACCTGCTGAGTTGAAAAGCCACATCGGACAGCTCAGGCAAAAAAGGGTATCCCGGTGGATTGAAAACCCGAAAGGGTGGTCCACGCAAAAGAAGGACTAACACGAACGATTGCGATCTGCGAAATTTGTAGCCTATCTGCAACTGAGGTTATTCTAAGGGTTGAAGACCTGTTCAATTATCTTTCTCAAGGGGCTGAGCGAGCGGATCGTCTTGAAGGTATACGAGTCATAATCGGGTTGAAACTTGATGAGATCCACTTCTTACATTGCCAATAGGATAGTTTGTTTTCCTTTTTGGCTATTTCCTCTTTCTAGGGAATTGCTTCCTTTGTAATGCCTATTCATGGCCATTTTTCCAAATCAATAAAAATCGATTTCAGTCAACTTGTGACTATTCGCTTCTGGTTTTTGTTTTTCATCTAGCATTGATTGATTGCGAAAACGTCCAGCAAATTGTGATTTATATGGTGTTGTGAACATTTGAATGCTTTCTAACTCACGCAGGAGGACGAAAACATTTTATATGTGACTTATGCAGGTGCAGGTACAGGTATTGCTAACAGAGCTAAAGTAGATTTTGAGGAGAAACATTTCATTATACTTGAAAAATAGCAGGTGTTTTCCCGATTGTCTCCAGTCGTCCCTAGTAGAGTTAGAAGTTGAACTCTCCCCCCAGCAAGGCAGCATAAGATTGGTGTCCTCCCCAAGTAGAGACTTCCTTTCAATACAGGGGCAATTCCCAGCAGTACAAGGATTGTCTTTCCTCCCCAGCAGTTTGCTTCCTCGGCAGAGTCATACCTCTGGTTCCATGCCTAGTCAGAGGATTTTCACTTCCCCACCGGTCTTGGCTCCCTAATCTCGAAGTCCAATTTATTTTTGGCAGTGGCGGCTGTTCAGAGCCGGTGTATCATTAACAGCTTTCCGCGCAAAGTTGTCTCCTCCTCATCAGGATGGATCAGATCAGTGCAGTGATCATCAGTTCCTCCCTAGTCAAGCCATCTGGGATACTTGCAGTCTCCTTTCCGGGAGATCCTTTGCATTTGCATTTTCATAATCATCATTACATTTGCATCCTCCAAAGCGTAGCATTTCCATCATCATGGAGCATTACGCCATAAATCCAAGCATATGCATGCCAGCATGGGCCAGTTTTGAGGTATATTATGTATGACATGTAACATCTTCTCAACCTAAAGTACTACTCGCAGAGGATAACAATATCATTTTCCAGGCATCCTTGCCTTTTCAAGTCAATATTGTCACTTATTCCGTGTCTTGTTTGGTACAACAGTCGCGTCGCAGGTTCTCGTTTAGTACAACGGTCCTGTCTTCCTGGGCTCTCGTTTATGTACAACGATCCCCTTCCATCTTATCCTATTTTCTTCGTGTTTCTGGTTATCGACTGAGGCCGGTATGCCATTGCATCTCCATTCGAGGATGGTTTCGTGTTAGATCCGAGGATCTTTTGAGAGTTGTCATTCGAGGATGGCATTCTTTTCTTCAAATCCTTCTGAGGTTGGTCTCGTTGTTTTGGCTATCATTCGAGGATGATAGACCATTTTGAGCTTATTGATTGAGGTCAGTGTGTCTCTTTTGCAAAGTCTGTCTGAGGTCATTCTTTGTGTTTCTGGTTATCGACTGGGGTCGGTATGCCATTGCGTCTCCATTCGAGGATGGTTTCGTGTTAGATCCGAGGATCTTTTGAGAGTTGTCATTCGAGGATGGCATTATTTTCTTCAAGTCCTTCTGAGGTCGGTCTTTTTGTTGTGGCTATCATTCTAGGATGATAGACCATTTTGAGCTTATTGATTGAGGTCAGTTTGTCTCTTTTGCAATGTCTGTCTGAGGTCATTCTTTGTGTTTCTGGTTATCGACTGAGGCCGGTATGCCATTGTGTCTCCATTCGAGGATGGTTTCGTGTTAGATCCGAGGATCCTTTGAGAATTGTCGTTTGAGGATGGCATTCTTCCCAACATATTTTATTACCCCGAGTTCAAATTTCCAGGTTTATTCGAGTATTCAATTACTCCATATCTTGAATGTCTAAAAGCTTTCGCAATTATTCATTCAAGCTTGTAGATAATTGAATAGGGGCAGCTGTAACACCTCAAAATTTTCCCTCTCATATCCTCAATGTTTTTCATATCATTTAGCATACATAAGTGTAAACACCCCAAATTTGCCCTCACCCATTCACACCATGGCTTGTGATCATTTCATATGCATAAGTTCAATCATAGCATCTCATATTACATTTTTGTTTCACTGCATTGGTTCTAAGTCATCTGCATCTAGGGTTTGTGATCTGAGCAATCCAAGAGCTTTTTGAGCCACTCCAAAGGCCAGCAATCACTCCAAAGGGGTCCATGTATGTTCAAGCATCATATTATATCCTCTCAAAGTCAAGAATGTCAAAGAATCACAAGAACTGAGAATGGCATGGAAGCAGAGCCAGGTTTAACTACACAGATGACCTGAAATTAGGGTTTTGGTTTCAGAGACCATAACTCCAAGTTTTTTGGTCATTCTTGTTTCTATTGGTCTCTATATGGTATAGGGAGTATGCATATCAAATTTCATGAAGAAATTCCATGGGGAAGTCATCTGATCAAGAGTTGACTTTTCAAGCAAGTCAGTGTAAAATCAGGGCATCTGAGGCCCCCAATGACTAAACCGAAGGGTGTTCTTCATTATTTTGATTGTATATGATCTTTATTTGATCATGGAAGATGTTAGAAGTTCACAAATTTGAAGAATTTCAAGTCTTTTGCAATTTTAATGAAATTGCCATTTTAGGAAACTTTTTCAACCCTTGCTTTTTGATTCAAAAATGCTTCAAATGAAAAAACTTTGGTCATGAAAGTTGTAGAATGGATCATTCCCTTTTCAAAAAGTACAAGAACATGACCTAATTCATTTTGGATCAAAAGTTATGGCTTGTCAAAGTTGGCTAAAATCACAAAATTTGAAGTTTTCTACCAAAGGGACATTTTGCAAAATGACTTGATCAAGTGTTCTAAAGGCCTCAAATGTGTATCATTTCCACACAACATGATCATGTGACCTCTAATGTTCAGAATGGGCCAAAGGATCATTCATTTTTATGACTTATGGAGCAAGAAAATTCAAAGGAAGCAAAAGTGAACCAACTTGCAAAACTCATCATAAGTTACAATCCACTTGCTGGCTGACATCAGAACCAATCCTAGGGTTCTCCCCACATCATGCTGCGTAGGACACACCTTTTGTCCTTGGCTAGCAAGTAGCCCATGCTTCTCTTACACAACTTTGACATTTTGGCAACTTGAGCCATACCTATCACAAAAGCACACATCACCTCATCTGACCAATCCCAATTATTTATACAAGCCAAAAGCAAGACAAAGCATACACAACACAAGCCTGAAGCACTCTCTAACTCAGCTTGCTCATTTTCCACCTCTTGTGCAAAACCATTCGAAACTCATCACACAGGCCTCAAACACAAAAACTAACTTCACAAATCAACTCAACACACTTCCCTGATCACAAACCACCCTTCACCATGGCCTGAAACTCAAAGAATCAAAAACACGATCACCACCTGCCATTGAACAGAACTTCTGCCATCTCTCAAACCACCCATTATAAACTCCAAACAAACATTGCAAGCTTCTTAGGAGGATCATTGGAATGGATTTGAGCCAAAGAAACAGCCAGAAAGCTCTTGAATCGAAAGCTCCATCTCAGGTATCATCCAAGAACATTTTTCCAGAACTTGTGTTTTAAGTTACAAACTGATTCTATGTGGTGTGCTGATCATTTTGAGCTTTGAACCAGTAGAAATGGTTGCGTGTGTAGGTTGTATTTGATCTCTGAAATTTTTGTGTATTTTCCGTTTTGATTCGTTTCTCATGATTCAGTGGAAATGAATGGATTTTGGGGTGGGGTTTAGGTTTAGTGATGATTAATGATTGATTCTGGAGAGATTTGGGAGGTTTCATGGCATATTGAGAGAGATTGAGAAATGAGCTAGCCGGAGAAGACGACCGGAACAGTGTTCCGGTCGCCTGAGAGTGATTAGGGCAGGATTAGGGTTAATGACATTAATTAGGGAAGTTTGAATTTCAGCCCTTGGATATGGCGCCAGGTCAATTCACACGCGTGTATGTTTGAATCTTAGCCCTTGGATGCGCTGACTTTCCCATTTTCAGTTTATTTTCATTTTATTTTTCATTTAATTTGATTTGATTTCTTCATTTTATAAAAATAGTAAAACAATTCTAAAAATTCTGAAAATTTTTGTACAAACTTTTATTAATTTTCAGAAACCAAAAACATTTTTATTTTTATTTTTTGCATTAAAAAATATTTTTAAATCATTTAAAAGTTTATTTTTAATTAATTAATGAGAATTAATTAATTAAAAATACTTTTAGGTATTTAAAAATCACCAAAAAATTCATGAAACCCTTAAAATCATTTAGAAACATTGTCCAAGTCCCAAACCAAATTTCTTTTTTGATCTTGATGCATTTTGACAATTTTCCATGGAATTAATTCAATTTCAAAGCATTATTTTGATCCAATCTTTGAAAATTCATTGTTGCCTAGTCTTTGAGAGTTGGACTTTGATTCTTTTTGCATTGTGTCTTGCATATCATGTAGTTTGTAGGATTAAATTGGCATGAATTGATCCTGCATTTCCCATTTGTTTGACATTTTTCTTGTCAAGGTACCTTAAAACCCTATAAATCTTAAGAAATTCATAACCCTAACTAGGTTAAGAATTGGATCCCCTCCTTTGGGCAGTGAGTTTGTGTAGGGTTAGGGTTCCTTTGAGTGCATTTTCAATTTTTTATCTTGATGTTTGCTTCTGGTTTTGGTTTTTGTTTTGTGCATTGATCATAAACCCTAATTTGGGCTTCCTTTTGCATCCATCTTGCATTTGCTTGCATACCATGACTTGCCATGACATTTTATGCATCCATTTGATTCATTAGACATCTTAAGACATATTAGAAGCATGTTTGATCATTGCATATTTCATTTGCCACTTTGTATGTCATTTGCATTCCATAACTTTTCATGTATGTTCATGGTGCTAAGCATGCTTCATTTGCATCAACATATTTGTATGATCATCCCCATGCCTTGTTCCATGTTTGCATCATCTCATAGCATCATTATCATCTCATATATGCTTCTGGTTTTGGTTGGCATCATGCCATTTCATCTCATTTTGCATTGCATTGCATTTCTTTCACTAACTTTTCAGGTGGTAAGTTACTTTGAGAAGTGAATTTGCCTTCACTTCTCACAATTTCTTTTCATCTCCTCTTGTGAATCATTGCTGCATTTTGTCTTGTGCTTGAGATTGAGCTTGCTATTTCTTTCTCTCCTTACTTTCTTTCTTCAAGTGACTTGTCTTCTTAAATGAAGCAAGTTGCTTTGCTTCTCTCTGCTCCTTTCATTTGCTTCCTGGTGGTTCCTTTGAAGATTTCTCTTGTTAACCTCACAAACCTTAGGAACAACCAAGCATGACAATGATTAGGGTTTTGATTAGTTCCCCACTTAGTTTTTACCTTTGTGTCTCATTGAGTCTTCTCCTCTCACCTCATAATCAGGGACTAAACCATAAAGGCTTTAAGGCTTTGTGATTAAGCTTATGCATGCATCCTTCTATTAGGATGGAGTGTATAACTTTAATCCTAAGTGTTAAACCCTTAATGTGTTTAAATCCCTTAACCAATACACTTAATAATCATCAAGACATCAAGCTTGTAACTTGGGCCTTGCATTAGGGTTCTAATTCTTCCTTAAATTGGTTAAGAAGGACTAACCCTAGTGTTAATGGACAAGTCCCCCTCAAGTTGTCTTACAAATCATAAAATTCACTTCATCATCTTATCATTAACTAAAACCCACTTAATAAAGGTTTTGTTTTGTCATGAGTTTAATCCCTAATCATGGATTAAGTTGAGGAGCTTTCCTCAGCTTAAATATTCTCATTTATTATCCTTCTATTAGGATGGTGTAATGGGTCTGTTTAATCCCTGATTATGGCTTAACCTCATTACTCAACACTAAACAAAAACAACAAAAACATCTAAATAATCACAAATAGGTTAATGATCTTAATCCTACACCATGGTGATTAAGTGTGAGATGCTGACTTCACACTTAAGGTATCCTCATTACCCCTAATCAGAGGGAAGATGTGATGAGTTTACTAAGTCCATTGGTTTAGGCTTAAGCTCATTAACTTATGCCAAACTTTCAAAAGCAATAAAAGACTGAAAACTCAAAAACAAACAATAATCGTCTCCTCCGGGATTCTTTTCTCATCTCATTCACTCATAAACGAGAACTTGCTTCTTCCGTCTAAGGCAAGACAGTTAGCACCTGAGCCAGACAGGTCATACACTTGAGCATAGACAAGTAAGCAATTCACAGTCAATTCATCTTTCAGTCTCTTTGGGTCGAACTACGGTGTTCTGACTTCCTCATTGCACGAGAGGATACGTAGGCATAACTTAACAGTTATCGAACAAAAGTCTCTGTATATTCCCCCTCCTTCCAGTTTCATTCTTTTAAGCCTCATGATCTTGAGCATTTCATTCCTGTTCTTACACTGACACTGTACATTTACACACTTCACACTTCTTTTATACTGACACTTGCACTCTTTCCAGCTCTTTTATACACAGATTGCACTGACACTACCCCTTTAAAACACAAATCTTTTAAGCGTGGATCCCGTCGAGTACGACGGACAATCTGGGTGCTAATACCTTCCCAGGTTGTAACCAACCCCCTTTCTCAGTCTCTCTGGTTCGCAACCGTCTTATCCATGTCTTTCTAGGTCTATGCAGCATTGCCTTTCCTCCGGGATAAAAATGCCTAGCTAGAGACTCTTTCATTTCTCTTGAGTTCACTCCTGTGTGTTTTCATGTCCCTTTCGCCGACCGTTCGCATCTGTACCCTATTTGACCCGGCTTCATTTAGTGGGAGCGACAGCTTGGCGACTCTGCTGGGGAATCTTATACTGTAACCAGGGCTTCTGGTTCTTTTTGTGGGTTCCTCCTAGCGCTTGATTGATTTGTGTTTACTGGGGTGTTATGTGCTATATGTGTTTGTATATTTTTTTTGTTTATTGCTTTATGTACAGTTGTTTTATTGCTTTTTTTATAGCTTTACATATATCATACTGTCATACTGTGCTGGCTGGATCTGGTTTTGTTGCTTTGGTGGGTGGGTGTTCTATTGAGAGTTAAGGTCCTATACCTGGGACCTGAGTGACACCTAGGCTAGAGTGGTTCATGTTCTTTCCCATTCCATTTCGGTCTGGTGCGGGAATATGAAACACGGTTCAGATATGGGTTTCTTCTTGAGAACTCTGTGCTACAGATTTCCTGTAGTGCTAGGGCTATCTGGGAAGCCTGCTAAGTCTGGATGACCTTTATTATTGACCTTCAGAAACTGAGGTGAATTAGAGGAGGATCCTTTATGGTTATTGTAAACACTGTACCTCCGGGTTAGAAGTGTTTACACTTCTCATAACTGATCCAAGTCTGAGGATCCTTATTTTAGAACACCACCTGTAAGGGGGTTGGGCTTTTTACAGGTTTGCAGGTACCCTTGACCCCAGCATACCCTGTTACTTTGTTTTGATTAAGAGTACTCCATTTTGGGATAGTTCTTGTGATTTTAACCCTGGACATGCGACTCTTTATTTGAGTCCCCCACCTTGGTTACTGGACTTATGAACCTCCATCTGGATTTCTTGAACATACATGGACCTATATCAAGGCAGTCAATCAGATCCAGCTTGATCACAAACCCTTGCATATCATTTGCATACATTGCATCATTTAACATTTGCTTATTTGTTTTTCAGGGTATCCATACTATATTTTGGCTTGGTTTTGACCCCTTCATCTGCATAGACCTATCTGCTTCATATACCACTTTTCAGAGAGCATTATGGAGGCATCCTTGATGTGGTTATGGATTTGGACCCTTCCCAGAGGAGCTTGATTCATACTTGCCTGCAGTTCTATGATCCCCCTATGAGGTGCTTCACCTTTCAGGATTTTCAGTTGGGGCCTTTGTTAGAGGAGTATTCATCATTGGTTGGTGTACCTGTCAGGGGTGGAGTCCCCTTCAACCCTGAGATGGCTTTTCCTAGTAATGAAGAGTTGGCAAGAGCATTATATCTGGAACCCTCTCTGACTTGACAAAACATGACTACCAAGGCTGGAATCTCTGGTCTACACTTGGATTTCTTGACTTCTCAGGCCATCCTGAAGGCCTCCTTGGGAGAGTGGAAGGCAGTCTGTGCTTTGTTAGCCCTCAGCATATATGGGGTTATACTTTTTGCAGATGAGCCTAAATTTATTAGCAAGAGTGTCATTCACCTTTTCATTCTGAGGAACCCAGTACCCACCTTACTAGGAGATCTCTACTACTCTATCCATCAAAGGAATGAAAAGCAAAGAGGAAGATTGGTGAGATACTGTGCTCCCTTGTTCCATACCTGGCTGCTCAAGCACTTGCCCAAGACTGATGCATTCTTGAATCCTCACCAGCAAAAGAATTGGGCTAGAAGACTCACTGCTTTGACCTCAGCTGATATCAGGTGGTGCACTCAGAGCACCAAGGGTAGGGACATCATTACTAGTTGTGGACAGTTTCCCGATGTACCCCTGATAGGAGTGAAGGGTTGCATCAACTATAACCCTCTGTTATTCAAGAGACAATTGGGCTATGCATTGGTTCATCCTCCTAGAGCACAGGACTTGGCTGAAACCCTTTATTGTGAGGTTAAGCCTAATCTAGCTATTGTCAGGCAAGCATCCTGGGCTTGGGACAATGTCCAGACGAAGGGAATGACTGTTCTTGGAAGATGCAACAATGTGGCCTCAGCTCAGTACTATGAGTGGTATCATGCCAGGGCTCAAATTTCTGGGATGCCCTTTACCATTGAGGATGCACTAGGGACATCCACAGCACCACCTCCAGCTACTGTCAGCTTAGAGGAATTTGAGAAACTGAAAGAGAGGAATGAGAATCTGACTCAGGCTCTATAGAAGACACTCTGGGAGAGGAGTGATGGTCGCCTGGACATTGAGAGGTTAGAAAAGCTTAAGGTGGAGCATCTAGCCAGGATTAAGAATTCAGAGGACTACATTAAGAAGTCGAGGGCTGGAGAACAAATTTTGAAAAATGCCTGCAAGGAGGCTCAGTTCCAGAAGGCCAGGACTGATCTGTACCTGAAAGAGAGTCAAGCTAGGTGGGTCAGGATCACCGAAGCTCGTACTCAGGAAGATAAAAGGACTCAGGACAAGATTGAGCAGTTGGAGGCTAATGCAAAGGAGAAACAGGAAGCCCTGCTAGCAGCCCAGAGAGAGATCTCAGAGTTGAAGATTAGAGCTGGTGTGAAGAGGTCAAAGGACCAGGGCAGACACAAGAAGCTAACTGCAGCTATTGCCACCAGGAATCTTCTCATCAGGAATCTCACGGAGCGTCCAGCTGATCCTGTGACTGAAGCACTTCTAAAGGAAGTTCAGGAGGATGAGTTTGATCTTGGTGTATGACTTTTGCTTGTTGTTGCTTTCATTTCATTGTACTTTTCCTTTTGGTGTTGTATTTTGACCCCTCAAGGGGCATGTATTGTAAAAAGAAACAAACTATGTATCATTTACTTTTTGTAATATATGTGTTGGTTTTTTTTATCTGAGTTCTTTCAAGCAACATCAAAAGCATCTTCCTCAGGGGTCTGGAAAGGTCAAAACCAAGTGCCAAGCCAGATACCTTGGAAACAAATAAGCGTATTGCATTGCATACTAACCTTTGTTTTGTTTTGTAGGTTTGTTTTGTTTTTGTTACTAACTCTGTTGTGGTTCAGGAACTATTGCTCGACGTCGGGTGTTTCCACTCAACCGTCCACACAGATATCCTACCCGCAACAACCTTCCGGGTATACAGATGGACCAGGTACAACAGGACCTTACAGAGGTTAGGGCCCAAATGGCCAATGAGAGACTTGAAATGAGGAATCGGATGACTCAGTTTATGGAGGTGATGAATGGTTTAGTTCAGAGCCAAGAAAGATTAAGAGCATTGGTAGAGAGGCAGACTCAAGAAGACCCCCATCTAGGGACTGGTGGGACAAGCAACAATGAGAGGGTTCAGCCTCATGTCAACCCACCTGTGTATGGCCCTCATCTTCACCCAGAGATTAACATCCCTGCTAATGTGCAAGGGAATGCTACTGCAGGTAGGGTACTGCAAGAAGACCCCCAGGAAGATCAGTTCACTGTGATGGGAGCTGGGGATGAAGCCTATGACAGAAGGCTAGATGAGATTGCTGAAAATTTAAGGTCCTTGGAGTCTCAAAACTCCTTGGGTTTTGATGTTATGGACATGGGCTTAGTGGACGGGGTCAGAATTCCCCACAAGTTTAAACCTCCGTGCTTTGAGAAATACAACGGAACCTCCTGTCCACGGACCCAATTACAATCCTTTCTGGGGAGGCTGAAGGCATATACCATGGATGAAAAGCTATGGATGTTTTATTTTGAGGATAGCTTAACCGGAGCTTCGAGGGAATGGTACTCTCATCTAACAGAGCAACCATCAGGTGCTGGAAGGACCTGGCTGAGGCCTTCATTAGACAATACCAGTACAACTTGGATATGGCTCCCAACAGGACTCTCCTGATGGGAGTGTCACAATCCTCCAGAGAAAGCTTCCGGGAGTACGCCCAGAGGTGGAGACAGCTCGCTGCTGCTGTCCAGCCACCCATGTCAGAAAGGGAAATGGCTGACATGTTTATGAACACCCTCCAAGGGACATACATTGACAGGCTAGCTGCCTTCTCTTCTACTAGCTTTGCGGATGTAGTTATAGCTGGAGAAAGAATTGAGAGCCTATTAAAGATGGGAAAGATTTCCGACAACGGTGCTAGCTCTTCCAACAACCCAAGAAAGCCTTTTGTGGGCCCAAGAAGAACTGGTGAGACTAATGCTATCCATACCAGCAGGGGCAGACCCCAATACGTTCACAGGTCAGTGGCAGCTGTCACCATTCCCACTCCAACTCTTCAGCAATCAGTGTATCAACCACAACAACAACCCCACTACCAGCAACAAGCTCAGTATCCACCCCAGAGAAATTATAACAACAACAACACCAGCAACAACAATCAGCAAAGACCATTTCAACAGAGACCATCTCAGGCCAATAGGGTGATTGATCCGATCCCTATGCCTTATGCCACATTATTGCCACAACTCCTGAAACTCAACCTGGTTGAGGTAAGGACATTGGCACCACCAGATCCTTCCAGTCTACCCAGAAATTATGACGCCAACGCCAGATGTGCTTTTCACTCAAATGCACCTGGCCACAGTACAGAGAAGTGCAGAGCTTTGCAGATGAAGGTGCAAGACCTGGTAGATTCCAAAGCTCTAAACTTTGCACCCCCGCCAAATGTCAATAAGAACCCTATGCCCAACCACGGAGGACCCAGAATAAATGCTATTGAGGAAGATAAGTCGTCTTACTTGATAACCAGTGTGGGGCAGATTCGGACACCTTTGGTAGAGATTAAAGCTCAACTCCTTGAATGTCAAATATTCCCCGGGTGTGAGCTAGGTTGTGCCTATTGCAACATTTCAGTGAATGGGTGTAATAACTTGAGAGATGGCATAGATGGTCTCATCCAGAGTGGTCTACTTCAAATCACAACATCAATACCTACAAATCCAGCAATCTCCTTAACAACAATTCCCGAGTCTTCTACAACTGCAACAACAATAATTCCAAGCAATTCATCAGCACTATCAACAATATCTCCATCCACCATATCAGCAAATTATACAAACATCCCTTCTACAACTTCAGCACCCCTTCATTCAGAATCTCCTACAACATCAACACTCATCCAGTCAACGGTGTCTCCTACTACATCAACAGATGAAAGTGTCTCAACGGTTACAATTTATTATGATCCTGCAAATGATTTTGCTTACAACTCACAAAGTGCCATTCTTGTCAGAGCACCGGTTACAATATACTATGATCCACATACTATCATGGTCCCTTCTGCAGCTGCTATCAGTCCAGTCACTATCACGGTGCCTGGGCCAATTCCTTATGAAAGCAGTAACGCCATCCCTTGGCATTACGGCTCTGATCTATACTGCGAAGGACAGAAAATCACTTTGGAATCATCAACTTCTTCACCACAAATAGACAATGTGGGAGGAGGCGGAGGCTTCACTCGAAGCGGACGTCTCTTTTCCCCACAAATTCCAAGACCCACTGCTGAAGCAGAAGCTGCTGCCAAAGCAAAAGGGAAGAGCCTGGTGCAAGAAGAACAAGTTGCTAAAGAAGCTTTAAAAACCCCTTTTGATCAAGAGGTTGATGAATTCATGAGAATCATCAAGAAAAGTGATTACAAGATAGTGGACCAGCTTCACCAGACACCTTCCAAGATCTCCATTTTATCATTGCTAATGTGCTCCGAGGCTCATCGGAACGCACTACTAAAAGTCTTGCACGCAGCTTATGTGCCAGAGGAGATTACAGTCAATCAGTTAAAGGCAGTGGTTGGAAACGTCAACGCTAGTCATGGACTGGGATTTACCAACACTGATTTGACTACGGAAGGTCGCAAGCACAACAAGGCTTTGCACATTACCATGGAGTGTAAGGGTGCAGTTCTTTCCCATGTACTGGTAGACACAGGGTCATCCCTCAATGTCTTACCTAAAAAAGCCCTTGTGAAGCTGGAGTATGAAGGATTGGCATTACGTCCCAGCAACTTGGTAGTAAGAGCCTTTGACGGTTCTAAGAGATCAGTTCTGGGAGAGATTGAGTTGCCTATAACGATTGGCCCACAGACTTTCAAAACGACCTTCTACGTGATGGACATTCAGCCGGCCTACAGCTGTTTGTTGGGTAGACCTTGGATTCATGCCGCTGGCGCAGTTACGTCTACCCTTCACCATAAGTTAAAATTCGAGTGGGAGGGCCAAGTCGTTACTATTTGTGGAGAGGAAGATATTTTTGTTAGCCATCTGGCTACATACAAATACATTGAGATGGATGGGGAGATCCACGAAACTATGAGTCAAGGGTTTGAGGCCTTAAACATAAATGAAGCATCCGCTGTACCTGGAACCTCAATGACATCTTATCAGCAAGCCCGAAAGGTTGTTGAAGAGGGGACTGCCCAAGGCTGGGGCAAGTTGCTGCCCATAGAGAAGAAGGAGGATAGATTTGGGTTGGGTTACAAACCAACTCAACAAGATCAAGCAGAGGCTGCTAAGAAGCCCAATTTTGTCAGTGGGGGGATGCTCACCCCCGATGCCGTGAACAACTTGGAAGACGAGGATGAAAGCGACCGCAACCTGGAGAGTTGGATACGTCCAAAGATCCCGGGGAGCAGTATCTCAAACTGGTCTTCCCAGGAAATTATAAGGGTTACTCCTGCAGAGTAATTATTATTTCCTGTATTTTTAAGCATGCATCAAGTCTTGCATCTTGCCCAAGATGACAAGACTCATTTTGTATTCGGGCCATCTGTGATTTTGTGCAACAAGATTAATCAATGACAATCAGACATCTTTTGCAAATGAGTCTTTTTCTTTTCCGTTCACTATTTTTTCATTTTTCTTTTTGTACAAAAATAAAATGGCAATGTTTTCAAAATGACAACTTCATTTCACTTTTTCTTCTAAACAATATTAAAATCAAATCACTAAAATGAACAATCTAAACCCTTGCAGAGAGTGCCTTTCAGACTGCACCGACAACAACACGGCTATGACTTCGTATGACTTTGACAATCCAATCAATCAAGCTGATGAAGGGGTTGAAGAAGAGTATGAGCTTCCTGAAGAGTTAGCCAGGTTGTTGAGACAAGAGGAAAGGGTTATCACTCCTCATCAGGAGGAGGTCGAAACGATTAATCTTGGTACAGATGAAGACGTGAAAGAGGTTAAGATCGGGGCCTGCTTACAAGGCTCAGTGAAGAGACAATTGGTTGACCTGCTTCAGGAATATGTGGATGTGTTTGCTTGGTCTTATCAAGATATGCCAGGGTTGGACACCGACATTGTTGTGCACAAGCTACCACCGGTAAAACAGAAGTTGCGCCGTACTCGCCCAGACATGGCAATGAAAATCAAAGAAGAGGTACAAAAACAGTGGGACGCCGGGTTCCTTGCTGTAACTAGCTATCCGCCGTGGGTGGCTAACATAGTACCTGTGCCTAAGAAAGACGGCAAAGTAAGAATGTGTGTTGACTACCGGGACCTGAACAGAGCCAGCCCAAAAGATGATTTCCCATTACCTCACATTGATGTATTGGTGGATAATACGGCTCAGTTCTCGGTATTCTCCTTCATGGACGGATTTTCAGGATACAATCAGATCAAAATGTCACCTGAAGACATGGAGAAGACAACCTTCATCACACCCTGGGGCACGTTCTGTTACAAGGTAATGCCCTTCGGACTGAAGAATGCTGGTGCAACATATCAACGGGCTATGGTGACATTATTCCACGATATGATCCATAAAGAAATCGAATGTTATGTGGATGACATGATTGCCAAGTCCCTCACTGAAGAAGACCACCTGGTAAATCTGCTAAAGCTATTCAAGCGTCTGAGGAAGTACCAGCTAAAGTTAAACCCCAACAAATGCACATTCGGGGTGCGATCTGGTAAGCTGCTGGGATTTATTGTAAGTGAGAAAGGGATTGAAGTTGACCCTGATAAAGTCAAAGCTATTCAAGAGATGCCTGCACCAAAGTCATAAAAAGAGGTTCGAGGGTTCTTAGGTCGATTGAACTACATTTCACGGTTCATATCTCAGCTTACAGCAACCTGCGAACCTTTGTTCAAACTACTGAGAAAAGAACAAACGGTCAGGTGGAACAAAGACTGCCAGAAGGCTTTTGACAAGATCAAGGAATACTTACAAGAGCCTCCAATCCTTATGCCTCCAGTTGAAGGAAGACCTCTGATAATGTACTTGACAGTATTAGAAGAGTCGATGGGGTGTGTGTTGGGCCAGCATGACGAGTCTGGTCGAAAAGAGTATGCAATTTACTACCTAAGCAAAAAGTTTACCGACTGTGAACAACGTTATTCACTGCTCGAGAAAACTTGTTGTGCTTTAGCGTGGGCTGCTCGCCGACTGAGACAGTATATGTTGACCCACACCACTTTGTCGATTTCAAAAATGGACCCAGTTAAGTACATATTTGAGAAGCCAGCACTCACCGGACGGGTTGCAAGATGGCAAATGATCCTCACGGAATATGACATCCAGTACACATCTCAGAAAGCCATCAAGGGCAGTGTATTGTCTGAATATCTTGCTGAGCAACCTATTGATGATTACCAGCCTATGAGATCTGACTTCCCTGATGAGGACATCATGTTCATAAAAGCAAAAGATCATGAAGAGCCTATTCACACTGAAGGGCCTGACCCAGAAGAAGAATGGACTATGATGTTTGATGGGGCTGTTAATATGAATGGTCGTGGTGTTGGTGCAGTACTCATTACACCTAAGGGAGTTCACATGCCTTTCTCGGCAAAACTCACCTTCAACTGCACTAACAACGAAGCTGAATACGAAGCTTGCATTATGGGTCTTGAGGAAGCCATTGACCTCAGGATCAAGACTTTAACTGTATTCGGAGATTCAGCTCTGGTAGTTAATCAAACCAACGACAAATGGTACACCCACCAAGATCATCTGATACCCTACAGGGATTATACAAGAAGGTTATTGACTTTCTTCACAACGGTCAAGCTTGAGTATATCCCTCGGGACGAGAATCAGTTTGCAGATGCTCTGGCTACCATCTCATCCATGATCAAAGTTCAAGCCGCCAACTTTGTACCTCAAATTTCAGTGTCCAGGCTTGACAGACCAGCATACGTGTTCGCAGCAGATATTGTCGAAGATGATAAGCCTTGGTTCCATGACATTAAATGCTTCTCGGAGGATCAAACATACCCACCTGGGGCATCTTCCAATGATAAGAAGACTTTGAGAAGGCTTGCTGGTAGTTTCTTTCTGAACACTGATGGTTCCCTATACAAGAGAAACTTCGATATGGTACTCCTCAGATGCGTTGATAGAACAGAAGCAGACTTGTTGATGCATGAAGGATCCTTGGTACCCATGCTGGAGGACATGCAATGGCCAAGAAATTGTTAAGATCAGGTTATTACTGGATCACAATGGATGCCGACTATTGTGCCTACGCCAGAAAATGCCATAAATGCCAGATTTATGCGGATAAGGTGCATGTGCCTCCCAATCCTTTGAATGTGATGTCGTCACCCTGGCCCTTTGCTATGTGGGGCATTGACATGATTGGCAAGATTGAACCAACTGCTTCGAATGGCCACAGATTCATCCTGGTTGCTATTGATTATTTCACCAAGTGGGTCGAAGCAGCTTCATATGCAAATGTTACAAGACAAGTGGTAGCCAGATTTCTGAAGAGAGATATCATCTGTCGATACGGAGTTCCCGAGCGAATCATTACTGATAATGGTTCCAACTTAAACAACAAGATGATGGCAGAGCTGTGTCGGGACTTCAAGATCCAACACCACAATTCTTCTCCTTACAGGTCAAAGATGAATGGCGCTGTTGAGGCAGCTAATAAGAATATCAAGAAGATTGTGCAGAAGATGGTAGTCACTTATAAAGACTGGCATGAAATGCTACCGTTTGCCTTGCACGGGTACCGCACGTCAATCAGAACATCCACTGGGGCAACACCGTATCAGCTTGTGTATGGTATGGAAGCAGTCCTACCTGTTGAAGTTGAATTACCCTTCCTACGGGTACTGATGGATGTTAAGCTGAATGAAGCAGAATGGGTCCGGTCCCGGTACGAGCAACTAAGTCTGATTGAAGAGAACGGATTGGCTGCAATCTGTCACGGGCAGTTGTATCAGAAAAGAATGAAGAAAGCCTTGGATCAGAAAGTCAGACACCGAGAGTACCAAGTAGGGGATCTTGTGCTGAAAAGAATCCTCCCTCCTCATACAGACCACAGGGGCAAATGGACTCCGAACTATGAAGGACCATTTGTAGTAAAGAAAGTTTTCTCCGGTGGAGCACTCATGCTCAGCACTATGGATGGTGAAGACTTCCCGTCCCCTGTGAATTCAGATGCAGTTAAAAAATACTTCGCATAAAAAAATGACCCGCTGGACATAAAAACAGAATGTAAGTCCAGGCAAAAATAGGGCATCCCGGCGAGTCAAAAACAGAATGGAAGACTCGGGCAAAAATAAGGGAAATAAACAAAAAAATGTACACCTGCTGAGTTGAAAAGCCGCATTGGACAACTCAGGCAAAAATGGGTATCCCGATGGATCGAAAACCCGAAAGGGAGATCCATGCAAAATAAGGGAATAAGCGAACAACTGCATTCTGAATTCGTCTGTATCACCTACAACCTGGTAGACCTCGAAAGGACCAAGCTTCTCTCAGAATCAACCTTCTTCAGAAAGCAAGACGAGAAGAACGTCAAATGTCATACGAGTCATAGCCAAAGGGAAGCTCCTTGAAGCGTCGTCAACATTGCCAGCATTTTGCTTCTCAATTTATAACAATCTCCTCATTTCAGGAGATATGTTTCTTTAGCTGTATCTTGCCAATTCAGGGCACATGAATTAATAAAATCAGATTTTTGGTCACACGTACTCTTTTATTTACAAAAATGTCTGATGTCATTAATATATCGATTGCATAAATACAGATGCGTCTTTCTGAAACTACGTGCTTGCAGGAAATGTACTTATTCCCAGGAGTGTCTAAACTCCTACGACGAAATCCGGTAAGGGATACCTCGGGATTACTTGAGCGTTTCTCTATCTTTGCAGGATTGCAGGTATTCAAAAGCACAGTATGGGGCATGTAAGCTTCATCCCAGCAAGCTGGCAAATCAGTACTCGCTCAGTCTTAACACTCAAAGTGTTTTCCCCCCAGCTGAGTTGCCACTTGCTACTTCCCCAACCGAGGTGCCAATCATTCTTCCTCCTCAGCTAAATACAAAAGTCAGGGAACCACCTCCCCACAGAATTTCAGCCTCTATCCAGAAGAGCAACGCATGAAGGAATCACAACAGAGTGATGAAAGCTTCTACAAACCCCAGCTGGGTCCCTCATCACCAAGGATAGGTCTATCAGGGACTTATTCCCCCAAGCAGATACGTCTTATCAGATCTACCAATGATCTCATCCCCAACTGGGATGTCCATTTCGAGCAGATCGGCCAAAGATCTTCACAGCAACGGGATCCGAATCCCGGATCTGGTATCCTTTGCATGATCATGGCATTTGCATCATATTCACCCCACAAAGCGTAGCATTCCGTCTAATACGGAGCATTACGGCAAAAATCAAACATATTGCATAATCATAAGCCATGTTCCGAATCAAATACTTGTGAATAATGACAATCCACCAACAATATACAGAAGGCTCCCCAAAATTCCCCACTAGAGAGCCAAAAGCACTTACGCACTCCTTTTGACACCCGTCCGTGTCATCATTCCCCAGTAAAGTCGCCCGAGCACTCTTTACAAACAGACCACCCGTATTACAGATACTTCTTGACACCCGTCCGTGTCATACCCCAGCAGAAAGCCGAAGCTTCTCTTTGCACTCACAGATACTCTTGTATATACAATTCCTTGACACTCGTCCGTGTCACCTTCCCCAACGCATTTACCTAAACACTTTATATATACTATACTTTTCTCCTTTTTGGCACTCGTCCGTGTCACTCTTCCCAGCAGATTGAACATTCATCTACACATCACTCATACTTTTTATTTATACAGATACTCGTCCGTATCTTGTATACACCACTTATAAATCCCCGCAGATTCGACACTGGTCCGTGTTCTTTGTTAACCAGTTGGTACTCGTCCGTATAATCATCTCAGAACATGCGTCAAGCGTTTGTTTCTACCTGATACTCGTCCGTATCATAGACTTAAGGATGCTCGTCCGCATCTTTAATCCATACACTGTGTCAAACACTCTTGTCCTCTTGAATATAGACACTCGTCCGTGTCTACTATTCCCCAGAAGAGTCCCCTCAGATTCAACACTCGTCCGTGTTCCTTGTTAACCAGTTGATACTCATCCATATCATCATCTCTGAACACGTGTCAGTATTTGTTTCTACCCGATACTCGTCCGTATCGTAGTCTTAGGGATGCTCGTCCGCATCTTTAATCTATACACAACGTCAAAACACTTATACCTTTTATTTCCTGGATATAAACACTCGTCCGTGTTTACTACTCCCCAGTAGATCGCCAGCAAAGTAGAATTTCTGTTGTTATCTGACATTCGTCCTATGTCATGATAAACCCTGAGAGCAGCCGTCCCCTGCTAGGTGATCGTCCTTCACCTCTTGATGATCGTCCTTCATCATGCTCATCCGATGGCCGTCCCCGTCGTTGACCTTTTCTATCTGACATTCGTCCTGTGTCGTGATATTCAGCAGCCGTCCCCTGCTAGGTGATCGTCCTTCACCTCTTGATGATCGTCCTTCATCATGCTCATCCGATGGCCGTCCCCATCGTTGACCTTTTCTATCCGACATTCATCCTGTGTCGTGATATTCAGCAGCCGTCCCCTGCTAGGTGATCGTCCTTCACCTCTTGATGATCGTCCTTCATCATGCTCATCCGATGGTCGTCCCCATCGTTGACCTTTTATCCGGCATTCGTCCTATGTCGCGATATTTTCGGCAGCCGTACCCTGCCAGGTGATCGTCCTTCACCTTAGATGACCGTCCCTCATCTTACCCCTTTCAGAGCAGCCGTCCCCTGCTAGGTGATCGTCCTTCACCTTTGATGATCGTCCCTCATCATTATTTCATTTATTCCTTAACCCGATGGCCGTCCCCGTCGTGGTCCCTTTTCCTTTTCCTGATGACCGTCCTTCATCAGTGTAGCCCGATGGCCGTCCCCATCATTGGTTACCTTACTTTATGAACTTGATGGCCGTCCCCATCATTTTTCATTAATTCCCAAAGAATCTTATAACTTTACTTGATGGCCGTCCCCATCATAACCCCTTTTATCCCCAGTATGTCGGCCGTCCCCGTCATTGCTTTATTTTCCGCACTTTTCCAGCGTGTCGGCCGTCCCCGTCATTGCTCTTTCCCCAGCAGTCGTCCTCTGCTAGACGATCGTCCTCCATCGCCCATACTTTACAATATACTTTAGTTTCTTTTACAATCTATATCCCTTTTCTTCTTCATTCTGTTAGTGCAAATTTTGGACTGTCTTTGGTATTCAACCACAAGTTATCTTGTTTGCCTGTTAAGCCATAGCTTACATCCTGCAAAGCTAACTCATGTTTGAATAGGGGCAGCTGTAAACACCCCAAATTTGCCCTCACCCATTCACACCATGGCCTGTGATCATTTCATATGCATAAGTTCAATCATAGCATCTCATATTACATTTTTGTTTCACTGCATTGGTTCTAAGTCATCTGCATCTAGGGTTTGTGATCTGAGCAATCCAAGAGCTTTTTGAGCCACTCCAAAGGCCATCAATCACTCCAAAGGGGTCCATGTATGTTCAAGCATCATATTATATCCTCTCAAAGTCAAGAATGTCAAAGAATCACAAGAACTGAGAATGCATGGAAGCAGAGCCAGGTTTAACTGCACAGATGAACTGAAATTAGGGTTTTGGTTTCAGAGAACATAACTCCAAGTTTTTTGGTCATTCTTGTTTCTATTGGTCTCTATATGGTATAGGGAGTATGCATATCAAATTTCATGAAGAAATTCCATGGGGAAGTCATCTGATCAAGAGTTGACTTTTCAAGCAAGTCAGTGTAAAATCAGGGCATCTGAGGCCCCCAATGACCCAACCAAAGGGTGTTCTTCATCATTTTGATTGTATATGATCTTTATTTGATCATGGAAGATGTTAGAAGTTCACAAATTTGAAGAATTTCAAGTCTTTTGCAAAGTTGACTTTTTGGGAAGGTTTGACTTTTAATGAAATTGCCATTTTAGGAAACTTTTTCAACCCTTGCTTTTTGATTCAAAAATGCTTCAAATGAAAAAACTTTGGTCATGAAAGTTATAGAATGGATCATTCCCTTTTCAAAAAGTACAAGAACATGACCTAATTCATTTTGGATCAAAAGTTATGGCTTGTCAAAGTTGGCTAAAATCACAAAATTTGAAGTTTTCTACCAAAGGGACATTTTGCAAAATGACTTGATCAAGTGTTCTAAAGGCCTCAAATGTGTATCATTTCCACACAACATGATCATGTGACCTCTAATGTTCAGAATGGGCCAAAGGATCATTCATTTTTATGACTTATGGAGCAAGAAAATTCAAAGGAAGCAAAAGTGAACCAACTTGCAAAACTCATCATAAGTTACAATCCACTTGCTGGCTGACATCAGAACCAATCCTAGGGTTCTCCCCACATCATGTTGCGCAGGACACACCTTTTGTCCTTGGCTAGCAAGTAGCCCATGCTTCTCTTACACAACTTTGACATTTTGGCAACTTGAGCCATACCTATCACAAAAGCACACATCACCTCATCTGACCAATCCCAATTGTTTATACAAGCCAAAAGCAAGACAAAGCATACACAACACAAGCCTAAAGCACTCTCTAACTCAGCTTTCTCATTTTCCACCTCTTGTGCAAAACCATTCGAGACTCATCACACAGGCCTCAAACACAAAAACTAACTTCACAAATCAACTCAACACACTTCCCTGATCACAAACCACCCTTCACCATGGCCTGAAACTCAAAGAATCAAAAACACGATCACCACCTACCATTGAACAGAACTTCTGCCATCTCTCAAACCACCCATTATAAACTCCAAACAAACATTGCAAGCTTCTTAGGAGGATCATTGGAGTGGATTTGAGCCAAAGAAACAGCCAGAAAGCTCTTGAATCGAAAGCTCCATCTCAGGTATCATCCAAGAACATTTTTCCAGAACTTGTGTTTTAAGTTACAAACTGATTCTATGTGGTGTGCTGATCATTTTGAGCTTTGAACCAGTGGAAATGGTTGCGTGTGTAGGTTGTATTTGATCTCTGAAATTTTTGTGTATTTTCCGTTTTGATTCGTTTCTCATGATTCAGTGGAAATGAATGGATTTTGGGGTGGGGTTTAGGTTTAGTGATGATTAATGATTGATTCTGGAGAGATTTGGGAGAAGATGACCGGAACAGTGTTCCGGTCGCCTGAGAGTGATTAGGGCAGGATTAGGGTTAATGACATTAATTAGGGAAGTTTGAATTTCAGCCCTTGGATATGGCGCCAGGTCAATTCGCGCGCGTGTATGTTTGAATCTTAGCCCTTGGATGCGCTGACTTTCCCATTTTCAGTTTATTTTCATTTTATTTTTCATTTAATTTGATTTGTTTTCTTCATTTTATAAAAATAGTAAAACAATTCTAAAAATTATGAAAATTTTTGTACAAACTTTTATTAATTTTCAGAAACCAAAAACATTTTTATTTTTATTTTTTGCATTAAAAAATATTTTTAAATCATTTAAAAGTTTATTTTTAATTAATTAATGAGAATTAATTAATTAAAAATACTTTTAGGTATTTAAAAATCACCAAAAAATTCATGAAACCCTTAAAATCATTTAGGAACATTATCCAAGTCTCAAACCAAATTTCTTTTTTGATCTTGATGCATTTTGACAATTTTCCATGGAATTAATTCAATTTCAAAGCATTATTTTGATTCAATCTTTGAAAATTCATTGCTGCCTAGTCTTTGAGAGTTGGACTTTGATTCTTTTTGCATTGTGTCTTGCATATCATGTAGTTTGTAGGATTAAATTGGCATGAATTGATCCTGCATTTCCCATTTGTTTGACATTTTTCTTGTCAAGGTACCTTAAAACCCTAGAAATCTTAAGAAATTCATAACCCTAACTAGGTTAAGAATTGGATCCCCTCCTTTGGGAAGTGAGTTTGTGTAGGGTTAGGGTTCCTTTGAGTGCATTTTCAATTTTTTATCTTGATGTTTGCTTCTGGTTTTGGTTTTGGTTTTGTGCATTGATCATAAACCCTAATTTGGGCTTCCTTTTGCATCCATCTTGCATTTGCTTGCATACCATGACTTGCCATGATATTTTATGCATCCATTTGATTCATTAGACATCTTAAGACATATTATAAGCATGTTTGATCATTGCATCTTTCATTTGCCACTTTGTATGTCATTTGCATTCCATAACTTTTCATGTATGTTCATGGTGCTAAGCATGCTTCATTTGCATCCACATATTTGTATGATCATCCCCATGCCTTGTTCCATGTTTGCATCATCTCATAGCATCATTATCATCTCATATATGCTTCTGGTTTTGGTTGGCATCATGCCATTTCATCTCATTTTGCATTGCATTGCATTTCTTTCACTAACTTTTCAGGTGGTAAGTTACTTTGAGAAGTGAATTTGCCTTCACTTCTCACAATTTCTTTTCATCTCCTCTTGTGCATCATTGCTGCATTTTGTCTTGTGCTTGAGATTGAGCTTGCTCTTTCTTTCTCTCCTTACTTTCTTTCTTCAAGTGACTTGTCTTCTTAAATGAAGCAAGTTGCTTTGCTTCTCTCTGCTCCTTTCATATGCTTCCTGGTGGTTCCTTTGAAGATTTCTCTTGTTAACCTCACAAACCTTAGGAACAACCAAGCATGGCAATGATTAGGGTTTTTATTAGTTCCCCACTTAGTTTTTACCTTTGTGTCTCATTGAGTCTTCTCCTCTCACCTCATAATCAGGGACTAAACCATAAAGGCTTTAAGGCTTTGTGATTAAGCTTATGCCTGCATCCTTCTATTAGGATGGAGTGTATAACTTTAATCCTAAGTGTTAAACCCTTAATGTGTTTAAATCCCTTATCCAATTCACTTAATAATCATCAAGACATCAAGCTTGTAACTTGGGCCTTGCATTAGGGTTCTAATTCTTCCTTAAATTGGTTAAGAAGGACTAACCCTAGTGTTAATGGACAAGTCCCCCTCAAGTTGTCTTACAAATCATAAAATTCACTTTATCATCTTATCATTAACTAAAACCCACTTAATAAAGGTTTTGTTTTGTCATGAGTTTAATCCCTAATCATGGATTAAGTTGAGGAGCTTTCCTCAGCTTAAATATTCTCATCTATTATCCTTCTATTAGGATGGTGTAATGGGTCTGTTTAATCCCTGATTATGGCTTAACCTCATTACTCAACACTAAACAAAAACAACAAAAACATCTAAATAATCACAAATAGGTTAATGATCTTAATCCTACACCATGGTGATTAAGTGTGAGATGCTGACTTCACAGTTAAGGTATCCTCATTACCCCTAATCAGAGGGAAGATGTGATGAGTTCACTAAGTCCATTGGTTTAGGCTTAAGCTAATTAACTTACGCCAAACTTTCAAAAGCAATAAAAGACTGAAAACTCAAAAACAAACAATAATCGTCTCCTCCGGGATTCTTTTTTCATCTCATTCACTCATAAACGAGAACTTGCTTCTTCCGTCTAAGGCAAGACAGTTAGCACCTGAGCCAGACAGGTCATACACTTGAGCATAGATAAGTAAGCAATTCACAGTCAATTCATCTTTCAGTCTCTTTGGGTCGAACTACGGTGTTCTGACTTCCTCATTGCACGAGAGGATACGTAGGCATAACTTAACAGTTATCGAACAAAATTCTCTGTATATTCCCCCTCCTTCCAGTTTCATTCTTTTAAGCCTCATGATCTTGAGAATTTCATTCCTGTTCTTACACTGACACTGTACATTTACACACTTCACACTTCTTTTATACTGACACTTGCACTCTTTCCAGCTCTTTTATACACAGATTGCACTGACACTACCCCTTTAAAACACAAATCTTTTAAGCGTGGATCCCGTCGAGTACGGCGGACAATCTGGGTGCTAATACCTTCCCAGGTTGTAACCAACCCCCTTTCTCAGTCTCTCTGGTTCGCAACCGTCTTATCCATGTCTTTCTAGGTCTATGCAGCATTGCCTTTCCTCCGGGATAAAAATGCCTAGCTGGCGACTCTTTCCTTTCTCTTGAGTTCACTCCTGTGTGTTCTCATGTCCCTTTCGCCGACCGTTCGCGTCTGTACCCTATTTGACCCGGCTTCATTTAGTGGGAGCGACAATAAGTTCATAAAAATAACCAAAAACATTGCATCATGTGTAGCATAGCTGAGGCATAGGTATATGGTCAATGACTGGAGCAAGTAAAGGCTATACAAACACAATCAAAGGGACACAAAGCTCCTCAATCATGTGCAAGGGGTATACAACATCCCACAAGTCTCCATTTGAAGCCTCAAGTCTTGGAAAGAAGTGAATGGCTCCAAGGAATGCAAGCAATGCAACATCTCAGAGGAAATGATCTAAATTAGGGTTTCAATTGTGAAGGGTTTCTCCATGAATTTTTGAGCAAAAGTGGATTCCATTGTTTTCTATATGACAACAAGTGTATAAGGTTCAAATTTCATCCACAAATTCATTTTGGAAGAGGTTCAATTGGTCAGATGATTGAAAATTAGGAATTTGGGGGAAAGTCAACCATGCTGAAGAAAAAGTCAACTCCTGACTTTTTGAGATCAAAATCATGAAATTAGGGTTACAAGAGTCCTATTTTTCAAATTTGATCAAGAAATGATGGAGGAATCAAGAGAAATCAAGAAAACCAAAACATACCATTTTTGGAAATTAGGGTTTTCAAAAATGGCAAGTTTTGGCTATTTTTGCAGCTACTTTGAATGCGGCCTTCTCCCAAAATATGAGGGCTATGAAAATTATAATTGGAGCCAGTTAAAGAGGGCATCTTGAGCTTCAAATCCATAGGTGGAATTCTTCCATAGCATAAAAATGAGAAAGTTATGATCATGTAAAGTTGAGGAAAATCAAGGCAAAACTAGGTCATGGGCAAGGCAGCTTGCAGGCCAGCGGCGTGCCCTGCCTGGCAATTCATCAAATAGGTGGTGGGTCACAAGGAAAGCCATTTTTCTCCATATTAGAAGCCTCAAATGAATTTTCTTTGAACTACAAAGTTGTTCATTTCCATGTTTCCAACAACTTTGATGTTCAACGATTTTTCATCTGATCAAAGGATTGAGAGTTATGGGAAGGCAAAGAGAGGGTGTTCAAACTAAAAGTGAGCAGGGCATCTGGCCAGGCCAAGGGCATGCCATGCAGGCCCATTTTGCAGCTTCATGACATGATATTCATTGGTATGTTTGAGATGTTTAGAGGTCATGTTTCATCTTGAACCAAACACCAAACATGTCCATTGCATCATTCTCTTCAATTTGATCACAAGAAGTCAGTGCTTTGATGCCTTGAGGAGGAAGAAACATCCTTTAGAAGATCACCATGAGCAAGCTGGTTACTTATATGCTAAGGCATTGTATCAAGGCTTGAATCCAAGTCAGTTCAATTGGTAAACATCATTCACTCTGTTATGATCACAAAGTATCCAATTGAAAGATCAAATTATTCCATGCATGCATATACATCATAGCTGCCATGCACTATGGGGATGGTTCAAGTGAATGAGAAGTTACCTGCACATACCAGCTGCATTGTTCTCAGCTTCATCACACCTCATTTAAACCTCATCATAAGGCATGAACCTCACCACATTCAATCAGTTTCGAGCCAAGCCAGATCAGCATTGTACACTTGCTGTACACCCTTGATGGAGTTTAAGCCAACTGAATAAGAGGGAACTTGCTGCAAGCATGATCATAATAGTTTCACTTTCCTTCACTTTAGCTCATCATAAGTGCCATGTTCATCATTTCATGACATCACAACCACCATGGAGAATCCAACTAAATGTGGAAGTTTCTAGAGAGTTTCAATTGCATAACCAACTTGACTCACCTCTAACAAACTCAACTCAGTTAACCAGGGTTGTAACCCTGGTTCTAACTGTTAATCAGAGGTCAAGGACCCTATAAAGGCAAGAGGTCAATGCAGTTTGAAGCTCTCTCATCATTATTTTGCTCAATTCACCATAGAAGTTCACACAAATCCTCTCTACATTTACTCTGCATTTTGCCTCGAGAAAGCATCATCATTTCCAATTCATCCTCATTCTTCATCAAGCTATCATCTTCATCATCTCAAGATCAATATACAAGCATGGCACAACTTGATTCACCAAGGATTCAATACTGCACCATTGTTGATCTTCACTGCAACTTGGATTCAAGTTCCTGAAATTGCCATAATCTTGCTCTGATTTACATCTATTCATCATCAGCATCAGGCATAGCTTCATCTCCATGGGTTGATCACCTCAAATCATCAAGGATTCAATATTGCACAATTGAAGAGTTTCACTACATTTCCATCAATCTCTCAAGATCCATGCATCACAGAGTGTTTATTTCACTCTTGTTGATCAAGATCAAGATCAAGTAAGCTAACGATCCTCATCTCTGGTCTTCTAGCAACATCTTGCAATCTCTGCAACTCGGGTATGCCATGAAACTCCACTTTCTTAAATTGCATATTTCCAACTATTTTTATGTGGATTAAGGCCTGATAGAGGTTATTGGATATCTGGATAGTGGATAGACACCCTAGGTGTGTAGTTTCAGTTTCATAGGTCAATTTGTTTGTCTTCGATTTGGCTATTCTAGGAACCCTAAATGGATTATGAGGGTAGATTCTTGACCAGTGATGAGAGGCGATTGCAATGGTGGTCTTGGAATTCATTTTCATGGAGGATTAGAGAAACCCTAGGTCAGGGGTGACCGGAGAAGATGACCGGAGGTCACTTCCGGTCACCTGAACAGTAACCCTAGGCCGGAGATGAAATTATAACGTGACCGTTAGATTAATTGGATCCAAGAGTCCACAGCGTGCCAGCACATAAATGAAATGCGTGCCATTCACATGACCAAGTCAACACAAAGTCAATCAGTTCATATTCACACCCCACACGCATTTGACATGAGCCCATTTCAGTGTATTTCCTTGCTATTCTCACCCCAAGGCCCAATGCAACTCAGTCCATTTCATTTTCTTTTTATTTCTTTTTCTCATTTAATTCATTTTTCGTTTTGGTTTATTACAAATAGCAAAACTCCACAAACAAATTACCAATTAATTAATGGACATTCCTCACATTTTTCTTTAATTTTCCATAATTTTAGATTTTATTTTTGTTAATTTTTGAGATCAGAATTAATTTCTCATTGGAATTAATTCCATTTTTCTCATATTTTGACCAATCACCTTGTAAAATTTCTTCCTCTCAAACCATAAAACATAAATGGCCCATTCTTTTTTCCTTCTTTTAAGAGCTCATCAAACTTCCCCAAAATATTTTTCTCTGAATTTTTAGATCTTTGTTTAGGTCTTTTGAGTCCATGGTTTCCACATTGATCATATAAACCCCAATGGTGTTCCAATGAGCCTTATACCACTCAAAAATAGGAACTTTTGTGTGATCTTTTGTATGTATGCTACTCTCTGGATTTTGTATTGAGTTGTCAACTTTCATAATTTCTTAAGGTCATTTAGTATTTGTTCCCTTCCTTTGGTCCCATTAGCAGAAGGCACTCATGCCATTAGTCTAAGGTCTTGTTTTTGGTTCTTGTGAGTCATATTATAGGTCTTCTAACATTGAAAGCCACCCTTGGGTCCTTGCGTTTAATTTTTAGAGTTTACTTGAGTCCTAAGTCACACATGTCCCATTTTAACCTAATCTTCCTTCTCTTTCCATCTTAGGCACTTCAAAATCCTTTTGTACATGATTTAATTTCATCTTGTAATTGTTGTGAGTCTTATAAGTGTCGTGTGATCATCCATACTTGTTCATATCATTGTAGAACCATTTTCCCCCTTTTGAACCTCATTGGTCACTTAAAGGACCTTAGAAACCCTAATTTGAACACCTAGCCTTAGGATACTTCTTAACCCACCATTTGTGAACATTTTCCAAGTATAATCTCCATTTTATTTTTTTGTCAAGCCCCTGGTTTTTGTATGGGAAAGTCAAATCACTTTGGTCATTTCTTGAATTTTTTTCTAAGTCTTTTTGTTTCATCTTCATAACCATGTTTCTATGTGTTTTCTTCTCAATTTTCAATCTCCTATTTGAATACATTTAACTTGAATCTCTTCTTTCCCATTTGATCCTTTCATTTCCTTCACTTCCCTATAGTGTTAAGTTCTGACTTTTGCATTTACCTTTGAGTTTAAGGGATTTTAGCAATAGTAATCACTTAGGTTATCTTTCTAATCTCGTCCTTAGGGTTCATTGGTGCTTTAGGACATAGTTTGACTTTAATTTACTTAATTCCTTTAGAAACCTTTGAATTGGTTTAGCTACTGACGTTTTAGGTATGTTACCTTATAAGATACTTTAGGCTTAGGTATTGACCATAGGAGCTCATTAACATCTTTCCTAGGTTAGTGTGAGTTCTTGTGTGAAGTTTGCCATTTGTTTATGCTTTCAATATGAATTGTTATGCTAACTCTTGTTTTGTAGGGGTGAAGATGAGGTAATCACTTTATTCTTTATCTCTTATGCATTTATTTGCCTTGGCTTGGCACTTTGTGCCTTGTTCATAGGTTCCCTCTTTCTCTCTTTAGATTCAACTTAACTTCCTTAGGAAGTAAGTTGAATTCTAACTTGTTGTTTCTTCTCATTAGGTTAGAAAACCTCATTAACCATAAGATCACACTTGTACATAATAAGATGACTTAGGGTTGTGTCTTAGTCCCCCATTAGCTTTGACCTTTTCCTTTTGAGTCTTCTCTCCTCATCTTCAAACAAATATAAAAAGACTTAACAAATGCATGAAAGGATCCCTTGTGTATAGCCTTATTCCATGAGGCACTTGCACTCATTCCATCTTGGAGTGGTGTAAGATTGTCTAGCATGATGCACAAGTCTTATCAAGGGGTTGTTTCACAAAGGAAAATCTAAAAGATATTTCTTCACAAAAGCCACAAAAACATGTAAATAAGTTCAACAAGCTAGTGAACTTAGACCGTAATCTCTGGAAACAAGTCTTGGATAAATTCTCCTTTCTTGGTGTGCTTGTTCTATTATTCCATCTTGGAATGTAGTGGCAAGTACACATTCCATGGAAAAGAGTTTGAATTCACTTCCTTGTGCCAAATTCATACAAAACTCTTAAAAGTCAAACAACAAACAATAAGCGACTATCTTGCAGGAACTTCTCTTTTCAGCTCATTCATTCACAACGCGAACTTACGACGACTTGTCTCGCATGCAAGATGGTAAACGCACTCGTATTAGAAGAGCCTGCAACACCTGAGCATAGACATAAGCAGTTCAAGCCATAAAAAACACAAACAAATAGTTCCTGCCTTAGTTAGGAGAACTACGTCGACTCTGATCCTCATGTTCCTAATGAGGTACGTAGGCAGCGGGGTAGGGCCCGTTTGAGCACATTCTTTATTTTCCCTACATTTCCCCCATTCTTTCTCAGTTCCATTCCTTTTCTCACTCTCATTCCAGTTAGTAGTTCATTTGTTCAGCAACAATTATATTTTTCTCACCCTTTGAAACAAACAAGCAAGTGTGGATCCCGTCGGGTACGGCGGATGGTCTGGGGTGCTAATACCTTCCCAGGTCGTAACCGACTCCCGAACCCAGATCTTTGGTTCGCAGGACCTTGTCATTTCCTTCTTCCTCAGGTTTTTGCAGCATTACCTTTCCCATTCATTCGGGATAAAAATTCCTGGCTGGCGATTCTACCTTTTCCGTGCCACTTTCGCGTTTGTACTAGGATGAAAATCCCGGGAGCGACACCCGCTATGTTTTATCTAAAACATCATCCGCCATAGCTAAACATAGTAACACCTAAAAGCATTAGTTTGATCATCCAGTCCTTCTAGGATCGATATCATTTATTACTACGCAATTAGGCTATATACTTGCAGTTAGTACCCTAAAACTCAGAAAGTCGCAATCAAGTACCTCATGGAGGGTTTTCAGTCAGGCAGTTACTTGTGATCTAAGCAAAACTCAAATGTGGAGAAAGAATAGTCAACCGTGGATTTTTGGGTCTAAATCACGATTTTCAAGTTCCTATACCTTCATATGCTCATGAAATGTCAATATTTCTATCGTTCATCAAGAATCAAAGCTCATGGAAAAAGTTACTAAAAATGGAAAATGACTTGTAATTGAAAGTTTCTATTTTTGGAAGCTTTATAAGTCACATTCAACTTGACTTTTCATTATCAAAAATGCTTCAAATGGATTTTTATTGAACTTGAATGTTGAAGATCATTCTCTTCCCTTTCCAAAAAGTATAATATCATCTTCATATCATGTGTGGATCAAAAGTTATGATTAAAAGACTCAAGGATGGTTTTTAGGGTTTTCATGCATACAAAAATTTCCACTTTGTGCAAAAGGCTTCTAAATGGCTTGTAATGGTTTCAACTTGCCAAATTAAGTTCATAACATCCATTACACTTCATTTAGAGCAATATTGACCTTTGAATCGTGGCATTTCATGGTGTATTTCTCATGCATTTCATAATGTGCAAATTTGCAAAATGAATCCAAACACAAAATTCAAGCAACCACAAAGCCCAAAATCAATTGCATTTTGATCAGGGAGTGAAGTGTGAGCCATCCATGCACATGATAAGGGCCATGCACGTGAAACTTACATGATACATCACATATTGCATTTTTGGAAATTCCTTCATAACTCCTTAAACATGCACCCAATGGATCTCTAACTATGGTTAGACCCAAAAATTATCATATAAAAGCTCTTAACCCCACTGGTTAGGGCTAGGGTTCATCCATTTGCTCAGAATTTCAAATTTGCACCAAAACTTTCTTGCTTCGAATCTCACTCTTCACAAGGGTTTTTGTTGATCTCTTTCCATATTCTTGATCAGTGCACTCCATAGATCACAGATCAACCTTTTTTTGAAGCTTAGAGCAAGGAATTCATCAAGTCAATTCAAGAGGATTCAACTTCAAATCCTTAGTTCCAGGCCAAATCCAAGCTCTAATTACATTTATTTTCAATTAGAGGTTCCAAGGAGGAGATCTGGAGCTCTCAGATGGTTTTCTAGGAGTATTTTCATCACTGTAACTTTTCAGGTAGGTCCATTTTCATGCGTCTAGATCTTGAATTTTTTGTGTACATTGTGTTTTCTGAAGTGTGTTGATCATGGTGATATAATTTGTTTGATGTTTTGACGTGTATCATGAGTTTATTTGAGATCTGAAATTTTTAGATCCAAACTTTTTGTCTTCGATTTGCGCAAACTAGGCATGATATAATAAAATGAAATGGATATTTGTGATCAAAATGAAAATTGGAGTGAAACTGTGGTGGAATTTTTAATTTTTGGAGAAATTTCACGATGTGCTCGCCGGGGATGGTGACCGGAGCTAGGGCTCCGACACCAGTGTAATTTGCAGGTCTTAAGGTTGAAGATATAATCTTTTCCCTTTGTTTCTTTGATCTAACAATTTCTATGCTTCCAATGCATTAAAAGAAGGTGGTGTTAGTCATGTGAGGCTCTTATAACATTTAATCGGTTTATTTGTGTCCCTATGTTTACTTGCATGCATGTTAGATCTTAGTTTTTGATCTTGCTTACATTTTGATTTGTTTGATGTCTTAGATTGATCTGATGGTGTTGTTTAGAGTTAGTTGGTTGACCAGAGTCCGTAATAAATTATTGATTGCGCTTGTGAAAGGATTGGACTTTTATTTGCTATCCTAACCCCCTCCTTTAGGTCCATACTAAATTTTGAATGTTCTTATTACTATTGCTACACCTCCCTGACCTTGGCTTCTCATATTTTATATTATTTTACATAGTTTTTACATTTTATTCTTTTAAAATCATTTCTAATCACTCAAAAATCATACAAAAATTCATGAACTAATTTCACACATTTAACTAAATTTTGCAATTTTTATTTCTGATTTTAATCATTTTTCATTATATTTTGAATATTTTCTTTTATTTTCTTTTCAAATTGTTTCCATTTTGACATCTCTAATTCAAACTTTTTTTTGCATGGCATATTAAACATTTTGCATCTCTTCTTTTTGCATTGTTTCATCAACATTTTAAAATACCTAAAAAAAATTTCTCATATTTTTTAAATAATTTGGCATTGCAATTTGGTCCTTACCTTTTGCATTTTTGTTCTTTGATCCTACTTGACTTTGAAGCATTATTTGATGTAGTTTACTTTTGAGGTTTTGTTTGATATTTTGGTAAGTAAATAGCCTCTGACCTAGGTCACTTGAGGTACATTTTTAATTTTTTTTAATGTTGTTTGATGTGTTTTTATTTTCTTGTGTTTGAAGTTACCTTTTATGATCTTTCCTTTTCATCCCTTAATCTTAATTGCTTGAAGGCATTTATGCCATTGCGTGAGGTCACTTGTATGAGTTTATATGGTTAGTTTAGACATTTATAGGTATTCTTGGATCATTTATAGGTCCATCTTTGGTTTGGTTTCCCTTTTGGTTTGTGTTTGCATTATTTGTTCAACTTTAACCTAATTTTCCCACATTTTCTTCCCTAATGCTTCTTATGTGATTTGTGTGCATCTGATGTGCTCATCTTACCATCTCATATGCATTCCATATCTTGTATGCTACTGACTTCATGCATATTCATCTATCTTGGTATGCCATGTAACACCCCAAATTAATTAGAATATATACTTAATTGGTTTATAATAAATATTTGGGATTCATCGGTAAACTTGGCGAGATATTACGGTGTAAGATGTGTTTATGATGAGTGAGGTGTAACTTGATGAATTAAGGGATTATTCAGAATTATTTTAATAATGATCATAGAATAATATTATTTGGATTATTATTATTATTATTTAACATAAAAGGAGAACGGTTGAGGGTAAAATGGTATTTTTGGATGGACTAGTGAGGTTAAAATCGAAACAACATATTGAGGTCAAAGAGGGTAATGGAGTAAAACATAAAATCTGATTTTTGGGAGAACTCTGGAGATTGATCGTATTTTGGGAAAAACTGCTATGAGGAACGAAGGCAGAAAGGGAGGACTCGGAGGTTTCTTGAAGACCTCGAAGAAATGGAATTCAGGGTTTGACATCTAAGGTATGGGGAATATTATTTTTCATTATAATTGATATATGGTTTAGATTGTATGTGAACAATTTGAGATGTTTGAGGGTTTATGGGGATACGTGATGAATTTGATGAATAAAGTGTTCATATGAAGTTGTTGTTTTGCCGATTTTGTGGGTGTGTAATTGTTATGTTTATAATCAGTGATGTTACCAGAAAATTGAATCGATTTGATGAGAGTATGTAGAAACTTATTCTTTTGGGTGAGGTGAAATTTGGATAAATGGAGTTGGAATCAGGTGTTAGGGAAATTAATCGAAATTTTTGTACGTTGGGAAGAAAGGAGACCTCTTTCAGGAAAGGGGTGGCGGTCGCCACCCCAAAGAATTGTTGAGGTTGCGCAGGCCACCAAGGTAGGTGGCGCAAGCCACCATTGGAAGTGGCGTAGGCCACAAGTACACATGGGTGGGGCAAGCCACCATGTAACTGGTGCCAGCCTTGTCTAGAAAGTTGAAAGTGGCGCCAGCCATGTCTGGAAAGGTGAAAGTGTGTAAGCCACTTGGTATCACTAGTGAGGGTGGCGCAAGCCACCTATTGTGATAGGGGGAGACTCAATTTTTGTCTTTATCTTCTCATGGCCATAAATCTAAAACCGTAAGTCTGTTTCCTACATAGTCTGAGGCATTGGATTGCTACTATCATGAGCTATTATAGAGGATTAAAATTAGACATTTTCCAGTGTTAGTGTTAGGACCATTGAGTTTTGATATGTTAGAAAAATATGTATATGCGTGTTACTGTGTGAAAACAAAATTATGAGTTTATACTGAAATTTGTTGTCTGTTATAAAAATTGAAGATGAGTTTTTTGTGATTCATAAGTGATTTATGTGTATGATGTTATGCTAAAGATGTGAGTATAGTTTTCGAACTGTAAGTTGGTTTTACATACCGTTTAAAATGATAGAGAGGTATCGAAACGATCTAAATTCTAGTAAAATAATATGAAGCAGTAGAGGTAGTTACTCAGTGATTGTGTCGTGACTTAAGTGACGAGATTACATGCCAAATAAATGGTGTATGCGTGTGTGTGTGTGTTTTATTATGTAAATTGTTAAGATGATATTTCGAAGTGAATTGTTTGGCGTTTGTTATGATGAATGATGGAGTGATTATCATGATGTGCGTATGAGAAGTACATGAAACGAATAGGATGATTTGCATGAGTGATGATGTGTGTATATGAGGTGTGTGAAAAGAATATGACGATTATAATGATTAGGATGTTTATGAAGATTATGATGATTAAGATGTTTATGACGATTATGATGATTAGGATGTTTATGATGTTTATGATGACATCTTGATGAATGATGATGCATTTTGACTAGTCATGGTCATATTTTGTGTTGTTGTGCATCATGCATTCATAACATTTTGTTTGGAAGAGTTGTCCAATGATATGTTGCAGGATGAAAAATACAATGACGATTAAATGCAATTTGTGATGTGCTTTGGTTCCAATAACGATGACTAAGTCATCAGTGATGATTGTCGGTACCGCATGCATGAGTCTATATGATGTCGCAGTTGCAATATTTGTGGCATTTCACATTGTCTATGATAAGTGAAATATTTGATTATTCATTAGAGTATGATGTTTTATGATGAATATGATGTTGTTATTGTTTTGAGTGTGAAGCATATGATTGTTATATTGTGGTGATTTAATTGTTATATATATGATATCTATTTCTTATATCTTGTATAATGAATTGTGATTACTTACCCTGTCTGTTTGAATGTTACCTCTACATGGGTAACATGTTGATATCTGAGATGAGTTTGCGGTGCTTGAAGTCTTAGTTGGAAGTTGTTTAGCTTAATTCTAGAGTGTCTGGTATCTTGGTCTGATAGATGTAACATAGGGGAAATAAAATGCTTATATGATTATTTGTCTCTTTGTTAGTATGAGTTTTATGAGTTGTTATATGTTGAATTAGTCGAATGATAATTGTTGACTTTGACCAAAAGGTATTTATGTTTTAATGAGATAAGAGGAAATATTTTGATTATATGATTCCGCTGCGAAGTTTTGATTCTAGGAAAGTATTATTTTAATAAAATATTTTGAATTGATGTTTTATGAAGAAAATGTGACACCTTCTAATAGTTACTCTAATTTATTTCAATTTATTTACCGTGAATATTATGTGGGTTTGAAGGGTGTTACATTAGTAGTATCAGAGCAGGTCGGTATGTTCGGCCAATGTTGTCTAGTGTTCTTTATCCTTTAGTGTGTAACAAGTATGTGGAACACTGTCAATACTTGTTTGTTTTCTAACCGTTGTCTCTAGGTTTTAGTTTGAATCAAGTGTGGGAGAAGTTGCTTCCCGGGGATGTTTCTGGTATGAGGAGTTGATCCATGGTGATATTGATAGTAAGAGTACAAGTGTTGTTGGAGTTTTAATATCGTGAATCGACAAGAGGACGGATTCATGAATTCTTAGCTACTGATCAAGTTTGAGTTTCCTTGAGGGAGAACAAACTGGTATGGTTGATGTTACTTCTCGGAGGATAGAGATTAATGTGATGAATAGTGATATGTAAGTGATGTATAATTATTGATGTCTCTTGAAAAATATTTGTGACTTGTCTCCGGAGTGCAGATTGGAGTTGGAGACAATTGAGAAGTGGTGTTTTATCGGATAAGGAAGTGAGGTAATTCTTTGAGAATGAAGCTTATATGAATGTACATGTATAATGACGATCATATGAGATGTGCGTAGATTATTGATAGTGGGTTAAGAAGATGTTTAAGATTAAGGATCTACTCCAAAGAATTGACGATTTGATGGACCAATTTGTAGGCTAGTATGTCTTGAGTGTAATTGGATTAGAGTTGGATTAATTTCAGAGTTTGGTAAAAAAACAAGGATAGGTGGGAGATCTTTGAAGCACGAGATCGCACCCATCTGAGGTAAGGTTCCATAGGGATGGAGTATTTTGGTTCCAGATTATTACTGTTAATCATGTTCACCATGCTCCAAGCACGTATAAACCTTTGACAATAGCCTTGAAGATTGTTGTCATAATCAAACATAATACCTCAAATAATCATGTCATGAGGACCATCACTCCGAGCATAACCAAACTGACGTAGTGCTAAAGAAGGATTATAGGTAATTCCCCCTCTTATGCCAAGGAGTGGCACATTAGGGAACTCTCCACAACGATCAATGATATTAATATTCTTCATAGATCGGGAACACCAGTGAATATCTGAATGAGAGCATGACTTCATCCTTTTAGACCACCCCAAACCTTGTTCATTCTTCATCACAGATCGAGGAAGGTGTGAAATAAACCACCTTGGTAGTAGAGGTATGAAACACATCAGAGTTCCTCGCGCCTTCGTAGTACGAGTGTGAAGAGAGTGTAAGATATCTCCAAGCAAGGTAGGCACATGATTGTGAGTCAGAAATATGTTGATTACGTGCACATCTCTGAATTGGTCTGGATTAGGGAACAATACCAAGCCATAAATCAATAAGGATAAGATCTCCTCACAAGAATCGTAACTCATAGCATCCAAGAATACCTGAGCTTTCTCTATCAACACTTAAGCAAGAATACCCTTAGCTCCACTTCTAGTTTCCAATACAATTTTTGATTTCTTCAGATGCAAGGCTGCAACAATGACTTCAGGTTTAGGCTCCTTCTCTAAGCCTGTGAAAGGTTTCTGATTAAGAATGGGCACACCAAGTAGTTTGGAGAATTCTTCCACTATGGGCACCAACTGATAATCGGGAAATATGAAGTAGTGGTGTTTAGGATCAAAGAGCTGGAACAAAACACTCATCATATCTTCATCAAAACCTGAGGTAACCAAGCTAAGTAGATGACCATGCTTTTTGATGAGCTGAGAGCTTTCAGAAGCTTTGGAGACCAATTCTTTAAGCTTGGGAGGTATTCTTACAAAGCTGATCCAGATAGTGTTTCTATGAGCGGAAGCCATAACCTGCAACAAAGAACAAAGATAAATTCTTTGGTCCTTGAAATGGTTAGTGAAAATGCTATGTTATGATGTCATGATGTTATGATGTTATGTTCAAAACAAACAAGTGGCACACACAAACAAGTCACACAATAGCCATAAGTTTAAAGGTTTTCATGAAGTCAATAGGTAAGTACCCTTCCCACTGAAGTTAATTGGTTCATCGTGTCCTAGTAATAGTAACCGGGTTCTAAGGGATCTCAATATCATTGATTCTTTTCAAAGGCTATTGTTCAGTATGGCAACTGACTTTCCAACAAAAACATCCCAAGATTAGAATCTCAATGAGCGTAGCATCGAGTATCAACCAGGTTTAGACTTCACCAAAGTCAGTTATCTCACTACTTTCTAATGGCCGAGATGGGTCTATTAGGGTTCTAAAGGGTAGTTAGTTTTAATGATAACATATGGCAGCCTCATGTTATTCTCAACTTACTTAAGGAATATCAGAACCAACCAATATGTCACACTAACTGTAGTCACCAGATCAACCATATCGGTATACGCCGTACAATTTCCTTGGTCTATTGCTACTTACCTAAGGTACACTAGATCCGAGTTGTAACACACTTCTACCCCAAACATAATATTGAAATAATATCAGAGTAATCACCACAAAGGGTATCACATTTTCATCAAAAATACACAACAGTGTCCTGTCCCGTAACACGGGTTAATCAACATCAAAATATCATAAACATTTCACAGCGGAATTTAACTTCAAAATCCAAAACCTCATAAATATAATTTTCACCATCCTGAATTTAACATCATATAAGTAGGAAAACATTTATCCAATGATAACATAACTGAAACAGTTAACAGAATAAAACCCATCCCAGTGTTACATGACACAGAGCAGGACATATAAACCATAACCACTCCTAAGGAACACTAAAGCACGCTCCGAGACTCATGAATTACTCCTATTGCACTGCAGGACTATTCTTCGACATCTGCAAGTTACCCACGAAGGAGGCAACATTTCCAAGCAGGCAGGGTGAGTAATCATAATGTATCATAAACTTATAAGAATATAGAATCATAAATAAATTAGTACACTTAACATGACATCGTCAACTACAAAATTCAGCAACAACCACAACATTATCATGAAATCAATCAACACCAACACAGTCATGAAATTCATCCAGAATATGCAATTCTACATCCTGATATGCAATATGCATGTGGTACCATTTTCACCATAAGATGGATACATGACCATCAACCCTCCACAAGGGAGCACACCATAATCATCGAGACACTTCAATCCACACAATGGGATTGAAGCAAATAAATAGGCCGAAGCCCCATCGTGAATGTTATGAAATGCAATGATGCGCTACATCAAAAAATTCACCAAAATAATTCGCATCATTCATTTCAATCAGCAAAACAACCATCAAATATTCATATAATTTCATCGTGAAAATACACTGAAACCTCATCTCATTAGCTATCTCAAAACATCAAGACATCACCATTCATTTCATGTTCATCAAATAATCATCGTAAATATAACATCTTTCGTCATGACAACACATCAGCAACAAAACACCAATTCATAATAATATTGTGTTTATAATCATAAAAATCAATTTTTAACAACACAAGAAACCATTCCTTTTAATCCATAATAACTAATCATCGATTTATAATAAAATCATGTTTCTAATATTTATCATCATGATAGTACGCCTATAACCCTCGTTCATCAACAACCCAAGATAATACACCAAAACTCCGGTTCATTAACCATTTCAACTCATCAAGACTCGACCTAAACCTGGTAAATTATAAGGTAATTCTATCCGTCTTTATAAAAAATCAGTTCAGAAATTATCTCACTTCTCTCATTTTCATCCATCAAAATAAATTTTAATTCATGCTCTTTCCGACGCTTCAAACGGAATGCGAATCGGACTTACGGTTTGAAAGTTATGAATTTTTAAAGAATTGAAGTTTTGCCTCTCAAACAGTGTTAACCGGTTAACCCATAGCGTTAACCGGTTAACGCCTGCGAAACTTCATTAAAACACCAAAATTGTAATGGTTAACCGGTTAACCCATAGCGTTAACCGGTTAACACACGCTTTACAGCAGTTCTCTGCTACTCAATGCAGACTGCACTCCAACCATCAAAACTCCAAATTTCACTACGGGTTTCATATCAATCCACCCCAAAACCATTCCAATACATCAATCAAAACACAATAACATCGAGACAACAAATTATACAATCAATTATATGATTCAACACATTTTTATCACTCTAATTCATCAATATTTTACTCATAAACACAACCTAAATCAAAAACCCCTAAACTCACAAAACTCATACAAATCTAATCTAATCATAAACCAATTCTCATATAATTATAATAGATTATGAAAACTCCCCATACCTTAGAGAATTTCGCTGCTTTACACTCTTCTCTGAGGTTCTCCACAGCCTCCTGACTCTGAGCTTCTTCTCCTTCCTTTCTTCAGAGCTCTTTTCCAAAAACACGATAGATCCAATTTTTGATCGTATTCTCACTTTTACAAAAGTTATCCCAGTTTATGCTTTTCCCAACTTAACCTTACTCTTTCCTCATAAAGACCATCTTGCCCATTTTCCTCAATATTTTTATTAAATAATACTAATATAATAATACACTAATTATTCATATTATATAAAAGTACTCTTCATATTCCCAATTGACCAACATAACCTCCATACCCCCACTTTTATTATTATCAAATAATAAACAATAATTTCGAATAATACTACATGATTATTCTTATTATTAATATTATTAAAATAATATCACCACAATGCATAGGGCCACATAACCACCTATTTTCCAAAATCATCATATATCCTCAAATAAGCAACAATTACTCATAATCGAATTTGGGGTGTTACACGAGTTAGGATCTTTCTCACAGTAACCCCAAAACAAGCCCTTAAAGATAAAGCAAACAATCCAAACAAGTATAGTGATCTAATCCTATGGTCACCCCTCGTTTACTTAGTACTCTCCAGCAGAGTCGCTAGTTCTGTAACACGAGTGGAGAACTGACTTGGGCGTTTTTGTTTCCAAAAACTATGTTGCGCAAAGCAAGAGTTGTCACCGACTTTTATTGTATCCAATAAAGAAAAGGAATAAAAGAAATAGGAAAGACCTTTTAAAAAGATTTGTGTTCGGGGGGAAGTTATACAAAGGGAAGGTGTTAGCACCCTTTGTATCCATGGTTATCCATGGGCTCTTAATTACTTAGCTCGCTTTACTTTTGTTTGAAAAAGAGTGCAGTGTGTGTTTAGAAAATATTTTCATAAGTCTTTAACTTTGCAATGATCCTCGTATGGATATATACAAAGTGTTTAGCTTTGAAAAATGTTTGAAAAGTGGGGTGTAAAGAGTGTTTTGAAAAGAAGTGAGCAAGTACTTAAGAACTACTTACCCTAAAGTTGTAAGGTCTTTCTTGTTATTTATTTCCTTTAGGGGTAAAACTGTCCTTACTATTAGTGAGTAAGTAGTCTTTACCTTGGATGTTTAAAGGGATGGACGTAGGGTCATTGTATGGTCATAGAAGGAAACATGTAAGGGTATCTTAGTAATTCGAAGGGAAGATCATCATTTTCGTAGGGTCATCAAGGAACAAGATCATTTATTCGTAGGCAACGCGAAAGGACTATGATCGTTTATCTGAAGGGACTTGATGATTTTGTTTGTAGGCATCTTCACTAAGATACCCCCACGCTCGAGGGACTTGACCATATTTTAATGCAACTAAGAGAGGAACCCCTAGGAGGTGCAGATGGCGATCCTATAATGATCCACTTACGTGTGTGAATATTAATTTCAGATATTTATCTTGGATATTTAATGGGCTAAGTCCAATTAATTCAACATACATTCTTTCCACGCCCTAGTTTACTAACCACGCAATTTATATTTTATTTGCAGAAATTAAAAGCATAAAATAAAGATCATAGACTATTACATCACGGGGAGGGGGGTACATTTGTCTTTAGGGGATTGCGGAAAATAAAGTGCAGAAAATAAAACCTAATTAGCTATTAAAGATCAGGAGCAATTACATAATCGGGAAAAGCAAGAAAAATAAAGTTACACAAGATCATACATTTTATACAATTTTTCTAATAAATAATAATAAAGTAAGTAAAGAAATTAATTAAAATTTAGGTTTAAGAAAAATTAATTGTTTTTTAGGGTTATGAAAAAAAATAGGGTTAGAAAAATCAGGATTATGAAAAAAAATAGGTTTAGAAAAATTAGGGTTAGAAAAAATCAGGATTAAAGTTAAGATCAATTAAACCCTAATTACTAAGTTAATTATAAATTAATTTACAAAATTAATGATAAAAAAAACCTAACACTAAATTTCTATTTATAAAAAAAAATTATTAAAAAAATGATTAATAGTTTTATGAAATAATATTGAAATTAAAATAGTTAATTGGTTGGTTAATTAGTTAATTATAATTAGTTGAAATTAATTAAGAAAAAAATATTAATAATAAAACAAAAGAAAAGAGAAAGAAGAAAATAGGCAGAAAAAAGAAAGGGTAGAGGCCTGGATTCGAACCCAGGACCTCCACCTCCAAACACAAGAACCTTTCCACTGGGCCATCCTCACATGCGCGTTAACAAACCAACAAAATAATATTATAAAAGAAAACCAATTATTGAATTTGAAAAAACGCGCACTGAGCTCATCTTCTCCACTCGTCCGTCCAATTAGGCTATAGTGACACTTTATCCATAACTAAAGCTTGTAGTGATGGTTTTTGTCCGTCACTACAGGTCTTGCAAATCGAACAGCATAATACATCAAATTAATTCATTCCAATCATATAAACCAATCAATAACAGTCATATGAGTCCAATTAATCCATTAATTTCATGTGAAATCTCCTTTAGCTGAGGTTCCCAATTTCGAGTTTCCGAAACCCAAACAATAGCGTATTACCTTCCATGAATTGAAACTCAAATCAAACCAACTAGGAACATTGCAAAGATCATTATAAACAATATTACACAATCAAATTTAAGTTAGAAAGCATGTATAATGGAAATCAAAAATCAAAAATTCAAGGTAAAGTATGAATTCGGTTTGCATGATTCATGAGTTTTTTATGATGGTGATGATTGGTATAGGTTCAGAACGCCTCAAGGAACATAATGGAATCTTTAAAACCTTTGAAAATTTGCTGGAATGATGAAACCGAATGGTCACTTTTCTTGAAAATTTTGCGATGTGATAAGGGTTGATAAGCTCAGATATTTTGTTCCTTGCATTGTATCCTTGTTATGTATTTATAGATGATGTAATTAGGTCAAAAATTTGGGCCTTTGTGGATGGCTTTTGGATTGCTTGAGGATGAAGAAAGATGGTTTCCTTTTTTGTCCAAAAAATTAGATAAAATCATGCCCTTTTGATTTTGCATGAATTTGATCCTTCTCAATCATCATAATCATCAAGTATTTGATCTTAAAATAGACCTAAGACCAAATATTTGATTTTTTTATTTATCTTAATTAAAATTGAATTTAAATGATTTAAATCCAATATAATATAAAACAAATAAAAAAAATCAGATAATATGATCCATGGGTCGTGAATGATCTTATAATTGAGTTAGGCTTGAAAGAATATGGGCCTATTTTGAAGAAACTTGAGTTTTGGCCTTTTTTGCTTCATACACCTCCTCAAAATTGCCCAACTTCAACAAAGCATAACTCCCTTAATATTTATTCCATGAAGGTGTTCTAGGACTTTTTAGAAAGCTTAGAGTGTCATATAACTTCTCCTTTTGGTCCCATGTCCATTTGGTCTTACATTTTTAAGTTATGAGCTCTTTAAAACGTTGACTTTTTGTTGACTTTTAAAAGGACTTGTATTGTCTTGGCTCATATCTCTTAAATGAAGCATTTTTGGACGTGGCTTGTGAGACACAAAGTTGTAGGGAATTGAGTTTCCTTCAATATGAGCTTTGGATGGGAAATTTTTTATGAAGTATGTGGATGTTATGGCTGGTCAAAGTATAGTTGACTTTTCCTACACAAAACCCTAATTTTGTAACTCTTGATTCTTGATGATTTTGAGGTTTCCTTGATGAATCATGATCAACCCTTGATTAAATGATGAATTTCACCTAATAATCTTGATGTTGACAAAAAATCTTGAAGTTTGAATTTTTGTTGACCATAGTTGACTATTTGACCAAGTAAACTTGGTTTTTATTATCTGAGCATCTGACTGACCAAACCTGTGGGGAAAGCCTTGAAACTTGATATGAGGATTCTTTGAGGTATGTGGGATGTAATGAAGTCCACTTGAGGCTTTGGAAGTCCACTTTTCTTTGTGAAACTCAAAACCCTAGTTTCAGATCCATTGCTTAGGAGGAGGCTTTGTCTGATGAAACCTTGAATCCTTTTGAGCAATTGTGAATCTTGTGACTATTAGGAGATCTCTTGAGACGCATTGTCTTGAATATATGAGGTCAAATTTTGGGGTACAACAAGGATGTTTATGATGATTATTATGATTAAGATGTTTATGGCGATTATGATGATTAAGATGTTTATGATGATATCTTGATGAATGATGATGCTTTTTGACTAGCCGTGATCGTATTTTGTATTATTGCGCATCATGCATTCATAGCATTTTGTTAGGACGAGTTGTCCCGTGATGTTTTGCAGGATGAAAAATCCAATGAAAAATTATAGGACGTACATGTCCACTGATGGCCTTAATCCCACTGTGCAGATTTAGTGCAATTTGTGATGTGCTCTGGTTCCAAGCAAGAACCGATCCTATTGGTGGGGATCTTTGGAGATAAAGATGACTAAGTCATCAATGATTATTGTCGTTATTTCATGCATGCGTCTATATGATTTCACATTTGCATTATTTGTGGCATTTCACAATGTTTGTGATAAGTGAATTATTTGATTATTCATTAGAGTATGATGTTTTATGATGAATATGATGTTATTGTTTTGAGTGTGAAGCATATGATTGTTATGTTGTGGCGATTTAATTGTTATACATATGATATCTATTTCTTATATCTCGTATAATGAATTGTGATTACTTACCCTACCTGTTTGAACGTTACCTCTATGTGGATAACATGCAGATATCCGAGATGAGTTCGTGGTGCTTGAAGTCTTAGTTGGAAGCTGTTTAGCTTAAATCTAGAGTGTCTGGTGTCTTTCTCTGTGTAACACGGTGGGAGAACTGACTTGGGCGTTTTTGTTTACAAAAACTATGTTGCGGATAGTAAGAGTCGCCACCGACTTTTATTTTATCCAATAAAGAAAAGGAATAAAATAACAGGAAAGACCTTTGAAAAAGATTTGAGTTTGGGGGGTAAGTTATACAAAGGGAAGGTGTTAGCACCCTTTGGATCCATGGTTTTCCATGGGCTCTTAATTACTTAGCTCACTTTACTTTTGTTTGAAAAATAGTGGTGGTGTATTTAGAAAAATATTTCAAAAGTCTTTAACTTTGTAATGATCCTCGTATGTTTGTATACAAAGTGTTTAGTTTGAAAGTATTTGAAAAAAAGTAGGGTGTAAAGAGTATTTTAAAAAGAGCGATCAAGCACTTAAGAACTACTTACCCTAAGTTTGTAATGTCTTTCATGTTATTTCTTTACTTTAGGAGTAGGATTGTCCTTACTATTAATGAGTAAGTAGTCTTTACCTTGGATGTTAAAGGGACGGGCGTAGGGTCATCGTATGGTCATAGAAGGCAACCTTGTAGGGGTATCTCAGTAATTCAAAAGGACGATAATCATTTTTCTGTAGGGTTATCGAGGGACGAGATCATTTGTTCGTAGGCAACTCGAAGGGTCATCAAGGGACTATGATCTTTTGTTCGAAGGGATTTGATGATTTTTAATTAGGAAACCGTGCTAAGACACCCCTACGTTCGAGGGACTTGACCATTTATTTTAAGGCAACAAAGTGAGGTTACCCTAGAAGTGTGAGTGTGCAAGTGTATTCAATTCAGTTATTTTAGTCTTGAAAATTAGGGTTAGCTAACAGTTGATTTTAGTCTTACCATACAATCCTATTAAGCATTCATCTAACAGTTTATAGTGCGGAAAATAAAACCCTAGTTTAAACTATTACATGGCTTTGGGAGAGATACATAAATATAAAAAATCCTGATAGAAAATGTAAAGTGCGGAAAATAAACCTAAACTATTACAAGGCTTTAGCAGTTAAATTATCTTTAGAAATCGTAAAATAATCTAAACGAAAAGATCGGAAAAATATTGAGTCTTTGAGATGAGATGAGGATATGTTTTTTTATCATGCTATTAGAAGAATAAAAAAAAATAAACAGAGTCAGATAAAATCACTACAGATTTTAAAATAATGGAAATTAAGAAAAGCAATTAAAATAAAATCTAAAAAATACTAAAACGATGCTAAAAATCTAATAAAATCAAATAAAGAGCGCACAATTTGTTTCATATTTTTTTGAAAATATGGAAATAGAAAATAAATCAAATAAAATAGAAAAAAGAGGTATTTGCGATTTTGAGGGTCAAAATAGTTTAGAATTTTATTCTAAAAGAGTATTGTTCTTCAATTTTTTTTCTGAACTTCTGGAAACAATTCGGAGTAAATCGAAACAGTAGCACTTACCCGACTTACCTGTCATACTGGAATTCTTATCACTATTGCAACCTTGAAAGTATCGGCGGGAGCATATTACAGCAGATTAACCAACAGTTTAGTTCTCCATGGTCCCTAAACTTCAATTTGATCGCCTAGATAGCTTGCTCACATCATACAAAACACAAATATGCAAAGAGATTAGATGTATCATGCGTATAAATATGAAATCGAAAAATTGAAAAAAACCAACAAAGCAAATTCGGTTATGACATTTTATGAGGTTTTGGAGCAATGTGATGACTGGTACGCCTTCAGAAGAGTCTAACGAATGTTCTTGGACCTTCAAACATTCTTGAGAATGGCTGCAACCCTAAAACCGAATCCAACTAACTCTTGAGTTTTTTGAAGTTTTGTTTGCTCTCTTTGATCAAAACTTTCATCCTCTTGACTTGTGGAAATGATAAGTATTTATAGAGGGATGAAATAGGTCAAAAGTTTGGGCCTTTGTGGATGGATTTGAGATTGCTTGAAGGTGAAGAAAGGTGATTTCTATTTTGGTTCAAAAATTAGATGAAATCATACCATGGTTTTGCACGAATTTGGACACTTTCAATCATCATAACCATAAAATATTTGATCCCAAAATAGACCTAAGATAAAATTTTTGTTTTTTCAATATTTATCTTAATTAAAATTGAATTTAAATGAAATAAATCCAATATAATATAAAATAAATATAAAAAATCAGATATTATGATCTATGGTTCGTGCATGATCTTATAATTGAGTTTGGGTTGGAAAAATATGAGCCCATTTGGAAGAAACTTGAGTTTAGGCCATTTTTGCTTCACACACCTCCTCAAAATTGCCCAACTTCAACAATGCATACCTCTCTTAATTTTTATCCCATGTATGTTTTCTAGGACTTTTTAGAAAGCATAGAGTGTCCTCTAAATACTCCTTTTAGTCCCATGTCCATTTTATCTTCTATTTTTAAGTTATTAGCTATTGAAAAAGTTTACTTTTTGTTGACTTATAAAAGGACTTGTAATGTCTTGGCTCATATCTCTCAAATGAAGCATTTTTTGCCTTGGCTTGTGATACACAAAGTTGTAGAGAATTTAATTTCCTTCAAAATTAGCTTTGGATGGGAAATTTATGATGAAGCATGTGAAAGTTATGGCTGGTCAAAGTACAATTGACTTTTCTTACACAAAATCCTAATTTAGTAACTCTTGATTCTAGATGATTCTGAGGTTTCCTTGATGAATCATGATCAACCCTTGATCAAATGATGAATTTCACCTTATAATCTTGATGATGACTAAAAATCTTGAAGTTTGACTTTGTGTTGACCACAATTGACCTTTTGACAAAATTAACTAATTTTTGATTATTCAAGCATCTAACTGACCAAACTTGTAGGGAAAGCCTTGAAACTTGACATGAGGATTATTTGAGGTATATGTGATGTCATGAAGTCCACTTGAGGATGTGGAAGTCCACTTTGCTTTGTGAAACTCAAAACCCTAGTTTTAGATCAATTGCTTAGGAGGAGGCTTTGTCTGATGAAATCTTGAATCCTTTTGAGCAATTAAGAATCATGTGACTATTAGGAGACCTCTTGAGACACATTGTCTTGAATATGGGAGGGAAAATTTTGGGGTACAACAACTTCCCCTGTTCAATTTTCTGAAACCTGAGGAGTTAGATTGGCATTTACGCCATTCATGATCTGAAGGTGGAAGAGGATTGAACACTAAAGCCCAAATATTTGCACTCGCCGGTGCGCAAAATTATATTGTTGGTTGATTGTATCGCTTGAATGGGCTTAAAGATGCCATTCAAAGTATTCAGAGATGGGCTTATAGATGCCATCCCAAGTATCTATGGGTAGGAGTGTCAGAATGTGTCTACGTTTGACTTTATCTGAATGTTGTTACTGTACTAAGTATCAGAATTAGATCTTCGTCTCGATCATCTATGAACTCTTTATGTAACATATCCTAACTAAGTATCAGCATTAGATCTTCGTTTACATCGTCTCTGAACTGTCTCTGGGGGAAAAATTATATGAACTAAGTATCATCACTAGATCTTTTACTCGATCGTCTCTGGGAAAATATCTTGAGTTAAGTATCATAAATAAATCTTTGTTTTGATTATCTCTAAACTGCTTCTTCAAAGTGTCCTGCACTAAGTATCAACACTAGATCTTCGTATAGATCGTCTCTGAACTGTCTTAAGGACAATTTCTTGAATTAAGCATCAGAATTAAATCTTCATTTCGATTATCTCTGAATTACTTCTGGACCATATCCTGCACTAAGTATCAGCACTAGATCTTCGTTTATATCGTCTCTGAACTGTCTCAAGGACAATATCTTGAGTTAAGCATCATAACTAAATCTTTGTTTCGATTATCTCTGAATTGCTTCTGGAAAATATCATGCACTAAGTATCAGCACTAGATCTTTGTTTAGAATGTCTCTAAATTGTCTCAAGGAAAATATCTTGAATTAAGCATCAGAACTAAATCATCATTTCGATTATCTATGAATTGCTTCTGGAACATATCATGCACTAAGTATCAGCATTGGATCTTCGTTTAGATCGTCTTTGAACTGTCTCAAGGACAATATCTTGAATTAAGCATCAGAACTAAATCTTTGTTTCAATTATCTCTGAATTGCTTATGGAAAATATCCTGAACTAAGTATTAGCACTAGATCTTCGTTTAGATCGTCTCTGAACTTTCTCAAGGACAATATCTTAAATTAAGCATCATAACTAAATCTTTGTTTCGATTATCTCTGAATTGCTTCTGGAAAATATCTTGCACTAAGTATCACCACTAGATCATTGTTTAGATCGTCTTTAAACTGTCTCAAGGACAATATCTTGAATTAAGCATCAGAACTAAATATTTGTTTCGATTATCTCTGAATTGCTTCTAGAAAATATCCTGAACTAAGTATCAACACTAGATCTTCATTTAGATCCTCTCTGAACTGTCTCAAGGACAATATCTTGAATTAAGCATCAGAACTGAATCTTTGTTTCGATTATCTCTGAATTGCTTCTAGAAAATATCATGCACTAAGTATCAACACCATATCTTTGTTTAGATTGTCTCTGAAATGTCTCAAGGACAATATCTTGAATTAAGCATCAGAACTAAATCTTTGTTTCGATTATTCCTGAATTGCTTCTGGAAAATATCCTGCACTAAGTATCAGCACAAGATCTTCATTTAGATAGTCTCTAAACTGTCTCAGAAGAGTGTCATCACTAAGTACCAGGACTAGATCTTCTTATAGATCATATTCGTATTGTCTATGGAAAGAAAAACATCTTGCACGAAGCATCAACACTAGATCTTCATTTAGATCGTCTATGAACTGTCTCAGGAAAATGTCAGCACTAAGTACCAAGCCTAGATCTTCGTATAAATCTTCTTTGTACTGTCTCTAGAAAGAAAAGCATCATGCACTAAGCATCGGCACTAGATCTTCGTTTAGATCGTCTCTCAACTGTCTCAAGAAGTTGGTAATATGTATCTAACTGCGAACTATCATGAGAAGGAGAAGTTTAGTTTTTATGTAAGAGTGTTTGATGTATCCATGCATGGTATGATGTTCTTAATGTAAATGAAAATGTCATATGCATTATGGAGGCGTATGCCATGATATGATGTAAATGATGTATGTATGAATTTTGAATCACACTAGCATCTTTATGTAACAATTGTTGGCTGGGGAAAATAAATATCGATTTGTTGCTAAGAAATATGAAGACATCATTCCCGTCTTGTTTCAAAATATTGTACCTAGGACCTTTCGATTTACGTTCGTCGTACTTTTTATTGGCAGATTAAATTCCTAAATACCCTGACTGGGGATAAAAGAGACGGACATTCCCCTGAGAGACTTATCTGCCCATGTGTCAGTTATTCTGGGGATATCGGGTTTGAGAAAAATTTGTCTGGGACTTTGTATAACTGGAAGTACAAGAGGCTACTTGGAATACTTCAGAGAAATAAATCTGCAGTGATTACTCTGCAGGGATGAATTTGCGAAGATCTATTGGATATGAACTTTGATGGGGATTCCTACCTCTGAGAGTCCTTAGCAAATGCTATTATTGTAATTTTATGCATTTTTGGTAAACATAAATCATATTTGAAAGTATATATTCATTCAAAGTAACCAATGGATTCAGAACTTCTGATATTCTCGACTTCCCCGAGTAATTTTCTAGGAATTATTATGACTGAATTTGAAGACATGATACTGACACCATCTGATACTATTGGCACAAATAATTAATTTCCACAATGGCTTTTGCTGAAATCCGGTATCAAGGCTATGTAATGAGAGAAATGTGCTTTCAGGCTGTGGTGGATCGTGTACACCCTGGGTAATGGTTAAGGAGCTTGCAAATGAATTTGATCTGATTAGATTTGTAAAGAGAGCATTACTCCTAGCCGAGGATTATTTGTCCCATAAACGAGATGCCCTACAATAATATTCCCTTGGCATCGTGAACTCGGTAATGTTACCTCTAATAATTCAGATAAGGAGACCTGCACCTGGCTATTAAGCATTATTGAATCTTGACCTGACTGCCCCAGATGACTTGGACAATAACATGGTATTCCCCTTGTATAAATTGGCTTTGATCCGAGAAGAAACTTTGTCTGTCGGAAGGACTTTGGTTTTTTGAATGTTCATCATGTAAGCTTCTCTACTATTAAACACTTAGTTATATGCAAACAATGATATTCAAAATGCAACACTTATGTTTGTCTTGAAGTTTTGAAAAAGAATTATTTTAGCAAAACAATGTTTGTAAAAACTGTGATATTAACTCAAGATTTATAATAAGCCCTAAAGGAGTCAGGATACCTTTTTATAGAAATACGCTTTCGAACTAACCATGCTTCAGTTAGGACTTTAAAAGGGTTGTAATGTGGTTTGGTTCACAGTTTAAGAAACAAAGGATAAAGGCTCAAATTTTATTCGTACCCAACCTATCCTTCATGACGTTCTTCAGTCCTATATTCAATTAACTTATGCATTGAGGCTCCAAAGGAGTTTGGAATTGTAACACTGAAATTTGTGATGATTCAGAAACCAGAAGTTTATTTGAAAAGCCAGTAAGTTTTTTGAAGATTTGTAGTGACCTAATTTTGCTTTTGACTTTGTTATCCCTTCCTTTTGCCTGAACTGTTTGTTTCAAGATTACAGTCAGCGGGATTTCTCAATTTTTACTAAGTTTCCTTCATAGGTTTTGACTTAGTGAGATTTTCTTTTGCAAGATATTGACTGTTGAACTTAGTGATTACAGGGAACCATCATTAGTTGTGTACAAAAAGGAAAATTGTCATAATTGAATTAACCGAGGAACTACCATGCCCCAGGTTATAATTAAGGGTTTTAATTTGCATGAGAATGAAAACTCCTACTTCATAGGCACAAAATGGTTGACTAGGGATTAAATTCCTTATATCTCTACTATTTAGGAATCGAAAAACAATGCCTGCACATCGTCAGCATAGTCTGTTCAAAAGCATACTATATAAAATTAAGGTATTGTCTTCGTCATCCTCCCTCTAAAGGCTTACAGCTTTAACAAGAGTTAAATATCACAAGAGATAAGTAAGAAGCATAGTTTAAATATAGTGAAACAAATGGATTAATTCAAGACAAACATATGCAATGCATTATCGTGAAAACAATAGTCTGACATAATAGTAAGTGTTTAAGTCTACAAAAGAAATTACAAATGAAAATTCAAACATTCTTAAATCCCCCTCCTCTAAACTTGTCAGTTCGGATGTCTAGAAGCTTTGATGTTTGATGGACGATAGGAGAATTCAATCTAGTCTTCTAGCGTAACCTCGAGGACTCCTTCGTCAATCAGGTCTTGAATCTTATTCTTCAATTCCCAATAGTTATTAGTGTCATGTCTAGAACTATTGGAATGATACACATACCTTGAATTAGGATTATAGCGAGGAGAGGAAGTTTTGGGATTCTGAGGAGGGTCTTTCAAGGTAATCAGCTTCGTCTCCAACAAAGCATTGCAAAGTTTGCGACATTCGCGTGATGATTTTAATAAACTGTCTTTTATGTTCCTTGTGTTGAGGTGGATTAACCCTATAAGACCTTCTTCTTTTAATTGAAAGATTATCCGTAGGAACTTGCCTCTTTCCTTCTCTTATCCTCTTCTTCTTTTCAATCAAGTCAGCTTGTTTCATCGGAGGTTTACTGATGATTAGATTCCCGACTCCGTTGTCTTGAAGTTTATTGATGAATACTCTCAGCTCTTCTTGCCCCTCAGCTAAGTTTTGGATAAGAGTCACCTGATCATTCATCTGAATTCTCATCACTGCCATCTCGGCTTGTAGTTGTTCCAACTGATCATCCTTGTTGTCTTCAGGATTCTTCTTTTTCATGTCCTTAGTGATGAGGGCTTTCAACTCTTCTTGCCCCTTGGACAAATTTAGGATCACTTCTTGAAATTGAGCATTCTGGGTTTGGATATCTTTGATAGACTGTTCGAGAGCCATTTCCATTGAAATAAACAGCGATAAGATAAGATACCTGTCACGGAAACCTGTTATGCGGTAGTATGGCATGTAGATGCATATGCAGTGTTTCCAAGGACCACATAGGATTTAAATTTGTGAAAGAAAAGAAAAAAAAATCCATTAGTAAGTTTTAAAATATAATTTCCCCTTGGGCTTACAATGAAGGAAGAATAAGAAACGGTACAAAGGAAATGAACATATGAGACTCAAGTCTCCCATGGATGCTTCCTCTTTGTGTTGAGATATGTATTGAGGTTCTGCTCTTCGTGAAGTTGCTTTGTGTCGCTCCCCGGATTTCCATCCTAGTACAAACGCGAAAGTGGCGCGGAAAAAGATTAGAGTCGCCAGCCAGGCATTTTTATCCCGAAGGAACGGGAATGGTAATGCTGCACAAACCAGAAGAAAGAAAAGGAAGGACATGGGTCCTACAAACCAAAGAGACTGAGTTTGGGAGTCGGTTACGACCTGGGAAGGTATCAGCACCCAGATCGTCCGCCGTACCCGACGGGATCCACGCTTGCAAAAGAGAATGTTTCAAAGGGTGAGGGTATGAAAACTGCAGCAAAGAAAAAGAAATGAACTGGAAATAAACTGAGAAAAGAATTGAATAAGAAACAAAATAGAAAAATGTAGGGAAAATAAAGATTGTGCTCGAACGGGCCCTACCCCGCTGCCTACGTACCTCATCAGGATAATGAGGATCAGAGACGCCGTAGTTCCCCTAACTAGGGGTAACAAGGAAATTGCTTGTGAATTAAAGCTTGAACTGCCTATGCCATTGCTCAGGTGTTGCAGAATCGGACGACGAGTGCGTAACCGTCTTGCAAAGTGACAAGTAGGAGCAAGTTCACGTACGAAGTGAATGAGATGAGAAAAGAATTCCCGAAGGAAAGACGCTTATTGTTTGTTTGGTGTTTTTTAGAAGCTTTTATGAGTGAAAGTTTGCATAGGTAAGTGTACCTAAGTCTTACTCAATGGGATGTGTACACCTCACATCATCCCGAAATGGAATGCGCAAGAGGCACACCTATCTATGGAGGAAATCCCCAAAGCTAGTCCCACAAGTGAAGGCTCAGACACACTGACCTATCACCATTATTAAGTATTTTTGTGGTTTTTTGGTTAAGAAGTGTTTTTTAGCTTTTCTTTGTGAGGTACTCATGCTAAGACCTATCCACCACGAGGGATAACTCACACCTCGCCCCAAAACGGAACGCGTGCAAGTATCTCATAGCAAAGTCTCATGTCACATGAAAGTACTCAACCTTTATTAAGTGAATTTGAATTGAGTTTTAAGATGAGAAGAGAAAGCACCAAAGGATCACAAAAGGTAAAATTCTAAAAGGGGACTAAAGAATCCTAAGTGTTAACATGTATGGATATCCTAAGGTTAGTGAGGTTTCTATCCTAATGAAGAAGGAAGAAAGAAGAGAAGAAGAAGATAGAAGAAGAGATGAGAAAGGCCTAAGCCCAACAACAAAAGAGTTAGTACAAATAAACAGAAGAAGAGATGAGATTTGGAGATGTGGAACTCAACTTCCACACCTCACACTTACCATAGGCCCTGCAAGGTTAGTATCATGCATACAAGTGAAACAAAGTGAACAAGATAACATGCTAACATCACACAAACAGAAGTGAAATGATATGAACAAAAGCACAATGCAAATGCAACTCAAGAGAATGAGAGATGAAGCTCACAAGTCAAAAAGATGCAACATGAACACATGTGAAAACAAATGCACACTTAAGGAAAATACAAAGCAAATATGCATACACATGGATACAATGCACACAACCAGAACCAAAACAAGATGAAGAATGGCTTAAGAAGCCAACAAGATGAAGAGAGAGGTCACACAATACCAAACAAATACAAAATGGGAGTGAAAGAAGTAAGGAAGTGAGATGGAAACACTTAAGAGAAGAAGCAAGACACACAAATTCCTAAGACTCAAACCCTATCCTAGGATCAGGAAGGTACCCATACCCCAAAAGAACCCCAAATGAGAAGAAGAAGTTGGCACAAGTGCCCTTCTAAGTTTATAAGAGACCTAACGGATCAAAAGAAGCAAAATGGGACAAGGTTTAAGATAAAATTCACATTAAATCAACCAAGCATCTAAAAATTCCACAACTTAAACCAAATGATCTTCAAATATGTTATATCAATGGGCAAAAAGGGTTTGGAAAAATTCAGAAGCAAACTAGGTCAAATGGAGGCTTAAACACAAGCTAGGGTTACAAACTTCCATCACAAGTCAAAGGACCAAAACTAAAGAAATAAATTTCTAAAAAACAAGAGAAAAATCACATGAGAAATACATTGTCTTAAGAATCCATATCAAAAAGAATGGGATCAAAATTCAAAATAATGAAGTGTATGGAAATTGGATAAGGCAGTGTGGTCAAAATGAACTTAAAAAGAAGCTAATTAAAAGAAGAAATTAATTGAGACACGTGGAAATGGAAAAAATAGAAAATAAAAATATAAAAAAATAAAAGAGACTTTATATATGACTCATGATTGTTTTGAGAATTTTTTAATAAAGGGAAGTATTTTATAAAAATTAAAAGCTAAACTGAAATAGAAGAAAAATAAAATGAAAATGAAATAAAAGAAATGGCTGGGAGGTGTTACTAGCAAGGGTTTCATGTTGAAATGAGATGGGCTTTGTTGACTGGGGGTACGAATAGCACGTTGAAGGCCCTATATGTGCGCAGGCATATGTTTTTTATGGTGGAAATTAGGAGAAATAAACTGGAAAATCAGGATTCACTGGATTATCAAACGCACCCTGTGCAACATTCATTAAATGACGTGGCGGTTTGGCTGATTGTGAATGGAGAGACACATGGTAACTGTGGTGTGTGCGTAACACATTGTATTAAAATGAAAACAAAAATTAAAACGTGAGAGGGAGGAAAGTTAGGGCTAGGTGGCAGCGTATGGGGCGTACGATGGAGGGATCCAAAGGCCAGGACTCATCTTCTTCCTTGAGCAAACCCTAGAACACCAACCCAGTTTCTGGTGACCGGAGCTAGGGCTCCGGTACCGGAATTCGTAACAGCATCTTAAACAACCAAATTAATGAACAAAAACAACCCAGATCTACTAAATCAACATCACTGAATTCAAATATGACATCAAAAACTCCTAAAACCTAATAAATCAAAGGGATCGAAGCAAATAAAGTTGCACCATCAAACTTGAAACCCTAATAACTTTCACTACAAAGCACCAAGTTCAAATCTAAAAAGTGCAGCATGATCAGGGAACTTCACACATCACAAAACACCACATCAATTTCATTTTTCGATCACAAGATTTCAAAGTATACCCGAGGTGAAGATCTTGGTTCAGTGAGATAGAAAGCCCAATAATGCGTGCAAATCACTCCTCTTTCACTCTAGATGAAAAATAAATGCATCTAAGGTCTTGAATGAAGCTGGATCTTGAGGTTTGATCACACCTGCCCTGAAATGGCAAGCTTGCTAAAGTTGAGAGAAAGCTTGAATGAATGGTTGCTTAATGAATCTTAGCTCTCCCTGATTACAGATCCACAATTTGTTTTGAGATTGGGTGCTTGAATGAAGAGAAATGGTGAAATTCTGTGATCAGGTATGAGATGTCCTAAGAGATGTCCCAACACTTGACAGATTTAACCAAAACTTAAATAGCAAGAAAAATAAACAACACAGAAGTTTGTTAACCCAGTTCAGTGTATAACCACACTTACATCTGGAAGCTACCAAGCCAGGAGGAAATCCATTATAAGTAATATTAATTCTAGACTTAAACCACCCTGTTTAATCTTTCACTTAATAACTACCCAATGCAATTTCTACCTAAGACACAACTTAGATATGAGTACCCTACTCACTCCCCCTCAATCACACAGTGATCAAGTTTACAAGTTTAATAAAATTAAAGACATTCTTCAAACAATACAGCTTGATCTTACTTCACAGTTTCAATCAAGTCACAAATGCACTTTTGCTTAAAAGCTCATAAAGTGGTACAATAAAAACAACCTGCTATTAAAGACACAACACCCTATTTTGTCTTCTAAAATTCGTACTCAATTCTGTGAGTTTCTGTTGATTAAATAGGTGTTTGTAATTTGGGCTTTCTGTAGGTTAATCCAGCCCTAATGCGCATGCAGCTTCCACCTTGAATTAGGGTTTGTTACTTCCTAGATTCTAGGTGATTTAGTTCTTCTGATTATGCTGAAGTTTCATAACAACTCTTCCTACAGATGCGCCTTGTTCTGTTTTTGTCCATCCATAATTAATTCCAGATAACTTTCCTTAAATATCTCAGATCAGTTAGTTATTAATTAATTCTGGTAGCAGGTTTGAGATGTCTCAACATCTGATGGGACATCCTGAAAAACTGAACTTAAATCATTTACACAATGTCCCAACATCTGGTGAGACATCCTGAATTAAGTTCTTATACTCTGTTTGATAATGTCCCAACATCTGATAGGACATTCTGAACTGAATTCAACATTTCTTGTTGGTCAAAAATTCTGTCAATTCTTAAACATCTACAAACTCCCCCTTTGGCTAATTTTTGGCTAACATCCTTTTCTGATTTTCAGAGTGCAGCAGAAGTTCTTTTATCAGAGTGTAGCTTTCCTTTTCTGTTAAGTCATGTGTGAGTTTACTCCCCCTCAAACATACATGTATTCAGATTTGTTGTAACAGAAATTTTTATTAAAACACACTGATTCAGTTCAGAAGCAAACAAAGATTTTTCATTCATAATCAAACAACATTATACATTGTTGTTGTTGATGTTCTCCCCCTTGTTAGACATAAATTTGGGGCCAAAGTTACTGATTCAAAAATACAATGCAGCTGTCATTACAATTTGCCTCACATACAATTCTCACTCAGATTCCTCACAGTCAGTTTCTTCATCATCATCAGTTTCTTCATCAGAAGCAGCTTTCTGATCACCTTCACTCTCCAGCCTTTGGATAATTTCCTCAAGCTTCTGCTTCCTTGCTTCAAGTTCTTTGCAAGTGCTCTTCAGTTCAGCAATCAATGCAGCCTTGGAGATTGGAGTCTTGGCAGTTGAAGGACCTGCAGATGTCCCAGAGGGTGCTTCAACATCTGCTGCATGATGACTTAGGAACAGTTTGTAGTGAAAGGCCAGAGGGCTTTCTCTTTTGCAGACTGTGTCCTTCTTAGTGAGGATCCCAGGGTACTGACTTAGCACTATACCACACAGCAAGGAAGGAAAAGCTATTGGCAGCTTTGTTGCAGATGAGCTAGCATGTTTCAAGGTCTGATCAAATATGTAGGCACCATAATCCAGCTTAGTTTGAGTGCCCACAGCATAAATAAACATGCCCAAGCCAGTGGATATTGAAGATGTGTGATTGGTAGGCACCCAGTTTGCTGTACCAATCCTGTTCAGCATGGCATATTTTCTTGTCAGCATGCTCACTGAGAGCTTTCCTTTAATTGGCCAAGCCTTGACCTGGTTTGCAGTGATAACCTTGCAGACCTGGTTATCAGTCTTCCCTAGCTCATTTGGACCATCTGTTTCTCTTCCAAGGTATTGGTTGATGATCTGAGGAGAGAACTCTACACACCTGCCTCTAACAAAGACTTTTCTAAATTCAGCAGACTTACCATTGGCACAATCTTCCTGAAGATTGACTATGAATTCCTTGACAAGTAGCTCATAGCAGGGAGAGAGATTGGAGACTGTTTTGAAGAGGCCAGCAACAGATATGAGGTCAATTAATTCAGTGCACTCAAGTGCATTACTGCTCAGCTCTCTTTCAAGTGCCACCCTTCTTTGGTACACAAACTTCCATCTGTTTACACTTGAAACATGATGAAATGAGATGTTGTCCAAGGGAGCTTCTGGAACAGCAGTTGATGCCCTAGAGGGTGCTGGTTTCTTCTTTGGAGGAGATGTTGGGACATCTGCTTCAACATCTGAGTCTGAAGGAGTGACAGCTTTCCTCTTTTGAGTTTGGACTTTGCTCCATTGTTTTGTAGGACCAAAGACAGTTTTGGCTTTGTCTTTCTTTGGAGTAGCTTGCTTCTTTTCAGGAATTGCATGTCCTGCTTGCATCTTTTCTTTCCTAGTCCTGAGCCTTTTGGCTATGATAGGTCTTACAGAGGCAATGATCTCTGTATCTGAATCCTGCTCTAGGTTCACAACAGGAGGAGATTGAGCAGTCTCCTCTTCAGCTGGTTGATCAGCAGAGATATGCTCTTCAGTTGAGGCTTTGGTCTGATCCTCAGATTCTTCTTCATCACTTTCATTTGAGGCCTTTTTCTGGTCCTCAGATTCTTCTACAGCAGCATCAGATGAGGCCTTTTGCTCATCCTCAGATGTTTCAACATCTATTGGGACATCCTGTTGAGCAGGAGTGTCCTTTGCAGCTTGAGTTTGTTGATCTTCTTGTGGAGCTAGCATGGTGCTCAGAGGAATAGAAATGTCGCTTACCACTCTTTGCTCAGAAAGAATCCTGTTTACCAACTCTTTGATGGAATCATCCACATATTCAAAAGATTTTTGAGGGATGTTTGCTGGTGAAGGAATGCCTTTGGCTTTGCTGCAAACTTGATCTTTTTCTCTTTTTGGAGTTCTTGGCTTCTTTGCATGAGGAACACTTCCTCTGATTTCGTCCATTAGAGTCGACTCTATGGGTACCACAGAAATGGGGGTTGCATGAACCACATCTTCTTTGTTGAGAATTTCTTCAGGAATGTTAGGGTTTTGAGACATTTTCAAAGAAGATGGATGAAGAGTTTTAGTGTTGATGATTTCTGAAGAACAGCTAGATAATGCAATTCGCTTTTGATAGTATGATGAGAATATGGAAAGCTGAATGCAAGCTGTTATTATATAAGTAGCCGTTACATTGAAAATGATTAGGAATGGAATACCCAAGGTTCTTAACCAGACTGGTATTGCCATCTGGTGCTTATGCCACACAATGTCATATGACATGTTGGCACATCTCCATAACTGCTAAATCTCACATAAGCAGATTCCCAATTTGCCCCTTAAGTTCTCAAATTGTGTAGCATCCAATGCTTTGGTAAAGATATCAGCCAACTGCAGATTTGTAGCTACATGTTCCAATGAAATCACTTTTTCTTCTACAAGATCTCTGATGAAATGATGTCTGATATCAATATGCTTGGTCCTGCTATGTTGGATAGGATTCTTTGATATGTTAATTGCACTTAAGTTGTCACAGTACAATGTCATGACATCTTGTGGGACATTGTACTCAGTGAGCATTTGCTTCATCCAAACCAACTGAGAACAACTGCTTCCAGCTGCTATATATTCAGCTTCAGCTGTAGATAAGGATACACAATTTTGTTTCTTACTGAACCAAGAAATCAAATTGTTTCCTAGAAAGAAGCATCCTCCTGAAGTGCTTTTTCTGTCATCAGCACTTCCAGCCCAATCAGCATCACAGAAGCCAGTGAGAATTGGTTTACATCCATGAAAGTACATTATGCCATAGTCATAAGTACCATTAACATATTTCAGAATTCTCTTGACTTGATTAAGATGACTGACTTTTGGATCAGCTTGATATCTTGCACATACACCTACTGCAAATGCTATGTCTGGTCTGCTAGCAGTCAGATATAACAAGCTTCCAATCATACTTCTGTACATGCTTTGATCTACATTCTCACCCTTTTCATCTTTAGTCAGCTTTAAATGTGTGGGGGCAGGAGTTCTCTTATGAGTAGCACTGTCCATTCCAAATTTCTTGACTATGTTCTTAGCATACTTGCTTTGGGAAATGAACATGGAGTCCTCCATTTGCTTTATTTGCAGTCCAAGAAAGTAGGTTAGTTCTCCTACTAGGCTCATTTCAAATCCAGATTCCATTTGGTTGACAAAATGTTTGACCATCCTATCAGACATCCCACCAAAGACAATGTCATCTACATATATTTGAGCAATCATGACATTTCCTTCTTCATCTTTAACAAACAAGGTTTTGTCAATTCCACCTTTCCTGTACCCTTGCTTGATAAGAAAAGTAGTCAGTCTTTCATACCATGCCCTCGGAGCTTGCTTCAGACCATAAAGAGCCTTCTTTAGTTTGTATACATGATTTGGACAGCTTGGATCAACAAATCCTTTAGGCTGTTCTACATATACCTCTTCATTAAGATAACCATTTAAAAAGGCACTTTTCACATCCATTTGAAATAGCTTGAACTTTAAGATACAAGCAATTCCCAAAAGTAGTCTGATTGATTCAAGCCTTGCTACTGGTGCAAAGGTTTCATCAAAGTCTACTCCTTCAATTTGAGTGTATCCTTGAGCTACAAGTTTAGCTCTGTTCTTTGTAACAACTCCTTGTTCATTTGACTTGTTCTTATACACCCATTTTGTTCCAATCACATTTATGTCATCAGGTCTAGGAACAAGATTCCACACTTCATTCCTTGTGAATTGACCTAATTCCTCTTGCATAGCACAAATCCAGTATTCATCAGTAAGAGCTTCCTTGATGTTTTTAGGTTCTATTTTAGAAACAAAACAGGAACCTGAAATCACTTCTCTTGATCTAGTGCTTACACCTCTGTTGGGATCACCAATTATCAAATCTTTGGGATGATCCTTCTGTATTCTGATGGAGGGACGTTTGCTGGATTGTTCTGTCCTTGCATCAGTTTGAGTGAAGTCATAATGATCACTCTTTTCTTCAGCTTCAATCTTGATATCAGCAGATGTTCCAACATCTTCTGGGACATCTGTAGGAGCATCATCAATTATCATATTTATAGACTCCATGATAACCTTGGTTCTAGAATTAAATACTCTATATGCTCTGCTGTTTATAGAGTATCCAAGAAAAATCCCTTCATCACTTTTAGGATCCATTTTTCTTCTTTGCTCCCTATCTGCCAGAATATAACAGTTACTTCCAAACACATGGAAGTACTTAACTGTGGGTTTTCTTCCCTTCCATACTTCATAGATGGTGGACAAAGTTCCTTTCCTTAGAGTAACTCTGTTGTGGATGTAACAAGCTGTGTTCATAGCTTCATCCCAGAAGTACAAAGGTAACTTTTTAGCATGGATCATAGCTCTTGCTGATTCTTGAATAGTTCTATTCTTCCTCTCAACAATCCCATTCTGTTGAGGAGTGATTGGTGAAGAATATTCATGATTGATTCCTTCTGAAGAGCAGAAATCTAAGAACTTTTGGTTCTCAAATTATTTTCCATGATCACTTCTTATTCTGATCACACAGCTGGCTTTTTCCCTTTGTATTCTTTGACATAAGTCTTTGAATACATCAAATACATCAGACTTTTCCTTGATAAAATTTATCCATGTATACCTTGAAAAGTCATCAACCACCACATAGGCATACCTCTTGCCACCAAGGCTTTCAACCTGCATAGGTCCCATAAGATCCATATGCAATAGTTCCAAAACTTTGGAAGTTGTCAGATGTTGGAGCTTTGGATGGGACATCTTGGTTTGCTTGCCTATTTGACATTCACCACATATTTTGCCATCATCAATCTTTAGTTTAGGAATACCTCTTACAGCATCCATAGATATTAACTTCTTTATGCCTCTGAAATGAAGATGACCTAGTCTTTGGTGCCATAACTTCACTTCTTCTTCTTTAGCTAAGGAGCAAGTTGAAGTAAGACTGAAGTCTTGGGATTCCCACATGTAACAGTTGTCTTTAGATCTGGCTCCTTTCATGACGACCTCTTGTTCTTTGTTAGTCACTATGCATTCAGTTTTGGTAAAGTTTACACTGTACCCTTGATCACATAATTGACTTATGCTGATCAGGTTAGCAGTTAAACCTTTAACTAGCAGAATATCATGTAGTCTTGGAACATCTTAACAGTCCAAGGTCCCAACTCCCTTGATTTCTCCTTTAGCTCCATCTCCAAAGGTTACATACCTGGATGAATGTGACTTTAAGTTTACTAGCAGATTCTTCAATCCAGTCATGTGTTTTGAACATCCACTGTCAAAGTACCAGTCTTCTTTAGCTGATACTCTTAGTGATGTATGTGCTATATATGCAACATTTTTCTTTGACCATTTGAGTTGAGATTTCTTTTGATGCCTCTGCCCTGTGTATTGTTCATCAGTAGATCTCCAAGATTGATTGTTGATCTTGTTCTTGGGTATGTAGCTTTGTTCAGCCTGAATGCTAGCTTTTGGTCTCCATACCTTCTTGATGACCTCTGTCTTCTGCTTAGGAGGTTGCTGATTTCTTTGATGTCTATGCAGCACTTTCTTGGTAACTTCTATTTTCTTCTTAGAAGGTTGCTGATACATCTGATTTGGATATCCATGCAGCTTATAACAATGAGGTTTGATATGTCCAAATCTTCCACAATGATGACATCTCCATCTTTGATACTTCTTCTTCATTTTATTCTTTTCAGAATGTTGAAACATCTGTTGGAACATTGTCGCTCCCAAAAGATGAGACTGGCTCAAATATGGTACAGACGCGAACGGTCGGCGAAAAGAACAATGAGAACACACAGCAGTGAACTCACTGGAAATGAATAGATCGCCAGCTAGGCATTTTTATCCCGGAGGAAAGGTAATGCTGCATAGACCTAGAAAGGATGGATAAGACGGTTGCGAACCAGAGAGACTGAGAAAGGGGTTGGTTACAACCTGGGAAGGTATTAGCATCCAGATTGTCCGTCGTACTCGACGGGATCCACGCTTAAAAGATTTGCGTTTAAAAGGGGTAGTGTCAGTGCAATTTGTGTATAAAAGAGCTGGAAAAGGATGTACAGGTGTCAGTGTAAAAGGAGTGTGAAGTGTGATATATACAGTGTCAGTGTAAGGATGAGAGTGAAATGCTCAGGAGTATGAGGCTTAAAGAATGATGCTGGAAGAGGGGGAATATACAGAGACTTTTGTTCGATAACTGTTAAGTTATGCCTGCGTATCCTCTCGTGCAATGAGGAAGTCAGAACACCGTAGTTCGACCCAAAGAGACTGAAAGGTGAATTGACTTGTGAACTGCTTGCTTGTCAATGCTCAAGTGTATGATCTGTCTGGCACAGATGCAAACTGTCTTGCATTAGACGGAAGAAGCGAGTTCTCGTTTATGAGTGAAGATGATGAGAAAAGAATCCCGGAGGAGACGATTATTGTTTGTTTTTGAGTTTTCAGTCTTTTATTGTTTTCTTTGAAGTTTGTCATAAGTTAATGAGCTTAAGCCTAAACCAATGGATTTAGTAAGCTCATCACATCTTCCCTCTGATTAGGGGTAATGAGAATACCTTAAGTGTGAAGTCAGATTCTCACACTTAATCACCTTTGATGTAGGATTAAGATCATTAACCTACTTGTGATTATTTGGATGTTTTTGGTGTTTTTGTTTAGTGTTGAGTAATGAGATTAAGCCATAATCAAGGATTAAACAGACTCATTACACCATCCTAATAGAAGGATAATAGATGAGGATGTTTAAGCTGAGGAAATCTCCTCAACTTAATCCATGATTAGGGATTAAACCCATGACAAAACAAAGCCTTTATTAAGTGGATTTTATTTAATGATATGATGATGAAGTGAATTTTAGGGTTTGTAAGACAACTTGAGGGGGACTTGTCCATTAACACTAGGGTTAGTCCTTCTTAACCAATTAAGGAAGAATTAGAACCCTAATGCAAGGCCCAAGTTACAAGCTTGATGTCTTGATGGTTATTAAGTGAATTGATTAAGGGATTTAAACACATTAAGGGTTTAACACTTAGGATTAAAGTTATACACTCCATCCTAATAGAAGGATGCATGCATAAGCTTAATCACAAAGCCTTAAAGCCTTTAGGGTTTAGTCCCTGATTATGAGATGAGAAGAGAAGACACAAAGGTAAAACTAAGAGGGGAGACTAATCAAAACCCTAATCATTGTCATGCATGGTTGTTCCTAAGGTTTGTGAGGTTTGCAAGAAAGATCTTCAATGGAACCACCAGGAAGCAGATGAAAGGATCAGGAGAAGCAAAGTAACTTGCTTCATTTAAGAAGACAAGTCACTTGAGGAAAGAAGGTAAGAAGAAAAAGAATGAGCAAGCTCAAACTCAAACACATAACAAAATGCAGCATGGATGCAAGAGAGAGATGAAAAGAAAGTGTGAGAAGTGAAGGCAAATCCACTTCTCAAAATCACTTACCACCTGAAAAGTTAGCAAAGGAATGCAATGCAATGCAAAATGAGATGAAATGACATGATGAAAACCAAAACCAGAAGCATATATGAGATGATAATGATGCTATGAGATGGTGCAAACATGAAACAAACCAAGGGGATGATCATACAAGCTTATGGATGCAAATGAAACAAGTTAAGAACCATGAACATGTATGAAAAGTTATGAAATGCAAATGGCATACAACATGGAAAATGCAAGATGCAATGATCAAACATGCTTTCAATATGTCTCAACATGTCAAATGAATCACATGGATGCACAAAATGCTATGGCAAGTCAAGGTATGCAAGCAAATGCAAGATGGATGCATATGGAAGTTCAAATTAGGGTTTATGATTAATGCATCAAACAAAAACAAAAATCAGAAGTAAACACTAAGATAAAAAATTGAAAATGCCCTCAAAGGACCCCTAAACCTATACTAACTCACTGCCCAAAGGAGAGGTTCCAACTCTTAACCTAATAAAAGTTATGAATTTCCTAAAATTTCTAGGGTTTTAGGGTTCCTTAACAAGAAAAATGCCAAACAAATGGAAAATGGAAGATCAAATCATGCCAACTTAATCTCACAAACTACATGGTAAACACAATGCAATGCAAAAAGAATCAAGGTCCAACTCTCAATGGTTAGGCAGAAATGATTTTTGGAAGTTTGGATCAAAATAATGCTTTGAAAATGAATTAATTCCATGAAAAATTCTCAAAATGCATCAAGATCAAAAAATAAATTTGGTTTGAGGGTTGGACAATGTTTCTAAATGTTTTTAAATGTTTCATGAATTTTTTGGTGATTTTTAAATACCTAAAAGTATTTTTAATTAATTAATTCTCATTAATTAATTAAAAATAAACTTTTAAATATTTAAAAATATTTTTTGAATGCAAAAAATAAAAATAAAAATGTTTTTGGTTTCTGAAATTAAATAAATGTTTGTACAAAAAATTTCAGAATTTTTAAATTGATTTTGCTATTTTAAATAAAATGAAGAAAACAAATGCAATTAAATGAAATAAAAACTGAATTTAAATGAAAGTCAGCGCATCCAGTGGTCCACATTTAAACCTGAGATGGAGGGAAAGACTTCGCGCGTGATCCTAAGGCTGAGATTCAAACTGGCCTAATTTCCATTTTATATTAATTAAACAGAATTAATTAAGTTAATTGTGGATTAGGGTTTCTAATGGTGCATCTTGACCATTCAAACGCGCGCCAGTCAACCTAGGTCAGCTCATCCAACGCTCCAGATTCAAACCTCATTTAATGACAGGGTTTAACCCTAATTATTTTCAGGTGGCCGGAGAAGACCTCCGGTCGTCTTCTCTGGTGGGAACCCCACCTGAAAATCCCTAAAATCTTCAAAACCTCACTAAAACGAAAACTAAGAACCCAGAAAGCATCCCCACGTCCCCCTGAATCAAAACCCTAAATCAAAACTCATTTATCTTTCATCAATCACATGAATCGAAAGCAAACATTTTTAGGTCAGAAAAGTTTCAGAGTAAGATTAAATGCTTATTTCTCAACCATTTTCAAAACCAAGAACATCAGAGTGATCAGTGAATCATGAAGAACAACTTAGGAACTTAAAAATCCATTTCTGGAAAAAAAGTTCATGAAGCTACCTGAGTTTGAAGCTTTTCAGTCTAGCACTTTCTGACCTCCTTTCTTGTGCAAAACCACTCCTGTGACTTCCCTTGTGCTTCTGAAAGGCTTGGAACAAAGTTATTTGGGCTGGTTTGAGAGTTTGCAGAGGTTCTGTTCAATGGGGTGAGGAAATCGTATTTCTGATTCTTTGAGTTTCATGCTGCTTTGAAGGTTGGTTTGGGTTCAGTGAAGCATGGTGAGATGATTGGTGAAGTTGGTTTGTATGTTTGTGGCCTGTATGATGAGTTTCGAATGCTTTTGCTCTAGAGGATGAAAAATGAGAATGCTGTCTATGGCTGGTTTCAGGCTTGCCTCCTGTTGTGTTTAGCTTGCAATTGATTTGTATAAACAATTCCCATTGGTCAGAAGATGTGATGTGTGCTTTTGTGATAGGTATGGGTGCTTTTGCAAAATGTCAACTTTTGTGTAAGAGAAGCATGGGCCACTTGCTAGCCTAGTACAAAGGGCATGTCCTGCGCAGCATGAGGTGAGGAAAAGCCTAGGATTGATCAGCCAACTAGCCAGCAAGTGGATGAGAAGCCATGATGGATTTTGCAACTTGGTTCACTTTTGCCACTCATGAAAAATCTTGTTCCACAAACCCTAAAAATGTGTAATTCTTTGGTCCATTCTGAACTTTAGATGGCACATGATCATGTTATATGGATTAGAAGTGCATTTGATAGATTTAGAACACTTGATCAAGTCATTTTGCAAAATACCTCTTTGGTAGAAACTTTGAAATTTTGTGATTTTAGCCAACTTTGACAAGCCATAACTTTTGATCAAAAATGAATTAGGTCATGTTCTTGTACTTTTTGAAAAGGGAAAGATCTATTCTACAACTTTCATGACCAAATTTTTTCCATTTGAAGCTTTCTTGAATCAAAAAGTAAGGGTTGAAAAAGTTGCCTAAAATGACATTTCCATTAGAAGTCCAACTTGCCCAAAAAGTCAACTTTGCAAAAGACTTGAAATTCTTGAATTTTGTGAACTTCCAACTTCTTCTATGATCAAATAAAGATCACATATACTCAAAATGATGAAGAACACCCTTTGGTTGGGTCATTGGGGGCCTCAGATGCCCTGATTTTGCACTGACTTGTTCAGAAAGTCAACCCTTGATCAGATGACTTCCCCAAGGAATTTCTTCATGAAAATTGATATGCATACTCCCTATACCATATAGAGACCAATAGAAACAAGAATGACCAAAAAATTTGGAGTTATGGCCTCTTAAACCAAAACCCTAATTTTAGGTCATCTGTGCAGTTAAGCCTGGCTCTGCTTCCACACCATTCTCAGTTCTTGTGATTCTTTGACATTCTTGACTTTGAGAGGATATAATATGATACTTGAACACACATAGATCTCTTTGAAGTGATTGATGACCTTTGGAATGGCTCAAGAAGCCCTTGGATAACTCAAATCACAAACCCTAGATGCAGATGACTTAGAACCTATGCAGTGAACCAAAAATGTAATATGAGATGGTATGATTGAGTTTATGCATATGAAATGATCACAAGCCATGGTGTGAATGGGTGAGGGAAAATTTGGGGTGTTTACAGCTGCCCCTATTCAAACATGAGTTAGCTGTGCAGGATGTAAGCGACGGCTTAACAGGCAAACAAGATAACTTGTGGTTGAATACCAAAGACAGTCCAAAATTTGCACTCACAGAATGAAGAAGAAAAGGGATATAGATTGTAAAAGGAAAATAGAGTATATTGTAAAGTATGGGCGACGGAGGACGACCGTCGAGCAGAGGACGACTGTTGGGTAAAGAGCAATGACGGGGACGGCCGACATGCTGGGGATAAAAGGTATTATGATGGGGACGGCCGACATGCTGGGGATAAAAGGTATTGTGATGGGGACGGCCATCAAGTAAAGCTATAAGATTCTCTGGGGATTAATGAAACATGACGGGGACGGCCATCAAGTTCATAAAGTAAAGTAATCAACGATGGGGACGACCATCGGGCTTAAAAAAGAAAAGGGACCACGACGGGGACGGCCATCGGGTTAAAGAATAAATGAAATAAACAGATGATGAGGTACGATCATCAAAGGTGAAGGACGATCACCTAGCAGGGGACGGCTGCTCTGTTGGGTTAAGATGAGGGACGGTCATCTAAGGTGGAGGACGACCACCTGGCAGGGTACGGCTGCCGAAAATATCGCGACATAGGACGAATGCCGGATAAAAGGTCAACGATGGGGACGGCCATCGGACGAGCATGATGGAGGACGACCATCAAGAGGTGGAGGACGACCACCTAGCAGGGGACGGCTGCTCTCGAGGTTTACCATGACATAGGACGAATGTCAGATAACCAAAGATCAACAATGGGGACGGCCATTAGATAAAATGATGAAGGACGATCATCAAGAGGTGGAGGACGACCACCTAGCAGGGGACGGCTGCTAAATATCACGACATAAGACGAATGTCGGATAGAAAATCAACGATGGGGACGACCATCAGATGAGCATGATGGAGGACGACCATCAAGAGGTGGAGGACGACCACCTAGCAGGGTACGGCTGCTCTCAGGGTTTATCATGACACAGGACGAATGTCAGATAAAAAGGAAAATTTGCTTTGTTGGTGATCCACTGGGGAATAGTAAACACGAACGAGTGCTTACATCCAAGAAACAAAAGGTATAAGTGTTTAGACGCTGTGTATAGATTAAAGATGCGGACGAGCATCTTTAAGACTACGATACGGACGAGTATCGGGTAGAAACAAATACTGACGCGTGTTCAGAGATGATGATACGGACGAGTATCAACTGGTTAACAGTGAACACGGACGAGTGTTGAATCTGAAGGGACTCTTCTGGGGAATGATAGACACAGACGAGTGTCTAAATTCAAGAAGACAAAAGTGTTTGACACAGTGTATGGATTAAAGATGCGGACGAGCATCCTTAAGACTAAGATACGGACGAGTATCTGGTAGAAACAAACGCTTGACGCATGCTCTAAGATGACGGTACGGACGAGTACCAACTGGTTAACAGAGAACACGGACGAGTGTCGAATCTGTGGGGATTTAAGTGGTGTATACAAGATACGGACGAGTATCTGTATAAGTAAAAGGTATGAGTGGTGTATAGATGAGTGTTTAATCTGCTGGGGAGAGTGACACGGACGAGTGTCAAAAAGGAGAAAAGTATAGTATAAACAAGTATCTGATATACAAAGTCTTTACGTTACTGTGCTGGTGAAAGGTGACACGGACGGGTGCCAAGGAATTGTATATATGAGTATCTGTGAGTGCAAAGGGGACGCTTTGGCTTTCTGCTGGGGGTATGATACGGACGGGTGTCAAAAAAAAGTATCTGTAATACGGGTGGCCTGTTTGTAAAGAGTGCTCGGGCGACTTTACTGGGGAATGATGACACGGACGGGTGCCAAAGGGAGTATATACTGGTGTTTGTGAATGTGAGGCAGCTGTTTTTGCTGGGGAATCTGGGGGTATTCTGTTGATGAGTGGTCATTATTCACAGGTGTTTGATGCGGATCATGGCTTATGATTATGCTATATGTTTGATTTTTTTGCCGTAATGCTCCGTATTAGACAGAATGCTACGCTTTGTGGGTGAATATGATGCGGATGCCATGATTATGCAGAGATACCAAACCGGGATTCGGATCCCGCCGCTGTGAAGATCTCTGGTCGATCTGTTTGAAATGGACATCCCATCTGGGGATGAGATCATTGGTAGATCTGGTGATACGCATCTGCTTGGGGAAATGGGTCAATGATTGACCTATTCCAGTAAATGAGAGACCCAGCTGGGGTTTGTACAAGCTTTCGTCACTCTGTTATGATTCCTTTGTGCGTTGCTCTTCTGGATAGAGGCTGAAGCTCTGTGGGGAAATGGTTCCCCGGCTTTTGTATTTGGCTGAGGAGGAATAATAAGTGGCAACTCAGCTGGGGAGAGTAATAAGAGGCAACTCAGCTGGGGAGAGAGCACTTCGGGTGCTAAGGCTGAGTGAATGCTGATTTGCCAGCTTGCTGGGGTGAAGCCTACATGCCCCAAGTTGCGCTTTGGATACTTGCAATCCTGCAAAGATATTGAAACGCACAAGTAATCCCGAGGTATCCTTTACTGGATTCCGTCATAGGAGTTAGACACTTCTGAGAGTAAATACATTTCCTGCAAGCACGTATTTTTTATTTTTGAAGATAAGCATCTGTATTCATGCAATTAAAAGTTTTTTAGAGACATCAGACATTCTTTGCAAATAAAAATGTACAAGACGAAACATGACTGAAAATCTGGTTTTATTAATTCATGTGCCCTGAATTGGCAAGATACAGTCAGAGAAACATATCCCCTAAAATGAGGAGATTGTTATAAATTGAGAAACAAAAGGTGTTGGCAATGTTGATGACGCTTTAAGGAGCTTCCTCTTTTGCTATGATTCGTATGACATTTGACGTTCTTCTCGTCTCGCTTTCTGAAGAAGGCTGATTCTGATTGAAGCTTGATCCTTTCGAGGTTTACTAAGTTGTAGGTGATACAGACGAATTCATAATGCAGTTGTTCGCTTATTCCCCTATTTTGCATGGACCGCCCTTTCGGGTTTTCAATCCATCGGGATACCCATTTTTGCCTGAGTTGTCCAATGCGGCTTTTCAACTCAGCGGGCGTTCATTTTTTTATTTATTTCCCTTATTTTTTCCCGAGTCTTTTATTCTGTTTTTGACTCGCCGGGATGCCCTATTTTTGCCTGGACTTACATTCTGTTTTTATGTCCAGCGGGTCATTTTATGCGAAGTATTTTTTAACTGCATCTGAATTCACAGGGGACGGGAAGTCTTCACCATCCATAGTACTGAGCATCAGCGCTCCACCAGAGAAAACTTTCTTTACCACGAATGGTCCTTCATAATTCGGAGTCCACTTGCCCCTGTGGTCTATATGAGGAGGGAGGATTCTCTTCAGCACAAGATCTCCTACTTGGTACTCTCGGTGCCTGACTTTCTGATCGAAGGCTTTCTTCATTCTTCTCTGATATAACTGTCCATGACAGATTGCAGCCAATATTTTCTCTTCAATCAGACTCAGTTGTTCGTATCGGGACCGGACCCATTCTGCTTCGTTTAGCTTAACATCCATCAGCACCCGTAGGGAGGGTAATTCAACTTCAACAGGTAGGACTGCTTCCATACCATACACAAGTTGATACGGTGTTGCCCCAGTGGATGTCCTGATTGACGTGCGGTACCCATGCAAGGCAAACGGTAGCATTTCGTGCCAGTCTTTGTAGGTGACTACCATCTTCTGCACAATCTTCTTGATGTTCTTATTAGCTGCCTCAACAACACCGTTCATCTTTGGCCTGTAAGGAGAAGAATTGTGGTGTTGAATTTTGAAGTCCCGGCATAGCTCTGCCATCATTTTGTTGTTTAAGTTGGAACCATTATCAGTAATGATTCGCTCGGGAACTCCGTACCGACAGATGATATCTCTCTTCAGAAATCTGGCTACCACTTGTCTTGTAACGTTTGCATAGGAAGCTGCTTCAACCCACTTGGTGAAATAGTCAATGGCGACCAGGATGAATCTGTGGCCATTTGAAGCAGTTGGCTCGATCTTGCCAATCATGTCAATGCCCCACATAGCAAAGGGCCAAGGTGAAGACATCACATTCAAAGGATTGGGAGGCACATGCACCTTATCTGCATAAATCTGGCATTTATGGCATTTTCTGGCGTAGGCACAACAATCGGCATCCATTGTGATCCAGTAATAACCTGATCTTAGCAATTTCTTGGCCATTGCATGTCCTCCTGCGTGGGTACCAAAGGATCCTTCGTGCACTTCATGCATTAACAAGTCTGCTTCTGTCCTATCAACGCATCTGAGGAGTACCATATCAAAGTTTCTCTTGTACAAGGAACCATCAGTGTTCAGAAAGAAACTACCAGCAAGCCTTCTCAAAGTCTTCTTATCATTGGAAGATGCCCCAGGCGGGTATGTTTGACCTTCCAAGAAGCACTTAATGTCATGGAACCAAGGCTTATCATCTTTGACAACATCTGTTGCGAACACATATGCTGGTCTGTCAAGTCTGGACACTGAAATCTGAGGTACAAAGTTGGCAGCTTGAACTTTGATCATGGATGAAATGGTGGCAAGAGCATCTGCAAACTGATTCTCGTCCCGAGGGATATACTCGAGCTTGACTGTTGTGAAGAAAGTCAATAACCTCCTTGTATAATCCCTGTAAGGTAACAGATGATCTTGGTGTGTGTACCATTTGTCGTTGGTTTGATTAACTACCAGAGCTGAATCTCCGAACACGGTTAATGTCTTGATCCTGAGGTCAATGGCTTCCTCAAGACCCATAATGCAAGCTTCTTATTCAGTTCGTTGTTAGTGCAGTTGAAAGTGAGTTTTGCCGAGAAAGGCATGTGAACTCCCTTAGGTGTAATGAGTACTGCACCAACACCACGACCATTCATATTAACAGCCCCATCAAACATCGTAGTCCATTCTTCTTCCGGGTCGGGCCCTTCAGTGTGAACGGGCTCTTCATGATCTTTTGCCTTTATGAACATGATGTCTTCATCAGGGAAGTCAAATCTCATAGGCTGGTAATCATCAATAGGTTGCTCAACAAGATATTCAGATAATACGCTGCCCTTGATGGCTTTCTGAGAAGTGTATTGGATGTCATATTCTGTGAGGATCATCTGCCATCTTGCAACCCGTCCTGTAAGCGCTGGCTTCTCAAATATGTACTTGATTGGGTCCATCTTTGAGATCAATAAGGTAGTGTGGGTCAACATATACTGTCTCAGTCGGCGAGCAGCCCACGCTAAAGCACAACAAGTTTTCTCGAGCAGTGAATAACGTTGTTCACAGTCGGTAAACGTTTTGCTTAGGTAGTAAATTGCATACTCTTTTCGACCAGACTCATCATGCTGGCCCAACACACACCCCATTGACTCTTCTAAAACTGTCAAATACATGATTAGAGGTCTTCCTTCAACTGGAGGCATAAGGATTGGAGGCTCTTGTAAGTATTCCTTGATCTTGTCAAAAGCCTTCTGGCAGTCTTCGTTCCACCTGACCGTTTGTTCTTTTCTCAACAGTTTGAACAAGGGTTCACAGGTTGCCATAAGGTGAGATATGAACCTTGAAATGTAGTTCAATCGTCCTAAGAACCCTCGAACTTCTTTTCGATCTTCGGTGCAGGCATCTCTTGAATAGCTTTGACTTTATCTGGGTCAACTTCAATCCCTTTCTCGCTCACAATAAATCCCAGCAACTTACCAGATTGCACCCCGAACGTGCATTTGTTGGGGTTCAACTTCAGTTGGTACTTCCTCAGACGCTTGAATAGCTTCAGCAGATTTACCAGGTGGTCTTCTTCAGTAAGGGACTTGGCAATCATGTCATCCACGTAACATTCGATTTCTTTATGGATCATATCGTGGAATAACGTCACCATAGCCCGTTGATATGTTGCTCCAGCGTTCTTCAGTCCGAATGGCATCACCTTGTAACAGAATGTGCCCCAGGGTGTGATGAAGGTTGTCTTCTCCATGTCTTCAGGTGACATTTTGATCTGGTTGTATCCTGAAAATCCATCCATGAAGGAGAATACCGAGAACTGAGCCGTATTATCCACCAATACATCAATGTGAGGTAATGGGAAGTCATCTTTTGGGCTGGCTCTGTTCAGATCCCGATAGTCAACACACATTCTTACTTTGCCGTCTTTCTTAGGCACAGGTACTATGTTAGCAACCCACGGTGGATAGCTAGTCACAGCAAGGAACCCGGCGTCCCACTGCTTTTGTACCTCTTCTTTGATTTTCATGGCCATGTCTGGGCGAGTACGGCGCAGCTTCTGCTTAACTGGCGGGCAATCTTCTCTTAAAGGCAGCTTGTGCACAACAATGTCGGTGTCCAACCCTGGCATATCTTGATAAGACCAAGCAAACACGTCCACATAATCTTGAAGCAGATCAATCAATTGTTTCTTTACTGAGTCTTGCAAGCAGGCCCCGATTTTAACTTCTTTCACGTCTTCATCTGTACCAAGATTGATCGTTTCGACCTCCTCCTGATGAGGAGTGATAACCCTTTCCTCTTGTATCAACAACCTGGCTAGCTCTTCAGGAAGCTCATACTCTTCTTCAACCCCTTCATCAGTTTGATTGATCGGATTGTCAAAGTCATACAATGTCATAGCCGTGCTGTTGTCGGTGCGGTCTGGAAGGCACTCTCTGCAAGGGTTCAGTTTGTTCATTTTAGTGATTTGATTTTATTCTTGTTTTAGGAAAGTGAAATAAGGTTGTCATTTTGAAAACATTGTCATTTATTTTTGTACAAAAAGAAAAATGGAAAAACAATGAGCGGAAAAGAAAAATACTCATTTGCAAAAGATGTCTGATATTTCATTGATTAATCTTGTTGCACAAAAATTACAGATGGCCCGATTACAAAATGAATCTTGTCATCTTGGGCAAGATGCAAGACTTGATGCATGCTATAAAAATACAGGAAATAATAATTACTCTGCAGAAGTAACCCTTATAATTTCCTGGGAAGACCAGTTTGAGATACTGCTCCCCGGGATCTTTGGACGTATCCAATTCTCCAGATTGCGTTCCTCTTCCGACTCGTCTTCCAAATTGTTGACAACATCGGGGGCGAGCATCCCCCCACTGACAAAACCGGGCTTCTCAGCAGCCTCTGCTTGATTTTGTTGAGTTGGTTTGTAACCCAACCCAAATTTGTCCTTCTTCTTCTCCACAGATAAAACCTTGCCCCAGCCTTGGGCGGTTCCCTCCTCAACAACCTTCCGGGCTTGTTGATAAGATGCCATGGAGATTCCAAGCACAACAGATGCTTCATTTACATTCAGGGCCTCAAATCCCTGGCTCATTGTTTCGTGGATCTCCCCATCCATCTCAATATATTTGTAGGTAGCCAAGTGGCTAACAAAAATATCCTCCTCTCCACAGATAGTAACGACTTGGCCCTCCCACTCGAATTTTAACTTCTGGTGAAGGGTTGAGGTCACGGCGCCAGCGGCATGAATCCATGGCCTACCCAATAGACAGCTGTAGGCAGGCTGTATATCCATCACGTAGAAGGTCGTTTTGAAAGTTTGTGGGCCAATCGTTATAGGCAACTCAATTTCTCCCAGAACTGATCTCTTAGAACCGTCGAAGGCTCTCACTACCAAGTTACTGGGGCGTAATGCCAATCCTTCATACTCCAGCTTTACAAGGGCTTTTTTAGGTAAGACATTGAGGGATGATCCTGTGTCTACCAGCACATGAGAAAGTACTGCTCCCTTACACTCCATGGTAATGTGCAAAGCCTTGTTATGATTGCGGCCTTCCGTAGTCAGATCAGTGTTGGTAAACCCTAGTCCATGACTAGCATTGACATTTCCAACCACAGCTTCCAACTGATTGACGGTGATCTCTTCTGGCACATAAGCTGCGTGCAAGACTTTTAGCAGTGCGTTCCGATGAGCCTCGGAGCACATAAGCAATGATAGGATAGAGATCTTGGAAGGCGTCTGATGAAGCTGGTCCACTATCTTGTAATCACTTTTCTTGATGATTCTCATAAACTCATCAACTTCTTGATCAAAAGGTGTTTTCAAAGCTTCTTTAACAATTTGCTCTTCTTGCACCATGCTCTTCCCTTTTGCCTTGGCAGCAGCTTCTGCTTCGGCACTGGGTCTTTGAATTTGCGGGGCAAAGAGACGTCCGCTTCGAGTGAAGCCTCCGCCTCCCCCCACATTGTCTATTTGTGGTGAAGAAGTTGATGATTTAAGAGTGATTTTCTGTCCTTCGCAGTATAGATCAGAGCCGTAATGCCAAGGGATGGCATTACTGCTTTCATAAGGTACTGGCCCAGGCACTATGATAGTGACTGGACTGATAGCAGCTGCAGAAGGGACCATGATAGTATGTGGATCATAGTATATTGTTACCGGTGCTCTGATAGGAGTGGCATTTTGTGAGTTGTAGGCAGAATCATTTTCAGGATCATAATAAATTGTAACTGTTGAGACATTTGCTGTTGAAGTTGTAGGAGACATTGTTGGATGGATGGGTGTTGTTGTTGTAGGAGATTCTGAATGAAGTGGTGCTGAAGTTGTAGAAGGGATGTTTGTTGATATCTGGTCAGTTGAAATGACAGATGAAGCATTTGTTGATAAGATTGAAGAGTTGTTCGGAACAATGGTTGTTGCAGTTGTAGGAGACACGGGAATTGTTGTTAATGAGATTGCTGGATTTGTAGGAATTGATGTTGTGATTTGAAGCAGGCCACTCTGGATGAGACCATCTATGCCATATCTCAAGTTATCACAACCATTCACTAAAATGTTGCAATAAGCACACCCTAGCTCACATCCCGGGAATATTTGACATTCGAGGAGTTGAGCTTTAATCTCTACCAACGGTGTCCGAATCTGACCCACACTGGTTATCAAGTAAGACGGCTTGTCTTCTTCAATAGCATTGATTCTGGTACCTCCGTGGTTTGGCATAGGGTTCTTGTTAACATTTGGTGGTGGTGCGAAGTTTAGAGCCTTAGAGTCTACCAGGTCTTGTACCTTCATGTGCAAAGCTCTGCACTTCTCTGTACTATGGCCAGGTGCGTTGGAATGGAATGCACATCTGGCGTTGATGTCGTAATTTCTGGGTAGACTGGAAGGATCTGGAGGTGCCAATGTCCTTAGCTCAACTAGGTTGAGTTTCAGGAGTTGTGGCAGTAAAGCGGCATATGGCATAGGGATTGGGTCAATCACCCTATTGGCCTGAGATGGCCTCTGCTGAAATGGTCTTTGCTGATTGTTGTTGTTGTTATTGTTGTAGTTTCTCTGAGGAGGATACTGAGTTTGTTGCTGGTACTGGGGTTGTTGTTGTGGTTGATACACTGATTGTTGAGGTAGTGGAGAAGGAATGGTGATTGCTGCTACTGACCTTTGAACATACTGGGGCCTGCCCCTGTTGGTATGGATAGCATTAGCCTCACCGGTTCTTCTTGGGCCCACAAAAGGCTTTCTTGTGTTGCTGGATGAGCTAGCACCGTTGTCAGAAATTTTGCCCATCTTCAATAGGCTCTCAATTCTTTCTCCAGCTATGACCACATCCGCAAAGCTGGTAGAAGAAAAGGCAGCTAGCCTGTCAATGTATGTCCCTTGAAGGGTGTTCATAAACATATCTTCCATCTCCCTCTCTGACATAGGTGGCTGGACAGCAGCAGCCAGCTGTCTCCATCTCTGGGCGTACTCCCGGAAGCTTTCTCTAGATGATTGTGACATTCCCATTAGGAGGGTCCTGTTGGGTGCCATATCCAAGTTATACTGGTATTGTCTAATGAAGGCCTCTGCCAAATCCTTCCAACACCTGATGGTTGCTCTGGTCAAGTGGGAGTACCATTCCCTTGAAGCTCCGGTTAAGCTATCCTCAAAATAAAACATCCATAACTTTTCATCCATGGTATACGCTTTCAGCCTCCCTAGAAAGGATTGCAAGTGGGTCCGTGGGCTGGAAGTCCCGTTGTACTTTTCAAAACAAGGAGGCTTAAACTTATGGGGAATCCTGACCCCGTCCACTAAGCCCATGTCCATTACATCAAAACCCAAAGAGTTTTGAGACTCCAAGGACCTTAATTTTTCATCAATTTCATCCAGCCTTCTGTCATAGGCCTCATCCCCAGCTCCCATCACTGTGAACTGATCTTCCTGGGGGTCTTCTTGCAGCACTCTGCCTGCAGTGGCAGTCCCTTGCACATTAGCAGGAATGTTGATCTCTGGATGGAGGTGGGGTCCAAATACAGGTGGGTTGACATGAGGCTGAACCCTCTCATTGTTGCTTGTCCCAGCAGTCCCTGGATGAGGGTCTTCATGATTCTTCCTCTCTACCAAAGCTCTCAATCTCTCCTGGCTTTGAGCCATATTATTCATCACCTCCATAAACTGAGTCATTTGATTCCTCATTTCTAGTCTTTCATTGGCCATTTGAGCCCTGGCCTCTGTAAGATCCTGCTGTACCTGATCCATCTATATACCCGGAAGATTGTTGCGGGTGGGATATCTGTGTGGACGGTTGAGTGGGAACACCCGTCGTCGAGCAATAGTTCCTGAGATCACAACAAAGTTAGCAATCAAAACAAACCTACAAAACAAAACAAAAGGTTACTATGCAATGCAGTATGCCTATTTGTTTCCAAGGTATCCGGCTTGGCACTTGGTTTTGACCTTTCCAGACCCCTGAAGAAGATGCTTGTGATGTTGCTTGGAAAGAACTCAGATAAAACAAACTAACACATATATTACCAAAAGTGAATGATACATAGTTTGTCTTTTACAATACATGCCCCTGGGGGTCAAAATACATCATAAGAAAAGAAAAGTACAACGAAATGAAAACAACAACAAGCAAAAGGTCAGACACCAAGACCAAACTCATCCTCCTGAACTTCCTTTAGAAGTGCTTCAGTCACAGGATCAGCTGGGCGCTCTGTAAGGCTCCTGATGAGAAGATTCCTGGTAGCAACAGCTGCAGTTAGCTTCTTGTGTTGACTCTGGTCCTTTGACCTCTTCACACCAGCTCTAATCTTCAACTCTGAGATCTCTCTTTGGGCTGCTAGCAGGGCCTCCTGTTGCTCTTTTGCACTAGCCTCCAACTGCTCAATCTTGTCCTGAGTCCTCTTATCTTCCAGAGTACGAACTTCGGTGATCCTGACCCACCTAGCTTGGCTCTCTTTCAGATACAAATCAGTCCTGGCTTTCTGGAACTGAGCCTCCTTGCAGGCATTCCTCAAGATCTGCTCTCCAGCCCTAGACTTCTTGGTGTAATCCTCAGACTTCTCAATTCTGGCCAGATGCTCCACTTTCAACTTTTCCAACCTTTCAATATCCAACCTACCATCACTTTTCTCCCAGAGGGTCTTCTGTAGAGCCTGAGTCAACTTCTCGTTTCTCTCTTTTAGCTTATCAAACTCCTCTAAACTGACAGTGACAGGAGATGGTGTTGAGGATGGTCCAGGTATATCTTCCATGGTAAAGGGCATTCCAGAAAATTGAGCCCTGGCATGGGACCACTCATAGTACTGTGCTGAGGCCACATTGTTGCATTTTCCAAGAATGGTTACTCCTTTAGTCTGGACATTGTCCCAAGCCCAGGATGCTTGCCTGACAATAGCCAGATTAGGCTTATTCTCACAGTAAAGGGTCTCAGCCAAGTCTTGTGCCTTAGGAGTGTGGACCAATGCATAGCCCAGTTGTCTTTTGAATAGCAGAGGGTTGTAATTGATGCAACCCTTTACTCCTATCAGGGGTACATTGGGAAACTGCCCACATCTGGTAATGATGTCCCTGCCTTTTGTGCTTTGAGTGCACCACCTGATATCAACTGAAGTCAGAGCAGTGAGTCTTTTAGCCCAATTCTATTGCTGATGAGGATTCAGAAATGCATCAGTCTTAGGCAAATGTCTGAGCAGCCAGGTATGGAACAGGGGAGCACAACACCTCACCAATCTTCCCCTTTGCTTTTCATTCCTTTGGTGAACAGAGTAGTAGAAATCTCCCAGTAAGGTGGGTACTGGGTTTCTCAGAATGAAAAGATGGATTGCATTCTTGCTAATAAATTTAGGCTCGTCTGCAAATAATATGACCCCATATATGCTAAGGGCCAATAAAGCACAGACTGCCTTCCAATCTCCCAAAGAGGCTTTCAAGGTAGCCTGAGAAGTCAAGAAATCCAAGTGGAGGCCAGAGATTCCAGCTTTAGTAGTCATATTCTGTCCAATCAGAGAGGGTTCCAGATACAAGGCCTTTGCCACCTCTTCATTACTAGGAAAAACCATCTCAGGGTTGAAAGGGATTCCACCCCTAATAGGTACACCAACCAATGATGAATACTCTTCTAATAAAGGTCCCAACTGAAAATCCTGAAAGGTAAAGCACCTTAGAGGGGGATCATAGAACTGCAGGCAAGTATGAATCAAGCTTCTCTGGGAAGGGTCCAAATCCATAACCACATCAAGTATGCCTCCATAGTGTTCTCTGAATAGTGGTATATGGTCTGGAGTAATCAAGGTCTGGATCTTCCTGATGTCAGCTAGCTCAGGCTGAAAGAAATGATAGGAGATGTTACTCTTCTTAGGTGCCATGTTGCTGAGACAGATGCTGAGATAGATGCTGATGATGACACTGAAAATGGGCCACTGACAGGCTGAGAATGGTGATGCAGGTAGCTGAAACAGGTAGCAGATAGCTGAAGTAGATACTGATGAAGATAGGTCTATGCTGATGATGGGGTCAAAACCAAGCCAAAATAAAGTATGGATACCCTGAAAAACAAATAAGCAAATGTTAAAATGATGCAATGATGATGTATGCAAATGATATGCAAGGGTTTGTGACTGAGCTGGATCTGATCAAGTGCTCTGATATAAGTCCAGGTATGTTCAAGAAATCCAGATGGAGGTTCATAAGTCCAATAACCAAGGTGGGGGACTCAAATAAAGAGTCACATGTCCAGGGTTAAAAATCACAAGAACTGTTCCCAAAATGGAGTACTCTTAATCAAATAAAGTAACAGGGTATTCTGAGGTCAAGTGTACCTGCAAACCTGTAAACAGCCCAACCCCCTCACAGGTGGTGTTCTAAAACAAGGATCCTCAGACTTGGATCAGTTATGAGAAGTGTAAACACTTCTAACCCGGAGGTACAATGTTTACAATTACCATAAAAGTTCCTCCTCTAATTCACATCAGTTTCTGAAGGTCAATACTAAAGGTCATCCAGACTTAGCAGGCTTCCCAGATAGCCCTAGTACTACAGGAAATCTGCAGCACAGAGTTCTCAAGAAGAAACCCATATCTGAACCGTGTTTCATATTCCCGCACCAGACCGAGATGGAATGGGAAAGAACATGAACCACTCTAGCCTAGGTGTCACTCAGGTCCCAGGTATAGGACCTTAACTCTCAATAGAACACCCACCCACCAAAGCAACAAAACAGATCCAGCTAGCACAGTATGACAGTATGATATATGCACAAAGCTATAAAGAAAGCAATAAACAAAACTGTACATAAAGCAGTAAATAAAACAAATACACAAGCACAGATAGCACATAACACCCCAGTAAACACAAATCAATCAAGCGCTAGGAGGAACCCACAAAAAGAACCAGAAGCCCTGGTTACAGTATAAGGTTCCCCAGCAGAGTCGCCAAGCTGTCGCTCCCAAAAGATGAGACTGGCTCAAATATGGTACAGACGCGAACGGTCGGCGAAAAGAACAATGAGAACACACAGCAGTGAACTCACTGGAAATGAATAGAGTCTCCAGCTAGGCATTTTTATCCCGGAGGAAAGGTAATGCTGCATAGACCTAGAAAGGATGGATAAGACGGTTGCGAACCAGAGAGACTGAGAAAGGGGTTGGTTACAACCTGGGAAGGTATTAGCACCCAGATTGTCCGTCGTACTCGACGGGATCCACGCTTAAAAGATTTGCGTTTTAAAGGGGTAGTGTCAGTGCAATTTGTGTATAAAAGAGCTGGAAAAGGATGTACAGGTGTCAATGTAAAAGGAGTGTGAAGTGTGATATATACAGTGTCAGTGTAAGGATGAGAGTGAAATGCTCAGGAGTATGAGGCTTAAAGAATGATGCTGGAAGAGGGGGAATATACAGAGACTTTTGTTTGATAACTGTTAAGTTATGCCTACGTATCCTCTCGTGCAATGAGGAAGTCAGAACACCGTAGTTCGACCCAAAGAGACTGAAAGGTGAATTGACTTGTGAACTGCTTGCTTGTCAATGCTCAAGTGTATGATCTGTCTGGCACAGATGCAAACTGTCTTGCATTAGACGGAAGAAGCGAGTTCTCGTTTATGAGTGAAGATGATGAGAAAAGAATCCCGGAGGAGACGATTATTGTTTGTTTTTGAGTTTTCAGTCTTTTATTGTTTTCTTTGAAGTTTGTCATAAGTTAATGAGCTTAAGCCTAAACCAATGGATTTAGTAAGCTCATCACATCTTCCCTCTGATTAGGGGTAATGAGAATACCTTAAGTGTGAAGTCAGATTCTCACACTTAATCACCTTTGATGTAGGATTAAGATCATTAACCTACTTGTGATTATTTGGATGTTTTTGGTGTTTTTGTTTAGTGTTGAGTAATGAGATTAAATCATAATCAAGGATTAAACAGACTCATTACACCATCCTAATAGAAGGATAATAGATGAGGATGTTTAAGCTGAGGAAAGCTCCTCAACTTAATCCATGATTAGGGATTAAACCCATGACAAAACAAAGCCTTTATTAAGTGGATTTTATTTAATGATATGATGATGAAGTGAATTTTAGGGTTTGTAAGACAACTTGAGGGGGACTTGTCCATTAACACTAGGGTTAGTCCTTCTTAACCAATTAAGGAAGAATTAGAACCCTAATGCAAGGCCCAAGTTACAAGCTTGATGTCTTGATGGTTATTAAGTGAATTGATTAAGGGATTTAAACACATTAAGGGTTTAACACTTAGGATTAAAGTTATACACTCCATCCTAATAGAAGGATGCAGGCATAAGCTTAATCACAAAGCCTTAAAGCCTTTAGGGTTTAGTCCCTGATTATGAGATGAGAAGAGAAGACTCAATGAGACACAAAGGTAAAACTAAGAGGGGAGACTAATCAAAACCCTAATCATTGTCATGCATGGTTGTTCCTAAGGTTTGTGAGGTTTGCAAGAAAGATCTTCAATGGAACCACCAGGAAGCAGATGAAAGGATCAGGAGAAGCAAAGTATCTTGCTTCATTTAAGAAGACAAGTCACTTGAGGAAAGAAGGTAAGAAGAAAAAGAATGAGCAAGCTCAAACTCAAACACATAACAAAATGCAGCATGGATGCAAGAGAGAGATGAAAAGAAAGTGTGAGAAGTGAAGGCAAATCCACTTCTCAAAATCACTTACCACCTGAAAAGTTAGCAAAGGAATGCAATGCAATGCAAAATGAGATGAAATGACATGATGCAAACCAAAACCAGAAGCATATATGAGATGATAATGATGCTATGAGATGGTGCAAACATGAAACAAACCAAGGGGATGATCATACAAGCTTATGGATGCAAATGAAACAAGTTAAGAACCATGAACATGTATGAAAAGTTATGAAATGCAAATGGCATACAACATGGAAAATGCAAGATGCAATGATCAAACATGCTTTCAATATGTCTCAACATGTCAAATGAATCACATGGATGCACAAAATGCTATGGCAAGTCAAGGTATGCAAGCAAATGCAAGATGGATGCATATGGAAGTTCAAATTAGGGTTTATGATTAATGCATCAAACAAAAACCAAAATCAGAAGTAAACACTAAGATAAAAAATTGAAAATGCCCTCAAAGGACCCCTAAACCTATACTAACTCACTGCCCAAAGGAGAGGTTCCAACTCTTAACCTAATAAAAGTTATGAATTTCCTAAAATTTCTAGGGTTTTAGGGTTCCTTAACAAGAAAAATGCCAAACAAATGGAAAATGGAAGATCAAATCATGCCAACTTAATCTCACAAACTACATGGTAAACACAATGCAATGCAAAAAGAATCAAGGTCCAACTCTCAATGGTTAGGCAGAAATGATTTTTGGAAGTTTGGATCAAAATAATGCTTTGAAAATGAATTAATTCCATGAAAAATTCTCAAAATGCATCAAGATCAAAAAATAAATTTGGTTTGAGGGTTGGACAATGTTTCTAAATGTTTTTAAATGTTTCATGAATTTTTTGGTGATTTTTAAATACCTAAAAGTATTTTTAATTAATTAATTCTCATTAATTAATTAAAAATAAACTTTTAAATATTTAAAAATATTTTTTGAATGAAAAAAATAAAAATAAAAATGTTTTTGGTTTCTGAAATTAAATAAATGTTTGTACAAAAAATTTCAGAATTTTTAAATTGATTTTGCTATTTTAAATAAAATGAAGAAAACAAATGCAATTAAATGAAATAAAAACTGAATTTAAATGAAAGTCAGCGCATCCAGTGGTCCACATTTAAACCTGAGATGGAGGGAAAGACTTCGCGCGTGATCCTAAGTCTGAGATTCAAACTGGCCTAATTTCCATTTTATATTAATTAAACAGAATTAATTAAGTTAATTGTGGATTAGGGTTTCTAATGGTGCATCTTGACCATTCAAACGCGCGCCAGTCAACCTAGGTCAGCTCATCCAACGCTCCAGATTCAAACCTCATTTAATGACAGGGTTTAACCCTAATTATTTTCAGGTGGCCGGAGAAGACCTCCGGTCGTCTTCTCTGGTGGGAACCCCACCTGAAAATCCCTAAAATCTTCAAAACCTCACTAAAACGAAAACTAAGAACCCATAAAGCATCCCCACGTCCCCCTGAATCAAAACCCTAAATCAAAACTCATTTATCTTTCATCAATCACAAGAATCGAAAGCAAACATTTTTAGGTCAGAAAAGTTTCAGAGTAAGATTAAATGCTTATTTCTCAACCATTTTCAAAACCAAGAACATCAGAGTGATCAGTGAATCATGAAGAACAACTTAGGAACTTAAAAATCCATTTCTGGAAAAAAAAGTTCATGAAGCTACCTGAGTTTGAAGCTTTTCAGTCTGGTACTTTCTGACCTCCTTTCTTGTGCAAAACCACTCCTGTGACTTCCCTTGTGCTTCTGAAAGGCTTGGAACAAATTTATTTGGGCTGGTTTGAGAGTTTGCAGAGGTTCTGTTCAATGGGGTGAGGAAATCGTATTTCTGATTCTTTGAGTTTCAGGCTGCTTTGAAGGTTGGTTTGGGTTCAGTGAAGCATGGTGAGATGATTGGTGAAGTTGGTTTGTGTGTTTGTGGCCTGTATGATGAGTTTCGAATGCTTTTGCTCTAGAGGATGAAAAATGAGAATGCTGTCTATGGCTGGTTTCAGGCTTGCCTCCTGTTGTGTTTAGCTTGCAATTGATTTGTATAAACAATTCCCATTGGTCAGAAGATGTGATGTGTGCTTTTGTGATAGGTATGGGTGCTTTTGCAAAATGTCAACTTTTGTGTAAGAGAAGCATGGGCCACTTGCTAGCCTAGTACAAAGGGCATGTCCTGCGCAGCATGAGGTGAGGAAAAGCCTAGGATTGATCAGCCAACTAGCCAGCAAGTGGATGAGAAGCCATGATGGATTTTGCAACTTGGTTCACTTTTGCCTCTCATGAAAAATCTTGTTCCACAAACCCTAAAAATGTGTAATTCTTTGGTCCATTCTGAACTTTAGATGGCACATGATCATGTTATGTGGATTAGAAGTGCATTTGATAGATTTAGAACACTTGATCAAGTCATTTTGCAAAATACCTCTTTGGTAGAAACTTTGAAATTTTGTGATTTTAGCCAACTTTGACAAGCCATAACTTTTGATCAAAAATGAATTAGGTCATGTTCTTGTACTTTTTGAAAAGGGAAAGATCTATTCTACAACTTTCATGACCAAAGTTTTTCCATTTGAAGCTTTCATGAATCAAAAAGTAAGGGTTGAAAAAGTTGCCTAAAATGACATTTCCATTAGAAGTCCAACTTGCCCAAAAAGTCAACTTTGCAAAAGACTTGAAATTCTTGAATTTTGTGAACTTACAACTTCTTCTATGATCAAATAAAGATCACATATACTCAAAATGATGAAGAACACCCTTTGGTTGGGTCATTGGGGGCCTCAGATGCCCTGATTTTGCACTGACTTGTTCAGAAAGTCAACCCTTGATCAGATGACTTCCCCAAGGAATTTCTTCATGAAAATTGATATGCATACTCCCTATACCATATAGAGACCAATAAAAACAAGAATGACCAAAAAATTTGGAGTTATGGCCTCTGAAACCAAAACCCTAATTTTAGGTCATCTGTGCAGTTAAGCCTGGCTCTGCTTCCACACCATTCTCAGTTCTTGTGATTCTTTGACATTCTTGACTTTGAGAGGATATAATATGATACTTGAACACACATAGATCTCTTTGAAGTGATTGATGACCTTTGGAATGGCTCAAGAAGCCCTTGGATAGCTCAGATCACAAACCCTAGATGCAGATGACTTAGAACCTATGCAGTGAACCAAAAATGTAATATGAGATGGGATGATTGAGTTTATGCATATGAAATGATCACAAGCCATGGTGTGAATGGGTGAGGGCAAATTTGGGGTGTTTACAAACATTATGTTTGACTTTGTGTTCTTTTCCTGATGTTGAAGCATCTGTTGGGACATCTTGTTTGACTGTATGGATTTTGAAGTAGTTTTGCTAGAGCTAGCTTCATCTTTATGTACTCTGTTAAATCCCAGTCCACTTTTATCCCCTGAATGCTTATTGTTGTTGAGAATAACATCCAGTGTATTTGAGCTGCTGTTCAACATTCTAACAGATTTGGACATGTGTTCCAATTTGGAGTTGAGAAGACTTACTTCACTTTTCAAGGTGTCAATGATTTCTTGATCACTTGCTTTTTCATCTTCTAGTGCCTCATTCTGCTTCTTTAGCTTTATAACCTCACTGCATATTTCAGTGCTTCTTTTGTATAGATCTTTGTATGCTTGCTCAAGTTCTTCAAAAGTAAGCTCCCCATCACTGGATTCACTTTCAGATTCACATAATCCAGCTAGAGCAGTGATATGCTTAGTTGATTCTTCTTATGAATCACCTCCTGAGTCTTCATCAGACCAGGTTACAGAGAGTCCTTTCTTTTGCCTTTTTAAGAAGGTAGGACATTCATTCTTGATGTGTCCATATCCTTCACATCCATGGCATTTAATTCCTTTTTCTTGACTGGTCTTTTCATCATAATTTGACCTTCTGTTAGCATCATAAGGTCTTTTGTTCTCAGAAGAGTTTGTGTATCTTCCACTGGATTTGGATTTGCCTTCCATCCCTCTGAGAATCTTTTTGAATTGTCTTCCAAGCATAGCAATGTTGTCTGATAAGCTTTCACCAGTTTCTGATTTATCATCTTCTTCTTCATCAGTATTTGTCACCAAGGATATGCTTTTGTTCTTCTTTACATTTGTGTCATTCATTCCCATCTCAAATGTTTGAAGGGAACCAATGAGCTCTTCAACTTTCATTGTGCATATGTCTTGAGCTTCTTCTATTGCTATGACTTTCATGTCAAATCTTTTTGGCAAAGATCTGAGAATCTTTCTTACAAGCTTTTCATCAGTCATCTTTTCTCCCAAGGCTCCAGAGGTATTGGCTATATCCAAGATATTCATGTAGAATTCATGAATTGACTCATCTTCCTTCATTCTCAAGTTTTCAAACTTGGTGGTGAGAAGTTGAAGCCTTGACATTTTTACCTTTGATGTTCCTTCATGAGTTGTTTTGAGAGTGTCCCAAACATCTTTGGCCAGCTCACAGTGATGCACAAGTCTAAAGATGTTCCTATCAATGTCATTGAATAAAGCATTTAAGGCTTTTGAGTTACCTAGTGCTGAATCTTCTTCCTCCTTACTCCATTCTTCTTCAAGTTTCAGCACTTTTGATCCATCTTTGGTGTCTTGAACAGGATGATCCCATCCAATGTTGACTGCTCTCCATGCCCTGTTGTCAAGTGATCTTAAGAATGCAATCATTCTTGGCTTCCAGTAGTCATAATTAGATCCATCCAGTATAGGTGGTCTATTTATTGATCCTATATCTCTGTCCATGTTTCCAGAATTTGTATTCCCTAGATCTCACCCAGTATAAACAGGCAGGGTGCCTGCTCTGATGCCAATTGAAATTCTGTGATCAGGTATGAGATGTCCTAAGAGATGTCCCAACACTTGACAGATTTAACCAAAACTTAAATAGCAAGAAAAATAAACAACACAGAAGTTTGTTAACCCAGTTCAGTGTATAACCACACTTACATCTGGAGGCTACCAAGCCAGGAGGAAATCCACTATAAGTAATATTAATTCTAGACTTAAACCACCCTGTTTAATCTTTCACTTAATAACTACCCAATGCAATTTCTACCTAAGACACAACTTAGATATGAGTACCCTACTCACTCCCCCTCAATCACACAGTGATCAAGTTTACAAGTTTAATAAAATTGAAGACATTCTTCAAACAATACAGCTTGATCTTACTTCACAGTTTCAATCAAGTCACAAATGCACTTTTGCTTACAAGCTCATAAAGTGGTACAATAAAAACGACCTGCTATTAAAGACACAACACCCTATTTTGTCTTCTAAAATTCGTACTCAATTCTGTGAGTTTCTGTTGATTAAATAGGTGTTTGTAATTTGGGCTTTCTGTAGGTTAATCCAGCCCTAATACGCATGCAGCTTCATCCTTGAATTAGGGTTTGTTACTTCCTAGATTCTAGGTGATTTAGTTCTTCTGATTATGCTGAAGTTTCATAACAACTCTTCCTACAGATGCGCCTTGTTCTGTTTTTGTCCATCCATAATTAATTCCAGATAACTTTCCTTAAATATCTCAGATCAGTTAGTTATTAATTAATTCTGGTAGCAGGTTTGAGATGTCTCAACATCTGATGGGACATCCTGAAAAACTGAACTTAAATCATTTACACAATGTCCCAACATCTGGTGAGACATCCTGAATTAAGTTCTTATACTCTGTTTGATAATGTCCCAACATCTGATAGGACATTCTGAACTGAATTCAACATTTCTTGTTGGTCAAAAATTCTGCCAATTCTTAAACATCTACAAATGGGAGGAAATGAAAATGTTGCATAAACTTGAGAATGAGATAATGAGAGAGAGATGGTGCTTGCTGAAACCCTAGCTGCTTTTGTATGCTCTCACAAACCCTTGATGAAAGAATTTGCTCACTTGCACGTGTGGATCATGAGATTTGTATGATTTTGCAATTTTTTCAATTTGTGAGATAAGCATGCCTCCCTCATGCCTTTCTTGTATTATCAGCCCATGTGCAATTCTTTTTCAACCCTTGATCCAAATCCAATCAATCATGGCCTTTAAATCAAACCCTCACACATTTCTCATGATTTTTGCAAAATATCCTCTTTGTATGTAACTTTCTTATTGTGCACGAAAAATGGAATTTCTTTGGAGAAAATTAACCACAATGCAATGTATTGTAACATTAGAAACCAATTTGAACCATACCAAGTCATGAAAACAAGTTTTGAAGCTTCTTACATTTGGTGCATGCATGGAAATGTGAATTTGCCCTAAAATACATGATATTTCGAAGGACCTAGAGTAAAAACCATAAATCCTATGAAAATGTACTTGTACTTTTTGAAAATGGGAGCCCTTACCCTCCAACTTTCATGTTTGACTTTGGTCCATTTGAAGAATTTTTGATCATGTTAAGACCATTTGAAAATTAGGGCAAAAGTTGCCAAATTTGGAAAATCTCAAAAACCAACTTTGTACCATTTTTGCAAAACCCTTCAAATCTCCATGATTCTTGAACTTTGATCATTCCAAACCTCTTATAACATTGTAAGGACCCCTATTGGCCAAAAAATTTGGGTTAGACCCCTTGAAATCAAATAGTTGACTTTTTAAGGGCGCAATTGACTTTTTACTTCATCTGCAAGCAATTGAGGCATTATCTGACTTCCACATGGAATTTTCTCATGAAAATTGACACCTAGGATCCTCTTCACATATAGAAGACTTTTCCCAAATGAAATGGCCAAAGTTGTGAGATTATGATGCTTGAATCACAAACCCTAATTTGGGTGCCTTGTATAGGAGCTTTGCCTTGTCCTGAGATCTCTGATGATCATGCAATCTTCTGAGCTTTTGCCCATGGACTTGATCTTGTAAATGGAGTGTAGACTCACCAGAGGACTTGTACAAAACCATTGGTACCCTTGTCATGGCTTGTGGTGCCTCAAGAACCTCCACAGATGACCATATGCTTGATGCTAGGACATGAAGGATGCTATGCCTCATCTTTCCATGATATGATGCTAAGAAAATGATATGTGTATGATGAATATGATGTGATATGATGATTAAAATGAAGAGGGCAAATTTGGAGTGTTACAGCTGCCCCTATTCAAACATCAATTAATCTGAAAAGGATGGTAGCACGAGCTATCGACCATTCAAGATAAACTGTGATTGAATACCCAGAAGACCAGAAATTTGCACTCTGACGAAGAATTCAACACTGGGAAATAAACCCAACCAAATGACGCGTTGGTGATTGAAGGGGAGGAAAAGCAGACGAGCTTCTTCCAAGTTGAAACTGATATCTGGAATAAGAATGCTAAGACAGACGAGTCTTCTTCAAACAATCCTGTTATGCCAGGAATTGGACATACGAGTCCTCAAACACTGCAAGAACATATGACTTGAGACAGACGAATCTCCTTCGGATATACCTGTTACGCCAGGTCCGGGATGCATTTAAGTCTGTGGGATAGACATGCATAATCAAGGTAGACGAACCTTCTTCATATATTATCCGCGGATATATGGTATAAGACAGACAAGTCTTCTTTGAGCAAACCTGTTACGCCAGGTGCAGCAACAATAATTGGTGCCTGAGACAGACGAGCCTCCTTCGGATTTACCTGTTACGCCAGGACCGATAACCCTTTTGACATTAATTCCCACAGTCAGGATTTTAACCTCTTCAATACAGACGAGTATTGGATGACCATCAAGGTGACACAGACGAGTGCCATAAGTCAATGATACAGACGAGTATCAGACGATGATCTGAGAAACACAGACGAGCGCTTCAGGCAATGATACAGACGAGTATCAGCAACTGGTACAGACGAATACCAGAAACTCAAACACAGACGAGCATTTGAAGCAACAATAGAAGTAATAGTAACAGGATAAATAGAAAATCCTCACATACAGATATAAGCTTAACACAGACGAGCGCTGGGGATGATACAGACGAGTATCCAAACAAAGCAGACGAGCTTCAGAACACAGACGACCTCTGGGGATAAAAAGCAGACGAGCTTCAAACAAACACAGACGAGTGCCAGAGAATGCAGACGAGCAAACATCAAAGATTAGCATCCATTGAACACATACGAGTGTTGGGAAGTTGCAGACGAGCAAAGATCAAACATCAAATATCAAACACAGACGAGTGTTGGCGACTTTACTGGGGAAAAGCAGCAAATATGGATACCCAACACAGACGAGTATTAGAATTTGCAGACGGGCAAAAACAAAAATCATATACCAAACACCGACGAGTGCTGGAAATTGCAGACGAGCAATAGAAAAGTGATAACACAGACGAGTGCTGGAGATTTACAGACGAGCAAAAAACAGAGATTATATATCAAACACAGACGAGTGTTGGAAATTGCAGACGAGCAACATCAAATGAATATCAGGACCTCAAAACACATACAAGTGCTTGAAATTGCATACGAGAAATATCAAGGTAATCATGGACCACTGATGGGGAAAACAAACGAGCAAGTCGGAGTGATAACACAGACGAGTGTTGAGAAATGCAGACGAGCATCAATAATATGTCATTGCTGGGGAATACTCTGCTCAGGGATAACACAGACGAGTGTTAAGAAGTGCAGACAAGCATGAATAAGGTATCAAATACCAAACACAAACGAGTGTTAGGGATTGCAGACGAGCAATAAACAAGGCTGTAGCATAGACGAGTGCTGAAAATTGCAGACGAGCAACAAACAAATGCCTGATTGGCAGCAAGAGTTACAACTCTGCAGGGGAAGACAAGTTAGGAGGTCTGGACACCTAGCTCTGACTGATGAATACCTGACTGTATCATCAATTGGCCAACAGAATGACAACTTTGCTGGGGAATATTACACTGACGGAAATGAAAATCCAATATGAACTCTGTGGGGAAAAATCATCTTCAGACTTGGATGGGAAAGACGCTTCAACAATGCTCTGGCTGGGGAGAACATTGATGATTCTGAACTCTGGCTGTGACCCTTGCTGGGGATAAAATTCTGCTTGGGGATGTCAGGCTTTCAGCTACCTGCTGGGCATACTCTACTGGGGAAGAATGAATTGCTTGGGCTGCTGCCAAGGCTTAGCTGGGGAAGAATTCTGCTGGAGATACTCTACTGGGAAAGAGTATATTGCATGAGAGAATGTGACGCCATCCTGCAACCTGCAACAACAGAAAACACAAGTGTGCCCCGGGGACTTGCATGGTATGATCTGTTCATCCATCGTCACCCGACACTCAAAGAGGGTTACAGTTTCCCTGCATGTCATTTTTTTTCAAAATTACCATCATGTTTAAATGCAATGCTATTTTTGCCAAAAATTCAGGACATTTTGCAAACAAAAATAAACATACACAACTTTTTGACTGAATATTCTTTTTATTGAATGGCCTTTGAATAGGCAAAGGTTTACATCAGGAAGCAACCACCTGGAAAGAGGTAGCCACTATAAAATTGAGAAAAGAAACTATCCTAATGGCAATGGGCACGGCATCCCAATGAGTTCCATTTCTGCTATGACCAGCATGCCTTCGAGACTTTCCATTCTGCTTTGCTTTTTGAGAGGATGAGGGGACTGTTTCCTGTCCTTCTGATATTGTCAAGTTGTACGAAACGATGACGTGGTTCAGATAACTCGGATCGCAGTTGTTTGCTAATTCCCCTATTTTGCGTGGATCGCCCTTTCGGGTTTTCAATCCACCGGGATACCCTTTTTTGCCTGAGCTGTCCAATGCGGCTTTTCAACTTAGCGGGTGTACATTTTTTTATTTATTTCTCTAACTTTTTCCCGAGCTTTTTATTCTGTTTTTAGCCCGCCGGGATGCCCTTTTTTTTCCTGGACTTTAATTCTGTTTTTGTGTCCAGCGGGTATTTTTATGCGAAGTATTTTTTAACTGCGTCCGAGTTAACAGGGGACTGGAAGTCATCTCCATCCATAGTGGAGAGCATCAGTGCTCCTCCTGAGAAGACTTTCTTCACTATGAATGGTCCTTTGTAGTTTGGGGTCCACTTGCCCCTGTGGTCTGAACCTGGAGGAACGATCCTCTTCAACACAAGCTCTCCCATTTGATACTCCCGAGTACGTACTCGTTGGTCGAATGCACGCTTCATTCTTCTCTGATAAAGCTGACCATGACAAATAGCCGCTAATCTCTTTTCCTTAATTAGACATAGCTGATTGTAACGAGCACGCACCCATTCAGCCTCATCCAGCTTTACATCCATCATTACACGCAATGAAGGGATCTCTACTTCAACAGACAGGACTGCTTCCATGCCATATACCAGAGAGAAGGGAGTTGCCCCTGTCGACGTCCTGACTGACGTTCGGTACCCATGCAACGCAAATGGTAACATCTCATGCCAATCCTTGTAGGTGACAACCATTTTCTACACAATCTTCTTGATATTCTTGTTTGCTGCCTCTACCGCACCATTCATCTTTGGTCGGTAAGGAGAAGAATTGTGATGCTGTATCTTGAAGTCCCGACACAAGTTTGCCATCATCTTGTTGTTGAGATTAGAACCATTGTTCGTAATGATCCTTTCGGGCACTCCGTATCTGCATATGATATCCCTTTTAAGAAATCTTGCCACCACTTGACGAGTGACGTTGGCATAAGATGCTGCTTCCACCCATTTGGTGAAGTAATCAATCGCGACCAAGATGAAACGATGACCATTTGAAGCAGTTGGCTCTATCTTCCCAATCATGTCAATGCCCCACATAGAAAAGGGCCAAGGAGATGACATGACGTTGAGTGGGCTTGGAGGAAAATGCACTTTGTCTGCATATATCTGGCACTTGTGGCACTTACGAGTGAATGAACAACAGTCTGCATCCATTGTCATCTAGTAATACCCTGATCTCAGCAACTTCTTTGCCATAGCATGCCCTCCTGCATGGGTACCGAAAGATCCCTCGTGGACTTCCTGCATTAACTGGCTTGCTTCGTGTCTATCCACGCATCTGAGCAAGACCATGTCAAAGTTTCTCTTGTACAAAACCCCGTCTGTATTCAAGAAGAAGCTAGCAGCGAGTCGCCTCAAGGTCTTCTTGTCATTGGAAGATGCCCCAGTTGGGTATTCTTGCTTTTCCAGGAATAACTTGATATCAAAGTACCAAGGTTTCTCGTCAGACACGGCGTCTACAGAGAAGGCATGAGCTGGAGCGTCAAGCCTGGATATGTCAATTCTGGGCAGATAATTCCAACACAAGACTTTGATTGACGAAGAAAGAGTGGCCAATGTGTCGGCAAACTGATTTTCATCACGTGGTATGTGTTAAAGTTTAACTGTCGTGAAGAACGTCAACAACTTTCTAGCATAATCCCTGTATGGAATTAAATGCTCTTGATGCGTATACCACTTGCCGGTAACTTGGTTAATGACGAGGGTTGAATCTCCGAATATATCGAGGTTCTTAATCCGAAGATTAATTGCCTCCTCTATTCCCATTATGCATGCCTCGTATTCCGCTTCATTGTTGGTGCAACCAAAAGTAATTCTGGCAGCGAAGGGTAAGTGAACACCTTCGGGAGTGATAAGAATGGCACCAACTCCACGTCCATTGATATTGACTGCCCCATCAAACATCAACTTCCATTTGGATTCAGGGTCTGGCCCCTCCTCCGGAAGTGGTTCCTCGTAATCGTTTGCTTTGAGGTACATGATGTCCTCATTAGGGAAATCAAACTTCATTGGCTGATAATCATCCTCAAGAGGTTGTTGTGCAAGGTAATCCGACAATACACTTCCCTTGATGGCTTTCTGAGAAGTATACTGGATGTCATATTCAGTTAAAATCATCTGCCACCTAGCAACCCTTCTGGTCAACGCTGGTTTCTCAAAGATATACTTGATAGGATCCATTTTGGAAATGAGCAGTGTGGTATGAGTCAACATGTGATGCCTCAGTCGGCGAGCAGCCCATACCAAAGCGTAGCAAGTTTTCTCGAGCAGTGAGTATCGGGATTCACAGTCGGTAAAATTTTTGCTAAGGTAATAAATAGCGTACTCTTTTCGACCAGACTCGTCATGTTGGCCTAAGACACACCTCATTGACCCTTCTAGCACAGTCAAGTACATGATTAAAGGTCTTCCTTCCATTGGAGGCATTAGAATTGGAGGCTCCTGCAAATCTTCTTTTATTTTGTCAAAAGCTCTTTGGCAGTCTTCGTTCCACCTGACCGTTTGCTCTTTTCTTAGCAATTTGAATATTGGCTCGCACGTGGCAGTTAGATGAGATATGAACCGAGAAATGTAGTTCAACCTCCCTAAAAACCCGTGCACTTCTTTTTTCTGTTCTCGGTGCAGGCGTCTCTTGAATAGCTTTTACTTTTGCAGGATCTACTTCAATTCCTCTTTGACTAACAATGAAACCCAGCAGTTTCCCGGAACGCACTCCAAAAGTGCACTTGTTTGGGTTCAACCTCAGCTTGTACTTGATCAATCTATCAAATAGCTTCCTTAAGTTAACCAGATGCTCTTCTTCGTCTCGGGACTTAGCAATCATATCGTCCACATAACACTCAATCTCCTTGTGTATCATGTCATGGAACAATGTGACCATCGCCCGTTGATAAGTTGCCCCGGCGTTCTTCAAACCAAAGGGCATGACCTTATAGCAGAATGTACCCCACGGGGTAATGAACGTTGTCTTCTCCATGTCTTACGGCGCCATCTTTATCTGATTATAGCCGGAGAAGCCATCCATGAAGGAAAATACCGAGAATTGAGCAGTATTGTCTACCAATACGTCAATGTGAGGTAACGGAAAGTCATATTTTGGGCTTGCTCTATTCAAATCCCGGTATTCAACGCACATCCGGACCTTGCCGTCCTTCTTTGGTACAGGTACAATGTTAGCTACCCAGGGTGGGTAACTAGTCACAGCAAGGAAACCGGCATCCCATTGCTTCTGAACCTCCTCTTTAATCTTCATCGCCATGTCAGGACGAGTTCTTCTCAATTTCTGTTTCACAGGAGGACTGTCCTCTCTCAAAGGCAGCTTATGCACAACAATGTCGGTATCCAACCCTGGCATATCTTGATATGACCAAGAAAAGATATCCACATACTCTTTCAGTATACTGATCAGCTCTTTCTTGACGTTGGCCTGCAGACTGGCCCCAATTTTGATCTCTTTCTTCACATCTTCACTGCCAATATTGATGGTCTCAATTTCTTCTTGATGAGGCTGAATAACCTGTTCCTCTTGTTTCAACAATCTGACTAATTCTTCAGGGAGGTCACAGTCTTCCTCAACCCCTTCATCAGCTTGGTAGACTGGATTGTCAAAGTCATGCGTAGTCATAGCAGGAACGTGATCAATGGAATCCGGATGATCGACACTGCACAGATGATGTGCTTGTTCAGAATCTGCTTATTTTGAAAAAGAGATGCAAACAAAAAACAAAAAGGAAAACACATTGCCATTTTTATATTTTTGTGAAAAAGTTTAAAAACAAAGAAAGAGAACACAATTTGTCTGAAAATGTCCTTTTATTTCATAGCAAAATAAGATGCATACAAAACATGGTGGCCCAATACAATGGATCCTAGCATCTTGGGCAGAATGCTGGATTTGACAATGCAGTATGCTAATAAAAGGAAACAAAATAATTACTCTGAGTGCCAGGTAACTTGAACAATGTCTTCAGCAGACCAGTTCCTTAGCTCCTCGACGGGCGCACACGGGTGAATCCAGTTGTCCCAGTCACCGTCACTGTCCCCATCTTGGCTTGCTGTATAGATCTGGTTGCGGTCGAGCAACCCAGCACTTGTAAATGTGATAGCCTCACCACTTGGAGTAGATCCACCAGGCTAATAACCCAAGCCAAACTTATCGTCTTTCTTTTCTAGCTCCAGCAATTTGCCCCAGCCTTGGGCGCTGCCTGATTGAACAACCTCTTTTGCTTGTTTATAGGAATGGATGGATGTACCCTCTTTCTTGCTGCTCTTCTCCACAGGAGTCAAGATGCTGACATTGACTGCTTCGAAGGCTTGACATAAAGTCTCATGGATTTCTCCACCCATCTCTACATACTTGAACAATGACAAGTGGCTTACGAAGATGTCCTCCTCTCCGCAGACTGTGATAACCTGGCCGTCAACCACATATTTGAGCTTCTGATGCAGGGTTGAAGTAACAGCTCCAGCAGCATGTATCCACGGGCGTCCCAACAAACAGCTGTACGCAGGCTGGATGTCCATGACGTAGAAGATGCTTTTGAAGACTTGAGAACCTATCTTGACGGGCAACTCAACCTCTCCAAAAACTGATCTTCTCGAGCCATCAAAAGCTTTGACAATCAGATCACTCGGTCTCAGGACTATACCATCAACGTTGAGCTTCATTAATACCTTCTTCGGAAGCACATTAAGGGAAGAGCTTGTGTCTACAAGAACATGTGACAACACAGCACCCTTGCACTCCATAGTGACATGTATTGCTTTGTTGTGGTTTCTTCCCTCTGACGTGAGGTCTCTGTCTGTAAAGCCTAGGCCATGGCTTGCATTAACACTGCCTACAACAACTTAAAGTTGGTTGACAGTGATTTCCTGAGGAACATAGGCCATTTGCAGCACCTTCAATAAGGCTTCTCTGTGTGCGGGAGAACACATCAGCAATTATAAAATGGATATCTTGGAAGGTGTCTGGTTCAGCTGATCGACCACCTTATAGTCACTCTTCTTGATAATCCGCATGAATTCCTCGACCTCTTTTTCAAATGTACCCTGCCCAGCAACAGGAGTAGTTGATTCATCAGTCACAACCTGCTTTCCTTTGGCTTTGGATGAAGCCTCAGCCTCAGGATCCCCTCTCAGCACAGGGGGAGCAAATAAACAACCACTTCTGGTGAAACCTCCAACTCCTCCGACATTCTCTACAGTCGGGTCCACAGCAACAGACTTGCTCTCAATCTTCTGTCCAGCTACGTATACATCTGAGCCATAATGCCAGGGAATGGCTTTATCGTCTGTGTATGGAACAGGCCCAGGCATGGTGATAGTCACAGGACTAATCTCAGGAGCATAGATTGTTACAGGATGTCTTTTGGCAGGCATCTCTGCTTCATCATAGAAAATGGTAATGGTTGACACATCATCAGCTTCATCATTACCAACTTTGTTGAACTGTAAGGATCAATCATCAATCAAACTCTGCAATCCAATCTTCAGATTCTCATATCCATTCTCAGCATTCAAGCATTCTTCACAATTAGTACTGCACCCAGGAAACACTTGACCATTCAGCAGTCTCTCTTTCACTACCCTCAACGGAGTCCTCACTTCTTCAATACTCAGCATCAAGCTTAACTTTTCACCCCCCTAAACAGCATTGATTCTTGCCCCTCCATGATTCGGAATAGGGTTCGAATTAACATTCGGCGGTGGAGCGAAGTTGATTGCTTTAGAGTCTATCAAATCTTGAACCTTGTGATGTAAAGCCCTGCACTTCTCAGTCGAGTGCCTGGGTGCTCCAGAGTGGAAAGCGCATCGTGCATTGACATCATAACCCACCGGAAGCTCTCTAGGAGGTGGTGGTGCCAAAGTTCTTAATTGAATCAGATTCAAGTCCAGCAGTCTTGGTAGCAAAGCAGCATAGGTCATAGGGATGGCCTCAATCACCCTATTAGCCGGGCGAGTTTGCCTTGGCTGATACGGTCTCTGCTGATAGTTGTTACGGGGAGGTTGTTGTTGTTGTTGTTGATGTTGTCGAGGTTGCATCTGTTGCACTGGAATAGAAGGAATTGTGACTGCTGCCACATGCTCATATGGTCTTCTATAACCACGGCCCCGACCTCGGCCAAATACAGCATTTTTCTCACCCTCTCTTCTTCTAGGAGGTCCACTGAAAGCATTCCTCGCTCCATTTGAGCTGCTAGCACTTGTATCTTGGATCTTCCCCATCTTCAACAAGGTCTCAACCCTTTCACCAGCAATAACAATATCATTGAATTTAGTGGCAGAACTGGACGCCAATCTTTCAAGAAACACACCCTGCAAAGTCCCCATAAACATGTCAGCCATTTCTTTCTCAAGCAGCGGTGGTTGCACTCTGGCAGCGAGCTGACGCCACATCTGAGCATACTCTTTGAAACCTTCTTTAGCAGTCTGAGCCATGTGCTGCAATTGCGTACGATTTGGAGCCATGTCCAAATTATATTGATATTGTCTCACAAAAGCTTCTGCTAGGTCTTTCCAGCTTTTGATATTAACTCTGCTAAGCTTCATATACCATTCTAGAGAAGCTCCAACCAAGTTGTCTTGGAAATAGTACATCCAGAGTTTTTCATCATCCGTGTGAGCGGCAATTCTCCCAACGAAAGATTGAAGATGGGTCTTCGGGCATGCAGTGCCATTATATTTCTCAAAGGTTGGAAGTTTGAACTTGTATGGGATCTTGACCCCAGGAACCAAGCCCAAGTCTATTATGTCAAATCCCAAAGAACTCTGGGATTGAATGGCTCTGATTTGTTCTGCCATTTCTTCAAACCTCTTGTTCATCTCAGCCCCCTGACCCTCAGCTTTATCCAGCAGAGTGAACTGTTCGTCCTGGTTATCCATTTGAATATTATTCAACCCATCAATGATTATAGTCACCCTGGCTGTGTTACAGGAGCTTCAACTTGACGTGCGCCCGCACCATTACGATTATCAACACCAGCAGTGTTGTTCCTGGGTTGACCATTTTCTATCATCTCCCGCAGACGCTCTTGGTTCTGACCCATGCCTTCCATCAAGGTCATAAAGTTATCTATCCTTAGCCTCAGGTCAGCTAAGTCAGCTTGCATCTGGTCCATGATTCTCTCTCTGTTGATCTTTATTGGATATCTATATGCTACTTGTTGTTCCCGAACTTTCCGGGGAGCTATAGTGCCTGAAACACAAGAAACGTTAGCAACTAAGACACTAGCTGCAAAACAAACAAACAGGTTATATGTATGCAATGCAGTTGTTTATGTTTCCAATCTCAGGTCATTCCTGCCCTGGTTCCGGTATTTAGCAAAGAAAACCAGATGGGTACTGATCCTCGACTTTCAGAAACCTTCGCAAGAAAACACATTCAAACCATGACAGCATGCACACCAAGAAATGGTGAAAAAGTCATAACATAAATCAGCCTATTAGGCAAACAAAATAGAATTCCCCGTAGGGTACAAGTTTCTAAAAAGAAAACAAACAGCCAGGACTCCTATAACATGTCTATAGGTAATCCAGATACAAGGAAAACAAACTAAGAAGCAAAATCACTGCCTGAGGACCCTGAACCTCCCTCACTAAGCCCCACATCAGACCTAACCTTCTTGACTCCAGCCATCAACTTGAGGTCTTCAATCTCTTTAAGTGCTGCTTCTAGGGCTTGTTGACTGCTGAGTCTTCTTCCTTCGAATCTTGTGGACTTGTCCACCTCTTCCTTCTTATAGGCCATTTGCACTTCGAAGAACTCTTCTTTTTCCTTATATCTCTTCAACTCTTGCTCTCTCTGTCCCTGCAACCAGACAATAGACTAACGAGCTTCCTTGAGAGTCTTTGAATTCTTCTTGCGTTCAGCTTCTCTTTTGGCTTCCATCATACCCAACCTGTGGAAGTGAGCTTCCCCTCCAGCAAAGTCTTTCTCTTTAGCCTCCAAGGTAGTCTGCATCTTCGGCAATTTCTCCTCAGCTTCATTCTTGGCCCGGTTAGCAAGATGATACAGACTAACAACTTCAGTGTTCTCCACTCTGACTGCATGCAGCTGGGCTTCCAACTTCTTGAAATCCTCTAAAGACACAGTATCAATAGACTCAGCAACTGGAGGAACTGGTGGTGAGAATGGCAACAATACCCTTCTGGCATTGTCTTTCAACTAAGCTTCATACTCCGGGAACGTCTGATTGTTGCACTTTCCAAAGCTAGCTATCCCTTCTCCCTTAATGCACTTCCAAGCTCCAACAACCTTCCTCACTAAGGGCATATTGTCCTTCACAGGGAAATAGAAAATAGGGGTCAACTTCAATTCTTCTGGTACCTCTCTCAAGGCATATCCCAACTGTCTTCTTAACAAGATTGGATTGTAATTGATCCCTCCAGTTACTCCCAATAAAGGTACACTAAGATAACTCCCACAGCTAGTGATGAAACGTGCACCCTGCAGCCTTTGAGTGATCCACCTGACATCCTTGGCAAGCAACTTTTCCATCTTTTGAGCCCATACCAAGGTGTGGTCACTAAACACTCCAGTACTAGGAAGATGCCTCATGAACCACATATGAAATAAAGGAGTGCAGCAATGAACTAAACCTCCCCTCTTCTTCTCAGTCTTGTAGTGCACTGAGTAATACAAATCTTCGAGCAATTTAGGCACAGGATTCTTCAGCAAGAAAAGATGAATGGCATTCATATCTATAAACTTCTCCATATCAGCAAACAAGATAATGCCATAGACAGAAAGAGCCAAGATAGCACAGACAGCATCCCATTTTTCCTCAACAGCCAACTCTTCCACCTTCTTTACTAAAGCTTCTAAAGAAAACCCAGGTACACCTCCCTTAATGATGGTCAAAGAATTCACAGCAGACGTGCTCAAATAAAGAGCCTTAGCAATAGCCTCAGGTGCAGGTCTACTCATCTCAGCATTGAATGGAATCTGGTCTCGAACAGGGACTCCCAATATCAAGGCATACTCCTCCAACAAAGGACCTAACTGAAAATCAGGAAAAGTGAAGCAACGGAGCTGAGGATCATAATACTGAAGCAGAGTATGAATGGCACTTCTCTCAGAAGGATCTAACTCTACCACCACATCCAGAATACTCCCATAAGCCTTCCTGAATCTCTCCACATGGTTGCGTGTAATCAGCTTCACCATCTTCATCAACAGGCCAACCTTGGTGTCAAAGAACTTGAAGTGAATATTCTGTTAGCGAGGATCTTCCATCTCTGAAGAGAATACCGGAACCGGAAGCAAAGATATGAACCTGTGAATGAAAACAAAACATGATTAATGATGAAATGATGCAATGCAGATGCAAATGCAAAGACATATGATCCATCTGGGAATGTCTGGAATCTGGATACCAAGGAAGTGATTAAAAACCCAAATCCTCTGGAGATCAGCCCATAAACACTCAGATAAGCTCAGATACTCCCAATTAAAGACCAGATAAACTCAAGAACTTCGAAACTAAATTAACTGTATCAGAACATGAAAATGTACTGGTAACAAGGGTATGATGAGGTCAAGGGTTCCTACAAACCTGTAAACCCCTCCCATTCTCACAAGTGTGCTCCGGGTCAAACATCACGGACTCTCAAAGCCGAATAGCAATAATACTTTCACCATTTCCGAGAAATGGCTCATGACCAAATTAGGGAATCGGTTAGGCATTATGTACTACGCAGGGAGGCCTCAGCTAAGTCCGGGAAAAACAAGCATCCCTTATAAGTCCCCAGCTTCAAGCACTGAAATCGAGAAATAATAGTACATTCAGCCCGTAGGATACAGTACTAATGTCATACGACCAGATGCTTTGATTGAGTTCCTATAAGAGAACCAGGCCATCCTATGCAAGTCCCCAGTGGACCCTCGGGTGCGAATGGGTTTGCCACAAAATGTGGTCTGCCATTGCCACCACTGGAGAGGGTTGTTTCCACAAAGGTTCTCAATGACCGGTCCCCAGATGCACATAACTATTAAGGTCCTATCCCGAAGTGGAGGAAATCCCCACACAAGATGTTTCCAAGACGGTCGCAATCTGGGCGTGAAACACACTGCCACTCATCATGTCACATGTGAGTACAATATGTCCACTCTAATCCTATAGTGCACTCAAGCCGGGTACTTGGCTTATCTCTCAGAAACAGTATCACCCGAGCCCACCAAACAGAAAACCAGTCCAGACAGTCCAGTATGATATACATGATGCGGAAAATAAATACTGAAAACTGTAAATAAAGCTGTAAATAAAGCCGTACATAAACAACAATAAAATACAACAAGCCACAACAAACAAACATCACCCAATGAAACGGAAACACACAAGCGCTAGGAGAGACTCACAGGGGAACCAGAGATTTTGGGTTCGGTCCCCAGTAGAGTCGTCAGCTGTCGCTCCCCGGATTTCCATCCTGGTACAAACGCGAAAGTGGCGCGGAAAAAGAATAGAGTCGCCAGCCAGGCATTTTTATCCCAAAGGAACGGGAATGGTAATGCTGCACAAACCAGAAGAAAGAAAAGGAAGGACACGGGTCTTACAAACCAAAGAGACTGATTTCGGGAGTCGGTTACGACCTGGGAAGGTATTAGCACCCAGATCATCCGCCGTACCCGACGGGATCCACGCTTGCAAAAGAGAATGTTTCAAAGGGTGAGGGTATGAAAACTGCAGCAAAGAAAAAGAAATGAACTGGAAATAAACTGAGAAAAGAATTGAATAAGAAACAAAAGAGAAAAATGTAGGGAAAATAAAGATTGTGCTCGAACGGGCCCTACCCCGCTGCCTACGTACCTCATCAGGATAATGAGGATCAGAGACGCCGTAGTTCCCCTAACTAGGGGTAACAAGGAAATTTCTTGTGAATTAAAGCTTGAACTGCCTATGCCATTGCTCAGGTGTTGCAGACTCGGACGACGAGTGCGTAACCGTCTTGCAAAGTGACAAGTAGGAGCAAGTTCACGTACGGAGTGAATGAGATGAGAAAAGAATTCCCTAAGGAAAGACGCTTATTGTTTATTTGGTGTTTTTTAGAAGCTTTTACGAGTGAAATTTTGCATAGGTAAGTGTACCTAAGTCTTACTCAATGGGATGTGTACATCTCACATCATCCTGAAATGGAATGCGCAAGAGGCACACCTATCTATGGAGGAAATCCCCAAAGCTAGTCCCATAAGTGAAGGCTCAAACACACTGACCTATCACCATTATTAAGTATTTTTGTGGTTTTTGGTTAAGAAGTGTTTTTTAGCTTTTCTTTGTGAGGTACTCATGCTAAGACCTATCCACCACGAGGGATAACTCACACCTCACCCCAAAACGGAACGCGTGCAAGTATCTCATAGCAAAGTATCATGTCACATGAAAGTACTCAACCTTTATTAAGTGAATTTGAATTGAGTTTGAAGATGAGAAGAGAAAGCACCAAAGGATCACAAAAGGTAAAATTCTAAAAGGGGACTAAAGAATCCTAAGTGTTAACATGTATGGATGTCCTAAGGTTAGTGAGGTTTCTATCCTAATGAAGAAGGAAGAAAGAAGAGAAGAAGAAGATAGAAGAAGATATGCGAAAGGCCTAAGCCCAACAACAAAAGAGTTAGTAGAAATAAACAGAAGAAGAGATGAGATTTGGAGATGTGGAACTCAACTTCCACACCTCACACTTACCATAGCCCCTGCAAGGTTAGTATCATGCATACAAGTGAAACAAAGTGAACAAGATAACATGCTAACATCACACAAACAGAAGTGAAATGATATGAACAAATGCACAATGCAAATGCAACTCAAGAGAATGAGAGATGAAGCTCACAAGTCAAAAAGATGCAACATGAACACATGTGAAAACAAATGCACACTTAAGGAAAATACAAAGAAAATATGCATACACATGGATACAATGCACACAACCAGAACCAAAACAAGATGAAGAATGGCTTAAGAAGCCAACAAGATGAAGAGAGAGGTCACACAATACCAAACAAATACAAAATGGGAGTGAAAGAAGTAACGAAGTGAGATGGAAACACTTAAGAGAAGAAGCAAGACACAAAAATTCCTAAGACTCAAACCCTATCCTAGGACCAGGAAGGTACCCATACCCCAAAAGAACCCCAAATGAGAAGAAGAAGTTGGCACAAGTGCCCTTATAAGTTTATAAGAGACCTAATGGATCAAAAGAAGCAAAATTGGACAAGGTTCAAGATAAAATTCATATTAAATCAACCAAGCATCTAAAAATTCCACAACTTAAACCAAATGATCTTCAAATATGTTATATCAATGGGCCAAAAGGGTTTGGAAATTTTCAGAAGCAAACTAGGTCAAATGGAGGCTTAAACACAAGCTAGGGTTACAAACTTCCATCACAAGTCAAAGGACCAAAACTAAAGAAATAAATTTCTAAAAAACAAGAGAAACATCACATGAGAAATACATTGTCCTAAGAATCCAGAGCAAAAAGAATGGGATCAAAATTCAAAATAATGAAGTGTATGGAAATTGGACAATGCAGTGTGGTAAAAATGAACTTAAAAAGACGCTAATTAAAAGAAGAAATTAATTGAGACACGTGGAAATGGAAAAAATAGAAAATAAAAATATAAAAAAATAAAAGAGACTTTAAATATGACTCATGATTATTTTGAGAATTTTTTAATGAATGGAAGTATTTTATAAAAATTAAAAGCTAAACTGAAATAGAAGAAAAATAAAATGAAAAAGAAATAAAAGAAATGGTTGGGAGGTGTTAATAGCAAGGGTTTCATGTTGAAATGAGATGGGATTTGCTGACTGGGGGGTACGAATAGCACGTTAAAGGCCCAATATGTGCGCAGGCATATGTGTTTTATGGTGGAAATTAGGAGAAATAAACTGGAAAATCAGGATTCACTGGATTGATCAAACGCACCCTGTGCAACATTCATTAAATGACGTGGCGGTTTGGCTGATTGTGAATGGAGAGACACATGGTAACTGTGGTGTGTGCGTAACACATTGTATTAAAATGAAAACAGAAATTAAAACGTGAGAGGGAGGAAAGTTAAGGCTAGGTGGCAGCGTCTGGGGCGTACGATGGAGGGATCCAAAGGCCAGGACTCATCTTCTTCCTTGAGCAAACCCTAGAACACCAACCCAGTTTCCGGTGACCGGAGCTAGGGCTCCGGCACCGGAATTCGTAACAACATCTTAAACAACCAAATTAATGAACAAAAACAACCCAAGTCTACTAAATAAACATCACTGAATTCAAATATGACATCAAAAACTCCTAAAATCTAATAAATCAAAGGGATCGAAGCAAATAAAGTTGCACCATCAAACTTGAAACCCTAATAACTTTCACTACAAAGCACCAAATTCAAATCTAAAAAGTGCATCATGATCAGGGAACTTCACACATCACAAAACACCACATCAATTTCATTTTTAGATCACAAGATTTCAAAGTATACCCGAGGTGAAGATCTTGGTTCAGTGAGATAGAAAGCCCAATAATGCGTGCAAATCACTCCTCTTTCACTCTAGATGCAAAATAAATGCATCTAAGGTCTTGAATGAAGATGGATCTTGAGGTTTGATCACACCTGCCCTGAAATGGAAAGCTTGCTAAACTTGAGAGAAAGCTTGAATGAATGGTTGCTTAATGATCCTTAGCTCTCCCTGATTACAGATCCACAATTTGTTTTGAGATTGGGTGCTTGAATGAAGAGAAATGGGAGGAAATGCAAATGTTGCATAAACTTGAGAATGAGAGAATGAGAGAGAGATGGTGCTTGCTGAAACCCTAGCTGCTTTTGTATGCTCTCACAAACCCTTGATAAAAGAATTTGCTCACTTGCACGTGTGGATCATGAGATTTGTGTGATTTTGCAATTTTTTCAATTTGAGAGATAAGCATGCCTCCCTCATGCCTTGCTTGTATTCTCAGCCCATGTGCAATGCTTTTTCAACCCTTGATCCAAATCCAATCAATCTTGGCCTTTAAATCAAACCCTCACACACTTCTCATGATTTTTGCAAAATATCCTCTTTGTATGTAACTTTCTTATTGTGCACGAAAAATGGAATTTCTTTGGAGAAAATTAACCACAATGCAATGTATTGTAACATTAGAAACCAATTTGAACCATACCAAGTCATGAAAACAAGTTTTGAAGCTTCTTGCATTTGGTGCATGCATGGAAATGTGAATTTGCCCTAAAATACATGATATTTTCGAAGGACCTAGAGGAAAAACCACAAATCCTATGAAAATGTACTTGTACTTTTTGAAAATGGGAGCCCTTACCCTCCAACTTTCATGTTTGACTTTGGTCCATTTGAAGAATTTTTGATCATGTTAAGACCATTTGAAAATTAGGGCAAAAGTTGCCAAATTTGGAAAATCTCAAAAACCAACTTTGTACCATTTTTGCAAAACCCTTCAAATCTCCATGATTCTTGAACTTTGATCATTACAAACCTCTTATAACATTGTAAGGACCCCTCTTGGCCAAAAAAATTGGGTTAGACCCCTTGAAATCAAACAGTTGACTTTTTAAGGGCGCAATTGACTTTTTACTTCATCTGCAAGCAACTGAGGCATTGTCTGACTTCCACATGGAATTTTCTCATGAAAATTGACACCTAGGATCCTCTTGACATATAGAATACTTTTCCCAAATTAAATGGCCAAAGTTGTGAGATTATGATTCTTGAATCACAAACCCTAATTTGGGTGCCTTGTATAGGAGCCTTGCCTTGTCCTGAGATCTCTGATGATCATGCAATATTCTGAGCTTTTTCCCATGGACTTGATCTTGTAAATGGAGTGTAGACTCACCATAGGACTTTTACAAAACCATTGGGACCCTTGTCATGGCTTGTGGTGCCTCAAGAACCTCCACAGATAACCATATGCTTGATGCTAGGACATGAAGGATGCTATGCCTCATCTTTCCATGATATGATATTAAGAAAATGATATGTGTATGATGAATATGATGTGATATGATGCTTAAAATGAAGAGGGCAAATTTGGGGTGTTACACTTTGTTAGCTCCAACACTTTCTCTTTGTAATCATCGAACTGAGCCTCAAAAGGATCCTTTTCCTCCTTCATTTGAATCCAAGATTTCTGCAGCTCTTCCAGATCCGTAGGCATGTCAGGATGAAGAATGGTATAAGGAACATATCCTTCAACAATTGGATCAACAGTTACTGGTAGAACAACAGGATATGGCATCATAAGAGTCTGAGCATGAGATCGCACCCATCTGAGGTAAGGTTCCATAGGGATGTAGTGTTTTGGTTTTAAAGTATTATTGTTGATCTTGTTCACCTTTGTCCAAGATCGTATAAACCTTTAACGGTAACCTTGAAGATTATTGTCATAATCAAACACAATAACTTGAATAATCATACCATAAGGAACATTACTCCGAGCATAACCAAACTGACATAGTTCTAAAGAAGGATTGTAGGTAATGCCCCTCTTATGCCCATGAGTGGTACATTAGGGAACTCTCCACAATGGTCAATGGTAGTAATATTCTCCATAAATCGGGAACACCAATGAATGTTTGAATGAGAGAGTGACATTATCCTTCTAGACTACCTTAAACCTTGTTCATTCTTCATCACAGATCGAGGAAGGTGTGAAATAAACCACCTTGATAGTAGAGGTATGCAACACATCAGAGTTTCTCGCGCCTTCTTAGTACGAGTGTGAAGAGAGTGCAAGATATCTCCAAGAAAGGTAGGCACCGGATTGTGAGTCAGAAATATGTTGATGGCGTGTACATCTATGAATTGGTCTGGATTAGGGAATAATACCAAACCATAAATCAGCAAGGCTTAGATCTCCTCAAAAGCATCGTAACTCATAGCATCCAAGAACACCAAGCTTTCTCCATCAACACTTTAGCAAGAATACCTTTAACTTCACTTCTTGTTTCCAATACAATGTCTGATTTCTTCAGATGCAAGGCTGCAATAATGACTTCAGGTTTAGGCTCCTTCTCTAAGCCTGTGAAAGGTTTCTGATTAAGAATGGGCATACCAAGTAGTTTGGAGAGTTCTTCCATTGTGGGCACCAGCTGATAATCGAGAAATGTGAAGCAGTGATGTTTAGGATCAAAGAACTGGAACAAAACACTCATCATATCTTCATCAAACCCTGAGGTTACCATGTAATACTCCGTAATTTATTTAATTCTCCGGATAATATTATTTAATGCCAATAGGATTCCGGATCGCTCTAAGAAATTTTAATGAAAAACTATTCAGAGTGAATGGGGAATTTAAATTGATTAACTGATATTATTTGTTTCAGAGGTTTTATTAAATTAATGGGTTAGAGACATTTTTGGGATACTCTCTATTTTTTGGACCCATTGGTAAGAAATGAAGTTTTACTCTTAAAAACATAAGTTTTATATATTATGTTATATAGAAAGAAAAATAGAGAAAGAAGAAGTTAGTAAGGACTAAGAGAAAGAAGGAAAAGAGAAGAAGAAGGGGAATGAACCCTAGAGCTTCAAATTCATCATCCTCCATCATCCGTCCGTCGAATCGGCTCATTCTTTCTGTCAATCTTCATCTGTCAAGGTGGGTTCATAGTTAGAAGCTTTTGTTTTAGATTTTGGTTTAGTTTAAGATTTTATGAGTTTTTTAGGTTTTTTAGTAGAAAATCTTGAAATCAAAAGAATAAATGGTTAAAAACTCAATAAAACTTAAGCATGATGTTTGGTATATGATTATATGCATGATTCTATTTAGTTTCCTCTGTTTTGGTGAACTTTTGTGAAGTTTTGAGGTTTTGGGGAAGCTTTCCCGTGACTGGTTTTCAGCTGGATTTTCTGAGCTCGCTTTGCGAGCAGGGCTCGCTTAGCGAACGGGTTATTTCTGGTGTAGCTCGCTTAGCGAGCAGAGCTCAGATAGCGAGCCTGTAGCTTTCAGCTGAATTGTGTTTGAATTCATAACTTGTGATCCAGGTATCCGTTTTTAGTGTTTCGCATATTGAATTGAAGCTAAAAACATTTACTAATTGATGATGCCAAAAGATATTATTATCACCCGACTTTTTTCTGACTTTTCAAATAATTGAGATTTATGTTAATTTGGAAAGTGTGAGCTAATAGAAATAAAAAGGTACAACTTGTGAGGTATCTAGGATTCTCTTAGACTAGTGTGAGTCGTAATTCATATTATTTTAGTTCCTCTGTAAAGTCTTGATTAAGTATCAACGTAAATACTTTGCATTCCGTTGGAGAATCCGTAAGGACTAGAGGTAGTGTTAGTATGGCGCATGGTTGGGCTTGAGGTGGGTATTAAATTGAGTTCCACGGGAAGCATGGTTAGGCTTGAGGTGGGTATTATATTGAGTCCCATGGGAAGCATGGTTAGGATTGAGGTGGGTGTTACATTAAGTCCCACGGGAAGCATGGTTAGGCTTGAGGTGCATGTTACATTGAGTCCCATGGGAAGCATGTTAATGGCTTGAGATGGGTATTACATTCATTCTAATGGGAAGTCTAGGCGAGTTACACTTGAGTTGGGTATTACATTGAGTCCTACATGAAGTTATTTCGAGCGTTGTATTCACGTTTTCCTTTCCGTTTCGGTTACTTATAGAGAAGTGACTCCGGTACTTCATATAATGCTGGAATTGAACCCTTAGAGCCGAGAGAACTCTAAGATAGGGAACTCACTGAGATGTTTTATCTCACCCCATGTTGATGTTGTTATTTCAGGTACTCCAGGTTCCAAAAAGGGTAAAGATAAAGCAGTTTGGTTATCTTTGCTTGTTTGATGGCTTTTCTTCCGCTGTGGACTTTTGAGATCTTAGGATCTAGTTCTTATACTTTTGTTATTTTGAACATTTGTATAATTGTATAGCCTTTTGTACTAGTACTTTATGTTGTAGTGGCTATCTTTATGCAATGTGTTATTAAGAACTTGTTGTATTTCATTACCAAACTTATATATATATATATATATATATGAAAAGTATGCTTCGATGTATGTCTTTTTATATGGGTATTACAGTTGGTATCAGAGCAGGTCGTATCCCCGACCTAGCCTTGGAATATTATAAGTGTTTTTATCGTTCATATACGTAATCTCGTTGTAGAACTAAATGTTATGTTTATGGTATTGAGCCTGATCAACTTAATCCTGTTTTGATGACATTTAGGGATTTGGCGGGTAGGCGTAGAACTCGTGGTCGGTTTAGTACCACTCCTCCTATTAATGATCAACCGGGTGGTGAAGGCAATGCTCCTATGTTCCAATTCATGCAACAGATGCATCAACAACAACACCAGTTCATGCAGGAGATGATGCACCAGATGAATAAGGGTCTTCATCCTCAAGTAGTTACTCCTGAAGCTGGAGGTGGAACTTTCCGAGATTTCTTCTGCATGAATCCTCAGGAATTTCATGATGGATTGGATCCGGTGAAGGCACATGAATGGGTAACTGGATTGGAAAGAATCTTCCAAATTATGCTATGTGGTGAAGAAGATAAGGTGAATTTTGCGTCATACTTGTTCCAAGGTCATGCTGCTAGGTGGTGGGAGAGTGCTTCAAATCTTATGGCGGTGCAAGGAGTTCCGTGAGTGTGGCAAAAATTTAAGAAAATCTTTATGTAGAAATACTTTCCCAGTTCCTTGATAACCCAAAAGGAGTTTGAATTCCAACAACTTACGCAAAGGAAGCATGATTGTGGCCAATTATGCAGAAAAGTTTGAAGACATGGCGACCTAATCTAGGCAAGCAATGTATACTCCAAACGAGAGGTGGAAGATTGATCAGTTCTTGTTTAGTCTAAGGGCCGAAATTTCACATAGTGTCTCTCAGAGGGAGTTCACTACCTATTCTGAATTGTTGAGGCAATGCTATGGCGCCGAACATAGTTTGAAGAAAGTGAAGACTGAAGCTAGTGAGGGGAGAGTTTCTCAAAGTGATCGAGGAAGAGCTAATCAACCTTTTAGGCCAAGCCCCCAACCCTTCAAAGGGAAGCAAGTGGCGAGTCCTAGATCTAGTTATCCTCCTTCTTGTTCCAGGTGCCATAAGAATCATTATGGAAGATGTAATCTGGGTGGTGTGATCTATTTCCTTTTCTAGAAAGAAGGACATTTTGCTACAGATTGCCCATAGAGGAAAGATCAAGTTCAAGGAAGAGTTTACACTATGGATGTTAGGAAGACCAAAGCCGGCAATTCTCTTATTGCGGGTACATGTCTTGTTAATGATCATCCTTGTCTTGTTTTATTTGATTGTGGGGCTACACATTCTTTTGTGTCTACTAGTTGTGTGAAGCATCTTGGGTTAAGAGTTTTTCCCTTGTCTCCTCCTATGGTGGTTACTACCGCTATGGATGAAACCGTAGAGACACCTCTCATGTGTGAAAGTTGTACCCTGTCTGTGGATGGTATAATTTTCCAAATAGATCTTATTTTCTTACCTCTTAAGAAGGTTGATGTTATTTTGGGAATGGATTGGCTATCCGCCAACTCTATGTTCATTGGGTGCGAAGAGAAGTTGATCCTTATTCCATCCGTTGAAGCGCCTCCAAAAGATGTGTTGACAACAATCTTAGAAGGTACGATTAGAATGGTAAACTTTTTGTTTGAGAATGAGAAAACCGTTTTGTTGGTCCTTATTAAAGAAGAGGGTAATGGTCCGCAAGTTTTGAATATTCCAATAGTTTGTGAATTTCTTGAAGTTTTTCCCGAGGATGTCACTTCCTTACCTCTGGTAAGAGAAGTTGAATTCTCAGTTGACCTGATACTGGGAACGAATCCTATATCTGTTTCCCCTTATCAAATGGCACCACTCTGTAAACACCCTAAATTTTCCCTCACTTTTTCTCACACCATGGCTTGTTATATTTTCATATTGCATTACATAAGCATATCATCTTACACTGCATAATTCATTTCATTTGTATCTAGGGTTTGTGATCTGAGCAATCCAAGAAGTGATCTGAGCCATCCCAATGGCCTTAAAGCATGCTAAGAGGGTCCATGAGTGTTCTATGATCATTTTACATCTCCAAAAAGTATTTGAAGTCAAGAGATCACAAAGCATGGCAAAGGCATAGAGGCAGATTGAAGATTTCCTACACAGATGACCTAAAATTAGGGTTTTGGTTTCAGAGGCCTTACACCCAATATTTTTTGGTCATTGTTGATTCTAATGGTCTTAATATGTTATAAGGAGCATGTGTACCAAATTTGATGAAGAAATGCATTATGGAAGTCATTTGAACAACTGGTAACTTGTTGTGCAAGAAAAGTCAGAATCAGGGCATCTGAGGCCCCCAACAATGGTAACTTGTCTATGATCTTTATTTCATCTTATAAGTGGTTAGAAGTGCACAATATTGAATAATTATAAGCCATTTGCAAACTTTCTATTTTTGGACATGACTTGTAATGGAAACTTTCCATTTTGGGAAAGATTTTCAACCTCCTCTTTCTTGATAAAAAATGCTTCAAATGAAAAATCCTTAAACATGAAAGTTGTAGATTGGATCTTCCCATTTTCAAAAAGTACAAGAACTCCTCTTGATTCATCCTAGAACTCAAGATATGATCTTTCAAAGTTGGGAAAAATCCTATAATTTTCAAGTTCATGCCAAAGAGGGATTTTTGCAAAATCAAGTCTCAAGACATCTAATGACCTCTAATTAACCTCTAAGCTTCATTACATGATAATGAAACACATTTGGATCAGATTTAGCCTTGTATCACAAGTTTTCATGGCCAATTTCTCAAGAATGTACAAAGTTGTAAATATGCAAAACCACTACAATCTCACCACTCATTCACTTCTGATCATCACAAACCATCCAAGGGCCATCCTTGATGCAAGCTGAGGCAGGACAATCCCCCAAGCCAGCTCTGACCCGTGCCCATACCTCATAGTACACAATCTTGACTTTTTGCAAAAACCTCCCATACCAATCAGCCTGTGCCACAATAACTTTCTGATCAGTCTCATTGGCATATACTAACATCAAGGACCTCATTTCATAACACACACAAGCCTGAATCAAGCCTAAGCTCAGTTTCACAACAAATCCCCAAAATCTTCATTTCTTTGAAACTCCACACACAACCATCAAAACTCAGTTATTTCTTCACCAATCATCTCAACATCACTCATAGAACACAAAGCACCCATTTTCATGGCCTAAAAACTCCCCAAACATAAATACCATTTCTGAGTTATTAGAACCAAACCACTCAAACCAGCCATTATAAACTTGCTCTAAGCTTTCCAGAAGCATCAAGGGGGTCATTGGAGTGGATTAGCATCAAGGAGAGGTCCAGAAAGCTCAGGTTGAGAAAGCTTCAACTCAGGTAACCATCAAGAACAAATTTTCCAGAACTTGCGTTTTAAGTTATAGATTGATTCTATGTGATGAACTGATCATGGTGATATGTTTACTTTTGAAAATGGTTGAGTTTTAAGCATTTCATAGCCTTCTGAAAGTTTTGTATGGTTTTCCGTTTTGCTTCGATTCATGAATTTGATGAAATATAAATGGAATTTGTTGTTGGATTCTTGTTCTTTGATGTCTAATGAGTGATTCTGGATAGTTTGAGTTGTTTTCATGGGGTTTTGAGGGATTCAGGGGAGAAGGGTGACCGGGGAAGATGACCGGAGCTTGCTCTGGTCACATGAGAGTAATTAGTGTTTGTAATTAGGGTTAATCAGCTTAGTTTAAATAATGAACCTTGGATTTGTTTTGCCCGCGCGTACGAATGGTCAGGATCAGTTCATTAAAACCCTAATTATTAATTAATTAGATTAATTAGGTTTAATTAAATAATTTTCCAGATTTGATCTGGACCCTTGGATAGCGCGTGCAGTCAAGCCCCATTCAAATTTCCACCATCAGATTGTCATACTTCCATTTTATTTGATTTAATTTCCTTTTATTTCATTTTCCTTCCATATTTATTTTAAAATAGCAAAAAAAATTAAAAAAAATCTCCTATTCTGCATTTTTACTTCAAATATTTTTCTCCATTCAAAAACATTTTTTATTTTAATTTCTTCATAAAAAAGTATTTTTAAATCATTTAAATATTTTATTTAATTAATCAATTGATTTTAATTAATTAAAAATACATTTAGGTTTCCAAAAATCACCAAAAAATCATAAAGCATTCTCATACATTTAGAAACATTTTAAAACTCACCATACAAATTTATTTTTAGGTTTGATCACATTTTCACAATTATCTTTGAATTAGGGTTCATAAATTGCACATTTTTTAACCCTAACTTGAAAAATTCATTTATGCCTAACCATGATGTGTTTGAACTTGATTCTTTTGGCATTGTTTCACATGTTGCATCTAGTTTCTAGGTTACGTATCTCATATTTTTGCATTGCATTTTCAATTTGATTTGCATTTTCCCCTTAGAAGTATCCAAAAAACCCTAGTTAACTTAGAAATTTCATAACTTTCTCTAGGTTTAGCTTCTGACCTTCTCCTTTGGGTAGTGATCTTGTGCATGTTTAGGGTTTGTTTGAGTTCAATTTCAAATTTTTATCATGATATATGCTTCTGTCTTGGTCATATGCATCTCATGTTGTCTTAAAACCCTAATTTTTCATGTTCATTTGCATCTATATTTGCATATCATCCTCATATGAACTTGTCATGCCATTCCAAGCATTTGTATGACATATTAGACATCTTAAGACATTCTTGAACATTTGCTTGATCATTTCTTCATTCATTACATTCCATGTGTATCCATGTGTTTTTCATGCTTCTAACATGCTTCCATTGCATCTCATCTTTGTATGGACATTCATAAGCATTATTTATGACTTTACATCATCTCATAAAACATTTTCCTTGCATATACACTTCTGGTTTTGGCCTTTGCATCTTGTTTCATCTCATTTAATTTTGCTTTATGTCTTATGCATTCATACTAACATTTCAGGGGCTTATGGTAAGTTGTTTGGGATGTGGATTTGCCTTCACATCCCACCTCTTCCCATCTCTTAATATGCATTATTTACTTGTATTTGAAGTGAACTTACTTCACTTGTGCTCTCTCCCTCTTACTTTCTTTCTTTTAGGTTATCTTACTTCTTCAGGAAGTAAGTAACCTATTCTCTTTCTCCTTCTCTTTTCATCTGCTTCTTCTTCCTTGGTGGCTTTCTGAAGATCTTCTCTTTAAGCCTCACAAACCATAGGAATACCCAAGCATGATAATTTTAGGGTTGTACATAGTCTCCCCTAGTCTTTTACCTTTGAGTCTCCTTGAGTCTCTCTTCTCATCTCATAATCAGAGGCTAAACATTTAAAGCTTTAGGACTTTGAATTAGGGTTATGCATGTATCCTTATCTTAGGATGAAGTGTACAACTTTAATCCTTAGTGTTAAACCTTTAACTTGTTTACACTTCTTAATCAAAACACCTAATAACTATTAAGACTTAAGCTTGTAACTTGGGCCTTATATTAGGGTTACATCTCTTCCTTTTGGTTAAGAGGGACTAACCCTTGTGTTTAATGGACAAGTCCCCCTCAAGTTAGTCTTACAAATATAAAACTCACTTATTAACCTCACCTTTAATTAAAATCCACTTTAATAAAGGCTTGTTATATAATGAATTTAATCCCTAACCATGGATTAAGTTGAGGAGTCTTCCTCAGCTTAAGTGTTCTCATCTATCATCATTCTCTTATGATGGTGTAATGAGTTCACTAATCCCCGATTAGAGATTAAACTCATTACTTAACACTAAACAAAAACCCAAAAACACTTAATAATCATAAGTAGGTTAATGATCTTAATCCTATATCATCATGGTAATTAAGTTGAGATGCTTGTCTCACACATAAGTAGGCTTATTATCCCTAATCAGGGAGGATATAATGAGTTTACAACCTTTGATTTAGACTTCAGCTCATTATCCTATGAAAAACACCAAAAACAATAAAACACCAAAAACACAAAAACAAACAATAATTGTCTCCTCCGGGATTCTTTTCTCATCACATTCATTCTATAAACGGGAACTCGCTTCTTCCGTCTGATGCAAGACAGTTAGCACTCGAGCCAGACGAGTCATACACTTGAGCATAGACAAGCAAGCAGTTCACAACAAAATCATCCAGTCTCTTTGAGTCGAACTACAGTGTTCTGACTTCCTTATTGCACGAGAGGATACATAGGCATAACTTAACAGTTATCGAACAAAAGTCTCGTTGTCATCCCCCTCTTTCAGCATTCTTTCAAAAGCCTCAGTTCCTGAGCATTTACCCACTCTGTTTGCACTGACACACATTCTTTTCTCCCTAACTTTTATGCACTGTTAGCACATACACTACCCCTTTTAAACAGAATCAAGTAAGCGTGGATCCCGTCGAGTACGACGGACGATCTGGGTGCTAATACCTTCCCAGGTCTTAACCAACCCCATTTCTAAGTTTCTTTGGTTCGCAATCGTCTTATCCATGCCCTTCCAGGTTCATGCAGCATTACCTTTCCTTCGGGATAAAATTGCCTAGCTGGAGACTCTATTCAACCTCAACCTCCAACATCGCCGACAATTGGCGTCTACACCGGGGACGTAAAGTCTTTTCGGGAGCGACACACTCGAGTTGAGAGAATTGAAGGATCAATTAGAAGATTTGATGGCGAAGCATTTTGTTAGGACGAATCTTTCACCATGGGGAGCCCCCGTGTTGTTAGTAAAGAAGAAAGATGGTGGTATGTGTTTGTGTATCGATTACCGCAAGTTGAACAAGGTTACAATCAACAAAAAGCATCCCTTGCCTAGGATAGATGGTCTTTTAGATCAATTGAAAGGATCCCGCGTGTTCTTAAAGATTGATTTGAGATCATCCCTTGCCTAGGATAGATGATCTTTTAGATCAATTGAAAGGAGCCTACGTGTTCTTGAAGATTGATTTGAGATCGGGCTATCACCAAATTTGTGTAAGGAGTTCCGATGTACCAAAGACCGCGTTCAGAACCCGCTATGGTCATTACGAATTTCTAGTGATGCCTTTCAGCGTGACGAATGCTCCAGTTGTTTTTATGGACTACATGAATTGAATATTTCAAGCTTACTTGGATCAGTTTGTAGTAATCTTTATTGATGATATTATTATTTATTCTCGTACTCCCCAAGAGCCCAGAGAACATCTAAGAATTGTTCTAACGATACTGCAAGAGAAGCAACTTTTTGTTAAGTTTAGCAAGTGTGAGTTTTGGATGTCGGAAGTCAAGTTTCTTGGACATGCTATATCTAAGGGAGGTGTAGCAGTGGACCCGTCAAAGATTGAAGTTGTAATTAATTGAGAGATACCAAGGAATGCTTCAGAAGTGAGAAGTTTCTTAGGTTTGGCAGGTTACTATCGAAGGTTCATAAAGGGTTTTTCTCAGTTGGTTTTACCTTTGACTAAGCTTACTAGAAATTATTTTGCTTACGAATGGGAATCTAGTTGTGAGCAAAGCTTCGAGTGGTTGAAGGTGAAATTGATAACTGCTTCAATTGTGATCATTCTCGATCCTAACAAAACTTACGAAGTGTTTTGTGATGCTTTTAAGATGGGATTAGAAGGTGTTTTTATGCAAGAGCCTCAAGTTGTAGCCTATGCTTCTAGACAGTTGAGAATCCATGAGAAGAATTATCCAACTCTCTATTTTGAATTGGCGGTCATGGTGTTTACTTTGAAAGTGTGGTGGCACTATCTGTATGGTATGTGTTTTGAGATGTTCAGTGATCATAAGAGTTTGAAGTATCACTTTGATCAGAAGGAATTAAATATGAGACAAAGAAGATGTATGGAGTATTTAAAGGATTATGACCTTGAGTTGAAGTATCATCCGGGAAAAGAAAATAAAATGGCGGATGCTTTAAGTAGGAAAGTGATTCATAGTGTCGAATTGATGATGTTGGAGTATGCACTGTTGGAGAAGTTTCGAGACCTTAACCTTCAGTTTGTTTGGACTCCGAATGGTATGATTATGGGAAATCTGAATATCTATTCTATCTTGAGGAATGAGATTCAACAACCACAAGTTCTAGATGAGAAGTTGCAAGATATGTTACTCCAACCGGGTTTTGTAAGAGCGTTGGATGAGACTATCCTATTCAACCAAAGGATTTGTATTCCGGGCGATGATGTGTTAAAGATAAAGATTTTGGAGGAAGCCCATAAAGGTACTTTTACGATACATCTGGGTTCTTCGAAAATGTATCAAAACTTAAAGAGAGAGTATTGGTTATCCGGTATGAAAAAGGATATAACAGTGTTTGTGTCGGAATGTGCAGTATGCCAACAAGTAAAAATCGAGCACCAAAGACTAGGTGGTTTGTTACAACCTTTAGATATTCCAATTTGGAAGTGGGATAGTATTTCTATGGACTTTGCAGTGGGTTTACCGAGTACTCAAGGCGGTTATGATTTTGTTTGGGTGATTGTAGATCGACTAATGAAATATGCACATTTCTTATCCGTTAAGACTACATACAAGGCAAGTCATCTTGCGAGGTTTTTTATTGCAGAGATTGTGAGGCTGCATGGCGGCCCATCTAGTATTGTGTCAGATAGAGATCTGAAGTTCACTTTGAGGTTTTCGAAGGTGTTCCAACAAGCCATGGGTACGGAATTACGTTTGAGTACTTCTAATCATCCTCAAACGGATGGTCATACGGAGTGTACGATTCAAACAATGGAAGATTTGCTAAGGGCTTGTGTGTTGGAAAGTAAAGGAAATTGGAAGGAACTTTTGCCTTTAATCGAGATCTCCTACAATAACAGTTACCATGTGTAAACACCCCAAATTTTCCCTCACTCATTTCCGCATGGCTTGTGATCTTTTAATTTGCATAAGTTAAATCATATCATCTCATATTGCATTTTTGCTTCACTGCATTGTTTCAAAGTCATCTGCATCTAGGGTTTGTGATCTGAGCCATCCCTGGGCTACCTGAGCCACTCCAAAGGTCTTCAATCATCTCAAGAGGGTCCATGTATGTTCAAACATCATATTATATCCTCCCAAGATCAAGGAAGTCAAAGAATCACAAGGACTGAGAAAGGCATGGAAGCAGAGCTAGGCTTAACTGCACAGATGACCTAAAATTAGGGTTTTGGTTTCAGAGGCCATAACTCCAAATTTTTTTGGTCATTCTTGTTTCTATTGGTCTCTATATCATATGAGGATCATGAATACCAATTTTCATGAAGAAATTCAATGGGGAAGGCATCTGATCAATAGATGACTTCTTGAACAAGTCAGTGCAAAATCAGGGCATCTGAAGCCCCCAATCATCCAACCAAAGGGTCTTCTCCATCATTTTGGGTGTATATGATCTTTATTTGATATTAGAAGAAGTTATAAGTTCATAAAATTGAAGAATTTCAAGCCATTTGCAAAGTTGCCATTTTGGGAAAGTGACTTGTAATGCAAACTTGCTATTTTGGGAAAGTTTTTCAACCTCCTCTTTTTGATTCAAAAATGCTTCAAATGAAAAATTCTTGGTCATGAAAGTTGTAGATTGGATCATTCCCTTTTCAAAAAGTACAAGAACTTGATCTAATTCATCATAGAACTCAAGTTATGGCCTTGCAAAGTTGGGAAAAATCACAAAAATTTCACTTATGTACCAAAGAGGGAAACTTGCAAAACCATTTGCCAAAGCATTTTGTAACTTCAAACACACTTCTAACCATTACACAAACATAGTACATGACCTATAAATCAGAATTGCCCAAAGAATTGCATCATTTTATGCCTTGAACATCAAGAAATTACAAAAGGGCCAAAGCTTCACATATTTGCAAAACATCACACAAACTTCATCCCACTTGCTGAATGGCCTCAAAACCAATCCCATGGACCTCCCTAAAGCCAGCTGCGCAGGACACCCCATTGTCCTTGGCCTGCCATGAGCCCATACCTCCAAATACAACTTTGTGGACTTTATGCATTTTGCTCCATACCAATCACACTGCTCCACAACAAATCTCTGACCTATCAAAGATTGATATGTGGACCTCAAGCAACTCAACACAACACACAACACAAGCTGAAACCTCAGAATCCTCAGCATACACAAAAATCCCTCTAACTTGCAAAAGCTTTCAAAACTCATAACTCAGCCAACCAATCTCCAAACGTTTTCCACCATTCAACTCCACAATCATCACTGATCATTTCCCACCCTTCATTTTGCCTTGAAACACCCTGTATCAAAAACACGATTTTCACATTTCTTGAACTGAGTTTCAGCCAACTTCACATAGAGGCCATTTAAACTCCAACCAAGCATTGCAAACTCTTCAAGGGAGTCATTGGAGGTGATTTGAGGCAAAGAAATGGTCAGAAAGCTCCTGGGTTGAAAGTTTCACTTCAGGTAGCCATGGAATTTATTTTTCCAGAACTTCTTTTTTATGTTATAGAATGATTCTATGTGTTCCCCTGATTGCCATGATATGTTTTGTTTCGAAAATGGTTGAGTTTTAAGCATTTCACAAGCTTCTGAAATTTCTGCTTGATTTTCCGTTTTGCTTCGATCCAAGCTGTTCATGTGAAATAAATGAAATTTGTTGGTTGATTCTTGTTTAGAGTGAGGTGAGGATCATTTCTGGAGAGTTTGATGCGTTTATTTTACGTTTTGAGTGAGATATCATGTTTGGCTAGCCGGAGAAGATGATCGGAACACTGTTCCGGTCACCTGAGAGTCATTAGGGTTCAGATTAGAGTTTAATTGCGCAATTAGTGAAGTTTGAATTATAGCCATTCAGATGCGCGCCCTAGTCAATTTCCGCCCCCTAGGTTTGAATCCTGGCCCTCAGATCAGTTGACTTTCATTAATTCTCATTTTATTTGCATTTTATTTGCATTTTTTTATCATTTTATTAAAAATAGCAAAACTCATCTAAACTTTTTTATTTTTTGCATCATGGTTCTAAATATTTTTCTCATTCTAAAAATAATTTTTATTTTATTTTTGCATAAAATTTGTATTTTTAAAAATATTTAAATGTTTATTTTAATTAATTAATGGAAATTAATTAATTAAAATACCATTTAAGTTTCTAAAAATCACCAAAAAAATCACATTGCATCTTAATACATTTAGAGTCATTATCAAACCATTCATACAAATTTCGTTTTGGTTCTTGATCCATTTTGACATTTTTCTTTGGATTTAAGGTTCTTAAAAAGCAATATTTTGACCCTAACTTAGAAAAATCTTTTCTGCCTAGACATTAAGGGTTTGATAGTGGTTCTTTTTGCATTGCATTCTACATATCATGTAGTTTCTAGGATAAAATTGGCATGAATTTATCTTTCATTTTTGATTTGTTTTGCATTTTTCCTTTTGAGATACCCTAAAACCCTAGGTAACTTAGCAAATTCATAACTCCCATTAGGTTAAGAGTTAGGTCTCCTCCTTTGGGGTGTAATATCATATAGGGTTAGGGTTCCTTTGATCCCATTTTCAATTTTTTATCTCATGCTTTGCTTCTGATTTTGAGTTTTAGCATTGCATATTGTATGTAAACCCTAATTTTGCCTCCATTTGCATTCATTCATCACATACTTGCATACATGAACTTGCCATGACATTTTGTGCATCCACATGACATATAAGACATCTTAGGACATTTTGAAATCATGTTTGATCATTTCATCACCCATTTTCCATGTTTTGCTTTCATTTCATTTCATGTGCAATGTATGATCATCCACATCCTTTGTATGATCATCCACATCTCTTGACATGCTTTCATACCATCTCATATCATCATTTACATCATGGATATGCTTCTGACTTTGGATTTCATCTTTGAATTTCATCTCATTTTCATTTCATTTCATTTCTTTTTGCTAACTTTTCAGGTGGTAAGTGTTTGAGAAGTGAATTTGCCTTCACTTCTCATAATCTTTTCTCATCTCTGTTATGCATCATTGCTGCATTTTACTTGTGAATTAGAGTGAGTTTGCTCATTCATGCTCCTTCTTCTCTTTCCTTCTTCAAGCAACTTATCTTCTTAAGTGAAGTAAGTTGTCTTGCTTCCTTCTGATTCTCTTTCCTTCATCCAGTTTCTTCCATGATGGCTTTTCCCTTGAAGATCATCCTGCAAGCTTCATAAACCCTAGGAATACCCAAGCATGATCATAATTAGGGTTTGATTAGTCCCCCATTAGTTTCTACCTTTGTGTCATCTTTGAGTCTTCTTTTCTCATCTCTTAATCAAGGACTAAACCATAAAGGTTTTAATGCTTTGTGATTAAGCTTATGCCTGCATCCTTCTATTAGGATGGAGTGTATAACTTTAATCCTAAGTGTTGAACCCTTAATGTGTTTAAATCCTTTAATAAATCCACTTAATAATCACGTAGACACCAAGCTTGTAACTTGGGCCTTGCATTAGGGTTCTAATTCTTCCTTAATTGGTTAAGAAGGACTAACCCTAGTGTTAATGGACAAGTCCCCCTCAAGTTGTCTTATTAACCATAAAATTCACTTCTTAATCTTACCATTAACTAAAATCCACTATAATAAAGGCTTTTTTTTTGTCATAAGGTTAATCCCTAATCATGGATTAAGTTGAGGAGCCTTCCTCAGCTTAAATGTTCTCATCTATTATCCTTCTATTAGGATGGTGTAATGGGTCCATTAAATCCTTGATTATGGCTTAAACTCATTACTTAACACTAAACAAAAACTCCAAAAAAAATCTAAATAATCACAAGTAGGTTAATGATCTTAATCCTACATCATGGTGATTAAGTGTGAGGTGCTTACTTCATACTTAAGGTATTCTCATTACCCCTAATCAGAGGGAGGATGTGATGAGTTTACTAACCCTTGGTTTAGGCTTAAGCTCATTTTCTTATGACAAACTCCAAAAGCAATAAAAGATTGAAAACACAAAAAACAAACAATAATCGTCTCCTCAGGGATTCTTTTCCTCATCTTATTCACTCACAAACGAGAACTTGCTTCTTCCGTCTAATGCAAGACAGTTTGCACCTGAGCCAGACAGGTCATACACTTGAGCATAGACAAGTAAGCAGTTCACAAGTCAATTTATCTTTTAGTCTCTTTGAGTCGAACTACGGTGTTCTGACTTCCTCATTGCACGAGAGGATACGTAGGCATAACTTAACAGTTATCGAACAAAAGTCTCTGTATATTCCCCCCTCTTCCAGCATTATTCTTTAAGCCTCATAGTTTTGAGCTTTGCATTCTTTTCTTACACTGACACTTCTTTATTACACTTCACATTTCTTTTACACTGACACCTGTATATTCTTTTCCAGCATTAGCACACAAAATAGCACTGACACTACCCCTTTAAGAACAAACTTTCAACCGTGGATCCCGTCGAGTACGACGGAGAATCTAGGTGCTAATACCTTCTCATGTTGTAACCAACCCCCTTTCTCAGTTTCTCTGGTTCGCAACCGTCTTATCCATCTTTTCCTAGGTTTAGGCAGCATTACCTTTCCTTCGGGATAAAAATGCCTAGCTGGCGACACTTTTCAGTTCACCCTTGTGTTCTCTCCTTCGCCGACCGTTCGCGTCTGTACCCCTCTTGGCCAGGTGTCATTTAGTGGGAGCGACAGCTTGGCGACTCTGCCAGGGACCCTTATATTGCAACCAGGGCTCCTGGTTCTTTTTGTGGGTTCCTCCTAGCGCTTGTTTGATTTGTGTTTACTTGGGTGTTATGTGCTATGTGTTTTTTTTATTTTGCTTTATTTAGTGCTTTATGTACAGTTCTATTTATTGCTTTCTTTTACAGTCTTATGCATATTTCATACTTTCATTGCTAGATCTGGTTTTCTGTTTTGGTGGGTGGGGTTCCATTGAGAGATTAAGGTCCTATACCTGGGACCTGAGTGACACCTAGGCTAGAGTGGTTCATGTTCTTTCCCATCCCATTTCGGTCTGGTGCGGGAATATGAAACACGGTTCAGATGTGGGTTTCTTCTTGAGAACTCTGTGCTACAGATTTCCTATAGTGCTAGGGCTATCTAGGAAGCCTGCTAAGTCTGGATGACCTTTATTTTGACCTTCGGAATCTGGGGTGAATTAGAGGAGGATCTTTTATGGTTATTGTAAACACTGTACCTCCGGGTTAGAAGTGTTTACACTTCTCATAACTGATCCAAGTCTAAGGATCCTTGTTCTAGAACATTACCTGTGAGGGGGTTGGGCTGTTTACAGGTTTACATGAACCCTTGGCCACATCATACCCTGTTACTGTATTGTTTAAGAATACTCCACTTTGGACAGTTCTTGTGATTAACCTTGGATATGTGACTCTTTATTTGAGTCCCCCCACCCTGGTTACTGGATTTCTAAACCTCCATCTGGACTTTTGAGCATACATGGGCCTTATATCAAGACAGAAAATCAGATCCAGCATGATCACAAACCCTTGCATATCATTTGCATATCTCATCATTGCATCATTTGACATTTGTTTGTTTGCTTTTCAGGGTATCCACTTCAATCTTGGTTTTGGTTTTGACCCCTTCTTCTGCATAGACCTCTGCTTCAGCTGTCTTCATCAGTTACCTGCTTCAGTTATCTCCTCACCAGCATCAGTTTGTCAGTGGTTCACTTCCAGCATCAGTCTGTGATCTTCATCAGCATTTGTCTTCAGTTTCTTCAACAACACTCATGACTACTCCCAGGAAAAGCAATATATCCTACCACTTTTTTGAGCCTGTGTTGACTGGTATCAGGCAGGTCAAGTCACTTATCACACCTGACCATATCCCACTGTTTAGAGAACACTATGGAGGTATCCTGGATATGGTTATGGACCTTGACCCTTCTCAGAGGAGCATGATCCACACATGCTTGCAGTTCTATGACCCTCCATTAAGATGCTTCACATTTCCAGACTTTCAGCTAGGGCCTCTGCTGGAAGAGTTCTCTTTATTTATTGGAGTACCTATCAGAGATGGAATCCCCTTCAACCCAGAAATGACTGTTCCAAAAAATGAAGAGATAGCAAGGGCATTGTACTTGGAGCCTGCCCTTATTGAGCAAAGTATGACAACAAAGGCTGGGATTCCTGGTTTGCATTTGGACTTCTTGATTTCTCAGGCCATCCTGAAAGCTTCATTGGGAGAGTGGAGGGCATTTTGTGCACTGTTAGCCCTCAACATATATGGGGCTATACTGTTTGCAGATAAGCCTAAGTTTGTCAGCAAGAATGCCATCCACCTATTTCTCTTGAAGAACCCAGTGCCTACACTGCTAGGAGATTTTTATTATTCCATTCATCAGAGGAATGAGAAACAGAGGGGGAAGTTGGTGAGATGTTGTGCTCCTTTGTTTTACACCTGGCTGCTCAGACACCTGCCTAAGTCAGATGCTTTCTTGAATCCCCACCAGCAGAAGAATTGGGCCAAGAGGTTCATTGCCTTGACTTCAGATGATATCAGATGGTGCACCCAGAGCACCAAAGGCAAGGACATTATCACCAGCTGTGGACAATACCCAAATGTGCCTCTGATAGGAGTGAAGGGTTGCATCAACTACAATCCTTTACTGTTTAAGAGACAATTGGGTTATGCCTTGGTTCACCCTCCCAGGGGACAGGATTTAGCTGAGACCCTATATTGTGAAGTGCAACCTGATTCAGCTGTTGTCAGACAAGCATCCTGGGCTTGGGACAACATCCAGACAAAAGGGGTAGCTATTCTTGGAAGATGTAGCAATGTTGCTTCAGCTCAGTACTATGACTGGTCCCGTACTAGAGCTCAGATTTCCAGAATGCCTTTCATCTTGGAAGACATACCTGGGCCATCCTCAGTACAACTTGCAGCAACAGTTAGCCTGGAGGAGTTTGAAAAATTGAAGGAAAGGAATGAGCAGCTATCTCAAGCCTTGAAGAAGACTCTTTGGGAAAGAAGTGATGGTCGTCTGGACATTGAGAGATTGGAAAAGCTCAGGGTGGAGCATCTTGCCAAAATTGAGAAGACAAAGGACTACATAAGGAAAGCAAGGGCTGGGGAACAAATATTGAAGAATGCCTGTAAAGAGGCCAAGATTCAGAAAGCTAGGGCTGAGCACTATCTGCAAGAGAGTCAGGCTAGGTGGGTCAGGATCACCGAAGCCCGTACATAAGAGGACTAGAAGGCTCAAGCCAAGATTGATCAGTTGGAGGCCAATGAGAGGAAGCAACAGGAAGCTCTGTTGGCTGCACAAAAAGAGATATCAGAGTTGAAGCTCAGAGCAGGATTGAAGAGATCAAAGGACCGGGACATGCATAAGAAACTGACTACTGCCATTTCTACTAGGAACCTCCTCATTAGGACCATTACAGAGCACCCAGTTGGTCCAGTGACTGAGGCACTCCTGAAGGAGGTCAGAGAAGATGAGTTTGGACTGGATGTCTGATTCTTTGCTTGTTGTTTGTTTCCATTTGATGTACTTTTCCTTTTGTTGTATTTTGACCCTCCATGGGCATGTATTGTAAAACAAGCTATGTATTGTTCATCATGTGTAATATATTTTAGTTTGTTTTCATTTGGGTTTTCTCTCAATAACATCAAGCATCTTCCTCGAGGTCTGGAAAGCTCAAAACCAAGAACCAAACCGGATACCTTGGAAAACAAATAAGCATACTGCATTGCATACTAACTTTGTTTTGTTTTGTAGGTTTTGTTATTATCTTTGTTTCTAACTTTGTTGTGATTTCAGGAAACATTGCTCGTCGTCGAGTGTTCCCTGTCAACCGTGCGCACCGGTACCCGACTCGTAACAATCTTCCCGGCATTCAAATGGAACAAGTACAACAGGATTTGAATGAGGTCAGAAATCAGATGGCCAATGCGAGAGTGGAGATGAGGAATCAGATGTCTCAGTTTATGGCAGTGATGACTGGCTTGGCCCAGAGCCAAGAAAGGTTAAGAGAGCTGGTGGAAAGACAAACTCCTGAAGAGCCTCATCTGGGAACAGGAGGAACTAGCAACAATGAAGGAGGCCAGCCTCGTATTAACCCACCAATATATGGACCTCATCTGGATCAAGAAGTTAACATCCTAAGGAATGGTCAAGGTAATGCTGCTGGGGGCCCAATTCTACAGGAGGATCCCCAGGGAGAACAATTTACTGTTATTGGGGCTGGAGATGAGATATATGACAGGAGATTGGACGAAATTGCTGAAAAGTTAAGATCTTTGGAATCTCAGAATTCATTGGGCTTCGATGTGATGGATATGGGATTAGTGGATGGGGTGAGAATTCCCCACAAATTCAAACCCCCATGCTTTGAAAAGTACAATGGTACCTCCTGTCCTCGCACTCATCTGCAATCTTTCTTGGGAAGGCTCAAGGCTTATACCATGGATGAAAAGTTATGGATGTTCTACTTTGAGGACAGTCTGACTAGAGCTTCAAGATAATGGTATTCGCATCTGAAAAGGGACACCATAAGATGTTGGAAAGACTTGGCCGAAGCCTTCATCCGGCAATACCAGTACAACCTAGACATGGCCCCCAATAGAACTCTTCTAATGGGCATGTCTCAGTCTTCCAGAGAGAGCTTCCGGGATTATGCTCAAAGATGGAGACAGCTGGCTGCTGCTGTCAAACCACCCATGTCAGAAAGGGAAATGGTTGACATGTTCATGAACACATTACAAGGGACTTATATTGATAGACTGGCTGCTTTCTCCTCTACCAGTTTTGCTGATGTGGTCATAGCCGGAGAGAGGATTGAAAGTCTCTTAAAGATGAAAGTCCAGGATTTGGTGGACTCAAAAGCTCTCAATTTTGCGCCTTCTCCGAATGTTACAAGAAATCCAATGCCTAGTCACAACGGGCCTAGGGTTAATGCTATTGAGGAGGGCAAACCATCCACATTAATCAGCAGTGTTGCACAAATCCGAACACCTTTGGTTGAAATAAAAGCTCAGCTGTTAGAGTGCCAAGTGTTCCCCGGATGTGAAGTCGGCTGTGGATATTGCAATAATGCCGTTAATGGATGTGAGAAACTGAGAATCGGCATAGATGGCCTCATTAGAGATGGCATTCTGCAGATTACGACAACAGCAACTACAACTCCAACAATTCCTTCATCAACAATCACAGATACTCCTACAACGTCAGTGTCGCTCCCACCAAATGACACCGGGTCAGAAGGGGTACAGACGCGAACGGTCGGCGAAAAGAGGATGTGAGAACACACCGGAGTGAACTCACAGGGAATGAAAAGAGTCGCCAGCTAGGCATTTTTATCCCGGAGGAAAGGCAATGCTGCATAGACCTAGATAGAGATGGATAAGACGGTTGCGAACCAGAGAGACTGAGAAAGGGGGTTGGTTACAACCTGGGAAGGTATTAGCACCCAGATTGTCCGCCGTACTCGACGGGATCCACGCTTAAAATATTTGTGTTTTAAAGGGGTAGTGTCAGTGCAATTTGTGTATAAAGAGAGCTGGAGAAAGATGTACAGGTATCAGTGTAAAAGAAGTGTGAAGTGTACAAATGATGTGTCAGTGTAAGAACAAGAGTGAAATGCTCAAGATAATGAGGCTAAAAGAATAATGCTGGAAGGAGGGGGAATATACAGAGACTTTTGTTCGATAACTGTTAAGTTATGCCTACGTATCCTCTCGTGCAATGAGGAAGTCAGAACACCGTAGTTCGACCCAAAGAGACTGAAAGATGAATTGACTTGTAAACTGCTTACTTGTCTATGCTCAAGTGTATGACCTGTCTGGCTCAGGTGCAAACTGTCTTGCATTAGACAGAAGAAGCGAGTTCTCGTTTGTGAGTGAATGAGATGAGAAAAGAATCCCGGAGGAGACGATTATCGTATGTTTTTGAGTTTTCAGTCTTTTATTGTTTTTGAAAGTTTGTCATAAATTAATGAGCTTAAGTCTAAACCAACGGATTTAGTAAACTCATCACATCTTCCCTCTGATTAGGGGTAATGAGAATACCTTAAGTGTAAAGTCAGCATCTCACACTTAATCACCATGATGTAGGATTAAGATCATTAACCTACTTGTGATTATTTAGATGTTTTTGTTGTTTTTGTTTAGTGTTGAGTAATGAGATTAAGCCACAGTCAGGGATTAAACAGACTCATTACACTATCCTAATAGAAGGATAATATATGAGAATGTTTAAGCTGAGGAAAGCTCCTCAACTTAATCCATGATTATGGATTAACCTCATGACAAAACAAAGCCTTTATTAAGTGGATTTTAGTTAATGGTATGATGATGAAGTGATTTTTATGGTTTGTAGGACAACTTGAGGAGGACTTGTCCATTAACACTAGGGTTAGTCCTTCTTAACCAATTAAGGAAGAATTAGAACCCTAATGCAAGGCCCAAGTTACAAGCTTGATGTCTTGATGATTATTAGGTGAATTGATTAAAGGAGTTAAATACATTAAGGGTTTAACACTTAGGATTAAAGTTATACACTCCATCCTAATAGAAGGATGCAGGCATAAGCTTAATCACAAAGCCTTAAAGCCTTTAGGGTTTAGTCCCTGATTATGAGGTGAGAAGAGAAGACTCAAAAGAGACACAAAGGTAAAAACTAAGTGGGGGACTAATCAAAACCCTAATCATTGTCATGCTTGGTTGTTCCTAAGGTTTGTGAAGTTTACAGGAAAGATCTTCAAAGGAACCACCAGGAAGCAGATGAAAGGAGCAGAGAGAAGCAAAGTAACTTGCTTCATTTAAGAAGGCAAGTCACTTGAGGAAAGAAAGTAAGAAGAGAAGAAAGAGCAAGCTCAATATCAAACACAAGACAAAATGCAGCAATGATGCATAAGAGAGATGAAAAGAAATTGTGAGAAGTGAAGGCAAATCCATTTCTCAAAGAACTTACCACCTGAAAAGTTAGCAAAAGGAATGAAATGTAATGCAAAATGAGATGAAATGGCATGATGCAAATCAAAATCAGAAGCATGTGAGTCATGAAAATGATGCTATGAGATGATGCAAACATGAATCAAGGCATGAGGATGATCACGTGAACATATGGATACAAGAGAAGCATGCTTAGAAACATGAACATACATGAAAAGTTATGAAATGCAAATGACATACAACATGGCAAATGAAAGATGCAAAGATCAAACATGCTTCTAATATGTCTTAAGATGTCTAATGAATCAAATGGATGCACAAAATGCTATGGCAAGTCATGGTATGCAAGCAAATGCAAGGTGAATGCAAAAGGAAGCCCAAATTAGGGTTTATGATCAATGCACCAAACAAAAACCAAAACCAGAAGCAAACATCAAGATAAAAAATTGAAAATGCAATAAAGGGGACCCTAAACCTATATCAACTCACTGCCCAAAGGAGGGGTTCTAACTCTTAACCTAATTAGGGTTATGAATTTCCTAAGTTTTCTAGGGTTTTAAGGTACCCTGACAAGAAAAATGTCAAACAAATGGGAAATGCAAGATCAATTCATGCCAATTTAATCTTACAAACTACATGATATGCAAGACACAATGCAAAAAGAATCAAAGTCCAACTCTCAAAGACTAGGCAGAAATGAATTTTCAAAGATTGGATCAAAATAATGCTTTGAAATGAAATTAATTCCATGAATAATTGTCAAAATGCATCAAGATCAAAAAAGAAATTTGGTTTGAGGGTTGGACAATTTTTCTAAATGATTTTAAAGGTTTCATGAATTTTTTGGTGATTTTTAAATACCTAAAAGTATTTTTAATTAATTAATTCTCATTAATTAATTAAAAATAAACTTTTAAATGATTTAAAAATATTTTTTAATGCAAAAAATAAAAATAAAAATGTTTTTGGTTTCTGAAAATTAATAAAAGTTTGTATAAAAATTTTCAGAATTTTTAAATGATTTTTACTATTTTTAATAAAATGGAGAAAACAAATCAAATTAAATGAAAAATAAAATGAATTAAATCTGAAAATGAGAAAGTATGCAAGATCAAGGGCCAATATTCAAAACCACACGTGCGCGAATTGACTTGGCGTCACATCCAAGGGCTGACATTCAAATTTGCTAATTATGATTAAAACCCTAATTAAATGCCCTAATGACTTTCAGATGACCGGAACAGTGTTCCGGTCATCTTCTCCGACCAACCAAAAATTCAATCTCACTCTCCAGGCCACTTCAGAAGCTCTAACTCTCCAGAAATCATCTCCTACCCACCCCAAACACGAATCAAGCATAAAATCATGTTTAACTTCAAACACAAACACAAATCGAATCAAAGAAGTTTTTAGGTCAAACTTTCAGAACATCATAACATGCTTATTTCTGGCTCATTTTCAAAAATAATTAGATCCCCATGATCAGGGCAACATACAGAACAATATTCTAACAAGAAATTAAAGTTCTGGAAAAATTGTTTATCATGCTACCTGAGGTTGAGCTTTCGATTCAGGAGCTTTCTGGCTATTTCTTTGGCTCAAACACGTCCCAATGATCCCCCTTAGAAGCTTTTGGCACTTGGTTGGAGTTTATGTGACCTCTAGTGAGAGTTGGAAGAAGCTCAGGTCAATGGTGTGTTGAAATCGTGTTTTTGATTCAGTGGCTTTCAGGCTGTTTTAAGGGTTGGTTTGTGTTCAGTGAAGCATGGTGAGATTGTTTGTGAAGTTGGTTTGTGTGTTTGCAGCCTGTGGAGAGTGTTTCGAAAGCTTTTGCCAATGGGGTGGAAAATGAGAATGTTGTGTTAGAGAGTGCTTCAGGCTTGTGTTGTGTATGCTTTGGATTGCTTTTGATTTGTATAAACAATTGTGATAGGTCAGATGAGGTGATGTGTGCTTTTGTGATAGGTATGGCTCAAGTTGCCAAAATGTCAAAGTTGTGTAAGAGAGGCATGGGCTACTTGCTAGCCAAGGACAAAAGGTGTGTCCTGCACAGCATGATGTGGGGAGAACCCTAGGATGGTTTGTGAAGTCAGCAAGCAAGTGGATCTTCACTTGAGTGAGTTTTTGCAACTTGCCTTACTTTTGCTTCCTTTGAGATTTCTTGCTCCATAAGCCATAAAAATGTATGATCCTTGGGTGCATTCTGAACTTTAGAGGTCACATGATCATGTTGTGTGGAAATGATACACATTTGACGCATTTAGAACACTTGATCAAGTCATTTTGCAAAATGTCCCTTTGGTAGAAAACTTCAAATTTTGTGATTTTAGCCAAATTTGACAAGCCATAACTTTTGATCCAAAATGAATTAGGTCATGTTCTTGTACTTTTTGAAAAGGGAATGATCCATTCTACAACTTTCATGACCAAAGTTTTTCCATTTGAAGCATTTTTGAATCAAAAAGCAAGGGTTGAAAAAGTTTCCTAAAATGGCAATTTCATTAAAAAGTCAACTTTCCCAAAAAGTCAACTTTGCAAATGACTTGAAATTCTTCAATTTTGTGAACTTACAACATCTTCCATGATCAAATAAAGATCATACACCATCAAAATGATGAAGAACACCCTTTGGTTGGGTCATTGGGGGCCTCAGATGCCCTGATTTTACACTGACTTGCCCAGAAAGTCAACTCTTGATCAGATGACTTCCCCATGGAATTTCTTCATGAAAATTGATATGCATACTACCTATACCATATAGAGACCAATAGAAACAAGAATGACCAAAAAATTTGGAGTTATGGCCTCTGAAATCAAAACCCTAATTCTAGGTCATCTGTGCAGTCAAGCCTGGCTCTGCTTCCATGCCATTCTCAGTTCTTGTGATTTTTTGACATTATTGACTTTGAGACGATGTAATATGATGCTTGAACATACATGGACCCCTTTGAAGTGATTGATGACCTTTGGAGTGGCTCAAGAAGCTCTTGGATTGCTCAGATCACAAACCCTAGATGCAGATGACTTAGAACCAATGCAGTGAACCAAAAATGTAATATGAGATGGTATGATTGAGTTTATGCATATGAAATGATCAAAAGCCATGGTGTGAATGGGTGAGGGCAAATTTGGGGTGTTTACAGCTGCCCCTATTCAAACATGAGTTAGCTGTGCAGGATGTAAGCAACGGCTTATCAGGCAAACAAGATAACTTGTGGTTGAATACCAAAGACAGTCCAAAATTTGCACTCACAGAATGAAGAAGAAAAGGGATATAGATTGTAAAAGAAAATAAAGTATATTGTAAAGTGTGGGAGACGGAGGACGACCGTCGAGCAGAGGACGACTGCTGGGGAAGGAGCAATGACAGGGACGACCGACATGCTGGGGATAAAAGGGGTTATGATGGGGACGGCCATCAAGTAAAGTTATAAGATTATTTGGGGATTAATGAAAAATGATGGGGACGGCCATCAAGTTCATAAAGTAAGGTAACCAACGATGGGGACGGCCATCGGGCTACACTGATGAAGGACGATCATCAGGAAAAGGAAAAGGGACCACGACGGGGACGGCCATCGGGTTAAAGAATAAATGAAATAATGATGAGGGACGGTCATCAAAGGTGAAGGACGATCACCTAGCAGGGGACGGCTGCTCTGAAAGGGGATAAGATGAGGGACGGTCATCTAAGGTGAAGGACAATCACCTGGCAGGGTACGGCTGCCGAAAATATCGCGACATAGGACGAATGCCGGATAAAATGGTCAACGATGGGGACGGCCATCGGACGAGGATGATGGAGGACGACCATCAAGAGGTGAAGGACGATCACCTAGAAGGGGACGGCTGCTCTCAAGGTTTATCATGACATAGGACGAATGTCAGATAACAAGATCAACGATGGGGACGGCCATCGGATAAAATGATGAAGGACGATCATCAAAAAGGTGAAGGACGATCACCTTAGCAGGGGACGGCTGCTAAAAATCACGACATAGGACGAATGTCGAATAAAAGGTCAACGATGGGGACGGCCATCGGACGAGCATGATGGAGGACGACCATCAAGAGGTGTAGGACGATCACCTAGCAGGGTACGGCTGCTCTCAAGGTTTATCATGACATAGGACGAATGTCAGATAACAAAAGAAATTTTGCTTTGTTGGCGATCTACTGGGGAATAGCAAACATGGACGAGTGTTTACATCCAAGAAATAAAAGTATAAGTGTTTTGATGCTGTGTATAGATTAAAGATGCGGACGAGCATCCCTAAGACTACGATACGGACGAGTATCGGGTAGAAACAAATACTGACACGCGTTCTGAGATGATGATACGGACGAGTATCAACTGGTTAACAAGGAACACGGACGAGTGTTGAATCTGAGGGGACTTTTCTGGGGAATAGTAGACACGGACGGGTGTCTATATTCAAGAAGACAAGAGTGTTTGACACGGTGTATGGATTAAAGATGCGGACGAGCATCCTTAAGACTATGATACGGACGAGTATCAGGTAGAAACAAACGCTTTGACGCATGTTCTGAGATGATGATACGGACGAGTACCAACTGGTTAACAACACTATGCCAAAAATGCTTTTTAACAGCGCATCTTAGACAGCGCTTTTAAGAGAAAGCGCTGTCTAAGGTTAAAATTAAAATTAAACACGGAAAATGGTCCAAAAAAATAATGAAAGCGCTGTCTAAGGGGGGGTCTTAGACAGCGCTTTCTAAAAGCGCTGTCTAAGACCCCCCCCCTTAGACAGCGCTTGTAGAAAGCGCTTTTATATATATGCCTTAGTCAGCGCTTTTGATAAAGTGCTGTTTAAAGATTTTAAATTAAAAAAAAAATAAAACCAAAAGCGCTGTCTAAGGGGGGGGTTTAGAAAGCGCTTTTGGAAAGCGCTGTCTAAGGCATACCTTAGAAAGCGCTTTTACCAAAAGCGCTGTCTAAGGTCTAATTAAAATTAAATTTCATACTTCTATTTTCATTCTCTGTTGTTTTCGTTTTCCCTCCTGCGAACGTTTTCAGAGCGAACCCTAACATTTCCAGAAGAACTTGAAGTCATTGAAGTCATTCACGTTCACGTTTCAGTGTTCATCGTTCACGTTTGAATCGTTCACGTTCACGTTTTCATCGCGGTATGTATTTCAGTTTCACGTTCACGTTTCAGTTTTCATTCGTTCACGTTTTCATTTATTCATTCATGTTCTTCGTTTCAGTTCTTCGTCTCAGGCATTCATTCATTTCTGTTTTCGGATTTCAGTCATTCGTTTCAGGCATTGCAAGAGTTAAATCGTTTCAGGCATTGCAAGGTATGTGTTTCAGTTTTGACTTTTTGTTCTGGTTGTGGTTGGTTCTGGTTGTGCATGTGGTTGTGGTTGGTTCTGGTTGTGCATATGGTTCTGGTTCTGGTTGTGTTTTCATGGTATAAAAATATTCTATCTATTTCATATTTTATTTTGCTAACCTTTTGTATTAACTTTGTCTGCCTAAACACTGTCCTGCTAGTAAAATTGACTCTGAAATGCGGTGGGGATCAAAACACATGTAAATTGAAAAACTGGTTATTAAAATAGAGTTATAGAAACTTTAATTAAAAAAAAGGACCAAAAGTGTATTTAAATTTTATTTTTTATTTTGTACGTGAATGTTCTTATAATACTCTTTGTATTCTGATATATCTAATTTAACTTTTTTCACCTATTACGATGAATGAATACTGAATACTAACTAGTAAGCAATGTTTGAAAAAAAAACTATAACTGTAGTAGTAATTTGTATATGGACTTATATAAGATACAATTTTTCTTTTCTTGCAAATGAGATTTATGTTTGAGGTGGTAGGGACTAATACTTTGAAAACGGATGCATCTGGACTTATATGGACTTATATAAGATACAATTTTTCTTTTCTTACAATTTTTCTTCTTTGCCTTTTGTATTTTTCTGAATCAGAGATGTCTCAATTTTTTTTGGCAAGTGGAGTGTGTTTTGCTTATTATTTGTTAAGTTGTTTTCTTTTTCAAGGAAAGTTTTTAATTTATTATGGTGTATATGTTTCATTTTGTCAACTTTAAAGTTTAATTATTGTATTATTGCATACATCATGAAAATTATGAGGTTCTTAAAATTAGAATGATGATTTACATGTACCCCCTTAGCAAGTATTTTCCTAGTGAGAAGGATAAACACCAATTAGACCATGCTTCTTTGTACTGCTGCATTATAAGAGCTCAAGTCCAAGCTCATCATTTAGATTTCTCCCATAAAATGATTGAACGAACTCTTATATAGTTATAGGTATAGTTATAGGTATATTGTAATAGAAAAAGTTTGATTCTTGTAATATAAAAAATGAAAGGGATGAGGTAATTAAAGTTGGTATATTGGCGTTTCGGATACGTTATTGAAGTTTATATTAACATTGGTTATGTATACGTTTTTTAAGTAGGAAAACCATGGATAAAACATGGATCTGTGCCGATCGAATGACCAAAGAGTACGAGAGTGGGGTTGCGGAATTCGTTAAGTATGCTGTTCAACACGCTGAAAACCCCAGACGAATGCATTGTCCTTGCTTGCGTTGTTGTTATATTGGTAAGGTTGACGCACATGGATTGAAATCGCATTTGCTGAGGCATGGAATTGATCAAAGTTATCAGTGTTGGATATTTCATGGTGAGAAAATTAACGGGAATGTTGAATCGAGTGGAAAAAGTAATACGACCTATGCTTCATACGACAAAGACACGGAAACATATGATTGTGATCGAGTTGAAGAGATTGTAGAAGCACTGGAAGAAGATCTTCATGATTGTCCTGAAATGTTTGAGAGGATGGTAAGCGATGCAGAGAAACCGTTGTACAAAGGTTGCACTAAATTCTCAAGACTTTCTGCGGTATTAAAGTTGTACAACTTAAAGGCGGGCAATGGATGGTCGGATAAAAGTTTCACAGAGTTGTTGGCCCTTATGAGAGAAATGCTACCGGATGATAATGTTCTTCCTAATCGAACCTATGAGGCAAAAAAAATGTTGTGCTCTATTGGCATGAGCTATGATAAGATACATGCTTGTCCTAACGATTGCATTTTGTTTCGTAACGAATATGCAACGTTAACTGAGTGCCCCAAATGCGGTTTGTCTCGATATAAGAAAAAATTATCTCCCGCAAAAGTCTTATGGTATTTTCCGATAATTCCGAGATTTAGGCGCATGTTTCGTAGTGAAACCGATGCAAGACATCTTACTTGGCATGCAGATGAAAGAATCACCGATGGAAAGTATCGGCATCCGGCTGATTCACCACAGTGGTCGAAGATTGATAATGATTATCCTGATTTTGGATCAGAAGCAAGAAACCTTCGATTGGCATTATCTACTGATGGAATGAACCCACATGGTCTTCAAAGTATTTCACATACCACATGGCCTGTGATTCTTATGATTTATAACCTACCTCTGTGGCTATGTATGAAGCGTAAGTACATGATGTTATCTATGTTAATCTCTGGGCCTAAACAACCAGGTAATGACATAGACGTATACTTGACACCTCTGATCGAAGATTTAAAGATTTTGTGGGAGAACGGTGTGGAGGTTTATGATGGATATAGGAAAGAAAGTTTCAATCTGAGGGCGATGTTGTTTGGCACAATTAATGATTTTCCAGCATACGGGAATCTATCTGGGTATAGCATTAAGGGTCAACGTGCGTGTCCTGTTTGTGAAGACGGAACCGATACGATCCGATTGGAACTTTGCCAGAAGAATGTGTTTCTTGGTCATCGTAGATTCTTACATTCTAAACATCATTACCGTGGGTGGAGAAAAGCATTCAATGGAGACACCGAACATCGTAGAGCTCCACCCGCATTGTCAGGTGAACAAGTTTTTGAAAAGGTGAAAGATGTGCGTACTGAGTTTGGCAAGCCTTTTGCACATAAGATTGTGAAAGGTGGGTGGAAGAAAAGGTCGATATTTTTTGAATTGCCATATTGGAAGTCTTTGTACGTGAGACATTTTCTCGATGTTATGCATATTGAAAAAAACGTATTTGAAAGTGTTATCGGTACATTACTCAATATAAAAGGCAAGTCTAAGGATGGCCTTAAAGCAAGGGAGGACATGTTAAAAATGGGAATGAGAACTGAATTAGCACCCGTGAAGAAAGGAAGACGAACATATCTACCACCTGCTGCTTTTACTTTATCTAGAAAGGAGAAAAATTTTTTGTGTAAGTCTCTGAGTGAAGTTAAGGTTCCAGAAGGATACTCATCTGATATCAGAAGACTTGTTTCTATGAAAGACCTCAAGTTGAAGAATTTGAAGACACATGATTGTCACGTTATAATGGAACATTTTCTACCGATCGGTATACGTTCTATTTTGCCAGAAAAAGTAAGAAGTTCCATAACTAAATTGTGTTTTTTCTTTAGGTCAATTTGTGGTAAGGTGATCGATCCCGAGATGTTACCAACACTACAAAAAGAGATTGTAATTACCTTGTGTGAGCTTGAAATGTATTTTCCTCCTTCTTTTTTTGACATAATGGTTCATTTAGTTGTTCATCTTGTGAAAGAGACACAGTTGTGTGGACCAGCTTATATGAGATGGATGTACCCTGCTGAACGGTATATGAAAATATTAAAAGGGTACGTGAAATCCCGAAGTCGACCAGAGGGTTGTATTGTTGAACGATACATTGTTGAAGAAGCTGTTGAGTTTTGTACTGAATATTTGTCTAACGTTCAATCGATTGGACTCCCCAGAGCTCAGATTTTCGACAAAATGGAAGGTAAAAAATTAATTGGGAATAAAATTGTGACAATATCAAGGGATGAACGGGATCAAGTTCATTTGTATGTTCTGCACAATAATAATGAGGTTGAGCCATATGTTGAAATGCACAAGGATGTACTCCGAAGGTTAAATCCGAACAGAAATGAAAATTGGATAGTTATAGAGCACAATCAAAGTTTCATACAATGGTTGAAGGATCATATTTATTTGAAGCGCTCTTCAGATCCTTCTTCGGTAACAGAAAGGTTGAGATGTTTGGCATATGGTCCAAGTTTGCATGTGTTTTCTCATAGCGCATATTCAATTAATGGATACACATTTTATACCAAAGAACAAGATGATAAGAGTACTATGCAAAATAGTGGTGTCACCGTGCTAGCTGAAGCAATGCATATATCAAGCATGAAGGACTTAAACCCCAAATATGCAAATCTGTCGTATTTTGGAGTTATTGAGCACATTTGGGTGTTTGATTACGAGAAGTTTCAGATTCCCATCTTTGGTTGCAAGTGGGTGAATAGTAGTGGCATACGAATGGATAAGTCTGGATTTTTGCAAGTTGATCTTACTAGGGTGGGGTACAAAGATGAACCTTTTATTCTAGCATCTCAGGCTAAACAAGTGTTCTATGTGAATGACCCGAAGAGTACAAAATGGTCTATAGTGCTTTTCTCTAACAAAGTGACTGATGATAGCGGTGTCGATCAATGTGATATTGATGTTGAGAATGAGTCATGCATTAGACGGAATGAGTTGAATAGAAATGATGAAGTTGAGGATCTTATACCGGATGAGTCATATATAAGAAACGATCATAATGAGGGAATTTGGATCAATTCATCCGTACGCATTGCTAAGAAACAAGTGATTAATATTCCAACAAAGAAAAGAAAGAGATGTTAGTGACTTAGGTAAATTATCCATGGTTTCTTTATTTTATTTTTTCGATTGTTTTGATTATAAGTTATATGTGATAATGCATGATTTCCTTATTTTTTTTGTTTTCAATTACTTTGATTATAAGTTATATATGATAATGCATGATTTCTTTATTTTTTTGTTTTCAATTGCTTTGATTATAAGTTATATTTGATATTTGATGGTTTCCTTGGTTTATTACAGGTTAGACATGGCTGATGACCAACCTGAGGAAGTTCCTAAAAAAGTATCCGCGGAAGAAGAAATTCGAAGAGGCATCACAGTAATGAGAAGGGTGGTCCAAGGAAGATCTCGAGGCATCATACTAGATGTCTATTGGAGCACCCAGGGACAGCTTATAGAACCTAATGGGCATACCTTAACTAGTTTTATCGGTGCACTAGTAAGGAATGAAATTCCCATTACATGTGATGATTGGAGAAACAAAGAGCTGAAAGAGTCCAAAGATAAAATTTGGAGTGAGATAAAGGTACAATCATGTTTTTTCAATTATGTTTTTTCAATTACCGATACTAACTATCAATCTGTATGTTTTTCTTAGCGATGTTTTAACATCGAAGATGAAAGAAGAGGCTTTTGTATGAAATTGGCCGGAAAGCTTCTAAGAGGGTTTCGGACATTTTTATCATCCAAGTTCCTTAAGGATGCGGATGGTAATTTTGTGGATGCGGAACTTCCCAAAAAATATGAAAGTTTGATATCGGCTGAAGAATGGGAAGCGTTCAAATCCAAAAGACAAGACCCGGTTTTTCAAAGAATAAGTGCTACAAATCGGGAAAGAGCATCAAGTCCCGCATATCCGTATCGAAAAGGACGTGTCGGATATGGACGTTTAGAACAATCCATGGTACGTATTTTTAAATTGCGATAACAAATTTGTTCATCATATATTAGTTTTATCTGATAAAATTGTATGACTTAATGTGTAGCTGCAGAAGGAGGAAAGTTCAGAATCATCTCTTCCTGCACATGTTTTGTGGAAGGAAGCCCGTGTGGGCAAATCTGGAGTTCCTCAAGAAGAAGTTTTACAAGTATACCAGAAATGTGTAAGTATAACATTTTTTCATTAATTGAATAACATTTTTATACACAAATATTTGACAATTGTACGATATTCATCTGATTTTTCAAGAGGAGCTATCTCAGTCTTTATCTCCCGATGATACTAGGAGCATACTTGGTCGGGCATTGGATGTCCCTGAGTACTCTGGTCGGGTGAGGGGTAAGGGATTTGGAGTCACTCCGACCTCCATGAGTATTAAAAAAGGAAAGGCTCCTAGTAATCGGGAGCTTCATGCAAGAATGGAAGCCATGCAAGCTGAGCTTGATGCATTGAGGAGAGAAAGAGAGGCTAGCGCCTCAACAGTATACAGAGATGCTTCGGACAAAGACAGTATCAACTGTACCTTTCAGCCGAACATTCCAGAGGTAATTACATATAATTGTCTTAAATTGAACTATTTTCTTAAATTATGTATTTGACATATATACACATTAACGATTTCTTGTTATTATTGGTTTTAGGGCATTTCCCATTGTCAGCTGTATTTGTCGTCACCATACTATCGGATGGTTGGCAAGGGAAAAGTGCATAACGTTAGCGGAGTATTACTCCACACTAGAGAGCTCCCTGCTGGATGTTTGAAGGTATCAGTTGATATTGCAGTTGAGCCGAATGCAGCATTACCATATCCTAGCGATGATTCGGATGCAACAACGGTGCACGAAGCAGTAGGTTCGTTTGTTGCATGGCCGACAAACCTCATATGCGTAGGATATGAGGTATGATTAAAACTTATGTTAACTTTCCTTGGTATATTCAAAGTTTAAAATTTATGCTTAAAATTTTACTTACATATTTTCCTATGTTAAATAGACTCCCACACAATCCAAATCAAAAGAAACTGCGATTCCACGGCATACCGAGTCCACGGTTTCAAGAAAAGAGGTAATATACAATTATATGACATATATTCATGGAAGTTGTTACATTCTTAATTTGATCTAACTATTTATATGACATGTAGGTTCAAGTAAATGAGGCTAGCAATGCCTCCGCACAACAAAAAAAGGAGGTTAGCAACGCCTCCGCACGGGTACAAAGTTCTGGTGCTAAGAAGTCCGTAGCTAGGAAAAAACCTACCACCAAGTATTGGTCGTGCCTCAGGACATTTCTAGAGATGACCGATATACCGACCGGAGGTGTTCGGACTATACCTATGGAGGTAGGGATTTTCGGCTTTGATTACGAACAAATGATTGGAAATGAGGACTTCATGCAAGTTTTTGGTCGTGAAGAAATCGGCGTCACCGTTGTCAATACATATGTTAGGTAAATTCGGACTACTTTGTTTTATTAATTAAACAACTTACTTTAATGATGTTTACTTTATGTTAATGATGTTTTTATATTAGGTTTTTGTATGACAAATTTATGCGCCCCAATAGTTTGGACGTGTCATTCGGATTCTTAGCACCCGCGACCGTCAGCTATAGTTTAATGATAAGTAGACCGGATACCGTGACGGAGTACGTTCTTCGGATCCTCGTGGAGAATAAAGATGCGGAGAAGTTGTTTTTTATACCGTTTAATACCGGGTTAGCATTTCATTCTAAATTCATCTATTATAATTATTTTCCAAGTTACCATCTAACATTTGCCTAATCATTACAGTGGACATTGGTTGTTGCTCGCAATCAATCCTATCCGAGAAATTGTGTATTATCTTGACTCGTTAGGAAATGATTGGACAACATACCCGGTTATGAAGGACCTAATTGACACGTAAGTGAGAATGTTCAAAATTTTTCTTAGTTTATGTGAATTGTTCTAATTGCTTCATTTTTATTTTATTAGCGTCCTACAAGCTTTTCGTGCCCAACGAGTTATCCAGACCTCAAGGAGGGGCGCCAACTCCATTTCATGGATTAAAGTGGCGGTATATTTTTAATTACCGCATTTTTAATTATATTAGTGATGACTACACTTGATAAAACTTAGGATTTATAATTCATATTTTTTTTTCATATGTAGTGTCCTCTTCAACGTAATGAAATAGATTGCGGGTATTTCATGTTGAGGTTTATGCGAGATACTCTCATGTTGGGCCGATTAGAGATTCCCACCGATGTATGTATTTCTAACTTATGAGTTATTTTTATATTTACACATATCTCATATAATTAAATAGTTGGAATTAATTCAAAATATGTTATATTATTATGTAGTACTTTGATGAATTCAAGTGTGCATCTTATACAAAGGATCAAGTGGATGAAATCAAAGAGGAGTGGTGTCAATACATGATAGAGCTCAAAGTGTGTAATTAATGTGTACATTTGTAGTAGTATATGTAATGACTTATAAATGTAAACATAAATTTGTATATATTTTGATACATTTATGGCAAATTTGGTTTGAATTGGTTAGCCAAATTTTGGTAAAAAAAGGCCAAAATGGCATATATAAAATGTGATAATTGACTGCAAAAATCTGGTTGAAAACAGGTACCAATTCTGGTTTATAAACCTGGAAAAAATGTGGTTACAAACAAATCCTACAAAAAATTTCGTATACCTTAGACAGCGCTTTTGCCAAAAGCGCTGTCTAAGGGGGGGATTAGAAAGCGCTTTAGGCAAAAGCGCTGTCTAAGGGGGGGGCTTAGACAGCGCTTTTGACCAAAGCGCTGTCTAAGGTATACCTAAAAAAATTAAAATAGGAGGGGCTTAGACAGCGCTTTTGGCCAAAGCGCTGTCTAAGGTATACCTAAAAAAATTAAAATAGGAGGGGCTTAGACAGCGCTTTTGGCCAAAGCGCTGTCTAAGGTAGGGGGCTTAGACAGCGCTTTTGAAAAGCGCTGTCTAAGGTGTACCTAAAAAATTTAAATTAAGAGGGTCTTTTAAAGCGCTTTTGGCCAAAGCGCTGTCTAAGGGTGGGGGATTAGACAGCGCTTTTAACATTTTTAAAAGCGCTGTCTAAACCTATAGCAGCGGAGGTTTAGACAGCGCTTTAAAGCGCTGTCTAAGGCTAAAAAAAGCGCTGTCTAAGGTCTTGTTTGTTGTAGTGCAAAGAACAAGGACTAGTGTTGAATCTGCGGGGATATAAATGGTGTATACAAGATACGGACGAGTATCTGTATAAGAGTAACAAGTATGAGCGGTGTATAGATGAGTGTTTAACTTGATGGGGAGGGTGACACGGACGAGTGTCAAAAGGAGAAAAGTATAGTATAAACAAGTATCTGATATACAAAGTGTTTAGGTAACTGTGCTGGGGAAGGTGACATGGACGGATGTCAAGGAATTGCATACATGTGTATCTGTGAGTGCAAAGAGGACGCTTTGGTCTTCTACTGGGGATATGACACGGACGGGTGCCAAGAAGTATCTGTAATACGGGTGGTCTGTTTGTAAAGAGTGCTCGGGCGACTTTACTGGGGAATGATGACACGGACGGGTGTCAAAAGGAGTGTGCATTGATGTTTGTGAATGTAAGGAAACTGCTTTAGCTCTAGCTTTCCGCTGGGGAATCTAGGGAGTATTCTGTATACTGTTGGTGGATCGCCATTATTCACAAGTGTTTGATTCAAACCATGGCTTATGATTATGAAACATGTTTGATTTTTGCCGTAATGCTCCGTATTAGACGGAATGCTACGCTTTGTGGGGTGAATATGATGCGAATGCCATGATTATGCAAAGATACCGATCCGGGATTTGGATCCCGTCGCTGCGAAGATCTCTGGTTGGTCTGTTTGAAGTGGACATCCCAGCTGGGGATGAGGTCATTGGTAGATCTGATGATTCTGCTTGGAGGGATAGGTCATTGATAGACCCATCCTTGGTACTGAGGGACCCAACTGGGGTTTGTAGAAGCTTTCGTCACTCTGTTGTGATTCCTTCATGCGTTGCTCTTCTGGATAGAGGCTGAAACTCTGTAGGGAGATGGTTCCCTGACTTTTGTACTTAGTTGAGGAGGAAGAAAGATTGGCAACTCGGCTGGGAGAAGCAATAAGTGGCATCTCAGCTGGGGAGAAAACACTTTGAGTGCTAAGACTGAGTGAGTGTTGATTTGCCAGCTTGCTGGGATGAAGCCTACATGCCCCATGTTGCGCTTTTGGATGCCTGCAATCCTGCAAAGACAGAGGGACGCACAAGTAATCCCGAGATATCCTTTACTGGATTCCGTCATAGGAGTTCAGACACTCCTGGGGGTAAGTACATTCCCTGCAAGCACGTATCATTTTTGAAGATAAGGATCTGTATTTATGCAATCCGTTTTTTAAAGACATCAGACATTCTTTGCAAATAAAAATGTACAAGACGAGACGTGACTGAAAATCTGGTTTTATTAATTCATGTGCCCTGAATTGGCAAGATACAGTCAAAGAAACATATCCCCTGAAATAAGGAGATTGTTACAAATTGAGAAACAAAAAGGTGCTGGCAATGTTGACGACGCTTCAAGGAGCTTCCCCTTTTGCTATGACTCGTATGACATTTGACGTTCTTCTCGTCTTGCTTTCTGAAGAAGATTGATTCCAATAGAAGCTTGATCCTTTCGAGGCTTACCAAGTTGTAGGTGATACAGACGAATTCAGAATGCAGTTGTTCGCTTATTCCCTCGTTTTGCATGGATCGCCCCTTCGGGTTTTCAATCCATCGGGATACCCATTTTTGCCTGAGTTGTCCAATGCGGCTTTTCAACTCAGCGGGTGTACATTTTTTGTCTATTTTCCTTATTTTTGCCCGAGTCTTTTATTCTGTTTTTGACTCGCCGGGATGCCCTATTTTTACCTGGACTTACATTCTGTTTTTATGTCCAGCGGGTCATTTTATGCGAAGTATTTTTTAACTGCATCTGAATTCACAGAGGACGGGAAGTCTTCACCATCCATAGTGCTGAGCATCAGTGCTCCACCAGAGAAAACTTTCTTTACTACAAATGGTCCTTCGTAATTAGGAGTCCACTTGCCCCTGTGGTCTGTATGAGGAGGGAGGATTCTCTTCAACACAAGATCCCCTACTTGGTACTCTCGGCGCCTAACTTTCTGATCGAAGGCTCTCTTCATTCTTTTCTGATACAACTGCCCATGACAGATTACAGCCAATCTTTTCTCTTCAATCATACTCAGTTGTTCGTATCGGGACCGGACCCATTCTGCTTCGTTTAGCTTAACATCCATCAGTACCCGTAGGGAGGGTAATTCAACTTCAACTGGTAGGACTGCTTCCATACCATACACAAGCTGATACGGTGTTGCCCCTGTGGATGTTCTGATTGACGTACGGTACCCATGCAAGGCAAATGGTAGCATCTCATGTCAGTCCTTATAGGTGACTACCATCTTCTGCACAATCTTCTTGATATTCTTATTAGCTGCCTCAACAGCGCCATTCATCTTTGGCCTGTAAGGAGAAGAATTGTGGTGTTGAACCTTGAAGTCCCGGCACAGTTCTGCCATCATTTTGTTGTTCAAGTTGGAACCATTGTCTGTAATGATTCGCTCGGGAACTCCGTATCGACAGATGATATCTCTCTTCAGAAATCTGGCTACCACTTGCCTTGTAACATTTGCATATGAAGCTGCTTCGACCCACTTGGTGAAATAGTCAATGGCAACCAGGATGAATCTGTGGCCGTTTGAAGCAGTTGGTTCGATCTTGCCAATCATATCAATGCCCCACATAGCAAAGGGCCAAGGTGAAGACATCACATTCAAAGGATTGGGAGGCACATGCACCTTATCCGCATAAATCTGGCATTTATGGCATTTTCTGGCGTAAGCACAACAGTCGGCATCCATTGTGATCCAGTAATATCCTGATCTTAGCAGCTTTTTGGCCATTGCATGTCCTCCAGCATGGGTACCAAAGGATCCTTCGTGCACCTCGTGCATCAACAAGTCTGCTTCTGTTCTGCCAACACATCTGAGAAGTACCATATCAAAGTTTCTCTTGTACAGGGAACCATCAGTATTCAGGAAGAAACTACCAGCAAGCCTTCTTAACGTCTTCTTATCATTGGAAGATGCCCCAGGTGGGTATGTCTGATCCTCCAAGAAGCACTTAATGTCATGGAACCAAGGCTTATCGTCTTTGACAACATCTGCTGCGAACACATATGCTGGTCTGTCAAGTCTGGACACTGAAATATGAGGTACAAAGTTGGCAGCTTGAACTTTGATCATGGATGAAATAGTAGCCAGAGCATCTGCAAACTGATTTTCGTCCCGAGGGATATACTCAAGCTTGACTGTTGTAAAGAAAGTCAATAACCTCCTTGTATACTCCCTGTAAGGTATCAGATGATCTTGGTGTGTGTACCATTTGCCGTTAGTTTGATTAACTACCAGAGCTGAATCTCCGAACACAGTCAATGTCTTGATCCTGAGGTCAATGGCTTCCTCAAGACCCATAATGCAAGCTTCGTATTCAGCTTCGTTGTTAGTGCAGTTAAAGGTGAGTTTTGCCGAGAAAGGCATGTGAACTCCCTTAGGTGTAATGAGTACTGCACCAACACCACGACCATTCATATTAACAACCCCATCAAACATCATAGTCCATTCTTCTTCCGGGTCAGGCCCTTCAATGTGAACAGGCTCTTCATGATCTTTTGCTTTTATGAACATGATGTCTTCATCAGGGAAGTCAAATCTCATAGGCTGGTAATCATCAATAGGTTGCTCAGCAGGATATTCAGACAATACACTGCCCTTGATGGCTTTCTGAGATGTGTACTGGATGTCATATTCTGTTAGGATCATTTGCCATCTTGCAACCCGTCCGGTAAGTGCTGGCTTCTCAAATATGTACTTAATTGGGTCCATCTTTGAGATCAATAAGGTAGTGTGGGTCAACATATACTGCCTTAGTCGGCGAGCAGTCCACGCTAAAGCACAACAAGTTTTCTCGAGCAGTGAATAACGTTGTTCACAGTCGGTAAACTTTTTGCTTAGGTAGTATATTGCATACTCTTTTCGACCAGACTCATCATGCTGGCCCAGCACACACCCCATTGACTCTTCTAATACTGTCAAGTACATGATTAGAGGTCTTCCTTCAACTGGAGGCATAAGGATTGGAGGTTCTTGCAAGTATTCCTTGATCTTGTCAAAAGCCTTCTGGCAGTCTTCGTTCCACCTGACCGTTTGTTCTTTTCTTAACAGCTTGAACAGAGGTTCACACGTTGCTGTAAGGTGAGATATGAACCGTGAAATGTAGTTCAATCGTCCTAAGAACCCCCGAACTTCTTTCTCAGTCTTTGGTGCAGGCATCTCTTGAATAGCTTTGACATTATCAGGGTCAACTTCAATCCCTTTCTCGCTTACAATAAATCCCAACAGCTTACCGGATCGCACCCCGAATGTACACTTGTTGGGGTTCAACTTCAGTTGGTACTTCCTCAGACGCTTGAATAGTTTCAGCAGATTTACCAGGTGGTCTTCTTCGGTGAGGGACTTGGCAATCATATCATCCACATAACATTCAATTTCTTTGTGGATCATATCATGGAATAATGTCACCATAGCCCATTGATATGTAGCACCAGCATTCTTCAGTCCGAATGGCATCACCTTGTAACAAAACGTGCCCCAGGGTGTGATGAAGGTTGTCTTCTCCATGTCTTCAGGTGACATCTTGATCTGATTATATCCTGAAAATCCATCCATGAAGGAGAATACCGAGAACTGAGCTGTGTTATCTACCAATACATCGATGTTAGGTAATGGGAAATCATCTTTCGGGCTGGCTCTGTTCAGATCCCGGTAGTCAACACACATTCTTACTTTGCCGTCCTTCTTAGGCACAGGTACTATATTAGCAACCCACGGCGGATAGCTAGTTACAGCAAGGAACCCGACGTCCCACTGCTTCTGTACTCTTCTTTGATCTTCATTGCCATATCAGGGCGAGTACGGCGCAGTTTCTGCTTAACCGGCGGGCAATCTTCTCTTAAAGGCAGCTTGTGCATGACGATATCGGTGTCCAACCCTGGCATATCCTGATAAGACCAAGCGAACACATCCACATACTCCTGAAGCAGGTCAATCAGTTGTCTCTTCACTGAGTCTTGTAAACAGGCCCCGATTTTAACCTCTTTCACATCTTCATCTGTACCAAGATTAATCGTTTCGATCTCCTCCTGATGAGGAGTGATAATCCTTTCCTCTTGTCTCAACAACCTGGCTAGCTCTTCAGGAAGCTCATACTCTTCTTCAACCCCTTCATCAGCTTGATTGATCGGATTGTCAAAGTCATACGAAGTCATAGCCGTGCTGTTGTCGGTGCGGTCTGGAAGGCACTCTCTGCAAGGGTTCAGTTTGTTCATTTTAGTGATTGATTTTAATCTTGTTTAAAAAGAGTGAAATGAAGTTAACATTTTGAAAACATTGCCATTTATTTTTTGTACAAAAAGAAAAATGGAAAAACAGTGAGCGGAAAAGAAAAAGACTCATTTGCAAAAGATGTCTGATATGTCATTGATTAATCTTGTTGCACAAAATTACAGATGGCCCGATTACAAAATGAGTCTTGTCATCTTGGGCAAGATGCAAGACTTGATGCATGCTTAAAAATATACAGGAAATAATAATTACTCTGCAGGAGTAACTCTTATAATTTCCTGGGAAGACCAGTTTGAGATACTGCTCCCCGGGATCTTTGGACGTATCCAACTCTCCATGTTGCGGTCACTTTCATCCTCGTCTTCCAAGTTGTTTACTGCATCGGGGGTGAGCATCCCCCTACTGACAAAACTGGGCTTCTTAGCAGCCTCTGCTTGATCTTGTTGAGTTGGTTTGTAACCCAACCCCCTCTTTCTTCTCTACGGGCAGCAACTTGCCCCAGCCTTGGGCAGTCCCCTCTTCAACAACCTTCCGGGCTTGCTGATAGGATGTCATTGAAGTTCCAGGTACAACGGATGCTTCATTTATGTTCAAGGCTTCAAACCCTTGACTCATAGTTTCGTGGATCTCCCCGTCCATCTCAATGTATTTCTATGTAGCCAGATGGCTAACAAAGATATCTTCCTCTCCACAAATGGTAACGACTTGGCCCTCCCACTCGAATTTTAACTTCTGGTGTAGGGTAGACGTAACTGCGCCAGCGGTATGAATCCAAGGTCTACCCAACAAACAGCTGTAGGCCGGCTGAATGTCCATCACGTAGAAGGTCGTTTTGAAAGTCTGTGGGCCAATCGTTATAGGCAACTCAATTTCTCCCAGAACTGATCTCTTAGAGCCGTCAAAGGCTCTTACTACCAAGTTGCTGGGGCGTAATGCCAATCCTTCATACTCCAGCTTCACAAGGGCTTTTTTAGGTAAGACTTTGAGGGATGACCCTGTGTCTACCAGTACATGGGAAAGAACTGCACCCTTACACTCCATGGTAATGTGCAAAGCCTTGTTGTGATTGCGACCTTCCGTAGTCAAATCAGTGTTGGTAAATCCTAGTCCATGACTAGCGTTGACGTTTCCAACCACTGCCTCTAACTGATTGACTGTAATCTCCTCTGGCACATAAGCTGCGTGCAAGACTTTTAGTAGTGCGTTCCGATGAGCCTCGGAGCACATTAACAATGATAAAATGGAGATCTTAGAAGGTGTCTGGTGAAGCTGGTCCACTACTTTGTAATCACTTTTCTTGATGATTCTCATGAATTCATCAACTTCTTGATCAAAAGGGGTTTTCAAAGCTTCTCTAGCAACTTGTTCTCCTTGCGCCATACTCTTCCCTTTTGCCTTGGCGGCAGCTTCTGCTTCGGCACTGGGTCTAGGAATTTGCGGGGCAAAGAGACGTCCGCTTCGGGTGAAGCCTCCGCCTCCCCCCACATTGTCTATTTGTGGTGAAGAAGTTGGTGATTCCAAAGTGATTTTCTGTCCTTCGCAGTATAGATCGGAGCCGTAATGCCAAGGGATGGCGTTACTCCTTTCATAAGGTACTGGCCCAGGCACTGTGATAGTGACTGGACTGATAGCAGCTGCAGTAGGGACCATGATAGTATGCGGATCATAGTATATTGTGACTGGTGCTCTGATGGGAGTGGCATTTTGTGAGTTGTAAGCAGAATCATTGGCAGGATCATAATAAATTGTAACCGTTGAGACACTTTCATTGTTTGCTGTTGATGTTGTAGGAGTCACTGTTGACCGGATGAGTGTTGCTATTGTAGGAGGTTCTGAATGGAGGGGTGCTGAAGTTGTAGAAGTGATGTTTGTTGACGTATGATTTGCTGATATGGTGGATGGAGATATTGTTGATAGTGCTGATGAGTTGCTTGGAATTACTATTGTTGCAGTTGTAGGAGACTCGGGGATAGTTGACAAAGAATTTGCTGGATTTGTAGGTATTGATGTTGTGATTTGAAGCAAGCCACTCTGGATGAGACCATCTATGCCATTTCTCAAGTTATCGCACCCATTCACTGAAATGTTGCAATAAGCACATCCTAGCTCACATCCGGGGAACATTTGACATTCAAGTAGTTGAGATTTAATCTCTACCAAAGGTGTCCGGATCTGCCCCACACTGGTTATCAAGTAAGACGGCTTATCTTCCTCAATAGCATTGATTCTGGGTCCTCCGTGGTTTGTCATAGGGTTCTTGTTGACATTTGGTGGGGGTGCAAAATTTAGAGCTTTGGAATCCACTAGATCCTATACTTTCATGTGCAAAGCTCTACACTTCTCTGTACTGTGGCCAGGTGCATTTGAGTGAAAGGCACATCTGGCGCTGGCGTCATAATTTCTGGGTAGACTGGCAGGTTCTGGAGGTGCCAATGTCCTTAGCTCAACTAGGTTGAGTTTCAGGAGTTGTGGCAATAATGTGGCATAAGGCATAGGGATCGGATCGATCACCCTATTGGCCTGAGATGGTCTCTGTTGATACGGTCTTTGCTGATTGTTGTTGTTGGTGTTGTTGTTGTTATAATTTCTCTGAGGTGGATACTGAGTTTGTTGCTGGTAGTGGGATTGTTGCTGTGGTTGGTATGCTGGTTGTGGATGAATTGGAGCGGGAATGGTGACAGCCGCCACAGACCTATGAACATATTGGGGTCTGCCCCTGCTGGTATGGATAGCATTAGTCTCACCAGTTCTTCTTGGGCCCACAAAAGGCTTTCTTGAGTTGCTGGAAGAGCTTGCACCGTTGTCGGAAATCTTGCCCATCTTTAATAGGCTCTCAATTCTTTCTTCAGCTATAACCACATCTGCAAAGCTAGTAGAAGAAAAGGCAGCTAGCCTGTCAATGTATGTTCCTTGGAGGGTGTTCATAAACATGTCAGCCATTTCCCTCTCTGACATGGGTGGCTGGACAGCAGCAGCAAGCTGTCTCCACCTCTGGGCGTACTCCCGGAAGCTTTCTCTGGATGATTGTGACATTCCCATCAGGAGGGTCCTGTTGGGAGCCATATCCAAGTTATACTGGTATTGTCTGATGAAGGCCTCAGCCAGGTCCTTCCAGCATCTGATGGTTGCTCTAGTCAAGTGAGAGTACCATTCCCTTGAAGCCCCTGTTAAGTTATCCTCAAAATAAAACATCCATAGCTTTTCATCCATGGTATATGCCTTCAGCCTCCCTAGAAAGGATTGCAAATGGGTTCGCGGACAGGAGGTTCCGTTGTATTTCTCAAAACATGGAGGTTTAAACTTATGGGGAATCCTGACCCCGTCCACTAGTCCCATGTCCATAACATCAAAACCCAATGAGTTTTGAGACTCCAGGGATCTTAATTTCTCAGCAATTTCATCTAGCCTTCTGTCATAGGCTTCATCCCCAGCTCCCATCACAGTGAACTGATCCTCCTGGGGGTCTTCCTGTAGCACTCTGCCTATAGTATCATTCCCTTGTACATTAGCAGGGATGTTAATCTCTGGGTGAAGATGAGGGCCATACACAGGTGGGTTGACATGAGGCTGAACCCTCTCATTGTTGCTTGTCCCACCAGTCCCTAGATGGGGGTCTTCTTGAGTCTGCCTTTCTACTAAAGCTCTTAATCTTTCTTGGCTATGAGCTAAACCATTCATCACCTCCATAAACTGAGTCATCTGATTCCTCATTTCCAGTCTCTCATTGGTCATTTGAGCCCTGACCTCTGTAAGGTCTTGTTGTACCTGGTCCATCTGTATACCCGGAAGGTTGTTGCGGGTAGGATATCTGTGTGGACGGTTGAGTGGGAACACCCTTCGTCGAGCAATAGTTCCTGAACCACAACAGAGTTAGTAACAAACAAAACAAAAACCTACAAAATAAAACAAAAGGTTAGTATGCAATGCAGTATGCTTATTCGTTTCCAAGGTATCCGGCTTGGCACTTGGTTTGGACCTTTCCAGACCCCTGAGGAAGATGCTCTTGATGTTGCTTGAAGAACTCAGATGAAACAAACCAACACATATATTACAAAAAGTGAATGATACATAGTTTGTTTCTTTTTACAATACATGCCCTATAAGGGGTCAAAATACAACATAAAAAGGAAAAGTACAATGAAATGAAAGCAACAACAAACAAAAGTCAGACACCAAGACCAAAATCATCCTCCTGAACTTCCTTTAGAAGTGCTTCAGTCACAGGATCAGCTGGACGCTCTGTAAGGTTCCTGATAAGGAGATTCCTGGTAGTAACAGCTGCAGTTAGCTTCTTGTGTCGACTCTGGTCCTTTGACCTCTTCACACCAGCTCTAATCTTCAACTCTGAGATCTCTCTCTGGGCTGCTAGCAGGGCTTCCTGTTGTTCCTTTGCATTAGCCTCTAACTGCTCAATCTTGTCCTGAGTCCTTTTATCCTCCTGAGTACGAGCTTCATTGATCCGGACCCACCTAGCTTGACTCTCTTTCAGATATAAATCAGTCCTGGCCTTTTGGAACTGAGCCTCCTTGCAGGCATTCTTCAAAATCTGTTCTCCAGCCCTTGACTTCTTGATGTAATCCACTGACTTCTCAATCCTGGCTAGATGCTCCACCTTAAGCTTTTCTAACCTCTCAATGTCCAAACGACCATCACTCATCTCCCAGAGGGTCTTCCGTAGAGCCTGAGTCAGATTCTCGTTCCTCTCTTTCAGTTTCTCAAATTCCTCTAAGCTGACAGTGGCTGGAGGTGGTGCTGAGGATGGCCCTGGTGTATCCTCAATGGTGAAGGGCATCCCAGAAATTTGTGCCCTGGCATGAGACCACTCATAGTACTGAGCTGAGGCCACATTGCTGCATCTTCCAAGAACAGCCATTCCCTTGGTCTGGACATTGTCCCAAGCCCAGGATGCTTGCCTGACAATAGCCAGATTAGGCTTAATCTCACAATAGAGTGTCTCAGCTAAATCTTGTGCTTTAGGAGGATGGACCAATGCATAGCCCAATTGTCTTTTGAATAGCAGAGGGTTGTAATTGATGCAACCCTTCACTCCTATCAGGGGTACATTGGGGAACTGCCCACAACTAGTAATGATGTCCCTGCCCTTGGTGCTCTGAGTGCACCACCTGATGTCAGCTGAGGTCAAAGCAACGAGTCTTCTAGCCCAGTTCCTTTGCTGGTGAGGATTCAAGAATGCATCAGTCTTAGGCAAGTGTTTGAGCAGCCAGGTATGGAACAGGGGAGCACAGCATCTCACTAATCTTCCTCTTTGCTTTTCATTCCTTTGATGGATAGAGTAGTAGAAATCTCCCAGTAAGGTGGGCACTGGGTTCCTCAGAATGAAAAGGTGAATGGCACTCTTGCTAACAAACTTAGGCTCATATGCAAACAGTATAACCCCATATATGCTGAGGGCTAACAGTGCACAGACTGCCTTCCATTCTCCTGAGGAGGCCTTCAGGATGGCCTGGGAAGTCAAGAAATCCAAGTGTAAACCAGAGACTCCAGCCTTAGTAGTCATGTTCTGTCCAATCAAAGAGGGTTCCAGATACAATGCTTTTGCCAACTCGTCATTACTAGGAAAAGCCATCTCAGGGTTGAAGGGGACTCCACCCCTGACAGGTACACCAACCAATGATGAATACTCCTCTAATAAAGGCCCCAACTGAAAATCCTGAAAAGTAAATCACCTCATAGGGGGATCATAGAACTGCGGGCAAGTATGAATCAAGCTCCTCTGGGAAGGGTCCAAATCCATAACCACATCAAGGATGCCTCCATAATGTTCCCTGAATAGTGGTATATGGTCTAGAGTAATCAGGGCCTGAATCTTCCTGATGCCAGCTAACTCAGGCTCAAAGAAATGGTAGGAGATATTGCTCTTCTTGGGTGCCATGTTGCTGAAGAAGAGCTGAGACAGATGCTGATGATGGAGAATAACACTGCAGATGGGACACTGACAGGCAGATGCTGGTGATAACAGTAGTTGAAGCAGGTAGGTCTATGCAGATGAAGGGGTCAAAACCAAGCCAAAATATAGTATGGATACCCTGAAAAACAAATAATCAAATGTTAAATGATGCAATGATGATGTATGCAAATGATATGCAAAGGGTTTGTGATCATGCTGGATCTGATCAAGTGCTCTGATATAAGTCCATGTATATTCAAGAAATCCAAATGGAGGTTCATAAGTCCAGTAACCAAGGTGGGGGACTCAAATAAAGAGTCACACGTCCAGGGTTAAAATCACAAGAACTGTTCAAAAATGGAGTACTCTTAATCAAAACAAAGTAACAGGGTATGCTGAGGTCAAAGGTACCTGCAAACCTGTAAACAGCCCAACCCCCTCACAGGTGGTGTTCTAAAACAAGGATCCACAGACTTGGATCAGTTATGAGAAGTGTAAACACTTCTAACCCGGAGGTACAGTGTTTACAATAACCATAAAGGATCCTCCTCTAATTAACCTCAGTTTCTGAAGGTCAATACTAAAGGTCATCCAGACTTAGCAGGCTTCCCAGATAGCCCTAGCACTACAGGAAATCTGCAGCACAGAGTTCTCAAGAAGAAACCCATATCTGAACCGTGTTTCATATTCCCGCACAAGACCGAAATGGAATGGGAAAGAACATGAACCACTCTAGCCTAGGTGTCACTCAGGTCCCAGGTATAGGACCTCAACTCTCAATAGAACACCCACCCACCAAAGCAACAAAACAGATCCAGCCAGCACAGTATGACAGTATGATATATGTAAAGCTGTAAAGAAAGCAATAAACAAAACTGTACATAAAGCAATAAACAAAGCAAATATACAAACACAGGTAGCACATAACACCCCAGTAAACACAAATCAATCAAGCGCTAGGAGGAACCCACAAAAAGAACCAGAAGCCCTGGTTACAGTATAAGGGTCCCCAGCAGAGTCGCCAAGCTGTCGCTCCCACCAAATGACACCGGGTCATAAGGGGTACAGACGCGAACGGTCGGCGAAAAGAGGATGTGAGAACACACAGGAGTGAACTCACAGGGAATGAAAAGAGTCGCCAGCTAGGCATTTTTATCCCGGAGGAAAGGCAATGCTGCATAGACCTAGAAAGAGATGGATAAGACGGTTGCGAACCAGAGAGACTGAGAAAGGGGGTTGGTTACAACCTGGGAAGGTATTAGCACCCAGATTGTCCGCCGTACTCGACGGGATCCACGCTTAAAAGATTTGTGTTTTAAAGGGGTAGTGTCAGTGCAATTTGTGTATAAAGAGAGCTGGAGAAAGATGTACAGGTGTCAGTGTAAAAGAAGTGTGAAGTGTACAAATGATGTGTCAGTGTAAGAACAAGAGTGAAATGCTCAAGATAATGAGGCTAAAAGAATAATGCTGGAAGGAGGGGGAATATACAGAGACTTTTGTTCGATAACTGTTAAGTTATGCCTACGTATCCTCTCCTGCAATGAGGAAGTCAGAACACCGTAGTTCGACCCAAAGAGACTGAAAGATGAATTGACTTGTGAACTGCTTACTTATCTATGCTCAAGTGTATGACCTGTCTGGCTCAGGTGCAAACTGTCTTGCATTAGACGGAAGAAGCGAGTTCTCGTTTGTGAGTGAATGAGATGAGAAAAGAATCCCGGAGGAGACGATTATTGTTTGTTTTTGAGTTTTCAGTCTTTTATTGTTTTTGAAAGTTTGTCATAAATTAATGAGCTTAAGTCTAAACCAATGGATTTAGTAAACTCATCACATCTTCCCTCTGATTAGGGGTAATGAGAATACCTTAAGTGTAAAGTCAGCATCTCACACTTAATCACCATGATGTAGGATTAAGATCATTAACCTACTTGTGATTATTTAGATGTTTTTGTTGTTTTTGTTTAGTGTTGAGTAATGAGATTAAGCCACAGTCAGGGATTAAACAGACTCATTACACTATCCTAATAGAAGGATAATAGATGAGAATGTTTAAGCTGAGGAAAGCTCCTCAACTTAATCCATGATTATGGATTAACCTCATGACAAAACAAAGCCTTTATTAAGTGGATTTTAGTTAATGGTATGATGATGAAGTGATTTTTATGGTTTGTAGGACAACTTGAGGAGGACTTGTCCATTAACACTAGGGTTAGTCCTTCTTAACCAATTAAGGAAGAATTAGAACCCTAATGCAAGGCCTAAGTTACAAGCTTGATGTCTTGATGATTATTAGGTGAATTGATTAAAGGAGTTAAACACATTAAGGGTTTAACACTTAGGATTAAAGTTATACACTCCATCCTAATAGAAGGATGCAGGCATAAGCTTAATCACAAAGCCTTAAAGCCTTTAGGGTTTAGTCCCTGATTATGAGGTGAGAAGAGAAGACTCAAAAGAGACACAAAGGTAAAAACTAAGTGGGGGACTAATCAAAACCCTAATCATTGTCATGCTTGGTTGTTCCTAAGGTTTGTGAAGTTTACAGGAAAGATCTTCAAAGGAACCACCAGGAAGCAGATGAAAGGAGCAGAGAGAAGCAAAGTAACTTGCTTCATTTAAGAAGGCAAGTCACTTGAGGAAAGAAAGTAAGAAGAGAAGAAAGAGCAAGCTCAATCTCAAACACAAGACAAAATGCAGCAATGATGCATAAGAGAGATGAAAAGAAATTGTGAGAAGTGAAGGCAAATCCACTTCTCAAAGAACTTACCACCTGAAAAGTTAGCAAAAGGAATGAAATGTAATGCAAAATGAGATGAAATGGCATGATGCAAATCAAAATCAGAAGCATGTGAGTGATGAAAATGATGCTATGAGATGATGCAAACATGAATCAAGGCATGAGGATGATCACATGAACATATGGATACAAGAGAAGCATGCTTAGAAACATGAACATACATGAAAAGTTATGAAATGCAAATGACATACAACATGGCAAATGAAAGATGCAAAGATCAAACACTCTTCTAATATGTCTTAAGATGTCTAATGAATCAAATGGATGCACAAAATGCTATGGCAAGTCATGGTATGCAAGCAAATGCAAGGTGAATGCAAAAGGAAGCCCAAATTAGGGTTTATGATCAATGCACCAAACAAAAACCAAAACCAGAAGCAAACATCAAGATAAAAAATTGAAAATGCAACAAAGGGGACCCTAAACCTATATCAACTCACTGCCCAAAGGAGGGGTTCTAACTCTTAACCTAATTAGGGTTATGAATTTCCTATGTTTTCTAGGGTTTTAAGGTACCCTGACAAGAAAAATGTCAAACAAATGGGAAATGCAAGATCAATTCATGCCAATTTAATCTTACAAACTACATGATATGCAAGACACAATGCAAAAAGAATCAAAGTCCAACTCTCAAAGACTAGGCATAAATGAATTTTCAAAGATTGGATCAAAATAATGCTTTGAAATGAAATTAATTCCATGAAAAATTGTCAAAATGCATCAAGATCAAAAAAGAAATTTGGTTTGAGGGTTGGACAATGTTTCTAAATGATTTTAAAGGTTTCATGAATTTTTTGGTGATTTTTAAATACCTAAAAGTATTTTTAATTAATTAATTCTCATTAATTAATTAAAAATAAACTTTTAAATGATTTAAAAATATTTTTTAATGCAAAAAATAAAAATAAAAATGTTTTTGGTTTCTGAAAATTAATAAAAGTTTGTATAAAAATTTTCAGAATTTTTAAATGATTTTTACTATTTTTAATAAAATGGAGAAAACAAATCAAATTAAATGAAAAATAAAATGAATTAAATCTGAAAATGAGAAAGTATGCAAGATCAAGGGCCAATATTCAAAACCACACGCGCGCGAATTGACTTGGCGCCACATCCAAGGGCTGACATTCAAATTTGCTAATTATGATTAAAACCCTAATTAAATGCCCTAATGACTTTCAGATGACCGGAACAGTGTTCCGGTCATCTTCTCCGGCCAACCAAAAATTCAATCTCACTCTCCAGGCCACTTCAGAAGCTCTAACTCTCCAGAAATCATCTCCTACCCACCCCAAACACGAATCAAGCATAAAATCATGTTTAACTTCAAACACAAACACAAATCGAATCAAAGAAGTTTTTAGGTCAAACTTTCAGAACATCATAACATGCTTATTTCTGGCTCATTTTCAAAAATAATTAGATCTCCATGATCAGGGCAACATGCAGAACAATATTCTAACAAGAAATTAAAGTTCTGGAAAAATTGTCCATCATGCTACCTGAGGTTGAGCTTTCGATTCAGGAGCTTTCTGGCTGTTTCTTTGGCTCAAACACGTCCCAATGATCCCCCTTAGAAGCTTTTGGCACTTGGTTGGAGTTTATGTGACCTCTAGTGAGAGTTTGCAGAAGCTCAGGTCAATGGTGTGTTGAAATCGTGTTTTTGATTCAGTGGCTTTCAGGCTGTTTTAAGGGTTGGTTTGTGTTCAGTGAAGCATGGTGAGATTGTTTGTGAAGTTGGTTTGTGTGTTTGCAGCCTGTGGAGAGTGTTTCGAAAGCTTTTGCCAATGGGGTGGAAAATGAGAATGTTGTGTTAGAGAGTGCTTCAGGCTTGTGTTGTGTATGCTTTGGCTTGCTTTTGATTTGTATAAACAATTGTGATAGGTCAGATGAGGTGATGTGTGCTTTTGTGATAGGTATGGCTCAAGTTGCCAAAATGTCAAAGTTGTGTAAGAGAGGCATGGGCTACTTGCTAGCCAAGGACAAAAGGTGTGTCCTGCGCAGCATGATGTGGGGAGAACCCTAGGATGGTTTGTGAAGTCAGCAAGCAAGTGGATCTTCACTTGAGTGAGTTTTTGCAACTTGCCTTACTTTTGCTTCCTTTGAGATTTCTTGCTCCATAAGCCATAAAAATGTATGATCCTTGGGTGCATTCTGAACTTTAGAGGTCACATGATCATTTTGTGTGGAAATGATACACATTTGAGGCCTTTAGAACACTTGATCAAGTCATTTTGCAAAATGTCCCTTTGGTAGAAAACTTCAAATTTTGTGATTTTAGCCAACTTTGACAAGCCATAACTTTTGATCCAAAATGAATTAGGTCATGTTCTTGTACTTTTTGAAAAGGGAATGATCCATTCTACAACTTTCATGACCAAAGTTTTTCCATTTGAAGCATTTTTGAATCAAAAAGCAAGGGTTGAAAAAGTTTCCTAAAATGGCAATTTCATTAAAAAGTCAACTTTCCCAAAAAGTCAACTTTGCAAATGACTTGAAATTCTTCAATTTTGTGAACTTCCAACATCTTCCATGATCAAATAAAGATCATACACCATCAAAATGATGAAGAACACCCTTTGGTTGGGTCATTGGGGGCCTCAGATGCCCTGATTTTACACTGACTTGCCCAGAAAGTCAACTCTTGATCAGATGACTTCCCCATGGAATTTCTTCATGAAAATTGATATGCATACTACCTATACCATATAGAGACCAATAGAAACAAGAATGACCAAAAAATTTGGAGTTATGGCCTCTGAAACCAAAACCCTAATTCTAGGTTATCTGTGCAGTCAAGCCTGGCTCTGCTTCCATGCCATTCTCAGTTCTTGTGATTTTTTGACATTATTGACTTTGAGAGGATGTAATATGATGCTTGAACATACATGGACCCCTTTGAAGTGATTGATGACCTTTGGAGTGGCTCAAGAAGCTCTTGGATTGCTCAGATCACAAACCCTAGATGCAGATGACTTAGAACCAATGCAGTGAACCAAAAATGTAATATGAGATGGTATGATTGAGTTTATGCATATGAAATGATCACAAGCCATGGTTTGAATGGGTGAGGGAAAATTTGGGGTGTTTACAGTCAGCAACCATTGTTCCAACAGATTCTACTACAACTCCAACAATCACTTCAACAGATACAAGTTCAGTCACAATTCCTTCTACAACGACAACACCCATTATTCCATCAGTTCCTACCACAACTTCAACACCCGTCCAGTCAACAGTATCGTCTACAACATCAACAATAGTTAATGAAAGTGTCTCAGCAATTACGATATACTACGATCCCGCAAATGTTCCTTCCAACAACACACAACAAAATGTTACCCCTGTCAGAGCTCCGGTTACCATATATTATGATCCACACACCATTGTGGTCCCCTCTGCAGCTGCTATCAGTCCGGTCACTATCACAGTGCCTGGGCCAGTTCCTTACGAAAGCAATAATGCCATCCCTTGGCATTATGGCTCAGATCTATACTGCGAGGGGGGAGAAAATCACTTTAGAATCATCAACTTCTTCACCTCAGATAGATAATGTGGGGGGAGGCGGAGGCTTCAATAGAAGCGGACGTCTCTTTGCCTCGCAATTACCAAGACCCTTTGTTGAAGCAAAAGTTGCTGCTAAGGTAAAAGGGAAGAGCGTGGTGCAAGAAGAATCAGTTGCTAAAGAAGCTTTGAAGACTCCTTTTGATCAAGAGGTTGATGAATTCATGTGGATCATCAAAAAGAGTGATTATAAGGTGGTGGACCAGCTTCACCAAACACCTTCCAAAATCTCCATACTATCATTGCTAATGTGCTCCGAGGCTCATCGGAACACACTTTTAAAGGTCCTGCACGCAGCTTATGTGCCGGAGGAGATTACTGTCAATCAGTTAGAGGTTGTGGTTGGAAATGTCAACGCTAGTCATGGACTAGGATTTACCAACGCTGATCTGACAACGGAAGGTCACAATCACAACAAGGCTTTGCACATTACCTTGGAGTGTAAGGGTGCAGTTCTTTCTCACATATTGGTGGACACAGGGTCATCACTCAATGTCCTACCCAAGAAAGCCCTTGTGAAGCTGGAACATGATGGATTGACACTATGCCCAAGCAACTTGGTAGTGAGAGCCTTCGACGGTTCTAAAAGATCAGTTCTGGGAGAAATAGAGTTACCAATAATGATTGGCCAGCAGGTTTTCAAAACGACCTTCTTTGTGATGGATATACAGCCTGCCTACAGCTGTCTATTGGGTAGACCATGGATACACGCCGCTGGCGCCGTGACGTCAACCCTTCACCAGAAGTTAAAATTCGAGTGGGAGGGCCAAGTCATTACCATTTGTGGGGAAGAAGATATCGTCATTAGCCAGCTGGCTACTTTCAAATACATTGAAATGGATGGGGAGATCCATGAAACCATGAGCCAAGGGTTTGAGGCCCTTAATATTAATGAAGCATCTGCTGTGTTTGGGACCTCCATCACATCATATAAGCAAGCCCGGAAGACTGTTGAGGAAGGTACCGCTCAAGGCTGGGGCAAGCTGCTGCCAGTTGAAAAGAAAGAAGACCGATTCGGGTTGGGTTACAGACCAACTCGACAAGATCAACCAGAGGCTGCAAAGGAGCCCAAGTTTGTCAGTGGGGGAATGCTCATCCCGGATGCTGTGAACAGTTTGGAAGATGAGTCAGAAGACGAGCGTAACCTGGAAAGCTGGATATGTCCAAGGATCCCGGCGAGCCATGTCTCAAACTGGTCTTCCCAGGAAATTATAAGAGTTACTCCTGCAGAGTAATTATTATTTTCTGTTTTTTTTTAAAAGCATGCATCAAGTCCTGCATCTTGCCCAAGACGCCAGGGCTCATTTTGTAATCGGGCCATCTTGTATTTTGTGCAAACGATCAATTAATGAATATCAGGACATCTTTTGCAAATGAGTCTTTTCTTTTTCCGCTCACTGTTTTTCAATTTTTATTTTTTTGTACAAAAATAAAATGGCGATGTTTTTCAAAATAATAACTTCATTTTCACTTTTTCTAAACAAGATAAAACTGATCACTAAAATGAATAAATCTAAACCCTTACAGAGAATGCCCTCCAGACTGTACCGACAACAACACTTCTATAACTTCGTATGACTTTGACAATCCGATTAATCAAGCCGATGAAGGGGTTGAAGAAGATTATGAGCTACCTGAAGAGCTAGCCAGGTTGTTGAGACAAGAGGAAAAGGTTATCACTCCTCATCTGGAGGCAGGTGAGACAGTTATTCTTGGTACAGAAGAAGACCTGAAAGAAGATAAGATCGGGGCCTGCCTGCAAGATTCAGTAAAAGAGCAACTTATTGACATGCTTCGGGAGTATGTGGATGTTTTTGCTTGGTCTTATCAGGATATGCCAAGGATGGACACCGACATTGTTATGCACAAGTGTAAACACCCCAAATTTTCCCTCACTCATTTTACCATGGCTTGTGATCTTTTCATGTGCATAAACTCAACCATAGCTGTCGCTCCCACCAAATGAAGCCGGGTCAAATGGGGTACAGACGCGAACGGTCGGCGAAGGGAACAATGAGAACACACAGCCGTGAACTCACTGGAGATGAATAGAGTCGCCAGCTAGGCATTTTTATCCCGGAGGAAAGGTAATGCTGCATAGACCTAGAAAGAGATGGATAAGACGGTTTGCGAACCAGAGAGACTGAGAAAGGGGGTTGGTTACAACCTGGGAAGGTATTAGCACCCAGATTGTCCGCCGTACTCGACGGGATCCACGCTTAAAAGATTTGTGTTTTAAAGGGGTAATGTCAGTGCAATCTGTGTGTAAAAGAGCTGGGAAAGAATGTACAGGTGTCAGTGTAAAAGAAGTGTAGAGTGTGATATATACAGTGTCAGTGTAGGAATGAGAATGAATTGCTCATGATAATGAGGCTAAGAGAATGATGCTGGAAAGAGGGGGAATATACATAGACTTTTGTTCGATAACTGTTAAGTTATGCCTACGTATCCTCTCGTGCAATGAGGAAGTCAGAACACCGTAGTTCGACCCAAAGAGACTGAAAGATGAATTGACTTGTGAACTGCTTACTTGTCTATGCTCAAGTGTATGACCTGTCTGGCTCAGGTGCAAACTGTCTTGCATTAGAAGGAAGAAGCAAGTTCTCGTTTGTGAGTGAATGAGATGAGAAAAGAATCCCGAAGGAGACGATTATTGTTTGTTTTTGAATTTTCAGTCTTTTATTGCCTTTTTGAAGTTTGTCATAAGTTAATGAGCTTAAGCCTAAACCAATGGATTTAGTAAACTCATCACATCTTCCCTCTGATTAGGGGTAATGAGAGTACCTTAAGTGTGAAGTCAGCTTTACACACTTAATCACCTTTGGTGTACGGTTAAGATCATTAACCTACTTGTGATTATTTAGGTGTTTTTGTGGTTTTGTTTAGTGTTAAGTAATGAGGTTAAGCCATAATCAGGGATTTAACAGACTCATTACACCATCCTAATAGAAGGATAATAGATGAGAATGTTTAAGCTGAGGAAAACTCCTCAACTTAATCCATGATTAGGGATTAAACTCATGACAAAACAAGCCTTTGATTAATTGGATTTTATTTAATAGTATGATGATGAAGTGGATTTTATGATTTGTAAGACAACTTGAGGGGGACTTGTCCATTAACACTAGGGTTAGTCCTTCTTAACCAATTAAGGAAGAATTAGAACCCTAATGCAAGGCCCAAGTTACAAGTGTGATGTCTTGATGATTATTAGATGGATTGATTAAAGGATTTAAACACATTAAGGGTTTAACACTTAGGATTAAAGTTATACACTCCATCCTAAGATAAGGATGCAGGCATAAGCTTAGTCACAAAGCCTTAAAGCCTTTAGGGTTTAGTCCCTGATTATGAGGTGAGAAGAGAAGACTCAAAGAGACACAAAGGTAAAACTAAGTGGGGAGACTAATCAAAACCCTAATCATTGTCATGCTTGGTTGTTCCTAAGGTTTGTGAGGTTTTCAAAAGAAGATCTTCAGAGGAACCACCAGGAAGCAGATGAAAGGATCAGGAGAAGCAAAGTAACTTGCTTCATTCAAGAAGTCAAGTCACTTGAAGAAAGAAAGTAAGAAGAAGAAGAATGAGCAAGCTCAATCTCAAACACATATAAAAATGCAGCAAGGATGCATAAAAGAGATGAAGAGAAGTTATGAGAAGTGAAGGCAAATTCACTTCTCAAAGTCACTTACCACCTGAAAAGTTAGAAAAGAAAATGCAATGCAATGCAAAAAGGGATGGAATGTCATGATGAGAAACAAAACCAGAAGTATATACATGATGCTAATGATGCTATGAGATGCTACAAACATGAGGCAGCCCATGGAAATGATCATACAAGCTCATGAATGCAAATGAAGCAATTTAAGAAGCAAGGACATACATGAAAAGTTATGGAGTGCACATGACATACAACATGGCAAATACATGATGCAATGATCAAACATGCTTTCAATATGTCTTATGATGTCAAATGAATCAAATGGATGCTTGAAATGTCATGGCAAGTCATGTGAGGCAAGAGAATGCAAGATGGATGCATATGGAAGCCCAAATTAGGGTCTATGAACAATACATCAAACAAAAATCAAAATCAGAAGCAAACCCTAAGATAATAAATTGAAAATTCCACTCAAAGGACCCCTAATCCTATACTAACCCAATGCCCAAAGGAGAGGTCTCAACTCCTAACCTAACTCAAGATATGAATTTTCTAAGTTTCTTAGGGTTTTAGGGTTCCTAAACAAGAAAATTACCAAACAAATTGAAAATGAAAGATCAAATCATGGCCATTTAATCTCACAAACTACATGCTAAACACAATGCAATGCAAAAAGAATCAATGTCCAACTCTTCATGGATAGGCAGAAATGATTTTTGGAACTTTGGATCAAATTAATGCATAAAAATGATTTTAATTCAATGGAAAATTCTCAAAATGCATCAAGATCAAAAAATAAATTTGGTTTGAAGGTTGGACAATGTTTCTAAATGTCTTAGAACATTTCATGAATTTTTTGGTGATTTTTAAATACCTAAAAGTATTTTTAATAAATTAATTTTCATTAATCAATTAAAAATAAACTTTTAAATATTTAAAAATACTTTTTTAATGCTAAAAATGAAAATAAAAATATTTTTGTGTTTTAAAAATTAATGAAACTCTTGACAAAAAGTTTCATAATTTTTAAAACATTTTTGCTATTTTAAATAAATTGTATAAACAAATATGAAATAAATGAATTAAAATAAAGAAAATGGAAAAGTCAACTGAATGGAAGGCTGGGATGGATCCTGAGTTTGAAAGGGTTGACTGCGCGCGTTTTTAAAGGGCCGGGATTGCATCTGATTAAATTAATTTAATTATGATTAATTAAACTAACTAAAGTGGATTAGGGAAAATGAACGAATCTGGGCCATTCATGCACGCGGGAAGTCAACAAAGTCAAGCAATCTGACGCATGAGATTCAAATGGAAGTTAATGACTGGGATTAGGGCAAATGACATTCAGGTGACCGGAGGGAAGCTCCAGTCATCTTCTCCGGTGACAACAAAACCCTAGATCATGATTCAGGCAACCATTCTTCAAATTAAAGCCAGGGAAACATTCCTATACTCAAACCTCACTCAAATCATCTCTCAAACTAAATTTCTCATGCTTGAACTAAGAGAATCGAAGCCATGAAGATTTACGGGCAAAGCTTCAGAGCTTTGGTAAATCCTCATTTCTCACTCATTTTCAATTCTAAACCCATCCCCATGACCAGCAAGACATAAGCAATCAATTTATAACTTAAAATGCAAGCTCTGAGAGAAAAAGTTTATGGCCATACCTGAGATGGAAGATCCTGTTTCTGGGCTTTCTGGGCTTCTCCTTGATGCAGACTCACTCCAATGGTTCTCCTGATGCTAATGGTAGGCTTGGAATGAGCTTAAGCAAGCTATTTTGAGAGGTCCAGTTCTGGTGTATCAGAAAATGGAGTTTGTGTATGAGTGGTTTCATGCTCTGTTAATGGCTGATTCTGGTTCCTTTTTATGTGTTTGATTTGTTGGTGAAGAGAGTTTTGATGTTTGGTGGCTGTGGAAGGTGATTCGAAGAAGGGAAGCTTTGTGACAGTTTTTGTGGAGAGTGAGTTCTGGCCAGCTTCAATGCTCAATGCTTTGCTATAACATCTCCAAGTTGTGTGGATAGCCTGTGGGACAGGTCAGTAGGGTGGCTGTTTACTATTCCATGAGTATGGGAGCTTTTGCCAAAAAGTCAATGTGATTGGTACTTGAAGCATGGGCTATGGCAGCAGCAGTTTGAGGTCATGTCTGGCTTCAGCTTGAGTTGTGGAGAGCCCTTGGATTGCTTGTAGCTGACTGCAACATATGGATCATGATTTGAGAGTGATTTTGCAACTTGACAACTTGTGCTTTCTTGAGATTTTATGCTATGTACATGAAGCATTTCTTGCTGAATTTTGTTACATGATGTCTTAATTGGTCATGGCAATGCATAGAAATCAGTTGGTAATCACATAGCTCTTTGAAAAATGACTTTGCCAAAAATCCATCTTTTGCACTTGTAATGGAAAATGTCTTATGGATTTCTTGAAAATCAAGGCAAGCAATGCAAAATCCCTTGGGCCAATTCTGTTTTTTAGGTCATGTATGATCATGTGATGAAGTTTTGAAGCCATTTTGAAGTCACTAGAATGCTTGATACATGAAATTGCAAGTTTTCCTTTTAGTGCATAACTTGAAAATTAGTGATTTTTGCCAACTTTGACATACCATAACTTTTGATCCAAAATGAATTAGATCATGTTCTTGTACTTTTTGAAAAGGGAAAGATCTAATCTACAACTTTCATGACCAAAGTTTTTCCATTTGAAGCATTTTTGGATCAAAAAGCAAGGCTTGAAAAGTGGCATAAAATGACATATCCTTTAAAAGTCAAACATGCCCAAAAAGTCAACTCTGCAAAAACATCAAATTCTTGAATTTTGTGGACTTCCAACCTCTTCCATGATCAAATAAAGATCATATGCTCTCAAAATGATGAAGATCACCCCTTGGTTGGGTCATTGGGGGCCTCAGATGCCCTGATTTTGCACTGACTTGTCTAGAAAGTCAACTCTTGATCAGATGACTTTCCCATGGAATTTCTTCATGAAAATTGATATGCATACTCCCTATACCATATAGAGACCAATAGAAACAAGAATAACCAAAAAATTTGGAGTTATGGCCTCTGAAACCAAAACCCTAATTTTAGGTCAACTGTGCAGTCAAACTTGGCTCTGCATCCATACCAATCCCAGTTCTTGTGATTCTTTGGCATTCTTGACTTTGGGAAGACATAATATGATGCTTGAACTCACATATACCCCTTTGATGTGATTGTTGACCTTTGGAGTGGCTCAAGAAGCTCTGGGATTGCTCAGATCACAAATCCTAGATGCAGATGACTTAGAACCAATGCAAAAGGCTCAAAATTGTGGTATGAGATGTTATGATTGTGTTTATGCATATGAAATGGTCACAAGCCATGGTGGGAATGGGTGAGGGAAAATTTGGGGTGTTTACAGCTGCCCCTATTCAAACATGAGTTAGCTGTGCAGGATGTAAGCAACGGCTTAACAGGCAAGCGAGATAACTTGTGGTTGAATACCAAAGACAGTCCAAAATATGCACTCACAGAATGAAGAAGAAAAGGGATATAGATTGTAAAAGAAAATAAAGTATATTGTAAGGTGTGGGCGACGGAGGACGACCATCGAGCAGAGGACGACTGCTGGGTAAAGAGCAATGACGGGGACGGCCGACATGCTGGGGATAGAAGGATTATGATGGGGACGGCCATCAAGATAAAGCTATAAAATTCTCTGGGGATTAATGAAACATGACGGGGACGGCCATCAAGTTCATAAAGATAAAGTAACCGACGATGGGGACGGCCATCGGGTTAAAAAGAAAAGGGACCACGACGGGGACGGCCATCGGGTTAAAGAATAAATGAAATAAAACAGATGATGAGGTACGATCATCAAAGGTGAAGGACGATCACCTAGCAGGGGACGGCTGCTCTGTTGGGTTAAGATGAGGGACGGTCATCTAAGGTGGAGGACGACCACCTGGCAGGGTACGGCTGCCGAAAATATCGCGACATAGGACGAATGCCGGATAGAAAATCAACGATGGGGACGGCCATCGGATGAGCATGATGGAGGGCGACCATCAAGAGGTGGAGGACGACCACCTAGCAGGGGACGGCTGCTCTCAAGGTTTATCATGACATAGGACGAATGCCAGATAACCAAAATCAACAATGGGGACGGCCATTGGATAAAATGATGAAGGACGATCATCAAAAGGTGGAGGACGACCACCTAGCAGGGGACGGCTGCTAAAAATATCAACGATGGGGACGGCCGTCGGATGAGCATGATGGAGGGCGACCATCAAGAGGTGGAGGACGACCACCTAGCAGGGTACGGCTGCTAAAATATCAACGATGGGGACGACCATCGGATGAGCATGATGGAGGGCGACCATCAAGAGGTGGAGGACGACCACCTAGCAGGGTACGGCTGCTAAAATATCAACGATGGGGACGGCCATCGGATGAGCATGATGGAGGATAACCATCAAGAGGTGGAGGACGACCACCTAGCAGGGTACGGCTGCTCTCAGGGTTTATCATAACACAGGACGAGTGTCAGATAAAAAGAAAATTTGCTTTGTTGGCAATCTACTGGGGAATAGTAAACACGGACGAGTGTTTATATCCAAGAAACAAAAGGTATAAGTGTTTAGACGCTGTGTATAGATTAAAGATGCGGACGAGCATCCTTAAGACTACGATACGGACGAGTATCGGGTAGAAACAAATACTGACTCGTGTTCAGAGATGATGATACGGACGAGTATCAACTGGTTAACAAGGAACACGGACGAGTGTTGAATCCGAGAGGACTCTTCTGGGGAATAGTAGACACAGACGAGTGTCTATATTCAAGAAGACAAGAGTATTTGACACAGTGTATGGATTAAAGATGCGGACGAGCATCCTTAAGACTACGATACGGACGAGTATCATGTAGAAACAAACGCTGACATATGTTCAAAGATGATGATACGGACGAGTATCAACTGGTTAACAAAGAACACGGACGAGTGTCGAATCTGTGGGGATATAAATGGTATATACAAGATACGGACGAGTATCTGTATAAGTGTAACATGAGTAGTGAGTACGAGTATTGTATAGATGAGTGTTTATCTGCTGGGGAGGGTGACACGGACGAGTGTCAAGAGAGAAAAGTATAGTAATATCAACAAGTACATGGATTGTAAAAGTGTAGGCGACTGCGCTGGAGATACGACACGGACGGGTGTCAAGAAAGTGTATATAGGTAAATGTGAGTGCAAAGGGGATGTCTTTGGCTTTCTGCTGGGAGTATGACAAGGACGGGTGTCAGGAAGTATCTGTAATACGGGTGATCTTGTTCGTAAAGGGTGTTCAGGCGACTTTACTGGGGAAAGGTGGCACGGACGGGTGTCAAAATGAGTATATACTGGTATTTGTGGATTGTGAGGCAGCTGCTTTTGCTGGGGACTCTAGTGGGGATTTTCCTGTACGTTGATGAACTGTCATTATTCACAAGTGTTGGTTTAAGACACGGCTTATGATTATGCTATGTGTTGGATTTTTGCCGTAATGCTCCGTGTTAAAACGGAATGCTACGCTTTGTGGGTGAACATGATGCAAATGCTATGATTATGCAAAGATACCAAACCGGGATTTGGATCCCGTTGCCACGAAGATCTTCGATCGATTTGCTTGAAATGGACATCCCAGCTGGGGATGAGATCATTGGTAGATCCGATGAGATGTATCTGCTTGGGGAAATGGATCAATGAGAGACCCAGCTGGGGTTTGTAGAAACTTTCGTCACTCTGTTGTGATTCCTTCGTGCGTTGCCCTTCTGGATAGAGGCTGAAGCTCTGTGGGGGGATGGTTCCCTAACTTTTGTACTCGGCTGAGGATGAAATGGCAACTCGGCTGGGAGCAGTAGCAAGTGGCGGCCCAGCTGGGGGAAGTCATGAGAGGCAACTCAGCTGGGGATATAGCACTTCGGGTGCTAAGATTGAGTGTTGATTTGCCCACTTGCTGGGATGAAGCTTACGTGCCCCAAGTTGCGTTCTGGATTCCTACAAACCTGAAAAGACAGAGAAACGCACAAATAATCCCGAGGTATCCCCTACTGGATTCCGTCATAGGAATTAGATACTTCCGAGAGTAAGTATATTTCCTGTAAGCACGCTTTTCCTTTGAAAATAAACATCTGTGTTTTATGCAATCAGTTTTTTTTTCTTAAGACATCAGACATTTTTTTGCAAAAATAAAAATGTACAAGACGAGACATGACTGAAAATCTGATTTTATTAATCCATATGCCCTGAATTGGCGAGATACAGTCAAAGGAACATATCCCCTGAAATGAGGAGATTGTTACAAATTGAGAAACAAAATGCTGGCAATGTTGATGACGCTTTGAGGAGCTTCCTCTTTACTATGACTCGTATGACTTTTGACGCTCTTCTCGTCTTGCTTTCTGAAGAAGGCTGATTCTGACTCGAAGCTTGATCCTTCCGAAACTTACCAAGTTGTAAGTGATACAGACGAATTCAGAATGCAGTTGTTCGCTTATTCCCTTATTTTGCATGGATCGCCCTTTCGGGTTTTCAATCCATCGGGATACCCATTTTTGCCTGAGCTGTCCGATGCGGCTTTTCAACTCAGCGGGTGTACATTTTTTGCTTATTTTCCCTTATTTTTGCCCGAGTCTTTTATTCTGTTTTTGACTCGCCGGGATGCCCTATTTTTGCCTTGACTCACATTCTGTTTTTATGTCCAGCGGGTCATTTTATGCAAAGTATTTTTTAACTGCATCTGAATTCACAGGGGACGGGAAATCTTCACCATCCATGGTGCTGAGCATCAGTGCTCCACCAGAGAAAACTTTCTTCACTACAAATGGTCCTTCATAATTTGGAGTCCATTTGCCCCTGTGGTCTGTATGAGGAGGGAGGATTCTTTTCAGCACAAGATCTCCTACTTGGTACTCTCGGTACCTGACTTTCTGATCGAAGGCCTTCTTCATCCTTTTCTGATATAACTGCCCATGACAGATTGCAGCCAATCTTTTCTCTTCAATCAGACTCAGTTGTTCGTATCGGGCCCTGACCCACTCTGCTTCGTTCAGCTTAACATCCATTAGTACCCGTAGGGAGGGTAATTCAACTTCAACAGGTAGGACTGCTTCCATACCATACACGAGCTGATACGGCGTTGCCCCAGTGGATGTTCTGATTGACGTGCGGTACCCATGCAAGGCAAACGGTAGCATTTCATGCCAGTCTTTGTAAGTGACTACCATCTTCTGCACAATCTTCTTGATATTCTTGTTTGCTGCCTCAACAGCGCCATTCATCTTTGGCCTGTAAGGAGAAGAATTGTGATGTTGGATCTTGAAGTCCCGGCACAGTTCTGCCATCATTTTGTTGTTTAGGTTGGAACCATTATCAGTAATGATTCGCTCGGGCACTCCATACCGACAGATGATGTCTCTTTTCAGAAATCTGGCTACTACTTGTCTTGTAACGTTGGCATAGGAAGCTGCTTCAACCCACTTGGTGAAATAGTCAATGGCGACCAGGATGAATCTGTGGCCGTTTGAAGCGGTCGGTTCAATCTTGCCGATCATGTCAATGCCCCACATAGCGAAGGGCCAGGGTGAAGACATTATATTCAAAGGATTGGGAGGCACATGCACCTTATCCGCATAAATCTGGCATTTATGGCATTTTCTGGCATAGGTACAACAGTCAGCATCCATTCTGATCCAGTAATAACCTGACCTTAGCAATTTCTTAGCCATGGCATGCCCTCCAGCATGGGTACCAAAGGATCCTTCGTGCACTTCATGCATCAACAAGTCTGCTTCCGTCATGTCGACGCATCTGAGGAGTACCATATCAAAGTTCCTTTTGTATAGGGAACTATCAGTGTTCAAGAAGAAACTACCAGCAAGCCTTCTCAAAGTCTTCTTATCATTGGAAGATGCCCCAGGTGGGTATGTTTGATCCTCCAAGAAGCACTTAATGTCATGGAACCAAGGCTTATCATCTTTAACAACATCTGCTGCGAACACATATGCTGGTCTGTCAAGTCTGGACACTGAGATTAGAGGTACAAAGTTGGCAGCCTGAACTTTGATCATGGACGAAATGGTGGCCAGAGTATCTGCAAACTGATTCTCATCCCGAGGGATATACTCAAGCTTGACTGCTGTAAAGAAAGTCAATAACCTCCTTGTATAATCCCTATAAGGTATCAGATGATCCTGGTGGGTGTACCATTTGCCGTTGGTTTGATTGATTACCAGAGCTGAATCTCCGAACACGGTCAATGTCTTGATCCTGAGGTCGATGGCTTCCTCAAGACCCATAATGCAAGCTTCGTATTCAGCTTCGTTGTTAGTGCAGTTGAAAGTGAGTTTTGCCGAGAAAGGCATGTGAACCCCCTTAGGTGTAATGAGTACTGCACCAACACCACGACCATTCATATTAACAGCCCCATCAAACATCATAGTCCATTCTTCTTCTGGGTCAGGCCCTTCAATGTGAACAGGCTCTTCATGATCTTTTGCTTTTATGAACATGATGTCTTCATCAGGGAAGTCAAATCTCATAGGCTGGTAATCATCAATGGGTTGCTCAGCAAGATATTCAGACAGTACACTGCCCTTGACGGCTTTCTGAGATGTGTATTGGATGTCATACTCTGTAAGGATCATTTGCCATCTTGCAACCCGTCCAGTAAGCGCTGGCTTCTCGAAAATATACTTAACTGGGTCCATCTTTGAGATCAACAAAGTGGTGTGGGTCAACATATACTGTCTCAGTCGGCGAGCAGCCCACGCTAAAGCACAGCAAGTTTTCTCGAGCAGTGAATAACGTTGTTCACAGTCGGTAAACTTTTTGCTTAGGTAGTATATTGCATACTCTTTTCGACCAGACTCGTCATGCTGGCCCAGCACACACCCCATTGACTCTTCTAATACTGTCAAGTACATGATCAGAGGTCTTCCTTCAACTGGAGGCATAAGGATTGGAGGTTCTTGTAAGTACTCCTTGATCTTGTCAAAAGCCTTCTGACAGTCTTCATTCCACCTGACCGTTTGTTCCTTTCTCAACAATTTGAACAAGGGTTCACAGGTTGCTGTAAGGTGAGATATGAACCTTGAAATGTAGTTCAATCGACCTAAGAACCCTCGAACTTCTTTTTCTGTCTTTGGTGCAGGCATCTCTTGGATGGCTTTGACTTTATCAGGGTCAACTTCAATCCCTTTCTCGCTTACAATAAAACCCAGCAGCTTACCAGATCTCACCCCGAATGTGCATTTGTTGGGGTTCAACTTCAATTGGTATTTCCTCAGACGCTTGAACAGTTTTAGCAGATTCACCAGGTGGTCTTCCTCAGTAAGGGACTTGGCAATCATGTCATCCACATAACATTCTATTTCTTTATGGATCATATCGTGGAATAATGTCACCATAGCCCGTTGGTACGTTGCACCGGCATTCTTGAGCCCAAATGGCATTACCTTGTAGCAGAACGTGCCCCAGGGTGTGATGAAGGTTGTCTTCTCCATGTCTTCAGGTGAGATTTTAATCTGATTATATCCTGAAAATCCATCCATGAAGGAGAATACCGAGAACTGAGCCGTGTTATCCACCAATACATCAATGTGAGGTAAAGGGAAGTCATCCTTCGGGCTAGCTCTGTTCAGATCCCGGTAGTCAACACACATTCTTACTTTGTCGTCTTTCTTAGGCACAGGTACTATATTAGCAACCCACGGTGGATAGCTAGTCACGGCAAGGAACCCGACGTCCCATTGCTTTTGTACCTCTTCTTTGATTTTCATTGCCATGTCTGGGCGAGTACGGCGCAGTTTCTATTTAACCGGCGGGCATTCTTCTCTTAAAGGCAGCTTGTGCACAACAATGTCGGTGTCCAACCCTGGCATATCTTGATAAGACCAAGCGAACACGTCCACATATTCTTGAAGCAGGTCAACCAGTTGTCTCTTCACTGAGTCTTGCAGGCAGGCCCCGATTTTAACTTCTTTCACGTCTTCATCTGTACCAAGATTGATCGTTTCAACCTCCTCCTGGTGAGGAGTGATAACCTTTTCCTCTTGTCTTAACAACCTGGCTAGCTCTTCAGGAAGCTCATATTCTTCTTCAACCCCTTCATCAACTTGATTGATTGGATTGTCAAAGTCATACAAAGTCATAGCCGTGCTGTTGTCGGTGCTGTCTGGAAGGCACACTCTGCAAGGGTTCAGTTTGTTCATTTTAGTGATTTGATTTTAATCTTGTTTAGGAAAGTGAAATAAAGCTGTCATTTTGAAAACATTGCCATTTATTTTTTTGTACAAAAAGAAAAATGGAAAAAACAGTGAACAGAAAAGAGAAAAGACTCATTTGCAAAAGATGTCTGATATTTCATTGATTAATCTTGTTGCACAAAAACTTCAGATGGCCCGATTACAAAATGAGTCTTGTCATCTTGGGCAAGATGCAAGACTTTGATGCATGCTATAAAAATACAGGAAATAATAATTACTCTGCATGAGTAACTCTTATAATTTCCTGGGAAGACCAGTTTGAGATACTGCTCCCCGGGATCTTTGGACGGATCCAACTCTCCAGGTCGCGGTCGCCTTCATCCTCGTCTTCCAAATTGTTGACAGCATCAGGGGTGAGCATTCCCCCACTAACAAAGTTGGGCTCTTTTGCAGCCTCTGCTTGATCTTGTTGAGTTGGTTTGTAACCCAACCCAAATCTGTCATCTTTCTTCTCCACCGGTAACAATTTGCCCCAGCCTTGGGCACTTCCTTCCTCAACAACCTTCCGGGCTTGCTGATATGATGTCATTGAGGTTCCAGGTACAGCAGATGTTTCATTTACGTTCAAGGCCTCAAACCCTTGACTCATTGTTTCGTGGATCTCCCCATCCATCTCAATATATTTGTAGGTAGCCAGGTGGCTGACGAAAATATCCTCCTCTCCACAGATAGTAACGAGTTGACCCTCCCACTCGAATTTTTTACTTCTGGTGAAGGGTTGAGGTCACGGCGCCAGCGGCGTGAATCCATGGCCTACCCAATAGACAGCTGTAGGCAGGCTGTATATCCATCACGTAGAAGGTCGTTTTGAAAGTTTGCGGGCCAATCGTTATAGGCAACTCAATCTCTCCCAGAACCGATCTCTTTGAACCATCAAAGGCTCTCACTACCAGGTTGCTGGGTTGCAACGCCAATCCGTCATACTCTAGCTTCACAAGAGCTTTTTTAGGTAAGACATTGAGGGATGACCCCGTGTCTACCAGCACATGGGAAAGGACTGCACCTTTACATTCCATGGTTATGTGCAAAGCCTTGTTATGGTTGCGGCCTTCCGTAGTCAAATCAGTGTTGGTGAACCCTAGTCCGTGACTAGCATTAACATTTCCAACCACAGCTTCTAACTGATTGACGGTGATCTCTTCAGGCACATAAGCTGCGTGCAAAACTTTGAGTAGTGCATTCCGGTGAGCTTCGGAGCACATAAGCAATGATAGGATTGAGATCTTGGAAGGCGTCTGATGAAGCTGATCCACTATTTTGTAATCACTTTTCTTGATGATTCTCATGAACTCATCAACTTCTTGATCAAAGGGTGTTTTCAAAGCTTCCTTAACAACCTGCTCTTCCTGTAACAAGCTTTTCCCTTTTGCCTTGGCAGCAGCTTCTGCTTCGGCAGTGGGTCTTTGAATTTGTGGAGCAAAGAGACGTCCGCTTTGAGTGAAGCCTCCGCCTCCTCCCACATTATCTATTTGTGGTGCAGGTGTTGATGATTCAAGAGTGATTTTCTGTCCTTCGCAGTACAGGTCAGAGCCGTAGTGCCAAGGGATGGCATTACTGCTTTCATAAGGTACTGGTCCAGGCACTGTGATAGTGACTGGACTGATGGCAGCTGCGGAAGGGACTGTGATAGTCTGTGGGTCGTAGTATATCGTGACTGGTGCTCTGATGGGAGTAGCACTTTGTGAGTTGTAAGCAGAATTGTTTTCGGGATCATAATAAATTGTAACTGTGGAGACATCTTCATTGTTTGTTGTTGATGTTGTAGGAGACATTGTTAGAAGGATGGGTGTTGTTGTGGTAGGAGATTCAAAATGAAGTGGTGCTGAAGTTGTAGCAGGAATGTTCGTTGATATCTGGTCAGCTGAAGTGACAGGTGAAGCACTTGTTGATGAAACCGAAGAGTTGTCTGGAACAATGGTTGTTGCAGTTGTAGAAGACTCGGGAACTGTTGCTGATGAGATTGCTGGATTTGTAGGAAATGATGTGGTGATTTGAAGTTGGCCACTCTGAATGAGACCATCTATGCCATTTCTCAAGTTATCACAACCATTCACTGAAATGTTGCAATAAGCACACCCTAGCTCGCATCCCGGGAATATTTGACATTCGAGGAGCTGGGCCTTGATCTCTACCAACGGTGTCCGAATCTGACCCACACTGGTTATCAAATAAGACAGCTTGTCTTCTTCAATAGCATTGATTCTGGGACCTCCGTGGTTTGGCATAGGGTTCTTGTTAACATTGGGTGGTGGTGCGAAATTCAGGGCCTTAGAGTCTACCAGGTCTTGTACCTTCATGTGCAAGGCTCTGCACTTCTCTGTACTGTGGCCAGGTGCATTTGAATGAAAAGCACATCTGGCGTTGGAGTCATAATTCCTGGGTAGACTATTAGGATCTGGAGGTGCCAATGTCCTTAGCTCAACTAGGTTGAGTTTCAGGAGTTGTGGCAGTAATGTAGCATATGGCATAGGGATCGGCTCGATCACCCTATTGGCCTGAGAGGGTCTCTGTTGGAATGGCCTTTGCTGATTGTTGTTGTTGGTGTTGTTGTAGTTCCTCGGAGGATATTGAGCTTGCTGATGGTACTGAGGTTGTTGCTGATAGTTTTGTTGCGGAGGTTGATAAGCTGGTTGTGGATGAGCTGGAGCGGGAATGGTGACTGCTGCCACAGACCTGTGAACATACTGGGGTCTGCCCCTGTTGGTGTGGATGGCATTGGTCTCGCCAGTTCTTCTTGGGCCTGCAAAAGGCTTCCTTGTATTGCTGGACGAGCTGGCACCGTTGTCAGAAATCTTGCCCATCTTTAACAGGCTCTCAATTCTTTCCCCAGCTATGACAACATCTGCAAAGCTAGTGGAAGAGAAAGCAGCTAGCCTGTCAATATATGTTCCTTGGAGGGTGTTCATAAACATATCTGCCATTTCCCTCTCCGACATAGGTGGCTGAACAGCAGCAGCCAATTGCCTCCATCTCTGGGCATACTCTCGGAAACTTTCTCTAGACGACTGTGACATTCCCATTAGGAGGGTCCTGTTAGGTGCCATATCTAAATTGTACTGATATTGTCTAATGAAAGCTTCTGCCAAATCCTTCCAACACCTGATGGTTGCTCTTGTCAGGTGGGAGTACCATTCTCTTGACGCTCCAGTTAAGCTATCCTCAAAATAAAACATCCATAGCTTCTCATCCATGGTATAGGCTTTCAATCTCCCCAGAAAAGATTGCAAGTGGGTCCGTGGGCAGGAAGTCCCGTTGTACTTTTCAAAACAAGGAGGCTTAAACTTATGGGGAATCCTGACCCCGTCTACCAAGCCCATGTCCATGACATCGAAACCCAAAGAGTTTTGAGACTCTAAGGATCTTAACTTTTCAGCTATCTCATCCAGCCTTCTGTCATAAGCTTCTTCCCCAGCACCCATTACTGTGAATTGATCCTCCTGGGGGTCTTCTTGCAGTACCCTGCCTGCAGTGGCAGTCCCTTGAACATTTGCAGGAATGTTGACCTCAGGATGGAGGTGGGGTCCAAATACAGGGGGATTGACATGAGGTTGGACCCTCTCGTTGTTGCTAGTCCCAGCAGTCCCTACATGGGGTTCTTCCTGATTCTGCCTTTCCACCATGGCTCTCAATCTTTCTTGGCTCTGATCCATATTGTTCATCACTTCCATGAACTGTGTCATCTGGGTTCTCATTTCCAATCTTTCGTTTGCCATTTGATTTCTGACCTCTGCAAGGTCCTGCTGTACTTGATCCATTTGTATGCCTGGAAGGTTGTTACGGGTTGGATATCGGTGCGGACGGTTGAGGGGAAATACCCGGCGTCGAGCAATAGTTCCTGAACATCACAACAGAGTTAGCGACAATAAAACAAAAACCTACAAAACAAACAAAGGGTTAGCATGCAATGCAGTATGCCTATTTGTTTTCAAGGTATCCGGCTTGGCATTCAGTTTTGACCCTTCCAGACCCTCGAAGATGCTGTTGATGTTGCTTTTGAAGTAAACTCGGATTGAACGAACTGATACATATATTACAAAAAGCAAAAGGTACATAGTCTGTTTACAAATACAAGCCCTCTGAGGGGTCAAAATACATTACAAGAAAATAAAATTACATGGAATGAAAGCAACAACAAGCAAATGGTCAAACACCGAGACCAAACTCATCCTCCCGAACTTCCTTGAGAAGTGCTTCGGTCACAGGATCAGCTGGACGCTCCGTGAGATTCCTAATAAGGAGGTTCCGGGTAGTAACAGCCGCAGTTAGCTTCTTGCGTTGACTTTGGTCCTTTGACCTCTTCACTCCGGCTCTGATCTTTAGCTCTGCTATCTCCCTCTGGGCTGCTGCCAAGGCTTCCTGCTGCTCTTTTGCACTAGTCTCCAGTTGTTCAATCTTATCCTGAGTCCTTTTATCCTCCAAAGTACGAGCTTCGGTGATTCTGACCCACCTAGCTTGACTCTCCTTCAGATACAAATCAGTCCTGGCTTTCTGGAACTGAGCTTCCTTGCAAGCATTTTTCAAAATTTGTTCTCCAGCCCTAGACTTCTTGATATAATCCTCAGACTTCTCAATCTTAGCCATATGCTCCACTCTCAGCTTCTCTAGCCTCTCAATGTCCATCCTACCATCATTCCTCTCCCGGAGGGTCTTTTGCAAAGCCTGAGTCAACTTCTCATTTCTCTCTTTCAAGCTCTCAAACTCCTCTAGGCTGACAATGGCAGGGGGTGGTGCTGAGGATGATTCAGGCATATCCCCCATGGTAAAGGGCATTCCAAAGAATTGAGCCCTGGCACGGGACCACTCATAATATTGTGTTGATGCTACATTGTTGCACTTCCCCAGAATGGTTACTCCCTTGGTTTGAACATTATCCCAGGCCCAGGCTGCCTGCCTAACAATAGCCAGATTAGGCTTGTTCTCGCAATAAAGAGTCTCAACCAGGTCCTGTGCCTTAGGAGTGTGGACCAGTGCATAGCCCAGTTGCCTTCTGAACAGCAGAGGATTGTAATTAATACTACCCTTAACTCCTATTAAGGGCACATTGGGAAAATGCCCACAGCTGGTGATGATATCCCTGCCTTTGGTGCTTTGAGTACACCATCTGATATCAGCCGAAGTTAGAGCAGTGAGTCTCTTAGCCCAGTTTCTCTGCTGATGAGGATTCAAAAATGCATCTGTCTTGGGCAAATGCCTGAGAAGCCAAGTATGGAACAAAGGAGCACAACACCTTACTAGTCTTCCCCTCTGCTTTTCATTCCTTTGGTGCACTGAATAGTAGATATCCCCTAACAAGGTTGGCACTGGGTTCCTTAGAATGAACAAATGGATTGCATTCTTGCTAATGAATCGAGGCTCATCTGCAAATAATATAACTCCATATATGCTCAGGGCCAATAAAGCACAGACTGCTTTCCACTCTCCTAAAGAAGCTTTCAGGGTAGCTTGAGAGATCAAGAAATCCAGGTGCAGGCCAGGGATTCCAGCCTTAGAAGTCATATGCTGCCCAACCAGAATTGGCTCCAGATGTAATGCCTTTGCTACCTCTTCATTACCAGGAAAGACCATCTCAGGGTTGAAAGGGACTCCACCCCTGATAGGTATACCAACCAATGATGAGTATTCTTCCAATAAAGGGCCCAGCTGAAAGTCCTGAAAAGTGAAACATCTCAATGGGGGATCATAAAACTGAAGGCAGGTGTGAATCAGGCTCCTCTGTGAAGGGTCCAGATCCATAACCACATCAAGTATATCTCCATAGTGTTCCCTGAACAGTGGTATATGGTCTGGAATGACCAGGGTCTGAATCCTCCTGATGTCAGATAGCTCTGGCTGGAAGAAGTGGTAGGTGATGTTACTCTTTTTAGGTGCCATGATGTTGAGGATGAGTGGAGACAGGTGCTGATGATGACACTGAAGAATGGGCCACTGACTGGCTGGTGCAGGTGACTGAAGCAAATAGCTGATAGCTGAAACAGATGCTGATGAAGATAGGTCAATACTGAAGATGGGGTCAAAACCAAAACCAAATGAAGATGGATACCCTGAAACACAAATAAGCAAATGTCAATATGATGCAATGGTTATGTATGCAAATGATATGCAAGGGTTTGTGACTGAGCTGGATCTGATCAAATGCCCTGATATAGGTCCAAGTATGTTTAAGAATTCCAGATGGAGGTCTATAAATCCAGTAACCAAGGTGGGGGGCTCAAATAAAGAGCCACATGTCCAGAGTTTAGAATCACAAGAACTGTTCCAACATGGAGTATTCTTAATCAAACAAAGTAACAAGGTATGTTGAGGCCAAGGGTACCTGCAAACCTGTAAACAGCCCAACCCCCTCACAGGTGGTGTTCTAAAACAAGGATCCTCAGACTCGGATCAGTTATGAGAAGTGTAAACACCTCTGACCCGGAGGTACAGTGTTTACAATAACCATAAAAGTTCCTCCTCTAATTCACCTCAGTTTCTGAAGGTCAATACTAAAGGTCATCCAGACTTAGCAGGCTTCCCAGATAGCCCTAACATTGCAGGAAATCTGCAACACAGAGTTCTCAAGAAGAAACCCATATCTGAACCGTGTTTCATATTCCCGCACCAGACCGAGATGGAATGGGAAAGAACATGAACCACTCTAGCCTAGGTGTCACTCAGGTCCCAGGTATAGAACCTTAACTCTCAGTAGAACACCCACCCACCAAAGCAAACAAACAGATCCAGCCAGACAGCATGACAGTATGATATAATGCAAAGCTATAAAGAAAGCAGTAAAACAACTGTACATAAAGCAGTAAATAAATACAAATATACAAACACAAGTAAGCACATAACACCCCAGTAAACACAAATCAAACAAACGCTAGGAGGAACCCACAAAAAGAACCAGAAGCCCTGGTTGCAGTATAAGGGTCCCCAGCAGAGTCGCCAAGCTGTCGCTCCCACCAAATGAAGCCGGGTCAAATGGGGTACAGACACGAACGGTCGGCGAAGGGAACAATGAGAACACACAGCCGTGAACTCACTGGAGATGAATAGAGTCGCCAGCTAGGCATTTTTATCCCGGAGGAAAGGTAATGCTGCATAGACCTAGAAAGAGATGGATAAGACGGTTTGCGACCAGAGAGACTGAGAAAGGGGGTTGGTTACAACCTGGGAAGGTATTAGCACCCAGATTGTCCGCCGTACTCGACGGGATCCACGCTTAAAAGATTTGTGTTTTAAAGGGGTAGTGTCAGTGCAATCTGTGTGTAAAAGAGCTGGGAAAGAATGTACAGGTGTCAGTGTAAAAGAAGTGTAGAGTGTGATATATACAGTGTCAGTGTAGGAATGAGAATGAATTGCTCATGATAATGAGGCTAAGAGAATGATGCTGGAAAGAGGGGGAATATACAGAGACTTTTGTTCGATAACTGTTAAGTTATGCCTACGTATCCTCTCGTGCAATGAGGAAGTCAGAACACCGTAGTTCGACCCAAAGAGACTGAAAGATGAATTGACTTGTGAACTGCTTACTTGTCTATGCTCAAGTGTATGACCTGTCTGGCTCAGGTGCAAACTGTCTTGCATTAGACGGAAGAAGCAAGTTCTCGTTTGTGAGTGAATGAGATGAGAAAAGAATCCCGAAGGAGACGATTATTGTTTGTTTTTGAATTTTCAGTCTTTTATTGCCTTTTTGAAGTTTGTCATAAGTTAATGAGCTTAAGCCTAAACCAATGGATTTAGTAAACTCATCACATCTTCCCTCTGATTAGGGGTAATGAGAGTACCTTAAGTGTGAAGTCAGCTTTACACACTTAATCACCTTTGGTGTAGGGTTAAGATCATTAACCTACTTGTGATTATTTAGGTGTTTTTGTGGTTTTGTTTAGTGTTAAGTAATGAGGTTAAGCCATAATCAGGGATTTAACAGACTCATTACACCATCCTAATAGAAGGATAATAGATGAGAATGTTTAAGCTGAGGAAAACTCCTCAACTTAATCCATGATTAGGGATTAAACTCATGACAAAACAAGCCTTTGATTAATTGGATTTTATTTAATAGTATGATGATGAAGTGGATTTTATGATTTGTAAGACAACTTGAGGGGGACTTGTCCATTAACACTAGGGTTAGTCCTTCTTAACCAATTAAGGAAGAATTAGAACCCTAATGCAAGGCCCAAGTTACAAGTGTGATGTCTTGATGATTATTAGATGGATTGATTAAAGGATTTAAACACATTAAGGGTTTAACACTTAGGATTAAAGTTATACACTCCATCCTAAGATAAGGATGCAGGCATAAGCTTAGTCACAAAGCCTTAAAGCCTTTAGGGTTTAGTCCCTGATTATGAGGTGAGAAGAGAAGACTCAAAGAGACACAAAGGTAAAACTAAGTGGGGAGACTAATCAAAACCCTAATCATTGTCATGCTTGGTTGTTCCTAAGGTTTGTGAGGTTTTCAAAAGAAGATCTTCAGAGGAACCACCAGGAAGCAGATGAAAGGATCAGGAGAAGCAAAGTAACTTGCTTCATTCAAGAAGTCAAGTCACTTGAAGAAAGAAAGTAAGAAGAAGAAGAATGAGCAAGCTCAATCTCAAACACATATAAAAATGCAGCAAGGATGCATAAAAGAGATGAAGAGAAGTTATGAGAAGTGAAGGCAAATTCACTTCTCAAAGTCACTTACCACCTGAAAAGTTAGAAAAGAAAATGCAATGCAATGCAAAAAGGGATGGAATGTCATGATGAGAAACAAAACCAGAAGTATATACATGATGCTAATGATGCTATGAGATGCTACAAACATGAGGCAGCCCATGGAAATGATCATACAAGCTCATGAATGCAAATGAAGCAATTTAAGAAGCAAGGACATACATGAAAAGTTATGGAGTGCACATGACATACAACATGGCAAATACATGATGAAATGATCAAACATGCTTTCAATATGTCTTATGATGTCAAATGAATCAAATGGATGCTTGAAATGTCATGGCAAGTCATGTGAGGCAAGAGAATGCAAGATGGATGCATATGGAAGCCCAAATTAGGGTCTATGAACAATACATCAAACAAAAATCAAAATCAGAAGCAAACCCTAAGATAAAAAATTGAAAATTCCACTCAAAGGACCCCTAATCCTATACTAACCCAATGCCCAAAGGAGAGGTCTCAACTCCTAACCTAACTCAAGATATGAATTTTCTAAGTTTCTTAGGGTTTTAGGGTTCCTAAACAAGAAAATTACCAAACAAATTGAAAATGAAAGATCAAATCATGGCCATTTAATCTCACAAACTACATGCTAAACACAATGCAATGCAAAAAGAATCAATGTCCAACTCTTCATGGATAGGCAGAAATGATTTTTGGAACTTTGGATCAAATTAATGCATAAAAATGATTTTAATTCAATGGAAAATTCTCAAAATGCATCAAGATCAAAAAATAAATTTGGTTTGAAGGTTTGACAATGTTTCTAAATGTCTTAGAACATTTCATGAATTTTTTGGTGATTTTTAAATACCTAAAAGTATTTTTAATAAATTAATTTTCATTAATCAATTAAAAATAAACTTTTAAATATTTAAAAATACTTTTTTAATGCTAAAAATGAAAATAAAAATATTTTTGTGTTTTAAAAATTAATGAAACTCTTGACAAAAAGTTTCATAATTTTTAAAACATTTTTGCTATTTTAAATAAATTGTATAAACAAATATGAAATAAATGAATTAAAATAAAGAAAATGGAAAAGTCAACTGAATGGAAGGCTGGGATGGATCCTGAGTTTGAAAGGGTTGACTGCGCGCGTTTTTAAAGGGCCGGGATTGCATCTGATTAAATTAATTTAATTATGATTAATTAAACTAACTAAAGTGGATTAGGGAAAATGAACGAATCTGGGCCATTCATGCACGCGGGAAGTCAACAAAGTCAAGCAATCTGACGCATGAGATTCAAATGGAAGTTAATGACTGGGATTAGGGCAAATGACATTCAGGTGACCGGAGGGAAGCTCCAGTCATCTTCTCCGGTGACAACAAAACCCTAGATCATGATTCAGGCAACCATTCTTCAAATTAAAGCCAGGGAAACATTCCTCTACTCAAACCTCACTCAAATCATCTCTCAAACTAAATTTCTCATGCTTGAACTAAGAGAATCGAAGCCATGAAGATTTACGGGCAAAGCTTCAGAGCTTTGGTAAATCCTCATTTCTCACTCATTTTCAATTCTAAACCCATCCCCATGACCAGCAAGACATAAGCAATCAATTTATAACTTAAAATGCAAGCTCTGAGAGAAAAAGTTTATGGCCATACCTGAGATGGAAGATCCTGTTTCTGGGCTTTCTGGGCTTCTCCTTGATGCAGACTCACTCCAATGGTTCTCCTGATGCTAATGGTAGGCTTGGAATGAGCTTAAGCAAGCTATTTTGAGAGGTCCAGTTCTGGTGTATCAGAAAATGGAGTTTGTGTATGAGTGGTTTCATGCTCTGTTAATGGCTGATTCTGGTTCCTTTTTATGTGTTTGATTTGTTGGTGAAGAGAGTTTTGATGTTTGGTGGCTGTGGAAGGTGATTCGAAGAAGGGAAGCTTTGTGACAGTTTTTGTGGAGAGTGAGTTCTGGCCAGCTTCAATGCTCAATGCTTTGCTATAACATCTCCAAGTTGTGTGGATAGCCTGTGGGGCAGGTCAGTAGGGTGGTTGTTTACTATTCCATGAGTATGGGAGCTTTTGCCAAAAAGTCAATGTGATTGGTACTTGAAGCATGGGCTATGGCAGCAGCAGTTTGAGGTCATGTCTGGCTTCAGCTTGAGTTGTGGAGAGCCCTTGGATTGCTTGTAGCTGACTGCAACATATGGATCATGATTTGAGAGTGATTTTGCAACTTGACAACTTGTGCTTTCTTGAGATTTTATGCTATGTACATGAAGCATTTCTTGCTGAATTTTGTTACATGATGTCTTAATTGGTCATGGCAATGCATAGAAATCAGTTGGTAATCACATAGCTCTTTGGAAAATGACTTTGCCAAAAATCCATCTTTTGCACTTGTAATGGAAAATGTCTTATGGATTTCTTGAAAATCAAGGCAAGCAATGCAAAATCCCTTGGGCCAATTCTGTTTTTTAGGTCATGTATGATCATGTGATGAAGTTTTGAAGCCATTTTGAAGTCACTAGAATGCTTGATACATGAAATTGCAAGTTTTCCTTTTAGTGCATAACTTGAAAATTAGTGATTTTTGCCAACTTTGACATACCATAACTTTTGATCCAAAATGAATTAGATCATGTTCTTGTACTTTTTGAAAAGGGAAAGATCTAATCTACAACTTTCATGACCAAAGTTTTTCCATTTGAAGCATTTTTGGATCAAAAAGCAAGGCTTGAAAAGTGGCATAAAATGACATATCCTTTAAAAGTCAACCATGCCCAAAAAAGTCAACTCTGCAAAAACTTCAAATTCTTGAATTTTGTGGACTTCCAACCTCTTCCATGATCAAATAAAGATCATATGCTCTCAAAATGATGAAGATCACCCCTTGGTTGGGTCATTGGGGGCCTCAGATGCCCTGATTTTGCACTGACTTGTCTAGAAAGTCAACTCTTGATCAGATGACTTTCCCATGGAATTTCTTCATGAAAATTGATATGCATACTCCCTATACCATATAGAGACCAATAGAAACAAGAATAACCAAAAAATTTGGAGTTATGGCCTCTGAAACCAAAACCCTAATTTTAGGTCAACTGTGCAGTCAAACCTGGCTCTGCATCCATACCAATCCCAGTTCTTGTGATTCTTTGGCATTCTTGACTTTGGGAAGACATAATATGATGCTTTAACTCACATATACCCATTTGATGTGATTGTTGACCTTTGGAGTGGCTCAAGAAGCTCTGGGATTGCTCAGATCACAAACCCTAGATGCAGATGACTTAGAACCAATGCAAAAGGCTCAAAATTGTGCTATGAGATGTTATGATTGTGTTTATGCATATGAAATGGTCACAAGCCATGGTGGGAATGGGTGAGGGCAAATTTGGGGTGTTTACAATAGCATCTCATGTTGCATCTTTTGCTTCACTGCATTGTTTCAAAGTCATCTGCATCTAGGGTTTGTGATCTGAGCCATCCCTGAGCCTTTTGAGCCACTCCAAAGGTCATCAATCACTTCAAAGAGGGTCCATGTATGTTAAAGCATCATATTATATCCTCCCAAGGTTAAGAAAGTCAAAGAATCACAAGAACTAAGGAAGGCATGGAAGCAGAGCCAGGTTTAACTACACAGATGACCTAGAATTAGGGTTTTGGTTTCATAGGCCATAACTCCAAATTTTTTGGTCATTCTTGTTTCTATTGGTCTCTATATGTTATGAGGATCATGCATATCAATTTTCATGAAGAAATTCAATGGGGAAGGCATCTGATCAGGAGATGACTTCTTGAGCAAGTCAGTGCAAAATCAGGGCATCTGAGGCCCCAATGAACCAACCAAAGGGTGTTCTCCATCATTTTGATTGTGTATGATCTTTATTTGATCATAGAAGATGTTAGAAGTTCACAAAATTGAAGAATTTCAAGCCATTTGCAAAGTTGCCTTTTTGGGAAAGTGACTTATAATGTAAACTTGCCATTTTGGGAAAGTTTTTCAACCTCTTCTTTTTTATTCAAAAATGCCTCAAATGAGAAAACTTTAGTCATGAAAGTTGTATATTGGATCATTCCCTTTTCAAAATGTACAAGAACTCATTCTAATTCATTTTAGGTCAAAAGTTATGGCTTGTCAAAGTTGGGAAAAATCACTTATTTTTCAGTTTTGCACCAAAAGAAGAAAGTTGCAAAACCTCATGCCAAGGCCAAATGTGACTTCACACCAGCTTCTAATCATCACACAAACATAATTCATGGATCATAATTCAGATTTTCCCAAGAAATTTCTCACTTTCATGCCTTGAATTCCAAGAAGCATAATTTACTTTTCATGAAAACCACAAAGAGGGAAATCTTGCAAGAAGGGTTCCTATGGTTTTGCTTGGTCTCTAATCAATATCAAAGTGTCATAACAATATTATGTGATGCATTTTGCTGCATATTTCTCAAGAGATGTCACATGTTCATGGCCAAAAGTCACAAAATGTAACAAGTTGCCAAAATGCAAAGACACTTCAAACTTGTGATCCAAGCCATACAGATCACCACAATTGATCCAAGAGTCATCCTTGAACTCAGCTGATGCAGTACAAGCCAGGAAACCATCTCTGCCACAGCCCATGCCTCAAGTACACCAAACCTTGACTTTTTGTAATTTCTCCCATGCTCTTGGAATAGTGATTAGCAGCCTCTACTAACCTGCTCCACAGCCTACTCAAACATTATTGGAGTGATATAGCAACTCATTCAGCCTTGAAACAAGACACACAAGCAGATTCACAAAAACTGGCCAATACCTTCATTTCTTCGAAACTGATCCCACAGCCATCAAACCTCACTTTTCTCTTCACCAATGAACCACACATCCTCCATGGAACCAAAATCCACCATTAAAACAGCTTGAAACCTTACATATCTCAACTGTGAAACCTGCTATACCAGAACTCAAACTCCCAAATCAGCCACCAACAAAAGATTTTGAGCACTCCATTGATCTCAGGAGGTTCAGAGGAGACACTTTGCATAAAAGAAAGGCCTGGAAAGCTCATAGTCACAGTTCATCACCTCAGGTAGCTTCAAACTTCAAACTTTTCAGAGCTTGCTTTTTTTGTTACAAAATGAAAGTACATGTTATGCTGGTCATGCTGATATCTTTAGAATCAAAAATGGTGAAGAAATGACTGTTTGGTTGCTCTCTGAAATTTCACCCGTGAATTTTGTTTGTTTTGATTCCCTCTGTTCTTGGGTTATAAATGATGTTTGAAGGGTGATTTGAATGGGGTTTAGGTAGAGGATCATTTCCCTGCGTTCAATTTGATGTGGGGTGACCTGTAGCACGTTTTAGGGTTTTTGACCCGCCAGAGAAGATGACCGGAGCTTCCCTCCGGTCACCTGAAAGTCATTAAGCCCTAACCCTAATTAGTTTGCCAGATGCATTCATGGCCATTGGATGTGGATTAGCTTAAGTTTTGAGTGGCCCAGATCAATTCATTAAACCCTAATCTGATTTTATTAATTTAATAAATCATAATTAAGTTAATTAAGCCAGAAGGAATCTCAGTCGTTGGTCAGCGCGCGCAGTCAACCAATCTCACCCCAGTTCAAATTCCAGCCTTTGGATCTGTTGACTTTTCCCTTTTTATTGTTTTAATTCATTTTATTTGCATTTTATTTACACGAATTTTAAAAAATAGCAAGACGTATTAAAAAATTCTGAAATTTTTTGTCAAACATTTCATTAATTTTAAGAACCCAAAAATATTTTTATTTTTATTTTTGCATTAAAAATTATTTTTGAATCATTTAAATGTTTATTTTTAATTAGTTAATGGAAATTAATTAATTAAAAATGCATTTAGGTATTTAAAAATCACCAAAAAAATTCACATTGCATTTTGAAACATTTAGAAACATTATCAAACACTCAAAACAAATTTCTTTTTGGTTCTTGACCTATTTTGACTTTTTTCATTGGAATTAAATTTGTTTAAAGGCAATATTTTGATCCTAACTTGAAAAAATTCATTCTGCCTAACCATGAAGAGTTTGATGATGGTTCTTCTTGTATTGCATTCTTCATAGCATATAGTTTCTAGGGTAAAATTGGTTTGAATTTATCTTTCATTTTCAATTTTATGTACATTTTTCCTCTTGAGGTACCTTAAAACCCTAGTTAACTTGAGAAAATCATAACTCCCATTAGGTTAAGAGTTAGGTCCCCTCCTTTGGGCAGTGAACTTGTGTAGGGTTAGGGTTCCTTTGATCCCATTTTCAATTTTTTTATCATGTCATTTGCTTCTGGTTTTGAATTTTGTGTTGTATGTTATGCATAAACCCTAATTCTTGCTTTCCTTTGCATTCATCTCCCATATGCTTACATTCAAGAACTTGCCATGATATTTTTGTGCATCCACATGATTCATAAGACATCTTAGGACATATTAGAATCATGTTTGATCATTGCATCTTTCATTTTCCATGCTATATGTTCATATCATTTCATAAACTTTCATGAATCTTTATGGTTCAAAGCTTGCTTCATTTGCATCCACATCCTTGTATGACCACCCACAACTCTTGACATGGGTTTGCATCATCTCTTAGCATCATTAACATCATGTTTATGCTTCTGACTTTGTCTTGCATCATGGCATTTCATCTCATTTTCATTGCATTGCATTTCTTTTGCTAACTTTTCAGGTGGTAAGTTGTTTTGAGAAGTGAATTTGCCTTCACTTCTCACAATCTCTCTTCATCTCTCTTATGCATCATTGCTGCATTTTATCTTTGTATTAGAGTGAGCTTGCTCATTCATGCTCTCTCCCAATTTCTTCCTTCAAGCAACTTGTCTTCTTAAGTGAAGCAAGTTGTCTTGCTTCTCTCTGCTTCTTTCTCCTTTCATCTGCTTCTCCTCGGTGGTTTCCTTGAAGATTTCTCCTCTTAAGCCTCACAAACCCTAGGACTTCCAAGCATGATAACATTTTAGGATTGTTTAGTCCCCTCATTAGTTCTTACCTTTGTGTCATCTTTGAGTCTTTTCTTCTCACCTCCTAATCAAGGACTAAACCTTAAAGGTTTTAAGGCTTTGTGATTAAGCTTATGCCTGCATCCTTCTATTAGGATGGAGTGTATAACATTAATCCTAAGTGTTAAACCCTTAATGTGTTTAAATCCTTTAATCAATCCATCTAATAATCACTAAGACATCAAGCTTGTAACTTGGGCCTTGCATTAGGGTTCTAATTCTTCCTTAATTGGTTAAGAAGGACTAACCCTAGTGTTAATGGACAAGTCCCCCTCAAGTTGTCTTACAAACCATAAAATCCATTTCTTAACCTTATCATTAACTAAAATCCACTTTAATAAAGGCTTTGTTTTGTCATGAGGTTAATCCCTAATCATGGATTAAGTTGAGAAGCCGTCCTCAGCTTAAATGTTCTCATCTATTATCCTTCTATTAGGATGGTGTAATGAGTCCATTAAATCCTTGATTATGGCTTAAGCTCATTACATAACACTAAACAAAAACAACAAGAACATCTAAATAAACACAAGTAGGTTAATGATCTTAATCCTACATCATGGTGATTAAGTGTGAGGTGCTTACTTCATACTTAAGGTATTCTCATTACCCCTAATCAGAGGGAAGATGTGATGAGTTTACCAACCCTTGGTTTAGGCTTAAGCTCATTAACTTATGACAAATCCAAAAGCAATAAAAGATTGAAAACACAAAAACAAACAATAATCGTCTCCTTCGGAATTCTTTTCTCACTTCTTTCACTCATAAACTAGAACTCGCTTCTTCCGTCTAATGCAAGACAGTTTGCACCTGAGCCAGACATGTCATACACTTGAGCATAGGCAAGTAAGTAGTTCACAAGTCAATTTATCTTTCAGTCTCTTTGAGTCGAACTACGGTGTTCTGACTTCCTCATTGCACGAGAGGATACATAGGCATAACTTAACGGTTATCGAACAAAAGTCTCTGTATATTCCCCCTCCTTCCAGCATTATTCTTTTAGCCTCATTATCTTGAGCATTTCACTCCTGTTCTTGCACTGACACTCCTCTTATACACTCCACACTTCTTTTACACTGACACTTGCATTCTTTTCCAGCTTTGGTACACAGATTGCACTGACACTACCCCTTTTAAACACAAATCTTTCAAGCGTGGATCCCGTCGAGTACGGCGGACAATCTGGGTGCTAATACCTTCCCAGGTTGTAACCAACCCCCTTTCTCAGTCTCTTTGGTTCGCAACCGTCTTATCCCTATCTTTTCTTAGGTCTATGCATCATTACCTTTCCTTCGGGATAAAAATGCCTAGCTGGCGACTCTATTCATTTCTCTCTCTTTCGCCGACCGTTCGCGTCTGTACCCCTTCTGACCTAGCCTCATTTGGTGGGAGCCACAGCTTGGCGACTCTGCTGGGGACCCTTATACTGTAACCAGGGCTTCTGGTTCTTTTTGTGGGTTCCTCCTAGCGCTTGTTTGATTTGTGTTTATTGGGGTGTTATGTGTTATGTTTGTTTGTTTATTTTCTTTATTTACTGCTTTATGTACAGTTATTTATTGCTTTCTTTACAGTTTCATACATCATACTGTCATACTATCATCTGCTGGATCTGGTTTTCTGTTTTGGTGGGTGGGGTTCCATTGAGAGTTTGAGGTCCTATACCTGGGACCTGAGTGACACCTAGGCTAGAGTGGTTCATGTTCTTTCCCATTCCATTTCGGTCTGGTGCGGGAATATGAAACACGGTTCAGATGTGGGTTTCTTCTTGAGAACTCTGTACTACAGATTTCCTGTAGTGCTAGGGCTATCTGGGAAGCCTGCTAAGTCTGGATGACCTTTATTATGACCTTCAGAAGCTGAGGTGAATTAGAGGAGGATCTTTTATGGTTATTGTAAACACTGTACCTCTGGGTTAGAAGTGTTTACACTTCTCATAACTGATCCAAGTCTGAGGATCATTGTTCTAGAACACTACATGTGAGGGGGTTGGGCTGTTTACAGGTTTTGCAGGAACCCTTGGCCACATCATACTCTGTTACTAGTTTTGTTTTAAGAATGCATCACTTTGGACAGTTCTTGTGATTACCCTGGACTTGTGACTCTTTATTTGAGTCCCCCACCTTGGTTACCGGATTTCTGAACCCTCATCTGGACTTTCTTTGAACATACTTGGGCTTATATCAAGACAGATAATCGGATCCAGCTTGATCACAAACCCTTGCATATCATTTGCATCATTTAACTTTTGTTTATTTGTTTTTCAGGGTATCTACATTATATCTGGCTTGGTTTTGACCCCTTCTTCTACATAGACCTCTGCTTCACCAGTTATCTGCTTCAGCTATTCTTATCATCACCAGCATCAGCCTGTCAGTGGCTCATCTCCAGTATCAGTATTGATCTTCATCAGCACCTATTCTCTTCAGCACTTATGGCTACCCCCAGGAAGAGCAACATATCATACCATTTCTTTGAGCCTGTGTGACTGGCATCAGGCAGGTCCAGTCACTTGTCACTCCTGACCACATCCCATTGTTTAGAGAACACTATGGAGGTATCCTAGATATGGTTATGGACCTTGACCCTTCTCAGAGGAGCATGATCCACACTTGCTTGCAGTTTTATGATCCACCTTTGAGATGCTTCACCTTTCCAGACTTTCAGATAGGGCCTCTATTGGAAGAGTTTTCCTCTGTGATTGGAGTACCTATCAGGGGTGGACCCCCTTTCAACCCAGAGATGACTTTTCCCAGCAATGGAGAAGTAGAAAAAGCACTGTACCTGGAGCCTGCCTTGATTGAACAAAGCATGACAACAAAAGCTGGAATCCCTGGTCTTCACTTGGACTTCTTGATTTCTCAGGCCATCCTGAAGGCCTCCTTGGGAGAGTGGAGGGCAGTTTGTGCACTGTTAGCCCTCAGCATATATGGGGTTATACTATTTGCAGATGAGCCCAAATTTGTTAGCAAGAATGCCATTCATATTTTCCTTCTGAGGAACCCAGTACCCACGTTGCTGGGGGATTTCTATTACTCCATTCATCAGAGGAATGAGAAACAAAGGGGGAAGTTAGTGAGATGTTGTGCTCCTTTGTTTCACACCTGGATGCTCAGACACCTGCCTAAGTTAGATGCCTTCCTGAATCCTCACCAGCAGAAGAATTGGGCCAAGAGGCTCATTGCTTTGACTTCAGATGATATCAGATGGTGCACCCAGAGCACCAAAGGCAAAGACATTATCACTAGTTGTGGGCAATACCCAAATGTGCCTCTGATAGGAGTAAAGGGTTGCATCATCTACAACCCTTTGCTGTTTAAGAGACAACTGGGCTTTGCTTTGGTTCACCCTCCCAGAGTGCAAGATTTAGCTGAGACCTTGTATTGTGAAATAAAACCTAATCTAGCTGCTGTCAGACAAGCATCCTGGGCTTGGGACAACATCCAGACAAAAGGGATGGCTATTCTAGGGAGGTGTAATAATGTTGCTTCAGCTCAGTACTATGATTGGTCCCGTACTAGAGCCCAAATCACTGGAATGCCTTTCACCATTGAGGACATACCTGGACCCTCTACAGTACCACCTCCAGCAACTGTCAGCCTAGAAGAATTTGAGAAGCTGAAGGAAAGGAATGAGAATCTGTCTCAAGCTTTGAAGAAGACTCTTTGGGAAAGGAGTGATGGTCGTCTGGACATTGAGAGGTTGGAAAAGCTTAGGGTGGAGCATCTGGCTAAAATTGAGAAGACAGAGGACTACATCAAGAAAGCAAGGGCTAGGGAGCAAATATTTAAGAATGCCTATAAAGAAGCCAAGTTTCAGCAGGCTAGGACTGAGCTATATCTGCAAGAGAGTCAGGCTAGGTGGGTCAGGATCACTGAAGCCCGGACACAAGAAGACCAGAAAACTCAGGCCAGGAATGAACAGTTGGAGGCCAATGAAAAGAAGCAGTAGGAAGCTTTGTTGGCAGCCCAGAAGGAGATTTCAGAGTTGAAGCTTAGGGAAAGAAGCTGACCACTGCCATTGCCACCAGGAACCTCCTCATTAGGACCATTACAGAGCACCCAGCTGGTCCAGTGACTGATGCACTTCTGAGGGAGGTCAAGTAGGATGAGTTTGGACTAGATGTTTGATTTCTTTGCTTATTGTTCATTTCCATTTGATGTACTTTTCTCTTTCTTTTGTATTTTGACCCTCCAGGGGCATGTGTTGTAAAACAAATTATGTATTTGTTCATCATTTGTAATATATTAGTTTGCTTTCATTGGGTTTCTTTTCTCAGCAACGTCAAGCATCTTCCTCGTGGTCTGGAAAGGTCAAAACCAAGAACCAAGTCGGATACCTTGGAAAAACAAATAAGCATATTGCATTGCATACTAACCTTGTTTTGTTTTGTAGGTTTTGTTATTATTTGTTTCTAACTCTGTTATCATCTCAGGAAATATTGCTCGTCGTCGAGTGTTCCCTGTCAACCGCACGCACCGGTACCCTACTCGCAACAACCTTCCTAGTATTCAAATGGATTAAGTACAAAAAGATCTGACTGAGGTCAGAAATCAGATGGCTACTGAGAGAACAGAAATGAGAAATCAGATGACATAATTCATGGCTGTGATGACTGGCCTGGCCCAGAGTCAAGAAAGGTTAAGGGAACTAGTGGAAAGGCAAACTCCCGAGGAACCTCATCTTGGAACTGGAGGAACAAGTAACAATGAGCGGGGCCAACCTCATGTTAACCCACCAGTATTTGGACCTCATCTAGATCCGGAAGCCAACATCCCGAGAAATGTACAAGGAAATACTGCTGGGGGGAGAATTTTGCAGGAAGATCCCCAAGAAGAGCAGTTTACTGTTATGGGAGCAGGGGATGAAGTTTATGACCGGAGGTTAGATGAAATTGCTGAGAAATTGAGATCTCTGGAGTCTCAGAATTCCTTGGGCTTCGATGTAATGGATATGGGGCTGGTGGATGGGGTGAGAATTCCCCACAAGTTCAAACCCCCGTGCTTTGAGAAATACAATGGAACCTCTTGTCCACAAACTCATTTGCAATCTTTTCTGGGAAGATTAAAAGCCTATACTATGGATGAGAAGCTGTGGATGTTCTACTTTGAAGATAGTCTGACTGGGGATTTAAGAGAGTGGTATTCACACTTAACCAGAGCTACTATCAGATGTTGGAAGGACTTAGCTGAAGCCTTCATCAGGCAATATCAATACAATCTGGACATGGCTCCTAACAGGACCCTCTTGATGGGAATGTCTCAATCTTCCAGGGAAAGCTTCAGGGAATATGCCCAAAGGTGGAGACAGCTTGCTGCTACTGTCCAACCACCCATGTCGGAAAGGGAAATGGCCGACATGTTCATGAATACTCTACAAGGGACATATATTGATAGACTGGCTGCCTTTTCCTCCACCAGCTTTGCTGATGTCGTCATAGCCGGTGAAAGGATTGAAAGTCTATTAAAAATGGGTAAGATTTCTGATAGCGGTACAAGTTCATCCAGTAATCCCAGGAAGCCTTTTGTGGGACCCCGAAAGACCGGTGAGACAAATGCCATTCATGCTAGCAGGGGCAGACCTCAGTATGTTCACAGGTCAGTAGCAGCTGTCACCATTCCAGCTCCAACTCCTCAACAATCAGCATATCCACAACAGCAACAACCACATTATCAACAACAAGTTCAGTATCTGCAACAGAGAGCCTACAACAACAAAAATAGCAATCAGCAACAGCGTCCTTTCCAACAAAGACCATCACAAGCAAACAGGGTGGTTGACCCTATCCCTATGCCTTAATCCGCCTTATTACCACAACTCCTGAAGCTTAACTTGGTTGAGTTAAGGATGTTGGCACCACCAAATCCCCTCAATCTCCCAAGGAATTATGATGTCAAAGCCAGGTGTGCTTTCCACTCCAATGCACCTGGTCACAGCGCTGAAAAATGCAGGGCCTTGCAAATGAAAGTACAAGATCTGGTGGATTCTAAAGCCCTCAACTTTGCACCTCCTCCGAATGTCAACAAAAATCCTATGCCTAATCATGGAGGGCCAAGAATTAATGCCATTGAGGAAGATAAGCCATCTACCTTGATCACCAATGTTGCACAAATTCGAACACCTTTGGTCGAAATTAAAGCTCAGCTCTTAGAGTGCCAAGTGTTCCCCGGGTGTGAGCTTGGTTGTGGGTATTGCAACATTGCAGTCAACGGGTGTGAAAAGTTGAGAAGCGGCATAGATGGTCTTATTAAGGATGGTATCCTTCAGATTTCAACAACGGCGCCTACAAATCCAGCAATTCCTTTAACAACAATTCCTGATTCTTTTACAACAGCAGCAACAATCATTCCTACCGATTCATCAATATCATCAGCAATGGCTTCGTCCATCACTTCAACAAGTCAAGTGTCAACAACCATTTCTTCTACAACATCAGCATCCAATTTATTAGCAGAATCTTCTACAACGCCAGCAAAAATTAATGAAGATGTCTCAGCAGTTACAATCTATTATGACCCATCAGATGTTCCTCCCAGCAGCAATTTTCAGCAACAAATCATGGCACCTCCTACCAGATCACCAGTCACAATTTACTATGATCCGCACACCGTAACAATACCCTTCTCCGCGGCAGTCAGTCCAGTTACTATTACGGTGCCTGGACCCGTTCCTTATGAAAGCAGTAATGCCATACCTTGGCATTATGGCTCTGATCTCTACTGCAACGGGGAGAAAATCACTCTGGATTCATCAACCTCTTCTCCACAAATTGATAATGTTTGGGGAGGCGGAGGCTTCACCAGAAGTGGACGCCTTTTTGCCTCACAAACACAAAGACCTAATGTTGAAGCAGAAGTTGCTGCCAAAGCAAAAGGAAAGAGTGTGGTACCCAAAGATCTGACTGCCAAAGAAACTCGGAAGACATCTTTTGAACAAGATGTAGACGAGTTCATGAGAATCATAAAGAGGAGTGATTACAAGGTGGTGGATCAGCTTCACCAAACTCCCTCAAAAATCTCCATATTATCACTGTTGATGTGTTCTGAAGCTCACAGGAATGCATTATTGAAAGTCCTGCACGCAGCATACGTGCCAGAGGAGATTACCGTTAATCAGCTAGAAACTGTGGTGGCAAATGTCAACACCATTCATGGACTGGGCTTTACCAATGCCGACTTAACAACTGAGGGACGTAACCATAACAAGGCTTTGCATATCACCTTGGAATGCAAGGGTGCTGTGCTGTCTCATGTACTGGTGGACACTGGGTCATCACTCAATGTTCTGCCAAAGAAAGCCTTGGTGAAGCTAGAGTATGATGGCTTGGCACTGCGTCCGAGTAATTTGGTGGTGAGAGCATTTGATGGCTCTAAACGATCAGTGCTTGGGGAGATTGATCTGCTTGTGATGATTGACCCGCAGACCTTCAAAACTACCTTCTATGTGATGGACATTCAGCCGACCTACAGCTGTTTGTTGGGTAGACCCTGGATCCACTCCGCTGGCGCTGTTACGTCTACCCTTCACCAGAAGCTGAAATTCGAGTGGGAAGGTCAGATCATCACCATCTGTGGGGAAGAGGACATCTTTGTTAGCCAACTGGCTACGTATAAGTACATTGAAATGGACGGAGAGATCCATGAAACCATGAGCCAGGGGTTTGAGGCCCTGAACATTAATGAAGCATCTGCTGTACTGGGAACTTCCATAACATCATACCAGCAAGCCCAGAAGGTTGCTGAGGAAGGTACCGCCCAAGGCTGGGGCAAGCTGCTGCCCGTGGAAAAGAAAGAAGACCGATTTGGGTTGGGTTACAGACCAACTCAACAAGATCAATCAGAGGCTGCCAAAGAGCCCAAGTTTGTCAGCGGGGGAATGCTCACCCCGGATGCTGTGAACAATTTGGAAGATGAGTCGGAAGATGAGCGCAACCTGGAAAGCTGGATACGTCCAAGGACCCTGGGGAGCCATGTCTCAAACTGGTCTTCCCAGGAAATTATATGGGTTACTCCTGCAGAGTAATTATTATTTCCTGTATTTTAAAGCATGCATCAAGTCTTGCATCTTGCCCAAGATGTCAAGACTCATTTTATAATCGGGCCATCTTGTATTTTGTGCAAAGATCAATTAATGAATATCGGGACATCTTTTGCAAATGAGTCTTTTCTTTTTCGCTCACTGTTTTTCATTTTTCATTTTTTGTACAAAAATAAAATGGCAATGTTTTTCAAAATAAATAACTTCATTGCCACTTTTTCTAAATAAGATAAAACCGATCACTAAAATGAACAAATTTAAACCCTTGCAAAAAGTGCCCTCCAGACTGCACCGACAACAACACTGCTATGACTTCGTATGACTTTGACAATCCGATCAATCAAGCCGATGAAGGGGTTGAAGAAGATTATGAGCTACCTGAAGAGCTATCTAGGTTGTTGAGACAAGAGGAGAAGGTTATCACTCCTCACCAGGAGGAGGTCAAAACGGTTAATCTTGGTACAGAAGAAGAAGTGAAAGAAGTCAAGATCGGGGCCTGCTTACAAGATTCAATGAAAGAACAACTGATTGCCATGCTTCGAGAATATGTGGATGTTTTCGCTTGGTCTTATCAGGATATGCCAGGTTTGGACACCAATATTGTCATGCACAAGCTGCCTCTGAAAGAAGACTGCCCACCGGTAAAACAGAAGCTGCGCCGTACTCGCCCAGATATGGCAATGAAGATAAAGGAAGAGGTACAAAAACAGTGGGACGCCGGATTCCTTGTTGTGCCTAGCTATCCGCCATGGGTTGCTAATATTGTACCATTACCTAAGAAAGATGGCAAGGTGAGGATGTGTGTGGATTACCGGGATCTGAATAGAGCCAGCCCGAAAGATGACTTCCCTTTACCTCACATTGATGTATTGGTCGACAATACGGCTCAGTTCTCGGTGTTCTCCTTCATGGATGGGTTTTCAGGATACAATCAGATCAAGATGTCACCCGAAGACATGGAGAAGACAACTTTTATCACACCCTGGGGCACGTTCTGTTATAAGGTGATGCCATTCGGACTGAAGAATGTTGGTGCCACTTATCAACGGGCTATGATAACATTATTCCATGACATGATCCACAAAGAAATTGAATGACATGATTTCCAAGTCCCTCACAGAAGAAGACCACCTGGTGAATCTGTTGAAGCTATTCAAGCGTCTGAGGAAGTACCAGTTGAAGTTAAACCCTAACAAGTGCACATTCGGGGTGTGATCCAGTAAGCTGCTGGGATTTATTGTAAGCGAGAAAGGCATTGAAGTTGACCCTGATAAAGTAAAAGCCATTCAAGAAATGCCTGCGACGAAGACTGAAAAAGAAGTTCGGGGGTTTCTAGGTAGATTGAAATACATTTCACGGTTCATATCTCACCTTACTGCGACCTGTGAACCTCTGTTCAAGCTATTAAGAAAAGAACAAACGGTCAGGTGGAATGAAGACTGCCAAAGGGCTTTTGACAAAATCAAGTAATACTTATAGGAGCCTCCGATCCTTATGCCTCCAGTTGAAGGAAGACCTCTGATCATGTACTTGACAGTATTAGAAGAGTCGATGGGGTGTGTGCTGGGCCAGCATGACGAGTCTGGTCGAAAAGAGTATGCAATATACTACCTAAGCAAAAAGTTTACCGACTGTGAACAACGTTATTCACTGCTCAAGAAAACTTGTTGTGCTTTAGCGTGGGCTGCTCGCCGACTAAGGCAGTATATGTTGACCCACACTACTTTATTGATCTCTAAGATGGATCCAGTCAAGTACATTTTTGAGAAGCCAGCACTTACCGGACAGGTTGCAAGATGGCAAATGATCCTCACGGAATATGATATTCAGTACACCTCTCAGAAAGCCATCAAAGGCAGTGTATTGTCTGACTATCTTGCTGAACAACCCATTGATGATTATCAGCCTATGAGATTTGACTTCCCTGATGAAGACATCATGTTCATAAGAGCAAAAGATCATGAAGAGCCTGTTCACACTGAAGGGCCTGACCCGGAAGAAGAATGGACTATGATGTTTGACGGGGCTGTTAATATGAATGGTCGTGGTGTTGGTGCAGTACTCATTACACCTAAAGGAGTTCACATGCCTTTCTCAGCAAAACTCACCTTTAACTGCACTAACAACAAAGCTGAATACGAAGCTTGTATTATGGGTCTTGAGGAAGCCATTGACCTCAGGATCAAGACATTGACTGTGTTCGGAGATTCATCTCTGGTAATTAATCAAACCAACGACAAATGGTACACTCACCAGGATCATCTGATACCTTACCGGGATTATACAAGAAGGTTATTGACTTTCTTCACAACGGTCAAGCTTGAGTATATCCCACGAGACGAAAATCAGTTTGCAGATGCTCTGGCTACCATTTCATCCATGATCAAAGTTCAAGCTGCCAACTTTGTGCCTCGGATTTCAGTATCCAGACTTGACAGACCAGCATACGTGTTCTCAGCAGATGTTGTTAAAGATGTTAAGCCTTGGTTCCACGACATCAAATGCTTCTTGGAGGATCAAACATACCCACCTGGGGAATCGTCTAATGACAAAAAGACATTAAGAAGGCTAGCTGGTAGTTTCTTCCTGAATACTGATGGTTCCTTGTACAAGAGAAACTTTGATATGGTACTTCTCAGATGTGTTGATAAGACAGAAGCAGACTTATTGATGCACGAGGTGCACAAAGGATCCTTTGGTACCCATGTAGGAGGACATGCAATGGCCAAAAAGTTGCTAAGATCAGGCTATTACTGGATCACAATGGATGCAGACTGTTGTGCCTATGCCAGAAAATGCCAGATTTATGCGGATAAAGTGCATGTGCCTCCGAATCCTTTGAATGTAATGTCTTCACCCTGGCCCTTTGCCATGTGGGGCATTGATATGATTGGCAAGATTGAACCGACTGCTTCAAATGGTCACAGATTCATCCCGGTAGCCATTGACTATTTTACCAAGTGGGTCGAAGCAGCTTCTTATGCAAATGTTGCAAGGCAAGTGGTAGCCCGATTCCTGAAGAGAGATATCATTTGTCGGTATGGAGTGCCCGAACGAATCATTACTGATAATGGTTCCAACTTGAACAACAAAATGATGGCAGAACTATGCCGGGACTTCAAGATCCAACACCACAACTCTTCTCCTTACAGGCCAAAGATGAATGGCGCTGTTGAGGCAGCTAACAAGAATATCAAGAAGATTGTGCAGAAGATGGTAGTCACATACAAAGACTGGCATGAAATGCTACTGTTTGCCTTGCATGGGTACCGTACGTCAATCAGAACATCCACTGGGGCAACACCGTATCAACTTGTTTATGGTATGGAAGCAGTCCTACATGTTGAAGTTGAATTACCCTCCTTGCGGGTACTAATGGATGTTAAACTGAATGAAGCAGAATGGGTCCGATCCCGATACGAACAACTGAGTCTGATCGAAGAAAAGAGATTAGATGCAATCTGTCATGGGAAGTTATATCATAAGAGAATGAAGAAAGCCTTCGATCAGAAAGTCAGGCTCCGAGAGTACCAAGTAGGAGATCTTGTGTTGAAAAGACTCCTCCCTCCTCATACAGACCACAGGGGCAAGTGGACTCCGAATTATGATGGTCCGTTCATAATAAAGAAAGTTTTCTCTGGTGGAGCACTGATGCTCAGCACTATGGATGGTGAAGACTTGTTGTCCCCTGTGAATTCAGATGCAGTTAAAAAATACTTCGCATAAAATGACCCGCTGGACATAAAAACAGAATGTAAGTCCAGGCAAAAATAGGGCATCCCGGCGAGTCAAAAAAAGAATGAAAGACTCGGGCAAAAATAAGGGGAAAAAAAAGAAAAAAAATGTACACCCGCTGAGTTGAAAAGCTGCATTGGACAGCTCGGGCAAAAATGGGTATCCCGGTGGATTGAAAACCTGAAAGGGCGATCCACGCAAAATAAGGGAATAAGCGAACAACTGCATTCTGAATTCATCTGTATCACTTGCAACATGGTAAGCTTCGAAAGGTTCAAGCTTCGGTCGGAATCAACCTTCTTCAGAAAACAAGATAAGAAGAAGGTCAAATGTCATACAAGTCATAGCAAAAGGGAATGCTCCTTGAAGCGTCATCAACATTGCCACTGTCTTTTTGTTTCTCAATTTGTAACGATCTCCTCATTTCAGGGGATCCGTTTCTTTGACTGTATCTTGCCAATTCAGGGCACACAAATTAATAAAATTAGATTTTCAGTCACGTCTTGTCTCGTATATTTTATTTTTCATTTGCAAAAATATCCGATGTCCTTAAAGATATTGATTGCATAAATACAGTTGCTTCCCTTCTAAAAATATGTGCTTACAGGAAATATATTTGCTCCCGGGAGTGTCTAAACTCCTATGACGGAATCTAGTAAGGGATACCTCGGGGAACTTGTACGTTTCTTTGTCATACAGGATTGCAGGTGTTCAAAGCACAACATGGGGCATGAAAGTTTCTCCCCAGTAGGCTGCCAAATCATTATTTCCTCAGCACACCTTCCAGACAGCACCAGAGATGCTTTTTCCCCATCAGAGTTTGTCAGGCATCACTTCTCCAACACTTCCTTCAGAGCAGTACCAGAAGGTGCTCATATCCCCAGCTGAGTTGTCAAGTATCATCCTCAGCAGGATTCCCACAGAAATCTCTAGGAGGATCTTTCAGTGATCTTTCTTCTTCCCCAGCCGAGTGCTAGACAGGGAATCAGCCCCGCAGAATTTCAACTTATATCCAGAAGAGCAACGCTTGAAGATCTCACGACAAAGAGACGAAAGCTTCTGCAGACCCCAGCTGGGTCCCTCATTACCAAGATAGGCATCAAGGACCTACTTCCCCATGCAGAGTCATGTATGTCAAAACTACCTCATCCCCAGCTGGGATGTCCACGTCAAGCGGAGCAATCGAATATCTTCACAGCAAAGGGATCCGAATCCCGGATTGGTATCTTTTGCATGATCATAGCATTTGCATCATACTCTTTCCCAGAGCGTAGCATTTCGTCTAATACGGAGCATTACGGCAAAAATCAAACATATTGCATAAATCATAAGCCATGTGTCAAACCAAACACTTGTAAATACTGACCTTTCGCCAACAATATACAAAAATACTTCTCAAGCTCCCCAGTAGAAAGCCAAAGCGCCCCCCTTGCACTCACTACACAGATACATATATTTATACACTTCCCTGGCACCCGTCCGTGTAACCTCCCCTAACATAGTTGCCTAAACACTTCGGGAACCATATACCTGTTTATAATACACTTTTTCCGACACCCGTCCGTGTCATGCTCTCCCCAACAAGTTGAACAATCATACGTGTCCCACTCATGTTTACTCATACAGATACTCGTCCGTATCTTGTATATACCACTTAAATCCCCTCAGAATCAACACTCGTCAGTGTTCTTTGTTAACTAGTTGATACTCGTCCGTATCATCATCTCTGAACATGCGTCAAGCGTTTGTTTCTACTGATACTCGTCTGTATCATAGTCTTAAGGATGCTCGTCCGCATCTTTGGTCTATACACCGTGTCAAACACTTATATTTTCCTGAATTGAGCCACTCGTCTGTGTCTACTATTCCCCCAGAAGAGTCCCCAACAAATCCTATTGAACTTTTTCCTTTTCATCTGACATTCGTCCTATGTCATGATATTTTCGGCAGCCGTACCTTGCCAGGTGATAGTCCTTCACCTTTTTGGATGATCGTCCTTCATCATCCCCAGCGGAGTATCTATTCATTAGAACCCCTTCTTATCCGACATTCGTCCTATGTCGTGATATTTTCAGCAGCCGTCCCCTGCTAGGTGATCGTCCTTCATCATTTTATCCGATGACCGTCCCCATTGTTGATCTTGTTATCTGACATTCGTCCTATGTCATGATAAACCCTCAGAGCAGCCGTACCCTGCTAGGTGATCGTCCTTCACCTCTTGATGATCGTCCTTCATCATGCTTATCCGATGGTCGTCCCCATCGTCGACCTTTTCTATCCGGCATTCGTCCTATGTCGCGATATTTTCGGCAACCGTACCCTGCCAGGTGATCGTCCTTCACCATTGGATGACCGTCCCTCATCCTTATCCCCAGAGCAGCCGTCCCCTGCTAGGTGATCGTCCTTCACCTTTAATGACCGTACCTCATCATCTGTTCCATTTATTTCTTCAACCTGATGGCCGTCCCCATCATTTACCTATAATCCCCAGAGAGTCTTATAGCTTTACCTGATGGCCGTCCCCATCATAATCTCTTATATCCCCAGCTTGTCGGCCGTCCCCGTCATTGCTTTATTTCCCGCATCTTCCCCAGCATGTCGGTCGTCCCCGTCATTGCTTTATCCCCAGCAGTCGTCCTCTACTCGACGGTCGTCATCCGTCGCCCGCACTTTATAAATATACTTTATTTTCTTTTACAATCTATATCCCTTTTCTTCTTCATTCTGTGAGTGTAAATTTTGGACTATCTTTGGTATTCAACCACAAGTTATCTTGTTTGCCTGCTAAGTCGTTGCTTACATCCTGCACAGCTAACTCATGTTTGAATAGGGGCAGCTGTAAACACCCCAAATTTGCCCTCACTCATTTTACCATGGCTTGTGATCTTTTCATGTGCATAACCTCAACCATAGCATCTCATGTTGCATCTTTTGCTTCACTGCATTGTTTCAAAGTCATCTGCATCTAGGGTTTGTGATCTGAGCCATCCCTAAGCCTTTTGAGCCACTCCAAAGGTCATCAATCACTTCAAAGAGGGTCCATGTATGTTCAAGCATCATATTATATCCTCTCAAGGTCAAGAAAGTCAAAGAATCACAAGAACTAAGGAAGGCATGGAAGCAGAGCCAGGTTTAACTGCATAGATGACCTAAAATTAGGGTTTTGGTTTCAGAGGCCATAACTCCAAATTTTTTGGTCATTCTTGTTTCTATTGGTCTATATATGTTATGAGGATCATGCATATCAATTTTCATGAAGAAATTCAATGGGGAAGGCATTTGATCAGGAGATGACTTCTTGAGCAAGTCAGTGCAAAATCAGGGCATCTGAGGCCCCAATGACCCAACCAAAGGGTGTTCTCCATCATTTTGATTGTGTATGATCTTTATTTTATCATAGAAGATGTTAGAAGTTCACAAAATTGAAGAATTTCAAGCCATTTGCAAAGTTGCCTTTTTGGGAAAGTGACTTATAATGTAAACTTGCCACTTTGGGAAAGTTTTTCAACCTCTTCTTTTTGATTCAAAAATGCCTCAAATGAGAAAACTTTGGTCATGAAAGTTGTAGATTGGATCATTCCCTTTTCAAAAAGTACAAGAACTCATTCTAATTCATTTTAGGTCAAAAGTTATGGCTTGTCAAAGTTGGGAAAAATCACTTATTTTTCAGTTTTGCACCAAAAGAAGAAAGTTGCAAAACCTCATGCCAAGGCCAAATGTGACTTCAAACCAGCTTCTAATCATCACACAAACATAATTCATGGCTCATAATTCATATTTACCCAAGAAAATTCTCACTTTCATGCCTTGAATTCCAAGAAGCATGAGTTACTTTTCATGAAAACCACAAAGAGGGAAATCTTGAATGAAGGGTTCCTATGGTTTTGCTTGGTCTATAATCAATATCAAAGTGTCATAACAACATTATGTGATGCATTTTGCTGCATATTTCTCAAGAGATGTCACATGTTCATGGCCAAAAGTCACAAAATGTAACAAGTTGCCAAAATGCAAAGACACTTCAAACTTGTGATCCAAGCCATACAACTCACCACAATTGATCCAAGAGTCATCCTTGAACTCAGCTGATGCAGTACAAGCCAGGAAACCATCTCTGCCACAGCCCATGCCTCAAGTACACCAAACCTTGACTTTTTGCAATTTCTCCCATGCTCTTGGAATAGTGATCAGCAACCTCTACTAACCTGCTCCACAGCCTACTCAAACATTATGGGAGTGATATAGCAACTCATTCAGCCTTGAAACAAGACACACAAGCAGATTCACAAAAACTGACCAATACCTTCATTTCTTTGAAACTGATCTCACAGCCATCAAACCTCACTTTTCTCTTCACCAATGAACCACACATCCTCCATGGAACCAAAATCCACCATTAAACCAGCTTGAAACCTTACATATCTCAACTGTGAAACCTGTTATACCAGAACTCAAACTCCCAAATCAGCCACCAACAAAAGATTTTATGCACTCCATTGATCTCAGGAGGTTCAGAGGAGACACTTTGCATAAAAGAAAGGCCTGGAAAGCTCATAGTCACAGTTCATCACCTCAGGTAGCTTCAAACTTCAAACTTTTCAGAGCTTGCTTTTTTTGTTACAAAATGAAAGTACATGTTATGCTGGTCATGCTGATATCTTTAGAATAAAAAATGGTGAAGAAATGACTGTTTGGTTGCTCTCTGAAATTTCACCCTTGAATTTTGTTTGTTTCGATTCCCTCTGTTCTTGGGTTATAAATGATGTTTGAAGGGTGATTTGAATGGGGTTTGGGTAGAGGATCATTTCCCATGCGTTCAATTTGATATGGGGTGACCTGTAGCACGTTTTAGGGTTTTTGACCCGCCGGAGAAGATGACCGGAGCTTCCCTCCGGTCACCTGAAAGTCATTAAGCCCTAACCCTAATTAGTTTGCCAGATGCATTCATGGCCATTGGATGTGGATTAGCTTAAGTTTTGAGTGGCCCAAATCAATTCATTAAACCCTAATCTGATTTTATTAATTTAATAAATCATAATTAAGTTAATTAAGCCAGAAGGAATCTCAGCAGTTGGTCAGCGCGCGCAGTCTACCAATCTCACCCCAGTTCAAATTCCAGCCTTTGGATCTGTTTACTTTTCCCTTTTTATTGTTTTAATTCATTTTATTTGCATTTTATTTACACGAATTTTAAAAAATAGCAAGACGTATTAAAAAATTCTGAAATTTTTTGTCAAACATTTCATTAATTTTCAGAACCCAAAAATATTTTTATTTTTATTTTTGCATTAAAAATTATTTTTGAATCATTTAAATGTTTATTTTTAATTAGTTAATGGAAATTAATTAATTAAAAATGCATTTAGGTATTTAAAAATCACCAAAAAAATTCACATTGCATTTTGAAATATTTAGAAACATTATCAAACTCTCAAAACAAATTTCTTTTTGGTTCTTGACCTATTTTGACCTTTTTCATTGGAATTAAATTTGTTTAAAGGCAATATTTTGATCCTAACTTGAAAAAATTCATTCTGCCTAACCATGAAGAGTTTGATGATGGTTCTTCTTGCATTGCATTCTTCATTGCATATAGTTTCTAGGGTAAAATTGGTTTGAATTTATCTTTGATTTTCAATTTGATGTGCATTTTTCCTCTTGAGGTACCTTAAAACCCTAGTTAACTTGAGAAAATCATAACTCCCATTAGGTTAAGAGTTAGGTCCCCTCCTTTGGGAAGTGAACTTGTGTAGGGTTAGGGTTCCTTTGATCCCATTTTCATTTTTTTTATCATGTCATTTTCTTCTGGTTTTGAATTTTGTGTTGTATGTTATGCATAAACCCTAATTCTTGCTTTCCTTTGCATTCATCTCCCATATGCTTACATTCAAGAACTTGCCATGTCATTTTTGTGCATCCACATGATTCTTAAGACATCTTAGGACATATTAGAATCATGTTTGATCATAGCATCTTTCATTTACCATGCTATATGTTCATATCATTTCATAAACTTTCATGAATCTTTATGGTTCAAAGCTTGCTTCATTTGCATCCACATCCTTGTATGACCACCCACAACTCTTGACATGGGTTTGCATCATCTCTTAGCATCATTAACATCATGTTTATGCTTCTGACTTTGTCTTGCATCATGGCATTTCATCTCATTTTCATTGCATTGCATTTCTTTTGCTAACTTTTCAGGTGGTAAGTTGTTTTGAGAAGTGAATTTGCCTTCACTACTCACAAACTCTCTTCATCTCTCTTATGCATCATTGCTTCATTTTATCTTTGTATTAGAGTGAGCTTGCTCATTCATGCTCTCTCCCAATTTCTTCCTTCAAGCAACTTGTCTTCTTAAGTGAAGCAAGTTGTCTTGCTTCTCTCTGCTTCTTTCTCCTTTCATCTGCTTCTCCTCGGTGGTTTCCTTGAAGATTTCTCCTCTTAAGCCTCACAAACCCTAGGACTTCCAAGCATGATAACATTTTAGGATTATTTAGTCCCCCCATTAGTTCTTACCTTTGTGTCATCTTTGAGTCTTCTCTTCTCACCTCCTAATCAAGGACTAAACCTTAAAGGTTTTAAGGCTTTGTGATTAAGCTTATGCATGCATCCTTCTATTAGGATGAAGTGTATAACTTTAATCCTAAGTGTTAAACCCTTAATGTGTTTAAATCCTTTAATCAATCCATATAATAATCACTAAGACATCAAGCTTGTAACTTGGGCCTTGCATTAGGGTTCTAATTCTTCCTTAATTGGTTAAGAAGGACTAACCGTAGTGTTAATGGACAAGTCCCCCTCAAGTTGTCTTACAAACCATAAAATCCATTTCTTAACCTTATCATTAACTAAAATCCACTTTAATAAAGGCTTTGTTTTGTCATGAGGTTAATCCCTAATCATGGATTAAGTTGAGAAGCCTTCCTCAGCTTAAATGTTCTCATCTATTATCCTTCTATTAGGATGGTGTAATGAGTCCATTAAATCCTTGATTATGGCTTAAGCTCATTACTTAACACTAAAAAAAAAAACAAGAACATCTAAATAAACACAAGTAGGTTAATGATCTTAATCCTACATCATGGTGATTAAGTGTGAGGTGCTTACTTCATACTTAAGGTATTCTCATTCCCCTAATCGGAGGGAAGATGTGATGAGTTTACTAACCCTTGGTTTAGGCTTAAGCTCATTAACTTATGACAAATCCAAAAGCAATAAAAGATTGAAAACACAAAAACAAACAATAATCGTCTCCTTTGGGATTCTTTTCTCACTTCTTTCACTCATAAACGAGAACTCGCTTATTCCGTCTAATGCAAGACAGTTTGCACCTGAGCCAGACAGGTCATACACTTGAGCATAGGCAAGTAAGCAGTTCACAAGTCAATTTATCTTTCAGTCTCTTTGAGTCGAACTACGGTGTTCTGACTTCCTCATTGCACGAGAGGATACGTATGCATAACTTAACGGTTATCGAACAAAAGTCTCTGTATATTCCCCCTCCTTCCAGCATTATTCTTTTAGCCTCATTATCTTGAGCATTTCACTCCTGTTCTTGCACTGACACTCCTCTTATACACTCCACACTTCTTTTACACTGACACTTGCATTCTTTTCCAGCTTTGGTACACAGATTGCACTGACACTACCCCTTTTAAACACAAATCTTTCAAGCGTGGATCCCGTCGAGTACGGCGGACAATCTGGGTGCTAATACCTTCCCAGGTTGTAACCAACCCCCTTTCTCAGTCTCTTTGGTTTGCAACCGTCTTATCCCTATCTTTTCTTAGGTCTATGCAGCATTACCTTTCCTTCGGGATAAAAATGCCTAGCTGGCGACTCTATTCATTTCTCTCTCTTTCGCCGCCCGTTCGCGTCTATACCCCTTCTGACCTAGCCTCATTTTGTGGGAGCAACAACAAGCTACCTCTGAAAGAGGACTGTCCGCCAGTAAAACAGAAGTTGCTCCGTACTCGTCCAGATATGGCCATGAAGATAAAAGAAGAGGTACACAAACAGTGGGATGCCGGTTTCCTTGCTGTGACTAGTTACCCGCCATGGGTTGCTAACATCGTACCTGTGCCTAAGAAATATGGAAAAGTGAGGATGTGCGTGGATTACCAGGATCTGAACAGGGCCAGCCCAAAAGATGACTTCCCTTTACCTCACATTGATGTATTGGTCGACAATACGACTCAGTTCTCAGTGTTCTCCTTCATGGATGGATTTTCAGGATATAATCAGATCAAGATGTCACCTGAAGACATGGAGAAGACAACTTTTATCACACCCTGGGGCACATTTTGTTATAATATAATGCCATTCGGACTGAAGAATGCTAGTGCCACTTATCAGCGGGCTATGGTAACATTATTCCATGACATGATCCACAAAGAAATTGAATGTTATGTAGATGACATGATTGCCAAGTCCCTCACTAAAGAAGACCACCTGGTAAATCTGTTAAAGCTATTCAAACGTTTGAGGAAGTACCAGCTGAAGCTAAACCCCAACAAATGCACATTCGGGGTGCGATCCGGTAAGCTGCTGGGATTTATTGTGAGTGAGAAAGGGATTGAAGTTGACCCTGATAAAGTCAAAGCCATTCAAGAAATGCCTGCACCGAAGACCGAGAAAGAAGTTTGAGGGTTTCTGGGTAGATTGAACTACATTTCAAGGTTCATATCTCACCTTACAGCAACCTGTGAACCCTTGTTCAAATTGTTAAGAAAAGAACAAACGGTCAGGTGGAACAAAGACTGCCAAAGGGCTTTTGACAAAATCAAGGAATACTTACAAGAGCCTCCCATTCTTATGCCTCCAGTTGAAGGAAGACCTCTAATAATGTACTTGACAGTATTAGAAGGGTCAATGGGGTGTATGTTGGGCCAGCATGACGAGTCTGGTCGAAAAGAGTATGCAATTTACTACCTAAGCAAAAAGTTTACCGACTGTGAACAGCGTTATTCACTGCTCGAGAAAACTTGTTGTGCTTTAGCGTGGGCTGCTCGCCGACTAAGGCAGTATATGTTGACCCACACTACCTTATTGATCTCAAAGATGGACCCAGTCAAGTATATATTTGAGAAGCCAGCACTTACCGGACGGGTTGCGAGATGGCAAATGATTCTCACAGAATATGACATTCAGTACACATCCCAGAAAGCCATCAAAGGCAGTGTATTGTCTGATTATCTTGCCGAGTAACCCATTGATGATTACCAGCCTATGAGATTTGACTTCCCTGATGAAGACATCATGTTCATAAAAGCAAAAGATCATGAAGAGCCTATTCACACTGAAGGGCCTGGCCCAGAAGAAGAATGGACAATGATGTTTGATGGGGCAGTTAATATGAATGGTCGTGGTGTTGGTGCAGTACTCATTACACCTAAGGGAGTTCACATGCCTTTCTCGGAAAAACTCACCTTTAACTTCACTAACAACGAAGCTGAATACGAAGCTTGTATCATGGGTCTTGAGGAAGCCATTGACCTCAGGATCAAGACTTTAACTGTATTCGGAGATTCAGCTTTGGTAATTAATCAAACCAACGGCAAATGGTATACTCACCAGGAGCATCTGATACCTTACCGGGATTATACAAGGAGGTTGCTTACATACTTCACAACAGTCAAGCTTGAGTATATCCCTCGAGACGAAAATCAGTTTGCAGATGCTCTGGCTACTATTTCATCCATGATCAAAGTTCAAGCTGCCAACTTTGTGCCTCGGATTTCAGTGTCTAGACTTGATAGACAAGCATATGTATTCTCAGCAGACATTGCTAAAGATGATAAGCCTTGGTTCTATGACATCAAATGCTTCTTGGAGGATCAAACATACCCACCTGGGGCATCTTCCAATGACAAGAAGACATTAAGAAGGCTTGCTGGTAGTTTCTTCCTGAATGCTGATGGTTCCCTGTACAAAAGAAACTTTGACATGGTACTTCTCAGATGTGTTGATAAGGCAGAAGCAGACTTGCTGATGCACGAGGTGCACAAAGGATCTTTTGGTACCCATGCTGGAGGGCATGCAATGGCTAAAATGTTGTTAAGACCAGTCTATTACTGGATCACAATGGATGCAGACTGTTGTGCTTATGCAAGGAAATGCCATAAATGCCAGATTTATGCAGATAAAATGCATGTGCCTCCGAATCCTTTGAATGTGATGTCTTCACCTTGGCCCTTTGCCATGTGGGGCATTGATATGATTGGCAAGATTGAATCGACTGCTTCAAATGGCCACAGATTCATCCTGGTAGCCATTGACTATTTTACCAAGTGGGTTGAAGCAGCTTCCTATGCCAATGTTACCAGGAAAGTGGTAGCCCGATTCCTGAAGAGAGACATCATCTGTCGATATGGTGTGCCCGAGCGAATCATTACTGATAATGGTTCCAACTTTAACAACAAAATGTTGGCAGAACTGTGCCGGGACTTCAAAATTCAACACCATAATTCTTCTCCTTACAGGCCAAAGATGAATGGCGTTGTAGAGGCAGCTAACAAGAATATCAAGAAGATTGTGCAGAAGATGGTGGTCACCTATAAAGACTGGCATAAAATGCTACCATTTGCCTTGCATGGGTACCATACGTCAATCAGAACATCCACTGGGGCAACACCGTATCAGCTTGTGTATGGTATGGAGGCAGTCCTACCTGTTGAAGTTGAATTACCCTCCTTGCGGGTGCTAATGGATGTTAAACTGAATGAGGCAGAGTGGGTCCGATCCCGATACGAACAACTGAATCTGATTGAAGAGAAGAGATTAGCTGCAATCTGTCATGGGCAGTTATATCAAAAAAGAATGAAGAAAGCCTTCGATCAGAAAGTCATGCTTCGGGAATACCAAGTAGGAGATCTTGTGCTGAAAAGACTCCTCCCTCCTCATACAGACCACAGGGGCAAGTGGACTCCGAATTACGATGGTCCATTCATAGTAAAGAAAGTTTTCTCTGGTGGAGCACTGATGCTCAGTACTATGGATGGTGAAGACTTTCTGTCCCCTGTGAATTCAGATGCAGTTAAAAAATACTTCGCATCAAATGGCCCGCTGGACATAAAAACAGAATGTAAGTCCAGGCAAAAATAGGGCATCCCGGCGAGTCAAAAACAGAATAAAAGACTCGGGCAAAAATAAGGGAAAATAAATAAAAAGAAATGTACACCCGCTGAGTTGAAAAGCTACATTGGACAACTCAGGCAAAAATGGGTATCCCGGTGGATTGAAAACCCGAAAGGGCGATCCACGCAAAAATTAGGGAATAAGTGAACAACTGCATTCTGAATTTGTCTGTATCACTTACAACATGGCAAGCTTCGAAAGATTAAAGCATCGGTCAAAATCATCCTTCTTCAAAAGCAAGATGAGAAGAACGTCAATGTCATACAAGTCATAGAAAAAGGGAAGCACACTGAAGCGTCATCAACATTGCCAGCACCTTTTTGTTTCTCAGTTTGTAGCAATCTCCTCATTTCAGGGGATCTATTTCTTTGACTGTATTTTGCCAATTCGGGGCACACAAATTAATAAAATCAGATTTTCGGTCACACTTTGTCTTGTATATTTTTCATTTATTTGCAAAAATGTCCAATATCCTTGATATAAGGGTTGCATAAATACGGATGTGCCTTTTCTAAATTACATGCTTACAGGAAATATATTTGCTCCCGGGAGTGTCTAAACTCTTATGGTGGAATCCAGTAAGGGATACCTCGGGACGCTTGTACGTTTCTTTGTTAATACAGGATTGCAGGTATTCAAAGTGCAACATGGGGCATGAAAGCTTCTCCTCAGCAAGCTGCCCAATCATTATTTCCTCAACATGTCTTCCAAACAACATCAGAAGGGGCCCATCTCCCCGACTAATTTCATCATCCTCAGCAAGATCCCCACAGAAATCACTAGGAAGATCGTTCGGTGATCATTCCTCCCCAACCAAGTGTTAGATAGGGAGCCATCTCCCCACAGAGCTCCAGCCTCTATCAGAAGGGCAATGTATGAAGATCTCACAACAAAGTGACGAAAGCTCCCACAAGCCCCAGTTGGGCTCCTCATCACTAAGATTAGGTCTAGCTGTAACCTATTTCCCCGAGCAGAGTCATATATATCATATCTACCAATGATCTTTTCCCCAACTGGGATATCCTTTCAAAGCATATCAGCTAGAGATCTTCACATCAACGGGATCCGGATCCCGGATCAATATCTTTTGCATAATCATAGCATTCGAATCATATTTCCCCTCAGAGCGTAGCATTCCGTCTAATACGGAGCATTACGGCAAAAATCAAACATATTGCATAATCATAAGCCATGCTTTGAACAAATACCTGTATATACAAAATACCCCTCTAATTCCCCAACAGAAAGCCAAGGTGTCCCCGTTGCACTCACAAATACAGCTACATGCTCCTTTTGGCACTCGTTCGTGTCATCATTCCCCAGTAAAGTCGCCCGAGCTTTCTCTACAAACAGATATATCAATATACCCTCTTTGGACATTCTTCCTATGTCGTGATGTTTTAGCAGCCGTACCCTGCTAGGTGATCGTCCTTCACCTCTTGATGATCGTCCTTCATCATCTTATCTGATGGCCGTCCCCATCGTTGATTTCGTTATCTGACATTCGTCCTATGTCATGATAAACCCCGAGAGCATTCGTATCCTGCCATGTGATCGTCCTTTACCTCTTGATGATCGTCCTTCATCATGCTTATCCGATGGTCGTCCCCATCGTCGACCTCTTTCTATCTGGAATTTGTCCTATGTCGTGGTATCGTCGGCAACCGTATCTTGCCAGGTGATCGTCCTTCACCTTAGATGACCGTTCCTCATCTTATCCCCAACAGAGCAGCTGTCCCCTATTAGGTGATCGTCCTTCACCTTAGATGACCGTTCCTCATCTTATCCCCAACAGAGCAGCCGTCCCCTGTTAGGTGATCGTCCTTAACCTTAGATGTCGTTCCTCATCTTATCCCCAACAGAGCAGCCGTCCCCTGCTAGGTGATCGTCCTTCACACTTGATGACCGTCCCTCATCATTTATTTCTTGAACTTGATGTGTTGTCCCCATCATTTACCTTTAATCCCCAAAGAACCTTGTTATTGTATTTAATGGTCGTCCCCATCATAATCTATTCATTTCCCCAGCATGTCGGCCGTCCCCGTCATTGCTTTATCCCCAGCAGTCGTCCTCTGCTCGACGGTCGTCCTCCGTCGCCCGCACTTTACAATCATGATTACTTCCTTTTACAATTTATATCCCCTTTCTTTTCCCCAGTGAGCGCAAATTTTGGATTGTCTTTGGTATTCAACCACAAGTTATCTTGTTTGTCTGTTAAGTCGTCGCTTACATACTGCACAGCTAACTCATGCTTGAATAGGGGCAGCTGTAAACACCCCAAATTTTCCCTCACTCATTTCCCTATGGCTTGTGATCTTTTCATTTGCATAAGTTAGATCATATCATCTCATATTGCATTTTTGCTTCACTGCATTGTTTCAAAGTCATCTACATCTAGGGTTTGTGATCTGAGCCATCCCTGGGCTACCTGAGCCACTCCAAAGGTCTTCAATCATCTCAAGAGGGTCCATGTATGTTCAAACATCATATTATATCCTCCCAAGATCAAGGAAGTTAAAGAATCACAAGGACTGAGAAAGGCATGGAAGCAGAGCCAGGCTTAACTACACAGATGACCTAAAATTAGGGTTTTGGTTTCAGAGGCCATAAATCCAAAATTTTTTGGTCATTCTTGTTTCTATTGGTCTCTATATGATATGAGGATCATTTATACCAATTTTCATGAATATATTCAATGGGGAAGGCATCTGATCAATAGATGACTTCTTGAACAAGTCAGTGCAAAATCAGGGCATCTGAGGCCCCCAATCATCCAACCAAAGGGTCTTTTCCATCATTTTGGGTGTATATGATCTTTATTTTATCTTAGAAGAAGTTAGAAGTTCATAAAATTTAAGAATTTAAAGCCATTTGCAAAGTTGCCATTTTGGGAAAGTGACTTGTAATGCAAACTTGCTATTTTGGGAAAGTTTTTCAACCTCCTCTTTTTGATTCAAAAATGCTTCAAATGAAAAATTCTTGGTCATGAAAGTTATAGATTGGATGCCCTTTTCAAAAAGTACAAGAACTTTATCTAATTCATCATAGAACTCAAGTTATGGCCTTGCAAAGTTGGGAAAAATCACAAAAATTTCACTTATGTACCAAAGAGGGAAACTTGCAAAACCATTTGCCAAAGAATTTTGTGACTTCAAACACACTTCTAACCATTACACAAACATAGTACATGACCTATAAATCAGAATTGCCCAAAGAATTGCATCATTCTATGCCTTGAACATAAAGAAATTACAAAAGGGCCAAAGCTTCACATATTTGCAAAACATCACACAAACTTCATCCCACTTGCTGAATGGACTCAAAACCAATCCCATGGACCTCCCTAAAGCCAGCTGCGCAGGACACCCCATTGTCCTTGGCTTGCCATGAGCCCATACCTCCAAAGACAACTTTGTGGACTTTATGCATTTTGCTCCATACCAATCACACTGCTCCACAACAACTCTCTGACCTATCAAGGATTGATATGTGGACCTCAAGCAACTCAACACAACACACAACACAAGCTGAAACCTCAGAATCCTCAGTATATACAAAAATCCCTCTAACTTGCAAAAGCTTTCAAAACTCATAACTCAGCCAACCAATCTCCAAACCTTTTCCACCATTCAACTCCACAATCATCACTGATCATTTCCCACCCTTCATTTTTCCTTGAAACACCCTGTATCAAAAACACGATTTTCACATTTCTTGAACTGAGTTTCAGCCAACTTCACATAGAGGCCATTTAAACTCCAACCAAGCATTGCAAACTCTTCAGGGGAGTCATTGGAGGTGATTTGAGGCAAAGAAATGGTCAGAAAGCTCCTGGGTTGAAAGCTTCACTTCAGGTAGCCATGGAATTTATTTTTCCAGAACTTCTTTTTTATGTTATAGAATGATTCTACGTGTTCCCCTGATTGCCATGATATGTTTTGTTTCGCAAATGGTTGAGTTTTAAGCAGTTCACAAGCTTTTGAAATTTCTGCTTGATTTTCCGTTTTGCTTCGATCCAAGCTGTTCATGTGAAATAAATGAAATTTGTTGGTTGATTCTTGTTTAGAGTGAGGTGAGGATCATTTCTGGAGAGTTTGATGCGTTTATTTTACGTTTTGAGTGAGATATCATGTTTGGCTAGCCGGAGAAGATGACCGGAACACTGTTCCGGTCACCTGAGAGTCATTAGGGTTCAGATTAGATTTTAATTGCGTAATTAGTGAAGTTTGAATTATAGCCATTCAGATGCGCACGCTAGTCAATTCCCTCCCTCTAGGTTTGAATCCTGGCCCTCAGATCAGTTGACTTTCATTAATTCTCATTTTATTTTCATTTTATTTGCATTTTTTTATCATTTTATTAAAAATAGCAAAACTCATCTAAAAAATTTTATTTTTTGCATCATGGTTCTAAATATTTTTCTCATTCTGAAAATAATTTTTATTTTATTTTTGCATAAAATTTGTATTTTTAAAAATATTTAAATTTTTATTTTAATTAATTAATGGAAATTAATTAATTAAAATACCATTTAAGTTTCTAAAAATCACCAAAAAAATCACATTGCATCTTGATACATTTAGAGACATTATCAAACCATTCATACAAATTTCTTTTTGCTTCTTGATCCATTTTAACATTTTTCTTTGGATTTAAGGTTCTTAAAAAGAAATATTTTGACCCTAACTTAGAAAAATCTTTTCTGCCTAGACATGAAGGGTTTGATAGTGGTTCTTTTTGCATTGCATTCCACATATCATGTAGTTTCTAGGATAAAATTGGCATGAATTTATCTTTCATTTTTGATTTGTTTTGCATTTTTCCTTTTGAGATACCCTAAAACCCTAGGTAACTTAGCAAATTCATAACTCCCATTAGGTTATGAGATAGGTCTCCTCCTTTGGGGTGTAATATCATATAGGGTTAGGGTTCCTTTGATCCCATTTTCAATTTTTTATCTAATGCTTTGCTTCTGATTTTGAGTTTTTGCATTGCATATTGTATGTAAACCCTAATTTTGCCTCCATTTGCATTCATTCATCACATACTTGCATACATGAACTTGCCATGACATTTTGTGCATCCACATGACATATAAGACATCTTAGGACATATTGAAATCATGTTTGATCATTTCATCACCCATTTGCCATGTTTTGCTTTCATTTCATTTCATGTGCATTCATAAACTTTCATGCCTCTTGTATGTCACATTTGCATTCCCATCCTTTGTATGATCATCCACATCTCTTGACATGCTTTCATACCATCTCATAGAATCATTTACATCATGGATATGCTTCTGACTTTGGCTTTCATCTTTGCATTTCATCTCATTTTCATTTCATTTCATTTCTTTTTGCTAACTTTTCAGGTGGTAAGTGTTTGAGAAGTGAAATTGCCTTCACTTCTCATAATCTTTTCTCATCTCTCTTATGCATCATTGCTGCATTTTACTTGTGAATGAGAGTGAGTTTGCTCATTTATGCTCCTTCTTATCTTTCCTTCTTCAAGCAACTTATCTTCTTAAGTGAAGTAAGTTGTCTTGCTTCCTTCTGATTCTCTTTCCTTCATCCAGTTTCTTCCATGGTGGCTTTTCCCTTGAAGATCTTCCTACAAGCTTCATAAACCCTAGGAATACCCGAGCATGATCATAATTATGGTTTGATTAGTCCCCCATTAGTTTCTACCTTTGTGTCATCTTTGAGTCTTCTTTTCTCATCTCTTAATCAAGGACTAAACCTTAAAGGTTTTAAGGCTTTGTGATTAAGCTTATGCCTGCATCCTTCTATTAGGATGGAGTGGATAACTTTAATCCTAAGTGTTGAACCCTTAATGTGTTTAAATCCTTTAATCAATCCACTTAATAATCACTAAGACACTAAGCTTGTAACTTGGGCCTTGCATTAGGGTTCTAATTCTTCCTTAATTGGTTAAGAAGGATTAACCCTAGTGTCAATGGACAAGTCCCCCTCAAGTTATCTTATAAACCAAAAAATTCACTTCTTAATCTTACCATTAACTAAAATCCACTTTAATAAAGGCTTTGTTTTGTCATAAGGTTAATCCCTAATCATGGATTAAGTTGAGGAGCCTTCCTCAGCTTAAATGTTCTCATCTATTATCCTTCTTTTAGGATGGTGTAATGGGTCCATTAAATCCTTGATTATGGCTTTAACTCATTACTTAACACTAAACAAAAACTCCAAAAAAAATCTAAATAATCACAAGTAGGTTAATGATCTTAATCCTACATCATGATGATTAAGTGTGAGGTGCTTACTTCATACATAAGGTATTCTCATTACCCCTAATTAGAGGGAGGATGTGATGAGTTTACTAACCCTTGGTTTAGGCTTAAGCTCATTTTCTTATGACAAACTCCAAAAGCAATGAAAGATTGAAAACACAAAAAACAAACAATAATCGTCTCCTCCGGGATTCTTTTCCTCATCTCATTCACTCACAAACGAGAACTTGCTTCTTCCGTCTAATGCAAGACAGTTTGCACCTGAGCCAGCAGGTCATACACTTGAGCATAGACAAGTAAGCAGTTCACAAGTCAATTTATCTTTCAGTCTCTTTGAGTCGAACTACGGTGTTCTGACTTCCTCATTGCACGAGAGGATACGTAGGCATAACTTAACAGTTATCAAACAAAAGTCTCTGTATATTCCCCCCTCTTCCAGCATTATTCTTTAAGCCTCATAGTTTTGAGCTTTGCATTCTTTTCTTACACTGACCCTTCTTTATTACACTTCACATTTCTTTTACACTGACACCTGTATATTCTTTCCAAGCTTTAGCACACAAAATAGCACTGACACTACCCCTTTAAGCACAAACTTTCAAGCGTGGATCCCGTCGAGTACGACGGACAATCTGGGTGCTAATACCTTCCTAGGTTGTAACCAACCCCCTTTCTCAGTTTCTCTGGTTCGCAACCGTCTTATCCATCTTTTCCTAGGTTTATGCAGCATTACCTTTCCTTCGGGATAAAAATGCCTAGCTGGCGACTCTTTTCAGTTCACCCTTGTGTTCTCTCCTTCGTCGACCGTTCGCGTCTGTACCCCTCTTGGCCAGGTGTCATTTGGTGGGAGCGACACCATGCAAGAATTGGTATGGCTCTGTATGAGGCTTTATATGGGAGAAAGTGTAGAACACCTTTGTGTTGGTCGGAAGTGGGTGAAGATAGAATTTTGGGACCCGAAGTTATTCAAGAGACTACGGAAAAGATTCGAATGATTCAAGAGAAAATTAAGCAAGTCCAAGATCATCAAAATAGTTATGCGGACAATCGAAGGAGACCTTTGGAATTTGAGGAAGGTGATCACGTTTACTTGAAAGTTACGCCTAGATTGAGATTGAAAGGACTGTTTAAGTCACGCAAGTTAAGTTCGAGATACGTAGGACCATATCATATCTTAGAAAGGATTGGTGAAGTTGCTTACAGATTGGCCTTACCATCCTCTCTATTTAAAATGCATGATGTTTTCCATGTATCTCAATTTCGTAGGTTCATTCACGATCCTCTTCAGCCTATTCTACCGGATTCCATCGAGATAGAAGCGGATTTAACTTTTGAACCCCAACTGAGCCGTATTGTTGGAAGAGAAACCAAGGAGTTAAGGAACAAAGAAATTCCACTTGTTAAAGTACAATGGGATGTGACGCATCCAGGAGATGCTACGTGGGAGTTGGAATCGGAGATACGGGAATCATATCCTCACCTGTTCATGTAGTCTTTTAAATTCGATGAAGAATTTCTATTTAAGGGGGGAGGATGTAATACCCTGTAATTTATTTAATTCTCCGGATAATATTATTTAATGCCAATAGGATTCCGGTTTGCTTTTAAGAAATTTTAATGAAAAACTATTTAGAGTGAACGGGGAATTTAAATTGATTAACTGATATTATTTGTTTAACAGGTTTTATTAAATTAATGGGTTATTTCTGGTGTAGCTCGCTTAGCGAGCCTGTAGCTTTTAGCTGAATTATGTTTGAATTCATAACTTGTGATCCGGGTATCCGTTTTTAGAATTTTGCATATAGAATTGAAGCTAAAAACATTTAATAATTGATGATGCCAAAAGATATTATTATCACCCGAATTTTTACCGACTTTTCAAATAATCAAGATTTATGTTAATTTGGAAAGTGTGAGATAATGGAAATAAAAAGTTACAACTTGTGAGGTATCTAGGATTCCCTTAGACTAGTGTGAATCGTAATTCGTATTACTTTAGTTCCTCTGTAAAGTCTTGATTTAGTTTCAGCGTAGATACTTCGCATTCTGTTGGAGCAACTGTAAGAACTAGAGGTAGCATTAGTGTGGCGCATGGTTGGGCTTGAGGTGGGTATTACATTGAGTCCCATGGGAAGCATGGTTAGGCTTGAGTTGGATATTACATTGAGTCCCATAGGAAGCATGGTTAGGCTTGAGGTGGGTGTTACATTGAGTCCCACGGGAAGCATGTTATAGGCTTGAGATGGGTATTACATTGAGTCCCATGGGAAGTCTAGGCGAGTTACACTTGAGGTGGGTATTAGATTGAGTCCAACGTGAAGTAATTTAGATAATTGTATGGACGTTTCTTTTCTATTTCGGTTACTTATAGAGAAGTGACTTTGGTACTTCATAGAATGCTGGAATTGAACCCTTAGATCCGAGAGAACTCTAAGATAGGGAACTTATTGAGATGTTTTATCTCACCCCATGTTGATGTTGTTATTTTAGGTACTTCAGGTTCCGCAAAGGGTAAAGATAAAGCAGTTTGATTATCTTTGCTTGTTTGATGGATTTTCTTCCGCTGTGGACTTTTGAGATCTTCGGATTTAGTTCTTATATTTTTTTTTATTTTGAACATCTTGTATAATTGTATAGCCTTTTGTACTAGTACTTTATGTTGTAGTGGCTATCTTTATGCAATGTGTTACTAAGAACTTGTTGTATTTCAGTACCAAACTTATATATATATATATATATATATATATATATATATATATATATATATATGAAACGTATGCTTCGATGTATGTCTTTTTATATGGGTATTACAAACCAAGTCAAGTAGATAACCATGCTTCTTGATGAATTGGGAGCTTTTAGAAACTTTTGAGACCAACTCCTTAAGCTTGGAATGTATCCTTACAAAGCTGATCCGGATAGTGTTTCTATGAGCAAAATCCATAACCTGCAACAAAGAACAAAGATAAATCCTTTGGTCCTTGAAATAGTTAGTGAAAATGCTATTTTATGATGTCATGATGTTATGATTTCATGTTCAAATTAGAAGATGGCAAACACAAACAAGTCACATAATGGCCTTAGGTTTAAAGGCTTGCATGAAGTTTATAGGTAAGTACCCTCCCCACTGAAGTTTAGTTGGTTCAACCTGTCCTAGAAATAGTAATCGGGTTCTAAGGGATCTCAATATCACTTATTCTTTTCAAAGGATGTTGTTTAGTATGGCAACTGACTTGCCAACCCAAACCTCCCAAGATTAGAATCTCAATGAGTGTAGCATCGAGTATCAACCAACTTCTGACTTCACCTAAGTCGGTTATCTCACTACTTTCTAATGGCCAAGATGGGTCAATTAGGGTTCTAGAGGGTAGTTAGTGTTAATGACAACATATGGCAGCCTCATGTTATCCGCAACTTACTTAAGGAACATCAAAACCAACCAAGATGTCACACTAACTATAGCCACCAGATGAACCATATCGGTATATGTTGTATAGTTTCCTTGGTCTATTGCTACTTACCTAAGGAACACTAGATCCGGGTTAGGATATTTCACACAGTAACCCCACAACACATACCCTTAAAGATAAATCAAATAATTCAAACAAGTATAATGATCTAATCCTAAGGTAACCCCTCTTTTAATTAGTATTCCCTAGAAGAGTCGCCAGTTCTGTAACACGGTGGGAGAACTGACTTGGATGTTTTTGTTTACAAAAACTATGTTGCGGATAGCAAGAGTCGCCACCAACTTTTATTTTATCAAATAAAGAAAAGGAATAAAAGAACAAGAAAGACCTTTGAAAAAGATTTGAGTTCGGGGGGGGGGGGGGTAAGTTATACAAAGGGAAGGTGTTATCACCCTTTGTATCCATGGTTATCCATGGGCTCTTACTTTCTTAGCTCACTTTACTTTTGTTTGAAAATAGTGGTGGTGTATTTAGAAAAATATTTCAAAGTCTTTAACTTTATAATGATCCTCGTATTGATGTATACAAAGTGTTTTGTTTGAAAGTATTTAAAAAAGAGTTGAGTGTAAAGAGTATTTTGAAAAGAGTGAGCAAGTACTTAAGAACTACTTACCCTAAGTTTGTAATGTCTTTCTTGTTATTTATTTCCTTTAGGGGTAGAATTTTCCTTATAATTAATGAGTAAGTAGTCTTTACCTTGGATGTTAAAGGGACGGGCGTAGAGTCATGGTCATAGAAGGCAACCTTTTAGGGGTATCTTAGTAATTCGAAGGGACGATCATCATTTTTTGTAGGTTCATCGAGGGACGAGATCATTTGTTCGTAGGCAACTCGAAGGGTCGTCGAGGGACTATGATATTTTGTTTGAAGGGTGTCACTCCCAAAGATTTGCATCCCGGTACAAGCACGAACGGTCGGCGAAAGGAGAAATGAAATGAAAGTGAATAGAGTCGCCAACTAGGCATTTTTATCCAGAAGGAAAGGTAATGCTGCATAAACCTAGAAAAGGATGGATAAGACGGTTGTGAACCAGAGAAACTGAGAAAAGGGGTTGGTTACAACCTGGGAAGGTATTAACACCCAGATTGTTCGTCGTACTCGACGGGATCCACGCTTGGAAGATTATGTTTAAAGGGGTAGGTGTATGTGTTATCTGTGTGCAAAAAGCTAAGAAAAGAATATACAAGTGTCAGTGCAAAAGGGTGAATTCTCAGGAACTGAGGCTTAAAAGAGAATGCTGAAAGAGGGGGAAGACACAGATACTTTTGTTCGATAATAGTTAAGTTATGCCTACGTATCCTCTCGTGCAATGAGGAAGTCAGAACACCGTAGTTCGACTCAAAGAGACTGAAAGTTAAAATTGACTATGAACTGCTTACTTGTCTATGCTCAAGTATATGACTCGTCTGACTCGAGTGCTAACTGTCTTGCATTAGACGGAAGAAGCAAGTTCTCGCTTATGAATGAGGGTGATGAGAAAAGAATCCCGAAGGAGACAATTATTGTTTGTTTGTGTGTTTTCAGTTTTGTTATTGTTTTTGGTGTTTTGCATAAGTTAATGAGCTTAAGCCTAAATCAAGGGCTTGTAAACTCATTATATCCTCCCTGATTAGGGATAATGAGAATACTTAAGTATGAGATAAGCATCTCAACTTAATTTCCCTGATGATGTAGGATTAAGATCATTAACCTACTGGTGATTATTTAGATGTTTTTGGGTTTTTGTTTAGTGTTAAGTAATGAGTTTAATCTCTAATCACAGATTAGTGGGCTCATTACACCATCCTAATAGAAGGATAATAGATGAGAACACTTAAGATAAGGAAGATACCTCAACTTAATCCATGGTTAGGGAGTAAATTCATTATATAACAAAGCCTTTATTAAGTGGATTTTAATTAAGGGATGAGATTAAGAAATGAGTTTTATGGTTTGTAAGACAACTTGAGGAGGACTTGTCCATTAAACACTAGGGTTAGTCCTTCTTAACCATAAAGGAAGAATTAGAACCCTAATGTAAGGCCCAAGTTACAAGATGAAGTCTTAGTGATTATTAAGATGATTTGATTAAGAGGTTTAAACAAATTAAAGGTTTAACACTTAGGTTTAAAGTTATACACTCCATCCTAAGAGAAGGATGCAGGCATAACCCTAATTCCAATGTCCTAAAACTTTAAGAGTTTAGTCTCTGATTATTGAGATGAGAAGAGAGACTCAAGGAGACTCAAAGGTAAAAAGCTAAGAGGGACTAATAAAAACCCTAATTATTATCATGCTTGGATATCCTATGGTTTGTAAGGCTTGAGAAAGATCTTCAAGGAAGCCACCAATGGAAGAAGCAGATGAATGGAGGAAGAAGCAGATGAATAAGTTACTTACTTCATTGAAGAAGATAAGTAACTTAAAGAAAGAAAGTGAGAGAGATGGAACACAAGTGAACAAGTTCACTTAAAAGACAAGTAAAATTCATATGAAAGAGATGAAAAGAAGTGAGAGGTGAAGGCAAATTCACCTCCCAAAATGACTTACCACCTGAAAGTGTTAGCATGAATGCATAAAGTATAAAGAATGAAGAAATGAAATGAAATGAGATGATATGAGATGAAATGACCAAAGTCATAAGTGTTTTTGCAATATGAATGTCATGTAAGATGATGCAAAGGCATACAAAATGCATATGTATGATCATACAAAGATGAGATGCAAATGGAAGCATGCTTTGAAGTTTGAAAACACATGAAAGTTAATGAATTGAGATGAATGCAAAAACATGGCAAATGAATGAAGAAATGATCCAGCATGGTTCTAACATGTCCTAAGATGTCTAAGATGACATACGAATGCAAGAAATGTCATGGCAAGTTCATGTATGGATGCGTGCAAGGTGAATGCAAGTGAACATGAGAAATTAGGGTTATATGGACAAACAAGATGCAAATGAACAAAACAAAATCATATGACATGATAAAAAATTGCAATCAAGCTCAAACAAAACTTAACCCATATTAGGCCACACCCCAAAGGAGGAGGTCAGAAGCCTAACCAATCAAAAGTTAGGAATTTCCTAAGTTTCCTAGGGTTTTTGGGTGGTTCAAAGGGAAAAATGAAAATCAATTTGGAAATGCAAGATAAATTTATGAGATAAATGACCTATAAACTACATGCAATATACAAAACAATGCAAAAGGAATCAATTTCAAACTCTTCTTGGTTAGGCAGAAATAATTTTTTCAAGTTAGGGTTCAAAAAAAATGATTTTAATGACCCTTAATTCAAAGAAAATTCACAAATTATGATCAAACCTAAAAATAAATTTGTATGTAGAGTTTGAAAATGTTTCTAAATGCATTGGGATGATTCATGATTTTTTTGGTGATTTTTAGAAACCTAAATGTATTTTTAATTAATTAAAAGACTTTAATTAATTAAAAATAATATTTAAATATTTTAAAAATTATTTTTTAATGCAAAAAATAAAATAAAAATCATTTTTGGAATGAGAAAAATATTTAAAGTCAGAATGCAAAAGATAATATTTTTGGATGCTTTTTGGTATTTTAAATTAAATATGCAAGAAAATGCAATTAAAATGAAATAAAAATGAATTAAAATGAAAGTATGCTGATCTGGTGGCTGAGATTTAAACCGGGCTTGGAGGGAATTGACTGTGCGCGCAGATCAATGGCCCACATTCAAACTGGCTTTTAATTACATTTTAAATTAATTAATCAGGATTAAAAGATAATGACTCCATTTGGACCACATGCTCACTAACCCTAATCCTCATCTAACGGCCACAAACGCGTCTGGGGATTTAATCAGAGTTTTAGCCCTAATGACTTTCAGGTGGCCGGAGAAGACCTCCGGTCATCTTCTCCGGCCAGCTCCTCACCCTAACTTCCACCCTAGGCTAACCCAACCCCTCTAAAGCTCCAGAATCAATCTCATAACATCCCTAAGCAAGAATCCATCATCAAAACACATTTATCATTCATCAAAAACAAGATTCGAAGCAAATCGTGAAAATGAACAAAACTTTCAGAAGTTCAATACATACTCACTTCTCAATCATTTTCAAAATAAATCATATCAGGATGATCAGTGAAGCATGAGGAATCATTTAGAAACTTAAATAACAAGTTTTGGAAAAAAAGTTCATGAAGCTACCTAAGTTGAAGCTTTGTGTTCTTGAGCTTTCTGGCCTCCCTCTTGGTTCAAATCCACCCTAATGATCTTCCTGATGATGAAGATGAGCTTAGAGCAAGCTTGTGATGGCTGTTTTGAAGGTTTTGTTTCTAAAGTTGCAGAAATCGTATTTCTGATTTAATGGCTTTTAGGCTATAGTGGAAGGTGCTTTGTGATCCTTAGGCTATGTGGAGATGATTGGTGAAAGAAAATTGAAGTTTCAGTGGTTGGTTTTTGAGTTTCGAAGAAGGGAAGTTTTTGACAAATTTTGTGGATTCTGAGTGTCTGGAAGATTCAGGCTTCAATGTTATGTGTTTTGTGTTCCTTAGGGTTTGTATAAGGTGTCTTTATTGGTTCAGAGAGTTGTTGTGGCCTAATGTGATTGGTATGGGAGGAAATGCAAAAATTTCAACTTATGTGTACTTGAGGTATGGGCCATGGCAGGTCTGATTTCTTGGGGTGTCTGGCCTCAGCTGACTTTGTGGAGAGCCATAGAATCAGATTGCATGAGTTGGCACAAGTGGATGGAGAGTTTCATACCATTTTGCAATTCTTGAAAGTTTTGGCCCTTTTTGATTTCTTGAAGTTCAAGTCATGGAAATACATGGTTCAATGCACAATTATGATGTTTAGAGGTCCAATTTACATATTGTGAAATGTTTGTGTCCATTTGAAGTCATTAGAATGCTTGAATATGCCAATTTGAAAAATCCCTCTTTGACATGAAACTTGAAATTTTATGATTTCTGCAAACCTTGAAAGGCCATATCTTGAGTTCTATGATGAATTAAGACATGTTGTACTTTTTGAAAAGGGAAAGATCCAATCTACAAATTTCATGACCAAGAATTTTTCATTTGAAGCATTTTTGGTTGAGAAAGAGGAGGTTGAAAAACTTTCCCAAAATGGAAAGTTTGCATTTCAAGTCATTTCCATTTTTGGCAAGTTTGCAAATGGCTCAAAATTCTTCAATTTTGTGAACTTCCAACCTCTTCTAAGATCAAATAAAGATCATATAAATTTAATTTGATGAAAACAACCCTTTGATTCCATTGTTGGGGGCCTCAGATGCCCTGATTTTGACTTAACTTGCTCAAGAAGTTACCCAGTGAACAAATGACTTCCACAATGAATTTCTTCATCAAACTTGGTACAATGATCCTTATAACATCTTAAGAATATTAGAAACAAGAATGGTCCAAAAATTTGGAGTTAAGGCCTCTGAAACCAAAACCCTAATTTTGGTCATCTATGCAGTGAAAACCCTAGCTCTGCTTCCATGCCTTTGCCAGTTCTTGTAATCCCTTGACTTTCATGAACTTTAAGGAGTATAATATGATGGTAGAACACACATGGACCCTCTTAGAAAGCTTTGAGGCCTTTGGGATGGTTCAAAGGGATTCTTGGATTGCTCAGATCACAAACCCTAGATGTAGATGAACTTGAACTATGCAGATGAAACAAATATGCAATGTGATGTGGTAACCTTATGCTTATGCAAAAATGAAAGATCACAAGCCATGGTGTGATATGAGTGAGGGAAAATTTTGGGTGCTTACAGCTGCCCCTATTCAAACATGAGGTAGCTGTGCAGGATGTAAGCGACGGGCTTAACAGACAAACAAGATAACTTGTGGTTGAATACCAAAGACAGTCCAAAATTTGCACTCGCTGGATAGAAGAAGAAAAGGGATATAAATTGTAGAAAGGTAGTATAGTATGATTATCAAATAAAACGATGGAGGAGGACCATCGAGCAGAGGACGACTGCTGGGGATAAACGGTAAACCAAGCAATGACGGGGACGGCCGACAAGCTGGGGAAATAAAGAGACCATGACGGGGACGACCATCAGGTAAAGAAACAAGATTCTCTGGGGATTAAAGTAAAGGCATTGATGGGGATAGCCATCGGGCTTGGAAAGTAAAGTAAGCAACAATGGGGACGACCATAGGGTTAAAGAATAAATGAAATAATAATGAGGGACGATCATCAAAAGGTGAAAGATGATCACCTAGCAGGGGACGACTACTCTTTAACACGACATATGACGAATGTCGGATAGAAAAAGGTCAACAATGGGGACGGCCATCAGATAAGCATGATGAAGGACGATCATCAAGAGGTGAAGGATGATCACCTAGCAGGGTACGACTGCTCTTGGGGTTTATCACGACATATGACGAATGTCGGATAACAAGATCAACAATGGGGACGGCCATCGGATAAAATGATGAGGGACGGTCATCAAAAGGTGAAGGACGATCACCTAGCAGGGTATGGCTGCTCTTTATCACGACATAGGACGAATGTCAGATAGAAAAGGGTTCCACTAATGGGGACTCCGCTGGGGAAGGGATGAGGGACGATCATCCAAAGGTGAAGGACGATCACCTGGCAGGGTACGGCTGCCGAAAGTATCACGACATAGGACGAATGTCGGATAGAAGAAAGTTGTTTTGTTGGTGACTTACTAGGGAATGGTAAACACGGACGAGTGCTTACGCTCAAGAATAAAAGGTACAGGTGTTTGTTGTTGTGTATAGATTAAAGATGTGGACGAGCATCCTTTGGACCATGATATGGACGAGTATCGATAGAAACAAACGCTGACGCGAGTTCAGAGATGATGGTACGGACGAGTACCAACTGGTTAACAAAGAACACAGACGAGTGTCAGATCTGTGAGGAGTGATATATAAACAAGATACGGACGAGTATCCAAGGCTTAAGTATGAGTGAGTATTGGTTTGTTGGTGAAGTATGAGTAAGACACTGACGAGTGTTTGATTTGCTGGGAAATGTATGACACGGGTGTCAAATATATACTATATATAAACATGCATCTGTTTGAGAATGCAAAGAGATATACTTTGACTTTCTGTGGGGATAGGATGACACGGACGGGTGTCGAAAAGAGTGTGTTATAAACAAGTACTTGGTTTGCGGAAAGTGTTTTGGCAACCATGCTGGGGAAGTATGACACAGACGAGTGTCAAAAAGGGCATGTATAGGTATTTGTATTTGAGAGCGCAAAGGGGACGCTTTGGCTTATATCTGCAGGGGATATGAGTTTTTATATACATTGCTGATGAAATACTGATGGTAATTGTAGATGACTGGCTCGAACTTGGCTTGTGATCATGCAAATGTTTGATTTTTGTCGTAATGCTCCGTATTAAACGGAATGCTATGCTTATTCGGTGAATATGATGCTGATGCTATGATTATGCAAAGAGAAACTGATCTGGGACTCGGATCCTGCTAGGATAAAGATCTCTGGTTGATCTACTTGGAAGAATAACCCGACTGGGGAAGAGATCAATGGATCTGTCAGGAGAGATAGCTCTGCTTGGGGAAATAGATCTTTGGTAGATCTACCCATAAGGAGAACTCAGTTGGGGAGAAGGAAACTTTCGTCACTTTGTTGGGTAAGAGTTTCAGGCATTGCTCTTCTGGGGAGAGGATGGGAACTTTGTGGGGAGACAGTTCTTTTAACCTGCTGAGGATGAAATCTGGAACTCTGGTGGGGATCTCGGCTGGGGAAGCTCCTGTTGAGTAGACTTGTGCTGGGGATGAGGAGGCTTTGGCAACTTCGTTGCGGAAAAGCAGTTCAGATATTGCTCGGGAGATCCCGCTTAGGGAAGTAGCATGCTGGGGATTCGGTGCTTGACATGCCCCATGTTGCGTATTGAATACCTGCAACACGTTAAGACAAAAGAAATGCACAAGTATCCTGAGGTATCCCTTACCAGATTCCGTCATAGGAGTTAAGCTTCCTGAAAGTAAATTTATTTCCTGCAAGCATTTATTAAAAACGGCTCATTTGTATTATGCAAGTATTGTATCATGAATATTTGACATTTTGCAAACGAAACAAAAATGTATAAAACGAGGTGTGACTGAAAACTTCTGATTTTATTAATCTGGGAGCCCTGAATTGGCAAATACAGTCAAAGAAACAAATCCCCTGAAATGAGGAGATTGCTATAAATTGAGAAAAGTAAATGTGTTGGCAATGTTGATGACATTCCGGTGAGCTTCCTTTGCTATGACCTGTATGACCTTGACGTTCTTCTCATCTGATTTTCTGAAGAAGGTTGATTCTGACCGATGCTTTATCCTTTCGAAGCTTACCATGTTGTGAATGATACAGACAAATTCAGAATGCAGTTGTTCGCTTATTCCCTGATTTTGCGTGGATCGCCCTTTCGGGTTTTCAATCCACCGGGATGCCCATTTTTTGCCTGAGCTGCCCAATTCGGCTTTTCAACTCAGTGGGTGTACATTTTTTTTCAATTTTCCCTTATTTTTGCCCGAGTCTTTTATTCTGTTTTTGACTCGCCGTGATGCCCTATTTTTGCCTGGACTTACATTATGTTTTTATGTCCAGCGGGTCATTTTATGCGAAGTATTTTTTAACTGCATCTGAATTCACAGGGGATAAGAAATCTTCACCATCCATAGTAGTGAGCATCAGTGCTCCACCAGAGAAAACCTTCTTTACTATGAATGGACCATCGTAATTTGGAGTCCACTTGCCCCTGTGGTCTGTATGAGGAGGAAGAAGTCTTTTCAGCACAAGATCTCCCACTTGGTATTCCCGAAGCCTGACTTTCTGGTCGAAGGCCTTCTTCATCCTTTTCTGATATAATTGCCCATGACAGATGGCAGCTAGTCTCTTCTTTTCGACCAGATTTAGTTGATTGTACCGAGAACGGACCCATTCTACTTCGTCCAACTTTACATCCATCATTACCCGTAAGGAGGGTAACTCAACTTCAACAGGCAGGACAACTTCCATACCGTATACCAGCTGATAAGGTGTTGCCCCGGTGGACGTTCTGATTGAGGTTCGATATCCATGCAAGGAAAATGGTAGAACCTCATGCCAGTCTTTGTAAGTAACCACCATCTTTTGCACAATCTTCTTGATGTTTTTGTTAGCTGCCTCAAAAGCGTCGTTCATCTTTGGCCTGTAAGGAGAAAAGTTGTGATGTTGGATTTTGAAGTCTCGACACAGTTCTGACATCATTTTGTCGTTCAAATTGGAACCATTATCAGTAATGATCCACTCGGGTACTCCATATCGACAGATGATGTCTCTTTTCAGGAATTTGGCTACCACTTGTCTGGTGACGTTTGCATACGAAGCTGCTTCAACCCATTTGGTGAAGTAATCAATGGCTACCAGGATGAATTTATGGCCATTTGAAGCAGTCGGTTCGATCTTTCCAATCATGTCAATGCCCCACATGGCAAAGGGCCAAGGTGAAGACATCATGTTCAAAGGATTTAGAGGCACATGCACTTTATCCGCGTAGATCTGGCATTTGTGGCATTTCCTGGTATAGGCACAAAAATTTGCATCCATTGTGATCCAGTAGTAACCTGATCTTAACAATTTCTTAACCATTGCATGTCCTCTGGCATGGGTACCAAAAGATCCTTCATGCACCTCGTGCATCAGCAAGTCTGCTTCTTTCTTATCAACACATCTGAGTAGCACCATGTCAAAGTTTCGCTTGTATAATGAACCATCAGCATTGAGGAAGAAACTACCGGCCAGCCTTCTTAATGTCTTCTTATCATTGGATGATGCCCTAGGCGGGTATGCTTGATCCTCTAAGAAGCTTTTGATATCATGGAACCAAGGCTTGTCCTCTTTAACAATGTCCACAGAAAATACGTATGCTGGTCGGTCTAGTCTAGATACCGAATTCGAGGCACATAATTTGCAGTTTGAACTTTGATCATGGAGGAAATGGTAGCTAAAGCATCTGCGAACTTATTTTCGTCTCGAGGGATGTACTCCAGTTTGACTGTTGTGAAGAAAGTCAATAATCTCCTCGTGTAGTCACGGTATGGAATCAGATGTTCCTGGTGAGTGTACCATTTTCCGTTGGTCTGATTGATTACCAAAGCTGAATCCGCAAATACACTCAATGTCTTGATCTTGAGGTCAATGGCCTCCTCAAGACCCATGATACAGGCTTCGTATTCAGTTTCGTTGTTAGTGCAGGAAAAGGTGAGTTTTGCCGAGAAAGGCATGTGAACTCCTTTAGGTGTAATGAGCACTGCACCAACTCCACGACCATTCATATTGACAGCCCCGTCAAACATCATTGTCCATTCTTCTTCTGGGTCAGGCCCTTTAGTGTGAACAGGCTCTTCATGTTCTTTTGCTTTTAAGTACATTATGTCTTCATCAGGGAAGTCAAATCTCATGGGATGGTAATCATCAATGGGTTGCTCAGCCAGATAGTCAAACAGTACACTGCCCTTGATGGCTTTTTGAGATGTGTACTGAATGTCATACTCTGTCAGAATCATTTATCATCTTGAAACCCTTCCGGTAAGTGCTGGCTTCTCAAATATGTACTTGACGGGGTCCATCTTTGAGATCAACAAGGTAGTGTGAGTCAGCATATACTGTCTTAGTCGGCGAGCAGCCCACGCTAAAGCATAGCAAGTTTTCTCGAGCAGTGAATGAAGTTGTTTACAGTCGGTAAACTTTTTGCTCAGGTAGTATATTGCATACTCTTTTCGACCAGACTCGTCATGCTGGCCCAACACACATCCCATTGATCCTTCTAATACTATCAGGTACATTATCAAAGGTCTTCCTTCAATTGGAGGCATGATAATTGGAGGTTCTTGTAGGTACTCTTTGATCTTGTCAAAAGCCTTCTGACAATCTTCGTTCCACCTGACCGTTTGTTCCTTTCTCAATAGCTTGAACAAGGGTTCACAGGTTGCAGTGAGGTAGATATGAACCTTGATATGTAGTTCAATCTACCTAAGAACCCTCGAACTTATTTTTCAGTGTTAGGTGCAGGCATCTCCTGAATGGCTTTGACTTTGTCGGGATCAACCTCAATTCCTTTTTCACTAACGATAAATCCCAGCAACTTACCAGAACGTACCCCAAATGTGCATTTGTTGGGGTTTAACTTTAGTTGATACTTTCTCAGACGCTTGAACAACTTCAGCAGATTTACCAGATGGTCTTCTTCAGTAAGGGACTTGGTGATCATGTCATCCACGTAGCATTCAATTTCTTTGTGGATCATATCATGGAATAATGTTACCATAGCCCGTTGATAAATCGCATCGGCATTCTTCAGTCCAAAAGGAATTACCTTGTAAAAATATGTGCCCCAATGTGTGATGAAGGTTTTTTTCTCCATGTCTTCGGGTGACATCTTGATCTGATTATACCCAGAAAATCCATCCATGAAAGAAAATACCGAGAACTGAACTGTGTTGTCGACCAATACATCAATGTGAGGTAATGGGAAGTCATCCTTCGGGCTAGCTCTGTTCAGATCCCGGTAATCCACACACATACGTACTTTGCCATCCTTTTTAGGCACTGGTACAATATTAGCAACCCACTGCGGGTAACTAGTTACAGCAAGGAAACTGGCGTCCCACTGTTTTTGTACTTCCACTTTAATCTTCATGGCCATATCTGGGCGAGTACGGCATAGCTTTTGCTTTACTGGAGGGCAATTTTCTTTTAAGGGTAGCTTGTGCATAACAATATCCGTATCTAGACCTGGCATGTCTTGATAGGACCAAGCAAAGACGTCGACGTATTCTCGAAGCATGTCAATGAGCTGTTCTTTTACTGAGGCTTGCAGACTGGCCCCAATCTTCACATCTTTCAAATCCTCTTCAGTACCAAGAATAATTGTTTCAACCTCCTCTTGATTAGGAGTAATCACTTTCTCTTCTTTCCTCAACAACCTGGCTAACTCTTCAGGTAACTCATAGTCTTCTTCAACCCCTTCATCACCTTGATTAATTGGATTGTCGAAGTCATACAAGGTCATAGCAGTGCTGTTGTCGGTGCAATCTGGAGGATAATCTCTGCAAGGGTTGAGATTTGTTCGTTTTAGTGATCAATTTTAATTTTGTTTAGAAAAAGTGTAAATGAAATTAGTATTTTGAATGCAAACATTGCCATTTTATTGTTTTGTACAAAAGTAAAATATGAAAAGACAGTGAGCGAAAGAAAGAATTGTTTGCAAAAGATGTCTGATATTCATTTATATTCCATTTGCACAAAATTACAAATATGGCCCTATTACAAAATGAGTCCTGACACCTTGGGCAAGATGCAGGACTTGATGCATGCTGAAAAAAGCAGGAAATAATAATTACTCTGCAGGAGTAACCCTTATAATTTCCTGGGAAGACCAGTTAATGACTTGGTAACCCGGGATCCTTGGACAAATCCATCTCTCCAAGCTGAGGTCGCTTTCCACCTCGTCTTCCAGGTTGTTAACAGCATCTGGGGTGAGCATCCCCCACTGATGAACTTGGGCTCTTTAGCAGCCTCTGCTTTATCTTGTCGGAATGGTTTGTAACCCAAACCGAATTTGTCCTCCTTCTTCTTCACCGGTAGCAGCTTGCCCCAGCCTTGAGCATTTTCATCTTCAACAACCTTCCGGGCTTGCTGATAGGAGACAATTGAAGTACCCATCCTATCCTCCTGGGATGCAGCAAATACTTCAGTTGTCGCCTCATTGACGTTCAGTGCTTCGAACCCCTGGCTCATAGTTTCATGGATTTCACCATCCATCTCAATGTATTTGTATGTTGCCAGATGGCTAACAAAGATGTCCTCTTCACCATATATGGTGATAATCTGTCCTTCCCACTCATATTTCAATTTCTAGTGAAGGGTCGACGTAACTGCACCAGCAGCGTGAATCCATGGTCGACCCAACAAATAGTTGTAGGCCGGCTGAATGTCCATCACATAGAAAGTAGTCTGAAAGACCTACGGACCGATTAACACAGGCAACTCCACCTCTCCAAGAACAGACCTCTTGGAGCCATCAAAAGCCCTGACCACCAGATTGCTTGGTCGGAGAGCTATACCATCATATTCGAGCTTGACTAGAGCTTTCTTCGGCAAGACATTGAGTGAGGACCCAGTGTCAACAAGAACATGAGAGAGCACAACTCCTTTACACTCCAAAGTGATGTGTAAAGCTTTATTGTGGTGACGTCCTTCCGTTGTCAAGTCAACATTGGTGAAACCTAGCCCATGGCTAGTATTAACATTGGACACTACTATCTCAATTTGATTCACTGTGATCACTTCTGGCACGTAGGAAGCGTGCAAGACTTTAAGTAGTGCATCCCGATGAGCTTCGGAACACAACAGCATGGATAAGATGGAGATCTTGGAAGGAGTCTGGTGGAGCTGATCCACAACTTTGTAGTCACTTCTTTTACTTATCCTCATAAATTCATCCACATCCTGATCAAAGGGTGATTTATGAGTTTCTTTTGGTGCAGGTTCTTCAGGTGCCACACTTTTCCCTTTGGCTTTGGCAATAACCTCTGCCTCAGTATTAGTTCTTGGAGCTTGTGACGCGAAGAGGCGTCCGCTTCGGGTGAAGCCTCCGCCTCCCCCGACATTATCCACTTGTGAGGTAGGAATTGAAGAATCAAGAAGGACTTTTTCTCCGTTGCAGTAAAGGTCTTCACCATAATGCCATGGTACATCATTGTCTTTAACATTTGGAATGGGCCCTGGCATCGTGACGGTGACTGGGCTAACTGCGGCAGAGGTTGGAATCGTTATTGTATATGGATCATAGAAAATGGTGACAGGACTTCTGGTGGATGTTGGTGGCGATTGATTGAAGCTTGATTGTTGTTGAAACTGTTGCTGAGATTGTTGTTGATAATTGGAATCCGGGACCTGTAAACACCCCAAATTTGCCCTCACTAAGTTCACACCATGGCTTGTGATCTTTTCATTTGCATAAGTTCAACCATATCATCTCATATTGCATTTTTGCTTCACTGCATTGGTTCAAAGTCATCTGCATCTAGGGTTTGTGATCTAAGCAATCCATGAGCCATCTGAGCCACTCCAAAGGTCTTCAATCATCTCAAGAGGGTCCATGTATGTTCAAGCATCATATTATATCCTCCCAAGATCAAGCAAATCAGAAAATCACAAGAACTGAGAAAGGCATGGAAGCAGAGCCAAGCTTAACTACACAGATGACCTAAAATTAGGGTTTTGGTTTCAGAGGCCATAACTACAATTTTTTTGGTCATTCTTGTTTCTATTGGTCTCTATATGTCATAAGGATCCTACATACCAATTTTCATGAAGAAATTCAATGGGGAAGGCATCTGATCAATAGATGACTTCTTGAACAAGTCAGTACAAAATCAGGGAATCTGAGGCCCCCAATCATCCAACCAAAGGGTCTTCTCCATCATTTTGGGTGTATATGATCTTTATTTGATCTTAGAAGAGGTTATAAGTTCACCAAATTGAAGAATTTCAAGCCATTTGCAAAGTTGCCATTTTGGGAAAGTAACTTGTAATGCAAAATTGCCATTTTGGGAAAGTTTTTCAACCTCCTCTTTTTGATTCAAAAATGCTTCAAATGAAAAATTCATGGTCATGAAAGTTGTAGATTGGATCATTCCCTTTTCAAAAAGTACAAGAACTTGATCTAATTCATCCTAGAACTAAAGTTATGTCCTTGCAAAGTTGGGAAAAATCACTAAATTTCACTTATGCACCAAAGAGGGAAACTTGCAAAAATTCATGTCAAGGCAAAATGTGACCTCTAATTGACTTCTAACCATTACACAAACATGATACATGACCTGAAATTCAGAATTGCCCAAAGAATCACTTATTTTCATGAATTGATCATCAAGTATTTCAAAAGGGGCCAAAACCTTCACAAATTGCAAAATGCCCCAAATCTTGATATCCACTTGTGCCAGCTCTTCAAAATCAGTTTCCATGGACCTCCCTAAAGCCAGCTGACTCGAGCCATGCCTCACAACCAGCCTGCCACGAGCCCATACCTCAAAGGACAACTTTCTTGACTTTATGCAATTTGAGCCATACAAATCAAACTATTCTACAACAACTCTACTGACCAATGACAACTTCACAAACATGCCTCAAAGGTTACATTTCATAACTTCTTGGAGCTGAGAACAACACACACACTCAGTTCTCAAAATTTCCCTCTTACCCTCATCCCTTCGAAACATATCACACAAGCATCAAATCTTCAAACAAACTTTACATACCAACTCACCATCACCCATAGAACATTTCCCACCCCTTGAAACAGCCTGAAACACTCCAAATCAAAAACACGATTCTTGGCCGGTTGGAACACAAACCTTCAAAACACCTCATTTAAACTCATCCAAAGCATCAAATCATCACAAGGGAGGTCATTAGAGTTGATTGGCACAAAGGAGGAGGTCAGAAAGCTCCAAAAGTGGAAGCTCCAGTTCAAGTATCACCAAGAACATTTTTCCCAGAACTTGATTTTTATGTTATAGAAATGTTGCTTATGCTTCACTGATCACACTGCACTTGTTGGTTTTGAAAATGATTGAGTTTTGAGCCTGAACCGTGTCTCTGAAAGTTTGACCTAAAAATTTGTTTGCTTCTATTCTTGCTTGTGATGAAATATAAATGTGTTCTTGTGATTGATTCATGTTTGGGGTAGGTAGAGGATTAAATCTGGAGCTTTAGAGCATTTGGAATAGCCTAGGGAAGAAGTTGGGATTTTGTCTCACCGGAGAAGATGACCGGAACCACTGTTCCGGTCATCAGAAGTGAATTAGGGTTAATCATGTTTAGGGCTCAGTTTGAATGTCAGCCATAGGATCCAGCTTCGCGCGCGAAATGAATGGTCCAGATCACGTGTTAAAACCCTAATCCAGTCATTAACTTAATTAATTATGTTTAAAAAATTCAAAATCTCAGAATGAATCACAACCATCCAAAAGCGCGCAAGTCAATTCCCACGCGTTTTGTAACACCCACTTTTCCCATAAAATTATTATTATAAATCTTTAATATAATCAGAGTTACTTGTCTAAAGTGAGATGCTACATCATCATCATTCATCAAAATCATTAATAAAAGAAAATAGCGGAATCCAAATATTTAACGTCAATAGCTCAAAGGCTAAGCAAATCACACATAAAAAGGTTCTTCAATTCAAGTTTAATCATAAAGATAAGTTTTTCTAAACAATAAAAGTAAATATGGAAAATATCCTCGTTCCCGTTACATATCAGAGCTCCTAGGACACGGAAATCACACCAACTTACTTCTCAAGTACCTGAATTGTCTGCACTTCCGAAGAAGCACAGACGCAACAAAACAAACAGAGGGGTGAGAAATAGATTCATAATATAACGGTGCATACGACATATATGAAGAAGTAATTCACCCCTAATCACACCAAGTTATCAATCATATCATTCAATCAATCATATTATTCAATCAATCATAATGCAATGTGACTCCAATACACAATGCAAATGCGGTACCGACTCACAATAACGGTTCATCAATAGAACCCCGAATGCATCGTTAACGTCTCCAACAAGACACGATCATCCTTGCAACCACGATTCTCAACGAATCCCGAATAATCACATCCACGACATGATTAATCCATCAAATGTATACGCATGCAGACACAAAAACGCATACCATATCACAATACACATGAACACATCATACTTTACGATCATCATGATCTCATCAACCAATCATCAGTGCATCTTATTCACACACAAGGCATACACATATCTCATGTTGTTCACAATTATAACAATCTACATATTCATATAATTCAATTAAGCACTTAGGATTTCTTATGAGACTAATCATCAAGTCCTATCTTCACTATTAGAACATCCTCAAAGTCTTATTTCACTAATATAATCCTATAATAGAAGAATGAATCAAATCTACCTTAAAACGGACGAAAAATTACATTTACAGGGGCCTGACACGGCCCCCCGTGTCCCCTGACATGGCCCGTGTCAGGTGGTCTGGGACACGACCCTTTAAATCATCAAAAACACATTTTCTAGGAGGCTGACACGGCCGCCCGTGTTGTACAACACTGCCCGTGTCAAGCCAAATCATCAAAAACACATTTTTCCAGGAGGCTGACACGGCCGCCCGTGTTTTACAACACTGCCCGTGTTGTGGCACCTGAAGCCAACTTCCCAAATTTCCACTTTTTAGCATAATGTCTGTAGCCTGACACTGCCCATGTTGTACAACACTGCCCGTGTTGTACAACACTGCCCGTGTTGTGGCACCTGTACCCCAAAAATCCAATTTTTCCAAAAGTCCCAATTTCTTCCCTCTTCCCCACATGCACGAATCCCAACCATTCTAAGTCAAATTTAACACTCAAAACCAACCAATTCACATGTTTATTATCTATTTATACATATAACATCAACTAGTTTTACTAATAAACTTTCCTAGATCAATTAAGGAATCTATGAGGTTTATCCTCTTCTCTGTTCATCATAACCCCCACAACCTTCATAAATCAATCTTCCCAATACCCAACACACAACACCAAATATATTTTCAAAATACATCGTATAATCCTATTCATCAACAATTTCACAATATTGCATCAATTCAATCATTATTATCATAATCTCTTAAAATACCTAAGGGAGGAAGGAACTCCCAATTACCCTTCTATGTCCTATCACCAATCATAAACCCTTTTCTCCCCCCTTACCTTAAAATCGAAGCTTTCCTGCACAACTTTTGGGTCTTGGTGATCTACGATCCTTGACCTTGCCTTTCTTCTCCTCTTTCTCCAGACCTCTCTGTTCTTCGTCAAAATACGATGAATGAGGTTTGTTTCCCTATTTCCTCTTTTTATGAAAACAACAATTCCACCTTTGCCCCTTAAACATCTAACTAACCATTTATTTTATTTTATTTTATTTAAATAATAATACACCTTATATTATTATTATTATTATCATAAAAATACTTTCTTCACCAAATATTCAATTATGCCATTAAATTATTTAATATTTATTTCACAAAAATAAATATAAAAATTAAGGCGTTACAACTCTCCCCCACTTAATTATTTTCGTCCTCGAAAATGTATCTGAATGGAATAACTCTGGATATGATTCTCGCATCTTGCTCTCCAGTTCCCAGGTAACACTTCCACCAGCAGCTCCTCCCCAAGCTACTCTCACAAGAGGTATCTCTTTGCCTCGAAGTTGCTTCATCTTACGATCTTCAATCCTCAACGGTAAAGTTTCCACCGTAAGATTGTCACGGATTTGCACTTTATCTCTCTGAGTTACATGTGACGGATCAGACACATATTTCCTGAGTTGCGATACATGAAACACTTCGTGCAAATTCGAAAGTTCTGGCGGTAATGCCACTTTGTAAGCAACCTTGCCTACTCTCTGCATAATCTGATACGGTCCAATGAACCTAGGATCCAGCTTCTTAGACTTCAACGCACGTCCAACACCGGTCATCGGGTTGACTCTCAAAAATACATGGTCACCCTCACTGAACTCTAAGTCTTTCCTTCTATTATCATGGTAACTTTTCTGCCGACTCTGAGACGCTTTCATTTTCTCCTTGATCATCTGAATAGTTTCAGTAGTCTGCTGAATAATATCAAGCCCAAGCATAACATTTTCACCTGTCTCATATCAACACAGAGGTGTTCTACATCTTCTACCATAAAGAGCTTCAAACGGCGCCATTCCAATACTCGAATGATAGCTATTATTATAAGTAAATTCAATCAGTGCCAAATGTGTATCCCACGCACCACCTTTTTCTAGCACACAAGTTCTCAACAAATCTTCTAATGACTGAATAGTCCTCTCGGATTGTCCATCTGTCTGTGGGTGGTAAGCTGAACTCAATTTCAACTTAGAACCCAAAGCCTCATGCAAACTCTTCCAAAACTCAGAAGTAAATCGCGGATCTCTATCCGATACTATACTTGACGGTACACCGTGCAATTTCACAACAACTCGGATATAAAGCTCCGCCAACTTAGTTAACAGGTAACTGATGTTTATCGGAATAAAATGTGCGGACTTAGTCAACCGGTCCACCACCACCCAAATAGCATCCGGTCCTCTCGTAGTATTCGGCAAACCTGTCACAAAATCCATAGTAATACTATCCCACTTCCACTCTGGGATCTCTAAAGGTTGCATCAGCCCCGGAGGCTTCTGATGTTCTACTTTTGATTTCTGACATACTAAACAAGCATAAACAAAGTGTGCAATATCTCGTTTCATACCGTGCCACCAAAATAATTTCTTCAAGCCATGGTACATCTTTGTAGCTCCTGGGTGAATACTTAAGCTACTCCGATGACTCTCTTCCAGAATTGATTTCTTTAGTTCAACACTATCGGGTATACAAATTCTCTCCCGAAATCTCAAAATACCATTATTATCCAAACTAAAATCACCACCTTGATCATTTCCCTTGGTAGGCATTAAGTCCACTAATTTCACATCTTGTCGTTGGCCTTCCTTAATTGCATCAAGAAATTCATTATTTATTCGTAACATGCCCAACTTGACACTTCCAGGTGTTACCTCACACACCACACTTAAGTCTCTAAATTGCTCAATTAAATCCATCTCTTTCATCATCATAGCCGACATATGAACTGTTTTCCGGCTTAATGCGTCCACTACTACATTTGCCTTTCCCAGATGGTAACTTAAATTAAAATCATAATCTTTCAAAAATTCTAACCATCTCCTCTGCCTCATATTAAGTTCCTTCTGATCAAATAAATATTTTAGACTCTTATGGTCACTAAAGACTTCAAATCGCGACCCATAGAGATGATACCTCCAAATTTTCAACACAAATACCACTGCAGCCAATTCTAAATCATGAGTAGGATAATTCCTCTCGTGTATTCTCAACTGTCTTGAAGCATAAGCTACTACTTTACCAACATGCATTAACACGCCACCTAAACCCATTTTTGATGCATCACAATACACAACAAACGCTTCATTCGGATTCGGTAAAATCAATACCGGTGCCGAAGCCAATTTCTTTTTCAATTCTTCAAAGCTTCTCTCACAAGTTGCATCCCAAATAAAGGCTTGACTCTTCCTAGTCAATTGAGTTAATGGCAAAGCCAAATTAGAAAATCCTTCTATAAACCTTCGATAATAACCAGCTAAACCAAGAAAACTTCTAATTTCCGTTACCGTCTTCGGAGGTTCCCAATCAAGCACAACACTGACCTTCGAAGGGTCTACCGCTATACCTTCACCAGATATTACATGTCCTAAAAAGCTCACTTTCTTCAACCAGAATTCACACTTGGAAAATTTAGCAAACAATTTGTTATCTTTTAACACTTGCAGCACAATTCTCAAATGTTTCTCATGCTCTTCTTCAGACTTCGAGTATATTAATATATCATCAATAAATACTACGACGAATTGATCCAAGTAAGAATGGAATATCCGGTTCATATATTCCATAAACACACCCGACGCATTAGACACTCCGAAAGGCATCACTGCATATTCGTAATGACCATATCGAGTTCTAAATGTCGTCTTCTGGATATCTTCCTCTTTCACTCTGATTTGATGATATCCTGATCTCAAATAAATCTTGCTAAAAATACAATCTCCCACCAGTTGATCCATCAAGTCATCGATCCTTGGAAGTGGATATTTGTTCTTAATAGAAACCTTATTCAGCCGTCGGTAGTCAATGCACAAGCGCATACTACCATCCTTCTTCTTAACTAATAACACTGGAGCACCCCATGGAGATACACTGGGTCGAATGAACTTCTTCTCAAGTAAATCACCAATCTGCGATTTCAATTCAGCTAACTCAGTAGCAGACATCCTGTACGGTGCCATAGAAATAGGCCTTGTACCAGGAATCAAGTCAATAGTAAACTCCACTTCACGCGTCGGAGGTAACTCTGTAATATCATTGGGAAATACTTCAAGAAATTCATTCACCACTGGTAACTCTTCAACAATGACCTTTTCTTCTATAGATAATGAAGCAAACACAACAAACATTTTTGCTTCGTCTTCCAATAAGGTCCTCAGTTATTTAGTAGAAACTGAACTGGCCAAAATTTCTTCTTCTGGAGTAAGGAATAACAATCTCTTCCTAAAGCAATAAATATAAACTCGGTTGGATTCCAACCAGTTCATACCCAAGATTATATCAAGATTACTGAGTGGTAGACATATGAGATCCACTCTAAACTCTTCACCAGAAATAGCCAAAACACAATCACGACATATCAAGGTAGTAGTCACAGACCCTATAGATGGTGTATCAATAACCATTCCTCGACTTAACTGAGAAGGTTCCAATCCTAACTTTTTCACACATTCCAAAGAAATAAACGAGTGTGTTGCACCTGTATCAATAATCACAAATAAAGGAATATTATTGATAAAGCATGTACCTTTGACCAATCGATCTTCACTAGTAGGCTGAGCTCTTACTAATGCAAACACTTTCCCATCGGATTTCTGCTTCTTTGGTTTCTGACAACTAGTGCTAATATGGCCCTGCTCTCCACAATTATAGCAAATAGGCGTGTTCCCTCTGCAATTGGCCATCACATGACCCGCCTTTCCACACTTAAAACACTTCTTTTCTTCGGTAGGACAATTATTGGCACGATGTCCCGCGCCGTGACATCTGTAGCATTTGAGCACACTGGGAGTACTTCCTCCCCCACTTGGTCTCTTCTCATTACCAGCCTTTTGCTTCCCTTTGTTAGCTGGAGCACTGTACGGAGTACCACCAAATCTATGCTTCCCTTTCTTATCACTCACAGCTTTGTAGTGTGCAATCTGCGCCCTGTTGTCATTATCATAAATCCTGCTTCTACTTACTAGCTCTGGATAATTCCTGATCTTCTGGCAAGCAATACCTAACTTAATCTCAGGACGTAGTCCATTCTCATACTTCAGACATTTGGAAGTCATTGCCTCTTCAGCATTGTAGTGCGTACAGTATTGCACTAGTTCTTCAAACTTGGCAGCATACTCCGCCACTGTCATATTACCTTGCTTGAGTTCCAAGAACTCAACCTCCTTAGCACTGCGAATGTCTTCCGGAAAATACTTTTCCAAGAATTCTATGTGAAATACCGCCCAAGTGATAGCCGTACCCGCGTCTTCCATCCTTTGGCGACTGTTGTCCCACCAGACTTCAGCTTCGCCCTCCAGCATGTGAGTACCAAATCTCACCTTTTGATCATCAGAGCATCCCATGGTTCTGAAGATCTTCTCAACAGCTTTCAACCACCTCTGCGCAGCCTCTGGATCCAGAATTCCACCTTCATACGTCGGCGGCTTGTTATTCCGGAACTGCTCCAATGCACGAGACTGAGCATTTCCTCCACCCTGAACGACCTGAACAACGTTCTCAACCGTCTGCGCCATGGCTTGCATAGCCGCAGCAAGAGCATCATCATTCCTTCCTGCCATACTGATACAACAAATAACTCAGGTTAGGAAACCCACGAATCTTATTCTAAGGACTGACTCAATCTGGCCGGTTGGACCGACCTGCTCTGATACCAATTGTAACACCCACTTTTCCCATAAAATTATTATTATAAATCTTTAATATAATCAGAGTTACTTGTCTAAAGTGAGATGCTACATCATCATCATTCATCAAAATCGTTAATAAAAGAAAATAGCGGAATCCAAATATTTAACGTCAATAGCTCAAAGGCTAAGCAAATCACACATAAAAAGGTTCTTCAATTCAAGTTTAATCATAAAGATAAGTTTTTCTAAACAATAAAAGTAAATGTGGAAAAGATCCTCGTTCCCGTTGCATATCAGAGCTCCTAGGACACGGACATCACACCAACGTACTTCTCAAGTACCTGAATTGTATGCACTTCCGAAGAAGCACAGACGCAACAAAACAAATAGAGGGGTGAGAAATAGATTCATAATATAACGGTGCATACGACATATATGAAGAAGTAATTCACGCCTAATCACACCAAGTTATCAATCATATCATTCAATAAATCATATTATTCAATCAATCATAATGCAATGTGACTCCAATGCACAATGCAAATGCGGTACCGACTCACAATAACGATTCATCAATAGAACCCCGAATGCATCGTTAACGTCTCCAACAAGACACGATCATCCCTGCAACCACGATTCTCAACGAATCCCGAATAATCACATCCACGACATGATTATTCCATCAAATGTATACGCATGCAGACACAACAACGCATACCATATCACAATACACATGAACACATCATACTTTACGATCATCATGATCTCATCAACCAATCATCAGTGCATCTTATTCACACACAAGGCATACACATATCTCATGTTGTTCACAATTATAACAATCTACATATTCATATAAATCAATTAAGCACTTAGGATTTCTTATGCGACTAATCATCAAGTCATATCTTCACTATTAGAACATCCTCAAAGTCTTATTTCACTAATATAATCCTATATTAGAAGAATGAATCAAATCTACCTTAAAACGGACAAAAAATTACATTTATAGGGGCCTGACACGGCCCCCCGTGTCCCCTGACACGGCCCGTGTAAGGTGGCCTGGGACACGGCCCTTTAAATCATCAAAAACACATTTTCCAGGAGGCTGACACGGCCGCCCGTGTTGTACAACACTGCCCGTGTCAGGCCAAATCATCAAAAACACATTTTCCAGGAGGCTGACACGGCCGCCCGTGTTGTACAACACTGCCCGTGTTGTGGCACCTGAAGCCAACTTCCCAAATTTCCACTTTTTAGCATAATGCCCGTAGCCTGACACTGCCCGTGTTGTACAACACTGCTCTTGTTGTGGCACCTGTACCCCAAAAATCCAATTTTTCCAAAAGTCCCAATTTCTTCCCTCTTCCTCACATGCACGAATCCCAACCATTCTAAGTCAAATTTAACATTCAAAACCAACCAATTCACATGTTTATTATCTATTTATACATATAACATCAACTAGTTTTACTAATAAACTTTCCTAGATCAATTAAGGAATCTATGAGGTTTAATCCTCTTCTCTGTTCATCATAACCCCCACAACCTTCATAAATCAATCTTCCCAATACCCAACACACAACACCAAATATATTTTCAAAATACATCGTATAATCATATTCATCATCAATAACACAATATTGCATCAATTCAATCATTGTTATCATAATCTCTTAAAATACCTAAGGGAGGAAGGAACTCCCAATTACCCTTCTATGTCCTATCACCAATCATAAACCCTTTTCTCCCCCCTTACCTTAAAATCGAAGCTTTCCTGCACAACTTTTGGGTCTTGGTGATCTACGATCCTTGACCTTGCCTTTCTTCTCCTCTTTCTCCAGACCTCTCTGTTCTTCGTCAAAATACGATGAATGAGGTTTGTTTCCCTATTTCCTCTTTTTATGAAAACAACAATTCCACCTTTGCCCCTTAAACATCTAACTAACCATTTATTTTATTTTATTTTATTTAAATAATAACAACATTATAATAATACACCTTATATTATTATTATAATTCTCATAAAAATACTTTCTTCACCAAATATTCAATTATGCCATTAAATTATTTAATATTTATTTCACAAAAATAAATATAAAAATTAAGGCGTTACACGTTTCATTTGAATCTTGGCCTTTAGATTGGTTTACTTTTTCATTTTTTTAGTTTTATTTTGCATATTTATTTTAAAATAGCTAGAAATATCCCAAAACTTTTAGTTTTTGCATGCTGACTTTAAATAATTTTCTCAATCCAAAAATGATTTTTATTTTATTTTTTGCATTAAAAAATATTTTTAAATCATTTAAATGATTATTTTTAATTAGTTAATGGAAATTAATTAATTAAAAATAAATTTAGGTATTTAAAAATCCCAAAAAAATTCAGAGAACATTTCCAAACATTTACAAACATTTACAAACTCACAACACAAATTTCTTTTTGGTTTTGATCATACTTTGGCAATTTTCATTTGAATTAGGGTTCTTTAATTTGAATATTTTTAACCCTAACTTCAAAAATTCATAACTTTTGATCCAAGTTGAGTTTGTGAATGGTTCTTTTTGCATTGTGTTATGCATTCTTTCAAGCATCTAAAAAAAATTTTGTTTCATTTTTATAATGCATTTTCAATTTGTTTGGCATTTTCCCTTTAGGATCACCCTTTAAACCCTAGAAACTTAGAAAAATCATAAGTCCCTTAGTGTTTAGCTTCTGACCTTCTCCTTTGGGCAGTGAACTTGTATAGGTTTAGGGTCACTTTGATTCCATTTTCAATTTTTTATCTTATCATTTGCTTCTGATGTTGAATTTTGCATCTCATGTTGTACATAAACCCTAATTTGCATCTTCATTTGCATTCATCTTGCATAAGCTTGCATACATGAACTTGCCATGACATTTTGTGCATCCACATGACATATAAGACATCTTAGGACATGTTGAAATCATGTTTGATCATTGCATCATCCATTTGCCATGCTTTTGCTTTCATTTGATGTCATATGCATTCATGAACTTCCATGTCTCTTACATGTCTCATTTGCATTCCCATCTCTTGTATGATCATCTCCATCTCATGACATACATTAGCATCATCTCTTTACATCATTAGCATCATGAACATACTTCTGACTTTGGGTTTTATCTTTGCATTTCATTTCATTTTTATTTCATTTCATTTCTTTTTGCTAACTTTTCAGGTGGTAAGTGTTTGAGAAGTGAATTTGCCTTCACTTCTCATAATCTTTCCTCATCTCTCTTATGAATCATTGCTGAATTTTACTTGTGAATTAGAGTGAGCTTTCTCATTCATGTTTCCTCTTCACTTTCTTTCTTCAAGCAACTTATCTTCTTAAGTGAAGTAAGTTGTCTTGTTTCTTTCTGCTTCTCTTCCTTTCATCCTGCTTCTTTCATGGTGTTCCTCTTGAAGATGTTCTTGCAAGCCACATAAACCCTAGGAACACTAAAGCATGATCACAATTAAGGTTTGATTAGTCGCCCCATTTAGTTTTACCTTTGTGTTTTCTTTGAGTCTTCTTTTCTCATCTCTTAATCAAGGACTAAACCTTCAAGGTTTTAAGGCTTTGTGATTAAGCTTATGCCTGCATCCTTCTATTAGGATGGAGTGTATAACTTTAATCCTAAGTGTTAAACACTTAATGTGTTTAAATCATTTAATCAATTCACCTAACAATCATCAAGATATCAAGCTTGTAACTTGGGCCTTGCATTAGGGTTCTAATTCTTCCTTAATTGGTTAAGAAGGACTAACCCTAGTGTTAATGGACAAGTCCCCCTCAAGTTGTCTTACAAACTTAAAATCCACTTCTTAATCTCACCCTTAATAAAAATCCACTTTAATAAAGGCTTGTTTTTTCATGAGTTTAATCCCTAACCATGGATTAATTTGAGGTATCTTCCTCAGCTTATATGCTCTCATCTATTATCCTTCTATTAGGATGGTGTAATGAGTTCACTGAATCCTTGATTATTGCTTAAACTCATTATTTAACACTAAACAAAAACACCAAAAACACCTAACTAACCACAAGTAGGTTAATGGTCTTAATCCTACATCATCATGGTAATTAAGTTTGAGGTGTTTATCTCATACTTAAGGTATTCTCATTATCCCTAATCAAAGGGAGGATATGATGAGTTTACAAACCCTTGGTTTAGGCTTAAGCTCATTAACTTATGACAAACACAAAAAAAGCAATAAAAGATTGAAAATGTCAAAAACAAACAATAATCGTCTCATCCAGGATTCTTTTCTCATCATCTTCACTCACAAACGAGAACTTGCTTCTCCCGTCTAATGTAAGACAGTTAGCACCTGAGCCAGACAGGTCATACACTTGAGCATAGACAAGTAAGCAGTTCATCAGTCAATTTATCTTTCAGTCTCTTTGAGTCGAACTACGGTGTTCTGACTTCCTCATTGCACGAAAGGATACGTAGCATAACTTAACAGTTATCGAACAAAAGTCTCTGCTCCTTCCCCCTCTGTCAGCATTCTTTTTAAGCCTCATTCCTGAGCACCTCACTTCACTTTCTTGCACTAACACTTGCATTCTTTTCCAGCTTTTGCACACAAAATAGCACTGAAACTACCCCTTTAAAAGACAAATCTTTCAAGCGTGAATCCCGTCGAGTACGACGGACAATCTGGGTGCTAATACCTTCCCAGGTTGAAACCAACCCCCTTTCTCCGTTTCTCTGGTTCGCAACTGTCTTATCCATCTTTTCTTAGGTTTATGCAACATTACCTTTCCTTCGGGATAAAAATGCCTAGCTGGCGACTCTTTTCAGTTCACCCTTGTGTTCTCTCCTTCGCCGACCGTTCGCGTCTGTACCCCTTCTGGCCCCGTGTCATTTGGTGGGAGCGACAGCTTGACGACTCTGCTGGGGACCCTTATACTGCAACCAGGGCTTCTAGTTCTTTTTGTGGGTTCCTCCTAGCGCTTGTTTGATTTGTGTTTACTGGGGTGTTATGTGCTAATTGTGTTTGTTTATTTGTTTTATTTATTGCTTTATGTACAGCTTTATTTATTTGCTTTCTTTACAGTCTTATGCATATTTCATACTGTCATTGCTGGATCTGGTTTTCTGTTTTGGTGGGTGGGGTTCCATTGAGTGATTAAGGTCCTATACCTGGGACCTGAGTGACACCTAGGCTAGAGTGGTTCATGTTCTTTCCCATTCCATTTCGGTCTGGTGCGGGAATATGAAACACAGTTCAGATGTGGGTTTCTTCTTGAGAACTCTGTGCTACAGATTACCTGTAGTACTAGGGCTATCTGGGAAGCCTGCTAAGTCTTGATGACCTTTATTATAACCTTCAGAATCTGAGGTGAATTAGAGGAGGATCTTTTATGGTTATTGTAAACACTGTACCTCCATGTTAGAAGTGTTTACACTTCTCATAACTGATCCAAGTCTGAGGATCCTTGTTCTAGAACACTACCTATGAGGGGGTTGGGCTATTTACAGGTTTGCAGGAACCCTTGGCCACATCATACCCTGTTATTGTTTTGTTTAAGATTACCTCACTTTGGACAGTTCTTGTGATTAACCCTGGACATGTGATTCTTTATTTGAGTCCCCCACCTTGGTTACTGGATTTCTAAGCATCCATCTGGACTTTTGAACATACATGGGCCTTATATCAAGACAAATAATCAGATCCAGCTTGATCACAAACCCTTGCATATCATTTGCATACCTCTGTAACACGGTGGGAGAACTGACTTTAGTTATGTTACGGATAGCAAGAGTCGCCACCGACTTTTATTTTATCCAAAGGAAAGGCATAAAAGAACAGGAAAGACCTTTTAAAAGATTTTTGGGTCCGGGGGGTAAGTTATGTAAAGGGAAGGTGTTATCACCCTTTACATCCATGGTTATCCATGGGCTCTTAGTTACTTAGCTCACTTTAAAATGTTTTTGAAATGTGAAGTGTGTGAATAGAAAATTTCTTTATGAGTTTGATAATGATCCATGTACGGATGCGTAAAAAACCTTTGTTTTGAAAATTTGTTTGAAAGTGTGAAGTGTTTGAAATGTTTTTGAAGAGTGAGCAAGTAACTATGAGGAACCTACCCTAAGTGTAAGTCTTTTCTGTTCTTGAATCCTTTAAATGGTAAGACTATCCCTATTATTAAGGAATAGGTAGTCTTTACCTTGGATGTAAGGGACAAGTGAAGGGACATCTGTTATTGAGGCAACTGTGGGATGTATAAGCAATTTTGAAGGGACTATCATCTTTATTCGAAAGGGACAAGATCATTACGAAGGCAACATTCGAAAGGGACTTGATCTTTTATTTGTTAAGGGACTAGATGACTTTATTTTGAGGGACTTTTTCTTTATACACCCTACTTGACCTTTTTGTAATAAGCAACATGAGAGGTATCCCTAAGGAAGTGAGATGGCGATCAAAGATCGACTTACGTGTGTGAGTGCACGATTTTAATATTTATCTTTAAATTTAAATGATCTAAATTAATTTTAAATTACAAGTATATTTACATTCCCTATTTACTAACCATAGCATAAAATATAAATAATAAACATTATAAATAAACATTACACCAAGGAACAATTACATAATAATAATTAAGCGAAATTAAATATAATAAGCAAAATAAATAAATAATGATAATTGGGTTAGTGAAAATAATAATAATAAAAAATAATACCAAATTAATGGGGTTAGTAATAATAAAATATCATATAAACATAATTAATAATAATAATGAAATAAGCTAAAAAAAATCAATTTTATAAGCAATTATTATTTAATGTTAAAATATAAACAATTATACTAATTATTATAAAGTTTTAAGTTATATGTAAATTATAAAATTAAATTAATTATGAACATATTATGAAAATAAATTATAAATTACAAAAATTAAGTTAGCAATTTTTAAACATATAATAAAAATTATTTACATGCAAAATTAAATTATAAATAAATTATGTCATATTATCATATTAAGAATTTTAATTTTTAATCATATTTACATACAAGAAATTTAAATTATAAACAATTTATACATTAACAAAAAATCAAATTAAGAATTTTAATTAAGTCATGAATATAATATATACAAATAATAATATTAAACCAATAGAAGAAGAAAAATTAGGGTTTTAAAAAAATGTTTTTTAGGGTTTATAAAAAATAAATTAGGTTTTATATGCAAAAATGTTAAATACTAAATATTAACTCAATTATACAAATAAAATTATATATAATAATGATATATACATATTAATAAAAGAAATTAGTTTTTTAGAAAATATTATTATTTTTTAGAAATTGTTTAGAACATATATTAATTTAAATCTATTTACATATTAATCATATAAATAATATTCAATAATAAACAATTAACAAAATAAATAAAACAGAATTTTAAAAAACTTACCTGGGCTGGGGATTAAACCCAGCCCCTTTTGCCTCCAAGAACTCCAGCCAGCAACAGCAACCACTAGCCCAACGCGCGCCTGATGCCAAGGAAAGGAGAGGAATTTGTTTTGTGCCTTGTTCCTGAAAATCAAAGAAAAATAAAACAAAACAAAAGGCCTGGGGGGATCGAACCCAGGACCTTCAAACATCACACAAACACCTTAACCATTCCAGCTGGGAGAGCGCGCCTGTCCATAATCTCATCACAATTCATAATATAATAAACCTGCTAATTAAATGAAAAACAAGAAAAAGATGGTTTGGTCCAGGAATCGAACCCAGACCCTTCAGCAATACACGCGCATACACAACCAACTGAGCCAGCCAACCAACACTGATAAAATACAAACAATATAAAATAAAATATTATAACAAATTTTAAAAAGAGAATTTGGCGCGCTATGGATCATCTTCTTCCTCCAGCCCTAGGATATTTGCTGCGAATTTATCTACCAATGTTCCTGCGAATTCCAAACTTGCAGCAAGACCTATGAATCTTATACACCACCAAAACTGTAAAATTTCATCAAATTAATTGTTCAAACATGATCCAAAGACAAATTGGCATTGATCTGCGTTTTTAGAATGGATTTATATTAGCTTGAGAGTGAAACCCTAAATGAGGCCATAAACCCTAGCCATGGTGAAATTCGTCTCAGTTCATGAAACTCAAATTAGACTATCCAGAATTCATCACATGCTTCGAACAATCACAAATCAACAAACAAAATTAATTTATAATGGCTAAATAATCGAAATCGAAAAATTGAAATTCAAGAACAAGAGAGATTCGGATTTCTTAATGTATCATGCTATGATGCAATGTAGTGATTGGTTTCGATTCAAGGATGCTTAGTGAACATTCTTAGGTCTTCAAAATACCTTGAAACCTCTTGAATGGATGGAACCGAAAATTGGTTTTTTGGATGATTTTTGAAATTTGAAACTTACACTTTGAGGCTGCAAATCGTGTTCTATGATTAGGGTTATGTCATGTACTTATAGTGTGATGAATTTAGGTCAGAAAACTTGGTCATTGTTTGAAAGATTTGATCCAAAAAGATTGAGAAAGATAAGCTTTGAAATTCAAATATTTTTGCATAAACACTTTCTATTTCAAGCCAATCAACATTATTTTTGTATCAATTTGATCCATATTGAATTCATGACCTTCTAGAACCAAAAATAATTTTAAATCTTCACACTTGATATTTTATTTAAATTTAAAATGATTTTTAATATAAAAAATCATAATAAATAAATTAAATAAAATAAAAATTATGAAAATATCAAATAATTTTCGTGCATGATGTCATGGATTGCTTTGGGTCATTAAAAGTTCAGCCCACTTAGCAAAATTTGGTTTTAAACCTCCATTTGCTTCATAAACTTCCCTAAAATTTCCCAACTTTGCAAGGGCACACATCCTTCAATTTTAATGTTATGAGGGTGTTCTTGGACATTTTAGAAAGATTGAAGAGTCCTCTAACCAACCCCACTGGTTTCATGTTCATATCATTTACCATTCTCAAGTTATGCCCTTTTGAAGTTGTTGACTTTTTGTTGACTTTCAAAAGGACCTATAATGTCTTAGCTCATACCTTCCAAATGAAGCATTTTTGGGCTTGGCTTGTGAGACACAAAGTTGTAGAGAATTCAATTTCCTTCAAAATGAGCTTTGGATGGAAAATTGGTGATGAAGCATGTGAAAGTTATGGCTGGTCAAAGTTCAGTTGACTTTTACTAAGGAAACCCTAATTTAGAAACTCCTGATTCTTGATGATCTGAAATATCCTTGATGAATCATGATCAACCCTTGATCAAATGATGAATTTTACTTCATATACTTTATGTTGGCAAAAAATCATGAAGTTTGACTTTGGTTTGACCACAGTTGACTTCAGTTTGACTTTTTAACTGCTTTGACTGATTTTGACTTATCTGATCATCTGACTGAGCAAACCTTTGAGAAAAGTCTTGAAACTTGTCATGGGGGTTCTTACACACATATACGATGTTATGAAGCTCACTTGAAGTCTTGGAAATTCATCTAGCCTGATTAAAGTCAAAACCCTAATTTTGGATGCACTGCTTAGGAGGTGCATTGTCTGAGGGAGTTGTCAAATCTTCTGACTATTTGTGAACTTTGTGAACCATCATAAAATGTCTTGTGAACCTTGTGAACTTCATGGGAGGTCTTGTGAACCTTGTGAACCTCATAAAGTGTCTTGTAGACTTCATGAATCTCATGAAAGGTCTTGTAAGTATTGTGAATCTTGTGAACCTCATAAAGTGTTTTGTATACTTCATGAACCTCATGAAAGGTCTTGTGAACCTTGTGAACCTTCTTAGCACACAAAGTCTTGTATTGTGAGGGCAAATTTTGGGGTGCAACAGCTGCCCCTGTTCAATTTTCTGAAACCTGAGGGGTTAGATTGGTATATTTACCAGTCGTGACCTGGAATGTTGAAGGGGATTGAACATAAAAGCCCAAAAATTTGCACTCACCGGTGCGTAGAGGGATACTAATGACTAGTTGAATATGCTTGAGTGGGCTTAAAGATGCCACTTGGATAGAGGTTTTTTCAGGTACATTTCTTGGAGGATAAAGCAGTCCAAGATATGAAGGTATAATGATAGCTTTCAGGAAGATAAACAACGTCCCGAGGTAATGATATGCTTTCAGAAGGATAACCAACGTTCTGAGGTAATAATATGCTTTCAAGAGGATAACAACGTCCTAAGGTAGGGGTGATAGCTTTCAGGAAGGTAAACAACGTCCTGAGGAAGTGGTAACCTTTGGGAAGATAACAACGGCCCAAGGTAATAATATGCTTTCAGGAGGATAAACAACATCCTGAGGAAGTGGTGACCTTTGGGAAGATAAACAACGGCCCAAGGAGATAATATGCTTTCAGGAGGATAAAGCAGTCCTGAGGGATTGATAGCTTTCAGGAGGATAACAACGTCCTGAGGAGGTAATATGCTTTCAGGAGGATAAACAACATCCTGAGGTAATGATAATATGCTTTCAGGAGGATAAACAACATCCTGAGGTGATGATATGCTTTCAGAAAGATGAACAACGTTCTGAGGTATAATATGCTTTCAGGAGGATAAACAACGTCCTGAGGAAGTGATGACCTTTGGGAAGATAAACAACGGCCCAATAGTCACAAGTTGTTAATGAAGTCTGTCTGCTGGAGAATTAATCTGAAAAACAAGATTATAACATTCTGTATGATAATATTAGTTTATGCATTATGTATGCATGTATAGTATGATGCACTTAAGTAATGCATTATGTATCTAGGTATATGTATGTTATGATGTAAATGATGTATGTATGCATCATGCAGCTTGAAGCGTCTGGATATCTTCGTATAACAACTGCTGGCCAGGGAAAATAAATCCCGATTCGTTGCTGAAGAATATGAGGAACTCGTTCCCGTCTTGTTTGATAATATATTATACATAACCTCCCGTCTTCGTTTGATAGTAGGGTATACATAACCTTCCGTCTGCTGGGGATAGCAAGGTATACATAACCTCCCGTCTTCATTCGATAGTAGGGTATACATAACCTTCCGTCTGCTGGGGATAGCAAGGTATACATAACCTCCCGTCTTCGTTCGATAGTAAGGTATACGTAACCTCCCGTCTTCGTTCGTCGTACTCCTATTGGAAAGTAAATTCCCGAATATCCGTATGAGGATAAAAGAGATGGATATAAATTCCAGGGGAGATGTGACTTGAAGTACTTCATGAAGATGGATTTGCCCTACTGGGGATTTGTAACTGTCTTGTAGGGGTGAACCTGGTGAAGCTTCGTTGGAATCCTTCCCTCGTTTGTCCTTAGTAAATACTATTACTGCATTTTCATGCATTTCTGGTAAACATCAATCATATTCAAAAGCATACATACATTCAAACACAACCAATGGACGTTTCGCTTATGTAAATAGGGTAAAAGTAAATCTGGATTCAAAGATGGAATTTTATTTATATCACAAAGTGACCTATACATAGGCGAGTTTGTACAAGGAGACAGAAATCCTAGTAAGAGGAATTCGTCATAAACGTTTTTATAAAACAAAGAAAATCAGCTATGTGGGAAATAATCCTATTGAGTTTCAATTCTATTATTGCCATTATCTTCAAGTATCTCATCTTCTGCTGTTGAGACGGAAACAAGTGGATTGAGCTTTATCTGTTCGAGCATTGAGTAAGTAACACAACTGGTTGTAGTTTCATGGGTGATCCAAACGAGACATAGTCATACGCTTTATTCCCTAACTTTTGCCTGGATTGCCCTTTCAGGTTTTCAATCCACCGGGATACCCTTTTTTGCCCAAGCCGCCTTTTCAGGTTTTCGACTTTCCGGGTGTACATCTTTTTATATATATCCCTAATTTTTGCCCAAACCCTTTTGGTTTTCCGGGATGCCCTTATTTTTGCCTAGGCCTGTCAACCTAGCGGGTCTCTTTTTATGCGTAGTATTTTTTAACCATGTCTGCGTTTACAGGCTGTGGGAAGTCTTCACCATCCATAGTAGTAAGTATCATGGCACCTCCTGAAAACACTGTTTTGACCACAAATGGTCCTTCATATGTTGGAGTCCACTTGCCTCTAGGATCACCCTGTGGTAATATGATACGCTTGATTACCAAATCACCAGCCTGATATACCTTTGGCTTAACCTTCTTGTTAAAAGCTTTGATCATTCGTTTCTGGTACATCTGGCCATGACAAACTGCTGCTAACCTCTTCTCATCAATCAAATTTATCTGGTCAAGTCGAGTCTGAATCCACTCATCTTCATCCAAGCCTGCATCCTTCATAATTCTTAAGGAAGGAATCTGAACTTCAATGGGCAGTACTGCTTCCATACCATAGACTAAGGAGAATGGGGTTGCCCCTGTTGAAGTACGTATTGTAGTGCGATAACCATGAAGAGCAAATGGTAACATCTCATGCCAATCCTTATAAGTCACAGTCATCTTCTGTACAATCTTCTTAATGTTCTTATTAGCAGCTTCAACTGCCCCATTCATCTTCGGACGATACGGAGAAGAGTTGTGATGCTTAATCTTGAACTGCGTGCAGAGATCAGTAATCATAGTGTTGTTCAGATTAGAGCCATTGTCAGTAATAATCCTTTTAGGGATACCATACCTACATATGAGATTATTCTTAATGAATCGAGCCACAACATTCTTGGTAACAGATGCAAATGAAGCTGCCTCCACCCATTTCGTAAAGTAATCAATAGCAACCAGGATGAAACGATGTCCATTAGAAGCAGTTGGTTTGATCTCACCAATCATATCAATGCCCCACATGGCAAAGGGCCAAGGAGCAGTCAACACATTCAAAGGTGATGGAGGTATGTGTACTTTATCAGCATAAATTTGACACTTGTGACTTGTTCTGGAGTGTTGATAGCAATCAGCTTCCACGGTAGACCAATAGTAACCTGCTCTCAATATCTTCTTTGCCATGGTATGTCCACTAGAATGAGTTCCAAAGATCCCATCATGCATGTCTTCCATAATCTCTGTTGCTTCTTTCTTATCCACACAACGAAGCAGAGTTGAATCATGATTGCGCTTGTATAAAATGCCATTACTCAAAAAGAACTTAGCAGAAAACCTCCTCAGAAACTTCCTATATTTGACAGATGCCCCTTCAGGGAACTCCTGAGCTTCAAGATATCTTTTCACTTCATAGTACCAAGGTTTTTCCTCTGCTTCTTCAGTGCCAATCTCACTGCAGTATGCAGGCTTCTCAAATATATCAATAGTAATCTTAGGAGCTTCATCATCCCAACTGATCTCAAACATGGATGCCATGGTGGCTAAGGCATCTTCTAATTGATTCTCTCTTCGTGGAATATGTCCAAAGGTAATCTCTTTAAAATGGGGGATTAAAGACAGCACATGCTCTCTATAAGGAATGAGATTATCATGCTTGGTATCCCAATCTCCTTTAATCTGACTTACTACCAAGGCTGAATCTCCATACACATCAAGGAACTGAATCTTCATATCAATAGCAGCTTTAATACCCAGGATACATGCCTCATACTCAGCCATGTTATTGGTACAATAGAAACAAAGTCTAGCAGTAATTGGGGTATGACAACCTTCAGGGGAACTAATCACAACACCAACACCATTACCAAGTGCATTAGAGGCACCATCAAAAACCATAGTCCATCGGGATCCTTGTTCAGGTCCGTCATATTGTCTAGGTTCTTTGGCAATAATCATAATGTCTTCATCAAGGAACTCAAAACTCATTGACTGATAATCATCCACTGCTTGATGAGCCAAATGATCAGCTACAACACTTCCTTTAATGGCCTTCTGAGTAGTATACTGTATGTCATATTCTGTCAAGATCATTTGCCATCTTGCTATTCTTCCGGAGAGAGCAGGTTTCTCGAATATGTACTTGATTGGATCCATCTTTGAAATCAATAAGGTAGTATGAGTCAACATATACTGTCTTAGTCGGCGAGCAGCCCATGCCAAAGCGCAACAAGTTTTCTCGAGCAGTGAGTATCTTGTTTCACAGTCAGTAAACTTTTTGCTAAGGTAGTATATTGCCTGCTCTTTTCGACCAGACTCGTCATGTTGCCCCAATACACACCCCATTGAGTTGTCTAACATTGTTAAGTACATAATCAAGGGTCTTCCATCAACTGGTGGCATCAAAATTGGTGGTTCTAGCAGATACTTCTTGATTTCATCAAATGCTGTCTGGCACTCATCATTCCACTCCATACCTAATCTTTCTTCAACAACTTGAAGATTGGCTCACAGGTAGCAGTTAATTGGGAAATAAATCTTGCAATGTAATTCAATCGTCCCAAGAAACCTCTAACTTCCTTCTCAGTACGGGGAGCTGGCATCTCTCGTATAGCTTTCAATTTTGCAGGATCCACTTCAATACCTTTTCCACTGACTATGAAACCCAAGAGTTTACCAGACCTAACTCCAAAAGTACACTTGTTTGGATTCAATCTCAACTTGTATTTCTTCAACCTCTCAAACAACTTGTGCAGATGATCAAGATGTTGTTCTTCATTCTGGGACCTAGCTATCATATCATCCACATATACCTCTATCTCATGATGAATCATGTCATGAAACAAAGCCACCATAGCACGCTGATATGTTGCCCCTGCATTCTTCAAACCAAATGGCATCACTTTATAGCAAAAGGTGCCCCACTGTGTAACAAATGTTGTCTTCTCCATGTCTTCAGGAGCCATCTTGATTTGATTGTAACCAGAGAAACCATCCATAAAAGAGAATACTTTATGCTGGGCAGTGTTGTCTACCAGAACATCAATATGAGGAAGTGGAAAGTTATCTTTAGGGCTGGCCTTGTTCAAATCTCTGTAGTCTACACACATACGTACCTTACCATCTTTCTTGGGTACCGGCACCACATTTGCAACCCACTGAGGATAAGAAGTCACAGCTAAGAACCCTGCATTGAATTGTTTCATTACTTCTGCTTTGATCTTTTCTGACATTTCAGGACGCATACGACGAACCTTCTGCTTCTTTGGACGACAATCTTCTTTTACTGGTAAACGGTGAACCACAATGTCTGTATCCAACCCTGGCATATCTTCATAAGACCAAGCAAAGATCTCCACATAGTCACGTAGCATCTGAATCAACCTGTTCTTGACACTATCCTCTAATTCAGCCCCTATCTTGACTTCTTTCCTGTTTTCTTCAGTTCCCAAATTCACAACTTCAACTGGCTCTTCATGTGGCTGTATAGCTTTCTCTTCTTGTTGTAACAACCTAGCAAGCTCTACAGGTACTTCACAATCGTCCTCATTTCCGTCTTCAGCTTGATAGATCGGATTCTCGAAATTATAATTGGCAATAGTAGAACTGTTATCAACAGGATCCAGAGTGGATGAGGATCTGCATTTTAGTGATGTGGGTGTGTGTAAGAACACATAGCTGATAAAACAAAAATAAAAGAAAAGAAAGACAAGGAACACAATATTTACGAAAACGAAACGTCCACTGATTTTATTGAATGAAGTATGCAAATGAAATGACAGCCCATAACAAGCACACCATTGTGCCCCGGGTAAGGCACAAGGCTTAAGAGTTTAATTGTTCAAAAATTACAAACTTAAAGGTAATAACACAGTAATAGTATTTACTCCTGACTAAAGGAGATAGGAATAACATCTTCAGCTTTCAAATTATTGAGTCCGGCACCCACAGTAGGAAAAATCCAAGCATCCAGGTTGTAGTCTTCATCATAGTCACCCACAACATTGATCTGATCTCTCATAACCCCTTGATTGGTGATACGAACAGCACGAGCACGACGAACAGCCTTCTGGGACTCTTCATCCACCACAGCTCTAGCATCTTTAAGGGAGGCCATTGTTGGAGGTACTCTGGTGACCACAGGAACTTTCTTGACAATAGGAGGAGCTTCATAATCATTAACAATCCAAGGAACCACTTCAAATGTCTGACACGGAGTTTCAACATATTCACCTTCCACTTCCAGATACTTGAAGGTGTTCACATGGCTAACAAAATATTCTTCCTCTCCATAGACAGTAACAACCTTTCCTTCTACCGGATATCTCAGCTTCTGATGTAATGTAGAGGTTATAGCACCTGCCCCATGGATCCAGGGACGACCAAGCAAACAAGAGTACGAAGGACGAATATCCATCACATAAAATGTAGCATTAAAAACCTGAGAACCAACTTTGATTGGGAGATCAATTTCTCCATGCACCACTCTTCTCGAACCATCAAAAGCCTTCACCACTATATTACTGGGCTTCAGCACAGCATCTTCAGGACTCAGCTTGTTCAGGACTTCTTTGGGCAACACATTCAGAGAGGAACCATTGTCTATCAATACATGTGACAGGGTAGTGCCCCTGCATTCAATTGAGATATGCAGAGCCCTGTTATGGTCCCTCTTGGCAGGGGTCAAATCAGCATCAGAGAAACCTAACCCATTATCATAGGTCAGGTGGGCAACACAATTCTCAAACTGGTCAACAGAAATTGCATTGGGTACATGAGAAGTCTTCAGAAACTTAATCAAAGCCTTTGCATGAGCTTCAGAACATAACAACAAAGACAGCATGGAAATCTTGGAGGGAGTATGCCCCAACTGATCAACAATGTCATAATCACTCTTACGGATGATCTTCAATACTTCTTCCATCTGCTTGGCAAGTTCATCAACAGCTGGCACATTAGTAGGTACAGGTTCAATAACAGGACCTTTGCCCCGAGCATCAGTGGTGGAGGTAGCAGCTGGAGTAACTGCATTCTTGGAAACAACTGGAGGGGAAAGACTCTTCCGCTTCGTGTGATCTTACTAGATCTAGCAATATTATCAACATCAACAGGCATATCAGCTAAAGTTTCTTGCTTAACACCATGGATATAAACATCAGACCCATAATGCCAAGGCACAGCTTTATCAGACGTATACGGAATAGGACCAGGAGTGGTAATAACCATAGGAGCCATTCTAGCTTCAGCAACAATCTTCACAGGGCCTTCAGCAGTAATCTTAATTGGACCCTTATGAGTGATTTTAACAGGTCCCTTAGAAGTGATCCTTACCGGCACTTTGTCAACCATATCAACCTCTTCAATCTTCCTACCTTTAGTAATATGATCCACCATACTCTCCACAGAAGGTGGTATCCTCTCAAACACTATGGTATAGTTATTCATGAGACGTTGAATTTCGTCCTTCAACCTCCAACAACTATCTGGATTATACTCACAATAGACACAATCTTCACGACAACCCGGAAAGAACCCAACTTGTACTAACTTCTTCTTGATAACAGACAATGGTGTAACCAAATCTGCAACTGAGGAAATATGTGAATCTTCATCAATGGCATTGACAGTCTTCTCATGATTTGGCATGGGAGCAGTAATCACGTTTGGAGTACCCGGAGGGTCAAACTCAATTTCTCCAGCCTCAATCATATCTTGAATTTTGTTCTTCAATACCCAGCAACTATTGGTATCATGTCCCTGACAATTCGAATGATATGCACATCGTGCATTAGGACTATACCTGGGAGAGGTAACATTAGGATTCTGAGGAGCCTATTTCAGAGTGATAAGTTCAGCCTTCAACAAGTGTTGCAATGCCTGAGCCATTGACATGTTGATCTTTGTGAACTGCCTTCTAGCCCTCTGTTGGTTGCCTTGTGGCTGCTCTGGTGTTGTAGGAGTTGGATTTGAGATATGAACTGCACTCACAGACTGATGCCTTCTGTTACGATCAGATTGACCATAAACAGCATTGGACTCTTTCTTTCCACTGGGAGGCTTCTTTGCAGCACCTGATGAAGAAGTACCCACTTGAATCTTGCCACTCTTTATACCATTTTCCACGCGCTCTCCCGTCATTATCAACTCAGTGAAGCCAGATGATGAGCTTCCAATGAGATGACTGTAAAAAGGACCGTTCAGCGTACACATGAACATATCAACTAACTCCCTGTCAGTTAAAGGGGGTTGTACTCTTCCAGCCAAATCTCTCCACTTCTGAGCATACTCCTTGAAACTTTCTTTAGCACCCATAGACATGCTTTGCAGCTGCATGCGAGTGGGAGCTAAATCAGCATTGTATTGATACTGCTTATAGAAAGCTTCAGCAAGATCATTCCAATCCCTGATGTTGACACTCTCCAACTGATAATACCACTCCAATTGAGCTCCAGATAAGCTCTCTTGGAAGAAATGGATCCACAACTTCTTATCAGCAGTATGAGGTTGGATTCTTCTGACATAAGACCTCAGATGCAGCTTGGGACAAGAGACCCCATCATAAACAACAAAGGTAGGAACCTTGAAACCAATGGGTATGACTACCCCAGATATTAGACTCAAATCTTCAAAATCCAGCCCAGATGACTTCTGCAACTCCATAGCATCCATTCTATCCACCAGCATTTTGAATTTGTCTTCATTAGGCTCATGGTAATAATTAGCCTCAGAATCAGAGTCCCCCATAGTGTTGTGGAGACTGCCTCCCTCTTTTTCAGACTCTTCAGACTCATAATCTTCAACTGGTTCTTTGGTCTTGGCAAGACCTTTGAACCTTCTTCCCATGTTGATCAGGCCACCTGACTTTCTAGTCTTCTTAGTCTTCTTGGCCAGCAGTGTCTTCAATTCATCCTGCCCCTTGGTCAGGTTCAGGATCAGTTCTTGGAACTGTGCATTTTGTGCCTGGAGATCCTTAACTGTTTGCTCAAGAGCCATTGCTGAAATAAACAGCGAGAAGATGAGAAACCTGTGCACAATAAACCTGTGATGCAATGGTATGATATGTAAATGCATATGCAATGTTTTCAAGGACCGCAGGATTTAAATTTGCTTAAACAAACAAGAAGGTAAACTTTTATTAGTAATAAATTTGTTTGCCCCTTGGGCTTACAAAAAATGAAATGAAATAAATACAAGAGATGGGGTTTTAAGTCTCCCATGGACGTTTCCTCTTTGTGTTGAGGTATGAGTTGAGATTCCGTTCCTCATGAAGTTGCTTTGTTAGTTCCAGGATTCTTTCTTGGCTTGTTTTGTAATGAGCCTCGAAAGTATCCCTTTGCTCCTTCAACTGGATCTAGGATCTCTGTAAGTCTTCCATGTCAGTAGGCATGTCTGGGTGAAGGATGGTATAAGCAGTGTCTCCTTCAGCAACAGGTTCCATGGTAACTGGCAGGATAGCAGGATATGGCATCATGAGAGTCTGAGCACGAGATCGTACCCATATGAGATAAGCTTCCATAGGAATAGTGTACTTAGGCTCCAGAGTCTTGCTGTCAACCTTGTTCACTTTTCCCCATGCTCGTATGAATCTCTGACGGTAACCTTGAAGATCGTTGTCGTAGTCAAACACAATACCCTGAATCAACATGTCATGTGGACCATCACTCCGAGCGTAACCAAACTGTCGTAAAGCTAGAGAGGGGTTGTAGGTAATGCCTCCTCTTATGCCTAGAAGTGGCACATTAGGAAACTCCCCACAACGGTCAATGATAGTGACATTCTCCATATATCTGGAGCACCAATGGATATCTGAATGAGAGAGTGACATGATCCTCTTGGACCACCTGAACCCTTGTTCATTCTTCATCACTGAGCGAGGAAGGTGAGAAATAAACCACCTGGATAGCAAAGGTATGCAACACATCAAAGTTCCTATTGCCCTTGTAGTACGGGTATGAAGAGAATGCAGGATGTCTCCAAGTAAGGTATGCACTGGATTGTGACTCAGGAATATATTGATGGCATGAACGTCTATGAACTGATCAGGATTGGGGAACAACACTAAGCCATAAATCAGCAAGGCTAAGGTCTCCTCAAAAGCATCATAACTCATAGCCTTCAAAAACATTTGAGCCTTCTCTATCAACACCTTAGCAAGAACACCCTTGACTCCACTTCTCGTTTCTAGAACAATGTCAGACTTCTTCAGATGTAGAGCTGCAGCAATAACCTCTGGTTTAAGCTCCTTCTCCAAGCCTGTGAAGGGTCTTTGATCAAGAACAGGTATACCCAAAAGTTTAGAGAACTCTTCTATTGTAGGAACCAGCTGATAGTCAGGGAATGTGAAGCAATGGTGCTTAGGATCAAAGAACTGGAACAGAACACTCATCATGTCTTCATTGAATCCTGAGGTGACTAGATCCAATAGGTGACCATGTCTCTTGATAAACTGGGAGCTTTCAGAAACCTGAGAAACCAATTCCTTAAGCTTAGGAGGTATTCCTACAAAGTTGATCCTGATAGTGTTCCTACGAGCAGAAGCCATGACCTGCAACAAAGAACAAAGATAAATCCTTTGGTCCTTTAAATGGTTAGTGAAAATGCTATGCTTATGATGCATGATGATGCTATGATGTTATGCTCAATCACAAACATGTGGCACACACAAACAAGTCACACATAGCCCTAGGTTTGAAGGCTTGCATGAGGTTTAAAGGTAAGTACACTCCCCTGAAGTTTAGATGGTTCATCCTGTCCTATAAAGTAACCAGGTTCTAAGGGATCTCAATATCATTGATCCTTCACAAGGGTGGTTGTTCAGTAGGCAACTTACTTTCCAACCAAAACCCTCCAAGTTTAAGATCTCAATGAGTGTAGCATCGAGTATCAACCAACTTCAGTGTTCACCAAAGCCGGTTATCTCACTACTTTTCTAAAGGCCAAGATGGGATAACTAGGGTTCTAAAAGTTAGTTAGTGTATTGACAACATATGGCAGCCTCATATTATCCTCAACTTGACTTAAGGAACATAAGCACCAACCAAGAAGTCACACTAACTATGGCCACCAGATCAACCATATCGGTATACGCCGTACAGTTTCCTTGGTCTATTGCCATTTACCTAAGGTACACTAGATCCGGGTTAGGATCTTTCACACATAAGAGCCCAACAAGTAAGTATAAAGCAAACAAGGCAAACAATTTTAAAGTGATCTAATTCCTAAGGGTACCCCTCTTTTATTACTTCACCAGCAGAGTCGCCAGTTCTGTAACACGGTGAGAGAACTGACTTTAGTTATGTTGCGGATAGCAAGAGTCGCCACCGACTTTTATTTTATCCAAAGGAAAGGCGTAAAAGAACAGGAAAGACCTCTTAAAAGATTTTTGGGTCCGGGGGGTAAGTTATGTAAAGGGAAGGTGTTAGCACCCTTTACATCCATGGTTATCCATGGGCTCTTAGTTACTTAGCTCACTTTAAAATGATTTTGAAATGTGAAGTGTGTGAATAGAAAATTTCTTTATGAGTTTGATAATGATCCATGTACGGATGCGTAAAAAACCTTTGTTTTGAAAATTTGTTTGAAAGTGTGAAGTGTTTGAAATGTTTTTGAAGAGTGAGCAAGTAACTATGAGGAACCTACCCTAAGTGTAAGTCTTTTCTGTTCTTGAATCCTTTAAATGGTAAGACTATCCCTATTATTAAGGAATAGGTAGTCTTTACCTTGGATGTAAGGGACAAGTGAAGGGACATCTGTTATTGAGGCAACTGTGGGATGTATAAGCAATTTTGAAGGGACTATCATCTTTATTCGAAAGGGACAAGATCATTACGAAGGCAACATTCGAAAGGGACTTGATCTTTTATTTGTTAAGGGACTAGATGACTTTATTTTGAGGGACTTTTGCTTTATACACCCTACTTGACCTTTTTGTAATAAGCAACATGAAAGGTATCCCTAAGGAAGTGAGATGGCGATCAAAGATCGACTTACGTGTGTGAGTGCACGATTTTAATATTTATCTTTAAATTTAAATGATCTAAATTAATTTTAAATTACAAGTATATTTACACTCCCTATTTACTAACCATAGCGTAAAATATAAATAATAAACATTATAAATAAATATTACACCAAGGAACAATTACATAATAATAATTAAGCGAAATTAAATATAATAAGCAAAATAAATAAATAATGATAATTGGGTTAGTGAAAATAATAATAATAAAAAATAATACCAAATTAATGGGGTTAGTAATAATAAAATATCATATAAACATAATTAATAATAATAATGAAATAAGCTAAAAAAAAAATCAATTTTATAAGCAATTATTATTTAATGTTAAAATATAAACAATTATACTAATTATTATAAAGTTTTAAGTTATATGTAAATTATAAAATTAAATTAATTATGAACATATTATGAAAATAAATTATAAATTACAAAAATTAAGTTAGCAATTTTTAAACATATAATAAAAATTATTTACATGCAAAATTAAATTATAAATAAATTATGTCATATTATCATATTAAGAATTTTAATTTTTAATCATATTTACATACAAGAAATTTAAATTATAAACAATTTATACATTAACAAAAAATCAAATTAAGAATTTTAATTAAGTCATGAATATAATATATACAAATAATAATATTAAACCAATAGAAGAAGAAAAATTAGGGTTTTAAAAAAATGTTTTTTAGGGTTTATAAAAAATAAATTAGGTTTTATATGCAAAAATGTTAAATACTAAATATTAACTCAATTATACAAATAAATTATATATAATAATGATATATACATATTAATAAAAGAAATTAGTTTTTTAGAAAATATTATAATTTTTTAGAAATTGTTTAGAACATATATTAATTTAAATCTATTTACATATTAATCATATAAATAATATTCAATAATAAACAATTAACAAAATAAATAAAACAGAATTTTAAAAATTTACCTGGGCTGGGGATTGAACCCAGCCCCTTTTGCCTCCAAGAACTCCAGCCAGCAACAGCAACCACTAGGCCAACGCGCGCCTGATGCCAAGGAAAGGAGAGGAATTTTTTTGTGTGCCTTGTTCCTGAAAATCAAAGAAAAATAAAACAAAACAAAAGGCCTGGGGGGATCGAACCCAGGACCTTCAAACATCACACAAACACCTTAACCATTCCAGCTGGGAGAGCGCGCCTGTCCATAATCTCATCACAATTCATAATATAATAAACCTGCTAATTAAATGAAAAACAAGAAAAAGATGGTTTGGTCCAGGAATCGAACCCAGACCCTTCAGCAATACACGCGTATACACAACCAACTGAGCCAGCCAACCAACGCTGATAAAATACAAACAATATAAAATAAAATATTATAACAAATTTTAAAAAGATAATTTGGCGCGCTGTGGATCATCTTCTTCCTCCAGCCCTAGGATATTTGCTGCGAATTTATCTACCAATGTTCCTGCGAATTCCAAACTTGCAGCAAGACCTATGAATCTTATACACCACCAAAACTGTAAAATTTCATCAAATTAATTGTTCAAACATGATCCAAAGACAAATTGGCATTGATCTGCGTTTTTAGAATGGATTTATATTAGCTTGAGAGTGAAACCCTAAATGAGGCCATAAACCCTAGCCATGGTGAAATTCGTCTCAGTTCATGAAACTCAAATTAGACTATCCAGAATTCATCACATGCTTCGAACAATCACAAATCAACAAACAAAATTAATTTATAATGGCTAAATAATCGAAATCGAAAAATTTAAATTCAAGAACAAGAGAGATTCGGATTTCTTAATGTATCATGCTATGATGCAATGTAGTGATTGGTTTCGATTCAAGGATGCTTAGTGAACATTCTTAGGTCTTCAAAATACCTTGAAACCTCTTGAATGGATGAAACCGAATATTGGTTTTTTGGATGATTTTTGAAATTTGAAACTTACACTTTGAGGCTGCAAATCGTGTTCTATGATTAGGGTTATGTCATGTACTTATAGTGTGATGAATTTAGGTCAGAAAACTTGGTCATTGTTTGAAAGATTTGATCCAAAAAGATTGAGAAAGATAAGCTTTGAAATTCAAATATTTTTGCATAAACACTTTCTATTTCAAGCCAATCAACATTATTTTTGTATCAATTTGATCCATATTGAATTCATGACCTTCTAGAACCAAAAATAATTTTAAATCTTCACACTTGATATTTTATTTAAATTTAAAATGATTTTTAATATAAAAAATCATAATAAATAAATTAAATAAAATAAAAATTATGAAAATATCAAATAATTTTCGTGCATGATGTCATGGATTGCTTTGGGTCATTAAAAGTTCAGCCCACTTAGCAAAATTTGGTTTTAAACCTCCATTTGCTTCATAAACTTCCCTAAAATTTCCCAACTTTGCAAGGGCACACATCCTTCAATTTTAATGTTATGAGGGTGTTCTTAGACATTTTGGAAATATTGAAGAGTCCTCTAACCAACCCCACTGGTTTCATGTTCATATCATTTACCATTCTCAAGTTATGCCCTTTTGAAGTTGTTGACTTTTTGTTGACTTTCAAAAGGACCTATAATGTCTTAGCTCATACCTTCCAAATGAAGCATTTTTGGGCTTGGCTTGTGAGACACAAAGTTGTAGAGAATTCAATTTCCTTCAAAATGAGCTTTGGATGGAAAATTGGTGATGAAGCATGTGAAAGTTATGGCTGGTCAAAGTTCAGTTGACTTTTACTGAGGAAACCCTAATTTAGAAACTCCTGATTCTTGATGATCTGAAATATCCTTGATGAATCATGATCAACCCTTGATCAAATGATGAATTTTACTTCATATACTTTATGTTGGAAAAAAATCATGAAGTTTGACTTTGGTTTGACCACAGTTGACTTCAGTTTGACTTTTTAACTGCTTTGACTGATTTTGACTTATCTGATCATCTGACTGAGCAAACCTTTGAGAAAAGTCTTGAAACTTGTCATGGGGGTTCTTACACACATATAAGATGTTATGAAGCTCAATTGAAGTCTTGGAAATTCATCTAGCCTGATTAAAGTCAAAACCCTAATTTTGGATGCACTGCTTAGGAGGTGCATTGTCTGAGGGAGTTGTCAAATCTTCTGACTATTTGTGAACTTTGTGAACCATCATAAAATGTCTTGTGAACCTTGTGAACTTAATGGGAGGTCTTGTGAACCTTGTGAACCTCATAAAGTGTCTTGTAGACTTCATGAATCTCATGAAAGGTCTTGTAAGTATTGTGAATCTTGTGAACCTTGTGAACCTCATAAAGTGTTTTGTATACTTCATGAACCTCATGAAAGGTCGTGTGAACCTTGTGAACCTTCTTAGAACACAAAGTCTTGTATTGTGAGGGCAAATTTTGGGGTGTAACAACCTCATCATTGCATCATTTAACATTTGTTTATTTGCTTTTCAGGGTATCCATTTCATTGTATCTTGGTTTTGGTTTTGACCCCTTCTTCTGCATAGACCTCTGCTTCAGCTGTCTTCATCAGTTATCTGCTTCAGTTATCTCCATCACCACCAGCACCAGTCTATCAGTGGTCCACCTTCAGCATCTCAAGTCTGTGATCTTCATCAGCACTTATCTTCAGCTTCTTCAGCAGCACTCATGACTACTCCCAGGAAGAGCAACATATCCTACCACTTTTTTGAACCTGTGTTGATTGGTATCAGGCAGGTCCAGTCACTCATCACACCTGACCACATCCTACTATTTAGAGAGCACATGGAGGTATCTTGAATATGGTTATGGACCTTGATCCTTCTCAGAGGAGCATGATCCACACATGCTTGCAGTTTTATGACCCTCCATTGAGATGTTTCACCTTTCCAGACTTTCAGTTAGGGCCTCTACTGGAAGAGTTTTCTTTGTTGATTGAATTGCCTATCAAAGGGGGGGGGGTTCCCTTCAACCCAGAGATGGCTGCTCCTAGGAGTGAAGACATAGCAAGGGAATTATACTTGGAGCTTTCCCTTATTGAGCAAAGCATGACAACAAAAGCTGGGATTCCTGGTTTGCATTTGGACTTCTTGATTTCTCAGGCCATCCTGAAGGCTTCATTGGGAGAGTGAAGGGCAGTCTGTGCACTGTTAGCCCTCAGCATATATGGGGCTATACTGTTTGCAGATGAGCCTAAATTTGTCAGTAAGAATTCCATCCATCTGTTTCTTCTGAAGAACCCAATACCTACACTGCTAGGAGATTGTTACTATTCTATTCATCAGAGGAATGAAAAACAGAGGGGGAAGTTGGTTAGATGTTGTGCTCCTTTGTTTTACTCCTGGCTGCTCAAACACCTGCCTAAATCAGATGCCTTCTTAAACTCACATCAGCAGAAGAATTGGGCCAAAAGGTTCATTGCCTTGACTTCAGATGATATCAGATGGTGTACCTAGAGCACCAAAGGCAAGGACATTATCACCAGCTGTGGACAATACCCAAATGTGCCTCTCATAGGAATAAAGGGTTGCATCAACTACAACCCTTTACTGTTTAAGAGACAATTGGGATATGCCTTGGTTCACCCTCCCAGAGGACAGGATTTAGCTGAAACCCTGTATTGTGAAGTGCAACCTAATTCAGTTGTTGTCAAGCAAGCTGCCTGGGCTTGGGACAACATCCAGACAAAAGGGATAGCTATTCTTGGAAGATGTAACAATATTGCTTCAGCTCAGTATTCAAACTGGTCCCGTACTAGAGCTCAGATTACCAGAATGCCTTTCACTTTGGAAGACACACCTGGACCATCTACAGTACAGCCTGCAGCAACAGTTAGCCTAGAGGAATTTGAAAAGTTAAAGGAAAGGAATGAGCAGTTATCTCAGGCCTTGAAGAAAACTCTTTGGGAAAGAAGTGATGGTCGCCTGGACATTGAGAGATTGGAGAAGCTCAGGGTTGAGCATCTGGCCAAAATTGAAAAGACAGAGGACTACATAAGGAAAGTAGGGGCTGGGGAACAGATATTGAAGAATGTCTGTAAGGAGGCCAAGATTCAGAAAGCTAGGGCTGAGCACTATCCGCAAGAGAGCCAGGCTAGGTGGGTCAGGATCACTGAAGCCTGTACACAATAAGACCAGAAGACTCAGGCCAGGATTGAACAATTGGAGGCTAATGAGAGGAAACAGCAGGAAGCTTTGTTGGCAGCTCAGAAGGAGATATTAGAGTTAAAGCTTAGAGCAGGATTGAAGAGATCAAAAGACCAAGACAGGCATAAGAAGCTGACTACTGCTATTGCTACCAGGAACCTCCTCATTAGCACCATTACAGAGCACCCAGTTGGTCCAGTGACTGAGGCACTCCTGAAGGAGGTCAGGGAAGATAAGTTTAGACTGGATGTCTGATTCTTTGTTTTTTGTTTTTTCCATTTGATGTACTTTTCCTTTTGTTGTATTTTTGACCCTCCATGGGAAGGTATTGTAAAACAGACTATGTATGTTTCATTATTTGTAATATATTCTAGTTTGTTTTCATTTGGGCTTTCTCTCAACAACATCAAGCATCTTCCTCGAGGTCTGGAAAGGTCAAAACCAAGAACCAAACCGGATACCTTGGAAAAAAAATAAGCATATTGCATTGCATACTGACTTTTTCTTTGTTTTGTAGGTTTTGATTATTATTATTATGTCTAACTTTGTTGTGATCTCATGAAACATTGCTCGTCGCCGAGTGTTCCCTGTCAACCGCACACACTGGTACCCTACTCGTAACAACCTTCCCGGCATTCAAATGGAGCAAGTACAGCAGGACCTGACTGAGGTCAGAAATCAGATGGCCAATGAGAGAGTGGAAATGAGGAACCAGATGTCTCAATTCATGGTTGTCATGACTGGCTTAGCCCAGAGCCAAGAAAGACTGAGAGAGCTGGTGGAAAGACAAACACCTGAGGAACCTCATCTTGGAACAGGGGGAACCAGCAACAATGAACGGGGGCAACCTCGTACTGACCCACCAGAATATGGACCCCATCTGAATCCAGAAGTTAACATCCCGAGGAATGTTCAAGGTAATACTGCTGGGGGCAGAATCCTGCAAGAGGATCCCCAGGAAGAACAGTTTACTGTTATAGGGGTAGGAGATGAGGTATATGATAGAAGATTGGACGAGATTGTTGAAAAGTTAAGATCTTTGGAATCTCAGAATTCTTTGGGCTTCGACGTGATGGACATGGGACTAGTAGATGGGGTGAGAATTCCCCACAAATTCAAACCCCCATGCTTTGAGAAGTATAATGGTACCTCCTGTCCACGTACTCACCTGCAATCTTTCTTGGGAAGGCTCAAGGCTTATACCATGGATGAGAAGTTATGGATGTTCTACTTTGAGGACAGTCTGACTGGAGCTTCAAGAGAATGGTATTCGCATTTGACTAGAGCCACCATAAGATGTTGGAAGGATTTGGCTGAGGGTTTCATCCGGCAATATCAGTACAACCTGGACATGGCTCCCAATAAAACTCTTCTAATGGGCATGTCTCATTCTTCTAGAGAGAGCTTTCGGGATTATGCTCAGAGATGGAGACAGCTTACTGCTGTTGTCCAACCACCCATGTCAGAAAGAGAAATGGATGACATGTTCATGAACACATTGCAAGGGACTTATATTGATAGACTTGCTGCTTTCTCCTCTACCAGTTTTGCTGATGTGGTTATAGCTGGTGAGAGGATTGAGAGTCTCTTAAAGATGGGCAAAATCTCCGACAGTGGTGCAAGTTCCTCCAGCAACCCCAGAAAACCCTTTACCGGAACCCGAAGGGCAGGTGAAACCAATTATATTCATGCAAGCAGGGGAAGGCCCCAATATTATCACCGGTTAGTAGCAGCTGTTACCATCCCAGCTCCAGTTCCACAAAAACCATTATATCCTCAACAACAACAACAACCTCACTATCAACAACCATCTCATTTCCCGCAACAGAGAACCTACAACAACAACAATAGCAACCAACAACAACGTCCCTTCCAACAGAGACCATCTCAGGCAAATAGGGTGATTGACCCTATCCCCATGCCTTATGCTGCTTTATTGCCACAACTCCTGAAGCTTAACTTGGTTGAGTTAAGGACGTTGGCACCACCAGATCCTCTCAATCTCCCAAAGGATTATGATGTCAACGCCAGGTGTACCTTTCACTCCAATGCACCTGGTCACAATACTGGGAAATGCAGAGCATTGCAGATGAAGGTTCAGGATTTGGTTGATTCTAAAGCCCTCAACTTCGCACCTCCTCCGAACGTCAACAGAAATCCTATGCCTAATCATGGTGGGCCTAGGATTAATGTCATTGGGGAGGACCAACCATCTACATTGATTGATAATGTTACACAGATTCAAACACCACTGGCTGAAGTCAAAGTTCAACTTTTAAGATGTCAAGTGTTCCCGGGCTGTGGGGCCTGCTGTGAATTGTGTAAGACAGCTAGTAATGGTTGTGAAAAAGCTAAGGATTGGCATAGACGGCCTTACCCAAGATGGAATCTTGCAAATTAATTCAACAGCTCCTGCAGCAACTCTTGTTTCCACAATAATGGAATCTCCTACAACATCAACAAACATTCCTTCACCAACAACAGATTCTCCTACAACAGCAACAACAATCATTCCTACTGATTCATCAACATCACCAGCAATTACTCCGTCCACCTTTTCGATAAGTCGAATTTCAACAACTGTTTCTTCTACAACATCATCATCCATTTTACCAAAGGAATCTTCTACAACGCCAACAAAGATTAATGAAGATGTCTCCACAGTTACAATCTACTATGACCCATCAAATGTTCCTCCCAGCAGCAATTTCCAACAGCAAACTGTGACGCCTCCTGCCAGATCTCCGGTCACTATCTACTATGATCCGCACACCATAACAGTACCTTCCTCTGCAGCAATCAGTCTAGTTACCATCACGGTACCTGGGCTTGTTCCTTATGAAAGCAGTAATGCCATACCTTGGCATTATGGCTCTGATCTTTACTACAATGGGGGAGAAAATCACCTTGGAATCATCAACCTCTTCACCACAAATTGATAATGTTGGGGGAGGCGGAGGCTTCACCAGAAGTGGACGCCTTTTTGCCTCACAAACACAAAAGCCTAATGCTGAAGCAGAAGCAGCTTCCAGGGAAAAAGGAAAGAGTGTGGTATCTGAAGAGCCAACTGCCAAAGACACTCAGAAGACATCTTTTGAACAAGATGTAGACGAGTTCATGAGAATCATAAAAAGGAGTGATTACAAGGTGGTGGACCAGCTTCACCAAAAACCCTCCAAAATCTCCATATTATCACTATTGATGTGTTCCGAAGCTCACAGGAACGCATTGTTGAAAGTCTTGCACGCAGCATATGTGCCGGAAGAGATTACTGTTAATCAGCTAGAAACTGTGGTTGCAAATGTCAACACCAGTCATGGACTGGGCTTTACCAATGCTGACTTAACAACAGAGGGACGCAACCACAACAAGGCTTTGCATATCACCTTGGAATGCAAGGGTGTTGTTCTGTCTCATGTACTGGTAGACACTGGGTCGTCACTCAATGTTCTACCAAAGAAAGCCTTAGTGAAGCTGGAGTATGATGACTTGGCATTGCGTCCGAGTAATTTGGTAGTGAGAGCGTTTGATGGCTCCAAACGATCAGTGCTTGGGGAGATTGATCTGCCTGTGTTGATTGGCCCGCAGACCTTCAAAACTACCTTCTTTTTGATGGACATACAGCCGACCTACAGCTGTCTGTTGGGTAGACCCTGGATCCACGCCGCTGGTGCTGTTACGTCTACCCTTCACCAGAAGTTAAAATTCTAGTGGGAAGGTCAAATCAGCATCATTTGTGGGGAGGAGGACATCTTTGTTAGCCAACTGGCTACATATAAGTACATAGAAATGGATGGGGAGATCCATGAGACCATGAGTTAGGGTTTTGAGGCCCTTAACATTAATGAAGCATCTGTTGTATCTGGGACCTCCATCATTTCATATCAACAGGCCCAGAAGGTTGTTGAGGAGGGTACCACTCAAGGTTGGGGCAAGCTGCTGCCAGTTGAAAAGAAAGAGGACCGATTCGGGTTAGGTTATAGACCAACTCGACAAGATCAACCAGAGGCTACAACGGAGCCCAAATTTGTCAGTGGGGGGATGCTCGTCCCGGATGCTGTGAATAGTTTGGAAGATGAGTCAGAAGACGAGCGCAACCTGGAAAACTGGATACGTCCAAGAATCTCGGGGAACCATGTCTCAAACTGGTCTTCCCAGGAAATTATAAGAGTTACTCCTGTAGAGTAATTATTATTTCCGTCTTTAAGCATGCATCAAGTCCTGTATCTTGCCCAAGATGTCAGGGCTCATTTTGTAATCGGGCCATCTTGTATTTTGTGCAAACGATCAATTAATGAATATCAGGACATCTTTTGCAAATGAGTCTTTTCTTTTCCGCTCACTGTTTTTCATTCTTTATTTTTTGTACAAAAATAAAATGGCAATGTTTTTCAAAATAATAACTTCATTTTCACTTTTTCTAAACAAGATAAAACTGATCACTAAAATGAACAAATCTAAACCCTTGCAGAGAGTGCCCTCCAGACTGCACCGACAACAACACTGCTATGACTTCGTATGACTTTGATAATCCGATTAATCAAGCCGATGAAGAGGTTGAAGAAGATTATGAGCTACCTGAAGAATTATCTAGATTGTTAAGACAAGAGGAGAAGGTTATCACTCCTCATCAGGAGGAAGTTGAAATGGTTAATCTTGGTACAGAAGAAGACTTGAGAGAAATAAAAATCGGGGCCCGTCTGCAAGGTTCAGTAAAAGAGCAACTTATTGACATGCTTCGGGAGTACGTGGATGTTTTTGCTTGGTCTTATCAGGATATGCCAGGTCTGGATATCGACATTGTTATGCACAAGCTGCCTCTAAAGGAAGACCGTCCGCTAGTAAAACAGAAGTTGCGCCGTACTCGTCCGGATATGGCCATGAAGATAAAAGAAGAGGTACAAAAACAGTGGGACGCCGGTTTCCTTGTTGTAACAAGCTATCCCCCGTGGGTTGCTAACATTGTACCTGTGCCTAAGAAAGATGGCAAAGTAAGGATGTGTGTGGATTACCGGGATCTGAACAGAGCCAGCCCGAAAGATGACTTCCCTTTACCTCACATTGATGTATTGGTCGACAATACGGCTCAGTTCTCGGTGTTCTCCTTCATGGATGGATTTTCAGGATATAATCAGATCAAGATGTCACCTGAAGACATGGATAAGACAACTTTCATCACACCCTGGGGCACATTCTGTTATAAGGTAATGCCATTCGGACTGAAGAATGTTGGTGCCACTTATCAACAGGCTATGGTAACATTATTCCATGACATGATCCACAAAGAAATTGAATGTTATGTGGATGACATGATTGCCAAGTCCCTCACAGAAGAAGACCACCTGGTGAATCTGTTGAAGCTATTCAAGCGTTTGAGGAAGTACCAATTGAAGTTAAACCCCAACAAATGCACATTCGGGGTGCGATCCGGTAAGCTGCTAGGGTTTATTATGAGTGAAAAAGGAATTGAAGTTGACCCTGACAAAGTTAAAGCCATTCAAGAAATGCCTGCACCGAAGACTGAAAAAGAAGTTCGAGGGTTCCTAGGTAGATTGAACTACATTTCAAGGTTCATATCTCATCTTACAGCAACCTGTGAGCCCTTGTTCAAATTGTTAAGGAAAGAACAAACGGTCAGGTGGAATGAAGACTGCCAAAGGGCTTTTGATAAAATCAAGGAATACTTACAAGAGCCTCCAATCCTTATGCCGCCAGTTGAAGGAAGACCTCTAATAATGTACTTGAAAGTATTAGAAGAGTCAATGGGATGTGTGCTGGGCCAGCATGACGAGTCTGGTCGAAAAGAGTATGAAATTTACTACCTAAGAAAAAAGTTTACCGACTGTGAACAACATTATTCACTGCTCGAGAAAACTTGTTGTGCTTTAGCATGGGCTGCTCGCCGACTAAGGCAGTATATGTTGACCCATACTACCTTATTGATCTCAAAGATGGATCCAGTCAAGTATATATTTGAGAAGCCAACACTTATCGGACGGGTTGCAAGATGGCAAATGATTCTCACAGAATATGACATTCAGTACCCATCTCAAAAAGCCATCAAAGGCAGTGTATTGTCTGATTACCTCGCTGAGCAACCCATTGATGATTACCAGCCTATGAGATTTGACTTCCCTGATGAAGACATCATGTTCATAAGAGAAAAAGATCATGAAGAGCCTGTTCACACTGAAGGGCCTGACCCAGAAGAAGAATGGACAATGATGTTTGATGGGGCTGTTAATATGAATGGTCGTGGTGTTGGTGTAGTACTTATTACACCTAAAGGAGTTCACATGCCTTTCTCGGCAAAACTCACTTTTAACTGCACTAACAACGAAGCTGAATACGAAGCCTGTATCATGGGTCTTGAGGAAGCCATTGACCTCAGGATCAAGACTTTGACTGTATTCGGAGATTCAGCTCTGGTAATCAATCAAACCAACGGCAAATGGTACACTCACCCGGAGCATCTGATTCCATACCGGGATTATACAAGGAGGTTACTCACGTTCTTCACAATAGTCAAGCTTGAGTATATCCCTTGGGACGAAAATCAGTTTGCGGATGCTCTGGCTACCATTTCATCCATGATCAAGGTTCAAGCTGCCAACTTTGTGCCTCGGATTTCAGTATCCAGACTTGACAGACCGGCATACGTATTCTCAGCAGACGTGGTTAAAGATGAAAAGCCTTGGTTCTATGACATCAAATGCTTCTTGGAGGATCAAACATACCCACCTGGGGCATCATCCAATGACAAGAAGACATTAAGAAGACTAGCTGGTAGTTTCTTCCTCAATGTTGATGGTTCCTTGTATAAGAGAAACTTTGATATGGTACTTCTCAGATGTGTTGATAAGACGGAGGCAGACTTGTTGATGCACGAGGTGCACGAAGGATCTTTTGGTACCCATGCTGGAGGGCATGCAATGGCTAAAAAGTTGTTAAGATCAGGCTATTACTAGATCACAATGGATGCAGATTGTTGTGCTTATGCCAGGAAATGTCATAAATGCCAGATTTATGCAGATAAAGTGCATGTGCCTCCGAATCCTTTGAATGTGATGTCTTCACCTTGGCCCTTTGCCATGTGGGGCATTGATATGATTGTCAAGATTGAACCGACTGCTTCAAATGGCCACAGATTCATCCTGGTAGCCATTGTCTATTTTACCAAGTGGGTTGAAGCAGCTTCATATGCAAATGTCATCAGGCAAGTGGTAGCCCGATTCTTGAAAAGAGACATCATCTGTTGGTATGGAGTGCCCGAGCGAATCATTACTGATAATGGTTCCAACTTGAACAATAAAATGATGGCAGAACTGTGTCGGGACTTCAAGATCCAACATCACAACTCTTCTCCTTACAGGCCAAAGATGAATGGCGATGTTGAGGAAGCTAACAAGAATATTAAGAAGATTATGCAGAAGATGGTGGTTACATATAAAGACTGGCATGAAATGCTACCATTTGCCTTGCATGGGTATCGTACCACAATCAGAACATCCACTAGGGCAACACCGTATCAGCTTGTGTATGGTATGGAGGAAGTCCTACCCGTTGAAGTTGAATTACCCTCCTTGCGGGTACTGATGGATGTCAAATTAAATGAAGCAGAATGGGCCCGATCCCGATACGAACATCTGAGTCTGATCGAAGAGAAGAGGTTAGCTGCAATCTGTCATGGGCAGCTGTATCAGAAGAGAATGAAGAAAGCCTTTGATCAGAAAGTCAGGCTTCGGGAATACAAAGTAGGAGATCTTGTGTTGAAAAGACTCATTCCTCCTCATACAGACCATAGAGGCAAGTGGACTCCAAATTACGATGGTCCGTTCATTGTAAAGAAAGTATTTTCTGGTGGAGCACTGATGCTCACTACTATGGATGGTGAAGCTTTCTTATCCCCTGTGAATTCAGATGCAGTTAAAAAATACTTCGCATAAAAATGACCCGCTGGACATAAAAACCGAATGTAAGCCCAGGCAAAAATAGGGCATCCTGGCGAGTCAAAAACAAAATAAAAGACTCGGGCAAAAATAAGGGAAAATAAATAAAAAAATGTACACCCGCTGAGTTGAAAAGCCGCATTGGACAACTCAGGCAAAAATGGGTATCCCGGTGGATTGAAAACCCGAAAGGGCGATCCACGCAAAATAAGGGAATAAGCGAACAACTGCATTCTGAATTCGTCTGTATCACTTACAACATGGCAAGCTTCGAAAGGTTAAAGCATCAGTCAGAATCGGCCTTCTTCGGAAAGCAAGATGAGAAGAACGTCAATGTCATACGAGTCATAGCAAAAGGGGGAAGCACACTGGAGCGTCATCAACATTGCCAGCACCTTTTTTGTTTCTCAATTTGTAACAATCTTCTCATTTCAGGGGATTTGTTTCTTTGACTGTACTTGCCAATTCAGGGCACGCAAATTAATAAAATTAGATTTTCAGTCACATTTCGTCTCGTACATTTTATTTTTCATTTGCAAAAATGTACGATGTCATTAAAATATTGATTGCATAAATACAGATGCGTCTTTTCTAAATTACATGCTTACAGGAAATATATTTGCTCCAGGGAGTGTCTAAACTCCTATGACGAACCCCAGTAAGGGATACCTCGGGATACTTGTGCGTTTCTTTGTCATAACAGGATTGCAGGTATTCAAAGTGCAACATGGGGCATGAAAGCTTCTCCCCAGCGAACTGCCAAATCATTATTGCCTCAACACATCTTCTAAACTACACCCGGGAATGCACTTTCCCCACCAGAGTTGTTAGATACCACTTCTCCAGTACTTTCTTCAGAGCAGCATCAGAAGGTGCTCATTATCCCCAGCTGAGTTGTCAGATATCATCATCCTCAGTAGAATCCCCATAGAAATTTAGGAAGATCGCTTAGTGATCATTCCTCCCCAGCCAAGTGTTAGACAGGGAACCATCTCCCCACAGAGCTGCAGCCTCTATCCGGAAGAGCAATGTCTGAAGATCTCACGACAAAGTGACGAAAGCTTCCACAGCCTCAGCTGGGCTCCTCATCACCAAGGATAAGTCTATCAGTGACTTACTTCCCCAAACAGAATCATTTATTTAGATTTACCAATGATCTCGTCCCCAGCTGAGATATCACTTCAAGCAGATCAATCAGAGATCTTCACAACAATGGGATCCGAATCCCGGATCGGTATCTTTTGCATAGTCATAGCATTTGCATCATATTTCCCCTCAGAGCGTAGCATTCTATCTAATACGGAGCATTACGGAAAAAATCAAACATATTGCATAATCACAAGTCATATTTTGAATCAAACACCTGTATATACCAATATTCCATCTGCAATATATACGAAGACTCACAGTCCCCGCAGAAAGCCAAAGTGTCCCTTTGCACACTAAAATGCAGATGCATGCTCCTTTTGGCACTCGTCTGTGTCATCATTCCCCAGTAAAGTCGCCCAAGAGTTCTCTACAGACAGATACATCTATATACACTCCTTCGACACCCGTCCGTGTAACCATTCCCCAGCACGGTTACATAAACACTTATTGTAAACCAAACACCTATTTATAATACACTTTTTCGACACCCATCCGTGTCATTTTATACCCCCACAGATCTTCAGATTATCTTTTACGCTCATAAGTTCATAACTTACACACTCTCTCTCGTGATACTCGTCTGTGTCTTACTCTCCCCAGCATGTTGAACACTCGTCTGTGTCTCACTCATGCTTACTTCTCACTCATACAAATACTCGTCCATATCTTATATACACCACTTATCTTTTCCCATATTCAACACTCGTCCATGTTCTTTGTTAACCAGTTGGTACTCATCCGTATCATCATCTCTGAACATGCGTCAGCGTTTGTTTCTACTGATACTCGTCCGTATCATAGTATTAAGGATGCTCGTCCGCATCTTTAATTTATACACAGCGTCAAACACTTATACTTTTCCTTTCTTAAAAAAAGGATACTCGTCTGTATCTACCATTCCCCAGCAAATTCCCAGTAAAAGCAAAAATTTCTTTTCTGACATTCGTCCTATGTCATGATACTTCCGGCAGCCGTACCCTGCCAGGTGATCGTCCTTCACCTTTTGATGATCGTCATTCATCATTCCCCCAGTGGAGTCTCCATTATTGTAACCCTTTCCTATCCAACATTCGTCATATGTCGTGATATTTTAGCAGCCGTCCCCTGCTAGGTGATCGTCCTTCACCTCTTGATGATTGTCCTTCATCATTTTATCCGATGGCCGTCCCCATTGTTGATTTTGTTATCTGACATTCGTCCTATGTCATGATAAACCGAAGAGCAGTCGTACCCTGCTAGGTGATCGTCCTTCACCTCTTGATGATCGTCCTTCATCATGCTTATCCGATGGCCGTCCCCATCATCGACTCTTTCTATCCGACATTCGTCCTATGTCATGATGACTTTCGGCAGCCGTACCCTGCCAGGTAGTCGTCCTTCACCTTTGGATGACCGTCCCTCATCCTTATCCCCAACAGAGCAGCCGTCCCCTGCTAGGTGATCGTCCTTCACCAATGATGACCGTACCTCATCATTTATTTCATCTATGTTTTGACCTGATGTCCGTCCCCATCATTAACTTTACCTTTGATCCCCATAGAATCTTTGTTTGATGGTCGTCCCCATCATGATCTCTTTATTTCCCCAGCATGTCGGCCGTACCCGTCGCTGCTTTATCCCCAGCAGTCGTCCTCCGTCGCCCATACCTTATAATCATACTTTACTTCCTTTTATAATCTATATCCCTTTTCTTCTTCATTCAGTGAGTGCAAATTTTGGACTGTCTTTTATATTCAACCACGAGTTATCTTGTTTACCTGCTAAGCCGTTGCTTACATCCTGCACAACTAACTCATGTTTGAATAGGGGCAGCTGTAAACACCCCAAATTTTCCCTCACTAAGTTCACACCATGGCTTGTGATCTTTTCATTTGCATAAGTTCAACCATATCATCTCATATTGCATTTTTGCTTCACTACATTGGTTCAAAGTCATCTGCATCTAGGGTTTGTGATCTAAGTAATCCATGAGCCATCTGAGCCACTCCAAAGGTCTTCAATCATCTCAAGAGGGTCCATGTATGTTCAAGCATCATATTATATCCTCCCAAGATCAAGGAAATCAGAAAATCACAAGAACTGAGAAAGGCATGGAAGTAGAGCCAAGCTTAACTGCACAGATGACCTAAAATTAGGGTTTTGGTTTCAAAGGCCATAACTCCAAATTTTTTGTTCATTCTTGTTTCTATTGGTCTCTATATTTCATAAGGATCCTACACACCAATTTTCATGAAGAAATTCAATGGGGAAGGCATCTGATCAATAGATGACTTCTTGAACAAGTCAGTACAAAATCAGGGCATCTGAGGCCCCCAATCATCCAACCAAAGGGTCTTCTCCATCATTTTGGGTGTATATGATCTTTATTTGATCTTATAAGAGGTTAGAAGTTCACAAAATTGAAGAATTTCAAGCCATTTGCAAAGTTGCCATTTTGGGAAAGTAACTTGTAATGCAAAATTGCCATTTTGGGAAAGTTTTTCAACCTCCTCTTTTTGATTAAAAAATGCTTCAAATGAAAAATTCTTGGTCATGAAAGTTGTAGATTGGATCATTCCCTTTTCAAAAAGTACAAGAACTTGATCTAATTCATCCTAGAACTAAAGTTATGGCCTTGCAAAGTTGGGAAAAATCACTAAATTTAACTTATGCACCAAAGAGGGAAACTTGCAAAAACTCATGTCAAGGCAAAATGTGACCTCTAAATGACTTCTAACCATTACACAAACATGATACATGACCTGAAATTCAGAATTGCCCAACGAATCACTCATTTTCATGCCTTGATCATCAAGTATTTCTAAAGGGGCCAAAACCTTCACAAATTGCAAAATGCCCCAAATCTTGATATCCACTAGTGCCAGCTCTTCAAATCAGTTTCCATGGACCTCCCTAAAACCAACTGACTCGAGCCATGCCTCACAACCAGCCTGCCATGAGCCCATACCTCAAAGGACAACTTTCTTGACTTTATGCAATTTGAGCCATACCAATCAAACTATTCCACAACAACTCTACTGACCAATGACAGCTTCACAAACATGCCTCAAAGGTTACATTTCATAACTTCTTGGAGCTGAGAACAACACACACACTCAGTTCTCAAAATTTCCCTCTTACCTTCATCCCTTCGAAACACATCACACAAGCATCAAATCTTCAAACAAACTTTACATACCAACTCACCATCACCCATAGAACATTTCCCACCCCTTGAAACAGCCTGAAACACTCCAAATCAAAAACACGATTCTTGGTCGGTTGGAACACAAACCTTCAAAACACCTCATTTAAACTCATCCAAAGCATCAAAGCATCACAAGGGAGGTCATTAGAGTTGATTGGCACAAAGGAGGAGGTCAGAAAGCTCCAAAAGTGGAAGCTCCAGTTCAAGTATCACCAAGAACAGTTTTCCCAGAACTTGATTTTTATGTTATAGAAATGTTGCTTATGCTTCACTGATCATACTGCACTTGTTGGTTTTGAAAATGATTGAGTTTTGAGCCTGAACCGTGTCTCTGAAAGTTTGACCTAAAAATTTGTTTGCTTCGATTCTTGCTTGTGATAAAATATAAATGTTTTCTTGTGATTGATTCATGTTTGGGGTGGGTAGAGGATTAAATCTGGAGCTTTAGAGCATTTGAAATAGCCTAGGGAAGAAGTTAGGATTTTGTCTCACTGGAGAAGATGACCGGAACCACTGTTCCGGTCATCAGAAGTGAATTAGGGTTAATCATGTTTAGGGCTCAGTTTGAATGTCAGCCATAGGATCCAGCTTCGCGCGCGAAATGAATGGTCCAGATCACGTGTTAAAACCTTAATCCAGTCATTAACTTAATTAATTATGTTTAAAAAATTCAAAATCTCAGAATGAATCACAGCCATCCAAAAGCGCGCAAGTCAATTCCCACGCGTTTCATTTGAATCCTGGCCTTTAGATTGGTTTACTTTTTCATTTTTAGTTTTATTTCATATTTTTCTCATTTATTTTGCATATTTATTTTAAAATAGCTAGAAAAAACCCAAAAATTTTGTTTTTTGCATGCTGACTTTAAATAATTTTCTCAATCCAAAAATGATTTTTATTTTATTTTTTGCATTAAAAAATATTTTTAAATCATTTAAATGATTATTTTTAATTAGTTAATTAAAATTAATTAATTAAAAATACATTTAGGTATTTAAAAATCCCAAAAAAATTCAGAGAACATTTTCCAAACATTTAGAAACATTTACAAACTCACAACACAAATTTCTTTTTGGTTTTGATCATACTTTGGCAATTTTCATTTGAATTAGGGTTCTTTAATTTGAATATTTTTAACCCTAACTTCAAAAATTCATAACTTTTGATCCAAGTTGAGTTTGTGAATGGTTCTTTTTGTATTGTGTTACGCATTCTTTCAAGCATCTAAAATCATTATTGTTTCATTTTTATAATGCATTTTCAATTTGTTTGGCATTTTCCCTTTAGGATCACCCTTTAAACCCTAGAAACTTAGAAAAATCATAAGTCCCTTAGGGTTTAGCTTCTGACCTTCTCCTTTGGGCAGTGAACTTGTATAGGTTTAGGGTCCCTTTGATTCCATTTTCAATTTTTTATCTTATTCAGTTTCTTCTAATGTTGAATTTTGCATCTCATGTTGTACATAAACCCTAATTTGCATGTTCATTTGCATTCATCTTGCATAAGCTTGCATACATGAACTTGCCATGACATTTTGTGCATCCACATGACATATAAGACATCTTAGGACATGTTGAAATCATGTTTGATCATTGCATCATCCATTTTCCATGCTTTTGCTTTCATTTGATGTCATATGCATTCATGAACTTTCATGTCTCTTACATGTCTCATTTGCATTCCCATCTCTTGTATGATCATCTCCATCTCATGACATACATTGCATCATCTCTTTACATCATTAGCATCATGAACATACTTCTGACTTTGGGTTTTATCTTTGCATTTCATTTCATTTTCATTTCATTTCATTTCTTTTTGCTAACTTTTCAGGTGGTAAGTGTTTGAGAAGTGAATTTGCCTTCACTTCTCATAATCTTTCCTCATCTCTCTTATGCATCATTGCTGCATTTTACTTGTGAATTAGAGTGAGCTTGCTCGTTCATGTTTCCTCTTCACTTTCTTTCTTCAAGCAACTTATCTTCTTAAGTGAAGTAAGTTGTCTTGCTTCTTTCTGCTTCTCTTCCTTTCATCCTGCTTCTTTCATGGTGTTCCTCTTGAAGATCTTCTTGCAAGCCTCATAAACCCTAGGAACACTCAAGCATGATCACAATTAGGGTTTGATTAGTCCCCCTATTTAGTTTTGCCTTTGTGTTTTCTTTGAGTCTTCTCTTCTCATCTCTTAATCAAGGACTAAACCTTCAAGGTTTTAAGGCTTTGTGATTAAGCTTATGCCTGCATCCTTCTATTAGGATGGAGTGTATAACTTTAATCCTAAGTGTTAAACACTTAATGTGTTTAAATCCTTTAATCAATTCACCTAACAATCATCAAGACATCAAGCTTGTAACTTGGGCCTTGCATTAAGGTTCTAATTCTTCCTTAATTGGTTAAGAAGGACTAACCCTAGTGTTAATGGACAAGTCCCCCTCAAGTTTTCTTACAAACTTAAAATCCACTTCTTAATCTCACCCTTAATAAAAATCCACTTTAATAAAGGCTTGTTTTGTCATGAGTTTAATCCCTAACCATGGATTAAGTTGAGGTATCTTCCTCAGCTTAGGTGCTCTCATCTATTATCCTTCTATTAGGATGGTGTAATGAGTTCACTGAATCCTTGATTATAGCTTAAACTCATTATTTAACACTAAACAAAAACACCAAAAACACCTAACTAACCACAAGTAGGTTAATGGTCTTAATCCTACATCATCATGGTAATTAAGTTTGAGGTGTTTATCTCATACTTAAGGTATTCTCATTATCCCTAATCAAAGGGAGGATATGATGAGTTTACTAACCCTTGGTTTAGGCTTAAGCTCATTAACTTATGAAAAACACAAAAAAGCAATAAAAGATTGAAAATGTCAAAAACAAACAATAATCGTCTCCTCCGGGATTCTTTTCTCATCATCTTCACTCACAAACGAGAACTTGCTTCTCCCGTCTAATGTAAGACAATTAGCACCTGAGCCAGACAGGTCATACACTTGAGCATAGACAAGTAAGCAGTTCATCAATCAATTTATCTTTCAGTCTCTTTGAGTCGAACTACGGTGTTCTGACTTCCTCATTGCACGAGAGGATACGTAGGCATAACTTAACAGTTATCGAACAAAAGTCTCTGCTCCTTCCCCCTATGTCAGCATTCTTTTTAAGCCTCATTCCTGAGCACCTCACTTCACTTTCTTGCACTGACACTTGTATTCTTTTCCAGCTTTTGCACACAAAATAGCACTGACATTACCCCTTTAAAACACAAATCTTTCAAGCGTGGATCCCGTCAAGTACGACGGAAAATTTGGGTGCTGATACCTTCCCAGGTTGTAACCAACCCCCTTTCTCAGTTTCTCTGGTTTGCAACCGTCTTATCCATCTTTTCTTAGGTTTATGCAGCATTACCTTTCCTTCGGGATAAAAATGCCTAGCTGGCGACTCTTTTCAGTTCACCCTTTTGTTCTCTCCTTCACCGACCGTTCGCGTCTGTACCCCTTCTGGCCCCGTGTCATTTGGTGGGAGCAACAGGACCGTTGTAGGGTCATAATAGATAGTGAATGTGGAGACGTCGTTGTTGGTGGTTGCTGTAGTTGTAGAAGTGGATGAAAATGAACTGTTGTTTGTTGAAGTGATGGAAGAGGTGGTTGTTGATTCTGTAGACGAGTCTGTAGGAACACTTTTCTTTGCAGTTGTAGGAGAAACACTTGTTATTGAAAAAGGAGTTGTTGGCGTTGTAGAAGCGGTTGTGGTTATTTGTAGAATACCTTCTTTGATCAGGCCATTGATGCCATTCCTCAAGCTTGCACACCCTTTCTCGGAAACCTTGCAAGATTCACAACAGGCCTCACAACCTGGAAACACTTGGCATTTCAGAATCTGAGATTTAACCTCTGCCAGAGGTGTCTGAATACTTGTAGTATCTTCAATCGAACTCATGGGTGAGCCTTCCTCTATTGCATTAATCCTTGGCCCACCATGGCTGGGCATGGGATTCTTCGTGACATTGGGAGGTGGTGCAAAATTTAGGGCCTTTGAATCTACTAGATCCTGGACCTTCATATGCAGAGCCCTGCACTTTTCTATGGAGTGACCAGGTGCATTATAATGAAAAGCACACCTGGCGTTGACGTCGTAATTTCTCGGAAGGTTCTGAGGATCTGGTGGAGCCAATGTCCTTAACTCGACAAGATTAAGCTTTAGGAGTTGTGGAAGCAATGTGGCATATGGCATTGGTATAGGGTCAATCACCCTGTTGATCTGAGATGGCCGCTGCTGAAAAGGGCGTTGTTGTTGGTTGTTGTTATTGTTATTGTAGGATCTCTATTGAGGGAACTGTGGCTGTTGAGGAAAATGTTGTGGTTGTTGAGTGTATTGAGGAGGTGGGGTAGGGATAGTGACGGCGGCAACTGATCTTGGCAGATATTGGGGTCTTCCTCTTCCCATATGTACAAAATTTGTTTCACCGGATTTGCGGGGCCCTGCAAATGGCTTCCTGGGACTGCTTGAACTGGCGCCGTTGTCAGAAATCTTTCCCATCTTCAGTAAGCTCTCAATTCTTTCCCCAGCTATAACCACGTCTGCATAGCTGGTGGAAGAAAATGCAGCCAACCTGTCAATATAAGTACCCTGGAGAGTATTCATGAACATATCTGCCATCTCCCTTTCTGACATCGGGGGTTGAACAGCAGTAGCTAGTTGCCTCCATCTTTGGGCGTACTCTCTAAAGCTTTTTCGGGAAGATTATGACATTCCCATCAGAAGGGTTCTGTTTGGAGCCATATCCAAGTTATATTGATATTGACGAATGAAAGCTTCTGCTAAGTCTTTCCAATTCCTTACTGTGGCCCTGGTCAAGTGGGAGTACCATTCCCGGGATGCCCCTGTCAAGCTATCCTCAAAGTAAAACATCCACAGTTTCTCATCCATGGTGTAGGCTTTCAATCTCCCCAGGAAAGATTGGAGATGGGTACGCGGGTAGGATGTGCCATTGTATATTTCAAAACAGGGAGGTTTGAACTTATGAGGAATTCTAACCCCCCTCCACTAATCCCATATCCATGACATCAAAACCCAGAGAGTTTTGGGATTCAAGAGACCTTGTCTTTTCTGCTATTTCATCTAGCCGACGATCGTAGAATTCGTCCCCAGCCTCAACCACAGTAAATTGTTCTTCCTGAGGGTCCTCCTGCAAGGCCCTCCCTCCAGTGTTGCCTTGGGTGTTTCTTATAGCATTGATGTATGGGTTCAGATGAGGTCCAAACTCGGGGGGATCAGTACGAGGCTGTACGTGATCGTTGTTACTGGTACCCCCCGTACCTGGATGGTTTTCCTCGGGAGTTTGACGCTCGACTAACTCTCTCAGTCTCTCCTGGCTCTGAGCCAAACCAGTCATCACTGCCATAAATTGATTCATTTGGGCCCTCATCTCTGTCCTTTCATTGGCCATTTGGGTCCTCACATCAGTCAAATCCTGTTGATCTTGATCCATTTGTAATCCCGGAAGGTTGTTTCTTGTCGGATACCGGTGCACTCTATTGACGGGGAACACTCTTCTACGAGCAATGTTTCCTGAAATCACAACAAAGTGAGAAACAACAAAAAACAAAAACCTACAAAACAAAGAAATGATGTTAGTATGCAATGCAGGATGCCTATTTGTCTTCCAAGGGTATCCAGTTTGGTTCTTTGGTTTTGACCTTCCAGACCTCGAGGAAATGATGATGTTGCAGAGAGATAAAAGCCCATGAAATAATACAAACCATATATTACAAAAATGTGAAGATACATAGTTTGATTACAACAAAAATTCCATGGTGGGTCAAAATACAACAACAAAATCAAAAGTACAAACAAAAGGAGATATAAGTACAAGGAAATCAAATATCCAATCCAAAGTCATCTTCTCTGACTTCCTTCAGGAGAGCCTCAGTCACTGGGCCTACTGGGTGCTCTGTGATAGTCCTGATGAGAAGGTTCCTGGTGGCAATGGCACTGGTCAACTTCTTATGCTTGTCCTGGTCCTTTGATCTCTTCAACCCCGCCCGGAGCTTCAACTCATAGATCTCCTTCCGTGCAGCTAACAAGGCCTCCTGATTCTTCTTCTCACTAGCCTCCAGCTACTTTATCCTGGCCTGGATTTTCTGATCTTCTTGTGCACGAGCCTCAGTGATCCTGATCCACCTAGCCTGACTCTCCTCTAAGTAATGCTCAGCTCTGGCCATCTGAGTCTTAGCTTCCTTGCAAGCATTCTTCAACACTAACTCTCTTGCTCTAGCCTTTCTGATGTAGTCATCTGTTTTCTCAATCTTGGTCAAGAGCTCAATCCGGAGCTTCTCTAACCTTTCATTATCCAGACGGTTGTCATTCCTCTCCCAGAGGGTCTTCTTTAAAGCTTCAGAGAGTTGAGCATTCCTTTCCTTCAATTTCTCAAACTCCTCTAAACTGACAGTAGCTGCAGGCTCCACTGATGATGGTCCAGGTACATCCTCTAAGGTGAATGGCATACAGGTGATCTATCCCCTGACACGAGACCAGTCAAGATATTGAGCTGAGGTTATGTTGTTACACTTGCCAAGAATAGTTGTCCGTTTAGTCTGAATATTGTCCCAGGCCCAGGCTGCCTGTCTGACAATGGCAAGGTTGTGCTGGATGTCACAATATAGGGTTTCTGTTAAATCTTGTCCTCTTGGGGGATGTACTAAAGCATACCCTAATTGCCTTTTGAAAAGCAAAGGTTTGTAGTTGATGCAACCTTTTACTCCAATCAAGGGTACATTGGGGTACTTCCCACAGCTAGTGATGATATCTTTACCCTTGGTGCTCTGAGTGCACCATCTGATGTCTTCTGATGTAAGGGTATCATTCTCTTAGCCGAGTTCCTTGGCTGATGAGGATTCAAGAAAGTGTCTGACTTCGGCAAGTGCCTTAACAAACAACAGTAGAAGAGGGGTGCATAACATCTGACCAATCTCCCCCTTTGCTTCTCATTCCTTTGATGCACTGAATAATAAAAGTCTCCAAGCAAGGTAGAGACGGGATTATTCAATAGGAAAAGGTGGATAGCACTATTGCTCACAAACTTAGGCTTGTATGCAAACAAGATGATTCCATATATGCTGAGGGCTAGGAGAGCACAAACATTCTCCCACTTCCCTACTGCAGCATCTAGGGTGGCCTGGGTAACCAATAAGTCCAAGTGAAGGCCTGGGATTCCAACCTTAGTGGTCATGCTCTGGTGAATGAGGGTAGGCTCCAAGTGTAAGGTCTTAGCTATATCTTCATTCTTGGGAGCAACCATCTCAGGGTTGAAAGGAATCCCTCTCCTGATAGGGACACCTAACAACATGGAGAACTCTTCCATTAATGGTCCTAGCTGAAAATCTGGGAAAGTGAAGCACCTGAGTGGAGGGTCATAGAACTGTAGACATGTGTGAATCATGCTCCTCTTGGATGCATCCAGGTCCATGATCATGTCCATAATGCCACCATAATGTTACCTGAATAATGGGACATGATCAGGAGTGATGAGAGACTGAATCTGTCTAATGCCTGTCAAAGTGGGCTCAAAGAAGTGGTATGTGATGTTGCTCTACTTGGATGTGTCCATGCTGACAATGGATGCTGATGAAGAAGACTGAGGAGAAACACTGATGAAGGTAACTGCTGAAAACTGATGAAGATAACTGGAGAAGGTACTGAAGAAGAGTCTCTGATGAAGACATCTGGTTAAGAAAGCTGTATAGAATCTCTGATGAAGATAGCTGGTGAAGGTGGCTGATGTAGATAGCTGAAGGAATCTGAGTAGCAGAACAGGTCAAAACCAAACCAAAGATAAGATGTGGATACCCTGTAAAACAAATAGACAAATGTTAAATGATGCGAAATGATGTATGCAAAATGATATGCAAAGGGTTGGTGATCAAGTGTTGGATCTGTTATTTGCCTTGATAGGGTCCATGTGTGTTCAAAAGTCTGGATGAAGGCTTAGAAAACCAGTAACCAGGTGGGGGGCTCAAATAAAGAGTCACAAGTCCAGGGTTTCACAAGAACAGTCCAAAATGATACAACCTTAACAAACTAGTAACAAAGGTATGATGAGGCCAAGGGTTCCTGCAAACCTGTAAACATCCCAACCCCCTCACATGTATTGTTCTAGAACAAGGATCCTCAGACTTGGATCAGTTATGAGAAGTGTAAACACTTCTAACCCGGAGGTATAGTGTCTACAATAACCATAAAATACCCTCCTCTAATTCACCTCAGATGTTGAAGGTCATAAAAAGGTCGTTCAGACTTAGTAGGCTTCCCAGATAGCCCTAGTACTACAGGAAATCCGTAGCACAGAGTTCTCAAGAAGAAACCCATGTTTGAACCATGTTTCATATTCCCGCACCAGACTGAAATGGAATGGGAAAGAATATGAAGCCACTATATCCTATGTGTCACTCGGGCTCCCGGTGTGGAACCTTACTCACTCAATAATCCCTCCCACCAAAGGAATCAAAAAATCCATCACAAATGATATGATAATAGTATGAAATGAATATAAATAGTAAATAAAAGTAATAAATAAAGTTGTATAGAAAGCAATAAATAGAGCAATAAACAATAAGCACAAGTAGCACATAATACCCCCGTAAACACAAAACAAACAAACGCTAGGAGAAACCCACAAAAAGAACCAGAAGCCCTGGTTGCAAGATAAGCAATCCCCAACAGAGTTGCCAAGCTGTTGCTCCCAAAGATTTGCATCCCGGTACAAGCGCGAACGGTCGGCGAAAGGAGAATTGAAATGAAATTGAATAGAGTCGCCAACTAGGCATTTTTATCCCGAAGGAAAGGTAATGCTGCATAAACCTAGAAAAAGATGGATAAGATGGTTGCGAACCAGAGAAACTGAGAAAGGGGGTTGGTTACAACCAGGGAAGGTATTAGCACACAGATTGTCCTTCGTACTCGACAGGATCCATGCTTGGAAGATTGTGTTTAAAGGGGTAGGTGTATATGCTATCTGTGTGCAAAAAGCTAAGAAAAGAATATACAAGTGTCAGTGCAAAAGGGTGAATGCTCAGGAACTGAGGCTTAAAAGAGAATGCTGAAAGAAGGGGAAGACACATAGACTTTTGTTCGATAACAGTTAAGTTATGCCTACGTATCCTCTCGTGCAATGAGGAAGTCAGAACACCGTAGTTCGACTCAAAGAGAATGAAAGATAAAATTGACTGTGAACTGCTTACTTGTCTATGCTCAAGTATATGACTCGTCTGGCTCGAGTGCTAACTGTCTTGCAATAGACGGAAGAAGCAAGTTCTCGCTTATGAATGAGGGTGATGAGAAAAGAATCCCGAAGGAGACGATTATTGTTTGTTTGTGTGTTTTCAGTTTTGTTATTGATTTTGGTGTTTTGCATAAGTTGATGAGCTTAAGCCTAAATCAAGGGCTTGTAAACTCATTATATCCTCCCTGATTAGGGATAATGAGAATACTTAAGTATGAGATAAGCATCTCAACTTAATTGCCATGATGATGTAGGATTAAGATCATTAACATACTGGTGATTATTTAGATGTTTTTGGGTTTTTGTTTAGTGTTAAGTAATGAGTTTAATCTCTAATCACAGATTAGTGGGCTCATTACACCATCCTAATAGAAGGATAATAGATGAGAACACTAAAGCTGAGGAAGATACCTCAACTTAATCCATGGTTAGGGAGTAAATTAATTATATAACAAAGCCTTTATTAAGTGAATTTTAATTAAGGGATGAGATTAAGAAATGAGTTTTATGGTTTTTAAGACAACTTGAGGAGGACTTGTCCATTAAACACTAGGGTTAGTCCTTCTTAACCATAAAGGAAGAATTAGAACCCTAATGTAAGGCCCAAGTTACAAGATGAAGTCTTAGTGATTATTAAGATGATTTGATTAAGAGGTTTAAAAAAATTAAAAGTTTAACACTTAGGATTAAAGTTATACACTCCATCCTAAGAGAAGGATGCATGCATAACCCTAATTCCAAAGTCCTAAAACTTTAAGAGTTTAGTCTCTGATTATTGAGATGAGAAGAGAGACTCAAGGAGACTCAAAGGTAAAAAGCTAAGGGGGACTAATCAAAACCCTAATTATTATCATGCTTGGATATCCTATGGTTTGTAAGGCTTGAGAAATATCTTCAAGGAAGCTACCAATGGAAGAAGCAGATGAATGGAGGAAGAAGCAAATGAATAAGTTACTTACTTCATTGAAGAAGATAAATAACTTAAAGAAAGAAAGTGAGAGAGATGGAACACAAGTGAACAAGTTCACTTAAAATACAAGTAAAATGCATATGAAATAGATGAAAAGAAGTGAGAGGTGAAGGAAAATTCACCTCCCAAAATGACTTACCACCTGAAAGTGTTAGCATGAATGCATAAAGTATAAAGCATGAAAAAATGAAATGAAATGAGATGAAATGACCAAAGTCAGAAGTGTTTATGCAATATGAATGTCATGTAAGATGATGCAAAGGCATACAAAATGCATATGTATGATCATACAAAGATGAGATGCAAATGGAAGCATGCTTTGATGTTTGAAAACACATGAAAGTTAATGAATTGAGATGAATGCAAAAACATGGCAAATGAATGAAGAAATGATCCAGCATGGTTCTAACATGTCCTAAGATGTCTAAGATGACATATGAATGCAAGAAATGTTATGGAAAGTTCATGTATGGATGCATATGCAAGGTGAATGCAAGTGAACATGAGAAATTAGGGTTATATGGACAAGCAAGATGCAAATGAACAAAACAGAAGCATATGACATGATAAAAAAATTTCAATCAAGCTCAAACAAAACCTAATCCCATACTAGGTCACACCCCAAAGGAGGAGGTCAGAAGCCTAACCAATCAAAAGTTATGAATTTCCTAAGTTTCCTAGGGTTTTTGGGTGGTTCAAAGGGAAAAATGAAAATAAATTTGGAAATTCAAGATAAATTTATGAGATAAATGACCTATAAACTACATGCAATATACAAAACAATGCAAAAGGAATCAACTTCAAACTCTTCTTGGTTAGGCAGAAATGATTTTTTCAAGTTAGGGTTCAAAAAATATGATTTTAATGACCCTTAATTCAAAGAAAATTCACAAATTATGATCAAACCTAAAAATAAAGTTGTATGAAGAGTTTGAAAATGTTTCTAAATGTATTGGGATGATTCATGATATTTTTGGTGATTTTTAGAAACCTAAATGTATTTTTAATTAATTAAAAGACTTTAATTAATTAAAAATAACATTTAAATATTTTAAAAATACTTTTTTAATGCGAAAAATAAAATAAAAATCATTTTTAGAATGAGAAACATATTTAAAGTCAAAATGCAAAAGCAAATATTTTTTGGATGCTTTTTGGTATTTTAAATTAAATATGCAAGAAAATGCAATTAAAATTTGGAGTTAAGGCCTCTGAAACCAAAACCCTAATTTTGGTCATCTGTGTAGTGAAAACCCTAGCTCTGCTTCCATGCCTTTGCCAATTCTTGTAATCCCTTGACTTTCATGAACTTTGAGGAGTATAATATGATGGTAGAACACACATGGAACCTGTTAGAAAGCTTTGAGGCCTTTGGGATGACTCAGATGGATTCTTGGATTGCTCAGATCACAAACCCTAGATGCAGATGAACTTGAACTATGTAGATGAAACAAATATGCAATGTGATGTGGTATGCTTATGCTTATGCAAAAATGAAATATCACAAGCCATTGTGTGATATGAGTGAGGGAAAATTTGGGGTGTTTACAAAGGGACTTGATGATTTTTAATTAGGCAATCGTGCTAAGACACCCCTACGTTCGAGGGACTTGACCATTTATTGCAAGTGTATTCAATTCAATTATTTTAGTCTTGAAAATTAAGGTTAGCTAATGGTTGATTTTAGTATTACCATACAATCCTATTAAGCATACATCTAACAGTTTAGAGTGCGGAAAATAAGACCCTAGTTTAAACTATTACATGGCTTTGGGGGAGATACATAAAAATAAAAAATCCTGACAGAAAATGTAAAGTGAGGAAAATAAACCTAAACTATTACAAGGATTTAGAATTTACATTATCTTTTATAATTAAATCAAATAAAATAAATCAAATAAAATAGAAAAAAGAGGTATTTGCGATTTTGAGGGTCGAAATCTTTTAGAATTTTATTCTAAAAGAGTAATGTTCTTCGATTTTTTCTGAACTTCTGGAAGAAATTCGGAGTAAATCGAAATAGTGTCACTTACCTGACTTACCTGTCAGACTGGAATTCTTATCACTACTGCAACCTTCAAAGTATTGACGGGTACGGATTACAGCAGATTAACCAACAGTTTAGTTCTCCATGGTGCCCTAAATTTCAATTCGATCGTCCAGATAGCTTTCTCACATCATACAAAACACAAATATGAAAAGAGATTAGATGTATCATGCTTATAAATATGAAATCGAAAAATTGAAAAAAAACCAAAAAAGAAAATCCGGTTATGGTGTTTTATGAGGTTTTGGAGTAATGTGATGATTGGTACGCCTTCAGAAGAGTCTAACGAATGTTCTTGGACCTTCAAACCTCGTTTAGAATGGTTGCAACCCTAAAACTGAATCCAACTTAATCTTGAAGTTTTGTATGATCTCTTTGATAAAAAAATTGTCCTCTTGACTTGTGGAGATGATAAGTATTTATAGAGGGATGAAATAGGTCAAAATATTGGGCCTTTGTGGATGAATTTGAGATTGCTTGAAGGTGAAGAAAGGTGATTTCTATTTTGGTCAAAATATTAGATGAAATCATATCTTTTTGGTTTTGTATGAATTTGGACACTTTCAATCATCATAATCATCAAATATTTGATCCCAAAATAGACCTAAGATCAAATATTTTATTTTTCAATATTTATCTTAATTAAAATTGAATTTAAATGAAATAAATCCAAAATAATATAAAATAAATATAAAAATCAGATATTATGATCTATGGGTCGGGCATGATCTTATAATTGTGTTTGGGTTGGAAAAATATGGGCCCATTTGGAAGAAATTTAAGTTTTGGCCATTTTTGCTTCATACACCTCCTCAAAATTGCCCAACTTCAACAATGCATAACTCTCTCAATTTTTATCCCATGTATGTGTTCTAGGACTTTTTAGAAAGCTTAGAGTGTCCTCTAAATACTCTGTTTAGTCCCATGTCCATTTGATCTTCCATATTTAAGTTATGAGCATTTGAAAAAGTTGACTTTGAAAAGAACCTATAATGTCTTAGCTCATATCTCTCAAATGAAGCATTTTTGGAGTTGGCTTTTGAGACACAAAGTTGTAGAGAATTGAATTTACTTCAAAATGAGCTTTTGATGGGAAATTTATGATGAAACATGTGAAAGTTATGGCTGGTCAAAGTACAATTGACTTTTCTTACACCAAACCCTAATTTAGTAACTCTTGATTCTTGATGATTCTAAGGTTTCCTTGATGAATCATGATCAACCCTCGATCAAATGATGAATATCTCCTCATAATCTTGATGTTGATCAAAAATCTTGAAGTTTGACTTTGTGTTGACCACAGTTGACTTTTTGACAAAATTAACTAATTTTTGATTATCCAAGCATCTGACTGACCAAACTTGTAGAGAAAGCCTTGAAACTTGACATGAGGATTATTTGAGGTATATGGGATGTCATGAAGTACACTTGAGGCTATGGCAGTCCACTTTTCTTTGTGAAACTCAAAACCCTAGTTTCAGATCCATTTCTTAGGAGGAGGCTTTGTTTGATGAAACCATGAATCCTTTTGAGCAATTGAGAATATTGTTACCATTAGGAGACCTCTTGAGACACATTGTATTGAATATGGGAGGAAAAATTTTGGGGTATAACATCTGCCCCTGTTTAATTTTCTGAAACCTGAGGAGTTAGATTGGCATGTATGCCATTCGTGACCTGAAGGTGGAAGAGGATTGAACACTAAAGCCCAAATATTTGCACACATCGGTGCGCAAAAGTATACTGTTGGTTGATTGTATCGCTTGAATGGGCTTAAAGATTCCCTTCGGAGTATTCGTAGATGGGGTTATGGATGCCATCCCATGTATCTAAGGGTAGGAGTGTCATAATGTCTCTACGTCTGACTTTATATGAATGTTGTTACTACACTAAGTATCAGAATTAGATATTCGTCTTGACCATCTCTAAACTGTCTCTGTAACATATTTGAACTAAGTATCAGCACTAGATCTTTGTTTAGATCATCTCTTAACTATCTCTGGTGGAAAAAGATACTATGAATTAAGTATCAGCACTAGATCTTCATCTCGATCGTCTCTGAACTGGCTTTGGGAAAATATCTTGAGTTAAGTATCATAAATAAATCTTCATTATGATTATCTCTGAACTGCTTCTGGAAAGTGTCATGCACTAAGTATCAGCACTAGATCTTCGTTTAGATCGTCTCTGAACTGTCTCAAGGACAATTTCCTGAATTAAGCATCAAAATTAAATCTTCATTTCGATTATCTCTGAATTACTTCTGGACAATATCCTTCCCTAAGCATCATCACTAAATCTTCATTTAGATCGTCTCTAAACTATCTCTAGGACAATATCTTGAATTAATCATCTGAACAAAATCTTCGTTTCGATTATCTCTGAATTGCTTCTGGAAAAAATCCTGCACTAAGTATCAACACTAGATCTTCGTTTAGATCGTCTCTGAACTATCTCAAGGACAATATCTTGAATTAAGCATCAGAACTGAATCTTCGTTTCGATTATCTCTGAATTGCTTCTGGAAAATATGTTGCACTAAGTATCAGCACTAGATCTTCGTTTAGATCGTCTTTGAATTGTCTCAAGGACAATATCTTGAATTAAGCATCAGAACTAAATCTTCGCTTCGATTATCTCTGAATTTCTTCTGGAAAATATCCTGAACTAAGTATCAGCACTAGATATTCGTTTAGATCATCTTTGAAATTTCTCAAGGACAATATCTTGAATTACCCATCAGAACTAAATCTTTTTTCTAGTATCTCTGAATTTCTTCTGGAAAATATCTTGCACTAAGTATCAACACTAGATCTTTGTTTAGATAGTCTCTGAACTGTCTCAAGGACAATATCTTGAATTAAGCATCAGAACTAAACCTTCGTTTTGATTATCTCTGAATTGCTTCTGGAAAATATCTTGCACTAAGTATCAGCACTAAATCTTTGTTTAGATCGTCTTTGAACTGTCTCAAGGACAATATCTTGAATTAAGCATCAGAACTAAATCTTCATTTCGATTATCTCTAAATTGCTTCTCAAAAATATCCTGAACTAAGTATCAACACTAGATCTTATTTTAGATCGTCTCTGAACTGTCTCAAGGAGTTGGTAATATGTATCTGACTGAGAACTATCCTGAAAAGGAAAAGTTAGTTTTTATGTAAGAGTGTTTGTTGTATGCATGCATGGTTTGACGTTCTTAATGTAAATGAGAATGTCGTATGCGTTATGGAGGCATATGCCATGATATGATGTAAATGATGTATGTATGATTTTTGAAGCACACTAGCATCTTCATGTAACAATTGCTGGTTGGGGAAATAAATCTCGATTTGTTGCTGAGAAACATGAAGACATCATTCCCGTCTTGTTTCAGAATATTGTACCAAGGAACTTTCGATTTTCGTTCGTCGTACTTTTTATTGGCAGATTAAATTCCTAAATACCCTGACTGGGGATAAAAGAGATGGACATTCCCCTGAGAGACGTATCCAACCAAGTGTTAATTCTTCTAGGGATATCATGTTTAAGAGAAATCTGTCTGGGACTTTGTATAACTGGAAGTACAAGAGGCTACTTGGAATACTTCGCTGAAATAAATCCGTAAAGATTACTCTATGGGGATGAATTTGTGAAGATCTATTGGATATGAACTTTTCTGGGGATTCCTACCTCTGAGAGTCCTTAGCAAATGCTATTATTGTAATTTTATGCATTTTTGGTAAACATCAAGCATATTTGAAAGCATATATTCATTCAAAGTAACCAATGGATTCAGAACTTCTGATATTCTTGACTTCCCTGAGTAATTTTCTAGGAATTATCATAACTGAATCCGAAGACATGATACTGACACCATCTAATACTATTGGCACAGACAATTAATTTTCACAATGGCTTTTGCTGAAATCCGGTATCAAGGCAATGTAATGAGAGGAATGTGCTTTGAGACTGCAGTGGATCGTGTACGCCCTGGGTAATGGTTAAGGAGCTTTCAAATGAATTTGATCTGATTAGATTTGAAAATAGAGCATTGCACCTAGCTGAGGATGATTTGTCCCATAATGGAATTATTTCAAAAGATCTTCCTTAAGAGAAATAAACGAGATGCCCCACAATAATATGCCCCTGGAATCATGAACTCGATAATGTTACCTCTGATAATTCAGATGAGGAGACCTTCCCCTAGCTATTAAGCATTATTGAATCCTGACCTGACTGCCCCAGATGACTCTGACAATAACATGGTATTCCCCCTTGTATAAATTGGCATGGATCCGAGAAGCTACTTTGTCTGTCGGAAGGACTTTGGTTTATTGAATGTTCATCATGTAAGCTTCTCTGCTGTCAAACACTTAGTTATATGCAAACAATGATATTCAAAATGCAACACTTTTGTTTGTCTTGAAGTTTTGAAAAAGAATTATTTTAGAAAAACAATTTTTGTAAAAACTATGATACTAACTCAAGATTTATAATAAGCCCTAAAGGATTCAGGATACCTTTTTATAGAAATACGCTTTCGAACTAACCATGCTCCAGTTAGGACTTTAAAAGCGTTGTAACGTGGCCTGGTTCATAGTTTAAGAAACAAAGGATAAAGGCTCAAATTTTATTCGTACCCAACCCATCCTTTGTCATGTTCTTCAGTCATATATTTAGTTAACTTATGCATTGAGGCTCCAAAAGAGTTTGGAATTATAACACTGACATTTGTGATGGTTCAGAAATCAGAAGTTTATTTGAAAAGTCAGTCATATTTTTTTTGAGGATTTGTAGTTACCTCTTTTGATTTTGACTTTGTTATCCCTTCCTTTTGCCTGAAGTGTTTGTTTCAAGATTACAGTCAACGGGATTTCTCAATTTTTACTAAGTCTCCTTGATAGGTTTTGACTTAGTGAGATTTTCTTTTGCAAGATATTGACTATCGAACTTATTAATTACAGGGAACCATCATTAGTTGTGTACAAAAAGGACAATTGACATAATTGAGTTAACCGAGGAACTACCCCGCCCCAGGTTATGATTACGGGTTTCAATTTGCGTGAGAATGAAAACTCCTACTTCATAGGCTTAAAAGGGTTGACTAGGGATTAACTTCCTTATATCTCCACTATTTAGGAATCGAAATAATGCCTGCACATTGTCAACGTAGTCTGTTCAAAAGCATACTATATGAAATTATGTTATCGTCTTTGTCATCCTCCCTCTAAAGGCTTACAACTTTAACAAGAGTTAATATCACAAAAGGTAAGTAAGAATCATAGTTTAAATATAGTGAAACGAATGGATTAATTCAAGACAAACATATGCAATGCATTGTCGTGAAAACAAAAGTCTGAAATAATAGTAAGTGTTTAAGTCGACAAAAGAAATTACAAATGAAAATTCAAACGTTCTCAAAGCCTCCTCCTCTAAACTTGTCACTCCGGATGTCTAGCAGCTTTGATGTTTGATGGACGATATGAGAATTTAATCTGGTCTTCTGGCATAACCTTGAGGAATCCTTCGTCAATCAGGTCTTGAATCTTATTCTTCAATTCCCAATAGTTATTAGTGTCATGTCCAGGAATATTGGAATGATACACATACCTTTAATTGGGGTTATAGCGAGGAGAGAAAGTATTGGGATTCTGAGGAGGGTCTTTCAAGGTAATCAGCTTTGTCTCCAACAAGCATTGCAAAGTTTGCAACATTGGCGTGTTGATTTTGATAAATTGTCTTTTATGTTCCTTGTGTTGAGGCGGATTAAACCTATAAGACCTTCTTCTTTTAATTGAAAGACTATCAGTAGGAACTTTTCTCCTTCCTTCTCTTATCCTCTTCTTCTTTTCAACCAAGTCATCTTGTTTCAACGGAGGTTGAATGATGATTAGATTCCTAACTCCGTTGTCTTGAAGTTTATTGATGAAGACTCTCAGCTCTTCTTGCCCCTGGGCTAAGTTTTGGATAAGAACCACCTGATCATTCATCTGGATTCTCATCTCTTCCATCTCGGCTTGTAGTTGTTCTAATTGATCATCCTTGTTGTCTTCAGGATTCTTCTTTTTCATGTCCTTTGTGATGAGGGCTTTCAACTCTTCTTGCCCTTTGGACAAATTTAGGTCACTTCTTGAAATTGAGGATTCTGGGTTTGGAGATCTTTGACAGACTATTCGAGATCTATTTCCACTAAAATAAATAGCGAGAAGATAAGAAACCTGTCACGAAAACCTGTTATGTGAGGGTATGGCATGTAAATGCATATGCAATGTTTCCAAGGACCACGTAGGATTTAAATTTGTGAAAGAAAAGCAAATTTTTTTTTTATTAGTATGTTTTAAAATATAATTTCCCCCTGGGCTTACAATGAAGGAAGAATAAGAAAAGGTAAAAAGGAAATAAACATATGAGACTCAAGTATCCCATGGACGCTTCCTCTTTGTGTTGAGATATGTATTGAGGTTCCGATCTTCGTGAAGTTGCTTTGTTAGCTCCAACACTTTCTCTTTGTAATCATGGAACTGAGCCTCAAAAGTATCCCTTTCCTCCTTCATTTGAATCCAAGATTTCTGCAGCTCTTCTAGATCCGTAGGCATGTCAAGATGAAGAATGGTATAAGGAACATCTCCTTCTACAATTGGCTCAACAGTTACTGGTAGAACAACAGGATATGGCATCATAAGACTATGAGCACGAGATTGCACCCATCTGAGGTAAGGTTCCATAGGGAAGGAGTGTTTTGGTTCCAAAGTATTGATGTCAATCGTGTTCACCTTGGTCCAAGCTCGTATAAACCTTTGATGGTAACCTTGAAGATCATTGTCATAATCAAACACAATACCTTGAATAATCATATCATGAGGACCATTACTCCAAGCATAACCAAAATGGCATAGTGCTAAAGAAGGATTGTAGGTAATGCCCCCTCTTATGCCCAAGAGTGGTACATTAGGGAACTTTTCACAACAGTTAATGATAGTAATATTCTCCATAGACCACCTTAAACCTTGTTCATTCTTCATGACAGATCGAGGGAGGTGTGAAATAAACCACCTAGATAGTAGAGGTATGCAACACATCAAAGTTCCCTACGCCTTCATAGTACGAGTGTAAAGAGAATGCGAGATATCTCCAAGCAAGGTAGGCATTGGATTGTGAGTCAGAAATATGTTGACAGCGTGTACATCTATGCATTGGTCTGGATTAGGGAACAATACCAAACCATAAATCAACAAGGATAAGATCTCCTCAAAAGCATCGTAACTCATAGCATCCAAGAACACCTGAGCTTTCTCCATCAACACTTTAGCAAGAACACCTTTAACTCCACTTCTTGTTTCCAATATAATGTCTGATTTCTTCAGATGCAAGGCTGTAACAATGACTTCAGGGTTAGGCTCCTTCTCTAAGACTGTGAAAGGTTTCTGATTAAGAATGGGCACACCAAGTAGTTTGGAGAATTCTTCCATTGTGGGCACCAGCTGATAATCAAGAAATGTGAAGCAGTGATGTTTAGGATCAAAGAACTGGAACAAAACACTCATCATATCTTCATCAAACCCTGAGGTAACCAAGTCAAGTAGATAAACATGCTTCTTGATGAATTGGGAGCTTTCAGAAACTTTTGAGACCAACTCCTTAAGCTACGAAGGTATCCTGACAAAGTTGATTCAGATAATGTTTCTACAAGCGGAAGCCATAACCTGCAACAAAGAACAAAGATAAATCCTTTGGTCCTTGAAATGGTTAGTGAAAATTCTATGTTATGATGTCGTGATGTTATGATTTCATGTTCAAACAAGAAGATGGCAAACACAAACAAGTTGCATAATGGCCTTAGGTTTAAAAGATTGCATGAAGTTCATAGGTAAGTACCCTCCCCATTGAAGTTTAGTTGGTTCGACTTGTCCTAGCAATAGTAACCGGGTTCTAAGGGATCTCAATATCACTGATTCTTTTTAAAGGCTGTTGTTCAGTATGGTAACTGACTTTCCAACCAAACCTCCCAAGATTAGAATCTCAATGAGTGTAGCATCGAGTATCAACCAACTTCAGACTTCACCAAAGTCGGTTATCACACTACTGTCTAATGGCCAAGATGGGTCAATTAGGGTTATAAAGGGTAGTTAGTGTTAATGACAACATATGTCAGCCTCATGTTATCCTTAACTTACTTAAGGAACACCACAATCAACCAAGATGTCACACTAACTGTAGCCACCAGATCAACCATATCGGTATATGCCGTTTAGTTTCCTTGGTCTATTGCTACTTAATTAAGGTACACTAGATCCGGGTTAGGATCTTTCTCATAGTAACCCCACAACACATACCTTTAAAGATAAATTAAACAATTCAAACAATTATAGTGATCTAATCCTAAGGTAACCCCTCTTTTAATTAGTATTCCCCAGTAGAATCGCCAGTTCTGTAACATGGTGGAAGAACAGACTTAGGCGTTTTTGTTTACAAAAACTATGTTGTGGGATCATTTGTTCGTAGGCAACTCGAAGGATCATCGAGGGACTAAGATCTTTTGTTCCAAGGGACTTGATGATTTTTAATTAGGCAATCGTGCTAAGGAAATAAAGAGAGGTTACCCTAGAGGTGTGAGTGTGCAAGTGTATTCAATTCAATTATTTTAGTCGTGAAAATTAGGGTTAGCTAACGATTGATTTTAGTCTTACCATACAATCCTATTAAGCATACATCTAATAGTTTATAGTGCGGAAAATAAAACCCTAGTTTAAAGTATTACATGGCTTTGGGAGAGATACATAAATATAAAAAATCCTGACAGAAAATGTTAAGTGTGGAAAATAAACCTAAACTATTACAAGGCTTTAGCAGTTACATTATCTTTAGAAATCATAAAATAATCGATTCGAAAAAATCGAAAAAATATTGAGTCTTTGAGATTAGAGGAGTATATGTTTTTTATTATGCTATTAGAAGAATAAAAAAAAATAAACAGAGTCAGATAAAATCACTGCAGGTTTTAAAATAATGGAAAATAAAAAAACTGATTAAAATAAAATCTAAAAACTATTCAAACGATACTAAAAATCTAATAAAATCAAATAAAATGCGCACAATGTTTTTCATATTTTTTTGAAAATATGGAAATAGAAAATAAATCAAATAAAATAGAAAATAGAGGAATTTGCGATTTTTAGGGTTGAAATATTTTAGAATTCTATTCTAAAAGAGTATTGTTCTTCGATTATTTTCTGAACTTCTGGAAATTTTTTGGAGTAAATCAAACAAAAGCACTTACCTGACTTACCTATCAAACTGGAATTCTTATCACTACTGTAGTCTTCAAAGTATCAGCGGGAACGGATTACAACAGATTAACCAACGATTTAGTTCTCTATGGTACCCTAAACTTCAATTCAATCGCCCAAATAGCTTTTTCACATCATACAAAACACAAATATGCAAAGAGATTAGATGTATCATGCATATAAATATGAAATCGAAAAATTGAAAGAAAAAAAAAGAAAAAAAAAATTCGGTTATGGCGTTTTATGAGGTTTTGGAGTAATGTGATGATTAGTACGCCTTCAGAAGAGTCTAACGAATGTTCTTGGACCTTCAAACCTCCTTGCAAATGGCTGCAACCCTAAAACTGAATCCAACTTACTCTTGAGTCTTTTAAAGTTTTGTATGCTATCTTTGATAAAAAACAAATTCCTATTGACTTGTGGAGATAATAAGTATTTATAGAGGGGTGAAATAGGTCAAAAAATTGGGCCTTTGTGGATGGATTTGAGATTGCATGAAGGTGAAGAAAGGTGATTTCTATTTTGGTCCAAAAATTAGATGAAATCGTACCCTTTTGGTTTTGCACGAATTTTGACACTTTCAATCATCATAATCATCAAATATTTATTCCAAAGTAGACCTAAGATCAAATATTTGATTTTTCAATATTTATCTTAATTAAAATTGAATTTAAATGAAATAAATCCAATATAATATAAAAAAAATATTAAAAAAATTAGATATTATGATCTATGGGTCGTGCATGATCTTATAATTGAGTTTGGGTTGAAAAAATATGGGCCCAATTGGATGAAACTTGAGTTTTGGTTATTTTTGCTTCATACACCTCCTCAAAATTGCTCAACTTCAACAATGCATAACTCTCTCAATTTTTATCCCATGTATGTGTTCTAGGAGTTTTTAGAAAGCTTTGAGTGTCATATAAATACTCCTTTTAGTCTCAAGTCCATTTGATCTTTTATTTTTTAAGTTATGAGCTTTTGAAAAAGTTGACTTTTAGTTGTCTTTTAAAAGGCCATGTAATGTCTTGGCTCATATCTCTCAAATGATGCATTTTTGGCATTGGCTTGCGAGACACAAAGTTGTAGAGAATTGAATTTCCTTCAAAATGAGATTTAGATGGGAAATTTCTGATGAAGCATGTGAAAGTTATGGCTGGTCAAAGTACAATTGACTTTTCCTACACAAAACCCTAATTTAGTAACTCTTGATTCTTTGATGATTCTGAGGTTTCCTAAATGAATCATGATAAAACTTTGATCAAATGATGAATTTCACATCATAATCTTGATGTTGACCAAAAATCTTGAAGTTTGACTTTGTGTTGACCACAATTGACTTTTTGACCAAATTAACTGATTTTTTATTATCCAAGCATCTGACTGACCAAACTTGTAGGAAAAACCTTGAAACTTGACATGAGGATTCTTTGGGGTATATGGGATGTCATGAAGTCCAATTGAGGTTGTGGAAGTCCACTTTGATTTTTGAAACTCAAAACCCTAGTTTCAGATTAATTGCTTAGGAGGAGGCTTTGTCTGATGAAACCTTGAATCCTTTTGAGCAATTGAGAATCTTGTGACTATTAGGAGACCTCTTGAGACACATGATCTTGAATATGGGAGGGAAAATTTTGGGGTACAACACTCTGATAGATGTAACATCGGGGAAATATAATTCTTATATGATTATTTGTTACTTTGTTAGTATGAGTTTTATGAGTTGTTATATGTTGAATTGAGTCGAACGATAATTGTTGGCATTGACCAAAAGGTCTTTATGTTTAATGAGACCAGAGGAAATATTTTGATTATATGATTCCACTACGAATTTTTGATTCTAGAGAAAGTATTATTTTCATAAAATATTTTGAATTGATGTTTTATGAAGAAAATGTGACACCTTCTGTAACACCCCCTTTCTATATCCCCAAATAATCAAATAATCATTTTGGCACATATTAAAATTTCATCAGAGTATAATTAAAACATATTATAAAAGAGGCATGTCACATTATACATGAAAGTAAAACATCCAACACCTGCTCATTTAACGATATGCAACAATGGGGTAACTTGCAACAAAGGGATTTAATCCTTACACCCATATTCAACATTAAATAACAGCGGAAACTAAACATTAATCAACATCAAACACATATACATATATATATATATATATATATATATATATATATATATTTATATATATATATATATCATCAAGTTTGATCCACCACATAATCCATGTTTACATAAACATTCATCACCAAGATACATATACAAATGTATCAAACAAAGGCATCAAGCCAACCCTAGCTACCCGATGCTACATATCAGAGCCGACCGAACAAAACAATAAAGACATGCTTCACAAAAAGACCTCCAGCAAACCTACTTTGCAATGCCTCATAGAGCATCATAAAACAGCAGAAGGGTGAGAAATATTATCATAATAACAATGCATATAATTATATATCTTAACATAAAAATACACATATACATATTCTCACCATAATTCATCACTCATCACACATATACATCACAATGTATATATACAAACCAAGCATATTCATCATGCACAATTTCACCATTTCACATCATTCTACCTAAACATATACATTCATGTTTATTCATCAAATTCTATCACTCCGCATAAACATACATTATTCATGTTTATTCACCAATTTTCAATTATAGATGTTTATTCACGACTCTATGCAAATTCAATGCGGTACTGACTCATTCATCTCAAGTTCACTCGGGAACTTATTGGAACCATCGCTCGTTACCTAAAGTAACTCCTCATCGGGCATACGATGTTCACCCATTGCTCACACCCAACACGGGCACACAATGTTTATAGATTGCTCACACGCTACACAGGCACACAATCCAATTGCTCACACCCCACACGGGCACACAATCATTTGTGATTAAATCACCCATTGCTCACACCCCACATGGGCACACAATGTTTATGGATTGCTCACACCCCACACAGGCACACAATCTGATTGCTCACACCCCACACGGGCACACAATCATGTTGTAATCATCGCTCACACCCCACATGGGGACACAATGTTAAAACAAATTCACATAGAATCTCACAACACAAGAATGCATACATTATGCTTCACATGCAAAATCACCCACAACATTCTTGAAAATGAATACATATTCACAATATAATAATGCATTCATCTTATACAATCACAAACAAAGTATACACATTCGCATCAATTACGCCAAACGACAACAAACTCTTTCACTATCAACATGCATTCATATTCACTTCACGAAATGCATTTATTGGCCAAACGACCACTATACCACAATCAATCCCACAATTCCTTAACTAACATAATTATGTTTTATCGGAAAAGTCGGGTAAAAGTCGGCTAAAAATTACATATTTTAGCATCATTAGTTTCTACATGTTTTTAGCTTCGAATCGATATGTGGAACGTTTAAAACAGATACTCTGATCAAAAGTTATGAATTAAAACACAAAATTCCAACTTCCACGTCTCGCTGAGCGAGGAGAGTGCTCGCTAAGCGAAAACGTTTCTGGAAAGCTCGCTGAGCGAGAACTGCAATTTCATCAGCAGCTCAGTTGCGCAAGAATCATACCAAAAGCTCCCAAAACTCGACCAAACTTCAACAAACATGATCATTAACATGTATTAACTATCATACTTCGATTATATCAAGTTTCAACCGATTAATCTACCAATTTCTTAGATTTTCATCACAAACCCTAAAACCTAACATTCTCTAAACTTCTCCAAAACAAAAACCCAATCAATCTAAAACATACACAATGATATGATAACAATATTTCACATCCTTACCCGATTGTTTCGATTCCTAGGAGCTATCTTGAAGATTTTCCAAGCTTTCCTCTTTTCCTTCTCTTTTCTCTTCTTCTCCTTTTCTTTCCTTTCTATTTCTTTCTATCTCTCTTTTTCTTCTCTTTCACTCTTATATTTTTCTATCTATTTCTATTTCTATTTTCTATTTTTCTACCAAATATCATTTTCTCTCAAAATATAATTCTACATAATTTCTAACTTATCATTAATTAGCAAATGTCTAAAATACCCTCCAATCTAATTTTACCTGAAAATTCTTAAAATGGTAAAATAATATAACATATCAACATATCACATAAACACACCAATTTCATAATTAAAACAATTATCACTCAATTTAAATAAAAGACTCAATAAAAAATGGAATAATCAAATTGGGGCGTTACAACTCTTCCCCACTTTAGAAATTTTCATCCTCAAAAATATTACCTGATTCAAACAACTCCGGATATGACTCTCGCATCCCACTCTCTAATTCCCAAGTCATATTGCCTTCCACAACGCCTCCCCACACTACTTTCACAAGCGCAATATCCTTTCCTCTCAGCTTCTTAACTTCACGGTCCAAAATTCTAATCGATACAGCTTCCACCGTAAGGTTATCTCTCACTTCAACCTCGTCCATAGGAATAACATGTGACGGATCCAGAACATACTTCCGAAGTTGCGAAATATTGAACACATCATGCAAGTTCGAAAGATTCGGAGGCAACGCCACACGGTAAGCCACAACGCCAACTCGTGCAGTAATCTGATACGGTCCTGTAGTGGTAAAATCGTGAGTGTAAGCTATTGATTAACTTAACTCAAGGTACACAGAGTCACCACCGCGTTTTTGTTTTATTCCAAATGGAAAAGGTAAAAAGAACAAGTAAAACCTAATGAATCTAAAAGCAAAAGCTAAAAGAAACAAACAGAGAACGGATAAGGGGATAGGTTACAAATCGGGAAGGTTTTACGCACCCGATTTGTCCGTGGTACTCCACGGGAGCCCTTTGACATATTTATTGCTTTTTGTTTTGAAATTGGTTTCCTTGAAAAATGATTGAAGAGATGAGGAGAAGAATGTTTTTTAATATTTTGTGTTTGAAGAGGTTTTAACGCCTCATGCCTACGTACCCACAAAGTGCAATGCGAGATCAAAACCTCGTAGTTCGTGGTACAAAATTTGAAAATAAACAATGAGTTGCATTAATTTTTAAAATGTAGAGATAAGTCATCATTCTTTAGCGAATAATTCCGCTAGAAAGAATGAATCATATCTAAGCATATGAAAAGAAAGGTGCACAAAGGCACAAAAACAATTGAGTGAGTTTTGGATTTTTTAAAGTATTCAAGAAAAGAATTTCGACATGTTTAAATGGATTAACATTTATTAAGAAAATAAAATGCAAAGGATAAAATCACTTGACCTAAGTCAAGGTTTAATTGCGAAAGCGTTTGAAGTTTGAAAACAAAGAAGATTTTTGAAATAGGGAGAAGTTTTGAAAATTTAAGAATTGGGAAGAGATGAAGGGACTATCCTAATACTTGAATTAAAAAAGATTAAGAGAAGAGCGATCAAACCATATTATGAACCTTTCTTCAAAGTAAACGAAATTCCATCTTCAAAGACAAATGAACTTAATTTGAGGCTAAGGTCTTCAATCGATCACAACTTGAGCAAAGGGAGAGATCCTAAAATCTAAGTCCAAACTCCAATGCTAAGGATAGTAACCATAGTCCGAAATTAAAGTCACCAATCTTTTTTAATGTTTAATTCTTTATTAATATTTTGGTGTCCAAATGGACAAAAGAAAAATCACAAGCAAAAATATAAACATGAACAATATGATATATGATATAATATGATAATAGCATAATAAAAGAGATAAGGAGCGAGAAATTGAAATAAAGAGGATAAGGTGCGAGAGATTGAATTTAAATGGATTATATTCACATTATTATAATATTTACATATAAGTGGTATGATGAACTTAATCAAGCACAACCACAAAAGATAATAAAAAAAAAATCGAGGCAACCGGATCCAAGTGGATCTTATTCCGAATCGGGACAAATTTAGGTCTATGTTAAGCAATCACCGAGTAATTTACGAAGTAATTACCCTACAAATGAGGTCGGCCACCACTAATTAAAGTGGAAAATATTCATGCTAATACATGTTAGAGAAATAATATTATGAATCATTCTTCGAAAACATGTCGCACTAAAAGAAAAAGAACGGTCTAATCTTAATCGAGATTTTCGTTGAATTTATCGAAGGCAACCTATCACGATCTCAAAGTATGGAGAATGATCCAAATGATCATTCATCCATAGATTTGAAATAATGAAGATTAAACCTCTTCGAAAAAACAACAATCTACGAATCGGAGATTGTCATCGACCAAAAATAAAAAAAGGATGGAAAAGAAAACACGGATCTAAAATAAATCCATAAAAGAATTAAAATATTTTTTAAACTTTTTCCTAAAATATCTTTTCCTAAAATATTTTCTAAAATACTTTTTCTAAAATATATTTTCTAAATCTTTTTCTAAAACATATTTTCTAAATCTCTTATATCAAAAATAAGTATCAAAAATAAGATGTAACATAAATAAACTAAAGAAAAAAAATAGAAATGGAAGGGGGAGGGGGATCCGCGGGTTTTGGTGGTGGATAGCAGGATCCAAATCCAATCAGCCAACATACCAAGCCCAAACACATTATCAATTTTATATAAATAAAAAAATACAGAAAAAACTTAAAAAAAAAGAAAACGAAAAGAAACAACAATATTTCTCTTCTTCTTCTTCACATAGCCGCGGCAAAACAGGGGCCTCACCTTCAACAAAAATGGATCGGCCACAAAAATCAAATAACAAATCAATCTTCCGTCGCGAATCTCTTTCTTTCTCTTCCGCAAACTTCTCTCTCTCTTCCGATTTTCTTTCTTTTTGTTTCGGATTGAAGGCTTGATTGAGAAGGTGTGATGGAATGAAGATGGAAAAATTGGTTTATGAAGGTTTGAGTGATGATTTTGACAGGGATTTGGAATGCTTTTTAAGCTTGAGAAATGGTGAAGAAGATCTCCCAATTTATAGAAGGGAAGAGCTGTTTTTGAGCTGCCGTTTTGGGTTTTTGTCCGCGTTTTGAAACTCACGAATTTCTCGTTTGTGCTTGCGTGCATGCTGGCTTTTTGTTTGCGGTACGGCTTGTTCAGGTGTGGAAATGGCTTGCAGGTGCTTGCATTTTTTGTTATTATGTGTTGCGTTTTGCAGGGTGTGTACCGCGTGTGCGTTTGGATGCTGATGCGCGACTTGGCTGTGACGTTATGGCTTGCAAAGATGAGATGGCTGGGAGTTGCTTGAGCTGAAGTTGTTTCGCTTGGGAGCTTTGGAACTGATGCTTGTTGTGTTGCTAACAGCGTGTGATGTTGTTGCTTTGGTGATGCTGAGGACGCGTGCGGAAGGCTTGGCTTGAGAAGTCACGTGAAACATGTATTGTTATGAGCTGCGGCGTGTGGCTTGCTGAAGTCATGTTGTGGATTTTGTGTGTGAAAGGTTGGGCGTGAAATTAGTTTGTACAACTTGCGGCTCACGTGTTTGGTATTGATGTAGCTGGGAAAGTGTTGTGTACTTTGCTGATGGCTTGCCTGATGAGGCTTGGTGGAAAAGCTGAGTTGAAGTCATATTCGCTGAAGGTGCAATGTGAAGTCACGTGTGGCTTGGAAGCTGAGAGTTGGCATGAAGGCTTGGAAGTTGGGAAAGTGGCTTAATTAATAATAATTTTTTTTGTGATGGTTGTACATGGACAATGTTTTTTTTTTATCAATTTGTGAATAAAATGGATGATGGGCTATATAAAAAAATGATACTAGTTTATTTCTATGGTAATTTTTGTATGATGATGGATAAGAAAAAAACTTGGATTATGGAGATTAAAAAAAAATGGATAATGAAATTGGATTAAAAAAAACAATTGGGAATGATCATATGGAATGATTTAATCGGAAAAAAATAATGGATATATGGATAATCTGTATGAAAAAAAAATGGTCATGAGAAAAATAATGGTTTAATAAAAAAAATGGATGAGGTGATGATTTTCTTTTGTTTTAAGCCCACGACCAAATTTCGATTCCTCTTTCACAAGCCTTTGATAAAAATGAACACAGCCAACACAGACCCACTGGATATTTCACAACTTAAGCCAACTGTCATCTGAAAATTGTCGGGTTACTTCCCTGATAAACTGAATCCATACTGAGGAAAATAAATCCTCAGATGAATCACTGGTGAACTGATGAATCAAACCAGACTTCAACGCAACATTTCTTGATAATCTGATGACTTTTGTACACAGCACAACTTGAATCTTTGAACACACATTGTCTAAACCACTGGCAGTCGAAACAAATTTTGATAGTTTGACCAAATTAGGTCAAACATCCATTTGGATCGAATTGTAACTGAACAAATGCCTCTGGATTAAAATCACTATCTTATCTTTGAAATCCTGCAACACAGAGAAGAAGAAGAACACTGCAACATATTTTTTGGTATTTTGGTTAGTGATCAGTAAATATAAACAAATATAAAGAAGTAAAAACAATGGTGATCCCCTGCGAAGCATAGACCCTACATCTGAGAAGGAACTGAGATACCAATGCGATCTTGTTTGTATGCAAAATGCAGATGAAATGCGAAGAAATCCTAGGGCAAAAATTAGGGTGTTACAACTGCCCCTATTTAAGTTTCTTCAATCTGGAGATATGAAGATTGACATCTTCGTCTCTACAAGATGGGAGAGACTTAAATACATAAAACCCAATTTTTGTCCTAAGAGAACAAGATATGATATGAATATGATATGCAAGCCCAAGATCTCTGTGGGGAAAATATGACCACCAGAGGAAAGCAAAAACTTGGGGACACAGAAGAAAATCCCGCTGGGGAAACAACAACAGACAATCAAAGAGTTTACCAGGAAAATAAATCACTGGATAGATGACTCCACTTGGGAAAAGGTATGATATAATCAAGATACAAGATTCGACTAGGGAAAGTAACCACCCTGCCAGGAAATATCAATCAAACAAAGTATTCCAGTATGAGTTGGAAAAGAATCATCAACTACCTGTTTACTGGGTAGGAAATATAAAGGACTCGACTATCGATTTACTGGATAAGAGCAAAATAAAGAGGAATAACCTCCACTACCTTTTTACTGGGCAGAAAAATTCTCAACTACCTGATTTACTGGGTAGGAGCAAAATACAGAGAGATAACATCCACTACCTTTTTACTGGGCAGAAAAATTCTCAACTACCTGATTTACTGGGTAGGAGCATGATCAACTACCTGATTTACTGGGTAGGAACTCAATTAAAGGGAAACAACTTCTACTACCATTTTACTGGGCAAGAAGAAGAACTCTCGACTACCGGATTTATTGGGTAGAAAAATTCTCAACTACCTGATTTACTGGGTAGGAACTCAATCAAAGGAAAACAAACTCTATTACCTTTTACTGGGTAAGAGGAAGAAATCTCGACTACCGGATTTACTGGTGAAATTCTGTGATCAGGTATGAGATGTCCTAAGAGATGTCCCAACACTTGACAGATTTAACCAAAACTTAAATAGCAAGAAAAGTAAATAACACAGAAGTTTGTTAACCCAGTTCAGTGTATAACCACACCTACATCTGGAGGCTACCAAGCCAGGAGGAAATCCACTATAAGTAATATTAATTCTAGACTTAAACCACCCTGTTTAATCTATCACTTAATAACTACCCAATGCAATTTCTACCTAAGACACAACTTAGATAAGAGTACCCTACTCACTCCCCCTTAATCACACAGTGATTTTGTTTACAAGTTTAATAAAATTGAAGTCATACTTCAAACAAAACAGCTTGATCTTACTTCACAGTTTCAATCAAGTCACAAATGCACTTTTGCTTAAAAGCTCATAAAGTGGTACAATAAAAACAACCTGCTATTAAAACACTAGACACCCTATTTGGTCTTCTGAAATTCGTACTCAATTCTGTGAGTTTCTGTTGATTAAATAGGTGTCTGTAATTTGGGCTTTCTGTAGGTTAACCCAGCCCTAATGCGCATGCAGCTTCCACCTTGAATTAGGGTTTGTTACTTCCTAGATTCTAGGTGATTTTGTTCTTCTGATTAATCTGAATCTTCATAACAAAACTCCCTACAGATGCGCCTTGTTCTGTTTTTATCCATCCATAATTAATTCCAGATAACTCTCCTTAAATATCTCAGATCAGTTAGTCATTAATTAATTCTGGTAGCAGGTTTGATATGTCTCAACATCTGTTGGGACATCCTGAAAAACTGAACTTAAGTCATTTACACAATGTCCCAACATCTGGTGTGACATCCTGAATTAAGTTCTTATACTCTGTTTGATAATGTCCCAACATCTGATAGGACATTCTGAACTGAATTCAACATTTCTTGTTGGTCAAAAATTCTGCCAATTCTTAAACATCTACAAACTCCCCCTTTGGCTAATTTTTGGCTAACATCTTTTCTGGTTATCAGAGTGCAACAGAAGATCTTTTATCAGAGTATAACATTACTTTTCTGTTGAATCATATTTGAGATTACTCCCCCTCAAACATACATGTATCCAGTCTTGTTGCAACAGAAGTTAAAAAAAACTTATTCAGTTCAGAAGCAAACAAATTTTTCATTCATAATCAAACAGCATTACACATTGTTGTTGTTGTTGTTCTCCCCCTTGTTAGACACAAATTTTGGGGCCAAAGAGACTAATTCTAAATTGCAATGCAGCTGTCATACATTTTTCCTCACATACAATGATCACTCAGATTCATCACATTCAGTTTCTTCATCTTCCTCAGTTTCTTCATCAGAAGCAGCTTTCTGATCACCTTCACTCTCCAGCCTTTGGATAATTTCCTCAAGCTTTTGCTTCCTAGCTTCAAGTTCTTTACAGGTGCTCTTCAGTTCAACAATCAATGCAGCCTTGGAGATTGGAGTCTTGACAGTTGAAGGACCTGCAGATGTCCCAGAGGGTGCTTCAACATCTGCTGCATGATGACTTAGGAACAGTTTGTAGTGAAATGCTAGAGGGCTTTCTCTTTTGCAGACTGTGTCCGTCTCAGTGAGGATCCCAGGGTACTGACTTAGCACTATATCACATAGCAAGGAAGGAAAAGCTATTGGCAGCTTTGTTGCAGATGAGCTAGCATGCTTCAAGGTCTGATCAAATATGTAGGCACCATAATCCAGCTTAGTTTGAGTGCCCACAACATAAATAAACCTGCCCAAGCCAGTGGATATTGAAGATGTGTGATTGGTAGGCACCCAGTTTGTTGTACCAATCTTGTTCAGCATGGCATATTTTCTTGTCAGCATGCTCACTGAGAGCTTTCCTTTAATTGGCCAAGCCTTGACCTGGTTTGCAGTGATAACCTTGCAGACCTGGTTATCAGTCTTCCCTAGCTCATTTGGACCATCTGTTTCTCTTCCAAGATATTGGTTGATGATCTGAGGAGAGAACTCTACACATCTGCCTCTAACAAAGACTTTTCTAAATTCAGCAGACTTACCATTGGCACAATCTTCCTGAAGATTGACTATGAATTCCTTGACAAGTAGCTCATAGCAGGGAGAGAGATTGGAGACTGTTTTGAAGAGGCCAGCAGCAGATATGAGGTCAATTAATTCAGTGCACTCAAGTGCATTACTGCTCAGCTCTCTTTCAAGTGCCACCCTTCTTTGGTACACAAACTTCCATCTGTTTACACTTGAAACATGATGAAAAGATATGTTGTCCAAGGGAGCTTCTGGAACAGCAGTTGATGCCCTAGAGGGTGTTGTTTCTTCTTTGGAGGAGATGTTGGGACATCTGCTTCAACATCTGAGTCTGAAGGAGTGACAGCTTTCCTCTTTTGAGTTTGGACTTTGCTCCATTGTTTGGTAGGACCAAAAACAGTTTTTGCTTTGCCTTTCTTTGGAGTAGCTTGCTTCTTCTCAGGAATTGCATGTCCTGCTTGCATCTTTTCTTTCCTAGTCCTGAGCCTTTTGGGTATGCTAGGTCTTACAGAGGCAATGATCTCTGTATATGAATCCTGCTCTAGGTTCACAATAGGAGGAGATTGAGCAGTCTCCTCTTCACCTGGTTGATCAGCAGAGATATGCTCTTCAGTTGAGGCTTTGGTCTGATCCTCAGATTCTTCTTCATTACTTTCATTTGAGGCCTTTTTCTGGTCCTCAGATTCTTCTACAGCAGCATCAGATGAGGCCTTTTGCTCATCTTCAGATGTTTCAACATCTATTGGGACATCCTGTTGAGCAGGAGTGTCCTTTGCAGCTTGATTTTGTTGATCTTCTTGAGGAGCTGGCATGGTGTTCAGAGGGATAGATATGCCACTAACCACTCTTTGTTCAAAAAGAATCTTGTTTACTAACTCCTTTATGGAAGCATCCACATATTCAGAAGATTTTGGAGGCATGTTTGCTGGTGAAGGAATGCCTTTGGATTTGCTGCAGACTTGATCTTTTGCTCTTTTTGGAGTTCTTGGCTTTTTAGCATGAGGAACACTTCCTCTGATTTCGTCCAATGGGGTTGACTCCATGGGTACCACAGAAATAGGGGTTGCATGAACCACATCTTCTTTGTTGAGAATTTCTTCAGGAATGTTAGGGTTTTGAGACATTGTCAAAGAAGATGGATGAAGAGTTTTAGGGTTGATGATTTCTGAAGAACAGCTAGATAATGCAATTCGCTTTTGATAGTATGATGAGAATATGGAAAGCTGAATGCATTTTGTTATTATATAAGTAGCCGTTACATTGAAAATTATTAGGAGAGGAATACTCAAGGTCCTTGACCAGACTGGTGTTGCCATCTGGTGCTTATGCCACACAATGTCATATGACATGTTGGCACATCTCCATAACTGCTAAATTTCACATAAGCAGATTCCCAATTTGCCCCTTAAGTTCTCAAATTGAGTAGCATCCAAGGCTTTGGTAAAGATATCAGCCAACTGTAGATTTGTAGCAACATGTTCCAATGAAATCACTTTTTCTTCTACAAGATCTCTGATGAAATGATGTCTGATATCAATATGCTTGGTCCTGCTATGTTGGATAGGATTCTTTGATATGTTAATTGCACTTAAGTTGTCACAGTACAATGTCATGACATCTTGTGGGACATTGTACTCAGTGAGCATTTGCTTCATCCAAACCAACTGAGAACAACTGCTTCCAGCTGCTATATATTCAGCTTCAGCTGTAGATAAGGATACACAATTTTGTTTCTTACTGAATCAAATTGTTTCCTAGAAAGAAGCATCCTCCTGAAGTGCTTTTTCTGTCATCAGCAATTCCAGCCCAATCAGCATCACAGAAGCCAGTGAGAATTGGTTTGCATCCATGAAAGTACATTATGCCATAGTCACAAGTACCATTAACATATTTAAGAATTCTCTTGACTTGATTGAGATGACTGACTTTTGGATTAGCTTGATATCTTGCACATACACCTACTGCAAATGCTATGTCTGGTCTGCTAGCAGTCAAATATAACAAGCTTCCAATCATGCTTCTGTATATGCTTTGATCTACATTCTCACCCTTTTCATCTTTAGTCAGCTTTAAATGTGTGGGGGCAGGAGTTCTCTTATGAGTAGCATTTTCCATTCCAAATTTCTTGACTATGTTCTTGGTATACTTGCTTTGGGAAATGAACATGGAGTCTTCCATTTGCTTTATTTGCAGACCAAGAAAGTAGGTTAACTCTCCTACTAGGCTCATTTCAAATTCAGATTCCATCTGGTTGACAAAATGTTTGACCATCCTGTCAGACATCCCACCAAAAACAATGTCATCTACATATATTTGAGCAATCATGACATTTCCTTCTTCATCTTTAACAAACAGGGTTTTGTCAATTCCACCTTTCCTGTACCCTTGCTTGATAAGAAAAGTAGTCAGCCTTTCATACCATTCTCTTGGAGCTTGCTTCAGACCATAAAGAGCCTTCTTTAGTTTGTATACATGATTTGGACAGTTTGGATCAACAAATCCTTTAGGCTGTTCTACATATACCTCTTCATTAAGATAACCATTTAGAAAGGCACTTTTCACATCCATTTGAAATAGCTTGAACTTTAAGATACAAGCAATTCCCAAAAGTAGTCTGATTGATTCAAGCCTTGCTACTGGTGCAAAGGTTTCATCAAAGTCTACTCCTTCAATTTGTGTGTATCCTTGAGCTACAAGTCTAGCTTTGTTCTTTGTAACAACTCCTTGCTCATTTGACTTGTTCTTATACACCCATTTAGTTCCAATCACATTTATGTCATCAGGTCTAGGAACAAGGTTCCACACTTCATTCCTTGTGAATTGACCTAATTCCTCTTGCATGGCACAAATCCAGTATTCATTAGTAAGATCTTCCTTGATGTTTTTAGGTTCTATTTTAGAAACAAAACAGGAACCTGAAATCACTTCTCTTGATCTAGTGCTCACACCTCTGTTGGGATCACCAATTATCAAATCTTTAGGATGATCCTTCTGTATTCTGATGGAGGGAGGTTTGCTGGATTGTTCTGTCCTTGCATCAGTTTGAGTGAAGTCATAATGATCACTCTTTTCTTCAGCTTCAGTCTTGATATCAACAGATGTTCCAACATCTTCTGGGACATCTGTAGGAGCATCATCAATTATCACATTTATGGACTCCATGATGACCTTGGTTCTGGAATTAAATACTCTATATGCTCTGCTGTTTATAGAGTATCCAAGAAAAATCCCTTCATCACTTTTAGGATCCATTTTTCTTCTTTGCTCCCTGTCTGCCAGAATATAACAGTTACTTCCAAACACATGGAAGTACTTAACTGTGGGTTTTCTGCCCTTCCAGACTTCATAGATTGTGGACAAAGTTCCTTTCCTTAGAGTAACTCTGTTATGAATGTAACAAGCTGTGTTCATAGCTTCAGCCCAGAAGTACAGAGGTAACTTTTTAGCATGGATCATGGCCCTTGCTGATTCTTGAATAGTTCTATTCTTCCTCTCAACAATCCCATTCTGTTGAGGTGTGATTGGTGAAGAATATTCATGATTGATTCCTTCTGAAGAGCAGAAATCTAAGAACTTTTGGTTCTCAAATTCTTTTCCATGATCACTTCTTATTTTGATCACACAGCTTGCTTTTTCCCTTTGTATTCTCTGGCATAAGTCTTTGAATACTTCAAATACATCAGACTTTTCTTTGATAAAATTTATCCATGTATACCTTGAAAAGTCATCAACTACCACATAGGCATACCTCTTGCCACCAAGGCTTTCAACCTGCATAGGTTCCATAAGATCCATACGCAATAGTTCCAAAACTTTGGAAGTTGTCAGATGTTGGAGCTTTGGATGGGACATCTTGGTTTGCTTGCCTATTTGACATTCACCACATATTTTGCCATCATCAATCTTCAGTTTAGGAATACCTCTTACAGCATCCATAGATATGATTTTCTTTATGCCTCTGAAATGAAGATGACCTAGTCTTTGGTGCCATAGTTTCACTTCTTCTTCTTTAGCTAAAGAGCAATTTGAAGTGAGACTGAAGTCTTGAGGTTCCCACATGTAACAGTTGTCTTTAGATCTGGCTCCTTTCATGACAACCTCTTGTTCTTTGTTAGTCACTATGCATTCAGTTTTGGTGAAGTTTACACTGTACCCTTGATCAGGTTAACAGTTAAACCTTTAACTAGAAGAACATCATCTAGTCTTGGAACATCTTGATAGTCCAAGGTCCCAACTCCCTTGATTTCTCCTTTAGCTCCATCTCCAAAGGTTACATATCTGGATGAATGAGACTTTAAGTCTACTAGCAGATTCTTCAATCCAGTCATGTGTCTTGAACATCCACTGTCGAAGTACCAGTCTTCTTTGGCTGATACTCTTAGTGATGTATGTGCTATATATGCAACATCTTTCTTTGACCATCTGAGTTGAGATTTCTTTTGATACCTTTTCCCTGTATATTGTTCATTAGTAGAGCTCCAAGGTTGTTTGTTGATCTTGTTCTTGGGTATGTAGCTTTGATCAGCATCAAGATTAGCTTTTGGTCTCCATACCTTCTTTATGACCTCTGTCTTCTGTTAATGAGGTTGCTGATTTCTTTGATGTCTATGCAGCACTTTCTTGGTAACTTCTGTCTTTTGCTTAGGAAGTTGCTGATACATCTGATTTGGATATCCATGCAACTTATAACAATGAGGTTTGATATTTCCAAATCTTCCACAATGATGACATCTCCATCTTTGATATTTCTTCTTCATTTTGTTCTTTTCAGAATGTTGAGACATCTGTTGGAACATTATGTTTGACTTTGTATTCTTTTCATGATGTTGAAGCATCTGTTGGGACATCTTGTTTGACTGTATGGACTTTGAATAAGCTTTGCTTGAGCTAGCTTCATCCTTATGAACTCTGTTATATCCCAGTCCACTTTTGTCCCCTGAATGCTTATTGTTGTTGAGAATAACATCCAGTGTACTTGAGCTACTGTTCAGCATTCTAACAGACTTGGACATGTGTTCCAACTTGGAGTTAAGAAGACTTACTTCACTTTTTAAGGTGTCAATGATCTCTAGATCACTTGCTTTTTCATCCTTTAGTGCCTCATTCTGCTTCTTTAGCTTTATAACTTCACCACATATTTCAGTGCTTCTTTTGTATAGATCTTTGTATGCTTGCTCAAGTTCTTCAACAATGAGCTCCCCATCACTGGATTCACTTTCAGATTCACATAATCCAGCTAGAGCAGTGATATGCTTAGCTGATTCTTCTTCTGAACCACCTCCTGAGTCTTCATCAGACCAGGTTACAGAGAGTCCTTTCTTTTGCCTTTTCAAGAAGGTAGGACATTCATTCTTGATGTGTCCATATCCTTCACATCCATGGCATTTAATTCCTTTTTCTTGACTGGTCTTTTCATCATAATTTGATCTTCTGTTAGCATCATAAGATCTTTTGTTCTCAGAAGAGTTTGTGTATCTTCCACTGGATTTGGATTTGCCTTCCATTCCTCTGAGAATCTTTTTGAATTGTCTTCCAAGCATAGCAAGGTTGTCTGATAAGCTTTCACCAGTTTCTGATTTATCATCTTCTTCTTCATCAGTATTTGTCACCAAGGCTATGCTTTTGTTCTTCTTTACATTTGTGTCATTCATTCCCATATCAAATGTTTGAAGAGAACCAATGAGCTCTTCAACTTTCATTGTGCATATGTCTTGAGCTTCTTCTATTGCTGTGACTTTCATGTCAAATCTTTTTGGCAAAGATCTGAGAATCTTTCTTACAAGCTTTTCATCAGTCATCTTTTCTCCCAAGGCTCCAGAAGTATTGGCTATATCCAAGATGTTCATGTAGAATTCATGAATTGACTCATCTTCCTTCATTCTCAAGTTTTCAAACTTGGTGGTGAGAAGTTGAAGTCTTGACATTTTTACCTTTGATGTTCCTTCATGAGTTGTTTTGAGAGTGTCCCAAACATCTTTGGCCAGCTCACAGTGATGCACAAGTCTAAAGATGTTCCTATCAATGCCATTGAATAAAGCATTTAAGGCCTTTGAGTTGCCTAGTGCTGAATCTTCTTCCTCCTTACTCCATTCTTCTTCAAGTTTCAGCACTTTTGATCCATCTTTGGTGTCTTGGACAGGATGATCCCATCCAATGTTGACTGCTCTCCAGGCCCTGTTGTCAAGTGATCTTAAGAATGCAATCATTCTTGGCTTCCAGTAGTCATAATTAGAACCATCCAGTATAGGTGGTCTATTTACTGACCCTATATCTTTTTCCATGTTACATAATTTGTATTCCCTAGATCTCACCCAGTATAAACAGGCAGGGTGCCTGCTCTGATGCCAATTGAAATTCTGTGATCAGGTATGAGATGTCCTAAGAGATGTCCCAACACTTGACAGATTTAACCAAAACTTAAATAGCAAGAAAAGTAAACAACACAGAAGTTTGTTAACCCAGTTCAGTGTATAACCACACCTACATCTGGAGGCTACCAAGCCAGGAGGAAATCCACTATAAGTAATATTAATTCTAGACTTAAACCACCCTGTTTAATCTATCACTTAATAACTACCCAATGCAATTTCTACCTAAGACACAACTTAGATAAGAGTACCCTACTCACTCCCCCTTAATCACACAGTGATTTTGTTTACAAGTTTAATAAAATTGAAGTCATACTTCAAACAAAACAGCTTGATCTTACTTCACAGTTTCAATCAAGTCACAAATGCACTTTTGCTTAAAAGCTCATAAAGTGGTACAATAAAAACAACCTGCTATTAAAACACTAGACACCCTATTTGGTCTTCTGAAATTCGTACTCAATTCTGTGAGTTTCTGTTGATTAAATAGGTGTCTGTAATTTGGGCTTTCTGTAGGTTAACCCAGCCCTAATGCGCATGCAGCTTCCACCATTAATTAGGGTTTGTTACTTCCTAGATTCTAGGTGATTTTGTTCTTCTGATTAATCTGAATCTTCATAACAAAACTCCCTACAGATGCGCCTTGTTCTGTTTTTATCCATCCATAATTAATTCCAGATAACTCTCCTTAAATATCTCAGATCAGTTAGTCATTAATTAATTCTAGTAGCAGGTTTGAGATGTCTCAACATCTGTTGGGACATCCTGAAAAACTGAACTTAAGTCATTTACACAATGTCCCAACATCTGATGTGACATCCTGAATTAAGTTCTTATACTCTGTTTGATAATGTCCCAACATCTGATAGGACATTCTGAACTGAATTCAACATTTCTTGTTGGTCATAAATTCTGCCAATTCTTAAACATCTACAACTGGGTAGGAGTACAAGTAAAAGAACTTGATCAATTTGGTAATATTAACCACTATCGATTAACTGATAGCTTAATTCCAAAGTAATATACTCAAGCTGGAGAAAATGTTGCCCACTATCGAACAATGATAGCTTAATTCCAAAGCAATATTACTCACAAAAGGGGACCAAAATTCAATCCAAGAACAATTTGGAGAGAAACGGTCAAACAAGACTCATCCCGAGGAGGAAAATATCTCAAATGGGGAAAATTCCATCCAGATAATAAACTGGGGAGGAAACTGAATCAAAATCATCCACGAGAAACAAACTCAGTGGGGAATTAGAAAGGATTAACACTTTCTGCTTAATGGTCGACACTCTAAACTTGAGAGGAAGACGACACACACACTCTGTGGGGAAAGTCCACACCAAAGAGCAGATAACAATGATAAATGCAAGGATGCAAGCAAACGATGCTATGTTTATGCGTATGAATATGCTTATGAATATGCTGACAAAACAGACATAAAGATAAGAAACAGGTGACATGAACGCCACAACAACCAGATACTCGGCTAATCCCACGGTAACAATGCAGGGAAACATGCTGGAGATTCAACTTGAAATCTTGCAGGGGACTGTCATAAGCCATCAAAGGAAAAAAATCCTACTACAAGGCTTAAATCATGATGAGACAACATCTGCTAAGGATATCATCCTGCTGAGGAAAGGTAATAATCTACTGAGGATGGAAGTATTCTTGATAAAAATCAAACTTCACGAGGAATAACTGTCATACCACTCCTGCTCCACTTGGGGATAGAGTGCAAGACTTGTTGAAAATCACATAGGAACCTGCTGGAAACTAACACATGCAGACCTACTGGGGATTCACATGGGGATATCAGAAGTTAACATCATAGCCAAAACAATTACGAGGGATTTTAAATCAATACCCACCATCAGGTAAAAGAAAACCTCTAAATTGACTGTTATATCGATACTTTTATATTCAAGGATGCAAACAATTCAAACTGAGGAACAAGAGCTCAGCTGGGGATTCCCAATGCTTCTCAAGTTAAAGATAACTTGCCAAGGAAGAGATCAAAACTCAGCTAGGGATTCTTAAAAATATTCTTTCCAACAACTCTTCTGGGGAATACATACAATCTTCGTTCATGCTTATTGTTGGGGAACAGAACATCATTAACATCATCCCGTCAATACTATCCAGGAACTTTGCATGGACACAACCGAATCAAACCCTGCTTTGGGAGAGACGAGTTTCACACATCCAGACTTTACCATTCTTGGAGGCACTATTGATATCCTTTCTTTGTTCATATATCAAAAGAAAAATGTTTTAAAAATCTTCAAAGATTAAATTTATTAAATTTGTTTCAAAAATCATCATCAACAATGAATTGAAATCTTGTAAACAGAAACAATATAAAGAATTTCAAACAATTGGATAAAAGCTCAAATTCATTGATAAAATGGTAGTCAGCAAATGGCATGACTCCATGGATCATTACAAGTTTGAAAAATGGTAATACATGGAAAAGGGCTACATTGAGATACAATGATCATTATTCTCCCTATCAACTTTGAACTCTACTGTGTCCGAAACTTCAGTCAAGGATGAGTGAATAAGAATCTTTGATGGGAAATTCTTCTGAGGGATAGAATCTGAAATCCTCGGTTGCTACAAGTGATCCAGTCTGTCGACGCAGTTACTTGCCATGATCCCTAACATTTGCCTAGATTTCCCTTTCGGGTTTTCAATCTACCGGGATAATTATTTCTGTTTATGTCTCTAATTTTTTCCTGGACCGCCCTTTCGGGTTTTCAATCCACCGAGACGCTCATTTTTGCCTAAGCCGCCCTTTCGGGTTTTCAACTTAGCGAGCTGTTCTTTTATTTTTTAGGCGAAGTATTTCTTGACTGCATCCGCATTCACAGGGCGAGTGATCTCCTCACCATCCATAGTTGCAAGAATTAATGAACCTCCAGAGAAGGCTTTCTTGACAACATATGGGCCATCATAGTTCGGAGTCCACTTGCCCCGAGAATCTTTAAGGAAAGACTGAATCTTTTTGAGCACGAGGTCGCCTTCTCTGAATACACGAGGTTTGACCTTCTTGTCAAAAGCTTTCTTCATTCTTTGCTGGTACAACCGACCATGACACAAAGCTGTTATTCTCTTTTCCTCAATCAAATTCAACTGATCAAATCTACTCTGACACCATTCAGCCTCAGTCAACTTGGCTTCCATCAGAACTCTCATTGATGGGATCTCAACTTCGATGGGGAGCACTGCTTCTGTACCATAAACAAGTGAGAAAGGGGTTTCCCCTGTTGAAGTACGGATAGATGTACGATACCCATGCAAAGCAAAAGGGAGCATCTCATGCCAGTCCTTGTACGTCACAACCATCTTCTGAATGATCTTCTTAATGTTCTTATTCGGAGCTTCAACAGCCCCATTCATCTTCGGTCTATAAGGAGAAGAATTATGGTGTTGAATCTTGAATTCTTCACAAAGCTCTTTCATCATCTTATTGTTCAAGTTCGAACCATTATCAGTAATGATTCTATTCGGAACACCATATCTGCAGATAATGTTATTCTTGATAAACCGAACCACGACTTGCTTGGTCACATTAACATACGATGCCGCTTCCACCCACTTGGTGAAGTAGTCAATTGCCACAAGAATAAAACGATGTCCATTTGAAGCCTTGGGTTCAATCATGCCAATCATATCAATTCCCCACATAGAGAAAGGCCATGGGGAAGAAATCACATTGAGACAAGCTGGTGGCACATGAATCTTATCAACATACACTTGACACTTATGGCACTTTTTCACATACTTGCAACAATCAGATTCCATTGTCAACCAATAGTAACCTGCTCTCAACATCTTTTTAGCCATTGCATGCCCATTAGCATTAGTGCCAAAAGATCCTTCATGAATTTCTTTTAGTAACATGTCTGCTTCGTGTCTATCCACGCATCTGAGCAAGACCATGTCAAAATTTCTCTTATAAAGCACATTTCCATTCAAGAAGAAATTGCCTGCCAATCTCCTCAAAGTCCTCTTATCTTTATCAGATGCCCCAAGCGGGTATTCTTGACTCTGGAGAAAACATTTAATATCATGATACCAAGGCTTGTCATCATGGACCTCTTCAACTGCAAACACATGAGCTGGTCTTTCAAGTCGCATCACACTGATCATGGGAACATCATTCCACTGGTGCACCTTTATCATAGAAGCTATAGTTGCTAAAGCATCTGCCATCTGATTCTCATCACGAGGAACATAATTAAACTCAACTTTAGTGAAGAAAGTTGATATCTTCCTGGCATAATCTCTATAAGGGATCAAGTGGGGTTGATGAGTTACCCACGTGCCCTGGATCTGATTAATTACCAAGGCAGAATCTCCATACACATCAAGATGCTTAATCCTCAAATCAATATCTTCCTCAAGACCCATAATGAAGGCTTCATACTCAACTTCATTATAGTTACAAGGAAAAGTCAACCTTGCGGCAAAAGGAATATGTGAACCATGGGGAGTTATGATCATTGCCCCAATTCCTCTTCCGCGTGCATTCACGACACCATCAAAAACTAAACCCCATCGAGATCCAGGCTCCGGCCCTTCCTCAATCAAAGGTTCATCACAATCTTTCACTTTCAAGAACATCACATCCTCATTTGGAAAATCGAACTTGATAGGTTGGTAATCATCAATCGGTTGATGTGCCAAATGGTCAGCCAAGATACTACCTTTTATAGCTTTTTGAGCTCAGTACTCGATATTATATTCTGATAACAACATTTGCCAACGAGCAATCCTCCCAGTTAAAGCAGGCTTTTCAAAAATATACTTGATTGGATCCATTTTAGAGATCAACCAAGTTGTATGATTCATCATATACTGGCGAAGACGCTTTGCAGCCCAAGCTAAGGCACAACAAGTTTTTTCAAGCATGGAGTACCGAGACTCACAATCAGTGAATTTCTTACTCAAGTAGTAAATTGCATATTCTTTTCTTCCAGATTCATCTTGCTGACCAAGCATACAACCCATGGAATCTTCCAACACAGTCAAGTACATGATCATCGGTCTACCTTCCACCGGAGGAGACAAGATAGGAGGTTCAAGCAGATATTCTTTGATACTTTCAAACGCCTTCTGACAATCATCTGTCCAGACACAACCTTTGTCTTTCCGAAGCAACTTGAAAATCGGAGCACATGTGGCAGTCATGTGAGAGATAAACCTCGAAATATAATTCAAACGGCCCAAGAATCCTCTTACTTGCTTTTTCAGTTCTTGGAGCAGGCATTTCTTGAATAGCTTTCACTTTATCAGGATCAACTTCAATACCTCTTTGGCTGAAAATGAAACCTAACAACTTTCCAGAACGTACACCAAATGTGCACTTGTTCGGATTCAAACGAAGCTTAAACTTCCTTAATCTCTGAAACAACTTCAGCAAATGTTCAACATGATCCTCTTCAGTCTTTGACTTAGCGATCATATCATCAACATATACCTCGATTTCTTTATGCATCATATCATGGAAAAGTGTAGTCATAGCTCTTTGGTACGTCGCACCAGCATTCTTCAATCCAAAGGGCATCACTCTGTAACAGAATGTTCCCCATGGTGTAATAAATGTGGTCTTTTCCATGTCCTCGGGTGCCATCTTTATTTGATTATAACCGGAAAATCCGTCCATAAAAGAGAACACATCAAACTTAGCCGTATTATCTACCAACATATCAATGTGTGGCAATAGAAAATCATCCTTTGGACTGGCTTTGTTCAAATCTCTGTAATCAACGCACATTCGGACTTTTCCGTCTTTCTTTGGAACATGAACGATATTGGCCACCCATTCAGGATAAGTTGGCGTCACAAGAAAACCTGCATCAATCTGCTTTTGAACCTCCTCTTTGATCTTTACTGCCATGTCAGGATGAGTTCTTCTCAACTTCTGCTTTACAGGTGGACATTCAGGCTTCAACGGCAATCTATGCTCCACAATATTAGTATCAAGACCTGGCATGTCTTGATAAGACCAAGCAAATACATCAACATACTCTCTGAGAAGCTCTACAATCCTCTTCTTAACATCAGGACCAAGCAATGCTCCAATTTTGACTTCTTTCTTTTCATCTTCAGAACCCAAGTTGACCATCTCTATAGACTCTCCATGAGGCCGAATAATCTTCTCCTCGTGCTCAAGCAACCGAGAAATCTCATCAGGAATCTCTTCAACATCCTCTTCCTCAGCTTCAAACACAGGGAATTCAAAGTTGGGAGAGGGCATAGGATCATTGTTTTCAATGGGTTTATCAATCAATCTGCACAATGATTTTATTTTTACTTTAGAGTACGAACAAAAGTGCAAACATTATGCAGATAAACAATTATTATTATTTTGGGTTTTTTATGTTACCATTTTTCAGAATAAAGCAAAAAGGAAAAACACATATGGAAATAACAAAATAACATTTTATTGATGATGATAAAATTTGAAACAAAGGCCGACAAACATCACTTTCACCTTGGGCAGAGTGAAAGGATTTTTGAGAGAAAATAAAACAAATTATTTTGAAGCATGAACAATAAAAGGAACATCAACAGCAATCCAGTTCTGGCAAATCTTTCCACGCGTAAAAAAGTCAGGCATTTCTTCATCTTCATCATCTTCAATGATGGCAGCAGCGGAATGATCGTTGATAAATCCAGCACTTCAAAAACCTTCCTGAATAGTCTTCGGGTCATTGAGAACTGCACCTGGTGCAAAGCCGATACCAAAACCTTCCTTGTTGTCGACAGCATCAATAACTCGTCCCCAACCATCAGACTGACCAGCTTCAAGCACTCGCAGAGCATCCTTGAAAGAAGACATGGGCATGGCATTCTTCTTAGCAACATTATCCACAACAGAAAGAGCTTGAAACGATGTTCCCACCTCTTCTTCAGCATCAATATAGGAGAAAGAAGACAAATTGCTCACAAGCATCGCCCTTTCTCCTTCAATGGTCACCAATTTCCCCTCTTTCACAAATTTCAACTTCTGATGAAGAGTGGATGTTACAGCTCCTGCCTCATGGATCCAGGGTCTTCCGAGGAGACAACTGTAAGCGGGACGTATATCCATTACTTGAAAAGTAATCTTGAATATAAACGGTTCAATAAGAATAGGAAGATCCACTTCACCAATCACTGTCTTCTTCGACCCATCAAACGCTTTCACAATAATCCCACTATGCCTCATGGGAGCACCTTGATACGCAAGCTTTGACAAAGTTGATTTTGGCATTACGTTCAGAGAAGATCCGGTATCAACTAGCACCTTGGACATAGCATCTTCCTGACAGTTTACTGAAATATGCAACGCCAAGTTATGATTCCTTCCTTCCTCAGGCAAATCATCATCACAGAAACTTAAATTGTTGCACGATATGATATTAGCCACAATACTATCAAACTGATCAACAGTCACATCATGGTCAACATAAGCTTGATCAAGAATCTTCTGCAAAGACTGCCTATGAGCCTCAGAGCACATTAAGAGTGATAAAACTGATATCTTCGACGGAGTATGCAACAACTGCTCAGTAACATTATACTCACTCTTCTTTATCAATTTTAGCACCTCATCTTCACTATTACCAGATTGGCCTGATTGGACAACAGCATCCATAATCTGCTTATTCGCACTTGTATCTTCAATTCTCTTCGGAGGATCTGAAGCATACACTCTACCACTTCGAGTAACCTTTGTCACATCAGCAATGCTAACCATAAACTTTGGAGTAGGAATAGGAACTTCCCTACCATTTTCTATCATCGTAGCATTATACCGGTACGGAACAGCTTTATCAGACTCATATGGTACTGGACCAGGCAAATTAATCAACAATGGAGTAATAGCATTTTTGCGACTATCAAAAGAAATAACCACCCTCTCAGGAACATCCCTCTCAGGAAGATTTAACTGAGGCATAATAACATTCACTTCATTCTCATATTCATCTCTTTTTGCTGTCACTTCAATCAACTTATCATCCATCATCTTTAGAATATCTCTCTTAACAATCACGCAACCACGAGGATTCACCGAGCAAATACAACATCCAGCATAAACGTGATCAATATCGTGATATTCACTTAAGAAAGCATGCATCTCAACCAAAGACCTTCGAATATGACGGACCTCATAGATCTTGAACAAACCAGGACAACCATCAACCATATTCACATACGCATTACTATGCTTCGGCAACGGATTTTTCTGCACATTTGGATTAACATCATTAAAATACAGAACATTGTTCCTCATCAATTTCTGTACTTCAAACTTCAATGGATAACAATTCTCAACATCGTGCCCCGAGGCACCTTGATGAAAAGCACAGCGAGCCTCTGGCTTAAACCACCATGGAATAGTCTCTGGAACTGGAGGTGGAGGACGTGTTTGCACAAGATTCTTTGCAATCAAAGATGGAAGCAAGTCCGCATACGACATCGGAATAGGATCAAAACTCGTCTTAGCCCGAACCTGTTGATTACCAACTTGTTGCACAGAAGGTTGTTGATAACGAGGTTGGTACTTTGGAACTGCTGTCATAGTTGGAGCCACATTAATCATCGGGGTTACAGAAGCTACATGCTGCGAATGGTGATTCCCACGACTGTGATGTCTTCTATAACTTTCACGAGATACTGCATTAGTCTCATTTTCTTTCTTTTTCCCAAAGTTGAACCTTCTAGAGCTTGAGCCATTACTATTCTCTTGACTCAACCGTCCCTCACGGACACCTTCTTCTAAACGCATCCCCATACTCACCATTTCAGTGAAATCAGAAGGAGCGCTTGCTATCATCCTCTCATAATAGAAAGAACCTAAAGTCTTCAAGAAGATCTTTGTCATTTCTTTTTCTTCCAATGGAGGAAAAATCTGGGTTGCCAGCTCGCGCCATCTCTGCGCATATTCTTTAAAAGTCTCTTTGTCCTTCTGGGACATAGCACGAAGTTGATCTCTATCTGGCGCCATATCAACGTTATACTTATATTGCCGCACAAAAGCTTCTCCCAAATCATTGAAAGTCTTGATTTGGCAATTATCCAGACTCATATACCACCTCATGGGTGCACCGGTCAAACTATCCTGGAAATAGTGAATTAACAGCTTATCATTATCTGTCTGAGCAGACATCTATCTTGTATACATAGTCAAATGACTCAACGGACAAGTGTTGCCTTTGTACTTCTCAAACTCAGGCAACTTGAACTTGTAAGGAACTTTAACATTAGGGACCAGACAAAGATCATAGGCATCTTTTCCGAACAAATCCTTATGCTTCAAGGCTCTCATCTCCCTTTGTATCTCAACAAAGCGTCCTTGGAAATAATCAAGTCTTTCAGCCACTCCAGCGCCTTCACTGGGCTTAGCATGGTAAATCATTTCATCATGATGCGGAATAGTGTGCACCACAGGCGGTGCAGTAGTCACAACTGGAGGAAGAGTAGTCCACACTAGTGGGAGAGTATTAAATGCAGCAGTCTCAGGATGATGAGGAGGACGATAACCAGCAGGAATAAAATCAACTGGCATGCCCCAAGGTGTGCTAGCAGGCATACGATAGCGAGGAGAAATTACAGTCTCAACAGGAATTGATGCGGTAACAATCTCGGAGATGACGGTATTCTGAACAGGAGAATTAGGAGGTGGCTGATTCTGAGCAGCCACCAAACTTTCCATCATAGCAGAAACTCTTTCCAAGCTTTCCCTTAGATAAGTAACCTCTTCGCGCAGCTCGCGATTTTCTTGTTGTAAAGTTTCCATCACCCTTCTCCGATTAGCTTGAGTATCAAATCGGTGAGTCATTTTGACAGGAGAACTGAATGAAGACCAAGAAACAACATAAGATCCCTGGAGAACACTCAAAAAGCAAGACAAATGCGGGTATGATGCATGGTATGCGTATGCAAATGCAAAGATTTCAAAGGACTATAAGATAACTTGCAATATTTATAAGGAGACACTTTTGAAGTACTTAAAAACTCATTCTCATTAAAATCAAAGTAAGGATTACAAATGAAGTACAAACATCAATAATCCTAATACATGAGAGAAAAAGTAAACTAGGCCTAGGGAATCATATCTGAAGAAGTTTCGAATCCTGGCTGATACTTCATGCGAATCCTCTTGATCTCTTTCTTGTACCGATCTTCCATATCTTCCTTATCCTTCACCAACTTGTCAACAATGGCCTTCCAAGCACCGGATGTAGGAGGAATGGTAGATGGAGTACTAGAGGAAGATAAATCCTCTCTTGGCCTCTTCGTAACATGCCGCTCAAGTAACTCAATGAGATCATCATTTTCCTTCAACTGCTCTTGCATCGTAGTCTTCTCAAGTAGCCAGTCTTCTTTCTCTTTCTTCATCTTGTCCAACTCTTCTTGAAGGGCCACCTTCTCATCAATGGGAGGTAGAAAAGCGGACAATGGTAATATAGGAAACAAAGGCTCCTCAGGTGGATAAGGCATCTTGAGCTTGGAAGCTCTAGATCGAACCCACTGGATATAACATTCAGAAGGAGCAAGGTGTTGTCTTCCCAATTGACTTGATGAACTGCTTACTTGTCTATGCTCAAGTGTATGACCTGTCTGGCTCAGGTGCAGACTGTCTTGCATTAGACGGAAGAAGCAAGTTCTTGTTTGTGAGTGAATGAGGTGAGAGAAGAATCCTGGAGGAGACGATTATTGTTTGTTTTTGTGTTTTCAATCTTTTATTGCTTTTGGATTTGTCATAAGTTAATGAGTTTAAGCCTAAACCAAGGGTAGTAAACTCATCACATCCTCCCTCTGATTAGGGGTAGAGAGAATACCTTTAAGTATGAAGTAAGCACCTCACACTTAATCACCATGATGTAGGATTAAGATCATTAACCTACTTGTATTTATTTAGATGTTTTTGGAGTTTTTGTTTAGTGTTAAGTAATGAGTTTAAGCCGTAATCCAGGATTTAATGGACCCATTACACCATCCTAATAGAAGGATAATAGATGAGAACATTTAAGCTGAGAAAGGCTCCTCAACTTAATCCATGATTAGGAATTAACCTCATGACAAAGCAAAGCTTTTATTAAAGTGGATTTTAGTTAATGGTAAGATTAAGAAGTAGATTTTATGGTTTGTAAGACAACTTGAGGGGGACTTGTCCATTAACACTAGGGTTAGTCCTTCTTAACCAATTAAGGAAGAATTAGAACCCTAATGCAAGGCCCAAGTTACAAGCTTGGTATCTTAGTGATTATTAGGTGAATTTATTAAAGGATTTAAACACATTAAGGGTTTAACACTTAGGATTAAAGTTATACACTCCATCCTAATAGAAGGATGCAGGCATAAGCTTAATCACAAAGCCTTAAAACCTTTAGGGTTTAGATCCTTGATTATGAGGTGAGATGAGAAGACTCAAAGAAAACTCAAAGGGAAGAGTCTAAGGGGGACTAAACAATCCTAAAATGTTATCATGCTTGGAAGTCCTAGGGTTTGTAGGGCTTAAGAGGAGAAATCTTCAAGGAAGCCACCAAGGAGAAGCAAGATAGAAAAGAGATGAGATGAGAGGAGAAAAGAGGGAAGAGAAGCACAAGTGAGCAAGCTCACACATAGACAAATGAAAATGCAGCAAGGATGTAAAATGATAAGGTGAGAAGAGGTAGGAGGTGAAGGCAAATCCACCTCCCATACAAACTTACCATTAACCTTAAAAGTTAGTACATGATGCATAAAGGAAAGAATGAGATGAAACAATGCATATGGATGGGCAAATGCGAAAGTCAGAAGCATGCACATGATGCAAATGATGTTAGGAGATGATGCAAAGTCATACAAGATGCATATATGTGAGCATACAAGAGAATGGATGCATATGGAGCATGCTTTGAACCATGAAAGTTCATGAAAGTTTATGAAATGGTATGAATGCATAACATGACAAATGGATGATGCAATGATCAAATATGATTCTAATATGTCCTAAGATGTCTTACATGTCATATTAATGCACAAAATGTCATGGCAAGTTCATGAATGCAAGAAAATGGGAGATGGATGCAAATGAAAGCACAAATTAGGGTTTATGCATGACATACAAAGCAAAATTCAAAATCAGAAGCAAATGACATGATAAAAAAATGAAAATGGGATCAAAGGAACCCTAACCCTACACAAGTTCACTGCCCAAAGGAGGGGACCTAACTATTAACCTAATGGGAGTTATGATTTTCTCATGTTTATTAGGGTTTTGGGATACCTCACAATGAAAAATGCAAAACAAATTGAAAATGAAAGATAAATTCAAACCGATTTTACCCTAGAAACTACATGATATGAAGGATGCAATGCAAGAAGAACCATCATCAAACCCTTCATGGTTAGGCAGAATGAAATTTTTTAAGTAATGACCAAAATATTGCCTTTAAATGAATTTAATTCCAATGAAAAGGATCAAAATAGGTCAAGAACCAAAAAGAAATTTGTTTTGAGAGTTTGATAATGTTTCTAAATGTTTTTAAATGCAATATGAATTTTTTGGTGATTTTTAAATACCTAAATGCATTTTTAATTAATTAATTTCCATTAACTAATTAAAAATAAACATTTAAATGATTTAAAAATGATTTTTAATGCAAAAAATAAAAATAAAAATATTTTTTGGGTTCTGAAAATTAATAAAAGGTTTGACAAAAATTTTCAGAATTTTTTTAATGTGTTTTGCTATTTTTAAAAATTCGTGGAAGTTAAATACAAATAAAATGAAATAAAATGAAATTAAAGAGAAAGTATGCAGATCCTAGGGCTGGTATTCAAACCTGGGGGTCAATGGTTGACTGCTTGCGCAAACTGAGGGTCAGGATTGACTCTGGTCAAATTATTTTACTAATCCTAAATTAACCTAATTAAAATGAATTAAGAGTTAATTGTGAAATCTGAGTCATCCATCCACTAATTAAAACACGCATCCAAGGGTTCACATCTAATCTGGCACTTAAACCCTAATTAGGGTTAATGACTTTCAGGTGACCGGAGGGAAGCTCCGGTCATCTTCTCCGGCGAAGCAAAAACCCTAAAACATGCTACAGGCCACCATTCATCAAATTGAACACAGGGAAATGATCCTCTACCCAAACCCCATTCAAATCACCCCTCAAACAACATTTATAACCCAAGAACAGAGGGAATCGAAGCAAACAAAATTCACGGGTGAAATTTCAGAGAGCAACTAAATAGTCATTTCTTCACCATTTTTAATTCTGAAGATATCAGCATGATCAGCATAACATATACTTTCATTTTGTAACAAAAAATACAAGCTCTGAAAAGTTTGATGTTTGAAGCTACCTGAGGTGATGAACTGTGAATGTGGACTTTCAAAACTCCTCCTTCGTGCAAAGAGCCTCCTATGATCCTCCTGGAGCTTGTGGGATGCTTCAAAACTCTTGATGTTGGCTAGTTTGCAAGTTCTAGTTCTGGTGTAGCAGAAATGGAGGGTTAAGCATATGATGTTTCAGGCTGTTTCAATGGTGGATTCTTGTTCAGTGGATGATTTGTGACTTGTTGGTGAAAGAAAAATGGAAGTTTGATGGATATGTTAAGAGTTTCGAAGAGGAGAAGTTTTTTGACAGTTTTTGTGCAAGCTGGATTGTGTCTTGTTTCAATGCTGAATGAGTTGCTATATCACTCCCATAATGTTTGAGTAGGCTATGGAGCAGGTTAGTAGAGACTGATGATCACTATTCCAAGAGCATGGGAGAAATTGAAAAAAGTCAAGGTTTGGTGTACTTGAGGTATGGCAAGGTGCAGAGATGGTTTCCTGGCTTGTACTGCATCAGCTGAGTTCAAGGATGACTCTTGGATCAATTGTGGTGAGTTGTATGGCTTGGATCACAAGTTTGAAGTGATTTTGCATTTTGGCAACTTGTTACATTTTGTGACTTTTGGTCATAGACATGTGACACTCTTTGCTGAATTTTTGTTATGATGGGTTACATGATGTTATGGTGATGTCTTGAAATCAGTTAGAGACCATACAAAACCTTGGGGATCAATTTTGCAAGAGTTCCTCTTTTTGGACTTTATGGAAAATGGCTTATGATAGCTTGGAATTCAAAGCATGAAAGTGAGAAACTTCTTGGGCAAATCTGAATTTTGGGCCATACATGATGTTTGTGTATTGGTTAGAAGCTGATTTGAAGTCACATAGATGCTTGGCATGAGAATTTGCAAGTTTTCCCTTTTGTGCAAAAGTGAAAATTTAGTGATTTTATCCAACTTTGCCAAGCCATAACTTTTGATCTAAAATGAATTAGGATGAGTTCTTGTACTTTTTGAAAATGGGAGGATCTAATCTACAACTTTCATGACCAAAGATTTTTCATTTGAAGCCTTTTTGAATCAAAAAGAGGAGGTTGAAAATCTTTCCCAAAATGACAAGTTTACATTACAAGTCACTTTCCCAAAAAGGCAACTTTGCAAATGGCTTGAAATTCCTCAATTTTGTGAACTTCTAACATCTTATATGACCAAATAAAGATCATACACATTCAAAATGATGGAGAAACCTCTTTGGTTGGGTCATTGGGGGCCTTAGATGCCCTGACTTTGCACTGACTTGCTCAAGAAGTCATCTCCTGATCAGATGCCTTCCCCATTGAATTTATTCATAAAAATTGATATGCATGATCCTCATAACATATAGAGACCAATAGAAACAATAATGACCAAAAATTTTGGAGTTATGGCCTCTGAAACCAAAACCCTAATTCTAGGTCATCTGTGCAGTTAAGCCTGGCTCTGCTTCCATGCCTTTCTCAGTTCTTGTGATTATTTGACTTTCTTTGACCTTGTGAGAATATAATATGATGCTTGAACATACATGGATCCTCTTGAGATGATTGAAGACCTTTGGAGTGGCTCAGATGGCTCAGGGATGGCTCAGATCACAAACCCTAGATGCAAATGACTTTGAACCAATGCAGTGAAGCAAAAATGCAATGTGGGATGCTATGATTGAATATATGCAAAATGAAAAGATCACAAGCCATGGTGTGAATGAGTGAGGGCAAATTTGGGGTGTTTACAACTGCCCCTATTCAAGCATGAGTTAGATGTGCAGGATGTAAGCAACGGCTTAACAGGCAAACAAGATAACTTGTGGTTGAATACCAAAGACAGTCCAAAATTTGCACTCACTGAATGAAGAAGAAAAGGGATATAGATTGTAAAAGAAAATAAGGTATGATTTATAAAGTGCGGGCGACGGAGGACGACCGTCAAGCAGGGGACGACTGCTGGGGATAAAGCGATGACGGGGACGACCGACATGCTGAGGAAAGTAACAAGACTCTCTGGGGACTGAAGGTAAATGATGGGGACGACCATCGGGTTGAAGAAAATAAACGATGAGGGGCGGTCATCAAAGGTGAAAGACGATCACCTAGTAGGGGACGGCTGCTCTGTTGGGGATAAGATGAGGGACGGTCATCTAAGGGAGGTGAAGGACGATCACCTGGCAGGGTACGGCTGCCGAAAGTCACGACATAGGACGAATGCCGGACGAAAATAGGTCAACGATGGGGACGGCCATCGGATAAGCATGATGAAGGACGATCATCAAGAGGTGAAGGAAGATCACCTAGCAGGGTACGGCTGCTCTGAGGGTTTATCATGACATAGGGCGAATGTCAGATAACAAGATCATCGATGGGGACGGCCATCGGATAATATGATGAAGGACGATCATCAAGAGGTGAAGGACGATCACCTAGTAGGGGGCGGCTGCTAAAAATATCACGACATAGGACGAATGTCGGATAGGAAGGGGTTCTAATGAATAGAGACTCCGCTAGGAATGATGAAAGACGATTATCAAAAAGGTGAAGGACGATCACCTGGCAGGGTACAGCTGCCGAAAGGTATCATGACATAGGACGAATGTCAGATAGAAAGGAAATAATTTATCAAGATTTGCCGGGAATTCTTCTGGGGAACGGTAGACACAGACGCGTGTCTAATCTCATGAAGACATAAGTGTTTGAAACAGTGTATAGATTAAAGATGCGGACGAGCATCCTCAAGACTATGATATGGACGAGTATCATTAGAAACAAACGCTTGACGCATGTTCAGAGATGATGATACGGACGAGTACCAACTAGTTAACAAAGAACATGGGCTGGTGTCGATTCTGAGGGGATATAAGTGGCGTATACAAGATACAGACGAGTATCTGTATGAGTGAAAAGTGATGAATGAGACATGGACGAGTGTCCAACTCGCTGTGGAGAGCACGACACGGACGGGTGTCGGAAGAAGTGTATTATAAACAAGTATTTAGGTTTACAAAGTGTTTAGGTAACTATGTCAGGGGAGGTGACACGGACGGGCGTCAGGGAGTTGTATATATATGTATTTGTCTGTAGACTTTATTGGGGAATGATGACACGGACGAGTGCCAAAAGGAGTATGTATTTGTACTTGTGAGTGCAAAGGGGATGTTTCGGCTTTATGCTGGGGAGTTTGGGAAGTATTTGGTATATTGCTGATGGTATGTCGGTATTCAGAACATGGCTTATGATTTATGCAATATGTTTGATTTTTGCCGTAATGCTCCGTATTAGACGGAATGCTACGCTCTGGGGAAAATATGATGCGGATGCTATGATTATGCAAAGAAACCGATCCGGGATTCGGATCCCGTTGCTGTGAAGATCTCCGGTCGATCTGTTTGAAGTGGGTATCCCGGATGGGGATAAGATCATTGATAGATCTGACATATATGACTCTGCATGGGGAAGTAGGTCATTGATAAACCTATTCTGATAATGAGGGACCCAGCCGGGGTCCGTAGAAGCTTTCGTCACTCTGTTGTGAGATCTTCAGGCATTGCTCTTCTGGATAGAGGCTGAAACTCTGCGGGGAGATAGTGCCCTGTCTGACACTTGGTTGAGGAGGAATGATGACTGGCAACTCAGCTGGGGAGCAAGCACCTCCTGTGCTAATTGGAAGATAGACTGAGTAGATAATGATTTGACAGCTTGCTAGGGAGTTGTTTTTTCGTACCCCATGTTGCACTTTGACTACCTGCAATCCTGTATGGCAAAGAAATGCGCAAGTATCCCGAGGTATCCCTTACTGGATTCCATCATAGGAATTTAGGCACCCCCGGGAGCAAATATATTTCCTGCAAGCATGTAATTTAAAAACGACGCATCTGTATTCATGCAAACAAGGTTTATAAGGACATCAGACATTTTGCAAATGAATATAGAACGTACGAGACAAAATATGACTGAAAATCTGATTTTATTGATTTATGTGCCCTGAATTGGCAAGATACAGTCAAAGAAACGGATCCCCTGAAATGAGGGAATCGTTACAAATTGAGAAACAAAAAGGTGTTGGCAATGTTGATGACGCTTCAAGGAGCTTCCCTATTGCTATGACCCGTATGACATTGACGTTCTTCTTATCTTGTTTTCTGAAGAAGGTTGATTCCGACCGAAGCTTGAACCTTTCGAAGCTTACCATGTTGCAAGTGATACAGACGAATTCAAAATGCAGTTGTTCGCTTATTCCCTTATTTTGCGTGGATCGCCCTTTCAGGTTTTCAATCCACCGGGATACCCATTCTTGCCTGAGTTGTCCGATGCGGCTTTTCAACTCAACGGGTGTACATTTTTTTTATTATTTATTTTCCCTTATTTTTGCCCGAGTCCTTTATTCTGTTTTTGACTCGCCGGGATACCCTATTTTTGCCTGGACTTACATACTGTTTTTATGTCCAGCGGATCATTTTTATGCGAGGTATTTTTTAACTGCATCTGAATTCACAGGGGACAGGAAGTCTTCACCATCCATAGTACTGAGCATCAGTGCTCCACCGGAGAAAACTTTATTTACTATGAAAGGACCATCATAATTTGGAGTCCACTTGCCCCTGTGGTCTGTATGGGGAGGGAGGAGTCTTTTCAGCACAAGATCTCCTACTTGGTACTCTCGAAGCCTGACTTTCTGATCGAAGGCTTTCTTCATTCTTTTTTGATACAGCTGCCCATGATAGATTGTAGCTAACCTCTTTTCTTCGATCAGATTCAGTTGCTCGTATCGGGATCGGACCCATTCTGCTTCATTCAGTTTAACATCCATTAGTACCCGGAAGGAGGGTAATTCAACTTCAACAGGTAGGACTGCCTCCATACCATACACAAGCTGATACGGTGTTGCCCCAGTAGATGTTCTGACTGACGTGCGGTACCCATGCAAGGAAAATGGTAGCATTTCATGCCAGTCTTTATAGGTAACTACCATCTTCTGCACAATCTTCTTGATATTTTTGTTAGCTGCCTCTACAGCGCCATTCATCTTTGGCCTGTAAGGAGAAGAATTGTGATGTTGGATCTTGAAGTCCCGGCACAGTTCTGCCATCATTTTGTTGTTTAAGTTGGAACCATTATCAGTAATGATTCGCTCGGGCACTCAATACCGACAGATGATGTCTCTTTTCAGGAATCTGGACACCACTTGCCTTGTAACATTTGCATAAGAAGCCGCTTCAACCCACTTGGTAGAATAGTCAATGGCTACCAGGATGAATCTGTGGCCATTCGAAGCGGTCGGTTCAATCTTACCAATCATATCAATGCCCCACATGGCAAAGGGCCAAGGTGAAGACATCACATTCAAAGGATTGGGAGGCACATGCACTTTATCCGCATAAATCTGGCATTTATGGCATTTTCTGGCATAGGCACAACAGTCTGCGTCCATTGTGATCTAGTAATAGCCTGATCTCAGCAGTTTTTTAGCCATAGCATGCCCTCCTGCATGGGTACCAAAGGATCCTTCATGCACTTCGTGCATCAACAAGTCTGCCTCCGCTTTATCAACACATCGGAGAAGTACCATATCAAAGTTTCTCTTGTACAGGGAACCATCAGCATTCAGGAAGAAACTACCAGCTAGCCTTCTTAATGTCTTCTTGTCATTGGATGATGCCCCAGGTGGGTATGTTTGATCCTTCAAGAAGTATTTGATGTCTTGGAACCAAGGCTTATCATCTTTAGCAAGGTCTGCTGAGAATACATATGCTGGTCTGCCAAGTCTGGACACTGAAATCCGGGGCACAAAGTTGGCAGCTTGAACTTTGATCATGGAGGAAATGGTAGCCAGAGCATCTGCAATCTGATTTTCATCTCGAGGGATATACTCAAGCTTGACTGTTGTGAAGAAAGTCAATAACCTCCTTGTATAATATCGATAAGGTATCAGATGATCTTGGTGGGTGTACCATTTGCCGTTGGTCTGATTGATTACCAGAGCTGAATCTCCGAACACAGTTAAAGTCTTGAGCCTGAGGTCAATGGCTTCCTCAAGACCCATAATGCAAGCTTCGTATTCAGATTCATTGTTAGTGTAGTTAAAGGTGTGTTTTGCCGAGAAAGGCATGTGAACTCCTTTAGGTGTAATGAGTACTGCACCAACACCACGACCATTCATATTAACAGTCCCATCAAACATCATAGTCCACTCTTCTTCTGGGTCAGGCCCCTCAGTGTGAACAGACTCTTCATGATCTTTTGCTTTTATGAACATGATGTTCTCATCGGGGAAGTCAAATCTCATAGGCTGGTAATCATCAATGGGTTGCTCAGCGAGATAATCAGACGATATACTGCCTTTGATGGCCTTCTGAGAGGTGTATTGAATATCATATTCTGTGAGGATCATTTGCCATCTTGCGACCCGTCCGGTAAGTGTTGGCTTCTCAAAAACGTACTTAAATGGATCCATTTTGGAGATCAATAAAGTAGTGTGGGTCAACATATACTGCCTTAGTCGGCGAGCAGCCCACGCTAAAGCACAACAAGTTTTCTCGAGCAGTGAATAACGTTGTTCACAGTCGGTAAACTTTTTGCTTAGGTAGTATATTGCATACTCTTTTCGACCAGACTCGTCATGCTGGCCCAGCACACACCCTATTGACTCTTCTAATACGGTCAAGTACATTATTAGAGGTCTTCCTTCAACTGGAGGCATAAGGATTGGAGGCTCCTGTAAGTATTCCTTGATTTTGTCAAAAGCCCTCTGGCAGTCTTCGTTCCACCTGACCGTTTGTTCTTTTCTTAACAACTTGAACAAGGGTTCACAGGTTGCAGTAAGGTGAGATATGAACCGTGAAATGTAGTTCAATCTACCTAGGAACCCCCGAACTTCTCTTTCAGTCTTCGGTGCAGGCATTTCTTGAATGGCTTTTACTTTGTCAGGGTCAACTTCAATTCCCTTTTCACTTACAATAAATCCCAGCAGCTTGAATAACTTCAACAGATTCACCAAGTGGTCTACTTTTGTGAGGGACTTGGCAATCATGTCATCCACATAACATTCAATTTCTTTGTGGATCATGTCATGGGATAATGTTACCATAGCCCGTTGATAAGTAGCACCAGCATTCTTCAGCCCGAATGGCATCACCTTATAACAGAACGTGCCCCAGGGTGTGATGAAAGTTGTCTTCTCCATGTCTTCAGGTGACACTTTGATCTGATTGTATCCTGAAAATCCGTCCATGAAGGAGAACACCGAGAACTGAGCCGTATTATCAACCAATACATCAATGTGAGGTAAAGGGAAGTCATCTTTCGGGCTGGCTCTTTTCAGGTCCCAGTAATCCACACACATCCTCACCTTGTCATCTTTCTTAGGCACAGGTACAATATTAGAAACCCATGGCGGATAGCTAGTCATAGCAAGGAAACCGGCGTCCCACTGCTTTTGTACCTCTTCTTTTATCTTCATTGCCATATCTGGGCGAGTACGGCGCAACTTCTGTTTTATTGGCGGGCAGTCCTCTTTCAGTGGCAGCTTGTGCATGACAATGTCGGTGTCCAACCCTAGCATATCCTGATAAGACCAAGCAAAAACATCCACATATTCTCGAAGCATGGCAATCGGTTGTTCTTTCACTGAATCTTGTAAGCAGGCCCCGATCTTGACTTCTTTCACTTCTTCTTCTGTACCAAGATTAACCGTTTCGACCTCCTCCTGATGTGGAGTGATAACCTTCTCCTCTTGTCTCAACAACCTAGCTAGCTCTTCAGGTAGCTCATAATCTTCTTCAACCCCTTCATCAGCTTGATTGATCGGATTGTCAAAGTCATACGAAGTCATAGTAGTGTTGTTGTCGGTGCAGTCTGGAGGGCACTTTTTGCAAGGTTTAAATTTGTTCATTTTAGTGATCGGTTTTATCTTATTTAGAAAAAGTGGCAATGAAGTTATTTATTTTGAAAAACATTGCCATTTTATTTTTGTACAAAAAATGAAAAATGAAAAACAGTGAGCGAAAAAGAAAAGACTCATTTGCAAAAGATGTCCTGATATTCATTAATTGATCTTTGCACAAAATACAAGATGGCCCGATTATAAAATGAGTCTTAACATATTGGGCAAGATGCAAGACTTGATGCATGCTTTAAAATACAGGAAATAATAATTACTCTGCAGGAGTAACCCTTATAATTTCCTGGGAAGACCAGTTTGAGACATGGCTCCCCGGGGTCCTTGGACGTATCCAGCTTTCCAGGTTGCGCTCATCTTCTGACTCATCTTCCAAATTGTTCACAGCATCCGGGGTGAGCATCCACCCGCTGACAAACTTGGGCTCTTTTGCAGCCTCTAGTCGATCTTGTTGAGTTGGTCTGTAACCCAACCCAAATCGGTCTTCTTTCTTTTCCACGGGCAGCAGCTTGCCCCAGCCTTGGGCGGTACCGTCCTCAACAACCTTCCGGGCTTGCTGATATGATGTTATGGAAGTTCCCAGTATAGCAGATGCTTCATTAATGTTCAAGGCCTCAAACCCCTGGCTCATGGTTTCATGGATCTCCCCGTCCATTTCTATGTACTTATATGTAGCCAGCTGGCTATTAAATATGTCCTCTTCCCCACAGATGGTGATGATTTGGCCTTCCCACTCGAATTTTAACTTCTGGTGAAGGGTAGACGTAACAGCGCCGACAGCGTGGATCCAAGGTCTACCCAACAAACAGCTGTAGGCCGGCTGTATGTCCATCACAAAAAAGGTAGTTTTGAAGGTCTGCAGGCCAATCAACACAGGCAGATCAATCTCCCCAAGCACTGATCTTTTAGAGCCATCAAATGTCCACCAGTACATGAGATAGAACAACACCCTTATATTCCAAGGTGATATGTAAAACCTTGTTGTGGTTACGTCCCTCTGTTGTTAAGTCAGCATTGGTAAAGCCCAGTCCATGACTGGTGTTGACATTTGCAACCACGGTGTCTAGCTGATTAACAGTAATCTCCTCTGGCACGTATGCTGCGTGCAGGACTTTCAACAGTGCATTCCTGTGAGCTTCAGAACACATCAACAGTGATAATATGGAGATTTTAGAGGGAGTTTGGTGAAGCTGGTCCACCACCTTGTAATCACTTCTTTTTATGATTCTCATAAACTCGTCTACGTCTTGTTCAAAAGATGTCTTCTGAGTATCCTTGGTAGTTGGCTCTTCAGATACCACACTCTTTCCTTTTGCTTTGGCAGCAGCCTCTGCTTCAACATTAGGTCTTTGTGTTTGTGAGGCAAAAAGGCGTCCGCTTCTGGTGAAGCCTCCTCCTCCCCCAACATTATCAATTTGTGGAGAAGAGGTTGATGAATCCAGAGTGATTTTCTCCCTGTTGCAGTAGAGATCAGAGCCATAATGCCAAGGTATGGCTTTACTGCTTTCATAAGGAACGGGTTCAGGCACCGTAATAGTGACTGGACTGATTGCTGCAGAGGAGGGTACTGTAATGGTGTGAGGATCATAGTAAATTGTGACTGGTGATCTGGTAGGAGGTGCCTTGATTTGTTGTTGGAAATTGCTGCTGGGAGGAACACTGGATGGGTCATAGTAGATTGTAACTGCTGAGATATCTTCGTTAATTTTTGCTGGCGTTGTAGAAGATTCTGCTAATAACACGGATGCTGATGTTGTAGAAGAAAGGGTTGTTGACATTTGATTTGTTGAAGTGATGGATGAAGCCATTGCTGATGATATTGATGAATCGGTAGGAATGATTGTTGCTGTTGTTGTAGAAGAATCGGGAATTGTTGTTAAAGGAATTGCTGGATTTGTAGGCGCCGTTGTTGAAATCAGAAGGATACCATCCTTGATAAGACCGTCTATGTCGTCTCTCAACCTTTCACACCCATTGACTGCAATGTTGCAATACCCACAACCGAGCTCACACCCGGGGAACACTTGGCACTCTAGAAGTTGAGCTTTAATTTCAACCAAAGGTGTTCGAATTTGTGCAACACTGGTGATCAAAGTAGATGGTTTGTCTTCCTCAATGGCATTAATCCTTGGCCCACCATGATTAGGCATAGGATTCTTGTTGACATTCGGGGGAGGTGCAAAGTTGAGGGCTTTAGAATCCACCAGATCTTGGACTTTCATTTGTAAGGCCCTGAATTTTTCGGTATTGTGACAAGGTGCATTGGAGTGGAAAGAACACCTGGAGTTGACATCAAAATTCCTTGGGAGATTTAGGGGATCTGGTGGTGCCAACGTCTTTAACTCAACTAAGTTAAGCTTCAGGAGTTGTGGCAATAAGGCGGCATAAGGAATAGGGATGGGATCAATCACCCTGTTTACCTGTGACAGTATTTGTTGGAATGGACGTTGTTGTTGGTTGCTATTGTTGTTGTAGGTTCTCTGTTGCGGATACTGAGCTTGTTGTTGATACTGTGGTTGCTGTTGGGGATATGCTGATTGTTGAGGAATCAGAGCTGGGATGGTGACAGCTGCTACTGACCGTTGAACAAACTGAGGTCTGCCCCTGCTTGCATGAATGGAATTGGTTTCACCGGCTCTTCGTGGTCCCACAAAAGGCTTCCTGGGATTACTGGATGAACTTGCACCGCTATCAGAAATCTTACCTAATTTTAAAAGGCATTCAATCCTTTCACCAGCTATGAAGACATCAGCAAATCTGGTAGAGGAAAAGGCAGCCAGTCTATCAATATATGTTCCTTGCAGAGTATTCATGAACATGTCGGCCATTTCTCTTTCCGACATGGATGGTTGGACAGCAACAGCAAGCTGCCTCCACCTTTGGGCATATTCCCTGAAGCTTTCTCTGGAAGATTGAGACATTCCCATCAGGAGGGTCCTGTTAGGAGCCATGTCCAGATTGTATTGATATTGCCGGATGAAGGCTTCAGCTAAGTCCTTCCAGCATCTAATGATAGCTCTGGTCAAGTGCGAATACCATTCTCTTGAAGCCCCAGTCAGACTGTCTTCAAAGTAGAACATCCACAGCTTCTCATCCATAGTATAAGCTTTTAATCTTCCCAGGAAAGACTGCAGGTGAGTTCGTGGACAAGAGGTTCCATTGTATTTCTCAAAGCACGGGGGTTTGAATTTGTGGGGAATTCTCACCCCATCCACTAGCCCCATGTCCATTACATCGAAGCCCAAGGAATTATGGGACTCCAGAGATCTTAATTTCTCAGCAATTTCATCTAACCTCCGGTCATAGACTTCATCCCCTGCTCCCATAATAGTAAATTGCTCTTCTTGAGGATCTTCTTGCAAGATCCTTCCTGCAGCAGTGTTACCCTGTACATTTCTTGGGATATTAGCCTCCGAGTCCAAATTAGGTCCAAATACTGGTGGATCAATGCGAGGCTGACCCCTTTCATTGTTGCTAGTTCCTCCTGTCCCAAGAGGAGGCTCTTCGGGAGTTTGCCTTTCCACCAATTCTCTTAATCTTTCTTGACTCTGAGCCAAGCCAGTCATTACAGCCATGAATTGAGACATCTGATTTCTCATTTCCACTCTCTCATTAGCCATCTGATTTCTGACCTCAGTCAGATCCTGCTGTACTTGATCCATTTGAATACCAAGAAGGTTGTTGCGAGTAGGGTACCGGTGCGTGCGGTTGACAGGGAACACTCGGCGACGAGTAATGTTTCCTGAGATCACAACAAAGTTAGAAACAATAATAACAAAACCTACAAAACAAAACAAAAGTTAGCATGCAATGCAGTATGCTTATTTGTTTTTCCAAGGTATCCGGCTTGGTTCTTGGTTTTGACCTTTCCAGACCTCGAGGAAGATGCTTGATGTTGTTGAGAAAAGAAACCCTAGTGAAAGCAAACTAATATATTACAAATGATGAACAAATACATAGTTTGTTTTACAACACATGCCCATGGAGGGTCAAAATACAAAAAAAATAAAAGGTACATCAAATGGAAACAACAACAAGCAAAGAGTCAGACATTCAGTCCAAACTCATCCTCCTTGACCTCCTTCAGGAGTGCCTTAGTCACTGGACCAGCTTGGTGCTCTGTAATGGTCCTAATGAGGAGGTTCCTGGTAGCAATGGCAGTGGTCAGCTTCTTGTGCCTATCCTGGTCCTTTGACCTCTTCAATCCTGCTCTGAGCTTTAACTCTGAAATCTCCTTCTGGGCTGCCAACAAAGCTTCCTACTGCTTCTTCTCATTGGCCTCTAACTGTTCAATCTTGGCTTGAGTTTTCTGGTCTTCCTGTGTCCGGGCTTCAGTGATTCTGACCCACCTAGCCTGGCTCTCTTGCAGATAAAGCTCAGTCTTAGCCTGCTGAAACTTGGCTTCTTTACAGGCATTTTTCAGTATTTGTTCACCAGCCCTTGCTTTCCTGATATAGTCCTCTGTCTTCTCAATTTTGGCCAGATGCTCCACCCTAAGCTTTTCCAACCTCTCAATGTCCAGCCGACCATCACTCCTTTCCCAAAGGGTCTTCTTCAAAGCTTGAGACAGATTCTCATTCCTTTCCTTCAGCTTCTCAAATTCTTCTAGGCTGACAGTTGCTGCTGGTGGTGCTGTAGATGGTCCAAGTATGTCCTCAATGGTGAAAGGCATTCCAGTAATCTGAGCTCTAGTACGGGACCAATCATAGTACTGAGCTGAAGCAACATTATTACACCTCCCTAGAATAGTCATCCCTTTTGTCTGGATGTTGTCCCAAGCCCAAGATGCTTGTCTGACAGCAGCTAAATTAGGCTTTACTTCACAATACAAGGTCTCAGCTAAATCTTGCACTCTGGGAGGGTGAACCAAAGCATAGCCCAGTTGTCTCTTAAACAACAAATGATTGTAGTTGATGCAACCCTTTACTCCTATCAGAGGCACATTTGGGTATTGCCCACAGCTGGTGATAATGTCTTTGCCTTTGGTGCTCTGGGTGCACCATCTAATGTCATCTGAAGTCAAAGCAATGAGCCTCTTAGCCCAATTCTTCTGCTGGTGAGGATTCAAGAAGGCATCTGACTTGGGTAGGTGTCTGAGTAGCTAGGTGTGAAACAAAGGAGCACAACATCTCACTAACTTCCCCCTTTGTTTCTCATTCCTCTGATGAATGGAGTAATAGAAATCTCCCAGCAATGTGGGTACTGGGTTCTTCAGAAGAAACAGATGAATGGCATTCTTGCTGATAAATTTGGGCTCATCTGCCAACAGTATAACCCCATGTATGCTGAGGGATAACAGTGCACAAACTGCCTTCCACTCCCCCAATGAAGCCTTCAGGATGGCCTGAGAAATCAAGAAATCCAAGTGCAAGCCAGGGATACCAGCTTTTGTTGTCATACTTTGCTCAATCAAGGCAGGTTCCAGGTACAATGCTTTTTCTACCTCTCCATTGCTGGGAAAAGTCATTTCTGGTTTGAAAGGGATTCCACCCCTGATAGGTACTCCAATCAATGAGGAAAACTCTTCCAGCAAAGGCCTTAGCTGAAAGTCTGGGAAGGTGAAGCATCTCAAAGGAGGGTCATAAAACTGCAAGCATGTGTGGATCATGCTCCTCTGAGAAGGGTTTAGGTCCATAACCATATCCAGGATACCTCCATAGTGCTCTCTAAACAATGGGATGTGGTCAGGTGTGATAAGTGACTGGACCTGCCTGATGCCAGTCAGCACAGGCTCAAAGAAATGGTAGGATATGTTGCTCTTCCTGGGAGTAGTCATGAATGCTACTGAAGATGATGAAGATAGGTGCTGATGAAGATCAAGACTGATACTGGAGATGGACCACTGACAGGATGATAATGGTGATGATGAGAATAGCTGAAGCAGATAACTAATGAAGTAGAGGTCTATGTAGAAGAAGGGGTCAAAACCAAACCAGATATAATGTGGATACCCTGAAAAACAAATAAACAAATGTTAAATGATGCAATGAGGATGTATGCAAATGATATGCAAGGGTTTATGATCAAGCTGGATCTGATTATCTGTCTTGATATAAGCCCATGTATGTTCAAAGAAGGTCCAGATGAGGGTTCATAAATCAAGTAACCAAGGTGGGGGACTCAAATAAAGAGTCACATGTCCAGGGTTAAATCACAAGAACTGTCCAAAGTGGAGTACTCTTAAAAAAAACAAAAATAGGGTATGATGTGGCCAAGGGTACCTGCAAACCTGTAAACAGCCCAACCCCCCTCACAGGTAATGTTCTAAAACAAGGATCCTCAGACTTGGATCAGTTATGAGAAGTGTAAACACTTCTAACCCGGAGGTACAGTGTTTATAATAACCATAAAAGATCCTCCTCTAATTCACCTCAGTTTCTGAAGGTCATAATAAAGGTCATCCAGACTTAGCAGGCTTCCCAGATAGCCCTAGCACTACAGGAAATCTGTAGCACAGAGTTCTCAAGATGAAAACCATATCTGAACCGTGTTTCATATTCCCGCACCAGACCGAAATGGAATGGGAAAGAACATGAACCACTCTAGCCTAAGTGTCACTCAGGTCCCAAGTATAGGACCTTAAACTCTCAATGAAAACCCCACCCACCAAAACAGCAAACCAGATCCAGCAAAATGACAGTATGACAGTATGTATGTATAAAACTTGTAAAGAAAGCAATAAACAAGACTGTACATAAAGCAATAAATAAATACATAAACACATATAGCACATAACACCCCAGTAAACACAAATCAAACAAGCGCTAGGAGGAACCCACAAAAAGAACCAGAAGCCCTGGTTACAGTATAACGGTCCCCAGCAGAGTCGCCAAGTTGTCGCTCCCACCAAATGACACATGGCCAAGAGGGGTACAGACGCGAACGGTCGGCGAAAGGGAAGGAATGGATAGAGTCGCCAGCTAGGCATTTTTATCCCGAAGGAAAGGTAATGCTGCATAAACCCGAGGAAGGATGGATAAGACGGTTGCGAACCAGAGAAACTGAGAAAGGGGGTTGGTTACAACTTGGGAAGGTATTAGCACCCAGATTTTCCGTCGTACTCGACGGGATCCACGCTTAAAAGATTTGTATTTTAAAGGGGTAGTGTAAGTGCAATTTGTGTATCAAAGCTGGAAAGGATGCAAGTGTCAGTGTAAAATAAATGTTAAGTGAAATATGAGAGTGTCAGTGTAAGAAAGAATGGGAAGCTCAAGACTATGAGGCTCAAAGAATAATGCTGGAAGAGGGGGGATATACAGAGACTTTTGTTCGATAACTGTTAAGTTATGCCTACGTATCCTCTCGTGCAATGAGGAAGTCAGAACACCGTAGTTTGACTCAAAGAGACTGAAGATAAATTGACTTGATGAACTGCTTACTTGTCTATGCTCAAGTGTATAACCTGTCCGGCTCAGGTGTAGACTGTCTTGCATTAGACGGAAGAAGCAAGTTCTGTTTGTGAGTGAATGAGGTGAGAGAAGAATCCCGGAGGAGACGATTATTGTTTTTTTTGTGTTTTCAATCTTTTATTGCTTTTGGATTTGTCATAAGTTAATGAGTTTAAGCCTAAACCAAGGGTAGTAAACTCATCACATCCTCCCTCTGATTAGGGGTAATGAGAATACCTTTAAGTATGAAGTAAGCACCTCACACTTAATCACCATGATGTAGGATTAAGATCATTAACCTACTTGTATTTAGTTAGATGTTTTTGGAGTTTTTGTTTAGTGTTAAGTAATGAGTTTAAGCCGTAATCAAGGATTTAATGGACCCATTACACCATCCTAATAGAAGGATAATAGATGAGAACATTTAAGCTGAGAAAGGCTCCTCAACTTAATCCATGATTAGGAATTAACCTCATGACAAAACAAAGCCTTTATTAAAGTGGATTTTAGTTAATGGTAAGATTAAGAAGTAGATTTTATGGTTTGTAAGACAACTTGAGGGGGACTTGTCCATTAACACTAGGGTTAGTCCTTCTTAACCAATTAAGGAAGAATTAGAACCCTAATGCAAGGCCCAAGTTACAAGCTTGGTGTCTTAGTGATTATTAGGTGAATTGATTAAAGGATTTAAACACATTAAGGGTTTAACACTTAGGATTAAAGTTATACACTCCATCCTAATAGAAGGATGCAGGCATAAGCTTAATCACAAAGCCTTAAAACCTTTAGGGTTTAGTCCTTGATTATGAGGTGAGATGAGAAGACTCAAAGAAAACTAAAAGGGAAGAGTCTAAGGGGGACTAAACAATCCTAAAATGTTATCATGCTTGGAAGTCCTAGGGTTTGTGGGGCTTAAGAGGAGAAATCTTCAAGGAAGCCACCAAGGAGAAGCAAGATAGAAAAGAGATGAGATGAGAGGAGAAAAGAGGGAAGAGAAGCACAAGTGAGCAAGCTCACACATAGACAAATGAAAATGCAGCAAGGATGTAAAATGATAAGGTGAGAAGAGGTAGGAGGTGAAGGCAAATCCACCTCCCAAACAAACTTACCATTAACCTGAAAAGTTAGTACATGATGCATAAAGGAAAGAATGAGATGAAACAATGCATATGGATGGGCAAATGTCAAAGTCAGAAGCATGCACATGATGCAAATGATGTTAGGAGATGATGCAAAGTCATACAAGATGCATATATGTGAGCATACAAGAGAATGGATGCATATGGAGCATGCTTTGAACCATGAAAGTTCATGAAAGTTTATGAAATGGTATGAATGCATAACATGACAAATGGATGATGCAATGATCAAACATGATTCTAATATGTCCTAAGATGTCTTACATGTCATATTGATGCACAAAATGTCATGGCAAGTTCATGAATGCAAGAAAATGGGAGATGGATGCAAATGAAAGCACAAATTAGGGTTTATGCATGACATACAAAGCAAAATTCAAAATCAGAAGCAAATGACATGATAAAAAAATGAAAATGGGATCAAAGGAACCCTAACCCTACACAAGTTCACTGCCCAAAGGAGGGGACCTAACTATTAACCTAATGGGAGTTATGATTTTCTCATGTTTATTAGGGTTTTGGGATACCTCACAATGAAAAATGCAAAACAAATTGAAAATGAAAGATAAATTCAAACCGATTTTACCCTAGAAACTACATGATATGAAGGATGCAATGCAAGAAGAACCATCATCAAACCCTTCATGGTTAGGCAGAATGAAATTTTTTAAGTAATGACCAAAATATTGCCTTTAAATGAATTTAATTCCAATGAAAAGGATCAAAATAGGTCAAGAACCAAAAAGAAATTTGTTTTGAGAGTTTGATAATGTTTCTAAATGTTTTTAAATGCAATGTGAATTTTTTGGTGATTTTTAAATACCTAAATGCATTTTTAATTAATTAATTTCCATTAACTAATTAAAAATAAACATTTAAATGATTTAAAAATGATTTTTAATGCAAAAAATAAAAATAAAAATATTTTTGGGTTCTGAAAATTAATAAAAGGTTTAACAAAAATTTTTAGCACTTTTTAATGTGTTTTGCTATTTTTAAAAATTCGTGGAAGTTAAATACAAATAAAATGAAATAAAATGAAATTAAAGAGAAAGTATGCAGATCCTAGAGCTGGTATTCAAACCTGGGGGTCAATGGTTGACTGCACGCGCAAACTGAGGGTCAGTATTGACTCTGGTCAAATTATTTTATTAATCCTAAATTAACCTAATTAAAATGAATTAAGAGTTAATTGCGAAATCTGAGCCATCCATCCACTAATTAAAACACGCATCCAAGGGTTCACATCTAATCTGGCACTTAAACCCTAATTAGGGTTAATGACTTTCAGGTGACCGGAGGGAAGCTCCGGTCATCTTCTCCGGTGAAGCAAAAACCCTAAAACATGCTACAGGCCACCATTCAACAAATTGAACACAGGGAAATGATCCTCTACCCAAACCCCATTCAAATCACCCCTCAAACAACATTTATAACCCAAGAACAGAGGGAATCGAAGCAAACAAAATTCACGGGTGAAATTTCAGAGAGCAACCAAATAGTCATTTCTTCACCATTTTTAATTCTGAAGATATCAGCATGATCAGCATAACATATACTTTCATTTTGTAACAAAAAATACAAGCTCTGAAAAGTTTGATGTTTGAAGCTACCTGAGGTGATGAACTGTGAATATGAGCTTTCCAGACCTTTCTTAGATGCAAAATGTCCCCTCTGAACCCCCTGAGATTAATGGAATGCTCAAAATCCTTTGTTGGTGGCTAATTTGAGAGTTTGAGTTCTGGTATAGCAGGTTTCACAATTGAGATACATGGGGTTTCAAGCTGTTTCAATGGTGGATTCTGGTTCCATGGAAGATGTGTGATTCATTGGTGAAGAGAAAATGAGTGTTTGATGGCTGTGGAAGGAGATTCGAAGAGAGAAAAGTTTTGACAGTTTTTGGAGTGTGCTGCAATGTGTGTGTTTTTAGGCTTGTGTGAGGCTTGTTTTATGATCCATATACAAGTCCTAAACTATTGGAATGAGTCAGAAGACTTGACATGCACTGTGGGAATGGTATGGAGCAATTGGCCAAAAAGTCAATAGTTGGTGTACTATAGGTATGGGCCATGGCAAAGGAGATTTTTGTGTTTGGATTGCCTCATCCAGCTTCAAGGAAGGCCCTTGGATGGTTCATGAAAGGCTGCTGCATTTGGATCATGAGCTAGAAGGGTTTTTGCAACTTGACAACTTGTTAAATCTCATGGTTTTTGGCTATGTATGTGTGAGAAGTCTTGCTGAATTTCTGATGTGGGATGTCTCATTAGGTCATGACAATGTATTAAAACCAGCTAGGGGTCAAACAAAGCCTTTGAGAATCAATTTGCAAGAAATCCCTCTTTGCACTTTCATGAAAAATGACTTATGGTTATGTGAAAATCAAGGCATAGAAATGGAAAATTCTTTGGGCCAAACTGATTTTTAGGCATTGGTTTATGTTTGTATGAAGTTTAGAAGTCCATTTGATAGCACAATTTGCCTTGGCAAGTGATTTTGCAACTTTGCCTCTTTGGTAGAAAACTTGAAATTATGTGATTTTTCCCAACTTTGACAAGCCATAACTTTTGATCCAAAATGAATTAGAATGAGTTCTTGTACTTTTTGAAAAGGGAATGATCCATTCTACAACTTTAATGACCAAAGTTTTCTCATTTGAGGCATTTTTGAATCAAAAAGCAAGGGTTGAAAAAGTTTCCCAAAATGGCAAGTTTCCATTACAAGTCATTTTCCCAAAAAGTCAACTTTGCAAATGGCTTGAAATTCTTCAATTTTGTGAACTTATAACATCTTCTATGATCAAATAAAGATCATAAATAATCAAAATGATGAAGAACACCCTTTGGTTGGGTCATTGGGGGCCTTAGATGCCCTGGTTTTACACTGACTTGCTCAAAAAGTCAACTCTTGATCAGATGCCTTCCCCATGGAATTTCTTCATGGAAATTGATATGCATGATCCCTATACCATATAGAGACCAATAGAAACAAGAATGACCAAAAAATTTGGAGTTATGGCCTTTAAAACCAAAACCCTAATTCTAGGTCATCTGTGCAGTCAAATCTGGCTCTGCTTCCATGCCTTTCTCAGTTCTTGTGATTTTTTGACATTCTTGAATTTGAGAGGATATACTATGATGCTTGAACATACATGGACCCCTTTGAAATGATTTAAGACCTTTGGAGTGGTTCAAATGGTTCTTGGATTGCCTAGATCACAAACCCTAGATGCAGATGACTTAGAAACAATGCAGTGTACTAAAAATGTGGTATGAGATGCTATGATTGAACTTATGCATATTAAAAGATCACAAGCCATGGTGTGAATGGGTGAGGGCAAATTTGGGGTGTTTACAGCTGCCCCTATTCAAACATGAGTTAGCTGTGTAGAATGTAAGCAACGGCTTAACAGGCAAACAAGATATCTTGTGGTTGAATACCAAAGACAGTCCAAAATTTGCACTCACAGAATGAAGAAGAAAAGGGATATAGATTGTAAAAGAAAATAAAGTATTTTATAAAGTGCGGGCGACGGAGGACCACCGTCGAGCAGAGGACGACTGCTGGGGAAAGAGCAATGACGGGGACGACCGACATGCTGGGGATATAAGAGATTATGATGGGGACGGCCATCAAACAAAGACATAAGACTCTCTGGGGATTATAGGTAACAATAAATGATGAGGTACGGTTATCAGGTTCATAAAGTAATGCAAACAACGATGGGGACGACCATCGGGCTAAACTGATGAAGGACGATCATCAGGAAAAGGAAAAGGGACCACGACGGGGACGGCCATCGGGTTAAAGAATAAATGAAATAATGATGAGGGACGGTCATCAAAGGTGAAGGACGATCACTAGGAAAAGGAAAAGGGACCACGACGGGGATGGCCATCGGGTTAAAGAATAAATGAAATAATGATGAGGGACGGTCATCAAAGGTGAAGGACGATCACTAGGAAAAGGAAAAGGGACCACGACGGGGACGACCATCGGGTTAAAGAATAAATGAAATAATGATGAGGGACGGTCATCAAAGGTGAAGGACGATCACTAGGAAAAGGAAAAGGAACCACAACGGGGACGGCCATCGGGTTAAAGAATAAATGAAATAATGATGAGGGACGGTCATCAAAGGTGAAGGACGATCACCTAGCAGGGGACGGCTGCTCGGATGGGGATAAGATGAGGGACGATCATCTAAGGTGAAGGACGATCACCTGGCAGGGTACGGCTGCCGAAAGTATCGCGACATATGACGAATGCCGGATAAAAGGTCGACGATGGGGACGGCCATCGGACGAGCATGATGAAGGACGATCATCAAGAGGTGAAGGACGATCACCTAACAGGGGACGGCTGCTCTCAAGGTTTATCATGACATAGGACGAATGTCAGATAACAAGATCAACGATGGGGACGGCCATCGGATAAAATGATGAAGGACGATCATCAAAAGGTGAAGGACGATCATCAAAAGGTGAAGGACGATCACCTAGCAGGGTACGGCTGCTAAAAATCACGACATAGGACGAATTCCGGATAAAAGGTCGACGATGGGGACGACCATCGGATAAAATCATGAAGGACGATCATCAAAAGGTGAAGGACGATCACCTGGCAGGGTACGGCTGCCGAATGTCAGATAGAAAAAGGTTGCTTTGTTGGCGACCTACTGGGGAATAGTAAACATGGACGAGTGTTTACATCCAAGAAATAAAAGGTATAAGTGTTTCGACTTTGTGTATAGATTAAAGATGCGGACGAGCATCCTTAAGACTACGATACAGACGAGTATCAGGTAGAAACAAATACTGACACGTGTTCAGAGTTGATGATACGGACGAGTATCAACACGGACGAGTGTTGATTCTGAGGGGACTCTTCTGGGGAATAGTAGACACAGACGAGTGTCTAAATTCAAGAAGACATAAGTGCTTGACACGTGTAAAGATTAAAGATGCGGACAAGCATCCTTAAGACTGTGATACGGACGAGTATCAGGTAGAAACAAACGCTTGACACATGTTCTGAGATGATGATATGGACGAATGTCAACTGGTTAACAAAGAACACGGACTAGTGTCGAATCTGAGGGGATATAAGTGGTGTATACAAGATACGGACGAGTATCTGTATAAGTATGAGTGGTGTACAGGAGAGGGTTTAACCTGCTGGGGAGAGTGACACGGATGAGTGTCAAAGAGAAAGGTGTAATATAAACAAGTATATGGTTTACAAAATGTTTAGGCAACTGTGCTGGGGAAAGCGACACGGACGGGTGTCAGGGAATTTGTATGAAGATGTATCTGTGAGTGCAAAGGGGACGCTTTGGCTTTCTGCTGGTGGTATGGCACGGACGAGTGTCAATAAATATCTGTAATATATAAGTGTCTTGTTTGCAAAGAAAGCTCGGGCGGCTTTACTGGGGAATGATGACACGGACGCGTGCCAAAAGGAGTGTACACTGGTATTTGTGAGTGTAAGGCAAATGCTTTAGCTTTAGCTCTCCGCTGGGGAAATGACATGGACGGGTGTCAGGACGTATCCGTATCTTTAGGGAAATTGCCTTAGCTCTCTGCCGGGGAATCTGGGGAGTTTTCTGTATATTGTTGATGGATTGTCAATATTCACAAGTGTTTGATTCAGGACATGGCTTATGATTATGCAATATGTTTGATTTTTGCCGTAATGCTCCGTATTGAACGGAATGCTACGCTTTGTGGGGAGAATATGATGCGAATGCTATGATTATGCAAAGATACCGATCCGGGATCTGGATCCCGTTGCCAAAAAGATCTCTGGTTGATCTGTTTGAAGTGAACATCCCAGTTGGGGATGAGATCATTGGTATATCTGACATATACGACTCTGCTTGGGGAAATAGGCCACTGATAGACATATCCTCGTAATGAGGGACCTAGTTGGGGTTTGTAGAAGCTTTCGTCACTCTGTTGTGGTTTCTTCATGCGTTGCTCTTCCGGATAGAGGTCGACACTTTGTGGGGAGATGGTTCCCCGGCTTTTGTACTTGGCTACGGAGGAATAGCAGATGGCAACTTGGCTGGGGAAGAAGAAAGACCGTGGGAAGGTGTTCCTGGAGACTTCTGTAGGGGTCCCCATGGGGATGATACTGGACAACTCAGCTGGGGAGAAACCATCTCCGGTGCTAAGACTGAGTAGATATTGATTTGCCAGCTTGCTGGGGTGAAGCTTTCATGCCCCGTGTTGTGCTTTGAGTACCTGCAATCCTGAAAAGACATGGAAACGCACAAGTAATCCCGAGGTATCCCTTACCGGATTCCGTCATAGGAGTTTGGACACTCCCAGGAGTAAGTATATTTCCTGCAAGCACGTATTTTTTAGAAGGAAAGCATCTGTATTTATGCAATCAATTTCTTAAGGACATCGGACATTTTTGCAAACGAAAATAAAAAGTACGAGGTGAAACATGACTGAAAATCCGATTTTATTAATTCGTGTGCCCTGAATTGGCAAGATATAGTCAAAGAAACAAATCCCCTAAGATGAGGAGATTGTTACAAGTTGAGAAATAAAAGGTATTGGCAATGTTGACGACGCTTCGGGGAGCTTCCCTTTGCTATGACTCGTATGACTTTTGACGTTCTTCTCGTCCTGCTTTCTGAAGAAGGCTGATTCTGACCGACGCTTAATCCTTTTGAAGCTTACCAAGTTGTAAGTGATACAGACGAATTCAGAGTACAGTTGTTCGCTTATACCCTTGTTTTGCATGGATCGCCCTTTCGGGTTTTCAATCCATCGGGATACCCATTTTTGCCTGAGTTGTCCAATGCGGCTTTTCAACTCAGCGGGTGCACACCTTTTTTTGTTTATTTTCCCTTATTTTTGCCCGAGTATTTTATTCTGTTTTTGACTCGCCGGGATGCCCTATTTTTGCCTGGACTTACATTCTGTTTTTATGTCCAGCGGGTCATTTTCATGCGAAGTATTTTTTAACTGCATCTGAATTCACAGGGGACGGGAAGTCTTCACCATCCATAGTACTGAGTATCAGTGCTCCCCTGGTGAAAACTTTCTTTACTACGAATGGTCCTTCATAGTTCGGAGTCCACTTGCCCCTGTGGTCTGTATGAGGAGGGAGGAGTCTTTTCAGCACAAGATCTCCTACTTGGTACTCTCGGAGCCTGACTTTCTGATCGAAGGCTTTCTTCATCCTTTTCTGATACAGCTGCCCGTGACAGATTGCAGCTAATCTCTTTTCTTCGATCAGACTCAGTTGTTCGTATCGGGATCGGACCTAATCTGCTTCATTCAGTTTAACATCCATCAGTACCCGCAGGGAGGGTAATTCAACTTCAACAGGCAGGACTGCCTCCATACCGTAAACAAGCTGATACGGCGTTGCCCTAGTAGATGTTCTGATTGACGTACGGTACCCATGCAAGGCAAATGGTAGCATCTCATGCCAGTCTCTGTAGGTAACTAGCATCTTTTGCACAATCTTCTTGATATTCTTATTAGCTTCCTGAACAGCGCCATTCATCTTTGGCCTGTAAGGAGAAGAATTGTGGTGTTGGATCTTGAAGTCTCGGCATAGCTCTGCCATCATTTTGTTGTTTAAATTGGAACCATTATCAGTAATGATTCGCTCGGGCACTCCATACCGACAGATGATGTCTCTCTTCAGGAATCGGGCTACCACTTGTCTTGTAACATTGGCATAGGAAGCTGCTTCAACCCATTTGGTGAAATAGTCAATAGCAACCAAGATGAATCTGTGGCCGTTTGAAGCAGTCGGTTCAATCTTGTCGATCATATCAATGCCCCACATGACGAAGGGCCAGGGTGAAGACATCACATTCAGGGGATTGGGAGGTACATGCACTTTATCTGCATAAAACTGGCATTTATGGCATTTCCTGGCATAAGCACAACAGTCTGCATCCATTGTGATCCAGTAATAACCTTATCTTAGCAACTTCTTTGCCATTGCATGCCCTCCCGCATGGGTACCAAAGGATCCTTCGTGCACCTCGTGCATCAACAAGCCTGCTTCTGCCCTATCAACGCATCTAAGAAGTACCATATCAAAGTTTCTCTTGTAGAGGGAACCATCAGTATTCAAGAAGAAACTACCAGCAAGCCTTCTTAATGTCTTCTTATCATTGGAAGATCCCCCAGGTGGGTATGTTTGATCCTCCAAGAAGCATTTAATGTCGTGGAATCAAGGCTTATCATCTTTAACAACATCTGCTGCAAATACATACGCTGGTCTGTCAAGTCTGGATACTGCAATTTGAGGCACAAAGTTGGCAGCTTGAACTTTGATCATGGATGAAATGGTAGCAAGAGCATCCGCAAACTGATTCTCATCTCGAGGGATATACTCAAGCTTGACTATTGTGAAGAAAGTCAGCAACCTTCTTGTATAATCCCTATAAGGTATCAGATGATCCTGGTGTGTGTACCATTTGCCGTTGGTTTGATTGATTACCAGAGCTGAATCTCCGAACACAGTCAAAGTCTTGATCCTGAGGTCGATGGCTTCCTCAAGACCCATAATACAAGCTTCGTATTCAGCTTTGTTGTTAGTGCAGTTGAAGGTGAGTTTTGCCGAGAAAGGCATGTGAACTCTTTTAGGTGTAATGAGTACTGCACCAACACCACGACCATTCATATTAACAGCCCCATCAAACATCATAGTCCATTCTTCTTCTGGGTCAGGCCCTTTAGTGTGAACAGGCTCTTCATGATCTCTTGCTTTTATGAACATGATGTCTTCATCAGGGAAGTCAAATCTCATAGGCTGGTAATCATCAATGGGTTTCTCAGCAAGATAATCAGACAATACACTGCCTTTGATGGCTTTCTGAGATGTGTACTGGATGTCGTATTCGGTGAGAATCATTTGCCATCTTGCAACCCATCCGGTAAGTGCTGGCTTCTCAAATATGTACTTAACTGGGTCCATCTTTGATATCAATAAAGTAGTGTGGGTCAACATATACTGCCTTAGTCGGCGAGCAGCCCACGCTAAAGCACATCAAGTTTTCTCGAGCAGTGAATAACGTTGTTCACAGTCGGTAAACTTTTTGCTTAGGTAGTATATTGCATACTCTTTTCGACCAGACTCGTCATGCTGGCCCAGCACACACCCCATTGACTCTTCTAATACTGTCAAGTACATGATCAGAGGTCTTCCTTCAACTGGAGGCATAAGGATTGGAGGTTCTTGTAAGTACTCCTTGATCTTGTCAAAAGCCCTCTGACAGTCTTCGTTCCACCTGACTGTTTGTTCTTTTCTCAACAGCTTGAACAAGGGTTCACAGGTTGCAGTAAGGTGAGATATGAACCTTGAAATGTAGTTCAATCTACCCGGAAACCCCCGAACTTCTTTTTCAGTTCTCGGTGCAGGCATTTCTTGAATGGCTTTGACTTTGTCAGGGTCAACTTCAATCCCTTTTTCACTTATGATGAATCCCAGCAGCTTACCGGATCGCACCCCGAATGTGCATTTGTTGGGGTTCAGCTTCAGTTGGTACTTTCTCAGACGCTTGAATAGCTTCAACAGATTTACCAGGTGGTCTTCTTCTGTGAGGGACTTGGCAATCATGTCATCCACATAACATTCTATTTCTTTGTGGATCATGTCATGGAATAATGTCACCATAGCCCGTTGATAAGTTGCACCCGCATTCATCAGTCCGAATGGCATCACCTTATAATAGAATGTGCCCCAGGGTGTGATAAAAGTTGTCTTCTCCATGTCTTCAGGTGACATCTTGATCTGATTATATCCTGAAAATCCATCCATGAAGGAGAATACCGAGAACTGAGCCGTATTGTCAACCAATACATCAATGTGAGGTAAAGGGAAATCATCTTTCGGACTGGCTCTGTTCAGATCCCGGTAGTCCACACACATCCTCACTTTGCCGTCTTTCTTAGGCACAAGTACAATATTAGCAACCCACGGTGGGTAGCTAGTTACAGCAAGGAACCCGGCGTCCCACTATTTTTGTACCTCTTCTTTGATCTTCATTGCCATATCTGGGTGAGTACAGCGCAGTTTCTGTTTTACTGGCGGGCAGTCCTCTTTCAAAGGCAGCTTGTGCATAACAATATCGGTGTCCAACCCAGGCATATCCTGATAAGACCAAGCAAACACATCCACATACTCACGAAGCATATCAATCAGTTGTTCTTTCACCGAATCTTGTAGGCAGGCCCCGATCTTAACCTCTCTCACATCTTCTTCCGTGCTAAGATTAACTGTTTCAATCTCCTCCTGATGGGGAGTGATAACCTTCTCCTCTTGCCTTAAAAACCTGGCTAGTTCTTCAGGAAGCTCATAATCTTCTTCAACCCCTTCATCAACTTGATTGATCGGATTGTCAAAGTCATACGAAGCCATAGCTGTGTTGTTGTCGGTGCAGTCTGAAAGGCACTCTCTGCAAGGGTTTAGATTGTTCATTTTAGTGATCGATTTTAATCTTGTTTAGAAAAAGTGAAGTAAAGTTATCATTTTGGAAAACATTGCCATTTTATTTTTGTACAAAAGAAAAATGAAAAACAGTGAGCGGAAAAGAAAAAGACTTATTTGCAAAAGATGTCCGATATTCGTTGATTGATCTGTTTGCACAAAATTACAAGATGGCCCGATTACAAAATGAGTCTCGACATCTTGGGCAAGATGCAAGACTTGATGCATGCTTAAAAATACAGGAAATAATAATTACTCTGCAGGAGTAACCCTTATAATTTCCTGGGAAGACCAGTTTGAGATATGGCTCCCCGGGGTCCTTGGACGTATCCAGCTTTCCAGGTTGCGCTCATCTTCCGACTCATCTTCCAAGTTGTTCACTGCATCCGGAGTGAGCATTCCCCCGCTGACAAAACTGGGCTTCTTGGAAGCCTCTGATTGATCTTGTTGAGTTGGTTTGTAACCCAACCCAAATCTGTCCTCCTTCTTCTCCACAGGCAACAGCTTGCCCCAGCCTTGGGTAGTACCCTCTTTAACAACCTTCCTGGCTTGCTGATAAGACGTCATGGAAGTTCCCAGTACATCAGATGCTTCATTAATGTTCAGGGACTCAAATCCCTGGCTCATGGTTTCATGGATTTCTCCATCCATCTCAATATACTTGTACGTAGCCAGATGGCTAACAAAGATGTCCTCTTCACCACAGATGGTGATGATCTGGCCTTCCCACTCGAATTTCAGCTTCTGGTGAAAGGTAGACGTAACTGCGCCAGCGGCATGGATCCAAGGTCTACCCAACAAACAACTGTAGGCCGGATTAATGTCCATCACATAGAAGGTAATCTTAAAAGTCTGCGGGCCAATCATCACAGGCAGATCAATCTCCCCAAGCACTGATCTTTTAGAGCCATCGAAGGCTCTCACCACTAAATCACTCGGACGCAATGCCAAGCCATCATACTCCAGCTTCACTAAGGCTTTCTTTGGTAGAACATTGAGTGAAGACCCAGTGTCCACCAGTACATGAGATAAAACAACACCCTTGCATTCTAGAGTGACGTGTAAAGCCTTGTTGTGGTTACGTCCCTCAGTTGTTAAGTCAGTATTGGTGAAGCCCAGTCCATGACTGGTGTTGACATTTGCCACCACAGTTTCTAGCTGATTAACAGTGATCTCCTCTGGTACGTATGCTGCGTGCAAGACTTTCAGTAGTGCTTTCCGGTGAGCTTCAGAACACATTAGCAGGGATAATATGGAGATCTTTGAGGGAGTTTGGTGAAGCTGATCCACCACCTTGTAATCACTTCTCTTTATAATTCTCATAAACTCGTCTACATCTTGCTCAAAAGATGTCTTCTGAGTTTCTTTGACAGCCGGCTCTTCAAATACCACACTCTTTCCTTTTGCTTTGGCAGCAGCTTCTGCTTCGGCATTAGGTCTTTGCACTTGTGAGGTAAAAAGGCGTCCGCTTCGAGTGAAGCCTCCGCCTCCCCCAACATTATCAATCTGTGGAGAAGAGGTTGAAGAATCCAAAGTGATTTTCTCCCTGTTGCAGTAGAGGTCAGAGCCGTAATGCCAAGGGATGGCATTACTGCTTTCATATGGAACTGGTCCAGGCACCGTGATGGTAACTGGACTGACTGCAGCAGAGGATGGTACTGAAATGGTGTGCGTATCGTAGTAAATGGTGACTGGTGATCTGGCAGGAGATGCCACTGCTTGTTGCTGAAAGTTGTTGTTTGGAGGAACAAATGAGGGATCATAGTAAATGGTGACTGCTGAGATATCTGTTGGTGTTGTAGAAGATTCTGCTGAATAAATGGGTGTTGATGTTGTAGAAGAGAGGGTCTTTGACATCTGATTCGTTGAAGTGATGGACGGAGACATTGTTGATGATATTGATGAATTGGTTGGAATGATTGTTGTTGCAGTTGTAGAAGAGTCAGGAACTGTTGTTAAAGGGATTGTTGGATTTGTAGGTGTTGATGTTGTGATCTGGAGTATACCACTTATGATAAGACCATCTATGCCGCTTCTCAAATTATCACACCCGTTGACCGAAATGTTGCAATAACCACAACCGAGCTCACACCCGGGGAACATCTGGCATTCTAGGAGTTGAGCTTTAATTTCGACCAGAGGTGTTCGAATCTGTCCAACACTGGTGATTAAGAAAGATGGCTTGTCTTCCTCAATGGCATTAATTCTTGGACCTCCATGATTGGGCATGGGATTCTTGTTAACATTTGGTGGGGGTGCAAAGTTGAGGGCTTTGGAATCCACCAGGTCCTGAACCTTCATTTGTAAAGCCCTACACTTCTCAGTATTGTGGCCAGGTGCATTGGAGTGAAAAGCACATCTGGCATTGACATCATAGTTTCTTGGAAGATTGGAAGGATCTGGAGGTGCCAATGTCCTTAACTCAACCAAGTTGAGCTTCAGGAGTTGTGGCAATAAGGCAGCATAAGGCATAGGGATAGGGTCAATCACCCTGTTTGCCTGTGATGGTCTTTGTTGAAAAGGTCTTTGTTGTGGATTGTTGTTGTTGTTGTTGTTGTAGGCTCTTTGTGGCGGATACTGAACCTGCTGTTGATAGTGTGGTGGTTGTTGAGGTTGATATGCTGGTTGCTGAGGAATCGGAGCTGGAATAGTGATAGTTGCTACTGATCTGTGAAGGTACTGAGGCCTGCCCCTGGTGGCATGAATGGCATTTGTCTCACCGGTTCTTCTAGGTCCCACAAAAGGTTTCCTGGGATTACTTGACGAACTTACACCATTATCAGAAATCTTACCCATCTTTAGAAGGCTTTCAATTCTTTCTCCAGCTATGACTACGTCAGCGAAGCTGGTGGAAGAAAAGGCAGCTAGCCTATCAATATATGTTCCTTGCAGAGTATTCATAAACATGTCGGCCATCTCTCTTTCCGACATGGGTGGTTGGACAGCAGTAGCAAGCTGTCTCCACCTCTGGGCATATTCCCTGAAGCTTTCTCTGGAGGATTGAGACATTCCCATCAGAAGGGTTCTGTTAGGAGCCATGTCCAGATTGTATTGGTACTGTCTGATGAAAGCTTCAGCTAAGTCCTTCCAGCATCTGATAGTAGCTCTGGTCAAGTGAGAGTACCACTCCCTTGAAGCCCCAGTCAAACTATCTTCAAAGTAAAACATCCATAGTTTTTCATCCGTGGTGTATTCCTTAAGTCTCCTCAGAAAGGACTGCAAGTGAGTTCGTGGACAGGAAGTTCCATTGTACTTCTCGAAGCACGGGGGTTTAAACTTATGGGGAATCCTTACCCCGTTCACTAACCCCATATCCATGACATCAAAACCTAGGGAATTTTGAGACTCCAGAGATCTCAACTTCTCAGCAATTTCATCAAACCTCCTATCATAGACTTCATCCCCAGCTCCCATCACAGTGAACTGTTCCTCTTGGGGGTCTTCTTGTAAGATCCTTCCTCCAGTAGTATTCCCTTGCACATTAATCGGGATGTTGACCTCCGGATGTAGATGAGGCCCATATACTGGTGGATTAACATGAGGCTGTCCCCTTTCATTGTTACTTGTTCCCCCAGTTCCCAAATGGGGCTCTTCCGGAGTTTGTCTCTCTACCAATGCCCTTAATCTCTCTTGACTTTGAGCCAAGCCATTCATTACTTACATGAACTGGGTTCTGACCTCTGTCAGATCTTGCTGTACTTGATCCATCTGGATACCAGGAAGGTTGTTGCGAGTAGGATATCTGTGCGGACGGTAGAGAGGGAACACCCGACGACGAGCAATAATTCCTGAACCACAACAGAGTTAGTAACAACAAAATAAAAGCCTACAAAACAAACAAAAGTTAGTATGCAATGCAGTATGCTTATTTGTTTCTAAGGTATCCGGCTTGGCTCTTGGTTTTGACCTTTCCAAACCCTGAGGAAGATGCTTTGATGTTGCTTGAGAGAAGAAACCCAGATGGAAACAAACTAACAAATACATTACACATGGTGGATCATACATTGTCTGTTTTTTACAACACATGCCCCTGAGGGGTCAAAATACAACATAAAAAGAAAAGTACATGAAATGGAAATAGATACAAACAAAGTGATCAAACATCTAAGCCAAACTCATCCTCCTTAACCTCCTTCAAAAGTGCTTCAGTTACAGGACCAGCCGGATGTTCTGTAATGCTTCTGATAAGAAGGTTCCTGGTGGCAATAGCAGTGGTCAGCTTCTTGTGCCTGTCCCGGTCCTTTGACCTCTTCACACCAGCCCTAAGCTTTAGTTCTGAAATCTCCTTCTGGGCTGCCAGCAAAGCTTCCTGTTGCTTCTTCTCATTAGCCTCCAACTGCTCAATCCTGGCCTGAGTTCTCTTATCTTCTTGAGTGCGAGCTTCAGTGATTCTGACCCACCTATCTTGACTTTCTTTCAGATAGAGATCAGTCCTAGCCTTCTGAAACTGGTGCTCTTTACAGGCATTCTTCAATATTTGCTCTCCAGCTCTTGATTTCTTGATGTAGTCTTCTGCTTTCTCAATCTTGGCCAGATGCTCCACTTTAAGTTTCTCCAACCTCTCAATGTCTAAACGACCATCACTCCTCTCCCAGAGGGTCTTCTTCAGAGCTTGAGACAGATTCTCATTCCTTTCCTTCAGCTTCTCAAATTCTTCCAGGCTGACAGTAGCTGGTGGTGGTACTGTGGATGGCCCAGGTACATCCTCAATGGCAAAGGGCATCCCAGAAATCTGAGCCCTAGCATGAGACCACTCATAATACTGAGCTGAAGCCACATTGTTGCATCTCCCAAGAATGGCCATCCCTTTGGTCTGGATGTTGTCCCAAGCCCAAGATGCTTGTCTGACAACAGCTAGATTAGGCTTTATCTCACAATACAGGGTTTCAGCCAAGTCCTGCACTCTACGAGGGTGAACCAAAGCATAGCCCAATTGTCTCTTAAACAGTAAAGGATTATAGTTGATGCAACCCTTTACTCCCACTAGAGGTACATTAGGGTACTGCCCACAGCTAGTAATTATGTCTCTTCCTTTGGTGCTTTGGGTGCACCATCTGATGTCATCTGAAGTCAAAGCAATAAGTCTCCTAGCCCAATTCTTCTGTTGGTGAGGGTTCAGGAAGGCATCAGCCTTGGGTAAGTGTTTGAGCAGCCAGGTATGGAATAGAGGAGCACAGCATCTCACCAATCTCCCTCTCTGCTTCTCATTCCTTTGGTGAACAGAATAATAGAAATCTCCTAGCAAGGTGGGCACTGGGTTCCTCAGAAGGAAAAGATAGATGGCATTCTTGCTGATAAATTTGGGCTCATCTGCAAAAAGTATAACCCCATATATACTGAGGGCTAACAATGCACAAACTGCCTTCCATTCTCCCAAGGAGGCCTTCAGGATGGCCTGAGAAGTTAGAAAGTCCAAATGTAGACCAGGAATTCCAGCCTTTGTAGTCATGTTCTGCTCAATCACAATAGGCTCCAAATACAGTGCCTTTGCCACTTCTTCATTGCTGGGAAAAACCATCTCTGGGTTGAAGGGGATACCACCCCTGACAGGTAATCCAATCAATGATGAAAACTCCTCCAACAGAGGTCCCAACTGAAAATTCTGGAAGGTGAAGCATCTCAAAGGAGGATCATAGAACTGTAGGCAAGTGTGAATCAAACTCCTCTGAGAAGGGTCCAAGTCCATAACCATATCAAGGATGCCTCCATAATGTTCTCTGAATAATGGGATATGGTCTGGAGTGATAAGTGCCTGGACCTGTCTGATGCCAGCCAGCACAGGCTCAAAGAAATGGTATGAAATGTTGCTCTTCTTGGGTGCCATGACTGCTGATGAAGAGCTGAAAACAGATGCTGATGATGAAGACTGAGACTGGAGATGAGCCACTGATAGGCTGAGGATAATGATGGAGATAGCTGAAGCAGTCAACTGATGAAGATAACTGAAGCAGACAACTGAGGAATAGGGGTCTATACAGATGAAGGGGTCAAAACCAAGCCAAATGTAATATGGATACCCTGAAAAACAAATAAACAAATGTTAAATGATGCAATGATGATGTATGCAAATGATATGCAAGGGTTTGTGATCAAGCTGGATCTGATAACTGTCTTGATATAAAAGGCCCATGTATGCTTAAGAAATCCAGATGGAGGTTCAGAAGTCCAGTAACCAAGGTGGGGGACTCAAATAAAGAGTCACATGTCCAGGGTTAAATCACAAGAACTGTCCAAAGTGAAGCATTCTTAAACACAAAAAGTGACAGGGTATGATGTGGCCAAGGGTTCCTGCAAACCTATAAACAGCCCAACCCCCTCACAGGTGGTGTTCTAGAACAAGGATCCTCAGACTTGGATCAGTTATGAGAAGTGTAAACACTTCTAACCCGGAGGTACAGTGTTTACAATAACCATAGAAGATCCTCCTCTAATTCACCTCAGTTTCTGAAGGTCATAATAAAGGTCATCCAGACTTAGCAGGCTTCCCAGATAGCCCTAGCACTACAGGAAATCTGTAGCACAGAGTTCTCAAGAAGAAACCCACATCTGAACCGTGTTTCATATTCCCGCACCAGACCAAAATGGAATGGGAAAGAACATGAACCACTCTAGCCTAGGTGTCACTCAGGTCCCAGGTATAGGACCTTAAACTCTCAATGAAACCCCACCCACCAAGACAAAAAACCAGATCCAACCAGATAACAATATGACAGTATGATATATAATGCTGTAAAGAAAGCAATAAATAACTGTACATAAAGCAGTAAAAATAAATACATAAACACATATATCACATAACACCCCAGTAAACACAAATCAAACAAGCGCTAGGAGGAACCCACAAAAAGAACCAGAAGCCCTGGTTACAGTATAAGGGTCCCCAGCAGAGTCGCCAAGCTGTCGCTCCCAAAGATTGGCATCCCGGTACAAGCGCGAACGGTCGACGAAAAGAATGAGAACACACATGAGTGAACTCAGAAAGACAAGAGTCGCCAGCTAGGCATTTTTATCCCAGAGGAAAGGTAATGCTGCATAAACCTAGAAAGATATGGATAAGACGATCGCGAACCAGAGAGACTGAGAAAGGGGGTTGGTTACAACCTGGGAAGGTATTAGCACCCAGATTGTCCGCCGTACTCGACGGGATCCACGCTTAAAAAATTTGTGTTTTAAAGGGGTAGTGTCAGTGCAATTTGTGTATCAAAGCTAGAAATAATGCAAGTGTCAGTGTCAAAGAAGAGTGAAGTGTATAAGTGAAGTGTCAGTGTGAGAAAGAGTATGCTCATGATCATGAGGCTTAAAGAATAATACTGGAAGGAGGGGGAAGATACAGAGACTTTTGTTCGATAACTGTTAAGTTATGCCTACGTATCCTCTCGTGCAATGAGGAAGTCAGAACACCGTAGTTCGACCCAAAGAGACTGAAGAATGAATTGACTTGTGAACTGCTTGCTTGTCTATGCTCAAGTGTATGACTTGTCTGGCTCAGGTTCAAACTGTCTTGCATTAGACGGAAGAAGCAAGTTCTCGTTTATGAGTGAATGAGATGAGAAAAGAGAATCCCGGAGGAGACGATTATTGTTTGTTTTTGAGTTTTCAGTCTTTTATTGTTTTTTGGAGTTTGTCATAAATTAATGAGCTTAAGCCTAAATCAATGGATTAGTAAACTCATCACATCTTCCCTCTGATTAGGGGTAATGAGAATACCTTAAGTGTGAAGTCAGCATCTCACACTTAATCACCATGATGCAGGATTAAGATCATTAACCTACTTGTGATTATTTAGAAGTTTTTTTTGCTTTTTTTTAGTGTTAGGTAATGAGATTAAGCCATAATCAGGGATTAAACAGACTCATTACACCATCCTAATAGAAGGATAATAGATGAGAATGTTTAAGCTGAGGAAGACTCCTCAACTTAATCCAAGATTAGGGATTAACCTCATGACAAAACAAAGCCTTTATTAGATGAATTTTAGTTAAGGGTATGATGAAGAAGTGAGTTTTATGATTTGTAAGACAACTTGAGGGGGACTTGTCCATTAACACTAGGGTTAGTCCTTCTTAACCAATTAAGGAAGAATTAGAACCCTAATGCAAGGCCCAAGTTACAAGCTTGATGTCTTGATGAATATTAAGTGGATTGATTAAAGGATTTAAACACATTAAGGGTTTAACACTTAGGATTAAAGTTATACACTCCATCCTAATAGAAGGATGCAGGCCTAAGCTTAATCACAAAGCCTTAAAGCCTTTAGGGTTTAGTCCCTGATGATGAGATGAGAAGAGAAGACTCAAAGAGACACAAAGGTAAAACTAAGTGGGGGACTAATCAAATCCTAATTGTTATCATGCTTGGTCATCCTAGGGTTTGTGTGGCTTAAGAGAGAAAGAAATCTTCAGAGAGCCACCAAGGAGAGAAGCAGATGAAAGGATCAAGAAGAAGCAAAACAACTTGCTTCATTTAAGAAGACAAGTTGCTTGAAGAAAGAAAGTAAGATGAACAAGAATGAGCAAGCTCAATCTAAAGCACAAGATAAAATGCAGCAATGATGCATAAGGGAGATGAAAAGAGATTGTGAGGAGTGAAGGCAAATTCACTACTCAATACAACTTACCACCTGAAAAGTTAGTAAAGAAATGAAATGCAATGAAAAATGAGATGAAATGTGATGATGCAAACCAAAACCAGAAGCATGAGTATGATGTTAATGATGCTAAGAGATGATTCAAACATGAGGCAAGGCATTAGAATGATCATACAAACATATGGATGCAAGAGAAGCATGTTTGGAACCATGGAAGTTCATGAAAAGTTATGAAATGCAAATGACATACAACATGGCAAATGAAAGATGCAATGATCAAACATGATTCTAATATGTCCTAAGATGTGTTATGAATCAAATGGATGCACAAAATGTCATGGCACGTCATGGTATGCAAACAAATGGAAGATGGATGCAAAGGAAGGCATGAATTAGGGTTTATGGTCAATGCACAAAACAAAATTCAAAACCAAAAGCAAACATCATGATAAAAAAATTGAAAATGCAATCAAAGATACCCTAGACCTATACAAACTCACTGCCCAAAGGAGGGGATCCAACTCTTAACCTAGTGGAAGTTATGAATTTCCTAAGATTGCTTAGGGTTTTAAGGTACCTTGTCAAGAAAAATTCCAAACAAATTGAAAGTGAAAGATCAATTCAAGCCAATTTAATCCTATAAACTACATGTTATGCAATATGCAACGCAAAAAGAATCATTGTCCAACTCTCAATGGTTAGACATAAATGAATTTTTGAAGTTTGTCACAAAATATTGCCTCAAAATGAATTTAATTCCATTGAAAATGATCAAAAGGCAACAAGAACAAAAAATAAATTTGGTTTGAGGGTTGTACAATGTTTCTAAATGTTTGAAAAGTTTACATGAATTTTTTTGTGATTTTTAAATACCTAAAAGTATTTTTAATTAATTAATTTTCATTAACTAATTAAAAATAAACTTTTAAATGATTTAAAAATAATTTTTAATGCAAAAAAATAAAAATAAAAATATTTTTGGTTTCTGAAAATTAATAAAAGGTTTGATAAAAATTTTCAGAATTTTTCAATGTATTTTGCTATTTTAAATAAAATGAAGAAAATAAATGCAAAACAAATAAAAATAAAAATAATAGAAAGGAAAAGTAATCTCATCCTAAGGCTGATATCAAACTTGGGGGAGGATGTTTGACTGCGCGCGCGAATTGATGGTCAGGATTGATTCTGGCTTAATTAATTTAATTATGATTTATTAAATTAATAAAAACAGGTTAGGGTTTAATGACTTAATCTGGACCACTCAAAACTTAAGCTAATCCGCATCCAATGGCCACGAACGCATCTGGCAAACTAATTAGGGTTAGGGCTTAATGACTTTCAGGTGACCGGAGGTAAGCTCCGGTCATCTTCTCTGGCGGGTCAAAAACCCTAAAACATGCTACAGGCCACCATTCATCAAATTGAACACAGGGAAATGATCCTCTACCCAAACCCCATTCAAATCACCCCTCAAACAACATTTATAACCCAAGAACAGAGGGAATCGAAGCAAACAAATTTCACGGGTGAAATTTCAGAGAGCAACCAAATGCTCATTTCTTCACCATTTTTGATTCTAAAGATACCAGCATGATCAGCATGACATATACTTTCATTTTGTAACAAAAAATACAAGCTCTGAAAAGTTTGAGGTTTGAAGCTACCTGAGGTGGTGAACTGTGAATATGAGCTTTCCAGACCTTTCTTTGATGCAAAATGTCCCCTCTGAACCCCCTGAGATTAATGGAATGCTCAAAATCCTTTGTTGGTGGCTAATTTGAGAGTTTGAGTTCTGGTATAGCAGGTTTCACAGTTGAGATACATGGGGTTTCAAGCTGTTTCAATGGTGGATTCTGGTTCCATGGAAGATGTGTGATTCATTGGTGAAGAGAAAATGAGTGTTTGATGGCTGTGGAAGGAGATTCGAAGAGAGGAAAGTTTTGACAGTTTTTGGAGTGTGCTGTAATGTGTGTGTTTTTAGGCTTGTGTGAGGCTTGTTTTATGATCCATATACAAGTCCTAAACTATTGGAATGAGTCAGAAGACTTGACATGCACTATGGGAATGGTATGGAGCAATTGGCCAAAAAGTCAATAGTTGGTGTACTATAGGTATGGGCCATGGCAAAGGAGATTTTTGTGTTTGGATTGCCTCATCCAGCTTCAAGGAAGGCCCTTGGATGGTTCATGAAAGGCTGCTTCATTTGGATCATGAGCTAGAAGGGTTTTTGCAACTTGACAACTTGTTAAATCTCATGGTTTTTGGCTATGTATGTGTGAGAAGTCTTGCTGAATTTCTGATGTGGGATGTCTCATTAGGTCATGACAATGTATTAAAACCAGCTAGGGGTCAAACAAAGCCTTTGAGAATCAATTTGCAAGAAATCCCTCTTTGCACTTTCATGAAAAATGACTTATGGTTATGTGAAAATCAAGGCATAGAAATGGAAAATTCTTTGGGCCAAACTGATTTTTAGGCATTGGTTTATGTTTGTATGAAGTTTAGAAGTCCATTTGATAGCACAATTTGCCTTGGCAAGTGATTTTGCAACTTTGCCTCTTTGGTAGAAAACTTGAAATTATGTGATTTTTCCCAACTTTGACAAGCCATAACTTTTGATACAAAATGAATTAGAATGAATTCTTGTACTTTTTGAAAAGGTAATGATCCATTCTACAACTTTCATGACCAAAGTTTTCTCATTTGAGGCATTTTTGAATCAAAAAGAAAGGGTTGAAAAAGTTTCCCAAAATGGCAAGTTTCCATTACAAGTCATTTTCCCAAAAAGTCAACTTTGCAAATGGATTGAAATTCTTCAATTTTGTGAACTTCTAACATCTTATATGATCAAATAAAGATCATACATAATAAAAATGATGAAGAACACCCTTTGGTTGGGTCATTGGGGGCCTTAGATGCCCTGGTTTTACACTGACTTGCTCAAAAAGTCAACTCTTGATCAGATGCCTTCCCCATGGAATTTCTTCATGGAAATTGATATGCATGATCCCTATACCATATAGAGACCAATAGAAACAAGAATGACCAAAAAATTTGGAGTTATGGCCTTTAAAACCAAAACCCTAATTCTAGGTCATTTGTGCAGTCAAACCTGGCTCTGCTTCCATGCCTTTCTCAGTTCTTGTGATTTTTTGACATTCTTGACTTTGAGAGGATATAATATGATGCTTGAACATACATGGACCCCTTTGAAATTATTGAAGACCTTTGGAGTGGTTCAAATGGTTCTTGGATTGCCTAGATCACAAACCCTAGATGCAGATGACTTAGAAACAATGTAGTGTACTAAAAATGTGGTATGAGATGCTATGATTGAACTTATGCATATGAAAAGATCACAAGACATGGTGTGAATGGGTGAGGGAAAATTTGGGGTGTTTACAACCACAGATTGTGATAATCTACCATTCCCACTCATATTTCAATTTCTGGTGAAGGGTCGACGTAACTGCGCCAGCGACGTGAATCCACGGTCGACCCAACAAACAGCTGTAGGCCGGCTGAATGTCCATCACATAGAAAGTAGTATGAAAGATCTGCGAACCGATTATCACAGGAAGCTCCACCTCTCCAAGAACAGACCTCTTGGAGCCATCAAAAGCTCTAACCACCAGATTGCTTGGTCGGAGAGCTATACCATCATATTCAAGCTTGACAAGGGCTTTCTTTGACAAGACTTTGAGTGAAGATCCAGTGTCAACTAGAACATGTGAAAGCACAACCCCTTTACACTCCAGGGTGATGTGTAAAGCTTTGTTGTGGTGACGACCTTCCGTTGTCAAATCAGCGTTGGTGAAACCTAGCCCATGGCTAGTATTAACATTAGACACCATTGTCTCAAGCTGATTTACTGTGATCTCCTCTGGCACGTAGGCTGCGTGCAAGACTTTAAGTAGTGCATCTCGATGAGCTTCGGAACACAACAACAAGGATAAGGTGGAGATCTTGGAAGGAGTCTGGTGGAGCTTATCCACAACCTTGTAGTCACTTCTTTTGATTATCCTCATAAATTCATCCACATCTTGATCAAAGGATGATTTATGGGCCTCTTTTGGTATAGGTTCTTCAGGTGCCACACTTTTACCTTTGGATTTGGTGTAAACACCCTAAATTTTCCCTCACTCATTTCACCATGGCTTGTGATCTTTTCATTTGCATAGATTCAATCATAGCATATCATATTGCATTTTTGCTTCATTGCATTGATTCAAAGTCATCTGCATCTAGGGTTTGTAATCTGAGCAATCCAAGGGTTATCTGAGCCACTCCAAAGGTCTTAAATCATTTAAAAAGGGCCCATGTAGGTTCAAACATCATATTATATCCTCCCAAGATCAAGAAAGTCAAAAATCACAAGAACTGGGAAAGGCATGGAAGCAGAGCCAAGTTTAACTGCACAGATGACCTAAAATTAGGGTTTTGGTTTCAGAGGCCATAACTCCAAATTTTTTGGTCATTCTTGTTTCTATTGGTCTCTATATGTTATAAGGATCATACACCAATTTTCATGAAGAAATTCAATGGGGAAGGCATCTGATCAAAAGATGACTTCTTGAACAAGTTAGTGTAAAATCAGGGCATCTGAGGCCCCCAATCATCCAACCAAAGGGTTTTCTCCATCATTTTGGATGTGTATGATCTTTATTTGATCTTAGAAGAAGTTAGAATTTCACAAAATTAAAGAATTTCAAGCCATTTGCAAAGTTGCCATTTTGGGAAAGTGACTTGTAATGTAAACTTGCCATTTTGGGAAAGTTTTTCAACCTCCTCTTTTTGATTCAAAAATGCTTCAAATGAAAAATTCTCGGTCATGAAAGTTGTAGATTGGATCCTTCCATTTTCAAAAAGTACAAGAACTTGATCTAATTCATCCTAGAACTAAAGTTATGGCTTTGCAAAGTTGGGAAAAATCACTTAATTTTCACTTTTGTGTCAAAGAGGAAACTTGCAAAAACACTTGCTAAAGCCAAATGTGACCTCTAATTAATTTCTAATCATCACACAAACACCATACATGACACATAATTCAGATTTGCCCAAAGAATATCTCACTTTCATGCCTTGGATCCCAAGTATCATAAGCCATTTATCATAAAAGTCACAAAGAGGAAAATCTTGCAAGAATGGTTCTTAGGGTTTTGTTTGATCTCTAATCAATCTCAAAGTGTCATAGCAACATTATATGGTACACTTTGCTGCAAATTGCCCAAGGGATGTCACATATCCATGACCAAAAACTTCAAAATGCAACAATTTGCAAAAAGGCAAAACATGTAACATCTCACCCTTCATCCATTTCAGATCACCTCAGAACATCCCATGGCCACCCTTGAAGCCAGCAGAACCCAGAGCAGCCCTAGGATAGCCTTTGCCACAGCCCATACTTGAGGTACACCTACCATTGACTTTTTGGCCAATTGCCCCATGCTATTCCCACAGTGCATGTCACTTCCTCAGACCTCTTCCAATAGTTTAGGGATATGTTATGGATCATAAAGCAGGCTGGACATGAGCTAGAAGGACACACACAAGCAGATTCACAAAAACTGCAAGTTTCCTTCATCTCTTCGGAACTCCACACACAGCCATCACACTTCAGTTTTCTCTTCACCAACAAGTCACACATCCTCCATAGAACCAAAATCAACCATTAAAACAGCCAAAAGTGTCACATACCTCAACTGTAAAACCTGCTATACCAGAACTCAAACTCTCAAATCAGCCACCATTAAAGGATTTTGAGCATTCCATTGATCTCAGGGGGTGTAGAGGAGGCTTATTGCATTAAGGAAAGGTTAGAAAAGCTCACTTTGACATCTCATCGTCTCAGGTAAGCACAAGAATCAAATTTCTCAGAGCTTGTTTCTTTTGTTACAAATTGAAAATATATGCTATGCTGGTCATGTTGATGCTTTTAGAATCAAAAATGGTGAAGATTTGAGTATTTTGTGGTCCTCTGAAATTTCACCCGTAAAATAACTTTGCTTCGATTCTCTTTGTTCTTGGTTTGTAAATGATGTTTGAGGGGTGATTTGAATGGGGTTTGGGTAGAGGATCATTTCTGTGTGTTCAATTTGATGAGGGGTGGCCTGTAGAGCGTTTTAGGGTTTTGGACGCGCCGGAGAAGATGACCGGAGCTCCTCTCCGGTCACCTGAAAGTAATTAGGTCCTAACCCTAATTAATTAGCCAGCTTGCTTCGTGACCATTGGATGTGGATTAAGTTAGTTTTTGAGCGGCCCAGATCAACTCATTTAGCCCTAATCTGGTTTTATTAATTTAATTAATTATAATTAGGTTAATTAAACTAGAGTGAATCCCATCCTTTAAAAGGCGCGCGCAGTCAACCCTGTCCTCCTCAGTTCAAATCCAGGCCATCAGATCTAATTACTTTCCTTTTAATTCAATTTCATTTTCATTTTAATTCATTTTTCTTGCCCAGTTTATTTAAAATAGCAAATCACTTCTAAAAAATTTCATTTTTTGCATCATACCTTAAAATATTTTTCTCTTTCTAAAAATAATTTTTATTTTATTTTTTGCATAATTTTCGTATTTTAAAAATATTTAAATGTTTATTTTAATTAGTTAATGAGAATTAATTAATTAAAATAGCATTTAAGTTTCTAAAAATCACAAAAAAAATCACATTGCATTTTGACACATTTAGAAACATTATCAAACCCTTCAAACAAATTTCTTTTTGGTTCTTGATATATTTTGACATTTTTCTTTGGAATTAAAGTTCTTAAAAGGCAATATTTTTGTCCTAACTTAGAAAAATTCATTCTACCTTACCTTGAAGAGTTTGATGATGGTTCTTTTTGTATTGCATTCTTCATATCATGTAGTTTTTAGGATAAAATTGGTTTGAATTTATCTCTCATTTTCAATTTGTTGTGCATTTTTCCTTTTGAAATGCCTTAAAACCCTAGCAAACTTAAGAAAATCATAACTTCCATTAGGTTAAGAGTTAGGTCCCCTCCTTTGGGCAGTGAACTTATGTAAGGTTAGGGTTCCTTTGATCCCATTTTCAATTTTTTATCTTGTCATTTGCTTCTGTTTTTGAATTTTGCTTTGTGTCTTGTGCATAAACCCTAATTTTTGCTTTCATTTGCATTCATCTCTCATTTGCTTGCATACATGAAATTTCCATGACATTTTGTGCATCCAAATGACATATGAGACATCTTAGGACACATTAGAATCATGTTTGATCGTTGCATCATTCATTTTCCATGTTATGCATTCATTCCATTTCATAAACTTTCATAAACTTTCATGGTTCAAGGCATGCTTTATCTGCATCCTCATCCTTGTATGATCATTCACAACTCTTGTCTTGTGTTTGCACTATATTATAGCATCATTGACATCATGTATATGCTTCTGAATTTGGTTTTTCATCATTGTGTTTCATCCCATTTGCATTGCATCTCATTTCTTGTTGCTAACTTTTCAGGTGGTAAGTGTTTGAGAAGTGAATTTGCCTTCACTTCTCATAATCTTTTCTCATCTCTCTCATGCATTCATTGCTGCATTTTATTTTGTGTATTAGAGTGAGTTTTCTCATTCATGCTCCTTCTCCTCTTTCTTTCTCCAAGCAACTTATCTTCTTAAGTGAAGTAAGTTGTCTTGCTTCTTTCTGCTTAATCTCCTTTCCTCTGCTTCTTCCTTGGTGGCTTTTCTCTTGAAGATCTCTTGCAAGCTTCATAAACCCTAGGAACACCCAAGCATGATCATAATTAGGGTTTGATTAGTCCCCCATTAGTTTTACCTTTGTGTCATCCTTGAGTCTTCTCTTCTCATCTCTTAATCAAGGACTAAACCTTAAAGGTTTTAAGGCTTTGTGATTAGGGTTGTGCCTGTATCCTTCTATTAGGATGGAGTGTATAACTTCAATCCTAAGTGTTAAACCCTTAATGTGTTTAAATCCTTTAATCAATCCACTTAATAATCACTAAGACATCAAGCTTGTAACTTGGGCCTTGCATTAGGGTTCTAATTCTTCCTTAATTGGTTAAGAAGGACTAACCCTAGTGTTAATGGACAAGTCCCCCTCAAGTTGTCTTACAAACCATAAAATCCATTTCTTAATCTTACCATTAACTAAAACCCATTTAATAAAGGCTTTGTTTTGTCATGAGGTTAATCCTAAATCATGGATTAAGTTGAGGAGCCTTCCTCAGCTTAAATGTTCTCATCTATTATCCTTCTATTAGGATGGTGTAATGGGGCCATTAAATCCTTGATTATGGCTTAAACTCATCACATAACACTAAACAAAAACAACAAAAACATCTAAGTAAACACAAGTAGGTTGATGATCTTAACCCTACATCATGGTGATTAAGTGTGAGGTGTTTACTTCATACTTAAGGTATTCTCATTACCCCTAATCAGAGGGAGGATGTGATGAGTTTACTAACCCTTGGTTTGGGATTAAGCTCATTTTCTTATGACAAATACCAAAGAGCAATAAAAGATTGAAAACACAAAAAACAAACAATAATCGTCTCCTCCGGGATTCTTTTCTCATCACATTCACTCACAAACGAGAACTTGCTTCTTCCGTCTAATGCAAGACAGTTTACACTTGAGCATAGACAAGTAAGCAGTTCACAAGTCAATTTATCTTTCAGTCTCTTTGAGTCGAACTACGGTGTTCTGACTTCCTCATTGCACGAGAGGATACGTAGGCATAACTTAACAGTTATCGAACAAAAGTCTCTGTATATTCCCCCTCCTTCCAGCATTATTCTTTGAGCCTCATTGTCTTGAGCTTTGCACTCTTTCCTCACACTGACACTGCTTTATCTCACTTCATATTTCTTTTTGCAATGACACTTGCATTCTTTTCCAGCTTTTTCACACAAAATAGCACTGACACTACCCCTTTAAAACACAAATCTTTTAAGCGTGGATCCCGTCGAGTACGGCGGACAATCTGGGTGCTAATACCTTCCCAGGTTGTAACCAACCCCCTTTCTCAGTTTCTCTGGTTCACAACCATCTTATCCATCTTTTCTTAGGTTTATGCAGCATTACCTTTACTTCGGGATAAAAAGCCTAGTTGGCGACTCTTTACATTCTTTTCTCTTTCGCCGACCGTTCGCGTCTGTACCCCTTCTGACCAGGTGTAATTTGGTGGGAGCGATAGCTTGGCGACTCTGCTGGGGAATCCTTATACTGCAACCGGGGCTTCTGGTTCTTTTTGTGGGTTCCTCCTAGCGTTTGTTTGATTTGTGTTTACTGGGGTGTTATATGCTATGTGTGTTTATTTATTTTGTTTCATTTATTGCTTTATGTACAACTTTATTTTTTGCTTTCTTTTACAGTCTTATACATATTTCATACTGTCATTATCATTGCTGGATCTGGTTTCTGTTTTGGTGAGTGGGGTTCCATTGAGAGTTTAAGGTCCTATACCTGGGACCTGAGAGACACCTAGGCTAGAGTGGTTTATGTTCTTTTCCATTCCATTTCGGTCTGGTGCGGGAATATGAAACACTGTTCAGATGTGGGTTTCTTCTTGAGAACTCTGTGCTACAGATTTCCTGTAGTGCTAGGGCTATCTGGGAAGCCTGCTAAGTCTGGATGACCTTTATTATGACCTTCAGAAGCTGAGGTGAATTAGAGGAGGATCTTTTATGGTTATTGTAAATACTGTACCTCTGGGTTAGAAGTGTTTACGCTTCTCATAACTGATCCAAGTCTAAGGATCCTTGTTTTAGAACATTACCTGTGAGAGGGTTGGGATGTTTACAGGTTTGCAGGTACCCTTGGCCACATCATACCCTGTTAAAATTTTGTTTAAGAGTACCTCATTTTGGACAGTTCTTGTGATCAAACCCTGGACATGTGACTCTTTATTTGAGTCCCCCACCTTGGTTACTGGATTTCTAAGCCTTCATCTGGACCTTTGAACATACATGGGCCTATATCAAGACAGATTATCAGATCCATCTTGATCAAAAACCCTTGCATATCATTTGCATATATCATCATGGCATCATTTGACATTTGTTTATTTGTTTTTCAGGGTATCCATATCATATCTGGTTTGGTTTTGACCCCTTCTTCTGCATAGACCCTTGCTTCATCAGTTATCTGCTTCAGCTATCTTTATCATCACCAGCATCAGCTTGGCAGTGGCTCATTTCCAGCATCAGTCTGTGATCTTCATCAGTACCAATCTTCAGTTTCTTCAGCAGCATTCATGACTACTCCCAGGAAGAGCAACATATCCTACCATTTCTTTGAACCTGTGTTGACTGGTATCAGGCAGGTCCAATCACTTATCACACCTGACCACATCCCATTGTTTAGAGAACACTATGGAGGTATCCTGGATATGGTTATGGACCTTGACCCTTCTCAGAGGAGCATGATCCACACCTGCTTGCAGTTTTATAACCCTCCTTTGAGATGCTTCACCTTTCCAGACTTTCAGCTAGGGCCTCTGCTAGAAGAGTTTTCCTCATTGATTGGAGTACCTATCAGGGGTGGAATCCCTTTCAACCCAGAGATGCCAGCTCCCAGAAATGAAGAAATAGTAAAAAGACACTGTACTTGGAGCCTTCCTTGATTGAGCAAAGTATGACAACAAAAGATGGGATCCCTGGTTTGCATTTGGACTTCTTGGTGTCTCAGGCCACCCTGAAGGCTTCTTTGGGAGAGTGGAGGGTCGTCTGTGCACTGTTAGCCCTCAGCATATATGGGGCTATACTGTTTGCAGATGAGCCCAAATTTGTCAGCAAGAATGCCATCCATTTGTTTCTTCTGAAGAACCCAGTGCCCACATTGCTAGGGGACTTCTATTACTCCATTCATCAGAGGAATGAGAAACAAAGGGGGAAGTTAGTGAGATGTTGTGCTCCTTTGTTTCACACCTGGCTGCTCAAACACCTGCCTAAGTTAGACACCTTCCTGAACCCCCACCAACAGAAGAATTGGGCCAAGAGGCTCATCGCCTTGACTTCAGATGATATTAGATGGTGCACCCAGAGCACCAAAGGCAAGGACATTATCACCCAAATGTGCCTCTGATAGGAGTAAAGGGTTGCATCAACTACAATCCTTTGTTGTTTAAGAGACAACTGGGCTATGCTTTGGTTCACCCTCCCAAAGGACAAGATTTAGTTGAGACCCTATACTGTGAAGTGAAACCTAATTCAGCTGCTGTCAGACAAGCATCCTGGGCTTGGGACAATATCCAGACAAAAGGGACGGCTATTCTTGGAAGGTGTAATAATGTTGCTTCAGCTCAGTACTATGATTGGTCCCATACTAGAGCTCAAATTACTGGAATGCCTTTCATCTTGGAGGACATACCTGGACCCTCTACAGTACAACCTGCAGCAACTGTTAGTCTAGAAGAATTTGAGAAGCTAAAGGAAAGAAATGAGAGCCTATCTCAAGCTTTAAAGAAGACTCTTTGGGAAAGGAGTGATGGTCGTCTGGATATTGAGAGATTGGAGAAGCTTAGGGTGGAGCATCTTGCCAAAATTGAGAAGACAGAGGATTACATCAGGAAAGCAAGAGCTGGGGAACAAATATTGAAGAATGCCTGTAAAGAGGCCAAAATTCAGAAGGCCAGGACTGAGCTCTATCTGCAAGAGAGTCAGGCTAGGTGGGTCAGGATCACTGAAGCTCGTACACAAGAAGACCAAAAGACTCAAGCCAAGATTGAACAGCTAGAGGCCAGTGAGAAGAAGCAGCAGAAAGCTTTGTTGGCAGCCCAGAAGGAGATTACAGAGTTGAAGCTCAGAGCAGGAGTGAAGAGATCAAAGGACCAGGACATGCATAAGAAGTTGAACACTGCCATTGCTACTAGGAACCTCCTCATTAGGACCATTACAGAGCATCCAGCTGGTCCGGTGACTGAGGCACTCCTGAAGGAGGTCAGAGAAGATGAATTTGGGCTGGATGTCTGATCCTTTGTTTGTTGTTGTTTCCATTTGATGTACTTTTCCTTTTATTGTATTTTGACCCTCCATGGGCGTGTGTTGTAAAACGAACTATGTATCGTTCCTAGTTATAATGTACTTTAGTTTGTTTCCATATGGGTTTTTTTCTCTCAGCAACATCAAGCATCTTCCTCGAGGTCTGGAAAGGTCAAAACCAAGAACCAAGCCGGATACCTTGGAAAACAAATAAGCATACTGCATTGCATACTAACTTTTGTTTTGTTTTGTAGGTTTTGTTATTATTTTTGTTTCTAACTCTGTTGTGACTTCAGGAAACATTGCTCGTCGCCGAGTGTTCCCTGTCAACCGCACGCACCGGTACCCGACTCGAAACAACCTTCCCGGTATTCAAATGGAACAAGTACAGCAGGATTTGACTGAGGTCAGAAATCAGATGGCTAATGAGAGAGTAGAGATGAGAAATCAGATGTCTCAATTCATGGCAGTGATGACTGGCTTAGCCCAGAGTCAAGAAAGGTTAAGAGAGCTGGTGGAAAGACAAACTCCTGAGGAGCCTCATCTTGGAACAGGAGGGACTAGTAACAATGAGCGGGGCCAACCTCGTATTGACCCACCAGTATTTGGACCTCATCTAGATCCGGAAGTTAACATCCCGAGAAATGTGAAAGGTAATACTGCTGGGGGGAGAATCTTGCAAGAGGATCCCCAAGAAGAATAGTTTACTATTATGGGGGCTGGAGATGAAGTATATGACAGGAGATTGGACGAAATTGCTGAAACGTTAAGATCTTTGGAGTCACAGAATTCCTTGGGCTTCGATGTGATGGATATGGGACTAGTGGATGGGGTGAGAATTCCCCACAAATTCAAACCCCCATGCTTTGAAAAGTACAATGGCACCTCCTGCCCTCGAACTCACCTGCAGTATTTCCTGGGAAGACTCAAAGCTTATACCATGGATGAAAAGCTGTGGATGTTCTACTTTGAAGACAGTCTGACTGGGGCTTCGAGAGAGTGGTATTCACATTTGTCTAGGGCCACCATAAGATGCTGGAAAGATTTGGATGAAGCTTTCATCAGACAATATCAATACAACCTGGACCTGGCTCCCAATAGGACCCTCCTAATGGGAATGTCTTAGTCTTCTAGAGAGAGCTTCAGGGATTATGCCCAAAGATGGAGACAACTTGCTGCTGTTGTCCAACCACCCATGTCAGAAAGGGAAATAGCTGACATGTTCATGAATACATTACAAGGGACCTACATTGATAGACTGGCTGCTTTTTCCTCTACCAGCTTTGCTGATGTGGTCATAGCTGGTGAGAGGATTGAAAGCCTTTTAAAGATGGGCAAAATTTCCGACAGTGGTGCAAGTTCATCCAGCAATCCCAGAAAGCCTTTTGTGGGACCCCGAAGGGCCGGTGAAACAAATTCCATTCATGCAAGCAGGGGCAGGCCTCAGTATGTGCACCGGTCAGTAGCAGCAGTTACCATCCCAGCTCCGATTCCTCAACAATCAGCATATCCTCAACAACAACAACCACAGTATCAACAACAAGTTCATTATCCGCAACAGAGAACCTACAACAACAGTAATAACAACCAATAACAGCGTCCTTTCCAACAAAGGCCATCACAAGCAAACAGGGTAATTGACCCAATCCCAATGTCGTATGCTGCACTCTTGCCACAACTCCTGAAACTCAACCTAGTTGAGTTAAGGACATTGGCACCTCCAGATCCTCTTAATTTGCCAAAGAACTATGATTCCAATGCCAGGTGTGCATTCCACTCAAACGCACCGGGGCATAATACTGAAAAATGCAGGGCCTTACAGATGAAAGTCCAAGACCTGGTGGACTCAAAAGCTCTCAACTTTGCACCTCCTCCGAATGTCACAAGGAACCCAATGCCTAGTCACAACGGGCCTAGGATTAATGCTATTGAGGAAGGCAAACTATCCACCTTAATCATCAGTGTTGCACAGATTCGAACACCTTTGGTTGAAATCAAAGCTCAGCTTTTAGAATGCCAAGTGTTCCCCGGGTGTGAGCTCGGCTGTGGGTATTGCAATATTGCCGTCAATGGATGTGAGAGACTGAGGGACGACATAGATGGCCTTATTAAGGATGGTATCCTTCAGATTACGACAACAACGCCTACAACTCCAAGAATTCCTTCACCAACAATCACAAATACTCCTACAACGTCAGCAATCATTGTTCCAACGGATTCTACTACAACTCCAACAACTGCTCAATCAATCACTTCAATGGATACAAGTTCAGTCACCATTCCTGCTACAACTTCAACCCCCATCCAGTCAACAATACCTTCTACAACATCAGAAACAATTGATGAAAGCGTCTCAACGGTTACAATATACTACGATCCTGCAAATGTTCCTTCCAACAACTCACAACAAAATGCTACTCCTGTCAGAGCACCAGTTACCATATACTATGATCCACACACCATTGTGGTCCCCTCTGCAGCTGCTATCAGTCCAGTCACTATCACAGTGCCGGGACCAGTTCCTTACGAAAGCAATAATGCCATCCCTTGGCATTATGGCTCAGATCTGTACTGCGAGGGGCAGAAAATCACTTTAGAATCATCAACTTCTTCACCTCAGATAGACAATGTGGGGGGAAGAGCATGGTGCAAGAAGAAACAGTTGTTAGGGAATACCAAGACCCGTTGCCGAAACAGAAGCTGCTGCCAAGGCAAAAGGGAAGAGCATAGTGCAAGAAGAAACAGTTGTTAGGGAAACTTTGAAGACTCCTTTTGATCAAGAGGTTGATGAATTCATGAGAATCATAAAGAAAAGTGATTACAAGGTGGTAGACCAGCTTCACCAAACACCTTCCAAGATCTCCATATTATCATTGCTAATGTGCTCCGAGGCTCATCGGAACGCACTATTAAAAGTCCTGCATGCAGCTTATGTGCCGGAGGAGATTACTGTCAATCAGTTAGAGGCTGTGGTTGGAAATGTCAACGCTAGTCATGGACTAGGATTTAGCAACGCTGATCTAACGACGGAAGGTCGCAATCACAACAAGGCTTTGCACATTACCTTGGAGTGTAAGGGTGCAGTTCTTTCTCACGTATTGGTGGACACAGGGTCGTCACTCAATGTCCTGCCCAAGAAATCCCTTATGAAGTTGGAACATGATGGATTGGCACTACGCCCAAGCAACTTGGTAGTAAGGGCCTTCGACGGTTCTAAGAGATCAGTTCTGGGAGAGATAGAGTTGCCAATAATGATTGGCCCACAGATTTTCAAAACGACTTTCTTTGTGATGGATATACAGCCTGCCTACAGCTGTCTATTGGGTAGACCATGGATACACGCCGTTGGCGCCGTGACGTCAACCCTTCACCAGAAGTTAAAATTCGAGTGGGAGGGCTAAGTCATTACCATTTGTGGGGAAGAGGATATCTTTGTTAGCCAGCTGGCTACTTTCAAATACATTGAAATGGATGGGGAGATCCATGAAACCATGAGTCAAGGGTTTGAGGCCCTGAATATCAATGAAGCATCTGCTGTGCTTGGGACCTCCATCACATCATATCAGCAAGCCCGGAAGGTTGTTGAGGAAGGTACCGCCCAAGGCTGGGGCAAGTTGCTGCCCGTGGAGAAGAAAGAAGACCGATTCGGGTTGGGTTACAGACCAACTCGACAAGATCAATCAGAGGCTGCAAAGGAGCCCAAGTTTGTCAGCGGGGGGATGCTCACCCCGGATGCTGTGAATAATTTGGAAGATGAGTCAGAAGACGAGCGCAACCTGGAAAGCTGGATACGTCCAAAGACCCCGGGGAGCCATGTCTCAAACTGGTCTTCCCAGGAAATTATAAGGGTTACTCCTGCAGAGTAATTATTATTTCCTGTATTTTGAAGCATGCATCAAGTCCTGCATCTTGCCCAAGATATCAGGACTCATTTTGTAATCGGGTCATCTTGTATTTTGTGCAAAGATCAATTAATGAATATCAGGATATCTTTTGCAAATGAGTCTTTTCTTTTCCGCTCACTGTTTTTCATTTTTCATTTTTTGTACAAAAATAAAATGGCAATGCTTTTCAAAATAAATAACTTCATTTTCGCTTTTTCTAAATAAGATAAAACTGATCACTAAAATGAACAAATCTAAACCCTTGCAGAAAGTGCCCTCCAGACTGCACCGACAACGACACCGCTATGACTTCGTATGACTTTGACAATCCGATTAATCAAGTAGATGAAGGGGTTGAAGAAGATTATGAGCTACCTGAAGAGCTAGCCAGGTTGTTGAGACAAGAGGAGAAGGTTATCACTCCTCATCAGGAGGAGGATGAAACGGTTAATCTTGGTACAGAAGAAGACTCGAAAGAAGTTAAGATCGGGGTCTGCCTGCAAGATTCAGTAAAAGAGCAACTGATTGACATGCTTCGGGATTATGTGGATGTTTTCGCTTGGTCTTATCAGGATATGCCAGGGTTGGACACCGACATTGTTATGCACAAGCTACCTCTGAAAGAAGACTGTCCGCCAGTAAAGCAGAAGTTGCGCCATACTCGCCCAGATATGGCAATGAAGATAAAGGAAGAGGTACAAAAACAGTGGGACGCCGGTTTCCTTGCTGTAACTAGATATCCTCTGTGGGTTGCTAACATTGTACCTATGCCTAAGAAGGATGGCAAAGTACGGATGTGTGTGGATTACCGAGACCTGAACAGAGCCATCCCGAAGGATGACTTCCCTCTACCTCACATTGATGTATTGGTGGATAATACGGCTCAGTTCTCAGTGTTCTCCTTCATGGATGGATTTTCGGGATATAATCAAATCAAAATGTCACCTGAAGACATGGAGAAGACAACTTTCATCACACCCTGGGGCACGTTCTGTTATAAGGTGATGCCATTCGGATTGAAGAATGCTGGTGCCACTTATCAACGGGCTATGGTAACATTATTCCATGACATGATCCACAAGGAAATTGAATGTTATGTGGATGACATGATTGCCAAGTCCCTCACAGAAGAAGACCACCTGGTGAATCTGTTGAAGTTATTCAAGCGTCTGAGGAAGTACCAATTGAAGTTAAACCCCAACAAATGCACATTCGGGGTGCGATCCGGTAAGCTGCTGGGATTTATCGTGAGTGAGAAAGGGATTGAAGTTGAACCTGATAAAGTCAAAGCCATTCAAGAAATGCATGCACCGAAGACTGAAAAAGAAGTTCGGGGTTTCTTAGGTAGATTGAACTACATTTCAAGGTTCATATCTCATCTCACTACAACCTGTGAACCCTTATTCAAGCTGTTAAGAAAAGAACAAACGGTCAGGTGGAACGAAGACTGCCAGAGGGCTTTTGACAAAATCAAGGAATACTTACAAGAGCCTCCAATTCTTATGCCTCCAGTTGAAGGAAGACCTCTAATCATGTACTTGACAGTATTAGAAGAATCAATGAGGTGTGTGCTGGGCCAGCATGACGAGTCTGGTCGAAAAGAGTATGCAATATACTACCTAAGCAAAAAGTTTACCGACTGTGAACAACGTTATTCACTGCTCGAGAAAACTTGTTGTGCTTTAGCGTGGGCTGCTCGCCGACTGAGAAAGTATATGTTGACCCACACTACTTTGTTGATCTAAAAGATGGATCCAGTTAAGTACATATTTGAGAAGCCAGCACTTACCGGACGGGTTGCAAGATGGAAAATGATTCTCACGGAATATGACATTCAGTACACATCTCAAAAAGCCATCAAAGGCAGTGTATTGTCCGATTATCTTACTGAGCAACCCATTGATGATTACCAGCCTATGAGATTTGACTTCCCTGATGAAGACATCATGTTCATAAAAGCAAAAGATCATAAAGAGCCTATTCAAACTGAAGGGCCTGACCCAGAAGAAGAATGGACTATGATGTTTGATGGGGCTGTTAATATGAATGGTCGTGGTGTTGGTGCAGTACTCATTACACCTAAGGGAGTTCACATGCCTTTCTCGGCAAAACTCACTTTTAACTGCACTAAAAATGAAGCTGAATACGAAGCTTGTATTATGGGTCTTGAGGAGGCCATTGACCTCAGGATCAAGACTTTGACTGTGTTCGGAGATTCAGCTCTGGTAATTAATCAAACCAACGGCAAATGGTACACTCACCAAGATCATCTGATACCCTACCGTGATTATACAAGGAGGTTATTGACTTTCTTCACTACAGTCAAGCTTGAGTATATCCCTCGAGATGAAAATCAGTTTGCAGATGCTCTGGCTACCATTTCATCCATGATCAAAGTTCAAGCTGCCAACTTTGTGCCTCGGATTTCAGTATCCATACTTGACAACCAGCATACGTGTTCTCATCAGATATTGTCAAAGATGATGAGCCTTGGTTCCATGACATTATGTGCTTCTTGGAGGATCAAACATACCCACCTGGGGCATCTTCCAATGATAAGAAGACATTAAGAAGGCTGGCTGGTAGTTTCTTCCTGAATGCTGATGGTTCTTTGTACAAGAGAAACTTTGATATGGTACTCCTCAGATGTATTGATAAGACAGAAGCAGATTTGTTGATGCACGAGGTGCACGAAGGATCTTTTGGTACCCATGCGGGAGGGCATGCAATGGCTAAAAAGTTATTAAGATCAGGCTATTATTGGATCATAATGGATGCAGACTGTTGTGCCTATGCTAGGAAATGCCATAAATGCCAGATTTATGCAGACAAAGTGCATGTGCCCCCGAACCCTCTGAATGTGATGTCTTCACCTTGGCCCTTTGCCATGTGGGGCATTGATATGATTGGGAAGATCGAACCGACTGCTTCAAATGGCCACAGATTCAACCTGATTGCCATTGACTATTTTACCAAGTGGGTCGAAGCAGCTTGTTATGCAAATGTTACAAGGCAAGTGGTAGCCAGATTCCTGAAGAGAGATATCATCTGTCGGTATGGAGTACCCGAGCGAATCATTACTGATAATGGTTCCAACTTAAACAACAAAATGATTGCAGAACTGTGTCGGGACTTCAAGATCCAACACCACAATTCTTCTCCTTACAAGCCAAAGATGAATGGCGTTGTGGAAGCAGCTAACAAGAATATCAAGAGGATTGTGCAGAAGATGGTGGTCACCTATAAAGACTGGCATGAAGTGTTACCATTTGCCTTACATGGGTATCGTACTTCAATCAGAACATCCACTGGGGCAACACCGTATCAGCTTGTGTATGGTATGGAGGCAGTCCTACCTATCGAAGTTGAATTACTCTCCCTGCGGGTACTCATGGATGTCAAGCTGAATGAAGCAGAATGGGTTCGATCCCGATACGAACAACTGAATCTGATTGAAGAGAAGAGATTAGCTGCAATCTGCCATGGGCAGTTGTATCAGAAAAGAATGAAGAAAGCCTTCGATCAGAAAGTTAGGCTTCGTGAATACCAAGTAGGAGATCTTGTGCTGAAAAGACTCCTCCCTCCTCATACAGACCATAAGGGCAAGTGGACTCCGAATTATGATGGTCTGTTCATAGTAAAGAAAGTTTTCTCTGGTGGAGCACTGATGCTCAGTACTATGGATGGTGAAGACTTCCTGTTCCCTGTAAATTCAGATGCAGTTAAAAAATACTTCGCATAAAATGACCCGCTGGACATAAAAACAGAATGTAAGTCCAGGCAAAAATAGGGCATCCCGGCGAGTCAAAAACAGAATAAAAGATTAGGGCAAAAATAAGGGAAAATAAATAAAAAAATGTACTCCCGCTGAGTTGAAAAGCCGCATTTGACAGCTCAGGCAAAAATGGGTATCCCGGTGGATTGAAAACCCGAAAGGGCGATCCACGCAAAATAAGGGAATAAGCGAACAACTGCATTCTGAATTCGTCTGTATCACTTACAACACGACAAGCTTCGAAAGGTTCGAGCATCGGTCAGAATCAGCCTTCTTCAGAAAGTATTTGCCAATTCAGGGCACGCAAATTAATAAAATCAGATTTTCAGACACGTTTCGTCTCGTACATTTTCATTTGCAAAAATGACCAATGTCCTTAATATAATAGTTGCATAAATACAGATGCGCCTTTACTGACATGCTTACAGGAAAAATATTTGCTCTCGGGAGTGTCTAAACTCTTATGATGGAATCCAGTAAGGGATACCACGGGATACTTATACGTTTCTTTGTCATACAGGATTGCAGGTATTCAAAGCACGACATGGGGCATGAGAGCTTTTCCCCAGCAAGCTGTCAAATCATTATTTCCTCAACGTGTCTTCCAAACAGTATCATAAGGGGCTCATTTCCCCAGCTGATTTCATCATCCTCAGCAGGATCCCCATAGAAATCTCTAGGGAGGTCGTACAGTGATCATCCCTCCCCAGCCAAGTGTCAGGCAGGGAACCATCTCCCCGCAGAGCTCCAGCCTCTACCCAGGAGAGCAATATCTGAAGATCTCACAACAAAGTGACGAAAGCTTCCACAGACCCCAGCTAGGCTCCTCATCACCAAAGATAGGTTTATCAGGGACCTATTTCCCCCAAGCGGAGTCATGTATATCAGATCTACCAATGATCTCATCCCCAGCTGGGATATCCTTTCAAGCAGATTAGTCGGAGATCTCCACCACAACAGGATCCGAATCCTGGATCGGTATCTTTGCATAATCATAGCATTCGCATCATATTTTCCCCTAGAGCGTAGCATCCCGTCTAATACGGAGCATTACGGCAAAAATCAAACATATTGCATAATCATAAGCCATGTGTCGAACCAAACACTTGTAAATACTGACAATATACGAAATACTTCCCAAACTCCCCGGCAGAAAGCCAAAGCATCCTCTTTGCACTCACAAATACAGATACATGCTCCTTTTTACACTCGTATATGTCATCATTCCCCAGTAAAGTCGCCCGAACGTTCTCTACAGACAGATACATATATATACACTTCCCTGACACCCGTCCGTGTCACCTTCCCCAGCATAGTTTCCTAAACACTTTGTAAACCAAATACTTGTTTATAATACACTCCTTCCGACACCCGTCCGTGTCGTGCTCTCCCCAGCAAGTTGAACACTCGTGTGTGTCTCACTCATGTTTACTTATTTCGGATACTTGTCCGTATCTTGTTTACACCACTTATCTTTCTCAGATTCAACACTCATCCGTGTTCTTTGTTAACCAGTTGATACTCGTCCGTATCATCATCTCTGAACATGCGTCAGCGTTTGTTTCTACCGATACTCGTCCGTATCAAAGTCTTAAGGATGCTCGTCCGCATCTTTAACCTACACACAACGTCAAACACTTATCCCCTTTCTTTCTTACATTTAGACACTCGTCTGTGTCTACCATTCCCCAGAAGAGTTCTCATCAAATCGCCAGTAAAAAGAAAATTTCTTTTCTATCTGACATTCGTCCTGTGTCATGATACTTTTGGCAGCCGTACCCTGCCAGGTGATCGTCCGTCACCTCTTGATGACCGTCCTTCATCAATGCTTGTCCGATGGCCGTCCCCATTGTCGACCTTTTTCTATCCGGCATTCGTCCTATGTCGTGGTATTTTCGGCAACCGTACCTAGCCAGGTGATCGTCCTTCACCTTAGATGATCGTCCCTCATCTTATCCCCAACAGAGCAGCCGTTCCCTGCTAAGGTATCGTCCTTCACCTACGATGGCCGTCCCCATCATAATCTCTTTATTTCCCCAGCATGTCGGTCGTCCTCGTCATTGCTTCATCCCCAGCAGTCGTCCTCTGCTCGACGGTCGTCCTCCGTCGCCCGTACTTTATAATCATACTTTACTTCCTTTTACAATCTATATCCCTTTTCTTCTTCATTCAGTGAGTGCAAATTTTGACTGTCTTTGGTATTCAACCACAAGTTATCTAGTTTGCCTGTTAAGCCGTCGCTTACATCCTACACAGCTAACTCATGTTTGAATAGGGGCAGCTGTAAACACCCCAAATTTATCCTCACTCATTTCACCATGGCTTGTGATCTTTTCATTTTCATAGATTCAATCATAGCATCTCATATTGCATTTTTGCTTCATTGCATTGATTCAAAGTCATCTGTATCTAGGGTTTGTGATCTGAGCAATCCAAGGGCTATCTGAGCCACTCCAAAGGGCTTCAATCATTTCAAAAGGGCCCATGAAGGTTAAAACATCATATTATATCCTCCCAAGATCAAGAAAGTCAAAAATCACAAGAACTGGGAAAGGCATGGAAGCAGAGCCAAGTTTAACTGCACAGATGACCTAAAATTAGGGTTTTGGTTTCAGAGGCCATAACTCCAATTTTTTTGGTCATTCTTGTTTCTATTGGTCTCTATATGTTATAAGGATCATACACACCAATTTTCATGAACAAATTCAATGGGGAAGGCATCTGATCAAAAGATGACTTCTTGAACAAGTCAGTGTAAAATCAGGGCATCTGAGGCCCCCAATCATCCAACCAAAGGGTTTTCTCCATCATTTTGGATGTGTATGGTCTTTATTTGATCTAAGAAGAAGTTAGAAGTTCACAAAATTGAAGAATTTCAAGCCATTTGCAAAGTTGCCATTTTGGGAAAGTGACTTGTAATGTAAACTTGCCATTTTGGGAAAGTTTTTCAACCTCCTCTTTTTGATTCAAAAATGCTTCAAATGAAAAATTCTTGGTCATGAAAGTTGTAAATTGGATCCTCCCATTTTCAAAAAGTACAAGAACTTGATCTAATTCATCCTAGAACTAAAGTTATGGCTTTGCAAAGTTGGGAAAAATCACTTAATTTTCACTTTTGTGTCAAAGAGGAAACTTGCAAAAACACTTGCCAAAGCCAAATGTGACCTCTAATTAATTTCTAATCATCACACAAACACCATACATGGCACATAATTCAGATTTGCCCAAATAATCTCTCACTTTCATGCCTTGGATCCCAAGTATCATAAGCCATTTATCATAAAAGTCACAAAGAGGAAAATCTTGCAAGAATGGTTCTTAGGGTTTTGTTTGATCTCTAATCAATCTCAAAGTGTCATAGCAACATTATATGGTACACTTTGCTGCAAATTGCCCAAGGGATGTCACATATCCATGACCAAAAACTTCAAAATGCAACAATTTGCAAAAAGGAAAAACATGTGACATCTCACCCTTCATCCATTTTAGATCACCTCAAAACATCCCATGGCCACCCTTGAAGCCAGCAGAACCCAGAGCAGCCCTAGGATAGCCTCTGCCACAGCCCATACATGAGGTACACCTACCATTAACTTTTTGGCCAATTGCCCCATGCTATTCCCACAGTGCATGTCACTTCCTCAGACCACTTCTAATAGTTTAGGGATATGTTATGGATCATAAAGCAGGCTGGACATGAGCTAGAAGGACACACACAAGCAGATTCACAAAAACTGCAAGTTTCCTTCATCTCTTCGAAACTCCACACACAGCCATCACACTTCAGTTTTCTCTTCAACAACAAGTCACACATCCTCCATAGAACCAAAATCAACCATTAAAACAGCCAAAAGTGTCACATACCTCAACTGTAAAACCTGCTATACCAGAACTCAAACTCCCAAATCAGCCACCATCAAAGGATTTTGTGCATTCCATTGATCTCAGGGGGTGTAGAGGAGGCTTATTGCATTAAGGAAAGGTCAGAAAAGCTCACTTTGACATCTCACGTCTCAGGTAAGCACAAGAATCAAATTTCTCAGAGCTTGTTTCTTTTGTTACAAATTGAAAATATATGTTATGCTGGTCATGTTGAGGCTTTTAGAATCAAAAATGGTGAAGATTTGAGTATTTTGTGGTCCTCTGAAATTTCACCCGTGAAATAACTTTGCTTCGATTCTCTTTTGTTCTTGGTTTGTAAATGATGTTTGAGGGGTGATTTGAATGGGGTTTGGGTAGAGGATCATTTCTGTGTGTTCAATTTGATGAGGGGTGGCCTGTAGAGCGTTTTAGGGTTTTGGACGCGCCGGAGAAGATGATCGGAGCTCCTCTCCGGTCACCTGAAAGTAATTAGGTCCTAACCGTAATTAATTAGCCAGCTTGCTTCGTGACCATTGGATGTGGATTAGGTTAGTTTTTGAGCGGCCCAGATCAACTCATTTAGCCCTAATCTGGTTTTATTAATTTAATTAATTATAATTAGATTAATTAAACTAGAGTGAATCCCAGCCTTTAAAAGGCGCGCGCAGTCAACCCTGTCCTCCTCAGTTCAAATCCAGGCCATCAGATCTAATTACTTTCCTTTTAATTCAATTTTATTTTCATTTTAATTCATTTTTCTTGCCCAATTTATTTAAAATAGCAAATCACTTCTAAAAAATCTCATTTTTTGCATCATACCTTAAAATATTTTTCTCTTTCTGAAAAAAAATTTTATTTTATTTTTTGCATAATTTTCTTATTTTAAAAATATTTAAATGTTTATTTTAATTAGTTAATGAGAATTAATTAATTAAAATAGCATTTAAGTTTCTAAAAATCACAAAAAAAATCACATTGCATTTTGACACATTTAGAAACATTATCTAACCCTTCAAACAAATTTCTTTTTGGTTCTTGATATATTTTGACATTTTTCTTTGGAATTAAAGTTCTTAAAAGGCAATATTTTTGTCCTAACTTAGAAAAATTCATTCTGCCTAACCTTGAAGAGTTTGATGATGGTTCTTTATGAATTGCATTCTTCATATCATGTAGTTTCTAGGATAAAATTGGTTTGAATTTATCTCTCATTTTCAATTTGTTGTGCATTTTCCCTTTTGAAGTGCCTTAAAACCCTAGCAAACTTAAGAAAATCATAACTTCCATTAGGTTAAGAGTTAGGTCCCCTCCTTTGGGAAATGAACTTATGTAGAGTTAGGGTTCCTTTGATCCCATTTTCAATTTTTTATCTTGTCAGTTGCTTCTGATTTTGAATTTTGCTTTGTGTCTTGTGCATAAACCCTAATTTTTGCTTTCATTTGCATTCATCTCTCATTTGCTTGCATACATGAACTTGCCATGACATTTTGTGCATCCACATGACATATGAGACATCTTAGGACACATTAGAATCATGTTTGATCATTGCATCATTCATTTGCCATGTTATGCATTCATTCCATTTCATAAACTTTCATGAACTTTCATGGTTCATGGCATGCTTCATCTGCATCCTCATCCTTGTATGATCATTCACAACTCTTGTCTTGTATTTGCACTATCTTATAGCATCATTGACATCATGTATATGCTTCTGAATTTGGTTTTTCATCATTGTGTTTCATCCCATTTGCATTGCATCTCATTTCTTGTTGCTAACTTTTCAGGTGGTAAGTGTTTGAGAAGTGAATTTGCCTTGACTTCTCCTAATCTTTTCTCATCTCTCTCATGCATTCATTGCTGCATTTTATTTTGTGTATTAGAGTGAGTTTGCTCATTCATGCTCCTTCTCCTCTTTCTTTCTCCAAGAAACTTATCTTCTTAAGTGAAGTAAGTTGTCTTGCTTCTTTCTGCTTAATCTCCTTTCCTCTGCTTCTTCCTTGGTGGCTTTTCTCTTGAAGATCTCTTTCAAGCTTCATAAACCCTAGGAACACCCAAGCATGATCATAATTAGGGTATGATTAGTCCCCCATTAGTTTTACCTTTGTGTCATCCTTGAGTCTTCTCTTCTCATCTCTTAATCAAGGACTAAACCTTAAAGGTTTTAAGGCTTTGTGATTAGGGTTGTGCCTGTATCCTTCTATTAGGATGTAGTGTATAACTTCAATCCTAAGTGTTAAACCCTTAATGTGTTTAAATCCTTTAATCAATCCACTTAATAATCACTAAGACATCAAGCTTGTAACTCGGGCCTTGCATTAGGGTTCTAATTCTTCCTTAATTGGTTAAGAAGGACTAACCCTAGTGTTAATGGACAAGTCCCCCTCAAGTTTCCTTACAAACCATAAAATCCATTTCTTAATCTTACCATTAACTAAAACCCATTTAATAAAGGCTTTGTTTTGTCATGAGGTTAATCCCAAATCATGGATTAAGTTGAGGAGCCTTCCTCAGCTTAAATGTTCTCATCTATTATCCTTCTATTAGGATGGTGTAATGGGTCCATTAAATCCTTGATTATGGCTTAAACTCATTACTTAACACTAAACAAAAACAACAAAAACATCTAAGTAAACACAAGTAGGTTGATGATCTTAACCCTACATCATGGTGATTAAGTGTGAGGTGTTTACTTCATACTTAAGGTATTCTCATTACCCCTAATCAGAGGGAGGATGTGATGAGTTTACTAACCCTTGGTTTGGGCTTAAGCTCATTTTCTTATGACAAATACCAAAGAGTAATAAAAGATTGAAAACACAAAAAACAAACAATAATCGTCTCCTCCGGGATTCGTTTCTCATCACATTCACTCACAAACGAGAACTTGCTTCTTCCGTCTAATGCAAGACAGTTTACACTTGAGCATAGACAAGTAAGTAATTCACAAGTCAATTTATCTTTCAGTCTCTTTGAGTCGAACTACGGTGTTCTGACTTCCTCATTGCACGAGAGGATACGTAGGCATAACTTAACAGTTATCGAACAAAAGTCTCTGTATATTCCCCCTCCTTCCAGCATTATTCTTTGAGCCTCATTGTCTTGAGCTTTGCACTCTTTCCTCACACTGACACTGCTTTATCTCACTTCATATTTCTTTTTGCACTGACACTTGCATTCTTTTCCAGCTTTTGCACATAAAATAGCACTGACACTACCCCTTTAAAACACAAATCTTTTAAGCGTGGATCCCGTCGAGTACGGCGGACAATCTGGGTGCTAATACCTTCCTAGGTTGTAACCAACCCCCTTTCTCAGTTTCTCTGGTTCGCAACCGTCTTATCCATCTTTTCTTAGGTTTATGCAGCATTACCTTTCCTTCGGGATAAAAATGCCTAGTTGGCGACTCTTTTCATTATTCTCTCTTTCACCGACCGTTCGCGTCTGTACCCCTTCTGACCAGGTGTCATTTGGTGGGAGCGACATTTGGCAGCAGCCTCTGCCTCAGTATTAGCTATTGGAACTTGTGACGCGAAGAGACGTCCGCTTCGGGTGAAGCCTCTGCCTCCTCCGACATTATCTACTTGTGGTGTATGAACTGAAGAATCAAGAAGGACTCTCTCTCTGTTGCAGTAAAGGTCTGAACCATAGTGCCATGGTACAACATTGTCTTTTTCATACAGAATAGGTCTCGGCACCGTGATGGTGACTGGACTGACTGTAGCAGAGGTAGGAACCGTTATTGTTTGCGGATCATAAAAGATGGTAACAGGACTTCTGATTGATGGTGGTGGTGATTGACTGAAGCTTTGTTGTTGAAACTGTTGTTGAGGTTGTTGCTGAAAATTATTGGAATCAGGGACCATTGCAGGGTCGTAGTATATAGTGACTGTGGAGACGTCATTGTTAATGGTTGTTGTAGTTGTAGAAGCGGATGCGATTGAACTAGTGTTTATTGAAGTGATGGAATAAGTGGTTGCTGATTTTGTATACAAGTCTGTAGCAACAATTGTCTTTGCAGTTGTAGGAGGAATACTGGTTGTTATTGTTGGTGTTGTAGAATTCGTTGTTGTTATTTGCAGGATACCATCTCTGATCAGGCCATTGATGCCACTTTTCAAGCTTGCACACCCATTGACGGAAAGTTTGCAAGATTCACAGCAGGCCTCACAACCTGGAAACACCTGGCATTTTAAAAGTCGAGCTTTGACCTCAGCCAGAGGTGTTTGAATGCTTGCAATATCTTCATTAAATTCATGGGTTAGCCTTCCTCGATTGCATTTATTCTGGGCCCACCATGGCTGGGCATAGGATTCTTCGTGACATTAGGAGGTGGTGCAAAATTTAGGTCCTTTGAATCAACCAGATCCTGGACCATCATGTTCAAAGCTCTGCACTTTTCTGTAGTATGGCCAGGTGCATTAGAATGAAAAGCACATATGGCGTTGACGTCATAATTTCTCGGAAGGTTCTGAGGATCTGGTGGAGCGAAAGCCCTTAACTCGACAAGATTAAGCTTCAGGAGTTGTGGCAGCAAGGTGGCATATGGAATTGGTATAAGGTCAATTACCCTGTTGACTTGAGATGGCCTTTGCTGGAAAGGACGTTGTTGTTGGTTGTTGCTGTTGTTGTAGGACCTCTGTTGAGGAAACTGTTGCTGTTGAGGAAAATGCTGTGGTTGTTGAGTGTATTGAGGAGGTGGAGTAGGAATAGTGACAACAGCAATTGATCTTGGCAGATACTGGGGTCTTCCTCTGCCCATATGTACAAAATTTGTTTCACCGGATCTGCGAGGCCCTGCAAATGGTTTCCTTGCACTTCTTGAACGGGCTCCGTTATCAGAAATCTTTCCCATTTTCAATAAGCTCTCAATTCTTTCCCCAACTATGACTACGTCTACAAAGCTAGTGGAAGAAAAAGCAGCCAACCTATCAATGTTAGTCCCCTGGAGGGTGTTCATGAACATATCTGCCATTTCCTTTTCTGACATCGGGGGTTGAACGGCAGCAGCTAATTGCCTCCATCTTTGAGTGTACTCTCTAAAGCTTTCCCAGGAAGACTGTGACATTCCCATTATAAGTGTTCTGTTTGGAGCCAACCCAGTCATCACTGCCATAAACTGGTTCATTTGGGCCCTCATCTCAGTCCTTTCATTGGCCATTTGGGTTCTCACGTCAGTCAGATCTTGTTGAACCTGGTCCATTTGTAAGCCCGGAAGGTTGTTTCTTGTCGGATACCGGTGAAATCGGTTGATGGGGAAGACTCTTCTACGAGCAATATTTCCTGAAACCACAACAGAGTGAGAAACAACAAAAACAAAACCTACAAAACAAAGAAATGATGTTAGTATGCAATGCAGGATGTCTATTTATCTTCCAAGGGTATCCGGTTTGGTTCTTTGGTTTTGACCTTCCAGACCTCGAGGAATGATGATGTTGAAGAAAGATAAAGCCCACAAAATAACAGAAACCATATACTACAAAGTGTAAAGATACATAGTTTGATTACAACAAAATTCCCATGGTGGGTCAAAATACAACAACAAAAATACAATCAAAATGAAGTACAAGTACAAAGAAATCAGACATCCAATCCATAATCATCCTTTCTGACTTCTTTCAGGTGAGCCTTAGTCACTGGGCCAACTGGATGCTCTGTGATGGTCCTGATAAGAAGGTTCCTGGTGGCAATGGAACTTGTCAACTTCTTGTGCTTGTCCTGGTCCTTTGATCTTTTCAACCCTGCCCGGAGCTTCAACTCAGAGATTTCCTTCTGTGCTGCTAACAAAGCCTCCTGGTTCTTCTTCTCACTAGCTTCCAGCTGCTTTATCCTTGCCTGGGTTCTCTGATCTTCCTGTGAACGAGCATCAATGATCCTGATCCACCTAACCTGACTCTCTTCCAAGTAATGTTCAGCTCTGGCCTTCTGAATCTTGGCTTCCTTGCAAGCATTCTTCAATACCAACTCCCCTGCTCTAGCCCTTCTGATGTAATCATATGTCTTCTCAATCTTGGTCATATGCTCGATCCGGAGCTTCTCTAACCTTTCATTATCCAGACGACTATCATTCCTCTCCCAGAAGGTCTTCTTTAAAGCTTCAGAGAGCTGAGTATTCCTTTCCTTCAACTTCTCAAACTCCTCTAAACTGACTGTGGCCACAGGCTCCACTGCTGATGGTCCAGGCACATCCTCTAAGGTGAATGGCATATGGGTGATCTGTCCCCTGATACGAGACCAATCAAGATACTGAGCTGAAGCTATGTTGTTGCACTTGCCAAGAATAGCAGTCCCCTTTGTCTGAATATTATCCCAAGCCCAAGCTGCTTGTCTGGCAATGGCAAGGTTGTGCTGAATGTCACAGTAAAGGGTTTTGGACAAGTCTCGCTCTCTTGGTGGATGTACCAAGGCATACCCTAATTGCCTTTTGAACAGCAAAGGATTGTAGTTGATGCAACCCTTCACTCCAATCAGGGGTACATTGGGATACTGCCCACAGCTAGTGATGATATCGCTGCCCTTGGTGCTCTGAGTACACCATCGGATGTCTTCTGATGTAAGGGCAATCATTCTCTTAGCCCAGTTCCTTGAATGATGAGGGTTCAGGAAAGCTTCTGACTTTGGAAAGTGCCTTAACAACCAACAATAGAAGAGAGGTGCACAACATCTGACTAATCTTCCCCTCTGCTTCTCATTCCTTTGATGCACTGATTAGTAAAAGTCTCCAAGCAAGGTAGGGATTGGATTATTCAACAAGAAAAGGTGGATAGCACTCTTGCTTACAAACATAGGCTCGTCTGCAAACAAGATGATACCATATATGCTAAGGGCCAGAAGAGCACAAACAGTGTTCCACTTCCCGGCTGCAGCATGAATGGTGGCCTGAGTAACCAAGAAGTCCAAATGAAGGCTTGGGATTCCAGCCTTGGTGGTCATGTTCTGGTCAATGAGGGTGGACTCTAAGTGCAGAGCCTTGGCTATATCTTCATTCTTGGGAACAGTCATCTCAGGGTTGAAAGGAATCCCTCTCCTGATGGGGACACCCAACAACATGGAGAACTCTTCCATCAAAGGTCCCAACTGAAAATCTGGGAAAGTGAAACATCTGAGAGGAGGGTCATAGAACTGAAGACATGTGTGGATCATGCTCCTCTGGGAGGCATCCAAGTCCATGATCATGTCCATAATGCCACCATAATGTTCCCTAAATAAAGGGACATGATCAGGAGTGATGAGTGTCTGAAACTGTCTGATGCCTGTCAGGGTGGGCTCAAAGAAATGGTAAGTGATGTTGCTTTTCCTGGATGGGTCCATGCCGACAATGGATGCTGATGAAGAAGACTGAGGAGAAGTACTGGAGAAGACTGTTCAAGACAACTGGAGAAGATATTGAAGAGGATCTCTGATGAAGATAACTGATGAAGATGGCTAATTCGGATAGCTGAAGGAATCTGAGCAGTAGAACAGGTCAAAACCAAACCAAAGATAAGATGTGGATACCCTGTAAAACAAATAGACAAATGTTAAATGATGCCAGATGATGTATGCAAAATAATATGCAAAGGGTTTGTGATTAAGTGCTGGATTTGTTATCTGTCTTGATAGGGTCCATGTGTGTTCATAAGTCCAGATGGAGGCTTAGAAAACCAGTAACCAGGTGGACTCAAATAAAGAGTCACAAGTCCAGGGTTTCACAAGAACAGTCCAAAATGATGTGATCTTAAAACAAAATTGGTAACAGGGTATGATGAGGCCATAGGTTCCTGCAAACCTGTAAACATCCCCAACCCCCTCACATGTATTGTTCTAGAACAAGGATCCTCAGACTTGGATCAGTTATGAGAAGTGTAAACACTTCTAACCTGGAGGTACAGTGTTTACAATAATCATAAAGGATCCTCCTCTAATTCACCTCAGATGCTGAAGGTCATAAAAAGGTCATCCAGACTTAGCAGGCTTCCCAGATAGCCATAGTACTACAGGAAATCCGTAGCACAGAGTTCTCAAGAAGAAACCCATGTCTGAACCGTGTTTCATATTCCCGCACCAGACCGAAATGGAATAGGAAAGAATATGAAGCCACTCTATCATATGTTTCACTCAGGCTCCCAGTATGGAACCTTACTCACTCAATAATCCCTCCCACCAAAACAGACAGAAGATCCAGCACACATGATATGATGATAACAGTATAAAATGCAAATAAATAGTAAATAAAAGCAATAAATAAAGCTGTACAAAAAGCATTAAATAAAGCACATAAACAACAAGCACTAGTAGCATATAACACCCCCATAAACACACAAATCAAACAAGCGCTAGGAGAAGCCCACAAAAAGAACCAGAAGCCCTGGTTGCAAGATAAAGCTTCCCCAGCAGAGTCGCCAAGTTGTCACTCCCCCAAAAAGACACCAGGGTCCCAGGGTACAGACGCGAACGGTCGGCGAAGAGAGAAATGAAATGAAGACAGATGTAGAGTCACCAGCTAGGCATTTTTATCCCTAAGGAAAGGTAATGCTGCATAAACCTAGAAAGAGATGGATAAGACGGTTGCGAACCAGAGAAACTTAGGAAGGGGGTTGGTTACAACCTAGGAAGGTATTAGCTCCTAGATTGTCCGTCGCACTCGACGGGATCCACGCTTAAAAGATTGTGTTTAAAGGGGTAGGTGTATGTGCTATCTGTGTGCAAAAAGCTAGGAATGAATGTACAGGTGTCAGTGCAAAAGGGCGAATTGCTCAGGAACTGAGGCTTAGAAAAGAATGCTGAAAGAGGGGGAAAACAAAGAAACTTTTGTTCGATAACTGTTAAGTTATGCCTATATATCCTCTCGTGCAATGAGGAAGTCAGAACACCATAGTTCGACTCAAAGAGACTGAAAGATAAATTGACTGTGAACTGCTTGCTTTTCTATGCTCAAGTGTATGACTCGTCTGGCTTGAGTGCTAACTGTCTTGCATTAGACGGAAGAAGCAAGTTCTCGTTTGTGAATGAGTGTGATGAGAAAAGAATCCCGAAGGAGACGGTTATTGTTTGTTTTTGATGTTTTCAATTTTGTTATTGTTTTTGGTGTTTTGCATAAGTTAATGAGCTTAAGCCTAAGTCAAGGGCTTGTAAACTCATTATATCCTCCCTGATTAGGGATAATGAGCCTACTTAAGTGTGAGATAAGCATCTCAACTTAATTACCATGATGATATAGGATTAAGATCATTAACCTACTTGTGATTAATTAGATGTTTTTGGGTTTTTGTTTAGTGTTAAGTAATGAGTTTAATCTCTAATCACAGATTAGTGAACTCATTACACCATCCTAATAGAAGGATAATAGATGAGAACACTTAAGCGGAGGAAGATACCTCAACTTAATCCATGGATAGGGATTAAATTCATTATATAACAAGCCTTTATTAAATGGATTTTAATTAAGGGATGAGATTAAGAAATGAAGTTTATGGTTTGTAAGACAACTTGAGGAGGACTTGTCCATTAAACACTAGGGTTAGTCCTTCTTAACCATAAGAAAGAATTAGAACCCTAATGTAAGGCCCAAGCTACAAGATGAAGTATTAGTGATTATTAATGTGATTTGATTAAGAGGTTTAAACAAATTAAAGGTTTAACACTTAGGATTAAAGTTATACACTCCATCCTAAGAGAAGGATGCAAGCATAACCCTAATTCCAAAGTCCTAAAACATTAAGAGTTTAGTCTCTGATTATTAAGATGAGAAGATAGACTCAACGAGACTCAAAGGTAAAAAAGCTAAGGGGGGCTAGACACAAATCTAATCATTATCATGCTTGGATATCCTATGGTTTGTTAGGCTTAAGAGGGAAGATCTTCAAGGAAGCCATCAATGGAAGAAGCAAATGAAAGGAGGAAGAAGCAGAAGAATAAGTTACTTACTTCCAAAGAAGATAAGTAACTTAAAGGAAGAAAGTGAGAGAGATGGAACATAAGTGAATTAGATTCACTTCAAAGACATGTAAATGCATATGAATGAGATAAGAAGAAGTGAGGAAGTGAAGGAAAATCCACCTCCCACAATAACTTACCAAAAGTTCCTAAAAAGGTTAGTATGAATGCATAAGGTATAAAGCATACATAAATGAATTGAAATGAGATGAAATGACCAAAGTCAGAAGTGATTATATAATGCAAATGGCATATGAGATGATGCAAAGTCATACAATGTACATATGAATGATCATACAAAGATGAGATGTCATGAAAGCATGCTTAGAAGTTTGAAAACACATGGATGTTTATGAAATGAGATGAATGAAAAGCATGGCAAATGAATGAAGAAATGTTCAAGCAATGTTCTGACATGTCCTAAGATGTCTAAGATGACATATGAATGCTTGATATGTCATGGCAAGTTCATATGATGGTGAATATGCAAGGTGAATGCAAATGAACATGAGAAATTAGGGTTTCATGGATATGTGAGATGCAAATGGATAAAACTGAAGCATACAACATGATAACAAATTTGAAACCAAGCTGAAACAAACCCTAATCCCATACTAGATCACACCCCAAAGGAGAAGGTCAGAAGCCTAACCTATCAAAAGTTATGATTTTCCTAAGTTTTCTAGGGTTTTTGGGTGATTCAAAGGGAAAAATGAAAATCAATTTGAAAATGCAAGATAAATTCATGGAGAAAATGACCTGTAAACTACATGCAATATGTAACTCAATGCAAAAAGAATCAAGTTCAAACTCTTCTTGGTTAGGCAGAAATGATTTTTTAAAATTAGGGTTTAAAAATGTTATTTTTATGACCCTTAATTCAAAGAAAATTGGCAAACTATGATCAAGCCTAAAAATAAATTTGTGTGAAGAGTTTGAAAATGTTTATAAATGCATTGGAATGATTCCTGATTTTTTTGGTGATATTTAGAAACTTAAATGTATTTTTAATTAATTAAAATACTTTAATTAATTAAATATAACATTTAAATATTTTAAAAATACTTTTTTGATGCAAAAAATAAAATAAAAATTGTTTTTGGATTGAGAAAAATATTTAATGTCAGAACGCAAAAGGAAATATTTTTGGAAAAAGTTTTGCTATTTTAAAATAAATGAGAAATAAAATGCAATAAAAATGAAATAAAAAACTAATTAAATGGAAAGTAATTTGATCCAGTGGTTGGGATTTGAATCTGGGGGGAGGGGTTTGACTGCGCGCGTCTTTGAACGGTCAGGATGTATTCTGGATAATTTGAATTAATTAAATAGATTAATCAGGTTTAGGGTTTAATGAAATGATCTGGGCCATCCGTTCACTAATTAAAAAACACATCCAATGGTCCACGTTTAAACTGGCAAACTAACCCTAATTAGCCTTAATTAATCTCAGGTGACCGGAGCTAAGCTCCGGCCATCTTCTCCGGTGAAACTCTCCCCTGAACTCTCTCAAAACCTCACAACAATGCATCAAACTCTCCAGAAATGATCAATGAACATTATTAAACAAGAATCCAAGCATGAAATCCTTTTATATTGCATCAACAACAAGAATCGAAGCAAACAAGTTTTACGGGCAAAATTTCAGAGCAAGCATACATGGTCATTTTTCACTCATTTTCAAAATAAATCATATCATTGTGATCAGTAAAGCATGTAGAATCATTCTATAACATGAAAACACGTTTCTGGAAAAAAAGTTATTGATGACTACTTGAGATGATGAACTACAAATATGGACTTTCAGAGCTCTCCCTTTGTGCAATCCACCCCCTTTGACCTCCTAAGGCTATTGGCAAGCTTGAATGAAGCTTAGAGTGGCTATTTTGAGTGTTTTTTTTCCTGAAGTTGCAGAAATCATGTTTGAGTTTGAGAGTGTTTTAGGCTATGGTGATGGGTGGGAAACGATCCTAGGGTGATGCTGAGTTGATTGGTGGAAGAAGTTCGAAGTTTTGATGGTTGTGCTATGAATTTCGAAGAGATGAAGGTTTCTTGAGGTTTTTGGCAATCCGAGTGTATGAGAGGTTTCAACCTTGTGTGTTGTATGAAAATGAGTTGCTTAATGTCCACATAAACAATGTTGATTGGCCAGAGGGTTGTTGTGGCACAGGCTGATTGGTATGGCAGCTTTTGCAAAAAGTCAAGATTATGTACTATGAGGTATGGGCACGGGTCAGAGATATTTTCATGGGGTTTCTGGCCTCAGCTTGGTTCAAGGATGGCCATGGGATTGAATTTGATGTGCTGGAAGGCTTGGATGAAGAGATGGCATAGATTTTGCAACTTTCCCTCTTTGAAGTTTCTTGGATCACAAACCATGAAAACCCTAGGTCGAATGCATAATTCTGATCTTTTGTAGTTGCATAGGCATGTTATGAAGTGTTTGTGCATATTATAGGTCATTAGAATGCTTGGCAAGTGAAATTGCAAAAATCCCTCTTTGGCATGAACTTGAAAATTATGTGATTTTTGCCAACTTTGAAAGGCCATATCTTGAGTTCTAAGATGAATCAAGACATGTTCTTGTACTTTTTGAAAATGGAAAGACCTAATCTACAACTTTCATGCCCAAGAATTTTTCATTTGAAGCATTTTTGGTCATGAAAGAGGAGGTTGAAAATCTTTCCCAAAATGGAAAGTTTGCATTTCAAGTCATTTCCAAAAATGGCAAGTTTGCAATTGGCTGCAAATTCTTCAATCTTGTGAACTTACAAACACTTATAAGATCAAATAAAGATCATTTAACTTCAATTTGATGAAAATGACCCTTTGGTTCCATTGTTGGGGCCTCAGATGCCCTGATTTTGACTTAACTTGCTCAGGAAGTTACCCAGTGAACAAATGACTTCCACAATGAGTTTCTTCATCAAACTTGGTACACATGATCCTTATAACATAATAAGAACATTAGAAACAAGAATGACCCAAAAATTTGGAGTTAAGGCCTCTGAAACCAAAACCCAAATTTTGGTCATCTGTGTAGTGAAAACCCTAGCTCTGCTTCCATGCTTTTGCCAGTTTTTGTGATCCCTTAACTTCCATGAACTTTGAGGAGCATAATATGATGGTAGAACCCACATGGACCCTCTTGGAAAGATTTAAGACCTTTGGGATGGCTCAGATGGATTCTTGGATTGCTCATATCACAAACCCTAGATGTAGATGAACTTGAACTTATGCAGTGAAGCAAATATGGAATATGAGATGTAATGCTTATGTTAAAACAAAAATGAAAGATCACAAGCCATGGTGTGATAAAGAGTGAGGGAAAATTTGGGGTGTTTACAACTGTCGCTCCCACCAAATGACACTCAGGTCAGAAGAGTCGCCAGCTAGGCATTTTTATCCCGAAGGAAAGGTAATGCTGCATAGACCTAGAAATATATGGATAAGACGGTTGCGAACCAGAGAAACTGAGGAAGGGGGTTGGTTACAACCTGGGAAGGTATTAGCACCCAGATTGTCCGCCGTACTCGACGGGATCCACGCTTAAAAGATTTGTGTTTTAAAGGGGTAGTGTCAGTGCAACTTGTGTATCAAAGCTGGAAAAGAATGCAAGTGTCAGTGCAAAAGAAAAGTGAAGTGTATAAGAGAAGTGTCAGTGTAAGAACAAGAATGAAATGCTCAAGACTATGAGGCTTAAAGAATAATGCTGGAAGGAGGGGGAATAAACAGAGACTTTTGTTCGATAACTCGTTAAGTTATGCCTACGTATCCTCTTGTGCAATGAGGAAGTCAGAACACCGTAGTTCGACTCAAAGAGACTGAAAGATAAATTGACTTGTGAACTGCTTACTTGTCTATGCTCAAGTGTATGACCTGTCTGGCTCAAGTGCAAACTGTCTTGCATTAGACGGAAGAAGCGAGTTCTCGTTTTGTGAGTGAAGATGATGAGAAAAGAATCCCGGAGGAGACGATTATTGTTTGTTTTTGGGTTTTTAATCTTTTATTGCTTTTGGAGTTTGTCATAAATTAATGAGCTTAAGCCTAAGCCAGGGGTTAGTAGACTCATCACATCCTCCCTCTGATTAGGGGTAATGAGAATACCTTAAGTATGAAGTATGCACCTCACACTTAATCACCATGGTGTAGGATTAAGATCATTAACCTACTTACATTTATTTAGATGTTTTTGGTATTTTTTTTTAATGTTGAGTAATGAGATTAAGCCATAATCAGGGATTTAATGGACTCATTACACCATCCTAATAGAAGGATAATAGATGAGAACATTTAAGCTGAGGAAGGCTCCTCAACTTAATCCATGATTAGGGATTAATCTCATGACAAAACAAAACCTTTATTAAATGGATTTTAATTAATGATAAGATGAAGAAATGATTTTTAGGGTTTGTAAGACAACTTGATGGGGACTTGTCCATTAACACTAGGGTTAGTCCTTCTTAACTAATTAAGGAAGAATTAGAACCCTAATGCAAGGCCCAAGTTACAAGCTTGATGTCTTGATGATTATTAGATGAGTTGATTAAAGGATTTAAACACATTAAGGGTTTAACACTTAGGATTAAAGTTATACACTCCATCCTAATAGAAGGATGCAGGCATAAGCTTAACCACAAAGCCTTAAAACCTTTAGGGTTTAGTCCTTGATTATGAGATGAGAAAAGAAGACTCAAAGATGACACAATGGTAAAATCTAAATGGGGTACTAATCAAAACCCTAATTGTCATCATACTTGGAGATCCTAGGGTTTTTGAGGCTTAAGAGAGAAAAGATCTTCAAAGAGCCACCAAGGAGAGAAGCAGATGAAAGGAGGAAGAAGCAAAGAGAAGCAAGACAACTTGCTTCACTTAAGAAGACAAGTTGCCTGAAGAAAGAAAGTAAGAGATGAACATGAATGAGCAAGCTCACTCTAATACAAAGACAAAATGCAGCAAGGATGCAAGAGAGATGAGAAGAGATTGTGAGAAGTGAAGGCAAATTCACTTCCCAACACAACTTACCACCTGAAAAGTTAGCAAAAGAAATGAAATGCAATGCAAATGAGATGAAATGTCATGATGCAAACCAAAGTCAGAACCATAAACATGATTTCAATGATGCTAAGAGATGATGCAAACACATGACAAGAGATGAGAATGATCAAACAAGCATAAGGATGCAAAGGAGGCATGCTTTGAACCATAGAAGTTCATGAATGTCTATGAGATGAAATGAACATATAACATGGCAAAGGAATTATACAATGATCAAACATGATTCTAATATGTCCTAAGATGTATTATGAATCATGTGGATGCACAAAATGTCATGGAAAGTCATTGAATGCAAGCAAATGAGAGATGGATGCAAAGGAAAGCACAAATTAGGGTTTACATACAACATGCACCACAAAAATCCAAAACCAGTAGCAAATGATAAGATAAAAAATTGAAAGTGGGATCAAAGTAACCTTAACCCTACACAAGTTCACTGCCCAAAGGAGGGGATCTAACTCTTAACCTAGTGCAAGTTATGAATTTTCTAAGTCAATTAGGGCTTCAAGGTACCTCACAATGAAAAATGCAAAACAAATTAAAAATGGAAAATCAATTCAAACCAATTTTATCCTATAAACTACATGCTATGGAGGATGCAATGCACGAAGAACCATCATCAAACTCTCAATGGTTAGGCATAATGGATTTTTCCAAGTTTGAACAAAAATATTGCCTTAAAATGAATTTAATTCCAATAAAAATTGTCAAAATGCATCAAGAACCAAAAAGAAATTTGGTTTGAGAGTTTGATAATGTTTCTAAATGTTTTGTAATGCAATGTGATTTTTTTTGGAATTTTTAAATACCTAAATGCATTTTTAATTAATTAATTTCCATTAACTAATTAAAAATAAACATTTAAATGATTTAAAAATGATTTTTAATGCAAAAAATAAAAATCAAAATATTTTTGGGTTCTAAAAAATAATGAAATGTTTGACAAATATTTTCAGAATTTTTAAATGTGTTTTGCTATTTTAAATAATTCGTAAAAGATAAATCAAATAAAATGAAATAAAAATTGAATTAAAGAGGAAGTATGCAAGATCCATGGCTGAGATTCAAACTTGGGGGTCAATGGTTGACTGTGCGCGCTAATTGAGGGTCAGGATCTCTTCTGGCTTAATTAACTTAAATGTGGTTTATTAAATTAATAAAAACAGATTAGGGTTTAATGAAATGATCTGGGCCACTCAAAACTTAAGCTAATCCAAATCCAATGGCCACGAATGCATCTGGCAAACTAATTAGGGTTAGGGTTTAATGACTTTCAGGTGACCGGAGGGAAGCTCCGGTCATCTTCTCCGGCGGGTCAAAAACCCTAAATCATGCTACAGGCCACCCCAACTCAAATTGAACACAGAGAAATGATCCTCTACCCAAACCCCATTCAAATCACCCTTCAAACATCATTTCTAAACCAAGAACAAAGGGAATCGAAGCAAAAAAGTTTTGCGGGTGAAATTTCAGAGAGCCATGAAATGATCATTTCTTCACCATTTTCAATTCCAAAGACATCAGCATGATCAGCATAACATACACTTTCATTTTATAACAAGAAAAACAAGCTCTGAAAAGTTTGAAGTTTGAAGCTACCTGAGATGATGAACTGTGAATGTGAGCTTTTCAGGCCTCTCTTTTGTGCAAAGTGTCACCTCTGAACCCCCTGAGATCAATGGAATGCCCAAAATCTTTTGTTGGTGGCTGATTTGTGAGTTTGTGTTCTGATATGGCAGGTTTCACAGTTAGGATATGTGAGGTTTCAAGCTCTTCTAATGGTGGATTTTGGTTCCATGGAAGGTGTATGATTCATTGGTGAAGGAAAAATGAATGTTTGATGGTTGATTAAAGAGATTCGAAGAGGAGAAGTTTTTGACAGTTTTTGTGGATGCTGGAATGTGGGAGCTTTCTGGCTGGAGTGTGGTGTGTTTTGGGATGCTTGATGTCCACATATTTGACTCTGATTGGGCAGAGAGTTGGTGGTGGCACTGTGGGATTGGCATGGGAAAAAATGAAAAAAGTCAAGATCTTGTATACTATGAGTATGGCTCGGGTCAGAGGAGATTTTAGGGCTTGTCCTGCCTCAGCTTGAGTCAAGGAAGGCCTTTGGATCTGACTTTGTGAGCTGGCTAGCCTTGATCAAGGGTTTCCAAGGTTCTTGCACATTTCCCTCTTTGGATTTTCTCATGAACCAAGGCAAGGAAACTTGTGATATTTTGGGCAAAATGTGACAAAATGAGTTATGTAATATTGTTATGCTGCTTTGATACCAATTGGAGTTCAATTCAAACATGAGAGGTCCCTTTTGCAAAGTTTCAAATTTGAAGCCCTTTATGAAAAATGCCTTATGTAACTTGTAATCCAAGGCATGGAAATGAAAAATTCTTGGCACAAATTTGACTTTTCTAAGTTGTAACATATTATAATGATGCAAAGAAGTCACTTAGAGGTCTTGAAAATGCTTGAAATTTGAATTTGCAAAAATCCCTCTTCGGTGCCAAAAGTGGAAATTTCATGATTTTTCCCAACTTTGCAAAGCCATAACTTTTGATCCAAAATGAATTAGAAAAAGTTCTTGTACTTTTTGAAAAGGGAATGATCCAATCTACAACTTTTATGACCAAAGTTTTCTCATTTGAAGCATTTTTGAATCAATTTGAGGAGGTTGAAAAACTTTTCCAAAATGGCAAGTTTACATTACAAGTCACTTTCCCAAAAAGGCAATTTTGCAAATGGCTTGAAATTTTCCGATTTTGTGAGCTTCTAACACCTTCTATGATCAAATAAAGATCATACACATTCAAAATGATGGAGAATACCCTTTGGTTGGGTCATTGGGGGCCTCAGATGCCCTGATTTTGCACTGACTTGCTCAAGAAGTCATCTATTGATCAGATGCCTTCCCCATTGAATTTCTTCATGAAAATTGATATGCATGATCCTCATAACATATAGAGACCAATAGAAACAAGAATGACCAAAAAATTTGGAGTTATGGCCTTTGAAACCAAAACCCTAATTTTAGGTCATCTGTGCAGTTAAACCTGGCTCTGCTTCCATGCCTTTCCCAGTTCTTGTGATTTCTTGACTTACTTGGCCTTGTGAGGGTATAATATGATGCTTTAACATTCATGGACCCCTTTGAAGATATTGATGACCTTTGGAGTGGCTCAAAACGCTCAGGGATGGCTCAGACCACAAACCCTAGATGCAGATGACTTTGAATCAATGCAGTGAAGCAAATATGCAATATGAGATGAGGTGATTGAACTTATGCATATGAAAAGATCACAAGCCATGGTGTGAATGGGTGAGGGCAAATTTGGGGTGTTTACAGCTGCCCCTATTCAAACATGAGTTAGCTATGTAGAATGTAAGCAACGGCTTAACAGGCAAACAAGATAACTTGTGGTTGAATACCAAAGACAGTCCAAAATTTGCACTCATAGAATGAAGAAGAAAAGGGATATAGATTGTAAAAGAAAATAAAGTATGTTTATAAAGTGTGGGCGACGGAGGACGACCGTCGAGCAGAGGACGACTGCTGGGGATATAGCAATGACAGGGACGGCCGACATGCTGGGGATATAAGAGATTATGATGGGGACGACCATCAAAATAAAGCAACAAAGATTCTCTGGGGATTAAAGGTAAATGATGGGGACGACCATCGGGGTCAAGGCATAAATGAATTAAATGATGATGTACGGTCATCAAAGGTGAAGGACGATCACCTAGCAGGGGACGGCTGCTCTGTTGGGGATAAGATGAGGGACGGTCATCCATTGGTGAAGGACGATCACCTGGAAAGGTACGGTTGCCAAAAAGTATCGCGACATAGGACGAATGCCGGATAAAAAAAGGTCGACGATGGGGACGGCCATCGGATAGACATGATGAAGGACGATCATCAAGAGGTGAAGGACGATCACCTGGCAGGGTACGGTTGCCGAAAGGTATCATGACATAGGACGAATGTCAGATAACAAAATCAACGGTGGGGGACGACCATCAGATAGAATGATGAAGGACGATCATCAAGAGGTGAAGGACGATCACCTAGCAGGGGACGGCTGCTGAAAATATCACGACATAGGACGGATGTCGGATAGGAAGAGGTTCTAATGAATAGAGACTCCACTGGGGGTGATGAAGGAAGATCATCAAAAAGGTGAGGGACGATCACCTGGCAGGGTACGGCTGCCGAAAGGTATCATGACATAGGACGAATGTCAGATAGAAAGGAAATAATTCACTGGGATTTGTTGGGACTCTTCTGGGGAATAGTAGACACAGACGAGTGTCTAAATTCAAGAAGACATAAGTGTTTGACACGGTGCATAGATTAAAGAAGCGGACGAGCATCCTTAAGACCATGATACATACGAGTATCAGTAGAAACAAACGCTTGACGCATGTCCAGAGATGATGATACGGACGAGTATCAACTGGTTAACAAGGAACACGGACGAGTGTTGATTCTGAGGGGATTTAAGTGGTATATACAAGATACGGACGAGTATATGTAATAAGAAAACATGGATGAGACACATACGAGTGTTCAACTTGCTGTGGAAAGCACGACACAGACGGGTGTCGGAAGAAGTGTATTATAAACAAGTATTCAGGTAACTATGCTGGGGGGAAGCAACACAGACGGGTGTTAGGGAAGTGTATAGATATATGTAAACATGTGTTGCGAGTGCAAAGGGGACGCTTTGGCTTTCCGCTGGGGATATGGCACAGACGAGTGTCAAAAGGTATCTGTTTGCTGTATTTGGGGGTGTAATACTTTGGCTTTCTGGTGGGGAATTTGGGAAATATTCTGTATATTGTTGACGGATGGTCAGTTTACAAATGTTCAGTTCGACACATGGCTTATGATTAGGCAATATGTTTGATTTTTTGCCGTAATGCTCCGTATTAGACGGAATGCTACGCTCTGTGGAGAGAATATGATGCGAATGCTATGATTATACAAAGATACCGATCCGGGATTCCGGATCCCGCTGTTGTGGAGATCTCTGGCTGATCTGCTTGAAGTGGGTTTCCCAGCTGGGGGTGAGATCATTGGTAGACCTGATAAGATGTATGACTCTTCTTGGGGAAATAGGTCACTGATAGACCTATCTTTGTAATGAGGAGCCCAGCTGGGGATGCAGACACTTTTGTCACTTTGTTGTGTGGGAATTTCAGACATTGCTCATCTGGGAGAGGCTGAAGCTCTGTGGGGAGATGGTTCCCGGCTTAGTACTCTATTGGGGGAAGAAAAGACCACTGAACAGTCTTTTTAGAGATTTCTGTGGGAATCCTGCTGAGGATAAGGATATCTGACAACTCAGCTGGGGATGTGAGCACCTTCTGATGCTGCTTTGAAGAAAATGTGTTGGAGAAATAATGTCTGGAAATTCTGATGGGGAGAAAGCACTTCCGGTGCTAATCGGGAGATAGACTGAGTAGATAATGATTTAGACAGCTTGCTGGGGAGAAGCCTTCATTCCCCATGTTGTATTCTGAACACCTGCAATCCTGTAAAGACAAAGAAACGTACAAGCATCCCGAGATATTCCTTATTGGATTCCGTCATAGGAGTTTAGGCACTCCCCGGAGTAAGTATATTTCCTATAAGCACTTATTTTTAGAAGGGAAGCATCTGTATTTATGCAATTAATATCTTAAAGACATCGGACATTTTTTGCAAACGAAAATAACATGTACGAGACAAAACATGACTGAAAATCTGATTTTATTAATTTACGTGCCCTGAATTGGCAAGATACAGTCAGAGAAACAGATCCCCTGAAATGAGGAAACCGTTACAAATTGAGAAGCAAAAAGACAGTGGCAATGTTGATGACACTTCATGGAGCTTTCCCTTTTGCTATGACTCGTATGACATTGACGTTCTTCTCACCTTGCTTTCTGAAGAAGGCTGATTCTGACCGAAGCTCGAACCCTTCGAAACTTGCCAAGTTGTAAGTGATACAGATGAATTCAGAATGCAGTTGTTCGCTTATTCCCTTATTTTGCGTGGATCGCCCTTTCGGGTTTTCAATCCACCGGGATACCCTTTTTTTCCTGAGTTGTCCAATGTGGCTTTTCAACTCAGCGGGTGTACATTTTTATTTATTTTTCCCTTATTTTTGCCCGAGTCTTTTATTCTGTTTTTGACTCGCCGGGATGCCCTATTTTTTCCTGGACTTACATTCTGTTTTTATGTCCAGCGGAAATCTTCACCATCCATAGTACTGAGCATCAGTGCTCCTCCAGAGAAAACTTTCTTTACTATGAACGGACCATCATAATTCGGAGTCCACTTGCCCCTGTGGTCTGTATGAGGAGGGAGGAGTCTTTTCAGCACAAGATCTCCTACTTGGTACTCTCGCATCCTGACTTTCTGATCGAAGGCTTTCTTCATTCTTTTCTGATACAGCTGCCCATGACAAATTGCAGCCAATCTCTTTTCTTCAATCAGACTTAGTTGTTCATACCGGGATCGGACCCACTCTGCTTCGTTCAATTTGACATCCATCAGTACCCGCAGGGAGGGTAATTCAACTTCAACAGGTAGGACTGCCTCCATACCATAAACAAGTTGATACGGTGTTGCCCCAGTGGATGTTCTGATGGACGTACGGTAACCATGCAAGGCAAATGGCAGCATTTCGTGCCAGTCCTTGTAGGTGACTACCATCTTCTGCACAATCTTCTTGATATTCTTGTTAGCTGCCTCAACAGCGCCATTCATCTTTGGCCTGTAAGGAGAAGAGTTGTGGTGTTGGATCTTGAAGTCCCGGCATAGTTCTGCCATCATTTTGTTGTTTAAATTGGAACCATTATCAGTAATGATTCGCTCGGGTACTCCATACCGACAGATGATATCTCTCTTTAGAAATCGGGCTACCACTTGCCTTGTAACATTTTCATAAGAAGCCGCTTCAACCCACTTGGTAAAATAGTCAATAGCAACCAGGATGAATCTGTGGCCATTTGAAGCAGTTGGTTCAATCTTTCCAATCATATCAATGCCCCACATGGCAAAGGGCCAGGGTGAAGACATCATATTCAAAAGATTCGGAGGCACATGCACTTTATCCGCATAAATCTGGCATTTATGACATTTTCTGGCATAAGCACAACAATCTGCGTCCATTGTGATCCATTAATAGCCTGATCTTAGCAACTTTTTAGCCATTGCATGCCCTCCTGCATGGGTGCCAAAGGATCCTTCGTGCACCTCGTGCATCAACAAGTCTGCCTCTATCTTATCAACGCATCTGAGGAGTACCATATCAAAGTTTCTCTTGTATAGGGAACCATCAGTATTCAGGAAGAAACTACCAGCTAGCCTTCTTAATGTCTTCTTATCATTGGAAGATGCCCCAGGTGGGTACGTTTGATCCTCTAAGAAACATTTGATGTCGTGGAACCAAGGCTTATCATCTTTGACAACCTCTGCTGAGAACACGTATGCTGGTCTGTCAAGTCTGGACACTGAGATCCGAGGTACAAAGTTGGCAACTTGTACTTTGATCATGGATGAAATGGTAGCCAGAGCATCTGCAAACTGATTTTCTTCTCGTGGGATATACTCAAGCTTGACCGTTGTGAAGAAAGTCAATAACCTTCTTGTATAATCCCGATAAGGTATCAGATGATCTTGGTGGGTGTACCATTTACCGTTGGTTTGATTAATTACCAGAGCCGAATCTCCGAACACAGTCAAAGTCTTGATCCTGAGGTTAATGGCTTCCTCAAGACCCATAATACAAGCTTCGTATTCAGCTTCGTTGTTAGTGCAGTTAAAGGTGAGTTTCACCGAGAAAGGCATGTGAACTCCTTTAGGTGTAATGAGTACTGCACCAACACCACGACCATTCATATTAACAGCCCCATCAAACATCATAGTCCATTCTTCTTCTGGGTCAGGCCCTTCAGTGTGAACAGGCTCTTCATGATCTTTCGCTTTTATGAACATGATGTCTTCATCAGGGAAGTCAAATCTCATAGGCTGGTAATCATCAATAGGTTGCTCAGCAAGATAATCAGACAATACATTGCCTTTGATGGCTTTTCGAGATGTGTATTGAATATCATATTCTGTGAGGATCATTTGCCATCTTGCAACCCGTCCGGTAAGCGCTGGCTTCTCAAATATATACTTGACTGGGTCCATCTTTGATATCAATAAAGTAGTGTGGGTCAACATATACTGTCTCAGTCGGCGAGCAGCCCACGCTAAAGAACATCAAGTTTTCTCGAGCAATGAATAACGTTGTTCACAGTCGGTAAACTTTTTGCTTAGGTAGTATATTGCATACAATTTTCGACCAGACTCGTCATGCTGGCCTAGCACACACCCCATTGACTCTTCCAATACTGTCAAGTACATGATTAGAGGTATTCCTTCAACTGGTGGCATAAGGATTGGAGGCTCTTGTAAGTATTCCTTGATTTTGTCAAAAGCCCTTTGGCAGTCTTCATTCCACCTGACTGTTTGTTCTTTTCTTAACAGCTTGAACAGAGGTTCGCAGGTTGCTGTAAGGTGAGATATGAACCTTGAAATGTAGTTCAATCTACCTAAGAACCCCCGAACTTCTTTTTCAGTCTTCGGCGCTGGCATTTCTTGAATGGCTTTTACTTTATCAGGGTCAACTTCAATCCCTTTCTCACTTACAATGAATCCCAGCAGCTTACCGGATCGCACCCCGAATGTGCATTTGTTGGGGTTTAGCTTCAATTGGTACTTCCTCAGACGCTTGAATAACTTCAACAGATTCACCAGGTGGTCTTCTTCTGTGAGGGACTTGGCAATCATGTCATCCACATAACATTCAATTTCTTTGTGGATCATGTCATGGAACAATGTTACCATAGCCCGCTGATAAGTGGCACCCGCATTCTTCAGTCCGAATGGCATCACCTTATAACAGAATATGCCCCAGGGTGTGATGAAAGTTGTCTTCTCCATGTCTTCAGGTGACATATTGATCTGATTATATCCCGAAAATCCATCCATGAAGGAAAACACCGAGAACTGAGCCATATTATCAACCAATACATCAATGTGAGGTAAGGGGAAGTCATCTTTCGGGTTGGCTCTGTTCAGGTCCCGGTAATCCACACACATTCTCACCTTGCCGTCCTTCTTAGGCATAGGTACAATATTAGCAACCCACGGCGGGTAACTAGTTACAGCAAGGAACCCGACATCCCATTGTTTTTGTACCTCCTCTTTAATCTTCATTGCCATATCTGGGCGAGTACGACGCAATTTCTGTTTCACCGGTGGGCAGTCTTCTTTCAGGGGCAGCTTGTGCATAACAATATCGGTGTCCAACCCTGGCATATCTTGATAAGACCAAGCAAAGACATCCACATATTCCAGGAGCATGTCAATCAGTTGTTCTTTCACTGAATCCTGCAGGCAGGCCCCAATCTTAACTTCTTTCACGTCTTCTTCTGTACCAAGATTAACCGTTTCAATCTCCTCCTGATGAGGAGTGATGACCTTCTCCTATTGCCTTAACAACCTGGCTAGCTCTTCGGGTAGCTCATAATCTTCTTCAACCTCTTCATCAGCTTGATTGATTGGATTGTCAAAGTCATACGAAGTCATAGCAGTGTTGTTGTCGGTGCAGTCTGAAAGGCACTCTCTGCAAGGGCTTAGATTGTTTATTTTAGTGATCAATTTTAATCTTGTTTAGAAAAAGTGAAAAATGAAGTTATCATTTTGAAAAACATTGCCATTTTATTTTTGTACAAAAAGAAAAATGAAAAACAGTGAGCGGAAAAGGAAAAGACTCATTTGCAAAAGATGTCCGATATTCATTGATTGATCTGATTGCACAAAATTACAAGATGGCCCGATTACAAAATGAGTCTTGACATCTTGGGCAAGATGCAAGACTTTGATGCATGCTTTAAAAATACAGGAAATAATAATTACTCTGCAGGAGTAACCCTTATAATTTCCTGGGAAGACCAGTTAAGTACTTGGCTCCCCGGGATCCTTGGACGTATCCAGCTCTCCAGGTTGCGGTCGCTTTCCTCCTCGTCTTCCAAGTTGTTTATAGCATCCGGGGTGAGCATCCCCCCGCTGACAAAGTTGGGCTCTTTTGCAGCCTCTGATTGATCTTGTTGAGTTGGTTTGTAACCCAACCCAAATCTGTCTTCTTTCTTTTCCACAGGCAGCAGCTTGCCCCAGCCTTGGGTAGTTCCCTCTTCAACAACCTTCCTGGCTTGCTGATATGACATCATGGAAGTTCCTAGTACAGCGGATGCTTCATTAATGTTCAGGGCCTCAAACCCCTGGCTCATAGTTTCATGGATTTCTCCATCCATTTCTATGTACTTATACGTAGCCAGATGGCTAACAAAGATGTCTTCTTCCCCACAGATGGTGATGATCTGGCCTTCCCACTCGAATTTCAGCTTCTGGTGAAGGGTAGACGTAACAACGCCGGCGACATGGATCCAGGGTCTACCCAACAAACAGCTGTAGGCCGGCTGAATGTCCATCACATAGAAGGTAATTTTAAAAGTCTGCGGGCCAATCATCATAGGCAGATCAATCTCCCCCAGCACTGATCTTTTAGAGCCATCGAATGCTCTCACCACCAAATTACTCGGACGCAGTGCCAAGCCATCATAATCCAGCTTCACTAAGGCTTTCTTTGGTAGAACATTGAGTGATGACCCAGTGTCCACCAGTACATGAGATAGAACGACACCCTTGCACTCTAGAGTGATGTGTAAAGTCTTGTTGTGGTTACGTCCCTCAGTTGTTAAGTCAGCATTGGTAAAGCCCAGTCCATGACTGGTATTGACATTTGCCACCACAGTTTCTAGCTGGTTAACGGTAATCTCTTCTGGTACGTACGCTGCATGCAGGACTTTCAATAATGCATTCCTGTGAGCTTCAGAACACATCAACAGGGATAATATGGAGATTTTTGAGGGAGTTTGGTGAAGCTGATCCACCACCTTGTAATCACTTCTCTTTATGATTCTCATAAACTCGTCTACATCTTGTTCAAAAGATGTCTTCTGAGTTTCTTTGACAGTCGGCTCTTCAAGTACCACACTCTTTCCTTTTGCTTTGGCAGCAGCTTCTGCTTCAACATTAGGTCTCTGAGTTTGTGATGCGAAAAGGCGTCCGCTTCTGGTGAAGCCTCCGCCTCCCCCAACATTATTAATTTGTGGAGAAGAGGTTGAAGAATCCAAAGTTATTTTCTCCCCGTTGCAGTAAAGATCAGAGCCATAATGCCAAGGTATGGCATTACTGCTTTCATATGGAACTGGTCCAGGCACCGTAATAGTAACTGGACTGACTGCAACAGAGGAGGGTACTGAAAATGGTGTGTGGATCGTAGTAAATTGTGACTAGTGATCTGGCAGGAGGTGCCATTGTTTGTTGCTGAAAGTTGTTATCTGGAGGAACAATTGACGGATCATAGTAGATGGTAACTGCGGAGACATCTTCATTAAGTCTTGCTGGTGTTGTAGAAGATTCTGCTGATAAAATGGATGCTGATGTTGTAGAAGAAAGAGTTGTTGACACTTGCTTTGTTGAAGTGATGGATGGAGCCATTGCTGATGATATTGATGAATCGGTTGGAATGATTGTTGCTACTGTTGTAGAAGAATCAGGAATTGTTGTTAAAGGAATTGCTGGATTTGTAGGCGCCGTTGTTGAGATCTGAAGTATACCATCTTTGATAAGACCATCTATGCCGCTTCTTAAATTATCACACCCGTTGACTGCAATGTTGCAATACCCACAACCGAGCTCACACCCGGGAAACACCTGGCACTCTAGAAGCTGAGCTTTAATTTCGACTAAAGGCGTTCGAATCTGTGCAACACTGGTGATCAAAGTAGATGGCTTGTCTTCCTCAATGGCATTAATCCTTGGCCCACCATGGTTAGGCATAGGATTCTTGTTGACATTTGGGGGGGTGCGAAGTTGAGGGCTTTAGAATCCACCAGATCTTGGACTTTCATTTGCAAGGCCCTGCATTTTTCCGTATTGTGGCCAGGTGCATTGGAGTGGAAAGCACATCTGGCGTTGACATCATAATTCCTTGGGAGATTGGAGGGATCTGGTGGTGCCAAGATCCTTAACTCAACCAAGTTGAGCTTCAGGAGTTGTGGCAATAAGGCAGCATAAGGCATAGGGATAGGGTCAATTACCTTGTTTGCATGTGATGGTCTTGGTTGAAAGGGTCGTTGTTGTTGATTGCTGTTGCTATTGTTGTAGGTTCTCTGTGGCGGATACTGAACTTGTTGTTGATAATGTGGTTGTTGTGGTTGCTGATATGCTAATTGCTGAGGAATCGGAGCTGGAATAGTGACAACCGCTACTGATCTGTGAACATACTGAGGTCTGCCCCTGCCGGCATGAACGGAATTTGTCTCACCGGTCCTTCGAGGTCCCACAAAAGGCTTCCTGGGATTACTGGACGAACTTGCACCATTATCAGAAATTTTTCCCATTTTCAAAAGGCTTTCAATCCTTTCCCCAGCTATAACTACGTCAGCAAAACTGGTGGAAGAAAAGGCAGCTAGCCTATCAATGTATGTTCCTTGCAAAGTATTCATGAACATGTCGGCCATTTCCCTTTCTGACATGGGTGGTTGGACAGCAGCAGCAAGCTGTCTCCACCTTTGGGCATATTCCCTGAAGCTTTCTCTGGAGGATTGAGACATTCCCATTAGGAGGGTCCTGTTAGGAGCCATGTCCAGATTGTATTGGTACTGCTTGATGAAATCTCCAGCTAGGTCCTTCCAGCATCTGATAGTGGCTCTGGTCAGGTGTGAATACCACTCTCTTGAAGCCCCAGTCAAACTGTCTTCAAAGTAGAACATCCACAGCTTTTCATCCATAGTATAAGCTTTAAGTCTCCCCAGAAAGGACTGTAGGTGAGTTCGTGGACAGGAAGTTCCATTGTATTTCTCGAAGCACGGGGGTTTAAACTTGTGGGGAATTCTTACCCCATCCACTAACCCCATATCCATTACATCGAAGCCTAAGGAATTTTGAGACTCTAGAGATCTCAACTTCTCAGCAATTTCATCAATCCTCCTATCATAGACTTCATCCCCAGCTCCCATTACAGTAAACTGCTCTTCTTGAGGATCTTCCTGCAAGATCCTGCCTGCAGCAGTGTTGCCCTGTACATTTCTTGGGATGTTGACTTCCGGATCTAGATGGGGTCCAAATACTGGTGGGTTAACATGAGGCTGACCTCCCTCATTATTACTAGTCCCTCCAGTCCCAGGATGAGGTTCCTCGGGGGTTTGTCTTTCTACCAATGCCCTTAGCCTTTCCTGACTCTGGGCCAAGCCAGTCATTACAGTCATGAATTGAGCCATTTGGTTCCTCATCTCCACTCTTTCATTAGCCATCTGAGTTCTGACCTCAGTCAGGTCCTGCTGTACTTGATCCATTTGGATACCAGGAAGGTTGTTACGAGTAGGGTACCGGTGCGTACGGTTGACAGGGAATACTCTTCTGCGAGCAATATTTCCTGAGACACAACAGAGTTAGAAGCAAACAAAATAAAAGTAAAACCTACAAAACAAAACAAAGTTAGTATGCAATGCAGTATGCTTTATTTGTTTTCCAAGGTATCCGGCTTGGTTCTTGGTTTTGACCTTTCCAGACCCCGAGGAAGACGCTTTGATGTTGTTGGGAAAAAAAAGGAAACCCCGCAATGGAAACAAACTAAAATATATTACAAATGGTGAATCATACATAGTTTGTTTTACAACATATGCCCCTGAAGGGTCAAAATACAACACAAAAGAAAAGTACATCAAATGAAAACAACAACAATCAAAAAGTCAGACATCTAGTCCAAACTCATCCTCCTTAACCACCTTCAACAGTGCTTCAGTCACTGGACCAGCTGGATGCTCTGTGATGTTTCTGATGAGGAGGTTCCTGGTGGCAATGGCAGTGGTCAGCGTCTTGTGACTGTCCTGGTCCTTTGATCTCTTCAATCCAGCCCTAAGCTTCAACTCTGAAATCTCTTTCTGGGCTGCCAACAAAGCTTCCTATTGCTTCTTTTCATTGGCCTCTAACTGCTCAATCCTGGCTTGAGTCCTCTGATCTCTTAAGTACGGGCTTTAGTGATCCTGACCCACCTAGCTTGACTTTCTTGCAGATAAAGATCAGTCCTAGCCTTTTGAAGCTTGGCCTCTTTACAGGCATTCTTCAATATGCTCCCCAGCTCTTGCTTTCTTGATGTAGTCCTCTGTTTTCTCAATCTTGGCCAGATGATCTACCCTAAGCTTCTCCAACCTCTTAATGTCCAGACGACCATCACTCCTCTCCCAGAGGGTCTTCTTCAGAGCTTGAGACAGATTCTCATTCCTCTCCTTCAACTTTTCAAACTCTTCCAGGCTGACAGTGGCTGCTGGCTGAGCTGTAGATGGTCCAGGTGTATCCTCAGTGGTGAAAGGCATTCCAGTAATCTGAGCTCTAGTACGGGACCAGTCATAGTACTGAGCTGAAGCAACATTATTGCACCTTCCAAGAATAGCCATTCCTTTTGTTGGATGTTATCCCAAGCCCAGGATGCCTGTCTGACAGCAGCTAGATTAGGCTTTATCTCACAATACCGGGTCTCAGCTAAATCTTGCACTCTAGGAGGGTGAACCAAAGCATAGCCTAGTTGTCTCTTAAACAGCAAAGGATTGTAGTTGATACAACCCTTTACTCCTATCAGAGGTACATTTGGGTATTGCCCACAGCTGGTGATTATGTCTTTGCCTTTGGTGCTCTGGGTGCACCATCTGATGTCATCTGAAGACAAAGCAATAAGTCTCTTAGCCCAATTCTTCTGTTGGTGAGGATTCAGGAAGGCATCTGTCTTAGGTAGGTGTTTGAGCAGCCAGGTGTGAAACAAAGGAGCACAGCATCTCACCAACTTCCCCCTTTGTTTCTCATTCCTCTGATGAATGGAGTAATAGAAATCTCCCAGCAATGTGGGTACTGGGTTCCTCATAAGGAAAAGATGAATGGCATTCTTGCTGATAAATTTGGGCTCATTTGCAAACAGTATAACCCCATATATGCTGAGAGCTAGCAATGCACAAACTGCCCTCCATTATCCCAAAAAGGCCTTCAGGATGGCCTGAGAAATCAAGAAGTCTAAGTGTAAACCAGGGATCCCAACTTTTGTTGCCATGTTCTGCTCAATCAAAGTAGGCTCCAGGTACAGTGCTTTTGCTACTTCTTCATTGCTGGGAGAAGTCATTTCTGGGTTGAAGGGGATTCCACCCCTGACAGGTACTCCAATCAATGATGAAAACTCCTCCAACAGAGGTCCTAACTGAAAGTCTGAAAATGTGAAACATCTCAAAGGAGGATCATAAAACTGTAAGCAGGTGTGGATCATGCTCCTCTGAGAAGGGTCTAGGTCCATAACCATATCAAAGATACCTCCATAATGCTCTTTGAACAAAGGGATGTGGTCAGGGGTGATAAGTGACTGGACCTACCTGATACCAGTCAACACAGGCTCAAAGAAATGGTAAGATATATTGCTCTTCCTGGGTGCAGCCATGAATGTTGATGAAGAGATGAAGACAAGTGCTGATGAAGATCAAGGCTGATACTGGAGATGAGCCATTGACAGGCTGATGCTGATGATGATGAAGATGACTGAAGCAGATAACTGAAGAGAATAGCTGAAGCAGATAACTGATGGAACAGAGGTCTATGCAGATGAAGGGGTCAAAACCAAGCCAAATATAATGTGGATACCCTGAAAAACAAATAAACAAATGTCAAATGATGCAATGATGATGTATGCAAATGATATGCAAGGGTTTGTGATCAAGCTGGATCTGATTATCTGTCTTGATATAAGGCCCATGTATGTTCAAGAAGTCTAGGTGGAGGTTTAGAAATCCAGTAACCAGGGTGGGGGAATCAAATAAAGAGTCACATGTCCAGGGTTAATCACAAGAACTGTCCAAAGTGTAGTACTCTTAAACAAAACAAAAACAAGGTATGTTGTGGCCCAGGGTACCTGCAAACCTGTAAACAGCCCAACCCTCTCACATGCAGTGTTCTAGAACAAGGATCCTCAGACTTGGATCAGTTATGAGAAGTGTAAACACTTCTAACCCGGAGGTACAGTGTTTACAATAACCATAAAAGATCCTCCTCTAATTCACCTCAGTTTCTGAAGGTCAATAATAAAGGTCATCCAGACTTAGCAGGCTTCCCAGATAGCCCTAGCACTACAGGAAATCTGTAGCACAGAGTTCTCAAGAAGAAACCCACATCTGAACCGTGTTCCATATTCCCGCACCAGACCGAAATGGAATGGGAAAGAACATGAACCACTCTAGCCTAGGTGTCACTCAGGTCCCAGGTATGGGACCTCAATCTCTCAATAGAACCCCACCCATCAAAACAACAAACCAGATCCAGCAAGATGACAGTATGACAGTATGATGTATAAAACTCTAAAGAAAGCAATAAACAAGATTGTACATAAAGCAATAAATAAGGCAAATAAATAAACACACATAGCACATAACACCCCAGTAAACACAAATCAAACAAGCGCTAGGAGGAACCCACAAAAAGAACCAAAAGCCCTGGTTACAGTATAAGGTTCCCCAGCAGAGTCGCCAAGCTGTCGCTCCCACCAAATGACACTCAGGTCAGAAGGGGTACAGACGCGAACGGTCGGCGAAGGAGGAAGAAATGAATAGAGTCGCCAGCTAGGAATTTTTATCCCGAAGGAAAGGTAATGCTGCATAGACCTAGAAAGATATGGATAAGACAGTTGCGAACCAGAGAAACTGAGGAAGGGGGTTGGTTACAACCTGGGAAGGTATTAGCACCCAGATTGTCCGCCGTACTCGACGGGATCCACGCTTAAAAGATTTGTGTTTTAAAGGGGTAGTGTCAGTGCAACTTGTGTATCAAAGCTGGAAAAGAATGCAAGTGTCAGTGCAAAAGAAAAGTGAAGTGTATAAGAGAAGTGTCAGTGTAAGAACAAGAATGAAATGCTCAAGACTATGAGGCTTAAAGAATAATGCTGGAAGGAGGGGGAATAAACAGAGACTTTTGTTCGATAACTCGTTAAGTTATGCCTACGTATCCTCTTGTGCAATGAGGAAGTCAGAACACCGTAGTTCGACTCAAAGAGATTGAAAGATAAATTGACTTGTGAACTGCTTACTTGTCTATGCTCAAGTGTATGACCTGTCTGGCTCAAGTGCAAACTGTCTTGCATTAGACGGAAGAAGCGAGTTCTCGTTTTGTGAGTGAAGATGATGAGAAAAGAATCCCGGAGGAGACGATTATTGTTTGTTTTTGGGTTTTTAATCTTTTATTGCTTTTGGAGTTTGTCATAAATTAATGAGCTTAAGCCTAAGCCAGGGGTTAGTAGACTCATCACATCCTCCCTCTGATTAGGGGTAATGAGAATACCTTAAGTATGAAGTATGCACCTCACACTTAATCACCATGGTGTAGGATTAAGATCATTAACCTACTTACATTTATTTAGATGTTTTTGGTATTTTTGTTTAGTGTTGAGTAATGAGATTAAGCCATAATCAGGGATTTAATGGACTCATTACACCATCCTAATAGAAGGATAATAGATGAGAACATTTAAGCTGAGGAAGGCTCCTCAACTTAATCCATGATTAGGGATTAATCTCATGACAAAACAAAGCCTTTATTAAATGGATTTTAATTAATGATAAGATGAAGAAATGATTTTTAGGGTTTGTAAGACAACTTGAGGGGGACTTGTCCATTAACACTAGGGTTAGTCCTTCTTAACTAATTAAGGAAGAATTAGAACCCTAATGCAAGGCCCAAGTTACAAGCTTGATGTCTTGATGATTATTAGATGAGTTGATTAAAGGATTTAAACACATTAAGGGTTTAACACTTAGGATTAAAGTTATACACTCCATCCTAATAGAAGGATGCAGGCATAAGCTTAACCACAAAGCCTTAAAACCTTTAGGGTTTAGTCCTTGATTATGAGATAAGAAAAAAAGACTCAAAGATGACACAAAGGTAAAATCTAAATGGGGGACTAATTAAAACCCTAATTGTCATCATACTTGGAGATCCTAGGGTTTATGAGGCTAAAGAGAGAAAAGATCTTCAAAGAGCCACCAAGGAGAGAAGCAGATGAAAGGAGGAAGAAGCAAAGAGAAGCAAGACAACTTGCTTCACTTAAGAAGACAAGTTGCCTGAAGAAAGAAAGTAAGAGATGAACATGAATGAGCAATCTCACTCTAATACAAAGACAAAATGCAGAAAGGATGCAAGAGAGATGAGAAGAGATTGTGAGAAGTGAAGGCAAATTCACTTCCCAACACAACTTACCACCTGAAAAGTTAGCAAAAGAAATGAAATGCAATGCAAATGAGATGAAATGTCATGATGCAAACCAAAGTTAGAAGCATAAACATTATTTCAATGATGCTAAGAGATGATGCAAACACATGACAAGAGATGAGAATGATCAAACAAGCATAAGGATGCAAAGGAGGCATGCTTTGAACCATAGAAGTTCATGAATGTCTATGAGATGAAATGAACATATAACATGGCAAAGGAATGATGCAATGATCAAACATGATTCTAATATGTCCTAAGATGTATTATGAATCATGTGGATGCACAAAATGTCATGGCAAGTCATTGAATGCAAGCAAATGAGAGATGGATGCAAAGGAAAGCACAAATTAGGGTTTACATACAACATGCACCACAAAAATCCAAAACCAGAAGCAAATGATAAGATAAAAAATTGAAAGTGGGATCAAAGTAACCTTAACCCTACACAAGTTCACTGCCCAAAGGAGGGGATCTAACTCTTAACCTAGTGCAAGTTATCAATTTTCTAAGTCAATTAGGGTTTCAAGGTACCTCACAATGAAAAATGCAAAACAAATTAAAAATGGAAAATCGATTCAAAGCAATTTTATCCTTTAAACTACATGCTATGGAGGATGCAATGCAAGAAGAACCATCATCAAACTCTCAATGGTTAGGCAGAATGGATTTTTCCAAGTTTGAACAAAAATATTGCCTTAAAATGAATTTAATTCCAATAAAAATTGTCAAAATGCATCAAGAACCAAAAAGAAATTTGGTTTGAGAGTTTGATAATGTTTCTAAATGTTTTGAAATGCAATGTGAATTTTTTTTGGAATTTTTAAATACCTAAATGCATTTTTAATTAATTAATTTCCATTAACTAATTATAAATAAACATTTAAATGATTTAAAAATGATTTGTAATGCAAAAATTAAAAATTAAAATATTTTTGGGTTCTAAAAAATAATGAAATGTTTGACAAAAATTTTCAGAATTTTTAAATGTGTTTTGCTATTTTAAATAATTCGTAAAAGATAAATCAAATAAAATGAAATAAAAATTGAATTAAAGAGGAAGTATGCAAGATCCATGGCTGAGATTCAAACTTGGGGGTCAATGGTTGACTGTGTGCGCTAATTGAGGGTCAGGGTCTCTTCTGGTTTAATTAACTTAAATGTGATTTATTAAATTAATAAAAACAGATTAGGGTTTAATGAAATGATCTGGGCCACTCAAAACTTAAGCTAATCCAAATCCAATGGCCACGAATGCATCTGGCAAACTAATTAGGGTTAGGGTTTAATGACTTTCAGGTGACCGGAGGGAAGCTCCGGTCATCTTCTCCGGCGGGTCAAAAACCCTAAATCATGCTATAGGCCACCCCAACTCAAATTGAACACAGGGAAATGATCCTCTACCCAAACCCCATTCAAATCACCCTTCAAACATCATTTCTAAACCAAGAACAAAGGGAATCGAAGCAAAAAAGTTTTGCGGGTGAAATTTCAGAGAGCCATGAAATGATCATTTCTTCACCATTTTCAATTCCAAAGACATCAGCATGATCAGCATAACATACACTTTCATTTTATAACAAGAAAAACAAGCTCTGAAAAGTTTGAAGTTTGAAGCTACCTGAGATGATGAACTGTGAATGTGAGCTTTTCAGGCCTCTCTTTTGTGCAAAGTGTCACCTCTGAACCCCCTGAGATCAATGGAATGCCTAAAATCTTTTGTTGTTGGCTGATTTGTGAGTTTGTGTTCTGATATGGCAGGTTTCACAGTTAGGATATGTGAGGTTTCAAGCTGTTCTAATGGTGGATTTTGGTTCCATGGAAGGTGAATGATTCATTGGTGAAGGAAAAATGAAGGTTTGATGGCTGATTAAAGAGATTCGAAGAGGAGAAGTTTTTGACAGTTTTTGTGGATGCTGGAATGTGGGAGCTTTCTGGCTGGAGTGTGTTGTGTTTTGGGATGCTTGATGTCCACATATTTGACTCTGATTGGGCAGAGAGTTGGTGGTGGCACTGTGGGATTGGCATGGGCAAAAATGCAAAAAGTCAAGATCTTGTGTACTATGAGTATGGCTCGGGTCAGAGGAGATCTTAGGGCTTGTCCTGCCTCAGCTTGAGTCAAGGAAGGCCTTTGGATCTGACTTTGTGAGCTGGCTAGCCTTGATCAAGGGTTTCCAAGGTTCTTGCACATTTCCCTCTTTGGATTTTCTCATGAACCAAGGAAAGGAAACTTGTGATATTTTGGGCAAAATGTGACAAAATGAGTTATGTAATATTGTTATGCTGCTTTGATACCAATTGGAGTTCAATTCAAACATGAGAGGTCCCTTTTGCAAAGTTTCAAATTTGAAGCCCTTTATGGAAAATGCCTTATGTAACTTGTAATCCAAGGCATGGAAATGAAAAATTCTTGGCACAAATTTGACTTTTCTAAGTTGTAACATGTTATAATGATGCAAATAAGTCACTTAGAGGTCTTGAAAATGCTTGAAATTTGAATTTGCAAAAATCCCTCTTTGGTGCCAAAAGTGGAAATTTCATGATTTTTCCCAACTTTGCAAAGCCATAACTTTTGATCCAAAATGAATTAGAAAAAGTTCTTATACTTTTTGAAAAGGGAATGATCCAATCTACAAATTTTATGACCAAAGTTTTCTCATTTGAAGCATTTTTGAATCAATTTGAGGAGGTTGAAAATCTTTCCCGAAATGACAAGTTTACATTACAAGTCACTTTCCCAAAAAGGCAATTTTGCAAATGGCTTGAAATTTTCCAATTTTGTGAGCTTTTAACACCTTATATGATCAAATAAAGATCATACACATTCAAAATGATGGAGAATACCCTTTGGTTGGGTCATTGGGGGCCTCAGATGCCCTGATTTTGCACTGACTTGCTCAAGAAGTCATCTATTGATCAGATGCCTTCCCCATTGAATTTCTTCATGAAAATTGATATGCATGATCCTCATAACATATAGAGACCAATAGAAACAATAATGACCAAAAAATTTGGAGTTATGGCCTTTGAAACCAAAACCCTAATTTTAGGTCATCTGTGTAGTTAAACCTGGCTCTGCTTCCATGCCTTTCCCAGTTCTTGTGATTTCTTGACTTCCTTGGCCTTGTGAGGGTATAATATGATGCTTGAACATTCATGGACCCCTTTGAAGTGATTTATGACCTTTGGAGTGGCTCAAATGGCTCAGGGATGGCTCAGATCACAAACCCTAGATGCAGATGACTTTGAATCAATGCAGTGAAGCAAATATGCAATATGAGATGAGGTGATTGAACTTATGCATATGAAAAGATCACAAGCCATGGTGTGAATGGGTGAGGGAAAATTTGGGGTGTTTACAACAACTACTTCTCTTTTGTGTTTAAAGTGTCCTTTGTCGATCTTCGATAAAGACTTTTATGTTGATTTGGCGTGTTTACCATTGATTGGAATGGATGTAATCTTGGGTATGAACTGGTTAGAGTATAACTATGTTCATATAAATTGCTATATAAAGTCGGCGAGGGTTTCTAATCCTGAAGAAGAGGGAGTTGGGTTGTTGTATTTTAGAGAGTTGCAGCAGTTGATGAAAGAAGAAGGTTAGATGTTTACATTGATGGCGTCATTATCTAATGAAAGTAAAGATAAGATTTAGGAACTGCAAGTGGCGCACGAATTTCCTGAAGTTTTCCCTGATGAAATTCCTGATGTACCTCTAGAAAGGGAAGTTGAATTTGCGATTGATCTTGTACCTGGTACTAGACCTGTGTCTATGGCACCGTACAAAATGTTTGCATTTGAATTGTCGGAATTAAAGAAACAATTAGAAGAGTTACTTGAGAAGAAGTTTGTGAGACCGAGTGTATCGCCGTAGGGAGCTCCAGTGTTGTTAGTAAAGAAGAAATATGGAAGTATGAGACTTTGTGTTGATTATTGAGAACTGAATAAGGTAATAATTAAGAACAAGTATCAGCTTCCAAGAATAGATGATTTAATGGATCAGTTGGTGGGTGCTAGTGTGTTTAGCAAGATCGATTTGAGATCAAAATATCACCAGATTAAAGTGAAAGATGGGGATATTCATAAGACGGCCTTCAGAACATATTATGGACATTATGAGTATTCAGTGATGCCTTTCGGTGTTACTAATGCACCGGGAGTATTCATGGAATACATGAACCATATCTTTCATACTTATCTGGATCATTTTGTGGTTATATTCATTGATGATATTATAATTTATTCCAAGTCGGAAGAAGAGCATGTAAAACACTTGAAACTAGTTTTGCAAGTTTTGAAGGAGAAGCAATTGTATGCGAAGTTGTCTAAGTGTGAGTTTTGGTTCAAGGAAGTTAGTTTTCTTGGGCATGTCATTTCAGGTAGTGGCATTGTTATGGATCCATCTAAAGTAGATGATATGTTGCAATGGGAAACTCCAAAGTCGGCTACCAATATTAGAAGCTATTATAGGAGTTTATTGAAGTATTTTCTAAGTTGGCACTTCCGTTAACTAAGTTGACTTGTAAAAGTAAATCTTTTGCGTGGGATGACCAATGCAAAGAGAGTTTTACAGAATTGAAGAAAAGGTTGACGTCGGCTCCGGTTTTGACATTACGGAATTCAAGAGAACCGTTTGCGGTATATTGTGATGCTTTGATGATGGGTTTAGGAGGCATTCATATGCAGAATAATAAGGTAGTTACTTATGCGTCACGACAATTGAGAACTTATGAGAAGAACTATCCTACGCATGATTTAGAGTTGGCTGCAGTTGTTTTTGTGTTAAAGATCTGGAGCCATTATATTTATTGTTATAGTTTTGAATTGTTTGGCAACCACTAGAGTTTAAAGTATTCGTTTGATCAGAAGGAGCTGAATATGAGACAATAAATGTGGTTGGAGTTATTGAAGGATTATGATTTCGATTTGAATTATCATCCAGGTAAAGCTAATGTTGTGGCTGGCACTTTAAGTCGGGAGACTTTGCATATATCGGAAATGATGGTTAAAGAATTGGAATTAATTGAACAGTTCAGAGATATGAGTTTGGTTTGCAAATTGACACTGCAGAGTGTTATGTTGGTAATGTTGAAGATTAACAATGATTTTCTAGACAATATCAAGGAGGCTCGGAACCTAGATGTGAAACCAATTTGAGCATTCATTCGGGTGCTACAAAAATGTATCAAGATTTGAAGAACTTTTTTTGGTGGCCTGGGATGAAGTGTGATGTGGCACAATTTGTGTATGCATGTTTAACTTGTCAGAAGTTGAAAGTTGAACATTAGAAGCCTGCAGGGTTGATGCAGCCATTAGAAGTTTCAGAATGGAAATGGGATAGTATTTCTATGGATTTTGTGACATGATTACCTAATACTTCAAGAGGACATGATTCGATTTGGGTGATTATTGATAGGCTTACTAAGTTGGCTCATTTTATTCCTATTAACATCAGTTTTCTTGTGTCTAAGTTGGTAGAGATATATACTATAGTAATTGTAAAGTTGCATGGTGTTCCTTTGTGTATTGTGTCGGACAGAGATATGAGGTTCATTTCTGATTTTCGGAAGAGCCTGCAAGAAGCGTTGGGTTCTAAGTTGAGGTTGAGTTCAGCGTATCACCCTCAAACAAGTGGTCAGGCTGAGAGGACCATTCAGTCACTAGAGGATTTGTTGAGAGTGTGTGTAACGCCCCAAATTTTATTTAATTATTTTATTTGGAATGTTGTGTTTTAGTGTGTGGGAGAATAATATATTATTGAAATATAATATTAACTTAAGAATTATATTGTAGTGGATAATTATATTAGTGAGTGATAAAATAAATAATTGGAAAATATGAAGTAAGGGGTAAGGTGGTCTTTAAGGTGGAATTAGTGAGGGTAATTGTGGAAGTCCCTAAGTTGGTCTAAGAGGTTATGTGATAGGAAGGAGAAGGAATCGTGTTATTTATGTGAAAAGAGAATGATCATTAAAGTTGAGAAGAGAAGAAGAGAAAGGGCTAAAATTGAAGAGAAGAATCTATGAGGAAGACGAATTTCTTGTCAAAATCAAGGTAAGGGTGGGATTCTTCTGTCTAATTAAGGGCTTTATAATGGGGATTGGGTAGGTTGATGATTAGGAGTGGAGGGTTTTGGTGTTGAATAGGAATTTGGTGGATTGGTTGATAATCCATTGTTGTTGTGTACTAATTATATGAAATAGATGAATTTGGAATAGTGTGTGTTAATGTATGCGCATTATGTGAATAAACTGGTGTATCTCTGATATTAGAAAAACATATTTGTAGGGAATTTGACCTCAAAACACAGCAGAAAACTTTTGGAAAAAATGGGTTTCGTCGCACTATGACACGGGTCGTGTCACACGACACGGGCACCCGCGTCAACCTTCTAGTTGGGGAAAAACAATCTTTTTGGTATAGTGTGCCTGACACGGTCCTTGTTATAGGACACGAGTGGTCGTGTCAAACCACTGTGCTTTGCTACTTGGTGTGTTTTGAATACTTGGGCGTAGGCCTCTGACACAGGTCGTGTTACAGGACACGGTTGACCGTGTCAGGTGGCTGTTTTGGTGATTTTTGCTGATTTTCGATGTTTTCGTGCAAATTTTTGTAGTTGAGCTATTTAGTGTGGTGGTTGAAGTTGATTTATGTAGCCATATGCTAAATATGCATGATGTTGATGATAGCTAGTTGTTGTGATAAATCGTTGTATGGTGATGTTATTTAGTTGTATTTGTAGTTGTTGTATTAATTTCATATATGCCATTGGTGTTACATGACATGTTGCATAGTTGGAATAATATACCAAGGTGGGGTATGTTTGTTGTTGTGATGTTGGTGAAATCATGAAATAGGGATCGTACGTGGCCCTGAAAGAGGGTTCAAGGGCGTGATCATGAAATAGGAACCATACTGGACTACGAAAGAGGGGTCGAGAGTTCTTATGGGGACTGGATCTTGAAAGAGAGATCGGAGTATGGTACCGCATGCATAGAGTCAAGTAGGCTCTCATCGTATAATTGTTGTTGTTTTATATGATGTTGTCGATGTGCATGATATTGTTGTGTATATGATGTTGTTGTGTATTTGTTGTTGTTGGGAAGTGGTGTTTTATTTCTGATACTTGCCAATTCTTATTATATCGCTCTTTTGTGATGTAAGTATCTCACCCCTTCTATTTGAATATTACCCTTATGTTGGTAACATGCATGTGAGCAGGATAAGTCGAGTGATGGTCATTGAAGTCGGTTTACTTCACGCCTTTAGGATGTCGACTCTGATATGTCGCTTTGGGTGTCGGGACGACGTTTGCAATTATTTATCTTATTTTGAGGAAAACTTGTAATGGAGTTATTATGTGTCAAACTTAATTTTACGCTGCCTGTTGAACTATTTATTTTAAAAATGTATCATTGAGCCAAGTGTAGTTTTGAGTTGAATTATGACACTCAAATATTTTTAGTGAAATTTTTACTCTGATTTATTAATAATTCATGGGGAAACATTTTGGTGTTACAAAGTGGTATCAGAGCAGGTCGGTGTGTCCGACCAAGTAGTTGAGTCTTTGAGTGTGTAAACACCCCAAATTTTCCCTCACTCATATCACACCATGGCTTGTGATCTTTCATGTTTGCATAAGCATAGGCATGCTATGTCATATTGCATATTTGTTTCATCTACATAGTTCAAGTTCATCTGCATCTAGGGTTTGTGATCTGGGCAATCCAAGGATCCATCTGAGCCATCCCAAAGGTCTCAAAGCTTACCAAGAGGGTCCATGTGTGTTCTAACATCAAATTATACCCCTCAAGGTTCATGTAAGTCAAGAAGTCACAAGAACTGGCAAGGCATGGAAGCAGAGCTAGGGTTTTCACTACACAGATGACCAAAATTAGGGTTTTGGTTTCAGAGGCCTCAACTCCAAATTTTTGGGCCATTCTTGTTTCTAATGTTCTTAAGATGTTATAAGGATCATGTGTACCAAGTTTGATGAAGAAATTCATTGTGGAAGTCATCTGTTCACTGGGTAACTTCTTGAGCAAGTTAAGTCAAAATCAGGGCATTTGAGGCCCCCAAAAATGGAACCAAAGGGGTATTTTCATCAAAATGAAGTTCTATGATCTTTATTTGATCTTAGAAGAGGTTGGAAGTTCACAAGATTGAAGAATTTTGAGCCATTTGCAAAGTTGCTAAAAATGGAAATGACTTGTAATGGAAACTTTCCATTTTGGGAAAGTTTTTCAACCTCCTCTTTCTTGATTAAAAATGCTTCAAATGAAAAATTATTGGTCATGAAAGTTGTAGATTAGGTCTTTCCCTTTTCAAAAAGTACAAGAACATGTCTTGATTCATTATAGAACTCAAGTTATGATCCTTCAAAGTTGGCAAAAATCCTAAAATTTCAAATTTCATGTCAAAGAGGGATTTTGCAAATTGGCATGTTAAGGCATTCTAATGACTTCAATTGTGTACAAAAACTTCATAACATGTTCATAAAACTTTCCAAGATCAGAATTGGGCCCTTGACCTAGGGTTTTTATGGCTTGTGAATCAAGAAACAACAAAGAGGGAAAAGTTGCAAGAGCCATGCTACCACTTGCCTCAATCATTACAGCTGCACAAAAACAATCCAAAGGCCTTCCTTGATCCATGTTAAGCCCATCCATGCCCCTAATCCAGCTCTGACTCGTGCCATGCCTCAAGTACACCTAAGCTTGACTTTTTGCAAAATCACCCATACCAATCAAGCTAGGCCACCACCCACTCTCTGACCAAACAAGACATGATATACAAACATTATGGAACCACAACAGACAATGCTTGAAGCTTAAAACACACCGAAGCTCAGATTACACAAAATCCCCTCAAAACTTCATCTCTTCGAATCTTCCAACTCAGCCATCAAAACATCAAAATTATTTCACCAATCATCTCCACGCAACCCCAGGATCATTTCCCACCCCTCACATTGGCCTGAAACTATCTCAAACAAAAACACGATTTCAACTTCCTCTGAACTGAAACCTAAAAAACAGCCAATATAAACTTGTTTCAAGTTTGCCAGAAGCATCAAGGGGTTCATTGGAGTGGAAAAGCACCAAGGAAGTGGCCAGAAAGCTCCAGATAGCAAAGCTTCATCTCAGGTATACCTCAAGAACATTTTTTCCAGAAATGTATTTTTAAGTTCTTAGATGAATCTTCATGATGTGCTGATGATCCTGATGTGTTTATTTTGCAAATTGATTGAGTATTAAGCATGTATGAGTTCTCTGAATGTTTTTTACCTAAGAATGTTTTGCTTCGATTTGCCCTTTTGGTGCGTGATAAATGAATTTTGTTGGGGGATTTAGGTTCAGTAATGTATGGGGATCATTTCTGGGCAAAAAAGATAGGTTTTAGAAGCTTGAGTAGAGAGATAGAATTTTGGTTCGTCGGAGAAGATGACCGGAACCCTGTTCCGGTCATCTGAAATTTGTTAGGGTTTAATCTTGTAATTAATGACCAGTTTGAATTTAGACCGTTGGATGTGTTTCACGCGCGTTGGTGGATGGTCCAGATAAATTCAGTTAACCATAATCCATTAATTAATTAGTTTAATTAGGATTAATTAATTAATTTAATCAGAAGCAATCTCAACCCTTGAAACGCGCACGCAATCAATCTTCATTTCCCCAGTTCAAATCTCATCCATAGGATCTGATTACTTTGCATTTTATTTGATTTTTATTTCTTTTCTTTGTATTTTATTTCATATAATTATTAAAAATACCAAAAAGTTTTCAAAAAATATTTCCTTTTTCATTTTTGTTTCACATATTTTTCTTAATTAGAAAATAATTTTTATTTTATTTTTTGCATTAAAAAAGTATTTTTAAATCATTTAAATGTTTTATTTAATTAATTAATTCATTTTAATTAGTTAAAAATACATTTAGGTATTTAAAAATCACCAAAAAAATCAGAGAACATTCTTAGACATTTAGAAGCATTTAAAAACTCACCTTACAAGTTTCTTTTTGGTTTTGATCATACTTTGAGATTTTTCAATGAATTAGGGTTCTTAAAAAGTTCATTTTTCAAACCCTAGCTTCAAAAATTCATAACCCTAGAACCAAGTTGAGTTTGTGAATGATTCATTTTGCATTGTTATATGCATGTCTTCTAGAATCCAAAAACATTTTTGTTTCATTTTTACCTTGCATTTTCAAATTATTTGGCATTTTGCATTGAAGATCACCCAAAAAACCTAGGTAACTTAGAAAATCCATAACTTCTTCTAGGTTTAGCTTCTGACCTCCCCCTTTGGATGGTAACCTAGTATAGGTCTAGGATTCCTTTGAGTGCATTTTCAATTTTTATCTTGTGAATTGCTTTTGTTTTGCTCATGTGCATCTCATACTTCCATAAAACCCTAATTTTACATGTTCATTTGCATTCATCTTGCATATGCATCCATACATGAACTTGCCATGACATTTCATGCATTCATATGTCATCTTAGACATATTAGGACATGTTAGAATCATGCTTGATCATTTCTTCATTCATTTTCCATGATTTGCAATCATTTCCTTTCATTGACTTTCATGAACTTTCAAACTTCAAAGCATGCTTACATGACATATCATCTTTGAATGATCATACATATGCACTTTGTATGCCTTTGCATCATCTCACATGACATTAACATTTGCATAACACTTCTGACTTTGGTCATTTCATCTCATCTCATCTCATTTCATTCCATTTCTTTATGCCTTGAACTTTATGCATTCATGCTAACTTTTTCAGGTGGTAAGTTACTTTGAGAAGTGGATTTGCCTTCACTTATCATTTCTCTTTATCTCTTTAATTTGCATCTTTCTGGTTTTGAAGTGAACTTGTTCATTTGTGTTCCTTTTTTCTCACTTTCTTTCTTTAAGTCACTTATCTTCTTCAATGAAGTAAGTAACTTATTTCTTCTGCTTCTTCCTCCTTTCTTTTGTTTCTTCTATTGGTGGCTTCCTTGAAGATCTTTCTTAAGCCTCACAAACCATAGGAGATCCAAGCATGATAATAATTAGGGTTGTGATTAGTCCCCCCTAGCTTTTACCTTTTAGTCTCCTTGAGTCTATCCTCTTATCTTCATAATCAGAGACTAAACTCTTAAAGTTTTAGGACTTTGGAATTAGGGTTATGCTTGTATCCTTCTATTAGGATGGAGTGTATAACTTTAACCCTAAGTGTTAAACCTTTAATTTGTTTAAATCTCTTTATCAATTCATCTTAATAATCACTAAGACTTCATCTTATAACTTGGGCCTTACATTAGGGTTCTAATTCTTCCTTTATGGTTAAGAAGGACTAACCCTAGTGTTTAATGGACAAGTCCCCCTCAAGTTGTCTTACAAACCATAAAATCCATTTCTTAATCTCACCCCTTTAATTAAAATTCACTTAGTAAAGGCTTGTTATATAATGAATTTAGTCCCTAACCATGGATTTAGTTGAGGTATCCTCCTCAGCTTAAGTGTTTCCATCTATTATCCTTCTATTAGGATGGTGTAATGAGCCCACTAATCTGTGATTAGAGATTAAACTCATTACTTAACACTAAACAAAAACACCAAAAACAAAAACAAAACTGAAAACACAAAAACAAACAATAATCGTCTCCTTCGGGATTCCTTCCTCATCATCTTCATTCACAAGCGAGAACTTGCTTCTTCTGTCTAATGCAAGACAGTTAGCACTCGAGCCAGACGAGTCATACACTTAAGCATAGGCAAGCAAGCAGTTCATAGTCAATTTTATCTTCCAGTCTCTTTGAGTCAAACTATGGTGTTCTGACTTGCTCATCGCACGAGAGGATACGTAGGCATAACTTAACAGTTATCGAACAAAAGTCTCTTTGTCATCCCCCTTCTTCCAGCATTCTTTTAAGCCTCAGTTCCTGAGCATTTCACTTCTCTTTTGCACTGACACTTGTATATTCTATTCTCAGCTTTTGCACACAGATAGCACATACACCTACCCCTTTAAATACAATCTTTTAAGCATGGATCCCATCGAGTACGACGGATAATCTGGGTGCTAATACCTCCCCAGGTTGTAACCAACCCCCTTTCTCAGTTTCTCTGGTTCGCAACCGTCTTATCCATCTTTTTCTAGGTTTATGCAGCATTACCTTTCCTTCGGGATAAAAATGCCTAGCTGGCGACTCTATTCACCTTCACTTCAATTTCTCTTCTCGTCGACCGTTCGCGTCTGTACCCTATCTGACCTTGGTGCCGTTTTAGAGAGCGATAGCTTGGCGACTCTGCTGGGGACCCTAATATTGCAACCAGGGCTTCTGGTTCTTTTTGTGGGTTCCTCCTAGCGCTTGTTTGATTTGTGTTTACGGGGGTGTTATGTGCTACTTGTGCTTATTTATTCATTGCTTTATGTATTGCTTTCATTTACAGTTTTATGCATTTCATATTGTTATTATCATATCATTGGTGTTGGATCTGTGTTTACCTTGGTGGGAGGGATATTTGAGTGATTAAGGTTCCATACTGGGGACCTGAGTGACACATAGGATAGAGTGGCTTCATATTCTTTCCCATTCCATTTCGGTCTGGTGCGGGTATATGAAACACGGTTCAGACATGGGTTTCTTCTTGAGAACTCTGTGCTACAGATTTCCTGTAGTACTAGGGCTATCTGGGAAGCCTGCTAAGTCTGGATGACCTTTTTATGACCTTCAGCATCTGAGGTGAATTAGAGGAGGATCTTTTATGGTTATTGTAAACACTGTACCTCCGGGTTAGAAGTGTTTACACTTCTCATAACTGATCCAAGTCTGAGGATCCTTGTTCTAGAACAATACATGTGAGGGGGTTGGGATGTTTACAGGTTTGCAGGAACCCTTGGCCTCATCATACCCTATTACCAATTTTAAGAATGCATCATTTTGGACAGTTCTTGTGAAACCCTGGACTTGTGACTCTTTGTTTGAGTCCCCCACCTGGTTATGGGTTTTCTAAGCCTCCATCCGGACTTAAACACACATGGACCCTATCAAGGCAGATAACAGATCTGGAACTTGATCACAAACCCTTTGCATATCATTCAGCATACATCATTTTGCATCATTTAACATTTGTCTATTTGTTTTATAGGGTATCCACATTGTATCTTTGGTTTGGTTTTGACTTGTTCTACTACTCAGACTTCTTCATTTATCTTCTCCAGCACCTTCATCAGTTTGTCTTCATTAGAAGCCTTTCTCCAGCTATCTTCATCAGAGATTCTTTACAGCCTTCTTCATTAGTTGTCTTCATCAGAGACTCATCTTCAACATCTTTTTCAGTGGCTTTCATCAGCAGTTCAAGGAAGAACAACATCACCTATCATTTCTTTGAGCCCACTCTAACAGGCATCAGACAGATCTAGTCTCTCATTAATCCTGATCATGTCCCTTTATTCAGGGAACATTATGGAGGCATATTGGACATGATCATGGACCTGGATGCATCCCAGAGGAGCATGATCCAAACTTGCTTACTGTTTTATGATCCTCCTCTCAGATGCTTCACTTTCCCAGATTTTCAGCTAGGACCATTGCTAGAAGAATTTTCCATGTTGTTAGGTGTTCCTATCAGGAGGGGAATTCCTTTCAACCCCGAGATAGTTGATCCCAAGAATGAAGATATATCTAAGGCCTTGCACTTGGAGCCTACCCTCATTTATCAGAGCATGACCACCAAGGCTGGGATCCCAGGCCTTCACTTGGACTTCTTAATCTCCCAGGCCATCCTGCATGCTGCAACAGGGAAGTGGGATGTTGTTTGTGCACTCTTAGCACTCAGTATATATGGAGTTATCTTGTTTGCAAACGAGCCAAAGTTTGTAAGCAAGAATGAGAAGCCAGTTCCTACCCAGTTCTTACCCTGCTTGGAGACTTCTATTACTCAGTGCACCAGAGGAATGAGAAGCAAAGAGGGAGATTGATAAGATGTTGTGCACCCCTCTTCTATTGTTGGTTGTTAAGGCACTTTCCGAAGTCAGACACTTTCCTGAACCCTCATCAGCCAAGGAACTGGGATAAGAGATTGATTGCCCTTACATCAGAAGACATCAGGTGGTGCACTCAGAGCACCAAGGGCAAAGATATCATTACTAGTTGTGGGCAATATCCCAATGTGCCTTTGATTGGAGTAAAAGGTTGCATCAACTACAACCCTTTGCTTTTCAAAAAGAAATTAGGGTATGCTTTGGTACATCCCCCAAGAGGGCAAGATTTGACAGAAACCCTCTATTGTGACATCCATCACAACTCTGCTATTGTCAGACAGGCAACCTGGGCCTAGGACAACATTCAGACTAAGGGGACAGCTATCCTTGGCAAATGCAACAATATAGCTTCAGCTTAGTATCTTGATTGGTCTCGTACCAGGGCCCAGATCACCCCGATGCCATTCACCTTAGAGGATGTACCTGGGCCATCAGCAGTGCATCCTGCAGCCACTGTCAATTTAGAGGAGTTTGAGAAACTGAAGGAAAGGAATACTCAGCTCTCTGAAGCTTTGAAGAAGACTCTCAGGGAGAGGAATGACAACCGGCTAGATAATGAAAGGTTAGAAAGGCTCCGGATTGAGCACTTGACCAAGATTGAGAAGACGGATGACTACATCAGAAAGGCTATAGCAGAAGAGCTAGTATTGAAGAATGCTTGCAAGGAAGCTAAGACTCAGAAGGCTAGAGATGAGAATTATCTAGAGGAAAGCCAGGCTAGGTGGATCAGGATCCCTGAGGCCCGTGCACAGGAAGATCAAAGAACTCAAGCTAAGATAGAGCAACTGGAGGCTAGTGAGAAGAAGAATCAAGCAGCTTTGATAGCAGCACAGAAGGAGATCTCTGAGTTGAAACTCTGGGCGGGGTTGAAGAGGTCAAAGGATCAAGATAAGCACAAGAAGTTGACCAGTGCCATTGCCACCAGGAACCTTCTTATCAGGACTATTACAGAGCACCCGGTTGGTCCAGTCACTGAGGCTCTCCTGAAAGAAGTCAGAGAGGATGACTTTGGGTTGGATGTTTAATTTCCTTGTATTTGTATTTCCTTTTGTCTGTACTTTTGATTTGTTGATTGTATCTTAACCCATCATGGGAACTTTATTGTAATCAAACTATGTATTTTCACATTTTTGTAATATATGGTTTGTATTATTTTGTGGGCTTAATCTCTCTCCAACATCATCATTTCCTCGAGGTCTGGAAAGGTTAAAACCAAAGAACCAAACGGATACCCTTGGAAGACAAATAGCATCCTGCATTGTATACTAATATCTTTTCTTTGTTTTGTTGGTTTTTATTTTTGTTGTTTCTCACTTTGTTGTGGTTTCAGGAAACATTGCTCGCAGAAGAGTGTTCCCTGTCAATAGAGTGCACCGGTATCCGACAAGAAACAACCTTTCGGGATTACAAATGGATCAAGTTCAACAAGACTTGACTGATGTGAGGACCCAAATGGCCAATGAAAGGACAGAGATGAGGGCCCAAATGAATCAATTTATGGAAGTGATGATTGGCTTAGCTCAGTGCCAGGAAAGACTGAGGGAGTTGGTTGAGCGACAAACTCCTTAGGAACACCACCCAGGTACAGGGGGTACCAGTAACAATGATCACATACAGCCTCGTACTGATCCACCATAGTTTGGACCTCACCTGAACCCAGACATCAATGCTATAAGAAACACCCAAGGTAACACTAGACGGAGGGCCTTGCAGGAGGATCCTCAAGAAGAGCAGTTTATTGTGGTTGGGGATGGAGACGAAGTTTACGATCGTCGGTTGGATGAAATTGTAGAGAAGCTAAGGTCTCTTGAATCCAAAACTCTCTGGGTTTTGATGTCATGGACATGGGATTGGTGGAAGGGGTTATAATACCTCACAAGTTCAAACCCCCTTGTTTTGAAAGGTACAATGGCACATCCTGCCTACGTACCCATCTTCAGTCTTTCCTAGGGAGATTGAAAGCCTACACCATGGATGAGAAACTATGGATGCTTTACTTCGAGGATAGCTTGACAGGGGCATCCCGAGAATGGTACTCCCACTTGACCAGAGCCACAGTAAGGAATTGGAAAGACTTGGCAGAAGCGTTCATCCGTCAATATCAGTATAATCTGGACATGGCTCCAAACAGAACCCTTCTGATGGGAATGTCACAGTCTTCTCGTGAAAGCTTTAGAGAGTATGCCCAAAGGTGGAGGCAACTAGCTTCTTCTATTCAACCCCCGATGTTAGAAAGGGAGATGGCAGAATGTTCATGAATACTCTCCAGGGTACCTATATTGACAGATTGGCTGCATTTTCTTCTACCAGCTTTGCAGACGTGGTGATAGCTGGGGAAAGAATTAAGAGCTTACTGAAGATGGGAAAGATCTCCGACAACAGTGCCAGTTCAAGCAGTGCAAGGAAGCCATTTGCTGGGCCCCGTAGATCTGGTGAAACAAATTCTGTACATATGGGAAGAGGAAGACCCCAATATCAGCCCAGATCAATTGCTGTTGTCACTATTCCTACTCCACCTCCTCAATACACTTAACAATCACAACACTTCCCTCAACAGCCACAGTTCCCTCAACAGAGATCCTACAACAACAATAACAACAATCAACAACAACACCCTTTTCAACAGCGACCATCTCAGATCAACAGGGTGATTGACCCTATTCCAATTCCATATGCCACATTGTTGCCACAGCTCCTAAAGCTAAATCTTGTTGAGTTGAGGACATTGGCTCCACCTGATCCTCAGAACCTTCCGAGAAATTACAATGTCAACGCTAGGTGTGCTTTTCATTCTAATGCACCTGGTCACTCCACAGAAAAATGCAGGGCTCTGCATATGAAGGTCCAGGATCTGGTAGATTCAAAGGCCCTAAACTTTGCACCACCTCCCAATGTCATGAAAAATCCTATGCCAAGCCACGGTGGGCCAATGATTAATGCTATAGAGGAAAACTCACCCTTGAATTTGATTGAAGATATTACAAGTATTCAGATACCTCTGGCAGAGGTTAAAGCTCAGCTTTTGAAATGCCAAGTGTTTCCAGGTTGTGAGGCCTGTTATGAATCTTGCGAGGTTTCCGAGAATGGGTGTGCAAGCTTGAGGAATGGTATCAATGGCTTGATCAAAGAAGGTATTCTGCAAATAACAACAACATCTTCTACAACACCAGCAACTCCTTTTACAACAACAAGTGATTCTTCTATAACTGCAACAACAATTGTTTCTACTGACTCGTCTACAACTACAACAACCACCCCTTCCATCACTTCAACAAAAAAAAATTCCATGTCATCCACTTCTACAACTTTAGCAACCACCAACAACGACGTCTCCACAGTTACTATTTATTATGACCCTACAACGGTCCCAAACTCCAGCAACTTTCAACAACAATCTCAGCATTAGTTTCAGCAACAATCAAGCTTCAATGCACCACCTCCAACATCCACAAGGGGTCCTATCACTATTTTCTATGATCCACAGACAATAACGGTTCCAACCTATGCTGCAGTAAGCCCAGTCACCATCATGGTGCCTGGGCCAATTCCATATGATAAAAACAATGTTGTACCTTGGCATTATGGTGCAGATCTTTACTACAACGGAGAAAAAGTACTTCTTGATTCTTCAGTTCCTACCTCACAAGTAGATAATGTCGGGGGAGGCAGAGGCTTCACTCGAAGCGGACGCCTCTTAGCCTCACAAGCTCCAAGAACCAGCACCGAGGTAGAGGTTGCTGCCAAAGCCAAAGGAAAAAGTGTGATACCTGAAGAATCTGCATCTAAAGAGAATCATAAATCATCCTTTGATCAGGATGTGGATGAATTTATGAGAATAATTATAAGAAGTGACTACAAAGTTGTGGATCAGCTCCATCAGACTCCTTCTAAGATCTCTATCTTATCCCTGCTGTTGTGTTCCGAAGCTCATCGGGATGCACTACTTAAAGTTCTGCATGCTGCCTACGTGCCAGAAGAGATCACAGTGAACCAGATTGAAAGAGTGGTGTCTAATGTCAATACTAGCCATGGGCTAGGTTTCACCAATGCTGATTTGACAACAGAAGGACATCACCTCAACAAAGCTTTGCACATAACCCTGGAGTGCAAAGGGGTTGTACTCTCTCATGTTCTTGTGGACACTGGGTCTTCACTCAATGTCTTGCCGAAAAAAGCACTTGTCAAGCTCGAATATGATGGAATAGCTCTCCGACCAAGAAATCTTGTGGTCAGGGCTTTTGATGGCTCCAAGAGGTCTATTCTTGGAGAGGTGGAGCTGCCTGTGATAATCGGTCCGTAGGTTTTTCAGACTACTTTCTATGTGATGGACATTCAACCGACCTACAGTTGTTTGTTGGGTCGACCATGGATTCACGCCGCTGGCGTAGTAACGTCAACCCTTCACCAGAAATTGAAATATGAGTGGGAAGGGCAGATTATCACCATCTGTGGTGAAAAGGACATATTTGTTATCCATCTGGCTACATACAAGTACATTGAGATGGATGGTGAAATCCATGAAACTATGAGCCAAGGGTTCGAGGCTCTGAACATCAATGAGGCGATGAATAAAGTATTTGCTGCATCCCAGGAGGATAGGATGGGTAGTTCAATTGTCTCCTATCAGCAAGCCCGAAAGGTTGTTGAAGATGGTAATGCCCAAGGCTGGGGCAAGCTGCTGTCGGTGGAGAAGAAGGAGGACAGATTCGGTTTGGGTTACAAACCATTCCGACAAGATCAATCAGAGGCTGCAAAGGAGCCCAAGTTCATCAGTGGGGGAATGCTCACCCCAGATGCTATTAACAACCTGGAAGACAAGGCGGAAAGTGACCGCAACCTGGAGAGCTGGATACGTCCAAGAATCTCGGGTCACCAAGTCCTTAACTGGTCTTCCCAGGAAATTATAAGGGTTACTCCTGCATCGTAATTATTATTTCCTGCCTTTTTTTTAGCATGCATCAAGTCCTGCATCTTGCCCAAGGTGTCAGGACTCATTTTGTAATAGGGCCATATTGTAATTTTGTGCAAATGGATTATCAATGAATATCGGACATCTTTTGCAAACAAGTCTCTTTTTCGCTCACTGTCTTTTCATTTTTAACTTTTGTACAAAACAATTAAATGGCAATGTTTTCAAAATAACAACTTCATTTATCACGTTTTCTAAAACAAGATTAAAATTGATCATTAAAACAAACAAATCTCAAACCTTGCAGAGATTACCCTCCAGATTGCACCGACAACAGCACTGCTATGACCTTGTATGACTTCAATAATCCAATTAATCAAGCTGATGAAGGGGTTGAAGAAGACTATGAGTTACCTGAAGAGTTAGCCAGGTTGTTAAGGCAAGAAGAGAAAGTGATTACTCCTCATCAGGAGGAGGTTGAGACAGTTAATCTTGGTACCGAAGAGGATTTGAAAGAAGTGAAGATTGGGGCCAGTCTGCAAGCTTCAGTAAAAGAACAACTCATTGACATGCTTCGAGAATACGTCGACGTCTTTGCTTGATCCTATCAAGACATGCCAGGTCTAGATAAGGATATTTTTATGCACAAGCTGCCATTGAAAGAAGATTGTCCTCCAGTGAAGCAAAAGCTACGTTGTACTTGTCTAGATATGGCCATGAAGATTAAGGAAGAAGTATAAAAACAGTGGGACGCCGGTTTCCTTGCTGTAACTAGTTACCCGCCGTGGGTCGCTAATATTGTAACAGTGCCTAACAAGGATGGAAAAGTACGTATGTGTGTGGAGTACCGAGATCTGAATAGAGCTAGCCCAAAGGATGACTTCCAATTACCTCACATTGATGTATTGGTCGACAACACGACTCATTTATCGGTGTTTTCCTTCATGGATGGTTTTTCTGGGTATAATCAGATCAGAATGTTACCCGAAGACATGGAGAAAACAACCTTCATCACACCTTAGGGCACTTTTTTTTACAAGGTAATGCCTTTTAGACTGAAAAACGCCGGTGCAACTTATCAACGGGCTATGGTAACGTTATTCCATGACATGATCCACAAAGAAATTTAATGCTACGTGGATGACATGATTTCCAAGTCCCTTACTGAAGAAGACCATCTGGTAAATCTGCTGAAGTTGTTCAAGCGTCTAAGAAAGTATCAGCTAAAGCTAAACCCCAACAAATGCACATTCGGGGTATGTTCCGGTAAGTTGCTGGGATTTATCGTAAGTGAAAAAGGAATTGAAGTTGATCCTGACAAAGTCAAAGCCATTCAGGAGATGCCTGCACCTAGGACTGAAAAGGAAGTTCAGGGGTTCTTAGGTAGATTAAAAACTACATATCAAGGTTCATATCTCATCTCACTGCAACCTGTGAGCCCCTTTTCAAACTGTTAAGAAAGGAACAAACGGTTGTAAACACCCCAAATTTGCCCTCACCCATTCACACCATGACTTGTGATCATCCTCATATGCATAAACACAATCATATCATCTCACATCTCATTTTTTTATTCACTGCATAGCTTCTAACTCATCTGCACCTAGGGTTTGTGATCTGAGCAATCCCAAAGCTTCTTGGGCCACTCCAAAGGCTACCAATCAACTCAAAAGGGGTCTATGTGTGTTCATACATCATATTCTATCTCCTCAAAGTCAAAAATGCAGAGGAATCACAAGAGCTAGGGTTTGAGTGGATGCAGAGCCAGGTTGAACTGCACAGTTGATTGAAAATTAGGGTTTTGGTTTCAGAGGCCATAACTCCAAATTTTTTTGGTCATTCTTGTTTTCATTGATCTCTATATGGTATAGGGAGTATACATATCAATTTTCATGAAGAAATTCCATGGGGAAGTCATCTGATCAAGGGTTGACTTTTCAGACAAGTCAGTGTAAAATCAGGGCATCTGAGGCCCCCAATGACCCAACCAATGGGTGATCTTCATCATTTTGAGTGTATATGATCTTTATTTGATCATGGAAGAAGGTTGAAGTTCATAAAAATCAAGAATTTAGGGTTTTTGCAAATGTTGACTTTTTGGGCATAGTTGACTTTTCAATAATGCATCATTTTAGGTCATTTTTCAAGCCATGATTTTGGATCCAAAAAGGCTTCAAATGGAAAAACTTTGGTCATGAAAGTTGTAGATCTCATCTTTCCCTTTTCAAAAAGTACAAGAACATGATCAAATTCTTCTTGGATCAAAAGTTATGGTGTGGCAAAGTTAGCAAAAATCATTGATTTTCAAGTTATGCACCAAAGGCAAAAATTGCAAATTCTCCTTCCAAGGCCAATTCAGTCACCATATGGGCTTCTAATGCACTTAAAATGATCATGTAACTTCTAAAAGTCAGATTTGAACCAAGGTGCCTCATGTTTCATGGCTTATGCAACAAGATTTTTCCATGTGAACCATAAAGCAAGCAACTTGCAAAAAACTATCATCACATCTCACCCACTTGATTTCTTGGATGCTGAACCAGCCCTAGCTTCTCTCCATGCCATGCTGCGCCAGTCCATGTACTTATGCTAGCCTAGAACCAAGCCCATGCCTCTCTTACAACCAAGTTGACATTTTGCAAAAGTAAACATCCCAATCAATAAAGGGCATGTCAAATCAACTGACCAATGAGAGAGAGTCATGTGGACAATTTGCAAGCAAAACATAAGAAGGAGCAAGGCTGAAACCAACTCATTCACCACATTCACAAAAACCTTCCACATTGCATAAGCCTTCGAATTTCTCTATACAGCCTGCAAACACTCAAACTTTCTTCATCATCCAACTCAACACACTTCATAGACAAGAAACCACCAAAGCTCAAGCCTGAAACAAGCCTGAACACTCCATAACCATTCTTCACCTCAGCCTGCATTTTCTATCGAATCTCTCTCCACAAGCCACAAACATCCAAACAAACACCATAGACCTTCTCCATTAACCCTCAGGATCACAAACAACACCTCACCATGGCCTGAAACCTCCAGAAACTCCATTGCCATTTCTGACCAAGCTTGAGCAGGAGCTTTCGAATCTCACTATCCAGCCAACTTAAACTCCTTTTGAGCATTCAAACATCATCAAGAGGTTCTAAGGAGTAGATTGCACAAAGAGAGGTGGCTAGAAAGTTCCAAAACTGAAAGCTCCAAATCTCAGGTAGCTCGAAAATAATTTTTCCAGAAATCATTTCTTTTGTTCCAAATTTGTTCTTTGTGTTATCCTGATCATTCTGGTACCATTAGTTTTTGAAATGGTTGTGATTTGAGCATTTAATTTGTTTCTGAAGCTTGCGTGACCTAGAACTTGTTCTCTTCGATTCAGCTTGTTTAGGGAAAATAAATTTGTTTTGAGAGAGGGGTTTGATTCGTGAGAGTGTAAGGATCATTTCCCAGTTTCTATTTTTCATTTTTGATGCGTTTTTAGGAAGTTTGAGGTTTCTCAGGTGAGAGCTGGCCGGAGAAGACGACCGGAAGTCTTCTCCGGCAGCCTGAAAGTGATTAGGGCTAAGTGTAATTAATTAGGGCAAGGTTTGAATTTGAGCCCTTGGATTGTGTTTCCCGCGCGCATATGAGTGGTTCAGATCATTTCATTAAGGTTTAATTATGGATTAATAATTAATTAATTAGAATTAGGGAGGTTTGAATCTGGGCCGTCCAGATGCGCGCCCAGTCAAACCCTTTGAGCCCAGAATCAATCTCAACCTCTCCTTCTGATTACTTCCATTTAATTTAATTTTTATTTTCATTTCTTTTCATTTAAATTGCATAATTATTTTAAAATAGCAAAAAAATCTTAAAAATTATGAAACTTTTTCCTTAAGGTTTTATTAATTTTTATGACCCAAAAATATTTTTATTTTATTTTTTATCATTAAAAAAGTATTTTTAAATATTTAAAAGATTATTTTTAATTGATTAATGGAAATTAATTAATTAAAAATACTTTTAGGTATTTAAAAATTACAAAAAAATTCATGAAATGTTCTAAGACATTTAGAAACATTGTCCAACCTTCAAACCAAATTTCATTTTTGATCTTGATGCATTTTAAGAATTTTTCATTGAATTAAATCATTTTTTATGCATTATTTTGATCATGGATTCAAAAATTCATTTCTGCCAATTGGTGAAGGTTGAGACATTGATTCTTCTTGCATTGTCTTTTGTTTTGCATGTAGTTCCTAGGATAAAAAGGCCATGAATTGTTCTTGCATTTTCAAATTGTTTGGCATTTACTTTGTTAAGAACCCTAAAAAACCCTAATAACTTAGAAAATTCATATCTTGAGTTTGGTTGAGAGTTGAGAGCTCCCCTTTGGGCAGTGGCTTGTTATAGGTCTAGGGTTTCTTTGGGCGCCATTTTCCATTTTTTATCATGAGGTTTGCTTCTGTTTTTGGTTTGTGTTTGATGTTTGATCCATGAACCCTAATTTGGGCTTTCTCTTGCATCCTCCTTGCATTCTTTTGCATAACATGACTTGTCTTTGCATTTTGTGCATTCTTATGATTCATTTGACATCTTAAGACATATAGGAAACATGTTTGATCATTGCATTACATACTTGCCATGTCATTTGTCTTGTATGCTTCATAACATTTCATGTTTGTTCATGCTCCTTAACTTGCATCATTTGCATTCATAATCTTGTATGAACATCCCCATGCCTTGCCTCATGTTTGCAGCACCTCATAAAATCATTTTCATCATCAACAGGCTTCTGGTTTTGCTTTGCATCATACCATTTCATCTCATTTAGCATTGCATTGCATTTCTTTCTAACATTTCAGGTGGTAAGTAAACTTGGGAAGTGAATTTGCCTTCACTTCTCATAACTTTTCTTTTCATCTCTCTTGCATCCATTGCTGCATTCTTATATGTGTTTGAGTTTGAGCTTGCTCATTCTTCTTCCTCCCACTTTCTTTCTTCAAGTGGCTTGACTTCTTGAATGAAGCAAGTCACTTTGCTTCTCTTGATCCCGTTCATCTGCTTCCTGGTGGTTCTTCTGAAGATTTCTCTTGAAAACCTCACAAACCTTAGGATCATCCAAGCATGACAATGAATTAGGGTTTTGATTAGTCTCCCCTCATAGTTTTTTACCTTTGTGTCTCTCTTTGAGTCTTCTCTTCTCATCTCATAATCAGGGACTAAACCCTAAAGGCTTTAAGACTTTGTGATTAGGGTTATGCCTGCATCCTTCTCTTAGGATGGAGTGTATAACTTTAATCCTAAGTATTAAACCCTTTATGTGTTTAAATCTCTTAATCAATCCATCTAATAATTATCAAGACATCACTTGTAACTTGGGCCTTGCATTAGGGTTCTAATTCTTCCTTAAGTGGTTAAGAAGGACTAACCCTAGTGTTAATGGACAAGTCCCCCTCAAGTTGTCTTACAAACCATAAAAATCACTTCATTATCATACCATTAAATAAAATTCATTTAATCAAAGGCTTGTTTTGTCATGAGTTTAATCCCTAATCATGGATTAAGTTGAGGAGTCTTCCTCAGCTTAAACATTCTCATCTATTATCCTTCTTTTAGGATGGTGTAATGAGTCTGTTTAATCCCTGATTATGGCTTAACCTCATTACTCAACACTAAACAAAATCACAAAAACATCTAAATAATCACAAGTAGGTTAATGATCTTAATCCTACACCAAAGGTGATTAAGTGTGAGAATCTGACTTCACACTTAAGGTACTCTCATTACCCCTAATCAGAGGGAAGATGTGATGAGTTTACTAACCCATTGGTTTAGGCTTAAGCTCATTATCTTATGACAAACTCCAAAAACAATAAAAGACTGAAAACACAAAAACAAACAATAATCGTCTCCTCCGGGATTCTTTTCTCATCACCTTCACTCACAAACGAGAACTCGCTTCTTCCGTCTAATGCAAGACAGTTAGCACCTGAGCCAGACAGGTCATACACTTGAGCATAGGCAAGCAAGCAGTTCACAAGTCAATTCACCTTTCAGTCTCTTTGGGTCGAACTACGGTGTTCTGACTTCCTCATTGCACGAGAGGATACGTAGGCATAACTTAACAGTTATCGAACAAAAGTCTCTGTATATTCCCCCTCCTTCCAGCTTTACTCTTTAAGCCTCATTATCATGAGCATTTCATTCCTGATCTCACTGACACTGTATATACTACACTTCACTTCTTTTACACTGACACCTGTACATCTTTTTCCAGCTCTTTTATACACAGATTGCACTGACACTACCCCTTTAAAACACAAATCTTTAAGCGTGGATCCCGTCGAGTACGACGGACAATCTGGGTGCTAATACCTTCCCAGGTTGTAACCAACCCCCTTTCTCAGTCTCTCTGGTTCGCAACCGTCTTATCCATCTTTTTCTAGGCTTATGCAGCATTGCCTTTCCTCCGGGATAAAAATGCCTAGCTGGCGACTCTATTCATTCTCCAGTGAGTTCACGGCTGTGTGTTCTCACTGTCCCTCTCGCCGACCGTTCGCGTCTGTACCCTTATCTGACCCTGTGTCACTTATCGGGAGCGACAGCTTGGCGACTCTGCTGGGGACCCTTATACTGCAACCAGGGCTTCTGGTTCTTTTTGTGGGTTCCTCCTAGCGCTTGATTGATTTGTGTTTACTGGGGTGTTATGTGCTAGTTGTGTTTGTATATTTGCTTTATTTACTGCTTTCTGTACAGCTTTATTTATTGCTTTCTTTACAGTTTTCCATGTATCATATTATCATACTGTACTGCTGGCTGGATCTGGTTTTTCTTTGGTGGGTGGGTATTTCATTGAGAGTTAAGGTCCTATACCTGGGACCTGAGTGACACCTAGGCTAGAGTGGTTCATGTTCTTTCCCATTCCATTTCGGTCTGGTGCGGGAATATGAAACACGGTTCAGATATGGGTTTCTTCTTGAGAACTCTGTGTTGCAGATTTCCTGCAATGCTAGGGCTATCTGGGAAGCCTGCTAAGTCTGGATGACCTTTTAGTATTGACCTTCAGAAACTGAGGTGAATTAGAGGAGGAATTGTTATGGTTATTGTAAACACTGTACCTCCGGGTTAGAAGTGTTTACACTTCTCATAACTGATCCAAGTCTGAGGATCCTTGTTCTAGATCATCACCTGTGAGGGGGTTGGGCTGTTTACAGGTTTGCAGGTACCTTGACCTCAGAATACCCTGTTACTTTGACTTTGTTAAGAATACTCCATGTTGGACAGTTCTTGTGATTCTAAAACCCTGGACTTGTGGCTCTTTATTTGAGCCCCCCACCCTGGTTACTGGATTTTTAGACCTCCATCTGGAATTCTTGAACACACATGGATCTATACCAAGGCAGTTAATCAGATCCAGCTCAGTCACAAACCCTTGCATATCATCTGCATACATACTCATTGCATCATATTAACATGTGCTTATTTGTGTTTCAGGGTATCCATATTCCTCTGGTTTTGGTTTTGACCCCATCTGCAGTTTTGACCTATCTCCACCAGCACTTGCTTCAGTTTGTCAGCCATATACTTCAGATACTTGCACTAGCCAGCCAGTGGCCCACTCCTCAGCATCTTCATCAGCACTCTACTTAATCTTCAGCATCATGGCTCCAAAGAAAAGCAACATCACTTATCATTTCTTCCAACCAGACTTATCAGACATCAGGAGGATCCAAACCCTGATCACTCCAGAGCACATACCTTTGTTCAGGGAGCATTATGGGGATATACTTGACTTGGTCATGGATCTGGACCCATCCCAGAGGAGTTTGATCCATACCTGCATTCAGTTTTATGACCCCCCATTGAGATGTTTCACCTTTCAGGACTTTCAGTTGGGGCCTCTTTTAGAAGAATACTCATCATTGATTGGTTTGCCTATCAAGAGAGAAATCCCTTTTAACCCTGAAATGGTCTTTCCCAGCAATGGAGAGGTAGCAAAAGCTTTGCACCTGGAACCTGTTTTGATTGAGCAACACATGACCTCTAAAGCTGGGATCCCTGGATTTCATCTGGACTTCCTGATTTCTCAAGCTAGTCTGAAGGCCTCCTTGGGGGAGTGGAAAGCTGTTTGTGCTCTGTTGGCCTTAAGTGTATATGGAATTGTGTTGTTTGCAGATGAGCCTCGATTCATCAGCAAGAATGCAATCCATTTGTTCATCCTGAAGAACCCAGTGCCAACTTTACTGGGTGATCTCTATTACTCAGTCCATCAGAGAAATGAGAAGCAGAGGGGAAGATTAGTGAGGATTTGTGCTCCATTATTCCATGCTTGGCTTCTTAAGCATCTACCCAGGACAGATGCATTCCTAAATCCTCATCAGCAAAGCAACTGGGCTAAGAGGCTCACTACTCTCACTTCAGCAGATATCAGATGGTGTACTCAGAGCACCAAGGGCAGAGATATGATCACCAGCTGTGGGCACTTTCCCAATGTGCCCTTAATAGGAGTTAAGGGAAGTATCAATTACAACCCTCTGCTGTTCAGGAGACAATTAGGCTATGCATTGGTCCACACTCCTAGGGAACAAGACTTGGTTGAGACCCTCTACCGTGAGAACAAGATTAGTTTGGCTGTTGTTAGACAGGCTGCCTGGGCCTGGGATAATGTTCAAACCAAGGGAATCACCATTTTGGGGAAGTGCAATAATGTGGCATCAGTCCAATATTATGAGTGGTCCCATGCTAGGGCCCAATTCTCTGGAATGCCCTTTACCATAGAAGACATGCCTGAGTCATCTTCAGCACCACCCCCTGCCACTATCAGTTTGGAAGAGTTTGAAAGCTTGAAGGAAAGAAATGAGAAGTTAACCCAAGCCTTGCAGAAGACCCTCAGAGAGAGGAGTGAAGGTATGAGGGAAATTGAGAGATTGGAGAAGTTAAGAGTGGAACACTTGACTAAGATTGAGAAGTCTGGAGATTATATCAACAAGTCTAAAGCTGGTGAACAGATTCTGAAGAATGCTTGTAAGGAAGCCCAGTTCCAAAGAGCAAGAACAGACTTGTATTTGAAAGAGAGTCAGGCCAGGTGGGTCCGGATCACTGAGGCCCGTACTCTAGAAGACAAGAGAGTTCAAGACAAGATGGAACAGATGGAAAAATCCCTGGCAGCAGCCCAGGAGGAAATATCAGAACTAAAGATCAAAGCTGGGGTGAAGAAGTCCAAAGATCAAAGTCAGAACAAGAAGTTGACTGCAGCTGTTGCAACAAGAAACCTTCTCATCAGAAGTCTCACGGAGCATCCGGCTGATCCTGTGACCGAAGCACTTCTCAAGGAAGTTCGTGAGGATGAGTTTGGCCTTGGAGTTTGATCATTTGCTTGTTGTTGTTCCTTTTCATGTACTTTTGCTTTTTGTGATGTATTTTGACCCCTTTGAGGGCCGGTGTTGTAAAATGAACAAATTGTATTATTTCACTTTTGTAATATATCTGTGTTGGTTTCTATCTGAGTTCACTTCGAAAGCAACTTCAACAGCAGCATCTTCAAGGGTCTGGAAGGGTCAAAACTGAAGGCCAAACCGGATACCTTGAGAACAAATAAGCATAACTGCATTGCATGCTAACCCTTTTGTTTGTTTTGTAGGTTTTTGTTTTGTTGTTGCTAACCTCTGTTGTGATGTTCAGGAATTATTGCTCGCCGCCGGGTATTTCCCCTCAACAGGCCACACAGGTACCCAACTAGAAACAACCTTCCGGGAATCCAGATGGATCAGATGCAACAAGACCTAACGGAGGTCAGAAACCAGATGGCCAACGAAAGGTTGGAGATGAGAACGCAGATGACGCAGTTCATGGAAGTTATGAACAACATGGCCCAGAGCCAGGAGAGACTGAGGGCCATGGTGGAGAGGCAAAATCAAGAGGAGACTCATGTAGGAACTGCAGGCACCAGTAACAATGAAAGGGTGCAACCACATGTTAACCCCCCTGTGTTTGGTCCACATCTACATCCTGAGATTAATATTCCTGCAAACATTCAAGGAACAGCTACTGCGGCCAGGGTACTTCAGGAAGATCCTCAGGAGGACCAATTTACAGTAATGGGTGCTGGAGAGGAAACTTATGATAGACGATTGGAAGAGATAGCTGAGAAGTTGAGGTCCTTAGAATCTCAAAATTCTTTGGGTTTCGACGTCATGGACATGGGTTTGGTAGAAGGGGTCAGGATCCCCCATAAGTTCAAGCCTCCTTGCTTCGAAAAGTATAATGGGACTTCATGCCCCCGGACTCATTTGCAATCATTTCTGGGAAGGCTGAAGGCCTATACAATGGATGAGAAATTGTGGATGTTCTATTTTGAAGACAGCTTGACTGGAGCTTCGAGGGAGTGGTATTCCCATCTGACAAGAGCAACAATTAGATGCTGGAAGGACCTGGCAGAGGCCTTCATCAGACAGTATCAGTATAATCTAGATATGGCACCCAACAGGACCCTCCTAATGGGAATGTCACAGTCGTCCAGGGAGAGCTTCAGAGAATATGCTCAGAGATGGAGGCAATTGGCTGCTGCCGTTCAACCACCAATGTCTGAGAGAGAAATGGCAGACATGTTTATGAATACTCTTCAGGGAACCTATATTGACAGGTTAGCTGCTTTCTCTTCCACTAGCTTTGCGGATGTTGTTATAGCTGGGGAGAGAATTGAAAGCCTGTTAAAAATGGGTAAGATCTCAGATAATGGTGCAAGCTCGTCCAGTAGTACAAGAAAGCCTTTTGCAGGCCCGAGAAGAACTGGCGAGACCAATGCCATTCACACCAACAGGGGTAGGCCCCAATATGTTCAAAGGTCAATAGCAGCAGTCACTATCCCTGCTCCAGCTCATCCTCAGCCAGTCTATCAACCTCCTCAGCAAAACTTCCAACAACAACCTCAGTATCAGCAGAATCAGTATCCTCCAAGAAACTACAACAACAACAACTCCAACAACAACAATCAACAGAGGCCATTCCAACAGAGGCCCTCTCAAGCTAACAGAGTGATCGACCCGATCCCGATGCCGTATGCTGCCTTGCTGCCACAACTTCTGAAACTCAACCTAGTTGAGCTAAGAACGTTGGCACCTCCTGATCCCAACAGTCTACCAAGGAACTATGACTCCAATGCTAGGTGTGCTTTTCATTCCAACGCACCTGGTCACAGTACAGAAAAATGCAGGGCTCTGCATATGAAGGTACAAGACTTGGTAGACTCCAAGGCTCTGAATTTTGCACCTCCTCCCAATGTCAATAAAAACCCTATGCCAAACCATGGTGGTCCCCGAATTAACGCTATTGAAGAAGACCAACCGTCTTATTTGATAACTAGTGTGGATCAGATCAGGACACCATTGGTGGAAATCAAAGCTCAACTCCGCGAAAACCAAATATTTCCGGGGTGTGAACTAGGGTGTCCCTATTGCAATATTTCATGGAATGGGTGTGAGGACCTGAGAAATGGCATTGACAGCCTTATTTAGAGTGGCTTGCTACAGATCACTACATCATTTCCGACAAATCCGGCAACTTCATCAACAACGGTTTCAGACCCTCCTACAAATACAGCAACTATTGTTCCCGACAATTCATCAGCACCATCAACAAGTACTTCACCTGTCCTTCCAAATGATCAGTTTTCAACAGTTCCTCCTGCTACAACTTCAGCTTCATTCCATCTCGAATCTCCATCAACAATAACAACAACAGTCCTTCCAACAGTACCTCCTACAACACCAGCAATCAATCATGAAGATGTCTCTACTGTCACCATATTCTACGATCCCGAGAATAATTCCGCCTACCATTCAGAAGGTGCTGCTCCCATCAGAGCACCAGTTACAATCTTTTATGATCCACAAACAATAACAGTCCCTTCAGCAGCAGCAATCAGTCCAGTCACTGTCACGGTGCCTGGACCAGTACCATATGAAAGCAATAGGGCCATCCCTTGGCACTACGGCTCTGACGTATACTGCGAAGGAAAAAGAATCACTCTTGAAACATCAACACCTGCACCACAAGTAGATAATGTGGGGGGAGGCGGAGGCTTCACGCGAAGCGGACGTCTCTTTGCTTCACAAGTTCAAAAACCTACTGCCGAAGCAGAAGCTGCTGCCAAGGCAAAGGGTAAAGGCCCGGTGCAGGAAGATTCCGCTGCCAAAGAAGCCCTGAAGACTCCATTCGATCAGGAAGTTGATGAGTTTATGCGAATCATCAAAAAGAGTGACTACAAAATTGTGGATCTACTTCATCAGACGCCATCCAAAATCTCTATCCTCTCACTGCTTATGTGCTCCGAAGCCCATCGGAATGCACTACTTAAAGTCTTGCACGCAGCTTACGTGCCTGAGGAGATTACTGTCAACCAATTGGAAACCGTGGTTGGAAACGTTACTGCTAGCAATGGGCTAGGGTTTACCAATTCTGACTTGACAGCGGATGGCCGTAATCACAACAAAGCCTTGCACATAACCCTGGAATGCAAAGGAGCTGTCCTTTCTCATGTGCTGGTGGACACAGGTTCTTCCCTGAATGTCTTGCCAAAGAAGGCTCTGGTGAAGTTAGAATATGATGGATTGGCATTGAGACCCAGCAACCTGGTGGTGCGAGCCTTTGATGGTTCGAAGAGATCGGTTCTGGGAGAGATTGAGCTGCCCGTGACAATTGGCCCACAGACTTTTAAAACTATCTTTTATGTGATGGACATTCAGCCCGCCTACAGCTGTTTGTTGGGTAGACCCTGGATTCACGCCGCCGGCGCAATAACGTCTACCCTTCACCAAAAGTTAAAATTGGAGTGGGAAGGCCAAGTTGTCACAATCTGTGGGGAGGAGGACATTTTTGTCAGCCACCTGGCAACCTATAAGTACATTGAAATGGATGGAGAGATCCATGAAACAATGAGCCAGGGGTTTGAAGCTTTGAATGTGAATGAAGCATCTGCTGTATCTGGTACTCCAATGTCGTCTTACCAACAAGCCCGGAAGGTTGTTGAGGAAGGAACTGCCCTAGGCTGGGGCAAGGTATTAGCTGTGGAGGAGAAGAAGGACAAATTTGGGTTGGGTTACAGACCAACTCAACATCAAGCAAAGGCTGCTGCAGAGCCTGGTTTTATCAGTGGGGGGATGCTTACCCCCGATGCTATCAACTGCCTGGAAGACGAGCTGGAAGAGGAGCGCAATCTGGAGAATTGGATTCGTCCAAAGATCCCGGGGAGCAGTGTCTCGAACTGGTCTTCCCAGGAAATTATAAGAGTTACTCATGCAGAGTAATTATTATTTCCTGTATTTTTATAGCATGCATCAAAGTCTTGCATCTTGCCCAAGATGACAAGACTCATTTTGTAATCAGGGCCATCTGTACTTTTGTGCAAACAAGATCAAACTAATGAAATATCAGACATCTTTTTGCAAACAAGTCTTTTCTTTTATGCTCATTGTTTTTCCATTTTTCTTTTTTGTACAAAAAAAATAAATGGCGGTGTTTTCAAAATGATAACTTCATTTCACTTTTTCTAAAGCAAGATTAAAATCAATCACTAAAATGAACAAACTCAACCCTTGCAGAGAGTGCCTTCCTGACAGCACCGACAACAGCACGGCTATGACATCGTATGACTTTGACAATCCAATCAATCAAGCTGATGAAGGGGTTGAAGAAGAATATGAGCTTCCTGAAGAGCTAGCCAGGTTGTTAAGACAAGAGGAAAAGGTTATTACTCCTCACCAGGAGGAGATTGAAGTGATTAATATTGGTACAGAGGAAGACGTGAAAGAAGTTAAAATCGGGGCCTGCCTGCAAGACTCAGTGAAGAGACAACTGATAGATCTGCTTCAAGAATATGTTGACGTGTTTGCTTGGTCGTATCAAGATATGCCAGGGTTGGATACCGACATTGTTATGCACAAGCTGCCTCTGAGGGAAGAATGCCCGCCAGTTAAACAGAAGTTGCGCCGAACTCGCCCAGACATGGCTATGAAAATCAAGGAAGAGGTACAAAAGCAATGGGACGCCGGGTTCCTTGCTGTGACTAGCTATCCGCCGTGGGTTGCTAACATAGTACCTGTGCCTAAGAAAGACGGCAAAGTAAGGATGTGTGTTGACTACCGGGATCTGAACAGAGCCAGCCCGAAAGATGACTTCCCATTACCTCACATTGACGTATTGGTGGATAATACGGCTCAGTTCTCGGTATTCTCCTTCATGGATGGATTTTCAGGATATAACCAGATCAAGATGTCACCTGAAGACATGGAGAAGACAACATTCATTACACCTTGGGGCACGTTCTGTTACAAAGTGATGCCATTCGGACTGAAGAATGCTGGTGCCACATATCAACGGGCTATGGTGACATTGTTCCACGATATGATCCACAAGGAAATAGAATGTTATGTGGATGATATGATCGCCAAGTCCCTTACAGAGGAAGATCACCTGGTGAATCTGCTCAAGTTATTCAAGCGTCTGAGGAAGTACCAATTGAAGCTGAACCCCAACAAGTCCACATTCGGGGTGCGATCCGGTAAGCTGCTGGGCTTTATTGTAAGTGAGAAAGGGATTGAAGTTGACCCTGATAAAGTCAAAGCTATTCAAGAAATGCCTGCGCCGAAAACTGAGAAAGAAGTTCGAGGGTTCTTAGGTCGATTGAACTACATTTCACGGTTCATATCCCACCTTACAGCAACCTGTGAACCCTTGTTCAAGTTGCTAAGAAAAGAACAAACGGTCAGGTGGAACGAAGATTGCCAGAAGGATTTTGACAAGATCAAGGAGTATTTACAAGAACCTCCAATCCTTATGCCGCCAGTTGAAGGAAGACCTCTGATTATGTACTTGACAGTGCTAGAAGAATCAATGGGGTGTGTGCTGGGCCAGCATGACGAGTCTGGTCGAAAAGAGTATGCAATATACTACCTAAGCAAAAAGTTTACCGATTGTGAACAACGTTATTCACTGCTCGAGAAAACTTGCTGTGCTTTAGCGTGGGTTGCTCGCCGACTGAGACAGTATATGCTGACCCACACTACCTTATTAATCTCAAAAATGGATCCAGTTAAGTACATTTTCGAGAAGCCAGCTCTTACCGGACGGGTTGCAAGATGGCAGATGATTCTCACAGAATACGACATACAGTACACATCTCAGAAAGCCATCAAGGGCAGTGTACTATCTGAATATCTTGCTGAGCAACCCATTGATGACTACCAGCCTATGAGGTTTGATTTCCCTGATGAAGACATCATGTTCATTAAAGCAAAAGATCATGAAGAGCCTATTCACACCGAAGGGCCTGACCCGGAGGAAGAATGGACTATGATGTTTGATGGGGCTGTTAACATGAATGGCCGTGGTGTTGGTGCAGTACTCGTTTCACCCAAAGGAGTTCACATGCCTTTCTCGGCAAAACTCACTTTCAACTGCACTAACAACGAAGCTGAATACGAAGCTTGCATTATGGGTCTTGAGGATGCCATCGACCTCAGGATCAAAACATTGACCGTATTCGGAGATTCAGCTCTGGTAGTCAATCAAACCAACGGAAAATGGTACACCCACCAGGATCATCTGATACCTTACAGGGATTATACAAGGAGGTTATTGACTTTCTTCACAACAGTCAAGCTTGAGTATATCCCTCGGGACGAGAATCAGTTTGCAGATGCCTTGGCTACCATTTCGTCCATGATCAAAGTTCAAGCTGCTAACTTTGTACCTCAGATTTCAGTGTCGAGACTTGATAGACCAGCATATGTGTTCTCAGCAGATGTTGTAAAAGATGAGAAGCCTTGGTTCCATGACATTAAGTGCTTCTTGGAGGATCAGACATACCCACCTGGGGCATCTTCCAATGATAAGAAGACTTTGAGAAGGCTTGCTGGAAGTTTCTTTCTGAACACTGATGGGTCTTTATACAAGAGGAACTTTGACATGGTACTCCTCAGATGTGTTGACAAGACGGAAGCAGATTTGTTGATGCACGAAGTGCACGAAGGATCCTTTGGCACCCATGCAGGAGGGCATGCCATGGCTAAGAAATTGTTGAGGTCAGGCTATTACTGGATCACAATGGATGCAGACTGTTGTGCTTATGCCAGAAAGTGCCATAAATGCCAGATCTACGCAGATAAGGTGCATGTGCCTCCCAATCCTTTGAACATCATGTCTTCTCCATGGCCCTTTGCTATGTGGGGCATTGATATGATTGGCAAGATTGAGCCAACTGCTTCAAATGGTCACAGATTTATCCTGGTCGCCATTGACTATTTCACCAAGTGGGTTGAAGCAGCCTCGTATGCAAATGTTACAAGACAAGTGGTAGCCAGATTCCTGAAGAGAGATATCATCTGTCGGTATGGAGTGCCCGGGCGAATCATTACTGATAATGGTTCCAACTTAAACAACAAAATGATGGCAGAACTATGCCGGGACTTCAAGATTCAACATCACAATTCTTCTCCTTACAGGCCAAAGATGAATGGCGCTGTTGAGGCGGCAAATAAGAATATTAAGAAGATTGTGCAGAAGATGGTAGTCACCTACAAAGACTGGCATGAAATGCTACCGTTTGCCTTGCATGGGTACCGCACATCAATCAGAACATCCACTGGGGCAACACCGTATCAACTTGTGTATGGTATGGAAGCAGTCCTACCTGTTGAAGTTGAATTACCCTCCCTACGGGTACTAATGGATGTTAAACTGAGTGAAGCAGATTGGGTTCGGGCCCGATACGAACAACTGAGTCTGATTGAAGAGAAAAGATTGGCTGCAATCTGCCATGGGCAGTTATATCAGAAGAGAATGAAGAAAGCCTTCGATCAGAAAGTCAGGCACCGAGAATACCAAGTGGGAGATCTTGTGCTGAAAAGAATCCTCCCTCCTCATACAGACCACAGGGGCAAATGGACTCCAAATTATGAAGGACCATTCGTCATAAAGAATGTTTTCTCCGGTGGAGCACTGATGCTCAGCACCATGGATGGTGAAGACTTCCCGTCCCCTGTGAATTCAGATGCAGTTAAAAAATACTTCGCATAAAGTGACCCGCTGGACATAAAAACAGAATGTAAGTCCAGGCAAAAATAGGGCATCCCGGCGAGTCAAAAACAGAATAAAAGACTCGGGCAAAAGTAAGGGAAATAAATAAAAAATGTACACCCGCTGAGTTGAAAAGCCGCATTGGACAGCTCAGGCAAAAATGGGTATCCCGATGGATTGAAAACCCGAAAGGGCGATCCATGCAAAATAAGGGAATAAGCGAACAACTGCATTCTGAATTCGTCTGTATCACCTACAACTTGGTAAGCTTCAAAGGAATCAAGCTTCAATCAGAATCAACTCTCTCCAGAAAGCAAGACGAGAAGAACGTCATTGTCATACGAGTCATAGCAGAAGAGGAAGCTCCTTGAAGGCGTCGTCAGCATCGCCAGCATTTTGTTTCTCAATTTGTAACAATCTCCTCATTTCAGGAGATATGTTTCTTTGACTGTATCTTGCCAATTCAGGGCACATGAATTAATAAAATCAGATTTTCGGTCATGTTTCGTTTTACATTTATGTTTTGCAAAGAGTCGTCTGATATCTCTAAAAATACAATTGCATAAGTACAGATGCCTTTCTCTAAAAAATAAAGACACATGCTTACAGGGAATGTGATTATTCTCGGAAGTACTTGACTCCTATGATGGAATCCAGTAAGGGATACCTCGGGACCTTTTGTACGTTTCCTTACCTTTGCAGGATTGCAGGTATCCAGAACGCAACCTGGGGCATGCAGGTTATGTCTCAGCAAGTAGGCGAATCATTATCAACTCGGTCTATCTTCCACATGGCACTAGAAGGTGCCCATTTCCCCAGCGGAGCTGCCAAATCAGCATACACTCAATCTCAGCATCCGAAATGCTCTATCCCCAGCTGAGTTGCTCCCCATTGCTTCCCCCAGCAAAGTTGCCAAATCAACTAACAGGTTTAACACTCAGGATGTTTTCTCGCCAGCCGAGTTGCCTCTCATTACTCTCCCCAGCTGAGTTATCAACAGCATTCCCCAGCTGTAGTGCCAACCATCCTTCCTCAACAGGATGCAGAAATCAGGGAATCATCTCCCCACAGAGCTCCAAGCCTTTATTCAGAAGAGCAACGCACGGAGAAGTCACAACAGAGTACAGAAAGCTTCTACAAACCCCAGCTGGGTCCCGTATTACAAGGATATGTCAACCAGTGACCTATATCCCCAAGCAGATACATCATTAGATCTACCAATGATCTCATCCCCAGCTGGGATGTTCACTTCAAGCAGATCAACCGGAGATCTTCGCGGCAACGGGATCCGAATCCCGGATCTGTCTCTTTGCATAATCATGGCATTCGCATCATATTATACCCTCAGAGCGTAGCATTCCGTCTAATACGGAGCATTACGGCAAAAAATCAAATGCATAGCATAATCATAAGTCATGTTGTGAATTGAACGCTTGTGGTTAGTAACCATTCATCAGAATACAGATTACTTTCCCCCAGAGTCCCCACCAGAGTCCCAGCAAAAGCAGTTGCCTCACAAATCACGAACACCAGTATATACTCATTTTGACACCCGTCCGTGTCATCCTTCCCCAGTAAAGTCGCCTGAACACTCTTTACGAACAAGATCACCCGTATTACAGATACATCATGACACCCGTCCGTGTCATATCTCAGCAGAAAGCCAAAGACATCCTCTTTGCACTCACATATACTTGTATATATACTTTCTTGACACCCGTCCGTGTCATATCCCCAGCGCAGTCGCTTACACCTTTATCACTCATATACTTGTTAATATTATACTTTTCTCTCTTGACACTCGTCCGTGTCACTTTCCCCAGCAGTTAAAACACTCATCTATACAATACAATGCTCACTACTCGTGGTACACTTATACAAATACTCGTCCGTATCTTGTATACATCATCACTCATATCCCCGCAGATCCGACAGTAGTCCTTGTTCTTTGTTAACCAGTTGGTACTCGTCCGTACCATCATCTCGGAACATTGCGTCTAGTGTTTGTTTCTACATGATACTCGTCCGTATCATAGTCTTAAGGATGCTCGTCCGCATCTTTAATCCATACACCGTGTCAAACACTTGTGTCTTCTTGAATATAGATACTCGCCTGTGTCTATTATTCCCCAGAAGAATTCTTTCAGATGCAACACTCGTCCGTGTTCTTTGTTAACCAGTTGATACTCGTCCGTATCATCATCTCTGAACATGTGTCAGTTTGTTTCTACATGATACTCGTCCGTATCATAGTCTTAAGGATGCTCGTCCGCATCTTTAATCTATACACAATACCAAACACTTATACCTTTTGTTTCTTGGATGTAAACGCTCGTCCGTGTTTACTATCTCCCCAGTAGATCGCCAACAAAACAAATTTTCTTTTTATCTAACACTCGTCCTGTGTTATGATACCTTTGAGAGCAGCCGTACCCTGCTGAGTGGTCGTCCTCCACTTCTTGATGGTCGTCCTCCATCATGCTCATCCGATGGCCGTCCCCATCGTTGATTTTTAGCAGCCGTCCCCTGCTAGGTGGTCGTCCTCCACCTCTTGATGATCGTCCTTCATCACTTTATCCAATGGCCGTCCCCATTGTTGATTTTGGTTATCTAACACTCGTCCTGTGTTATGATAAACCTCGAGAGCAGCCGTCCCCTGCTGAGTGGTCGTCCTCCACTTCTTGATGGTCGTCCTCCATCATGCTCGTCCGATGGCCGTCCCCATCGTTGACCTTTTCTATCCGATGGCCGTCCCCATCGTTGATATTTTCGGAAGCCGTACCCTGCCAGGTGGTCGTCCTCCACCTTTGATGGCCGTCCCCATCATTTTTCTTTTATCCCCAACAGAGCAGCCGTCCCCTGCTAGGTGATCGTCCTTCACCTTTGATGGTCGTACCCCATCAGCTGTTTATTTCATTTATTCTTTAACCCGATGGCCGTCCCCGTCGTGGTCCCTTTTCCTTTTAACCCGATGGCCGTCCCCGTCGTGGTCCCTTTTCCTTTTTAGCCCGATGGCCGTCCCCATCGTTGGTTACTTTACCTTTATGAACTTGATGGCCGTCCCCGTCAAGTTTCATTAATCCCCAGAGAATTTTATAACTTTATCTTGATGGCCGTCCCCATCATGATTTTATTTTCCCCAGCTAGTCGGCCGTCCCCGTCTTAGCTTTACCTTTTTTCCCCAGCTAGTCGGCCGTCCCCGTCTTAGCTTTACCTTTTATCCCCAGCATGTCGGCCGTCCCCGTCATTGCTTTATTTTCATACACTCTCCCCAGCATGTCGGCCGTCCCCGTCATTGCTCCTTACCCAGCAGTCGTCCTCTGCTCGACGGTCGTCCTCCGTCGCCCATACTTTACAATATACTTAAGTTTCCTTTACAATCTATATCCCTTTTCTTCTCCATTCTGTGAGTGCAAATTCTGGACTGTCTTTGGTATTCAACCACAAGTTATCCTGTTTGCTTGTTAAGCCGTCGCTTACACCCTGCACAGCTAACTCATGTTTGAATAGGGGCAGCTGTAAACACCCCAAATTTGCCCTCACCCATTCACACCATGACTTGTGATCATCCTCATATGCATAAACACAATCATATCATCTCACATCTCATTTTTTTATTCACTGCATAGCTTCTAACTCATTTGCACCTAGGGTTTGTGATCTGAGCAATCCCAAAGCTTCTTGGGCCACTCCAAAGGCTACCAATCAACTCAAAAGGGGTCTATGTGTGTTCATACATCATATTCTATCTCCTCAAAGTCAAAAATGCAGAGGAATCACAAGAGCTAGGGTTTGAGTGGATGCAGAGCCAGGTTGAACTGCACAGTTGATTGAAAATTAGGGTTTTGGTTTCAGAGGCCATAACTCCAAATTTTTTTGGTCATTCTTGTTTTCATTGATCTCTATATGGTATAGGGAGTATACATATCAATTTTCATGAAGAAATTCCATGGGGAAGTCATCTGATCAAGGGTTGACTTTTCAGACAAGTCAGTGTAAAATCAGGGCATCTGAGGCCCCCAATGACCCAACCAATGGGTGATCTTCATCATTTTGAGTGTATATGATCTTTATTTGATCATGGAAGAAGGTTTAAGTTCATAAAAATCAAGAATTTAGGGTTTTTGCAAATGTTGACTTTTTGGGCATAGTTGACTTTTCAAGAATGCATCATTTTAGGTCATTTTTCAAGCCATGATTTTGGATCCAAAAAGGCTTCAAATGGAAAAACTTTGGTCATGAAAGTTGTAGATCTCATCTTTCCCTTTTCAAAAAGTACAAGAACATGATCAAATTCTTCTTGGATCAAAAGTTATGGTGTGGCAAAGTTAGCAAAAATCATTGATTTTCAAGTTATGCACCAAAGGCAAAAATTGCAAATTCTCCTTCCAAGGCCAATTCAGTCACCATATGGGCTTCTAATGCACTTAACATGATCATGTAACTTCTAAAAGTCAGATTTGAACCAAGGTGCCTCATGTTTCATGGCTTATGCAACAAGATTTTTCAATGTGAACCATAAAGCAAGCAACTTGCAAAAACTATCATCACATCTCACCCACTTGATTTCTTGGATGCTGAACCAGCCCTAGCTTCTCTCCATGCCATGCTGCGCCAGTCCATGTACTTATGCTAGCCTAGAACCAAGCCCATGCCTCTCTTACAACCAAGTTGACATTTTGCAAAAGTAAACATCCCAATCAATAAAGGGCATGTCAAATCAACTGACCAATGAGAGAGAGTCATGTGGACAATTTGCAAGCAAAACATAAGAAGGAGCAAGGCTGAAACCAACTCATTCACCACATTCACAAAAACCTTCCACATTGCATAAGCCTTCGAATTTCTCTATACAGCCTGCAAACACTCAAACTTTCTTCATCATCCAACTCAACACACTTCATAGACAAGAAACCACCAAAGCTCAAGCCTGAAACAAGCCTGAACACTCCATAACCATTCTTCACCTCAGCCTGCATTTTCTATCGAATCTCTCTCCACAAGCCACAAACATCCAAACAAACACCATAGACCTTCTCCATTAACCCTCAGGATCACAAACAACACCTCACCATGGCCTGAAACCTCCAGAAACTCCATTGCCATTTCTGACCAAGCTTGAGCAGGAGCTTTCGAATCTCACTATCCAGCCAACTTAAACTCCTTTTGAGCATTCAAACATCATCAAGAGGTTCTAAGGAGTAGATTGCACAAAGAGAGGTGGCTAGAAAGTTCCAAAACTGAAAGCTCCAAATCTCAGGTAGCTCGAAAATAATTTTTCCAGAAATCATTTCTTTTGTTCCAAACTTGTTCTTTGTGTTATCCTGATCATTCTGGTACCATTAGTTTTTGAAATGGTTGTGATTTGAGCATTTAATTTGTTTCTGAAGCTTGCGTGACCTAGAACTTGTTCTCTTCGATTCAGCTTGTTTAGGGAAAATAAATTTGTTTTGAGAGAGGGGTTTGATTCGTGAGAGTGTAAGGATCATTTCCCAGTTTCTATTTTTCATTTTTGATGCGTTTTTAGGAAGTTTGAGGTTTCTCAGGTGAGAGCTGGCCGGAGAAGACGACCGGAAGTCTTCTCCGGCAGCCTGAAAGTGATTAGGGCTAAGTGTAATTAATTAGGGCAAGGTTTGAATTTGAGCCCTTGGATTGTGTTTCCCGCGCGCATATGAGTGGTTCAGATCATTTCATTAAGGTTTAATTATGGATTAATAATTAATTAATTAGAATTAGGGAGGTTTGAATCTGGGCCGTCCAGATGCGCGCCCAGTCAAACCCTTTGAGCCCAGAATCAATCTCAACCTCTCCTTCTGATTACTTCCATTTAATTTAATTTTTATTTTCATTTCTTTTCATTTAAATTGCATAATTATTTTAAAATAGCAAAAAAATCTTAAAAATTATGAAACTTTTTCCTTAAGGTTTTATTAATTTTTATGACCCAAAAATATTTTTATTTTATTTTTTATCATTAAAAAAGTATTTTTAAATATTTAAAAGATTATTTTTAATTGATTAATGGAAATTAATTAATTAAAAATACTTTTAGGTATTTAAAAATTACAAAAAAATTCATGAAATGTTCTAAGACATTTAGAAACATTGTCCAACCTTCAAACCAAATTTCTTTTTTGATCTTAATGCATTTTAAGAATTTTTCATTGAATTAAATCATTTTTTATGCATTATTTTGATCATGGATTCAAAAATTCATTTCTGCCAATTGGTGAAGGTTGAGACATTGATTCTTCTTGCATTGTCTTTTGTTTTGCATGTAGTTCCTAGGATAAAAAGGCCATGAATTGTTCTTGCATTTTCAAATTGTTTGGCATTTACTTTGTTAAGAACCCTAAAAAACCCTAATAACTTAGAAAATTCATATCTTGAGTTTGGTTGAGAGTTGAGAGCTCCCCTTTGGGCAGTGGCTTGTTATAGGTCTAGGGTTTCTTTGGGTGCCATTTTCCATTTTTTATCATGAGGTTTGCTTCTGTTTTTGGTTTGTGTTTGATGTTTGATCCATGAACCCTAATTTGGGCTTTCTCTTGCATCCTCCTTGCATTCTTTTGCATAACATGACTTGTCTTTGCATTTTGTGCATTCTTATGATTCATTTGACATCTTAAGACATATAGGAAACATGTTTGATCATTGCATTACATACTTGCCATGTCATTTGTCTTGTATGCTTCATAACATTTCATGTTTGTTCATGCTCCTTAACTTGCATCATTTGCATTCATAATCTTGTATGAACATCCCCATGCCTTGCCTCATGTTTGCAGCACCTCATAAAATCATTTTCATCATCAACAGGCTTCTGGTTTTGCTTTGCATCATACCATTTCATCTCATTTAGCATTGCATTGCATTTCTTTCTAACATTTCAGGTGGTAAGTAAACTTGGGAAGTGAATTTGCCTTCACTTCTCATAACTTTTCTTTTCATCTCTCTTGCATCCATTGCTGCATTCTTATATGTGTTTGAGTTTGAGCTTGCTCATTCTTCTTCCTCCCACTTTCTTTCTTCAAGTGGCTTGACTTCTTGAATGAAGCAAGTCACTTTGCTTCTCTTGATCCCGTTCATCTGCTTCCTGGTGGTTCTTCTGAAGATTTCTCTTGAAAACCTCACAAACCTTAGGATCATCCAAGCATGACAATGAATTAGGGTTTTGATTAGTCTCCCCTCATAGTTTTTTACCTTTGTGTCTCTCTTTGAGTCTTCTCTTCTCATCTCATAATCAGGGACTAAACCCTAAAGGCTTTAAGACTTTGTGATTAGGGTTATGCCTGCATCCTTCTCTTAGGATGGAGTGTATAACTTTAATCCTAAGTATTAAACCCTTTATGTGTTTAAATCTCTTAATCAATCCATCTAATAATTATCAAGACATCACTTGTAACTTGGGCCTTGCATTAGGGTTCTAATTCTTCCTTAAGTGGTTAAGAAGGACTAACCCTAGTGTTAATGGACAAGTCCCCCTCAAGTTGTCTTACAAACCATAAAAATCACTTCATTATCATACCATTAAATAAAATTCATTTAATCAAAGGCTTGTTTTGTCATGAGTTTAATCCCTAATCATGGATTAAGTTGAGGAGTCTTCCTCAGCTTAAACATTCTCATCTATTATCCTTCTTTTAGGATGGTGTAATGAGTCTGTTTAATCCCTGATTATGGCTTAACCTCATTACTCAACACTAAACAAAATCACAAAAACATCTAAATAATCACAAGTAGGTTAATGATCTTAATCCTACACCAAAGGTGATTAAGTGTGAGAATCTGACTTCACACTTAAGGTACTCTCATTACCCCTAATCAGAGGGAAGATGTGATGAGTTTACTAACCCATTGGTTTAGGCTTAAGCTCATTATCTTATGACAAACTCCAAAAACAATAAAAGACTGAAAACACAAAAACAAACAATAATCGTCTCCTCCGGGATTCTTTTCTCATCACCTTCACTCACAAACGAGAACTCGCTTCTTCCGTCTAATGCAAGACAGTTAGCACCTGAGCCAGACAGGTCATACACTTGAGCATAGGCAAGCAAGCAATTCACAAGTCAATTCACCTTTCAGTCTCTTTGGGTCGAACTACGGTGTTCTGACTTCCTCATTGCACGAGAGGATACGTAGGCATAACTTAACAGTTATCGAACAAAAGTCTCTGTATATTCCCCCTCCTTCCAGCTTTACTCTTTAAGCCTCATTATCATGAGCATTTCATTCATGATCTCACTGACACTGTATATACTACACTTCACTTCTTTTACACTGACACCTGTACATCTTTTTCCAGCTCTTTTATACACAGATTGCACTGACACTACCCCTTTAAAACACAAATCTTTAAGCGTGGATCCCGTCGAGTACGACGGACAATCTGGGTGCTAATACCTTCCCAGGTTGTAACCAACCCCCTTTCTCAGTCTCTCTGGTTCGCAACCGTCTTATCCATCTTTTTCTAGGCTTATGCAGCATTGCCTTTCCTCCGGGATAAAAATGCCTAGCTGGAGACTCTATTCATTCTCCAGTGAGTTCACGGCTGTGTGTTCTCACTGTCCCTCTCGCCGACCGTTCGCGTCTGTACCCTTATCTGACCCTGTGTCACTTATCGGGAGCGACAACGGTCAGGTGGAACGAAGATTTGTCAGAAGGCTTTTGACAAGATCAAGGAGTACTTGCAAGAACCTCCAATTCTTATGCCTCCAGTTGAAGGAAGTCCTTTAATAATGTACCTGACAGTATTAGAAGGATCAATGGGGTGTGTGTTGGGTCAGAATGGCGAGTCTGGTCGAAAAGAGTATGCAATATACTACCTGAGCAAAAAGTTTACCGACTGTGAACAACGTTATTCACTGCTCGAGAAAACTTGTTGTGCTTTAGCGTGGGCTGCTCGCCGACTAAGACAGTATATGTTGACTCACACTACTTTGTTGATCTCAAAAATGGACCCCGTCAAGTAAATATTTGAGAAGCCAGCACTTACCGAAAGGGTTGCGAGATGGAAAATGATTCTGACAGAGTATGACATTCAGTACACATCTCAAAAGGCCATCAAAGGTAGTGTACTGTCTGACTATCTAGCTGAGCAACCCATTGATGATTACCAGCCCATGAGGTTTGACTTTCCTGATGAAGACATCATGTTCCTAAAAGCAAAAGACCATGAAGAGCTTGTTCAAACTAAAGGGCCTGACCCAAAAGAAGAGTGGACAATGATGTTTGATGGGGCTGTCAATATGGATGGTCGTGGAGTTGGTGCAGTGCTTATTACACCTAAAGGGGTTCATATGCCTTTCTCGGCGAAACTCACCTTTGCCTGCACTAACAATGAAGCTGAATACGAAGCCTGTATCATGGGTCTTGAGGAAGCCATTGACCTCAAGATCAAGACTTTGAATGTATTCGGAGATTCAGCTTTGGTAATCAATCAGACCAACGAAAAATGGTACACTCACCAGGAGCATCTGATTCCATACCGTGACTATACGAGGAGATTATTGACTTTCTTCACAACAGTCAAACTTGAGTACATCCCTCGAGACGAAAATCAGTTCGCAGATGCTTTAGCTACCATCTCCTCCATGATCAAAGTTCAAACTGAAAATTATGTGCCTCGGATTTCGGTATCCAGATTGGACCGACCGGCATATGTATTCTCTGTGGACATTGTTAAAGATGACAAACCTTGGTTCCATGATATCAAAAGCTTCTTAGAGGATCAAACGTATCCACCTGGGGCATCCTCCAATGACAAGAAAACATTAAGAAGGTTGGCTGGTAGTTTCTTCCATAATGTTGATGGTTCATTATACAAGCGAAACTTTGACATGGTGTTGCTCAGATGTGTTGATAAGAAAGAAGCAGACTTGCTGATGCACGAGGTGCATGAAGGATCTTTCGGTACCCATGCCGGAGGACATACAATGGCAAAGAAATTATTAAGACCAGGTTACTACTGGATCACAATGGATGCAGACTATTGTGCCTATGCCAAGAAATGCCACAAATGCCAGATCTACGCGGATAAAGTGCACGTACCTCCAAATCCTTTGAATGTGATGTCTTCACCTTGGCCCTTTTCCATGTGGGGCATTGACATGATTGGAATGATCGAACCGACTTCTTCAAATGGCCACAGATTCATCCTGGTAGCCATTGATTACTTCACCAAATCGGTTGAAGCAGCTTCGTATGCAAACGTCACCAGAAAAGTGGTAGCCAGATTCCTGAAAAAGAGACATCATCTGTCGATATGGAGTACCCGAGCGAATCATTACTGATAATGGTTCCAACTTGAACAAAAAAATGATGGCAGAACTGTTCCGGGACTTCAAAATCAAAAATCATAACTCTTTTCCTTACATGCCAAAGATGAATAGCACTGTTGAGGCAGCTAACAAAAACATTAAGAAGATTGTGCAAAAGATGGTGGTTACATATAAAGACTGGCATGAGATGCTATCATTTTCTTTGCATGGATATCGAACCTCAATCAGAACGTCTACTGGGGCAACACCTTATCAGCTTGTGTATGGTATGGAGGCAGTCCTACCTATTGAAGTTGAGCTACCCTCCTTACGGGTAATGATGGATGTGAAGCTAGACGAAGCAGAATGGGTCCGTTCTCGGTACAATCAACTGAATCTGATTGAAGAAAAGAGGCTATCTGCCATCTGTCATGGGAAGTTATATCAGAAAAGGATGAAGAAAGCCTTCGATCAGAAAGTCAGGCTTCGGGAATACCAAGTGGGAGATCTTGTGCTGAAAAAACTCCTTCCTCCTCATACAGACCACAGGGGCAAAAGGACTCCAAACTACGATGGTCCATTCATAGTAAAGAAGGTCTTCTCTGGTGAATCACTGATGCTCACTACTATGGATGGCAAGGATTTCTTATCCCCTGTAAATTCAGATGCAGTTAAAAAATACTTCACATAAAATGACCCGATGGACATAAAAACAGAATGTAAGTCCAGGAAAAAATAGGGCATCCCGGCGAGTCAAAAACAAAATAAAGGACTCGGGCAAAAATAAGGGAAAATTGAAAAAATGTACACCCGCTGAGTTGAAAAGCCGCATTGGACAGCTCAGGCAAAAATGGGTATCCCGACGGATTAAAAACCCGAAAGGGCGATCCACGCAAAATCAGGGAATAAGCGAACAACTGCATTCTGAATTTGTCTGTATCACTCACAACACGGCAAGCTTCGAAAGGATTAAGCATCAGTCAGAATCAACCTTCTTCAGAAAGCAAGATGAAAAGAACGTCAAGGTCATACAGGTCATAGCAAAGGAAGCTCACCGGAGCGTCGCCAACATTGCCAACACTTTTAATTTTCTTAATTTATAGCAATCTCCTCATTTCAGTGGATCTGTTTCTTTGACCGTATCTGCCAATTTAGGGCACCCAGATTAATAAAATCAGAGTATTCAGTCACACCTCGTTTTGTACATTTTTGTTTCGTTTGCAAAATGTCTAATATTCATGATATAATACTTGCATAAATAAATGAGCCATTCTTAATGAATGCTTGCAGGAAAATATATTTACTTCCAGGAATATCTAACTCCTATGACGAAATCTGGTAAGGGGTACCTTGGGATACTTATGCGTTTCTTTGTCTTAACAGGTTGCAGGTATTCAATACGCAACATGGGGCATGCCAAGCATCGCTTCCCCAGCATACCTCCTCCCCAAGCAATATCTAGATTGCTTTTCCCCAGCGGAGTTGTCAAAGACTCCTCATCCCCAGCACAAGTCTACTCAACAGGAGCATCCACAGCCAATCTCCCCACAGAATCTCCAGTTTCTCCCCAGAAGAGCGATGCCTGAAACTCTTACCCAACAAAGTGACGAAAGTTTCCTTCTCCCCAAGCTGAGTTCTCCTTACGGGTAGATCGACTAATGATCTATTTTCCCAAGCAGAGCTATCTCTCCTGACAGATCTACCAATGATCTCCCCCAGCTGAGATATCCCACCAAGCAGATCAGCCAGAGATCTTTTCTTCAGCGGGATCCGAATCTCGGATCGGTTTCTCTTTTGCATACTCATAGCATTCACATCATAAATCACCGAAATAAGCGTAGCATTCCGTCTAATACGGAGCATTACGGCAAAAAATCAAACATTTGCATGATCACAAGTCAGGTTCAAGCCAGTCACCTACAAATACCATAAGTATTTCATCAGCAATATATATAAAAGCTCACATCCCCTGCAAATAAAAACCAAAGCGTCCCCTTTGCACTCTCCAACATAAATGCCTGTTCATATATACCATTCTCGACACTTGTCCGTGTCATGTTATTCCCCGCAGGTATAAGCCAGAGCGTCCCCTTTGCATTCTCAAATACAAATAGATATACATGCTCTTTGGACACTCGTTTGTGTCATACGTTCCCCAGCAAGTTGAACATACGACTGTGTCTTGCTCATACTTCGCCAATAAACCAATGCTCAGTTACACTTATACAGAAGTCTCTGATACTCGTCCGTATCTTGTATATATATCACTCCTCAAACAGATTCGACTCTCGTCCGTGTTCTTTGTTAACCAGTTGATACTCGTCCGTATCATCATCTCAGAACACGCGTCAACGTTTGTTTCTAATGATACTCGTCCATATCATGGTCTTAAGGATGCTCGTCCATGTCTTTAATCTATACACAGCGTCAAAACACTTATACCTTTTATTCTTGAGAGTAAGCACTCGTTCGTGTTTACCATTCCTCAGTAAGTCACCAATAAGACAATTTTCTTCTATCCGACATTCGTCATATGTCGTGATACTTTCGGCAGCCGTCCCCTGCCAGGTGATTGTGCTTCACCTTTGGATGACCGTCCCTCATCCCTTCCCCAACGGAGTCCCCATTAGTGGAACCTTTTTCTATCCGACATTCGTCTTATGTCGTGATATCTTTAGCAGTCGTGCCCTGCTAGGTGATTGTCTTTCACCTCTTGATGATCGTCCTTCATCATTTTATCTGATGGTCGTCCCCATCATTGATTTTGTTATCCGACATTCGTCCTATGTCGAGATAAACCCCGAGAGCTGTCGTACCCTGCTATGTGATCGTCCTTCACCTCTTGATGACCGTCCTTCATCATGCTTATCCGATGGTCGTCTCTATCGTCGACCTTTTCTATCCGACATTCGTCCTATGTCGTGATAATGAGCAGCCGTACCCTGCTAGGTGATCATCCTTCACCTTTGATGACCGTCCCTCATCATTATTTCATTTATTATTTTTACCGATGGTCGTCCCCATCGTTGTTTACTTTAATTTCCAAAGCCTGATGGTCGTCCCCATCATTGCTTTCCTCATTACCTTAACCCCCAGAGAATCTTATTTCCTTACCCGATGGTCGTCCCCATCATGATCCCTTTATTTCCCCAGCTTGGTGGCCATCCCCGTCATTGCTTTACTTACCGCTTTATCCCCAGCAGTCATCCTCTGCTCGATGGTCGTCCTCCATCGCCTTCATTCAATAATCATACTATACTCTCTTTCACAATTTATATCCCTTTTCTTCTTCTCCCTAGTGAGTGCAAATTTCTGATTGTCTTTGGTATTCAACCACAAGTTATCTTGTTTGTCTATTAAGCCAGGCGCTTACATCCTGCACAGCTAACTCATGCTTGAATAGGGACAGCTGTAAACACCCCAAATTTGCCCTCACTCATATCACACAATGGCTTGTGTTCTTTCATGTTTGCATAAGCATAGGCATACTATGTCATATTGCATATTTGTTTCATCTACATAGTTCAAGTTCATCTGCATCTAGGGTTTGTGATATGGGCAATCCAAGGATCCATCTGAGCCTCCCAAAGGTCTAAAAGCTTACCAAGAGGATCCATGTGTGTTCTATCATCATTTTATATCCCTCAAGGTTCATGGAAGTCAAGAAATCACAAGAACTAGCAAGGCATGGAAGCAGAGCTAGGGTTTTCACTACACAGATGACCAAAGTTAGGGTTTTGGTTTCAGAGGCCTCAACTCCAAATTTTTGGGCCATTCTTGTTTCTAATGTTCTTAAGATGTTATAAGGATCATGTGTACCAAGTTTGATGAAGAAATTCATTGTGGAAGTCATCTGTTCACTGGGTAACTTCTTGAGCAAGTTAAATCAAAATCAGGGCATCTGAGGCCCCCAACAATGGAACCAAAGGGGGTATTTTCATCAAAATGAAGTTCTATGATCTTTATTTGATCTTAGAAGAGGTTGGAAGTTCACAAGATTGAAGAATTTTGAGCCATTTGCAAAGTTGCTAAAAAGGGAAATGACTTGTAATGAAAACTTTCCATTTTGGGAAAGTTTTTCAACCTCCTCGTTCTTGATTAAAAATGTTTCAAATGAAAATTTCTTTGTCATGAAAGTTGTAGATTAGGTCTTTCCCTTTTCAAAAATTACAAGAAAATGTCTTTATTCATTATATAACTCAAGTTATGATCCTTCAAAGTTGGCAAAAAACCTAAAATTTCAAGTTTCATGTCAAAGAGGGATTTTGCAAATTAGCATGTTAAGGCATTCTAATGACTTCAATTGTTTACAAACACTTCATAACATGTTCATACAACTTGCCAAGATCAGAATTGGGCCCTTGACCTAGGGTTTTTATGTCTTGTGAATCAAGAAACAACAAAGAGGGAAAAGTTGCAAGAGCCATGCTACCACTTGCCTCAGTCATTACAGCTGCACAAAAACAATCCAAAGGACTTCCTTGATCCATGTTGAGCCCAGCCATACCCCTAATCCAGCTCTGACTCGTGCCATGCCTCAAGTACACCTAAGCTTGACGTTTTTCAAAATCACTCATACCAATCAAGCTAGTCCACCACCCACTCTCTGACCAATCAAGACATGATATACAAACATTATGGAACTACAACAAACAATGCTTGAAGCCTGAAACACACCCAAGCTCAGATTACACAAAATCCCCTCAAAACTTCATCTCTTAGAATCTCCCAAATCAGCCATCAAAACTTCAAAATTCTTTCACCAATCATCTCCACACAACCCCAGGATCATTTCCCATCCCTCACATTGGCCTGAAACCATCTCAAACAAAAATATGATTTCAACTTTCTCTGATTTGAAACCTCAAAAACAGCCAATATAAACTTGTTTCAAGTTTGCCAGAAGCATCAAGGGGTTCATTGGAGTGGAAAAGCACCAAGGAAGTGGCCAGAAAGCTCAAAATAGCAAAGCTTCATCTCAGGTATACCTCAAGAACATTTTTTTCCAGAAATGTATTTTTAAGTTCTTAGATGAATCTTCATGATGTGCTGATGATCCTGATGTGTTTATTTTGCAAAATGATTGAGTATTAAGCATGTATGAGTTCTCTGAAAGTTTTAGACCTAATAATGTTTTGCTTTGATTTTCCCTTTTGATGCGTGATAAATGAATTTTGTTTGGGGATTTAGGTTCAGTAATGTATGGGGATCATTTCTGGGCAGAAAAATTAGGTTTTAGAAGCTTGAGTAGAGAGATAGCATTTTGGTTCATCGGAGAAGATGACCGGAACACTATTTCGGTCATCTGAAAGTTATTATGGTTTAATCCTGTAATTAATGACTAGTTTTAATTTAGGCCGTTGGATGTGTTTCACCCGCATTGGTGGATGGTCCAGATGCATTCAGTTAACACTAATCCAATAATTAATTAGTTTAATTAGGATTAATTAATTAATTTAATCAGAAGCAATCTCAACCCTTGAAACGCGCGTGCAGTCAATCTTCATTTCTCCAGTTCAAATCTCAGCCATAGGATCTGATTACTTTGCATTTTATTTGATTTTTATTTCTTTTCTTTGTATTTAATTACATATAATTATTAAAAATACCAAAAAGCTTTCAAAAAATATTTCCTTTTGCATTTTTGTTTCAAATATATTTCTTAATCAGAAAATGATTTTTATTTTATATTTTGCATTAAAAAAGTATTTTTAAATCATTTAAATGTTTTATTTAATTAATTAATTCATTTTAATTAGTTAAAAATACATTTAGGTATTTAAAAATCACCAAAAAAATCAGAGAGCATTCTTAGACATTTAGAAGCATTTAGAAACTCACCTTACAAATTTCGTTTTGCTTTTGATCATACTTTGAGATTTTTCAATGAATTAGGGTTCTTAAAAAGTTCATTTTTCTAACCCTATCTTCCAAAATTCGTAACCCTAGAACCAAGTTGAGTTTGTGAATGATTATTTTTGCATTATTCTATGCATGTCTTCTAGCATCCAAAAACATTTTTGTTTCATTTTTACCTTGGATTTTCAAATTATTTGGCATTTTGCATTGAAGATCACCCAAAAAACCTAGGTAACTTAGAAAATCCATAACTTCTTCTAGGTTTAGCTTCTGATCTCCCCCTTTGGATGGTAACCTAGTATAGTTCTAGGGTTCCTTTGAGTGCACTTTCAATTTTTTATCTTGTGAATTGCCTCTGTTTTGCTCATGTGCACCTCATACTTCCATAAAACCCTAATGTTACATGTTCATTTGCATTCATCTTGCATATGCATCCATACATGAACTTGCCATGACATTTCATGCATTCATATGTCATCTTAGACATCTTAGGACATGTTAGAATCATGATTGATCATTTCTTCATTCATTTTCCATGATTTGCATTTATTTCCTTTCATTGACTTTCATGAACTTTCAAACTTCAAAGCGTGCTTACATGACATCTCATCTTTGAATGATCATACATATGCTCTTTGTATGACTTTGCATCATCTCACATGACATTAACATTTGCATAACACTTCTGACTTTGGTCATTTCATCTCATCTCATCTCATTTCATTCCATTTCTTTATGCCTTGAACTTTATGCATTCATGCTAACTTTTTCAGGTGGTAAGTTAATTTGAGATGTGGATTTGCCTTCACTTCTCATTTCTCTTTATCTCTTTCATTTGCATCTTGCTAGTTATGAATTGAACTTGTTCATTTGTGTTCCTTTTCTCTCACTTTCTTTCTTTAAGTCACTTATCTTCTTCAATGAAGTAAGTAACTTATTTCTTCTGCTTCTTCCTCCTTTCTTTTGTTTCTTCCATTGGTGGCTTCCTTGAAGATCTTTCTTAAGCCTCACAAACCATAGGATATCCAAGCATGATAATAATTAGGGTTGTGATTAGTCCCCCTTAGATTTTACCTTTGAGTCTCCTTGAGTCTCTCCTTTCATCTTCATATTCAGAGACTAAACTCTTAAAGTTTTAGGACTTTGGAATTAGGGTTATGCATGTATCCTTCTATTAGGATGGAGTGTATAACTTTAATCCTAAGTGATAAACATTTAATTTGTTTAAATCTCTTTATCAATTCATCTAAATAATCACTAAGACTTCATCTTGTAAATTGGGCCTTACATTAGGGTTCTAATTCTTCCTTTATGGTTAAGAAGGACTAACCCTAGTGTTTAATGGACAAATCCCCCTCAAGTTGTCTTACAAACCATAAAATCCATTTCTTAATCTCACCCCCTTTAATTAAAATCCACTTAATAAAGGCTTGTTATATAATGAATTTAGTCCCTAACCATGGATTAAGTTGAGGTATCTTCCTCAGCTTAAGTGTTCCCATCTATTATCGTTCTATTAGGATGGATTAATGAGCCCACTAATATGTGATTAGAGATTAAACTCATTACTTAACACTAAACAAAAACACCAAAAACAATAACAAAACTGAAAACACAAAAACAAACAATAATCGTCTCCTTCGGGATTCCTTCCTCATCATCTTCATTCACAAGCGAGAACTTGCTTCTTCCGTCTAATGCAAGACAGTTAGCACTCGAGCCAAACGAGTCATACACTTGAGCATAGGCAAGCAAGAAGTTCACAGTCAATTTTATCTTCCAGTCTCTTTGAGTCGAACTACGGTGTTCTGACTTCCTCATTGCACGAGAGGATACGTAGGCATAACTTAACAGTTATCGAACAAAAGTCTCTTTGTCATCCCCCCTCTTCTAGCATTCTTTTAAGCCTCAGTTCCTGAGCATTTCACTTCTCTTTTGCACTGACACTTGTATATTCTCTTCTGAGATTTTGCACACAGATAGCACATACACCTACCCCTTTAAATACAATCTTTTAAGCGTGGATCCCGTCGAGTACGACGGACAATCTGGGTGCTAATACCTTCCCAGGTTGTAACCAACCCGCTTTCTCAGTTTCTCTGGTTCGCAACCGTCTTATCCATCTTTTTCTAGGTTTATGCAGCATTACCTTTCCTTCGGGATAAAAATGCCTAGCTGGCGACTCTATTCACCTTCACTTCATTTTCTCTTCTCGCTGACCATTCGCGTCTGTACCCTATCTGACCTTGGTGTCTTTTCAGGGAGCGACAGAGTGGTTGTGTTGTTGTTTAGTGTTGAGCATTGTTGAAATTGGTGATTCTAAATCATTGTTGGATTGTTGTTGTGTGACAGATTTAGAATGGATGGAAGTAACGATGTTGCACTTGCCGCTGGTATGCAAACTATGGTATAGGTCGTGCAAAATTCGGTGAATGTTGGGGATCGCGAAAGTGATGAGTTCAGAAAGAATGATCTTCCTACGTTTAAGGGGAATTATGACCCTGATGGAGCACAGGATTGGCTCAAGGAGTTCGAGAGGATCTTCAGAGTGATGGAGTGCTCGGAAAGATGTAAGGTGTGGTTGGGGGCGCACAGACTAGTAGCTAAAGCTGATGATTAGTGGGTTGGCACTCGTTAACGATTGGATGAGTCTAGGGAGGCGGTCACCTGGGTTATGTTCAAGAGAGAGTTTATGAGGAAGTATTTTTCCTCAAGATGTTCGTGGAAAGAAGAAAATCGAGTTTCTATAGCTTAAGCAGGACAATATGTTTGTGACCAAGTATGCCGCTAAGTTTACTGATTTGGCGAAGTTTTATCCTCATTATAGCAAGGAAACTATTGAGTTCTCAAAGTGAGTCAAATTCGAGAATGGTTTAATGCCTGAAATTAAGCAGACGATTGGCTACTAGAGAATCCGTAGGTTTCCGGATTTGGTGGGTTCCTGCAGGATCTTTGAAGAGGACAGTAAGGCTCGATCTGAGCATTTCAAGGGTTTAGCTGAAAGAAAAGGAAAACAACAAATGCATCACGAGAAACCTTATGCAACTCCTGCTGATAAGGGTAAGCCGAAACAAAATGAAGGTAAAAGGCCAAGTGGGGAGGTGCTACTGCTTTGCTTAAGTTCTATAGGTGTGGTGAGATGGGTCATCGTGTCAGTGAGTGCACGAGTGATGTGTAGAAATGTTTCAAGTGTGGTCAGTCTGGACACTTGATTGCTGAGTGCAAGATAAATCTGGTTACTTGCTATAACTGTAGGGAGCAAGGTCATATCAGTACACATTGTCAGAAGCCCAAGAAAGCAGCAACTGGAGGAAAGGTGTTCACTTTGATATGGACACAGACTTCCAGCAAGGATCGTTTGATCAAAAGTATTTGTCATATTAATGGTATTCTGTTGATTTTTATGACTGCCACATGTGCTACGCACTGTTTTATTTATTTTGATTGTATGAGGAGATTAGGACTTGTTGTTTCTCCGATGGAAGGGAGTGGTTATCGAGACTCCTGCTGATGGGTCGTTAACTACTTCTCTTGTATGTCTGAAATGTCTGTTATCGATTTATGGTAAGGATTTTGGTGTTGATTTGATTTGTTTTCCATTAAGGGATTTGCATGTAATTCTAGGTATGAATTGGTTGGAGTACAACCATGTTCATATTAATTGTTTCAGTTAGTCGGTTCAGTTTCTTACTCCTGATGAAGAGGAAGAAGAAGTTAGGTATTTGTCTGATCGAGAGTTGAAAGAGCTTATGAAGTAAGAAGCACGATTTTTGGCGTTGTTTGCATCGTTGTCAGTAGAGAATGATATGACAATTAGTGAATTGCAAGTGGTGAGGGATTTCCCGGAAGTGTTTCCAGATGATGTTGTGGATGTGCCGCCAGAGGGAGAGGTGGAGTTCAATATTGATCTTGTGCCATGAACAATACCTATTTCGATGGTACTGTATCGTATGTCGACTTTTGAGTTATCTGAGTTGAAGAAACATTTAGAGAAACTTTTAGAAAAGAGATTTGTGAGACCGAGTGTATCGCCGTGGTGAGCACCGGTATTGTTGGTAAGAAGAAGGATGGTATCATGAGGTTGTGTATTGATTACAAGCAACTAAACAAGATGACGATTAAGAACAAGTATCTGCTTCCAAGGATAGATGATATGATGGATCCGTTGGTTGGTGCTCGTGTGTTCAGTAAGATTGACTTGCGATCGGGTTATCATCAAATAAGAGTGAAAGATGAAGATATTCATAAGACTGCTTTTAGGACTCGGTATGGACACTATGAATATGTAGTGATTCCATTTAGAGTTACTAAGGCACCTGATGTATTCATGGAATATATGAATCAGATTTTCCATGAGTATTTGGACCTATTTATTATTGTGTTTATAGATGACTTTCTGATTTACTCTAAGTCAGAATAAGAGCATGTCAACCATTTGCGAATTGTGTTGCAAGTATTGAAAGAGAAGAAGTTGTACGCTAAATTGTCGAAGTGCGAATTCTGGTTGAAAGAGGTGAGTTTCCTTGGTCATATGATTTCATAAAAAGGGATTATTATGGATCCATCTAAAGTAGATGCAGTTCTACAATGGGAGACTCCGAAGTCCGTGACCGAGATTATAAGTTTCTTGGGATTGGCTGGTTATTATCGAAGATTTATTGAATGGTTTTCGAAGTTTCCGTTAACCTTATTAACTTGTAAGAACAAAGCATTTGTGTGGGATTCTTAGTGTGAGCAGAATTTTGTTGAGCTGAAGAAAAGGTTGACTGCTGCCCTAGTTTTGATTTTGCCGAAGGCAGATGAATCGTTTGTGGTTTACTATAATGCTTCTTTGATGGGTTTAGGTGGAGTTAGCAGTTGTGGTTTTTGTCTTGAAGATTTGGAGGCATTACTTGTATGGCTCGAGGTTTGAAGTTTATAGTGATCATAAGAGTTTGAAATACCTGTTTGATCAGAAAGAGTTGAATATGAGGCAGAGACGTTGGTTAGAATTTCTGAAAGTTTATGACTTTAGTTTGAATTATCATCCTGGTAAAGCTAATGTTATAGTTGAAGCCTTGAGTCCGAAGATATTTCATATGTCAGCTATGATGGCTAGAGAGTTGGAGTTGATTGAACAATTCAGAGATATGAGTTTGGTTTGTGAACAGACACCTCATAGTGTGATGTTAGGAATGTTGAAGGTTAATAATGATTTTCTTGATCGTGTTCGAGAGAGTCAGAAATTAGATGTGAAACTAGTAGACTTGATGGTTAGTGATGAACGAGTTGGAAGTAATGAGGTTCGAGTTGATGAACATGGAGTACTTAGATTTCGGGATCATATTTGTGTTCCTGATGATCTTGAATTAAGTAGAGTGATTATTGAAAGGGTATATGAGTGGTTTGAGTATTCATCCAAGAGCGGCGAAAATGTATCAGGATTTAAAGAAGATATTTTGGTGGCCTGGTATGAAGCATGATGTGGCTCAGTTTGTGTATGCGTGTTTGACTTGTCAGAAGTCGAAAGTGGAACATCAGAAACTTGTTGGTTTGATGCAACCGTTGGATATTCCCGAGTAGAAATGGGATAGTATATTGATGGACTTTGCTATAGGGTTACCTATTACTCCAAGAGGGCATGATGTTATTTAGGTGATCATTGATATGTTGACTAAGTCAGTGTATTTTATTCCGATTGGTATTACTTATTCTTTACAGAGATTGGCAGAGAAATATGTTGGTGTAATTGTGAAGTTACATGGGATACCTTTAAATATTGTGTCGGATAGAGATCAGTGGTTTACTTCGAAATTCTGGGAGAGTTTACAAGAGGCATTGGGGTCGAAGTCGAAGTTGAGTTCAGCTTATCATCCTCAGACTGATGGAAAAACAGAGAGGACGATATAATCTTTGGAAGATCTGTTGAGGGCTTGTGTGCTTGAACAAGGAGGTGTTTGGGATAGTCATTTTCTGCTAGTTGAGTTTACTTATAACAATAATTATCATTCCAGCATCAGAATGGCACCGTTTGAAGCTTTGTATGGTCGAAGATGTCAGACACCTTTGTGTTGGCATGAATCAGGTGAGAATGTTGTAGTTGGACCTGATATTATGCAACAGACTACTGAGATGGTGAAGTTAATTCGAGATAAGATGAAGACTTCACAGAGTAGGATAAAGAGTTACCATGACAAGAGAAGCAAAGATCTTGAGTTTCAAGAAGGAGACCATGTGTTTTCGAGGGTTACTCTAGTGACCGGTGTTGGACGAGCTTTGAAATCGAGAATGCTTAATCCTAAGTTTATTGGGTTGTATCAGATTTCGGCGAGAGTTGGACCCGTTGCTTATAGAGTGGAGTTACCACCGAGATTGTCCAATTTGAATGATGTGTTTCATGTGTCGCATCTTTGGAATTATGTTCTAGATCCATCACATGTGATACCGATGGATAAAGTTGAGGTAAGAGATAATCTTACGGATGAAGCATTACCAGAACTAAATGATGATCGGGAGGTAAAGCAATTGAGAGGCAAGGAGATTGTCCTTGTGAAAGTATTTTGGAGAGGAGCTGTCGGTGGGCATATGACCTTGGAAATGGAAAGCAGGATGCGAGAGTCATATCCGAATCTTTTTTATAGAGGTATGTTTTCGAGGACGAAAACCTTTTTAGTAGGGGAGAGTTGTAATGCCCCTGATTTATTTAATTATTTTACTTGGAATGTTGTGTTTTGGTGGGTGGGAGAATAATATATTATTGAAATATACTATTAATTTAAGAATTATATTGTAGTGGATAATTATATTAGTAAGTGATAAAATAAATAATTGGAAAATATTAAGTAAGGGGTAAGGTGGTCTTTTGGGTGGAATTAGTAAGGGTAATTGTGGAAGTCCCTAAGTTGGTCTAAGAGGTTATGTGATAGGAAGAAGAAGGAATCGTGTTATTTGGGTGAAAAGAGAACGGTCATGAAAGTTGAGAAGAGAAGAAGAGAAAGGGCTAAAGTTGAAGAGAAGAATCCGCGAGGAAGAGGAATTTCTCGTCAAAATCAAGGTAAGGGTGGGATTCTTCCGTCTAATTAAGGGCTTTATAATGGGGATTGGGTAAGTTGATGATTAGGAGTGGAGGGTTTTGATGTTGAATAGGAATTAGGTGGATTGGTTGATAATCCATTGTTGTTGTGTACTAATTATATGAAATAGATGAATTCAGAATGGTATGTGTTAATGTATTCGTATTATGTGAACAAATTGGTGTATTTTTTATGTTAGAAAAACTTATTTGTCGGGAATTTAAACTCAAAATACAACATAAAAAACTTTTGGAAAAAAACCGGGTTTCGTCGCACAATGACACTGGCCGTGTCACATGACACGGGCACCCGTGTCAGCCTTCTGGTTGGGGGAAAACAATCTTTTTGGTAAAATGTGCCTGACACTGGTTGTGTCACAGGACACGTGTGGCCATGTCAGACCACTGTGTTTTGCTACTTGGTGTGTTTTTAAGACTTAGGAGTAGGCCTCTGATACAAGTCGTGTCATGTGTCTCTTTTTGTGATTTTTGCTGATTTTCGATGTTTTCGTGTTGATTTTTGTAGTAGAGCTATTTATTGTGGTGGTTGAAGTTGATTTATGTAGTCATATGCTAAATTTTCATGATGTTGATGATAGCTAGTTGTTGTGATAAATCGTTGTATAGTAATGTTGTTGGGTTGTATTTGTAGTTGTTATATTAATTTCATATATGTCATTGATGTTACATGCCATGTTGCATAGTTGGAACAATATACTAAGGTGGGGTATTTTCATTGTTGTGATATTGGTGTGATCATGAAATAGGGATCATACGTGGCCATGAAAGAGGGGTCGAGGGTGTGATCATGAAATATGGATCATATTGGACCATTAAAGATGGGTCGAGAGTTCCAACGGGGACTGGATCTTGAAATAGAGATTGGAGTATGGTACCGCATGAAAAAGAATCAAGTAGGGTCTCATCGCATAATTGTTGTTGTTGTTGTTGTATATGATGTTGTCGTTGTGCATGATGTTTTTGTGCATATGATATGGTTGTGTATTTGTTGTTGTTGAGAAGTGGTGTTTTATTTCTGATACTTGCTAGTTCTTATTATATTGCTCTTTTGTGATGTAAGTATCTCACCCCTTATGTTTGAATGTTACCCTTATGTTGGTAACATGCAGGTGAGCAGGATAAGTCGAGTGATGGTCAGTGAAGTAGGTGTACTTCACGTCTTTAGGATGTCGACTCTAATACGTCTCTTTGGGTGTCGGGACGGTGTTTACAATTATTTATCTTATTTTGAGGAAAAACTTTTGTAATGGAGTTATTAGGTGTCTAACTTGATTTTCCGCTGCATGTTGAACTATTTATTTTAAAAACGTATCATTGAGGCAAGTGTGGTTTTGAATCGAATTGTGACACTCAAATATTATTAGTGAAATTTTTACTCTGATTTATTAATAATTCCATCGGGAAACATTTGGGTGTTACATTGTGGATTCTTGAATAAGGAGGTTCGTGGGATACTTATCTTTCGTTGATAGAATTCACGTATAGTAACAATTACCATTCTAGTATCGGAATGGCGCCTTTTGAGGCGTTGTATGGTCGAAGGTGTATAACTCCTTATGTTGGTATGAATCTAGAGAAAGTGTAGTACTTGGGCCGAAAATAGTTCGAGAGACTACTGAGAAAGGGAATCTGATTCGAGATAATATGAAAGCTTCTCAAAGTAGACAAAAAAGTTATCATGAAAAGTGGAGGAAAGAGTTAGAATTCCAAGCGGATGATCATCTCTTTCTAAAAGTCACACTTGTTACTAGTATTGGACGAGATTTTAAGTCTAAGAAGCTTACCCTTCGTTTTATTGGTCCATATCTGATTTTAGACAGAGTTTAAAATGTTGCTTATAGAGTGGCTTTACCACCTAATTTTTTGAATTTACATGATGTGTTTCATGTGTTATAACTCAGGAAGTACATTTTAGATCCGTCTCATGTGATTAGTATGGACAATGTGCAAGTACGAGATAATCTTATTGCGGATCATGAAATGAAGACTCTGATAGGGAAGGAGATTGCGTTGGTGAAAGTAGTATGGTTAGGAGCTTCCGAAGAAAGCATGACCTGGGAATTGGAGAGCAAGATGCGAGACTTCTATCCCGAGTTATTTGAACCAGGAAATTTTTCTAGGACGAAAATATTTTAAGTGGGGGAGATTTGTAACATTCGTATTTAATTAAATACTTTAATTAAATATTATTGAGTATTTTCCGAATATTTGTTGAATATGTTGAATAAGTTGTTTGAGTTGATAAGTTAATAATCGGGTAAATAGTCAATTTAGTCTGGAGAAATTAATATTATAAATAATATTAATTTTTGTAGAATATTAATTAATTTGGTTGGGGTAAGTTTTGTGTGAGAAATAGCAAAGTTGGGGGTATTGTGTAGTAGGTCCATTAAGAGAATTAGTAAACTCATAAATTTATTAAGTGATTAGAATGAGATAAAGGAGATAGCAGCAAAAAAAACAAAAAGCAGTTAGGTCACGTAGCTTCATCAAGTAGCTGAAACAAGGGTTTGGAAGCACAAGGGTTGGAGAAGAGAGAATACGAGAGTTTGCTTTCAAAAGCCAAGTTTCAAATTCGATCGGGAAATTCGAGCTACCTTCAATCCAAGGTGTCACTCCCTGGATTTCCATCCTGGTACAAAAGCGAAAATGGCACGGAGAAGGGTAGAGTCGCCAGCCATACATTTTAATCCCGAAGGAATGGGAAAGGTAATGTTGCACAAATCGAAGAAAAGAAAGGAAAGGACAAGGTCCTGCGAACTAAAGAAATGGGGTTTGGGAGTCGATTACGACCTGGGAAGGTATTAGCACCCCAAATCGTCTGCCTTACCTGACGGGATCCACGCTTGCAAAGAAACTATTTCAAAGGGGTAAAGATGAAGCTGCTGCAAAAAGGACTAGAAAGTGGATAAAAAAGAAAAGAATGGGGGAAAATGTAGGGAAAATAAAAGAGTGCTCGAATGGGCCCTACCCCACTGCCTACGTACCTCATCGGGAAATAAGGATCAAAGACGTTGTAGTTCCCCTAACTAAGGAGGAAAAATGGCTTGTGTTTTAAAATCTTGAACTGCTTATGTCAATGCTCAAGTGTTACAGGCTCGTTTGGCACGAGTGTGTTACCGTCTTGCAAGAAGACAAATAGGAACAAGTTCACACATTGAGAGTGAGTGAGATGAGAAAATAATTCCCAAAGGAGAGACGTTTATTCTTTGTTTAGTGTTTTTAAGAGTTTTCTGCTTTGAGGTTAGCACAAAAGAGTGTACCTAACTCTTGCTCAATGGGATGTGTACTTCTTACATCATCCCGAAATGGAACGGATAAGAGGCACACCTAGCTATGGGGAAAATCCCCAACTCTAGTCCGACAGATGAAGGCTTAAACCACTAGCATGCTGAACTTTATTATGTGTTTTTGGTGTTTTTGGTTAAGAATTGTTTTTTAGATTTTCTTTGTGAAGTGATATCATGCTAAGACTTATTCATCATGATAGATACCCTACACCTCACCCCGAAATGGGATGTATGCAAGTACCCCATGGAAAACTCTCTTGGCACATGAGAAATCTTGTCAGTTATTAAGTGTCTTAAAGTTATTGTCTGAGATGAGAAGAGAAAGCACCAAAAAGATCTCAAACGTGAAATACTAGGGGGACTAACAATCCTAAGTGTTATCATGCATGTGGTTCCTAAGTTAGTGTGGTTTGAATTCTATCCTAATGAAGAAGAAAGAGAGAAGAAAAGAAAGAAGAAAGGAGCAAAAGGATTCAACTTACTTCTTACGAGAAGATAAGTTGATCCTAAAGGGGGATGAAGAAGAAGAAGAAGTTAAGCATAGATGGCCTAAGCACATCACAAACACAAGTATGAAAACTTAAAGAAGTGGAGGAAGAGGTTGAGATGTGGAAGCATTATCCACACCTCTCAAGCTTACCAAAGCCCCTGAAAAGTTAGAAGTATTCACATAAAGGCATGTAATACCCTAAAATTTGCCCTCTTGATTTATTGGCACCCTCAAGTGGTTTACGCTTCTTCATTTTTGCATGATCGTCCAAGCATTGCATCGCATTCAAAAATAATAATAATAATAATAATAATAATAATAATAAATAATACATAAATCATGATCATTTGCATGTGCATGAGGCATGTGATCGAGCAAGCCTTGTCGAGTATTGGAGCTCAAGAGAAGAAAGATGATGCACAAAAATAATCCAAGGCATTTCCAAGCTAACTCATCAAATAAAGAAGAAAAATCAAGTTTTTCATCCGTTAACCGGTTAACGTATATGGTTAACCGGTTAACAGGCGTGAATTATGGGTAAAAAATTCAAAGATTTGTTGCTTCCCACTTCCTTCCAATTTTTCTTCTTCTCTTTTCCCACTTCACTTTCCATTTCCCTTCACTAGATTTTTCTACCACCTTCTAGACTCTTCAAGCATATTCCAAGCAATATTCCAAGGAATATTCTAGAACTCCAACTAACTTCAACTACCTTCTAACCTAACTCCAAACCTAACCTAATACCTAAGCAAAGTCCATACCCAAACCTAGCTTCTCACCTACCCTCTAGATAAACCTAAATCATTCCAAAGAAAAGGGTACCAACCTCATTTTCACTATTTTCTAATTTCCAAATCTCATTTCTCACTTAATTCTCCCCCATTTCCAAAATCCTAAGAGTTTCTCCATAGAAGTTCTTCAAAATTTTCATTGAAATTTGAAGAACTTGAAGCTAGACCTTCATCAATCATCAATTGTGGAGCTTATTTGAAGAAGCAATGCTGTTTTTGGATTGGTTTTGAGCTTATTGGAAGTGATTAATCAAGTGTTCATCATGAAGCATCATCAACCGCATTTATTTTGCGCGTTCATGGATCTTCGGTTTTCTTCTTCACTTTCGTTTCGATTCACACTGCAACACTCACCAAAGCAATCCTCCGCTTTGTAGGTTGGTTATTCGATACCGCTTCGAGCTTAACTTATTCTCTTCATCTCGCCGTAACGGCATTCTTCAATGTTTCATTGATTGTGTTTGTGTTTTACCGTTCAATTACGTTTTGATTGCGATTTGTGCATTTCGATTGTTATAAGCTAGATTTGTAGCTTAATCTAGGTCCTAATAGGTGTTAGAGAATCCTAGTTAAGTAAATATTTGCGTTAACATGTTTATGTATGTGTTAGGGGTTCTTAGAAGTAGGTTCATGACTATAAGTGCTTATTTCTTCACTTCTTCACCATTCTGTTCAGTGTTAACCAGTTAACGCATTTGGTTAACCGGTTATCACATTAAAAACATGCCTCTGGATTTGAAAAATTGAAGGTGTTAACCGGTTAACCTATAGCGTTAACCGGTTAACGCTATTCAGAACTTAAAAAATGTTTTGTTTCACTCCATGTTTACATTGCATTGTATCTTGATTATTCATGTAGTGATAAATCATGAATTTAGGGAATTTTTAAGACTATTTTAAGTACTTCATTCCGTCGTTTCAAGTCGTTTCGACATGTTTTCGTTACCTTTTGCATATTTTGTGCTTATTTGTTCATAAGTGCATAAATTGACTTGTGAATAGTTGTTGCCATGTTTAAATCTTTCATTTAGCATGCTCATATTTGTATCACATTCTGTTTTTGTTTCATTTTCATGATCCATAATTGCTTTGCATATTGCATGTTTCATTTCACATAACCATGAGTATGCTCATTCTTGCATTTTGTTTGCATCTTTAATTACACGACTCATGTTAATCCAATTCTGATTTCTTGCATCAAGTTACATGTAATTTTTATTGATCTATGTTAATGCATGATCATAATCCATGTTCATTATGCTTATATGTCAATACTTGAATGCATATTTGTCATTTGGTGCATTCTTTCATAATCACTCGTTAAAAATAATCATGTTCATTTAATCATGCGTTTTGATTCCACTTGATCATGTTACATGTTAATTGTGCATTTGCCATTGGTTTTGTGCATAAAAAATGAAAATAAACCAAATTTTCCTTTGCATTTCATTGTTGTTTGTGCATTTAGGAGCTGTAATAGGCTGCTATTTTTTTGCTTTGCATTATTTTTAGGTCCCTTAAACTAAGGATTGAGTCTAGTTTAGGTCCTAGACCCCTTAAGATTTATTTGGTAATTGTTTACCTCATTTATTATCATGTTTATCATGCTAACCCTTGTTTTGTAAGGAGGTGGAGGTAAGTTCACGAACCTTAATCTCTTTTACATTTTTCATGCTTTCAAAGTGTGTATGCTTTAGCATTTTCTTTGCATAGTTTCGCAACTTCATGCTAATCCCCTCTAGAATCAACTTAGCTTCATTAAGAAGTAAGTTGTATTCTATTTCCCTTCTTATTTTCCTTTTCGCTTTAGGATTAGAAAATCGCACTAACCTAGGTTCATCCATGCATGATAACACTAGGATATTAGTCTTCCCTTTAGACTTTTCCCTTTTGATTCGCTTTGCTCTCTTTCTCATCTCAAAGAAAAGCAAAAACAACTAATAAAGGTTGACTTTCTCGTACGACACGAGACTTTGTCGTGGGTTACTTATACGCGTCCTGTTTCGGGGCGAGGTGTAATTCATCTACCACAATGAAAAAGTCTTAGTATGAGAAGGTTCACAAACAAATAAAATCAAAACACTTCTCTAAAAGACAAAACAACAAATAAGAATCTTATTTTCCTGCGGGAATTCTCTTCTCACCTCACTCACTCTCAACGCGAACTTGCGACGACTTGTCTCATTTGCAAGATGGTAAACGCACTCGTTCAAGGCGAGCTTGCAACAACTGAGCATATATATAAGCAGTTTTAGCATATAAAAAACACAAACAAATAGTTCATGCCTTAGTTAGGCAAACAACGTCGACTCTGATCCTCATTTTCCCTATGAGGTACATAGGCAACGAGGTAGGGCCCGTTCGAGCATATTCTTTATTTTCCCTACATTTCCCTTTCTCTTTCCATTTTCTATTCTAGTTCCCTTTCTCATTCCAGTTCCAGTCAGCCGTTTTTGTTTAACAGCATCGTATTTCTCACCCTTTGAAACAGACAAACAAGCGTGGCTCCCGTCGGGTATGGCAGACGGTCTGGGGTGCTAATACCTTCCTAGGTCGTAACCGACTCCTGAACCCAGATTATTTGGTTCGCATGACCTTGTCTTTTCCTTCTTCCTCAGGTTTGTGCAGTATTACATTTCCCATTCATTCGGGATAAAAATGCCTGGCTGGCGACTCTACCTTTTCCGTGCCACTTTCACGTTTGTACAAGGATGAAAATCCTGGGAGCGACAACTGGTGACTCTGCTCGGGATCGAACCCAGAATCTCTGGTTTCCCCTTGTATAGTAAATACTAGCTCCTATTTTTTCTTTCTATTTCTTTGGCTGTTTACCTGTGTGCTGCTGTGTGTTTATTTACTGTTTCATTTACAATTTTCACTTTACAACATTTATTTACCGCTTTCAGTATTTATTTTCCATGCATAATAGATACTGGACTTTCTGGATTATGTTGTCATTTTTTCTGTGGGTGGGAGTTACTGTGAGATAAGCCAACTACCCGGCTTGAGTGCACCATAGGATTATCATGGACAAACATTGTACTCGCATTGTTACATGATAAGTGGCGATGTGTTCCACACCCAGATTGCGAATGTCTTGGAACTATTTTGTATGGGGGTTTTGCCCCACTTTAGGGTACGACCTCGATAGTTATGTGCATCTGAGGACCGATATTCGAGGACCTTAGTGGAAACACCCCTCTCCATTGATGATAGTGGTAGACCATATTTGTTGGAAAACCCACTCGCATCTGAGGGTCCACTGGGAACTCACATAGGATCGCCATGTTCGTATGACGATAGTATTGTATCCCAGGGGCTGAATGTACTATTGTTTCTCGATTCAATGCTTGAAGCTGGGGACTTATGAGGGATGCTTGTTTCCTTGGACTCAGCTGATACCTCCCTAAGTAGTGCATAATGCCAAACCGATTACCTGATTTGGTCGTGAGCCATTTCTCAGAAATGATGAACGTATTATTGCTACTTGGCTTTGAGAGCGTGATGTTGACCCGAGTAGTACACCCGTGAGATGGGAGGGGTTTACAAGTTTGCAGGAGTCCTGAAACTTCCAACATACCCACTTTTCTTGTATTGTTCAGTGTTATGATTTGCTTCTTTGGTTCCTTGGTTCTAAGATCTTGGATTCATGTTCAGAAGAACTGTTATTGTGATGATGTTGTAACCTTGCACCGACTCGTGATTATATGATTGACACACCACAGACATGTCATTGATCACATGCCTTGCATTGCAAAAGGGGATCTGATAAACCAGATGGTGTCTCTTATCACCCCGGGTTAGCTGGGATACTTCAAAGAGAAATATGGTGATATTTTGGATTTGGTAGTTGATTTGGATAGTTCTCGAAGGAGTTCCATTCATACTTTGTTGCAGTACTATGACCCACGGCTCAGGTGCTTCACCTTTCACAACTTTTAGTTAGGCCCTCTACTTGAAGAGTATTTTGAGATTTTGGGGATGCCTATCAAAGATCAGATTCCCTTCAACTCGAAGATGACCAGAACAACTCATTCTGACATCGCCAAAGCTCTTTATTTGAGCCCATCTGAAGTGTCTGACAATCTGACTGCTACCAAAGTGGGGGTGCTTGGTTTCTCTCTAGAGTTTCTGGTTAAAAGAGCTGGAGAGCTTGTTGTGACAAATTGGTGGGATGCAGTTTGTGCCATCTTGGCCTTATCCATCTACGGGGTCATCCTGTTTGCTGATATGGAAAAGTTTGTGGACATGAACGCCATTCATTTGTTTGTACTGAAGAATCTGGTGCCCACCCTCCTGTGTGATCTTTATTATTCAGTGCATTACAAGAATTAGAAAAGACGGGGTATCTTGGTTAAGTGTTGTGCCCCTCTCTTCTAAATATGGTTTATGAGTGTTGAACCCCAAAATTTTCCCTCCCCTAGTCAAGGCATTGTGTACCAAGGTGTCCCAAGAGGTTCACAAGGTTCACAAGGTTCACAATTAGTCAGAAAGTTTGACAGTTCCCTCAGACAAAGCTTCCTCCTAAGCAATGCACCCTAAACTAGGGTTTTGGATTTCATCAGGCTAAATGGACTTCCAAGGCCTCAAGTGAGCTTCATAACATCCTACATGTCTTCAAGAATCCCTATGTCAATTTTCAAGGCTTTCCCAAAAGGTTTGCTCAGTCAGATGATCAGATATGCAAAAATCAGTCAAAGCAGTTAAAAGTCAAACTGAGGTCAACTGTGGTCAAACCAAAGTCAAACTTCATGATTTTTTGCCAACATCAATTTTATGAAGTAAAATTCATCATTTGATTAAGGGTTGATCATGATTCATCAAAGAGATTTCAGATCATCAAGAATTAGGAGTTTCTAAATTAGGGTTTTCACAGGAAAAGTCAACTGAACTTTGACCAGCCATAACTTTCACATGCTTCATCAAACATTTCCCATTCAAAGCTCATTTTGAAGGAAATTGAATTCTATACAACTTTGTGTCTCACAAGACAAGCCTAAAAATGCTTCATTTGGAAGGTATGAGCTAAAACATTATAGGTCATTTTAAAATTTCAACAAAAAGTTAACATCTTCCAAAGGGTATAATTTGAAAATGGTAAAGGATATGGACATGAGACCAAAGAGGTTGGTTAGAGGACTCTCTAAGATTTCCAAAATGTCCAAGAACACCTTCATAGCCTTAAAATTGAGGGATTTGTGCCTTTGCAAAGTTGGGAAATTTTTGGGAGGTATGTGAAGCAAATGAAGCCTTAAAACCAAATTTTGCCAAATGGGACTGCCAAATTACCACCCAATCTTCATGATATCCTCAAGCACGACCCAAACCAAGCATTATCTGATTTTTATATTTTATTTAGTATTTAATTGAATTTTATTCATTAAAATGCAAATTAAATCAAAATAAAATATAAAAATAAAATATTTGGACATGATTTTGATTCTAGAAGATCATAAACACCATTTAACTTGATTGGATACACTCCAAATTCGTGCAAAGCTTTAAGAGTATGAAAATATTTGATTTTTCTCACATTTAAGATCATGACTTACTTCACCATCAAGGCATCCAAAAAGCCCAACAATTCATCACTTTCTTGACCTAATTCTATTCACTATAAGTTCACAAACACACTGCAAGCACAAGGGGACAATTTGCAGCCTCCAAGAACCAAGAGCAGAGTCAAAATTTTCAAAGAAAAGTCACATTCAGATTTTGAGCTAGAGGCCTTTTCAAGATCAAACAAAGGTTGCAAATCATTCCTGGAAGATCACATAATGTTTCTGGATCACTAAAACATCCATTATTGCATCAAATCTTCATAACCGAATTCTTCATATTCATGTTTTTTTTGGTTTTTTTAATATATTATTTGTTTCAGGGAAGATGACAATGAAACGTTGGTGGTTCAGTTGGCAAGGACGTGCGTGTTATTGCTCTTTGGCCAGAGTTCGATTCCCAGGTTTTGCATTTTGTTGTTTTATTTTATCATATTTACCAGGTTTCATATTTATTGATTTGGATTCACTCTTTGTTCACTAGCATGCGCTAGCCCAGTGGTTTGGTTTTGTTATGGTAAGGGGGAGGTCCTGGGATCAAAACCAGACCTCCCTACCTTTCTTTTTATCATTTGTTTTTATTTGTTTTATATAATTATTAAATATTAATTAATTTGTTTAATATTAAAACCATTAATTTTATTTAAAACAATAATTAAACTTTATATTTTTATAAATTTCATAATTTTTCTTGATTAGTCATTTTAATTAATTTTATAAATAATTTTGTACATAATTTTTATAATATATAATTTGTAAATAATTTTGTACATAATTTTTATAATATATAATTTGTAAATAATTTACTTAAGTTTTAATTAATTCTTTAAACCTAAATTCTTAACCCTAATTTTCTTAATTAAGAGACTAACCCTAATTTTTCTATTAACCCTAAAAATTTAATTTATTTTTCTAAACCCTAATTAATATATTAACCTTTATTTCTTTTATTATTATGTAAATAATTTAATGTTTTTCTTAATATTATTAAATTGTTATATTTTCTTAATTAATCTCTAAATTTTTTTTTTAATATTTATTTAACCTAAAAATAATTTCCCTTTTAAAAATTTTGATTTCTTTATTTATTATTATTATCATTATTATTATTATTGCTATTGTTTTATTATTGCTATTATTTTATTATTGTTTATTTATTATTTTTATTATATTTATTATTATAATTTTTTATTTTATTATGTATCTGCTAAAGTCATGTAATACTTATAGGTTTATTTTCTATCTTTATTTTATTTTGTAAATATTTTATGGTTAGTAATTTTAGGGTGTGTATAACCTAAATGTGATTAAAAATAATTTAGATAAATTAATTTAAGTAAGATAAATATTTGAAACAAAACACTCACACACGTAAGTCGATCTTTGATCGCCATCTTGCACTTCCTAGGTTACCCCTCTCAGTTGCCTTAAAACAAATGGTCAAGTCCCTCGAATATAGGGGTGTCTTAAGCAAAGTCCCTTCATAAAATCATCAAGTCCCTACAGTTTAAAAGATCAAGTCCCTTCGAGGTTGCCTACAGAATAATGATCTTGTCCCTTCGGATAAATGATGATAGTCCCTACGAATTGCTAAAGACACCCTTACTTGTTGCCTTCATTGACCATATGATGACCCTACGCTTGTCCCTTAAAAAACTCCAAGGTAATGACTACCTATTCCTTAATAATAGGGATATTCTTACCATTGAAAGAACATACAAGAACATGAAAGACTTAATCTAGGGTAGGTACCTCTTAGTTGCTTGCTCACATTTCAAACTACTTTTCACACCTCACTTTCTTAAACATTTTTCAAAACAAGGCTTTGTATACATCCATACGAGGATCATTACAAAGTACTTAGAAAAATTTCTAATCACACACTACACTTTTCAAAAACAATTTAAGTGAGCTAAGTAACTAAGAGCCCATGGATAACCATGGATATAAAGGGTGCTAACACCTTCCCTTTATATAACCTACCCCCCGAACTCAAGTCTTTTAAAAATAGGTCTTTCCTGTTCTTTTATGTCCTTTCCACTTGGATAAAATAAAATTCGGTTGCGACTCTTGCTATCCGCAACATTTATAGAAAGTCAGTTCTCCCACCATGTTACAATGAGGAATCTCCCTACCACTGAAGTCTTCATTGATCCCAATATTGTTTGGGCCCAGAAACTGAGTACGCTGTCTGCCAGAGACATTAGATGGTTCACTTTGAGGATGAAAGGGAAGAACTTCATCGCCAGTTGCGGAAACTATCTTAATGTGCCTTTGTTAGGGGTATCAGGGGGTATCAACTACAACCCTATTCTCCTAAGAAGACCGTTGGGGTACTCTCTCGAAGAGGTCCCCGATGAATCAGAGTTGTTCCAGACTTTCTATTTCTCGGCAAAGGATAATCTTCCATTGGTCAGGAAGCTTACAGGCTCCTGGAAATTGATCAGAAGGAAAGGAACAACGTGCTTGGGTAAAAACAACAACTAGATGTTACCCGAATTCGAAGCATGGATAAGGGAGAAAGCTCAGGTGTCTTACATCCCTTTCTCTGCACCAGTTCCACCTTCTGCAGTTGTGCCTTTGGAAGATTAGCAGAAACTGGAGGCCTTGGTCCTACAGCTCAGAACAGAAAATCAAGAGGCAAATAATTCTTGTCAGAAGCTGAAGATTCAGAACTAGAAGTTGGAAGAGAGAGCTTATCAAGCTGAAGAGTTAGTCAGGCTCAAGCAGCAAGACTTCGAAGAATAAGAGCCCTACTTCAAGAAGAGGGGTTTAATTGAGATTCATAGGCAGGTCAGCGCCAGAAGGATAAGAAAGCCTTAGATGAAGCTAACGAGGTTGTGACCCTTTGGCAAGAGAAGTGGGAAGACCATCTGAGAAAGCAGAAAGAGATAGAGATCGAGTACAAGCTAAAGATCAAAGGCCTTTAAGAGACTTTGAACGAGCAGGGAGAGCTGCTCCAGAAAGCCCACCATCAACAAAGAGACCACCTTCAGAAGATGGCTAACGTCAAGAAGAAGTTAGAAGAGTTGAAACTTCGGGCTGATGTTAAGAAGGTCATGACTAAGCTGAGTCTTATCAAGGAGAAGGAGAAGGTATTCCTACAATAGATCATCGAGCTGCACACTTCCTTTGATCTAAGGGATATTCGTATTCAAAAGCTCATCCAGGAGCCGAATCATCCAGACATTGCCCAACTGTTCCAAGCCGTCAAGCGTCTTAGCTGGAGGCTGAAAGACATGGAGCTTCCTAGGGTGTAGTACTCTCGTACTTGGATTACCCACAGTCTTGTTGTGGTATTACTCTTTACTTTGCTTTTCTACTCTTTGATGTATGAATTGGCTCCCTTCGGGGAAATTGTTATATTCAGCTCTCAGTTTATGATATTTGTGACTTGGTTTGAATCTCTGGTTGTTATCTCTTGCACTGACACAGGGTAATAAGCACCATTTCTCCATGATTGTCATCTTATCTTAACATCATACTGTAAACACCCCAAATTTTCCCTCACTAAGTTCACACCATGGCTTGTGATCGTCCATATTTGCATTAGTTTAAGCATATCATATCATATTGCATTTTTGTTTCATCTGCACAGTTCAAATTCAGCTACATCTAGGGTTTGTGATCTGAGCAATCCAAGGATCCATCTGAGCCACTCCAAAGGTCTCCAATCATTCCAAGAGGGTCCATGTTTTTTCCATCATCATATTATATCCCTCAAAGATCAAAGAAGTCAAGAAATCACAAGAACTGGGAAAGCATGGAAGCAGAGCTGGGGTTTTCACTACACAGATGACCAAAATTAGGGTTTTGGTTTTAGAGGCCTTAACTCCATATTTTTGGGCCATTCTTGTTTCTAATGTTCTTAAGATGTTATAAGGATCATGTGTACCAAGTTTGATAAAGAAATTCATTGTGAAAGTCATATGTTCATTAGGTAACTTCTTGAGCAAGTCAGAGCAAAATCAGGGCATCTGAAGCCCCCAACAATGGAACCAAAGTGGATTTTTCATCAAATTGAAGTTATATGATCTTTATTTGATCATTTAAGTGCTTGGAAGTTCACAAAATTGAATAAAATTGAGCTAAACCAAAAGTTGCCAAAAATGGAAATGACTTGTAAAGGAAACTTTCCATTTTGGGAAAGTTTTTCAACCTCCTCTTTATCAACCAAAAATGCTTCAAATGAAAAATTGTTGGTCATGAAAGTTGTAGATTGGATCATTCCCTTTTCAAAAAGTACAAGAACAAGTCCTAATTCATTATGGAACTCAAGTTATGGCTTGGCAAAGTTGGCAAAAATCCTATAATTTTCACTTTCACACCAAAGAGGATTTTGTGCAATTTCACATACCAAGTCATTTTGTGACCTCTAATCACTCTCTAAGCATCATACAAACATACTAAAATGCATTGTGACCAAAATTTCCCAAAGAATCATTCCATTTCATGCCTTGAACTTCAAGAAATTCAAAAGGGGCCAAACTTTTCAAAATTTGCAAAAGGGGATGAAACTTCTCACACACTTGCTGCATCACCCCAAATCATTTTCCATGGTTCTCCTTGATCTATGCTGAGCCAAGACATGCCAAAGAACAGCTGCAACATGAGCCCATACCTCAAGTACACCTAATGTTGACATTTTGGCAACTTGCCTATACCAATCACCACAAGCCACCACCCACTTTCTGACCTATCAAACAATGTTATGTGGATCAAAAGCAAGCCAATCAATAACACACACAAGCTCAGATCATTCCATACACCAAGTTCCCCAAAAATCACCTTCAAGCAAAAACCTTCGAAACTTTCTGTCCAGCCATCAAACTTCAAAAACAAACTTCACCATTCATTCAGAAATGATCCATAGAACATAAACCAACCATCAAACAAGCCTTAAAGCCCCTCTACACAAAACACGATTCTGGTGCAGCAAGAGTGCAACCTCTCATTCCAGCCATTCTAAACTCCATCAAAGCGTCCCAACATCATCAGGAGGTCAAGTGAGGTGGATTTGCACAAGATAGGAGGTCCAAAAGCTCCAAACTAAGAAAGTTCAAGCTCAGGTAACCTCAAGAACTTTTTTTCCATAAATGAAATTTTAAGTTCCTAAATGATTCCCTATGATTCACTGATCATGTTGATGTGTTTAGAATTGAAAATGGTTGCGTATTGAGCATTTCACAAGCTTCTGAAATTTCTGTTTGATTTTTTCGTTTTGCTTCGAATCATGTTTTTCATGTGAAATAAATGAAATTTGTTGGTTGATTCTTGTTTAGAGTGATGTAAGGATCATTTCTGGAGAGTTTGAGAGCTTATGGTTGCGTATTAAGTGAGATAGCATGTTTGGCTAGCCGGAGAAGATAACCGGAGCTAGCTCCGGTCACCTGAAAATGTTTAGAACCCTAATTAGGGTTTAGTGGCCAGGTTTAAATGTCAGCCCTAGGATCTTAGTTCCCGCGTGCATGAATGGTTCAGATCACTTCACTTAAGATTAATTATTAATTAATTAGGTTAATTAGTTAATTAAGCCAGATTCAATCCAGGCCTTCCATCTGCGCGCACAGTCAAAGCCCATTCAAACCTCATCCACTGGATCAGTTGACTTCCCCCTAAATTCATTTTAATTTCATTTTAATCCTATTTTCTTTACCATTTTATTTAAAATACTTAGAAAAATCCTAAAAATATTTCCTTCTGCATTTTGACTTCAAATATTTTTCTTCACCCAAAAACATTTTTATTTTTATTTTTTTCATTAAAAAATCATTTTAAAAATATTTAAATGTTTATTTTAATTAATTAATGGAAATTAATTAATTAAAATACCATTTAAGTTTCTAAAAATTCCAAAAAAATTCATATTGCATCTTAGGACATTTAGAAACATTGTCAAACCATTCATACAAATTTATTTTTGGTTTTGATCCAACTTTGACATTTTTCTTGAATTTAGGGTTCATAAAATTCCCTTTTTGGAACCCTAACTTTGAAAATTCTTTTCTGACTAACCATGAAGGGTTTGACAATGATTCTTTTTGCATTGTTTTCCATATAGCATTTAGTTTCTAGGATAATTTTTTCATGAATTTATCTTGCATTTTCCATTTGATTTGCATATTCCCTCTTAAGGTACCCAAAAACCCTAGTTAACTTAGAAAATTCACAACTTTCTTTAGGTTAAGAGTTAGACCTTCTCCTTTGGGGTGTGATATCATATGGAATTAGGGTTCTTTTGAGTTCATATGCAGCCCTAATCTTGCATCCATACTTGCATCTTACATTGCATTGCATGAACATGTGAACTTGCCATGACATTCTAAGCACCTGTATGCCATCTTAGACATCTTAAGACATTGCTTGAACATTGCTTGGTCATTTCTTCATACATTTTCTAAGCTTTGCATCCATTTCATTTCATAAGCATCCATGTGTTTTCATGCTTCCTACATGCTTCATTTGCATTCTTTCTCTTTGTATGAACATTCATAGCACTTGGTGTGCCTTTGCATCATCTCATAGCATCATTTGCATCATGTGTTTGCTTCTGGTTTTGGTTTTTTTTACCTTTGCATATGCTCCATTTCATTTCATTTCTTTCCTTATGCTAACATTTTTAGGTGGTAAGTAATTTGAGAAGTGAATTTGCCTTCACTTCTCATTTCTCTTCTCATTTTTCTTATGCATCCTTGCTGCATTTTTATTTGCCTTAGAGTGAGCTTGCTCATTCATGTTCATCCTTCACTTTCTTTCTCCAAGTTACTTATCTTCTTCAGTGAAGTAAGTAACTTGTTTCTTCTGCTTCTCCTCCTTTCATCTGCTTCTTCCATTGGTGGCTTCTCTGAAGATCTTTCTCAAGCCTTACAAACCATAGGAACATCCAAGCATGACAATAATTAGGGTTGTGATTAGTCCCCCTTTAGTTTATACCTTTGTGTCTTCTTTGTGTCTCTCTTCTCACCTAATCATTAGAGACTAAACCTTTAAGGCTTTAAGACTTTGTGATTAGGGTTATGCTTACATCCTTCTCTTAGGATGGAGTGTATAACTTTAATCCTAAGTGTTAAACCCTTAATTTGTTTAAACCTCTTAATCAATCCATCTTAATAATCACTAAGACATTAACTTGTAACTTGGGCCTTGAATTGGGGTTCTAATTCTTCCTTTATTGGTTAAGAAGGACTAACCCTAGTGTTAATGGACAAGTCCCCCTCAAGTTGTCTTACAAATCATAAAAACCACTTCTCAATCTCATCCTTAATTAAAAACCACTTTAATAAAGGTTTGTTTTGTCATGAGGTTAATCCCTAATCATGGATTAAGTTAAGGTATCTTCCTCAGCTTAAGTGTGCTCATCTATTATCCTTCTATTAGGATGGTGTAATGGGTTCACTAATCCTTGATTATGGCTTAAACTCATTACTTAACACTAAACAAAAAACATCAAAAACATCTAAATAATCACAAGTAGGTTAATAATCTTAATCCTACACCATCATGGTAATTAAGTTGAGATGTTTATCTCATACTTAAAGTATTCTCATTATCCCTAAACAAAGGGAGCATATGATGAGTTTACTAACCCTTGATTTAGGCTTAAGCTCATTAACTTATGAAAAACACCAAAAACCAATAAAAGACTGAAAACAAAAAAACAAACAATAATCTTCTCCTCCGGGATTCTTTTCTCATCATCTTCACTCACAAACGAGAACTTGCTTCTTCCGTCTAATGCAAGACAGTTAGCACTTGAGCCAGACGAGTCATACACTTGAGCATAGAAAAACAAGCAGTTCATCAGTCAATTTATCTTTCAGTCTCTTTGAGTCGAACTACGGTGTTCTGACTTCCTCATTGCACGAGAGGATACGTAGGCATAACTTAACTGTTATCGAACAAAAGTCTCTGTGTCTTCCCCCTCTTTCAGCATTCTTCTTAAGCCTCATTCCTGAGCACCTCACTTCACTTTCTTGCACTGACACTTGTATGTATCTTTTCCAGCTTTTGCACACAGATAGCACATGCACTACCCCCTTTAAACACAATCTTTCAAGCGTGGATCCCCTCGAGTACGACGGACAATCTGGGTGCTAATACCTTCCCAGGTTGTAACCAACCCTCTTTCTCAGTTTCTCTGGTTCGCAACCGTCTTATCCATCTTTTCTTAGGTTTATGCAGCATTACCTTTCCTTCGGGATAAAAATGCCTAGCTGGCGACTCTATTGAGTTCATTTTCATTTCTCCTCTCGCCGACCGTTCGCGCATGTACCGGGATGCAAATCTTTGGGAGCGACAGCTTGGCGACTCTGCTGGGGAATCTTATACTGCAACCAGGGCTTCTGGTTCTTTTTGTGGGTTCCTCCTAGCGCTTGTTTGATTTGTGTTTACGGGGGTGTTATGTGCTACTTGTGTTTATTTATTTGCTTTATTTATTGCTTTCTGTACAGCTTTATTTCTTTCTTTCTTTTACAGATTTATGCATTTCATACTGTCATTATCATGTGCTGGATCTGTGTTTTCCTTGGTGTGTGGGGTTCATTGAGTGATTAAGGTCCTATATCGGGGACCTGAGTGACACATAGGCTAGAGTGGCTTCGTATTCTTTCCCATTACATTTCGGTCTGGTGCGGGAATATGAAACACGGTTCAGACATGGGTTTCTTCTAGAGAACTCTGTGCTACAGATTTCCTGTAGTACTAGGGCTATCTGGGAAGCCTGCTAAGTCTGGATGACCTTTTATGACCTTCAGCATCTGAGGTGAATTAGAGGAGGATCTTTTATGGTTATTGTAAGCACTGTACCTCCGGGTTAGAAGTGTTTATACTTCTCATAACTGATCCAAGTCTGAGGATCCTTGTTCTAGAACATTACATGTGAGGGGGTTGGGATGTTTGCATGTTTGAAGGAACCCTTGGCCTCATCATACCCTGTTACTAGATTTGTTAAGGTTGTATTATTTGGACAGTTCTAGTGATTACCATGGACTTGTGACTCTTTATTTGAGTCCCTCACCTGGTTACTAGATTTCTAAGCCTCCATCCGGACTTATGAACATACATAGACTTTTATCAAGGCAGATAAACAGATTCAACACTTGATCACAAACCCTTTGCATATCATTTTGCATACATCATTTTTACATCATTTAACATTTGCTTATTTGTCATACAGGGTATCCATCATATTATCTTTGGTTTGGTTTTGACCCCCTTTGCTGCTCAGACTTCTTCAGTTATCTTCTTCAGCATCTCCATCGGTTTGTCAGTGATTCTTCACCAGCATACATCATCAGCATGGACACTTCAAGAAAGAGCAACATCACTTACCACTTCTTTGAGCCCACCCTGACTGGCATCAGGCAGATCCAGTCCCTCATTACCCATGATCATGTCCCATTATTCAGAGAGCATTATGGGGGCATATTGGACATGGTCATGGATCTAGATGCATCTCAGAGGAGCATGATCCATACTTGCTTGCAGTTTTATGATCCTCCACTCAGAGGCTTCACATTCCCTGATTTCCAGCTGGGACCTTTGCTAGAAGAGTTTTCCTTGTTGTTAGGAGTTCCTATCAGGAGAGGGATTCCTTTCAACCCTGAGATGGTTGCTCCCAGAAATGAAGACATAGCCAGGGCATTGCATTTGGAGCCTTCCCTTATTGAGTAGAACATGACAACCAAGGCTGGAGTTCCAGGCCTTCACCTAGACTTCTTGACCTCCCAGGCAACCCTGCAGGCTGCAATAGGAGAATGGAAGGCTGTCTGTGCACTTCTAGCCCTCAATATATATGAGGTTATCTTGTTTGTAGATGAGCCAAAGTTTGTGAGCAAGAATGCCATTCACCTGTTCTTGCTGAGGAACCCAGTTCCTACCTTGCTGGGAGACTTCTACTACTCAGTACACCAGAGGAATGAGAAGCAAAGAGGAAGACTGGTCAGATGTTGTGCTCCTCTTTATTACTCTTGGCTGCTAAGACACTTGCCTAAGTCAGATACTTTCTTGAACCCCCATCAGCAAAAGAACTGGGCTAAGAGATTTATTGCCTTGACATCAAAAGACATCAGATGGTGCACTCAGAGCACCAAGGGTAAGGACATCATTACTAGATGTGAGCAATATCCTAATGTGTCTTTGATAGGAGTAAAAGGTTGCATCAACTACAACTCTTTGCTCTTTAAGAGACAATTAGGGTATGTTTTGGTTCACCCTCCCAGAGGACAAGATTTGGCTAAGACCCTCTACTGTGAAATCCAACCCAACTCTGTTGTTGTCAGACAAGCTGCCTGGGCTTGGGATAACATTCAGACCAAGGGAACAACAATCCTTGGCAAGTGCAACAACATTACTTCAGCACAGTATTCTGATTGGTCCCGCACCAGAGCTCAGATCACCCGGATGCCATTTACTTTAGAAGATGTACCTGGACCTTCTACAGTACAACCTGCAGCTACTGTCAGTTTGGAAGAGTTTGAAAAGCTGAAGGAAAGGAATACTCAGTTATCTGAAGCCTTGAAGAAGACTCTCTGGGAGAGAAATGGCAGCCATCTAGATAATGAGAGATTGGAAAGGCTCAGGATTGAGCATTTAACCAAGATTGAGAAGACGAATGATTACATCAGAAAGGCCAGGGCAGGGGAGTTAGTACTGAAGAATGCTTGCAAGGAAGCAAAGACTCAGAAGGCTAGGGCAGAGCATTATCTAGAGGAGAGCCAGGCTAGGTGGATCAGGATCACTGAAGCCCGTGCACAGGAAGACCAAAGGACTCAGGCTAAGATAGAACAGTTGGAGGCTAGTGAGAAAAAGCATCAGGAGGCATTATTGGCAGCTCGGAAGGAGATATCTGAATTGAAACTCCGTGCGGGGTTGAAGAGGTAAAAGGATCAGGACAAGCATAAGAAGTTAACCAGTGCCATTGCTACCATGAACCTCCTCATCAGGACTATCACAAAGCTACCGGTTGGTCCAATGAATGAGGCCCTCCTGGAGGAAATCAGGGAGGATGACTTTGGATTAGATGTTTGATTCTTTTGCTTGTACTTTTCTTTTGTTGTTGTATTTTGACCCACCATGGGATGTTATTGTAATCAAACTATGTATTTTCACTCTTTGTAATATATCAGTTTGTATTATTATTGGTGGGCTTTATCTATCTCTGCAACATCATCATCATTTCCTCGAGGTCTGGAAAGGTCAAAACAAAAGAACCAAACCGGATACCCTTGGAAGACAAATAGGCATCATGCATTGCATGCTAACATTTTCTTTGTTTTGTAGGTTTTTGTTTTATTGTTGTTTCTCACTTTGTTGTGGTTTCAAGAAACATTGCTCGCAGAAGAGTGTTCCCTGTCAACAGAATACACTGGTACCCGACAAGAAACAACCTTTCGGGACTCCAGATGGATCAAGTTCAGCAAGACTTGAATGAAGTAAGGGCCCAAATGACCAATGAGAGGGTTGAGATGAGGAATCAGATGACCCAATTCATGACTGTAATGACTGGTTTAGCTCAGAGCCAGGAAAGACTAAGGGAGTTGGTTGAAAGACAAACTCCTGAATCCCAAAACTCCCTAGGTTTTGATGTCATAGACATGGGATTGGTTGAAGGGGTGAGAATTCCTCACAAATTCAAACCCCCGTGTTTTGAAAGGTATAATGGCACATCCTGCCCACGCACCCACCTTCAATCATTCTTGGGAAGGTTAAAAGCATACACCATGGACGAGAAGCTATGGATGTTTTACTTCGAGGATAGTCTAACAGGGGCATCCCAAGATAGGTATTCCCCTTTGACTAGAGCCACAGTAAGGAACTGGAAGGACTTGGCTGAAGCTTTCATCCGACAATATCAGTATAACTTAGACATGGCCCCAAACAGGACCCTTATAATGGGAATGTCTCAATCTTCCCGAGAAAGCTTCAGAGAATATGCCCAAAGGTGGAGGCAACTTGCTGCTTCAGTACAACCCCCTATGTCTGAGAGGGAAATGGCAGACATGTTCATGAATACTCTTCAAGGAACATACATTGACAGACTGACTGCATTCTCTTCCACCAGCTTTACAGATATGGTGATAGCTGGGGAAATAATAGAGAGCCTATTGAATATGGGAAAGATCTCCGATAATGGTGCCAGTGCAAGCAGTACAAGGAAACCATTTGCTGGGCCCCGTAGATCTGGTGAGACAAACTCTGTGCATCTGGGAAGAGGGATACCCCAATACTTGCCTAGAACAGTTGTTGTTGTTGTTGTTGTTACTATCCCTGCTCCACCTCCTCAGTATACTCAATAACCACAACAGTTTCCGCAACAACAACAGTTTCCGCAACAGAGATCATACAACAATAATAACAATAATCAACAACAACGCCCATTTCAACAGCGTCCATCTCTGGTCAACCGAGTGATTCCTATGTTGTATGCTACACTACTGCCACATTCCTATGTTGTATGCTACACTACTGCCACAACTCCTAAAGCTCAATCTTGTTGAGTTGAGGACATTGGCTCCACCTGATCCTCAAAACCTTCCAAGAAACTATGATGTCAATACTAGGTGTGCTTTTCACTCTAACGCACCTGGTCATTCTACAGAAAAATGCAGAGCCCTGCATATGAAGGTTCATGATCTGGTAGATTCAAAAGCCCTGAACTTTGCACCTCCTCCCAATGTAATGAATAATCCTATGCCAAGCCACAGTGGGCAAAGGATTAATGCTATAGAAGATGGCTCACCCCTGAGTTTAATAGAAGACATTGTATGTATTCAAACACCTCTGGCAGAGGTTAAAGCCCAGCTTTTAAAGTGCCAAGTGTTCCCAGGTTGTGAGGCCTATTGTGAATCATGCAAACGTTCCGAGAATGGGTGTGCCATCTTGAGGAGTGGAATTAATGGTTTGATCAAAGAAGGCATTCTGCAAATTACAACCACTGCTTCTACAACACCAGCAACTCTTTTATCAACAACAACTGATTCTTCTACAAAAGCAAAAACCATCTTTCCTATTAGTTCTTCTACAACTGTAACAACCATTGTTCCAACTGATTCAGCTACAACTTCAGCAATCATTCCATCTGCCACTTCAACACACAACAATTCATTTGCACCAGCTACTACAACATCAACAACCAATAATGATGTTTCCACTGTCACAATTTATTATAACCCGACAACGGTCCCGAATTCCAACAACTTCCAACAGTCTCAACAAAGCTTCAATTCACCTCCACCAACATCCACCAGAGGTCCTGTTACTATTTTCTATGATCCGCAGACTATTACAGTCCCAACATCTGCTGCAGTGAGCCCATTCACTATCACGGTGCCCGGGCCAATTCCATATGATAAAGACAGTGCTATACCATGGTATTATGGTGCTGATCTATACTGCTACGGAGAGAAAGTCCTTCTTGATTCTCCAGTTCTCACTCCCCAAGTAGATAATGTTGGGGGAGGCGGAGGCTTCACCCGAAGCAGACGTCTCTTCGCATCACAAGTCCCTAGAACCAACACTGAAGCAGAGGCTACTGCCAAAGCCAAAGGGAAGAGTGTGATACCGGAAGAATCTGCACCGAAAGAAACTCATAAATCATCCTTCGATCAAGATGTGGATGAGTTCATGAGAATTATTAAAAGAAGTGACTATAAAGTTGTGGACCAACTCCACCAGACTCTTTCAAAGATCTCTATATTATCACTGCTGTTGTGTTCCGAAGCCCATCGGGATGCACTACTCAAAGTTCTGCATGTTGCCTGCGTTCCAGAAGAGATCACTGTAAATCAGCTGGAAACAGTGGTATCAAATGTCAATACTAGCCATGGGCTAGGTTTCACTGATGCTGATTTGACAACAGAAGGACGTCTCCACAACAAAGCCTTGCATATAACCCTGGAGTGCAAAGGAGCTATACTATCTCATGTTCTTGTAGACACTGGGTCCTCACTCAATGTCTTACCCAAGAAAGCCCTTGTCAAGCTCGAGTATGATGGGATAGCTCTCCGGCCAAGTAACCTTGTGGTTAGGGCTTTTGATGGCTCCAAAAGATCTGTTCTCGGAGAGGTGGAGCTGCCAGTGATAATAGGTCCACGAGTCATTAAGACCATTTTCTATGTGATGGACATACAACCTGCTTACAATTGTTTGCTAGGTCGACCCTGGATTCACGCTGCAGGCGCAGTAACGTTGACCCTTCACCCAAAACTGAAGTATGAATTGGAAGGACAGATTATCACCATCTATGGTGAGGAGGACATATTTGTTAGCCATCTGGCTACATACAAGTATATTGAGATGGATGGTGAAATCCATGAGACAATGAGCCAAGGGTTCGAGGCCCTGAATGTCAATGAAGCTACTGAAGTATTTGCTGCATCCCAGGAAGACAGGATGGGTACTTCAATTGTTTCCTATCAGCAAGTTCGGGAGGTTGTTGAAGAAGGTAATGCTCAAGGCTGGGGCAAGCTGCTGCCAGTAGAAAAGAAGGAATATAGATTCGGTTTGGGTTACAGACCATTCCGACAAGATCAATCAGAGGCTGCCAAGGAGCCCAAATTTGTCAGTGGGGGGATGCTCACCCCAGATGCTGTTAACAACTTGGAAGACGAGGCGGAAGGCGACCGCAACCTAGAGAACTGGATACGTCCAAGGATCCTGGGGAACCAAGTCCTTAACTGGTCTTCCCAGGAAATTATAAGGGTTACTCCTGTAGAGTAATTATTATTTCCTGTCTTTTTTAGCATGCATCAAGTCCTGCATCTTGCCCAAGGTGTCAGGACTCATTTTGTAATAGGGCCATATTGTAATTTTGTGCAAATGATTAATCAATGAATATCAGACATCTTTTGCAAACGAGTATCTTTTTCGCTCACTGTCTTTTCATTTTTTCACTTTTGTACAAAACAATAAAATGACAATGTTTTCAAAATTAATAACTTCATTTTCACTTTTTCTAAACAAGATTAAAACTGATCACTAAAACGAACCAATCTCAACCCTTGCAGAGACTATCCTCTAGATTGCACCAACAACAGCACTGCTATGACCTTGTATGACTCCGACAATCCGATTAATCTAGCCGATGAAGGGGTTGAAGAAGACTATGAGTTACCTGAAGAGTTAGCTAGGTTGTTGAGGCAAGAAGAGAAAGTGATCACTCCTCATCAGGAGGAGGTTCAAACAATTAATCTTGGTACCGAAGAAGACTTGAAAGAAGTGAAGATCGGGGCCGGTCTGCAAGATTCAGTGAAGGAACAGCTCATTGATATGCTTCAAGAATACGTCGACGTCTTTGCTTGGTCCTACCAAGACATGCCAGGTCTTGACACTGATATTGTTATGCACAAGCTGCCTTTGAAAGAAGATTGTCCTCCAGTAAAACAAAAGCTATGCCGTACTCTCCCAGATATGGCCATGAAGATTAAAGAAGAGGTACAAAAACAGTGGGACGCCGGTTTCCTTGCTGTAACTAGTTACCCGCCGTGGGTGGCTAACATTGTACCAGTGCCTAAGAAGGATGGCAAAGTAAGGATGTGTGTGGATTACCAGGATCTGAACAGAGCTAGCCCGAAGGATGATTTCCCTTTACCTCACATTGATGTATTGGTCGACAACACAGCTCAGTTCTCGGTGTTCTCCTTCATGGATGGTTTTTCAGGGTATAATCAGATCAGGATGTCACCCGAAGACATGGAGAAGACTACCTTCATTACACCTTGGGGCACATTTTGTTATAAGGTAATGCCTTTTGGACTGAAGAATGCCGGTGCTACTTATCAACGGGTTATGGTAACGTTATTCCACGATATGATCCACAAAGAAATTGAATGCTACGTGGATGATATAATTGCCAAGTCCCTCACTGAAGAAGATCATCTGGTAAATCTGCTGAAGTTGTTCAAGCGTCTGAGAAAGTATCAGCTGAAGCTAAATCCCAACAAATGCACATTCGGGGTGTGTTCCGGTAAACTGCTGGGATTCATTGTAAGTGAAAAAGGAATTGAAGTTGATCCTGACAAAGTCAAAGCCATTCAGGAAATTCCTGCACCGAGGACTGAAAAGGATGTTCGGGGGTTCTTAGGTAGATTGAACTACATATCAAGGTTCATATCTCACCTTACTGCAACCTGTGAGCCCCTGTTCAAATTGTTAAGAAAGGAACAAACAGTCAAGTGGAACGAAGATTGTCAGAAGGCTTTTGACAAAATCAAGGAATACTTACAAGAACCTCCAATTCTTATGCCTCTAGTTGAAAGAAGACCTCTAATAATGTACCTGACAGTATTAGAAGGGTCAATAGGGTGTGTGTTGGGCCAACATGACGAGTCTGGTCGAAAAGAGTACGCAATATACGACCTAAGCAAAACATTTACCGACTATGAACAACGTTATTCACTGCTCGAGAAAAATTGATGTGCTTTAGCGTGGGCTGCTCACCGACAGTATATGTTGACTCACACTACTTTGTTGATTTCAAAGATGGATCCAGTCAAGTACATATTTGAGAAGCCAGCAGTTACCGGAAGGGTAGCAAGATGGCAAATGATTCTGACAGAGTATGACATTCAGTACACATCTCAAAAGGCCATCAAGGGCAATGTACTGTCTGACTATCTGGCTGAACAACCCATTGATGATTACCAACCAATGAGATTTGACTTCCATGATGAAGACATCATGTTCCTGAAAGAAAAAGATCATGAAGAGCCTGTTAACACTGAAGGGCCTGACCTAGAAGAATAATGGACAATGATGTTTGATGGGGCTGTTAACATGAATGGTCGTGGAGTTGGTGCAGTGCTCATTACACCTAAAGGAGTTCATGTTCCTTTCTCGGCAAAACTCACCTTCGCATGCACTAACAATGAAGATGAATACGAATCTTGTATCATGGGTCTTGAGGAAGCCATTGACCTCAGGATCAAGACTTTAATTGTATTCGGAGATTCAGCTTTGGTAATCAATTAGACCAACGACAAATGGTACACTCACCAGGAGCATCTTATCCCATACCGTGACTATACGGGGAGATTATTGACTTTCTTCAAAACAGTCAAACTTGAGTATATCCCTCGAGACGAAAATCAGTTCGCAGATGCTTTGGCTACCATTTCCTCCATGATCAAGGTTCAAACTTCCAATTTTGTGCCTCGGATCTCAGTATCCAGACTAGACCGACCAGCATAGGTATTCTCTGTAGACGTTGCTAAATATGACAAGCCTTGGTTCCATGACATCAAATGCTTCTTAGAAGATCAGACATACCCACCTAGGGCATCATCCAATGATAAGAAGACATTAAGAAGGCTGGCTGGTAGTTTCTTCCTGAATGCTGATGGTTCATTATACAAGAGAAACTTCGACATGGTTCTTCTCAGATGTGTTGATAAGAAAGAAGCAGACTTGCTGATGCACGAGGTGCATGAAGGATCTTTCGGTACCCATGCTGGAGGACATGCAATGGCTAAGAAGTTGTTAATATCAGGTTACTACTGGATCACAATGGACGCAGACTGTTGTGCCTATGCCAGAAAGTGCCACAAATTCCAGATTTATGCAGATAAGGTGCATATGCCTCCAAATATGTTGAATGTGATATCTTCACCTTGGCCCTTTGCCATGTGGGGCATTGACATGATTGGAAAGATTGAACCGGCTGCTTCAAATGGCCACAGATTCATCCTGGTAGCCATTGATTACTTCACCAAATGGGTCAAAGTAGCTTCGTATGCAAATGTCACCAGACAAGTGGTAGCCAGATTCCTGAAAAGAGACATCATCTGTCGATATGGAGTTCCAGAGTGAATCATTACTGATAATGGTTCCAATTTGAACAACAAAATGATGGCAGAACTGTGTCGTGACTTCAAAATCCAACATCACAACTCTTCTCCTTACAGGCCAAAAATGAATGGCGATGTTGAGGCAGCTAACAAAAACATTAAGAAGATTGTCCAGAAGATGGTGGTTAAAAACAAAGACTGGCATGAAATGCTACCATTTTCTTTGCATGGGTATCGAACCTCAATCAGAACGTCTACTGGGGCAACACCTTACCAACTTGTGTATGCTATGGAGGCAGTCCTACCTGTTGAAGTTGAACTACCCTCCTTACGGGTACTGATGGATGTCAAGCTGAATGAAGCAGAATGAGTCCGTTCTCGGTACAATCAACTGAATCTGATCGAAGAAAAGAGGTTAGCTGCAATTTGTCATGGGCAGTTATATCAGAAAAGAATGAAGAAAGCCTTCGATCAGAAAGTCAGGCTTCAGGAATACCAAGTAGGAGATCTTGTGCTGAAAAGACTTTTTCCTCCTCATACAGACCACAGGGGCAAATGGACTCCGAACTACGATGGTTTGTTCATAGTAAAGAAGGTTTTCTCTAGTGGAGCACTGATGCTCACAACTATGGACGGTGAAGATTTCTTGTCCCTTGTGAATTCAGATGCAGTTAAAAAATATTTCGCATAAAATGACCCACTGGACATAAAAACAGAATGTGAGTCCAGGCAAAAATAGGGCATCCCGGCGAATTAAAAACAAAATAAGAGACTCGGGCAAAAATAAGGGGGAAAATGTGTACACCCGTTGAGTTGAAAAGCCGCATTGGACAGCTCAGGCAAAAAAGGGTATCCTGGTGGATTGAAAACCCGCAAGGGCGGTCCACGCAAAATCTGGGAATAAGCGAACAACTATATTCTGAATTCGTCTGTATCACTTACAACATGGCAGGCTTCAAAAGGTTAAAGCATCAGTCAGAATCAACCCTCTTCAGAAAGCAAGATGAGAAGAGCGTCAAGGTCATACGGGTCATAGCAAAGGAAGCTCATCGAAGCATCGTCAACATTGCCAGCACTTTTACTTTTCTCAATTTGTAGCAATCTCCTCATTTCAGGGGATCTGTTTCTTTGACTGTATTTGCCAATTCAAGGCACCCAAATTAATAAAATCAGAGTTTTCAGTCACACCTTCATTTGCAAAATGTCCAAAATCCATAATATAATATTTGCATAAAACAAATAAGCCAATTTTTTAATAAATGCTTGCAGGAAATATATTTACTTCCAGGAATATCTAACTCCTATGACGGGATCCGGTAAGGGATACCTTGGGATACTTGTGTGTTTCTTTGTCTTAACAGGTTGCAGGTGTTCAAATACATAGCAAGGGGCATGCCAGGCATCACTTCCCCCAGCACACCTCCTCCAAGTAGTATCTGGAAAACTTTTCCCAACGGAGTTGTTAAAGCCTCCTCATCCCCAGCCGGGATCCCCACAGAGAACTTTAGGAAGATCGTTCAGTGATCTTTCCTCCCCCAAACAGAGTACCAGGTCTCTCAAAGACAAAAGAATCATCTCCCCGCAGTGTTCCAGCCTCTCCCCAGAAGAGCAATGCTTGAAACCCTTATACAACAAAGTGATGGAAGCTTCTTTCACCCCAGCTGGGCTTCTCCTTACCGGATAGATCTATCAGTGATCCCTTTCCCCAAGTAGAGACATATATCTTATCAGATCTACCAATGATCTCCCCTAGCTGGGATACTCCTCCAAGCAGATCAACCAGAGATCTTCACAGCGGGATTCGAATCCTGGATCGGTTTCTTTTGCATAATCATAGCATTCGCATCATCTCTCCCCACAAAGCGTAGCATTCCGTCCAATACGGAGCATTACGGCAAAAATTAAACATTTGCATGATCATAAGTCAGGTTCGAACCAGTCACCTGTAAATACCAACAGTACCTCACCGACAATATATATAAAGACTCACATCCCTTGCAAATAAAAGCCAAAGCATCTCCATTGCACTCTCCAACACAAATACATGTTCATATATACCTTTCCGACATTCATTCCCCTGCAGATGTAAGCCACAAACATCCTCTTTGAAAACAGATACCTATGCACTCTCTTGACACACGTCCGTGTAACCATTCTCCCAGCACGGTTGCCCAAATACTTGTTGTAAACCAAGTACTTGTTTATAATATACTCCTTTCGACACTCGTCCGTGTCATCCTATCCCCCAGGTCGCCGAAACACCTTTTACACTCTCGTATACAAATGATTGTTCATAACTTATACATTCTCTTTTGACACTCGTCCGTGTCACACTTTCCCCAGCAAGTTGAACACTCGTCCGTGTCTTGCTCATACTTCACCAACAAATCAATATTCCCTCATACTTGTATAGAAGTCTTTGATACTCGTCTGTATCTTGTTTCTATATTATTCCCCACAGATTCGACACTCGTCCGTGTTCTTTGTTAACCAGTCGGTACTCATCCGTATCATCATCTCTGAACACGCGTCAGCGTTTATTTCTACTGATACTCGTCCGTATCATAGTCTTAAGGATGCTCGTCCGCATCTTTAATCTATACACAACGTCAAAACACCTATATCTTTTATTTCTTAAGCATAAGCACTCGTCCATGTTTACCCTTCCCCAGCAAAGTAACTTATTTTCTATCCGACATTCGTCCTATGTCGTGATATTCGGCAACCGTACCCTGCCAGGTGATCGTCCTTCACCTTTGGATGACCGTACCTCATCCTTTCCCCAGTGGAGTCTCCATTATTGGACCCCTTTTCTATCCGATATTCGTCCTATGTCGTGATATTGTAGCATCCGTTCCCTGCCAGGTGATCGTCCTTCACCTTTTGATGATCGTCCTTCATCATTTTATCCGATGGTCATCCCCCATCGTTGATCTTATTATCTGAAGTTCGCCCTATGTCATGATAAACCCTGAGAGCAGCCGTACCCTGCTAGGTGATCGTCCTTCACCTCTTGATGATCGTCCTTCAACATTCTTATCCGATGGTCGTCCCCATCGTCGACCTTTTCTATCCGACCTTCGTCCTATGTCGTGGTAAAGAGCAGCCGTCCCCTGCTAGGTGATCGTCCTTCACCTTTGATGACCGTACCTCATCATTTATTTCATTTATTCTTTGAACCGATGGCCGTACCCATTGTTGTTTACCTTACTTTGCAAACCTAATGGTCGTCCCCATCATTAACCTTACCTTTGTCGCTCCCACTAAAAGACACCCGGTCAGATAGGGTACAGACGCGAACGGTCGGCGAGAGGAGAAATGAAGATGAACTGAAAAGAGTCGCCAGCTAGGCATTTTTATCCTGATGGAAAGGTAATGTTGCATAAACCTAAGAAAAGATGGATAAGACAGTTGCGAACCAGAGATACTGAGAAAGGGGGTTGGTTACAACCTGGGAAGGTATTAGCACCCAGATTGTCCGTCGTACTCGACGGGATCCACGCTTGAAAGTTTGTGTTTAAAGGGGTAGTGTCCGTGCTATCTGTGTGCAAAAGTTGGAAGGGAATATACAAGCATCAGTGTAGGAAAGTGAAGTGAAATGCTCAGGAATGAGGCTTAAAAGAATAATGCTGGAAGAGGGGGGGAGAGACAGAGACTTTTGTTCGATAACAGTTAAGTTATGCCTATGTATCCTCTCGTGCAATGACGAAGTCGGAACACCGTAGTTCGACTCAAAGAGACTGAAAGAGAAATTGACTGATGAACTGCTTGCTTGTCTATGCTCAAGTGTATGACTTATCTGGCCCAAGTGCTAACTGTCTTGCATTAGACGGAAGAAGCGAGTTCTCGTTTATGAGTGAAAATGATGATAAAAGAATCCCGAAGGAGACGATTATTGTTTATTTTTGTGTTTTCAATCTTTTATTGCTTTTTTTTGTGTGTTTGTCATAAGTTAATGAGCTTAAGCCTAAACCAAGGGTTAGTAAACTCATCATATCCTCCCTTTGATTAGGGATAATGAGAATACCTTAAGTATGAGATAGACATCTCAACTTAATTACCATGATGATGTAGGATTAAGATCATTAACCTACTTGTGATTATTTAGATGTTTTTGGGTTTTTTTGTTTAGTGTTAAGTAATGAGTTTAAGCCATAATCAAGGATTAATGAACCTATTACACCATCCTAATAGAAGGATAATAAATGAGCACACTTAAGCTGAGGAAGATACCTCAACTTAATCCAAGATTAAGGATTAAACTCATGACAAAACAAGCCTTTGTTAAAGTGGATTTTAATTAATGGTAAGATTAAGAAGTGAATTTTATGGTTTGTAAGACAACTTGAGGGGGACTTGTCCATTAACACCAGGGTTAGTCCTTCTTAACCAATAAAGGAAGAATTAGAACCCTAATGCAAGGACCAAGTTACAAGTTAATGTCTTAGTGATTATTAAAATGGATTGATTAAGATTTTTAAACAAATTAAGAGTTTAACACTTAGGATTAAAGTTATACACTCCATCCTAAGAGAAGGATGCTGGCATAACCCTAATCACAAAGTCTTAAAACCTTAAAGGTTTAGTCTCTGATTATGAGATGAGAAGAGAGACACAAAGAAGACTCAAAGGTAAAACTAAGGGGGACTAATCACAACCCTAATTATTATCATGCTTGGAAATTCCTATGGTTTGTAAGGCTTGCAAGATATCTTCAGAGATGCCACCAATGGAAGAAGCAGATGAAAGGAGGAGAAGCAGAAGAAACAAGTTACTTACTTCACTGAAGAAGATAAGTAACTTGGAGAAAGAAAGTGAAGGATGAACATGAATGAGCAAGCTCACTCTAAGGCAAATAAAAATGCAGCAAGGATGCATAAGAAGAATGAGAAGATAAGTGAGAAGTGAAGGCAAATTCACTTCTCAAATTACTTACCACCTGAAAATGTTAGCATAAAGAAAGGAATGAAATGAAAATGGAATGTATGCAAAGATTCAAACCAAAACCAGAAGCATATACATGATGAAAATGATTCTATGAGATGATGCAAAGACATGTCAAGTGTTATGAATGATCATGCAAGAGATGGAATGCAAAGGAAGCATGCTTTGAAGTTTGAAAGTTTATGAAAGTTCATGGAATGAAATGAATGCATATCATGGAAAATGGATGAAGAAATTATCAAGCATGGTTCTAATGTGTCCTATGATGTCTAAGATGACATGTGAATGCATGAAATGTCATGGCAAGTTCATGAATGGATGCATATGCAAGATGTATGCAACTGAACATGATAAATTAGGGTTTTAAGGAAACATGAGATGCAAAAGTCAAAAACAGAAGCAAAACATAAGATAAAAAATTGCAAATGAACTCAAAGAAACCCTAACCCCATATGATATCACACCCCAAAGGAGGAGGTCTAACTCTTAACCTAAAGAAAGTTGTGAATTTTCTAAGTTTGCTAGGGTTTTAGGGTACCTCAAGAGGAAAAATTCAAGATAAATTTGTAATAAAAATATGATAGACACTACATGATATATGAAGATCAATGCAAAAAGAACCAATGTCAAACCCTTCATGGTTAGGCAGAAAAGAATTCTTGAAGTTAGGGTTCAAAAATGGGATTTTTATGAACCCTAAATTCAAGAAAAATGTCAAGATTGAATCAAAACCAAAAAGAAATTTGTATGAATGGTTTGACAATGTTTCTAAATGTCCTAAGATGCAATGTGATTTTTTTTGGAATTTTTAGAAACCTAAATGATATTTTAATTAATTAATTTCCATTAATTAATTAAAATAAATATTTATATATTTTTAAAATGGTTTTTTAATGAAAAAAATAAAAATAAAAATGATTTTGGGTGGAGAAAAATATTTGAATTAAAAATGCAGAAGGAAAATATTTTTAGAATTTTCTAGGTATTTTAAATAAAATATGCAAAACAAATGGATTTAAATGAATAAACATTAAATTAAATGAAAGTAGGACAATCTGATGGACAGGATTCAAACTGGGAAGATTTTGGTTGACCAGCACGCAATCTAAGGGATGAGGTTCAATCTGAGTTAATTTTAATTAATTAATTAATTAATCATAATTAAGACTTAATGAGCTAATCCTGGCCTTTCATTACACGCGGGAAACAAACATCAAACGACCCACATTCAAACTCACGCTAACCCTAATTAAAACCCTAATTAATCTCAGGTGGCCGGAGAAGACTTCCGGTCGTCTTCTCCGGCGAGCTCCTCCCCTGAGCTACCTCAAAACACCACCCCAGGCTCTCAAACTCTCCAGAATTCATCCCTAAACATCATAGAACACTAATCCAGCAACAAAAACAACTTTCCAAGCATCAAAATGAAGAATCGAAGAACATTTTTAGGTCAAAACTTTCAGAAGTTCATGAAATCCTTAATACACAACCATTTTCAAAAATAAAAGCATCAGCATGATCAGCACATCACAAGGAACATTTCTATAACCTAAAATTACATTTCTGGAAAATTTGTTCTTGAGGTTACCTGAGCTTGAGCTTTCTCAGTTTGAAGCTTTTGGTCCTCTTCTCTTGTGCAAATCCACTCCTCTTGACCTCCTGATGATGTTGGAATGCTTTGATGAAGCTTAGAATGGCTGGAATAAGAGCTTGCACTCTTGCTGCACCAGAATCGTATTTTGGTTTTGGGTGCTTTGAGGCTTGTTTGATGGTTGGTTTATGATCTATGGATCATTTCTGAATGAATGGTGAAGTTTGTTTTGGAGTTTGATGACTGGACAGAAAGTTTCGAAGGTTTTTGCTTTTGGGGTGATTTTGTGAAGCTTGATGATTCTGAAGTGTTAGGCTTGTGTAATGTGTGTTATGAGCTGTGTTTGATCCACATAACAAGCTTTGATAGGTCAGAGAAGTTGTTGTGGCCTATGGTGATTGGTGATGGGCTCTCTTGCAAAAGGTCAACAAAACTTGTACTTGAGGTATGGGCTGGTTTTGCAGCTGGCTTTTGGCTTTTGTGGTGATTCAGCAAGTGGAAGCATGGTTGTGTATCATTTTGCAATTTTTATGAAGTTTGGCCCCTTTGTGATTTCTTCATGTGCAAGGCATAAAATGAGATGATTCTTGGGCCAATTTTGATTTTTAGGCAATGCACTATGTTTATATGATGCATATAAGTGTATTAGAAGTCACAAAATGGCTTGGTATGTGAATTTGCACAAAATCCTCTTTGGTGTGAAAGTGACAATTATGTGACTTTTGCCAACTTTGCCAAGCCATAACTTGAGTTCCACAATGAATTAGAACTTGTTCTTGTACTTTTTGAAAAGGGAATGATCCAATATACAACTTTCATGACCAACAATGTTTCATTTGAAGCATTTTTGGTTGAGAAAGAGGAGGTTGAAAAACTTTCCCAAAATGGAAAGTTTCCATTACAAGTCATTTCCATTTTTGGCAACTTTTGGTTTAGCTCATTTTTCTTCAATTTTGTGAAATTCCAAGCACTTAAATGATAAAATAAAGATCATATAACTTTAATTTGATGAAAAATCCACTTTGGTTCCATTGCTGGGGGCCTCAGATGCCCTGATTTTGCTCTGACTTGCTCAAGAAGTTACCCAGTGAACAAATGACCTTCACAAGGAATTTCTTCATAAAAATTGGTACACGTGATGCTTATAACATATTGAGACTATTAGAAACAAGAATGACCAAAAAATTTGTAGTTATGGCCTCTGAAACCAAAACCCTAATTTCAGGTCATCTATGTAGTGAAACCCTAGCTCAGCTTCCATGCTTTCCAAGTTCTTGTGATTTTTTGACTTACTTGATCTTTGAGGGATGTTACATGATGATTGAACACACATGGACCGTCTTGGAATGATTGGATACCTTTGGAGTGGCTCAAGTGGATCCCTTGGATTGCTCAGATCACAAACCCTGGATGTAGATGAACTTGAACTAATGCAGTGAAACAAAAATGAAATATGAGATGATATGCTTGAACTTATGCAAAGATGAAAGATCACAAGCCATGGTATAAAATTAGTGAGGGCAAATTTGGGGTGTTTACAGCTGCCCCTATTCAAACATGAGTTAGCTGTGCAGGATGTAAGCGACGGGCTTAACAGGCAAACAAGATAACTTGTGGTTGAATATCAAAGACAGTCCAAAATTTGCACTCACTGGGGAGAAGAAGAAAAGGGATATAAATTGTAAGAGAAATAATAGTATGATTATCAAATGAAGCGATGGAGGACGACCATCGAGCAGAGGACGATTGTTGGGGATAAAGCAATGACGGGGACGGCCGACATGCTAGGGAAATAAAGAGACCATGATGGGGACGGCCATCAGGTAAGGAAATAAGACTCTGGGGATTAAAAGAAAGGTAATGATGGGGACGGCCATCAGGTTTGCAAAGTAAAGTAAACAACGATAGGGACGACCATCGGTTCAAAGAATAAATGAAATAAATGATGAGGGACGGTCATCAAAGGTGAAGGACGATCACCTAGCAGGGGACGGCTTCTCTTTATCACGACATAGGACGAATGTCGGATAGAAAAAGGTCGACGATGGGGACGGCCATCGGATAAGCATGATGAAGGACGTTCATCAAGAGGTGAAGGACGATCACTCAGCAGGGTACAGCTGCTCTCGGGGTTCATCATGACATAGGACGAATGTCAGATAACAAGACCAACTATGGGGACGGCCATCAGATAAAATGATGAAGGACGATCATCAAAAAGGTGAAGGACGATCACCTAGCAGGGGACGGCTGCTACAATATCACGACATAGGACGCATGTCGGATTTAGAGAAGGGTTCGAATAATGGAGACTCTGCTGGGGAAAGGGATGAGGGACGGTCATCCAAAGGTGAAGGACGATCACCTGGCAGGGTACGGCTTCCGAAAGTATCACGACATAGGATGAATGCCGGATAGAAGAAAAGTTGCTTTGCTGGGGAATGGTAAACTCGGACGAGTTCTTACACTCAAGAAATAAAAGGTATAAGTGTTTTGACGCTGTGTATAGATTAAAGATGCGGACGAGAATCCTTAATACTATGATACGGACGAGTATCAGTAGAAACAAACGCTGACGCATGTTCAGAGATGATGATACGGACGAGTACCAACTGGTTAACAAAGAACACGGACGAGTGTTGAATCTGTGGAGAATAATATATATACAAGATACGGTCGAGTATCTGTATAAGTAAAAACAAGTATTATGAAGTATGGACAAGCATTGTGAAGTATGAGCAAGACACGGACGAGTGTTCAACTTGCTGGGGAAAGTTTGACATGGACGGGTGTCATAAGAGAAAGTGTATAAGTTATGAACAATCATTTATATATGAGAGTGTAAAAGGTATTCTGGCGACCTGTGGGGATAGGATGACACAGACAGGTCTCAACAAGGGTGTATTATAACAAGTGTTTGGTTTGCAATAAGTGACTTGGCAACCATGCTGGGGAAAGGCGACACGGACAAGTGTCAGAAGAGTGTATATAGGTATTTGTATTTGAGAATGCAAAGAGGATGCTTTGGATTTTATTTGCAAGGGATGTGGGTTTTGTATATACATTGCTGATGAGATATTGATTGTATTTGCGGGTGACTAGCTCGAAACTGGCTTGTGATCATGAAAATGTTTGATTTTTTCCGTAATGCTCCGTATTAGACGGAATGCTACGCTTTGTGGGGGAAAATGATGCAAATGCTATGATTATGAAAAAAAGAAACCGATCCGGGATTCGGATCCCGCTGTTGTGGAGATCTCTGGCTGATCTGCTTGAAAGGATATCCCAGCTGGGGAAGAGATCATTGGTAGATCTGATAAAAATATGGTTCTGCTTAGGGAAATAGATCACTAATAGACCTATCTTTGTAATGAGAAACCCAGCTGGGGAGGAAGAAGCTTCCATCACTTTGTTGTGTGAGAACTTCAGGCATTGCTCTTCTGGGAAGAGGCTTGACCTCTGCGGGGAGATGGTTCTCTTGTCTTTGGGAGACCTGGAATTCTATTTGGGAGAGAAAAGATCACTGAACGATCTTCCTAGAGATACCTGTGGGGATCCCGACTGGGGATGAGGAGGCTTTGACAACTTTGTTGGGGAAAAAGCATTTCAGATGCTGCTTGGAGAAGATGTGCTGGGGAAGTGATGCTTGGCATGCTCCATGCTGTGTATTTGAATACCTGCAACCTGTTAAGACAAAGAAACACACGAGTATCCTGAGGTATCCCTTATCGGATTCCGTCATAGGAGTTAGATATTCCTGAGAGTAAATACATTTCCTGCAAGCATTCAATTATAAAGGCACATCTGTTTTATGAAAATATTATATCATGGATATTGGACATTTTGCAAGAGAACCAAAAATGTACAAGACGAGGTATGACTAAAAACTCTGATTTTATTAATCTGGGTGCCTTGAATTGGCAAATATAGCCAAAGAAACAGATCCCTTGAAACGAAGAGATTGTTACAAATTGAAAAAGCAAAAGTGATGGCAATGTTGGTGACGCTTCAGTGAGCCTCTTTTGCTATGACCTGTATGACCTTAACGTTCTTCTCATCTTGCTTTCTGAAGAGGGTTGATTCTGACCGATGCTTTAACCTTTCGAAGCTTGCCATGTTGTAAGTGATACAGACGAATTCAGAATGCAGTTGTTCGCTTATTCCCTTATTTTGCGTGGATCGCCCTTTCGGGTTTTCAATCCACCGGGATACCCATTTTTGCCTGAGCTGTCCAATGCGACTTTTCAACTCAGCTGGTGTACATTTTTTTTTCAATTTTCCCTTATTTTAGCCCGAGTCTTTTATTCTGTTTTTGACTCGCTGGGATGCCCTATTTTTGCCTGGACTTACATTCTGTTTTTAAGTCCAGCGGGTCATTTTATGCGAAGTATTTTTTTACTACATCTGAATTCACAGGGGATAAGAAATCTTCACCATCCATAGTAGTGAGTATCAGCGCTCCACCCGAGAAAACATTCTTTACTATGAATGGACCATCGTAATTCGGAGTCCACTTGCCACTATGGTTTGTATGAGGAGGAAGGAGTCTTTTCAGCACGAGATCTCCTACTTGGTATTCCCGAAGCCTGACTTTCTGATCGAAGGCTTTCTTCATTCTCTTCTGGTATAACTGCCCATGACAGATTGCAGCTAATCTTTTTTCTTCGATCAGATTCAGTTGATTATACCGAGAACGGACCCATTCCGCTTCATTCAGCTTTACATCCATTAGTACCCTTAAGGAGGGTAGCTCAACTTCAACAGGTAGGACTGCCTCCATACCATACACAAGTTGATACGGTGTTGCCCCAGTGGATGTTCTGATTGAGGTACGATACCCATGTAAGGCAAATGGTAGCATTTCATGCCAGTCTTTGTAAGTGACCACCATCTTCTGCACAATCTTCTTGATGTTCTTGTTAGCTTCCTCAACAGCGCCATTCATCTTTGGCCTGCAAGGAGAAGAGTTGTGATGTTGGATTTTGAAGTCCCGACACAGTTCTGCCATCATTTTGTTGTTCAAATTGGAACCATTGTCAGTAATGATTCGCTCGGGTACTCCATATCTACAGATGATGTCTCTTTTTAGAAACCTGGCTACCACTTGCCTGGTGACATTTGCATATGAAGCTGCTTCAACCCATTTAGTGAAGTAATCAATGGCTACCAGGATGAATCTTTGGCAATTTGAAGCAGTCGGCTCGATCTTTCCAATCATGTCAATGCCCCACATGGCAAAGGGCCAGGGTGAAGACATCACGTTCAAAGGATTTGGAGGCACATGCACTTTGTCTGCATAAATCTGGCATTTATGACACTTCCTGGCATAGGCACTACAGTCTGCATCCATTGGGATCTAGTAGTAACCTGATCTTAATAATTTCTTAGCCATTGCATGTCCTCCAGCATGGGTACCGAAGGATCCTTCATGCACCTCGTGCATCAGCAAGTCTGCTTCTTTCTTATCAACACATCTGAGAAGCACCATGTCAAAGTTTCTTTTGTATAACGAACCATCAGCATTAAGGAAGAAACTACCATCCAGCCTTCTCAATGTCTTCTTATCATTGGATGATTCCCCAGGTGGGTATGTTTGATCTTCTAAGAAGCATTTGATGTCATGGAACCAAGGCTTGTCATCTTTAGCAATGTCCACGGAGAATACGTATGCTGGTCGGTCTAGTCTGGATACCGAAATCCGAGGCACATAATTGGCAGTTTGAACTTTGATCATGGAGGAAATGGTAGCTAAAGCGTCTACGAATTGATTTTCGTCTCGAGGGATGTACTGTTTGACTATTGTGAAGAAAGTCAATAATCTCCTCGTATAGTCTCGGTATGGGATCAGATGCTATTGGTGAGTGTACCATTTGTCGTTGGTCTGACTGATTACCAAAGCTGAATCTCCGAATATAGTTAAAGTTTTGATCCTGAGGTCAATGGCTTCCACAAGACCCATGATGCAGGCTTCGTATTCAGCTTCGTTGTTAGTGCATGCAAAGGTGAGTTTTGCCGAGAAAGGCATATGAACTCCTTTAGGTGTAATGAGCACTGCACCAACTCCACGTCCATTCATATTGACAGCCCCATCAAACATTATTGTCCATTCTTCTTCTGGGTCAGGCCCTTCAGTGTGAACGGGCTCTTCATGATCCTTTGCTTTCAGGAACATGATGTCTTCATCAGGGAAGTCAAATCTCATTGGTTGGTAATCATCAATGGGTTGCTCATCTAGATAGTCAGACAATACACTGCCTTTGATGGCTTTTTGAGATGTGTACTGAATATCATACTCCGTTAAAATCATTTTCCATCTTGCAACCCTTCCGGTAAGTGTTGGCTTCTCAAATATGTACTTGACTGAATCCATCTTTGAGATCAACAAAGTAGTGTGAGTCAACATATACTGTCTTAGTCGGCGAGCAGCCCACGCTAAAGCACATCAAGATTTCTCGAGCAGTGAATAACGTTGTTCACAGTCGGTAAACGTTTTGCTTAGGTAGTAAATCGCATACTCTTTTCGACCAGACTCGTCATGCTGGCCCAACACACACCCCTTTGATCCTTCTAATACTGTCAGGTACATTATTAGAGGTCTTCCTTCAACTGGAGGCATAAGAATTGGAGGTTCTTGTAAGTACTCCTTGATTTTGTCAAAAGCCTTCTGACAATCTTCATTCCACCTGACTGTTTGTTCCTTTCTTAACAGTTTGAACAGGGTTCACAAGTTGCAGTAAGATGAGATATGAACCTTGATATGTAGTTCAATCTACCTAAGAACCCCCGAACTTCTTTCTCGGTCCTCGGTGCAGGCATTTCCTAAATTGATTTGACTTTGTCAGGATCAACTTCAATTCCTTTTTCACTTACAATGAATCCCAGCAGCTTACCGGAACATACCCCGAATGTGCATTTGTTGGGGTTTAGCTTTAACTGGTACTTTCTCAGACGCTTGAACAACTTCAGCAGATTTACCAGATGATCTTCTTCAATGAGGGACTTGGCAATCATGTCATCCATGTAGCATTCAATTTCTTTGTGGATCATATCATGGAATAACATTACCATAGCCCGTTGATAGGTTGCACCAGCATTCTTCAGTCCAAAAGGCATTACCTTGTAACAGAATGTTCCCCAAGGTGTTATGAAGGTAGTTTTCTCCATGTCTTCGGGTGACATTCTGATCTGATTATACCCGGAAAATCCATCCATGAAGGAAAACACCGAGAACTGAGTTGTGTTGTCGAGCAATACATCAATGTGAGGTAATGGGAAATCATCCTTTGGGCTAACTCTATTCAGATCCCGGTAATCCACACACATCCTTACTTTGCCATCATTTTTAGGCACTAGTACAATATTAGCGACCCACGGAGGGTAACTAGTCATAGCAAGGAAACCGGCGTCCCACTGTTTTTGCACTTCTTCCTTAATCTTCATGGCCACTTCTTTCAAAGGCAGCTTGTGCATAACAATGTCGGTATCTAGACCTGGCATGTCTTGATAGGACCAGCAAAGACGTCGACGTATTCTCGAAGCATGTCAATAAGTTGTTCCTTTACTGAATCTTGCAGACTGGCCCCAATTTTCACTTCTTTTAAGTCCTCTTCGGTACCAAGATTAACTGTTTCAACCTCCTCCTGATGAGGAGTTATCATTTTCTCTTCTTGCCACAACAACCTGGCTAACTCTTCAGGTAACTCATAGTCTTCTTTAACCCCTTCATCAGATTGATTAATCGGATTGTCGAAGTCATACAAGGTCATGCAAGACTTGATGCATGCTAAAAAGACAGGAAATAATAATTACTCTGCAGGAGTAACCCTTATAATTTCCTGGGAAGTCCAGTTAAGGACTTGGTTCCCCGGGATCCTTGTACGTATCCAGCTCTCCAGGTTGCAGTCGCTTTCCTCCTTGTCTTCCAGATTGTTAACAGCATCTGGGGTGAGCATCCCCTACTGACAAACTTGGGCTCTTTGGAAGCCTCTGATTGATCTTGTCGGAATGGTTTGTAACCCAAACTGAATCTATCTTCCTTCTTTTCTACTGACAGCAGCTTGCCCCAGCCTTGAGCAGTACCTTCTTCAATAACCTTCCGGGCTTGCTGATAAGAGATGATTGAAGTACCCATCTGATAACACTAAAATTCACCGTATTTCTGACTCCGATTTCGCAGGCATTCTTAGCTTTTATTGTTATTTTGTTATGTTATTACTTTGTTTTTCTTTGTTTTCAGGATTTCTATGTAATCGGGGCCTAAATCGAGAAAAGGAGCGAAAAAGGAGTGGAAACGGACGAAAACCAAGAAATTCAGCGTTTTACACTTACGGCATCCACCATGGCGGGCGCCATGGGGTCTGCCATGACGTGGCCACGTCTCAAGACCACTCCACAACTGCCAAGACCCACGATCCCCACTCTCTCATTCCCTATTAGTCTCATGGCGGGCGCCACAAGGCAAAAAGGCTTCCCTCCACTTTTTAGTGGAGGGGGGCATCCTGGTCATTTCCCATTTAAACTTTGCCTATAAATAGGACTTTAGAATTTCGTTTTCTTCATCCAAACTTAGAATCTCTTCGGCATATATTAGTTTTAAAGCAGTTATCATTCCACATCGGGGTGTTACTGCAATCCAGTGATCGAGTCTGTATACGTCTGTGTGATCGAGTTTTGGAGCACTCTGGGAGGAAGTTAATCTTGCCGCCATTTTAATTCCAGTTCGTATTTTACTTTTCCGCATTGCTTTACTTTCATTTATTATCCGCACTCGCACTTTATTTTATTTATTTCCCGCACTCGCACTTTATTTTATTTATTTCCTGCACTCGCTTTACTTTATTTATTTCCCGCACTCGCTTTACTTTCGTTTATTTCTCGCACTTGCTTTAAATACCTTTATTTCTCGCACTCGCACTACTTTTATTTACTTTCCGCACTCGCACTACTTTTATTTACTTTCCGCACTCGCACTAAATTACTTTTATGAAAAATTATAAAAAGAACTTTTACTTTACTATGTCTAACTAAATCCATAAAGGTTAGAATGTAAGGATCGTAATTGAACCAGTAATCCGTACAATTGTTCGTGGAAACACTTAAGGGCTATTTTATCTTTCAATTTAAGTAATTGTTTTTAACTATTTCAAAAACAGCCAAAAGCGCTTTGTATAGTTCATTAGGAGTTTTTAGATTAAAAAGAAAAGAGATTTTAAAACGATTTTCGGACGCGTTATGAAGTTTAGAGTCTGGTTCGTGAGAACCTCTTTTTGCTAAGAAATCCAGGTTAAAATACTTTTCAACTTAGTTAAGATACTATATTTCTTAAAACTAGGTTTACTACTCTAACGCAGTATGCACCTTTTTATCCGTGACAATAGGAGGGGTTGATTAGAGAGTACAACTCGGTTATGAATACGCGAAAGCGATAGTTCCTATTAAATTAGTTCTTTTCAAAGTAGAAAACATTGCCCATAAGTAGTTCTATTAACAAGTACTGGATTATCAATTGATTATGCGAATTACATTCGAGCCTGTCTTTTATTAATTGTTTAAAATTATTATTTTATTTACCATTACGCACTCCTTAAAACCCTTATATTCAGTTGCCTTAGATACACACCATAAAAACAGGTACGATAGATTGACACTTGGTCTCTGTGGATTCGACAATCTTTTATATTACTCTGACGTGTTCGTACACTTGCGAAAAACACGCATCACCATCCTGTCCTCCTGGGATGCAGCCAATACTCCAGTAGCCTCATTAACATATAGGGCTTCAAACCCTTGGCTCATTGTCTCATGGATTTCACCATCCATCTCAATATACTTGTATGTAGCCAGATGGCTAACAAATATGTCTTCCTCACCACAGATGGTGATAATCTGCCCTTCCCATTCATACTTCAGTTTCTGGTGAAGGGTCGACGTTACTGCGCTTGCGGCGTGAATCCAGGGTCGACCTAGCAAACAACTGTAAGCAGGCTGTATGTCCATCACATAGAAAATGGTCTTAAAGACCTGTGGACCGATTATCACTGGCAGCTCCACCTCTCCCAAAGCAGATCTTTTAGAGCCATAAAAAGCCCTGACCACAAGATTACTTGGCCGGAGAGCTATCCCATCATATTCAAGCTTGACAAGAGCTTTCTTGGGTAAGACATTGAGTGAGGACCCAATACCTACAAGAACATGAGATAAGACAGCTCCTTTTCACTCTAAGGTTATATGCAAGGCTTTGTTGTGGACACGTCCTTCTGTTGTCAATTCAGCATCAGTAAAACCTAACCCATGGCTAGCATTGACATTTGACACAACTGTTTCCAGCTGATTCACAGTGATCTCTTCTGGCACTTAGGCACCGTGCAGAACTTTGAGTAGTGCATCCCGATGGGCTTCGGAACACAACAACAGTGATAGGATTGAGATCTTTGAAGGAGTCTGGTGGAGCTGGTCCACAACTTTGTAGTCACTTCTATTAATAAATCTCATAAACTCATCCACATCTTGATTGAAGGATGACTTCTGAGTTTCCTTTGGTGCAGATTCTTCAGGTATCACACTCTTCCCTTTGGATTTGGCAACAACCTCTGCCTCAGTGTTGGTTCTAGGGACTTGTGAAGCGAAAAGAAGTCCGCTTTGAGTGAAGCCTCCGCCTCCCCCAACATTATCCACTTGGGGAGTGAGAACTGGAGAATCAAGAAGGACTTTCTCTCCGTTGCAGTATAGATCAGCACCATAATGCCATGGTATAGCACTGTCTTTGTCATATGGGATCGGCCCGGGCACCGTGATGGTGACTGGGCTTACTGCAGCTGTTGTTGGGACTACAATGGTTTGTGGATCATAAAAGATTGTTACAGGACCTCTGGTGGATGTAGGTGAAGGTGAATTGAAGCTTTGTTGAGATTGTTGTTGAGGTTAAAAGTTGTTGGAACTTGGGACCGTTGTCGGGTCATAGTAAATTGTGATAGTGGAAACATCATTGTTGGTTGTTGAAGTTGTAGTAGCCGGTGCAAATGAATTGTTGTGTGTTGAAGTGACAGATGGAATGATTGCTGAAGTTGTAGCTGAATCAGTTGGAACAATGGTTGTTGCATTTGTAGAAGAAACACTTGGAAAAATGGTTGTTGCATTTGTAGAAGATTCACTTGTTGTTGTCAAAAGGGTTGTTGGTGTTGTAGAAGCTGTGGTTGTAATTTGCATAATGCCCTCTTTAATCAAATCATTGATGCCTTTCCTCAAGCCAACACACCCATTCTCAGAAAGTTTACATAATTCGCAACAGACCTCACAACCTGGAAACACTTGGCACTTTAAAAGTTGGGCTTTAACCTCTGCCAGAGGTGTTTGAATATATGCAATGTCTTCTATTAAACTCATGGGTGAACCATCCTCTACAACATTAATCCTTGGCCCACTGTGGCTTGGCATAGGATTTTTCATCACATTGGGAGGAGGTGCAAAGTTCAGGGCTTTTGAATCTACCAGATCCTGAACCTTCATATGCAGAGCTCTGCATTTTTCCGTAGAGTGACGAGGTGCGTTGGAATGAAAATCACACCTAGCATTGACATCATAGTTTCTTGGAAGGTTTTGAGGATCCGGTGGAGCCAATGTCCTTAACTCAACAAGATTGAGCTTTAGAAGTTGTGGCAGTAATGTAGCATATGGCATAGGAATGGGGTCAATTACTCGTTTGACCTGAGATGGGCGCTGTTGAAACGGGCATTGTTGTTGATTGTTGTTGTTATTGTTGTATGATCTCTGTTGCGGAAACTGTTGTTGTTGCAGAAAGTGTTGTGGTTGTTGAGTATACTGAGGAGGTGGAGCAGGGATAGTAACAACAACAACTGTTCTCGGTAAATATTGGGGTCACCCTCTTCCCATGTGCACAGAGTTTGTCTCACTAGATCTACGGGGCCCAGCAAATGGTCTTCTTGTACTTCTTGAACTGGCACCATTATCGGAGATCTTTCCCATCTTCAATAGGCTCTCTATTCTTTCTCCAGCTATCACCATATCTACGAAGCTGGTAGAAGAAAATGCAGCCAATCGGTCAATGTAGGTTCCTTGAAGAGTATTCATGAACATGTCTACCATTTTCCTTTCAGACATGGGGGTTGAACTGCAGCAGCCAGTTGTCTCCACCTTTGGGCATATTCCTTGAAGCTTTCACGGGAAGATTGAGACATCCCCATTAGGAGGGTCCTGTTTGGAGACATGTCCAAGTTGTATTGATACTGACGGATAAAAGCTTCAACCAAGTCTTTCCAGTTTCTTACAGTGGCTCTGGTCAAGTGGGAATACCATTCTCGGGATGCCCCTGTTAGACTATCCTTGAAGTAAAACATCCACAACTTTTCGTCCATGGTGAATTCTTTTAACCTTCCCAAGAATGATTGAAGGTGGGTGCGTGGGCAGGATGTGCCATTATACCTTTCAAAACACGGGGGTTTGAACTTGTGAAGAATTCTCACCCCTTCCACCAGTCCCATGTCCATTACATCAAAACCTAGGGAATTCTGGGATTCAAGAGACCTCAGCTTCTCTACAATTTCATCCAGCCTACGGTCGTAAACTTCGTCCCCAGCCCCAACAACTGTGAACTGCTCTTCTTGAGGATCCTCTTGCAAGATCCTACCTCCAGCAGTGTTACCCTGAGTATTCCTTATGGCATTAACTCCTGGGTTTAGATGAGGCCCAAACTCTAGTGGATTAGTGCGAGATTGCACATGATCGTTGTTACTGGTATCTCCTGTACCTGGATAGTGTTTTTCAGGAGTTTGCCTTTCAACCAACTCCCTTAGTCTTTCCTGGCTCTGAGCTAAGCCAGTCATTAAAGTCATGAATTGGGTCATCTGATTCCTCATCTCAACCCTCTCATTGGCCATTTGGGTCCTCACTTCATTCAAGTCTTGCTGAACTTGATCCATCTGGAGTCCCGGAAGGTTGTTTCTTGTCGGGTATCAGTGTATTCTGTTGACAGGGAACACTCTTCTGCGAGCAATGTTTCCTGAAACCACAACAAAGTGAGAAACAGCAATAAAAACAAAAACCTACAAAACAAAGAAAATGTTAGTATGCAATGCAATATGCTTATTTGTCTTCCAAGGGTATCCGGTTTGGTTCTTTGGTTTTGACCTTTCCAGACCTCGAGGAAATGCTGATGATGTTGAGAAATTAAGCCCACCATAAATAGTACAAACTGATATATTACAAGGATAAAATATACATAGTTTGATTGCAGTACATTCCCATGGTGGGTCAAAATACAACAACAAAAGAAAAGTACAACAAAAGAAAAAAAGTACAAGAAAAAGGGTTAGACATCCAATCCAAAGTCATCCTCCCTGACTTCCTTCAGGAAGGCCTCAGTCACTGGCCCCACTGGGTGCTCTGTAATAGTCCTGATGAGGAGATTCCTGGTAGCAATGGCACTAGTGAACTTCTTATGCTTGTCCTGATCCTTTGACCTCTTCAACCCCTCCCGGAGTTTCAATTCAGATATCTCCTTCTGAGCTGCTAATAAAGCCTCCTGATGCTTCTTCTCATTAGCCTCCAGTTGCTCTATCTTAGCTTGAGTTCTCTGATCTTCTTGTGCACGGGCTTCAGTGATCCTGATCCACCTAGCCTGGCTCTCCTCTAGATAATGCTTTGCCCTAGCCTTCTGAGTCTTTGCTTCCTTGCAAGCATTCTTTAGTACTAATTCCCCTGCCCTAGCATTCCAAATGTAGTCATCCGTCTTCTCAATTTTGGTCAAGTGCTCAATCATGAGCATTTCCAATCTCTCATTATCCAGACGGCTGTCATTTCTCTCCTGGAGAGTCTTCTTTAAGGCTTCAGCTAGCTGAGTATTCCTATCTTTCAGCTTCTCAAACTCTTCCAAACTGACAGTAGCTGCAGGTTGCATTGTAGAAGGTCCAGGTATATCTTCCAAAGAGAAAGGCATTCGGGTAATCTGAGCTCTGGTACGGGACCAATTAGATTACTGTGCTGAAGCAATGTTGTTGCACTTGCCAAGGATGGCTGTTCCCTTAGTCTGAATGTTATCCCAATCCCAGGCAGCTTGTCTGACAACAGCAGAGTTGGGTTGAATTTCAAAATAAAGAGTTTCAGCCAAATATTGTCCTCTGGGAGGATGAACCAAAGCATATCCCAATTGTCTCTTAAACAGTAAAGGGTTGTAGTTGATTCAACCTTTCACTCCTATCAAAGGCACATTAGGATATTGCCCACAGCTAGTAATGATGTCCTTGCCCTTAGTGCTCTGAGTGCACCATGTAATGTCTTCTGATGTCAAGGCAATGAATCTCTTAGCCCAGTTCGTCTGCTGATGTGGGTTCAGGAAAGTATCTGATTTTGGCAAGTGTCTTAGCAGCCAAGAGTAATAAAGAGGAGCACAGCATCTGACCAGTCTTCCTCTTTGCTTCTCATTCCTCTGATGTACTGAGTAGTAGAAGTCTCCCAGCAAGGTAGGAACTGGGTTCCTCAGTAAGAACAGGTGAATGGCACTCTTGCTCACAAACTTTGGCTCATCTGCAAACAAGTTAACCCCATATATGCTGAGGGCCAGAAGTGCGCAGACAGCCTTCCATTCTCCTATTGCAGCATGCAGGGTAGCCTGGGAGATCAAGAAGTCCAGGTGAAGGCCTGGAACTCTAGCCTTGGTTGTCATGTCCTGATCAATGAGGGAAGGCTCCAAATGCAATGCCCTGGCTATGTCTTCATTTTTGGGAGCAACCATCTCTGGGTTGAAAGGAATCCCTCTCCTGATAGGAATTCCTAACAACAAGGAAAACTCTTCTAGCAAAGGTCCCAACTGGAAATCAGGGAATGTGAAACATCTGAGGGGAGGATCATAAAACTGCAAGCAAGTATGGATCATGCTCTTCTGAGATGCATCAAGATCCATGACCATGTCCAATATGCCTCCATAATGCTCTCTGAATAGTGGGACATGATCAGGAGTAATAAGGGACTGGATCTTCCTGATGCCAGCCAGGGTGGGCTCAAAGAAGTGGTATGTGATGTTGCTCTTTCTTGCAGTGTCCATGAATGCTGGTGAAGAAGCTGAGAGAAAATGCTGATGAAGGTTACTGACTGAGAAGATGGAGATGAGTCTCTGATGAAGATAGCTGGAGGAGAATCACTGATAAACTGATGAAGGTGCTGGAGAAGATAGATGAAGCAGTCTGAGCAGCAGAAGGGGTCAAAACCAAACAAAAGACAATGAGATGGATACCCTGTAAAACAAATAAGCAAATGTTAAATGATGCAAAAATGATGTATGCAAATGATATGCAAAGGGTTTGTGATCAAGGGCTGGATCTGTTTATCTGCCTTGGTAAAAGTCCATGTATGTTCATAAGTCCGGATGGAGGCTTAGAAATCCAGTAACCAGGGGGGGACTCAAATAAAGAGTCACAAGTTCGGGGTAACCCAAGAACTGTCCAAATAATACAACCTTAACAAATCTAGTAACAAGGTATGATGAGGCCAAGGGTTCCTGCAAACCTGTAAACATCCCAACCCCCACACATGTAATGTTCTAGAACAAGGATCCTCAGACTTGGATCAGTTATGAGAAGAGTGTAAACACTTCTAACCCGGAGGTACAGTGTTTACAATAACCATAAAAAATCCTCCTCTAATTCACCTCAGATGCTGAAGGTCATAAAAAGGTCATCCAGACTTAGCAGGCTTCCCAAATAGCCCTAGTACTACATGAAATCTGTAGCACAGAGTTCTCAAGAAGAAACCCATGTTTGAACCGTGTTTCATATTCCCGCACCAGACCGAAATGGAATGGGAAAGAATATGAAGCCACTCTAGCCTATGTGTCACTCAGGTCCCCGATATAGGACCTTAATCACTCAATGAACCCCACTCACCAAGGAAAACACAGATCTAGCATATGATAATGACAGTATGAAATGCATAAAACTGTAAAAGAAAGCAACAAATAAAGTTGTACATAAAGCAGTAAATAAAGCAAATAAATAAGCACAAGTAGCACATAACACCCTCGTAAACACAAATCAAACAAGCGCTAGGAGGAACCCACAAAAATAACCAGAAGCCCTAGTTGCAATATAAGGTTCCCCAGCAGATTTGCCAAGTTGTCGCTCCCACTAAAAGACACCCGTTCAGATAGGGTACAGACGCGAACGGTCGGCGAGAGGAGAAATGAAGATGAACTGAAAAGAGTCTCCAGCTAGGCATTTTTATCCCGAAGGAAAGGTAATGCTGCATAAACCTAAGAAAAGATGGATAAGACGGTTGCGAACCAGAGATACTGAGAAAGGGGGTTGGTTACAACTTGGGAAGGTATTAGCACCCAGATTGTCCGTCGTACTCGACGGGATCCATGCTTGAAAGTTTGTGTTTAAAGGGGTAGTGTCAGTGTTAACTGTGTGCAAAAGCTGGAAGGGAATATACAAGTCTTAGTGCAGGAAAGTGAAGTGAAATGCTCAGGAATGAGGCTTAAAAGTGTAATGCTGGAAGAGGGGGAGAGACAGAGACTTTTGTTCAATAACAGTTAAGTTATGCCTACGTATCCTCTCGTGTAATGAGGAAGTCAGAACACCGTAGTTCGACTCAAAGAGACTGAAAGAGAAATTGACTGATGAACTGCTTTATTGTCTATGCTCAAGTGTATGACTTGTCTGGCCCAAGTGCTAACTGTCTTGCATTAGACGGAAGAAGCGAGTTCTCGTTTATGAGTGAAGAAAATGAGAAAAGAATCCCGAAGGAGACGATTATTGTTTGTTTTTGTGTTTTCAATCTTTTATTGCTTTTTTTGTGTGTTTAACATAAGTTAATGAGCTTAAGCCTAAACCAAGGGTTAGTAAACTCATCATATCCTCCATTTGATTAGGGATAATGAGAATACCTTAAGTATGAGATAAACATCTCAACTTAATTACCATGATGATGTAGGATTAAGATCATTAACCTACTTGTGATTATTTAGATGTTTTTGGTTTTTTTTAGTGTTAAGTAATGAGTTTAAGCCATAATCAAGGATTAATGAACCCATTACACCATCCTAATAGAAGGATAATAGATGAGAACACTTAAGCTGAGGAAGATACCTCAACTTAATCCATGATTAGGGATTAACCTCATGACAAAACAAGCCTTTGTTAAAGTGGATTTTAATTAATGGTAAGATTAAAAAGTGAATTTTATGGTTTGTAAGACAACTTAAGGGGGACTTGTCCATTAACACTAGGGTTAGTCCTTCTTAACCAATAAAGGAAGAATTAGAACCCTAATGCAAGGTCCAAGTTACAAGTTAATGTCTTAGTGATTATTAAAATGGTTTGATTAAGAGGTTTAAAATAATTAAGGGTTTAACACTTATTATTAAAGTTATACACTCCATCCTAAGAGAAGGATGCATGCATAAGCCTAATCACAAAGTCTTAAAACCTTAAAGGTTTAGTCTCTGATTATGACATAAGAAGAGAGACACAAAGAAGACTCAAAGGTAAAACTAAGGGGGACTAATCACAACCATAATTATTATCATGCTTGGAAATTCCTATGGTTTGTAAGGCTTGCAAGAGATCTTCAGAGAAGCCACCAATGGAAGAAGCAGATGAAAGGAGGAGAAGCAGAAGAAACAGATTACTTACTTCACTGAAGAAGATAAGTAACTTGGAGAAAGAAAGTGAATGATGAACATGAATGAGCAATCTCACTCAAAAGAAAATAAAAATGCAGCAATGATGCATAAGAAGAATGAGAAGAAAAGTGAGAAGTGAAGGCAAATTCACTTCTCAAATTACTTACCACCTGAAAATGTTAGCATAAAGAAAGGAATGAAATGAAAATGTAATATATGCAAATATGCAAACCAAAACCAGAAGCATATACATGATGCAAATGATGCTATGATATGATGCAAAGACATTTCAAGTGTTATGAATGATCATGCAAGAGATGGAATGCAAAGGAAGCATGCTTTGAAGTTTGAAAGTTCATGAAAGTTCATTGAATGAAATGAATGCATATCATGGTAAATGGATGAAGAAATGATCAAGCATGGTTCTAATGTGTCCTATGATGTCTAATATGACATGTGAATGCATGAAATGTCATGGCAAGTTCATGAATGGATGCATATGCAAGATGTATGTAAATGAACATGAGAAATTAGGGTTTTAAGGTAACATGAGATGCAAAAGTCAAAAACAGAAGCAAAACATAAGATAAAAAATTGCAAATGAACTCAAAGGAACCCTAACCCCATATGATATCACACTACAAAGGAGGAGGTCTAACTCTTAAATTAAAGAAAGTTGTGAATTTTCTAAGTTTGCTAGGGTTTTAGGGTACCTCAAGAGGAAAAATGCAAATCAAATGGAAAATGCAAGATAAATTTGTGAAAAAACTATTCTAGACACTACATGCTATATGAAGATCAATGAAAAAAGAACCAATGTCAAACCCTTCATGGTGAGGCAGAAAAGAATTCTTGAAGTTAGGGTTCAAAAATGGGATTTTTATGAACCCTAAATTCAAGAAAAATGTTAAGATTGAATCAAAACCAAAAAGAAATTTGTATGAATGGTTTGACAATGTTTCTAAATGTCCTAAGATGCAATGTGAATTTTTTTGGAGTTTTTAGAAACCTAAATGATATTTTAATTAATTAATTTCCATTAATTAATTAAAATAAACATTTAAATATTTTTAAAATGGATTTTTAATGCAAAAAATAAATAAAAAAAATTTTTGGGTGGAGAAAAATATTTGAATTAAAAATGCAGAAGAAAAATATTTTTTGGAATTTTCTAGGTATTTTAAATAAAATATGCAAAACAAATGGATTTAAATGAATACAAATTAAATTAAATGAAAGTAGGACAATCTGATGGAATGGATTCAAACTGGGAAGATTTTAATTGACCAGCGCGCAATCTAAGGGCTGAGGTTCAATCTGAGTTAATTTTAATTAATTAATTAATTAATCATAATTAAGACTTAATGAGCTAATCCTGGCCTTTCATTACACGCGGGAAACAAACATCAAACGACCCACATTCAAACTCACGCTAACCCTAATTAAAACCCTAATTAATCTCAGGTGACCGGAGAAGACTTCCGGTCGTCTTCTCAAGCGAGCTCCTCCCCTGAGCTACCTCAAAACACCACCCCAGGCTCTCAAACTCTCCAGAATTCATCCCTAAACATCATAGAACACTAATCCAGCAACAAAAACAACTTTCCATGCATCAAAATGAAGAATCAAAGAACATTTTTAGGTCAAAACTTTCAGAAGTTCATGAAATCCTTAATACGCAACCATTTTCAAAAATAAAAGCATCAACATGATCAACACATCACAAGGAACATTTCTATAACCTAAAATTACATTTCTCAAAAATTTGTTCTTGAGGTTACCTGAGCTTGAGCTTTCTTAGTTTGAAGCTTTTGGTCCTCTTATCTTGTGCAAATCCACTCCTCTTGACCTCCTGATGATGTTGGAATGCTTTGATGATGCTTAGAATGGCTGGAATAAGAGCTTACACTCTTGCAGCACCAGAATCATATTTTGGTTTTGGGTGCTTTGAGGCTGTTTGATGGTTGGTTTATGCTCTATGGATCCTTTCTGAATGAACGGTGAAGTTTGTTTTGGAGTTTGATGGCTGGACAGAAAGTTTTGAAGGTTTTTGCTTTTGGGGTGATTTTGTGAAGCTTGATGATTCTGAAGTGTTAGGCTTGTGTAATGTGTGTTATGATCTGTGTTTGATCCACATAACAAGCTTTGATAGATCAGAGAACTTGTTGTGGCCTATGGTGATTGGTATGAGCTCTCTTGCCAAAAGTCAACAAAACTTGCACTTGAAGTATGGGCTGGTTTTGCAGCTGGCTTTTGGCTTGTCCTGCCTCAGCAGAGATCAAGGAGAGCCATGGAATTGGTTTTGTGGTGATTCAGCAAGTGGAAGCATGGTTGTGTATCATTTTGCAATTTTTATGAAGTTTGGCCCCATTGTGATTTCTTCATGTGCAAGGCATAGAATGAGATGATTCTTGGGCCAATTCTGATTTTTAGGCAATGCATTATGTTTGTATGATGCATAGAAGTGTATTAGAAGTCACAAAATGGCTTGGTATGTGAATTTGCACAAAATCCTCTTTGGTGTGAAAGTGAAAATTATGTGATTTTTGCCAACTTTGCCAAGCCATAACTTGAGTTCCACAATGAATTAGAACTTGTTCTTGTACTTTTTGAAAAGGGAATGATCCAATCTACAACTTTCATGACCAATAATTTTTCATTTGAAGCATTTTTGGTTGAGAAAGAGGAGGTTGAAAAACTTTCCCAAAATGGAAAGTTTCCATTACAAGTCATTTCCATTTTTGGCAACTTTTGGTTTAGCTCATTTTTCTTCAATTTTGTGAACTTCCAAGCACTTCAATGATCAAATAAAGATCATATAACTTCAATTTGATGAAAAATCTACTTTGGTTCCATTGTCGGGGGCCTCAGATGCCCTGATTTTGCTCTGACTTGCACAAGAAGTTACCCAGTGAACAGATGACCTTCACAGGGAATTTCTTCATCAAAATTGGTACACATGATCCTTATAACATATTGAGACTAATAGAAACAAGAATGACCAAAATATTTGGAGTTATGGCCTCTGAAACCAAAACCCTAATTTTAGGTCATCTGTGCTGTGAAACCCTAACTCAGCTTCCATGCTTTCCAAGTTCTTGTGATTTTTTGACTTCCTTGATCTTTGAGGGATGTAACATGATGATTTAACACACATGGACCCTATTGGAATTATTGGAGACCCTTGGAGTGGCTCAAGTGGATCCCTTGGATTGCTCAAATCACAAACCCTAGATGCAGATGAACTTGAACTAATGCAGTGAAACAAAAATGCAATATGAGATGATATGCTTGAACTTATGCAAAGATGAAAGATCACAAGCCATGGTATGAAATTAGTGAGGGCAAATTTGGGGTATTTACAACCTATAAATCCCCAGAGAATCTTATTTCCTTACCTGATGGTCGTCCCCATCCTGGTATCCTTACCTTTCCCCAGCATGTCGGCCGTCCCCGTCATTGCTTTCTCCCCAGTAGTCGTCCTCTGCTCAATGGTCGTCCTCCATAGCTTTCATTTGATAATCATACTTTACTTTCTTTTACAATTTATATCCCTTTTCTTCTTCTCCCCAGCGAGTGCAAATTTTGGATTGTCTTTGGTATTCAACCACAAGTTATCTTGTTTGTCTGTTAAGCTAGGCGCTTACATCCTGCACAGCTAACTCATGTTTGAATAGGGGCAGCTGTAAACACCCCAAATTTTCCCTCACTAAGTTCATACCATGGCTTGTGATCTTCCATATTTGCATTAGTTTAAGCATATCATATCATATTGCATTTTTGTTTCATCTGCATAGTTCAAATTCATCTGCATCTAGGGTTTGTGATCTGAGCAATCCAAGGATCCATCTGAGCCACTCCAAAGGTCTCCAATCATTCCAAGAGGGTCCATGTGTGTTCCATCATCATATTATATCCCTCAAAGATCAAGGAAGTCAAGAAATCACAAGAACTGGGAAAGCATGTGTAAACACCCCAAATTTGCCCTCACCCATTCACACCATGGCTTGTGATCATTTCATATGCATAAACTCAATCATACCATCTCATATCACATTTTTGATCCACTGCATAGATTCAAAGTCATCTGCATCTAGGGTTTGTGACCTGAGCAATCCAAGAGCTTCTTGAGCCACTCCAAAGGCCATCAATCACTTCAAAGAGGTCCATGTGTGTTCAAGTATCATATTATGTCCTCTCAAAGTCAAGAATGTCAGAAAATCACAAGGACTGAGAATAGTATGGAAGCAGAGCCAGGTTTGACTGCACAGATGACCTAAAATTAGGGTTTTGGTTTCAGAGGCCATAACTCCAAATTTTTTGGTCATTCTTGTTTCTATTGGTCTCTATATGGTATAGGGAGTGTGCATATCAATTTTCATGAAGAAATTCCATGGGGAAGTCATCTGATCAAGAGTTGACTTTTCAAGTCTTTTGCAAAGTTGACTTTTTGGGCAAGTTTGACTTTTAATGGAAATGCCATTTTAGGCAACTTTTTCAACCCTTACTTTTTGATCCAAAAATGCTTCAAATGGAAAAACTTTGGTCATGAAAGTTGTAGAATGGATCTTTCCCTTTTCAAAAAGTACAAGAACATGACCTAATTCATTTTTGATCAAAAGTTATGGCTTGTCAAAGTTGGCTAAAATCACAAAATTTCAAAGTTTCTACCAAAGAGGTATTTTGCAAAATGACTTAATCAAGTGTTCTAAAGCTATAAAATGGACTTCTAACCCACACAACATGATCACACAACATTCAAAAATCAGAATGGGCCAAGGAATCACATGTTTTATGGCTTATGGAGCAAGATTTTTTCATAAGGATCAAAGGCAAGCCAAGTTGCAAAATCCATCATAGCTTCTCATCCACTTGCTGGCTAGCTTGCTGATCAATCCTAGGCCTTTCCTCACATCATGCTGCGCAGCACACCCTCTTTGTACTAGGCTAGCGAGTGGCCCATGCTTCTCTTACACAAAGTTGACATTTTTGCAAAAGCACCCATACCAATCAATAAAGCACACATCATGTCATCTGACCAATCCCAATTGTTTATGTTAATCAAATGCAAGCCAAACATAAGAAGAAGCAAGCCTGAAACCAGCCATACCACAACATTCTCATTTTCACCCTCTTGAGCAAAAGCTTTCGAAAATCATCACACAACTCACAAACACACAAACAAACTTCATAAACCAACTCAACACATCTTCCTGGTCACAAAACACCTTTCAAAACAGCCTGAAACTCAAAGAATCACAAATACGATTCTCACACCACCCTGAACAGAACTTGTTCAAACTTCCAAACCAGCCATCACAAACTCTTTCTAAGCATCAAGACTTCATCAGGGGCCTAAAAGGAGTGGATTGCACAAAGAGAAGAGGTCAGAAAGTTGCAAACTGAAAAGCTTCAAACTCAGGTAGCTTCATGAACTTTTTTTCCAGAACGCGTATTTTAAGTTTCTAAATGAATCTACATGCTTCCCTGGTCATGAATATGTGATTATTTTTGAAAATGGTTGAGAAACCAGGATGTATGCTTTGTCAGAAAGTTTTGCCCTAAAACATGTTTGATTCGATTCTCCCTGTTTCTGAATGATAAATGTTGTTTGATTGAGGGGTTTAATTCGTTTTTAGGTGGGGAAGAGTTCTGGGCAATTAGATTTCGTTTTAGATGCGTGTGGAGAGAGTTTGAAAAATGATATGGCCGGAGAAGACGACCGGAACAGTGTTCCGGTCGCCTGAAAGTGATTAGGGCACAATTAATTAGGGCTAATCATAATTAGCCAAGTTTGAATGTCAGCCATTGGATATGGCGCCAGGTCAAACGCGCGCAGCCAGTTCAAACGTGGGCCATTGGATCTGATTACTTTCCCATTTTTCAGTTTTATTTCGTTTTTATTTTCCATTTAATTACATTGTTTTCTCCATTTATTTTAAAATAGAAAAATCATTTCAAAAATTCTGAAATTTTTTGTACACACTTTTATTTAATTTCAGAAACCAAAAATATTTTTATCTTTATTTTTAACATTAAAAAATATTTTTAAATCATTTAAAAGTTTATTTTTAATTAATTAATGAGAATTAATTAATTAAAAATGCTTTTAGGTATTTAAAAATCACCAAAAAATTCATGAAACCTTTAAAAACATTTAGAAACATTGTCCAACTCTCAAACCAAATTTCTTTTTTGATCTTGATGTCTTTTGAGAATTTTTCATGGAATTAAAATCATTTTAAGGCATTATTTTGATCCAAGCTTCCAAAAAATCATTTCTGCCTAACCATTGAGAGTTGGACTTTGATTCTTTTTGCATTGTGTTTAGCATATCATGTAGTTTGTAAGATTAAATTGTCATGATTTGATCTTTCATTTTCCATTTGTTTGGCATTTTTCTTGTTAAGGTACCCAAAAACCCTAGAAAGTTTAGGAAATTCATAACCCTAATTAGGTTAAGAGTTGGAACCTCTCCTTTGGGCAGTGAGTTGGTATAGGATTAGGGTTCCTTTGAATGCATTTTCAATTTTTTATCTTGATGTTTGCTTCTGATTTTGGTTTTTGTTTGATGCATTGATCATAAACCCTAATTTGGGCTTCCTTTTGCATACATCTTGCATTTGCTTGCATAACATGACTTGCCATGACATTTTATGCATCCATTTGATTCATTGAACATCTTAAGACATGTTAGAAGCATGTTTGATCATTGCATCATGTATTTGCCATGTTGTATGCCATTTGTATTCCATAACTTTTCATGTAAGATCATGGTCCTAAACTTGCTCCTCTTGCATCCATTTGTTCATATGATCATCCTCATGTCTTGATTCATGTTTGCAGCATCCCATAGCATCATTATCATCTCATATGAGCTTCTGGTTTTGATTTGCATCATGTCATTTCATCTCATCTTGCATTGCATTGCATTTCTTTCACTAACTTTTCAGGTGGTAAGTAACTTTGGGAAGTGAATTTGCCTTCACTTCTCACAATTTCTTTTCATCTCCTTCATGCATCCTTGCTGCATTTTGTTATGTGTTTGAGTTTGAGCTTGCTCATTCTTCTTCCTCTCACTTTCTTTCCTCAAGTGACTTGCCTTCTTAAATGAAGCAAGTTGCTTTGCTTCTCCTGATCCTTTCATCTGCTTCCTGGTGGTTCCATTGAAGATCTTTCTTGTTAAACCTCACAAACCTTAGGAACAACCAAGCATGACAATGATTAGGGTTTTGACTAGTCCCCCACTTAGTTTTTACCTTTGTGTCTCTTTGAGTCTTCTCTTCTCATCTCATAATCAGGGACTAAACCCTAAAGGCTTTAAGGCTTTGTGATTAAGCTTATGCCTGCATCCTTCTATTAGGATGGAGTGTATAACTTTAATCCTAAGTGTTAAACCCTTAATGTGTTTAAATCTCTTAATCAATCCACTTAATAATCATCAAGACATCACACTTGTAACTTGGGCCTTGCATTAGGGTTCTAATTCTTCCTTAATTGGTTAAGAAGGACTAACCCTAGTGTTAATGGACAAGTCCCCCTCAAGTTGTCTTACAAACCCTAAAAATCACTTCTTCATCTTATCATTAATTGAAATCCATTCAATAAAGGCTTTGTTTTGTCATGAGTTTAATCCCTAATCATGGATTAAGTTGAGGAGCTTTCCTCAGCTTAAACATTCTCATCTATTATCCTTCTATTAGGATGGTGTAATGAGTCTGTTTAATCCCTGATTATGGCTTAATCTCATTACTCAACACTAAACAAAATCCCAAAAACATCTAAATAATCACAAGTAGGTTAATGATCTTAATCCTACATCAAAGGTGATTAAGTGTGAGAACCTGACTTCACACTTAAGGTATTCTCATTACCCCTAATCAGAGGGAAGATGTGATGAGTTTACTAACCCATTGGTTTAGGCTTAAGCTCATTTACTTATGACAAACTTTCAAAAGCAATAAAAGACTGAAAACACAAAAAACAAACAATAATCGTCTCCTTCGGGATTCTTTTCTCATCTCATTCACTCATAAACGAGAACTTGCTTCTTCCGTCTAATGCAAGACAGTTAGCACCTGAGCCAGACAGGTCATACACTTGAGCATAGGCTAGTAAGCAGTTCACAAGTCAATTTATCTTTTCAGTCTCTTTGGGTCGAACTACGGTGTTCTGACTTCCTCATTGCACGAGAGGATACGTAGGCATAACTTAACAGTTATCGAACAAAAGTCTCTGTATATTCCCCCTCCTTCCAGCATCATTTTCTTAGCCTCATTATCATGAGCATTTCACTTCTGTCCTTACACTGACACTGTATATACTACACATTTCACTTCTTTTACACTGACACCTGTACATCCTTTTCCAGCTCTTTATACACAAATTGCACTGACACTACCCCTTTAAAACACAAATCTTTTAAGCGTGGATCCCGTCGAGTACGGCGGACAATCTGGGTGCTAATACCTTCCCAGGTTGTAACCAACCCCCTTTCTCAGTCTCTCTGGTTCGCAACCGTCTTATCCATATCTTTCTAGGTTTATGCAGCATTGCCTTTCCTCCGGGATAAAAATGCCTAGCTGGCGACTCTTTTCATTCCCTGTGAGTTCACTCCTGTGTGTTCTCGCATTCCTCCTTTCGCCGACCGTTCGCGTCTGTACCTTCATTTGGGCCTTTCCCATTTATCGGGAGCGACAGCATGGAAGCAGAGCTGGGGTTTTCACTACACAGATGACCAAAATTAGGGTTTTGGTTTAAGAGGCCTTAACTCCAAATTTTTGGGCCATTATTGTTTCTAATGTTCTTAAGATGTTATAAGGATCATGTGTACCAAGTTTGATGAAGAAATTCATTGTGGAAGTCATCTGTTCATTAGGTAACTTCTTGAGCAAGTTAGAGCAAAATCAGGGCATCTGAGGCCCCAACAATGGAACCAAAGTGGATTTTTCATCAAATTGAATTTATATGATCTTTATTTGATCATTAAAGTGCTTGGTAGTTCACAAAATTGAATAAAATTGAGCTAAACCAAAAGTTGCCAAAAATGGAAATGACTTGTAATGGAAACTTTCCATTTTGGGAAAGTTTTTCAACCTTCTCTTTCTCAACCAAAAATGCTTCAAATGAAAAATTGTTGGTCATGAAAGTTGTAGATTGGATCATTCCCGTTTCAAAAAGTACAAGAACAAGTCCTAATTCATTATGGAACTCAAGTTATGGCTTGGCAAAGTTGGCAAAAATCCTATAATTTTCACTTTCACACCAAAGAGGATTTTGTGCAATTTCACATACCAAGTGATTTTGTGACCTCTAATCACTCTCTAAGCATCATACAAACATACTACAATGCATTGTGACCAAAATTGCCCAAAGAATCATTCCATTTCATGCCTTGAACTTCAAGAAATTCAAAAGGGGCCAAACTTTTCAAAATTTGCAAAAGGGGATGAAACTTCTCACACACTTGCTGCATCACCCCAAATCATTTTCCATGGTTCTCCTTTATCTATGCTGAGCCAAGACATGCCAAAGAATAGCTGCAACATGAGCCCATACCTCAAGTACACCTAATGTTGACATTTTGGCAACTTGCCCATACCAATCACCACAGGCCACCACCCACTTTCTGACCTATCAAACAATGTTATGTGGATCAAAAGCAAGCCAATCCATAACACACACAAGCTCAGATCATTCCATACACCAAGTTCCCCAAAAATCACCTTCAAGCAAAAACCTTCGAAACTTTATGTCCAGCCATCAAACTTCAAAAACAAACTTCACCATTCATTCAGAAATGATCCATAGAACATAAACCAACCATCAAACAAGCCTCAAAGCCCCTCTACACAAAACACGATTCTGGTGCAGCAAGAGTGAAACCTCTCATTCCAGCCATTCGAAACTCCATCAAATCGTCCCAACATCATCAGGAGGTCAAGTGAGGTGGATTTGCACAAGAGAAGAGGTCCAAAAGCTCCAAACTGAGAAAGTTCAAGCTCAGGTAACCTCAAGAACTTTTTTTCCAGAAATGAAATTTTAAGTTCCTAAATGATTCCCTATGATTCACTGATCATGTTGATGTGTTTAGAATTGAAAATGGTTGCGTATTGAGCATTTCACAAGCTTCTGAAATTTCTGTTTGATTTTCCGTTTTGCTTCGAATCATGCTGTTCATGTGAAATAAATGAAATTTGTTGGTTGATTCTTGTTTAGAGTGATGTAAGGGTCATTTCTGGAAAGTTTGAGAGCTTACAGTTACGTATTAAGTGAGACAACATGTTTGGCTAGCCGGAGAAGATGACCGGAGCTAGCTCCGGTCACCTGAAAATGTTTAGAACCCTAATTAGGGTTTAGTGGCCAGGTTTAAATGTCAGCCCTAGGATCTTAGTTCCCGCGCGCATGAATGGTTCAGATCACTTCACTTAAGATTAATTATTAATTAAATAGGTTAATTAGTTAATTAATCAGATTCAATCCAGGCCTTCCATCTGCGCGCGCAGTCAAAGCCCATTCAAACCTCATCCACTGGATCAGTTGACTTCCCCCTAAATTCATTTTTATTTCATTTTAATCCTTCTGCATTTTGACTTCAAATATTTTTCTTCACCCAAAAACATTTTTATTTTTATTTTTTGCATTAAAAAATAATTTTAAAAATATTTAAATGTTTATTTTAATTAACTAATGGAAATTAATTAATTAAAATACCATTTAAGTTTCTAAAAATTCCAAAAAAAATCACATTGCATCTTAGGACATTTAGAAACAATGTCAAACCATTCATACAAATTTATTTTTGGTTTTGATCCAACTTTGACATTTTTCTTGAATTTAGGGTTCATAAAATTCCCTTTTTGGAACCCTAACTTTGAAAATTCTTTTCTTCCTAACCATGAAGGTTTTGACAATGATTCTTTTTGCATTATTTTCCATATAGCATGTAGTTTCTAGGATAAGTTTTTTCATGAATTTATCTTGCATTTTCCATTTGATTTGCATTTTCCCTCTTAAGGTACCCAAAAACCCTAGTTAAGTTAGAAAATTCATAACTTTCTTTAGGTTAAGAGTTAGACCTTCTCCTTTGGGGTGTGATATCATATGGAATTAGGGTTCTTTTGAGTTCATTTGCAAATGTTTAACATGAGATTTTCTTCTGTTTTTGTCATTTGCATCCCATCCTTTCATGTAACCCTAATCTTGCATCCATACTTGCATCTTACATTGCATTCCATGAACATGTGAACTTGCCATGACACTCTAAGCACTTGTATGCCATCTTAGACATCTTAAGACATTGCTTGAACATTGCTTGGTCATTTCTTCATACATTTGCTATGCTTTGCATCCATTTCATTTCATAAGCATCCATGTGTTTTCATGCTTCCTACATGCTTCATTTGAATTCTTTCTCTTTGTATGAACATTCATAGCACTTGGTGTGCCTTTGCATCATCTCATAGCATCATTTTCATCATGTGTTTGCTTCTGGTTTTGGTTTTTTTACCTTTGCATATGCTCCATTTCATTTCATTTCTTTCCTTATACTAACATTTTCAGGTGGTAAGTAATTTGAGAAGTGAATTTGTCTACACTTCTCATTTCTCTTCTCATTTTTCTTATGCATCCTTGCTACATTTTTATTTGCCTTAGAGTGATCTTGCTCATTCATTTCATCCTTCACTTTCTTTCTCCAAGTTACTTATCTTCTTCAATGAAGTAAGTAACTTGTTTCTTCTGCTTCTCCTCCTTTCATCTGCTTCTTCCATTGGTGGCTTCTCTGAAGATCTTTCTCAAGCCTTACAAACCATAGGAACATCCAAGCATGACAATAATTAGGGTTGTTATTAGTACCCCTTTGGTTTTACCTTTGTGTCTTCTTTGTGTCTCTCTTCTCACCTCATCATTAGAAACTAAACCTTTAAGGCTTTAAGACTTTGTGATTAGGGTTATGCCTGCATCCTTCTCTTAGTATGGAGTGTATAACTTTAATCCTAAGTGTTAAACCCTTAATTTGTTTAAACCTCTTAATCAATCCATCTTAATAATCACTAAAACATTAACTTGTAACTTGGGCCTTGAATTGGGGTTCTAATTCTTCCTTTATTGGTTAAAAAGGACTAACCCTAGTGTTAATGGACAAGTCCCCCTCAAGTTGTCTTACAAATCATAAAAACCACTTCTCAATCTCATCCTTAATTAAAATCCACTTTAATAAAGGTTTGTTTTGTCATTAGGTTAATCCCTAATCATAGATTAAGTTGAGGTATCTTCCTCAGCTTAAGTGTGCTCATCTATTATCCTTTTATTAGGATGGTGTAATGGGTTCACTAATCCTTGATTATGGCTTAAACTAATTACTTAACACTAAACAAAAAACATCAAAAACATCTAAATAATCATAAGTAGGTTAATGATCTTAATCCTACACCATCATGGTAATTAAGTTGAGATGTTTATCTCATACTTAAAGTATTCTCATTATCCCTAAACAAAGGGAGGATATGATGAGTTTACTAACCCTTGATTTAGGCTTAAGCTCATTAACTTATGAAAAACACCAAAAACCAATAAAAGACTGAAAACAAAAAAACAAACAATAATCGTCTCCTCTGGGATTCTTTTCTCATCATCTTCACTCACAAACGAGAACTTGCTTCTTCCGTCTAATGCAAGACAGTTAGCACTTGAGCTAGACGAGTCATACACTTGAGCATAGACAAGAAAGCAGTTCATCAGTCAATTTATCTTTCAGTCTCTTTGAGTCGAACTACGATGTTCTGACTTTCTCATTGCACGAGAGGATACGTAGGCATAACTTAATTGTTATCGAACAAAAGTCTTTGTGTCTTCCCCCTCTTTCAGCATTCTTCTTAAGCCTCATTCCTGAGCACCTCACTTCACTTTCTTGCACTGACACTTGTATGTATCTTTTCCAGCTTTTGCACACAGATAGCACATACACTACCCCCTTTAAACACAATCTTTCAAGCGTGGATCCCGTCGAGTACGACGGAAAATCTGGGTGCTAATACCTTCCCAGGTTGTAACCAACTCCCTTTCTCAGTTTCTCTGGTTCGCAACCGTCTTATCCATCTTTTCTTAGGTTTATGCAGCATTACCTTTCCTTCGGGATAAAAATGCCTAGCTAGCGACTCTATTCAGTTCATTTTCATTTCTCCTCTCTCCGACCGTTCGCGCATGTACCGGGATGCAAATCTTCGGGACCGACACATACGGGGTCTTCTTCCCTAAATATGAAAAAGCTATTTGGATTCTCGAATACCGGAACGGGAACATAAAAACCTTGAGAATGAAATGAACCTAACATTGCATGCATATCATTTGCATTTTTCCTTTTGCAGGTTTCCCAGGGTTCTTAACTTATGTTCACTTTCAGTAAGGATTGTGAGAGCCACTAAGAATCGTCTTCTCAGGCACGATACACCACTGCATCTGTACGCTACCCGTCGAAATCAAAGGACTTTCATGGATACTGTGCAGACAGAACTGTATGAGCTTCGCACCCAAATGGGGGAGTTCATGACGATGATGTAGGATATAGCTCTGGGGAAGCAAGAGAAGATGGATGCTATCCAAAGGCTCAACCCCCCACATACAGATCCTCTGGTGGTTACCTTGGACGCTCAAGGCAATCCAGTCAACGACACTCTTGTTCCACCTGTGGTGAATAGGCCACCAACTCCAGAGGCTGCTGGCCCGAATCCCGTCCTTGTGCAGTACCGTCAGGAAGATCAATTCACCCTGGTCAACGAAGATATGGGGTTCGGTGCTAGAGCTAATATCAAGATTTCCAAATGCTGATAGAGAAGGTGAGGGCTCTAGAATGCAAAGATACTCTTCATATCGACGTTTATGATATGGGCTTGGTGTCAGGGGTGGTTATCCCTCCAAAGTTCATACCTCCAACTTTCAACAAATACAACGGCAACTCTTGCCCTAAGACTCACTTGCAGGCCTTTTATCGCAAAATCGTTGCACATACCAAAGACGAGAAGCTTTGGATGTATTACTTCCTGGACAACCTATCTGGGGGCTCACTGGAATGGTACATGAAGCTGGAGAAATTTTTTGTCCACAACTGGAAGGAGCTTGGGGAAGCCTTTCTCAAGTAATACCAATACAACATCGACATGGCTCCCAGCCGAACTCAACTTCAAAGCTTGTCTCAGAAGAATTCAAAGAGTTTTAAAGACTATGCTCAAAGATGGCGTGAGGTTGCTGCCAGAATTCAGCCACCGTTGTTGGAAAAGGAAATGGTTGATCTCTTCGTGGACACCCTCCTGAGGCCCTTCATGGAGAGATTGGTTGGTTGTTCCTCCAGTAGTTTTTCTGACATCATTCTGACGGGTGAAAGAATCGAGAGTTGGATGAAACAATGCAAGATTCAGAGCGGCGGAGCATCAACCTCCGGGGTTAAGAAGCCTTTTGAAAAGAGAAAGGAAGGATAAGCTGGGGTCGTATATACTCAGAAGAAGAAGGGGAACTGAAATGCTTATCATCAAGCAGCTCCCGACACTATTTCTTCTCCTTCTAATCAGCAACAAGTCTAGTAGAATTACCAACAACAGAGGGCTCCTCGTCCGTACTACCCTCCCAGGCCAAAGGATAGGCATCTCGAGAAGCCTCTGATTTCCTACTCCCAATTGCTACAGAATCTTCTTCAACTTCATATGGTCCAATTGAGAACCTTGCAGCCGCCAAGGGTAGGGAAAATTCCTGAGGTTTATGATGCTAATGCTCGTTGCGAGTTTCACTCTGGAGCTCCGGGCCATAGTACCGAAAATCGCAAAGCCCTTAAACACAAGGTGCATGATTTAATAGACTCCAAAGCGATCAACTTCGCTCCAACTCCAAATGTGCTACAGAATCCCATGCCTGACCATGGGAGGACTGTAGGAGTGGTTGATAGTGGGGAATGTTTGAACCTGGTATCTGACATCAATGACCTGAAGACTTCATTGTTGACTGTAAAGGCCTGTCTGGATAACAAAGACGTATTTCCAGGTTGTGATAGAGACTGTTCAGACTGTGCCAATTCCGTCGATGGTTGTGACCGATTGAGATCGGGAATACAGAGGATAATGGACGAAGGGAGTATACAGTTTGACAAGATCGTGAAAGAAGACGAGGTATCAACTGTTACAATTTTCTACAATCCAACACAAGTTTTTGCACCAGCAAGGGTGGCACCGGTAAACATTACTACTTCTGGACCAATTCCGTACCAGAGTGATAAGGCTATCCCATGGAACTATGGGGAGAAGTTTATTACAATGGTCAGAAGCAAGACATTGCCGCATCCAGTTCATCTCCGCACCTGGTTGAGAATGTTGGGGTCGCTGGATTCACTAGAAGTGGCAGACTGTTTGCTCCAGAGACACTCAGAAATAATGTGTTACCACTGAAAGACAACGCTGAAGCTCAGGCTAGGGCCAGGGGCAAGCAGCCTGTGACCAATGATGCACCCGCACTGGTGACAGAGCCTGACATCACCTTTGGTAAGGATGCGGAAGAGTTCTTAAGGATAATCAAAAAGAGTGACTACAAGATTGTTGATCACTTACAACAGACTCCTTCTAAGATTTCGATCTTATCCCTGTTGATGTGTTCAGACACGCATCGAAAGGCTCTGTTGAATATCTTGAACAATGCGTACGTGCTGTAAGACATATCAGTGAATCATCTGGAGACTGTATTGTCAAGTGTGAATTCCAGCCATGGGTTGGGATTTACGAATATGGACCTTAAATCTGAGGGATGCAACCACAACCGCGCCTTGCACATTTCCATGGAATGCAATGGGGTTGTGCTTTCCCATGTGTTTGTAGACACTGGGTCTTTATTGAATGTACTGCCAAAGAAAGCACTGATCAAGCTAGATTATGATGGGGTTGTGTTAAGGCCAAGTGACTTGGTCGTCCGAGCTTTCGACAGTTCGAAAAGGTCAGTATTCAGAGTAATCGGAGAGGTGGAACTGCCGATCAAGGTAGGGCCACAAGTCTTTAATACTACTTTTTATGTGATGGATATCCAACCGGCCTATAGTTGCTTGTTAGGGAGACCATGATACACGCAGCCATAGTTGTGTCTTCTACCCTTCACCAAAAGCTTAAATTTTTCTGGGAAGGGCAGATCATGATGGTATGCGGGGAAGAAGATATTTTCATCAGCCACATGGCCTCGTTCAAATACGTAGAGATGGATGGGGAGATTTCCAAAACCCCTTGCCAAGCCTTTGAGCCCATCAGGACTGCAGGCGCATCATAGTCAGCTGCCTTATCATAGGATACAAAGAAAGAAGTATCCATAGCTTCCTATAAGCAAGCCCTAAAAGTGTTAGAAGCAGGTGCAAATGAGGGCTGGGGCAAGGTGATCAAAGTCCTAGAGAAGAAGGATATGTTCGGGATTGGCTACCATCCTGGTCCGTCAACATCAGAGAAAAGTGTAAAAGGTCGGAAATACCCAATCACCTTCACCATTGTGGGATGGTTTGATCTCGGTAACGTCTATGCAGTACAGGAAGAAGCGACTGATAGTGATAGTGAACTGGATGAGTGGATAAGGCCATGCGTCCCAGGGATGCAAATCGACAACTGGTCGGTCAAAGCGATCATCTCCGTCACTCAACCGGAAGAGTAATGGCCTTATGTTTCTATTCTCCTGTATTCAAGCTTTATGCCTTGCCCGAGGCATAGCGGCTCATTATAAGGGCTCATTATTCATATTGCAATATCATAATCAATAATGAAACAAATGTTTTTGCATTCAATCATGTTGTTCCTTGTCTTTCATTTTCATTTTTGTTTTCAAAAATAAATGGCAATGTTTTTCCACGTTTCACACCCGTTCTAAAATATAGCATGAATCACCATTCATGCAGATGCTCCGCATCGGGTATCATCAATGACAACCTGGTTATGGCTCAGTATGACTTCGACAATCCATTTTACCTAGCCGACGAGGAAGGTGAAGAAGATTATGAACTTCCCGAAGAACTGGCTAGACTGCTCAAGCAAGAGGAGAAGATGATTCAGCCACATGAGGAAGTCGTTGAGGTGGTAAACCTGGGTACAGAGGGAAACAGAAAAGAGGTCAAGATCGGGGCCGCGTTGGAAGAAAATGTCAAGAGTCTTTTGATCTCCATGCTCCGAGAGTACGTCGACATCTTCGCTTGGTCTTACTAGGACATGCCAGGGTTGGATACCCATATTGTAGTGCACAAGCTACCACTCAGAGAATACTGACCACCGATGAAGCAGAAATTGAGACGAGCACGCCCTGATATGGCCATTAAAATAAAAAAAGTGGTTCAAAAGTAGTTGGACGATGGATTCTTGGCCGTGATGAGCTATCCTCCATGGGTTACGAATATTGTGGCAGTCCCTAAAAAGGATGCTAAAGTCAGAATGTGCGTGGACTATAGGGACTTAAATCGGGCCAGCCCCAAAGATGACTTTCCATTGCTGCACATCGATGTGCTAGTTGACAACACTACCCTTTTTTCTGTATTCTCCTTCATAGATTGCTTCTCGGGCTACAACCAAATCAAGATGTCGCCAGATGACATGGAGAAAACTACATTTATTACCCCGTGGGGCACCTTCTATTACAAGGTCATGCCGTTTGGTTTGAAAAATGTTGGAGCTACATACCAACATGCAACGGTGACTTTATTCCATGACATGATTCATCACGAGATTGAGGTCTACGTCGATGACGTGATTGCGAAGTCACAGACAGAAGAAGAACATTTGGTCAACCTAGCCAAGCTTTTTGACAGGCTTCAAAAGTTCAGATTGAGGCTAAACCCGAACAAATGCACATTCGGAGTACATTCCAGTAAGCTGCTGAGCTTTATCATCAGCAAAAGGGGAATCGAGGTTGACCCTGCAAAAGTAAAGGCAATTCAGGAGATGCCTGAGCCGAAAACCGAGAAAGAGGTACGCGGCTTCTTTAAGAGTTTGAACTACATTTCAAGGTTCATCTCACACCTAACAGCCACGTGTGAACCTATCTTCAAACTTTTGAGGAAGAATCAGGCCATCAAATGGAATGACGACTGCCAACAAGCTTTCAATAGAATCAAGGAGTACTTGCAAGAGCCTTTGATTCTTATGCATCCGATGTCAGGGAGACCTATAATTATGTACCTCACTATGCTCGAAGGGTCAATGGGTTGCGTGTTGGGTCAGCAGGACGAGTCTGGTCGAAAAGAGCATGCAATCTATTACCTTAGCAAAATGTTTACCGACTGTGAGACCCGCTACTCACTGCTCGAGAAAACTTGTTGCGCTTTGGCATGGGCTACTCGCCGACTAAAAAAGTACATCTTCGAAAATCCAGCTCTAACCGGAAGAGTAGCCCGATGGAAAATGATCCTGATAGAATATGATATCTAGTACACTTCACAAAAATCCATCAAGGGAAGTGTATTGTCTGATTATCTGGCTCAGTAGACAATTGAGCATTACCAACCAATGAGGTTCGAGTTTCCAGATGAGGACATCATGTTCCTCAAGTCGTAATATTGTGAAAAATCACTCCCAGAGGAGGGGCCAGACCACGAATCCAAATGGAGTATGATGTTTGACGGAGCCGTGAACATGAACGGAAGCGGAGTTGGTGTCGTTATTGTCTTGCCGGAAGGGATCCATATGTCTTTCACTGCTCGGCTGACATTCGAGTGCACTAACAACGAAGCAGAGTACGAATCCTGCATAATAGGGATCGAGGAAGCAATTGGTTTGAGAATCAAGAACCTAGAGATTTTCGGTGATTCTGCTCTGGTCGTCAACCAAGTTAACGGAAAATGGCTGGTCCATCAACGTCATTTGACTCCGTACAGGGACTATACCAGGAGTCGGTTAACATTCTTCACAAAGGTCAAGTTGCACTACATACCTCGGGACTTGAATCAATTTGCTGATGCCTTGGAAACTTTATCTTCCATGATCAAGGTTCACCAAGAGAACTATGTGCCTAGAATCGATATATCTCGTCTTTAGAGACCGGTTTATGTATTCGCAGTTGATAGTACTGACGATAATAAACCCTGGTATTACGACATCAGGCAATTTCCGAAGTCTCAAGAATACCCGGCAAGGGCATCAATCAAAGACAAGAAGACCCTCAGGAGGTTGGCAGACAGGTTCTTTTTAAATCGAGATGATGTGCTCTACACACGGAACTTTGACGTGGTCCTGCTCAAATGTGTGGATAGACATAAAGCAGACCTATTGATGCAAGAAGTTCACGAAGGCTCCTTCGATACCCATGTTGGAGGGCATGCCATGGAAAAGAAACTCCTTAGGTTGGGGTATTATTGGATCACCATGGAATCTGATTGCTGCAAATACTCCCGCAAGTGCCACAAGTGCCAAATCTATGCTGATAAGGACCGTGTACCTCCAAATCCATTGAGTATCATGTCTTCACCTTGGCCCTTCGCCAGGTGGGGAATTGATATGATTGGTAAGATCGATCCAACGGCTTCTAACAATCACCACTTCATCCTAGTTGCCATAGATTATTTCACGAAGTGGGTTCAAGCGGCATCTTATGCCCATGTCATGAAACAAGTAGTAGCATGGTTCATCAAAAGGGATATCATCTGCCGGTATGTAATTCCTGAAATAATCATTACTAACAATGGTTCTAATCTTAACAACAAGATGATGGCAGACCTGTGTCGGGACTTCAAAATCGAGCATCACAACGCTTCATCGTATCGCCCGAAGATGAATGGCGTCGTCGAGGCAGCCAACAAGAACATAAAGAAGATTGTTCAGAAAATGGTTGTGACATACAAAGATTTCCATGAGATGTTACTATTTGCACTGCATGGGTACCGGACATCGATGCGTACCTCAACAGGGGCAACCCCATTCTCTCTTGTGTACGGTATGGAGGAAGTCCTACCGGTTGAAATCGAGATCCCCTCGCTGAGGTTAATGATGGACATCAAGCTTGACGAAGCTAAATGGCTCTAATCCAAGTACAATCAACTGAGCCTTATTGAAGAGAAACGTCTATCAGCTGTATGCCATGGACAGTTGTATCAATGGAGAATGAAACGGGCTTTCGACCAGAAAGTACAACCTCAACGGTACGTACCAGGCGACCTGGTGCTGAAAAGGATTCTTCCTCCAAATAACGATCACAGGGGAAAATGGACACCCAATTATGAAGGTCCATTTGTGGTTAAAAAGGTCTTCTCGGGTGGAGCCTTGATGTTAACGACCATGGATGGCGAAGACTTCTACTCCCCTGTCAATGCAGACGTAATGAGAAAATACTTCGTGTAAAAGACCCGCTAGGCAAAAACATAATAAGAGTCCAGGAAAAAATAGGCATCCCGGCGAGCCAAAAACAGAATAAAAGGCTCGGGCAAAAGTTAGGGAATTATCTGATAAGATGTACACCCACTGAGCTGAAAAGCTACATTGGACAACTCAGGAAAAAAAGGGTATCCCAGTGGATTGAAAACCCGAAAGGGCGATGCACACAAAAGAGGGACTAAAATGAACCACTGCAATCCTCTAGATCTGTGATGCGTCAGCAATTAAAGGTAATCCAAAGGGTTGAAGATCAATTCAATCATCTTCCTCAAAGGCGAAGCGAGCGGAGAGTCTTGAGGAAATACAAGTAATAGCCGGGTCGGAGCTTGATGAGACTTGATTTTTCACATTGCCATTAGGATAGTTTATTTTCCTTTTGTGAAATTTCCTCTTTCCAGGGATTCCTTCCCGATGTAATGCATATTCATGGCCATTCTTCAAATCAATAAAAGCACAATTTCAGTCAAATTTATTTCCGTGAGTTTTTGTTTTTCATCTACCACTGTTTGATTGCAAAAACGTCCAACAAATTGTGATAGATATTGCTTTATGAAGGCACGAATGCCTTATAACACGTGCAGGAGGGTAAAAACATTTGACGCAACATGGATACAAACCATGACCCCGAGGCATGCAGGCCAAACTAACTCTCTATTTTGCAGGTACTACCAGCTGTGTTCATTAACATGCAGGTACATGTAGAAGCATACTTCAAGCTCAAGGTTTTGATGACGTCAACAATATTAAAGCTCATTCCGTATTGCAAAAAGTCGAGATGTCAACAAAGATCAAGATCATGGCTATGCATCATCAATGGAATGATATTGTTCGAATCAAGCTATTGTGCAAACTTTTCAAGACTTGGACACAAGACTTAGGTATATCAAAACACACTCCTTAGAATGATATACATGTGTTCAAAATAGTTTATCATGATAATTCACTGCATATGCATATTTTGAAATAAATCGGAACTGGTTTAACGCTTTAAAATCAAATATTTTTCTGAGTTTTAACAGTGTTAACCGGTTAACCATATTGGTTAACCGGTTAACGGTCCCAAATTTTGAATTCCGTGGCAACGTTTCAGCGTGTTAACCGATTAACCATTTTGGTTAACCGGTTAACACTGAAGGTTTTCTGAAAAATTGTTTCTTTTCATTTCAAATATTTTTTTAAATGTTATACCTTTTCAAGAATTTATTTCATAATTTTTCATACCTTTTTGAATAGGTGTTTTGACTCTTATAAATTCTAAAATTTTCAAATTCATAAACACCTCCAAGAAATTTTCAAATATTATCACTCAATCAAATTCACTAAAATTCAAATATTTTTCATACTTCTAAAAGTGTTCATAGTTCATCATATTTCATATTCCATTTGAACACTTGTATTGAATTTTGAGAAGTGAATTTTGAACATAGGAGAAGATCAATTTTATATTGATACCAAACATTGTATTACTCACTCAAACTACAAAAATTATAGAAAGTTTTTCTATAGTGACTTGTGATCCAAGGTTTGTTTGGACACAAGGGATAGTGTTGCAAGAGGATTGTTCTTGCACACTAGGTTGATTAGTTGTTTAGAAAGTAGGCCTCACCATTTGAAGGTGTGATAGGTTGTACGTTTCTAAAAACTAGTGGAAATCTCTTTCGTGTTTGAAAGGGGACTGGATGTACCTTCGGATTGTGAAGGGAACCAGGATAAATCTCCGCGTCTCTTTTTATTTCTTGCTTTATCGTTTTCATACCATAAACAATAAAAAGCAAAATCCATCCATCAAAGAAAAAGAATCGAGAAAATTTTTATAACACCTAATTCACCCCCCCCCCTCTTAGGCGCACTTTGATCTTACAATTGGCATCAGAGCAGGTTTAGGTAACCTGTTCCTAAAAGATCCTATATGGAAAACTCGAATCCTATTTTCAAAGATGGTGGAAGTAGCAACAAGCCTCCGCTCTTCTCTGGCGAATACTTTGATTTTTGGAAAATCAGAATGAAGGCACATCTTGAAGCCCAAGGAGAAGGTATATGGGAAGCAATCGAAGAAGGTCCTCATAATCCTGTTAATGTGATCAATGGCGTTGGAACCGCTAAGTTGAAGAATACTTATGATGAAGATGATAAGAAGAAGATCCTAAATGAGAAGAAGGCAATCAACATACTCCAAAGCGCTCTTAGTATGGACGAATTCTTCCGCGTATCACAATGCAAATCGACAAAGGAGATTTGGGATACTTTGGCAGAAACAGATGAAGGAACAACAGAAGTAAAAAGATCAAGGCTTAACACGTTGAGTCAAGAATATGAAATGTTCCGTATGCAGCCCGGAGAATCTATTGTTGCCTTACAAAAAAGATTTGTTTATCTAACAAACCACTTGATTACACTCGGGAAGACCTTCACCAACGACGATCTCAATTTGAAAGTCCTAAGGTCCTTGACAAGGGAATTGCAACCGAAAGTGACCGCTATTTCAGAAAAGAAGAGTCTCTCAACAATGACATCCACATCTCTATTTGGCAAAATTCAAGAGCAAGAATTGGAACTTGGAAGGCTTGAGAAGCACGAAAGTCAAGAGAAAAAGTCCAAAGGAATTGCTTTGAAGATTGACACGAAGGATGATAAAGATGACGAGACTTCCGAAGATGAGAACTTCATGCTTCTTGTTAAGAAGCTTGGTAAGTTTTTTAACAAAAATAAAAATTCCTCTTTTCCTAAAAAGAATAAACATTTCAGGAAGAAGGATGCATCCACATTGATTTAAGAAGTCACATGTTATGAATGTGGGAAGCAAGGTCACATAAAACCGGATTGTCCAAGACTTGCAAAGAAAGGAGGACTCAAAGGAAAGAAGGACTTCAAAAATAAAAAGGCTTATGTTGCTTGGGACGATAATGAAGTTAGTTCCTCATCGAAATCGGAAAGCGATGAATGTGTAAATATGGCTTTAATGGCTTCACATCACTCTGATGAAGAAAATGACGAGGTTAGTAGCAACTTTTCAATTCATGAAAATGATGCACAAGAAGTCATAGATGAACTTCTAAAAGAATTCAAGACTTTGTACAAAAATATTTCATCCCAAAAGAAACGAATATTATCTTTAGAAGAACAAAATACATCTTTTGAAAAGTACATTGAAAATGAAAAACAAAAAGTAATTGATGAAAAACAAAGCCTTGTATGTGAAAATTGTGAGTCATTATCTTTTCAAATTGTTCAACTTAAAAGAGTCTTAGAAAGATATGAAAAAGGTCAAATTGGCTTGGAGGAAATTCTTAGGCACCAAAGATATCCCAATGACAAAAGTGGTTTAGGATATTCTAAGTTTTCCAAACCAAGCACAAGTGAAACCGTTTCCGTAAAAGCTAGTGAACAAATTGTTAAAGAAAAGACTAACAATTCTAAAACTATGCATCAAAGTCATAAAAAGAAAAGAATCATTAAGAAACAAAAATATGTTCCTAGATATAAAAGTCAATTTCAACCTACTTGTTTTTATTGTGGAATTAAAGGCCATACACCTAATGCTTGCTATGTGCGCAACATTGGTGTTGCTAAAGGGCATTATGTGTGGGTTGAAAATGGTACTAACTATCAAGGACCCAAAGAAATTTGGGTATCTAACAATAATTGACTTTGTTTTGTAGGTATGCTTAAAAACAACTTCTACTCAATGGTATCTCGATAGCGGTTGTTCAAAGCATATGACGGGCGATATCAACAAATTTTCAAGTATATCTCTTAAGGCTAAAGGATACGTTACTTACAATGATGATAATAAAGGAAGGATTCTTGGAGTTGGAACCATTGGTGCATCTCGTCATACAATCATTGAAGACGTCCTTTATGTGGAAGGCCTTAAACACAACCTTCTTAGCATAAGTCAATTGTGTGACAAAGGGTTCCGAATCAACTTCACAAAGGAGGAATGCTTGATAGAACATGAAGTCACTCATGACCTCTTGCTAAAAGGTAAAGATTTAACAACATTTTCATGATTTCTTTTAATGATTCTTCCTTGAAGGTAAAGTGCTTAATGGAAAACAACAACGAGGCATGGCTTTGGCATAAGAGGATTGCTCATATTCACATGGAGCATTTAAACAAATTAATAAAGCATGATCTAGTTGTTGGTCTTCTGAAGATAAAGTTTATCAAGGATAAGCTTTGTGACGTATGTCAAAAGGGGAAGCAAACCAAAACATCCTTCAAGACCAAGAAAGTGATATCTACTTCAAGACCACTACAATTGTTACATATGGATCTCTTTGGTCCATCAAGAACAAAAAGCTTCGGAGGTAACGTTTATGCCTTAGTTATTGTTGATGATTTCTCTCGATACACATGGACATTGTTTTTAGTGCAGAAAAGTGATGCCTTCACAGCATTCAAGAAGTATGCCAAGCAAATTCAAAACGAGAAGTCACTCTTAATAGTCTCCATTAGAAGCGACCATGGTGGCAAATTTCAAAATTCATCATTTGAAGATTTTTGTGAAGAGCATGGAATCTCTCACAATTTTTCCGCACCAAGGACTCCTCAACAAAATGGTGTCGTAGAAAGGAAGAATAGGGCATTAGTGGAACTTGCAAGAATAATGCTTAGCGACTCAAATCTTCCTAAATATTTTTGGGCGGATGCGGTTAGCACGACTTGTTTTGTAAGTAACCGTGTCAATATTCGACCAATTCTCAAGAAGACTCCATATGAGTTGTTCAAGGGTAGGAAACCAAACATATCTTTTTTCAACATATTCGGATGCAAATGCTTCGTTCTGAACAACGACAAGGACAATCTTGGTAAGTTTGATGAGAAGTCCGACGAAGGTATATTTCTTGGTTATTCTCTCTCAAGTAGCGCTTTTAGAATTTTCAATAAACGAACACTTACTATTGAAGAATCTATTCATGTTTCATTTGATGAGACTAACCCCTCGAAAGAGGATAATATTATTGTAGATGATGATGATGATGTAGTAGATCTATCACAACAACAAAAAGAAACATCAAAAGAACAAGAAATATCACAAGAAGATGACTCACCAATCATTGAAGAACATCAAGATCTTCCAAAAGAATGGAGAACTCATAGAGATCACCCGATAGATAATGTTATTGGTGATATTAGCCAAGGCGTTGCAACTCGACTAAATCTTAAGGATGCTTGTCTCAACATTGCGTTCGTATCTCAAATTGAACCAACAAAAATCGATGAAGCCTTAGGCGACGATCAAGGGATAATAGCTATGCAAGAAGAACTCAACCAATTCCAAAGGAACCAAGTTTGGACTCTTGTACCAAGACCGGACAACAAACATATCATAGGCACAAGATGGGTGTTCAAAAACAAACTTGAGGAGAATGGAATCATAGTTCATAACAAAGCAAGATTGGTCGCACAAGGCTACAACCAAGAAGAAGGAATCGACTTTGATGAAACATTCGCTCCCGTAGCAAGGTTAGAAGCAATTAGATTATTACTTGCTTATGCTTGTTCAATGAATTTTCAGTTGTACCAGATGGATGTCAAAAGCGCTTTCCTAAATGGCTACATAAATGAAGAAGTCTACGTCAAACAACCTCTGGGCTTTGAAGACTTCAAGAATCCCTCTCATGTCTACAAGTTGAAGAAGGCTCTTTATGGCTTAAAGCAAGCACCAAAGGCATGTGTAAACACCCAAAATTTGCCTTCACTCATTCACACCATGGCTTGTGATCTTTTCATTTGCATAAGTTCAATCATATCACATCATATTGCATTTTTGCTTCACTGCATTGATTCAAAGCCATCTGCATCTAGGGTTTGTGACTTGAGCAGTCCCTAAGCTATCTGAGCCATTCCAAAGGTCTTATATCACCTCAAGAGGGTCCATGTATGTTCAAGCATCATATTATATCCTTCCAAGGTCAAGGAAGTCAAAGAATCACAAGAACTGAGAAAGGCATGGAAGCAGAGCCAGGCTTAATTGCACAGATGACCTAGAATTAGGGTTTTGGTTTCAGAGGCCATAACTCCAAATTTTTTGGTCATTCTTGTTTCTATTGGTCTCCATATATTATGAGGATCATGCATATCAATTTTCATGAAGAAATTCAATGGGGAAGGCATCTGATCAGGAGATGACTTCTTGAACAAGTCAGTGCAAAATCAGGGCATCTGAGGCCCCCAATGACCCAACCAAAGGGCATTCTCCATCATTTTGAATGTGTATGATCTTTATTTGATCTTAGAAGATGTTAGAAGTTCACAAAATTGAGGAATTTCAAGCCGTTTGCAAAGTTGCCTTTTTGGGAAAGTGACTTGTAATGTAAACTTGCCATTTTGGGAAAGTTTTTCAACCTCCTCTTTTTGATTCAAAAATGCTTCAAATGGAAATACTTTGGTCATGAAAGTTGTAGATTAGATCATTCCCTTTTCAAAAAGTACAAGAACTCATCCTAATTCATTTTAGATCAAAAGTTATGGCTTGGCAAAGTTGGATAAAATCACTAAATTTTCACTTTTGCACAAAAGGGAAACTTGCAAATTCTCATGCCAAGCATCTATGTGACTTCAAATCAGCTTCTAACCAATACACAAACATCATGTATGGCCCAAAATTCAGATTTTCCCAATAAGTTTCTCACTTTCATGCTTTGAATTCAAAGCTATCATAAGCCATTTTCCATAAAGTCCAAAAAGAGGAACTCTTGCAAAATTGATCCCCAAGGTTTTGCATGATCTCTAACTGATTTCAAGACATCACCATAACATCATGTAACCTATCATAACAAAAATTCAGCAAAGAGTGTCACATGTCTATGACCAAAAGTCACAAAATGTAACAAGTTGCCAAAATGCAAAATCACTTCAAACTTGTGATCCAAGCCATACAACTCACCACAATTGATCTAAGAGTCATCCTTGAACTCAGCTGATGCAGTACAAGCCAGGAAACCATCTCTGCACCTTGCCATACCTCAAGTACACCAAACCTTGACTTTTTGCAATTTCTCCCATGCTCTTGGAATAGTGATCAGCAGCCTCTACTAACCTGCTCCATAGCCTACTCAAACATTATGGGAGTGATATAGCAACTCATTCAGCATTGAAACAAGCCACAATCCAGCTTGCACAAAAACTGTCAAAAACTTCTCCTCTTCGAAACTCTTCACATAGCCATCAAACTTCTATTTTTCTTTCACCAACAAGTCACAAATCATCCACTGAACAAGAATCCACCATTGAAACAGCCTGAAACATCATATGTTTAACCCTCCATTTCTGCTACACCAGAACTGGAACTTGAAAACTAGCCAACATCAAGAGTTTTGAAGCATCCCACTAGCTTCAGGAGGATCAGAGGAGGCTCTTTGCACGAAGGAGGAGCTTTGAAAGTCCACATTCACAGTTCATAACCTCAGGTAGCTTCAAACATCAAACTTTTCAGAGCTTGTATTTTTTGTTACAAAATGAAAGTATATGTTATGCTGATCATGCTGATATCTTCAGAATTAAAAATGGTGAAGAAATGACTATTTGGTTGCTCTCTGAAATTTCACCCGTGAATTTTGTATGCTTCGATTCCCTCTGTTCTTGGGTTATAAATGTTGTTTGAGGGGTGATTTAAATGGGGTTTGGGTAGAGGATCATTTCCCTGTGTTCAATTTGATGAATGGTGGCCTGTAGCATGTTTTAGGGTTTTTGCTTCGCCGGAGAAGATGACCGGAGCTTCCCTCCGGTCACCTGAAAGTCATTAACCCTAATTAGGTTTAAGTGCCAGATTAGATGTGAACCCTTGGATGCGTGTTTTAATTAGTGGATGGATGGCTCAGATTTCACAATTAACTCTTAATTCATTTTAATTAGGTTAATTCAGGATTAATAAAATAATTTGACCAGAGTCAATCCTGACCCTCAGTTTGCGCGCGCAGTCAACCATTGACCCCCAGGTTTGAATACCAGCCCTAGGATCTGCATACTTTCTCTTTAATTTCATTTTATTTCATTTTATTTGTATTTAAATTCCACGAATTTTTAAAAATAACAAAACATATTAAAAAATTCTGAAATTTTTTGTCAAACCTTTTATTAATTTTCAGAACCCAAAAATATTTTTATTTTTATTTTTTGCATTAAAAATTATTTTTAAATCATTTAAATGTTTATTTTTAATTAGTTAATGAAAATTAATTAATTAAAAATGCATTTAGGTATTTAAAAATCACCAAAAAATTCACATTGCATTTAAAAACATTTAGAAACATTATCAAACTCTCAAAACAAATTTATTTTTGGTTCTTGACCTATTTTGACCTTTTTTATTGGAATTATATTCATTTAAAGGCAATATTTTGGTCATTATTTTGAAAAATTCATTCTGCCTAACCATGAAGGGTTTGATGATGGTTCTTCTTGCATTGCATCCTTCATATCATGTAGTTTCTAGGGTAAAATTTATTTGAATTTATCTTTCATTTTCAATTTGTTTTGCATTTTTCATTGTGAGGTATCCCAAAACCCTAGTTGACTTAGAAAATTCATAACTCCCATTAGGTTATGAATTAGGACCCCTCCTTTGGACAGTGAACTAGTGTAGGGTTAGGCCTCTTTGGATCCCATTTTCAATTTTTTTATCATGTCATTTGCTTCTGGTTTTGAATTTTTGTGTTGCATGTTGTTCATAAACCCTAATTCTTGCTTTCCTTTGCATTCATCTCTCATTTGCTTGCACACATGAACTTGCCATGGTATTTTGTGCATCCTCATGACATATAAAACATCTTAGGACATACTAGAATCATGTTTGATCATTGCATCTTTCATTTGCCATCTTGTGCATTCATATCATTTCATAAACTTTCATGAACTTTCATGGTTCAAAACTTGTTTCATTTGCATCCTCATCCTTGTATGATCATCCACAATTCTTGCCATGTGCTTGCATCATCTCTTAGCATAATTAACATCATGATTGTGCTTCTGATTTTGGTTTGCATCTTTGCATTTCATCTCATTTTCATTGCATTTCATTTCTTTTGCTAACTTTTCAGGTGGTAAGTTGTTTAGAGAAGTGAATTTGCCTTCACTTCTCACAATCTCTTCTCATCTCTTTTATGCACCATTGCTGCATTTTGTCTTGTGTATTGGAGTGAGCTTGCTCATTCATGTTCATCTCTTACTTTCTTTCTTCAAGCCACCTGTCTTCTTAAGTGAAGCAAGTTGCCTTGCTTCTCTCTGCTTCCCCCTCCTTTCTTCATGTTCCTCCTTGGTGGCCTTTGAAGATCTCTTTCTCTCTTAAGCCTCATAAACCCTAGGAACAACCAAGCATGATCACAATTAGAGTTTGATTAGTCCCCCATTAGTTTTTCCTTTGTGTCATCTTTGAGTCTTCTCTTCTCACCTCATAATCAGGGACTAAACCTTAATGGTTTTAAGGCTTTGTGATTAAGCTTATGTCTGCATCCTTCTATTAGGATGGAGTGTATAACTTTAATCCTAAGTGTTAAACCCTTAATGTGCTTAAATCCTCTAATCAATTCACCTAATAATCATCAAGACAATAAGCTTGTAACTTGGGCCTTGCATTAGGGTTCTAATTCTTCCTTAATTGGTTAAGAAGGACTAACCCTAGTTTTAATGGACAAGTCCCCCTCAAGTGGTCTTACAAATCATAAAATCCACTTCTTAATCTTACCATTAGCTAAAATCCATTTAATAAGGGCTTTGTTTTGTCATAAGATTAATCCCTAATCATGGATTAAGTTGAGGAGCCTTCCTCAACTTAAATGTTCTCATCTATTATCCTTCTATTAGGATGGTGTAATGCGTCCATTAAATCCCTGATTATGGCTTAAACTCATTACTTAACACTAAACAAAAAAACTCCAAAAAAAACATCTAAATAAATACAAGTAGGTTAATGATCTTAATCCTACATCATGGTGATTAAGTGTGAGGTGTTTACTGCATACTTAAGGTATTCTCATTACCCCTAATCAGAGGGAGGATGTGATGAGTTTACTAACCCATTGGTTTAGGCTTAAACTCATTTTCTTATGACAAACTCCAAAAAGCAATAAAAGATTGAAAACAAAAAAAACAAACAATAATCGTCTCCTCCGGGATTCTTTTCTCATCACCTTCACTCACAAACGAGAACTTGCTTCTTCCGTCTAATGCAAGACAGTTTGCACCTGAGCCAGACAGGTCATACACTTGAGCATAGATAAGTAAGCAGTTCATCAGTCAATTCATCCTTCAGTCTCTTTGAGTCGAACTACGGTGTTTTGACTTCCTCATTGCACGAGAGGATACGTAGGCATAACTTAACAATTAGCGCACAAAAGTCTCTGTATATTCCCCCTCTTCCAGCATTATTCTTTAAGCCTCCTAGTTTTGAGCTTCACTTCTATTCTTACACTGACACTTCTCTTATACACTTCACATTTATTTTACACTGACACTTGCATTCTTTCCAGCTTTGATACACAGATTGCACTGATACTACCCCTTTAAAACACAAATCTTTCAAGCGTGGATCCCATCGAGTACGGCGGACAATCTGGGTGCTAATACCTTCCCAGGTTGTAACCAACCCCCTTTCTAAGTTTCTCTGGTTCGCAACCATCTTATCCATATCTTCTCAGGTTTATGCAGCATTACCTTTTCTTCGGGATAAAAATGCCTAGCTGGCGACTCTTTTCATTTCTTCCTCTTTTGCCGACCGTTCGCGTCTGTACCACTCTTGGCCCGAGTGTCATTTGGTGGGAGCGACAACATGGTATGACCGTCTTAGCAACTTCCTATGTGAGAAGGGTTTTACGAAAGGAAAGGTTGACAAGACATTGTTCATAAAGAATTTCAAGGGCAACACTTTACTAGTTCAAGTCTATGTCGACGGCATCATATTCGGTTCAACAAACAAAGATCTTTGCGAAGAATTCTCTCTTATGATGTAAGGTGAATTTGAGATGTCCATGATGGGAAAGATGAACTACTTCCTTGGATTACAAATCAAGCAAACAAAGGATGGCATCTTCATCAACCAATCCAAGTATTGTAAGGAATTATTGAAAAGATTCGATATGGACAATTGCAAAGAAATGTCTACCCCAATGGGATCCGGAACGTACGTGGATCAAGATCTATCCGACATTTCAATTGATATTACAAAGTATCGAGGTATGATCGGTTCACTATTATATTTGACGGGAAGCCGTCCTGACATTATGTTTAGTGTTTGTTTGTGTGCCCGCTTTCAAGCTAATCCAAAAGAATCACATCTCACCGCCGTGAAGAGGATCATGAAGTATCTCAAAGGAACGACGCACGTTGGATTATGGTATCCTAAAGGTAGTACATGTTCTTTAATTGGTTATTCTGACGCTGATTATGCAGGATGTAAGACCGATAGAAAAAGTACAAGTGGTACTTGTCACATTCTCGGGAATTCACTAGTGTCGTGGGCATATAAGAAGCAAGCATGTGTTGCACTTAGCACGGCCGAAGCGGAGTACATCGCAGCAGGAAGTTGTTGTGCCCAAATCTTGTGGCTTAAACAACAACTCCTCGATTTCGGATAGACCTTGGTTGTATCCCTCTTCGATGTGATAACACAAGTGCCATAAATATCACGAAGAACGCGGTCATGCATTCAAGAACAAAGCACATAGATATTCAGCATCACTTCCTTCGAGATCATGTTCTAAACGGAGATGTCGATGTTACGTTCGTGGATATACACAATCAACTCGCCTATATATTCACTAAACCGTTGGCTAAAGAGCAAATTTTCAAGATTCGACGAGAACTTGGTATTCTCAATGAAGGTGACATCTAACCTTAACTTAAAAATTGCTTGTTGTATGTTTTTATTGCATTATATGTGTGTTAGTTCACTTTTGTGTCATAAAATGCTAGCACTTTTATTTCGCCGGTTTCCGTTTTTCTCACTTTCGTATACCCGAAAATAATCAGTTTCAAAATATTTTTTGATCGAAAGTTGCATTTTGATAATTGCTAACACTTTATGAAAAACTTTCATGAAAAACTTTTTCCTTTTTCTCTAAAACATGCTGCTGGATTTTTCAAAATATTGAAAAATTTTAACCGTTAACCGGTTAACGTAATAGGTTAACCGGTTAACACATCCAAAATTTGGATTTCCAGCGCACGTTCAGAACTTATGTTTTTTTTAATTATTTTTTTTGTTTTGTGTTACTATGTGTTTAATATATATGTTTCTAGTACATTGCATTGCATGTTTTGTTCATTCACATTCACAAGCTTTGACTCTTCAAACATTGACTACAATAAACACTATTTATCATCTTCTTCCAACTTCCAACCTTCAACAAATCAAACCCCCATTAAAACCCATTATCTCCTAATCTTTATAAACCCTCTTCAAACCTCAATCAACTCACCTAACATCAAATCCGAAAATTTCATCTCTTCCAAACCCTAACTCTATCATTTGTTCATGGCACCTCAAAGGAAAGGAAAGGAACCTGCCTCAGTGTCAGAAGATGCTCCAGCTGCAGAAACACCAATGGAATCCACCAAGAAGAGGAGGCTAGATTTCAAAGTCAGAGCCATACCATTCCTTAAGGGTAAATATGTTCTTCTGAAATCCTTCAAACCTCCAACTTTTAAGTTTCCTGCATTGCTAGAATTTCAAAGCATGAGTGACTTTGTTGCTGACAAAGGGAAAGTTTACCCGGATTTGGTCCAATCCTTCATGCATAACTTCTCACTCAACTTGGATAGGCATGGTAAACATAAGCTGCATACTCTTGTTAGAAACTGTGAAATTAAGGAGGATTTAGGTGCTCTGGCTGCGTCGCTGAACATTCCCTTTTCCGGTGTGTTTCTCCGCAAATGTGTGAACCACACGGATGATATTTGGTCCAGCTATAATAAAATGGAGTATTATTACTCAATTTTCCATTTTCCGAAGAATGTGGTGACATCGGGACAGCGCACTTCAAGGACACTATGCTATGCGAAAAATTTGACGGTTGATGATCGGTTGTTGCACTATATCATTTGTTATGTGCTGCTGCCCAAGGATTCAAACCACTCACAAATCAATGACTTAGAGATGCAAGTGTTGTTCACAATCAACAAAAATGTGAAGATTAATTGGATGCTCATAATGATGTATCATTTGAAGCAACAACTCTCTCTCAAAACAAGACTTCCATATTCTCGGCTCATTTCTCGGATCATTGAGCAAACCGACTTGGTTATTGGTAGGGAACTTTTCATCGCCATGAAGGCTACGGCGAATGAGATTAATGAGATTACAATTGTGAAGAATACCAAAATTGTTCAACGCAATGATGGTTCTTATGAATATGCCGATGGTTCCTCCGCTCCATCCTTTCCTATTCCCGAAGGTGGCATAACCAATGAATTCCTCTACACCACCATCATGACAAACCACCGTGAAACCCAACGAAACCACCGTGAAACCCAACGAACTATCAAAAGTCTTAGAAAACTTGTTATCGGTTCTCACAACCAAACCGAAGAGGATGATGAAAGTGAAGCCGGTAGTGAAGATGGTGAAGATGAAAGTGATGAAATGTCTGATGATGAATGAACATGCATGTCTTGTTGTTTTTGTTGTTTTAATTAGTTTTATAAATTTTGTTATAAGTCCTAAGTTTGTTAGGCACTTTTGATTTTATTTCGGTTGTATGTTTCTGTACTCTTTTCCCGTTTCAATCCAATTATGTTTGTGTTATATTTGTGCTATCATGTATGTTTTTCGTTTAAATGTTAAGTTGCATCATGCTGAATTGTCTGCATATTTTCATGATTATGCTTGATTCTCTCTTCCTTTTTGCTAATGTCAAAGGGGGAGAAGAGCTTGGTTTTCTAATATCTCTCTGTGCAGAATTTTGCCTCTGTTAAGATAGGGGGAGTTGCTGGACATAGGGGGAGAAGCAAGCCTAGAACAAAACATCGATCAAAACTTGTGCAAAATTATTTTGTTTGTCATCATCAAAAAGGGGGAGAATGTAGAAGCATACTTCAAGCTCAAGGTTTTGATGATGTCAACAATATTCAAGCTCATTCCGTATTGCAAAAAGTTGAGATGTCAACAAAGATCAAGATCATGGCTATGCATCATCAATGGAATGCTATCGTTCGAATCAAGCTATTGTGACAAATTTTCAAGACTTGGACACAAGGCTTAGGTATATCAAAACACACTCCTTAGAATGATATACAAGTGTTCAAAATAGTTTATCATGATAATTCACTGCATATGCATACTTTGAAATAAATCGGAACTGGTTTAACACTTTAAAATCAAATATTTTTCTGAGTTTTAACAGTGTTAACCGGTTAACCATATTGGTTAACCGGTTAACGGTCCCAAATTTTGAATTTTGTGGCAACGTTTCAACACGTTAACCGATTAACCATTTTGGTTAACCGGTTAACACTGAAGGTTTTCTGAAAAATTGTTTCTTTTCATTTCAAATATTTTTTTAAATGTTATACCTTTTCAAGAATTTATTTCATAATTTTTCATACCTTTTTGAATAGGTGTTTTGACTCTTATAAATTCTAAAATTTTCAAATTCATAAACACCTCCAAGAAATTTTCAAATATTATCACTCAATCAAATTCACTAAAATTCAAATATTTTTCATACTTCTAAAAGTGTTCATAGTTCATCATATTTCATATTCCATTTGAACACTTGTATTAAATTTTGAGAAGTGAATTTTGAACATAGGAGAAGATCAATTTTATATTGATACCAAACATTGTATTACTCACTCAAACTACAAAAATTATAGAAAGTTTTTCTATAGTGACTTGTGATCCAAGGTTTGTTTGGACACAAGGGATAGTGTTGCAAGAGGATTGTTCTTGCACACTAGGTTGATTAGTTGTTTAGAAAGTAGGCCTCACCATTTGAAGGTGTGATAGGTTGTACGTTTCTAAAAACTAGTGGAAATCTCTTTCGTGTTTGAAAGGGGACTGGATGTACCTTCGGATTGTGAAGGGAACCAGGATAAATCTCCGTGTCTCTTTTTATTTCTTGCTTTATCGTTTTCATACCATAAAAAATAAGAAGTAAAATCCATCCATCAAAGAAAAAGAATCGAGAAAAATTTTATAACACCTAATTCACCCCCCCTCTTAGGCGCACTTTGATCTTACAGTACAGGCTTTGCCAACAAAGCCATCACAAGCACAGAGCTTCGAGAAGCCTCTTCCTCAGCAGATCTTGAAGCATGACTCCTTAGCAAGTCTCGTCAGATCATCGCGTCTTCAACAGAGCAACAACAAGAGAATAATACCTCCTAAGCAGAAGGGTATCGTTATCTCTTATCCCCAACGGAGGATGTCTTCGACTTCTCATCACCCGCATGAGACACATCTTACCTCTCACTCCCAGCAAGAGGTGATCAAAACTCATATTTCCAGCAGGAAATATCTCCAGCTAGGTTCTCTATCCTCCCCAGCAGGATTGGAAATGGGAGTTTTCTCCAGTAGAACGACAAAAGGAAGGATACTTATTGAACGGAAGAATGTCATAATCTCTCATCCCTAGAGTGAGACTTTATTTTCCTTATCCCCAGCCGGAGATGATTCAAGACTCTCAGTGTCAGCAGGAAATGTCCCTCTCAGGGTATTCTCCATTATCCCCAGAAGAGTCAGAATTGTGAAAAGGCAAACATTCTCCCTAAGTAGAGAGCCTTCTTCCAAAGAAGAAATATTCCCCATCAGAGTCTTCTTATTCCCAGCAGCATAGGAGAATTCATCATTCCCCAGTAAAGATGAAGATACAAAAGAGCTCGAATTCTCTTTTCTACCCAGCAGTGTCCGCCATCCTCCCCAGCGGGTTTGCCGGACGGAGTCCCCAGCAGATCTCTTCCCCAAGCAGAAGATGTTTCACCTAAGGGATTTTCCCAGCAGGTCTCTTCCTCAACATAATACCAACATATTTTATTCCTCATCCGGGTTAGAGGAGTATCATTTCCCCAACGAAGTTCGGTGGGTAGCGTACCTTTCAAGTCAGGTTCATCCCCAACAGGGTATCGGCTCTCCAATTGCGAAGTCCAATTTATTTTTGGCAGTGATGGTAGTTCAGAGCCGGTGTATCATTAACACCATCCCCGCAGAGTTACTTTTCCCCACAGGGATTCACCACGATCAATGCAACAAGTGTTTCTTCCCCAACGAAGCCGTCAGGGATACATGTTGTCTCCTTATCATGAGATCCCTTGCAGTTTCATTTAGTAATCATCATTACATTTGCATCCTTGAAACGCATAGCATTTCCATCTTTAGGGAGCATTACGCCATGGAAAAATTCAAACATATGCATATGAAGCATAAACTAGTTTTGGTACTTTGCACAAAAGCCCGAAATAGTGATTCCGCAATCAGACCGAAATATCCCCATAGAATGCCGAGTTAATTTTTCAGTGTGGTTATTTCTACCAAGTCTTGTTTGACATCCCTAGTCGAGTCTCCATTTAAGTACAATGGTCTCGTCCTTGAGTCTTGTTTAAGTACAACTGTCTCAGTATTTTTCGCGTCTCCATTTAAGTACATTGGTCGCGTCTCGGACTCTCGTTTAAGTATAATGACCATGTTCCTTTAATCTCATATAAGTACGATGATTTCAATTCCTCGATTCCATTTAAGTACAATGGTCTCGTCCTTGAGTCTTGTTTAAGTACAACAATCTCATTCTTTTCGAGTCTCCATTTAACCAATGGTCTCGTCCTTGAGTCTTGTTTAAGTACAACAGTCTCATTCTTTTCGATTCCATTTAAGTACACTGGTCTCGTCTCTCGAGTTTCCGTTTGAGTACAACGGTCTCTCTCCTTTTTCACGTCTCCGTTTCAGTACAACGGTCGCGTCGCAGGTAATCTTTTAAGTACAACGATCCCGTTCCTTTCGGGTTTCCATTTAAGTACAATGGTTCCCCAATTTAGTCTTGTTTCAGTACAACAATCTCAGTTTTCAGTGTCTTTGTTTGAGTACAACGGTCGTGTCACGGGTAGTCATTTAAGTATAATGATCCCATTTTCTTTGACTTCATCTGAGTACGATGATTACATGACTATAACTCCATTCAAGTACGATGGTTTTGTGTTGTCGAGTTTCATTTTAGTACAATGTCCTCGTTCCTTCGTTTTCGTTTCAGTACGGTTACGTGTCGGTTATCGTTTAAGTACAATGATCCCGTTCCTTTCGGGTTTCCATTTAAGTACAATGGTTCCCTAGTTGAGTCTTGTTTCAGTACAACAGTCTCAGTTCTTAACATCTCTGTTTGAGTACAATGGTTGCATCACGGGTAGTCATTTAAGTACAATGATCTCGTTTTCTTTGACTTCATCTGAGTACGATGATTTCATGTCTGCGACTTCATTCAAGTACGATGGTTTCGTGTTGTCGAGTTTCATTTGAGTACAATGGCCTCGTTCCTTCATTTCCGTTTCAGTACAACGGTTACGTGTCGGGTTATCATTTAAGTATAATGATCTCGTTCCCTTCGTGGTTCCATTTAAGTACAATGGTCTCACATCCTTCTGATTCCCTCTCAGTACGGTGGTTTTGTTCCCTTCGATTTATCATATAAGTACAATGATCATGTTCCCTTCGTGGTTCCATTTAAGTACAATGGTCTCACATCCTTTTGATTCCGTCTCAATACGGTGGTTTCGTTCCCTTCGAGTTTTCATTTAAGTACAATGAACTCATTCCCTTTTGTCTTGCCCTAGGTCAGCGACATATTTCAAGATGTCATCCGAGAGTGGATCTTGATTTCAACTCATTTCAATCCCCATAGAGTACAAATTTTCCAGTTTATTCGTGTATTCAATCACTCTATACCCTGAAGTTCTAAAAGTCGTTGCTATCATCCATTCAGGTCTACAGATGATTGAATAGGGGCAGTTGTAATACCCTAAAATTTGCCCTCTTGATTTATTGTTAACCTCAAGTGGTTTATGCTTCTTCATTTTTACATGATCGTCCTAGCATTGCATCGCATTCAAAATAATAATAATAATAATAATAATAATAATAAATAATACATAAATCATGATCATTTGCATGTGCATGAGGCATGTGATTAAGCAAGGCTTTTTGAGTATTGGAGCTCAAGAGAAGAAAGATGATGCAAAAAAATAAACCAAGGAATTTCCAAGCTAACTCATCAAATAAAGGATAAAAATCAAGTTTTTCATTCGTTAACCGGTTAACGCATATGGTTAACCGGTTAACAGGCACGAATATGGGTAAAAACATCAAAAATTGGTTGCTTCCCACTTCCCTCAAATTTTTCTTCTTCTCTTTTCCCACTTCATTTTCCACTTCACTTCACTAGATTTTTCTACCACCTTCTAGACTCTTCTAGCATATTCCAAGGAATATTCTAGAACTCCAACTAACTTCAACTACCTCCTAACCTAACTCCAAACCTAACCTAATACCCAAGCAAAGTCTATACCCAAACCTAGCTCCTCACCTACCCTCTATATAAACCTAAATCATTCCAAAGAAAAGGGTAACAACCTCATTTTCACTATTTTCCAATTTCCAAATCTCATTTCTCTCTCAATTCTCCACCATTTCCAAAATCACAAGAGCTTCTCCATAGAAGTTCTTCAAATTTTTCATTGAAATTTGAAAATTTGAAGCTAGACCTTCATCAATCATCAATTGTGGAGCTTATTTGAAGAAGCAATTCTGTTTTTGGATTGGTTTTGAGCTTATTGGAAGTGATTAATCAAGTTTTCATCAAGAAGCATCATCAACCGCATTAATTTTGCGCGTTCGCGGATCTTTTTTTTTCTTCTTCACTTTCGTTTCGATTCACACCGCAAGACTCACCAAAGCAATCCTCCGCTTTGTAGGTTGGTAATTTGATACCGCTTCGCGCTTAACCTATTCTCTTCATCTCTCCATAACGGCATTCTTCAACGTTTCATGGATTGTGTTTGTGTTTTACTGTTCAATTACATTTTGATTGCGATTTGTGCATTTCGATTGTTAGAAGCAATATTTGTAGCATAATCTAGGTCCTAATAGGTGTTAGAGAACCCTAATTAAGTAAAAAATTTGTGTTAACATGTTCATGTATGTGTTAGGGGTTCTTAGAAGTAGGTTCATGACTATAATTTCTTATTTCTTCAATTTTTCACCATTATGTTCAGTGTTAATCGGTTAACGCATTTGGTTAACCGGTTAACACATTAAAAACATGCCTCTAGATTTGAAAAATTAAAGGCATTAACCGGTTAACCTATAGCGTTAACTGGTTAACATTGTTCAGAACTTAAAAAAATGTTTTGTTTCACTCCATGTTTACATTGCATTGTATCTTGATTATTCATGTAGTGATAGATCATGAATTTAGGGAATTTTTAAGATTATTTTTGGTACTTCATTCCATCGTTTCGAGTCGTTTCGGCATGTTTTCGTTACCTTTTGTATATTTTGTTCTTATTTTTTTATAAGTGCATAAGTTGACTTGTTAATAGTTGTTGCCATGTTCAAAGCTTTCATTTAGCATGCTCATATTTGTTTCACATTCTGTTTTGGTTTCATTTTCATAATCCATAATTGCATTGAATATTGCTTGTTTCATTTCACATAACCATGAATATGCACATTCTTGCATTTTGTTTGCATCTTTAATTACACAACTCATGTTAATCCAATTCCGATTTTTTGCATCAAGTTACATGTCATTTTTGTTGATCTATGTTGATGCATGATCATAATCCATGTTCATTATGCTTATATGTCAATACTTGAATGCATACTTGTTGCATATTTGTCATTTGGTGTATTCTTTCGTAATCACTCATTAAAAATAATAATGTCCATTTAATCATGCATTTTGATTCCACTTGATCATGTTACATGTTAATTGTGAATTTGCCATTGGTTTTGAGCATAAAAAATGAAAATAAACCAAATCTGCCTTTGCATTTCATAGTTGTGTTTTCATACAGTAGCTGTAAAATGTATGTTGATTGTTGCATTTTCTCACTTTTTACACCTGTTGGGCGTGCTAATTGTGGTTTGTGAAAAGTTGTTTGTACTTTGCATTGTATTTCATTTTTGTTGGTACATTTAGGAGTTGTAATAGGCTATTGTTTTTTTGCTTTGCATTATTGTTAGGTCCCTTAAACTAAGGATTGAGTCTAGTTTAGGTCCTAGACCCCTTAGGATTTATTTGGTAATTATTTTACCTCATTTCTTATCATGTTTATCATGCTAACCCTTATTTTTTAGGGAGGTGTAGGTAAGTTCACGAACCTTAATCTCTTTTACATTTTTCATGCTTTCAAAGTGTGTATGCTTTAGCATTTTCTTTGCATACCTTCGCAACTTCATGCTAATCCCTTCTAGAATCAACTTAGCTTCATTAAGAAGTAAGTTGTATTTTATTTCCCTTCTTCTTTTCCTTTTCGCTTTAAGATTAAAAAACCGCACTAACCTAGGTTCATCCATGCATGATAACACTAGGATATTAGTCTTCCCTGTAGACTTTTCCCTTTTGGTTCGCTTTTCTCTCTTTCTCATCTCAAAGAAAAGCAAAACAACTAATAAAGGTTGACTTTCTCGTACGACACGAGACTTTGCCATGGGTGTCGCTCCCGCCAAATGAGGCCAGGTCAAATGGGGTACAGACGCGAACGGTCGGCGAAAGAGAAGGAAAGAATAGAGTCGCCAGCTAGGCATTTTTATCCCGAAGGAAAGGTAATGCTGCATAAACCTAGAAAATATGGATAAGACGGTTGCGAACCAGAGAGACTGAGAAAGGGGGTTGGTTACAACCTGGGAAGGTATTAGCACCCAGATTGTCCGTCGTACTCGACGGGATCCACGCTTAGAAGATTTGTGTTTTAAAAGGGGTAGTGTCTGTGCAATTTGTGTATCAAAGCTGGAAAGAATGCAAGTGTCAGTGTAAAATGAATGTGAAGTGTATAAGAGAAGTGTCAGTGTAAGAACAGGAGTGAAATGCCCAAGATAATGAGGCTTAAAGAGTAATACTAGAAGGAGGGGGAATATACAGAGACTTTTGTTCGATAACTGTTAAGTTATGCCTACGTATCCTCTCGTGCAATGAGGAAGTCAGAACGCCGTAGTTCGACCCAAAGAGACTGAAAGATAAATTGACTTGTGAACTGCTCACTTGTCTATGCTCACGTGTATGACCTGTCTGGCTCAGGTGCAAACTATCTTGCATTAGACGGAAGAAGCAAGTTCTCGCTTATGAGTGAATGAGATGAGAAAAGAATCCCGGAGGAGACGATTATTGTTTGTTTTTGTGTTTTCAATCTTTTATTGCTTTTTGGTGTTTGTCATAAGTTAATGAGCTTAAGCCTAAACCAAGGGTTAGTAAACTCATCACATCCTCCCTCTGATTAGGGGTAATGAGAGTACCTTAAGCATGAAGTAAGCACCTCACACTTAATCACCATGGTGTAGGATTAAGGTCATTAACCTACTTGTGATTATTTAGATGTTTTTGTTGTTTTTGTTTAGTGTTAAGTAATGAGCTTAAGCCATAATCAGGGATTTAATGGACTCATTACACCATCCTAATAGAAGGATAATAGATGAGAACATTTAAGCTGAGAAAGACTCCTCAACTTAATCCATGATTAGGGATTAAACTCATGACAAAACAAAGCCTTTATTAAGTGGATTTTAGTTAATGATAGGATGAAGAAGTGATTTTTATGGTTTGTAAGACAACTTGAGGGGGACTTGTCCATTAACACTAGGGTTAGTCCTTCTTAACCAATTAATGAAGAATTAGAACCCTAATGCAATGCCCAAGTTACAAGCTTGATGTCTTGATGATTATTAAGTGGATTAATTAAAGGATTTAAACACATTAAGGGTTTAACACTTAGGATTAAAGTTATACACTCCATCCTAATAGAAGGATGCAGGCATAAGCTTAATCACAAAGCCTTAAAGCCTTTAGGGTTTAGTCCTTGGTTAAGAGATGAGAAGAGAAGACTCAAAGATGACTCAAAGGTAAAACTAAATGGGGAGACTAATCACCCTAATTGTTATCATGCTTGGAGATCCTAGGGTTAATGAGGTTTGCAAGAAGATCTTCAGAGAAACCACCAGGAAGGAAGCAGATGAAAGGAGGAAGAAGCAAAGAGAATCAAAACAACTTGCTTCACTTAAGAAGACAAGTTGCTTGAAGAAATAAAGTAAGAGATGAACATGAATGAGCAAGCTCAATCCAATACACAAGATAAACTACAACAAAGATGCAATAGAGATGAGAAGAGATTGTGATAAGTGAAGGCAAATTCACTTCTCAAAAATAACTTACCACCTGAAAAGTTAGCCAAAAGAAATGAAATGCAATGCAAATGAGATGAAATGTCATGATGCAAACCAAAGTCAGAAGCATTTTCATAATGTTAATGATGCTAAGAGATGATACAAACATGAGGCAAGACAATGAGAATGATCATACAAGGACATGAATGCAGATGAGGCATGCTTTGAACCATGAATGTGCATGAAAAGTTATGAAATGTAATGGACATACAACATGGCAAATGGAAGATGCAATGATCAAACATGATTCTAATATGTCCTAAGATGTATTATGAATCAAATGAATGCACAAAATGTCATGGCAAGTCAATGGATGCAAGCAAATGAAAGATGGATGCAAAGGGAAGCACAAATTAGGGTTATATGCATCATGCAAGGCAAAAATCCAAAACCAGAAGCAAATGACATGATAAAAATTTGAAAATGCAATCAAAGATACCCTAAACCTATACAAGCCCACTGCCCAAAGGAGAGGATCCAACTCTTAACCTATTGAAAGTTATGAATTTCCTAAGATTGCTAGGGTTTTAAGGTACCTTGCCAAGCGAAATGCTAAACAAATTGAAAATGCAAGATCAATTCAAATCAAATTTATCCTATAAACTACATGCTATAAAGAGTGCAATGCAAGAAGAATCATCATTCAACTCTCAATGGTTTGGCAGAAAGAAATTTTTGAAGTTTGGAACAAAATATTGCCTTGAAATGAAATTAAATCCCATGAAAATGATCAAAAGGCATCAAGAACAAAAAGGAAATTTGGTTTGAGAGTTGAACAATGTTTCTAAATGTTTATAAATGCTATGTGAATTTTTTTGTAATTATTAAATACTTAAATGTATTTTTAATTAATTAATTTTCATTAACTAATTAAAAATAATCATTTAAATGATTTAAAAATAATTTTTTATGCGAAAAATAAAAATAAAAATATTTTTGGGTTTTAAAAATTAGTGAAAACTTTGACAAAAATTTTCATAATTTTTAAATGATTTTAGCTATTTTAAAATAAATATGCAAAACAAATAAGAAAATTATGAAAATAAATGAATTTAATGGAAAAGTCAAGCAATCCAAAGGATGAGATTCAAAGTCAGAGGGCGGGAGTTGACTGGCGCGCGTTTGAGTTGCTAGGATTGATTCTGGCAAATTCAAATTTTGATCCTAATTAATTAACCTAATTAATCTGAATTAGGGTTTAATGAGAGATCCAAGCCCTCCATTCGCGCGGGAGTCAACAAAAGTCCTCAAAATCAAAGGTCCACATTCAAACTTGGCTAAACCTAATTATCAAACCCTAATCATTTTCAGGTCACCGGAGACGAGCTCCGGTCGTCTTCTCCGGTGACCCCCTTCCCTGAAAGTTTCAAAATCACTCCCTAGGTTATTTCTGGAGCCCTAAAGCTCCATATCACTTACTCTCACCTCCCTAAACTCGTCCCTGCCCTCAAAAACAATTTATCTCTCACCATTAACAAGATTCGAAAGGAAGAACAAAAATGGCAGAAATTCCAGTCAATCAATACAAGCTCATTTCTACACCATTTTCAAAATTTCAAAGTCCAGTATGATCAGGAGAGCATGCTTTATCATTTAGAAACTAAAAACAAGAGTTCTGGAAAAATGTTTCAATAAGGTACCTGAGCTTGAGCTTTCTCAGTTTGGGACTTTTGGGCCTTCTCCCTTGGTGCAATCCACTCCTCTTGAACTCCTGATGAAGTTTTGATGCTTGGAAGGAATTTCTTTTGGCTGATTTGGAAGTTTGCAAGCCAACTGGTCAGAAATCGTGTTTGGTTTATGGGAGGTTTTTGGCTGTTTCAATGGATGGTTTGTGGTCAGTGAGTCATCTTGAGATCAATGGTGAAGTTGGCTTGAAGATTGGTTGAGTGAGCTGAGAGATTCGAAAGGTTTTGCAAGTTGGAGAATTTTTGATAACTATGAAAATCTGAGGTTTCAGCTTGTGTTGTGTGTTGTGTTCAGTCTCTTTTGGTCCACTTATCACTCTTGGATAGGTCAGAGGAGTTGGTGTGGCCTAGCTTGATTGGTATGGGTCTTTTTGCAAAAAGTCCAAGTTAGGTGTACTTGAGGTATGGGCAAGTGTGAGGCTGTGATAGGGGCATGGCTTGGCTCAGCTGAGTTTAGGGAGAACCATGGAAATGGATTAGAAGCAATGCAGCAAGTGGATTAGGGTTTATCATAGGTTTTGCAACTTTGTGACCTTTGGGCCCTTTTGTGATTTCTTGATCCATATGTCATGAAAATGGGCAAACCTTTGGTGCATTCTGACTTTTAGGCATTGGTTTATGTTTGTGCAAAGATTAGAAGTCACTTTGAGGTCTCATTTCACCTTGGCAAGGGATTTTGCAACTTTGCCTCTTTGGTACATAACCTGAAATTATGTGATTTTTCCCAACTTTGACAAGCCATAACTTTTGATCCAAAATGAATTAGAATGAGACCAAAGTTTTCCCATTTGAAGCATTCTTGAATAAAAAAGAAAGGGTTGAAAAAGTTTCCCAAAATGGCAAGTTTCCATTATAAGTCATTTTCCCAAAAAGGCAACTTTGCAAATGGCTTGAAATTCTTCAATTTTGTGAACTTCCAACATCTTCTATGATCAAATAAAGATCATACACATTCAAAATGATGAAGAACACCCCTTGGTTGGGTCATTGGGGGCCTCAGATGCCCTGATTTTTCATTGACTTGCTCAAGAAGTCAACTCTTGATTAGATGCCTTCCCCATGGAATTTCTTCATGAAAATTGATATGCATGATCCCTATACCATATAGAGACCAATAGAAACAAGAATGACCAAAAAAATTGGAGTTATGGCCTTTGAAACCAAAACCCTAATTCTAGGTCATTTGTGCAGTTAAACTTGGCTCTGCTTCCATGCCTATCTCAGTTCTTGTGATTCTTTGACTTCCTTGACCTTATGAGGATATAATATGATGCTTGAACATACATGGACCCCTTTGAAGTGACTGAAGACCTTTGGAGTGGCTCAAATAGTTCTTGGATTGCTCAGATCACAAACCCTTGCAGATGAGTTAGAAACAATGCAGTGAAGCAAAAGTGCAACATGAGATGATATGATTGAATTCATGCATATGAAAAGATCTCAAGCCATGGTGTGAATGGGTGAGGGCAAATTTGGGTGTTTACAGCTGCCCCTATTCAAACATGAGTTAGCTGTGCAGGATGTAAGCGACTGCTTATCAGGCAAACAAGATAACTTGTGGTTGAATACCAAAGACAGTCCAAAATTTGCATTCACAGAATGAAGAAGAAAAGGGATATAGATTGTAAAGGAAAAATAAAGTATACTATAAAGTGCAAGCAACGGGGGACGACCGTCGAGCAGAGGACGACTGCTGGAGATGAAGCGATGGCGGGGATGACCGACACGCTGGGGATGATGCGGGAAATAAAGCAATGGCGGGGACGACCGACAAGCTGGGATATAAGAGATTATGATGGGGACGACCATCAGGTAAAGCCATGAGATTCTCTGGGGATTAGTAGGTAAATGAAACAGATGATGAGGTACGGTCATCGAAGGTGAAGGACGATCACCTAGCAGGGTACGGCTGCTCTGTTGTGGATAAGACGAGGGACGGTCATCTAATGGTGAAGGACGATCACCTGGCAAGATACGGTTGCCAAAAGTATCGCGACATAGGACGAATGCCGGATAAAAGGTCGACGATGGGGACGGCCATCAGATAAAATGATGAAGGACGATCATCAAGAGGTGAAGGATGATCACCTAGCAGGGTACGGCTGCCGAAAGTATCACGACATAGGACGAATGTCGGATAGAAAGGACATAGTTTAACAAGTTTCGTTGGGGACTTTGCTGGAAAAGTAAACACGGACGAGTGTCTACATCCAAGAAATGAGAAGCATGAGTGTTCGGCACTGTGTGTAGATTAAAGATGCGGACGAGCATCCTTAAGACTATGATACGGATGGGTATCAGGTAGAAACAAACACTGACACATGTTCAGAGATGATGATACAGACGAGTATCAACTGGTTGACCAAGAGCACGGACGAGTATTGATTCTGCGGGGACATAAGCGGTGTATAAAAGATACGGACGAGTATCTGTATGAGTAAAACAGGAGTAACAAGTATGAGTGGTGTACATGCGAGTGTTTAACTTGCTGGGGAGAGTGACAAGGACGAGTGTCAACAAGTGTATGGTTTACAAAATGTTTCAGGTATCTATGTCAGGGAAGGTGACACAGATGGGTGTCTGGGAATTTGTATAGATATATGTATCTGTGAGTGCAAAGAGGACGTTTTGGCTTTCTACTGGGGATATGACACGGACGGGTGTCAGGAAGTATCTGTATCTTTAGGGAAAGTGCCTTGGCTCTCTGCCGGGGAATCCAGGGAGTTCTCTGTATATCGCTGACGGATTGTCAGTATTCACAAGTGTTTGATTCAGAACATGGCTTTATGATTATGCAATATGTTTGATTTTTTGCCGTAATTTTCTGCATTAGACGGAATGCTACGCTCTGCGGGGAGAATATGATGCGAATGTTATGATTATGCAAAGATACCGACCCGGGATTCGGATCCCGTTGCTGCGAAGATCTCCGACTGATCTGCTTGGAGTGGACATCCCAGCTGGGGATGAGACCATTGATGGATCTGACATATATGACTCTGTTCGGGGAAAATAGGTCACTGATAGACTTATCTTTGGTAATGAGGGACCCAGCTGGGGGTTTGTAGAAGCTTCCTTAACCCTGTTGTGAGATCTCCAGGCGTTGCTCTTCTGGATAGAGGCGTTACCAGATTCCATCATAAGAGTTTAGGCACCCCCGGGAGTAAGTATATTTCCTGCAAGCACGTATTTTTTAGAAGAGAAACATCTGTATTCGTGCAATCGGTAATCTAAAGACATTGGACATTTTTTGCAAATGAAGATAAAATTTACGAAACGAAACATGACTGAAAATCTGATTTTATTAATTCATGTGCCCTGAATCGGCGAGATACAGTCAAAGAAACAAATCCCCTAAAATGAGGAGATTGTTACAAATTGAGAAATAAAAGGTATTGGCAATGTTGGTGACGCTTCAAGGAGCTTCCCTTGGCTATGACTCGTATGACATTTGACGTTCTTCTCGTCTTGCTTTCTGAAGAAGGCTGATTCTGACCGGCGCTTGACACTTTCGAAGCTTACCAAGTGATACAGATGAATTCAGAATGCAATTGTTTGCTTATTCCCTTATTTTGCGTGGATCGCCCTTTCAGGTTTTCAATCCACCGGGATACCCATTTTTGCCTGAGTTGTCCAATGCGGCTTTTCAACTCAGCGGGTGTACATTTTTTTTATTTATTTCCCTTATTTTTGCCCGAGTCTTTTATTCTGTTTTTGACTCGCCGGGATGCCCTATTTTTGCCTTGACTTACATTCTGTTTTTATGTCCAGCGGGTCATTTTTATGCGAAGTATTTTTTAACTGCATCTGAATTCACAGGGGACGGGAAGTCTTCACCATCCATAGTGCTGAGCATCAATGCTCCACCAGAGAAAACTTTCTTTACTACGAATGGCCCTTCATAGTTCGGAGTCCACTTGCCCCTGTGGTCTGTATGAGGAGGAAGGAGTCTTTTCAGCACAAGATCCCCTACTTGGTATTCTCGGAGTCTGACTTTCTGATCGAAGGCTTTCTTCATTCTTTTCTGATACAGCTGCCCATGACAGATGGCAGCCAATCTCTTCTCTTCAATCAGATTCAGTTGTTCGTATCGGGATCGGACCCACTCTGCCTCATTCAGCTTAACATCCATTAATACCCGTAAGGAGGGTAATTCAACTTCAACAGGTAGGACTGCTTCCATACCATACACAAGTTGATACGGCGTTGCCCTAGTGGATGTTCTGATTGACGTTCGGTACCCATGCAAGGCGAATGGTAGCATTTCATGCCAGTCTTTATAAGTGACTACCATCTTCTGCACAATCTTCTTGATATTCTTATTAGCTGCCTCAACAGCGCCATTCATCTTTGGCCTGTAAGGAGAAGAATTGTGGTGTTGGATTTTGAAGTCCCGGCATAGCCCTGCCATCATTTTGTTGTTCAAGTTAGAACCATTATAAGTAATGATTCGCTCGGGCACTCCATACCGACAGATGATGTCTCTCTTCAGAAATCGGGCTACCACCTGCCTTGTAACATTTGCATAAGAAGCTGCTTCAACCCACTTGGTGAAATAGTCAATGGCTACCAGGATGAATCTGTGGCCATTTGAAGCGGTCGGTTCAATCTTGCCAATCATATCAATGCCCCACATGGCGAAGGGCCAGGGTGAAGACATCACATTCAGAGGATTTGGAGGCACATGCACTTTATCCGCATAAATCTGGCATTTATGACATTTTCTGGCATAGGCACAACAGTCTGCATCCATTGTGATCCAGTAGTAGCCTGATCTTAGCAACTTCTTTGCCATTGCATGCCCTCCAGCATGGGTACCAAAGGATCCTTCGTGCACCTCGTGCATCAACAAGTCTGCTTCTGTCTTATCAACGCATCTGAGAAGTATCATATCAAAGTTTCTCTTGTATAAGGAACCGTCCGTATTCAGGAAGAAGCTACCAGCTAGCCTTCTTAATGTCTTCTTATCATTGGAAGATGCCCCAGGTGGGTATGTTTGATCCTCCAAGAAGCTTTTGATGTCGTGGAACCAAGGCTTATCATCTTTAACAACATCTGTTGCAAATACATATGTTGGTCTGTCGAGTCTGGATACTGAGATCCGAGGCACAAAGTTGGTAGCCTGAACTTTGATCATTGATGAAATGGTAGCCAGAGCATCTGCAAACTGATTCTCATCTCGAGGGATGTACTCAAGCTTGACTGTCGTGAAGAAAGTCAATAACCTTCTTGTATAGTCCCTATAAGGTATCAGATGATCCTGGTGAGTGTACCATTTGCCGTTGGTTTGATTAATTACCAGAGCTGAATCCCCGAACACAGTCAAAGTCTTGATCCTGAGGTCAATGGCTTCCTCAAGACCCATGATACAGGCTTCGTATTCAGCTTCGTTGTTAGTGCAGTTAAAGGTGAGTTTTGCCGAGAAAGGCATGTGAACTCCTTTAGGTGTAATGAGTACTGCACCAACACCACGACCATTCATATTAACATCCCCGTCAAACATCATAGTCCATTCTTCTTCTGGGTCAGGCCCTTCAGTGTGAACAGGCTCTTCATGATCTTTTGCTTTTATGAACATGATGTCTTCATCAGGGAAGTAAAATCTCATAGGCTGGTAATCGTCAATAGGTTGCTCAGCAAGATAATCAGACAGTACACCGCCCTTGACGTCTTTCTGAGATGTGTACTGGATGTCGTATTCTGTGAGGATCATTTGCCATCTTGCAACCCGTCCGGTAAGTGCTGGCTTCTCAAAAATGTACTTGACTGGGTCCATCTTCGAGATCAATAAAGTAGTGTGGGTCAACATATAATGCCTTAGTCGGCGAGCAGCCCACGCTAAAGCACAACAAGTTTTCTCGAGCAGTGAATAATGTTGTTCACAGTCGGTAAACTTTTTGCTTAGGTAGTATATTGCATACTCTTTTCGACCAGACTCGTCATGCTGGCCCAACACACACCCCATTGACTCTTCAAATACTGTCAAGTACATTATTAGAGGTCTTCCTTCAACTAGAGGCATAAGGATTGGTGGCTCTTGTAAGTATTCCTTGATTTTGTCAAAAGCCCTCTGGCAGTCTTCGTTCCACCTGATCGTTTTTTCTTTTCTTAACAGCTTGAACAAGGGTTCACATGTTGCCGTAAGGTGAGATATGAACCGTGAAATGTAGTTCAATCTACCTAGAAACCCTCGAACTTCTTTTTTTGACTTCGGCGCAGGCATTTCTTGAATGGCTTTAACCTTATCAGGGTCAACTTCAATCCCTTTCTCACTTACAACAAATCCCAGCAGCTTACCGGATCGCACCCCGAATGTGCACTTGTTGGGGTTCAGCTTCAGTTGGTACTTCCTCAGACGCTTGAATAACTTCAACAGATTTACCAGGTGGCCTTCTTCTGTGAGGGACTTGGCAATCATGTCATCCACATAACATTCTATTTCTTTATGGATCATGTCATGGAATAATGTTACCATAGCCCGTTGATAAGTTGCACCAGCATTCTTTAGTCCGAATGGCATCACCAAGCAAAGACATCCACATACTCCCGAAGCATGTCAATCAGTTGCTCTTTTACTGAATCTCGTAAGCAGGCCCTGATTTTAACTTCTTTTGCGCTTTCTTCCGTACTAAGATTAACCGTTTCGACCTCCTCCTGATGAGGAGTGATAACCTTCTCCACTTGCCTTAACAACCTGGCTAGCTCTTCAGGAAGCTCATAATCTTCTTCAGCCCCTTCATCAGCTTGATTGATTGGATTGTCAAAGTCATACGAAGTCATAGCAGTGTTGTTGTCGGTGCAGTCTAGAAGGCACTTTCTGCAAGGGTTTAGATTGTTTATTTTAGTGATTGATTTTAATCTTGTTTATGAAAAGTGAAATGAAGTTATCATTTTGGAAAACATTGCCATTTTATTTTTGTACAAAAAGAAAAATGGAAAAACAGTGAGCGGAAAAGAAAAAGACTCATTTGCAAAAGATGTCCGATATTCATTGATTGATCTGTTTGCACAAAATTACAAGATGGCCCGATTACAAAATGAGTCTTGTCATCTTGGGCAAGATGCAAGACTTGATGCATGCTTAAAAATACAGGAAATAATAATTACTCTGCAGGAGTAACCCTTATAATTTCCTGGGAAGACCAGTTAAGGACTTGGCTCCCCGGGATCCTTGGACGTATCCAGCTCTCCAGTTTGCGGTCGCTTTCATCCTCGTCTTCCAAGTTGTTCACTGCATCCGGGGTGAGCATTCCCCCGCTTACAAAACTGGGCTTCTTGGTAGCCTCTGATTGATCTTGTTGAGTTGGTTTGTAACCCAACCCAAATCTGTCTTCCTTCTTTTCCACGGGCAGCAGCTTGCCCCAGCCTTGGGCAGTACCCTCTTCAACAACTTTCCTGGCTTGCTGATAAGACGTCATGGAGGTTCCCAGTACACTAGATGCTTCATTAATGTTCAGGGCCTCAAACCCCTGGCTCATGGTTTCATGGATCTCCCCATCCATCTCAATATACTTGTATGCAGCCAGATGGCTAACAAAGATGTCCTCTTCACCAAAGATGGTGATGATCTGGCCTTCCCACTCGAATTTCAGCTTCTGGTGAAGGGTAGACGTAACAGTGCCAGCGGCATGGATCCAGGGTCTACCCAACAAACAGCTGTAGGCCGGCTGAATGTCCATCACATAGAAGGTAATTTTAAAAGTCTGTGGGCCAATCATCACAAGCAGATCAATCTCTCCAAGCACTGATCTTTTGGAGCCATCGAATGCTCTTACCACCAAATTACTCGGACGCAATGCTAAACCATCATACTTCAGCTTCACTAGGGCTTTCTTTGGTAGAACATTGAGTGAAGACCCAGTATCCACCAGTACATGAGATAGAACAACACCCTTGCATTCTAGAGTGATGTGTAAAGCCTTGTTGTGGTTACGCCCCTCAGTTGTTAAATCAGCACTGGTAAAGCCCAGTCCATGACTGGTGTTGACATTTGCCACCACAGTTTCTAGCTGATTAACAGTGATCTCCTCTGGCACGTATGCTACGTGCAAGACTTTCAGTAATGCATTCCTGTGAGCTTCAGAACACATCAACAAGGATAATATGGAGATCTTTGAGGGAGTTTGGTGAAGCTGATCCACCACCTTGTAATCACTTCTCTTTATAATTCTCATGAACTCATCTACATCTTGCTCAAAAGATGTCTTCTGAGTTTCTTTGATAGTCGGCTCTTCAACCACCACACTCTTTCCTTTTGCTTTGGCAGCAGCTTCTGCTTCCACATTAGGTCTCTGAGTTTGTGAGGCAAAAAGGCGTCCGCTTCTGGTGAAGCCTCTTCCTCCCCCAACATTATCAATTTGTGGAGAAGAGGTTGAAGAATCCAAGGTGATTTTCTCCCCGTTGCAGTAGAGATCAGAGCCATAATGCCAAGGTATGGCATTACTGCATTCATATGGAACGGGTCCAGGCACCGTGATGGTAACTGGACTGATTGCTGCAGAGGAGGGTATTGTAACGGTGTGCGGATCGTAGTAAATGGTGACTGGTGACCTGGCAGGAGGTGCCACTGTTTGTTGCTGAAAGTTGTTGTTTGGAGGAACATCTGATGGATCATAGTAAATGGTGACTGCTGAGATATCTTCATTAACTTCTGTTGGCGTTGTAGAAAATTCTGCTGAATAAATGGGTGCTGATGTTGTAGAAGAAATGGTTGTTGACATCTGGTTTGCTGAAGTGATGGACGGAGCCATTGTTGATGATATTGATGAATTGGTCGGAATGATTGTTGTTGCAGTTGTAGAAGAGTCAGGAATTGTTGTCAAAGGGATTGCTGGATTTGTAGGCGCCGTTGTTGTGATCTGGAGTATACCACTTTTGATAAGACCATCTATGCCACTTCTCAAATTATCACACCCGTTGACCGAAATGTTATAATAACCACAACCGAGCTCACACCCGGGGAACATCTAGCATTCTAGGAGCTGAGCTTTAATTTCGACCAGAGGCGTCCGAATCTGTCCAACACTGGTGATTAAGAAAGATGGCTTGTCTTCCTCAATGGCATTAATTCTTGGCCCTCCATGATTGGGCATGGGATTCTTGGTGACACTTGGAGGGGGTGCAAAGTTGAGGGCTTTGGAATCCACCAGATCTTGCACCTTCATTTGTAAAGCCCTACATTTCTCAGTATTGTGGCCAGGTGCATTGGAGTGGAAGGCACATCTGGCGTTGACATCATAATTCCTTGGGAGATTGGAGGGATCTGGTGGTGCCAATGTCCTTAATTCAACCAAGTTGAGTTTCAGGAGTTGTGGCAATAAGGCAGCATAAGGCATAGGGATAGGGTCAATCACCCTATTTGCCTGTGGTGGTCTTTGTTGAAAGGGTCTTTGCTGTTGATTGCTGTTGTTGTTGTTGTTGTTGTAAGTCCTCTATGGCGGATACTGAACTTGCTGTTGATAGTGTGGTTGTTGTTGTGGTTGATATGTTGGTTGCTGAGGAATCAGAGCTGGAATAGTGACAGCTGCTACTGATCTGTGGACATACTGAGGTCTGCCCCTACCGACATGAATGGCATTTGTCTCACAGGTTCTTCTAGGTCCCACAAAAGGCTTCCTGGGATTACTTGACGAACTTGCACCATTATCAGAAATCTTACCCATCTTCAGAAGGCTTTCAATTCTTTCTCCAGCTATGACTATGTCGGCGAAGCTGGTGGAAGAAAAGGCAGCTAGCCTATCAATATATGTTCCTTTCAGAGTGTTCATAAACATGTCGGCCATTTCTCTTTCTGACATGGGTGGCTGGACAGCAGCAGCAAGTTGTCTCCACCTCTGGGCATATTCCCTGAAGCTTTCTCTGGAGGATTGAGACATTCCCATCAGAAGGGTTCTGTTGGGAGCCATGTCCAGATTGTATTGGTACTGTCTGATGAAAGCTTCAGCTAGGTCCTTCCAGCACCTGATAGTAGCTCTGGTCAAGTGAGAGTACCACTCCCTTGAAGCCCCAGTCAAACTGTCTTCGAAGTAAAACATCCACAGCTTTTCATCCATGGTATATGCTTTAAGTCTTCCTAGAAAAGACTGCAAGTGAGTTCGTGGACAGGAAGTCCCATTGTACTTCTCGAAGCACGGGGGTTTAAACTTGTGGGGAATCCTTACCCCATCCACTAACCCCATATCCATGACATCAAAACCTAGGGAATTTTGAGATTCCAGGGATCTCAACTTCTCAGCAATTTCATCAAACCTTCTATCATAAACTTCATCCCCAACTCCCATTACAGTAAACTGCTCTTCTTGGGGGTCTTCTTGTAAGATCCTTCCCCCAGTAGTATTTCCTTGCACATTACCCGGGATGTTGACTTCTGGATGTAGATGAGGCCCATACACTGGTGGATTAACATGAGGTTGGCCCCTTTCATTGTTACTTGTTCCTCCAGTTCCCAGATGGGGTTCTTCCGGGGTTTGTCTTTCTACCAATGCCCTCAACCTTTCTTGACTTTGGGCCAAGCCATTCATTACTTCCATGAATTGGGTCATTTGGTTTCTCATCTCCAGCCTTTCATTAGCCATCTGAGTTCTGACCTCTGTCAGATCTTGCTGTACTTGATCCATTTGGATACCAGGAAGATTGTTGCGAGTAGGATACCGGTGCGGACGGTTGAGAGGGAACACCTGACTGCGAGCAATAATTCCTGAACCACAACAGAGTTAGAAACAAAATAAAGTAATGACAAAACCTACAAAACAAAACAAAAGTTAGTATGCAATGCAGTATGCTTATTTGCTTTCCAAGGCATCCGGCTTGGCTCTTGGTTTTGACCTTTCCAGACCCTGAGGAAGATGTTTTGATGTTGCTTGAGGGAAAGAAAACTCAGTAAAACAAACTAACAAATATATTACAAATGGTGAATAATACATAGCCTGTTTTTACAACATATGCCCCTGAAGGGTCAAAAATACAACATAAGAAGAAAAGTACATCAAATGGAAATAACAACAAGCAAAGAAGTCAAACATCGAGTCCAAACTCATCCTCTTTAACCTCCTTCAAAAGTGCTTCAGTTACAGGACCAGCCGGATTCTCTATGATATTCCTGATAAGAAGGTTTCTGGTGGCAATAGCAGTGGTCAGCTTCTTATGTCTGTCCTGGTCCTTTGACCTCTTCAAACCGGCCCTAAGCTTCAATTCTGAAATCTCCTTCTGGGCTGCCAACAAAGCTTCCTGTTGCTTCTTTTTATTGGCCTCCAACTGCTCAATCCTGGCTTGAGTTCTCTTATCTTCTTGAGTGCGAGCTTCAGTGATCCTGACCCACCTAGCTTGACTTTCCTCTAGATAGAGATCAGTCCTAGCCTTCTGAAATTTGGCCTCTTTACAGGCATTCTTCAATATTTGCTCTCCAGCTCTTGATTTCTTGATGTAGTCCTCTGCTTTCTCAATCTTGGCCAGATGTTCTACCTTAAGCTTCTCCAACCTCTCAATGTCTAAACGACCATCACTCCTCTCCCAGAGGGTCTTCTTCAGAGCTTGAGACAGATTCTCATTCCTTTCCTTTAGCTTCTCAAATTCTTCCAGGCTGACAGTGGCTGGAGGTGGTACTGTGGATGGTCCAGGTGCATCCTTAATGGTGAAGGGCATCCCAGAAATCTGAGCCCTAGCATGAGACCATTCGTAATACTGAGCTGAAGCCACATTATTGCATCTCCCAAGAATGGCCATCCCTTTGGTCTGGATGTTGTCCCAAGCCCAGGATGCTTGTCTGACAGCAGCTAGATTAGGCTTTACCTCACAATACAGGGTTTCAGCTAAATCTTGCACTCTAGGAGGGTGAACCAAAACATAGCCCAATTGTCTCTTAAACAGCAAAGGATTGTAGTTGATGCAACCCTTCACTCCCACTAGAGGTACATTGGGGTACTGCCCACAGCTAGTGATTATGTCTCTGCCCTTGGTGCTCTGGGTGCACCATCTGATGTCATCTGAAGTCAAAGCGATAAGTCTCTTAGCCCAATTCTTCTGTTGGTGAGGATTCAGGAAGGCATCAGTCTTGGGTAAGTGTTTAAGCAACCAAGTGTGAAATAGAGGAGCACAACATCTCACCAACTTTCCTCTTTGCGTCTCATTCCTCTGATGAATGGAATAATAGAAATCTCCCAGCAAGGTGGGTAATGGGTTCCTCTGAAGGAAAAGATGAATGGCATTCTTGCTGATAAACTTGGGCTCATCTGCAAATAGTATGACCCCATATATACTGAGGGCTAACAATGCAAAAACTGCCCTCCACTCTCCCAAGGAGGCCTTCAGGATGGCCTGAGAAGTCAGAAAGTCTAAGTGCAAACCAGGGATCCCAGCCTTTGTTGTCATGCTCTGCTCAATCAAACTAGGCTCCAGGTATAGTGCTTTTGCCACTTCTCCATTGCTGGGAGAAGTTATCTCAGGGTTGAAGGGGACACCACCCCTGACAGGTACTCCAATTAATGATGAGAACTCCTCCAGCAGAGGTCCCAACTGAAAGTTCTGGAAAGTGAAGCATCTCAAAGGAAGGTCATAAAACTGTAGGCAAGTGTGGATCAAACTCCTATGAGAAGGATCCAGGTCCATAACCATATCAAGGATGCCTCCATAATGCTCTCTGAATAATAGGATGTGGTCTGGAGTGATAAGTGCCTGGACCTGCCTGATTCCAGTCAGCACAGGCTCAAAGGAATGGTATGAAATGTTGCTCTTCTTGGGTGCCATGACTGCTGATGAAAAACTGAAAACAAATGTTGATGATGAAGACTGGTACTGGAGATGAGCCACTGATAGGCTGAGGCTGGTGATAAAAGTAGCTGAAGCAGGCAACTGATGAAGATAGCTGAAGCAGATAACTGATGAACAGGGGTCTATGCAGATGAAGGGGTCAAAACCAAGCCAAATACAATAGGGATACCCTAAAAAACAAATAAACAAATGTTAAATGATGCAAATGATGATGTATGCAAATGATATGCAAGGGTTTGTGATCAAGCTGGATCTGATTATCTGTCCTGATATAAAGCCCATGTATGTTCAAGAAGTCCAGATGGAGGTTCAGAAATCCAGTAACCAAAGTGGGGGACTCAAATAAAGAGTCACATGTCCAGGGTTAAATCACAAGATCTATCCAAAATGAGGTACTCTTAATCAGAACAAGTATCAGGGTATGATGGGGCCAATGGTACCTGCAAACCTGTAAACAGCCCAACCCCCTCACAGGTGATGTTCTAAAACAAGGATCCTCAGACTTGGATCAATTATGAGAAGTGTAAACACTTCTAACCCGGAGGTACAGTGTTTACAATAACCATAAAAGATCCTCCTCTAATTCACCTCAGTTTCTGAAGGTCATAGTAAAGGTCATCCAGACTTAGCAGGCTTCCCAGATAGCCTTAGCACTACAGGAAATCTGTAGCACAGAGTTCTCAAGAAGAAACCCACATCTGAACCGTGCTTCATATTCCCGCACCAGACCGAAATGGAATGGGAAAGAACATGAACCACTCTAGCCTAGGTGTCACTCAGGTCCCAGGTATAGGACCTCAAACTCTCAGTAGAACCCCACCCACCAAAACAAAAACCAGATCCAGCCAGATGACAGTATGATAGTATGATATATAAAGCTGTAAAGAAAGCAATAAATAACTGTACATAAAGCAATAAATAGAGCAACTATATAAACACAATTAGCACATAACACCCCAGTAAACACAAATCAAACAAGCGCTAGGAGGAACCCACAAAAAGAACCAGAAGCCCTGGTTACAGTTCTGAGTCCCCAGAAGAGTCTCCAAGCAGTCGCTCCCGCCAAATGAGGCCAGGTCAAATGGGGTACAGACGCGAACGGTCGGCGAAAGAGAAGGAAAGAATAGAGTCGCCAGCTAGGCATTTTTATCCCGAAGGAAAGGTAATGCTGCATAAACCTAGAAAATATGGATAAGACGGTTGCGAACCAGAGAGACTGAGAAAGGGGGTTGGTTACAACCTGGGAAGGTATTAGCACCCAGATTGTCCATCGTACTCGACGGGATCCACGCTTAGAAGATTTGTGTTTTAAAGGGGTAGTGTCTGTGCAATTTGTGTATCAAAGCTGGAAAGAATGCAAGTGTCAGTGTAAAATGAATGTGAAGTGTATAAGAGAAGTGTCAGTGTAAGAACAGGAGTGAAATGCCCAAGATAATGAGGCTTAAAGAGTAATACTGGAAGGAGGGGGAATATACAGAGACTTTTGTTCGATAACTGTTAAGTTATGCCTACGTATCCTCTCGTGCAATGAGGAAGTCAGAACGCTGTAGTTAGACCCAAAGAGACTGAAAGATAAATTGACTTGTGAACTGCTCACTTGTCTATGCTCACGTGTATGACCTGTCTGGCTCAGGTGCAAACTGTCTTGCATTAGACGGAAGAAGCAAGTTCTCGCTTATGAGTGAATGAGATGAGAAAAGAATCCCGGAGGAGACGATTATTGTTTGTTTTTGTGTTTTCAATCTTTTATTGCTTTTTGGTGTTTGTCATAAGTTAATGAGCTTAAGCCTAAACCAAGGGTTAGTAAACTCATCACATCCTCCCTATGATTAGGGGTAATGAGAGTACCTTAAGCATGAAGTAAGCACCTCACACTTAATCACCATGGTGTAGGATTAAGGTCATTAACCTACTTGTGATTATTTAGATGTTTTTTGTTGTTTTTGTTTAGTGTTAAGTAATGAGCTTAAGCCATAATCAGGGATTTAATGGACTCATTACACCATCCTAATAGAAGGATAATAGATGAGAACATTTAAGCTGAGAAAGACTCCTCAACTTAATCCATGATTAGGGATTAAACTCATGACAAAACAAAGCCTTTATTAAGTGGATTTCAGTTAATGATAGGATGAAGAAGTGATTTTTATGGTTTGTAAGACAACTTGAGGGGGACTTGTCCATTAACACTAGGGTTAGTCCTTCTTAGCCAATTAAGGAAGAATTAGAACCCTAATGCAAAGCCCAAGTTACAAGCTTGATGTCTTGATGATTATTAAGTGGATTAATTAAAGGATTTAAACACATTAAGGGTTTAACACTTAGGATTAAAGTTATACACTCCATCCTAATAGAAGGATGCAGGCATAAGCTTAATCACAAAGCCTTAAAGCCTTTAGGGTTTAGTCCTTGGTTAAGAGATGAGAAGAGAAGACTCAAAGATGACTCAAAGGTAAAATTAAATGGGGAGACTAATCACCCTAATTGTTATCATGCTTGGAGATCCTAGGGTTAATGAGGTTTGCAAGAAGATCTTTAGAGAAACCACCAGGAAGGAAGCAAATGAAAGGAGGAAGAAGCAAAGAGAATCAAAACAACTTGCTTCACTTAAGAAGACAAGTTGCTTGAAGAAAGAAAGTAAGAGATGAACATGAATGATCAAGCGAAATCCAATACACAGGATAAAATGCAGCAAAGATGCAATAGAGATGAGAAGAGATTGTGAGAAGTTAAGGAAAATTCACTTCTCAAAAACAACTTACCACCTGAAAAGTTAGCCAAAAGAAATGAAATGCAATGCAAATGAGATGAAATGTCATGATGCAAACCAAAGTCAGAAGCATTTTCATAATGTTAATGATGCTAAGAGATGATACAAACATGAGGCAAGACAATGAGAATGATCATACAAGGACATGAATGCAGATGAGGCATGCTTTGAACCATGAATGTGCATGAAAAGTTATGAAATGTAATGGACATACAACATGGCAAATGGAAGATGCAATGATCAAACATGATTCTAATATGTCCTAAGATGTATTATGAATCAAATGAATTCACAAAATGTCATGGCAAGTCAATGGATGCAAGCAAATGAAAGATGGATGCAAAGGGAAGCACAAATTAGGGTTATATGCATCATGCAAGGCAAAAATCCAAAACTAGAATCAAATGACATGATAAAAATTTGAAAATGAAATCAAAGATACCCTAAACCTATACAAGCCCACTGCCCAAAGGAGAGGATCCAACTCTTAACCTATTGAAAGTTATGAATTTCCTAAGATTGCTAGGGTTTTAAGGTACCTTGCCAAGAAAAATGCTAAACAAATTGAAAATGCAAGATCAATTCAAATCAAATTTATACTATAAACTACATGCTATAAAGAGTTCAATGCAAGAAGAATCATCATTCAACTCTCAATGGTTTGGCAGAAAGAAATTTTTGAAGTTTGGAACAAAATATTGCCTTGAAATGAAATTAAATCCCATGAAAATGATCAAAAGGCATCAAGAACAAAAAAGAAATTTGGTTTGAGAGTTGAACAATGTTTCTAAATGTTTATAAATTCTATGTGAATTTTTTTGTAATTTTTAAATACTTAAATGTATTTTTAATTAATTAATTTTCATTAACTAATTAAAAATAATCATTTAATTGATTTAAAAATAATTTTTTATGCAAAAAATAAAAATAAAAATGTTTTTGGGTTTTAAAAATTAGTGAAAACTTTGAAAAAAATTTCATAATTTTTAAATGATTTTAGCTATTTTAAAATAAATATGCAAAACAAATAAGAAAATTATGAAAATAAATGAATTTAATGGAAAAGTCAAGCAATCCAAAGGATGAGATTCAAAGTCAGAGGGCGGGAGTTGACTGGCGCGCGTTTGAGTGGCTAGGATTGATTCTGGCAAATTCAAATTTTGATCCTAATTAATTAACCTAATTAATCTGAATTAGGGTTTAATGAGAGATCCAGGCCCTCCATTCGCGCGGGAGTCAACAAAAGTCCTCAAAATCAAAGGTCCACATTCAAACTTGGCTAAACCTAATTATCAAACCCTAATCATTTTCAGGTCACCGGAGACGAGCTCCGGTCGTCTTCTCCGGTGACCCCCTTCCCTGAAAGTTTCAAAATCACTCCCTAGGTTATTTCTGGAGCTCTAAAGCTCCAGATCACTTACTCTCACCTCCCTAAACTCGTCCCTGCCCTCAAAAACAATTTATCTCTCACCATTAACAAGATTCGAAAGGAAGAACAAAAATGGCAGAAATTTCAGTCAATCAATACAAGCTCATTTCTACACCATTTTCAAAATTTCAAAGTCCAGTATGATCAGGAGAGCATGCTTTATCATTTAGAAACTAAAAACAAGAGTTATGGAAAAATGTTTCAATAAGGTACCTGAGCTTGAGCTTTCTCAGTTTGGGACTTTTGGGCCTTCTCCCTTGGTGCAATCCACTCCTCTTGAACTCCTGATGAAGTTTTGATGCTTGGAAGGAATTTCTTTTGGCTGATTTGGGAGTTTGCAAGCCAACTGGTCAGAAATCGTGTTTGGTTTATGGGAGGTTTTGGCTGTTTCAATGGTTGGTTTGTGGTCAGTGAGTCATCTTGAGATCAATGGTGAAGTTGGCTTGAAGATTGGTTGAGTGAGCTGAGAGATTCGAAAGGTTTTGCAAGTTGGAGAATTTTTGATAACTATGGCAATTTGAGGTTTCATCTTGTGTTGTGTGTTGTGTTCAGTCTCTTTTGGTCCACTTATCACTCTTGGATAGGTCAGAGGAGTTGGTGTGGCCTAGCTTGATTGGTATGGGTCTTTTTGCAAAAAGTCCAAGTTAGGTGTACTTGAGGTATGGGCAAGTGTGAGGCTGTGATAGGGGCATGGCTTGGCTCAGCTGAGTTTAGGGAGAACCATGGAAATGGATTAGAAGCAATGCAGCAAGTGGATTAGGGTTTATCATAGGTTTTGCAACTTTGTGACCTTTGGGCCCTTTTGTGATTTCTTGATCCATAAGTCATGAAAATGGGCAAACCTTTGGTGCATTCTGACTTTTAGGCATTGGTTTATGTTTGTGCAAAGATTAGAAGTCACTTTGAGGTCTCATTTCACCTTGGCAAGGGATTTTGCAACTTTGCCTCTTTGGTACATAACCTGAAATTATGTGATTTTTCCCAACTTTGACAAGCCATAACTTTTGATCCAAAATGAATTAGAATGAGTTCTTGTACTTTTTGAAAAGAGAATGATCCATTCTACAACTTTCATGACCAAAGTTTTCCCATTTGAAGCATTCTTGAATCAAAAAGAAAGGGTTGAAAAAGTTTCCCAAAATGGCAAGTTTCCATTATAAGTCATTTTCCCCAAAAGACAACTTTGCAAATGGCTTGAAATTCTTCAATTTTGTGAACTTCCAACATCTTCTATGATCAAATAAAGATCATACACATTCAAAATGATGAAGAACACCCCTTGGTTGGGTCATTGGGGGCCTCAGATGCCCTGATTTTGCACTGACTTGCTCAAGAAGTCAACTCTTGATTAGATGCCTTCCCCATGGAATTTCTTCATGAAAATTGATATGCATGATCCCTATACCATATATAGACCAGTAGAAACAAGAATGACCAAAAAAAATTGGAGTTATGGCCTTTGAAACCAAAACCCTAATTCTAGGTCATTTGTGTAGTTAAACCTGGCTCTGCTTCCATGCCTATCTCAGTTCTTGTGATTCTTTGACTTCCTTGACCTTATGAGGATATAATATGATGCTTGAACATACATGGACCCCTTTGAAGTGATTGAAGACCTTTGGAGTGGCTCAAATAGTTCTTGGATTGCTCAGATCACAAACTCTTGCAGATGACTTAGAAACAATGCAGTGAAGCAAAAGTGCAACATGAGATGATATGATTGAATTCATGCATTTGAAAAGATCTCAAGCCATGGTGTGAATGGGTGAGGGCAAATTTGGGGTGTTTACAATGGGTTACTTATACGCGTCCTGTTTCGGGGCGAGGTGTAAGTCATCTACCACGATGAATAAGTCTTAGTATGAGAAGGTTCACAAACAAATAAAATCAAAACACTTCTTTGAAAGACAAATCAATTAAGAAGAATTGTCTTTTCCCTGTGGGAATTCTCTTCTCACCTCACTCAATATCAACGTGAACTTGCGACGACTTGTCTCATTTGCAAGACGGTAAACGAACTCGTTCAAGGCGAGCCTGCAACACCTGAGAATAGACATAAGCAGTTCCAGCGTATAAAAAACACAAACAAATAGTTCTCGCCTTAGTTAGGAGAACTACGTCAACTCTAATCCTCATTTTCTCGATGAGGTACGTAGGCAGCGGGGTAGGGGCCGTTCGAGCACATTCTTTATTTTCCCTATATTTCCCTCTTTCTTTCCATTTTCTTTTCCAATTCCCTTTCTCATTCCAGTTCTAGACAACGGTTTTTGTTCAGCAGCATCTTATTTTTCACCCTTTGAAACAGACAAACAAGTGTGGATCCCGTCGGGTACGGCGAACAGTCTGGGGTGCTAATACCTTCCCAGGTCGTAACCGACTCCCAAACCCAGATCTTTAGTTCGCAGGACCTTTTCCTTTCCTTCTTCCTCAGGTTTGTGCAGCATTACCATTCCCATTCATTCGGGATAAAAATGTCTGGGTGGCGACTCTACCTTTTCCGCACCACTTTCGCGTTTGTACTAGGATGAAAATCCCCAGAGCAACAAGGCAGAAGAAGTTCAAAAAAACACAAGTCATGAAGGAACAAAGGTATAAACATAAAAACCCACACAATTCAGAACCTAATGTTCACCAAAGACCTTTAAGGTTAGTCATGCAAACTTAATCAAAAAGAAATTGGATAAGTCCCACAAACATCTAACAAGTTACCAAAGAAGAAATGAGATGGAAGTAAGTGAACAAGTAAGGAAAACAAGTTAAAGGTCAACAAGTTAAGTCAAAGTCAGAATCTAAACATCCTAATCATGTTCCTAAACAAAGGATTCAAACATAATTCAAAGCATTTAAGCACATATCAAAGCAATAGGAGAAGATAGGAGACGAAGTGGAGTGAAGTGAATCATGATTCATACTTGTGAAAGAAATGGCTTGTTGCTCAAGGTAAACATAGAACAAGTAAAGATGAAACCCATATATCAATCTTAGAAGTCATACATCATGTTAACAAGTCTCAAACAAGTCCTCATATGATGGAACAAGTGTCTTCCTAAGCAAACAAGCAAGTCATGGCCAAAACATTCACAAATTAGACAATTCAAGGTTCAAGCATCAAAGAAATACCAAACATGCTTTAAAAATTATGACATTAAACCTTAAAGGACCTCAAACATGTGTGTATTAGCAAAAACAAAATAAACATGATCTATATTGATGCGCTGATGGGCCTGGATATAGGGGGTGAATAGCGTTTTGGGGGAAGGCACAACCAAATTTCATTAATCCACCACAACATATAATCAGATTTTTATAAAAGAAAAATAAAGAAAGAAAAATATGTAACACGCTACATGTATGTAGCGACATATATTAATGGGTCAACTTCTCACTTAAATGCTAAAAGACAAAATGCATCGGCCAGCCAACCATATCGCGCCACCTCATCGTCTTCTCCCTCATGCTCATGCAGCTCGCGAAAAAACCAGTAACACAACAAGAAACCTGCACGAAAACTCCATGAACACATAAAACATAGCTCATCATAAATCTCTCATATCTCAACGAAATTCAAAGATTCAAAAACCAAAAATGAAGTACGATATGAGAGGATCACAACCATACCATTAATTTTCATAAACACATCCTACAGTTAGAGAATCAGAGCCAAGAAAAATCACATGTTAAACTGAAAACTCAAGATCTATACATCTAACACACTCGACACATGTTCATAAGTTCATATCAAGCAAAAAAAAGTTCAAACAAGCATTTAAATGGCATATCCGAAGCACACAATGTTTGATGTAAAACCTATAATGAAACTCCTTTTAAGAGTTTGAGAAATCCAGAGACTCCTGAGTGTCCTTTAGCTTATGCTTTTGCCAAATAAAGGCTTGGGATTTTGAATCTGATGCAACAATGAGAGAAATCCACAAGTGTATTTTCTTCAACTTTCACTACGATGGTATTTAACCAAAGATCAAAGATCAGAGATGATGATGATAATGATATGAGCAAGGTGCTTCAGAAAAGCTTGTGTGGAATGTGATGAAGAGTGTGATGAAAAGTCAGCTCTTAATTTGAGTTTTTGAGTGTCCAAAAATGAGAGAGTGATGGCAATGAATATGAAGAGAGTGAGAGTGTTTTTCGTGGAGTCCTTTTTTGTTCTTTATGGTGAATGAATGAGTCCCTTTTCTTTTGGTGAGTGGTTTGTTATATTTAGTGCCATTCTGTTTTTGAGAATCAACAAAAATCATGACTTTCCAATTTCAAATTGAATTCCATGTTGGTGGGTGCATGGTGTTATCATGGTGAAGCTCTTGTGTGTTGTGATGGTATTCGATGATAATAAGAATGATGATCTGATGGTGGAGGTTGCATGATAACGAGGTAGCATTGTATGACAATCACGTGTGATTTTTCTTTTCTCTTTTTGTGCTATAAAATGTGAGTGTGGATGATGAAAAGTGTGAATTGTTTAGTGAGTGAGGGAAAAAGGTGTGTGGTGGAGGTGTGGTTTTTTGCTGGTTCCCTTAGTTCGTACCACATGCATATGGCTCCACCTCTTGTACTATTTTCTTCAAAAGGATCCACTAAAAAGCAAACAACACAAATTCCATGTACCATCTATTTGGTCACGTGAAAGAGGAAAAGAGAACTAAAAAAAGTGTAGAAAATGAGAATATAATAAGCTTTAACACAAAAATATGAGAATAAAAATTGAACCAATGAGAAGGTGCCAAAAAATGCCATAAAATCCCAAAAATGACCTCTAACTTCAAAACATCATATCTTGAGTTCTAGGAAGGCTATGAAAGTGTTTTTGTACTCTTTGGAAAAGGAAAACCAAGATATACAACTTTCATGTTCAAAGAAAAATCATTTGAAGCTTTTTTATCATGAAATAATGGGTTGAAGATCAAGGCAAAGATTTCCAAAAAATAGAAAGTTCTCACTTGAAAAATTCCAATTTTTGCAACTTCTTGCAAACCCCCGATTCCTGACATTTGAGACCAATCATGTTATTCCTTGACAAAATAAAAGTCCATGAAGTTGATGATCATGATTAAAACCCTAGAAGTCTCATGTTTGACTTTTCTTCTACACATTTGACTTCTTTCTTCAAGTACAAGCAACTGAGTCATTGCCTGACTTTATTGATGAATTTTGGAACCAAATTTCATCCCTAGGCCTTGTATAACATATAGAAGCCTTTGACCACAAGAATTTTTCAAAACTATGAGGATAGCCTGTTCTGAGACAAAACCCTAATTAGGGTTTCCCTATGTAGGAAGATGATGCCCTGATAAATTCCTGATGAACCACACCCCTTCTAGGGCTTTGAGGAAAATTTTGAGCTTGTGTAAGATATAAGGATCCTTTGTAGGCTTGTTTCAAGACCACTTGGCTCTCATATTGGCTTTGAAGAATCATAAATCGAGAAATCACTGATCACATGCCCTATGCTTCTAACCATGGATGTTATGCTTCATCATTCTATGCAAAGATGCAATGATATGTATATTATATGCTATGTTATATTACATGAAAACGAGAGGGAAAGTTTTGGGGTGTTACAACTGCCCCTATTCAAACATCTATTAATCTGAAGAGGACGAGAGCGTCGGTTGTCGGCCGTTCGAGATGAACTGTGATTGAATACCAAAAATAACCAAAATATTTGCACTCTGCTGAAGAAGAAAAGGGATATAAACCCAACCAAAGAAAACCCTGCTTGGAGAACTCTGATGTGGAGAAAAAGTAACCAAAGATAACGGAGAACTACCTTTTGAACGACGCCAGGTGACTAATGGCTTGCCACAACGACAGCGGACTTTAATGGCGTTTTAACATCGAGCAATTTACAACCCAAAAAAGATCAAGCGATCTGACAAGGAAATGGTATCGAGCGATCCATAACCGATAAGGTGAGAATGTAACATCATAGGATTTACGGCTCAAACAAAGAGGAGTAACATCAAGCAATTTACAACTCAAGCAAGATCAAGCGATCTGACAATGAAATGGTATCAAGCGATCCATAACTGGGAACATGAGAATGTAATATCACGGGATTTACGACTTGAAGAAAGAGAAGTAACATCAAGTGATTTACAACTCAAGCAAGATCAAGTGATCTGACAAGGAAATAGTGTCAAGCGATCCATAACCGGGAATATGAGAATGTAACATCATAGGATTTACGACTCAAACAAAGAGGAGTAACATCAAGCGATTTACAACTCAAACAAGATCAAGTGATCTGACATGGAAATGGTATCAAGTGATCCATAACCGGGAATATGAGAACGTAACATCATAGAATCTATAATTCGAACAAAGAGGAGTAACACCAAGTGATTCACAACTCAAACAAGATCAAGAAATATGACATGGAAATGGTATCAAGTGATCCATAACTGGGAATATTATAACGTAATATCACGGGATTTACGACTCAAAGAAAGAGGAGTAACATCAAGCGATTTACAACTCAAGCAAGATCAAGCGACCTGAGACGGAAATGGTATCAAGCAATCCATAACCGGGAATATGAGAACATAACATCATAGGATTTACATTTCAAATAAAGAGGAGTAACATCAAGCAATTTACAACTCGAACATGTCTTTTTGTATGATGCTAGATGACTACTAGCTTGCCATAATGACAGTGGACTTTAATAGCGTTGCAATATCGAGCGATTTACAACCCAAACAAGATCAAGCGATCCATTCAAAATAGGTCTATTGACACGGGACAAAGCGATCAATATGATTAGTCCGTTGACACCGGACAAGGTGATCCATTCAATAAGACTTGATTTGAGAAGAGTGTAAAGACTCTGCATGGGAGAATACTATTTGTAACTCCGTTGGGGATGAGAACATTCTAACTAACATTCTGCTGAGGAACGAGATCAAGATACTCAGACAATACTTGACTCTGGCTAAGGAGTGAAATGTGAACATTATCTGCATCATTTGTCACGTTGGCCAAAAATAAATTGATGACCTCACTGGGGAATATCTCATTGACAGATGAATCTCAATCACGAAACTCTGTGAGAAAATGACGATCTTCCAACTTGGCTGGAATATGCTTGATCAAATACTCTTGCTGGGGGGAGAGTTCTGACATTTTGAACTCTGTGGGGAAAATGAACATTCATCTTCCTGCTGGGAATGCTTCACTGTGAAATGTTGAATCCACTTGGGGATGAGACCTGTTCAACTGACCTTGAGGTTCTGCTGGGGATACCACCCTACTTTGACTCAGCTGAGGAAGATCTCAATCTTGAACTCTACTGGGGATGATGAAGGGATCACCCTTTTCTTCCGGAGATAAGAGTTGTAAGCGTCTACGCTGGGGAGAAAAGATAGCAAGCACATCTTGGTAGGAATACTCTGCTTGGGGGGAACATCAAACCCTTTAACACCTTTAACACCTTACTTTAGGAGACAATTAAGAATGGATGATTCTATCCAGACTCCGATTGGGAACAATATTTCCACACTGCTTTGCGCTGAAAAATGATGTTGTCTTTCAAGCCTTTGACTATATTGTTGATGAGAAAATCGTCTCAAGAGGATTTTAGAGGAGACCTAGCCTTTAAAATGCTCTAGCATCTTCAAACTCTTCAAGAGATTCACCGGATCTAGAAATGACTTCCCATGGCCGCATGGTCTACGAAGGAATTTATTTTAAGAAGATTCATGGAAGATCCCACATCATCGTGAGATATTCTTCCCCAGTATCCTGAACTAAGGATAGGTTGATTAAACGTCTGGAGAGAGTGACTTCATCTAATATTGGGATGGCCTGCCCTAGTATGAGCATTAAAGTGATTTCCTATGACTGACTATACTTTGAAGAAATGTCCCGACTAATTGCTCTTGATAGATTGAAATCTCGAAGTGATTGCCTCAGACTGGCTGAAATGTGAGAATATTTCTCAACGTGATTGCCCCAGACGATGCATTTAACTCAACTAGTTGTAAAAACCTCTACTCAAAAGAGTTTCTTGGAAAAATGCACTTCGACATGATTGTTCTTTAGAAGTTTCAGACTTCTCAACTTGGCAAAACTAAACTTCTGGACTGGAGTTTCGTATGTGAAATTCTATGATGCCAAACAAATGTATGCAATCATAAAATGTTTTATTCTGAGAATAATTATTCCAATGCAACACGTGTTAATCTTGAAGCTTTTATTGAAAAGATGTCGCAAACCTTAGTGAGCGAATCACTAGTTAAGATACATCACTGATTTTTTATGGAAAAAAACATGCATATGCAATACCAACAAAAGGTCTTTTAGTACAACTCATAGGAGTCCGGAACGTTGTCTTGTGATAGTACGCTCTCGAATCAACCCTGTTTCAGCTATGACTTTTGAGGGTTGTATCATGGCCTGGTTCACAGTTATAGAAAAAATGATATAGGCTCGAAGCTTATTTGTACCCGCCCCTCTTCGTGATGTCCTTCAATCCTATGTTCAGCTAGCTTTCACAAGCTCTCATGCGATGGTTGAGGAACCAATGCTACTAATGGTTTAAGCACCAATGTGGTTGTTGGAGCAACAGTCACCCATATTGTCTTTTGTGCCTATATCACACGACTTTGTTCTCGTATAAGGATCTTTCTCGTGCAATCCTTTTCGTCTTTCGCTTTTGCGTTTTTTTTATTATCCTTAAATTTTTCCTGGACTGATTCTTTTGAATCTTTTGCAATTGGAGCCCGGCAGGATGCCCTAACTTTTGCCTAAGTCGCTTATTTTCAAGTTTCGATTTAGCAGGCTTTTTTTCATCATTTTTTTTCTTTTTTATATTCTTCTTTTTTTGAACAAATCATGTGACATTATTTGTCTTGATTGCTCTGAAGGGGTCGTGACTGTCTCACTATTCAGTTGATGAGGGATAACCCTTGTGGTTTCCGGTCTTTGAACCTCTTGAGTGGTATAACCATTGTGGTTTCTGGTCTTTGGACCTCTTGATTTGGTACAATGACAGGTAACAGATCCTCAGATGCACTCTTTTGTGAAAGTCTGGACGCTCGGTCCAACTAGCTGACACCTACTATGCCCCTGGGTTAAATGTAAGGGTCTTTTCGTGCGAAAATAACTCCTACTTCAAGGCTCAAAGGGGTTAGAAAGGGTTTATTTCCCTTATATCTCTAGTGTTTGGGATTTGAAACAAAGCATGTACATCGTCAACATGGTCTTATTCAAGAGCACACGATCAAAGATTTATGCCTTTTCATTTCGTCATCCTCCCTTATGGAGTTTAAGCACGACAGTTGGTATTGCAATGCACATACATAAAATTACTAGTAAATACGAATGAATTACTTCAAGAAAAACATGTGCATTTTGTTATGATTAACGGTCAGAAAACAAACAAGTTTCATGCATGTATACAAATGTTTAAACAAATAGATAAAAGCTACAAATGAAAATACAGTAAAAAAGTTGAACATTGCCATCATTGAGAAGACTTGACGTTGTTTGGACTTATCAGTCTTAGATACTTTTAGTGGCCAGTAGATTTTCCATGAACTTGCCATCTTCAATTAAATGGCCACGTGTCAGCGCCATACTTCATTCCTAATTATTCAAATCTTAAGCCTCTGAAACTGACCATTATCACATGACGTCTGAAGAAAAGAGTAAAGCTGGGAAATAAAGTTGACATCTAAGGTAGCTCGCAAAGACCTGACGATCTTCTGCTTACGTATCTCCATTGGCCCATGACCAATGAAGAATCAGAGTAGTATAATTCCCTACAATAAGGAAGAAATGCAATAAAGGAAACAAACTGATTTCCATCACTGGGAGTATTGGAATACTTATGGCTTTATTTCTTTGGTTCTTTTCTTTACGAACTTTGATAAACAGACTTCAGATCAAGACAACGCCTTCTTCCTTATTTGTTTGGAGCAAATTTGAGATCTTTCAAATCAATCAAATCTTACACCTTGCAGTGAAAAGCTTTGCACCCATCAATATGGTGTCCTAGTGCCCCAGAATGGAAATGACAGTGGGCGTTAGCATCCCATCCATCTGGCAGTGGAATAGGAAGTGGGGACAGCTTTCGCAGCTCAATCAATTTCAACAAAAGTAAGTGCTGAAGTAGATCAGTATAAGACATTGGCAAAGGGTCAAAAACTCATTCTTTCCATTGCTGATGTTGACCCTGTTGAAGGTCGTGTCTGATGTCTAGGCTGACTATTCAGGGTTTTGGCCACAAAAGCTGCATGATGATGGCGTGGATGGTTTTCTCTGCCTTTTCCACATTGATGAAAAGTTGCCCCAACTCCCCCTTCATTATTTCTATGACCATGGGTGAAGGGCTTCTTAGTGCCTGAACCTGACGCACTGTAATCTTGAATCTTTCCAAGCTTTAGCAAACTCTCAACTCGCTCACCGACGATCACAACATCACCAAATCCAGTAGAGGGACAAGCATCTAAATGATCCATAAACACACTCTGCAAAGTGCCCAAGAATATGCCATTCATTTCTCTCTCCAACAGTGGAGGTTGTACTCGGGCGACCATTTCTCGCCATCTCTGAGCATACTCTTTGAAACTTTCAGACTTCTTTTGAGAAAGACCCTGGAGTTGAGTGCGGTTAGGCGTCATGTCAAGGTTAAACTGGTATTGCTTCACAAAAGCTTTAGCCAAGTCCTTCCAGCTTCTGACAACAGTCCTGTTCAGATTCATATACCAGCGCAAAGATGCCCTAGATAGGTTGCCCTGGAAGTAGTACATCCATAGCTTTTCATCGTCAGTGTGAGCAGAAATCTTCCCAAAGTAATACTGGATGTGAGTTTTCGGGCAAGCGATGCTGTTGTACTTATCAAAAGTAGGAGGCTTGAATTTGTGAGGAATTTTGACCCCGGGCACCAAGCCCAAGTCAGTCACATCAAAACCTAGAAAGTTCTGAGATTCAATGGCCTTTATCTTCTCAGCCATTTCCTCAAACCTTTTATCCACATTTGCATTCTGATTATCCAACTCCTTAATAATCAAAGTAAATTGATCCTCTTGACCATCCAGATAGCCAGCATTATGGTCATTGTCTCTGCCCTGAGCTCCATTATGATTTCTATGATTTCCGTCTTTTGGAATCTCAATCTCTAGCTGCTCGACCATCAACCTTAGTTGTTCTTGATTCTGAGTCATCCCTATCATCAGGGTCATGAACTGCTCCATACGAGCCCTCAACTCCACGAGCTCAGCTTGTACCTGATCTGCCATTCTATTTCTATTTTGCCAACATTGTTGCCTGAAATGGAATAGAAATGAGAAACGGCTCGTGTACTTGAAAAACAAAGATAATATGTTATGACATGCAGGATGATATGTTATGCAGATGCTCTAGAACATAACTAACGAGAGAGAACATTCTTAAACAAAACCCTAAAAGGAAGGTCCACTGTAAAGTCAACATGTGACCAGGTGTAAGTGTATAAATCCCTCTGAAAAGAACTAGGAACTAACACATCAGAAATCCAAACATCCAAACAAAGAAAGGATCACCAGAGCAAAGTCATACAAAGCACTGAAACAAAATGACAACAGATACAAATAAAAACAGCAACAAGAGTTCCCTCAACAAGCCCGAGGGTAACCAAATACATGAAATAATACAAAGGCCTACAAACATCAATCCCAGTAAAATAAACACACAACAACAAACATAAACACCAAGTGAAATAGAAACAAACAAGCGCAAGGAGAGACTCTCAAAGGGGAAACCTGAGATTCTGGATTCTATCCCCAACAGAGTCACCAGCTGTCGCTCCCTGGAGTTCCATCCTAGTACAAATGCAAAAGTGGCGCAGAGAAGGGTAGAGTCGTCAGCTATGCATTTTTATCTCGGAGGAATAGGAATGTTAATGTTGCACAAAAAGGAAAAGACAAGGTCCTGCGAACAAAAGAAACTGGGTTCAGGAGTCAGTTACAACCTAGGAATGTATTAGCACCGCAGGTCGTCCGTCGTACCCGACAGAATCCATGCTTGCAAAGAAACTATTTCAAAGGGGTAAAGATGAAGATGCTGCAAAAAGGATTGGAAACATGATAAGAAAAGAGAAGAAAGGGGGGAAATGTAGGAAAAATAAAAGAGTGTTCAAATGGGCCCTACCCCACTTCCTACGTACCTCATCGGGAAATGAGGATCAGAGAAGCTATAGTTCCCCTAACTAGGGAGGAAAAATGGCTTATGTTTTACAAGCTTGAACTGCTTATGTCAATGCTCAGGTGTTGCAGGCTCGTCTGGCACGAGTGTGTTACCATCTTGCAATAAGACAAGTAGGAGCAAGTACACACGTTTGTCGCTCCAACCTGATGACACATGGCCAAGAGGGGTACAGACGCGAACGGTCGGCGGAAGAGAGAACACAAGGGTGAACTGAAAAAGAGTCGCCAGCTAGGCATTTTTATCCCGAAGGAAAGGTAATGCTTCATAAACCTAAGAAAAAATGGATAAGACGGTCGCGAACCAGAGAAACTGAGAAAGGGGGTTGGTTTCAACCTGGGAAGGTATTAGCACCCAGATTGTCCGTCGTACTCAACGGGATCCACGCTTGAAAGTTTGTGTTTTAAAGTGGTAGTGTCAGTGCTATTTGTGTGCAAAAGCTGGAAAAGAATGCAAGTGTCAGTGCAAAAGAAATGTGAAGTGGAACAAGAGAGTGTCAATGTAGAGAAATAATGTGAAGCTCAAGACTATGAGGCTTAAAGAATAATGCTGGAAAAAGGGGGAATATACAGAGACTTTTGTTCAATAACTGTTAAGTTATGCCTACGTATCCTCTCGTGCAATGAGGAAGTCAGAACACTGTAGTTCGACTCAAAGAGACTGAAAGGTGAATTGACTGATGAACTGCTTACTTGTCTATGCTCAAGTGTATGACCTGTCTGACTCAGGTACTAATTGTCTTGCATTAGACGGAAGAAGCGAGTTCTCGTTTGTGGGTGAATGAGATGAAAAAAGAATCCCGGAGGAGACGGTTATTGTTTGTTTTTGTGTTTTCAATCTTTTATTGCTTTAGGAGTTTGTCATAAGAAAATGAGCTTAAGCCTAAACCACGAGTTAGCAAACTCATCACATCCTCCCTCTGATTAGGGGTAATGAGAATACCTTAAGCATGAAGTAAACACCTCACACTTAGTCACCATGATGTAGGATTAAGATCATTAACCTACTTGCAATTATTTAGATGTTTTTGTTGTTTTGTTTAGTGTTAAGTAATGAGTTTAAGCCATAATCAAGGATTTAATGGACCCATTACACCATCCTAATAGAAGGATAATAGATGAGAACATTTAAGCTGAGGAAGGCTCCTCAACTTAATCCATGATTAGGGATTAACCTCATGACAAAACAAAGCCTTTGTTAAAGTGGATTTTAGTTAATGGTAAAATTAAGAAGTGGATTTTATGATTTGTAAGACAACTTGAGGGGGACTTGTCCATTAACACTAGGGTTAGTCCTTCTTAACCAATTAAGGAAGAATTAGAACCCTAATGCAAGGCCCAAGTTACAAGCTTGATGTCTTAGTGATTATTAAGTGAATTGATTAAGGGATTTAAACACATTAAGGGTTTAACACTTAGGATTAAAGTTATACACTCCATCCTAATAGAAGGATGCAGGCATAAACTTAATCACAAAGCCTTAAAACCTTGAAGGTTTAGTCCCTGATTATGAGATGAGAAGAGAGACACAAAAGATGACACAAAGGTAAAACTAATGGGAGACTAATCAAACCATAATTGTGATCATGCTTGGGTATTCCTAGGGTTTATGAAGTTTTCAAGAAAATCTCAAGAGAAAAGCCACCAAGGAAGAAACAGGATGAAGGAAGGGGAAGCAGAAGAAGCAAAACAACTTACTTCACTTAAGAAGATAAGTTGCCTGAAGAAAGAAGGTGAGGAGAGAACATGAATGAGCAAGCTCACTCTAATTCACAAGTAAAAATGCAGCAATGGATGCATAAAAGAGATGAGAAGAGATTATGAGAAGTGAAGGCAAATTCACTTCTCAAACACTTACCACCTGAAAAGTTAGCAACAAGAAATGAAATGAAATGAAAATGAGATGAAATGCAAAGATGAAAAACCAAAGTCAGAAGCATATCCATGATGCAAATGATGCTATGAGATGGTATGAAAATATGTCAAGAAATGAGGATGATCATACAAGTAATGAAGATGCAAATGAGACATGAAAGGAGACATGGAAGTTCATGAAAACTTATGAAATGCAATGGATACATAACATGGAAAATGGATGATGCAATGATTAAACATGATTCTAATGTGTCCTAAGATGTCTTATATGTCATGTGGATGCACAAAATGTCATGGCAAGTTCATGTATGCAAGCATATGAAGAATGAATGCAAATGAAGGCAAAAATTAGGGTTTATGTACAAGATGCAATGCAAAAAATCAAAATCAGAAGCAAATTACAAGATAAAAAATTGAAAATGGGATCAAAGGGACCCTAAGCCTATACAAGTTCACTGCCCAAAGGGGAAGGTCAGAAGCTAAACCCTATAGACTTATGATTTTCCTAAGTTTCTAGGGTTTTAAGGATGATCCTAAAGGGAAAATGCCAAACAAATTGAAAATCCATCATAAAAATGAAACAAAAATGTTTTTAGATGCTTGAAAGTATGTAGAACACAATGCAAAAAGAACCATTCACAAACTCAACTTGGATCAAAAGTTATGAATTTTTGAAGTTAGGGTTTAAAATATTTAAATTAAAGAATCCTAATTCAAATGAAAATTATCAAAGTATGATCAAAACCAAAAAGAAATTTTTCTTGTGAGTTTGTAAATGCTTCTAAATGTTTTAAAATGTTCTTTGAATTTTTTTGGGATTTTTAAATACTTAAATGTATTTTTAATTAATTAATTCTCATTAACTAATTAAAAATAATCATTTAAATGATTTAAAAATATTTTTTAATGCAAAAAATAAAAATAAAAATATTTTTGGGTCCTGAAAATTAATAAAAGTTTTGATAAAAATTTCCAGAATTTTTTGATGCATTTTACTATTTTTAAAAATTCGTGCAAATAAAATAGAAACAAATGAAATAAATATTAAATAAATGAGAAAAAAGGGAAAGTCAGCTAATCCTAGGGCTGAGGTTTTAAGTCAGATTTGGAGGGAATTGAATCTGCGCACATCTGGATGGCTGACATTCAAACTACGCTAATTATGATTAAAGCCCTAATCTGAACCCTAATGACTTTCAGGTGACCAGAACAGTGTTCTGGTCATCTTCTCTGGCCATCCACTCTTGCTATCTCACTCAATCCGTAAAATCGAACCACCAAACTCTCCAGAAATGATCCCCACCCCATTCTAGACAAGATTCAGCCATCAAACAACATTTATTTCACATGAACAATGAGATTCGAAGCAAAACGAAAAATCTTTCAGAAATTTCAGAAGCTTCATACATGCTTAAAACTTAATCATTTTCAAAACCAAAAGGTGCAGTGTGATCAGTGAAGCATGGAGAACAATCTAAGAACTTAAGAAATCATTTCTGGAAAATTTGTTCTTGAGGTTACCTGAACTGAAGCTTTCGAAAATGGCACTGTCTGGCTGCTTCTCTGCTTCAAAACCCCTCCAATGATCTCCCTCAAGAGTTTGCAATGCTTGGTTGGAGTTTATGTGGCCTCTATGTGCAGTTGGATGAAGCTCAGGTCAAGGAATGTGAAAATCGTGTTTTTGATATGGGGTGTTTCAAGGCAAAGTGAAGGGTGGGAAATGATCAGTGATGAATGTGGAGTTGAATGGTGGAAAAAGTTTGGAGATTTGTTGGTTGAGCTATGAGTTTCGAAAGCTCTTGCAAGTTGGAGTGATTTTGTGTATGCTGAGAAATCTGAAGTGTTAGGCTGCAATGTTGTGTGTTATTGCTTGGGTTTGATCCACATAACAAGTAGTGATAGGCCAGAGAGTGGGTGGTGGCTGCAACTGATTGGTATGGGCTTCTTGCCAAAAAGTCAAAAGTTTTTGTCCTTGAGGTATGGGTTGGTTCAGAGGTGGTACATTGGGGTGTCTGGTTCAGCAAGGATCAAGGATGTCCATGGAATTGGTTTTGAGGCAATTCAGCAAGTGTATGAAGGGTTGTGTATCACTTTGCAATTTCATGATGTTTTGGCCCCTTTGAGATTTTTTCATGGGCAAGGCATGAAACTTGGGATTTCTTTGGGAAATTCTGAATTATAGGTCATGTATGATGTTTGGGTAATGGTTAGAAGTCATTTTGAAGTCACAAATTGGTTTCACAAGAGTTTTTGCAAGTTTCCCTCTTTGGTACATAAGTGAAATTTTGTGATTTTTCCCAACTTTGCAAGGCCATATCTTGAGTTCTATGATGAATTAGATCAATTTCTTGTACTTTTTTAAAAGGTAATGATCCAATCTACAACTTTCATGACCAAGAATTTTTCATTTGAAGCATTTTTGAATCAAAAAGAGGAGGTTGAAAAACTTTCCCAAAATGGCAAGTTTGCATTACAAGTCACTTTCCCAAAATGGCAACTTTGCAAATGGCTTGAAATTATTCAATTTTGTGAACTTCTAACTCCTTCTAAGATCAAATAAAGATCATATACATCCAAAATGATGGAGAAGACCCTTTGGTTGGATGATTGGGGGCCTCAGATGCCCTGATTTTGCACTGACTTGTTCAAGAAGTCATTTATTGATCAAATGCCATCCCCATTGAATTTCTTCATCAAAATTAGTATGCGTGATCCTTACATCATATAGAGACCAATAGAAATAAGAATGACCAAAAAATTTGGAGTTATGGCCTCTGAAACCAAAACCCTAATTTTAGGTCATCTGTGCAGTTAAGCTTGGCTCTGCTTACATGCCTTTCTCAGTTCTTGTGATTTTCTGACTTCCTTGATCTTGGGAGGATATAATATGATGCTTGAACATACATGGACCCTCTTGAGATGATTTAAGACCTTTGGAAAGGCTCAGATGGCTCAGGGATTGCTCAGATCACAAACCCTAGATGCAGATGACTTTGAACCAATGTAATGAAGTAAAAATGCAATATGAGATGATATGATTGAACTTATGCAAATGAAAAGAATCACAAGCCATGGTGAAATGAGTTAGGGAAAATTTGGGGTGTTTACAGCTGCCCCTTTTCAAGCATGAGTTAGCTGTGCAGGATGTAAGCGACGGGCTTAACAGACAAACAAGATAACTTGTGGTTGAATACCAAAGACAGTCCAAGATTTGCACTCACTGAATGAAGAAGAAAAGGGATATAAATTGTAAAAGGAAGTAAAGTATGATTATTAAGTACGGGCGACTGCTGGGGAATAAAGCAATGACGGGGACGACCGACATGTTGGGGAAATGGAGGTATCATGATGGGGACGGCCATCAAGTAAATGGACAAAACTCTATGGGGATTAAAGGTAAAGGAAATGATGGGGACGACCATCAGGTTGAAGAAATAAATGATGAGGGACGGTCATCAGAGGTGAAGGACGATCACCTAGCAGGGGATGGCTGCTCTGTTGGGTATAAGATGAGGGACGATCATCTAAGGTGAAGGACGATCACCTGGCAAGGTACGGTCACCAAAAGTATCACGACATAGGATGAATGTCGGATATAAAGAGTCGACGATGGGGACGACCATCAGATAAGCATAATGAAGGACGATCATCAAGAGGTGAAGGACGATCACCTAGCAGGGTACGACTGCTCTCGGGGTTTATCGTGTTATAGGACGAATGTCAGACAACAAGATCAATGATGGGGACGGCCATCGGATAAAATGATGAAGGAAGATCATCAAGAGGTGAAGGACGATCACCTAGCAGGGGACGGCTGCTAAAATATCACGACATAGGACGAATGCCAGATAGGAAAGGGTTCCAATAAATGGAGACTCCGATGGGGGAAAGATGAGGGACGATCATCAAAAGGTGAAGGACGATCACCTGGCAGGGTACGGCTGCCGGAAGTATCATGACATAGGACGAATGTCAGATAGAAAAAGAAAATTTTGCTTTTTTTTACTGGGGATTTGTTGGAGACTCTTCTGGGGAAGGGTAGACACAGACGAGTGTCTAAATTCAAGAAAAAGGTATAAGTGTTTGGCACCGTGTATATATTAAATATGCGGACGAGCATCCTTAGGACCTTGATACGGACGAGTATTGGTAGATACAAACGCTGACGCATGTTTAGAGATGATGGTACAGACGAGTACCAACTGGTTAACAAAGAACACAGACGAGTGTCGACTCTGAGGGGTAATAAGGGGTGTATACAAGATACAGACGAGTATCTGTATGAGTAAAGAAAATAAACATGAGTGAGACACAAACGAGTGTTCAACTTGCTGGGGAGAATATGACACAGACAAGTATCATAAAAGGAAGTGTATAAGTTATGAATTTATAAATGTAAAAGATATTCTGGTGATCTGTGGGGATAAGATGACACGGACAGGTGTTGAAAGAAGTGTATTATAAACAAGTGTTTGGTTTACAATAAGTGTTTAGGCAACCATGCTGGGGAATGGTGATACGAACGAGTGTCAATGGAGTGTATGTAGATGTATCTGTCTATAGAGAATGCTCGGGCGACTTTACTGGGGAATGATGACACGGATGAGTGCCAAAAGGAGCATGTACCTGTATTTGAGAGTGCAAAGAGGATGCTTTGGCTTTCTGCTGTGATTGTGGGTCTTTGTATATACATATATTGCTAATGGAATGTTGGTATATACCTATGTTTGATTCAAAACATGACTTAGGATTATACAATATGTTTGATTTTTGCCGTAATGCTCCGTATTAGACGGAATGCTACGCTCTGAGGGGAAATATGATGCGAATTCTATGATTGTGCAAAGATACCGATCCGGGATTCGGATCCCGTTGCGGTGAAGATCTCTGGCTGATCTGCTTTGAAAGAATATCCCAGCTGGGGGAAAAGATCATTGGTAGATCTGATAAGATGTATGACTGCTTGGGGAAACAGGTCACTGATAGACCTATCTTAATGATGAGGGGCCCAACTGGGGTCCGTGGAAGCTTTCGTCACTTTGTTGTGAGATCTTCAGACATTGCTCTTCTGGGTAGAGGCTGAAACTCTGCGGGGAGATGATTCCTTGCCTAACACTTGCCTCTGGAGGAATGATCACTGAACGATCTTCCTAGATATTTCTATGGGGATCCTGCTGAGAATGATGAAATCAGCTGGGGAAATGAGCCCCTTCTGATGCTGCTCTGATGGGGAGGAGCTTTCATGCCCCTACGTTGCGCTTTGAATACCTGCAATCCTGTTATGATAAAGAAACATACAAGTACTCCGGGGTATCCCTTATTGGACTCCATCATAGGAGTTTAGACACCCCCGAGAGCAAATATATTTCCTGTAAGCATGTGATTAGAAAGGCGCATATGTTTTTTATGCAAACAATATATCAAGGATATCAGACATTTTTGCGAATGAAATAGAATGTACAAGACGAAAGGTGACTGAAAATCTGATTTTATTAATTTTGTGTGCCCTGAGTTGGCAAGTACAGTCAAAGAAACAGATCCCCTGAAATGAGGAGATTGTTATAAATTGAGAAACAAAAAGGTGTTGGCAATGTTGATGACGCTTCGGTGAGCTTCCCTTTTCTATGACTTGTATGACATTGACGTTCTTCTCATCTTGCTTTCTGAAGAAGGTTGATTGTGACCGATGCTCGAACCTTTCGAAGCTTGCCATGTTGTAAGTGATACAGACGAATTCAGAATGCAGTTGTTCGCTTATTCCCTTATTTTGCGTGGATCACCCTTTCGGGTTTTCAATCCACCGGGATACCCATTTTTTCCTGAGTTGTCCAATGCGGCTTTTCAACTCAACGGGTGTACATTTTTTATTCATTTTCCCTTATTTTTGCCCTAGTCTTTTATTCTGTTTTTGACTCGCCGGGATGCCCTATTTTTGCCTGGACTTACATTCTATTTTTATGTCCAGCGGGTCATTTTATGCGAAATATTTTTTAACTGCATCTGAATTCACAGGGGACAGGAAATCTTCACCATCCATAGTACTGAGCATCAGTGCTCCACCAGAGAAGACTTTTTTTACTATGAACGGACCATCGTAATTTGGAGTTCACTTGCCCCTGTGGTCTGTATGAGGAGGAAGGAGTCTTTTCAGCACAAGATCTCCTACTTGGTATTCTCGAAGCCTGACTTTCTGATCGAAGGCTTTCTTCATTCTTTTCTGATATAACTTCCCATGACAGATTGCAACTAATCTCTTCTCTTCAATCAGATTCAGTTGTTCGTATCGGGATCAGACCCATTCTGCTTCACTCAACTTGACATCCATCAATACCCGCAAGGAGGGTAATTCAACTTCAACAGGCAAGACTGCCTCCATACCATACACAAGTTGATACGGTGTTTCCCCAGTGGATGTTCTGATTGATGTACGGTACCCATGCAAGGCAAATGGTAGCATTTCATGCCAGTCTTTGTAGGTGACCACCATCTTCTGCATAATCTTCTTGATATTCTTGTTATCTGCCTCTACAGTGCCATTCATCTTTGGCCTGTAAGGAGAAGAGTTGTGGTGTTGGATCTTGAAGTCCCGGCATAGCTCTGCCATCATTTTATTGTTCAAGTTGGAACCATTTTCAGTAATGATTCGCTCGGGCACTCCATACCACTTGCCTGGTGACATTTGCATAGGAAGCTGCTTCAACCCACTTGGTAAAATAGTCAATGGCTACCAGGATGAATCTGTGGCCATTTGAAGCAGTTGGTTCAATCTTGAAAATCATATCAATGCCCCACATGGCAAAGGGCCAAGGTGAAGACATCACATTCAAAGGATTCGGAGGCACATGCACTTTATCTGCGTAAATCTGGCATTTATGGCATTTTCTGGCATAAGCACAACAGTCTGCATCCATTGTGATCTAGTAGTAGCCTGATCTTAACAACTTTTTAGCCATTGCATGCCCTCCAGCATGGGTACCAAAAGATCCTTCGTGCACCTCGTGCATCAGCAAGTATGCTTCTGTCTTATCAACACATCTGAGGAGTACCATATCAAAGTTTCTTTTGTACAAGGAACCATCAACGTTCAGGAAGAAACTACCAGCTAGCCTTCTTAATGTCTTCTTATCATTGGAGGATGCCCCAGGTGGGTATGTTTGATCCTTTAAGAAGCATTTGATGTCATAGAACCAAGGCTTATCATCTTTGGCAAGGTCTACTGAGAATACATATGCTGGTCTGTCAAGTCTGGATACTGAAATCCGAGGCACATAGTTGGCAGCGTGAACTTTGATCATGGATGAAATGGTAGCCAGAGCATCTGCAAACTGATTTTCATCTCGAGGGATATACTCAAGTTTGACTGTTGTGAAGAATGTGAGTAACCTTCTTGTATAATCCCGGTAAGGTATCAGATGTTCCTGGTGAGTATACCATTTCTCGTTGGTTTGATTGATTACCAGAGCTGAATCTCCGAATACCGTTAAAGTCTTGATCCTGAGGTCAATGGCTTCCTCGAGACCCATGATGCAAGCTTCGTATTCAGCTTCGTTGTTAGTGCAGTTGAAGGTGAGTTTTACCGAGAAAGGCATGTGAACTCCTTTAGGTGTAATGAGTACTGCACCAACACCACGACCATTCATATTAACAGCCCCATCAAACATCATAGTCCATTCTTCCTCTGGGTCAGGCCCTTCAGTGTGAATAGGCTCTTCATGATCTTTTACTTTTATGAACATGATGTCTTCATCAGGGAAGTTAAATCTCATAGGCTGATAATCATCAATGGGTTGCTCAGCAAGATAATCAGACAATACACTGCCTTTGATAGCTTTCTGAGATGTGTACTGAATGTCATATTCTGTGAGAATCATTTGCCATCTTCCAACCCGACCGGTAAGTGCTGGCTTCTCAAATATATAATTGACTGGGTCCATCTTTGAGATCAATAAAGTGGTGTGGGTCAACATATATTGTCTCAGTCGGCGAGCAGCCCACGCTAAAGCACATCAAGTTTTCTCGAGCAATGAATAACGTTGTTCACAGTCGGTAAACTTTTTGCTTAGGTAGTATATTGCATACTCTTTTTTGACCAGAATCGTCATGCTGGCCCAGCACACACCCCATTGATTCTTCTAATATTGTCAAGTACATTATTATAGGTCTTCCTTCCACTGAAGGCATAAGGATTGGAGGCTCTTGTAGGTATTCCTTGATTTTGTCAAAAGCCCTCTGGCAGTCTTCATTCCACCTGACTGTTTGCTCTTTTCTTAACAACTTGAACAAAGGCTCACAGGTTGCTGTAAGGTGAGATATGAACCGTGAAATGTAGTTCAATCTACCTAGAAACCCCCGAACTTCTTTTTCATTCTTCGGTGCAGGCATTTCTTGAATGGCTTTGACTTTATCAGGGTCAACTTCAATCCCTTTCTCACTTACAATAAATCCTACCAGCTTACCAGATCGCACCCCGAATGTGCATTTGTTAGGGTTTAACTTCAATTGGTACTTCCTCAGACGCTTGAATAGCTTCAATAGATTCACCAGGTGGTCTTATTCTGGAGGGACTTGGCAATCATGTCATCCACGTAACATTCAATTTCTTTATGGATCATGTCATGGAATAATGTTACCATAGCCCGTTGATAAGTGGCACCAGCATTCTTCAGTCCGAATGGCATTACCTTATAACAAAATGTGCCCCAAGGTGTGATGAAAGTTGTCTTCTCTATGTCTTCAGGTGATATCTTGATCTGATTATATCCTGAAAATCCATCCATGAAGGAGAACACCAAGAACTGAGCCGTGTTGTCGACCAATACATCAATGTGAGGTAAAGGGAAGTCATCTTTCGGGCTGGCTCTGTTCAGGTCCCGGTAGTCCACACACATCCTTACCTTGCCATCCTTCTTAGGCACAGGTACAATGTTAGCAACCCACGGCAGGTAACTAGTTACAGCAAGGAAACCGGCGTCCCACTGTTTTTGTACCTCTTCTTTTATCTTCATGGCCATATCCAGGCGAGTACGGCGCAACTTCTGTTTTACTAGCGGACAGTCTTCTTTCAGAGGCAGCTTGTGCATAACAATGTCGGTGTCCAACCCTGGCATATCCTGATAAGACCAAGCAAAAACATCCACATACTCCCGAAGCATGTCAATAAGTTTCTCTTTTACTGAATCTTGCAGACAGGCCCCGATTTTAACTTCTTTCACATCTTTTTCTGTACCAAGATTAACCGTCTCAACTTCCTCCTGATGAGGAGTGATAACCTTCTCCTCTTGTCTTAACAACCTGGCTAACTCCTCAGGTAGCTCATAATCTTCTTCAACCCCTTCATCGGCTTGATAAATTGGATTGTCAAAGTCATACGCAGTCATAGCAGTGTTGTTGTCGGTGCAGTCTGGAGGGCACTCTCTGCAAGGGTTTAGATTTGTTCATTTTAGTGATCAGTTTTATCTTGTTTAGAAAAAGTGAAAATGAAGTTGTTTATTTTGAAAAACATTGCCATTTTATTTTTGTACAAAAAATGAAAAATGAAAAACAGTGAGCGGAAAAGAAAAGATTCATTTGCAAAAGATGTCCTGATATTCATTAATTGATCGTTTGCACAAAATACAAGATGTCCCGATTACAAAATGAGCCCTGACATCTTGGGCAAGATGCGGGACTTGATGCATGCTTTAAAGACAGGAAATAATAATTACTTTGCAGGAGTAACTCTTATAATTTCTTGGGAATACCAGTTTGAGACATGGTTCCCCGGGATCCTTGGACGTATCCAGCTTTCCAGGTTGCGCTCGTCTTTTGACTCATCTTCCAAACTATTCATAGCATCCAGGGTGAGCATTGCCCCGCTGACAAACTTGGGCTCCTTTGCAGCCTCTGGTTGATCTTGTCGAGTTGGTCTGTAACCCAACCTGAATCGGTCTTCTTTCTTTTCAACTGGCAGCAGCTTGCCCCAACCTTGAGCGGTACCTTCTTCAACAACCTTCCGGGCTTGTTGATATGATGTGATGGAAGTCCCAGACACAACAGATGCTTCATTGATATTAAGGGCTTCAAACCCTTGACTCATGGTCTCATGGATCTCCCCATCCATTTCAATGTACTTGAAAGTAGACAGCTGGCTAACGAAGATATCCTCTTCCCCACAAATGGTAATGACTTGGCCCTCCCACTCAAATTTTAACTTCTGGTGAAGGGTTGACGTTACGGCGCCAGCGGTGTGTATCCATGGTCTACCCAATAGACAGCTGTAGGCAGGCTGTATATCCATCACAAAGAAGGTCGTTTTGAAAACCTGTGGGCCAATCATTATTGGCAACTCTATCTCTCCCAGAACTGATCTTTTAGAACCGTCAAAGGCTCTCACTACCAAGTTGCTTGGGCGTAGTGCCAATCCATCATACTCCAGCTTCACAAGGGCTTTCTTGGGTAGGACATTGAGTGATGACCCTGTGTGCACCAATACGTGAGAAAGAACTGTACCCTTACACTCCAAGGTAATGTGCAAAGCCTTGTTGTGATTGTGACCTTCCGTTGTTGGATCAGCATTGGTAAATCCTAGTCCATGAATAGCGTTGACATTTCCAACCACAGCCTCTAACTGATTGACAGTAATCTCCTCCGGCACATAAGCTGCATGTAGGACCTTTAATAGTGCGTTCCGATGAGCCTCGGAGCACATTAGCAATGATAGTATGGAGATTTTGGAAGGTGTCTGGTGAAGCTGGTCCACCAACTTATAATCACTCTTCTTGATTATCCGCATGAATTCATCAACCTCTTGATCAAAAGGAGTCTTCAAGGTTTCTTTAGCAACTGATTCTTCTTGCACCACGCTCTTTCCTTTCGCCTTAGCAGCAGCTTCTGCTTCAGCAATGGGTCTTGGTATTTGTGAGGCAAAGAGACGTCCGCTTCTAGTGAAGCCTCCGCCTCCCCCCACATTGTCTATCTGAGGTGAAGAAGTTGATGACTCTAAAGTGATTTTTTGCCCCTCGCAGTATAGATCTGAGCCATAATGCCAAGGGATGGCATTATTGCTTTCGTAAGGAACCGGCCCAGGCACTGTGATAGTGACCGGACTAATAGCAGCTACAGAGGGGACCACAATGGTGTGTGGATCATAATATATGGTAACTGGAGTTCTGACAGGAGTAGCATTTTATTGTGAGTTGTTAGAAGGAACATTTGTGGGATCGTAGTATATCGTAACCGTTGAGACGCTTTCATTAACTGTTGCTGATGTTGTGGACGGAGTTGATTGGACGGGTGTTGAAGTTGTAGCAGGAACTGTGACTGAATCTGTATCCGTTGAAGTGATTGATTGAATATTTGTTGGAGTTGTGGCAGAATCTGTTGGAACAATGGTTGCTGACGTTGTAAGAGTATCTGTGATTGTTGATGAAGGAATTGTTGGAGTTGTAGTCGTTGTTGTCTTAATCTGAAGAATGCCATCTCTAATGAGGCCATCTATGCCGTTTCTCAGTCTCTCACATCCATTAACGGCAATGTTGCAATATCCACAACCGACCTCACATCCGGGGAACACTTGGCATTCTAACAGCTGAGCTTTAATTTCAACCAAGGGTGTTCGGATTTGTGCAACACTGTTAATTAATGTGGATGGTTTGCCTTCCTCAATAGCATTAATCCTAGGCCCGTTGTGACTAGGCATTGGATTTCTTGTGACGTTCGGAGGAGGCGCAAAAATGAGAGCTTTTGAGTCCACCAAATCCTGGACTTTCATCTGCAGGGCCCTGCATTTTTCAGTATTATGCCCCGATGCGTTTGAGTGGAATGCACACCTGGCATTTGCATCATAGTTCTTTGGCAGATTGAGAGGATCTAGAGGAGCCAACGTCCTTAACTCCACTAGGTTGAGCTTTGGGAGTTGTGGCAAGAGTGCAACATACGGCATTGGGATTGGGTCAATTTCCCTGTTTTCTTGTGATGGCCTCTGTTGGAAGGGACGTCGCTGTTGGTTGCTATTGTTGTTGTTGTACGACCTTTGTTGTGGATAATGAGCTTGTTGTTAATATTGTGGTTGTTGTTGTTGAGGATACAATGGTTGTTGTGTCATTGGAGCTGGGATGGTAATAGCTGCTACTGACCGGTGAGCATATTGGGGCCTACTGTAACACGGTGGGAGAACTGACTTTAGTTAAATGTTGCGGATAGCAAGAGTCTCCACCGACTTTTATTTTATCCAAAAGGAAAGGGTATAAAAGAACAGGAAAGACCTTAAGAGATATTTTTGGGTCCGGGGGGTAAGTTATGTAAAGGGAAGGTGTTAGCACCCTTTACATCCATGGTTATCCATGGGCTCTTAATTACTTAGCTCACTTTTGAATTGTTTTTTAAAGTGTAGTGTGTGAATAGAAAAATTTTCAGAATAGTTGATAATGATCCATGTATGGATGCGTAAAAACTTGTTTTTGAAAATTGGTTTGAAATTTGTTTAAGTGTTTGAAAAGTTTGAAGTGAGCAAGTACATAAGAGGAACCTACCCTAAAGTTTTAAGTCTTTCTTGTTCTTTATTCTTTCATTGGTAAGACTATCCCTACTATTAAGGAGTAGGTAGTCATTACCTTGGATGTAAGGGACATGAGAGGGACATTCTGTTTTATAAAGGCAACTGCGGGGTGTAATAAGCATACAGGAGGGACTATCATCATTATTCGAAGGGACTTGATTTTTTAAGGAAACCATTAGGGACTTGATGATTTTTCTTTTAAGGGATTTGCTTTATACACCCCACTTGACCTTATGATTTAGGCAACCTGAGGGATAACCTTAGAAAGTGAGATGGCGATTAAAAAAATCGACTTACGTGTGTGAGTGTTCAATATTATTTATCTTTAATTTAAATGCTCTAATTTTATTTTAAATAGAATACATATTTTTGCACTCCCTAAATTACTAACCATAGCAATAATTAAATAATTAAAATATTACAAAATTTACATCCGAGAAACAATTACAACATAATTATAAAAATAATAAATAGCAAAAAATATAAATATATAGCAAAATAAATATAATAAGCAAAAATAAATAAGTAACTAAAATAGGGGTTAGTGATAAATATAATAAAAAAAAAATAAGGTTAGTGAGAATAAAATAATAATAATAATAACTAGAAAAATAAACAAGGTTAGAGAAATAATAATAAAAATATAAGATAATAGTAAACAAAAAATAATAAATAATAGTATAGTTAGTAACAATAATTAAAGTAAATAGAAATAAAATAGAAAAAATATTATAATGATATGAACACAAAGTTTAATTTTAATATATAATAAGAAAAATTTTTAAACATAATATAATTATAAATCTTGATCATTTACAAAAGTTTAATTATTTATGAATATATATCAACAATTATTAAAAAAATATTTACACATTATGACGAAAATAAATTTTAAATATCATGTTCATAAAAAATAATCATATTTACAAAATTTACATGAATCATATTAAATAAATAAATAAATATACATAATAATTACATTAAGAATTAGAAAATAAAATTATTTAGAAAAATAGAATTGGGTTTTATTTTAGAAAATATTTTTAGGGTTTGATTTATAATATACAAAAATATGTGAATTAATATACCTATATTTTAACTATATGAATAATAATAAAATTTAAATCACATAATATACATATAATATAAGAAAATTATAATTTTAATTTATTTCATATATAATAATAATTGAATTAAGAAAAATAAGCAAAAGAAAGAAAAGAAATCAAAAACCTGGTGGGGCTGGGGTTTGAACCCAGTCCCCTATGCTTGCAACCATAGTCTCTACCACTGGGCCATTGTGTACGCAGGTGAAAGAGAAAGGAGAATAGTTGCTTTTGATCTTTGTCACAAAAACCTGGAAAATAAAAGAAATAAAAAGGCCTGGGGGAGGATTCGTACCCAGGACCTTTTGGTGACAAGCATGCATACGTTACCGCCTGGCTGGGAGAGCCTAACTGATAGCTTGTTGACAAGAAACTATAATATATTACATCTTCTTTTATCCTGAAAAAATAGAACAAAAATAGTGGTACAAGCCAGATTCGAACTCATGCCATCACCCAACAAGCCTACAAGCCTTACCACTGAGACATACATGCGCGTGTGATAAACAAACTAACAATTAAAGACAAAATATTTTCATTAATTTTTGAATTCTCAAACGCGCGGGAAGAGGTCATCTTCTACCTCCAGAGCTGCGAATTTAGCTACGACAATAGCTGGGAGTTTACCTGCGAATTTTGCTACCTGTTCAAACCTGCGAAACCCAAACACTCATGAAACAGCATCAATTCATGAAATTGGTTAGTGATTCACAATCCTCACAGTTCACATAACAATTCTATGTTTCCAGAATTCATTTATATGCATTCAAACGATAAACCCTAATTGTGAGGTTATGAACCCTAACATGGCCGTTTGCGTTTTAGACACTCATTCTTCAATCCAATTGTCCAGAATCGTTCTAGGGATCAAGATAAACACATATCAATCATCAAAAACAATTCATAATGCAAAGATTAATAGATTCAAAAATTTGAATTTCAAGAGAAAGATGAGTTCGGGTAAAGCATTATGGCATGATTTGGATGAATGTGAGGGATGCTTTAGCTTCAGTGATGATCCAAGAACACGTCTATGTCTTTATTTTACCTTGAAACCTCTTGGATTGAAGAATCCGAATGTCACTTTTTTGATGAATTTTTGAGATTTTGAAACTTACCCTTGGCTGCTGGAATTCGTGTCTTAGGGTTATGCTTATGCTAAGTACTTATATGTGAGTGAATTAGGTTAAGAAAACTCATTGGTTGTGTGGAGATTTGATCCAAAAAAGATTGAAAAAGATTGAACTTTGAATTTCAAATATTTGCTCATGAAAGCTTACTATCTTTGGATAAATCACATGATTTCTTTCTCTTTCACCTTCAATCATCAATTAAGACTTTCTAGAAGCATTATCTTCCTCCAAAAATAGATTTTCATATTTTATATTTATTTAAAATGACTTTTATGAATTAAATAAAAAATAAATAAAAATAAAATAATAAAAATTCTGAATTTTGGTCATTTGGGTCGTGCATGATGATATGATGTGGATTGGATCACAATTTGGCAAGCCCATTTGGAAGGAATTGGTTCTAGACCCCCATTTTCAATATAAACCATCACAAAATTTCCCAACTTTGCAAGGGCATATCTCCCTCAATTTTAAGGGTATGAGGGTGTTCTTGGACTTTTTGGAAAGCTTGAAGAGTCCTCTAAACAACCCCATTGGTTTCAGGTCCATATCATTTACCAATCTCAAGTTATGCCTTTTTGAAGTTGTTGACTTTTTGTTGACTTTTGAAATGACCTATAATGTCTTAGCTCATATCTTCCAAATGAAGCATTTTTGGGCTTAACTTGCAACATCAAAGTTGTAGAGAATTCAATTTCCTTCAAAATGAGCTTTGGATGGAGACTTGGTGATGAAGTATATGAAAGTTATGGCTGGTCAAAGTTCAGTTGACTTTTACTAAGGAAACCCTAATTTAGAAACTCCTGATTATTGATGATCTGGAATCTCCTTGATGAATCATGATCAACCCTTGATCAAATGATGAATTTTACTTAATATACTTGATGTTGGCAAAAAATCATGAAGTTTGACTTTGGTTTGACCACAGTTGACCTCAGTTTGACTTTTTAACTGCACTGACTGATTTTGACTTATCTGATCGTCTGACTGAGCAGACTTTTGAGAAAAGTCTTGAAACTTGTCATGGGGGTTCTTATACACATATAAGATGCTATGAAGCTCACTTGAAGTATTGGAAGTCCATTTATCCTGATTAAAGTCAAAACCCTAGTTTTGGATGCACTGCTTAGGAGGTGCATTGTCTGAGGGAATTGTCAACTCTTCTGACCCATTGTGAACTTTGTGAACCTTGTGAACCATCATAAAATGTATTGTGAACCTCATGGGAGGTATTGTGAAGCTTGTGAACCTTGTGAACCTTGTGAACCTTCAATAAGTAACTTGTAGACTTCATGAACCTCAAGAAAGGTATTATGGAACTTGTGAACCTTGTGAACCTTCAAGAAGTAACTTGTGGACTTCATGAACCTCATGAAAGGTCTTGTAAATGTTGAGAAGCTTGTGAACCTTGTGAAACTTCATAAAGTAACTTGTAGACTTCATGAACCTCATGAAAGGTCTTGTAAATGTTGAGAAGCTTGTGAACCTTGTGAACCTTCATAAAGTAACTTGTAGACTTCATGAACCTCATGAAAGGTTATATAAGCATTGAGAAACTTGTGAACCTTGTGAACCTTCTTAGCATACAAAGTCTTGTATAGTGAGGGCAAATTTTGGGGTGAAACAGCTGCCCCTGTTCAATTTTCTGAAACCTGAGGGGTTAGATTGGTACATTTGTCGATCGTGACCTGGAAGGTTGAAGGGGATTGAACACAAAAGCCCAAAAATATGCACTCGCCAGTGCATAGAGTGATACAGATGGCTAGTTGAATATGATTGAGTGGGCTTAAAGATGCCACTAGGGGAAAGTTCTTCAGATATATTTCTTGGAAGATAAAGCAATCCAAGACATGGAGGTATAATGAAAGCTGTCAGGAGTCTGGAGCAGTCCTGAGGTATTGATGATATGCTTTCAGGAGACTGGAGTAATCCTGATGTAACAGCATGTCTTCAGGGGGGATGAGAAGTAATCTTGATATATGAGAAGCTATCAGGAGGCTGGAGCTGTCCTGAGGTAACAATATAATTTCAAGAAGGTAGAGCAATCTTGAGAGATTGATGATATGCTTTCAGGAGACTGGAGTAATCCTGATGTAACAGCATGTCTTCAGGAGGATAGAGCAATCAGTAATGATGACCCTAAAGCAGTCTTGAAGTAATAATATGATTTCAGGAGGATAGAGCAATCAATAATGATAACTCTAAAGCAGTCTTGAAACAATGAGAGGTTGTCAGGAGGATGAAGCAACCCTGAGGTAATAGTATGATATGCTTTCAGGAGACTGGAGTAATCCTGATGTAACAGCATGTCTTCAGGAGGATAGAGCAATCCTGATGATCATTTGTTGGATAATTAACCTGAAAACAAGGTAGCATTCTGTATGATAGTGTTAGTTTATGCATTACATATGCATGTATGATATGATGCACTTAGGTAATGTACTATGTATCTATGGATATGTATGTTATGGTATGATGTAAATGATGTATGTATGATATGATATGCCGGAAGAGTTTAGATATCTTCGTATAACAACTGCTGGCCAGGGAAAATAAATCCCGATTCGTTGCTGAAGAATATATTATACATAACCGTCCGTCTGCTGGGGATAGCAAGGTATATATAACCTCCCGTCTGCTAGGGATAGTAAGGTATACATAACCTTCGTCTTCGTTTGATAGTAGGGTAGATATAACTTCCCGTCTTCGTTCGTCGTGCCCTTATTGGAAAGTAAATTCCCGAATATCCGTATGAGGATAAAAGAGATGGATATAAATTCCAGGGGAGATAAGACTTTATAAAGACGGATTCGTCCTACTGAGGGTTTTGTAACTGTCTTGTAAAGGTGAACTGGCGAAGCTTAGTTGAAATCCTCCCCTCGTTCGTCCTTAGTAAATACTATTACTGCATTTTCGTGCATTTCTGGTAAACATCAATCATATTAAGCATTCATGCATTTTTGGTAAACATTAATCATATTCAAAAGCATACATACATTCAAACACAATCAATGGACGTTTCGCTTATGTAAATAGGGTAAAAGTAAATCTGGATTCAAAAGATGGAATTTATTTATATCAAAAAGTGACCCATACACGGGTAAGTTTGTACAAGGAGACATAAACCCTAGTAAGAGGATTTTGTCATAAAGTTTTTACAAAACAAAGAGAATCAGCTATGTGGGAGATAATCTTATTGAGTTTCAATTCTACTATTGCCATTATCTTCAAGTATCTCATCTTATGCTGTTGAGACGGAAATGATTGGATTGAGCTTTATCTGTTCGAGCTTGAGTAAGTAGTACAACTGGTTGCAGTTTTATGGGTGATCCGAACGAGACATAGTCATACGCTTTAATCCCTAACTTTTGCCTGGATTGCCCTTTCAGGTTTTCAATCCACCGGGATACCCTTTTTTGCCCAAGCCGCCTTTTCAGGTTTTCGACTTGCCGGGGGTACATCTTTTTATATATATCCCTAATTTTTGGCCAAACCCTTTTGGTTTGCCGGGATGCCCTTACTTTTGCCTAGGCCAATCAACCTAGCGGGTCTCTTTTTATGCGTAGTATTTTTTAACTATGTCTGCGTTTACAGACTGTGGGAAGTCTTCACCATCCATTGTAGTCAGTATCATGGCACCTCCTGAAAACACTGTCTTGACTACAAATGGTCCTTCATATGTTGGAGTCCACTTTCCCCTAGGATCACCTTGTGGTAATATGATACGCTTGATTACCAAGTCACCAGCCTGATATACCTTTGGCTTAACCTTCTTGTTAAAAGCTTTGATCATCCGTTTCTGGTACATCTGGCCATGACAGACTGCTGCTAACCTCTTCTCATCAATCAAATTTATCTGGTCGAGTCGAGTCTGAATCCACTCATCTTCATTCAAGCCTGCATCCTTCATAATTCTTAAGGAGGGAATCTGAACTTCAATGGGCAAAACTGCTTCCATACCATAGACCAAGGAGAATGGGGTTGCCCCTGTTGAAGTACGTATTGTAGTACGATAACCATGAAGAGCAAATGGTAACATTTCATGCCAATCTTTGTAAGTAACAGTCATCTTCTGTACAATCTTCTTAATGTTCTTATTAGCAGCTTCAACTTCCCCATTCATCTTTGGACGATACGGAGAAGAGTTGTGATGCTTAATCTTGAACTGCGTGCAGAGATCAGTAATCATAATGTTGTTCAGATTAGAGCCATTGTCAGTGATAATCCTCTCAGGGATGCCATACCTACATATGAAATTGTTCTTAATGAATCGAGCCACAACATTCTTGGTAACAGATGCAAATGAAGCTGCCTCTACCCACTTCGTGAAGTAATCAATAGCAACCAGGATGAAACGATGCCCATTAGAAGCAGTAGGCTTAATCTCACCAATCACATCAATGCCCCACATGGCAAAGGGCCAAGGAGCAGTCAACACATTTAATGGTGATGGAGGTACATGAACTTTATCAGCATAGATTTGACATTTGTGACAAGTTCTGGAGTGTTGATAGCAATCAGCTTCCATAGTAGACCAATAGTAACCTGCTCTCAATATCTTCTTTGCCATAGTATGACCACTAGAATGAGTGCCAAAGATCCCATCATGCATATCTTCCATAATCTAAATTGCTTCCTTCTTATCCACACAACGAAGCAAAGTTGAATCATGATTGCGTTTGTACAGAATGCCATTACTCAAAAGGAACTTAGCAGAGAACCTCCTCAGGAACTTTCTATCTTTGACTGATGCCCCTTCAGGAAACTCCTGAGCTTCAAGATATCTTTTTACTTCATAGAACCAAGGCTTCTCCTCTGCCCCTTCTGTATCAATCTCATTGCAGTATGCAGGCTTTTCAAATCTATCAATAGTAATCTTGGGAGCTTCATCATCCCAACTAATCTCAAACATGGATGCCATGGTGGCCAATGCATCTGCCAACTGATTCTCTCTTCGTGGAATATGTCCAAAGGTAATCTCTTTGAAATGTGGGATCAAAGACAACACATGCTCTCTATAAGGAATGAGGTTATCATGCTTGGTATCCCAATCTCCTTTGATTTGACTTACTACCAGGGCTGAATCTCCATACACATCAAGGAACTGAATCTTCATATCAATAGCAGCTTTAATACCCAGAATACATGCCTCATACTCAGCCATGTTATTGGTACGATAGAAACAAAGTCTGGCAGTAATCGGGGTATGACAACCTTCAGGGGAACTAATCACAACACCAACACCATTACCAAGTGCATTAGAGGCACCATCAAAAACCATAGTCCATCGGGATCCTTGTTCAGGTCCGTCATATTGTCCAGGTTCTTTGGTAATAATCATAATGTCTTCATCAGGGAACTCAAAATTCATTGACTGATAATCATCCACTGCTTGATGAGCCAAATGATCAGCAACAACACTTCCTTTAATGGCCTTCTGAGTAGTATAATGTATATCATATTCTGTCAAGATCATTTGCCATCTTGCAATTCTTCCGGAGAGGGCAGGTTTCTCAAATACATACTTGATTGGATCCATCTTCGAAATCAATAAGGTAGTATGGGTCAACATATACTGTCTTAGTCGGCGAGCAGCCCATGCCAAAGCGCAGCAAGTTTTCTCGAGCAGTGAGTATCTTGTTTCACAGTCGGTAAACTTTTTGCTAAGGTAGTATATTGCCTGCTCTTTTCGACCAGACTCGTCATGTTGCCCCAACACACACCCCATTGAGTTGTCTAACACTGTTAAGTACATAATCAAGGGTCTTCCATCAACTGGTGGCATCAAAATTGGTGGTTCTAGCAGATATCTCTTGATTTCATCAAAGGCAGTCTGGCACTCATCATTCCATTCCCTCACCTGATCTTTCTTCAACAACTTGAAGATTGGCTCACAGATGGTAGTTAATTGGGAAATAAATCTTGCAATGTAGTTCAATCGTCCCAAGAAACCTCTAACCTCCTTCTCAGTACGGGGAGCTGGCATCTCTCGTATAGCTTTTACTTTTGCAGGATCCACTTCAATACCTTTTCCACTGACAATGAAACCCAGGAGCTTTCCGGATCTAACTCCAAAAGTACACTTGTTTGGATTCAATCTCAACTTGTATTTCTTCAACCTCTCAAACAACTTGTGCAGATGATCAAGATGTTGCTCTTCATTCTGAGACCTGGCTATCATATCATCTACATATACCTCTATCTCATGATGAATCATATCATGAAACAAAGCCACCATAGCACGCTGATATGTTGCCCCTGCATTCTTCAAACCAAATGGCATTACCTTATAGCAAAAGGTGCCCCACTGTGTCACAAATGTTGTCTTCTCCATATCTTCAGATGCCATCTTGATTTGATTGTAACCAGAGAAACCATCCATAAAAGAGAATACCTTATGCTGAGCAGTGTTGTCTACCAGAATATCAATATGAGGAAGTGGAAAGTCATCTTTAGGGCTAGCCTTGTTCAAATCTCTGTAGTCTACACACATACGTACCTTACCATCCTTCTTAGGAACTGGTACCACATTTGCAACCCACTGAGGATAAGAAGTCACTGCTAAGAACCCTGCATTGAACTGTTTCATTACCTCTGCCTTGATCTTTTCTTACATTTCAGGACGCATACGACGAACCTTCTGCTTCTTTGGACGACAATCTTCTTTCACTGGTAAACGGTGAACCACAATGTCTGTATCCAACCCTGGCATATCTTCATAAGACCAAGCAAAGATCTCCACATAGTCACGTAACATCTGAATCAACCTGCTCTTGACACCGTCCTCTAAATCAGCCCCTATCTTGACCTCTTTTCTGTTTTCTTCAGTTCCCAAATTCACAACTTCGACTGGCTCTTCATGTGGCTGTATAGCTTTCTCTTCTTATTGTAACAACCTAGCAAGCTCTACAGGTATTTCACAATCGTCCTCATTTCCGTCTTCAGTTTGATAGATCGGATTCTCGAAATTATAATTGGCAATAGTAGAACTGTTATCAACAGGATCCAGAGTGGATGAGGATCTGCATTTTAGTGATGTGGGTGTGTGTAAGAACACATAGCTGATAAAACAAAAATAAAATAAAAGAAAGACAAGGAACACAATATTTACGAAAACGAGACGTCCACTGATTTTATTGAATGAAGTATGCAAATGAAATGACAGCCCGTAACAAGCACACCATTGTGCCCCGGGTAAGGCACATGGCTTGAAAGTTTTATTGTTCAAGAAATTACAAATTTAAAAAACAACACAGTAATAGTATTTACTCCTGACTAAAGGAGATAGGGATAACATCTTCAGCTTTCCAATTATTGAGTCCAGCACCCACAGTAGGAAAAATCCATGCATCCAAGTTGTAGTCTTCATCTTGATCTCCCACAGCATTAATCTGGTCCTTCACAACCCCTTGATTAGTGATACGGGCATCACGAGCACGACGAACAGCCTTCTGGGACTCTGCAGTGAAACCCAAACCAAACTTGTCAGACTTGTAGGGAATATCAGGAAGCTGACCCCAAATAGTACAACCACCTTCATCCACCACAGCTCTAGCATCATTGAGGGAGGCCATTGCCATTGTTGGAGGCTTTCTGGTGACCACAGGAACTTTCTTCACAACAGGAGGAGCTACATAATCATTAACAACCCAGGGGACCACTTCAAATGTCTGACACGGAGTTTCAATGTATTCACCCTCCATTTCCAGATACTTAAAAGTGTTGACATGGCTGATAAAGTATTCTTCTTCTCCATAGACAGTAACAACCTTTCCATTCACCGGATATCTCAGCTTCTGATGCAATGTAGAGGTCACAGCTCCTGCCCCATGGATCCAGGGACGACCAAGCAGACAAGAGTACGAAGGACGAATATCCATCACAAAAAATGTAGCAGTAAACACCTGAGAACCAACTTGGATTGGAAGATCAATTTCCCCATGTACTACTCTTCTAGAACCATCAAAAGCCTTCACCACAATATTACTGGGTTTCAGCACAGCATCTTCAGGACTCAGCTTATTCAGGACTTCCTTAGGCAACACATTCAAAGAGGAACCATTGTCTATCAGCACATGTGACAGGGTAGTGCCCCTGCATTCAATTGAAATATGCAAGGCCCTGTTATGATCCCTCTTGGCAGGGGTCAAATCAGCATCAGAAAATCCTAACCCATTGTCATAGGTCAGGTGGGCAACACAGTTCTCAAATTGGTCAACAGAAATTGTACTGGGTACATGAGCCATCTTCAGAAACTTGATCAATGACTTGGCATGAGCCTCAGAACATAACAACAAGGACAACATAGAAATCTTTGAGGGAGTATGCCCCAATTGATCAACAATGTCATAATCACTCTTGCGAATGATTTTCAATACTTCTTCCATCTGCTTAGAGAGATCATCAGCATCTGGCACATCAGTAGATACAGGCTCAATAACAGGACCCTTGCCCCTAGCATCAGTGGTGGAAGTAGCAGCAGGAGTAACTGCATTCTTGGAAGTATCTGGAGGAGAGAAAACTCTTCCACTACGAGTGATCTTGCTAGATCCAGCAATATTGTCAACGTCAACAGGCACATCAGCTACAGGCTCTTGCTTAACACCATGGATGTAAACATCAGACCCATAGTGCCAAGGCACAGCTTTGTCAGACGTATACGGGATAGGACTAGGAGTAGTAATGACCACAGGAGCTACTCTGGTTTCAGCAACAACTTTCACGGGACCTTCAGCAGTAATCTTGATTGGACCCTGATGAGTGATTTTAATGGGACCCTTTGAAGTGATTCTTATTGGTACTTTGTCAACCATGTCAACCTCTTCAATCTTCCTACCCTGAGTCAGATGATCCACCATACTTTCTACAGACGACGGAGTCCTCTCGAACACTATAGTATACTTATCCATGAGACGCTGAATTCCATCTCTCAATATGAAGCAACTATCCGGCTTATAAGTACAATACAAACAATCTTCACGACAACCTGGAAAGATCCCAGCTTGTACTAACCTCTTTTTGATAACAGACAATGGTGTGGTCAACTCCATAACTGAATAAACATGTAGATCTTCTTCAATGGCATTGACAGTCTTCTCGTGATTTGGCATTGGAGTAGTAATCACATTGGGAGTACCCGGAGGATCAAACTCAATTTCTCCAGCATCAATCATATCCTGAATTTTATTCTTCAAGACCCAGCAATTATTAGTATCATGTCCCTGACAGTTTGAATGGTATGCACACCTTGCATTGGGATTGTACCTGGGAGAGGTAACATTGGGATTCTGAGGAGCCTCTTTCAAAGTAATAAGTTCAGCCTTCAACAAATGTTGCAATGCCTGAGCCATTGACATGTTGATCTTCGTGAACTGTCTTCTAGCCCTCTGTTGGTTGCCCTGTGGCTGCTCTGTTGATGCAGGAGTTGGATTTGAAATATGCACTGCACTAACAGACTGATGCCTTCTGTTACGATCAGGCTGACCATAAACAGCATTAGACTCTTTCTTTCCAATGGGAGGCTTCTTTGCATCACCTGATGAAGAAGTACCCACTTGGATCTTACCATTCTTTATACCATTCTCTACTCGCTCTCCTGTCATAATCAACTCAGTGAAGCCAGATGATGAGCTTCCAATGAGATGACTGTAGAACGGACCATTCAGCGTACACATGAACATATCAACCAATTCCCTATCAGTCAAAGGGGGTTGAACTCTTCCAGCTAAATCTCTCCACTTCTGAGCATACTCTTTGAAACTTTCTTTGGCACCCATAGACATGCTCTGAAGCTGCATGCGAGTGGGGGCTAAGTCAGCATTGTATTGGTACTGCTTATAGAAAGCTTCAGCAAGATCATTCCAGTCTCTGATGTTGACACTCTCCAACTGATAATACCACTCCAACTGAGCTCCAGATAAACTCTCTTGAAAGAAATGGATCCACAACTTTTTATCAGCAGTGTGGGGTTGAATTCTTCTGACGTAGGACCTCAGATGCAGTTTAGGACAAGAGACCCCATCATAGACAACAAATGTAGGAACTTTGAACCCAATGGGTATGACTACCCCAGATATCAAGCTCAAATCCTCAAAATCCAGCCCAGATGACTTCTGCAACTCCATAGCATCCATCCTATCTACCAGCATCTTGAATTTGTCTTCATTAGGCTCATGGTAGTAATTAGCCTCAGAATCAGAGTCCCCCATTGAATGGTGGAGACTGCTTACCTCTTGCTCAGATTCTTCAGATTCATAGTCTTCAGCTGGTTCCTTGGTCTTGGCAAGACCTTTGAACCTTCTTCCCATGTTGATCAACCCAGCAGACCTTCTAGTCTTCTTAGTCTTCTTGGCCAGCAGTGCCTTCAATTCATCCTGTCCCTTGGACAGGTTCAAGATCAGCTCTTGGAACTGTGCATTTTGTGCCTGAAGATCCTTAACTGATTGTTCAAGAGCCATTGCTGAAATAAACAGCGAGAAGATGAGAAACCTGTGCACAATTATAAACCTGTGATGCAATGAAATGATATGGTAATGCATATGCAATGTTTTCAAGGACCGCATGATTTAAATTTGCTTAGACAAACACGAAAGTAAACTTTTATTAGTAATAACTTGTTTTGCCTTTTAGGCTTACAAAAAATGAAAATGAAATAAATACAAGAGATGGGGTTTTAAGTCTCCCATGGACGTTTCCTCTTTATGTTGAGGTACGAGTTGAGATTCCGTTCCTCGTGAAGTTGCTTTGTTAGCTCTAGGATTCTTGCTTGGCTTGCTTTGTAATGAGCCTCGAAGGTATCCCTTTGCTCCTTCAGTTGGATCCATGATCTCTACAAGTCTTCCTTATCAGTAGGCATGTCTGGGTGAAGGATGGTATAAGCAGTGTCTCCTTCAGCAACAGGTTCCATGGTAACTGGTAGGACGGCAGGATATGGCATCATGAGTGTCTGAGCACGAGATCGTACCCATCTGAGATAAGCCTCCATAGGAATAGTGTATTTAGGCTCCAGTGTCTTGCTGTCAATCCTGTTTACTTTTCCCCAAGCTCGTATGAATCTCTGACGGTAACCCTGAAGATCGTTGTCATAATCAAACACAATGCCCTGAATCAACATGTCATGTGGGCCATCGCTCCGAGCGTAACCAAATTGTCGTAAAGCTAGAGATGGGTTGTAGGTGATGCCTCCTCTTATGCCTAGTAGTGGCACATTAGGAAACTCCCCACAACGGTCGATGATGGTGACATTCTCCATAGATCTGGAGCACCAATGGATGTCTGAATGAGAAAGTGACATGATCCTCTTGGACCATCTGAACCCTTGCTCATTCTTCATTACTGAGCGAGGAAGGTGAGAAATAAACCACCTAGAAAGTAAAGGTATGCAGCACATCAAAGCTCCTCTTGCCCTTGTAGTACGGGTGTGAAGAGAATGCAGGATGTCTCCGAGCAATGTAGGCACTGGATTGTGACTCAAGAAAATGTTGATGGCATGAACATCTATGAACTGATCTGGATTGGGGAACAATACTAAGCCATATATCAGCAAGGCTAAGATCATAGCCCATGGCCTTCAAGAACATTTGAGCCTTATCCATTAGGACCTTGGCAAGAATACCCTTGACTCCACTTCTCGTTTCTAGAACAATGTCAGACTTCTTCAGATGTAGGGCCGCAGCAATAACCTCTGGTTTGGGCTCCTTCTCCAAGCCTGTGAAGGGTCTTTGATCAAGAACAGGTATACCCAGAAGCCTAGAGAACTCCTCCATGGTAGGGACCAACTGATAGTCAGGGAAAGTAAAGCAGTGGTGCTTAGGGTCAAAGAACTGAAACAGGACACTCATCATGTCTTCATTGAACCCTGAAGTGACTAGATCCAATAGATGACCATGTCTCTTGATGAACTGGGAGTGATCAGACACTTGAGAAACCAACTCTTTAAGCTTGGCAGGTATGCCCACAAAGTTGATCCTGATGGTGTTTCTACGAGCAGAAGCCATGACCTGCAACAAAGAACAAAGATAAATCCTTTGGTCCTTGAAATGGTTAGTGAAAATGCTATGCTTATGATGCATGATGATGTCATGATGTTATGATCAATCACAAACATGTGGCACACACAAACAAGTCACACAATAGCCCTATGTTTAAAGGCTTGCATGAGGTTCAAAGGTAAGTACCCTCCCCTGAAGTTAGTTGGTTCATCCTGTCCTACAAAGTAACCAGGTTCTAAAGGATCTCAATATCATTGATCCTTCACAAGGGTGGTTGTTCAGTAGGCAACTTACTTGCCAACCAAAACCCTCCAAGTTTAGAATCTCAATGAGCGTAGTATCGAGTATCAACCAACTTTAGTCTTCACCAAAGCCGGCTATCTCACTACTTTCTAAAGGCCAAGATGGGATAACTAGGGTTCTAAAAGTTAGTTAGTGCATTGACAACATATGGCAGCCTCATATTATCCTCAACTTGACTTAAGGAACATAAGCACCAACCAAGAAGTCGCACTAACTATGGCCACCAGATCAACCGTATCGATATACGTCGTACAGTTTCCTTGGTCTATTGCCATTTACCTAAGGTACACTAGATCCGGGTTAGGACCTTTCACACATAAGAGCCAAACAAGTAAAGTAAAGCAAACAAGGCAAACAATTCAAGTGATCTAATTCCTAAGGGTACCCCTCTTTAATTAGTCCCCAGCAGAGTCGCCAGTTCTGTAACACGGTGGGAGAACTGACTTTAGTTAAATGTTGCGGATAGCAAGAGTCGCCACCGACTTTTATTTTATCCAAAAGGAAAGGGTATAAAAGAACAGGAAAGACCTTAAGAGATATTTTTGGGTCCGGGGGGTAGGTTATGTAAAGGGAAGGTGTTAGCATCCTTTACATCCATGGTTATCCATGGGCTCTTAATTACTTAGCTCACTTTTGAATTGTTTTTGAAAGTGTAGTGTGTGAATAGAAAAATTTTCAGAATAGTTGATAATGATCCATGTATGGATGCGTAAAAACTTGTTTTTGAAAATTGGTTTGAAATTTGTTTAAGTGTTTGAAAAGTTTGAAGTGAGCAAGTACATAAGAGGAACCTACCCTAAAGTTTTAAGTCTTTCTTGTTCTTTATCCTTTCATTGGTAAGACTATCCCTACTATTAAGGAGTAGGTAGTCATTACCTTGGATGTAAGGGACATGAGAGGGACATTCTGTTTTATAAAGGCAACTGCGGGGTGTAATAAGCATACAGGAGGGACTATCATCATTATTCGAAGGGACTTGATTTTTTAAGGCAACCATTAGGGACTTGATGATTTTTCTTTTAAGGGATTTGCTTTATACACCCCACTTGACCTTATGATTTAGGCAACCTGAGGGATAACCTTAGAAAGTGAGATGGCGATTAAAAAAATCGACTTACGTGTGTGAGTGTTCAATATTATTTATCTTTAATTTAAATGCTCTAATTTTATTTTTAATAGAATACATATTTTTGCACTCCCTAAATTACTAATCATAGCAATAATTAAATAATTAAAATATTACAAAATTTACATCCGAGAAACAATTACAACATAATTATAAAAATAATAAATAGCAAAAAATATAAATATATAGCAAAATAAATATAATAAGCAAAAATAAATAAGTAACTAAAATAGGGGTTAGTGATAAATATAATCAAAAAAAAATAAGGTTAGTGAGAATAAAATAATAATAATAATAACTAGAAAAATAAACAAGGTTAGAGAAATAATAATAAAAATATAAGATAATAGTAAACAAAAAATAATAAATAATAGTATAGTTAGTAACAATAATTAAAGTAAATAGAAATAAAATAGAAAAAATATTATAATGATATGAACACAAAGTTTAATTTTAATATATAATAAGAAAAAATTTTAAACATAATATAATTATAAATCTTGATCATTTACAAAAGTTTAATTATTTATGAATATATATCAACAATTATTAAAAAAATATTTACACATTATGACGAAAATAAATTTTAAATATCATGTTCATAAAAAATAATCATATTTACAAAATTTACATGAATCATATTAAATAAATAAATAAATATACATAATAATTACATTAAGAATTAGAAAATAAAATTATTTAGAAAAATAGAATTGGGTTTTATTTTAGAAAATATTTTTAGGGTTTGATTTATAATATACAAAAATATGTGAATTAATATACCTATATTTTAACTATATGAATAATAATAAAATTTAAATCACATAATATACATATAATATAAGAAAATTATAATTTTAATTTATTTCATATATAATAATAATTGAATTAAGAAAAATAAGCAAAAGAAAGAAAAGAAATCAAAAACCTGGTGGGGCTGGGGTTTGAACCCAGTCCCCTATGCTTGCAACCATAGTCTCTACCACTGGGCCATTGTGTACGCAGGTGAAAGAGAAAGGAGAATAGTTGCTTTTGATCTTTGTCACAAAAACCTGGAAAATAAAAGAAATAAAAAGGCCTGGGGGAGGATTCGTACCCAGGACCTTTTGGTGACAAGCATGCATACGTTACCGCCTGGCTGGGAGAGCCTAACTGATAGCTTGTTGACAAGAAACTATAATATATTACATCTTCTTTTATCCTGAAAAAATAGAACAAAAATAGTGGTACAAGCCAGATTCGAACTCATGCCATCACCCAACAAGCCTACAAGCCTTACCACTGAGACATACATGCGCGTGTGATAAACAAACTAACAATTAAAGACAAAATATTTTCATTAATTTTTGAATTCTCAAACGCGCGGGAAGAGGTCATCTTCTACCTCCAGAGCTGCGAATTTAGCTACGACAATAGCTGGGAGTTTACCTGCGAATTTTGCTACCTGTTCAAACCTGCGAAACCCAAACACTCATGAAACAGCATCAATTCATGAAATTGGTTAGTGATTCACAATCCTCACAGTTCACATAACAATTCTATGTTTCCAGAATTCATTTATATGCATTCAAACGATAAACCCTAATTGTGAGTTTATGAACCCTAACATGGCCGTTTGCGTTTTAGACACTCATTCTTCAATCCAATTGTCCAGAATCGTTCTAGGGATCAAGATAAACACATATCAATCATCAAAAACAATTCATAATGCATAGATTAATAGATTCAAAAATTTGAATTTCAAGAGAAAGATGAGTTCGGGTAAAGCATTATGGCATGATTTGGATGAATGTGAGGGATGCTTTAGCTTCAGTGATGATCCAAGAACACGTCTATGTCTTTATTTTACCTTGAAACCTCTTGGATTGAAGAATCCGAATGTCACTTTTTTGATGAATTTTTGAGATTTTGAAACTTACCCTTGGCTGCTGGAATTCGTGTCTTAGGGTTATGCTTATGCTAAGTACTTATATGTGAGTGAATTAGGTTAAGAAAACTCATTGGTTGTGTGGAGATTTGATCCAAAAAAGATTGAAAAAGATTGAACTTTGAATTTCAAATATTTGCTCATGAAAGCTTACTATCTTTGGATAAATCACATGATTTCTTTCTCTTTCACCTTCAATCATCAATTAAGACTTTCTAGAAGCATTATCTTCCTCCAAAAATAGATTTTCATATTTTATATTTATTTAAAATGACTTTTATGAATTAAATCAAAAATAAATAAAAATAAAATAATAAAAATTCTGAATTTTGGTCATTTGGGTCGTGCATGATGATATGATTTGGATTGGATCACAATTTGGCAAGCCCATTTGGAAGGAATTGGTTCTAGACCCCCATTTTCAATATAAACCATCACAAAATTTCCCAACTTTGCAAGGGCATATCTCCCTCAATTTTAAGGGTATGAGGGTGTTCTTGGACTTTTTGGAAAGCTTGAAGAGTCCTCTAAACAATCCCATTGGTTTCAGGTCCATATCATTTACCAATCTCAAGTTATGCATTTTTGAAGTTGTTGACTTTTTGTTGACTTTTGAAATGACCTATAATGTCTTAGCTCATATCTTCCAAATGAAGCATTTTTGGGCTTAACTTGCAACATCAAAGTTGTAGAGAATTCAATTTCCTTCAAAATGACCTTTGGATGGATACTTGGTGATGAAGTATATGAAAGTTATGGCTGGACAAAGTTCAGTTGACTTTTACTGAGGAAACCCTAATTTAGAAACTCCTGATTATTGATGATCTGGAATCTCCTTGATGAATCATGATCAACCCTTGATCAAATGATGAATTTTACTTCATATACTTGATGTTGGCAAAAAATCATGAAGTTTGACTTTGGTTTGACCACAGTTGACCTCAGTTTGACTTTTTAACTGCACTGACTGATTTTGACTTATCTGATCGTCTGACTGAGCAGACTTTTGAGAAAAGTCTTGAAACTTGTCATGGGGGTTCTTATACACATATAAGATGCTATGAAGCTCACTTGAAGTATTGGAAGTCCATTTAGCCTGATTAAAGTCAAAACCCTAGTTTTGGATGCACTACTTAGGAGGTGCATTGTCTGAGGGAATTGTCAACTCTTCTGACCCATTGTGAACTTTGTGAACCTTGTGAACCATCATAAAATGTATTGTGAACCTCATGGGAGGTATTGTGAAGCTTGTGAACCTTGTGAACCTTGTGAACCTTCAAGAAGTAACTTGTAGACTTCATGAACCTCAAGAAAGGTATTATGGAACTTGTGAACCTTGTGAACCTTCAAGAAGTAACTTGTGGACTTCATGAACCTCATGAAAGGTCTTGTAAATGTTGAGAAGCTTGTGAACCTTGTGAACCTTGTGAACCTTCATAAAGTAACTTGTAGACTTCATGAACCTCATGAAAGGTCTTGTAAATGTTGAGAAGCTTGTGAACCTTGTGAACCTTCATAAAGTAACTTGTAGACTTCATGAACCTCATGAAAGGTTATATAAGCATTGAGAAACTTGTGAACCTTGTGAACCTTCTTAGCACACAAAGTCTTGTATTGTGAGGGCAAATTTTGGGGTGCAACACCTGCCCCGGCTTGTATGAATAGAATTTGTTTCACTTGCCCTTCAGGGTCCTGCAAAAGGTTTTCTAGGATTGCTGGAGGAACTCGCACCACTGTCGGAGATTTTTCCCATATTCAAGAGACTTTAAATCCTCTCACCAGCTATGACCACATCAGCAAAACTGGTAGAGGAGAAAGCCGCCAGTCTATCAATATAAGTCCCTTGCAATGTGTTCATGAACATGTCAGCCATTTCCCTTTCTAACATGGGTGGTTGGACAGCAGCAACAAGCTGTCTCCACCTTTGAGCATAATCCCGAAAGCTCTCTCTAGAAGACTGAGACATGCCGATTAGAAGAGTTCTATTGGGAGCCATGTCCAGGTTGTATTGATATTGCTGGATGAAAGCTTCGGCCAAATCCTTCCAACATCTTATGGTAGCCCTAGTCAAATGCGAATACCATTCTCTCAAAGCTCCAGTCAGGCTGTCTTTAAAGTAGAACATCCATAACTTTTCATCCATGGTATAAGCTTTGAGCCTTCCCAAGAAAGACTTCAGATGAGTGCGAGGACAGGAGGTACCATTGTACTTTTCAAAGCATGGGGGTTTGAATTTGTGGGGAATTCTCACCCCATCTACTAGTCCCATATCCATCACATCGAAGCCCAAAGAATTTTGAGATTCCAAAGATCTTAACTTTTTAGCAATCTCGTCCAATATTCTGTCATATACCTCATCTCCAGCCCCTATAACAGTAAACTATTCTTCCTGGGGATCCTCCTGCAGGATTCTGCCCCCAGCAGTATTACCTTGACCATTCCTCGGGATATTAACTTCTGGATTCAGATGAGGTCTATATTCTGGTGGGTCAATACGAGTCTGGCCCCGTTCATTGTTGCTAGTCGCCCCTGTTCCCAGATGAGGCTCTTCAGGAGTTTGTCTTTCCACCAGCTCTCTTAACCTTTCTTGACTCTGGGCTAAGCCGGTCATCACTGCCATGAACCGAGACATCTGATTTCTCATCTCTACTCTCTCATTGGCCATCTGATCTCTGACCTCATTCAAGTCCTGCTGCACTTGTTCCATTTGAATGCCGGGAAGGTTGTTACGAGTCGGGTACCGGTGTGTGCGGTTGACAGGGAACACTCAGCGACGAGCAATGTTTCCTGAGATCACAACAAAGTTAGAAACAATAATAACAAAACCTACAAAACAAAAACAAAGTTAGCATGCAATGCAGTATGCTTATTTGTTTTCCAAGGTATCCGGTTTGGTTCTTGGTTTTGACATTTCCAGACCTCGAGGAAGATGTGTGATGTTGTTGAGAGAAAACCCAAATGAAAACAAACTAAAATATATTACACAATACATAGTTTGTTTTACAATACATGCCCATGGAGGGTCAAAATACAACAAAAGGAAAAGTACATCAGATGGAAAACAAACAACAAGCAAAGAATCAGACATCCAGTCCAAACTCATCTTCTCTGACCTCCTTCAAGAGTGCCTCAGTCACTGGACCAGCTGGGTGCTCTGTAATGGTCCTAATGAGGAGGTTCCTGGTAGCAATGGCAGTAGTCAGCTTCTTATGCCTGTCCTGGTCCTTTGACCTCTTCAATCCTGCTCTGAGCTTCAATTTTGATATCTCCTTCTGAGCTGCCAACAAAGCTTCCCGCTGCTTCTTCTCATTAGCCTCTAGCTGATCAATCTTGGCTTGAGTCTTCTAGTCTTCTTGTGCACGGGCTTCGGTGATCCTGACCCACCTAGCCTGGCTCTCTTGCAGATAGTGCTCAGCCCTAGCCTTCTGAATCTTGGCCTCTTTACAGGCATTCTTCAATATCTGTTCCCCAGCCCTTGCTTTCCTTATGTAGTCTTCTGTCCTTTCAATTTTGGCAATATGCTCAACCCTAAGCTTTTCCAATCTCTCAATGTCCAGACGACCATCACTCCTTTCCCAAAGAGTCTTCTTTAAGGCTTGTGATAACTGCTCATTCCTTTCTTTCAACTTTTCAAATTCCTCCAGGCTAACTGTTGCTGCAGGCTATACTGTAGATGGTCCAGGCATGTCTTCCAAGGTGAAAGGCATTCTGGTAATCTGAGCCCTAGTACGGGACCAGTCTGAGTACTGAGCTGAAGCAACATTGTTACATCTTCCAAGAATAACTAACCCTTTTGTCTGGATGTTGTCCCAAGCCCAGGATGCTTGTCTGACAACAGCTGAATTAGGTTGCACCTCACAATATGAGGTCTCAGATAAATCTTGTCCTCTGGGAGGGTGAACTAATGCATAACCCAGCTGTCTCTTAAACAGTAAAGGATTGTAGTTGATGCAACCCTTCACTCCTATCAGAGGCACATTTGGGTATTGTCCACAGCTGGTGATAATGTCCTTGCCTTTGGTGCTCTGGGTGCACCATCTGATATCATCTGAAGTTAAGGCAATGAACCTCTTGGCCCAATTCTTCTGCTGGTGGGGATTCAAGAAAGCATTTGACTTAGGCAGGTGTCTGAGCAGCCAGGTGTAGAACAGAGGAGCACAACATCTTACCAACTTCCCCCTCTGTTTCTCATTCCTCTGATGAATGGAGTAGTAGAAATCTCCTAGCAAAGTAGGCACCGGGTTCTTCAGGAGAAACAGATGGATGGCATTATTGCTGACAAATTTTGGCTCATCTGCAAACAGTATAGCCCCATATATGCTGAGGGCCAACAGTGCACAGACTGCCCTCCACTCTCCCAGTGAAGCCTTCAGGATGGCCTGAGAAATCAAGAAGTCCAGATGCAAACCGGGGATCCCAACTTTTGTTGCCATGCTTTGCTCAATAAGGGCAGGTTCCAAGTACAATGCCCTTGCTATCTCTTCACCTCTGGGAGCTGTCATCTCTGGGTTGAAGGGGATTCCCCCTCTGACAGGTACTCCAATCAATAAAGAAAACTCTTCTAGCAGAGGCCCTAACTGAAAGTCTGGGAAGGTGAAGCATCTCAGTGGTGGGTCATAAAACTGCAAGCATGTGTGGATCATGCTCCTCTGAGAAGGGTCAAGGTCCATAATCATGTCCAGGATACCTCCATAGTGTTCTCTAAACAGTGGGATATGGTCAGGGGTGATGAGTGACTGGACCTGCCTGATACCAGTCAACACAGGTTCAAAAAAGTGGTAGGATATGTTGCTCTTCCTGGGAGTAGCCATGAGTGCTTACTGAAGAAGATGAAGATAAGTGTTGATGAAGATCACAGGCTGAGATGCTGAAGGTGAACCACTGACAGACTGGTGCTGGTGAGGATGGAGATAACTGAAGCAGATAACTGATGAAGACAACTGAAGTAGAAGTCTATGCAGAAGAAGGGGTCAAAACCAAAACCAAGATACAATGAAGTGGATAACCTGAAAAGCAAATAAACAAATGTTAAGTGATGCAATGATGATATATGCAAATGATATGCAAGGGTTTGTGATCAAGCTGGATCTGATTATCTGTCTTGATATAAGGTCCATGTATGTTCAAAGGTCCAGATGAGGGCTCAGAAATCCAGTAACCAGGGTGGGGGACTCAAATAAAAAGTCACATGTCCAGGGTTAATCACAAGAACTGTCCAAAGTGAAGTATTCTTAAACAATACAGTAACAGGGTATGATGTGGCCAAGGGTTCCTGCAAACCTGTAAACAGCCCAACCCCCTCACAAGTAATGTTCTAGAACAAGGATCCTCAGACTTAGATCAGTTATGAGAAGTGTAAACACTTCTAACCCGGAGGTATAGTGTTTACAATAACCATAAAAGATCCTCCTCTAATTCACCTCAGTTTCTGAAGGTCATAATAATGGTCATCCAGACTTAGCAGGCTTCCCAGATAGCCCTAGCACTACAGGAAATCTGTAGCACAGAGTTCTCAAGAAGAAACCCATATCTGAATCGTGTTTCATATTCCCGCCCCAGACCGAAATGGAATGGGAAAGAACATGAACCACTCTAGCATAGGTGTCACTCAGGTCCCAGGTATAGGACCTTAAACTCTCAATGGAACCCCACCCACCAAGACAACAAACCAGATCCAGCAAATGACAGTATGAAATATGCAAAACTGTAAGAAATAAATAAATAAAGTTGTACATAAAGCAATAAATAAAGAAAAATAAATAAACACACATAGCACATAACACCCCAGTAAACACAAATCAAAAAAGCACTAGGAGGAACCCAATAAAAGAACCAGAAGCCCTAGTTGCAGTATAAGGGTCCCCAGCAGAGTCGCCAAGCTGTCTCTCCCACCTGATTGTTGGATTTATTAATTCAGCGTCACCCTTAGGGATTCGATGGGCTTAACATCCCAACCCATGGCGCTTAATAGGCGCAGCCCCTTGAAAGACTCTATACTATAAGGAAATAAAGTTACGCCTTCACTAACAGCAATTGCTTTTAGTGCAGTGGTAAGCGCTTGATCCTACAAGTGGTATCAGAGCCAGGTCATGGGTTCGAATCCCCCCGGATGACACTGGGGGGGGGGAGATTGTTGGATTTATTAATTCAGCGTCACCCTTAGGGATTCGATGGGCTTAACATCCCAACCCATGGCGCTTAATAGGCGCAGCCCCTTGAAAGACTCTATACTATAAGGAAATAAAGTTGCGCCTTTACTAACAGCAATTGCTTTTAGTGCAGTGGTAAGCGCTTGATCCTACACTGATGACACATGGCCAAGAGGGGTACAGATGCGAACGGTCGGCGGAAGAGAGAACACAAGGGTGAACTGAAAAAGAGTCGCCAGTGTCGCTCCCACCAAATGACACCCAGGCCAAGAGGGGGTACAGACGCGAACGGTCGGCGAAAGAGGAGAGTACACACAAGGGTGAACTCAGAGGAAAAGAGTCGCCAGCTGGGCATTTTTGTCCCGAAGGAAAGGTAATGCTGCATAAACCTAGAAAGATATGGATAAGACGATCGCGAACCAGAGAAACTGAGAAAGGGGGTTGGTTACAACCTGGGAAGGTATTAGCACCCAGATTGTCCGTCGTACTCGACGGGATCCACGCTTGAAAGATTTGTGTTTGAAAAGGTAGTGTCAGTGCAATTTGTGCATCAACGCTGGAAGGAATGCAAGTGTCAGTGTAAGAGAAGCGTGAACTGTGTGAGAGAAGTGTCAGTGTAGGAACAAGAATATGAAGCTCAAGACTATGAGGCTTAAAGAATAATGTTGGAAGAGGGGGGGATATACAGAGACTTTTGTTCGATAACCGTTAAGTTATGCCTACGTATCCTCTCGTGCAATGAGGAAGTCAGAACACCGTAGTTCGACTCAAAGAGACTGAAAGATAAATTGACTTGTGAACTGCTTACTTGTCTATGCTCAAGTGTATGACCTGTCTGGCTCAGGTGCAAACTGTCTTGCATTAGACGGAAGAAGCGAGTTCTCGTTTGTGAGTGAATGAGGTGAGAAAAGAATCCCGGAGGAGACGATTATTGTTTGTTTTTATGTTTTCAGTTTTTTATTGCTTTTTGAGATTTGTCATAAGTTAATGAGCTTAAGCCTAAATCAAGGGTTAGTAAACTCATCACATCCTCCCTCTGATTAGGGGTAATGAGAATACCTTAAGTGTGAAGTAAACACCTCACACTTAATCACCATGATGTAGGATTAAGATCATTAACCTACTTGTGATTATTTAGATGTTTTTGAGTTTTTGTTTAGTGTTAAGTAATGAGTTTAAGCCATAATCAAGGATTTAATGGACTCATTACACCATCCTAATAGAAGGATAATAGATGAGAACATTTAAGCTGAGAAAGGATCCTCAACTTAATCCATGATTAGGGATTAAACTCATGACAAAACAAGGCCTTTATTAAAGTGGATTTTAGTTAATGATAAAGATTAAGAAGTGGTTTTTATGGTTTGTAAGACAGCTTGAGGAGGACTTGTCCATTAACACTAGGGTTAGTCCTTCTTAACCAATTAAGGAAGAATTAGAACCTAATGCAAGACCCAAGTTACAAGCTAGATGTCTTGATGATTATTAAGTGAATTGATTAAAGGATTTAAACACATTAAGGGTTTAACACTTAGGATTAAAGTTATACACTCCATCCTAATAGAAGGATGCAGGCATAAGCTTAATCACAAAGCCTTAAAACCTTTAAGATTTAGTCCTTGATTATGAGATGAGGAGAGAAGACACAAAGATGACACAAAGGTAAAACTAAAGGGGGACTAATCAAACCCTAATTGTGATCATGCTTGGAAATCCTAGTTTTTGTGAGGCTTAAGAAAGAAAGAGATCTTCAAAGGCCACCAAGGAGGAACAAGATGAAATGAAGAGAAGAAAGGAGAAGCAAAACAACTTGCTTCACTTAAGAAGACAAGTTGCTTGAAGAAAGGAAGTAAGAAGGAGCATGAATGAGCAAGCTCACTCCAATACACAAGATAAAATGCAGCAATGATGCAAGAGAGATGAAAGGAGATTGTGAGAAGTGAAGGCAAATTCACTTCTCAAAACAACTTACAACCTGAAAAGTTAGCAAAAGAAATGAAATGCAATGCAAATGAGAAGAAATGTCATGATGCAAACCAAAGTCAGAAGCATGCACATGATGTAAATGATGCTAGGAGATGATGCAAACACATGACAAGAGATGAGAATGATCATACAAGCATAAGGATGCAAATGAGGCATGCTTTGAACCCTAAAGATTCATGAATGTTTATGGAATGAAATGAACATATAATATGGCAAAGGAATGATGCAATGATCAAACATGGTTCTAATATTTCCTAAGATGTTTTATGGATCATATGGATGCACAAAATGTCATGGAAAGTTCTTATATGCAAGAAAATGAGAAATGGATGCAAAGGAGGGCAAGAATTAGGGTTTATGCATAACATGTAACACAAAAATTCAAAATCAGAAGCAAAGGTCATGACAAAAAATTGAAAATGGGATCAAAGGAACCCTAACCCTACACAAGTTCACTACCCAAAGGAGGAGACCTAAATCTAAACCTAATGGAAGTTATGATTTTTCTAAGTCAACTAGGGTTTCAAGGTACCTCACAATGAAAAATGCAAAACAAATTGAAAATGGAAGATAAATTCAAACCAATTTTATCCTATAAACTACATGCTATGAAGGATGCAAAGCAAGAAGAACCATCATCAAACTCTCAATGGTTAGGCAGAATGGATTTTTCCAAGTTTGAACAAAAATATTGCCTTTAAAAGAATTTAATTCCAATGAAAATTGTCAAAATGCATCAAGAACCAAAAAGAAATTTGTTTTGAGAGTTTGATAATGTTTCTAAATGTTTTGAAGTGCAATGTGAATTTTTTGGTGATTTTTAAATACTTAAATGCATTTTTAATTAATTAATTCTCATTAACTAATTAAAAATAAACATTTAAATGGTTTAAAAATAATTTTTAATGCAAAAAATGAAAATAAAAATATTTTTTGGGTTCTGAAAATTAATGAAATATTTGACAAAAAATTACAGAATTTTTAAATATGTTTTACTATTTTTAATAATTCGTATAAATAAATGCAATGAAAATGAAAATAAAACTAAATAAAATGGGAAGTAAGCCAAAGGGAGGGTCAGGAATTGATCTGGGCCTGGGGTTGTTGACTTGGCGCCACATCCAAGGGCCCAAGTTCAAACATGACTAAACTTATTTAATAATTAATTAATCCTAGGTTTAATTAATAAATGACTGATTAGGGCTTAATGAGCCATCTGGACCATCCACACGCGCGCGGGAAAGCCAGATCAAGGGCTGGAATTCAAAGTTGCTAATTAAACAGGTTTTGCCCTAATTAACCTCAGGAGACCGGAGATAAGCTCCGGTCGTCTTCTCCGGTCATCTCCCTCACCTGAAACACTCAAAACACACCCCCAAGACCTCCAAAACTCCAGAATCAATCCTCTAACATTGAATAACAAGAATCCAGGGTCAAAAACAATTTATCTTAGCCACACAGTGAGAATCGAAGAAAATAAATTTTAGGGCAAAAGTTTCAGAGCACCACAAAATGCTTATTTCTGGCTCATTTTCAAAAATAAATACATCCCCGTGATCAGGGCAACACATAGAACAATATTTTAACAAGAAATCAGAGTTCTGGAAAATTTGTTCATCATGTTACCTGAGATTGAGCTTTCGAATCCTGGTCTTTCTGATCTTCTTCCTTGTGCTTTTCCACTCTAATGGACTCCTTGAGGCTTCTGGTAAGCTTGGAATGAGTTTATATGGAGGATTTTGAAGCTTCCAGTTCAGGGGTGGTGAAAATCGTATTTCTGTTTATGGTGGTTTTAGGCTGTTTTGATGGGTCAGGGATGATCAATGAAGTATTTTGAGATGAATGGTGAAGGAAATTTGGAGAATGAATGGCTGAGTTATGGGATTCGGTAGAAAATGCAAAGGGAGGGATTTTTGTGAACTCTAGCAATGCTGTCTTTAGGCCTTCTCCTTGTGTTCTTTTAGTCTCTTTTATTCCACATATCAAGCTGTGATAGGGCAGAGAGTTGTTGGTGGCACAACTTGATTGGTATGGTCCCTTTGCCAAAATTCAATGTGACTTGTCCTTTGAGGTATGGGTCATGACAGACTGGTTTAGAGGCATGGCTTGGTTCAGCTGTGATCAAGGAGGACCATGGAAATGAATTTGAGGCCAATCTGCAAGTGGATCAAAGCTTATGTGTGGTTTTGCAATTTTGTGATCTTTTGGCCCTTTTGAAGTTCCTTAATGCACAAGTCATGAAACTTGGAGATTCTTTGGTGCATTCTGATTTTTAGGTCATGGTTTATGTTTGTGTAATGCATAGAAGTCCATTTGAAGTCACATTTTGCCTTGGCATGAGGTTTTGCAACTTTCCCTCTTTGGTGCAAAATATGAAATTATGTGATTTTTGCCAACTTGGACAAGCCATAACTTTTGATCCAAAATGAATTAGAATGAGTTCTTGTACTTTTTGAAAATGGGAGGATCCACTCTACAACTTTCATAACCAAAGTTTTCTCATTTGAAACATTTTTGAATCAATTTGAGGAGGTTGAAAAACTTTTCCCAAAATAGCAAGTTTACATTATAAGTCACTTTCGAAAAAAGGCAACTTTGCAAATGGCTTGAAATTATTCAATTTTGTGAACTTCTAACACCTTCTAAAATCAAATAAAGATCATACACATTAAAAATGATGGAGAACACCCTTTGGTTGGGTCACTGGGGGCCTCAGATGCCCTGATTTTGCACTGACTTGTTCAAGAAGTCAACCCTTGATTAGATGCCTTCCCCATTGAATTTCTTCATGAAAATTGATATGCATGATCCTCATATCATATAGAGACCAATAGAAACAATATTGACCAAAAAATTTGGAGTTATGGCCTCTGAAACCAAAACCCTAATTTTAGGTCATTTGTGCAATTAAGCCTGGCTCTACTTCCACACTTTCCTCAGTTCTTGTGATTTTTTGACTTCTTTGGCCTTGTGAGGGTATAATATGATGATTGAACATACATGGACCCCTTTGAAGTGATTGAAGACCTTTGGAATGGCTCAAGTGGCTCTTGGATTGCTCAGATCACAAACCCTAGATGCAGATGATTTTGAATCAATGCAGTGAATCAAAAATGTGGTATGAGATGCTATGATTGGACTTATGCAAAATGAAAAGACCACAAGCCATGGTGTGAATGGGTGAGGGCAAATTTGGGGTGTTTACAGCTGCCCCTATTCAAACATAAGTTAGCTGTGTAGGATGTAAGCAACGGCTTAACAGGCAAACAAGATAACTTGTGGTTGAATACCAAAGACAGTCCAAAATTTGCACTCACAGAATGAAGAAGAAAAGGGATATAGATTGTAAAAGAAAATAAAGTATATTTATAAAGTGCGGGCGACGAAGGACGACCGTCAAGTAGAGGGCGACTGCTGGGGATAAAGCAATGACGGGGACGATCGACATGCTGGGGAAGATGCGGGAAATAAAGCAATGACGGGGACGCCCGAAAAGCTGGGGATATAAGAGATTATGATGGGGACGGCCATCAGGTAAAGCTATAAGACTCTCTGGGGATTATAGGTAAATGATGGGGACGACCATCGGGTTGAAGAAGTAAATGAAATAGATGATGAGGTACGGTCATCAAAGGTGGAGGACGATCACTTAGCAGGGGACGACTGCTCTTTTGGGGATAAGATGAAGGACGGTCATCTAAGGTGAAGGACGATCACCTGGCAGGGTACGGATGCCGAAAGTATCACGACATAGGACGAATGCCGGATAGAAAAAAAGTCAACGATGGGGACGGCCATCGGATAAGCATGATGAAGGACGATCATCAAGAGGTGAAGGACGGTCACCTAGCAGGGTACGGCTGCTCCCGGGGTTTATCATGACATAGGTCGAATGTCAGATAACAAGATCAACGATGGGGACAACCATCAGATAAAATGATGAAGGACGATCATCAAAAAGGTGAAGGACGATCACCTAGCAGGGGACGGCTGCCGGAAGGTATCATGACATAGGACGAATGTCAGATAGAAGGGAAATAATTCACTGGGATTTGCTGGGACTTTTCTGGGGAATAGTAGACACATACGAGTGTCTAAATTCAAGAAGACATGAGTGTTTGACACGGTGTATGGATTAAAGATGCGGACGAGCACCTTTAAGGCTATGATACGGACGAGTATCAGTAGAAACAAACGCTTGACGCATGTTCGGAGATGATGATACAGACGAGTACTATATGGATGAGTATCTGTATGAGTAAAAAGTGTGAATGAAGCACAGACGAGTGCTTAACTTACCGGGGAGAGTGTGACACGGACGGGTGCCGTAAAAAAATCGTATTATAAACAAGTATATGGTTCCCAAATGTTTAGGTAACTATGTTGGGGAAGGTGACACGGACGGGTGTCAAGGAATTGTATATATATATATATATGAATCTGTGAGTGCAAAGGGGACGTTTTGGCTTTCTGCTGGGGATATGACACAGACGAGTGTCGAGAAGCATCTGTAATATATAAGTGCATGTTAGTAAAGAATGCTCGGGCGACTTTACTGGGGAATGATGACACGGACGAGTGGCAAAAAAGAGTATGTATCTGTATTTGTGAGTGTAAAGGAGATGTTTTGGCTTTCTGCTGGGGAATTTGAGAAGTATTTGTATATTGTTGATGGAAGGTCAGTATTTATAGGTGCTTGATTCAAATAATGACTTATGATTATGCAAAATGTTTGATTTTTGCCGCAATGCTCCGTATTAGACAGAATGCTACGCTCTGTGGGGAAAGTATGATGCGAATGCTATGATTATGCAAAGGCACTGCTCCGGGATTCGGATCCCGTTGCCGTGGAGATTTCTGGCTGGTCTGCTTGAAGTGGGTATCCCAGCTGGGGATGAGATCATTGGTAGATCCGTCATACAAGACTCTGCATGGGAAGTAGGTCATTTGATAAACCTATCTTGATAATGAGGGACCCAGCTGGGGTCTGCAGAAGCTTTCGTCACTCTGTTGTGAGATCTTCGGGCATTGTTCTTCTTGATATAAGTTGAAACTCTGCGGGGAGATTCCCTGTCTAGTACTTGGCTGGGGAAGAAAAAAAGATCACTGAAAAAAACCTCCTAGAGATTTCTGCGGGGATCCTGCTGAGGATGACACTTGACAAATCAGCTGGGGATATGGGCACCTTCTGGTACTGCTCTGAAGGAAATGTTGGAGAAGTGATGCCTGGCAACTCTGATGGGGGGAAGGCATCCCTGGTGCTGTTTGGAAGGTGTGCTGAGGAAATAATGATTTGGCAGCCTACTGGGGAGAAGCTTTCATGCCCCATGTTGAGCTTTGGAGACCCGCAATCCTGTAAAGACAAAGAAACGCACAAGTATCCCGAGGTATCCCTTACTGGATTCCATCATAGGGGTTTAGACACTCCCGGGAGTAAGTATACTTCTTGTATGCACGCATTTTTAGAGGGGAAGCATCTGTATTTATGCAATCAATATTTTAATGACATCGGACATTTTTGCAAACGAAAATAAAATGTACGAGACGAAACATGACTTCAAATCTGATTTTATTAATTCGTGTGCCTTGGATTGGCAAGATACAATCATAGAAACAAATCCCCTGAAATGAGGAGATCGTTACAAATTGAGAAATAAAAAGGTGTTGGCAATGTTGATGACGCTTCAAGGAGCTTCCCCTTTTTCTATGACTTGTATGACATTGACGTTCTTCTCATCCTGCTTTCTGAAGAAGGCTGATTCTGACCGATGCTCGAACTTTTCGAATCTTGCCATGTTGTAAGTGATACAGACGAATTTAGAATGTAGTTGTTCGCTTATTCCCTTAATTTTGCATGGATCGCTCTTTCGGGTTTTCAATCCACCGGGATACCCATTTTTGCCTGAGCTGTCCAATGTGGCTTTTCAACTCAGCGGGTGTACATTTATTTATTTATTTCCCCTTATTTTTGCCCGAGTCTCTTATTCTGTTCTTGACTCGCCAGGATGCCCTATTTTTTCCTGGACTTACATTCTGTTTTTATGTCCAGCTGGTCATTTTATGCGAAGTATTTTTTAACTGCATCTGAATTCACAGGGGACAGGAAGTCTTCACCATCCATAGTACTGAGCATCAGAGCTCCACCTGAGAAAACTTTCTTTACTATGAATGGCCCATCATAATTCGGAGTCCACTTGCCCCTGTGGTCTGTATGAGGAGGGAGGAGCCTTTTCAGCACAAGATCTCCTACTTGGTACTCTCGAAGCCTGACTTTCTGATCGAAGGCTTTCTTCATTCTTTTCTGATACAGCTGCCCATGACAGATTACAGCTAATCTCTTTTCTTCGATCAGACTCAGTTGTTCGTATCGGGATCGGACCCATTCTGCTTCATTCAGTTTAACATCCATCAGTACCCGCAAGGAGGGTAATTCAACTTCAACAGGTAGGACTGCCTCCATACCATACACAAGCCGATACGGTGTTGCCCCAGTAGATGTTCTGATTGATGTACGGTACCCATGCAAAGAAAATAGTAACATTTCATGCCAGTCTTTGTAAGTGACCACCATCTTTTGCACAATCTTCTTGATATTCTTGTTAGCTGCCTCTACAGCGCCATTCATCTTTGGCCTGTAAGGAGAAGAATTGTGGTGTTGGATCTTGAAGTCCCGGCATAGTTATGCCATCATTTTATTGTTCAAGTTGGAACCATTATCAGTAATGATTCGCTCGGGCACTCCATACCGACAGATGATGTCTCTCTTCAGGAATCGGGCTACCACTTGTCTCGTAACATTTGCATAAGAAGCCGCTTCAACCCACTTGGTGAAGTAGTCAATAGCAACCAGGATGAATTTGTGGCCGTTTGAAGCAGTCGGTTCAATCTTGCCAATCATATCAATGCCCCACATGGCAAAGGGCCAGGGTGAAGACATTATATTCAAAGGATTCAAAGGCACATGCACTTTATCCTCATAAATCTGGCATTTATGGCATTTTCTGGCATAGGCACAACAGTCTGCATCCATTGTGATCCAGTAATAGCCTGATCTTAGCAACTTTTTAGCCATAGCGTGCCCTCCGGCATGGGTACCAAAAGATCCTTCGTGAACCTCGTGCATCAGCAAGTCTGCTTCTGCCTTATCAACATATCTGAGAAGTACCATATCAAAGTTTCTCTTGTACAAGGAACCTTCAGTATTCAGGAAGAAACTACCAGCTAGCCTTCTTAATGTCTTCTTATCATTGGAAGATGCCCCAGGTGGGTATGTTTGATCCTCCAAGAAGCATTTGATGTCATGGAACCAAGGCTTATCATCTTTGACAACGTCTGCTGAAAATACATATGCTGGTCTGTCAAGTCTGGACACTGAAATCCGAGGCACAAAGTTGGCAGCTTGAACTTTGATCATGGATGAAATGGTAGCCAGAGCGTCTGCAAAATGATTTTTGTCTCGCGGGATATACTCAAGCTTGACCGTTGTGAAGAAAGTCAATAACCTTCTTGTATAATCCCGATAAGGTATCAAATGATCCTGATGCGTGTACCATTTGCCGTTAGTCTGATTAATTACCTGAGTTGAATCTCCGAATACAGTCAAAGTCTTGATCCTAAGGTCAATGGCTTCCTCGAGACCCATAATACAAGCTTCGTATTCAGCTTCGTTGTTAGTGCAGTTGAAAGTGAGCTTTGCCGAGAAAGGCATATGAACTCCTTTAGGTGTAATGAGTACTGCACCAACACCACGACCATTCATATTAACAGCCCCATCAAACATCATAGTCCATTCTTCTTCTGGGTCAGGCCCTTCAGTGTGAATAGGCTCTTCATGATCTTTTGCTTTTATGAACATGATGTCTTCATCGGGGAAGTCAAATCTCATAGGCTGGTAATCATCAATGGGTTGCTCAGCAAGATAATCAGACAATATACTGCCTTTGATGGCCTTTTGAGACGTGTACTGAATGTCATATTCTGTGAGGATCATTTGCCATCTTGCAACCCGTCCGGTAAGTGCTGGCTTCTCGAATATATACTTGACTGGATCCATCTTTGAGATCAATAAAGTGGTGTGGGTCAACATATACTGCCTTAGTCAGCGAGCAGCCCACGCTAAAGCATAACAAGTTTTCTCGAGCAGTGAATAACGTTGTTCACAGTCGCTAAACTTTTATCTTAGGTAGTATATTGCATACTCTTTTCGACCAGACTCGTCATGCTAGCCCAACACACACCCCATTGACTCTTCTAATACTGTCAATTACATGATTAGAGGTCTTCCTTCAACTGGAGGCATAAGGATTGGGGGTTCTTGTAAGTATTCTTTGATTTTGTCAAAAGCCCTCTGGCAGTCTTCGTTCCACCTGACCGTTTGTTCTTTTCTTAATAACTTGAACAAAGGTTCACAGGTTGCAGTAAGGTGAGATATGAACCGTGAAATGTAGTTCAATCTACCTAGAAACCCCCAAACTTCCTTTTCAGTCTTAGGTGCAGGCATTTCTTGAATGGCTTTTACTTTGTCAGGGTCAACTTCAATCCCTCTCTCACTTACGATAAATCCCAGCAGATTACCGGATCGCACCCCGAATTTGCATTTGTTGGGGTTTAACTTCAACTGGTACTTCCTCAGACGCTTAAATAACTTTAACAGATTCACCAGGTGGTCTTCTTCTGTGAGGGACTTGGCAATCATGTCATCCACATAACATTCAATTTCTTTGTGGATCATGTCGTGGAATAATGTTACCATAGCCCGTTGATAAGTGGCCCCCGCATTCTTCAGTCCGAATGGCATCACCTTATAGCAGAATGTGCCCCAGGGTGTGATGAAAGTTGTCTTCTCCATGTCTTCAGGTGACATTTTGATCTGATTGTATCCTGAAAATCCATCCATGAAGGAGAACACCGAGAACTGAGCCGTATTATCAACCAATACATCAATGTGAGGTAAAGGGAAGTCATTTTTTGGGCTGGCCCTGTTCAGATCCCGGTAATCCACACACATTCTCACCTTGCCATCTTTCTTAGGAACTGGTACAATGTTAGCGACCCACGGCGGGTAACTAGTCACAGCAAGGAAACCGGCGTCCCACTGTTTTTGTACCTCTTCCTTTATCTTCATTGCCATATCTGGGCGAGTACGGCGCAACTTCTGTTTTACTGGCGAGCAGTCTTCTTTCAGGGGTAGCTTGTGCATGACAATGTCGGTGTCCAACCCTGGCATATCCTGATAAGACCAAGCAAAAACATCCACATATTCCCGAAGCATATCAATCAGTTGCTCTTTCACTGAATCTTGTAAGCAGGCCCCGATCTTGACTTCTTTCACTTCTTCTTCTGTACCAAGATTAACCGTCTCAACCTCCTCCTGATGAGGAGTGATAACCTTCTCCTCTTGTCTTAACAACCTAGCTAGCTCTTCAGGTAGCTCATAATCTTCTTCAACCCCTTCGTCAGCTTGATTGATTGGATTGTCAAAGTTATACGAAGCCATAGCAGTGTTGTTGTCGGTGCAGTCTGGAGGGCATTTTCTGCAAGGGTTTAGATTTGTTCATTTTAGTGATCGGTTTTATCTTATTTAGAAAAAGTGAAAATGAAGTTGTTTATTTTGAAAAACATTGCCATTTTATTTTTGTACAAAAAGTGAAAAATGAAAAACAGTGAGCAGAGAAAGAAAAGACTCATTTGCAAAAGATGTCCTGATATTCATTAATTTGATCTTTGCACAAAATACAAGATGGCCCGATTACAAAATGAGTCTTGGCATCTTGGGCAAGATGCAAGACTTGATGCATGCTTTAAAATACAGGAAATAATAATTACTCTGCAGGAGTAACCCTTATAATTTCCTGGGAAGACCAGTTTGAGACATGGCTCCCCGGGGTCCTTAGACGTATCCAGCTTTCCAGGTTGCGCTCATCTTCCGACTCATCTTCCAAGTTGTTCACAGCATCCGGGGTGAGCATCCCCCCGCTGACAAAATTGGGCTCTTTTGCAGCCACTGATTGATCTTGTTGAGTTGGTCTGTAACCCAACCCAAATCTGTCTTCTTTCTTTTCCACAGGCAGCAGCTTGCCCCAGCCTTGGGTAGTACCCTCTTCAACAACCTTCCGGGCTTGCTGATATGACGTTATGGAGGTTCCCAGTACAACAAATGCTTCATTAATGTTCAGGGCCTCAAACCCCTGGCTCATGGTTTCATGGATTTCTCCGTCCATTTCTATGTACTTATATGTAGCCAGATGGCTAACAAAGTTGTCTTCTTCCCCACAGATGGTGATGATCTGGCCTTCCCACTCGAATTTCAACTTCTGGTGAAGGGTAGACGTAATAGCGCCTGCGGCATGGATCCAGGGTCTACCCAACAAACAGTTGTAGGCTGGCTGAATGTCCATCACATAGAAGGTAGTTTTAAAAGTTTGCGGGCCAATCATCACAGGCAGATCAATCTCCCCAAGCACTGATCTTTTAGAGCCATCAAATGCTCTCACCACCAAATTACTCGGACGCAATGCCAAGCCATCATACTCCAGCTTCACCAAGGCTTTCTTTGGTAGGACATTGAGGGATGACCCAGTGTCCACCAGTACATGAGATAGAACAGCACCCTTGCATTCCAAGGTAATATGTAAAGCCTTGTTGTGGTTACGTCCCTCTGTAGTTAAATCAGCATTGGTAAAGCCCAGTCCATGACTGATGTTGACATTTGCCACCACAGTTTCTAGATGATTAATGGTAATCTCCTCTGGCACGTATGATGCGTGCAGGACCTTCAATAATGCATTCCTGTGAGCTTCAAAACACATTAACAGTGATAATATGGAGATTTTTGAGGGTGTTTGGTGAAGCTGATCCACCACCTTGTAATCACTTCTTTTTATGATTCTCATAAACTCGTCTACATCTTGTTCAAAAGATGTCTTCTGAGTTTCTTTGGCAATCAGCTCTTCAGGTACCACACTCTTTCCTTTTGCTTTGGCAGCAGCTTCTGCTTCAGCACCAGGTTTTTGCCCTTGTGAGGCAAAAAGGCGTCCGCTTCTGGTGAATCCTCCGCCTCCCCCAACATTATCAATCTGTGGAGAAGAGGTTGATGAATCCAAAGTGATTTTTTCCCCGTTGCAGTAAAGATCAGAGTTGTAATGCCAAGGTATGGCATTACTACTTTCATAAGGAATGGGTCCCGGCACCGTAATGGTAACTGGACTGACTGCTGCAGAGGGGGGTACTGTAATGGTGTGCGGATCGTAGTAAATTGTGACTGGCGATCTGGTAGGAGGTGCCACGGCTTGTTGTTGAAAATTGCTGATGGGAGGAACATCTGATGGGTCATAATAGATTGTAACTGCTGAGACATCTTCATTAATTTTTGCTGGTGTTGTAGAAGATTCTGCTAATAAAGTGGATGATGATGTTGTAGAAGAAATGGTTGTTGACACTTGACTTGTTGAGGTGATGGACGGAGCCACTGCTGATGATATTGATGAATCGGTAGGAATGATTGTTGCTGCTGTTGTAGAAGAATCAGGAATTCTTGTCAAAGGAATTTCTGGATTTGTAGGCGCCGTTGTTGAGATCTGAAGGATACCATCCTTGATAAGACCATTTATGCCACTTCTCAAATTATCACACCCGTTGACTGCAATGTTGCAGTACCCACAACCGAGCTCACACCCGGGAAACACCTGACATTCTAGAAGCTGAGCTTTAATTTCGACCAAAGATGATCAAGATAGATGGCTTGTCTTCCTCAATGGCATTAATTCTTGGCCCTCCATGATGAGGCATAAGATTTTTGTTGAGATTCAGAGGAGGTGCAAAGTTGAGGGCTTTAGAATCCACCAGATCTTGTACTTTCATTTGCAAGGCCCTGCATTTTTCAGTATTGTGGCCAGGTGCATTGGAGTAGAAAGCACATCTGGCGTTGACATCATAATTCCTTGGGAGATTGGAGGGATCTGGTGGTGCCAATGTCCTTAACTCAACCAAGTTGAGCTTCAGGAGTTGTGGCAATAAGGCAGCATAAGGCATAGGGATAGGGTCAATTACCCTGTTTGCCTGTGATGGTCTTTGTTGAAAGGGTCGTTGTTGTTGATTACTGTTGCTGTTGTTGTAGGCTCTTTGTGGCGGATACTGAACTTGTTGTTGATGATGATATACTGATTGCTAAGGAATCGGAGCTGGAATGGTGACAGCTGCTACTGATCTGTGGACATACTGAGGTCTGCCCCTGCTGGTATGAATGGCATTTGTCTCACCGGTCCTTCGGGGTCCCAGAAAGGCTTTCTGGGATTACTGGATGAACTTGCACCATTATCAGAAATCTTGCCCATTTTTAGCAGACTTTCAATCCTTTCTCCAGCTATAACTACGTCTGCAAAGCTGGTAGAAGAAAAGGCAGCCAATCTATCAATATATGTTCCTTGCAAAGTATATATGAACATGTCGGCCATTTCTCTTTCCGACATAGGTGGCTGGACAGCAGCAGCAAGCTGTCTCCACCTCTAGGCATATTCTCTGAAGCTTTCTCTGGAAGATTGAGACATTCCCATTAAGAGGGTCCTGTTAGGAGCCATGTCCAGATTGTATTGATATTGTCTGATGAAGGCTTCAGCTAAGTCCTTCCAACATCTGATAGTAGCTCTGGTTAAGTGTGAATACCACTCTCTTGAAGCCCCAGTCAGACTATCTTCAAAGTAGAACATCCGCAGCTTTTCATCCATGGTATATGCTTTAAGTCTTCCCAGAAAAGACTGCAGGTGAGTTCGTGGACAAGAGGTTCCATTGTATTTCTCAAAGCACGGGGGCTTGAACTTGTGGGGAATTCTCACCCCATCCACTAACCCCATATCCATTACATCGAAGCCTAAGGAGTTTTGAGACTCCAAGGATCTTAACTTCTCAGCAATTTCATCAAACCTTCTATCATAGACTTAATCTCCAGCTCCCACTACAGTAAACTGCTCTTCTTGAGGATCTTCTTGCAAGATCCTACCCGCAGCAGTGTTGCCCTGTACATTCCTTGGGATGTTGACTTCCGGATCTAGATGAGGTCCAAATACTGGTGGGTTAACATGAGGCTGACCTCCCTCATTATTTTTAGTTCCTCCAGTGCTAGGATGAGGTTCCTCGGGGGTTTGTCTTTCTACCAATGCCCTTAACCTTTCCTGACTCTGGGCCAAGCCAGTCATCACAGTCATGAATTGAGCCATTTGGTTCCTCATCTCCACTCTTTCATTAGCCATCTGAGTTCTGACCTCAGTCAGGTCCTGCTGTACTTGATCCATTTGGATACCAGGAAGGTTGTTGCGAGTAGGGTACCGGTGCGTACGGTTGACAGGGAACACCCGGCGGCGAGCAATATTTCCTGAGATCACAACAAAGTTAGAAACAAATAATAACAAAACCTACAAAACAAAACAAGGTTAGTATGCAATGCAGTATGCTTATTTGTTTTCCAAGGTATCCGGCTTGGTTCTTGGTTTTGACCTTTCCAGACCCCGAGGAAGATGCTTGATGTTGTTGAGAGAAAAGCCCAAATGGAAACAAACTAAAATATATTACAAAATGGTGAACAATACATAATTTGTTTTACAACATATGCCCATGGAGGGTCAAAATACAAAAGAAAGAGAAAAGTACATCAAATGGAAATAAACAACAAGCAAAGAAGTCAAACATCCAATCCAAACTCATCCTCCTTAACCTCCTTCAGAAGTGCCTCAGTCACTGGACCAGCTGGATGCTCTGTAATAGTCCTGATGAGGAGGTTCCTGGTGGCAATGGCAGTGGTCAGCTTCTTGTGCCTGTCCTGATCCTTTGATCTCTTCAACCCAGCCCTAAGCTTCAACTCTGAAATCTCCTTCTGGGCTGCTAACAAAGCTTCCTGCTGCTTCTTTTCATTGGCCTCCAACTGTTCAATCCTGGCCTGAGTTTTCTGGTCTTCTTGTGTCCGGGCTTCAGTGATCCTGACCCACCTAGCCTGACTCTCTTGCAGATATAGCTCAGTCCTAGCCTGTTGAAACTTGGCTTCTTTACAGGCATTCTTCAATATTTGCTCCCCAGCCCTTGCTTTCTTGATGTAGTCCTCTGTTTTCTCAATCTTAGCCAGATGCTCCACCCTAAGTTTCTCCAACCTCTCAATGTCCAGACGACCATCACTCCTTTCCCAAAGGGTCTTCTTCAGAGCTTGAGACAGATTCTCATTCCTTTCCTTCAGTTTCTCAAATTCTTCCAGGCTGACAGTGGCTGTTGGTTGTGCTGTGGATGGCCCAGGTATATCCTCAATGGTGAAAGGCATCCCAGTAACCTGAGCTCTAGTACGGGACCAACCATAGTACTGAGCTGAAGCAACATTATTACACCTCCCCAGAATAGCCATCCCTTTTGTCTGGATGTTGTCCCAAGCCCAGGATGCTTGTCTGACAGCAGCTAGATTAGGTTTTATTTCACAATACAGGGTGACAGCTAAGTCTTGCACTCTGGGAGGGTGAACCAAAGCATAGCCCAGTTGTCTCTTAAACAACAAAGGGTTGTAGTTGATGCAACCCTTTACTCCTATCAGAGGCACATTTGGGTATTGCCCACAGCTAGTGATAATGTCTTTGCCTTTGGTGCTCTGGGTACACAATCTGATGTCATTTGAGGTCAAAGCAATGAGCCTCTTAGCCCAATTCTTCTGCTGGTGAGCATTCAAGAAGGCATCTGTCTTGGGTAGGTGTCTGAGCAGCCAGGTGTGAAACAAAGGTGCACAACACCTCACTAACTTCCCCCTCTGTTTCTCATTCCTCTGATGGATGGAATAATAAAAGTCTCCCAACAATGTGGGTACTGGATTCCTTAGAAGAAACAGATGAATGGCATTCTTGCTGATAAATTTGGGCTCATCTGCAAACAGTATAACCCCATATATGCTGAGGGCTAACAGTGCACAGACTGCCCTCCACTCTCCTAAGGAGGCCTTCAGGATGGCCTAAGAAATCAAAAAGTCCAAGTGCAAACCAGGGATCCCAGCTTTTGTTGTCATACTTTGTTCAATCAAGGCAGTCTCCAGGTACAATGCTTTTGCTACTTCTCCATTGCTGGGAAAAGTCATCTCTTGGTTGAAGGGAATCCCACCCCTGATGGGTACTCCAATCAATAAGGAAAACTCTTCCAGTAAAGGCCCTAGCTGAAAGTCTGGAAATGTGAAGCATCTCAAAGGAGGGTCATAGAACTACAAGGGTGTGTGGATCATGCTTCTCTGAGAAGGGTCCAAATCCATAACCATATCCAGGATACCTCCATAATGCTCTCTGAATAATGGGATGTGGTCAGGAGTGATAAGTGACTGGACCTGCCTGATGCCAGTCAACACAGGCTCAAAGAAATGGTAGGATATGTTGCTCATCCTGGGAGTAGCCATGAGTGTTGATGAAGAGCTGAAGACAAGTGCTGATGAGGATCAAAACTGATACTGGAGATGAGCCACTGATAGGCTGATGCTGGTGAGGAAGAGAACAGCTGAAGCAGGCAAATGGGGAAGATAGTTGAAGCTGAGGTCTATGCAAAAGAAGGGGTCAAAACCAAACCAGATATAATGTGGATACCCTGAAAAACAAATAAACAAATGTCAAATGATGCAAATGATGATGTATGCAAATGATATGCAAGGGTTTGTGATCAAGCTGGATCTGATTATCTGTCTTGATATAAGTCCATGTATGTTCACTGAAGGTCCAAATGGAGGTTTAGAAGTCCAGTAACCAGGGTAGGGGACTCAAATAAAGAGTCACATGTCCAGGGTTAAATCACAAGAACTGTCCAAAATGAGGTACTCTTAAACAAAACAAGAACAGGGTATGATATGGCCAAGGGTACCTGCAAACCTGTAAACAGCCCAACCCCCTCACATGTAGTGTTCTAGAACAAGGATCTTTAGACTTGGATCAGTTATGAGAAGTGTAAACACTTATAACCCGGAGGTACAGTGTTTACAATAACCATAAAAGATCCTCCTCTAATTCACCTCAGCTTCTGAAGGTCATAATAAAGGTCATCCAGACTTAGCAGGCTTCCCAAATAGCCCTAGTACTACAGGAAATCTGTAGCACAGAGTTCTCAAGAAGAAACCCACATCTGAACCGTGTTTCATGTTCCCGCACCAGACCGAAATGGAATGGGAAAGAACATGAACCACTCTAGCCTAGGTGTCACTCAGGTCCCAGGTATAGGACCTTAAACTCTCAATGAAACCCCCACCCACCAAAACAGCAAACCAGATCCAGCAATGACAGTATGACAGTATGGTGTATGAAACTGTAAAGAAAGCAATAAATAAAGCTTTACAGAAAGCAATAAATAAAGCAATGTAAATAAACACACAATTAGCACATGACACCCCCAGTAAACACAAATCAAACAAGCGCTAGGAGGAACCCACAAAAAGAACCAGAAGCCCTGGTTACAATATAAGGGTCCCCAGCAGAGTCGCCAAGCTGTCGCTCCCACCAAATGACACCCAGGCCAAGAGGGGGTACAGACGCGAACGGTCGGCGAAAGAGGAGAGTACACACAAGGGTGAACTCAGAGGAAAAGAGTCGCCAGCTGGGCATTTTTGTCCCGAAGGAAAGGTAATGTTGCATAAACCTAGAAAGATATGGATAAGACGATCGCGAACCAGAGAAACTGAGAAATGTGTTGGTTACAACCTGGGAAGGTATTAGCACCCAGATTGTCCATCGTACTCGACGGGATCCACGCTTGAAAGATTTGTGTTTGAAGAGGTAGTGTCAGTGCAATTTGTGCATCAACGCTGGAAGGAATGCAAGTGTCAGTGTAAGAGAAGTGTGAACTGTGTGAGAGAAGTGTTACTGTAGGAACAAGAATATGAAGCTCAAGACTATGAGGCTTAAAGAATAATGTTGGAAGAGGGGGGATATACAAAGACTTTTGTTCGATAACCGTTAAGTTATGCCTACGTATCCTCTCGTGCAATGAGGAAGTCAAAACACCGTAGTTCGACTCAAAGAGACTGAAAGATAAATTGACTTGTGAACTGCTTACTTGTCTATGCTCAAGTGTATGACCTGTCTGGCTCAGGTGCAAACTATCTTGCATTAGACGAAAGAAGCGAGTTCTCGTTTGTGAGTGAATGAGGTGAGAAAATAATCCCGGAGGAGACGATTATTGTTTGTTTTTATGTTTTCAGTCTTTTATTGCTTTTTGATATTTGTCATAAGTTAATGAGCTTAAGCCTAAATCAAGGGTTAGTAAACTCATCACATCCTCTCTCTGATTAGGGGTAATGAGAATACCTTAAGTGTGAAGTAAACACCTCACACTTAATCACCATGATGTAGGATTAAGATCATTAACCTACTTGTGATTATTTAGATGTTTTTGAGTTTTTGTTTAGTGTTAAGTAATGAGTTTAAGCTATCATCAAGGATTTAATGGACTCATTACACCATCCTAATAGAAGGATAATAGATGAGAACATTTAAGCTGAGAAAGGCTCCTCAACTTAATCCATGATTAGGGATTAACCTCATGACAAAACAAGGACTTTATTAAAGTGGATTTTAGTTAATGATAAAGATTAAGAAGTGGTTTTTATGGTTTGTAAGACAGCTTGAGGAGGACTTGTCCATTAACACTAGGGTTAGTCCTTCTTAACCAATTAAGGAAGAATTAGAACCTAATGCAAGGCCCAAGTTACAAGCTACATGTCTTGATGATTATTAAGTGAATTTATTAAAGGATTTAAACACATTAAGGGTTTAACACTTAGGATTAAAGTTATACACTCCATCCTAATAGAAGGATGCAGGCATAAGCTTAATCACAAAGCCTTAAAACCTTTAAGGTTTAGTCCTTGATTATGAGATGAGGAGAGAAGACACAAAGATGACACAAAGGTAAAACTAAAGGGGGACTAATCAAACCCTAATTGTGATCATTCTTGGAAATCCTAGGGTTTGAGAGGCTTAAGAAAGAAAGAGATCTTCAAAGGCCATCAAGGAGGAACAAGATGAAATGAAGAGAAGAAAGGAGAAGCAAAACAACTTGCTTCACTTAAGAAGACAAGTTGCTTGAAGAAAGGAAGTGAGAAGGAGCATGAATGAGCAAGCTCACTCCAATACACAAGATAAAATGCAGCAATGATGCAAGAGAGATGAAAGGAGATTGTGAGAAGTGAAGGCAAATTCACTTCTCAAAACAACTTACCACCTGAAAAGTTAGCAAAAGAAATGAAATACAATGCAAATGAGATGAAATGTCATGATGCAAACCAAAGTCAGAAGCATGCACATGATGTAAATGATGTTAGGAGATGATGCAAACACATGACAAGAGATGAGAATGATCATACAAGCATAAGGATGCAAATGAGGCATGCTTTGAACCCTAAAGATTCATGAATGTTTATGGAATGAAATGAACATATAATATGGCAAAGGAATGATGCAATGATCAAACATGGTTCTAATATGTCCTAAGATGTTTTATGGATCATGTGGATGCACAAAATGTCATGGCAAGTTCTTAAATGCAAGCAAATGAGAAATGGATGCAAAGGAGGGCAAGAATTAGGGTTTATGCATAACATGTAACACAAAAATTCAAAATCAGAAGCAAAGGTCATGACAAAAAATTGAAAATGGGATCAAAGGAACCCTAACCCTACACAAATTCACTTCCCAAAGGAGGAGACCAAAATCTAAACCTAATGGAAGTTATGATTTTTCTAAGTCAACTAGGGTTTCAAGGTACCTCACAATGAAAAATGCCAAACAAATTGAAAATGGAAGATAAATTCAATCCAATTTTATCCTATAAACTACATGCTATGAAGGATGCAATGCAAGAAGAACCATCATCAAACTCTCAATGGTTAGGCAGAATGGATTTTTCCAAGTTTGAACAAAAATATTGCCTTTAAAAGAATTTAATTCCAATGAAAATTGTCAGAATGCATCAAGAACCAAAAATAAATTTGTTTTGAGAGTTTGATAATGTTTCTAAATGTTTTGAAGTGCAATGTGAATTTTTTGGTGATTTTTAAATACTTAAATGCATTTTTAATTAATTAATTCTCATTAACTAATTAAAAATAAACATTTAAATGGTTTAAAAATAATTTTAAATGCAAAAAATGAAAATAAAAGTATTTTTGGGTTCTGAAAATTAATGAAATGTTTGACAAAAAATTACAGAATTTTTAAATATGTTTTACTATTTTTAATAATTCGTATAAATAAATGCAATGAAAATGAAAATAAAACTAAATAAAATGGGAAGTAAGCCAAAGGGAGGGTCAGAATTTGATCTGGGCCTGGGGTTGTTGACTTGGCGCCACATCCAAGGGCCCAAGTTCAAACCTGACTAAACTTATTTAATAATTAATTAATCCTAGGTTTAATTAATAAATGACTGATTAGGGCTTAATGAGCCATCTGGACCATCCACACGCGCGCGGGAAAGCCAGATCAAGGGCTGGAATTCAAAGTTGCTAATTAAACAGGTTTTGCCCTAATTAACCTCAGGCGACCGGAGATAAGCTTCGGTCGTCTTCTCCGGTTATCTCCCTCACCTGAAACACTCAAAACACACCCCCAAGACCTCCAAAACTCCAGAATCAATCCTCTAACATTGAATAACAAGAATCCAGGGTCAAAAACAATTTATCTTAGCCACACAGTGAGAATCGAAGAAAATAAATTTTAGGGCAAAAGTTTCAGAGCACCACAAAATGCTTGTTTCTGGCTCATTTTCAAAAATAAATACATCCCCGTGATCAGGGCAACACATAGAACAATATTTTAACAAGAAATCAGAGTTCTGGAAAATTTGTTCATCATGTTACCTGAGATAAAGCTTTCGAATCCTGGGCTTTCTGACTTTCTGCCTTGTGCTTTTCCACTCTAATGGACTCCTTGAGGCTTCTGGTAAGCTTGGAATGAGTTTATATGGAGGATTTTGAAGCTTCCAGTTCAGGGGTGGTGAAAATCGTATTTCTGTTTATGGTGGTTTTAGGCTGTTTTGATGGGTCAGGGATGATCAGTGAAGTATTTTGAGATGAATGGTGAAGGAAATTTGGAGAATGAATGGCTGAGTTATGGGATTCGATAGAAAATGCAAAGGGAGGGATTTTTGTGAACTCTAGCAATGTTGTCTTTAGGCCTTCTCCTTGTGTGCTTTTAGTCTCTTTTATTCCACATATCAAGCTGTGATAGGGCAGAGAGTTGTTGGTGGCACAGCTTGATTGGTATGGTCCCTTTTGCCAAAAGTCAATGTGACTTGTCCTTTAAGGTATGGGTCATGACAGACTGGTTTAGAGGCATGGCTTGGTTCAGCTGTGATCAACGAGGACCATGGAAATGAATTTGAGGCCAATTTGCAAGTGGATCAAAGCTTATGTGTGGTTTTGCAATTTTGTGATCTTTTGGCCCTTTTGAAGTTCCTTAATGCACAAGTCATGAAACTTGGAGATTCTTTGGTGCATTCTGATTTTTAGGTCATGGTTTATGTTTGTGTAATGCATAAAAGTCCATTTGAAGTCACATTTTGCCTTGGCATGAGGTTTTGCAACTTTCCCTCTTTGGTGCAAAATATGAAATTATGTGATTTTTGCCAACTTGGACAAGCCATAACTTTTGATCCAAAATGAATTAGAATGAGTTCTTGTACTTTTTGAAAATGGGAGGATCCATTCTACAACTTTCATGACCAAAGTTTTCTCATTTGAAACATTTTTGAATCAATTTGAGGAGGTTGAAAAACTTTTCCCAAAATAGCAAGTTTACATTATAAGTCACTTTCGAAAAAAGGCAACTTTTCAAATGGCTTGAAATTATTCAATTTTGTGAACTTATAACACCTTCTATGATCAAATAAAGATCATACACATTCAAAATGATGGAGAAAACCCTTTGGTTGGGTCACTGGGGGCCTCAGATGCCCTGATTTTGCACTGACTTGTTCAAGAAGTCAACCCTTGATTAGATGCCTTCCCCATTGAATTTCTTCATGAAAATTGATATGCATGATCCTCATATCATATAGAGACCAATAGAAACAAGAATGACCAAAAACTTTGGAGTTATGGCCTCTGAAACCAAAACCCTAATTTTAGGTCATTTATGCAGTTAAGCCTGGCTCTGCTTCCACACTTTCCTCAGTTCTTGTGATTTTTTGACTTCTTTGGCCTTGTGAGGGTATAATATGATGCTTGAACATACATGGACCCCTTTGAAGTGATTGAAGACCTTTGGAATGGCTCAAGTGGATCTTGGATTGCTCAGATCACAAACCCTAGATGCAGATGATTTTGAATCAATGCAGTGAATCAAAAATGTGGTATGAGATGCTATGATTGGACTTATGCAAAATGAAAAGACTACAAGCCATGGTGTGAATGGGTGAGGGCAAATTTGGGGTGTTTACAGCCAGCTAGGCATTTTTATCTCGAAGGAAAGGTAATGCTGCATAAACCTTGTAAACACCCCAAATTTGCCCACACCCACTCACACCATGGCTTGTGATCATTTCATATGCATAAACACAATCATAACATCTCATACCACAATTTTGAGTCATTGCATTGGTTCTAAGTCATCTGCATCTAGGGTTTGTGATCTGAGCAATCCAAGAGCCTCTTGAGCCATCCCAAAGGTCATCAATCACTTCAAAAGGGTCCATGTGTGTTCAAGTATCATATTATATCCTCTCAAAGTCAAGAATGCCAAAGAATCACAAGAACTGAGATTGGTATGGAAGCAGAGCCAGGTTTGACTGCACAGATGACCTAAAATTAGGGTTTTGGTTTCAGAGGCCATAACTCCAAATTAGTTTGGTCATTCTTGTTTCTATTGGTCTCTATATGGTATAGGGAGTATGCATATCAATTTTCATGAAGAAATTCCATGGGGAAGTCATTTGATCAAGAGTTGACTTTTCAAGCAAGTCAGTGCAAAATCAGGGCATCTGAGGCCCCCAATGACCCAACCCAAAGGTGTTCTTCATCATTTTGAGTGTATATGATCTTTATTTGATCATAGAAGAAGTGGGAAGTTCACAAAATTCAAGAATTTCAAGTCTTTTGCAAAGTTGACTTTTTGGGTAAGTTTGACTTTTAATGAAATTGCCATTTTAGGCAACTTTTTCAACCCTTACTTTTTGATCCAAAAATGCTTCAAATGGAAAGACTTTGGTCATGAAAGTTGTAGAATAGATCTTTCCCTTTTCAAAAAGTACAAGAACATGGCCTAATTCATTTTTGATCAAAAGTTATGGCTTGCCAAAGTTGGCAAAAATCACTAAATTTCAAGTTATGCACCAAAGAGGCAAAGTTGCAAATTCATTTCTCAAGGCAAATTGGGCTGTCAAATGCATTTCTAAACTTCACAATATGATCATACACACATAAAAGTCAGATTGCACCCAAAGAATCACATGTTTTATGGCCCATGGATCAAGTTTCTTTCATAAGAACCAAAGGCAAGGCAAGTTGTAAAACTCATCATAGCTTCTCATCCACTTGCTGGCTAGCTTGCTGATCAATCCTAGGCCCTTCCTCACATCATGCTGCGCAGCACACCCTCTTTGTACTAGGCTAGCAAGTGGCCCATGCTTTTCTTACACAAACTTGACCTTTTGGAAAAAGCACCCATACCAATCAATAAAGCACATGTCACTTCTTCTGACCAATCACAATTCTTTATACTAATCAAATGCAAGCCAAACACAACAAGAAGCAAGCCTGAAACCTCCCACATGACAGCATTCTCATTTTCACCCTCTTGAGCAAAAGCTTTCGAAACTCATCATACAACTCACAAACACACAAACTAACTTCATAGATCAACTCAATACACCTTCCTGGTCACAAAGCACCCCTCATCCTTGTCTTAAACTGCCAGAATCACAAATACGATTCTCACCTCACCTTGAGTAGAACCCCTGCCAGCTTCCAAACCAGCCATCACAAACTCTTTCTAAGCATCAAGACTTCATAAGGGGCCTAAAAGGAGTGGATTGCACGAAGAGAGAAGGTCAGAAAGTTGCAAACTGAAAAGCTTCAAACTCAGGTAGCTTCATGAACTTTTTTTCCAGAATGTGTATTTTAAGTTCCTAGATGAATCTACATGCTTCCCTGATCATGAATATGTGATTGTTTTTGAAAATGAGTGAAAAATGAGGATGTATGCAATGTCTGAAACTTTTGCCCTAAAAACTGTTTGGCTTCGATTCGTTTGATTGATGAAGAAAAAATGAGATTTGAGTTAGGGTTTTGATTCAGGGGGATGTGGGGTTGATTTCTGTCCTTTTAGTTTTCGTTTTAGTGAAGTTTTGAGGGTTTTGGGGATTTTCAGGTGGGGTTCCCGCCGGAGAAGACGACCGGAGGTCTTCTCCGGCCACCTGAAAATGATTAGGGCTAATCCTTGTGTTTAATGAAGTTTGAATTTGGTCCCTTGGATGTGTTGACTCGCGCGCATTTGGACGCCCAGGATCACTCTATTTTGCCCTAATCCTAGTTGACTTTATTAATCAGGATTAATTAATTCATAAATCAGAAATTAACTCAGTTTGAATGTGGGCCTTTGGATTGCGCGCGCAGTCAACCATTTATTTCCCAGATTCAATCCTGGCTCTCCATTGCGTTTACTTTTCATTTTCTTTAATTTTTAATCCATTTATTTTGTATTTCTTTCTCCATTTATTTTAAAATAGCAAAATCATTTTAAAAATTCTGAAATTTTTTGTACAAACTTTTATTTAATTTCAGAAACCAAAAACATTTTTATTTTTATTTTTTGCATTGAAAATTATTTTTAAATCATTTAAAAGTTTATTTTTAATTAATTAATGAGAATTAATTAATTAAAAATACTTTTAGGTATTTAAAAATCACCAAAAATTCATGAAACCTTTAAAATCATTTAGAAACATTGTCCAACCATCAAACCAAATTTCTTTTTTGATCTTGATGCATTTTGATAATTTTCCATGGAATTAATTCATTTTCAAAGCATTATTTTGATCCAAACTTCCAAAAATCATTTCTGCCTAACCATTGAGAGTTGGACCTTGATTCTTTTTGCATTACATTGTGTTTAGCATGTAGTTTGTGAGATTAAATTGGCATGATTTGATCTTTCATTTTTCATTTGTTTGGCATTTTTCTTGTTAAGGTACCCAAAAACCCTAGAAATTTTAGGAAATTCATAACCCTAATTAGGTTAAGAGTTGGAACCTCTCCTTTGGGCAGTGAGTTAGTATAGGTTTAGGGATCCTTTGAATGCATTTTCAATTTTTTATCTTGGTGTTTGCTTCTGATTTTGGTTTTTGTTTGATGCATTGATCATAAACCCTAATTTGAGCTTCCATAAGCATCCATCTTGCATTTGCTTGCATTCCTTGACTTGCCATAGAATTTTTTTGCATTCATTTGATTTATGTGACATCTTAAGACATATTGAAAGCATGTTTGATCATTGCATCTTGCACTTGCCATGTTGTATGCCATTTGCATCTCATAAACTTTTCATGCATGTTCATGGTTCTTAACTTGTTTCATTTGCATCCATAAGCTTGTATGATCATCCCCATGTGTTGTTTCATGTTTGTAGCATCTCATAGCATCATTAACATCATGTATGTGCTTATGGTTTTGTTTCTCATCATGCCATTTCATTCCATTTGGCATTGCATTGCATTTCTATCACTAACTTTTCAGGTGGTAAATAACTTTGAGAAGTGAATTTGCCTTCACTTCTCATATTTTCTTTTCATCTATCTCTTGCATCCATGCTGCATTTTGTTATGTGTTTGAGATTGAGCTTGCTCATTCTTCTTCTTCTTACTTTCTTTCCTCAAGTGACTTGACTTCTTGAATGGAGCAAGTTACTTTACTTCTCCTGATCCTTTCATCTGCTTCCTGGTGGTCCCATTGAAGATCTTTCTTGTTAAACCTCACAAACCTGAGGAACAACCAAGCATGACAATGATTAGGGTTTTGATTAGTCCCCCACTTAGTTTTGCCTTTGTGTCTCATTGAGTCTTCTCTTCTCATCTCATAAACAGGGACTAAACCCTAAAGGCTTTAAGGCTTTGTGATTAAGCTTATGCCTGCATCCTTCTATTAGGATGGAGTGTATAACTTTAATCCTAAGTGTTAAACCCTTATTGTGTTTAAATCCTTTAATCAATTCACTTAATAATCATCAAGACATCAAGCTTGTAACTTGGGCCTTGCATTAGGGTTCTAATTCTTCCTTAATTGGTTAAGAAGGACTAACCCTAGTGTTAATGGACAAGTCCTCCTCAAGTTATCTTACAAACCCTAAAAATCACTTCTTCATCATATCAATAAATAAAATCCACTTAATAAAGGCTTTGTTTTGTCATGAGTTTAATCCCTAATCATGGATTAAGTTGAGGAGCTTTCCTCAACTTAAACATTCTCATCTATTATCCTTCTATTAGGATGGTGTAATGAGTCTGTTTAATCCTTGATTATGGCTTAATCTCATTACTTAACACTAAACGAAAAATACCAAAAACATCTAAATAATCACAAGTAGGTTAATGATCTTAATCCTACACCATGGTGATTAAGTGTGAGAAGCTGACTTCACACTTAAGGTATTCTCATTACCCCTAATCAGAGGGAAGATGTGATGAGTTTACTAAATCCATTGGTTTAGGCTTAAGCTCATTAACTTATGACAAACTTCAAAAAGCAATAAAAGACTGAAAACTCAAAAACAAATAATAATCGTCTCCTTCGGGATTCTTTTCTCATCACCTTCACTCACAAACGAGAACCTGCTTCTTTCGTCTAGTGCAAGACAGTTTGCATCTGTGCCAGACAGATCATACACTTGAGCATAGACAAGTAAGCAGTTCACAAGTCAATTCATCTTTCAGTCTCTTTGGGTCGAACTACGGTGTTCTGACTTCCTCATTGCACAAGAGGATACGTAGGCATAACTTAACAGTTATCGAACAAAAGTCTCTGTATATTCCCCCTCTTTCCAGCATCATCCTTTTAGCCTCATATTCTTGAGCATTTCATTCTTGTTCCTACACTGACACTGTATATTTATACACTTCACTTCTTTTACACTGACATTTGCATCCTTTTCCAGCTCTTTCATACACAAATTGCACTGACACTACCCCTTTAAAACACAAATCTTTTAAGCGTGGATCCCGTCGAGTACGACGGACAATCTGGGTGCTAATACCTTCCCAGGTTGTAACCGACCCCCTTTCTCAGTCTCTCTGGTTCGCAACCGTCTTATCCATCCCTTTCTAGGTCTATGCAGCATTGCCTTTCCTCCGGGATAAATATGCCTAGCTGGAGACTCTATTCATTTCCCTGTGAATCCACTCCTGTGTGTTCTCGCACCTCCTTTCGCCGACCGTTCGCGTTTGTACCATGTTTGAGCCTAGTCTCGTCTTTTGGGAGCGACAGCTTGGCGACTCTGCTGGGGACCCTTATATTGTAACCAGGGCTTCTGGTTCTTTTTGTGGGTTCCTCCTAGCGCTTGATTGATTTATGTTTACTGGGGTGTTATGTGTTATCTGTGTTTGTATAGTTGCTTTATTTTTGCTTTTTGTACAGTTTGTTTACTGCTTTCTTTATAGCTTTACATATATCATACTATCATACTGTGCTGGCTGGATCTGTTTTGTTGCCTTGGTGGGTGGGTGTTCTATTGAGAGTTTAAGGTCCTATACTTGGGACCTGAGTGACACCTAGGCTAGAGTGGTTCATGTTCTTTCCCATTCCATTTCGGTCTGGTGCGGGAATACGAAACACGGTTCAGATATGGGTTTCTTCTTGAGAACTCTGTGCTACAGATTTCCTATAGTGCTAGGGATATCTGGGAAGCCTGCTAAGTCTGGATGACCTTTAGTATTGACCTTCAGAAACTGAGGTGAATTAGAGGAGGATATTTTATGGTTATTGTAAGCACTGTACCTCCGGGTTAGAAGTGTTTACACTTCTCATAATTGATCCAAGTCTGAGGATCTTTGTTTTAGAACACCACCTGTGAGGGGGTTGGGCTGTTTACAAGTTTGCAGGTACCCTTGACCTCAACATACCCTGTTACTTTGTTTTGATTAAGAGTACTCCACTTTGGGACAGTTCTTGTGATTTTTTTTAACCCTGGACATGTGACTCTTTATTTGAGTCCCCCACCTTGGTTACTGGACCTTTGAACCTCCATCTGGATTTCTTAAACCTACCTGGACTTATATCAGAGCACTTGATCAAATCCAGCTCAGTCACAAACCCTTGCATATCATTTGCATACATCATCATTGCACCATTTTAACATTTGCTTATTTGTTTTTCAGGGTATCCATATTTTATTTTTGGCTTGGTTTTGACCCCATCATCAGCATAGACCTATCTTCATCAGTATCTACTTCAGTTATCTGCTACCTGCTGCAGTCACCTACACCTCCAGTCTCAGCCTGTCAGTGGCCCATCATCAGTATCATTCTCCATCATCAGCACCTGTCTCAACTCTTCTTCAACAACATGGCACCTAAAAAGAGTAACATCTCCTATCATTTCTTTCAGCCTGAGCTAGCTGACATCAGGAAGATCCAGACCCTGATTACTCCAGACCATATACCACTATTCAGAGAACACTATGGAGGCATACTTGATGTGGTTATGGATTTGGACCCTTCACAGAGGAGCTTGATTCATACTTGCCTGCAGTTCTATGATCCCCCTCTGAGGTGTTTCACTTTTCAAGACTTTCAGTTGGGGCCTTTATTAGAGGAGTATTCATCATTGGTTGGTGTACCTATCAGGGGTGGAGTCCCCTTCAACCCTGAGATGGCTTTTCCAAGTAATGAAGAAGTGGCAAAGGCATTATATCTGGAACCTTGCCTGATTGGGCAGAATATGACTACCAAGGCTGGAATCTCTGGTCTGCATTTGGATTTCTTGACTTCTCAGGCCATCCTGAAGGCCTCTTTGGGAGAGTGGAAAGCAGTCTGTGCTTTGTTGGCTCTTAGCATATATGGGGTCATTTTATTTGCAGATGAGCCAAAGTTTGTTAGCAAGAATGCAATCCACATTTTCATTCTGAGGAACCCAGTGCCCACTTTACTGGGATATTTCTACTACTCTGTTCATCAAAGGAATGAAAAGCAAAGAGGAAGATTGGTGAGGTGCTGTGCTCCCCTGTTCCATATCTGGCTACTCAGACATATGCCCAAGACTGATGCATTTCTGAATCCTCATCAGCAAAAGAATTGGGCTAGAAGACTCACTGCTTTAACTTCAGCTGATATCAGGTGGTGCACTCAAAGCACAAAGGGCAGGGACATCATTACCAGTTGTGGGCAGTTTCCCAATGTACCCCTGATAGGAGTCAAGGGTTGCATCAATTACAACCCTCTGCTATTCAAAAGACAACTGGGCTATGCATTGGTCCACACTCCTAAGGCACAAGACTTGGCTGAGACTCTTTACTGTGAGAATAAGCCTAATCTGGCTATTGTCAGGCAAGCATCCTGGGCTTGGGACAATGTCCAAACTAAAGGAGTAACCATTCTTGGGAAGTGCAACAATGTGGCCTCAGCACAGTACTATGAGTGGTCCCATGCCAGGGCTCAATTTTCTGGGATGCCCTTCACCATGGAGGATATACCTGGACCATCTTCAGCACCATCTCATGTCACTGTCAGTTTAGAGGAGTTTGAGAAACTAAAAGAGAGAAATGAGAAGCTGACACAGGCTCTACAGAGGACCCTCTGGGAGAGGAGTGATGGTAGGATGGACATTGAAAGGTTAGAAAAGCTAAAGGTGGAGCATTTAGCCAGAATTGAGAAGTTTGAGGATTACATCAAGAAGTCAAGGGCTGGAGAGCAGATCTTGAAGAATGCCTGCAAAGAGGCTCAATTCCAGAAGGCCAGAACTGATTTGTATCTGAAGGAGAGCCAAGCTAGGTGGGTCAGGATAACCGAAGCTCGTACTCTGGAAAATAAGAGGACTCAGGACAAGATTGAGCAGTTGGAGGCTAGTGCAAAGGAGCAACAAGAGGCCCTGCTAGCAGCCCAAAGAGAGATCTCAGAGTTGAAGATTAAAGCTGGTGTGAAGAGGTCAAAGGACCAGAGTCAACACAAGAAGCTAGCTGCAGCTGTTACTACCAGGAATCTCCTTATCAGGAACCTTACAGAGCGTCCAGTTGATCCTGTGACTGAAGCACTTCTAAAGGAAGTTCAGGAGGATGAGTTTGGTCTTGGTGTCTGACTTTTGCTTGTTGTTACTTTCATTGCATTGTACTTTTCCTTTTTTGTTGTATTTTGACCCCTCAGAGGGCATGTATTGTAAAAAGAAACAAATTACCTTTTTGTAATATATGTTTTTGTTTGTTTAAAATCTCCAAGCAACATCAACAGCATCTTCTTCAAGGGTCTGGAAAGGTCAAAACCAAGTACCAAGCCGGATACCTTGGAAACAAATGAGCATAACTGCATTGCATACTAACCCTTCTGTTTGTTTTGTAGGTTTATTTTGTTATTATTACTAACTCTGTTGTGAACTCAGGAACTATTGCTCGACGACGGGTGTTCCCACTCAACCGTCCACACAGATATCCAACCCGCAACAACGTTCCGGGTATACAGATGGATCAGGTACAACAGGACCTTACAGAGGTCAGGGCTCAAATGGCCAATGAGAGACTAGAAATGAGGACTCAAATGACTCAGTTTATGGAGGTGATGAATAATATGGCTCAAAGCCATGAGAGATTGAGAGCACTGGTAGAGAGGCAGAATCAGGAAGACCCCCATCCAGGGACTGCTGGGACAAGCAACAATGAGAGAGTTCAGCCTCATGTCAACCCACCTGTATTTGGACCCCACCTTCATCTAGAGATCAACATCCCTGCTAATGTGCAAGGGAATGCTACTACAGGCAGAGTGCTGCAAGAGGACCCCTAGGAAGATCAGTTCACAGTGATGGGAGCTGGGGATGAGGTCTATGACAGAAGGCTAGATGAGATTTCTGAAAAATTGAGGTCCTTGGAGTCTCAAAATTCCCTGGGCTTTGATGTTATGGACATGGGCTTAGTGGACGGGGTCAGGATTCCCCATAAGTTTAAGCCTCCGTGTTTTGAAAAGTATAACGGAACCTCCTGTCCACGGACCCACTTGCAATCTTTTCTGGGGAGGTTGAAGGCATATACCATGGACGAAAAGCTATGGATGTTTTATTTTGAGGATAGCTTAACCTGAGCTTCAAGGGAATGGTACTCGCATCTGACTAGAGCAACCATCAGGTGTTGGAAGGATTTGGCAGAAGCCTTCATTAGACAATACCAGTATAATTTGGATATGGCACCCAACAGGACCCTCCTGATGGGAATGTCACAATCATCCAGGGAAAGCTTCCGGGAGTACGCCCATAGGTGGAGACAGCTTGCTACTACTGTCCAGCCACCTATGCCAGAGAGGGAGATGGCTGATATGTTTATGAACACCCTCCAAGGGACATACATTGATAGGCTAGCTGCCTTTTCTTCAACCAGCTTTGCAGATGTTGTTATAGCTGGAGAAAGAATTGAGAGCCTATTAAAGATGGGCAAAATTTCTGACAACGGTGCCAGCTCATCCAGCAACCCAAGAAAGCCTTTTGTGGGCCCAAGAAGAACTAGTGAGACTAATGCTATCCATACCAGCAGGGGCAGACCCCAGTATGTTCAAAGGTTAGTGGCAGCAGTCACCATTCCTTCTCCACTTCCTCAGCAATCAATGTATCAACCTCAGCAACAACCCCAGTACCAACAACAAACTCAGTACCCTCCTCAGAGAAACTACAACAACACCGGCAACAACAATCAGCAAAGACCATTTCAGCAGAGGCCATCTCAGGCCAATAGGGTGATTGATCCAATCCCTATGCCGTATGCCGCTTTATTGCCACAGCTCCTGAAGCTCAACCTGGTTGAGTTAAGGACGTTGGCACCACCAGATCCTTCCAGTCTACCCAGAAATTACGACATCAACGCCAGATGTGCATTCCATTCCAACGCACCTGGCCATAGTACAGAGAAGTGCAGAGCTTTGCACATGAAGGTACAAGACCTGGTAGATTCCAAAGCTCTAAACTTTGCACCACCACCAAATGTTAACAAGAACCCTATGCCAAACCACGGAGGACCCAGAATCAATGCTATTGAGGAAGACAAGCCGTCTTACTTAATAACCAGTGTGGGTCAGATTTGGACACCCTTGGTGGAGATTAAAGCTCAACTCCTTGAATGTCAGATGTTCCCGGGATGTGAGCTAGGATGTGCTTATTGCAACATTTCAGTGAATGGGTGTGATAACTTGAGAGATGGCATAGATGGTCTCATCCAGAGTGGCCTGCTTCAAATCCCAACATCGATTCCTACCAATCCAGCAATCTCATTAACAACTGTTCCCGAGTCTTCTACAACTGCAACAACCATTGTTCCAAACAACTCTTCAATCTCATCAACAAATGCTTCATCTGTCATTTCAACTGACCAGATATCAACAAACACCCCTTCTACAATTTCAGCACCACCTCATTCAGAATCTCCTACAACAGCAACACCCATCCATCCAACAATGTCTCCTACAACTTCAACAGCAAATGTCTCAACGGTTACGATTTATTATGATCCTGAAAATGATTCTGCCTACAACTCACAAAATGCCACTCCTATTAGAGCACCAGTCACAATATACTACGATCCACATACTATCATGGTCCCTTCTACAGTTGCAATCAGTCCAGTCACTATCACAGTACCTGGGCCAGTACCTTATGAAAGCAGTAATGCCATCCCCTGGCATTACGGCTCTGATCTATACTGCGAAGGACAGAAAATCACTCTTGAATCATCAACCCCTACACCACAAATAGATAATGTGGGAGGAGGCGGAGGCTTCACTCGAAGCGGACGTCTCTTTGCCCCACAAATTCAAAGACCCACTGCCGAAGCAGAAGCCGCTGCCAAGGCAAAAGGGAAGAACTTGGTGCAAGAAGAGCAGATTGTTAAGGAAGCTTTGAAAACACCTTTTGATCAAGAAGTTGATGAATTCATGAGAATCATCAAGAAAAGTGATTACAAGATAGTGGACCAGCTTCACCAGACGCCTTCTAAGATCTCCATTCTATCATTGCTTATGTGCTCCGAGGCTCATCGGAACGCACTACTAAAAGTCTTGCACGCAGCTTTTGTGCCAGAAGAGATCACCGTCAATCAGTTAGAAGCTGTGGTTGGAAATGTTAATGCTAGTCACGGGCTAGGGTTTACCAACACTGATTTGACTACGGAAGGCCGCAATCATAACAAGGCTTTGCACATTACCATGGAGTGTAAGGGTGCAGTTCTTTCCTATGTGCTGGTAGACACAGGGTCATCCCTCAATGTCTTGCCTAAAAAAGCCCTTGTGAAGCTGGAATATGAAGGATTGGCATTACGCCCCAGCAACTTGGTAGTGAAAGCCTTTGACGGTTCTAAGAGATCGGTTCTGGGAGAAATTGAGTTGCCTATAACGATTGGCCCACAAACTTTCAAAACAACCTTCTACGTGATGGATATACAGCCTGCCTACAGCTGTCTATTGGGTAGGCCATGGATTCACGCCGCAGGCGCCGTGACCTCAACCCTTCACCAGAAGTTAAAATTCGAGTGGGAGGGCCAAGTCGTTACTATCTGTGGAGAGGAGGATATTTTTGTTAGCCACCTGGCTACCTACAAATATATTGAGATGGATGGGGAGATCCACGAAACGATGAGTCAAGGGTTTGAGGCCCTGAACATAAATGAAACATCTGTTGTACCTGGAACCTCAATGACATCTTACCAACAAGCCCGGAAGGTTGTTGAAGAAGGGACTGCCCAAGGCTGGGGCAAGTTGCTGCCCGTAGAAGAGAAGAAGGATAGATTTGGGTTGGGTTACAAACCAACTCAACAAGATCAAGCGGAGGCTGCTAAAGAGCCCAATTTTGTCAGTGGGGGGATGCTCACCCCCGATGCAGTAAACAACTTGGAAGATGAGTCAGAAGAAGAACGCAACCTGGAGAGTTGGATACGTCCAAAGATCCCGGAGAGCAGTATCTCAAACTGGTCTTCCCAGGAAATTATAAGGGTTACTCCTGCAGAGTAATTATTATTTCCTGTATATTTTTAGCATGCATCAAGTCTTGCACCTTGCCCAAGATGACAAGACTCATTTTGTATCAGACATCATTTGCAAATGAGTCTTTTTTTTTTCTTTTCCGCTCACTGTTTTTCCATTTTTCTTTTTGTACAAAAAATAAATGGCATTGTTTTCAAAATGACAACTTTATTTCACTTTTGTAAACAAGATTAAAATCAATCACTAAAATAAACAAACTGAACCCTTGCAGAGAGTGCCTTCCAGACTGCACCGACAACAGCACGGCTATGACTTCGTATGACTTTGACAATCCAATCAATCAAGCTGATGACGGGGTTGAAGAAGAGTATGAGCTTCCTGAAGAGCTAGCCAGGTTGTTGAGACAAGAGGAAAGGGTTATCACTCCTCATCAGGAGGAGGTTGAAACGATTAATCTTGGTACAGATGAAGATGTGAAAGAAGTTAAAATCGGGGCCTGCTTACAAGACTCGATGAAGAGACAACTGATTGATCTGCTTCAAGAGTATGTGGACGTGTTTGCTTGGTCTTATCAAGATATGCCAGGGCTGAACACCGACATTGTTATGCACAAGCTGCCTTTAAGAGAAGATTGCCCACCAGTTAAACAGAAACTGCGCCGTACTCGCCCAGACATGGCAATGAAAATCAAAGAAGAGGTACAAAAGCAGTGGGACGCCGGGTTCCTTGCTGTAACTAGCTATCCGCTGTGGGTTGCTAACATAGTACCTGTGCCTAAGAAAGACGGAAAAGTGAGAATGTGTGTTGACTATCGGGACCTGAACAGAGCTAGCCCAAAAGACGACTTCCCATTACCTCACATTGATGTATTGGTGGATAACACGGCTCAGTTCTCGGTATTCTCCTTCATGGACGGATTTTCAGGATACAATCAGATTAAAATGTCACCTGAAGACATGGAGAAGACAACCTTCATCACACCCTGGGGCACGTTCTGTTACAAGGTGATGCCATTCGGACTGAAGAATGCTGGAGCAACATATCAACGGGCTATGGTGACGTTATTCCACGATATGATCCATAAAGAAATCGAATGTTATGTGGACGACATGATCGCCAAGTCCCTTACTGAAGAAGACCACCTGGTGAATCTGCTAAAGCTATTCAAGCGTCTGAGGAAGTACCAACTGAAGTTGAACCCCAACAAATGCACATTCGGGGTGCGATCTGGTAAGCTGCTGGGATTTATTGTAAGCGAGAAAGGGATTGAGGTTGACCCTGATAAAGTCAAAGCTATTCAAGAGATGCCTGCACCGAAGACAGAAAAAGAAGTTCGGGGGTTCTTAGGACGATTGAACTACATTTCACGGTTCATATCTCACCTTACGGCAACCTGTGAGCCTTTGTTCAAACTGCTAAGAAAAGAACAAACAGTCAGGTGGAATGAAGACTGCCAAAAGGCTTTTGACAATATCAAGGAATACTTACAAGAGCCTCCAATCCTTATGCCTCAAGTTGAAGGAAGACCTCTAATCATGTACTTGACAGTATTAGAAGAGTCAATGGGGTGTGTGCTGGGCCAGCATGACGAGTCTGGTCGAAAAGAGTATGCAATATACTACCTAAGCAAAAAGTTTACCGACTGTGAACAACGTTATTCACTGCTCGAGAAAACTTGTTGTGCTTTAGCGTGGGCTGCTCGCCGACTGAGACAGTATATGTTGACCCACACTACTTTATTGATATCAAAGATGGACCCAGTCAAGTATATTTTTGAGAAGCCAGCACTTACCGGACGGGTTGCAAGATGGCAAATGATCCTCATAGAATATGACATCCAATACACATCTCAGAAAGCCATCAAGGGCAGTGTATTATCTGAATATCTTGTTGAGCAACCTATTGATGATTACCAGCCTATGAGATTTGACTTCCCTGATGAAGACATCATGTTCATAAAAGCAAAAGATCATGAAGAGCCTGTTCACACTGAAGGGCCTGACCCGGAAGAAGAATGGACTATGATGTTTGATGGGGCTGTTAATATGAATGGTCGTGGTGTTGGTGCAGTACTCATTACACCTAAAGGAGTTCACATGCCTTTCTCGGCAAAACTCACTTTCAACTGCACTAACAACGAAGCTGAATACGAAGCTTGCATTATGGGTCTTGAGGAAGCCATTGACCTCAGGATCAAGACATTGACTGTATTCGGAGATTCAGCTCTGGTAGTTAATCAAACCAACGGAAAATGGTACACACACCAGGATCATCTGATACCTTACCGGGATTATACGAGGAGATTACTCACTTTTTTCACAACAGTCAAGCTTGAGTATATCCCTCGAGACGAGAATCAGTTTGCAGATGCTCTGGCTACCATTTCATCCATGATCAAAGTACAAGCTGCCAACTTTGTACCTCAAATTTCAGTATCCAGACTTGACAGACCAGCATATGTGTTCGCAGCAGATACTGTCAAAGACGATAAGCCTTGGTTTCATGATATTAAGTGCTTCTTGGAGGATCAAACATACCCACCTGGGGCATCTTCCAATGATAAGAAGACTTTGAGAAGGCTTGTTGGAAGTTTCTTCCTGAATACTGATGGTTCCCTATACAAGAGAAACTTTGATATGGTACTCCTCAGATGCGTTGACAGAACAGAAGCAGACTTGTTAATGCATGAAGCGCACGAAGGATCCTTTGGTACCCATGCAGGAGGACATGCGATGGCTAAGAAATTGCTAAGATCAGGATATTACTGGATCACAATGGATGCTGACTGTTGTGCCTACGCCAGAAAATGCCATAAATGCCAGATTTATGCGGATAAGGTGCATGTGCCTCCCAATCCTTTGAATGTGATGTCTTCACCCTGGCCCTTTGCTATGTGGGGCATCGACATGATTGGCAAGATTGAGCCGACTGCTTCAAACGGCCACAGATTCATCCTGGTTGCCATTGACTATTTCACCAAGTGGGTCGAAGCAGCTTCCTATGCAAACGTTACAAGACAAGTGGTAGCCAGATTTCTGAAGAGAGATATCATCTGTCGATACGGAGTTCCCGAGCGAATCATTACTGACAATGGTTCCAACTTGAACAACAAAATGATGGCAGAGCTATGCCGGGACTTCAAGATCCAGCACCACAATTCTTCTCCTTACAGGCCAAAGATGAATGGTGCTGTCGAGGCAGCTAATAAGAATATCAAGAAGATTGTGCAAAAGATGGTAGTTACCTACAAAGACTGGCATGAAATGCTACCATTTGCCTTGCATGGGTACCGTACGTCAATCAGAACATCCACTGGGGAAACACTGTATCAACTCGTGTATGGTATGGAAGCAGTCCTACCTGTTGAAGTTGAATTACCCTCCCTGCGGGTACTGATGGATGTTAAGCTAAACGAAGCGGAATGGGTCCGGTCCCGATACGAACAACTGAGTCTGATTGAAGAAAAGAGATTGGCTGCAATCTGTCATGGGCAGTTATATCAGAAAAGAATGAAGAAAGCCTTCGATCAGAAAGTCAGGCACCGAGAGTACCAAGTAGGAGATCTTGTGCTGAAAAGAATCCTCCCTCCTCATACAGACCACAGGGGCAAGTGGACTCCGAACTATGAAGGACCATTCGTAGTAAAGAAAGTTTTCTCAGGTGGAGCACTAATGCTCAGCACCATGGATGGTGAAGACTTCCCGTCCCCTGTGAATTCAGATGCAGTTAAAAAATACTTCGCATAAAATGACCCGCTGGGCACAAAAACAGAATGTAAGTCCAGGCAAAAATAGGGCATCCCGACGAGTCAAAAACAGAATAAAAGACTCGGGCAAAAATAAGGGAAATAAACAAAAGATGTACACCCGCTGAGATTGAAAAGCCGCATTGGACAACTTAGGCAAAAATGGGTATCCTGATGGATTGAAAACCCGAAAGGGCGATCCATGCAAAATAAGGGAATAAGCGAACAACTGCATCCTGAATTCGTCTGTATCGTTTACGACTTGGTAAGCTTCGAAAGGATAAGGCTTCACTCAGAATCAGCCTCCTTCAGAAAGCAAGACGAGAAGAACGTCAAAAGTCATACAAGTCATAGCGAAGGGGAAGCTCCTTGAAGCGTCGTCGACATTGCCAGCATTTTGTTTCTCAATTTGTAACAATCTCTTCATTTTAGGAGATATGTTTCCTTGACTGTATCTTGCCAATTCAGGGCACATGAACTAATAAAATCATATTTTCAGTCGCGTCTCGCCTTGTACATTTTATTTTATTTTGCAAAGAATGTCTGATGTCTCTAATTACTGATTGCATAAATACAGATGTTTTTCTTCAAAAATAAAAAATACATGCTTGTAGGGAATATACTTACTCTCGGGAGTGTCTAAACTCCTATCATGGAAATCCAGTAAGGGATACCTCGGGATTACTTGTGCGCTTCCTTATCTTTGCAGGATTGCAGGTATCCAAGATGCAACATGGGGAATGTAAGCTTCATCCCAGCAAGCTGGCAAATCAACACTAAGTCTTAGCACCCGAAGTGTTCTCTCCCCAGCTGGGCTGCCACTTGATACCTTCCCCAGCCGAGGTACCAATCATTCTTCCTCATCAGCTAAGTACAAAAGCCAGGGAACCATCTCCCCACAGAGCATCAATCTCTATCCAGAAGAGCAACGCATGAAGGAATCACAACAGAGTGACGAAAGCTTCTACAAACCCCAGCTGGGTCCCTTATTACCAAGATGGGTCTATCATTGACCCATTTCTCCAAGCAGATGCATCTCATCAGATCTACCAATGATCTCATCCCCAGCTGGGATGTCCACTTCAAACAGATCAACCAGAGATCTTCACAACAACGGGATCCGAATCCCGGTTTGGTATCTTTGCATAATCATGGCATTCGCATCATATTCACCCACAAAGCGTAGCATTCCGTCTAATACGGAGCATTACGGCAAAAATCCAACATATTGCATAAACATAAGCCATGTTATGAATCAAACGCTTGTGAATAATGATAATCCATCAACATACAGAAAACTCCCACAAATTCCCCAGCAAAGAGCTAAGGCTAAAACAGTGGCCTTACACTCCCAAACATCAGTATATACTCCTCGTGGCACCCGTCCGTGTCATATCCCCAGCAGAAAGCCGAAGTATCCCCTTTGCACTCACAGATACATATACTTATACACATTTCCTTGACACTCATCCGTGTCACCTTCCCCAGCACAGTAACCTAAAACACTTTGTATATCATATACTTTGTTTATACTATACTCTTCTCCTTTTGACACTCGTCCATGTCACTCTCCCCAGCAAGTTAAAAACTCATCCTTACACTACTCATGTTACTCTTATACAGATACTCGTTCATATCTTATATACACCACTTAAATCCCCACAGATTCAACACTCGTCCGTGCTCTCTGTTAACCAGTTGGTACCCATTCGTATCATCATCTTAGAACATGCGTCAAGCGTTTGTTTCTACCTGATACTCGTCCGTATCATAGTCTTGAGGATGCTCGTCCGCATTTTTAATCCATACACTGTGTCAAACACTCTTGTCTTCTTGAATATAGACACTCGTCTGTGTCTACTATTCCCTAGAAGAATCCCTCCAGATTCAACACTCGTCTGTGTTCTTTGTTAACCAGTTGATACCCATCCGTATCATCATCTCTGAACACGTATCGGTTTTTGTTTCTACCCGATACTCGTCCGTATCGTAGTCTTAAGGATGCTCGTCCGCATCTTTAATCTATACACAACATCTAAACACTTATACCTTTTGTTTCTTGGATATAAACACTCGTCCGTGTTTACTATTCCCCAGTAGATCACCAACAAAGCAATTTTTCTTTTTTATCTGACATTCGTCCTATGTCATGATAAACCTCGAGAGCAGCCGTCCCTTGCTAGGTGGTCGTCCTCCACCTCTTGATGGTCGTCCTCCATCATGCTCGTCCGATGGCCGTCCCCATCGTTGACCTTTTATCCGGCCTTCGTCCTGTATCGTGATATTTAGCAGTCGTCCCCTGCTAAGTGGTCGTCCTCCACCTCTTGATGATCGTCCTTCATCATTTTATCCAATGGCCGTCCCCATTGTTGATCTTTGGTTATCTGACATTCGTCCTATGTCATGATAAACCTCGAGAGCAGTCGTCCCCTGCTAGGTGGTCGTCCTCCACCTCTTGATGGTCGTCCTCCATCATGCTCGTCCGATGGCCGTCCCCATCGTTGACCTTTTATCCGGCATTCGTCCTATGTCGCGATATTTTCGGCAGCCGTACCCTGCCAGGTGGTCGTCCTCCACCTTAGATGACCGCCCCTCATCTTACCCAACAGAGCAGCAGTCCCCTGCTAGGTGATCGTCCTTCACCTTTGATGACCGTACCTCATCATCTTTTTATTTCATTTATTCTTTAACCCGATGGCCGTCCCCGTCGTGGTCCCTTTTCCTTTCAGTTTAGCCCGATGGCCGTCCCCATCGTTGGTTACTTTACTTTATGAACTTGATGGCCGTCCCCATCATTTTTCATTAATCCCCAGAGAATATTACAGCCTTACTTGATGGCCGTCCCCATCATAATTCCTTTTATCCCCAGCATGTCGGCCGTCCCCGTCATTACTTTATTTTCCGCACTTTTCCAGCATGTCGGCCGTCCCCGTCATTACTCTTCCCCCAGCAGTCGTCCTCTGCTCGACGGTCGTCCTCCGTCGCCCATACTTTATATATACTTTATTTTCCTTTTACAATCTATATCCCTTTTCTTCTTCATTCTGTGAGTGCAAATTTTGGACTGTCTTTGGTATTCAACCACAAGTTATCTTGTTTGCCTGATAAGCTTTTGCTTACATCCTGCACAGCTAACTCATGTTTGAATAGGGGCAGATGTAAACACCCCAAATTTTCCCACACCCACTCACACCATGGCTTGTTATCATTTCATATGCATAAACACAATCATAACATCTCATACCACAATTTTGAGTCATTGCATTGGTTCTAAGTCATCTGCATCTAGGGTTTGTGATCTGAGCAATCCAAGAGCCTCTTGAGCCATCCCAAAGGTCATCAATCACTTAAAAAGGGTCCATGTGTGTTCAAGTATCATATTATATCCTCTCAAAGTCAAGAATGCCAAAGAATCACAAGAACTGAGATTGGTATGGAAGCAGAGCCAGGTTTGACTGCACAGATGACCTAAAATTAGGGTTTTGGTTTCAGAGGCCATAACTCCAAATTTTTTTGGTCATTCTTGTTTCTATTGGTCTCTATATGGTATAGGGAGTATGCATATCAATTTTCATGAAGAAATTCCATGGGGAAGTCATCTGATCAAGAGTTGACTTTTCAAGCAAGTCAGTGCAAAATCAGGGCATCTGAGGCCCCCAATGACCCAACCCAAAGGTTTTCTTCATCATTTTGAGTGTATATGATCTTTATTTGATCATAGAAGAAGTGGGAAGTTCACAAAATTCAAGAATTTCAAGTCTTTTGCAAAGTTGACTTTTTGGGCAAGTTTGACTTTTAATGAAATTGCCATTTTAGGCAACTTTTTCAACCCTTACTTTTTGATCCAAATATGCTTCAAATGGAAAAACTTTGGTCATGAAAGTTGTAGAATAGATCTTTCCCTTTTCAAAAAGTACAAGAACATGGCCTAATTCATTTTTGATCAAAAGTTATGGCTTGCCAAAGTTGGCAAAAATCACTAAATTTCAAGTTATGCACCAAAGAGGCAAAGTTGTAAATTCATTTCTCAAGGAAAATTGGGCTGTCAAATGCATTTCTAAACTTCACAATATGATCATACAACACATAAAAGTCAGATTGCACCCAAAGAATCACATGTTTTATGGCCCATGGATCAAGTTTCTTTCATAAGAACCAAAGGCAAGGCAAGTTGCAAAACTCATCATAGCTTCTCATCCACTTGCTGGCTAGCTTGCTGATCAATCCTAGGCCCTTCCTCACATCATGCTGCGCAGCACACCCTCTTTGTACTAGGCTAGCAAGTGGCCCATGCTTCTCTTACACAAACTTGACCTTTTGGCAAAAGCACCCATACCAATCAATAAAGCACATGTCACTTCTTCTGACCAATCACAATTCTTTATACTAATCAAATGCAAGCCAAACACAACAAGAAGCAAGCCTGAAACCTCCCACATGACAGCATTCTCATTTTCACCCTCTTGAGCAAAAGCTTTCGAAACTCATCATACAACTCACAAACACACAAACTAACTTCATAGATCAACTCAATACACCTTCCTGGTCACAAAGCACCCCTCATCCTTGTCTTAAACTGCCAGAATCACAAATACGATTCTCACCTCACCTTGAGTAGAACCCCTGCCAGCTTCCAAACCAGCCATCACAAACTCTTTCTAAGCATCAAGACTTCATAAGGGGCCTAAAAGGAGTGGATTGCACGAAGAGAGAAGGTCAGAAAGTTGCAAACTGAAAAGCTTCAAACTCAGGTAGCTTCATGAACTTTTTTTCCAGAATGTGTATTTTAAGTTCCTAGATGAATCTACATGCTTCCCTGATCATGAATATGTGATTGTTTTTGAAAATGAGTGAAAAATGAGGATGTATGCAATGTCTGAAACTTTTGCCCTAAAAACTGTTTGGCTTCGATTCGTTTGATTGATGAAGAAAAAATGAGATTTGAGTTAGGGTTTTGATTCAGGGGGATGTGGGGTTGATTTCTGTCCTTTTAGTTTTCGTTTTAGTGAAGTTTTGAGGGTTTTGGGGATTTTCAGGTGGGGTTCCCGCCGGAGAAGACGACCGGAGGTCTTCTCCGGCCACCTGAAAATGATTAGGGCTAATCCTTGTGTTTAATGAAGTTTGAATTTGGTCCCTTGGATGTGTTGACTCGCGCGCATTTGGACGCCCAGGATCACTCTATTTTGCCCTAATCCTAGTTGACTTTATTAATCAGGATTAATTAATTCATAAATCAGAAATTAACTCAGTTTGAATGTGGGCCTTTAGATTGCGCGCGCAGTCAACCATTTATTTCCCAGATTCAATCCTGGCTCTCCATTGCGTTTACTTTTCATTTTCTTTAATTTTTAATCCATTTATTTTGTATTTCTTTCTCCATTTATTTTAAAATAGCAAAATCATTTTAAAAATTCTGAAATTTTTTGTACAAACTTTTATTTAATTTCAGAAACCAAAAACATTTTTATTTTTATTTTTTGCATTGAAAATTATTTTTAAATCATTTAAAAGTTTATTTTTAATTAATTAATGAGAATTAATTAATTAAAAATACTTTTAGGTATTTAAAAATCACCAAAAATTCATGAAACCTTTAAAAACATTTAGAAACATTGTCCAACCCTCAAACCAAATTTCTTTTTTGATCTTGATGCATTTTGATAATTTTCCATGGAATTAATTCATTTTCAAAGCATTATTTTGATCCAAACTTCCAAAAATCATTTCTGCCTAACCATTGAGAATTGGACCTTGATTCTTTTTGCATTACATTGTGTTTAGCATGTAGTTTGTGAGATTAAATTGGCATGATTTGATCTTTCATTTTTCATTTGTTTGGCATTTTTCTTGTTAAGGTACCCAAAAACCCTAGAAATTTTAGGAAATTCATAACCCTAATTAGGTTAAGAGTTGGAACCTCTCCTTTGGGCAGTGAGTTAGTATAGGTTTAGGGATCCTTTGAATGCATTTTCAATTTTTTATCTTGGTGTTTGCTTCTGATTTTGGTTTTTGTTTGATGCATTGATCATAAACCCTAATTTGAGCTTCCATAAGCATCCATCTTGCATTTGCTTGCATACCTTGACTTGCCATAGCATTTTTTTGCATTCATTTGATTCATGTGACATCTTAAGACATATTGAAAGCATGTTTGATCATTGCATCTTGCACTTGCCATGTTGTATCCCATTTGCATCTCATAAACTTTTCATGTATGTTCATGGTTCTTAACTTGTTTCATTTGCATCCATAAGCTTGTATGATCATCCCCATGTGTTGTTTCATGTTTTTAGCATCTCATAGCATCATTAACATCATGTATGTGCTTCTGGTTTTGTTTCTCATCATGCCATTTCATTCCATTTGGCATTGCATTGCATTTCTTTCACTAACTTTTCAGGTGGTAAATAACTTTGAGAAGTGAATTTGCCTTCACTTCTCATATTTTCTTTTCATCTCTCTCTTGCATCCATGCTGCATTTTGTTATGTGTTTAAGATTGAGCTTGCTCATTCTTCTTCTTCTTACTTTCTTTCCTCAAGTGACTTGACTTCTTGAATGGAGCAAGTTACTTTACTTCTCCTGATCCTTTCATCTTCTTCCTGGTGGTCCCATTGAAGATCTTTCTTGTTAAACCTCACAAACCTTAGGAACAACCAAGCATGACAATGATTAGGGTTTTGATTAGTCCCCCACTTAGTTTTGCCTTTGTGTCTCATTGAGTCTTCTCTTCTCATCTCATAATCAGGGACTAAACCCTAAAGGCTTTAAGGCTTTGTGATTAAGCTTATGCCTGCATCCTTCTATTAGGATGGAGTGTATAACTTTAATCCTAAGTGTTAAACCCTTATTGTGTTTAAATCCTTTAATCAATTCACTTAATAATCATCAAGACATCAAGCTTGTAACTTGGGCCTTGCATTAGGGTTCTAATTCTTCCTTAATTGGTTAAGAAGGACTAACCCTAGTGTTAATGGACAAGTCCTCCTCAAGTTATCTTACAAATCCTAAAAATCACTTCTTCATCATATCAATAAATAAAATCCACTTAATAAAGGCTTTGTTTTGTCATGAGTTTAATCCCTAATCATGGATTAAGTTGAGGAGCTTTCCTCAGCTTAAACATTCTCATTTATTATCCTTCTATTAGGATGGTGTAATGAGTCTGTTTAATCCTTGATTATGGCTTAATCTCATTACTTAACACTAAACGAAAAACACCAAAAACATCTAAATAATCACAAGTAGGTTAATGATCTTAATCCTACACCATGGTGATTAAGTGTGAGAAGCTGACTTCACACTTAAGGTATTCTCATTACCCCTAATCAGAGGGAAGATGTGATGAGTTTACTAAATCCATTGGTTTAGGCTTAAGCTCATTAACTTATGAAAACTTCAAAAAGCAATAAAAGACTGAAAACTCAAAAACAAACAATAATCGTCTCCTTCGGGATTCTTTTCTCATCACCTTCACTCACAAACGAGAACCTGCTTCTTCCGTCTAGTGCAAGACAGTTTGCATCTGTGCCAGACAGATCATACACTTGAGCATAGACAAGTAAGCAGTTCACAAGTCAATTCATCTTTCAGTCTCTTTGGGTCGAACTACGGTGTTCTGACTTCCTCATTGCACGAGAGGATACGTAGGCATAACTTAACAGTTATCGAACAAAAGTCTCTGTATATTCCCCCTCTTTCCAGCATCATCCTTTTAGCCTCATATTCTTGAGCATTTCATTCTTGTTCCTACACTGACACTGTACATTTATACACTTCACTTCTTTTACACTGACATTTGCATCCTTTTCCAGCTCTTTCATACACAAATTGCACTGACACTACCCCTTTAAAACACAAATCTTTTAAGCGTGGATCCCGTCGAGTACGACGGACAATCTGGGTGCTAATACCTTCCCAGGTTGTAACCGACCCCCTTTCTCAGTCTCTCTGGTTCGCAACCGTCTTATCCATCCCTTTCTAGGTCTATGCAGCATTGCCTTTCCTCCGGGATAAAAATGCCTAGCTGGCGACTCTATTCATTTCCCTGTGAGTTCACTCCTGTGTGTTCTCGCACCTCCTTTCGCCGACCGTTCGCGTCTGTACCATGTTTGAGCCTAGTCTCGTCTTTTGGGAGCGACAAACCTAAGAAAAGATGGATAAGACGGTCGCGAACCAGAGAAATTGAGAAAGGGGGTTGGTTACAACCTAGGAAGGTATTAGCACCCAGATTGTCTGTCGTACTCGACGGGATCCACGCTTGAAAGTTTCTGTTTTAAAGGGGTAGTGTCAGTGCTATTTGTGTGCAAAAGCTGGAAAAGAATGCAAGTGTCAGTGCAAAAGAAATGTGAAGTGGAACAAGAGAGTGTCAGTGTAAAGAAAGAATGTGAAGCTCAAGACTATGAGGCTTAAAGAATAATGCTTGAAGAAGGGGGAATATACAGAGACTTTTGTTTGATAACTGTTAAGTTATGCCTACGTATCCTCTCGTGCAATGAGGAAGTCAGAACACCGTAGTTCGACTGAAAGGTGAATTGACTGATGAACTGCTTACTTGTCTATGCTCAAGTGTATGACCTGTCTGGCTCAGGTGCTAACTGTCTTGCATTAGACAGAAGAAGCAAGTTCTCGTTTGTGGGTGAATGAGATGAGAAAAGAATCCCGGAGGAGACGGTTATTGTTTGTTTTTGTGTTTTCAATCTTTTATTGCTTTAGGATTTTGTCATAAGAAAATGAGCTTAAGCCTAAACTACGAGTTAGAAAACTCATCACATCCTCCCTCTGATTAGGGGTAATGATAATACCTTAAGCATGAAGTAAACACCTCACACTTAGTCACCATGATGTAGGATTAAGATCATTAACCTACTTGCAATTATTTAGATGTTTTTTTTTTGTTTTTGTTTAGTGGTAAGTAATGAGGTTAAGCCATAATCAAGGATTTAATGGACCCATTACACCATCCTAATAGAAGGATAATAAATGAGAACATTTAAGCTGGGGAAGGCTCCTTAACTTAATCCATGATTAGGGATTAACCTCATGACAAAACAAAGCCTTTGTTAAAGTGAATTTTAGTTAATGGTAAAATTAAGAAGTGGATTTTATGATTTGTAAGACAACTTGAGGGGGACTTGTCCATTAACACTAGGGTTAGTCCTTCTTAACCAATTAAGGAAGAATTAGAACCCTAATGCAAGGCCCAAGTTACAAGCTTGATGTCTTAGTGATTATTAAGTGAATTGATTAAGGGATTTAAACACATTAAGGGTTTAACACTTAGGATTAAAGTTATACACTCCATCCTAATAGAAGGATGCAGGCATAAGCTTAATCACAAAGCCTTAAAACCATGAAGGCTTAGTCCCTGATTATGAGATGAGAAGAGAGACACAAAAAATGACACAAAGGTAAAACTAATGGGGGACTAATAAAACCCTAATTGTGATCATGCTTGGGTATTCCTAGGGTTTATAAAGTTTGCAAGAAAATCTCAAGAGAAAAGCCACCAAGGAAGAAACAGGATGAAGGAAGGGGAAGCAGAAGAAGCAAGACAACTTACTTCACTTAAGAAGATAAGTTGCTTGAAGAAAGAAGGTGAGGAGAGAACATGAATGAGCAAGCTCACTCTAATTCACAAGTAAAAATGCAGCAATGGATGCATAAAAGAGATGAGAAGAGATTATGAGAAGTGAAGGCAAATTCACTTCTCAAACACTTACCACCTTAAAAGTTAGCAACAAGAAATGAAATGAAATGAAAATGAGATGAAATGCAAAGATGAAAAACCAAAGTCAGAAGCATATCCATGATGCAAATAATGTATGAGATGGTATGAAAACATGTCAAGAAATGAGGATGATCATACAAGTAATGAAGATGCAAATGAGACATGAAAGGAGACATGGAAGTTCATGAAAACTTATGAAATGCAATGGATACATAACATGGAAAATGGATAATGCAATGATCAAACGTGATTCTAATGTGTCCTAAGATGTCTTATATGTCATGTGGATGAACAAAATGTCATGGCAAGTTCATGTATGCAAGCATATGAAGAATGAATGCAAATGAAGGCAAAAATTAGGGTTTATGTACAAGATGCAATGCAAAAAATCAAAATCAGAAGCAAATGACAAGATAAAAAATTGAAAATGGGATCAAAGGGACCCTAAACCTATACAAGTTCACTTCCCAAAGGGGAAGGTCAGAAGCTAAACCCTACAGACTTATGATTTTCCTAAGTTTCTAGGGTTTTAAGGATGATCCTAAAGGGAAAATGCCAAAAAATTGAAAATTCATCATAAAAATGAAACAAAAATGTTTTTAGATGCTTGAAAGTATGTAGAACACAATGCAAAAAGAACCATTCACAAACTCAACTTGGATCAAAAGTTATGAATTTTTGAAGTTAGGGTTTAAAATATTTAAATTAAAGAACCCTAATTCAAATGAAAATTATCAAAGTATGATCAAAACCAAAAAGAAATTTGTCTTGTGAGTTTGTAAATGCTTCTAAATGTTTTAAAATTTTCTCTGAATTTTTTTGGGATTTTTAAATACTTAAATGTATTTTTAATTAATTAATTCTCATTAACTTATTAAAATTAATCATTTAAATGATTTAAAAATAATTTTTAATGCAAAAAATAAAAATAAAAATATTTTTGGGTCCTGAAAATTAATAAAAGTTTTGATAAAAATTTCCAGAATTTTTTGATGCATTTTACTATTTTTAAAAATTCGTGCAAATAAAATAGAAACAAATGAAATAAATATTAAATAAATGAGAAAAAAGGGAAAGTCAGCTAATCCTAGGGCTGAGGTTTAAAGTTAGATTGGAGGGAATTCACTCTGCGCGCATCTGGATGGCTGACATTCAAACTACGCTAATTATGATTAAAGCCCTAATCTGAACCCTAATGACTTTCAGGTGACCGGAACAGTGTTCCGGTCATCTTCTCCGGCCATCCACTCTTGCTATCTCACTCAATCCGTAAAATTGAACCACCAAACTCTCCAGAAATGATCCCCACCCCATTCTAAACAAGATTCAGCCATCAAACAACATTTATTTCACATGAACAATGAGATTTGAAGCAAAACGGAAAATCTTTCAGAAATTTCAAAAGCTTTATACATGCTTAAAACTTAATCATTTTCAAAATCAAAAGGTGCAGTGTGATCAGTGAAGCATGGAGAACAATCTAAGAACTTAAGAAATCATTTCTGGAAAATTTGTTCTTGAGGTTACCTGAACTGAAGCTTTCGAAAATGGCACTGTCTGGCTGCTTCTCTTCTTCAAAACCCCTCCAATGATCTCCCTCAAGAGTTTGCAATGCTTGGTTGGAGTTTATGTGGCCTCTATGTGCAGTTGGCTGAAGCTCAGGTCAAGGAATGTGAAAATCGTGTTTTTGATATGGGGTGTTTCAAGGCAAAGTGAAGGGTGGGAAATGATCAGTGATGAATGTGGAGTTGAATGGTGGAAAAAGTTTGGAGATTTGTTGGCTGAGCTATGAGTTTCGAAAGCTCTTGCAAGTTGGAATGATTTTGTGTATGCTGAGCAATCTGAAGTGTTAGGCTGCAATGTTGTGTGTTATGGCTTGGGTTTGATCCACATAACAAGTAGTGATAGGCCAGAGAGTGGGTGGTGGCTATAGCTGATTGGTATGGGCTTCTTGCCCAAAAGTCAAAAGTTTTTGTCCTTGAGGTATGGGCTGGTTTAGAGGTGGTACAATGGGGTGTCTGGTTCAGCAAGGATCAAGGATGTCCATGGAATTGGTTTTGAGGCAATTCAGCAAGTGTATGAAGGGTTGTGTATCATTTTGCAATTTCATGAGGTTTTGGCCCCTTTGAGATTTCTTCATGGGCAAGGCATGAAACTTGGGATTTCTTTGGGCAATTCTGAATTATAGGTCATGTATGATGTTTGGGTAATGGTTAGAAGTCATTTTGAAGTCACAAATTGGTTTGACAAGAGTTTTTGCAAGTTTCCCTCTTTGGTACATAAGTGAAATTTTGTGATTTTTCCCAACTTTGCAAGGCCATATCTTGAGTTCTATGATGAATTAGATCAAGTTCTTGTACTTTTTGAAAAGGGAATGATCCAATCTACAACTTTCATGACCAATAATTTTTCATTTGTATCATTTTTGAATCAAAAAGAGGAGGTTGAAAAACTTTCCCAAAATGGCAAGTTTGCATTACAAGTCACTTTCCCAAAATGGAAACTTTGCAAATGGCTTGAAATTCTTCAATTTTGTGAACTTATAACTCCTTCTAAGATCAAATAAAGATCATATACATCCAAAATGATGGAGAAGACCCTTTGGTTGGATGATTGGGGGCCTCAGATTCCCTGATTTTGCACTGACTTGTTCAAGAAGTCATTTATTGATCAGATGCCTTCCCCATTGAATTTTTTCATGAAAATTGGTATGCATGATCCTTACATCATATAGAGACCAATAGAAACAATAATGACCAAAAAATTTGGAGTTATGGCCTCTGAAACCAAAACCCTAATTTTAGGTCATCTGTGCAGTTAAGCTTGGCTCTGCTTCCATGCCTTTCTCAGTTCTTGTGATTTTTTGACTTCCTTGATCTTGGGAGGATATAATATGATGCTTGAACATACATGGACCCTCTTGAGATGATTGAAGACCTTTGGAAAGGCTCAGATGGCTCAGGGATTACTCAGATCACAAACCCTAGATGCAGATGACTATGAACCAATGTAATGAAGCAAAAATGCAATATGAGATGATATGATTGAACTTATGCAAATGAAAAGAATCACAAGCCATGGTGAAATGAGTGAGGGAAAATTTGGGGTGTTTACAACGTTGAGAGTGAGTGAGATGAGAAAAGAATTCCCGAAGGAGAGGCGTTTATTCTTTGTTCAGTGTTGTTAGGAGTTTTCTTCTTTGAGGTTAGCACAAAAAAGTGTACATGTAACACCCCAAAACTACCCGGCGAAAATTTCATAAATCAGAGTTTCAAAATTCACCTTTTAAAATAGGATGTCACATTTTCGACTTTAAAACAACAATTAACATTTATCGTATATTCAACATGGATACATAACACTTAAACATCGAGAGACAAATAACGACATTATTTATTCTTTAAACCAAAACATATTTTACAACTTCGCAGCGGATTTTCAATTATTCAACTAAACATGGTATAGCTTGTTATTCAACTTAAAACAACATAACAACAACTTAATCATACTGAAACAACTTAAAAACAACAACTAAAACAACTAAGCATCCAAATAATAATTCACGACTAAATACTTATTCCTGACTTAATCTATTAACTTCTGATTATCAACAAAATGGTCCAAACAATTCTAACAACATATCCAACAATACTCGGAGAATATTCCATATTGTCTTCCACAACTTATATCAACTTAATTAATTAAATTTGACTTAAACCAACTTATAATGATCAACATAATATTCCGATATTTTGGAAATCAACTTAAATCAACACGACATAACACAACATACTACAATTATTTTTAAATAAATAAACGGGTGTTACAGTACCTAAGTCTTGCTCAATGGGATGTGTACTTCTTACATCATCCCGAAATGGAATGGATAAGAGGCGCACCTACCTATGGGGGAAATCCCCAAATCTATTCCAACAGATGAAGGCTTAGACACACTAGCCTGCTGAACTTTATTAAGTGTTTTTGTTTTTTTTGGTTAAGAAGTGTTTTTTAGCTATTCTTTGTGAAGTGATATCATGATAATACCTATTCATCATGATAGATACCCTACACCTCACCCCGAAATGGGATGTGTGCAAGTACCCCATGGAAAAGTCTCTTGGCACATGAGAAGACTTGTCAGTTATTAAGTGTCTTGAAGTTATTGTCTGAGATGAGAAGAGAGAACACCAAAAGGATCTCAAAGTTGAAAGACTAGGGGGGACTAACAATCCTAAGTTTTATCATGCATGGGGTTCCTAAGTTAGTCTGGTTTGAATTCTATCCTAATGAAGAAGAAGGAAAGAAGAAAAGACAGAAGAAGAAGTAGAAAGGAGCAAAAGGAATCAACTTACTTCATAAGAGAAGATAAGTTGATCCTAAAGGGGGGTGAAGAAGAAGTTAAGCATAGATAGCCTAAGCACATCACAAACACAAGTATAGAAAATTAAAGAAGTGAAGGAAGAGGTTGAGATGTAGAAGCATCATCCACACCTCTCAAGCTTACCAAAGCCTATGAAAAGTTAGAAGTATTCACATAAAGGCATAAGAAGTTCAAACAAACACAAGTCATGAAGGAACAAAGGTCTAAACATTAAAACCCACACAAGTCAGAACCTAATGGTCACAATAGACCTCTAAGGTTATTCATGCAAACTTAATAAAAAAATAAATGGGATAAGTCCCACAAACATCTAACAAGTTACCAAAGAAGAAGTGAGATGGAAGTAAGTGAACAAGTAAGGCAAACAAGTTAAAGTTCAACAAGTTAAGTCATAGTCGAAAGCTAAACATCTTAATCATGTGCCTAAACAAAGGATTAAAACATCACTCAAAGCACTTAAGCACATATCCAAGCAATAGGAGAAGAAGTGGAGTGAAGTGAATCATGATTCATGCTTGTGAAAGAAATGACTTGGTGCACAAGGTAAACATAGAACAAGTTAAGATGAAACCCACATATCACAACCAGAAGTCATACATCCTGTCAACAAGCCTCAAACAAGTCCTCATATGATGGCACAAGTGCCTTCCTTAGAAAACAAGAAAGTCATGGCCAAAACATTCACAAATTAGACAATTCAAGGTTCAAGCATCAAAGAAATACCAAACATGCTTCAAAAATTATGACATTAAACCCCAAAGGACCTCAAACATGTATAAGCATCAAGCAAATGTTGCAAGACAAGAATCAGAACCAAAGGAATTCAAACAATTAGGCAAAACAAAGTTAGGGTTCCACATACTTAATTATAAAGTAACACTTCAAAATTCACCCAAACAAGGCCTAAAAATCAGCACAAAAATATCTAAGATACTTCAACATGTTCTCAAAATATAGCAATAAGAATCAGGTTCATTGCTCTTGTGGAACTCAAGATAGAAATTAATAAGCCAAGGTACTCATGGAATAAAGAAATTCAAAGGAAAATAAAGGAAAAACTAATTCAGAGGTCTAAAATAAAATAAATAAAATTTGGAAAAATAAAAGAAAGATCAAAGATCATAAAAATATTTTTGTGAATTTTTATAGTGATTGGAAGTATTTTAAACAAATTAAAATGAGACATGTTAAAAAAAGAAAATAAAAAAGAAGGATGAACAACAATGGGGTGTATTAGCAAAAACAAAATAAACATGAACTATGTTGATACGCGGATGGGCCTGGATATAGGGGGCGAATAGCATTCTGGGGGAAGGCCCAAGCGAATTTCATTAATGCACCACAACATATAATCATATTTTTATAAAATAAAATAAAATAAAATAAAAAAGATGTAACATGCTGCATGTATGTAGCGACATATATCAATGGGTAAGCTTCTCACTTAAATGCTAAAATAAAAAAACATGTCGGCCAGCCAACCATATCGTGCCACCTCATCGTCTTCTCCCCCATGCCCATGCAGTTCTCAAAAAAATCTGCAACACAACAAGAAACCCGCATGAAAACTCCATGAACACATAAAACTCGGCTCATCATAACTCTCTCATATCTCAACGAAATTCAAAGATTCAAAAACCAAAAATGAATTACGAAGTGAGAGGATCACAACCATGTGTAACACCCCAAATTTGCCTTCTTCTTTCTAGCATCATCATCATATCATAATCATCATAAGCATGTCATATCTTTAGCCTTTTTTCATAGAAAAATGAAGCATAACACTCACATGTTCTAGCATAAGGCATATGATCAATCATCCGGGAACTCACGATTTTTTGTAAGTCAAAGTCAAGAGCCTGGTGACATGGCAGGAAACTTATAGGGCCTTTTATACGAGCTCCGTATCTTGGTCAAAGCCCTAGGAGGATTAAGAATCAAGATCAGGTTAGAATGGTTTGCACAGATGGATTCTTGGAGTTTCCCACCAAATGGAGGGAAAATTCAAATTTTTCCTGCGTTAACCGGTTAACGCTTTGGTTAACCTGTTAACGGCTGCAAAAATTTGAATTTTCCAGCAAGTTCAGCATGTGTGTTTTGGCTTCATTTTCTTATTTTCTGATTTTATTTCATTTTAATTAATTGTGAATTATGGGAAAGGATCTAGAGAGTTTACCAAGCCTAATTCCAAAGCTAGATCCTAACCACCTTTCTAAGCTAATCCCAAACCATTTTTTTAAAATCCAAACCAAATTTTGGGGCCCCAAACCTAGAGACTATTTATCCCATTTCCCTCCAAACCAAGAAAAAAACTCTCTCATAATTCACACTTTTCATTTTCTGAATTTTCACTACTCTCTCACCATTCTCTCATTTTTCTCTCACAATTTCCAAATCACTCAAAGTTCCTCTTCTTTGAAGATCACCAAACATTGCATTAAAGTTTGTTGATCTTGAAACTAGACCTTCATCCATAGCTTCTTTGCATCAATTTTCTGGTTTTGCTATTGGTTCAGATCTGATTTGGTGGTTAGGAGTGCTTTTGGAACCAAGCTCTTGCATTAAGATCCTTTGCTTGCATTTATTTTGCATTGTGTATGAAGAATAGCACCGGATCTTCGAAGTTTTTCGCGCGATTCATTATTTCCAACTTAAACAACATTTACCAAAGCATATCTCAGCTTTGTAGTTTGGTTAAGTTCAAATCCATCTTTGTTTTTAGCTTATTTGCATGTTTGTGTTGTAGATCCACCATGTGTTTGTGTTAATTGCTCATTTTGCTTTTTGTTGTTTGGTTGATTTGTGAATAGATCTACATGTTAAAGTCCATGAACATAATTGTGTTTGATTAATGTGAATTGATCTTATTATTTCATGCATAATTGATTGTTGGACTGTTGGTGGATTATGTGAATTAAGCTGGTTTGAACTGAGTATTTCTGCATGTTTTGTTGCTGTTCACACAATGTTAACCGGTTAACGCTTTGGTTAACCGGTTAACGCGTCTGTTTTCTGAGTTTTTTGTTGCAGGTTGAGGTGGGTTAACCGTTTAACGCTTTGGTTAACCAGTTAACACTGAAGCAAAATGGCATTTTTGGGTTGTTTTGAGTTTGTTTGCCCTTTATGCTTACCATAATCACCATGGATCATTGTGTGATCATTTTATATGTTTGTTTAGGGTAGTTTGCTTGTTGGTGTATGCATGCTTTCATTTTCTCGACATGTGATTTCATTTTCAAAGCTTGGCATGTTTGATGTTTTTGTTTTCTTGAAACTTTGAACATGTTAATTCCATGAATTGTTTTGTTATGTTAGCATTGATTGATGTTGCTGAATATGTGCTGGAAATTTTGCTAACATTTGTAGGTGCAATGGTAAGTGAAGTGTGGATGTTTATCCACATTTCGATTCTTCATCTCCTCTTTTTACTTTGCTTTCTAGTTTGTGATTGTTGATGTGCCTTATGCCATCATGTGATTCAATTCTTCATTTTCCACCTTTAGAAGCAACTTATCTCCTTTAGAGGAGTAAGTTCTTCTCTAACTTTCTTCTCCTCTTATTTTGTCCTCTTCTTTTCTTTCCTTCTTCTTCATTAGGATAAACTTCAAGCCACACTAACCTTAGGACGACCTTTGCATGATAACTTTAGGATTAGTCTTTCCCCATTAGACTTTTACCTTTTTCTCCTTTGGTTCTTTCTCTTCTCATCTCAAAACACAAAAAACCTAAAAAAAACATTAATAAAGAAAGCAGTGACTTCTTGTGCAATAGCCTTATTCCATGAGGCATATGTATTCATTCCATCTTGGAATAGTACACTTGTCTAGCATGATGCACGAGTCTGATCATGAAGTCATTTTCATAAAGAAAATCCTAAAAAAAATACTTCTTCATTTTTAATCACTAAGATACCTAATAACTTCAACAAGTTATTGAGCTTAGGCCCTAGCCCTTGGAAACGAGTCTTGGATAAATTCTCCTTACTCGGTGTGTCTGTTCTATTATTCCATCTTGGAATGTAGTAGCAAGTACACATTCCATGGAAAAGAGTTTGAGTTCACTTCCTTGTGCCACACTCTAAAAGACTTCTAAAAAAACAAACAAACAATAAGCGTCTTTCCTTCGGGACTTCTCTTCTCATCACTTTCACTCTGAATGCGAACTTGCTCCTACTTGTCATTTTGTAAGACAGTAACGCACTCGTCGTTCGAGCCTGCAACACCTGAGCATTGACATAGGCAGTTCAAGCCTTAAGACACAAGCAATCCTTTCCACCCATAGTTAGGGGAACTACGGCGTCTCTGATCCTCATGTCTAGATGAGGTATGTAGGTAGCGGGGTAGGGCCCGTTCGAGCACACTCTTGTATTTTCCCTACATTTTCCCCCTTTCATTTCTTTTCTTATCCAGTTCCAGTCATTCTTTTGCAGCAACTTTCATTTCTTCACCATTTGAAACAGTTTCTTTGCAAGCGTGGATCCCGTCGGGTACGGCGGACGATTTGGGGTGCTAATACCTTCCCAGGTCGTAACTGACTCCCAAACCCAGTCTCTTTTGTTCGCAGGACCTTTGTCCTTTCTTTTCTTTCTTCAATTTGTGCAACATTACCATTCTCGTTCCTTCGGGATAAAAATGCCTGGCTGGCGACTCTACCTTTTCCGTGCCACTTTCGCGTTTGTACCAGGATGGAAATCCAGGGAGTGGCAACTGGCAACTCTGCTGGGGATCGAACCTAGAATCTCTGGTTCCCTTGAGAGTCTCTCCCAGCGCTTGCGGGTTTCTGTTTCATTGGGCTTTGATTGTTTGTTGTTGCGTGTTTATTTTATTGTTGTTTATTTACAGTTTACTTTACAACATTTATTTACTGCTTTTAGTATTTATTTTCACATGCATCATATTATATTTGATTGTCTGGCTGGGGTGGTTTCCTTTTTTCTGTGGGATGGGGTTACTGTGAGATGAGCTCGTAACCGGGGCTCGAGTGCACCCTAGGACTTAGAGTGGTTCCACTTTGGCTTCATGGCATCTAGCTATGTTGGTATTAGTGAGTTCCACGCCCAGACTTGCGACCGTCTTGGGAATGTATTGATATTGGAATCTTTCTGGATCATTACAGGACTTTGATAGTTATGTGCATCTGGGGACCGATCATCGAGGACCTTTATGGAAACATCCCTCTCCAGTGGTGACAGTGGCAGACCACATTTTGTGGCAAACCCATTCGCACCCGAGGGCTCACTGGGAACTTGCATAGGATGACCTGGTTCTTTTATATGAACTCAGTTAAAAGTATCTGGTCGTATGACAATAGTATTGTACCCCTCGGGATGAATGTACTATTTTTTCTCGATTTCAGCGCTTGAGGCTGGGAACATAAAGGATGCTTGTTTTTCCCGGACTCACGCTGAGACCTCCCTGAGTAGTATATAATTCCAAACTGATTCCCTGATTTGGTCATGAGCCATTTCTCAGAAATGGTGAATGTATTATTGCTATTCGACTTTGAGAGTCCGTGATGTTTGACCCGGAGCACACCCATGAGATTGTGAGGGGTTTACAGGTTTGCAGGAACCCTTGACCTCGTCATACCTCATTACCAATACAGTCCTATGATTTGATATGGTTACATGGATGTTGGAGTTCTTAAGTCATCTGATATTTGATTTGGGGGCTTATTTGAGATTGAGTTCTTGTTCAAGGGACTTTATTTAGAGGATCTTGGTTCTTGGTCACTTGGGTCCAGTATTCAGTATCCAGACATTCCCAGATGTTGATCATATGCTTGCATTGCATCATACCCGCATTAATTGTTTGTGTTTTCATTTTCAGGTATTTATTTGCATCATGCACCCATTTCTGGTATTCATTATCTCTCCAGATGGCAGAAGTCCAAGAAACACCCAGAAAAAGGAATATGCATTATACTTTCCCACAACCGGAAATTGAGAGTATTCAGAAATTGATAGATTTGATGATTGATAAGGTTTTAGCAGACTTCAGGAAGAAATTTGGGAAGGTTTTGAATTATGTAAGCAAACCAACTGCTGACCAGAGGGATAGTCTCCATTCATTACTGCAGTTTTATGATCCTCAATTGTGAGTCTTTGTATTACAAAATTATATCTTGGCTCCTACCTTGGAAGAGATTTCTAGCATCTTGAAGATTCCTATTGGAGAGGGTATTCCTTATTATGCTTCAGGGAGAGCTCCCTCGTATGCAGACATAGTCAGTGCTTTCCATCTTAGTATGCTCAGAATCAAGATGGGTTTAGAAGCTAGTGAAGGGAAGGGAATTGTCATGGAGTTTCTAGTAACAGAGGCTCATTTGTTTGCTCTTGGGAACAAGTGGGAGGGATTCAATGCATTATTGGCCTTGATGGTTTACGGGATAAGCTTGTTCCCATGGGAGAAGGGATTAATTGGTATGGAGGCAATTTCCATTTTTATTCAGAAAAATCCAGTACCTACTTTGTTGGGAGATTTCTACTATAATGTTCATTATAGGAACGAGAGAAGAAAGGGATTTGTAAACTGTTGTGTACCCTTATTCTCCGATTGGTTTGCTAAATAACTTCCAAAGTTAGGACCTTTCAAAGATTTGAAGCAAAAGTGGAAATGGGCTAGAAGATTGATGGGCTTGACTTCAAATGATATAGCCTGGGGGAGTAACAGAGACTTATTGGGAAAAGAGATTATTATCAGTTGTGGAGAGTTTCCCAATGTACCTTTGCTTGGTAGGAGAGGGATGATCAATTACAATCCTGTGCTGGTTCGAAAATAGTTTGGTTACCCTTTAAAAGATCCTCCATCTGCTGAAGAGGTTTTGGAGTCACTATATGCACCTTTGGAAGGAAATGAGAAGTTAGACACTCAGGCGTTTCATGCTTGGGAGGTGGGATTGAGTAAGGGAAAGAAAGAATTTGGAAAGGTAGACCATAGGACATATTCCCCGTTTGCTGTTTGGATATAAGGTAGGGTTGATACTTTCTTCCTCCCATTTTCAGCTGAGGCTCTACTATATCCAAAAGAAACACCTGCTCAAGCCACTATTTTTTTCGAGAGTTACAAGAAGTTGGAGTCATTAATACATAAACTAAGAGTTGAGAATACGGAGATGGCTAGTTTGTACCAACGTGCAGCCCGTTCTAAGGCAGAAGTGTGTAAACACCCCAAATTTGCCGTCACTCATATCACACCATGGCTTGTGATCTTTCATTTTTTCATAAGCATAAGCATTACATCTCATATTGCATTTTTTGCTTCACTGCATAATTTATGTTCATCTGCATCTAGGGTTTGTGATCTGAGCAATCCAAGAGTCCATCTGAGCCATCCCAAAGGCCTCAAAGCTTTCCAAGAGGGTCCATGTGTATTATATCATCATATTATGCTCCTCAAAGTTCATAAAAGTCAAGAAATCACAAGAACTGGCAAGGCATGGATGCAGAGCTAGGGTTTTCACTGCACAGATGACCAAAATCAGGGTTTTGGTTTCAGAGGCCTTAACACCAAATTTTGTGCCATTCTTGTTTCTAATGTTCTTAAGATATTACAAGGATCATGTGCCAACACATAAGAACCAATTCCATGGCTCTCCACAAAGTCAGCTGAGGCCAGACACCCCAAGAAAGCAGGCCTACACCATGCCCATACCTCAAAGTACAAAATCTTGACTTTTTGCAAAAGCTCCCATACCAATCACACTATGCCACCATCCACTTTCTGAACACTCTCATTGGCCTATACTAACCTTATGGAACACATTTCATAACACACAAGCAGCTGAATCATCCTAGAACTCAGAATCCCCAAAACTTGTCAAAAACTTCCCTTCTTCGAAACTCAAGAACCAACCACTGAAACTTCAATTTTCTTTCACCAATCATCTCCATATAACCTAAGGATCACAAAGCACCCATCACCATAGCATGAAACATCCCCAAACTCAAACACTATTTTTGTAACCTCGGAACTGAAACTCACAAAGGAGGACAAATAAACTCATTCCAAGCATCACAGTAGGCTCAGAGGGATCAAAGGAGTTGGTTTGCACAAAAGAAAGGGTCAGAAAGCTCAAGAACTGAAAGCTCAACCTCAGGTAGCTTCATGAACATTTTTTCCAGAACTCCCATTTTAAGTTTCTAAATGATTCCTTATGCTTTACTGATCACCATGATATGATTTGTTTTGAAAATGAGTGAAAAATGGCCATGTATGCTTGTTCTGAAATTTTGCCCGTGAAACTTGTTTGATTCGATTCTTGCTTTTGATGAAATATAAATGATATATGATGATGGATTCTTGTTTGGGGAGGGTGTTAGATCATTTCTGGAGATTTAGAGGAGTTAATTTGACCTAGGGAAGAAGTTGGGATTTTTGGGTAGCCGAAGAAGATGATCAGAGCTAGCTCCGGTCACCTGAAAGGGATTAGGGTTCTAATTAGGTTTTAGTTTCCAGTTTGAATGGTGGCCCTTTGATCTGTTTTGCCCGCGTGCGTGGATGGCTGAGATTGAGTCATTAAACCCTAAATAGAATTAATTAAATTAATTAGGTTTAATTGGTCAGGAGTGATCTGGACCACACAATCACGCGCGCAGTCAACCCTCCCCCCTTGCATTTTATTCATTTTATTTTCATTTTATTCTATTTCTTTTGTATAATTTATTTAAAATACCAAAGAGCATCAAAAAAAATTGAAACTTTGCATTTTTGTTTTAAATATTTTTCTAAATCTGAAAATGATTTTTATTTTATTTTTTGCATTAAAAAGTATTTTTAAAATATTTAAATGTCACTTTTAATTAATTAAAGTCTTTTAATTAATTAAAAATACATTTACATTTCTAAAAATCACCAAAAAATCATGAATCATTTCAATGCATTTAGAAACATTTTCAAACTCTTGACACAAATTTCTTTTTAGGTTTGATCATAGTTTGTGAATTTTCTTTGAATTAAGGGTCATTAAATTTCATTTTTTGAACCCTAACTTAAAAAAATCATTTCTGCCTAACCAAGAAGAGTTTGGAGTTGATTATTTTTGCATTGTTTTTCATATTGCATGTAGTTTATAGGTCATTTATCTCATAAATTTATCTTGCATTTTCAAATTGATTTGCATTTTTCCCTTTGAACCACCCAAAAAACCCTAGAAACTTAGGAAATTCATAACTTTTGTTTGGTTAGGCTTCTGACCTTCTCCTTTGGGGTGTGACCTAGTATGGGATTATGGTTTGTTTGAGTTTGATTTCAAATTTTTATCATGTCATATGCTTTTGTTTTGTTCATTTGCATCTTGCTTGTCCATAAAACCCTAATTTCTCATGTTCATTTGCATTCACCTTGCATATGCATCGATACATGAACTTGCCATGACATTTCTTGCATTCATAGGTCATCTTAGACATATTAGGACATGTTAGAACCATGCTTGATCATTCTTCATTCATTTTCCATGATTTGCATTCATTTCATTTCATTAACTTTCATGTGTTTTCAAACTTCAAAGCATGCTTCATTTGCATCTCATTCTTGTATGATCACACATATGCATTTTGTATGCCTTTGCATCATCTCACATGACATTAACGTTGCATACACACTTCTGACTTTGGTCATTTCATCTCATTGCATCTCATTTCATTTCTTTATGCTTTGTACCTTATGCATTCATGTTAACATTTTCAGGTGGTAAGTTACTTTGAGAAGTGGATTTGCCTTCACTTCTCACTTCTCTTTATCTCTTTCATTTGAATTTTGTTTGTCTTTTAAGTGAACTTGTTCACTTGTGTTCCATTTCTCTCACTTTCTTTCTTTAAGTTACTTATCTTTCAGCATAGACAAGTAAGTAGTTCACAGTCAATTTATCTTTCAGTCTCTTTGAGTCGAACTACGGTGTTCTGACTTCCTCGTTGCACGAGAGGATATGTAGGCATAACTTAACTGTTATCGAACAATTCACCCTTCTGCACTGACACTTTTATATTCTTTTTTTTCCAGCTTTTGCACACAGATAGCACATATACTACCCCTTTAAACACAAAATTTCAAGCGTGGATCCCGTCGAGTACGACAGACAATCTGGGTGCTAATACCTTCCAAGGTTGTAACCAACCCCCTTTCTCAGTTTCTCTAGTTCGCAACTGTCTTATCCATATCTTTTTCTAGGTTTATGCAGCATTACCTTTCCTTCGGGATAAAAAATTCCTAGCTGGCGACTCTATTCAACTTCATTTCATTCTCTCCTTTCGCCGACCGTTCGCGCTTGTACCGGGATGTAAATCCTCGGGAGCAACAGCTTGGCGACTCTACTGGGGAAGGATGTTACAACCAGGGCTTATAGTTCTTTATGTGGGTTCCTTCTAGCGCTTGTTTGATTTTTGTTTACGGGGGTGTTATGTGCTACTTGTGCTTATTGTTTATGGCTTTATTTATTGCTTTCTATACAGCTTTATTTATTGCTTTCATTTACAGTTTTATGCATTTCATACAGTTATCATCATTTGTGTTGGGTCTGTTATTTCCTTTGGTGGGACGGATTTTGAGTGATTAAGGTTCCATACCAGGGACATGAGTGACACATAGGATAGAGTGGCTTCATATTCTTTCCCATTCCATTTCGGTCTGGTGCGGGAATATGAAACACGGTTCAGACATGGGTTTCTTCTTGAGAACTCTGTGCTACGGATTTCCTGTAGTACTAGGGCTATCTGGGAAGCCTGCTAAGTCTGGATGACCTTTTATGACCTTCAGCATCTGAGGTGAATTAGAGGAGGATCCTTTATGGTTATTGTAAACATTTTACCTCCGGGTTAGAAGTGTTTACACTTCTCATAACTGATCCAAGTCTGAGGATCCTTGTTCTAGAAAAATACATGTGAGGGGGTTGGGATGTTTACAGGTTTGCAGGAACCCTTGGCCTCATCATACCCTTGTTACTAGTTTTGTTAAGGTTGTATCACTTTGGACTGTTCTTGTGAAACCCTGGACTTGTGACTCTTTATTTGAGTCCCCCACCTGGTTACTGGTTTTCTAAGCCTCCATCCGGACTTATAAACACACATGGACCCTATCAAGGCAGATAACAGATCCAACACTTGATCACAAACCCTTTGCATATCTTTCTGCATACATCATTTTGCATCATTTAACATTTTTCTATTTGTTTTACAGGGTATCCACATCTTATCTTTGGTTTGGTTTTGACATGTTCTACTGCTCAGCTATCTGCATCAGCCTCTTCATCAACTATCTTCATCAAAGTTTCTTCTTCAGCACCTTCTACAGCTCCCTTCACCAGTTGTCTTCATCAGAGACTCTTGTAAACATCCCAAATTTGCCCTCACTAAGTTCACACCATGGCTTGTGATCTTTCATGTTTGCATAAGTTAAAGCATATCATCTCATATTGAATTTTTTATTTCACTGCATTAGTTCAAGTTCATCTGCATCTTGGGTTTGTGATCTGAGCAATCCAAGGATCCATCCGAGCCACTCCAAAGATCTCCAATCATTCCAAGAGGGTCCATGTATGTTCTATCATCATATTATATCCCCCAAAGATCAAGGAAACCAAGAAATCACAAGAACTTGGAAAGCATGGAAGCAGAGCTAGGGTTTCACTACACAGATGACCTGAAATTAGGGTTTTGGTTTCAGAGGCCATAACTCCAATTTTTTTGGTCATTCTTGTTTCTAATAGTCTCAATATGTTATAAGGATCATGTGTACCAAGTTTTATGACGAAATTCATTGTGGAAGTTATTTGTTCATTAGGTAACTTCTTGAGTAAGTCAGAGCAAAATCATGGCATCTGAGGACTCCAACAATGGAAACAAAGGGGTATTTTCATCAAATTGAAGTTATATGATCTTTATTTGATCATTGAAGTGCTTGGAAGTTCAAAAAATTGAAGAAATTTGAGCTAAACCAAAAGTTGCTAAAAATGGAAATGACTTGTAATGGAAACTTTCCATTTTGGGAAAGTATTTCAACCTCCTCTTTCTCAACCAAAAAATGCTTCAAATGAAAAATTTTTGGTCATGAAAGTTGTAGATTGGATAATTCCCTTTACAAAAAGTACAAGAACAAGTTCTAATTCATTATGGAACTCAAGTTATGGCCTTGCAAAGTTGGCAAAAATCCTATAATTTTCACTTTCACACCAAAGAGGATATTTTGCAATTTCACATACCAAGTCATTTTGTGACCTCTAATCACTCTCTAAGCATCATACAAACATAATACAATGCATTGTGATCAAAATTTCCCAAAGAATCATTCTATTTCATGCCTTGAACTTCAAGAAATTCAAAAAGGGCCAAAGTTCTTCAAATTTGCAAAAGGGCATGAATCTTCTCATACACTTGCTACAGCACCCCAAATCATTTTCCATGGCTCTCCTTGATCAATGCTGAGCCAGGACATGCCATAGAACAGCTGCTACATGAGCCCATGCCTCAAGTACACAATTTGTTGACTTTTTGCAAGAGGACCCATACCAATCAGCTGCAGCCACAACCACTCTCTGGCCAATAGGGTTATGTTATGTGGACCAAAAGCAAGCCAAGGCATAACACACACAAGCCTGAATCCGTTCATACACCAAGTTTCACAAAATCACCTTCAAGCTTCAAACTTTCAAAACTCTCTATCCAGCCACTCAAACTTCAAACAAACTTCACCATTCAACTCACCATCATCATGAGAACATTTCCCAACCATTACAAAGCCCTAAAAGCCAGCCAAATACAAACACGATTTCAGGCCAGTTGAGGTGCAACCACTCAATCCAGCCATTCTAAACTCCTTCAAAGCATTACAACATCACCAGGGGGACAAGAGGAGTGGATTTGCACAAGAGAAGAGGTCCAAAAGCTCCAAACTGAGAAAGCTCAAGCTCAGGTAACCTCAAGAACTTTTTTTCCAGAAATGAAATTTTAAGTTCCTGAATGAATCTATGTGATATGCTGATCATGCTGGTGTTTTTATTTTTGAAAATGGTTGCGTATTAAAGATTTCATGGTTGCCTGAAAGTTTTGACATTTTTAGGTTTTGATTCTAATCTTGTTATTGAGGAATGAGAAATGATTTTTAGGGCCAGATTCTTGTTTAGGGTGATGTAAGGATCGTTTCTGGAGAGTTTGAGGGTCTGGGGTAGTGTTTTGGGGAAGCTCAGGGGAGGAGCTCACCGGAGAAGACGACCGGAAGTCTTCATCGGCCACCTGAGATTAATTAGGGCTAATCTCAGGTGATTAGATGAGTTTGAATCTGGAGCGTAGGATTTAGGTTTCGCGCATGCGTGGAGGGCCAGGATCATTTCACTTAACCCTAATCATTTTAATTTATTTAATTAATCAGAATTAGGCCAGATTGAATATGGACCTTTGATTTGTGCGCTGGTCAAAGCATTCCCCCCCAGTTTGAATCTAATCCATTGGATTGGATTACTTTTATTTAAATTCATTTTTATTTCATTTAAATGCATTTTTCTTTACCATTTTATTTAAAATACTTAGAAAAATCATACAAATATTTCCTTTTGCATTTTAATTTCAAATATTTTTCTTCACCCAAAAACATTTTCATTTTTTGCATCTAACAATCATTTTTAAAATATTTAAATGTTTATTTTAATTAATGAATGGAAATTAATTAATTAAAATACCATTTAGGTTTCTAAAAATTCCAAAAAAAATCACATTGCATCTTAGGACATTTAGAGACATTGTTAAACCATTCATACAAATTTCTTTTTGGTTTTGATCCAATCTTGACATTTTTCTTGAATTTAGGGTTCATAAAATTCCCTTTTTAGAACCCTAACTTTGAAAATTCTTTTCTGCCTAACCATGAAGGGTTTGAGAATGATTCTTTTTGCATTGTTCTCCATATAGCATGTAGTTTCTAGAACATTTTTTTTCATGAATTTATCTTGCATTTCCCATTTGATTTTCATTTTCCCTCTTAAGGTACCCAAAAACCCTAGTTAACTTAGAAAAATCATAACTCCTTTTAGGTTAGAGTTGGACCTTCTCCTTTGGGGTGTGATATCATATGTGGTTAGGGTTCCTTTGAGTTCATTTCCAAATTTTTATCATGTGATTTGCTTCTGTTTTGGTCATTTGCATCTCATCCTTTCATGTAACCCTAATCTTGCATCCATACTTGCATCTTACATTGCATTGCATGAACATGTGAACTTGCCATGACATTCTAAGTACTTGTATGCCATCTTAGACATCTTAAGACATTGCTTGAACATTTCTTGGTCATTTATTCATACATTTTCTTTGCTTTGCATCCATTTCATTTCATAAACATACATGTGTTTTCATACTTCAAAGCATGCTTCATTTGCATCCAATCTCTTATATGAACATTCATAACACTTGGTATGCCTTTGCATCATCTCATAGCATCATTTTCATCATGTGATTTCTTCTGGTTGTGGAATTGGCCCATTCATGTGCATCATTTCATATCATTTCTTTCCTTATGCTAACATTTTCAGGTGGTAAGTTAACTTGAGAAGTGAATTTGCCTTCACTTCTCATTTCTCTTCATCTTCTTCATATGCATAATTGCTGCATTTTTCTTTACTTTAGAGTGAGCTTGCTCATTCATGTTCATCTATAACTTTCTTTCTCTAAGTCACTTATCTTCTTCATTGAGGTAAGTAACTTGTTCATCTGTTTCTTCCTCCTTCCATCTACTCCTTCCATTGGTAGCTTCTTTGAAGATATCTTTTAAGACTTACAAACCATAGGAACATCCAAGCATGATAATAATTAGGGTTGTGATTAGTCCCCTTTAGCTTTTACCCTTGAGTCTTCTTTATGTCTCTCTTCTCATCTCATCCTTAGAGACTAAACCTTTAAGGTTTTAAGACTTTGGAATTAGGGTTATGCCTGCATCCTTCTCTTAGGATGAAGTCTATAGGCTACATCCTTCTCTTAGGATGATGCTGACCATATTGAGGGTCGTGTCTGATGTCTAGGCTGACTATTCAGGGTTTTGGCCACAAAAGCTGCATGATGATGGCGTGGATGGTATTCTCTGCCTTTTCCACATTGATGAAAAGTTGCCCCAACTCCCCCTTCATTATTTCTATGACCATGGGTGAAGGGCTTCTTAGTGCCTAAACCTGACGCACTGTAATCTTGAATCTTTCCAAGCTTTAGCAAACTCTCAACTCGCTCACAGAAGATCACAACATCACCAAATCCAGTAGAGGGACAAACATCTAAACGATCCATAAACACACTCTGCAAAGTGCCCAAGAATATGCCATTCATTTCTCTCTCCAACAGTGGAGGTTGTACTCGGGCGACCATTTCTCGCCATCTCTGAGCATACTCTTTGAAACTTTCAGACTTCTTTTGAGAAAGACCCTGGCGTTGAGTGCGGTTAGGCGTCATGTCAAGGTTAAACTGGTATTGCTTCACAAAAGCTTTAGCCAAGTCCTTCCAGTGTGAGCAGAAATCTTCCCAAAGTAAGACTGGATGTGAGTTTTCGGACAAGCGATGCCGTTGTACTTATCAAAAGTAGGAGGCTTGAATTTGTGAGGAATTTTGACCCCAGGCACCAAGCCCAAGTCAGTCACATCAAAACCTAGAAAGTTTTGAGATTCAATGGCCTTTATCTTCTCACCATTTCCTCAAACCTTTTATCCACATTTGCATTCTGATTATCCAACTCCTTAATAATCATAGTAAATTGATCCTCTTGACCATCCATATAGCCAGCATTATGGTCATTGTCTCTGCCCGGAGCTCCATTATGATTTCTATGATTGCCGTCTTTTGGAATCTCAATCTCTAGCTGCTCGACCATCAACCTTAGTTGTTCTTAATTCTGAGTCATCCCTATCATCAGGGTCATGAACTGCTCCATACGAGCCCTCAACTCCACGAGCTCAGCTTGTACCTGATCTGCCATTCTAGTTCTATTTTGCCAACATTGTTGCCTGAAATGGAATAGAAATGAGAAATGGCTCGTGTACCTGAAAAACAAAGATAATATGTTATGACATGCAGGATGATATGTTATGCAGATGCTCTAGAACATAACTAACGAGAGAGAACATTCTTAAACAAAACCCTAAAAGGAAGGTCCACTGTAAATTCAACATGTGACCAGGTGTCAGTGTATAAATCCCTCTGAAAAGAACTAGGAACCAACACATCAGAAATCCAAACATCCAAACAAAGAAAGGATCACCAGAGCAAAGTCATACAAAGCACTGAAACAAAATGACAACAAATACAAATAAAAACAGCAACAAGAGTTCCCTCAACAAGCCCGAGGGTAACCAAATACATGAAATAATACAAAGGCCTACAAACATCAATCCCAGTAAAATAAACACACAACAACAAACATAAACACCCAGTGAAATAGAAACAAACAAGCGCAAGGAGAGACTCTCAAAGGGGAAACCCGAGATTCTGGATTCTATCCCCAACAGAGTCACCAGTTGTCTCTCCCTGGAGTTCCATCCTAGTACAAACGCAAAAGTGGCGCAGAGAAGGGTAGAGTCGTCAGCTAGGCATTTTTATCTTGGAGGAATAGGAAAGGTACTGTTGCACAAAAAGGAAAAGACAAGGTCCTGCGAACAAAAGAAACTGGGTTCAGGAGTCAGTTACAACCTAGGAATGTATTAGTATCGCAGGTCGTCCGTCGTACCCGACGAGATCCATGCTTGCAAAGAAACTATTTCAAAGGGGTAAAGATGAAGATGCTGCAAAAAGGATTGGAAACATGATAAGAAAAGAGAAGAAAGGGGGGAAATGTAGGAAAAATAAAAGAGTGTTCAAATGGGCCCTACCCCACTTCCTACGTACCTCATCGGGAAATGAGGATTAGAGACGCTATAGTTCCCCTAACTAGGGAGGAATAATGGATTATGTTTTAAAAGCTTGAACTGCTTATGTCAATGCTCAGGTGTTGCAGGCTCGTCTGGCACGAGTGTGTTACCGTCTTGCAATAAGACAAGTAGGAGCAACTACACACGTTGAGAGTGAGTGAGATGAGAAAAGAATTCCTGAAGGAGAGGCGTTTATTCTTTGTTCAGTGTTTTTAGGAGTTTTCTTATTTGAGGTTAGCACAGAAAAGTGTACCTGTAACACCCCAAAACTACCCGGCGAAAATTTCATAAATCAGAGTTTCAAAATTCACCTTTCAAAATAGGATGTCACATTTTTGACTTTAAAACAACAATTAACATTTATCGCATATTCAACATGGATACATAACACTTAAACATCGAGAGACAAATAACGACTTTATTTATTCTTTAAACCAAAACATATTTTACAACTTCGCAGCGGATTTTCAATTATTCAACTAAACATGGTATAGCATGTTATTCAACTTAAAACAGCTTAGCAACAACTTAATCATACTGAAACAACTTAAAAACAACAACTAAAACAACTAAGCATCCATTCCCCGAGTGTTACGTATCAGAGCACCGACACCGACTCAAAACTAGCGAAGAGCATCATATTCCTTCAAGCTACCTGCATGTTACCAACATAGGGGTAACATTCAAACAGAAGGGGTGAGATATCGACAATTATAAACGGAATATGATAAACAATACTTAGATAAGGATTATAAATAATTCACCACTTCATAACATTAACAACAAAACAACTACTTAACAATCATCCACCTATTATCAACTTACTTTACTACTATTATATCCATAAACATTTTCCACATAAACCACATAGTCATATATTCAACAAGAACTAGTTAATCAACCTACTCAACATAATTCACTAAACCAACTTGAAAACAACATAACAACCTACTAACTTGAATGACATAAACAACTAAATAGCTTGTACAACATAAACAACATAGCCAACTTAAATAATGCAACATAAATGCGACTCAACCATGCATATGCATGTTGTACTATTGGAGTAAAATTCCCAACTTAAAATATACCAGGTTATCGAGGTATTTGCAAGGCATAAGCCTTCAACTTAATAATTTTTCCAATTTACCGAGGCATCAAGGCATAAGCCTTCAACTTTCAACTTAATTGCCAATCCAGACCAACATGGTGTGAGCAACGTCTCCGACTTAGAAATTCACATATGTCATGTGACATATACGACTCAACAACATAAACAACACAACATCATCAACGTCAACAGCATAAACAACTTAAACGACATGAACAACTTAAATCAACATTGGCTAATAAGCCTTCAACTTGAACAACACAACCACTTCGGCAACAAAAAACAACGTATACAACATGAGAAACTCATACGACATAAACAAGCAACGCAACCAACTCATACGACAAGGAAGCTTAAAATCGACTTTGGTCTATAAAGCCTTCAATTTAACAACTTTAAAATTATTCTGTAAACCGAAAATATACAACAACTTAATTGTACCTGTAAATCGACTATATAACTCAGTTTCGACAAAATAACGTAATAAAAACCAACTCTTAATTTATCCGACTTACCCCGATTGATTTTGTTAAATTCCATGCAACTACGTTTTCTGCCTAATTCGGCTAAACCGACTAAACCGGCATTGTTTCTAACTTTCTGCGACTCATCACGAATGTATTACAATTATCGAAAATTCGGTGTTCTGATAAATATTTATGTGTTAGAAACCCACCAGCTATTGATCCTGCTAGAATTACTAGTTCTGTCATTTTTCTGTCAAAATTCCATCGCACAGTTTTCTACTCATACTCCCTGATACTAGTTCTGCTACATATGTATTTCTGATTTCTAATACAACTAGAATTCATAAAAATAATACATTAGTTTCATAATTTTACTAATTTGATTTCTTCTAAATTAATTAACCAAAAAGTAGAATTAATTCATTATGTTAGGAATATAATTAATCCATTTTTCCTTAAGAAATTCATGCAAGTTTCCAATGTGACTCCTGCCACTTTTATAAGTGGCTTGCGCCACTTTCTTGTGGCCCCCACCCCCACAAATTGGTGGCACCGCCACCTCCACTAGTGTCTTGCGCCACTATGATGTTTCATGTGGCTCCTGCAACATTTTTATGTGGCTTGCGCCACTGGGGTGTCTCCAACCCCTTCTACCGGTCTCTGCAATTTCTAATCATCGTCCCCAATCACAGTTTTTTCCAGAAACTTTTCAACATTAAATTATAAACAATAAATCAACATAATCAAAAACAACATTTTAATCAACCAAAATCAGAATTGGACAACCAATTTTATACCAGCAACAACAAAATACAGATTATTCATAACAATATCGAAATCAACAAAATACATTACAACCTAAACCACCCAAATCTCAATATTATTTATCAAACACAATTATAAAGATCAAACCTCACCCTTACCTTAAGTCAATGGCTGCTCGAATCTCCGGTCGACTCTTTCCGGTTTGATTTTCCGACGGCGACTTCTCGTAACTGTTTTCTCCACTTTTCCTCGTTCTCCAATTTTTCCTGATTCCTTTCTCTTACTAAAACTTCTTCTTTTTCTTATGACTAATTCCTTTTTGACTAATTCTTCTTTTCCTTATTTTGATTAAATTAATAATAATAATCCAATTATAACTAATGGGCCTAATTCTTAAACCCCATTTAGTTGCTAATTTCGACGAAATTCAAGCCCATTAACCAACACGCTCCAATATTCAATAATATCACTTATAATATTATTTCCTCGACTTTCCGACTTAATATTCCGACTTAACGACTTAATTCACCACAACGCCAAATCAACCAAATAATAATTCACGACTAAATACTTATTCCCGACTTAATCTATTAACTTCTGATTATCAACAAAATGGTCCAAACAATTCTAACAACATATCCAACAATACTCGGAGAATATTCCATACTGTCTTCCACAACTTATATCAACTTAATTAATTAAATCTGACTTAAACCAACTTATAATGATCAACATAATATTCCGATATTTTGGAAATCAACTTAAATCAACACAACATAACACAACATACTACAATTATTTTTAATTAAATAAACGGGTGTTACAGTACCTAAGTCTTGCTCAATGGGATGTGTACTTCTTACATCATCCCGAAATGGAATGGATAATAGGCGCACCTACCTATGGGGGAAATCCCCAAATCTATTCCAACAGATGAAGGCTTAGACACACTAGCCTGCTGAACTTTATTAAGTGTTTTTGTTGTTTTTGGTTAAGAAGTGTTTTTTAGCTTTTCTTTGTGAAGTGATATCATGCTAATACCTATTCATCATGATAGATACCCTACACCTCACCCCGAAATGGGATGTGTGCAAGTACCCCATGGCAAAGTCTCTTGGCACATGAGAAGACTTGTCAGTTATTAAGTGTCTTGAAGTTATCGTCTAAGATGAGAAGAGAGAACACCAAAAGGATCTCAAAGTTGAAAGACTAGGGGGGACTAACAATCCTAAGTTTTATCATGCATGGGGTTATTAAGTTAGTGTGGTTTGAATTCTATCCTAATGAAGAAGAAGGAAAGAAGAAAAGACAGAAGAAGAAGTAGAAAGGAGCAAAAGATATCAACTTACTTCATAAGTGAAGATAAGTTGATCCTAAAGGGGGGTGAAGAAGAAGTTAAGCATAGATAGCCTAAGCACATCACAAACACAAGTATGGAAAATTAAAGAAGTGAAGGAAGAGGTTGAGATGTAGAAGCATCATCCACAACTCTCAAGCTTACCGAAACCTATAAAAAGTTAGAAGTATTCACATAAAGGCATAAGAAGTTCAAACAAACACAAGTAATGAAGGAACAAAGGTCTAAACATTAAAACCCACACAAGTCAGAACCTAATGGTCACAATAGACCTCTAAGGTTATTCATGCAAACTTAATAAAAAAAATAAATGGGATAAGTCCCACAAACATCTAACAAGTTACCAAAGAAGAAGTGAGATGGAAGTAAGTGAACAAGTAAGGCAAACAAGTTAAAGTTCAACAAGTTATGTCAAAGTCGAAATCTAAACATCTTAATCATGTGCCTAAACAAAGGATTAAAACATCATTCAAAGCACTTAAGCACATATCCAAGCAATATGAGAAGAAGTGGAGTGAAGTGAATCATGATTCATGCTTGTGAAAGAAATGACTTGGTGCACAAGGTAAACATAGAACAAGTTAAGATGAAACCCATATATCACAACCAGAAGGCATACATCCTGTCAACAAGCCTCAAACAAGTCCTCATATGATGGCACAAGTGCCTTCCTTAGAAAACAAGAAAGTCATGGCCAAAACATTCACAAATTAGACAATTCAAGGTTCAAGCATCAAGGAAATACCAAAATTGCTTCAAAAATTATGACATTAAACCCCAAAGGACCTCAAACATGTATAAGCATCAAGCAAATGTTGCCAGACAAGAATCAGAACCAAAGGCATTCAAACAATTAGGCAAATAAAGAAAGATCAAAGATCATAAAAATATTTTTGTGAATTTTTATAGTGATTGGAAGTATTTTAAACAAATTAAAATGAGACATGTTAAAAAAAGAAAATAAAAAAGAAAGATGAACAACAATGGGGTGTATTAGCAAAAACAAAATAAACATGAACTATGTTGATGCGCGGATGGGCCTGGATATAGGGGGCGAATAGCATTCTGGGGGAAGGCCCAAGCGAATTTCATTAATCCACCACAACATATAATCATATTTTTATAAAATTAAATAAAATTAAATTAAAAAAGATGTAACATGCTGCATGTATGTAGCGACATATATCAATGGGAAAGCTTCTCACTTAAACGCTAAAATAAAAAAAAACATGTCGGCCAGCCAACCATATCGCGCCACCTCATCGTCTTCTCCCCCATGCCCATGCAGTTCTAGAAAAAATCCGCAACACAACAAGAAACCCGCATGAAAACTCCATGAACACATAAAACTCGGCTCATCATAACTCTCTCATATCTCAACGAAATTCAAAGATTCAAAAACCAAAAATGAATTACGAAGTGAGAGGATCACAATCATGTGTAACACCCCAAATTTGCCTTCTTCTTTCTAGCATTATCATCATATCATAATCATCATAAGCATGTCATATCTTTAGCATTTTTGCATAGAAAAATGAAGCATAACACTCACATGTTCTAGCATAAGGCATATGATCAATCATCCGGGAACTCACGGTTTTTTGTAAGTCAAAGTCAAGAGCCTGGTGACATGGCAGGAAATTCATAGGGCCTTTTGTACGAGCTTCGTATCTTGGTCAAAGCCCTAGGAGGATTAAGAATCAAGATCAGGTTAGAATGGTTTCCACAGATGGATTCTTGGAGTTTCCCACCAAATGGAGGGAAAATTCAAATTTTTCCTGCGTTAACCGGTTAACGCGTTGGTTAACTGGTTAACGGCTGCAAAAATTTGAATTTTCCAGCAAGTTCAGCATGTGTGTTTTGGCTCCATTTTCTTATTTTCTGATTTTATTTCATTTGAATTAATTGTGAATTATGGGGAAGGATCTAGAGATTTTACCAAGCCTAAATCCAAAGCTAGATCCTAACCACCTTTCTAAGCTAATCCCAAACCATTTTTTTAGAATCCAAACCAAATTTTGGGGCCCCAAACCTAGAGACTATTTATCCCATTTCCCTCCAGACCAATAAAAAAACTCTCTCATAATTCACACTTTTCATTTTCTGAATTTTCACTACTCTCTCACCATTCTCTGATTTTTCTCTCCCAATTTCCAAATCACTCAAAGTTCCTCTTCTTTGAAGATCACCAAACTTTGCATTAAAGTTTGTTGATCTTGGAACTAGACCTTCATCCATAGCTTCTTTGCATTAATTTTCTGGTTTTGCTATTGGTTCAGATCTGATTTGGTGGTTAGGAGTGCTTTTGGAACTAAGCTCTTGCATTAAGATCCTTTGCTTGCATTTATTTTTCATTGTGTGTGAAGAATAGCACCGGATCTTCGAACTTTTTCGCGCGATTCACTATTTCCAGCTTAAACAACATTTACCAAAGCATATCTTAGCTTTGTAGGTTGGTTAAGTTCAAATACATCTTTGTTTTTAGCTTATTTGCATGTTTGTGTTGTAGATCCACCATGTGTTTGTGTTAATTGCTCATTTTCTTTTTGTTGTTTGGTTGATTTTTGAATAGATCTACATGTTAAAGTCCATGAACATAATTGTGTTTGATTAATGTGAATTGATCTTATTATTTCATGCATAATTGATTGTTGGACTGTTGGTGGATTATGTGAATTAAGCTGGTTTGAACTGATTTTTTCTGCATGTTTTGTTACTGTTTGCACAATGTTAACCGGTTAACGCATCTGTTTTTTGAGTTTTTTGCTGCAGGTTGAGGTGGGTTAACCGGTTAACGCTTTGGTTAACCGGTTAAAACTGAAGCAAAATGGAATTTTTGGGTTGTTTTGAGTTTGTTTGCCCTTTATGCTTCCCATAATCAACATGGATCATTGTGTGATCCTTTTATATGTTTGTTTAGGGTAATTTGCTTGCTGGTGGATGCATGCTTTCATTTTCTCGACACGTGATTTCATTTTCAAAGCTTGGCATGTTTGATGTTTTTGTTTTCTTGAAACTTTGAACATGTTAATTCCATGAATTGTGTTGTTATGTTAGCATTGATTGATGTTGCTGAATATGTGCTGGAAATTTTGCTAACATTTGTAGGTGCAATGGTAAGTGAAGTGTGGATGTATATCCACGTTTCGATTCTTCATCTCCTCTTTTTACTTTCCTTTCTAGTTTGTGATTGTTGATGTGCCTTATGCCATCATGTGATTCAATTCTTCATCTTCCCCCTTTAGAAGCAACTTATCTCCTTTAGAGGAGTAAGTTCTTCTCTAACTTTCTTCTCCTCTTATTTTGTCCTCTTCTTTTCTTTCCTTCTTCTTCATTAGGATAGACTTCAAGCCACACTAACCTTAGGACCACCTTTGCATGATAACTTTAGGATTAGTCTTTCCCCATTATACTTTTACCTTTTTCTCCTTTGGTTCTTTCTCTTCTCATCTCAAAACACAAAAAACCTAAAAAACATTAATAAATAAAGAAGTGACTTCTTGTGCAATAGCCTTATTCCATGAGGCATATGTATTCATTCCATCTTGGAATAGTACACTTGTCTAGCATGATGCACGAGTCTGATCATGAAGTCATTTTCATAAAGAAAATCCTAAAAAAAATTCTTCTTCATTTTTAATCACTAAGATACCTAATAACTTCAACAAGTTATTGAGCTTAGGCCCTAGCCCTTGGAAACGAGTCTTGGATAAATTCTCCTTACTCGGTGTGCCTGTTCTATTATTCCATCTTGGAATGTAGTAGCAAGTACACATTCCATGGAAAAGAGTTTGAGTTCACTTCTTGTGCCACACTCTAAAAGACTTCTAAAAACACAAACAAACAATAAGCGTTTTTCCTTCGGGACTTCTCTTCTCATCACTTTCACTCTGAATGAGAACTTGCTCCTACTTTTCATTTTGCAAGACATTAATGCACTCGCCGTTCGAGCCTGCAACACCTGAGCATTGACATAGGTAGTTCAAGCCTTAAGACACAAGCAATCCTTTCCACCCCTAGTTAGGGGAACTACGACGTCTCAGATCCTCATGTCCAGATGAGGTACGTAGGTAGCGGGGTAGGGCCTGTTCGAGCACACTCTTTTATTTTCCCTACATTTTCCCCCTTTCATTTATTTTCTTATCCAGTTCCAGTCATTCTTTTGCAGCAACTTTCATTTCTTCACCATTTGAAACAGTTTCTTTGCAAGCGTGGATCCCGTCGGGTACGGCGGACGATTTGGGGTGCTAATACCTTCCCAGGTCGTAACTGACTCCCAAACCCAGTCTCTTTTGTTCGCAGGACCTTTGTCCTTTCTTTTCTTTCTTCAATTTGTGCAACATTACTATTCTCGTTCCTTCGGGATAAAAATGTCTGACTGGCGACTCTACCTTTTCCGTGCCACTTTCGCGTTTGTACTAGGATGGAAATCCAGGGAGCGACAACTGGCGACTCTGCTGGGGATCGAACCTAGAATCTCTGGTTCCCTTGAGAGTCTCTCCTAGCGCTTGCGTGTTTCTGTTTCATTGGGCTTTGATTGTTTGTTGTTGCGTGTTTATTTTATTGTTGTTTATTTACAGTTTACTTTACAACATTTATTTACTGCTTTTAGTATTTATTTTCACATGCATCATATTATATTGGATTGTCTGGCTGTGTTGGTTTCCCTTTTTCTGTGGATGGGGTTACTGTGAGATGAGCTCGTAACCGGGCCTCGAGTGCACCCTAGGACTTAGAGTGGTTCCACTCTGGCTTCATGGCATCTAACTATGTTGATATTAGTGAGTTCCACGCCCAGACTTGCGACCGTCTTGGGAATGTATTGATATTGGAATCTTTCTGGATCATTACAGGACTTTGATAGTTATGTGCATCTGGGGACCGATCATCGAGGACCTTTATGGAAACATCCCTCTCCAGTGGTGACAGTGGCAGACCACATTTTGTGGCAAACCCATTCGCACCCGAGGGCCCACTAGGAACTTGCATAGGATGACCTGGTTCTTTTATATAGACTCAGTTAAAAGTATCTGGTCGTATGACGATAGTATTGTACCCCTCGGGATGAATGTACTATTATTTCTCAATTTCAACGCTTGAGGCTGGGAACATAAAGGATGCTTGTTTTTCCCGGACTCACGCTGAGACCTCCCTGAGTAGTATATAAGGCCAAACTGATTCCCTGATTTGGTCATGAGCCATTTCTCAGAAATGGTGAATGTATTATTGCTATTCGACTTTGAGAGTCCGTGATGTTTGACCCGGAGCACACCCGTGAGATTGTGAGGGGTTTACAGGTTTGCAGGAACCCTTGACCTCGTCATACGTCATTACCAGTACAGTCCTATGATTTGATATGGTTACATGGATGTTGGAGTTCTTAAGTCATCTGATATTTGATTTGGGGGCTTATTTGAGATTGAGTTCTTGTTCAAGGGACTTTATTTAGAGGATCTTGGTTCTTGGTCACTTGGGTCCAGTATTCAGTATCCAGACATTCCCAGATGTTGATCATATGCTTGCATTGCATTTGCATTGCATCATACCCGCATTAATTGTTTGTGTTTTCATTTTCAGGTATTTATTTGCATCATGCACCCAGTTCTGGTATTCATTATCTTTCCAGATGGCAGAAGTCCAAGAAACACCCAGAAAAAGGAATATGCATTATACTTTCCCACAACCGGAGATTGAGAGTATTCAGAAATTGATAGATTTGATGATTGATAAGGTTTTAGCAGACTTCAGGAAGAAATTTGGGAAGGTTTTGAATTATGTAAGCAAACCAACTGCTGACCAGAGGGATAGTCTCCATTCATTACTGCAGTTTTATGATCCTCAATTGTGAGTCTTCGTATTTCCAGATTATATCTTGGCTCCTACCTTGGAATAGATTTCCAACATCTTGAAGATTCCTATTGGAGAGGGTATTCCTTATTATGCTTCAGGGAGAGCTCCCTCGTATGCAGACATAGTCAGTGCTTGCCATCTTAGTATGCTCAGAATCAAGATGGGTTTAGAAGCTAGTGAAGGGAAGGGAATTGCCTTGGAATTTCTAGTAACAGAGACTCATTTGTTTGCTCTTGGGAACAAGTGGGAGGGATTCAATGCATTATTGGCCTTGATGGTTTACGGGATAAGCTTGTTCCCATGGGAGAAGGGATTAATTGGTATGGAGGTAATTTCCATTTTTATTCAGAAAAATCCAGTACCTACTTTGTTGGGAGATTTCTACTATAATGTTCATTATAGGAACGAGAGAAGAAAGGGATTTGTAAACTGTTGTGTACCCTTATTCTCCGATTGGTTTGCTAAATAACTTCCAAAGTTAGGACCTTTCAAAGATATGAAGCAAAAGTGGAAATGGGCTAGAAGATTGATGGGCTTGACTTCAAATGATATAGCCTCGGGGAGTAACAGCGACTTATTGGGAAAAGAGATGATTATCAGTTGTTGAGAGTTTCCCAATGTATCTTTGCTTGGTAGGAGAGGGATGATCAATTACAATCCTGTGCTGGTTCGGAAACAGTTTGGTTACCCTTTGAAAGATCCTCCATCTGCTGAAGAGGTTTTGGAGTCACTATATGCACCTTTGGAAGGAAATGAGAAGTTAGTCACTCAGGCGTTTCAGTCTTGGGAGGTGGGATTGAGTAAGGGAAAGAAAGAATTTTGAAAGGTAGACCCTAGGACATATTCCCCGTTTGCTGTTTGGATACAAGGTAGGGTTGATACTTTCTTCCTCCCATTTTTAGTTGAGGCTCTACTATATCCAAAAGAAACACCTGCTCAAGCCACTATTTCCATCGAGAGTTATAAGAAGTTGGAGTCATTAATACATGAGTTAAGAGTTGAGAATACGGAGATGGCTAGTTTGTACCAACGTGCAGCCCGTTCTAAGGCAGAAGTGTGTAAACACCCCAAAGTTTCCGTCACTCATATCACACCATGGCTTGTGATCTTTCATTTTTGCATAAGCATAAGCATTCCATCTCATATTGCATTTTTTGCTTCACTGCATAATTTAAGTTCATCTGCATCTAGGGTTTGTGATCTGAGCAATCCAAGAGTCCATCTGAGCCATCCCAAAGGCCTCAAAGCTTTCCAAGAGGGTCCATGTGTGTTCTATCATCATATTATGCTTCTCAAAGTTCATAAAAGTCAAGAAATCACAAGAACTGGCAAGGCATGGAAGCAGAGCTAGGGTTTTCACTGCACAGATGACCAAAATTAGGGTTTTGGTTTCAGAGGCCTTAACACCAAATTTTTGTGCCATTCTTGTTTCTAATGTTCTTAAGATATTACAAGGATCATGTGCTAACACATAAGAACCAATTCCATGGCTCTCCACAAAGTCAGCTGAGGCCATACACCCCAAGAAAGCAGGCCTGCACCATGCCCATACCTCAAAGTACAAAATCTTGACTTTTTGCAAAAGCTCCCATACCAATCACACTATGCCACCATCCACTTTCTGAACACTCTCATTGGCCTATACTAACCTTATGGAACACATTTCATAACACACAAGCAGCTGAATCATCCTAGAACTCAGAATCCCCAAAACTTGTCAAAAACTTCCCTTCTTCGAAATTCAAGAACCAACCACTGAAACTTCAATTTTCTTTCACCAATCATCTCCACATAACCTAAGGATCACAAAGAACCCATCACCATATCCTGAAACATCCCCAACTCAAACACGATTTCTGCAACCTCAGAACTGAAACTCACAAAGGAGGACAAATAAACTCATTCCAAGCATCACAGTAGGCTCAAAGGGATCAAAGGAGTTGGTTTGCACAAAAGAAAGGGTCAGAAAGCTCAGGAACTGAAAGCTCAACCTCAGGTAGCTTCATGAACATTTTTTTCCAGAACTCCCATTTTAAGTTTCTAAATGATTCCTTATGCTTTACTGATCACCATGATATGATTTATTTTGAAAATGAGTGAAAAATGGCCATGCATGCTTGTTCTGAAATTTTGCCCGTGAAACTTGTTTGATTCGATTCTTGCTTTTGATGAAATATAAATGATATATGATGATGGATTCTTGTTTGGGGAGGGTGTTAGATGATTTCTGGAGATTTAGAGGAGTTAATTTGACATAGGGAAGAAGTTGGGATTTTTGGGTAGCCGAAGAAGATGATCGGAGCTAGCTCCGGTCACCTGAAAGTGATTAGGGTTCTAATTAGGGTTTAGTTTCCAGTTTGAATGGTGGCCCTTGGATCTGTTTTGCCCGCGTGCGTGGATGGCTGAGATTGAGTCATTAAACCCTAAATAGAATTAATTAAATTAATTAGGTTTAATTAGTCAGGAGTGATCTGGACCACACAATCACGCGCACAGTCAACCCTCCCCCCTTGAGTTTGAATCTCAGCCCTCAGATGCGTTTGCTTTGCATTTTATTCATTTTATTTTCATTTTATTCTATTTCTTTTGTATAATTTATTTAAAATACCAAAGAGCATCAAAAAAATTTGAAACTTTGCATTTTTGTTTTAAATATTTTTCTAAATCTGAAAATGATTTTTATTTTATTTTTTGCATTAAAAAGTATTTTTAAAATATTTAAATGTTACTTTTAATTAATTAAAGTCTTTTAATTAATTAAAAATACATTTAGGTTTCTAAAAATCACCAAAAAATCATGAATCATTCCAATGCATTTAGAAACATTTTCAAACTCTTCACACAAATTTCTTTTTAGGTTTGATCATAGTTTGTGAATTTTCTTTGAATTAAGGGTCATTAAATTTCATTTTTTGAACCCTAACTTAAAATAATCATTTTTGCCTAACTAAGAAGAGTTTGAAGTTGATTCAATTTGCATTGTTTTATTGCATGTAGTTTATAGGTCATTTATCTCATAAATTTATCTTGCATTTTCAAATTGATTTGCATTTTTCCCTTTGAACCACCCAAAAAACCCTAGAAACTTAGGAAATTCATAACTTTTGATTGGTTAGGCTTCTGACCTTCTCCTTTGTGGTGTGACCTAGTATGGTATTAGGGTTTGTTTGAGTTTGATTTCACATTTTTATCATGTCATATGCTTCTGTTTTGTTCATTTGCATCTTGCTTGTCCATAAAACCCTAATTTCTCATGTTCATTTGCATTAACCTTGCATATGCATCTATACATGAACTTGCCATGACATTTCTTTCATTCATAAGTCATCTTAGACATCTTAGGAAATGTTAGAACCATGCTTGATCATTCTTCATTCATTTTCCATGATTTGCATTCATTTCATTTCATTAACTTTCATGTGTTTTCAAACTTCAAAGCATGCTTCATTTGCATCTCATTCTTGTATGATCACACATATGCATTTTGTATGCCTTTGCATCATCTCACATGACATTAACATTGCATACACACTTCTGACTTTGGTCATTTCATCTCATTGCATCTCATTTCATTTCTTTAAGCTTTGTACCTTATGCATTCATGATAACATTTTCAGGTGGTAAGTTACTTTGAGAAGTGGATTTTCCTTCACTTATCACTTCTCATTATCTCTTTCATTTGCATATTGTTTGTCTTTTAAGTGAACTTGTTCACTTGTGTTCCATTTCTCTCACTTTCTTTCTTTAAGTTACTTATCTTCTACAATGAAGTAAGTAACTTATTCTTATGCTTCTTCCATTGGTGGCTTCTTTGAAGATCTTTCTCAAGCCTTACAAACCACAGGAAAATCCAAGCATGATAATAATTAGGGTTGTGATTAGTCCCCCTTAGTTTTTACCTTTGAGTCTCCTTGAGTCTCTCTTCTCATCTTCTCAATCAGAGACTAAACTCTTAAAGTTTTAGGACTTTGGAATTAGGGTTATGTCTGTATCCTTCTATTAGGATGTAGTGTATAACTTTAATCCTAAGTGTTAACCCTTTAATTTGTTTATACCTCTTAATCAAATCATCTTAATAATCACTAAGACTTCATCTTGTAACTTGGGACTTACATTAGGATTTTAATTCTTCCTTATGGTTAAGAAGGACTAACCCTAGTGTTTAATGCACAATTCCTCCTCAAGTTGTCTTACAAACCATGAAACTCATTTCTTAATCTCACCCATAATTAAAATCCACTTAATAAGGCTTTGTTATATAAGGAATTTAATCCCTAACCATGGATTAAGTTGAGGTATCTTCCTCAGCTTAAGTGTTCTCATCTATTATCCTTCTATTAGGATGGTGTAGAGCCCACTAATCTATGATTAGAGATTAAACTCATTACTTAACACAAAACAAAAACCCAAAAACATCTAAATAATCACAATTAGGTTAATGATCTTAATCCTACATCATCATGGCAATTAAGTTGAGATGCTTATCTCATACTTAAGTAGGCTCATTATCCCTAATCAGGGAGGATATAATGAGTTTACAAGCCCTTGATTTAGTCTTAAGCTCATTAACTTATGCAAAACACCAAAAAACAATAACAAAACTGAAAACACAAAAACAAACAATAATCGTCTCCTTCGGGATTCTTTTATCATCACACTCATTCACAAATGAGAACTTGCTTCTTCCGCCTAATGCAAGAAAGTTAGCACTCGAGCCAGACGAGTCATACACTTGAGCATAGACAAGTAAGTAGTTCACAGTTAAATTATCTTTCAGTCTCTTTTAGTCGAACTACGGTGTTCTAACTTCCTTATTGCACGAGAGGATACGTAGGCATAACTTAACTGTTATCGAACAAAACTCTCTGTGTCTTCCCCCTCTTTCAGCATTCTTTTCTAAGCCTCAGTTCCTGAGCAATTCACCCTTCTGCACTGACACTTATATATTCTTTTTTTTCCAGCTTTTGCACACAAATAGCACATATACTACCCCTTTAAACACAAAGTTTCAAGCGTGGATCCCGTCGAGTACGACGGACAATCTGGGTGCTAATACCTTCCAAGGTTGTAACCAACCCCCTTTCTCAGTTTCTCTAGTTTGCAACCGTCTTATCCATATCTTTTTCTAGGTTTATGCAACATTACCTTTCCTTCAGGATAAAAAATGCCTAGTTAGCGACTCTATTCACCTTCATTTCATTCTCTCCTTTCGCCGACCGTTCGCGCTTGTACCGGGATGCAAATCCTCGGGAGCGACAACTTGGCGACTTTTCTGGGGAATGATGTTGCAACTAGGGCTTATGGTTCTTTTTGTGGGTTCCTCCTAGCGCTTCTTTGATTTTTGTTTACGGGGGTGTTATGTGCTACTTGGGCTTATTGTTTATGGCTTTATTTATTGCTTTCTGTACAACTTTATTTATTGCTTTCATTTACAGTTTTATGCATTTCATATTGTTATCATCATCTGTGTTGGGTCTGTTATTTCCTTTGGTGGGAGGGATTTTGAGTGATTAAGGTTCCATACCAGGGACCTGAGTGACACATAGGATAGAGTGGCTTCATATTCTTTCCCATTCCATTTCGGTCTGGTGCGGGAATATGAAACACAGTTCAGACATGGGTTTCTTCTTGAGAACTCTGTGCTACGGATTTCTTGTAGTACTAAGGCTATCTGGGAAGCCTGCTAAGTCTGGATGACCTCTTATGACCTTCAGCATCTGAGGTGAAATAGAAGAGGATCCTTTATGGTTATTGTAAACATTGTACCTCCGGGTTAGAAGTGTTTACACTTCTCATAACTGATCCAAGTCTGAGGATCCTTGTTCTAGAACAATACATGTGAGGGGGTTGGGATGTTTACAGGTTTGCAGGAACCCTTGGCCTCATCATACACTTGTTACTAGTTTTGTTAAGGTTGTATCACTTTGGACTGTTCTTGTGAAACCCTGGACTTGTGACTCTTTATTTGAGTCCCCCACCTGGTTACTGGTTTTCTAAGCCTCCATCCGGACTTATAAACACACATGGACCTTATCAAGGCAGATAACAGATCCAGCACTTGATCACAAACCCTTTGCATATCATTCTGCATACATCATTTTGCATCATTTAACATTTTTCTATTTGTTTTACGGGGTATCCACATCTTATCTTTGGTTTGGTTTTGACATGTTCTACTGCTCAGCTATCTGCATCAGCCTCTTCATCAACTATCTTCATCAAAGTTTCTTCTTCAGCACCTTCTACAGCTCCCTTCACCAGTTGTCTTCATCAGAGACTCTTGTAAACACCCCAAATTTGCCCTCACTAAGTTCACACCATGGCTTGTGATCTTTCATGTTTGCATAAGTTAAAGCATATCATCTCATATTGCATTTTTTGTTTCACTACATTAGTTCAAGTTCATCTGAATCTAGGGTTTGTGATCTGAGCAATCCAAGGATCCATCCGAGCCACTCCAAAGGTCTCCAATCATTCCAACAGGGTCCATGTATGTTCTATCATCAAATTATATCCCCCAAAGATTAAGTAAGCCATGAAATCACAAGAACTTGGAAAGCATGGAAGCAGAGCTAGGGTTTCACTACACAGATGACCTGCAATTAGGGTTTTGGTTTCAGAGGCCATAACTCCAATATTTTTGGTCATTCTTGTTTCTAATAGTCTCAATATGTTATAAGGATCATGTGTACCAATTTTGATGAATAAATTCATTGTGGAATTCATATGTTCATTAGGTAACTTCTTGAGCAAGTCAGAGCAAAATCAGGGCATCTGAGGCCCCCAATAATGGAACCAAAGGGGTATTTTCATCAAATTGAAGTTATATGATCTTTATTTGATCATTGAAGTGCTTGGAAGTTAACAAAATTGAAGAAATTTGAGCTAAACCAAAAGTTGCCAAAAATGGAAATGACTTGTAATGGAAACTTTCCATTTTGGGAAAGTATTTCAACCTCCTCTTTCTCAACCAAAAAATGCTTCAAATGAAAAATTGTTGGTCATGAAAGTTGTAGATTGGATCATTCACTTTACAAAAAGTACAAGAACAAGTTCTAATTCATTATGGAACTCAATTTATGGCCTTGCAAAGTTGGCAAAAATCCTATAATTTTCACTTTCACACCAAAGAGGATTTTTTGCAATTTCACATACCAAGTCATTTTGTGACCTCTAATCACTCTCTAAGCATCATAAAAACATAATACAATGCATTGTGACCAAAATTTCCCAAAGAATCATTCTATTTCATGCCTTCAACTTCAAGAAATTCAAAAAGGGCCAAAGTTCTTCAAATTTGCAAAAGGGCATGAATCTTCTCATACACTTGCTGCAGCACCCCAAATCATTTTCCATGGCTCTCCTTGATCAATGCCGAGCCAGGACATGCCATAGAACAGCTGCTACATGAGCCCATGCCTCAAGTACACAATTTGTTGACTTTTTGCAAGAGGACCCATACCAATCAGCTGCAGCCACAACCACTCTCTGGCAAATAGGGTTATGTTATGTGGACCAAAAGCAAGCCAAGGCATAACACACACAACCCTGAATCAGTTCATACACCAAGTTTCACAAAATGACCTTCAAGCTTCAAACTTTCGAAACTTTTTGTCCAGCCACTCAAACTTCAAACAAACTTCACCATTCAACTCACCATCATCATTAGAACATTTCCCAACCATTACAAAGCCCTAAAAGCCAGCCAAACACAAACACGATTTCAGGCCAGTTTAGGTGCAACCACTCAATCCAGCCATTCTAAACTCCTTCAAAGCATTGCAACATCACCAGGGGGACAAGAGGAGTGGATTTGCACAGGAGAAGAGGTCCAAAAACTCCAAACTGAGAAAGCTCAAGCTAAGGTAACCTCAAGAACTTTTTTTCCATAAATGAAATTTTAAGTTCCTGAATGAATCTATGTGATATGCTGATCATGCTGGTGTTTTTATTTTTGAAAATTGTTGCGTATTAAGGATTTCATGGTTGTCTGAAAGTTTTGACATTTTTAGGTTTTGATTCGAATCTTGTTATTGAGGAATGAGAAATGATTTTTCTGTAAGGATCGTTTCTGGAGAGTTTGAGAGCCTGGGGTAGTGTTTTGGGGAAGCTCATGGGAGGAGCTCGCCGGAGAAGACGACCGGAAGTCTTCTCCGGCCACCTGAGATTAATTAGGGCTAATCTCAGGTGATTAGATGAGTTTGAATCTGGAGCGTAGGATTTAGGTTTCGCGCGTGTGTGAAGGGCCAGGATCATTTCACTTAACCCTAATCATTTTAATTTATTTAATTAATTAGAATTAGGCCAGATTGAATCTGGACCTTTGATTTGCACGCTGGTCAAAGCATTTCCCCCCAGTTTGAATCTGATCCATTGGATTGGATTACTTTTATTTAAATTCATTTTTATTTCATTTAAATGCATTTTTCTTTACCATTTTATTTAAAATACTTAGAAAAATCATAAAACTATTTCCTTCTGCATTTTAATTTCAAATATTTTTCTTCACCCAAAAACATTTTCATTTTTATTTCTTGCATCTAAAAATCATTTTTAAAATATTTAAATATATGATTTAATTAATTAATGGAAATTAATTAATTAAAATACCATTTATGTTTCTAAAAATTCCAAAAAAATTCACATTGCATCTTAGGACATTTAGAGACATTGTCAAACCATTCATACAAATTTCTTTTTGGTTTTGATCCGATCTTGACATTTTTCTTGAATTTAGGGTTCATAAAATTCCCTTTTTAGAACCCTAACTTTGAAAATTCTTTTCTGCCTAACCATGAAGGGTTTGACAATGATTCTTTTTGCATTTTTCTCCATATAGCATGTAGTTTCTAGGACATTTTTTTCATGAATTTATCTTGCATTTCCCATTTGATTTGCATTTTCCCTCTTAAGGTACCCAAAAACCCTAGTTAACTTAGAAAAATCATAACTCCTTTTAGGTTAAGAGTTGGACCTTCTCCTTTGGGATGTGATATCATATGTGGTTAGGGTTCCTTTGAGTTCATTTAAATTTTTTTATCATGTGATTTGCTTCTGTTTTGGTCATTTGCATCTCATCCTTTCATGTAACCCTAATCTTGCATCCATACTTGCATCTTACATTGCATTGCATGAACATGTGAACTTGCCATGACATTCTAAGTACTTGTATGCCATCTTAGAAATCTTAAGACATTGCTTGAACATTTCTTGGTCATTGATTCATACATTTGCTTTGCTTTGCATCCATTTCATTTCATAAACATACATGTGTTTTCATACTTCAAAGCATGCTTCATTTGCATCCAATCTCTTATATGAACATTCATAACACTTGGTATGCCTTTGCATCATCTCATAGCATCATTTGCATCATGTGGTTGCTTCTGGTTGTGGCATTTTCCCATTCATGTGCATCATTTCATATCATTTCTTTCCTTATGCTAACATTTTCAGGTGGTAAGTTAACTTGAGAATTGAATTTGCCTTCACTTCTCATTTCTCTTCATCTTCTTCATATGCATCATTGCTGCATTTTTCTTTACTTTAGAGTGAGCTTTCTCATTCATGTTCATCTCTCACTTTCTTTCTCTAAGTCACTTATCTTCTTCATTGAGGTAAGTAACTTGTTCATCTGTTTCTTCCTCCTTTCATCTGCTTCTTCCATTGGTGGCTTCTTTGAAGATCTCTTTTAAGCCTTACAAACCGTAGGAACATCCAAGCATGATAATAATTAGGGTTGTGATTAGTCCCCTATAGCTTTTACCCTTGAGTCTTCTTTGTGTCTCTTTTCTCATCTCATCCTTAGAGACTAAACCTTTAAGGTTTTAAGACTTTGGAATTAGGGTTATGCCTGCATCCTTCTCTTAGGATGAAGTGTATAACTTTAATCCTAAGTGTTAAACCCTTAATTTGTTTAAACCTCTTAATCAATCCATCTTAATAATCACTAAGACATTAACTTGTAACTTGGGCCTTGCATTAGGGTTCTAATTCTTCCATTATTGGTTAAGAAGGACTAACCCTAGTGTTTAATGGACAAGTCCCCCTCAATTTATCTTACAAACTTAAAACTGACTTCTTAATCTCATCTATAATTAAAATCCATGTAATAAAGGTTTGTTTTGTCATGAGGTTAATCCCTAATCATGGATTAAGTTGAGGTATCTTCCTCAGCTTAAGTGTGCTCATCTATTATCCTTATATTAGGATGGTGTAATGGGTTCACTAATCCTTGATTATGGCTTAAACTCATTACTTAACACTAAACAAAAACTCAAAAACATCTAAATAATCACAAGTAGGTTAATGATCTTAATCCTACATCATCATGGTAATTAATTTGAGATGTTTATCTCATACTTAAGATATTCTCATTATCCCTAATAAGGGAGGATATGATGAGTCTACTAACCCTTGATTTAGGCTTAAGCTTATTAACTTATGACAAACACCAAAAACAATAAAAGACTGAAAACACAAAAACAAACAATAATCGTCTCCTCCGGGATTCTTTTCTCATCATCTTCACTCACAAACGAGAACTTGCTTCTTCCGTCTAATGCAAGACAATTAGCACTTGAGCCAGACAAGTCATACACTTGAGCATAGACAAGCAAGCAGTTCACAGTCAATTTATCTTTCAGTCTCTTTGTGTCGAACTAAGGTGTTCTGAATTCGTCATTGAACGAGAGGATACGTAGGCATAACTTAACGGTTATCGAACAAAGGTCTCGGTGTCTTCTCCCTCTTTCAGCATTCTTTTCCTAAGCCTCAGTTCCTGAGCAATTCACCTTTTTGCACTAACACCTGTACATTTCTTTCCAGCTTATTCACACAGATAGCACATGCACCTACCCCTTTAAACACAATCTCTTAAGCGTGGATCCTGTCGAGTACGACGGAAAATCTGGGTGCTAATACCCTCCCAGGTTGTAACCAACCCCCTTTCTCAGTTTCTCTGGATCGCAACCGCCTTATCCATCTCTTTCTAGGTTTATGCAGCATTACCTTTCCTTTGGGATCAAAATGCCTAGCTGGCGACTCTATTCAGTTCACCTTCTTTTCTCCTTTCGCTGATCGTTCGTGCTTGTATCGGGATGCAAATCTTTGGGAGCGACAGCTTGGCGACTCTGCTGGGGACCCTAATATTGCAACCAGGGCTTCTAGTTCTTTTTGTGGGTTCCTCCTAACGCTTGTTTGATTTGTGTTTACGGGGGTGTATGTGCTACTTGTGCTTATTTATTTGCTTTATTTATTGCTTTATGTATAGCTTTATTTATTGCTTTCTTTTACAATTTTATGCATTTCATATTGTCATTATCATATGCTGGATCTGTTGTTGTCTTGGTGGGTGGGGATCATTGAGTGATCAAGGTCCTATACCTGGGACCTGAGTGACACATAGGCTAGAATGGCTTCATATTCTTTCCCATTCCATTTCGGTCTGGTGCGGGAATATGAAACACGGTTCAGACATGGGTTTCTTCTTAAGAACTCTGTGCTACAGATTTCCTGTAGTACTAGGGCTATCTGGGAAGCCTGCTATGTCTGGATGACCGTTTTTATGACCTTCAGCATCTGAGGTGAATTAGAGGAGGATCTTTATGGTTATTGTAAACATTTTTCCTCCGGGTTAGAAGTGTTTACACTTCTCATAACTGATCCAAGTCTGAGGATCCTTGTTCTAGAACATTGCATGTGAGGGGGTTGGGATGTTTACAGGTTTGCAGGAACCCTTGGCCTCATCATAACTTGTTACTAGATTTGTTAAGGTTATATTATTTGGACAGTTCTTGTGATTACCCTGGACTTGTGACTCTTTATTTGAGTTCCCCACCTGGTTACTGGATTTCTAAGCCTCCATCTGAACTTATGAACATACATGGACTTTTACCAAGGCAGATAAACAGATCCAACACTTGATCACAAACCCTTTTGCATATCATTTTGCATACATCATTTCTGCATCATTTAGTATTTGCTTATTTGTTTTACTGGGTATCCATCATTTCCTCTTTGGTTTGGTTTTGACCCCTTCTGCTGCTCAGACTGCTTCAGTTATCTTCTCCAGCACCTTCATCAATTTTATCAGTGATTCTTCTCCAGCTATCTTCATCAGGGACTCATCTCCAGCATCTCATTCATTGACCCTCATCATCAGTTGCTCTCAGCTTCTTTACCAGCACCCATTATGGACACTTCAAGAAAGAGCAACATCACTTACCATTTCTTTGAGCCCACCCTGACTAGCATCAGGCAGATCCAGTCTCTCATTACCCCTGATCATGTCCCACTATTCAGAGAGCATTATGGGGACATATAGGACATGATCATGGATCTAGATGCATCTTAGAGGAGCATGATCCATACTTGCCTGCAGTTTTATGATCCTCCACTCAGATGTTTCACATTTCCTGATTTCCAGTTGGGACCTCTGTTAGAAGAATTTTCCATGTTTTTAGGAGTTCCTATCAGGAGAGGGATTCCTTTCAAACTGAGATGGTTGCTCCCAGAAATGAAGACATATCCAGGGCATTGCATTTGGAGCCTTCCCTCATTGATCAGAACATGACAACCAAGGCTAGGGTTCCAGGCCTTCACCTAGACTTCTTGATCTCCCAGGCTACCCTGCATGCTGCAATAGGAGAATGGAAGGTTGTCTGTGCACTTCTAGCCCTCAGTATATATGGGGTTATCTTGTTTGCAGATGAGCCAAAATATTTGAGCAAGAATGCCATTCACCTGTTCTTATTGAGGAACCTAGTTCCTACCTTGCTGGGAGACTTCTACTACTCATTACATCAGAGGAATGAGAAGCAAAGAGGAAGACTGGTCAGATGATGTGCTCCTCTCTATTACTCTTGGCTGCTAAGACATTTGCCAAAGTCAGACACCTTCCTAAACCCCCATCAGCAAAAGAACTGGGCTAAGAGATTTATTGCCTTGACATCAGAAGACATTAGATGGTGCATTGAGAGCACCAAAGGCAAGGACATCATTACTAGTTGTGGGCAATATCCTAATGTGCCTTTGATAGGAGTGAAAGGTTGCATCAATTACAACCCTTTACTATTTAAGAGACAATTAGAGTATGCTTTGGTTCATCCTCCTAGAGGGAAAGACTTGACTGAGACCCTCTACTGTGAAGTCCAGCCCAACTCTGCTGTTGTCAGACAAGCTGCCTGGGCTTGGGATAACATTCAAACTAAGGGAACGGCCATCCTTGGCAAGTGCAACAACATCGCTTCAGCACAGTATTCTGATTGGTCTCATACCAGAGCTCAGATCACCTGGATGCCATTTACCTTGGAAGATACACCTGGACCTTATACAGTACAACTTGCAGCTACTGTCAGTTTGGAAGAGTTTGAGAAACTGAAAGAGAGGAATACTCAACTATCTGAAGCCTTAAAGAAGACTCTATGGGAGAGAAATGACAGCCGTCTGGATAATGAGAGATTGGAAAGACTCAGGATTGAGCACCTGACCAAGATTGAGAAGACGGATGACTACATCAGGAAGGCAATAGTAGGGGAGTTAGTACTGAAGAATGCGTGCAAGGAAGCAAAGACTCAGAAGGCTAGGGCAGAGCATTTTCTAAAGGAGAGCCACGCTAGGTGGATCAGGATCACTGAAGCCCGTGCACAAGAAGATCAAAGGACTCAGGTTAAGATAGAGCAGTTGGAGGCTAGTGAGAAGAAGCATCAGGAGGCTTTGTTGGTAGCTCAGAAGGAGATATCTGAATTGAAGCCCCGAGCATGGTTGAATAGGTCGAAGGATCAGGACATGCATAAGAAGTTAACCAGTGCCATTGCTACCAGGAATCTCCTCATCAGGACTATTACAGAGCACCCAGTGGGTCCAGTGACTGAGGCCCTCCTGAAGGAAGTCAGAGAGGATGACTTTGGATTAGATGTTTGACTCTTTTGCTTGTACTTTTCCTTTGTTGTACTTTTGGATTTTGTTGTTGTATTTTGACCCACCATGGGAATGTATTGTAATCAAACTATGTATTTTCACTCTTTGTAATATATCAGTTTGTATTATTCTTGGTGGGCTTTATCTATCTCTAAAACATCATCAGTATTTCCTCGAGGTCTGGAAAGGTCAAAACCAAAGAACCAAATCGGATACTCTTGGAAGACAAATAGGCATATTGCATTGCATACTAACATTTTCTTTGTTTTGTAGGTTTTTTGTTTTATTGTTGTTTCTCACTTTGTTGTGGTTTCAGGAAACATTGCTCGCAGAAGAGTGTTCCCTGTCAACAAAACACACCGGTACTCGACAAGAAACAACCTTCTGAGACTCCAGATGGATTCAGCAAGACTTGAATGAAGTAAGGACCCAAATGGCCAATGAGAGGGTTGAGATGAGGAATCAGATGACCCAATTCATGACTGTAATGACTGGTTTAGCTCAAAGCCAGGAAAGGCTGAGGGAGTTGGTTGAGAGAGAAACTCCTGAAGAACACCATCCAGGTACATGAGGTACCAGTAACAACGATCACGTACAACCTCGCACTGATCCACCCGAATTTGGGCCTCATCTGAACCCAAAAATCAATGCCATAAGGAATAATCAGGGTAACACTGCTGGAGGAAGGGTCTTGCAAGAGGATCCTCAAGAAGAGCAGTTTACAGTTGTCAGGGCTGGGGACGAAGTTTACGACCGTAGGCTGGATGAAATTGCTGAGAAACTGAGGTCTCTTGAATCCCAAAACTCCCTAGGTTTTGATGTCATGGAAATGGGATTGGTGGAAGGGGTGAGAATTCCTCACATGTTCAAACCCCCGTGTTTTGAAAGGTATAATGACACATCCTGCCCACGCACCCACCTTCAATCATTCTTGGGAAGATTAAAAGCATACACCATGGACGAGAAGCTGTGGATGTTTTACTTTGAAGACAGTCTGACCGGGGCATCCCGAGAATGGTATTCCCATTTGACCAGAGCCACGGTAAGAAACTGGAATGACTTGGCTGAAGATTTTATCTGTCAGTATCAGTATAACTTAGACATGGCCCCAAACAGGACCCTTCTAATGGGAATGTCTCAATCTTACCGTGAGAGCTTCATAGAATATTGTAAACACCCCAAATTTGCCCTCACCCATTCACACCATGGCTTGTGATCATTTCATATGCATAAACACAATCATATCATCTCATATCTCAATTTTGAGTCACTGCATAGATTCAAAGTCATCTGCACCTAGGGTTTGTGATCTGAGCAATCCAAGAGCCTCCTGAGCCACTCCAAAGGCCATCAATCACTTCAAAGGGGTCCATGTGTGTTCTTATATCATATAACATCCTCTCAAAGTCTAAAATGCCAAAGAATCACAAGAACTGGGATTGGTGTGGATGCAGAGCCAAGTTTGACTGCATAGTTGACCTAAAATTAGGGTTTTGGTTTCAGAGGCCATAACTCCAAATTTTTTGGTCATACTTGTTTCCATTGGTCTCTACATGGTATAGGGAGTATGCATATCAATTTTCATGAAGAAATTCCATGGGGAAGTCATCTGATCAAGGGTTGACTTTTCAGACAAGTCAGTGTAAAATCAGGGCATCTGAGGCCCCCAATGACCCAACCAAGGGGTGATCTTCATCATTTTGAGTGTATATGATCTTTATTTGATCATGGAAGAAGGTTGGAGTTCACAAAATTCAAGAATTACAAGTTTTTGCAAAGTTGACTTTTTAGGGCATGGTTGACTTTTCAAGAATATGTCATTTTATGCCATTTTTCAAGCCTTGCTTTTTGATCCAAAAATGCTTCAAATGGAAAAACTTTGGTCATGAAAGTTGTAGATTATATTTTTCCCTTTTCAAAAAGTACAAGAACATGACCTAATTCATCTTGGATCAAAAGTTATGGTGTGACAAAGTTGGCAAAAATCACTAATTTTCAAGTTATGCACCAAATGAGAAACTTGCAAGAACTTTGTACCAAGGCATTTGCAACCTCTAATTCATGTCTAACCAATGCACAAACATTCTATGTGGCCTAAAAATCAGATTTGGACCAAGGTTTCTCATGATCCATGGCTTATGTAGCAAGAAAGTTTCATGTGAACTAGAAATGATCAAGTTGCAAAACCACTCATCACACTTCACCAACTAGTTGCCTTGGCTGCTGAACCTTCCTAGCATCACACACACACCATGCTGCACCAGCCCATGCTCTTGTACCAAGCTAGAACCTAGCCCATGCCTCTCTTACAACAAAGTGGACTTTTTGCAAAAGTAGACATCCCAATCACAGCAGGCCAGGTCACATCACCTGACCAATGGGAGTTCTTTATGCAAGGAAAATGCTGGCCATAACACTCAAGAGGCAAGGCTGAAACAGATCACAACATCACATTCACAAACTCACCCCATTTTGCATTTCTCTTCGAATCTGCCTCCACAACACACAAACATTCAAACAAATTTCACTAATCATCTCACCATGCTTCATAGAGCCTAAACCAAGCAAAGCCTAAGCCTGAAACCAGCAAGAACTCCACTTCTCCATTTTCACCCTCACTTGCAAAACCTTTCGAAACTGATCACACAGCTCACAAACATAAAAACAAACCTCATAGGTCAACTCAACTAATCTCCCTGATCACAAAGAAGCCATCATCACAGCCTGAAACCTTCAGAATCCCAAACACGATTCCTGCCCTTCATTGAACAGAACTTGTTCAAACTTCAGAACCAGCCATCACAAGCTCTTTCTAGGCATTGAAAGCTTCTTAGGAGGTCAAGTGGAGTAGATTGCAAGCAGGAAACTATCCAGAAGGTGCCAGAGATCAAAGCTCCAGTTCAGGTGAGCTTCATGAACATTTTTTCCAGGAGCTCATTTTTAAGTTCTTAAATGGTTCTCTATGTTCCACTGGTCATGATGATATGTTTGGTTTCGAAAATCATTGAGTTTTGAGCATGTATGGTGTTCCTGAAAATTTTTGACCTAAACCCCTTTTGCTTCGATTCAGCTTTGTTGTGTAAAATAAATGAGTTTTGGCTGTTGATTCTTGCTCTATGATGTTTGGGGATGCATTCTGGGCAAGAAAAGTAGGTTTTAGTGAGCTAGGGTGAGGGTTAGCATTTTTCAGGAAGGGTGCTGGCCGGAGAAGACGACCGGAAGTCTTCTCCGGCAGCCTGAAAGTCATTAATTTATAATTAGGGTTAGGGCTTCCAGTTTGAATTTCAGGCGTTGGATGAGTTGACTGAGTCTTTTCCCGCGCGCATCCAATGGCTCAGATCATGTCATTAGTTTAATTAGGTTTAATTTAATTAATTAATTAAGTTTAGCCCAGTTTGAATGTGGGCCACAAGATCTGGCGCGCAGTCAATGTTCCCTTCCCCAGATTCAATCCTGGCCCTCCTTTCAGTTGACTTCAGCCTTTTTCAATGTTCCCTTCCCCAGATTCAATCCTGGCCCTCCTTTTGCATTTCTTTTCTAATCTTTCAGGTGGTAAGTGACTTTGAGAAGTGAATTTGCCTTCACTTCTCATAACTTTTCTTTTCATCTCTCTTGCATCCATTGCTGCATTTTTATATGTGTTTGAGTTTGAGCTTGCTCATTCTTCTTCTTCTTACTTTCTTTCTTCAAGTGACTTGACTTCTTGAATGAAGCAAGTTGCTTTGCTTCTCTTGATCCTTTCATCTGCTTCCTGGTGGTTCCATTGAAGATTGTTCTTGCAAACCTCACAAACCTTAGGAACAACCAAGCATGACAATGATTAGGGTTTTGATTAGTCTCCCCTCTTAGTTTTACCTTTGTGTCTCTTTTGAGTCTTCTCCTCTCATCTCATAATCAGGGACTAAACCCTAAAGGCTTTAAGGCTTTGTGATTAAGCTTATGCCTGCATCCTTCTCTTAGGATGGAGTGTATAACTTTAATCCTAAGTGTTAAACCCTTAATGTGTTTAAATCTCTTAATCAATTCACCTAATAAGTATCAAGACATCACACTTGTAACTTGGGCCTTGCATTAGGGTTCTAATTCTTCCTTGACTGGTTAAGAAGGACTAACCCTAGTGTTAATGGACAAGTCCCCCTCAAGTTGTCTTACAAATCATAAAACTCACTTCATCATCATATCATTAAATAAAAATCCACTTAATCAAAGGCTTGTTTTGTCATGAGTTTAATCCCTAATCATGGATTAAGTTGAGGAGCTTTCCTCAGCTTAAACATTCTCATCTATTATCCTTCTCTTAGGATGGTGTAATGAGTCTGTTTAATCCCTGATTATGGCTTAACCTCATTACTTAACACTAAACAAAAAACAACAAAAACATCTAATTAATCACAAGTAGGTTAATGATCTTAATCCTACACCAAAGGTGTTTAAGTGTGAGAAGCTGACTTCACACTTAAGGTATTCTCATTACCCCTAATCAGAGGGAAGATGTGATGAGTTTACTAAATCCATTGGTTTAAACTTAAGCTCATTAACTTATGACAAAATCCAAAAACAATAAAAGACTGAAAATGCAAAAACAAACAATAATCGTCTCCTTCGGGATTCTTTTCTCATCTCATTCACTCACAACCGAGAACTTGCTTCTTCCGTCTAATGCAAGACAGTTTGCATCTGTGCCAGACAGATCATACACTTGAGCATAGGCAAGCAAGCAGTTCACAAGTCAATTCATCTTTCAGTCTCTTTGGGTCGAACTACGGTGTTCTGACTTCCTCATTGCACGAGAGGATACGTAGGCATAACTTAACAGTTATCGAACAAAAGTCTCTGTATATTCCCCCTCTTTCCAGCTTCATTCTTTAGTCTCATGATCTTGAGCATCTCACTTTCATCCTCACACTGACACATCATTTGTACACTTTCACTTCCTTTACACTGACACCTGTACATTTTCTTCTAGCTATTTTATACACAGATTGCACTGGCACTACCCCTTTAAAACACAAATCTTTCAAGCGTGGATCCCGTCGAGTACGACGGACAATCTGGGTGCTAATACCTTCCCAGGTTGTAACCAACCCCCTTTCTCAGTCTCTCTGGTTCGCAAACCGTCTTATCCATCTCTTTTCTAGGTTTATGCAGCATTACCTTTCCTCCGGGATAAAAATGCCTAGCTGGCGACTCTATTCATCTCCAGTGAGTTCACGACTGTGTGTTCTCATTGTCCCTCTCGCCGACCGTTCGCGTCTGTACCTTTATCTGGGCCTATTCCCATTTATCGGGAGCGACAAATATGCCCAAAGGTGGAGGCAACTTGCACTGCAGTTCAACCCCCTATGTCAGAAATGGAGATGGCAGACATGTTCATGAATACTCTTCAAGGAACCTACATTGATAGATTGGCTGCATTTGCTTCTACCAGCTTTGCAGATGTGGTGATAGTTGGGGAAAGAATAGAGAGCCTATTGAAAATGGGAAATATCTCCGATAACGGTGCTAGTTCAAGAAGTACAAGAAAACCATTTGTTGGGCCCCGTAGATCTGGTGAGACAAACTCTATACACATGGGAAGAGGGAGACCCCAATACTTGCCCAGAACAGTTGCTGCTGTTACTATCCCTGCTCCACCTCCCCAGTATACTCAACAACCACAACACTTTCCGCAACAACAACAGTTTCTGCAACAGAGATCATACAAGAATAATAACAACAATCAACAACAACGCCCGTTTCAACAGCGGCCAACTCAGGTCAACCAGATAATTGACCCCATTCCAATGACATATTCTACACTGCTGCCACAACTCCTAAAGCTCAATCTTGTTGAGTTAAGGACATTGGCTCCACCTGATCCTCAAAACCTTCCAAGAAACTACGATGTCAATGCTAGGTGTGCTTTTCATTCCAACGCACCTGGTCACTATACGGAAAACTGCAGAGCTCTGCATATGAAGGTTCAAGATCTGGTAGATTCAAAAGCCCTGAACTTTGCACTTCCTCCCAATGTAATGAAAAATCCTATGCCAAGCCACAACGGGCCAAGGATTAATGCTATAGAAGATGGCACACCCATGAGTTTAATAGAATACATTGCATGTATTCAGACACCTCTGGCAGAGGTTAAAGCCCAGCTTTTAAAGTGCCAGGTGTTTCTAGGTTGTGAGGCTTGTTGTGAATTATGCAAACTTTCTGAGAATGGGTGTGCTAGCTTGAGGAGTGGAATTAATGACTTGATTAACAAAGGCATTCTGCAAATTACAATCACCGCTTCTACAACACCAACAGCTCTTTTATCAACAACAAGTGAATCTTCTACATATGCAACGACCATCTTTCCTACTGGTTCTTCTACAACTGCGACAACCATTGTTCCAACTGATTCAGCTACAACTTCCGCAATCATTTCATCTGTCACTTCAACACACAACAATTCATTTGTACCGGCTACTACAACTTCAACAACTACCAATAATGATGTTTCCACTATCACAATTTATTATGACCCGACAACGGTCCCAAATCCCAACAACTTTCAACAATCTCAACAAAAATCTCAACCAAGCTTCAATTCACCTTCACCAACATCCACCAGAGGTCCTGTTACTATTTTCTATGATCTACAGACTATTACAGTCCCAACATCTGCTGCAGTGAGCCCAGTCACTATCACGGTGCCTGGGCCAATTCCATATGATAAAGACAACGCTATACCATGGCATTATGGTGTTGATCTGTACTGAAACAGAGAGAAATTCCTTCTTGATTCTCCAGTTCTCACTCCCCAAGTGGATAATGTTGGGGGAGGCGGAGGCTTCACCCAAAGCGGACGTCTCTTCGCATCACAAGTCCCTAGAACCAACACTGAGGAAGAGGTTGTTGCCAAAGCCAAAGGGAAAAGTGTGGCACCAGAAGAATTTGCACCGAAAGAAACTCATAAATCATCCTTCGATCAAGATGTGGATGAGTTTATGAGAATTATTAAGAGAAGTGACTATAAAGTTGTGGACCAGCTCCATCAGACCCCTTCAAAGATCTCAATCTTATCTCTATTGTTGTGTTCTGAAGCCCATCGGGATGCACTACTCAAAGTTCTGCATGCTTCCTACGTGCCAAAAGAGATCACAATAAATCAGCTGGAAACAGTAGTGTCAAATGTCAATACTAGCCATGGGCTATGTTTCACTGATGTTGATTTAACAACAGAAGGACGTCTCCACAACAAAGCCTTGCACATAACCCTGGAGTGCAAAGGAGCTTTACTATCTCATGTTCTTGTAGACACTAGGTCCTCACTCAATGTCTTACCCAAAAAAGCCCTTGTCAAGCTCGAATATGATGGGATAGCTCTCCAGCCAAGTAATCTTGTAGTCAGGGCTTTTGATGGCTCCAAAAGATCTGTTCTCGGAGAGGTGGAGCTGCCAGTGATAATCGGTCCACAAGTCTTTAAGACCATTTTCTATGTGATGGACATACAGCCTGCTTACAGCTGTTTGCTAGGTCGACCTTGGATTCACGCCGCAGGCGCAATAACGTCGACCCTTCACCAGAAACTGAAGTATGAATGGGAAGGACATATTATCACCATCTGTGGTGAGGAGGACATATTTGTTAGTCATCTGGGTACATACAAGTATATTGAGATGGATGGTGAAATCCATGAGACAATGAGCCAAGGGTTCGAGGCCCTGAATGCCAATGAGGCGACTTAAGTATTTGCTGCATCCTAGGAAGACAGGATGAGTACTTCAATTGTCTCCTATCAGCAAGCCCGGAAGATCGTTGAAGAAGGTAATGCTCAAGGCTGGGGCAAGCTGCTACCAGTGGAAAAGAAGGAAGATAGATTCGGTTTGGGTTATAAACCATTCCGACAAGATCAATCAGAGGCTGCAAAGGAGCCCAAATTCATCAGTGGGGGGATGCTCACCCCAGATGCTGTTAACAATCTGGAAGACGAGGAGGAAAGCGACCGCAACCTGGAGAACTAGATACGTCCAAGGATCCCGGGGAACCAAGTCCTTAACTGGTCTTCCCAGGAAATTATAAGGGCTACTCCTGCAGAGTAATTATTATTTCCTGTCTTTCTTAGCATGCATCAAGTCCTGCATCTTACCTAAGGTGTCAATACTCATTTTGTAATAGGGCCATATTGTAATTTTGTGCAAATGATTAATCAATGAATATCGGACATCTTTTGCAAACAAGTCTTTTTTTCGCTCACTGTCTTTTCATTTTTCACTTTTGTACAAAACAATAAAATGGCAATGTTTTCAAAATAAACAACTTCATTTTCACTTTTTTTAACAAGATTAAAACTGATCACTAAAACGAACAAATCTCAACCCCTGCAGAGATTATCCTCCAGATTGCACCGACAACAACACTTTTATGACCTTGTATGACGTCGACAATCCAATTAATCAAGCTGATGAAGGGGTTGAAGAAGACCATGAGTTACCAGAAGAGTTAGCCAGGTTGTTGAGGCAAGAAGAGAAGGTGATTACTCCTCATCAGGAGGTGGTTGAAACAATTAATCTTGGTACCGAAGAGGATTCAAAAGAAGTGAAGATTGGGGCCAATCTGCAGGCTTCAGTGAAAGAACAACTTGTTGACATGCTTCGAGAATACGTTGACGTCTTTGCTTGGTCCTATCAAGACATGTCAGGTCTGGATACTGATATTATTATGCACAAGCTGCCATTGAAGGAAGACTGTCCTCCAGTAAAACAAAAGCTACGCCGTACTCGTCCAGATATGACCATGAAGATTAAGGAAGAAGTACAAAACTAGTGGGACGCCGGTTTCCTTGCTGTAACTAGTTACCCGCCGTGGGTTGCTAACATTGTACCAGTGCCTAAGAAGGATGGCAAAGTACGGATGTGTTTGGATTACCGGGATCTGAACAAAGCTAACCTAAAGGATGACTTCCCTCTACCTCACATTGATGTATTGGTCGACAACACAGCTCAGTTCTCGGTATTTTCCTTCATGGATGGTTTTTCAGGGTATAATCAGATCAGAATGTCACCCGAAGACATGGAGAAGACTACCTTCATCACACCTTGGGGCACATTTTGTTACAAGGTAATGCCTTTTGGATTGAAGAATGCCGGTGCGACTTATCAACGGGCTATGGTGACATTATTCCACGATATGATCCACAAAGAAATTGAATGCAACGTAGATAACATTATTGCCAAGTCCCTCACTAAAAAGGATCATCTGGTAAATCTGCTGAAGTTGTTCAAGCGTCTGAGAAAGTATCAGCTGAAGCGAAACCCCAACAAATGCACATTCAGGGTGCGTTCCGGTAAGTTGCTGGGATTTATCGTAAGTGAAAAGGGAATTGAAGTTGATCCTGACAAAGTCAAAGCCATTCAAGAGATGCCGGCACCTAGGACTGAAAAAGAAGTTCGGGGGTTCTTAGGTAGATTGAACTACATATCAAGGTTCATATCTCATCTCACTGCAATCTGTGAGCCCCTGTTCAAATTTCTAAGAAAGGAACAAACAGTCAGGTGGAACGAAGATTGTCAGAAGGCTTTTGATAAAATCAAGGAGTACTTACAAGAACCTCCAATTCTCATGCCTCCAGTTGAAGGAAGACCTCTAATAATGTACCTGACAGTATTAGAAGGATCAATGGGGTGTGTGTTGGGCCAGCATGACGAGTCTGGTCGAAAAGAGTATGCAATATACTACCTAAGAAAAACGTTTACCGACTGTGAACAACGTTATTCACTGCTCGAGAAAACTTGTTATGCTTTAGCGTGGGCTTCTCGCCGACTAAGACAGTATATGTTGACTCACACTACCTTATTGATTTCAAAGAAGGACCTCGTCAAGTACATATTTGAGAAGCCAGCGCTTATCGGAAGGGTTGCAAGATGGAAAATGATTCTAACAGAGTATGACATTCAATACAAATCTCAAAAGGCCATCAAGGGCAGTGTACAGTCTGACTATCTAGCTGAGCAACCCATTGATGATTACCAACCGATGAAATTTGACTTCCCTGATGAAGACATCATGTTCCTGAAAGCAAAAGATCATAAAGAGCCTGTTCACACTGAAGGGCCTAACCCAGAAAAAGAATGGACAATGATGTTTGATGGGGTTGTCAATATGAATGGTGTAACACCCTTCTACCCAAAACATAATATTTAAATAGTATCAGAGTAATCATCTAAAAGGGTATCACATTTTCATCATAAATAAACACAAACAGTGTCCTGTCCCGTAACACGGGTTAATCAACATCAAAATAACATAAATCATTTCACAGCGGAATTTAACTTCATAATTCAAAACTTCATAAAAATCATTTTTCACCATCCTGAATTTAACATCATAAAATGGAAAACATTATCCAGATAACAACATACTGAAAACAGTTTAACAAAAGAAACCCATCCCAGTGTTACATGACACAGAGCAGGACACATAACCAGAACCACTCCTAAGGAACACTAAAGCATGCTCCGAGACTCATGAATTACTCCTATTGCACTGCAGGACTATTCTTCGACATCTGCAAGTTACCCACGAAAGAGGCAACATTTCCAAGCAGACAGGGTGAGTAATCATAATATATCATAAACTTACAAGAATATAGAATCATAAATAAATTAGTACACATATCATGACATCGTCAACTACAAAATTCAGCATCAACCACAACACTATCATGAAATCAATCAACACCAACACAGTCATGAAATTCATCCAGAATATGCAATTCTAACATCCTGATATGCAATATGCATGTGGTACCATTTTCATCGTGAGATGGATACATGACCATCAACCCTCCACAAGGGAGCACACCGTAATCATCGAGACACTTCAATCCACACAATGGGATTGAAGCAAATAAATAGGCCGAAGCCCCATCGTGAATGTTATGAAATGCAATGATGCGCTACATCGAAAAATTCATCAAAACAATTCGCATCATTCATTTCAATCAGCAAAACAACCATCAAATATTCATATATATCATCATGACATTACACCCTGAACACTGGTTTTTCTAACCACTCTGACACATCATGAATTAACCCGTACCCGGTAATTTATAAGGTAATTATAAGGTTATTTCACAAATTCATTTATCAAAAACTATTTCATTTTTCTCGTTTCTATTCATCAAAATAAAGTTTAGTTTATACTCTTTCTGACGCTTCAAACGGAATGCGAATCAGACTTACGGTTTAAAAGATATGAATTTTTAAAGAATTAAAATTTGTCATTCCAACAGTGTTAACCGGTTAACCAAAGCGTTAACCGGTTAACGCCTGCGTAATTTCAGAAAATGCCCCAAAATTTCCAATGGTTAACCGGTTAACCAAAGCGTTAACCGGTTAACGCACGCGTTTCAGCAGTCTTCTGCTACACAATTACAGACTGTTCCAATTTCCAAAAACTCCCAAACCCCATTACGGATTTCACATCATAACACCCAAAAACCATTCAAAAACATCAATTAAACCTCAACAACATCCAGACAACAATTATACAAACAAATGTACGATTATAACTCATTCTAATCGCTCTAATTCATCAAGATTTCTCATAAAACTCAACCTAACTCAAAACCCCAAAAACCCCTAAAACTCATACCATCCTAATCCATTCATATTCCAATTCCTATATATTTATCATAGATTATGAAAACTCCCCATACCTTAGAGAATTTCGCTGCTTTACACTCTCCTCTTGGGTTCTCCACAGCCTCCTGACTCTGAGTTTCTCCTTTCTTCAGAGCACTTCTCCAACACGATAGAAAACAACCAAAATGAGAAAACTGATCGTATTCTCTTCTTTGGGCATATTATCCCAGTTTAGCCTTTTCCCACCTTACCCTCATAATTTCACAAACGGACCATCTTACCCTTTTCTTTAATATATTTTTAATAATAAAAATAAAATAGTATAATAAAACACTATTTATCCTTATTATATAAAATACTCATTCTTTCCAAAATTCTCTAATTAACCCAAACTCTCCAAATTTTCTAAATTAATTAAATAAATGTTTAAATAATTAAATTTAGATTTTCGGGGCGTTACAACTCTCCCCTACTTAAAGAATTTTCGTCCTCGAAAATTACCTGAAGTAAATAGAGTCGGATACGACTCCCTCATCTGATCTTCCCGCTCCCAAGTCCAACTTTCTCTAGCTGGTCCTCCCCACAATATCTTCACCAAAGCAATTTCCTTTCCTCGAAGTCGCTTTAATTCCCTACCATCAATCCTTACTGGTACAACTTCAATCATCAGATTATCTCTCACCTGAACATCATCTATCTGAATTACATGCGACGGGTCCGGAATGTACTTCCTCAACTGTGATACATGGAATACATCATGTAAAGTCGCAAGAGAGGGAGGTAAAGCCACCCGATAGGCCACTTCCCCTATCCTCTGCATAATCTGATACGGACCGATGAAACGTGGAGTGAGCTTTCTAGACTTCAAAGCTCTTCCCACACCAGTCATAGGAGTAACTCTTAAGAACACGTGATCTCCTTCTTGGAACTCAAGTGCTTTCCTTCTCTTATCGTGATAACTCTTTTGATGACTCTGCGACGTTTTCATCCTTTCCTGAATCATTTTTATCTTTTCAGTTGTTTCTTGGACAATCTCTGGCCCAAGCACCAAACTCTCTCCTAACTCATACCAACATAATGGAGTACGACAACGTCTACCATACAACGCCTCATATGGAGCCATCCCGATTTTAGCATGAAAACTGTTATTGTACGTAAACTCGACCAATGACAAATGCTATCCCAAGACCCTCCTTGATCTAATACACAAGCTCTCAGCAAATCTTCTAAAGATTGGATTGTTCTTTCTGTCTGACCATCCGTTTGCGGGTGATAAGCAGAACTCATCCTCAACTTAGTGTCCAAGGCATCCTGCAAACTCTTCCAAAACCTCGATGTAAACCGCGGATATCTATCCGATACAATACTTGAAGGTACACCATGAAACTTCACAATTTCCTCAATATAAATCTCAGCTAACCTTTGCATGGAATGGTTAATCCTCATCGGCAAGAAATGTGCCGACTTAGTTAACCGATCAACAATTACCCAAATCGAATCATTACCTCTAGCAGTCTTAGGTAACCCAGTCACGAAATCCATGGAAATACTATCCCATTTCCACTCAGGAACATTCAATGGTTTCATTATACCTGAAGGTCTCTGATGTTCTATCTTTGACTTTTGACATGTCAAACAAGCATATACAAATTCAACAATGTCTATTTTCATACCCGGCCACCAAAACAACCTGCGTAAATCCTGATACATCTTCGTAGCACTAGGATGAATACTCAGTCGACTCTTATGCCCCTCTTCTAAAATACTCTTTTTAATTCCTGCAATATCCGGAACACATACTCTATTTCGGAATCTTAAAACTCCATCTTCATCAACTCGAAAGTCACCTGCATTACCTTGATCAACCAACATCAATTGATCGACTAATTTCAAATCCGATTTCTGACCCTTACGAATCTCTTCCAAAATCTCACTGGTCAGCTTTAACATTCCCAATTTCACACTCTCAGTAGTAGTTTCACACAACAAGCTTATGTCTCTGAATTGCTCTATCATTTCCAATTCTTTCACCATAAGCATTGAAATATGCAACGACTTCCTACTCAAAGCATCAACCACAACATTTGCCTTACCCGGATGGTAATTCAAATCAAAATCAAAATCTTTCAATAATTCAAGCCACCGCCTCTGTCTCATATTTAACTCTTTCTGATCAAACAAGTACCCTAAACTTTTGTGATCACGGAATACTTCAAATTTCGAACCAAACAAATAGTGTCTCCAAATATTAAGCACAAACACCACAGCTGCTAACTCTAAGTCGTGAGTAGGATAGTTCCTCTCATGAACTCTTAACTGTCTAGAAGCATAAGCAACCACCTTATTATCCTGCATCAAAACTCCACCAAGACCCATCTTGGAAGCATCACAATAAACTACAAAGGACTCATCTGGATTTGGTAAGACCAACACTGGCGCGGTCGTTAATCTTTTCTTCAGTTCTATGAAACTCTCTTCACAAGCAACATCCCACACATACGCTTGACCCTTCCTGGTCAATTGCGTCAACGGTAAAGCTATCTTAGAAAAACCTTCAATGAACTTACGATAGTAACCAGCCAACCCAAGAAAACTACGAATTTCTGTAGCTGACTTCGGAGTCTCCCACTGCAATACCGCATCAATCTTTGAAGGATCCACCGAAATTCCACCACTTGAAATTACATGGCCGAGGAAACTCACTTCCCTTAGCCAAAATTCACACTTCGATAATTTAGCAAACAATTTCTTTTCTCTCAACACTTGCAACACAACTCTAAAATTCTCGACATGTTCTTCTTCTGATTTAGAATATACCAAGATATCATCTATGAAAACCACCACGAACTTATCCAGATACTCATGAAAGATTCTATTCATATATTCCATAAACACATCAGGCGCATTAGAAACCCCAAACGGCATCACCGTATACTCATAATGCCCATATCTCGTCCTGAAAGTTGTCTTCGGAATATCATCAGCTTTAACTCGAATCTGATGATAACCAGACCTCAGATCAATTTTACTAAAGACACAAGCACCTACTAGCTGATCCATCAAATCATCGATCCTCGGAAGTGGGTACCTACTCTTGATAGTCACTTTATTCAACTGTCGGTAATCGACACATAATCTCATACTACCATCCTTCTTCTTAACAAGCAACACCGGAGCACCCCAAGGAGAAACACTGGGTCTAATGAACCTCTTCTCTAACAATTCTTCTAATTGTTTCTTCAACTCATTCAACTCTGAAGCCGACATTCTATAAGGAGCCATCGAGACAGGACTCGTACCCGGTACTAAGTCCACAGAAAAATCAATCTCACGTTTCGGTGGTAAATCACTTATATCACCAGGAAACACATCTTGAAATTCACAAACCATAGGCAACTCTGCACTGACAGTCTTATCATCAACTTGCAATGAGGTAGACACTGCAAACATCAAGGCTTCATCTAAAACAAGTTCATCCACTTGCTTAGCAGATAAAAACATCAACTCACCATTCCCGCTCAAATCAGGGAACTGCACCGTCTTACTATAATAGTTAATATGAACATAATTGAATTCCAACCAATTCATACCAAGGATAACATCGATTTGGTGTAATGGTAGGGACACCAAATCCATCACAAAATTCTTCTCGAAAATTGTCAAAGGACATTTCAAACAGACAAGCATGGTAGTCATAGAACCATTAGCAGGAGTCTCTATTATCATATTACCATTCATATTAGACAACTTCAAACCCAATCTATTAGAACACTCAAGAGAAATAAATGAATGTGTAGCTCCAGTGTCAATAATAGCAATCAACTCAATATTATTAATAAAATAGGTACCTCTGATCAAGTTGTCCTTCTTTGGAGCTTCTGAATTAGCTAATGCAAACACTCTTCCAGCATTCTGAGCAGTAGCAGCATTCTTCTTTGGTTTCTGGCATTGGGTGCTGATATGCCCCTGTTCACCACAATTGTAACAGGTTGGGCCTTCATTAGGACAATCACTCACCTTATTCCCAAGCTTGCCACAACGGTAACATTTCATAACTCTGGAGGTACACACATCGGCCTTATGACCTGCCTCTCCACACTTGTAACACTTAACAGGTACATTAGCAGCTCCCCTACTTTGCTTCTTCTCATAAGATGCCTTCTGCTTCCCCTTATCACCAGTAGTCACATAAGGTTTTCCTCTATACTGACTCTTGTCTTTCTTCTCGCTCAGCTGTTTATAGTGAGCTGACCGAGCTCGGTTGTCCTCATCATAAATACGGCTCTTATCTTCCAACTCTGCATACTTGCGAATTTGTTGGCATCCAATTCCCTACTTAATTTCAGGTCTCAGTCCATTCTCAAACTTAAGGAACTTGGAAAGTTCAGCATCTGCTCTGTTGTAGTGAGGACAAAACTTCACCAGCCTTTCAAATTTGGCAGCATACTTTGCCACTGTCATGTTTCCTTGCTTCACCTCAAGGAATTCTATCTCCAACTTACCACAAGCATCTTCCGGAAAATACTTCTTAAGGACCTCCGCCTTAAATACAGTCCAAGTCACCACAACACCCTCATCCTCTAGACGCTGACGAGTATTATCCCACCAGTCTTCAGCTTCCTCAGACAACATATGAGTTCCGAATTGAACCTTTTGCGCGTCAGCACACGCCATCACCCTGAAAATCTTCTCAATTTCCTTGAGCCACTTCTGTGCATTCACCGGGTCATGAGTTCCTTCAAACACAGGTGGATTATTCCTCTGGAATTTCTCCAATGCACGAAACTCATCATGCGCATTGTTTCGAGCAGCGGTATGAGCAAGAGCTGCAATAGCATCAGCGAGAGCACGCGAGTTGTTTCCAGCCATTCTGCACAACACTTACTACATCAGAAGAGAATAATCGTTAAATAAATAACGACTTGACAACTGACTGACAACAACAAGACTTGGCCGGACATACCGACCTGCTCTGATACCACTAATGTAACACCCTTCTACCCAAAACATAATATTTAAATAATATCAGAGTAATCATCTAAAAGAGTATCACATTTTCATCATAAATAAACACAAACAGTGTCCTGTCCCGTAACACGGGTTAATCAACATCAAAATACCATAAATCATTTCACAGCGGAATTTAACTTCATAATTCAAAACTTCATAAAAATCATTTTTCACCATCCTGAATTTAACATCATAAAATGGAAAACATTATTGTAAACACCCCAAATTTTCCCTCACTCTTTTCACCATGGCTTGTGATTCTTTTCATTTGCATAAGTTCAATCATATCATCTCATATTACATTTTTACTTCACTGCATTGGTTCAAATTCATCTGTATCTAGGGTTTGTGATCTAAGCAAACCAAGGGTCATCTGAGCCACTCCAAGAGTCTCCAATCATCTCAATATGGTCCATGTATGTTCAAGCATCATATTATATCCTCCCAAGGTCAAGGAAGTCAAAGAATCACAAGAACTGAGGAAGGTATGGAAGCAAAGCCAAGCTTAACTGCACAGATGACCTAAAATTAGGGTTTTGGTTTCATAGGCCATAACTCCATATTTTTTGGTCATTCTTGTTTCTATTGGTCTCTATATGTTATAAGGATCATGCATACCAATTTTCATGAAAAAAGTCAATGGGGAAGGCATTTGATAAATAGATGACTTCTTGAGCAAGTCAGTGCAAAATCAGGGCATCTGAGGCCCCCAATCATCCAACCAAAGGGTCTTCTCCATCATTTTGGATGTGTATGATCTTTATTTGATCTTAGAATAAGTTAGACGTTCACAAAATTGAAGAATTTCAAGCCATTTGCAAAGTTGCCATTTTGGGAAAGTGACTTGTAATGCAAACTTGCCATTTTGGGAAAGTTTTTCAACCTCCTCTTTTTGATTCAAAAATGCTTCAAATGAAAAATTCTTGGTCATGAAAGTTGTATATTGGATCCTCCCATTTTCAAAAATTACAAGAACTCATTCTAATTCATTTTAGAACAAAAGTTATGGCCTTGCAAAGTTGGACAAAATCACTTAATTTTCACTTTTGTGCCAAAGAGGAAACTTGCAAAAACACTTGCCAAAACCAAATGTGACTTCAAATCAACTTCTAATCATCACACAAACATAATTCATGGTCCATAATTCAGATTTGCCCAAAGAATTTCTCACTTTCATGCCTTGGATTCCAAGTATCATAAGCCATTTTTCATAAAAGTCACAAAGAGGGAAGTCTTGCAAGAATGGTTCTTAGGGTTTTGTTTGGTCTCTAATCAATCTCAAAGTGTCATAACAACATTATATGGTACATTTTGCTGCATATTGCCCAAGGAATGAGACATGTCCATGACCAAAAATCACAAGATGCACAAAGTTGGAAATTGGCAAAACACATGCTATCTTGCAATCCAAGTGTTGCAATCCATCATAAACCATCCAAGGGTCATCCTCAAACTCAGCTGAGGCAGATACACCCTTTAGATTTCTTCTGCCATGGCCCATACTCTCAAGGACACATATTTGAATTTTTGGCCAAAACTCCCATACTCTTGGAATAGTGTTTTGCAGCCATTCAGAACCTACCACATATTATATTCAAACAATATGGGAGAGATAAGTGCAAGCATTGGGGCCTGAAAACACACACAACCTCAGATTCACAAATTGGTGCACAAACTTGTTCTCTTCGAAACTCCCTCAAAACTTAACAAAATCCAGAAATTCCTTCACCAACAGATCACTCTCCCTCCATAGAACAAAACCCAACCCTTGAAACAGCTTGAATCACTACACACACAAACCTCCATTTCTGCTACACCAGAACCACACAACACAAACCAACCACTCTCAAAGCTTTCTAAGCTTCGTATCATCTTCAGGAGGTTCATAGGAGTAGGTTTGCAACAAGGGAGAGCCCAGAAAGCCCAGAACCAGAAGGTTCCATCTCAGGTATGACTCAAGAACTTTTTTCTCAGAACCTTGTTTTTAAGTTCTTAATCGAATCCTTATGATGTGCTGATGATTCTGATATGTTTACTTTTCAAAATGGTGGAATATTGAGTATGTATGTATTGTCTGAAAGTTTCTGACCTAAAATTGTTTTGTTTCGATTTGCCTTGTTGATGAATGAAAAATGGTTTTTGTTTGGGGATTTTGATTCATTGATGTGTGGGGTTCATTTCTGGCCAGAGAGATTTTGTTTTAGATGCCTAGGGAGTGAGATATAGTTTTTCAGGGGAGAGTGTGGCCGGAGAAGATGACCGGAGGTCATTTCCGGCCACCTGAAAGTAATTAAGTTAATTAATTAGGGTTATGGCTTTATTTGAATTTGGGCCGTTAGATTGAGCTTCCCGCGCGTGATTGTTTGGTCTGGATCTTGTGATTAGTTTTAATTATGGGATTAATATTTAATTAATTAAGTTTAGTCAGGTTTGAACTTGAGCCGTCCAGATGCGTGCCCAGTCAAACGTCTTAAACCCAGAATCAATCTGAGCCTTCCATTGTGCATACTTCCCATTTTATTAATTTTATTTCATTTATTTTACATTTAATTTCTACGAATTTTTAAAAATAGAAAAAAACTTCAAAAAATTCTGAAAATTTTTATCAAATCTTTTAATAATTTTCAGAACCCAAAAATATTTTTATATTTATTTTTTGCATCAAAAATTATTTTTAAATCATTTAAATGATTACTTTTAATTAGTTATTGAGAATTAATTAATTAAAAATACATTTAGGTATTTAAAAATTCCAAAAAAATTCACATTGCATTTTAATACATTTAGAAACATTATAAAACTCTTAAAACAATTTTCTTTTTGGTTCTTGACATATTTTGACATTTTTCTTTGGAAATAAAGTTCTTAAAAGTCAATATTTTTGTCTTAACTTAGAAAAATTCATTCTGCCTAACCTTGAAGAGTTTGATGTTGGTTCTTTTTGCATTGCATTCTTCATATCATTTAGTTTCTAGGGTAAATTTGGTTTGAATTTATCTTTCATTTTCAATTTGTTTTGCATTTTTCATTGTGAGGTATCCCAAAACCCTAGCCAACTTGAGAAAATCATAACTTCCATTAGGTTAAGATTTAGGTCTCCTCTTTTGGGCAGTGAACTTGTATAGGGTTAGGTTTCCTTTGATCCCATTTTCAATTTTTTGTCATGACATTTGCTTCTGGTTTTGGATTTGGTATTGCATGTTGTGTATAAACCCTAATTTTTGCCTTCCTTTGCATCCATCTTCCATATGCTTGCATACATGAACTTGCCATGACATTTTGTGCATTCAAATGACTTCTAAGACATCTTAGGACACATTAGAATCATGTTTGATCATTGCATCATTCATTTTCCATGTTATGCATTCATTCCATTTCATAAACTTTCATGAACTTTCATGGTTCAAAACATGCTTCATTTTCATCCTCATCCTTGTATGATCATCCATAACTCTTGACATGTGTTTGCATCACCTCTTAGAATCATTAACATCATGTTTTTGCTTCTGACTTTGGTTTACATCATTGCATTCATCTCATTCTCATTTCATTTCACCTCTTGTTACTAACTTTTCAGGTGGTAAGTCATTGAGAAGTGAATTTTCCTTCACTTCTCATAATCTCTTCTCATCTCTCTTATGCATTCATTGCTGCATTTTACTTTTGTATTAGAGTGAGCTTGCTCATTCATGTTCCCTCCTCACTTTCTTTCCTCAAGCAACTTATCTTCTTAAGTGAAGTAAGTTGGCTTGCTTCTCCTGCTTCCTTCTCCTTTCATCTGCTTCTTCCTTGGTGGCTTTTCTCCTGAAGATCTCTTGCAAGCCTCATAAACCCTAGGAAAACCCAAGCATGACCACAATTAGGGTTTGATTAGTCCCCCATTTTGTTTTACCTTTGTGTCATCTTTTGTGTCTTCTCTTCTCATCTCATAATCAGGGACTAAACCTTCAAGGTTTTAAGGCTTTGTGATTAAGCTTATGCCTGCATCCTTCTATTAGGATGGAGTGTATAACTTTAATCCTAAGGGTTAACCTCTTAATGTGTTTAAATCCTCTAATCAATGCACTTAATAATCATTAAGACATCAAGCTTGTAACTTGGGCCTTGCATTAGGGTTCTAATTCTTCCTTAATTGGTTAAGAAGGACTAACCCTAGTGTTAATGGACAAGTACCTCTCAAGTTGTCTTACAAACCATAAAATCCACTTATTAATCTTATCATTAACTAAAATCCACTTTAATAAAGGTTTGTTTTGTCATGAGGTTAATCCCTAATCATGGATTAAGTTGAGGAGCCTTTCTCAGCTTAAATGTTCTCATCTATTATCCTTCTATTAGGATGGTGTAATGAGTCCATTAAATCCTTGATTATGACTTAAACTCATTACTTAACACTAAACAAAAAACTCCAAAAAAAATCTAAATAAATACAAGTAGGATAATGATCTTAATCCTGCATCATGGTGATTAAGTGTGAGGTGCTTAAATCATACTTAAGGTATTCTCATTACCCCTAATCAGAGGGAGGATGTGATGAGTTTACTAACCCTTGATTTAGGCTTAAGCTCATTTTCTTATGACAAACTTCAAAAAGCAATAAAAGACTGAAAACAAAAACAAACAATAATCGTCTCCTCCGGGATTCTTTTCTCATCTTATTCACTCACAAACGAGAACTTGCTTCTCCCGTCTAATGCAAGATAGTTTGCACCTGAGCCAGACAGGTCATACACTTGAGCATAGACAAGTAAGCAGTTCACAAGTCAATTCATTTTTCAGTCTCTTTGAGTCGAACTACGGTGTTTTGACTTCCTCATTGCAAGAGAGGATACGTAGGCATAACTTAACGGTTATCGAACAAAAGTCTCTGTCCATTCCCCCCTCTTCCAGTGTTATTCTTTAAGCCTCATAATCCTGAGCTTCGTACTCTTTCCTTACACTGACACTCTTTTACTTCACATCACACTTCTTTTGCACTGACACTTGCATTCTTTTCCAGCTTTTGCACACAAAATAGCACTGACACTACCCCTTTAAACACAAACCTTCAAGCGCGGATCCCGTTGAGTACGGCGGACAATCTGGGTGCTAATACCTTCCCAGGTTGTAACCAACCCCCTTTCTCAGTTTCTCTGGTTCGCAACCGTCTTATCCATTTTTTCTTAGGTTTATGCAGCATTACCTTTCCTTCGGGATAAAAAATGCCTAACTGGCGACTCTTTTCATTCTTTCCCTTTCGCCGACCGTTCGCGTCTGTACCCCTTCTGACCAGGTGTCATTTGGTGGGAGCGAAAGCTTGGCGACTCTACCAGGGAACCTTATACTATAACCAGGGCTTCTGGTTCTTTTTGTGGGTTCCTCCTAGCGCTTGTTTGATTTGTGTTTACTGGGGTGTTATGTGCTATTTTGTGTTTATTTATTTGCCTTATTTATTGCTTTATGTACAGCTTTATTTATTGCTTTCTTTTTAGTTTTACATGTTTCATACTGCCATTATCATTGCTGGATCTGGCTTCTGTTTTGGTGGGTGGGGTTCCATTGAGAGTTTGAGGTCCTACACCTGGAATCTGAGTGACACCTAGGCTAGAGTGGTTCATGTTCTTTCCCATTCCATTTCGGTCTGGTGCGGGAATATGAAACACGGTTCAGATGTGGGTTTCTTCTTGAGAACTCTGTGCTACAGATTTCCTGTAGTGCTAGGGCTATCTGGGAAGCCTGCTAAGTCTGGATGACCTTTATTATGACCTTCAGAAACTGAGGTGAATTAGAGGAGGATCTTTTATGATTATTGTAAACACTGTACCTCCGGGTTAGAAGTGTTTACACTTCTCATAACTGATCCAAGACTGAGGATCCTTGTTCTAGAACACTACCTGTGATGGGGTTGGGCTGTTTACAGATTTGCAGGTACCCTTGGCCACATCATACCCTGTTTTTGTTTTGTTTAAGAGTACCTCATTTTGGACAGTTCTTGTGATTAACCCGGGACATGTGACTCTTTATTTGAGTCCCCCACCCTGGTTACTGGACTTCCAAACCTTCATTTGGACCTTCTTTGAACATACATGGACTTATATCAAGTCAAATAATCAGATCCAGGTTGATTACAAACCCTTGCATATCATTTGCATATATCATCATTGCATCATTTGACATTTGTTTATTTGTTTTTCAGGGTATCTACCTCATTATATCTTGGTTTTGGTTTTGACCCCTTCTTCTGCATAGACCTCTGCTTCAGTTGTCTTCATCAGTTATCTGCTTCAACTATCTCCACCCTCACCAACATCAGTCTGTCAGTGGTTCACTTCCAGCATCAGTATGTGATCTTCACCAGCATTTGTCCTCGGTTTCTTTAGTAGCACTCATGACTACTCCTAGGAAGAGCAACATATCCTACCACTTCTTTGAGCCTGTGTTGACTGGTATCAGGAAGGTACAGTCACTTATCACACCAGATCATATCCCACTGTTCAGGGAGCACTATGGAGGAATTTTAGATATGGTTATGGACCTTGACCCTTCTCAGAGAAGCATGATCCACACCTGCTTGCAGTTTTATGATCCTCCATTGAGATGCTTCACTTTTCCAGACTTCCAGCTAGGGCCTCTGCTGGAGGAATTTTCTTCATTGATTGGGGTGCCTATCAGGGGTGGAATCCCCTTCAACCCAGAAATGCCAGCTCCCAGCAATGGAGAAGTAGCAAAAGCACTGTACCTGGAGCCTGCTTTGATTGAGCAAAATATGACAACAAAAGCTGGGATCCCTGGTTTGCACTTGGACTTCTTGATTTCCCAGGCCATCCTGAAAGCCTCATTGGGAGAATGGAGGGCAGTCTGTGCATTGTTAGCCCTCAGCATATATGGGGCTATACTGTTTGCAGATGAGCCCAAATTTGTCAGCAAGAATTCCATCCATTTGTTTCTTCCGAGGAACCCAGTACCCACACTGCTGGGGGACTTTTACTACTCCATTCATCAGAGGAATGAGAAACAAAGGGGGAAGTTGGTGAGATGTTGTGCTCCTTTGTTTTACACCTGGCTGCTCAGACACCTGCCTAAGTCAGATGCCTTCCTAAATCCTCACCAACAGAAGAATTGGGATAAGAGGCTCATTGCTTTGACTTCAGATGATATTAGATGGTGTACCCAAAGCACCAAGGGCAAGGACATCATCACCAGCTGTGGAAAATACCCAAATGTGCCTCTGATAGGAGTAAAGGGTTGCATCAATTACAATCCTTTGCTATTTAAGAGACAACTGGGTTATGCTTTGGTTCACCCTCTCAGAGTGCAGGATTTAGCTGAGACCCTGTATTGTGAAGTAAAACCTAATTCAGCTGCTGTCAGACAAGCATCCTGGGCTTGGGACAACATCCAGACAAAAGGTATGGCTATTCTGGGAAGGTGTAATAATGTTGCCTCAGCTCAGTACTATGATTGGTCCCGTACAAGAGCTCAGATTACTGGAATGCCTTTCACCTTGGAAGACATACCTGGACCATCCATAGTACAGCCATCAGCAACTGTCAGCCTAGAAGAATTTGAGAAGCTGTAGGAAAGGAATGAGAACCTATCTCAAGCTTTAAAGAAGACTCTTTGGGAAAGAAGTGATGGTCGTTTGGACATTGAGAGGTTGGAGAAGCTTAGGGTGGAGCATCTTGCCAAAATCGAGAAGACAAAGGACTACATCAGGAAAGCAAGAGCTGGGGAACAAATATTGAAGAATGCCTGTAAAGAAGCCAAGATTCAGAAGGCCAGGACTGAGCTCTATCAGCAAGAGAGTCAGGCTAGATGGGTCAGGATCACTGAAGCCCGAACACAAGAAGACCAGAAAACTCAAGCTAAGATTGAACAGTTAGAGGCCAATGAGAAGAAGCAGCAGGAAGCTTTGTTGGCAGCCCAGAAGGAGATTTCAGAGTTGAAACTCAGAGCAGGATTGAAAAGATCAAAGGACCAGGACAGGCACAAGAAGCTGACCACTGCCATTGCCACCAGGAACCTCCTCATTAGGACCATTGCAGAGCACCCAACTGGTCCAGTGACTGAGGCACTCCTGAAGGAGGTCAGAGAAGATGAGTTTGGATTGGATGTCTGATTCTTTGCTTGTTGTTATTTCCATTTGATGTACTTTTTCTTTTTGATGTATTTTGACCCTCCAGGGGCATATGTTGTAAAACAGACTATGTATTGTTCATCATTTGTAATATATTAGTTTGCTTTCATGAGGTTTCTTTTCTCAGCAACATCAAGCATCTTCCTCGAGGTCTGGAAAGGTCAAAACCAAGAACCAAACCGGATACCTTGGAAAACAAATAAGCATACTGCATCGCATACTAACTTTTGTCTTGTTTTGTAGGTTTTTTATTGTTTCTAACTTTGTTGTGACCTCAGGAAACATTGCTCGTCGCCGAGTGTTCCCTGTCAACCACGTGCACCGGTACCCGACTCGTAACAACCTTCCCGATATTCAAATGGAACAAGTACAGCAGGATCTGACTGAGGTCAGGAATCATATGGCTAATGAGAGAGTGGAGATGAGAAATCAGATGTCTCAATTCATGGCTGTGATGACTGGCTTAGCCCAGAGTTAGGAAATATTAAGAGAGCTGGTGGAAAGACAAACTCCTGAAGAGCCTCATCTTGGAACAGGAGGAACTAGTAACATTGATCGGGGTCAGCCTCGTATTGACCCACTAGTATTTGGACCTCATCTGGATCCAGAAGCTAACATCCCTAGGAATGTGCAAGGTAATACTGATGGAGGGAGAATCTTGCAAGAGGATCCCCAAGAAGAGCAGTTTACTGTTATGGGAGCTGGAGATGAAGTTTATGACAAGAGATTGGACGAAATTGCTGAGAAGTTGAGATCTCTGGAGTCTCAAAATTCTTTTGGCTTCGATGTGATGGACATGGGGCTGGTGGATGGGGTGAGAATTCCCCACAAATTCAAACCCCCGTGCTTTGAAAAGTACAATGGTACCTCCTGTCCACACACTCATTTACAATCTTTCCTGGGGAGACTTAAAGCTTATACTATGGATGAGAAGCTGTGGATGTTCTATTTTGAAGACAGTCTGACTGGGGCTTCAAGGGAGTGGTATTCACACTTGTCTAGAGCCACCATAAGATGCTGGAAGGATTTGGCTGAGGCTTTCATCCGTCAATATCAATACAATCTGGACATGGCTTCTAATAGGACCCTTCTGATGGGAATGTCTCAATCTTCCCGAGAAAGCTTCAGGGAATATGCCCAAAGGTGGAGACAGCTTGCTGCTGCTGTCCAACCTCCCATGTCAGAAAGGGAAATGGCTGACATGTTCATGAATACTTTGCAAGGGACATATATTGATAGACTGGCTACTTTTTCCTCTACCAGTTTTGCCGATGCGGTCATAGCTGGTGAAAGAATTGAAAGTCTACTGAAGATGGGCAAAATTTACGACAGTGGTGCAAGTTCATCCAGTAATCCCAGAAAGCCTTTTGTGGGACCCCGAAGAGCCGGTGAGACCAATTCCATTCATGCAAGCAGGGGCAGACCTCAGTATGTTCACCGGTCAGTAGCAGCTGTTACCATTCCAGCTCCGATTCCTCAATTATCAGCATATCCTCAACAATAACAACCATAGTATCAACAACAAGTTCAATATCCACAACAGAGAACCTACAATAACAGCAACAACAACCAACAACAGCGTCCTTTCCAGCAAAGACCGTCACAAGCAAACAAGGTAATTGACCCGATCCCAATGCCATATGCTGCACTCTTGCCACAACTCCTAAAGCTCAACCTAGTTGAGTTAAGGACATTGGCACCTCCAGATCCCCTCAATCTCCCAAAGAACTATGATGCCAATGCCAGTTGTGCATTCCACTCGAATGCACTGGGGCATAATACTGAAAAATGCAGGGCCTTACAGATGAAAGTCCAAGATCTGGTGGACTCAAAAGCTCTCAACTTTGCACCTCCTCCAAATGTCACAAGGAACCCAATGCCTAGTCACAACGGGCCTAGGATTAATGCTATTGAGGAAGGCAAACTATCTACTTTAATCACCAGTGTTTCACAGATTCGAACACCCTTGGTTGAAGTCAAAGCTCAGCTTTTAGAATGCCAAGTGTTCCCCGGGTGTGAGCTCGGCTGCGGGTATTGCAATATTGCAGTCAATGGGTGTGAAAGGCTGAGAGACGGCATAGATAGTCTTATTAAGGATGGTATTCTTCAGATTACTACAACAGCGCCTGCAAATCCAGCAACTCCTTCACTGGCAATCACAGATACTCCTACAACGTCAGCAACCATTGTTCCAACGGATTCTACTACAACTCTAACAACTGCTCAATCAATCACTTCAACGAATACAAGTTCAGTCACCATCCCTGCTACAACTTCAACACCCATCCAGTCAATAGTACCTCCTACAACATCAACAACAATTGAAGAAAGCGTCTCAACAGTTACTATATACTATGACCCTGCAAATATTCCTGCCAACAACCAACAAGATGTTACTCCTTTAAGAGCACCATTTACCATATACTAAGATTCACACACCATTGTGGTCCCTTATGCAGCTACTATCAGTCCGGTCACTATCACAGTGCCTGGGCCAGTTCCTTACGAAAGCAATAGTTCCATCCCTTAGCATTATGGCTCAGATCTGTACTGCGAGGGGCAGAAAATCACTTTAGAATCATCAACTTCTTCACCTCAGATTGACAATGTGGGGGGAGGCGGAGGCTTCACTAGAAGCGGACGTCTCTTTGCCTCGCAAATTCCAAGACTCGTTGCTGAAGCAGAAGCTGCTGCTAAGGCAAAAGGGAAGAGCATGGTGCAAGAAGAACCAGTTGCTAAAGAAGCTTTGAAGACTCCTTTTGATCAAGAGGTTGATGAATTCATGAGAATCATAAAGAAAAGTGATTACAAGGTGGTAGACTAGCTTCACCAAACACCTTCCAAAATCTCCATACTATCACTGCTAATGTGCTCCGAGGCTCATCGGAACGCACTATTGAAAGTCCTGCACGCAACTTATGTGCCGGAGGAGATTACCGTCAATCAGTTAGAGGTTGTGGTTGGAAATGTTAACGCTAGTCATGGGCTAGGATTTACCAACACTGATCTGACAACGGAAGGTCGCAATCACAACAAGGCTTTGCATATTACCTTGGAGTGTAAGGGTGCGGTTCTTTCTTACGTACTGGTGGACACAGGGTCATCCCTCAATGTCCTGCCCAAGAAAGCCCTTGTGAAGCTGGAGTATGATGGATTGGCACTACACCCAAGTAACTTGGTAGTAAGAGCCTTTGATGGTTCTAAAAGATCAGTTCTGGGAGAGATAGAATTACCAATAATGATTGGCCTGCAAGTTTTCAAAACGACCTTCTTTGTGATGGATATACAGCCTGCCTACAGCTGTCTATTGGGTAGACCATGGATACACGCCGCTGGCGCCGTGACGTCAACCCTTCACCAGAAGTTAAAATTTGAGTGGGAAGGCCAAGTCATTACTATTTGTGGGGAGGAGGATATTTTTGTTAACCAGCTAGCTACTTTCAAATACATTGAGATGGATGGAGAGATCCATGAAACCATGAGCCAAGGGTTTCACATCATATCAGCAAGCCCGGAAGGTTGTTGAGGAAGGTACCGCCCAAGGCTAGGGCAAGCTACTGCCAATGGAGAAGAAAGAAGACCGATTCGGGTTGGGTTACAGACCAACTCGACAAGATCAACCAGAGGCTGCAAAGGAGCCCAAGTTTATTAGTGGGGGGATTCTCACCCCGGATGCTGTGAATAGCTTGGAAGATGAGTCAAAAGACGAACGCAACCTGGAAAGCTGGATACGTCCAAGGATCCCGGGGAGCCATGTCTCAAACTGGTCTTCCCAGGAAATTATAAGGGTTACTCCTGCAAAGTAATTATTATTTCCTGTATTTTAAAGCATGCATCAAGTCCTGCATCTTGCCCAAGATGTCAGGACTCATTTTGTAATCGGGACATCTTGTATTTTGTGCAAAGATCAATTAATGAATATCAGGACATCTTTTGCAAACGAGTCTTTTCTTTTCCGCTCACTGTTTTTCATTTTTCTTTTTGTACAAAAATAAAATGGCAATGCTTTTCAAAATAATAACTTCATTTTCACTTTTTCTAAATAAGATAAAACTGATCACTAAAATGAACCAATCTAAACCCTTGCAGAAAGTGCCCTCCAGACTGCACCGACAACAACACTGCTATGACTTCGTGTGACTTTGACAACCCAATCAATCAAGCTGATGAAGGGGTTGAAGAAGATTATGAGCTACCTGAAGAGCTAGCCAGGTTGTTGAGATAAGAGGAGAAGGTTATCACTCCTCATCAAGAGGAGGTTGAGACGGTTAATCTCGGTACGTAAGAAGACGTGAAAGAATTAAGATCGGGGCCTGCTTACAAGATTCGGTGAAAGAGCAACTGATTGATATGCTTCGGGAATATGTGGATGTTTTTGCTTGGTCTTATCAGGATATGCCAGGGTTGGACACCGACATTGTCATGCACAAGCTGCCTTTGAAAGAAGACTTCCCACCAGTAAAACAGAAGTTGCGCCGTACTCGCCCATATATGGCAATGAAAATAAAAGAAGAAGTACAAAAACAGTGGGACGCCGGTTTCCTTGTTGTAACTAGCTATCCGCCGTGGGTTGCTAACATTGTACCTGTGCCTAAGAAGGATGGCAAGGTGAGGATGTGCGTGGATTACCGGGATCTGAACAGAGCCAGCCCGAAAGATGACTTCCCTTTACCTCACATTGATGTATTGGTCGACAATACGGCTCAGTTCTCGGTATTCTCCTTCATGGATGGATTTTCAGGATACAATCAAATCAAAAGTTCACCTGGAGACATGGAGAAGACAACTTTCATCACACCTTGGGGCACATTCTGTTACAAGGTAATGCCATTCGGACTGAAGAACGCTGGTGCCACTTATCAACGGGCTATGGTAACATTATTCCATGACATGATCCACAAAGAAATTGAATGTTATGTGGATGACATGATTGCCAAGTCCCTCACAGAAGAAGACCACCTGGTGAATCTGATGAAGTTATTCAAGCGTCCGAGGAAGTACCAATTGAAGTTAAACCCCAACAAATGCACATTCGGGGTGCGATCCGGTAAGCTGCTGGGATTTATTGTAAGTGAGAAAGGGATTGAAGTTGACCCTGATAAAGTTAAAGCCATTCCAGAAATGCTTGCGCCGAAGACTGAAAAAGAAGTTCAGGGGTTTCTAGGTAGATTGAACTACATTTCACGGTTCATATCTCACCTTACAGCAACCTGTGAACCCTTGTTCAAGCTGTTAAGAAAAGAACAAACGGTCAGGTGGAACAAAGACTGCCAGAGGGCTTTTGACAAAATCAAGGAATACTTACAAGAACCTCCCATCCTTATGCCTCCAGTTGAAGGAAGACCTCTAATCATGTACTTGACAGTATTAGAAGAGTCAATGGGGTGTGTGCTGGGCCAGCATGACGAGTCTAGTCGAAAAGAGTATGTAATATACTACCTAAGCAAAAAGTTTACCGACTGTGAACAACGTTATTCACTGCTCGAGAAAACTTGCTGTGCTTCAGCGTGGGCTGCTCGCCGACTAAGGCAGTATATGCTGACTCACACCACTTTATTGATCTCAAAGATGGACCCAGTCAAGTATATATTTGAGAAGCCAGCACTTACCGGACAGGTTGCAAGATGGAAAATGATCCTCACGGAGTATGACATTCAATACACATCTCAGAAGGCCATCAAAGGCAGTGTATTGTCTGATTATCTCGCTGAGCAACCCATTGATGATTACCAGCCTATGAGATTTGACTTCCCTGATGAAGACATCATGTTCATAAAAGCAAAAGATCATGAAGAGCCTATTCGCACTGAAGGGCCTGACCCGGAAGAAGAATGGACTATGATGTTTGATGGGGCTGTTAATATGAATGGTCGTGGTGTTGGTGCAGTACTCATTACACCTAAAGGAGTTGACATGCCTTTCTCGGCGAAACTCACCTTTAACTGCACTAACAACGAAGCTGAATACGAAGCTTGTATTATGGGCCTTGAGGAGGCCATTGACCTCAGGATTAAGACTCTTATTGTGTTTGGAGATTCAGCATTGGTAATTAATCAAACCAACGGCAAATGGTACACTCACCAAGATCATCTGATACCTTATCGGGATTATACAAGGAGGTTACTGACTTTCTTCACTACAGTCAAGCTTGAGTATATCCCTCGAGATGAAAATCAGTTTGCAGATGCTCTGGCTACCATTTCATCCATGATCAAAGTTCAAGCTGCCAACTTTGTGCCTCGAATATCAGTATCCAGACTTGACAGACCAGCATATGTATTCTCAGCAGATGTTGTTAAAGATGATAAGCCTTGGTTCCACGACATCAAATGCTTCTTGGAGGATCAGACATACCCACTTGGGGCATCTTCCAATAATAAGAAGACACTAAGAAGGCTAGCTGGTAGTTTCTTCCTGAATACCGATGGTTCCTTGTACAAGAGAAACTTTGATATGGTACTTCTTCGATGCGTTGATAAGACAGAAGCAGATTTGTTGATGCACGAAGTGCACGAAGGATCTTTTGGTACCCATGCGGGAGGGCATGCAATGGCTAAAAAGTTGTTAAGGTCAGGCTACTACTGGATCACAATGGATGCAGACTGTTGTGCCTATGCCAGAAAATGCCATAAATGCCAGATTTATGCAGATAAAGTGCATGTGCCTCCGAATCCTCTGAATGTGATGTCTTCACCCTGGCCCTTTGCCATGTGGGGCATTGATATGATCGGAAAAATTGAACCGACTGCTTCAAACGGCCACATATTTATCTTGGTAGCCATTGACTATTTTACCAAGTGGGTCGAAGCAGCTTCTTATGCAAATGTCACCAGGCAAGTGGTAGCCCGATTCCTGAAGAGAGACATCATTTGTCGGTATGGAGTGCCCGAGCAAATCATTACTGATAATGGTTCCAACTTGAACAACAAAATGATGGCAGAACTGTGTCGGGACTTCAAGATCCAACACCATAATTCTTCTCCTTACAGGCCAAAGATGAATGGCGCTGTTGAGGCGGCTAACAAGAATATCAAGAAAATTGTGCAGAAGATGGTGGTCACCTACAAAGATAGGCATGAAATGCTACCATTTGATTTACATGGGTACCGAACGTCAATCAGAACATCCACTGGGGCAACACCATATCAACTTGTGTATGGTATGGAGGCAGTCCTACCTGTTGAAGTCGAGTTACCCTCTTTACAGGTATTGATGGATGTTAAGTTGAACGAAGCAGAGTGAGTCCGATCCCGATACGAACAACTGAATCTGATCGAAGAAAAGAGATTAGCTGCAATCTGTCATGGGCAGCTGTATCAGATGAGAATGAAGAAAGCCTTCGATTAGAAAGTTAGGCTTCGAGAATACCAAGTAGGAGATCTTGTGCTGAAAATACTCCTCCCTCCTCATACAGACCACAGGGGCAAGTGGACTCCAAATTATGATGGTCTGTTCATAGTAAAGAAAGTTTTCTCTGGTGGAGCACTGATGCTCAGTACTATGGACGGTGAAGACTTCCTGTCGCCTGTGAATTCAGATGCAGTTAAAAAATACTTCGCATAAAAATGACCCGCTGGACATAAAAACAGAATGTAAGTCCAGGCAAAAATAGGGCATCCCGGCGAGTCAAAAACAGAATAAAAGACTCGGGCAAAAATAAGGCATATACACCCTTTAGATTTCTTCTGCCATGGCCCATACTCTCAAGGACACATATTTGACTTTTTGGCCAAAACTCCCATACTCTTGGAAGAGTGTTTTGTAGCCATTCAGAACCTACCACATATTATATTCAAACAATATGGGAGAGATAAGTGCAAGCATTGGGGCCTGAAAACACACACAACCTCAGATTCACAAATTGGTGCACAAACTTGTTCTCTTTGAAACTCCCTCAAAACTTAAAAAAATCCAGAAATTCCTTCACCAACAGATCACTCTCCCTCCATAGAACAAAACCCACCCCTTGAAACAGCTTGAATCACTACACACACAAACCTCCATTTCTGCTACACCAGAACCACACAACACAAACCAACCACTCTCAAAGCTTTCTAAGCTTCATATCATCTTCAGGAGGTTCATAGGAGTAGGTTTGCAACAAGGGAGAACCCAGAAAGCCCAGAACCAGAAGGTTCCATCTCAGGTATGACTCAAGAACTTTTTTCTCAGAACCTTGTTTTTAAGTTCTTAATCGAATCCTTATGATGTGCTGATGATTCTGATATGTTTACTTTTCAAAATGGTGGAATATTGAGTATGTATGGATTGTCTGAAAGTTTCTGACCTAAAATTGTTTTGTTTCGATTTGCCTTGTTGATGAATGAAAAATGGTTTTTGTTTGGGGATTTTGATTCAGTGATGTGTGGGGTTCATTTCTGGCCAGAGAGATTTTGTTTTAGATGCCTAGGGAGTGAGATAGAGTTTTTCAGGGGAGAGTGTGGCCGGAGAAGATGACCAGAGGTCTTTCCGGCCACCTGAAAGTAATTAAGTTAATTAATTAGGGTTAGGGCTTTATTTGAATTTGGGTCGTTAGATTGAGCTTCCCGCGCGTGATTGTGTGGTCTGGATCTTGTGATTAGTTTTAATTATGGGATTAATATTTAATTAATTAAGTTTAGTCAGGTTTGAACTTGGGCCGTCCAGATGCGCGCCCAGTCAAACGTCCTAAACCCAGAATCAATCTGAGCCTTCCATTGTGCATACTTCCCATTTTATTAATTTTATTTCATTTATTTTACATTTAATTTCTACGAATTTTTAAAAATAGAAAAAGACTTCAAAAAATTCTGAAAATTTTTATCAAATCTTTTAGTAATTTTTCAGAACCCAAAAATATTTTTATTTTTATTTTTTGCATCAAAAATTATTTTTAAATCATTTAAATATTTATTTTTAATTAGTTAATGAGAATTAATTAATTAAAAATACATTTATGTATTTAAAAATTCCAAAAAATTTCACATTGCATTTTAATACATTTAGAAACATTATCAAACTCTTTAAACAAATTTCCTTTTGGTTCTTGACATATTTTGACATTTTTCTTTGGAATTAAAGTTCTTAAAAGTCAATATATTTGTCTTAACTTAGAAAAATTCATTCTGCCTAACCTTGAAAAGTTTGATGTTGGTTCTTTTTGCATTGCATTCTTCATATCATGTAGTTTCTAGGGTAAATTTGGTTTGAATTTATCTTTCATTTTCAATTTGTTTTGCATTTTTCATTATGCGGTATCCCAAAACCCTAGCCAACTTGAGAAAATCATAACTTCCATTAGGTTAAGATTTAGGTCTCCTCTTTTGGGCAGTGAACTTGTATAGGTTTAGGTTTCCTTTGATCCCATTTTCAATTTTTGGTCATGACATTTGCTTCTGGTTTTGGATTTGGTATTGCATGTTGTGTATAAACCCTAATTTTTGCCTTCCTTTGCATCCATCTACCATATGCTTGCATACATGAACTTGCCATGACATTTTGTGCATTCACATGACTTCTAAGACATCTTAGGACACATTAGAATCATTTTTTATCATTGCATCATTCATTTGCCATGTTATGCATTCATTCCATTTCATAAACTTTCATGAACTTTCATGGTTCAAAACATGCTTCATTTGCATCCTCATCCTTGTATGATCATCCATAACTCTTGACATGTGTTTGCATCACCTCTTAGCATCATTAACATCATGTTTTTGCTTCTGACTTTGGTTTTCATCATTGCATTCATCTCATTCTCATTTCATTTCACCTATTGTTACTAACTTTTCAGGTGGTAAGTCATTGAGAAGTGAATTTGCCTTCACTTCTCATAATCTCTTCTCATATCTCTTATGCATTCATTGCTGCATTTTACTTTTGTATTAGAGTGAGCTTGCTCATTCATGTTCCCTCCTCACTTTCTTTCCTCAAGCAACTTATCTTCTTAAGTGAAGTAAGTTGGCTTGCTTCTCCTGCTTCCTTCTCCTTTCATCTGCTTCTTCCTTGGTGGCTTTTCTCCTGAAGATCTCTTGCAAGCCTCATAAACCCTAGGAACACCCAAGCATGATCACAATTAGAGTTTGATTAGTCCCCCATTTAGTTTTACCTTTGTGTCATCTTTTGTGTCTTCTCTTCTCATCTCATAATCAGGGACTAAACCTTCAAGGTTTTAAGGCTTTGTGATTAAGCTTATGCCTGCATCCTTCTATTAGGATGGAGTGTATAAATTTAATCCTAAGGGTTAAACCCTTAATTTGTTTAAATCCTCTAATCAATGCACTTAATAATCATTAAGACATCAAGCTTGTAACTTGGGCCTTTCATTAGGGTTCTAATTCTTCCTTAATTGGTTAAGAAGGACTAACCCTGGTGTTAATGGACAAGTCCCTCTCAAGTTGTCTTACAAACCATAAAATCCACTTCTTAATCTTATCATTAACTAAAATCCACTTTAATAAAGGTTTGTTTTGTCATGAGGTTAATCCCTAATCATGGATTAAGTTGAGGAGCCTTTCTCAGCTTAAATGTTCTCATCTATTATCCTTCTATTAGGATGGTGTAATGAGTCCATTAAGTCCTTGATTATGGATTAAACTCATTACTTAACACTAAACAAAAAACTCCAAAAAAAATCTAAATAAATACAAGTAGGATAATGATCTTAATCCTGCATCATGGTGATTAAGTGTGAGGTGCTTACTTCATACTTAAGGTATTCTCATTACCCCTAATCAGAGGGAGGATGTGATGAGTTTACTAACCCTTGATTTAGGCTTAAGCTCATTTTCTTATGACAAACTTCAAAAAGTAATAAAAGACTGAAAACAAAAACAAACAATAATCGTCTCCTCCGGGATTCTTTTCTCATCTTATTCACTCACAAACGAGAACTTGCTTCTCCCGTCTAATGCAAGACAGTTTGCACCAGAGCCAGATAGGTCATACACTTGAGCATAGACAAGTAAGCAGTTCACAAGTCAATTCATTTTTCAGTCTCTTTGAGTCGAACTACGGTGTTCTGACTTCCTCATTGCACGAGAGGATACGTAGGCATAACTTAACGGTTATCGAACAAAAGTCTCTGTCCATTCCCCCCTCTTCCAGTGTTATTCTTTAGGCCTCATAATCCTGAGCTTCGTACTCTTTCCTTACAATGACACTCTTTTACTTCACTTCACACTTCTTTTGCACTGACACATGCATTCTTTTCCAGCTTTTGCACACAAAATAGCAATGACACTACCCCTTTAAACACAAACCTTCAAGCGCGGATCCCGTCGAGTACGGAGGACAATCTGGGTGCTAATACCTTCCCAGGTTGTAACCAACCCTCTTTCTCAGTTTCTCTGGTTCGCAACTGTCTTATCCATCTTTTCTTAGGTTTATGCAGCATTACCTTTCCTTCGGGATAAAAAATGCCTAGCTGGCGACTCTTTTCATTCTTTCCCTTTCGCCGACCGTTCGCGTCTGTACCCCTTCTGACCAGGTGTCATTTGGTGGGAGCGACAATTATCCAGATAACAACATACTGAAAACAGTTTAACAAAAGAAACCCATCCCAGTGTTACATGACACAGAGCAGGACACATAACCATAACCACTCCTAAGGAACACTAAAGCATGCTCCGAGACTCATGAATTACTCCTATTGCACTGCAGGACTATTCTTCGACATCTGCAAGTTACCCACGAAAGAGGCAACATTTCCAAGCAGGCAGGGTGAGTAATCATAATATATCATAAACTTACAAGAATATAGAATCATAAATAAATTAGTACACATATCATGACATCGTCAACTACAAAATTCAGCATCAACCACAACACTATCATGAAATCAATCAACACCAACACAGTCATGAAATTCATCCAGAATATGCAATTCTAACATCCTGATATGCAATATGCATGTGGTACCATTTTCATCGTGAGATGGATACATGACCATCAACCCTCCACAAGGGAGCACACCGTAATCATCGAGACACTTCAATCCACACAATGGGATTGAAGCAAATAAATAGGCCGAAGCCCCATCATGAATGTTATAAAATGCAATGATGCGCTACATCGAAAAATTCATCAAAACAATTCGCATCATTCATTTCAATCAGCAAAACAACCATCAAATATTCATATATATCATCATGACATTACACCCTGAACACTGGTTTTTCTAACCACTCTGACACATCATGAATTAACCCGTACCCGGTAATTTATAAGGTAATTATAAGGTTATTTCACAAATTCATTTATCAAAAACTATTGCATTTTTCTCGTTTCTATTCATCAAAGTAAAGTTCAGTTTATACTCTTTCCGACGCTTCAAACGAAATGCGAATCGGACTTACGGTTTAAAAGATATGAATTTTTAAAGAATTAAAATTTGTCATTCCAACAGTGTTAACCGGTTAACCAAAGCGTTAACCGGTTAACCAATACGTAATTTCAGAAAATGCCCCAAAATTTCCAATGGTTAACCGGTTAACGCACGCGTTTCAGCAGTCTTCTGCTACACAATTACAGACTGTTCCAATTTCCAAAAACTCCCAAACCCCATTACGGATTTCACATCATAACACCCAAAAATCATTCAAAAATATCAATTAAACCTCAACAACATCCAGACAACAATTATACAAATAAATGTACGATTATAACTCATTCTAATCGCTCTAATTCATCAAGATTTCTCATAAAACTCAACCTAACTCAAAACCCCCCAAACCCCTAAAACTCATACCATCCTAATCCATTCATATTCCAATTCCTATACATTTATCATAGATTATGAAAACTCCCCATACCTTAGAGAATTTTGCCGCTTTACACTCTCCTCTTGGGTTCTCCACAGCCTCCTGACTCTGAGTTTCTCCTTTCTTCAGAGCACTTCTCCAACACGATAGAAAACAACCAAAATGAGAAAACTGATCGTATTCTCTTCTTTGGGCATATTATCCCACTTTAGCCTTTTCCCACCTTACCCTCATAATTTCACAAACGGACCATCTTACCCTTTTCTTTAATATATTTTTAATAATAAAAATAAAATAGTATAATAAAACACTATTTATCCTTATTATATAAAATACTCATTCTTTCCAAAATTCTCTAATTAACCCAAACTCTCCAAATTTTCTAAATTAATTAAATAAATGATTAAATAATTAAATTTAGATTTTCGGGGCGTTACAAATGACCGTGGAATTGGTGCAATACTCATTACACCTAAAGGAGTTCATATGCCTTTCTTGGCAAAACTCACCTTTGCATGCACTAACAACGATGCTGAGTACGAAGCCTGTATCATGGGACTTGAGGAAGCGATTGACCTCAGGATCAAGACTTTAACTGTATTCGGGGATTCAGCTTTGGTAATCAATCAGACCAACGGAAAATGGTACACTCACCAAGAGCATCTGATCCCATACCGTGACTATACGAGGAGATTATTGAATTTCTTCACAACAGTCAAACTTGAGTATATCCCTCGAGACGAAAATCAGTTCGTAGATGCTTTGGCTACCATTTCCTCCATGATCAAGGTTCAAACTGCCAATTTTGTACCCCGAATTTCGGTATCCAGACTAGACGGACCAACATACGTATTCTCTGTTGACATTGCTAAAGATGGAAATCCTTGGTTCCATGACATCAAAAGCTTCTTAAAGGATCAGACATACCCACCTGGGGCATCATCCAATGATAAGAAGACATTGAGAAGGCTGGCTGGTAGTTTCTATGTTAATGCTGATGGCTCATTATACAAGAGAAACTTTGACATGGTGCTACTCAGATGTGTTGATAGGAAAGAAGCAGACTTGCTGATGCACGAGGTGCATGAAGGATCTTTCGGTAGCCATGCTGGAGGACATGCAATGGCTAAGAAATTGTTAAGATCAGGATACTACTGGATCACAATGGATGCAGACTGTTGTGCCTATGCTAGGAAGTGTCATAAATGCCAGATCTACGCAGATAAAGTGCATGTACCTCCAAATCCATTGAACGTGATGTCTTCACCTTGGCCATTTGCTATGTGGGGCATTGACATGATTGGAAAGATCGAACCGACTGCTTCAAATGCCCACAGATTCATCCTGGTAGCCATTGATTACTTCACCAAATGGGTTGAAGCAGCTTCGTATGCAAATGTCACCAGACAAGTGGTAGCCAGATTTCTGAAAAGATATATCATCTGTCGATACGGAGTACCCGAGTGAATCATTACTGACAACGGTTCTAATTTGAACAACAAAATGATGGAAAAATTATGTCGGGACTTCAAAATCCAACATCACAACTCTTCTCCTTACAGGCCAATGATGAATGGCGTTGTTGAGGCAGCTAACAAAAACATCAAGAAGATTGTGCAAAAGATGGTGGTTACTTACAAAGACTGGCATGAGATGCTACCATTTGCTTTACATGGGTACCGAACCTCAATCTGAACGTCCACTGGGGCAACACCTTATCAGCTTGTGTACGGCATGGAAGCGGTCCTACCTGTTGAAGTTGAACTACCCTCCTTACGGGTACTGATGGATGTAAAGTTGAATGAAACAGAATGGGTCCGTTCTCGGTACAACCAACTGAATCTGATCGAAGAAAAGATATTAGCTGCAATCTATCATGGGCAGTTATATCAGAAAATAATGAAGAAAGCCTTCGATCAGAAAGTCAGGCTTCGGGAATACCAAGTGGGAGATCTTGTGCTGAAAAGACTCCTTCCTCCTCATACAGACCACATGGGCAAATGGACTCCAAATTACGATGGCCCATTCATAGTAAAGAAGGTTTTCTCTGGTGGAGCACTGATGCTCACTACTATGGACGGTGAAGATTTCTTATCCCCTGTGAATTCAGATGCAGTTAAAAAATACTTCGCGTAAAATGATCCGCTGGACATAAAAACAGAATGTAAGTCCAGGCAAAAATAGGGCATCCCGGCGAGTCAAAAACAGAATAAAAGACTCGGGCAAAAATAAGGGAAAATTGGAAGAATGTACACCCGCTGAGTTGAAAAGCCGCATTGGACAGCTCAGGCAAAAATGGGTATCCCGGTGGATTGAAAACCCGAAAGGGCGATCCACGCAGAATCAAGGAATAAGCGAACAACTGCATTCTGAATTCGTCTGTATCACTTACAACATGGCAAGCTTCGAAAGGTTAAAGCATCGGTCAGAATCGACCTTCTTCAGAAAGCAAGATGAGAAGAACGTCAAGGTCATACAGGTCATAGCAAAGGAAGCTCACTGAAGCGTCATCAACATTGCCAGCACTTTTACTTTTTCAATTTGTAACAATCTCCTCATTCCAGGGGATTTGTTTCTTTCACTGTATTTGCCAGTTAAGGGCACCCAGATTAATAAAATCAGACTTCAGTCACATCTCATTTCGTACATTTTTGTTTCGTTTTCAAAATGTTCAATATCCATGATATAATAATTCCATAAAACACATGTGCCATTCTTAATAAATGCTTGCAGGAAATAATCTTACTTCCAGGAATATTTAACTCTTATGAAGGAATCTGGTAAGGGATACCTCGGGATACTTGTACATTTCTTTGTCTTAACAGGATTGCAGGTATTCGAATACGCGGCATGGGGCATACCAAGCATCACTTCCCCATCACACTTCCTCCAAGCAGTATCTAGGAATACTTTTCCAAGCAGAGTTGTCAAAGCCTCCTCATCCCCAACCGGGATCCCCACAGGTATCTCTAGGAAGATCGTTCAGTGATCTTTCCTCCCCCAAACAGAGTGCCAAGTCTCTCAAATACAAAAGGTTGTCTCCCCGCAGAGTTCCAGCCTCTCCCCAGAAGAGCAATACTTGAAATTCTCTCACAACAAAGTGACGGAAGCTTCTTCATCCCCAACTGGGTTTTCTCCTTACCGGATATATCTATCAGTGATCTATTTCCCCAGGCAGAGCTATATATCTTGACAAGATCTACCAATGATCTCATCCCCAGCTGGGATATCCTTCCAAGCAGATCAGCCAGAGATCTCCACAACAGCAGGATCCGAATCTTGGATCGGTTTTCTCTTTTGCATAATCATAGCATTCACATCATTTTCCCCCACAAAGCGTAGCATTCCTTCTATTACGGAGCATTATGGCAAAAATCAAACATTTGCATGATCGCAAGCCAGTTTCGAACCAGTCACCTACGAATACAATCAATATCTCATCAGCAATGTATATACAAAACCCACATCCCTTGCAAATAAAATCCAAAGCATCCTCTTTGCACTCTCCAACACAAATACCTGTTATAACTCTTTTGACACTCGTCTGTGTCATACTATTCCCCTGCAGATATAAGCCGCAAACATCCTCTGTGATTACAGATACCTATACATACTCTTCTGACACCCGTCCGTGTCAACCTTTCCCCAGCAAGTTGAACACTCGTCCGTGTCTTGCTCATACTTCACAATACTTGTTCATACTTATACAGATGCTCGTCCGTATCTTGTATATATGTATACTTATTCCCCACAGATTCGACACTCGTCCGTGTTCTTTGTTAAACAGTTGGTACTCGTCTGTATCATCATCTCTGAACACGCGCCAACGTTTGTTTCTACTGATACTCGTCCGTATCATGGTCCTAAGGATGCTTGTTCGCATCTTTAATCTATACACAACATCAAAACACTTATAACTTTTATTCTTGAGCGTAAACATTCGTCCGTTTTTACCATTCCCCAGCAAAGCAACTTTCTTCTATCCGACATTCGTCCTATGTCGTGATACTTTCGGCAGCCGTACCCTGCCAGGTGATCGTCCTTCACCTTCGGATGACTGTCCCTCATCCTTTCCCCAGTGGAGTCTCCATTATTGGAACCATTTTCTATCTGACATTCGTCCTATGTCGTGATATTGTAGCAGTCGTCTCCTGCTAGGTGATCGTCCTTCACCTTTTGATGATCGTCCTTCATCATTTTATCTGATGGCCGTCCCCATCATTGATCTTGTTATCTGACTTTCGTCCTATGTCATGATACAACCCCGTGAGCAGTCGTACCCTTCTAGGTGATCGTCCTTCAACTCTTGATATCGTCCTTCATCATTTTATCCAATGGCCGTCCCCATCGTCGACCTTTTTTCTATTCGACATTCGGCCTATGTCGTGGTAAGGAGCAGTCGTCCCCTGCTAGGTGATCTTCCGTCACCCTTGATGACCGTCCCTCATCAATATTTCATTTATTCTTTAACCTGATGGCCGTCCCCATCACTGTTTACTTTACTTCCCTGACATGATGGTCGTCCCCGTCATGATCTCTATTTCCCCAACAGTCGTCCCCTGCTCGATGGTCGTACTCCATCGCTTTCATTTGATAATCATATTATACTTTCTTTTACAATTTAAATCCCTGTTCTTCTTCTCCCCAGTGAGTGCAAATTTTGGACTGTCTTTGGTATTCAACCACAAGTTATCTTGTTTGCCTATTAAGCCCGATGCTTACATCCTGCATAGCTAACTCATGTTTGAATAGGGGCAGTTGTAAACACCCCAAATTTTCCCTCACTAAGTTCACACCATGGCTTGTGATCTTTCATGTTTGCATAAGTTTAAGCATATCATCTCATATTGCATTTTTTGTTTCACTACATTAGTTCAAGTTCATTTGCATCTAGGGTTTGTGATCTGAGAAATCCAAGGATCCAACCGAGCCACTCCAAAGATCTACAATCATTCCAAGAGGGTTCATGTATGTTCTATCATCATATTATTGAAGGTGCATAAAACACAAGGAAGGGGGGTTGGAATTGGGTTTTCTTTAACAACTAAAAATAACTTCTAATGACAAGTTAATTTATCCTGGTTCGTTTGAACTCAAACTACGTCCAGTCCACCCGCCAATGTGATTTTGCCTCTTTCACTGAGGTCTTAATCCACTATTCAATAAATGAATACACACACTGACCTACAGTCAATGTCCTCTTGAGTCTTCTGACTGAAACTAGTCACTCAAGGAATATTACTCAACTATTACAATAATAATAATATACTAACAATTTTGCTTCTAATAAAGCTAAGATCACTAAGTGAGTGTTACAATATTTTAGCACAAATGATTCAGTCTTTTGCTCGTGAGTGTATTATCTTCAAATCTTCAATTTGATTCCTTTATATAGTTCTTGAATAAATGTAGCCGTTGGAGACATCTTGAGCTAATTTAGGATATTAGTTAATACCATAAATTCCTTCCAAAACAAGCGATTCTTGTCTTTATCATTAATTAAAATATTCTTTAATTAATGTCTTCATTATGAAGATCATCATCTTCTAGACGTAAATCAGAGATAGTAAAGACTTGATGCACAGCCATTTAATCATGTCATTAAATGATGGATTCTTCATTAAGTGTATCTTCTATATATAGCTCAATATATCTTCTAGTAATGCACATCTCCTTTAATTAAATTCCTCTTCTACACATAATAAAGGTAGTCATTAGAACTTCTATTCTAGCATAATAATATTTGTTATCATCAAAACTCTTAGAGGTTTAGAACCATAATTGTTCTAACAATCTCCCCCTTTTTGATGATGACAAAACATTTATTTAGATATTGAGAATAGAGTTTAATAGGATTAGAAGAACTCCCTTTGATTGAATGAAATCAAATATTTCTATTAAAGATCTCTTCATAAGTTTTATCCTTCAGAAGTTTCATTAGCCTTAGCTCCCCCTGAGTTGATTACTTGACCTGTTTCTATTTTAGAATCACAACTCAAATAGTTTTATTAGAATTTTATATGTTAGAGGCAAATCATGATAAACTGCTATAGATCAGGATCTTCTACGTTTCTCCCCCTTTTTGTCATAATCAAAAAGAATAGATGCAGAAAAAAATGCAAGAGTATAGAAGCAAAATAAGTTTTCATTAAACAGAATTAAAAGCCAGTAAAAACATAACCAGTAGAACTTAAAAAGTCATGAAGAGACATAAGATAAAACAGAAAACGCTAAGCAGAAGATAAATAGAAAATCAGGAGTGCATCTTAATAACTAAGGCCTCCAGCAGAGACTTGATCTCAGAGGATGATTCCACTTGCTTTCCAAGCATTGTCTTTAACTCAGCAGTGGTTTCATCTTGCTTATCTAGGCGTTGCTTAACCATCTCATTTTCCTTTTTCAACTCTTCCAAGGTCTGCAGAACAAGATTTGTTGGCAGAGGTTCTTCAACTTCTGGAGCAGCATGATTCTCATAAACTTCTACAGTTGCTGGTGATTGAACAGATTCAACATCCTGATCTTCTTCAGAAGGTACCAGAACCATTTGAAGTCCAGAGTTTTCTTCCAGAGGTTCTGACTCTATCCAGGGTTTATTGTCCAGCAGAAAAGGTTTATTCTGTTCAATGTTTGAAACAACTGCTTTGAGATACTCACAAAAGTTCTGGTGAGCAATGTCATAGCAGATGTCCTTGAGTCTCTTTGTCTCAGCATTAAACCATTTTCTGAAGGTGGCCCACAGAAAGTCAGAAGCAGCTGGATCAGGAAGCTCTGAGCAAGCAGACTTCAGATCCTCTAACTTCAGTTTCATTGCTGTTTCAAAAGCAAGTAACAGTGCAGAAATGTCTGTTTTTGAGGGTTTTGGTTTTGGTGCAGGTATGGCAGTTTTGTTTGAGACAGAGGATAATTTGTGTAAAGCTTCAATATTAACAGAGGTTCTAAGGGGATTTTCATGTTCAGCTTCTTCTGGTGGTGCATCAGGGATGGTGATAAAAGTTGGTGAGTTAGGAGGGGTAGACTCATATGAAGACAGGGAGCTTTCTCTTATAGGGGAAAGATTAAAAACAAGGCCATCAGAATTTCGTGGTTGGAAACTGCTATTGGTGTGTTTCAAAGTTTTCAGAAGATGGGATTTGGACAGATTCAGTGGGTTGAAAATCATCAATGTCAGAGAGAACATGTTGAAGGGCAGTGTGTGTTTCAGCTATTGGTGAACGGTCAATATCAGAAAGGGGTGTTGTATCAATTGGAATATCAAAATCTGAAAGTGTTTGTGGTTGATGGTGTTCATGTTCTGGTGGATAAAGTGATGATAGAATGGATGAGACAGCAGCAGTTGCAGGTATAACAGAAGGAATAGGGTTAGAAGGTGGAATAGGTTCAGAGGATTGAGTTGGTTCAGATGATGGGATTGGTGCAGAAGGAATGTCAACATAAGGTGTTGGGTCAGAAGGGGTTTCAGACACTTCTACTGTAACTGCTTCTACTACAGAAATGAATTCAGAGTTAGAGGCAGAAGTATTACCTGTTCTTCTGGTAGTTTTAGGAGCCTTCTGAGACGATCCTTCTCCAGCCTTTCTTTTCTTGCTTCTTGCAGAGGCAGCATCTGGAGTTTGCTGAGTAAGTTTTGTTTCCTTGAACATTGGATCCACACCATGTTGCTTGCAGGAGTCCAAGTATCTGACCACAACCTCTGGAGGTGTGTCAGAAGAGAAGAGTGGGAAGTTCTGCAGAGGAATCTTCTTGGTGGTTATAACTTCTCTAGAATAGAGGACAGGATCTTTCTTGATAGAAGTTATGAACTTCATCTTCTTCAAATTCTTTGCATTCAGAGGCTTACCAACATCTGTTTCTAGAAGTTGTATCTGATTGAATTCAGTCAGATAGTCCACCAACTTATTCTCACATAGAATGTCAGATATTAAACGTCCTAGAGGAATCCAATCCCTCTTGGTTTTCTCTCCATCTCTTGTTTCCTTCACACTGTTCTTCAAATGTTGAAATAGAGAGTGTTCAAGGCTCACCTTCTTCTGTTTAGCAATAAAATAGAGCAAGAACTGCTGATCCATGTTGATATAATCTGGAGAGTTTGTAGCTTTCCTGTGGCAAATGGTTCCAAGAATGATCTTGGCCCAAATTATAAGAGGAATCTTCAGATCCTTTATCTTGTTAGAAGGTTGGCCAGAAGTGAAGATTTCCTTGGCTATCAGGTTTGTATCTGACATTTTGTCCATTTCACTACACTTAATTCCATTGCCATGAGATTCTATGAGCTTAGCAATGTGGCCAGAAGTAACATGAGTGTTGGAGGCAGTTGCATATACCCAGAATTCCTTTACCAATTTTGGGAAAACTGGTCCCATGAGACGATCAAAATACTTCTCCCAGCCTTGAGCTTGGACGGCAGGAAGGAGGTCAAAACCATTATCTTTGAGACTGTTGAAATCCACAAAGAGCTCACAAAGAACTTCCAGTTTGTCAGTTGAAGTAAGAAGGGTCCTCACGGGTTCAACGTAAAACACATCAGTTGAGTCTTCTTGTTGTTGAGGAGAGGAAGCCATTGTTACTAAGATGAGGTTTTTGGGGTTTAGGGTTTTAGAAAAAATTCAGAGAGAGCGCAAAAGTGAAGGTGAAAAAGTTTTCAGTAAGAATGCAGTGAAGGTAAAAAGTAAAAGTGAAAATGAAAACTTATTTATATAGAAAAAGAATGAATTTAATAATACGAGAAATTAGTGGGAAAAATTAAATTTAAAAACATAATGATTATATGCAATAAATGCTGCAGACATAGGGGAAGGCGTAAAAGATTCTGGAACAGTTACCCAAGAGATTTTTGCCTTTTTGGTGTCAAGTCAGCCGTATCAGTTTCCCAGAAGATCAACAAATGTCCTTCTATAGAGGACAGTTGTCCAATGCATGTTATGTCACTCTTCAGAACTTGGACACTTGTTTTAATTCTGATGGGATTCCTTGGAGCCTTGTTGACACTTGTTGATGTGAAGATCTGCATGTTATTCCTTTGAACAAAAGTTCTCAGAATGAAACAGTTAGGACATAATATCTTCTGAAGGAATAATATAGAGGATTAATTTTAGAACTTCTAAAAGTTAAAGACATATAGTTAAAGCATTTTCATTCTGGACATAATTTCATGCTAAGGTTGGTTAGTATGAAATTAAATTTATCTTCAGGAAGGGGTTTTGTAAAAAATCAGCCCATTGGTGATTTGTATTTATGAATTTTAACATTAAAATTCCCTTTTGAGTATAGTCCCTAATGAAATGGTGTTTAACTTCTATGTGTTTAGCTATAGAATGTAAAATTGGATTTTTAGATAGACAAATAGCAGAGGTATTGTCACAGAGGATGGGAATGTTACTCTCATAAATATTGAAATCCTCAAGCTGATTTTTCATCCAGAGCATCTGAGTACTGCATCCAGCTGCTGCAATGTATTCAGCCTCTGTAGTTGATAATGCTATGGTTGACTGCCTTTTGCTGGACCAAGAAATTAGATTATCTCCCAGAAATTGACAACTTCCAGAAGTACTTTTTCTTTCTGTTCTGTCTCCAGCAAAATCAGCATCACAATATCCTACAAGTTTATAATCTTTGGATCTTCTGTAGTATAAACCAAGATTAGTAGTACCTTTCTGATACCTAAAGATTCTCTTAACTACTGTTAAGTGAGTTTCTCTAGGATCTGATTGGAATCTAGCACATAAACATACATTGTATAAAATATCTGGTCTAGAAGCAGTTAGATAGAGGAGAGAGCCAATCATACCTCTGTAGAGCTTCTGATCTACTTTCTTACTTACCTCTTCTTTCTCCAAAATACATGTAGGATGCATAGGAGTTTTAGATATGATGCTTTCTGATAAATCAAATTTCTTCAGAAGTTCTTTGACATATTTGCTTTGATGGATATATGTTCCTTCTGATGTTTGATTTATTTGAATTCCCAGGAAGAACTTTAATTCTCCCATCATGCTCATTTCAAATTTTGCCTGCATAGACTTAGCAAATTCCTTTCCCAAGGCACTTTTAGTAGAACCAAAAATTATATCATCTACATAAATTTGGCATATCAGAAGATCATTTTTAATGTTTTTACTGAAAAGAGTTGTATCCACTTTCCCTCTGATGAAATTATTTTCCAGAAGAAAAGTACTTAGTCTTTCATACCAAGCTCTGGGAGCTTGTTTCAGACCATATAAAGATTTTTTGAGTTTGAAAACATGTTCTGGAAATTTTATATTTTCAAAGCCAGGGGGTTGGTGTACATACACTTCTTCATCAATATAACCATTTAAAAATGCACTCTTGACATCCATTTGATATAGAATGATATTATGGTTTACAACAAATGAAATTAGAAGTCTAATTGATTCTAACCTGGCAACTGGTGCATAGGTTTCTGTATAGTCAATTCCTTCTTGTTGACTATAACCTTGTGCAACCAGTCTTGCTTTGTTTCTGACAACTTCTCCTTGATCATTTAGCTTGTTTCTGAATACCCACTTGGTGCCAATGATGTTGAATCCTCTGGGCCTAGGAACTAGATCCCATACATCATTTTTGGTGAATTGGTTAAGTTCTTCTTGCATAGCCAGAATCCAATCATTTTCTGAGAGAGCTTCTTCTACAGAAGTTGGTTCAATCAGAGAAACAAGTCCCATTAGAGATTCTTCAGAGTTTCTGAAAGATGATCTTGTTCTGATTGGTTCATCCTTCTTTCCCAAGATTTTATCTTCTGGATGATTCACTTTGCTTCTGGATAGTTTCTTCTGAGTGGGTTCTTCAGAATTTGCTGGAGTAATTGTCTTTTTTTGTTCTGTAGGTGATTGATCTTCAGATGTTCTGTTTGTAGAAATTTCAACTTATATATCTGCAATAAATTCATTCTGCTTTGGTTTTACAGAACCAAGCTTATCATCAAATCTGACATAAATAGATTCTATCACAATACGTGTTTCTGTGTTGTATACTCTATATCCCTTAGAGCGTTCAGAGTATCCTAACATATAACACTTTTGTGCCTTAGAGTCAAATTTATTCAGAGTATCATTAGTATTCATAATAAAACATATGCACCCAAAGGGGTGAAAATATGAAATGTTGGGCTTTCTGTTCTTCCACAATTCATAAGGAGTCTTTTCAAGAATAGGTCTTATAGAGATTCTATTCTGAATATAGCATGCTATATTTACTGCTTCTGCCCAAAAATGTTTAGCCATGTTAGTCTCATTGATCATGGTTCTGGCCATCTCTTGCAATGTTCTATTCTTACGTTCTACAACCCCATTTTGTTGAGAAGTTCTAGGACAAGAAAAATCATGAGAGATGCCATTTTCATTAAAAAATGTCTCTAATTGTTTGTTTTCAAATTCTCCACCATGATCACTTCTGACTTTAATAATTTTAAATTCTTTTTCATTTTGAACTTGTTTGCAGAAGTTAGAAAATACAGCAATTGACTCATCCTTGTGTCTAAGAAACTTTACCCATGTCCATCTGCTGAAGTCATCTACGATCACCAATCCATACTTCTTGCCACTGACAGAAGCAGTTTTCACTGGTCCAAACAAGTCAATGTTCAGAAGTTCTAATGGTCTAGAGGAAGATACAACATTTTTAGCTTTAAAACTAGGTTTTGAAAATTTTCCTTTCTGACATGCTTCACACAGAGCTTCTGAGTTGAACTTCAAATTTGGAAGTCCTCTGACTAGATTGAGTTTGTTAAGTTGAGATAATCTTCTCATATTAACATGTCCCAATCTTTTGTGCCATACCCATTGCTCAGTTTCCACAGATATTAGACATTTTACATTCTGAATTTTTAATTCTGAAAGTTTTATTTTATAAATGTTGTTCTTTCTCTTTCCACTAAAGAGGATTGTTCAATCTTTCTGACTAACAGCTTTACAGAACTTTTGATTAAAGATTATGTCATAGCCATTATCACTTAATTGACTTATGGATAATAAATTATGCATTAATCCTTCTACTAATAGAACATTAGAAATAGAGGGAAGGTTTCCATTACCAATAGTTCCAGAGCCAATTATTTTTCCTTTTTGATTACCTCCAAAGCCTACGTGGCCTCCATCTTTTAATTCAAGACTTTGGAACATATGCTTTCTTCCCGTCATGTGTCGTCAGCATCCAGAGTCCAGGCGCCATGATTGGTATTTCAGTTTTGCTGTTAAAGACATCTGCAACATACACAATTTTATCTTTGGGTACCCATATTCTTCTGGGTCCTTGTTTGTTAGTTTTTACAAACTTCTGATTCATTTTAGGTTTCAAATCAGAACTTGTGGAACAAGATGACTCACTAGTGTATATTAGATCATGGTTATGACCATAGGTAAAATGAGAACTTATAGGAGTATTAGTTTTTATGACAATGTCATCAATCTTTTTATACTTCAGAGTTTCTTTAATTTTCACATAGCCTATGCCTCTTCTATCATTTCTGCTAACTCCATAGATCATAGATGAAATTTTGCTTCTATCTATGCTTTTAGCTAGGAATTTTTGAAAACCATAATCATATTGTTTTATGATACTATCAGAATTGATTAGATCTTCTAAGTCAGATTCCTTCTGAGCTTTAAGTTTTTCAAATGAGTTTTTGCATTCAAAAATATTTTCTTTCAGCTCAAAGTTTTCTGTTTTTTGTTTTCTAAGTTCTTCTAATTCAGATACCAGACTTTGTTTCATGTCTTTGTATTTGAATTGAAGCTTCTGATATTTTTCAAGAATTTTTGAGAGGCTAGCTTCTAATTGAGATCTAGAAAGTTTAGAAAATACCTCTTCTGAATCTGATTCTGATTTTAATTCTGATGAGTGATCATCTTCTGGTATATTTTCCATTAGTGCAATATTAGCTTGTTCATCTTTTGAATTTGACTCTGCTTCAGATGATTCAGAATCATCCCATGTTGCATGAGACTCTTTTTCTTTTCTCAGTTGAATTTGTTTCTGGGTTTCTCTTTCTGGAGTTTTGGACATTCACTCTTGTAGTGTCCTGGTTCTTTGCATTCATAGCACATAACTTCTTTGCTTCTGGGTTTCTTGTAACCAGATGTTACTTCAGAGTGATTGCTTGTTCTTCTGGTATTTCTGAACTTCTTCCGACGATGCTTCCAGAGCTGTTGGACTCTTCTGGATAGGAGAGATAGTTCATCTTCTTCTGATGAGCATCCAGAACTTTCTTCTTCTTCTGCCTGTAAAGCTTTAGAAACAGATTTGTTAGATTTAAGAGCTACAGACTTACCTTTCTTCTGGGGTTCATCTTCTTCTAGTTCAATCTCATGACTTCTCAAGGAGCTGATCAGTTCTTCTAAAGATATTTCATTCAGATTTTTAGATAGCTTTAGAGCAGTGACCATGGGCCTCCAAGCCTTTGGTAAACTTCTGATGATTTTCTTCACATGATCTGCTGTTGAGTAGCCTTTGTTCAGAACTTTCAGTCCAGCTACTAGAATTTGGAACCTTGAGAACATTTTTTCAATTGTCTCATCTTCTTCCATTTTGAAAGCTTCATACTTCTAGATGAGGGCTAGAGCTTTAGTCTCCTTGACTTGAGTGTTTCCTTCATGTGTCATCCTCAGAGAATCAAACATGTGTTTAGCCGAGTCCCTGTTTGTGGTCTTCTCATATTCTGTATATGAGATAGCACTTAAAAGTATGGTTCTAGCTTTGTGATGATTTCTGAATTCCTTCTTCTGTTGAGCTGTCATATTTTTTCTTTCAATCTTCTGACCATCTGCTCCAACAGGATGAATGTATCCATCTGTCACCATGTCCCAAAGATCTCCATCCAGAGCTAGAAAGAAACTTTCCAGAACATCCTTCCAGTAGTCAAAATTGTCACCATTGAACACTGGAGGTTTAGCGTTGATCTTGTAATTTTGGTAGTCATTGTTGTTATTGCCAGCTTCTGCCATGTGTTTTAACTTCTGGATCTTTTACTGACACGGTTAAGTGTTTTTCTCAGAACCTAGCGCTCTGATGCCAATTGAAGGTGCGTAAAACACAAGGAAGGGGGGTTGGAATTGGGTTTTCTTTAACAACTAAAAATAACTTCTAATGACAAGTTAATTTATCCTGGTTCGTTTGAACTCAAACTACGTCCAGTCCACCCGCCAAGGTGATTTTTCCTCTTTCACTGAGGTCTTAATCCACTATTCAATAAATGAATACACACACTGACCTACAGTCAATGTCCTCTTGAGTCTTCTGACTGAAACTAGTCACTCAAGGAATATTACTCAACTATTACAATAATAATAATATAGTAACAATTTTGCTTCTAATAAAGCTAAGATCACTAAGTGAGTGTTACAATATTTTAGCACAAATGATTCAGTCTTTTGCTCGTGAGTGTATTATCTTCAAATCTTCAATTTGATTCCTTTATATAGTTCTTGAATAAATGTAGCCATTGGAGACATCTTGAGCTAATTTAGGATATTAGTTAATACCATAATTTCCTTCCAAAACAAGAGATACTTGTCTTTATCATTAATTAAAATATTCTTTAATTAATGTCTTCATTATGAAGATCATCATCTTCTAGACGTAAATCAGAGATAGTAAAGACTTGATGCACAGCCATTTAATCATGTCATTAAATGATGGATTCTTCATTAAGTGTATCTTCTATATATGGCTCAATATATCTTCTAGTAATGCACGTCTCCTTTAATTAAATTCCTCTTCTACACATAATAAAGGTAGTCATTAGAACTTCTATTCTAGCATAATAATATTTGTTATAATCAAAACTCTTAGAGTTTTAGAACCATAATTGTTCTATCAATTATATCTCCCAAATATCAAGGAAGCCAAGAAATCACAAGAACTTGGAAAGCATGGAAGCAGAGCTAGGGTTTCACTGCACAGATGACCTAAAATTAGGGTTTTGGTTTCAGAGGCCATAACTCCAATATTTTTGGTCATTCTTGTTTCTAATAGTCTCAATATGTTATAAGGATCGTGTGTACCAAGTTTTATGAAGAAATTCATTGTGGAAGTCATCTGTTCATTAGGTAACTTCTTGAGCAAGTCAGAGCAAAATCAGGGCATCTGAGGCCCCCAACAATGGAACCAAAGGGGTATTTTCATCAAATTGAAGTTATATGATCTTTATTTGATCATTGAAGTGCTTTGAAGTTCACAAAATTGAAGAAATTTGAGCTAAACCAAAAGTTGCCAAAAATGGAAATGACTTGTAATGGAAACTTTCCATTTTGGGAAAGTATTTCAACCTCCTCTTTCTCAACCAAAAAATGCTTCAAATGAAAAATTGTTGGTCATGAAAGTTGTAGATTGGATCATTCCCTTTACAAAAAGTACAAGAACAAGTTCTAATTCATTATGGAACTCAAGTTATGGCCTTGCAAAGTTGGCAAAAATCCTATAATTTTTACTTTCACACCAAAGAGGATTTTTTGCAATTTCACATACCAAGTCATTTTGTGACCTCTAATCACTCTCTAAGCATCATACAAACATAATACAATGCATTGTGACCAAAATTTCCCAAAGAATCATTCTATTTCATGCCTTGAACTTCAAGAAATTCAAAAAGGGCCAAAGTTCTTCAAATTTGCAAAAGGGCATGAATCTTCTCATACACTTGCTGCAGCACCCTAAATCATTTTCCATGGCTCTCCTTGATCAATGCTGAGCCAGGACATGCCATAGAACAGCTGCTACATGAGCCCATGCCTCAAGTACACAATTTGTTGACTTTTTGCAAGAGGACCCATACCAATCAGCGGCAGCCACAACCACTCTCTGGCCAATATGGTTATGTTATGTGGACCAAAAGCAAGCCAAGGAATAACACACACAAGCTTGAATCAGTTCATACACCAAGTTTCACAAAATCACCTTCAAGCTTCAAACTTTCGAAACTCTCTGTCCAGCCACTCAAACTTCAAACAAACTTCACCATTCAACTCACCATCATCATTAGAACATTTCCCAACCATTACAAAGCCCTAAAAGCCAGCCAAATACAAACACGATTTATGTCCAGTTGAGGTGCAACCACTCAATCCAGCCATTCTAAACTCCTTCAAAGCATTGCAACATCACCAGGAGGACAAGAGGAGTGGATTTGCACAAGAGAAGAGGTCCAAAAGCTCCAAACTGAGAAAGCTCAAGCTCAGGTAACCTCAAGAACATTTTTTCCAAAAATGAAATTTTAAGTTCCTGAATGAATCTATGTGATATGCTGATCATGTTGGTGTTTTTATTTTTGAAAATGGTTGCGTATTAAGGATTTCATGGTTGCCTGAAAGTTTTGACATTTTTAGGTTTTGATTCGAATCTTGTTATTGAGGAATGATAAATGATTTTTAGGGCCAGATTCTTGTTTAAGGTGATGTAAGGATCGTTTCTGGAGAGTTTGAGGGCCTGGGTAGTGTTTTGGGGAAGCTCAGGGGAGGAGCTCGCCGGAGAAGACGACCGAAAGTCTTCTCCAGCCACCTGAGATTAATTAGGGCTAATCTCAGGTGATTAGCTGAGTTTGAATTTGGAGCGTAGGATTTAGGTTTCACGCGTGTGTGGAGGGCCAGGATCATTTCACTTAACCCTAATCATTTTAATTTATTTAATTAATCAAAATTAGGCCAGATTGAATCTGGACCTTTGATTTGTGCGTTGGTCAAAGCATTCCCCCCAGTTTGAATCTGATCCATTGGATTGGATTACTTTTATTTAAATTCATTTTTATTTCATTTAAATGCATTTTTCTTTACCATTTTATTTAAAATACTTAGAAAAATCATAAAAATATTTCCTTCTGCATTTTAATTTCAAATATTTTTCTTCACCCAAAAAAATTTTCATTTTTATTTTTTGCATCTAAAAATCATTTTAAAAATATTTTAATGTTTATTTTAATTAATTAATGGAAATTAATTAATTAAAATACCATTTAGGTTTCTAAAAATTCCAAAAAAAATCAAATTGCATCTTAGGACATTTAGAGACATTGTCAAACCATTCATACAAATTTCTTTTTGGTTTTGATCCAATCTTGACATTTTTCTTGAATTTAGGGTTCATAAAATTCCCTTTTTAGAACCCTAACTTTGAAAATTCTTTTCTGCCTAACCATGAAGGGTTTGACAATGATTATTTTTGCATTGTTCTCCATATAGCATGTAGTTTCTAGGACATTTGTTTCATGAATTTATCTTGCATTTCCCATTTGATTTGCATTTTCCCTCTTAAGGTACCCAAAAACCCTAGTTAACTTAGAAAAATCATAACTCCTTTTAGGTTAAGAGTTGGACCTTCTCCTTTGGGGTGTGATATCATATGTGGTTAGGGTTCCTTTGAGATCATTTCCAATTTTTTATCATGTGATTTGCTTCAGTTTTGGTCATTTGCATCTCATCCTTTCATGTAACCCTAATCTTGCATCCATACTTGCATCTTACATTGCATTGCATGAACATGTGAACTCGCCATGACATTCTAAGTACTTGTATGCCATATTAGACATCTTAAGACATTGCTTGAACATTGCTTGGTCATTTATTCATACATTTTCTTTTCTTTGCATCCATTTCATTTCATAAACATACATGTGTTTTCATACTTCAAAGCATGCTTCATTTGCATCCAATCTCTTATATGAACATTCATAACACTTGGTATGCCTTTGCATCATCTCATAGCATCATTTTCATCATGTGATTGCTTCTGGTTGTGGCATTGGCCCATTCATGTGCATCATTTCATATCATTTATTTCCTTATGCTAACATTTTCAGGTGGTAAGTTAACTTGAGAAGTGAATTTTCCTTCACTTCTCATTTCTCTTCATCTTATTCATATGCATCATTGCTGCATTTTTCTTTACTTTAGAGTGAGCTTGCTCATTCATGTTCATCTCTCACTTTCTTTCTCTAAGTCACTTATCTTCTTCATTGAGGTAAGTAACTTGTTCATCTGTTTCTTCCTCCTTTCATCTGCTTCTTCCATTGGTGGCTTCTTTAAAGATCTCTTTTAAGCCTTAAAAAACATAGGAAGATCCAAGCATTATAATAATTAGGGTTGTGATTAGTCCCCTTTAGCTTTTACCCTTGAGTCTTCTTTGTGTCTCTCTTCTCATCTCATCCTTAGAGACTAAACCTTAAGGTTTTAAGACTTTGGAATTAGGGTTATTCCTGCATCCTTCTCTTAGGATGAAGTGTATAACTTTAATCCTAAGTGTTAAACCCTTAATTTGTTTAAACCTCTTAATCAATCCATCTTAATAATCACTAAGACATTAACTTGTAACTTGGGCCTTGAATTAGGGTTCTAATTCTTCCATTATTGGTTAAGAAGGACTAACCCTAGTGTTTAATGAACAAGTCCCCCTCAAGTTGTCTTACAAACTTAAAACTCACTTCTTAATCTCATCTCTAATTAAAATCCATGTAATAAAGGTTTGTTTTGTCATGAGGTTAATCCCTAATCATGGATTAAGTTGAGGTATCTTCCTCAGCTTAAGTGTGCTCATCTATTATCCTTCTATTAGGATTGTGTAATGGGTTCACTAATCCTTGATTATGGCTTAAACTCATTACTTAACACTAAACAAAAACTCAAAAACATCTAAATAATTACAAGTAGGTTAATGATCTTAATCCTACATCATCATGGTAATTAAGTTGAGATGTTTATCTCATACTTAAGATATTCTTATTATCCCTAATCAGGGAGGATATGATGAGTCTACTAACCCTTGATTTAGGCTTAAGCTCATTAACTTATGACAAACACCAAAAACAATAAAAGACTGAAAACACAAAAACAAACAATAATCTTCTCCTCCAGGATTCTTTTCTCATCATCTTCACTCACAAACGAGAACTTGCTTCTTCCGTCTAATGCAAGACAGTTAGCACTTGAGCCAGACAAGTCATACACTTGAGCATAGACAAGCAAACAGTTCACAGTCAATTTATCTTTCAGTCTCTTTGAGTCGAACTATGGTGTTCTGACTTCCTCATTGCACGAGAGGATACATAGGCATAACTTAACGGTTATCGAACAAAGGTCTCTGTGTCTTCCCCCTCTTTCAGCATTCTTTTCCTAAGCCTCAGTTCCTGAGCAATTCACCTTTTTGCACTGACACCAGTACATTTCTTTCCAGCTTTTGCACACAGATAGCACATACACCTACCCCTTTAAACACAATCTTTTAAGCGTAGATCCCGTCGAGTACGACGGACAATCTGTGTGCTAATACCTTCCCAGGTTGTAACTAACCCCCTTTCTCAGTTTCTCTGGTTCGCAACCGTCTTATCCATCTCTTTCTAGGTTTATGCAGCATTACCTTTCCTTGATGGAAGAGTTCTCCATGTTATTAGGTGTCCCTATCAGGAGAGGGATTCCTTTCAACCCAGAGATGGTTGCTCCCAAGAATGAAGATATAGTTAAGGCTTTGCACTTAGAGCCTACCCTCATTGACCAGAATATGACCACTAAGGCTGGAATAACAGGCCTTCACTTGGATTTCTTGATCTCTCAGGCCACCCTGCATGCTGCAGCAAGGAAGTGGAAAACTGTTTGTGCCCTCCTAGCCCTCAGCATATATGGAGTTATCTTATTTGCAGATGAGCCAAAGTTTGTAAGCAAGAGTGCTATTCACCTATTCTTATTGAGGAATCCAGTCCCTACCTTGCTTGGAGACTTCTACTACTCAGTGCATAAAAGGAATGAGAAGCAAATGGGGAGATTGTTCAGATGTTGTGCACCCCTCTTCTACTGTTGGTTGTTAAGAAACTTGCTGAAGTCAGACACTTTCTTGAATCCTCATCATCCAAGGAACTAGGCCAAGAGGATGATTGCCCTTACATCAGAAGACATCAGATGGTGCACCCAAAGCACCAAGGGCAAAGATATCATTACTAGCTGTGGGCAGTATCCCAATGTACCCTTGATTGGAGTAAAGGGTTGCATCAACTACAAACCTTTGCTTTTCAAAAGGAAATTAGGGTATGCTTTGGTACATCCCCCAAAAGGGCAAGATTTGACAGAAACCCTCTATTGTGACATCCAGCACAACCTTTCCATTTTCAGACAAGCTGTCTGGGCTTGGGACAATATTCAGACTAAGGGGACATCCATCATTGGCAAGTGCAACAATATAGCTTCAGCTCAGTATCTTGACTGGTCTCGTACCAGGGCACATATCACCCGGATGCCATTCACCTTAGAGGATGTACCTGGACCATCAACAGTGCAGCATGCAGCTACTGTCAGTTTAGAGGAGTTTGAGAAATTGAAGGAAAGGAATACTCAACTTTCTGAAGCTTTGAAGAAGACCCTCTAGGAGAGGAATGACAGCCGTCTGGATAATGAAAGGTTAGAGAAGCTCCGGATTGAGCACTTGACCGAGATTGAGAAGACGGATGACTATATCAGAAAGGCTAGAGCAAGAGAGTTAGTGCTGAAGAATACTTACAAAGAAGCTAAGACTCAGAAGGCCAGAGCTGAGCATTACTTAGAGGAGAGTCAGGCTAGGTTGATCAGGATCACTGAGGCCCGTGCACATGAAGATCAGAGAAACCAAGCTAGGATAGAGCAGCTAGAGGCTAGTGAGAAGAAGAATCAGGCAGATATGTTAGCAGCACATAAGGAGATTTCTGAGTTGAAACTCCAGGCGGGGTTAAAGAGGTCAAAGGATCAGGATAAGCACAAGAAGTTGACCAGTGCCATTGCCACCAAAAACCTTCTCATCAGGACCATCACAGAGCACCCAGTTGGTCCAGTGACTGATGCTATCCTGAAAGAAGTCAGAGAGGATGACTTTGTACATCCTTTTGTTTGTACTTTTGATTTTGATGTTGTATCTTAACCCACCATGGGAAATTTGTTGTAATCAAACTATGTATCTTCACATTTTTGTAATATATGGTTTGTATTATTTCATGGGCTTTTATCTCTCTGCAACATCATCATTTCCTCGTGGTCTGGAAGGTCAAAACCAAAGAACCAAACCAGATACCCTTGGAAGACAAATAGGCATCCTGCATTGCATACTAACATCATTTCTTTGTTTTTGTAGGTTTTTGTTTTTGTTGTTTCTTACTTTGTTGTGATTTCAGGAAACATTGCTCGTAGAAGAGTGTTCCCCGTCAATAGAGTGCACCGATATCCGACAAGAAACAATCTTCCGGGGTTACAAATGGATCAGGTTCAACAAGACTTGACTGATGTGAGGACCCAAATGGACAATGAAAGGACAGAGATGAGGGCCCAAATGAATCAATTCATGGCAGTGATGACTAGTTTGGCTCAGATCCAGGAGAGACTGAGAGAGTTAGTCGAGCAGCAAACTCCCGAGGAAAACCACCCAGGTACGGGGGGTACCAGCAACAACGATCACGTACAGCCTCGTACTGATCCACCAGAGTTTGGACCTCATCTGAATCCAAACATCAATGCTATAAGAAACACCCGAGGAAATACTAGAGGGAGGACCTTGCAGGAGGACCCTCAGGAAGAACAGTTTACTGTGGTTAGGGCTGGAGACGAAGTTTACGATCGTCGGTTGGATGAAATAACAGAAAAGCTAAGGTCTTTGGAGTCTCAAAACTCTCTGGATTTTGATGTCATGGACATGGGATTATTGGAGGGGGTTAGAATTCCTCATAAGTTCAAACCTCCCTGTATTGAAAGATACAATGGCACATCCTTCCCACGTACCCATCTCCAATCTTTCCTGGGAAGATTGAAAGCCTACACCATGGATGAGAAACTGTGGATGTTTTACTTCGAGGATATCTTAACAGGGGCATCCCATGAATGGTACTCTCACTTGACCAGGGCCACAGTAAGGAATTGGAAAGACTTGGCAGAAGCTTTCATTCGTCAATATCAGTATAATATGGACATGGCTCCAAACAGAACCCTTCTTATGGGAATGTCACAGTCTTCCCGAGAAAGCTTTAGAGAGTATTCCCAAAGGTGGAGGCAATTGGATGCTATCGTTCAACCCCCGATGTCAGAAAGGGAGATGGAAGATATGTTCATGAACACTCTCCAGGGTACTTATATTGACAGGTTGGCTGCATTTTCTTCTACCAGCTTTGCAGACGTGGTTATAGCTGGGGAAAGAATTGAAAGCTTACTGAAGATGGGGAAGATTTATGACAACGGTGCCAGTTCAAGCAGTGCAAGAAAGCCATTTGCAGGGCCCCGCAGATCCGGTGAAACAAATTTTGTACATGTGGGAAGAGGTAGACCCCAGTATCTGCCAAGATCAGTTACAACCAATACTATTCCTACTCCACCTCCTCAGTACACTCAACAAACACAACATTTTCCTCAACAACCACAGTTTCCTCAACAGAGATCTTACAACAACAATAACAACAAGCAACAACATCGCCCTTTTTAGCAGAGGCCATCTCAGATCAACAGGATGATTGACCCTATACCAATGCCATATGCCACATTGTTGCTACAACTCATAAAGCTCAATCTTGTCGAGTTAAGGACATTGGCTCCACCTGATCCTCAGAACCTTCCGAGAAATTACAACGTCAACACCAGGTGTGTTTTTCATTCTAATGCACCTGGTCATTCCACGGAAAAGTGCAGGGCTCTGCATATGAAGGTCCAGGATCTGGTAGATTCAAAAGCCATGAATTTTGCACCACCTCCTAATGTCACAAAGAATCATATGCCCAGCCATGGTGGGCCAAGGATTAATGCAATAGAGGAAGGTTCACCCATGAGTTTGATTGAAGATACTGCAAGTATTCAGACACCTCTGGTAGAGGTTAAAGCTTAGCTTTTGGAATGCCAAGTGTTTCCAGGTTGTGAGGCCTGTTGTGAATCTTGCAAGGTTTCTGTAAATGGGTGTGCAAGCTTGAGGAATGGCATCAATGGCTTGATCAAAGAAGGTATTCTGCAAATAGCCACAATAGCTTCTACAACACCAGCAACTCCTTTTTCAACAACAAGTTTTTCTCCTACAACTGCAACGACAATTTTTCCTACAGACTCATCTACAAAATCAGCAACCACTCATTCCATCACTTCAACAAACAACAGTTCCATCTCATCTACTTCTACAACTACAGCAACCAACAACAACGATGTCTCCATTATCACTATCTATTATGACCCTACAGCGGTCCCAAACTCCAGCAACTTTCAACAACAATCTCAGCAACAGTTTCAGCAACAACCAAGCTTCAATTCATCACCACCAACATCCACCAGAAGTCTTGTCACCATTTTCTATGATTCACATACAATAATGGTTCCAACCTCTGCCGCAGTTAGCCCAGTCACCATCACGGTGCCAAGGCCCGTTCCGTATGACAAAGACAATGATGTACCATGGCACTATGGTGTAGACCTTTACTGCAACAGAGAAAGAGTCCTTCTTGATTCTTCAGTTCCTACCTCACAGGTGGATAATGTCGGGGGAGGCGGAGGCTTCACCCGAAGTGGACGCCTTTTCACGTCACAAGCTCCAAAGACTAATACTAAGGCAGAGGATGCTGCCAAAGCCAAAGGAAAAAGTGTGATACCTGAAGAATATGCATCAAAAGAGACTCATAAATCATCCTTTGATCAGGATGTGGATGAATTTTTGAGGATAATCAAAAGAAGTGACTACAAAGTTGTGGATTAGCTCCACCAAACTCCTTCCAAGATCTCCATTTTATCCCTGCTATTATATTCCGAAGCTCATCGGGATGCACTACTCAAAGTCTTGCACGCTGCCTACGTGCCAGAGGAGATCACAATGAATCAGCTTGAGACAGTAGTGTCCAATGTTAATACTAGCCATGGGCTAGGTTTCACCAATGCTGACTTGACAACGGAAGGACGTCACCACAACAAAGCTTTACACATCACTTTGGAGTGTAAAGGAGTTGTGCTCTCTCATGTTCTTGTTGACACTGGGTCCTCACTCAATGTCCTGTTGAATAAAGCTCTTGTCAAGCTCGAATATGATGGTATAGATCTTCGGCTAAGCAATCTAGTGGTCAGGGCTTTTAATTTCTCCAAGAGGTCTGTACTTGGAGAGGTGGAGCTTCCTGTGATAATCGGTCCGCAGGTCTTTCAAACTACTTTCTATGTGATGGACATTCAGCCGACCTACATCTGTTTGTTGGGTCGACCATGGATTCACGCCGCTGGCGCAGTTACGTCGACCCTTCACCAGAAATTGAAATATGAGTGGGAAGGACATATTATCACCATCTGTGGTGAAGAGGACATCTTTGTTAGCCATCTGGCTACATACAAATACATTGAGATGGATGGTGAAATCCATGAAACTATGAGCCAGGGGTTCGAAGCTCTGAATGTCAACGAGGCGACGACTGAAGTATTTGCTGCATCCCAGGAGGATATGATGGGTACTTCAATTGTCTCCTATCAGCAAGCCCGGGAGGTTGTTGAAGATGGAAATGCCCAAGGCTAGGGCAAGCTGCTACCGGTGGAGAAGAAGGAGGACAAATCCGGTTTGGGTTACAAACCATTCCGACAAGATCAATGAGAGGCTGCTAAAGAGCCCAAGTTCATCAGTAGGGGGATGCTCACCCCAGATGTTGTTAACAACCTGGAAGACGAGGCGGAAAGCGACTCAACCTGGAGAGATGGATACGTCCAAGGATCCCGGGTCACCAATTACTTAACTGGTCTTCCCATGAAATTATAAGGGTTACTCCTGCAGAGTAATTATTATTTCCTGCTTTTTTCAGCATGCATCAAGTCCTGCATCTTGCCCAAGGTGTCAGGACTCATTTTGTAATAGGGTCATATTGTAATTTTGTACAAATGGATTATCAATGAATATCTGACATCTTTTGCAAACAAGTCTCTTTTTTGCTCACTGTCTTTTCATTTTTCACTTTTGTACAAAACAATAAAATGGCAATGTTTTCAAAAATAAACAACTTCATTTTCACTTTTCTAAACAAGATTAAAATTGATCACTAAAACAAACAAATCTCAACCCTTGCAGAGATTATCCTCCAGATTGCACCGAAAACAACACTGCTATGACCTTGTATGACTTCGACAATCCAATTAATCAAGTTGATGAAGGGGTTGAAGTAAACTATGAGTTACCTGAAGAGTTAGCCAGGTTGTTGAGGCAAGAAGAGAAAGTGATCACTCCTCATCAGGAGGAGATTGAAACAGTTAATCTTGGTACCGAATAGGATTTGAAAGAAGTGAAGATTGGGGTCAGTCTGCAAGCTTCAGTAAAAGGGCAGCTTATTGACATGCTTCGAGAATACGTCAACGTCTTTGCTTGGTCCTATCAAGACATGCCAGGACTAGATACAGATATTGTTATGCACAAGCTTCCATTGAAAGAAGATTGCCCTCCAGTGAAGAAAAAGCTACGCTGTACTCGCCCAGATATGGCCATGAAGATTAAAGAGGAGGTACAAAAACAGTGGGACACCGGTTTCCTTGCTGTAACTAGTTACCCGCCATGGGTGGCTAACATTGTACCAGTGCCTAAGAAGGATGGAAAAGTACGTATGTGTGTGGATTACCGAGACCTGAACAGAGCTAGCCCGAAGGATGATTTCCCATTACCTCACATTGATGTATTGGTGGACAACACAGCTCAGTTCTCGGTATTTTCTTTCATGGATGGATTTTCTGGGTATACTCAGATCAAGATGTCACCCGAAGAAATGGAGAAAACGATCTTCATCACACCTTGGGGCACATTTTGTTACAAGGTAATGCCTTTTGGACTAAAGAATGCCGGTGCGACTTATCAACGGGCTATGGTAACGTTATTCCACGATATGATCCACAAAGAAATTGAATGCTACGTGGATGACATGATTTCCAAGTCCCTCACTGAAGAAGACAATCTAGTAAATCTGCTGAAGTTGTTCAAGCGTTTGAGAAAGTACCAATTGAAGTTAAACCCCAACAAATGCACATTCGGGGTACATTCTGGTAAGCTGTTGGGATTTATCGTAAGTGAAAAGGGGATTGAGATTGATCCCGACAAAGTCAAAGCCATTCAGGAGATGCCCGCACCAAGGACTGAAAAGGAAGTTCGGGGGTTCTTAGGTAGATTGAACTACATATCAAGGTTCATATCTCATCTTACTGCAACCTGTGAGCCCCTGTTCAAATTGTTAAGAAAGGAACAAACAATCAGGTGGAACGAAGTTTGTCAGAAGGCTTTTGACAAGATAAAGGAGTACCTGCAAGAACCTCCGATCCTTATTCCTCCAATTGAAGGAAGACCTCTGATAATATACCTCTCAGTATTAGAAGGATCAATGGGGTGTGTGTTGGGCCAGCATGACGAGTCTGGTCGAAAAGAGTATGCAATATACTACCTAAGCAAAAAGTTTACCGATTGTGAACAACGTTATTCACTGCTCGAGAAATCTTGTTGTGCTTTAGCGTGGGCTGCTCGCCGACTAAGGCAGTATATGTTGACTCACACTACCTTGTTGATCTCAAAAATGGACACCGTCAAGTACATATTTGAGAAGCCAACACTTACCGGAAGGGTTGCAAGATGGCAAATGATTCTGACAGAGTATGACATTCAGTACACATCTCAAAAGGCCATCAAGGGCAGTGTATTGTCTGACTATCTAGCTGAGCAACCCATTGATGAATACCATCCCATGAGGTTTGACTTCCCCGATGAAGACATCATGTACCTAAAAGCAAAAGATCATGAAGAGTCTGTTCGCACTGAAGGGCCTGACCCAGAAGAAGAGTGGACAATGATGTTTGATGGGGCTGTCAATATGAATGGTCGTTGAGTTGGCGCAATGATCATTACACCTAAAGGAGTTCATATGCCTTTCTCGGCAAAACTCACATTTGCCTGCACTAACAACGAAGCTGAATACGAAGCTTGTATCATGGGTCTTGAGGAAGCCATTGACCTCAGGATCAAGACCTTGAATGTATTCGGAGATTCAGCTTTGGTAATCAATCAGACCAATGACAAATGGTACACTCACCAAGAGCATCTGATTCCATACCGTGACTACACGAGGAGATTATTGACTTTCTTCACAAAAGTCAAACTTGAGTACATCCCTCGAGATAAAAATCAGTTCGCAGATGCTCTAGCTACCATTTCCTCCATGATCAAGGTTCAGACTACCAATTATATGCCTCGTATCTTGGTATCAAGACTAGACCGACCAACATACGTTTTCTCCGTGAACATTGCTAAAGATGACAATCCTTGGTTCCATGATATCAAAAGCTTCTTAGAGAATCAAACATACCCACCTAGGGCATCGTCCAATGATAAGAAGACATTAAGAAGGCTGGCTGGTAGCTTCTTCCTTAATGCCGATGGTTCATTATACAAGCGAAACTTTGACATGGTGCTACTCATATGTGTTGATAAGAAAGAAGCAGACTTGCTAATACACGAGGTGCATGAAGGATCTTTCGGTACCCATGCAGGAGGACATGCAATGGCTAGGAAATTGTTAAGATCAGGTTACTACTGGATCACAATGGATGTAGACTGTTGTGCCTACGCCAGAAAATGCCATAAATGCCAGATCTATGCAGACAAGGTGCATGTGCCTCCAAATCCTTTGAACTTAATGTCTTCACCTTGGCCCTTTGCCATGTGGGGAATTGACATGATTGGAAAGTGTCGTACCTCGAAAAATACGATCCTCGCGAACGCGGTTGCGGCCGGGCAGACATGAGAGTCGCCACCTAATTTTATTTATTCTCAAAGAGGGAAATGGTAAATATTGATAAAACCGCCAAGAAGGGTTAAAACAAGTTCATCGCAAACCATTGTCGGGGTTCGGAAGTCGGTTATATAGGAGGAAGGTATTAGCACCTCCTACATCCATCGTACTCGATGGGAACCATCTAGGTTGTCACGCACAAAGGGATGTCTATGCTTACGAATTACTTGCTAAACTAAAGGGTTTATTGATCCTAGGGGCTCAGCAAGGATTGAGATCCTCGTGCCTACGTATTCCCTTGTGAAATGGGAAAGTCAGAGCTTCGTAGTTCGGCCTGATATGGGTAATTGGTTGTTGATTTTATTAACTTTCTTCGATGAAAGGATTTAGGAGTCGATTTGCACTAAAGACTATGGATAGTTTATTCCGTCCAACAAGACGAGCGTCTTGCGTCGAAATAATCGGAGCGAGTAACGAGAGCTCGTTATCCTCCTTTCTACCGCTTAAGGCTCGTGGCGTGCAATTTTCTCGTATTATTGAAGTGTTTTATTTCCTAAGCCCGCTTGACGTTGGATCAAAGGTTTGGATCTAAAAGTAGCATTTTGGTTTTTTTTTTTAGATTTGAGGTGAATACAAATGGAAGTTCATTTATCTGGTTAGTTGGCGAGGCACAATGCGCTCGGCTCGCAAGGTGGAGGAACTAAGCTAAATACTAGCTTATGGAAAACAAACGTGATGCGTTGATTCGTTAAGTTGGAAAAATGTTGAGAAAGGTGTAAGGTGCAAAGTGGTGCAGATGGCGATCGAGGAATGATCGACTTACGTGTGTGTATGAAGTGAAATGCATATGGATATGTATTTGGCCTTGGACCAAAGATTTCACTTATCTTTCAAAATGATTAAACGTAGTGTGCATTCGTATTTTACTTAGCAATTTATCGTCAGTAAATGCGAAAGTAATCACACAAGAAGTCATGGTATCATATCTCAAGCAAAGAGGATCGAGCATGTGCAAACATTCATCACACCCATAATCGAGCAAAGGATAAAAATTAACTAATCCAAATCAAATAAAAATATGTAATTAGATTAACTAATTTAACTAATAAAATTATTTAACCAAATTAGTTAATGGAAGTGTTTTTATCTTTTACTTAAAATTTGAACAAAAAAACTAGGAAACTATTTTTTAAGTTTTGAGATTTTTTTTAGACATGAAAGGAAAAAACAATTAATTACTTTAAATAAAGTTATTTAAATAAATTAATTAGTAAATTAATTTAACTAAACAAGATTATTTAAAGGAATCAAATAAAAAAACATTTTTTGTTTTCTATATATTTTTTAAGAAAAGAAATATAACAAAATGAAAATAAACTAAAAAAACTGATTTTTAATAGAAAGAAAAAGACAGGTATATTCAAGATGCAGTCTGGGCCTCAATGGGCAACGGTCCAAATTGGAATCCAACCCACGATAAATAAAATCACCACACCAACTGGGTTATTTAGTCCAATCCATGTTTTATCAGGCTAAAGAGAAGTGCCAAATAAATGACCTAGCCGTCAAGGCTTCCTCGGTCAATGCACTAGTCTCCCAGGGACTACTGAACCATCAACAACATTGATGGGGAAGATACACGCGTGTTGACTAAACAACTTACTCATACTTTATTAAAATAATAAAAAAAACTTAATGCACTTTTTATATGAAAAAACGCAAACAACAAAAATAGGTAACATGAATGAAATCTCACGAACTCCATTCTACTCTCTCTGTCTCCACACTCAACCACATATTTCTCAAAGAGAAGCAATCGGTCTCATCGTATGTTCATCGACCACAAAGTATAAACCCTAACCCCAAATCTATAAGCTTGTAACCCTAACATTCATCAACAATACGAACCAAAGAACATCAATACACAACTAGAGGGAAGGTGATCAAAGGAAATAGCGACAATGGCATCACGAACGAGTCGAGCAATTTCAACAGAAGACGAAAAGAGGGAAGAAGGATTTTACCGATTGGAGTCGCTGAAGCTTCGTAATCGAAGGTATTCTCCCTTTCTTTGCTATTATACTTCTTTGAATCTGCCTCTTCTTCTACCTCTTCCGTTTCTATAATACATTGCTTGGTCGTTATCGTTTGCCAATGAATGTTATTAAGTGGTTTAGCTCAACTGCCTTAGAATCTCAGTGTAAGATTCTAAGGAGTTTCTGTGATTTCGAGCTCTTTGATAGAATGGGGTTGTTTGGGATAATTTATGCATAATATATTTTTTCGTCTCTTAGGGTTTTTCAGGTATGCTCAGCCCTCTTCTCATTGGCAATGATTAGTGACTTTATAGTGAGGGTCCTTTGTATTTGGTACGTGTGATGATTTTTACGAATGAGTGAGAATCTTGTGAGGGATGTGAGCTGTCCGAAATTTTAAAATCCGTTAAGAGAATTGTTTATGAGATTTTGTGGGGACCCTGTGATAGCGACTCATTCCTTTTTATTTGTCTGTAGTGTATTTGGAAATCCTTCTAGAAAGGATGTGGTCCCATGAAATTGGGTTGAATTTTCACTGTTGGTAAACGTAACATTTTACTGCTTGGTGACTTGTTTATTTTTTTTTTGCTGCAATCTTGGTTTCTTTTGCTGATACCTGAAACTTCTTCGACTTCTGATTTATGACATTTTCCTTTGGTGAATATAAATCCCTGCCTTTTCGATAATATACCTTGGAATCAAACTAAATGCTCATGAAATTCTTTGCTAATTATCAAATCTAAGGGAGGCATCATAGATAGCTGATCATGTGGCAATGTTTCAGGTTGTGGCCACTGACTTTCAGGGGTCATATGTTGTCTATCATCATTATCAAGAAGAATTTTTGATGAGAGATCCAACTGTTAGGATACATTGTCAACTGTTTTTTGGGCTGAGCTTCAAAGGTAACCAAACTATTGCTAACTTGTTCTTCATTGTTTGATTTCTTGAGTAGCTTAAATTTACTCACAAAACATCTTTTGTTGTATCAGAGAACACAAATGCGAGCAATGGCATGATATTGGTATTAACGAACATTTTGCATCAACTTGTTGCTTGGGTAAGGAATCAAATAGAGTAGCAAGAACAAAAATGCAATCCCCTTTTTTAGAATTCTCTTGAGTCTTAGGTAATGCACTCTGTTTAGCTGAAAAATGGAACTTTTTGACTTATTTTGAACATTGTCATGTTGCTGAACATGTTATCTTAATTTCACTTTTCATGTATGCACCACCTGCGGTCCTTGTTTGGCACGAGGAAGAAAGAAAACAAAAGTCAGCTCAACGGACACCATACTTGTCATGAAGAACTTGTCATGAGGGAGAAGACTTGTCCACAATAATGGCATAGGTCTTGATGAGGAAAATGAAGCTAGGAGTAATGAAGGCTATGGGGTTAGAAATTGGAAGCATGGCCATTTCACATTATGTAGGCCATGTGACCTGACGAAACTGTGGCGTTGTTTAAACGCTATGAATGGTGCATAGGTGAGGGGTCGATTCAAAAACTGGGACTCTAAACTTTGCTTGTTACAGAACTGTTTTGGCATTGTGAAACTATGTTGTCAAAAATTTCTTACCAAAGATTCTTCTGATGGTTCTATAACAGGTCTTTTCCGTAGATTTAAGCCTGCCGAGACGTTTGAATGATCCTTCCTTGTTCAGTATCTTAACAACTCATTTAAGAGGAGGAGTTCAAATGCATTGTGCACTTCTGTGTATTGGCATGAGGATGACTACATCATGGTAGTAGCTGGGAGCAAGTATGGAGTTTTGGATTGATGAGAAAGCCAATGGAGGCTTGAATCGATATATGGTAATCCATTCATTCTTGTTGTATGTATTCATGTCTTTTGGCATATGGCATTAATTAACCATGTTCAATTTTCTTCCAAGTGTACCCGTGGGAGCATGGCTTGGTGTAGCAATGAAGAGCTCAAGAAGGAATAGGCGGGTGCGGAGGAATTGGCAATAGGAACAAAGCTCAATGACAAGAGGCTCCTCGGATGAACTCATGGCTTTCTCGGTGAAAAGCTTTGTTTGCTTTTAGCATGAACAAGATTACTGTATCTTTTATTTTAATCCTTGGACTTGGTAGCTTTAAGCAATGGACCCTTTGGGTGTGTTTATTTGTTGTAAGTGATATTTGGCAATTCTCTTGTGATTTAGTAACGTGAACAATATTTGTAAACATAAGCAAGTACATTACTTTTTTGAGCTTTAATAACAACCTGTATTTCTTCTTTCAAATGAGTTTTCCTTTCATTATAATGACACCCTTGAAATGGCTTTGAACACGAGCATTGAATCACACGTGTTGGTATAAATAAAAAAAGCATCCCTTAATAATAGTCATAAACCTTTGAAGAATTATGTGGCCAACGTCACATTGCAATTGAGCTTGGGAGGAATTTAGAGAAAAAAAACATTGCATCCAAGCCTAACAATCATCATCTTATAAACCATTTTGAGAACCAATTTTATTAAAGAATGTCTTAAACATGAATTTGAGCAAGATTAATCGTTGCTCGTGATCCAAATAATTTGAAACCTGGAGAACCATAAATTGGATTTTGTATGTAAGCTTGAACTACTTGAATCACCTTGAGATATTTTGAGACACGTCTTAAACATGGATCCAACCAACAACTTGAAGTCACTTTAAAATGGCCCATGGAAAACATTGATCTCGAACCAAACATTGATCTCAAGCCTTTTGAGACGTGACCTAAAGCAAATTGGACCATGGTATAAGGTTAATTACAACCAAATGGCCAGACTTGTGAGAAGGAGTACCATCTCTCTCTTATCTTTTCTTGAACTTAGCGTACCTACAAAAACTTGTTTGTCATAATGAGTATAGACACAACTTCATGGTCTAATTCTTAGAAGATCATGTCCACATGCCAGATGATCCTTTAGAATAGAGAGAAGAAGAAAAAAAAGAAAAGAAGTAGGACAAATTTGGGGTATGACAGATGCCCCTATCGAATTGTCTTGCACCCGAAGAAGTGAACTACTGCATGGCGTTCAATTTTAGGGTAAAAGTCAATTAGATATAAGAAGACCCTAAAATTTGTCCGACAAAAATGCAATATAATAATAAAAGATATGAGGATAAGATGGAAGTTCGCAAAAATGCCTGAGATTCTTTGAATTAACAAAGTAGTATCTCAATTTACTGAATTAATTTTCCAAGTCACACAAACAGTCCCTTATGAATTAAGGTTCTTCGGGGACAATAGAACAACATCTCGAACAATGGCACAAGATTTCCTAGATCAAGCGAAGCAGTTCCTTTCAGTCAAGGCTCTTCGGTGATACTAGACCAGTATCTTTACCATAATATGATATTCTTTATGTCTCGCGAAGCAGTTCCTTAACAATAAAAGCTCTTCGGAGAATACCAAAGAAATATCTTGAACAATGAGATTTCCTAGCTCATCAAAGCAGTACCTTACTAATGAAGGCTCTTTGGGGATACTTAGGGCAGTATCTCGAACAAAATGGTACAAGATTTTCTAGATCATGCGAAGTAGTTCCTTGTATTCAAGGATCTTCAATGATACTAGAACAATATCTTTACCGAACATGAGATTCTTTGGGTCTTGCGAAGCAGTACCTTTTGATTAAGGTTCTTTTGAGGATTCCAAAGCAGTATCTCGAACAAATGATACAAGACTTTCCATATCATGCGAAGCAGTTCCTTATATCCAAGGATCTTCAGTGATACTAGAACAGTATCTCTATCACAACATGAGATTCTTCGGGTCTCGTGAAGCAGTACCTTTTCGATTCAAGGTTCTTCGGAGAATGCCAAAGCAGTATCTCGAACAAATGATACAAGACTTTCCATATCATGCAAAGCAGTTCCTTATATCCAAGGATCTTCAGTGATACTAGAACAGTATCTATATCACAACATGAGATTCTTCAGGTCTCGTGAAGCAGTACCTTTTCGATTCAAGGTTCTTCGGAGAATGCCAAAGCAGTATCTCGATCAATCATTCAGGATACTTTCTGCTTGGAGAGAAATAAAAATGAAGATGGTGGGCATCATCACCATCAACTATAAAGTTGAAGAATGATTTGCCGGGGAATAGAAATTTGCAAACACATGCGAGATATTAGCTTCCTTCAGAGGAATACCACCAACTTTGAGAGAGGAAAGCCCTGGATGCATGTCCTGGATCCTGCTATGCTATCTTGATATGACTTCGTGCATTGCATGATGCACAATGATTCATATGAAAATGAATTTGTTAATGCAAATGCTTATGATTAATGTGATTATAGTTTGATGACATTCTTGTTTTCGGACAAGAAGGTTATGCATGCCATGCTTGTGACAATGTAGATGGTTGCATATGCTAGAGATAAGTTTTCGGCAATTGCCAAGAGTATTGGACTTTGGGAGGTGTGCCAAACATGGTTGGGCTTTAAGTCTTTTGGTGGTTGCCAGCATAGTGGACTTTTGGGAATCATGAGGGTACCAATGAAATTGGACCTTCGCTTTTTAGTAGTTGTCAATAAAATTGGACTTTAAGTTTTATGAGAGATGCCAACGTGGTGGACTTTAAGTCTTTTAGTGGTTGCCAATGAATATTGGACTTTGAGATGTAGTGGAGGGTATCAGATTTTCCAACACTTGGTACACGAGACCCTGATAAAACTGTAAACAACAAGAAGAGAGACATGAGTGTCCTTAGCAAAATTTTGACTGAGGTTTTTCATTCGTCAATGGGATATGCTGTATGTGCTAAAACAATCACAGTGACTGGCAATGATATTGGTATTAGCTAACGGGAAAACTGTCAAGTTCCTCTTGTCAACCAAAAAATAATAATCGTACTACATTTCAAACATTGTTTATTATTTTTACCAAAATTTCAAAACAGAGTTTATTAATAATAAAAAACATTTTGCAAACAAACAGATAAAGTAAAAATGATTAGGCACAATTTTTTATGAGAAATTTCTATTTTTATTGCTAAGACCCGTGAAGGGTAAGAATGTACATACAGATGCAATTCCTTAATGAGGTAATTGATGTGCAAGGAAAATACAATGGCAACAAAATAAATGAAGTTCTATTGAGTTTCGACACTGCTATGATCCCTATATCTCCGAAAATCTCATCAGTTAAACTTTGTAGGAAGACGATGGGATTGATCTTTCTCTTTCGTAGCTTCCCAGAATCAAATGAATGTACAGAATATAATATTTTCCTTGGAATTAGTCCCTAACTTTTGCCTGGATCACCCTTTCGGGTTTTCGATCCACTGGGACACACTTTTTTTGCCTGAGCCGCCCTTTCGGGTTTTAAGCTCAGAGGGCTAGATTTTTTATTTTCCTCCCTAATTTTTGCCTGGACCGCCCTTTCGGGTTTTCAGTCCACCGAGATAGCCATTTTTGCCTAAGTCGCCTTTTCAGGTTTTCGACTTAGCGGCTTTTTTTATTCCACTTTTTTAGGAATAATATCTCTTGACTGCATCTGCATTCACGGGGGTAGAAAGTTCTTCACCGTCCATACTTGCAAGAATCAAAGCACCTCCGGAGAAAGCTCTCACCACCACAAATGGTCCTTCATAATTAGGCGCCCACTTGCCTCTGGGTTCTCTGTGCATGGTAATGATTCGTTTGAGCACCAAATCACCTTCCTGGTAAGTCTGAGGACGCACTTTCTCGTCAAAAGCTTTCTTCATACGCCTCTGATAAAGTTGTCCATGACACAGTGCCGTCATACGCTTTTCTTCAATAAGATTGAGCTCATCAAACCTTGTTCGGGCCCATTCTGCTTCGTCTAATTTAGCTTCCATCAGGACTCTCATCGAAGGAATCTCAACTTCTATCGGGAGGACAGCTTCCATGCCGTATACCAAAGAAAAAGGGGTTGCCCCTGTCGAAGTACGTACTGAAGTACGGTAACTGTGCAGTGCGAAAGGTAGCATCTCATGCCAATCCTTATACGTGACCACCATTTTCTGAATGATCTTCTTGATATTCTTGTTTGCAGCTTCGACAGCTCCATTCATCTTGGGTCTGTATGGTGTTGAATTATGATGCTCAATTTTGAAATTAGCACATAATTCTTCAATTGTCTTGTTATTGAGATTTGACCCGTTGTCAGTAATGATCCGGTGAGGAACCCCATATCTACATATGATGTTATTCTTCAAGAAGCGAGTAACCACTTGTTTGGTAACATTAGCGTAAGAGGCGGCTTCGACCCACTTAGTGAAGTAGTCGATGGCAACAAGTATAAACCTATGCCCGTTTGAGGCCTTTGGTTCAATCATCCCGATCATATATATTCCCCACATGGAGAAAGGCCATGGCGAAGTCAAGACGTTTAACGGAGTAGGAGGTATATGTACCCTGTCAGCATAGATTTGGCATTTGTGGCATGTTCGGACATGAGCATAACAATCAGCCTCCATTGTTAGCCAATAGTATCCTGCTCTAAGGATTTTCTTTTCCATTGTATGCCCACTCATATGGGTACCAAACAGTCCTTCATGTATCTCTTTTATGATTTATTCTGCCTCCTGTTCATCTACACATCGAAGTAGGATCATGTCATGATTTCTCTTGTACATGACCTCCCCATTCAGAAAGAAATTTGAGGCCAATCTTCTTAGTGTTCTTTTATCCATACTCAAAGCACCTTCTGGGTATTCTTTCTTTTCCAAGTAGCGCTTGATATCATAGAACCAAGGCTTGGCACTTGATTCTTCTTCGGCAGTCAGACAATGAGCAGGTTCTTCAAAACGCTTGAGATCAATGCAAGGCTGATGATTAGGCCAAATCAGCTGGTACATAGATGCCAGAGTTGCCAGAGCGTCAGCCATTTGATTTTCACTACGAGGCACATGTGTAAAAGTAATATCATTAAACCTGGGAAGTAACTTCAACACATAATCCCGATATGGAATCAGATGATCACATCATACTTCCCAATCTCATGTAGTTTGATATATCACTAGAGCTGAATCACCATATACATCGAGTGTTTTAATCCTCAAATTAATGGCTTCCTCTAGTCCCATAATGCATGCTTCATATTCAGCCACATTATTTGTGCACGGAAAACAAAGCTTAGCTGTAAAAGGTACGTGAAAATCCTTAGGAGATGTCAATACTTCCCCAATTCCACAACCTCGATCATTAGCAGCACCATCGAACCTGAGAGTCCATCGCTCCCCTGGTTCAGGCCCTTCGTCAGGTTCAGGCTCTTCATAGTCTTTGATCAACATGATGTCCTCGTCTAGAAAGTCGAACTTCAAAGGTTGGTAATCCTCCACAGGCTGGTGAGCAAGATGATCTGCTAGTATGCTGCCTTTGATAGCCTTTTGAGTGACATATTGAATATCGTACTCTGACAAAAGCATTTGCCATCGGGCAATCCTACCAGTGAGAGATGGTTTCTCAAATATATATTTAAGAGGATCCATCTTGGAAATCAAATATGTTGTATAGGTCAACATATATTGTCTGAGACGTTTGGCAGCCCATGCGAGAGCACAACAAGTCTTCTCAAGTGTTGAATACCTTGTTTCACAATCATTGAACTTCTTGCTCAAGTAGTAGATGGCATGCTCCTTCTTGCCAGTCTCATCTTGTTGCCCCAGCACACAGCCCATGGATTCGTCAAGAAATGTCATATACATGATGAGAGGCCTTCCAGGAACGGGAGGTATCAATTTTGGTGGTTCTTGCAAATATTCCTTAACTCTATCGAAGGTTATTTGACATTCATTGTCCCATTCAATTGCTTGATCTTTTCTTAAAAGCTTGAAGATCGGTTTGCAAGTAGCAGTGAGATGTGAAATAAATCTGGCAATGTAGTTCAATCTTCCAAGGAAACCTCTAAATTCCTTTTCAGTTCTTGGCGCAGGCATGCTCTGAATGGCTCTGACTTTGTCAGGATCAACCTCAATCCCCTTCTGACTCACAATGAATCCTAGCAACTTTCCAGATCGAATCCCAAATGTGCACTTATTCGGATTAAGTCTGAGCTTAAATTCTCTTAATCGTACAAACAGCTTTTGCAGATTAACAATGTGTTCCTCCTCTGTTTGGGATTTAGCAATCATATCATCGACGTATACTTCAATCTCTTTATGAATCATATCATGAAAGAGTGTTACCATGGCACGTTGATATGTTGCTCCAGTATTTTTGAGTCCGAATGGCATCACTTTGTAGCAAAAAGTTCCCCACGGCGTAATGAACGTGGTCTTCTCCATGTCTTCTGGATCCATTTTGATCTGATTATATCCGGAGAAGCCGTCCATAAAGGAGAACACTGAAAATTGAGCTGTATTATCCACCAATACATCGATATGAGGTAGTGGGAAATCGTCTTTGGGACTAGCTCTGTTCAAGTCTCTGTAGTCGACACACATGCGGACCTTTCCATCTTTCTTTGGAACTGGTACGATGTTGGCGATCCACTGTGGGTATTTGGCTACTGCTAGAAATTCAGCGTCAAATTGCTTTCTTACTTCTTCCCGAATCTTGAGGGCCATGTCTGGACGAGTCCTTCTCAACTTCTACATGACTGCTGGACATTCTTCCTTGAGTGGCAACTTGTGCGCGACAATATCAATATTTAGCCAAGGCATATCCTGATATGACCATGCAAACACATCGGCGTACTCGTGGAGGAGTTCTATCAATTTTGCCTTCACTTCAACTTCTCGTTTATCCTCCTCTGATCCCAGGTTGACAACTTCAATGTCCTCTTGGTGTGGCTGGATGACCTTCTCTTCCTATTTGAGTAGTCGGGCTAACTCCTCAGGGAGTTCACAATCTTCCTCGCCTTCTTCCTACGCTTGGTTGATCGGACAATCGAAATCATATAGGACAATAGCAGCGTCGTCATCAAGGACCTTGGTGGTGTCTCTGCATGTTTATGATTTATGCATTTATTTTAGAAAGTGGTGTGCATTAAAACATTGCCATTTTATTATAAAAGGAAAAAAGATGAAAGACAGAGAACAAATATTGAATGCAAATTGCTGATTTATTATATTGATAATCAAAGTTTTAAAACATTGGTGGCCCGACAACATCCCAATATGCCTTGGGTAGAGCATATGGTTTTGAAAAAGAAGTAGAATTACTTTTTAGGGTAAATAAACTGAGGAATCTCGACAGTCTTCCAATTCTCTAATTCCTCCCCTGGATTGGCTTGACGAATCCAATTACAAGTCACTTTGTGGTAGTCTTCGTCTGAGATCATTGCAGCGTGATCCTCAAAGATGTATTCGGCGCTTGTAAATGTATCACTCACCCGAGGAAAATAACCATGCTCTTCATATGCATAGATCGTTGTTGTGCTGGAGGATGGCTGGTAGCCAATGCCATACATGTCTCTTTTGTCTTGCATCTCGACAACTTTGCCCCAGCCCTGTGTGTTCCCGGTTTCCAAGACAGCCAAAGCTTCCTTCAGCGATGCCATTGACATTGATGGATGTGGGCGCTCAGATTCTCGTTATACTACCAGCATACTCACTATTTCAAAAGATTGAAACGGTGTCTCGACAGTCTCGCCTTCCACATCAATATATCGGAAAAAGGTCAAATGACTCACCAAGATATCTTATTCGCCTCCAATCACCACTATTCGGGTCTGCATATGGAACTTTAGTTTCTGATGAGGAGTAGACGTAACGGCCCTTGCGTTATGAATCCATGGTCTTCCCAAGAGACAGCTGTACCCAGGATGGATATCCATTACTTGGAAAGTAATGGTGAAAAAGGCAGGTCCTATCTTGATCAGGAGATCCACCTCTCCTATAACCGCACGCCTGGAACCATCGAAAGATTTTACTATCAATGCACTTGGCTTCATCACTACTCCTTGCACGGGTATTCTTTCCAACGTCGTTTTTGGCATCACATTTAAGGAGGAACCAGTATCCACCAACACCCTCGACAGCAACGTATCTTCACATCTTATGGAGTTGTGCAAAGCCTTATTATGGTTTTTCTTATCGACAATGAGCTCTTCATCATTAAAGCCGATGAAGTTACCAGTGGTAACGCTGGCTATGACGTCATCGAATTGGGCTACCGTGATATCTTTGGTAATGTGGGCCGCACTTAGCACTTTCAGCAAAGATGATCAATGTGCTTCAGAACTAAGTAATAAAGCTAACATAGATATTTTGGCGGGAGTCTAATTCAGCTGATCGACTACCTTGTAGTCGCTTTTCTTGATAATCCTTAAGAACTCTTCTGCTTCTTTCTGAGTGAATGCAGCTTTGGGCGACGATGGATCTACTGGTGCCCCTTGAGAAACAGGAGTGACAACCGGTGTAGCAGTTGTCTTTTGCTTTTGATTGGATGACGACTCTACTGGTCTTGGTGTAAACACTCGTCCACTGCGAGTCATCCCACTTGTTCCGGCAATGGATGTGACAACGGGAAATTCAATATTAATGGGCTGCCTTCTCTGGCCTTGTCTAGCGTTCACTGGTTCATAACTCCACGATACAGGTTGGTTATTTTCCCCAGTGTAGGGAACTGGGTATTCTATAACTATAGGAGTAACATTGTTTGGAGTCTGAGGCGCATCATAATACACCTCTATTGCAGCCACCATTCTTTTCTTCTTCCCTCGTCTTTCGATCTGTATCAAACCTTGATTGAGGAGTCCTTGTAGACACTCCCTGATATCTTCATCGGAATGATCAACCCCTTCATCTTTTATCATCATCAAACCTGATTTCTCCAATTGTTCCCCAATCGTAGCCATTGGAGTTTGAACGTCTTCTGCCTTTAGAATTAACTCACACTCGTCTTCCTCCTCCACGGCATTAACAGCCGCTCCTCCATGAGGTGGCATAGGGTTGTTTTTGACATTCGGGCCTCTTGGAGTAAAAGTTAGATCCTTCGACTCCACCAAATCCTGCACGTGATTTTGAAATGCATAGCACTTGTCTATAGTGTGTCCCGACGCACCTTTGTGGAATTCGCAGGTGGCATTAGCATCGTAATTTGGAGGATAAGGGAAGGTGGCTGGTCTTAAATCCCTCAGAGTCAGTTGTCCGCGTTGGTTCAGCTGATTAAAGATATCTCTATAAGGCATGGGGACTGGATCAATGTGCCTTCTTGGTCTAGGCTGCCTTTGCACTGGACCACTTTGTCTGTACTGTTGATTGGGCTGTTATGCAGGAGCCTGCTGATATGTTGGTGTTGTGGAACCTGTGGTTGATATGGATCTGGCGCAACATTAGCCACGTGCCTGTAAGACATGTTATACGACAAGCTGGCTTTTCCTCTCAAAATAGCATTGGCCTCTCCTTCCCTCTTCTTTTGGAAATTAGGATAAGGTTTCTTGCCAACATTTGCAGAAGTGGCTGCTCCTTTGCCCTTTTTCAACTGGCTCTCAATCCTTTTTCCTACGGATACGATTTCAGAAAAGCTAGGAAAATTAGCTCCCATCATCCTGTCCATATATTTGTCCTCCAGTGTATTTAGAAACATGTCTGTTAACTCTTAAGGAAGCAATGGCGGTTGAACCCGTGCAGCGAGTTCTCTCCACCTTTGTGCGTATTCTTTGAATGACTCGTTGTTACGTTACGTCATGTCTTGCAGTTGAGTACGACTGGGTGCAAGATCAACATTGTACTGATAATGTTCAAGAAATGCACGGGAGAGGTCATTCCATGTTTTGATTCGGCCTCTTTCCAACTAGACGTACCACTCCAATGATGCCCCTGACAGGCTATCCTGGAAATAATGAATTAGGAGCTGGTCGTTCCTAGCATACAAAGCCATCTTTCTGCAGTAAGCCCGAAGATGAGTGTGAGGACAACTGTTCCCTTTATATTTATCGGGAAAGTCCGGAGCCTTGAATTTATGCGGGATTACTAATCCTGGCACAAGACACATCTCCTCAGTATCTAGACCTGGAATGGTGTTAATATCCATTGCCTTAAGCTTTTCCTCCATTGAACGCAACCTTTCTGCTACTGGCTCAAGAAGAGCTTCCGTACGGTGAACCGGTGGTTCCGCATAAAAGACATCAGACTGCTCATCCATGTCCTTAAATGACCCATGGTGAACTGCTAAAGACGGTAAATTGGGTGGATTCACCCCAGTAAGATTGAAATTCTCCTTGGAAGTCCCCGAAGTGCCGGCTTGTCTGGCAAGTTTCTCATCTTCTTCTTCTCTCTTAGCCATAGTGATGACCTCGAGGATTTGGTCCAGCTTTCCTTTGAGTGAATCAATATCTGACCTCATGGCGTTCTTCTCCTCTTGGATTTGCTCCAAAGTCATTTTGTAAATCTTTCTAGTCTCGTACCTCCGTCAGAAAATCCGGAAAGTCAGCTTTTCTGAAGAGGGAAGATAAAGTGTATGAGTTTGTGTTTTTGTTTGGTTGTGAAAATGTGCGTATGAATGCATATGTTTGTTCACAAAGCTCTCAGTCGTCTTATCAATTTATTACCAGAGATATTTAACGTATTTATCATTGCAAATAAGACAAGATTTAAAATCCAAAAGCATCAACTTCCATTCATTTAATTCAAACAAGTACATTAGAGATTCCACGAGTTTTCATATTGCAACGCAAAAGATAACAACAACTTTCTTGAACATAAACTATGGTGCAACCCTGAAAATGACCCCTTGAGCTTTGCGGATTGCTACTAGATTTGTGGTAAGCTCCTTGATGGTTCTTTTGCAAACTTTCACACACCTGTAGACTTCTTCAAGCGTGTTTTCTGGGAACATAACGCGATTTGCATCTTCAAGCTTCTCAGGGAGGTCTTGACTTGCCAGGTTCAACATGCTAGCCAGGTTTACAAACTTCTGCTTCCACTCTTTGTACAGATCTTGGAGATTTGCAATTGCAACATCTCTTCCACCTATGGCTTCTTCAGCATCTTAACACTTGTTCATCCATTGGATGCAAGTATCCTCTAGGTCTTGATAAGCTTTCTGAGATCTCAGGTAGTCAATTTGTTCCACAGCTTGCTCATGTTGAAATTTCTCACGGTCATACTTTCGCTGATAACTCTCCTTTTCCAACTTCTCTGCTGCTAGCTTGTCTTCTTCTTTCTTAAGAGACTCTTCTAAACTCTTGATCTTTGCTTCTAAAGTAATTATATCCTCCTTCTTGTTCTTAAGACACACCTCCATGTCTTTCTGTAAACTGATAATTTGAACTTCAGCCCTTCAAAATTGCTCGTTACGATAATCCAGATCCATGCTAGCTCCATAAAGTGCACCCAGGCAATGCTCTCTCTTATCTTCTTCTATTTTGAATCTTTTGTTACTGCTTTCCACTCTTTCCGTCATCTTTTTACTTTTCTCCTCCCATACTTCTTGTTTTCCTTTGGTTCGAAGGAGTTCGATCCGCATGCGTTCGTTCTCCAATTCTAAACCTTTGATCCTTTCATTGAGCTCATCTATGTCCTCAGGTAATAATGGTGCTTTCTCAGGAAGAGGTGGGAAAGCTATTGGATCGAGGAAGAATGGGATCTTAACGATACGAGCTCTTTCTTTTACCCACAAGACATAAGGTTCCTTCACAGCGATATTCTTGCGGACACTAGGGTCACTCGTAACGATCTTCTTCCAAGCCACCTTGAATTTCTTCAACTCTTCTTTAGATGGGTTATCAACAACAAAAGGTATCAAATGCCTTTCCTCGGGAGGAGCTTCCATAGGGAGCCCAAGTTGTCTCTTGAGCAGCATCGGGTTGTAATATGCAACCATGATTTCCTATCAGAGGGACATTAAGGAAACTTCCGCATCTAAGCACGACACCCCCAATCTTCCAGTCTCTTAAGTACCATGTGATGTCATTAGCCCTAAGCGAAGCAAATATGTGAGGCAACGACAAATGCCTAGACACAAAGTAACCCTCCTTAGGCATGTGCATTTTCAACCACATGTGCAGCAACGGAGCGCAACAAAGAAATACACCTCCCCTCTTCGTATTTCGGGTATGTAAAGTATGATAAAAATATGCCAATAAGAACGGAATTGGGTTTCATGTCATGAAAATATCTATAGCAGAACGGTCAACAAACTTATCTGACTTTGGGAACAACACAATCCCATACACAAGAAGAGCTAGGATGGCTCCGCAGGAGGACCAGTTTCCTTTTTCAGCACATTACCAGGCTTGTTTTTCTAAGAATAGTCTCGTGAATCCTTCCTTGTCTGACTTGTTGTCCACTAACAAACTTGCAGGAAGTCCCAACACAGCAGCCAACTTAGTCATAGTGACTTCTTCTTCTAGCTTTGGGAAAGGATTGCGGTCCCTAATACGAAGGCCCACAAGCAACTCGAACTCTTCCAAAGTAGGAGCAATCTGGAAGTCCAGGAAAGTGAAGCACCGTAGTTGAATGTCGTAATATTGAGCAAGAGCACTAAGAGCATCAAGATTAGCTGTCTCGTCCAGTATACTCAGGATTTTTCCGAAGCGAGCCTGAAAGTTTTTGTGTTTGATAGGCGTGATCTTAGCTCTCAAGGCTAGTAGTGTGTCAATCTTTGGTTCCAAAAACTTGAAACTGTACGTGCTTTTCTTGGAAATTTGATTCATCTTGATTTCTTTGACAAATACTTCAAATCTGCAATAAATATAAGAAACTGAGAGCTCTGTATCATTTTTATGAATGAATGTATGCAACAATGAACGGGTAAACCCAAAATGCAATGCTCTGGAAGTAACTGTTACGGATGGAAGATACTTTGATTACTCTCCTCACAAGGACCTCACTGGGTGACCTCTACAGTTTTAGGGATCCCAAAGTTAATAATTCATATGGATGTTCATCACCCACGTCATTAACATGACGGTTAATTGACTCCACCATATGAATTTCGTTTGGGTGAGATCTTCGTATCGAGCCACACAAGAGAGAAATCTCCTGGTACCCCATACTACGTGATCATCGACACGAGGTTTAAAACAAAGTCCTGGAGTTATGGAACTTTCTCAATTGTTTGATGCACGTGTCAATTTTATATATTCTTGACAGTCAATCAACTCCATTGAGTAAGTCTATTCCAAGTGAGGTTTTCGTATCGAGCCACGCGAGGGCGAACCCTGGTGCCCCATACTACACAAACATCAACCGATGTTTTAACCCAAAGGTTCTAAAGGTCCTCAGAGTCGATGACTCTAATGAAAACAACTGAGCACACACGCCAAGAGCTTGACGGTTGTCAGTATTTCCATTAAAATCTACTCCGAGTGAGGTTTTTGTATCGACAACCCACGAGAGAGGTTCCCTCGGGAGCCCATACTACACAACCTCGATAACTTATGTTTACACTCATAGACCCGGGTATAGAGCCTCTACCTCAAGTTGTTTTTAATCAAAGTATCGTTCCAGTACCAAAGATCCACAATAAGACTATAAAATGGAAAGCGATAAAGAAAGCGATAAACAATTAACACATAAGCGAACATCCAAACAAGCATGGAAACCCAGACTAGGCTTAACTTGCATAGGGGTGAACCAGTCCCCAGCAGAGTCGCCAGCTGTCGTACCTCGAAAAATACGATCCTCGCGAACGCGGTCGCGGCCGGGCAGACATGAGAGTCGCCACCTAATTTTATTTATTCCCGAAGAGGGAAATGGTAAATATAGATAAAACTGCCAAGAAGGGATAAAACAAGGTCATCGCAAACCATTGTCGGGGTTCGGAAGTCGGTTATGTAGGAGGAAGGTATTAGCACCTCCTACATCCATCGTACTCGATGGGAACCATCTAGGTTGTCACGCACGAAGGGATGTCTATGCTTATGAATTACTTGCTAAACTAAAGGGTTTAATGATCCTAGGGGCTCGATAAGGATTGAGATCCTCATGCCTACATATTCCCTTGTGCAATGGGAAAGTCATAGCTTCGTAGTTCGGCCTGATATGGGTAATTGGTTGTTGATTTTATTAACTTTCTTCGATAAAAGGATTTAGGAGTCGATTTGCACTAAAGACTATGGATAGTTTATTCCGTCCAACAAGACGAGCGTCTTGCGTCGAAATAATCGGAGCGAGTAACGAGAGCTCGTTATCCTCCTTTCTACCGCTTAAGGCTCGTGGCGTGCAATTTTCTCGTATTATTGAAGTGTTTTATTTCCTAAGCCCGCTTGACGTTGGATCAAGGGTTTGGATCTAAAAGTAGTATTTTGGTTTTTTTTTTTAGATTTGAGGTGAATACAAATAGAAGTTCATTTATCTGGTTAGTTAGTGAGGCACAATGCGCTCGGCTCGCAAGGTGGAGGAACTAAGCTAAAGACTAGCTTATGGAAAACAAACGTGATACGTTGATTCGTTAAGTTGGAAAAATGTTGAGAAAGGTGTAAGGTGCAAAGTGGTGCAGATGGCGATCGAGGAATGATCGACTTACGTGTACGTGTATGAAGTGAAATGCATATGGATATTTATTTGGCCTTGGACCAAAGATTTCGCTTATCTTTCAAAATGATTAAACGTAGTGTGCGTTCGTATTTTACTTAGCAATTTATCGTCAGAAAATGTGAAAGTAATCACACAAGCAGTCATGGTATCATATCTCAAGCAAAGAGGATCGAGCATGTGCAAACATTCATCACACCCATAATCGAGCAAAGGATAAAAATTAACTAATCCAAATCAAATAAAAATATGTAATTAGATTAACTAATTTAACTAATAAAATTATTTAACCAAATTAGTTAATGGAAGTGTTTTTATCTTTTACTTAAAATTTGAACAAAATAACTAGGAAACTATTTTTTAAGTTTTGAGATGTTTTTTAGACATGAAAGGAAAAAAACAATTAATTACTTTAAATAAAGTTATTTAAATAAATTAATTAGTAAATTAATTTAACTAAACAAGATTATTTAAAGGAATCAAATAAAAAAACATTTTTTGTTTTCTATATATTTTTTAAGAAAAGAAATATAACAAAATGAAAATAAACTAAAAAAACTGATTTTTAATAGAAAGAAAAAGACATGTATATTCAAGATGCAGTCTGGGCCTCAATGGGCAATGGTCCAAATTGGAATCCAACCCACGAAAAAAATCACCACACCAACCGGGTTTTTGAGTCCAATCCATGTTTTATCAGGCTAAAGAGAAGTGCCAAATAAATGACCTAGTCGTCAAGGCTTCCTCGGTCAATGCACTAGTCTCCTAGGGACTACTGAACCATCAACAACATTGATGGGGAAGATACACGCGTGTTGACTAAACAGCTTACTCATACTTTATTAAAATAATAAAAAAAAAACTTAATGCACTTTTTATATGAAAAAACGCAAACAACAAAAACAGGTAACATGAATGAAATCTCAAGAACTCCATTCTACTCTCTCTGTCTCCACACTCAACCTCATATTTTTCAAAGAGAAGCAATCAATCTCATCGTATGTTCATCGACCACAGAGTATAAACCCTAACCCCAAATCTATAAGCTTGTAACCCTAACATTCATCAACAATACGAACCAAAGAACATCAATACACAACTAGAGGGAAGGTGATCAAAGAAATAGCGACAATGGCATCACGAACGAGTCGAGCAATTTCAACAGAAGACGAAAAGAGGGAAGAAGGATTTTACTGATTGGAGTCGCTGAAGCTTCGTAATCGAAGGTATTCTCCCTTTCTTTGCTATTATACTGCTTTGAATCTGCCTCTTCTTCTACCTCTTCCGTATATATAATAAGTTGCTTGGTCGTTATCGTTTGCCAATGAATGTTATTGAGGGGTTTAGCTCAACTGCCTTAGAATCTCAGTGTAAGATTCTAAGGAGTTTCTGTGATTTCGAGCTCTTTGATAGAATGGGGTTGTTGGGGATAATTTATGCAAAATATATTTTTCGTCTCTTAGGGTTTTTCAGGTATGCTCAGCCCTCTTCTCATTGGCAATGATTAGTGACTTTATAGTAAGGGTCCTTTGTATTTGGTACGTGTGATGATTTTTACGAATGAGTGAGAATCTTGTGAGGGATGTGAGCTATCCGAAATTTTAAAATCCGTTGAGAGAATTGTTTATGAGATTTTGTGGGGACCTTGTGATAGCGACTCATTCCTTTTTATTTGTCTGTAGTGTATTTGGAAATCCTTCTAGAAAGGATGTAGTCCCATGAAATTGGGTTGAATTTTCACTGTTGGTAAACGTAACATTTTACTGCTTGGTGACTTGTTTATTTATTTAATTTTTGCTGCAATCTTGGTTTCTTTTGCTGATACCTGAAACTTCTTTGAATTCTAATTTATGACATTTTCCTTTGGTGAATATAATGCCCTGCCTTTTCGATAATATACCTTGGAATCAAACTAAATGCTCATGAAATGCTTTGCTAATTATCAAATCTAAGGGAGGCATCATAGATAGCTGATCATGTGGCAATGTTTCAGGTTGTGGCCACTGACATTAAGGGGTCATATGTTGTCTATCATCATTATCAAGAAGAATTTTTTATGAGAGATCCAACCGTTAGGATACATTGTCAGCTGTTTTTTGGGTTGAGCTTCAAAGGTAACCACACTATTGCTAACTTGTTCTTCATTGTTTGATTTCTTGAGTAGCTTAAATTTACTCACAAAACATCTTTTGTCGTATCAGAGAACATAAATGCGAGCAATGGCATGATATTAGTATTAACGAACATTCTGAATCAACTTGTTGCTTGGGTAAGGAATCAAATAGAGTAGCAAGAACAAAACTGCAATCCCCTTTTTTAGAATTCTCTTGAGTCTTAAGTAATGCACTCTATTTTTGTAGTTTGGTAAAAAATGTTTTGCTAAGTGTCATGAACTTGAACATTGTTGTTGAGATCTCTGCATATGAATTTTCTGATATGAAGTTTTTTTTTGCTTTTTTAGCTGAAAAATGGAACTTTTTGACATATTTTGAACATTGTCCTGTTGCTGAACATGTTATCTTAATTTCACTTTTCATGAATGCACCACCTGCGGTCCTTGTTTGGCACGAGGAAGAAAGAAAACAAAAGACAGCTCAACGGACACCATACTTGTCATGAAGAACTTGTCATGAGGGAGAAGACTTGTCCACAAGAATGGCATAGGTCTTGATGAGGAAAATGAAGCTAGGAGTAATGAAGGCTATGGGGTTAGAAATTGGAAGCATGGCCATTTCACATTATGTAGGCCATGTGACCTGACAAAACTGTGGCGTTGTTTAAACGCTATGAATGGTGCATAGGTGAGGGGTCGATTCAAAAACTGGGACTCTAAACTTTGCTTGTTGCAGAACTATTTTGGAATTGTGAAATTCTGTTGTCAAAAATTTCTTACCAAAGATTCTTCTGCTGGTTCTATAACAGGTCTTTTCTGTAGATTTAAGCCTGCTGAGACGTTTGAATGATCCTTCCTTGTTCAGTATCTTAACAACTCATTTAAGAGGACGAGTTCTAATGCATTGTGCACTTCTATGTATTGGCATGAGGATGACTACATCATGGTAGTAGCTGGGAGCAAGTATGGAGTTTTGGATTGATGAGAAAACCAATGGAGGCTTGAATCGATATATGGTAATCCATTCATTCTTGTTGTATGTATTCATGTCTTTTGGCATATGGCATTAATTAACCATGTTCAATTTTTTTCTTCCAAGTGTACCCGTGGGAGCATGGCTTGGTGTAGCAATGAAGAGCTCAAGAAGGAATAGGCGGGTGCGGAGGAATTGGCAATAGGAACAAAGCTCAATGACAAGAGGCTTCTCGGATGAACTCATGGCTTTCTCGGTGAAAAGCTTTGGTTGCTTTTAGCATGAACAAGATTACTGTATCTTTTATTTTAATCCTTGGACTTGGTAGCTTTAAGCAATGGACCCTTTGGGTGTGTTTATTTGTTGTAAGTGATATTTGGCAATTCTCTTGTGATTTAGTAACGTGAACAATATTTTTAAACATAAGCAAGTACATTACTTTTTTGAGCTTTAATAACAACCTGTATTTCTTCTTTCAAATGAGTTTTCCTTTCATTATAATGACACCCTTGAAATGGCTTTGAACACGAGCCTTGAATCACACGTGTTGGTATAAAAAAAAGCATCCCTTAATAATAGTCATAAACCTTTGAAGAATTATGTGGCCAACGTCACATTGCAATTGAGCTTGGGAGGAATTTAGAGACAAAAAACATTGCATCCAAGCCTAACAATCATCATCTTATAAACCATTTTGAGAACCAATTTTAGCAAAGAATGTCTTAAACATGAATTTGAGCAAGATTAATCATTGCTCGTGATCCAAATAATTTGAAACCTGGAGAACCATAAATTGGATTTTGTATGAAAGCTTGAACTACTTGAATCACCTTGAGATATTTTGAGACACGTCTTAAACATGGATCCAACCAACAACTTGAAGTCACTTTAAAACGGCCCATGGCAAACATTGATCTCGACCAAACATTGATCTCAAGCCTTTTGAGACGTGACCTAAAGCAAATTGGACCATGGTATAAGGTTAATTACAACCAAATGGCCAGACTTGTGAGAATGAGTACCATCTCTCTCTTATCTTTTCTTGAACTTAGCGTACCTACAAAAACTTGTTAGTCATAATGAGCATAGACACAACTTCATGGTCTAATTCTTAGAAGATCATGTCCACATGCCAGATGATCCTTTAGAATAGAGAGAAGAAGAAAAAAAAGAAAAGAAGTAGGACAAATTTGGGGTATGACAGAAAGATCGAACCGACTGCTTCAAATGGCCATAGATTCATCCTGGTAGACATTGATTACTTCACCAAATGGGTTGAAGCAGCTTTGTATGCAAACGTCACCAGACAAGTGGTAGCCAGATTCCTGAAAAGAGACATCATCTGTCGATATGGAGTACCCGAGCGAATCATTACTGATAATGGTTCCAACTTGAACAACAAAATGATGGCAGAACTGTGTCGGGACTTCAAAATCCAACATCACAACTCTTCTCCCTACAGGCCAAAGATGAATGGCGTTGTTGAGGCAGCTAACAAAAACATCAAAAAGCTTGTACAGGAGATGGTGGTTACATATAAAGACTGGCATGAAATGCAACCATTTTCCTTGCATCGATATCGAACCTCAATCAGAACGTCCACTGGGGCAACACCCTATCAGCTTGTGTACGGTATGGAGGCAGTCCTACCTGTTGAAGTTGAGCTACCCTCCTTACGGGTGTTGATGGATGTAAAGCTGAATGAAGCAGAATGGGTCTGATCTCGGTACAATCAGCTGAATCTGATCGAAGAAAAGAGATTAGCTGCAATCTGTCATGGGCAGTTATATCAGAAAAGGATGAAGAAAGCCTTCGATCAGAAAGTTCGGCTCCGGGAATACCAAGTAGGAGATCTTGTGTTGAAAAGACTCCTTCCTCCCCATACAGAATACATGGGCAAGTGGACTCCAAACTACGATGGTCCATTCATAGTAAAGAAGGTTTTCTCTGGTGGAGCACTGATGCTCACTACTATGGATGGTGAAGATTTCTTATCCCATGTGAATTCAGATGCAGTTAAAAAATACTTCGCATAAAAATGACCCGCTGGACATAAAAACAGAATGTAAGTCCAGGCAAAAATAGGGTATCCCAGCGAGTCAAAAACAGAATAAAAGACTTGGGCAAAAATAAGGGAAAATTGAAAAATATACACCCGCTGAGTTGAAAAGCCGCATTGGACAGCTCAGGCAAAAATGGGTATTCCGGTGGATTGAAAACCCGAAAGGGGGGTCCATGCAAAATCAGGGAATAAGCGAACAACTGCATTCTGAATTTGTCTGTATCGTTCACAACATGGCAAGCTTCGAAAGGACAAAGCATCAGTCAGAATCAACCTTCTTCAGAAAGCAAGATGAGAAGAACGTCATGGTCATACAGGTCATAGCAAAGGAAGCTCACTGGAGCGTCGTCAACATTGCCAACACATTTACTTTTCTCAATTTATAGCAATCTCCTCATTTTCGGGGATTTGTTTCTTTGACTGTATTTGCAAATTCAGGGCACCCAGATTAATAAAATCAGAATTTTCAGTCACACCTCGTTTTGTACATTTTTGTTTCGTTTGCAAAATGTCCAATACTCATGATACAGTACTTGCACAAAACAAATGAGCTGTTTTTAATAAATACTTGCAGGAAATAAATTTACTTTCCGGAAAGCCTAACTCCTATGATGGAATCCGGTAAGGGATACCTCGGGATACTTGTGCGTTTCTTTTGTCTTAACAGATTAAATGTATTCAATACGCAACATTGGGCATATCAAGCATCGCATCCCCAACATGTTAATTCCCGGAAGAGCAATATCTTAAATGCTTTTCCCCAGCGAAGTTGCCAAAGCCTCCTCATCCCCAGCACAAGTCTACTCAACAGGAGTTTCCCCAGCCAAGATCCCCACCAGAGTGCCAGATCTCTCAGCAAGGTTGAAAGAACTATCTCCCCACAAAATTTTCCATTCTCTCCCCAGAAGAGCAATGCCTGAAACTCTTACACAACAAAGTGATGAAAGTGTCCCTCTCCTCGACTGAGTTCTCCTTACGAGTAGATCGACCAATGATCTATTTCCCCAAGAAGAGCTCTCTTTGCAGTTAGATCTACAAATGATCTCTTCCCCAGCCAGGACGCCCCTCCAAGCAGATCAGCCAGAGATCTTCAATAGGATCCGAATCCCGGATCAGTTTCTTTTTTGCATAATCATAGCATTTGCATCATATTCACCAAATAAGTGTAGCATTCCGTTTAATACGGAGCATTACGGCAAAAATCAAACATTTGCATGATCACAAGTCAGGTTCGAGCCAGTCACCTGCAATTACCATCAGTATTTCATCGACAATGTATATAAAAACTCACATCCCCTAGAAATAAAAGCCAAAGCGTTCCCTTTGCACTCTTCAACACAAATTCCTGTTCATATTCACTCTTTTCGACACTCGTCCGTGTCGTCTTATCCCCCGCAGGTCGCTAGAATACCTTTTGCACTCTCAAATACAGATACCTATACATACTCTTTTGACACTCGTCTGTGTCATCCTTCCCCAGCATGGTTGCCAGAACACCTTCTGCAAACAAATACTTATAACACACTCTTTTCGACACCCGTCCCTGTCATCCTATCCCCCACAGAAAGCTGAAACATATCTTTCACAAATGCCTATTTATATAGTACATATTTTGACACTCGTCCGTGTCATACATTCCCCGACAGATCAAACACTCGTCCGTGTCTTGCTCATACTTCACCAACAAACCAATACTCACTCATACTTATATAGAAGTCTCTGATAATCGTCCATATCTTGTCTATATATCATTCCTCAGCAGATTCGACACTCGTCCGTGTTCTTTGTTAACTAGTTGGTACTCGTCTGTATCATCATCTCTGAACACGCATCAGCATTTGTTTCTATCGATACTCGTCTGTATCATGGTCCTAAGGATGCTCGTCCGTATCTTTAATCTATACACATCGTCAAACACTTATACCTTTTATTCTTGAGCATGAGCACTCGTCTGTGTTTATCATTCCCCAGTAAGTCACCAACAGAACAACTCTCTTCTATCCGACGTTCGTCCTATGTCGTGATACTTTCGGCAGCCTTACCCTGCCAGGTGATCGTCATTCACCTTTAGATGACTGTCCCTCATCCTTTCCCCAGCGGAGTCCCCATTAGTGGAACCCTTTTCTATCCGACATTCGTCCTATGTCATGATATTTTAGCAGTCGTCCCCTGGTAGGTTATCGTCCTTCACCTCTTGATGATCGTCCTTCATCATTTAATCCGATGGCCGTCCCCATCGTTGACCTTGTTATCCGACATTCGTCCTATGTCGTGATAAACCCCGAGAGCCGCCGTACCCTGCTAGGTGATCATCCTTCAACTCTTGATGATCGTCCTTCATCATGTGTGTCCGATGGCCATCCCCATCGTCGACCTTTTCTATCCGACATTCGTCATATGTCGTGATAAAGAGCAGCCGTCCCCTGCTAGGTGATCGTCCTTCACCTTTTGATGACCATCCGTCATCATTATTTCATTTATTCTTTAAACCGATGGCTGTCCCCATCGTTGTTTACTTTACTTTTCAAACCTGATGGTCGTCCCCATCATTACCTTTACTTTAATCCCCAGAGAATCTTGTTACTTTACCTGATGGTCGTCCCCGTCATGGTCTCTTTATTTCCCCAGCTTGTCGGTCGTCCCCGTCATTGCTTTACTTACCAATTTATCCCCAGCAGTCGTCCTCTGCTTGATGGTCGTCCTCCATCATTTTATTTGATAATCATGCTATACTACCTTTTACAATTTATATCCCTTTTCTTCTTCTATCCAGCAAGTGCAAATTTTGGACTGTCTTTGGTATTCAACCACAAGTTATCTTATTTATCTGTTAAGCCAGGCGCTTACATCCTGCACAGCTAACTCATGTTTGAATAGGGGCAGCTGTAAACACCCCAAATTTTACCTCACTCATATCACACCATGGCTTGTGATCTTTCATTTTTGCATAAGCATAAGCATTACATCTCATATTAAATTTTTTTCTTCACTACATAGTTTAAGTTCATCTGCATCTAGGGTTTGTGATCTGAGCAATCCAAGAGTCCATATGAGCCATCTCAAAGGCCTCAAAGCTTTCCAAGAGGGTCCATGTGTGTTCTATCATCATATTATGCTCCTCAAAGTTCATAAAAGTCAAGAAATCACAATAACTAGCAAGGCATGGAAGCAGAGCTAGGGTTTTCACTGCACAGATGACTAAAATTAGGGTTTTGGTTTCAGAGGCCATAACTCCAAATATTTAGGCCATTATTGTTTTTAATGTTCTTAAGATGTTATAAGGACCATATGTACCAAGTTTGATGAAGCAATTCATTGTGGAAGTCATCTGTTCACTGGGTAACTTCTTAAGCAAGTTAAGTCAAAATCAAGGCATCTGAGGCCCCCAACAATGGAACCAAAGGGGTATTTTCATCAAATTGAAGTTCCATGATCTTTATTTGATCTTATAAGAGGTTGGAAGTTCACAAGATTGAATAATTTTGAGCCATTTGCAAACTTGCCAAAATGGAAATGACTTGTAATGGAAACTTTCCATTTTGGGAAAGTTTTTCAACCTCCTCTTTCTCAACCAAAAATGCTTCAAATGAAAAATTCTTGGTCATGAAAGTTTTAGATTAGGTATTTCCCTTTTCAAAAAGTACAAGAACATGTCTTGATTCATCCTAGAGCTCAAGATATGGTCTTTCAAAGTTGGCAAAAATCCTAAAATTTCAAGTTTCATGTCAAAGAGGGATTTTGCAAATTGGCATATTCAAGCTTTCTTATGACTTCTAATAGGCACAAATACTTCACAATATGTCAAGAAAACCTCTAAATATCATAATTGGTCCAATTTTTCATTGCTTTCAAGGCTTGAACTTCAAGAAATCAAGAAAGGGCCAAAACTTTCAAGAATTGCAAAATGGTATGAAACTCTTCATCCACTTGTGCCAACACATCAGAACCAATTCCATGGCTCTCCAGAAAGTCAACTGAGGCCAGACACCCCAAGAAAGTAGGCCTACACCATGCCCATACCTCAAAGTACAAAATCTTGACTTTTTGCAAAAGCTCCCATACCAATCACACTATGCCACCACCCACTTTCTGAACACTCTCATTGGCCTATACTAACCTTATGGAACACATTTCATAACACACAAGCAGCTGAATCAACCTAGAACTCAGAATCCCCAAAACTTGTCAAAAACTTCCCTTCTTCGAAACTCAAGAACCAACCACTGAAACTTCAATTTTCTTTCACCAATCATCTCCACATAACCTAAGGATCACAAAGCACCCATCACCATAGCCTGAAACATCCCCAAACTCAAACACGATTTCTGCAACCTCAGAACTGAAACTCACAAAGGAGGACAAATAAACTCATTCCAAGCATCACAGTAGGCTCAGAGGGATCAAAGGAGTTGGTTTGCACAAAAGAAAAGGTCAGAAAGCTCAAGACTGAAAGCTCAACCTCAGGTAGCTTCATGAACATTTTTTCCAGAACTCTCCTTTTAAGTTTCTAAATGATTCCTTATGCTTTACTGATCACCATGATATGATTTGTTTTGAAAATCAGTGAAAAATGGCCATGTATGCTTATTCTGAAATTTTGCCTGTGAAACTTGTTTGATTCGATTCTTGCTTTTGATGAAATATAAATGATATATGATGATGGATTCTTGTTTGGGAAGGGTGTTAGATCATTTCTGGAGATTTAGAGGAGTTAATTTGACCTAGGGAAGAAGTTGGGATTTTTGGGTAGCCAGAGAAGATGACCGGAGCTAGCTCCGGTCACCTGAAAGTGATTAGGGTTCTAATTAGGGTTTAGTTTCCAGTTTGAATGGTGGCCCTTGGATCTATTTTTCCCGCGTGCGTGGATGGTTGTGATTGAGTCATTAAACCCTAAATAGAATTAATTAAATTAATTAGGTTTAATTAGTCAGGAGTGATCTGGACCACACAATCACGCGCGCAGTCAACCCTCCCCCCTTGAGTTTGAATCTCACCACTCAGATGCGTTTACTTTGCATTTTATTCATTTTATTTTCATTTTATTCTATTTATTTTATTTTAAATATTTTTCTTAATCTAAAAATGATTTTTATTTTATTTTTTGCATTAAAAAAGTATTTTTAAAATATTTAAATGTTATTTTTAATTAATTAAAGTCTTTTAATTAATTAAAAATACATTTAGGTTTCTAAAAATCACCAAAAAATCATGAATCATTCCAATGCATTTAGAAACATTTTCAAACTCTTCACACAAATTTCTTTTTAGGTTTGATCATAGTTTGTGATTTTTCTTTGAATTAAGGGTCATTAAATTTCATTTTTTGAACCTTAACTCAAAAATATTATTTATGCCTAACCAAGAAGAGTTTGAGGTTGATTCTTTTTTCATTGTTTTGCATATTGCATGTAGTTTATAGGTCATTTATCTCATAAATTTATCTTGCATTTTCAAATTGATTTGCATTTTTCCCTTTGAACCACCCAAAAAACCCTAGAAACTTAGGAAATTCATAACTTTTGATTGGTTAGGCTTCTGACCTTCTCCTTTGGGGTGTGACCTAGTATGGGATTAGGGTTTGTTTGAGTTTGATTTAAAATTTTTATCATGTCATATGCTTCTTTTTTGTTCATTTGCATCTTGCTTGTCCATAAAACCCTAATCTCTCACTTTCTTTCTTTAAGTTACTTACCTTCTTCAATGAAGTAAGTAACTTATTCTTCTGCTTCTTCCATTGGTGGCTTCCTTGAAGATCTTTCTCAAGCCTTACAAACCATAGGAACATCCAAGCATGATAATAATTAGGGTTGTGATTAGTCCCCCTTAGTTTTTATCTTTGAGTCTCCTTGAGTCTCTCTTCTCATCTTCTCAATCAGAGACTAAAAGTTTTAGGACTTTGGAATTAGGGTTATGCATGTATCCTTCTATTAGGATGGAGTGTATAACTTTAATCCTAAGTGTTAAACCTTTAATTTGTTTAAACCTCTTAATAAAATCATATTAATAATCACTAAGAATTCATCTTGTAACTTGGGCCTTACATTAGGGTTCTAATTCTTCCTTATGGTTAAGAAGGACTAACCCTAGTGTTTAATGGACAAGTCCTCCTCAAGTTGTCTTACAAACCATAAAACGCATTTCTTAATCTCACCCTTAATTAAAATCCACTTAATAAAGGCTTTGTTATATAATGAATTTAATCCCTAACCATGGATTAAGTTGAGTTATCTTCCTCAGCTTAAGTGTTCTCATCTATTATCCTTCTATTAGGATGGTGTAATGAGCCCATTAATCTGTGATTAGAGATTAAACTCATTACTTAACACAAAACAAAAACCCAAAAACATCTAAATAATCACAAGTAGGTTAATGATCTTAATCCTACATCATCATGGAAATTAAGTTGAGATGCTTATCTCATACTTAAGTAGGCTCATTATCCCTAATCAGGGAGGATATAATGAGTTTACAAGCCCTTGATTTAGGCTTAAGCTAAGTAACTTATGAAAAACACCAAAAACAATAACAAAACTGAAAACACAAAAACAAACAATAATCGTCTCCTTCGGGATTCTTTTCTCATCACACTCATTCACAAACGAGAACTTGCTTCTTCCGCCTAATGCAAGACAGTTAGCACTCGAGCCAGACGAGTCATACACTTGAGCATAGACAAGTAAGAAGTTCACAGTAAATTTATCTTTCAGTCTCTTTGAATAGAACTACGGTGTTCTGACTTCCTCATTGCACGAAAAGTAGGCATAACTTAACTGTTATAGAACAAAAGTCTCTGTGTCTTCCCCCTCTTTCAGCATTCTTTTCTAAGCCTTAGTTCCTGAGCAATTCACCTTTCTGCACTAACACTTGTATATTCTTTTTTTTCCAGCTTTTGCACACAGATAGCACATATATTACCCCTTTAAACACAAACTTTAAAGCGTGGATCCCGTCGAGTACGACGGATAATCTGAGTGCTAATACCTTCTCAGGTTGTAACCAACCCCCTTTCTCAGTTTCTCTAGTTCGCAACCGTCATATCCATATCTTTTTCTAGGTTTATGCAACATTACGTTTCCTTTGGGATAAAAAATGTCTAGCTGGCGACTCTTTTCACCTTCATTTCATTCTCTCCTTTCACCGACCGTTCGCGCTTTTACCGGGATGCAAATCCTCAGGAGCGACAAAGTGGAGGAGAAGCTCCAGAAAATACAAGTAGCCCAGGAAACTAAAGAGAAAGAGTTTGCTGGAAGGGAAGCCTATTTCCAAAGGAGAGGTTTGATGGACTCAAGAAGGGAAGCAGAGCACAAGAAGCTTCAGAAGACCCTTAGGGAGGCTAGACAATCCATCACTTGGTTGAAGGAAATGAGAGACAAAGATCAGAAGGAGTTTGAAGAGAAAGAGAAGGCATACAAGATACAGCTTCAAGACCAGAAGGTTGAATTGGAGAAAATTCACACGATAAAAAGGGAAAAGACCCAACAGTTGGCACAGAGTCAGCAAGTCTTAGAAGAGGTACTCAAGGAGAATGCAGAACTCAAGTTGAGGGTTGGGGTGAAGAAAGCCAGGGCAGAGTTGGGACTTTCCGGGGAGGAGCCAGAGTCTTCTTGTTGTTTGGAATTTTAGAGTTTTTTGTATTTTGGATTACCTACAGACTTGTTGTAGGAATCTCATTTTATTTTTTCTTGCACTTTATTTGTAAGACTTGTAATCCTTCTTGAAATTGTTGTTACTCTTGCCTTTTTAAGGTCTTTATTTTATTATCATGATAGTTTCCTATGTTAATCTTCTGAGTATGCTAAAACCTGTTTGTCCAAAATCATCAAGATCTAAATACCTCTCAAAGAGAATTCGTGATAAGAAGTCAATTTCTACAATAGGGCCATCTGGAGTACTTTGTGTCAAAAAAACCAGAATTGGGGCATATTAATGCCTGAATATGGAAACGGGAATAGTTACATTGCATGCATATAACATGTTTGTTGTTTTGCAGGTGATTCTTCAGTATTCTAACGTTTATGTCACTTTCAGGCACTATAGCTCCCAAGAAGGTTCAGAGACAGTCAACTATACACATATACCCTACAAAGGTGAACAGAGAGAGAGCAATGGATCAGATGCAAGAAGATCTGGCCGATTTAAGGACAAGAATGGACAACTTCATGACCCTCATGGTTGGGATGGATCAAACGCAAGAGCGCTTGCACGAGATGGTAAAGAACAATCCGGCCAGGAACAACGGGACAACAGATGGAGGTAATCGTAATGGGGTTTGCGCCCGTCATGTTGAAATCCCTATGGTGCAACCAGAGGTCACTATTATCAATGATAGAGTGCATAACATGCAGATGGATGGGTAAGACGAGCAATTCACTTTCCTGGATGAGGCAGAAGGCCATGGGATTGACATGAATAGGAGGTTTGAAGAGATGGCTGAGCAAATTCGCGCCATTCAATCTCAGAGTTCTCTAGGGTTTGACATCACTGATCTGGGCTTAGTGCCAGGGGTGAGAATTCCCTACAAGTTCAAGGTCCCTACTTTTGATAAGTACAACGGCACGGCTTGCCCGAAAACTTACCTTTAGTCTTTTGTGGGAAGGATTGTTGCGCATACAGATGATGAGAAGCTGTGGATGTATTACTTCTAGGATAGTCTTGTAGGAGCTTCCTTGGAATGGTAAATGAAGCTGAGCAGGGTCAATATTCAAAGAGTACACCCAAAGGTGGCGTCAGCTTATTGCTCGAGTGCAACCTCCCTTGTTAGAGAATGAAATGGCAGATATGTTAATGGGAACGCTGCAGGGTGTGTTCATTGAGAGATTGGCGTCTTGTTCAGCAACAAAGTTTAATGACATCGTGATAGCCGGAGAAAGGGTTGAAACTCTGCTGAAAATGGGGAAGATCTAAGACAGTGATGCAGGTAGCTCAAGTGGAGTTAGAAAGGCTTTTAATGGACCTCCAAGAAGAAGAGAGGAAGAAACTAATGATGTGTATGACCGAGGTCGGGGCCGTGGATACAGGGGATCTTACGAGCAGGTGGCAGCTATCACCATTCCAACAAGTCATGTTCAACAACCACAACAACAGCAGCAATAACAACAGCCACAACGCAATAACTATCAGCAAAGACCCTATCAATAGAGACAAGCTCGTCCAGCTAAAAGGGTGCTTGAGGCAATCCCTATGACATACACAACATTACTCCAGAGATTGTTAGATTTGAACTTGGTTCAGTTGAGGACACTAGCACCACCACCACCTGGAGAACTTCCAGTGGGGTATGATGTTAATGCAAGATGCACATTTCATTCAGGAGCTCCTGGGCACTCAACGGAGAAGTGCAGGGCATTACAGCATAAGGTCCAAGATTTGATTGACTCAAAAGCAATTAACTTCATGCCGCCTCCAAAAGTTACATCAAATCCCATTCCAAATCATGGAGGGTCCCGGATAAACGATGTTAACGGAGAAGTGCAGGGCATTACAACATAAGGTCCAAGATTTTATTGACTCAAAAGCAATTAACTTCGCGCCGCCTCCAAATGTTACATCAAATCGCATTCCATATCATGGAGGGTCCCGGATAAACGATGTTGATGGCGGCGAAAGGTTGAACTTGATTTTGAACGTGGAGGAAGTGAAGACTTTGTTGTTAGTGGTGAAAGACAGATTGTTGAAAGGGCAGGTATTCCCAGGTTATGATTCTGACTACGAGGGTTGCATGAATTCAGTTAATGGTTGCGGATATCTGAAAGCTGGGTTACAATGTTTGATTGACGAGGGGTCCCTACAGTTTGACAGGGTTGACAATAGAAGTGATTGTGTGTCTACAGTAACAATTTATTTTGATCCTGCTGAAGTTCCTGCCCGGAGAGAGCCTGTGACTATCTATGTTCCAGAGGTGAGTCCAGTAACTATCATTGTTCCAGGACCGGTTCCTTATGTTGATGACAAGGCCATTCCTTGGCACCATGGTTCAAATGTGTACGTAGAAGGTCAGAAAGTGGAAAGTAAAGCAGTGACAATTGACCCGACTGTTGTGAATGTCGGAGGAGTTGGTGGGTTTACACTGAGTGGGCGTCTCTTTGCTCCTCAAGCTCTTAGAGGTGATCCTGAAGCTGAGGCTGCTGCAAAGGCTAAGGGTAAATAGATAGCAACTGAAGAGGTGACAACTCCTGCTGCTAGTCCGAGCACTTTTGAAAAGGAAGTTGAAGAATTCATGAGAATAATTAAGAAAAGTGACTACAAGGTGGTTGAACAGCTGAATCAAACCCCATCCAAGATATCCATTCTTTCATTGTTGATCTGTTCCCAAGCTCACCGGGAGGCTTTGCTAAAAGTTTTGCAAATGGCGTATGAACCACACGAGATAACTGTTAACTAGTTGGAAGCTGTGGTAGCCAGCGTGAACGCCAGCCATGGGTTGGGGTCCACAGATAGAGATCTCACTGTCATACCCCAAATTTGTCCTACCCGCACCATTTTATTTTTTCTGTCTAACCGATATTTCAAAAATCCAAAATATGTCACTTGTTTTTATTTTATTTTTATACCCGATTATGTCCATTATCTAATTTCATTCATATTCAATATCCTTTTTATTTTATATTTTATCCAAAAGATGTCACTTGTTTTTATTTTATTTGTATACCCGATTATGTCCATTATCTAATTTCATTCATATTCAATATCCTTTTTATTTTATATTTTATCCAAAAAATCAATTACCAAAAGTCCCAAAAATTACATTTATTTTTTTTTAAATTAAAAATTCAAGTTCTCTTTTTATTTTAAGTTTTTATTTCATTGTTATTATTTAGTTCATTATCCGAAAATTACAAAAAAAAATCTATTGTTATTATTATTATTTCTATCAAAACCATTTTACATAAACCCATTTTATCTTCTAAGCCCATTATTCATTATTCACATAAAAAAATATTACAAAAGAATTCATTTTTTATTATTATCATGTTCCTTCTATTTCTCATTTCATTTTTATTACTATTATTTTATTATTAGTATTATCTTTATTATTATTATTTATCATTATTAATTATATAATTTTGTTATTAATTTTCATCCTTACCATCATTACTATTTTTATTATTGTTACTATTATTACTATTATTTTTTATTTTTTCACAATTATTATTATTATTATTATTTTCGTTTTATTACTATTTTTTTTATTACTATTATTACTATTATTATTATTCTTATTTTTTTTATTAGTACTTGTATTATTATTGTTCATAAATCATTGATTTTATCCATTAAACTCATTGTCCTTTTGTTTTGTATGCTACTTCATATTAATCAATAAAGCAACATATCAGCCACTTTTCCTTCAATATTCCATCACACAAACCGTTTTTTCACACAACAGAAAAATATCATGTACATGCTTCCACTACCTCAATTCCACTCAGCAACAAATACAGCTCACCAAATCTTCAAGAATATTATCCAAATCTTTTCCCTCAAGCATTCCTAAAACACCCCTCAAATTTCTCTATTTAGTCAGCATTTCATTCACCATAATGGGGGGCTTGAAAAAACAAAAAAAAACAAAATCTGCAGAAAATATCCAAGTCTCAACAAAAAAAACACAAACCAAATACTCTTCTTTATCATTAACAAACCCAAAAAGAAAATCAGAGCAATCACCGAAATAAAACGCAAATCCGCATGAACCAAAACCTCTGAAACACAAATCACCAAAACTTACCAAAAAAAATTGAAACCAAATCCACCCTCTTCATCTTTTTTCTTCGTCGCCACCACCAACCGAATTCAAAAATCAGAAACAAAAAAAACACTCACTTTTGAAAATTGTGTGAAACCTTAATCATATCGCTCAACCTTCAACGTATACCCAAACACAAACCAAAAATAGAACCAACACGAGATGAAGAGAAACCCAAAAACTGAGATTGAGTAAGAACTCGGATCCGGAAGAGCTTTATGAAAAAAACAGAAAAAACACACGAGCAGAGTGAAACCGAAACCACACAGAGAAACTAACCGAGAGAAATCACCACCTTGAAACCGTGAGAATGCACAAAACCGAGAAAACCGTGAGATTTCAAGAACCACTACCATAAGCGCGACCACAAACCATCCATCTCCGAATCTCCGGTCATCACCTTCAATCCAAAACCCTCTTCAACCGAAACAGACCCAGAAACACACACTCCTGAAACACGAACAGAAAACGAGCCAAAATCCAAACGAATTCTGAACATGAACCGCGAAATCCGACGGAAAAACCGTTGTGAAAAAACCCATTCAAACCGACGAACCGTAAGAGCAAATCTAGATCCAAAAACTCCGTGACCACCGCACCAAACCACCACCATCTTCATCTTCATTCGACCTCCGTTCACCGACTAACAACCAAATGCGAACTTTCCGCCGTAAACCCAACTGTGTCGTCGCGAGCTTCATACTGAAGAAGCAAACGATACCCATACCACCGTGAGTCTTACCTTTGTTTTTTCGCCGCCGTGATTTCGTCTTCTGAGGGTGGGTGTCGTTTTGAATCGCAAGTTTTTTTTTAATTTTTTTGTTGTTCTCTGATGTGCGGTGAGGAGGAGAATGATTCCTCTTTAGTTTTTTCCCTTGTTTATTTAGGATTTGTTTGTTTTTTATTTGACTTTTGTTAATTGTTTTATTTTATTTTATTTGTATTTAACAAAACCTAATTATTTATTTATGATCTGGAAAGCCATTGGGTTGGATCAAGTGATATTTGTTCTCACCTCCATATTCAGTGGACAAACCTTTTTTTATATTTCATTTTTGTTTTATTTTGTTTATAGATTTGTATGAATTCTATTCCTTTTTTTTATTTTTATCTTTATTGATATTATTCTTTTGGTACACCCTTTAAATATATTCCATTATTTTTAATGTTTTCTAGTTTTTATTGAGAGGTTTTTGTTTACCATTTAGACATTTATTGTTGTCGATTTATTTATTTTTGGGGCCAATGATATGATAAAAAATCAAGTGGTCTACCCGATTTCATTAAATCGGTAGAACTTGATTAATATGAGGCCTAGATAGTTAGATATATTACCATTTATTTTTTATTTCGATTATTTAATTTAGTTAAATTTATTATTTTATTATTCCAACTATTCACCATATTATGAGTTTAATTTATTATTTCGTATTCTATTCCGATTTAATTTTCGCAATTTAATTTATCAATTTAATTTAATTTATTATCAATTTAATCAATTTAATTTTTTATATCATATTTGTTACTCTATTTCTGCAATTTAATTTAGTCAATTTATTTAATTTATTTATCGCATTCCAACAAATCGATTCGACTCCTCCTAGAACGATTTCAGCTTTAAATCGATTCTAAGGAAGTTAACGAACAATATTTCGACGCATCCGAATAAAAGGTCTAACGCCTCCGAATAGTTGCCGTTAATTTATTTTTCGCCGCATTTTATCGCTTTAATCGATTCGCAAACCCATGTAAGCCGAGCACACCGTGCCTCGCCATCAAATCCTTTCAACTTGAATATTCAAATATTTTTTTTATATATTTAAATAACGGAAAAACTGAATTATGGAGTTTCGCATTCCTCGAATTCTTGAATGAACGCTCCTGAGGCTCGCCCCACAGGATGTGGTTCGTTCGACTTTCTGTAATTAAAACGTTTAATCCACATAACAAATAACGAAATAATTGAGTTCTGGAGTCGAACATTCCTCGAATTCTTGAATGAACGCTCCTGAGGCTCGCCCCACAGGACGTGGTTCATTCGCCATTTCATTCCTAAAACACTAATCGAATCAAACATTTTTTCAAACGAATATTGTTTAAATCCTTTCTGTCTCACAAACAAGCTAGCGCTTCCGCCTCCTATCGTGAGCAGACAAGCCAACGCTTAGCAGTTAGAATGCAGTCTAAATAATCGTTCATTAAAACAAACCAACCAACCAACCTTAGAACCATGAACTACGAAGCTCTGAATTTCCCATTGCACAAGGGAATACGTAGGCACGCGGATCTTACTCCTTGTCGAGCACCCTAGGAACAAAACAACCCATTTCCCGTAACCTTATATTAGAATCGTTCGCATTTATTTTATTATTCGAAGAAACAGAAAGCATAAGTCAACATTAGATCGCAAGTTAAACTAAGAGGTTCCCGTTGAGTACAACGGGCATAAGGGGTGCTAATACCTTCCCCTTACGGAATCGACTCCCGAACCTAGAATCTGGTTTCAAAGACCTTGTTTTATCCATCCGTTTTTTTCAAAAGGTTTCTCGATATTTTCCTTTTCCTTAATTGGAATAAAATAAGTTCGGTGGCGACTCTGTTGTTTTAATTTTCATCCACGGTAATATTTATCGCGAGGTCGTATTTTTCGAGGTGTGACAGATGGCGACTCTGCTGGGAGGTGCTAATACCCCAAATTTAATTTTCAAAAGGTTATCATCCTTGCGGTGGTAAGCGATTATTTAATTTTCTGTTACTCAGCATCGACCTAGCATCGAGTGTTGGGGTCACATTATCATCTTTGCGGTGGTAAGCAATTATTTAATTTTCTGTTACTCAACATCGACCTAGCATCGAGTGTTGGGGTCGCATTATCATCTTTGCGGTGGTAAGCAATTATTTAATTTTTTGTTACTCAGCATCGACCTAGCATCGAGTGTTGGGACGCATTATCATCCTTGCGGTGGTAAGCGATTATTTAATTTTCTGTTACTCAGCATCGACCTAGCATCGAGTGTTGGGGTCGCATTATCATCCTTGCGGTGGTAAGCGATTATTTAATTTTCTGTTACTCAGCATCGACCTAGCATCGAGTGTTGGGGTTGCATTATCATCCTTGCGGTGGTAAGCGATTATTTAATTTTCCGTTACTCAACATCGACCTAGCATCGTGTGTTAGGGTTGCATTATCATCTTTGCGGTGGTAAGCGATTATTTAATTTTTTGTTACTCAGCATCGACCTAGCATCGAGTGTTGGGGTCGCATTATCATCCTTGCGGTGGTAAGCGATTATTTAATTTTCTGTTACTCAGCATCGAGTGTTGGGGTCGCATTATCATCCTTGCGGTGGTAAGCGATTATTTAATTTTCTGTCACTCAACATCGACCTAGCATCGAGTGTTGGGATCGCATTATCATCCTTGCGGTGGTAAGCGATTATTTACTTTTCTGTTACTCAGCATCGACCTAGCATCGAGTGTTGGGGTCGCATTATCATCCTTGCGGTGGTAAGCGATTATTTAAATTTACTATTACTCAGTATCGACCTAGCATCGAGTGTTGGGGTCGCATTATCATCCTTGCGGTGGTAAGCGATTATTTAATTTTTCTGTTACTCAGCATCAACCTAGCATCGAGTGCTGGGGTCACATTATCATCCTTGCGGTGGTAAGCGATTATTTAATTTTCTATTACTCATTATCGACCTAGCATCGAGTGTTGGGGTCGCATTATTATCCTTGCGGTGGTAAGCGATTATTTAAATTTTCTGTTACTCAGCATCGATCTAGCATCGAGTGTTGGGGTCGCATTATTATCCTTGCGGTGGTAAGCGATTATTTAATTTTCTGTTACTCAGCATCGACCTAGCATCGAGTGTTGGGATCGCATTATCATCCTTGCGGTGGTAAGCGATTATTTAATTTTCTGTTACTCAACATCGACCTAGCATCGAGTGTTGGGGTCGCATTATCATCCTTGCGGTGGTAAGCGATTATTTAAATTTTCTATTACTCAGTATCGACCTAGCATCGAGTGTTGGTGTCGCATTATCATCCTTGCGGTGGTAAGCGATTATTTAATTTTTCTGTTACTCAGCATCAACCTAGCATCGAGTGTTGGGGTCACATTATCATCCTTGCGGTGGTAAGCGATTATTTAATTTTTCTGTTACTCAGCATCAACCTAGCATCGAGTGCTGGGGTCGCATTATTATCCTTGCGGTGGTAAGCGATTATTTAATTTTCTATTACTCAGCATCAACCTAGCATCGAGTGTTGGGGTCGCATTATCATCCTTGCGGTGGTAAGCGATTATTTAAATTTTCTGTTACTCAGCATCGACCTAGCATCGAGTGTTGGGGTCGCATTATCATCCTTGCGGTGGTAAGCGATTATTTAATTTTTCTGTTACTCAGCATCGACCTAGCATCGAGTGTTGGGGTCGCATTATTATCCTTGCGGTGGTAAGCGATTTTTTTTTATTTAATTTTCTATCAACCTGTTTTTGTTTCGTATCACCTTTATTTTCCAATTTCAATCATAGATTTACTGCACATTTTCTTTTGTCGGACAAATTCAGAGTCTGTTAGTATCTAATTGTCTTATACCTGGAAAGCTTGAACGCGAGCCAGTTCATCTGACTCGGTCTAAGCCAATTCGATAGGGGCAACTGCCATACCCCAAATTTGTCCTACCCGCACCATTTTATTTTTTCTGTCTAACCGATAATTCAAAAATCCAAAATATGTCACTTGTTTTTATTTTATTTTTATACCCGATTTTGTCCATTATCTAATTTCATTCATATTCAATATCCTTTTTATTTTATATTTTATCCATAAAATCAATTACCAAAAGTCCCAAAAATTGCATTTATTTCTTTTTTAAATTAAAAATTCAAGTTCTCTTTTTATTTTAAGTTTTTATTTTATTGTTATTATTTAGTTCATTATCCGAAAATTACAAAAAAAATCTATTGTTATTATTATTATTGAAGGTGCGCAAAACACAAGGAAGGGGGGGGGGGGGTTGGAATTGGGTTTTCTTGAACAATAAAAATAACTTCTAATGACACGTTTAATTTATCCTGGTTCGTTTGAACTCAAACTACGTCCAGTCCACCCGCCAAGGTGATTTTGCCTCTACTGAGGTCTTAATCCACTATTCAATAAGAATACACACAAAGACCTATAGTCAATGTCCTCTTGAGTCTTCTGACTAAACTTAGTCACTCAAGGAATAGAATAACTATTACAAAATATAATAAAGAAGTAACTTAGAATGCTTCTTGATAAGCAAGGATCACTAAGTGAAAGTTACAATAATAAGCACAATATGATTCAAATGATTCACGTAAATATGATGATTAATTTTTTTGAATTCTTCAAAATAAGTCCTTTATATAGTCCTTGAAGAATGTAGCCGTTGGAGACATCTTGAATTAATTTAGGATAGACTTTAATACCATAAATTCTTTCCATAGGCAGAGATACTTGTTTTTGTTCATTAATTAAAATATCCTTTAATTAATGTCTTTAATATGGATACCAGCATCTTCTAAGCGGAGATCAGAAATAATAAATATGAGATGCGCAGCCAATAAATATATTATTTAATGCTGGATTCTCCTTTGAGAGTATCTTCTGTATGAATCTTCTAAGCACGTACGGTTTACTTAAATGAATTTGTCTTCTACACAAGACGAAATATATTCATTAGAGCTTCTATTATAAAAAGGTTTGTTATCATCAAAACACTAGAGGTTCAGAACCATATTTGTTCTAACAATCTCCCCCTTTTTGATGATGACAAAACATTTAAGTAAAGAGAATAGAGTTTAATAGAATTAAGTGAACTCCCTTTGATTAGAAGAAAAATTCTTCAGATGTTCCATGATTCTTAGCTCCCCCTGAGTTGATTATTTGACCTGTTTCTTTTCTATGATAACAACTCAAATAATTTTATTAGAATTATATGTAAGAGGCAAATTATGGTAAACTGCTATGGATCAGAATCATTTACGTTTCTCCCCCTTTTTGTCATAATAAAAAAGAATCAGAGCAAGTGAAAAAGAGAAAATAACCAAGATATTAAAATTATACGCAAAAACAAAACCAGCAGAAGTTTCAAGAGTTATGCAGTAACAGAAGATAAAACAACAGAACAGCTAATGCAGAAGATAAGCAAAAAAAATTTAGGAGTTCATCTTAGTAACTAAGGTCTCCAACAAAGATTTGATTTCTGATGATGATTCCACTTGCTTGCCAAGCAATGCCTTCATTTCAGCAGTGGTTTCATCTTGCTTATCCAGACGTTGTTTCACCAGCTGATTCTCTTTCTTCAGCTCTTGTAGAGTTTGCAGAACAAAATTTGTAGCCAGAGGTTCTTCAACTTCTGGGGCAGCTTGAGTATCAGGTTCATCATCATGTTCTTCTTCAGAAGATACCAAGACCATTTGAAGTGCTGAGACTTCATCCAGAGGTACTGACTCTGTCCAGGGCTTGTTATCCAGCAGAAGAGGTTTAGCCTGTTCAACGTTAGAAACAACTGCTTTAAGGTACTCACAGAAGTTCTGGTGAGCAACATCATAGCAGATGTCCTTAAGTCTTTTGGTCTCAGCATTAAACCACTTTCTGAGGTCAGCCCACAGAAAATCAGAAGCAGCTGGATCTGTAAGCTCTGAGCATGCAGACTTCAGATCCTCTAACTTTAATTTCAAGACTATTTCAAAAGAAAGAAGTAAAGCAGAAATGTCTGTTCTGGATGGTTTTGGTTTTGGTATTGGTATGGCTGTTTTGTTTGATACGGAGGACAGTTTTTGTAGGGCTTCAAAGTCAACAGTTGTTCTGAGAGGATTTTCAGTTTCAGTTTCTTCTGGAGTGTCAGGAATGTTTATGAATGTAGGTGAGTTTGGTGGTGTAGACATATAAGAGGATAGTGAGCTTTCTCTTATAGGAGATAGTCTAGGTGCATGTTCAGGAGATGGATGTGGGACAACTTCTGAGTCTTGAAAATGTTCAAGATCAAGATCTAGAGCATTTTGCAAAGCAGTTTATGTTTTGGTTGTTGGAGAGCGATCAATGTCAGATAGTGGGGTATTATCAATGGGTATGTCAAAATCAGAAATAGTTTGAGGTTGATGGGTTTCAGCTTCTGGTGGATATAGAGATGAGAGGATGGATGCTACTGCAGCAGTTGCAGGGATTTCAGTTTGAATGGGATTAACAGTTTGAGGTGGTTAAGAGGAAGGGATTTGTTCAGAGGGAGTATCAACAGAGGATTTTTGGCTAGAAGGTAAGGTGCTAGAAGGTAATTCAGACACTTCTACATTTACTGCTTCTAAAACAGAAATGAATTCCGAGTTAGAGGCAGAAGATTTACCTGATGTTCTAGATGATTTTGGCATCTTCTGAGAAGGTCCTTCAGCAGTTTTTCTCTTCTTGAGTCTCACAGAAGCAACGTCTGGAGCTTTCTGTTTGAGTTCAATAGGCTTGAACTGGGGTTCCATACCTTGTCGCTTGCAGATATCCAGGTAGTTGACTACAACATCTGCAGGAGTATCAGAGGAAAAGAGAGGGAAGTCTTCCAATGGGATTCTTCTGGTGCTGATTACTTCTCTAGAATGAAGAACAGGTTCTTGCTGAATAGATGTAATGAACTTCATCTTTTCCAGGTTCTTAGCATTCAGAGGTTTGCCAACATCTGTTTCTAGAAGTTCAGTTTGCTTCAACTCTGCTAGAAATTCTACCAGCTTGTTTTTGTAGAGTATATCAGAAATAATACGTCCAAACGGAATCCAATCCCTTTTGGTCTTTTCACCATCTCTGGTTTCCTTCACACTGACTCTAAGGTTCTGGAAGAGAGTGTGGGCAAGGTTGATCTTCTTCTTCTTGGCAATGAAGTAGAGAAGAAATTTAGCAGTATCAGACGCTTTGTCCATGTCACTGCACTTGATGCCATTTCCATCAGCTTCAAGAAGTTTAGCAAGATGGTCTTCAGAGATAACCACCTTTTTACCAAGCACATAAGAAGTAACCTGTGCGTCGTTTGATGATGCGTAAACCCAGAATTCTTTAACCAGTTTAGGGAAGACTGGTCCCATTAATCTGTCAAAATACTTTTCCCAACCCTGAGCTTCAACATACGGGAGGAGATCAAAGCCATTTTCCTTTAAACTCTCGAAATCCACAAATAACTCACACAGGACTTCCAATTTGTCAGTAGGAGTTGAGAGAGTCTTTGTGGGCTCAACATAGTACACATCAGAAAAATCTTTGCGTTGATGAGAAGATGAAGCCATTAGTTACTAAGATGAGATATTAGGGTTTAGGGTTTTTGAAAAAAATTTAGAGAAAACGCAAGAGTGAGATTAAGAGAATTCAGTAAGAGTGAAATACGGGTAAAAGATGAAAGAGAAAGAGACACTTTACATATATAGAAAAATAAAGCATTTAATTAGTTGAGAAATTAGTGGGAAAAATTAAGTTTAAAAACATAATGATTAAAAGCATTAAATGCGCTGACATAGGGTAAGGCGTAAACGATTTTGGAACAGTTACCCAAGAGATTTTCTTGCCTTTTTGGTGTCAAGTCTAGCCGTATCAGATTCCAGAATATCAACAGTTGTCCTTCTGTAGAGGACAGTTACCAAAGCATGTTCTGTCACTTTTTAGAGTATGGACACTTGTTTTAATTCTGATGGAAATCCTTAGAGCTTTGTTGACATTTTTTGATTTGAAGATCTGCATGTTAATCCTTTGAACAAAAGTTCTAAGAATGAAACAAGTAGAGCATAGTATCTTCTGAGATAACCATATAGAAGATAAATATCAGAACTTCTAAGTGATAAAGACATATAAGTAAAGCATTTTCATTCTGGACATAATTTCATGCTAAGGTTAGTTAGTATGAAATTAAATTTATCTTCAGGAAGGGGTTTTTGTAAAGATATAAGCCCATTGGTGATTTGTGTCTATAAATTTTAGCATTAAAATTCCCTTCTGAGTATAGTCCCTAATGAAGTGATGTTTAACTTCTATGTGTTTAGCTCTAGAATGTAAAATTGGATTTTTAGAGAGACAAATAGCAGAAGTATTGTCACAGAGGATGGGAATGTTACTCTCATAGATATTGAAGTCCTCAAGCTGATTTTTCATCCAGAGCATCTGAGTACTGCATCCAGCTGCTGCAATGTATTCAGCTTCTGCAGTTGATAATGCTATGGTTGGCTGTCTTTTGCTAGACCAAGAGATTAGATTGTCTCCTAGAAATTGACAACTTCCAGAGGTACTTTTTCGTTCTGTTCTGTCTCCAGCAAAATCAACGTCACAATATCCTACAAGTTTATACTCTTCTGATCTTCTGTAGTATAGACCAAGATTAGTAGTACCTTTCAGATATCTAAAGATTCTCTTAACTGCTGTTAAGTGAGTTTCTCTAGGATCTGATTGGAATCTAGCACATAAACATACACTGTATAGAATATCTGGTCTAGAAGCAGTTAGATAGAGAAGAGATCCAATCATACCTCTGTAGAGCTTCTGATCTACTTTCTTACTTACCTCTTCTTTCTCCAAAATACAAGTAGGATGCATAGGAGTTTTAGATATAGTGCTTTCTGATAAATCAAATTTCTTCAGAAGTTCTTTTACATATTTGCTTTGATGGATATATGTTCCTTCTGATGTTTGATTTATTTGAATTCCCAGAAAGAACTTTAGTTCTCCCATCATGCTCATTTCAAATTCTGCCTGCATAGATTTAGCAAATTCCTTTCCCAAGGCACTTTTAGTAGAACCAAAAATTATATCATCTACATAAATTTGGCATATCAGAAGATCATTTTTAATGTTTTTACTGAAAAGAGTTGTATCCACTTTCCCTCTGATGAACTTATTTTCCAGAAGAAAATTACTTAGTCTTTCATACCAAGCTCTGGGAGCTTGTTTTAAACCATATAATGATTTTTTGAGTTTGAAAACATGTTCTGGAAATTTTGTATTTTCAAATCCAGGGGGTTGGTGTACATACACTTCTTCATCAATATAACCATTTAAAAATGCACTTTTGACATCCATTTGATATAGAATAATATTATGATTTACAGCAAATGATATTAGAAGTCTGATTAATTCTAACCTGGCGACTGGTGCATAGGTTTCTGTATAGTCAATTCCTTCTTGTTGATTATAACCTTGTGCAACCAGTCTTGCTTTGTTTCTGACAACTTCTCCTTGCTCATTTAGTTTGTTTCTGAATACCCACTTGGTGCCAATGATGTTGAATCCTCTGGGCCTAGGAACTAGATCCCACACATCATTTCTGGTGAATTGATTTAATTCTTCTTGCATAGCCAGAATCCAATCATTTTCTGAGAGAGCTTCTTCTACAGAAGTTGGTTCAATCAGAGAAACAAGTCCCATCAAAGTCTCTTCAGAGTTTTTGAATGAAGATCTTGTTCTGATTGGTTCATCTTTCTTTCCCAGGATTTTATCTTCTGGATGATTAATATTGCTTCTGGATAGTTTCTTCTGGATGGGTTCTTCAGATGTTGTTGGAGAAATTGTATTACGTTGATCTTCATGTGATTGATCTTTAGAAGTTCTGTTTGTAGAAATTTCTACTTCTATATCTGCAGAAAATTCATTCTGCTTTGGTTTCTCAGAACCAAGCTTATCATCAAATCTGACATGAATAGATTCTATCACAATGCGTGTTTCTGTATTGTATACTCTGTATCCCTTAGAACATTCAGAGTATCCTAACATATAACACTTTTGTGCCTTAGAATCAAATTTATTCAGAGTATCAAGAGTATTTAAGATAAAACAAATACATCCAAAAGGATGAAAATATGAAATGTTGGGCTTTCTGTTCTTCCACAATTCATAAGGAGTCTTTTCAAGAATAGGTCTTATAGAGATTCTATTCTAAATATAGCATGTTGTATTTACTGCTTCTGCCCAAAAATGTTTAGCCATATTAGTCTCATTTATCATGGTTCTGGCCATCTCTTGTAATGTTCTATTTTTACGTTCTACAACCCCATTTTGTTGTGGAGTTCTAGGACAAGAAAAATCATGAGAGATGCCATTTTCATTAAAAAATGATTCTAATTGTTTATTTTCAAATTCTCCACCATGATCACTTCTGACTTTAATGATTTTAGATTCTTTTTCATTTTGAACTTGTTTGCAGAAGTTAGAAAATACAGCAATTGACTCATCCTTGTGTCTAAGAAACTTTACCCATGTCCATCTGCTGAAGTCATCTACGATCACCAATCCATACTTCTTGCCACTGACAGAAGCAGTTTTCACTGGTCCAAACAAGTCAATGTGCAGAAGTTCTAATGGTCTAGAGGAAGATACAACATTTTTTGCTTTAAAACCAGTTTTTGAAAATTTGCCTTTCTGACATGCTTCACACAGAGCTTCTGAGTTGAACTTCAAATTTGGAAGTCCTCTGACTAGATTGAGTTTGTTAAGTTGAGATAATCTTCTCATATTAACATGTCCCAATCTTCTGTGCCAGACCCATTGCTCAGTTTCCACAGACATTAGACATTTTACATTTTGAATTTTTAATTCTGAAAGCTTTATTTTATAAATGTTGTTCTTTCTCTTTCCACTAAAGAGGATTGTTCCATCTTTCTGACTAACAGCTTTACAGAACTTTTGATTAAAGATTATGTCATAGCCATTATCACTTAATTGACTTATGGATAATAAATTATGCATTAATCCTTCTACAAGTAGAACATTAGAGATAGAGGGGAAGATTTCCATTACCAATAGTTCCAGAGCCAATTATTCTTCCTTTTTGATTGCCTCTAAAACCTACGTGGCCTCCATCTTTTAATTCAAGACTTTGGAACATATGCTTTCTTCCCGTCATGTGACGTGAGCATCCAGAGTCCATGTACCATGATTGGTGTTTCAGTTTTGCTGTTAAAGACATCTGCAACATACACAATTTTATCCTTGGGTACCCATATTCTTCTGGGTCCTTGTTTGTTAGTTTTTACAAACTTCTGATTCATTTTAGGTTTCAAATCAGAACTTGTAGAACAAGATGACTCACTAGTATATATAAGATCATGATTATGACCATAGGTGAAATGAGAACTTAGAGGTATATTAGTATTTATGACAGTGTCATCAATATTTTTTAGCTTCAGAGTTTCTTTATTTTTCACATAGCCTATGCCTCTTCTTTCATTTCTGCTAACACCATAGATCATAGAAGCAATCTTACTTCTATCTAAGCTTTTATTAAGAAATTGTTGAAAACTATAATCATATTGTTTTATGATATTATCAGAATTGATTAGATCTTCTAATTCAGATTTCTTCTGAGCTTTAAGTTTCTCAAAAGAGTTTTTACATTCATCGAGGTTTTCTTTCAGCTCAGAGTTTTCTGTTTTTAGTTTTCTAACTTCTTCTAATTCAGATACTAGACTTTGTTTAATGTCTTTGTATTTGAATTGAAGCTTCTGATATTTTTCAAGAATTTCTGAGAGGCTAGCTTCTAACTGAGTTTTGGAAAATTTAGAAAATACCTCTTTTGAATCTGGTTCTAACTCTGATTCTGATGAGTGATCATCTTCTGGTATCTTTGCCATTAGTGCAATATTAGCTTGTTCATCTTCAGAATCTGACTCTGCTTCAGATGATTCAGAATCATCCCATGTTGCCATGAGACTCTTTTTCTTTTCTCTGCTGAATTTGTTTCTGGGTTTTTCTTTCTGAAGTTTTGGACATTCACTTTTATAGTGTCCTGGTTCTTTGCATTCGTAGCACACAACTTCTTTGCTTCTGGGTTTCTTATGACCAGATGTTGATTCAGAGTGACTGTTTGTTCTTCTGGTATTTCTGAACTTCTTCGGACGATGCTTCCAGAGTTGTTGAACTCTTTTGGATAGGAGAGATAATTCATCTTCTTCTGATGAGCATCCAGAGCTTTCTTCTTCTTCTGCCTGTAAAGCTTTAGAAACATGCTTGTTAGATTTAAGAGCTACAGACTTACCTTTCTTCTGGGGCTCATCTTCTTCTAACTCAATCTCATGACTTCTCAAGGAGCTGATCAGTTCTTCTAAGGAAATTTCATTCAGATTTTTTGATAACTTTAAAGCAGTGACCATGGGCCTCCAAGCTTTTGGTAAACTTCTGATGATTTTCTTCATATGATCTGCTGTTGTGTAGCCTTTGTCCAGAACTTTTAGCCCAGCTACCAGGATTTGGAACCTTGAGAACATTTTTTCAATGGTTTCATCTTCTTCCATCTTGAAAGCTTCATACTTCTGGATGAGAGCTAGAGCTTTAGTCTCCTTGACTTGAGAGTTGCCTTCATGTGTCATCCTCAGAGAATCAAACATGTGTTTAGCTGAATCCCTGTTTGTGATCTTCTCATATTCTGTGTATGAGATGGCACTTAGAAGTATGGTCCTAGCTTTGTGATGATTTCTGAATTCCTTCTTCTGTTGAGCTGTCATATTTTTTCTTTCAATCTTCTGACCATCTGCTCCAACAGGATGAATGTATCTATCTGTCACCATGTCCCAGAGATCTCCATCTAGAGCTAGAAAGAAACTCTCCAGAACATCCTTCCAGTAGTCAAAATTGTCACCATTGAATATTGGAGGTTTAGCATTGATCTTGTCATTCTGATAGTCATTGTTGTTAATTCCAGTTTCTGCCATGTGTTTAACTTCTGGATCTTTTACTAACACGGTTAAGTGTAATACTCAGAACCTAGCGCTCTGATGCCAATTGAAGGTGCGCAAAACACAAGGAAGGGGGGGGGGGGGTTGGAATTGGGTTTTCTTGAACAATAAAAATAACTTCTAATGACACGTTTAATTTATCCTGGTTCGTTTGAACTCAAACTACGTCCAGTCCACCCGCCAAGGTGATTTTGCCTCTACTGAGGTCTTAATCCACTATTCAATAAGAATACACACAAAGACCTATAGTCAATGTCCTCTTGAGTCTTCTGACTAAACTTAGTCACTCAAGGAATAGAATAACTATTACAAAATATAATAAAGAAGTAACTTAGAATTCTTCTTGATAAGCAAGGATCACTAAGTGAAAGTTACAATAATAAGCACAATATGATTCAAATGATTCACGTAAATATGATGATTAATTTTTTTGAATTCTTCAAAATAAGTCCTTTATATAGTCCTTGAAGAATGTAGCCGTTGGAGACATCTTGAATTAATTTAGGATAGACTTTAATACCATAAATTCTTTCCATAGGCAGAGATACTTGTTTTTGTTCATTAATTAAAATATCCTTTAATTAATGTCTTTAATATGGATACCAGCATCTTCTAAGCGGAGATCAGAGATACTAAATATGAGATGCGCAGCCAATAAATATATTATTTAATGCTGGATTCTCCTTTGAGAGTATCTTCTGTATGAATCTTCTAAGCATGTACGGTTTACTTAAATGAATTTGTCTTCTACACAAGACGAAATATATTCATTAGAGCTTCTATTATAAAAAGGTTTATTATCATCAAAACACTAGAGGTTCAGAACCATATTTGTTCTAACAATTATTTCTATCAAAACCATTTTACATAAACCCATTTTATCTTCTAAGCCCATTATTCATTATTCACATAAAAAAGTATTACAAAAAGAATTCGTTTTTTATTATTATCATGTTCCTTCTATTTCTCATTTCATTTTTATTACTATTATTTTATTATTAGTATTATCTTTATTATTATTATTTATCATTATTAATTATATAACTTTGTTATTAATTTTCATCCTTACCATCATTACTATTTTTATTATTGTTACTATTATTACTATTATTTTTTATTTTTTCACTATTATTATTATTTTTTCGTTTTATTACTATTTTTATTACTATTATTACTATTATTATTATTATTCTTATTTTTTTATTAGTACTTGTATTATTATTGTTCATAAATCATTATTTTTATCAATTAAACTCATTGTCCTTTTGTTTTGTATGCTACTTCATATTAATCAATAAAGCAACATATCAGCCACTTTTCCTTCAATATTCTATCACACAAACCGTTTTTTCACACAACAGAAAAATATCATGTACATGCTTCCACTACCTCAATTCCACTCAGCAACAAATACAGCTCACCAAATCTTCAAGAATATTATCCAAATCTTTTCCCTCAAGCATTTCTAAAACACCCCTCAAATTTCTCTATTTAGTCAGCATTTCATTCACCATAATGGGGGGCTTGAAAAACAAAAAAACAAAATCTGCAGAAAATATCCAAGTCTCAACAAAAAAATCACAAACCAAATACTCTTCTTTATCATAAACAGACCCAAAAAGAAAATCAGAGCAATCACCGAAATAAAACGCAAATCCGCATGAACCAAAACCTCTGAAACACAAATCACCAAAACTTAGCCAAAAAAATTGAAACCAAATCCACCCTCTTCATCTTTTTTCTTCGTCGCCACCACCAACAAAATTCAAAAATTAGAAACAAAAAAAACACTCACTTTTGAAAACTGTGTGAAACATTAATCATATCGCTCAACCTTCAACGTTTACCCAAACACAAACCAAAAACAGAACCAACACGAGATGAAGAGAAACCTAAAAACTAAGATTGAGTAAGAACTCGGATCCGGAAGAGCTACGTGAAAAAACCGAAAAAACACACGAGCAGAGTGAAACGAAACCACACAGAGAAACTAACCGAGAGAAACCACCACCTTGAAACCGTGAGAATGCACAAAACCGAGAAAACCGTGAGATTTCAAGAACCACTGCCATAGCCGCGACCACAAACCATCCATCTCCGAATCTCCGGCCACAACCTTCAATCCAAAACCCTCTTCAACCGAAACAGACCCAGATACACACACTTCTGAAACACAAACAGAAAACGATCCAAAATCAAACGAATTCTGAACGTGAACCGCGAAATCCGACGGAAACTCCGCTGCGAAAAAACCCATTCAAACCGACGAATCGTGAGAGCAAATCTAGATCCGAAAACTCCGTGACCACCGCACCAAACCACCATCATCTTCATCTTCATTCGACCTCCGTTCACCGACAAACAACCAAACGTGAACTTTCCGTCGTAAATCCAACCGCGCCGCCGCGAGATTCTTACTGAAGAAGCAAACGATACTCATACCGCCGCGAGTCTTACCTTTGTTTTTTCGCCGCCGTGATTTCGTTTACTGAGGGTGGGTGTCTTTTTGAATCACAAGTTTTTTTTAATTTTGTTGTTGTTTGTAGAACCTCAAATTTTCCCTCTTCATTTTAAGCATCATAATACACCATTTGCATCATAAGCATATCATATATATAGCATTATAGCATAGAAAGATAAAGCATGACAAGCATCAAGCCCTATCATGAGGCATATGGCCATCTGGGGAGCTGTTGAAGGCCATTTAAGCCAAGGAAAGGGTTCCAATAGATTTGTGGGAGGCCTATGATGAGTCTAGACTCCTTTGGAAAGGCAAAGTTCACTTGCAAAAGCTCAGAAGATTGCTTAATCATCACAAGTTTCAAGACAATGCAAGGCTCCTAAGCAGTGCAACCAAATTAGGGTTTTGGCTTCAAGGGCCTTAACCTCATAATTTTGGCCAACTATTTTGGGAAATGTTTTCTATATGATAAGAGGTTCCTACATGTCAATTTTCATGGAAACATTCCAAGTAGAAGTCAGTCATTGCCTCAGTTACTTGCAGATGAAGCAGAAAGTCAACTGGGCCCAGAAAAAGTCAACTGGGCCATTCCAAGGGGTCTAACCCAATTTTTTTGGCCAAATGAGGTCTATTCAATGTTATAAGATGTTTGGTGAGCTTAAAGTACAAGGAGTTTGGTGGTTTGAGGGGTTTTGGCAAAAGTGCACAAAGTTGGTCATGGAAAAGTTAATATTTTTGGCTATTTTGACCTAAAACTTCACAAGGCCTTAACTTGATCAAAAAATCTTCAAATGGACCCAAAGTAAACATGAAAGTTGGAGAGTAAGGGCTTCCATTTTTAAAAAAGTACAAGAGCATTTTCTGGAGATTTATAGATTTTTCTATAAGTCCCTCGAAAATTTGAACATTCTAGGGCAAATTCCAAAATTTCAAGGCCAAGCCATTTGCACAAAGGCCCAAAAATGGATAGTTTGCTATGCTATGTCCAAAGTAAGTTTACACAATCAAAATGCATCCCATTTAGGTCATTTGGCTCAAAGAAAAGTGGAAAAATTCATGCACATGAAAAAGTTCCATAAAACTTGCATTTTACACTTGAATTTGCACAAGGCATGGCAATTGTGTGATAGCTTACATCCAAGGGCTAAAGTTGTTTGCTGGGAATCATTGGTGGTATGGTGAATGCACATGCAAGAGAGGCCATCAAATCATGAGCTTGGCATGCCTATGGCACACTTGGGCCAAAATTTCATTTTCACAAAAATCAGCCCTCTCTCACGTGCATTTGTTCTAACCCTTTTGCATTGCCATATATATTCCATAACAATCAGAATTAGGGTTAGAGGCAGCCAGAATACACACTCATTCTCTCATTATCATCTTTTATGCAAAATTGCTCATTCTCCACAAACTCTTGCTACAAGAATCCATTCACAAAACTCTTGCTGGATTCTTAATCCTCATCACTTATAGATCATTTCCATACCATTTGTTTGGATTATTCTTCAAGAATCATCCATTTCTCATTTCTTGTGCACATTTGCATTTTGTGCCATAACTTTTGATCTAGGCAAGCTTTCTTAAATCCAAGACCACATTCATACTCCTCTCATCTAAAGGATCATTAAGCACCCATGGATCTAGATTTATAGTGAAGTTTGCTCAAGTGGCCATTTGAGAAGCTTTGAAGCATAAGGAAGCACATTGTTGGATTTACAAGTTTGCAAAGCCTTAGATGCATTTATTTTGCATCTAAGAGGATAAGGAGATCATTTGCCATCATTTTATACCATTCTTGACTTCAAATTTTGAACACCACCTCAGGTATGCTCAAATTTCAAATCTCATAGAAATGTGTTTGGTTGGGTGTTTTGGAATCCTCATGTTGTGCTGGTTACGATGCTCTTTGTAGTTTGTAAAATGGTTGAGTATTCACAAAGTTATGGTGATTTAAAGTTTCATGGACAATTTTATTTTCATTCATATCTTGATTTTCTTTGAGTTTTAATTCAATCCAAGCATGTATTCTTGTTTAATGATGTTAGATTATGTATTCTGGAGAGTTTCATGGCCGGCCGTGGCTTGGTTTGAGATTTCATGAAGTTAGGGTTAGGGTTTGTTCATTAATGGTGGTGAGAAGTTAGGTTTTGTTTTCATTAAGAAGAAGGTGCATATTCAGTGCTATCTGCACCCCCCATGCGCGGCCCATTGTGTTTTTTTAACTAAGCATAGTTGCTCTTCACACCCCCTTGGCCCATTTGCTTTATTTTCATTTTTTTTCCTTTACCAATTTATTCCATTTTCTTTTAGTTCATTTAAAATATTTCTTTAACTCTAAAAAATCCAAAAACATTTGTATGCACTCCTTGATTCATCTAGTTTTTATCATAATTTTTCCAGATTTTTATTTTCATCCCACATGGCCAAATAAATTTAACATTGAGCATTGCTTTCTTGTGGACTCTCATAGACCAATCTGCCTTGTACAATTTCTATTTTTCTCATCCTTTAAGCTATGAACCCAATTCTTTTTGCATTCAAATCCTAAGACACTCTACTATCTTCATGATTTATCTTGGATTTTTCACAAATTTCCTTGCTGGACTTTTCTTGAGTTACTTGTGACTTAATTTTCAAAACCCTAAATGGTGGTACCTTGCATCCTTGAGCTTCATTTACCTAGTTTGGTGCTGTATTTTTGCAAACCCTTTTGGATTATCATTTCTTTGTGTTTGGAGAGTACTTTTCTGGTTGGGTAGATTTTTTAAATGCTTGGATCTTTTTCTTGGGTATTTTCTTCCTCACCTTGCCTTGTTTTGCATTCTTTGAGTCTTCTAGTCTCTTTTAAGTTTAGAAGGGAACTTGTGCCAACTTCTCTTCATCTTTTAGGGTCCTTTAGAGGTCTATGGTTGCTCCTGGTCTTAGGATAGGGTTTGAGTCTCCTTGAGTCTTGGTGTTGGGTCTCTTTTATGTGCTTTATTTCTTTAAGTGTTAAGCATGCCTTCATTGCACTTGTTTCACTTCTAATCATCTCAATGTGATCTTATGTTGCTTTGCTTATCATCTGGTGAGCTCATTTCCATGCCTATATGCTTGAGTAGCTTCTGACTTGTTGGTTTATGCCTTGATTTTATGTTATTACACAAATCTTGCAGGGGCTATGGTAAGTTTGAGATGTGGGAATTGAGTTCCACATCTCCATTTCCCATCTCCTCTCATATTTTTTATATGGAATAACATCTTCTTGTTGGGCTTAGGCCTTTCTCATCTCTCCTTTTATCTTCTTCTTCTTCTCTTGAGATCCTTTTTAGGTTAGAAAGACTTCACAAACCCTAGGAACTCCATGCATGCTAACTTAGGATAGAAACTTCCCCCTAGTTTTTTCCCTTTTGCTCCTTTGGTTCTCTTTTTCTTCTCATCTCATAATCATAAAAAACACTCTAATAAATTTGAAGTGATGCATTGATCCATAGCCTTATTCCATAAGGTATGCTTGTAGTCTTCCCATCTTGGGATAGTACAAGTTTACCTTGTGATGCACAAGTCTGATCAAGGTATCTTCTTCATAAAAGAAAAGTCTAAAAAAAAACACTTCTTCATATGTAAATAACCAAAAGCACTTAATAATTAAGCAAGTTAGTGAGCTTAGGCCCTAATCTTTGGGTTCAAGTTTTGGGGATCTTCTCCTTACTTGAGTGTGCTTGTTCTATTATTCCATCTTGGAATGTAGTGACAAGTGCACATTCCATTGATGAGAGCTTGAGTTCACTTCCTTGTGACACACTCATAAAAGCTTCTAAAAAACACCAACAAACAATAAGCGTCTTTCCTTCGGGAATTCTTTTCTCATCTCCTTCGCTCCGTATGCGAACTTGCTCCTACTTGTCATTTTGCAAGACGGTAACGCACTCGTCGTCCGAGCCTGCAACACCTGAGCATTGACATAGGCAGTTCAAGCCTTAATTCACAAGCAATTTCCTTTGGTACCCCTAGTTAGGGGAACTACGGCGTCTCTGATCCTCATTATCCTGATGAGGTACTTAGGCAGCGGGGTAGGGCCCGTTCGAGCACAATCTTTATTTTCCCTACATTTTTCCTTTCTTTTCTTATTCATTTCCTTTCTCAGGTTTCTTTTTCCAGTTCATTCCTTTTCTTTTGCTGCAGTTTTCATACCCTCACCCTTTGAAACAGTTTCTTTTGCAAGCGTAGATCCCGTCAGGTACGGCGGACGATCTGGGTGCTAATACCTTCCCAGGTCGTAATCGACTCCCGAACTCAGTCTCTTTGGTTCGTAGGACCTGTGTCCTTTCTCTTTCTTTCTTCTGGTTTGCGCAGCATTACCATTCCCTTTCTTCGGGATAAAAATGCCTGGCTGGCGACTCTATTCTTTTTCCGCGCCACTTTCGCGTTTGTACCAGGATGGAAATCCGGGGAGCGACAGCTTGGCGACTCTGCTGGGGACCGAGCTCAGGATCTCTGGTTCCCCTGTGAGTCTCTTCTAGCGCTTGTGTGTTTCTGTTTCATTGGGTGATATTTGTTTGTTGTGGCTTGTTGTATTTTATTGTTGTTTATTTACAGCTTTATTTATAGTTTTCAGTCTTTATTTACTGCATCATGTATATATACTGGACTGTCTGGACTGGTTTTCTTTGGTGGGATGGGTGTTACTTGTTCTTGAGAGATATGAGCCAAGTACCCAGCTCGAGTGCACCATAGGACTTAGAGTGGTCCCACTTTGGCCTCATGAGATCTTGTCATGGGGGTGGTAGTGAGTTCCACACCCAGGTTGCGATTGTCTTGGAAATGTCTTGATTTGGGGATCTTCCTCTCTCATTTCATAACCCTGACAGTTATGTGCAGCTGGGGACCGATCATTGAGTACCTTGTGGAAACATCCCTCTTTAGTGATGACAGTGGCAGCCCACATTTTGTGGCAAACCCATTCGCATCCGAGGGCCCACTTGGGGATCGCATAGGATGACCTTGTTTCCCGGACTCAGCTGAGGCCTCCCTGCGTAGTATATAATGCCAAACCGATTCCCTGATTTGGTCATGAGCCATTTCGCGGAGATGGTGACAGTATTATTGCTATGTGGCTTTGAGAGTCCGTGATGTCTGACCCGGAGCCTTTTACCCGTGAGATTGGGGGGGTTGTTTACAGGTGTGCAGGAACCCATGACCTCAACATACACTCATCTGTTCAGTGGTTCTTGTTACGATCTTTGGTCCTTTGATTATGATCCATGGTTCTATGATTCTATGGTTCCGAAGTTATGGTTCTGGAATTCTGGATTTCTTGATACTGTGATTCTGAGATCTTCTACTAGAGAGTTGTGATTATCAGAGGGTGTGACTCAGTAAACTTTTGGGTTTGCCAGTTATTCAGAGGGGCCCTTGTCGGTGTTCCAGTCCAGATGGTCCCAGTTGGTCATATGCTTGAATTGCATTACATTTGCATCATTCTTTGCATTAACTGTTTATGTTTCCCATTTTTCAGGTCATTGGTCACATCTGTTCCCAGTTCTGGTATTCTTATCTCCATGGCAGAAATCAGAAGAGATCCGAGAAAAAAGAATGTGCATTATACCTTTCTTCAGCCGGAAGTTAAAAGTGTTCAGAGGTTAGCAGGTTTGATGAACGATCAAGTCTTAGGTAATTTCAAGAAAAGATATGGCCAGATACTGAAGTTTGTGGACAAGCCTACTGCAGACCAAAAGGACAGCTTGCATACCTTGTTGCAATTTTATGATCCCCTGCTGCGTTGCTTTGTTTTTCCAGGTTACATCTTAGCTCCGACATTGGAAGAGATCTCCAGCATGCTGAGTGTTCCGATCAGAGAGACATTGTCGTTCTACGGGTCAGAGGTTGTGCTCAGAGATGAAGACATAGCCAAGGTTTGTAGGTTGCCAGTTGTTTCAGTCAGAAAGGCTCTGCAAGAGAGTGAAGGCAGAGGTCTACCCTGGAGTGTGCTTATCCCAGAGGCTGAGAAGTATGCTACAGAGGCTAAGTGGAATGACTTTGGAGCTTTGCTTGCATTGATGGTATATGGGTCTAGCTTGTTTCCCGGGGAGAAAGAGTTTGTCAGCTTAGAAGTGATCTCAATCTTTGCAAAAGGAAATCCAGTGCCTACTCTATTGGGTGACTTTTATTTTAGTGTCCATTACAGAAACGAGAAAGGTAGAGGTGGTCCAGTGGTCTGCTGTGCTCCTTTGTTTGCTGAATGGTTTGCTAGATAGTTTCCTAAGTCAGGTGCCTTCAAGGATATACGAGACGAATGGAGATGGTCCAGAAGACTGATGGGATTGACTGAAGAAGACATTGCTTGGGGTTATGACAGGGATTTGCTAGGAAAGGAGTTGATGGTTAGTTGTGGTAGGTTTGCTGGAGTACCTTTGCTGGGAAGGAAAGGTGTCATCAGTTACTACCCGACATTATCCAGAAAGCAGTTTGGCTACCCTTTGAAAGATCCTCCTCAGATGGAAATGTTTGCTGAATCTTTGTATTTTCCTGCTGACGGAAACAGAGAGTTAGTTCAACAAGCAGTCCAATCCTGGGCTCACAGGATAAAAAAGGGGAAGAAAGACTTCGGCCGAATTGATCCCAAGACATATCCACCATATGTTGAATGGTTGCAAAGACATATCGAGTCAGTTCTCATGCCTTTTTCAGTCGAGGCTCCACTTTATCCCCGAGAGGTACCAAGTCCGAGCAGTACGGTTTCCTTGGAGGAGTACAAGAAGCTAGAAGCTCAGCTGCATGAAGTCAGAGTAGAGAATATTGAGATGGTAAGCCTATACCACCAGGCCAATAGAGCCAAGAAGGAAGCTGAAGACAAGCTGCAGAAGCTCTAAGCCTCTTTAGAAAACAAAGAGAAGGATTTTGCCGGTAGAGAAGCCCATTTCCACAGATTGGGTATGATGGAAGCTCAAAGAGAAGCTAAGCGCAAGGAGACTTTAAAGACTCTCAAGAGTGATCGACAGTCCATTGTTTGGCTGAAAGGCCAAAGGGATGAAGAGCAAAAGAAATTCAAAGAGAAGGAAGAGTTCTTTGAAGTTCAGATGGCTTTCAAGAAGGAGGAAGTGGAGCAAGTCCATGCCATCCGGAGGGAAAAGACCCAACAGCTAGCCCAAAGCCAATTAGCTCTGGAGGAAGCAAGGAAAGAGATCGAAGAGCTCAAGCTGAGAGCAGGTGTCAAGAAAAGCAGGGCAGAGGTGGCAGATCCTGGGTCCTTGGCTTAGTTGTTTATTGTTCAGGCTACCTACAGGCTTGTTGTAGGAGTCTTGCTTTTATTTCTTTTGTCTTTATGTACTGACATGTAACCCTTCGGGGAATATTTCTGGTTGTATTCTGACTTTTAGCCTACAGTGGTTTGTTCATGTTCAGTATTAATGTGCAAATTACCATTTTGAATGCGCAAGACTCGTTTCTCTGGATACTGCTAATGTCTGAACACTTATCAAAAAGAAAGTTTGAAAGCTAAGCACTGAAAGTGATTGTCCGAGATAGATGCCAGAACTGGGGCATGCCAAATGCTTAAGATTGGGAATATGAACAGTTACATTGCATTGCATATAACCTGTTTGTTTGTTTTTGCAGGTGTTGTCTCAGTTACTAACGTGTTTTGTGATCTCAGGCACTATAGCTCCTCGTAAAGTTCGGGGACAACCAGCAGTACACAGATATCCAACCAAGATTAACAGAGAATGAGTCATGGTCCAGTTACAAGCGGACTTGACATATCTGAGACAAAGGATGGATAATTTTATGACACTAATGGCTAGCATGGGGCAGAACCAAGAGCGTCTGCAGGAGATGGTTGAGAATCAGAATAGGAACACTGCGGCTGCTGCTACTGCTGACAATCATACCGGTGCGGGCGCACGTCAGGTTGAACCTCCTGTTACACAACCAGGAGTGACAATAATCAACGATGGGTTGCGCAACCTTCAGATGGACAATCATGACGACCAGTTCACTCTACTTGATGAAACTGAAGGTCAAGGAGCAGAGATGAACAAGAGGTTTGAAGAGATGGCTGAGCAAATCAAAGCTATTCAGTCCCAAAGCTCTTTGGGATTTGACATAACCGACTTGGGCTTGGTTCCTGGGGTCAGGATCCCGTATAAGTTCAAATTCCAACCTTTGAGAAGTATGATGGTACTACTTGCCCGAAGACCCATTTGCAATCATTTGTCGGGAGAATTGCCGCTCATACAGATGATGAGAAACTTTGGATGTATTATTTTCAGGATAGCTTGGTGGGAGCTTCTCTTGAATGGTACATGAAGCTCAATAGGGTCAGTATCAAGAGTTGGAAGGATTTAGCTGAAGCCTTTGTGAGGCAGTATCAATATAACATGGACATGGCTCCGAAACGCACGCAGTTGCAGCACATGGCTCAGGCGGCAAAAGAAAGTTTCAAAGAATATGCCCAGAGGTGGCGCCAGCTAGCTGCCAGGGTAAAACCACCCCTCTTAGAGGATGAAATGGACGACATGTTTATGGGCACTCTCCAAGGTGTTTTTCTAGAGAGGTTGGCATCTAGCTCGGCCACCAAGTTCAATGATATAGTGATTGCTGGAGAGAGAGTTGAGACTCTGTTAAAGACGGGGAAGATTCAGGACCCTAATACTGTTGGTAGCTCTGGGGGAGCGAGGAAAGCCTTTGGCGGACCTCCTAGAAGAAGAGAAGGGGAAGCTAACGCAGTATATGGCCGAAGCATAGGCAGAGGTTATAGACAAGAATACAATCAGGTAGCTGCAGTCACAATTCCCACTACACCAATTCAACCAGCTCAATAGGCTCTACAACAGCCTCAGCAACAACAGCAGCGCAACTATCAACAGAGACCGTATCAACAGAGGCAGCCACGCCAAGCTGATAGGGTTTTTGATGTGATTCCGATGACTTACACAACTTTACTCCAGAGATTGTTGGAACTAAACTTAATTCAACTGAGGACCTTGGCTCCACCTACTGGAACTCTTCCTCCAGGTTACGATGCCAATGTTCGACGTGCTTTCCATTCTGGGGCGCCCGGGCACTCAACGGAGAAGTGCAGGGCTTTGCACTATAAAGTTCAGGAATTGATCGACTCCAAAGCAATCAATTTTGCGCCGCCTCCGAATGTCACGACTAACCCTATCCCTAATCATGGGGGAGCCAGGGTTAATGCTATTGAGATGGAGGAGAGTTTGAACTTGGTGGAGTGGGTTGAAGAAGTGAAGACCTCCTTGTTGCTGGTCAAGGAGAGATTGTTGAAGGGTCAGGTTTTCTCGGGTTGTGGGCTTGATTGCGAAGACTGTGTTGAGTCGAAGAATGGTTGTGTCAAATTGAAGATTGGTTTACAGAGACTGATGGATGATGGGCTGTTATAGTTCGACAAGGTTGATAAGAGGACTGATGAAGTGTCAACGGTGACCATATACTATGATCCTGCTGAAATGCCAGTGCAAAGAGAGCCGGTTACTATTTATGTCCCGGAAGTAAGTCCTGTCACCATCATGGTGCCTGGGCCTATTCCGTATTCAGATGAGAAGGCTATTCCGTGGCATTACGGATCAGAAGTATATGTCGGAGGAAAAAAAGTGGAAAATAAGACAGTAACCATGGACCCAGCTGTGGTGAATGTTGGGGGAAGTGGAGGTTTCACGAGGAGTGGTCGCTTATTCGCTCCCCAGACTTTGAGAGGAGACATTGAGGCTGAGGCTTCTGCTAAGGCCAAAGGGAAGCAAATAGCAACTGACGATAATGCCACTCTCGCTACTGGTCAAAGTACTTTCGAGAAGGAAATGGAGGAGTTCATGAGGATTATTAAGAGGAGCGACTACAAGGTAGTCGAGCAGCTAAATCAAACTCCCTCCAAAATCTCTATCTTGTCGCTGCTGATGTGCTCACCAGCTCATAGAGAAGCCCTTCTGAAGGTGTTGCAGACGGCGTATGTTCCTCAGGAGATTACCGTGAGTCAGTTAGAAGTCGTGGTGGGAAGTGTGAATGCGAGCCATGGTATGGGCTTTACTGATAGGGACCTTACTACTGAAGGGAGGAATCATAACAAGGCTCTCCACATCACAATTGAATGCAAAGGGGATGTGCTGTCTCATGTCCTGGTTGATACTGGGTCATCTCTTAATGTCTTGCCGAAGAAGGCGTTAATGAAACTCAATGTGGAAGGGGTTGTTTTGAGGCCAAGTGATTTGGTGGTGAAGGCTTTCGACGGTTCTCGGAGGTCTGTCTTTGGGGAGGTTGAGTTGCCAATCAAGGTTGGGTCGCAAGTGTTTAAGAGCACGTTCTACGTGATGGACATCTAACCTGCTTATAGCTGTCTACTTGGTCGACCATGGATTCATGCCGCAGGGGCTGTGACGTCAACCTTGCACTAGAAGCTCAAGTACGTAGCGGATGGTCAAGTTGTGACTGTGCGCGGTGAAGAGGACATATTTGTGAGCCATCTATCTACATTCAAATACGTGGAGATGGATGGTGAAATTCATGAAACCCTGTGTCAGGCATTCGAAGCAGTGAATGTTAGTTCCCTGTATCCTCTGAGTAAAGCTGAAGATAAAGAAGGTACGTCTATTACCTCCTACAAGCAGGCCAAGGAGGTTGTGCAATCAGGCAGAGCCCGGGGCTGGGCAGATTATTGGAGCTGGAAAAGAAGGAAGACAAGTTTGGGCTTGGGTATCAGCCTGATGGGCTCGTCCGTTCATCAGACAACAAGACCATTACCTTTACTAGTGCTGGGTTGCTAGACCGCAACCATATCTGTGCTACCAGTGAAGACGGAGATAGCGAGTGGGATCTGGATAATTGGATCCGCCCGTGTGCACCGGGAGAGAAGCTGCCCAATTGGTCTACGGAAGACATCGTCGAAGTCACCTGGATCGCAAAGTAATTGTTTATTTGTCATTTTTTTTACATACTGCATGTCAAATCCTGTACTCTGCCCAAGGTACAAGGATCCATTGTATGGGCCTCCATGTTTTGAAAGCATTTATTTGTCATAAATAAAGGACATTTTTCGATCAGATCGTTCCTGTTCTTTCAATTTTAATTTTTTTGCACAAATAAAGAAAATGGCAATGTGTTTTTCTTTCTAGCTTTTGGTGTGCGTTTTCTCTAAACAGATTCTGAATGAGCACATCACTTATGCAGTGTCGATCAACCAGATTCCATTGGCAACTCTCCTGCTATGACTGAGCATAACTTCGACAATCCAATCTACCAAGCTGATGAAGAGGTTGAGGAAGATTATGAACTCCCTGAAGAACTGGTCAGGTTGTTGAAGCAAGAAGAAAGAGTTATTCAGCCTCATCAAGAGGAAATCGAGGTTATCAACATCGGCACAGAAGAGGTTAAGAAGGAAATCAAGATAGGTGCCAGCCTGCAGACTGAAGTTAAGAAGGGGTTGATTGAAATGTTGCGTGAATATGTTGACATCTTTGCCTGGTCATATCAGGACATGCCAGGGTTGGATACAGACATAGTTGTGCATCGACTACCGTTAAAAGAAGACTGTCCTCCTGTTAAGCAAAAACTGAGAAGAACTCGCCCCGACATGGCGATGAAGATCAAAGAGGAGGTATAGAAACAGTGGGACGCCGGGATCCTTGCCGTGACTAGCTACCCACCTTGGGTAGCTAACATTGTTCCAGTGCCAAAGAAAGATGGCAAGGTGAGGATGTGTGTAGATTACCGGGACCTGAACAGAGCCAGCCCGAAAGATGATTTCCCTTTACCTCACATTGATGTATTGGTCGACAATACGGCTCAGTTCTCGGTGTTCTCCTTCATGGATGGATTTTCAGGATACAATCAGATCAAAATGTCACCTGAAGACATGGAGAAGACAACTTTCATCACACCCTGGGGCACATTCTGTTATAAGGTGATGCCATTCGGACTGAAGAATGCTGGTGCCACTTATCAACGGGCTATGGTAACATTATTCCATGACATGATCCATAAAGAAATTGAATGTTATGTGGATGACATGATTGCCAAGTCCCTCACAGAAGAAGACCACCTGGTAAATCTGTTGAAGTTATTCAAGTGTCTGAGGAAGTACCAATTGAGGCTAAACCCCAACAAATGCACATTCGGGGTACGATCTGGTAAGCTGCTGGGATTTATTGTAAGTGAGAAAGGGATTGAAGTTGACCCTGTCAAAGTTAAAGCCATTCAAGAAATGCCTGCACCAAAAACTGAGAAAGAAGTTCGAGGGTTCCTAGGTAGATTGAACTACATTTCAAGGTTCATATCTCATCTTACAGCAACCTGCGAGCCCTTGTTCAAGCTATTAAGAAAAGAACAAACGGTCAGGTGGAATGAAGACTGCCAGAGGGCTTTTGATTAAATCAAGGAATACTTACAGGAGCCTCCGATCCTTATGCCTCCAGTTGAAGGAAGACCTCTGATCATGTACTTGACAGTATTAGAAAAGTCAATGGGGTGTGTGCTGGGCCAGCATGACGAGTCGGGTCGAAAAGAGTATGCAATATACTACCTAAGCAAAAAGTTTACCGACTGTGAACAACGTTATTCACTGCTCGAGAAAACTTGTTGTGCTTTAGCGTGGGCTGCTCGCCGACTAAGGCAGTATATGTTGACCCACACTACTTTGTTGATCTCCAAGATGGATCCAGTCAAGTATATATTTGAGAAGCCAGCACTTACCGGGCAGGTTGCAAGATGGCAAATGATTCTCACAGAGTATGATATTCAATACACCTCTCAAAAGGCCATCAAAGGCAGTGTATTGTCTGATTATCTCGCTGAGCAACCCATTTATTGATTACCAGCCTATGAGATTTGACTTCCCTGATGAAGACATCATGTTCATAAAAGCAAAAGATCGTGAAGAGCCTATTCACACTGAAGGGCCTGACCCAGAAGAAGAATGGACTATGATGTTTGATGGGGCTGTTAATATGAATGGTCGTGGTGTTGGTGCAGTTCTCATTACGCCTAAGGGAGTTCACATGCCTTTCTCGGCAAAACTCACCTTTAACTGCACCAACAACGAAGCTGAATATGAAGCTTGCATTATGGGTCTTGAGGAAGCCATTGACCTCAGGATCAAGACTTTGACTGTGTTCGGAGATTCAGCTCTGGTAATTAATCAAACCAATGGAAAATGGTACACGCACCAAGATCATCTGATACCTTATCGGGACTACACAAGGAGGTTGTTGACTTTCTTCACAACAGTCAAGCTTGAGTATATCCCTCGAGACGAAAATCAGTTTGCAGATGCTTTGGCTACCATTTCATCCATGATCAAAGTGCAAGCTGCCAACTTTGTGCCTCAAATTGCAGTATCCAGGCTTGGCAGGCCACCATATGTGTGCTCAGCAGACACTGTCAAAGATGATAAGCCCTGGTACCATGACATCAAATGCTTCTTGGAGGATCAAACATACCCACCTGGGGCATCTTCCAATGATAAGAAGACATTAAGAAGGCTAGCTGGTAGTTTCTTCCTTAACACTGATGGTTCCCTGTATAAGAGAAACTTTGATATGATACTTCTCAGATGCATTGATAGGGCAGAAGCAGACTTGCTGATGCACGAGGTGCACGAAGGATCCTTTGGTACCCATGCTGGAGGGCATGCAATGGCTAAAAAGTTGCTAAGATCAGGCTATTACTGGATCACAATGGATGCAGACTGTTGTGCCTATGCCAGAAAATGTCATAAATGCCAGATTTATGTAGATAAAGTGCATGTGCCTCCCAATCCTCTGAATGTGATGTCTTCACCCTGGCCCTTTGCCATGTGGGGCATTGATATGATTGGCAAGATTGAACCAACTGCTTCAAACGGCCACAGATTCATCCTGGTTGCTATTGACTATTTTACCAAATGGGTTGAAGCGGCATCTTATGCCAATGTTACTCGCCAGGTGGTAGCAAAATTCCTGAAAAGAGATATCATATGTAGATATGGAGTTCCCGAGCGAATCATTACTGATAATGGTTCTAATCTGAACAACAAGATGATGGCAGAACTGTGTCGGGACTTCAAAATCCAGCATCACAATTCCTCTCCTTACCGACCAAAGATGAATGGTGCGGTAGAGGCAGCTAACAAGAATATCAAGAGGATTGTACAGAAAATGGTTATCACCTACAAAGATTGGCATAAGATGCTACCGTTTACGTTGCATGGGTACCGAACGTCAGTCAGGACGTCGACTAGGGCAACCCCCTTCTCTTTAGTCTACGGCATGGAGGCAGTCTTGCCTGTTGAAGTGGAAATCCCTTCACTGCGGGTGCTGATGGATGTCAAGCTTGATGAGGCTGAGTAGGTACGTGCTCGATATGATCAACTATGCCTAATTGAGGAAAAGAGATTAGCAGCTATCTGTCATAGCTAGCTTTATCAAAGGAGAATGAAGCGAGCCTTCGATCAGCAAGTACGTACTCGGGAGTACCAAGTAGGCGAGCTTGTACTCAAGAGGATCATTCTTCCCAGTTCAGATCACAGGGGCAAATGGACCCCAAATTATGAAGGACCATTCATAGTGAAGAAAGTATTCTCAGGCGGAGCACTGATGCTCACCACCATGGATGGCGAAGACTTCCAATACCCTGTTAACTCGGACGCAGTTACAAAATACTTCGCATAAAAGACCCGCTGGACACAAAAACAGAATTATAGTCCAGGCAAAAAAAAGGGAATCCCGGCGAGCTAAAAACAGAATAAAAGCTCGGGCAAAAATTAGGGAAAAATTAAAAAAATGTACACCCGCTGAGTTGAAAAGCCAAATCGGACAACTCAGGCAAAAAAGGGTAGCCCGGTGGATTGAAAACCCGAAAGGGCGATCCACGCAAAATCAGGGAATAAGCGAACAACTGCGCTCCGGTTTATCTGAACCACATCACCACTTTAAACAGCTTGACCATATCAGAAGGGTAGAGATCAGCCCCCTCATTCTCTTCAGAAGGCCGAAGACAGAACAGAAAGTCTTGAGGATATGTCAGTCATAGCAGGAAGGAAACTCTTTGGAATGCCGTGCCATTGCCATTAGGATAGCTTCTTTTCTCAATTTTACAGTAGCTACCTCTTTCCATGTGGTTACTTCCTGATGTAAAATTTTGCCTATTCAGAGGCCAATCAATAAAAAGAATATTCAGTCAAACACCGTGTTATGTTTATTTTGTTTACAAAAATGTCCTGAATTTTTGACAAATAACATTGCATGCGAAACATGTTGCTTTTCAAACTGATAAAAATGACGTTGCAGAGATACTTAACATCGCTTTGAGTGTCAGGTGACAGCAGATGAATAGATCAGGCCGTACCAATCTTGGTGCATGTGTGTGTATTCTGTTATTGCAGGATTTGCAGGTTATCACCGTATCCCCAAGCAGCAGAGGGTTATTCTCTAAGTAGAGGTATTTCCCCGGTAGAGCGCCTGTTTACAAGTGACTTATTCTCAACAGGTATCTGAACACCTGCACTCCCTAGAAGTCGGGTCAATTCCCAGCAGGGGTTAGTAGAAGTCTCCCATCCACAGTGGAGTTGTCAAAAGTTTATTATCCGCAACGGAATCGCTAGAAGTTCTCCTTGCTCAGCAGAGTGGCAGGTAACTTCATTTCCCCACAGAGTCATCGGGATTCTCATTCCCAAGGGATTTCCCTAGCAGAGCAAGAAGAAATTCTCCCTAGTGGAGTCAGAGCAGGATGATCAGATCCTCAGCAGATGTTCAAAGCAGTTAAACGAAGTATACCTCGCACAGAGTCGTCTTTCTTCTAGTGAAAGCTTCTCCGGCAAGCATCAGGTTGCCAACACTTCGTTTCCATCAGAGTTAAAAGCTTTGAGTCCCCAGCAGGTTGCCGGAATCTTCTCCCACAGGTCGCCAGGACTTTATTCCCCATCCAAAGTGGAATTGTCTACTTCCCCAACATAATCAGCCTTTGTCTGTGTTGATACTTATTCAGTGTTTATTCGCACTCTTAGACACTTATCTGATGATTCTGTTTGCTCATCCGCAGTCTCCAGAAGAACTAGCACTCGTCTGTGCTCGCATCTTTATTTGATGCTCATCCTCTTTCGGCACTCATCTGTGCAGTTTCCCCAGTAAAGTCTATATCTACTAGCACTCGTCTGTGCTCGCATCTTAATTTGATGCTCATCCTCTTTCAGCACTCGTCCGTGCCTTTTCCTCAGCAGATTCCTCTTTATTTGAGGTATTCTCCAGCACTCGTCTGTGCTCGCATCTTTATTTGATGCTCATCCCTGCAGCACTCGTCCGTGCATTTTATTTTCGATTCCTCTTTATTTGAGGCATATTCCCGAGAAAGTCGCCGGTACTCGTCCGTACTCGCATCTTTATTTGATGCTCGACCGCATCTCTTAGCACTCGTACGTGTTTTTTACTCCTTTGAAGATTGCTCGTCCGCATCCTTCGACACTCGCCCGTGTCTATTACTTATCTAGTGCTCGTCTGCATGCCCCGACACTCGTCCGTGTTTGGTACTTTCTTTTGAAGATCGTATGGAATAAGCTGATACTCGTCCGTATCAATATCAGAAGCACTCGTCCGTGTTTCTTGGATTATCGTCCGGTACTCGTCCATATCGTCGACTTATGACACTCGTCTGTGTTCTTTGATGATCATTCCAATGCTCGTCCGCATTGAAGAGGATGAAAATCCTGACGGTGGGATTAAGACGTCAAAACAATTCCCGGAGCCTGCGTAAGGGTTATCCGAAGAAGACTCGTCCGTCTTATTCCACTTATCTGCGTAAGGATTCGTGAAGAGGTTGAAAACCCTGACGGTGGGATTAAAACGTCAAAACCATTTCCGGAGCCTGCGTAAGGGTTATCCGAAGAAGACTCGTCCGTCTTATTCCACTTATCTGCGTAAGGATTCGTGAAGAGGATTCGTCCATCCTAGTTGCATGTCTATCCCACAGACTTATATGCATTCCCGGAGCCTGCGTAAGGGTTATCCGAAGAAGACTCGTCCATCTTATTCCGCTTATCTGCGTAAGGATTCGCGAAGAGGATTCGTCCATCCTAGCTGCATGTCTATCCCACAGACTTATATGCATTCCCGGAACCTGCATAAGGGTTATCTGAAGAAGGCTCGTCCGTCTTATTCCGCTTATCTGCGTAAGGATTAGTGAAGAAGATTCGTCTATCTCAGGTTACTTTGAAGATTCTTAAGGACTCATCCGCTTTCTGCACCTGGCGTCACAGGTCACAAGAAGACTCGTCCGTTTCATGTTTCATCAGAACCTTTGGTTTCGTTGGAAGGAGCTCGTCTGCTCATCTCTCAGCTCAGTTGCAACGTCATTGGATTGGGTTTATTTCCCATTTCTTGTTTTCTGCATCAGAGCGCAAATCTCCGTTTTCTTGGGTATTCAACCACAGTTTATCTTGAACGTTCGAAAGCGGAAGCAATCGTCCTTTTCAAATCAATGGTTGCTTGAATAGGGGCAGCTGTAGAACCTCAAATTTGCCCTCTTCATTTTAAGCATCATAATACACCATTTGCATCATAAGCATATCATATATATAGCATTATAGCATAGAAAAATAAAGCATGACAAGCATCAAGCCCTAGCATGAGGCATATGGCCATCTGGGGAGCTGTTGAAGGCTATTTAAGCCAATGCAAGGGTTCCAATGGATTTGTGGGAGGCCTATGATGAGTCTAGACTCCTTTGGCCAGGCCAAGTTCACTTGCAAAAGATCAGAAGATTGCTTAATCATCACAAGTTTCAAGACAATGCAAGGCTCCTAAGCAGTGCAACCAAATTAGGGTTTTGGCTTCAAGGGCCTTAACCTCATAATTTTGGCCAACTATTTTGGGCAATGTTTTCTATATGATAAGAGGTTCCTACATGTCAATTTTCATGGAAAAATTCCAAGTGGAAGTCATTCATTGCCTCAGTTACTTGCAGATGAAGCAGAAAGTCAACTGTGCCATTCCAAGGGGTCTAACTTTTTTTGGCCAAATGAGGTCTATTCAATGTTATAAGATGTTTGGTGAGCTTAAAGTACAAGAATTTTGGTGGTTTGAGGGGTTTTGGCAAAAGTGCACAAAGTTGGTCATGGAAAAGTTAATATTTTTGGCTATTTTGACCTAAAACTTCACAAGGCCTTAACTTGATCAAAGAATCTTCAAATGGACCCAAAGTAAACATGAAAGTTGGAGAGTAAGGGCTGCCATTTTTAAAAAAGTACAAGAGCATTTTCTGGAGATTTATAGATTTTTCTATAAGTCCCTCGAAAATTTGAACATTCTAGGGCAAATTCCAAAATTTCAAGGCCAAGCCATTTGCACAAAGGCTCAAAAATGGATAGTTTGCTATGCTATGTCCAAAGTAAGTTTACACAATCAAAATGCATCCCATTTAGGTCATTTGGCTCAAAGAAAAGTGGAAAAATTCATGCACATGAAAAAGTTCCATAAAACTTGCATTTTACACTTGAATTTGCACAAGGCATGGCAATTGTGTGATAGCTTACATCCAAGGGCTGAAGTTGTTTGCTGGGAATCATTGGTGGGATGGTGAATGCACATGCAAGAGAGGCCAGCAAATCATGAGCTTGGCATGCCTATGGCACACTTGGGCCAAAATTGCATTTTCACAAAAATCAGCCCTCTCTCACGTGCATTTGTTCTAACCCTTTTGCATTGCCATATATATTCCATAACAATCAGAATTAGGGTTAGAGGCAACCAGAATACACACTCATTCTCTCATTCTCATCTTTTATGCAAAATTGCTCATTCTCCACAAACTCTTGCTACAAGAATCCATTCACAAAACTCTTGCTGGATTCTTAATCCTCATCACTCATAGATCATTTCCATACCATTTATTTGGATTATTCTTCAAGAATCATCCATTTCTCATTTCTTGTGCACATTTGCATTTTGTGCCATAACTTTTGATCTAGGCAAGCTTTCTTCAATCCAAGACCACATTCATACTCCTTTCCTCTCAAGGATCATTAAGCACCCATGGATCTAGATTTATAGTGAAGTTTGCTCAAGTGGCCATTTGAGAAGCTTTGAAGCATAAGGAAGCACATTGCTGGATTTACAAGTTTGCAAAGCCTTAGATGCATTTATTTTGCATCTAAGAGGATAAGGAGATCATTTGCCATCATTTTATACCATTCTTGACTTCAAATTTTGAACACCACCTCAGGTATGCTCAAATTTCGAATCTCATAGAAATGTGTTTGGTTGGGTGTTTTGGAATCCTCATGTTGTGCTGGTTACGATGCTCTTTGTAGTTTGTAAAATGGTTGAGTATTCACAAAGTTATGGTGATTTAAAGTTTCATGGACAATTTTATTTTCATTCATATCTTGATTTTCTTTGAGTTTTAATTCAATCCAAGCATGTATTCTTGTTTAATGATGTTAGATTATGTATTCTGGAGAGTTTCATGGCCGGTCGTGGCTTGGTTTGAGATTTCATGAAGTTAGGGTTAGGGTTTGTTCATTAATGGTGGTGAGAAGTTAGGTTTTGTTTTCATGAAGAAGAAGGTGCAGATTCAGCGCTATCTGCACCCCCCATGCGCGGCCCATTGTGTTTTTTTAACTAAGCATAGTTGCTCTTCACACCCCCTTGGCCCATTTGCTTTATTTTCATTTTTTTTCCTTTACCAATTTATTCCATTTGCTTTTAGTTCATTTAAAATATTTCTTTAACTCTAAAAAATCCAAAAACATTTGTATGCACTCCTTGATTCATCTAGTTTTTTATCATAATTTTTCCAGATTTTTATTTTCATCCCACGTGGCCAAATAAATTCAACATTGAGCATTGCTTTCTTGTGGACTCTCATAGACCAATCTGCCTTGTCCAATTTCTATTTTTCTCATCCTTTAATCTATGAACCCCATTCTTTTTGCATTCAAATTCTAAGTCACTCTACTATCTTCATGATTTATCCTGGATTTTTCACAAATTTCCTTGCTGGACTTTGCTTGAGTTACTTGTGCCTTAATTTTCAAAACCCTAAATGGTGATACCTTGCATCCTTGAGCTTCATTGACCTAGTTTGGTGCTGTATTTTTGCAAACCCTTTTGGATTCTCATTCCTTTGTGTTTGGAGAGTACTTTGCTGTTTGGGTAGATTTTTTAAATGCTTGGATCTTTTTCTTGGGTATTTTCTTCCTCACCTTGCCTTGTTTTGCATTCTTTGAGTCTTCTAGTCTCTTTTAAGTTTAGAAGGGCACTTGTGCCAACTTCTCTTCATATTTTAGGGTCCTTTAGAGGTCTATGGTTGCTCCTGGTCTTAGGATAGGGTTTGAGTCTCCTTGAGTCTTGGTGTTGGGTCTCTTTTATGTGCTTTATTTCTTTAAGTGTTAAGCATGCCTTCATTGCACTTGTTTCACTTCTAATCATCTCAATGTGATCTTATGTTGCTTTGCTTATCATCTTGTGAGCTCATTTCCATGCCTATATGCTTGAGTAACTTCTGACTTGTTGGTTTATGCCTTGATTTTATGTTATTACACAAATCTTGCAGGGGCTATGGTAAGTTTGAGATGTGGGAATTGAGTTCCACATCTCCATTTCCCATCTCCTCTCATATTGTTTATATGGACTAACATCTTCTTGTTGGGCTTAGGCCTTTCTCATCTCTCCTTTTATCTTCTTCTTCTTCTCTTGAGATCCTTTTTAGGTTAGAAAGACTTCACAAACCCTAGGAACTGCATGCATGCTAACTTAGGATAGAAACTTCCCCCTAGTTTTTTCCCTTTTGCTCCTTTGGTTCTCTTTATCTTCTCATCTCATAATCATAAAAAACACTCTAATAACTTTGAAGTGATGCATTGATCCATAGCCTTATTCCATAAGGTATGCTTGTAGTCTTCCCATCTTGGGATAGTACAAGTTTACCTTGTGATGCACAAGTCTGATCAAGGTATCTTCTTCATAAAAGAAAAGTCTAAAAAAAAACACTTCTTCATCTGTAAATAACCAAAAGCACTTAATAATTAAGTAAGTTAGTGATCTTAGGCCCTAATCTTTGGGTTCAAGTTTTGGGGATCTTCTCCTTACTTGAGTGTGCTTGTTCTATTATTCCATCTTGGAATGCAGTGACAAGTGCACATTCCATTGATGAGAGCTTGAGTTCACTTCCTTGTGACACACTCATAAAAGCTTCTAAAAAACACCAACAAACAATAAGCATCTTTCCTTCGGGAATTCTTTTCTCATCTCCTTCGCTCCGTACGCGAACTTGCTCCTACTTGTCATTTTGCAAGACGGTAACGCACTCGTCGTCCGAGCCTGCAACACTTGAGCATTGACATAGGCAGTTCAAGCCTTAATTCACAAGCAATTTCCTTTGGTACCCCTAGTTAGGGGAACTACGGCGTCTCTTATCCTCATTATCCTGATGAGGTACGTAGGCAGCGGGGTAGGGCCCGTTCGAGCACAATCTTTATTTTCCCTACATTTTTCCTTTCTTTTCTTATTCATTTCCTTTCTCAGGTTTTTTTTTCCAGTTCATTCCTTTTCTTTTGCTGCAGTTTTCATACCCTCACCCTTTGAAACAGTTTCTTTTGCAAGCGTGGATCCCGTCGGGTACGGCTGACGATCTGGGTGCTAATACCTTCCCAGGTCGTAATCGACTCCCGAACTCAGTCTCTTTGGTTCGTAGGACCTGTGCCCTTTCTCTTTCTTTCTTCTGGTTTGCGCAGCATTACCATTCCCTTTCTTCGGGATAAAAATGCCTGGCTGGCGACTCTATTCTTTTTCCGCGCCACTTTCGCGTTTGTACCAGGATGGAAATCCGGGGAGCGACATTGTTCTCTGATGTGCGGCGAGGAGGAGAATGATTCCTCTTTAGTTTTTTTTCCTTGTTTATTTAGGATTTGTTTGTTTTTTATTTGGCTTTTGTTAATTGTTTTATTTTATTTTATTTGTATTTAACAAAACCTAATTATTTATTTATGATCTGGAAAGCCATTGGGTTGGATCAAGTGATATTTGTTCTCACCTCCATATTCAGCGGACAACCCTTTTTTTATTTCATTTTTGTTTTATTTTGTTTATAGATTTGTATGAATTTTATTCCTTTATTTTATTTTTATCTTTATTGATATTATTCTTTTGGTACACCCTTTAAATATATTCCATTATTTTTAATGTTTTCTAGTTTTTATTGAGAGGTTTTTGTTTACCATTTAGACATTTATTGTTTTCGATTTTTTTATTTTTGGGGCCAATGATATGATAAAAAATCAAGTGGTCTACCCGATTTCATTAAATCGGTAGAACTTGATTAATATGAGGTCTAGATAGTTAGATTTATTTTTTAATTACCATTTATTTTTTATTTCGATTATTTAATTTGGTTTAATTTATTTATTGTATTATTCCAACTATTCACCATATTATCAGTTTAATTTATTATTTCGTATTCTATTCTGATTTAATTTTCGCAATTTAATTTATCAATTTAATTTAATTTACTATCAATTTAATCAATTTAATATATTATATCATATTTGTTATTCTATTTCTGCAATTTAATTTAGTCAATTTATTTAATTTATTTATCGCATTCCAACAAATCGATTCGACTCCTCATAGAACGATTTCAGCTTTAAATCGATCCTAAGGAAGTTAACGAACAATATTTCGACGCGTCTGAATAAAAGGTCTAACGCCTCCGAATAGTTGCCGTTAATTTATTTTTTGCCGCATTTTATCGCTTTAATCGATTCGCAAACTCATGTAAGCCGAGCGCACCGTGCCTCGCCATTAAATCCTTCCAACTCGAATATTCAAATTTTTTTTTTTATATATTTAAATAACGGAAAAACTGAATTCTGGAGTCTCGCATTCCTCGAATTCTTGAATGAACGCTCCTGAGGCTCGCCCCACGGGACGTGGTTCATTCGCCATTTTGTTCCTAAAACACTAATCGTATCAAACATTTTTTCAAACGAATATTGTTTAAATCCTTTCTATCTCGCAAACAAGCTAGCACTTTCGTCTCCTATCGCGAGCAGACAAGCCATTGCTTAGAAGTTAGAATGCGGTCTAAATAATCATTCATTAAAACAAACCAACCAACCAACCTTAGAACCATGAACTACGAAGCTCTGACTTTCCCATTTCACAAGGGAATACGTAGGCACACGGATCTTACTCCTTGCCGAGCTCCCTAGGAACAAAACAACCCATTTCCCGTAACCTTATATTAGAATCGTTCGCATTTATTTTTTATTATTCGAAGAAAACAGAAATCATAAGTCAACATTAGATCGCAAGTTAAACTAAGAGGTTCCCGTTGAGTACAACGGATGTAAGGGGTGCTAATACCTTCCCCTTACGGAATCGACTCCCAAACCTAGAATCTGGTTTCAAAGACCTTGTTCTATCCATCCGTTTTTTCAAAAGGTTTCTCGATGTTTTCCTTTTCCTTAATTGGAATAAAATAAGTTCGGTGGCGACTTTGTTGTTTTAATTTTCATCCCGGTAATTTTTATCGCGAGGTCATATTTTTTGATGTGCGACACTCACTTCTGAGGGACACAATCACATCAAGGCCTTACGCATTACCATGGAGTGTAAGGGAGTTGTTCTATCACATGTCCTGGTAGATACAGGCTCTTCTCTCAATGTTCTCCCTAAGAAGGCCTTAATGAAGCTGAATGTTGATGGCATTGTTTTACGACCCAGTGATTTGATTGTGAAAGCCTTTGATGGGTCACGGAGGTTTGTGTTTGGAGAGGTGGAGCTATCGGTAAAGATTGGGTCTCAGGTATTCAAGAGTACATTCTATATTATGGATATCCAACCCGTTTATAGTTGTTTGCTAGGAGGTCCTTGGATTCATGCTGCAGGCGCAATAACATCCATGTTGCATCAAAAGTTAAAGTATGTGGTAGACGGCCAAGTTGTTACTGTATGCGGGGAAGAAGATATTTTCGTAAGCCATCTGTCGACCTTCAAATACGTGGAAATGGATGGGAAGATCCATGAGACACTTTGACATGCTTTTGAGACAGTCAATGTTAGTACTTTGTCTCCGGTTGCTGCAGTTCAAAGCAATGAGAATGAAGGGACTCTTATCTACTCCTACAAGCAAGCTAAGGAAGTAGTCCAATCCGGAAATGCCCAGGGCTAGGGAAAATTGTTAGAAGTGGAAAAGAAGGATGACAAGTTTGGTTTTGGATACCAACCTGGATGGTCTAGCTGGTATCAGGGCAGTAGGTCTATAACATTCACTAGCGCTGGAATGCTCGACTACAACAACATTTGTGCAACCAATGAAGATGAGGATAGTGACTGCGACTTGGATAACTGGATTCACCCATGTGCACCTGGGGAGGAGCTCCGGAACTGGTCTGCTAAAGATTTTGTTCAAGTTACTTGGCAGTCAAAGTAATTTTCTTGTTTCCATTTTTTTATCATATTGCATGTCAAATCCTGCACTCTGCCCAAGGTGCATGGATCCATTTGTATGGCCACCATGCTTTTAATGCATTCATTTTTACCATGAAATAAAGGACATTTTTCAAGCAAATTGTGTTCTCTTTCTTTTGTTTCTAAAATTTTTCACAAAAAAAAAAACAAATAAAGTGGAAATGTTTTCTTTTTTCAGTGTTTTGTATGTTTGCGTCTCTTTTGAAAAGAACAGATTCTGAAATAAGCACATCATTTGTGCAGTGATGATCATTCGGATTCCTGTGATAACGTTCCTGCTATGACCATGCATGACTTCGACAATCCTATCTACCAAGTTGATGAAGGGGTTCAGGAAGACTGTGAACTCCCAGAAGAATTGGCTAGATTGTTGAAACAAGAGGAAAGGGTCATTCAGGCTCATCAGGAAGAAATAGAGATCATCAACATCGGGTCTGAGGATGTAAATAAAGAGATAAAGATTGGGGCCAGTCTGCAGGCCGAGGTAAAGAAGGAATTGATTGGTATGCTACGTGAATATGTGGATATCTTCGCCTGGTCGTATCAAGATATGTCGAGGTTGGATACCGACATTGTTGTACATAAGCTTCCATTAAAGGAAGACTGTCCTTCGATAAAACAAAAGCTGAGAAGAACTCGCCCTGACATGGCGATGAAGATCAAGGAGGAAGTTCAAAAGCAGTGGGATGTTGGGTTCCTTGTTGTAATTAGTTACCCACCTTGGGTAGCTAACATTGTGCCTATACCAAAGAAAGATGGCAAGGTCCAGATGTGCATTGATTATCGGGATCTAAACTGAGCAAGTCCAAAGAATGACTTTCCATTACCTTACATTGATGTGCTGGTAGATAACACCGATCAGTTCTCGGTATTTTCTTTCATGGATGGCTTCTCCGGGTACAATCAGATTAATATGGCACCGGAAGACATGGATAAAACGACGTTCATTACCCTGTGGGGTACATTTTGTTATAAGGTTATGCCCTTTGGGTTGAAGAATGTCGGGTCAACGTATCAACGGGCTATGGTAACTTTGTTCCACGACATGATACACAAGGAAATTGAGTGCTATGTGGACGATATGATTTCCAAGTCCCGGGACGAAGAAGAACACCTGGTCAATCTCAAGAAGCTTTTTGACAGATTGATAAAGTACAGATTAAGGTTGAATCTAAACAAGTGCACTTTCGAAGTGAGTTCCGGTAAATTGTTGGGTTTTATTGTTAGCCAAAAGGGATTGAGGTAGATCCTGCAAAAGTAAAAGCAATACAAGACATGCTTGCACCAAAAACAGAAAAAAGAAGTGTGTGGGTTTTTAGGGAGATTGAACTATATTTCTCAGTTTATATCTCATCTAACTGCCACATGCGAGACAATCTTCAAATTGTTAAGAAAAGAACAAACGGTCAGGTGGAATGAGGACTGTCAAAGAGCCTTTGAAAAGATAAAAGAATATTTGTAGGAGCCTCTGATTCTAATGCCTCTAGTTCCAAGACAGCCACTTATCATGTACTTGACTGTGTTAGAAGGGTCGATGGGGTGTGTTCTTGGCCAACATGACGAGTCTGGTCGAAAAGAGCATGTTATTTATTACCTTAGAAAAATGTTTACCGACTGTGAATCCCGTTATTCATTGCTCGAGAAAACTTGTTGCGCTTTGGCATGGGCTGCTCGCCGACTGAGACAGTATATGTTGACCTATACCACATTGCTAATCTCAAAAATGGACCCTGTCAAGTATATTTTCGAGAAACCAGCATTAACCGGAAGGGTTGCAAGGTGGCAAATGATATTAACAGAGTATGACATACAGTATACTTCCCAGAAAGCCATCAAAGGAAGTGTATTGTCAGATTATCTTGCACAACAACCGCTTGAAGACGATTAACAGCCGATGAAGTTTGATTTCCCTGATGAGGACATCATGTACCTCAAGGCAAGAGATTGCGAGGAACCACTTCCAGAGGAGGGTCCTGACCCTGAGTCCAAATGGAAGTTGATGTTTGATGGGACAGTCAATATCAATGGACGCGGAGTTGGTTTTGTTCTTAATACTCCCGAAGGTGTTCACTTTCCCTTCACTGCCAGAATTACTTTTGGCTGCACCAACAATGAAGCGGAGTACGAGGCGTGTATAATGGGAATAGAGGAGGCCATTAATCTTCGGATTAAGACCCTCGAGATATTCAGAGATTCAGCCCTCGTTATCAACCAAATTACTGGCAAGTGGTATACACATCAAGAACATTTAATTCCTTATAAGGATTATGCCAGAAGACTGTTGACGTTCTTCACAACAGTTAAGCTTCAATATATACCACGAGATGAGAATCAATTTGCCGATGCATTGGCTACTCTTTCTTCGTCCATCAAAGTCTTGTGTTGGAACTATGTGCCCAGGATTGACATTTCCAGGCTTGACGCACCAGCTTATGCTTTCTCTGTAGAAGCAGTGTCTGAGGAGAAACCTTGGTACTTTTATATCAAGATTTTCCTGGAAAAACAAGAATACCCAGCTGGGGCATCATCCAATGACAAGAAGACCTTGAGACGACTTGCTGTGAGCTTCTTCTTGAATGCAGACGGAGCTCTGTATAAGAAGAACTTTGACATGGTCCTGCTCAGATGCGTGGATAGACACAAAGCAGACTTGTTGATGCAGGAAGTCCACGAGGGATCCTTCGATACTCATGCAGGAGGACATGCAATGGCTAATAAGTTATTGAGATCAGAGTACTATTGGCTAACAATAGATGCAAACTGTTGTTTGTACGCCTGTAAGTGCCACAAGTGCCAGATATATGCAGACAAGGTGCATGTACCTCCAAGTCCGCTCAACGTTATGGCATCTCCTTGGCCCTTTTCTATGTGGGGCATTGACATGATCGGAAAGATAGATCCTACTGCCTCAAATGGTCATCGCTTCATCTTGGTCGCGATCGATTACTTTACCAAATGGGTTGAAGTAGCATCTTATGCTAATGTCACTCGCCAAGTGGTAGCCAGATTTCTGATAAGAGACATCATTTGCAGATACAGAGTGCCCGAGCAAATCATTACTGATAACGGTTCCAACTTGAACAAAAAGATGATGGCAGAACTGTGCCGGGACTTCAAGATTCAGCATCATAATTTTTCTCCTTACCGGCCAAAGATGAATGGCGCGGTAGAGGCAGCTAACAAGAATATTAAGAAGATTGTGCAGAAGATGGTTGTTACTTACAAAGATTGGCATGAGATGTTACCATTCGCGCTGCATGGGTACCGAACATCAATCAGGACGTTGTAAACACCCCAAATTTGACCTCACCCATTCACACCATGGCTTGTGATCTTTTCATATGCATAAATCCAATCATAGCATCTCATACCACATTTTTGATTCATTGCATTGGTTCAAAGCCATCTGCATCTAGGGTTTGTGATCTGAGCAATCCAAGAGCTTCTTGAGCCACTCCAAAGGTCACCAATCACTTCAAAGGGGTCCATGTATGTTCAAGCATCATATTATATCTCCTCAAAGTCAATAATGTCAAAGAATCACAAGAACTGAGAATGGCATGGAAGCAGAGCCAGGTTTGACTGCATAAATGACCTAGAATTAGGGTTTTGGTTTCAGAGGCCATAACTCCAAATTTTTTGGTCATTCTTGTTTCTATTGGTCTCTATATGGTATAGGGATCATGCATATCAATTTTCATGAAGAAATTCCATGGGGAAGTCATCTGATCAAGAGTTGACTTTTTGAGCAAGCCAGTGTAAAATCAGGGCATCTGAGGCCCCCAATGACCCAACCAAAGGGTGTTCTTCATCATTTTGATTGTGTATGATCTTTATTTGATCATAAAAGATGTTGGAAGTTCACAAAATTGAAGAATCTCAAGTCATTTGCAAAGTTGACTTTTTGGGAAAAGTTGACTTATAATGAAAATTGCCATTTTGGGAAACTTTTTCAACCCTTGCTTTTTGATTCAAAAATGCTTCAAATGAAAAAACTTTGGTCATGAAAGTTGTAGAATGGATCATTCCCTTTTCAAAAAGTACAAGAACTTGACCTAATTCATTTTGGATCAAAAGTTATGGCTTGTCAAAGTTGGCCAAAATCACAAAATTTGAAGTTTTCTACCAAAGAGGCATTTTGCAAAATGGTATGATCAAGTGTTCTAAAAGCCTCAAATGTGTACCAAATTCTTCACAACATGATCACATGACCTCTAAAATTCAGAATGGGCCAAAGGATCACTCATTTTCATGACTTATGGAGCAAGAAATTTCAAAAGGAGCAAAAGTGAAGCAAGTTGCAAAACCTCACTCAAGTTCTAATCCACTTTCTTGCTGACATCAGAACTAATCCTAGGGCTCTCCACACTTCTTGCTGCGCAGGACACCCCACTTGTCCTTGGCTAGCTATGAGCCCACACCTCTCTTACACAAATTTGACATTTTGGCAACTTGAGCCATACCAATCACAGCAGTGCACATCAACTCATCTGACCTATCACACTTGTTTATACAAACCAAAAGCAAGCCATTTCACTCAACACTTCAAGCTGAAACACACCCAAGCCATAGTTATCACTTTTTGCTCCAACTTGCAAAAGCATTCGAAACACTCAGCACAAGCCTGAAACACACAAACAAACTTCACAAACAAACTCAGCATGCTTCACTGATCAAAAACCACCCATCACCATAGCCCGAAAGTCACTGAAACCAAAACACGATCACCACCCTCCCTTGAACAGAACTTCTGCCATCTCACAAACCAGCCATCCTCAAAGCTTTCTAAGCTTCATTTCATCATCAGAGGGTTCAAAGGAGTGGACTTGCAGCAAAGGAAAGGCCAGAAAGCTCAGGACCAGGAGTTTCCATCTCAGGTAGCCATCTCAAACTTCTTTCCAGAAACTCCATTTTAAGTTCTTAAATGATTCTATGTACTCCCCTGATCATGGGGATATGATTATTTTTGAAAATGGTTGAGAAACCAGGATGTATGATTGCTCTGAAACTTTTCTGCCCTAAATGTGTTTTGCTTCGATTTGCATGATTAATGGATGAAAAATGATTTTTGTTTGGGGGTTTTGATTCAGTGTTGAATGGGGATGGATTCTGGGCAATTAGATTTCATTTTCATGGCGTTTTGAGAAAGTTAGCAACTTTCAGGTGAGGGTCTGGCCGGAGAAGACGACCGGAAGTCTTCTCCGGCCACCTGAAAGTGTTTAGGGTTAATCAGAGTCATTAATGCAAGTTTGAATGTGGAGCGTTGGATAGGTTGACCAGGGCTGACCCGCGCGTGTTTGAGTGGCTAGGATGCATCATTAGAAACCCTAATCTTCATTAACTTAATTTAATTCAGTTTAATTAATTAAAAATGAAAATTAACTCAGTTTGAATGACAACCCTTAGATCTGGCGCCAGTCTTTCCCTCCATTCCAAGTTTAAATGCTGACCCCAGGATGCGCTGACTTTTCATTTAATTCAATTTTATTTGCATTTAAATTCATTTGTTTTGTTCATTTTATTAAAAATAGTAAAAATCATTGAAAAATTCTGAAAATTTTTATTCAAGCTTTTATTAATTTTCAGAAACCAAAAACATTTTTATTTTATTTTTTGCATTAAAAAAATTATTTTTAAATCATTTAAAAGTTTATTTTTAATTGATTAATGAGAATTAATTTATTAAAAATACTTTTAGGTATTTAAAAATCACAAAAAAATTCATGAAACATTTAAAATCATTTAGAAACATTGTCCAACCTTCAAACCAAATTTCTTTTTTGATCTTGATGTCTTTTGACAATTTTCCATGGAATTAATTTCATTTCAAGACATTATTTTGATCCAATATTCAAATATTCATTTCTGCCTAGCCTTTAAGAGTTGGACTTTGATTCTTTTTGCATTGCATCTTGTTTTGCATGTAGTTTATAGGATTAAATTGGCATGAATTGACCTTGCATTTCCTATTTGTTTGGCATTTTTCTTGACAAGGTACCTTAAAACCCTAACAATCTTGAGAAATTCATAACCCTCATTAGGTTAAGAGTTAGAACCCCTCCTTTGGGCAGTGAGTTTGTATAGGTTTAGGGTTCCTTTGAATGCATTTTCAATTTTTTATTATGATGTTTGCTTCTGGTTTTGATTTTTGTTTTGTGCATTGATCATAAACCCTAATTTGGGCTTTCATTTGCATCCATCTTCCATTTGCTTGCATACCATGACTTGCCATGACATTTTGTGCATCCATTTGATTTATAATACATCTTAGGACATATTAGAATCATATTTGATCATTGCATCTTTCATTTGCCATGTTGTATGTCATTTGCATTTTATAACTTTTCATGTATGTTCATGGTTCTAAGCATGCTTCTCTTGCATCCATATGCTTGTATGATCATCCTCATGCCTTGTTTCATGCTTGAATCATCTCATATCATCATTAACATCACATACATGCTTCTGGTTTTGGTTTGCATCATGCCATTGCATCTCATTTGCATTGCATTTCATTCTTTTCACTAACTTTTCAGGTGGTAAGTTACTTTGAGAAGTGAATTTGCCTTCACTTCTCACAATTTCTTTTCATCTCCTTTTATGCATCATTGTTGCACTTTGTCTTGTGTTTGAGATTGAGCTTGCTCATTCTTGCTCTTCTTACTTTATTTCTTCAAGTGACTTGTCTTCTTAAATGAAGCAAGTTACTTTGCTTCCCTTTGCTCCTTTCATCTGCTTCCTGGTGGCTCCTCTGAAGATCTTTCTTGTAAACCTCACAAACCTTAGGAACAACCAAGCATGACAATAATTAGGGTTTTGATTAGTTCCCCATTTAGATTTTACCTTTGTATCTCATTGAGTCTTCTCTTCTCATCTCATAATCAGGGACTAAACCCTAAAGGCTTTAAGGCTTTGTGATTAAGCTTATGCCTGCATCCTTCTATTAGGATGGAGTGTATAACTTTAATCCTAAGTGTTAAACCCTTAATGTGTTTAACTCCTTTAATCAATTCACTTAATAACCATCAAGACATCAAGCTTGTAACTTGGGCCTTGCATTAGGGTTGTAATTCTTCCTTAATTGGTTAAGAAGGACTAACCCTAGTGTTAATGGACAAGTCCCCCTCAAGTTGTCTTACAAACCCTAAAAATCACTTCATCATCTCACCATTAACTAAAATCCACTCAATAAAGGCTTTGTTCTGTCATGAGTTTAATCCCTAATCATGGATTAAGTTGAGGAGCTTTCCTCAGCTTAAACACTCTCATCTATTATCCTTCTATTAGGATGGTGTAATGAGTCTGTTTAATCCCTGATTGTGGCTTAATCTCATTACTTAACACTAAACAAAAACAACAAAAACATCTAAATAAATACAAGTAGGTTAATGATCTTAATCCTACATCATGGTGATTAAGTGTGAGAAGCTGACTTCACACTTAAGGTGTTCTCATTACCCCTAATCAGAGGGAAGATGTGATGTGTTTACTAAATCCATTGGTTTAGGCTTAAGCTCATTAACTTATGACAAACTTTCAAAAGCAATAAAAGACTGAAAACCCAAAAACAAACAATAATCGTCTCCTCCGGGATTCTTTTCTCATCATCTTCACTCACAAACGGGAACTTGCTTCTTCTGTCTAATGCAAGACAGTTTGCACCTGAGCCAGACAGGTTATACACTTGAGCATAGACAAGCAAGCAGTTCATAAGTCAATTTACCTTTCAGTCTCTTTGGGTCGAACTACGGTGTTCTGACTTCCTCATTGCACGAGAGGATACGTAGGCATAACCTAACAGTTATCGAACAAAAGTCTCTGTATATTCCCCCTCTTTCCAGCATCATTTTCTTAGCCTCATTATCTTGGGCATTTCACTCTTGTTCTTACACTGACACTACACTTATACACTTCACTTCATTACACTGACACTTGTACATCCTTTTCCAGCTCTTGATACACAAATTGCACAGACACTACCCCTTTAAAACACAAATCTTTTAAGCGTGGATCCCGTCGAGTACGACGGACAATCTGGGTGCTAATACCTACCCAGGTTGTAACCAACCCCCTTTCTCAGTCTCTCTGGTTCGCAACCGTCTTATCCATATCTTTCTAGGTCTATGCAGCATTACCTTTCCTTCGGGATAAAAATGCCTAGCTGGCGACTCTTTTCACTTCATCCTTTCGCCGACCGTTCGCGTCTGTACCTCATGTGAGCCAGTCTCATCTGTCGGGAGCGACAGCTTGGCGACTCTGCTGGGGACCCTTATACTGTAACCAGGGCTTCTGGTTCTTTTTGTGGGTTCCTCCTAGCGCTTGTTTGATTTGTGTTTACTGGGGTGTTATGTGCTATTTGTGTTTATATAGTTGCTTTTATTCATTGCTTTATGTACAGTTATTTATTGCTTTCTTTACAGCTTTATATACATCATACTGTCATACTGTTTTGGCTGGATCTGGTTTTGTTGCTTTAGTGGGTGGGGTTCTATTGAGAGTTAAGGTCCTATACCTGGGACCTGAGTGACACCTAGGCTAGAGTGGTTCATGTTCTTTCCCATTCCATTTCGGTCTAGTGCGGGAATACGAAACACGGTTCAGATATAGGTTTCTTCTTGAGAACTCTGTGCTACAGATTTCCTGTAGTGCTAGGGCTATCTGGGAAGCCTGCTAAGTCTGGATGACCTTTATTATGACCTTCAGAAAATGAGGTGAATTAGAGGAGGAATTTTTATGGTTATTGTAAACACTGTACCTCCGGGTTAGAAGTGTTTACACTTCTCATAACTAATCCAAGTCTGAGGATCCTTGTTCTAGAACACCACCTGTGAGGGGGTTGGGCTGTTTACAGGTTTGCAGGTACCCTTGACCTCAGCATACCCTGTTACTTTGTTTTGATTAAGAGTACTCCATTTTGGGACAGTTCTTGTGATTTTAACCCTGGACATGTGACTCTTTATTTGAGTCCCCCACCTTGGTTACTGGACTTATGAACCCCTATCTGGATTTCTTGAACATACATGGGCCTTATATCAAAGCAGTAATCAGATCCAGCTTGATCACGAACCCTTGCATATCATTTGCATACATCATCATTGCATCATTTAACATTTGCTTATTTGATTTTCAGGGTATCCATATTACATTTGGCTTGGTTTTGACCCCTTCATCTGCATAGACCCCTGTTCACCAGCTATCTGCTTCAGCCACATTCATCAGCTACCTGCTTCAGTCACCTGCATCACCAGCATCAGCCTATCAGTGGCTCACCCTCTGGTATCAGTCATCATCATCAGCATCTGTTTCAGCTCTTCTTCAGCAACATGGCACCCAAGAAGAGCAACATCTCATATCATTTCTTTGAGCCCGAGTTGACTGGCATCAGGAAGATCCAGGCCCTTATTACTCCAGACCATATACCACTATTCAGATAACATTTTGGAGGCATCCTTGATGTGGTTATGGATTTGGACCCTTCTCAGAGGAGCTTGATTCACACTTGTCTACAGTTCTATGATCCTCCTTTGAGATGCTTCACCTTCCGGGATTTTCAGTTGGGGCCTTTATTAGAGGAGTATTCATCACTGGTTGGAGTACCTGTCAGGGGTGGTATCCCTTTCAACCCAGAAATGGTTTTTCCCAGCAATGAAGAAGTGGCAAAGGCACTATATCTGGAACCTTTTCTGATTGAGCAGAACATGACAACAAAAGCTGGAATCCCTGGGCTTCACTTGGACTTCTTGATCTCTCAGGCCATCCTGAAGGCCTCCTTGGGAGAATGGAGGGCAGTCTGTGCACTGTTGGCCCTCAGCATATATGGAATCATACTGTTTGCTGATGAGCCCAAATTTGTCAGCAAGAGTGCCATCCATCTGTTCCTTCTGAAGAACCCAGTACCCACTTTGCTGGGAGATTTCTATTACTCCATTCATCAGAGGAATGAGAAACAAAGGGGGAGGTTAGTGAGATGTTGTGCTCCTTTGTTCCACACCTGGCTACTCAGACACATGCCTAAGACAGATGCCTTCTTGAACCCTCACCAGCAGAGGAATTGGGCTAAGAGGCTCACGGCTTTAACTTCAGACAATATCAGGTGGTGCACCCAGAGCACCAAGGGCAAAGACATAATCACCAGTTGTGGGCAGTTCCCCAATGTACCTCTGATAGGAGTGAAGGGTTGCATCAACTACAACCCTTTGCTATTCAAAAGACAATTGGGCTATGCATTGGTCCACCCTCCTAGAGCACAAGACTTGGCTGAAACCCTTTATTGTGAGATTAAGCCTAATCTAGCTGTTGTCAGGCAAGCATCCTGGGCTTGGGACAATGTCCAGGCCAAAGGGATGGCCATTCTTGGGAGATGCAACAATGTGGCCTCAGCTCAATATTTTGATTGGTCTCATGCTAGGGCTCAAACTTCTGGGATGCCTTTCACCATTGAGGATACACCTGAACCATCCACAGCACCCCCTCCAGCCACTATCAGCCTGGAAGAGTTTGAGAAACTGAAAGAGAGGAATGAGAATCTGACTCAAGCTCTGCAGAAGACCCTCTGGGAGAGGAGTGATGGTCGTCTGGACATTGAAAGGTTGGAAAAGCTTAAGGTGGAGCATCTAGCCAGGATTGAGAAGTCAGAGGACTACATCAAGAAGTCAAGGGCCGGAGAGCAGATTTTGAAGAATGCCTGTAAAGAGGCCCAGTTCCATAAGGCTAGGACTGATCTCTATCTGAAAGAAAGTCAAGCTAGGTGGGTCAGGATCAATGAAGCTCGTACTCAGGAAGATAAGAGGACTCAGGACAAGATTGAGCAGTTGGAGGCCAGTGCAAAGGAGCAACAGGAAGCCCTGCTAGCAGCCCAGAAAGAGATCTCAGAGTTGAAGATTAGGGCTAGTGTGAAGAGGTCAAAAGACCAAGGCAGACACAAGAAGCTAAACACTGCTATCGCCACCAGGAATCTTCTTATTAGGAACCTCACAGAGCATCCAGCTGACCCTGTGACTGAAGCACTTCTGAAGGAAGTTAGGGAGGATGAGTTTGGTCTTGGTGTCTGACTTTTGCTTGTTGTTGCTTTCATTTCATGTACTTTCCTTTTTTATGTTGTATTTTGACCCCTCCGTGGGCATGTATTGTAAAAAACAAACTATGTATGATTCATCATGTGTAATATATTCGTTAGTTTGTTTCATCTGAGTTCTTTTTCTCTCAAGAAACATCAAAGCATCTTCCTCAGGGGTCTGGAAAGGTCAAAACCAAATGCCAAGCCGGATACTTTGGAAACAAATAAGCATACTGCATTGCATACTAACTTTTGTCTTGTTTTGTAGGTTTTGTTTTGTTTTGTTACTAACTCTGTTGTGGTTCAGGAACTATTGCTCGACGTCGGGTGTTCCCACTCAACCGTCCACACAGATATCCCACCCGCAACAACCTTCCGGGTATACAAATGGACCAAGTACAGCAGGACCTTACAGAGGTCAGGACTCAAATGGACAATGAGAGACTGGAGATGAGAAATCAGATGACCCAGTTCATGGAGGTGATGAATGGTTTGGCTCAAAGCCAGGAGAGATTAAGGGCATTGGTGGAAAGGCAGACCCCGGAGGAACCCCATCTAGGGACAGGAGGAACGAGCAACAATGAGAGGGTTCAACCTCATGTCAACCCACCTGTGTATGGGCCTCATCTTCACCCAGAGATCAACATCCCTGCTAATGTACAAGGGAATGCTACTACAGGCAGAGTATTACAAGAAGACCCCCAAGAGGATCAGTTCACTGTGATGGGAGCTGGGGATGAAGCCTATGACAGAAGGCTAGATGAAATTGCTGAAAAGTTGAGATCTCTGGAGTCTCAAAATTCCCTGGGCTTTGATGTTATGGACATGGGATTAGTGGACGGGGTAAGGATTCCCCACAAGTTTAAACCTCCGTGCTTCGAGAAGTACAACGGGACTTCCTGTCCGCGAACCCATTTGCAATCCTTTCTTGGGAGGCTGAAGGCATACACCATGGATGAAAAGCTGTGGATGTTTTATTTCGAAGACAGTTTAACAGGAGCTTCAAGGGAATGGTACTCCCATTTGACTAGAGCAACCATCAGATGCTGGAAGGACCTGGCTGAGGCCTTCATTAGACAATACCAGTACAACTTGGATATGGCTCCTAACAGGACCCTCCTGATGGGAATGTCTCAATCATCCAGGGAAAGCTTCCGGGAATACGCCCAGAGGTGGAGACAACTTGCTGCTGCTGTCCAGCCACCCATGTCGGAAAGGGAAATGGCCGACATGTTTATGAACACCCTCCAAGGGACATACATTGACAGGCTAGCTGCCTTTTCTTCCACCAGCTTCGCTGATGTAGTCATAGCTGGAGAAAGAATTGAGAGCCTATTAAAGATGGGCAAAATTTCTGATAACGGTGCGAGCTCGTCCAGCAACCCCAGAAAGCCTTTTGTAGGTCCAAGAAGAACCGGTGAGACTAATGCTACTCAGATCAACAGGGGAATACCACAACATGTTCATAGGTCAGTGGCAGTTGTAACTATTCCCGCTCCAATTCCTCAACAACCAGCATATCAACCACAGCAACAACCCCACTACCAGCAACAAACTCAGTATCTGCCTCAGAGAAACTACAATAACAACAACAACAACAATCAACAGAGACCATTTCAACAGAGACCGTCTCAGGCCAATAGGGTGATTGATCCAATCCCTATGCCTTACGCCATTTTATTGTCACAGCTCCTGAAGCTCAACTTGGTTGAGTTAAGGACGTTGGCACCACCAGATCCTTCCAGTCTGCCCAGAAATTACGACGCCAACGCCAGATGTGCCTTTCACTCCAATGCACCTGGCCACAGTACAGAGAAATGCAGGGCCTTACAAATGAAGGTGCAAGACCTGGTGGATTCTAAAGCTATAAACTTTGCACCCCGCCAAATGTCAACAAGAACCCCATGCCCAACCACGGAGGACCCAGAATTAATGCTATTGAGGAAGATAAACCGTCTTTCTTAATAACCAGTGTGGGGCAGATTTGGATGCCCCTGGTAGAGATTAAAGCTTAACTCCTTGAATGCTAGGTGTTCCCGGGGTGTGAGCTCGGGTGCGGTTATTGCAACATTTTGGTGAATGGGTGTGATAACTTGAGAAGCGGCATAGATGGTCTTATCCAGAGTGGCCTACTTCAAATCACAACATCAACACCTTCAAATCCAGCAAATTCTCTGACAACAATTCCCGAGTCTCCTACAACTGCAACAACAATTATTCCAAGCAATTCTTCGTTCTCATCAACAAATGCTTCATCTATCACTTCAACAAACCAAAAATCAACAAACATCTCTTCTACAACATCAGCACCCCTTCATTCAGAATCTTCTACAACAACAACACCCATCCAATCAACGGAATCTTCTACAACACCAACAGATATTTCAGCAGTCACCCTTTATTATGATCCGTCATATGTTCCTCCTAACAACAATTTTCAACAACAAATAGTGGCATCTCCTGCCAGGCCACCAATCACCATCTACTATGATCCACACACTATTTCAACACCCTCCTCTGCTGCAGTCAGTCCGGTTACCATCACGGTACCTGGACCAGTTCCATATGAAAGCAGTAATGCCATCCCTTGGCATTATGGCTCTGACCTTTACTGCAATGGGGAGAAAACCACTCTTGACTCTTCAACCTCTTCTCCACAGATTGATAATGTCGGGGGAGGCGGAGGCTTCACCAGAAGCGGACGTCTCTTTGTCTCGCAACCGCAAAGACCTAATGCCGAAGCAGAAGTTGCTGCCAAAGCAAAGGGAAAGAGTGTAATATCTGAGGAGCCCATTCTCAAAGAAACACAGAAGACATCTTTTGAACAAGATGTAGACGAGTTTATGAGAATTATCAAGAGGAGTAATTACAAAGTGGTGGATCAGCTTCACCAAACTCCTTCAAAAATCTCCATTCTATCCCTGCTGACGTGTTCCGAAGCTCACCGGAATGCATTACTAAAAGTCTTGCACGCAGCATATGTGCCAGAGGAGATCACCGTTAATCAGCTGGAGACCGTGGTAGCAAATGTCAATACCAGCCATGGATTGGGTTTTACCAATGCTAATTTAACAACTGAGGGATGCAACCACAACAAGGCTTTACACATCACCCTAGAATGCAAGGGTGCTGTCCTATCACATGTACTGGTAGACACTGGGTCTTCACTCAATGTTTTACCAAAGAAAGCCTTGGTGAAGCTGGAATATGATGGCTTGTCATTACGTCCAAGTAATTTGGTGGTGAGAGCATTTGATGGCTCTAAGAGATCAGTACTAGGAGAGATTGATCTGCCAGTGATGATTGGCCCACAGACTTTTAAAATCACCTTCTACGTGATGGACATTCAGCCGGCCTACAGCTGTTTGTTGGGTAGACCTTGGATCCATGCCGCTGGCGCAGTTACGTCTACCCTTCACCAGAAGCTGAAATTCGAGTGGGAGGGCCAGATCATCACCATCTTTGGTGAAGAAGATATTTTTGTTAGCCACCTGGCTACATACAAATACATTGAGATGGATGGAGAGATCCATGAAACCATGATCCAGGGATTTGAATCCCTGAACATTAATGAAGCATTTGCTGTACTTGGGACCTCCATGACATCTTATCAGCAAGCCAGGAAGGTTGTTGAAGAGGGGACTGCCCAAGGCTGGGGCAAGCTGTTGCCTGTGGAGAAGGAGGACAAGTTTGGGTTGGGTTACAAACCAACTCAACAAGATCAATCAGAGGCTGCTAAGAAGCCCAATTTTGTCAGCGGGGGGATGCTCACCCCGGATGCAGTAAACAACTTGGAAGATGAGTCGGAAGATGAGCGCAACCTGGAGAGCTGGATACGTCCAAGGATCCCGGGGAGCCGTATCTCAAATTGGTCTTCCTAGGAAATTATAAGGGTTACTCCTGCAGAGTAATTATTATTTCCTGTATTTTAAGCATGCATCAAGTCTTGCATCTTTCCCAAGATGTCAAGACTCATTTTGTAATCGGGCCATCTTTTGTGCAAACAGATCAATCAATGAGTATCGGACGTCTTTTGCAAATGAGTCTTTTTCCTTTTCCGCTCACTGTTTTCCATTTTTCTTTTTGTACAAAAATAAAATGGCAATGTTTTCCAAAATGATAAACTTCATTTCACTTTTTTCTAAAACAAGATTAAAATCAATCACTAAAATGAACAATCTAAACCCTTGCAGAGAGTGCCTCTCAGACTGCACCGACAACAACACAGTTGTGGCTTCGTATGACTTTGACAATCCAATCAATCAAGCTGATGAAGGGGTTGAAGAAGATTATGAGCTTCCTGAAGAGCTAGCCAGGTTGTTAAGACAAGAGGAGAAGGTTATCACTCCTCATCAGGAGGAGATCGAAACGGTTAATCTTGGTACGGAAGAAGACGTGAAAGAGGTTAAAATCGGGGCCTGCCTACAAGACTCAGTGAAAGAACAACTGATTGATATGCTTCGGGAGTATGTGGATGTGTTTGCTTGGTCTTATCAGGACATGCCAGGGTTGGACACCGATATTGTCATGCACAAGCTGCCTTTAAGAGAAGACTGCCCACCGGTTAAACAGAAGTTGCGCCGTACTCGCCCGGATATGGCAATGAAGATAAAAGAAGAGGTACAAAAGCAGTGGGACGCCGGGTTCCTTGCTGTAACTAGCTATCCACCGTGGGTTGCTAATATAGTACCTGTGCCTAAGAAAGACGGCAAAGTAAGGATGTGTGTGGACTACCGGGATCTGAATAGAGCCAGCCCGAAGGATGATTTCCCTTTACCTCACATTGATGTATTGGTTGATAATACGGCTCAGTTCTCGGTGTTCTCCTTCATGGACGGATTTTCAGGATACAATCAGATCAAAATGTCACCTGAAGACATGGAGAAGACAACTTTCATCACACCCTGGGGCACATTCTGTTATAAGGTGATGCCATTCGGACTGAAGAATGCTGGTGCCTCTTATCAACGGGCTATGGTAACATTATTCCATGACATGATCCATAAAGAAATTGAATGTTATGTGGATGGCATGATTGCCAAGTCCCTCACAGAAGAAGACCACCTGGTAAATCTGTTGAAGTTATTCAAGCGTCGGAGGAAGTACCAATTGAGGCTAAACCCCAACAAATGCACATTCGGGGTGAGATCTGGTAAGCTACTGGGATTTATTGTAAGTGAGAAAGGGATTGAAGTTGACCCTGATAAAGTCAAAGCCATTCAAGAAATGCCTACACCAAAGACAAAAAAAGAGGTTCGAGGTTTTCTAGGTAGATTGAACTACATTTCAAGGTTCATATCTCACCTTACAGCAACCTGTGAACCCTTGTTCAAGCTATTGAGAAAAGAACAGACGGTCAGGTGGAACGAAGACTGCCAGAGGGCTTTTGACAAGATTAAGGAGTACTTGCAGGAGCCTCCAATCCTTATGCCTCTAGTTGAAGGAAGACCTATGATAATGTACTTGACAATATTAGAAGAGTCAATGGGGTGTGTGCTGGGCCAACATGACGAGTCTGGTCGAAAAGAGTATGCAATTCACTACCTAAGCAAAAAGTTTACCGACTGTGAACAACGTTATTCACTGCTCGAGAAAACTTGTTGTGCTTTAGCGTGGGCTGCTCGCCGACTGAGACAGTATATGTTGACCCACACTACTTTATTGATCTCAAAGATGGATCCAGTTAAGTACATTTTCGAGAAACCAGCACTTACCGGACGGGTTGCAAGATGGCAAATGATCCTCACAGAATATGACATCTAGTACGCATCACAGAAAGCCATCAAGGGCAGTATATTGTCTGATTATCTTGCTGAGCAACCTATTGATGATTACAAGCCTATGAGATTTGACTTCCCTGATGAAGACATCATGTTCATAAGAGCCAAAGATCATGAAGAGCCTATTCACACTGAAGGGCCGGACCCGGAAGAAGAATGGACTATGATGTTTGATGGGGCTATTAATATGAATGGTCGTGGTGTTGGTGCAGTACTCATTACACCTAAGGGAGTTCACATGCCTTTCTCGGCAAAACTCACCTTTAACTGCACTAACAACGAGGCTGAATACGAAGCTTGCATTATGGGTCTTGAGGAAGCCATTGACCTTAGGATCAATACATTGACTGTGTTCGGAGATTCAGCTCTGGTAGTTAATCAAACCAACGGCAAATGGTACACCCACCAGGATCATCTGATACCTTACAGAGATTATACAAGGAGGTTATTGACTTTCTTTACAACGGTCAAGCTTGAGTATATTCCCCAGGACAAAAATCAGTTTGCAGATGCTCTGGCTACCATTTCATCCATGATCAAAGTTCAAGCTGCCAACTTTGTGCCTCGGATTTCAGTGTCCAGACTTGACGGACCAACATATGTATTTGCAGCAGACATTGTCAAAGATGATAAGCCTTGGTTCCATGACATTAAGTGCTTCTTGGAGGATCAAACATACCCACCTGGGGCATCTTCCAATGATAAGAAGACATTAAGAAGGTTGGCTGGTAGTTTCTTCCTGAATACTGACGGTTCCTTGTACAAGAGAAACTTTGATATGGTACTCCTCAAATGCGTTGATAGAACAGAAGCAGACTTGTTGATGCACGAGGTACACGAAGGATCCTTTGGTACCCATGCTGGAGGACATGCAATGGCCAAGAAGTTGCTAAGATCAGGTTATTACTGGATCACAATGGATGCTGACTGTGGTGCCTATGCCAGAAAATGCCATAAATGCCAGATTTATGCGGATAAGGTGCATGTGCCTCCCAATCCTCTGAATGTGATGTCTTCACCCTGGCCCTTTGCTATGTGGGGCATTGATATGATTGGCAAGATTGAACCGACTGCTTCAAATGGCCACAGATTCATCCTGGTTGCCAATGACTATTTCACTAAGTGGGTCGAAGCAGCTTCAAATGCAAACGTTACAAGGCAAGTGGTAGCCAGATTTCTAAAGAGAGATATCATTTGTCGGTATGGAGTACTCGAGCGAATCATTACTGACAATGGTTCCAACTTGAACAACAAAATGATGGCAGAACTATGCCGGGACTTCAAAATCCAACATCACAATTCTTCTCCTTACAGGCCAAAGATGAACGGCGTTGTTGAGGCAGCTAATAAGAATATCAAGAAGATTGTGCAGAAGATGGTAGTCACCTATAAAGACTGGCATGAAATGCTACCGTTTGCCTTGCATGGGTACCGCGTGTCAATCAGAACATCCACTGGGGCAACACCATATCAGCTTGTGTATGGTATGGAGACAGTCCTACCTGTTGAAGTTGAATTACCCTCCCTACGGGTACTGATGGATGTTAAGCTGAACGAAGCAGAGTGGGTCCAATCCCGATACGAACAACTGAGTCTGATTGAAGAGAAAAGATTGGCTGCAATCTGTCATGGCAGTTGTATCAGAAAAGAATGAAGAAAGCCTTCGATCAGAAAGTCAGGCTCCGAGAATACCAAGTAGGAGATCTTGTGTTGAAAAGGCTCCTCCCTCCACACACAGACCACAGGGGCAAATGGACTCCGAACTATGAAGGGCCATTCGTAGTAAAGAAAGTTTTCTCTGGCGGAGCACTCATGCTCAGCTCTATGGATGGTGAAGACTTCCCGTCCCCTGTGAATTCAGATGCAGTTAAAAAATACTTCACATAAAAATGACCCGCTGGACATAAAAACAGAATGAAAGTCCAGGCAAAAATAGGGCATCCCGGCGAGTCAAAAATAGAATGAAAGACTCGGGCAAAAATAAGGGAAAATAAACAAAAAAATGTACACCCGCTGAGTTGAAAAGCCGCATTGGACAGCTCAGGCAAAAATGGGTATCCCGATGGATTGAAAACCCGAAAGGGCGATCCATGCAAAATAGGGGAATAAGCGAACAACTGCATTCTGAATTCGTCTGTATCACTTACAACTTGGTAAGCTTCAAAAGGATCAAGTTTCTTTCAGAACCATCCTTCTTCAGAAAGCAAGACGAGAAGAGCGTCAAATGTCATACGAGTCATAGCAAAAGGGAAGCTCCTTGAAGCATCATCAACATTGTCAATATTTTGTTTCTCAATTTGTAACAATCTCCTCATTTCAGGGGATTTGTTTCTTTGACTGTATCTTGCCAATTCAGGGCACACAAATTAATAAAATCAGATTTTCGGTCATGTCTCGTCTCGTACATTTTACTTTCATTTGCAAAATGTTCGATGTCTTTAAGATGCTGATTGCATAAATATAGATGCTTCTAAAGTACGTGCTTGCAGGAAATATGTTTACTCCCGGGAGTGTCTGAACTCTTACGACGGAATCCAGTAAGGGATACCTCGGGATTACTTGTGCGTTTCTCTGTCCTTGCAGGATTGCAGGTATTCAAGACGCAACATGGGGCATGTAGGCTTTATCCCAGCAAGCTGGCAAATCAATACTTACTCAGTCTTAGCACCCGAGGTGTTTCCTCCCCAGCTGAGTTGCCACTTGTTATTTTTCCCCAGCCAAGTTGCCATTCATTCTTCCTCCTCAGCCAAGTACAAAAGCCAGGGAACCATCTCCCCACAGAACTTCAGCCTCTATTCAGAAAAGCAACGTCCGAAGGAATCACAACAGAGCGAAGAAAGCTTCTACAAACCCCAGCTGGGTCCCTTATTACCAAGATGGGTCTATCAGTGACCTGTTCCCCCAAGCAGATACATCTCATCAGATCTACCAAAGATCTCATCCCCAGCTGGGATGTCCACTTCAAACAGATCGAACAGAGATCTTCGTGGCAACGGGATCCGAATCCCGGATCGTTATCTTTTGCATAAACACAGCATTCGCATCATATTCACCCCACAGAGCGTAGCATTCCGTCTAATACGGAGCATTACGGCAAAAATCCAACATATTGCATAATCATAAGCCATGTTCTGAACCAAACACTTGTGAATAATGACGATCCATCAACAATATGCTCCCCAGATTCCCCAGCAGAGAGTTAAAGCTAAAGCAGTTGCCTTACACTCATAAACATCAGTACATACTCCTTGTGGCACCCGTCCGTGTCATCATTCCCCAGTAAAGTCGCCCGAGCCTTCTTTACAAACAAACACTTATACATATCACAGATACCTCTTGACACCCGTCCGTGTCATATCCCCAGTAGAAAGCCAAAGTGTCCCCTTTGCACTCGCAGATACATGTATATATATAACTTTCTTGACATCCGTCTGTGTCACTTTCCCCAGCATAATTACCTAAACACTTTGTAGAAAGAACATAAACTTGTTTATATTACACTTTCTTCTTTTGACACTCGTCCGTGTCACTCTCCCCAGCAGGTTGAACACCCAATTATACACCACTTATACTTATTTTACTTATACAGATACTCGTCCGTATCTTGTATACACCACTTATATCCCCTCAGATTCGACACTCGTCTGTGTTCTTTGTTAACCAGTTGGTACTCGTCTGTACCATCATCTCAGAACATGCGTCAAGCGTTTGTTTCTACCTGATACTCGTCTGTATCATAGTTTTAAGGATGCTCGTCCGCATCTTTAATCCATACACTGTGTCAAATACTCATGCCTTCTTGAATTTAGACACTCGTCTGTGTCTACTTTTCCCCAGAAGAGTCCCCTCAGAATCAACACTCGTCCGTGTTCCTTGTTAACCAGTTGATACTCGTCCGTATCATCATCTCTGAACACATGTCAGTATTTGTTTCTACCCGATACTCGTCCGTATCGTAGTCTTAGGGATGCTCGTCCGCATTTTTTATCTATACACAACGTCAAAACACTTATACCCTTTATTTCTTGGATATAAACACTCGTCCGTGTTTACTATTCCCCAGTAGATCGCCCGCAAGACAAAATTTCTTTTCTATCTGACATTCGTCCTGTGTCATGATAAAACCCTGAGAGCAGCCGTACCCTGCTAGGTGATCGTCCTTCACCTCTTGATGATCGTCCTTCATCATGCTCATCCGATGGCCGTCCCCATCGTTGATCTTGTTATCTGGAATTCGTCCTATGTCATGATAAACCTTGAGAGCAGCCGTCCCCTGCTAGGTGATCGTCCTTCACCTCTTGATGATCGTCCTTCATCATGCTCGTCTGATGGCCGTCCCCATCGTCGACCTTTTATCCGGCATTCGTCCTATGTCACGATAATTCCGGCAGCCGTACCCTGCCAGGTGATCGTCCTTCACCTTAGATGACCATCCCTCATCTTAACCCTTTCATAGCAGCCGTCCCCTGCTAGGTGATCATCCTTCACCCTTGATGACCGTCCCTCATCATTATTTCATTTATTCTTTAACCTGATGGTCGTCCCTGTCGTGGTCCCTTTTCCCTTTCCTGATGATCGTCCTTCGTCAGTTTAGCCCGATGGCCGTCCCCATCGTTGTTTACATTACTTTATGAAATTGATGGCCGTCCCCATCATTTTTCATTAATCCCCAGAAAGTCGTATAGCTTTACTTGATGGTCGTCCCCATCATAACCCCTTTTATCCCCAGCTTGTCGGCCGTCCCCGTCATTGCTTTACTTCCCGCATTTTTCCAGCATGTCGGCCGTCCCTGTCATCGCTCTTTTCCCAGCATGTCGGTCGTCCCCGTCATTGCTTTATCCCCAGCAGTCGTCCTCCGTCGCCCGCATTTTATAATATACTTTATTTTCCTTTACAATCTATATCCCTTTTCTTCTTCATTCTGTGAGTGCAAATTTTGGACTGTCTTTGATATTCAACCACAAGTTATCTTGTTCGCCTGATAAGCCGTCGCTTACATCCTGCACAGCTAACTCATGTTTGAATAGGGGCAGCTGTAAACACCCCAAATTTGCCTCACCCATTCACACCTTGGCTTGTGATCTTTTCATATGCATAAATCCAATCATAGCATCTCATACCACATTTTTGATTCATTGCATTGGTTCAAAGCCATCTGCATCTAGGGTTTGTGATCTGAGCAATCCAAGAGCTTCTTGAGCCACTCCAAAGGTCACCAATCACTTCAAAGGGGTCCATGTATGTTCAAGCATCATATTATATCTCCTCAAAGTCAATAATGTCAAAGAATCACAAGAACTGAGAATGGCATGGAAGCAGAGCCAGGTTTGACTGCATAAATGACCTAGAATTAGGGTTTTGGTTTCAGAGGCCATAACTCCAAATTTTTTGGTCATTCTTGTTTCTATTGGTCTCTATATGGTATAGGGATCATGCATATCAATTTTCATGAAGAAATTCCATGGGGAAGTCATCTGATCAAGAGTTGACTTCTTGAGCAAGCCAGTGTAAAATCAGGGCATCTGAGGCCCCCAATGACCCAACCAAAGGGTGTTCTTCATCATTTTGATTGTGTATGATTTTATTTGATTATAAAAGATGTTTGAAGTTCACAAAATTGAAGAATCTCAAGTCATTTGCAAAGTTGACTTTTTGGGAAAAGTTGACTTATAATGAAAATTGCCATTTTGGGAAACTTTTTCATCCCTTGCTTTTTGATTCAAAAATGATTCAAATGAAGCAAGTTGCAAAACCTCACTCAAGTTCTAATCCACTTGCTTGCTGACATCAGAACTAATCCTAGGGCTCTCCACACTTCTTGCTGCGCAGGACACCCCACTTGTCCTTGGCTAGCTATGAGCCCACACCTCTCTTACACAAATTTGACATTTTGGCAACTTGAGCCATACCAATCACAGCAGTGCACATCAACTCATCTGACCTATCACACTTGTTTATACAAACCAAAAGCAAGCCATTTCACTCAACACTTCAAGCTGAAACACACCCAAGCCATAATTATCACTTTTTTCTCCAACTTGCAAAAGCATTCGAAACACTCAGCACAAGCCTGAAACACACAAACAAACTCAGCATGCTTCACTGATCAAAAACCACCCATCACCATAGCCTGAAAGTCACTGAAACCAAAACACGATCAACACCCTCCCTTGAACAGAACTTCTGCCATCTCACAAACCAGCCATCCTCAAAGCTTTCTAAGCTTCATTTCATCATCAGAGGGTTCAAAGGAGTGGACTTGCAGCAAAGGAAAGGCCAGAAAGCTCAGGACCAGGAGTTTCCATCTCAGGTAGCCATTTCAAACTTTTTTCCAGAAACTCCATTTTAAGTTCTTAAATGATTCTATGTACTCCCCTGATCATGGGGATATGATTATTTTTGAAAATGGTTGAGAAACCAGGATGTATGATTGCTCTGAAACTTTTCTGCCCTAAATGTGTTTTGCTTCGATTTGCATGATTAATGGATGAAAAATGATTTTTGTTTGGGGGTTTTGATTCAGTGTTGAATGGGGATGGATTCTGGGCAATTAGATTTCATTTTCATGGCGTTTTGAGAAAGTTAGCAACTTTCAGGTGAGGGTCTGGCCGGAGAAGACGACCGGAAGTCTTCTCCGGCCACCTGAAAGTGTTTAGGGTTAATCAGAGTCATTAATGCAAGTTTGAATGTGGAGCGTTGGATAGGTTGACCAGGGCTGACCCGCGCGTGTTTGAGTGGCTAGGATGCATCATTAGAAACCCTAATATTCATTAACTTAATTTAATTCAGTTTAATTAATTAAAAATGAAAATTAACTCAGTTTGAATGACAACCCTTAGATCTGGCGCCAGTCTTTCCCTCCATTCCAAGTTTAAATGCTGACCCCAGGATGCGCTGACTTTTCATTTAATTAAATTTTATTTGCATTTAAATTCATTTGTTTTGTTCATTTTATTAAAAATAGTAAAAATCATTGAAAAATTCTGAAAATTTTTATTCAAGCTTTTATTAATTTTCAGAAACCAAAAACATTTTTATTTTATTTTTTTCATTAAAAAAATTAATTTTAAATCATTTAAAAGTTTATTTTTAATTGATTAATGAGAATTAATTAATTAAAAATACTTTTAGGTATTTAAAAATCACAAAAAAATTCATGAAACATTTAAAATAATTTAGAAACATTGTCCAACCTTCAAACCAAATTTCTTTTTTGATCTTGATGTCTTTTGACAATTTTCCATGGAATTAATTTCATTTCAAGACATTATTTTGATCCAATATTCAAATATTCATTTCTGCCTAGCCTTTAAGAGTTGGACTTTGATTCTTTTTGCATTGCATCTTGTTTAGCATGTAGTTTATAGGATTAAATTGGCATGAATTGACCTTGCATTTCCTATTTGTTTGGCATTTTTCTTGACAAGGTACCTTAAAACCCTAACAATCTTGAGAAATTCATAACCCTCATTAGGTTAAGAGTTAGAACCCCTCCTTTGGGCAGTGAGTTTGTATATGTTTAGGGTTCCTTTGAATGCATTTTCAATTTTTTATCATGATGTATGCTTCTGGTTTTGATTTTTGTTTTGTGCATTGATCATAAACCCTAATTTGGGCTTTCATTTGCATCCATCTTCCATTTGCTTGCATACCATGACTTGCCATGACATTTTGTGCATCCATTTGATTCATCATACATCTTAGGACATATTAGAATCATATTTGATCATTGAATCTTTCATTTTCCATGTTGTATGTCATTTGCATTTCATAACTTTTCATGTATGTTCATGGTTCTAAGCATGCTTCTCTTGCATCCATATGCTTGTATGATCATCCTCATGCCTTGTTTCATGCTTGCATCATCTCATAGCATCATTAACATCACATACATGCTTCTGGTTTTGGTTTGCATCATGCCATTTCATCTCATTTGCATTGCATTTCATTCTTTTCACTAACTTTTCAGGTGGTAAGTTACTTTGAGAAGTGAATTTGCCTTCACTTCTCACAATTTCTTTTCATCTCCTCTTATGCATCATTGTTGCACTTTGTCTTGTGTTTGAGATTGAGCTTGCTCATTCTTTCTCTTCTTACTTTCTTTCTTCAAGTGACTTGTCTTCTTAAATGAAGCAAGTTACTTTGCTTCCCTTTGCTCCTTTCATCTGCTTCCTGGTGGCTCCTCTGAAGATCTTTCTTGTAAACCTCACAAACCTTAGGAACAACCAAGCATGACAATAATTAGGGTTTTGATTAGTTCCCCATTTAGATTTTACCTTTGTATCTCATTGAGTCTTCTCTTCTCATCTCATAATCAGGGACTAAACCCTAAAGGCTTTAAGGCTTTGTGATTAAGCTTATGCCTGCATCCTTCTATTAGGATGGAGTGTATAACTTTAATCCTAAGTGTTAAACCCTTAATGTGTTTAACTCCTTTAATCAATTCACTTAATAACCATCAAGACATCAAGCTTGTAACTTGGGCCTTGCATTAGGGTTCTAATTCTTCCTTAATTGGTTAAGGACTAACCCTAGTGTTAATGGACAAGTCCCCCTCAAGTTGTCTTACAAATCCTAAAAATCACTTCATCATCTCACCATTAACTAAAAGTCTCTGTATATTCCCCCTCTTTCCAGCATCATTTTCTTAGCCTCATTATCTTGGGCATTTCACTCTTGTTCTTACACTGACACTACACTTATACACTTCACTTCATTACACTGACACTTGTACATCCTTTTCCAGCTCTTGATACACAAATTGCACAGACACTACCCCTTTAAAACACAAATCTTTTAAGCGTGGATCCCGTCGAGTACGACGGACAATCTGGGTGCTAATACCTTCCCAGGTTGTAACCAACCCCCTTTCTCAGTCTCTCTGGTTCGCAACCGTCTTATCCATATCTTTCTAGGTCTATGCAGCATTACCTTTCCTTCGGGATAAAAATTCCTAGCTGGCGACTCTTTTCACTTCATCCTTTCGCCGACCGTTCGCGTCTATACCTCATTTGAGCCAGTCTCATTTGTCGGGAGCGACAGACGTCAACAAGGGCAACTCCATTTTCCCTGGTATATGGCATGGAGGCAGTCTTGCCTGTTGAGGTGGAAATTCCTTCCTTACGTGTAATGATGGTTGTGAAGCTTGATGAGGCTGAATGGGTACGTGCTCGATATAACCAGTTGTGTCTAATTGAGAAAAGAGATTAGCGGCTATCTGTCATGGTCAGCTTTATCAGAGGAGAATGAAGCAAGCATTCGACCAACGAGTACGTACTCGAGAGTATCAAGTATGAGAGCTTGTACTCAAGATGATCATTCCTCCAGGTTCAGATCACAAGGGCCCCAAACTACGAAGGCCCATTTATAGTGAAGAAAGTTTTCTCAGGTGGGGCACTGATGCTCACTACTATGGATGGAGAAGACTTCCAATCCCATGTTAACTTGGATGCAGTTAAAAATACTTCGCATAAAAGACCCATTGGACACAAAAACAGAATTAAAGTGCAGGCAAGAAAAGGGCATCCCGGCGAGCTAAAAACAGAATAAAAAGCTCGGGAAAAAGTTAGGGAAATAAAAAAAATGTACATCCGCTGAGTTGATAAGCCACATCGAACAACTCAGGCAAAAAGGGGTATCCCGGTGAATTGAAAACCCGAAAGGGCGATCCACGCAAAACAAGGGAATAAGCGAACAACTGTGATCCGGGTAATCTAAACCAAATCATCGTTCATACAGTCTGGAAATATCAGAAGGGTAGGAATCAGGCCCCTCATCTTCTTCAGAAAGCAAAGGCAAGAATGGAAAGTCATGAAGACATGTTGGTCATAGCAGGAAGGAAACTCATTGGAATTTCGTGTACATTGCCATTAGGATAGTTTCTTTTCTCAATTTTATGGTAGCTACCTCTTTCCAGGTAGTTGCTTCCTGATGTAAAATTTTCCTATTCTGAGGCCACTCAATGAATAAATATTCAGTCAAAAGCTGTGTTGTGTTTTGTTTGCAAAAATGTCCTAAATTTTTGGCAAAAAGAGCATTGCATTTTAAACATGTTGATTTTTCTTAAAAAATGACATTACAGGGAAACACTTAAAACTATCTTTGAGTGTCGGGTGATAATGGATGAACAGATCATACCATGTAAGTCCCCGGGGCACATGTGTGTATACTGTTGTCGCAGGTTTTGCAAGATGGTGTCATATCTCCCCAAGCAGAATGTTCCCCAGTTGAGCTAGAGCAAGTGGAATCCCCAGTAAAAATCTAGAGCTAATTGAAGAGCTTTATTCCCCAAGCGGATTATCTTTCCAAAAGTGAAGTATTCCCAACAGGCGATTGTGCGTCGGATTTCCCCACAGAGTTCAAAATGTCAGGATTCGTTTCCCTGCAAGGGTTATTTAACCAAGCATCTTCCCCAGCCAAGTCTGAAGATGGTCATTCCCCGCAGAGTCATGATTGGGATTTACTATCCCATTGTTGAAGTATTCCCCCAAGAAGTCACCAATTTATTTTTGGCCATTATGATGATACAAATAGTTATTCGTTCCCCATCCAGAGTTAAACATCATCAAAACCTCTTGACCTGATTTCCCCCTGCAGAGTTGTGATCCTTATCAGGCACATGCCCGTTGCTCGTCTGCATGCTCCAACACTCGTCTGTGTTTGATATTTGATGGTTGCTCGTATGCACTTCCCAACACTCGTTTGTGTTTGATATTTGTTGGATGCTCGTCTGCGTTCCCTAGCACTCATTCGTCTGTGTTTGATATTTGTGCTCGTATGCGCTTGCCAACATTCGTCTGTGTTTGTTGTTGTTTGATGCTCGTCTGCATCCCTAGCACTCGTCTGTATTTGTTGCTTTTTGATGCTCGTATGCACTCCCCAACACTCGTCTGTGTTTGAAATCTGTTTGATGCTCGTCTGCATTGCTTGGATACTCGTCTGTATCATCCTCACACTCGTTTGTGGTAGCCTATATCCATATGTGTTGATTTGACAATAATTTTGGTACTCGTCTGTATTGCTACTCCAAATGCTCGTCTGTGTTGGATCTCTGGTACTCGTCGCTATTGCTACTCCAAATGCTTGTCTATGTTGGATTGTTGGTATTCTTCTGTGTCAATGGTTGATATCCGTCTGTATCATCGCTTGAATCACTCGTCTGTGTTTCTTAGATCATCGTCTGATATTCGTTTGTATCATTGACTTATGGCACTCGTCTGTGTTTCTCTTAATGATTATCCAATACTCGTCTGTATTGAAGAGGTTTGAAGTCCTGACGGTGGGATAAACGTCAAAATGGTTATCGGTCCTGGCGTAACAGGTTATCCGAAGGAGGTTCGTCTGTCTTAAGCACCACTTATCTTCGCCAGATTCGTGGGGAGGGTTCGTCCAATCCTAATGTTTCACCTGGCGTAACAGGTTATCTGAAGCGGACTCGTCTGTCTTAGACCATATATCTATGGAGGATATATGAAAAGGGTTCATCTATCCTGATTATGCATGTTTATCCCACAGACTTAAGTGCATCATCGGTCCTAGCGTAACGGGTTTATCCGAAGGAGGTTCTTCTGTCTCAGGTCATATATTTTGCAAAATGTATGAAGAGGGCCCGTATGCCCAGTTCCTGGCGTAACAGGTTTATTAGAAGAGGGCTCGTATGTCAAGTTCCTGGCATAACAGGTTTTCATGAAGAGAGACTCATCTGTCTAGGTTTTCTTATCCGGCGTGACAATTCAATTTGGAAGGAGCTCGTCTGCTTTGTCTTCACTTCATGTCACCCAAAGCGTTATTTGGTTGGGTTTATTTCTAATTTCCTTGTTATTCTCCAGCAGAGTGCAAATTTTTGGTTCTTATGGGTATTCAATCACAGTTCATCTCGAACGGCCGACAGCCTAGGCTTTCATCCTTTTCAGATTAACAGTTGCTTGAATAGGGGCATCTGTAACACCCCAAATTTGCCTTCTTCTTTCTAGCATCATCATCATATCATAATCATCATAAGCATGTCATATCTTTAGCATTTTTTCATAGAAAAATGAAGCATAGCACTCACATGTTCTAGCATAAGGCATATGATCAATCATCCGGGAACTCACGATTTTTTGCAAGTCAAAGTCAAGAGCCTGGTGACATGGTAGGAAATTCACAGGGCCTTTTGTACGAGCTTCGTATCTTGGTCAAAGCCCTAGGAGGATTAAGAATCAAGATCAGTTTAGAATGGTTGGCACAGATGGATTCTTGGAGTATCCCACCAAATGGAGGGAAAATTCAAATTTTTCCTGCATTAACCGGTTAACGGCTGCAAAAATTTGAATTTTCCAGCAAGTTCAGCATGTGTGTTTTGGCTCCATTTTCTTATTTTCTGATTTTATTTCATTTGAAATAATTGTGAATTATGGGGAAGGATCTAGAGAGTTTACCAAGCCTAATTCCAAAGCTAGATCCTAACCACCTTTCTAAGCTAATCCAAAACCATTTTTTTAGACTCCAAACCAAATTTTTGGGCCCCAAACCTAGAGACTATTTATCCCATTTCCCTCCAAACCAAGAAAAAAAACTCTCTCATAATTCACACTTTTCATTTTCTGAATTTTCACTACTCTCTCACCATTCTCTCATTTTTCTCTCCCAATTTCCAAATCACTCAAAGTTCCTTTTCTTTGAAGATCACCAAACTTTGCATTAAATTTTGTTGATCTTGGAACTAGACCTCCATCCATAGCTTCTTTTCATCAATTTTCTGGTTTTTCTATTGGTTCATATCTGATTTGGTGGTTAGAAGTGCTTTTGGAACTAAGCTCTTGCATCAAGATCCTTTGCTTGCATTTATTTTGCATTGTGTGTGAAAAATAGCACCGGATCTTCGAAGTTTTCCGCGAGATTCACTATTTCCAGCTTAAACAACATTTACCAAAGCATATCTCAGCTTTGTAGGTTGGTTAAGTTCAGATCCATCTCTGTTTTTAGCTTATTTGCATGTTTGTGTTGTAGATCCACCATGTGTTTGTGTTAATTGCTCATTTTGCTTTTTGTTGTTTGGTTGATTTCTGAATGGATCTACATGTTAAAGTCCATGAACATAATTGTGTTTGATTAATGTGAATTGATCTTATTATTTCATGCATAATTGATTACTGGACTGTTGGTGGATTATGTGAATTAAGTTGGTTTGAACTGAGTTTTTCTGCAGGTTTTGTTGTTGTTCACACAGTGTTAACCGGTTAACGCTTTGGTTAACCAGTTAACGCGTCTGTTTTCTGAGTTTTTTGCTGCAGGTTGAGGTGGGTTAACCGGTTAACACTTTGGTTAACCGGTTAACACTTTGGTTAACCGGTTAACACTAAAGCAGAATGGCATTTTTGGTTTGTTTTGAGTTTGTTTGCCCTTTATGCTTACCATAATCACTATGGATCATTGTGTGATCATTTTATATGTTTATTTAGGGTAGTTTGCTTGCTAGTGGATGCATGCTTTCATTTTCTCGACACGTGATTTCATTTTCAAAGCTTGGTGTAAACACCCCAAATTTGCCTTCACTCATTTCACACCATGGCTTGTGATCTTTCATTTTTGCATTTTTGCATAGGCATACTATCTCACATTGCATATTTGTTTCATCTGCATAGTTCAAGTCATCTGCATCTAAGGTTTGTGATCTGAGCAATCCAAGGATCCATCTGAGCCACCCCAAAGGTCTTAAAGCATTCCAAGATGGTCCATGTGCGTTCTATCATCATATTGTGTCCTTCAAAGTTCATGGAAGTCAAGAAATCACAAGAACTAGCAAGGCATGGAAGCAGAGCCAGGGTTTTCACTACACAGATGACCAAAATTAGGGTTTTGGTTTCAGAGGCCTCAACTCCAAACTTTTGGGCCATTCTTGTTTCTAATGTTCTTAAGATGTTATAAGGATCATGTGTACCAAGTTTGACGAAGAAATTCATTGTGGAAGTCATTTGTTCACTGGGTAACTTCTTGAGCAAGTTAAGTCAAAATCAGGGCATCTGAGGCCCCCAACAATGGAACCAAAGGGGTATTTTCATCAAATTGAAGTTATATGATCTTTATTTGATCTTATAAGTGGTTGTAAGTTCACAAGATTGAAGAATTTTGAGCCATTTGCAAACTTGCCAAAAATGGAAATGACTTGTAATGGAAACTTTCCATTTTGGGAAAGTTTTTCAACCTCCTCTTTCTTGACCAAAATTGCTTCAAATGAAAAATTCTCAAACATGAAAGTTGTAGTATGGATCTTCCCATTTTCAAAAAGTACAAGAACTCATTCTAATTCATTATAGAACTCAAGTTATGATCCTTCAAAGTTGGCAAAAATCCTATAATTTTCAAAAGTGCACCAAAGAGGAATTTTTGCAAAACCACTTGCCAAGACCTCAAATGACTTCTAAAGTGCCCAAATATGACATAACATGATCAAACAACATCAAAGACTCATAATTGGCCCAAGAATTAGGTCATTTCATGCCTTGAAACACAAGAAACATCAAAGAGGGAAAATATGCAAAAACCTTGTAAACCCTAGCATCAAGTGTTCCAGCTGCAATATTTCAATCCAAGGGCTCTCCATGAATTTAGCTGAGGCCAGACATGCCCAAATACAACTCTGACTCGTGCCCATGCTTGAGGTACAACCAATGTTGACTTTTTGCATTTTACACCATACCAATCAAACTGAGCCACACCAACTCCTCTGAACAATCACACTTGCTTATACAAACCTTATGGATCACAAAACACACAACACACAAGCCTGAATCATCCCATAGCTCAGATTGCAAAAAAATCCCTCAAGAACTTCATCTCTTCGAAACTCTCAAACCACCCAGCCAAACTTCAAAATTCTTTCACCAATCATCTCCATATAACTCATAGATCATTTCCCACCCCTTACACAAGCCTGAAACCCCTTGAAACAAAAACATGATTCTGACATGCTCTGAACTGGAACCTTCAAAACAGCCAACAAAAACTTGTTCTAAGCTTCTCAACATCCTCAAGGGACTCAAGGGAGCTTATTTGCACCAAAGAAGGGGTCAGAAAGCAGCTAACTGAAAAGCTCCAACTCAGGTAACCTCAAGAACATTTTTTCCAGAAATGCATTTTTAAGTTCCTAAATGATTCTTTATGCTTCACTGATCATGCTGATGTGTTTTGTTTTGAAAATGGTTGAGTATTAAGCATGTATTAAATGTCTGAAAGTTTTGTTCAATTTTACGATTTGCTTCGAATCTTGTTTTTGATGCATGATAAATATGTTTTGATGGTTGATTCTTGCTTAGGGATGTTAAGAGAGTGATTCTGGAGTTTTAGAGCTCTTTATTTGGCCTAGGGAAAGATTTAGGTGTTTTGGTTGGCCGGAGAAGATGACCGGAGGTCTTCTCCAGCCACCTGAAAGTCATTAGGGTTTGTTTAGGGTTTAATCTTGCCAGTTTAAACGTGAGCCATTAGATCATGATTAACGCGTTTTTTAAAGGCCCAGATCATTTCAGTTTAGCCCTAATTTCCATTTAATTAAACTAATCAGATTTATTAGCCAGATCAGATCCTAGCCATTGAATCACGCGCGCAGTCAACATCTTCCCCCTGGGTTTAAATCTGGACCACTGGATTGGCATACTTTCCCTTTAATTAATTTTTAATTCATTTTTTACCCATTTCATTGCATAATTTATTAAAAATAGCAAAAAGCTTTCAAAAAATATTTTCTTTTGCTTTTTTGTTTCAAATATTTTTCTTAATCAGAAAATGATTTTTTTTTTGCATATAAAAAGTATTTTTAAAATATTTAAATGTTATTTTTAATTAATTAAAGTCTTTTAATTAATTAAAAATATATTTAGGTTTCTGAAAATCACCAAAAAAATCAGAGAGCATTCTAAGACATTTAGAAACATTTACAAACTAACCTTATAAATTTCTTTTTGGTTTTGATCATACTTTGAGATTTTTCAATGAATTAGGGTTCTTAAAAATGTCCATTTTCTAACCCTAGCTTCAAAAATTCATAACCCTAGAACCAAGTTGATTTTGTGAATGATTCTTTTTGCCTTGCTTTGTACATGTCCTCTAGCATCTAAAAACATTTTTCTTTCATTTTTATCTTGCATTTTCAATTTATTTGGAATTTTACATTGAAGATCACCCAACAAACCTATCAAACTTAGAAAATCCATAACTTCTTCTAGGTTTAGTTTCTGACCTCCCCCTTTGGATGGTAACCTAGTATAGGTTTAGGGTTCCCTTGAGTGCATTTTCAATTTTTTATCGTGTGCATTGCTTCTGTTTTGGTCATATGCATCTCATACATTCATAAAACCCTAATTTCGCATGCCTACTTGCATTCACCTTTGCATAAGCATCAATACTTGAACTTGCGATGCCATCTCAAGCATTTGTATATCATCTTAGACACCATAGGACATGTTAGAACATAGCTTGATCATTTATTCATCCATTTGGTATGCTTTGCATTCATAACATTTCATGAACATACATGTGTTTCCAAGCTTCTAACCTGCCTTCATTTGCATCCATCTCTTGTATGATCATACATATGAATTTTGTTTGCCTTTGCATCATCTCACATGACATAAACATTTCATACACACTTCTGACTTTGGTCATTTCATCTCATATCATCTCATTTCATTTCATTTCTTCATGCTTTATACTTTATACATTCATGCTAACACTTTCAGGTGGTAAGTCATTTTGGGAGGTGAATTTGCCTTTACCTATCACTTCTTTTCATCTCTTTCATAAGAATTTTACTTGTCTTTTAAGTGAACTTGTTCACTTGTGTTCCATCTCTCTCACTTTCTTTCTTTAAGTTACTTATCTTCTTCAATGAAGTAAGTAACTTATTTCTTCTGCTTCTTCCTCCTTTCATCTGCTTATTCCATTGATGGCTTCCTTGAAGATCTTTCTCAAGCCTTACAAACCATAGGAATATCCAAGCATGATAATAATTAGGGTTGTGATTAGTCCCCCCTAGATTTTGCCTTTGAGTCTCCTTGAGTCTCTCTTCTCATCTTCATAATCAGAGACTAAACTCTTAAAGTTTTAGGACTTTGGAATTAGGGTTATGCCTGTATCCTTCTATTAGGATGGAATGTATAACTTTAATCCTAAGTGTTAAACCTTTAATTTGTTTAAACCTCTTAATCAAATCATCTTAATAATCACTAAGACTTCATCTTGTAACTTGGGCCTTACATTAGGGTTCTAATTCTTCCTTTATGGTTAAGAAGGACTAACCCTAGTGTTTAATGGACAAGTCCCCCTCAAGTTGTCTTACAAACATAAAATCCATTTCTTAATTTCACACCTTTAATTAAAATCCATTTAACAAAGGCTTGTTATATAATGAATTTAATCCCTAACCATGGATTAAGTTGAGGTATCTTCCTCAGCTTAAGTGTTCTCATCTATCATCCTTCTATTAGGATGGTGTAATGAGTTCATTAATCTGTGATTAGAGATTAAACTCATTACTTAACACTAAACAAAAACCCAAAAAACACCTAATTAATCACAAGTAGGTTAATGATCTTAATCCTACATCATCATGGCAATTAAGTTGAGATGTTTATCTCATACTTAAGTAGGCTCATTATCCCTAATCAGGGAGGATATAATGAGTTCACAAGACTTTGATTTAGGCTTAAGCTCATTAACTTATGCAAAACACCAAAAATAATAACAAAACTGAAAACACAAAAACAAACAATAATCGTCTCCTTCGGGATTATTTTCTCATCACACTCATTCATAAACGAGAACTTGCTTCTTCTGTCTAATGCAAGATAGTTAGCACTCGAGCCAGACGAGTCATACACTTGAGCATAGGCAAGCAGACAGTTCACAATCAATTTATTTTTCAGTCTCTTCGAGTCGAACTACGGTGTTCTGACTTCCTCATTGCACGCGAGGATACGTAGGCATAACTTAACTATTATCGAAAAAAAGTCTTTGTGTCTTCCCCCCTCTTTCAGTATTCTTTAAAAGCCTCAGTCCTGAGCATTTCACTTCTTGCACTGACACTTGTACATTCATTCTTAGCTTTTGCACACAGATAGCACATACACCTACCCCTTTAAACACAATCTTTTAAGCGTTGATCCCGTCGGGTACGACGAACAATCTGGGTGCTAATACCTTCCCAGGTTGTAACCAACCCCCTTCTCAGTTTCTCTGGTTCGCAACCGTCTTATCCATATTTTCTAGGTTTATGCAGCATTACCTTTCCTTCGGGATAAAAATTCCTAGCCGGCGACTCTATTCAGTTCATTTCATTTTCTCCCTTTGCCGACAGTTTGCGTCTGTACCCTATCTGACCCAGGTGTCTTTTCGGGGGAGAGACAACTTGGCGACTCTGCTGGGGACCCTTATATTGCAACCAGGGCTTCTGGTTCTTTTTGTGGGTTCCTCCTAGCGCTTGCTAGATTTGTGTTTACGGGGGTGTTATGTGCTATTTGTGCTTGTTATTTATTGCTTTATTTATTGCTTTCTGTACAACTTTACTTGTTGCTTTCATTTACAATTTTATGCATTTCATACTGTCATTATCATCTGTGCTGGATCTGCTGTTTCCTTGGTGGGAGGGATTATTGAGTAAGTAAGGTTCCACACTGGGAGCCTGAGTGACACATAGGATAGAGTGGCTTCATATTCTTTCCCATTCCATTTTGGTCTGGTGCGGGAATATGAAACACGGTTCAGACATGGGTTTCTTCTTGAGAACTCTGTGTTACGGATTTCCTGTAGTACTAGGGCTATCTGGGAATCCTGCTAAGTCTGGATGACCTTTTTATGACCTTCAGCATCTAAGGTGAATTAGAGGAGGATCTTTTATGGTTATTGTAAACAATGTACCTCCGGGTTAGAAGTATTTACACTTCTCATAACTGATCCAAGTCTGAGGATCCTTGTTCTAGAACAATACATGTGAGGGGGTTGGGATGTTCACAGGTTTGCAGGAACCCTTGGCCTCATCATACTCTTGGTACTAGATTTGTTAAGGTTGTATCATTTTGGACAGTTCTTGTGAAACCCTGGACTTGTGACTCTTTATTTGAGTCCCCCACCTAGTTACTGGTTTTCTAAGCCTCCATCCGGACTTATGAACACATGGACCCTATCAAGGCAGATAAAAGATCCAACACTTGATCACAAACCCTTTGCATACATCATTTTGCATCATTTAACATTTGTCTATTTGTTTTACAGGGTATCCGCATCTCATCTTTGGTTTGGTTTTGACTTGTTCTGCTGCTCAGACTTCTTCAGTTATCTGCACCAGCTATCTTCACCAGAGATTCTTTTCAGTTCTCTTCACCAGTTGTCCTCATCAGAGACTCTCCTTCAGCATCTTCTTCAGTGGCCTCTATCAGCAGTTACCCTCAGTCTTCACCAGCATCCATTGTCAGCATGGACACCTGCACCATCAGTAGTGCAGCCTGTAACCACTATCAGTTTAGAGGAGTTTGAGAAACTAAAGGAAAGGAATGCTCAGCTCTCTGAAGCTCTGAAGAAGACTCTCCAGGAGAGGAATGACAACCGTCTGATAATGAGAGGTTAGAGAAGCTCTGGGTTGAGCACTTGACCAAGATTGAGAAGACGGATGACTATATCAGAAAAGCTAGAGCAGGAGAGTTAGTAATAAAGAATGCTTGCAAGGAAGCTAAGACTCAGAAGGCCAAATATGATCATTATTTAGAGGAGAGCCAGGCTAGGTGGATCAAGATCACTGAGGCTCGTGCACAATAATATCAAAGAACTCAAGCTAAGATAGAGCAACTGGAGGCTAGTGAGAAGAAGAATCAGGAAGTTTTGTTAGCAGCGCAGAAGGAAACCTCTGAGTTGAAACTCCGGGCGAGGTTGAAGAGATCAAAGGACCAGGATAAGCATAAGAAGCTGACCAATGCCATTGCCACCAGAAACCTCCTCATCAGGACTATCACTGAACACCCAGTAGGTCTAGCGACTGAGGCTCTCCAGAAGGAAGTCAGAGAGGATGACTTTGGACTGGATGTTTGATTTCCTTGTATTTGTACTTCCTTTTGTTTGTACTTTTGTTATTGTTGAAGTATTTTGACCCACCACGGGGACTTTGTTGTAATCAAACTGTATCTTCACATTTTTGTAATATATTGGTTAGTATCATTTTTGTGGGCTTAATCTCTCTTCAACATCAGCATTTCCTTGAGGTCTAGAAAGGTCAAAAACCAAAGAACCAAACCGGATACCCTTGGAAGACAAATAGGTATCTTGCATTGCATACTAACATTTTCTCTTTGTTTTGTAGGTTTTTTTTGTTTTGTTGTTGTTTCTCACTTGTTGTGGTTTCAGGAAACATTGCTCGCAGAAGAGTGTTCCCTGTCAATAGAGTGCACCGGTATCCGACAAGAAACAACCTTCCGGGGTTACAAATGGATCAAGTTCAGCAATACTTGACTAATGTGAGGACCCAAATGGACAATGAGAGGACAAAGATGAGGGCCCAAATGAATCAATTCATGGCAGTTATGACTGGTTTGGTTCAGAGCCAGGAGAGACTGAGAGAGTTAGTCGAGCGGCAAACTCCCAAGGAAAACCATCCAGGTACAGGGGGTACCAGTAACAACGATCACGTACAGCCTCGTACTGATCCACCAGAGTTTGGACCTCATCTGAACCCAAATATCAACGCTATAAGAAACACCCATGGTAACACTAGAGGGAGGGCTTTGCAGGAAGACCCTCAAGAAGAACAATTTACTGTGGTTGGGGCTGGAGACGAAGTTTACGATCGTCGGTTGGATGAAATTGGAGAAAAGCTAAGGTCTCTTGAATCCCAAAACTCTCTGGGTTTTGATGTCATGGACATGGGATTAGTGGAGGGGGTGAGAATTCCTCATAAGTTCAAACCTCCTTGTTTTGAAAGATACAATGGCACATCCTGCCCACGGACCCATCTCCAATCTTTCCTGGGGAGATTGAAAGCCTACACCATGGATGAGAAGTTGTGGATGTTTTACTTCGAGGATAGCTTGACAGGGGCATCCCGAGAATGGTATTCCCATTTGACCAGGGCCACAGTGAGAAATTGGAAAGACTTGGCTGAAGCTTTCATTCATCAATATCAGTATAATCTAGAAATGGCTCGAAACAGAACCCTTCTGACGGGAATGTCACAATCTTCCCGCGAGATCTTTAGAGAATATGCCCAAAGGTGGAGGCAACTAGCTGCTTCTGTTCAACCCCCGATGTCAGAAAGGGAGATGGAAGACATGTTCATGAATACTCTCCAGGGTACCTATATTGATAGATTGGCTGCATTTTCTTCTACCAGCTTTGCAGACAAGGTGATAGCTGGGGAAAGAATTGAGAGCTTACTAAAGATGGGAAAGATCTCCGACAATGGTGCCAGTTCAAGCAGTGCAAGGAAGCCATTTGCTGGGCCCCGTAGATCTGGTGAAACAAATTTTGTACATGCGGGAAGAGGAAGACCCCAATATATGCCCAGATCAGTTGTTGCCGTCACTATTCCTACTCCACCTCCACAGTATACTCAACAGCCACATCACTTCCCTCAACAGCCACAGTTCCCTCAACAGAGATCCTACAACAACAATAACAACAATCAATAACAACGCCCTTTTCAACAGCGGCCATCTCAGATCAACAGGGTGATAGACCCTATTCCAATGCCATATGCAACATTGCTGCCACAACTCCTAAAGCTCAATCTTGTTGAGTTAAGGACATTGGCTCCACCTGATCCTCAGAACCTTCTGAGAAATTACGATGTCAACGCTAGGTGTGCTTTTCATTCCAATGCACCTGGTCACTCCATGGAGAAATGCAGGGCTCTACATATGAAGGTCCAGGATCTGGTAGATTCAAAGGCCCTGAACTTGGCACCACCTCCCAATGTCATGAAAAATCCTATGCTAAGCCACAGTGGGCCAAGGATTAATGCTATAGAGGAAGGCTCACCCATGAGTTTGATTGAAGATATTGCAAGTATTCATACACCTCTGGCAGAGGTTAAAGCTCAGCTTTTGAAATGCCAAGTGTTTCCAGGTTGTGAGGCCTGTTGTGAATCTTGCAAGGTTTCCAAGAATGGGTGTGCAAGCTTGAGGAATGGCATCGATGGCTTGATCAAAGAAGGCATTCTGCAAATAACCACAACAACTTCTACAACACCAACAACTCCTTTTACAAAGACAAATGATTCTTCTACAACTTCAACAACAATTGTTCCTACTGACTCATCTACAACTCCAGCAACCATTTCTTCCATCACTTCAACACACAACAATTCATTTGCACCTGCTTCTACAACTTCAGCAATCACCAATAACGACGTCTCCACAGTTACTATTTATTATGACCCGACAACAGTCCCAAACTCTGGCTACTTTCAACAATCTCAGCAACAGTATCAGCAACAATCAAGCTTCAATTTATCACCTCCAACATCCACAAGAAGTCCTGTCACCATCTTCTATGATCCACAGACAATAACGGTTCCAACCTCTGCTGCAGTAAGCCCAGTCACCATCACGGTGCTCGGGCCTATTCCATATGATAAAAACAATGTTGTACCATGGCATTACGGTGTAGACCTCTACTGCAATGGAGAGAAAGTCCTTCTTGATTCTTCAGTTCACACCCCCCAAGTGGATAATGTCGGGGGAGGCGGAGGCTTCACCCGAAGCGGATGCCTCTTCGCGTCACAAGCTCCAAGAACTAATACTGAGGCAGAGGTTGTTGCCAAAGCCAAAGGAAAAAGTGTGGTGCCTGAAGAACCTGCATAAAAAAGACTCATAAATCATCCTTTGACCAGGATGTGGATGAGTTTATGAGTATAATTAAAAGAAGTGACTACAAGGTTGTGGATCAGCTCCACCAGACTACTTCTAAGATCTCCATCTTATCCCTGCTATTGTGTTCCGAAGATCATCGGGATGCACTACTTAAGGTCTTGCACGCTGCCTACGTGCCGGAGGAGATCACCGTGAATCAGCTGGAAACATTGGTGTCTAATGTTAATACTAGCCATGGGCTAGGTTTCACCAATGCTGATTTGACAACAGAAGGACGTCACCACAACAAGGCTTTGCACATCACCCTGGAGTGCAAAGGGGTTGTACTCTCTCATGTTCTTGTGGACACTGGGTCTTCACACAATGTCTTTCCGAAGAAAGCTCTTGTCAAGCTCGAATATGATGGAATAGCTCTCCGACCAAGCAATCTGGTTGTCAGGGCTTTTGATGGCTCCAAGAGGTCTGTTCTTGGAGAGGTGGAGTTTCATGTGATAATCGGTCCGCGGGTCTTTCAGACTACTTTCTATGTGATGGACATACAGCCGGCCTACAGCTGTTTGTTGGGTCGACCATGGATTCACGCTGCAGGCACAGTTACATCGACCCTTCACCAGAAATTGAAATATGAGTGGGAAGGACATATTATCACCATCTTTGGTGAAGAAGACATTTTTGTTAGCCATCTGGCTACGCATAAATACATTGAGATGGATGGTGAAATCCATGAAACTATGAGCCAAGGGTTCGAGGCCTTGAACATCAATGAGGCGACGACTGAAGTATTTGCTACATCCCAGGAGGATGGGATGGGTACTTCAATTGTCTCCTATCAGCAAGCCCGGAAGGTTGTTGAAGATGGAAATACCCAAGGCTGGGGCAAGTTGCTACCGGTGGAGAAGAAGGAGGATATATTCGGTTTGGGTTACAAACCATTCCGACAAGATCAATCAGAGGCTGCAAAAGAGCCCAAGTTCATCAGTGGGGGATGCTCACCCCAGATGCTGTTAACAACCTGGAAGACGAGGCGGAAAGCAACGTCAACCTGGAGAGCTGGATACGTCCAAGGATCCCGGGTCACCAAGTCCTTAACTGGTCTTCCCAGGAAATTATAAGGGTTACTCTTGCAGAGTAATTATTATTTCCTGCCTTTTTTAGCATGCATCAAGTCCTGCATCTTGCCCAAGGTGTCAGGACTCATTTTGTAATGGGCCATATTATAATTTTGTGCAAATGGATTATCAATGAATATCAGACATCTTTTGCAAACAAGTCTCTTTTTCGCTCACTATCTTTTCATTTTTCACTTTTGTACAAAACAATAAAATGGCAATGTTTTCAAAATAATAACTTCATTTTCACTTTTTCTAAACAAGATTAAAATTGATCACTAAAACGAACAAATCTCAACCCTTGCAGAGATTATCCTCCAGATTGCACCGACAACAACACTGTTATGACCTTGTATGACTTCGACAATCCAATTAATCAAGCTGATGAAGGGGTTGAAGAAGACTATGAGTTACCTAAAGAGTTAGCCAGGTTGTTGAGGTAAGAAGAGAAAGTGATTACTCCTCATCAGGAGGAGGTTGAAACAGTTAATCTTGGTACCGAAGAGGATTTGAAAGAAGTGAAGATTGGGTCCAATATGCAGGCTTCAGTAAAAGAACATCTCATTGAAATGCTTCGAGAATATGTTGACGTCTTTGCCTGGTCCTATCAAGACATGCCAGGTCTAGATACGGATATTGTCATGCACAAGCTGCCATTAAAGGAAGAGTGCCCTCCAGTGAAACAAAAGCTACGTCGTATTCTCCCGGATATGGTGTAGCGGTAAAATCGTGAGTGTAAGCTATTGATTAACTTAACTCGATGTACACAGAGTCGCCACCGCGCTTTTATTTATTTCCAAAAGGAAAAAGGTAAAAGAACGAATAAAAACCTAGGAGTCTAAAAGCAAAAGCTAAAAGAAACAAACAGAGAATGGGTAAGGGGATTGGTTACGAACCGGGAAGGTTTTAGGAACCCGACTCGTCTGTGGTACTCCACGGGAGCCCTTTGAAATATTTATTGCTTTTTGGTTTGAAATTGGTTTGCTTAAAAATGATTAAAGAGATGAGGAGAAGAATGTATTTTAATTATTATGTGTTTGATGAGGTTTTTAATGCCTCATGCCTACGTACCCACAAAGTGCAATGCGAGATCAAAACCTCGTAGTTCGTGGTACAAAATTTGAAAAGAAACAATGAGTTGAATGGATTTTAAAATGTAGAGATAAGTCGTCATCCTTTAGCGAATAATTCCGCTAGAAAGGATGAATCATATCTAAACATATGAAAAGAAAAGGTGCACAAAGGCACAAAAACAATTGAGTGAGTTTTGAGTTTTTTAAAGTATATAAGAAAAGAATTTTGATATATTTACATGGATTAACATTTATTTAAGAAAACAAAATGAAAATATTAAAATCGCTTGACCGAAGTCAAGGTTTGATTGCGAAAGCATTTGAAGTTTAAAAACAAAGAAGATTTTTGAAATAGGGAGGAGTTTTGAAAATTTAAGAATGGGGAGGAGATGAAGGGACTATCCTAAGACTTGAATTAAAAGTTAAGAGAAAAGCGATCAAACCATATTTGCACATTTCTTCAAAGTAACCGGAATTCCATCTTCAAAGACTAATGAAACAACTTGAGGCCGAGGTTTCCGATCCATCACAACTTGAGCAAGGGGAGAGATTCTAAAATCTAAGTCCATACTCCAATGCTAAGGATAGTAACCATAGTCCGAAATTAAAGTCACAAGTCTTTTAGGTGTTTAATCCTTTATTATTGTTTGGTATCCAAAATGGACAAAATAAAAATCACAAGCAACAATATAAACATAAACAAAATGATATATGATATAATATGATGAAACATAATAAAGAGATAAGGAGTGAGGAATTGAAATAAAAGGATAAGGTGCGAGAGATTAAATTTAAACGGATTATATTCACATTATTATAATATTTACAATGTAAGTGGTATGATGAACTTAATCAAGCACAACCACGAAAAGAATAATAAAATCGAGGCAACCGGATCCAAGTGGATCTTAATCCGAATCGGGACAACTTTAGGTCTATGTTAAGCAATCGCCGAGTAATTTACGAAGTAATTACCCTACAAATGAGGCCGGCCACCACTAATTAAAGTGGAAAATATTCGTGTTAATACATGTTAGAGAAACGATATTATGGATCGTTCTCCGAAAACATGCCACACCAAAAGAAGAAGAACGGTCTAATCTTAATCGAGATTTTCGTTGAATTTATCGAAAAGCAACCTATCACGATCTCAAAGTATGGAGAATGATCCAAATGATCATTCATCCATAGATTTGAAATAATGAAGATTAAACCTATCGGAAATCAACAATCTACGAATCGGAGATTGTCATCGACCAAAAAAGAAAAAGATGAAGAAAAATGGATCTAAAAGTAGATCCATACAAGAATTAAAATTTTTTTTAAAATTCTTTTCTAAAAATATTTTCCTAAAATCTTTTTCTAAAAATATAATTTCTATAACCTTTCTTAATATATTCTAAAACTTTTTTCTAAAATACATTTCTAAAATCTTTTCTAAAACATATTCTAAAATCTCTTATATCAAAAATAGAATATAAAGAAAATCATTTAAAAAAATAAAGAAAATTAAAAGAAATGAAAAGGGGGAGGGAGAAAGCTGCGCATAGCAGGGATGGTGATTAGCAACATGGATCCTAGGCTAAGGCCCAACACCATCACATATCAGCTTCTTTTATTAAAAATTAAATAAAAGCAAAATAAGAAAGAAAAAAAAAAGAGATCAGATCTTCTTCTTCTATGCGCTAAGAACTCAAATACAGGGTAGAAACTCTCCACTCCTCACCTTCACAAAAATCAACCCAAGCAAAATCGCGAATCCTCTTTCTTCTTCTTCTAATAACACGCGTGCAAACTTCTTTCTTCTTCTTCTACAACCCGCGCGAAGACTTTCCTTCTTCTTCTTTATCAAAACACAAATCAAAGAAAAGGAAGATTAGAGAGGGTTTTATGATGAAATTGATTTTGGGGATTTTGAGAAATGATTCGAAAAATTAATCTGAAGAATGAAGGTTGGAAGGGTTTTGATTTTGGCAGCAATTTGGAGGCTATCGAAGCTTGAGATTGAAGAGGAGAATGGGTCTTATTTATAGATGGAGAGAGCTGAAATTTTGAAGTCGTTTTTGAAGATTTGCCGCGTTTTGCAACTCACAAATTTCATGCTTGCCTTTGCGTTTTCTGCGTTTTTCCCTTCTTATGTTTGCGTTTTGATATTATGGCTTTTGATTTTGAATGTTGCGTTTTGGTTCTGATTGTTGCGTTTTGGTTCTGATACAGGTGAAGTGAGCGTGCGTTTTGATTTTTTTATTAGGTGCGGGATGCGTGTTTGTTTGGCTTCGGCTGGCTTGCGGGATGACGTTGCTTATTGCTTTGTTGTTGTTGTTGTTGTTGAGCTGATGTTGTAATACGGCGTGAGGCTTTTGTTTGCTGTGAAATGTTTTCCGCGTGTTGGCTACGGCTTGTTGAATTTGTTGGCTTGATGCGTGTTTACGTCTTGTGAGTGAGGCTCGCGTGTGAGAGATATTTGATGGCTGGAGGCTGTTATGGCGTGAAGCTGCTGGAGTACATGAGGCTGGTACGGCTACGGCAAATCACGTGCGGAAGGCTTGTTCAGATGGCTTGTACTTGGGCCTGTGAGCTTCTTGTTGAGTTGGGAAATATTTTGGCCGTGGGAAAGTCATGTGAAAATTGCAGCTTGCGTGAAATGCTTGGCTTTGTGTTGTCATGCTTGTGTACGTATGCGGCTGGAAGTGACTTGGTGTGAGGCTTTAGCTTGGGCTTGGTGGAAAAGCCTTGTTGTTGTTTGTTTTGTTTCTGCTGGCCTTTATTTTTGCTAGGCCGAATGTGAAGCTTGAAAAATGAGGAAAACAAACACATGTGGGACTTTTGGAAAACAAATGAAAAAAACAATTGACTTAATCAATGTTCTTTAATTAATTTTTTTATTTACTTAATAATTGAATTCTAGAACCTAAAACATGGGCTATTAAATGGGCTTTAACAAAAAAAACATGATTTTATTATTCTTTTTTTTTTGGTGTAGATATGGATTAGAGTAAAAAAAAGGATAGAGGAATTTCTAAAAGTTTAATGGAAAATGGAGAGAATCGAATAAAATGGATAAAAGTCGAAATATGAAAAAAAAATGGTAATGAAGATAAATTGATTGAGATGGATAAAATAAAAAAATTGAATACTAATTGGATAATTGGAAATGGTTGAGAACAATGGTGATTTGGATAATCGAATAATCGAGAAAAATAACGGAAAAATGGTTATTGGATAAAGGATAATGGATAATCAAACTAAAATAGATTTAGAAATTGGATGATAATGATTTTTTTAGGTTTCACGACCAACTCCCGATTTTTCACAAGCCTCTGATAAAGAATGAACACAGCCATCACTAAACCATTGAACAACTGCATAATTCGTAACTTGCCATTCAAGCCACCACCATTGACTTTTGAATTTCTGAACATTTTCAAATACTTCTGAATCGATCTCTGGAAAATAAATCCACAGATGAACTGATGACCACTCAATCAAGACAATCTGGATCGCACTTCTCACAAACCATAGCTCAATAAACCATAGAATTTCCGCAATCACCACAACTTATCATTGAACATGCATCGCCTGAGAAATAAACCACTGGCACACATAATTTGCAGTCGAAACAATTTATTTGATAGTTTGACCAATATTAGGTCAAACATCCATTTGAAATCGAATTGTGACTGAACAAACGCATCTGAATGAAATCATTGCCCTGTCTTTGAAAACCTGCAACACAGAGAAGAAGAAGAACACTGCAACATATGTTTTGGTATTTTGGTTAGAAGTCAGTAAATATAAACAAATATAAAGAAGTAAAAATAATGGTGATCCCCTGCGAAGCATAGACCCTACATCTGAGGAGAAACTCGAAAGCCAGTGCGATCTTGTTTGTATGCAAAATGCAGATGAAATGCGAAGAAATCTTAGGGCAAAAATTAGGGTGTTACATATGGCCATGAAGATTAAGGAAGAAGAACAAAAACAGAGGGACGTTGGTTTCCTTGCTGTAACTAGTTACCCGTCGTGGGTTGCTAATATTGTACCCGTGCCTAAGAAGGATTGCAAAGTACGAATGTGTGTGGATTATCGAGATTTGAACAGAGCTAGCCCGAAGGATGACTTCCCATTACCTCACATTGATGTATTGGTCGACAACACAACTCAGTTCTTGGTGTTTTCCTTCATGGATGGTTTTTATGGGTATAATCAGATCAGGATGTCACCCGAAGACATGGAGAAAACAACCTTCATCACAACTTGGGGCACATTTTGTTACAAGGTAATGCCTTTTGGACTAAAGAACGCCGGTGCGACTTATCAACGGGTTATGGTAACGTTATTCCACGACATGATCCACAAAGAAATTGAATGCTACGTGGATAACATGATTGCCAAGTCCCTCACTGAAGAAGATCATTTGGTGAATCTGCTGAAGTTGTTCAAGCGTCTGAGAAAGTATCAGCTTAAACTAAACCCCAACAAATGCACATTCGGGGTACGTTCTGGTAAACTGCTGGGATTTATCATAAGTGAAAAGGGAATTGAAGTTGATCCTGACAAAGTCAAGGCCATTCAGGAGATGCCTGCACCTAGGATTGAAAAGGAAGTTCGGGGGTTCTTAGGTAGATTGAACTACATATCAAGGTTCATATCTCATCTTACTACAACTTGTGAGCCCCTGTTCAAATTGTTAAGAAAGGAACAAACGGTCAGGTGGAACGAAGATTGTCAGAAGGCTTTTGACAAGATCAAGGAGTACCTACAAGAACCTCCGATTCTTATGCCTCCAATTGAAGGAAGACCTCTAATAATGTACCTGACAGTATTAGAAGGATCAATGGGGTGTGTGTTGGGCCAGCATGACGAGTCTGGTCGAAAAGAGTATGAAATATACTACCTAAGTAAAACGTTTACCGACTGTGAACAACGTTATTCACTGCTCGAGAAAACTTGATGTGCTTTAGCGTGGGCTGCTCTCCGACTAAGGCAGTATATGTTGACTCACACTACCTTGTTGATCTCAAAAATGGACACCGTCAAATACATATTTGAGAAGCCAGCACTTACCGGAAGGGTTGCAAGATGGCAAATGATTCTGACAGAGTATGACATTCAGTACACATCTCAAAAAGCCATCAAAGGCAGTGTACTATCTGACTATCTAGCTGAGCAACCCATTGATGATTACCAACCCATGAGGTTTGACTTCCCTGATGAAGACAGCATGTACCTAAAAGCAAAAGATCATGAAGAGCCTATTCACACTGAAGGGCCTGACCCATAAGAAGAATGGACTATGATGTTTGATGGGGATGTCAATATGAATGGTCGAGGAGTTGGTGCAGTGCTCATTACACCTAAAGGAGTTCATATGCCTTTCTCGACAAAACTCACCTTTGCCTGCACTAACAACGAAGCTGAATACGAAGCCTGTATCATGGGTCTTGAGGAAGCCATTGACCTCGGGATCAAGACTTTGAATGTATTCGGGGATTCATCTTTGGTAATCAATCAGACCAACGGAAAATGGTACACTCACGAAGAGCACCTGATTCTATACCGTGACTACACAAGGAGATTATTAACTTTCTTCACCACAGTCAAACTTGAGTACATCCCTCGAGACGAAAATCAGTTCGCAGATGCTTTAGCTACCATTTCCTCCATGATCAAGGTTCAAACTGCAAATTATGTGCCTCGGATTTCGGTATCCAGACTAGACCGACCAACATACGTATTCTCTATGGACATCGCTAAAGATGACAAGCCATGGTTCCATGACATCAAAAGCTTCTTAGAGGGTCAAACATACCCACCTGGGGCATCATCCAATGATAAGAAGAAATTAAGAAGGTTGGCCGTTAGTTTCTTCCTTAATGCTGATGGTTCATTATACAAGCGAAACTTTGACATGGTGCTACTCAGATGTGTTGATAAGAAAGAAGCAGACTTGCTGATGCACGAAGTGCATGAAGGCTCTTTCGGTACCCATGCTGGAGGACATGCAATGGCTAAGAAATTGTTAAGGTCAGGTTATTACTGGATAACAATGGATGCAGACTATTGTGCCTATACCAGAAAATGCCACAAGTGCCAGACTTATGCAGATAAAGTGCATGTGCCTCCAAATCCTTTGAACGTGATGTCTTCACCTTGGCCCTTTGCCATGTGGGGCATTGACATGATTGGAAATATTGAACCGAGTGCTTCAAATGGCCACAAATTTATCCTGGTAGCCATTGATTATTTCACCAAATGGGTTGAAGCAGCTTCATATGCAAACATCACCAGACAAGTGGTAGCCAGACTCCTGAAAAGAGACATCATCTGTCGATATGGAGTACCCGAGCGAATCATTACTGATAATGGTTCCAATTTGAACAACAAAATGATGGCAGAACTGTGCCAGGACTTCAAAATTCAACATCACAACTCTTCTCCTTTTAGGCCAAAGATGAACGGCGTTGTTGAGGCCGCTAAAAAAAACATCAAGAAGATTGTGCAAAATATGGTGGTTACTTACAAAGACTGGCATGAAATGCTACCATTTTCCTTGCATGGGTATCGAACCTCAATAAGAACGTCTACTGGGGCAACACCTTATCAGCTGGTGTATGGCATGGAGGCAGTCCTACCTGTTGAAGTTGAGCTACCCTCCTTACGGGTACTGATGGATGTAAAGCTGAATGTAGCAGAATGGGTCCGTTCTCGGTACAATCAACTAAATTTGATCGAAGAGAAGAGATTAGTTGCAATCTGCCATGGGAAGTTATACTAGAAAAGGATGAATAAAGCCTTCGATCAGAAAGTCAGACTTCGGGAATACCAAGTGGGAGATCTTGTGCTGAAAAGACTTTTTCCTCCTCATACAGACCACAGGGGCACGTGGATTCCTAATTACGATGGTCCATTCATAGTAAAGAAGGTTTTCTCTGGTGGAGCACTGATGCTCACTACTATAGATGGTGAAGATTTCTTATCCCCTGTGAATTCAGATGCAGTTAAAAAATACTTCGCATAAAATGACCCGTTGGACATAAAAACAGAATGTAAGTCCAGGAAAAAATAGGGCACCCCGGCGAGTCAAAAACAGAATAAAGACTCTGGAAAAAATAAGGGAAAAATCAAAAAAATGTACACCCACTGAGTTGAAAAGCCGCATTGGACAGCTCAGGCAAAAATGGGTATCCCGATGGATCCAAAACCCGAAAGGGCGATCCACGCAAAATCGGGGAATAAGCGAACAACTGCATTTTGAATTCGTCTGTATCACTCACAACACGACAAGTTTCGAAAGGATAAATCATCCGTCAGAATCAACCTTCTTCAGAAAGCAAGATGAGAAGAACGTCAAGGTTATACAGGTCATAGCAAAGGAAGTTCACCGGAGTGTCGTCAACATTACCAGCACTTTTACTTTTTTCAATTTATAGCAATATCCTCATTCCATGGGATTTGTTTCTTTGACTGTATTTGCCAATTCAGGGCACTCAGATTAATAAAATCAGAATTTTCAGTCACACCTCTTTTTGTACATTTTTGTTTCGTTTACAAAATGTCCAATATTCATAATAAGTACTTGCACAAAACAAATAAGCCATTTTTAATAAATGCTTGCGGGAAATATATTTACTTTCAAGAATATCTAATTCCTAGGACGGAATCCAGTAAGGGATACCTCGGGATACTTGTGTGTTTCTCTTGTCTTAACAGATTGCAAGTATTCAATACGCATCATGGGGCATGCCAAGCACACTTCCCCAGCATACCTCCTCCCCAAGCAATATCTGGAATGCTTTTCCACAGCGGAGTTGTCCAAGCCTCCTCATCCCTAGCACAGGTCTACTCAACAGGAGCATCCACAGCCAATCTCCCCACAGAATTTCCAGCCTCTCCCCAGAAGAGCAATGCCTGAAACTCTTAAACAACCAAGTGACAAAATTTTCCTTCTCCCCAGTTGAGTTCTCCTTGCAGACAGATCTATCAATGATCTATTTCCCCAAGCAGATCTATATCTACTAACAGATCTACCAATGATCTCTTCCCCAGCCAGGACATTCTTCCAAGCAGATCAGTCAGAGATCTTTATAATAGCAGGATCTGAATCCCGAATCGATTTCTCTTTTGCATAATCATAGCATTCGCATCATAAATCACCGAAATAAGCGTATCATTCTGTCTAATACGGAGCATTACAGCAAAAATCAAACATTTGCGTGATCACAAGCCAGGTTCGAACTAGTCACCTACAATTACCATCAGTATTTCATCAGCAATATATATAAAAGCTCACATCCCCTGCAAATAAAAGCCAAAGTGTCCCATTTTCACTCTCAAACACAAATGCCTGTTCATATATACTCTTTTCGACACTCGTCCGTGTCATATTATTCTCCGCAGATATAAGCCAAAACGTCCCCTTTGCATTCTCAAATATAGATACCTATACATACTCTTTTGACACTCGTCCGTGTCACCTTTCCCCATCATGGTTTCCAAATCACTTGGTGCAAACAAAATACTTATTTATAACACACTCCTTTCGACACCCTGTAACACGGTGGGAGAACTGACTTTCTATAAATGTTGCAGATAGCAAGAGTCTGTAAACACCCCAAATTTGCCCTCACTTATCTCACACCATGGCTTGTGATCTTTCATATTTGCATTATTTCAATCATACCATTTCATGTTGCATTGTTGCTTCACTGCATTAGTTCAAGTTGATCTGCATCTAGGGTTTGTGATCTGAGCAATCCAGGATCCATCTGAGCCACTCCAAAGGTCTTCAATCATCTCAAGAGGTTCCATGTATGTTCAATCATCATATTTTATCCTCCAAAGATCAAGGAAGTCAAATAATCACAAGAACTGGCAAAGCATGGAAGCAGAGCTAGGGTTTAACTGCACAGATGACCTAAAATTAGGGTTTTGGTTTCAGAGGCCATAACTCCAAATTTTTGGTCATTCTTGTTTCTATTGGTCTCAATATGATACAAGGATCATGCATACCCAGTTTGATGAAGAAATTCATTGTGGAAGTCATCTGATCACTGGGTAACTTCTTGAGCAAGTCAGAGCAAAATCAGGGCATCTGAGGCCCCCCAACATGGAACCAAGGTGGATTTTTCATCAAATTGAAGTTGTATGATCTTTATTTGATCAATGAAGTGTTTAGAAGTTCACAAATTTGAAGAAAAGTGAGCTAAACCAAAAGTTGCCAAAAATGGAAATGACTTGTAATGTAAACTTTCCATTTTGGGAAAGTTTTTCAACCTCCTCTTTCTCAACCAAAAATGCTTCAAATGAAATATTGTTGGTCATGAAAGTTGTAGATTAGATCATTCCCTTTTCAAAAAGTACAAGAACGAGTCTTAATTCATTATGGAACTCAAGTTATGGCTTTCCAAAGTTAGCAAAAATCACATAATTTCAAGTTTCATGCCAAAGAGGGATTTTTGCAAATTCAAGTTCTAAGCACTTTCAAGACCTCTAAATGACTTATATGCATCATTACAACATATTGCAACTTGCCAAAATCAGAATTGCACAAAATTCACAAAGTTTCATGCCTTGGATCACAAGCTTCCATAAGCCATTTTTTATAAATTCTCAAAAGAGGGATTCTTGCAAGAATGATTTCTAAGGGTTGGTTTGGTTTCTAAATGATCTCAAAGCATCATAGCAACATCATGTAACACTTCATGACCAAAATTCAGCATTGAATGAGACATTTCCATGACCAAATATCTCAAAGTGCAACAAGTTGTGAAAATGCAAAACATGTGTATCTCACCATCCATCCACTTCTGATCACTCTAATTCATCACATGGCCATCCTTAAAGATAGGTGAACTCAGAGCAGTCCTAAGATAGCTTCTGTCATGGCCCATGCTTGAAGTACACCAACTATTGACTTTTTGGCCAATTGCTCCATACCATTCCCACAGTGCATGTCAAGTCTTCTAACCCATTCCAATAGTTTAGGGATTGCATAAGGATCATAAAAACAAGCCTTACACAAGCTCAAAACACATATACAATCAGATTGCACAAAACTTGCAAAAACCTTCCCTTCTTCGATTCTCTCAAACCATCCATCAAACTTCAGAAATTCTTTCACCATCCATTCTGAAATCTGTAGGATCAGAATGCGCCTAAGAGGGGGGGGGGTGAATTAGGTGTTATAATTTTTCTCGATTCTTTTTCTTTGATGGATAGATTTTTTCTTTTAATTGTGTATGGAAGGAAAGCAGTAAAGCAGAAAATAAAAGTGACACGGAGAATTATCCTGGTTCCCTTCACAGTCCGAAGGTACATCCAGTCCCCTTTCAATTCGAAAGAGATTTCCACTAGTTTTTAGAATAAGTACAACCTATCACACCTTCAATGGTGATGCCTACTTTCTAAACAACTAAGCAACTTTGTGTGCAAGAACAATCCTCTTGCCACACAAACCCTTGTGTCCAACAATCCTGGATCACAAGTCACAAATAGAAAAACCTTTCTATACTTTTTGTAATTTTGAGTGAGTAATACAAAGATTGGATATCAATAAGGATCTTCTCCTATGTACACAAACCACTTTTCAAATATCAATACAAGTGTTCAAAAATTAAAATATGAAAGATGATGATCTTATGAACACTTTTTAGAAGTATAAAAATATTTGAATTTTTAGTGAATTTGATTTAAGTGATTTTCATAAAAATTCTAGGAGGTGTTTTTGAATTTGAAAAAAATTCAGATTTTATAATATTCAAGACACCCTTTTGAAAAGGTATGACAATTATGAAACAAAATAATTTTTGAAGAGATATATTCAAAAGGTGTGAGTTGAAATTCAAAAGAAATATTTTTCAAAAATCTTACAGTGTTAATCGGTTAACCAAATGGTTAACCGGTTAACGCCTATAAACGTTAACAGGTTTTCTGAAATTTTGAAGTCGTTAACCGGTTAACCAAATGGTTAACCGGTTAACACTGTTAAAAAACAGAAACATATTGTTTTCAAAAGTGTTAAACGGATTGAAAAAAATAATCAAAGTATTTTATGCATTATGATCACATGTGATTGAATGAATGAACACTTGTACATCAATTTAAAAGAGGGATTGATGTACCTAAACAAAAATGTCCAAGCTTGAAATAAAACGATGATGCATAAGAAGCTTTATCGCAATGCCGGTTGCTAGTAGCTTGATCATGTTGGAGCTCTTGACTTTTTGCAGATCTGAAATGCATGTGGCGTGTTGTCTTCATCAAAATCTTCGAGGTTGAAGGCGTGCTTCTACATTCTCCCCCTTTTTGATGATGACAACCGAAAATTCTGCAAGAGCTTTGATCAATGTTTCTCTAATCGAATCCTCCCCCTATGGACAGCAACTCCCCCTAAATAATAGTGGCAGTAGCAAAAGAATTTTGCATCGAGAGGCATTAGAGAAACAAGGTCTTCTCCCCCTTTGGCATTAGCAAAAAGGAAGGGACCAACAAGCAAGCATAGATATGAAAAGTATGGCATCATACAAGTAAACATACAAGCAAACACATATAGAAATAAAACATAATGCAAGTAAACCAAAAATGCCTAAAAACTTAGGACTTAAGTTTGAGAGTACAAAGCATAAAATGACTAAAAGAGAAAGCAACATAGTAAAAACAGCATGGAAACATGGTCCTCAATCCTCATCCGACACATCCTCATCATCTTCTTCCTCCTCTTCGGTACCGTCCACATCCTCATCAACATGCTCGGTGGTGGTTCGGGAGCTTAAGACAAGGTTCCGAAGGCTTTTGATGGCACGCATGGCTTCATGGTGGTGTTACATCATGGTTGAGTAGAGGAAGTCATTGGTAACGCCGGTTTCTGGAATAGGTGGGATGGAGGTGGAGGATCCGTCATCATACTTATAAGTTCCATCATTGGTTTGAATAATGCCGATGTTCTTGATGATTGTGACTCCATTGATTTCATTTCCCGTAGTAGTCATAGCAATAAACGGTTCTCTACCGATTTCCATATCGGTAAGTTCCAATATCCTTGAGAGGAGGCGGCCATAACGTAATCGAGTCTTCAAAGAGAGTTGTTGATTCAAATGATATAGCATGGTAGGAAGCCAATTAATTCTAATCTTGTTCTTGATGGCAAAGAGCACTTGCATTTCCAAATCATTGATTTGGGATTGATTGTAGTCCTTGGGCAGCAAGACATGACAAATGACATAATGAAGCATCTGATCATCCATGGAGAGATTCTTCGCATAGCAAAGTACCCGAGAGGTACGTTGGCCGGATATCACGTCTGCCTTTGGAAACTTACAAATGTGATAGTAATATTCCATCTTATCATAATTGGCCCATTTGCCTTCATCATGGTTGACACCCTTTCGGAGAAACACTCCCGAGTATGGTAAAGACAAAGAGGTAGCAAGAGTACCTAGGTCAACCTCAATCTCACAATCTCTAACAGTAGCAAAAAGTTGATGCTTATCCCTATCATCACAATTGAGAGTCATGTTGTTCATGAAAGACTTCACCAAATCCGGATACACCTTTCCATTATCGGCAATAAAATCTAGCATTCCTTGATATTCTAGTAAAGCTGGAAACTTAAAGGATTCAAAAGATTTCAGGTTCACATACTTACCCTTGAGGAGATGTCGAACCCGAACTTGGAAATCCAATCGTCTCTTCTTGGTAGATTCCATAGGCATGTCTTCTTCACTGCTAGACCTGGATGCTGACACTAGAGCTTTTTCCTTTCTTGAAGCCATGAAGATGAAGCTTAGGTTTTAGGGTGAGTGAGTGTATTTTCGGATTAGGGTTTGATATGGTGGAGAGTGAAGTGAAAGAGGTAGAGTTTATATGAGAGTTTCAATGTAGTGGGTTTTAATGGAGTAGATGGAGAGTTTGAAAATGAGTAAGTGGTGTTTAATGGTAGGTCAAAGTAAGAGGAATTGATTTATGAGGTGTTGGAAAGAGGTACCATGCACCAATTAAACATACAAATAACAAGACAACATAAAGAAAGAAAAAAGAAAAACAAATTTTTTTTTTAAAAAAAAAAGAGACTGTCACGTAGCCCAGGGACTGTTGTTTTGGAGGTGTTAACCGGTTAACCGATCCGTTAACCGGTTAACGGACAAAAATTTTCAAAAATTTAAAAAGTCCAGCAGCTTTGTGGGGGAAAATGGAGGGAAATTTTCAAAACAAAATTTCATAAGGTGTTAGCACTTATCATTCCAAAACTTTCGATCAAAAAAAATTTTGGAACCGATTGATTTCGGGTATACGAAAGTGAGAAAAAACGAAAATGGTGAAATGTGAGTGCTAGCATTTTATGACACAAAAGTGAGCAAAAACACATATAAACACATATAATGCAATAAAAACATACAACAACCAATTTTTAGGTTAAGATTAGATGTCACCTTCATTGAGAATACCAAGTTCTCGTCGAATCTTGAAAAATTGCTCCTTAGACAACAGTTTTGTGAATATGTCGGCGAGTTGATTGTGTGTATCCACGAATGTAACATCTACATCTCCGTTTAGAACATGATCTCGAAGGAAGTGATGTCGGATATCTATGTGTTTTGTTCTTGAATGCATGACCGGGTTCTTCGTGATATTGATGGTACTTGTGTTGTTACACCAGAGAGGGATACAACCAAGATCTATACTGAAATCGAGAAGTTGTTGTTTAAGCCACAATATTTGAGCACAACAACTTCCTGCTGCAATGTACTCCGCTTCGGCCGTGCTAAGTGCAACGCATGCTTGCTTCTTGCATGCCCACGACACTAGTGCATTCCCGAGAATGTGACAAGTACCACTTGTACTCTTTCTATCAGTCTTACATCCTGCATAATCAGCGTCAGAATAACCAATTAAAGAACATGTACTACCTTTAGGATACCATAGTCCGACGTGCGTCGTTCCTTTGAGATACTTCATGATCCTCTTTACGGCAGTGAGATGTGATTCCTACGGATTAGCTTGAAAGCGGGAACACAAACAAACACTAAACATAATGTCAGGACGGCTTGCCGTCAAATATAAGAGTGAATCAATCATACCTCGATACTTTGTAATATCTATTGAAGTGCCGGAAAGATCTTGATCAACATACGTTCTGGATCCCATTGGAGTAGACATTTCTTTGCAATTGTCCATATCAAATCTTTTCAATAACTCCTTGCAATACTTGGATTGATTTATGAAGATGCCATCCTTTGTTTGCTTGATTTGTAAACCAAGGAAGTAGTTCATCTTTCCCATCATGGACATCTCGAATTTTCCTTGCATCATAAGAGAGAATTCTTCGCAAAGATCTTTGTTTGTTGAACCGAAGATGATGTCGTCGACATAGACTTGAACAAGTAAGGTGTTGCCCTTGAGATTCTTGATGAACAAAGTCTTGTCAACCTTTCCTTTCGTAAAACCTTTCTCACATAGGAAGTTGCTAAGGCGATCATACCAAGCCCTTGGTGCTTGCTTTAAGCCATAAAGAGCCTTCTTCAACTTGTAGACATGAGACGGGTTCTTGAAGTCTTCAAAACCCGGAGGTTTTTGACGTAGACTTCTTCATTGATGTAACCGTTTAGGAAAACGCTTTTGACATCCATCTGGTACAACTGAAAATTCATAGAACAAGCGTAAGCAAGTAATAATATAATTGCTTCTAACCTTGCTACCGGAGCGAATGTTTCATCAAAGTCGATTCCTTCTTCTTGGTTGTAGTCTTGTGCGACCAATCTTTCTTTGTTACGAACTATGATCCCATTCTCGTCAAGTTTGTTCTTGAACACCCATCTTGTGCCTATGATATGTTTGTTGTCCGGTCTTGGTACAAGAGTTCAAACTTGGTTCCTTTCGAATTGGTTGAGTTCTACTTGCATAGCTATTATCCATTGATCGTCGCCTAAGGCTTCATCGATTTTTGTTGGTTCAATTTGAGACATGAACGCCATGTTGAGGCAAGCATCCTTGAGATTGAGTCGAGTTGCAACACCTTGGCTAATATCACCAATCACTTATCTATCGGGTGATCTCTATGAGTTCTCCATTCTTTTGGAAGATCTTGATGTTCTTCAATGGTTGGTGACTTATCTTCCTGTGATATTGCTTGTTCTTTTGATATCTCCTTTTGTTGTTGTGATAGATCTACTACATCATCATCATCATCCACAATAATATTATCCTTTTTCGAGGGGTTAGTCTCATCAAACGAAACATGTATGGATTCTTCAATAGTAAGAGTACGTTTATTGAAAATTTTAAAAGCTTTACTTGATAGAGAATATCCAAGAAATATACCTTCATCGGATTTCTCATCAAACTTACCAAGGTTGTCCTTGCTGTTGTTGAGAACGAAGCATTTGCATCCGAATATGTGGAAGAAAGATATGCTGGGTTTCCTTCCCTTGAACAACTCATATGGGGTCTTCTTGAGAATAGGTCGAATATTGACACGATTACTTACAAAACAAGTCGTGTTAACCGCATCCGCCCAAAAATATTTAGGAAGATTTGAGTCGCTAAGCATTGTCCTTGCAAGTTCCACTAGTGCCCTATTCTTCCTTTCTACGACACTGTTTTGTTGAGGAGTCCTTGGTGCGGAAAAGTTGTGAGAGATTCCATGCTCTTCACAATAATCTTCAAATGATGAATTTTGAAATTCGCCACCATGGTCGCTTCTTATGGAAACAATTGAGAGTGACTTCGCATTTTGAATTTGCTTGGCATACTTCTTGAATTCTTTAAAGGCATCACTTTTCTGCACTAAAAACAAAGTCCAAGTGTATCTATAGAAATCATCAACAATAACTAGTGCAAAAACGTTACCTCCGAAGCTTTTTGTTCTTGATGGACCGAAAAGATCCATATGTAACAATTGTAGTGGCCTTGAAGTAGATATCACTTTCTTGGTCTTGAAGGATGTTTTGGTTTGCTTCCCCTTTTGACATGCGTCACAAAGCTTGTCCTTGATAAACTTCATCTTTGGAAGACCAACAACTAGATCATGCTTTACTAATTTATTCAAATGCTCCATGTGAATGTGAGCAATCCTCTTATGCCAAAGCCATGCCTCATTGTTGTTTGCCATTAAGAACTTCACCTTCAAGAGAGAGTCATCAAAAGAAATCATAAAAATTTTATTAAATCTTTTACCTTTTAGCAAGAGTTCATGAGTGACTTCATGTTCTATCAAGCATTCCTCCTTTGTGAAGTTGATTCGGAACCCTTTGTCACACAATTGACTTATGCTAAGAAGGTTGTGTTTAAGGCCTTCCACATAAAGGATGTCTTCGATGATTGTATGAGGAGATGCACCAATGGTCCCAACTCCAAGAATTCTTCCTTTATTATCATCACCGTAAGTAACGTATCCTTTGGCCTTAAGTGTTAGACTTGAAAATTTGTTGATATCTCCCGTCATATGCTTTGAACAACCTCTATCGAGATACCATTGCGTAGAAGTTGTTTTCAAGCATACCTACAAAACAAAGTAAAGTATTGTTAGGTACCCAAATTGCTTTGGGTCCTTTATAGTTAGTACCCTTTTCAACCCACACATAATTCCCTTTAGCAACACCAATGTTGCGCACATAGCAAGCATTAGGTGTATGGCCTTTGATTCCACAATAAAAGCAAATAGGTTGAAATTGACTTTTAAATCTAGGAACATACTTTTGTTTCTTAATGATCCTTTTCCTTTTATGACTTTGATGCATAGTTTTAGAATTGTTAGTCTTTTCCTTAACAATTTGTTCACTAGCTTTTACGAAAACGGTTTCACTTGTGCTTGGTTTGGAAAACTTAGAATATCCTAGGCCACTTTTATCATTTGGATATCTTTGGTGCCTAAGAATTTCCTCCAAACCAATTTGACCTTTTTCATATCTTTCTAAAACTCTTTTGAGTTGAACAATTTGAAAGGACAATGACTCACAATTTTTACATGTAAGGCTTTTTTTTTCATCCATTATCTTTTGTTTTTCATTTTCAATGTATTTTTCAAAAGATGCATTTTGTTCTTCTAAAGATAATATTTTTTTTTCTTTTGGGATGAAATATTTGTGTACAAAGTCTTACATTCTTTTAGAAGTTCATCTATGACTTCTTGTGCATCATTTTCATAAATTGAAAAGTTACTACTAACCTCGTCATTTTCTTCATCGGAGTGATGTGACGCCATTAACGCCATATTTGCACATTCGTCGCTTTCCGATTCCGATGAGGAACTAACTTCATTGTCATCCCATGCGACATAAGCCTTTTTAATTTTTAAGTCCTTCTTGCCTTTGAATCCTCCTTTCTTCGCAAGTCTTGGACAATCCGGTTTTATGTAACCTTGCTTTCCACATTCATAGCATGTAACTTCTTGATTCGATGTGGATGTATCCTTCTTCCTGAAATGTTTATTCTTTTTAGGAAAAGAAGAATTATTATTTTTGTTAAAAAACTTACCAAGCTTCTTAACAAGAAGCATGAAGTTCTCATCTTCGGAGATCTCGTCATCTTTGTCATCCTTCGTGTCAATCTTCAAAGCAATTCCTTTGGACTTTTTCTCTTGACATTCGTGCTTCTCGAGCCTTCCAAGTTCCAATTCGTGCTCTTGAAGTTTGTCGAATAGAGATGCGGATGTCATTGTTGAGAGACTCTTCTTCTCCGAAATCGTGGTCACCTTCGGTTGTCATTCCCTTGTCAAAGACCTTAGAACTTTCAAATTGAGATCGTCGTTGGTGAAGGTCTTTCCGAGTGCAATCAAATGGTTGGTTAGATGAACAAATATTTTTTGTAAAGCCACAATAGATTCTCCGGGCTGCATGCGGAACATTTCATATTCTTGACTCAACGTGTTAAGCCTTGATCTTTTAACTTCTGTTGTTCCTTCATGTGTTTCTACCAAAGTATCCCAAATCTCCTTCGTCGATTTGCATTGTGATACACGAAAAAATTCGTCCATACTAAGAGCGCTTTGAAGTATGTTGATTTCCTTCTTCTCATTTAGGATCTTCCTTTTATCATCTTCATCATACATATTCTTCAACTTCACGGTTTCAACACTGTTGATCACATTGACAGGATTATGCGGACCTTCTTCGATTGCTTCCCATATGCCTTCTCCTTGGGCTTCAAGATGTGCCCTCATTTTGATTTTCCAGAAATCGAAGTATTCGCCGGAGAAGAGCGGAGGCTTGTTGCTACTTCCACCATCTTAGAAAAACAGGATTCGAGTTTGTGGAAGCCATAAGGATCTTGTAGGAACAGGTTACCTAAACCTGCTCTGATGCCAATTGTAGGATCAGAATGCGCCTAAGAGGGGGGGGGGGTCAATTAGGTGTTATAATTTTTCTCGATTCTTTTTCTTTGATGGATAGATTTTTTCTTTTAATTGTGTATGGAAGGAAAGCAGTAAAGCAGAAAATAAAAGTGACACGGAGAATTATCCTGGTTCCCTTCACAATCCGAAGGTACATCCAGTCCCCTTTCAATTCGAAAGAGATTTCCACTAGTTTTTAGAATAAGTACAACCTATCACACCTTCAATGGTGAGGCCTACTTTCTAAACAACTAAGCAACTTTGTGTGCAAGAACAATCCTCTTGCCACATAAACCCTTGTGCCCAACAATCCTGGATCACAAGTCACAAATAGAAAAACCTTTCTATACTTTTTGTAATTTTGAGTGAGTAATACAAAGATTGGATATCAATAATGATCTTCTCCTATGTACACAAACCACTTTTCAAATATCAATACAAGTGTTCAAAAATGCAATATGAAAGATGATGATCTTATGAACACTTTTTAGAAGTATAAAAATATTTGAATTTTTAGTGAATTTGATTTAAGTGATTTTCGTAAAAATTCTAGGAGGTGTTTTTGAATTTGAAAAAAATTCAGATTTTATAATATTCAAGACACCCTTTTGAAAAGGTATGAAAATTATGAAACAAAATAATTTTTGAAGAGATATATTCAAAAGGTGTGAGTTGAAATTCTAACATATTTTTGTCATGAATTTCTTCTGCCTTTTTGAATTGATTGACATTTTTTCCCTTTAGGTACCTTAAAACCCTAGATAACTTAGAAAAATCATAACTTTCAATAGGTTAAGAGTTAGGTCCTCTCCTTTGGGGTGTGAAATCATAGGGATTTAAGGTTCTCTTGATTGCATTTTCAATTTTTTATCTTGTCATTTGTTTCTGTTTTTGAGTTTTGCATCTCATGTTGCACGAAAACCCTAATTTCTCATCTTCTCTTGCATACATCTTACATATGCTTGCATTCATGAACTTGCCATGACATTTTATGCATTAACATGACATATAAGACATCTTAGGACATATTAGAATCATGTTTGATCATTGCATCATCCATTTGCCATGTTATGCATTCATTTCATTTCATGTGCATCCATGAACTTTCATACTTCTTTCATGTTTCATTTGCATCCTCATTACTTGTATGATCATTCACATCTCTTGATATACATTTGTATCATCTCTTAGCATCATTAACATCATGAACATCCTTCTGGTTTTGGTTTACATCCTTGCATTCATTTCATTTTCATTTCATTTCATTTCCTTTTACTAACTTTTCTGGTGGTAAGTTACTTTGAGATGTGAATTAGCCTTCACTTCTCACAATCTCTTCTCTTCTCTCTTATGCATTCATTGCTGAATTTTGTATTTGTGTTAGAGTAAGCTTGCTCATTCATGTTCCTTCTTCACTTTCTTCCTTCAAGCAACTTATCTTCTTAAGTGAAGTAATTTGACTTGCTTCTTCTGCTTCTCCTCCTTTCATCTGCTTCTTCCTTGGTGGCTCTTCTTGAAGATCTCTTGCAAGCCTCATAAACCCTAGGAATACCCAAGCATGATAATAATTAAGGTTTGATTAGTCCCCCATTAGTCTTACCTTTGTGTCATCTTTTGTGTCTCTCTTCTCATGTCATAATCAGAGACTAAACCTTTAAGGTTTTAAGGCTTTGTGATTAAGGTTATGCCTGCATCCTTCTCTTAGGATGGAGTGTATAACTTTAATCCTAAGTATTAAACCCATAATGTGTTTAAATCTCTTAATCAATTCATATAACAATCACTAAGACATCAAGCTTGTAACTTGGGCCTTGAATTAGGGTTCTAATTCTTCCTTAATTGGTTAAGAAGGACTATCCCTAGTGTTAATGGACAAGTCCCCCTCAAGTTGTCTTACAAACCCTAAAATTCACTTCTTAATATTACCATTAACTAAAATCCACTTTAATAAATGTTTTTTTTTGTCATGGGGTTAATCCCTAATCATGGATTAAGTTTAGGAGCCTTCCTCAGCTCAAATGTTCTCATCTATTATCCTTCTATTAGGATGTTGTAATGGGTCCATTAAATCCTTGATTATGGCTTAAACTCATTACTTAACACTAAACAAAAACTCCAAAAAACATCGAAATAATTGCAAGTAGGTTAATGATCTTAATGCTACATCATGGTAATTAAGTTTGAGGTGTTTACTTCATACTTAAGGTATTCTCATTACCCCTAATCAAAGGGAGGATGTGATGAGTTTACTAACCCTTGGTTTAGGCTTAAGCTCATTTTCTTATGACAAACACAAAAAGCAATAAAAGATTGAAAACTCAAAAACAAACAATAATCGTCTCCTTCGGGATTCTTTTCTCATCATCTTCATTCACAAACGAGAACTTGCTTCTTCCGTCTAATGCAAGACAGTTTGCACCTGAGCTAGACAGGTCATACACTTGAGCATAGACAAGGAAGCAGTTCATTAAGTCAATTTATCTTTCAGTCTCTTTGAGTCGAACTACGGTGTTCTGACTTCCTCATTGCATGAGAGGATACGTAGGCATAACTTAATTGTTATCGAACAAAAGTCTCTGTATATTCCCCTTCTTCCAGCCTTATTCTTTAAGCCTCACTCCTGAGCATTTCATTTCACATCTCTTTTGCACTGACACCTGTACATTCCCTTCCAGCTTTTGCACACAGATAGCACTGACACTACCCCTTTAAACACAAACTTTCAAGCGTGGATCCCGTCGAGTACGACGGAAAATCTGGGTGCTAATACCTTCCCAGGTTGTAACCAAACCCCTTTCTCAGTTTCTCTGGTTCGCAACCGTCTTATCCATATCTTTCTAGGTTTATGCAGTATTACCTTTCCTTCAGGATAAAAATGCCTAGCTGGCGACTCTTTTCAGTTCACCTTCATCTCTCCTTTCGCCGACAGTTCGCGTTTGTACCCCTCTTGGCCCGGTGTCATTTGGTGGGAGCGACAGCTTGGCGACTCTGCTGGGGACCCTTATATTGTAACCATGGCTTCTGGTTCTTTTTGTGGGTTCCTCCTAGCGCTTGTTTGAGTTGTGTTTACTGGGGGTGTTATGTGCTAATTTTGTGTATTTATTTGCTTTATTTATTACTTTATGTACAGCTTTATTTACTGCTTTTCTTCTCAGTTTTTTACACACCATACTGTCATTATCATTGTTGGATCTGGTTTCTGTTTTAGTGGGTGGGGTTTCACTGAGTGATTAAGGTCCTATACCTGGGACCTGAGTGACACCTAGGCTAGAGTGGTTCATGTTCTTTCCCATTCCATTTCGGTCTGGTGCGGGAATATGAAACACGGTTCAGATGTGTGTTTCTTCTTGAGAACTCTGTGCTACAGATTTCCTGTAGTGCTAGGGCTATCTTGGAAGCCTGCTAAGTCTATATGACCTTTATTTTGACCTTCAGAATCTGGGGTGAATTAAAGGAGGATCTTTTATGGTTATTGTAAACATTGTACCTCCGGGTAAGAAGTGTTTACACTTCTCATAACTGATCCAAGTCTGAAGTTCCTTGTTCTAGAACATTACATGTGAGGGGGTTGGGTTGTTTACAGGTTTGCAGGAACCCTTGGCCACATCATACCCTGTTACTGTTTTGTTTAAGAATACTTCACTTTGGACAGTTCTTGTGATTAACCCTGGACATGTGACTCTTTATTTGAGTCCCCCACCTTGGTTACTGGATTTCTGAGCCTCCATCTGGACCTTTGAACATACATGGACCTTATACCAAGACAGATAATCAGATCCAGCTCTTGATCACAAACCCTTGCATATCATTTGCATATATCATCATTGCATCATTTAACATTTGTTTATTTGTTTTTCAGGGTATCCACCTCATTATTTGGTTTGGTTTTGATCCCTTCTACTGCTTAGACCTCTGCTTCAGTTATCTCCTTCAGCATCTGCTTCAGCTATCTCCTTCAGCACCTCCATCAGTCTGTCAGAGACTCACCTGCATCAGTCTGTCAGAGACTTACCTTCAGCTTTTCAGTCTGTGATCTTCATCAGCATTTGACTTCAGCTTCTTTATCAGCACTCATGGATGTTCCAAGGAAAAGCAACATATCTTATCACTTCTTTGAGCCCTCTTTGACTGGTATCAGGCAGGTCCAGTCACTTATCACACCTGACCACATTGTAAACACCCCAAATTTGCCCTCACCCATTTCACCATGGCTTGTGATCATTCTCATATGCATAAACACAAACATATCATCTCACATCTCACTTTTGTTTCACTGCATAGTTTCTAAGTCATCTGCACCTAGGGTTTGTGATCTGAGCAATCCCAAAGCTTCTTGAGGCATCCCAAAGGCCACTAATCAACTCAAAGGGGTCCATGTGTGTTCTTATATCATATTTCATCTCCTCAAAGTCAAAATTGCAGAGGAATCACAAGAACCAGGGTTTGAGTGGATGCAGAGCTAGTTTGAACTACACAGTTGACTGAAAATTAGGGTTTTGGTTTCAGAGGCCATAACTCCAAATTTTTTGGTCATTCTTGTTTCCATTGATCTCTATATGGTATAGGGAGTATGCATATCAATTTTCATGAAGAAATTCCATGGGGAAGTCATCTGATCAAGAGTTGACTTTTCAGACAAGTCAGTGCAAAATCAGGGCATCTGAGGCCCCCAATGACCCAACCAATGGTTGATCTTCATCATTTTGAGTGTATATGATCTTTATTTGATCATGGAAGAAGGTTGAAGTTCATAGAAATCAAGAATTTAGGGTTTTTGCAAATGTTGACTTTTTGGGCATAGTTGACTTTTCAAGAATGCATCATTTTAGGTCAATTTTCAAGCTTTGATTCTTGATCCAAAAAGGCTTCAAATGGAAAAACTTTGGTCATGAAAGTTGTAGATCTCATCTTTCCCTTTTCAAAAAGTACAAGAACATGATCAAACTCTTCTTGGATCAAAAGTTATGGCAAGGCAAAGTTGGCAAAAATCATTGTTTTTCAAGGCATGCTTCAAATGGAAATTTTGCAAAGTCATGAACCAATGCATTATGTGACCTCTAATCCATTTCAAACCATTACACAAACTTTCTCTAAGCCACAAAATCAGATTTGAACCAAGATCACATGTGTTTAGTTCATGTAACAAGGCATTTTTATCATGTGAACCATAAAGTAACCAAGTTGCAAAACTCATGATCATGCTTCACCAACTTGCTGCATTGGTCCTTGAATCAAGCTGGCCTCACACACTCACCATGCTGCGCCAGCCCTAGCCTTTGTACTTGCCTAGAGTGAAGCCATACTTGCCTTACACAAAAGTTGACATTTTGGCAAAAGTAGCCACACCTATCACAGCAGGCCAAGTCACATCAACTGACCAATAGGCTTTGTTTATGTGGATCAAATGCTGGCCATAACACACTTCAAGCAAGGCTGAAACCATCACACTACACACATTCACAAAAACCTTCCACATTGCAACTTGCTTCGAATCTCTTAACACAGCCACCAAACACAAAAACTTTTTTCATCATCCAACTCAACACACTTCATAGGCCACCCAGCACCAAGAACACAAGCCTGAAACAGCCTGAACACTCCATAACCATTCTTCACCTCAGCCTGCATTTTCTATCGAATCTCTCTCCACAAGCCACAAACAGCCAAACAAACTTTGCAAAGCTTCTCCATACATCATTTGGACCTCAAACAATCACTCACCATGACCTGAAACCTCCAGAAACACCATTGCCATTTTTGATCAAGCTGAAGCAGTTCCTTTCGAATCTCATTATCCAGCCAACTTAAACTCCATTTGAGCATTCAAACATCATCTGGGGATCAAGGAGAGGGGTTTGCACTGAAAGAAGAGGTCAGAAAGTTCTCAAACTGAAAGCTTCAAATCTTAGGTAGCTTGAAATTTATTTTTCCAGAAATCATTTTTATTGTTACAAACTTGTTCTATTTGTTTCACTGATCATTCTGGTACCATCGGTTTTGAAAATGGTTGTGATTTGAGCATTTAATTTGTTTCTGAAGCTTGCGTGCCCTAGAACTTTCTTTCTTCGATTCAGCTTGTTTAGGAAATATAAATTTGTTTTGAGAGAGGGGTTTGATTCGTGAGAGGTTGGAGATCATTTCCCAGTTCTTAGTTTTCATTTTTGATACGATTTGAGGGGTTTGGGGATTTTTCAGGTGAGGTGCTGGCCGGAGAAGACGACCGGAAGTCTTCTCCGGCCACCTGAGAGTGATTATGCCCTAATTGTGTAATTAACTCAAGTTTAAATCTGGAGCGTACGATCCCTTTGACCAGTTGACCTCCCGCGCGTGTGTGTGGTCTGGATCTCTCTGATTAGCCCTAATCCACGTGTTAAGACTAATTAATCATATTTTAATCAGAAACAATCCTGGCCACAAGATCACGCGCCAGTCAACCAATTCAAATCCTAGGCTCATCCTAGCCCTCCATGCTGCATACTTTCACTTTTATTTAATTTTTATTTCATTTTTCTTTCATTTTATTTGCACAATTTATTTAAAATAGTAAAAATTGTTTAAAAATTATGAAACTTTTTGTCAAGAGTTTCATTAATTTTTAAAACACAAAAATATTTTTATTTTATTTTTTATCATTAAAAAAGTATTTTTAAATATTTAAAAGTTTATTTTTAATTGATTAATGGGAATTAATTAATTAAAAATACTTTTAGGTATTTAAAAATTACAAAAAAATTCATGAAATGTTCTAAGACATTTAGAAACATTGTCCAACCTTCAAACCAAATTTCGTTTTTGATCTTGATGCATTTTAAGAATTTTTCATTGAATTAAATCATTTTTTATGCATTATTTTGATCACAAATTCAAAAATTCATTTCTGCCAATTGGAGAAGGTTGAGACATTGATTCTTCTTGCATTGTGTTATGTTTAGCATGTATTTTCAAAGATAAAATGGCCATGATTTGATCTTGCATTTTCTATTTGTTTGGCAATTCTTTTGTTAAGAACCCTAAAAAACCCTAGTAACTTAGAAAATTCATAACTTGAGTTTGGTTGAGAGTTGAGAGCTCCCCTTTGGGCAGTGGTTCATTATAGGTTTAGGTTTTCTTTGAGTGCCATTTTCCATTTTTATCTTAGGGTTTTGTTTCTGTTTTGGGTTTTTGTTTGATGTTTGATCCATGAACCCTAATTTGGGCTTTCTTTTGCATCCTCCTTGCATTTCCTTGCATAACTTGACTTGTCATTGCATTTTGTGCATTCTTGTGATCCATTTGACATCTTAAGACATGTATAAAGCATCTTTGATCATTGCATCCCATATTTGCCATGTCATTTGTCTTGTATGCTTCATAACTTTTCATGCTTGTTCATGCTCCTTAGCTTGCATCATTTGCATTCATAATCTTGTATGAACATCTCCATGCCTTGTCTCATGTTTGCAGCATCTCATAGCATCATTATCATCATCAACATGCTTCTGGTTTGGTCTAGCATCATGCCATTTCATTTCATCTTGCATTGCATTGCATTTCTTTCTAACTTTTCAGGTGGTAAGTAAACTTGGGAAGTGAATTTGCCTTCACTTCTCATAACTTTTCTTTTCATCTCTCTTGCATCCATTGCTGCATTTCTATTTGTGTTTGAGATTGAGCTTGCTCATTCTTGTTCCTCCCACCTTCTTTCTTCAAGTGACTTGACTTCTTGAATGAAGCAAGTCACTTTGCTTCTCTGGATCTTATTCATCTGCTTCCTGGTGGTTCTTCTGAAGATTGTTCTTGAAAACCTCACAAACCTTAGGATCATCCAAGCATGACAATGAATTAGGGTTTTGATTAGTCCCCCCATAGTTTTTACCTTTGTGTCATCTCTTTGAGTCCTCTCTTCTCACCTCATAATCAGGGTTTAAACCCTAAAGGCTTTAAGACTTTGTAATTAAGCTTATGCCTGCATCCTTCTTTTAGGATGGAGTGTATAACTTTAATCCTAAGTGTTAAACCCTTAATGTGTTTAAATCTCTTAATCAATTCACTTAATAATCATCAAGACATCACACTTGTAACTTGGGCCTTGCATTAGGGTTCTAATTCTTCCTTAATTGGTTAAGAAGGACTAACCCTAGTGTTAATGGACAAGTCCCCCTCAAGTTGTCTTACAAATCATAAAACTCACTTCATCATCATATCATTAAATAAAATCCACTTAATCAAAGGCTTGTTTTGTCATGAGTTTAATCCCTAATCATGGATTAAGTTGAGGAGCTTTCCTCAGCTTAAACATTCTCATCTATCATCCTTCTTTTAGGATGGTGTAATGAGTCTGTTTAATCCTTGATTATGGCTTAACCTCATTACTTAACACTAAACAAAAACACCAAAAACATCTAAATAATCACAAGTAGGTTAATGATCTTAATCCTACACCAAAGGTGATTAAGTGTGAGAATCTGACTTCGCACTTAAGGTATTCTCATTATCCCTAAACAGAGGGAAGATGTGATGAGTTTACTAAATCCATTGGTTTAGGCTTAAACTCATTAACTTATGACAAACTTTCAAAAGCAATAAAAGACTGAAAACTCAAAAACAAACAATAATCGTCTCCTCCGGGATTCTTTTCTCATCACCTTCACTCACAATCGAGATCTTGCTTCTTCCGTCTAATGTAAGACAGTTAGCACCTGAGCCAGACAGGTCATACACTTGAGCATAGACAAGTAAGCAGTTCACAAGTCAATTCATCTTTCAGTCTCTTTGGGTCGAACTACGGTGTTCTGACTTCCTCATTGCACGAGAGGATACGTAGGCATAACTTAACAGTTATCGAACAAAAGTCTCTGTATATTCCCCCTCCTTTCAGTTTCATTCTCTTAAGCCTCATGATCTTGAGCATACTCTTTTCCTTACACTGACACTTCATTTATACACTTCACTTCATTACACTGACACCTGTACATCTTTCCAGCTCTTTTACACACAAATTGCACTGACACTACCCCTTTAAAACACAAATCTTTTAAGCGTGGATCCCGTCGAGTACGACGGACAATCTGGGTGCTAATACCTTCCCAGGTTGTAACCAACCCCCTTTCTCAGTCTCTCTGGTTCGCAACCGTCTTATCCGTATCTTTCTAGGTCTATGCAGCATTGCCTTTCCTCCGGGATAAAAATGCCTAGCTGGCGACTCTTTTCATCTCCAGTGAGTTCACGGCTGTGTGTTCTCACTGTTCCTCTCGCCGACCGCTCACGTCTGTACCCTTATCTGACCCTTGTGTCACTTATCGGGAGCGACACACATCCCATTGTTTAGAGAGCACTATGGAGGTATTTTGGACATGGTTATGGATCTTGATTCTTCTCAGAGAAGCATGATCCACACATGCTTGCAGTTCTATGACCCTCCACTCAGGTGCTTCACCTTTCCTGACTTTCAGATAGGGCCTCTGTTGGAGGAGTTTTCTTTGTTGATTGGAGTGCCTATCAGAGGAGGGATCCCCTTTAACCCAGAGATGACTGCTCCCAGAAGTGAGGAAATAGCTAGGGCATTGTACTTGGAGCCTGCCCTTATTGAGCAAAACATGACAACAAAGGCTGGGATTTCTGGTTTACATTTGGACTTCTTGATTTCTCAGGCCATCCTGAAGGCTACATTGGGAGAATGGAGGGCAGTTTGTGCTTTATTAGCACTCATCATATATGGGGCTATATTGTTTGCATATGAGCCTAAATTTGTGAGTAAGAATGCCATCCACTTGTTCCTGCTAAGGAACCCAGTGCCTACATTGCTAGGAGATTTTTACTACTTCATCCATCAGAGAAATGAAAATCAAAGGGGGAAGCTAGTTAGATGTTGGGCTCCCTTGTTCTACTCTTGGCTACTCAGACACCTGCCTAAATCAGATGCTTTCTTGAACCCACACCAGCAGAAGAATTGCCTTAACATCAGATGATATCAGATGGTGCACCCAGAGCACCAAACGCAAAAAGATTATTACCAGCTGTGGGCAATACCCTAATGTGCCTCTAATAGGAGTAAAAGGTTGCATCAATTACAACCCTTTACTGTTTAAGAGACAATTGGGATATGCCTTGGTTCATCCTCCCAAAGGACAGGATTTAGCTGAGACCCTATACTGTGAAGTGCAACCTAATTCAGCTGTTGTCAGGCAAGCTGTCTGGGCTTGGGACAACATCCAGACCAAAGGGACAGCCATCCTTGGAAGATGTAACAATGTTGCTTCAGCCCAGTATTCTGACTGGTCCCGTACTAGAGCTCAGATTACCAGGATGCCTTTCACCGTGGAAGACACACCTGGACCATCTACAGTACATCCTACATCAACTGTTAGCCTGGAGGAGTTTTAAAAGCTGAAAGAGAGGAATAATCAGCTATCTGAGGCCTTGAAGAAGACCATTTGGGAAAGAAATGGCGGTCCTCTGGACATTGAAAGATTGGAAAGACTCAAGACTGAGAATCTTACCAAGATTGAAAGGACATATGACTACATAAGGAAAGCAAGGGCCGGGGAACAGATATTGAAGAATGCTTGTAAGGAGGCCAAGATTCAGAAAGCTAGGGATGAACATTACCTGGAGGAAAGCCAGGCTAGATGGATCAGGATCACCGAGGCCCGTGCACAAGAAGACCAGAGGACTCAGGCCAAGATTGAGCAGCTGGAGGCCAATGAGAAGAAGTAGCAGGAAGCTTTGTTGGCAGCTCAGAAGGAGATATCAAAATTGAAGCTCCGAGCGGGGTTAAAGAGATCAAAGGACCAGGACAGACATAAGAAGCTAACTAATGCCATTGCTACCAGGAACCTCCTCATTAGGACCATTACAGAGCACCCAGCTGGTCCGGTGACTGAGGCACTTCTGAAGGAAGTCAGGGAACATGACTATATATTGGATGTCTGATTCCTCTTTGTTTGTTTTTCTTTTCTTTTGATGTACTTTTTGCTTTTGATTGTTGTATTTTTGACCCACCATGGGCATATGTTGTAAACAGACTATGTATTTTCATCATTTGTAATATATCAGTTTTTTTTATTTTGGTGGGCTTCATTTCTCAACATTATCAAGCATCTCCTCAAGGTCTGGAAAGGTCAAAACCAAGAACCAAACCGGATACCTTGGAAAACAAATAAGCATATTGCATTTCATACTAACTCTTTCTTTGTTTTGTAGGTTTTGTTTATTATTTGTTTCTCACTTTGTTGTGGTTTCAGGAAACATTACTCGTCGCAGAGTGTTCCCTGTCAACCGCACACACCGGTACCCAACACGTAACAACCTTCCAGGCATTCAGATGGGTCAGGTACAGCAGGACCTAAATATGGAAAACGAAAGGGTCGAAATGAGAAACCAAATGACCCAGTTTATGGCTGTGATGACTGGCTTAGCCCAGAGCCAAGAGAGGCTGAGAGAGCTGGTAGAAAGGCAGACACCTGAAGAGCCCCATCTTGGAACAGGGGGAACCAGCAATAATGAACAAGGGCAACCTCGTATCGACCCACCAGAGTATGGGCCCCATTTAAACCCGGATGTTAATGGCACAAGGAATGTTCAAGGTAATACTGCTGGGGGCAGAATCCTGCAGGAGGATCCCCAAGAAGAACAATTCACTATTATTGGGGCTGGGGATGAGGTGTATGACAGAAGGTTGGATGAGATTGCTGAAAAGCTGAGATCCTTGGAATCCCAGAATTCCTTAGGCTTCGACGTAATGGATATGGAGCTGGTAGATGTTGTGAGGATTCCCCACAAATTCAAACCCCCATGCTTTGAAAAATATAATGGTACCTCCTGCCCGCGTACTCATCTGCAGTCTTTCTTGGGGAGACTCAAGGCTTATACCATGGACGAGAAGTTATGGATGTTCTACTTTGAGGACAGCCTGACTGGAGCATCAAGAGAATGGTATTCGCATCTGACAAGGGCCACTATACGATGTTGGAAAGATTTGGCCGAAGCCTTCATCCGGAAATACCAGTATAACCTAGACATGGCCCCCAATAGAACTCTTTTAATGGGCATGTCTCAGTCTTCAAGGGAAAGCTTTCGGAATTATGCCCAAAGATGGAGACAGTTTGTTGCTGCTGTCCAGCCACCCATGTCAAAAAGAGAGATGGCTGACATGTTTATGAACACCTTGCAGGGAACTTATATTGATAGACTTGCTGCTTTCTCTTCCACCAGTTTTGCCGATGTAGTTATAGCTGGTGAGAGAATTGAGAGTCTTTTGAAGATGGGCAAAATCTCTGACAATGGTTCAAGTTCCTCCAACAACCCCAGAAAACCTTTTGCAGGACCCCGAAGGGAGGGTGAAATAAATGCTATCCATGCAAGCAGGGGCAGACCCCAATATTCTCACAGATCGGTAGCAGTCGTTACTATCCCGGCTCCAGCTCCACAGAACCCACTTTATCCTCAACAACAACAACAACAACATCACTATCAGCAACATTCTCATTTTCCGCAACAAAGAACGTACAGCACTAACAACAGTAACCAACAGCAGCGCCCCTTTCAACAGAGACCATCTCAAGCAAATAGGATGATTGATCCCATCCATATGCCTTATGCTGCTTTACTGCCACAACTCCTGAAACTTAACCTGGTTGAGTTAAGGACGTTGGCTCCACCAGATCCTCTCAATCTCCCAAAGAATTATGATGCTAATGCCAGATGTGCCTTTCATTCCAACGCACCTGGTCATAATACCGAGAAATGTAGAGCCTTGCAGATGAAGGTTCAGGATCTGGTCGATTCCAAAGCTCTCAATTTTGCACCTCCTCCGAATGTTAACAGAAATCCTATGCCTAATCATGGTGGGCCCAGGATTAATGCCATAGAGGAGGATCAACCATCTGTACTGATTGACAATGTTGCACAGATTCAAACACCGTTGGCAGAAGTCAAAACTCAACTCTTAAGATGCCAAATGTTCTCGGGCTGCGAGGCCTGCTGCGAATCATGCAAGACTGCTATTAATGGTTGTGAAAAGCTTAGGTTTGGCATAGATGTCCTCATCAGAGATGGAATTTTGCAGATTACCACAACGGCTCCTTCAACAAATCTTCCTTCAGCAACAACGGATCCTCCTACAACATCAACAATCCTATCTTCAGCAACAATAGATCCTCCTACAACAACAACAACTATCATTCCCACTGATTCATCCACAACTCCATCCATCACTCCATCCATTATTTCAACAGATCAGAGTTCAGCAACATTTACTTCTACAACATCAGCACCCATTTTATCAAAGGAAACGCCTACAACACCAACAAACATTAATGAAGATGTCTCAACGGTCACGATCTATTATGACCCAGCGAATGTTCATCCCAACAACAACTTTCAACAACAAACTGCAATACCTCCTGTCAGATCTCCAGTCACAATCTATTATGACCCGCATACCATCACAGTTCCTTCCGCTACAGCAATCAGTCTGGTCACCATTACGGAACCTGGACCCATTCCTTATGAAAGCAATAATGCCATACCTTGGCACTACGGCTCTGATCTCTACTGCGACGGAAAGAATATCACTCTAGATTCAGAAACCTCTTCACTACAAGTTGAGAATGTTGGGGGAGGCGGAGGCTTCACCAGAAGCGGACGCCTCTTTGCCTCACAAACACCTAGGCCCAATGCTGAAGCAGAAGCTGCTGCTAAGGCAAAAGGGAAGAATGTGGTACTTGAAGAGCCAACTGTTAAAGAAACTCCGAAGACGTCTTTTGAACAGGAGGTGGACGAGTTCATGAGAATAATCAAAAGGAGTGATTACAAAGTGGTGGACTAGTTTCACCAGACACCCTCCAAAATCTCTATATTATCACTGTTAATGTGTTCCGAAGCCCATAGGAATGCATTGTTCAAGGTCCTGCACGCAACATACGTGCCGGAAGAGGTTACAGTTAATCATCTAGAAACAGTGGTTGCGAATGTTAACACCAGTCATGGACTGGGCTTTACAAATGCTGATTTAACGACGGAGGGACGCAATCATAACAAGGCTTTACATATCACCTTAGAATGCAAAGGTGCAGTTCTTTCTCATGTGCTGGTGGACACTGGGTCTTCGCTCAATGTCCTCCCAAAGAAAGCCTTGGTGAAGCTAGAGTATGATGGTTTGGCATTGCGTCCAAGTAACTTGGTGGTGAGAGCATTTGATGGCTCTAAGAGATCAGTACTTGGAGAGATTGATTTACCTGTGTTGATTGGCCCGCAGACCTTTAAAACTACCTTCTTCGTGATGGACATACAGCCAGCCTACAGCTATTTGTTGGGTAGACCCTGGATTCACGCCGCTGGCGCTGTTACATCTACCCTTCACCAGAAGTTAAAATTTGAGTGGGAAGGCCAGATTATCACAATCTGCGGAGAGGAAGACATTTTTGTTAGCCAGCTGGCTACTTACAAGTATATAGAGATGGATGGGGAGATCCATGAGACTATGAGTCAAGGGTTTGAGGCCCTTAACATCAATGAAGCAACTGCTGTATCTGGAACTTCCATCACTTCATATCAACATGCCCGGAAGGTTGTTGAGGAGGGTACCGCTCAAGGCTGGGGCAAGCTGCTGCCAGTTGAAAAGAAATAAGATAGATTCAGGTTGGGTTACAGACCAACTCGACAAGATCAACCAGAGGCTGCAACGGAGTCCAAATTTGTTAGCGGGGGAATGCTTACCCCGGATGCTGTGAATAGTCTGGAAGACGAGGAAGAAGACGAACGCAACCTGGAAAACTGGATACGTCCAAGGATCTCGGGGAACCAAGTCTCAAACTGGTCTTCCCAGGAAATTATAAGAGTTACTCCTGCAGCGTAATTATTATTTCCTGTCTTTAAGCATGCATCAAGTCCTGCATCTTGCCCAAGATGTCAGGGCTCATTTTGTAATCGGGCCATCTTGTATTTTGTGCAAACGATCAATTAATGAATATCAGGACATCTTTTGCAAATGAGTCTCTTTTTTCCCGCTCACTGTTTTTCATTTTTCATTTTTTGTACAAAAATAAAATGGCAATGTTTTTCAAAATAATAACTTCATTTTCACTTTTTTTAAACAAGATAAAACTGATCACTAAAATGAACCAATCTAATCCCTTACAGAGAGTGCCCTCCAGAATGCACCAATAACAACACTGCTATAACTTCATATGACTTCGACAATCCGATTAATCAAGCCGATGAAGGGGTTGAAGAAGATTATGAGCTACCTGAAGAACTAGCCAGGTTGTTGAGACAAGAGGAGAAGGTTATCACTCCTCATCAGGAGGAAGTTGAGACAGTTAATCTTGGTACCAAAGAAGACTTGAAAGAAGTGAAGATCGGGGCCCGTCTGCAAGATTCAGTGAAGGAACAACTTATTGACATGCTTCGGGAGTATGTGGATGTTTTTGCTTGGTCTTATCAAGATATGCCAAGTCTGGATACCGACATTGTCATGCACAAGCTGCCTCTAAAAGAAGACTTTCCTCCAGTAAAACAGAAGTTGCGTCGTACTCGTCCGGATATGGCCATGAAAATAAAAGAAGAGGTGCAAAAATAGTGGGACGCCGACTTCCTTGCTGTAACTAGATACCCGCCGTGGGTTGCTAACATTGTACCTGTGCCTAAAAAGGATGGCAAAGTACAGATGTGTGTGGATTACCGGGATCTGAATAGAGCTAGCCTGAAAGATGACTTCCCATTACCTCACATTGATGTATTGGTCGACAACACGGCTCAGTTCTCAGTGTTCTCCTTCATGGATGGATTTTCAGGATATAATCAGATCAAGATATCACCTGAAGACATGGAGAAGACAACTTTCATCACACCCTGGGGCACATTCTATTATAAGGTAATGCCATTCGGACTGAAGAATGCTGGTGCCACTTATCAACGGGCTATAGTGACATTATTCCACGACATGATCCACAAAGAAATTGAATGTTATGTGGATGACATGATTGCCAAGTCCCTCACAGAAGAAGACCACCTAGTGAATCTGTTGAAGCTATTCAAACGTCTGAGGAAATACCAGTTGAAGTTAAACCCCAACAAATGCACATTCGGGGTACGTTCCGGTAAACTGCTGGGATTCATTGTAAGTAAGAAAAGAATTGAAGTTGATCCTAACAAAGTCAAAGCCATTCAAGAGATGCCTGCACCAAAGACTGAAAAAGAAGTTTGGGGGTTTCTAGGTAGATTGAACTACATTTCAAGGTTCATATCTCATCTTACTGCAACCTGTGAACCCTTGTTCAAGTTGTTAAGGAAAGAAAAAATGGTCAGGTGGAATGAAGACTGCCAGAGGGCTTTTGACAAAATCAAGGAGTACTTACAAGAACCTCCAATCCTTATGCCTCCAGTTGAAGGAAGACCTCTAATAATGTACTTGACAGTATTAGAAGAGTCAATGGGGTGTGTGTTGGGCCAGTATGACGAGTCTGGTCGAAAAGAGTATGCAATATACTACCTAAGCAAAAAGTTTACCGACTGTGAACAACTTTATTCACTGCTCGAGAAAACTTGTTGTGCTTTAGCGTGGGCTGCTCGCCGACTAAGGCATTATATGTTGACCCACACTACCTTATTGATTTCAAAGATGGACCCAGTCAAGTACATATTTGAGAAGCCAACACTTACCGGACGGGTTGCAAGATGGCAAATGATTCTCACAGAATATGACATTCAGTACACATCTCAAAAGGCCATCAAAGGCAGTGTACTGTCTGACTATCTGGCTGAGCAACCCATTGATGATTATCATCCTATGAGATTTGACTTCCCTAATGAAGACATCATGTTCCTGAAAGCAAAAGATCATGAAGAGCCTGTTCACACTGAAGGGCCTGACCTAGAAGAAGAATGGACAATGATGTTTGATGGGGCTGTTAATATGAATGGTCGTGGAGTTGGTGCAGTGCTCATCACACCTAAAGGAGTTCACATGCCTTTCTCGGCAAAACTCACCTTTAACTGCACTAACAACGAAGCTGAATACGAAGCCTGTATCATGGGTCTTGAGGAAGCCATTGACCTCAGGATCAAGACTTTAACTATGTTCGGAGATTCAGCTCTGGTAGTCAATCATACCAACGGCAAATGGTACACTCACCAGGAGCATCTGATTCCATACTGAGACTACACGAGGAAATTGCTGACCTTCTTCACTACAGTCAAACTTGAGTATATCCCTCGAGATGAAAATCAGTTTGCAGATGCTCTGGCTACCATTTCCTCCATGATCAAAGTTCAATCTGCCAACTTTGTGCCTCAGATTTCAGTATCCATACTCGACAGACCAGCATACGTATTCTCAGTAGACATTGCTAAAGATGATAGACCTTGGTTCTATGACATCAAATGCTTCTTAGAGGATCTAACGTACCCACTTGGGGCATCATCCAATGATAAGAAGACATTAAGAAGGCTAGCTGGTAGTTTCTTCCTGAATGCTGATGGCTCCTTGTACAAGAGGAACTTTGACATGGTGCTTCTCAGATGTGTCGATAAGACAGAGGCAGACTTGCTGATGCACAAGGTGCATGAAGGATCTTTCAGTACCCATGTTGGAGGGCATGCAATGGCTAAGAAATTGCTAAGGTCAGGTTACTACTAGATCACAATGGATGCAGATTGTTGTGCCTATGCCAGAAAGTGCCACAAAGGCCATATTTATGTAGACAAAGTGCATGTGCCTCCGAATCCTTTGAATGTAATGTCTTCACCCTGGCCCTTCGCCATGTGGGGCATTGATATGATTGGAAATTACGAACCGACTGTTTCGAATGGCCAAAGAATCATCCTGGTAGCCATTGACTATTTTACCAAGTGGGTTGAAGCAGCTTCGTATGCAAATGTCACCAGGCAAGTGGTAGCCAGATTCCTAAAGAGAGACATCATCTGTCGATATGGAGTGCCCGAGCGAATCATTACTGATAATGGTTTCAACTTGAACAATAAAATGATGGCAGAACTGTGTCGGGACTTCAAGATCCAACACCACAATTCTTCTCCTTACAGGCCAAAGATGAACGACGCTGTTGAGGCGGCTAACAAGAACATCAAGAAGATTGTTTAAAAGATGGTGGTCACATACAAAGACTGGCATGAAATGCTACCATTTACCTTTCATGGGTACCGTACCTCAATCAGAACATCCACTAGGGCAACACCGTATCAGCTTGTGTATGGTATGGAGGCAGTCTTACCTGTTGAAGTTGAATTACCCTCCTTACGGGTACTGATGGATGTCAAGCTGAATGAAGCAGAATGGGTCCGTTCTCGGTATAATCAACTGAATCTGATCGAAGAAAAGAGATTAGCTACAATATGTCATGGGCAGTTATACCAGAAGAGAATGAAGAAGGCCTTCGATCAGAAAGTCAGGCTTCGGGAATACCAAGTAGGAGATCTGGTGCTGAAAAGACTCCTTCCTCCTCATACAGACCACAGGGGCAAGTGAACTCCGAATTATGATGGTCCGTTTATAGTAAAGAAAGTTTTCTCTGGTGGAGCATTGATGCTCACCACTATGGATGGTGAAGATTTCTTGTCCCCTGTAAATTCTGATGTAGTTAAAAAATACTTCACATAAAATGACCCGCTGGACATAAAAATAGAATGAAAGTCCAGGCAAAAATAGGGCATCCCGGCGAGTCAAAAACAGAATAAAAGACTCGGGCAAAAATAAGGGAAAATAAAGAAAAATGTACATCCGCTGAGTTGAAAAGCCGCATTGGACAGCTCAGGCAAAAATGGGTATCCCGGTGGATTGAAAACCCGAAAGGGCGATCCATGCAAAAATAAGGGAATAAGCGAACAACTGCATTCTGAATTCGTCTGTATCACCTACGACTTGGCAAGTTTTTAAAGGTTAAAGCATCGGTCAGAATCAGCCTTCTTCAGAAAGCAAGATGAGAAGAACGTCAAGGTCATACGAGTCATAGCAAGAGGAAGCTCACTAAAGCGTCGTCAACATTGCCAGCACCTTCATTTTTCTCAATTTGTAACAATCTCCTAATTTCAGGGGATCTGTTTCTTTGACTGTATTTTCCAATTCAGGGCACACAAATTAATAAAACCAGAATTTTCAGTCACATCTCGTCTTGTACATTTTTATCTCGTTTGCAAAAATGTCTAATATTCATCATATGATACTTGCATAAAACAGATGTGCCTTTCTAATAAATGCTTGCAGGAAATGTATTTTACTCCCAAGAGTATCTAAACTCCTATGAGGGAATTCGATAAGGGATACCTCGGGGCACTTGTGCGTTTCTTTGTCATAACAGGATTGCAGGTATTCAGAGTGCAACATGGGGCATGAAAGGTTTTCCACCAGCAAAGTTGCCAAATCATTAATTCCTCAGCACATTTTCCAGACAGCACCAGAATTGCTTTCTCCCCATCAAGAGTTTCCATACATCACTTCTCCAACACATCTTCAAGTAGCATCAGAAAATGTTCATTTCCCCAGCTGAGTTGTCAAATTTCCTCATCCTCAGCAGGATCCCCATAGAAATCTCTAGGAAGATTGTTCAGTGGTTTTTCCTCCCCCAACAGAGTACTAGACAGGGGACCATCTCCCCACAGAGCTCCAGCCTCTCCCAAATGAGCAATGTCTGAAATTCTCACACACCGAAGTGGCGGAAGAATCCCCAGCTGGGCTCCTCATTACAAAGATAGGTCTATCAGTGACCTATTTCCCCAAGAAGAGTCATACATCTTACCAGATCTACCAATGATCTCATCCCCAGCTGGGATATCCTTTCAAGCAGATTAATCGGAGATCTTCACAGCGACGGGATCCGAGTCCCGGATCGGTATCTTTTGCATAATCATAGCATTTTCATCATATTTCCCCTCAGATCGTAGCATTCCGTCTAATACGGAGCATTACGACAAAAATCAAACATATTGCATGATCACAAGTCAGGTTCGAACCAGTCCCTGTAAATACCAACAATACCACATCAGCAATATACAAAAAATACCTCTCAATTTCCCCGACAGAAAGCCAAAGCGTCCCATTTGCACTCTCAAAATATAGACACATGCTCCTTTTTTACACTCGTCTGTGTCATCTTTCCCCAGTAAAGTCGCCAGAACACTTTCTACCAAAAGACATTAATCCTTCTCGACACTCGTCCGTGTCATCTCATATTTCCCCAGCAAGAAAGCCAAAGTGTCCTCTTTGCACTCTCAAACACAAATACATGTTTATATATACTCATTCGACACTCGTCTGTGTCATATCATCACCCTGCAGGTATAAACCACAAACAAAAACCTTATACACTCTCTTGACACCCGTCTGTGTCACCTCTCCCCAGCATGGTTGCCAAACACTTGTTTATAATACACTCTTGTCGACACCCGTCCGTGTCATCTTATCCCCACAGGTTGCCAGAATACCTTTTACACTCTAATATACAAATGTTTGTTCATAACTTATACACTTTCTCTTCTGACACTCGTCCGTGTCACCTCTCCCCAGCAAGCTGAACACTCATCTGTGTCTCACCAATATTAATCTTTACTCATACAGATACTCGTTCGTATCTTGTATACACCACTTATCTCCCCTCAGATTCAACAATCGTCTGTGTTCTTTGTTAACCAGTTGGTACTCGTCCGTACCATCATCTCTGAACATGCGTCAGCAATTGTTTCTACCGATACTCGTCAGTATCGTAGTCTTAAGGATGCTCATCCGCATCTTTAATCTATACACAATGTCAAACACTTATACCTTTTATTTCTTGGATGTAAACACTCGTCCGTGTTTACTATTCCCCAGTAAGTCCCCGACAAAACTTCTTTTCTATCTGACATTCGTCCTATGTTATGATACTCTCGGCAGCCGTACCCTGCCAAGTGATCGTCCTTCACCTTTTGACGACCGTCCCTCATCATTCCCCCAGCGGAGTCTCCATTATTGGAACCCTTTTCTATCCAACATTCGTCCTATGTCGTGATATTTTAGCAGTCGTCCCCTACTAGGTGATCGTCCTTCACCGTCCTCATGATCGCCCTTCATCATTTTATCCGATGGTCGTCCCCATCGTTGATCTGGTTATCTGAAATTCGTCCTATGTCATGATAGACCCCTAGAGCATCCATACCCTGCTAGGTGATCGTCTTTCACCTCTTGATGATCGTCCTTCATCATGCTTATCCGATGGCCGTCCCCATCGTCGACCTTTTCTACCCGGATTTCGTCCTATGTCGTGATATTTTCGGCAGCCGTAACCTGCCAGGTGATCGTCCTTCACCTTGGATGACCGTCCCTCATCCTTACCCCAGAGCAGCCGTCCCTTGCTAGGTGATCGTCCTTCACCTTTTGATGATCGTACCTCATCATTACTTCATTTATTCTTTGAACCTGATGGTCGTCCCCATCGTCGACCTTTTCTATCCGGTATTCATCCTATGTCGTGATATTTTCGGCAGCCGTACCCTACCAGGTGATCGTCCTTCACCTTGGATGACTGTCCCTCATCCTTACCCCAACAGAGCAGTCGTCCCCTGCTACGTGATCGTCCTTCACCTTTTGATGATCGTACCTCATCATTACTTCATTTATTCTTTGAACCTGATGGTCGTCCCCATCATTGCCTTTATTTTTTTTATCCCCAGAGAGTCTTGTTTATTTACTTGATGGCCGTCCCCGTCATGATCTCTTTATTTCCCCAGCATGTCGGTCGTACCCGTCACCGCTTTATCCCCAGCAGTCGTCCTCTGCCCATTGGTCGTCCTCCATCGCCCGCACTTTATAATCATATTTTACTTTCATCTTACAATCTATATCCCTTTTCTTCTTCTCCCCAATGAGTGCAAATTTTGGACTGTCTTTGGTATTCAACCACAAGTTATCTTGTTCGTCTGTTAAGCCTGTCGCTTACATCCTACACAGCTAACTCATGTTTAAATAGGGGCAGCTGTAAACACCCCAAATTTTCCCTCACTTAGCTTACACCATGGCTTGTGATCTTTCATATTTGCATTAGTTTAATCATACCATTTCATGTTGCATTGTTGCTTCACTGCATTAGTTCAAGTTCATCTGCATCTAGGGTTTGTGATCTGAACAATCCAGGATCCATCTGAGCCACTCCAAAGGTCTTCAATCATCTCAAGAGGGTCCATGTATGTTCAATCATCATATTTTATCCTCCAAAGATCAAGGAAGTCAAAGAATCACAAGAACTGGCAAAGCATGGAAGCAGAGCTAGGGTTTAACTGCACAAATGACATAAAATTAGGGTTTTGGTTTAAGAGGCCATAACTCCAAATTTTTTGGTCATTCTTGTTTCTATTGGTATCAATATGATACAAGGATCATGCATACCCAGTTTGATGAAGAAATTCATTGTGGAAGTCATCTGATCACTGGGTAACTTCTTGAGAAAGTCAGGGCAAAATCAGGGCATCTGAGGCCCCCCAACATGGAACCGAGGTGGATTTTTCATCAAATTGAAGTTGTATGGTCTTTATTTGATCCATGAAGTGTTTAGAAGTTCACAAATTTGAAGAAAAGTGAGCTAAACCAAAAGTTGCCAAAAATGGAAATGACTTGTAATGTAAACTTTCCATTTTGGGAAAGTTTTTCAACCTCCTCTTTCTCAACCAAAAATGCTTCAAATGAAAAATTGTTGGTCATGAAAGTTGTAGATTGGATCATTCCCTTTTCAAAAAGTACAATAACAAGTCTTAGTTCATTATGGAACTCAAGTTATGGCTTTCCAAAGTTAGCAAAAATCACATAATTTCAAGTTTCATGCCAAAGAGGGATTTTTGCAAATTCAAGTTCTAAGCACTTTCAAGACCTCTAAATGATTTCTATGCATCGTTACAACATATTGTAACTTGCCAAAATCAGAATTGCACAAAATTCACAAAGTTTCATGCCTTGGATCACAAGCTTCCATAAGCCATTTTTCATAAATTCTCAAAAGAGGGATTCTTGCAAGAATGATTTCTAAGGGTTGGTTTGATTTCTAAATGATCTCAAAGCATCATAGCAACATCATGTAACACTTCATGACCAAAATTCAGCATTGAATGAGACATTTCCATGACCAAATATCTCAAAGTGCAACAAGTTGTGAAAATGCAAAACATGTGATATCTCACCATCCATCCACTTCTGATCACTCTAATTCATCCCATGGCCATCCTTGAAGATAGATGAACTCAGAGCAGCCCTAAGATAGCTTCTGTCATGGCCCATTCTTGAAGTACACCAACTATTGACTTTTTGGCCAATTGTTCCATAACATTCCCACAGTGCATGTCAAGTCTTCTGACCCATTCCAATAGTTTAGGGATTGCATAAGGATCACAAAAACAAGCCTTACACAAGCTCAGAACACATATACAATCAGATTGCACAAAATTTGCAAAAACCTTACCTTCTTCGATTCTCTCAAACCATCCATCAAACTTCAGAAATTCTTTCACCATCCATTCATAAATCACCTATAGAACACAAATCAACCCTTGAAACAGCCTGAATCACCACACACACAAACCTCCATTTCTGCTAAACCAGAACCACATAACACAAACCAGTCATTCTCAAAGATTTTTAAGCTTCACATCATCCTCAGGGGGTTCATTGGAGCTGGCTTGCACAAAGGAGAGGCCCTGAAAGCTCAGAATCTCAAAGCTTCAACTCAGGTAGCCATCTCAAACTTTTTTTTCCAGAAACTCCATTTTAAGTTCTTGAGTGATTCTATGTGCTCCCCTGATCATGGGGATGTGATTATTTTTGAAAATGGTTGAGAAACCAGGATGTATGCTTGCTCTGAAATTTTTGACCTAAAAACATATTTCTTCGATTCACCACTTTGATGCATTATAAATGAGTTTTATGGCATGATTCTTATTTAGAATGGTTTGGGGAATGTTTCTGGAGAATTTGGGGGGTCTGGGGTAGCCTAGGGAAGATTATATTCTTGAGTGCTCGCTGGAGAAGATGACCGGAACACTGTTACGGTCACCTGAAAAAGATTAGGGTTTAATCCTGTAGTTAATGAACTTTGAATAATGGCCCTTAGATCTTAGGTTTACCGCGCGTACGAATGGCTCAGATTTGTCCATTAACCCTAATCCAATTTTAATTAATTTAATTAGGATTAATTAGTTTAATTTAATCAGAAGCAATCCAAGCCTTTAAAAAACGCGCCAAGTCAACTCCCGCCCCCCAGTTTTGAATCATGTCCCTTAGATCATCATACCTCCATTTAATTCAGTTTTAATTTTATTTTTTTGTCATTTATTTTGCACGAATTATTTAAAATAGTTAGAAAATCTCAAAAATATTTTTTATTCAGCATTTTAATTCCAAATAATTTTCTCAACCCAAAAATATTTTTATTTTTATTTTTTGCATTAAAAAATCATTTTTTAGACATTTAATTGTTTATTTTAATTAATTAATGAAAATTAATTAATTAAAATATCATTTAGGTTTCTAATAAATCCCAAACAATTCATATTGCATCTTTAAACATTTAGAGACATTTTCATACCATTCACATGAATTTCTTTTTGGTTTTGAATCATTTTGACATTTTTCTTTGAATTTAGGGTTCATAAAATTCACATTTTAGAACCCTAACTTCAAGAATTATTTTCTGCCTAACCAAGAATGGTATGACAATGGTTCTTTTTGCATTGATCTTCATTTGAAATGTAGTTTCTAACATATTTTTTTCATTAATTTCTTCTGCCTTTTTGAATTGATTGACATTTTTTCCCTTTAGGTACCTTAAAACCCTAGATAACTTAGAAAAATCATAACTTTCAATAGGTTAAGAGTTAGGTCCTCTCCTTTGGGGTGTGAAATCATAGGGATTTAAGGTTCTCTTGATTGCATTTTCAATTTTTTATCTTGTCATTTGTTTCTGTTTTTGAGTTTTGCATCTCATGTTGCACGAAAACCCTAATTTCTCATCTTCTCTTGCATACATCTTACATATGCTTGCATTCATGAACTTTCCATGACATTTTATGCATTCACATGACATATAAGACATCTTAGGACATATTAGAATCATGTTTGATCATTGCATCATCCATTTTCCATGTTATGCATTCATTTCATTTCATGTGCATCCATGAACTTTCATACTTCTTTCATGCTTCATTTGCATCCTCATTACTTGTATGATCATTCACATCTCTTGATATACATTTGCATCCTTGCATTCATTTCATTTTCATTTCATTTCATTTCCTTTTACTAACTTTCAGGTGGTAAGTTACTTTGAGAAGTGAATTTGCCTTCACTTCTCACAATCTCTTCTCATCTCTCTTATGCATTCATTGCTGCATTTTGTATTTGTGTTAGAGTGAGCTTGCTCATTCATGTTCCTTATTCACTTTCTTCCTTCAAGCAACTTATCTTCTTAAGTGAAGTAATTTGACTTGCTTCTTCTGCTTCTCCTCCTTTCATCTGCTTCTTCCTTGGTGGCTATTCTTGAAGATCTCTTGCAAGCCTCATAAACCCTAGGAATACCCAAGCATGATAATAATTAGGGTTTGATTAGTCCCCCATTAGTCTTACCTTTGTTTCATCTTTTGTGTCTCTCTTCTCATCTCATAATCAGAGACTAAACCTTTAAGGTTTTAAGGCTTTGTGATTAAGGTTATGCATGCATCCTTCTCTTAGGATGGAGTGTATAACTTTAATCCTAAGTGTTAAACCCTTAATGTGTTTAAATCTCTTAATCAATTCATCTAACAATCACTAAGACATCAAGCTTGTAACTTGGGCCTTGCATTAGGGTTCTAATTCTTCCTTAATTGGTTAAGAAGGACTAACCCTAGTGTTAATGGACAATGTCTCTCCCAAAAGATTTGCATCCCCGGTACAAGCGCGAACGATCGGCGAAAAGAAGGAATGAGAACACATAGGAGTGAACTCAGAAATGAATAGAGTCGCCAGCTAGGCATTTTTATCCCGAAGGAAAGGTAATGCTGCATAACCCTAAGAAAAGACATGGATAAGACGGTTGCGAACCAGAGAGACTGAGAAAGGGGGTTGGTTACAACCTGGGAAGGTATTAGCACCCAGATTGTCCGCCGTACTCGACGGGATCCACACTTAAAAGATTTGTGTTTTAAAGGGGTAGTGTCAGTGCAATTTATGTATCAAAGCTGGAAAGAGTACAAGTGTTAGTGTCAAAGAAAAGTGAAGTGTATAAGTGAAGTGTCAGTGTAAGGAAAGAGTATGCTCATGATCATGAGGCTTAGAGAATAATTGTTGGAAGGAGGGGGAATATACAGAGACTTTTTTGTTCGATAACTGTTAAGTTATGCCTACGTATCCTCTCGTGCAATGAGGAAGTCAGAACACCGTAGTTCGACCCAAAGAGACTGAAAGATAAATTGACTTGTGAACTGCTTACTTGTCTATGCTCAAGTGTATGACCTGTCTGGCTCAGGTGCAAACTGTCTTGCATTAGACGGAAGAAGCAAGTTCTCGGTTGTGAGTGAATGAGATGAGAAAAGAATCCCGGAGGAGACGATTATTATTTGTTTTTTGTGTTTTCAGTTTTTTATTGCTTTTCGGAGTTTGTCATAAGAAAATGAGCTTAAGCCTAAACCAGGGTTAGTAGACTCATCACATCCTCCCTCTGATTAGGGGTAATGAGAATACCTTAAGTGTGAAGTCAGCATCTCACACTTAATCACCATGATGTAGGATTAAGGTCATTAACCTACTTGTGATTATTTAGATGTTTTTGGTGTTTTTGTTTAGTGTTGAGTAATGAGATTAAGCCATAATCAGGGATTAAATAGACTCATTACACCATCCTAATAGAAGGATAATAGATGAGAATGTTTAAGCTGAGGAAAATTCCTCAACTTAATCCATGATTAGGGATTAACCTCATGACAAAACAAAACCTTTATTAAGTGGATTTTAGTTAATGATTAGATGAAGAAATGAGTTTCATGGTTTGTAAGACGACTTGAGGGGGACTTGTCCATTAACACTAGGGTTAGTCCTTCTTAACCAATTAAGGAAGAATTAGAACCCTAATGCAAGGCCCAAGTTACAAGCTTGATGTCTTGATGGTTATTAAGTGAATTGATTAAAGGATTTAAACACATTAAGGGTTTAACACTTAGGATTAAAGTTATACACTCCATCCTAATAGAAGGATGCAGGCATAAGCTTAATCACAAAGCCTTAAAACCTTTAGGGTTTAGTCCCTGATTGTGAGATGAGAAGAGAAGACTCAAAGAGACACAAAGGTAAAAACTAAGTGGGGGGACTAATCAAACCCTAATTATTATCATGCTTGGTCATTCCTAGGGTTTGTGAGGCTTAAGAAAGAAAGAGATCTTCAAAGAACCACCAAGGAGAGAAGCGGATGAAAGGAGGAAGAAACAAAACAACTTGCTTCACTTAAGAAGACAAGTTGCTTGAAGAAAGAAGGTAAGATGAACAAGAATGAGCAAGCTCAATCCAAAGCACAAGATAAAATGCAGCAATGATGCATAAGAGAGATGAAAAGAGATTGTGAGAAGTGAAGGCAAATTCACTTCTCAAACAACTTACCACCTGAAAAGTTAGCAAAAGAAAATGAAATGCAATGCAAATGAGATGAAATGTGATGATGCAAACCAAAACCAGAAGCATGAGTATGATGTTAATGATGCTAAGAGATGATGCAAACATGAGGCAAGGCATTAGGATGATCATACAAACATATGGGTGCAAATGAGGCATGCTTAGAACCATGAATGTTCATGAAAAGTTATGGGATGAAAATGACATACAACATGGCAAATGAAAGATGCAATGATCAAACATGATCCTTACATGTCCTAAGATGTGTAATGAATCAAATGGATGCACAAAATGTCATGGCAAGTTATGATATGCAAGCAAATGGAAGATGGATGCAGAGGAAGGCCCAAATTAGGGTTTATGATCAATGCACAAAAAAAAATTCAAAACCAGAAGCAAACATCATGATAAAAATTTGAAAATGTAATCAAAGGAACCCTAAACCTATACAAACTCACTGCCCAAAGGAGGGGATCCAACTCTTAACCTAGTTCAAGTTATGAATTTCCTAAGATTGCTAGGGTTTTAAGGTACCTTGTCAAGAAAAGTGCCAAACAAATTGAAAATGTAAGATCAATTCATGCCAATTTAATCCTATAAACTACATGTTATGCAAGATGCAATGCAAGAAGGATCATTGTCCAACTCTCAATGGTTAGGCAGAAATGGATTTTTGAAGTTTGAATCAAAATAATGCCTTGAAATGAAATTAAATCCATTGAAAATTGTCAAAAGGCATAAAGATCAAAAAAGAAATTTGGTTTGAGAGTTGGACAATGTTTCTAAATGATTTTAAATGTTTCCTGGATTTTTTTGTGATTTTTAAATACCTAAAAGTATTTTTAATTAATTAATTTTCATTAATCAATTAAAAATAAACTTTTAAATGATTTAAAAATAATTTTTGATGCAAAAGATAAAAATAAAAATATTTTTGGTTTCTGAAAATTGATAAAAGGTTTGATAAAAATTTTCAGAATTTTTCAAAGTGTTTTGCTATTTTTAATAAAATGTGGAAATTAAATGAAATTAAATGAAAATAAAATTGAATTTAAACTGAAAAATGAGAAAGTCAGCGCATCCAAGGGCTGTGGTTCAAACTGGGACACGCGGGAATGGACTTAGCGCGCATCTGGACGGCCTACATTCAAATTTCGCTAATTAAGATTAAACCCTAATCAGAAACTCTAAACACTTTCAGATGACCGGAACAGTGTTCCGGTCATCTTCTCCGGCAAGCCAAAATCTCTATCTCTCTCAATATGCATCAAATCCTCATCAAATTCTCCAGAATCATTCTATGAACATCACCAAACATAAACCCTAAATCAAACAACATTTATTTTCACTGAATCGAAGGAAACAAGCAAAAACATTTTCACGGGCAAACTTTCAGAGCAAGCATACAACCTCAAAACTCAATCATTTTCAAAAGTAAAAGGCTCAGTGAACTCAGGGGAGCATGTAGATCATTTTAGAAACAAGAAATAAAGGTTTTGGAAAAATGAATTTCCATGGCTACCTGAATCGAAGCTTTCAAATCAGGGACTTTCTGGCCAGTTCCTTGCTTCCTATCAACTCCAATGAACCTCCTGAGAAGCTTGCAATGCTTGGTTGGAGTTTATAATGGTTGGTTTATGAGTTTGCAAAAGTTCTGTTCAAGGAGGGGCAGAAATCGTGTTTTGATTTCAGGAGGTTTTAGGGCAAAGTAAGGGCAGGGAAATGATCAGGAGAGTGTGTTGAGATGTTTGGTGAAGTTGGTTTGGGTGTTTGATGCTTGTGGAGAGTGTTTCGAAGGAAGTTGCATATGGAGAATAAACTTGGAACTATGGCTTATGATCTCTTTCAGGCTTGTGTGTGTGGTGTGTTATGCTGGCTTTGGTCCACTCATTACAACTAGAGAGGTCAGAGGAGTTGATGTGGACTGCTGTGATTGGTATGGCTCAAGTTGCTAAAATGTCAAATTTGTGTAAGAGAAGTGTGGGCTCATAGCTAGCCAAGGAAAAGTGGGATGTCCTGCGCAGCAAGAAGTATGGAGAGCCCTAGGATCAGTTCTGATGTCAGCAAGCAAGTGGATTAGGGTTTGAGTGAGGTTTTGCAACTTGCTTCATTTTTGGCCCTTTTGAAATTTCTTGCTCCACAAGTCACAAAAATGAGCAAACTCTTGGTGAATTCTGATTTTTAGACATTAGCTCATGTTTGTATGAAGATTAGAAGTCCATTTGATAGCACAAATTGCCTTGGCAAGTGGTTTTGCAACTTTGCCTCTTTGGTAGAAAATTTGAAATTATGTGATTTTTCCCAACTTTGACAAGCCATAACTTTTGATCCAAAATGAATTAGGTCAAGTTCTTGTACTTTTTGAAAAGGGAATGATTTATTCTACAACTTTCATGACGAAATTTTTCTCATTTGAAGCATTTTTGAATCAAAAAGCAAGGGTTGAAAAAGTTTCCCAAAATGGCAAGTTTCCATTACAAGTCATTTCCCAAAAAGTCAACTTTGCAAATGGCTTAAAATTCTTCAATTTTGTGAACTTATAACATCTTCAATGATCAAATAAAGATCATACACAATCAAAATGATGAAGAACAACCTTTGGTTGGGTCATTGGGGGCCTCAGATGCCCTGATTTTGCACTGACTTGCTCAAAAAGTCAACTCTTGATCAGATGACTTCCCCATTGAATTTCTTCATGAAAATTGACATGCATGATCCCTATACCATATAGAGACCAATAGAAACAAGAATGACCAAAAAATTTGGAGTTATGGCCTCTGAAACCAAAACCCTAATTCTAGGTCATCTGTGCAGTCAAACCTGGCTCTGCTTCCATGCCTTTCTTAGTTCTTGTGATTTTTTGACATTCTTGACTTTGTGGGGATATAATATGATGCTTGAACATACATGGACCCCTTTGAAATGATTGAAGACCTTTGGAGTGGCTCAAGTGGCTCTTGGATTGCTCAGATCACAAACCCTAGATGCTGATGACTTTGAACCAATGCAGTGAAGCCAATATGCAATATGAGATGCTATGATTGAGATTATGTATATGAGGAAGATCACAAGCCATGGTGTGAATGGGCGAGGGCAAATTTGGGGTGTTTACAGCTGCCCCTATTCAAGCGTGAGTTAGATGTGCAGGATGTAAGCAGCGGCTTATTAGGCGAACAAGATAAGTTGTGGTTGAATACCAAAGACAGTCCAAAATTTGCACTCACAGAATGAAGAAGAAAAGGGATATAGATTGTAAAATAAAAATAAAGTATATTATAAAGTGTGGGTGACGGAGGACGACCGCCGGGTAGAGGACGACTGCTGGGGAAAGAGCAATGACGGGGACGGCCGACATGCTGGGGAAAAAGCGGGAAATAAAGCAACGACGGGGACGGCCGACGTGCTGGGGATAAGAGATTATGATGGGGACGACCATCACAATAAAGCTATAAGATTCTCTGGGGATTAAAGGTAAACATAAACGATGAGGTACGGTCATCATGTTCATAAAGTAATGTAAACAACGATGGGGACGGCCATCGGGCTAAACTGATGAAGGACGATCATCAGGAAAAAGAAAAAGGGGACCACGACGGGGACGGCCATCGGGTTAAAGAATAAATGAAATAATGATGAGGGACGGTCATCAAGGGTGAAGGACGATCACCAGGAAAAGGAAAAGGGACCACGACGGGGACGACCATCGGGTTAAAGAATAAATGAAATAATGATGAGGGACGGTCATCAAAGGTGAAGGACGATCACCTAGCAGGGGACGGCTGCTCCGTTGGGGATAAGATGAGGGACGGTCATCTAAGGTGAAGGACGATCACCTGGCAGGGTACAGCTGCCGAAAGTCACGACATAGGACGAATGCCGGATAAAAGGGTCGACGATGGGGACGGCCATCGGATGAGCATGATGAAGGACGATCATAAAGAGGTGAAGGACGATCACCTAGCAGGGGACGGCTGCTCTCAAGGTTTATCATGACATAGGACGAATGTCAGATAACAAGATCAACGATGGGGACGGCCATCGGATAAAATGATGAAGGACGATCATCAAAAGGTGAAGGACGATCACCTGGCAGGGTACGGCTGCCGAAAATCACGACATAGGACGAATGCCGGATAAAAGGGTCGACGATGGGGACGACCATCAGATGAGCATGATGAAGGACGATCATCAAGCGGTGAAGGACGATTACCTAGCAGATGCTTCATTAATGTTCAGGGCCTCAAACCCCTGGCTCATAGTTTCATGGATCTCCCCGTCCATTTCTATGTATTTGTACGTAGCCAGATGGCTAACAAAGATGTCTTCTTCACCACAGATGGTGATGATCTGGCCCTCCCACTCGAATTTCAACTTCTGGTGAAGGGTAGACGTAACTGCGCCAGCGGCATGGATCCAAGGTCTACCCAACAAACAGCTGTAGGCTGGCTGAATGTCCATCACATAGAAGGTAATTTTGAAGGTCTGCGGGCCAATCATCACAGGAAGATCAATCTCCCCAAGCACTGATCTTTTAGAGCCATTGAATGCTCTCACCACCAAATTACTCGGACGCAATGCCAAGCCATCATATTCCAGCTTCACTAAGGCTTTCTTTGGTAGGACGTTGAGTGAAGACCCAGTGTCCACCAGTACATGGGATAGAACAGCACCCTTGCATTCTAGAGTGATGTGTAAAGCCTTGTTGTGGTTACGTCCCTCAGCTGTCAAGTCAGTATTGGTGAAGCCCAGTCCATGACTGGTATTGACATTTCCCACCACAGTTTCTAGCTGATTAACATTGATCTCTTCTGGCATGTATGCTGCGTGCAAGACTTTCAGTAATGCGTTCCTGTGAGCTTCAGAACACATTAGTAGGGATAATATGGAGATCTTTGAGGGAGTTTGGTGAAGATGATCCACCACCTTGTAATCACTTCATTTTATGATTCTCATAAACTCGTCTACATCTTGTTCAAAAGAGGTCTTCTGAGTTTCTTTGATAGTTGTCTCTTCAACCACCACACTCTTTCCTTTTGCTTTGGCAGCAGCTTCTGCTTCGGCATTAGGTCTTTGCACTTGTGAGGCAAAAAGGCGTCCGCTTCGAGTGAAGCCTCCGCCTCCCCCAACATTATCAATCTGTGGAGAAGAGGTTGAAGAATCCAAAGTGATTTTCTCCCCATCGCAGTAGAGGTCAGAGCCATAATGCCAAGGGATGGCATTACTGCTTTCATATGGAACTGGTCCAGGCACCGTGATGGTAACTGGACTGACTGCTGTAGAGGAGGGTGCTGAAATGGTGTGTGGATTGTAGTAGATGGTGACTGGTGATCTGGCAGGAGATGCCACTGTTTGTTGTTGAAAGTTGTTGTTTGGAGGAACATATGATGGATCATAATAAATGGTGACTGCTGAGATATCTGTTGGCGTTGTAGAAGATTCTGTAGAATGAAGGGATGCTGACATTGTAGAAGAAATGGTTGTTGACATTTGATTTGTTGATATGATGGACGGAGCCATTGTTGATAGTACTGATGAATTTGTCGGAATGATTGTTGTTGCAGTTGTAGGAGACTCAGGAATTGTTGTCAGAGGGGTTGCTGGATTCGCAGGCGCTGATGTTGTGATTTGAAGTATACCACTCTAGATAAGACCATCTATGCCGCTTCTCAAATTATCACACCCGTTGACAGAAATGTTGCAATAACCACAACCGAGCTCACACCCGGTGAACATCTGGCACTCTAGAAGCTGAGCTTTGATTTCTACCAGAGGTGTTCGAATCTGTCCAACGCTGGTTATCAAGAAAGATGGCTTGTCTTCCTCAATAGCATTAATTCTTGGTCCTCCATGATTAGGCATGGGATTCTTGTTGACATTTGGCGGGGGTGCAAAGTTGAGGGCTTTGGAATCCACTAGATCCTGTACTTTCATTTGCAAAGCCCTGCATTTCTCCGTGCTGTGGCCAGGTGCATTGGAGTGAAAAGCACATCTGGCGTTGGCGTCGTAATTTCTTGGAAGACTGGAGGGATCTGGGGGTGCCAATGTCCTTAGTTCAACCAAGTTGAGCTTCAGGAGTTGTGGCAATAAAGCGGCATAAGGCATCGGGATAGGGTCAATTACCCTATTTGCCTGTGATGGTCTCTGTTGAAAGGGTCTTTGTTGTTGATTTCTGTTGTTGTTGTTGTTGTAGTTTCTTTGTGGTGGATACTGAACTTGCTGTTGATAGTGTGGTTGTTGTGGTGGTTGATATGCTGGTTGCTGAGGAATCAGAGCCGGAATAGTGATAGCTGCTACTGATCTGTGAAGGTACTGAGGCCTGCCCCTGGTGGCATGAATGGCATTTGTCTCACCAGCTCTTCTAGGTCCCGCAAAAGGCTTCTTGGGATTACTCGACGAACTTGCACCATTATCAGTAATTTTGCCCATCTTCAGAAGGCTCTCAATTCTTTCTCCAGCTATAACTACGTCAGCGAAGCTGGTGGAAGAAAAGGCAGCTAGCCTATCAGTATATGTCCCTTGCAGAGTGTTCATAAACATGTCGGCCATTTCTCTTTCCGACATGGGTGGCTGGACAGCAGCAGCAAGCTGTCTCCACCTCTGGGCGTATTCCCTGAAGCTTTCTCTGGATGACTGAGACATTCCCATCAATAGATTCCTGTTAGGAGCCATGTCCAGATTGTATTGGTATTGTCTGATGAAGGCCTCAGCTAGATCCTTCCAGCACCTGATTGTTGCTCTGGTCAAATGAGAGTACCACTCCCTGGAAGCCCAGTCAGACTGTCTTCAAAGTAGAACATCCACAGTTTTGCATCCATGGTGTATGCCTTCAATCTCCCCAGAAAGGATTGCAAGTGAGTTCGTGGACAGGAAGTTCCATTGTACTTCTCGAAGCACGGGGGTTTAAACTTATGGGGAATCCTTACCCCGTCCACTAAACCCATATCCATGACATCAAAACCCAGGGAATTTTGAGACTCCAGAGATCTCAATTTCTCAGCAATTTCATCAAGCCTTCTGTCAAAGGCTTCATCCCCAGCTCCCATTACAGTGAATTGATCCTCTTGGGGGTCTTCCTGTAAGACCCTGCCTGCAGTAGTATTCCCTTGCACATTAGTAGGGATGTTGATCTCTGGATGAAGATGAGGCCCATATACTGGTGGGTTAACATGAGGCTGAACCCTCTCATTGTTACTTGTTCCTCCAGTCCCCAGATGGGGTTCTTCCTGGGTCTGCCTTTCTACCAATGCCCTCAATCTTTCTTGACTTTGAGCCAAGCCATTCATTACTTCCATGAACTGGGTCATCTGGTTTCTCATCTCCAGCCTCTCGTTAACCATCTGGGTCCTGACCTCTGTTAGTTCTTGCTGTACTTGGTCCATCTGTATACCAGGAAGATTGTTGCGAGTAGGGTATCTGTGCGGACGGTTGAGAGGGAACACCCGACGGCGAGCAATAATTCCTGAATCACAACAAAGTTACTAACAACAAAACAAAAGCCTACAAAACAAAACAAAAGGTTAGTATGCAATGCAGTATGCTTATTTGTTTCCAAGGTATCCGGCTTGGCACTTGGTTTTGACCTTTCCAGACCCTGAGGAAGATGCTTTGATGTTGCTTGAGAGAAAGAGAACTTAGTGAAACAAACTAACAAATATATTAAAAATAGTGAATCATATAGTTTGTTTTTTTACAACACATGCCCCTGAGGGGTCAAAATACAACATAAAAGGAAAAGTACATGAAATGAAAACAACAACAAGCAAAAAGTCAGACACCAAGACCAAACTCATCCTCCTTCACCTCCTTCAGAAGTGCTTCAGTTACAGGGTCAGCCGGATGCTCTGTAATGTTTTTGATAAGAAGATTCCTGGTGGTGATAGCAGTGGTCAACTTCTTGTGCCTGTCTTGGTCCTTTGACCTCTTCACACCAGCCCTAAGCTTCAATTCTGAGATTTCCTTCTGGGCTGCCAGCAGAGCCTCCTGTTGTTTCCTCTCAATGGCCTCCAACTGCTCAATCCTGTCCTGAGTTCTCTTATCCTCTTGAGTGTGAGCTTCAGTGATCCTGACCCACCTAGCTTGACTTTCTTTCAGATAGAGGTCAGTCTTAGCCTTCTGAAACTGGGCCTCTTTACAGGCATTCTTCAAAATCTGCTCTCCAGCTCTTGATTTCTTGATGTAGTCCTCTGCTTTCTCAATCTTGGCTAGATGCTCCACTTTAAGCTTTTCCAACCTTTCAATGTCTAGACGACCATCACTCCTCTCCCAGAGGGTCTTCTTCAGAGCTTGAGACAGATTCTCATTTCTTTCCTTCAGCTTCTCAAATTCTTCCAGGCTGACAGTGACTGGAGGTGGTACTGTGGATGGTCCAGGTACATCCTCAATGGCAAAGGGAATCCCAGAAATCTGAGCCCTAGCATGAGACCACTCATAATACTGAGCTGAAGCCGCATTGTTGCATCTCCCAAGAATGGCCATCCCTTTGGTCTGGATGTTGTCCCAAGCCCAGGACGCTTGCCTGGCAACAGCCGGATTAGGTTTTATCTCACAATACAGGGTTTCAGCCAAGTCTTGCACTCTAGGAGGGTGAACCAAAGCATAGCCTAACTGTCTCTTAAACAACAAAGGGTTGTAGTTGATGCAACCCTTCACTCCTATCAGAGGTACATTAGGGAACTGTCCACAGCTAGTAATTATGTCTCTGCCTTTGGTGCTCTGGGTGCACCACCTGATGTCATTTGGAGTTAATGAAATGAGTCTCCTAGCCCAATTCTTTTGTTGGTGAGGATTCAGGAAAGCATCAGTCTTGGGTAAGTGTTTGAGCAGCCAGGTATGGAATAGAGGAGCACAACATTTCACCAATCTCCCTCTCTGCTTTTCATTCCTTTGGTGAACAGAATAATAGAAATCTCCCAGTAAGGTGGGTACTGGGTTCCTCAAAAGGAAGAGATGAATAGCATTCTTGCTGATAAACTTGGGCTCATCTGCAAACAATACAACCCCATATATGCTGAGGGCTAGTAATGCACAAACTGCCCTCCATTCTCCCAAGGAGGCCTTCAGGATAGCCTGAAAAGTCAAGAAGTCTAAGTGTAGACCAGGGATCCCAGCCTTTGTAGTCATACTCTGCTCAATCAACATATGCTCTATGTATAGTGCCTTAACCACTTCTTCATTGCTGGGAGAAGTCATCTCAGGGTTGAAGGGGATACCACCCCTGATAGGCATTCCAATCAGTGATGAATACTCCTCCAATAGGGGTCCCAACTGAAAATTCTGGAAGGTGAAGCATCTCAAGGGAGGATCATAGAACTGTAGGCAAGTGTGAATCAAACTCCTCTGAGAAGGGTCCAAGTCCATAACCATATCAAGGATTCCTCCATAATGCTCTCTGAATAATGGGATATGGTCTGGAGTAATGAGTGCCTGGACCTGCCTGATGCCAGCCAGCACAGGCTCAAAGAAGTGGTATGAAATGTTGCTCTTCTTGGGTGCCATTTCTGCTGATGAAGAGATGAAACAAGTGCTGATGATGGAAACTAACACTGGAGATGAGCCACTGACAGGCTGATGCTGGTGATGAAGGTAACTGAAGCAGGTAGCTGATGAAGATAGCTGAAGCAGATACTGATGAACAGGGGTCTATGCAGATGAAGGGGTCAAAACCAAGCCAAATGAAATGTGGATACCCTGAAAACAAATAAACAAATGTTAAATGATGCAATGATGATGGATGCAAATGATATGCAAGGGTTTATGATCAAGCTGGATCTGATAACTGCCTTGATGTAAAGTCCATGTATGTTTAAAAAGTCCAGATGGTAGGTTCAGAAATCCAGTAACCAAGTTGGGGTGCTCAAATAAAGAGTCACATGTCCAGGGTTAAATCACAAGAACTGTCCCAAAATGGAGCACTCTTAATCAAACAAAGTAACAGGGTATGCTGTGGTCAAGGGTACCTGCAAACCTGTAAACAGCCCAACCCCCTCACAGGTGATGTTCTAGAACAAGGATCCTCAGACTTGGATCAGTTATGAGAAGTGTAAACACTTCTAACCCGGAGGTACAGTGTTTACAATAACCATAAAAAATCCTCCTCTAATTCACCTCAGTCTCTGAAGGTCATAATAAAAGGTCATCCAGACTTAGCAGGCTTCCCAGATAGCCCTAGCACTACAGGAGATCTGTAGCACAGAGTTCTCAAGAAGAAACCCATATCTGAACCGTGTTTCATATTCCCGCACCAGACCGAAATGGAATGGGAAAGAACATGAACCACTCTAGCCTAGGTGTCACTCAGGTCCCAGGTATAGGACCTTAAACTCTCAGTAGAACCCCACCCACCAAAACAAAAAACCATATCCAGCCAGAATACAGTATGACAGTATGATGTATATAAAGCTGTAAATAAAGTAATAAATAACTGTACATAAAGCAGTAAAATAAATACATAAACACATATAGCACATAACACCCCAGTAAACACAAATCAAACAAGCGCTAGGAGGAACCCACAAAAAGAACCAGAAGCCCTGGTTACAGTATAAGGGTCCCAAGCAGAGTCGCCAAGCTGTCTCTCCCAAAATATTTGCATCCCCGGTACAAGCGCGAACGGTCGGTGAAAGGAAGGAATGAGAACACACAGGAGTGAACTCAGAAATGAATAGAGTCGCCAGCTAGGCATTTTTATCACGAAGGAAAGGTAATGCTGCATAAACCTAAGAAAAGACATGGATAAGACGTTTGCGAACCAGAGAGACTGAGAAAGGGGGTTGGTTACAACCTGGGAAGGTATTAGCACCCAGATTGTCCGCCGTACTCGACGGGATCCACGCTTAAAATATTTGTGTTTTAAAGGGGTAGTGTCAGTGCAATTTGTGTATCAAAGCTGGAAAGAGTACAAGTGTTAGTGTCAAAGAAAAGTGAAGTGTATAAGTGAAGTGTCAGTGTAAGGAAAGAGTATGCTCATGATCATGAGGCTTAAAGAATAATTGCTGGAAGGAGGGGGAATATACAGAGACTTTTTTGTTCGATAACTGTTAAGTTATGCCTACGTATCCTCTCGTGCAATGAGGAAGTCAGAACACCGTAGTTTGACCCAAAGAGACTGAAAGATAAATTGACTTGTGAACTACTTACTTGTCTATGCTCAAGTGTATGACCTGTCTGGCTCAGGTGCAAACTGTCTTGCATTAGACGGAAGAAGCAAGTTCTCGGTTGTGAGTGAATGAGATGAGAAAAGAATCCCGGAGGAGACGATTATTGTTTATTTTTTGTGTTTTCAGTTTTTTATTGCTTTTCGAAGTTTTTCATAAGAAAATGAGCTTAAGCCTAAACCAAGGGTTAGTAGACTCATCACATCCTCCCTCTGATTAGGGGTAATGAGAATACCTTAAGTGTGAAGTCAGCATCTCACACTTAATCACCATGATGTAGGATTAAGGTCATTAACCTACTTGTGATTATTTAGATGTTTTTGGTGTTTTTGTTTAGTGTTGAGTATTTAGATTAAGCCATAATCAGGGATTAAACAGACTCATTACACCATCCTAATAGAAGGATAATAGATGAGAATGTTTAAGCTGAGGAAAACTCCTCAACTTAATCCATGATTAGGGATTAACCTCATGACAAAACAAAACCTTTATTAAGTGGATTTTAGTTAATGATCAGATGAAGAAATGAGTTTCATGGTTCTTAAGACGACTTGAGGGGGACTTGTCCATTAACACTAGGGTTAGTCCTTCTTAACCAATTAAGGAAGAATTAGAACCCTAATGCAAGGCCCAAGTTACAAGCTTGATGTCTTGATGGTTATTAAGTGAATTGATTAAAGGATTTAAACACATTAAGGGTTTAACACTTAGGATTAAAGTTATACACTCCATCCTAATAGAAGGATGCAGGCATAAGCTTAATCACAAAGCCTTAAAACCTTTAGGGTTTAGTCCCTGATTGTGAGATGAGAAGAGAAGACTCAAAGAGACACAAAGGTAAAAACTAAGTGGGGGGACTAATCAAACCCTAATTATTATCATGCTTGGTCATTCCTAGGGTTTGTGAGGCTTAATAAAGAAAGAGATCTTCAAAGAACCACCAAGGAGAGAAGCAAATGAAAGGAGGAAGAAGCAAAACAACTTGCTTCACTTAAGAAGACAAGTTGCTTGAAGAAAGAAGGTAAGATGAACAAGAATGAGCAAGCTCAATCCAAAGCACAAGATAAAATGCAGCAATGATGCATAAGAGAGATGAAAAGAGATTGTGAGAAGTGAAGGCAAATTCACTTCTCAAACAACTTACCACCTGAAAAGTTAGCAAAAGAAAATGAAATGAAATGCAAATGAGATGAAATGTGATGATGCAAACCAAAACCAGAAGCATGAGTATGATTTTAATGATGCTAAGAGATGATGCAAACATGAGGCAAGGCATTAGGATGATCATACAAACATATGGGTGCAAATGAGGCATGCTTAGAACCATGAATGTTCATGAAAAGTTATGGGATGAAAATGACATACAACATGGCAAATGAAAGATGCAATGATCAAACATGATCCTAACATGTCCTAAGATGTGTAATGAATCAAATGGATGCACAAAATGTCATGGCAAGTTATGATATGCAAGCAAATGGAAGATGGATGCAGAGGAAGGCCCAAATTAGGGTTTATGATCAATGCACAAAAAGAAATTCAAAACCAGAAGCAAACATCATGATAAAAATTTGAAAATGCAATCAAAGGAACCCTAAACCTATACAAACTCACTGCCCAAAGGAGGGGATCCAACTCTTAACCTAGTTCAAGTTATGAATTTCCTAAGATTGCTAGGGTTTTAAGGTACCTTGTCAAGAAAAGTGCCAAACAAATTGAAAATGTAAGATCAATTCATGTCAATTTAATCCTATAAACTACATGTTATGCAAGATGCAATGCAAGAAGGATCATTGTCCAACTCTCAATGGTTAGGCAGAAATGGATTTTTGAAGTTTGAATCAAAATAATGCCTTGAAATGAAATTAAATCCATTGAAAATTGTCAAAAGGCATCAAGATCAAAAAAGAAATTTGGTTTGAGAGTTGGACAATGTTTCTAAATGATTTTAAATGTTTCCTGAATTTTTTTTTGTGATTTTTAAATACCTAAAAGTATTTTTAATTAATTAATTTTCATTAATCAATTAAAAATAAACTTTTAAATGATTTAAAAATAATTTTTGATGCAAAAAATAAAAATAAAAATATTTTTGGTTTCTGATAATTGATAAAAGGTTTGATAAAAAATTTCAGAATTTTTCAAAGTGTTTTGCTATTTTTAATAAAATGTGGAAATTAAATGAAATAAAATGAAAATAAAATTGAATTTAAACTGAAAAATGAGAAAGTCAGCGCATCCAAGGGCTGTGGTTCAAACTGGGACACGCGGGAATGGACTTAGCGTGCATCTGGACAGCCTACATTCAAATTTCGCTAATTAAGATTAAACCCTAATCAGAAACCCGAAACACTTTCAGATGACCGGAACAGTGTTCCTGTCATCTTCTCCGGCAAGCCAAAATCTCTATCTCTCTCAATATGCATCAAATCCTCACCAAAATCTCCAGAATCACTCTATGAACATCACCAAACATAAACCCTAAATCAAACAACATTTATTTTCACTGAATCGAAGGAAACAAGCAAAAACATTTTCACGGGCAAACTTTCAGAGCAAGCATACAACCTCAAAACTCAATCATTTTCAAAAGTAAAAGGCTCAGTGAACTCAGGGGAGCATGTAGATCATTTTAGAAACAAGAAATAATGGTTTTGGAAAAATGAATTTCCATGGCTACCTGAATCGAAGCTTTCAAATCAGGGACTTTCTGGCCAGTTCCTTGCTTCCAATGAACCTCCTGAGAAACTTGCAATGCTTGGTTGGAGTTTATAATGGTTGGTTTATGAGTTTGAAAAAGTTCTGTTCAAGGAGGGGCAGAAATCGTGTTTTGATTTCAGGAGGTTTTAGGGCAAAGTAAGGGCAGGGAAATGATCAGGAGAGTGTGTTGAGATGTTTGGTGAAGTTGGTTTGGGTGTTTGATGCTTGTGGAGTGTGTTTCGAAGGAAGTTGCATATGGAGCATAAACTTGGAACTATGGCTTATGATCTCTTTCAGGCTTGTGTGTGTGGTGTGTTATGCTGGCTTTGGTCCACTCATCACAACTAGAGAGGTCAGAGGAGTTGATGTGGACTGCTGTGATTGGTATGGCTCAAGTTGCCAAAATGTCAAATTTGTGTAAGAGAAGTGTGGGCTCATAGCTAGCCAAGGAAAAGTGGGATGTCCTGCGCAGCAAGAAGTATGGAGAGCCCTAGGATCAGTTCTGATGTCAGCAAGCAAGTGGATTAGGGTTTGAGTGAGGTTTTGCAACTTGCTTCATTTTTGGCCCTTTTGAAATTTCTTGCTCCACAAGTCACAAAAATGAGAAAACTCTTGGTGAATTCTGATTTTTAGACATTGGCTCATGTTTGTATGAATATTAGAAGTCCATTTGGTAGCACAAATTTCCTTGGCAAGTGGTTTTGCAACTTTGCCTCTTTGGTAGAAAATTTGAAATTATGTGATTTTTCCCAACTTTGACAAGCCATAACTTTTGATCCAAAATGAATTAGGTCAAGTTCTTGTACTTTTTGAAAAGGGAATGATTCATTCTACAACTTTAATGACCAAAGTTTTCTCATTTGAAGCATTTTTGAATCAAAAAGCAAGGGTTGAAAAAGTTTCCCAAAATGGCAAGTTTCCATTACAAGTCATTTCCCAAAAAGTCAACTTTGCAAATGGCTTAAAATTCTTCAATTTTGTGAACTTATAACATCTTCAATGATCAAATAAAGATCATACACAATCAAAATGATGAAGAACACCCTTTGGTTGGGTCATTGGGGGCCGCAGATGCCCTGATTTTGCACTGACTTGCTCAAAAAGTCAACTCTTGATCAGATGACTTCCCCATTGAATTTCTTCATGAAAATTGACATGCATGATCCCTATACCATATAGAGACCAATAGAAACAAGAATGACCAAAAAATTTGGAGTTATGGCCTCTGAAACCAAAACCCTAATTCTAGGTCATCTGTGCAGTCAAACCTGGCTCTGCTTCCATGCCTTTCTCAGTTCTTGTGATTTTTTGACATTCTTGACTTTGTGGGGATATGATATGATGCTTGAAAATACATGGACCCCTTTGAAATTATTGAAGACCTTTGGAGTGGCTCAAGTGGCTCTTGGATTGCTCAGATCACAAACCCTAGATGCAGATGACTTTGAACCAATGCAGTGAAGCCAATATGCAATATGAGATGCTATGATTGAGATTATGTATATGAGGAAGATCACAAGCCATGGTGTGAATGGGCGAGGGCAAATTTGGGGTGTTTACAGACAAGTCCCCCTCAAGTTGTCTTACAAACCCTAAAATTCACTTCTTAATCTTACCATTAACTAAAATCCACTTTAATAAAGGTTTGTTTTGTCATGAGGTTAATCCCTAATCATGGATTAAGTTGAGGAGCCTTCCTCAGCTTAAATGTTCTCATCTATTATCCTTCTATTAGGATGTTGTAATGGGTCCATTAAATCCTTGATTATGGCTTAAACTCATTACTTAACACTAAACAAAAACTCCAAAAAACATCTAAATAATTGCAAGTAGGTTAATGATCTTAATCCTACATCGTGGTAATTAAGTTTAAGGTGTTTACTTCATACTTAAGGTATTATCATTACCCCTAATCAAAGGGAGGATGTGATGAGTTTACTAACCCTTGGTTTAGGCTTAAGCTCATTTTCTTATGACAAACACAAAAAGCAATAAAAGATTGAAAACTCAAAAACAAACAATAATCGTCTCCTTCAGGATTCTTTTCTCATCATCTTCACTCACAAACGAGAACTTGCTTCTTCCGTCTAATGCAAGACAGTTTGCACCTGAGCCAGACAGGTCATACACTTGAGCATAGACAAGGAAGCAGTTCATCAAGTCAATTTATCGAACAAAAGTCTCTGTATATTCCCCTTCTTCCAGCTTTATTCTTTAAGCCTCATTCCTGAGCATTTCATTTCACATCTCTTTTGCACTGACACATGTACATTCCCTTCCAGCTTTTGCACACAGATAGCACTGACACTACCCCTTTAAACACAAACTTTCAAGCGTGGATCTCGTCGAGTACAACGGACAATCTGGGTGCTAATACCTTCCCAGGTTGTAACCAACCCCCTTTCTCATTTTCTCTGGTTCGCAACCGTCTTATCCATATCTTTCTAGGTTTATGCAACATTACCTTTCCTTCGGGATAAAAATGCCTAGCTGGCGACTCTTTTCAGTTCACCTTCATCTCTCCTTTCACTGGTCGTTCGCGTCTGTACCCCTCTTGGCCCGGTGTCATTTGGTGGGAGTGACAGAGTCGCCACCGACTTTTATTTTATCCATAAGGAAAGGACATAAAAGAACAGGAAATACCTATTTTAAAAGACTTGAGTTCGGGGGGTAGGTTATACAAAGGGAAGGTATTAGCACCCTATATATTCATGGTTATCCATGGGCTCTTAGTTACTTAGCTCACTTTGTTTGTTTGCAAGATTTTAGTGTGTGATTAGAAAACATTTCTTTAAGTACTTGGTAATGACCCTCGTATGGGTGTATACAAAGCCGAGTTTAGAAATTGTGAGGTGTAAAAGTAAGTTTGAAAAGTGTGAGCAAGTAACTATGAGGTACCTACCCTATATTAAGTCTTTACTGTTCTCGTATGTTCTTTCAATGGTAAGACTATCCCTATTATTAAGGAATAGGTAGTCATTACCTTGGATGTGAAGGGACATGTGTAGGGACATCTGGATATAGGCAACTGTAGGGTGTCTTTAGCAATTTGTAGGGACTTATCATCTTTTATTCGAAGGGACAAGATCATTTATCGTAGGCAACCTCGAAGGGACTTGATCTTATAAACTGAAGGGACTTGATGATATTTATGAAGGGACTTTCTTAAAACACCATACTTGACCTTTTGAAATAGGCAACTGAGAGGCAACCCTAGGAAGTGCAAGATGGCGATCAAAGATCGACTTATGTGTGTGCGTGTTTATTTTCAAATATTTATCTTTTTTAAGTTAATTTTCTAAGTTAATTTTAATTACAAACATGTTATACACACCCTAAATTAATAACCATACAGTAATTATATTTACAATAAAAATAAAGCAAAAATATAAACCTATGAATATTACAAGGCTTTGGGACAATTACAATATAATCGAAAAATAATAATAATGATAAAGAGAATAATAATAATAAATAAGCAATAATTAAATATTAGTAATAATAATAAAATAAGAATAAAGGTTAGAATAATAAAATAAATAAGAATTTTAACAAGAAAAATTAATGTTAGAAAAGTTTTTTAGGAATTAATTACAAAAATAAGTTTCAATAATGATAAACAAATAATAAACTATTTACATTTAAAATAATGATTAATGATTTAATTATGGTTTAGAAAAAAAATTAATTAGGTTAAATATTAGGGTTAATAAAATTAAGGTTAAGAAAATATAGGGTTGAGAAAATTAGGGTAAGAAAATTATTCTAAACCTAATTATTTAATTTATTTATAAATATATATATATATATATATATATATATATATATATATATATATATATATATATATATATATATATATATATATATATATATATATATATATATATATATATATATATGATAATAATAAATATAAACATTTTAAAAAATAAATAAAACCAATTTAAGTTTAAGAAAATAAATTATGATTTTGAAAATATAAAGTTTTTTATAAGAAAATATTATAATATTGTTTAGAAATTAGTTTTATAAGAATCTAAATGAATATAATAATATAAACAAATAAAAGTACAAAAAAATTGAAGAAAAAAACAACATACCTGGGGCTGGGATTCGAACCCATGCCCTAGGCTCTCCCTCTTTGGTCCAACATCATCACCACTAGGCCAGCTGCGCTTGGTGTGTATGAAGTGGGTATCAATTCTTTTATTTTAAACCTGCAAAAATCAAATAAAACACAAAACAAAATGGCCTGGGGGAGATTCGAACCCAGGACCATTGCAATAACACACAAACACTCCAACCAGCTGAGCCACATGGGGCGCGTTCAATAATTAACCAACACTAATCATTATAAAATAAAACAAGTATTCAAAATTTAATTTCAGCGCCAATTTCATCATCTTCTTCCTCAAGATTCACAGGTTTTCCTGCGAGTTTTCTTAGGGATTTTCCTGCGAATTCTCTTGCGTTTTAAACCTGCGAAATACAAACACCATTCAACCAGTACAATTTTATCAAATCAATTATACCAATGAGTTCCTCATGACTCATACGATTCATCTATATCCTTAGAATTCATTTATATTTGGTAATTCAGGAACCCCCAATTTGAAACACGAAACCCTAACTATGGCAGTTCATGTTCTAGGCTATGATTCTTCAAGAAACTGTCCAGAAACCATCTATAGATCATGACTAACACAAATCAAACAACAAAATTAGTTTATATTAGCTAAATATGTGAAATCGAAAAACAATATTTTGAAGAACAAGAATGATTCGGTTAGCATGTTTCAATGCATGAAGGGATGATTTTATGATCCAAAAACATTCAGTGATCTTCAAGGAATGATTTGAAACCTTCAAAAGCTTTGGAGATGGCCTGGAAATAAGAATCCGATTATGAGATTTTTTGTGAAATTTGAAGTTTTGTTCTTGCTCTTGGAGGCAGCAAATTCGTGTCCTTGTGATTGTCTTTAGTTTGTGTATATGTATGGAAGAGAATTAGGTTTAAACTTTGTGGATTTGTGGGCTTTTGGTGATTGCTTGATCATGAAGTTTCACCACTTTCAAATATCCTCAAAAATCTTATAAAACCTTTCTAAATTGGGTGATCACGAATTTTGATGATACCAATCAGCTTTGAATATCCTTTAAGAGTTTCTAGAATGAGAATCATATCAAATATTGAGCTTTTCATATTTTATTTTGATTTAAAATGATTTTTAATGAATAAAATCAAAATAAACTAATAAAAATCTGAATAAATGATATTTGATTCGTGCATGATGTCATCGTAGAGATTGGGAATAAAAATGCAAGCCCATGTGGAAAGAATTGGTTCTAAGACCCCATTTGCTCAATAAACCTCTCAAAAATTTCCCAACTTTGCAAAGACACAAATCCCTCAATTTTAAGGATATGAAGGTATTATTGGAAATTTTGGAAAGCTTAGAGAGTCCTCTAACCAACCTCATTGGTCTCATGTCAATATCTTTTACCATTTTCAAGTTATGCCCTTTGGAAGATGTTGACGTTTTGTTGACTTTTGAAATGACCTATAATGTCTTAGTTCATATCTTCCAAATGAAGAATTTTTAGGCTTGGATTGTGAGACACAAAGTTGTAGAGAATTAAATTTCCTTCAAAATGAGCTTTGGATGGGAAATATTTGACGAAGCATGTGAAAGTTATGGCTGTTTAAAGTTCAGTTGACTTTTCCTGTGAAAACCCTAATCTAGAAACTCCCGATTCTTGATGATCTGAAATTTCTTTGATGAATCATGATCAACCCTTGATCAAATGATGAATTTTACTTCATAAACTTGATGTTGGCAAAAAATCATGAAGTTTGACTTTGGTTTGACCACAGTTGACCTCAGTTTGACTTTTTAACCACTTTGACTGATTTTTGCATATCTGATCATCTGACTGAGCAAACTTTTTGGGAAAGCCTTGAAACTTGACATAGGGATTCTTGAAGACATGTGGGATGTTATGAAGTTCACTTGAGGCATTGTAAGTCCATTTAGCCTGATGAAATCCAAAACCCTTGTTTATGGTGCATTGCTTAGGATGAGGCTTTGTCTGAGGGAACTTCCAAGCTTTCTGACTAATTGTGAACCTTATGAACCTCTTGGGATACCTTGTGAACCTTGTGAACCTCTTAGGACACCTTGTGAACCTTGTGAACCTTGTGAACCTCTTGGGAGACCTTAGTACACAATGTCTTGTCAAGGTGAGGGCAAATTTTGGGGTGCAACAGCTGCCCCTGTTCAATTTTCTGAAACCTGAGGAGTTAGATTGGCCTGTGTGCCATTTGTGACTTGGAAGGTTGAAGGGGATTGAACACAAAAGCCCAAAAATTTGCACTCGCCAGTGCGTAAAGTAACACTGCTGATTGGTTATATATGCATGGAGTGGGCTTATAGATGCCACTCAGAGGAACTGGAGATGGGCTTATAGATGCCATCCTTAATATCAGAAGGTGGTAGTATCAAAAGGTTGTAACTGACTATCAGTACTAGGTCTTCGTATAGGCCGTCACTGAATCATTCATGTAACATGGTTTGAGTTGAATGTCAGCAATAGATCTTCGTATAGATCGTCTCTGCATTATCTCTGGGGGAAAAGAATATCCTTCATTAGGTGTCAGTACTTAGATCTTCGTATAGATCAGTTCTGAACCATCTTTAGGAACATACTTTAATTTAAGCATCAGAATCAAATCTTTGTGGCGATCTTTTCTGAATTGCTTTTGGTAATATCTTGGGCTAAATACAAAATCTTCGTATCGATCATTTATGTACCATCCCACAGATAAATTGTTGCATAGACCATTAGAAATGAATCTTCGTAGCGATTATCTCTTCTGGAAATATCCCGGATTAGGTAATAGATCTTCGTATAGACCATTCATATACCATCCTAAGGATAGAAAGAATATCAGGATTAAATCTTCGTGGCGATTGCTCCTGAACTTTTCCTTGAAAGAATCTCTTGGATTAAGTGCTAGATTTTCGTATAGATCATTTACACACTATCCCATTGGAAATAAATCTTCGTAACGATTATCTCCTCTGGAAATATCCTGGATCAACTTGAGCATTGATTATCAGAAATGAATCTTCGTAGTGATTATCCATGAATCAAGTATCAGCACTAGATCTTCGTATAGATTGTCTCTGAACTGTTTTGAGTTGTTGATAGTGTTTATCTGCCTGCAACTATCCTGAAAAGAAAAGATTAGTTTATGCAATATGCATGTATGGCATGATGCTCTTAAGTAAGAATGTCATATGGGTTATGGATGCGTATGTTATGATATGATGTAAATGATGTATGTATGCATCATGTAGCTTGAAGCGTCTGAATATCTTTGTATAACAATTGTTGGCTAGGGAAAATAAATCCCGGTTCGTTGCTGAGGAATATGAGGACTTCGTTCCCGTCTTTTTTGATAGTATGGTACTTATAACCTCCCGTCTCCGTTCGTCGTGCTTTTATTGAAGGAATGATTTCCTGAATATCCTGACTGAGGGTAAAAGAGATGGACATAAATCCGAGGGGAGATGTTACTTAAAGTATCTGTGAGGATTACTCTGTGGGGATGAACCGGCAAAGCTTCGTTGAATTCCTACCTTCGTTCGTCCTTAGTAAATACTATTACTGCATTTTATGCATTTCTGGTAAACATCAATCATATTCAAAAGCATACATACATTCGAACACAACCAATGGACGTTTTCGTTTAGGTAAACAAGGTAAAAGTAAATCTGGATTCGAAGACGAGACTTTATTTATTTTAGAAAGTGGCCTATACATAGACAAGTCTGTACAAGGAGACAGAAATCCTAGTAAGAGGAATTCGTCATAAAAGTTTTACAAAAACAAAGAAACACAGCTATGTGAGAAATAATCCTATTGAGTTTCAATTCCACTATTGTCATTATCTTCAAGTATCTCATCCTTTGTTGTTGAGATGGAAACGATTGGATTGATCTTTATCTATTTGAACTTGATTTAGGTAGCATAACTGGTTGGGGTTATATGAGTGATCCAACGAGACATAGTCATACGCTTTAATCCCTAACTTTTTCCTGGATTGCCTTTTCAGGTTTTCAATCCACCGGGATACCCTTTTTTGCCCAAGCCGCCTTTTCAGGTTTTCGACTTGCCGGGTGTACATTTTTTTTACATAGATCCCTAATTTTTGCCCGAACCTTTTTGGTTCGCCGGGATGCCCTTAATTTTGCCTAGGCCAGTCAACCTAGCGGGTCTCTTTTTATGCGTAGTATTTTTTAACTATGTCTGTGTTTACGGGCTGTGGGAAATCATCACCATCCATAGTAGTAAGCATCATGGCACCTCCTGAGAATACTCTCTTGACTACAAATGGTCCTTCGTATGTAGGAATCCACTTGCCCCTAGGATCACCCTGTGGTAATATGATACGCTTGATTACCAAGTCACCAGCCTGATATACCTTTTGCTTAACCTTCTTATTAAAAGCTTTGATCATCCGTTTCTGGTACATCTGACCGTAACAAACAGCTGCCAGCCTTTTCTCATAAATCAAATTTATCTGGTCAAGTCGAGTCTGAATCCACTCATCTTCATCCAAGCCTGCATCCTTCATGATTCTCAAGGAGGGGATCTGAACTTCAATGGGTAGAATTGCTTCCATACCATAGACTAAGGAGAATGGGGTTTCCCCTGTTGAAGTACGTATTGTAGTACGATAACCATGAAGAGAAAATGGTAACATCTCATGCCAATCCTTATATGTAACAGTCATCTTCTGTAGAATCTTCTTGATGTTCTTATTAGCAGCTTCTACTGCCCCATTCATCTTTGGATGATACGGAGAAGAATTATGATGCTTAATCTTGAACTGTGTGCAGAGGTCAGTAATCATAGTGTTGTTCAGATTAGAGGCATTGTCTGTGATAATCCTTTCAGGGATGCCATACCTACATATGAGATTATTCTTAATGAATCGAGCCACAACATTATTAGTAACAGATGCAAATGAGGTTGCCTCCACCCACTTTGTAAAATAATCAATGGCAACAAGGATGAAACGATGTCCATTAGAAGCAGTAGGCTTGATCTCACCAATCATATCAATGCCCCACATGGAAAATGGCCAAGGAGCAGTCAACATATTCAATGGAACTGGAGGTATATGCACTTTATCAGCATAAATCTGACACTTGTGACATGTTTTGGAATGTTGATAGCAGTCAGCTTCCATGGTAGACCAATAGTAACCTGCTCTCAATATCTTCTTTGCCATGGTATGACCACTAGAATGAGTTCCAAAAATCCCATCATGCATGTCTTTCATAATCTTTGTTGCCTCTTTCTTATCCACACAACGAAGCAAAGTCGAATCATGATTGCGCTTGTAAAAAATTCCATTACTCAAGAACTTAGCAGAAAACCTCCTCAGAAACTTTTTATCATTGACAAATGCCCCTTCAGGGAACTCCTGAGTTTCAAGATATCTTTTCACTTCATAGAACCAAGGCTTTCCTTCTATTTCTTCAGTATCAATCTTATTGTAGTATGCAGGCTTCTCAAATCTGTCAATAGTGATCTTGGGAGCTTCATCATCCCAGCTAATCTCAAACATGGATGCCATGGTGGCTAATGCGTCTGCCAATTGATTCTCTCCTCGTGGAATATGTCCAAAGGTAATCTCTTCAAAGTATGGGATCAAAGACAACACATGCTCTCTATAAGGAATGAGATTTTCATGCTTGGTATCCCAATCTCCTTTAATCTGACTAACTACCAGGGTTGAATCTCCATATACGTCCAGGAACTGAATCTTCATCTCAATGGCAGCTTTGATACCCATGATACATGCTTCATATTCAGCCATGTTATTCGTACAATAGATACAAAGTCTTGCAGTAATTGGGGTATGACAACCTTCATGGGAAATGATCATAACACCAACACCATTACCAAGTGCATTAGAAGCTCCATCAAAAACCATAGTCCATCGGGATCCCTATTCAGGTCCGTCATATTGTCCAGGTTCTTTGGTAATAATCATAAGGTCTTCATCCGTGAACTCAAAATTCATAGACTAATAATCATCCACTGCCTGATGAGCCAAATGATCAGCTACCACACTCCCCTTAATGGCTTTCTGAGTGGTGTATTGTATATCATATTCTGTTAAAATCATTTGCCATCTCGCTATGCGTCCGGAGAGAGCAGGTTTCTCGAATATGTACTTGATTGGATCCATCTTTGAAATCAACAAGGTAGTATGAGTCAACATATACTATCTTAGTCGGCGAGCAGCCCATGCCAAAACGCATCAAGTTTTCTCGAGCAGTGAGTATCTTGTTTCAAAGTCGGTAAACTTTTTGCTAAGGTAGTATATTGCCTGCTCTTTTCGACCAGACTCGTCATGCTTCCCCAATACACACCCTATTGAATTGTCTAACACTATTAAGTACATGATCAAGGGTCTTCCATCAACTGGTGGAATCAAGATTGGAAGTTCTAGGAGATATCTCTTGATTTCATCAAAGGCTACCTGGAACTCTTCATTCCATTCCATTACCTGATCTTTCTTCAACAGCTTGAAGATTGGCTCACAGGTAGCAGTTAGTTGGGAAATAAATCTTGTAATGTAATTCAGTCGTCCCAAGAAACCTCTAACTTCCTTTTCAGTACGGGGAGCAGGCATCTCTTGTATAGCCTTTACTTTTGCAGGATCTACTTCAATACCTTTTCCACTGACAATGAAACCCATGAGTTTACCAGACCTAACTCCAAAAGTACACTTGTTTGGATTCAATCTCAACTTGTATTTCTTCAACCTCTCAAACAGTTTGTGCAGGTGATCAAGGTGTTGTTCCTCATCCTGGGACCTGGCTATCATATCATCCACATATACCTCTATCTCATGATGAATCATATTGTGAAACAAAGCCACCATAGCACGTTGATATGTTGCCCCGGCGTTCTTCAAACCAAATGGCATCACCTTATAACAAAAAGTGCCCCACTGTGGAACAAATGTAGTCTTCTCCATATCTTCAGGTGCCATTTTGATTTGATTGTAACATGAGAAACCACCCATGAAGGAGAATACCTTATGTTGAGCTGTGTTGTCTACTAGAACATCAATATGAGGAAGTGGAAAGTCATCATTAGGGCTGGCCTTATTCAGATCTCTGTAATCTACACACATGCGTACCTTACCATCCTTCTTGGGTACTGGTACCACATTTTCAACCCTTTGAGGATAAGAAGTCACAGCTAAGAACCCTGCATCAAACTGTTTCATCACCTCTGCTTTAATCTTTTCTGACATTTCAGGACGCATGCGACGAACCTTTTTCTTTTTTAGACGACAGTCTTCTTTTATTGGTAGACGGTGAACCACAATATCAGTATCAAACCCTGTCATATCTTCATAAGACCAAGCAAAGATCTCCACATAGTCACGTAACATCTGAATTAGTCTGTTCTTAACACCATCTTCTAGTTTGGCCCCTATCTTGACCTCTTTCCTTTTTTCCTCAGTTCCCAGATTCACAACTTCGATTGGCTCTTCATGTGGCTGTATAGTTTTCTCTTCTTGTTATAATAACCTAGCAAGCTCTACAGGTACTTCACAATCTTCCTCCCTTCCATCTTCAGCTTGGATTCTCGAAATTATAATTGGCAATAGTAGAATTGTTATCAACAGGATCCAGAGTGGATGAGGATCTTCATTTTAGTGATGTGGGTGTGTGTAAGAACACATAGCTGATAAAACAAAAATAAAAGAAAGACAAAGAGCACAATATTTACGAAAACAAAACGTCCATTGATTTTATTGAATGAAGTATGCAAATGAAATGACATCCCGAAACAAGCATACCATTATGCCCCGGGCAAGACACAAGGCTTAAAAGTTTAATTGTTCGAAATTACAAACTTAAAATAAAAACACAGTAATAGTATTTACTCCTGACTAAAGGAGATAGGAATAACGTCTTCAATCTTCCAATTGTTGAGCCCATCACCCATGGTAGGAAAGATCCAATCATCTAGGCTGTAGTCTTCATTAAAGTCACCCACAACATTGATTTGATCTCTTATGACCCCTCTATTAGTGATACGAACAGCACGAGCACGACGAACAACCTTCTGAGATTCTGCAGTGAAACCCAAACCAAACTTGTCAGACTTGTAAGGGATGTTGGGAAGCTGACCCCAAATAGAAGAACCACCTTTTGCAACCACAACCTTAGCATCTTTGAGAGAGGCCATTGTAGGAGGTATGTTAGTAACCATAGGAACTCCTTCAGAAGCAGGGACAGACTGAGGAACAGGAGCAGAGCAAGGAACAACTTCAAATGTTTGACACGTAGTTTCAACCATCTCACCCTCCATTTCTACATATTTGAAAGTATTCACGTGGCTCACCATGTACTCTTCTTCACCATAGACAGTGACAATTTTGTTTTTCACCAGATATTTCAACTTCTGATGCAAAGTAGAAGTCACAGCACCTGCCCCATGGATCCAGGGGCGCCTAAGCAAACAATAATACGCAGGACGAATATCCATCACATAGAAAGTAGAGTTGAAGATTTGAGAGCCTACTTTGATCGGGAGATCTACTTCTCCATGTACCACTCTTCTTGAACCATCAAAGGCCCTTACCACTACATCACTTGGTCTTAACACAACATCTTCAGGACTGAGCTTGTCCAGAACCTCTTTAGGGAGCATATTTAATGAAGAACCATTGTCCACCAGTACATGAGACAAAGTGGTTCCCCTACATTCAATGGAGATATGCAAAGCTCTGTTATGGTTTCTCTTGGCAGGAGTCAAATCAGCATCAGAAAAGCCCAAACCATTATCACTAGTCAGATGTGCAACACAATTCTCAAATTGATCCACAGAAATCTCATTTGGCACATGAGCAGTCTTTAAGAACTTGATTAAGGCCTTAGCATGAGCCTCAGAACACAGCAGCAAAGATAACATGGAGATTTTGGAGGGAGTATGCCCCAACTGGTCAACAATATCGTAATCACTTTTGCGAATGATCTTCAGTACCTCTTCCATCTGTTTAGAAAGATTTTCAGCAATTGGTGCCTCAGCTTGTACAGGTTCAATCACAGGACCCTTGCCCCGAGCATCAGTACTTGGCCCAGAATTGGAGGTAGTAGTTGGAGTAGTTGCACTTTTGGAGGTAGCCTGAGGAGAGAAGATTCTTCCACTTCTGGTAATCTTACTAGATCCAGCAATATTATCAACATCCAGACTAGTATCAAAAATTGGTGCATCAGTCAAAAGTTCTTGTTTAACACCATGGATATAAACATCAGAACCATAATTCCAGGGTATAGCTTTATTAGAAGTATAAGGAACAGGGCCAGGAGTGGTAATGATCATGGGAGCCACTCTAGCTTCAGCAACAGTCTTCACAGGGCCTTTAGCAGTAATCCTGACAGGACCTTTAGAGGTGATCCTGATAGGGCCTTTGGAGGTAATCTTCACTAGCACTTTATCAACCATAGCTATATCTTCAAGCTTCGTACTTCGAGTCTGATGTTCACACATACTTTCAACAGAAGGTGTCCTCTCAAACAATATAGTGTAATTGTCCATGAGGCGCTGAATCCCATCCTTCAACTTCCAGCAGCTATCAGGTTTGTAGGCATAGTAAAAGCAGTCTTCATTGCAACCTGGAAAGAACCCAGCCTGCACCAACTTCTTTTTGATAAAGAATAATGGTGTAGTCACATCTGCTACTGAGGATACCTAAGAAACCTCATCAACAACATTAACAGTCTTCTCATGATTGGGCATAGGAGCAGTGATCACATTTGGAGTCCCAGGAGGGTCAAATTCAATTTCCCCAGATTCAATCATGTCTTGAATCTTGTTTTTCAACACCCAACAGTTGTTGGTGTCATGTCCCGAACTATTAGAATGATATGCACATCTTGCATTAGGATTGTATCGAGGAGAGGATGTATTAGGATTCTGAGGAGGATCCCTCAAAGTAATTAGTTCCCCTTTCAATATGTGTTGCAAGGCTTGGGCCAGTGACATGTTGATCATGGTGAACTGAATTCTAGGCTTCTGTTGATTGTTTTGTTGTTTCTCTGGTGCTGCGTGGGCAGGGTTGGATATGTGAACTGCTCCCACAGATTGGTGACTCCTGTTACGACTATGTTGACCATACACAACATTAGACTCCTTCTTTCCACTAGGGGGCTTCTTAGCAGTGCTTGGTGATGAAGCACCCACCTGTATCTTACCACTTCTTATACCACTCACACGTTCTCCAGTCATTATCAGCTCGGTGAAACCAGATGATGAGCTTCCAATGAGGTGACTATAGAAAGGACCACTCAGTGTACTCATAAACATATCCACCAGCTCTCTGTCAGTCAGAGGAGGTTGAACTCTGCCAGCCAGGTTTCTCCATTTCTGGGCATACTCCTTGAAACTCTCCTTAGCACCCATAGACATGCTTTGGAGCGGCATGCGAGTTGGTGCTAAATCAACATTATATTGGTATTGCCTATAGAAGGCCTCAGCAAGATCATTCCAATGACGAATATTGACACTTTCAAGTTGATAGTACCATTCCAATTGAGCTCCAGATAAACTCTCTTGGAAGAAATGAATCCACAGCTTCTTGTCAGCAGTATGTGGTTGAATCCTCCAGACATAGGACCTCAAGTGCAGTTTAGGACATGAGACACCATCATACACCACAAAAACAGGAACCTTGAAGCCAATAGGTATAACCACTCCAGAAACTAAACTCAGATCTTCAAAATCAAGCCCAGAAGATTTTTGTAGTTCCATAGCATTCCTTTTATCTTCCAACATCTTGTATTTCTCCTCACTAGCAGGATCATGATAATAATTTGCCTCAGAATCAGAATCTTCCACAGTATCATGGAGACTACCTCCCTCTTTCTCAGAATTCTCAGACTCAGAATCCTCAACCTCTTCTTTTGTCTTGATAGGACCTCTGAATCTTTTACCCAGGTTGATAAGGCCTCCTGATTTTTCTAGTCTTCTTCTTCTTCTTAGCCAACAGTGTCTTCAGCTCATCTTGTCCCTTGGACAAGTTCAAGACCGGCTCTTGGAATTGTGCGTTCTGAGCCTGGAGATCCTTGACAGTCTGTTCAAGAGCCATTTCTGCTAAAATAAACAGCGAGAAGATAAGATACTTGTTCATAAGAAACCTGTGATGCAATGATATGGTATGTAAATGCATATGCAATGTTTTCAAGGACCGCAGGATTTAAATTTGTTTAAACAACCAGAAAGTAAACTTTTATTAGTAATCAATAAACTTGTTTGCCTCTTGGGCTTACAACAAAAATGAAATGAATACAAAGATGGGGTTTTAAGTCTCCCATGGATGTTTCCTCTTTGTGTTGAGGTATGAGTTGAGACTCCGCTCCTCAAGAAGTTGTCTTGTCAGCTCCAGGATTCTTTCTTGACTAGCTTTGAAATGAGTCTCGAACGTATCCCTTTGCTCCTTCAAATGGATCCATGACATATGTAACTCTTCCATGTCAGTGGGCATGTCTGGATGAAGAATGATATAAGGAGTATCTCCTTCAGCAACAGGCTCCATGGTAACTGGCAGGATAGAAGGATATGGCATCATAAGAGTCTGAGCACGTGCTCGTACCCATCTGAGATAAGGTTCCATAGGAATGGAGTACTTTGGTTCCAGAGTTTTACTGTCAACCTTGTTCACATTACCCCAAGCTCGTATAAACCTTTGACGGTAACCTTGCAGATCGTTGTCGTAGTCGAACATAATACCCTGAATAAGCATGTCATGAGGACCATCACTCCGAGCATAACCAAACTGACGTAGAGCTAAAGAAGGGTTGTAAGTAATGCCCCCTCTTATGCCAAGGATTGGCACATTAGGGAACTCCCCACAACAGTCAATGATAGTAACATTCTCCATAGATCGAGAGCACCAATGAATATCTGAATGGGAAAGTGACATAATCCTCTTAGACCACCTGAACCTTTGTTTATTCTTCATCACTGATCGAGGAAGGTGAGAAATAAACCACCTAGACAGTAGAGGTATACAACACATCAGAGTTCCTCATGCCTTCGTAGTACGGGTATGAAGAGAGTGTAAGATGTCTCCAAGTAATGTAGGCACTGGATTGCGAGTCAGAAATATGTTGATGGCGTGTACGTCTATGAGCTGGTCTGGATTAGGGAACAACACTAGGCCATAGATTAATAAGGCCAAGATCTCCTTAAAAGCATCATAACTCATAGCCTTCAAGAACACTTGAGCTTTCTCCATCAATACCTTAGCAAGGATACCCTTAACTCCACTTCTTGTTTCTAGGACAATGTCTGATTTCTTCAGATGTAGGGCTGCAGCGATGACTTCAAGTTTAGGCTCTTTCTCTAAGCCTGTGAAGAGTCTCTGATCAAGGATAGGTATACCCAGTAGTTTAGAGAACTCCTCCATTGTAGGAACCAACTGATAGTCGGGGAATGTGAAGCAATGATGGTTAGGATCAAAGAACTAAAATAGGACACTCATCATGTCTTCATTGAACCCTGAAGCGACTAGATCTAGTAGGTGACCATGCCTCTTGATGAATTGGGAGTTTTCAGAAACTTGAGAGACCAATTCCTTAAGCTTAGGCGGTATTCCTACAAAGTTGATCCGGATAGTATTCCTACGAGCAGAAGCCATGACCTGCAACAAAGAACAAAGATAAATCCTTTGGTCCTTGAAATGGTTAGTGAAAATGCTATGCTTATGATGCATGATGTCATGATGTTATGCTCAATCACAAACATGTGGCACACACAAACAAGTCACACAATAGCCCTAGGTTTGAAGGCTTGCATGAGGTTTAAAGGTAAGTACCCTCCCCTGAAGTTAGTTGGTTCATCTTGTCCTACAAAGTAACCAGGTTCTTAGGGATCTCAATATCACTGATCCTTCCCAAGGGTGGTTGTTCAGTAGGCAACTTACTTGCCAACCAAAACCCTCCAAGTTTAGGATCTCAATGAGCGTAGTATCAAGTATCAACCAACTTTAGTCTTCACCAAAGACGGCTATCTCACTACTTTCTAAAGGCCAAGATGGGATAACTAGGGTTCTAAAAGTCAATTAGTGTATTGACAACATATGGCAACCTCATATTATCCTTAACTTACTTAAGAAACATAAGCACCAACCAAGAAGTCACACTAACTATGGCCACCAGATCAACCATATCGGTATACGCCGTACAGTTTCCTTGATCTATTGCCATTTACCTAAGGTACATTAGATCCGGGTTAGGATCTTTCACACAAAACGCCCAACAAGTAATATAAAGCAAACAAAGCAAACAATTTAAGTGATCTAATTCCTAAGGGTACCCCACTTTTATTAAGTCCCCAGCAGAGTCGCCAGTTCTGTAACACGGTGGGAGAACTGACTTTCTATAAATGTTGCGGATAGCAAGAGTCGCCACCGACTTTTATTTTATCCATAAGGAAAGGACATAAAAGAACAGGAAAGACCTATTTTAAAAGACTTGAGTTCGGGGGGTAGGTTATACAAAGGGAAGGTATTAGCACCCTTTATATCCATGGTTATCCATGGGCTCTTAGTTACTTAGCTCACTTTGTTTGTTTGTAAGAGTGTAGTGTGTGATTAGAAAAAATTTCTTTAAGTACTTGGTAACGACCCTCGTATGGGTGTATACAAAGCCTAGTTTAGAAATTGTGAGGTGTAAAAGTAAGTTTGAAAAGTGTGAGCAAGTAACTATGAGGTACCTACCCTATATTAAGTCTTTACTGATCTCGTATGTTCTTTCAATGGTAAGACTATCCCTATTATTAAGGAATAGGTAGTCATTACCTTGGATGTGAAGGGACATGTGTAGGGACATCTGGATATAGGCAACTGTAGGGTGTCTTTAGCAATTCGTAGGGACTTATCATCTTTTATTCGAAGGGACAAGATCATTTATCGTAGGCAACCTCGAAGGGACTTGATCTTATAAACTGAAGGGACTTGATGATATTTATGAAGGGACTTTCTTAAGACACCATACTTGACCTTTTGAAATAGGCAACTGAGAGGCAACCCTAGGAAGTGCAAGATGGCGATCAAAGATCGACTTACGTGTGTGCGTGTTTATTTTCAAATATTTATCTTTTTTAAGTTAATTTTCTAAGTTAATTTTAATTACAAACATGTTATACACACCCTAAATTACTAACCATACAGTAATTATATTTACAATAAAAATAAAGCAAAAATATAAACCTATGAATATTACAAGGTTTTGGGACAATTACAATATAATCGAGAAATAATAATAATAATAATAAATAGAATAATAATAATAAATAAGCAATAATTAAATATTAGTAATAATAATAAAATAAGAATAAATGTTAGAATAATAAAATAAATAAGAATTTTAGCAAGAAAAATTAATGTTAGAAAAGTTTTTTAGGAATTAATTACAAAAATAAGTTTCAATAATGATAAACAAATAATAAACTATTTATATATTAAAATAATGATTAATGATTTAATTATGGTTTAGAAAAAAATTTAATTAGGTTAAATATTAGGGTTAATAAAATTAGGGTTAAGAAAATATAGGGTTGAGAAAATTAGGGTTAATTAAATTAGGGTAAGAAAATTATTCTAAACCTAATTATTTAATTTATTTACAAAAATATATATATGATAATAATAAATATAAACATATTAAAAAATAAATAGAACCAATTTAAGTTTAAGAAAATAAATTATGATTTTGAAAATATAAAGTTTTTTATAAGAAAATATTATAATATTGTTTAGAAATTAGTTTTGTAAGAATTTAAATGAATATAATAATATAAACAAATAAAAGTACAAAAAAATTGAAGAAAAAAACAACATACCTAGGGTTGGGATTCGAACTCACGCCCTAGGCTCTCCCTCTTTGGTCCAGCATCATCACCACTAGGCCAGCTGCGCTTGGTGTGTATGAAGTGAGTATCAATTCTTTTATTTTAAACCTGCAAAAATCAAATAAAACACAAAACAAAATGGCCTGGGGGAGATTCGAACCCAGGACCATTGCAATAACACACAAACACTCCAACCAGCTGAGCCATATGGGGTGCGTTCAATAATTAACCAACACTAATCATTATAAAATAAAACAAGTTTTCAAAATTTAATTTCAGCGCCAACTTCATCATCTTCTTCCTCAGGATTCGCAGGTTTTCCTGCGAGTTTTCCCAGGGATTTTCCTGCGAATTCTCTTGCGTTTTAAACCTGCGAAATTCAAACATCATCCAACCAGTATAATTTTATCAAATCATGTATACCAATGAGTTCCTCATGACTCATACAATTCGTTTATGTCCTTAGAATTAATTTATATTTGGTAATTCAGGAACCCACAATTTGAAACATGAAACCCTAACAATGGAAGTTCATGTTCTAGGCTATGATTCTTCAAGAAACTGTCCAGAAACCATCTATAGATCATGACTAACACAAATCAAACAACAAAATTAGTTTATATTAGCTAAATATGTGAAATCGAAAAACAATATTTTGAAGAACAAGAATGATTCGGTTAGCATGTTTCAATGCATGAAGGGATGATTTTATGATCCAAAAACATTCAGTGATCTTCAAGGAATGATTTGAAACCTTCAAAAGCTTTTGAGATGGTCTGGAAATAAGAATCTGATTATGAGATTTTTTGTGAAATTTGAAGTTTTGTTCTTGCTCTTGGAGGCAGCAAATTCGTGTCCTTGTGATTGTCTTTAGTTTGTGTATATGTATGGAACAAAATTAGGTTAAAACTTTGTGGATTTGTTGGCTTTTGGTGATTGCTTGATCATGAAGTTTCACCACTTTCAAATATCCTCAAAAATCTTATAAAACCTTTCTAAATTGGGTGAGCACGAATTTTGATGATACCAATCAGCTTTGAATATCCTTTAAGAGTTTCTAGAATGAGAATCATATCAAATATTGAGCTTTTCATATTTTATTTTGATTTAAAATGATTTTTAATGAATAAAATCAAAATAAATCAAAATAAACTAATAAAAATATGAATAAATGATATTTGATTTGTGCATGATGTCATCGTAGAGATTGGGAATAAAAATGCAAGCCCATGTGGAAAGAATTGGTTCTAAGACCCCATTTGCTCAATAAACCTCTCAAAAATTTCCCAACTTTGCAAAGACACAAATCCCTCAATTTTAAGGATATGAAGGTGTTATTTGAAATTTTGGAAAGCTTAGAGAGTCCTTTAACCAACCTCATTGGTCTCATGTCAATATCTTTTACCATTTTCAAGTTATGCCCTTTGGAAGATGTTGACGTTTTGTTGACTTTTGAAATGACCTATAATGTCTTAGCTCATATCTTCCAAATGAAGAATTTTTAGGCTTGGATTGTGAGACACAAAGTTGTAGAGAATTAAATTTCCTTCAAAATGAGCTTTGGATGGGAAATATTTGACGAAGCATGTGACAGTTATGGCTGGTTAAAGTTCAGTTGACTTTTCCTGTGAAAACCCTAATTTAGAAACTCCTGATTCTTGATGATCTGAAATCTCTTTGATGAATCATGATCAACCCTTGATAAAATGATGAATTTTACTTCATAAACTTGATGTTGGAAAAAAATCATGAAGTTTGACTTTGGTTTGACCACAGTTGACCTCAGTTTGACTTTTTAACCACTTTGACTGATTTTTGCATATCTGATCATCTGACTGAGCAAACTTTTTGGGAAAGCCTTGAAACTTGACATAGGGATTCTTGAAGACATGTGGGATGTTATGAAGTTCACTTGAGGCCTTGGAAGTCCATTTAGCCTGATGAAATCCAAAACCCTAGTTTAGGGTGCATTGCTTAGGAGGAGGCTTTGTCTGAGGGAACTTCCAAGCTTTCTGACTAATTGTGAACCTTGTGAACCTCTTGGGATACCTTGTGAACCTTGTGAACCTCTTAGGACACCTTGTGAACCTTGTTAACCTCTTGGTACACCTTAGTACACAATGTCTTGTCTAGGTGAGGGCAAATTTTGGGGTGCAACACACCCGTCCGTGTCATCCTATCCCCACAGGTCGCCAGAACACCGTTTTGCACTCTCACACGCTAATATTTGTTCATAACTTATATATAGTCTCTTTTGACACTCGTCTGTGTCATACATTCCCCAGCAAGTTAAACACTCGTCTGTGTCTTGCTCATACTTCTCCAATAAACCAATGCTCACTCATACTTATACAGAAGTCTCCGATACTCGTCCGGATCTTATTTATATATCACTCCTCAACAGATCCGACAATCGTCTGTGTTCTTTGTTAACTAGTTGGTACTCGTCCGTATCATCATCTCTGAACATGCGTCAACGTTTGTTTCTACCGAAAATCGTCTGTATCATGGTCCTAAGGATGCTCGTCCGCATCTTTAATCTATACACATCGTCAAACACTTATACCTTTTATTCTTGAGCGTAAGCACTCGTCCGTGTTTACCGTTCCCCAGTAAGTCATCAACAGAACAAATTTTCTTCTATATGACATTCGTCCTATGTCGTGATACTTTCGGCAACCGTCCCCTGCCAGGTGATTGTCCTTCACCTTTAGATGACCGTCCCTCATCCCTTCCCCAATGGAGTCCCCATTAGTGGAACCTTTTTCTATCCTACATTCGTCCTATTTCGTAATAAAGAGCAGCCGTCCCCTGCTAGGTGATCGTCCTTCACCTTTTGATGACTGTCCCTCATCATTTATCTGATGGTCGTCCCCATTATCGCTCCCACTAAAAGACACCCGATCAGATAGGGTACAGACGCGAACGGTCGGCGAGAGGAGAAATGAAGATGAACTGAAAAGAGTCGCCAGCTAGGCATTTTTATCCCGAAGGAAAGGTAATGCTGCATAAACCTAAGAAAAGATGGATAAGACGATTGCGAACCAGAGATACTGAGAAAGGGGGTTGGTTACAACCTGGGAAAGTATTAGCACCCAGATTGTCCGTCGTACTCGACGGGATCCACGCTTGAAAGTTTGTGTTTAAAGGGGTAGTGTCACTGCTATCTGTGTGCAAAAGTTGGAAGGGAATATACAAGTGTCAGTGCAGGAAAGTGAAGTGAAATGCTCAGGAATGAGGCTTAAAAGAATAATGCTAGAAGAGGGGGGGAGACAGAGACTTTTGTTTGATAACAGTTAAGTTATGTCTACGTATCCTCTCGTACAATGAGGAAGTCATAACACCGTAGTTCGACTCAAAGAGACTGAAAGAGAAATTGACTGATGAACTGCTTGCTTGTCTATGCTCAAGTGTATGACTTGTCTGGCCCAAGTGCTAACTATCTTGCATTAGACAGAAGAAGCGAGTTCTCGTTTATGAGTGAAGATGATGAGAAAAGAATCCCGAAGGAGACGATTATTGTTTGTTTTTGTGTTTTCAATCTTTTATTGCTTTTTTTGTGTTTGTCATAAGTTAATGAGCTTAAGCCTAAACCAAGGGTTAGTAAACTCTTCATATCCTCCCTTTGATTAGGGATAATGAGAATACCTTAAGTATGAGATAAACATCTCAACTTAATTACCATGATGATGTAGGATTAAGATCATTAACCTACTTGTGATTATTTAGATGTTTTTGGGTTTTTTTGTTTAGTGTTAAGTAATGAGTTTAAGCCATAATCAAGGATTAATGAACCCATTACACCATCCTAATAGAAGGACAATAGATGAGCACACTTAAGCTAAGGAAGATACCTCAACTTAATCCATGATTAAGGATTATCCTCATGACAAAACAAGCCTTTGTTAAAGTGGATTTTAATTAATGGTAAGATTAAGAAGTGAATTTTATGGTTTGTAAGACAACTTGAGGGGGACTTGTCCATTAACACTAGGGTTAGTCCTTCTTAACCAATAAAGGAAGAATTAGAACCCTAATGCAAGGCCCAAGTTACAAGTTAATGTCTTAGTGATTATTAAAATGGATTGATTAAGAGGTTTAAACAAATTAAGGGTTTAACACTTAGGATTAAAGTTATACACTCCATCCTAAGAGAAGGATGCATGCGTAACCATAATCACAAAGTCTTAAAACCTTAAAGGTTTAGTCTCTGATTATGAGATGAGAAGAGAGACACAATGAAGACTCAAAGATAAAACTAATGGGGACTAATCACAACCCTAATTATTATCATGCTTGGAAATTCCTATGGTTTTTAAGGCTTGCAAGAGATCTTCAGAGAAGCCACCAATGGAAGAAGCAGATGAAAGGAGGAGAAGCAGAAGAAACAAGTTACTTACTTCACTGAATAAGATAAGTTACTTGGAGAAAGATAGTGAATGATGAACATGAATGAGCAAGCTCACTCTAAAGCAAAGAAAAATGCAGCAATGATGCATAAGAAGAATGAGAAGAGAAGTGAGAAGTGAAGGAAAATTCACTTCTCAAATTACTTACCACCTGAAAATGTTAGCATAAAGAAAGGAATGAAACGAAAATGGAATGTATGCAAAGATGCAAACCAAAAACAGAAGCATATAAATGATGCAAATGATGCTATGAGATGATTCAAAGACATGTCAAGTGTTATGAATGATCATGCAAGAGATGGAATGCAAAGGAAGCATGCTTTGAGGTTTGAAAGTTCATGGAATGAAATGAATGCATATCATGGCAAATGGATGAATAAATGATCAAGCATGGTTATAATGTGTCCTATGATGTCTAAGATGACATGTGAATGCATGAAATCTCATGGCAAGTTCTTGAATGGATGCATATGCAAGATGTATGCAAATGAATATGAGAAATTAGGATTTTAAGGCAACATGAGATGCAAAAGTCAAAAACAGAAGCAAAACATAAGATAAAAAATTGCAAATGAACTCAAAGAAACCCTAACCCCATATGATATCACACCCCAAAGGAGGAGTTCTAACTCTTAACCTAGAGAAAGTTGTGAATTTTCTAAGTTTGCTAGGGTTTTAGGGTACCTCAAGAGGAAAAATGAAAATCAAATGGAAAATGCAAGATACATTTGTGACAAAACTATGCTAGACACTACATGCTATATAAAGATCAATGCAAAAAGAACCAATGTCAAACCCTTCATGGTTAGGCAGAAAATAATTCTTGAAGTTAGGGTTCAAAAATGGGATTTTTATGAACCCTAAATTCAAGAAAAATGTCAAGATTGAATCAAAACTAAAAAGAAATTTGTATGAATGGTTTGACAATGTTTCTAAATGTCCTAAGATGCAATGTGAATTTTTTGGAATTTTTAGAAACCTAAATGATATTTTAATTAATTAATTTCCATTAATTAATTAAAATAAACATTTAAATATTTTTAAAATGGTTTTTTAATGCAAAAAATAACAATAAAAATGTTTTTGGGTGGAGAAAAATATTTGAATTAAAAATGCAGAAGGAAAATATTTTTGGAATATTCTAGGTATTTTAAATAAAATATGCAAAACAAATGGATTTAAATGAATAAAAATTAAATTAAATGAAAGTAGGACAATCTGATGGACAAGATTCAAACTGGGAAGATTTTGGTTGACCAGCGCGCAATCTAAGGGCTGACGTTCAATCTGAGTTAATTTTAATTAATTAATTAATTAATCATAATTAAGACTTAATGAGCTAATCTTGGCCTTTCATTACACGCGGGAAACAAACATCAAACGGCCCACATTCAAAATCACGCTAACCCTAATTAAAACCCTAATTAATCTCAGGTGGCCAGAGAAGACTTCCGGTCGTCTTCTCCGGCGAGCTCCTCCCCTGAGCTACCTCAAAACACCACCTCAGGCTCTCAAACTCTCCAGAATTCATCCCTAAACATCATAGAACACTAATCCAGCAACAAAAACAACTTTCCATGCATCAAAATGAAGAATCGAAGAAGAACATTTTTAGGTCAAAACTTTCAGAAGTTCATAAAATCCTTAATACGCAACCATTTTCAAAAATAAAAGCATCAGCATGATCAACACATCACAAGGAACATTTCTATAACCTAAAATTACATTTCTGGAAAATTTGTTCTTGAGGTTACCTGAGCTTGAGCTTTCTCAGTTTGAAGCTTTTGGTCCTCTTCTCTTGTGCAAATCCACTCCTCTTGACCTCCTGATGATGTTGGAATGCTTTGATGAAGCTTAGAATGGCTGGAATAAGAGCTTGCACTCTTGCTGCACCAGAATCGTATTTTGGTTTTGGGTGCTTTGAGGCTTGTTTGATGGTTGGTTTATGCTCTATGGATCATTTCTGAATGAATGGTGAAGTTTGTTTTGGAGTTTGATGGCTGGACAGAAAGTTTCGAAGGTTTTTTGCTTTTGGGTGATTTTGTGAAGCTTGGTGATTCTGAAGTGTTAGGCTTGTGTAATGTGTGTTATGAGCTGTGTTTGATCCACATAACAAGCTTTGATAGGTCAGAGAAGTTGTTGTGGTCTATGGTGATTGGTATGGGCTCTCTTGCAAAAAGTCAACAAAACTTGTACTTGAGGTATAGGCTGGTTTTGCAGCTGGCTTTTGGCTTGTCCTGGCTCAGCAGATATCAAGGAGAGCCATGGAATTGGTTTTGTTGTGATTCAGCAAGTGGAAGCATGGTTGTGTATCATTTTGCAATTTTTATGAAGTTTGGCCCCTTTGTGATTTCTTCATGTGCAAGGCATAAAATGAGATGATTCTTGGGCCAATTCTGATTTTTAGGCAATGCACTATGTTTGTATGATGCATAGAAGTGTATTAGAAGTCACAAAATGGCTTGGTATGTGAATTTTCACAAAATCCTCTTTGGTGTGAAAGTGAAAATTATGTGATTTTTACCAACTTTGCCAAGCCATAACTTGAGTTCCACAATGAATTAGAACTTGTTCTTGTAATTTTTGAAAAGGGAATGATCCAATATACAACTTTCATGACCAACAATTTTTCATTTGAAGCATTTTTGGTTGAGAAAGAGGAGATTGAAAAACTTTCCCAAAATGGAAAGTTTCCATTACAAGTCATTTCCATTTTTGGCAACTTTTGGTTTATCTCATTTTCTTCAATTTTGTGAACTTCCAAGCACTTCAATGATCAAATAAAGATCATATAACTTCAATTTGATGAAAAATCCACTTTGGTTCCATTGCTGGGGGCCTCAGATGCCCTGATTTAGCTCTGACTTGCTCAAGAAGTTACCCAGTGAACAGATGACCTTCACAAGGAATTTCTTCATCAAATTGGTACACATGATCCTTATAACATATTGAGACTATTAGAAACAAGAATTACCAAAAAATTTGGAGTTATGGCCTCTGAAACCAAAACCCTAATTTCAGGTCATCTGTGCAGTGAAACCCTAGCTCAGCTTCCATGCTTTCCAAGTTCTTGTGATTTTTTGACTTCCTTGATCTTTGAGGGATGTAACATGATGATTGAACACACATGGACCCTCTTGGAATGATTGGAGACTTTTGGATATTGGAAGTTCACAAGATTGAAGAATTTTGAGCCATTTGCAAACTTGCCAAAAATGGAAATGACTTGTAATGGAAACTTTCCAAAATTGCTTCAAATGAAAAATTCTCAAACATGAAAGTTGTAGGATGGATCTTCCCATTTTCAAAAAGTACAAGAACTCCTTCTAATTCATTACAGAACTCAAGTTATGATCCTTCAAAGTTGGCAAAAATCCTATAATTTTCAAAAGTGCACCAAAGAGGAATTTTTGCAAAACAACTTGCCAAGACCTCAAATGACTTCTAAAGTGCCCAAATATGCCATAACATGATCAAACAACATCAAAGACTCATAATTGGCCCAAGAATTAGGTCATTTCATGCCTTGAAACACAAGAAACATCAAAGAGGGAAAATATGCAAAAACCTTGTAAACCCTAGCACCAAGTGTTCCAGCTGCAATCTTTCAACCCGAGGGCTCTCCATGAACTCAGCTGAGGCCAGACATGCCCAAATACAGCTCTGACTCGTGCCCATGCTTGAGGTACAACCAATGTTGACTTTTTGCATTTTACACCATACCAATCAAACTGAGCCACACCAACTCCTCTGACCAATCACACTTGCTTATACAAACCTTATGGATCACAAAACACACAACACACAGGCCTGAATCATCCCATAGCTCAGATTGCCAAAAATCCCTCAAGAACTTCATCTCTTCGAAACTCTCAAACCACCCTGTAAACACCCCAAATTTGCCCTCACTTATTTCACCATGGCTTGTGATCTTTTCATTTGCATAAGTTCAATCATATCATCTCATATTGCATTTTTACTTCACTGCATTGGTTCAAAGTCATCTGCATCTAGGGTTTGTGATCTGAGCAATCCCTAAGCTATCTGAGCCACCCCAAGGGTCTCCAATCATCTCAAGAGGGTCCATGTATGTTCAAGCATCATATTATACCCTCCCAAGATCAAGAAAGTCAGAAAATCACAAGAACTGAGAAAGGCATGGAAGCAGAGCCAAGTTTAACTGCACAGATGACCTAAAATTAGGGTTTTGGTTTCAGAGGCCATAACTCCAAATTTTTTGGTCATTCTTGTTTCTATTGGTCTCTATATGATATGAGGATCATGCATACCAATTTTCATGAAGAAATTCAATGGGGAAGGCATCTGATCAATAGATGACTTCTTGAACAAGTCAGTGCAAAATCAGGGCATCTGAGGCCCCCAATCATCCAACCAAAGGGTCTTCTCCATCATCTTGGATGTATATGATCTTTATTTGATCTTAGAAGAAGTTAGAAGTTCACAAAATTGAAGAATTTCAAGTCATTTGCAAAGTTGCCATTTTGGGAAAGTGACTTGTAATGCAAACTTGCCATTTTGGGAAAGTTTTTCAACCTCCTCTTTTTGATTCAAAAATGCTTCAAATGAAAAAGTCTTGGTCATGAAAGTTGTATATTGGATCATTCCATTTTCAAAAAGTACAAGAACTTGATCTAATTCATTTTGGAACTCAAGTTATGGCTTGTCAAAGTTGGCAAAAATCACATAATTTCCAAGAATGCACCAAAGAGGATTCTTTGCAAAACCACTTGCCAATTCATTTTGTGACTTCAAACACACTTCTAATCATCATACAAGCATAGTACATTGCATAAAACTCAGAATTTCCCAAAGAATTACAAGTTTCCATGCTTTGCCCATGAAGAAATCTCAAAGGAGCCAAAACTTCATGAAATTGCAAAATGATACACAAACTTCATTCAACTTGCTGAATTACCTCAAAACCAATTCCATGGACATCCTTGATCTCAGCTGAACCAAGACAAGCCTAAAAGCCAGCTGCACAAGTGCCCATACCTCAAGTACAAAACTTTTGACTTTTTGGCAAGAAGCCCATACCAATGAGCTGCAGCCACCACCCACTCTCTGGCCTATCATTACTTGTTATGTGGATCAAACCCAAGCCATAACACACAACATTGCAAGCTGAAACCTCAGAATCCTCAGCATAGCCAAAATCACTCCAACTTGCAAAAGCCTTCGAATCTCCCAGCTCACATACTTAATCTTCAAACTTCTTTCACCATTCATCTTAGAATCATTCACTGATCACAAACCAACCATTGAAACAGCCAAAAACACCCCACAAACCAAATACGATTTCTGACCAGTTGGGTTGCAAACTCACAAACCAGCCATTCTCAAAGCTTTCCAAGTATCAAAGCTTCTCCAGGGAGGTCATTAGAATCATCTTGCACAGAAGAAGCAGTCAGAAAGCTCCAAACTAAGAAGCTCCATCTCAGGTAGCCATTCAAATTAATTTTTCCAGAACTTCTATTTTATGTTCCATTAAGAAAAAGAATGCTTCACTGATGATTCTGAACCTTGTATTTTTGAAAATGGTGGAGAGATGAGTATTTACTAAGCTTCTGAAATTTTTGCCATTTTTGATGTTTCCTTCGAATCTTGTGTTTGAGTGAAAAGAAATGAAGTTTGAGGTTGGATTTGATCTTAGGGGAGTGAAAGGAGTGAATCTGGAGCTTTAGAGCTCCGGAAAGTACCTAGGGAAGAAGTTAGCAACTTTCAGGTGAGGGGGTCACCGGAGAAGATGGCCGGAGCTCTTCTCCGGTGACCTGAAAGTCATTAAGTGTCTTAATTAGGTTTAGGGTTTCGTTTGAATTGTGGCCGTAGGATTTGAGTTCCCGCGTGAGATGAGTGGTCCAGATGCTATCATTAAACCCTAATTGCTTTAATTAATTAAATTAAGTGAAATTAGCTCAGTTTGAATTTCGTCCCTTAGATCTGGCGCGCAGTCAACTGGGACTTCCCCAGATTCCATCTCAGCCTCTCCTTTTGCATACTTCCCTTTTATTTAATTTTTATTTTATTTTATTTGTTTTATTTTCTACGAACTTTTAAAAATAGTAAAACAAATCAAAAAATTCTGAAAATTTTTGTTAAATCTTTTATGAATTTTCAGAACCCAAAAATATTTTTATTTTTATTTTTTGCATTAAAAAATATTTTTAAATCATTTAAATGTTTATTTTTAATTAGTTAATGAAAATTAATTAATTAAAAATGCATTTAGGTATTTAAAAATCACAAAAAAATTCAGAGGACATTTTGAAACATTTAGAAACATTAACAAACTCACAAGACAAATTTCTTTTTGGTTTTGATCATACTTTGACAATTTTCACTTGAATTAGGGTTCTTTAAATTGAATATTTTTAACCCTAACTTCAAAAATTCATAACTTTTGATCCAAGTTGAGTTTGTGAATGGTTCTTTTTGCATTGTGTTATACATCCTTTCAAGCATCTTAAAACATTTTTGTTTCATTTTTATCTTTCATTTTCAATTTGTTTGGCATTTTTCCCTTTAGGATCATCCTTGAAACCCTAGAAACCTAGGAAAATCATAACTTCCTTAGGGTTAAGAGTTAGGTATCCTCCTTTGGGCAGTGAACTTATATAGGTTTAGGGTACCTTTGATCCCATTTTCAATTTTTTATCTCATGTTTTGCTTCTGATTTTGAATTTTGCATTGCATCTTGTACATAAACCCTAATCTTTGCCTTCATTTGCATTCATTCTTCATATGCTTGCATACATGAACTTGCCATGACATTTTGTGCATCCACATGACATATAAGACATCTTAGGACACATTAGAATCATGTTTGATCATTGCATCATCCATTTTCCATGTTATGCATCCATTTCACTTCATAAGTTTTCATGAACTTTCATGCTTCCTTTCATGTCTCATTTGCATCTTCATTACATGTATGATCATCCTCATCTCTTGACATACATTTGCATCATCTCTTAGAATCATTTACATCTTAATATGCTTCTGACTTTGGTTGTCATCTTTGCATTTCATTTCATTTTCATTTCATTTCATTTCCTTTTACTAACTTTTCAGGTGGTAAGTTACTTTGAGAAGTGAATTTGCCTTCACTTCTCACAATCTCTTCTCATCTCTTTTATACATCCATTTCTGCATTTTACTTGTGAATTAGAGTGACCTTGCTCATTCATGCTCCTTCTCCTCTTTCTTTCTTCAAGCAACTTATCTTCTCAAGGGAAGTAAGTTGTCTTGCTTCTTCTGCTTCTCTTCCTTTCATCTGCTTCTTCCTTGGTGGCTTCTCCTTGAAGATCTCTTGCAAGCCTAATTAACCCTAGGAACAACCAAGCATGATCATAATTAGGGTTTGATTAGTCCCCCATTTAGTTTCACCTTTGTGTCATCTTTGTGTCTTCTCTTCTCATCTCTTAATCAAGGACTAAACCTTAAAGGTTTTAAGACTTTGTGATTAGGGTTATGCCTGTATCCTTCTATTAAGATGGAGTGTATAACTTTAATCCTAAGTGTTAAACCCTTAATGTGTTTAAACCCTTTAATCAATCCACCTAATAATCACTAAGACATCAAGTTTGTAACTTGGGCCTTGCATTAGGGTTCTAATTCTTCCTTAATTGGTTAAGAAGGACTAACCCTAGTGTTAATGGACAAGTCCCCCTCAAGTTGTCTTACCAACCATAAAATTCACTTCTTAATCTTACCATTAACTAAAATCCATTTTAATTAAGGCTTGTTTTGTCATGAGGTTAATCCCTAATCATGGATTAAGTTGAGGAGCCTTTCTCAGCTTAAATGTTCTCATCTATTATCGTTCTATTAGGATGGTGTAATGGGTCCATTAAATCCTTGATTATGGCTTAAACTCATTACTTAACACTAAACAAAAACAACAAAAACATCTAAATAAATGCAAGTAGGTTAATGATCTTAATCTTACATCATGGTGATTAAGTGTTAGGTGCTTACTTCATACTTAAGGTATCCTCATTACCCCTATCAGAGGGAGGATGTGATGAGTTTACTAACCCTTGGTTTAGGCTTAAGCTCATTTTCTTATGACAAACTTCAAAAGCAATAAAAGATTGAAAAAACAAAAACAAACAATAATCGTCTCCTCCGGGATTCTTTCCTCATCTCATTCACTCACAAACGAGAACTTGCTTCTTCCGTCTAATGCTAGACAGTTTGCACCTGAACCAGACAGGTCATACACTTGAGCATAGACAAGCAAGCAGTTCATCAGTCAATTTATCTTTCAGTCTCTTTAAGTCGAACTACGGTGTTCTGACTTCCTCATTGCACGAGAGGATACGTAGGCATAACTTAACAGTTATCGAACAAATGTCTCTGTGTATTCCCCCTCTTCCAGCATTACTCTTTTAGCCTCATAGTCTTGTGCTTCACTTTCTTTCTCTGCATTGACACTCTTTTATTCACTTCACATTTCTTTTGCACTGATACTTACATTCTTTTTTCCAGCTTTTGCACACAAAATAGCACTGACACTACCCCTTTTAAACACAAATCTTTTAAGCGTGGATCCCTTCGAGTACGGCGGACAATCTGGGTGCTAATACCTTCCCAGGTTGTAACCAACCCCCTTTCTCAGTTTCTCTGGTTCGCAATCGTCTTATCCATCTTTTCTAGGTTTATGCAGCATTACCTTTCCTTCAGGGATAAAATGCCTAGCTGGCGACTCTTTTCTTTTAATTTCTTTTCTCCTTTCGCCGACCATTCGCGCTTGTACCGGGATGCAAATCTTTGGGAGCGACACACCCAGCCAAACTTCAAAATTCTTTCACCAATCATCTCCATATAACTCATAGATCATTTCACACCCCTTACACAAGCCTGAAACCCCTTGAAACAAAAACACGATTCAGACATGCTCTGAACTAGTACCTTCAAAACAGCCAACAAAAACTTGTTCTAAGCTTCTCAAAATCCTCAAGGGACTCAAAGGAGCTGGTTTGCACCAAAGAAGGGGTCAGAAAGAAGCTAAATGAAAAGCTCCAACTCAGGTAACCTCAAGAACATTTTTTCCAGAAATGTATTTTTAAGTTCCTAAATGATTCTTTATGCTTCACTGATCATGCTGATGTGTTTTGTTTTGAAAATGGTTGAGTATTAAGCATGTATTGAATGTCTGGAAGTTTTGTTCAGTTTTACGATTTGCTTCGAATCTTGTTTTTGATGCATGATAAATATGTTTTGATGGTTGATTCTTGCTTAGGGATGTTAGGAGAGTGATTCTGGAGTTTTAGAGCTCTTGATTTGGCATAGGGAAAGATTTAGGGTTTTTTGGTTGGCCGGAGAAGATGACCGGAGGTCTTCTCCGGCCACCTGAAAGTCATTAGGGTTTGTTTAGGGTTTAATCTTGCCAGTTTAAACGTGAGCCATTAGATCATGATTAACGCGTTTTTTAAAGGCCCAGATCATTTCAGTTTAGCCCTAATTTCCATTTAATTAAACTAATCAGAATTATTAGCCAGATCAGATCCTAGCCAATGAATCACGCACGCAGTCAACATCTTCCCCGTGGGTTTAAATCTGGACCACTGGATTAGCATACTTTCCCTTTAATTCATTTTTAATTCATTTTTTACCCATTTCTTTGCATAATTTATTAAAAATAGAAAAAAGCTTTCAAAAAATATTTTCTTTTGCATTTTTGTTTCAAATATTTTTCATAATCAGAAAATGATTTTTATTTTATTTTTTGCATATAAAAAGTATTTTTAAAATATTTAAATGTTATTTTTAATTAATTAAATTCTTTTAATTAATTAAAAATACATTTAGGTTTCTGAAAATCACCAAAAGCATTAGAGAGCATTCTAAGACATTTAGAAACATTTACAAACTCACCTTATAAATTTCTTTTTGGTTTTGATCATACTTTGAGATTTTTCAATGAATTAGGGTTCTTAAAAATGTCCATTTTCTAACCCTAGCTTCAAAAATTCATAACCCTAGAACCAAGTTGAGTTTGTGAATGATTCTTTTTTCCTTGCTTTGTACATGTCCTCTAGCATCTAAAAACATTTTTGTTTCATTTTTATCTTGCTTTTTCAATTTGTTTGGCATTTTACATTGAAGATCACCCAAAAAATCTAGCAAACTTAGAAAATCCATAACTTCTTCTAGGTTTAGTTTCTTACCTCCCTCTTTGGATGGTAACCTAGTATAGGTTTAGGGTTCCCTTGAGTGCATTTTCAATTTTTTATCTTGTGCATTGCTTCTGTTTTGGTCATATGCATCTCATACATTCATAAAACCTTAATTTCTCATGCCTACTTGCATTCACCTTTGCATAAGCATCAGTACTTGAACTTTCCATGCCATCTCAAGCATTTGTATATCATCTTAGACACCCTAGGACATGTTATAACATAGCTTGATCATTTATTCATCCATTTGGTATGCTTTGCATTCATAACATTTCATGAACATACATGTGTTTCCAAGCTTCTAACCTGCCTTCATTTGCATCCATCTCTTGTATGATCATACATATGCATTTTGTTTGCCTTTGAATCATCTCACATGACATAAACATTGCATACACACTTCTGACTTTGGTCATTTCATCTCATATCATCTCATTTCATTTTGTTTCTTCATGCTTTATACTTTATGCATTCATGCTAACACTTTCAGGTGGTAAGTCATTTTGGGAGGTGAATTTTCCTTAACCTCTCACTTCTTTTCATCTCTTTCATATGCATTTTACTTGTCTTTTAAGTGAACTTGTTCACTTGTGTTCCATCTCTCTCACTTTATTTCTTTAAGTTACTTATCTTCTTCAATGAAGTAAGTAACTTATTTCTTCTGCTTTTTCCTCCTTTCATCTGCTTCTTCCATTGGTGGATTCCTTGAAGATCTTTCTCAAGCCTTACAAACCATAGGAACATCCAAGCATGATAATAATTAGGGTTGTGATTAGTCCCCCCTACCTTTTGCCTTTGAGTCTCCTTGAGTCTCTCTTCTCATCTTCATAATCTGAGACTAAACTCTTAAAGTTTTAGGACTTTGGAATTAGGGTTATGCATGTATCCTTCTATTAGGATGGAGTTTATAACTTTAATCCTAAGTGTTAAACCTTTAATTTGTTTAAACCTCTTAATCAAATCATCTTAATAATCACTAAGACTTCATCGTGTAACTTGGGCCTTACATTAGGGTTCTAATTCTTCCTTTATGGTTAAGAAGGACTAACCCTAGTGTTTAATGGACAAGTCCTCCTCAAGTTGTCTTACAAACATAAAATCCATTTCTTAATTTCACACCTTTAATTAAAATCCATTTAACAAAGGCTTGTTATATAATGAATTTAATCCCTAACCATGAATTAAGTTGAGGTATCTTCCTCAGCTTAAGTGTTCTCATCTATCATCCTTCTATTAGGATGGTGTAATGAGTTCATTAATCTGTGATTAGAGATTAAACTCATTACTTAACACTAAACAAAAACCCAAAAAACACCTAATTAATCACAAGTAGGTTAATGATCTTAATCCTACATCATCATGGCAATTAAGTTGAGATGTTTATCTCATACTTAAGTAGGCTCATTATCCCTAATCAGGGAGGATATAATGAGTTCACAAGCCTTTGATTTAGGCTTAAGCTCATTAACTTATGCAAAACACCAAAAATAATAACAAAACTGAAAACACAAAAACAAACAATAATCGTCTCCTTCGGGATTCTTTTCTCATCACACTCATTCATAAACGAGAACTTGCTTCTTCTGTCTAATGCAAGACAGTTAGCACTCGAGCCAGACGAGTCATACACTTGAGCATAGGCAAGTAGACAGTTCACAGTCAATTTTTTTTCAGTCTCTTTGAGTCGAACTACGGTGTTTTGACTTCCTCATTCCACGCGAGGATTTGTAGGCATAACTTAACTGTTATCGAAAAAAAGTCTTTGTGTCTTCCCCCCTCTTTCAGCATTCTTTAAAAGCCTCAGTCCTGAGCATTTCACTTCTTGCACTGACACCTGTACATTCATTCTTAGCTTTTGCACACAGATATCACATACACCTACCCCTTTAAACACAATCTTTTAAGCGTGGATCCCATCGGGTACGACGGACAATCTGGGTGCTAATACCTTCCCAGGTTGTAACCAACCCCCTTTCTCAGTTTATCTGGTTCGCAACCGTCTTATCCATATTTTCTAGGTTTATGCAGCATTACCTTTCCTTCGAGATAAATATGCCTAGCTGGCGACTCTATTCAGTTCATTTCATTTTCTCCCTTCGCCGACTGTTTGCGTCTGTACCCTATCTGACCCAGGTGTCTTTTCGGGGGAGCGACACTTGGCATGTTTGATGTTTTTGTTTTCTTGAAACTTTGAACATGTTAATTCCATGAATTGTGTTGTTATGTTAGCATTGATTGATGTTGCTGAATATGTGCTGGAAATTTTGCTAACATTTGTAGGTGCAATGGTAAGTGAAGTGTGGATGTTTATCCACATTTCGATTCTTCATCTCCTCTTTTTACTTTGCTTTCTATTTTGTGATTGTTGATGTGCCTTATGCCATCATGTGATTCAATTCTTCATCTTCCCCCTTTAGAAGCAACTTATCTCCTTTAGAGGAGTAAGTTGTTCTCTAACTTTCTTCTCCTCTTCTGTTGTCCTCTTTTTTTCTTTCCTTCTTCTTCATTAGGATAGACTTCAAGCCACACTAACCTTAGGACCACCTTTGCATGATAACTTTAGGATTAGTCTTTCCCCATTAGACTTTTACCTTTTGCTCCTTTGGTTCTTTCTCTTCTCATCTCAAAACACAAAAATCCTAAAAAAACATTAGTAAAGAAAGAAGTGACTTCTTGTGCAATAGCCTTATTCCATGAGGCATATGTATTCATTCCATCTTGGAATAGTACACTTGTCTAGCATGATGCACGAGTCTGATCATGAAGTCATTTTCATAAATAAAATCCTAAAAAAAATACTTCTTCATTTTCAATCACTAAGATACCTAATAACTTCAACAAGTTAGTGAGCTTAGGCCCTAGCCCTTGGAAACGAGTCTTGGATAAATTCTCCTTACTCGGTGTGCCTGTTCTATTATTCCATCTTGGAATGTAGTAGTAAGTACACATTCCATCAAAAAGAGTTTGAGTTCACTTACTTGTGCCACACTCTAAAAGACTTCTAAAAACACAAACAAACAATAAGCGTATTTCCTTTGGGACTTCTCTTCTCATCACCTTCACTCTGAACGCGAACTTGCTCCTACTTGTCATTTTGCAAGAAGGTAACGCACTCGTCGTTCGAGCCTGCAACACTTGAGCATTGACATATCAATTTCAAGCCTTAAGACACAAGCAATCATTTCCACCCCTAGTTAGGCGAACTACGACGTCTCTGATCCTCATGTCCAGATGAGGTACGTAGGCAGCGGGGTAGGGCCCGTTCAAGCATACTCTTTTATTTTCCCTACATTTTCCCCCTTTCTTTTCTTTTTTTTATCTAGTTCCAGTCTTTCTTTTGCAGCAGCTTTCATTTCTTCACCCTTTGAAACAGTTTCTTTGCAAACGTGGATCCTGTCGGGTACGGCGGACGATTTGGGGTGCTAATACCTTCCCAGGTCGTAATCGACTCCCGAACCCAGTCTCTTTGGTTCGCAGGACCTTTGTCCTTTCTTTTCTTTCTTCGGTTTGTGCAGCATTACCATTCTCGTTCCTTCGGGATAAAAATGCATGGCTGGCGACTCTACCTTTTCCGCGCCACTTTCGCGTTTGTACCAGGATGGAAATTCAGGGAGCGACACCATGCCATTAGTTTTCACAAACACAGCCTATGGTGAGAGAATCGGAGCCAAGAAAAATCAAATGTTAAACTGAAAACTCAAGATCTATACATCTAACACACTCGACACATGTTCATAAGTTCATATCAAGCAAAAACAAGTTCAAACAAGCATTTAAATGGCAAATCCAAAGCACAAAAAGTTTGATGTAAAACCTAGAATGAAGCTCCTTTTGAGAGTTCGAGAAATCCATAGACTCCTGAGTGTCCTTTAGCTTATGCTTCGGCCAAATAAAGGCTTGGGATCTTGAATCTTATGCATCAATGGTAGAAATCCTCAAGTATATTTTCTTCAAATTTCACTACAATGGTATTTATCCAAAGATCAAAGATCATAGATGATGATGATATGAGCAAGGTGCTTCAGAAAAGCTTGTGTGGAATATGATGAAGAGTGTGATGAAAATTCAACTCTGAATCTGAGTTTTTGAGTCTCCAAAAATGAGAGAGTTATGGAAATGAATATGAAGATAGTGAGATTGTTTTTCGTGGAGTCCCTTTTTGTTCTCTATGCTGACTGAATGAGTCCCTTTTCTTTTGGTGAATGGTTTGTTATATTTAGTGCCATTCTGTTTTTGAGAATCAACAAAAATTGTGACTTTCCTTTTTCAAATTGGATTCCATGTTGGTGGGTGCATGGTGTTATCATGGTGAAGCTCTTATGTGTTGTGATGGTATTGGATGATAATAAGAATGATGATCTAATGGTGGAGGTTGCATGATAATGAGGTAGCATTGTATGACAATCACGTGTGATTTTTCTTTTCTCTTTTTATGCTACAAAATATGAATTGTTTTGTGAGTGAGGGAAAAGGGCATGTGGTGGAGGTGTGGTTTTTTGCTGATTCCCTCAATCCATACCACATACACATGGTGCCACCTCTTGTACTATTTTCTTCAAAAGTGATCCACTAAAAAGCAAACAACACAAATGCCATGTATCACTCTCTTTGGTCATGTTAAAGAGGAAAAGAGCACCACTAAAAAAAGTGTATAAAAATGAGAATATAATAAGATTTAACACAAAAATATGAGAATAAAAATTGAACCAATGAGAAGGTGCCAAAAATGCCATAAAATCCCCAAAACAACCTCTAACTTCAAAAAATCATATCTTGAGTTTTAGGAAGGCTATGAAAGTGTTCTTGTACTTTCTAGAAAGGGGAAACCAATATCTACAACTTTTATGTTACAAGAAAAATCATTTGAAGCTTTTATGATCATGAAATAATGGGTTGAAGATCAGGGCAAAGATTTCCAAAAATAGAAAGTTCTCACTTGAAAATTTTCAATTTTGGCAACTTCTTGCAAACCCCTGATTCCTGAAATTTGAGACCCATCATGCTATTACTTGACCAAATAAAAGTCCATGAAGTTGATGATCATGATTAAAACCCTAGAATTCTCTTGTTTGACGTTTCTTCTGCACATTTGACTTCTTTCTTCAAGTACAAGCAACTGAGTCATTGCCTGACTTCCTTGAGGAATTTTGGAACTAAATTTCATCCCTAGGCCTTGTATAACATATAGAAGTATTTGACCACAAGAATTGGTCAATGATATGAGGATAGTCTGTTCTAAGACAACCCCCTAATTAGGGTTTCCTTGTGTAGGAAGATGATGCCCTGATAAATTCCTGATGAACCACACCCATTATAGGGCTTTGAGGAAACTTTTAAGCTTGTGTAAGATATGAGGATCCTTTGTAGGCTTGTTTCAAGACCACTTAGATCTCATCTTGGCTTTGAAGAATCATAAATCGAGAAATCCCTGATCACATGCCATATGCTTCTAACCATGGATGTTATGCCTCATCTTTATATGCAAAGATGCAATGGTATCTATACTATATGATATGCTATATGACATGAAAACGAGAGGGAAAATATTGGGGTGTTACACAAGATAAGTGTGGGGTTCAAATTTTATAATCAGGAATATGATAATTGATATGTAGGATTGAGATTTATATAACTTTCTAATGTGTGGTGTTGATTTGTGTTGATGAATTATTCTTGTTTCTGTGGAAAAATTGTTGTTCTGTGACATGTTGTGTAATTTATTTTATGCCCCAGAAATTGGTATTGAACATGGAAGATTTTGGGTTGAAATTAGGTGTAATGCACCGTCGAAAACAATACAGAAAATGGAAGAAATACTAGAAACCGAAACATGGGAGAAAGTTGGAAAATTTGGTGACGGGGGCCACCAGGAGATATGGCACAAGCCACTTTTCATGTGGTGGCCACCCGTGTGTGTGGTCGGTGTGGTAGTCACCTTGTGATATGGCGAAAGCCACTTGGAAAAGTGGAAGTGGCGGAAGCCACATATGTAGTGGCGCAAGCCACTTGCAAGTTGTGGGGTCCACTTTGCTTTTTTTTTTGTTTTTCTTGTATCAATATACTTATTTATATATTTAATTGTTGGCATGAACTAATTAATTAATATACATATATTTAGTTGGATTAAATAGTAGGTAGTATTATGTAGATGAATAAAAATAATATAGTAGCATGTAGAAATAGCAGTAGCAGGTTTTTAGTAGGAATTGAGAGATTAGCAGACCCTAGTATATTTATCAGAGTGGAATTTTGATGATAATAAAATTAGTAGCAGAAAAGGGTATGTATCAGTAAGCTAAAATTTAACAGAATTAGTGAAATTTATTAGTAGTAATAGCAGAGTGTAAAACAATACCGATTTTGTCGAATAAGTGAAATTAAGCGTAAGAAAATTAGTTGTCCGAAATTAGTTGAAATTTGTCAGGGTAGTTCGTATAAACTAGTAGGTAATTTTAGTTGGTTTATTTTGTTGGAATATATTAGAATATGTGGATTTGTAGGTACCGCTTAAATAAGTTGATGTGCCCCGGTTTAAGGGGATATTCGAGTTGTAAGTCTGATGACCAGTATTGATTTAAGTTGTTGCAGTTGATGCATATTTTGTTGTTATTGTTGGAAGCCATTCATAATAGTCGCATACATTGAATTTTCTAAGTTGGAGCTAATGCTCAACCACGTTGGTCTATATTGGCAAAGAAACCAAAGTTGAAGTTGAAGGTTTATGCCTTGTTGTTGCCTCGATAAACTAGCACTTTCTAAGTTGGGAGTTCTACTCCAATTCTTATGATACTTCTGCCTTATTGATTATCATACTTTTATTTATATCTTTCGATATCTCACCCCTTTTGTTCGGTGTTGTCGCTCTGATACGTAGCACTCGGGGGATAACGCATGTTTTCTTTTGATGTTGGATTTTAATATGTTGTTGAATTTTAGTTATTTTCGTTAAAGATTTGATGTTTTAAGTTGTTTCAAGGCTGAAAACAAGTTGTGATATTTTGAGTTGAATATTATGAATCTGATGCGTAGTAATGAAGTATTTTCTTTTAAAGACTACTTGGGTGATTTCATGTTGTTATATTTGTTGAAAATGTATCATTCCATTTGTGTTGTTGAAATTTTATACTCTGATTTTATAATTAATTACCATGTAGAAATAGGGTGTTACAACTTCCTTTGCTGCATTTGAGGCGACAATATACTTGGCCTCGGTTGTAGAATCAACAACTTTTTTTGCTTTGAACTTTTCCAACTCACAGTGCCACCATTTAGGAAGAATACATAACCAGATTGTGATCTAAAGTCATCCTTATCTGTTTGGAAACTAGCATCGGTGTAACCAATTATGGCGAGCTCTTCCTGACCTCCATATATCAAGAATGTATCCTTTGTCTTTCTCAAGTACTTAAGGATATTCTTGACAACTACCCAATGAGCATCACCAAGATCAGATTGATACCTACTCGTTGCATTTAAAGCATACGAGACATTTGGTCGAGTATAAAACATGGAATACATGATAGATCTTATTGTAGATGCATATGGAATCTTATTCATGCGATCCCTTTCTTCCTTAGTTGAAGGGGATTGTGTTTTTTATAGACACATGCCATGTTGCATAGGTATGAACCCTTTCTTAGAATCATGCATATTAAAGTGTCTCAACACTTTGTCTATGTATTTACTCTGACTTAGGCCAAGCAGTTTTTATGATCTATCTCTATAGATACTGATTCCCAATATATAGGCTGCTTCATCAAGGTCCTTTATAGAAAAGTATTTCCCTAACCAAGCTTTTACTTGTTGCAAGGTAGGGATATCGTTTCCAATGAGTAATATGTCATCTACATATAATACCAGGAAAATGATCATGCTCCCACTAACCTTCTTGTAGACACAAGGTTCATATTCACTTTATGAATCTGTACTGTTTTACAGTTTCATCAAAATGAAGATTCCAACTTCTGGAAGCTTGCTTCAATTCGTAGATTGGTCGTTGTAACTTGCATATCTTTTGGGCTTCTTTAGGTATGTCAAATCCTTCAGGTTGTGTCAAGTACACATCCTCAAGAAGATTCCCATTAGGGAAATCAATCTTGACATTCATCTGCCATATTTCATAATCATGATATGTAGCGATAGCAAGTAAAATCCGAACAGATTTAAGCATTGCAACTGGTGAAAAGGTTTCATCATAGTCTATGCCATGAATTCATTTATAACCTTTAGCAACCAGATTTGCCTTATGTCAGTCTTCTTTTTGAAGACCCACTTGCATCCTATAGGATTAACTTATACATGAGGCTCTACCAAGGTCCAAACTTTGTTTGTGTACATGGAATCCATTTCAGGTTCCATGGCTTCTAGCCATTTCTCATATTCAGGACCAATTATGGCCTCTTGGTAGGTGTAACACGGTGGGAGAACTGACTTTTAGTCATGTTGCGGATAGCAAGAGTCGCCACCGACTTTTATTTTATCCAAATTGAAAGGACATAAAAGAACAGGAAAGACCTATTTTAAAAGACTTGAGTTCGGGGGGTAGGTTATATAAAGGGAAGGTGTTAGCACCCTTTATATCCATGGTTATCCATGGGCTCTTAGTTACTTAGCTCACTTAAATTGTTTATGAAAAGTGTGTAATGTGTGATTAGAAATTTTTCTAAGTACTTTGTAATGATCCTCGTATGGATGTATACAAAGCCTTGTTTTGAAAAATGTTTAGGAAAGTGAGGTGTAAAAAGTATTTTGAAATGTGAGCAAGCAACTAAGAGGTACCTACCCTAGATTAAGTCTTTCATGTTCTTGTATGTTCTTTTAATGGTAAGACTATCTCTATTATTAAGGAATAGGTAGTCATTACCTTGGATGTATTTAAGGGACGGGCGTAGGGTCATCGTATGGTCAATGAAGGAAACTTAAGGGGTGTCTTTAGCAATTCGTATGGACTATCATCATTTATTCGAAGGGACAAGATCAGTATTCCGTAGGAAACCTCGAAGGGACTTGATCTTTTAAATCTGTAGGGACTTGATGATTTATACGTGAAGGAACTTTGCTTAAGACACCCCTATATTCGAGGGACTTGACCATTTAAAGGAAACCAAGAGGAATACCCTAGGAAGTGCAAGATGGCGATCAAAGATCGACTTACGTGTGTGAGTATTGTTTTCAGATATTTATCTTGATTATTAATTTTCTAAGTCCATGGTTCATTTATTTCTTGGCACTCCCTATGTTACTAACCACGCAGTTAATATGAAAAATAAATGACAGAAATTAAAAGGCAGAAAATAAAATTCCTACACTATTACATGGCTTAGGGGCAGTTACATAATAATAATAATGGCGGAAAATAATAGAAACCAATTATTACAAAGGCGAAGCAGTTACATAATCAGGCAAACAGTGAACGAATAACATAAAAATGAGTGAATAAATTAGAGAAAAAAAAGTTTGCAAACTAGGTTAAAAATACAATTAGGGTTAGGGTTTGAGAAAAAATTTAAGGTTTAGAAAAAATTTTAAGCTAAAAATAGGGCAAAATCTAGGTTTTAAGATAAAGATTAGGGCTAAATTTTTAGGGTTTAAAGTTTATGAAAAAAAATTAAGACTTTGGTTTAAAATTAAGGTTTAGGGAAAAAATTAAGGTTTATGAAAAAAATTAAGGTTTATAATAAAAAATATAAGTTTAAAAAAAAAGATTTTGTTTTATCTTTTAGAAATTAGTTTAATAATAATAATAAGGAAATTCAAAGAAAATACATAATTTGATGAAAAAGGGAAAAATAAAGTTAGAGATACCCAAAATATTGGAGGTTGGTGTTGAACCCCTGACTTTTCCATTGCCAACAAAAACCTTCAGCCACTACGCTACGCCACGTTTCTTTGCCAAAATATTGGGAATGAGTGTTGAACCCACGTTTCTTTGCCAAAATGTTGGGAATGAGTGTTGAACCCACACCCTCATACTTTCAACCTTAGGTCTTTGTCACTAGTCCAATCAGCGCACGCCACACACCATCTTCTTCCTCCCACCTGTCAGTCTGGAATTCTTATCACTACTGCAGCCTTCGAAGTATCACAACTTTGACAAGGCATAAATCCCTCAATTTTAAGGCTATGAAGGTTTTCTTGGACATTTTGGAAAGCTTAAAGAGTCCTATAACAAACCTCTTTGGTCTCATGTCCATATCTTTTACCATTTTCAAGTTATGCCCTTTGGAAGATGTTGACTTTTGTTGACTTTTGAAATGACCTGTAATGTTTTGGCGCATACCTTTCAAATGAAGCATTTTTAGGCTTGGCTTGTGAGACACAAAGTTGTATAGAATTCTATTTCCTTAAAAATGAGCTTTGGATGGAAAATGTTTGATGAAGCATGTGAAAGTTATGGCTAGTCAAAGTTCAGTTGACTTTTCCTGTGAAAACCCTAATTTAGAAACTCATGATTCTTTATGATCTGAAATCTCTTTGATGAATCATGATCAACCGTTGATCAAATGATTAATTTTACTTCATAAACTTGATGTTGGCAAAAAATCATGAAGTTTGACTTTGGTTTGACCTCAGTTTGACTTTTTAACCACTTTGATTGGTTTTTGCATATCTGATCATCTGACTGAGCAAACCTTTTGGGAAAGCCTTGAAACTTGACATAGGGATTCTTGAAGACATGTGGGATGTTATGAAGTTCACTTGAGGCCTTGGAATTCCATTTATCCTGATGAAATCCAAAACCCTAGTTTAGGGTGCATTGCTTAGGAGGAGGCTTTGTCTGAGGGAACTTCCAAGCTTTCGGACTAATTGTGAACCTTGTGAACCTCTTGGGATACCTTGTGAACCTTGTGAACCTATTAGGACACCTTGGTACACAATGCCTTGACTAGGGGAGGGCAAATTTTGGGGTGCAACAGGTGCCCCTGTTCAATTTTCTGAAACCTGAGGAGTTAGATTGGCATGTGTGCCATTCGTGACTTGGAAGGTTGAAGGGGATTGAACACAAAAGCCCAAAAATTTGCACTCGCCGGTGCGTAATGTAACACTGCTGATTGGTTGTATATGCTTGAATGGGCTTAAAGATTCCACTCCGAGGAACTGGAGATGGGCTTATAGATGCCATCCATAATATCAGAAGGTGATAGTATCTTTATGTTGTCACTGTATATCAGTACTAGGTCTTAGTATAGGCCGTCTCTGAATCATTTTTATAACATGGTTTGAGTTGAATGTCAGCACTAGATCTTCGTATAGATCGTCTTTGCATTATCTCTGGGGGAAAAGAATATCCTTCATTAGGTGTCAGTACTTAGATCTTCGTATAGATCGGCTCTGAACCATCTTTTGGAACATACTTTAATTTAAGCATCAGAATCAAATCTTCGTGGCGATCTTTTCTGAATTGCTTTTGGTAATATTTTCGGCTAAGTACAAGATCTTCGTATCGATCATTTATGTGCCATCCCACAGATAAACTATTGCATAGACCATTAGAAATAAATCTTCGTAGCGATTATCTCTTCTAGAAATATCCTGGATTAGGTAATAGATCTCCGTATAGACCATTTACATACCTTCCCAAGGATAAAAAGAATATCAGGATTAAATCTTCGTGGTGATTATCCCTGAACTTCTTCTAAAAGAATCTCTTGGATTAAGTGATAGATCTTCGTATAGATCATTTACACACTATCCCAAAGATAGTTGACCATCAGAAATAAATCTTCGTAACGATTATCTCCTCTAGAGATATCATGGATTAAGCACTAGATCTTCGTATAGATCATTTACGTACCCTTCCAAGGACAACTTGAGCATCAGGATTAAATCTTCGTGGCGATTACTCCTGAATTGCTTCTGGTAATATCCTGGACTGAACACCCGGTCTTCGTATAGACCATTTATGTGATATCTCAAGGACAACTTGTATTGATCATCAGAAATGAATCTTCATAGCGATTATCTTTGAATTGTTTAATAGTGATTATCTGCCTGCAACTATCCTGAAAAGAAAAAGTTAGTTTATGCAAGATTATTTGATGTATGCATGTATATCATGATGCTCTTAAGTAAGAATTTCAAATGGGTTATGGATGCGTATGCCGTGATATAATGTAAATGATGTATGTATGAATCATGTAACCTGAAGTGTCTGGGTATCTCTGTATAACAACTGCTGGCTGGGGGAAATAAATCCCGATTTGTTGCTGAGGAGTATGAAGACTTCGTTCTCGTCTTACTTAAGAACATTATACTTAGAACCTTCTCGTTTTCGTTCGTCGTACTTCTTATTGAAGGAAAAAGTTCTTGAATATCCTGACTGAGGATAAAAGAGATGGACATAGATCTGGGAGACTTAATTCTTCGGAGGATATGAAACTGCTTGAAGACTTCGTAGAGTGGGAAGTATAAGATATTACTTGAAGTATTCTGTATGGATATCCGTAAAGATTACTCAATGGGGATGAACCGGCAAAGCTTCGTTGAATTCCTATCTCCATTCGTTCTTAGTAAATGTTATTATTGTATTTTATGCATTTCTAGTAAACATCAATCATATTCAAAGGCATATATACATTCAACATAATCAATGGACGTTTCTCGCTTCAGTAAAAGGGGAAAAGTCAACCTGAATAAAGAGGGAAAAGTAAAGTTGAACTCGAAAACATAATCGTTTCAACTTTGAAAGTGTATAACCAATTAGATTTAGAGCTCCTGAGATTCTTAACTTTCCTGAATACCTTCCTAGAAATCCTCATCGTTGGACCTGAAGACATGATACTGACCCCATCTGATACTACTGGCATAAACAGTTGATTTTCACAATGGTTTCTGCTGAGAATCCAATATCAAGGTAATACAATGAGAGGAACGTGTCTTCAAATTGTGATGGACCATATACGCTCTGGGTATTAGATTTGGGAAAGAGAGCATTTCCCCTTGGTTGAGGATGAATTGTCCCATAATGGAAGTATTTAAACAGAATGCCCCACAATAATATGCCCCTGGCATCATGAACTCTGTAATGTTACCTTTGGTAATTCAGATAGATGAGAAGATCTGCCCCTAGCTACTTAATCATAGTTGAATCTTGTCCTGATTTACCCAAATGAGTTAGGCAGTATCATGGTCTGCCCCCCTTGATTGGGAGATAATGACTATGCCCCTTTGTATACATGGGATTTGATCCAGGAAGCAACTTTGTTTATCGGAAGAACTTTGGTTTATTGAACATTCATCCTGTAAGTTTCTCTGTTTGTCAAACACTCAGGTATATGCAAACAAATATATTCAAAAATGCAATGCTTATGTCTATCTTGAAGTTTTGAAAAAGAGTTATTTTAGAAAAACAATTTTTATGAAAACTGTAATATTAACTCAAGTTTTATACTAAGCCCTAAAGGAGTCAGGATACCTTTTTGTGGCAATACGCTTTCAAACTAACCATGCTTCAGTTAGGACGTTTAATGGGTTATAATGTGGCCTGATTCACGGTTTAAGAAACAAAGGATAAAGGCTCAAATTTTATTTGTACCCAACCCATTCTTCGTGATGTTCTTCAGTCCTATGTTCGGTTAACTTATGCATTGAAGCTCCAAAGAAGTTTGGAATTGTAACACTGAAATTTGTGATGATTTCAAAGACCAAAAATTCATTTGAACATTCAGTCATTTTTTTTGTTGAGGATTTATAATGACCTCTTTTTTTTCTCTTTTGACTTTATTATCCCTTCTTTTTGCCTGAACTGTTTATTTCAAGGTTACAGTCAGCGGGATGTCTTAATTTTTTACTAAGTCTCCTTCATAGGTTTTGACTTAGTGAGCTTTTTCTTTTGCTAGATATTGACTTGCAGACTTTAGTGATTATAGGGAAACATCATTAGTTGTGTACAATATAAACAATTGGCATAGTTGAGTTAACCGAGTAACTACCCTGCCCCAGATTATGAATAAGGGTTTTAATTTGCGTAAGAATGAAAACTCCTACTTCATAGGCTCAAAAGGGTTGACTAGGGATTAACTTCCTTATATCTCCACTGTTTAGGAATTGAAACAATGCCTGTACATCGTTAACATAGTCTGTTCAAAAGCATACTGCATAAGATTATGGTATTGTTTTCGTCATCCTCCCTCTACAGGCTTATAGCTTTATCAGGAGTTAAATATCACAAAATAGAAATATGAAGCATAGTTTAAAATATAGTGAAACGAATGGATTAATTCAAGACAATCATATGCAATGCATTAATGAAAACAAAAGTTTAACATAATAGTAAGTGTTTAAACAAAACAAAAGATATTGCAAATGAAAGTTCAAATGTTGTCCCATCCAGTTGGCTGAATGTCTTCAATTGCAATCTGTGAACTTTCAAGAGCCGTATATTTCACCATGAAATCAAATTTACCATTTGGATGTCCCAAGTTGCCCCATATCTCAATAGGAATAGGTAGGCTTTCTTTCTTGCTACTTTGGGTAATTTGTCTTGCAGCTTCGATGTTTGATGGACGATAGTAGAATTCAATTTGACCTTCTGGTGTAACCTCGAGGATTCCTTCGTCAATTAGGTCTTGAATCTTTTTCTTCAATGCCCAACAACTATTAGTATCATGTCCGAGATAGTTGGAGTGATACCCACACCTTGCCTTGGGATTATAGAGAGGAGAGAAATTATTAGGATTTTGAGGAGGATTTTTCAAGAAAATTAGCTTCATCTCTAACAAGCATTACAGAACTTGCAACATTGGAGTGTTGAATTTGATAAACTGTCTTCTACATTCCTTGTATTTAGGTGGATTAACCTTACCAGGTCTTTTTTCTTCAACTGAAGAACAATCAGTGGTAACATGTCTCTTACCTTCTTGTATCCTTATCTTCCTTTCAACCAAGTCAACTTGTTTTAACGGAGGTTGACTGATGATTAGATTCCTGACTCCATTACTTTGAAGTTTATGGACAAAGGTTCTCAACTCTTCTTTCCCCTGAGCTAAACTTTGAATAAGAGCCACATGGTTATTCATTTGGATCCTCATTTCTGTCATCTCAGCTTGCAGTTGTTCCAACTGATTATCCTTGTTATATTCAGGATTCTTCATTTTCATATCCTTAGAAAGGAATGCTTCCAACTCTTCTTGCCCCTTGGACAAATTCAGGATCACTTCTTGGAATTGAGCATTATGAGCTTGGAGATCCTTGACAGTTTGTTCGAGAGCCATTTCTTTTGAAATAAACAGTGAGAAGATAAGATACTTGTTCATAAGAAACCTATGATGCAATGATATGGTATGTAGATGCATATGCAATGTTTTCAAGGACCACAGGATTTAAATTTGTTTAAACGAAAAAACAAAAACAAAACTTTATTTGTAAATATTTAATATAAATTTTGCCCCGCTTACAAGGAAATAATAATAAAGTACAAAAGATAAATATATGGGGTTTTAAGTCTCCCATGGACGCTTCCTCTTTGTATGGAGGTACTTATTGAGGTTTTGCTCCTCGTGAAGTTGCCTTGTAGGCTCCAGAATTCTTTCTTGACTAGCTCGGAAATGAGTCTCAAAAGTATGCCTTTGCTCCTTCAACTGAATCCAGGACTTCTGCAATTCTTCCAAATCAGTGGGCATGTCTAGATGAAGGATGGTATAAAGAACATCTTCTTCAACAACAAGTTCCATAGTGATTGGTAGAACAACAGGATATAGCGTCATAAGGGTCTGAGCATGAGATTGCACCCATCTGAGATAAGGCTCCATAGGAATGAAGTACTTTGGTTCCAAAGTCTTGCTCTCAACTTTATTCACCTTGCTCCAAGCTCGTATAAACCTTTGATGGTAACCCTGATGATCGTTGCCGTAGCCGAACACAATACCCTGAATAAGAATGTCATGAGGACCATTACTCCGAGCATAACCAAACTAACGTAGTGCTAAAGAAGGGTTGTAGGTAATGCCCCCTCTTATGCCTAGAAGTGGCACATTAGGGAACTCCCCACAACGGTCAATGATAGTAACATTCTCCATAGATCAAGAGCACCAATGAATGTCTGAATGAGAAAGTGACATAATCCTCTTAGACCACCTTAACCCTTGTTCATACTTCATCATTGATCGAGGAAGGTGAGAAATAAACCACCTAGACAATAAAGGTATGCAGCACATCAGAGTTCCTCGTGCCTTCGTAGTATGGGTATGGAGAGAGTGTAAGATGTCTGCAAGTAATGTAGGCACTGGATTGCGATTCAGAAATATGTTGATGGCGTGTACGTCTATGAGCTGGTCTGGATTAGGGAACAATATTAGGCCATAGATTAATAGGGTCAAGATCTCTTCAAAAGCATCATAACTCATAGCCTTCAGGAACACTTGAGCTTTCTCTATCAATACCTTAGCAAGGATACCCTTAACTCCACTTCTCGTTTCTAAGACAATGTCTGATTTCTTCAGATGTAGGGCTACAGCAATGACTTCAGGTTTAGGCTCTTTTTCTAAGCCTGTGAAGAGTCTCTGATCAAGGATAGGTATACCTAATAGTTATGAGAATTCTTCCATTGTAGGAACCAACTGATAGTCGGGGAATGTGAAGCAATGATGTTTAGGATCAAATAAATGAAATAGGACACTCATCATGTCTTCATTGAACCCTGAAGTGACTAGATCTAGTAGATGACCATGCCTCTTGATGAATTGGGAGTTTTCAGAAACTTGAGAGACCAATTCCTTAAGCTTAGGAGGTATTCCTACAAAGTTGATCCGGATAGTATTCCTACGAGAAAAAGCCATGACCTGCAACAAAGAACAAAGATAAATCCTTTGGTCCTTGAAATGGTTAGTGAAAATGCTATGCTTATGATTCATGATGTCATGATGTTATGCTCAATCACAAACATGTGGCACACACAAATAAGTCACACAATAGCCCTAGGTTTGAAGGCTTGCATGAGGTTTAAAGGTAAGTACCCTCCCTTGAAGTTTAGTTGGTTCATCCTGTCCTACAAAAGTAATCAGGTTCTAAGGGATCTCAATATCACTGATCCTTCCCAAGGGTGGTTGTTCAGTAGGCAACTTACTTGCCAACCAAAACCCTCCAAGTTTGGGATCTCAATGAGCGTAGTATCGAGTATCAACCAACTTCAGTCTTCACCAAAGCCGGTTATCTCACTACTTTTCTAAAGGCCAGGATGGGATGACTAAGGTTCTAAAAGTCAGTTAGTGTATTGACAACATATGGCAGCCTCATATTATCCTCAACTTACTTAAGGAACATAAGCACCAACCAAGAAGTCACACTAACTATGGCCACCAGATCAACCATATCGGTATACGTCGTACAGTTTCCTTGGTTTATTGCCATTTACCTAAGGTACACTAGATCCGGGTTAGGATCTTTCACACATAAAGCCCAGTAAATAATATAAAGCAAACAAGGCAAACATTTTAAGTGATCTAATTCCTAAGGGTACCCCTCTTTTATTAAATCCCCAGCAGAGTCGCCAATTCTGTAACACGGTGGGAGAACTGACTTTTAGTCATGTTGCGGATAGCAAGAGTCGCCACCGACGTTTATTTTATCCAAATGGAAAGGACATAAAAGAACAGGAAAGACCTATTTTAAAAGACTTGAGTTCGGGGGGTAGGTTATATAAAGGGAAGGTGTTAGCACCCTTTATATCCATGGTTATCCATGGGCTCTTAGTTACTTAGCTCACTTAAATTGTTTATGAAAAGTGTGTAATGTGTGATTAGAAATTTTTCTAAGTACTTTGTAATGATCCTCGTATGGATGTATACAAAGCCTTGTTTTGAAAAATGTTTAGGAAAGTGAGGTGTAAAAAGTATTTTGAAATGTGAGCAAGCAACTAAGAGGTACCTACCCTAGATTAAGTCTTTCATGTTCTTGTATGTTCTTTTAATGGTAAGACTATCCCTATTATTAAGGAATAGGTAGTCATTACCTTGGATGTATTTAAGGGACGGGCGTAGGGTCATCGTATGGTCAATGAAGGCAACTTAAAGGGTGTCTTTAGCAATTCGTAGGGACTATCATCATTTATTCGAAGGGACAAGATCATTATTCTGTAGGCAACCTCGAAGGGACTTGATCTTTTAAATTTGTAGGGACTTGATGATTTATACGTGAAGGAACTTTGCTTAAGACACCCCTATATTCGAGGGACTTGACCATTTAAAGGCAACCAAGAGGAATACCTTAGGAAGTGCAAGATGGTGATCAAAGATCGACTTACGTGTGTGAGTATTGTTTTCAGATATTTATCTTGATTATTAATTTTCTAAGTCCATGGTTCATTTATTTCTTGGCACTCCCTATGTTACTAACCACGCAGTTAATATGAAAAATAAATGACAGAAATTAAAAGGCAGAAAATAAAATTCCTACACTATTACATGGCTTAGGGGCAGTTACATAATAATAATAATAATAATGGCGGAAAATAATAAAAACCAATTATAACAAAGGCGAAGCAGTTACATAATCAGGCAAATAGTGAATGAATAACATAAAAATGAGTGAATAAATTAGAGAAAAAAAGTTTGCAAACTAGGTTAAAAAACAATTAGGGTTAGGGTTTGAGAAAAATTTTAAGGTTTAAAAAAAATTTAAGGTTTAGAAAAAATTTTAGGGTAAAAATTAGGGCAAAATCTGGGTTTTAAGATAAAGATTAGGGCTAAATTTTTAGGGTTTAAAGTTTATGGAAAAAAATTAAGACTTAGGTTTAAAATTAAGGTTTAGGGAAAAAATTAAGGTTTCTGAAAAAAATTAATGTTTATAATAAAAAATATAAGTTTTAAAAAAAAGATTTTGTTTTATCTTTTAGAAATTAGTTTAATAATAATAATAATAAGGAAATTCAAAGAAAATACATAATTTGATGAAAAAGGGAAAAATAAAGTTAGAGATACCCAAAATATTGGGGGTTGGTGTTGAACCCCTGACTTTGCCTTTGCCAACAAAAACCTTCAGCGACTATGCTACACCACGTTTCTTTGCCAAAATGTTGGGAATGAGTGTTGAACCCACGTTTCTTTGCCAAAATGTTGGGAATGAGTGTTGAACCCACACCCTCATACTTTCAACCTTAGGTCTTTGTCACTAGACCAATCAGCGCACCCCACACACCATCTTCTTCCTCCCACCTGTCAGCCTGGAATTCTTATCACTACTACAGCCTTCGAAGTATCGACAAAAATAGATTACAGCAGATTAACCAATAGTTTAGTTCTCCATGGTGCCCTATGATTCCTGCATCGAAACTTAAATCCAACTATCCAAAAACCATCTACACAATCAAACAAACATATTATGTAATCAAAATCAATTAATCATGCATAAATCATTGAAGTTGAAAAAAAATCAAAAGAAAAGCAAGAATATGAATTTGGTTTGTATGATTTGGCATGAATTTGATGATGAGGATGATTGGAATAGGTTCAGGAAACCTCAAGGATTCATTTGCATCCTTTAATCAACATGTAAAAGTGGTTGATTGTGGAAACCTAATTTTGAATTATGTGAAATTTTAAAGTATGAATATCATCCTCTTGCTCTCCATCCTTTTTTTTTTCTTGTGATGTTATTGTGGTTATATAGTAATGTAATTAGGTTAAGAATTTGAGTCTTGGTTGGAGTTGTATGGGTTGCTTGAAGGTGAAGAAAGCTATGGTCAAAAATATCAAAATAAAATAAAATTATATGTTTCCAAATTGGTTGTGCACAAAATTGGAGAGTATCAAATCAACTTAAATGATGTTTAAGAGCTTCTAGAAGAAGAATCAAATCAAATATTTGTATTTTCATATTTTATTTTGATTTAAAATGAATTTTAATGAATAAAATCCAAATAAATAATAAATAAATTATAAAAATCAGAAAATATTTGAATTGGGTCGTGCTTGATGTTATCATGAAGATTGGGTTGCAAAATGATAGGCCCATTTGGAAAAAAATAGATTTAAGCCCTTATTTTCTTCATACACCCCTTGAAAATCTCCCAACTTTGACAAGGCATAAATCCCTCTATTTTAAGGCTATGAAGGTGTTCTTGGAAATTTTTGAAAGCTTAAAGATTCCTCTAACAAACCTCTTTGGTCTCATGTCCATATCTTTTACCATTTTCAAGTTATGCCCTTTGGAAGATGTTGACTTTTTGTTGACTTTTGAAATGACCTGTAATGTTTTGGCTCATACCTTTCAAATGAAGCATTTTTAGGCTTGGCTTGTGAGAGATATGGGTGGGAATTTTTTTATGAAGCATGTGAAAGATATGGCTGGTCAAAGTTCAGTTGACTTTTCCTGTGAAAACCCTAATTTAGAAACTCCTTATTCTTGATGATCTGAAATCTATTTGATGAATCATGATCAACCCTTGATAAAATGATGAATTTTACTTCATAAACTTGATGTTGGGAAAAAATCATGAAGTTTGACTTTTGTTTGACCACAGTTGACCTCAGTTTGACTTTTTAACCACTTTGACTGATTTTTGCATATCTGATCATCTGACTGAGCAAACCTTTTGGGAAAGCCTTGAAACATGACATAGGGATTATTGAAGACATGTGGGATGTTATGAAGTTCACTTGAGGCCTTGGAAGTCCATTTAGCCTGATGAAATCCAAAATCCTAGTTTAGGGTGCATTGCTTAGGAGGAGGCTTTGTCTGAGGGAACTTCCAAGCTTTCTGACTAATTGTGAACCTTGTGAACCTCTTGGGATACCTTGTGAACCTTGTGAACCTCTTGGTACACCTTGTTACACGATTCCTTGACTAGGGGAGGGCAAATTTTGGGGTGCAATAGTAGGTTACAAGCTCATCTTGATCCATGATTAATACATCACATTGGTCAGTTATGAGATATCCATATCTCTCTGGTTGGTGATGTATCATGCTCGATCTATGCTAGTTTTGTTTTACTTGAGCAAGTTGCTCTTCCAAAACTGTTTGTGATTCCTACTCTAATTCCTCCATATGTGTATCAATGCTTTGTGATTCTTGAATTTCTTCAAGCTCTACTATCCTCCCACTGATTCCTTTGGAAATAAAATCCTTTTCCAAGAAGACTCCAGTTCGAGCGACAAACACTTTGACCTTAGAAGGATTGTAGAAGTAATATCCTATTGTTTCTTTAGGGTACCCCACAAATACGCATTTGTCAGATTTGGGCTCAAGCTTTGTTGAAATTTGTCGTTTCACATAAACTTCACAACCCCAAATCTTCATGTAAGACATATGTGGTTTCTTACCACTACATATCTCATATGGTGTCTTTTCTACATTTTTAAATGGAAGGCGGTTAAGTGTGTAAGCTGCTGCCAGTAGTGCATGTCCCCAAAAGGAGTTTGGAAGATGGGCGTGACTCATCATGGATCAGACCATGTCTAATAAGGTTTTATTTCTTATCTCAGATAAACCATTCCATTATGGTGTTCCAGGAGGAGTGAGTTGGGATAGAATCCCATACTCTTTTAGATGGTCATCAAACTCTGGCTTAAATATTCATCGCCTCGATCTGATCGAAGAATTTTAATATTCTTACCTAATTGGTTTTGTACTTCATTCTTGAAATCCTTGAACTTTTCATAGGATTCAGATTTGTGTTTCATTAAATACACATAACCATATCAACTGAAATCATCAGTAAATGTGAAGAAGTATTGAAAACCTCCTCTGGCTGGTGGTATGTTCAATGGTCAACATACATCAGTATGTATGAGGGCCAAAAGATCATTTTCCCTTTCATCTTTTCCTGTGAATGGGGTCTTATCATCTTTCTAATTAAACAAGATCTGCATGTATCATATGATTTGTAATCAAAAGAACCCAAGAGTCCATCTTTATGGAGTTTGGAGATGCGCCTCTCATTTAAATGGCCTAAGCAATAATGCTAAAGGTAACTTGGATTTAACTCATTAGGTTTCATCCTTTTAGTATTAATGTTTTAAATTGGCATTTCAAGAGCAGGACACCGCATCTAACTAAATAAATGACAAAAGAAATAACACTCTAAGCTACATCCACGCACCATGCTTATTCTTAAGTATCTGCAGGATGGCGTGATAGACCATCACCAAAGGAAGACATGATGAGTAATCACGAATCAATATAATTGACATAAAGTAAAGATAATCATGCAACATTTGCCATATAGAAATACATCCTAATTCTCACCCGTCACATCATAAAACTCATCAAACATCTACTCAACAGATATGCATCATGTTATGACACCAAGAATGAAATGCAACTTCGTAAATGCATGTGGTGCCGATTTCAACATGTAACGGACATTGGGCCATCTACCCTCCACAAGGGAGAATAACATATACAACATATTCTGAATCCACATTATGGGATCGAAACCTCCAACATAGGGATGCCATGAATACAACGATACAAAACCCAACATAATTCATTATTTGCATCGGCATTCATGTTAAATAACCAACATATAATCAACCTGTATCTTAACTTCATTTCTATCATGAAATGATCACTAAAACATCAACAGAAATCATGGCAACTGTAAACACCCCAAATTTTCCCTCACCCACATCACACCATGGCTTGTGATCTTTCATTTTTGCATAAGCATAAGCATACTACTTCATATTGCATAATTGTTTCATCTGCATAGTTCAACTTCATCAGCATCTAGGGTTTGTGATCTGGGAAATCCAAGGATCCATCTGAGCCATACCAAAGGTCTCAAAGCTTACCAAGAGGGTCCATGTGTGTTCTATCATCATATTATATCTCTCAAGGTTCATGGAATTCAAGAAATCACAAGAACTGGCAAGGCATGGAAGCAGAGCTAGTGTTTTCACTACACAGATGACCAAAATTAGGGTTTTGGTTTCAGAGGCCTCAACTCCAAATTTTTGGGCCATTCTTGTTTCTAATGTTCTTAAGATGTTATAAGGATCATGTGTACCAAGTTTGATGAAGAAATTCATTGTGGAAGTCATCTGTTCACTGGGTAACTTCATGAGCAAGTTAAGTCAAAATCAGGGCATCTGAGGCCCCCAACAATGGAACCAAAGGGGTATTTTCATCAAATTGAAGTTCTATGATCTTTATTTGATCTTAGAAGTGGTTGTAAGTTCACAATATTGAAGAATTTTGATCCATTTGCAAACTTGCCAAAAATGGAAATGCCTTGTAATGGAAACTTTCCATTTTGGGAAAGTTTTTCAATCTCCTCTTTCTCAGCCAAAAATGCTTCAAATGAAAAATTCTTGGTCATGAAAGTTGTAGATTAGGTCTTTCCCTTTTCAAAAACTGCAATAACATGTCTTGATTCATCCTAGAACTCAAGATATGGCCTTTCAAAGTTGGCAAAAATCCTAAAATTTCAAGTTTCATGTCAAAGAGGGATTTTGCAAATTGGCATGTTAAGGCATTCTAATGACTTCAATTGTGTACAAACACTTCATAACATGATCAAAAGACTTCAAAGCATAAAAACTGGCCCAATAATTAAATCATTTCATGCCTTGAATCACAAGAAACACCAAAGAGGGATTTTTGCAAAACCACTTGCCAAGACCTAAAATGACCTCTAATGGACCACTAAGCCTCATAACATGTTCATACAACTTGCCAAGATCAAAATTGGGCCCTTGACCTAGGGTTTTTATGGCTTGTGAATCAAGAAACAACAAAGAGGGAAAAGTTTCAAGAGCCATGCTACCACTTGCCTCAGTCATTACAACTGCACAAAAACAATCAAAAGGCCTTCCTTGATCCATGTTGAGCCCAGCCATACCCCTAATCCAGCTCTGACTCATGCCATGCCTCAAGTACACCTAAGCTTGACTTTTTGCAAAATCACCCATACCAATCAAGCTAGGCCACCACCCACTCTCTGACCAATCAATACATGATATACAAACATTATGGAACCACAACACACAATGCATGAAGCCTGAAACACACCCAAGCTCAGATTACACAAAATCCCCTCAAAACTTCATCTCTTCGAATCTCCCAACTCAGACATCAAAACTTCAAAACTCTGTCACCAATCATTTCCATACAACCCCAGGATCATTTCCCACCCCTCACATTGGCCTGAAACCATCTCAAACAAAAACACGATTTCAACTTCCTCTGAACTGAAACCTCAAAAACAACCAATATAAACTTGTTTCAAGTTTGCCAGAAGCATCAAGGGGTTCATTGGAGTGGAAAAGCACCAAGGAAGTGGCCAGAAAGCTCCAGATAGCAAAGCTTCATCTCAGGTATACCTCAAGAACATTTTTTCCAAAAATGTATTTTTAAGTTCTTAGATGAATCTTCATGATGTGCTGATGATCCTGATGTGTTTATTTTGCAAAATGATTGAGTATTAAGCATGTATGAGTTCTCTGAAAGTTTTTTACCTAAGAATGTTTTGCTTCGATTAGCCCTTTTGATGCGTGATAAATGAATTTTGTTTGGGGATTTAGGTTCAGTGATGTATGGGGATCATTTCTGGGCAGAAAAATTAGGTTTTAGAAGATTGAGTAGAGAGATGGCATTTTGGTTCGTCGGAGAAGATGACCGGAATACTGTTCTGGTCATCTGAAAGTTGTTAGGGTTTAATCCTGTAATTAATGACCAGTTTGAATTTAGGTCGTTGGATGTGTTTCATGCTCATTGGTGGATGGCCCAGATGCATTCAGTTAACCCTAATCCATTAATTAATTAGTTTAATTAGGATTAATTAATTAATTTAATCAGAAGCAATCTCAACCCTTGAAACGCGTGCACAGTCAATCTTCATTTCCCCAGTTCAAATCTCAGCCATAGGATCTGATTACTTTGCATTTTATTTGATTTTTATTTCTTTTCTTTGTATTTTATTTCATATAATTATTAAAAATACCAAAAAGCTTTCAAAAATATTTCCTTTTGCATTTTTGTTTCAAATATTTTCTTAATCAGAAAATGATTTTTATTTTATTTTTTGCATTAAAAAAGTATTTTTAAATCATTTAAATGTTTTATTTAATTAATTAATTCATTTTAATTAGTTAAAAATACATTTAGGTATTTAAAAATCACCAAAAAAATCAGAGAGCATTCTTAGACATTTAGAAGCATTTACAAACTCACCTTACAAATTTCGTTTTGGTTTTGATCATACTTTGAGATTTTTCAATGAATTAGGGTTCTTAAAAAGTTCATTTTTCTAACCCTAGTTTCAAAAATTCATAACCCTAGAACCAAGTTGAGTTTGTGAATGATTATTTTTTCATTTTTCTATGCATTTCTTCTAGCATCCAAAAACATTTTTGTTTCATTTTTACCTTGCATTTTCAAATTATTTGGCATTTTACATTGAAGATCACCCAAAAAACCTAGGTAACTTAGAAAATCCATAACTTCTTCTAGGTTTAGCTTCTGACCTCCCCCTTTGGATGGTAACCTAGTATAGGTCTAAGGTTCCTTTGAGTGCATTTTCAATTTTTTATCTTGTGCATTGCTTCTGTTTTGCTCATGTGCATCTCATACTTCCATAAAACCCTAATTTTACATGTTCATTTATATTCATATTGCATTTGCATCCATACATGAACTTGCCATGACATTTCATGCATTCATATGTCATCTTAGACATCTTAGGACATGTTAGAATCATGTTTGATCATTTCTTCATTCATTTTCCATGATTTGCATTCATTTCCTTTCATTAACTTTCATGAACTTTCAAACTTCAAAGCATGCTTACATGACATCTCATCTTTGTATGATCATACATATGCACTTTGTATGCCTTGGCATCATCTCACATGACATTAACATTTGCATAACACTTCTGACTTTGGTCATTTCATCTCATCTCATCTCATTTCATTTCATTTCTTTATGCCTTGAACTTTATGCATTCATGCTAACTTTTTCAGGTGGTAAGTTACTTTGAGAAGTGGATTTGCCTTCACTTTTCATTTCTCTTTATCTCTTTCATTTACATCTTGCTGGTTTCTTTGAAGTGAACTTGTTCACTTGTGTTCATTCTTTCTCACTTTCTTTCTTTAAGTTACTTATCTTCTTCAATGAAGTAAGTAACTTATTTCTTCTGCTTCTTCCTCCTTTCATCTGCTTCTTCCATTGGTGGCTTCCTTGAAGATCTTTCTCAAGTCTTACAAACCATAGGAACATCCAAGCATGATAATAATTAGGGTTGTGATTAGTCCCCCTTATTTTTTTACCTTTGAGTCTCCTTGAGTCTCTCTTCTCATCTCAATAATCAGAGACTAAACTCTCAAAGTTTTAGGACTTTGGAATTAGTGTTATGTATGCATCCTTCTCTTAGGATGGAGTGTATAACTTTAATCCTAAGTGTTAAACCTTTAATTTATTTAAACCTCTTAATAAATTCACTTAATAATCACTAAGACTTCATCTTGTAACTTGGGCCTTACATTAGGGTTCCATCTCTTCCTTTTGGTTAAGAGGGACTAACCCTAGTGTTTAATGGACAAGTTCCCCTCAAGATAAGTCTTACAAAAATAAAATCCACTTCTTAATCTCATCCCTTAATTAAAATCCACTTAATAAAGGCTTTGTTATCTAATGAATTTAATCCCTAACCATGGATTAATTTGAGGTATCTTCCTCAGCTTAAGTGTTCTCATCTATTATCCTTCTATTAGGATGGTGTAATGAGCCCACTAATCTGTGATTAGAGATTAAACTCATTACTTAACACTAAACAAAAACCCAAAAACATATAATTAATCACAAGTAGGTTAATTGTCTTAATCCTACATCATCATGGAAATTAAGTTGAGATGCTTATCTCATACTTAGGTAGGCTCATTATCCCTAATCACAGGGAGGATATAATGAGTTTATAAGCCTTTGATTTAGGCTTAAGCTCATTAACTTATGCAAAAACACCAAAAACAATAACAAAACTGAAAACACAAAAACAAACAATAATCGTCTCCTTTGGAATTCCTTCCTCATCATCTTCATTCACAAGCGATAACTTGCTTCTTCTGTCTAATGCAAGACAGTTAGCACTCGAGCTAGACGAGTCATACACTTGAGCATAGACAAGCAAGCAGTTCACAGTCAATTTTATCTTCCAGTCTCTTTGAGTCGAACTACGGTGTTCTGACTTCTTCATTGCACAAGAGGATACGTAGGTATAACTTAATTGTTATCGAACAAAAGTCTCTTTGCCATCCCCCCTCTTCCAGCATTCTTTTAAGCCTCAGTTCCTGAGCATTTCACTTCTCTTTTGCACTAACAGTTGTATATTCTCTTCTCAGCTTTTGCACACAGATAGCACATACACCTACCCCTTTAAACACAATCTTTTAAGCGTGGATCCCGTCGAGTACAGTGAACAATCTGGGTGCTAATACCTTCCCCGGTTGTAACTAACCCCCTTTCTCAGTTTCTCCGGTTCGCAACCGTCTTATCCATTTCTTTCTAGGTTTATGCAGCATTACCTTTCCTTCGGGATAAAAATGCCTAGCTGGCGACTCTATTCAGTTTATTTTATTTTCTCCTTTCGCCGACCGTTCGCGTCTGTACCCTATTTGGCCTGGTGTCTTTTCGGGGAAGCGACAGCTTGGCGACTCTGCTGGGGCCCCTAATATTGCAACCAAGGCTTCTGGTTCTTTTTGTGGGTTCCTCCTAGCGCTTGTTTGATTTGTGTTTACGGGGGTGTTATGTGCTACTTGTGCTTATTTATTCATTGCTTTATTTATTGCTTTCTGTACAGCTTTATTTATTGCTTTCATTTACAATTTTATGCATTTCATATTGATTATCATATCATTGGTGTTGGATCGGTGTTTACCTTGGTGGGAGGGATTTTTGAGTGATTAAGGTTCCATATCGGGGACCTGAGTGACACATAGGATAGAGTGGCTTCATATTATTTCTCATTCCATTTTGGTCTGGTGCGGGAATATGAAACACGGTTCAGACATGGGTTTCTTCTTGAGAACTCTGTGCTATGGATTTCCTATAGTACTAGGGCTATCTGGGAAGCCTGCTAAGTCTGTATGACCTTTTTATGACCTTCGGCATCTGAGGTGAATTAGAGGAGGATCTTTTATGGTTATTGTAAACATTGTACCTCTGGGTTAGAAGTGTTTACACCTCTCATAACTGATCCAAGTCTGAGGATCCTTGTTCTAGAACAATACATGTGAGGGGTTGGGATGTTTACTGGTTTGCAGGAACCCTTGGCCTCATCATACCCTGTTACAATTTTAAAGAATGCATCATTTTGGACAGTTCTTATGAAACCCTGGACTTGTGACTCTTTATTTGAGTCCCCCACCTGGTTACTGGTTTTCTAAGCCTGCATCCGGACTTAAACACACATGGACCCTATCAAGGCAGATAACAGATCCAGCACTTGATCACAAACCCTTTGCATATCATTATGCATACATCATTTTGCATCATTTAACATTTGTCTATTTGTTTTATAGGGTATTCACATTGTATCTTTGGTTTGGTTTTGACCTGTTCTACTACTCAGACTTCTTCAGTTATCTTCTCCAGCACCTTCATCAGTTTGTCTTCATTAGAAGCCTTTCTCCAGCTATCTTCATCAGAGATTCTTTACAGCCTTCTTCATTGGTTGTCTTCATCAGAGACTCATCTTCAGCATCTTTTTCAGTGGCTTTCATCAGCAGTTACCTTCAGTCTTCTTCACCAGCATGGACACTTCCAGGAATAGCAACATCACCTATCATTTCTTTGAGCCCACTCTAACAGGCATCAGACAGGTCCGGTCTCTCATTACTCCTGATCATGTCCCTTTATTCAGGGAACATTATGGAGGCATATTGGACATGATCATGGACCTGGATGCATCCCAGTGGAGCATGATCCACACTTGCTTGCAGTTTTATGATCCTCCTCTCAGATGTTTTACTTTCCCAGATTTTCAGCTAGGACCATTGATGGAAGAGTTCTCCATGTTGTTAGGTGTCCCTATCAGAAGAGGGATTCCTTTCAACCCTGAGATGGTTGCTCCCAAGAATGAAGATATAGCTAAGGCCTTGCACTTGGAGCCTACCCTCATTGATCAGAGCATGATCACCAAGGCTGGAATCCCAGGCCTTCACTTGGACTTCTTGACTTCCCAGGCCACCCTACATGCTGCAGTAGGGAAGTGGGATGATGTTTGTGCACTCTTAGCCCTCAGCATATATGGGGTTATCTTGTTTGCAGACGAGCCAAAGTTTGTAAGCAAGAATGCTATTCACATGTTCTTGCTAAGGAACCCAGTTCCTACCCTGCTTGGAGACTTCTATTACTCAGTGCACCAAAGGAATGAGAAGCAAATGGGAAGATTGGTAAGATGCTGTGCACCCCTCTTCTATTGTTGGTTGTTAAGGCACTTGCCGAAGTCTGACACTTTCTTGAATCCTCATCAGCCAAGGAACTGGGCCAAGAGACTGATTGCCGTCACATCAGAAGACATCAGGTGGTGCACTCAGAGCACCAAGGGCAAAGATATCATTACTAGCTGTGGGCAGTATCCCAATGTACCCTTGATTGGAGTAAGAGGTTGCATCAACTACAACCCTTTGCTTTTCAAGAGGCAATTAGGGTATGCTTTGGTACATCCCCCAAGAGGGAAAGATTTGACAGAAACCCTTTATTGTGACATCCAACACAACTCTGCTATTGTCAGACAGGCAGCCTGGGCCTGGGACAACATTCAGACTAAGGGGACAGCTATTCTTGGCAAGTCTAACAACATAGCTTCAGCACAATATCTTGATTGGTCTCGTGTCAAGGGGCAGATCACCCGGATGCCATTCACCTTAGAGGATATACCTGGACCATCAGCAGTGCAGCCTGCAGCCACTGTCAGTTTAGAGGAGTTTGAGAAACTGAAGGAAAGGAATGCTCAGCTCTCTGAAGCCTTGAAGAAGACCCTCTGGGAGAGGAATGACAGCCATATAGATAATGAGAGGTTAGAGAAGCTCTGGGTTGAGCACTTGGCCAAGATTTAGAAGACGGATGACTACATCAGAAAAGCTAGAGTAGGAGAGTTAGTACTGAAGAATGCTTGCAAGGAAGTTAAGACTCAGAAGGCCAGAGCTGAGCATTATTTAGAGGAGAGCCAGGCTAGGTGGATCAGGATCACTGAGGCTCGTGCACAGGAAGATCAAATAGCCCAAGCTAAGATAGAGCAACTGGAGGCTAGTGAGAAGAAGAATCAGGCAACCTTGTTAGTAGCACAGAAGGAGATCTCTGAGCTGAAGCTCCGAGCGGGGTTGAAGAGATCAAAGGATCAGAATAAACATAAGAAATTGACCAATGCCATTGCCACCAGGAACCTCATCATCAGGACTATCATAGAGCCCCCAGTAGGTCCAGTGACTGAGGCTCTCTTGAAGGAAGTCGGGGAAGATGACTTTGGATTGGATGTTTGATTTCCTTGTACTTGTCTTTCCTTTTGTTTGTACTCTTGATTTTGTTGTTGTATTTTAATCCACCATGGGAACTTTGTTGTAATCAAACTATGTATCCTCACATTTTTGTAATGTATGGTTTGTATTATTTTTGTGGGCTTAATCTCTCTTCAACATCAGCATTTCCTCGAGGTCTGGAAAGGTCAAAACCAAAGAACCAAACCGGATACCCTTGGAAGACCAATAGACATCCTGCATTGCATACTAACATTTTCTCTTTGTTTTGTAGGTTTTTGTTTTGTTGTTGTTTCTCACTTTGTTGTGGTTTCAGGAAACATTGCTCGCAGAAGAGTGTTCCCTGTCAATAGAGTGCATCGGTATCCTACAAGAAACAACCTTCCGGGATTACAAATGGATCAAGTTCAGTAAGACTTGACTGATGTGAGGACCCAAATGGCCAATGAGAGGACAAAGATGAGGGCCCAAATGAATCAATTCATGGCAGTTATGACTGGTTTGGCTCAGAGCCAAGAAAGACTGAGAGAGTTAGTCGAGCGGCAAACTCCCTAGGAAAACCATCCAGGTATACGGGGTACCAGTAACAACGATCACGTACAGCCTCGTACTAATCCACCAGAGTTTTGACCTCATTTGAACCCAGACATCAATGCTATAAGAAACACCCAAGGTAACACTGGAGGAAGAGCTTTGCAGGAAGACCCTGACGAAGAACAGTTTACTGTGGTTGGGGCTGGAGATGAAGTTTACGATCGTTGGTTGGATGAAATAGCTGAAAAGCTAAGGTCTCTCGAATCCCAAAACTCTCTGGGTTTTGATGTCATGGACATGGGATTGGTGGAGGGAGTTAGAATTCCTCACAAATTCAAACCTCCTTGTTTTGAAAGATATAATGGTACTTTCTGCCCTCGTACCCATCTTCAATCTTTCCTGGGGATATTGAAATCTTACACCATGGATGAGAAGCTGTGGATGTTTTACTTCGAGGATAGCTTGACAGGGGCATCCCGAGAATGGTACTCCCACTTGACCAGAGCCACAATTAGGAATTGGAAAGACTTGGAAGAAGCTTTCATCCGTCAATATCAGTATAATCTGGACATGGCTCCAAACAGAACCCTTTTGATGGGAATGTCACAATCTTCCCGTGAAAGCTTTAGAGAGTATGCCCAAAGGTGGAGGCAACTTGTTGTTGTTGTTCAACCCCCGATGTCAGAGAGGGAGATGGCAGATATGTTCATGAATACTCTCTAGGGTACCTATATTGACAGATTGGCTGCATTTTCTTCCACCAGCTTTGCAGACATGGTGATAGCTGGGGAAAGAATTGAGAGCTTACTAAAGATGGAGAAGATTTCTGACAATGGTGCCAGTTCAAGCAGTGCAAGGAAGCCATTTGCAGGGCCCCGCAGATCTGGTGAAACAAATTATGTACATGTGGGGAGAGGTAGACCCAATATTTACCAAGATCAATTGCTGTCGTCACTATTCCTACTCCACGTCCACAATATATTCAACAGCCATAGCACTTCCCTCAACAACCACAGTTCCCTCAACAAAGATCTTACAATAATAATAACAATAATCAACAACAACGCCCTTTTCAACAGCGGCCATCTCAGATCAATAGGGTGATTGACCCTATTCCAATGCCATATGCCACACTGCTGCCACAACTCCTAAAGCTTAATCTGGTTGAGTTGAGGACATTGGCTCCACCCGATCCTCAGAACCTTCCAAGAAATTACGATGTTAACGCTAGGTGTGCTTTTCATTCTAATGCACCTGGTCACTCCACAGAAAAATGCAGGGCTCTGCATATGAAGGTCCAGGATCTGGTAGATTCAAAGGCCCTGAACTTTGCACCACCTCCCAATGTCATGAAAAATCCTATGCCAAGCCACGGTGGGCCAAGGATTAATGCTATAGAGGAAGGCTCACCCATTATTTTTATTGAAGATATTGCAAGTATTCAGACACCTCTGGCAGAGGTTAAAGCTCAGCTTTTGAAATGCCAAGTGTTTCCAGGTTGTGAGGCCTGTTGTGAATCTTGCAAGGTTTCTGATAACGGGTATGCAAGCTTGAGGAAGGGAATCAATGGCTTGATTAAAGAAGGCATTATGCAAATAACTATAATAGCTTCTACAACACCAGCAACTCCTTTGTCAACAACAAGTGATTCTTCTATAACTGCAACAACAATTGTTTCTACTGACTCGTCTACAACTTTAGCAACCACTTATTCCATCACTTCAATAAACAACAGTTCCATCTCATCTCCTTCTACAACTTCAGCAATCACTAACAACAACGTCTCCACAGTTACTATTTATTATGACCCTACAACGGTCCCGAACTCCAGCAACTTTCAACAACAATCTGAGCAACAGTTTCAGCAACAAACAAGCTTCAATTCATCACCTCCAACATCCACCAGAAGTCCTATCACCATCTTTTTTGATCCACAAACAATAACAGTGCCTATCTCTGCTGCAGTAAGCCCGGTCACCATCACGGTGCCAGGGCCAATTCCATACGATAAAGACAACGCTGTATCATGGCACTACGGTGCAGACCTTTACTGCAATGAAGAAAAAGTCTTTTTTGATTCTTCAGTTCACACACCCCAAGTGGATAATGTCGGGGGAGGTGGAAGCTTCATCCGAAGCGGACGCCTCTTCGCGTCACAAGCTCCAAGAACCAGCACCGAGGCAAAGGCTGCTGCCAAAGCCAAAGGAAAAGTGTGATACCTGAAGAATCTGCATCTAAAGAGACTCATAAATAATCCTTTGATCAGGATGTGGATGAATTTATGAGAATAATTAAAAGAAGTGACTACAAAGTTTTGGAACAGCTCCATCAGACTCCTTCTAAAATCTCTATCTTATCCCTGCTGTTGTGTTCCGAAGCTCATCGGGATGCACTACTCAAAGTTCTGCATGCTGCCTACGTGCCAAAAGAGATCACAGTGAATCAGCATGAAACAGTGGTGTCTAATGTCAATACTAGCCATGGGCTAGGTTTCACCAATACTTATCTAACAACAGAAGGACGTCACCACAACAAGGCTTTGCACATCACCCTGGAGTGCAAAGGGGTTGTACTCTCTCATGTTCTTATTGACACTGGGTCTTCACTCAATGTCTTACCAAAGAAAGCTCTTGTCAAGCTCGAATATGATGGAATAGCTCTCCGACCAAGCAACCTTTTGGTCAGGGCTTTTAATGGCTCCAAGAGGTCTGTTCTTGGAGAGGTGGAGTTGCCTGTGATAATCGGTCCACAGGTCTTTCAGACTGCTTTCTATGTGATGGACATACAGCCGGCCTACAGCTGTTTGTTGGGTCGACCATGGATTCACGCCGCATGCGCTGTAACGTCGACCCTTCACTAGAAATTGAAATATGAGTGGGAAGGACAGATTATCACCATTTGTGGTGAGGAGGACATCTTTGTTAGCCATCTGGCTACGTACAAATACATTGAGATGGATGGTGAAATCCATGAAACTATGAGCCAGGGGTTCGAGGCCTTGAACGTCAATAAGGCGACGACTGAAGTATTTGCTGCATCCCAGGAGGATAGGATGGGTACTTCAATTGTCTCCTATCAGCAAGCCGAGAAGGTTGTTGAAGCTGGAAATGCCCAAGGCTGGGGCAAGTTGTTTCCAGTAGAGAAGAAGGAGGACAGATTCGGTTTGGGTTACAAACCATTCCGACAAGATCAATCAGAGGCTGCTAAAGAGCCCAAGTTCATCAGTGGGGGGATGCTCACCCCAAATGCTGTTAACAACCTGGAAGACGAGGCGGAAAGCGATCGCAACCTGGAGAGCTGGAAACGTCCAAGGATCCCGGGGCACCAAGTCCTTAACTGCTCTTCCCAGGAAATTATAAGGGTTACTCCTGCAGAGTAATTATTATTTCCTGTCTTTTTTAGCATGCATCAAGTCCTACATCTTGCCCAAGGTGTCAGTACTCATTTTGTAATAGGGTCATATTGTAATTTTGTGCAAATGAATTATCAATGAATATCGAACATCTTTTGCAAACAAGTCTCTTTTTCGCTCACTGTCTTTTCATTTTTCACTTTTGTACAAAACAATAAAATGGCAATGTTTTCAAAATAATAACTTCATTTTCACTTTTTCTAAACAAGATTAAAATTGATCACTAAAACGAACAAATCTCAAACCTTGCAGAGATTACCCTCTAAATTGCACCGACAACAGCATTGCTATGACCTTGTATGACTTCGACAATCCAATTAATCAAGCTGATGAAGGGGTTGAAGAAGACTATGAGTTACCTGAAGAGTTAGCCAGGTTGTTGAGGCAAGAAGAGAAAGTGATTACTCCTCATCAGGAGGAGGTTGAGACAGTTAATCTTGGTACCGAAGAGGATTTGAAAGAATTGAAGATTGGGGTCAGTCTACAAGCTTCAGTAAAAGAACAGCTCATTGACATGCTTCGAGAATACGTCGACGTCTTTGCTTGGTCCTATCAAGACATGCCAGGTCTAGATATGGATATTGTTATGCATAAGCTGCCATTGAAAGAAGATTGCCCTCCAGTGAAGCAAAAACTACGTCGTACTCGCCCAGATATGGCCATAAAGATTAAGGAAGAAGTACAAAAACAATGGGACTCCGGTTTACTTGCTGTAACTAGTTACCCGCTGTGGGTCGCTAATATTGTACCAGTGCCTAAGAAGGATGGCAAAGTACGTATGTGTGTGGATTACCGAGATCTGAACAGAGCTAGCCCAAAGGATGACTTCCCATTACCTCACATTGACGTATTGGTCAACAACACATCTCAGTTCTCGGTGTTTTCCTTCATGGATGTTTTTTTTGGGTATAATCAGATCAGAATGACACCCGAAGACATGGAGAAAACAACCTTCATCACACCTTGGGGCACTTTTTGTTACAAGGTAATGCCTTTTGGACTGAAGAACGCCGGTGCAACTTATCAACGGGCTATGGTGACATTATTCCATGATATGATCCACAAAGAAATTGAATGCTACGTGGATGATATGATTGCCAAGTCCCTTACTGAAGTAGATCATCTGGTGAATCTGATGAAGTTGTTTAAGCGTATGAGAAAGTATCAGCTGAAGTTGAACCCCAACAAATGCACATTCGGGGTACGTTCCCGTAAGTTTCTGGGATTTATCGTAAGTGAAAAAGGAATTGAAGTTGATCCTGACAAAGTCAAAGCCATTCAGGAGATGCCTGCACCTAGGACTGAAAAGGAAGTTCAGGGGTTCTTAGGTAGATTAAACTACATATCAAGGTTCATATATCATCTCACTGTAACCTGTGAGCCCTTTTTCAAACTGTTAAGAAAGGAACAAACGGTCAGGTGGAACGGAGATTGTCAGAAGGCTTTTGACAAGATCAAGGAGTACTTGCAAGAACCTCCAATTCTTATGCCTCCGGTTGAAGGAAGACCTTTAATAATGTACCTGGAAATATTAGAAGGATCAATGGGTTGTGTGTTGGGCCAGCATGACGAGTCTGGTCGAAAAGAGTATGCAATATACTACCTAAGCAAAAAATTTACCGACTGTGAACAATGTTATTCACTGCTCGAGAAAACTTGTTGTGCTTTAGCGTGGGCTGCTCGCCGACTAAGGCAGTATATGTTGACTCACACTACCTTGTTGATCTCAAAAATGGACCCCGTCAAGTAAATATTTGAGAAGCCAGCACTTACCGGAAGGGTTGCAAGATGGAAAATGATTCTGACAGAGTATGACATTCAGTACACATCTCAAAAGGCCATCAAGGGCAGTGTACTGTCTGACTATCTAGCTGAGAAAACTATTGATGAATACCAGCCCATGAGATTTGACTTCCCTGATGAAGACATCATGTACCTAAAAGCAAAAGATCATGAAGAGCATGTTCACACTGAAGGGCCTAGCCCAGAAGAAGAGTGGACGATGATGTTTGATGGGGCTGTCAATATGAATGATCGCGGAGTTGGTGCAGTGCTCATTACACCTAAAGGAGTTCATATGCCTTTCTCGACAAGACTCAGTTTAGCCTGCATTAACAACGAAGTTGAATACGAAGCCTGTATCATGGGTCTTGAGGAATCCATTGACCTCAGGATCAAGACATTGAATGTATTCAGAGATTCAGCTTTGGTAATCAATCAGACCAACAGTAAATGGTACACTCACCAAGAGCATTTGATTCCATACTGTGACTACACGAGAAGATTATTGACTTTCTTCACAACAGTCAAACTTGAGTACATCCCTCGAGACGAAAATTAGTTCGCAGATGCTTTAGCTACCATTTCCTCCATGATCAAAGTTCAAACTGCCAATTATGTGTCTCGGATTTCGGTATCCAAAGTAGACCGACCAGCATACGTATTCTCCGTGGACATTGTTAAAGACGACAAGCCTTGGTTCCATGACATCAAAAGCTTCTTAGAGGATCAGACATACCCACTTGGGGCATCATCCAATGATAAGAAGACATTAAGAAGACTGGCTGGTAGTTACTTCCTTAATGTTGATGGTTAATTATACAAGCGAAACTTCGACATGGTTCTTCTCAGATGTGTTGATAAGAAAGAAGCAGACTTTCTAATGCACGAGGTGCATGAAGGATCCTTCGGTACCCATGCTAGAGGACATAAAATGGCTAAGCAATTATTAAGATCAAGTTACTACTGGATCACAATGGATGCAGACTGTTGTGCCTATGCCAGAAAGTGCCACAAATGCCAGATATTTGAGGATAAAGTGCATGTGCCTCCGAATCCTTTGAACGTGATGTCTTCACCCTGGCCCTTTGCCATGTGGGGCATTGACATGATTGGAAAGATCGAACCGACTACTTCAAATGGACACAGATTCATCCTGGTAGCTATTGATTACTTCACCAAGTGGGTTGAAGCAGCTTCGTATGCAAACGTCACCAGACAAGTGGTAGCCAGATTTCTGAAAAGAGACATCATCTGTCGATATGGAGTACCCGAGCAAATCATTACTGATAATGGTTCGAATTTGAACAACAAAATAATGGCAGAACTGTGTCGGGACTTCAAAATCCAACATCACAACTCTTTTCCTTACAGGCCAAAGATGAATGGTGTTGTTGAGGCAGCTAACAAAAACATCAAAAAGATTGTGCAGAAGATGGTGATTACTTACAAAGACTGGCATGAAATGCTACCATTTGCCTTGCATGGGTATTGAACCTCAATCAGAACGTCTACTGGGGCAACACCGTATCAACTTGTGTATGGTATGGAGGCAATCCTACCCGTTGAAGTTGAACTACCCTCCTTGCGGGTAATGATGGATGTAAAGCTGAATGAAGCAGAATGGGTCCGATCTCGGTACAATCAACTGAATCTGATCAAAGAGAAGAGATTAGCAGCAATCTGTCATGGGCAGTTATATCAGAAAAGAATGAAGAAAGCCTTCGATCAGAAAGTCAGGCTTCGGGAATACCAAGTTGGAGATCTTGTGCTGAAAATATTTCTTCCTCCTCATACAGACCACAGGGGCAAGTGGACTCCTAATTACGATGGCCCATTCATAGTAAAGAAAGTTTTCTCTGGTGGCGCACTGATGCTCACTACTATGGATGGTGAATATTTCTTTTCCCCTATGAATTCAGATGCAGTTAAAAAATACTTCTCATAAATGACCCGCTGGACATAAAAACAGAATGTAAGTCCAGGCAAAAATAGGGCATCCCGGCGAGTCAAATACAGAATAAAAGACTCGGGAAAAAATAAGGGAAAATTCAAAAATGTACACCCGCTGAGTTGAAAAGCCGCATTGGACAGCTCAGGCAAAAATGGGTATTCCGGTGGATTGAAAACCTAAAAGGGCGATCCACGCAAAATCAGGGAATAAGCGAACAATTGCATTCTGAATTTGTCTGTATCACTCACAACACGGCAAGCTTCGAAAGGATAAAGCATCAGTCAGAATCAACCTTCTTCAGAAAGCAAGATGAGAAGAACGTCAAGGTCATACAGGTCATAGCAAAAGAAGTTCACCGGAGCATCGTCAACATTGCCAGCACTTTTACTTTTCTCAATTTATAGCAATCTCCTTATTCCAGGGGATTTGTTTCCTTGACTGTATTTGCCAATTCAGGGCACCCAGATTAATAAAATCATAATTTTCAGTCACATCTCTTTTTGTACATTTTTGTTTCGTTTGCAAAATGTCCAATATTCATAATAAGTACTTGCATAAAACAAATGAGCCATTTTCTCTTGTCTTAACTGATTGCAGGTACTCAATACGCAGCATGGGGCAAATACTTCAGTCGGAGTTGTCAAAGTCTCCTCATCCCTAGCACAGGTATATTCAACAGGAGCATCCCCAGCCAAGTTCCCCACAGAGTTTCCATCCTCTCCCCAGAAGAGCAATGCCTAAAACTCTTGCACAACAAGTTGACGAAAGCTTCCTTTTCCCTAGCTGAGTTCTCCTTACAGGGTAGATCAACCAGTGATCTATTTCCCCAAGCAGAGCTATATCTCCTAACAGATCTACGATGATCTCTTCCCCAGCTGGGATATCCCTCTAAGTAGATCAGCCAGAGATCTTTGTCACAGCAGGATCCAGATCCTGGATCATTTCATCTTTTGCATAATCATAGCATTCACATCATAAATCACCTAAATAAGTGTAGCATTCCGTCTAATACGGAGCATTACGGCAAAAATCAAACATTTGCATGATCACAAGCCAGGTTCGAGCTAGTCACCTGCAATTACCAACAATATTTCATCAGTAATATATATAAGCTCACATCCCCTGCAAATAAAAGCCAAAGCGTCCCCTTTGCACTCTCCAACGCCAAATGCCTGTTCATATATACCTTTTTCGACACTCGTCAGTGTCGTATTATTCCCCGCAGAAATAAAGCCAAAAGCACCTCCTTTTCACTCTCACAGATACCTATACATACTCTTTTGACACTCGTCCGTGTCACTATTCCCCAGCAAGTTGAACACTCGTCCGTGTCTTGCTCATACTTCGCCAACAAACCAGCACTCATACTTATATAGAAAGTCTCTGATATTCGTCCGTATCTTGTATATATATATCACTCCTTAAACAGATTTGACTCTCGTACTTGTTCTTTGTTAACCAGTTGGTACTCGTCTGTATCATCATCTCTGAACACGCGTCAGCGTTTGTTTCTACCGATACTCGTCCGTATTGTGGTCTTAAGGATGCTTGTCTGCATCTTTAATCTATACACAACGGTAAGACACTTATACCTTTTATTCTTGAGCGAAAGCACTCGTCCGTGTTTACCATTCCTCAGTAAGTTACCAACAAAACAAATTTTCTTCTATCCGACATTCGTCCTATGTCGTGATACTTTTGACAGTCGTACCCTTCCAGGTGATCGTCCTTCACCTTTGGATGACCGTCCCTCATCCCTTCCCCAATGGAGTCCCCATTAGTGGAACCTTTTTCTATCCGACATTCGTCATATGTCGTGATAAAGAGCAGCCGTCCCTGCTAGGTGATCGTCCTTCACCTTTTGATGATTGTCCCTCATCATTTCATCTGATGGCCGTCCCCATCGTTGATCTTGTTATCCAACATTCATCCTATGCCGTGATAAACCCCGAGAGTAGCCGTACCCTGCTAGGTGATCGTCCTTCACCTCTTGATGACCGTCCTTCATCATTTTGTCCGATGGCCGTCCCCATCGTCGACCTTCTCTATCTGACCTTCATCCTATGTTGTGATAAAGAGCAACCGCCCCCTACTAGGTGATCGTCCTTCACCTTTGATGATCGTCCCTCATCATTATTTCATTTATTCTTTAACCCGATGGCCGTCCCCATCGTTGTTAACTTTACTTTTCAAGCTTGATGGTTGTCCCCATCATTTCCTTACTTCAATCCCCAAAGAACCTTATCTCCTTACTTGATGGCCGCCCCGTCATGGTCTCTTTATTTCCCCAGCTTGTCGGCCGTCCCCGTCATTGCTTTACTTGCCAATTTATCCCCACCAGTCGTCCTCTGCTCGATGTTCGTCCTCTATCGCCTTCATTTGATAATTATATTATACTGTCTTTTACAATTTATATCCCTTTTCTTCTTTTATCCAGCGAGTGCAAATTTTGGACTGTCTTTGGTATTCAACCACAAGTTATCTTGTTTGTCTGTTAAGTCAGGCGCTTACATACTGCACAGCTAACTTATGCTTGAATAGGGGCAGATGTAAACACCCCAAATTTTCCCTCACCCACATCACACCATGGCTTGTTTCATATGCATAAGCATACTACTTCATATTGAATAATTGTTTCATATGCATATTTCAACTTCATCTGCATCTAGGGTTTGTGATCTAGGCAATCCAAGGATCCATCTGAGCCATCCCAAAGGTCTCAAAGCTTACCAATATGGTCCATGTGTGTTCTATCATCATATTATATCCCTCAAGGTTCATGGAAGTCAAGAAATCACAAGAACTGGTAAGGCATGGAAGCAGAGCTAGGGTTTTCACTACACAGATGACCAAAATTAAGGTTTTGGTTTCAAAGGCCTCAACTCCAAATTTTTGGGCCATTCTTGTTTCTAATGTTCTTAAGATGTTATAAGGATCATGTGTACCAAGTTTGATGAAGAAATTCATTGTGGAAGTCATTTGTTCACTGGGTAACTTCTTGAGCAAGTTAAGTCAAAATCAGGGCATCTGAGGCCCCCAACAATGGAACCAAAGGGGTATTTTCATCAAATTGAAGTTCTATTATCTTTATTTGATCTTAGAAGTGGTTGGAAGTTCACAAGATTGAAGAATTTTGAGCCATTTTCAAACTTGCCAAAAATGGAAATGACTTGTAATGGAAACTTTTCATTTTGGGAAAGTTTTTCAATCTCCTATTTCTCAACCAAAAATGCTTCAAATGAAAAATTTGTGGTCATGAAAGTTGTAGATTAGGTCTTTCCCTTTTCAAAACGTACAAGCACATGTCTTGATTCATCCTAGAACTCAAGATATGGCCTTTCAAAGTTGGCAAAAATCCTAAAATTTCAAGTTTCATGTCAAAGAGGGATTTTGCAAATTGGCATGTTAAGTTATTCTAATGACTTCAATTGTGTACAAACACTTCATAACATGATCAAACAACTTCAAAGCATCAAAATTGGCCCAAAAATTGGATCATTTCATGCCTTGAATCACAAGAAACACCAAAGAGGGATTTTTGCAAAACCACTTGCCAAGACCTCAAATGACCTCTAATGGACCACTAAGCCTCATAACATGTTCATACAACTTGCCAAGATCAGAATTGGGCCCTTGACCTAGGGTTTTTATGGCTTGTGAATCAAGAAACAACAAAGAGGGAAAAGTTGCAAGAGCCATGCTACCACTTGCCTCAGTCATTACAACTGCACAAAAACAATCAAAAGGCCTTCCTTGATCCATGCTGAGCCCAGCCATGCCCCTAATCCAGCTCTGACTCGTGCCATGCCTCAAGTACACCTAAGCTTGACTTTTTGCAAAATCACTCATACCAATCAAGCTCGGCCACCACCCACTCTCTGACCAATCAAGACATGATATACAAACATTATGGAACCACAACACACAATGCCTGAAGCCTGAAACACACCCAAGCTCAGATTACACAATATCCCCTCAAAACTGCATCTCTTCGAATCTCCCAACTCAGCCATCAAAACTTCAAAATTCTTTCTCCAATCATCTCCACACAACCCTAGGATCATTTCCCACCCCTCACATTGGCCTGAAACCATCTCAAACAAAAACACGATTTCAGCTTCCTCTGAACTAAAACCTCAAAAACAGCCAATATAAACTTGTTTCAAGTTTGCCAGAAACATCAAGGGGTTCATTGGAGTGGAAAAGCACCAAGGAAGTGGCCAGAAAGCTCCATATAGCAAAGCTTCATCTCAGGTATACCTCAAGAACATTTTTTCCAGAAATGTATTTTTAAGTTCTTAGATGAATCTTCATGATGTGCTGATGATCCTGATGTGTTTAATTTGCAAAATGATTGAGTATTAAGCATGTATGAGTTCTCTGAAAGTTTTTTACCTAAGAATGTTTTGCTTGGATTAGCCCTTTTGATGCGTGATAAATGAATTTTGTTTGGGGATTTAGGTTCAGTGATGTATGGGGATCATTTATGGGCAGAAAAATTAGGTTTTAGAAGCTTGAGTAGAGAGATAGCATTTTGGTTCGTCGGAGAAGATGACTGGAACACTGTTCCGGTCATCTAAAAGTTGTTAGGGTTTAATCCTGTAATTAATGACCAATTTGAATTTTGGCCGTTGATGTGTTTCACGCGCGTTGGTGGATGGCCCAGATGCATTCAGTTAACCCTAATCCATTAATTAATTAGTTTAATTAGGATTAATTAGTTAATTTAATCAGAAGCAATCTCAACCCTTGAAACGCGTGCATAGTCAATCTTCATTTCCCCAGTTCAAATCTCAGCCATAGGATCTGATTACTTTGCATTTTATTTGTTTTTTATTTCTTTTCTTTGTATTTTATTTCATATAATTATTAAAAATACCAAAAAGCTTTCAAAAAATATTTCCTTTTGCATTTTTGTTTCAAATATTTTTCTTAATCAGAAAATGATTTTTATTTTATTTTTTGCATTAAAAAAGTATTTTTAAATTTTTATTTAATTAATTAATTCATTTTAATTAGTTAAAAATACATTTAGGTATTTAAAAATCACCAAAATAAATCAAAGAGCATTCTTAGACATTTAGAAGCATTTACAAACTCACCTTACAAATTTTGTTTTGGTTTTGATCATACTTTGAGATTTTTCAATGAATTAGGGTTCTTAAAAAGTTCATTTTTCTAACCCTAGTTTCAAAAATTCATAACCCTAGAACCAAGTTGAGTTTGTGAATGATTCTTTTTGCATTGTTCTATGCATGTCTTCTAGCATCCAAAAACATTTTTGTTTCATTTTTACCTTGCATTTTCAAATTATTTGGCATTTTACATTGAAGATCACCCAAAATACCTAGGTAACTTAGAAAATCCATAACTTCTTCTAGGTTTAGCTTCTGACCTCCCCCTTTTGATGGTAACCTAGTATAGGTCTAGGGTTCCTTTGAGTGCATTTTCAATTTTTTATCTTGTGCATTGCTTCTGGTTTGCTCATGTGCATCTCATACTTCCATAAAACCCTAATTTTACATGTTCATTTGCATTCATCTTGCATATGCATCCATATATGAACTTGCCATGACATTTCATGCATCCATATGTCATCTTAGACATCTTAGGACATGTTAGAATCATGCTTGATCATTTCTTCATTCATTTTCCATGATTTGAATTCATTTCCTTTCATTAACTTTCATGAACTTTCAAACTTCAAAGCATGCTTACATGACATCTCATCTTTGTATGATCTTACATATGCACTTTGTATGCCTTGGCATCATCTCACATGACATTAACATTTGCATAACACTTCTTACTTTGGTCATTTCATTTCATCTCATCTCATTTCATTTCATTTCTTTATGCCTTGAACTTTATGCATTCATGCTAACTTTTTCAGGTGGTAAGTTACTTTGAGAAGTGGATTTGCCTTCACTTCTCATTTCTCTTTATTTCTTTCATTTACATCTTGCTGGTTTCTTTGAAGTGAACTTGTTCACTTGTGTTCATTCATTCTCACTTTCTTTATTTAAGTTACTTATCTTCTTCAATGAAGTAAGTAACTTATTTCTTCTGCTTCTTCCTCCTTTCATCTGCTTCTTCCATTGGTGGCTTCCTTGAAGATCTTTCTCAAGCCTTACAAACCATAGGAACATCCAAGCATGATAAGAATTAGGGTTTTGATTAGTCCCCCTTAGTTTCTTACCTTTGGGTCTCCTTGAGTCTCTCTTCTTATCTCAATAATTAGAGACTAAACTCTTAAAGTTTTAGGACTTTGGAATTAGGGTTATGCCTGCATCCTTCTCTTAGGATGGAGTGTATAACTTTAATCCTAAGTGTTAAACCTTTAATTTATTTAAACCTCTTAATAAATTCACTTAATAATCACTAAGACTTCATCTTGTAACTTAGGCCTTACATTAGGGTTCCATCTCTTCCTTTTGGTTAAGAGGGACTAACCCTAGTGTTTAATGGACAAGTCCCCCTCAAGATAAGTCTTACAAACATAAAATCCATTTCTTAATCTCATCCCTTAATTAAAATCCACTTAATAAAGGCTTTTTTATCTAATGAATTTAATCCCTAACCATGGATTAAGTTGAGGTATCTTCCTCAGCTTAAGTGTTCTCATATATTACCCTTCTATTAGGATGGTATAATGAGCCCACTAATTTGTGATTAGAGATTAAACACATTACTTAACACTAAACAAAAACCCAAAAACATCTAATTAATCACAAGTAGGTTAATGGTCTTAATCCTACATCATCATGGCAATTAAGTTGAGATGATTATCTCATACTTAGGTAGGCTCATTATCCCTAATCACAGGGAGGATATAATGAGTTTACAAGCCTTTGATTTAGGCTTAAGCTCATTAACTTATGCAAAAACACCAAAAACAATAACAAAACTGAAAACACAAAAACAAACAATAATCGTCTCCTTTGGGATTCCTTCCTCATCATCTTCATTCACAAGCGAGAACTTGCTTCTTCTGTCTAATGCAAGACAGTTAGCGCTCGAGCCAGACGACTCATACACTTGAGCATAGACAAGCAAGCAGTTCACAGTCAATTTTATCTTCCAGTCTCTTTGAGTCGAACTACGGTGTTTTGACTTCCTCATTGCACGAGAGGATACGTAGGCATAACTTAACTGTTATCAAACAAAAGTCTCTATGTCATCCCCCTCTTCCAACATTCTTTTAAGCCTCAGTTCCTGAGCATTTCACTTCTCTTTTGCACTAATAGTTGTATACTCTCTTCTCAGCTTTTTCACACAGATAGCACATACACGTACCCCTTTAAAAACAATCTTTTAAGTGTGGATCCCGTCGAGTACGGCGGACAATCTGGGTGCTAATACCTTCCCAGGTTGTAACTAACCCCCTTTCTCAGTTTCTCTGGTTCGCAACCGTCTTATCCATTTCTTTCTAGGTTTTTGCAGCATTACCTTTCCTTCGGGATAAAAATGCCTAGTTGGCGACTCTATTTAGTTCATTTCATTTTCTCCTTTCGCCGACCGTTCGCGTCTGTACCCTATTTGACCTGGTGTCTTTTCGGGGGAGCGACAACAACCAATATACATCACGACACCAATACATCATGTCTACATATCATTAGGTAATTCTCTGCAATTAAATCATTAATCTTTCACTTCCAGGGCTCGCTAACCGACCCCCCCCTTGTTCGCTAAGCGGCCTCCTATCGGGTTGGGAAAAGTTTAGGTTTTTAACTGCTCGCTAAGCGGGCAAGGCAGATTTTAGTATCCAAACCCTGCGATGACAACAAAACTTCTGCTTGGATTTTTCACTTAAAAACCAGTTTTTCATCATTTTTAATCACAAATTTCATTATAGAACCTATAACAAACACACATAATTCATTTACAACACACAACACATATCAATTCATCAATAATCCCTCAATTCTACTCATCAAATCCTAGGTTTTTCCCTAAAACCCCAATTATCCCCATTACCTAAACTCTACATCAAGAACATTGAAAGGCGATACTCCCCATACCTTAGAGTGAAGCTTTTCTACAGTCTTTTCTCAAAAACTCCGGAAAATTCTTCAAACCTAGCCTCTCTTCTTATTCCTCAGATCTTTCTCCCTTCTCTTCCAAATGCGATCGTAAAAACTGGTCGTATTCCAAAACCCTAAACTTCCTTTTGTCAATCTTACCCCTAGGACCCCAAATATGTTTTCCCCATCATATCCTTACTAATTCTCCACAAAAGACCATTATACACCTTACACTTCTAATTCTCTTTTTATTTAATTAAATAATAATATTCAACTAAATAACTTATAATATCCATTTAATCTTATAAATCAACAATTTCATCATAACAACACTAAAACACATCACTACATGCCATAAATTCATAAATAATTACCAATAATTAAAATTATGAATTTTAGAGCGTTACAACTCTCCCTCACTTTAAGAATTTTCGTCCTCAAAAATTTACCTGAAGCAAACAAAGTTAGATACGACTCCTTCATCTGATCTTCATGTTCCCAAGTCCAACTTTCACTTGCTGGTCCACCCCACAATACCTTTACCAAGGCAATCTCTTTTTCTCGTAATTGCTTCATTTATTGGCCATCTATCCGCAATGGTAATGCCTCAACAGTTAGGTTATCCCTTACTTGTACATCATCCATCTGAATCACATGCGACAGATTGCATACATACTTCCTCAATTGCGACACGTGAAACACATCATGCAAATTCTCAAGCAATGGTGCTAACGCAATCCGATATGTCACTGCTCTGATCCTTTGTGAAATCTGATACGGACCAATAAAACACGAAGTGAGCTTTCTAAACTTTAAAGCTCATCCGACACTAGTCACTGGAGTAACTCTCAAGAACACATGGTCTCCCTCTTGGAACTCAAGATCTTTCCTCCTCTTATCATGATAACTCTTTTGTCGACTATGAGAAGCCTTCATTCTTTCTTGTATCATCTTAATTTTCTCAGTTGTTTCCTGCAAGATCTCAGTTCCAAGCACTGCACTTTCGTCTGATTCATACTAACACAAGGGAGTCTGACATCGTCTACCATACAACACTTCATACGGTGCCATTCCAATACTAGCATGATAATTATTATTGTAGGTAAACTCAACCAACGACAAATGGCAATCCCAAGATCCTCTTTGATCTAGCACACAAGCTCTCAGAAAATCCTCTAAAGATTGGATAGTCATCTTTGTCAGACCATATGTCTTTGGATGATAAGAAGAGCTCATCCTTAACTTAGTACCCAAGGCGTCTTGCAAACTCTACCAAAACCTTGATGTAAACTACATATCTCTATCTAATATGATACTCGACGGTATCCCATGCAACTTCACAATCTTTTCAATATACATCTCGGCTAGCTTATGCATAGAATGATTAATCTTCATCGACAAGAAATGGGCCGACTTAGTCAATCTATCCATGATCACCCGAGTCGAATCATTTCCCTTAGCAGCTTTCAGCAAACTCGTCACAAAATCCATGGAAATGTTATCCCACTTCCATTCTAGAATATTCAACGGCTGCATCATACCCGACAGATTTTGATGTTCAATCTTTGACTTTTGGCAATTCAAACACGCATACACAAATTCTGCAATGTCCTTCTTCATACCTTGCCACCAAAATAATTTCTGCAAATCATGGTACATATTTGTAGCACCAGGATGCATATTCAGTCTACTTCGATGTCCTTCTTCTAAACTACTCTTCTTAATTTTCGGAACATCTGGAATACACACTCTATCTCGGAATCTCATCACACCATTCTCATCAATTTGGAATTCACCTCTGTTACCTTGGTTAATCAAAGTCAACTAATCAACCAACTTCAAATCAGATTGTTGTCCTACTCGGATCCTCTCCACAATTTCATTCGTAAACTTCAGCATTACCAACTTCACACTATCGGAAGTAGTCTCACACAACAAACTCATGTCTCTGAACCATTTAATAATTTCGAGTTCTTTCACCATAAGCATTGACATATGCAATGTCTTCCTATTCAGAGCATCTGCAACCATATTCGCCTTACCATGATGGTAATTCAAATCAAAATCCTTCAAAAATTCCAACAACCTTCTCTGCCTCATATTCAGTTCCTTCTAATCAAACAGATATTTTAAACTCTTATGATCACTGAACACTTAAAATTTTGAACAAAGAGATAATGTCTCCAAATCTTCAACACAAACACCACAACTGCCAACTCTAAATCATGTGTATGGTAATTCCTTTCATGAACTCTCAGTTTCCTAGAAGCATAAGCAGACACTTGACCATTCTACATCAAAACTCCTCCAAGTCCCATATTTGACGCATCACAATACACCACGAACGACTCATTCAGATTAGACAAAGTCAACACTGGAACATTTGTCAATTTCTTCTCCAACTCTACAAAACTCTTTTCACACGCAACATCCCACACATAAGCTTGACCCTTTCGAGTCAACTGAGTCAAAGATAGCGCCAACTTCGAAAAGCCCTCAATGAACTTTCGATAATAACCTGACAATCCTAGAAAACTTCTAATCTCAGTAGAAGACTTAGGAGTCTCCCAATGTAACACCGCATCAATCTTCAACGAATCCACAACAATTCCACTGCTGGGAATTACATGTCCAAGGAAACTCACTTCTTGCAACCAGAACTCACACTTTGACAACTTAGCATTCAACTTCTTCTCTCACAACACTTTCATCACAATCCTGAAATGCCCTGCATGTTCCTCTTCTGTCTTGGAATAAATCAGGATATCATCAATAAAAACTACCACAAATTTATCCAAGTACTCGTGGAAGATTTGATTCATGTACTCCATGAACACACCGGGTGCATTGGATATACCAAACGACATCACAGTGTACTCATAATGACCATATCTCATCCTAAAAATTGTCTTTGGAATATCATCAGACTTAACACAAATTTGATGGTAACCAGATCTTAGATCAATCTTGCTGAACACACAAGCTCCTACCAACTGATCCATTAAGTCGTCGACCCTCGGAAGTGGATACTTATTTTCTTAATAGTAACCTTGTTCAACTTCCAATAATTAACACACAACCTCACACTACCATCTTTCTTCTTGACCAACAACATAGGAGCACCCAACGAAGAAACACTAGGTCGAACTAACTTCTTTTCTAACAATTATTCCAGTTGTTTCTTCAACACACTAAATTCCAAAGCAGACATCTGACACGGAGCCATAACACATGACTTGTACCAGGTAATAAATCACTGCAAATTCAACTTCATGTTCTGGAGGCAAATCACTTATGTCCTCCAGAAACACAACTGGAAATTCTTGAACAACTGGTAGTTCAACACTCTAAGTATTCCCTTCGACTTACAATGATGCAAACATTGTAAACATCTGAACTTCATCTTCTAGCATTTCATCCATTTGCTTAGCCGACAAGAACATCAATTCACCATGATCACCAAGTTCAGGAAACTCCATAGTCTTCGTATAACAATTGATATGCACAAAGTTGAACTCTATCCAGTTCATTCCAAGAATAACATCCATTTGGTGCAAGAGTAAGCACACCAGATACATCAAGAAGTCCATCTCAAAAATGGTCAAAGGACACTTCAAACACACAAACTTGGTAGTAACATAACCATTAGCTAGCGTTTCTATTACCATACCACCATTCATACTAGACAATGTCAAACCCAACTTAGTAGCACATTCAAGAGAAATAAAGGAATGTGTAGCACAAGTATCAATAATTGCAATCAACTCAACACCATTAATAAATCATGTACCTCAAATCAAGTTATCCTTAGGAACTTCAGAACCACTCAAAGTGAACACTCTACCATTGGTCTGAGTAGCAGTAGCCGTCTTCTTAGGCTTCTGACATTGGGTGTTGATATGCCTCTGTTCACCATAGTTAAAGCAAGTTGGACCTTCATTTGGGTCGTCACCAACCTGATGACCTCTCTTGCCCCACATGTAGCATCTCACCACTATATTGTTGCACACATCAAACTTGTGACTGGATTCTCCATATTTGTAGCACTTGGGAGGAACAGAACCTACTCCCCACTTGGCTTCTTCCCATTTAAAACCTTCTGCTTCCCTTTTTCAGCTGGAGTAACATAAGGATTTCCTCGAAACTGTTCTTTCTCTTTCTTCTCACTCAATTGCTTATAGTGAGCAGATCGAGCTCAGATATCTTCATCATAAATCCTGCTTTTATACACCAACTCATCATAGCTACAGATCTGTTGACATCCAATCCCCTGTTTAATCTCTGGTCTCAGCCCATTCTCAAACTTGAGACACTTAGAAAGTTCAGCATCAGCACGATTTTAGTGAGGATAATACTTCACTAGCCTCTCGAACTTAGCAGCATACTCTGCTACCTTCATATTTCATTGCTTCAACTCAAGAAACTCCGCCTCCATATTACCATGAGCATCTTTGGGAAAATACTTTCCCAGAAACTCCCTCCTGAACATTGTCCAAGTCACCACAGTACCGGCATCCTCCAAAAGCTGACAGGTATTATCCCACCAGTGCTCAACCTCCTCAGACAACATATGGCTACCAAATTGTACCTTTTGCGCATCTGCGCACGTCATCCCTTTGAAAATATTGTCAATCGCCTTGAGCCACTTCTATGAGCTCTGCGGGTCATGATCTCCTTCAAAAACTAGCGGATTATTCCCCTGAAACTTCTCCAAAGCATTAAACTCATCTTGTTAGTTGTTTCAAGTTGTAGCCTCAGGAAGTGCTGCAACAACTTCAGCAAGAGCATTATGTTGTTTCCAGCCATTCTGCATAACACTCATAACATCATAAAAGAAAAATAATTGTTAACAAGTAATGATTGACAACAAACCGACAACAACAACAACAACACTTGGTCGGACATACCGACCTGCTCTGATACCACGGATGTAACACCCTTTTTACCACACATCAAAATATAACATGATTATTCAATAAAATCAGAGTATCATCAAAAAGGGTATCATATTTCTTCTTTTAACAAACATCAAAAACATCATCATTATGTCATGTCCCGTAACACGGGTTACCACATATATTCACATCAAAATGCCAATGTTATTACATAGCGGATAATAAGTCATCAACTTCATCAATAATATAAATAAAATTCAAAGTTTAATTCAAAACATCATTAACTCAAATAATCTTTAACGGCTAGTATCAACTCAAAAGTAAAACAATGTGAACACAATAGCTCTCAAGCGTTCCCATCCCGAGGTTACATGACATAGAGCATGACACCGCACCTAACTAAATAAACGACAAAATAAATAACACTCTAAGCTACATCCATGCACCAAGTTTATTTTTGAGTATCTACAGGATGGCATAATAGACCATCACCAAAGGCATGCAGGGTGAGTAATCACGAATCAATATAATTGACATAAAGTAACGATAATCATGCAACATTCGTCATATAGCAATATATCCTAATTCTTGCCCATCACATCATAAAACTCATCAAACATCTACTCAACAGATATGCATCATGCTATGCCACCAAGAATGAAATGCAACTTCATAAATGCATGTGGTACCGATTTTAACATGTGATCGACATTGGGCCATCTAGCCTCCACAAGGGAGCATAACATATATAACATAACCCCGATCCACATTATGGGGTCGAAGCCTCCAACAACATAGGGATGCCATGAATGCAACGATACAAAAATCCAACATATAATCAATATGCATCTTAACTTCATTTCTATCATGAAATGATCACTAAAACATCAATAGAAATCATGGCAACCAATATAATACATCACGAAACCAATACATCATGTCTACACATCATTAGGTAATTTTATGCAATTAAATCATTAATTTTTCACTTCCAGGGCTCGCTAAGCGACCCATCTATTCGTTAAGCGGCATCCTCTCGGGTTGGGTAAAGTTCAGGTTTTTAACTGCTCGTTAAGCGGGCAAGGCAGATTTTAGCATCCAAACCCTGCGATGACAACAAAACTTCTGCTATGATTTTTTACTCAAAAACCAGTTTTTCTTCATTTTAAATCACAATTTTCAATATATAACCTATAACTAACACACATACATCATTTACAACAAAACACACATCAATTCATCAATAATCCCTCAATTCTACTCATCAAATCCTATTCCCTAAAACCCTAACTATCCCCATTACCTAAACTCTACATCAAGAACATTCAAAGGAGATACTCATCATACCTTATAGTGAAGCTTTTCTACAGTCTTTTCCCAAAAACTCTGGAAAATTCTTCAAACCTTAGTTTCTCTTCTTGTTCTTCAGAGCTTTCTCTCTTCTCTTCCAAATGCGATTGTGAAAACTATCGTATTCCAAAACCCTCAACTTCCTTTTGTCAATCTTACCCATGGGACCCCAAATATGTTTTCCCCATTATATCCTTACTAATTCTCCATAAAAGACCATTATACCCCTCGCACTTCTAATTCTCCTTTTATTTAATTAAATAATAATATTCAACTAAATAACTTATAATATCCATTTAATCTTATAAATCAACAATTTCATCATAACAACACCAAAACACATCACAACATGCCATATATTAATAAATAATTATCAATAATTAAAATTATGAATTTTAGGGCGTTACAATCTCTTTCAACCTTAGGAACAGAACTAGGAGGTTCCTCATCAGGAACATGTGTCTCTAAGACATACAGCTTTCTGTCATGTTTGAGGATAATCCTCAGATTTTGGTGCCAATCCAAAAAATTTGTCCCAGAAAATTTGTCCTTATCAAGGATTAATTGCAAAATGTTATTAGAGGTGTTCGTTATCATGGTAATCTATATTAAAAGATGGTGGAGATATTAGTATCATTAAACATATTCAATTAGGCCTTTAATTAAATATGCTCCCACTATTTTACTCAAAACAAATGACCCTCATCATTTGATTCGGAAAATCCCGTTGGAAGATTTTCTAGTGGATCGAGATCCATATTTCGCAATGTTTTAAGTCAATGCTAGGCTGGTTACACAAAACTCGGCTATTTAGGTAGGAACTCCTTCCAATTGCATCCAATACAATTCTCGAATATTTCAGTTGGGTGAATAACTCCTTATTCCAATCCATCATATGGATCATTCCCAAATTTTGCTTCTAAACGTATATAATCTTATTATATTTTGTTCAGTTAAGTTTGACCCATTAGTTTAGAAATTGGGTATTACATTTATCCCATCGCACCTTATTAATATAGAACATGCACCTCACATTAGGCGAAACCTACAATATTCGATACTAGTCTTGATGAGTTCTAAAACTTGGAAAGCAAAAACTTAATATTAGTTTTGAGGGAATTTTAATTAGTTTGATCTCACGGCTTGTTTATCATATAAATTATCCTCACACATGCATCAACATACATACAATATATATCAACATACATACAAATGAAACAGTTATGGCCCCTAGTGCAATTGTTCTCCCAAGCCAATGAGAGAACTTAAGATAAACCTAATAACGATCTTCACTTATCCAAGCAAGATCTCCAAGGTTGTCCTTCTTTGTTTTATAGTCTTTTCTTTCTTCATAATAATACATTACATAAAGGAAACTCGTTTTACATACGAGGAAGTGAGATGAGAAAAGAAGTTACATGATGAGAATAAGAGAGAGGCACGACACACAAGTCGTATTTATAAAATCCAAAATAAAAAATAGAGTAAGGCCATAACTGATCACCATAAGAAAAATAATAAAATAATTTTATTATTATTAATTTAAATCATGTTAATTAAATAATTCAAATTAAATTTTCGGTAAATGCATAACCTAAAGTGCACTGTTAAACGGTGTGGCTAGTGATCGAGAGGGGGGTGAATAGATCACCTCCTTGTTCACAAGGTTTTAATAAGACTTTTCAGAGTTTTTAAAAATTAGCGGAAAAACTATGATCCCGAATCGACTTCCGTCTATTCTGAACCAGCCACTAGAAAACCGGACATGCGATAGAGTGCTGGATTTGATATTAAGATGACAAAGACTTGAACACACGAAATGATAAATAATTGAATGCACTTATCACTAAAGGCTATTTCCAATGAATCAAAACTAATGAAAACATAAATAGAGTTAGAGAGAGAATACAATACTCAGAGATTTGGTGAGGAAGTTCCCCATGTTCGTCCTCGCGTGTGGGTACGTCTCCCTCTCAATTTCAAACCGAAATTGAGAAATTTTATATCAATAATGATGATTCTGTCTTTTACAAGGTTGCAATACAAAAACCAGAAATCTAAACACAAAGATCTTCCTATTGTATGAACCTTCACTTGATCAAGCAAGATCAAGACTTTCCTACAAGTATTACAAACAATTCACCGGTTCCACGATTTGTTTGCAAAATAACCCAATTTCCAAACCTTACGTTGCGGCTGAAACTGTTTTGTAAACGTGACTCACAAACCCTCAAGAACACGTCCGTTATTGAAGGACAAACCAGATGGTTTTTCCTCGAAATCCCCTTTCAATCTTCAACTCAGCTAGATCCACGATCGTACCATTGAACGTTATCTTGTTGATCCGTTAATATCAAGAACAAGAATGATTATGTATTGATGTTCTTGAATTAAGGAGATTGAGAAGATGATGAAGATGAAGTCTCTTTCAGATTTCGAATACGACTGACCAATTGATTGCACATTCAAACCTATCTTTGACTGTGTGTTCTTCAATTCTTCACTTTCAATTTGATTGACTTGTGTACCGTTAGAAAAACTGAATTGACAGAAGCTTATATACACATAACAGAAGTTGTTAGAAAAGAAACAGATTTATGAATCGATACAAAACACGCATGTATCGATACTTGTGAATTTCCCAATTGTTATGTATCAATACATGGAGGTACGCATCGATACATACGGAACCAATGTAGAAATTCAGAAAAATAACATCAGCATGAATTGATACATGTTACGAATGTATCGATACAAGGCTTATTTACAGAAACAGAAATACAGTATGTATCGATGCATTATGCGAATGAATCGATGCATAGTTTGTTTCCAGAAACACCAAGGAAACATGTATCGGTACAACAATCGTATATATCGATACATACATTACAAAAAACAATATTTAGTGCTTTTAAAATACATGTATCGATGCAAGTCAACATGTATCAATACATACATGATTAAAAATGTTTCTAAGATTTCATTTATGATAAGTGCCAATTCATACCTTGTGTAATGACATTAAACCAATTTATAAGTCAAAATACAAAGTTGAACAACTTAGCAAGTAAACAAATGCACAAGAGGCAAAAGCATAGAAATTTGCTATCATGCAAAACTAACCCAAAAGAGAGAATTGCTCACAAACTCCCCCTTTTTGATGATGGAAAATTTTGCAAGATGTGGAAAAACACTCCCCCTAAGTTTGTGGATTGCTGCCAACTGTCACATCCATTCATTTCTCCCCCTTTGTCAACATCAAAAAGAAGAGAAAAACAGTCTAGTCGAAGAAGAATTTAGCAATAACCAACAAGATTGATATATAAGTTAAACATTCACAAAGAATGGAGCTTAATACAAATTAAAACTAATAAATAAAGGGAAAATAACACAATGAAACAAAAGGAAGAAATAAGCATTGAAGTACCTAGTAAAGTTATGAATTACAAAGAGGAAAAAAAACATACAAAGTCTAAACATTAGTCTAAAAGAAACTTAAGAAACATAAGTATGATATGATGATGATGCAATGCAATGATATAATGTTGGTTTAGTGAGGATTATAGCCTCCAAAAGACTCCTCATCAGCTCTATCGGGATCTCTGAAATTTGGTGGAGGAGGTGGAGGAGGCATCTCATTAGGATTTTGCCCCATGAAGTTGTAATGCTTGAATCGATTCTGAACCTCAGTACTTCTAAACCTTTCCATAATGCCCGGATGTGCACGACAATCATCCATAAAGCCCGACATCTCATTATAGAAGACTTGATGCCACTTGACCAAGTCTGTGTGCCATGAGTGTTGGTTGTGGTACATACGAGTGTGGTCATCATGCCACTCACGGTGCTCTTTGTGCCACTTTGTTTGTTGAACATGCCAAGCATGAGCTTCTTCATGACGGGCCTGATTTGCAATCTTCATCTGCTCAACCATTTGAGTAAGATATGTAGGAGGTGTAGAAGATGATGTAGCAGCAGAAAATGGAGGAACCATTGGTTCAGGTTCATAGTTTGTAGGAGACTACCTTTGTGGTACCCGCTCACCCCAAGCAGTATTTGCATTTGTTTTAAGAGCATTTTCTTCATTGAAATCCTCCATTCTTCATCTCTTGGATCGTCATCCACAAAAATTTGTTCAGAAGGCAAATCAAAATTGTAAACTCTTGTTCTGGATCCTCTTTCGAAAAAGTAATAACAGCGACGCTCGGAGTCCCACCGGTATCCCATATGAGATAGAGTAGCATTGTTGAACTCTTGAGCGGTGGAGGTAGATATAAAAGGAACAAGAGGCATGACAATATTCCAAGATTTGATGATCCTCATAATCTGAGCAGTATATCCAAGAGTGATGTTCTTCGAACTGTTGCACGCAAGAAACATACGCTTCACAAAATAATTTGGCCAATTCAACTTAACCTTTTTCTGCAGTAGATACAAAAGATGTATGTCTGGCCTGTCCAATCTAGAATGTCCACCAGATCGTGGATGCAAAATATGTGAGACAATCCAATGTAGAATTCTAGGAACACTCTTAATCATTCCAGAAGTTATTTGTTCATCCTCACCTAAAGGCCTTTCCAATTTTAGTATAGAGCCGACATACTCCTTCAGTTTAAACTCAGTGTTGAACTTATGATCATGCCAAGACTTCAAATTCGGAGACGAAAATGGAATTTGAAACACCGTGTCTCAATCAGCAGCCTCAAAGGAATAAGTTTTAATTCCAATACAACACTTAAACATGTAACCTCTACCAGTTTTTAGACCAACATAAAAAGCACGGATGAAATCCTCATGATACTCATCATTTGCCGTAAAAAATGACCCAGGAGATTGTACATTTATCAGATCAGCAACTTCATTCAAATACAGAGTAAGAGCATCATGTGTATTGAAGACATGGGGTTTCATGACTAACCTTGTCTTGAAGTTTTCCTCAAACTCAGTAGCCAAGGCAGGATGAAGGATAGATAAAGCAGTTGGAGGAATTTCTGGAGTAGGAGGAGATTGATGTGAAGAACCAACATGCTCTTTTGCTTTGCCTTTACCATTTGACCTAGGAAGGATTGTTCTTGGAGGCATGGTGATGAAATTAGGGTTTTGGAGATGAAGAGATGTGGTTACTTTTAGAGTTAAGAGTATGTAATGACGGATATGAAATGAAGAAGAGAAAGAAAAAAAATGTGTATAACTGCTGCAAATGGCATAACTGATGTTGATGTGTCAATGTAAAAATTAAATAAAAGGAATTTGAATCAGTATGCGTCGATGCATACCATTATGTATCGATACATTTTGCGAATTTGAGGAATTTGAATCAGTATGCGTCGATGCATACCATTACGTATCGATTCATTTTGCGAATTTCTTCTTTTCAAAAAGTGTTATGTATCGATACAAAGCACGATTGCATCGATACATACTGTAACATGTTTAAAAAATTGAAAAGAAAAAGAGACACATATCGACACAAGACATAGATGCATCGTACAAAGGATGAATGTATCAATACATAAGCTGATGTATCAATACATAAACCTGATGTATCAATACATAAGTCTGATGTATCAATACATATTGATGCTAAATCACATTTTTAAGTAATTTTTGAACGAACCATTTAAGATACAGTATGAATCATGTCATTTTAATGATGCTCAAGTAAAATTCACAGAAATTAGTAATGCTCAAACACTCATATGTAAAGAAGTACATATAAACGAAAACAATTTGTTCTAACAAACATAAATCACACAATTCCAACAAGATATAGAGAGGAACAATATTACCTCCATTGATGTAATCTCATGAAGTATAAATGAAGTCTACAATCAAATCTCAACAAACACGATGAGACATATATAAACAAGATCAAATAAACTTAAGAGACTAATGATGAGAGATCAAAAATCCCTAATTCACGACGAATGTTGAAATATGGTTCCGTTGCTAAAGGTTTAGTGAAAATGTCAGCAAGTTGGTTTTTAGTATCAACATGCTCAAATACAACGTCTCCTTTTTCAACATGATCGCGAAGAAAGTGATGTCTAATCTCTATATGTTTAGTGCGTGAGTGTAAAACAGGATTCTTAGTGAGATTAATGGAACTGGTGTTGTCACACTTTATTGTAATACATTTAAGTTGAATATCAAAGTCTTGTAGTTGTTGTTTTAGCCACAAAATCTGAGCACAACAACTATCGGCTGCAACATATTCAGCCTCTGCAGTAGACAACGCCATAGATACTTGTTTTTTGCTATGCCAACTTACTAAAGAATTTGAAATCAAGTGACATGTACCACTAGTGCTTTTCCTATCTGATTTAGAGCCAACAAAATCAGAATCAGAGTAACCTACTAAGCTACAATCGCTTCCTTTGGAGTACTAAAGCCCGTATTTAGATGTTCCATGAAGGTATCTGAATATACGCTTGACAGCTTTTAAGTGAGACTCCTTAGGATTTGATTGATATCGTGCACACATACAAACACTAAACATGATGTCCAGTCTAGAAGCAGTAAGATACAAAAGAGATCCAATCATACCTCTATACTTTTTGACATCAACACTCTTACCGTGTTCATGTTTATCCAAGTTTCCATTTGTAGGCATAGGGGTATCGATTGATTTTGAGTCATTCATTCCAAAGCGCTTGAGCATTTCTCTGCAGTATTTTGTTTGACACACTATTGTACCTTCATTAAGTTGCTTTATTTGGAGACCTAGGAAGTAAGCTAACTCCCCCATAAGACTCATCTCAAACTCACCCTGCATAACACTAGAAAACTCTTCGACCAAGTGTATGTTAGTTGAACCAAAAATTATATCATCTACATAAACTTGAACTAAAAGAATGTGATTTCCTTTGTGTTTAATGAAGAGTGTATTATCCAATTTACCTCTTGAATATCCATGATAAAGTACAAATTTGCTAAGTCTTTCATACCAAACCCTAGGCACTTGCTTAAGACCATACAAAGCCCGTTTTAATTTGTAAACATGATCTAGATATTCAGAATTTTCAAAACCAGAAGGTTTTGAGGCATATACCTCTTCATTTATGACACCATTTAGAAACGCACTCTTTACGTCCATTTGGTAAAGCTTGAAATTCATAGAACACGCATAGGCAAGCAAGAGACGTATAGCTTCAAGGCGAGCAACTAGAGCATAAGTTTCCTCATAATCTATGCCCTCCTCTTGGTTATACCCTTGTGCTACTAAATGTGCCTTGTTCCTATTTATCACTCTGTTTTCATCAAGCTTATTCCTAAAAACCCATTTAGTACCTATGATATTATGATCTCGCGGACGAGGAACAAGTTTCTAATCGTCATTTCTTTTAAATTGATTAAGCTCTTCTTGCATGGCCATTAGCCAAAATTCATCAATCAAGGGCTCTTTGGAATTCTTTGGTTCTACTTGTGAAACAAAAGCAAAGTGAGATCATAATTACTTATCTTAGAACGAGTCAATACTCCCTTTGAAATGTCTCCCAAAATGTTGTCAATGGGATGGTCTTTTGAAGATCTCCAAGCTGGTGGAAGGTTGTTCACCTCAGTTGTCCCTTCTTCCTTATCTTTTTCATGACTAGTATCTTTATCCTTCTCATTGGCAGCTGTTATGGATTGATCAATCTCCATTACAGCTTCCTTGAGTATGTCTTCTGTAGATACTCCTGCGTCATCAAAAGAAATACCTTTTCCGACACTTTTCGGATAAGACTCATCAAAAGAAACATGGACAGATTCTTCAACAGAAAGTAAATGCTTATTATATATTCTATATGCTTTACTTGATTGGGAGTATCCAAGAAAAATACCTTCATCAGCTTTTGCATCAAACTTCCCAAGATTTTCTTTACCATTATTCAAAACAAAGCACTTACAATCGAATACGTGAAGATGAGACAAGTTTGGCTTTCTTCCTTTAAAAATTTGATAAGGAGTTTTGTTTAAAATAGGGCGAATTAAAATCCTGTTTAAAACATAACAAGCTGTGCTAATTGCATCAGCCCAAAATTATTTTGGTAATCCACCCTCATTTAGCATTGTTCTTGCCAATTCCTCTAAAACACGGTTTTTGTGCTCCACAACACCATTTTTTTGTGGAGTTCGAGGAGCTGAAAAGTTATGCTCAATGCCATACTTGTCACAATACTTATCAAAGAGGTAATTTTGAAATTCACCTCCATGATCACTTCGAATTGTAACTATTTTAGAATTCATTTTGTTTTGGGATAGTTTTGCAAAACTCTTAAAAGCAAAAAAAAGTTTCGTCTTTTCTATGAAGGAATATAGTCCAAGTAAATCTAGAGTAGTCATCAATGATTACGAAACCATAGTAATTTCCACCTAAACTCTTTGTTCTAGAAGGTCCAAAGAGGTCCATATGGAGAAGCTCAAGGGTTCTTGAAGTTGAAATTATGTTTTTAGATTTAAAAGAGATCCTTGTTTGCTTTCCCATTTGGCACGCATCACATAGGTGGTATTTTGAAAATTTTATTTTTGGAAGACCGACTACTAGATCCTTAGATACAACCTTATTGAGAAAATTGAAATTAACATGCGCTAAACGTCTATGCCAAAGCCAAGAATCATCATTCAAGGTAACTAGACATTTAGTGCTTGTTAAAGATACATCCAAAAATTCAAGCATATAGATATTGTTTACTCTTAAACCCTTAAACACAACATTTTGTTCAGCATGTTCAATTATGCTGCAAGTGTTTGTGAAAGAAACCTTGTAAGCTTTGTCGCACAATTGACTAATGCTTAACAAGTTGTGTTTAAGTCCCTCTACAAGATGGACATCAGAAATAGTAGTGGTAGAGGGATTACCTACACTACCTTTGCCAAGTATTGCTCCTTTGTTATTGTCTCCATAAGTAACATATCCCTTCTTCTTTGCTTTGAAGTCAATAAAAAGCGATATGTCACCCGTCAAGTGCCTTGAACACCCACTATCAAGAAACCATCTTCTATCTACGGATGCAAGACACTCATCCTACAATATTAAAAGAGAGAAGTATGTACCCAATTTTCATTGGGTCCAAATGGGTAAGTGGTAACATGGTTGCCTTTAGGCTTCCATTGATAAATGCCTTTAGGAACAAGAAATCTCCTAAACTTGCATTTTTCAATGGTATGGCCAGCGCGACAACAATAATGACATAAACCATGATGATGTTGTTGTTTATTTTTGTTCATTAAATCCTTTGGAATAAAAGAGTATTTTGCATATGGTGGATTTAATGACTTTTTAAACAACCTAGAATCAACGACGTAAGTAATCTTAGGTTGTAAAGCTTTTTCCAACTTGACCTTAAGAGTATTAACCTCTCGTTGCCAAATGTGACAAGATTCACAATACCTAAGTTTATTACATCCATTAATATCAATGTCTTTTGAATTTTATGCAATACTAGCTTTCAATCTTTCTAAATCTTTTTCAGCATATTGTACTTTACCTTCCAAAAATGAAAAAATATGTTTATCGGAAGCTAATATCTTAAAAGCATCTAAAGCTTCGTTATGCAGTTTTTCAAAAGCTATTTTCAGTTCAGAAAAAGACATAGAAAAGAAGTTATTATAGTAAGCTTGTTTTACCTTTTTATCATGGTTTTTCTTCTTGTGGTAGGAATGATAATTGGTGTGAGCCATAAGACACAAATTTGCAGTTTCATCACTATCGCTTGAACTTTGTGTGCTTGATGAATCACTATCACTTTCCCAAGCAATATAGTCTCTTCTTTGTTTATTGTAACCTTTTGGCGGAGCTTTTCCTTTATCCTTTTTCTTCATAGGACATTCCGTCTTGTAATATCCAGATTTACCATAATTAAAACAAGATCCCTTTCCTCTATTCTTCTTACTCTCTTCCTGTTTTAAGTCAATGGATTGTCTTTTAAAATTCATGATATTTTTGTCGGAATACTTGATTCCATTCTTTCGAATGAATCTATTGTATCTCCTAACAAAAAGTCCCATTTCCTCATCACCGGAGTCTTCGTCATTACTTGAGTCATTGTTGCTTTGCTCTTTTTGTGAGGACTTTGAGTTAGAGGCCATAAGAGGTATTAGCTTCTTCTCACCCTTTTTGTCTTTATTCTTCTCATTTCCCTTTTTACTCTTGTTCTCAAAATTTTCAAGACTTTCTAGTTCTTGCTGATGTACTTCTAGCTTACCAAAAACAGTTGTAGTTGTGAGTGTCGTGAGATTGTTGGCTTCCTTAATAGTTGTTACTTTAGGTTGCCATTCCCTGCTAAGACATCTAAGAATTTTATTAGTAGCTATTTCATTGGAAACATGTTTTGCATGTCGGAGATAGATTCTCCTTGTTTCATGCAAAATAGTTCGAACTCTAGATTAAGTGTGTTAATACGGGACTGTTTTACTTCAGTAGTACCCTCATGGGAAATTTCTAAAGCATCCCACATTTCTTTAGCTGCGAGAAATGGGATACTGGAAAATACTCATCAACACTAAGTGCTGAAATTAGCATATTTCTAGCTCTACAATCACTCGACCACTTTTTCTCATCTTTCTCATCCCAATCATCTTCAGGTTTAGGAACTATGGCGCCTGCTGCATACGCCATGGTAATTTGAAAAGGACCATTTTGAATGGCAGTCCATACGCGCTTATCCACAGAATTTATGTGAATTCGCATGCAGTCTTTCCAGTAGCCATAGTTTTCACCGTTAATAACAGGCGATCTATTGTATGCCCCCTTTAGGCCATAATCCATATCATTACAGGCAGCCACAAAGCACCAGCGAACCGGTGCTCTGATACCACTTGTTAGATGGTGTGGCTAGTGATCGAGAGGGGGGTGAATAGATCACATCCTTATTCATAAGGTTTTAATAAGACTTTTCAGAGTTTATGAAAATTAGCGGAAAAACTATGATCCCGAATCGACTTCTGTCTATTCTGAACCAGCCACTAGAAAATCAGACATGCGATAGAGTGTTGGATTTGATATTGAGATGACAAAGACTTGAACACACGAAATGATAAACAATTGAATGCACTTATCACTAAAGGCTATTTCCAATGAATCAAAACTAATGAAAACGTAAATAGAGTTAGAGAGAATACAATACTCAGAGATTTGGTAAGGAAGTTCCCCACATTCGTCCTCGCGTGTGGGTACGTCTCCCTCTCAATTTCAAATCAAAATTGAGAACTTTTATATCAATAATGTTGATTCTGTCTTTACAAGGTTGCAATACAAAAACCAGAAATCTAAACACAAAGATCTTCCTATTGTACGAACCTTCACTTGATCAAGAAAGATCAAGACTTTCCTGCAAGTATTACAATCAATTCACTAGTTCCACGATCTGTTTGCGAAATAACCCAATTTCCAAACCTTATGTTGCGGCTGGAACTGTTCTGTAAATGTGACTCACAAACCCTCAAGAACACGTCCGTTCTTGAAGGACAAACCAGATGGTTTTTCGTCGAAATCCCCTTTCAATCTTCAACTCAGCTAGATCCACGATCGTACCACTGAACATTATCTCGTTGATCCATTAATCCCAAGAACAAGAATGTTTATGTGTTGATGTTCTTGAATTAAGGAGATTGAGAAGATGATAAAGATGAAGTCTCTTTCAGATTTTGAATACGGATGACCAATTGATTGCACATTCAAACCTCTCTTTGATTGTGTGTTCTTCAATTCTTCACTTTCAATTTGATTGACTTGTGTACCGTAAGAAAAACTGAATTGACAGAAGCTTATATACACATAACAGAAGTTGTTAGAAAAGAAACAGATTTATGAATCGATACAAAACACGCATGTATCGATACATGTGAATTTCCCTACTGTTATGTATCAATACATGGAGGTACGCATTGATACATACTGAACCAATGTAGAAATTCAGAAAAATAACATCAGCATGAATCGATACATGTTACGAATGTATCGATACAAGGCTTATTTCCAGAAACAGAAATATAGCATGTATCGATGCATTATGTGAATGAATCGATGCATATTTTGTTTCCAGAAACACCAAGGAAACATGTATCAATAAAAAAAATCGTATGTATCGATACATACAGTACAAAAAACAATATTTAGTGCTTTTAAAAGACATGTATCGATGCAAGTCAACATGTATCAATACATACATGATTAAAACTATTTTTAAGATTTCATTTATGATAAGTGCCAATTCAGACCTTGTATAATGACATTAAACCAATTTATAAGTCAAAATACATAGTTGAACAACTTAGCAAGTAAACAAATGCACAAGAGGCAAAAGCATAGAAATTTGCTATCATGCAAAACTAATCCAAAAGAGAGAATTGCTCACACAGACTGCATTGACGCAACATTTGCACCGTCTTACTGCCTACTATCTTCACAAATTATATGGTGATCGTCACCTGTCAAGACCTTGTGATGATCGTCACCCTTAAGTTTGCGATGACCGTCACGCTGTCACGCTTCCCTCATTGAGACCATCTCACTTACAAAATACGTGACTTTTATCGCATACCTCATTGACAGCGCAACCCTTGTGCCATCATAAACCCTGATACAACAATTTCATACCATCAAAACACCATGATTAATAATTCAGTATGATTGATGTGCATCCCATCATTTCACCATACTACAGTCGGATTCCGAAAAAGATGGCCACATATCGCTCAAACAAATGATAATTGTTACGTGATTTAAACTGACGAAATAAAATAGTATATCCAATATACCATATTTGCATCAAAGTTAATCATATCACATATGAATTCGATCGGTCATATATGTATAACTTATGGACGATTGACATATCGCTGCTTCACCATACTATTGTCGGATTCCGAAGCATAGTCAATATCGATCATCCAAACCGTACACAATCTGATGCCAAAATTCAATATTCGGATTTGATTTAATTTTGTTTATGTGTTTTAATCCAATTAAAACAAAATAACAGAAAATAAATAATTACCAGACTCATGGTTTTGTAAGTGGCTCTTATACCACTGAAGAGAAATTAGCGATATAAATGAAACGGAAAACAAAAAATTTCCCTTTAGAGATCCTTATGAAAGGTCATGATCTGTAATAGAAAAGTTACCTCTTGTGGAAATGAAACCTTTGAATCTGAAATGATGGATGATCACGAGTGTTGTACGATGAACAACGCCTCTACTCATTCCACATGAACAACTTCCTTCAATCATAGTGCTAGCTTATTAGATTGAAGGTTTAGAGTGAGGGAGAGGAAAAATAGAATACGGCCAGGGTTTCAACAACAACAACATTTGAGCTTCTGCACAAGGGTTCTGTTTATAGAACTACTTGTGTTGGCTTCAAGCTAAAAGTCCAACTCAATAATAATATTATATTATTATTATAATAACTATTATTATAATAAACATAATTTTATTATTAAATTTTATAACTATTATAAAATTAATAATAACTATTATTATATCATATGTTAATTAAACACATGGTAACTTACCATATTCCGTATTCCATTCTAGTGCATCGTACCTTATGGTGTACCTTATTTATTCTACCTATTCTATAATTGTCTTTATGTGTGTGACCTTCTAGTGCACTATGAGATATTTTTCCCCAGTATTCTAAACCTAGATAGGTGGCTTCTGAGTAACCGTCTCCCGGAGAGAGTGACTTCTAGTGCTCTTGGAGTGGCTTTCCCCAGTACGAGCCTTTGAGTAATTTTGTCCCTATTTGAGTGATCTTCGAGTGAATACCCAGACTAATTGTTCTTGGAGAGATTTGAATCTCGAAGTGATTGCCCTAGTTTGGCTGGATTTTGAAGAGATTGCTCGACGTGACTGCCTCAGACTTGCTACACCTTAAAGAGATGGCTCGACGTGACTGCCCTGGATTGGCTACCTCTTAACACAACTGGTTAAGAAAGTCCCTACTCAATGGAGTTTCTTGGAAAAGTGCACCTTGACATGATTGTCCTTCGGAATTTTCAGACTTCTCAACTCAGCAAGATTAAGCTTTTGGACTGAGGTTCCATATGTGAGCTTATTTGATGTCAAACAAATGTATGCAAGCAGAAAATGTTTATTCTGAGAATGAAAATTCTAATGTAACACACATGTTAATCTTGAAGTTTTACTGAAAAGATGTCGCAAGCCTTTGTGAGCGAATCACTAGTTAAGATACGACATTGATTTTTTTAAATAAAAGAAAGCATGCACATGCAACACCAACAAACATCATTTAGCAAAACTCCTAGTAGTACACTCTTAAAATAACCTTGTTTCAAATAGGACATTTAAGGGTTGTATCGTGGTCTGGTTCACGGTTTTAGAAAAAAAGATTTATGACTCAAAGTTTATTTGTACCCACCCACTCTTCGTTATGTTCTCCAGTCCTACGTTCAACTAATTTGGAACAAGCGCTCTCCTCTCAAAATGGTTTTGTGATGGTTGAGGAACCAATGAAGCTAACGGTTTAAGCACCAATCAGGTTGTTGGAGTAACAATCACCCATTTTGTCTTTTGTGTCTATGTCACACACCTTTGTTTTTTGCTTAAGGATCTTTCTTGTGTAATCCTTTTCGCATTTTGCATTTTCATTCTTTTGCTTATCCCTAACTTTTACCTGCACTGATTCTTTTGATTTTTCCAATTTCAGAGTCCGGCGGGATGCCCTAACTTTTGCCTAAATCGCTTGTTTTCAAGTTTCGACTTTGCGGGCTTTTTCTTTTCTTTCGATTCTTTTTTTTAACAAATCGTGTGACACTGGTTATCTTGACTTCTTTGAAAGGGTAGTGACTATCTCATTTATAAGTTGATGAGGGATAACCATTGTGGTTTCCGATATTTTGACCTTTTGATGTGGTGGAATGAAAGGTAATTGATCCTCAGATGCACACTCCTTTTGAAATTTGAGCGCTTGGTCAAACTAACTGACGCCTACCCTGCCCCTGGGTTAAGTGTGAGGGTTTTTTACATGAAAGGAAACTCCTACTTCAAGGCTCAAATGGGATAGCGAGGGTCTATCTCCCTTATATCTCAAGTGTTTGGGATTTGAAACAATGCTTGTACATCGTCAATAGGGTCTTGTTAAAAAGCACACATTTAGAGATTTTGTGTTTTCACTTTATCATCCTCCCTCAAGAGTTTAAGCACGACAGTTGGTATCGCAATGCACATACACAAAATTATGAGTGAATACGAATGGATTACTTCAAGAAAAACATGTGCGTTTTACTATGATTATCATTCAAGAACAAATAAGTTTCATGCATGCAAACAAATGCTTAGACAAACAATAAAAGCTACAAATAAGAATGCAGTAAAGAAGTTGAACATTGCCATCATCGAGGAGACCTGACTCCGTTTGGACCTATTTCTTCTGAAGATGTCTTTGCAAATTGGGTGCTCAATTTTATGAGGAGATTCTGATATATGGGCATACCGTTTGGTATGATGACCTTTGAGTTGATCAGATTTTGCATCTTGCAATTGAACACATTACAATTCTCAATGGTATGCCTAAATGCCTCTGAGTTGTACTTGCATCTAGTATTCAAATTGTGGATGTTATTGTTGAGGAGGCCTGACTCCGTCTGGACTTATTGCTCTCAGTGACTTTCACTAGTCAGTAGTTTGGATGTTCATTCTATTAGTGGTTTGGTGCCATATTCCCACCTTTTCCTGGTGTGAACACAATAGTATTGGAGTCAATAAAATTTGGGACCTTGTATTTACCTTTGCCTCTAAAGAATTTGAAATCTTCAATTAAATGTCTAGGTTCCCCAAAACGGTAGTCGTACCTGGAATTTGGCATTGAAACCCCAAAGGAAGCTTTGTTGGAGATGATTCTGATGCGACTAGCTCAACTAGTTTAAATCTGAGCAAATGAGGAAACATGTCGCGTACGACATTGGAATAGGATCAAACTTCTTCTCAATTTTTTATGGCCTTTTCCCATATGCTTTGCCCCTAGGGCTCTCTTGGGGAGCTGTAGTTGGATATTGTCAAGAGATGCCTGGCGGAAAGAGGTTGATAAATAAGGTTGATAGATAAAGTTGCTTGCAAAGATCTCATGTGATCTCCTGCCTATGTATCTCCATTGACTGATGAAGAATCAGAGCGACATAGTTCCCCTCACTAGGGATGATGATTGCTTTATTTCCTTAATAACCGGTCAAGTATGCAGGATCAAAGGTCCAATAAGAAAACCAGAGAACCCCTGTAGGTTGTTGGTCACATTTTCCATAAATCTGGCGTGTCGGTGTAGGATTGTGAGCCAAGTGTCTGTATAGAACCACATCAATAGAAACAACTTTGTATAGAACCCAAACTGAGAATACCAAATTTGTATAGAACCAGATCACTACTCATAGAATAATCCGATGAACTGGGTATATAGAAGGTCAGGGTTCCTGCAAACCTATAAACAATCCCCCATCTCACAAGTAGTTTTAAGGGTCAGCTTCTCAGACTCTTAGGTCAAGAAGTGATAATACGGTCACCGTTTCCAGTTTGGAATTATACACTAAACTAGGAGGTCTCCATTGATTCCTACAAAACAAGGCCCTCCTATACGAGTTCCTAGTGGTCCCTCGAGTGCGAGTGGATTTGCCAACAAATATGGTCTGCCAATGTCACCACTAGAGAAGAGTGTTTCCACTAAGGTCCTCAATGAATGGTCTTTAGAATCTATAGCTTAGTGATATAGCTCTACCAAAGTGGGAGATACACAGAGTAGAATTTTATCGAAAGAACCTCCTCTGAATTGTGGTTTCACATCACATCATCATAATGAAATAGCATGTGAAGCAACAAGAAACCACATTAATCCTCAGTGTATACTCGAGCCTGGGTCGTGGGCTCATCTCTTAGAACACCCATACCGCCAAATGAAACCATTACAACTAGCAATATGCAACAAATAATGTAAATGCAATAAACGCGTAAATGAAACATATAAATAAATCAGTTGAAAGTATAAATGTAAAATACCCAATAAACTGTAAACACACAAGCTCTAGGAGTGACTCGGAAAAGGGGAGGGACCAGCAAGAGGTCAACTTTCCCCAGCATAGTCGCCAGTTGTCGCTCCTGGGATTTTCATCATAGTACAAACGCGAAAGTGGTGTGGAAAAAGAAGAAGAGTCGCCATCCAGGTATTTTTATCTCAAGGAAATGGAAAGTTAATGTTGCACAAACTCGGGGAAAAAGAAAGAGCAAGGTCTTACGAACCAGAGAAAATGGATAAAGGAGTAGGTTACATGAAGGGAAGGTATTAGCACCCCTTCACGTCCATCGTACTAGACAGGATCCAAGCTTGCTTGTACTGTTCAAAGGGTGTTATGATCTCCTTCATCTGCTGCTAAACTGGAACTAGAGAATAAACACGAATGAAAAGAGAATGAGAAGCAATATAGGGAAAAGAAAGAATTATGCTCGAATGGGCCCTACCCCACTGGCTACGTATCTCAATGGGAATGAGAATCATAGCGATGTAGTTCCCCTAACCAAGGGTGGCAATTAGTTTGTTTGTGTTTTTTATGATGACATTGCCAAAGTTTTAAATCAGGTGTTGCAGGCTCTCTGAATCGAGTACGTTACCGTCTTGTTATTGAACTAAAGTGACAAGTCAAAACGTTCACAAATGAGCATGAGATGAGATGAGAGAATGTGTGTTGTCTGTCTGTTCTCTTTTAAGAGTTTTTTATTTGAAGTGTTTTGCATAAGAGAGTGTATTAAAGTCTCTTATAATGGAGTTTGTACTTCATACATCACCCCGAGATGGAATGACAATGAAGCATACTAAGTATGAGGGAGATCCTCAAACTTATTACCAAAGTTCAAGGCTTAACCACACTAACATGCTTCCTTTACTAAGTATTTTTGTTGTTATAAAATGAAGACGTGTTTTTTATTTTGTTTGCGATACAACTTCATGCTAAAACTTGTTCAACGTGCTAGATGACTTACAATTCATCCCAATAAGGGATTAAGGAAAGCACCCAATGGTATAAGGCTCATGGCACATGAAGAGATATCAACCTTTATTAGGTGTTTTTAGCTTTTGTTTTAAGATGAGGAGAGAAGACTCAAGGAAACAAAGGTAAAACTAAATGGGAAAACTAAGACTCACCCTAATATTATCATGCTTGGATATCATAAGGGTTAAGTGTGGTATTAGAAATCTAATCCTAAAATAAGATAGAAGAAGAGAGGAAGATGTAACATAACTCACTTCAAAGGTTGAAGATGAGTTATGAACCTAAAAGGATGGAAAGATGTTACTTGTCGAAGAAGCATCAACATGTTTTTCACAAACACAAATTGGAAGCTTTAAATAGATAAGAGAAGTTGTATGTGGATTCACATCCACACACTTGACTTACCATTAGCCCTTGAAAGTGTTAGCAAAACAATGCACAAGTAAAAGAATAAAGAGAGAAGAACAAAGAAAGGTCTAAGGCTAAAGGACCCTACCACATGGATAAAGATCCGTAGCCATGTAAGCGCTCCTAATAAAAGCACGAAAGTGTCGCTCCCAATAAATGACACCAGGGCTAGAAGGGGTACAGACGCGAACGGTCGGCGAAAGGAGAGAGAACACACAGGGGTGACCTCAGGAGAAAAGAGTCGCCAGCTAGGCATTTTTATCCCGAAGGAAAGGTAATGTTGCATAGACCTAGAAAGATATGGATAAGACGGTTGCGAACCAGAGAAACTAAGAAAGGGGGTTGGTTACAACCTGGGAAGGTATTAACACCCAGATTGTCTGCCGTACTCGACGGGATCCACGCTTAAAAGATTTGTGTTTTAAAGGGGTAGTGTCAGTGTTATCTGTGTATCAAAGCTAGAAAGAATGCAAGTGTCAGTGCTGGAAGAAAGTGAAGTGAAATATGTGGAGTGTCAGTGTGAGGACAGGAGTGCAAAGCCCAAGATAATGAGGCTAAAAGAATAATGCTGGAAGGAGGGGGAATATACAGAGACTTTTGTTCGATAACTGTTAAGTTATGCCTACGTATCCTCTCGTGCAATGAGGAAGTCAGAACACCGTAGTTCGACTCAAAGAGACGGAAATGGTAAATTGACTTGTGAACTGCTTACTTATCTATGCTCAAGTGTATGACCTGTCTGGCTCAGGTGCAAACTGTCTTGCATTAGACGGAAGAAGCGAGTTCTCGCTTATGAGTGAAGATGATGAGAAAAGAATCCCGGAGGAGACGATTATTGTTTGTTTTTGATGTTTTCAATCTTTTATTGCCTTTGAAAGTTTGTCATAAGTTAATGAGCTTAAGCCTAAACCAAAGGTTAGTAAACTCATCACATCTTCCCTCTAATTAGGGGTAATGATAATACCATAAGCATGAAGTAGACACCTCACACTTAATCACCATGATGTAGGGTTAAGATCATTAACCTACTTGTATTTATTTAGATGTTTTTGTTGTTTTTGTTTAGTGTTAAGTAATGAGTTTAAGCCATAATCAAGGATTTAATGGACTCATTACACCATCCTAATAGAAGGATAATAGATGAGAACATTTAAGCTGAGAAAGGCTCCTCAACTTAATCCATGATTAGGGATTAACCTCATGACAAAACAAAACCTTTATTAGATGGATTTTAGTTAATGATAAGATTAAGAAGTGAATTTTATGGTTTGTAAGACAACTTGAGGGGGACTTGTCCATTAACCCTAGGGTTAGTCCTTCTTAACCAATTAAGGAAGAATTAGAACCCTGATGCAAGGCCCAAGTTACAAGCTTGATGTCTTAGTGGTTATTAAATGGATTGATTAAAGGATTTAAACACATTAAGGGTTTAACACTTAGGATTAAAGTTATACACTCCATCCTAATAGAAGGATGCAGGCATAAGCTTAATCACAAAGCCTTAAAACCTCTAGGGTTTTGTCGCTCCCGACAAATGAGACTAACCCAAATGAGGTACAGACGCGAACGGTCGGCGAAAGGGACATGAGAACACACAGGAGTGAACTCAAGAGAAAAGAAAGAGTAGCCAGCTAGGCATTTTTTATCCCGAAGGAAAGGTAATGCTGCATAAACCTAAGAAAAGATGGATAAGACGGTTGCGAACCAGAGAGACTGAGAAAGGGGGTTGGTTACAACCTGGGAAGGTATTAGCACCCAGATTGTCCGCCGTACTCGATGGGATCCACGCTTAAAAGATTTGTGTTTTAAAGGGGTAGTGTCAGTGCAATTTGTGTATCAAAGCTGGAAAGAATGCGAGTGTCAGTGTAAAAGCAAAGTGAAGTGTACAAGAGAAGTGTCAGTGAAAGAACAAAAGTGAAATGCTCAAGATCATGAGGCTAGAAGAATAATTGCTGGAAGGAGGGGGAATATACAGAGACTTTTGTTCGATAACAGTTAAGTTATGCCTACGTATCCTCTCGTGCAATGAGGAAGTCAGAACACCGTAGTTCGACCCAAAGAGACTGAAAGATAAATTGACTGATGAACCGCTTGCTTGTCTATGCTCAAGTGTATGACCTGTCTGGCTCAGGTGCTAACTGTCTTGCATTAGACGGAAGAAGCGAGTTCTCGTTTATGAATGAAGGTGATGAGAAAAGAATCCCGGAGAAGACGATTGTTGTTTGTTTTTGGTATTTTCAGTCTTTTATTGATTTTGAAAGTTTGTCATAAGTTAATGAGCTTAATCCTAAACCAATGGATTTAGTTAACTCATCACATCTTCCCTCTGATTAGAGGTAATGAGAATGCCTTAAGTGTGAAGTCAGCTTCTCACACTTAATCACCATGGTGTAGGGTTAAGATCATTAACCTATTTGTGATTATTTAGATGTTTTTGTTGTTTTTGTTTAGTGTTAAGTAATGAGATTAAGCCATAATCAGGGATTAAACAGACTCATTACACCATCCTAATAGAAGGATAATAGATGAGAATGTTTAAGCTGAGGAAAGCTCCTCAACTTAATCCATGATTAGGGATTAAACCCATGACAAAACAAAGCCTTTATTAAGTGGATTTTAGTTAATGATAAAATGATGAAGTGAGTTTTAGGGTTTGTAAGACAACTTGAGGGGGACTTGTCCATTAACACTAGGGTTAGTCCTTCTTAACCAATTAAGGAAGAATTAGAACCCTAATGCAAGGCCCAAGTTACAAGCTTGATGTCTTAGTGATTATTAGGTGAATTGATTAAAGGATTTAAACACATTAAGGGTTTAACACTTAGGATTAAAGTTATACACCCCATCCTAATAGAAGGATGCAGGCATAAGCTTAATCACAAAGCCTTAAAGCCTTTAGGGTTTAGTCCCTGATTATGAGATGAGAAGAGAAGACTCAATGAGATACAAAGGTAAAAGATAAATGGGGGGGACTAATCAAAACCCTAATTATTGTCATGCTTGGTTTATCCTAAGGTTTGTGAGGTTTACAAGAAAGATCTTCAGAGGAACCACCAGGAAGCAGATGAAAGGAGCAGAGGGAAGCAAAGTAACTTGCTTCATTTGAGAAGACAAGTCACTTGAAGAAAGAAAGTAAGATGTAGAAGAATGAGCAAGCTCAATCTCAAGCACAAGACAAAATGCAGCAATGATGCATAAGAGGAGATGAAAAGAAATTGTGAGAAGTGAAGGCAAATTCACTTCTCAAAGTAACTTACCACCTGAAAGGTTAGTGAAAGAAATGCAATGCCATACAAAATGAGATGAAATGACATGATGCAAACCAAAACCAGAAGCATGTGTGTGATATTAATGATGCTATGAGATGATGAAAGCATGAAACAAGGCATGAGGATGATCATACAAACATATGGATGCAAGAGAAGCATGCTTAGAACCATGAACATACATGAAAAGTTATGAAATGCAAATGACATACAAAATGACAAATGAAAGATGCAATGATCAAATATGATTCTAACATGTCCTAAGATGTATTATGAATCAAATGGATGCACAAAATGTCATGGCAAGTCATGGTATGCAAGCAAATGCAAGATGAATGCAAAAGAAAGCCCAAATTAGGGTTTATGATCAATGCACAAAACAAAAATCAAAACCAGAAGAAAACATCAAGATAAAAATTTGAAAATGCATTCAAAGGAACCCTAAACCTATACAAACTCACTTCCCAAAGGAGGGGTTCTAACTCTTAACCTAATGAGGGTTATGAATTTCCTAAGATTGCTAGGGTTTTAAGGTACCTTGTCAAGAAAAATGTCAAACAAATAGGAAATGCAGGATCAACTCATGTCAATTTAATCCTATAAACTACATGCTAAATAAGATGCAATGCAAAAAGAATCAAGGTCCAACTCTTAAAGGCTAGGCAGAAGTGAATTTTTGAATATTGGATCAAAATAATGCCTTGAAATGAAATTAATTCCATGGAAAATTGTCAAAAGACATCAAGATCAAAAAAGAAATTTGGTTTGAGAGTTGGACAATGTTTCTAAATGATTTTAAATGTTTCATGAATTTTTTTGTGATTTTTAAATACCTAAAAGTACTTTTAATTAATTAATTCTCATTAACTAATTAAAAATAAACTTTTAAATGATTTAAAAATAATTTTTAATGCAAAAAATAAAAATAAAAATGTTTTTGGTTTCTGAAAATTAATTGAACCTTTGACAAAAAATTTCAGAATTTTTAAAGATGTTTTACTATTTTTAATAAATTGTAGAAAACAAGTGAAATAAAAAGAAAATAAAATGAATTTAAACTGAAGTCAACAAGATCAAGGGCCAGCATTCAAACTGGACGCGCGGGAGTTGACTGTGCGCGTCATCCAGTGGCTGAGATTCAAACTGGACTAATTTCTAATTAAACTTAATTAAACTGAATTAAAAAAGTCAAATGAAGATTAGGGCAAAATGGTGGAATCTTGACCAACCAAACGCGCGCGGGTCAACACATCCAAGGGCCAGAATTCAAACTCTCATAATTACACAGATTAACCCTAATTAACTTCAGGTGGCCGGAGAAGACTTCCGGTCGTCTTCTCCGGCCAGACCCTCACCTGAAAGTTGCTAATTCCCTCAAAACTCCATGAAAATGAAACGTAACTGCCCAGAATCAAACCCCATTCAACACTAAATCAAAACCCCCAAACAAAAACCATTTTTCATTCATTAATCATGCAAATCGAAGCAAGACATTTTTAGGGCAGAAAATTTCAGACAGCTCATACATACTCAATACTCCACCATTTTCACTTTTAAACACATCATGATGATCAGGATAACATGTAGAATCAATTTATAACAAGTAAAATGAGTTCTGGAAAATTTGTTCTTGATGGATACCTGAACTGAAGTCCTTCGAACAGGAGCTTTCTGACCCTTTCTCCTATGCAAACTCACTTCTTTGTTCCCCCTGAGCTCAATGGGATGCTTCACAACTCTTGTTGATGGCTGATTTGGGAGATGGCAGAAGTTCTGTTCAAGGGAGGGTGGTGATCGTGTTTTGGTTTCAGTGACTTTCAGGCTATGGTGATGGGTGGTTTTTGATTAGTGAAGCATGCTGAGTTTGTTTGTGAAGTTTGTTTGTGTGTTTGAGGTTTGTGCTGAGTGTTTCGAATGCTTTTGCAAGTTGGAGCAAAAAGTGATAACTATGGCTTGGGTCTGTTTCAGCTTGAAGTGTGTGGTGTGTTATGCTGGCTTTGGTCCATGTATCAAAAGGTGATAGGTCAGAGAGTTGTTGGTGGCCTATGCTGATTGGTATGGGTCTTTGGCCAAAATGTCAACTTGATTTATACTTGAGGTATGGGCAATGGTACAACTTGCTTTTTGGCTTGCTTTGGCTCAGCTTGAATCAAGGAATGCTATGGAACAGGTCTAGAAGCAATGCAGCAAGTGGTTTGTAGTTTGTGATAGGTTTTGCAAGTTTCACAAAGTTTGGTCCTTTTGGAAATTCTTGAGTTTCAAGGCATCAAAATGCAAAGTTCTTTGGCCCATTATGAATTTTAGAGGTCATGTGATCATGTTGTGAAGAAATGGTACACATTTGAGGCTTTTAGAACACTTGATCATACCATTTTGCAAAATGCCTCTTTGGTAGAAAACTTCAAATTTTGTGATTTTAGCCAACTTTGACAAGCCATAACTTTTGATCCAAAATGAATTAGGTCAAGTTCTTATACTTTTTGAAAAGGGAATGATCCATTCTACAACTTTCATGACCAAAGTTTTTCCATTTGAAGCATTTTTGAATCAAAAAGCAAGGGTTGAAAAAGTTTCCCAAAATGGCAATTTTCAATCATAAGTCAACTTTCCCAAAAAGTCAACTTTGCAAATGACTTGAGATTATTCAATTTTGTGAACTTCCAACATCTTCTATGATCAAATAAAGATCATACACAATCAAAATGATGAAGAACAACCTTTGGTTGGGTCATTGGGGGCCTCAGATGCCCTGATTTTGCACTGACTTGCTTAGAAAGTCAACCCTTGATCAGATGACTTCCCCATTGAATTTCTTCATGAAAATTGATATGCATGATCCCTATACCATATAGAGACCAATAGAGACAAGAATGACCAAAAAATTGGAGTTATGGTCTCTGAAACCAAAACCCTAATTCTAGGTCATCTGTGCAGTTAAACCTGGCTCTGCTTCCATGCCATTCTCAGTTCTTGTGATTCTTTGACATTCTTGACTTTGAGGGGATATAATATGATGCTTGAACATACATGGACCCCTTTGAAGTGATTGATGACCTTTGGATGGCTCAAGAAGCTCTTGGATTGCTCAAATCACAAACCCTAGATGTAGATGGCTTTGAACCAATGCAATGAATCAAAAATGTGGTATGAGATGCTATGATTGGATTTATGCCAATGAAAAGATAACAAGCCATGGTGTGAATGGGTGAGGGCAAATTTGGGGTGTTTACAGCTGTCCCTATTCAAGCATGAGTTAGCTGTGCAGGTTGTAAGCAACGGCTTAACAGGCAAACAAGATAACTTGTGGTTGAATACCAAAAGACAGTCCAAAATTTGCACTCACAGAATGAAGAAGAAAAGGGATATAGATTGTTAAAGAAAATAAAGTATATTATAAAGTGCGGGCGACGAAGGACGATCGTCGAGCAGAGGATGACTGCTGGGGATAAGGCAATGACGGGGACGGTCGACATGCTGGGAAAAAGCGGGAAATAAAGCAATGACGGGGACGGCCGCCATGCTGGGGATAAAAGAGTTTATGATGGGGAAGGCCATCAAGTTCATAAAGTAATGTAAACAACGATGGGGACGGCCATCGGGCTAAACTGATGAAGGACGATCACCAGGAAAAAGGAAAAGGGACCACGACGGGGACGGCCATCGGGTTAAAGAATGAATGAAATAATGATGAGGGACGGTCATCAAAGGTGAAGGACGATCACCTAGCAAGGGACGGCTGCTCTGTTGGGGATAAGATGAGGGACGGTCATCTAAGGTGAAGGACGATCACCTGGCAGGGTACGGCTGCCGAAAATATCGCGACATAGGACGAATGCCGGATAAAAGGTCAACGATGGGGACGACCATTGGATGAGCATGATGAAGGACGATCATCAAGAGGTGAAGGACGATCACCTAGCAGGGGACGGCTGCTCTCAAGGTTTATCATGACATAGGACGAATGTCAGATAACAAGATCAACGATGGGAACGGCCATCAGATAAAATTATGAAGGACGATCATCGAAAGGTGAAGGACGATCACCTAGCAGGGGACGGCTGCTAAATATCACGACACAGGACGAATGTCGGATAGAAAAGGTCGACGATGGGGACAGCCATCGGATGAGCATGATTAAGGACGATCATCAAGAGGTGAAGGACGATCACCTAGCAGGGTACGGCTGCTCTCAGGGTTTATCATGACATAGGACGAATGTTAGATAGAAAAGAAATTTTGCTTTGCTGGCGACCTACTAGGGAATAGTAAACACGGACGAGTCTTTATATCCAAGAAATAAAAGGTATAAGTGTTTTGACGTTGTGTATAGATTAAAGATGCGGACGAGCATCCCTAAGACTACGATACGGACGAGTATCGGGTAGAAACAAATACTGGCACGTGTTCAAAGATGATGATACGAACGAGTATCAACTGGTTAACAAAAAACACGGATGAGTGTTGATTCTGAGGGGATTCTTCTGGGGAATAGTAGACACAGACGAGTGTCTAATATTCAAGAAGACAAGAGTGTTTGACATAGTGTATGGGTTAAAGATGCGGACGAGCATCCTTATGACTATGATACGGACGAGTATCAGGTAGAAACAAACGCTTGACGCATGTTCTGAGATGATGGTACGGACGAGTACTAACTAGTTAGCAAAGAACACAGACGAGTGTCGAATCTGAGAGGATATAAGTGGTGTATACAAGATACGGATGAGTATCTGTATAAGTGAGTGGTGTATAGACGGGTATTTAACCTGCTGAGGAGAGTGACACGGACGAGTGTCAAGGGTTATGTACAAGTATATGCTTTACAAAGTGTTTAGGTAATTATGCTGGGGAAATTGACATGGACGGGTGTCAGGGAATCTGTATGTATATGTATCTGCGAGTGCAAAGGGGACGCTTTGGCTTTCTACTGGGGATATGACACGGACGGGTGTCAAGAGGTATCTGTGATATGTATAAGTGTTTGTTTGTAAAGAAGGCTCGGGCGACTTTACTGGGGAATGATAACACGGACGGGTGCCACAAGGAGTATGTACTGATGTTTGTGAGTGTAAGGCAACTGCTTTAGCTTTAACTCTCCGCTGGGGAATCTGGGGAGCATATTGTTGATGGATTGTCATTATTCACAAGTGTTTGGTTTAGAACATGGCTTATGATTATGCAATATGTTTGATTTTTTCCGTAATGCTCCGTTTTAGACGGAATGCTACGCTCTATGAGGAATATGATGCAAATGCTATGATTATGCAAAGATATCGATCCAGGATTCGGATCCCGATGCCACGAAGATCCCTGGTTGATTTGCTTGAAGTGGATCTCCCAGCTGGGGATAAGATCATTGGTGGACTTGATAAGATGTATCTGCTTGGGGGAATAGGTCACTGATAGACCCATCCCTGGTAATGAGGGACTCGACTGGGGTTTGTAGAAGCTTTCTTCGCTCTGTTGTGATTCCTTCGGACGTTGCTTTTCTGAATAGAGGCTGAAGTTCTGTGGGGAGTTGGTTCCCTGGCTTTTGTACTTGGCTGAGGAGGAAGAATGAATGCCAACTCGGCTGGGGAAAAATAACAAGTGGCAACTCAGCTGGGGAGAAAACACCTTGGGTGCTAAGACTGAGTGAGCGTTTTTTTGCCAGCTTGCTGGGATGAAGCTTAAATGCCCCCTGTTGCGCTTTGAATACCTGCAACCCTGCAAAGACAGAGAAACGCACAAGTAATCCCGAGGTATCCCTTACCGGATTCCGTCGTAAGAGTTCAGACACTCCCGGGAGTAAATATATTTCCTGCAAGCACGTAGTTTCAGAAAGACGCATCTATATTTATGCAATCGATATATTAATGACATCGGACATTTTTGCAAATAAAAGAGTACGAGACAACGTGTGACTAAAAATCTGATTTTATTAATTCATGTGCCCTGAATTGGCAAGATACAGTCAAGGAAACAGATCCCCTAAGATGAGGAGATTATTACAAATTGAGAAACAAAATGTTGGCAATGTTGACGGCGCTTCGAGGAGCTTCCTTTTTGATATGACTCGTATGACATTTGACGTTCTTCTCGTCTTGCTTTCTGGAGAAGGCTGATTCTGAAAGAAACTTGATCCTTTCGAAGCTTACCAAGTTGTGAGTGATACAGACGAATTCAGAATGCAGTTGTTCGCTTATTCCCTTATTTTGCATGGATCGCCCTTTTCGGGTTTTCGATCCATCGGGATACCCATTTTTTCCTGAGCTGTCCAATGCGGCTTTTCAACTCAGCGGGTGTACATTTTTTTGTTTATTTTCCCTTATTTTTGCCCGAGTCTTTCATTTTGTTTTTGACTCGCCGGGATGCCCTATTTTTGCCTGGACTTTCATTCTGTTTTTATGTCCAGCGGGTCATTTTTATGCGAAGTATTTTTTAACTGCATCTGAATTCACAGGGGACGGGAAGTCTTCACCATCCATAGTGCTGAGCATGAGTGCTCCGCCAGAGAAAACTTTCTTTACTACGAATGGCCCTTCATAGTTCGGAGTCCACTTGCCCCAGTGGTCTGTATGAGGAGGGAGGAGTCTTTTCAGCACAAGATCTCCTACTTGGTACTCTCGGAGCCTAACTTTCTGATCGAAGGCTTTCTTCATTCTTTTCTGATATAGATGCCCATGACAGATTGCAGCCAATCTTTTCTCTTCAATCAGATTCAGTTGTTCGTATCGGGATCGGACCCATTCTGCCTCGTTCAGCTTAACATCCATTAGTACCCGCAAGGAGGGTAATTCAACTTCAACAGGTAGGACTGCCTCCATACCATACACAAGCTGATATGGTGTTGCCCCAGTGGATGTTCTGATTGACGTGCGGTACCCATGCAAGGCAAACGGTAGCATTTCATGCCAGTCTTTATAAGTGACTACCATCTTCTGCACAATCTTCTTGATATTCTTATTAGCTGCCTCAACAGCGTCGTTCATCTTTGGCCTGTAAGGAGAAGAATTGTGGTGTTGAATCTTGAAGTCCTGGCATAGCTCTGCCATCATTTTGTTGTTCAAGTTGGAACCATTATCAGTAATGATTAGTTCGGGCACTCCATACCGACATATGATATCTCTCTTCAGGAATCTGGCTACCACTTGCCTTGTAACGTTTGCATACGAAGCTGCTTCGACCCACTTGGTGAAATAGTCAATGGCAACCAGGATGAATCGGTGGCCATTTGAAGCAGTCGGTTCAATCTTGCCAATCATATCAATGCCCCACATAGCAAAGGGCCAAGGTGAAGACATCACATTCAAAGGATTGGGAGGCACATGCACCTTATCCGCATAAATCTGGCATTTATGGCATTTTCTGGCGTAGGCACAACAGTCAGCATCCATTGTGATCCAGTAATATCCTGATCTTAGCAACTTTTTAGCCATGGCATGCCTTCCTGCATGGGTACCAAAGGATCCTTCGTGCACCTCGTGCATCAACAAGTCTGCTTCTGTTCTATCAACGCATCTGAGGAGTACCATATCGAAGTTTCTCTTGTACAGGGAACCGTTAGTGTTCAGAAAGAAACTACCAGCGAGCCTTCTTAAAGTCTTCTTATCATTGGAAGATGCCCCAAGTGGGTATGTTTGATCCTCCAAGAAGCACTTAATGTCATGGAACCAAGGCTTATCATCTTTGACAATGTCTGCTGTAAATACATATGCTGGTCGGTCAAGTCTGGATACTGAAATCCGAGGCACAAAGTTGGCAGCTTGAACTTTGATCATGGATGAAATGGTAGCCAGAGCATCTGCAAACTGATTTCGTCCCGGGGGATATACTCAAGCTTGACTGTTTTAAAGAAAGTCAATAACCTCCTTGTATAATCCCTGTAAGGTATCAGATGATCCTGGTGTGTGTACCATTTGCCATTGGTTTGATTAACTACCAGAGCTGAATCTCCGAATACAGTCAACGTCTTGATCCTGAGGTCAATGGCTTCCTCAAGACCCATAATGCAAGCTTCGTATTCAGCTTCGTTGTTAGTGCAGTTAAAGGTGAGTTTTTCCGAGAAAGGCATGTTAACTCCCTTAGGTGTAATGAGTACTGCACCAACACCACGACCATTCATATTAACAGCCCCATCAAACATCATAGTCCATTCTTCTTCCGGGTCAGGCCCCTCAGTGTGAATAGGCTCTTCATGATCTTTTGCTTTTATGAACATGATGTCTTCATCAGGGAAGTCAAATCTCATAGGCTGGTAATCATTAATAGGTTGCTCAGCAAGATAATCAGACAATACACTGCCCTTGATGGCTTTCTGAGATGTGTACTGGATATCATATTCTGTGAGGATCATTTGCCATCTTGCAACCCGTCCGGTAAGAGCTGGCTTCTCAAAAATGTACTTAACTGGGTCCATCTTGGAGATCAATAAAGTAGTGTGGGTCAACATATACTGTCTCAGTCGGCGAGCAGCCCACGCTAAAGCACAACAAGTTTTCTCGAGCAGTGAATAACGTTGTTCACAGTCGGTAAACTTTTTGCTTAGGTAGTATATTGCATACTCTTTTCGACCAGACTCGTCATGCTGGCCCAGCACACACCCCATTGACTCTTCTAATACTGTTAAGTACATTATCAGAGGTCTTCCTTCAGCTGGAGGCATAAGGATTGGAGGTTCCTGCAAGTACTCCTTGATCTTGTCAAAAGCCTTCTGGCAGTCTTCGTTCCACCTGACCGTTTGTTCTTTTCTCAATAGCTTGAACAAGGGCTCACAAGTTGCAGTAAGGTGAGATATGAACCTTGAAATGTAGTTCAATCTACCTAGAAAACCCCGAACTTCTTTTTCTGACTTTGGTGCAGGCATTTCTTGAATGGCTTTGACTTTATCATGGTCAACTTCAATCCCTTTCTCGCTTACAATAAAACCCAGCAGCTTACGAGATCGCACCCCGAATGTGCACTTGTTGGGGTTCAATTTCAGTTGGTACTTCCTCAGACGCTTGAATAGTTTCAGCAGATTTACCAGGTGGTCTTCTTCTGTGAGGGACTTGGCAATCATATCATCCACATAACATTCTATTTCTTTATGGATCATATCGTGGAATAATGTTACCATAGCCCGTTGATATGTTTCACCAGCATTCTTCAGCCCGAATGGCATCACCTTATAACAGAACGTCCCCCAGGGTGTGATGAAAGTTGTCTTCTCCATGTCTTCAGGTGACATTTTGATCTGATTGTATCCTGAAAATCCATCCATGAAGGAGAACACCGAGAACTGAGCCGTATTATCCACCAATACATCGATGTGAGGTAAAGGGAAGTCATCCTTCGGGCTGGCTCTGTTCAGATCCCGGTAGTAAACACACATTCTCACTTTGCCGTCTTTCTTAGGCACAGATACAATATTAGCAACCCACGGCGGATAACTAGTCACAGCAAGGAAACCGGCGTCCCACTGTTTTTGTACCTCTTCCTTGATCTTCATTGCCATATCTGGGCGAGTACGGCGCAGCTTCTGTTTAACTGGCGGACAGTCCTCTTTCAAAGGCAGCTTGTGCATGACGATATCGGTATCCAAACCTGGCATATCCTGGTAAGACCAAGCAAACACATCCACATACTCCCGAAGCATATCAATCAGTTGTTCTTTCACTGAGTCTTGTAGGCAGGCCCCGATTTTAACCTCTTTCACGTCTTCTTCCGTACTAAGATTAACCGTTTCAATCTCCTCCTGATGAGGAGTGATAACTTTCTCCTCTTGCCTTAACAACCTGGCTAGCTCTTCAGGAAGCTCATAATCTTCTTCAACCCCTTCATCAGCTTGATTGATTGGATTGTCAAAGTCATACGAAGCCATAGCTGTGCTGTTGTCGGTGCAGTCTGAAAGGCACTCTCTGCAAGGGTTTAGATTGTTCATTTTAGTGATTTGATTTTAATCTTGTTTAGAAGAAAAAGTGAAGTAAAGTTATCATTTTGAAAACATTGCCATTTTATTTTTGTACAAAAAGAAAAAGTGAAAAACAGTGAGCGGAAAAAAGAAAAAGACTCATTTGCAAAAGATGTCCGATATTCATTGATTGATCTGTTTGCACAAAATTACAGATGGCCCGATTAGAAAATGAGTCTTGTCATCTTGGGCAAGATGCAAGACTTGATGCATGCTTAATAATACAGGAAATAATAATTACTCTGCAGGAGTAACCCTTATAATTTCCTGGGAAGACCAGTTTGAGACATGGCTCCCCGGGATCCTTGGACGTATCCAGCTCTCCAGGTTGCGTTCATCTTCCGACTCATCTTCCAAGTTGTTTACTGCATCAGGGGTGAGCATCCCCCCACTAACAAAACTGGGCTTCTTAGCAGCCTCTGATTGATCTTGTTGAGTTGGTTTTTAACCCAACCCAAATCTGTCCTCCTTCTTCTCTACAGGCAGCAACTTGCCCCAGCCTTGGGCAGTCCCCTCTTCAACAACCTTCCTGGCTTGCTGATAAGATGTCATTGAGGTTACAGGTACAGCGGATGCTTCATTAATGTTTAGGGCTTCAAATCCCTGGCTCATGGTTTCATGGATCTCTCCATCCATCTCAATATATTTGTATGTAGCCAGGTGGCTAACAAAGATATCTTCTTCACCACAGATGGTGATGATCTGGCCCTCCCACTCGAATTTCAACTTCTGGTGAAGGGTAGACGTAACTGCGCCAGCGACATGGATCCAAGGTCTACCCAACAAACAGCTGTAGGCCAGCTGAATGTCCATCACATAGAAGGTAATCTTAAAAGTCTGCGGGCCAATCATCACAGGCAGATCAATCTCTCCTAGCACTGATCTTTTAGAGCCGTCAAATGCTCTCACCACCAAATTACTTGGACGTAATGCCAAGACATCATACTCCATCTTCACCAAGGCTTTCTTTGGTAGAACATTGAGTGAAGACCCAGTGTCTACCAATACATGTGATAGAACAGCACCCTTGCATTCTAGGGTAATGTGTAAAGCCTTGTTGTGGTTGCATCCCTCAGTTGTTAAATCAGCATTGGTAAAACCCAACCCATGGCTGGTATTGACATTTGCTATCACGGTCTCCAGCTGATTAACGGTGATCTCTTCTGGCACATATGCTGCGTGAAAGACATTTAGTAATGCATTCTGGTGAGTTTCGGAACACATCAGCAGGGATAAAATGGAGATTTTTGAGGGAGTTTGGTGAAGCTGATCCACCACTTTGTAATCACTCCTCTTGATAATTCTCATAAACTCGTCTACATCTTGTTCAAAATATGTATTATGTGTTTCTTTGAGAATGGGTTCCTCAGCTATTACACTCTTTCCCTTTGCTTTGGCAGCAGCTTCTGCTTCAACATTAGATTTTTGCGTTTGCGAGGCAAAAAGGCGTCCGCTTCTGGTGAAGCCTCCACCTCCCCCGACATTATCAATCTGTGGAGAAGAGGTTGAAGAGTCAAGAGTGATTTTCTCCCCATTGTAGTAAAGGTCAGAGCCATAATGCCAAGGGATGGCATTACTGCTTTCATATGGAACTGGTCCAGGTACCGTGATGGTAACCGGACTGACTGCAGCAAAGGAGGGTGTTGAAATAGTGTGTGGATCATAGTATATGGTAACCGGTGTCCTGGCAGGAGATGCCACTGTTTGCTGTTGAAAATTGTTGTTCGGAGGAATACTTGATGAATCATAATAAATAGTGACTGCTGAGATATCTGTTGGTGTTGTAGAAGATCTTGCTGGATAAATGGATGTTGATGTGGTAGGAGATTCTGAATGAAGGGGTGCTGATGTTGTAGAAGGAATGTTTGTTGATATCTGGTTTGTTAAAGTGATATTTGAAACATTTGTTGATGAAACTGAAGAATTGTTTGGAATAATTGTTGTTGCAGTTGTAGGAGACTCGGGAATTGTTGTCAAAGAATTTGTTGGATTTGAAGGTGTTGATGTTGTGATTTGAAGTAAGCCACTCTGGATAAGGCCATCTATGCCGCTTCTCAAGTTATCACACCCATTTACCGAAATGTTGCAATAACCGCACCCAAGCTCACACCCCGGGAACATCTGGCATTCAAGGAGTTGAGCTTTAATCTCTACCAGGGGTGTCCGAATCTTCCCCACACTGGTTATTAAGAAAGACGACTTATCTTCCTCAATAGCATTAATTCTTGGCCCTCGGTGGTTGGGCATGGGGTTCTTGTTGACATTTGGCGGGGGTGCGAAGTTTAGAGCTTTAGAATCTACCAAGTCTTGTACCTTCATTTATAGGGCCCTACATTTCTCTGTACTGTGGCCAGGTGCATTGGAGTGAAAAGCACATCTGGCGTTGGCGTCATAATTTCTGGGCAGACTGGAAGGATCTGGTGGTGCCAACGTCCTTAACTCAACCAAGTTGAGCTTCAGGAGCTGTGGAAATAAAGCGGCATAAGGCATAGGGATTGGATCAATCACCCTATTGGCCTGAGATGGTCTCTGTTGAAAAGGTCTTTGTTGATTGTTGCTGTTGTTGTTGTTATAGTTTTTCTGAGGCGGATATTGAACTTGTTGCTGGTAGTGGGGTTGTTGCTGTGGTTGATATGCTGGTTGCTGAGGAATTAGAGCGGGAATAGTGACAGCTGCCATCGACCTATGAACATACTGTGGTCTGCCCCTGTTGGCCTGAATAGCATTAGTCTCACCGGTTCTTCTTGGGCCTACAAAAGGCTTTATGGGGTTGCTGGACGAGCTCGCACCATTATCGGAAATTTTGCCCATCTTTAATAGGCTTTCAATCCTTTCTCCAGCTATGACTACGTCAGCGAAGCTGGTGGAAGAAAAGGCAGCTAGCCTGTCAATGTATGTCCCTTGGAGGGTGTTCATAAACATGTCGGCCATCTCCCTTTCCGACATGGGTGGCTGGACAGCAGCAGCAAGCTGTCTCCACCTCTGGGCGTATTCCCGGAAGCTTTCTCTGGATGATTGGGACATTCCCATCAGGAGGGTCCTGTTAGGAGCCATATCCAAGTTGTACTGGTACTGTCTGATGAAGGCCTCAGCTAGGTCCTTCCAGCATCTAATGGTTGCTCTGGTCAAATGAGAGTACCATTCCCTTGAAGCTCCGGTTAAACTGTCTTCGAAATAAAACATCCACAGTTTTTCATCCATGGTGTATGCCTTCAGCCTCCCCAGAAAGGATTGCAAATGGGTTCGTGGACAGGAAGTTCCGTTGTACTTCTCGAAGCATGGAGGTTTAAACTTGTGGGGAATCCTTACCCCATCCACTAAGCCAATGTCCATAACATCAAAGCCCAGGGAATTTTGAGACTCCAGAGATCTCAACTTCTCAGTAATTTCATTTAGCCTTCTGTCATAGGCTTCATCCCCAGCTCCCATCACAGTGAATTGATCCTCTTGGGGGTCTTCTTGTAATACTCTGCCCGCAGTAGCATTCCCTGGCACATTAGCAGGGATGTTGATTTCTGGATGAAGATGAGGCCCATACACAGGTGGATTAACATGAGGCTGAACCCTCTCATTGTTGCTTGTTACTCCAGTCCCTAGATGGGGTTCCTCCTGGGTCTGCCTTTCTACTAATGCCCTTAATCTCTCTTGGCTTTGAGCCAAACCATTCATAACCTCCATGAACTGGGTCATCTGGTTTCTCATTTCTAGCCTCTCATTGGCCATTTGAGTCCTGACTTCTGTAAGGTCCTGCTGTACTTGGTCCATTCGTATACCCGGAAGGTTGTTGCGAGTGGGATATCTGTGCGGACGGTTGAGAGGGAACACCCGTCGTCGAGCAATAGTTCCTGAACTACAACAGAGTTAGTAACAAACAAAACAAAAACCTACAAAACAAGACAAAAGTTAGTATGCAATGCAGTATGCTTATTTGTTTCCAAGGTATCCGGCTTGGCATTTGGTTTTGACCTTTCCAGACCCCTGAGGGAGATGCTTTTGATGTTGCTTGAGAGAAAAAGAACTCAGATGAAACAAACTAATGAATATATTACAAATGGTGAATCATACATAGTTTGTTTTTTACAATAAATGCCCCTGAGGGGTCAAAAAAATACAACATAAAAGAAAAGTACATGAAAAGAAAGCAACAATCAAGCAAAAGTCAGACACCAAGACCAAACTCATCCTCCCTAACTTCCTTCAGAAGTGCTTCAGTCACAGGATCAGCTGGATGCTCTGTGAGGTTCTTGATAAGAAGATTCCTGGTGGCAATAGCAGCAGTTAGCTTCTTGTGCCTGTTTTGGTCCTTTGACCTCTTCACACCAGCCCTAAGCTTCAATTCTGAGATCTCCTTCTGGGCTGCTAGCAGGGCTTCCTATTGCTCCTTTGCACTAGCCTCCAACTACTCAATCTTGTCCTGAGTCCTCTTATCTTCCTGAGTACGAGCTTCAGTGATCCTGACCCACCTAGCTTGACTCTCTTTCAGATATAGATCAGTCCTGGCCTTCTGAAACTGAGCCTCTTTACAGGCATTCTTCAAAATCTGCTCTCCATCCCTTGACTTCTTGATGTAGTCCTCTGACTTCTCAATCCTGGCTAGATGCTCCACCTTAAGCTTTTCTAGCCTTTCAATGTCCAGACGACCATCACTCCTCTCCCAGAGGGTTCTCCTCAGGGCTTCAGACAGATTCTCATTCCTCTCTTTTAGCTTCTCAAACTCTTCCAGGCTGACAGTGGCTGGAGGTGGTGTTGTGGATGATCCAGGTGCATCCTCAATGGTGAAGGGCATCCCAGAAGTTTGAGCCCTAGCATGGGACCACTCATAATACTGTACTGATGCCACATTGTTGCATATCCCAAGGATGGCCATCCCTTTGGTCTGGATGTTGTCCCAAGCCCAGGATGCTTGCCTGACAACAGCCAGATTAGGCTTAATCTCACAATAAAGGGTTTCAACCAAGTCTTGTACTCTAGGAGGATGGACCAATGCATATCCCAAGTGTCTTTTGAATAGCAGAGGGTTGTAGTTGATGCAACCCTTCACTCCTATCAGAGGTACATTGGGGAACTGCCCATAACTAGTAATGATGTCCCTGCCCTTGGTGCTCTGGGTGCACCACCTGATGTCATCTGAGGTCAAAGCAACAAGTCTCCTAGCCCAATTCTTCTGTTGGTGAGGATTCAAGAATGCATCAGTCTTGGGCAAGTGTTTGAGCAGCCAGGTATGGAACAGGGGAGCACATCATCTCACCAATCTTCCTCTTTGCTTTTCATTCCTTTGATGAATAGAGTAGTAGAAATCTCCCAATAAGGTGGGCACTGGGTTCCTCAGAATGAAAAGGTGAATGGAATTCTTGCTAATAAACTTAGGCTCATCTGCAAAAAGTATAACCCCATATATACTGAGGGCTAACAATGCACAGACTGCCTTCCATTCTCCCAAGGAGGCCTTCAGGATGGCCTGGGAAGTCAAGAAATCTAAGTGTAGGCCAGGGATTCCAGCCTTTGCTGTCATGTTCTGCTCAATCAGAAAAGGTTCCAGATACAGTGCCTTTGCCACTTCCTCATTGCTGGGAAAAACCATTTCTGGGTTGAAGGGGATACCACCCCTGACAGGTACTCCAACCAGTGATGAATACTCCTCTAATAAAGGCCCCAACTGAAAATCCTGGAAGGTAAAACATCTCAAAGGAGGATCATAGAACTGTAGGCAAGTGTGAATCAGACTCCTCTGAGAAGGGTCCAAATCCATAACCACATCAAGGATGCCTCCATAATGTTCTCTGAATAGTGGTATATGGTCTGGAGTGATAAGGGCCTGGACCTTCCTGATGCCAGTCAGCTCAGGCTTAAAGAAATGATATGAGATGTTGCTCTTCTTGGGTGCCATGTCTGATGATGAAGAGCTGATACAGATGCTAATGATCATGAGTGATACTAGAAGATGGGCCACTGATAGGCTGATGCTGGTGATGCAGGTGACTGAAGCAGGTAGCTGATGAAGGTAGCTGAAAGCAGATAGCTGGTGAACAAGGGTCTATGCTGATGAAGGGGTCAAAACCAAGCCAAAATATAATATGGATACCCTGAAAAACAAATAAGCAAATGTTAAATGATGCAATGATGATGTATGCAAATGATATGCAAGGGTTTGTGATCAAGCTGGATCTGACTACTGCCTTGATATGAGGCCCATGTATGTTCAAGAAAATCCAGATGGAGGTTCATAAGTCCAGTAACCAAGGTGGGGGACTCAAATAAAGAGTCACATGTCCAGGGTTAAAATCACAAGAACTGTCCCAAAATGGAGTACTCTTAATCAAAACAAAGTAACAGGGTATGCTGAGGTCAAGGGTACCTGCAAACCTGTAAACAGCCCAACCCCCTCACAGGTAGTGTTCTAAAACAAGGATCCTCAGACTTGGATCAGTTATGAGAAGTGTAAACACTTCTAACCCGAAGGTACAGTGTTTACAATAACCATAAAAGATCCTCCTCTAATTCACCTCAGTTTCTGAAGGTCAATACTAAAGGTCATTCAGACTTAGCAGGCTTCCCAGATAGCCCTAGCACTACAGGAAATCTGTAGCACAGAGTTCTCAAGAAGAAACCCATATCTGAACCGTGTTTCATATTCCCGCACCAGACCGAAATGGAATGGGAAAGAACATGAACCACTCTAGCCTAGGTGTCACTCAGGTCCCAGGTATAGGACCTTAAACTCTCAATAGAACCCCACCCACCAAGACAAAACCAGATCCAGCCAAAACAGTATGACAGTATGATGTATATAAAGCTATAAAGAAAGTAATAAGACAACTGTACATGAAGCAATAAACAAAATAAATATACAAACACAAATAGCACATAACACCCCAGTAAACACAAATCAAACAAGCGCTAGGAGGAACCCACAAAAAGAACCAGAAGCCCTGGTTACAGTATAAGTATCCCCAGTGAAGTCGCCAAGCTGTCGCTCCCGACAAATGAGACTAACCCAAATGAGGTACAGACGCGAACGGTCGGTGAAAGGGACATGAGAACACACAGGAGTGAACTCAAGAGAAAAGAAAGAGTCGCCAGCTAGGCATTTTTTATCCCGAAGGAAAGGTAATGCTGCATAAACCTAAGAAAAGATGGATAAGACGGTTGCGAACCAGAGAGACTGAGAAAGGGGGTTGGTTACAACCTGGGAAGGTATTAGCACCCAGATTGTCCGCCGTACTCGACGGGATCCACGCTTAAAAGATTTGTGTTTTAAAGGGGTAGTGTCAGTGCAATTTGTGTATCAAAGCTGGAAAGAATGCGAGTGTCAGTGTAAAAGAAAAGTGAAGTGTACAAGAGAAGTGTCAGTGAAAGAACAAGAGTGAAATGCTCAAGATCATGAGGCTAGAAGAATAATTGCTGGAAGGAGGGGGAATATACAGAGACTTTTGTTCGATAACAGTTAAGGTATGCCTACGTATCCTCTCGTGCAATGAGGAAGTCAGAACACCGTAGTTCGACCCAAAGAGACTGAAAGATAAATTGACTGATGAACCGCTTGCTTGTCTATGCTCAAGTGTATGACCTGTCTGGCTCAGGTGCTAACTGTCTTGAATTAGACGGAAGAAGCGAGTTCTCGTTTATGAATGAAGGTGATGAGAAAAGAATCCCGGAGGAGACAATTGTTGTTTGTTTTTGGTATTTTCAGTCTTTTATTGATTTTAAAGTTTGTCATAAGTTAATGAGCTTAAGCCTAAACCAATGGATTTAGTAAACTCTTCACATCTTCCCTCTGATTAGGGGTAATGAAAATGCCTTAAGTGTGAAGTCAGCTTCTCACACTTAATCACCATGGTGTAGGGTTAAGATCATTAACCTATTTGTGATTATTTAGATGTTTTTGTTGTTTTTGTTTAGTGTTAAGTAATGAGATTAAGCCATAATCAGGGATTAAACAGACTCATTACACCATCCTAATAGAAGGATAATAGATGAGAATGTTTAAGCTGAGGAAAGCTCCTCAACTTAATCCATGATTAGGGATTAAACCCATGACAAAACAAAGCCTTTATTAAGTGGATTTTAGTTAATGATAAAATGATGAAGTGAGTTTTAGGGTTTGTAAGACAACTTGAGGGGGACTTGTCCATTAACACTAGGGTTAGTCCTTCTTAACCAATTAAGGGAGAATTAGAACCCTAATGCAAGGCCCAAGTTACAAGCTTGATGTCTTAGTGATTATTAGGTGAATTGATTAAAGGATTTAAACACATTAAGGGTTTAACACTTAGGATTAAAGTTATACACCCCATCCTAATAGAAGGATGCAAGCATAAGCTTAATCACAAAGCCTTAAAGCCTTTAGGGTTTAGTCCCTGATTATGAGATGAGAAGAGAAGACTCAATGAGATACAAAGGTAAAAGATAAATGGGGGGACTAATCAAAACCCTAATTATTGTCATGCTTGGTTGTTCCTAAGGTTTGTGAGGTTTACAAGAAAGATCTTCAGAGGAACCACCGGGAAGCAGATGAAAGAGGCAGAGGGAAGCAAAGTAACTTACTTCATTTGAGAAGACAAGTCACTTGAAGAAAGAAAGTAAGATGAAGAAGAATGAGCAAGCTCAATCTCAAGCACAAGACAAAATGCAGCAATGATGCATAAGAGGAGATGAAAAGAAATTGTGAGAAGTGAAGGCAAATTCACTTCTCAAAGTAACTTACCACCTGAAAGGTTAGTGAAAGAAATGCAATGCCATACAAAATGAGATGAAATGACATGATGCAAACCAAAACCAGAAGCATGTGTGTGATATTAATGATTCTATGAGATGATGCAAGCATGAAACAAGGCATGAGGATGATCATACAAACATATGGATGCAAGAGAAGCATGCTTAGAACCATGAACATACATGAAAAGTTATGAAATGCAAATGACATACAAAATGACAAATGAAAGATGCAATGATCAAATATGATTCTAACATGTCCTAAGATGTATTATGAATCAAATGGATGCACAAAATGTCATGGCAAGTCATTGTATGCAAGCAAATGCAAGATGAATGCAAAAGAAAGCCCAAATTAGGGTTTATGATCAATGCACAAAACAAAATTCAAAACCAGAAGCAAACATCAAGATAAAAATTTGAAAATGCATTCAAAGGAACCCTAAACCTATACAAACTCACTTCCCAAAGGAGGGGTTCTAACTCTTAACCTAATGAGGGTTATGAATTTCCTAAGATTGCTAGGGTTTTAAGGTACCTTGTCAAGAAAAATGTCAAACAAATAGGAAATGAAAGATCAATTCATGTCAATTTAATCCTATAAACTACATGCTAAACAAGATGCAATGCAAAAAGAATCAAGGTCCAACTCTTAAAGGCTAGGCAGAAGTGAATTTTTGAATATTGGATCAAAATAATGCCTTGAAATGAAATTAATTCCATGGAAAATTGTCAAAAGACATCAAGATCAAAAAAGAAATTTGGTTTGAGAGTTGGACAATGTTTCTAAATGATTTTAAATGTTTCATGAATTTTTTTGTTATTTTTAAATACCTAAAAGTATTTTTAATTAATTAATTCTCATTAACTAATTAAAAATAAACTTTTAAATGATTTAAAAATAATTTTTAATGCAAAAAATAAAAATAAAAATGTTTTTGGTTTCTGAAAATTAATTGAACCTTTGACAAAAAATTTCAGAATTTTTAAAGATGTTTTACTATTTTTAATAAATTGTAGAAAACAAATGAAATAAAAAGAAAATAAAATGAATTTAAACTGAAGTCAACAAGATCAAGGGCCAGCATTCAAACTGGACGCGCGGGAGTTGACTGCGCGCGTCATCCAGTGGCTGAGATTCAAACTGGACTAATTTCTAATTAAACTTAATTAAACTGAATTAAAAAAGTCAAATGAAGATTAGGGCAAAATGGTGGAATCCTGACCAACCAAACGCGCGCGGGTCAACACATTCAAGGGCCAGAATTCAAACTCTCATAATTACACAGATTAACCCTAATTAACTTCAGGTGGCCGGAGAAGACTTCCGGTCGTCTTCTCCGGCCAGACCCTCACCTGAAAGTTGCTAACTCCCTCAAAACTCCATGAAAATGAAACGTAACTGCCCAGAATCAAACTCCATTCAACACTAAATCAAAACCCCCAAACAAAAACCATTTTTCATTCATTAATCATGCAAATCGAAGCAAGACATTTTTAGGGCAGAAAATTTCAGACAACTCATACATACTCAATACTCCACCATTTTCACTTTTAAACACATCATGATGATCAGGATAACATGTAGAATCAATTTATAACAAGTAAAATGAGTTCTGGAAAATTTGTTCTTGATGGATACCTGAACTGAAGTCCTTCGAACAGGAGCTTTCTGACCCTTTCTCCTATGCAAACTCACTTCTTTGTTCCCCCTGAGCTCAATGGGATGCTTCACAACTCTTGTTGATGGCTGATTTGGGAGATGGCAGAAGTTCTGTTCAAGGGAGGGTGGTGATCGTGTTTTGGTTTCAGTGACTTTCAGGCTATGGTGATGGGTGGTTTTTGATTAGTGAAGCATGTTGAGTTTGTTTGTGAAGTTTGTTTGTGTGTTTGAGGTTTGTGCTGAGTGTTTCGAATGCTTTTGCAAGTTGGAGCAAAAAGTGATAACTATGGCTTGGGTCTGTTTCAGCTTGAAGTGTGTGGTGTGTTATGCTGGCTTTGGTCCATGTATCAAAAGGTGATAGGTCAGAGAGTTGTTGGTGGCCTATGGTGATTGGTATGGGTCTTTGGCCAAAATGTCAACTTGATTTGTACTTGAGGTATGGGCAATGGTACAACTTGCTTTTTGGCTTGCTTTGGCTCAGCTTAAATCAAGGAATGCTATGGAACAGGTCTAGAAGCAATGCAGCAAGTGGTTTGTAGTTTGTGATAGGTTTTGCAAGTTTCACAAAGTTTGGTCCTTTTGGAAATTCTTGAGTTTCAAGGCATCAAAATGCAAAGTTCTTTGGCCCATTCTGAATTTTAGAGGTCATGTGATCATGTTGTGAAGAAATGGTACACATTTGAGGCTTTTAGAACACTTGACCATACCATTTTGCAAAATGCCTCTTTGGTAGAAAACTTCAAATTTTGTGATTTTAGCCAACTTTGATAAGCCATAACTTTTGATCCAAAATGAATTAGGTCAAGTTCTTGTACTTTTTGAAAAGGGAATGATCCATTCTACAACTTTCATGACCAAAGTTTTTCCATTTGAAGCATTTTTGAATCAAAAAGCAAGGGTTGAAAAAGTTTCCCAAAATGGCAATTTTCAATCATAAGTCAACTTTCCCAAAAAGTCAACTTTGCAAATGACTTGAGATTCTTCAATTTTGTGAACTTCCAACATCTTCTATGATCAAATAAAGATCATACACAATCAAAATGATGAAGAACAACCTTTGGTTGGGTCAATGGGGGCCTCAGATGCCCTGATTTTGCACTGACTTGCTTAGAAAGTCTACCCTTGATCAGATGACTTCCCCATTGAATTTCTTCATGAAAATTGATATGCATGATCCCTATACCATATAGAGACCAATAGAGACAAGAATGACCAAAAAAATTGGAGTTATGGTCTCTGAAACCAAAACCCTAATTCTAGGTCATCTGTGCAGTTAAACCTGGCTCTGCTTCCATGCCATTCTCAGTTCTTGTGATTCTTTGACATTCTTGACTTTGAGGGGATATAATATGATGCTTGAACATACATGGACCCCTTTTAAGTGATTGATGACCTTTGGAGTGGCTCAAGAAGCTCTTGGATTGCTCAGATCACAAACCCTAGATGCAGATGGCTTTGAACCAATGCAATGAATCAAAAATGTGGTATGAGATGCTATGATTGGATTTATGCCAATGAAAAGATCACAAGCCATGGTGTGAATGGGTGAGGGAAAATTTGGGGTGTTTACAGGTTTAGTCCTTGATTATGAGGTGAGGAGAGAAGACACAAAGATGACACAAAGGTAAAACTAATGGGGGGACTAATCAAATCCTAATTGTTAACATGCTTGGGTGTTCCTAGGGTTTATGAGGCTTTCAAGAGAAATCTTCAAAGAGCCACCAAGGAGAGAAGCAGATGAAAGGAGAAAGAGACAGGGAGAAGCAAGACAACTTGCTTCACTTAAGAAGACAAGTTGCTTGAAGGAAGAAAGTGAGAAGGAGGCATGAATGAGCAAGCTCACTCAAATACAAAGATAAAATGCAGCAATGATGCATAGGAGAGATGAAGAGAGATTCTGAGAAGTGAAGGCAAATTCACTTCTCAAAACAACTTACCACCTGAAAAGTTAGCAAAAGAAATGCAATGCAATGAAAATGAGATGAAATGCCAGGATGCAAGACAAAGTCAGAAGCATAAACATGATGTTAATGATGCTAAGAGATGATGCAAACCCATGTCAAGAGTTGTGGGTGATCATACAAGGATGTGGATGCAAATGAAGCAAGCTTTGAACCATAAAGATTCACGAAAGTTTATGAAATGATATGAACATATAGCATGGAAAATGAAAGATGCAATGATCAAACATGATTCTAATATGTCCTAAGATGTCTTATATGTCATATGGATGCACAATATGTCATGTCAAGTTCTTGAATGCAAGCAAATGAAAGATGGATGCAAAGGAAGGCAAGAATTAGGGTTTATGAACAACATGCATCACAAAAATTCAAAACCAGAGGAAAATAACATGATAAAAAATTGAAAATGGGATCAAAGGAACCCTAACCCTACACAACTTCACTGCCCAAAGGAGGAGACCTAACTCTTAACCTAATGGGAGTTATGATTTTCTCAAGTCAACTAGGGTTTTGGAATACCTCATAATGAAAAATGCAAAACAAATTGAAAATGAAAGATAAATTCAAACCAAATTTTACCTAAAAACTACATGCTATGAAGGATGCAATGCAAGAAGAACCATTATCAAACTCTTCATGGTTAGGCAGAATGAATTTTTTCAAGTTAGGAACAAAATAATGCCTTTAAACAAATTTAATTCAAATGAAAATTGGCAAAATAGGCCAAGAACCAAAAAGAAATTTGTTTTGAGAGTTTGGTAATGTTTCTAAATGTTTTAAAATGCAATGTGAATTTTTTGGTGATTTTTAAATACCTAAATGCATTTTTAATTAATTAATTTCCATTAACTAATTAAAAATAAACATTTAAATGATTTAAAAATCATTTTCAATGCAAAAAATAAAAATAGAAATATTTTTGGGTTCTGAAAATTAATGAAAGGTTTGACAAAAAATTTCAGAATTTTTTAATGTGTTTTGCTATTTTTAAAAATTCATGGAAGTTTAATACAAATAAAATGAAATAAAAATGAATTTATGGAGAAGTATGCAAATCCTGAGGCTGAGATTCAAAAGAAAATGGAGGGAATTGACTGGCGCCAGATCCAAGGGCTGAGGTTCAAACTGGCAAATTTAAATCTAATCCTAATTAATTAAATCTAATTATGGGATTAGGGCTTAATGAGACCATCCAGGCCACCCGTCCATGCGCGGGAAGCAAGATCGCACGCTCCAGATTCAAACTTTGCCCTAATCACAGATTAAACCCTAATTACATTCAGATCACCGGAGAAGAGCTCCGGTCGTCTTTTCCGGTGACATCCCTCCCTGAAAATTGCTATCTCTCTCCCCAAGCTTCTAAAATCTAATCTCTCTGCCCAGAATCCAACCCCACGCATCACTCAACAAGAATCACTCACTAAAACAAATTTATTTCACATATTCAAGCTGAATCGAAGCAAATTAGTTATAGGTCAAAAAATTTCAGAGAGCTCATACATGCTTAATACTTGGCTATTTTCAAAACCAAACACATCAGCATTATCAGTGAATCATGGAGAATCAATTAATAACTTAAAAACACGTTTCTGGAAAAAATGTTCTTGAGCTCACCTGAACTGGAGCTTTGAACTTTGGAGCTTTCTGGCTGCTTCTTTGGTCCAAGATACCTTTAATGAACCTCCTGAGAAGATTGCAATGCTTGTTTGGAATTTCTTATGGCTGGTTTAAGAGATTGATGAAGTTCTGACCAAGGGGAGTGAAAAATCGCATTTCTGTTTGGGATTGTTTCAGGATCAAATGATGGTTGGGAAATGATCAGAGGGTCATGGTGAGTGATTCTGTGAAGTTGGTTTTGAGGTTTGTGGCTTGTGTATTGAGATTCGAAGAAAAATGCATAAGGAGATGTTTTGGAGAATGCTGACTTGTGGGAGAGCTCAGGCTGTGTTGTGTGTTGTGTTTAGTTGCCTTTGGTCCATGTATCAAGTTGGGATAGGTCAGAGAGTTGTTGTTGGCCTATGTTGATTGGTATGGTCCCTTTTGCCAAAAGTCAATGTTAGGTGTCCTTTGAGGTATGGGTCATGGCAGGCTGGTTTAGGGGCATGGCTTGGTTTAGCTAAGATCATGGATTGCTTATGGATCAGATTTTGTGAGCTGTAACAAGTAGAGGCATGGTTACATGAGTTTTTGCAAATTGGTACAACTTTGGCCCCTTTGTGATTTCTTAATGATCAAGGCATGAAAATGAGCAATTCTTTGGTGCATTCTGAATTTTAGGTCATGTGTGATGTTTGTGAAATGGTTAGAAATCAATTAGAGGTCACATAAAGGCTTGGCATGTAAATTTGCAAGTTTCCCTCTTTGTGCAAAAGTGAAAATTTCATGATTTTTCCCAACTTTGCAAGGCCATAACTTTTGATCCAAAATGAATTGGAAAGAGTTCTTGTAATTTTTGAAAAGGAAATGATCCAATCTACAACTTTCATGACCAAAGTTTCTTCATTTGAAGCATTTTTGAATCAAAAAGAGGGGGTTGAAAAACTTTCCCAAAATGGCAAGTTTACATTATAAGTCACTTTCCCAAAAAAGGCAACTTTGTAAATGACTTTAAATTTTCCAATTTTGTGAACTTTCAACACCTTCTATGATCAAATAAAGATCATACACATTCAAAATGATGGATAACACCCTTTGGTTGGGTCATTGGGGGCCTCAGATGCCCTGATTTTACATTGACTTGCTCAAGAAGTCATCTCTTGATCAGATGCCTTCCCCATTGAATTTCTTCATGAAAATTGATATGCATGATCCTCATATCATATAGGGACCCATAGAAACAAAAATGACCAAACAATTTGGAGTTATGGCCTCTGAAACCAAAACCCTAATTTTAGGTCATCTGTGTAGTTAAACCTGACTCTGCTTCCATGCCTTTCTCAATTCTTGTGATTCTTTGACTTCCTTGACCTTGTGAGGATATAATATGATTCTTTAACATACATGGACCCCTTTGAAGTGATTAATGACCTTTGGAGTGGCTCAAATGGCTCTTGGATTGCTCAGATCATAAACCCTAGATGCAGATGACTTTGAATCAATGCAGTGAATCAAAAAATGTGGTATGAGATGCTATGATTGAATTTATGCAAATGAAAAGATCACAAGCCATGGTGTGAATGGGTGAGGGCAAATTCGGGGTGTTTACAGCTGCCCCTATTCAAACATGAGTTAGCTGTGCAGGATGTAAGCAACGACTTAACAGGCAAACAAGATAACTTGTGGTTGAATACCAAAGACAGTCCAAAATTTGCGCTCACATAATGAAGAAGAAAAGGGATATAGAATTTAAAAGAAAAATAAAGTATGATTATAAAGTGCGGGCGACGGATGATGACCGTCGAGTAGAGGACGACTGCTGGGGATAAAGCAATGACGGGGACGACCGACATGCTGGGGAAGATGCGGGAAATAAAGCAATGACGGGGACAGCCGACAAGCTTGGGATATAAGAGATTATGATGGGGACGGCCATCAGGTAAAGCTATAAGACTCTCTGGGGATTATAGGTAAATGATGGGGACGGCCATCGGGTTGAAGAAATAAATGGAACAGATGATGAGGTACGGTCATCAAAGGTGAAGGACGATCACCTAGCAGGGGACGGCTGCTCTGGGGATAAGGATGAAGGACGGTCATCCAATGGTGAAGGACGATCACCTGGCAGGGTACGGCTGCCGAATATATCGCGACATAGGACGAATGCCGGATAGAAAAGGTCGACGATGGGGACGGCCATCGGATAAGCATGATGAAGGACGATCATCAAGAGGTGAAGGACGATCACCTAGCAGGGTACGGCTGCTCTGAGGGTTTATCATGACATAGGACGAATGTCAGATAACAAGATCAACGATGGGGACGACCATCAGATAAAATGATGAAGGACGATCATCAGGAGGTGAATGACGATCACCTAGCAGGGGACGGCTGCTAAAAATATCACGACATAGGACGAATGTCGGATAAGAAAGGGATCTAATGAATAGAGACTCCACTGGGGAATGTTGAAGGACGGTCATCAACAAAGGTGAAGGACAATCACCTGGCAGGGGACGGTTGTCGAAAGGTATCATGACATAGGACGAATGTCAGATAGAAAGGAAATAATTTAATAAAATTTGCTGGGAATCTTCTGGGGAATAGTAGACACAGACGAGTGTCTAATTTCAAGAAAATAAGAGTGTTTGACATGGTGTATAGATTAAAGATGCGGACGAGCATCTTTGAGACTATGATACGGACGAGTATCAGTAGAAACAAACGCTTGACGCATGTTCAGAGATGATGATACGGACGAGTATCAACTAGTTAACAAAGAACACTGACGAGTGTTGATTCTGAGGGGATTTAAGTGGTATATACAAGATACGGACGAGTATTGGTACGAGTGAAAAGTAATGGGTGAGACACAGACGAGTGTTCAACTTGCTGGAGAGAGCACGACACGGACGGGTGTCGGAAGAAGCGTATTATAAACAAGTATTTGGTTTACAGAGTGTTTAGGTAACTGTGCTGGGGAGGTGACACGGACGGGTGTCAGAGGTGTGTATAGATATATGTAAACATGTGTTTGTGAGTGCAAAGGGGACGCTTTGGCTTTCTGCTGGGGATATGACACAGACGAGTGTCAAGAAGCATTTGTAATGTATAAGTATCTGTTTGTAGAGAACGCTCGGGCGACTTTACTGGGGAATGAGGACACGGACGAGTGCCAAAAAGGAGTATGTATCTGTATTTGTGAGTGTAAAGGAAATGCTTTAACATTCTACCGGGGAGCTTGAGAAGTATTTGTATATTGTTGATGGAAGGTCGGTATTTACAGGTGCTTGATTCAAATCATGACTTATGATTATGCAAAATGTTTGATTTTTGCCGTAATGCTCCGTATTAGACGGAATGCTACGCTCTGTGGGGAAAATATGATGCGAATGCTATGATTATGCAAAGATACCGATCCCGGATTCGGATCCCGTTGCTGCGGAGGTCTTTGGCTGATCTGCTTGAAGTGGATATCCCAGTTGGGGATGAGATCATTGGTAGATTTGATATGACTCTGTTTGGGGAACCAGGTCACTGATTGACCTTTCTTTGGTGATGGTAAGCCCAGCTGGGGCTGTGGAAGCTTTCGTCACTCTGTTGTGAGATCTGCAAGCGTTTCTCTTCTGGATATAAGTTGAAACTTTGCGGGGCTGGTTCCCTATCTAGCACTCGGCTGGGGAAGAAGAAAGATCACTGAAAAGATCCTCCTAGAGATTTCTGTGGGGATCCTGCTGAGGACGATACTTGACAACCCAGCTGGGGATATGAGCACCTTCTGGTACTGCTCTGAAGGAAATGTTGGAGAAGTGGTGCCTGGCAACTCCGATGGGGAGAAAGCATCTCTGGTGCTGTTTGGAAGGTGTGCTGAGGAAATAATGATTTGGCAACCTACTGGGGAGAAACTTTCATGCCCCATGCCGTGTTTTGAACACCTGCAATCCTGTATGACAAATAAACGTACAAGTTCCCCGAGGTATCCTTTGCTGGATTCCGTCATAGGAGTTTAGACACTCCCGGGAGCAAATATATTTCCTGTAAGCACGTATTTTTAGAAGGGAAGCATCCGTATTTATGAAATCAATATCTCAAGGACATCGGACATTTTGCAAATGAAAAATAAAATGTACGAGACAAGATATGACTGAAAATCTGATTTTATTAATTTGTGTGCCATGAATTGGCAAGATACAGTCAAAGAAACAGATCCCCTGAAATGAGGAAATCGTTACAAATTGAGAAGCAAAAAGACAGTGGCAATGTTGATGACTCTTCAAGGAGCTTTCCCTTTTTTCTATGAATTGTATGACATTTGACCTTCTTCTCATCTTGCTTTCTGAGGAAGGTTGATTCTGACCGATGCTCGAACCTTTCGAAGTTTGCCATGTTGTAAGTGATACAGACGAATTCAGGACGCAATTGTTCGCTTATTCCCTTATTTTGCGTGGATCGCACTTTCGGGTTTTCAATCCACCGGGATACCCATTTTTGCCTGAGCTGTCCAATGTGGCTTTTCAACTCAGCGGGTGTACATTTTTTCCCCTTATTTTTGCCCGAGTCTTTTATTCTGTTTTTGACTCGCCGGGATGCCCTATTTTTTCCTGGACTTACATTCTGTTTTTATGTCCAGCGGGTCATTTTATGCGAAGTATTTTTTAACTGCATCTGAATTCACAGGGGACAGGAAGTCTTCACCATCCATAGTACTGAGCATCAGAGCTCCACCTGAGAAAACTTTCTTTACTATGAACGGACCATCATAATTTGGAGTCCACTTGCCCCTGTGGTCTGTATGAGGAGGGAGGAGTCTTTTCAACACAAGATCTCCTACTTGGTACTCTCGGAGCCTGACTTTCTGATCGAAGGCTTTCTTCATTCTCTTCTGATATAATTGCCCATGACAGATTGCAGCTAATCTCTTTTCTTCGATCAGACTCAGTTGTTCGTATCGGGATCGGACCCATTCAGCTTCATTCAGTTTAACATCCATTAGTACCCGCAAGGAGGGTAATTCAACTTCAACAGGTAGGACCGCTTCCATACCATAAACAAGTTGATACGGTGTTGCCCCAGTGGATGTTCTGATTGACGTACGGTACCCATGCAAGGCAAACGGTAGCATTTCATGACAGTCTTTGTATGTGACTACCATCTTCTGAACAATCTTCTTGATATTCTTGTTAGCTGCCTCAACAGCGCCATTCATCTTTGGCATGTAAGGAGAAGAGTTATGGTGTTGGATCTTAAAGTCTCGGCACAGTTCTGCGATCATTTTGTTGTTCAAGTTGGAACCGTTATCAGTAATGATTTGTTCGGGCACTCCATACCGACAGATGATGTCTCTCTTTAGGAATCGGGCTACCACTTGCCTTGTAACATTTGCATAAGAAGCTGCTTCGACCCACTTGGTAAAATAGTCAATGGCTACCAGGATGAATCTGTGACTGTTTGAAGCAGTCGGTTCAATCTTGCCAATCATATCAATGCCCCACATGGCAAAGGGCTAGGGTGAAGACATTATATTCAAAGGATTGGGAGGTACATGCACTTTATCCGCATAAATCTGGCATTTATGGCATTTTCTAGCATAGGCACAACAGTCTGCATCCATTGTGATCCAGTAGTAGCCTGATCTCAGCAACATTTTAGCCATTGCATGCCCTCCTGCATGGGTACCAAAAGATCCTTCGTGCACCTCGTGCATCAACAAGTCTGCTTCTGCCTTGTCGACACATCTGAGAAGTACCATATCAAAGTTTCTCTTGTACAGGGAACCATCAGCATTCAGGAAGAAACTACCAGTTAGCATTCTTAAAGTCTTCTTATCATTGGATGATGCCCCAGGTGGGTATGTTTGATCCTCCAAGAAGCACTTAATGTCATGGAACCAAGGCTTATCATCTTTGACAACATCTGCTGAAAATACATATGCTGGTCTATCAAGTCTGGATACTGAAATCTGAGGCACAAAGTTAGCAGCTTGAACTTTGATCATGGATGAAATGGTAGCCAGAGCATCCGCAAACTGATTCTCATCTCGAGGGATATACTCAAGCTTGACTATTATGAAGAAAGTCAACAACCTCCTTGTATAATCCCGATAAGGTAACAGATGATCCTGGTGAGTGTACCATTTGCCGTTGGTTTGATTAATTACTAGAGCTGAATCTCTGAACACAGTCAAAGTCTTGATCCTGAGGTCAATGGCTTCCTCAAGACCCATAATACAAGCTTCGTATTCAGCTTCGTTGTTAGTGCAGTTGAATGTGAGTTTTGCCAAGAAAGGCATGTGAACTCCTTTAGGTGTAATGAGTATTGCACCAACACCACGACCATTCATATTAACAGCCCTGTCAAACATCATAGTCCATTCTTCTTTCGGGTCAGGCCCTTCAGTGTGAACAGGCTCTTCATGATCTTTTACTCTTATAAACATGATGTCTTCATCGGGGAAGTCAAATCTCATAGGCTGATAATCATCAATGGGTTGCTCAGCAAGATAGTCAGACAATACACTGCCTTTGATGGCTTTCTGAGAGGTGTACTGAATATCATATTCTGTGAGGATCATTTGCCATCTTGCAACCCGTCCGGTAAGTGCTGGCTTCTCGAATATATACTTGACTGGGTCCATCTTTGATATCAATAAGGTAGTGTGAGTCAACATATACTGTCTCAGCCGGCGAGCAGCCCACGCTAAAGCACAGCAAGTTTTCTCGAGCAGTGAATAACGTTATTCACAGTCGGTAAACTTTTTGCTTAGGTAGTATATTGCATACTCTTTTCGACCAGACTCGTCATGCTGGCCCAGTACACACCCCATTGACTCTTCTAATACGGTCAAGTACATTATTAGAGGTCTTCCTTCAACTGGTGGCATAAGGATTGGAGGCTCCTGTAAGTATTCCTTGATTTTGTCAAAAGCCCTCTGACAGTCTTCGTTCCACCTGGCCGTTTGTTCTTTTCTTAACAACTTGAACAAGGGTTCACAGGTTGCAGTAAGGTGAGATATGAACCGTGAAATGTAGTTCAATCTACCTAGGAACCCCCGAACTTCTTTTTCAGTCTTCGGTGCAGGCATTTCTTGAATGGCTTTTACTTTGTCAGGGTCAACTTTAATTCCCTTTTCACTTACAATAAATCCCAGCAGCTTACCGGATCGCACCCCGAATGTGCATTTGTTCGGGTTTAAATTCAACTGGTACTTCCTCAGACGCTTGAATAACTTCAACAGATTCACCAAGTGGTCTTCTTCTGTGAGGGACTTGGCAATCATGTCATCCACATAACATTCAATTTCTTTGTGGATCATGTCATGGAATAATGTTACCATAGCCCGTTGATAAGTGGCACCCGCATTCTTCAGTCCGAATGGCATCACCTTATAACAGAACGTTCCCCAGGGTGTGATGAAAGTTGTCTTTTCCATGTCTTCAGGTGAAATTTTGATCTGATTGTATCTTGAAAATCCATCCATGAAGGAGAATACCGAGAACTGAGCCGTATTTTCGACCAATACATCAATGTGAGGTAAAGGGAAGTCATCTTTCGGGCTGGCTTTGTTCAGGTCCCGGTAATCCACACACATTCTCACCTTGCCATCCTTCTTAGGCACTGGTACAATGTTAGTGACCCACGGCGGGTAACTAGTCACAGCAAGGAAACCGGCGTCCCACTGCTTTTGTACCTCCGCTTTTATCTTCATTGCCATATCTGGGCGAGTACGGCGCAACTTCTGTTTTATTGGCGGGCAGTCTTCTTTCAGCGGCAGCTTGTGCATGACAATGTCGGTGTCCGATCCTGGCATATCCTGATAAGACCAAGCGAAAACATCCACATATTCCCGAAGCATATCAATCAGTTGCTCTTTCACTAAATCTTGTAAGAAGGCCCCGATCTTGACTTCTTTCACTTCTTCTTCGGTACCAAGATTAACCGTTTCGACCTCCTCCTGATGAGGAGTGATAACCTTCTCCTCTTGCCTTAACAACCTAGCTAGCTCTTCAGGTAGCTCATAATCTTCTTCAACCCCTTCATCGGCTTGATTGATCGGATTGTCAAAGTCATACGGAGTCATAGCAGAGTTGTTGTCGGTGCAGTCTGAAGGGCACTTTCTGCAAGGGTTTAGATTGGTTTATTTTAGTGATCAGTTTTATCTTATTTAGAAAAAGTGAAAAACATTGCCATTTTATTTTTGTACAAAAAGTGAAAAATTAAAAACAGTGAGCGAAAAAGAAAAGACTCATTTGCAAAAGATGTCCTAATATTCATTAATTTAATCTTTGCACAAAATACAAGATGGCCCGATTACAAAATAAGTCTTGACATCTTGGGCAAGATGCAAGACTTGATGCATGCTTTAAAATACAGGAAATAATAATTACTCTGCAGGAGTAACCCTTATAATTTCCTGGGAAGACCAGTTTGAGACATGGCTCCCCGGGGTTCTTGGACGTATCCAGCTTTCCAGGTTGCGCTCATCTTCCGACTCATCTTCCAAATTGTTCACAGCATCCGGGGTGAGCATTCCCCTGCTGACAAAATTGGGCTCTTTGGCAGCCTCTGATTGATCTTGTTGAGTTGGTTTGTAACCCAACCCAAATCGGTCTTCTTTCTTCTCCACGGGCAGCAGCTTGCCCCAGCCTTGGGCGGTACCTTCCTCAACAACCTTCCGGGCTTGCTAGTATGATGTTATGGAAGTTCCCAGTACAGCAGATGCTTCATTAATGTTCAAGGCCTCAAACCCTTGGCTCATGGTTTCATGGATCACTCTGTCCATTTCAATGTACTTATACGTAGCCAGCTGGCTAACAAAGATGTCCTCCTCCCCACAGATGGTGATGATTTGTCCTTCCCACTCGAATTTCAGCTTCTGGTGAAGGGTAGACGTAACAGCGCCAGCGGCGTGGATCCAGGATCTACCCAACAAACAGCTGTAGGCCGGCTGTATGTCCATCACAAAGAAGGTAGTTTTAAAAGTCTGCGGGCCAATCAACACAGGCATATCAATCTCTCCAAGCACTGATCTTTTAGAGCCGTCAAATGCTCTCACCACCAAATTACTCGGACGCAATGCCAAGCCATTATACTCCAGCTTCACCAAGGCTTTCTTGGGTAGAACATTGAGCGATGACCCAGTGTCCACCAGTACATGAGATAGAACAGCACCCTTGCACTCCAAGGTGATATGCAAAGCCTTGTTGTGGTTACGCCCCTCTGTTGTTAAATCAGTATTGGTAAAGCCCAGTCCATGACTGGTGTTGACATTTGCAACCACGGTTTCTAGCTGATTAACAGTAATCTCCTCCGGCACGTATGCTGCGTGCAGGACTTTCAACGGTGCGTTCCTGTGAGCCTAAGAACACATCAACAGTGATAATATGGAGATTTTTGAGGGAGTTTGGTGAAGCTGATCCACCACCTTGTAATCACTCCTCTTTATGATTCTCATGAACTCGTCTACATCTTGTTCAAAAGATGTCTTCTGAGTTTCTTTGGCAGTCGGCTCTTCGGGTACCACACTCTTTCCTTTTGCTTTGGCAGCAGCTTCTGCTTCAACATTAGGTCTTTGTGTTTGTGAGGCAAAAAGGCGTCCGCTTCTGGTGAAGCCTCCGTCTCCCCCAACATTATCAATCTGTGGAGAAGAGGTTGATGAATCCAGAGTGATTTTCTCCCCGTTGCAGTAGAGATCAGAGCCATAATGCCAAGGTATGGCATTACTGCTTTCATAAGGAACGGGTCCAGGCACCATAATGGTAACTAGACTGACTGCTGCAGAGGAGGGTATTGTAACGGTGTGCGGATCGTAGTAAATTATGACTGGTGATCTGGTAGGAGGTGCCATGATTTGTTGCTGAAAATTGCTGCTGGGAGGAACATCCGATGGGTCATAATAGATTGTAACCGCTGAGACATCTTCATTAATTTTTGCTGGCGTTGTAGAAGATTCTGCTAATAAAGTGGATGTTGATGTTGTAGAAGAAATGGTTGTTGACACTTGACTTGTTGAGGTGATGGACGGAGCCATTGCTGATGATATTGATGAATCGGTAGGAATGATTGTTGCTGCTATTGTAGAAGAATCAGGAATTCTTGTTAAAGGAATTGTTGGATTTGTAGGCGCCGTTGTTGAAATCTGAAGGATACCATCCTTGATAAGACCATCTATGCCGCTTCTCAAATTTTCACACCCGTTGACTGCAATGTTGCAATACCCACAACCGAGCTCACACCCGGGGAACACTTGGCACTCTAGAAGCTGAGCTTTAATTTCGACCAAAGGTGTTCGAATTTGTGCAACACTGGTGATCAAGGTAGATGGTTTATCTTCCTCAATGGCATTAATCCTTGGCCCGCCATGATTAGGCATAGGATTTTTGTTGACATTTGGAGGGGGTGCAAAGTTGAGGGCTTTAGAATCCACCAGATCTTGGACTTTCATTTGTAAGGCCCTGCATTTTTCAGTGTTGTGACCAGGTGCATTGGAGTGGAAAGCACACCTGGCGTTGACATCATAATTCCTTGGGAGATTGAGGGGATCTGGTGGTGCCAACGTCCTTAACTCAACCAAATTAAGCTTCAGGAGTTGTGGCAATAAGGCAGCATAAGGCATAGGGATAGGGTCAATCACCATGTTTGCCTGTGATGGTCTTTGCTGGAAAGGACGCTGTTGTTGGTTGCTATTGTTGTTGTTGTAGGTTCTCTGTTGCGGATACTGAACATGCTGTTGATAATGTGGTTGTTGTTGTTGTTGATATGTTGATTGCTGAGGAATCGGAGCTGGAATAGTGACAGCTGCTACTGATCTGTGGGCATATTGAGGTCTGCCCCTGCTGGCATGAATGGCATTTGTCTCATTGGTCCTTCGGGGTCCCACGAAAGGCTTCCTGGGATTACTGGATGAACTTGCACCATTATCAGAAATTTTGCCCATTTTTAACAGACTCTCAATTCTTTCACCAGCTATGACGACATCAACGAAGCTGGTAGAAGAAAAGGCAACCAGCCTATCAATATATGTCCCTTGTAGAGTATTCATGAACATGTCGGCCATTTCTCTTTCCGACATGGGTGGTTGGACAGTAGCAGCAAGCTGTCTCCACCTCTGGGCATATTCCCTGAAGCTTTCTCTGGAAGATTGAGACATTCCCATTAGGAGGGTCCTGTTAGGAGCCATGTCCAGATTGTATTGATATTTCCTGATGAAGGCTTCATCTAAGTCCTTCCAACATCTAACGGTAGCGTTGGTCAAGTGTGAATACCACTCTCTTGAAGCCCCAGTCAGACTATCTTCAAAGTAGAACATCCACAGCTTCTCATCCATAGTATAAGCTTTAAGTCTTCCCAGGAAAGACTGCAAGTGAGTTCGTGGATAAGAGGTTCCATTGTATTTCTCAAAGCACGGGGGTTTGAACTTGTGGGGAATTCTCACCCCATCCACCAGCCCTATATCCATTACATCGAAGCCCAAGGAATTCTGGGACTCCAGAGATCTCAATTTCTCAGCAATTTCATCTAACCTCCGGTCATAAACTTCGTCTCCTGCTCCCATGACAGTAAATTGCTCCTCTTGGGGATCCTCTTGTAAGATCCTACCCCCAACAGTATTTCCTTGCACATTTCCCGGGATGTTGGCTTCCGGATCTAGATGAGGTCCAAATATTGGTGGATTAACATGAGGCTGACCCCTCTCATTGTTGCTAGTTCCTCCAGTGCCAGGATGAGGTTCCTAGGGGGTTTGTCTTTCTACCAATGCCCTTAACCTTTCTTGGCCCTGGGCCAAGCCAGTCATCACAGTCATGAATTGAGCCATTTGGTTCCTAATCTCCACTCTTTCATTAGCCATCTGAGTTCTGACCTCAGTCAGGTCCTGCTGTACTTGCTCCATTTGGATACCAGGAAGATTGTTGCGAGTAGGGTACCGGTGCGTACGGTTGACAGGGAACACCCGGCGGCGAGCAATATTTCCTGAGAGCGCAACAGAGTTAGAAACAAATAATTACAAAACCTACAAAACAAAACAAGGTTAGTATGCAATGCAGTATGCTTATTTGTTTTCCAAGGTATCCGGCTTGGTTCTTGGTTTTGACCTTTCCAGACCTCGAGGAAGATGCTTGACGTTGCTGAGAAAAGAAACCCAATGAAAGCAAACTAATATATTACAAATGATGAACAAATACATAGTTTGTTTTACAACACATGCCCCTGGAGGGTCAAAATACAAAAGAAAGAGAAAAGTAAATCAAATGGAAATGAACAACAAGCAAAGAAATCAAACATCTAGTCCAAACTCATCCTCTTTGACCTCCTTCAGAAGTGCCTCAGTCACTGGACCAGCTGGATGCTCTGTAATGGTCCTAATGAGGAGGTTCCTGGTGGCAATGGCAGTGGTCAGATTCTTGTGCCTGTCCTGATCCTTTGATCTCTTCAATCCAGCCCTAAGCTTCAACTCTGAAATCTCCTTCTGGGCTGCCAGCAAAGCTTCCTGCTGCTTCTTTTCATTGGCCTCTAACTGTTCAATCTTGGCATGAGTCTTCTGATCTTCTTGTGCCCGGGCTTCAGTGATCCTGACCCACCTAGCCTGACTCTCCTGCAGATACAGCTCAGTCCTAGCCTGTTGAAACTTGGCTTCTTTACAGGCATTCTTCAATATTTGCTCCCCATCCCTTGCTTTCTTGATGTAGTCCTCTGTCTTCTCAATTTTAGCCAGATGCTCCACCCTAAGCTTTTCCAACCTCTCAATGTCCAGACGACCATCACTCCTTTCCCAAAGAGTCTTCTTCTAAGCTTGAGACAGATTCTCATTCCTTTCCTTCAGCTTCTCAAATTCTTCTAGGCTGACAGTTGCTGGAGGTGGTACTGTAGAGGGTCCAGGTATGTCCTCAATGATGAAAGGCATTCCAGTGATTTGGGCTCTAGTACGGGACCAATCATAGTACTGAGCTGAAGCAACATTATTACACCTCCCTAGAATAGCCATCCCTTTTGTCTGGATGTTGTCCCAAGCCCAGGATGCTTGCCTGACAGCAGCTAGATTAGGTTTTATTTCACAATACAAGGTCTCAGCTAAATCTTGCACTCTGGGAGGGTGAATCAAAGCATAGCCCAATTGTCTCTTAAACAGCAAAGGGTTGTAGTTGATGCAACCCTTTACTCCTATTAGAGGCACATTTGGGTATTGCCCACAGCTAGTGATAATGTCTTTGCCCTTGGTGCTCTGGGTGCACCATCTAATATCATCTGAAGTCAAAGCAATGAGTCTCTTGGCCCAATTCTTCTATTGGTGAGGGTTCAAGAAAGCATCTGACTTAGGTAGATGTCTGAGAAGCCAGGTGTGAAACAAAGGAGCACAACATCTTACCAACTTCCCCCTTTGTTTCTCATTCCTCTGATGGATGGAGTAATAAAAATCTCCCAGTAATGTGGGTACTGGGTTCTTCAGAAGAAATAGATGAATGGCATTCTTGCTAACAAATTTGGGCTCGTCTGCAAACAGTATAGCCCCATATATGCTGAGGGCTAACAGTGCACAGACTGCCCTCCATCCTCCCAATGAGGCCTTCAGGATGGCCTGAGAAATCAAGAAATCCAAGTGAAGACCAAGGATTCCAAATTTTGTTGTCATACTTTGCTCAATCAAGGCAGGTTCCAGGTACAGTGCTTTTGCTACTTCTCCATTGCTGGGAGAAGTCATTTCTGGGTTGAAAGGGATTCCACCCCTGATGGGTACTCCAACCAATAAGGAAAACTCTTCCAGTAAAGGCCCTAGTTGAAAGTATGGAAATGTGAAGCATCTCAATGGTGGGTCATAAAACTGCAAGCATGTGTGGATCATGCTTCTCTGAGAAGGGTCAAGGTCTATAACCATATCCAGGATACCTCCATAGTGTTCTCTAAACAATGGGATGTGGTCAGGGGTGATAAGTGACTGGACCTGCCTGATGCCAGTCAGCACAGGCTCAAAGAAATGGTATGATATGTTGCTCTTCCTGGGAGTAGTCATAAATGTTGAAGGGGAGGAAGATAGGTGCTGATGAAGATCAAGACTGATACTAGAGATGAACCACTGATAGGCTGATGCTGGTGATGATGAGAATAGTTGCAGCAGATAACTGATGGAGCAGAGGTCTATGCAGAAGAAGGGGTCAAAACCAAACCAGATATAATGTGGATACCCTGAAAAACAAATAAACAAATGTTAAATGATGCAATGATGATGTATGCAAATGATATGCAAGGGTTTGTGATCAAGCTAGATCTGATTATCTGTCTTGATATAAGCCCGTATATGTTCAGAGAAGGTCCAGATGGAGGTTCAGAAATCCAGCAACCAGGGTAGGGGACTCAAATAAAGAGTCACATGTCCAGGGTTAAATCACAAGAACTATCCAAAATGAGGTACTCTTATACAAAACAAGTAACATGGTATGATGTGGCCAATGGTACCTGCAAACCTGTAAACAGCCCAACCCCCTCACAGGTGGTGTTTTAGAACAAGGATCCTCAGACTTGGATCAGTTATGAGAAGTGTAAACACTTCTAACCCAGAGGTATAGTGTTTACAATAACCATAAAAGATCCTCCACTAATTCACCTCAGCTTCTGAAGGTCATAATAAAGGTCATCCAGACTTAGCAGGCTTCCCAGATAGCCCTAGCACTACAGGAAATCTGTAGCACAAAGTTCTCAAGAAGAAACCCACATCTGAACCGTGTTTCATATTCCCGCACCAGACCGAAATGGAATGGGAAAGAACATGAACCACTCTAGCCTAGGTGTCACTCAGGTCCCAGGTATAGGACCTTAAACTCTCAATGAAACCCCCACCCACCAAAATAGCAAACCAGATCCAGCAATGACAGTATGACAGTATGATGTATAAAACTGTAAAGAAAGCAATAAACAAGATTGTACATAAAGCAATAAAATAAATACATAAACACATATAGCACATAACACCCCAATAAACACAAATCAAACAAGCGCTAGGAGGAACCCACAAAAAAGAACCAGAAGCCCTGGTTACAGTATAAGGGTCCCCAGCAGAGTCGCCAAGCTGTCGCTCCCACCAAATGACACCAGGGCCAGAAGGGGTACAGACGCGAACGTTCGGCGAAAGGAGAGAGAACACACAGGGGTGACCTTAGGAGAAAAGAGTCGCCAGCTAGGCATTTTTATCCCGAAGGAAAGGTAATGCTGCATAGACCTAGAAAGATATGGATAAGACGGTTGCGAACCAGAGAATCTGAGAAAGGGGATTGGTTACAACCTGGGAAGGTATTAGCACCCAGATTGTCCTCCGTACTCGACGGGATCCACGCTTAAAAGATTTGTGTTTTAAAGGGGTAGTGTCAGTGTTATCTGTGTATCAAAGCTAGAAAGAATGCAAGTGTCGGTGCTGGAAGAAAGTGAAGTGAAATATGTGGAGTGTCAGTGTGAGGACAGGAGTGCAAAGCCCAAGATAATGAGGCTAAAAGAATAATGCTGGAAGGAGGGGGAATATACAGAGACTTTTGTTCGATAACTGTTAAGTTATGCCTACGTATCCTCTCGTGCAATGAGGAAGTCAGAACACCGTAGTTCGACTCAAAGAGACTGAAATGGTAAATTGACTTGTGAACTGCTTACTTATCTATGCTCAAGTGTATGACCTGTCTGGCTCAGGTGCAAATTGTCTTGCATTAGACGGAAGAAGCGAGTTCTCGCTTATGAGTGAAGATGATGAGAAAAGAATCCCGGAGGAGACGATTATTGTTTATTTTTTATGTTTTCAATCTTTTATTGCCTTTGAAAGTTTGTCATAAGTTAATGAGCTTAAGCCTAAACCAAAAGTTAGTAAACTCATCACATCTTCCCTCTGATTAGGGGTAATGAGAATACCATAAGCATGAAGTAGACACCTCACACTTAATCACCATGATGTAGGGTTAAGATAATTAACCTACTTGTATTTATTTAGATGTTTTTGTTGTTTTTGTTTAGTGTTAAGTAATGAGTTTAAGCCAAAATCAAGGATTTAATGGACTCATTACACCATCCTAATAGAAGGATAATAGATGAGAACATTTAAGCTGAGAAAGGCTCCTCAACTTAATCCATGATTAGGGATTAACCTCATGACTAAACAAAACCTTTATTAGATGGATTTTAGTTAATGATAAGATTAAGAAGTGAATTTTATGGTTTGTAAGACAACTTGAGGGGGACTTGTCCATTAACCCTAGGGTTAGTCCTTCTTAACCAATTAAGGAAGAATTAGAACCCTAATGCAAGGCCCAAGTTACAAGCTTGATGTCTTAGTGGTTATTAAATGGATTGATTAAAGGATTTAAACACATTAAGGGTTTAACACTTAGGAATAAAGTTATACAATCCATCCTAATAGAAGGATGCAGGCATAAGCTTAATCACAAAGCCTTAAAACCTTTAGGGTTTAGTCCTTGATTATGAGGTGAGGAGAGAAGACACAAAGATGACACAAAGGTAAAACTAATGGGGGGACTAATCAAATCCTAATTGTTAACATGCTTGGGTGTTCCTAGGGTTTATGAGGCTTGCAAGAGAAATCTTCAAAGATCCACCAAGGAGAGAAGCAGATGAAAGGAGAAAGAGACAGGGAGAAGCAAGACAACTTGCTTCACTTAAGAAGACAAGTTGCTTGAAGGAAGAAAGTGAGAAGGAGGCATGAATTAGCAATCTCACTCAAATACAAAGATAAAATGCAGAAATGATGCATAGGAGATATGAAGAGAGATTGTGAGAAGTGAAGGCAAATTCACTTCCCAAAACAACTTACACCTGAAAAGTTAGCAAAAGAAATGCAATGCAATGAAAATGAGATGAAATTCCAGGTGCAAGACAAAGTCAGAAGCATAAACATGATGTTAATGATGCTAAGATATGATGCAAACCCATGTCAAGAGTTGTGGGTGATCATACAAGGATGTGGATGCAAATGAAGCAAGCTTTGAACCATAAAGTTTCATGAAAGTTTATGAAATGATATGAACATATAGCATGGCAAATTAAAGATGCAATGATAAAACATGATTCTAATACGTCCTAATATGTCTTATATGTCATATGGATGCACAATATGTCATGGCAAGTTCTTGAATGCAAGCAAATGAAAGATGGATGCAAAGGAAGGCAAGAATTAGGGTTTATGAACAACATGCATCACAAAAATTCAAAACCAGAGGAAAATGACATGATAAAAAATTGAAAATGGGATCAAAGGAACCCTAACCCTACACAAGTTCACTTCCCAAAGGAGGATACCTAACTCTTAACCTAATGGGAGTTATGATTTTCTCAAGTCAACTAGTGTTTTGGATTACCTCATAATGAAAAATGCAAAACAAATTGAAAATGAAAGATAAATTCAAACCAAATTTTCCCTAAAATCTACATGCTATGAAGGATGCAATGCAAGAAGAACCATTATCAAACTCTTCATGGTTAGGCAGAATGAATTTTTTCAAGTTAGGAACAAAATAATGCCTTTAAACAAATTTAATTCCAATGAAAATTGGCAAAATAGGCCAAGAACCAAAAAGAAATTTGTTTTGAGAGTTTGGTAATGTTTCTAAATGTTTTAAAATGCAATGTGAATTTTTTGGTGATTTTTAAATACCTAAATGCATTTTTAATTAATTAATTTCCATTAACTAATTAAAAATAAACATTTAAATGATTTAAAAATAATTTTCAATGCAAAAAATAAAAATAAAAATATTTTTGGGTTTTGAAAATTAATGAAAGGTTTGACAAAAAATTTCAGAATTTTTTAATGTGTTTTGCTATTTTTAAAAATTCATGGAAGTTTAATACAAATAAAATGAAATAAAAATGAATTTATGGAGAAGTATGCAAATCCTGAGGCTGAGATTCAAAAGAAAATGGAGGGAATTGACTGGCGCCAGATCCAAGGGTTGAGGTTCAAACTGACAAATTTAAATCTAATCCTAATTAATTAAATCTAATTATGGGATTAGGGCTTAATGAGACCATCCAGGCCATCCGTCCACGCGCGGGAAGCAAGATCACACGCTCCAGATTCAAACTTTGCCCTAATCACAGATTAAACCCTAATTACATTCAGGTCACCGGAGAAGAGCTCCGGTCGTCTTCTCCGGTGACATCCCTCCCTGAAAATTGCTATCTCTCTCCCCAAGCTTCTAAAATCTAATCTCTCTGCCCAGAATCCAACCCCACGCCCCACTCAACAAGAATCACTCACTAAAACAAATTTATTTCACATATTCAAGCTGAATCGAAGCAAATTAGTTCTAGGTCAAAAAATTTCAGAGAGCTCGTACATGCTTAATACTTGGCTATTTTCAAAACCAAACACATCAGCATTATCAGTGAATCATGGAGAATCAATTAATAACTTAAAAACACGTTTCTGGAAAAAATGTTCTTGAGCTCACCTGAACTGGCTGCTTCTTTGGTCCAAGATGCCTTTAATGAACTCCTGAGAAGTTTGCAATGCTTGTTTGGAATTTCTTATGGCTGGTTTAAGAGATTGATGAAGTTCTGACCAAGGGGAGTGAAAAATCGTATTTCTGTTTGGGATTGTTTCAGGATCAAATGATGGTTGGGAAATGATCAGAGGGTCATGGTGAGTGATTCTGTGAAGTTGGTTTTGAGGTTTGTGGCTTGTGTATTGAGATTCGAAGAAAAATGCATAAGGAGAGGTTTTGGAGAATGCTGACTTGTGGGAGAGCTCAGGCTGTGTTGTGTGTTGTGTTTAGTTGCCTTTGGTCCATGTATCATGTTGGGATAGGTCAGAGAGTTGTTGATGGCCTATGTTGATTGGTATGGTCCCTTTTTCCAAAAGTCAATGTTAGGTATCCTTTGAGGTATGGGTCATGGCAGGCTAATTTAGGGGCATGGCTTGGTTCAGCTGAGATCATGGATTGCTTATGGATCAGATTTTGTGAGCTGTAACAAGTAGAGGCATGGTTACATGAGTTTTTGCAAATTGGTACAACTTTGGCCCCTTTGTGATTTCTTAATCATCAAGGCATGAAAATGAGCAATTCTTTGGTGCATTCTGAATTTTAGGTCATGTGTGATGTTTGTGCAATGGTTAGAAATCAATTAGAGGTCACATAAAGGATTGGCATGTAAATTTGCAAGTTTCCCTCTTTGTGCAAAAGTGAAAATTTCATGATTTTTCCCAACTTTGCAAGGCCATAACTTTTGATCCAAAATGAATTGGAAAGAGTTCTTGTACTTTTTGAAAAGGGAATGATCCAATCTACAACTTTCATTACCAAAGTTTCTTCATTTGAAGCATTTTTTAATCAAAAAGAGGAGGTTGAAAAACTTTCCCAAAATGGCAAGTTTACATTATAAGTCACTTTCCCAAAAAATGCAACTTTGTAAATGACTTGAAATTTTCCAATTTTGTGAACTTTCAACACCTTCTATGATCAAATAAATATCATACACATTCAAAATGATGGAGAACACCCTTTGGTTGGGTCATTGGGGGCCTCAGATGCCCTGATTTTACACTGACTTGCTCAAGAAGTCATCTTTTGATCAGATGCCTTCCCCATTGAATTTATTCATGAAAATTGATATGCATGATCCTCATATCATATAGGGACCCATAGAAACAAAAATGACCAAAAAATTTGGAGTTATGGCCTCTGAAACCAAAACCCTAATTTTAGGTCATCTATGCAGTTAAACCTGGCTCTGCTTCCATGCCTTTCTCAATTCTTGTGATTCTTTGACTTCCTTGACCTTGTGAGGATATAATATGATGCTTTAACATACATGGACCCCTTCGAAGTTATTAATGACCTTTGGAGTGGCTCAAATGGCTCTTGGATTGCTCAGATCACAAACCCTAGATGCAGATGACTTTGAATCAATGCAGTGAATCAAAAATGTGGTATGAGATACTATGATTGAATTTATGCAAATGAAAAGATCACAAGCCATGGTGTGAATGGGTGAGGGAAAATTTGGGGTGTTTACAGAAAGCACATGTGATTATTGAGCAAACAAGTTAGTAATGAATTAATGTTAACAAAATGAAATACATTAAACCCCTTTTGTGGAATTCCTCCTTTTGGTGTACCTTGCACACATGAGCCAACCATATTAGAAATAACAAGGAGGTAAGTGATTAAAGTGAACTTAAACCATATACTCTACATACATTTAAGGTACCTCATCTAAGGTAAAAGACTTGAAAGAAAGGGATAAACACAATTCACATTCTAACTATGAAGTTAAACTAAACTACTTTGAAATTAGAAGTAAACTTGTAAAATGAAACACCCAAATGAAGTAAGTATATGTGTGGGACATGAGAATTAACAAAAGTCATAAGTGAATGGATTTTGAAATGTGTAAAACAACATATCAATAACCTATCATGACTAGATAAAACTAAATTTAGTTCACTAAAGCAAAACAAAGTAGTTTGAAGTGAAACTAGCTCCTAAAGATGCATGACTTGCAAAGTAAGTAAAGGATGAACAAGAGAAGTGTAAACAACCATGCAAATGAAAAATACAGTAGCTACATGATGTATATTACTCATTTGAAGTCAACTAAAGCATCACACAAACTTTGGAGTAAAACTAGGTATGCATTTGTTAAAACTCTATTTTGCATTACGTGACATGCTTTGCAACTGCGTGTGATTAGGAGTCTGTCTAGATTATACTGGTATTGCTTAACAAATGCCTCTGCCAAATCTTTCCAACTTTTGACAGTAACCCTGCTTAACTTCATATACCATTCCAAAGACGCCCCAACAAGACTATCTTGGAAATAATACATCCATAGCTTTTCATCATCCGTGTGGGCTGTGATTCTTCCGATGAAAGATTGAAGATGGGTTTTTGGGAATGCAGTGAAATTGTACTTATCAAACGTTGGAGCCTTAAATTTGTAATGAATCCTCACCCCGAGAACCAGCCCCAAATCAGTAATATCAAACCCCAAGGAGTTCTGGGATTGGATATAACGGATTTGTTCAGCCATCTCTTCAAAGCGACGATTCATATCAACCCCTTATCCTTCAGCCTCATCTAACAGTGTAAACTGCTCATCTTGTTCATCCATCTGAAGATTGTTCACCCCATCATTGATAATAGTAACACCAGGTTGTACCACAGGAATTTCAGCATGACGAGTGCCTGCCCATTGCGATTGCCTCCATCTCCTTGACCATTGTTCCTAACTTGATTGCCCTCTACCAACTCGCACAAGCGCTCCTGAGTTTGACCCATACCAGCCATAAGGGTCATGAACTGATCCATTCTTGTACGTAATTCTGCCAAGTCTTCCTGCATTTGATCCATCACTCTTTCTCTGTTCTCCTTTGTTGGATATCTGTGGATCTTCTTGGGACCTTTCTTTGGAGCTATAATGCTTGAAATCAGAAGAGACGTTAGAAACCTGGTAATTGTACCTGCAAAACAAACACAAGGTTATATGCATACAATGCAACTATTTGTGTTTCCATGATAAGGCATTTGGTTCCCCAGTTCCGGTATTTTAGCAGGGAATGATCCAGATGGCTTTTGGAAATTGACTTTCTATCACGGAGAGGTATTCAGATCCCGATGGCTTATGACAAACATGTTTTAGTACACTCGGAGAAAGACCAGAAAACTAAACAAAGGAAGCTATTTAATAATAAGAAAAGCCCCAATGAGGCGAGAGTAACAACAATTCCCCGGAGGATTATAAGTCTTACAAATAAAGTGCAGGAAAAATAAATGAGATTCCTACAACAAGCCTGTAGGTAATCAAAAATACAAGAAGAGACATGCAAACTAAAACTCTAAGTTGCAAGAAGATTCTACCTCTTCTCCGGTAAGTCCCAACTCTGCCATAGCTTTCTTCACTCCAGCCCTCAACTTGAGATATGAAATCTCCTTAAGTGCTTCCTCCAAAGCCTGCTGACTCTATACCAACTTGTCTCTCCCGGGATTTTCATCCTAGTACAAACGCGAAAGTGGCGCGGAAAAGGTAGAGTCGCCAGCCATATATTTTTATCCCGAATGAATGGGAAAGGTAATGCTGCACAAACCTGAGGAAGAAGGAAAGGACAAGGTCCTGCGAACCAAAGATCTGGGTTCGGGAGTCGGTTACGATCTGGGAAGGTATTAGCACCACAGACCGTCCGCCGTACCCGACGGGATCCACGCTTGCTTGTTTGTTTCAAAGGGTGAGAAATAAGATATCGCTGAACAAATGAACTACTACTGGAACTGGAACTGAAATGAAAAATGGAATTGGAAAAGAAAATGGGAACGAAGGGGGAAAATGTAGGGAAAATAAAGAATATGCTCGAACGGGCCCTACCCCGCTGCCTACGTACCTCATCGGGAAAATGAGGATCAGAGTCGACGTAGTTCGCCTAACTAAGGCGGGAACTATTTGGTTGTGTTTTTTACAGCTGGAATCGCGTATGTCTATGCTCAGGTGTTGTAGGCTCGTCTGGTATGAGTGTGTTTACCGTCTTGCAATTGAGACAAGTCATCGCAAGTTCGTGTTGAGAGTGAATGAGATGAGAAAAGAAGTTCCCGCAGGAAAGTCGCTTATTGTTTGTTGTTTGCTTTTTAAGAGTTTTGTATGAATTTGGAACAAGGAAGTGAATTCAAATTCTTTTCCATGGAATGTGTACTTACTACTATATTACAAGATGGAATAATAGAACAAGCACACCAAGTAAGGAGAATTTATCCAAGACTTGTTTCCAAGGATTAGGGTATAAGTTCACTAGCATGTTGAACTTATTACATGTTTTTGTAGCTCTTATGAAGAAGTATCTTTTAGATTTTTCTTTGTGAAATAACCTCCTGATAAGACTTGTACATCATGCTAGACAAGCCCGCACTATTCCAAGATGGAATAAATATGAGTGCCCCATGGAATAAGGCTATACACAAGAGATTATTTCATGCATTTATTAAGTTTTTTTTATTTTGTTTGAAGATGAGAAGAGAAAGACTCAAATGGAAAAAGGTCAAAGCTAATGGGGGACTAAGACACAACCCTAAGTTATTCATTAAAATGGTGGTCCTAATGGTTCATGAGGTATTCTAATCCTAAAGAGCAAAAGGAAAAGAAAGAAGAAAAAGGATGCAACTTACTTCCTAAGGAAGATAAGTTGGTCCTAACAAAGGGGAATCCTACCAATCACAAATATGGAAGTAAAAGGAAATTAAATGCAAATTAAATGCATAAAAAATAAAAAAGTGTAAGTTGTAGGGAACTTACCTCAACCTCCCTACAAAACAAAGGTTAGTGTTGCATATTATTTAAAATAATAAAGCAAACAAATTACTAATTAAACCCTAAAGCCTAGGACCTAAACTAAACGCAAATGCAAAATTCAGCAACTTTTTACAGCTCCTAAATGCATAAACAGCTAGGAAAACAATGCTCAACACAAACAGCCTACTGCAGCTAACACATAGCATGCAAAAATAGGTGTAAAAAGTCACAAACAACATGAACAACATAACAAACAGCATACATTTTACAGCTAGTGTACCAAAAAACAGCTGCGAAAACATGATGCAGATTTGATTACTTCCATTTTTATGCAAAAATGAATGGAATATAATGCAAATACATCACAAAATACAATGAGCAAACATCATAAGATCTCTCTACACATGATTATGAATTTATTAACATGCGCACATGGATTTGATTCACTTCTTTAAAGCAAAATGACAAAATGACATGCATACTTTTCAAGTTTGGCACAAATGATTATTCAAGCATAAAGAGTGATAATGCATCATTTCTAGCATCATCAATTGAACATGCATTAGTACTAAAATCAGAATTGAAGCATTTTAGCATGGTGATCAATCAAGTGAATGAAGCAAGCATATGAATTTGTGAAGCATTTGATCATAATCACAAAAAATGTATTTTCAACAAGTCGGCATTTATTGTGAACAAATAAAGAAGCAAACATGTAATAGCATGCATCTTAACCTGAAGCGGATCAACAACAACTAAATGCAACATGTGAACAAGAAATCAAGATCAAGTGCGAACATGAGAATTTGGAAACTTTGAACAATATGCAACATTTTTTTATTACGCGCACAAGCATCTGAAACATGTATCAATCACAAAGGTGAAGCAAAACTGAACTTGAAACAATTATTAGCATGGTAACAAAGAATTTAAAACATGGTAACAACCTTCACAATTCAATTTGAGCATCAATTTACAATTAAGCACAAATATTGGAAATGAACGAAACACGCGTCGAAAGTTGTCGAAACTATGGACACCTACTCCTAAACAACTCCTAAAAACTCCCTAAAATCATATACTAAAGATCCATGATGATTGGAGGGGGAATGGATATCAAAAATGCAAGAAAAAGCAAGAATTTTCCATTCTGGTTCAGTGGTAACCGGTTACTACCTATAAGGTAACCGGTTACCAGTTCAAAAACTGGAGTTTTTTTAGCAAAATTAACGCAGGTAACCGGTTACTACCTATGTGGTAACCGGTTACTCTGCAACCATAATAAAAAATTATGTATTTTCTTGGAAAATTCAGTATCAACTTATCCAAATAAGCTCTGACCTAATCTCTATCAATTAAGTATGAAAACTACACCTAAATGCAACTATTTAACACCAATTAAAGTCACAAACACATCAAGATTCTAAATCCTAAAGATCCAAATAATTAAAGTATCAAAAATTAAGAAAACACGAAGAACGAGCGTCGAGATGAAGAGAGATAATTTAAAACAAGAAGTGATTGTGAGATTCACCAACCTACAAAGCCGAGATTCGCTTTGGTAATTGTTGCAATGTTGAAACGATACGCGATAGGAGAGAAAACTGTAGATTGGAGGCTTCGATCTATGAATGCCCAAAATAAATGTTATTGATGCAAAATCTTCAAAAATCACTTCCGTAAGGTGAAAAAAAGCTCCAAAATCGTTGTAACTTCTTCGATAATCCATGAAAATGATGCAAATGGTAGTGGCTTAGCTTCCGATTCTTCAAGTTTCAATGAGAAACTTGAAGAATCTTAATGATGATGAAGCTTTGGTGTGGGTTTGGGAAATGGAGAAGAATGAGAGAATTGAGAGAAATTGAGAAGGTTGGAGATGAAAAATGATGAAAAATAAAGTGTTGTTCTTGTGGTTTGGAATGAAAATGGTTTATATATGTGTTAGGTTTGGAGTGAGACTTGGGTTAAGGGCTAGGCTTGGGGCATTAGGTTTGGGATTTAGGTTAGGAGTCAGTTAGAGCCTCTAGAATGTTCCTTGGAATATTCCCTGGAATATTCCTTGGAATATTCCATAGGAAGATGGTAGAAAGTTCTAGAAAAGGGTGGAATGCAAGGTAAAGGTGGAAAAGTGAAGAAGAATCAACTGAAATTTTGAAATTTTGAAAATTTGGGCGAAGTAACTGGTTACTACCAATGAGGTAACCGGTTACTTCAACCAAAATTTGAATTTTCTTCTTTTTGGTGGGAAATCCTGGATACCTGCCTCAGTCTTATTTTCTTAGATTATTTTCCTTCGGAGGCCCGGTAGATGCCAAATAACCCCTGATCACATGCCTCATGCGTATGCAAATGCTGATGATTTATTTTATTATTATCATTATTTTTTGAATGCAATGCAATGTGGACGGGTATGCTCAATGACATGGAAAATGAGAGGGCAAATTTTGAGGTATTACAGCTTCCCCTATTCAATCTTTTGCAGACCTAGGTGAATAGTAGTGACGCCTTTTAGACATTCAAGGTATGGAGTGATCAAATACTCGAATAAAACCTGGAAATTTGAACTCTGTGGATAAGGAAAATGTCGTTTGCTCTTATTTATCATTGTTTTTTCTCTTCTTCTTTTGACCTCTAAATAGGTAGCGGGAAATAGAACCAGGTGGAATAGGATCGGTGTACATAAATGAGAGCTTGCGATGTGAGTGTTGAGCGAATCAAGCCACAGAAAGGGAGCCTGTTGTATAAAACAGGGCTTAACGGCGCGACTGTTGAGTGAATCAAGCCACGGAAAGGGAGTCTGCTGTACAAAACAGGGCTTAACGACGCGACTGCTGAGCGAATCAAACCACGGAAAGGGAGCCTGTTGTATAAAACAGGGCTTAACGACACGACTGCTGAGTGAATTAAGCCACGGAAAGGGAGCCTGTTGTACAAAACAGGGCTTAACGACGCGACTGCTGAGCGAATCAAGCCACGGAAAGGGAGCCTGTTGTACAAAATAGGGCTTAACGACATGACTGTTGAGCGAATCAAGCCACAGAAAGGGAGCCTGTTGTACAAAATAGGGCTTAAAGACGCGACTTCTGAGCGAATCAAGCCACGGAAAGGGAGCCTGTTATACAAAACAAGGCTTAAAACGACGCGACTGCTGAGCGAATCAAGCCACGGAAAGGGAGCATGTTGTACAAAACAGGGCTTAACGACGCGAGTGCTGAGCGAATCAAGCCACGGAAAGGGAGCATGTTGTACAAAATAGGGCTTAACTACACGACTGCTGAGCGAATCAAGCCACGGAAAGGGAGCCTGTTGTACAAAACAAAGCTTGAAAACGAGTCCATTGTACAAAACGGAACTTGAAGGGGATGACCAACATCAACTTGTAAGAGCAAAAAGAGAGAAGCAACATCAACCGATTTACGACTCAAATAAGATCAACCGATCTATCATGGAGATGGCATCAACCGATCCATAACCAGGACAGCGAGAATGTAATATCATCTGATTTACCTCTCGAAGAGAAGTGATGTCAACCGATTCACAACTCGAATAAGATCAATTGATCTAACCGAGAAATGGTATCAACCGATCCATAACCCGAAAAACGAGAACGTAATATCATCTGATTTACGGCTCGAAGAGAAGTAATATCAACCGATTTACAACTCAAATAAGATCAACTGATCCAACCAGGAAATGGTATCAACCTATCCATAACCTTGAACACGAGAACATAATATCATCTGATTTATGGCTCGAAGAGAAGTAATATCAACTGATTTACAACTCAAATAAGATCAACCGGTCTAACTAGGAAATGGTATCAACCGATCCATAACCAAGAAAATGAAACCATCATACTGAGACGAGACCAAAAAGAACGGGAATATTGTACTTAAATGATAACCCAACATGAAATCGTTGTACTGAAACGGGGACACAAAAAAATGAGACTGTTGTACTGAAACAAGACCCAAATACGATACTATTGTACTTAAATGGAGACTCGAAAGGAACAGGATCATTGTACTTAAACGAGAGCCCGAGACGCGAACGTTGTACTTAAACAAAGACGCAAAAAAATGAGATTGTTGTACTGAAACAAGACTCAGCTGGGGATAACAAACAAGACTTGGTAGAAATAACATCACTGGAAAATGAAGTTGCATTATGTGGGGAATACTTCAGTCTGATTGGAGATGTAATGTTTCAGGCGTTTGTGCAAGGTACCACAACTGGCTTATGCTTCGTATGCATATGTTTGAATTTTTCTATGGCGTAATGCTCCATAATGATGGAAATGCTACGCTTTGGAGGATGCAAATGTAATGATGATTACTAAATGCAAATGCAAATGCAAATGGGTCTCCTGATGAGGAGATAACAAGTATCCCAGGTGGCTTGACTGGGGAAATGATGATCACTGCACTGATCTGGTTAATCCTTTTGAGGAGAAAACAACTCTGTGGGGGATATTGTTAATTATACGTCGGCTCTGAAATGCTTCCACTGCCAAAAATAAATTGGACTTCGAGATTGGAGAGCCAAGACCCTACTGAAGATGGACTCTTCTTACTAGGTACGCTACCCGTTGAACTCCGTTGGGGAAGTGAAACCTTCTGATTTGGCTGGGGAACCAGATGTATGAGTTGATGCCCTGTTGAGGAAGCAACCTGCTGGGGAGTAAGGAACTTCTTGTACTGCTGGAGATTGCCCCTGCATTGAAGGGAAGTCTCCGCTTGGGGAGGACACCAATCTTTTGTCATTACTGCTGGGGAAGATTTCAACTTCCCACTCTACTGGGGATAATAGAAAACATCAGAGAGGATACTTCCTGCTGAAGATAAGAGTTTTAAGTCTCCTCTTGTTGGGGATGAGAGGTATGAAGCGTATCATGTTAGGGATGAGAGACATGAGACATCTCTTAATAATGATACCTTCTACCAAGGAAGTACCAACTCTTTTCTTATTGCTCTGTTGGAGGAAAACAATCTGCTGAGACCTACTGAGGAATCATGCTCAATGAAGCCCACTAAGGAAAAAAACTCCTGATATCCCGTGCTGGAAATGGGTTATCCTCCAGCCTCTAGGTTGATAGACTTCCTACTAATCATAAGTGAACAATGGCTCTTCACAATTTTCAACTTGCCTCATACTAGGATCTATCAGAAGAAATTGTCTCAAGAGTATTTTACAGAAAACTGGCATACGAGATGCCTCAGTGTCCTCAAACTCTTGGAGAGATTCATCGGATCTCAAAATAACTGCCCCATACTGCGTGGTCTATGAAAGAAAATTCCTCGCGAGGATTCATGAAAAACCTCATGTCACTGTGAGATATTCTGCCCTAGTATTTTGAATCTTAGGTATGTGCTTCTGATTGACCGTCTTCGGGTGAGAGTACCTCTCATGATCTTGGGGTGGCCTGCCCCAGTACGGGCCTTGAAGTGATCACCTCTGACTAACTGTGCTTTGAAGAAAACACCCAGATTAATTGTTCTTTGAGAGATTTGAATCTCGAAGTGATTGCCCCTGCTTGGTTGAACTTTGAAGAGATTGCTCGACGTAATTGCCCCAGAATAGTTGGCTCATACCACGACTGTTTGGGAAACTCCCTTCTCAATGGAGTTTTATTGAATAGTGCACCTCGATAGATTGACCTTTGGAAGTTTCAGACTTCTCAACTTTGGCAAGATTAAGCTTTTGGACTGAGGTTCCATATGTGAACTTTATGATGCCAAACAAATGTATACAAGCAGAAAAATGTTTATTCTGAGAATGAAAATTCTAATGCAACACACATGTTAATCTTGAAGTATTACAGAAAAAGATACCGCAAACCCTTGTGAGTGAATCACTGGTTATGCTATTGATTTTTTATGAAAGCATGTACCTGCAACACCAACAAAGATCTTTCAACACCACTCATAGGAGTCAGGAACGCGGTCTCGTGGTAGTACGCTCTCAAAAATAACCCTGTTTCAGTTAGGACTTTTGAGGGTTGTATCGTGGCCTGGTTCATGGTTATAGAAACAAAAGATAAAGGCTCGAAGTTTATTTGTGCCCACCCTCTTCGTGATGTTCTCCATTCCTATGTTCAGCTTGCTTTCACAAGCGCTCACCTATCAAAAAGGGTTTTGTGATAATTAAGGAACCAATTACACTAACAGTTTAAGCACCAATCAAATTGTTGTTTGGAGTCACTCACCCCTTTATCTTTCGTGTCTGTATCACACGACTTTGTTCTTGTTCAAGGATCTTTCTTGTGTAATCCTTTTCATCTTTCGCTTTTGCATTATTTTGCTTATCCCTAACTTTTGCCTGGACTGATTCTTGTGAATCTTTGATTGTGAAGTCCAGCAGGATGCCCTAATTTTTGCCTAAGTCACTTGTTTTCAAGTTTCGACTTAGCGGGCTTTTTCATTCATTTTTTTCTTTGCCTTTTTTTTGAACAAATCGTGTGACAATGGTTGTCTTGATTGCTTTGAAAGGGTCGTGATTGTCTTACTTTTCAGTTGATGAGGGATAACCATTATGGTCTCCGGTCTTTGGACCTCTTGATTGGGATAACCATTGTGGTTTATGGTCTTTGGACCTCCTTATTTGGTACAACGAAAGGTAATGGATCCTCAGATGTTCACTACTTTTTGAAATTTGAACGCTCGGTCAAACTAACTGCCGCCTACCCTGCCCCTGGGTTAAATGCAAGGGTTTTTTCATGCGAAAAGAAAACTCCTACTTCAAGGCTCAAATGGGTTGGAGAGGTTCTAACTCCCTTATATCTCTGGTGTTTAGGATTTGAAACAATGCCTATACATCGTCAACAGGATCTTTCTCAAAAGCACACAGTTAGAGATTTTTGCGTTTTCATTTCGCCATTATCCCTTATGAGTTTAAGCATGACAGTTGGTATTGCAATGCACATACACAAAATCATGAGTGAATACGAATGGATTACTTCAAGAAAAACATGTGCATTTTATTATGATTAATCATTCAAAAACAAATAAGTTTCATGCATGCATATAAATGTTTAAACAAACAAAGGAAACTACAAATGAAAATGCAGCAAAAAAGCTGAACATTTTCGTCATTGAGGAGACTTGACTCCGTCTGGACCTGTCAGTCTTGGATACTTTCAGTGATCAATATCTCTTTCACCGATTTGTAATCTTCAAGTTACAGCCGTATACCCGACCATGGCAATCATACCTCTTCTTCTAGTTATTCTGACTCTGACACGAAACGTCTGAAGGAAAGAGTGAAGTTGGAGAGTAAAGTTATCTTATAAGGTTGCTCGGAAAGACTTGATGATCTTCTACCTATGTATCTCCATTGACCCATGACTAATGAAGAATCAGAGCGACGTAGTTCCCCTCAATAGGGATGAAAATGCATTGAAGAAAGACAAACACACAATTTCCATTACTGAGAGTATTTGAATACTTCTGGCTTTATTTCTTCTGCGGATACCTTTGCAAATTGGGAGGTCCCTTTGATGAGGAGACTTCAATATGTGAGCAGACTTTCTGGCATTATGACCTTTGAGTCGATCAAATTTTGCACCTTGTGTCTGAACGCATCACAGTTGTCAAATGGTATGCCTAAATTCCCCTGGGTGGTACTTGCATCTATCATTCACATTGTGATTTCCATTGTTGAGGAGGCCTGACTCCGTCTGGACTTATTGCTTTCGGAGACTTTTAGAAGTCAGTAGTAGTCTGGATGTTCATTCTATTACTGATTCGGTGCCATATTCCCACCTTTACCTGGTGTGAACACAATAGTCTTGGAGTCAATCAAATTCGCGAACTTGTATTTACTTTTTCCCTTGAAAGACTTGCAATCTTCAATTAAATGGCCAGGTGCCCTAGAATGGTAGTCAAACTTGGCATTTGGTATTGAAACCCCAAAGGAAGCTTTATCGGAGATGATCCATATGTGACTAGCTCAACTAGCCTGAATCAGAGGAAACCCGTTGCACGTACGACATCAGAATATGATCAAACTTCTTCTCAAGCTACTCTGGCCTTTACCCATATGATATGCCCCTATGACTCTCTTGGGAAGCTGAGGTTTGATGCTGACAAATGACATCTGGAGGGAAAAGGTTGATAAAGTTAATAAATAAGGTTGCTCGCAAAGATCTCATGTGATCTCCTGCCTACGTATCTTCATTAACCAATAGAGAATCAAAGAAGCGTAGTTCCCTTCAATAGGGATGAAAATAGCTTCGTTCATAATTTCTATAACCAAGCTCGTCTGAGTCTTCATCTGGTTGACTTCTTGTTTCAGCAGTTTCTAGTTCTGAAATAAAGCTTATACCTCTGTCCTGAATGGCTCAGTTGTGTCTTCGTTTGATTACCCCCGCCCGGAGTTATACCTTGATAGTTGTGATTCAAGTTGGCCACTTTGATGAGAAATCAAGTCAGGATAATTATCTGTCTCTGAACACCTGTAATGAATTCAAGGATGTATGCAAATGCCATGTTCGGTTATTTCCAAGAATCTATCTGCTTTAATTCACCTTTTGACACAGAAAAAGTCCAATGACATGATTCAGATATGTGATCCTCGGAAATAACTGAACATGTGTGTTGGAATGATATGATGTCATGTATGCAGCAGGCATATGATCAATGGTCTAATGTTGGTGTTGAGCAGTGAACCAACTGTCTGTATAGAACCACATTAGCAGCACCATCTCTGTATATAACCCCATAACTGAGAATCTAATAACAGTAGAACTAGATCACATAATAGAATAGTCACTGATGGTGTTGAAGTTGAACAACGAGCCAAGTGTCTGTGGAGAGTCATAATAACAATCACAATATCAGGGTCACAATGGTAATCACAGTAATAATTTCTCTGAATAGAAACCCCGGATCTTAGAATCAAAGAACCATAGAACACTGAACAATACTGGCAAAGTGGGTATGTTGAAGTTTAGGGTTCCTGCAAACCTGTAAACCCCTTCCAATCTCACGGGTGTGCTACTCGGGTCAACATCACGGACTCTCAAAGCCGAATAACAATAATACGTTTACCATTTCTAAGAAATGGCTAATGACCAAATTAGGGAATCGATTTGGCATTATATACTACCCAGGGAGGTCTCAGCTGAGTCCAAGGAAAAAAGCATCCCTCATAAGTCCCCAGCTTCAAGCACTGAATCGAGAAACAATAGCACATTTAGCCCTTGGGATACAATGCTATCGTCATACCAACAAGCTTGCTTTAACTGGATTCCTATGAGAGAACTGGGCCATCCTATGCGAGTTCCCAGTGGACCCTCGGATGCGAGTGGGTTTGCCAACAAATGTGGTATGCCACTGTCATCAGTGGAGAGGGGTGTTGCCACTAAGGTCCTCGAAGATCGGTCCCCAGATGCACATAACTATCAAGGTCCTATCCCGAAATGGAGGAAATCCACATACGGAATATTCCCAAGACGGTCGCAATCTGGGTGTGGTTTCATATCACAACATCATACTGAAATAGCATGCGGAGCAATATGAAACCACGCTAGTCCTAGGTGTATACTAAAGTCGGATGTTTGGCTTATCTCACAGTAACTCCCATCCCACAGAAAAAATGAAACCAGCACAGCCAGACAGTAATAATGATGCATGATAAATACTGAAATTAGTAAATAAACGTTGTAAAGTAAACTTTTAAAGTAAAACTGTAAATGAAACAGTAAAGCTAAACTAAAGCACACAACAACAAACAGATAAACACCCAAAGAAACAAAACCAAACAGGCGTTAGGATTGACTCTACGAGGGAAACCAGAGATTCTGGGTTCGGTCCCCAGCAGAGTCGCCAGCTGTCGCTCCCGGGATTTTCATCCTAGTACAAACGCGAAAGTGGCGCGGAAAAGGTAGAGTCGCCAGTCATGCATTTTTATCCCGAATGAATGGGAAAGGTAATGCTGCACAAATCTAAGGAAGAAGGAAAGGACAAGGTCCTGCGTACCAAAGATCTGGGTTCGGGAGTCGGTTACGACTTGGGAAGTTATTAGCACCCAGACCGTTCGTCGTACCCGACAGGATCCACGCTTGCTTGTTTGTTTCAAAGGGTGAGAAATAAGATGTTGCTGAACAAATAAACTGCTACTGGAACTGGAACTGAAATGAGAAATGGAATTGGAAAATAAAATGGGAACGAAGGGGGAAAATGTAGGGAAAATAAAGAATATGCTTGAACGGGTCCTACCCCGCTGCCTACGTACCTCATCGGGAAAATGAGGATCAGAGTCGACGTAGTTCGCCTAACTAAGGCGGGAACTATTTGTTTGTGTTTTTTACAGCTGGAACCGCGTATGTCTATGCTCAGGTGTTGCAGGCTCGTCTGGTACGAGTGTGTTTACCATCTTGCAATTAAGACAAGTCGTCGCAAGTTCGCGTTGAGAGTGAATGAGATGAGAAAAGAAGTTCCCACAGGAAAGTCGCTTATTGTTTATTATTTGCTTTATAAGATTTTTGTATGAATATCGCACAAGGAAGTGAATTCAAACTCTTTTCCATGGAATGTGTACTTGCTACTACATTCCAAGATGGAATAATAGAACAAGCACACTGTAAACACCCCAAATTTGCCCTCACTAATTTCACATCATGGCTTGTGATCTTTCATGTTTGCATAAGCATAAGTGTAAACACCCCAAATTTTCCCTCACTAAGTTCACATCATGGCTTTTTATCTTCCATATTTGCATTAGCTTAAGCATATCATTTCATATTGTATTTTTGTTTCACTGCATTAGTTCACGTTCATCTGCATCTAGGGTTTGTGATTTGAGCAATCCAGGATCCATCTGAGCCACTCCAAAGGCCACCAATCATTCCAAGAGGGTTCATGCATGTTCAAACATAATTTTATGTCCCTCAAAGATCAAGGAAGTCAGAAAATCACAAGAACTGAGAAAGCATGGAAGCTGAGCTAGGGTTTCACTACACAGATGACCTGAAATTAGGGTTTTGGTTTCAAAGGCCATAACTCCAAATTTTCTGGTCATTCTTATTTCTAATGGTCTCAATATGTTATAAGGATCATGTGTACCAAGTTTGATGAAGAAATTCATCGTGGAAGTCATTTGTTCATTGGGTAACTTCTTGAGCAAGTCAGAGCAAAATCAGGGCATCTGAGGCACCTATCCATGGAACCAAAGTGGATTTTTCATCAAATTGAAGTTATATGATCTTTATTTAATCATTTAAGTGCTTAGAAGTTCACAAAATTGAATAAAAGTGAGCTAAACCAAAAGTTGCCAAAAATGGAAATGACTTGTAATGTAAACTTTCCATTTTGGGAAAGTTTTTCAACCTCCTCTTTCTCAACCAAAAATGCTTCAAATGAAAAATTGTTAGACATGAAAGTTGTAGATTGGATCATTCCCTTTTCAAAAAGTACAAGAAAAAGTCCTAATTCATTATGGAACTCAAGTTATGGCGTGTCAAAGTTGGCAAAAATCACATAATTTTCAAGAATTCACCAAAGAGGGATTTTTGCAAAACCACTTGCCAAGTTATTTTGTGACTTCAAACACACTTCTAAGCATCATACAAACATTGTGCATTGTCTAAAACTCATAATTTACGAAAGAATCTCAAGTTTTCATGCCTTGCCCATGAAGAAATTACAAAGGGGCCAAACTTTCTCAAAATTGCAAAATGACATAGAACCTTTCATAAACTTGCTGAATTGCCTCAAAATGGATTCTATGGACCCCCTTGATCTCAGATGCACCAAGACAAGCCAAAGAGCCAGCTTCAAGAATGCCCATACCTCAAGTACACAAGTTTGTGACTTGTTGCAACTTTCCCCATACCAATCACCACAGTCCACCACCCACTCTTTGGCCTACCACTACTTGTTTTGTGGATCACACACAATCCATAACACACAAGATTTCAAGTTGAAACCTCAGAATCCTCAAGTTCCCAAAATCTCTCCATTTTTCAAATTCCTTCGAAACTCACAGCACACTCACTCAATCTTCAAACTTCTTTCACCACTCATCTGAAAATCACCTATAGAACACAAAGCAACCATTAAAACAGCAAAAAAAAACCATAATCAAAACACGATTTCTGACCAGCAAGAGTGAAAACTCTCAAACCAGCCATTAAAAACTTCCTCTAAGCATCAAAGCTTCATCAGGAAGGTCATTGGAGTCAGCTTGCACAAGAGAGGAGGCCCAGAAGCTCCAAACTGAGGAAGCTCAAGATCAGGTAACCTCTTCAAACTTTTTTTCCAAAAATGCCATTTTAAGTTCTTAGATTGTTCTTCATGCTTTGCTGATTACCATGATATGTTTACTTTTGAGAATGGTTGAGAAATGAGCTTGTATGCGTGTTCTGAAAGTTTAGCCATTTTTGAGTTTTCCTTTGAATCTTGATTATGAGTCATGATAAATTTGTTTTGAGGTTTATTTGTGTTTAGGAAGGTGGGAGGGGTTAATCTGGAGCTTTAGAGCTCCAGAAATGACCTATGGGTGAGGTTTTGGGTTTGCTCAGGGAGGAGCTGGCCGGAGAAGATGACCGGAGGTCTTCTCCGGCCACCTGAAAGTCATTAAGTTGTTTAATTAAGGCTAGGGTAAAGTTTAAACGTAGGCTGTTTGATCTTAGTTTCCCGCGTGTGATAGACGATCAGGATCATTTCATTAACTTTAAATCTGGATTAATTTATTAATTAATTAAGTTTAACTGAATTTGAATTTCAGCCATTAGATTGCGCGCCAGGTCAAACCAAAAATCCCTAGTTTAAATCTAAACCATCAGATTAGATTACTTCTGTTTTATTTCATTTTAATTTCATTTTTTCTTATTTGTTTTGCATATTTTATTTAAAATAGCTAGAAAATCCCAAAAAAATATTTTCTTCTGCATTTTGCATCCAAATAATTTTCTTCACCCAAAAATATTTTTATTTTTATTTTTTGCATTAAAAAACAATTTTTAAAATATTTAAATGTTTATTTTAATTAATTAATGGGAATTAATTAATTAAAATACCATTTAGGTTTCTAAAAATTCCAAAAAAATTCATATTGCATCTTAGGACATTTAGAAACATTGTCATGCCATTCATACAAATTTCTTTTTGGTTTTGAACAATTTTTTACAATTCTCTTGAATTTAGGGTTCATAAAAATCCTATTTTTGAACCCTAACTTCAAGAATTCTTTTATGCCTAACCATGAATGGTATGACATTGATTCTTTTTGTATTGTTCTTAATTTGCCATGTAGTGTCTAGCATATTTTTGTCACAAATTTATCTTGCATTTTTTATTTGATTTGCATTTTTCCCTTTAGGTACCTTAAAACCCTAGATAACTTAGAAAAATCACAACTTTCATTAGGTTAAGAGTTAGGTGTTCTCCTTTGGGTTGTGATATCATATGGGGTTAGGGTTCCTTTGAGTGCATTTTCAATTTTTTATCTTATGATTTGCTTCTGTTTTTGACTTTTGCATCTCATGTTGCATAAAAACTCTGATTTCTCATGTCCATTTGCATACATCTTGCATATGCTTTCACACATGAACTTGCCATGACATTTCTTGCATTCACATGACTTCTAAGACATCTTAGGACACATTAGAATCATGCTTGATCATTTCTTCATCCATTTTCCATGATATGCATTCATTACATTCCATGAACTTTCATGTGTTTTCATGCCTCCTTCATGCTTCATTTGCATTCTCATCTCTTGTATGAACATTCATTGCACTTGACATACATTTGCATCATCTCTTAGCATCATTTGCATCATGCTTATGCTTCTGGTTTTGGTTTGTATCCTTGCATTTGATTCATTTTCATTTCATTTCTTTCTTTTATGCTAACCATTCCAGGTGGTAAGTACCTTGAGAAGTGAATTTGCCTTCACTTCTCATTTCTCTTCTCTTTCTTTTTATGCATCATTGCTGCATTTTATTTTGCTTTAGTGTGAGCTTGCTCATTCATGTTCATCATTCACTTTCTTTCTTCAAGTAACTTATCTTCTTAAGTGAAGTAAGTTAGCTTGTTTCTTCTGCTTCTCCTCCTTTCATCTGCTTTTTCCTTGGTGGCTATTCTTGAAGATCTCTTGCAAGCCTCACAAACCATAGGAACATCCAAGCATGATAATCTTAGGGTTTTTATTAGTCCCCCTTTAGTTTTACCTTTGAGTCCTCTTTGTGTCTCTTTTCTCACCTCATAATCAGAGACTAAACCTTTAAGGTTTTAAGGCTTTGTGATTAAGGTTATGCCTGCATCCTTCTCTGAGGATGGAGTGTATAACTTTAATCCTAAGTGTTAAACCTTTAATGTGTTTAAATCTCTTAATCAATCCATCTTAATAATCACTAAGACAAATATCTTGTAACTTGGGCCTTGCATTAGGGTTCTAATTCTTTCTTAATTGGTTAAGAAAGACTAACCCTAGTGTTAATGGACAAGTCCCCCTCAAGTTGTCTTACAAACCATAAAATTCACTTCTTAATCTTACCATTAACTAAAATCCACTCTAATAAAGGCTTGGTTTGCCATGAGGTTAATCCCTAATCATGGATTAAGTTGAGGTATTTTCCCTAGCTTAAATGTTCTCATCTATTATCCTTCTATTAGAATGGTGTAACGAGTCTATTAAATCCTTGATTATGGCTTAAACTCATTACTTAACACTAAACAAAAATACCAAAAACATCTGAATAATCACAAGTAGGTTAATGATCTTAATGCTACATCATGGTAATTAAGTTTGAGGTTCTTACCTCATACTTAAGGTATTCTCATTATCCCTAATCAGAGGGAGGATATGATGAGTTTACTAACCCTTGGTTTAGGCTTAAGCTCATTAACTTATGACAAACACAAAAAGCAATAAAAGATTGAAAATATCAAAAACAAACAATAATCGTCTCCTCCGGGATTCTTTTCTCATCATCTTCACTCACAAACGAGAACTCGCTTCTTCCGTCTAATGCAAGACAGTTAGCACCTGAGCCAGACAGGTCATACACTTGAGCATAGACAAGTAAGCAGTTCATCAGTCAATTTATCTTTCAGTCTCTTTGAGTCTAATTACGGTGTTCTGACTTCCTCATTGCACGAGAGGATACGTAGGCGTAACTTAATAGTTATCGAACAAAAGTCTTTGTGTCTCCCCCCCTCTTCCAGCATTATTTCTTTAAGCCTCATTCCTGAGCATTTCACTTCACATCTCTTTTGCACTAACACTTGTACATTCTTTTCCATCTTTTGCACACAGATAGCACTGACACCTACCCCTTTAAACACAAACTTTCAAGCGTGGATCCCGTCGAGTACGACGGACAATCTGGGTGCTAATACCTCCCCAGGTTGTAACCAACCCCCTTTCTCAGTTTCTCTGGTTCGCGACCGTCTTGTCCATATCTTTCCAGGTTTATGCATCATTACCTTTCCTTCGGGATAAAAATGCCTAGCTGGCGACTCTTTTCACTTCATTTCATTTCCTCCAATCGTCGACCGTTCGCACTTGTACCGGGATGCAAATCTTCGGGAGCGACAGCTTGGTGACTCTGCTGGCGACCCTTATACTGCAACCAGGGCTTCTGGTTCTTTTTGTGGGTTCCTCCTAACGCTTGTTTGATTTGTGTTTACAGGGGTGCTATGTGATACTTGTGCTTGTTTACTTGATTTATTTATTTCTTTATGTACAGCTTTATTTATTGCTTTCCTTTACAGTTTTATGCATTTTCATACTGTCATTATCACTGTGCTGGATCTGGTCTTCCTTGGTGGGTGTGGTTTCATTTAGTGATTAAGGTCCTATACCTGGGACCTGAGTGACACATAGGCTAGAGTGGCTTCATATTCTTTCACATTCCATTTCGGTCTGGTGTGGGAATATGAAACACGGTTCAGGCGTGGGTTTCTTCTTGAGAACTCTGTGCTATAGATTTCCTGTAGTACTAGGGCTATCTGGGAAGCCTGCTAAGTCTGGATGACCTTTTTATGACCTTCAGAATCTGGGGTGAATTAGAGGAGGATCTTTTATGGTTATTGTAAAAACTGTACCTTCGGGTTAGAAGTGTTTACACTTCTCATAACTGATCCAAGTCTGAGGATCTTTGTTCTAGAACGTTACATGTGAGGGGGTTGGGTTGTTTACAGGTTTGCAGGAACCCTTGGCCACATCATAACCTGTTACTGTATTGTTTAAGAATACATCATTTTGGATAGTTCTTGTGATTAACCCTGGACTTGTGACTCTTTATTTGAGTCCCCACCTGGTTACTGGATTTCTGAGCCTCCATCCGGACCTTTGAACATACATGGACATTTACCAAGGCAGATATTCAGATCCAGCTCTTGATCACAAACCCTTTGCATATCATTTGCATACATCATTTCTGCATCATTTAACATTTGCTTATTTGTTTTACAGGGTATCCATCTTCATATTTGGTTTGATTTTGACCCCTTCTGCTACTCAGACTGCTTCAGTTTTCTTCTCCAGCAATCTCCATCAGTTTATCAGTGGTTCTCCTCCAGCTTGTCTTCATCAGAGATTCACCTCCAGCTTCTCAGTCAGTGACCTTCATCAGCAGTTGTTCTCAGCTTCTTCACCAGCACCCATGGACACTTCAAGAAAGAGCAACATCACATACCACTTCTTTGAGCCCTCCTTGACTGGCATCAGGCAGATACAGTCCATCATTACTCCTGACCATATCCCACTATTCAGAGAACACTATAGGGGCATATTGGATATGGTCATGGATTTAGATGCATCTCAGAGGAGCATGATCCATACTTGCGTGCAGTTCTATGATCCTCCACTCAGGTGTTTCACATTTCCTGATTTCCAGATGGGACCTTTGCTAGAAGAGTTTTCCTTGTTGATTGGAGTTCCTATCAGGAGAGGGATTCCTTTCAACCCAGAGATGACTGCTCCCAGAAATGAAGATATAGCCAGGGCATTGCATTTGGAGCCTGCCCTCATTGATCAGAACATGACAACCAAGGATGGAATTCCAGGCTTCCACCTAGACTTCTTGATCTCCCAGGCTACCCTGAAGGCTGCAGTAGGAGAATGGAAGGTTGTCTGTGCACTTTTAGCCCTCGGTATATATGGGGTTATTTTGTTTGCAGATGAGCCCAAGTTTGTGAGTAAGAATGCCATCCACCTGTTCTTGCTGAGGAACCCGGTGCCTACATTGCTAGGATACTTCTACTACTCAATTCATCAGAGGAATGAAAAGCAAAGAGGAAAACTGGTCAGATGTTGTGCTCCTCTGTACTACTCTTGGCTGCCCAGACACTTGCCAAAATCAGATACTTTCTTGAACCCCCATCAGCAGAAGAATTGGGCTAAGAGGTTCATTGCCTTGACATCAGATAACATCAGATAGTGCACTCAGAGCACCAAAGGCAAGGACATCATTACTAGTTGTGGGCAGTATCCTAATGTGCCTTTGATAGGAGTGAAAGGTTGCATCAACTACAACCCTTTATTGTTTAAAAGACAACTGGGATATGCTTTGGTTCATCCTCCCAGAGGACAAGATTTGGCTGAGACTCTTTACTGTGAAATCCAACCTAACTCTGCTGTTGTCAGACAAGCTGCCTGGGCTTGGGACAACATCCAGACTAAAGGGACAGCCATCCTTGGCAAGTGCAACAACATTGCTTCAGCACAGTATTCTGATTGGTCCCGTACTATAGCTCAGATTACTCGAATTCCTTTTACCTTGGAAGACACACCTGGACCTTTTACAGTACAACCTGCAGCAACTGTCAGCATGGAAGAGTTTGAAAAACTGAAGGAGAGGAACACTCAGCTAGCTGAAGCCTTGAAGAAAACTCTCTGGGAGAGAAATGACAGCCGTCTGGACAATGAGAGATTGGAAAGACTCAGGATTGAGCATCTGACCAAGATTGAAAGGACAGATAACTACATCAGGAAGGCAAGAGCAAGGGAGTTGGTTCTGAAGAATGCTTGCAAAGAAGCAAAGACTCAAAAGGCTAGGGCAGAGCACTATCTAGAGGAAAGCCAGGCTAGGTGGATCAGGATCACTGAAGCCCGTGCACAGGAAGACCAAAGGACTCAGGCTAAGATAGAGCAGTTGGAGGTTAGTGAGAAGAGGCATCAGGAGGCTTTGTTGACAGCTCAGAAGGAGATATCTGAATTGAAACTCCGGGCGGGGTTAAAGAGGTCAAAGGATCAAGATAAGCATAAGAAGCTAACCAGTGACATTGCTACCAGGAACCTCCTCATCAGAACTATTACAGAGCACCCAGTGAGGCCAGTGACTGAAGCCCTCCTGAAGGAAGTCAGGGAGGATGACTTTGGATTGGATGTCTGATCCTTTTGCTTGTATTTCTTTCTTTTGATGTACTTTTCTTTTGATTGTTGTATTTTGACCCACCACGGGCATGTATTGTAAACAAATTATGTATTTTCATCCTTTGTAATATATCAGTTTGTTTTATTGGGCTTTATCTCTCAGCATCATCAGCATTTCCTCGAGGTCTGGAAAGGTCAAAACCAAAGAACCAAACCGAATACCCTTGGAAGATAAATAAGCATATTGCATTGCATACTAACATTTTCTTTGTTTTGTAGGTTTTTGTTTTATTGTTGTTTCTCACTTTGTTGTGGTTTCAGGAAACATTGCTCGAAGACGAGTGTTCCCTGTCAACAGAATACACCGGTACCCAACGAGAAACAACCTTTCGGGCATTCAGATGGATCAAGTACAACAAGACTTAAATGAAGTGAGGACCCAAATGGCAAATGAGAGGGTTGAGATGAGGAATCAAATGACCCAATTTATGGTTGTAATGACTGGCTTAGCTCAGAGCCAGGAAAGGCTAAGGGAATTGGTGGAAAGACAAACTCCTGATGAACACCATCCCGGTATGGGAGGTACCAGTAACAATGATGGTGGGTAGCCTCGCATTGATCCACCAGAGTTTGGGCCTCATCTAAACCCAGATGTTAATGTCATAAGGAATACTCAAGGTAACACTGCTGGAGGCAGGATCTTGCAAGAGGATCCTCAAGAAGAGCAGTTCACAGTATTGGAGTTGGGGATGAAGTTTACGACCGAAGGCTGGATGAGATTGTTGAGAAACTGAGGTCTCTTGAATCCCAGAATTCCCTAGGCTTTGATGTAATGGACATGGGGCTGGTGGATGGGGTGAGAATTCCTCACAAGTTCAAACCCCCGTACTTTGAAAGATATAATGGTACCTCATGCCCGCGTACTCATCTACAGTCTTTCTTGGGGAGACTCAAAGCTTATACCATGGACGAGAAGTTATGGATGTTCTATTTTGAGGACAGCCTGACTGGAGCATCAAGAGAATGGTATTCGCATCTGACCAGGGCCACTATAAGATGTTGGAAAGACTTGGCTGAAGCCTTCATTCGTCAATACGAGTATAATCTAGACATGGCTCCCAATAGAACCCTTCTAATGGGAATGTCTCGGTCTTCAAGGGAAAGCTTCCGGGATTATGCTCAGAGGTGGAGACAGCTTGCTGCTGCTGTCCAGCCACCCATGTCTGATCGGGAAATGGAAGACATGTTTATGAATACCTTGCAGGGAACTTATATCGACCGACTTGTTGCATTCTCCTCCACTAGCTTTGCTGATGTAGTCATAGCTGGGGAGAGAATAGAGATTCTTCTGAAGATGGGCAAAATCTCTGACAACGGTGCAAGTTCCTCCAACAATACAAGAAAACCTTTTCCAGGACCCCGAAGGACGGGTGAAACAAATGTTATTCATGCAGGCAGGGGCAGATCCCAATACTCTCACAGATCAGTAGCATCCGTTACTATCCCGGCTCCAGCTCCACAACAGCCACTTTTTCCTCAACAACAGCAACAACAACAACACTATCAGCAACAACCGCACTTTCCGCAACAAAGATCATACAACAATAACAACAACAACCAATAGCAGTGCCCCTTTCAACAGAGGCCATCTCAAGCAAATAGGGTGATTGACCCCATTCCTATGCCATATGCCACCCTACTACCACAACTCCTGAAGCTCAACCTGGTTGAGTTAAGGACGTTGGCTCAACCAGATCCTCTCAACCTCCTGAAGAATTATGATGCCAATGCTAGGTGTGCCTTTCATTCCAACGCACCTGGTCACAATACTGAGAAGTGTAGAGCCTTGCAAATGAAGGTTCAGGATCTGATTGATTCCAAAGCTCTCAACTTTGCACCTCCTCCAAATGTTACCAGAAATCCTATGCCTAGTCATGGTGGGCTTAGGATTAATGCCATAGAGGAGGACCAACCATCTGCACTGATTGATAGTGTTGCACATATTCAAATGCCGCTGGCAGAAGTCAAAGCTCAACTCTTAAGATGCCAGGTGTTCCCAGGTTGTGAGGCCTGCTGCGAATCGTGCAAGACTGCTATTAATGGTTGTGAGAGGCTAAGGCTTGTCATAGATGGCCTTATCAGTGATGGAATTTTGCAAATTACCACAACGGCGTCTACAACATCAACAACTCTTTCTTAAGCAACAATAGATCCTCCTACAACTGCAACAACCATTGTTCCCACTGATTCATCCACAACTCCAGCAATCACTCCATCCATTATTTCAACAAACCAAAGTTCAGCTACGCTTACTTCTACAACGTCAACACCCATCTTATCAACGGAATCGCCTACAACACCAACAAACGCTAACAAAGATGTATCAACGGTCACAATCTATTATGACCCGGCAAATGTTCATCCTAACAACAATTTTCAACAACAAACTGCAACACCTATTGTCAGATCTCCAGTCACAATCTATTACGACCCGCATACCATCACAGTTTCTTCCGCTGCAGCAATCACTTCAGTCACCATTACAGTACCTGGACCCGTTCCTTATGAAAGCAGTAATGCCATACCTTGGCACTACGGCTCTGATCTCTACTGCGACGGAAAGAAAATCACTCTAGATTCATCAACCTCTTCACCACAAGTTGACAATGTTGGGGGAGGCGGAGGCTTCACCAGAAGCGGACGCCTTTTTGCCTCACAAATACCGAGACCCAATGCTGAAACAGAGGCTGTTGCTAAAGCAAAAGGGAAGACTGTGGTACTCGAAGAGCCAGTTGTTAAAGAAACTCCGAAGACGTCTTTTGACCAAGAGGTGGATGAGTTTATGAGAATAATCAAAAAGAGTGATTACAAAGTGGTGGACCAGCTTCATCAGACGCCCTCCAAAATCTCTATCTTGTCATTGTTAATGTGTTCTGAAGCCCATAGGAATGCACTTTTGAGGGTCCTGTACACAGCCTATGTGCCGGAAGAGATCACGATTAATCAGCTGGAAACAGTGGTTGCAAATGTTAACACTAGTCATGGACTGGGCTTCACAGATGTTGATTTAACAACGGAGGGATGCAATCATAACAAGGCTTTACACATCACCTTAGAGTGCAAAGGTGTTGTTATTTCTCATGTGCTGGTAGACACTAGGTCCTCGCTCAATGTCCTCCCAAAGAAAGCCTTGGTGAAGCTGGAATATGATGGTTTGGCATTGCGTCCAAGTAACTTGGTGGTAAGAGCGTTTGATGGCTCTAAGAGATCAGTACTTTGAGAGATTGAATTACATGTGGTGATTGGCTCACAAGTATTTAAAACTACTTTCTTCGTGATGGACATTCAGTCGGCCTAAAACTGTTTGTTGGGTAGACCCTGGATTCACGCCGATGGCGCTGTTACATCTACCATTCACCAGAAATGAAAATACGAGAGGGAAGGCCAGATCATCACAATCTGCAGGGAGGAAGACATTTTCGTTAGCCAGCTGGCTACTTATAAGTACATTGAGATGGATGGGGAGATCCGCGAGACTATGAGCCAGGGGTTTGAGGCCCTTAATGTCAATGAAGCAACTGTTGTGTCTGGAACTTCTATCGCTTCATATCAGCAATCCCGGAAGGTTGTTGAAGAGGGTAACGCCAGAGGCTGGGGCAAACTGTTGCCGGTGGAGAAAAAAGAAGACAGATTCGGGTTGGGTTACAGACCAATCCGACAAAATCAATCAGAGGCTGCCAAGGAGCCCAAATTTGTCAGTGGGGGAATGCTTACCCCGGATGCTGTGAACAATCTGGAAGACGAGGAGGAAAGTGACAGTAACCTAGAGAACTGGATACATCCAAGGATCCCGGGGAACCAAGTCTCTAACTGGTATTCCCAGGAAATTATAAGGGTTACTCCTGCAGAGTAATTATTATTTCCTGTCCTTTTAGCATGCATCAAGTCCTACATCTTGCCCAAGGTGTCAGGACTCATTTTGTAATAGGGCCATATTGTATTTTGTGCAAATGATTAATCAATGAATATCAGGACATCTTTTGCAAACGAGTCTCTTTTATTCGCTCACTGCCTTTTTCATTTTTCACTTTTGTACAAAACAATAAAATGGCAATGTTTTCAAAATAAATAACTTCATTTTCACTTTTCTAAAAAAGATAAAATTGATCACTAAAATGAACCAATCTCAACCCTTGCAGAGATTATCCTCCAGATTGCACCGACAACAGCACTGCTATGACCTTGTATGACTTCGACAATCCAATCAATCAAGCTGATGAAGGGGTTGAAGAAGACTATGAGCTACCTGAAGAATTAGCCAGGTTGTTGTGGCAAGAAGAGAAAGTGATCACTCCTCATCTGGAGGGGGTTGAAACAATTAATATTGGTACCGAAGAAGACTTGAAAGAAGTGAAGATCGGGGCCAGTCTGCAAGATTCAGTGAAGAAACAGCTTATTGACATGCTTCGAGAGTACGTTGATGTCTTTGCTTGGTCATATCAAGACATGCCAGGTCTGGATACTGACATTGTTATGCACAAGCTGCCTTTGAAAGAAGATTGTCCTCCAGTGAAACAGAAGATATGCCGTACTCCTCCGGATATGGCCATGAAGATAAAAGAAGAGGTACAAAAACAGTGGGACGCCGGTTTCCTTGTTGTAACTAGTTACCCGCCGTGGGTTGCTAATATGGTACCAGTGCCTAAGAAGGATGGAAAAGTAAGGATGTGTGTGGATTACCGGGATCTGAACAGAGCTAGCCCGAAAGATGATTTCCATTTACCTCACATTGATGTATTGGTCGACAACACAGCTCAGTTCTCGGTATTTTCTTTCATGGATGGATTCTCCGGGTATAATCAGATCAGGATATCGCCCGAAGACATGGAAAAGACTACCTTCATCACACCATGGGGGACATTTTGTTATAAGGTGATGCCTTTTGGACTGAAGAATGTTGGTGCTACTTATCAACGGGCTATGGTGACATTATTCCACGACATGATCCACAAAGAAATTGAATGTTACGTAGATGACATGATTGCCAAGTCCCTCACAGAAGAAGACCATCTGGTAAATCTGCTGAAGTTGTTCAAGCGTCTGAGAAAGTATCAGCTGAAGCTAAACCCAAACAAATGCACATTCGGGGTGCGTTCCGGTAAGCTGCTGGGTTTCATTGTAAGTGAAAAAGGAATTGAAGTTGATCCTGACAAAGTCAAAGCCATTCAGGAGATGCCTGCACCTAAGACTGAAAAGGAAGTCTGGGGGTTCTTAGGTAGATTGAACTATATTTCAAGGTTCATATCTCATCTTACAGCAACCTGTGAGCCCCTGTTCAAATTGTTAAGAAAGGAACAAACGGTCAGGTGGAACGAAGATTGTCGGAAGGCTTTTGACAAAATCAAGGAGTACTTACAAGAACCTCCAATCCTTATGCCTCCAGTTGAAGGAAAACCTCTAATAATGTACTTGACAGTATTAGAAGAGTCAATGGGTGTGTGTTGGGCCAGCATGATGAGTCTGTTCGAAAAGAGTATGCAATATACTACCTAAGCAAAAAGTGTACCGACTGTGAACAACGTTATTCACTGCTCGAGAAAACTTGATGTGCTTTAGCGTGGGTTGCTCGCCGACTAAGACAGTATATGTTGACTCATACTACCTTATTAATCTCAAATATGGATCCAGTCAAGTACATATTTGAGAAGCCAGCACTTACCGAAAGGGTTGCTAGATGGAAAATGATCCTGACAGAATATGACATTCAGTACACATCTCAAAAGGCCATCAAAGGCAGTGTATTGTCTGACTATCTGGCTGAGCAACCCATTGATGATTACCAACCAATGAGATTTTACTTCCCTGATGAAGACATCATGTTCCTGAAAGCAAAAGATCATGAAGAGCCTGTTCACACTAAAGGGCCTGACCCAGAAGAAGAATGGACAATGATGTTTGATGGGGCTGTTAATATGAATGGTCGTGGAGTTGGTGCAGTGCTCATTACACCTAAAGGAGTTCGTATGCCTTTCTCGGCAAAACTCACCTTTGCATGCACTAACAACTGTCGCTCCCACCAAAATGACACCTCACATGTCAGAAGGGGTACAGACGCGAACGGTCGGCGAAAGAGAGAAGGAAATGAATAGAGTCGCCAGCTAGGCATTTTTATCCCGAAGGAAAGGTAATGCTGCATAGACCTGGAAAGATATGGATAAGACGGTTGCGAACCAGAGAGACTGAGAAAGGGGGTTGGTTACAACCTGGGAAGGTATTAGCACCCAGATTGTCCGTCGTACTTGTAGCGGTAAAATCGTGAGTGTAAGCTATTGATTAACTTAACTCGATTAACACAGAGTCGCCACCGCGCTTTTCTGTATTTCCGAAAGGAAAAAGGTAAAAGAACGAATAAAAACCTAGGATTCTAAAAGCAAAGGCTAAAAGAAATAAACAGAGATTGGGTAAGGGGATTGGTTATGAACCGGGAAGGTTTTAGGCACCCGACTCATCCGTGGTACTCCACGGGAGCCCTTTGAAATAATTATTGCTTTTTGGTCTGAAATTGGTTTGTTTAAAATGATGGAAGAGATGAGAAGAAGAATATTTTTTAATGATTTTGTGTTTGATAAGGTTTTAAAGCCTTATGCCTACGTACCCACTGTCGCTCCCGGGATTTTCATCCTAGTACAAACGCGAAAGTGGCGCGGAAGAAGAATAGAGTCGCCAGCCAGGCATTTTTATCCCGAAGAAAGGGAATGGTAATGCTGCACAAACCAGAAGAAAGAAAGAGGAAGGACACAGGTCCTGCGAACCAAAGAGACTGAGTTCGGGAGTCGATTACGACCTGGGAAGGTATTAGCACCCAAATCGTCCGCCGTACCCGACGGGATCCACGCTTGCAAAAGAAAACTTTTTCAAAGGGTGAGGGTATGAAAAATGCAGCAAAGAAATGAATATGAAAAGAAACTGGAACTGGAAAAGAACTGAATAAGAAAGCAAAAGGAAAAATGTAGGGAAAATAAAGATTGTGCTCGAACGGGCCCTACCCCGCTGCCTACGTACCTCATCGGGATAATGAGGATCAGAGACGCCGTAGTTCCCCTAACTAGGGGTACTAAAAGGAAATTGCTTGTGAATTAAGGCTTGAACTGCCTATGCCATTGCTCAGGTGTTGCAGACTCGGACGACGAGTGCGTAACCGTCTTGCAAAATGACAAGTAGGAGCAAGTTCGCGTACGGAGCGAAGGAGATGAGAAAAGAATTCCCGAAGGAAAGACGCTTATTGTTTGTTTTGTGTTTTTTAGAAGCTTTTATGAGTGTGTCACAAGGAAGTGAACTCAAACTCTCACCAATGGAATGTGCACTTGTCACTACATTCCAAGATGGAATAATAGAACAAGCACACTCAAGTAAGGAGAAGATCCCCAAAACTTGAACCCAAAGATTAGGGCTTAGGCTCACTAACTTGCTTAATTATTAAGTGTTTTTTTTGGTTATTTACATGAAGAAGTGTTTTTTATGCTTTTCTTTATGAAGAAGATACCTTGATCAGACTTGTGCATCACAAGGTAAACATGTACTATCCCAAGATGGGAAGACTACAAGCATACCTCATGGAATAAGGCTATGGATCAATGCATCACTTCACATTTATTAAAGTGTTTTCTTTTTAAGAGTTATGAGAGGAGAAGAGAAGAAGAACCAAAAGATCTCAAAGGAAAAATTCTAAAGGGGGACTAAAATAATCCTAAGTATTCACATGCATGGAAGTCCTAAGAGTTAGTGAGGTTTCTACCCTAATGAAGAAGGAAGAAGATAGAAAAAGAGAAGAGGAGACTAGAAAGGGGAAAGAGAACCACATGATGGCACAAAGCACATCAAACACCACAAAGAAAAAACAAAGCAAAAGAGGAAAGATGAAAAGTTGAAATGTGGATAAACATCCACACTTCTCTTACCATGAGCCCCTGAAATGTTAGCAAAAATCCAGCAAATTGACCAACACAATCATGGAATTAATCATGCTCAAAGGTTCTTGTAAACAAGAAACAAACAACATGCCAAGCATTGCAAATACACGACTTACGCGTCGAAAACATGAAAACATACATCAACCAGCAAGCAAATCACCCTAAAATATCATGCTTAATGATCATGCAATGATCCAAGGCAATTAGAACAAGCAAAGGGATCAAACAAGCTCAAAACAACACTAAAAAGCCATTCTGCTTCAGTGTTAACCGGTTAACCAAATGCGTTAACCGGTTAACCAGCTCAAACCTGCACAAAATACGCATGAAACAGGTGCGTTAACCGGTTAACCATATACGTTAACCGGTTAACACTGATAAAACAGCAACAAATCCTGCAGAAAACAGCAACTCAAAACAGCTTATCCAAATAAGCTTGCACCAGACCAGCAATCAATTACACATGGAAAATTAGATCAATTCACATTAATCCATATCATTAAGCTCATGAACAAATAACATTCGGATCCGGATACAAATCAAACAATCAATTCATGCAACACAATCAAATACACAAACACATGGTGGATCTAAAGCACAAGCATGCAAATAAGCTAAAAACAGAGCTAGATCTGAAATTAACCAACCTACAAAGCTGAGGTATGCTTTGGTAATTGTTGATTGAGCTGAAAACAGTAGATCTCGCGCAAAACTTTGAAGATCCGATGCTAAGCTCCACACTCCATGCAAAATAAATGCAAGAACAAGCTCTTGATGCAGAATTTTGGATCCAAAAGCACTTCTAGATCTCAAACCAGATCTGAATCTCCAATAAAACCAGCAAAGAGATGCAAAGAAGCTATGAAAGGAGGTTTAGTTCCAAGATCTACACACCTCAAGGCAAGGTTGTGTGATCTTCAAAGAGGAACTTTGAGTGATTTGGAAAATTGGGAGAGAAAAGTGAGAGAATTGTGAGTGAGAGGAATGAAAATTCAGAAATGAGAGTGAAAAATGAGTGAGAGCTCCCTTGGTTTGGAGGGAAATGGAATAAATATGGTTTAGGTTTGGGGCCCAAAATTTTGGTTTGGGATCCAAAATTATGGTTTGGGTAGTGTGATTAGGATGTAGCAATGGGATTAGGCTTGGATAAATGCTCTAGATCCTTCTCCCAAATTCAAATTAATTCAAATGAATAAAAATCAGAAAATTGGAAAATGGAACCAAAACACACATGCTGAAATTGCTGCTGGAAATTCAAATTTCGCAGCTGTTAACCGGTTAACCATATGCGTTAACCGGTTAACGCATGGAAAATTTGAATTTCCCTCCCTTTGGTGGGAACCTTCAAAAATAGACCTGCACCAACCGTTTCAAACAAATTTTGATCCATCTTCTCTTTCTAGGGCTCTGAACATGATACCAGGCTTGTGCAAAATGATCCTGTGAGATTCTTGCCAGATCACCATGCTCTTGATTTTGACTTGCAGATTCAGATTTTCCCAGATGACCGATCATATGCCTTATGCTAGAACATGTGAGTGTTATGCTTTATTTTTCTATGCAAAATGATAAGGATATGGTATGCTCGTGATGATTATGATATGATAACGATGCTAAACAAGAAGAGGGCAAATTTGGGGTGTTACAGCTGCCCCTATTCAATCAACTGTTAATCTGAAAAGGATGAGAGCAGCGGCTATCAGACATTCGAGATAAACTGTGATTGAATACCAAGAAGACCTGAAATTTGCACTCTGACGAAGAATGCAACACTGGGAAATAAACCCAACCAGATGACGCTCTGGGGATAAGAAGGAGAGAAAAAACAGACGAGCTTCTTCCAAGTTGAAACTGATATCTGAAATACTATCATGCTGACAGACGAGTCTTCGCATGACCTGTGACGCCAGGTACAGAGAGCGGACGAGCCCTTAAGGATCTTCAAAGTAACTTGAGATGGACGAATCTCCTTCACTAATCCTTACGCAGATAAGTGGAATAAGACGGACGAGTCTTCTTCGGATAACCCTTACGCAGGCTCCGGGAATGCATATAAGTCTGTGGGATAGACATGCAATCAAGGTAGACGAACCTTCCTCATATATTATCCGCGGATATATGGTATAAGACAGACGAGTCTTCTGAGCAAACCTGTTACGCCAGGTGCAGCAACCATAATTGGTGCTTGAGACAGACGAGCCTCCTTCGGATTTACCTGTTACGCCAGGACCGGTAACCATTTCGACATTTAATTCCCACTGTCAGGATTTTAAACCTCTTCAATACAGACGAGTATTGGATGATCGTCAAGAGAACACAGACGAGTGCCAATAGTCAAAGATACAGACGAGTATCGGACGATGATCTGAGAAACACAGACGAGTGCTTCAGGCGATGATACAGACGAGTATCAGCCACTGGTATAGACGAATACCAGAAATTCAAACACAGACGAGCATTTGAAGTAGTCACAGAGATATCAGGGTAAACAGCAAATCTTCACATTCAGGTGCAAGCTAGCACAGACGAGTGCTGAGGATGATACAGACGAGTATCCAGGCAAAGCAGACGAGCTTCAGAACACAAACGACTTCTGGGGGATAAAAGCAGACGAGCTTCAAACACACACAGACGAGTGCTGGACAGTTGCAGACGAGCAACAACAGAGAATACATATCAAGGCACAGACGAGTGCAGCGAAGGATCCAATACCAAACACAGACGAGTGTTGGAAGGTTGCAGACGAGCAACAGCAAATATCATCTCAGAACACAGACGAGTGTTGAGGAGTTGCGGACGAGCAACAACGGAGGCATCATGACACAGACGAGTGTTGGAAATTGCAGACGAGCAATAATAAGGTAATCACTTCAAAACACAGACGAATGCCGAAAATTGCAGACGAGCAAACAGCAACACAGAGCTAACACAGACGAGTGTTGAAAGATGCAGTCGAGCAGCCATAAAGCAGTGATATGTCCTCGCTGGGGAAACTTGCTTAGGGATAACACATACGAGTGTTGAAGATTGCAGACGAGCAATAAACGAATGCCTGATCGGCAACAAGAGATACAACTCTGCAGGGGAGAAAAAGTCAAGAGGTCTGGATACCCACTCCGACTGAGGTGATGAATACCTGGCTGCATCATCAAATAAACCAACAATAGGGCAAATCTGCTGGGGAATATTTCACGGACGGAGGTGAAAATCAAATATGAACTCTGTGGGAACCAATCATCTTCAGACTTAGCTGGGGAAGCTTCCTGGGCAAATACTCTGACTGGGGAGAGCATCCGATGATTCAAGACTCTGAGGGGATATCAGGCTTTCGGGTACCTGATAGGCAAGGACTCTTACTGGGAACAGAATACGGTTAATTTCATCTCTGATGACGTCAGGCTTTCGAGCACCTGCTGGCTATACTTCACTGGGGAAGAATGGACTGCTACTTCACTGGAGAAGAAGAACCTGCTTGGGCCGCCGCCCATACTTAGCTGGATAAAATCTCTGCCAGAGGTGCCAGGCTTCAGATACCTGTTGGAGAAGAAATCTCTGCTTGGGGAAATACTCTACTGGGGAAGAGTACCTTGCTTGAGAGAATGTGACGCCATCCTGCAACCTGCAACAACAGAAAACACACGTGTGTCCCGGGGATTTGCATGGCGTGATCTGTTCATCCATTATCACCCGACACTCAAAGAGGGTTACAGTTTCCCTGCATGTCAGTTTTCTTTTCAAGATTATCACCATGTTTAGATGCAATGCTATTTTTGCCAAAAATTCAGGACATTTTGCAAACAAAAATAAACACACACAGCTTTCTGACTGAATATTATTTTTATTGAATGGCCTCTGAATAGGCACAGATTTACATCAAGAAGCAACCACCTGGAAAGAGGTAGCCACTATAAAAATTGAGAAAAGAAACTATCCTAATGGCAATGTACATGGCATTCCAAGGAGTTCCATTTCTGCTATGACCTGCATGTCTTCAAGACTCTCCATTCTGCTTTGGCTTTCTGAGAGAACAAGGGGACTGTTTCCTATCCTTCTGATATTGTCAAACCGTACGAAACGATGACGTGGTTCAGATAACTTGGATCACAGTTGTTCGCTTATTCCCTTATTTTGCGTGGATCGCCCTCTCGGGTTTTCAATCCACCGGGATACCCTTTTTTGCCTGAGCTGTCCAAAGTGGCTTTTCAACTCAGCGGGTGTACACATTTTTTATATTTATTTCCCTAATTTTTGCCCGAGCTTTTTATTCTGTTTTTAGCTCGCCGGGATGCCCTTTTCTTGCCTGGACTTACATTCTGTTTTTGTGTCCAGCGGGTCTCTTTACGCGAAGTATTTTTTAACTGCGTCCGAGTTGACAGGGGATGGGAAGTCCTCTCCATCCATAGTGGTGAGCATCAGCGCTCCTCCTGAGAAGACTCTCTTCACTATGAATGGTCCTTCGTAGTTTGGGGTCCACTTGCCCCTGTTATCTGAACCTGGAGGAACGATCCTCTTCAATACAAGCTCTCCCACTTGATACTCTCGAGTACGTACTCGTTGGTCGAATGCCCGCTTCATTCTCCTCTGATAAAGCTGACCATGACAGATAGCCGCTAATCTCTTTTCCTCAATTAGACATAGCTGATTGTAACGAGCACGCACCCATTCAGCCTCATCCAGCTTGACATCCATCATCACGCGCAGTGAAGGAATCTCTACTTCAACAGGCAGGACTGCTTCCATGCCATACACTAGAGAGAAGGGAGTTGCCCCTGTTGATGTCCTGACCGACGTTCGGTACCCATGCAAAGCAAACGGTAACATCTCATGCCAATCCTTGTAGGTGACAACCATTTTCTGCACAATCTTCTTGATATTCTTGTTAGCTGCCTCTACCGCACCATTCATCTTTGGTCGGTAAGGAGAAGAATTGTGATGCTGTATTTTGAAGTCCCGACATAAGTCTGCCATCATCTTGTTGTTGAGATTAGAACCATTATCAGTAATGATCCTTTCGGGTACTCCATATCTGCATATGATATCTCTTTTCAGAAATCTTGCCACCACTTGACGAGTGACATTGGCATAAGACGCTGCTTCTACCCACTTGGTAAAGTAATCAATCGCGACCAGGATGAAGCGATGACCGTTCGAAGCAGTCGGTTCAATCTTCCCGATCATGTCAATGCCCCACATAGAGAAAGGCCAAGGAGATGACATGACGTTGAGCGGATTTGGAGGGACATGCACTTTATCTGCATATATTTGGCACTTGTGGCATTTACGAGCGAATGAACAACAGTCTGCATCCATTGTCATCCAGTAATACCCTGATCTCAGCAGTTTCTTTGCCATAGCATGCCCTCCTGCATGGGTACCAAAAGATCCTTCATGGACTTCCTGCATCAACAGGCTTGCTTCGTGTCTATCCACGCATCTGAGCAAGACCATGTCGAAGTTCCTCTTGTACAAAACCCCGTCTGTGTTCAAGAAGAAACTAGCAGCAAGTCGTCTCAAGGTCTTTTTGTCTTTGGACGATGCCCCTGTTGGGTATTCTTGCTTCTCCAGGAATAACTTGATATCAAAATACCAAGGTTTCTCGTCAGACACGGCGTCTACAGAGAAAGCATAAGCTGGAGAGTCAAGCCTGGAGATGTCAATTCTGGGCACAAAGTTCCAACACATGACTTTAATCGACGAAGAGAGAGTGGCCAAAGCATCGGCAAATTGATTTTCGTCACGTGGTATGTATTTGAGCTCAACTGTCGTGAAGAATGTCAACAGTTTTCTAGCATAATCCCTGTACGGAACTAGATGCTCTTGATGTGTGTACCACTTGCCGGTAATTTGGTTAATGACGAGGGCTGAATCTCCGAATATGTCGAGGTTCTTAATCCGAAGATCAATTGCCTCCTCTATTCCCATTATACACGCCTCGTATTCCGCTTCATTGTTGGTGCAGCCAAAAGTAATTTTGGCAGCGAAGGGTAAATGGACACCTTCAGGAGTAATAAGTACGGCACCAACTCCACGACCATTGATATTGACAGCCCCATCAAACATCAACTTCCATTTGGATTCAGGGTCAGGCCCCTCCTCCGGAAGTGGTTCCTCATAATCGTTTGTTCTGAGGTACATGATGTCCTCATCAGGGAAATCAAATCTCATCGGCTGATAGTCATCCTCAAGAGGTTGCTGAGCAAGGTATTCCGACAATACACTTCCTTTGATGGCTTTCTGAGAAGTGTACTGGATGTCGTATTCAGTTAAAATCATCTGCCATCTAGCAACCCTTCCGGTCAATGCTGGTTTCTCAAAGATGTACTTGACAGGATCCATCTTGGAAATGAGAAGTGTAGTATGGGTCAACATGTACTGCCTCAGTCGGCGAGCAGCCCATACCAAAGCGCAGCAAGTTTTCTCGAGCAGTGAGTATCGGGATTCACAGTCGGTAAACTTTTTGCTGAGGTAATAAATGGCGTACTCTTTTCGACCAGACTCGTCATGTTGGCCGAGCACACACCCCATCGACCCTTCAAGCACGGTCAAGTACATGATTAACGGTCTCCCCTCCACTGGAGGCATCAGAATTGGAGGCTCCTGCAAATATTCCTTTATTTTGTCGAAAGCCCTTTGGCAATCACCATTCCACCTGACTGTTTGCTCTTTTCTTAGCAGTTTGAATATCGGTTCGCACGTGGCAGTTAGGTGAGATATGAACCGAGAAATGTAGTTCAATCTACCTAAGAACCCGCGCACTTCTTTTTCTGTCTTTGGTGCAGGCATATCTTGAATAGCTTTCACTTTAGCAGGATCTACCTCAATTCCTCTTTGACTTACAATGAAACCCAGCAATTTTCCAGAACGCACTCCGAAAGTGCACTTGTTCGGATTCAACCTCAATTTATACTTGATCAATCTATCAAACAACTTCTTCAAATTAACCAAATGCTCCTCTTCGTCTTTGGACTTTGCAATCATATCATCCACATAACATTCGATCTCCTTGTGGATCATGTCATGGAACAACGTGACCATCGCCCGCTGATAAGTTGCCCCAGCGTTCTTCAAACCGAAGGGCATGACCTTGTAGCAGAATATTCCCCACGGGGTAATGAACGTTGTCTTCTCCATGTCCTCCGGCGCCATTTTTATCTGATTATAACCGGAGAATCCATCCATGAAGGAGAATACTGAGAATTGAGCAGTACTGTCGACCAACACGTCAATGTGTGGCAACGGAAAATCATCCTTTGGGCTTGCTCTGTTCAAATCTCGATAGTCAACGCACATCCGGACCTTGCCGTCCTTTTTAGGCACTGGTACGATGTTAGCTACCCAAGGTGGGTAACTAGTCACGGCAAGGAACCCGGCATCCCACTGTTTCTGCACCTCCTCTTTAATCTTCATCGCCATATCCGGGCGAGTTCTTCTCAACTTTTGCTTCACAGGAGGACAGTCTTCTCTCAGAGGTAGCTTATGCATCACAATATCGGTATCTAGACCTGGCATATCTTGATATGTCCAAGCAAAGATATCCACATACTCTCTCAACATACTGATCAGCTCTTGTTTGACGTCGGCCTGCAGATTGGCTCCTATCTTGATTTCTTTCTTTGCATCTTCACTGCCAATGTTGATGGTCTCAATCTCCTCTTGATGAGGCTGAATAACTCGTTCCTCTTGTTTTAACAATCTGACCAATTCTTCAGGTAGGTCACAGTCTTCCTCAACCCCTTCATCAACTTGGTAGACTGGATTATCAAAGTCATGCATAGTCATAGCAGGAACGTTATCCGTGGAATTCGGATGATCAGCACTGCACAAATGATGTGCTTATTCAGAATCTGCTTATTTTGAAAAGAGACGCTAACACAAAGCAAAAAATGAAAAAACACATTGCCATTTTTATATTGTTTTTTGTGAAAAAGTTTAAAAACAAAGAAAGAGAGCACAATTTGTCTGAAAATGTCCTTTTATTTCATGGCAAAAATAACGATGCAATACAAAACATGGTGGCCCAGTACAATGGATCCAAACATCTTGGGCAGAATGCTGGATTTGACAATGCAGTATGCTAATAAAAGGAAACAAAACAATTACTTTGAGAGCCAGGTGACTTGAACAATGTCCTCAGCAGACCAATTTCCTAGCTCCTCGCCGGGTGCACACGGGCGGATCCAATTGTTGTCCCAGTCTCTGTCACTATCCCCGTCTTGGCTTGCCATACAGATTTGATCGCGGTCAATCGACCCAGCACTTGTGAATGAGATAGCTTTACCACTCCGAGTAGACCCCCCAGGTTGATACCCTAAGCCGAATTTATCACCCTTCTTTTCCACCTCCAGTAGCTTGCCCCAGCCCTGGGCATTGCCTGATTGGACGGCCTCTTTTGCTTCCCGGTAGGAATGAATTGACGTGCCTTCGTTGTTTTTCTTCACCGGAGTCAGGATACTGACATCTGCCTCAAAAGCTTGGCACAAAGTCTCGTGAATTTCCCCGTCCATTTCTACATATTTAAATGTCGACAAATGGCTGACGAATATATCTTCTTCCCCGCAAACTGTGGTGACCTGGCCATCCACCACATATTTAAGCTTCTGGTGCAGAGTTGAGGTGACAGCTCCAGCTGCGTGTATCCACGGTCTGCCCAACAAGCAACTATACGCAGGATGGATATCCATGACATAGAAGACACTCTTGAAGACTTGAGAGCCTATCTTGACAGGCAACTCAACCTCTCCGAAAACGGATCTTCTTGAACCATCGAAAGCTTTAACCACTAGATCACTCGGCGTCAGAATAACCCCATCAATGTTAAGCTTCATCAGCGCCTTCTTCGGGAGCACATTCAAAGAAGAGCCTGTGTCTACAAGGACGTGAGACAGCACAGCACCCTTACATTCCATCGTGATATGCAGTGCTTTATTGTGATTCCTTCCCTCCGAAGTGAGATCTCGGTCAGTGAAGCCTAAGCCATGGCTAGCATTAACACTTCCAACAACAGCTTCGAGTTGATTGACAGTGATCTCTTGAGGAACATAGGCCATTTGAAGCACTTTCAGTAAAGCTTCTCTATGCGCGGGAGAGCACATCAACAGTGACAAGATAGAAATCTTTGAAGGCGTCTGGTTCAGTTGATCAACCACCTTATAGTCACTCCTTTTGATGATCTTCATGAACTCCTCTACCTCCTTTTCAAATGTCCCCTGCCCAGCCACAGGAGTATCTGACTCATCATTCGCAGTCTGCTTTCCTTTGTCTTTGGACGAAGCTTCGGCCTCGGGATCCTTTCTCAATGCAGGGGGAGCAAATAAACGGCCACTTCGAGTAAATCCCCCAACACCTCCCACATTTTCAATAGTCGGGTCAGCAACAGGTCTACTTTCCATCTTCTGTCCCGCCACATAGACATCAGAACCATAATGCCACGGAATGGCTCTATCATCGGTGTACGGCACTGGCCCAGGTACAGTTATAGTCACAGGACTAATCTGAGGAGTGTAAACAGTAACTGGCTCTTGTCTGACGGGCATGTCAGCTTCATTGTAGAAGATAGTAATGGTTGACACATCATCAGCCTTTTCATTACTAATCTTGCTAAATTGTAGAGACCCAACATCAATCAACTCTTGCAAACCCGTCTTCAATTTCTCGCAGCCATTCGCAACACTTATACAGTCTTCACAATCGAGAGAACAACCAGGAAACACTTGACCTTTCAACAGTCTCTCTTTCACCACCTTCAACGGCGTCTTGACTTCATCAATTCTCAGTACCAAACTCAACTTGTCATCACTCTCAACAGCGTTAACTCTTGCCCCTCCATGATTAGGTATAGGGTTCGAGTTGATATTCGGTGGTGGCGCAAAGTTGATTGCCTTTGAATCCACGAGATCTTGAACTTTGTGATGTAGCGCCCTGCACTTCTCGGTTGAGTGCCCGGGTGCCCCTGAATGAAAAGCGCATCGCGCGTTGACGTCATAACCAGCTGGAAGCTCTCCAGGAGGTGGTGGTGCCAAAGTCCTTAATTGAATAAGGTTCAAGTCTAGTAGTCTCGGCAACAAGGCAGCATATGTCATCGGAATAGCTTCAATCACCCTGTTAGCAGGACGAGCCTGCCTTGGCTGATAAGGCCTTTGCTGGTAGTTGGCTCTGGGTTGTTGTTGTTATTGTGGTTGTTGTGGTGGAGGTAGCATCTGTTGTACGGGAGCTGCAGGAATAGTGACAGCAGCCACATGTTCATAAGGTCTTCTGTAACCACGACCCTGGCTTCGGCCGAATACAGCATTGGTCTCGCCTTCTCTCCTTCTTGGAGGTCCACTAAAAGCTTTCCTCGCTCCATTTGAACTACTAGCACCGGGGTCTTGTATCTTCCCCATTTTCAACAGCGTTTCGACCCTTTCTCCTGCAATGACAATATCGTTGAACTTTGTAGCAGAACTCGATGCCAATCTCTCAAGAAATACCCCCTGGAGGGTACCCATAAACATATCGGCCATTTCATTCTCTAACAAGGGGGGTTGCACCCTGGCAGCTAGCTGGCGCCACCTCTGGGCATATTCTTTAAAACCTTCTTTTGCTGTCTGAGCCATATGTTGCAACTGGGTGCGATTCGGAGCCATGTCCATATTATATTGGTACTGCCTCGCAAAGGCTTCAGCAAGATCTTTCCAGCTCTTAACATTGACCCTGCTGAGTTTCATGTACCACTCAAGGGAAGCTTCCACCAAGCTGTCCTGAAAGTAATACATCCACAGTTTTTCATCGTCTGTATGAGCGGCGATTCTTCCCACATATGATTGCAGATGGGTCTTTGGGCAAGCAGTGCCGTTATACTTCTCGAAAGTAGGAACTTTGAATTTGTACGGGATTCTGACTGCCGGAACCAAACCCAAGTCTGTTAAATATCGAATCCCAAAGAACTTTGGGACTGAATAGCCTTAATTTGCTCGGCCATCTCTTCGAATCTCTTGTTCATTTCGACCCCTTGACCCTCGGTCTCATCAAGTAAAGTGAACTGGTCCTCCTGGTGGTCCACATGAATGTTATGCATCCCGTCGTTGACTGTTGTCGTCCCTGGTTGTGTGGCAGGAATTCCCCCTTGATGTGCGCCTGCACCAGCATGATTACCAGCATTAGCAGCAGCAGCAGCATTCCGGTTCTGATTTTCAACCAACTCTCGCAGCCGTTCTTGATTCTGCCCCATGCCGGTCATTAACGTCATGAAGTTATCCATTCTCTGCCTTAGGTCTGCCAAATCTGCCTGCATCTGATCCATGGCTCTCTCTCTGTTAATCTTGGTTGGGTATCTGTGCACTGCCGGTTGTTCTCGAACTTTTCGAGGAGCTATAGTGCCTGAAACACAAAATACGTTAGTAATTGATGCAACACCTGCAAAACAGACAAACAGGTTATATGCAATGCAATGTAACTGTTCATGTTCCCAATTTTAAGCATTTGGCATGCCCCAGTTCTGGTATCTATCTCGGCAATCACTTTCAGTGTTTAGCTTTCAAACTTTCTCTTTGATAAGTGTTCAGACGTTAGTAGTATCCAGACAAACGAGTCTCGCACATTCAAAACGATAACTTGCACATTAATACTGAATATGGACAAACCACTATAGGCTAAAAGTCAGAATACATCCAAGAATATTCCCCGAAGGGTTACAAATCAGTACATAAAGACAAAGGAAATGAAAGCAAAACCCCTACAACAAGCCTGTAGGTAGTCTGAAAAATAAACTAAGCTAAGGACCCCGACTCTGCCACCTCTTCCCTGCTCTTCTTGACGCCTGCTCTCAGCTTGAGCTCTTCAATCTCTTTCCTGGCTTCCTCCAGAGCTAATTGGCTTTGGACTAGCTGTTGGGTCCTCTCCCTCCGGATGGCGTGGGCTTGCTCCACTTCCTCCTTCTTAAAAGCCATCTGAACTTCAAAGAACTCTTCCTTCTCTTTGAATTTCTTTTGCTCTTCCTCCCTTTGGCCTTTCAGCCAAACAATGGACTGTCGAGCACTCCTGAGAGTCTTTAAAGTCTCCTTGTGCTTGGCTTCTCTTTGCGTTTCCATCATACCCAATCGGTGGAAATGGGCTTCTCTTCCGGCAAAATCCTTCTCTTTGTTTTCCAAGGAGGACTGGAGCTTTTGCAGTTTATCTTCAGCTTCCTTCTTGGCTCCATTGGCCTGGTGGTATAAGCTTACCATCTCAACATTCTCTACTCTGACCGCATGCAGCTGAGCTTCTAGCTTCTTGTACTCCTCCAAGGAAACCGTACTGCTCGGACCTGGTACCTCTCGAGGATAAAGTGGAGCTTCGACTGAAAAAGGCATGAGAACTGACTCGATATGCCTTTGCAACCATTCAACGTATGGTGGATATGCTTTGGGATCAACTCGGCCGAAGTCCTTCTTCCCTTTCCTTTTCCTGTGATCCCAGGATTGAACTGCTTGTTGGACTAGCTCTCTGTTTCCATCAACAGGAAAATACAAAGATTCAGCAAACATTTCCATCTGAGGAGGATCCTTCAAAGGGTAGCCAAACTGCCTTCTGGCTAATGTCGGGTAGTAACTGATGACACCTTTCCTTCCCAGCAAAGGTACTCCGGCAAACCTTCCGCAGCTAACCATCACCTCTTTTCCTAGCAAATCCCTGTCATAACCCCAAGCAATGTCTTCTTCAGTCAATCCCATCAATCTTCTGGACCATCTCCATTCGTCTCGTATATCCTTGAAGGCACCTGATTTAGGCAACTGTCTAGCGAACCATTCAGCAAACAAAGGAGCACAGCAGACCACTGGACCACCTCTACCTTTCTCGTTTCTGTAATGGACACTAAAATAAAAGTCACCCAATAAAGTAGGCACCGGATTGCCTTTTGCGAAGATTGAGATCACTTCTAAGCTGACAAACTCTTTCTCTCCGGGAAACAAGCTAGACCCATATACCATCAATGCGAGCAAAGCTCCAAAGTCATTCCACTTAGCTTCTGTAGCATACTTCTCAGCTTCTGGGATAAGCACACTCCATGGTAGACCTCTGCCTTTACTCTCTTGCAAAGCCTTTCTGACTGAAGCAACTGGCAACCTACAAACCTTGGCTATGTCTTCATCTCTGAGCACAACCTCTGACCCGTAGAACGGCAATGTCTCTCTGATCGGAACACTCAGCATGCTGGAGATCTCTTCCAATGTCGGAGCTAAGATGTAACCTGGAAGAATAAAACAACGCAGCAGGGGATCATAAAATTGCAACAAGGTATGCAAGCTGTCCTTTTGGTCTGTAGTAGGCTTGTCCACAAACTTCAGTATCTGGCCATATCTTTTCTTGAAATTTCCTAAGACTTGATCATTCATCAGACCTGCTAACCTCTGAACACTTTTGACTTCCGGCTGAAGAAAGGTGTAATGCACATTCTTTTTTCTCGGATCGCTTTTAATTTCTGCCATGGAGATAAGAATACCAGAACCGGGAACAGCTGTGAGTAATGACCTGAAAAAATGGGAAACATAAACAGTTAATGCAAAGAATGATGCAAATGTAATGCAATGCAAGCATATGACCAACGGGGACCATCTGAACTGGCACACTGACAAGGGCCCCTCGGAACAACTGGCAAACTCAACAGTTCACTGAGTCACCCCCTCTGGTAATCACAACCCTCTGATAGAAGATCTCAGACCCACAGTATCAAGAAATCCAGAATTCCAGGATCATAACCTCGGAACCATAGAATCAATAGAACCACCGGTCATATTCACAGGACCAAAGATCATAACTGAACAGATGAGTGTATGTTGAGGTCATGGGTTCCTGCACACCTGTACACACCCCCCAATCTCACGGGTAAAAGGCTCCGGGTCAGACATCACGGACTCTCAAAGCCGAATAGCAATAATACTGTCACCATCTCCGAGAAATGGCTCATGACCAAATCAGGGAATCGGTTAGGCATTATGTACTATGCAGGGAGGCCTCAGCTGAGTCCGGGAAAAACAAGCATCCCTTATAAGTCCCTAGCTTCAAGCGCTGAAATCAAGAAACAATAGTACATTCAGCCCGTAGGATACAGTACTAATGTCATATGACCAGACGCTTTAACTGAGTTCTTATAAGAGAACCAGGCCATCCTATGCGAGTTCCCAGTGGACCCTCGGGTGCGAATGGGTTTGCCACAAAATGTGGTCTGCCACTGTCACCACTGGAGAAGGTTGTTTCCACAAAGGTTCTCAATGATCGGTCCCCAGCTGCACATAACTGTCAGGGTTATGTAATGAGAGAGGAAGATCCCCAAATCAAGACATTTCCAAGACAATCGCAACCTGGGTGTGGAACTCACTACTACCCCCATGACAAGATCTCATGAGGCCAAAGTGGAACCACTCTAAGTCCTATGGTGCACTCGAGCCGGGTACTTGGCTCATATCTCTCAAGAACCAGTAACTCCCATCCCACCAAAGAAAACCAGTCCAGACAGTCCAGTATGATATATATGATGCAGAAAATAAATACTGAAAACCGTAAATAAAGCTGTAAAATAAAGCTGTAAATAAAGCAGTAAACAAACAGCAATACAATACAACAAGCCACGACAAACAAAACATCACCCAATGAAACAGAAACAAACAAGCGCTAGGAGAGACTCACAGGGGGACCAGAGATCATCTAGTATTATGATCCCCAGCAGAGTCGCCAGCTGTCGCTCCCGGGATTTTCATCCTAGTACAAACGCGAAAGTGGCGCGGAAGAAGAATAGAGTCGCCAGCCAGGCATTTTTATCCCGAAGAAAGGGAATGGTAATGCTGCACAAACCAGAAGAAAGAAAGAGGAAGGACACAGGTCCTGCGAACCAAAGAGACTGAGTTCGGGATTCGATTACGACCTGGGAAGGTATTAGCACCCAAATCGTCCGCCGTACCCGACGGGATCCACGCTTGCAAAAGAAAACTGTTTCAAAGGGTGAGGGTATGAAAAATGCAACAAAGAAATGAATATGAAAAGAAACTGGAACTGGAAAAGAACTGAATAAGAAAGCAAAAGGAAAAATGTAGGGAAAATAAAGATTGTGCTCGAACGGGCCCTACCCCGCTGCCTACGTACCTCATCGGGATAATGAGGATCAGAGACGCCGTAGTTCCCCTAACTAGGGGTACTAAAAGGAAATTGCTTGTGAATTAAGGCTTGAACTGCCTATGCCATTGCTCAGGTGTTGCAGACTCGGACGACGAGTGCGTAACCGTCTTGCAAAATGACAAGTAGGAGCAAGTTCGCGTACGGAGCGAAGGAGATGAGAAAAGAATTCCCGAAGGAAAGACGCTTATTGTTTGTTTTGTGTTTTTTAGAAGCTTTTATGAGTGTGTCACAAGGAAGTGAACTCAAACTCTCACCAATGGAATGTGCACTTGTCACTACATTCCAAGATGGAATAATAGAACAAGCACACTCAAGTAAGGAGAAGATCCCCAAAACTTGAACCCAAAGATTAGGGCTTAGGCTCACTAACTTGCTTAATTATTAAGTGTTTTTTTTGGTTATTTACATGAAGAAGTGTTTTTTATGCTTTTCTTTATGAAGAAGATACCTTGATCAGACTTGTGCATCACAAGGTAAACATGTACTATCCCAAGATGGGAAGACTACAAGCATACCTCATGGAATAAGGCTATGGATCAATGCATCACTTCACATTTATTAAAGTGTTTTCTTTTTAAGAGTTATGAGAGGAGAAGAGAAGAAGAACCAAAAGATCTCAAAGGAAAAATTCTAAAGGGGGACTAAAATAATCCTAAGTATTCACATGCATGGAAGTCCTAAGAGTTAGTGAGGTTTCTACCCTAATGAAGAAGGAAGAAGATAGAAAAAGAGAAGAGGAGACTAGAAAGGGGAAAGAGAACCACATGATGGCACAAAGCACATCAAACACCACAAAGAAAAAACAAAGCAAAAGAGGAAAGATGAAAAGTTGAAATGTGGATAAACATCCACACTTCTCTTACCATGAGCCCCTGAAATGTTAGCAAAAATCCAGCAAATTGACCAACACAATCATGGAATTAATCATGCTCAAAGGTTCTTGTAAACAAGAAACAAACAACATGCCAAGCATTGCAAATACACGACTTACGCGTCGAAAACATGAAAACATACATCAATCAGCAAGCAAATCACCCTAAAATATCATGCTTAATGATCATGCAATGATCCAAGGCAATTAGAACAAGCAAAGGGATCAAACAAGCTCAAAACAACACTAAAAAGCCATTCTGCTTCAGTGTTAACCGGTTAACCAAATGCGTTAACCGGTTAACCAGCTCAAACCTGCACAAAATACGCATGAAACAGGTGCGTTAACCGGTTAACCATATACGTTAACCGGTTAACACTGATAAAACAGCAACAAATCCTGCAGAAAACAGCAACTCAAAACAGCTTATCCAAATAAGCTTGCACCAGACCAGCAATCAATTACACATGGAAAATTAGATCAATTCACATTAATCCATATCATTAAGCTCATGAACAAATAACATTCGGATCCGGATACAAATCAAACAATCAATTCATGCAACACAATCAAATACACAAACACATGGTGGATCTAAAGCACAAGCATGCAAATAAGCTAAAAACAGAGCTAGATCTGAAATTAACCAACCTACAAAGCTGAGGTATGCTTTGGTAATTGTTGATTGAGCTGAAAACAGTAGATCTCGCGCAAAACTTTGAAGATCCGATGCTAAGCTCCACACTCCATGCAAAATAAATGCAAGAACAAGCTCTTGATGCAGAATTTTGGATCCAAAAGCACTTCTAGATCTCAAACCAGATCTGAATCTCCAATAAAACCAGCAAAGAGATGCAAAGAAGCTATGAAAGGAGGTTTAGTTCCAAGATCTACACACCTCAAGGCAAGGTTGTGTGATCTTCAAAGAGGAACTTTGAGTGATTTGGAAAATTGGGAGAGAAAAGTGAGAGAATTGTGAGTGAGAGGAATGAAAATTCAGAAATGAGAGTGAAAAATGAGTGAGAGCTCCCTTGGTTTGGAGGGAAATGGAATAAATATGGTTTAGGTTTGGGGCCCAAAATTTTGGTTTGGGATCCAAAATTATGGTTTGGGTAGTGTGATTAGGATGTAGCAATGGGATTAGGCTTGGATAAATGCTCTAGATCCTTCTCCCAAATTCAAATTAATTCAAATGAATAAAAATCAGAAAATTGGAAAATGGAACCAAAACACACATGCTGAAATTGCTGCTGGAAATTCAAATTTCGCAGCTGTTAACCGGTTAACCATATGCGTTAACCGGTTAACGCATGGAAAATTTGAATTTCCCTCCCTTTGGTGGGAACCTTCAAAAATAGACCTGCACCAACCGTTTCAAACAAATTTTGATCCATCTTCTCTTTCTAGGGCTCTGAACATGATACCAGGCTTGTGCAAAATGATCCTGTGAGATTCTTGCCAGATCACCATGCTCTTGATTTTGACTTGCAGATTCAGATTTTCCCAGATGACCGATCATATGCCTTATGCTAGAACATGTGAGTGTTATGCTTTATTTTTCTATGCAAAATGATAAGGATATGGTATGCTCGTGATGATTATGATATGATAACGATGCTAAACAAGAAGAGGGCAAATTTGGGGTGTTACACCCACAAAGTGCAATGCGAGATCAAAACCTCGTAGTTCGTGGTACAAAGTTTTTTAAAAGAATAAGTGGGTTGAATTGATTTTAAGATGTAGAGATAAGTCGTCATCCCTTAGCGAATAATTCCGCTAAAAGGGATGAATCATATCTAAACATGTGAGAAAAGAAAAGGTGCACAAAGCACAAAACAATTGAGTGGATTTGGAGTTTTTAAAGTATATGAAAAAATGGTCTTGATATATTTACATGGATTAATATTTGATTAAGAAAAGAAAAGGAAAAGATTAAAAAATCGCTTGACCTAAGTCAAGGTTTGTTTATGAAATTGTTTGAAGTTTAGAAAACAAGAAGGTTTTTGAAATAGGAAGAAGTTTTGAAAATTAAAGAATGGGGAGGAGATGAAGAAACTAGCCCTAATGCTTGAATTAAAAGATAAAGAAAGAAGTTACCAAACTAATATGCACAATTCTTCAAAGTTCGAACTTCCATCTTCAAAGACTAAGGACATAACTCGAGACCGAGGTTTCTAATCCATTCCAACTTGAGCAAAGGGAGATCCTAGGAGTCTAAGTCCATTCTCCAAAAGCAAAGGGATAGTAACCATAGTCCACAATTATAAGTCACAAGTTTTTCTTTAAGAGTTTAAGCCTTTATTAAGTGTTTTAATATCCAAATGGACAAAATAAAAACAAGCACAATATGAATATAAACAAGCACAATATGAATATAAACAATGATATATGATATAATATGACAAGATATAATAAGGAGATAAGGGAGCAAGAGATTTAAAGTAAAAGGATAAGGTGCGAGAAATTAAATTTAAACAATTATATTCACATTATAATATTTACAATATAAGGTGGTATGATGAACTTAATCAAGCACAACCACAACAATGAATAATAAAATTGAGGCAACCGGATCCAAGTGGATCTTAATTCGAATCGGGACAACTTTAGGTCTATGTTAAGCAATCGCCGAGTAATTTACGAAGTAATTACCCTACAAATGAGGCCGGCCACCACTAATTAAAGTGGAAAATATTCGTGTTAATACATGTTAGAGAAACGATATAATGAATCGTTCTCCGAAAACATGCCACACTAAAAGAAGAAGAAAGGTCTAATCTTAATCGAGATTATCGTTGAATTTCTCGAAAAGCAACCTATCACGACCTCAAAGTATGGAGAATGATCCAAATGATCATTCATCCATAGATTTGAAATAATGAAGATTAAACTTAATTGGAAATCAACAATCCTGAATCGGAAGATTGTCATCGACCAAAATTGAAAAGAGATGAAGAATAATAGATCCAAAAATAGATCCAATAAAAGAAATCAAAACCTTTTTAAAATCATTTTCTAAACTCTTTCAAAAAAACTTCCTAAGAAATTCCTTTCTAAATATCTTCTTAAAATAATTTATAAAATATTTTCTAAATTGTTTTCCCTAAGAAAACATTTCTATTAATTCTCTTTACCTCAATATATTTTAAAATCCAAATCTAGGTAACATAAAACTAACTAATATAAAAAAGAATTAAAAAAAATAAAAGAGGGGGAGGGGGTATGAAGACCCGCGGGTGGTAGAAAGAACTGGATCCAGGTCCACACAATACCTATTCTCTTCTTTCTTTTAATTCAAAAATAAATAAATAAAGCTAATATAAAAAAGGAAAAGAAAGAAAAATGAAACAAATTCTTTTCTTCTTCCTCTTGCGTAAGCCAAAAAGAAACAGGGGGAGACAAGCAATTCACGGCGGCGGAAATCTAAGGCTCACCTTCAACAAAACTAAACGAACAACACCTCTCCTTCCTCTCTTCAATTTCGTTTTCCAAATTCTTTCTTCTTCTTCTCTTGCTTCACTTTCGGATTCACTCCTTCAATTCTATGAATTTCGGATAGTTTTGATTTTAGGGATTTGAAAGAAATTAATGGAAGAAGAAGAATGTTGAAAGGGTTTGGAGATTAGGTTGAAGATGGAAGAAATTGGGAATTTGAAATTGAGATGAAAATTGGTTTTGACAGGGTTTCTTTGGCTTATGAAAGCTTGAATTGAGAGGGAGTGAAGGGTTGCTTTTATAGAAGAAAGATTGAAGAGAAGAATTGTCGTTTCGTTCAACTTGGAAGTGCGTTTTGGAGAGCTCACGGGATGCTCGTGCTTTCTTGCGTTTCCGTTTCATTTGCTGCGTTTTTGAAGGTCACGAAGATTTCATGTTCATTTTAATTTATGCGTTTTGTTTCCGATTTGCTTGCGTTTTGATTTCAGGTGACGAACGCGTGATGGCTCGTGGTTTCGCTCGTGTTCTCTGCGTGACGGAAAGTGTGCTGACGTATGCGTTTTGATGAGAGTTGTTTTGTTTGAATTTTGGCAGGTGAAATTGGAAGCTGCGAACTAAAGTTGGTTCGGCTTATGCAGTCCGTGCTGGCTGTGTTTTTGTTGTTTTCAGCTGGTCTTAGCTCATGTGAAAGCTGTGTGTTTACAAGCTAGGCTTTAGGCTTGCATTGGCTGCGGCGTACGTGAATGCGGGATGCGGTTAACGTGCAAAGGAGCTTGGTTGTAGTTGTCCTGGCTGAAGCTTGTGGGAGTGAACGGCTTGAATTTTTGTTTTGTTATTGATGTTTGGCACAGCAGGTCATGCCAAAGCTTGCGGCGCAGGAAGCTTAGGCTTATTGTTGTTTTCATTTGTGGTTGTGAGCTGAGGGCGTACGGCTTGTTGTGTATGTTTGGCGAAAGCAGCTGGTGCGCGTGAAGGCTGAAAGTTGCTGTTGTGTTTTAGCTGCTTCAACTTGTGTGGGCCAGGGCGTGGTAGCTGATTGATGGGCAAAACTTGTAGGCTTGGGCTTGCCTTGGCTGCAAGTTGAAATTGATGTGGCTGGGAGTTGGACTTGGCTAATTGAAATATTTGGTTTTTATTTATTTATTTTCTTAATAAATGTAATGTGTTTTATGGAACTTTATAAAAAATGTATATTGACTAGAAAAATATTTGGAATGGATAAAAATAAAAAAATGGGAAATGAATAGGAAATTGGAAATTGGTAAAACAAAAAAAATGGGATAATCAATATTTTTGTGAAATGAATAGAAATCGAAAAGAATAGGAATTTTTGAAATGATGAATTCAATATGGAAATGGAGAGTGAATAATCGGTACGAATTAGGAAATGAATGGAAATGGATAAAAAAATAAAAAATAAAATAAATGGTTTATGGATCGGATAAATGGATGTGAAATGATGATCTTCAAGCCCAGCAACAAATCTTGATTTTCCTGCACAAATCTCTGATGCAAATGAATCTGAACTAATGAACCACTTGCCAATTCAAATACAGTCACTGATATGAGGAATACATCCAACTTCTGAATCATTGAATAAACCCACAACACGAGCCAACAGTCATCTGAAAATTGCCTTGATAATTCGAAACCAAACTGAGGAAAATAAATCCTCAGATGAATTTCTGATGAACCGATAAACTGATGAACCGATAAACACTGAAGATTCAAACCAAAATTCGCACCAAACACTGCCTGATAACTGTTGAACAAACCAAACTTCGCACAAGAAACAACTGTCACCCAATCCAACTTGTACTCTGAAAACGCATTGCCTGATGAATGAATTACTGGCACGCGCAACTGGCAGTCGAAACAATCTTTTGATAGTTTGACCAGATTAGGTCAAACATCCATTTGAAATCGCATTGAGACTGAACAAACGCATCTGAATGAAATTACTGTCTCATCTTCGCAAACCTGTAACACAGAGAAGAAGAAGAACACTGCAACATATTATTTTTGTATTTTGGTTAGAAGACAGTAAATATAAATAAATATAAGACAGTAAAAATAATGGTGATCCCCTGCGAAGCATAGACCCGAAATCCGAGAAGAAACTCGAAACCAGTGCGATCTTGTTTGTATGCAAAATGCAGATGATATGCGAAACAATCTTAGGGCAAAAATTAGGGTGTTACAGCTGCCCCTATTTAAGTTTCTTCAATCCGGAGATATGAAGATTGACATCTTCGTCTCTACAAGATGGGAGAGACTTAAATACAGAAAAACCCAATTTTTGTCCTAAGAGAACATGATATGATATGAATATGATATGCAAACCCAAGATCTCTGTGGGGAAAATAATGACCACCAGAGAAAAGCACAACTTGGGGACACAGAAGAAAATCCCGCTGGGGAAACAACAGACAAACAACCAAAGAGTTACCAGGAAAATAAATCACTGGATAACAGACTCCACTTGGGAAAAGATATAAAATAATCAACAGCAAAATTCAACCAAGGAAAAACCCCCTGCCAGGAATATCAATCAATCAAAGTATTCGAATCCAAGAATAGAGAAATACTGTGTTGGAAAAGAAATCATCGACTACCTGATTACTGGGTAGGAAATATAACAGACTCGACTATCAATTTACTGGATAGGAGCAAAATACAGAGGGATATCCTCAACTACCTTTTTACTGGGCAAGAAACTCTCAACTACCTAATTTACTGGGCAGGAGTATAAGGGACTCGACTATCGATTTACTGGATAGGAGCAAAATACGGAGGAATAACCTCAGTTACCTTTTTACTGAGTATAAAGAAACTCGACTATCGATTTACTGGATAGGAGTATGATCCACTACCTGATTTACTGGGTAGGAACTCAATCAAAGAGAAACAAACTTCTATTACCTTTTTACTGGGTAAGAAAATTCTTAAACTACCTGGTTTACTGGGTAGAGAATAAACGGAACTCGACTATCGATTTACTGAATAGGAGATATAAAAGGACTCGACTATCGATTTACTGGATAGGAGTATGATCATCTACCTGATTTACTGGGTAGGAACTCAATCAAATGGAAACAATTTCTATTACCTTTTTACTGGGTAAGAAGAAGAAATATCGGCTACCGGATTTACTGGGTAGAAACTCAATCAGATTACCTTTTTACTGGGTAGATGAAAATATCTGATTCTATTACCTTTTTACTGGGTAAGAGGAAAATAATTTGACTACCGGATTTACTGGGTAGAAGAATTCTCGACTACCTGATTTACTGGGTAGGAGCTTAAGCAAAAGGAAAACAGACTCTATTACCTTTTTACTGGGTAAGAGGATAAACTCTCGACTACCGGATTTACTGGGTAGAATAATTCTCGACTACCTGATTTACTGGGTAGGAGCACAAGTAAAAGAACTTGATAGATTTGGTAATATTACCCACTATCGATTACTGATAGCTAAATTCCAGAGCAATATGCTCAAGCTGAAGAAAATGTTGCCCACTATCAAACAGTGATAGCTTAATTCCAAGGCAAATATATCCACAAAAGGGAACCAAAGTTCAATCCAAGAACAAATTGTAAAGAAACGGTCAAACAAGACTCATCCCGAGGAGGAAATATCTCAACTGGGGACAATTCCATCCAGATAATAAACTGGGGAGGAAACTAAATCAACATCATCCACGAGAAACAAAACTCAGTGGGGAATTAGAAAGGATTAACACTTTCTACTTAACAGTCGACACTCTAAACTTGAGAGGAACACGACACACACACTCTGTGGGGAAGAATTCAACCCAAAGAGTAGATAACAATGATAAATGCAAGAATGCAAGCAAACGATGCTATGCTTATGCGTATGAATATGCTTATGAATATGCTGACAAAATAGACATAAAGATAAGAAAAGGGTGACATAAACACCACAACAACCGGATACTCGGCTAATCCCAAGGCAACAATGCAGGGAAACATGCTGGAGATTCAATCTTGAAATCTGCAGGGGAATATCATAAGCCATCAAAGGAAAAAACATCCTACAACAAGGCTCAAATCATGATAAAACAGCATCTGCTAGGAATATCATCTTGCTGAGGAAAGGTAACAATCGGCTGAGGATGGAAATATTCTTGATAACAATCAAACTTCTCAGGGAATAACTGTCATACAACTCCTGCTCCACTTGGGGATAGAGTGCCAGACTTGCTAAAAATCACATAGGAACCTGCTGGAAATCAACACATGCAGTCCTACTGGGAATCCATATGGGGATATCAGAAGTTAACATCATAACCACAACACAGTTACGAGGGATTTTAAATCAGTACCCAACATCAGGTAACAGAAAACCTCTAAACTGACTACTATATCAATACTTATGTATTCAAGGATGCAAACAATCAAACTGAGGAACATGAGCTCAGCTGGGGACTCCCAATACCTCTTAATTCAAATATAACATGCTGATGGAAGAGATCAAAACTCAGCTAGGGATTCTCAACATCCCTTCCAACAACTCTTCTGGGGGATACATACAATCTCCAATCATGCTTATTGTTGGGGAACAAAATATCATTAACATCAAACTGTCAAAACTATCCAGGAACTTCACATGGACACAACCGAATCAAACCCTGCTTTGGGAGAAACGAGTTACACACATCCAGACTTTACCATTCTTGGAGGTACTATTGATATCCTTTCTTTGTTCATATATCAAAAGAAAAATGTTTTTAAAATCTTCAATTGCAAACAGAAACAATATAAAGAATTGCAAACAATTGAATAAAAGCTCAAATTCATTGATAGAATGGTAGTCAGCAGATGGCATGACTCCATGGATCATTACAAGTTTGAACAATGGTAAATACATGGAAAAGGACTACATTGAAATACAATGATCACTATTCTCCCTATCAACTTTGAACTCCACTGTGTCCGAAACTTCAGTCAAGGAGGAGTGAATAAGAATCTTTGATGAATAATTCTTCTGAGGGATAGAATCTGAAATCCTCGGTTGCTACAAGTGATTCAGTCTGTCGACGCAGTTACTTGCCATGATCCCTAACTTTTGCCTAGACTGCCCTTTCGGGTTTTCAATCTACCGGGATAATTATTTCTGTTTTTGTCTCTAATTTTTGCCTGGACCGCCCTTTCGGGTTTTCAATCCACCGAGACGCTCATTTTTGCCTAAGCCGCCCTTTCGGGTTTTCAACTTAGCGAGCTGTTCTTTTATTTTTTAGGCGAAGTATTTCTTGACTGCATCCGCATTCACAGGGCGAGTGATCTCCTCACCATCCATAGTTGCAAGAATTAATGAACCGCCAGAGAAGGCTTTCTTAACAACATATGGGCCATCATAGTTCGGAGTCCACTTGCCCCGAGAATCTTTAAGGAAAGACTGAATCTTTTTGAGCACGAGGTCGCCTTCTCTGAATACACGAGGTTTGACCTTCTTGTCAAAAGCTTTCTTCATTCTTTGCTGGTACAACCGACCATGACACAAAGTTGTAATTCTCTTTTCTTCAATCAAATTCAACTGATCAAATCTACTTTGACACCATTCAGCCTCAGTCAACTTGGCTTCCATCAGAACTCTCATTGATGGGATCTCAACTTCGACGGGGAGCACTGCTTCCATACCATAAACAAGTGAGAAAGGGGTTGCCCCTGTTGAAGTGCGGACAGATGTACGATACCCATGCAAAGCAAAAGGGAGCATCTCATGCCAGTCCTTGGAAACTAGAAATGCTACTGCTGAACAAATCTCTGTCCCACCAGTAAACTGCATCAATTTAAAAATCTTTTGAGAGAAATCATGCAAAGCTACTTGGAGATTCTTGAAGAAAGTTACCCCAAGTTCAATGACTGATAAAGGTAAACTGATAATGGATTCAATTCCTGATTGCTCCCAGAGAAAATACTCAGATCTTTGGAATAACTGTTGAGAGAATAAACTGATCATGGCTTCAGTTCTTGAAATGATTGTTGAGAAAATAACCCAGAAATGAATCTTGCAAAGAATCTTCTGACTAACCATATCTGAGAATAGCTTGCACTGATCAACAACTCTTGAACCATAGGACCTGAGGAGATATTGCCCCTGATAAGATCACCGACCACGTTTCTCAACTGTTTGAAAATTCCTTGATGAGGAAAGTTTATTTGCAAATAAAAAATGTTTGTACAAACCTGGTGATTTTAATGCAAAGTTCAATGCAAAGTTTGAAATCAAGAATCATTTTTGGAATGAAATTTATAGATGTAAAGTAATTAAAACTTGTCACAACACGGCGGTTGAGACAAAATTAAAGGTAAATCAACAACAAGAAAACAAATGATTGGTAAAGAACTTGGGAGTCAGTTTACGCAACCTCGTTGTGGTATGCTCTTTAAAAGAAACCTGGATTCAATTAGGACTTTTGAAGGTTGTAACGTGGCCTGGTTCACGGTTTATGAAACAAAGGATATAGGCTCAAAGTTTATTTATACCCAACCCCACTTCGTGATGAACTCCAGTCCTACATTCAATTAATTCAGCCTATGCATTCAAGTTCCCAGAAATTTAGGATCGCACAGATGAAGATGGTTCATAAGCCAAAGGATTTTGAGACAGCAATCACCTCTTCCTTTTTTTATTTCTGGTGAGGACTTTGGTCAACTCAACTTTTTTTTGTTGAGGATTTTGATGACCTCTTGAAAAATATTTCTTTTTATTATCCCTAACTTTTGCCTGAACTGTGTCATTTCAACTTACAGCCAGCGGGATGCCCCAGTTTTGCCTAAGTCTCCTTCACAAGTTTTGACTTAGCGGGCTTTAATTTTTTTCAATAATTTTTCATTATCATTTTTTTGAAAGATAATGACTGCATGGCTTAATGATTACGACGAATCATCATTGGCTTTTGAAATGAGAAACATCTTCAACACCTCTTTGATATGTGTGAAGGAAAACTTGATATTACAACCTTTGTTGAAAGGTGTCTTGAATGATTCTCTTGTAATTGAATGCACATTCGAATTAATTGAGAACTACCTATCCCCGGGTTAAAATTAAGGGTTTTTTTGAATAGAAAGAAACTCCAACTTCAAGGCTCAAAAAGGGTTGACAAAGGATTAACTTCCTTATTTCTCCAGTGTTTGGGATTTAAAACAATGCATGTATATCATCAACCAAGTCTCAATTGAAAGCATACTAACAACAATTATGGGTATCTAATTTTCATCATCCTCCCTCCAATCGTTATGAAAGCTTGAGACAAGATAAATGAACTTGAAATGTAAAGCATAAAGATGCAAATAGTAAATGAAATCAAAACAAAGCAATGTGCATTTCATTAAAACCAACATGAAAGTACAAACAAGCTTAAAATCAAACAACTTAATATGATTGAAGAAAAAAATTGCAAACATAAAGAAACAATGACCTAATGATCCATCAACAACAAAGGATAAGTTGTCCCGTCTGAGATTCTGGCCTTGAAGAAAATTTGACAGTTGAATTCCTCTAGAAGATTCATTTCTCATGATTCGGAAAAGGATTGTTGACAATATTAGGATTAGTGTCCTCAAAAGTAATCATCCCATTTATAACAAGCTCTTTTACTTTAGCCTTCAATGCAAAACATTGTTCTAAGTAATGACCAGTTCCACCTTGATGAAACTCACAGCGAAGATCTGCTCTAAAACCAACCGGAAGAGGACTTCGAACAGGAGGCGCAGACCTAGTAGTAATCCAACCATTCTGGACCAAGTAAGGATACAACTCAGCATAAGTCATCGGAATAGGATCAAAGTTTGGCCTGCTCCTGGCATTACGATTTTGGTTCTGGCCAACATTCCTTTGAATAGATGGACCATTGATCATCGGAGCAACTGCAGTAGGGTATGATTGTTCATGGTGTTGTTGTCTGCGACGAGTTATTCCAACAACACTTGCTTCACCAGCAAAAACATTGACTTGAGGCATGACAATCCTCTGAGGTTGAGTTTCCCTGATGATCAAAGCCTGTAGCATCTCCATGATCTGACTCACATCGCTTTTCAACTCATCAAGGTCTTCCCTAACTTTCTTGTTATGTTGGGCTTGATTTTCCATTCTCAATCTAATAACTCTCAATTTGTTAGCAGCTCTAGTACCGTATCTGTGGTGAGGAGTTAGCTTGACGGATCAACGGACAACTAAGGAAAGAAACAACCGGGATGAGTTCCCACACAACTCGGATGAACACAAGAATATGCGAGGATGCAATGATATGCAAAATTCACTTCCATTTTCAGAAAAACAACTCGATTATTGCAAACATGGTCAACATCGAGAATACGGTCATGAAATAATCTTGACAAAAAAGAATATTTATTCTTTCCAATATTTGCAATAATCGGAATTGTCTTCCTTGAAAAATGGTTGTGACGATGATCATGATGAATATGTAGATGCAACAAACACAAACAAGATCACGCAAAGCACACAGGTTCAAAGGTTCGAATCACGAGCATGGAGTCATGGTAACAGAACACCAACCCAAACAGGTAAGTACTAAGGTTTGTCTTCATTGTACCTGCAAAAAACCAGAAGGGTGCTAACAGAGGTTCCCGAAGTTAACAGCCATCTTTAGAATATCATCGGTACGTTGGATTACTCCCCAACCGATAACATTCTTAAAATAGACCTCGTCCGAGTGTAGTATCGCGTGACAACCACCTTAAGTTTACACTCAGATAGTTTCCGCACTACGTTCCTAAATTGGCTTAGATTGGTTAAGGGTTCTACGGTCCTCAGTATGATCAGCTCAAGGTCGGAAAATAATGCCACGTACGATTACTCGTCATGACATTGATAGTCCAAGAGAGCCTAACCGAGTGGGGATTATCAAATTGATATTGCTTTGGACTACTCCATCACATAACACTTCGAATATCGCCGTCCTATCATAAGTGTCACTCAGATCCGGGTTAGAATCTATCTCACACAGAGGATCACCAAAACCAAAACGGAACAAACAAATAACAAACAAGTCAAACCAAAGCAGTAAATAAATCAAAGTAGGCTAAATCCGCTTAGAGATTACTCCCCAGCAGAGTCGCCACTTTTCTGTAGCGGTAAAATCGTGAGTGTAAGCTATTGATTAACTTAACTCGATTAACACAGAGTCGCCACCGCGCTTTTCTTTATTTCCGAAAGGAAAAAGGTAAAAGAACGAATAAAAACCTAGGATTCTAAAAGCAAAGGCTAAAAGAAATAAACAGAGATTGGGTAAGGGGATTGGTTATGAACCGGGAAGGTTTTAGGCACCCGACTCATCCGTGGTACTCCACGGGAGCCCTTTGAAATAATTATTGCTTTTTGGTCTGAAATTGGTTTGTTTAAAATGATGGAAGAGATGAGAAGAAGAATATTTTTTAATGATTTTGTGTTTGATAAGGTTTTAAAGCCTTATGCCTACGTACCCACAAAGTGCAATGCGAGATCAAAACCTCGTAGTTCGTGGTACAAAGTTTTTTAAAAGAATAAGTGGGTTGAATTGATTTTAAGATGTAGAGATAAGTCGTCATCCCTTAGCGAATAATTCCGCTAAAAGGGATGAATCATATCTAAACATGTGAGAAAAGAAAAGGTGCACAAAGCACAAAACAATTGAGTGGATTTGGAGTTTTTAAAGTATATGAAAAAATGGTCTTGATATATTTACATGGATTAATATTTGATTAAGAAAAGAAAAGGAAAAGATTAAAAAATCGCTTGACCTAAGTCAAGGTTTGTTTATGAAATTGTTTGAAGTTTAGAAAACAAGAAGGTTTTTGAAATAGGAAGAAGTTTTGAAAATTAAAGAATGGGGAGGAGATGAAGAGACTAGTCCTAATGCTTGAATTAAAAGATAAAGAAAGAAGTTACCAAACTAATATGCACAATTCTTCAAAGTTCGAACTTCCATCTTCAAAGACTAAGGACATAACTCGAGACCGAGGTTTCTAATCCATTCCAACTTGAGCAAAGGGAGATCCTAGGAGTCTAAGTCCATTCTCCAAAAGCAAAGGGATAGTAACCATAGTCCACAATTATAAGTCACAAGTTTTTCTTTAAGAGTTTAAGCCTTTATTAAGTGTTTTAATATCCAAATGGACAAAATAAAAACAAGCACAATATGAATATAAACAAGCACAATATGAATATAAACAATGATATATGATATAATATGACAAGATATAATAAGGAGATAAGGGAGCAAGAGATTTAAAGTAAAAGGATAAGGTGCGAGAAATTAAATTTAAACAATTATATTCACATTATAATATTTACAATATAAGGTGGTATGATGAACTTAATCAAGCACAACCACAACAATGAATAATAAAATTGAGGCAACCGGATCCAAGTGGATCTTAATTCGAATCGGGACAACTTTAGGTCTATGTTAAGCAATCGCCGAGTAATTTACGAAGTAATTACCCTACAAATGAGGCCGGCCACCACTAATTAAAGTGGAAAATATTCGTGTTAATACATGTTAGAGAAACGATATAATGAACCGTTCTCCGAAAACATGCCACACTAAAATAAGAAGAAAGGTCTAATCTTAATCGAGATTATCGTTGAATTTCTCGAAAAGCAACCTATCACGACCTCAAAGTATGGAAAATGATCCAAATGATCATTCATCCATAGATTTGAAATAATGAAGATTAAACTTAATCGGAAATCAACAATCCCGAATCGGAAGATTGTCATCGACCAAAATTGAAAAGAGATGAAGAATAATAGATCCAAAAATAGATCCAATAAAAGAAATCAAAACCTTTTTAAAATCATTTTCTAAACTCTTTCAAAAAAACTTCCTAAGAAATTCCTTTCTAAATATCTTCTTAAAATAATTTATAAAATATTTTCTAAATTGTTTTCCCTAAGAAAACATTTCTATTAATTCTCTTTACCTCAATATATTTTAAAATCCAAATCTAGGTAACATAAATTAACTAATATAAAAAAGAATTAAAAAAAATAAAAGAGGGGGAGGGGGTATGAAGACCCGCGGGTGGTAGAAAGAAGTGGATCCAGGTCCACACAATACCTATTCTCTTCTTTCTTTTAATTCAAAAATAAATAAATAAAGCTAATATAAAAAAGGAAAAGAAATAAAAATGAAACATATTCTTTTCTTCTTCCTCTTGCGTAAGCCAAAAAGAAACAGGGGGAGACAAGCAATTCACGGCGGCGGAAATCTAAGGCTCACCTTCAACAAAACTAAACGAACAACACCTCTCCTTCCTCTCTTCAATTTAGTTTTCCAAATTCTTTCTTCTTCTCTTGCTTCACTTTTGGATTCACTCCTTCAATTCTATGAATTTCGGATAGTTTTGATTTTAGGGATTTGAAAGAAATTAATGGAAGAAGAAGAATGTTGAAAGGGTTTGGAGATTAGGTTGAAGATGGAAGAAATTGGGAATTTGAAATTGAGATGAAAATTGGTTTTGACAGGGTTTCTTTGGCTTATGAAAGCTTGAATTGAGAGGGAGTGAAGGGTTGCTTTTATAGAAGAAAGATTGAAGAGAAGAATTGTCGTTTCGTTCAACTTGGAAGTGTGTTTTGGAGAGCTCACGGGATGCTCGTGCTTGCTTGCGTTTCCGTTTCATTTGCTGCGTTTTTGAAGGTCACGAAGATTTCATGTTCATTTTAATTTCTGCGTTTTGTTTCCGATTTGCTTGCGTTTTGATTTCAGGTGACGAACGCGTGATGGCTCGTGATTTCGCTCGTGTTCTCTGCGTGACGGAAAGTGTGCTGACGTATGCGTTTTGATGAGAGTTGTTTTGTTTGAATTTTGGCAGGTGAAATTGGAAGCTGCGAACTAAAGTTGGTTCGGCTTATGCAGTCCGTGCTAGCTGTGTTTTTGTTGTTTTCAGCTGGTCTTAGCTCATGTGAAAGCTGTGTGTTTACGAGCTTGGCTTTAGGCTTGCATTGGCTGCGGCGTACGTGAATGCGGGATGCGGTTAACGTGCAAAGGAGCTTGGTTGTAGCTGTCCTGGCTGAAGCTTGTGGGAGTGCACGGCTTGAATTTTTGTTTTGTTATTGATGTTTGGCACAGCATGTTATGCCGAAGCTTGCGGCGCAGGAAGCTTAGGCTTATTGTTGTTTTCATTTGTGGCTGTGAGCTGAGGGCGTACGGCTTGTTGTGTATGTTTGGCGAAAGCAGCTGGTGCGCGTGAAGGCTGAAAGTTGCTGTTGTGTTTTAGCTGCTTCAACTTGTGTGGGCCAGGGCGTGGTAGCTGATTGATGGGCAAAACTTGTAGGCTTGGGCTTGCCTTGGCTGCAAGTTGAAATTGATGTGGCTGGGAGTTGGACTTGGCTAATTGAAATATTTGGTTTTTATTTATTTTTTTTCTTAATAAATGTAATGGGTTTTATGGAACTTTATAAAAAATGTATATTGACTAGAAAAATATTTGGAATGGATAAAAATAAAAAAATGGGAAATGAATAGGAAATTGGAAATTGGTAAAACAAAAAAAATGGGATAATCAATATTTTTGTGAAATGAATAGAAATCGAAAAGAATAGGAATTTTTGAAATGACGAATTCAATATGGAAATGGAGAGTGAATAATCGGTACGAATTAGGAAATGAATGGAAATGGATAAAAAAAATAAAAAATAAAATAAATGGTTTATGGATCGGATAAATGGATGTGAAATGATGATCTTCAAGCCCAGCAACAAATCTTGATTTTCCTGCACAAATCTCTGATGCAAATGAATCTGAACTAATGAACCACTTGCCAATTCAAATACAGTCACTGATATGAGGAATACAACCAACTTCTGAATCATTGAATAAACCCACAACACGAGCCAACAGTCATCTGAAAATTGCCTTGATAATTCGAAACCAAACTGAGGAAAATAAATCCTCAGATGAATTTCTGATGAACCGATAAACTGATGAACCGATAAACACTGAAGATTCAAACCAAAATTCGCACCAAACACTGCCTGATAACTGTTGAACAAACCAAACTTCGCACAAGAAACAACTGTCACCCAATCCAACTTGTACTCTGAAAACGCATTGCCTGATGAATGAATTACTGGCACGCGCAACTGGCAGTCGAAATAATCTTTTGATAGTTTGACCAGATTAGATCAAACATCCATTTGAAATCGCACTGAGAAAGAACAAACGCATCTGAATGAAATTACTGTCTCATCTTCGCAAACCTGTAACACAGAGAAGAAGAAGAACACTGCAACATATTTTTTTTATTTTGGTTAGAAGACAGTAAATATAAATAAATATAAGACAGTAAAAATAATGGTGATCCCCTGCGAAGCATAGACCCGAAATCCGAGAAGAAACTCGAAACCAGTGCGATCTTGTTTGTATGCAAAATGCAGATGATATGCGAAACAATCTTAGGGAAAAAATTAGGGTGTTACAGTACTCGACGGGACCAACGCTTAAAAGATTTGTGTTTTAAAGGGGTAGTGTCAGTGTAATTTGTGCATCAAAGCTGGAAAGAATGCAATTGTCAGTGTAAAATGAATGTGAAGTGTATAAGAGAAGTGTCAGTGTAAGAACAAGAGTGAAATGCTCAAGATCATGAGGCTAAAAGAATAAAGATGGAAAGAGGGGGAATATACAGAGACTTTTGTTCGATAACTGTTAAGTTATGCCTACGTATCCTCTCGTGCAATGAGGAAGTCAGAACACCGTAGTTCGACCCAAAGAGACTGAAAGACAAATTGACTTGTGAATTGCTTACTTGTCTATGCTCAAGTGTATGACCTGTCTGGCTCAGGTGCAAACTGTCTTGCATTAGACGGAAGAAGCAAGTTCTCGTTTGTGAGTGAATGAGATGAGAAAAGAATCCCGAAGGAGACGATTATTGTTTGTTTTTATGTTTTCAGTCTTTTAATGCTTTTGAGAGTTTGTCATAAGTTAATGAGCTTAAGCCTAAACCAATGGGTTAGTAAACTCATCACATCCTCCCTCTGATTAGGGGTAATGAGAATACCTTAAGTGTGAAGTCAGCATCTCACACTTAATCACCCTGATGTATGATTAGGATCATTAACCTACTTGCAATTATTTAGATGTTTTGTTGTTTTTGTTTAGTGTTGAGTAATGAGATTAAGCCATAATCAGGGATTAAACAGACTCATTACACCATCCTAATAGAAGGATAATAGATGAGAATGTTTAAGCTGAGGAAAACTCCTCAACTTAATCCATGATTAGGGATTAACCTCATGACAAAAAAAAACCTTTATTAGATGGATTTTAGTTAATGATAAGATGAAGAAGTGAGTTTTATAGTTTGTAAGCCAACTTGAGGGGGACTTGTCCATTAACACTAGGGTTAGTCCTTCTTAACCAATTAAGGAAGAATTAGAACCCTAATGCAAGGCCCAAGTTACAAGCTTGATGTCTTGATGGTTATTAAGTGAATTGATTAAAGGATTTAAACACATTAAGGGTTTAACACTTAGGATTAAAGTTATACACTCCATCCTAATAGAAGGATGCAGGCATAAGCTTAATCACAAAGCCTTAAAGCCTTTAGGGTTTAGTCCTTGATTATGAGATGAGAGGAGAAGACCCAAAGATGACACAAAGGTAAAAGATAAATGGGGGACTAATCAAAACCCTAAATGTTATCATACTTGGAGATCCTAGGCTTTGTGAGGCTTAAGAGAGAAAGAATCTTCAAGGGCCACCAAGGAGGAACAAGATGAAAGGAGCAAGAAGCAAAGAGAAGCAAAACAACTTGCTTCACTTAAGAAGACAAGTTGCTTGAAGAAAGAAGGTAGGATGAACAAGAATGAGCAATCTCAAGCCATTACACATACAAAAATGCAGCAATGATGCAAGAGAGATGAAAAGAGATTGTGAGAAGTGAAGGCAAATTCACTTCTCAATACAACTTACCACCTGAAAAGTTAGTAAAGAAATGAAATGCAATGCAAATGAGATGAAATGTGAGGATGCAAACCAAAACCAGGAGCATAAACATGATGTTAATGATTCTAAGAGATGATACAATCATGAGACAAGGCAATAGAATGATCACACAAACATATGGATGCAAGGGAAGCATGCTTTGAACCATGAATGTTCATGAAAAGTTATGGAATGCAAGAGACATATAACATGGCAAATGAAAGATGCAATGATCAAACATGATTCTAATATGTCCTAAGATGTGTTATGAATCATATGGATGCACAAAATGTCATGGCAAGTCATTGGATGCAAGCAAATGAGAAATGGATGCAAAGGAAAGCATGAATTAGGGTTATATGCAACATACAAAGCAAAAATCCAAAACCAGAAGCAAATGACATGATAAAAATTTGAAAATGCAATCAAAAGAACCCTAAACCTATACAAACTCACTTCACAAAGGAGGGTATCCAACTCTTAACCTAGTGAGAGTTATGAATTTCCTAAGTTGGCTAGGGTTTTAAGGTACCTTGTCAAGAAAAATCCTAAACAAATTGAAAATGCAAGATCAATTCAAGCCAAATTTATCCTATAAACTACATGATATACAAGATGCAATGCAAAAAGAATCATCATCCAACTCTCAATGGTTAGACAGAAATGAATTTTTGAAGTTTGAAATAAAATATTGCCTTGAAATGAAATTAATTCCAAAGAAAATTATCAAAAGGCATCAAGATCAAAAAAGAAATTTGGTTTGAGAGTTGGACAATGTTTATAAATGTTTTTAAATGTTACATGAATTTTTTTGTGATTTTTAAATACCTAAAAGTATTTTTAATTAATTAATTTTCATTAATTAGTTAAAAATAATATTTTAAATGATTTAAAAATAATTTTTAATGCAAAAAATAAAAATAAAAATATTTTTGTGTTCTGAAAATTAATGAAAACCTTGACAAAAATTTTCATAATTTTTAAACATTTTTTGTTATTTTTAAAAATTCGTACAAATAAATATAAAACAAATGAAAATAAAATGAATTTAAATGAGAAAAAGAGAAAGTCAAATGATCTGAAGGCCAGGATTCAAATTCCAGGGGGCGGGAGTTGACTACGCGCGCTAATGGACGGCCAGAATTCAAACTTCCTTAATTAATGTCATTAGCCCTAATCTTGCCCTAATGACTTTCAGATGACCGAAACAGTGTTCCGGTCATCTTCTCCGATCAACCAAAAAATAAAAATCACTCCCTAGGCCATTTCAAAAGCTCTAACTCTCCAGAATTCATCCTCTACCCACCCTAAACACGAATGAAGCACAAAACCATGTTTATCTTCCAACACAAACACGAATCGAATCAAAGAAGTTTTCAGGTCAAACTTTCAGAAGCATGGCTCAGCCTCAAAACTCAATCATTTTAAAAACTAAGAACACCAGAATGATCAGTGGAGCATAAGCAACAACTCTATAACATAAAAAACAATTTCTGGAAAAAAAGTTCTTGAGGTACCTGAGCTTGAGCTTTCTCAGTTTGCAACCTTCTGGCCACCTCTTTGCTTCCAATTACCTCCAATGATCCCCCTGAGAAGTTTGCAAGGCTTGGTTGGAGTTTAAAATGGTTGGTTTGAGAGATTGCAGAAGTTCTGTTCAGGGAAGGGAGGAAATCGTGTTTTGATTTCAGGGAGTTTGAGGGCAAAGTGAAGGGTCAGGGATGATCAAGAGAGTGTGCTGAGATGTTTTGTGAAGTTTGTTTTTGTGTTTGAAGGTTGTGCTGTGTGTTTCGAATGGTTTTGCAAGTTGGAGGATTTTTGGTAACTATGGCTTGGAGTGTGTTTCAGCATGAATTGTTATGTGTTATGGCTTGCCTTTGGTCCACTTATCACTCATGGATAGGTATGTGGAGTTGGTGTGCCCTATTGTGATTGGTATGGGTCTTTTGCCAAAAAGTCAAGCTTTGTGTAAGAGAGGTATGGGCTCATGGCTAGCCAAGGACAAGAGGGGTGTCCTGCGCAGCAAGAAGTGAGGAGAACCATAGGATCAACTTTGAAGTCAGCCAGCACATGGATTAGGGTTTGGGTGAGGTTTTGCAACTTTGTTCATCTTTGGACCTTTTGAAGTTTCTTGATCCACAAGTCATAAAAATGAGCAAACTCTTGATGCAATCTGACTTTTAGACATTGGTTCATGTTTGTATGAAGTTTAGAAGTCCATTTGATAGCACAATTTGTCTTGGCAAGTGGTTTTGCAACTTTGCCTCTTTGGTGCATAACTTGAAATTATGTGATTTTGGCCAACTTTGACAAGCCATAACTTTTGATCCAAAATGAATTAGAATGAGTTCTTGTACTTTTTGAAAAGGGAATGATCCATTCTACAACTTTCATGACCAAAGTTTTCTCATTTGAAGCATTTTTGAATCAAAAAGTAAGGATTGAAAAAGTTTCCCCAAAATGGCAAGTTTCCATTACAAGTCATTTTCCCAAAAAGGCAACTTTGCAAATGGTTTGAAATGCTTAAATTTTGTGAACTTCTAACATCTCCTATGATCAAATAAAGATAATACACATTGAAAATGATGAAGAACACCCCTTGGTTGGGTCATTGGGGGCCTCAGATGCCCTGATTTCACACTGACTTGCTCAAGAAGTCAACTCCTGATTAGATGCCTTCCCCATGGAATTTCTTCATGAAAATTGATATGCATGATCCCTATACCATATAGAGACCAATAGAAACAAGAATGACCAAAAAAATTGGAGTTATGGCCTTTGAAACCAAAACCCTAATTCTAGGTCATATGTGCAGTTAAATCTGGCTCTGCTTCCATGCCATCCTCAGTTCTTGTGATTCTTTGATTTCCTTGACTTTGAGAGGATATAATATGATGTTTGAACATACATGGACCCCTTTGAAGTGATTGATGACCTTTGAAGTGGCTCAAAAAGCTCTTGGATTTCTCAGATCACAAACCCTAGATGCAGATGACTTTGAACCAATGCAGTGAAGCAAATATGCAATATGAGATGCTATGATTGAACCTATGCATATGAAGAGATCACAAGCCATGGTGTGAATGGGTGAGGGCAAATTTGGGGTGTTTACAACAACGAAGCTGAATACAAAGCCTGTATCATGGGTCTGGAGGAAGCCATTAACCTCAGGATCAAGACTTTAACTGTATTCGAAGATTTGGCTCTGGTAATCAATCAGACCAACAGCAAGTGGTACACTCACCAAGAGCATTTGATCCCATACCGTGACTATACGATGAGATTATTGACTTTCTTTACAACAGTCAAACTTGAGTACATCCCTCGAGACGAAAATCAGTTCGCAGATGCTTTGGCTACCATTTCCTCCATGATCAAGGTTCTGACTGCAAATTTTGTGCCTCGGATTTCAGTATCCAGACTTGACCGACCGGTATACGTATTCTCCGTGGACATTGCTAAAGATGACAAGCCTTGGTTCCATGACATCAAATGCTTCTTGGAGGATCAAACATACCCACCTGGGGCATCATCCAATGATAAGAAGACATTAAGAAGACTGGCTGGTAGTTTCTTCCTGAATGCTGATGGTTCGTTATACAAGAGGAACTTTGACATGGTGCTTCTCAAATGTGTTGATAAGAAAGAAGCAGATTTGCTGATGCACGAGGTGCATGAAGGATCTTTCGGTACCCATGTTGGAGGACATGCAATGGCTAAGAAATTATTACGATCAGGTTACTACTGGATCACAATGGATGCAGATTGTTGTGCCTATGCTAGAAAGTGCCACAAATGCCAGATCTATGCAGACAAAGTGCATGTACCTCCGAATACTTTGAACGTAATGTCTTCACCTTGGACCTTTGCCATGTGGGGCATTGACATGATTGGAAAGATCGAACCGACTACTTCAAATTGTCACAGATTCATCCTGGTAGCCATTGATTACTTCACCAAGTGGGTTGAGGCAGCTTCGTATGCAAATGTTACCAGACAAGTGGTAGCCAGATTCCTGAAAAGAGACATCATTTGTCGATATGGAGTACCTGAACGAATCATTACTGATAATGGTTCCAATTTGAACAACAAAATGATGGCAGAACTGTGTCGGGACTTCAAGATCCAACACCACAACTCTTCTCCTTATAGGCCAAAGATGAATGGCGTTGTTGAGGCAGCTAATAAAAATATCAAGAAGATTATGCAGAAGATGGTGGTTACATACAAAGACTGGCATGAAATGCTACCATTTGCCTTGCATGGGTACCGTACCTCAATCAGGACGTCTACTAGGGCAACACCGTATCAGCTGGTATATGGTATGGAGGCAGTCCTACCTGTGGAAGTTGAATTACCCTCCTTACGGGTACTGATGGATGTCAAGCTGAATGAAGCAGAGTGGGTCCGTTCTCGGTACAATCAACTAAATCTGATCGAAGAAAAGAGATTAGCTGCGATTTGTCATGGGCAGTTATATCAGAAAAGAATGAAGAAAGCCTTCGATCAGAAAGTCAGGCTTCGGGAATACCAAGTGGGAGATCTTGTGCTGAAGAGACTCCTTCCTCCTCATATAGACCACAGGGGCAGGTGGACTCCGAATTACGATGGTCCATTCATAGTAAGGAAAGTTTTCTCTGGTGGAGCACTGATGCTCACTACTATGGATGGTGAAGATTTATTGTCCCCTGTGAATTCAAATGTAGTTAAAAAATACTTCGCATAAAATGACCCGCTGGACATAAAAACAGAATGTAAATTCCAGGCAAAATAGGGCATCCCGGCGAGTCAAAAACAGAATAAAAGACTCGGGCAAAAATAAGGGAAAAAATTGGAAAAAAAATGTACACCCGTTGAGTTGAAAAGCCGCATTGTACAGCTCAGGCAAAAATGGGTATCCCGGTGGATTGAAAACCCGAAAGGGCGATCCATGCAAAATCAGGGAATAAGCGAACAACTACATTCTGAATTCGTCTGTATCACTTACAACATGGCAAGCTTCAAAAGATTAAAGCATCGGTCAGAATCAACCTTCTTCAAAAAGCAAGATGAGAAGAACGTCAAGGTCATACGGGTCATAGAAAAGGAAGCTCATCGGAGCGTCGTCAACATTGCCAGCACTTTTACTTTTTCAATTTGTAACAATCTCCTCATTTCAGGGGATCTGCCAAGTTTCATTTCCCCAGCACATCTCCTCCAAGCAGTATCTGGAATACATTTCCCAGCAGAGTTGCCAAAGCCCCCTCATCCCCAGCCAGGATCCCCACAGAGTCCTCTAAGAAGATCGTTCAGTGATCTTTTCTCTCCCCAACAGAGTGCCAAATCTCTCATCCTCAGCAAAGATAGGGGAACCATCTCCCCACAGAGCTCTAGCCTCTCCCCAGAAGAGCAATGTCTGAATTCTCACACAACAAAGTGACGGAAGCTTTTTCATCCCCAGCTGGGATATATCCTCACAGGATAGATCTATCAATGATCTATTTCCCCAAGCAGAACTATATGTTTTATCAGATCTACTAATGATCTCATGCCCAGCTGGGATTCTCCTTCAAGCAGATCAGCCAGAGATCTTCACAGCAGTGGGATCCGAATCCCGGATCGGTTTCTTTTGCATAATCATAGCATCCGCATCATTTTTCCCCCAGAGCGTAGCATTCCGTCTATTACAGAGCATTACGGCAAAAATCAAACATATTGCATGATCACAAGTCGGGTTCGAGCCAGTCACCTGTATATACCAACAGTACCTCATCAGCAATATACAAAATATATCCCTTGCACATAAAAGCCAAAGCGTCCCTTTGCACTCTCAAATATAGAGACATGCTCATTTTGACACTCGTTTGTGTCATCATTCCCCAGTAAAGTCGCCAGAACACTTTCTACATACAAGATACTTGCCCACAACTTGTTCTTCTCGACACTCGTCTGTGTCATCTCATATCATCCCCTACAGATACCTATACACTCTCTTGACACCCGTCCGTGTCAGCGCTCCCCAGCACGGTTGCCCAAACACTTGTTGCAATACACTCTTGTTGACCCCCGTCCGTGTCATCCTATCCCCGCAGGTCACCAGATTACCTTTTACATTCTCATACACTTTCTTTTATGGCACCCGTCCATGTCATACCCTTCCCCAGCCAGTTGAACACTCGTCCGTGTCTTGCTCATACTTCACAATACTTGTTCATACTTATACAGATACTCGTCCGTATCTTATATACACTTATTCCCTATAGATTCGACACTCGTATGTGTTCTTTGTTAACCAGTTGATACTCGTCTGTATCATCATCTTTGAACATGCGTCAGCGTTTGTTTCTACCGATACTCGTCTGTATCACGCTCTTAAGGATACTCGTCCGCATCTTTAATCTATACACGTTATTGAACACTTATACCTTTTATTTCTTGGATGTAAGCACTCGTCCGTGTTTACCATTCCCCAGTAAAAGTAACTTTTCTCTTATCTGACATTCGTCCTATGTCATGATACTTTCGGCAGCCGTACCTTGCCAGGTGATCGTCCTTCACCTTTGGATGATCGTCCCTCATCCTTTCCCCCAGCGGAGTCTCCATAATTGGAACCCTTTTCTATCCGACATTCGTCCTATGTCCTGATAAAGAGCATTCGTCCCCTGCTAAGTGATCGTCCTTCACCTTTTTGATGATCGTCCTTCATCACTTTTATCCGATGGTCGTCCCCATTGTTGATCTTGTTATCTGACATTCGTCCTATGTCATGGTAAACCCCGAGAGCAGTCGTACCCTGCTAGGTGATCGTCCTTCACCTCTTGATGATCGTCCTTCATCATGCTTATCCGATGGCCGTCCCCATCGTTGATCCTGTTATCTGACATTCGTCCTGTGTCATGGTAAGCCCCGAGAGCAGCCATACCCTTCTAGGTGATCGTCCTTCACCTCTTGATGATCGTCCTTCATCATGCTTATCCGATGGCCGTCCCCATCGTCGACCCTTTTCTATCCGACATTAGTCCTATGTCGTGATAAAGAGTAGTCGTCCCCTACTAGGTGATCGTCCTTCACCTTTGATGACTGTCCCTCATCAATATTTCATTTATTATTTAAACCCGATGGCCATCCCCGACGTGGTCCGTTTTCCTTTTCCTGGTGATCGTCCTTCATCAGTTTAGCCTGATGGTCTTCCCCATCGTTGTTTACCTTACTTTGCAAACCTGATGGCCATCCCCATCATTGCCTTTACCTTTAAATCCCCAGAGAACCTTGTTACTCTACTTGATGGTCGTCCCCATCATGATCCCTTTATTTCCCCAGCATGTTGGTCGTCCCCGTCATTGCTTTATCCCCAACAGTCGTCCTCTGCTCGATGGTCGTCCTCCATCACCCGCATTTTTATAATCATACTATTTATATCCCTTTTCTTCTTCTCCCCGGTGAATGCAAATTTCGGAATGTCTTTGGTATTCAACCAAAAGTTATCTTGTTTGTCTGTTTAGCCCGTCACTTACACTCTGCACAGCTAACTCATGCTTGAATAGGGGCAGCTGTAAACACCCCAAATTTTCCCTCACTAATTTCACACCATGTCTTGTGATCTTCCATATTTGCATTAGTTTAAGCATATCATTTCATATTGCATTTTTGTTTCACTGCATTAGTTCAAGTTCATCTGCATCTAGGGTTTGTGATTTGAGCAATCCAGGATCCATCTGAGCCACTCCAAAGGCCACCAATCATTCCAAGAGGGTCCATGCATGTTCAAACATCATTTTATGTCCCTCAAAGATCAAGGAAGTCAGAAAATCACAAGAACTGAGAAAGCATGGAAGCTGAGCAAGGGTTTCACTACACAGATGACCTGGAATTAGGGTTTTGGTTTCAAAGGCCATAACTCCAAATTTTCTGGTCATTCTTGTTTCTAATGGTCTCAATATGTTATAAGGATCATGTGTACCAAGTTTGATGAAGAAATTCATTGTGGAAGTCATATGTTCATTGGGTAACTGCTTGAGCAAGTCAGAGCAAAATCAGGGCATCCGAGGCCCCTATCCATGGAACCAAAGTGGATTTTTCATCAAATTTAAGTTATATGATCTTTATTTGATCATTGAAGTGCTTGTAAGTTCACAAAATTGAAGAAAAGTGAGCTAAACCAAAAGTTGCCAAAAATGGAAATGACTTGTAATGTAAACTTTCCATTTTGGGAAAGTTTTTCAACCTCGTCTTTCTCAACCAAAAATGCTTCAAATGAAAAATTGTTGGTCATGAAAGTTGTAGATTGGATCATTCCCTTTTCAAAAAGTACAAGAACAAGTCCTAATTCATTATGGAACTCAAGTTATGGCTTGTCAAAGTTGGCAAAAATCACATAATTTTCAAGAATGCACCAAAGTGGGATTTTTGCAAAACCACTTGCCAAGTTATTTTGTGACTTCAAACACACTTCTAAGCATCATACAAACATTGTGCATTGTCTAAAACTCATAATTTCCCAAAGAATCTCAAGTTTTCATACCTTGCCCGTGAAGAAATTACAAAGGGGCCAAACTTTCTAAAAATAGCAAAATGACATAGAACCTTTCATAAACTTGCTGAATTGCCTCAAAATGGATTCTATGGACCTCCTTGATCTCAGCTGCACCAAGACAAGCCAAAAAGCCAGCTGCAAGAATGCCCATACCTCAAGTACACAAGTTGGTGACTTTTTGCAACTTGCCCCATACCAATCACCACAGTCCACCACCCACTCTCTGGCCTATCACTACTTGTTATGTGGATCACACACAAGCCATAACACACAAGATTTCAAGTTGAAACCTCATAATCCTCAAGTTCCCAAAATCTCTCCATTTTGCAAATTCCTTCGAAACTCACAGCACACTCACTCAATCTTCAAACTTCTTTCACCATTCATCTCAAAATCACCTATAGAACACAAAGCAACCATTAAAACAGCAAAAATCCCCCCACAATCAAAACACGATTTCTGACCAGCAAGAGTGAAAACTCTCAAACCAACCATTAAAAACTTCCTCTAAGCATCAAAGCTTCATCAGGAAGGTCATTGGAGTCAGCTTGCACAAGAGAGGAGGCCCAGAAGCTCCAAACTGAGGAAGCTCAAGCTCAGGTAACCTCTTCAAACTTTTTTTCCAGAAATGTCATTTTAAGTTCTTAGATTGTTCTTCATGCTTTGCTGATTACCATGATATGTTTACTTTTGAGAATGGTTGAGAAATGAGCTTGTATGCGTGTTCTGAAAGTTTAGCCATTTTTGAGTTTTCCTTCGAATCTTGATTATGAGTCATGATAAATTTGTTTTGAGGTTGGATTTGTGTTTAGGAAGGTGGGAGGGGTTAATCTGGAGCTTTAGAGCTCCAGAAATGACCTATGGGTGAGGTTTTGGGTTTGCTCAGGGAGGAGCTGGCCGAAGAAGATGACTGGAGGTCTTCTCCGGCCACCTGAAAGTCATTAAGTTGTTTAATTATGGTTAGGGCAAAGTTTAAATGTAGGTCGTTTGATCTTAGTTTCCCACGTGTGATAGACGATCAGGATCATTTCATTAACTTTAAATTTGGATTAATTTATTAATTAATTAAGTTTAACTGAATTTGAATTTCAGCCATTAGATTGCGCGCCAGGTCAAACCAAAAATCCCCAGTTTAAATCTAAACCATCAGATTAGATTACTTCTGTTTTATTTCATTTTAATTTCATTTTTTCTTATTTGTTTTGCATATTTTATTTAAAATAGCTAGAAAATCCCAAAAAATATTTTCTTTTGCATTTTGCATCCAAATAATTTTCTTCACCCAAAAATATTTTTATTTTTATTTTTTGCATTAAAAAACAATTTTAAAAATATTTAAATGTTTATTTTAATTAATTAATGGAAATTAATTAATTAAAATACCACTTAGGTTTCTAAAAATTCCAAAAAAATTCATATTGCATCTTAGGACATTTAGAAACATTGTCATGCCATTCATACAAATTTCTTTTTGGTTTTGAACAATTTTTGACAATTCTCTTGAATTTAGGGTTCATAAAAATCCTATTTTTGAACCCTAACTTCAAGAATTCTTTTCTGCCTAACCATGAATGGTATGACATTGATTCTTTTTGCATTGTTCTTCATTTGCCATGTAGTGTCTAGCATATTTTTGTCACAAATTTATCTTGCATTTTTTATTTGATTTGCATTTTTCCCTTTAGGTACCTTAAAACTCTAGATAACTTAGAAAAATCACAACTTTCATTAGGTTAAGAGTTAGGTGTTCTCCTTTGGGTCTGATATCATATGGGGTTAGGGTTCCTTTGAGTGCATTTTCAATTTTTTATCTTATGATTTGCTTCTGTTTTTGACTTTTGCATCTCATGTTGCATAAAAACCCTAATTTCTCATGTCCATTTGCATACATCTTGCATATGCTTTCACACATGAACTTGCCATGACATTTCTTGCATTCACATGACTTCTAAGACATCTTAGGACACATTAGAATCATGCTTGATCATTTCTTCATCCATTTGCCATGATATGCATTCATTACATTCCATGAACTTTCATGTGCTTTCATGCCTCCTTCATGCTTCATTTGCATTCTCATCTCTTGTATGAACATTCATTGCACTTGACATACATTTGCATCATCTCTTAGAATCATTTGCATCATGCTTATGCTTCTGGTTTTGGTTTGCATCCTTTCATTTGCTTCATTTTCATTTCATTTCTTTCTTTTATGCTAACCATTCCAGGTGGTAAGTACCTTGAGAAGTGAATTTGCCTTCACTTCTCATTTCTCTTCTCTTTCTTTTTATGCATCATTGCTGCATTTTATTTTGCTTTAGAGTGAGCTTGCTCATTCATGTTCATCATTCACTTTCTTTCTTCAAGTAACTTATCTTCTTAAGTGAAGTAAGTTAGCTTGTTTCTTCTGCTTCTCCTCCTTTCATCTGCTTTTTCCTTGGTGGCTATTCTTGAAGATCTCTTACAAGCCTCACAAACCATAGGAACATCCAAGCATGATAATCTTAGGGTTTTGATTAGTCCCCCTTTAGTTTTACCTTTGAGTCCTCTTTGTGTCTCTTTTCTCACCTCATAATCAGAGACTAAACCTTTAAGGTTTTAAGGCTTTGTGATTAAGGTTATGCCTGCATCCTTCTCTGAGGATGGAGTGTATAACTTTAATCCTAAGTGTTAAACCTTTAATGTGTTTAAATATCTTAATCAATCCATATTAATAATCACTAAGACAAATAGCTTGTAACTTGGGCCTTGCATTAGTGTTCTAATTCTTCCTTAATTGGTTAAGAAAGACTAACCCTAGTGTTAATGGACAAGTCCCCCTCAAGTTGTCTTACAAACCATAAAATTCACTTCTTAATCTTACCATTAACTAAAATCCACTCTAATAAAGGCTTGGTTTGTCATGAGGTTAATCCCTAATCATGGATTAAGTTGAGGTATCTTCCCTAGCTTAAATGTTCTCATCTATTATCCTTCTATTAGAATGGTGTAACGAGTCCATTAAATCCTTGATTATGGCTTAAACTCATTACTTAACACTAAACAAAAATACCAAAAACATCTGAATAATCACAAGTAGGTTAATGATCTTAATCCTACATCATGGTAATTAAGTTTGAGGTGCTTACCTCATACTTAAGGTATTCTCATTATCCCTAATCAGAGGGAGGATATGATGAGTTTACTAACCCTTGGTTTAGGCTTAAGCTCATTAACTTATGACAAACACAAAAAGCAATAAAAGATTGAAAATATCAAAAACAAACAATAATCGTCTCCTCCGGGATTCTTTTCTCATCATCTTCACTCACAAACGAGAACTCACTTCTTCTGTCTAATGCAAGACAGTTAGCACCTGAGCCAGACAGGTCATACACTTGAGCATAGACAAGTAAGCAGTTCATCAGTCAATTTATCTTTCAGTCTCTTTGAGTCTAACTATGGTGTTCTTACTTCCTCATTGCACGAGAGGATACGTAGGCGTAACTTAACAGTTATCGAACAAAAGTCTCTGTGTCTCCCCCCCTCTTCCAGCATTATTTCTTTAAGCCTCATTCCTGAGCATTTCACTTCACATCTCTTTTGCACTGACACTTGTACATTCTTTTCCAGCTTTTACACACAGATAGCACTGACACCTACCCCTTTAAACACAAACTTTCAAGCGTGGATCCCGTCGAGTACGACGGACAATCTGGGTGCTAATACCTTCCCAGGTTGTAACCAACCCCCTTTCTCAGTTTATATGGTTCGCGACCGTCTTGTCCATATCTTTCCAGGTTTATGCATCATTACCTTTCCTTCGGGATAAAAATGCCTAGCTGGCGACTCTTTTCACTTCATTTCATTTCCTCCACTCGCCGACCGTTCGCGCTTGTACCGGGATGCAAATCTTCGGGAGCGACAATAAGCATACCACATCATATTGCATATTTGTTTCATCTGCATAGTTCAAATTCATCTGCATATAGGGTTTGTGATCTGAGCAATCCAAGGATCCATCTGAGCCACTCCAAAGGCCTCAATTGTTCCAAGAGGGTCCATGTGTGTTCTATCATCATATTATATCCCTCAAAGTTCAAGGAGGTCAAGAAATCACAAGAACTGACAAGGCATGGAAGCAGAGCTAGGGTTTTCACTGCACAGATGATTAAAATTAGGGTTTTGTTTTCAGAGGCCTCAACTCCAAATTTTTGGTCCATTCTTGTATCTAATGTTCTTAAGATGTTATAAGTATCATGTGTACCAATTTTGATGAAGAAATTCTTTGTGGAAGTCATATGTTCACTAGGTAACTTCTTGAACAAGTTAGAGCAAAATCAAGGCATCTGAGGCCCCCAACAATGGAACCAAATGGGTATTTTCATCAAATTGAAGTTATATGATCTTTATTTGATCATTGAAGTGCTTGGAAGTTCACAAAATTGAAGAAATTTGAGCTAAACCAAAAGTTGCCAAAAATGGAAATGACTTGTAATGGAAACTTTCAATTTTGGGAAAGTTTGTCAACCTCCTCTTTCTCAACCAAAAATGCTTCAAATGAAAAATTCTTGGTCATGAAAGTTGTAGATTGGGTCTTTCCCTTTATAAAAAGTACAAGAACATGTTCTAATTCATCATGGAACTCAAGTTATGATCCTTCAAAGTTGGCAAAAATCCTACAATTTTCAAGAATGCACCAAAGAGGATTTTTTGCAAAACCACTTGCCAAGGCTTCTAATGACTTCTAATGTGCCCAAATGTGACATAACATGATCAAACAACTTCAAAGCATCAGAATTGGCCCAAGATTTGCAAAACACATAGAAACCCTAGCATCAAGTGATCCAGCTGCAATGTTTCAATCCTATGGCCTTCCTTGATCCATGTTGAGGCCAAACACCCCAAAATCTCAGGCCTGCACCATGCCCATACCTCAAGTACACATTCTTGACTTTTTTGCAAAATCACCCATACCAATCAGCATAGCCCACACCAACTCTTCTAACCTATCAAGACATGATATGTGGACTTTATGCAAGCCATAACACACAACACATTACCCTGAAACACACCCAAGCTCAGATTACACAAAATCTCTCTCAAACTTCATCTCTTCGAAACTCTCAACTCCCTCAACAAAAATAAAAAATTCCTTCACCAATCATCTCCACATAATCCGGGGATCATTTCCCACCCCTCACATTGGCCTGAAACCACCTCAAACAAAAACACGATTTCAGCTTCCCTTGAACTCAAACTTTCAAAACAGTCCATACAAACTTGTTTCAAGCTTGCCAGAAGCATCAAGGGGTTCATTGGAGTGGAAAAGCACCAAGGAAGTGGCCAGAAAGCTCCAGATAGCAAAGCTCCATCTCAGGTATACCTCAAGAACATTTTTTCCAGAACTTTGATTTCTTGTTATAGAATGATTCTATGAGTTGCACTGATCATCCTGATATGTTTAGTTTTGAAAATGGTTGAGAAATAAGCATTTCATGATCTCTGAAAGTTTTTTGACCTAGAACTGATTTGTTTCGATTCTCTCTTTTGATGTGTTATAAATGAATTTTGTTTGGGGATTTAGGTTCAGTGATGTATGGGGATCGTTTCTGGGAAGAAAAATTAGGTTTTAGATGCTTAGGGAGAGAGATGAGATTTTGGCTCGCCGGAGAAGATGACCGGAACACTGTTCCGGTCACCTGAAAGTGTTTATGCCCTAATCAGTGTAATTAGTGAACTTTGAATTCTGGCCCTTAGATTGCTTCTCCCGCGCGTGTTTGGACGGCCTAGATCAGTCATTAAACCCTAATCCTTAATTAATTAGTTTAATTTAAATTAATTAGTCAGGACAAATCTGGACCACTCATTTACGCGCCAGTCAACTCCCTCCACCCAGCTTTGAATCTCAGCCATCAGATGTGCATACTTCCATTTAAATTCATTTTTATTTCATTTTTAGTCATTTATCTTGCATATTTATTTTAAAATAGTTAGAAAAATCCTAAAACAATATTTCCCTTTGCATTTTTATTCCAAATATTTTTCTTAATCAGAAAATGATTTTTATTTTATTTTTTGCATAAAAATTGTATTTTTAAAATATTTAAATGTTTATTTTAATTAATTAATTAAATTTAATTAATTAAAATAGCATTGAGGTTTCTAAAAATCACCAAAAAATTCATGTTGCATCTTAACACATTTAGAAACATTTTCAAACCCCTCATACAAATTTCTTTTTGGTTTTGATCATCATTTGACAATTTTCTTTGAATTTAGGGTTCAAAAAATCACACTTTTAAACCCTAACCTTTGAAAAATCTTTTCTGCCTAACCATGAAGGGTTTGAAGATGGTTCTTTTTGCATTGTTTCACACACATCATGTAGTTTCTAGGATATTTTTGGCATGAATTTATCTTTCATTTTCAATTTTTTTGGCATTTTACATTGAGGATCACCGAAAAAACCCTAGAAACTTAGGAAATTCATAACTCTTTCTAGGTTTAGCTTCTGACCTCCCCCTTTGGATGGTAACCTAGTATAGGTTTAGGGTTCCTTTGAGTGCATTTTAAATTTGTTATCATGTCATTTGCTTCTGTCTTTGCCATTTGCATCTCATCCTTTCATGTAACCCTAATTTTGCATCCTTACTTGCATTCATCTTGCATATGCATCCATACATGAATTTACCATGACATTTCATGCATTCATATGTCATCTTAGACATCTTAGGACATGTTAGAATCATGCTTGATCATTTCTTCATTCATTTGCCATGATTTCCTTTCATTAACTTTCATGAACTTTCAAACTTCAAAGCATGCTTACATGACATCTCATTCTTGTATGATCATAGATATGCACTTTGTATGCCTTTTCATCATGTCATAGCATCATTTGCATCATGTGTATGCTTCTGGTTTTGGTCTTTGTCTTTGCATATGCTTCATTCCATTTCATTTCTTTCCTTATGCATCTTGTGCTAACATTCTCAGGTGGTAAGTTAATTTGAGAAGTGGATTTGCCTTCACTTCTCATTTCTCTTCATCTTTTTCATTTGCATCTTGCTGGTTTCTTTGAAGTGAACTTGTTCACTTGTGTTCATCTCTCACTTTCTTTCTTTAAGTTACTTATCTTCTTCAATGAAGTAAGTAACTTATTTCTTCTGCTTCTTCCTCCTTCCATCTGCTTCTTCCATTGGTGTCTTTCTTGAAGATCTTTCTTAAGCATCACAAACCATAGGAACATCCAAGCATGATAATAATTAGGGTTAAGATTAGTCCCCCTTAGTTTTTACCTTTGAGTCTCCTTGAGTCTCTCTCCTCATCTTCATAATTAGAGACTAAACCTTTAAGGTTTTAGGACTTTGGAATTAGGGTTATGCATGCATCCTTCTCTTAGGATGGAGTGTATAACTTTAATCCTAAGTATTAAACCCTTAATTTGTTTAAACTTATTAATCAATCCATCTAATAATCACTAAGACATTAAACTTGTAACTTGGGCCTTACATTAGGGTTCTAATTCTTCATTTATGGTTAAGAAGGACTAACCCTAGTGTTTAATGGACAAGTCTCCCTCAAGTTGTCTTACAAATCATAAAACTCACTTCTTAATTTCATCCTTAATTAAATTCCATTCAATAAAGGCTTTGTTTTGTCATGAATTTAATCCCTAATCATGGATTAAGTTGAGGTATCTTCCTCAGCTTAAGTATTCTCATCTATTATCCTTCTATTAGGATAGTGTAATGAGTTCACTAATCCTTGCTTATGGCTTAAACTCATTACTTAACACTAAACAAAAACCCAAAAACATCTAATTAACCACAAGTGGGTTAAGGATCCTAATCCTACATCATCATGGAAATTAAGTTGAGATGCTTATCTCACACTTAAGTATTCTCATTATCCCTAATCAGGGAGGATATAATGAGTTTACAAGCCTTTGATATAGGCTTAAGCTTATTAACTTATGACAACACCAAAACAATAACAAAACTGAAAACACAAAAACAAACAATAATCGTCTCCTTCGGGATTCTTTTCTCATCATCCTCATTCATAAACGAGAACTTGCTTCTTCCGTCTAACGCAAGACAGTTAGCACTCGAGCCAGACGAGTTATACACTTGAGCATAGACAAGCAAGCAGTTCCTAGTCAATTTATCTTTCAGTCTCTTTGAGTCGAACTACGTCGTTCTGACTTCCTCATTGCACGAGAGGATACATAGGCATAACTTAACGGTTATCGAACAAAAGTCTTTGTGTCTTCCCCCTCTTTCAGCATTATTTTCTAAGCCTCAGTTCCTGAGCATTTCACTCCCTTTTGCATTGACACTTGTATATTCTTTTCCAGCTTTTGCACACAGATAGCACATACACTACCCCTTTAAACACAATCTTGTAAGCATGGATCCCGTCGAGTACGACGGACAATCTGGGCGCTAATACCTTCCCAGGTTGTAACCAACCCCCTTTTCTCAGTTTCTCTGGTTCGCAACCGTCTTATCCATATCTTTCTAGGTTTATGCAACATTACCTTTCCTTCGGGATAAAAATGCCTAGCTAGCGACTCTATTCATCTTCACCTTCATTTCTCCTTTCGCCGACCGTTCGCGCTTGTACCGGGATGCAAATCTTTGGGAGCGACACACACCAAGTAAGGAGAATTTATCCAAGACTTGTTTCCAAGGATTAGGGTCTAAGTTCAATAGCTTGTTGAACTTATTACATGTTTTTGTAGCTCTTATGAAGAAGTATCTTTTAGATTTTTCTTTGTGAAATAACCTCCTGATAAGACTTGTACATCATGCTAGACAAGCCCACACTATTCCAAGATGGAATGAATATGAGTGCCCCATGGAATAAGGTTATACACAAGAGATTCTTTCATGCATTTATTAAGTGTTTTTTTTATTTTGTTTGAAGATGAGAAGAGAAAGACTCAAATGGCAAAAGGTTAAAGCTAATGGGGGACTAAGACACAACCCTAAGTTATTCATTAAAATGGTGGTCCTAATGGTTCATGAGGTATTCTAATCCTAAAAAGCAAAAGGAAAAGAAAGAAGAAAAAGGATACAACTTACTTCCTAAGAAAGATAAGTTGGTCCTAGCAAAGGGGAATCCTACCAATCACAAATATGGAAGTAAAAGGAAATTAAATGCAAATTAAATGCATAAAAAATAAAAAAAGTGTAAGTTGTAGGGAACTTACCTCAACCTCCCTACAAAACAAAGGTTAGTGTTGCATATTATTTAAAATAATAAATCAAACAAATTACTAATTAAACCCTAAAGCCTAGGACCTAAACTAAACGCAAATACAAAATTTAGCAACTTTTTACAGCTCCTAAATGCACAAATAGCTAGGAAAACAACGCTCAACACAAACAGCCTACTGCAGCTAACACATAGCATGCAAAAATAGGTGTAAAAAGTCACAAACAACATGAATAACATAACAAATAGCATACATTTTACAACTAGTGTACCAAAACACAGCTGCGAAAACATGAGGTAGATTTGATTATTTCCATTTTTTATGCACAAATGAATGGAATATAATGCAAATACATCACAAAATACAATGAACAGACATCATAAGATCTCTCTACACATGATTATGAATTTATTAACATGCGCACATGGATTTGATTCACTTCTTTAAAGCAAAATGACATGCATACTTTTCAAGTTTGGCACAAATGATTATTCAAGCATAAAGAGTGAACATGCATCATTTCTAGCATCATCAATTGAACATGCATTGGTACTAAAATCAGAATTGAAGCATTTTAGCATGGTGATCAATCAAGTGAATGAAGCAAGCAAATGAATTTGTGAAGCATTTGATCATAATCACAAAAAGTGTATTTTCAACAAGTCGGCATTTATTGTGAACAAATAAAGAAGCAAACATGTAATAGCATGCATCTTAACCTGAAGCGGATCAACAACAACTAAACGCAACATGTGAACAAGAAATCAAGATCAAGTGCGAACATGAGAATTTGGAAACTTTGAACAATATGCAACTTTTTTTTACTACACGCACAAGCATCTGAAACATGTATCAATCACAAAGGTGAAGCAAAACAGAACTTAAAACAATTATTAGCATGTTAACAAAGAAGTTCAAACATGGTAACGACCTTCACAATTCAATTTGAGCATCAATTTACAATTAAGCACAAAAATCGGAAATGAACGAAACTATGGACACCTACTCCTAAATAGCTCCTAAAAACTCCCTAAACTCATATACTAAAGATCCATGATGATTGGAGGGGGAATGGATATCAAAAATGCAAGAAAAAGCAAGAATTTTCCATTTTGGTTCAGTGGTAATCGATTACTACCTATAAGGTAACTGGTTACCAGTTCAAAAACTGGAGTTTTTTTAGCAAAATTAACACAGGTAACTGGTTACTACCTATGTCGTAACCGGTTACTCTACAACCAGAATACAAAATTCTGCATTTTCTTGGAAAGTTCAGTATCAACTTATCCAAATAAGCTCTGACCTAATGCCTATCAATTAAATACGAAAACTACACCTAAATGCAACTATTTAACAGCAATTAAAGTCACAAACACATCAAGATTCTAAAGCCTAAAGATCCAAATAATTAAAGCATCAAAAATTAAGAAAACGCGAAGAACGCGCGTCGAGATGAAGAGAAATAATTTAAAATGAGAAGTGATTGTGAGATTCACCAACCTACAAAGCCGAGATTCGCTTTGGTAATTGTTGCAATTTTGAAACGATATGCGATAGGAGAGAAAACCGTATATTGGAGGCTTTGATCCGTGAATGCGCAAAATAAATGTGGTTGATGCAAAATCTTCAAAAATCACTTCCGTAAGGTGAAATAAAAGCTCCAAAACCGTTGCAACTTCTTCGATAATCCATGAAAATGATGCAAATGGTAGTGGCTTAGCTTCCGATTCTTCAAGTTTCAATGAGAAACTTGAAGAATCTTGATGATGATGAAGCTTTGGTGTGGGTTTGGGAAATGGAGAAGAATGAGAGAATTGAGAGAAATTGAGAAGGTTGAAGATGAAAAATGAAGTGTTGTTCTTGTGGTTTGGAGTGAAAATGGTTTATATATGCGTTAGGTTTGGAGTGAGGCTTGGGTTAGGGGCTAGGCTTGGGGCATTAGGTTTGGGATTTAGGTTATGAGTTAGTTAGAGCCTCTAGAATGTTCCTTGGAATATTCCCTATAATATTCCTTGGAATATTCTATAGGAAGATGGTAGAAAGTTCTAGAAAAGGGTGGAATGCAAGGTAAAGGTGGAAAAGTGGAAAAGTGGAGAAGAATCAACTGAAATTTTGAAATTTTGAAAATTTGGGCGAAGTAATCGGTTACTACCTATGAGGTAACCAGTTACTTCAACCAAAATTTGAATTTTCTTCTTTTTGGTGGGAAATCCTGGATATCCTGCCTCGGTCTTATTTTCTGAGATTATTTTCCTTCGGAGGCCCGGTAGATGCCAAATAACCCCTGATCACATGCCTCATGCGTATGCAAATGCTGATGATTTATTTATTATTATCATTATTTTTTGAATGCAATGCGACGTGGACGTATATGCTCAATGACATGGAAAATTAGAGGGCAAATTTTGAGGTATTACACAACTGTTGGGTCTTTTCCCTCCGTATCGTGTGAACTTTCTCCAATTCATCTTTCTGGTCTTGGATTTGTAGCTTGTGCGCCTTCTCTTTCTCCTCAAACTCCTTCTGATCCTTGTCCGTCATCTCCTGCAACCAAGTGATGGATTGTCTGGCCTCCCTGACAGTCTTCTGAAGCTTCTTGTGCTCTGTTTCTCTCCTTGAGTCCATCAAACCTCTCCTTTGGAAGTAGGCTTCCCTCCCAACATACTTTTTCTCCTTAGCCTCCTGAGCTCTCTACATCTTCTGGAGCTTCTCCTCTACTTCTGTTTTAGAACTGACTGCCCGATGATACAAACTAGTCATCTCCATGTTTTCAACTCTCAACTCATGTATCAATGTCTCCAGCTTCTTGTACTTCTCAACAGAGACAATGGCCTGAACATGTACCTCCTTTGGGTACAATGGAGCTTCAGCTGAAAATGGAAGAAGGAAAGCCTCTACACGAGCCTATAACCAAGTAGCAAAGGAGAATACATCTTTGGGTCTATCTTTCCAAATTCTCTCTTACCTTTCTTTACTTTATGGGCCCAAGCCTGAGATGCCCTAATAAGCAAATCCCCATTTCCTTCCACCTGGAGATATAGTGACTCAGTTATTTCTTCATCTGATGGTGCAATCTTCAAGGGATACCTAAATTTGTTTCTTGACAGTACCGGATTGTAGTTGATCATTCCTTTCCTACCGAGCAAAGGCACATTAGGAAAATCACCACAACTAACAAGTAACTCCTTGCCTAACAAGTCCCTATTACATCCCCAAGCTATATTCTCAGAAGTTAATCCCATCAACCTCCTGGACCATCTCCACCCATCTTTCAAGTCTTTGAAAGATCCTGATTATGGGAGTTGCTTGGCGAACCAGTCAGCAAACAATGGAGCACAACAATTTACTGGTCCACCTCTTCCTTTCTCATTCCGGTAATGAACACTGTAATAGAAATCTCGCAACAAGGTTGGTATGGGGGTTCCCTTTAGCAAAGATAGACATCACTTCCATGCTCACAAACTCTTTTTCTCCTGGGAAAAGACTATCTCCATACACCATTAAGGCCAGCACAGCACCAAAATCTACCCATTTATTCTCTCGTGCATAACCTTCAGCTTCTACTATGAGTATATCCCAATGGAGTCCTCTACCTTCACTGACTTGCAAACCCTTCTTAACCTTTGCAGCTGGTATATGACACACCTTAGCTATCTCTTCCTCCCGAAGAACTATCTCTAAACCATAATAAGGTAAACTATTTTTGACAAGAATACCAAGGATGCTATAAATCTTTTCCAAAGTGGGAGCCAAAATGTAATCTGGAAACACGAAACACCGCAATGGAGGATCATAAAATTGTAGCAAGGTATGCAATCTATCTCTCTGATCTGCAGTTGGCTTGTCTACGTACTTCAAAATCTGACCATATCTCTTTCTGAAGTCACCTAAAACCTGATCATTCATCAAACCCGTTAGTTTCTCAATGCTATTGACCTCTGGTTGAAGAAAAGTTTAATGAACATTTCTCTTTCTTAACCCTTTCTTGACTTCTGCCATCTAGATAAGGAATAGCTACCGGAACTGGATGCAAATAATGACCTGAGAAAATGAAAACACAAACAGTTAATGCTAGTATGATGCAATGCAAATGCAATGCAAACATATGATCAATCTGGAGCCTATCTGGATATAGAACTCTGAGGACCAAAGAGCCAGGTAATCTGAAATTCAATATATACTCTGAACAAAACCCTCTCAGATGATAACTCATAAACCAAGATCAGGAATTCCAGAACTAAGGGAACCAGATCAACACAAAGGGCAACCTTGCTGATTAAGGTATGTAGAGGTCAAGGGTTCCTACAAACCTGTAAACCCCTTCCAATCTCACGGGTACTGCTCCAGGTCAAACATCATGGACTGTCAAAGCCGAATAGCAATAATACGTTCACCATTTCCGAGAAATGGCTCATGACCAAATCAGGGAATCGGTTTAGCATTATGTACTACTCAGGGAGGTCTCAGTGTGTGTAATACCCCGTATTTTTATTTAAAGCTCTGAACAATATTAATTGGTAATAATATTATTCCAGAATGCTCTAAGAAATTTTAACGGAACTAAATAGAGTAATCCACGGGATACTATTTTATTAATTGATATTAGCTGGCTCAGAGGTTTTATAAATATCGGATTGAGACACATTTTTGGATACTCTCTAATTTTTGACCCATTGGTAAAATATAAGTTTTATGTATATTTATATATATAAAGAATATGAGAGAAAGAGGAAGTTAGTAAGAAAAAGGAAAATAGAAAGAAGAAGGAATAGGAGAAGAGAAGAAGAAGAGAGAGAAACCCTAAAGCTTCATTCCCTCATTCTCGATCATCCGTCCGTCGAATCGACTTAAGCTTTCTGCCAATCTTCATCTCTTGAAGTGGGTTCTTAGTTAGAAACTTTTATCTTTGATTTTGGTTTAGTTCTAGAAGTTTTGTGGTTAGGGCTTAATTTGGAAAATCTAAGAAAAATCAGAAGTTTAACGGTCAAAACTCGATTAAAACTTAACTAAAATACTCATATGATGTTTATGAACATGTTTTATTATGTTTTTCTGCATTGGTTGATGTTTGGAAGTGATTTTGTGTGGGAGAAGTGTTTTCCCGTAAGGCTGGATTTTCCTGAACTGGTGTAGCTCGCTCAACAAGCAGACCTCGCTCAGCGAAAGTTCCAGGAAGATTTTCGCTCAGCGAGACCGTAGGTTCCAACTTTGATATTTAATTCGTAACTTCTGATCCGGGTATCCATTTTTAGCGTTCCACATATCGTTTTGAAGCTAATGGCATAATATATCTATTAAGATCAAGAAACATTATTTTGAGCCGACTTTTACCCGACTTTTTCAAATGACCAAAACTTGATAAATGGAAAGTGTGAGTTAATGGAAACAGAGATAAGGTACGACTTGTGAGGTATCTAGGTTCCCTTTAAACTCGAATGAATCACAAATTATGTTTTGTTTTAGGATCCTCCGTAAGGTCTTGTGTAAGTCTCAATGTGATTACTATGTGTTTCACTAGAGCATCCTTAAGGACTTGAGGTATCTGTTGTGTATGCATGGGCGTTGATTTGTGATGTGTAGACTATAAGTCCTCCGTAAGGTCTTGAGTAAGCCTTGAGGTGGGTTGTCCTTAGTCCCACGTGAAGCATCTGTAAGGACTTGAGGCAAGTGTTATGCTAGTTATGTGTCAATCTTGAGTAAGTCTTGAGGTGGGTTACCTTTAGTCCCACAGGAAGCATCCGTAAAGATTGAAGAGCGTGCTATGTCAATTCCTCCGTAAGGTCTTGTGTAAGTCTCAATATGGTTACTATGTGTTTCACTAGAGCATCTGTAAGGACTTGAGGTAGACATTTCGCTTCTTGTATTTGAGTTCGTGTGTGGACCTTAGTTCCCTTTTGTCCTTGGTCCTTATGTGAGTTGGTTTATGAAACGTGCGAGTTTCATTTGAGAATAGCCCTTAGAGCCGAGAGAATTCTAAGATAGGGAATCCACTGAGATGTTTTATCTCACCCCTTGTTGATGTTGTTATTTCAGGTACTTTAGGTTCCGTTAAGGGTAAGGATAAGGCGACTTGATTATCCCTACTATTTGATGGCTTGTCTTCCGCTGTGGATTTTGAGATCTTCGGATCCAGTTCTTAGATCTTTTTGTAGTTGAACATCTTGTATTATTTTATAGCCTTGTTTAGTACCTTATGTTGTAGTGGCTATATTTATACAATGTGTTGCTAAGAACTTATTTGTATTTCAGTACCAAATTTCTAATATTATATATGAAAAATATGCTTTATGTATATCTTTTATATATGGGTATTATAGTTGGTATCAAAGCAGGTCGTATCCTCGACCTAGCCTTGAAATATTATAAGTGTTTCCATCCGTTCATACACGTTGACTTGTGGTAGGATTAAATGTTTTGTTTATGGTATTGAGCCTGATCAACTTAATCTTGTTTTGATGACATTTAGGAAATACGGCTGGTAGACGTGGAACTCGTGCTCGACCCAGTGTCACTCCTCCCGGTAGCGATCAAGCAGGTAGTGATGGGAATGCTCCTATTTTCCAATTTATGCAGCAGATGCAGCAACAGCAGCACCAATTCATGCAAGAAATGATGCATCAGATGAGTGAGGGCCTTCACCCTCATGTGGTTGCTCCTGGAGTTATGGGTGGAACATTTAAAGACTTCTTCCGCATGAACCCTCAGGAGTTTCATGGCGGATTGGATCCGGTTAAGGCTCACAAATGGGTGACTAGAATAGAGAGGATATTCCAGATCGTGATTTATAGTGAAGAAGACAAGGTGACCTTCGCGTCGCATTTACTAAAGGTCCCTGCTGCTAGAGGGTGAGAGAGTGCTTCCAATTTGGTGGTGGTGCAAGGAATTCCAAGGGTATGGCAACAATTTAAGACAGTTTTTATGGATAAGTATTTCCCGAGCTCCTTGAGGACACAAAAGGAGTTTGAATTTCAACAATTGAGGCAAGGGAGCATGACTGTGGCTAGTTATGCTGAAAAGTTTGAGAACATGGCGGCCTACTCTAGGCAGTCTATGTATGCTCCTGACAAAAGGTGGAAAATTGACCAATTTTTGTTTGGACTAAGGGCCGAAATCTCGCATAGTGTCTCTCAAAGGGAGTTCACTACATACTATGAGATGTTGAGACAATGCTATGTTGCAGAACATAGTTTGAAGAAAGTGCAAACAGAAGCCAGTGCCGGAAGAGCGGTTCAAGGAGATAGGGGGAGTGCTAGTCAATCTTTTAGGCCGAGGCCTCAACCATTCAAGGGGAAACAGGTGTCGATTCCTAGACCCAGTGCTCCTCCTTCTTGCCCCCGATGTCACAAGAACCATTTTGGAAGATGTGAGCAGAACGGTGTAATTTGTTATCATTGTCAGAAAGAAGGACACATTTCTAGGGACTGCCCTCAGAGAAAGGATCAAGTGCAAGCAAGAGTTTATACTATGGATGCTAGGAAGGCGAAGGGCGACAATTCCTTGATTGCGAGTAATTGTCTTGTTAACAACCATCCTTTTCTTGTTTTATTTGATTGTGGAGCTACGCATTCTTTTATATCTACTAGTTGCGTGAAGCAACTTAGGTTGCGACTATTCCCTTTGTCTCCTCCAATGGTGGTTACTACCGCTATGGATGAAACTGTCGAAAAGTCGCTTAAGTGTGAAAATTGTACGTTGTCAGTGGATGGTAGAATCTTTCAGATTGACCTCATTTGTTTGCCCCTTAAAAAAATTGATGTTATCCTGGGAATGGACTGGTTGTCTATTATTCTGTGTTTATTGGATGTGAAGAAAAGTTGATCCTCATTTCCTCCGTTGAAGTGCCTCCGAAAGATGTTTTGACAACGATCTTAGAAGGTACGGTTGTGTCGCTCCCAAAAGATGAGACTGGCTCAAATAAGGTACAGACGCGAACGGTCGGCGAAAAGAGATGCGAGAACACACAGGAGTGAACTCACAGGAAATGAATAGAGTCGCCAGCGAGGCATTTTTATCCCGGAGGAAAGGCAATGCTGCATAGACCTAGAAAGATATGGATAAGACGGTTGCGAACCAGAGAGACTAAGAAAGGGGGTTGGTTACAACCTGGGAAGGTATTAGCACCCAGATTGTCCGCCGTACTCGACGGGATCCACGCTTAAAAAAATTTGTGTTTTAAAGGGGTAGTGTCAGTGCAATCTGTGTATAAAGAGCTGGAAAAGGATGTACAGGTGTCAGTGTAAAAGAAAAGTGAAGTGTCTAAGTGAAGTGTCAGTGTAAGAATAAGAGTGAAATGCTCAAGAATATGAAGCTAAAAGAATGGTGCTGAAAGAGGGGGAATATACAGAGACTTTTGTTCGATAACTGTTAAGTTATGCCTACGTATCCTCTCGTGCAATGAGGAAGTCAGAACACCGTAGTTCGACCCAAAGAGACTGAAAGGATGGATTGACTTGTGAACTGCTTGCTTGTCTATGCTCAAGTGTATGACCTGTCAGGCTCAGGTGCTAACTGTCTTGCATTAGACGGAAGAAGCAAGTTCTCGTTTGTGAGTGAAGATGATGAGAAAAGAATCCCGGAGGAGACGATTATTGTTTGTTTTTGAGCTTTCAGTCTTTTATTGCTTTTTGAATTTTGTCATAAGTTAATGAGCTTAAGCCTAAACCAGTGGATTTAGTAAACTCATCACATCTTCCCTCTGATTAGGGGTAATGAGAATACCTTAAGTGTGAAGTCAGCTTCTCACACTTAATCACCTTTGGTGTAGGATTAAGATCATTAACCTACTTGTGATTATTTAGATGTTTTTGTTGTTTTTGTTTAGTGTTGAGTAATGAGGTTAAGCCATAATCAGGGATTAAATAGACTCATTACACCATCCTAATAGAAGGATAATAGATGAGAATATTTAAGCTGAGGAAAGCTCCTCAACTTAATCCATGATTAGGGATTAAACTCATGACAAAACAAAGCCTTTATTAGATGGATTTTAGTTAATGATATGATGAAGAAGTGAGTTTTATGGTTTGTAAGACAGCTTAAAGGGGACTTGTCCATTAACACTAGGGTTAGTCCTTCTTAACCAATTAAGGAAGAATTAGAACCCTAATGCAAGGCCCAAGTTACAAGCTTGATGTCTTGGTGATTATTAGATGGATTGATTAAAGGGGTTAAACACATCAAGGGTTTAACACTTAGGATTAAAGTTATACACTCCATCCTAATAGAAGGATGCAGGCATAAGCTTAATCACAAAGCCTTAAAGCCTTTATGGTTTAGTCCCTGATTAGGAGGTGAGAAGAGAAGACTCAAAAGAGACACAAAGGTAAAACTAAGTGGGGAGACTAATCAAAACCCTAATCATTGTCATGCTTGGTTGTTCCTAAGGTTTATGAGGTTTGCAAGAAGAATCTTCAAAGGAACCACCAGGAAGCAGATGAAAGGAGCAAAGAGAAGCAAAGTAACTTGCTTCATTTTAAGAAGACAAGTCACTTGAGGAGAGAAAGTAGGATGAAGAAGAAAGAGCAAGCTCAATCTCAAACACAAAACAAAATGCAGCAAGGATGCATAGAAGAGATGAAAAGAAGTTGTGAGAAGTGAAGGCAAATTCACTTCTCAAAGTTGCTTACCACCTGAAAAGTTAGTGAAAGAAATGCAATGCAATGCAAAATGAAATGAAATAGCATGATGCAAACCAAAACCAGAAGCATGTGTGAGATGATAATGATGCTATGAGATGCTGCAAACATGAATCAAGGCATGGGGATGATCATATGAACATATGAATGCAAATGGAGCAAGTTTAGAACCATGATCATACATGAAAAGTTATGAAATGCAAATGACATACAACATGGCAAATACATGATGCAATGATCAAACATGCTTCTAATATGTCTTAAGATGTCTAGTGAATCAAATGGATGCATAAAATGCCATGGCAAGTCAAGATATGCAAGCAAATGCAAGATGAATGCAAAAGGAAGCCCAAATTAGGGTTTATGATCAATGCATCAAACAAAAACCAAAATCAGAAGCAAACATCAAGATAAAAAATTGAAAATGCTCTCAAAGTAACCCTAAACCTACACCAACTCACTGCCCAAAGGAGGGGTTCTAACTCTTAACCTAATTAGGGTTATGAATTTCCTAAGTTTTCTAGGGTTTTAGGGTACCTTGACAAGAAAAATGTCAAACAAAATGAAAATGAAAGATCAAATCATGTCAATTTAATCTCACAAACTACATGCTAAACAAAATGCAATGCAAAAAGAATCAAGGTCCAACTCTCAATGGTTAGGCAGAAATGATTTTTTGAAGTTTGGATCAAAATAATGCCTTGAAATGATTTTAATTCCATGAAAATTTCTCAAAAGGCATCAAGATCAAAAAATAAATTTGGTTTGAGGGTTGGACAATGTTTCTAAATGATTATGAAGGTTTCATGAATTTTTTGGTGATTTTTAAATACCTAAAAGTATTTTTAATTAATTAATTCTCATTAATTAATTAAAAATAAACTTTTAAATGATTTAAAAATGTTTTTTTATGCAAAAAATAAAAATAAAAATGTTTTTGGTTTCTGAAAAATAATAAAAGTGTGTACAAAAATTTTCAGAATTTTAAAAATTGTTTTGCTATTTTAAATAAAATGCACAAAACAAATGTGAAACAAATAAAATAAAAATGAAATAAAGAGAAAGTCAGCGCAATCAAAGGCTATGGTTCAAACTGGGAATGGAGGGAAAGACTACGCACCAGATCCAAGGGCTGAGATTCAAACTGGCTAAAATGAATTAATTAACTTAATTAATTAAGATTAGGGTTAAGTGGATGATCTGGGCCATTGAACACACGCGGGAATTGACCAAGTCAGCTCATCCAACGCTCACAATTCAAACTCTCATTAATTATGCTGCTTAGCCCTAATTACTTTCAGGTGGCCGGAGAAGACTTTCGGTCGTCTTCTCCGGCAAGCCCCTCACCTGAAAGTTGCCAAAATCTTCAAAACTTCATGAAAACGAAAACTAACTACCCAGAAATCATCCCCATGCCAAACTAAATCAAAACCCCCACTCAAACATCATTTATTTTTCATCAATCAAGTGAATCGAAGCCAAACATGTTTAGGGCAAAAATGTTTCAGAACAAGATTAAATGCTTATTTCTCAACCATTTTCAAAACTAAGAACATCAGAGTGATCAGCAAAGCATGAGGAACAACTTAGAAACTTAAAAATTCATTTCTGGAAAAAAAGTTCTTGATATACCTGAGCTTTGAGCTTTCTCTGCCTGCAACTTTATGACCCTCTCTCTTCTTGCAAACCACTCCTTTTAGGCCCCTGATGAAGTCTTGATGCTTAGAGAAAGTTTATGATGGCTGGTATGGAAGATGGCAGAGGTTCTGCTCAAGGGAGGGTGGTGATCGTGTTTTTGATTTAGTGGCTTTCAGGCTGTTTTAAGGGTTGGTTTGTGTTCAGTGGAGCATGGTGAGATTGTTTGTGAAGTTTGTTTATGAGTTTGAGGCTTGTGCTGAGAGTTTCGAATGCTCTTGCAAGATGGGGTGAAAATGAGAATGTTGTGCTATGGAGTGTTTCAGGCTTGTGTTGTTGCTTTGGCTTGCTTTTGGCTTGTATAAACTATCATGATTGGTCAGTGTAAACACCCCAAATTTGGCCTCACCCATTCACACCATGGCTTGTGATCATTTCATATGCATAAACACAATCATATCATCTCATATCTCAACTTTGAGTCACTGCATAGTTTCTAAGTCATCTGCACCTAGGGTTTGTGATCTAAGCAATCCAAGAGCCTCTTGAGCCACTCCAAAGACTACCAATCACTTCAAAGGGATCCATGTGTGTTCTTATATCATATTACATCCTCTCAAAGTCAAGAATGCCAAAGGATCACAGGAACTGAGGTTTGCATGGAAGCAGAGCCAGGCTAGACTGCACAGTTGACCTAAAATTAGGGTTTTGGTTTCAGAGGCCATAACCCCAAATTTCTTGGTCATTCTTGTTTCCATTGGTCTCTATATGGTATAGGGAGTATGCATATCAATTTTCATGAAGAAATTCCATGGGGAAGTCATCTGATCAAGGGTTGACTTTCTAGACAAGTCAGTGCAAAATCAGGGCATCTGAGGCCCCCAATGACCCAACCAATGGGTGATCTTCATCATTTTGAGTGTATATGATCTTTATTTGATCATGGAAGAAGGTTGAAGTTCACAAAAATCAAGAATTTGGAGTTTTTGCAAATGTTGACTTTTTGGGCATGGTTGACTTTTCAAGAATGTGTCATTTTAGGTCACTTTTCAAGCCTTGATTCTTGATCCAAAAATGCTTCAAATGGGAAAACTTTGGTCATGAAAGTTGTAGAATACATCTTTCCCTTTTCAAAAAGTACAAGAACATGATCTAATTCTTCTTGGATCAAAAGTTATGGTGTGACAAAGTTGGCAAGAATCATTGATTTTTAAGACATGCACCAAATGGAAACTTTGCAAAATCATGAACCAAGGTTGTTTGTAACCTCTAGTTGACATCAAACCATGACACAAACATTCCATGAGCTCTAAAAGTCAGGATTGAACCAAGAATTCTCATGTTTCATGGCTTGTGGAATGAGAAAGTCACATGTGAACCAAAGTTGCACCAACTTGCAAAACTCATGATCATTCTTTCTACCACTTGCCACATTGGATGCTGAGCTTTGCTAGCCCTTCCCCTCACCCTTGCTGCGCCAGCCCCATGCTTGTACTAGCCTAGAACCAAGCCATACCTCTCTTACACAAAGAGTGGACTTTTGGCAAAAGTGAACTTACCAATCAATAAAGGCCATGTCAAATCATCTGACCTATAGGATTATTTTATACTATCCTTTAGCAAGCCAAACACATCAAGAAGCAAGGCTGAAACACTCCCTAAGATCACATACTCAAAATCACTCCATTTGGCAAAACTCTTCGAAACTCTCTGCCCAGCTCACAAACACTCAAGCAAACTTCACACATCAACTCACCATGCCTTATTGAGTAGAAACCAGCAAAGAACCAGGCCTGAAACAAGCCATAACATCACTTCACCATTTTCACCCCAAGCTGCAGTTTCCTTCGAAACACCTTCCACAGCTCACAAACATCCAAAAAAACTTCACAAACCTTCTCCACTCATCATCTGGACCACAAACAACCCTTCACCCTTGCCAGAAACAGCCTGAATCACCATTGCCATTTTCAACTGGGCTTGAGCAGAAGTTGTCCAAACTCTTCATCCAGCCAACATAAATTTCTCCTAAGCATTCAAGCATCATCAAGAGGTCATAAGGAGTGGATTTCACCAAAGGAGGAGGTCAGAAACTTGCTGGAGTGAAAGCTTCGAATCTCAGGTAGCTCAAGAACTTTTTTTCCAGAAATGGATTTTTAAGTTCTAAACTTGTTCTATATGTCTTCCTGATCATGAATATGCCTTTAGTTTTGAAAATAGTGATGAAATGAGAATTTAATTGCTCTCTGAAACCTTTTTGCCCTAACTCTTGTTTGCTTCGATTCAGCCATTCCAGGAAGAATAAATTTGTTTTGATTGGGGGTTTTGGTTCGTGAGTGAGTGGGAATCATTTCCATGCTTTTAGATTTCATTTTAGTGAGCTAGGGTGAGATTTGGCATTTCTCAGGGAAGGTGCTGGCCGGAGAAGACGACCGGAAGTCTTCTCCGGCAGCCTGAAAGTCATTAGCCATTTAATTAGGGTTAGGGCAAATTTCAAATGTGGACCCTTGGATCAGGCTTCCCGCGCGCGTGTGTGTGGTCTGGATCATGTCATTAGTTCTTAATTAGGATTAATTTATTTAATTAATTGAAATTAAGAGGTTTGAATCTCAGCCTTTGATCTGCGCGCGCAGTTAACAAGGCTTTCCCCAGACTCAATCCTGGCCTCTCCTTCTGATTACTTCTCCTTTTATTTGTTTTTATTTCATTTTTTTTTTCATTTAACTTGCATAATTTATTAAAAATAGTAAAATTTGTCTAAAAATTATGAAACTTTTTCTCAAAAGTTTTAATAATTTTTATGACACAAAAATATTTTCATTTTTATTTTTATCATTACAAAAGTATTTTTAAATATTTAAAAGATTATTTTTAATTGATTAATGGAAATTAATTTATTAAAAATACTTTTAGGTATTTAAAAATCACCAAAAAATTCATGAAATGTTCTAAGACATTTAGAAATATTGTCCAACCTTCAAACCAAATTTCTTTTTTGATCTTGATGCATTTTAAGAATTTCTCATTGAATAAAAATCATTTTTATGCATTAATTTGATCCAAAGTTCAAAAAATCATTTCTGCCTATCCATGAAGAGTTGGACATTGATTCTTCTTGCATTGCATTGTGTTTAGCATGTAGTTTTTGAGATAAAATGGCCATGATTTGATTCCTCATTTTCAATTTGTTTGATAATTTTCTTGTTTAGGAACCCTAAAAACCCTAATAACTTGTAAAATTCATATCTTGGGTTAGGTTAGGAGTTGAGACCTCTCCTTTGGGCATTGGTTTAGTATAAGATTAGGGGTCTTTTTAGTGGCATTTTCCATTTTTTATCTTAGGGTTTGCTTCTGTTTTTGGTTTTTGATTGATGAATGATTCATAAACCCTAATTTGGGCTTCCATGTGCATCCATCTTGCATTCTCTTGCATAACATGACTTGCCATGACATTTCAAGCATCCATTTGATTCATTTGACATCATAAGACATATTGAAAGCATGTTTGATCATTGCATCATGTATTTGCCATGTTGTATGCCATGGGCACTTCATAACTTTTTCATGTATGTTCATGTGCTCTAACTTGCTCCATTTGCATTCATGAACTTGTATGATCATTTCCATGTGCTGCCTCTTGTTTGTAGCATCTCATAGCATCATTAGCATCATGTAATTGCTTCTGGTTTTGTTTCTCATCATGTCATCTCATCCCATTTTGCATTGCATTGCATTCCTTTTCTAACCTTTCAGGTGGTAAGTGACTTTGAGAAGTGAATTTGCCTTCACTTCTCATAACTTTTCTTTTCATCTCTCTTGCATCCATGCTGCATTTTTGTATGTGTTTGAGATTGAGCTTGCTCATTCTTCTCCTTCCCACTTTCTTTCTTCAAGTGACTTGACTTCTTGAATGAAGCAAGTTGCTTTGCTTCTCTTGATCCTTTCATCTGCTTCCTGGTGGTTCTATTGAAGATCTTCTTTTGCAAACCTCACAAACCTTAGGAACAACCAAGCATGACAATGATTAGGGTTTTGATTAGTCCCCCCTCATAGTTTTACCTTTGTGTCTCTTTTGAGTCTTCTCTTCTCATCTCATAATCAGGGACTAAACCCTAAAGGCTTTAAGGCTTTGTGATTAAGCTTATGCCTGCATCCTTCTCTTAGGATGGAGTGTATAACTTTAATCCTAAGTGTTAAACCCTTAATGTGTTTAACTCCTTTAATCAATTCACTTAATAATCACCAAGACATCAAGCTTGTAACTTGGGCCTTGCATTAGGGTTCTAATTCTTCCTTAAATGGTTAAGAAGGACTAACCCTAGTGTTAATGGACAAGTCCCCCTCAGGTTGTCTTACAAACCATAAAAATCATTTCATCATCATATCATTAAATAAAATTCATCTTAATAAAGGCTTTGTTTTGTCATGAGTTTAATCCCTAATCATGGATTAAGTTGAGGAGCTTTCCTCAGCTTAAACATTCTCATCTATTATCCTTCTATTAGGATGGTGTAATGAGTCTGTTTAATCCCTGATTATGGCTTAATCTCATTACTTAACACTAAACAAAAACATCAAAAACATCTAAATAATCACAAATAGGTCAATGATCTTAATCCTACACCAAAGGTGTTTAAGTGTGAGAATCTGACTTCACACTTAAGGTACTCTCATTACCCCTAAACAGAGGGAAGATGTGATGAGTTTACTAAATCCATTGGTTTAGACTTAAGCTCATTAACTTATGACAAACTTTCAAAAAGCAATAAAAGACTGAAAACTCAAAAACAAACAATAATCGTCTCCTTCAGGATTCTTTTCTCATCTCATTCACTCATAAACGAGAACTTGCTTCTTCCGTCTAATGCAAGACAGTTTGCATCTGTGCCAGACAGATCATACACTTGAGCATAGACTAGCAAGCAGTTCACAAGTCAAGTCACCTTTCAGTCTCTTTGGGTCGAACTACGGTGTTCTGACTTCCTCATTGCACGAGAGGATACGTAGGCATAACCTAACAGTTATCGAACAAAAGTCTCTGTATATTCCCCCTCTTTCCAGCTTCATTCTTTTAGCCTCATGATCTTGAGCATTTCACTCCTGTTCTTACACTGACACTTCACTCATATCACACATCACTTTCTCTTACACTGACACCTGTACATCCTTTTCCAGCTCTTTATGCACAAATTGCACTGACACTACCCCTTTAAAACACAAATCTTTTAAGCGTAGATCCCGTCGAGTACGACGGACAATCTGGGTGCTAATACCTTCCCAGGTTGTAACCAACCCCCTTTCTCAGTCTCTCTGGTTCGCAACCGTCTTATCCATGCCTTTCTAGGTCTATGCAGCATTGCCTTTCCTCCGGGATAAAAATGCCTAGCTGGCGACTCTTTTCTTTTCCAGTGAGTTCACGGCTGTGTGTTCTCATTGTCCCTTTCGCCGACCGTTCGCGTCTGTACCTTTATCTGGACTTAGCTTCATTTATCGGGAGCGACAACTTGGCGACTCTGCTGGGGAAAGTAAGATGCTGTAACCAGGGCTTCTGGTTCTTTTTGTGGGTTCCTCCTAGCGCTTGTTTGATTTGTGTTTACTGGGGTGTTATGTGCTTATTTGTATTTGTGTATTTGTATTTATTTTGTACAGTTTTGTTTATTGCTTTCTTTATAGCTTTATGCATATATTATCATATTATCATACTGTGCTGCTGGCTGGATCTGGTTTTGCTTTGGTGGGTGGGTATTCCATTGAGAGATAAGGTCCTATACCTGGGACCTGAGTGACACCTAGGCTAGAGTGAATCATATTCTTTCCCATTCCATCTCGGTCTGGTGCGGGAATATGAAACACGGTTCAGATATGGGTTTCTTCTTGAGAACTCTGTGTTGCAGATTTCCTGCAATGCTAGGGCTATCTGGGAAGCCTGCTAAGTTTGGATGACCTTTTAGTATTGACCTTCAGAAACTGAGGTGAATTAGAGGAGGAACTTTTATGGTTATTGTAAACACTGTACCTCCGGGTTAGAAGTGTTTACACTTCTCATAACTGATCCAAGTCTGAGGATCCTTGTTTTAGAACACCACCTGTGAGGGGGTTGGGCTGTTTACAGGTTTGCAGGTACCTTGACCTCAGAATACCCTGTTACTTTGCTTGTTAAGAGTACTTCATTTTGGGACAGTTCTTGTGGTTCTACAACCCTGGACATGTGGCTCTTTATTTGAGTCCCCCACCTTGGTTACTGGATTTATAGACCTCCAACTGGGATTCTTGAACACACTTGGACCTATATCAGGGCATTTGATCAGATTCGGCTCAGTCACAGACCCTTGCATATCATTTGCATACATAAACATTGCATCATATTGACATTTGCTTATTTGTGTTTCAGGGTATCCATCTTCATTTGGTTCTGGTTTTGACCCCATCTTCAGTACTGACCTATCTTCATCAGCATTTGCTTCAGCTATCTACTTCAGTTATCTGCACCAGCCAATCAGTGGCCCATTCTTCAGTGTTATCATCAGCACCTGTCTTCTACTCAGTCTCAGCATCATGGCTCCTAAAAAGAGTAACATCACATACCACTTCTTCCAGCCAGAGCTATCTGACATCAGGGGGATTCAGACCCTGATCACTCCAGATCACATACCATTGTTCAGGGAACACTACGGAGATATACTTGATATGGTTATGGACCTGGACCCTTCACAGAGAAGCCTGATCCACACTTGCATTCAGTTCTATGATCCCCCACTGAGATGCTTCACTTTTCAGGACTTTCAGCTAGGCCCTCTATTGGAAGAATACTCATCATTGGTTGGTATGCCTATCAGGGGTGGAATCCCTTTCAACCCTGAGATGGTCTTTCCTGGTAATGGGGAAGTAGCAAAGGCTTTGCATCTGGAACCTGTCCTAATTGAGCAGCATATGACTTCTAAAGCTGGAATCCCTGGCTTCCATCTGGATTTCCTGATCTCTCAAGCTACCCTGAAAGCTTCTTTAGGAGAGTGGAAAGCTGTTTGTGCCTTGTTGGCTTTGAGCATATATGGAATTGTGTTGTTTGCAGATGAGCCTCGATTCATTAGCAAGAATGCAATCCATCTGTTCATCTTGAAGAACCCAGTGCCCACTTTATTGGGGGATCTCTACTATTCAGTGCATCAGAGGAATGAAAAGCAGAGGGGGAGATTAGTGAGGTGTTGTGCTCCATTATTCCATATTTGGCTTCTCAGGCATCTGCCCAGGACAGATGCATTTTTGAATCCTTATCAGCAGAGCAACTGGGCTAAGAGACTCACTGCTCTAACTTCAGCCGATATCAGATGGTGCACTCAAAGCACCAAGGGTAGGGACATCATCACCAGCTGTGGGCATTTCCCCAATGTGCCCCTAATAGGAGTTAAGGGTAGTATCAATTACAACCCTCTGCTGTTCAAGAGGCAACTAGGCTATGCACTGGTCCACACTCCCAAGGCACAGGACTTGGTTGAGACTCTCTATTGTGAGAACAAGATTAATCTGGCTATTGTTAGGCAGGCAGCCTGGGCTTGGGATAATGTTCAATCCAAGGGAATAACCATTTTAGGGAAGTGCAACAATGTGGCATCAGCACAATATTATGAATGGTCCCGTGCCAGGGCCCAATTCTCTGGGATGCCCTTTACTATAGAAGATATGCCTGAATCATCTTCAGCACCACCTGCCACTGTCAGTTTGGAGGAGTTTGAGAGTTTGAAAGAAAGAAATGAGAAGTTAACTCAAGCTTTGCAGAAGACCCTCCGGGAAAGGAGTGATGGTATGAGGGAGGTTGAAAGATTGGAGAAGTTGAGAGTGGAGCATCTGGTTAAGATCGAGAAGTCTGGGGATTATATCAAAAAGTCTAAAGCTGGAGAACAAATCCTAAAGAATGCTTGCAAAGAAGCCCAGTTCCAGAGAGCAAGGACAGACTTGTATTTGAAGGAGAGTCAAGCCCGGTGGGTCAGGATCACCGAGGCTCGTACCCTGGAGGACAAGAGAGTTCAAGACAAGATGGAGCAACTGGAAGCTAGTGCAAAAGAACAGCAAGAAGCCCTGGCAGCAGCCCAGAGGGAGATATCAGAGCTAAAGATCAAAGCTGGGGTGAAGAGGTCAAAAGACCAAAGTCAGCACAAGAAGCTAGCAGCAGCTGTTATCACCCGGAATCTCCTCATCAGGAATCTCACGGAGCGTCCGGCTGATCCTGTGACCGAAGCACTTCTCAAGGAAGTTCGTGAGGATGAGTTTGGTCTTGGTGTCTGACCATTTGTTTGTTGTTGCTTTCATTCCGTGTACTTTTATTTTCCTGTAATGTATTTTGACCCCTCAGAGGGCTTGTATTTGTAAACAAACTATGTACCCTTTTGCTTTTGTAATATATGTATTAGTTTGTTCCATCCGGGTTTCACTTCAAAAGCAACATCCACAGCATCTTCAAGGGTCTGGAAGGGTCAAAACTGAATGCCAAACCGGATACCTTGAAAACAAATAGGCATACTGCATTGCATGCTAACACTTTTGTTTGTTTTGTAGGTTTTTGTTTTATTGCCACTAACTCTGTTGTGATGTTCAGGAACTATTGCTCGACGCCGGGTATTTCCCCTCAATCGTCCGCACCGTTATCCGACCCGTAACAATCTTCCGGGCATTCAAATGGATCAGATGCAGCAGGACCTTACTGAGGTCAGAAATCAAATGGCAAACGAAAGGCTAGAAATGAGGAATCAAATGACTCAGTTTATGGAAGTGATGAACAACATGGCTCAGAGCCAGGAAAGATTGAGGGCCATGGTGGAAAGGCAGAATCAAGAAGATCCACATATAGGGACTGCCGGCACCAGCAACAATGAAAGGGTCCAACCTCATGTAAATCCCCCTGTATTTGGACCGCACCTCCATCCTGAGGTCAATATTCCTGCAAATGTTCAAGGGACTGCCACCGCAGCTAGGGTACTTCAAGAAGACCCCCAAGAGGACCAGTTCACGGTAATGGGTGTTGGGGAAGAGGCTTATGATAGGAGGTTGGATGAGATAGCTGAGAAGTTGAGGTCCTTAGAGTCTCAAAACTCTTTGGGATTCGATGTCATGGATATGGGCTTGGTAGACGGGGTCAGGATTCCCCACAAGTTTAAGCCTCCATGCTTTGAAAAGTATAATGGGACTTCCTGCCCCCGGACTCATTTACAATCATTTATGGGGAGGCTGAAGGCCTATACTATGGATGAGAAGCTCTGGATGTTCTATTTCGAAGACAGCTTGACAGGAGCTTCAAGAGAATGGTACTCTCACTTGACAAGGGCAACTATTAGATGCTGGAAGGACCTGGCAGAGGCCTTCATCAGACAGTATCAGTACAACTTAGATATGGCACCCAACAGGACCCTCCTAATGGGAATGTCACAGTCGTCAAGGGAAAGTTTCCGAGAATATGCCCAGAGATGGAGGCAATTGGCTGCTGCTGTTCAACCACCTATGTCTGAAAGGGAGATGGCAGATATGTTCATGAACACCCTTCAGGGGACATATATTGACAGGCTGGCTGCTTTCTCTTCCACTAGCTTTGCGGATGTTGTCATAGCCGGGGAAAGAATTGAAAGCCTATTGAAGATGGGTAAGATCTCAGACAACGGTGCAAGCTCGTCCAGTAGTACAAGAAAGCCTTTTGCAGGCCCGAGAAGAACTGGCGAGACCAATGCCATTCACGCCAACAGGGGCAGGCCCCAATATGTTCACAGATCAGTGGCAGCAGTCACCATTCCTGCTCCAGCTCATCCTCAAACAGTTTATCAACCTCCGCAACAAAACTATCAACAACAACCTCAGTATCACCAACAGAATCAGTATCCTCCGAGAAATTACAACAACAGCAACACCAACAATAACAGTCAGCAAAGGCCATTCCAACAGAGGCCATCTCAAGCTAATAGGGTAATCGATCCGATCCCTATGCCATATGCTACTCTGCTGCCACAACTCCTGAAACTCAACCTAGTTGAGCTAAGGACGTTGGCACCTCCAGATCCCAACAGTCTACCCAGGAATTATGATTCCAATGCCAGATGTGCCTTCCATTCAAATGCACCTGGCCACAGTACAGAAAAGTGCAGAGCCCTGCACATGAAGGTACAAGACCTGGTAGACTCGAAAGCTCTGAATTTCGCACCACCACCCAATGTCAATAAGAACCCCATGCCAAACCACGGTGGTCCCAGAATTAACGCTATTGAAGAAGACAAGCCGTCTTATTTAATAACCAGTGTGGGTCAAATCCGGACACCGTTGGTAGAAATTAAGGCTCAGCTCCTCGAATGTCAAATGTTCCCGGGGTGTGAGTTGGGGTGTGCTTACTGCAACATCTCAGTAAATGGGTGCGATAATTTGAGGAATGGCATAGACGGTCTCATTCAGAGTGGCCAACTTCAGATCACCACATCATTTCCTACAAATCCAGCAATCTCATCAGCAACAACTCCAGAACCTCCTACAACTGCAACAACAATTGTCCCTGACAATTCTTCGGTTTCATCAACAAGTACTTCATCTATTATCTCAACTGATCAGTTATCAACAAATTTTTCTTCTACAACTCCAGCACCACTCCATTATGAGGCTCCTACAACAACAGCATCCATCCTTCCACCAATGTCTCCTATAACATCAGCAACAAATCATGAAGATGTCTCGACTGTCACAATATTCTATGATCCTGAAAACAACTCTGCCTACAATTCAGAAGGTGCTGCTCCCATCAGGGCACCAGTCACAATTTATTATGATCCGCAAACTATCACAACTCCTTCTGCAGCTGCAGTCAGTCCAGTCACTATCACGGTGCCTGGACCAGTACCCTATGAAAGCAGTAATGCTATCCCCTGGCATTACGGCTCTGACCTGTACTGTGAAGGACAAAGAATCACTTTTGAATCATCAACCCCTGCACCACAAATTGACAATGTGGGAGGAGGCGGAGGCTTCACTCGAAGCGGACGTCTTTTCGCTCCACAAATTCAGAGACCCACTGCTGAAGCAGAAGCTGCTGCCAAGGCAAAAGGAAAAAGCTTGGTGCAGGAAGAGCAGACTGTTAAAGAAGCCTTGAAGACACCCTTTGACCAAGAGGTTGATGAGTTCATGCGAATCATAAAAAAGAGTGATTATAAAATAGTGGATCAGCTTCATCAGACGCCTTCCAAGATCTCAATCCTATCATTGCTTATGTGCTCCGAAGCCCATCGGAATGCACTACTCAAAGTCTTGCACGCAGCTTACGTGCCCGAAGAGATCACTGTCAATCAGCTGGAAGCTGTAGTTGGAAATGTTAATGCTAGTCACGGACTAGGGTTCACCAATACTGATTTGACAACGGAAGGCCGCAACCATAACAAAGCCTTGCACATAACCATGGAATGTAAAGGCGCTGTCCTTTCCCATGTGCTGGTAGACACAGGGTCGTCCCTCAATGTCTTACCTAAAAAGGCCCTGGTGAAGATAGAATACGATGGATTGGCATTGAGACCCAGCAACCTGGTGGTAAGAGCCTTTGATGGTTCAAAGAGATCGGTTCTGGGAGAGATTGAATTGCCCATAACGATTGGCCCGCAGACCTTCAAAACTACCTTCTACGTGATGGATATACAGCCTGCCTACAGCTGTCTATTGGGTAGGCCATGGATTCACGCCGCTGGCGCCGTGACCTCTACCCTTCACCAGAAGTTAAAATACGAGTGGGAGGGTCAAATCGTTACAATCTGTGGAGAAGAGGATATTTTTGTCAGCCACCTGGCTACCTATAAGTACATTGAGATGGATGGGGAGATCCATGAAACAATGGGCCAGGGGTTCGAAGCCTTGAATGTGAATGAAACATCTGCTGTGCCTGGTACTTCAATGTCATCATACCAACAAGCCCGGAAGGTTGTTGAGGGAGGAAACGCCCAAGGCTGGGGAAAACTGCTATCGGTGGAGAAGAAAGAAGACAGATTTGGGTTGGGTTACAAACCAACTCAACAAGATCAAGCAACGGCTGCGAAAGAGCCCAATTTTGTGAGTGGGGGGATGCTCACCCCTGATGCTATCAATTGTCTGGAAGACGAGCTGGAAGAAGAACGCAACCTGGAAAGCTGGATTCGTCCAAAGATCCCGGGGAGCAGTATCTCAAACTGGTCTTCCCAGGAAATTATAAGAGTTACTCATGCAGAGTAATTATTATTTCCTGTATTTTTATAGCATGCATCAAAGTCTTGCATCTTGCCCAAGATGACAAGACTCATTTTGTAATCGGGCCATCTGTACTTTTTGTGCAAACAAGATTAATCGATGAAATATCAGACATCTTTTTGCAAATGAGTCTTTTTCTTTTTCGCTCACTGTTTTTCCATTTTTCTTTTTGTACAAAAAATAAATGGCAGTGTTTTCAAAATGACAACTTTATTTCACTTTTCTAAAACAAGATTAAAATCAAATCACTAAAATGAACAAACTGAACCCTTGCAGAGTGTGCCTTCCGGACAACACCGACAACAGCACGGCTATGACTTCGTATGACTTTGACAATCCAATCAATCAAGCTGATGAAGGGGTTGAAGAAGAATATGAGCTTCCTGAAGAGCTAGCCAGGTTGTTAAGACAAGAGGAAAAGGTTATTACTCCTCACCAGGAGGAGGTTGAAGTGATCAATCTTGGTACAGACGAAGACGTGAAAGAGGTTAAAATCGGGGCCTGCCTGCAAGACTCAGTGAAGAGACAACTGATTGATCTGCTTTGAGAATATGTGGACGTGTTTGCTTGGTCTTACCAAGATATGCCAAGGTTGGATACCGATATTGTCGTGCACAAGCTGCCTTTGAGAGAAGAATGCCCGCCAGTTAAACAGAAACTACGCCATACTCGTCCAGACATGGCTATGAAAATCAAGGAGGAGGTACAAAAGCAATGGGACGCCGGGTTCCTTGCTGTGACTAGCTATCCACCGTGGGTTGCTAATATAGTACCTGTGCCTAAGAAAGACGGCAAAGTAAGAATGTGTGTTGACTACCGGGATCTGAACAGAGCCAGCCCGAAAGATGACTTCCCATTACCTCACATTGATGTATTGGTAGATAATACGGCTCAGTTCTCGGTATTCTCCTTCATGGATGGATTTTCAGGATACAATCAGATTAAGATGTCACCTGAAGACATGGAGAAGACAACCTTTATCACACCCTGGGGCACGTTCTGCTACAAGGTAATGCCATTTGGGCTCAAGAATGCTGGTGCAACATATCAACGGGCTATGGTAACATTATTCCATGATATGATCCATAAGGAAATCGAGTGTTATGTGGATGACATGATTGCCAAGTCCCTTACTGAAGAAGATCACCTGGTAAATCTACTGAAGTTATTCAAGCGTCTGAGGAGGTACCAATTGAAGCTGAACCCCAACAAATGCACATTCGGGGTGCGATCTGGTAAGCTGTTGGGTTTTATTGTGAGCGAGAAAGGGATTGAAGTTGACCCTGATAAAGTCAAAGCCATCCAAGAGATGCCTGCACCAAAAACTGAGAAAGAAGTTCGAGGGTTCTTAGGTCGATTGAACTACATCTCGCGGTTCATATCTCACCTCACAGCAACCTGCGAACCCTTGTTCAAACTACTGAGAAAAGAACAAACGGTCAGGTGGAATGAAGACTGCCAAAGGGCTTTTGACAAGATCAAGGAATACCTACAAGAGCCTCCAATCCTTATGCCTCCAGTTGAAGGAAGACCGCTGATAATGTACCTGACAGTATTAGAAGAGTCAATGGGGTGTGTGCTGGGCCAGCATGACGAGTCTGGTCGAAAAGAGTATGCAATATACTACCTAAGCAAAAAGTTTACCGACTGTGAACAACGTTATTCACTGCTCGAGAAAACTTGTTGTGCTTTAGCGTGGGCTGCTCGCCGACTGAGACAGTATATGTTGACCCACACTACTTTGTTGATATCAAAAATGGACCCAGTCAAGTACATTTTCGAGAAGCCAGCACTTACCGGACGGGTTGCAAGATGGCAGATGATTCTCACAGAATACGACATCCAGTACACCTCTCAGAAAGCCATCAAGGGCAGTGTACTATCTGAATATCTGGCTGAGCAACCCATTGATGATTACCAGCCTATGAGATTTGACTTCCCTGATGAAGACATCATGTTCATAAAAGGAAAAGATCATGAAGAGCCTGTTCACACTGAAGGGCCTGACCCAGAAGAAGAATGGACTATGATGTTTGACGGGGCTGTTAACATGAATGGTCGTGGCGTTGGTGCAGTACTCATTACACCCAAAGGAGTTCACATGCCTTTCTCGGCAAAACTCACTTTCAACTGCACTAACAACGAAGCTGAATACGAAGCTTGCATTATGGGTCTTGAGGAAGCCATTGACCTCAAGATCAAGACGTTGACCGTGTTCGGAGATTCAGCTTTGGTAATCAATCAGACCAACGGCAAATGGTACACCCACCAAGATCATCTGATACCTTACAGGGATTATACAAGGAGGTTATTGACTTTCTTTACAACAGTCAAGCTTGAGTATATCCCTCGGGACGAGAATCAGTTCGCAGATGCTCTGGCCACCATTTCATCCATGATCAAAGTTCAAGCTGCCAACTTTGCGCCTCAGATCTCAGTGTCCAGACTCGACAGACCAACATATGTATTTGCAGCAGATGTTGTCAAAGACGATAAGCCTTGGTTCCATGACATTAAGTGCTTCTTGGAGGATCAAACATACCCACCTGGGGCATCTTCCAATGATAAGAAGACTTTGAGAAGGCTTGCTGGTAGTTTCTTTCTGAACACTGATGGTTCCCTGTACAAGAGAAACTTTGATATGGTACTCCTCAGATGCGTTGATAAGACAGAAGCAGATTTGTTGATGCATGAAGTGCACGAAGGATCTTTTGGTACCCATGCCGGAGGGCATGCCATGGCTAAGAAATTGTTGAGATCAGGCTATTACTGGATCACAATGGATACAGACTGTTGTGCCTACGCCAGAAAATGCCATAAATGCCAGATTTATGCAGATAAGGTGCATGTGCCTCCCAATCCTCTGAACATCATGTCTTCACCATGGCCCTTTGCCATGTGGGGCATTGACATGATTGGCAAGATCGAGCCGACTGCTTCGAACGGCCACAGATTCATCCTGGTTGCCATTGACTATTTCACCAAGTGGGTCGAAGCCGCTTCCTATGCAAACGTTACAAGGCAAGTGGTAGCCAGATTTCTGAAGAGAGATATCATCTGTCGATATGGAGTTCCCGAGCGAATCATTACTGATAATGGTTCCAATCTAAACAACAAAATGATGGCAGAGCTGTGCCGGGACTTCAAGATCCAACATCACAATTCTTCTCCTTACAGGCCAAAGATGAATGGCGCTGTTGAGGCAGCAAATAAAAATATCAAGAAGATTGTGCAGAAGATGGTAGTCACTTATAAAGACTGGCATGAAATGCTACCGTTTGCCTTGCATGGGTACCGCACGTCAATCAGAACATCCACTGGGGCAACACCGTATCAGCTTGTGTATGGTATGGAAGCAGTCCTACCTGTTGAAGTTGAATTACCCTCTCTCCGGGTACTAATGGATGTTAGGCTGAATGAAGCAGAATGGGTTAGGGCCCGATTTGAACAACTGAGTCTGATTGAAGAGAAAAGATTGGCTGCAATCTGTCATGGGCAGTTGTATCAGAAAAGAATGAAGAAGGCCTTCGATCAGAAAGTCAGGCACCGAGAGTACCAAGTAGGAGATCTTGTGCTGAAAAGAATCCTCCCTCCGCATACAGACCACAGGGGCAAATGGACTCCGAATTATGAAGGACCATTTGTAGTAAAGAAAGTTTTCTCTGGTGGAGCACTGATGCTCAGCACCATGGATGGTGAAGATTTCCCGTCCCCTGTAAATTCAGATGCAGTTAAAAAATACTTCGCATAAAAATGACCCGCTGGACATAAAAACAGAATGTAAGTCCAGGCAAAAATAGGGCATCCCGGCGAGTCAAAAACAGAATAAAAGACTCGGGCAAAAGTAAGGGAAAATAAAAAATGTACACCCGCTGAGCTTAAAAGCCGCATTGGACAGCTCAGGCAAAAATGGGTATCCCGATGGATTGAAAACCCGAAAGGGCGATCCATGCAAAATAAGGGAATAAGCGAACAAATGCATTCTGAATTCGTCTGTATCACTTACAACTTGGTAAGCCTCGAAAGGATCAAGCTCCAATCAGAATCAATATTCTTCAAAAAGCAAGATGAGAAGAACGTCAGAAGTCATACGAGTCATAGCGAGAGAGGAAGCTCCTTAAAGCGTCATCAACACTGCCAGCATTTTGTTTCTCAATTTGTAACAATCTCCTCATTTCAGGGGATATGTTCCGTTGACTGTATCTCGCCAATTCAGGGCAAATGAATTAATAAAATCAGATTTTCAGTCATGTCTCGTTTTGTACATATTATTTGCAAAAATGTCTGATGTCTTAAAAGAAAAAACTGATTGCATAAGAATACAGATGCTTATCTTCAAATAAAAACATGCTTGCAGGAAATATGCTTACTCTCAGAAGTATCCTAACTCCTATGACGGAATCCAGTAAAGGATACCTCGGGATTATCTTGTGCGTTTCTCTATCTTTTTCAGGATTGCAGGTATCCAGAACGCAACTTGGGGCATGAAAACTTTATCCCAGCAAGCTGGCAAATCAACACCCAATTTTAGCACCCGAAGTGCCCTATCCCCGGCTGAGTCAGGGATCCTCTTCAATAGAATCCTTAGGGAGGTCTCCCAATGACTTCTCTTTCTCCCCAGCCGAGTTGCCTTTTTATCCTCAGCCGGAGCACAAAAGTCAGGGAACCATCTCCCCACAGAGTTCCAGCCTCTATCCGGAAGAGCAGTGCATAGAAGATCACAACAGAGTGAAGAAAGCTTCTACAAACCCCAGCTGGGTCTCTCATTCATAAGGATAGGTCTCTCAGTGACCCGAATCCCCAAGCAGATACATCTCCTCAGATCTGCCAATGTTCTCCTCCCCAGCTGGGATGTCTGCTACAAACGGATCGACCAAAGGTCTTCGCGGCAACGGGACCCGGATCCCGGTTTGGTATCTTTGCACAATCATAGCATTCGCATCATATTCACCCACAAAGCGTAGCATTCCGTCTAGTACGGAGCATTACGGCAAAAATCCAACACATAGCATAATCATAAGCCATGTTTTGAATCAGCTCTTGTGACCAGTAACCATTCATCAGAATGCAGAATACTTTCCCCCAGAGTCCCCACCAGAGTCCCAGCAAAAGCAGCTGCCTCACAAATCACAAACACCAGTATATACTCATTTTGACACCCGTCTGTGTCATCACTTCCCCAGTAAAGTCACCTAAACACTCCTTACAAACAAAACCACTCGTATTACAGATACCCTTTTTTGACACCCATCTGTGTCATCACCAGCAGAAAGCCGAAGACATCCTCTTTGCACTCACATGCACCTATATATAATCCTTTGACACCCGTCCGTGTCATATCCCCAGCACAGTCATCTACACTTTGTACATCCGATATTTGTTCATATTATACTTTTCCCTCTTGACACTCGTCCGTGTCACTCTCCCCAGCAGATAAACACTCATCTATACAATACTCATACTCATCACTCATGTTACACCTATACAGATACTCATCCGTATCTTGTATATACCATTCATATCCCCACAGATTCGACTTTGGTCCTTGTTCTTTGTTAACCAGATGGTACTCGTCCGTATCATCATCTCAGAACATGTGTCAAGCGTTTGTTTCTACATGATACTCGTCTGTATCATAGTCTTAAGGATGCTCGTCCGCATCTTTAATCCATACACCGTGTCGAACACTTATGTCTTCTTGAATATAGACACTCGTCCGTGTCTACTATTCCCCAGAAGAGTCCCTTCAGATGCAACACTCGTCCGTGTTCTTTGTTAACCCGTTGATACTCGCCCGTATCATCATCTCTGAACATGTGTCAGTTTGTTTCTACCCGATACTCGTCCGTATCGTAGTCTTAAGGATGCTCGTCCGCATCTTTAATCTATACACGAATACCTAAACACTTATACCCTTTATTTCTTGGATATAAACACTCGTCCGTGTTTACTACTCCCCAGTAGATCACCAGCAAACAATTTTCCTTCTTATCTAACACTCGTCCTGTGTTGTGATAGATCTTGAGAGCAGCCGTACCCTGCTAGGTGGTCGTCCTCCGCCTCTTGATGGTCGTCCTCCATCATGCTCATCCGATGGCCGTCCCCATCGTTGATTTTAGCAGCCGTCCCCTGCTAGGTGGTCGTCCTCCACCCATTGATGATCGTCCTTCATCATTTTATCCAATGACCGTCCCCATTGTTGATCTTTGGTTATCTGACATTCGTCCTATGTCATGATAAACCCTGAGAGCAGCCGTCCCCTGCTGAGTGGTCGTCCTCCACTTCTTGATGGTCGTCCTCCGTCATGCTCGTCCGATGGCCGTCCCCATCGTTTACCTTTTATCCGATGGCCGTCCCCATCGTTGATATTTTCGGCAGCTGTACCCTGCCAGGTGGTCATCCTCCACCTTTGATGGTCGTCCCCATCATAATTCCTTTATTCCCCGACAGAGCAGCCGTCCCCTGCTAGGTGATCGTCCTTCACCTTTGATGGCCGTACCCCATCATCTGTTTATTTCATTTATTCTTTAACCCGATGGCCGTCCCCGTCGTGGTCCCTTTTCCTTTTCTTTTAGCCCGATGGCCGTCCCCATCGTCGGTTACCTTGCTTTATGAACTTGATGGTCGTCCCCATCATGTTTCATCGATTCCCAGAGAATCTTACGTTATCTTGATGGCCGTCCCCGTCATAATTTGATTTTCCCCAGCCAGTCGGCCGTCCCCGTCTTGGCTTTACCCTTTTATCCCTAGCATGTCGGCCGTCCCCGTCATCGCTTTACTTCACGCTTTTCCCAGCATGTCGGCCGTCCCCGTCATTGCTGTTCACCCAGCAGTCGTCCTCTGCTCGACGGTCGTCCTCCGTCACCCACACTTTACAATGCTTTATTTTTCTTTTGCAATCTATATCCCTTTTCTTCTTCATTCTGTGAGTGCAAATTTTGGACTGTCCTTGATATTCAACCACAAGTTATCTTGTTTGCCTGATAAGCCGTTGCTTACATCCTGCACAGCTAACTCATGATTGAATAGGGGCAGCTGTAAACACCCCAAATTTGCCCTCACCCATTCACACCATGGCTTGTGATCATTTCATATGCATAAACACAATCATATCATCTCATATCTCAACTTTGAGTCACTGCATAGTTTCTAAGTCATCTGCACCTAGGGTTTGTGATCTGAGCAATCCAAGAGCCTCTTGAGCCACTCCAAAGACTACCAATCACTTCAAAGGGATCCATGTGTGTTCTTATATCATATTACATCCTCTCAAAGTCAAGAATGCCAAAGGATCACAGGAACTGAGGTTTGCATGGAAGCAGAGCCAGGCTAGACTGCACAGTTGACCTAAAATTAGGGTTTTGGTTTCAGAGGCCATAACCCCAAATTTCTTGGTCATTCTTGTTTCCATTGGTCTCTATATGGTATAGGGAGTATGCATATCAATTTTCATGAAGAAATTCCATGGGGAAGTCATCTGATCAAGGGTTGACTTTCTAGACAAGTCAGTGCAAAATCAGGGCATCTGAGGCCCCCAATGACCCAACCAATGGGTGATCTTCATCATTTTGAGTGTATATGATCTTTATTTGATCATGGAAGAAGGTTGAAGTTCACAAAAATCAAGAATTTGGAGTTTTTGCAAATGTTGACTTTTTGGGCATGGTTGACTTTTCAAGAATGTGTCATTTTAGGTCACTTTTCAAGCCTTGATTCTTGATCCAAAAATGCTTCAAATGGGAAAACTTTGGTCATGAAAGTTGTAGAATACATCTTTCCCTTTTCAAAAAGTACAAGAACATGATCTAATTCTTCTTGGATCAAAAGTTATGGTGTGACAAAGTTGGCAAGAATCATTGATTTTTAAGACATGCACCAAATGGAAACTTTGCAAAATCATGAACCAAGGCTGTTTGTAACCTCTAGTTGACATCAAACCATGACACAAACATTCCATGAGCTCTAAAAGTCAGGATTGAACCAAGAATTCTCATGTTTCATGGCTTGTGGAATGAGAAAGTCACATGTGAACCAAAGTTGCACCAACTTGCAAAACTCATGATCATTCTTTCTACCACTTGCCACATTGGATGCTGAGCTTTGCTAGCCCTTCCCCTCACCCTTGCTGCGCCAGCCCCATGCTTGTACTAGCCTAGAACCAAGCCATACCTCTCTTACACAAAGAGTGGACTTTTGGCAAAAGTGAACTTACCAATCAATAAAGGCCATGTCAAATCATCTGACCTATAGGATTATTTTATACTATCCTTTAGCAAGCCAAACACATCAAGAAGCAAGGCTGAAACACTCCCTAAGATCACATACTCAAAATCACTCCATTTGGCAAAACTCTTCGAAACTCTCTGCCCAGCTCACAAACACTCAAGAAAACTTCACACATCAACTCACCATGCCTTATTGAGTAGAAACCAGCAAAGAACCAGGCCTGAAACAAGCCATAACATCACTTCACCATTTTCACCCCAAGCTGCAGTTTCCTTCGAAACACCTTCCACAGCTCACAAACATCCAAACAAACTTCACAAACCTTCTCCACTCATCATCTGGACCACAAACAACCCTTCACCCTTGCCAGAAACAGCCTGAATCACCATTGCCATTTTCAACTGGGCTTGAGCAGAAGTTGTCCAAACTCTTCATCCAGCCAACATAAATTTCTCCTAAGCATTCAAGCATCATCAAGAGGTCATAAGGAGTGGATTTCACCAAAGGAGGAGGTCAGAAACTTGCTGGAGTGAAAGCTTCGAATCTCAGGTAGCTCAAGAACTTTTTTTCCAGAAATGGATTTTTAAGTTCTAAACTTGTTCTATATGTCTTCCTGATCATGAATATGCCTTTAGTTTTGAAAATAGTGATGAAATGAGAATTTAATTGCTCTCTGAAACCTTTTTGCCCTAACTCTTGTTTGCTTCGATTCAGCCATTCCAGGAAGAATAAATTTGTTTTGATTGGGGGTTTTGGTTCGTGAGTGAGTGGGAATCATTTCCATGCTTTTAGATTTCATTTTAGTGAGCTAGGGTGAGATTTGGCATTTCTCAGGGAAGGTGCTGGCCGGAGAAGACGACCGGAAGTCTTCTCCGGCAGCCTGAAAGTCATTAGCCATTTAATTAGGGTTAGGGCAAATTTCAAATGTGGACCCTTGGATCAGGCTTCCCGCGCGCGTGTGTGTGGTCTGGATCATGTCATTAGTTCTTAATTAGGATTAATTTATTTAATTAATTGAAATTAAGAGGTTTGAATCTCAGCCTTTGATCTGCGCGCGCAGTTAACAAGGCTTTCCCCAGACTCAATCCTGGCCTCTCCTTCTGATTACTTCTCCTTTTATTTGTTTTTATTTCATTTTTTTTTCATTTAACTTGCATAATTTATTAAAAATAGTAAAATTTGTCTAAAAATTATGAAACTTTTTCTCAAAAGTTTTAATAATTTTTATGACACAAAAATATTTTCATTTTTATTTTTATCATTACAAAAGTATTTTTAAATATTTAAAATATTATTTTTAATTGATTAATGGAAATTAATTTATTAAAAATACTTTTAGGTATTTAAAAATCACCAAAAAATTCATGAAATGTTCTAAGACATTTAGAAACATTGTCCAACCTTCAAACCAAATTTCTTTTTTGATCTTGATGCATTTTAAGAATTTCTCATTGAATAAAAATCATTTTTATGCATTAATTTGATCCAAAGTTCAAAAAATCATTTCTGCCTATCCATGAAGAGTTGGACATTGATTCTTCTTGCATTGCATTGTGTTTAGCATGTAGTTTTTGAGATAAAATGGCCATGATTTGATTCCTCATTTTCAATTTGTTTGATAATTTTCTTGTTTAGGAACCCTAAAAACCCTAATAACTTGTAAAATTCATATCTTGGGTTAGGTTAGGAGTTGAGACCTCTCCTTTGGGCATTGGTTTAGTATAAGATTAGGGGTCTTTTTAGTGGCATTTTCCATTTTTTATCTTAGGGTTTGCTTCTGTTTTTGGTTTTTGATTGATGAATGATTCATAAACCCTAATTTGGGCTTCCATGTGCATCCATCTTGCATTCTCTTGCATAACATGACTTGCCATGACATTTCAAGCATCCATTTGATTCATTTGACATCATAAGACATATTGAAAGCATGTTTGATCATTGCATCATGTATTTGCCATGTTGTATGCCATGGGCACTTCATAACTTTTTCATGTATGTTCATGTGCTCTAACTTGCTCCATTTGCATTCATGAACTTGTATGATCATTTCCATGTGCTGCCTCTTGTTTGTAGCATCTCATAGCATCATTAGCATCATGTAATTGCTTCTGGTTTTGTTTCTCATCATGTCATCTCATCCCATTTTGCATTGCATTGCATTCCTTTTCTAACCTTTCAGGTGGTAAGTGACTTTGAGAAGTGAATTTGCCTTCACTTCTCATAACTTTTCATTTCATCTCTCTTGCATCCATGCTGCATTTTTGTATGTGTTTGAGATTGAGCTTGCTCATTCTTCTCCTTCCCACTTTCTTTCTTCAAGTGACTTGACTTCTTGAATGAAGCAAGTTGCTTTGCTTCTCTTGATCCTTTCATCTGCTTCCTGGTGGTTCTATTGAAGATCTTCTTTTGCAAACCTCACAAACCTTAGGAACAACCAAGCATGACAATGATTAGGGTTTTGATTAGTCCCCCCTCATAGTTTTACCTTTGTGTCTCTTTTGAGTCTTCTCTTCTCATCTCATAATCAGGGACTAAACCCTAAAGGCTTTAAGGCTTTGTGATTAAGCTTATGCCTGCATCCTTCTCTTAGGATGGAGTGTATAACTTTAATCCTAAGTGTTAAACCCTTAATGTGTTTAACTCCTTTAATCAATTCACTTAATAATCACCAAGACATCAAGCTTGTAACTTGGGCCTTGCATTAGGGTTCTAATTCTTCCTTAAATGGTTAAGAAGGACTAACCCTAGTGTTAATGGACAAGTCCCCCTCAGGTTGTCTTACAAACCATAAAAATCATTTCATCATCATATCATTAAATAAAATTCATCTTAATAAAGGCTTTGTTTTGTCATGAGTTTAATCCCTAATCATGGATTAAGTTGAGGAGCTTTCCTCAGCTTAAACATTCTCATCTATTATCCTTCTATTAGGATGGTGTAATGAGTCTGTTTAATCCCTGATTATGGCTTAATCTCATTACTTAACACTAAACAAAAACATCAAAAACATCTAAATAATCACAAATAGGTCAATGATCTTAATCCTACACCAAAGGTGTTTAAGTGTGAGAATCTGACTTCACACTTAAGGTACTCTCATTACCCCTAAACAGAGGGAAGATGTGATGAGTTTACTAAATCCATTGGTTTAGACTTAAGCTCATTAACTTATGACAAACTTTCAAAAAGCAATAAAAGACTGAAAACTCAAAAACAAACAATAATCGTCTCCTTCAGGATTCTTTTCTCATCTCATTCACTCATAAACGAGAACTTGCTTCTTCCGTCTAATGCAAGACAGTTTGCATCTGTGCCAGACAGATCATACACTTGAGCATAGACTAGCAAGCAGTTCACAAGTCAAGTCACCTTTCAGTCTCTTTGGGTCGAACTACGGTGTTCTGACTTCCTCATTGCACGAGAGGATACGTAGGCATAACCTAACAGTTATCGAACAAAAGTCTCTGTATATTCCCCCTCTTTCCAGCTTCATTCTTTTAGCCTCATGATCTTGAGCATTTCACTCCTGTTCTTACACTGACACTTCACTCATATCACACATCACTTTCTCTTACACTGACACCTGTACATCCTTTTCCAGCTCTTTATGCACAAATTGCACTGACACTACCCCTTTAAAACACAAATCTTTTAAGAGTAGATCCCGTCGAGTACGACGGACAATCTGGGTGCTAATACCTTCCCAGGTTGTAACCAACCCCCTTTCTCAGTCTCTCTGGTTCGCAACCGTCTTATCCATGCCTTTCTAGGTCTATGCAGCATTGCCTTTCCTCCGGGATAAAAATGCCTAGCTGGCGACTCTTTTCTTTTCCAGTGAGTTCACGGCTGTGTGTTCTCATTGTCCCTTTCGCCGACCGTTCGCGTCTGTACCTTTATATGGACTTAGCTTCATTTATCGGGAGCGACAACTTGGCGACTCTGCTGGGGAAAGTAAGATTCTGTAACCAGGGCTTCTGGTTCTTTTTGTGGGTTCCTCCTAGCGCTTGTTTGATTTGTGTTTACTGGGGTGTTATGTGCTTATTTGTGTTTGTGTATTTGTATTTATTTTGTACAGTTTTGTTTATTGCTTTCTTTATAGCTTTATGCATATATTATCATATTATCATACTGTGCTGCTGGCTGGATCTGGTTTTGCTTTGGTAGGTGGGTATTCCATTGAGAGATAAGGTCCTATACCTGGGACCTGAGTGACACCTAGGCTAGAGTGAATCATATTCTTTCCCATTCCATCTCGGTCTGGTGCGGGAATATGAAACACGGTTCAGATATGGGTTTCTTCTTGAGAACTTTGTGTTGCAGATTTCCTGCAATGCTAGGGCTATCTGGGAAGCCTGCTAAGTTTGGATGACCTTTTAGTATTGACCTTCAGAAACTGAGGTGAATTAGAGGAGGAACTTTTATGGTTATTGTAAACACTGTACCTCCGGGTTAGAAGTGTTTACACTTCTCATAACTGATCCAAGTCTGAGGATCCTTGTTTTAGAATACCACCTGTGAGGGGGTTGGGCTGTTTACAGGTTTGCAGGTACCTTGACCTCAGAATACCCTGTTACTTTGCTTGTTAAGAGTACTTCATTTTGGGACAGTTCTTGTGGTTCTACAACCCTGGACATGTGGCTCTTTATTTGAGTCCCCCACCTTGGTTACTGGATTTATAGACCTCCAACTGGGATTCTTGAACACACTTGGACCTATATCAGGGCATTTGATCAGATCCGGCTCAGTCACAGACCCTTGCATATCATTTGCATACATAAACATTGCATCATATTGACATTTGCTTATTTGTGTTTCAGGGTATCCATCTTCATTTGGTTATGGTTTTGACCCCATCTTCAGTACTGACCTATCTTCATCAGCATTTGCTTCAGCTATCTACTTCAGTTATCTGCACCAGCCAATCAGTGGCCCATTCTTCAGTGTTATCATCAGCACCTGTCTTCTACTCAGTCTCAGCATCATGGCTCCTAAAAAGAGTAACATAACCTACCACTTCTTCCAGCCAGAGCTATCTGACATCAGGGGGATTCAGACCCTGATCACTCCAGATCACATACCATTGTTCAGGGAACACTACGGAGATATACTTGATATGGTTATGGACCTGGACCCTTCACAGAGAAGCCTGATCCACACTTGCATTCAGTTCTATGATCCCCCACTGAGATGCTTCACTTTTCAGGACTTTCAGCTAGGCCCTCTATTGGAAGAATACTCATCATTGGTTGGTATGCCTATCAGGGGTGGAATCCCTTTCAACCCTGAGATGGTCTTTCCTGGTAATGGGGAAGTAGCAAAGGCTTTGCATCTGGAACCTGTCCTAATTGAGCAGCATATGACTTCTAAAGCTGGAATCCCTGGCTTCCATCTGGATTTCCTGATCTCTCAAGCTACCCTGAAAGCTTCTTTAGGAGAGTGGAAAGCTGTTTGTGCCTTGTTGGCTTTGAGCATATATGGAATTGTGTTGTTTGCAGATGAGCCTCGATTCATTAGCAAGAATGCAATCCATCTGTTCATCTTGAAGAACCCAGTGCCCACTTTATTGGGGGATCTCTACTATTCAGTGCATCAGAGGAATGAAAAGCAGAGGGGGAGATTAGTGAGGTGTTGTGCTCCATTATTCCATATTTGGCTTCTCAGGCATCTGCCCAGGACAGATGCATTTTTGAATCCTTATCAGCAGAGCAACTGGGCTAAGAGACTCACTGCTCTAACTTCAGCCGATATCAGATGGTGCACTCAAAGCACCAAGGGTAGGGACATCATCACCAGCTGTGGGAATTTCCCCAATGTGCCCCTAATAGGAGTTAAGGGTAGTATCAATTACAACCCTCTGCTGTTCAAGAGGCAACTAGGCTATGCACTGGTCCACACTCCCAAGGCACAGGACTTGGTTGAGACTCTCTATTGTGAGAACAAGATTAATCTGGCTATTGTTAGGCAGGCAGCCTGGGCTTGGGATAATGTTCAATCCAAGGGAATAACCATTTTGGGGAAGTGCAACAATGTGGCATCAGCACAATATTATGAATGGTCCCGTGCCAGGGCCCAATTCTCTGGGATGCCCTTTACTATAGAAGATATGCCTGAATCATCTTCAGCACCACCTGCCACTGTCAGTTTGGAGGAGTTTGAGAGTTTGAAAGAAAGAAATGAGAAGTTAACTCAAGCTTTGTAGAAGACCCTCCGGGAAAGGAGTGATGGTATGAGGGAGGTTGAAAGATTGGAGAAGTTGAGAGTGGAGCATCTGGTTAAGATCGAGAAGTCTGGGGATTATATCAAAAAGTCTAAAGCTGGAGAACAGATCCTAAAGAATGCTTGCAAAGAAGCCCAGTTCCAGAGAGCAAGGACAGACTTGTATTTGAAGGAGAGTCAAGCCCGGTGGGTCAGGATCACCGAGGCTCGTACCCTGGAGGACAAGAGAGTTCAAGACAAGATGGAGCAACTGGAAGCTAGTGCAAAAGAACAGCAAGAAGCCCTGGCAGCAGCCCAGAGGGAGATATCAGAGCTAAAGATCAAAGCTGGGGTGAAGAGGTCAAAAGACCAAAGTCAGCACAAGAAGCTAGCAGCAACTGTTATCACCCGGAATCTCCTCATCAGGAATCTCACGGAGCGTCCGGCTGATCCTGTGACCGAAGCACTTCTCAAGGAAGTTCGTGAGGATGAGTTTGGTCTTGGTGTCTGACCATTTGTTTGTTGTTGCTTTCATTCCGTGTACTTTTATTTTCCTGTAATGTATTTTGACCCCTCAGAGGGCTTGTATTTGTAAACAAACTATGTACCCTTTTGCTTTTGTAATATATGTATTAGTTTGTTCCATCCGGGTTTCACTTCAAAAGCAACATCCACAACATCTTCAAGGGTCTGGAAGGGTCAAAACTGAATGCCAAACCGGATACCTTGAAAACAAATAGGCATACTGCATTGCATGCTAACACTTTTGTTTGTTTTGTAGGTTTTTGTTTTATTGCCACTAACTCTGTTGTGATGTTCAGGAACTATTGCTCGACGCCGGGTATTTCCCCTCAATCGTCCGCACCATTATCCAACCCGTAACAATCTTCCGGGCATTCAAATGGATCAGATGCAGCAGGACCTTACTGAGGTCAGAAATCAAATGGCAAACGAAAGGCTAGAAATGAGGAATCAAATGACTCAGTTTATGGAAGTGATGAACAACATGGCTCAGAGCCAGGAAAGATTGAGGGCCATGGTGGAAAGGCAGAATCAAGAAGATCCACATATAGGGACTGCCGGCACCAGCAACAATGAAAGGGTCCAACCTCATGTAAATCCCCCTGTATTTGGACCGCACCTCCATCCTGAGGTCAATATTCCTGCAAATGTTCAAGGGACTGCCACCGCAGCTAGGGTACTTCAAGAAGACCCCCAAGAGGACCAGTTCACGGTAATGGGTGTTGGGGAAGAGGCTTATGATAGGAGGTTGGATGAGATAGCTGAGAAGTTGAGGTCCTTAGAGTCTCAAAACTCTTTGGGATTCGATGTCATGGATATGGGCTTGGTAGACGGGGTCAGGATTCCCCACAAGTTTAAGCCTCCATGCTTTGAAAAGTATTATGGGACTTCCTGCCCCCGGACTCATTTACAATCATTTCTGGGGAGGCTGAAGGCCTATAATATGGATGAGAAGCTCTGGATGTTCTATTTCGAAGACAGCTTGACAGGAGCTTCAAGAGAATGGTACTCTCACTTGACAAGGGCAACTATTAGATGCTGGAAGGACCTGGCAGAGGCCTTCATCAGACAGTATCAGTACAACTTAGATATGGCACCCAACAGGACCCTCCTAATGGGAATGTCACAGTCGTCAAGGGAAAGTTTCCGAGAATATGCCCAGAGATGGAGGCAATTGGCTGCTGCTGTTCAACCACCTATGTCTGAAAGGGAGATGGCAGATATGTTCATGAACACCCTTCAGGGGACATATATTGACAGGCTGGCTGCTTTCTCTTCCACTAGCTTTGCGGATGTTGTCATAGCCGGGGAAAGAATTGAAAGCCTATTGAAGATGGGTAAGATCTCAGACAACGGTGCAAGCTCGTCCAGTAGTACAAGAAAGCCTTTTGCAGGCCCGAGAAGAACTGGCGAGACCAATGCCATTCACGCCAACAGGGGCAGGCCCCAATATGTTCACAGATCAGTGGCAGCAGTCACCATTCCTGCTCCAGCTCATCCTCAAACAGTTTATCAACCTCCGCAACAAAACTATCAACAACAACCTCAGTATCACCAACAGAATCAGTATCCTCCGAGAAATTACAACAACAGCAACACCAACAATAACAGTCAGCAAAGGCCATTCCAACAGAGGCCATCTCAAGCTAATAGGGTAATCGATCCGATCCCTATGCCATATGCTACTCTGCTGCCACAACTCCTGAAACTCAACCTAGTTGAGCTAAGGACGTTGGCACCTCCAGATCCCAACAGTCTACCCAGGAATTATGATTCCAATGCCAGATGTGCCTTCCATTCAAATGCACCTGGCCACAGTACAGAAAAGTGCAGAGCCCTGCACATGAAGGTACAAGACCTGGTAGACTCGAAAGCTCTAAATTTCGCACCACCACCCAATGTCAATAAGAACCCCATTCCAAACCACGGTGGTCCCAGAATTAACGCTATTGAAGAAGACAAGCCGTCTTATTTAATAACCAGTGTGGGTCAAATCCGGACACCGTTGGTAGAAATTAAGGCTCAGCTCCTCGAATGTCAAATGTTCCCGGGGTGTGAGTTGGGGTGTGCTTACTGCAACATCTCAGTAAATGGGTGCGATAATTTGAGGAATGGCATAGACGGTCTCATTCAGAGTGGCCAACTTCAGATCACCACATCATTTCCTACAAATCCAGCAATCTCATCAGCAACAACTCCAGAACCTCCTACAACTGCAACAACCATTGTCCCTGACAATTCTTCGGTTTCATCAACAAGTACTTCATCTATTATCTCAACTGATCAGTTATCAACAAATTTTTCTTCTACAACTCCAGCACCACTCCATTATGAGGCTCCTACAACAACAGCATCCATCCTTCCACCAATGTCTCCTATAACATCAGCAACAAATCATGAAGATGTCTCGACTGTCACAATATTCTATGATCCTGAAAACAACTCTGCCTACAATTCAGAAGGTGCTGCTCCCATCAGGGCACCAGTCACAATTTATTATGATCCGCAAACTATCACAACTCCTTCTGCAGCTGCAGTCAGTCCAGTCACTATCACGGTGCCTGGACCAGTACCCTATGAAAGCAGTAATGCTATCCCCTGGCATTACGGCTCTGACCTGTACTGTGAAGGACAAAGAATCACTTTTGAATCATCAACCCCTGCACCACAAATTGACAATGTGGGAGGAGGCGGAGGCTTCACTCGAAGCGGACGTCTTTTCGCTCCACAAATTCAGAGACCCACTGCCGAAGCAGAAGCTGCTGCCAAGGCAAAAGGAAAAAGCTTGGTGCAGGAAGAGCAGACTGTTAAAGAAGCCTTGAAGACACCCTTTGACCAAGAGGTTGATGAGTTCATGCGAATCATCAAAAAGAGTGATTATAAAATAGTTGATCAGCTTCATCAGACGCCTTCCAAGATCTCAATCCTATCATTGCTTATGTGCTCCGAAGCCCATCGGAATGCACTACTCAAAGTCTTGCACGCAGCTTACGTGCCCGAAGAGATCACTGTCAATCAGCTGGAAGCTGTAGTTGGAAATGTTAATGCTAGTCACGGACTAGGGTTCACCAATACTGATTTGACAACGGAAGGCCGCAACCATAACAAAGCCTTGCACATAACCATGGAATGTAAAGGCGCTGTCCTTTCCCATGTGCTGGTAGACACAGGGTCGTCCCTCAATGTCTTACCTAAAAAGGCCCTGGTGAAGCTAGAATACGATGGATTGGCATTGAGACCCAGCAACCTGGTGGTAAGAGCCTTTGATGGTTCAAAGAGATCGGTTCTGGGAGAGATTGAATTGCCCATAACGATTGGCCCGCAGACCTTCAAAACTACCTTCTACGTGATGGATATACAGCCTGCCTACAGCTGTCTATTGGGTAGGCCATGGATTCACGCCGCTGGCGCCGTGACCTCTACCCTTCACCAGAAGTTAAAATACGAGTGGGAGGGTCAAATCGTTACAATCTGTGGAGAAGAGGATATTTTTGTCAGCCACCTGGCTACCTATAAGTACATTGAGATGGATGGGGAGATCCATGAAACAATGGGCCAGGGGTTCGAAGCCTTGAATGTGAATGAAACATCTGCTGTGCCTGGTACTTCAATGTCATCATACCAACAAGCCCGGAAGGTTGTTGAGGGAGGAAACGCCCAAGGCTGGGGCAAACTGCTATCGGTGGAGAAGAAAGAAGACAGATTTGGGTTGGGTTACAAACCAACTCAACAAGATCAAGCAACGGCTGCGAAAGAGCCCAATTTTGTGAGTGGGGGGATGCTCACCCCTGATGCTATCAATTGTCTGGAAGACGAGCTGGAAGAAGAACGCAACCTGGAAAGCTGGATTCGTCCAAAGATCCCGGGGAGCAGTATCTCAAACTGGTCTTCCCAGGAAATTATAAGAGTTACTCATGCAGAGTAATTATTATTTCCTGTATTTTTATAGCATGCATCAAAGTCTTGCATCTTGCCCAAGATGACAAGACTCATTTTGTAATCGGGCCATCTGTACTTTTTGTGCAAACAAGATTAATCGATGAAATATCAGACATCTTTTTGCAAATGAGTCTTTTTCTTTTTCGCTCACTGTTTTTCCATTTTTCTTTTTGTACAAAAAATAAATGGCAGTGTTTTCAAAATGACAACTTTATTTCACTTTTCTAAAACAAGATTAAAATCAAATCACTAAAATGAACAAACTGAACCCTTGCAGAGTGTGCCTTCCGGACAACACCGACAACAGCACGGCTATGACTTCGTATGACTTTGACAATCCAATCAATCAAGCTGATGAAGGGGTTGAAGAAGAATATGAGCTTCCTGAAGAGCTAGCCAGGTTGTTAAGACAAGAGGAAAAGGTTATTACTCCTCACCAGGAGGAGGTTGAAGTGATCAATCTTGGTACAGACGAAGACGTGAAAGAGGTTAAAATCGGGGCCTGCCTGCAAGACTCAGTGAAGAGACAACTGATTGATCTGCTTCGAGAATATGTGGACGTGTTTGCTTGGTCTTACCAAGATATGCCAAGGTTGGATACTGATATTGTCGTGCACAAGCTGCCTTTGAGAGAAGAATGCCCGCCAGTTAAACAGAAACTACGCCGTACTCGTCCAGACATGGCTATGAAAATCAAGGAGGAGGTACAAAAGCAATGGGACGCCGGGTTCCTTGCTGTGACTAGCTATCCACCGTGGGTTGCTAATATAGTACCTGTGCCTAAGAAAGACGGCAAAGTAAGAATGTGTGTTGACTACCGGGATCTGAACAGAGCCAGCCCGAAAGATGACTTCCCATTACCTCACATTGATGTATTGGTAGATAATACGGCTCAGTTCTCGGTATTCTCCTTCATGGATGGATTTTCAGGATACAATCAGATTAAGATGTCACCTGAAGACATGGAGAAGACAACCTTTATCACACCCTGGGGCACGTTCTGCTACAAGGTAATGCCATTTGGGCTCAAGAATGCTGGTGCAACATATCAACGGGCTATGGTAACATTATTCCATGATATGATCCATAAGGAAATCGAGTGTTATGTGGATGACATGATTGCCAAGTCCCTTACTGAAGAAGATCACCTGGTAAATCTACTGAAGTTATTCAAGCGTCTGAGGAGGTACCAATTGAAGCTGAACCCCAACAAATGCACATTCGGGGTGCGATCTGGTAAGGTGCTGGGTTTTATTGTGAGCGAGAAAGGGATTGAAGTTGACCCTGATAAAGTCAAAGCCATCCAAGAGATGCCTGCACCAAAAACTGAGAAAGAAGTTCGAGGGTTCTCAGGTCGATTGAACTACATCTCGCGGTTCATATCTCACCTCACAGCAACCTGCGAACCCTTGTTCAAACTACTGAGAAAAGAACAAACGGTCAGGTGGAATGAAGACTGCCAAAGGGCTTTTGACAAGATCAAGGAATACCTACAAGAGCCTCCAATCCTTATGCCTCCAGTTGAAGGAAGACCGCTGATAATGTACCTGACAGTATTAGAAGAGTCAATGGGGTGTGTGCTGGGCCAGCATGACGAGTCTGGTCGAAAAGAGTATGCAATATACTACCTAAGCAAAAAGTTTACCGACTGTGAACAACGTTATTCACTGCTCGAGAAAACTTGTTGTGCTTTAGCGTGGGCTGCTCGCCGACTGAGACAGTATATGTTGACCCACACTACTTTGTTGATATCAAAAATGGACCCAGTCAAGTACATTTTCGAGAAGCCAGCACTTACCGGACGGGTTGCAAGATGGCAGATGATTCTCACAGAATACGACATCCAGTACACCTCTCAGAAAGCCATCAAGGGCAGTGTACTATTTGAATATCTGGCTGAGCAACCCATTGATGATTACCAGCCTATGAGATTTGACTTCCCTGATGAAGACATCATGTTCATAAAAGCAAAAGATCATGAAGAGCCTGTTCACACTGAAGGGCCTGACCCAGAAGAAGAATGGACTATGATGTTTGACGGGGCTGTTAACATGAATGGTCGTGGCGTTGGTGCAGTACTCATTACACCCAAAGGAGTTCACATGCCTTTCTCGGCAAAACTCACTTTCAACTGCACTAACAACGAAGCTGAATACGAAGCTTGCATTATGGGTCTTGAGGAAGCCATTGACCTCAGGATCAAGACGTTGACCGTGTTCGGAGATTCAGCTTTGGTAATCAATCAGACCAACGGCAAATGGTACACCCACCAAGATCATCTGATACCTTACAGGGATTATACAAGGAGGTTATTGACTTTCTTTACAACAGTCAAGCTTGAGTATATCCCTCGGGACGAGAATCAGTTCGCAGATGCTCTGGCCACCATTTCATCCATGATCAAAGTTCAAGCTGCCAACTTTGCGCCTCAGATCTCAGTGTCCAGACTCGACAGACCAACATATGTATTTGCAGCAGATGTTGTCAAAGACGATAAGCCTTGGTTCCATGACATTAAGTGCTTCTTGGAGGATCAAACATACCCACCTGGGGCATCTTCCAATGATAAGAAGACTTTGAGAAGGCTTGCTGGTAGTTTCTTTCTGAACACTGATGGTTCCCTGTACAAGAGAAACTTTGATATGGTACTCCTCAGATGCGTTGATAAGACAGAAGCAGATTTGTTGATGCATGAAGTGCACGAAGGATCTTTTGGTACCCATGCCGGAGGGCATGCCATGGCTAAGAAATTGTTGAGATCAGGCTATTACTGGATCACAATGGATACAGACTGTTGTGCCTACGCCAGAAAATGCCATAAATGCCAGATTTATGCAGATATGGTGCATGTGCCTCCCAATCCTCTGAACATCATGTCTTCACCATGGCCCTTTGCCATGTGGGGCATTGACATGATTGGCAAGATCGAGCCGACTGCTTCGAACGGCCACAGATTCATCCTGGTTGCCATTGACTATTTCACCAAGTGGGTCGAAGCTGCTTCCTATGCAAACGTTACAAGGCAAGTGGTAGCCAGATTTCTGAAGAGAGATATCATCTGTCGATATGGAGTTCCCGAGCGAATCATTACTGATAATGGTTCCAATCTAAACAACAAAATGATGGCAGAGCTGTGCCGGGACTTCAAGATCCAACATCACAATTCTTCTCCTTACAGGCCAAAGATGAATGGCGCTGTTGAGGCAGCAAATAAAAATATCAAGAAGATTGTGCAGAAGATGGTAGTCACTTATAAAGACTGGCATGAAATGCTACCGTTTGCCTTGCATGGGTACCGCACGTCAATCAGAACATCCACTGGGGCAACACCGTATCAGCTTGTGTATGGTATGGAAGCAGTCCTACCTGTTGAAGTTGAATTACCCTCTCTCCGGGTACTAATGGATGTTAGGCTGAATGAAGCAGAATGGGTTAGGGCCCGATTTGAACAACTGAGTCTGATTGAAGAGAAAAGATTGGCTGCAATCTGTCATGGGCAGTTGTATCAGAAAAGAATGAAGAAGGCCTTCGATCAGAAAGTTAGGCACCGAGAGTACCAAGTAGGAGATCTTGTGCTGAAAAGAATCCTCCCTCCACATACAGACCACAGGGGCAAATGGACTCCGAATTATGAAGGACCATTTGTAGTAAAGAAAGTTTTCTCTGGTGGAGCACTGATGCTCAGCACCATGGATGGTGAAGATTTCCCGTCCCCTGTAAATTCAGATGCAGTTAAAAAATACTTCGCATAAAAATGACCCGCTGGACATAAAAACAGAATGTAAGTCCAGGCAAAAATAGGGCATCCCGGCGAGTCAAAAACAGAATAAAAGACTCGGGCAAAAGTAAGGGAAAATAAAAAATGTACACCCGCTGAGCTGAAAAGCCGCATTGGACAGCTCAGGCAAAAATGGGTATCCCGATGGATTGAAAACCCGAAAGGGCGATCCATGCAAAATAAGGGAATAAGCGAACAACTGCATTCTGAATTCGTCTGTATCACTTACAACTTGGTAAGCCTCGAAAGGATCAAGCTCCAATCAGAATCAATATTCTTCAAAAAGCAAGATGAGAAGAACGTCAGAAGTCATACGAGTCATAGCGAGAGAGGAAGCTCCTTAAAGCGTCATCAACACTGCCAGCATTTTGTTTCTCAATTTGTAACAATCTCCTCATTTCAGGGGATATGTTCCGTTGACTGTATCTCGCCAATTCAGGGCAAATGAATTAATAAAATCAGATTTTCAGTCATGTCTCGTTTTGTACATATTATTTGCAAAAATGTCTGATGTCTTAAAAGAAAAAACTGATTGCATAAGAATATAGATGCTTATCTTCAAATAAAAACATGCTTGCAGGAAATATGCTTACTCTCAGAAGTATCCTAACTCCTATGAAGGAATCCAGTAAAGGATACCTCGGGATTATCTTGTGCGTTTCTCTATCTTTTTCAGGATTGCAGGTATCCAGAACGCAACTTGGGGCATGAAAACTTTATCCCAGCAAGCTGGCAAATCAACACCCAATTTTAGCACCCGAAGTGCCCTATCCCCGGCTGAGTCAGGGATCCTCTTCAATAGAATCCTTAGGGAGGTCTCCCAATGACTTCTCTTTCTCCCCAGCCGAGTTGCCTTTTTATCCTCAGCCGGAGCACAAAAGTCAGGGAACCATCTCCCCACAGAGTTCCAGCCTCTATCCGGAAGAGCAGTGCATAGAAGATCACAACAGAGTGAAGAAAGCTTCTACAAACCCCAGCTGGGTCTCTCATTCATAAGGATAGGTCTCTCAGTGACCCGAATCCCCAAGCAGATACATCTCCTCAGATCTGCCAATGTTCTCCTCCCCAGCTGGGATGTCTGCTACAAACGGATCGACCAAAGGTCTTCGCGGCAACGGGACCCGGATCCCGGTTTGGTATCTTTGCACAATCATAGCATTCGCATCATATTCACCCACAATGCGTAGCATTCCGTCTAGTACGGAGCATTACGGCAAAAATCCAACACATAGCATAATCATAAGCCATGTTTTGAATCAGCACTTGTGACCAGTAACCATTCATCAGAATGCAGAATACTTTCCCCCAGAGTCCCCACCAGAGTCCCAGCAAAAGCAGCTGCCTCACAAATCACAAACACCAGTATATACTCATTTTGACACCCGTCCGTGTCATCACTTCCCCAGTAAAGTCACCTAAACACTCCTTACAAACAAAACCACTCGTATTACAGATACCCTTTTTTGACACCCATCTGTGTCATCACCAGCAGAAAGCCGAAGACATCCTCTTTGCACTCACATGCACCTATATATAATCCTTTGACACCCGTCCGTGTCATATCCCCAGCACAGTCATCTACACTTTGTACATCCGATATTTGTTCATATTATACTTTTCCCTCTTGACACTCGTCCGTGTCACTCTCCCCAGCAGATAAACACTCATCTATACAATACTCATACTCATCACTCATGTTACACCTATACAGATACTCATCCGTATCTTGTATATACCATTCATATCCCCACAGATTCGACTTTGGTCCTTGTTCTTTGTTAACCAGATGGTACTCGTCCGTATCATCATCTCAGAACATGTGTCAAGCGTTTGTTTCTACATGATACTCGTCCGTATCATAGTCTTAAGGATGCTCGTCCGCATCTTTAATCCATACACCGTGTCGAACACTTATGTCTTCTTGAATATAGACACTCGTCCGTGTCTACTATTCCCCAGAAGAGTCCCTTCAGATGCAACACTCGTCTGTGTTCTTTGTTAACCCGTTGATACTCGCCCGTATCATCATCTCTGAACATGTGTCAGTTTGTTTCTACCCGATACTCGTCCGTATCGTAGTCTTAAGGATGCTCGTCCGCATCTTTAATCTATACACGAATACCTAAACACTTATACCCTTTGTTTCTTGGATATAAACACTCGTCCGTGTTTACTACTCCCCAGTAGATCACCAGCAAACAATTTTCCTTCTTATCTAACACTCGTCCTGTGTTGTGATAGATCTTGAGAGCAGCCGTACCCTGCTAGGTGGTCGTCCTCCGCCTCTTGATGGTCGTCCTCCATCATGCTCATCCGATGGCCGTCCCCATCGTTGATTTTAGCAGCCGTCCCCTGCTAGGTGGTCGTCCTCCACCCATTGATGATCGTCCTTCATCATTTTATCCAATGGCCGTCCCCATTGTTGATCTTTGGTTATCTGACATTCGTCCTATGTCATGATAAACCCTGAGAGCAGCCGTCCCCTGCTGAGTGGTCGTCCTCCACTTCTTGATGGTCGTCCTCCATCATGCTCGTCCGATGGCCGTCCCCATCGTTTACCTTTTATCCGATGGCCGTCCCCATCGTTGATATTTTCGGCAGCCGTACCCTGCCAGGTGGTCATCCTCCACCTTTGATGGCCGTCCCCATCATAATTCCTTTATTCCCCGACAGAGCAGCCGTCCCCTGCTAGGTGATCGTCCTTCACCTTTGATGGCCGTACCCCATCATCTGTTTATTTCATTTATTCTTTAACCCGATGGCCGTCCCCGTCGTGGTCCCTTTTCCTTTTCTTTTAGCCCGATGGCCGTCCCCATCGTTGGTTACCTTGCTTTATGAACTTGATGGCCGTCCCCGTCATGTTTCATCGATTCCCAGAGAATCTTACGTTATCTTGATGGTTGTCCCCATCATAATTTGATTTTCCCCAGCCAGTCGGCCGTCCCCGTCTTGGCTTTACCCTTTTATCCCTAGCATGTCGGCCGTCCCCGTCATCGCTTTACTTCACGCTTTTCCCAGCATGTCGGCCGTCCCCGTCATTGCTGTTCACCCAGCAGTCGTCCTCTGCTCGACGGTCGTCCTCCGTCACCCACACTTTACAATGCTTTATTTTTCTTTTGCAATCTATATCCCTTTTCTTCTTCATTCTGTGAGTGCAAATTTTGGACTGTCCTTGATATTCAACCACAAGTTATCTTGTTTGCCTGATAAGCCGTTGCTTACATCCTGCACAGCTAACTCATGATTGAATAGGGGCAGCTGTAAACACCCCAAATTTGCCCTCACCCATTCACACCATGGCTTGTGATCATTTCATATGCATAAACACAATCATATCATCTCATATCTCAACTTTGAGTCACTGCATAGTTTCTAAGTCATCTGCACCTAGGGTTTGTGATCTGAGCAATCCAAGAGCCTCTTGAGCCACTCCAAAGACTACCAATCACTTCAAAGGGATCCATGTGTGTTCTTATATCATATTACATCCTCTCAAAGTCAAGAATGCCAAAGGATCACAGGAACTGAGGTTTGCATGGAAGCAGAGCCAGGCTAGACTGCACAGTTGACCTAAAATTAGGGTTTTGGTTTCAGAGGCCATAACCCCAAATTTCTTGGTCATTCTTGTTTCCATTGGTCTCTATATGGTATATGGAGTATGCATATCAATTTTCATGAAGAAATTCCATGGGGAAGTCATCTGATCAAGGGTTGACTTTCTAGACAAGTCAGTGCAAAATCAGGGCATCTGAGGCCCCCAATGACCCAACCAATGGGTGATCTTCATCATTTTGAGTGTATATGATCTTTATTTGATCATGGAAGAAGGTTGAAGTTCACAAAAATCAAGAATTTGGAGTTTTTGCAAATGTTGACTTTTTGGGCATGGTTGACTTTTCAAGAATGTGTCATTTTAGGTCACTTTTCAAGCCTTGATTCTTGATCCAAAAATGCTTCAAATGGGAAAACTTTGGTCATGAAAGTTGTAGAATACATCTTTCCCTTTTCAAAAAGTACAAGAACATGATCTAATTCTTCTTGGATTAAAAGTTATGGTGTGACAAAGTTGGCAAGAATCATTGATTTTTAAGACATGCACCAAATGGAAACTTTGCAAAATCATGAACCAAGGCTGTTTGTAACCTCTAGTTGACATCAAACCATGACACAAACATTCCATGAGCTCTAAAAGTCAGGATTGAACCAAGAATTCTCATGTTTCATGGCTTGTGGAATGAGAAAGTCACATGTGAACCAAAGTTGCACCAACTTGCAAAACTCATGATCATTCTTTCTACCACTTGCCACATTGGATGCTGAGCTTTGCTAGCCCTTCCCCTCACCCTTGCTGCGCCAGCCCCATGCTTGTACTAGCCTAGAACCAAGCCATACCTCTCTTACACAAAGAGTGGACTTTTGGCAAAAGTGAACTTACCAATCAATAAAGGCCATGTCAAATCATCTGACCTATAGGATTATTTTATACTATCCTTTAGCAAGCCAAACACATCAAGAAGCAAGGCTGAAACACTCCCTAAGATCACATACTCAAAATCACTCCATTTGGCAAAACTCTTCGAAACTCTCTGCCCAGCTCACAAACACTCAAGCAAACTTCACACATCAACTCACCATGCCTTATTGAGTAGAAACCAGCAAAGAACCAGGCCTGAAACAAGCCATAACATCACTTCACCATTTTCACCCCAAGCTGCAGTTTCCTTCGAAACACCTTCCACAGCTCACAAACATCCAAACAATCTTCACAAACCTTCTCCACTCATCATCTGGACCACAAACAACCCTTCACCCTTGCCAGAAACAGCCTGAATCACCATTGCCATTTTCAACTGGGCTTGAGCAGAAGTTGTCCAAACTCTTCATCCAGCCAACATAAATTTCTCCTAAGCATTCAAGCATCATCAAGAGGTCATAAGGAGTGGATTTCACCAAAGGAGGAGGTCAGAAACTTGCTGGAGTGAAAGCTTCGAATCTCAGGTAGCTCAAGAACTTTTTTTCCAGAAATGGATTTTTAAGTTCTAAACTTGTTCTATATGTCTTCCTGATCATGAATATGCCTTTAGTTTTGAAAATAGTGATGAAATGAGAATTTAATTGCTCTCTGAAACCTTTTTGCCCTAACTCTTGTTTGCTTCGATTCAGCCATTCCAGGAAGAATAAATTTGTTTTGATTGGGGGTTTTGGTTCGTGAGTGAGTGGGAATCATTTCCATGCTTTTAGATTTCATTTTAGTGAGCTAGGGTGAGATTTGGCATTTCTCAGGGAAGGTGCTGTCTGGAGAAGACGACCGGAAGTCTTCTCCGGCAGCCTGAAAGTCATTAGCCATTTAATTAGGGTTAGGGCAAATTTCAAATGTGGACCCTTGGATCAGGCTTCCCGCGCGCGTGTGTGTGGTCTGGATCATGTCATTAGTTCTTAATTAGGATTAATTTATTTAATTAATTGAAATTAAGAGGTTTGAATCTCAGCCTTTGATCTGCGCGCGCAGTTAACAAGGCTTTCCCCAGACTCAATCCTGGCCTCTCCTTCTGATTACTTCTCCTTTTATTTGTTTTTATTTCATTTTTTTTTCATTTAACTTGCATAATTTATTAAAAATAGTAAAATTTGTCTTAAAATTATGAAACTTTTTCTCAAAAGTTTTAATAATTTTTATGACACAAAAATATTTTCATTTTTATTTTTATCATTACAAAAGTATTTTTAAATATTTAAAAGATTATTTTTAATTGATTAATGGAAATTAATTTATTAAAAATACTTTTAGGTATTTAAAAATCACCAAAAAATTCATGAAATGTTCTAAGACATTTAGAAATATTGTCCAACCTTCAAACCAAATTTCTTTTTTGATCTTGATGCATTTTAAGAATTTCTCATTGAATAAAAATCATTTTTATGCATTAATTTGATCCAAAGTTCAAAAAATCATTTCTGCCTATCCATGAAGAGTTGGACATTGATTCTTCTTGCATTGCATTGTGTTTAGCATGTAGTTTTTGAGATAAAATGGCCATGATTTGATTCCTCATTTTCAATTTGTTTGATAATTTTCTTGTTTAGGAACCCTAAAAACCCTAATAACTTGTAAAATTCATATCTTGGGTTAGGTTAGGAGTTGAGACCTCTCCTTTGGGCATTGGTTTAGTATAAGATTAGGGGTCTTTTTAGTGGAATTTTCCATTTTTTATCTTAGGGTTTGCTTCTGTTTTTGGTTTTTGATTGATGAATGATTCATAAACCCTAATTTGGGCTTCCATGTGCATCCATCTTGCATTCTCTTGCATAACATGACTTGCCATGACATTTCAAGCATCCATTTGATTCATTTGACATCATAAGACATATTGAAAGCATGTTTGATCATTGCATCATGTATTTGCCATGTTGTATGCCATGGGCACTTCATAACTTTTTCATGTATGTTCATGTGCTCTAACTTGCTCCATTTGCATTCATGAACTTGTATGATCATTTCCATGTGCTGCCTCTTGTTTGTAGCATCTCATAGCATCATTAGCATCATGTAATTGCTTCTGGTTTTGTTTCTCATCATGTCATCTCATCCCATTTTGCATTGCATTGCATTCCTTTTCTAACCTTTCAGGTGGTAAGTGACTTTGAGAAGTGAATTTGCCTTCACTTCTCATAACTTTTCTTTTCATCTCTCTTGCATCCATGTTGCATTTTTGTATGTGTTTGAGATTGAGCTTGCTCATTCTTCTCCTTCCCACTTTCTTTCTTCAAGTGACTTGACTTCTTGAATGAAGCAAGTTGCTTTGCTTCTCTTGATCCTTTCATCTGCTTCCTGGTGGTTCTATTGAAGATCTTCTTTTGCAAACCTCACAAACCTTAGAAACAACCAAGCATGACAATGATTAGGGTTTTGATTAGTCCCCCCTCATAGTTTTACCTTTGTGTCTCTTTTGAGTCTTCTCTTCTCATCTCATAATCAGGGACTAAACCCTAAAGGCTTTAAGGCTTTGTGATTAAGCTTATACCTGCATCCTTCTCTTAGGATGGAGTGTATAACTTTAATCCTAAGTGTTAAACCCTTAATGTGTTTAACTCCTTTAATCAATTCACTTAATAATCACCAAGACATCAAGCTTGTAACTTGGGCCTTGCATTAGGGTTCTAATTCTTCCTTAAATGGTTAAGAAGGACTAACCCTAGTGTTAATGGACAAGTCCCCCTCAGGTTGTCTTACAAACCATAAAAATCATTTCATCATCATATCATTAAATAAAATTCATCTTAATAAAGGCTTTGTTTTGTCATGAGTTTAATCCCTAATCATGGATTAAGTTGAGGAGCTTTCCTCAGCTTAAACATTCTCATCTATTATCCTTCTATTAGGATGGTGTAATGAGTCTGTTTAATCCCTGATTATGGCTTAATCTCATTACTTAACACTAAACAAAAACATCAAAAACATCTAAATAATCACAAATAGGTCAATGATCTTAATCCTACACCAAAGGTGTTTAAGTGTGAGAATCTGACTTCACACTTAAGGTACTCTCATTACCCCTAAACAGAGGGAAGATGTGATGAGTTTACTAAATCCATTGGTTTAGACTTAAGCTCATTAACTTATGACAAACTTTCAAAAAGCAATAAAAGACTGAAAACTCAAAAACAAACAATAATCGTCTCCTTCAGGATTCTTTTCTCATCTCATTCACTCATAAACGAGAACTTGCTTCTTCCGTCTAATGCAAGACAGTTTGCATCTGTGCCAGACAGATCATACACTTGAGCATAGACTAGCAAGCAGTTCACAAGTCAAGTCACCTTTCAGTCTCTTTGGGTCGAACTACGGTGTTCTGACTTCCTCATTGCACGAGAGGATACGTAGGCATAACCTAACAGTTATCGAACAAAAGTCTCTGTATATTCCCCCTCTTTCCAGCTTCATTCTTTTAGCCTCATGATCTTGAGCATTTCACTCCTGTTCTTACACTGACACTTCACTCATATCACACATCACTTTCTCTTACACTGACACATGTACATCCTTTTCCAGCTCTTTATGCACAAATTGCACTGACACTACCCCTTTAAAACACAAATCTTTTAAGCGTGGATCCCGTCGAGTACGACGGACAATCTGGGTGCTAATACCTTCCCAGGTTGTAACCAACCCCCTTTCTCAGTCTCTCTGGTTCGCAACCGTCTTATCCATGCCTTTCTAGGTCTATGCAGCATTGCCTTTCCTCCGGGATAAAAATGCCTAGCTGGCGACTCTTTTCTTTTCCAGTGAGTTCACGGCTGTGTGTTCTCATTGTCCCTTTCGCCGACCGTTCGCGTCTGTACCTTTATCTGGACTTAGCTTCATTTATCGGGAGCGACAGTCAGAAGAAGTGATGTGTGCTTTATTGATTGGTATGGGTCTTTTTGCCAAAATGTCAAAGTTGGTGTAAGAGAAGTATGGGCTACTTTCTAGCCAAGGACAAAGGGTGTGTCCTGCGCAGCATGATGAGGGGAGATGCCTAGGGTGGCTCAGCAGGCTAGCCAGTAAGTGGATGATAAACTATGATGAGTTTTGCAACTTGCCTTGCTTTTGATCTTTATGAAATATCTTGATCCATAGGCCACAAAAATGAGAAATTTCTTGGCCCATTCTGATTTTTAAATGTTGTGTGATCATGTTGTGAAGTTTAGAAGTCCATTTGATGACCAAATCTGCCTTGAGAAGTGAATTTGCAACTTTGCCTCTTTGGTGCATAACTTGAAATTTAGTGATTTTTGCCAACTTTGACAAGCCATAACTTTTGATCCAAAATGAATTAGGTCATGTTCTTGTACTTTTTGAAAAGGGAAAGATCCATTCTACAACTTCCATGACCAAAGTTTTTCCATTTGAAGCATTTTTGAATCAAAAAGTAAAGGTTGAAAAAGTTGCCTAAAATGGCAATTTCATTAAAAGTCAAACTTGCCCAAAAAGTCAACTTTGCAAAAGACTTGAAATTCTTGAATTTTGTGAACTTCCAACTTCTTCTATGATCAAATAAAGATCATATACAATCAAAATGATGAAGAAACCCCTTTGGTTGGGTCATTGAGGGCCTCAGATGCCCTGATTTTGCACTGACTTGCTTGAAAAGTCAACTCTTGATCAGATGACTTCCCCGTGGAATTTCTTCATGAAAATTGATATGCATTCTCCCTATACCATATAGAGACCAATAGAAACAAGAATGACCAAAAAATTTGGAGTTATGGCCTCTGAAACCAAAACCCTAATTCTAGGTCATCTGTGCAGTCAAACCTGGCTCTGCTTCCATGCCATTCTCAGTTCTTGTGATTCTTTGACATTATTGACTTTGAGAGGATATAATATGATGCTTTAACATACATGGACCTCTTTGAAGTGATTGATGACCTTTGGAGTGGCTCAAGAAGCTCTTGGATTGCTCAGATCACAAACCCTAGATGCAGATGACTTAGAACCTATGCAGTGAATCAAAAATGTAATATGAGATGGTATGATTGAGTTTATGCATATGAAATGATCAAAGGCCATGGTGTGAATGGGTGAGGGAAAATTTAGGGTGTTTACAGCTGCCCCTATTCAAACATGAGTTAGCTGTGCAGGATGTAAGCAACGGCTTATCAGGCAAACAAGATAACTTGTGGTTGAATACCAAAGACAGTCCAAAATTTGCACTCACAGAATGAAGAAGAAAAGGGATATAGATTGTAAAAGAAAATAAAGTATAGTATAAAGTGTGGGCGACGGAGGACGACCGTCGAGCAGAGGACGACTGCTGGGTAAAGAGCAATGACGGGGACGGCCGACATGCTGGAAAAGTGTGGAAAATAAGGCAATGACGGGGACGGCCGACATGCTGGGTATAAGAGGGATTATGATGGGGACGGCCATCAAGTAAAGCTATAAGATTCTCTGGGGACCAATGAAGAATGATGGGGACGGCCATCAAGTTCATAAAGTAAGGTAACCAACGATGGGGACGACCATCGGGCTAAACTGAAAGGGAAAGGGACCACGACGGGGACGGCCATCGGGTTAAAGAATAAATGAAATAAATAGATGATGAGGTACAGTCATCAAAGGTGAAGGACGATCACCTAGCAGGGTACGGCTGCTCTGTTGGGGATAAGATGAGGGACGGTCATCTAAGGTGAAGGACGATCACCTGGCAGGGTACGGCTGCCGAAAATATCGCGACATAGGACGAATGCCGGATAAAAGGTCAACGATGGGGACGGCCATCGGACGAGCATGATGAAGGACGATCATCAAGAGGTGGAGGACGACCACCTAGCAGGGGACGGCTGCTCTCAAGGTTTATCGTGACATAGGACGAATGTCAGATAACCAAAAATCAACAATGGGGACGGCCAATGGATAAAATGATGGAGGACGACCATCAAAAAGGTGAAGGACGATCACCTAGCAGGGGACGGCTGCTGAATATCACGACATAGGACGAATGTCGGATAGAAAAGGTCAACGATGGGGACGGCCATCGGATGAGCATGATGAAGGACGATCATCAAGAGGTGAAGGACGATCACCTAGCAGGGTACGGCTGCTCTCAAGGTTTATCATGACATAGGACGAATGTCAGATAGAAAAGAAATTTGCTTTGTTGGCGATCTACTGGGGAATAGTAAACACGGACGAGTGTTTACATCCAAGAAATAAAAGTATAAGTGTTTTGACGCTGTGTATAGATTAAAGATGCGGACGAGCATCCTTAAGACTACGATACGGACGAGTATCGGGTAGAAACAAATACTAACACGTGTTCAGAGATGATGATACGAACGAGTATCAACTGGTTAACAACGAACACGGACGAGTGTTGAATCTGTGGGGACTCATCTGGGGAATAGTAGACACAGACGAGTGTCTAAATTTTAAGAAGACAAAAGTGTTTGACACAGTGTATGGATTAAAGATGCGGACGAGCATCCTTAAGACTATGATACGGACGAGTATCAGGTAGAAACAAACGCTTGACGCATGTTCTGAGATGATGGTATGGATGAGTACCAACTGGTTAACAAAGAACACGGACGAGTGTCGAATCTGCGGGGATATAAATGGTGTATACAAGATACGGACGAGTATCTGTATAAGTAAAAGGTATGAGTGGTGTATAGATGAGTGTTTATCTGCTGGGGAGAATGACACAGACGAGTGTCAAAAGGAGAAAAGTGTAGTATAAACAAGTATCTGATATACAAAGTATTTATGTTACTGTGCTGGGGAAAGCGACACGGACGGGTGTCAGGGAATTTGTATAAAAATGTATCTGTGAGTGCAAAGGGGACGATTCGGCTTCCCGTTGGGGGTATGGCACGGACGGGTGTCAAAAAGTATCTGTAATACGGGTGGTCTGTTTGTAGAGGGTGCTCGGGCGACTTTACTGGGGAATGATGACACGGACGGGTGTCAAAAGGAGTGTGTACTGCTGTTTATGAATGTGAGGCAACTGTTTTAGCTTTAGCTCTCCGCTGGGGACTCTGGGGGGAGTTTTGCTGTATATTGTTGATGGATTGTCAATATTCACAAGCGTTTGATTCAGGCCATGACTTATGATTATGTAATATGTTTGATTTTTGCCGTAATGCTCCGTATTAGACGGAATGCTACGCTTTGTGGGTGAATATGATGTGAATGTTATGATTATGCAAAGATACCAAACCGGGATTCGGATCCCGATGCTGCGAAGATCCCTGGTTGATCTGCTTGAAATGGACATCCCAGCTGGGGATGAGATCATTGGTAGATCTGATAATTCTGCTTGGGGAAATAGGTCATTGATAGACTTATCCCAGTAAATGAGAGTCCCAGCTGGGGTTTGTTAGAAGCTTTCTTCACTCTGTTGTGATTCCTTCATGCGTTGCTCTTCTGGTTAGAGGTTGGAATTTTGTGGGGAGATGGTTCCCTGACTTTTGTACTTGGATGAGGAAGAATGATCGGCGTCTCGGCTGGGAGAAGTGACAAGTGGCAACTCAGCTGGGGAGAAAGTACTTTGAGTGCTAAGACTGAGTGTTGATTGGCCAGCTTGCTGGGATAAAGCTTGCATGCCCCATGTCGCATTTTGGATACTTGCAATCCTGCAAAGACAGAGAAACGCACAAGTAATCCCGAGGTATCCTTTACCGGATTCCGTCATAGGAGTCTAGGCACTCTCGAGAGTAAGTATATTCCCTGCAAGCACGTTTTCTTATTTTTGAAGATAAGCATCTGTATTTATGCAATCATTTTTTAAGACATCAGACATTCTTTGCAAATAAAAATGTACGAGACGAAACATGACTGAAAATCTGATTTTATTAATTCATGTGCCCTGAATTGGCAAGATACAGTCGAAGAAACATATCTCCTAAAATGAGGAGATTGTTATAAATTGAGAAACAAAAAGTGTTGGCAATGTTGACGACGCTTTGAGGAGCTTCTCCTTCGCTATGACTCGTATGACTTTTGACGTTCTTCTCGTCTTGCTTTCTGAAGAAGGTTGATTCTGACAGAAGCTTGATCCTTTCGAAGTTTACCAGGTTGTAAGTGATACAGACGAATTCAGAATGCAGTTGTTCGCTTATTCCCTTATTTTGCATGGATCGCCCTTTCGAGTTTTCAATCCATTAGGATACCCATTTTTGCCTGAGTTGTCCAATGCGGCTTTTCAACTCAGCGGGTGTACATTTTTTATTTATCTCCCTTATTTTTGCCTGAGCCTTTTATTCTGTTTTTGACTCGCCGGGATGCCCTATTTTTTCCTGGACTTACATTCTGTTTTTATGTCCAGCGGGTCATTTTTATGCGAAGTATTTTTTAACTGCATCTGAATTCACATGGGACGGGAAGTCTTCACCATCCATAGTGCTGAGCATCAGTGCTCCACCCGAGAAAACTCTCTTTACTACGAATGGTCCTTCATAGTTCGGAGTCCATTTGCCCCTGTGGTCTGTATAAGGAGGGAGGATTCTTTTCAGCACAAGATCTCCCACTTGGTATTCTCGGTGCCTGACTTTCTGATCGAAGGCTCTCTTCATTCTTTTCTGATACAACTGCCCATGACAGATTGCAGCCAATCTTTTCTCTTCAATCAGACTCAGTTGTTCGTATCGGGACCGGACCCATTCTGCTTCGTTCAGCTTAACATCCATCAGTACCCGTAGGGAGGGTAATTCAACTTCAACTGGTAGGACTGCTTCCATACCATACACAAGTTGATACGGTGTTGCCCCAGTGGATGTTCTGATTGACGTGCGGTACCCATGCAAGGCAAATGGTAGCATCTCATGCCAGTCTTTGTAAGTGACTATCATCTTCTGCACAATCTTCTTGATATTCTTATTAGCTGCCTCCACAGCGCCATTCATCTTTGGCCTGTAAGGAGAAGAATTATGGTGTTGGATCTTGAAGTCCCGGCACAGTTCTGCCATCATTTTGTTGTTCAAGTTTGAACCATTATCAGTAATGATTCGCTCGGGAACTCCGTATCGACAGATGATATCTCTCTTCAGAAATCTGGCTACCACTTGTCTTGTAACATTTGCATATGAAGCTGCTTCGACCCACTTGGTGAAATAGTCAATGGCAACCAGGATGAATCTGTGGCCATTTGAAGCAGTCGGCTCAATCTTACCAATCATATCAATGCCCCACATAGCAAAGGGCTAAGGTGAAGACATCACATTCAAAGGATTGGGAGGTACATGCACCTTATCTGCATAAATCTGGCATTTATGGCATTTTCTGGCATAGGCACAACAGTCGGCATCCATTGTGATCCAGTAATAACCTGATCTTAGCAACTTCTTGGCCATGGCATGCCCTCCTGCATGGGTACCAAAGGATCCTTCGTGCACTTCATGCATTAGCAAGTCTGCCTCTGTTCCATCAACGCATATGAGAAGTACCATATCAAAGTTTCTCTTGTACAGGGAACCATCAGTATTCAGAAAGAAACTACCAGCAAGCCTTCTTAAAGTCTTCTTATCATTGTAAGATGCCCCAGGTGGGTATGATTGATCCTCCAAGAAGCACTTAATGTCATGGAACCAAGGCTTATCATCCTTAACAACATCTGCTGCGAACACATATGCTGGTTTGTCAAGTCTGGACACTGATATCTGAGGTACAAAGTTGGCAGCTTGAACTTTGATCATGGATGAAATGGTGGCAAGAGCATCTGCAAACTGATTCTCGTCCCGAGGGATATACTCAAGCTTGACTGTTGTAAAGAAAGTCAACAACCTCCGTGTATAATCCCTGTAAGGTATCAGATGATCCTGGTGCGTGTACCATTTGTCGTTGGTTTGATTAACTACCAGAGCTGAATCTCCGAATACGGTCAATGTCTTGATCCTGAGGTCAATGGCTTCCTCAAGACCCATAATGCAAGCTTAGTATTCAGCTTCGTTGTTAGTGCAGTTGAAACTGAGTTTTGCCGAGAAAGGCATGTGAACTCCCTTAGGTGTAATGAGTACTGCACCAACACCACGACCATTCATATTAACAGCCCCATCAAACATCATAGTCCATTCTTCTCCCGGGTCGGGCCCTTCAGTGTGAATAGGCTCTTCATGATCTTTTGCTTTTATGAACATGATGTCTTCATCCGGGAAGTCAAATCTCATGGGCTGGTAATCATCAATAGGTTGCTCAGCAAGATATTCAGACAATACACTGCCCTTGATGGCTTTCTGAGAGGTGTACTGGATGTCATATTCTGTGAGGATCATTTGCCATCTTGCAACCCGTCCGGTGAGTGCTGGCTTCTCAAATATGTACTTGACTGGGTCCATCTTTGAGATCAACAAGGTAGTGTGGGTCAACATATACTGTCTCAGTCGGCGAGCAGCCCACGCTAAAGCACAGCAAGTTTTCTCGAGCAGTGAATAATGTTGTTCACAGTCGGTAAACTTTTTGCTTAGGTAGTATATTGCATACTCTTTTCGACCAGACTCGTCATGCTGGCCCAACACACACCCCATCGACTCTTCTAATACTGTCAAGTACATGATTAGAGGTCTTCCTTCAACTGGAGGCATGAGGATTGGAGGCTCTTGTAATTATTCCTTGATCTTGTCAAAAGCCTTCTGGCAGTCTTCGTTCCACCTGACCGTTTGTTCTTTTCTTAATAGCTTGAATAGGGGTTCACAGGTTGCTGTGAGATGAGATATGAACCGTGAAATGTAGTTCAATCGACCTAAGAACCCTCGAACTTCTTTTTCTGACTTCGGTGCAGGCATCTCTTGAATAGCTTTGACTTTATCAGGGTCAACCTCAATCCCTTTCTCGCTTACAATAAATCCCAACAGCTTACCAGATCGCACCCCGAATGTGCATTTGTTGGGGTTCAACTTCAGTTGGTACTTCCTCAGACGTTTGAATAGCTTCAGTAGATTCACCAGGTGATCTTCTTCAGTAAGGGACTTGGCAATCATGTCATCCACATAGCATTCGATTTCTTTATGGATCATATCGTGGAATAATGTTACCATAGCCCGTTGATATGTTGCACCAGCGTTCTTTAATCCGAATGGCATCACCTTGGAACAGAATGTGCCCCAGGGTGTGATGAAGGTTGTCTTCTCCATGTCTTCAGGTGACATCTTGATCTGATTATATCCTGAAAATCCGTCCATGAAGGAGAATACCGAGAACTGAGCCGTATTATCCACCAATACATCAATGTGAGGTAATGGGAAATCATCTTTTGGGCTAGCTCTGTTCAGATCCCGGTAGTCAACACACATTCTTACTTTGCCATCTTTCTTAGGCACAGGTACTATATTAGCAACCCACGGCGGATAGCTAGTCACAGCAAGGAACCCGGCGTCCCACTGCTTTTGTACCTCTTCTTTGATTTTCATTGCCATGTCTGGGCGAGTACGGCGCAGTTTCTGTTTAACCGGCGGGCATTCTTCTCTTAAAGGCAGCTTGTGCATGACGATATCGGTGTCCAACCCTGGCATATCTTGGTAAGACCAAGCAAACACATCCACATATTCTTGAAGCAGGTCAATCAGTTGTTTCTTTACTGAGTCTTGTAAGCAGGCCCCGATCTTAACCTCTTTCACGTATTCATCTGTACCAAGATTAATTGTTTCGATCTCCTCCTGATGAGGAGTAATAACCTTTTCCTCTTGTCTCAACAACCTGGCTAGCTCTTCAGGAAGCTCATACTCTTCTTCAACCCCTTCATCATCTTGATTGATTGGATTGTCAAAGTCATACGAAGCCATAGCTGTGCTGTTGTCAGTGCGGTCTGGGAGGCACTCTCTGCAAGGGTTCAGTTTGTTCATTTTAGTGATTGATTTTACTCTTGTTTTAAAAAAAGTGAAATGAAGTTATCATTTTGAAAACATTGCCATTTTATTTTTGTACAAAAAGAAAAATGGAAAAACAGTGAGCGGAAAAGAAAAAGACTCATTTGCAAAAGATGTCTGATATTTCATTGATTAATCTTGTTGCACAAAATTACAGATGGCCCGATTACAAAATGAGTCTTGTCATCTTGGGCAAGATGCAAGACTTGATGCATGCTTAAAAATACAGGAAATAATAATTACTCTGCAGGAGTAACCCTTATAATTTCCTGGGAAGACCAGTTTGAGATACTGCTCCCCGGGATCCTTGGACGTATCCAGCTTTCCAGGTTGCGTTCCTCTTCTGACTCATCTTCCAAGTTGTTTACTGCATTGGGGTGAGCATCCCCCCACTGACAAAACTGGGCTTCTTAGCAGCCTCTGCTTGATCTTGTTGAGTTGGTTTGTAACCCAACCCAAATCTATCCTCTTTCTTCTCTACGGGCAGCAACTTGCCCCAGCCTTGGGCAGTCCCTTCTTCAACAACCTTTCGGGCTTGTTGGTAAGATGTCATTGAGGTTCCAGGTACAGCAGATGTTTCATTTATGTTCAAGGCCTCAAACCCTTGACTCATAGTTTCGTGGATCTCCCCATCCATCTCAATGTATTTGTATGTAGCCAGATGGCTAACAAAAATATCCTCCACCCCACAAATAGTAACGACTTGGCCCTCCCACTCGAATTTTAACTTCTGGTGAAGGGTAGACGTAACTGCGCCAGCGGCATGAATCCATGGTCTACCCAACAAACAGCTGTAGGCCGGCTGAATGTCCATCACGTAGAAGGTCGTTTCGAAAGTTTGTGGGCCAATCGTTACAGGCAACTCAATTTCTCCCAGAACTGATCTCTTAGAACCGTCAAAGGCTCTTACTACCAAGTTGCTGGGATGTAATGCCAATCCTTCATACTCCAGCTTCACAAGGGCTTTTTTAGGTAAGACATTGAGGGATGATCCTGTGTCTACCAGTACATGGGAAAGAACTGCACCCTTACACTCCATGGTAATACGCAAAGCCTTGTTGTGATTGCGACCTTCCGTAGTCAAATCAGCGTTGGTAAATCCTAGTCCATTGCTAGCGTTAACATTTCCAACCACAACTTCCAACTGATTGACGGTAATCTCCTCTGGCACATAAGATGCGTGCAAGACTTTTAGTAGTGCGTTCCGATGAGCCTCGGAGCACATTAACAATGATAAAATGGAGATCTTGGAAGGTGTCTGGTGAAGCTGGTCCACTATCTTGTAATCACTTTTCTTGATGATTCTCATGAATTCATCAACCTCTTGATCAAAAGGGGTTTTCAAAGCTTCTCTAGCAACTTGTTCTTCTTGCACCATGCTCTTCCCTTTTGCCTTGGCAGCAGCTTCTGCTTCAGCAGTGGGTTTTTGAATTTGCGGGGCAAAGAGACGTCCGCTTCGAGTGAAGCCTCCGCCTCCTCCCACATTGTCTATTTGTGGTGAAGAAGTTGAGGATTCCAAAGTGATTTTCTGTCCTTCGTAGTATAGATCAGAGCCGTAATGCCAAGGGATGGCATTACTGCTTTCATAAGGAATTGGCCCAGGTACTGTGATAGTGACTGGACTGATAGCAGCTGCAGAAGGGACCATGATAGTATGTGGATCATAGTATATTGTAACTGGTGCTCTGGTAGGAGTGACATTTTGTAAGTTGTAGGCAGAATCATTTGCAGGATCATAATAAATTGTAACTGTTGAGACACTTTCACTGTTTGTTGTTGATGTTGTAGGAGACACTGATGACTGGATGGATGTTGCTGTTGTAGGAGATTCTGAATGAAGGGGTGCTGAAGTTGTGGAAGGGATGTTTGTTGATATTTGGTCCGTTGAAGTAACAGACGAAGCATTTGTTGATGAGATTGAAGAGTTGTTCGGAACAATTGTTGTTGCAGTTGTAGAAGACTCGGGGACTGTTGTCAAAGAATTTGATGGATTTGAAGGTATTGATGTTGTGATTTGAAGCAGGCCACTCTGGATGAGACCATCTATGCCATCTCTCAAGTTATCACACCCATTCACTGAAATGTTGCAATAAGCATATCCTAGCTCACATCCCGGGAACATTTGACCTTCAAGGAGTTGAGCTTTAATCTCTACCAAGGGTGTCCGGATCTGACCCACACTGGTTATTAAGTAAGACGGCTTGTCTTCCTCAATAACATTGATTCTGGGTCCCCCGTGGTTGGGCATAGGGTTCTTGTTAACATTTGGTGGTGGTGCAAAATTTAGAGCCTTGGAATCTACTAGGTCTTGTACCTTCATGTGCAAAGCTCTGCACTTCTCTGTACTGTGGCCAGGTGCGTTGGAATGGAATGCACATCTGGCGTTGATGTCGTAATTTCTGGGTAGACTGGAAGGATCTGGAGGCGCCAACGTCCTTAACTCAACCAAGTTGAGCTTCAAGAGCTGTGGTAGTAAAGCGGCATAGGGATTGGATCAATCACCCTATTGGCCTGAGATGGTCTCTGCTGAAACGGTCTTTGCTGATTGCTGTTGTTGGTATTGTTGTAGTTTCTCTGAGGAGGATATTGAGTTTGTTGCTGGTACTGGGGTTGTTGTTGGTAAGCTGGTTGCTGAGGAAGTGGAGAGGGAATGGTGACTGCTGCCACTGACCTTTGAACATACTGGGGTCTGCCTCTGCTGGTATGGATAGCATTAGCTTCACATGTTCTTCTTGGGCCCACAAAAGGCTTTCTTGGGTTGCTGGACGAGCTGGCACCGTTGTCAGAAATTTTTCCCATCTTTAATAGGCTCTCAATTCTTTCTCCAGCTATAACAACATCTGCAAAGCTGGTTGAAGAAAAGGCAGCTAGCCTATCAATGTATGTCCCTTGGAGGGTGTTCATAAACATATCAGCCATCTCCCTCTCTGACATGGGTGGCTGGACAGCAGCAGCAAGCTGTCTCCACCTCTGGGCGTACTCCCGGAAGCTTTCCCTGGATGATTGTGACATTCCCATCAGGAGGGTCCTGTTGGGAGCCATATCCAAGTTGTACTGGTATTGTCTAATGAAGGCCTCAGCCAGGTCCTTCCAGCACCTGATGGCTGCTCTAGTCAAATGAGAGTACCATTCCCTTGAAGCTCCTGTTAAGCTATCCTCAAAATAAAACATCCATAGCTTTTCATCCATGGTATATGCCTTCAGCCTCCCCAGAAAAGATTGCAAGTGGGTCCGTGGACAGGAGGTTCCGTTGTACTTTTCAAAGCACGAAGGTTTAAATTTGTGGGGAATCCTGACCCCGTCCACTAAGCCCATGTCCATAACATCAAAACCCAAGGAGTTTTGAGACTCCAAGGATCTTAATTTTTCAGCAATTTCATCTAGCCTTCTGTCATAGGCTTCATCCCCAGCTCCCATCACTGTGAACTGATCTTCCTGGGGGTCTTCTTGGAGTACTCTGCCTGTAGTAGCATTCCCTTGCACATTAGCAGGGATGTTGATCTCTGGATGAAGGTGGGGTCCAAATACAGGTGGGTTGACATGAGGCTGAACCCTCTCATTGTTGCTTGTCCCACCAGTCCCTAGATGGGGGTCTTCCTGATTCTGCCTCTCTACCAAAGCTCTTAATCTCTCTTGGCTTTGAGCCATATTATTCATCACCTCCATAAACTGAGTCATTTGATTCCTCATTTCTAGTCTCTCATTGGCCATTTGAGCCCTGACCTCTGTAAGGTCCTGTTGTACCTGGTCCATCTGTATACCCGGAAGGTTGTTGCGGGTGGGATATCTGTGTGGACAGTTGAGTGGGAACACCCGACGTCGAGCAATAGTTCATGAACCACAACAGAGTTAGTAACAAAAACAAAACAAACCTACAAAACAAACAAAGGTTAGTATGCAATGCAGTATGCTTATTTGTTTCCAAGGTATCCGGCTTGGCACTTGGTTTTGACCTTTCCAGACCCCTGAAGAAGATGCTTTTGATGTTGCTTGAAGGACTCAGATAAAGCAAACCAACACATATATTACAAAAAGTAAATGATACATAGTTTGTTTTTTACAATACATGCCCCTGGGGGGGTCAAAATACAACATAAGAAAAGAAAAGTACAAATGAAATGAAAGCAACAATAAGCAAAAGTCAGACACCAAGACCAAACTCATCCTCCTGAACTTCCTTTAGAAGTGCTTCAATCACAGGATCAGCCGGACGCTCTGTGAGGCTTCTGATGAGAAGATTCCTGGTAGCAACAGCTGCAGTTAGCTTCTTGTGTTGACTCTGGTCCTTTGACCTCTTCACTCCAGCTCTAATCTTCAACTCTGAGATCTCTCTCTGGGCTGCTTGCAGGGCCTCCTGTTGCTCCTTTGCATTAGCCTCCAACTGCTCAATCTTATCCTGAGTCCTCTTATCCTCCAGAGTACGAGCTTCGGTGATCCTGACCCACCTAGCTTGACTCTCTTTCAGATACAAATCAGTCCTGCCCTTCTGGAACTGAGCCTCTTTGCAGGCATTCTTCAAAATCTGCTCTCCAGCTCTTGACTTCTTAATATAGTCCTCTGACTCTCAATCCTGGCTAGATGTTCCACCTTTAGTTTTTCTAACCTTTCAATGTCCAGCCTACCGTCACTCCTCTCCCAGAGGGTCTTCTGTAGAGCTTGAGTCAGCTTCTCATTCCTCTCTTTCAGTTTTTCAAACTCCTCTAAGCTGATAGTGGCTGGAGGTGGTGCTGAGGATGGTCCAGGTACATCTTCCATGGTGAAGGGCATCCCAGAAAATTGAGCCCTGGCATGGGACCACTCATAGTACTGTGCTGAGGCTACATTGTTGCATCTTCCCAAAATGGCCATTCCCTTGGTCTGGACATTGTCCCAGGCCCAGGATGCTTGCCTGACAATAGCCAGATTAGGCTTAATCTCACAATAAAGGGTCTCAACCAAATCTTGTGCTCTAGGAGGGTGGACCAATGCATAGCCCAATTGTCTTTTGAAAAGCAGAGGGTTGTAGTTGATGCAACCCTTCACTCCTATCATAGGTACATTGGGGAACTGCCCACAACTAGTGATGATATCCCTACCCTTGGTGCTCTGAGTGCACCACCTGATGTCAGCTGAGGTCAAAGCAGTGAGTCTTCTAGCCCAATTCTTTTGCTGATGAGGATTCAGAAATGTATCAGTCTTAGGCAAATGTTTGAGCAGCCAGGCATGGAATAGGGGAGCACAGCACCTCACCAATCTTCCTCTTTGCTTTTCATTCCTTTGGTGAACAGAGTAGTAGAAATCTCCCAGTAAGGTGGGCACTGGGTTCCTCAGAATGAAAAGGTGAATGGCATTCTTGCTAATAAATTTAGGCTCATCTGCAAAAAGTATGACCCCATATATGCTAAGGGCCAATAAAGCACAGACTGCCTTCCAATCTCCCAAAGAGGCCTTCAGGATGGCCTGAGAAGTCAAGAAATCCAAGTGTAGACCAGAGACTCCAGCCTTGGTAGTCATATTCTGCCCAATCAGAACTGGTTCCAGATACAAAGCCTTTTCCAACTCTTCATTACTAGGAAAAGCCATCTCGGGGTTGAAGGGGACACCACCCCTGACAGGTATACCAACCAATGATGAGTATTCTTCTAATAAAGGCCCCAACTGAAAATCCTGAAAGGTAAAGCACCTCAGAGGGGGGTCATAGAACTGCAGGCAAGTATGAATCAAGCTCCTCTATGAAGGGTCCAAATCCATAACTACATCGAGTATGCCTCCATAGTGTTCTCTGAATAGTGGTACATGGTCTGGAGTAATCAAGGCCTGGATCTTCCTGATGCTAGCTAACTCAGGCTCAAAGAAGTGGTAGGAGATGTTGCTTTTCTTGGGTGCCATGCTGCTGAAGAAAAGCTGAGACAGATGTTGATGATGGAGAATAACACTGAAGATGGGCCTCTGACAGGCTGATGCTGGTAATAACAGTAGCTGAAGCAGGTAGTAGATGAATGTAACTGAAGCAGATAGCTGGTGAACATGGGTCTAATCAGATAAAGGGGTCAAAACCAAGCCAAAATATATGATGTGGATACCTTGAAAAAACAAATAAGCAAATGTTAAATGATGCAATGATGATGTATGCAAATGATATGCAGGGGTTCGTGATCAAGCTGGATCTGATCAAGTGCTCTGATATAAGTCCATGTATGTCTAAGAAATCCAGATGGAGGTTCATAAGTCCAGTAACCAAGGTGGGGGACTCAAATAAAGAGTCACATGTCCAGGGTTAAAATCACAAGAACTGTCCCAAAATGGAGTACTCTTAATCAAAACAAAGTAACAGGGTATGCTGAGGTCAAGGGTACCTGCAAACCTGTAAACAGCCCAACCCCCTCACAGGTGGTGTTCTAAAACAAGGATCCTTAGACTTGGATCAGTTATGAGAAGTGTAAACACTTCTAACCCGGAGGTATAGTGTTTACAATAACCATAAAAGATCCTCCTCTAATTCACCTCAGTTTCTGAAGGTCAATACTAAAGGTCATCCAGACTTAGTAGGCTTCCCAGATAGCCCTAGCACTACAGGAAATCTGCAGCACGGAGTTCTCAAGAAGAAACCCATATCTGAACCGTGTTTCATATTCCCGCACCAGACCGAAATGGAATGGGAAAGAACATGAACCACTCTAGCCTAGGTGTCACTCAGGTCCCAGGTATAGGACCTTTAAACTCTCAATAGAACCCCACCCACCAAAGCAAAAAGCAGATCCAGCCAGCACAGTATGACAGTATGATATATGTAAAGCTATAAAGAAAGCAATAAAACAAAACTGTACATAAAGCAGTAAATAAAACAAATATACAAGCACAGATAGCACATAACACCCCAGTAAATACAAATCAAACAAGCGCTAGGAGGAACCCACAAAAAGAACCAGAAGCCCTGGTTACAGTATAAGATTCCCCAGCAGAGTCGCCAAGCTGTCGCTCCCAAAAGATGAGACTGGCTCAAATAAGGTACAGACGCGAACGGTCGGCGAAAAGAGATGCGAGAACACACAGGAGTGAACTCACAGGAAATGAATAGAGTCGCCAGCTAGGCATTTTTATCCCGGAGGAAAGGCAATGCTGCATAGACCTAGAAAGATATGGATAAGACGGTTGCGAACCAGAGAGACTGAGAAAGGGGGTTGGTTACAACCTGGGAAGGTATTAGCACCCAGATTGTCCGCTGTACTCGACGGGATCCACGCTTAAAAAAATTTGTGTTTTAAAGGGGTAGTGTCAGTGCAATCTGTGTATAAAGAGCTGGAAAAGGATGTACAGGTGTCAGTGTAAAAGAAAAGTGAAGTGTCTAAGTGAAGTGTCAGTGTAAGAATAAGAGTGAAATGCTCAAGAATATGAGGCTAAAAGAATGGTGCTGAAAGAGGGGGAATATACAGAGACTTTTGTTCGATAACTGTTAAGTTATGCCTACGTATCCTCTCGTGCAATGAGGAAGTCAGAACACCGTAGTTAGACCCAAAGAGACTGAAAGGATGGATTGACTTGTGAACTGCTTGCTTGTCTATGCTCAAGTGTATGACCTGTCTGGCTCAGGTGCTAACTGTCTTGCATTAGACGGAAGAAGCAAGTTCTCGTTTGTGAGTGAAGATGATGAGAAAAGAATCCCGGAGGAGACGATTATTGTTTGTTTTTGAGCTTTCAGTCTTTTATTGCTTTTTGAATTTTGTCATAAGTTAATGAGCTTAAGCCTAAACCAGTGGATTTAGTAAACTCATCACATCTTCCCTCTGATTAGGGGTAATGAGAATACCTTAAGTGTGAAGTCAGCTTCTCACACTTAATCACCTTTGGTGTAGGATTAAGATCATTAACCTACTTGTGATTATTTAGATGTTTTTGTTGTTTTTGTTTAGTGTTGAGTAATGAGGTTAAGCCATAATCAGGGATTAAACAGACTCATTACACCATCCTAATAGAAGGATAATAGATGAGAATGTTTAAGCTGAGGAAAGCTCCTCAACTTAATCCATGATTAGGGATTAAACTCATGACAAAACAAAGCCTTTATTAGATGGATTTTAGTTAATGATATGATGAAGAAGTGAGTTTTATGGTTTGTAAGACAGCTTGAGGGGGACTTGTCCATTAACACTAGGGTTAGTCCTTCTTAACCAATTAAGGAAGAATTAGAACCCTAATGCAAGGCCCAAGTTAAAAAGCTTGATGTCTTGGTGATTATTAGATGGATTGATTAAAGGGGTTAAACACATCAAGGGCTTAACACTTAGGATTAAAGTTGTACACTCCATCCTAATAGAAGGATGCAGGCATAAGCTTAATCACAAAGCCTTAAATCCTTTATGGTTTAGTCCCTGATTAGGAGGTGAGAAGAGAAGACTCAAAAGAGACACAAAGGTAAAACTAAGTGGGGAGACTAATCAAAACCCTAATCATTGTCATGCTTGGTTGTTCCTAAGGTTTATGAGGTTTGCAAGAAGAATCTTCAAAGGAACCACCAGGAAGCAGATGAAAGGAGCAAAGAGAAGCAAAGTAACTTGCTTCATTTTAAGAAGACAAGTCACTTGAGGAGAGAAAGTAGGATGAAGAAGAAAGAGCAAGCTCAATCTCAAACACAAAACAAAATGCAGCAAGGATGCATAGAAGAGATGAAAAGAAGTTGTGAGAAGTGAAGGCAAATTCACTTCTCAAAGTTGCTTACCACCTGAAAAGTTAGTGAAAGAAATGCAATGCAATGCAAAATGAAATGAAATAGCATGATGCAAACCAAAACCAGAAGCATGTGTGAGATGATAATGATGCTATGAGATGCTGCAAACATGAATCAAGGCATGGGGATGATCATATGAACATATGAATGCAAATGGAGCAAGTTTAGAACCATGATCATACATGAAAAGTTATGAAATGCAAATGACATACAACATGGCAAATACATGATGCAATGATCAAACATGCTTCTAATATGTCTTAAGATGTCTAGTGAATCAAATGGATGCATAAAATGCCATGGCAAGTCAAGATATGCAAGCAAATGCAAGATGAATGCAAAAGGAAGCCCAAATTAGGGTTTATGATCAATGCATCAAACAAAAACCAAAATCAGAAGCAAACATCAAGATAAAAAATTGAAAATGCTCTCAAAGTAACCTTAAACCTACACCAACTCACTGCCCAAAGGAGGGGTTCTAACTCTTAACCTAATTAGGGTTATGAATTTCCTAAGTTTTCTAGGGTTTTAGGGTACCTTGACAAGAAAAATGTCAAACAAAATGAAAATGAAAGATCAAATCATGTCAATTTAATCTCACAAACTACATGCTAAACAAAATGCAATGCAGAAAGAATCAAGGTCCAACTCTCAATGGTTAGGCAGAAATGATTTTTTGAAGTTTGGATCAAAATAATGCCTTGAAATGATTTTAATTCCATGAAAAATTCTCAAAAGGCATCAAGATCAAAAAAGAAATTTGGTTTGAGGGTTGGACAATGTTTCTAAATGATTATGAAGGTTTCATGAATTTTTTGGTGATTTTTAAATACCTAAAAGTATTTTTAATTAATTAATTCTCATTAATTAATTAAAAATAAACTTTTAAATGATTTAAAAATGTTTTTTTATGCAAAAAATAAAAATAAAAATGTTTTTGGTTTCTGAAAAATAATAAAAGTGTGTACAAAAATTTTCAGAATTTTAAAAATTGTTTTGCTATTTTAAATAAAATGCACAAAACAAATGTGAAACAAATAAAATAAAAATGAAATAAAGAGAAAGTCAGCGCAATCAAAGGCTATGGTTCAAACTGGGAATGGAGGGAAAGACTACGCACCAGATCCAAGGGCTGAGATTCAAACTGGCTAAAATGAATTAATTAACTTAATTAATTAAGATTAGGGTTAAGTGGATGATCTGGGCCATTGAACACACGCGGGAATTGACCAAGTCAGCTCATCCAACGCTCACAATTCAAACTCTCATTAATTACGCTGCTTAGCCCTAATTACTTTCAGGTGGCCGGAGAAGACTTCCGGTCGTCTTCTCCGACAAGCCCCTCACCTGAAAGTTGCCAAAATCTTCAAAACTTCATGAAAACGAAAACTAACTACCCAGAAATCATCCCCATGCCAAACTAAATCAAAACCCCCACTCAAACATCATTTATTTTTCATCAATCAAGTGAATCGAAGCCAAACATGTTTAGGGCAAAAAAGTTTCAGAACAAGATTAAATGCTTATTTCTCAACCATTTTCAAAACTAAGAACATCAGAGTGATCAGCAAAGCATGAGGAACAACTTAGAAACTTAAAAATTCATTTCTGGAAAAAAAGTTCTTGATATACCTGAGCTTTGAGCTTTCTCTGCCTGCAACTTTATGACCCTCTCTCTTCGTGCAAACCACTCCTTTTAGGCCCCTGATGAAGTCTTGATGCTTAGAGAAAGTTTATGATGGCTGGTATGGAAGATGGCAGAGGTTCTGCTCAAGGGAGGGTGGTGATCGTGTTTTTGATTCAGTGGCTTTCAGGCTGTTTTAAGGGTTGGTTTGTGTTTAGTGGAGCATGGTGAGATTGTTTGTGAAGTTTGTTTATGAGTTTGAGGCTTGTGCTGAGAGTTTCGAATGCTCTTGCAAGATGGTGTGAAAATGAGAATGTTGTGCTATGGAGTGTTTCAGGCTTGTGTTGTTGCTTTGGCTTGCTTTTGGCTTGTATAAACTATCATGATTGGTCAGAAGAAGTGATGTGTGCTTTATTGATTGGTATGGGTCTTTTTGCCAAAATGTCAAAGTTGGTGTAAGAGAAGTATGGGCTACTTTCTAGCCAAGGACAAAGGGTGTGTCCTGCGCAGCATGATGAGGGGAGATGCCTAGGGTGGCTCAGCAGGCTAGCCAGCAAGTGGATGATAAACTATTATGAGTTTTGCAACTTGCCTTGCTTTTGATCTTTATGAAATATCTTGATCCATAGGCCACAAAAATGAGAAATTTCTTGGCCCATTCTGATTTTTAAGTGTTGTGTGATCATGTTGTGAAGTTTAGAAGTCCATTTGATGACCAAATCTGCCTTGAGAAGTGAATTTGCAACTTTGCCTCTTTGGTGCATAACTTGAAATTTAGTGATTTTTGCCAACTTTGACAAGCCATAACTTTTGATCCAAAATGAATTAGGTCATGTTATTGTACTTTTTGAAAAGGGAAAGATCCATTCTACAACTTTCATGACCAAAGTTTTTTCATTTGAAGCATTTTTGAATCAAAAAGTAAAGGTTGAAAAAGTTGCCTAAAATGGCAATTTCATTAAAAGTCAAACTTGCCCAAAAAGTCAACTTTGCAAAAAGACTTGAAATTCTTGAATTTTGTGAACTTCCAACTTCTTCTATGATCAAATAAAGATCATATACAATCAAAATGATGAAGAAACCCCTTTGGTTGGGTCATTGAGGGCCTCAGATGCCCTGATTTTGCACTGACTTGCTTGAAAAGTCAACTCTTGATCAGATGACTTCCCCGTGGAATTTCTTCATGAAAATTGATATGCATACTCCCTATACCATATAGAGACCAATAGAAACAAGAATGACCAAAAAATTTGGAGTTATGGCCTCTGAAACCAAAACCCTAATTCTAGGTCATCTGTGCAGTCAAACCTGGCTCTGCTTCCATGCCATTCTCAGTTCTTGTGATTCTTTGACATTATTGACTTTGAGAGGATATAATATGATGCTTTAACATACATGGACCTCTTTGAAGTGATTGATGACCTTTGGAGTGGCTCAAGAAGCTCTTGGATTGCTCAGATCACAAACCCTAGATGCAGATGACTTAGAACCTATGCAGTGAATCAAAAATGTAATATGAGATGGTATGATTGAGTTTATGCATATGAAATGATCACAAGCCATGGTGTGAATGGGTGAGGGAAAATTTAGGGTGTTTACAGGTTGGAATGGTAAATTTTCTATTTTAGAAAGAGAAATTTGTTTTTCTTGTCCTTACTAAAGAGGAGAGTAATGATCAGCAAGTCTTGAACATTCCGATAGTTTGTGAATTTCCCGATGTTTTTCCTGAAGATGTCACTTCCCTACCTCCGGTGAGTTAAGTTGTGTTCTCAGTCGACCTAATACCAGGAATGACTCCTATATCCGTTTCTCCTGATCGGATGGCGCCACTCGAGTTGAAAGAGTTGAAGGATTAGTTAGAGGATTTGATGGCAAAGCATTTTGTAAGGCCTAGTGTTTCACCGTGGGGAGCTCCTATGTTATTGGTAAAGAAGAAGGATGGTGGTATGCGGCTGTGCATCGATTATCGTATGTTGAACAAGGTTACAATCAAGAATAAATACCCCTTACCAAGGATAGATGATCTTCTAGATCAATTGAAAGGAGCATGCGTATTCTCGAAGATTGATCTGAGATCGGGCTATCACCAGATTCGTGTGAAGAGTTCTGATGTTCCAAAGATTGTGTTTAGAAACCGTTACGGTCATTATGAATTCTTAGTGATGTCTTTCGGTGTGACGAATGCTCCAACTGTTTTTATGGACTACATGAATCGGATATTTCAGAATTATTTGGATAAATTCGTGGTGATCTTTATCAATGACATTCTTATCTATTCTCGTACTACGCAAGAGCACGAAGAGAATCTAAGGATTGTCTTATCGATATTGCAGGAAAAACAACTTTTTGCTAAGTTTAGTAAGTGTGAGTTCTGGATGTCAAAAGTCAAGTTCCTGGGACATGTTATATCTCAGGGAGGTGTAGTTGTAGACCCGTCAAAGATAGAAGTTGTAATTAATTGGGAGAGACCGAAGAATGTTACCGAAGTGAGAAGCTTCCTAGGTTTGGCAGGTTACTACAAAAGGTTTATTAAAGGCTTTTCTCAGACGGCGTTACCGTTAACTAAACTCACTAGAAAGAAATTCGCTTATGAATGGGATTCCAGTTGTGAGCAAAGTTTCGCATGGTTTAAGGAGAGATTGACAACTGCTCCAGTCTTGATTATTCCTAATCCTAACAAATCTTACGAAGTGTTTTGCGATGCTTCAAAGATGGGTTTAGGAGGTGTTCTCATGAAAGAAGGTCAGGTAGTGGTGTATGCTTCCAGACAGTTGAGAGTTCATGAGAAGAATTATCCTATGCATGATTTGGAATTAGCGGCCGTGGTGTTTACCTTGAAAGTGTGGCGGCACTATTTGTATGGTGTGCGTTTTGAGATGTTTAGTGATCATAAGAGTTTGAAGTACCTCTTCGATCAAAAGGAACTGAATATGAGACAGAGGAGATGGATGGAGTATTTGAAATATTATGACCTTGAGTTGAAGTATCATCCAGGAAAAGCGAATAAATTGGCTGATGGTTTAAGGAGAAAAGTGATTCATAGTGCCGAATTGATGGTGTTGGAGTATGCATTGTTAGAAAGTTTTCGAGATCTTAATCTTCAGTTTGTTTGGACTCTGAATGGTGTAATCATGGGAAACTTGAATATTAATTCTACCTTGAGGAATGATATTCAACAAGTGCAGGTTTTAGATAAGAAGTTGAAAGGATTGTTACTCCAACCGGGCTTCGTGAGAGCATTAGATGGGATCATCCTATTTAATCAAAGACTTTGCATTCCGAATGATGATGTGTTAAAGAGGAAGATTCTAGAAGAAACACATAAAGGTTCTTTCACGATACATCAGGGTTCTTCAAAGATGTATCAAGACTTGAAGAGGGAGTATTAGTGGTCCAGAATGAAAAAGGACATTGCGGTATTTGTATCAGAATGTGCGGTGTGTCAGCAAGTAAAGATTGAGCACCAAAGACCAGGTGGATTGTTACAACCTTTGGACATCCCAATTTAGAAATGGGATAGTATCTCTATGGACTTTGCGGTAGGTTTACCAAGTACTCAAGGTGGATATGACTCTGTTTGGGTGATTGTGGACCGACTAACTAAATCTGCGCATTTCTTAGCTGTGAAGACTACATATAAGGCAAGTCAACTTGCAAGGTTGTTTATCGCTGAAATTGTGAGACTGCATGGTGTCCCGTCCAGTATTGTATCGGATAGAGATCCGAAGTTCACTTCGAGATTTTTGAAGGTGTTCCAACAAGCCATGGGTACGAATTCGCGTTTGAGTACTTCTAATCATCCTCAAACGGATGGTCAGACTGAACGTACGATTCAAACGATGGAAGATATGTTGAGAGCATGTGTTTTGGAAAGTAAAGGAAGTTGGAAAGAACTTTTGTCGTTGATAGAATTCTTTTACAATAACAGTTATCATACGATCATTGGTATGGCTCCGTATGAGGCTTTGTACGGGAGAAAGTGTAGAACACCGTTGTGTTGGTCGGAAGTGGGTGAAGACGGGATTTTAGGACCGAGAATTATTCAAGAGACTACGGAAAAGATTTGTATGATTCGAGAAAAGATTAAACAAGCCTAAGATCGTCAGAAGAGTTATGCTGACAATCGAAAGAGACCTTTGGAAATTGATGAAGGCGATCATGTGTACTTGAAAGTCACTCCGAGATTAAGATTGAAAGGACCGTTTAAGTCGCGTAAGTTAAGTCCGAGATACGTAAGACCGTATCTGATTCTAGAGAGGATTGGTGAAGTTGCTTACCGTTTAGCCTTTCCGCCCTCTCTATCTGAAATGCATGATGTTTTTCATGTATCCCAACTTCGTAGGTTCGTTCCCAATCCTCTTCAGCCTATTCTACCAGATTCTATAGAGATAGAAGCGGATTTGTTGGGAGAGAAACCAATGTGTTGAGAAATAAAGAGATACCACTTGTTAAAGTGTAATGGGAAGAGACGCATCCGGAAGATGCTACGTGGGAGTTGGAATCGGAAATGCGGGAATCATTTCCTCACCTGTTCAGGTAATCCTTTAAATTCGTGGACGAATTTTATTTAAGGGGGAGGATGTAATACCCCGTATTTTTATTTAAAGCTCTGAACAATATTAATTGGTAATAATATTATTCCGGAATGCTCTAAGAAATTTTAACGGAACTAAATAGAGTAATCCACGGGATACTATTTTATTAATTGATATTAGCTTACTCAGAGGTTTTATAAATATCGGATTGAGAGACATTTTTGGACACTCTCTAATTTTTGACCCATTGGTAAAAATATAAGTTTTATGTATATTTATATATATATAAAGAATATGAGAGAAAGAGGAAGTTAGTAAGAAAAAGGAAAATAGAAAGAAGAAGGAAGAGGAGAAGAGAAGAAGAAGAGAGAAAAACCCTAAAGCTTCATTCCCTCATTCTCGATCATTCGTCCTTCGAATCGACTCAATCTTTATGCCAATCTTCATCTCTTGAGGTGGGTTCTTGATGCGTGTTTTTTCGCAAGTGTACGAACACGTCAGAGTAATATAAAAGATTGTCGAATCCACAGAGACCAAGTGGCAATCTATCGTACCTGTTGTTATGTTGTGTATCTAAGGCAATTGAATATAATGGTTTTAAAGAGTGCGCAATGGTAAATAGAATAATAATTTTAAACAATTAATAAAGATAGGCTCAAATGTAATTCACATAATCAATTGATAATCTGGTACTTGTTAATGGAACTACTTATGGGCAATGTTTTCTACTTTGAAAAGAACTAATTTAACAGGAACTGTCGCTTTCGCATATTCAGAACCGAGTTGAACTCTCTAATAAACCCCTCCTATTATCACGGATAAAAAGGTGCATATTGTGTTAGAGTAGTAAACCTATTTTTAAGAAATATAGTATCTTAACTGAGTTGAAAAGTATGTTAACCTGAAAAGAGGTTCTCACAAACCAGACTCTAAACTTCTTAACGCGTCCGAAAATGGTTTTAAAATCTCTTTTCTTTTTAATCTAAAAACTCCTAATGAACTAGACAAAGCGCTTTTGGCTGTTTTTTAAATAGTTAAAAACAATTAAACTTAAATTGAAAGTTAAAATAGCCCTTAAGTGTTTCTACGAACAGTTGTACGGATTACTGGTTCAATTACGATCCTTACATTCTAACCTTTATGGATTTAGTTAGACATGGTAGTAAAAGTTCTTTTTATTATTTTTCATAAAAGTAATTAGTGCGAGTGCGGGAAGTAAATAAAAGTAGTGCGAGTGCAGGTAATAAAGAAAGTAAAGCGAGTGCGAGAAATAAAAGTATTTAAAGCGAGTGCGAGAAATAAAAGTATTTAAAGCGATTGCGGAAATAAAATAAAGTAGGGCAATGTGGAAAGTAAATAAAATAAAGCGAGTGCGGAAAAATAAAATACGAACTAGAATTAAAATGGTGTCAGGATTAACTTCCTCCCAGAGTGCTCCAAAACTCGATCACACAGACGTATACAGACTCGATCACTCGATTGTAGTAACACCCCGATGTGAAGTGATTACTACTTTAAAAATGATATATGCCTAAGAGATACTAAGTTTGGATGATAAAAACGAAATTCTAAAGTCCTATTTATAGGCAAACATTAAATGGGAAAAGACTAGGATGCCCCCTCCACTAAAAAGTGGAGGGAAAGGTTTTTGCCTTGTGGCGCCCGCCATGGGTGTAAAATGGTGAAGAAAGTTGGGATCGTGGGCTCTTGGTAGTTGTAGAGTGGTCTTGAGACGTGGCCACGTCATGGCTGACCCTATTGCGCCAGCCATGGTGGATGCCGTAATGTAAAAAGCTGAAAAACTTGATTTTTGTCCGTTTCAACTCTTTCTTTGCTCCTTTTCTCGATTTAGGCCCTGATTACATAGAAAACCTGAAAATAAAGAAAAACAAAGTAATAATATAACAAAATAGCAATAAAAACTAAAAATGCATGCGAAATTGGAGTCAGAAATACGGTGAAATTTAGTGTTATCAAATCCTCCCACACTTAGACCTTTTCTTGTCCTGAAGCAAACATTTAAAGCTCGAAATGAAGAAAATTGGTGTCAACACGTGATTTGGGCTAAAAGGGCTTCTAAGTTCAAGTCAGGATGCAGTGACAGGTACTAACTAAGTGAACCAAGGGTATCATATTGACACGGACATAAACTTCAATCCTATATTAACCAACCCATGTCATCCCACAATACCTAGGCCAATCTTCTCATGTCTTTTTGGGTCCTTTTCATTCAGGCGCAATCACATTAAGCCCGTTATCCGTACATGCTTCATAGTAGAGTGACCGGTTAGTGATTTTGATCCAAAACATAGGGTTTCTGGCACATAAGCATGTGTAAACCCGTTTTATTTGACCTAAATGTAGCTGCGGGGGATCGGATCATAATCCGCCCTACCAAGTTCAGTGTCAGATACCTCTGAACCAACTAACAATAGGTGACTGCAATTTCTTTCTTTTTGTGGAAAAAAATTCTCTTCTCTTTTTTCGGTTTAAATGACTTTGTGAGGGTCACCTATCCCAGAGTTTGTCTTTTTTTTCTTTTTTATTAGCACTGGATCTTTCACTTTTGTTCATCGGCCCCCTACGTAGAGCATGCTTAGGTCGGAGCTGACTGCTAGAATAAACTACTTAGTACAATATTTTTTTGAATGATAGTAAAGGCCATGGTGTGCGGGGTTTAAGTGATTCCTATATTCAAGAAGTCTATGGTGTTGGAACGATACTGATGTTTCAAAAGGTTCACCTAAGTCACCACATCCTAATCCAAACCTGTCTCAAAGCCCAAAAAACATATGAAACAACATTGTTTTCTTTTTTTAAAAAAATTTGTAAGGCTAAGGAAATGGGAAAAATGAGGATGTACTAAAGATACATTATACTGGTGACTCGTCAGACTCATGCATTATATATAAAAAAAAACTTAAACTAAATAACTAACAGAAAAGGAAAATAACAGAAAGAAAATAAATAACTAAGAAGGGAAATAACAGAAAGAAATAAAATCTCCTCCCACACTTAAATCGAACATTGTCCCCAATGTTTCGAAATAAGATAAGGAGAGTAACTTGGAAAACTACTGCGGAGGAGCACTGGTGCCCTTGCCGTCCTACTGTGATGGTCTGGAATGACGGGATCTATTGTGCTTCTGGTCCCTCCGGTCAAGTCGTGCTGATAAGGCAACCTGGGCACTCCGGACCTCTCGAAGGTTACCTAGGATGGAACCTTGAGTGGCCTCCATAAGTTGGTGGTGCTGGCGGTTGACTTCTCGTTGACGGGCCTGCTCTGATGTGATGTCGGTCAAGGTGCGGCAAACGTTCCTGTAGGCACGATCCGATACTGATCGTGATTGTTCCATGTAGCTCATGTTGTCCGTCAGTTGTTGTGAAATAGTAGAGAGTAGGTTGTCTCGCCTTTCCTCTCTAGCCGTCATATCACGCCACATCTCCTCAGTGATATAGAATCCAGGAGTAGCACCTGCAACAGGGTTAGAGGAAGATGGTGCGGTGTGTGACTATGAAGGATGATGGGGGGACACGTGAGGTATGGGAGAATGTTCTCTTTGTTCATATTCTTCATCAGTGTCATGTGCCTCCCCATCAGGAATATTAGGAGGAAGTGGACCCAAAACAGGTGGAGCATTCAGATCACAGGTCCAGTTCCTTTCATTACGTTGGTACGTCTACTGCAAGGTAAAGCAACAAATGGGATAGCTACCCCATGAACCATCAACTCATAACCACATGTTTTCCTCGTTCGGCACAATTTCACGTCTTTTAGAAATTTTAAATTAATTGTGCGAGGAGGTAGGGGTTCAAGTGTAGCTATCTCATTGTTCAGGTTAAGAGCCCGAGCAATAGACGTAACAAGTCCTCCAATAACAATCGGTTCTGTTTTCTTAACAGTTAAATCCATGTGTGCAAGCATAAACGGGACCGGATTGATATGAGTGTTAGTGAGGCTTCCTTGCAAAAATAGAAGCTCTTTAGAGTTTACCTTATTTGGACTCTCCCGACCAAAAATAGTACATGCCAAAATATATCTGAAAACTCTTATGGTCGGGTTATGGATGGTCGACGCAAGTATTCCTTCAAAAGAATTTATTGAAGTACTTGACAGCCTCTGCCAGAAGGAAAATACTTCGGCCGACCATTCCGAATCCAAAGGTGCCTCACATATAGCACCTTCCCTATGAGGGATTCCTAACAAGCCTGTTAGTTCGTCGGTACTGTATTCGTATTCAATTCCAAACAGTCTAAAATTAACAATACTGATTGTGCTAGCAGTGTTAGGAGTGACAGTGTATATTAACGAACTCAAAAACTCAACAGTCATCCTTTCATAGGTAGGTTCCTGATTTACAAAAATATTATGCAAGCCTAGAAAATCTAATAAATGAAAAACACTATGATATAGACCCAAAGAGTAAAGACAGTTATCATCTACGTACCTAGTCGGGAGAATTTCTCGACTATGAAGCCTTTGAATGATTTTCCTTTGCCTATCTCCCGATCTTCCATCACGAAGAAGATATCCGTTGAACTCCATTGTTGTTGCTCCTTGAGAAGTAGAATATGGTGAAGAGTGGTTTATGTAGGAAATGGTAAAGGTTGGATTTTTATGGTTTGTGGTGGATGAAAATAAAAATGGATTTTGGATGGGTTTTATAGATGGTGAATGTATGAGAATGGTGGGAGCTTTAATGGGGTTCAATGGGGTTTTTGGAAGTTGGAAAAATGGGTTTTGGAAGTTTGAAAGTGTAAAAATGGTGGGGGAGATGAATCTGCCCCGAAATAAGGGGGAACGGCGTGGCGGGTGCCATAGGGCTATGGCGGGCGCCACAAGGCCATTTTGCCTTTGGGCCAAAAAAATTTAATTCCCCTTGTGGGCTTCACGTACCTTTTGTCTTCGGGGGGTCCGGATAGCGTTTTCTTCTTTCTTCTAAGGCATAAAGCTTGCATACTTTTTATGAAGGAAAAAATAAAAATATTTTTGTTCTTTTTTCATTATTGGACATAAAATAAAATAAAATAAAATGAAAGAAAAAGAAAAAAATGAGTATTAGTGCACGAAATAATATATAAGGTAAAAATCAAAGTACATGGAAAATGTAATATATGCGATAATATAAAATATGTCTGGAGATGCGAGAAATAAAATAAGGCATGAAATATTAAATACTATAGTAATAATGTTAGTGTAAAACAATCATATGGTAGGCTTCTCTGTCTGGTCCGATCCATGAATCTCAGTTATCTCCCTCCGAAGCTCTCCAATCTCCTGATATAGAGCGTCGGCCTCTAAGGCATGGGTGAGATCAGATATCTCGATCTGTAATGCAAAGTCTGCTACTTCCTGCTTGAGCAGGGCAGTCTCCCTGCGGAGCTCATAAATCTGGGTCTGTAGATCAGGCGGCTGCAAAGACATATTGTTAGACATAACAGTGATTCGGGGAGAAAAAGTGTAGGAGTGTACTCAGCGGCGGGAGGTGATTTTGGCTCTTCGACAGTCTCTCCATAACCCTCTAAAGCATAAATCCAATTAGCAGGGTTCTGGACACTGGTCATCAGCAGGTCAGGTAATGTAAAGTAATGTATCACTTCGCCGTCAATCAGTAATCTAAACGTGTTGGGCTCAAAAGAGGCCCTCCTCATCAATCCTCTATCAAGACAAAAGTCAACATCCAGGGTGGTGTAGCAGTAAAAGGTCCTGAGGTGCAATAATTTACGAGACAAACCCAATGCAATAGCAATCTGTGTAACAATCCCACCGACATGTATAATGCCTACAGATGACCGGGCGACACTAGAAAGACCCCTCAACAGAAAGTTGCCACAAGCAACTAGGTGTGACTGAGTCGCACAAAACAGTAGGAAAATCTCCTCCTCACTCAGCAAAGTCTTTGTATCTGGAAAACCGAGGAAAAAGTGTGATAGAATCATCTGGAAGTACCTTAACACGGGATTGTGGATTACCTGAGAAAACTGAGTGGAAGGATCTTGGCTCCCTCCACCTGAGATGTTACTCCAAAACTTCTCCAATTCTCTGCTCATAAAGTACCACATCGGTGTCTCTGGAATAGCATCAGGAGTAGTCTGTAAACCTAGTAAATCACCAAACTCTTTGTTAGAGAAAGAGTAATCAGTCCCGAACAACCTGAAAACAGCATGTACATCGGGTCCAGCCCAAGGATCATATCAAATGAGTTGAGGAACTCTAGAGTCAAGTTCCTGTAAGTGTTGTTCATGTCGTCGAACTGGTCCCACTGGAGTTGGTGGCATAAGAATCTGACGTTTGGCTCTATCCCCAAGGCATCCATGCAATCTTGGTCTGGGTACCGTGTAGGTGCCATAGGGCGTCTCATGTGGACATAGTAACGCTCTCTATGTGCGTCGTCTCTAAAGGCCACGTGCATGTCGTCGGGGTTCTGCATTCTGCACAAGGTTAGCAAACAAGGGTCCTGAAATCACATAAAACATTCAATCGTTAGTCCTGACAGAATAATAAGGAAAACAAATTAAAATAAAGTAAAAATAAAAAGTAAGATAAGAAAACCATGGGTTGCCTCCCATGCAGCTCTTGTTTAACGTTATTAGCTCGACGATCGAATTTTATATATCATTCAAAGGATTTGGTGGATCACTTAGAGTATGGCTGGAGTATGTTGTTGGAATGTCACCTCCTTCGTAAGGCTTCACTCTATGTCCATTGACGATGAACGGTTTACATGTTTGGTTCTTGATTTCAATAGCACCAGATCTTAGAATCTTAGATACTTCGAAAGGGCCAGTCCATCTCGAACGAAGCTTCCCTGGAAAAAGTCACAACCTAGAATCGAAAAAAAGAACAGGATCGCCTATTTTGAAGTCTTTTCTTATGATTCTTTTGTCATGCCAAGCTTTTGTTCTTTCTTTGTATATGATGGAATTTTCGTAGGCAGATTATCTGAGCTCTTCTAATTTGTGGATATCAAGGATACGTTTTTCACCAGCAGTTAGGTAATCCAAATTCAAAGTTTTGATGGCCTAATAGGCCTTATGCTCTAACTCAAAAGGTAAGTGACATGATTTTTCATAGACTAGTTGATAAGGGGTTGTTCCTATAGGGGTTTTGAAAACGGTTCTATAGGCCTATAATGCTTCTTGAAGTTTCTGTGACCAATCTTTTCTAGATATAGAGACAGTCTTCTCAAGAATTTGTTTGATCTCCCTATTAGATACTTCCACTTGTCCATTAGTCTGTGGGTGGTATGGTGTTGCTACTATATGCTTAACTCCATATTTGCTTAAAATTTTATCAAATATTCTCGATATGAAGTGTGATCCTCCATCACTTATGACTAAGAGGGGTGTTCCAAACCTGGGAAATATATAATTTTTAAATAATTTGATGACTACTCTGGTTTTATTTGTGGGTACGGCGATAGCTTCAATCCATTTAGACACGTAGTCAACAGCTACTAAGATGTATTGGTTTCCTAAAGATGGTGGGAACGGTCCCATAAAGTCTATACCCCATACGTCGAAGAGTTCTACTTCTTGGATATTTCTTAGAGGCATTTCATTATGTCTTGAAATATTTCATGTACGTTGGCATCTGTCACATTTGACAATGAAAGCATGGACATCACGCCACATAGTGGGCCAGAATAGGCCAACTTGAAGAATCTTGGCGTAGATCTTAGATGTGCTTGCATGTCCACCATAGGGTGCAGAGTGACAATTCTCAATTATATTATGTACCTCCTCTTCTGGAACGCAACGGCAGAAAATGCCATCTTTACCTCTCTTAAAAAGAAATGGTTCGTCCCAATAGAAGTTTCTCACATCACAGTAGAACTTCTTCTTCCGGAGGTAATTTAGATCGGGGGTATGATGTCAGCGGCTAGGTAATTAACAAAGTCTGCATACCAAGGTACATTACTTATAGCTAAAGATTTATGAGAATGCTCATGTGGGTCTGGGTTATCATCTTCAATAGTTCCTAGTTGGGCTATCAGTCTATCATAGGCAAAATCATCATTTATGGGTATTGAGTCAGGTTTCAGGTATTCTAGCCTAGAAATGTGATCAGCTACTACATTATTTGTGCCTTTCTTATCACGGATATCTAAATCAAACTCTTGTAGTAGTAGAATCCATCGAAGTAACCTAGGTTTGGCATCCTTTTTACTTAGTAAGTAACGAATGGCAGCATGGTCGGTGTAAACTATAATTTTGGCTCCTACTAGATAAGATCTAAATTTGTCTATGGCGAAAACTACAGCTAGGAGCTCTTTTTTTGTTGTTGCGTAGTTGAGCTGTGCAGCGTCTAGGGTTCTACTGGCATAATAAATTATGTGTAACTTTTTATCTTTTCTCTGACCTAGAACGGCTCCAACAACATATTCACTAGCGTCACACATTATCTCAAATGGTTCTAACTAATCAGGGGGTTTCATTATAGGTGTTGAAATCAGAGCTTGCTTCAATAGATTAAATGCTTCAGTACATTTTTCATCGAAGATGAATTCAACATCTTTCATTAAAAGACCAGTTAAGGGCTTTGTTATTTTGGAGAAGTCCTTGATAAAACGTCGGTAAAATCCGGCATGTCCAAGAAAACTTCTTATCTCCCTGATAGTCTTGGGCGGTTTTAGATTCTCTATGACTTCTATTTTAGCTTTGTCTACCTCTATACCCTTTTCGGAAACTATATGTCCTAAAACAATCCCTTCGGTGACCATGAAATGACACTTTTCCCAATTTAGCACAAGGTTTACCTCCACACATCTTTCCAGGATTTTCTCAAGGTTGATAAGACAATTTTTTGAATCAGATCCACAAACTGAGAAATCGTCCATAAATACTTCCATGATTCCATCTAAATAGTCTGCAAAGATAGACATCATGCAGCGTTGGAAAGTGGCAGGGGCATTACAGAGTCCAAATGGCATTCTTCTGTAGGCAAAAGTTCCAACAGGGCATGTAAAGGTAGTTTTTTCTTGATCTTCAGGGTGAATAGGTATTTGGAAGAATCCTGAATATCCATCTAGGTAACAAAAGTAAGAGTGTCTGGCTAGGCGCTCCAACATTTGGTCTATGAATGGTAATAGGAAATGGTCCTTCCTAGTTGCTTTATTTAATTTTCTATAGTCTATGCACATACGCCAACCTCCATCATTTCTTTTTGCTACAGGTTTGTCCTTCTCGTTTTGCACGACTGCGATGCCTCCCTTTTTAGGTACTACATGCACAGGACTTACCCATTTATTGTCCGAGATCTGATATATTATACCTGCCTCTAGTAACTTAAGAACTTCAGTCTTAACTACTTCACTCATCATAGGATTTATTCTTCGTTGGTGTTCTCTGGAGGGTTTTGAATCTTCTTCAAGCAAAATCTGATGCATGCATACAGATGGGCTTATTCCTTTTAGATCTGAGATCTTATATCCTAAGGCTGGGGGGTACCTTCGTAAAACATCTAACAATTGGTTTGTTTCCTCTTGGTCCAAGGTAGCACTGACTATAACTGGACGGTCCATTTCTTCATCAAGAAATTCATATCTCAGGTTCTTAGGCAGTTGCTTAAGTTTTACGGTTGGTTTCATAGGGCAAGGCATAAGATCTGGGGTAAGAGATAAACATTTGTGAAGATTATAATCAATGTAGGGTTTTTTATAACTGTCATCTTCCCAAATAAGGGTTGATGGCAATTTTTTAGATTCAGTTTCTTCTTCTTGTTCTAATTCCCTAATGCATTCATCAATGATATCTAAGGCATAACAAGCATCTCCTATTACAGGTGCCATAAGAAATTTCGAGAGTACAAATTCTATCTTCTCGTTACCTACCTCAAAGGTTAGTTTCCCTTTTTTAACATCTATTATGGCTCCAGCGGTTGATAAGAACGGTCTACCTAGGAGGGTTGGTATGTCATCATCTTCTTTAATGTCCATGACAACAAAATCAGTAAGTATAAACAGCTGACTTATCCTAACAGGGATGTCTTCAAGTATGCCTATAGGGTATTTAATAGATATATCGGCTAATTGAAGTGACATCTTAGTAGGTTGTAATTCTCCTAAGTTTAACCTTTCTCAAACTGCTAAAGGCATTAAGCTCATACTAGCTCCTAAGTCTAGAAAAGCTTTTTTGATGACATGATTCCCCAAAATACAAGGAATGGAAAATTTTTCGGGATCTTTATCTTTCTTTGCTAACCTATTTTCTGAAATAGAATTATGTTCCACGGGTTTCGGATCTTCAAGCCTACGTTTATTTGTAAGTATGTCTTTGAGAAACTTTGCGTAAGAAGGTATTTGGGTAATGGCTTCATTAAAGGGGATTTCTACGTGAAGTTTTTCTATAACCTTAACGAATTTTTGATACTGATTCTTGATTTGGGTTTGCTTTAGTCTTTGAGGGTATGGTATTGGTGGTTTGTACGGCGGTGGTGGTACATAGGTTTTGTTTTTAGGTTCTTCTCCTTTTTCTTGATTTCCCTGGTTTTCAGATTCCTCTGGTTCCTTCTCTTCATTTCTTTCAGAAGTTTTGGGCTCACTTAATCTAGGGTTTGAGGGTTCCTTATAAGCGGTTCCACTTCGTAGAGTAATGGCATTTGCTTGCCCTTTCGGGTTTTGTTGAGGTTGTCCAGGGAACTGTCTTCCAGGTGTAGTCTGAGGGGCTTGGTTTAAAGCTACCTGAGAGAGTTGGGTTTCAAGCATCTTGTTGTGAGTAATAATTTGGTCAACCTTGGTTCCTAACTGGGTAATTAGTTCGTTAACATGGACGTTTTGGTTCATGAACTCTTTGTTTTGTTGTGTTTGAGCGGTGATAAAATTTTCCACAATTTTCTCAAGGCTTGGATTTTGTGGTACAGGTTGCATAAGTTGATTTGTTCTCGGGGCTTGGTAACCTTGTTGTCTCGGAGGTGCGGTATTTTGGATAGGGTTATTATTTTTATAGGAGAATTTTGGGTGATTCCTCCATCTAGGGTTATATGTGTTTGAAAATGGGTTCCCTTGGGTGTAGTTCACTTGCTCAGGGCTGGTCTCATTTAACAAATTGCATTCGGCGGATTGGTGTCCTTGCATCCCACATATCTCACAATTTGACGAAATTGCAGCTACAGTATTCAGGGTTGTACACATATTTTTGACTCTAAGGGCTAACGCGTCCATTTTAGCTTGCATCATGTTTATAGAGCTTAACTCATGTATTCCTCCTTGGCCTTCCTTCTTTTCCATTGTTGCTCGTTCTACTCCCCATGATTGATGGTTTTGGGCCATATCTTCGATAAGGGCACTAGCTTCAGGGTAAGGTTTGTTCATCAGTGTGCCACCAGCGGCAGCGTCGATGGTCATCTTAATGTTATAATGAAGTCCATTAATATAAAGTTTGAATGATTAGCCAGTTCTCTAAACCATGATGTGGGCATGCTCTTAATAGCTCTTTATATCTCTCCCAGGCTTCGAACAACGATTTTCCTTGGTTTTGGGCAAATCTGGTTATTAGGTTTCGAAGAATAGCGGTCTTGCTTGGGAGAAAATATCTAGCAAGGAATACTTTTCTAAGGTCTTCCCAGGTTGTTATGGAATTGGGTGGAAGGGTATCTAACCATGATAGAGCTTTATCTCTGAGGGAAAAAGGAAATAATCTTAAGTGTATCGCCTCAGGAGGAGCTCCATTAGTTTTAAAGGTGTTTGCTAACTGGAGAAAGTATTTTAAATGTTGGTTTGGGTTCTCGGTAGCAAGACCTGTGAATTGTCTCTGTTTCACTAATTGCAGCAGGGATGGTTTAAGTTCAAAATTATTGGTTGGGATAACGGGGTTTACTATACTGGAACTAGGTTCCTCGTTTGATGGTTGGGCGAAGTTCTTAAGAGGTCTTTGATTTTGATCTTCGGCCATAGCTCTCCTAATCCTATGGAAAAATAAACGTGCGCGAGCGTAACATTCAGGTTCAGCTAGAGGGTCTACTAAGCTTACGACACTGCGAGTCTTTCGCATTGACCGGCAGGTAACAACCTTAGTCTAAACGGTATAACTACAGGGTATGAAATTTGACGAAATTGGTCCCCGATAACAGCGCCAAAAACATGATGCGTGTTTTTTCGCAAGTGTACGAACACGTCAGAGTAATATAAAAGATTGTTGAATCCACAAAGACCAAGTGTCAATCTATCGTACTTGTTGTTATGGTGTGTATCTAAGGCAATTGAATATAATGGTTTTAAAGAGTGCGCAATGGTAAATAGAATAATAATTTTAAGCAATTAATAAAGACATGCTCGAATGTAATTCACATAATCAATTGATAATCTGGTACTTGTTAATGGAACTATTTATGGACAATGTTTTCTACTTTGAAAAGAACTAATTTAATAGGAACTGTCGCTTTCGCGTATTCAGAACCGAGTTGTAATCTCTAATCAACCCCTCCTATTGTCACGGATAAAAAGGTGTGTATTGTGTTAGAGTAGTAAACCTATTTTTAAGAAATATAGTATCTTAATTGAGTTGAAAAGTATGTTAACCTGGATTTCTTAGCAAAAAGAGGTTCTCACGAACCAGACTCTAAACTTCTTAACACGTCCGAAAATGGTTTTAAAATCTCTTTTCTTTTTAATCTAAAAACTCCTAATGAACTAGACAAAGCGCTTTTGGCTGTTTTTGAAATAGTTAAAAACAATTAAACTTAAATTGAAAGTTAAAATAGCCCTTAAGTGTTTCTACGAACAGTTGTACGGATTACTGGTTCAATTATGATCCTTACATTCTAACCTTTATGGATTTAGTTAGACATGGTAAAGTAAAAGTTCTTTTTATTATTTTTCATAAAAGTAATTAATGCGAGTGCGGGAAGTAAATAAAAGTAGTGTGAGTGCAGGTAATAAAGAAAGTAAAGCGAGTGCGAGAAATAAAAGTATTTAAAGTGAGTGCGGAAATAAAATAAAGTAAGGCAATGCGGAAAGTAAATAAAATAAAGCGAGTGCGGAAAAATAAAATACGAACTGGAATTAAAATGGCGGCAGGATTAACTTCCTCCCAGAATGCTCCAAAACTCGATCACACAGACGTATACAGACTCGATCACTCGATTATAGTAACACCCTGATGTGACGTGATTACTACTTTAAAACTGATATATGCCTAAGTGATACTAAGTTTGGATGATAAAAACGAAATTCTAAAGTCCTATTTATAGGCAAACATTAAATGGGAAAAGACTAGGATGCCCCCCTCCACTAAAAAGTGGAGGGAAAAGTTTTTGCATTATGGCGCCCGCCACAGGCTCATGGCGCCTGCCATGGGTGTAAAATGGTGAAGAAAGTGGGGATCGTGGGCTCTTAGCAGTTGTGGAGTGGTCTTGAGACGTGGCTACCTCATGGCTGACCCCATGGCGCCAGCCATGGTGGATGTCGTAAGTGTAAGAAGCTAAAAAACTTGATTTTTTTCCGTTTCAGCTCCTTTTTCGCTCCTTTTCTCGATTTAGGCCCTGATTACATAGAAAACCTGAAAATAAAGAAAAACAAAGTAATAACATAACAAAATAGCAATAAAAACTAAAAATGCATGCGAAATCGGAGTCAGAAATACAGTGAAATTTAGTGTTATCAGTTCTTAGTTAGTAACTTGTATCTTTGATTTTGGTTGAGTTCTAGAAGTTTTGTGGTTAGGGCTTAATTGGAAAATCTAAGAAAAATCAGAAGTTTAAGGGTCAAAACTCGATTAAAACTTAACTAAAATACTCATATGATGTTTATGAACATGTTTGATTAAGTTTTTCTGCATTGGTTGATGTTTGGAAGTGATTTTGTGTGGGAGAAGTGTTTTCCCGTAAGGTTGGAACTTCCTGAACTGGTGTAGCACGCTCAGCGAAAGTTCCAGGAAGATTTTCGCTCAGCGAGACCTGTAGGTTCCAACTTTGATATTTAATTCGTAACTTCTGATCTGGGTATCCATTTTTAGTGTTCCACATATCGTTTTGAAGCAAATGGCATAATCTATCTATTAAGATCAAGAAACATAATTTTGAGCCGACTTTTACTCGAATTTTTCAAATGACCAAAACTTGATAAAATGGAAAGTCTGAGTTAATAGAAACAGAGATAAGGTACAACTTGTGAGGTATCTAGGTTCCCCTTAAACTCGAATGAATCACGAATTATGTTTTGTTTTAGGATCCTCCGTAAGGTCTTGTGTAAGTCTCAATGTGATTACTATGTGTTTCACTAGAGCATTAGTAAGGACTTGAGGTATCTGTTGTGTATGCATGGGCGTTGATTTGTGATGTGTAGACTATAAGTCCTCCCTAAGGTCTTGAGTAAGCCTTGAGGTGGGTTGTCCTTAGTCCCACGTGAAGCATCCGTAAGGACTTGAGGCAAGTGTTATGCTAGTTATGTGTCAATATTGAGTAACTCTTGAGGTGGGTTACCTTTAGTCCCACGGGAAGCATTCCGTAAAGATTGAAGAGCATGCTATGTCAATTCCTCCGTAAGGTCTTGTGTAAGTCTCAATGTGGTTACTATGTGTTTCACTAGAGCATCCGTAAGGACTTGAGGTAGACATTTCGCTTCTTGTATTTGAGTTTGTGTGTGGACCTTAGTTCCCTTTTGTCCTTGGTCCTTGTGTGAGTTGGTTTGTGAAACGTGCGAGTTTCATTTGAGAATAGCCCTTAGAGCCGAGAGAATTCTAAGATAGGGAATCCACTGAGATGTTTTATCTCACCCCTTGTTGATGTTGTTATTTCAGGTACTTCAGGTTCCGTTAAGGGTAAGGATAAGGCGACTTGATTATCCCTACTAGTTGATGGCTTGTCTTCCGCTGTGGATTTGGAGATCTTCAGATCTAGTTCTTAGATCTTTTTGTAGTTGAACATCTTGTATTATTTTATAGCCTTGTTTAGTACCTTATGTTGTAGTGGCTATATTTATACAATGTGTTGCTAAGAACTTATTTGTATTTCAGTACCAAATTTCTAAAATTATATATGAAAAATATGCTTTATGTATATCTTTTGTATATGGGTAGTACAACGTGAGTCCGGGAAAACAAGCATCCTTTATAAGTCCCCAGTTTCAAGCGCTGAAATCGAGAAATAATAGTACATTCATCCCAAAGGGTACAATACTATCGTCATACAATCAGATTCTTTGACTAAGTTCCTATAAAAGAACCAGGCCATCCTATACGAGTTCCTAGTGGGCCCTCGGGTGCAAATGGGTTTTCCATAAAATGTGGTTTGCCACTGTCACCACTGGAGAGGGATGTTTCCACAAAGGTCCTCAATGATCGGTCCCCAGCTGCACATAACTATCGAGGTCGTGAAATGAGAAGGTAAGATCCCTAAATCAAGACATTTCCAAGATGATCGCAAATCTGGGCGTGGAACTCACTACTACCCCCATGACAAGATCTCATGAGGCCAAAGTGGAACAACTCTAAGTCCTAAGGTGCACACTGTAAACACCCCAAATTTTCCCTCACTTTTTTTCTCACACCATGGCTTATGATCTCATTTTGCATAAACATCTCATTGCATCTCACATTGCATAAACAACTTCATCAAATCATTGCATGACTGCACAATTAGGGTTTTGTGATCAGATGAATCTTAGAAGTGATATGAGCCATCCCAATGGACTTGAAGCATGCCAAGAGGGTCCATGTGTGTTTTATGATCATCTTACATCTCCAAGAAGTCTTTGAGGTCACAAAATGTCAAAAGGATTGCACAGAAGTCCAGGCAGAGCTAGGGTTTTCCTGCACAGATGACCAAAATTAGGGTTTTGGTTTCAGAGATCTTAATCTCAAATTTTTTGGCCATTCTTGATTCTAATGGTCTTAATATGTCATATGGATCATGTGTACCAAATTTGATGAAGAAATTCACTGTGTAATTCATCTGATCATTGGGTAACTTCTTGAGCAAGTAAAGTCAAAATCAGGGCATCTGAGGCCTCCATCAAGGGTACCAAAGGGTCATCATCATCATTTTGAGTCTCTATGATCTTTATTTGATCATTGAAGTGGTTGGAAGTTCACAAAGTTGAAGAATTTTGAGCCAAATGCAAACTTGCTATTTTTGGAAATGACTTGTAATGGAAACTTTCCATTTTGGGAAAGATATTCAACCTATTCTTTCATGACCAAAAATGCTTCAAATGAAAAATCCTTGGACATGAAAGTTGTAGATTATGTCTTCCCATTTTCAAAAAGTACAAGAACATGTCTTGATTCATCCTATAACTCAAGATATGGCCTTTCAAAGTTGGCAAAAATCCTATAATTTTCAAATGTGCACCAAAGAGGGATTTTTGCAATTTCACTTGCCAAGCCATTTCATGACATCTAATCAACTTCTAAACATCATACCAACATAACGCAACACATTTTTATCAAGATTGCACCAAAAATCACAAGTTTCTATGCCTTGCACTTCAAGAAATTCCAAAGAGGGAAAATTGCATAAACCATGAGAACACTTGATCAAGGTCATCCAGCTGCATTCTATTGATCCAAAGGCCATCCTTGATGCAAGTTGAGGCCAAGACCTTCTTGCAACTTGGCCCATACCAATCACACTATGCCACCACCCACTTTTTGATCAATCCTATTGGCTTATACTAACCCTAAGGACCTCATTTCATAACACACACAAGCCTGAATCATCCCACAAGCTGAGATTGCCAAAAATCTCCAAAACTTTCATTTCTTCGAATCTGATTACACAAGCCATAAACCTCAAAACAAACTTCACCAATCATCTCCAAATGGTCCATAGAACACAAAGCACCCTTTAAAAAGCCTTGAAACATAGCCAAACAAAAACATGATTCCTGGTGCAGAGGAGTTGCACCTCTCAAACCAAGCCCCATAAACTTGTTCTAAGCATTGCAATATCATTAGGGAGTTCAAAGGAGGTGGATTGAACAAAGAAAGGGGCCAGAAAGCTCAAGGAGTGAAAGCTTCAGCTCAGGTAGCCATCTCAATTTTATTTTTCCAAAAGCTTTATTTTATGTTCTAGAAATGTTCCCCATGTTCCCCTGATCACACTGCACTTGTTGTTTTTGAAAATGGTGAAGAAATGAGCATGAACCGTATCGCTGAAATATTTGACCTAAAATAAGTTTGCTTCGATTCATGCTGGTTTTTGAAAATAAATGATTTTTGGTGTTGGATTCTTGTTTAGTGATGTTCATAGGTCATTTCTGGAGATTTTGGTGAAGTTTCATGGCTTGTGGTGGAAGTTGGGTTGAGGGGTTGGTCGGAGAAGATGACCGGAGCTCCGGTCACCTGAAAGTGTTTAGGGTTAGGATTAGGGTTAATCTTGCCAGTTTGAATGTCAGTCATGGGATCTTGTTTAGCGCGTGTTTGTAGGGTCCAAATTGATTCACTTAAACCCTAATTCAATTTAATTAAAATAATTAGGTTTAATTAACTAATTAACTCAGTTTAAATACTGGTGATTAGATTGTGCGCGCAGTCAACCAAATCATCGTAGTTTGAATCATGGCCTTTGGATCAAATTACTTCTCATTTAATTGATTTTTATTTCATTTTCTTGCATTTCTTTTCCATATTTATTTTAAAATAGCAAAAGACTTTCAAAAAATCTCATTTCTTGCATTTTTGTTTCAAATATTTTTCTTAACCTGAAAACATTTTTTATTTTAATTTTTGCATTAAAAAAGTATTTTTAAAACATTTAAATGTTTTATTTAATTAATTAATTGATTTTAATTAATTAAATATGCATTTAGGTTTCTAAAAATCACCAAAAAATTCATGAAGCATTCCAATACATTTAGAAACATTTCCAAACTCACCATACAAATTTCTTTTTAGGTTTGATCACATTTTCATAATTTTCTTTGAATTAGGGTTTTTAAATTTCACATTTTTTAACCCTAACTTGAAAAATTCATTTCTGCCTAACCATGATGAGTTTGAACTTGATTCTTTTTGCATTGTTTTTAGCATTGCATATAGTTTCTAGGTTATTTATCTCATATTTTTATCTTGCATTTTCAATTTGATTTGCATTTTCCCTTAAGAATCACCCAAAAACCCTAGTTAACTTAGAAATTTCATAACTTTCAATAGGATTGGCTTCTGACCTTCTCCTTTGGGGTGTGATCTTGTATAGGTTTAGGGTTTGTTTGAGCTCAATTTCAATTTTTTTATCATGGTGAATGCTTCTGTTTTGGTCATGTGGATCATGCTTGTTCATAAAACCCTAATTTTGCATCTCCATTTTCATTCTTCTTTGCATTTCATGAACTTGTGATCTTGTCATGCCATTCCATTCTTTTGTATGTCATCTTAGACATCTTAGGACATGTTTGAAAAATTGCTTGATCATTGTTGCATCATTTTGGTATTCTTTGCATCCATTACATTTCAAGAACATCCATGTGTTTTCATGCTTCTAAACATGCTTCCATTGCATCTCATCCTTGTATGATCATTCATATGCATCTTGTATGATTTTGAATCATATCATAACACATTTGCATTGCATAATCACTTCTGGTTTTGCTTTTTGTATCTTTACTCGTCTCATTTCTTTGTGCTTTATGTCTTATGCATTCATACTAACATTTCAGGAACCTTTGGTAAGTTATCTGGGAGGTGGATTTGCCTTCACTTCCCACCTCTTCTTTCCCTTGCATTTGCATCCTTTATTTGTCTTTGGAGTGAACTTGCTTCACTTGTGTTTCTCTTTCTCCTTTCTTTTCTCCTAAGTTACTTATCTTCTTCAGGAAGTAAGTAACTTATTTTTACTCCCCTTCTCTTTTCATCTGTTTCTTCTTCATTAGTGGACTTGAAGATCTTTTCTCTTAAGCCTCACAAACCATAGGATATCCAAGCATGATAATTTTTAGGGTGTGTATAGTTTCCCCTAGTTTTTTACCTTTGAGTCTCCTTGAGTCTCTCTTTTCTCATCTCATAATCAGAGACTAAACACTTAAAGTTTTAGGACTTTGAATTAGGGTTATGCATGCATCCTTATCTTAGGATGAAGTGTATAACTTTAATCCTTAGTGTTAAACCTTTAATTGCTTTACATCTCTTAATCAAAACACATTAATAATCACTAAGACTTTATCTTGTAACTTGGGTCTTACATTAGGGTTTTATCTCTTCCTTATGGTTAAGAGGGACTAACCCTAGTGTTTAATGGACAAGTCTCCCTAAATTTGTCTTACAAACCATAAAATCCACTTCTTAATCTCACTCTTTATTTAAAATCCATTTAATAAAAGTTTGTTATATAATGAATTTAGTCCCTAACCATGGATTAAGTTGAGGAGTCTTTCTCAGCTTAAGTGTTCTCATCTATCATCCTTCTATTAGGAGGTGTAATGAGTTCACTAATTTGTGATTAGAGATTAAACTCATTACTTAACACTAAACAAAAACCCAAAAACCATCTTAATAATCACAAGTAGGTTAATGATCTTAATCCTACATCATCATGGTAATTAAGTTGAGATGCTTATCTCATACTTAAGTAGGCTCATTATCCCTAACCAGGGAGGATATAATGAGTTTACAAACCCTTGATTTAGGCTTAAGCTCATTATCTTATGCAAAACACCAAAAACAATAAAAAAAACTAAAAACACAAAAAACAAACAATAATTGTCTCCTCCAGGATTCTTTTCTCATCACACTCATTCACAAACAAGAACTTGCTTCTTCCGTCTAATGCAAGACAGTTAGCACTCGAGCCAGACGAGTCATACACTTGAGCATAGACAAGTAAGCAGTTCACAGTCAATTTATTTTCAGAATCTTTGAGTCGAACTACGGTGTTCTGACTTCCTCATTGCACGAGAGGATACGTAGGCATAACTTAGCAGTTATCGAACAAAAGTCTATGTGTCTTCCCCCTCTTTCAGCCTTCTTTTTAAGCCTCAATTCCTGAGCAATTCACACCTTTTGCACTGACACCTATACTTTCTTCCCCTAGATTTTGCATACAGATATCACATACACCTAACCCTTTTAAACACAATCAAGTAAGCGTGGATCCTGTCGAGTACGACGGACGATCTGGGTGATAATACCTTCCCAGGTCGTAACCAACCCCCTTTCTCAGTTTATTTGGTTCGCAACCGTCTTATCCAACTCTTTCTAGATTTATGCAGCATTACCTTTCCTTCGAGATAAAAATGCCTAGCTGGCGACTCTATTCAACCCTTCTCTTTGCCGACAGTTCGCGTTTGCACCGGGACGAAAATCCGGGGAATGACAGCTTAGCGACTCTGTTGGGGATCCCTTTGCAACCAGGGCTTATGGTTATTTTTGTGGGTTTCTCCTAGCGCTTTTTTGATTTGTGTTTATGGGGGTGTTATGTGCTATGTGTGCTTTTTGTTTATTACTTTATTTATTGTTTTATGTACAACTTTATTTATTGCATTTATTTATCGCTTTCATTTACTGTTTTATGCATTTCATATTATTATCGTCATATCATGTGCTGGTTTGATGGCTTACCTTGGCGAGAGGGGTATTTCAGTGAGAAAGGTTCCACACCGGGAGCCTGAGACACATAGGATTAGAGTGGCTTCATATTCTTTCCCATTCCATTTCGATCTGGTGCAGGAATATGAAACACGATTCAGACATGGGTTTCTTCTTGAGAACTCTGTGCTACGGATTTCCTGTAGTACTAGGGCTATCTGGGAAGCCTGCTAAGTCTGGATGACCTTTTTAGATGAACTTCAGCATCTGAGGTGAATTAGAGGAGGATTCTTTATGATTAGGGTAAACATTGTACCTCCGGGTTAGAAGTGTTTACACTTCTCATAATAGATCTGAATCTGAGGATCCTTGTTCTAGAACAATACCTGTGAGTGGGTTAGGATGTTTATAGGTTTGCAAGAACCCTTGGCTTCAACATATACCCTGTTACTGATATTGTTTTAAGGTTACATTACTTTGGATTGATCTTATGAAACCCTGGACTTGTGACTCTTTTTTTGAGTCCCCCACCTGGTTACTGGTTCTCTAACCTTCATCGGGATTTCTAAACACTCATGGACCCTATCAAAGCAAATGAAAAATCCAACACCTGATCACAAACTCGTGCATATCATTCTGCATACATCATTTTGCATCATTTAAAATTTGTCTATTTGTTTTACAGGGTATCCACATCTTCTTTGGTTTGGTTTTGACTGTTCTTCTGCTCAGCCATCTTCATCAGTTATCTTCATCAGAGATCTTCTTCAGCTGATATCTTCTCCAATTGTCTTCATCAGTTATTTTCTTCAGTTATCTTCATCAGCATCCATTATCAGTATGGACTCAACCAGGAAGAGCAACATCACATACCATTTCTTTGAGCCCTCCCTAGCAGGCATCAGACAGATTCAGGCACTTATCACTCCTGATCATGTCCCTTTATTCAGGGAACATTATGGTGATATTATGGACATGATCATAGACATGGATGCATCATAGAGGAGCATGATTCACACTTGCCTTTAGTTCTATGACCCTCCTCTCAGATGTTTCACTTTCCCAGACTTTCAGATGGGTCCTTTGTTAGAAGAGTTTTCCATGTTGTTAGGTGTCCCTATCAGAAGAGGAATCCCTTTCAACCCTGAGATGACTACTCCTAGGAATGAAGACATAGCTAAGGCTCTGCACTTGGAAGCCACCACCATTGATCAGCATATGACCACCAAGGCTGGAATCCCAGGCCTCCATTTGGACTTCTTGATCACTCAGGCCACCAGTCATGCTGCAGCAGGGAAATGGGAAATTGTTTGTGCTCTCATGGCTCTTAGTGTATATGGAATCATCTTGTTTGTAGACGAGCCTAAGTTTGTAAGCAAGAATGATATCCATATCTTCCTGCTGAAGAATCCAGTTCCTACCTTACTAGGGGATTTCTACTACTCAGTGCATCAGAGAAATGAGAAACAGAGGGGAAGACTAGTCAGATGTTGTGCACCTCTCTTCTACTGCTGGTTATTGAGACACATGCCGAAGACAGAAGCTTTCCTGAATCCTCATCAGTCAAGAAATTGGGCTAAGAGAATGATTGCTCTCACTTCATAAGACATCAGGTGGTGTACTCAGAGCATCAAGGGCAGGGACATGATTATAAGCTGTGGGCAGCATCCCAATGTACCTCTTATTGGAGTGAAGGGTTGCATCAACTACAATCCTTTGATTTTCAAAAGACAGTTAGGGTATGCCTTGGTACATCCACCAAGAGAGCAGGACTTAGCAGAGACCCTTTAATGTCATGTTCAGAATAATCATGCCATCATCCGACAAGCATCCTGGGCTTGGGATAACATACAGACAAAAGGGATTGTTATTCTTGGCAAGTGCAACAACATAACTTCAGCTCAGTACATCGATTGGTCTCGCATCAGAGGACAGATCACCCGCATGCCATTCACCCTAGAAGATGTGTCAGGGCCATCATCAGTAGAGCCCATAGCTACAGTGAGTCTGGAGGAATTTGATAAGCTGAAATAGAGGAATACCCAACTTTCTGAAGCTCTGAAGAAGACCCTTTGGGAAAGGAATGATGGTCGTCTGGATATTGAGAGGTTAGAAAAGCTCCGGATCGAGCATGTGACTAAGATAGAAAAGACAGAGGACTTCATCAGAAAAGCCCGAGCAGGGGAGTTGGTATTGAAGAATGCTTGCAAAAAAGCTAATATTCAGAAAGCCAGAGCTAAGCATTACCTAGAGGAGAGTCGGGCTAGATGGATCAGGATCACTGAGGCTCGTTTGCAAGAGGATCAGAAGACACAAGCTAAGATAGAGCAGCTGGAAACTAATGAGAAGAAGAGTCAGGAAGCCTTGTTAGCAGCACAGAAGGAAATCTCCGAGTTGAAACTCCGGGCGGGGTTGAAGAGATCAAAAGACCAAGACAAGTACCAGAAGTTGACAGTGCCATTGCCACCAGGAACCTTCTTATCAGGACCATCACAGAGCATCCAGTTGGACCAGTGACTGATGCTCTCCTGAAGGAAGTCAAGGAGGATGACTTTGGGCTGGATGTTTGATTCCTTTGTACTTGTACTTTATTTTTGGTTGTACTTTATTTCTCATGATGATTTTGTTGTATTTCTTGACTTAATTGTATTTTGACCCACCATGGGAAATTATTGTAATCATAAACTATGTATCTTTTGCATTTATAATGTATGGTTTATGTATTACCTGGATTTTTTTCTTGGACTTCATTTCTCTTCAACGTCTTCATTCCTAGAGGTCTGGAAGGTCAAAACCAAAGAACCAAATCGGATACCCTTGGAAGACAAATAGGCATACTGCATTGCATACTAACCTCATTCTTTGTTTTGTAGGTGTTTTTGTTGTTTGCTTTCTCACTTTGTTGTTGTCTCAGGAAACATTGCTCGTATGAGGATTTTCCCCATCAACAGAGTTCACCGGTATCCAACCAGAAACAACCTTCTGAGCTTACAGATGGACCAAGTTCAACAAGATTTGACTGATGTGAGAACTCAGATGGCTAATGAGAGAATTGAGATGAGGGCTCAGATGAACCAGTTCATGGTAGTAATGACGGGGTTGGCTCAGAGCCAAGAAATATTAAGGGAGTTAGTCGAGCGGCAAACTCATGAAGAGAATCATCTAGGTACAGAAGGTACTAGTAACAATGATCACAGGCAGTCACGAAAAAATCCGCCAGAGTTCGGGCCTCATCTCAATCCTAAAGTCAATGTTATCAGAGATACCCAAGTAAACACTGGAGGTCGTGCCTTGCAAGAAGACCCTCAAGAAGAACAGTTTACAGTAATTGGTGTTGGGGATGAAGTCTATGATCGTCATCTGGACGAAATAGCGGAGAAGCTGAGATCCTTGGAGTCCCAAAACTCTTTGGGATTTGATGTAATGGACATGGGTCTATTTGAGGGAGTCAGGATTCCTCACAAATTCAAGCCTTCATGCTTTGAAAAGTACAACGGTACCTCATGTCCTCGTACCCACCTGCAATCTTTTCTGGGAAGACTAAAAGCTTATACCATGGACGAAAAGTTGTGGATGTTCTACTTCTAAGATAGCTTAACAGGGGCATCCCGTGAATAGTATTCTCACCTATCTAGAGCAACAGTCAGAAACTGGAAGGATTTGGCCGAAGCTTTCATACGCCAGTATCAATATAACTTGTACATGGCTCCCAACAGGACTCTCCTAATGGGTATGTCTCAGTCTTCAAGAGAAAGCTTCAGGGAATATGCCCAAAGGTGGAGACAGCTCGCTGCTGCTGTCCAGCCTCCGATGTTGGAAAGAGAAATGGCCGACATGTTTATGAACACATTACAAGGAACATACATCGACAGACTTGTTATTTTCTCTTCCACTAGCTTTGTTGATGTAGTTATAGCTAGAGAGAGAATTGAGAGTCTTTTGAAGATGGGCAAAATTTCAGACAACGGTGCTAGTTCCAGCAATGCCAGGAAACCTTTCTCTGGACCTCGAAGGATAAGTGAGACCAACTCAGTACATATGGGCAGAGGTAGGCCTCAATACATGTCAAGATCAGTGGCTGCTGTCACCATTCCAGTTCCAGCACCTCAACAACAGTATCCTCCACAACCACAACACTTCCCACCACAACAACAATTTCCTCAACAGAGATCTTACAACAATAACAATCAGCAACAACGTCCGTTTCAACAAAGGACTTCACAAATCAACAGGGTTATCGATCCCATTCTGATGCCCCATGCTGCCTTACTTCCACAATTATTAAAGCTCAACCTGATCGAATTGAGGACTCTGGCCCCAACGGATCCCCAGAATCTTCCAAGAAATTATGATGTTAACGCCAGATGTTCCTTCCACTCCAATGCACCTGGCCATACAACAGAGAAGTGCAAAGCTTTACACATGAAGGTTCAAGATTTGATTGATTCTAAGGTAGTCAACTTTGCACCCCCTCCAAGTGTTACCAAGAATCTTATGCCTAGCCATGGTGGGCCTAGGATAAATGCCATTGAGGAGGATCACCCAGTAAGCCTAATTGACAGTGTCGCAAGTATTCAAACACCTCTGGCCGAGGTTAAAGCCCAGCTTTTGAAGTGCCAAGTGTTCCCGGGTTGTGAGGCCCATTGTGAAGCTTGCAAGATTTCTACCAACGGTTGTGCAAATTTGAATACCAGTATCAACAATCTTATCAGAGAAGGAACAATCTTCAACAGTTCCAGCTCTATCAACATCAATGACCATTCCTCCTACAACACCAGCACACATCATTTCATCAGATATGACAGATATCACTCCTACAACTTCAACAACAATCATTCCAACAGATTCTTCTACAACATCAACAACCATCCCTTCTTCAACTTCAACAAATATCAGTTCAACGCATCCTTCTACAACAACAACAACCATTAATGAAGACATTTCTACAGTTACCATTTACTATGATCCGACAACAATCCACATTTCAGATTCTTTCAATAACTCGCATCAACATCTCCATCAACATCAGCAACCTTCATCAACTGCACCATCTCCCATCAGGCCTCCTGTCACAATTTATTATGAACCTCAGACTATCTCAACTCATTCTTCCGTAGCAATCAGTTCGGTTACCATCACGGTGCCTGGACCAGTTCCATATGACAGCAGCAGTGTCGTACCTTGGCACTACAGCTCAAATTTATATTGCAACGGAAAGAAAGTCACTTTTGACACTCCTACACCACAAATTGATAAGTAGGGGGAGGCGGAGGCTTCACTTGAAGCGGACGTCTCTTCGCCTCACAATTCCCAAGAACTAATGTTGAAGCAGAAAGTGCTGCCAAGGCTAAGGGCAAAAGTGTGGTGCCTGAAGAGCCTATTGCCAAAGAAACTCAGAAGACATCCTTTGACCAGGATGTGGACGAGTTCATGAGAATAATCAAGAAGAGTGACTATAAAGTTGTGGCCAGCTCCATCAGACACCCTCCAAAATCTCTATTATATCACTGCTAATGTGTTCCGAAGCTCACAGGAATGCACTTCTCAAATGTCAATACTAGTCATGGACTAGGGTTCACCGATGTTGATCTAACTACGGAGGGCCGTAACCATAATAAGGCTTTGCATATCACCTTGGAGTGTAAAGGTGTTGTTCTTTCTCATGTCTTGGTTGACACTGGGTCCTCACTCAATGTTCTTCCAAAGAAAGCCTTGGTCAAGAGGGAATATGATGGTCTTGCACTGCGTCCAAGTAACCTGGTGGTGAGAGCCTTTGACGGATCTAAAAGATCGTTTCTTGGGGAAATTGAGCTGCCTGTGGTGATTGGCCCACAGATCTTCAAAACTATCTTCTATGTGATGGACATTCAGCCTGCCTATAGCTATCTATTGGGTCGGCCTTGGATTCACGCCGCTGGCGCCATAACATCGACCTTTCACCAGAAGTTAAAATACGAATGAGAGGGCCAAGTTATCACAATCTGCAGGGAGGAGGATATCTTCGTCAGTCATTTAGCTACTTACAAGTATATTGAGATGAACGGAGAGATCCATGAGACAATGAGCCAAGGGTTTGAGGCCCTCAATGTCAATGAAGCAACAGCTGAAGTGTCTGGTACTTCGATCTCTTCTTATAAGCAAGCTCGGAAGGTTGTTGAAGACGGGAATGCCCAGGGCTGGGGCAAGCTGGTGCAAGTTCAGATTAAGGAAGACAAGTTTGGGTTGGGTTACAAACCATCCTGACAGGTCCAAGAGGAGGCTGCTGAAGCACCCAAGTTTATCAGTGGGGGAATGCTGACCCCGGATGCAATCAACAATGTGGAAGACGAGGCTAAAAGTGACTTCAACCTGGAAAGCTAGATTCGTCCAAGAGTCCCAGGCCAGCAAGTCCTCAACTGGTCTTCCCAGGAAATTATAAGGATTACTGCTGCAGAGTAATTATTATTTCCTGTTTAAGCATGCATCAAGTCCTGCATCTTGCCCAAGGTGTCAGGACTCATTTTGTAATAGGGCCATATATGTATTTTGTGCAAATGAATGATTAATGAACAATGGACATCTTTTGCAAACAATTTTTTCGCTCACTGTCTTTTTATTTTTGTTATTTTCGCACAAAACAATAAATGGCAATGTTTTTCTTAATAAACTTCATTCACTTTTTTCTAAATAAGATAAAATCAATCACTAAAATGAACAAATCTCAACCCTTGCAGAGATAATCCTCTAGATTGCACCGACAACGACACTGCTATGACTTTGTATGACTTTGACAATTCGGTTAATCAAGCAGATGAAGGGGTTGATGAAGACTATGATTTGCCTGAAGAGTTGGCCAGGTTGTTGAAACAATAGGAAAAAGTGATTGTTCCTCGCCAGGAGGAGGTTGAAACTATCAATCTTGGTACCGAAGAAGATGTGAAAGAGGTGAAGATCGGGGCCAGTTTGCAAGCTCTAGTGAAAGAACAACTCATCAGTATGTTTCGGGAATATGTCGATGTGTTCGCTTGGTCTTATCAAGATATGCCAGGTCTGGATATAGATATTGTCATGCACAGGTTGCCACTAAAAGAAGATTTTCATGCACAGGTTGCCACAGAAGTTGCGTCGTACTCGCCCAGATATGGCTATGAAAATTAAAGAAGAAGTACAAAAGCAGTGGGACGCCAGTTTTCTCGCTGTAACTAGTTACCCGCCGTGGGTTGCTAACATTGTACCTGTACCTAAAAAGGATGACAAGGTGTGCATGTGTGTGGATTACCGGGACCTGGACAGAGATAGCCCGAAGGATGATTTCTCATTACCTCGCATTGACGTATTGGTGGATAACACAGCTCAGTTCTCGGTATTTTCTTTCATGGACGGATTTTCTGGATACAATCAAATTAAGATGTCACCTGAAGACAGGGAAAAGACAACCTTCATCACACCTTGGGGCACGTTTTGCTATAAGGTAATGTCGTTTGGTCTGAAGAACGCCGATGCAACTTATCAACGGGCTATGGTAACATTATTCCACGATATGATCCACAAAGAAATCGAGTGCTATGTGAATGATATGATTGCCAAGTCCCTTACCGAGGAAGATCATTTGGAGAATTTGCTAAAATTGTTCAAGCGCCTGAGGAAGTATCAGTTGAAGTTGAACCCCAACAAATGCACATTCCGGGTACGTTCTGGTAAGCCGCTGGGTTTTATTGTAAGTGAAAAGGGAATTGAGGCTGATCCCGACAAAGTTAAAGCTATTCAGGAAATGCCTACACCTAAGACTGAGAAAGAAGTTCGAGGGTTCTTAGGTAGATTGAACTACATCTCAAGGTTCATATCTCATCTCACTTCGACTTGCGAACCCTTGTTCAAACTGTTAAGAAAGGAACAAACAGTCAGGTGGAATGATGATTGTCAGAGAGCTTTTGACAAGATCAAAGAATATCTGCAAGAACCTCAAATTCTCATGCCTCAAGTCGAAGGAAGACCTCTAATCACGTATTTGACAGTATTAGAAGAGTCGATGGGGTGTGTATTGGGCCAGCATGACGAGTCTGGTCGAAAAGAGTATGCAATATACTACCTAAGCAAAAAGTTTACTGACTGTGAACAACGTTATTCACTGCTCGAGAAAACTTGATGTGCTTTAGCGTGGGCTTCTCGCCGACTAAGACAGTATATGTTGACCCATACTACCTTATTGATCTCAAAGATGGATCCAGTCAAGTACATATTTGAGAAGCCAGCACTTATCGGAAGGGTTGCAAGGTGGCAAATAATTTTAACAGAATATGACATTCAGTACACCTCTCAAAAGGTCATCAAAGGCAGTGTATTGTCTGACTATCTGGCTGAGCAACCCATTGATGATTACCAGCCTATGAGATTTGATTTCCCTGATGAAGACATCATGTTCTTAAAAGCGAAAGATTGTGAAGAGCCAGTTCACACTGAAGGGCATGACCCAGAAGAAGCATGGACTATGATGTTCGATGGGGCAGTTAATTGCAACGGTCGTGGGGTTGGTGTAGTGCTTATTACACCCAAAGGGGTTCATATGCCTTTCTCATCAAAGCTAACCTTTGCCTACACTAACAACGAAGTAGAATACAAAGCTTGTATCATGGGTCTTGAGGAAGCCATTGACCTCAGGATCAAAACCTTGAATGTATTCGGAGATTCAGCTTTGGTAATCAACCAGACCAACGACAAGTGGTACACTCATCAGGAGCATCTGATTCCCTACCGTGACTATACGAGGAGATTGTTGACCTTTTTCATAATAGTTAAGCTTGAATACATCCCTCGAGATGAGAATCAGTTTGCAGACGCTTTGGCTACCATTTCATCCATGATCAAAGTACAAGCTGCCAATTTATGTACCTCAGATTCTGGTATCCAGATTGGACAGACCGGCATATGTATTCTCTGTGGACACCGTCACTGATAACAAGCCTTGGTACCATGACATCAAATGCTTCTTGGAAACTCAGATATACCCACCTGGGGTATCATCAAATGATAAGAAGACATTAAGAAGGCTAGCCGGAAGTTTCTTCCTCAATGATGATGGTTCTTTGTACAAGCGAAACTTCGACATGGTCTTGCTTAGATGTGTTGACAAGAAGGAAGCAGACCTACTGATGCACGAAGTACATGAAGGTTCTTTCGGTACCCATGCTGGAGGATATGTGTAAACACCCTAAATTTGCCCTCACTTTTTCTCACACCATGGCTTGTGATCTTTCATTTTTGTTTTAGTATAAGCATACCATCCCATATTGCATATTTGTTTCATCTGCATAGCGCCATTTCATATGCATCCAGGGTTTGTGATCTGAGCAATCCAAGAATAAATATGAGCCATCCCAATGGTCTTAAAGTTTTCCAAGGGGGTCCATGTGTTTTCTATAGTCATATTATGCTCCCCAAAGTTCATGAAAGTCAAGAAATCACAAAATTGGCAAAGGCATGGAAGCAAAGTTAGGGTTTTCACTGCACAGATGACCAAAATTAGGGTTTTGGTTTCAGAGGCCTTAACTCCAAATTTTTTGGTCATTCTTGTTTATAATGTTCTTAATATTTTATAAGGATCATGTGTACTAAGTTTGATGAAGAAATTCATTGTGGAAGTCATCTGATCATTGGGTAACTTCTTGAGCAAGTTAAGTCAAAATCAGGGCATTTGAGGCCCCCAACAAGGGTACCAAAGGATCATTTTCATCAAATTCAAGTTATATGATATTTATTTGATCTTAGAAGTGGTTGGAAGTTCACAATATTGAAGAGTTTTGAGCCAATTGCAAACTTGCCATTTTTGGAAATGACTTGTAATGGAAACTTTCCATTTTGGGAAAGATTTTCAACCTCCTCTTTCATGACCAAAAATGCTTCAAATGAAAAATTCTTGGACATGAAAGTTGTAGATTAGGTCTTTCCCTTTTCAAAAAGTACTATAACATGTCTTGATTCATCCTAGAACTCAATTTATGGCCTTTCAAAGTTGGCAAAAATCCTATAATTTTCAAGTTCATGTCAAAGAGGGATTTTTGCATATTGGCATTTCAAGCTTCTAAGTGACCTCTAATGTGCACAAACACTTCATAACATGCCAAAGAAAATTATAAACATCAGAATTGGCCCAAGAATTTGGCATTTTCATAACTTGATCTTCAAGAAACTCCAAAGAGGGAAAATTGCATAAACATTGAAATCTCTTCATCCAAGCATCACAGCTCACTTCTATTGATCCAAGGGCTCCCTACAAACTCTGTTAAGGCCAAGACACCCCTTGAAACAGCTCTGCACCATGCCCATACCTCAAGTACACAAAGTTGACATTTTTGGAACTTGGCCCATACCAATCAAGCTGTGCCACCACCCACTCTCTGACCAATCACAATGACTTATGTGAACCCTAAGGACCTCATTTGATAGAATATTCAAGCCTGAAACATCTTAGAACTCAGAATTCACAAAATCACCAAAAAACTTCCCTTCTTCGAATTGCACAAACCAGCCATCAAACTTCAAAACAAACTTTACCAATCATCTCAACATCACTCATAGAACACAAAGCAACCCTCAAAATGGCCTGAAACCTCCCAAAGCAAAAACACGATTTCTGCAAAACCATAAACAAACACTTCAAAATAGCCATCACAAGCTTGCTCTAAGCTCCTCATCATCATCAGGGAGTTCATTGGGTTTGATTTCCACCAAGAAAGAGGCCAGAAAGCTCAGGAATTGAAAGCTTCATCTCAGGTAACCATGAAGAACATTTTTTCCAGATCTTGCTATTTAAGTTAAAATATCAATCTTCATGTTCCCATGATCACACTGATATGATTTGTTTTGAAAATGAGTGAGAAATGGCCATGTATGCTTGCTCTGAAAGTTTAAACCTAAATATTTGTTTGTTTCAATTCAGCCTATTGGTGAAGAATAAATGTGTTTTGCTTGTTGATTATTGTTCTATGATGTTTGGGGGTGATTCTGGGCAGAATTTGTGTGCTTTAGTGGCTTATAGGAAGAGTTAGGTTTTTGTTTCGCCGGAGAAGATGACCGGAGCTTGTCTTCGGTCGCCTGAGTGTCATTAAAGGCTTAATTAGGGTTTAGTGAGAGTTTGAATTCTGACCCTAGGATCTTTGTTTCGTGCGTGGATGGATGTCCCAGATTAGTCATTAAAACCCTAAATCTCTAATTAATTAATTTAATCAGGATTAATTAATTAAATTGCCAGAATGGATCCTGACCTTTGGATAGCGCGCCAGTCAACCAGCTTTCAAATCTGAGCCATAGATCTTGCTGACTTCCCATTTTATTTCATTTTTATTCATTTTATTTTATTTTTTTTTTGCATAATTTATTTAAAATAGTTAAAAACATCACAAAATATTTCCCTTTACATTTTTATTTCAAATATTTTTCTCAACCCAAAAATAATTTTTATTTTATTTTTTTGCATTTAAAAAGTATTTTAAAATATTTAAATGTTATTTTTAATTAATTAATGGATTTTAATTAATTAAAAATGCATTTAGGTTTCTAAAAATCACCAAAGCAATCATGAACCATTCCAATACATTTAGAAACATTTTCAAACTCTCCATACAAATTTCCTTTTAGGTTTGATCATAATTTCACAATTTTCTTTTAATTAGGGTTCTTAAAAATCACATTTTTAACCCTAATTTGAAAAATTCATTTCTGCCTAACCATGAAGAGTTTGAACTTGATTCTTTTTGCATTGTTTCACATATTGCATGTAGTTTCTAGGTTATTTTCCTCATGAATTTATCTTGCATTTTCAAATTGATTTGCATTTTCCCTTAAGAATCATCCAAAAACCTAGCAAACTTAGGAAATTCATAACTTTCAATAGGATTAGCTTCTGACCTTCTCCTTTGGGGTGTGACCTAATATGGGTTTAGGGTTTGATTGAGCTTGGTTTCAATTTTTTATCTCGTTGTATGCTTCTGTTTTGTTGAATTGCATCTCATATGTCCATAAAACCCTAATTTCTCATGTTCATTTGCATTCACTTTGCATATTCATCATCATGTGAACTTGCGATGACATTTCAAGCATTCATATGTCATCTTAGGACATGTTAGAACATTTCTTGATCATTTATTCATTCATTTGCTATGTCTTGCATCCATTTCATTTCATAAACATCCATGTGTTTTCAAGCTTCCAAGCATGCTTTCATGACATCTCATCTTTGTATGATCATTCATATGCACATTGTATGACTTTGCATCATCTTATATGCCATTTTCATTGCATAATCACTTCTGACTTTGGACATTGCATCTCATTTTAATTCATTCCATTATGCTTTATGTCTTATGCATTCATACTAACATTTTCTGGATCTTTTGGTAAGTTTTTTTGGGAGGTGGATTTGCCTTCACCTCTCACATCTTCTTATCTCATTCATATGCATTTACATGTCCTTGAAGTGGACTTGTTCACTTATGTTCCATCCTTCTAACTTTCTTTCTTTCAAGTTACTTATCTTCTTCAGGAAGTAAGTAACTTGTTCTTCTTTCTCCTTCTCTTTTCATCTGCTTCTTCCATTGGTGGCCTTGAAGATCTTTCCTTTTAAGCCTAACAAACCATAGGATATCCAAGCATGATAACTTTTAGGGTTGTGTATAGTCCCCCTTAGATTTTTACCTTTGAGTCTCCTTGAGTCTCTCTTCTCATCTCAATAATCAGAGACTAAACTCTTAAAGTTTTAGGACTTTGGAATTAGGGTTATACCCGCATCCTTCTCTTAGGATAGAGTGTATAACTTTAATCCTAAGTGTTAAACCTTTAATTTGTTTGAACCTATTAATCAAATCACACTAATAATCATCAAGACTTTATATTGTAACTTGGGCCTTACATTAGGGTTTTATCTCTTCCTTATGGTTAAGAGGGACTAACCCTAGTGTTTAATGGACAAGTCCTCCTCAAGTTGTCTTACAAACTTAAAATCCATTTCTTAATCTCATCCCTTAATTAAAATCCATTTAATAAAGGTTTGTTATATAATGAATTTAATCCCCAACCATGGATTAAGTTAAGGTATCTTCCTCAGCTTAAGTGTCCTCATCTATCATCCTTCTATTAGGATGGTGTAATGAGTTCATTAATCTGTGATTAGAGATTAAACTCATTACTTAACACTAAAACAAAAACCCAAAAACATCTAAATAATCACAAGTAGGTTAATGATCTTAATCCTACATCATCATGGTAATTAAGTTGAGATGTTTATCTCACACTTAAGTATGCTCATTATCCCTAATCAGGGAGGATATAATGAGTTTACAAGCCCTTGATTTAGGATTAAGCTCATTAACTTATGCAAAACACCAAAAACAATAAAAAAACTAAAAACACAAAAACAAACAATAATCGTCTCCTTCAGGATTCTTTTCTCATCACACTCATTCACAAACGAGAACTTGCTTCTTCCGTCTAATGCAAGATAGTTAGCACTCGAGCCAGACGAGTCATACACTTGAGCATAGACAAGCAAGTAGTTCATAGTCAAATATTTTTTAGTCTCTTTGAGTCGAACTATGGTGTTTTGACTTCCTCATTGCATGCAAGGATACGTAGGCATAACTTAACAGTTATCGAACAAAAGTCTCTTTGTCTTCCCCCTCTTCCAGCATTCTTTTCTAAGCCTCAGTTCCTGAGCAATTCACCTTTTGCACTGACACCTGTACATTCATTCCTAGCTTTTTGCACACAGATAGCACATACACTACCCATTTAAACACAATCTTGTAAGCGTGGATCCCGTCGAGTACGACGGACAATCTGGGTGCTAATACCTTCCCAGGTTGTAACCAACCCCCTTTCTCAGTTTTTCTGGTTCGCAACCGTCTTATCCATCTTCTCCTAGGTTTATGCAGCATTACCTTTCCTTCGGGATAAAAATGCCTAGTTGGCGACTCTATTAATTCATTTTCATTTTTTCTTTTAGCCGACCGTTCGCGTCTGCACCCTGGGACCCTGGTCTCTTTTCGGGGTAGCGACAGCTTGGCGACTCTGTTGGGGAATTAATATCTTGCAACCAGGGCTTCTGGTTCTTTTTGTGGGTTTCTCCTAGCGCTTGTTTGATTTGTGTTTATGGGGGTGTTATATGTTATATGTGTGTTTGTTTATTGCTTTATTTATTGCTTTCATTTACTGTTTTTATGCATTTCATACTGCTGTCATCATATCATTGTGCTGGATCTCTTGTTTGCCTTAGTGGGAGGGATATTCAGCGAGTAAGGTTCCATACTGGGAGCCTGAGTGACACATAGGATAGAGTGGCTTCATATTCTTTCCCATTCCATTTCGGTCTGGTGCGGGAATATGAAACACGGTTCAGACATGGGTTTCTTCTTGAGAACTCTGTGCTACGGATTTCGTGTAGTACTAGGACTATCTGGGAAGCCTGCTAAGTCTGGATGACCTTTTTATGACCCTCAGCATCTTAGGTGAATTAGAGGAAGATCCTTTATGATTAATGTAAACATTGTACCTCCGGGTTAGAAGTGTTTACACTTCTCATAACTGATCCAAGTCTGAGGATCTTTGTTATAGAACAATACCTATGAGGGGGTTGGGATGTTTACAGGTTTGCAGGAACCCTTGGCCTCATCATACCCTGTTATCATATTTGTTTTAAGGTTACATCATTTTGGACTATTCTTGTAAAACCTTGGACTCGTGACTCTTTATTTGAGTCCCCCACCTGGTTACTGGTTCTATAAGCCTTCATTTGGATTTCTGAACACACATGGACCTTATCAAAGCAGATAATAGATCCAGCACTTGATCACAAACCCTTGCATATCATTCTGCATACATCATTTTGCATCATTTTAACATTTGTCTATTTGTTTTACAGGGTATCCACATCTTATTTTTGGTTTGGTTTTGACTGTTCTTCTGCATCAGCCATCTTCACCAGCTATCTTCATCAGAGATTCCCTTCAGCACCTTCATCAGTTTCCTTCATCAGCACTTCTCCTTAGTCCTCTTCATCAGCATCCATTATCAGTATGGACCATCCAGGAAGAGCAACATTACATACCATTTCTTTGAGCCAGACATCAGGCAGATTCAGACACTCATCACTCCTGATCATGTCCCGTTATTCAGGGAACATTATGGTGGTATTATAGACATGATCATGGATTTGGATGCATCACAGAGGAGCATGATTCACACTTGCTTGCAGTTCTATGACCCTCCTCTAAGATGTTTCACCTTTCCATACTTTCAGTTAGGCCCCTTATTAGAGGAGTTTTCCATGTTATTGGGTGTCCCCATCAGGAGAGGGATCCCTTTCAACCCTGAGATGACTGCTCCCAGGAATAAAGATATAGCTAAGGCTCTATGTTTGGAAACCACCATCATTGATCAGAATATGACTACTAAGGATGGAATCCCAGACCTCCATTTGGACTTCTTGATTACTCAGGCCACTAGTCATGCTGCAGCAGGGAAGTGGGACACTGTTTGTGCTCTTTTGGCCCTTATCATATATGGTATCATCTTGTTTGCAGACGAGCCTAAGTTTGTAAGCAAGAATGCTATCCATCTCTTCCTATTGAAGAATCCAGTTCCTACCTTGCTTGGGGATTTCTACTACTCAGTGCATCAAAGGAATGAGAAGCAGAGGGGAAGATTAGTCAGATGTTGTGCACCTCTCTTCCACTGTTGGTTATTGAGACACTTGCCAAAGTCGGAAGCTTTCTTGAATCCTCATCAGTAAAGAAACAGGGCTAAGAGAATGATTGCTCTCACTTCAGAAGACATCAGGGTATGGGCAGTATCCCAATGTACCTCTGATTGGAATGAAGGGTTGCATCAACTACAATCCTTTGATGTTCAAAAGGCAATTAGGGTATGCCTTGGTGCATCCACCAAGAGAGCAGGACTTGTCAGAAACCCTTTATTGTGACATTCAGAATAATCATGTCATTATCCGACAAGCAGCCTGGGCTTGGGATAACATCCAGACAAAAGGGACTGCCATTCTTGGCAAGTTCAACAACATAACTTCAACTCAGTACATTGATTGGTCTCGCATCAGAGGATAGATCACCCGCATGCCATTTACCCTGGAGGATGTGCCTAGACCATCAGCAGTAGAGCCTGTGGCTACAGTCAGTTTAGAAGAATTTGAGAAGTTGAAGGAAAGGAATACTCAGCTTTCTGAAGCTCTGAAGAAGACCCTCTGGGAGAGGAATGATAGTCGTCTGGACAATGAAAGGTTAGAGAAGCTCCGGATCAAGCATATGACCAAGATTGAGAAGACAGATGATTACATAAGAAGAGCCCGTGCAGGGGAGTTAGTGTTGAAGAATGCTTCCAAATAAGCCAAGATTCAGAAGGCCAAAGATGAGCACTACTTGGAAGAGAGTCAGGCTAGATGGATCAGAATTACTGAGGCTTATTCACAGGAAGATCAGAAGACCTAGGCTAGGATAGAGCAGCTGGAAGCTAATGAGAAGAAGAGTCAGGAAGCCTTGTTAGCAGCATAGAAGGAAATCTCTGAATTGAAACTCCGGGCGGGGTTGAAGAGATCAAAAGACTAAGACAAGTATAAGAAGTTGACAAATGCTATTGCCACCAGGAACCTTCTTATCAGGACCATCACAAAGCATCCAGTTGGCCCAGTGACTGATGCTCTCCTGAAGGAAGTCAGAGAGGATGATTATGGGCTGGATGTTTAATTTCTTTGTATTTGTACTCCATTTTGCTTGTACTTTTGTTGATTTTGTTGTATTTTGACCCATCATGGGGACTTTCTTGTAATCATAAAACTATGTATCTTTGCATTTTGTAATATATGGTTTGTGGGCTTCATTTCTCTTCAACATCATCATTCCTCGAGGTCTGGAAAGTCAAAACCAAAGAACCAAATCGGATACTCTTGGAAGACAAATAGACATATTGCATTGCATACTAACCTCATTCTTTGTTTTGTAGGTTTTTTTGTTGTTGTTTTCTCACTTTGTTGTGTTTTCAGGAAACATTGCTCATAGGAGAGTCTTCCCCCATCAACAGAGTTCACCGGTATCCTACATGAAACAACCTTCTGAGCTTACAGATGGACCAGGTTCAGCAAGATTTGACTGATGTGAGAACCTAGATGGCTAATGAAAGAACTGAAATGAGGGCTCAGATGAACCAGTTCGTGGCAGTAATGACTGGGTTGGCCCAAAGCCAAGAGAGATTAAGAGAGTTGGTCGAGCGGCAAATTCCTGAAGAAAATCACCCTGGTACAGGGGGAACCAACAACAATGATCATGTACAGCCTCGTACTGACCCCCCGAAGTTTGGACCTCATCTCAACCCTGATGTTAATGTTATCAGGAATACCCAAGGTAATACTGGAGAAAGGGCCTTGTAAGAGGACCCTCAAGACGAACAATTCACTGTAGTCGGAGCTGGAGATGAAATCTATGATCATCGTTTGGACGAGATAGCAGAAAAGCTGAGATCTCTGGAGTATCAAAACTCTTTAGGGTTTGATGTTATGGATATGGGGCTGGTGGAGGGAGTAAGAATTCCTCACAAATTCAAACCTCTTTGCTTTGAAAGATATAATGGGACATCTTGCCCTCACACTCATCTTCAATCCTTTCTGGGAAGATTGAAGGCTTACACTATGGATGAAAAGCTATGGATGTTCTATTTTGAATATAGCTTGACCGGGGCATCCCGTGAGTGCTACTCTCATCTGACTAGGGCAACAATCAGAAATTAGAAAGATTTGGCCGAGGCTTTCATACGCCAATACCAATACAATCTAGACATGGCTCCTAACAGAACTCTTCTAATGGGTATGTCACAGTCCTCCAAGGAAAGCTTTAGAGAGTATGCTCAGAGGTGGAGACAATTAGCTGCTGTTGTTCAACCTCCAATGTTGGAAAGAGAAATGGCAGATATGTTTATGAACACCCTACAGGGGACATACATTGATAGGTTGGTTGCTTTCTCTTCCACTAGCTTTGCTGACGTAGTCATAGCGGGAGAAAGGATTGAGAGTTTGTTAAAGATGGGTAAAATTTCTGATAATGGCGCCAATTCAAGCAGCACGAGGAAACCTTTTGCAGGGCCTCGCAGGTCGGGAGAAACCAATTCAGTACACATGGGCAAAGGAAGGCCCCAGTATATGCCAAGATCAATCGCCGCTGTCACAATTCCTACTCCACCTCCTCAACAACAATACACTCCGCAACCACAACAGTTCCCTCAGCAACATTTTCCTCAACAAAGGTCCTACAACAACAACAACCATCAGCAACGTCCTTTCCAGCAAAGGCCATCTCAAGTCAACAGGGTAATTGAGCCTATACCGATGCCCTATGCCGCTTTGCTACCACAGCTTTTGAAGCTGAATCTTGTTGAATTAAGGACTCTGGCTCCACCGGATCCTCAGAACCTTCCACGAAATTAGGACGTCAATGCCAGATGTGCCTTCCATTCTAATGCACCTGGCCATACACAGAAAAGTGCAGAGATTTGCACATGAAGTTCCAGGATCTAGTTGATTCAAATGCTTTAAATTTTGCACCACCTCCTAACGTCATAAAGAATCATATGCCTAGCCATGGTGGGCCCAGGATAAATGAAATTGAGGAGGGTCAACCCGTGAACTTAATTGAAGATACTGCAAGCATTCAAACACCTCTGGCAGAAGTTAAAGCCCAGCTTTTAAAATGCCAGGTGTTCCCAGGTTGTGAGGCCTGCTGTGAATCTTGCAAAGTTTCCGTCAATGGGTGTGCAAGCTTGAGAAATAGCATCAATGGCCTTATCAGAGAAGGTATCCTGCAGATAACATCAACAGTTTCTACAACATCAGCAATTCCTCCTACAATAACAACAAACACTCCTATTACAACTTCAAAGACAATTGTTCCGACAGACTCGTCTACAAAATCAACAATCATCTCTTCCACCACTTCAACAAACACTAGTTCAACCGCATCCGCTTCTACAACTACAACAACCATTAACAATGACATCTCCACAGTCACCATATACTACGACCCAGCAATGGTCCCCGATTCCAACAATTTTCAACAACAATCTCAACAACAACCTAACTTCAGTCTTTCACCACCACCACCACCAGTCAGAAGTCCTGATACCATATATTACGATCCACAGACGATCACAGTTCCTACTTCCGCTGCAGTTAGCCCAGTCACCATCACGGTACCTGGACCTATTCCGTATGAAAAAGATAATGTTGTACCATGGCACTATGGTTCAGACCTCTACTACAACAGGGAGAGAGTTGCTCTTGATTCTTCAACTCCTGCACCACAAGTCGATAATGTCAGGGGAGGCGGAGGCTTCACCTGAAGCGGACGCCTCTTTGCGTCACAAATTCCAAGAGTTAACACCGAGGCAGAGGCTGTTGCCAAAGCTAAAGGCAAAAATGTGGTGCCTGAGGAACCAGTTTTGAAAGAAGCCCATAAAACATCCTTCGATCAAGATGTGGATGAATTTATGAGGATAATCAAGAGAAACGATTACAAGGTTGTGGATCAGCTCCACCAGACTCCTTCCAAGATCTCCATTTTATCATTGCTATTGTGTTCCGAAGCTCATCGGGATGCATTACTTAAAGTCCTACACACAGCCTACGTGCCTGAGGAGATCACGGTAAATCAGCTAGAGACAGTGGTTTCCAATGTTAATACTAGCCATGGGCTAGGCTTCACCAACGCTGATTTGACTATAGAAGGTCGTCATCATAACAAAGCTTTACACATCACTCTGGAGTGTAAAGGGGCTGTGCTTTCACATGTTCTAGTTGACACTGGGTCTTCACTCAATGTCTTGCCAAAGAAAGCCCTTGTTAAGCTTGAGTATGATGGTATTGCTCTTTGACCAAGCAATCTGGTGGTATGAGCTTTTGACGGTTCCAAAAGGTCTGTTCTTGGAGAAGTGGAGCTTCCTGTGATAATTGGCCCGCAGGTCTTTCAAACTACTTTCTACGTGATGGACATTCAGCCGGCCTACAGATGTTTGTTGGGTCGACCATGGATTCACGCCGCTGGCGCATTTATGTTGACCCTTCACCAGAAATTAAAATACGAGTGGGAAGGGCAAATTATCACAATCTGTAGTGAAGAGGATATTTTTGTTAGCCATCTAGCCACCTACAAGTACATTGAGATGGATGGTGAAATCCACAAGACCATGAGCCAAGGTTTCGAAGCACTGAACGTCAATGAGGCGACAACTGAAGTATTTGCTGCATCCTAGGAGGATAGGATGGGTACTTCAATTGTCTCCTACCAACAAGCTCAGAAGGTTGTTGAAGATGGAAACGCCCAAGGCTGGGGAAAGCTGCTACCGGTGGAGAAGAAGGAGGACAAATTCGGTTTGGGTTACAAACCATTCTGACAAGATCAAGCAGAAGCTGCTAAGGAGCCCAAGTTTATAAGTGGGGGAATGCTAACCCCAGACGATGTCAATAATGTGGAAGATGAGGCTGAAAGCGACCTCAACCTGGAGAGTTGGATTCGTCCAAGGATCCCGGGCCAACAAGTCCTTAACTGGTCTTCCCAGGAAATTATAAGAGTTACTCCTGCAGAGTAATTATTATTTCCTGCTTTTAGCATGCATCAAGTCCTGCATCTTGCCCAAGGTGCCAGGACTTATGTTGTAATAGGGCCATATTTGTATTTTGTGCAAATGTAATATCAATGAACAATGGACATCTTTTGCAAACAATTTTCTCTTTCGCTCACTGTCTTTTCATTTTTGTTATTTTTCGCACATAAAAATAAAATGGCAATGTTTTCAAAATAAATAACTTCATTTTTTCTGAACAAGATTAAAATTGATCACTAAAAAGAACAAATCTCAAACCTTACAGAGATAATCCTCCAGATTGCACCGACAACAGCACTGCTATGACCTTGTATGACTTCGACAATCCAATTAATCAAGCAGATGAAGGGGTTGATGAAGACTATGAGTTGCCTGAAGAGTTAGCCAGGTTGTTGAGGCAAGAAGAGAAAGTGATTACTCCTCATCAGGAGGAAATTGAAACTGTTAATCTTGGTACCGAGGAGGATTTAAAAGAAGTGAAGATTGGGGCCAGTCTGCAAGCTCTAGTAAAGGAAAAGCTTATCAGCATGCTTTGGGTATATGTCGATGTCTTTGCTTGCTCATATCAAGACATGCCAGGTCTAGATACGGATATTGTCATGCACATGCTACCCTTGAAAGAAGATTGTCCTCCAGTCAAACAAAAGCTACGTCGTACTCGCCCAGATATGGCTATGAAGATTAAGGAAGAAGTATAAAAGCAGTGGGACGTTGGCTTCCTTGTTGTAACTAGTTACCCGCCATGGGTTACTAACATTGTACCCGTGCCTAAGAAGGATGGCAAGGTGCGTATATGTGTGGATTACCGGGACCTGAACAGAGCTAGCCCGAAGGATGATTTCTAATTACCTCACATTGATGTATTGGTGGACAACACAGCTCAGTTCTCAGTATTTTCTTTCATGGATGGATTTTTTGGGTATAATCAGATTAAGACGTCACCCGAAGACATGGAGAAAACAACTTTCATCACACCTTGGGGCACATTCTGTTACAAGGTAATGTCGTTTGGATTAAAGAACGCTGATGCCACTTATCAACGGGCTATGGTGACATTATTCCATGATATGATCCACAAAGAAATCGAACGATACATGGATGATATGATTGCCAAGTCTCTTCCTGAAGAAGACCATCTGGTGAATCTGCTGAAGTTATTTAAGCGTCTGAGGAAGTATCAGCTGAAGTTGAACCCCAATAAATGCACATTCGGGGTACGTTCTGGTAAGCTGCTGGGATTTATTGTAAGTGAAAAGGGAATTGAGGTTGATCCCGACAAAGTCAAAGCTATTCGGGAAATGCCTGCACCTAGGACTGAGAAAGAAGTTTGAGGGTTCTTAGGTAGATTAAACTACATATCAAGGTTCATATCTCACCTCACTGCGACCTGTGAACCCCTGTTCAAACTGTTAAGAAAGGAACAAACAGTCAGGTGGAACGACGATTGTCAGAAAGCTTTTGACAAGATCAAGGAGTACCTGCAAGAACCTCCAATTCACATGCCTCCAATTGAAGGAAGACCTCTAATAATGTATCTGACAGTGTTAGAAGGATCAATGGGGTGTGTGTTGGGACAGCATGACGAGTCTGGTCGAAAAGACTATGCAATATACTACCTAAGCAAAAAGTTTACCGACTGTGAACAACGTTATTCACTGCTCGAGAAAACTTGATGTGCTTTAGCGTGGGCTTCTCGCCGACTAAGACAGTATATGTTGACTCATACTACCTTATTGATCTCAAAGATGGATCCAGTCAAGTACATATTTGAGAAGCCAGCACTTATCGGAAGGGTTGCAAGATGGCAAATGATTCTGATAGAGTATGACATTAAGTACACCTCTCAAAAGGCCATCAATGACAGTGTACTGTCTGACTATCTAGCTGAGCAACCCATTGATGATTACCAGCCCATGAGATTTGACTTCCCTGATGAAGACATCATGTACCTAAAAGCAAAATATTGTGAAGAGCTAGTTCACACTGAAGGGCCTGATCTAGAAGAGGCATGAACTATGATGTTTGATGGGGATGTCAATATGAATGGTCGTGGGGTTGGTGCAGTGCTTATTACACCTAAAGGAGTTCATATGCCTTTCTCGGTAAAACTCACTTTTGCCTGCACTAACAACGAAGCAGAATACGAAGCTTGTATTATGGGTCTTAAGGAAGCCATTAACCTCAGGATCAAAACCTTGAATATATTCGGAGATTCAGCTTTGGTAATCAATCAGACCAACGGTAAATGGTATACTCACCAGGAGCATCGGATTCCATACCGCGACTATACGAGGAGATTATTGACTTTCTTCACAACAGTCAAGCTTGAATACATCCCTCGAGATGAGAATCAGTTTGCATACGCTTTAACTACCATTTCCTCCATGATCAAAGTACAAGCTGCCAATTATGTGCCTCGGATTTTGGTATCCAGACTGGACAGACCAACATACGTATTTTCTGTGGACACTGCTAGTGATGACAAGCCTTGGTTCCATGACATCAAATGCTTCTTGGAAAATAAGGCATACCCACCTAGGGCATCATCCAATGATAAGAAGAAATTAAGAAGGTTGGCCGGCAGTTTCTTCCTCAATGCTGATGGTTCTTTGTACAAGCGAAACTTCGACATGGTCTTGCTCAGATGTGTTAACAAGAAGGAAGTAGACCTACTGATGCACAAAGTACACAAAGGTTCTTTCGGTACCCATGTCGGAGGACATGCAATGGCGAAGAATTTGTTAAGATCGGGTTACTAATGGATCACAATGGATGCAGACTGTTGTGCCTGTGCCAGAAAATGCAACAAGTGCCAGATCTACGCGGATAAAGTGCATGTGCCTCCAAATCCTTTGAACGTAATGTCTTCACCTTGGCCCTTTGCCATGTAGGGCATTGATATGATTGGAAAGATTGAACCGACTGCTTCAAATGGTCACAGATTCATCCTGGTAGCCATTGATTACTTCACCAAGTGGGTTGAAGCAACTTCGTATGCAAACGTCACCAGACAAGTGGTAGCCAGATTCCGGAAAAGAGACATTATCTGTCGATATGGAGTTCCCGAGCGAATCATTAATGATAATGGTCCCAATTTGAACAACAAAATGATGGCAGAACTTTGCCGGGACTTCAAAATTCAACATCACAACTCTTCTCCTTACAGGCTAAAGATGAATGGCGTTGTTGAGGCGGTTAACAAGAATATTAAGAAGATTGTGCAAAAGATGGTAGTTACCTATAAAGACTGGCATGAGATGCTACCATTTGCCTTGCATGGGTACCGAACCTCAATCAGAACATCCACTGGGGCAACGCCTTATCAACTTGTGTATGGTATGGAAGTTGTCCTACCTGTTGAAGTTGAGCTACCCTCCTTACGGGTGATGATGGATGTGAAGCTGGATGAAGCATAATGGATCCGGTCTCGATACAATCAATTGAATCTGATCGAAGAGAAAAGATTAGCAGCCATCTGTCATGGGCAGTTATATCAAAAGCGAATGAAGAAAGCCTTCGATCAGAAAGTCAGATCTCGAGAGTACCAAGTGGGAGAACTTGTTCTGAAGAGAATCCTTCCTCCTCATACAGACCACAGGGGAAAGTGGACACCAAATTATGAAGGTCCCTACTGTAACACGGTGGGAGAACTGACTTTAGTTAAATGTTGTGGATAGCAAGAGTCGCCACCGACTTTTATTTTATCCAAAGGAAAAGGCATAAAAGAACAGGAAAGCCCTTAAAAGATTTTTGGGTTCGGGGGGTAGGTTATGTAAAGGGAAGGTGTTAGCACCCTTTACATCCATGGTTATCCATGGGCTCTTAGTTACTTAGCTCACTTTAAATTTTTTTGAGAAGTGTAGTGTGTGATTAGAAATTTTCTTAAGTTCTTTATAATGATCCATGTACGGATATATATAAAGACTTTGTTTTGAAAATTGTTTAAAATGTGAAGCGTTTTGAAATATTTTTGAAAGAGTACATAAGAGGAACCTACCCTAAGTTAAATCTTTTCTGTTCTTAAATGTCCTTTAAATGGTAAGACTATCCCTATTATTAAGGAATAGGTAGTCATTACCTTGGATGTGATGAGGGACAAGTGAAGGGACATCTGTGATTAGGCAATTGTAAGATGTATAAGCAATTCGAAGGGACTTATCATCTTTTAATCGGAAAGGGACAAGATCTTTTACAAAGGCAACCATAAAGAGACTTGATCTTATAATGCTTTAAAGGGACAAGATGATATTAAATAAGATAAGGGACTTTGATTTATACACTTTACTTGACCTTTTATTTAGGCAACATGAGAGGTATCCTTAAGAATGTGAGATGGCGATCAAAGATCGACTTATGTGTGTGAGTGTACAAATTCAAGTATTTTATCTTATAATTAGTGATCTAAATTGATTTTAAGATACAAACATGTTTGCACTCCCTAATTTACTAACCATAGCAATTTAAATAAATAATAAAAAGTTCTACAACTATTACATAATTTGCACAATTGCATCATAATAATAATAATAAAATAACTTAAACAAATAAGCATATAATAAATAAATAAATAAACAGGTTAGTAATAATAAGCAAAATAAATATAAAAGGTTAGTATAACAATATAATATAGAAAATAAATTAAAAGTTCAAATTTAAATAAATAATCATTTTTTAAGAATTTTAAGAAAAAGAAATAAATAATAATGATTATATACTAATAAATATGATTAATAGTTCTAATAATTTAATTATATATACATATTAAAAATATTTGTTAATTATAATTAAATAAGCATATAAAAATAAGAAATTAAAATTAGGGTTTTGAAAATAAGTTAGAGTTTATAAAAAAAACATAATTAAATTTTACATACAAAAAAAAATATTAGGGTTTTTTTTTTAATTTAATAAGTAATATTAATTCAATTACAAAAATAAGTTATATATAATAATACCATAGACATATAAATAAATTATAAAATAAAATATCCATCTAATATATATATATATATATATATATATATATATATATATATATATATATATATATATCATTTATTTTATGAAAATAATATTATCTTATAATATTAGGGGTTTTTTTTAATTTAATAAGTAATATTAATTCAATTACAAAAATAAGTTATATATAATAATACCACAGACATATAAATAAATTATAAAATAAAATATCCATCTAAAATATATATATATATATATCATTTATTTTATGAAAATAATATTATCTTATTATTATTAACAATTAATTAAAATTTAAAGAATAAGAAAAGAAAAAGAAAATAGAAAGAAAATAAATAGGTTAAAAAAATGGGGAGGCCTGGATTTGAACCCAGGACCTCCCTGTTACCAGTAATAAGACCCACCACTGGGCTGCGCATGGCTTCTGGGTGAAGGAATGAGCCCAATACTATATATTAAGAATCTACAAAATATAAAAAAAAACAATTGATCAAAAGGAAAAAACCTGGGAATCGAACTCAGGTTTCAAGCATTACCAACGCGCATCACAACCACCAAGCCAGACGTTATTAATTGAAATTATAATGAAACGAAATTCTAAAAATATTAAAACAGATTTTTGAAATTTCAGATGGCGCCAAAAGCCATCTTCTTCTACCTCCAGCCCTGTGAAATTTCCTGCGAAATTTCCTGGGCGTTTTGCTACGAGTTTATTCGCAGGAAATCTTATGTCCTTGCCAACCTGTAAAACCTGTAAAATTTGTCCAAATTGATCGTTTCAATAGCTTACCCAGGTCTTATATGATTCAATTTTGTCAATTAACATCATTTATATAACCTAAACCATAAATCCCTAAAACGGATTCTGAAACCCTAGCTATGGTGAATCTTGATACCTGCATGGAAAACGCAATTAAACAGCCCAGAAACAATCCAAACACCATTATAAACCATATTAGATAATCAAATTAAACAAAGAACAACCATATAACCGAAATCGAATTTCAAAAAAACAAGAACAAAGTTAGGATCGGTTTGAATGATTTATTGCATGAATGAATGTTTTTATGATTCAGAAACATTCTACAATCATCCAAGAACATATTGGAACCTTCAAAAGTCTTTGGGATATCTTGAATACTTGAATCCAAATTTCACTTTTTTCTTGAAAATTTGAGATTTTGTGATGACTTCTGAGACCTAATTTTCGTGTCCCCAGCCTTGTCTTGTATTGCATACTTATAATAGAAGTGATTTAGGTCAAAAAAAGTGATTGTCTTTTGGGCTTTTTGGATACCTTGATGATGAAGAAATCTCATTCAAAATTTTGCCAAAAATCAAATCTTTTCATGCTCTAAAGGGTGTGCACGAATTTGGACAATATATAATCATGTTAAATGGCTTTGATGATTTTCTAGAAGAAGAATCATATTTAAATATTGATTTTTTGATTTTATTTTGATTTAATATGTATTTTAATGAATAAAATTCAAATAAATATTAAATAAAATAAAATAAATCAGAAATTGCATGGGTTGGGTCGTGCTTGGTGTTTTTGTAAAGATGGGATGGTAATTTGGTGGGCTCATTTAGCAAAAATTGGATTTAAGGCTTTATTTGCTTCATAAACTTCCCAAAAATTTCCCAACTTTGCAAAGGCACAAATCCTTCATTTTTAATGCTATGAGGGTGTTCTTGGATATTTTAGAAAGCTTAAAGAGTCACCTAACCAACCTCATTGGTCTCATGTCCATATCTTTTACCATTCTCAAGTTATGCTCTTTTGAAGTTGTTGACTTTTTGTTGACTTTTAAAAGGACCTATAATGTCTTAGCTCATACCTTCCAAATGAAGCATTTTTGGGCTTGGCTTGTGAGACACAAAGTTGTAGAGAATTAAATTTACTTCAAAATGAGCTTTGGATGGAAAATTCTTGATGAAGCATGTGAAAGTTATGGCTGGTCAAAGTTCAGTTGACTTTTCCTAAGGAAACCCTAATTTAGAAACTCCTGATTCTTGATGATCTGAAATCTCCTTGATGAATCATGATCAACCCTTGATCAAATGATGAATTTTACTTCATATACTTGATGTTGGCAAAAAATCATGAAGTTTGACTTTGGTTTGACCACAGTTGGCCTCAGTTTGACTTTTTAACTACTTTGACTGATTTTAACCTATCTGATCATCTGACTGAGCAAGCCTTTGAGAAAAGTATTGAAACTTGTCATGGGGATTCTTGAACACATATAAGATGTTATGAAGCTAACTTGAAGTCTTGGAATTTCATTTAGCTTGATTAAAGTCAAAACCCTAGTTTAGGATGCATTGCTTAGGAGGATGCATTGTTTGAGGGAATTGTCAAATTTGTCAACCAATTGTGAACTTTGTGAACCTTGTGAACCTCATGAGATGTCTTGTGAACCTTATGAACCTTGTGAGCCTCTTAATACACCATGACTTGTCTTGTGGAGGGCAAATTTTGGGGTGCAACAGCTGCCCCTGTTCAATTTTCTAAAACCTGAGGGGTTAAATTGGTATATATGCCAGTCGTGACCTGGAAGGTTGAAGGGGATTGAACACAAAAGCCCAAAAATTTGCACTTACCAGTGCCTAGAATAATACTGATGATTAGTTGTATATGCTTGAGTGGGTTTAAAGATGCCACTTGGAAGAACTAGAGATGGGCTTAGAGATGCCATCAGGATGAACTGGAGATGGGCTTAAAGATGCCATCTGGGTATCAGAATGTGATGATGTATGTATGTTGATACTGGATATCAGTACTAGGTCTTTGTATAAGCCGTCTCTGAATCATTTATGCAACATGATTTGAATTGTTGAATGGACCAGTAGAAATGAATCTTGTGATAATTATCTCTTCTGGAAATATTTTGGATTAGGGAATGGATCTTTGTACAGACCGTTTGCCTACTCTCCAAGGGCCAAAAGAACGTCAGGATTTGTTCTTAAGGGTCAAAAGAACGTCAGGATTTGTTCTTCTGAATAATGTCTTGAACCAGGGAATGGATCTTTTTACAGACCGTTTTCCTGCTATTCAAGGGCCAAAAGAACGTCAGGATTTGTTCTTAAGGGTCAAAAGAACGTCAGGATTTGTTCTTCTGAATAATGTCTTGAACTAGGGAATGGATCTTTTTACAGACCGTTTGCCTTCTATTCAAGGGCCAAAAGAACGTCAGGATTTGTTCTTAAGGGTCAAAAGAACGTCAGGATTTGTTCTTCTGAATAATGTCTTGAACCAGGGAATGGATCTTTTTACAGACCGTTTGCCTGCTATTCAAGGGCCAAAAGAACGTCAGGATTTGTTCTTAAGGGTCAAAAGAACGTCAATATTTGTTCTTCTGAATAATGTCTTGAACCAGGGAATGGATCTTTTTACAGACCGTTTGCCTGCTATTCAAAGACATCTTGAGCAAATGTATGGATCATTTCTGACCCGTTGTGAATTGTTGATGCTGTTTTATCTGCATATAACCTTCCTGCAAGAAGAATGTTAGTTTATGCAATATGTATGCATGCATAGTATGATGTACTTAAGTAATGTATCATGTACTTATAGATATGTATGTTATGGTATGATGTAAATGATGTATGTATGAATCATGCAGCCTGAAGCGTCTGAATATCTTTGTATAATAACTGCTGGCCAGGGAAAATAAATCCCGATTTGTTGCTGAAGAATATGAGGAACTCGTTCCCATCTCGTTTGATAATATAGTAAAGAATATGAGGAACTCGTTCCCGTCTCGTTTGATAACATAGTATTCATAACCTCCCGTCTTCGTTTGATAGTATGGTATCCATAACTTCCCGTCTTCGTTCGATAGTATGTTATCCATAACCTCCCGTCTTCGTTTGTTGTACTCCTGTTGAAGGAATAATTTCCTGAGTATCCCGACTGAGGATAAAAGAGATGGACATAAATTCCAGGGGAGATGTAACTCGAAGTATTTATGAAGATGGATTTGCCCTACTGGGGTATTGGTAACTGTCTTGTGAGGATGAACCGGCGAAGCTTCGTTGAACTACTACCCTCGTTCATCCTTAGTAAATACTATTACTGCATTTTATTCATTTCTGGTAAACATCAATCATATTAAGCATTTATGCATTTCTGGTAAAAATCAATCATATTCAAAAGCATACATACATTCAAACATAATCAATGGACGTTTCGCTTATGTAAATAGGGTAAAAGTAAATCTGGATTCAAAGATGAAATTTTATTATATCACAAAGTAACCTGTATATAGGCAAATTTGTACAAGGAGACAGAAATCCTAGTAAGAGGAATTTGTCATAATTTTTTTTTACAAAACAAAGAAAATCAGCTATGTGGGAAATAATCTTATTGAGTTTCAATTCTACTATTGCCATTATCTTCAAGTATCTCATCTTCTGCTGTCGAGACGGAAACGATTTGATTAATTTTTATCTGTTCAAACTTGGTTAAGTAGCACAACTGGTTGGGTGATCCAAACGAGACATAGTCATACGCTTTAATCCCTAACTTTTGCCTGGACTGCCCTTTCAGGTTTTCAATCCACCGGAATACCCTTTTTTGCCCAAGCCGCCTTTTCAGGTTTTTGACTTGCCGGGTGTACATTTTTTTTATATATATATCCCTAATTTTTGCCCGAACCCTTTTGGTTCGCCGGGATGCCCTTATTTTTTCCTAGGCCAGTCAACCTAGCGGGTCTCTTTTTATGCGTAGTATTTTTTAACTATGTCTGCGTTTACAGGCTGCGGGAAGTCCTCACCATCCATAGTAGTAAGTATCATGGCACCTCCTGAGAATATTGTTTTGACCACAAATGGCCCTTCATATGTTGGAGTCCACTTGCCCCTAGGATCACCCTGTGGTAGTATGATACGTTTGATTATCAAGTCACCAACCTGATATACCTTTGGCTTAACCTTCTTATTAAAAGCCTTGATCATTCGTTTCTGGTACATCTGACCATGACACACAGCTGCTAACCTTTTCTCATCAATCAAATTTATCTGGTCAAGTCGAGTCTGAATCCACTCATCTTCATCCAAGCCTGCATCCTTCATAATTCTTAAGGAGGGAATCTGAACTTCAATGGGTAGAACTGCTTCCATACCATATACTAAGGAGAATGGGGTTGCCCCTGTTGAAGTATGTATTGTAGTACGATAACCATGAAGAGCAAATGGTAACATCTCATGCCAATCTTTATAAGTAATAGTCATCTTCTGTAGAATCTTCTTAATGTTCTTATTAGCAGCTTCAACTGCCCCATTCATCTTTGGACGATACGGAGAAGAGTTGTGATGCTTAATCTTGAACTGCGTGCAGAGATCAGTAATCATAGTGTTGTTCAGATTAGAGCCATTGTCAGTAATAATCCTTTCAGGGATGCCATATCTACATATGAGATTATTCTTAATGAATCGAGCCACCACATTCTTAGTAACAGATGCAAATGAAGTTGCCTCCACCCACTTTGTGAAGTAATCAATAGCAACCAGGATGAAACGATGCCCATTAGAAGCAGTAGGCTTGATCTCACCAATCATATCAATGCCCCACATGGCAAAAGGCCATGGATTAGTCAACACATTCAATGGTGATGGAGGTATATGTACTTTATCACCATAGATTTGACACTTGTGACATGTTCTGGAATGTTGATAGCAGTCTGCTTCCATGGTAGACCAATAGTAACCTGCTCTCAATATTTTCTTTGCCATGGTATGACCACTAGAATGAGTGCCAAAGATCCCATCATGCATATCTTCCATAATCTCTGTTGCTTCCTTCTTATCCACACAACGAAGCAAAGTTGAATCATAATTGCGCTTGTACAAAATTCCATTACTCAAAAAGAACTTAGCAGAAAACCTCCTCAGAAACTTTTTATCTTTGACAGATGCCCCTTCAGGGAACTCCTGAGCTTCAAGATATCTTTTCACTTCATAGAACCAAGGCTTCTCCTCTGCTTCTTCAGTGTCAATCTCATTGCAGTATGCAGGCTTTTCAAATCTGTCAATAGTAATCTTGGGAGCTTCATCGTCCCAGCTAATCTCAAACATGGATGCCATGGTGGCTAGTGCATCTGCCAACTGATTTTCTCTTCGTGGAATATGTCCAAAGGTAATCTCTTTAAAATATGGGATTAAAGACAACACATGCTCTCTGTAAGGAATGAGATTATCATGCTTGGTATCCCAATCTCCTTTGATCTGACTTACTACCAAGGCTGAATCTCCATACACATCAAGGAACTGAATCTTCATATCAATGGCAGCTTTAATACCCAGGATACATGCCTCATACTCAGCCATATTATTGGTACAATAGAAACAAAGTCTTGCAGTAATCGGGGTATGACAACCTTCAGGGGAACTGATTACAACACCAACACCATTACCAAGTGCATTAGAAGCTCCATCAAAAACCATAGTCCATCGGGATCCTTGTTCAGGTCCGTCATATTGTCCAGGTTCTTTGGTAATAATCATAATGTCTTCATCAAGGAACTCAAAACTCATTGACTGATAATCATCGACTGCTTGATGAGCCAAATGATCAGCCACAACACTTCCTTTAATGGTCTTCTAAGTAGTATACTGTATATCATATTCTGTTAAGATCATTTGCCATCTTGCTATTCTTCCGGAGAGAGCAGGTTTCTCGAATATGTACTTGATTGGGTCCATCTTCGAAATCAATAAGGTAGTATGAGTCAACATATACTGTCTTAGTCGGCGAGAAGCCCATGCCAAAGCGCGGCAAGTTTTCTCGAGCAGTGAGTATCTTGTTTCACAGTCGGTAAACTTTTTGCTAAGGTAATATATTGCCTGCTCTTTTCGACCAGACTCGTCATGTTGCCCCAACAGACACCCCCCATTGAGTTGTCTAATACTATTAAGTACATAATCAAGGGTCTTCCATCAACTGGTGGCATCAAAATTGGAGGTTCTAGGAGATATTTCTTGATTTCATCAAAGGTTGTCTGGCACTCGTCATTCCATTCCATTACCTGATCTTTCTTCAATAACTTGAAGATTGGCTCACAGATAGCAGTTAACTGGGAAATAAATTTTGCAATGTAATTCAATCGTCCAAAGAAACCTCTAACTTCCTTCTCAGTACGAGGAGCTGGCATCTCTTGTATAGCTTTCACTTTTGCAGGATCCACTTCAATACCTTTTCCACTGACAATGAAACCCAGGAGCTTACCAGATCTAACTCCAAAAGTACACTTGTTTGGGTTCAATCTCAACTTGTATTTCATCAACCTCTTAAACAACTTATGCAGATGATCAAGATGTTGTTCTTCATTCTGGGACATGGCTATCATATCGTCCACATATACCTCTATCTCATGATGAATCATATCATGAAACAAAGCCACCATAGTGTCGCTCCCGCCAAATGACACCTCAGGTCAGAAGGGGTACAGACGCGAACGGTCAGCGAAAGGAAAGAGAACACACAAGGGTGAACTCAGAAGACAAGAGTCGCCAGCTAGGCATTTTTATCCCGGAGGAAAGGTAATGCTGCATAGACCTAGAAAGATATGGATAAGACGGTCGCGAACCAGAGAAACTGAGAAAGGGGGTTGGTTACAACCTGGGAAGGTATTAGCACCCAGATTGTCCTTCGTACTCGACGGGATCCACGCTTAAAAGATTTGTGTTTTAAAGGGGTAGTGTCAGTGCAATCTGTGTATCAAAGCTGGAAAGAATACAAGTGTCAGTGTCAAAGAAAAGTGAAGTGTATAAGAGAGTGTCAGTGTAATAACAGGAGTGAAGCTCAAGACTTTGAGGCTTAAAAGAATGATGCTGGAAGGAGGGGGAATATACAGAGACTTTTGTTCGATAACTGTTAAGTTATGCCTACGTATCCTCTCGTGCAATGAGGAAGTCAGAACACCGTAGTTCGACCCAAAGAGACTGAAAGATGAAATGACTTTGAACTGCTTACTTGTCTAAGCTCAAGTGTGTGACCTGTCTGGCTCAGGTGCTAACTGTCTTACATTAGACGGAAGAAGCAAGTTCTCGTTTGTGAGTGAATGAGGTGAGAAAAGAATCCCGGAGGAGACGATTATTGTTTGTTTTTGTGTTTTCAATCTTTTATTGCTTTTTGAGATTTGTCATAAGAAAATGAGCTTAAGCCTAAACCAATGGGTTAGTAAACTCATCACATCTTCCCTCTGATTAGGGGTAATGAGAATACCTTAAGTGTGAAGTCAGCATCTCACACTTAATCACCATGATGTAGGATTAAAATCATTAACCTATTTGTGATTATTTAGATGTTTTTGTTGTTTTTGTTTAGTGTTGAGTAATGAGTTTAAGCCATAATCAAGGATTTAATGGGCCCATTACATCATCCTAATAGAAGGATAATAGATGAGAACATTTAAGCTGAGAAAGACTCCTCAACTTAATCCATGATTAGGGATTAACCTCATGACAAAACAAAGCCTTTATTAAGTGGATTTTATTTAATGGTAAGATTAAGAAATGGATTTTAGGGTTTGTAAGACAACTTGAGGGGGACTTGTCCATTAACACTAGGGTTAGTCCTTCTTAACTCATTAAGGAAGAATTAGAACCCTAATGCAAGGCCCAAGTTACAAGCTTGATGTCTTAGTGATTATTAAGTGAATTGATTAAAGGGTTTAAACACATTAAGGGTTTAACACTTAGGATTAAAGTTATACACTCCATCCTAATAGAAGGATGCAGGCATAAGCTTAATCACAAAGCCTTAAAGCCTTTAGGGTTTAGTCCTTGATCATGAGATGAGAAGAGAAGACTCAAAGATGACACAAAGATAAAAGCTAAATGGGGGACTAATCAAACCCTAATTGTTATCATGATTGGTTGTTCCTAGGGTTAATGAGGCTTGCAAGAAGATCTTCAGAGAGACCACCAGGAAGGAAGCAGATGAAAGGAGCAAGAAGCAAAGAGAAGCAAAACAACTTGCTTCACTTAAGAAGACAAGTTGCTTGAAGAAAGAAGTTAAGATGAACATGAATGAGCAAGCTCACTCTAATGCAAAGATAAAATTCAGCAATGATGCAAGAGAGATGAGAAGAGATTGTGAGAAGTGAAGGCAAATCCACTTCTCAAAACAACTTACCACCTGAAAAGTTAGCCAAAAGAAATGAAATGCAATGCAAATGAGATGAGATGACATGATGCAAACCAAAGTCAGAAGCATTTATATGATGTTAATGATGCTAAGAGATGATGCAAACATGAGGCAAGGCATGAGAATGATCACACAAGCATAAAGATTCAAATGAGACATGTTTTGAACCATGAAAGTACATGAAAAGTTATGAAATGTAAAGGACAAACAACATGGTAAATGAAAGATGCAATGATCAAACATGATGCTAACATGTCTTAAGATGTATTATGGATCAAGTGAATGCACAAAATGTCATGGCAAGTCATTGGATGCAAGCAAATGAGAAATGGATGCAAAGGAAAGCACAAATTAGGGTTAGATGCATCATGCAAAGCAAAAATTCAAAACCAGAAGCAAATGACATGATAAAAATTTGAAAATGGGATCAAAGGAACCCTAAACCTACACAAGCTCACTGCCCAAAGGAGGGGATCCAACTCTTAACCTAATGAAAGTTATGAATTTCCTAAGATTGCTAGGGTTTTGGGGTACCTCATCAAGAAAAATCCTAAACAAATTGAAAATGCAAGGTCAAAACAAACCAATTTTATCCTATAAACTACATGCTATGTGGAGTGCAATGCAAGAAGAATCATCATCCAACTCTCAATGGTTAGGCAGAAGGAAATTTTTGAAGTTTGGAACAAAATATTGCCTTGAAATGAAATTAAATCCAATGAAAATGATCAAAAGGCCTCAAGAACAAAAAAGAAACTTGGTTTGAGAGTTGGACAATGTTTCTAAATGTTTTTAAATGCTATGTGAATTTTTTTGTGATTTTTAAATACCTAAATGTATTTTTAATTAATTAATTTTCATTAACTAATTAAAAATATACAATTAAATGATTTAAAAATAATTTTTAATGCAAAAAATAAAAATAAAAATATTTTTGGGTTTTAAATATTAGTGAAATCTTTGACAAAAAATTTCATAATTTTTAAATGATTTTAGCTATTTTAAAATAAATATGCAAAACAAATAAGAAAAATATGAAAATAAATGAATTTAATGGAAAAGTCAAGCAATCCAAAGGATGAGATTCAAAGTCAGAGGGCGGGAGTTGACTGGCGTGCGTTTGAGTGGCTAGGATTGATCCTGGCAAATTCAAATTTTAATCCTAATTAATTAACCTAATTAATCTGAATTAGGGTTTAATGAGAGATCCAGGCCCTCCATTCGCGCGGGAGTCAACAAAAGTCCTCAAAATCAAAGGTCCACATTCAAACCTGGCTAAACCTAATTATCAAACCTTAATCATTTTCAGGTCACCGGAGACGAGCTCCGGTCGTCTTCTCCGGTGACCCCCTTCCCTGAAAGTTTCAAAATCACTCCCTAGGTTATTTCTGGAGCTCTAAAGCTCCAGATCACTTCCTCTCACCTCCTTAAACTCGTCCCTGCCCTCAAAAACAATTTATCTCTCACATTAACAAGATTCGAAAGGAAGAACAAAAATGGCAGAAATTTCAGTCAATAAATACAAGCTCATTTCTACACCATTTTCAAAATTTCAAAGTCCAGTATGATCAGGAGAGCATGCTTTATCATTTAGAAACTAAAAATAAGAGTTCTGGAAAAATGTTTCAAGAAGGTACCTGAGCTTGAGCTTTCTCAGTTTGGGACTTTTGGGCCTTCTCCTTTGGTGCAATCCACTCCTATTGAACTCCTGATGAAGTTTTGATGCTTGGAAGGAATTTCTTTTGGCTGATTTGGGAGTTTGCAAGCCAACTGGTCAGAAATCGTGTTTGGTTTATGGGAGGTTTTTGGCTGTTTCAATGGTTGGTTTGTGGTCAGTGAGTCATCTTGAGATCAATGGTGAAGTTGGTTTGAAGATTGGTTGAGTGAGCTGAGAGATTCGAAAGGTTTTGCAAGTTGGAGAGTTTTTGATAACTATGGCAATCTGAGGTTTCAGCCTGTGTTGTGTGTTGTGTTGAGTCCCTTTTGGTCCACTTATCACAACTGGATGGGTCAGAGAAGTTGGTGTGGCATTGTGGGATTGGTATGGGTGTTTTTGCATAGAGTCCAAGTTAGGTGTAAGAGAGGTATGGGTCAATGGTAGGCCAAGTACAAGAGGGTGTCCTGCGCAGCAAGGAATGAGGAGAGCCATGGGATCAGTCTTGAAGCCAATTAACAAGTGGATTAGGGTTTGTATGATGTTTTGCAACTTTGTCCAACTTTGGCCCCTTTTGTGATTTCTTGATTCATAAGTCATGAAAATAGGCAAACCTTTGGTGCATTCTGACTTTTAGGCATTGGTTTATGTTTGTGCAAAGATTAGAAGTCCATTTGAAGTTACAATTTGCCTTGGCAAGAGATTTTGCAACTTTGCCTCTTTGGTACAAAACTTGGAATTATGTGATTTTTCCCAACTTTGACAAGCCATAACTTTTGATCCAAAATGAATTAAAATGAGTTCTTGTAATTTTTGAAAAAGGAATGATCCATTCTACAACTTTCATGACCAAAGTTTTCCCATTTGAAGCATTTTTGAATCAAAAAGCAAGGGTTGAAAAAGTTTCCCAAAATGGCAAGTTTCCATTACAAGTCATTTTCCCAAAAAGGCAACTTTGCAAATGGCTTGAAATTCTTCAATCTTGTGAACTTCTAACATCTTCTATGATCAAATAAAGATCATACACATTCAAAATGATGAAGAACACCCTTTGGTTGGGTCATTGGGGGCCTCAGATGCCCTGATTTTGCACTAACTTGCTCAAGAAGTCAACCCTTGATCAGATGCCTTCCTCATAGAATTTCTTCATGAAAATTTATATGCATTATCCTTATGACATATAGATACCAATAGAAACAAGAATGACCAAAAAAATTGGAGTTATGGACTTTGAAACCAAAACCCTAATTCTAGGTCATCTGTGCAGTTAAACCTGGCTCTGCTTCCATGCCTTTCTCAATTCTTGTGATTCTTTGCCTTCCTTGACTTTGTGAGGATACAATATGATGCTTAAACATACATGGACCCCTTTGCAGTGATTGATGACCTTTGGAGTGGCTCAAATGGCCCTTGGATAGCTCAGATCACAAACCCTAGATGCAGATGACTTGGGAACAATGCAGTGAATCAAAAATGCAATATGAGATGCTATGATTGAACTCATGCATATGAAGAGATCACAAGCCATGGTGTGAATGGGTGAGGGCAAATTTGGGGTGTTTACAGCTGCCCCTATTCAAACATGCGTTAGCTGTGCAGGATGTAAGCAACGGCTTAACAGGCAAACAAGATAACTTGTGGTTGAATACCAAAGACAGTCCAAAATTTGCACTCACAAAATGAAGAAGAAAAGGGATATAGATTGTAAAAGAAAAATAAAGTATAATTATAAAGTGCGGGCGACGGAGGACGACCGTCGAGCAGAGGACGACTGATGGGGAAAGAGCAATGACGGGGACGGCCGACATGCTGGGGATATAAGAGATTATGATGGGGACGGCATTCAAGTAAAGCTATAAGACTCTCTGGGGATTATAGGTAAACGAAATAAAGTGATGAGGCACGGTCATCAAAGGTGAAGGATGATCACCTAGCAGGGGACGGCTGCTTTGTTGGGGATAAGATGAGGGACGGTCATCTAACGGTGAAGGACGATCACCGGGCAAGGTACGGTTGCCAAAAGTACCGCGACATAGGACGAATGCCGGATAAGAAGAGTCGACGATAGGGACGACCATCGGATAAGCGTGATGAAGGACGATCATCAAGAGGTGAAGGACGATCACCTAGCAGGGTACGGCTGCTCTCAGGGTTTATTATGACATAGGACGAATGTCAGATAACAAGATCAACGATGGGGACGACCATCGGATAAAATGATGAAGGACGATCATCAGGAGGTTAAGGACGATCACCTAGCAGGGGATGGCTGCTGAAAATATACGACATAGGACGAATGTCGGATAGAAAAGGGGTTCTAATGAATAGAGACTCCACTGGGGGTGATGAAGGACGATCATCAAAAAGGTGAAGGACGATCACCTGGCAGGGTACGGCTGCCGAGAAGGTATCATGACATAGGACGAATGTCAGATAGAAAGGAAGTTTTGTTGAGGACTTCGCTGGGGAAAAGTAAACACGGACGAGTGTCTACATCCAAGAAATGAGAGGTATAAGTGTTTGGGTATTGTGTATAGACTAAAGATGCGGACGAGCACCCTTAAGACTATGTTACGGACGGGTATTGATTCTGCGGGGACTCTTCTGGGGAAAAGTAGACACAGACGAGTGTCTAAATTCAAGAAGACACAAGTGTTTGAAATTGTGTATGGATTAAAGATGCGAACGAGCATTCTTAAGACCAAGATACGGACGAGTATCAGTAGAAACTAACGCTGACGCATGCTCAGAGATGATGATACGGACGAGTATCAACTGGTTAACAAAGAACACGGACGAGTGTCGGATCTGAGGGGGCATAAGTGGTATATACAAGATACTGACGAGTATCTGTACGGGTGAAACAGGAGTAATAAGTATGAGTGGTGTACACGAGTGTTTAACTTGCTGGGGAGAGCATGACACGGACGGGTGTCAGAAAAAGTGTATTATAAACAAGTGTATGGTTTACAAAATGTTTCAGGTATCTATGTTGGGGAAGGTGACACAGACGGGTGTCAGGGAATTTGTATAGATATATGTATCTGTGAGTGCAAAGAGGACGCTTTGGCTTTTCTACTGGGGATATGACACGGACGGGTGTCAGGAAGTATCTGCATCTTTAGGGAAAGTGCCTGGGCTCTCTGCCGGGGAATCTGGGGAGTTTTCTGTACATCGTTGACGGATCGCAAGTATTCACAAGTGCTTGATTCAGAACATGGCTTATGATTATGCAATATGTTTGATTTTTGCCGTAATGCTCCGTATTAGACGGAATGCTACGCTCTGCGGGGAGAATATGATGTGAATGCTATGATTATGCAAAGATACCGATCCGGGATTCGGATCCCGTTGCTGCGAAGATCTCTGGCTGATCTGCTTGGAGTGGACATCCCAGCTGGGGATGAGATCATTGGTGGATCTGACAAATATGACTCTGCTTGGGGAAATAGGTCACTGACAGACCTGTCTTGGTGATGAGGGACCCAGCTGGGGGTTTGTAGAAGCTTCCTTCACTCTGTTGTGATTTCTCCAGGCGTTGCCCTTCTGGATAGAGGCTGAAACTCTGTGGGGAGATGGTTCCCTGGATTTTGCACTTGGCTGAGGAGGAAATAACAAATGGCAACTCAGCTGGGGAGAAAGCACCTCCGGTGCTAAGACTGGGTAGATAATGATTTGCCAGCTTGTTGGGACGAAGCTTTCATGCCCCATGCTATGCTTTGAATACCTGCAATCCTGAAAAGTCAGAGAAACGCACAAGCAATCCCGAGGTATCCTTTACCAGATCCCATCATAAGAGTCTAGACACTCCTGGGAGTGAGTATATTTCCTGCAAGCACGTATTTTTAGAAGAGAAGCATCTGTATTTATGCAATCAATATCTTTGAAGACATCAGACATTTTTGCAAACGAAAATAAAATGTACGAGACAAAACATGACTGAAAATCTGATTTTATTAAATCGTGTGCCCTGAATTGGCAAGATACAATCAAAGAAACAAATCCCCTAAAATGAGGAGATTGTTATAAATCGAGAAGCAAAAAGATGTTGGCAATGTTGATGACGCTTCGGGGAGCTTCCCTTTGCTATGACTCGTATGACATTTGACGTTCTTCTCGTCTTGCTTTCTGAAGAAGGCTGATTCTGATCGGCGCTCGAACATTTCGAAGCTTGCCATGTTGTAAGTGATACAGATGAATTCAGAATGCAGTTGTTCGCTTATTCCCTTATTTTGCATGGATCGCCCTTTCGGGTTTTCAATCCATCGGGATACCCCTTTTTGCCTGAGTTGTCCAATGCGGCTTTTCAACTCAGCGGGTGTACATTTTTTGTTTATTTTCCCTTATTTTTGCCCGAGTCTTTTATTATGTTTCTGACTCGCCGGGATGCCCTATTTTTGCCTGGACTTACATTCTATTTTTATGTCCAGCGGGTCATTTTTATGCGAAGTATTTTTTAACTGCATCTGAATTCACAGGGGACGGGAAGTCTTCACCATCCATAGTGCTGAGCATCAGTGCTCCACCAGAGAAAACTTTCTTTACTACGAATGGCCCTTCATAGTTCGGAGTCCATTTGCCCCTGTGGTCTTTATGAGGAGGGAGGAGTCTTTTCAGCACAAGATCCCCTACTTGGTATTCTCGGAGCCTAACTTTCTGATCGAAGGCTTTCTTCATTCTTTTCTGATACAACTGCCCATGACAAATTGCAGCCAATCTCTTCTCTTCAATCAGATTCAGTTGTTCGTATCGGGATCGGACCCATTCTGCTTCACTCAGCTTAACATCCATTGACACCCGTAAGGAGGGTAATTCAACTTCAACAGGTAGGACTGCCTCCATACCGTAAACAAGCTGATACGGTGTTGCCCCAGTGGATGTTCTGATTGACGTACGGTACCCATGCAAGGCAAACGGTAGCATTTCATGCCAGTCTTTATAGGTAACTACCATTTTCTGTACAATCTTCTTGATATTCTTATTAGCTGCCTCAACAGCGCCATTCATCTTTGGCCTGTAAGGAGAAGAATTGTGGTGTTGGATCTTGAAGTCCCGGCATAGCTCTGCCATCATTTTATTGTTTAAGTTGGAACCATTATCAGTAATGATTCGCTCGGGCACTCCATACCGACAGATGATGTCTCTTTTCAGAAATCGGGCTACCACTTGCCTTGTAACATTTGCATAGGAAGCTGCTTCAACCCACTTGGTAAAATAGTCAATAGCGACCAGGATAAATCTGTGGCCGTTTGAAGAAGTCGGTTCAATCTTGCCAATCATATCAATGCCCCACATGGCAAAGGGCCATGGTGAAGACATCACATTCAAAGGATTCGGAGGCACATACACCTTATCCGCATAAATCTGGCATTTATGACATTTTCTGGCATAAGCACAACAGTCTACATCCATTGTAATCCAGTAATAGCCTGATCTTAGTAACTTTTTAGCCATAGCATGCCCTCTTGCATGGGTACCAAAGGATCCTTCGTGCACCTCGTGCATCAATAACCCTGCTTCTGCCTTATCAACGCATCTGAGGAGTACCATGTCAAAGTTTCTCTTGTAGAGGTGTTGCACCCCAAAATTTGCCCTCACAATACAAGACTTTGTGTGCTAAGAAGGTTCACACGGTTCACAAGATTCACAATGCCTACAAGACCCTTCATGAGGTTCACAAGGTTCACAAGGTTCACAAGACCTCCCATGAGGTTCACAAGACATTTTATGATGGTTCACAAGGTTCACAAAGTTCACAATTGGTCAGAAGAGTTGATAATTCCCTCAGACAATGCACCTCCTAAGCAGTGCATCCAAAACTAGGGTTTTGACTTTAATCAGGCTAAATGAACTTCCAAGACTTCAAGTGAGCTTCATAGCATCTTATATGTGTATAATAATCCCCATGACAAGTTTCAAGACTTTTCTCAAAGGTTTGCTCAGTCAGATGATCAGATAAGTCAAAATCAGTCAAAGCAGTTAAAAAGTCAAACTGAGGTCAACTGTGGTCAAACCAAAGTCAAACTTCATTATTTTTTGACAACATCAAGTATATTAAGTGAAATTCATCATTTGATCAAGGGTTGATCATGATTCATCAAGGAGATTTCAAATCATCAAGAATCAGGAGTTTCTAAATTAGGGTTTCCTCAGTAAAAGTCAACTGAACTTTGACCAGCCATAACTTTCACATGCTTCATCACCAAGTCTCCATCCAAAGCTCATTTTGAAGGAAATTGAATTCTCTACAACTTTGTGTCTCACAAGCCAAGCCCAAAAATGCTTCATTTGGAAGGTATGAGCTAAGACATTATAGGTCATTTTGAAAGTCAACAAAAAGTCAACAACTTCAAAAGGGCATAACTTGAGATTGGTAAATGATATGGACATGAAACCAGTGGGGTTGTTTAGAGGACTCTTTAAGCTTTCCAAAATGTCCAAGAACACCCTCATAGCATTAAAATTGAAGGATGTGTGCCCTTGCAAAGTTGGGAAATTTTGGGTTGGTTTATGAGGAAAATGGAGGTCTAAAACCAATTTCTTCTAAATGGGCTTGCCAAATAATGACCCAATCCACATCAAAACATCTTGCACGAAATTAAATTGATTTATTCATAATTTTATCCATTTTGTTTTTATTTATTATGATTTTTATATTAAAAAATCATTTTAAATTCAAATAAAATATAAAATAATGAAAATTTAATTTGATTTGGTTTCTAGAAGGTCTTAAATTATATTTAGACTTGATTGATACAAGAGTAATGAGAATCATCCTAAAATAGCAATGTGAGATCAAGGATATTCAAATTTTAAAGTCAATCTTTTTCAATCTTCAAATGATCCAAATATCCATCAAATTGGTGAAGTCTTTGACCTAATTCACTCACTCATATATAATGAACACTTAACAATTCACAAGCCACGAATTGGCAGCCTCCAAGAGTAAGTTTCATAATCAAAAAAACCATCCAAAAACTCAAATTCGGATTCATCCATACAAGGCATTAGAAGGTAATTTGAGGACACAACTATGATCCTTGGACATCATTGAGTGAAAACCAATGCTTGGTTGCATCCAAAACCATTCACATAGCATAACCCGAATGCATCTTGTTCATCTTTAAAAAAATTTCGATTTGAACTATTTATGCCATAACAATGAAATCTAACTGTATATTTGTGTTAGTGAGGATGTATAGATGCTTTCTGGACAAAAAACTTGAAGCTTTATGACCTAATATGCTTGCGGCCATTGTTAGGGTTTGAAGCTTAGTTTTAGGGTTTCACGATTTAGACAATATAAATAAATTCTAACAATGTGGATTGATTGTATGAGTCATAAGGAACTCATTGGTATAAACAATTTGAAGAAATTGTACTGTTTCGTTGGTGTTTGATTTTTGCAGGGTGTAAACATGGAAGAACACGCAGGAAATTTCGCAGCAAAAGTTATATGAATTTTCGCAGGTAAAAGGTAGAAGAAGAAGAAGCTGCGCGCGAAATTCCAGATTCAAAAAATTGTTTAAAATATTATGATATAGTTTCTATTTTATTTCACAAGCAGATGCTTGTCTCAGTGGTAAGACGCGCATGTATACTGCCTGCAAGCCTGGGTTCGAATCCTGGCTTTGTACAATTTTTTTCTTATTTTTCAGGTTAATCAGGAAGCTTCATATATTATGCATTATTGCCACTATGCTATCAGACGCGCTCACCTAGCTGGGATGGTAATGTGTTTGTGTGATACTATGAAGGTCCTGGGTTCGAATCCCCCAGGCCTTTTGTTTTCTTTCTATTTTTTGATTTTTCAGGATATGGAACAAAAACAATTTGACTCATCCTTCTTACACCAACGCATGCGTGGCCCAGTGGTTGTGGTTGCTGGCATAGGTTTATGAGGGCAGGAGGTACTGGGTTCAATACCCAGCCAGGTCAGTTTTCCTTTTATTTTTTCTTGCCATTTATTTTGATTGTTAATAATATTAATTTAATAAAAATAATAATTTCAAAATCCTAATATAAATCTTAAAATATTTTCTAAAACAAATTGTTCTTATTATTAATATGTATATATCTATTTAATTAATAAATTAGTATTATAAATTAAAATTGTAAACTTTAATATTTTTCTAACCCTAATATTTTCTAAAAACCCTAATTCTTGTTTATAATTTTAATTAGTAAATAAAATTTTATTATAATCCTTAAATTTACAAATATAATTGTATGATCATTTTTTTTTATCATGTATATATTTTATTACATTTTTGTAAATATAATCATAATTAATCCTATTTTTTTTATAATATGTAAATATGACCTAAATTGTTTATATTCGTAATTTTGCATTTAAATAATTGTTAATGTATGCTTAGGAATAATTAAAATTGTTAAAATGATTTTATAATTATAATTTTATTTTCATAATATGTTGAAAATTAATTTAATTTTTATAATTTGTATATAATTCAAAATTTTATAATAATTACTTAATTGTTCATATTTTTTTTATTAACTTTAAATAATTGTTTATATTAAAATCTAATCTTTTAATTATTATATTATTTTTTGCTTATTATTTTTAATTATGTTCTTATGATATTTTTTTACTAACCCCCTTTATTTTTAAATTGTGATTATTATTATTATTTTTATTTATTTATTCTTGCTTATTTATTATTTTGCTATTTATTTAAATTGCTTTATTATTATTATTGTAATTGCTCCTGGATGTAATTTTTTGTAATATTTAAATTATTTATTTTTTATGCCATGGTTAGTAAATAGGGAGTGAAAACTATTTGTATTTAAAATTGAATTTAGATCATTTAAATTATAAGATAAATATTAAAATTGTACACTCACACACGTAAGTCGATCTTTGATCGCCATCTCACTTCCTTAAGGATACCTCTCATTGTTGCCTAATTAAAAGGTCAAGTAGGGTGTATAAAGCAAAAGTCCCTTAAAAATAAAGTCATCTAGTCCCTTAACAATAAAAGATCAAGTCCTTTAAATGGTTGCCTTCGTAATGATCTTGTCCCTTTCGAATAAAGATGACAGTCCCTCCAAAATTGCTTAATACACCCTACAGTTGCCTACATTAACAGATGACCCTTACTTGTCCCTCACATCCAAGGTAATGACTACCTATTCCTTAATAATAGGGATAGTCTTACCATTTAAAGGATTCAAGAACAGAAAAGACTTAAAAATTAGGGTAGGTTCCTCATAGTTACTTGCTCACTCTTCAAAAACTTTTCAAACACTTCACACTTTCAAACAAATTTTCAAAACAAAGGTTTATACGCATCCGTACATGGGTCATTATAAATTCTTAAGAAAATTTTCATTCACATACTTCACATTTTCAAAAAACATTTTAAAGGGAGCTAAGTAACTAAGAGCTCATGGATAACCATGGATGTAAAGGGTGCTAATACCTTCCCTTTACATAACCTACCCCCCGGACCCAAAAATCTTTTAAAAGGTCTTTCCTGTTCTTTTATGCCTTTCCTTTGGATAAAATAAAAGTCGGTGGCGACTCTTGCTATCCGCAACATAACTAAAGTCAGTTCTCCCACCGTGTTATAGAACTGGCGACTCTGCTGGGGATTTAATAAAAGAGGGGTACCCTTAGGAATTAGATCACTTTAAAATTTTTTGCCTTGTTTGCTTTATACTTACTTGTTGGGCTCTTATGTGTGAAAGATCCTAACCCGGATCTAGTGTACCTTTGGTAAATGGCAATAGACAAGGAAACTGTACGGCGTATACCGATATGGTTGATCTGGTGGCCATAGTTAGTGTGACTTCTTGGTTGGTGCTTATGTTCCTTAAGTCAAGTTGAGGATAATATGAGGCTGACATATGTTGTCAATACACTAACTGACTTTTAGAACCCTAGTCATCCCATCTTGGCCTTTAGAAAGTAGTGAGATAACCGACTTTGGTGAAGACTGAAGTTGGTTGATACTCGATACTACGCTAATTGAGATCCTAAACTTGGAGGGTTTTGGTTGGCAAGTAAGTTGCCTACTGAACAACCACCCTTGTGAAGGATCAATGATATTGAGATCCCTTAAAACCTGGTTACTTTGTAGGACAGGATGAACCAACTAACTTCAGGGGAGGGTACTTACCTTTAAACCTCATGCAAGCCTTCAAACCTAGGGCTATTGTGTGACTTGTTTGTGTGTGCCACATGTTTGTGATAGAGCATAACATCATAGCATCATCATGCATCATAAGCATAGCATTTTCACTAACCATTTCAAGGACCAAAGGATTTATCTTTGTTCTTTGTTGCAGGTCATGGCTTCTGCTCGTAGAAACACCATCAGGATCAACTTTGTGGGCATACCTGCTAAGCTTAAAGAGTTGGTTTCTCAAGTGTCTGATTACTCCCAGTTCATCAAGAGACATGGTCACCTATTGGATCTAGTCACTTCAGGATTCAATGAAGACATGATGAGTGTTCTGTTTCAGTTCTTTGACCCTAAGCACCATTGCTTTACATTCCCCGACTATCAGCTGGTTCCTACAATGGAAGAGTTATCTAAACTTCTGGGTATACCTGTTCTTGATCAAAGACCCTTCACTGGCTTGGAGAAGGAGCTTAAACCAGAGGTTATTACTGCAGCTCTACATCTGAAGAAGTCTGACATTGTTCTAGAAACGATAAGTGGAGTTAAGGGTATTCTTGCCAAGGTATTAGTGGATAAAGCTCAAGTGTTCTTGAAGGCCATGAGTTGTGATGCTTTTGAGGAGATCTTAGCCTTGCTAATTTATGGCTTAGTATTGTTCCCCAATCCAGATCAGTTCATAGACGTTCATGCCATCAACATATTCCTGAGTCACAATCCAGTGCCTACTTTACTTGGAGACATTCTGCATTCTCTTCATACCCGTACTACAAGGGCAAGAGGAACTTTGATGTGCTGCATACCTTTGCTTTCTAGGTGGTTTATTTCTCACCTTCCTCGCTCAGTAATGAAGAATGAGCAAGGGTTCAGATGGTCCAAAAGGATTATGTCACTCTCACATTCAGATATCCATTGGTGCTCCAGATCTATGGAGAATGTCACTATCATTGATCGTTGTGGGGAGTTCCCTAATGTGCCACTTCTAGGCATCAGAGGAGGCATCACCTACAACCCCTCTCTAGCTTTACGACAGTTTGGTTACGCTCGAAGTGATGGTCCACATGACATGTTGATTCAGGGCATTGTGTTTGACTACGACAACGATCTTCAAGGTTACCGTCAGAGATTCATACGAGCCTGGGGAAAAGTAAACAGGGTTGACAGCAAGACACTGGAGCCTAAATACACTATTCCTATGGAAGCTTATCTCAGATGGGTGCGATCTCGTGCTCAGACTCTCATGATGCCATATCCTGCTATCCTGCCAGTTACCAAGGAACCTATTGCTGAAGGAGATACTGCTTATACCATCCTTCACCCAGACATGCCTACTGACATGGAAGACTTACAGAGATCCTGGATCCAGTTGAAGGAGCAAAGGGATACTTTCAAGGCTCATTACAAAGCAAGCCAAGCAAGAATCCTGGAACTAACAAAGCAACTTCATGAGGAACGGAATCTCAACTCATACCTCAACACAAAGAGGAAACGTCCATGGGAGACTTAAAACCCCATCTTTTGTACTTATTTCATTTCATTTTTTGTAAGCCCAAGAGGCAAAACAAATTTATTACTAATAAAAGTTTACCTTCGTGTTTGTTTAAGCAAATTTAAATCCTGCGGTCCTTGAAAACATTGCATACGCATTTACATTCCATATCATTGCATCACAGGTTTATTTGTGCACAGGTTTCTCATCTTCTCGCTGTTTATTTCATCAATGGATCTTGAACAAACAGTTAAGGATCTCCAGGCACAAAATGCACAGTTCCAAGAGCTGATCCTGAACCTGACCAAGGGGCAGGATGAATTGAAGACGCTGCTGGCCAAGAAGACTAAGAAGACTAGAAGATCAGGTGGCCTGATCAACATGGGAAGAAGGTTCAGAGGTCCTGTCAAGACCAAAGAACCAGTTGAAGACTATGAATCTGAAGAATCTGAAAAAGAGGGAGGCAGTCTCCACAACACTATGGGGGACTCTGATTCTGAGGCTAATTACTACCATGAGCCTAATGAAGACAAATTCAAGATGCTAGTGGATATAATGGATGCTATGGAGTTGCAGAAGTCTTCTGGGCTGGATTTTGAAGATTTGAGTCTGATATCTGGGGTGGTCATACCCATTGGTTTCAAGGTTCCTACCTTTGTTTTTTATGATGGGGTCTCTTGTCCCAAGCTGCATCTGAGATCTTATGTCAGAAGAATCCAACCTCACACTGCTGATAAGAAATTGTGGATCCATTTTTTTCAAGAGAGCTTATCCGGAGCTCAGTTGGAGTGGTATTATCAATTGGAGAGTGTCAACATCAGGGATTGGAATGATCTGGCTGAGGCTTTCTATAAGCAGTATCAATACAATATTGACTTAGCTCCCACTCGCATGCAGCTTCAGAGCATGTCTATGGGTGCCAAAGAAAGTTTCAAAGAGTATGCTCAGAAGTGGAGAGATTTAGCTGGAAGAGTTCAACCCCCTTTAACTGACAGGGAATTGGTTGATATGTTTATGTGTACACTGAATGGTCCGTTTTACAGTCATCTCATTGGAAGCTCATCATCTGGCTTCACTGAGTTGATAATGACAGGAGAGCGTGTGGAAAATGGTATAAAGAATGGCAAGATCCAAGTGGGTACTTCTTCATCAGGTGCTGCAAAGAAGCCTCCCACTGGGAAGAAAGAATCCAATGCTGTTTATGGTCAACCTGATCGTAATAGAAGGCATCAGTCTGTGAGTCCAGTTCATATTTCAAATCCAACTCCTACAACACCAGAGCAGCCACAGGGCAACCAACAGAGGGCTAGAAGGCAGTTCACAAAGATCAACATGTCAATGGCTCAGGCCTTGCAACACTTGTTGAAGGCTGAACTTATTACTTTGAAAGAGGCTCCTCAGAATCCTAATGTTACCTCACCTAGGTACAATCCAAATGCACGATGTGCATATCATTCAAACTGTCAGGGACATGATACTAATAACTGCTGGGTCTTGAAGAATAAAATTCAAGATATGATTGAGGCTGGAGAGATTGAGTTTGACCCTCCGGGTACTCCAAATGTGATTACTGCTCCAATGCCAAATCACGAGAAGACTGTCAATGCCATTGATGAAGATTTACATATCTATTCAGTTGCGGAGTTGACCACACCATTGTCTGTTATCAAGAAAAAGTTAGTGCAAGCTGGGTTCTTTCCAGGTTGTCGTGAAGATTGTTTGTACTGTACCTATAAGCCGGATAGTTGCTGGAGATTGAGAGATGGAATTCAGCGTCTCATGGATAAGTATACTATAGTGTTTGAGAGGATTCCACCTTCTGTGGAGAGTATGGTAGATCATATTACTAAATGTAGGAAGACTGAAGAGGTTGATATGGTTGACAAAGTGCCGGTGAGGATCACTTCCAAAGGTCCTATTAAAATCACTCATCAGGGTCCCATCAAGATTACTGCTGAAGGCCCTGTGAAAATTGTTGTTGAAGCTAAGGTGGCTCATATGGTCATTACCACTCCTGGTCCTATTCCGTATACGTCTGATAAAGATGTGCCTTGGCATTATGGGTCTGATGTTTATATCCATGGTGTTAAGCAAGAACCCTTAGCTGATGTGCCTGTTGATGTTGATAATATTGCAGGGTCTAGTAAGATCACACGAAGTGGAAGAGTCTTCTCTCCTCCAGTTACTTCCAAGAATGCAGTTACTCCTGCTGCTACATCCACTACTGATGCTCGGGGCAAAGGTCCTGTTATTGAACCTGTATCTACTAATATGCCAGCTGCCGATGATATCTCTAAGCAGATGGAAGAAGTACTGAAAATCATTCGCAAGAGTGATTATGACATTGTTGATCAGTTGGGGCATACTCCCTCAAAGATTTCTATGATGTCCTTGTTGTTATGTTCTGAGGCTCATGCCAAAGCTTTGATCAAGTTTCTGAAGACTGCTCATGTACCCAATGCAATTTCTGTTGACCAGTTTGAGAATTGTGTTGCCCACCTGACCTATGATAATGGGTTAGGGTTTTCTGATGCTGATTTGACTCCTGCCAAGAGGGATCATAACAGGGCTCTGCATATCTCAATTGAATGCAGGGGCACTACCCTGTCACATGTATTAATAGACAATGGTTCCTCTCTGAATGTGTTGCCCAAGGAAGTCTTGAATAAGCTGAGTCCTAAAGATGCTGTGTTGAAACCCAGTAACATAGTGGTGAAGGCTTTTGATGGTTCGAGAAGAGTGGTGCATGGAGAAATTGATCTCCCAATCAAAGTTGGTTCCCAAATTTTCAATGCTACATTTTATGTGATGGATATTCGTCCTTCGTACTCTTGTTTGCTTGGTCGTCCCTGGATTCATGGGGCAGGTGCTGTAACCTCTACATTACATCATAAGCTAAGATATCCGGTGGAAGGAAAGGTTGTTACTGTCTATGGAGAAGAAGAATATTTTGTCAGCCATGTGAATACCTTCAAGTATCTGGAAGTGGAAGGTGAATATGTTGAAACTCCATGTCAGACATTTGAAGTGGTTCCTTGGATTGTTAATGATTATGTAGCTCCTCCAGTTGTCAAGAAAGTTCCTGTGGTCACCAGAGTACCTCCAATAATGGCAATGGCCTCCGTCAACGATGCTAGAGCTGTGGTGGATGAAGGTGGTTGTACTATTTGGGGTCAGCTTCCTGATATCCCATACAAGTCTGACAAATTTGGTTTGGGTTTCACTGCAGAGTCCCAGAAGGCTGTTCGTCGTGCTCGTGCTGTTCGTATCACCAATCAAGGGGTTATGAAAGATCAGGTCAATGTTGTGGGAGACTGTGATGAAGACTACAATCTGGATGCTTGGATTTTTCCTACTGTGGGTGCTGGACTCAATAATTGGAAAGCTGAAGATGTTATCCCTATCTCCTTTAGTCAGGAGTAAATACTATTACTGTGTTGTTGCTTTTAAGTTTGTAATTTTTTTGAACAATTAAAACTCTTAAGCCTTGTGCCTTGCCCGGGGCACAATGGTGTGCTTGTTACGGGATGTCATTTCATTTGCATACTTCATTCAATAAAATCAGTGGACGTTTCGTTTTCGTAAATATTGTGTTCCTTGTATTTCTTTTCTTTTATTTTTGTTTTATCAGCTATGTGTTCTTACACACACCCACATCACTAAAATGCAGATCCTCATCCACTCTGGATCCTGTTGATAACAGTTCTACTATTGCCAATTATAATTTCGAGAATCCGATCTATCAAACTGAAGACGGAAATGAGGACGATTGTGAAGTACCTGTAGAGCTTGCTAGGTTGTTACAACAAGAAGAGAAAGCTATACAGCCACATGAAGAGCCAGTCGAAGTTGTGAATCTGGGAACTGAAGAAAGCAGGAAAGAAGTCAAGATAGGGGCTGATTTAGAGGATAGTGTCAAGAGCAGATTGATTCAGATGTTACGTGACTATGTAGAGATCTTTGCTTGGTCTTATGAAGATATGCCAGGGTTGGATACAAACATTGTAGTTCACCGTTTACCAGTAAAAGAAGATTGTCGTCCAAAGAAACAGAAGGTCCGTCGTATGCGTCCTGAAATGTCAGAGAAGATCAAAGCAGAGGTAATGAAGCAGTTCAATGCAGGGTTCTTAGCTGTGACTTCTTATCCTCAGTGGGTTGCAAATGTGGTACCGGTTCCTAAGAAAGATGGTAAGGTACGTATGTGTGTAGACTACAGAGATTTGAACAAGGCTAGCCCCAAAGATGACTTCCCACTTCCTCATATTGATGTTCTGGTAGACAACACTGCTCAGCATAAGGTATTCTCTTTTATGGATGGTTTCTCTGGTTATAATCAGATCAAGATGGCACCTGAAGATATGGAGAAGACAACATTTGATACACAGTGGGGCACCTTTTGCTATAAGGTGATGCCATTTGGTTTGAAGAATGCAGGGGCAACATATCAGCGTGCTATGGTGGCTTTGTTTCATGATATGATTCATCATGAGATTGAGGTATATGTAGATGATATGATAGCCAGGTCCCAGAATGAAGAGCAACATCTTGATCATTTGCATAAATTGTTTGAGAGGTTGAAGAAATACAAGTTAAGATTGAACCCAAACAAGTGTACTTTTGGAGTTAGATCTGGTAAACTCCTGGGTTTCATTGTCAGTGGAAAAGGTATTGAAGTGGATCCTGCCAAAGTGAAAGCTATATGAGAGATGCCAGCTCCCTGTACTGAGAAGGAAGTTAGAGGTTTTTTGGGACGACTGAATTACATTGCAAGATTTATTTCCCAGTTAACAACTACCTGTGAGCCAATCTTTAAATTATTGAAGAAAGATCAGGTAATGGAGTGGAATGATGAGTGCCAGACTGCCTTTGATGAAATCAAGAGATATCTGCTAGAACCTCCAATTTTGATGCCACCAGTTGATGGAAGACCCTTGATTATGTACTTAACAGTGTTAGACAACTCAATGGGGTGTGTATTGGGGCAACATGACGAGTCTGGTCGAAAAGAGCAGGCAATATACTACCTTAGCAAAAAGTTTACTGACTGTGAAACAAGATACTCACTGCTCGAGAAAACTTGTTGCGCTTTGGCATGGGCTGCTCGCCGACTAAGACAGTATATGTTGACTCATACCACCTTATTGATTTCAAAGATGGATCCAATCAAGTATATCTTTGAGAAACCTGCTCTCTCCGGAAGAATTGCAAGATGGCAAATGATCTTGACAGAATATGACATACAGTATACTACTCAGAAGGCCATTAAAGGAAGTGTTGTTGCTGATCATTTGGCTCATCAAGCAGTGGATGATTACCAGTCAATGAGTTTTGAGTTCCCTGATGAAGACATTATGATTATTACCAAAGAACCTGGACAATATGACGGACCTGAACAAGGATCCCGATGGACTATGGTTTTTGATGGTGCCTCTAATGCACTGGGTAATGGTGTTGGTGTTGTGATCAGTTCCCCTGAAGGTTGTCATACCCCGATTACTGCCAGACTTTGTTTCTATTGTACCAATAACATGGCTGAGTATGAGGCATGTATCCTGGGTATTAAAGCTGCTATTGATATGAAGATTCAGTGCCTTGATGTGTATGGAGATTCAGCCTTGGTAGTAAGTCAGATTAAAGGAGATTGGGATACTAAGCATGATAATCTCATTCCTTACAGAGAGTATGTGTTGTCCTTGATTCCACATTTTAAAGAAGTTACCTTTTGACATATCCCACGAAGAGAGAATCAGTTGGCAGATGCATTAGCCACCATGGCATCCATGTTTGAGATCAGCTGGGATGAAGAAGCTCCCAAGATTACTATAGATAGATTTGAAAAGCCTGCATATTGCAATGAAATTGACACAGAAGGGGCAGAGGAGAAGCCTTGGTTCTATGAAGTGAAAAGATATCTTGAAGCTCAGGAGTTCCCTGAAGGGGCATCTGTCAAAGATAGGAAGTTTCTGAGAAGGTTTTCTGCTAAGTTCTTTTTGAGTAATGGGATTTTGTACAAGCGCAATCATGATTCAACTATGCTTCATTGTGTGAATAAGAAGGAAGCAACTGAGATTATGGAAGACATGCATGATGGGATCTTTGGCATTCATTCTAGTGGTCATACTATGGCAAAGAAGATATTGAGAGCAGGTTACTATTGGTCTACCATGGAAGCAGATTGCTATCAACACTCCAGGACATGTCACAAATGTCAAATTTATGTTGATAAAGTACATATACCTCCATCACCATTGAATGTGTTGACTGCTCCTTGGCCCTTTACCATATGGGGCATTGATATGATTGGTGAGATCAAGCCTACTGCTTCAAATGGGCATCGTTTCATCCTGGTTGCTATTGATTACTTCATGAAGTGGGTAGAGGCAGCTTCATTTGCATCTGTTACCAAGAATGTGGTGGCTCGATTCATCAAGAATAATCTCATATGTAGGTATGGCATCCCTGAAAGGATTATTACTGACAATGGCTCTAATCTGAACAACACTATGATTACTGATCTCTGCACGCAGTTCAAGATTAAGCATCACAACTCTTCTCCGTATCGTCCAAAGATGAATGGGGCAGTTGAAGCTGCTAATAAGAACATTAAGAAGATTGTACAGAAGATGATTGTTACTTATAAGGATTGGCATGAGATGTTACCATTTGCTCTCCATGGTTATCGTACTACAATACGTACTTCAACAGGGGCAACCCCATTCTCCTTAGTCTATGGTATGGAAGCAGTTCTGCCCATTGAAGTTCAGATTCCCTCCTTAAGAATTATGAAGGATGCAGGCTTGGATGAAGATGAGTGGATTCAGACTCGACTGGACCAGATAAATTTGATTGATGAGAAGAGGTTAGCAGCAGTTTGTCATGGCCAGATGTACCAGGAACGAATGATTAAAGCTTTTAATAAGAAGATTAAGCCAAAGGTATATCAGGCTGGTGACTTGGTAATTAAGCGTATTATATTACCACAGGGTGATCATAGGGGCAAGTGGACTCCAACATATGAAGGACCATTTGTGGTCAAGACAGTGTTCTCAGGAGGTGCTATGATACTTACTACTATGGATGGTGAAGACTTCCCACAGCCTGTAAACGCAGACATAGTTAAAAAATACTATGCATAAAAAGAGACCCGCTAGGTTGACAGGCCTAGGCAAAAATAAGGGCTTCCCGGCAAACCAAAAGGGTTTGGGCAAAAATTAGGGATATATATATAAAAAAAAAATATGTACACCCGGCAAGTCGAAAACCTGAAAAGGAGGCTTGGGCAAAAAAGGGTATCCCGGTGGATTGAAAACCTGAAAGGGCAATCCAGGCAAAAGTTAGGGATTAAAGCGTATGACTATGTCTCGTTTGGATCACCCATGAAACTGCAACCAGTTGTATTACTTACTCAAGCTTGAACATATAAAGCTCAATCCAATCGTTTCCGTCTCAACAGCAGAAGATGAGATACTTGAAGATAATGGCAATAGTAGAATTGAAACTCAATAGGATTATTTCCCACATAGTTGATTCTCCTTGTTTTGTAAAATTTTATGACAAAATCCTCCTACTAGGGTTTATGTCTCCTTGTACAAACTTACACCTGTATAGGTCACTTTTTGATATAAATAAAATTCCATCTTTAAATCCAGATTTACTTTTACCCTATTTACATAAGCGAAACGTCCATTGGTTGTGTTTGAATGTATGTATGCTTTTGAATATGATTGATGTTTACCAGAAATGCATGAAAATGCAGTAATAGTATTTACTAAGGACGAACGAGGGAGGGATTTCAACGAAGCTTCGCCGGTTCATCTCTACAAGAACAGTTACAAACCCTCAGTAGGGAAAATCCATCTTCATAAAATCACATCTCCCCTGGAATTTATATCCATCTCTTTTATCCTCATACGGATATTCGGGAATTTACTTTCCAATAAGAGTACGACGAACGAAGACGGGAGGTTATATCTACCCTACTATCAAACAAAGACGAAGGTTATGTATACCTTACTATCCCCAGCAGACGGGAGGTTATATATACCTTGTTATCCCCAGCATATAGGAGGTTATGTATAATATATTATCAAACAAGACGGGAACGAGTTCCTCATACTCTTCAGCAACAAATCGGGATGTATTTTCCCTGGCCAGCAGTTGTTATACGAAGATATCCAGACGCTTCAGGCAGCATCATATCATACATACATCATTTACAGCATACCATAACATACATATCCATAGATACATAATACATTATTTAAGTGCATCATATTATGCATAAACTAATATTATCATACAGAATGCTACCTTGTTTTCAGGTTAATTCCCCAGCAAACAAACTTGTGATTATCAGGACTGCTTCATCCTCCTGAAAAGTTATCATTACCTCAGGATTGCTTTATCCTCCTGACAGCTATCATCACTTCATCAGGACTGCTTTATCCTCCTGAAAGCATTATACATCAGGACTGCTTTATCCTCCTGAAAGTATATCATCTCTCAGGATTGCTTTATCCTCCTGATAGCTCATCACTACCTCAGGATTGCTTCATCCTCCTGATAACTATCACCATTACCTCAGGATTGCTTTATCCTCCTGAAAGCATAGCATCCCTCAGGACTGCTTTATCCTCCTGAAAACGTATTATTACATCAGGACTACTTTATCCTCCTGAAAGCCATCATTATATTTTGGACTGCTTTATCCTCCAATAAATGCATCTGAAGAACTTTTCTCCAAGTGGCATCTTTAAGCCCACTCAAGCATATTCAACTAGCCATCTGTATCACTCTATGCACTGGTGAGTGCAAATTTTTGGGCTTTTGTGTTCAATCCCCTTCAACCTTCTAGGTCACGACTGGCAAATATACCAATCTAACCCCTCAGGTTTCAGAAAATTGAACAGGGGCAGCTGTTGCACCCCAAAATTTGCCCTCACAATACAAGACTTTGTGTGCTAAGAAGGTTCACAAGGTTCACAAGATTCACAATGCCTACAAGACCCTTCATGAGGTTCACAAGGTTCACAAGGTTCACAAGACCTCCCATGAGGTTCACAAGACATTTTATGATGGTTCACAAGGTTCACAAAGTTCACAATTGGTCAGAAGAGTTGATAATTCCCTCAGACAATGCACCTCCTAAGCAGTGCATCCAAAACTAGGGTTTTGACTTTAATCAGGATAAATGAACTTCCAAGACTTCAAGTGAGCTTCATAGCATCTTATATGTGTATACGAATCCCCATGACAAGTTTCAAGACTTTTCTCAAAGGTTTGCTCAGTCAGATGATCAGATAAGTCAAAATCAGTCAAAGCAGTTAAAAAGTCAAACTGAGGTCAACTGTGGACAAACCAAAGTCAAACTTCATGATTTTTTGCCAACCTCAAGTATATGAAGTGAAATTCATCATTTGATCAAGGGTTGATCATGATTCATCAAGGAGATTTCAGATCATCAAGAATCAGGAGTTTCTAAATTAGGGTTTCCTCAGTAAAAGTCAACTGAACTTTGACCAGCCATAACTTTCACATGCTTCATCACCAAGTCTCCATCCAAATCTCATTTTTAAGGAAATTGAATTCTCTACAACTTTGTGTCTCACAAGCCAAGCCCAAAAATGCTTCATTTGGAAGGTATGAGCTAAGACATTATAGGTCATTTTGAAAGTCAACAAAAAGTCAACAACTTCAAAAGGGCATAACTTGAGATTGGTAAATGATATGGACATGAAACCAGTGGGGTTGTTTAGAGGACTCTTTAAGCTTTCCAAAATTTCCAAGAACACCCTCATAGCATTAAAATTGAAGGATGTGTGCCCTTGCAAAGTTGGGAAATTTTGGGTTGGTTTATGAGGATAATGGAGGTCTAAAACCAATTTCTTCAAAATGGGCTTGCCAAATAATGACCCAATCCACATCAAAACATCTTGCACGAAATTAAATTGATTTATTCATAATTTTATCCATTTTGTTTTTATTTATTATGATTTTTATATTAAAAAATCATTTTAAATTCAAATAAAATATAAAATAATGAAAATTTAATTTGATTTGGTTTCTAGAAGGTCTTAAATTATATTTAGACTTGATTGATACAAGAGTAATGAGAATCATCCTAAAATAGCAATGTGAGATCAAGGATATTCAAATTTTAAAGTCAATCTTTTTCAATCTTCAAATGATCCAAATATCCATCAAATTGGTGAAGTCTTTGACCTAATTCACTCACTCATATATAATGAACACTTAACAATTCACAAGCCACGAATTGGCAGCCTCCAAGAGTAAGTTTCATAATCAAAAAAAACATCCAAAAACTCAAATTCGGATTCATCCATACAAGGCATTAGAAGGTAATTTGAGGACACAGCTATGATCCTTGGACATCATTGAGTGAAAACCAATGCTTGGTTGCATCCAAAACCATTCACATAGCATAACCCGAATGCATCTTGTTCATCTTTAAAAAAAATTCGATTTGAACTATTGGTGGATCTGACAAATATGACTCTGCTTGGGGAAATAGGTCACTGACAGACCTGTCTTGGTGATGAGGGACCCAGCTGGGGGTTTGTAGAAGCTTCCTTCACTCTGTTGTGATTTCTCCAGGCGTTGCCCTTCTGGATAGAGGCTGAAACTCTGTGGGGAGATGGTTCCCTGGATTTTGCACTTGGCTGAGGAGGAAATAACAAATGGCAACTCAGCTGGGGAGAAAGCACCTCCGGTGCTAAGACTGGGTAGATAATGATTTGCCAGCTTGTTGGGACGAAGCTTTCATGCCCCATGCTATGCTTTGAATACCTGCAATCCTGAAAAGTCAGAGAAACGCACAAGCAATCCCGAGGTATCCTTTACCAGATCCCATCATAAGAGTCTAGACACTCCTGGGAGTGAGTATATTTCCTGCAAGCACGTATTTTTAGAAGAGAAGCATCTGTATTTATGCAATCAATATCTTTGAAGACATCAGACATTTTTGCAAACGAAAATAAAATGTACGAGACAAAACATGACTGAAAATCTGATTTTATTAAATCGTGTGCCCTGAATTGGCAAGATACAATCAAAGAAACAAATCCCCTAAAATGAGGAGATTGTTATAAATCGAGAAGCAAAAAGATGTTGGCAATGTTGATGACGCTTCGGGGAGCTTCCCTTTGCTATGACTCGTATGACATTTGACGTTCTTCTCGTCTTGCTTTCTGAAGAAGGCTGATTCTGATCGGCGCTCGAACATTTCGAAGCTTGCCATGTTGTAAGTGATACAGATGAATTCAGAATGCAGTTGTTCGCTTATTCCCTTATTTTGCATGGATCGCCCTTTCGGGTTTTCAATCCATCGGGATACCCCTTTTTGCCTGAGGTGTCCAATGCGGCTTTTCAACTCAGCGGGTGTACATTTTTTGTTTATTTTCCCTTATTTTTGCCCGAGTCTTTTATTATGTTTCTGACTCGCCGGGATGCCCTATTTTTGCCTGGACTTACATTCTATTTTTATGTCCAGCGGGTCATTTTTATGCGAAGTATTTTTTAACTGCATCTGAATTCACAGGGGACGGGAAGTCTTCACCATCCATAGTGCTGAGCATCAGTGCTCCACCAGAGAAAACTTTCTTTACTACGAATGGCCCTTCATAGTTCGGAGTCCATTTGCCCCTGTGGTCTTTATGAGGAGGGAGGAGTCTTTTCAGCACAAGATCCCCTACTTGGTATTCTCGGAGCCTAACTTTCTGATCGAAGGCTTTCTTCATTCTTTTCTGATACAACTGCCCATGACAAATTGCAGCCAATCTCTTCTCTTCAATCAGATTCAGTTGTTCGTATCGGGATCGGACCCATTCTGCTTCACTCAGCTTAACATCCATTGACACCCGTAAGGAGGGTAATTCAACTTCAACAGGTAGGACTGCCTCCATACCGTAAACAAGCTGATACGGTGTTGCACCAGTGGATGTTCTGATTGACGTACGGTACCCATGCAAGGCAAACGGTAGCATTTCATGCCAGTCTTTATAGGTAACTACCATTTTCTGTACAATCTTCTTGATATTCTTATTAGCTGCCTCAACAGCGCCATTCATCTTTGGCCTGTAAGGAGAAGAATTGTGGTGTTGGATCTTGAAGTCCCGGCATAGCTCTGCCATCATTTTATTGTTTAAGTTGGAACCATTATCAGTAATGATTCGCTCGGGCACTCCATACCGACAGATGATGTCTCTTTTCAGAAATCGGGCTACCACTTGCCTTGTAACATTTGCATAGGAAGCTGCTTCAACCCACTTGGTAAAATAGTCAATAGTGACCAGGATAAATCTGTGGCCGTTTGAAGAAGTCGGTTCAATCTTGCCAATCATATCAATGCCCCACATGGCAAAGGGCCATGGTGAAGACATCACATTCAAAGGATTCGGAGGCACATACACCTTATCCGCATAAATCTGGCATTTATGACATTTTCTGGCGTAAGCACAACAGTCTACATCCATTGTAATCCAGTAATAGCCTGATCTTAGTAACTTTTTAGCCATAGCATGCCCTCTTGCATGGGTACCAAAGGATCCTTCGTGCACCTCGTGCATCAATAACCCTGCTTCTGCCTTATCAACGCATCTGAGGAGTACCATGTCAAAGTTTCTCTTGTAGAGGTGTTGCACCCCAAAATTTGCCCTCACAATACAAGACTTTGTGTGCTAAGAAGGTTCACACGGTTCACAAGATTCACAATGCCTACAAGACCCTTCATGAGGTTCACAAGGTTCACAAGGTTCACAAGACCTCCCATGAGGTTCACAAGACATTTTATGATGGTTCACAAGGTTCACAAAGTTCACAATTGGTCAGAAGAGTTGATAATTCCCTCAGACAATGCACCTCCTAAGCAGTGCATCCAAAACTAGGGTTTTGACTTTAATCAGGCTAAATGAACTTCCAAGACTTCAAGTGAGCTTCATAGCATCTTATATGTGTATAAGAATCCCCATGACAAGTTTCAAGACTTTTCTCAAAGGTTTGCTCAGTCAGATGATCAGATAAGTCAAAATCAGTCAAAGCAGTTAAAAAGTCAAACTGAGGTCAACTGTGGTCAAACCAAAGTCAAACTTCATGATTTTTTGCCAACATCAAGTATATGAAGTTAAATTCATCATTTGATCAAGGGTTGATCATGATTCATCAAGGAGATTTCAGATCATCAAGAATCAGGAGTTTCTAAATTAGGGTTTCCTCAGTAAAAGTCAACTGAACTTTGACCAGCCAAACTTTCACATGCTTCATCACCAAGTCTCCATCCAAATCTCATTTTGATGGAAATTGAATTCTCTACAACTTTGTGTCTCACAAGCCAAGCCCAAAAATGCTTCATTTGGAAGGTATGAGCTAAGACATTATAGGTCATTTTGAAAGTCAACAAAAAGTCAACAACTTCAAAAGGGCATAACTTGAGATTGGTAAATGATATGGACATGAAACCAGTGGGGTTGTTTAGAGGACTCTTTAAGCTTTCCAAAATGTCCAAGAACACCCTCATAGCATTAAAATTGAAGGATGTGTGCCCTTGCAAAGTTGGGAAATTTTGGGTTGGTTTATGAGGAAAATGGAGGTCTAAAACCAATTTCTTCTAAATGGGCTTGCCAAATAATGACCCAATCCACATCAAAACATCTTGCACGAAATTAAATTGATTTATTCATAATTTTATCCATTTTGTTTTTATTTATTATGATTTTTATATTAAAAAATCATTTTAAATTCAAATAAAATATAAAATAATGAAAATTTAATTTGATTTGGTTTCTAGAAGGTCTTAAATTATATTTAGACTTGATTGATACAAGAGTAATGAGAATCATCCTAAAATAGCAATGTGAGATCAAGGATATTCAAATTTTAAAGTCAATCTTTTTCAATCTTCAAATGATCCAAATATCCATCAAATTGGTGAAGTCTTTGACCTAATTCACTCACTCATATATAATGAACACTTAACAATTCACAAGCCACGAATTGGCAGCCTCCAAGAGTAAGTTTCATAATCAAAAAAACCATCCAAAAACTCAAATTCGGATTCATCCATACAAGGCATTAGAAGGTAATTTGAGGACACAGCTATGATCCTTGGACATCATTGAGTGAAAACCAATGCTTGGTTGCATCCAAAACCATTCACATAGCATAACCCGAATGCATCTTGTTCATCTTTAAAAAAAATTCGATTTGAACTATTTATGCCATAACAATGAAATCTAACTGTATATTTGTGTTAGTGAGGATGTATAGATGCTTTCTGGACAAAAAACTTGAAGCTTTATGACCTAATATGCTTGCGGCCATTGTTAGGGTTTGAAGCTTAGTTTTAGGGTTTCACGATTTAGACAATATAAATAAATTCTAACAATGTGGATTGATTGTATGAGTCATAAGGAACTCATTGGTATAAACAATTTGAAGAAATTGTACTGTTTCGTTGGTGTTTGATTTTTGCAGGGTGTAAACATGGAAGAACACGCAGGAAATTTCGCAGCAAAAGTTATATGAATTTTCGCAGGTAAAAGGTAGAAGAAGAAGAAGCTGCGCGCGAAATTCCAGATTCAAAAAATTGTTTAAAATATTATGATATAGTTTCTATTTTATTTCACAAGCAGATGCTTGTCTCAGTAGTAAGACGCGCGTGTATACTGCCTGCAAGCCTGGGTTCGAATCCTGGCTTTGTACAATTTTTTTCTTATTTTTCAGGTTAATCAGAAAGCTTCATATATTATGCATTATTGCCACTATGCTATCAGACACGCTCACCTAGCTGGGATGGTAATGTGTTTGTGTGATACTATGAAGGTCCTGGGTTCGAATCCCCCAGGCCTTTTGTTTTCTTTCTATTTTTTGATTTTTCAGGATATGGAACAAAAACAATTTGACTCATCCTTCTTACACCAACGCATGCGTGGCCCAGTGATTGTGGTTGCTGGCATAGGTTCATGAGGGCAGGAGGTACTGGGTTCAATACCCAGCCAGGTCAGTTTTCCTTTTATTTTTTCTTGCCATTTATTTTGATTGTTAATAATATTAATTTAATAAAAATAATAATTTCAAAATCCTAATATAAATCTTAAAATATTTTCTAAAACAAATTGTTCTTATTATTAATATGTATTTATCTATTTAATTAATAAATTAGTATTATAAATTAAAATTGTAAACTTTAATATTTTTCTAACCCTAATATTTTCTAAAAACCCTAATTCTTGTTTATAATTTTAATTAGTAAATAAAATTTTATTATAATCCTTAAATTTACAAATATAATTGTATGATCATTTTTTTTTATCATGTATATATTTTATTACATTTTTGTAAATATAATCATAATTAATCCTATTTTTTTTATAATATGTAAATATGACCTAAATTGTTTATATTCGTAATTTTGCATTTAAATAATTGTTAATGTATGCTTAGGAATAATTAAAATTGTTAAAATGATTTTATAATTATAATTTTATTTTCATAATATGTTGAAAATTAATTTAATTTTTATAATTTGTATATAATTCAAAATTTTATAATAATTACTTAATTGTTCATATTTTTTTTATTAACTTTAAATAATTGTTTATATTAAAATCTAATCTTTTAATTATTATATTATTTTTTGCTTATTATTTTTAATTATGTTCTTATGATATTTTTTTACTAACCCCCTTTATTTTTAAATTGTGATTATTATTATTATTTTTATTTATTTATTCTTGCTTATTTATTATTTTGCTATTTATTTAAATTGCTTTATTATTATTATTGTAATTGCTCCTGGATGTAATTTTTTGTAATATTTAAATTATTTATTTTTTATGCCATGGTTAGTAAATAGGGAGTGAAAACTATTTGTATTTAAAATTGAATTTAGATCATTTAAATTATAAGATAAATATTAAAATTGTACACTCACACACGTAAGTCGATCTTTGATCGCCATCTCACTTCCTTAAGGATACCTCTCATTGTTGCCTAATTAAAAGGTCAAGTAGGGTGTATAAAGCAAAAGTCCCTTAAAAATAAAGTCATCTAGTCCCTTAACAATAAAAGATCAAGTCCCTTAAATGGTTGCCTTCGTAATGATCTTGTCTCTTTCGAATAAAGATGACAGTCCCTCCAAAATTGCTTAATACACCCTACAGTTGCCTACATTAACAGATGACCCTTACTTGTCCCTCACATCCAAGGTAATGACTACCTATTCCTTAATAATAGGGATAGTCTTACCATTTAAAGGATTCAAGAACAGAAAAGACTTAAAAATTAGGGTAGGTTCCTCATAGTTACTTGCTCACTCTTCAAAAACTTTTCAAACACTTCACACTTTCAAACAAATTTTCAAAACAAAGGTTTATACGCATCCGTACATGGGTCATTATAAATTCTTAAGAAAATTTCCATTCACATACTTCACATTTTCAAAAAACATTTTAAAGGGAGCTAAGTAACTAAGAGCCCATGGATAACCATGGATGTAAAGGGTGCTAATACCTTCCCTTTACATAACCTACCCCCCGGACCCAAAAATCTTTTAAAAGGTCTTTCCTGTTCTTTTATGCCTTTCCTTTGGATAAAATAAAAGTCGGTGGCGACTCTTGCTATCCGCAACATAACTAAAGTCAGTTCTCCCACCGTGTTACAAGAGGGAACCATCAGTATTCAGGAAGAAACTACCAGCTAGCCTTCTTAATGTCTTCTTATCATTGGAAGATGCCCCAGGTGGGTATGTTTGATCCTCCAAGAAGCACTTAATGTCATGGAACCAAGGCTTATCATCTTTGGCAACATCTGCTGCAAATACATACGCTGGTCTGTCAAGTCTGGACACTGAAATTCGAGGTACAAAGTTGGCAGCTTGAACTTTGATCATGGATGAAATGGTGGCAAGAGCATCTGCAAATTGATTCTCGTCCCGAGGGATATACTCAAGCTTGACCGTTGTAAAGAAAGTCAATAACCTCCTTGTATAATCCCTGTAATGTATCAGATGATCCTGGTGTGTGTACCATTTGCCGTTGGTTTGATTGATTACCAAAGCTGAATCTCCGAACACAGTCAAAGTCTTGATCCTGAGGTCAATGGCTTCCTCAAGACCCATAATACAAGCTTCGTATTCAGCTTCGTTGTTAGTGCAGTTAAAGGTGAGTTTTGCCGAGAAAGGCATGTGAACTCCTTTAGGTGTAATGAGTACTGCGCCAACACCACGACCATTCATATTAACAGCTCCGTCAAACATCATAGTCCATTCTTCTTCTGGGTCAGGCCCTTCAGTGTGAACAGGCTCTTCATGATCTTTTGCTTTTATGAACATGATGTCTTCATCAGGGAAGTCAAATCTCATAGGCTGGTAATCGTCAATAGGTTGCTCAGCAAGATAATCAGACAGTACACTGCCCTTGATGGCTTTCTGAGATGTGTACTGGATGTCATATTCTGTGAGGATCATTTGCCATCTTGCAACCCGTCCGGTAAGTGCTGGCTTCTCAAAAATGTACTTACCTGGGTCCATCTGTGATATCAATAAAGTAGTGTGGGTCAACATATACTGCCTTAGTCGGCGAGCAACCCACACTAAAGCACAACAAGTTTTCTCGAGCAGTGAATAACGCTGTTCACAGTCGGTAAACTTTTTGCTTAGGTAGTATATTGCATACTCTTTTCGACCAGACTCGTCATGCTGGCCCAACACACACCCCATTGACTCTTCTAATACTGTCAAGTACATAATTAGAGGTCTTCCTTCAACTGGAGACATAAGGATTAGAGGCTCCTGTAAGTATTCCTTGATTTTGTCAAAAGCCCTCTGGCAGTCTTCGTTCCACCTGACCATTTGTTCTTTTCTCAATAATTTGAACAAGGGCTCACAGGTCGCTGTAAGGTGAGATATGAACCTTGAAATGTAGTTCAATCTACCTAGAAACCCCCGAACTTCTTTTTCTGACTTTGGTGCAGGCATTTCTTGAATGGCTTTGACTTTATCAAGGTCAACTTTAATCCCTTTCTCACTTACAATAAATCCCAGCAGCTTACCAGATCTCACCCCGAATGTGCACTTGTTGGGGTTTAACTTTAGTTGGTATTTCCTCAGACGCTTGAATAATTTCAACAGATTCACCAGGTGGTCTTCTTCCGTGAGGGACTTGGCAATCATGTCATCCACATAACATTCAATTTCTTTATGGATCATGTCATGGAATAATGTTACCATAGCCCGTTGATAAGTTGCGCCAGCATTCTTCAGTCCGAATGGCATCACTTTATAACAGAACGTGCCCCAGGGTGTGATGAAGGTTGTCTTCTCCATGTCTTCAGGTGACATTTTGATCTGATTGTATCCTGAAAATCCGTCCATGAAGGAGAACACCGAGAACTGAGTCGTATTATCAACCAATACATCAATGTGAGGTAAAGGGAAGTCATCCTTCGGGCTAGCTCTGTTCAGATCCCGGTAATCTACACACATCCTTACCTTGCCATCCTTCTTAGGCACAGGTACAATATTAGCAACCCACGGCGGATAGCTAGTCACAGCAAGGAAACCGGCGTCCCACTGCTTTTGTACCTCTTCTTTAATCTTCATTGCCATATCTGGGCGAGTACGGCGCAGTTTCTGTTTTACCGGTGGGTAATCTTCTTTTAAAGGCAGCTTGTGCATGACAATATCGGTGTCCAACCCTGGCATATCTTGATAAGACCAAGCAAAGACATCCACATATTCCCGAAGCATGTCAATCAACTGTTCTTTCACTGAGTCCTGCAGACAAGCTCCGATCTTAACCTCTTTTACATCTTCTTCCGTATCGAGATTAACCGTTTCAACCTCCTCCTGATGAGGAGTAATAATCTTCTCCTCTTGCCTTAACAACCTGGCTAGTTCTTCAGGTAGCTCATAATCTTCTTCAACCCCTTCATCAGCTTGATTGATTGGATTGTCAAAGTCATACGAAGTCATAGTTGTGCTGTGGTCGGTGCGGTCTGAAAGGCACTCTCTGCAAGGGTTTAGATTGTTCATTTTAGTGATCGATTTTAATCTTTGTTTAGAAAAAGTGAAATAAAGTTATCATTTTGGAAAACATTGCACTTTTATTTTTGTACAAAAAGAAAAATGGAAAAAACAGTGAGCGAAAAAAGAAAAAAACTCGTTTGCAAAAGATGTCCGATATTCATTGATTGGTCTGTTTTGCACAAAATTACATGATGGCCCGATTACAAAATGAGTCTTGTCATCTTGGGCAAGATGCAAGACTTGATGCATGCTTAAAAATACAGGAAATAATAATTACTCTGCAGGAGTAACCCTTATAATTTCCTGGGAAGACCAGTTAAGGACTTGGCTCCCCGGGATCCTTGGACGTATCCAGCTCTCCAGGTTGCGGTCGCTTTCATCCTCGTCTTCCAAGTTGTTCACTGCATCCGGGGTGAGCATTCCCCCGCTGACAAAACTGGGCTTCTTGGCAGCCTCTGATTGATCTTGTTGAGCTGGTCTGTAACCCAACCCAAATCTGTCCTCCTTCTTCTCCACGGGCAGCAGCTTGCCCCAGCCTTGGGCAGTACCCTCTTCAACAACCTTCCTGGCTTGCTGATAAGACGTCATGGAGGTTCCCAGTACAGCAGATGCTTCATTAATATTTAGGGCCTCAAACCCCTGGCTCATAGTTTCATGGATCTCCCCGTCCATTTCTATGTACTTGTATGTAGCCAGATGGCTAACAAAGATGTCTTCTTCGCCACAAATGGTGATGATCTGGCCTTCCCACTCGAATTTCAGCTTCTGGTGAAGGGTAGACGTAACAGCGCCAGCGGCATGGATCCAGGGTCTACCCAACAAACAGCTGTAGGCCGGCTGAATGTCCATCACATAAAAGGTAATTTTAAAAGTCTGCGGGCCAATCATCACAGGCAGATCAATCTCTCCAAGCACTGATCTCTTAGAGCCATCAAATGCTCTCAAAACTAAATTACTTGGACGCAGTGCCAAGCCATCATACTCCAGCTTCACCAAGGCTTTCTTTGGTAGAACATTGAGTGAAGACCCAGTGTCCACCAGTACATGGGATAGAACAGCACCCTTACATTCTAGAGTGATGTGTAAAGCCTTGTTATGGTTACGTCCCTCAGTTGTTAAGTCAGCATTGGTAAAGCCCAGTCCATGACTAGTATTGACATTTGCTACCACGGTTTCTAGCTGATTAACAGTGATCTCCTCTGGCACGTATGCTGCGTGCAGGACTTTCAGTAATGCATTCCTGTGAGCTTCAGAACACATTAGCAGTGATAATATGGAGATTTTTGAGGGAGTTTGGTGAAGCTGATCCACCACCTTGTAATCACTTCTCTTTATGATTCTCATAAACTCGTCTACATCTTGTTCAAAAGACGTCTTCTGAGTTTCTTTGACAGCCGGCTCTTCAAATACCACACTCTTTCCCTTTGCTTTGGCAGCAGCTTCTGCTTCGGCATTAGGTCTTTGAGTTTGTGAGGCAAAAAGGCGTCCGCTTCTGGTGAAGCCTCCGCCTCCCCCAACATTATCAATTTGTGGAGAAGAGGTTGAAGAATCCAAAGTGATTTTCTCCCCGTTGCAGTAGAGGTCAGAGCCATAATTCCAAGGTATGGCATTACTGCTTTCATATGGAACTGGTCCAGGCACCGTGATAGTAACTGGACTGACTGCAGCAGAAGAGGGTACTGAAATGGTGTGCGGATCGTAGTAAATGGTGACTGGTGATCTGGCAGGAGATGCCACTGTTTGTTGTTGAAAGTTGTTGTTTGGAGGAACATTTGACGGATCATAGTAGATGGTGACTGCTGAGATATCTTCATTAATTTCTGCTGGCGTTGTAGAAGATTCTGCCGAATAAATGGATGCTGATGTTGTAGAAGAAAGGGTTGTCGACATTTGATTTGTTGAAGTGATGGGTGGAGCCATTGTTGATGATATGGATGAATCGGTAGGAATGATTGTTGCTGCAGTTGTAGGAGAGTCAGGAGTTGTTGTTAAAGGTATTGCTGGATTTGTAGGCGCCGTTGTTGAGATCTGAAGTATACCACTCTTGATAAGACCATCTATGCCGCTTCTCAAGTTATCACACCCGTTGACCGAAATGTTGCAATAACCATAACCGAGCTCACACCCGGGGAACATCTGGCACTCTAGGAGCTGAGCTTTAATCTCGACCAGAGGTGTCCGAATCTGTCCAACACTGGTGATTAAGAAAGATGGCTTGTCTTCCTCAATGGCATTAATTTTTGGCCCTCCATGATTGGGCATGGGATTCTTGGTGACACTTGGAGGGGGTGCAAAGTTGAGGGCTTTAGAATCCACCAAATCTTGTACCTTCATTTGTAAAGCCCTGCATTTTTCCGTATTGTGGCCAGGTGCATTGGAGTGGAAAGCACATCTGGCATTGACATCGTAATTCCTTGGGAGATTGGAGGGATCTGGGGGTGCCAATGTCCTTAATTCAACCAAGTTGAGTTTCAGGAGTTGTGGCAATAAGGCAGTATAAGGCATAGGGATAGGGTCAATCACCCTGTTTGCCTGTGATGGTCTTTGTTGAAAAGGTCTTTGTTGTGGACTGTTGTTGTTGTTGTTGTTGTAGGCTCTTTGTGGCGGGTACTGAACTTGTTGTTGATAATGTGGTTGTTGTTGTGGTTGATATGCTGGTTGCTGAGGAATTGGAGCTGGAATAGTGACAGCTGCCACTGATCTATGAACATACTGAGGCCTGCCCCTGCTGGCATGAATGGCATTTGTCTCACTGGTTCTTCTAGGTCCCACAAAAGGCTACCTGGGATTACTTGACGAACTTGCACCATTATCAGAAATCTTACCCATTTTTAGAAGGCTTTCAATTCTTTCCCCGGCTATAACTACGTCTGCGAAGCTGGTGGAAGAGAAGGCAGCTAGCCTATCAATATATGTTCCTTGCAGGGTATTCATAAACATGTCGGCCATTTCCCTTTCCGTCATGGGAGGCTGGACAGCAGCAGCAAGCTGTCTCCACCTCTGGGCATATTCCCTGAAGCTTTCTCTGGAGGACTGAGACATTCCCATCAGAAGGGTTCTGTTAGGAGCCATGTCCAGATTGTATTGGTACTGCCTGATGAAAGCTTCAGCTAGGTCCTTCCAGCTTTTGATAGTGGCTCTGGTCAAGTGTGAATACCACTCCCTTGAAGCCCCAGTCAAACTGTCTTCAAAGTAAAACATCCACAGTTTTTCATCCATGGTGTATGCCTTAAGTCTTCCCAGAAAAAACTGTAAGTGAGTTCGTGGACAGGAAGTTCCATTGTACTTCTCGAAGCACGGGGGTTTAAACTTGTGGGGAATCCTTACCCCATCCACTAACCCCATATCCATGACATCAAAGCCTAGGGAATTTTGAGACTCCAGAGATCTCAACTTCTCAGCAATTTCATCAAACCTCCTATCGTAGACTTCATCCTCAGCTCCCATTACAGTAAACTGCTCCTCTTGGGGGTCTTCTTGTAAGATCCTTCATCCAGTAGTATTTCCTTGCACATTACCCGGGATGTTGACTTCCGGATGTAGATGAGGCTCGTATACTGGTGGATTAACATGAGGCTGCCCCCTTTCATTGTTACTTGTTCCTCCAGTTCCCAGATGGGGTTCTTCCGGGGTTTGTCTTTCTACCAATGCCCTCAACCTTTCTTGACTTTGGGCCAAGCCATTCATTACTTCCATGAATTGGGTCATTTGGTTTCTCATCTCCAACCTTTCGTTAGCCATCTGAGTTCTGACCTCTGTCAGATCTTGCTGTACTTGATCCATTTGGATACCAGGAAGATTGTTGCGAGTAGGATACCAGTGCGGACGGTTGAGAGGGAACACCCGGCGGCGAGCAATAATTCCTGAACCACAACAGAGTTAGTAACAAACAAAACAAAAACCTACAAAACAAAATAAAGGTCAGTATGCAATGCAGTATGCTTATTTGTTTTCCCAAGGTATCCGGCTTGGCTCTTGGTTTTGACCTTTCCAGACCCTGAGGAAGATGCTTTGATGTTGTTGAGAGAAAAGAAGAAATCCCCACAATGGAAACAAACTAAAATATATTACAAATACTGAACAAATACATAGTTTGTTTTACAACATATGCCCCTGAAGGGTCAAAATACAACAAAAGAAAAGTACATCAAATGGAAATGAACAACAAGCAAAGAAGTCAAACATCGAGTCCAAACTCATCCTCCTTAACCTCCTTCAAAAGTGCTTCAGTTACAGGACCAGCCGGATGCTCTGTAATGTTCCTGATAAGAAGGTTTCTGGTGGCGATAGCAGTGGTCAGCTTCTTGTGCCTATCTTGGTCTTTTGATCTCTTCAAACCAGCCCTAAGCTTTAACTCTGAGATCTCCTTCTGGGCTGCCAGCAAAGCTTCCTGTTGTTTCCTTTCATTGGCCTCCAACTGCTCAATCCTGGCCTGAGTTTTCTGATCCTCTTGAGTACGAGCTTCAGTGATCCTGACCCACCTAGCTTGACTTTCTTGCAGATAGAGATCAGTCCTAGCTTTCTGAAACTGGGCCTCTTTACAGGCATTCTTCAATATTTGCTCCCCAGCTTTTGATTTCTTGATGTAGTCCTCTGCTTTCTCAATCTTGGCCAGATTCTCCACCTTAAGCTTCTCCAACCTCTCAATGTCTAGACGACCATCACTCCTTTCCCAAAGGGTCTTCTTCAGAGCTTGAGACAGATTCTCATTCCTTTCCTTCAGCTTCTCAAATTCTTCCAGGCTGACAGTGGCTGGAGGTGGTACTGTGGAGGGTCCAGGTGCATCCTCAATGGTGAAGGGCATCCCAGAAATCTGAGCCCTAGCATGAGACCATTCATAATACTGAGCTGAAGCCACATTATTGCATTTCCCAAGAATGGCCATCCCTTTGGTCTGGATGTTGTCCCAAGCCCAAGATGCTTGTCTGACAACAGCTAGATTAGGCTTTATCTCACAATACAGGGTTTCAGCTAGATCTTGCACTCTAGGAGGGTGGACCAAAGCATAGCCCAATTGTCTTTTAAACAGCAAAGGATTGTAGTTGATGCAACCCTTCACCCCTACTAGAGGTACATTGGGGTACTGCCCACAACTAGTAATTATGTCCCTGCCTTTGGTGCTCTGGGTGCACCATCTGATGTCATCTAAAGTCAAAGCAATAAGTCTCTTAGCCCAATTCTTCTGTTGGTGAGGGTTTAGGAAGGCATCAGTCTTGGGTAAGTGTTTGAGTAACCATGTGTGAAATAAGGGAGCACAGCATCTCACCAACTTCCCTCTCTGCTTCTCATTTCTCTGATGAATGGAATAATAGAAATCTCCCAGCAAGGTGGGTACTGGGTTCCTCAGAAGGAAAAGATGAATGGCATTCTTGCTGATAAACTTGGGCTCATCTGCAAATAGTATAACCCCATATATACCGAGGGCTAACAATGCACAAACTTCCCTCTATTCTCCCAAGGAGGCTTTCAGAATGGCCTGAGAAGTCAGAAAGTCTAGGTGCAAACCAGGGATTCCAGCCTTTGTGGTCATGTTCTGCTCAATCAAAATAGGCTCCAAATACAGTGCCTTTTCCACTTCTACATTGCTGGGAGAAGCTATCTCAGGGTTAAAGGGGACACCACCCCTGACAGGTACTCCAATCAATGATGAGAAATCCTCCAGCAGAGGTCCTAACTGAAAGTTCTGGAAAGTGAAGCATCTCAAAGGAGGGTCATAAAACTGTAAGCAGGTGTGGATGAAACTCCTCTGAGAAGGGTCTAGGTCCATAACCATATCAAGGATGCCTCCATAATGCTCTCTGAATAATGGGATGTGGTCTGGAGTGATAAGTGCCTGGACCTGTCTGATGCCAGTCAGCACAGGCTCAAAGAAATGGTATGAAATGTTGCTCTTCTTGGGTGCCATGACTGCTGAAAACAAATGCTGATGATGAAGACTGATACTGGAGATGAGCCACTGATAGGCTGAGGCTGGTGATAAAAGTAGTTGAAGCAGGCAACTGATGAAGATAGCTGAGGCAGATAACTGATGAACAGGGGTCTATGCAGATGAAGGGGTCAAAACCAAGCCAGATGTAATATGGATACCCTGAAAAACAAATAAACAAATGTTAAAATGATGCAAATGATGAGTATGCAAATGATATGCAAGGGTTTGTGATCAAACTGGATCTGATTAATTGTCATGATATATAAGGCCCATGTATGTTCAAGAAGTCCAGATGGAGGTTCAGAAATCCAGTAACCAAGGTGGGGGACTCAAATAAAGAGCCACATGTCCAGGTTAAATCACAAGAACTGTCCAAAACGAGGCACTCTTAAACCAAACAAAAACAGGGTATGATGTGGCCAATGGTACCTGCAAACCTGTAAACAGCCCATCCCCCTCACAGGTGGTGTTCTAAAACAAGGATCCTCAGACTTGGATCAGTTATGGGAAGTGTAAACACTTCTAACCCGGAGGTACAGTGTTTACAATAACCATAAAAGATCCTCCTCTAATTCACCTCAGTTTCTGAAGGTCATAATAAAGGTCATCCAGACTTAGCAGGCTTCCCAGATAGCCCTAACACTACAGGAAATCTGTAGCACAGAGTTCTCAAGAAGAAACCCACATCTGAACCGTGTTTCATATTCTCGCACCAGACCGAAATGGAATGGGAAAGAACATGAACCACTCTAGCCTAGGTGTCACTCAGGTCCCAGGTATAGGACATTATCTCTCAATGAAACCCCACCCACCAAAACAAAAAACCAGATCCAGCCAGATGACAGTATGACAGTATGATATATAAAACTGTAAAGGAAGCAATAAATAACTGTACATAAAGCAATAAAATAAATACATAAACACATATAACACATAACACCCCAGTAAACACAAATCAAACAAGCGCTAGGAGGAACCCACAAAAAGAACCAGAAGCCCTGGTTACAGTATAAGGGTCCCCAGAAGAGTCGCCAAGCTGTCGCTCCCGCCAAATGACACCTCAGGTCTGAAGGGGTACAGACGCGAACGGTCGGCGAAAGGAGAGAGAACACACAAGGGTGAACTCAGAAGACAAGAGTCGCCAGCTAGGCATTTTTATCCCGGAGGAAAGGTAATGCTGCATAGACCTAGAAAGATATGGATAAGACGGTCGCGAACCAGAGAGACTGAGAAAGGGGGTTGGTTACAACCTGTGAAGGTATTAGCACCCAGATTGTTCGTCGTACTCGACGGGATCCACGCTTAAAAGATTTGTGTTTTAAAGGGGTAGTGTCAGTGCAATCTGTGTATCAAAGCTGGAAAGAATACAAGTGTCAGTGTCAAAGAAAAGTGAAGTGTATAAGAGAGTGTCAGTGTAAGAACAGGAGTGAAGCTCAAGACTTTGAGGCTTAAAAGAATGATGCTGGAAGGAGGGGGAATATACAGAGACTTTTGTTTGATAACTGTTAAGTTATGCCTATGTATCCTCTCGTGCAATGAGGAAGTCAGAACACCGTAGTTCGGCCCAAAGAGACTGAAAGATGAAATGACTTTGAACTGCTTACTTGTCTATGCTCAAGTGTGTGACCTGTCTGGCTCAGGTGCTAACTGTCTTGCATTAGACGGAAGAAGCAAGTTCTCGTTTGTGAGTGAATGAGGTGAGAAAAGAATCCCGGAGGAGACGATTATTGTTTGTTTTTGTGTTTTCAATCTTTTATTGCTTTTTGACATTTGTCATAAGAAAATGAGCTTAAGCCTAAACCAATGGGTTAGTAAACTCATCACATCTTCCCTCTGATTAGGGGTAATGAGAATACCTTAAGTGTGAAGTCAGCATCTCACACTTAATCACCATGATGTAGGATTAAAATCATTAACCTATTTGTGATTATTTAGATGTTTTTGTTGTTTTTGTTTAGTGTTGAGTAATGAGTTTAAGCCATAATCAAGGATTTAATGGGCCCATTACATCATCCTAATAGAAGGATAATAGATGAGAACATTTAAGCTGAGAAAGACTCCTCAACTTAATCCATGATTAGGGATTAACCTCATGACAAAACAAAGCCTTTATTAAGTGGATTTTAGTTAATGGTAAGATTAAGAAATGGATTTTAGGGTTTGTAAGACAACTTGAGGGGGACTTGTCCATTAACACTAGGGTTAGTCCTTCTTAACCCATTAAGGAAGAATTAGAACCCTAATGCAAGGCCCAAGTTACAAGCTTGATGTCTTAGTGATTATTAAGTGAATTGATTAAAGGGTTTAAACACATTAAGGGTTTAACACTTAGGATTAAAGTTATACACTCCATCCTAATAGAAGGATGCAGGCATAAGCTTAATCACAAAGCCTTGAAGCCTTTAGGGTTTAGACCCTGATCATGAGATGAGAAGAGAAGAATCAAAGATGACACAAAGTTAAAAGCTAAATGGGGGACTAATCAAACCCTAATTGTTATCATGCTTAGTTGTTCCTAGGATTAATGAGGCTTGCAAGAAGATCCTCAGAGAGACCACCAGGAAGGAAGCAGATGAAAGGAGCAAGAAGCAAAGAGAAGCAAAACAACTTGCTTCACTTAAGAAGACAAGTTGCTTGAAGAAAGAAGGTAAGATGAACATGAATGAGCAAGCTCACTCTAATGCAAAGATAAAATGCAGCAATGATGCAAGAGAGATGAGAAGAGATTGTGAGAAGTGAAGGCAAATCCACTTCTCTAAACAACTTACCACCTGAAAAGTTAGCCAAAAGAAATGAAATGCAATGCAAATGAGATGAGATGACATGATGAAAACCAAAGTCAGAAGCATTTATATGATGTTAATGATGCTAAGAGATGATGCAAACATGAGGCAAGGCATGAGAATGATCACACAAGCATAAAGATGCAAATGAGGCATGTTTTGAACCATGAAAGTACATGAAAAGTTATGAAATGTAAAGGACAAACAACATGGTAAATGAAATATGCAATGATCAAACATGATGCTAACATGTCTTAAGATGTATTATGGATCAAGTGAATGCATAAAATGTCATGGCAAGTCATTGGATGCAAGCAAATGAGAAATGGATGCAAAAGGAAAGCACAAATTAGGGTTACATGCATCATGCAAAGCAAAAATTCAAAACCAGAAGCAAATGACATGATAAAAATTTGAAAATGGGATCAAAGGAACCCTAAACCTACACAAGCTCACTGCCCAAAGGAGGGAATCCAACTCTTAACCTAATGAAAGTTATGAATTTCCTAAGATTGCTAGGGTTTTGGGGTACCTCATCAAGAAAAATCCTAAACAAATTGAAAATGCAAGATCAAAAGAAACCAACTTCATCCTATAAACTACATGCTATGAGGAGTGCAATGCAAGAAGAATCATCATCCAACTCTCAATGGTTAGGCAGAAGGAAATTTTTGAAGTTTGGAACAAAATATTGCCTTGAAATGAAATTAAATCCAATGAAAATGATCAAAAGGCCTCAAGAACAAAAAAGAAATTTGGTTTGAGAGTTGGACAATGTTTCTAAATGTTTTTAAATGCTATGTGAATTTTTTTGTGATTTTTAAATACCTAAATGTATTTTTAATTAATTAATTTTCATTAACTATTAAAAATAAACAATTAAATGATTTAAAAATAATTTTTAATGCAAAAAATAAAAATAAAAATATTTTTGGGTTTTAAAAATTAGTGAAATCTTTGACAAAAAATTTCATAATCTTTAAATGATTTTAGCTATTTTAAAATAAATATGCAAAACAAATAAGAAAAATATGAAAATAAATGAATTTAACGGAAAAGTCAAGCAATCCAAAGGATGAGATTCAAAGTCAGAGGGCGGGAGTTGACTGGCGCGCGTTTGAGTGGCTAGGATTGATCCTGGCAATTTCAAATTTTAATCCTAATTAATTAACCTAATTAATCTGAATTAGGGTTTAATGAGAGATCCAGGCCCTCCATTCGCGCGGGAGTCAACAAAAGTCCTCAAAATCAAAGGTCCACATTCAAACCTGGCTAAACCTAATTATCAAACCTTAATCATTTTCAGGTCACCGGAGACGAGCTCCGGTCGTCTTCTCCGGTGACCCCCTTCCCTGAAAGTTTCAAAATCACTCCCTAGGTTATTTCTGGAGCTCTAAAGCTCCAGATCACTTCCTCTCACCTCCCTAAACTCGTCCCTGCCCTCAAAAACAATTTATCTCTTACCATTAACAAGATTCGAAAGGAAGAACAAAAATGGCAGAAATTTCAGTCAATCAATACAAGCTCATTTCTACACCATTTTCAAAATTTCAAAGTCCAGTATGATCAGGAGAGCATGCTTTATCATTTAGAAACTAAAAATAAGAGTTCTGGAAAAATGTTTCAAGAAGGTACCTGAGCTTGAGCTTTCTCAGTTTGGGACTTTTGGGCCTTCTCCCTTGGTGCAATCCACTCCTCTTGAACTCCTGATGAAGTTTTGATGCTTGGAAGGAATTTCTTTTGGCTGATTTGGGAGTTTGCAAGCTAACTGGTCAGACATCGTGTTTGGTTTATGGGAGGTTTTTGGCTGTTTCAATGGTTGGTTTGTGGTCAGTGAGTCATCTTGAGATCAATGGTGAAGTTGGTTTGAAGATTGGTTGAGTGAGCTGAGAGATTCGAAAGGTTTTGCAAGTTGGAGAGTTTTTGATAACTATGGCAATTTGAGGTTTCAGCCTGTGTTGTGTGTTGTGTTGAGTCCCTTTTGGTCCACTTATCACAACTGGATGGGTCAGAGAAGTTGGTGTGGCACTGTGGGATTGGTATGGGTGTTTTTGCATAGAGTCCAAGTTAGGTGTAAGAGAGGTATGGGTCAATGGTAGGCCAAGTACAAGAGGGTGTCCTGCGCAGCAAGGAATGAGGAGAGCCATGGGATCAGTCTTGAAGCCAATTAACAAGTGGATTAGGGTTTGTATGATGTTTTGCAACTTTGTCCAACTTTGGCCCCTTTTGTGATTTCTTGATTCATAAGTCATGAAAATAGGCAAACCTTTGGTGCATTCTGACTTTTAGGCATTGGTTTATGTTTGTGCAAAGATTAGAAGTCCATTTGAAGTTACAATTTGCCTTGGCAAGAGATTTTGCAACTTTGCCTCTTTGGTACAAAACTTGGAATTATGTGATTTTTCCCAACTTTGACAAGCCATAACTTTTGATCCAAAATGAATTAGAATGAGTTCTTGTACTTTTTGAAAAGGGAATGATCCATTATACAACTTTCATGACCAAAGTTTTCCCATTTGAAGCATTTTTGAATCAAAAAGCAAGGGTTGAAAAAGTTTCCCAAAATGGCAAGTTTCCATTACAAGTCATTTTCCCAAAAAGGCAACTTTGCAAATGGCTTGAAATTCTTCAATCTTGTGAACTTCTAACATCTTCTATGATCAAATAAAGATCATACACATTCAAAATGATGAATAACACCCTTTGGTTGGGTCATTGGGGGCCTCAGATGCCCTGATTTTGCACTGACTTGCTCAAGAAGTCAACCCTTGATCAGATGCCTTCCTCATGGAATTTCTTCATGAAAATTGATATGCATTATCCTTATGACATATAGAGACCAATAGAAACAAGAATGACCAAAAAATTTGGAGTTATGGCCTTTGAAACCAAAACCCTAATTCTAGGTCATCTGTGCAGTTAAACATGGCTCTGCTTCCATGCCTTTCTCAATTCTTGTGATTCTTTACCTTCCTTGACTTTGTGAGGATACAATATGATGCTTAAACATACATGGACCCCTTTACAGTGATTGATTACCTTTGGAGTGGCTCAAATGGCCCTTGGATAGCTCAGATCACAAACCCTAGATGCAGATGACTTGGGAACAATGCAGTGAATCAAAAATGCAATATGAGATGCTATGATTGAACTTATGCATATGAAGAGATCACAAGCCATGGTGTGAATGGGTGAGGGAAAATTTGGGGTGTTTACACATAGCACGCTGATAGGTTGCCCCTGCATTCTTCAAACCAAATGGGATCACTTTATAACAAAAAGTGCCCCACTGTGTAACAAATGTTGTCTTCTCCATATCTTCGGGTGCCATCTTGATTTGATTGTAACCAGAGAAGCCATCCATGAAAGAGAATACTTTATGCTGAGCAGTGTTGTCTACCAGAACATCAATATGAGGAAGTGGAAAGTCATCTTTGGGGCTGGCCTTGTTCAAATCCCTGTAGTCTACACACATACATACCTTACCATCTTTCTTAGGTACCGGTACCAGATTTGCAACCCATTGAGGATAAGAAGTCACCGCTAAGAACCCTGCATCAAACTGTTTCATCACCTCTGCCTTAATCTTCTCTGACATTTCAGGACGCATACGACGAACCTTCTGCTTCTTTGGACGACAGTCTTCTTTCACTGGTAAACGGTGAACCACAATGTCTGTATCCAACCCTGGCATATCTTCATAGGACCAAGCAAAGATCTCCACATAATCATGTAACATCTGAATCAATCTGCTCTTGACACCATCCTCTAATTCAGCCCCTATCTTGACCTCTTTCCTGTTTTCTTCAGTTCCCAGATTCACAACTTCGATTGGCTCTTCATGTGGCTGTATAGCTTTCTCTTCTTGTTGTAACAACCTAGCAAGCTATACAGGTACTTCACAATCGTCCTCATTTCCATGTTCAGCTTGATAGATCAGATTCTCGAAATTATAATTGGCATTAGTAGAACTGTTATCAATAGGATCCAGAGTGGATGAGGATCTGCATTTTAGTGATGTGGGTGTGTGTAAGAACACATAGCTGATAAAACAAAAATAAAATAAAAGAAAGACAAGGAACACAATATTTACGAAAATGAAACGTCCACTGATTTTTATTGAATGAAGTATGCAAATGAAATGACATCCCGAAACAAGCATACCATTGTGCCCCGGGTAAGGCACAAGGGTTTAAGAGTTTAATTGTTCAAAAATTACAAACTTAAAGGTAATAACACAGTAATAGTATTTACTCCTGACTAAAGGAGATAGGAATAACATCTTCAGCTTTCCAGTTATTGAGCCCAGCACCCATAGTAGGAAAAATCCAAGCATCCAAGTTATAGTCTTCATCATAGTCACCCACATCATTGATCTGGTCTTTCATGACCCCTTGGTTGGTGATACGAACAGCACGAGCACGACGAACAGCCTTCTGGGACTCTGCAGTGAAACCCAAACCAAACTTGTCAGACTTGTAAGGAATGTCAGGAAGCTGACCCCAAATAGTACAACCACCTTCATCCACCACAGCTCTAGCATCCTTGAGGGAGGTCATTGTAGGAGGTACTCTGGTGACCACAAGAACTTTCTTGACAACAGGAGGAGCTTCAAAATTATTAACAACCCAAGGAACTACTTCAAACGTCTGGCATGGAGTTTCAACATATTCACCTTCCACTTCGAGATATTCAAATGTATTCACATGGCTAATCATATATCCTTCCTCTCCGTAAACAGTGACAACCTTTCCCTCTACTGGATATCTCAGCTTCTGATGTAAAGTAGAAGTCACAGCACCTGCCCCATGGATCCAGGGGCGCCCAAGAAAACAAGAATACGAAGGACGAATATCCATTACATAAAAGGTAGCATTGAAGACCTGATAACCTACTTTGATTGGGAGATCTATTTCTCCGTGCACCACTCTTCTTGAACCATCAAAAGCCTTCACTACTATATTACTGGGCCTCAACACAGCATCTTCAGGACTAAGCTTATTCAGAACTTCTTTGGGCAACACATTCAGTGAGGAACCATTGTCTATTAACACATGAGACAGGGTAGTGCCCCTGCATTCAATAGAGATATGTAGAGCCCTGTTATGATCCCTCTTGGCAGGAGTCAAATCAGCATCGGAGAAACCTAACCCATTATCATAGGTCAAGTGTGCAACACAATTTTCAAACTGGTCTACAGATATCTCATTTGGTACGTGAGCAGTCTTCAAAAATTTAATCAAGGCTTTGGCATGAGCCTCAGAACACAACAATAATGACAACATAGAAATCTTGGAGGGAGTATGCCCCAATTGATCAACAACATCATAATCACTCTTGCGAATGATCTTTAGTACTTCTTCCATCTGCTTAGAAAGATCATCAGCAGTTGGTATATCAGTTTGTATAGGTTCAATAACAGGACCTTTGCCCCGAGCATCAGCAGTGGAGGTAGTAGTTGGAGTAACTGTATTCTTGGAAATAACTGGAGGAGAGAAAATTCTTCCACTTCTCGTAATCTTACTAGATCCACCAATATTGTCAACATCAAGATTTCCATCAACAATAGGTGTATCAGCTAAGGATTCCTGCTTAACACCATGAATATAAACATCGGAGCCATAATGCCAAGGCACCGCTTTATCAGAAGTATATGGAATAGGACCCGGAGTGGTGATGATCATAGGAGCCACTCTAGTTTCAGCAACAATCTTCACAGGGCCTTCAGCAGTAATCTTAATTGGACCCTTATGAGTGATTTTGACAGGGCCCTTGGAAGTGATTCTTACTGGCACTTTGTCAACCATATCCTCCTTCGCACCTTTAGTTATGTGTTCAACCATGCTCTCCACAGAAGGTGTCCTCTCAAAAAATATTGTGTAATTGTCCATGAGGCGTTGAATTTCGTCCTTCAACTTCCAGCAACTATCCGGTTTATAAGCACAATAGAAACAATCTTCATTACAACCTGGAAAGAACCCAGCTTGTACCAACTTCTTCTTAATAACAGACAATGTTGTGGTTATATCTGCAACTGAGGAAATATGTGAAACTTCATCAATGGCATTAACAGTCTTTTCATGATTAGGCATGGGAGCAGTAATCACATTTGGAGTACCCGGAGGGTCAAACTCAATTTCTCAAGCATCAATCATATCCTGAATTTTATTCTTCAATATCCAGCAATTATTGGTATCATGTCCCTGACAATTAGAATGATATGCACATCGTGCATTAGGGTTGTACCTAGGAGAGGTAACATTGGGGTTCTGAGGAGGGTCCTTCAAAGTGATGAGTTCACCCTTCAATAAGTGTTGAAAGGCTTGAGCCATTGACATGTTGAGCTTGGTGAACTGTCTTCTAGGCCTCTGTTGATTGCCCTGTGGTGGTTCTGGTGTTGCAGATGTGAACTGCACTCACAGGCTGATGCCTCCTATTACGATCAGGTTGACCATAAACAGCATTTGACTCTTTCTTCCCACTAGGGGGCTTCTTTGTAGCACTGGATGAAGAAGCACCCACTTGGATCTTGCCACTCCTTATACCACTTTCTACGCGTTCTCCTGTCATTATCAACTCAGTGAAGCCAGATGATGAGCTTCCGATGAGATGACTATAAAAGGACCATTCAACGTACACACGAACATATCCACTAACTCCCTGTCAGTTAGAGGAGGTTGTACCCTACCAGCCAAATCTCTCCACTACTGGGCATACTCCTTGAAATTTTCTTTAGCACCCATAGACATGCTCTGTAGTTGCATGCGAGTAGGGGCTAGATCAGCATTGTATTGATATTGCTTATAAAAGGCCTCAGCGAGATCATTCCAATCACGGATGTTGACACTCCCCAATTGATAGTACCATTCCAATTGAGCTCCAGACAAGCTCTCTTGGAAGAAATGGATCCACAACTTTTTATCAGCAGTATGGGGTTGGATTCTCCAGACATAGGACCTCAGATGCAGCTTGGGACATGAAACACCATCATACACTACAAAAGCAAGGACCTTGAAACCAATGGGTATAACCACCCCAGATATCAAACTCAGGTCTTCAAAATCCAGCCCAGAAGACTTTTGCAATTCCATAGCATCCATTCTATCCACCAGCATTTTGAACTTATCTTCATTAGGATCATGATAGTAGTTAGCTTCAGAATCAGAATCCCCCATGGTATTGTGGAGACTGCCTCCCTCTTTCTCAGACTCTTCAGACTCATAATCTTCAACCTGTTCTTTGGTCTTGACAGGACCTCTGAACCTTCTTCCCATATTGATAAGGCCTCCTGACCTTCTAGTCTTCTTGGTCTTCTTGGCCAGCAGTGTCTTCAATTCATCCTTCCCTTTGGACAAGTTCAGGATCAGCTCTTGGAACTGTGCATTTTGTGCCTGGAGATCTTTAACTGTTTGTTCAAGAGCCATTGCTGAAATAAACAGTGAGAAGATAAGAAACCTGTGCACAAGAAACCTGTGATGCAATGATATGGTGTATAAATGCGTATGCAATGTTTTCAAGGACCGCAGGATTTAAATTTGTTTAAATAATCAAGAAAGTAAACTTTTATTAATAATAAATTTGTTTGCCCCTTGGGCTTACAATAAAAAATGAAATAATTACAAAAGATGGGGTTTTAAGTCTCCCATGGACGTTTCCTCTTTGTGTTGAGGTATGAGTTGAGATTCCGCTCCTCGTGAAGTTGCTTTGTTAGCTCCAGGATTCTTTCTTGACTTGCTTTGTAATGAGTCTCAAAAGTATCCCTTTGCTCCTTCAACTGGATCCAAGATCTCTGTAAGTCTTCCATGTCAGTGGGCATGTCTGGGTGAAGGATGGTATAAGAAGTATCTCCTTCAGCAACAGGCTTCATAGTAACTGGCAGGATGGCAGGATATGGCATCATAAGAGTCTGAGCACGAGATCGCACCCATCTGAGATAAGCCTCCATAGGAATAGTGTACTTGGGCTCCAGAGTCTTGTTGTCAACCTTGTTCACTTTTCCCCATGCTCGCATAAACCTTTGACGATAACCTTGCAGATCGTTGTCGTAGTCAAACACAATACCCTGAATCAACATGTCATGAGGACCATCACTCCGAGCGTAACCAAATTGTCGTAAAGCTAAGGAAGGGTTGTAGGTAATGCCCCCTCTTATGCCAAGGAGTGGCACATTAGGGAACTCCCCATAACGGTCAATGATAGTAACATTCTCCATAGATCTGGAGCACCAATGGATATCTGAATGAGAGAGTGACATGATTCTCTTGGACCACATGAACCCTTGTTCATTCTTCATCACTGATCGAGGAAAGTGAGAAATAAACCACCTAGATAGCAAAGGTATGCAGCACATCAGAGTTCCTCGTGCCCTTGTAGTACGAGTATGAAGAGAATGTAGAATGTCTCCAAGTAATGTAGGCACTGGATTGTGACTCAGAAATATGTTGATGGCATGAACGTCTATGAACTGATCTGGATTGGGGAACAACACTAAGCCATAAATCAACAAGGCTAAGATCTCCTCAAAAGCATCATAGCTCATAGCCTTCAAGAACACTTGAGCCTTCTCTATCAACACCTTAGCAAGAATACCCTTAACTCCACTCCTTGTTTCCAGGACAATGTCTGATTTCTTCAAATGTAATGTTGCAGCAATGACTTCTGGTTTTGGCTCTTTCTCTAAGCCTGTGAAAGGTCTCTGGTCAAGGATAGGTATACCCAATAGCTTGGAGAACTCTTCCATTGTAGGAACCAGCTGATAGTCGGGAAATGTGAAGCAATGATGATTAGGGTCAAAGAATTGAAACAAAACACTCATCATGTCTTCATTGAACCCTGAAGTGACTAGATCCAGTAGGTGACCATGTCTGTTGATGAACTGAGAGTTTTCAGAAACTTGAGAGACCAATTCTTTAAGCTTAGGAGGTATTCCTACAAAGTTGATCCGGATAGTATTCCTACGAGCAGAAGCCATGACCTGCAACAAAGAACAAAGATAAATCCTTTGGTCCTTGAAATGGTTAGTGAAAATGCTATGCTTATGATGCATGATGATGTTATGATGTTATGCTCAATCACAAACATGTGGCACACACAAGCAAGTCACACAACAGCCCTAGGTTTAGAGACTTGCATGAGGTTTAAAGGTAAGTACCCTCCCCTAAAGTTTAGTTGGTTCATCCTGTCCTATAAAGTAACCAGGTTCTAAGGGATCTCAATATCATTGATCCTTCACAAGGGTGGTTGTTCAGTAGGCAACTTACTTGCCAACCAAAACCCTCCAAGTTTAGAATCTCAATGAGCGTAGCATCGAGTATCAACCAACTTCAGTCTTTACCAAAGCCGGTTATCTCACTACTTTCTAAAGGCCAAGATGGGATGACTAGGGTTCTAAAAGTTAGTTAGTGTATTGACAACATATGGCAGCCTCATATTATCCTCAACTTGACTTAAGGAACATAAGCACCAACCAAGAAGTCACACTAACTATGGCCACTAGATCAACCATATCGGTATGCGTCGTACAGTTTCCTTGGTCTATTGCCATTTCCCTAAGGTACACTAGATCCGGGTTAGGATCTTTCACACATAAGAGCACCCAACAAGATAAGTATAAAGCAAACAAGGCAAACAATTTTAAAGTGATCTAATTCCTAAGGGTACCCCTCTTTTATTAAATCCCCAGCAGAGTCGCCAGTTCTGTAACACGGTGGGAGAACTGACTTTAGTTAAATGTTGCGGATAGCAAGAGTCGCCACGACTTTTATTTTATCCAAAGAAAAAGGCATAAAATAACAGGAAAGACCTTAAAAGATTTTTGGGTTCGGGGGGTAGGTTATGTAAAGGGAAGGTGTTAGCACCCTTTACATCCATGGTTATCCATGGGCTCTTAGTTACTTAGCTCACTTTAAAATGTTTTTGAGAAGTGTAGTGTGTGATTAGAAATTTTCTTAAGTGCTTTATAATGATCCATGTACGGATATATATAAAGACTTTGTTTTGAAAATTGTTTAAAATGTGAAGCGCTTTGAAATATTTTTGAAAGAGTGAGCAAGTACATAAGAGGAACCTACCCTAAGTTAAATCTTTTTTGTTCTTAAATGTCCTTTAAATGGTAAGACTATCCATATTATTAAGGAATAGGTAGTCATTACCTTGGATGTGATGAGGGACAAGTGAATGGACATCTGTGATTAGGCAATTGTAAGATGTATAAGCAATTCGAAGGGACTTATCATCTTTTATTCGGAAAGGGACAAGATCTTTTACGAAGGCAACCATAAAGGGACTTCATCTTATAATGCTTTAAAGGGACAAAATGATATTAAATAAGATAAGGGACTTTGCTTTATACACCTTACTTGACCTTTTATTTAGGCAACATGAGAGGTATCCTTAAGAATATGAGATGGCGATCAAAGATCGACTTATGTGTGTGAGTGTACAAATTCAAGTATTTTATCTTATAATTAGTGATCTAAATTCATTTTAAGATACAAACATGTTTGCACTCCCTAATTTACAAACCATAGCAATTTAAATAAATAATAAAAAGTTCTACAACTATTACATAATTTGCACAATTACATCATAATAATAATAAAATAACTTAAACAAATAAGCATATAATAAATAAACAGGTTAGTAATAAGAAGCAAAATAAATATAAAAGGTTAGTATAACAATATAATATAGAAAATAAATTAAAAGTTCAAATTTAAATAAATAATCATTTTTTAAGAATTTTAAGAAAAAGAAATAAATAATAATGATTATATACTAATAAATATGATTAATAGTTCTAATAATTTAATTATATATACATATTAAAAATATTTGTTAATTATAATTAAATAAGCATATAAAAATAAGAAATTAAAATCATAAAATAAAATTAGGGATTTGAAAATAAGTTAGAGTTTATAAAAAAAACATAATGAAATTTTACATACAAAAAAAAATATTAGGTTTTTTTTTTAATTTAATAAGTAATATTAATTCAATTACAAAAATAAGTTATATATAATAATACCATAGACATATAAATAAATTATAAAATAAAATATCCATCTAAAATATATATATCATTTATTTTATGAAAATAATATTATCTTATTATTATTAACAATTAATTAAAATTTAAAGAATAAGAAAAGAAAAAGAAAATAGAAAGAAAATAACTAGGTTAAAAAAAATGGGGAGACCTGGATTTGAACCCAGGACCTCCCTGTTACCAGTAATAAGACCCACCACTGGGCTGCGCATGACTTCTGGGTGAAGGAATGAGCCCAATACTATATATTAAGAATCTACAAAATATAAAAAAAACAATTGATCAAAAGGAAAAAACCTGGGAATCGAACCCAGGTTTCAAGCATTACCAGCGCGCATCACAACCACCAAGCCAGACGTTATTAATTGAAATTATAATGAAACGAAATTCTAAAAATATTAAAATAGATTTTTGAAATTTCAGATGGCGCCAAAAGCCATCGTCTTCTACCTCCAGCCCTGTGAAATTTCCTGCGAAATTTCCTGGGCGTTTTGCTACGAGTTTATTCGCAGGAAATCCTATGTCCTTGCCAACCTGTAAAACCTGTAAAATTTGTCCAAATTGATCGTTTCAATAGCTTACCCAGGTCTTATATGATTCAATTTTGACAATTAACATCATTTATAACCTAAACCGTAAATCCCTAAAACGGATTCTGAAACCCTAGCTATGGTGAATCTTGATACCTGCATGGAAAACGCAATTAAACAGCCCAGAAACAATCCAAACACCATTATAAACCATATTAGATAATAAAATTAAACAAAGAACAACCATATAACCGAAATCGAATTTCAAAAAAACAAGAACAAAGTTAGGATCGGTTTGAATGATTTATTGCATGAATGAATGTTTTTATGATTCAGAAACATTCTACAATCATCCAAGAACATATTGGAACCTTCAAAAGTCTTTGGGATAGCTTGAATACTTGAATTCGAATTTCACTTTTTTCTTGAAAATTTGAGATTTTGTGATGACTTCTGAGACCTAATTTTCGTGTCCCCAGCCTTGTCTTGTATTGCATACTTATAATAGAAGTGATTTAGGTCAAAAAAAAGTAATTGTCTTTTGGGCTTTTTGGATACCTTGATGATGAAGAAATCTCATTCAAAATTTTGCCAAAAATCAAATCTTTTCATGCTCTAAAGGGTGTGCACGAATTTGGACAATATATAATCATGTTAAATGGCTTTGATGATTTTCTAGAAGAAGAATCATATTTAAATATTGATTTTTTGATTTTATTTTGATTTAATATGTATTTTAATGAATAAAATTCAAATAAATATAAAATAAAATAAAATAAATCAGAAATTGCATGGGTTGGGTCGTGCTTGGTGTTTTTGTAAAGATGGGATGGTAATTTGGTGGGCTCATTTAGCAAAAATTGGATTTAAGGCTTTGTTTGCTTCATAAACTTCCCAAAAATTTCCCAACTTTGCAAAGGCACAAATCCTTCAATTTTAATGCTATGAGGGTGTTCTTGGACATTTTAGAAAGCTTAAAGAGTCCCCTAACCAACCTCATTGGTCTCATGTCCATATCTTTTACCATTCTCAAGTTATGCTCTTTTGAAGTTGTTGACTTTTTGTTGACTTTTAAAAGGACCTATAATGTCTTAGCTCATACCTTCCAAATGAAGCATTTTTGGGCTTGGCTTGTGAGACACAAAGTTGTAGAGAATTCAATTTCCTTCAAAATGAGATTTGGATGGAAAATTCTTGATGAAGCATGTGAAAGTTATGGCTGGTCAAATTTCAGTTGACTTTTCCTGAGGAAACCCTAATTTAGAAACTCCTGATTCTTGATGATCTGAAATCTCCTTGATGAATCATGATCAACCCTTGATCAAATGATGAATTTTACTTCATATACTTGATGTTGGCAAAAAATCATGAAGTTTGACTTTGGTTTGACCACAGTTGGCCTCAGTTTGACTTTTTAACTGCTTTGACTGATTTTAACCTATCTGATCATCTGACTGAGCAAACCTTTGAGAAAAGTCTTGAAACTTGTCATGGGGATTCTTGAACACATATAAGATGTTATGAAGCTAACTTGAAGTCTTGGAAGTTCATTTAGCCTGATTAAAGTCAAAACCCTAGTTTAGGATGCATTGCTTAGGAGGATGCATTGTCTGAGGGAATTATCAAATTTGTCAACCAATTGTGAACTTTGTGAACCTTGTGAACCTCATGAGATGTCTTGTGAACCTTGTGAGCCTCTTAATATACCATGACTTGTCTTGTGGAGGGCAAATTTTGGGGTGCAACACCTACGCGATAACCAAAGTCTTCTCAGGTGGAGCACTGATGCTCGCAACCATGGATGGTGAAGACTTCTCGTCTCCTGTGTATTCAGATGCAGTTAAAAAATACTTCGCATAAAGTGACTCGCTGGACATAAAAACAGAATGTAAGTCCAGGCAAAAAAGGGGCATCCCGGTGAGTCAAAAACAAAATAAAAGACTCGGGCAAAAATAAGGGGAAAATTAAATTAAAAAAATGTACACCCGCTGAGTTGAAAAACCGCATTGGACAGCTCAGGCAAAAATGGGTATCCCGGTGGATTGAAAACCCGAAAGGGCGATCCACGCAAAATCAGGGAATAAACGAACAACTGCATTCTGAATTCGTTTGTATCGTTCACAACATGGCAGACCCCGAAAGGGTAAAACACCGGTCATAATCGGCCTTCTTCAGAAAGCAAGATAAGAAGAACGTCAAGGTCATACAGGTCATAGCAAAGGAAGCTCACTGGAGCGTCATCTTCAACATTGCCAACACTTTTATTTTCTCAATTTACAGCAATCTCCTCCTTCCAGGGGATTCGCTTCTTTGATTGTACTTGCCAATTCAGGGTACAAAAATCAATAAAATCAGGATTTCAGTCACGCTTTGTTTTGTACATTTTTTCGTTTGCAAAATGTCCAAAGTTCATAATACAACACTTGCATAAAACATATGAGCCATTTTAATAAATGCTTGAAGGAAATATATTGCTCTCAGGTAAATCTAATTCCTATGAAGAAATCCGGATAAGGATACCTCAGGACACTTGTGTGTTTTCCTTTGTCTTAGCAGGTTGCAGGTACTCAAGGTAGACAATCTTTTGCAACATGGGGCATATCAAGCATTGAATCCCCATCATACTACTTCTCAGAAGTTATCTCCTCCCGAGCAGTACCTGACAGCCTCTTCCACAACAAAGTGGTCAAAGAACTTTCTTTTCCCCACCAGAGATACCAGATCTCTCTCATCCTCAGCAGAATTGGTGGAACTGATTTCCCCACAGAGTTGCCTCCCCGAAAGAGCAATACCTTAAACACATCCCCAGCGGAGTTGCTAAAACCTCCACATCCTCATTAAGGAGTTCTCCCTTCAGACAGATCTATCAATGATCTATTTCCCCAAGCAGAGTTCTCCCTCCGGACAGATCGACCAATGATCTTTTCCCCCGGCTGGGTTATCCTTCCAAGCAGATCAGCCAGAGATCTTTATCCCCGCAGGATCCGAGCCTCGGATCAGTTTTCTCATTTGCATAATCATAGCATCCGCATCATATTCACCGGAATAAGCGTAACATTCCGTCTAATAAGGAGCATTACGGCAAAAATCAAACATTTGCATGATCATAAGCCAGGTTCGAGCCAGTCACCTACAAATACCATCATCACAATATACAAAAACTCACACGCCCTGCAGATAAAAGCCAAAGCATCCCCTTTGCACTCTAAAAAACAAATGCCTATTTATACTTATACATGCTCTTTTCGATACTCGTCTGTGTCATCTTATCCCCCAAAGGTCGCCAGAATACCTTCTGCACTCTCAAAATACAGAAAATGGTTCATAAACTTGTACATGTTCTATTTGACACTCGTCCGTGTCATGCATTCCCCAGCAAGTCAAACACTCGTTTGTGTCCCTTGCTCAGTTTTGACACTCGTCCGTGTCTTGCACATACTTCACCAACAGATCAACACTTGTACTTGTACATAAGTCTTTGATACTCGTCCGTATCTTGTATATATCACCCCTCAGCAGGTCAGACACTTGTCCGTGTTCCTTGCTTAACTGATTGATACTCGTCCGTATCATTATCCTTAAACACGTGTCAATATTTGTTTCTATCGATACTCGTCCGTATCACGGTTCTAAGGATGCTCGTTCGCATCCTTAACCCATACACACCTTCAAACACTTATACATTTTATTTAAAAAGCGTAAGCACTCGTCCGTGTTTACCTTTCCCCAGTAAGTCACCAACAAAACAACTTTCTTCTATCCGACATTCGTCATATGTCGTTATTTATTTTTAGCAGCCGTCCCCTGCTAGGTGATCGTCCTTCACCTTTGGATGATCGTTCCTCATCCCTTTCCTCAGTGGAATCTCCATTGTTGGAACCTTCTATCCGGCATTCATCCTATGTCGTGATATATTTTTAGCAGCCGTCCCCTGCTAGGTGAACGTCATTCACCTTTTGATGACTGTCGCTCATCATTTATCCGATGGCCGTCCCCATCGTTGATCTTGTTATCCGACATTCGTCCTATGTCGAGATAATCCCTAAGAGCAGTCGTACCCTGCTAGGTGGTCCTCCTTTACCTCTTGATGATCGTCCTTCATCATGCTTATCTGATAGCCGTCCCCATCGTTGACCTTTTTCTATTTTACATTTGTCCTATGTCATGATATTTTCAGCAGTCGTCCCCTGCCAGGTGATCGTCCTTCACCTCTGATGACCGTCCCTCATCAAATATTTCATTTATTCTTTAAACCGATGGTCGTCCCCATTGTTGTTTACTTTACTTTCCGAGCCTGATGGTCATCCCCGTCATTGCTTTTCTCATTACTTTAATCCCCAGAGAATCTCATTTCCTTACCCGATGGTCGTCCCCATCATGATCTCTTTATTTCCCCAGCTTGTCGGTCGTCCCCGTCATTGCTTTGTTTACCGCTTTATCCCCAGCAGTCGTCCTCTGCTCGATGGTCGTCCTCCATCGCCTTCATTTGATAATCATATTATACTATCTTGTACAATTTATATCCCTTTTCTTCTTCTCCCCAGCGAGTGCAAATTTCGGACTGTCTTTGGTATTCAACCACAAGTTATCTTGTTTGCCTGTTAAGCCAGGCGCTTACACCCTGCACAGCTAACTCATGCTTGAATAGGGGCAGATGTAAACACCCCAAATTTGCCCTCACTTTTTCTCACACCATGGCTTGTGATCTTTCATTTTTGTTTCAGTATAAGCATACCATCCCATATTGCATATTTGTTTCATCTGCATAGCTCCATTTCATCTGCATCTAGGGTTTGTGATATGAGCAATCCAAGAATCAATCTGAGCCATCCCAATGGTCTTGAAGTTTTCCAAGGGGGTCCATGTGTGTTCTATAGTCATATTATGCTCCCCAAAGTTCATGAAAGTCAAGAAATCACAAAATTGGCAAAGGCATGGAAGCAGAGTTAGGGTTTTCACTGCACAGATGACCAAAATTAGGGTTTTGGTTTCAGAGGCCTTAACTCCAAATTTTTTGATCATTCTTGTTTCTAATGTTCTTAATATGTTATAAGGATCATATGTACCAAGTTTGATGAAGAAATTAATTGTGGAAGTCATCTGATCATTGGGTAACTTCTTTAGCAAGTTAAGTCAAAATCAGGGCATCTAAGGCCCCCAACAAGGGTACCAAAGGATCATTTTCATCAAATTGAAGTTCTATGATCTTTATTTGATCTTAGAAGTGGTTGGAAGTTCACAAGATTGAAGAGTTTTGAGCCAATTGCAAACTTGCCATTTTTGGAAATGACTTGTAATGAAAACTTTCCATTTTGGGAAAGATTTTCAACTTCCTCTTTCATGACCAAAAATGCTTCAAATGACTCTAAACACCCTATAGGAGTTGGCACAAGTGCCGTCCTAACCTAAAAAGCAAGCATGTAACAAGAAAGGACACAAATTAAGGCAAACAAGCAAGAAAATTCTCATTAAATCAAAACTTCATTAAAAAAAATCCACAATTAAGCACAAGTGTTCCTTAAACTCATAAAAACAACATACCAAAAGGAGAGGTTCACAAACAGAAGCAAACTAGGGTTTTGGAAGGCTTACATTGCAACTAGGGTTTTGAAGTTCATGCACAAAGCAACTTGACAAAATTCAACATACAAGTCCCTAAAAATTATGAGATAAATCACTAGCAAACTACATCATGTCTATGATTTAGAGCATATAAAACCAAATCAAAATTCAAATCTATGATCAAGATAAAAATCAAACAAGACAACATGTATTTTAAAATGAATAAATAAAAGAAAATAAACCACACAAATATTTCATGCACGAAAAATAAAAATAAATGGAAAATAAAAATGTATAAAATTAAAGAAAACTAAAATTGACCTACATGATTTTTATGGTTATTTTTAGAGGCTTCTAACTATTTTTAAAAATTCAAAACGAAACAATTAAAGAAATAAATAAAAATAATAGAACAAAGGGCATGGGGTGCAGGAAGCAACCAAACTCAGTTCAAAAATATTGGGCTCTACAAAGGAGGGGCGCAAATAGAAAGAAAGGCCCAGACAATCCAACGTGTCTCACAAATACTTATGGTGGAAATTCAAATAAAACTGGAAAAAAAGCCAAGCCAATAGATCAAACCAAGGTACCAGATCAAGTCAACATCACACAATAGTCAATAAACACAACAATCAGCGTGCAAACACATGCTAACTATGGTGTAGTGTCACACAAAAGGATTAATTCATAATCAAAATAGAAACATAAAGTCGCATGCCAGGGATAAGGGATTTTAATGCGTTGGCATTATGATGAGCGTCCAGATCAAGCAATCCAAGGGCCATGAAGTCATCTTCTTCAAAATTCAAACTAAAAACATTTCCTGAAATCGGCGACCGGAGCCCTAGCTCCGACGCCGGAAAACTCAACAACATGAACAAGACATCACATAAATTAATAAAACGCTCTAGATCCACTAATTAAGATACGCTGAATTCAAATATCTCATTAGATTTTCACATAGATCAAACAACAAGATGAATCGAAGAAGAACATTTTCACGGATCAAATTTTAAATCAACATAACATGTTCATTTCTCACTCATTTTCAAAATTAAACACATCAAAATCATCAGCAAAACACGTAGATCATAACGCACACAAGCAAAAACAAATCTAGAACTATGAATTTTGGAGCTACCTGAGATTTGCAGAGCTCAAAATAGATCCAGAAATGCCTTCTCCAGTTGCAGGTCAACCTCTTCTAACCTCTCCTTGCAAAATAAATGCAAGAGAGAGCTTGTATTGCTCTAGATCTTGAGATTCAAACAGAAATACACCACACTTGCACCTTGAGAAAACTGAAGAAATAACTTGAATGATGGGTGGATTTGTGATCCTTAGAACTCCAGGATGAAGAATATGTGATTTGTTTTGGCAATGTGTAGGTGTGTGAGGAGAATCGAAGCCAAATGCAAAAATACAAGAAAGTTGAGAGTGGTGAAATGAGAGATACTGAGCTACCAAATTCGTGTGTGTTGCTTATATATGATGATATTCGAATGCTGATTAGGGTTTGTGATCAAATAGAAGCATGAAGATTGTGATGGGAGTGAAAATGCAATTTGGCAAGAAAAGTGTGATATCCTTACTCATGCGTGCAAACCCTTGCCCATGTGCAGAAACTGATTCTTTATGATGCCTTTATCACCCTTGGATTAATCTTGCAGCTTACAATTAAGTGGATCATGCCCTTTGGATGAAATTGCAAAAATGCATTTTGTCAAATGCCCATGTATCAAGCCACAAATTTCCTTGCTTCTTTGGACAAAAGTGGCTTTCATGCATTGCTTTGGAATATTATGGTCACAAATGATCCATAAAATAACTTGAAAATAAGTTACATGACAATTTGCAACTTAGTGGAAACTTGAAAATGAAGTAAAACCCTAAAAATGACCAAACTTTAAATGATCACAACTTTCAAACCCCAAAGGCTATGGTGATGTTCTTGTACTTTTTGGAAATTGGAGAGCATGCTCTATAACTTTCATGCTTGAAGAAAATCCATTTGGAACCATATTGATTATGAAAGAGGCCTTTGAAAACTAGGGCAAAACTTGCCAAAAATAGAAACTTTTATTACAAGTTACATGCCAAAAATGGAAACTCCTTCAAACCCTCTTGATTCTTGATTTTTGACACCACCAAAGTTCTTCTTTGACCTTAAGAAGGTCCCCTGACTTAAAACATGGGATTGGACCCCTTGAATTCTCACAGTTGACTTTTTAATTGCACGGTTGACCAATTTCTTCCTCCACAAGTAACTGATGAATTGACTGACTTCCTCAGTGAGTTTTCTCACCAAATTTCATACCTAGGCTTCAAATACCATATAAAGAACTCTGACCACAAGGGTTGGTCAAAGATACAAGAAATCCCTGCTCAAAAGCAAAACCCTAATTTAGGGTTTATCTGCATAGGAAGTAACTGCATCTTTGATCTTCTAGTGATCCTTCACCCTTCTTGGCTCTTGTAGGCAACTTTGACCTTGTATGGGATATGAGGAACCCTTGTGAATATTTTTCAATGTCACTTGGCCCCTTAGTTTGACTTGTAGAATCATGAACTTCCATATGAATGATCATATGCCTAATGCTAGAACATATGAGTGTTATGCCTCATTTTTCTATGCTAGATGCTAAGGATATGATATGCTTATGATGATTATGATGTGAAAATGATGATAAAAGGGAGAGGGAAAATTTAGGGTGTTACAACCGGGAATTATGATGATAACATGTGGGATTGGGGATATGAATTATTGTTATCGAATCTGTGTTGTTTGGTTGCATGAATTGTTGATCAAAAAGTTGTTTTGGATGATTACAGAAAACAATCTCTGTTGTTGAATTAGTCGTAAATTATTTGGTTGATTACTTAGTAGTGATTGTGGGTGAATCCATTGTGTTCTCTTTCTGATTTTTAGTTGATACAAAATGTTGAATTTTAAGTTGATCAATTTTATAAATTAAATTGAGTGTTTAAATTGTGGTTTTGTGTTTCTGTAATACTATAATAAGTGCTTGTGGTGAATTGATAAGAATATATGAAACTGAAACAAGGAAGAAAGAGATGAAAGGAACATATAACAAAGGATTTTGAAGCGTGACGACCGCCACGAGGGTGGAATGACCGTCGCATTTGGGATTTGTGGGTTGTATGTTGTTGTTGTTGTTTGCTATTTCTGTTACGTGTAGTCTGACATGCTTATTAGTAAACCATAATTTAATGTAGAAAGTATAATGGGATCCAGTAACTAATTCAAAGATTAATTAATGGGATTAGGATTATTATGAGAAATTAATGATAGTGCTGAGATGTATTAATAGTAGATTAATTAAGCAACAATGATGTAGAATTTAGTAGTAGGCTTTGATAATCTGTTTGCTAATGCAAACTTAATAGAGGTATGATAATAAGGAATTGATTAATATGTGGGAAGACAAAGCAATAATATAACAGAAGTCAGAAATAGAAGTAGCAGGATTTCAGTAACAAGTTTAGTATGTTGGTTGTTGTTATGAATTTGGCAGAGGTATGGTAATTGGCACTTTGTAGCAGAGTTGGATTCTTGATGATAGATATCATAAATATTGCAACAGAGATTTATAAATAGCAGAATTAGTAGGATTAATTAGTAGTGACACTAGAGTGTAAAACAATGCTGATTTAGCCGAATACGTAGAATTAAGCGGAAAAATTAGTTATCCGGACTTAGCTGAAATTTGTCGGAGCAGTTCATATAAATTAGTAGATAAGTTAGTAAATTTATTTCGTTAGAATTATATCAAATATGTGGATTTTCTGGTACTACTTAATAGGTTGATTTGTCCCAATTTATGGGCATATTCGAGTTGTAGGCCTATGGTCAATATTGATTCGTTGTTATTACTAAGTTGAAGGCCTTGGGCCAATGTTGATTTGTTGTTGTTGTTGACAAGTTGTAGGCCTATGGCCAAAGTTGAATTTTTGTTGTGTTAATTTGGAATTATCTTTGATGTGGTTTGACATTCCTAATTGAGTCGCATACATTGCATTTCTAAGTTGGAGCGGATGCTCACCATGTTGGCCTGGATTGACAAAATTATTAAGTTGAAGGTTTATGCCTTGCAGATACCTCAATAACCTTATAAATTTTAAGTTGAAAGTTTTACTCCAATGGTACCACATGCATGTGCATTTGTCAAAGTTTCATTCTAAAGTTGTATAATTATGTTGTCAGGATGTATTTAATGTTGGTTGACGTTGTTTGTAAGTTGTGAAGTGGTAATTTATGTAATATGATCTAATATGTTATTTATCATATATTTTGATTATATTATTAGACATCTCACCCCTTCTGTTTGAATGTTGTCCCTATGTTGGTAATGTGCAGGTATTCCAGAATAGAGTTGCTTACCTATGTTAGTTCGAGTCGGTGTCGTCGCTCTGATACATAAAATTCGGGGGGTTGAACGCGTTGTTGTATTATTGTTGATTTCATTTTCTATTGTTGAACTTAGAAGTTGAAGTGTTTAAATACTAAGTTGTTCAAAGTTGTTTTATAGTTGAATAAAATTGTTATGTCAACAAAGTTGAAACTATGAATTCGTTGTTTAGTGATAAATATGCTTTGATTTAAAGTATAAATAAAGTTGTTATTTATCACCTGATGTTTAAGTGTTATGTATCCATGATTAAATGCGATAAATGTCGTTGTTTTTAAAGTTGATGAATGTGGCATCCTATTTGGATGTTGAATTTTGAAAACTCTAATTTATGAATTTCCGTCGGATAGAAATGAGGTGTTACATCTCTGGTTTTCTTGCAAGCTCAAAGATCTTCAAGTTTCAAGTTCATTATTCCTCAACTTTTCTTGATCTGATTTAGCTGCTTTTAGCTTGTTATGATTGATTATGAAGCTCAATAGGAGCATTGAACACTCTGGCTAGTTGATAGGCCCCATACGTGCATAGATCTGAAAATTAAGGCAATGTTCTTGGCTTCGATTCTCTTTGATCTTGCATGCTTTATGTTTTTTGTTTGTGGATTTGGTTTGTGCTTTGCATAAACTTTCGATTGGTATGATTTTTGTGGATTTCTTGGAGTTTTTATTATCTGCAGTGTGTAATACCTCAAAATTTGCCCTCATATTTGTTCCCCTAACTGGCTTTCCGTTTTGCATTCATCTGCATATTCCACTAGGTCATTAACATTCATAATCAGGCATTTCATTGATCCCTTTGGCATGTGATCGATGCATTCCTTTGTGATTTGAATTGTCTATTCATAAGTGATTTATCCGGCTATTGCACTCAATTTAAGCGGTTCAAGGGTTCCCATGCCTGGTATGACTTTGTTGATGGTGTCAATTAATTGGAAATGGTGTTCAAGGTTTCGTATCAAGGGTATCGTGATATTCAGGTTATTATGGTACAAGTTCGTGAGGTTTTAGACTGAAGTTGATTGAAGCTTGTGGATTTATTGAAAATACAAGTTTTGATATGGATTGGGCATTTGAGCTGATATAAGCAGGTTAAGTCAAATAATAGGGATTAAGTGAAATTCGAAGATGCGAGTTTATGGAAATCATACCCTATCCAAAAGATTATGTCATGCCTATGTCGAAGTCAAAGCTGATATTCGAGAGTCGTACCCATTTACCTTCATAATTCATTTTTACCCATATCCATGTTCTTGCTTTTAATCGAGTAATTCGATGTTTCATCATCATTTCTCATTATGTTTCTATTATTTTCATGTCAAATTTTATTTCCGCCTAATCTTTTTTAAGCCCAATTAAATCACTTCGTTAGTCTCCTTTTTATCCATAAGTTAATGGCCTAAAGCCCATTTTCCATGTCCATTTTTCGAGTCGACTTAATTCACGTCAAACCATTATTACATCCGTATTACCATCATATGCCTCATTTACCGTTATTGTGGTCATATCCCATTTCTCTAACCAAATCCATTTACTCGTCCCCATCATAAGCCGTTTTTTAATCCCATTACCATAATCGTTTTCTGTCCATTTAATGTTTATCGTCATTCCCAAACAATCTTGAGCCCAAGGCCCATTACATATTCCAAAAAATAATAACAAAAATAGAAAGTAGTATGCTGCAAAAAAAAAAACCAACAGTAGAAAATAGCAAGACAGAAGTGAAACTTAGAAAAAAAACCTAACTGAATTTTAGTTAGAAAAGTCTATAAAAATTCAGTTACATAGAGGTGTGAAAAATTCAGTTACAAGAGAAAAAATAACAGAAAAAAGCAGTTACACAGGAAAAAAGAAAAAAAACTCTAAAGAAAGAGATTCCAATTTCATCAATCTCTGGAGCCAACTTCACACTCTTCCTCTGTCAATCTCCTTCACCTTGATCCCTCTCATCTACTCTCCAATTTTCTCCCTTTCTCTCTCAATCTTCAATCAATGGCAGCTTTGACTACTTCTTCTTCTCCATGTTCTCTCTATGTCAACCTCGTCAGAATGCGAGGAGCTTCGCCAAATCTCCATCGAAGTCGAACCTGAAATCATCAAGAAATCAATCAGCACTCTCAGGACTTCATCATGAATCCTCCACAACTTCAGAAAGATTTCAATGGGTCTCTTGTGAAATCAGAACCAGCAGCAAAAAATTGCATAATATCAGAAAGAAGAAGAAAGCAGTGACAAAAGGATTAAAAACGGTGAACTCTCTGGAATCGACACTCTTGCTCTTCAATCTTTCATCATCTCGAACTTCATCCTCAAATCATCAATGAGACAGCAAGGTTCACAACTCCTTCATCGAAAATGCGTGACGAGTGTAACGAAATCCATCGCCCTGCAATAACAACAGCAAGACTCACAAAACTGCAAAATCAGCATTCACAAATCCGCACGAATTCACAACAAAGGTAGAAGCCTCACGCGGATTGAATCTCTGCAAGCCCGCATCACCTTCAAGTCTGATCATTCGTCAACTTCTTGTTTTCGATCTCCGCGGTCGAACGACCATAGGTGTATCAACACTGCATCATCATCAAAGTTATATGCAACCTGCAAATCGAATCAACACCAACAAGAAAAAGAACTCAAGATTTGTATCAAGAACAATCAAATTTTCATGGAAATCAAAACAGATCGTAAGACGAGTCGATATCGGAAGAAGAAAGGGTGAAATGAAATCGAAGTTCATACCTTAGCCTTCAGCGACCCAGAACGAATTCGCCTACACGACGATGTAACTCAGTGGATTCGGAGTAAATTTATTCTCGCGGTTTGTGTACACGTTGTCGCGTTTAGCTTTGCATTTGAAGTTTGAGACGACGATGAAGTCAGCGGCGGCGCCTCCTGTTTTCGGGAACGAACTTGCGGCAAGACGATTGTGAGGAAAAGGAGCGTTTGAAAGGGGGAGGTAAGTTTCTTCCTCTGAGTATCATAAATGAGGTGACGAACGGAGGGAGCCGAAGAGTTCGATTGCCATCGATGGAGGACATGTTATTCGTCTCTGTTGATGTGAATGTAGCTATGAAGACGGGATCGGAAGTATGGAGCAACGGCGTTGCGGATCGTTGTTCAGGTGAGTAAAGGCTGGAGTTGAGGAGAGCGGCGCCACCAATGGTGATGCGTGACGGCGCTGTGAGATTGATGGTGACGGGAAGAAAAGGAAGAGCCGACGATGGGTTCGGTGAGCAAGGTGGTGATGTTGGAATAAATGGCGGAAGAATGTGATAGAGGGAAGGTATGCGGCGCATGGAGGAAGAAGACGGAGGGAATTGTGTGGTGAAAACCTAGGGTTTTTTTGTCTTTGTGTAATTGGGACTCAACAAACATGGATCCGGTTGGGCTTCATCAGCACCATGGATTGCTATCTTACACCATGGAGATTACTTCTACACCCTCCCACACTGAGAATGACAAGTGAATTTGGGCCTAGCTGTCATTAATTCCTATTCACACCCTCCAAATTTCTTTCGACACCCCCTACTGCGCCTAGCTGGGAGGAAATTGGGCCTAGGCCAGTCTTTTCTTTATTCACAGTCATTAGATTTCAGTTACACCCCCTATATCTTTGTTTGTAGAGATTTTTTTTTGTTAAGTGATTTTTTCTTTTCTTATAAAAAAAATTGTTAGTTAATGATCTTGATAATCAATTTGTTTTTTTTTTTTTTGGATTAGAATTTTAATCCATTTTCTAATAATTTTAGTTAGAATTTTTATCATAATCCTAATTATTTGTTGTGAGATAATTGAGGATTAATTTTGATGGTGAGTATTCATGGAGTTTTTATCGATTTGTATCGATTTCGATTATGGTGGATCCTCATGAAGTAATTATGGAAGATGGGCATTTATTTTGCTCATAGGAGACTACAAGACCTTGCTTGAGGATTTTTTCGGATTTCTTTTATGTGAAGAATCGGTACTTCATTCAAGTAAGTGATTTCAAGCCTTTAAGCATCATTTTAGTCGTATGCGGCTTAGGACCATATAACTTAAGGTGCATCTGAGCCCTCCCACCTGAGGCATTGGTTATATTTGTGATTTATGTTGGTTTGTATCGATTTCGTAACTTAGGGATTAGATTAAGGACCATTAGGATCGCTTCCTCTTACTTCCCCTTAAAATCCATTTTTTTGCCCGTTTAGTCGCATTTATTAAAAATAGTTTTAGGTGTGATAAAATTCTGGAAAAATTCATGAATGATCCTCATCCTCTTAATTAATTTGTCATATTTTTTGTTTCCAGATTTGGGTGGTTTTAATAATTAATTTGGATTTTAGTTCACAAGCTGTCCCCAAAAAGGAAGGTTTTGGCATAAGGGACCAAAATCAATTTTTCCCCATAGGTGTGAAACCTATTTTTTGTGTGTGATTAATCACTGTAATTTGTGACATTTTGATGCCCCTTAGGTATTTTTTTCATAATTTTTAGTGCCCTTTTTGATCCACTTTGTGGAGTTGTTTTTGGGTGATCATTCATTGCTACCTTGCTAATCAAGGAATTGTTTTGGCACTTTGGTGCATAATTTTATGGAATCCTTTTGGAAAATGTGAGATAATGACTTTATCATTCCAGGGATTTAATTTCATAATTTTTAAGGCTTTTTGCTATTTTTCCATGTCACCTAGATCCTAGGTTGATTCATGTGTTTATGTGTCGCATAACCTAAATGTTAAGAAGGAATTCATGCCATTTTCTTGTGGGGATTTTTGGTAGATTTTAAGAGTTGATTATAGGTCATTTGTATGTCTTTAATTCCAGTCATAGGTCATTTTTTGAACCATAATCATTTGGTTTGTTTTGGTGCTTTAAAGTGCATAGTTATTTGGACATACTTTAACTTAAACTCATTTCTATTCTCCTCTAAATAATAACATTAATTATGTGGAAATCATTAAGGCCTATCCATGCATTCTCATTGCATATCATATCTTGTATGCTACTGACCCATAATCATTTCATGCATATTCACATGTCATTCTTCCTTAACTTTCATCATGTGCGATCTTATGCGATTTTTGTTTGTTTCTTCTCATATCTTCTTCTCATTGCTCCATATGCCTAATCCATTGCATCCATGATTGTATATTCATTAATCCATCTTCATAAGCATTCACTACTGACTTTGATGTTCATTTCATGTACTAATTCATGTTTGTAAGCCATATGCATTCATACTTCATCCATAAACCCTAATTTGCATTTATGTGAACTTAGGTGAACTTTTTGTACATAGTTTGACATAGTTTGACCTTGTGAGGTATCCTAGCATACTTAGGAACGTATAGCATGTAGCTACTGACTTTAGAAGTCATGTGACCTTTAGGTACCTTCACCTTTAGACTTAGGTCTTATTTTGAACCCTAGTTCCATTCTAGGACGTTTATGGTACTTAATCGCTTTCATGCTTTGATTTTACTTTCAATATGCATTGTCATGCTAACTTTTGTTTTGTAGGGGGGAAGATTGAGGTAAGTCTCACTTCATTCCTATCTCTTATGCATTATAGTTGTGTTTTCCTTAGCACTTGGTGCTTGCTTATAGGTGTTCCATTTCTTTAGAAACAACTTACCTTCCTTAGGAAGTAAGTTGATTTCTAAGTTCTCTTTTCTGCTTTTCTCTTTTCTCATTAGGATTAGAAAACCTCATTAACCATAGGACCTCTCTTGTAAATAAATCAATAAAATTAGGGTTGTGTCTTAGTCCCCCTTAGTTTTTCCCTTTTTGCAACTTGAGTCATTCTTTCTCATCTTCAAACAAAATTCAAAAAAAACAATTAACAAATAAATGAAAGGATCCTTTGTGTATAGCCTTATTCCATGAAGCACTTGCATTCATTCCATCTTGGAGTGGTGTAAGCTTGTCTATCATGATGCACAAGTCTCATCAAGGGGTTGTTTCACAAAGAAAAACTTAAAAGACACTTCTTCACTAAAGAAACAAAAACACTTAATAAAGTTCAACAAGCTAGTGAACTTAAGCCCTAATCCTAGGAAACCAGTCTTGGATAAATTCTCCTTGCTGGGTATGCTTGTTCTATTATTCCATCTTGGAATGTAGAGGCAAGTGTACATTCCATGGAAAAGAGTTTGAATTCACTTCCTTGTGCCAAATTCATATAAAAACTCTTAAAGTACAAAAAAAACAAATAACAAGCGACTATCCTGCGGGAACTTCTTTTTCTCATCTCATTAACTCACAACGCGAACTCGCGACGACTTGTCTCATTTGCAAGACGGTAAACGCACTCGTACCAGACGAGCCTGCAACACCTGAGCATAGACATACGCAGTTCCGGCTGTAAAAAACACAAACAAATAGTTCCCGCCTAGGTTAGGCGAACTACGTCGACTCTGATCCTCATTATCCCGATGAGGTACGTAGGCAGCGGGGTAGGGCCCGTTCGAGCACATTTTTATTTTCCCTACATTTTCCCCATTCTTTAGTTTAGTTTTCATTTTCAGTTCCCTTTCTCATTTCTCATTTTCATTCCAGTAGCAGTTTTATTCAGCAGCATTCGTATTTTTCTCACCCTTTGAAACAAGCAAGCAAGCGTGGATCCCGTCGGGTACGACGGACGGATTGGGGTGCTAATACCTTCTCAATTCGTAACCGACTCCCGAACTCAGATCTTTGGTTCGCAAGGCCTTGTCCTTTCCTTCTTCCTCAGGTTTGTGCAACATTACCTTTCCCATTCATTCGGGATAAAAATGTCTGGCTGGCGACTCTAACTTTTCCGCGCCACTTTCGCGTTTGTACTAGGATGAAAATCCCGGGAGCGACACAGTGAACGGAGATGGCCAGAGAAGATGATTGGAGGTCCTTCTCCAGCCGATGAGGTTCAGTTAGGGTTTTAGGACAACTTTATATCATGACCATTTGATTTGTTTTCATCCAACGTCCCTCAACATGCCAACACATAAATGATAGGCCTCCCTCTCACGTGACTCTTTCTGACTTTATAACTTTGACTCACCCATGTGTGTGTGCATATATGGTTGTTATCATGATCTTTGCTTGATATTCGTTGGATGTGCATACTTGATGGATAATTTGTGTTTGATTGGATCTTGTGGATCTCAGTGAGTAAATGTTTGACTGAGTGTCCACCTTAACCCATGAACCTCAACGCGTTTTGGACTGGGATTTACTTTGATTTTCACACCCCAAATTGAGGCCCATGCGTGTGTTTGGACTAATATTTTGATTTTTTGGTACCCCCTCCCTAATTTTCTCATATTTTCATTTTATTTGTCATACCTTTTGATTTTTATTTTATTAAAAATACTTTTACACACCAAAAATTCCACAAAAATTCATGTGACATTCTAACACATTTAAATAATTTTCTATTATTTTATTTTCTGATTTTATCAACTTTTGCATATTATTTTGCATATTTCTTTTATTTTCCTTTCAAAGTGAAGTTCCTTTTGATACTCAGGCTTTCTCCATTTATTTTGCATAACTCCTAAATAGTTTTTCATTCATTCTTTTTACCATGTTCAAATGACATATCAAAGCATCCAAAAATATTTTTACTTCATTTTTAAGGTCATTTTTATCATGCATTTTGAATCACATCTTTGTGCATTATTTTGACTTGTCTCAAGGTGACTTTGAGCCTCCATTTAACCTAGTTTCTTCTTGAGTTTTGCAATGAGCTTTTGTCACATGTTTAGACTCTGACTTAGGTCATTTGTGACCTATTTTCATAATTTTTACAAGTTGTTTGCTATTTGTTTGATGCCTTCTCATTAGGTGAACATTATGTGATCTTTTACCCCTCCTTTAGACCCAATTCCTTAGAAGGCACTTATGCCATTGTTTGAGGATCTTCTTTTGAGATTATGGGTCACCTGTAGAACATTATAGGTGCTCTCTTAACATTTATAAGTCCTTTGCATTGTCATTTCATTTGAGTCTGTGTTTGTGCATCATGACTTGACTTTTGACCTGATTTCACATCTTATCATTTCTTGTGCTCAACATGACTTGTGTTTGCATCAAGTATGATCGTTCATTCATCTCATTTGCATATCATAATATGTATGTTACTGAATTACATTCATCCATATTCATTTTACATGTCATGCATCTCTAACTTGAAACCTTTTGACTATAAATGCTAAGTGTTTACTTGTCTCACTTCTTCTTCATCTCACTTCTTATACTTGAATCATCCTAAACCAATCTTGCATTTTCATTCATATGCATCATAATAAATTCATATTTGACATATGCTACTGATCCATACTCATATACATCCATATTTGCATTTCATCCTTCATTTATGAATTGCATCTCAAGTAATTGCATTAGGTTTCTTATGTGACATTGTGTGATGTTTGTTGTTTCTTCTTTTTGAATCATTTCATAAATGCTTTATATGATCATCACATAACATCCTAATACATCATTACAGGTCATTCAATTCTGAATTTGATGTTCATATATGCATTTGTTCGAGTTCATAGGTCATATGCATCCATACTACATTTATTTTGCATTGATGAACTTGTGTGATATTATAGTACTTCCCTTGACCTAGTTTGATCTTATTAGGTATCTTAACCCTATTTGAATACCTTTAGTCATAGGTTCTGACCTTAGAGGTTCTTACAACTTAGAACCTCTTCTCTTTTGTTCCTTAACTTGTTTGACTTCTCTTTGACATTTCATTTCACTTGTGATTTGTTTGTTAACCTTTTTAGGGGATAATGGTAAGTGTGAAGAGTGTGGGTGTGCATCCATATTCTACCTTATCCCCTCATCTTCTTATCATTATAAGTGTGTTTGATAAGCATCTAATGCTTCTTTGCTTGCTCAATCATCTTCATTCCTCTTTAAGAACAACTTAACTTCTATCTTAAAAGTAAATTGCTTCTTATGTTCTTCTTCTCTTATCCTCCTTTCTTTTAGGATAAAGTTCTCTTATACCTCACTAACCATAGTGAATCCAAGCATGATAACATAGAGTTGGTCTTAGTCCCCTTTATATGTTTAACCTTTTTTCTCTCTTTGAGTATTCTCTTTCTCATCTCAAAACAAATAAAAAAACACCTAATAAAGGTTAAATCTCATGTGCCAAGAGACTTATACCATGAGATATTTGCATTCATTCCATATGGGGATGATTTGTAGGGTATCTATCATGATGAACAAGTATTAGCATGAAGATGTTTCACAAACAAAACTAAAAAACACTTCTTCATTTTAAAACAACAAAAACACTTAATAAATGAAGTAGGTTACTGTGCTTAAGCCTTGAACATTGGAAATAAGTTTGAGGATCTCCCTCATACTTAGTGTGCTTCATTATCATTCTATCTTGGAGTGATGTATGAAGTGCACACTCATTGTAAGAGACTAAACCATACTATCTAATGCAAAACATTTCAAATAAAAACTCTTAAAACACTTCAAATCAAAATAAGACATCTCTCCTTCGGGAATTCTTTTCTCACCTCACCCATTCTCTAACGTAAAAATGTGCCTCTTCTGTTCTCTTGAAATACATTAACTCACTCGATTCAACGAGCCTGCATCACCTGAGCTAGAACATTGGCCATTCCCTAAAAAACACAAATAAGCAGTTTCCTCCCTAGTTAGGGGAACTACGTCCCTCTGATTCTCATACCCGTTGAGATATGTAGGCAATGGGGTAGGACCCATTCGAACATAATTCTTTCTTTTTCCTACATTGTTTCTCTTCTTTTTCTGTTCCCGTTCTCTCTCCAGTTCCAGTTTAGTAGCAAATGAAGCAGTTACCAATACCCTTGGAGCAATACAAGCAAGCATGGATCTCGTTGAGTACGACGAACGTGAATGTGTGCTAATACCCTCCCTTCACGTAACCGACTCCCTTACCCGTTCTCTCTAGTTCATAGGACTTTGTCCTCTCCTCTTCCCTGAGTTTGTGCAACATTATCTTTCCCTCTCCTTAGGATATAAATACCTGGCTGGCGACTCTTCATCTTTTTCCGTGCCACTTTCGCGTTTGTATTATGATGAAAATTCCGGGAGCGACAAAATGCATTAGTTGTATATTGGGAAATCTTTTCTTTCTCAATTGTAAGATATATTTCGCAAATAAATATGGTTTCGTACGAACAGGTTCTTTTATAGGGACATGCTTATGATGCTTGCAAGAAACAAAAGGGTGGATGAAACAAAGAGAGTGTGGGAAGATTTGAAAAGAGAGGGAGTTTTAGTTGATTAACATACATTTGGAGACATTATTAGAGCCTATCTAGATAATGGATTGACCCATAGGATATATATATATATATATATATATATATATATATTTATATATATATATATATATATTTATATATATATATATATATATATATATATATATATATATATATATATATATATATATATATATATATATTGTGTGTGTGCGCGTGAGATTTGCTAACATATACCCACTTATTTTTATGTAGGTCTATTTTAGCAAACCCTTAACTAAAAACTCATTAAATGCATCTTAAGGTGCATGTTACTAAAACACTCCTTCATAAAAATAAGTGGGTTTACTTTATACACGTTTTTATGAATGAGTGTTTTAGCAAGCTTTAACTAGAAAAATGGTTAAATGTCCCCTAAAGTGCATGTTGCTAAAATATACATTCATAAAAACAAGTGGGTTTACTTTAGCAAACCCATGTATATATATATATATATATATATATATATATATATATATATATATATATATATATATATATATATATATATATATATATATATATATATATATATATATATATATATATATATATATATATATATATATATATATATATATATATATATATATATATATATATATATATATATATATGAAGAAATGAGATAATCTCCCGAGCCGCCCCTGTCATTGCTTTTTCGTGTGATATTAAAAGGACTCATTCTATATCCAAAATTAAGAAAGAAAATAAAAGATGGCTTTTAGTGTTTTTCCCAGATATGATCATCTATGACCCTCTTGAGGACTTGTTTGAAAACCATGAGAAACACATGGATGGAACTAGTAGTGACATTTATTGAGAGACTTTCTGATCATCTATGACCCTCTTGGAACTAATAGTGACAATTGGAGCATGAACAAAAATATGCAGGGAATGAGAGAGTTTCTGACACCATCATTTGTACCGTGCAAAGTAGGAGCAAAACCACAAATGTAGTAACTTTTGTTGAAGTCCCACATCGATTTTGTTATAAGAATGTTGGGTGTTTAAAAAACACTTGTTCATATTAGAATAACAATTTTGACTACTGGGTTGCTAGTGTAAAAATTATGGGCTTTAGGCCCAAATATTAAATTAAAGTTTGTGAAAATTAATTTAAATAGATTTTCTAAAAAAAAAATAAAAAAATTCTACCACCTCAGCTAGATGCCACCTCTGTCACATAGTCCTTGTTGTCGCCATCTCAACTAACATCATTTGTCAATATTTGACGGAAAGGACTATTTTGATATGATAAACGACGAAAATGACTATTTTGAAATTTTTAAAAGAAAGAGGACCAAAATGAATCCAGAGATATATGTAAGGGACTAAAAAATGTATATATATATATATATATATATATATATATATATATATATATATATATATATATATATATATATATATATATATATATATATTACTTATTTATTTTTTATTAGTATATATGTTGTGTTAATTTAATATTAGATGATATTTTTTTAATTACCAATAATTTGATTTAAGTAATTTATTTTTCTTATTTTCATCTTGTAATATTAACTTTTGATATAGTATATATATTATATTAAAATTTTTATTTATCAATATTTTTAGAATATTAGTAAAAGCTATAATTTGTAATTTAGATATGCAAGAAAACGATTCAAATTAAATTATATGAAATTGGATCGGATTATTTTTTTTTAAGAAATCATCCAAAATTGAATCAAATTGCAAATAAATTTATCTTTATATGAAATAATACTTTATTTCAAAATTAATCCAAATCGAATCTCAAACAACCTAACGATAGGGGTAAAAAAGTGGTGTAAGAATAAAATTATTTAATATCACTATAAAAATTCATGTGTTTAGTTTATAATATTTATTAGAGAAATTTTATAAATAACAAAGACAATTACGTATGAAAGTAAATCCATGTGTCAACACCTAATTGGATGGACACCACAAAGCCTAAACTTTGAGTGAAACAAGCTTGTATGTATAAACTCAGACCAACGCAAAAATAAATGAAATAAAACGTAAGAAAAACGGTGAAAGAGGAAAAAAAGGAGAGAGTGGTTCTTCACACTCTCGGATTTCTCAGATCAGATCCGATTTCGAATTTCTTAGATCCAGTTTCCTTCTCAATCTACACTCGAATTTACGATTCACGATTTTAATTTCGGGCTTTCGGAGCAATTAGGTTTTCTGAGATCGAATGGCGTGTATCAAAGGGGTTAATCGATCGGCGTCAGTCGCACTGGCGCCGGATGCACCGTATCTGGCTGCCGGTACTATGGCCGGCGCTGTTGATCTGTCCTTTAGCTCATCGGCAAACCTCGAAATATTCAAGCTAGATTTCCAATCCGATGATCCCGAACTGCCTCTCGTCGCTGAATACCCTAGCTCCGACCGCTTCAACCGTCTCTCATGGGGTAGAAACGGTTCTTCGTCTGAAGAATTTTCTCTTGGTCTCGTTGCCGGTGGATTAGTTGATGGAAACATTGACATATGGAATCCTCTCGCTATGATCCGGTAATTGTACTTTTTTTTCTTTCAATCTTGCGCCTTGATTTTGTTTTGATATCGACTATTGTGTTTTTATGAAATCTGAAATGATTAGTTTTATGCTTTTAAGTGCATGGCTTGGAGATATGGTTTGACATCAGTGATTTGGATAAGTAGAAAGGTTTTTCCAGAGGATATAAATTGATCTTTATGCAAATCAAATTCAACTTGGAAGTTGCCGAATTATTTAGACATAGTTCAGTTACAATTTTCACACATTGCCAAAGGCTTTGGTGTTCTAGATCGGTCGAATTTTGGGCCATTTAAATCTATCATTTATCTGCTTGTCATTACAATTTGCATTTCCTATTGTTTGACATCAGTGATTTGGATAAGTAGAAAGGTTTTTCCAGAGGATATAAATTGATCTTTATGCAAATCAAATTCAACTTGGAAGTTGCCGAATTATTTAGACATAGTTCAGTTACAATTTTCACACATTGCCAAAGGCTTTGGTGTTCTAGATCGGTCGAATTTTGGGCCATTTAAATCTATCATTTATCTGCTTGTCATTACAATTTGCATTTCCTATTGTTTTTTAAAGGTTCAAATCAAAGGATTAACTATAAAAGGATTTCGCTAAAAAGTTATTCCATAATCTTTTGTTATTTGGCTAATCCTTTCTAGTGCTTTTATTGACGTTCATTATTTTATGAAATTCACTAGATTGTTCAGAAATATGTGTTTTACTGCACTGGTCCTACATTACTGCTAGTTTGTGAGAGTAATAGTCTCTCTGAGTAAGAAAATGCAAAACAAAAAGACGGGAAGAGGTCTTACTGATGAATATATCACTATGGTTGGGTCCTTAAATTCACACTTTTGTCTGCATAATTTCATTAATTTTATTTTATAAAATACGAATACAAAATGCCATGCTATCCAGAGTTTTAAGATCTGAGCAGTTAGACGAATGGTGGTACCGTGTGTTGATGCAAGTGAAGCATAGCCTTGGCTGCCATTTATGTTTTATATATAATCTATGTTAAACTCAACCAAATTTACTCTCGAATTATAACACTACAGAACGGTTGTCAATTGGCATGAAAATAGACAAACACAGTAGTTTCTGTTTGAGTAAACCCATGGAGGTTCTTTGCTGGCTTCATGTTTATCTTTCGTTTGGCTGAAGTTGTTGATAAAATATTGTAGTTCTGTATATGTCGGTTCATCTCTTGATTGGTCTTTGATATATTTTTATCGTCTCATGCAACTTTCTCAATGCCTTTCTGATGATCTTTTTCTTATAAATTTTCCAGCTCGGAGGCAAATGAAAGCTCTCTCGTTGGACACCTTGTAACGCATAAGGGACCGGTATGTTCTTCTCTGCTCTTATGAGCCCAACCAGCGAGTTTTGCATATATGTAATGTTGGTCAGTGGAATCATATCTTTGACATTCTTTTATTTCAGGTTAGAGGTCTTGAATTTAATACAATTACACCAAATCTTCTTGCATCTGGGGCGGAGGATGGTGAAATTTGCATATGGGATTTGACCAATCCTTCAGAGCGTACTCATTATCCAACATTAAAGGTCAAACATTTTTTTTCCCTTTGATGGTCTTTAGGCACCCCCTTCTTTTGATGGGTTAACAATCTTTAAATATCTATGGCTTTATAATTTGATAATTTTACACATAGTGTATATGATCACTGTGCAGGGTAGTGGCTCTGCTTCCCAGGGGGAAGTTTCATTCTTATCTTGGAATAGTAAAGTTCAACACATATTAGCTTCCACTTCATATAATGGGACCACTGGTGAGGAAGGGATTAAATTCAACCTTAATATTTGGTTCTTTTTGTTGTATTGTTTGGTGGGATGATGGATTTATTTATTTTAATTTTGGTTTTATTCTCCAGTGGTCTGGGACCTAAAGAAGCAAAAACCAGTGATAAGGTAACTTGATCATCTCTTGCCTTTCGGTTTTGAAAAATTCTGATATTGTTTTGCCAGAAAGAACTCATTGTAACCTTATATGTCCTATATGAACTGACAGCTTTGCAGATTCAGTTAGACGGCGGTGCTCTGCTTTGCAGTGGAATCCTGAAGTTATTACACAACTTGTTGTTGCATCAGATGAAGACGGATCTCCTTCCTTAAGGGTATAGTCACTGCATATTGTCTGTTTATTTTGAAGATAATGTGTATTGACTTTATATGAGCGTGTTGATGCAGCTGTGGGATATGAGGAATGTAATGACACCAATAAGGGAATTTGTAGGTCACACTAGAGGTAATGACAGCCATTCATATATTTATGATTCATAAATCTCAGTGTCTGCCTAGTTATTTCAATATCAATGCTACCTTTTTTTTTGTTATATTCTTCTTATCTTCCATCAATCCTTTGAATAAAACATATGGGAAGCAAATGAGTAACTAGTAAAAAATAATTAAAATTTGACGGTTGTAAATCCCAAATATGTGTCAATTGTATATGACAAGCGAAGTGATAGAGTGCCGGGAAGCATAAATACAATGTAGAACATGTGTATACTACACGGGCTTGGTGGTGGAGCAAAAATTTATATATTTTAGGACGCGATATAGCTTTTGGCTGTGGTAAAAAGTATATGTAAAATTTCTCTTTCTTAAGGATTTTAGCGGTTACATTATTTATAATTTTTGTTACCTATGTTGTTCTCTTCCTTAATACTGTATTTTCTAGTTCTTCCTTTTTGATCAAGTAAAAGCATTATTGATTGTTGCTGTTACAATAACTTGAAGATTGATGGTAGCATCCTTTTTATATGATTTATAGGTTTTCTGGATCTTAATTTTATGGTTCTTTTAGCTTTTACTATAAAGCTACATGGTCTCTCTCACTGTATTAAAGTTTATCTGACTTTATTTTATCGTCTAAATCTCTTATATTAGGAGTTATTGCAATGTCATGGTGTCCCAATGATAGCTCTTATTTGCTTACCTGTGGCAAAGATAGCCGGACCATATGTTGGGACACTACTACTGGAGAGGTGCTGTTTGGCCTTCTTTTACTGCTTTCAAATTTGTTTCAAAGAATTTCTAAATTGCCTGATTTGGCTAGATTTTTTATTTATAGGACATTTGTCCAGTAGTGACAATTTTTCTTTTTTGATTGGGGGTGGGCACAGATTGCCTATGAATTGCCAGCTGGAACCAACTGGAACTTTGATGTCCATTGGTATTCTAAGATACCTGGAGTAATTTCAGCATCTTCCTTTGATGGAAAAATTGGTATATACAATATTAAGGTACATAAATACACTCTGGAGGTTTTTTTTCCCGGTGAGGTTGGAATTAGTTTTTTGCAATTATGTGAATTATATTCATTTTGAGAATGACTTGCAAGGAATGATGTGATGAGGAAAAATATACTAGATCAGTTGTATTGAATTTTTTTTTTTGCTTGATTATTATTGTTCACAAATTTAATAGATAGCCCTTATTATATTACATGCTGAACTGCTGTAGTTTCATAAAGGGTACAATGAAGTATTTTATCCTGCAATCTTTTTTTTTTTTTTTTGAATAAACAAATTCATATCACCCCTCCTACTTTTCTGTTTGTAAATTCAAGTTACTATATATCTTGTTCTCCATACAATCCCTTATTACTTCATTGATGCTATAAATTGTAAGATAATTAGTTCTTGTTCAAGCTATAGAAATGACACCACCGATCTCGAAAATTATACATTCCATCTCGTAAATTAAATTCTTGGATTTTCCTCTATAATTTTCTTTTAATCACCCGCCTTTCACTATAATCGGACTTCACATCTATCAGCTTTCATATATAGACTTGGCTTATGTTATTTTAACATTTTGCTTAGAATTTAGGCCTTCATATATCTTTTAGTAGACGAAAAAGACGCCATTGTGAGACAGAGTTTGTTAAGTCCTGTCAATCAGTTTTCATGTATAGACGTAGCTTATATTGTTATTTTAACATTTCGCTTAATTCTTAGGTCTGCATATATTTAAATTTTTAGTTTTAGTAGGCAAAGAAGAAGTCAAGGCATCAATGGTATAGGCAAGTAGAATAAGTCATGCCTATTTCGGCTTTTTATATCTTAGGCATAATCTGCTTTCCATATCCCTTCCTGCAGATCTCTTTGCTAACCATAATATTAATGGCAACATATATGATTATCTGCAGGGTTGCCGTCAAGATAGTTCTGGAGAGAGTGATTCTGGTGCAGGTGATGCTTTCGTTTTTTTAATTTGATATAATTCTATCAAATAAGTTACTAAATACCATATTTATTTTCTTATAATCATCTGCATCTTCTGTACTCAGTCTATGTAGATTTTTTTTTGTACATTTGGTGGTGTATGCTGTTTGGTTTTGTTTTTTTGGTTACGCAAGGTTTCTGTTCTTGATGCATGACTTGGCATAAGATATTTTGGGAATCTCTGACTGAAATTTGTACTTTCTGTGCAGTACCACTGCGAGCTCCAAAATGGTATAAACGTCCTACTGGTGTGTCTTTTGGCTTTGGGGGTAAACTTGTGTCATTTCATCCCGGTACTTCTGCTGGGGCTTCAGAGGCAAGCTTTTAGTACTTTGATTATATTTCTTTGTCCATGTTCTTTAACCTTTTAGTTGAATTCATCCTATGTGTAATTTTCCAGGTTTATGTGCATAACATGGTCACTGAAGACGGTCTGGTGAGTCGTTCATCTGAATTTGAAGCTGCAATACAAAATGGGGAAAGACCTTTATTAAGGGTCCTATGCGATAAAAAGTCTCTGGAATCAAAGTAAGTTCTGTCCACGAAGCGCAACATTGTTCTATGCTGTTTGCATTCGATTGTCCGCCTAACATTTTGGCCATGGCTCTTGCAAATCTTTAGTGCTTTTTATTGTTATGGCAGATCTGTGGAGGAAAGGGAAACATGGGGATTTTTGAAGGTTATGTTTGAAGATGATGGAACCGCAAGAACAAAACTTCTCACACACCTTGGTTTTGATGTACCTAGTGAAGCAAAAGACACAGCTAATGATGATCTTTCCCAGGAAGTAAATGCTCTTGGACTTGAGGACACAGCTGTTAATAGTGCAGGACACGTGGCTACTAATGAAACCTCTATTTTCTCTTCTGACAACGGGGAGGATTTCTTTAACAATCTTCCCAGTCCTAAAGCTGATACTCCTCCATCTACAGCTGTTAGCCATTTTGTTGTTGCAGATAATGCAAATGGTTCAGAGAAAATCGAAGATGACGATGTGGAAGTGGAAGAGAGCAGTGATCCTTCATTTGATGACCTTGTTCAGCGTGCTTTAGTCGTCGGGGACTATAAGGGGGCAGTTTCTCAATGCATATCTGCTAATAAATGGGCTGATGCTTTTGTTATTGCTCATGTGGGTAGTACCTCCTTGTGGGAAAGTACACGGGATCAATACCTTAAGAAGAACCGATCACCATACTTAAAGGTAGTTGATATTTACATCTGAGAATCTATTTAAATTTCATATCCAACAATAATTCTGTCAAATTTCCACCCACATCTTATAATTTATTTGAATTTCATTATATCCAACAATAATTCTGTCAAATTCCCACCCGAGATTTATTTTTGTAAACCTCTTGTGTTCATTTCCATATTCAGGTTGTATCAGCGATGGTGAGCAATGATCTGTTGAGCCTTGTGAACACTAGGCCTCTAAAATTCTGGAAAGAAACCCTTGCTCTTCTTTGCAGTGTAAGTCTCATTGGTCTTTGCTGCTGGTCTAACTGTCTTTTCGGTTAGTTTTTAAGCACAGTCATCGGTCTTTTCGGTTAGTTTTTAAGCACGGTCATCGGTTTTAATCTTCCTAATTCTTATATTGATTAAAAGGGATGCTTTATGTGGATGCTTAATCATCTGTTTTGGATTTTGATTGGATTAAGTTCCAAAATTAGAATTTGTTGTAGTATAAGCTATGAACTCCTCAATGGGACATCAATTCTGATGATCGGGTAATTTTATAGTACACTGGTATAATTCTCGTCATCTCATATTAACAGTTTGCTCAGAGAGATGAATGGACTGTGCTTTGCGACACACTTGCTTCAAAACTCATGGGGGCTGGCAATACATTAGCTGCAACTCTTTGTTATATATGTGCTGGAAATATTGATAAAACAGTTGAAATTTGGTCGAGGAGCCTGTCAGATGAGCACGAGGGGAAATCTTATGTTGATCTTCTTCAGGTAAGATTGACATTCTTATTTGTACTTGTAAATATGTATGTGTAATATAAAGCTCACCCTTGCCAATATTACACCTTGACAACTGACAATAATATATTATTAGGATTTGATGGAAAAAACTATTGTTCTTGCCTTGGCAACTGGGCAGAAGCGGTTTAGTGCCTCTCTGTGCAAGCTTGTTGAGAAATATGCTGAAATTTTAGCAAGTCAAGGGTTGCTGACCACAGCAATGGAGTATCTTAAACTTTTGGGTTCTGAAGAACTTTCAACTGAACTTGTGATTTTGAAGGACCGAATTGCATTGTCTACAGAACCTGGTAAAATTTTTCTTGGATTTCTATACAGCATGTCGACATGATTAAAATAATAGATGAAAATGATAAAAATAGAGTGCTATTTATCAGAAAGTGACTTTTCCAATGCCACTTGTTAATGAACGCTTCAATTACTAGCATCTTCGTATTTTATTCTAGTGAAATTGCATTACCATTTTAATTAGGTAGTGAACATTATATTTTGCTGCTATCCAATGTTATCAAATAGCGGCGCCATGGCTGCTATGGCGGATTTTACATGGCGGTTTTTGGGCTTGCCACAATGATAAATATTGGCATTGTGGGTTTTTCCGCTATATTCAGCTATAACTGGGCCGCAAAGCGGCTGGTATTGCGGGATTTTGGCTCTCCGCTATGGACTGCCATCCGCCATCGACAACACTGCTGTTATCACACGTGTAACATTATACACCCAACAATATTTCGTTTTGTTTTTATGAAGGGAGGGTTGCTAAAAAACTGAAGAAATAAATAATATTGCTGTTTTAAGAAGACTTAATTACTCAAGTGATTACTCATTAACCATTCTTTGAACATTGTTATTAACTACTATAGTGGAGTAGTTAATGGTTCATAAACCTCAGTAATTTTGGTTTTCATTTGGTTAAGGAACATGATCATTTTGATTTTAAGGACTCTCAATTGAAGAAGTCCGTGTTCATGGTTTTGTTGGTTAATAATGATCATTTTTGATGACTTAAGCTGTCTAGTGTTTCCTTTATTGTTTGATGCTTGAAGCTTTCTGCACACCTATATTCTCTTCACTTTTTCACTTTTCTAATTTTTATTGCAGAGAAAGACTTAAAAACCACTGCTTTTGAAAATTCTCAATCACACAGTGGATCCTTTTATGCGGCTGATAATTCCAATTATAATATAAATTATTACCAGGTAGTTACTTTGACTTTGTTCTTTGGCTCTTTCTTTTGGTGCAAAGCGGTGTCTCTGCAATTTGAAACTATACCTTTGAATGTCTGTTGGTCAGGATTCTGTATCCCCTCAAGTGCCGCATGGTGTTTCTGGAGTTCAATATCCTGCAAGCTATTCACAGCCATTTGATCCTAGATATGGGAGTGGGTACGGTGCTCCTGCTCCACACCAGCAACCCCAACAACCCAATTTGTTTGTTCCATCACAAGCTACTCAGGTTCCCCAACCTCCCCAGGTACATTATCATATATATGTCATAAAGAAGGAACAGATGTTGCACACGTGGGTGGTATTTATAGGGCTGTGCTCAGTGGTCAATTGATTGAGTTGCTGGCACCCTTAGGTTTGATGTGAACACAGAATATGGATCTACATTCTGTTCATCATTAAGTTACATTAACTACTCATGAAAGACATTAAAAATTGTGAGCAAAGGCCAAATTCATCCCTTAAATATATTTCTCTTTTAAAAAACCAGAGTATGAAAGTTGCCTCTGTAATTGCATTTATTACTGTCCATAAAAAATACTTATTGCTGAGATGATTGCGGTCAAAGAGGACAGTTTAATATGAAGCACTTTCCCACTTGACCACTCTTCCAGTCAATCTATTGCAAACGTCTGAAATGCACCATATGTAGCATATATTTAGTGTCAGTTTTGACTCTGAATGTTTGGTTTTGAAGTAGAAAAAAGTTGATTTGGGATTTAAGTGCAAACTAAGTTGTGGCATCTCTATAATTTATATACAATAAGTACATTTGAAATTTTTTATCTGCTACGAGACATGTATATAATATTGTATGAAGTATTTTTCCTTTATTTTTCTTGTTTGAAGACACTATAGAGAAAGCTTTTGCACTGGCTCACTCTTCTGACTATTATTTAGTGAGCTTGAGTAACGATTTCTCCATGTATACAAAATTTATATTATGCATTAGTTTTATATTTCAAATACTTCTATAACAGTTGGTTCAAGTGATTTGGATGTTATATTCTTGAACAAAATTTGAATTAGTTGTTATTGATGATTTTCTATTATTCCTTCTAATCTTCAATTCTTTCTTGTGTAGCTGAACTTCTCAAACACTGCTGTGGCACCAGCTCCTGTGAGAACTTTTGATCCTCAAACTCCTCCGGTGCTTAAAAATGTGGAGCTATATCAGCAGCCCACATTGGGTTCTCAATTATATAATGTCAGATAATATTGCATTCAAATTCAATTTTATGAAGTATATTTCTACTGCTTGCGAGTTATAAAATTGTTTTCTATATTTCAGACAAACAATAATCCACCATTCCAGCCTACCAATCCACCTTACCAGCCTACGCTTCCTGCTCCATCACAAATGAACTTGGGTCATGGCCACAACGTACCACCACAAGTTTTGGCACCTACCTCGAATCCAATGGGGTTCATGCCAATCCCTAGTCCTGCCGGCGTTCAAAGACCTGGTGTGGGATCAATTCAGCCTCCCAGTCCCCCACAACCGCAATCTGTGCAACCCGCTGCTACACAGGCAGCTCCACCACCTACTGTGCAGACTGCTGATACTTCAAAAGTACCTGGTAATATTTCTTTTATTTTTTCAGTGACTTTGGATTTTTCTTTGAATGAAAATACTAACTAAATGTACTGATGTTTATTTTATGAGTCAGAAAGCATTTGTCTTGAACAATGATATGTATTTCACTTATCATGTGTTCCTTGTCCTATTCTATTTTGGTTTTAACTCTTGCTTTTACTATGTCAGCACACCAAATGCCTATTGTTACAACATTGACTAGACTTTTCAATGAGACATCGGAAGCACTCGGAGGTTCACGTGCAAACCCAGCTAAGAGGCGGGAAATAGAAGACAACTCAAAGAGACTTGGTGGGTTGTTTGCTAAGTTGAACAGTGGGGATATCTCCAAAAATGCTTCTGATAAGCTCCTTCAGCTTTGTCAAGCGTTAGACAATGGTGATTTTGGTACTGCCCTTCAAATTCAGGTAAGTCAATTGAATTGCAAATTCTAGCATCAACCTAGCTGCGTCGTACTCGTAACCATGCATCAAACTTACATTTTAATCGCTTTACTTACCGTGTTGCAGGTTCTTCTCACTACTACTGAATGGGATGAATGCCAGTCCTGGTTAGGTTCACTGAAGCGTATGATCAAGACTAGGCAGAATGTCAGGTTAAGTTAAAAAGAAAATTTTTGTTTGGGTGATTTTGGAGAATTTAACTTGCAGTAGTGATTGCTGATATACTCTCTCCATCGTCCACAACAAACTACTGCATCTAGATTGAAGGTGCAGGGTTTTGGTTTTATGCACTTCTACAAAATTCTAGCAGTGTACAGCTTTCTCATTGGCTGTTATTAAAAGCTGTTGCTCAAAGTAGTGTTCAGGAAATGACCCGAAAACATTTACGACCAATATTTGTAATAGAAGTGTTTTATCTGTTTGTTTACTAAAAATTTCAGATGGTTTTTTCCTCACCATACCCTTCTGGTACCAGTGGTGATGCTCCAAGCTCTTCTAGTGTCAGTT